>OY987300.1:7337500-12337500 GCA_963920635.1 Pseudeuparius sepicola | reverse complement strand
AACAAATCTGGCAGGAGTCTACCACCCAATATGGAAAATAAAAAGTCGGACGTTAAAATTTTAACAACGCACGAGACGAGGCTGAGTTTCCCACACAATCTGGAAGCCATTTTAGATGTGTTATCAAAATTAAAAAATGAGAAATGCGTAGAAGACACTTCCTACACCTTGGAAGCTCTGGCTAGAAAAGAAGGATGGGCATTGGAGAGTAAGTATTATGTTTTTATAAATTTCCCCAGTTTATTTTATGGAAAATCCGAAGAATAAATCCGAAGATTGTGATATATGGCATTGAATCACTGAATATTTATACGCGTTTAAATAAAGTTATATGTGTTTCCCTTACTATTCCAGTCATGACAACAATTTACTTCAGCTTGTTTGTTTCCTGGTGTGTTCAACTTTTGCGGTGAGCGATGAATTACAAATAAGCGGTTTTATGTTTTGCGACGGCAGCAAGTTGCAGTGGCGTATGCTAGTTTCTAGTTTGCTAGTTGCTAGTTGTTGAAATTATGATTCATTTAAAATAAAGTGGAATTAAAGTGGTATTATTCCTTTACTCAATGGTAAGGAGGAAAATACGTATGGATTAGGACCATTTTATTTAATTTTTTATTTCATAAAAAATAAAGTGCTATATATAGTGTGTCCCCGGATTGAGTTCACATAAGGAGTAAATAACAAAAAAAAATCGAGTTCAAATTTGAGCTTCTGGGGTTCAGCCAAAGTCATCGGAATCCCGATAAGTTTGGATTAAGCCCTGCTTGGTTTTAAACAATTTGTGACATAATTTTAGTTTCGAAAAATCACGTATGCCTTGGAAATTACGACAAAATGAGATTAAGAAAACCCGTTCAGAATGAAAAACTGAGTAGGTTTGCGAAATTTCGAAAGTCTAGGTCTAAACCGATTTTTTGGCATTTTTCCCAATTTTTTTTTTTAGAAAAGTGCCCTTTTTGTATGTTTTACGGCGAAATGTTATTAGGAAAACTTGTCCCCAATAAAAAACTGTACAGGTGTGAAAAATTTCAAAAGCCTAGGTCTACTTTGATTTTTGTGCGTTTTAATTTATGAGCAGAAAAAATCAAACTCGACCTAAGCTTTCGAAATTTTTCACACCTATCCAGTTTTTCATTGATAACAAGTTTTCTTAATAACATTTTGATGTGAAAACTACCCAAAATGCACTTTTCCAAAAAAAAAGTGTGAAAAATGCCAAAAATCAAAGTATAGGCCTAGACTTTCGAAATTTCGCAAACTTACTCAGTTTTTCATTCTGCACAAGTTTCCTTAATAACATTTTGCCGTAAAGCCTGCAAAAAAGGCACTTTACTGAGGGTAGTTTCTTCATGATTTCCAAGGCATACCTACGTGATTTTTTGAAACTAAAATTATGTCACAAATTAGTTTCAAACCAAGCTGGGCTGATCCCCAGAAGCTCAGATTTCAACTCGAAATTTTTTTATTATTTACACCTTATGTGAACTCAATCCGGGGACACACTGTATAATCATTTTTCCAAATGAAAATTTTAAAATAGATTTGTGTCTACAAAAGCAGTAGAAATTAAAAATATATCAAAATATTGTAAAAATTCTAGTATTTTTCATACCCCACTTGATTGCATTAAATCATCCAAACGAATTGAATCTCCCCATTCAACGTATTCCTAATAGGTAAGTATACGATTGAATGTCATTAGTAAAACATTTAATATGATAATTCAAAAACACATAACTCATAAGTATAATAAATTATGTAATACGAAATGATATGAGAAAACGCCATTAATTTATGGTATAATTAGGTTTTTGTCATACGCTCCCAAAAATAGCTATTTTACGGACTCATTTGAGTCCGTAAAATGCTTCTTTTTCGGCCTACTAGTCCCTAAAAGTCGTCATGGCAACCTTTACGGACTATTCCAAAATCCTTAGAATATTCTTTATAGTAAATGGCACGAGAGTCACGAGATTTCACAGGAAGTAAATCCAACACGATTTCTTTAGTACGAGACTTCACAGGAAGTAAATCCAACACGATTTCTTTGACCTTATTAGCAATATATTCGGGATTTTGGAACATTTTAAAATGTATGTCCCTTTCTGACAAATTTCGAATGACATGACAAAATTATCAAATAAACAAACTTGTTGCTATGATTTCAATAATTATGAAAAATTTGCAAATTTAAGCGTTCTGAAGAATTGTAAAAAGCGTATAACAAAATTTTGGGAGCGTATGAAAAAAAATAGTGTTTGTCAGACGTACTTAAATGAAGTTTTTCAGGACTAATCTGCTATTCCGGACTCGGCAAACGCCTCATCCGGAAACAGCACTGATTCGTACTGAAAAACTTCATTTTAGGTACTTGTAACAGAAATAACTATTTAGGGTCTTGTCTACTGACGCCCACTAAGTTTACATATCAAAGAAAATCAATTTTGTACGTCACTGTCAAGCTAATTGCACAAAGACACGCGTAAGTATTTTCTTTATGTATATAGAGTTTAGGTGTTATATCGCCGAGAAAAGCTATAAAAACCATTAAATCTGTTAAAAACGAACCTGCTACCTCCTTTATGGTCCAACGCAATTAACTGTGTAAATAATTGATTTTCCTATACCTGTTTTATTTCCTTTTCTTCCTAATTTAGAAAAGTCGTACGTAAATTGCATTCATTTTATTCTTTAGTGGTTTATATTTCCAAATGTGTTGAGTTTGTGTAACAATGAAATATCAAAACCAAGATTAACTTAATGTTGAATTTTAATAAGGTGAGACCTCGCCCTTCCAAGTTTATTGTTTTTATCAGATTCCTCTTAACGATTTTGAAAAATCTATAAATATACAAAAATCCCAATTAACTGCAAAATGTGAAAATTATTCCTTGGAATACGTAATAGGTAGGTAATTAAGTCGAAAAATGTGGAACCATTAAACTTTTAAGGATGTTTTCAAAATATCTATGAATAATTTCGCACATATTATATCACTGTAAAATTAGAGTAAGATCGAGAGTTAATAGGTTATACTTAAGTAGTACCTAACCAGTAATTAAAAAAATTAAGAATAATTACATTTTCTTCACATAACTTTATAAAAATAGAAATATACAGTGAGCGGCAAACGTATAGAATAAATTCAAGTCAAGTCAAAGGATACTTTTTTTTAGTACATCCAACGGAAACTTTCTCTCTTTAGGTACAGATACCAACCTATCTATTTTTTATTAATCTTTTAAATCAATGTAAACAACATAATTATGTAAGTATAGTATACCTACCTAAATTAGTAACCCACGTCATAAATATTTTTAAAATAATCACAAACATACCATCATTATTTATAAATAATTTTTATATTTTTGTAATTTTCCTGAATATTTTCAGTGTTTGATTCATTTCCAAAATTTCCGGTTGGAATTCTGTTTGGAAATTATTTTCAACTGGGAAACTTCGACGAGTGCACAGGAGTGAAGCATACCAGGCCAACCGAAAATGTAACTGAAAATTTTCTTAGAGGACAATATTGCTTGGCAGACGTCCATTTTCGGCACAGGAAAAACAGTAATGGCAGAACTGCAAGAGAAACTAAGAAAAACGCACAAGAAGTAAGGAAAAAATTATACACTTAGATAATCTTCGAATCTTCTACAAATATATAGGTGCTTCTTTTGAAAATCCTAAAACAGGTCGATTCTCGGGTGTAGGGGAACCTGGGTAACAGTGAGACACTTCTTTCTATTTACAGTAACCACAAATTCATTGAATTTTTTAATTATTTTTTATCACTTTTTTTCCAAAAATGACTCCCTAACCTATGTGAAAAGCGGCTTAGTAGTGTTACTGTCTTCTAAAAGTCTAGAAAAAAATTGGAAGTACCTAGTACCTACACTTGACATTTGTCTCACAGTTACTCAGGAACCCAGGCAAGGGGAACAGTGAGTAGGTACATGTTTACTTTTAGGGAAAATATACCAATATACACAGAATGTATGTCATTTTATGGGTTTATATCTCAAACAAAATTGAAAAACCTTTAAATTTAATTTATATTAATTATATTTAATAAAAAAAACCGTAGCAGTTTTCTCAGTTTCTGCAGAACCTCATCATCAAACCATTAAAAAATTAGTATGGTGTGCAAACTTCATATACAACAGGGTGGTTTGAACTTTTTTCATGGGATTTGTTTTCGGCCAGGGACTCTTTAAAATAAGGGGACCCAGCATAGGAAAATGGAAGCCTTGAGGGGAAGTTTGTTTTCTGTAAACTCCAAGGAGACCACATAAGTGGGCTGGTACAAGGTTATGTTATATGTCAGTGTCCAACTGCCATCAGGTTTTATGTGATAGATAGGAGGATATTCTAAAGGAGGCAAAAAATTTCCCATCATAATTCACAATTTTTAAGTTTTCTAACTTCCAGATACTCAGATGTGACAATTAAAGAATTTCAACTATACAAGAAATTTGTTTCATTTGACAGTTGCCATATTCTGTAATTGTAGACACGACATGTTCAAGTCTAATTTTTAGAAATCATGGAAACCATTATTAATTTTTACTAACAATCAAAGTACCTACCTGTTATATTCATAGATTCTCCAATAAAATGGCATACTTGGCATCACTGATACTATTAGAATGAGGAAAGAATAGGCCTCACTTTGGAAAGTATAATGCTGGGTCCCCTTTATTTTAAAGAGTCCCTGTTTTCGGCCATTGCTTGATAAAAGCTACATAGAAGCACAATATTATAGTATTGGTATAATCGTTGATTGATTCTTCCATCGACGGTATAATATAGATATCATAAATCTTCATCCGTACATCACAAAATGCCAAAAATGCAATTTCCATTGTCCACCATTGTGACGTAGGGATGAAGATTCGTGATATCTATTATATTTCAATATATGTATATTGATCTTTACAACAGTCACTTAATAATAATACAATAATTATTATGTATTATGCCCTTCAAGGGTGCAGATCGCATAAGTTAAAGAATCAAATAGGAACTTAACTATATGTATAAGCAACTAAGATGTAGAAATTTATAATAGCAATTTAAAATCAAAAGAAACATTAAAACACACATATTTATAGGCACAAATGCTGGTAATTAAAGATCATGGAAATCTGTTTTCTCCAAGAATGCAGTGATACTATAGTAGTACCATTTTTTAATTAGGAACTTTGTCTATAATCTAATTCCAGAACCAGAGTAAAAATTTTCGCTTGTTGAGCTTTTAATATTCTATACAAAGCCAGTACCTAACTCTTACAGTTTCACTTTCGTCATCCAATATAACTATTAAGATGTTTTCAGCTGCCCCAAAAATATGTTTCTTTGAATGACTGGATGGCGATAACCTCACGGTTTGATGTATAAGTGCTTAGCCACATAAATATTTGTAGAAAAATATATTATATCGTATTCCAAAATTCCAGATTTTCACTTTTATACAAAAAGTTTAAGCCTCTTTGGGCAGTATTAAACAAAAATATTTTTAGGAAAATATATTGTATTCAGAACATGTACCTACTTCAACCTACCTACAATTCAAAATAAAGAAGAAAAATTGACCATATATTTACGTTTATGCAAAAAGTTTAAGTCCCTTAGGGGCAGTATTAAACATAAATATTTTTAAGAATTTCTTTTATATTTAGAACATGTATGGAGCAATTTTTGCATGATGGCCAATCTGAAGGTATTTGATGAAAATTTTCTTTTTCTATACATTGACCGGATGTGTTTATGGAAACTTATTCTTTCCTTTTTTAATCGCAGAACGCCCAGTGAGTTCTGAATTCTGGAATGGAAGGCTAATTTCTAATACATATTTTCATGACATAGGTATACTGCAAAAAATTTTCAAAACGATTTTGCTCGAAAACGGTGGATACTATCGAAGTTCAACAAGAACAACTTTTTTGTAGAATGACCTGAAATTTCACAATTTCGCAAGAAACCTGGGAAAAAGTACAAACAAATTGGGGTATTTATTTTTAACCTTCTTATCTTGACCCTCCTTCATTTGAGATGTCATATCAAATTTTTGAGGTAATGTGTTTGAAGGAACTTTTTTAATTTTATCGGGTAGCAGAACGCGCTGGTGAAGTACGTATGGCAGGCTAATTTCGGGACACATTGTAGGTACTTAATTTTGAAAAAAAAAAAATGAAAAATTGCATATTATGTATCAGTAAAATTTAAGTGCTGATAAATCACATTAAGGTAAAATAGTTATGTTATGTAAAACATTCTATTCTATAAATTTTACATTTAAATGCGTATCTGCCTATCTAAAAAATGTGCAGTTATTTAGTCACCTATGTGGTTTAAACCTTGAAATCCATGAATATACGAATGAAGGTAGGTAAAGAATGTTTTGTCACAATTCCCTGTTTTTTTACTTATATCAAAAAGTCTTCTGTTGAATCGACAATGAAAATACCCTTCCAGCGACGTATTATGTACCTACCAACTTCAGACTATATTGCATTAGAAAAATTTTAAGAAATATATTTTTTTCACAAAGTTTATACGACATAGGTATCTTCTGATCTTTATTTTCTTTCTGCTTCCTACCTCTTGAAAACAATATTCATACTTTTCTAGGTAAATCGCTACAAATTTAACAACACAGTCATCCACTGGGGAGTATGTCTGCCATCCTCTTGCAATCCAGAAGATGCTGGCCAATTTGTAGGAGAAATATTCTCACAATACGCTGACAATTTCGAAGTAACCCAAGTTGTTACAGACGAAAGCAAATGCTATTTCCAGAAGACTGATCCCGTCACTAGTTTAGAAATTATTTATGGGTAGAAACAAAATTTAAAGTCTTTGTATTTTCACTCCACATATTTTATAGGTGCATTGTAGGCGTTTTCGTACTGTTCACGTTTCTAGCAACAGGATTCCATATTTGGTACATCAGAAAAAGAAAAAGATTGGTGGCGTATAACATAGAGACGATAAGGCCAAAAGGAAATACGCTAAAAGAAGTCGTTGTGTGTTTTTCGTTGATACAAACTGTAGGAAAGTGGCTCCACACCAAGCCAAACGAATTAAACCTGGAATGTATTTGTGGAATAAAATTTATTTCCATGAGTTTGATAATTGTTGGGCATTCGTTGATTTTCTTGCTTGGAGGACCAATCAGCAATGTGAACTTCTTTGAAAAGGTTAGAACACTACACATTAGAATTTAATAACAATAATAACTGTTTTAGATGGCACACAAATTAGAAAACGGAATATTTCTAAACAATCCGTTACTAGTTGATACCTTCCTGCTGACCAGTGGAATGTTGATGTGCAGGCTGTTGCTTATAGAATTAGAAAAGCGAAAAGGAAAAGTTAACTTTTTAGTTTTATACATTGCGAGATATATAAGGTAAGCAAATATTATTATTTGAAAATTTTAATGTTTTTTTATTGAAAGTACTTTTTAGGCTAACACCAGCCTATGCTGTGGTAATAGGTTTATATCTAACTTGGCTGATGAGACTGGGTGATGGTCCACTGTGGAAATCTAGAATTGGAACTGAAAAAGATAGATGCATACATTCATGGTGGACTAATTTGTTATATGTTAATAACTATATGAATACTGATAAGCTGGTAAGTCCAAATAAACTACATCAGCAAACAAAACATTTACAAATTGGCTATTATATTTGGCTTTTTCAGTGCATGTTCCAATCTTGGTATTTGGCAGTAGATTACCACTTATTTATTATTGCACCATTCATAATTTATCCATTGTACAAATGGAGGAAAACTGGATATAGTATGCTAGGTGTTGGATTGGTCGTTACGATAATTATACCATTTTTACTTACTTATAAAAATCACTTGGATGCCACTTTATTTGCCTATCCGCCGTAAGTATTTTTTAATTTAATGTAATGGATATAATTAAGGTATATTTAAGGTAAAATGTCCATAATATCAAAATATCAATTCCTGGTATCAATTAAATATAAATACTTTAGGTTTATGTAATGATCGGGTTTAAATGTTGCACTTTTTTTAGAGAAATATCAGATTTGAATGCTAATTACTATTTTGCAAATGTTTACATAAAAACACATATGAGGGCGAGCAGTTATTTTATTGGATTGGCTTTCGGATATTTCGTACACAAGATGCAATCATCTGGGTAAGTCATAAATTATAAATGCAATTAGACAAAAAAGACAGACCAAGGAAGCAGGTGAAAATAATTTAAAAAATAAAAGCTTTTAAAATGTGTCATTTTCTAGAACAAAAATAAAATCTTACATAATATGGACTGGTTGGATTCTAGCAGCAATATTTGGGTGTATTTCCATGTATTCCATAATATATTTTTACAATCCAAGTTACCATTATAATAGTTTTGAAGCAGCAATCTATGCTTCTATGCATAGAGTTGCATGGTGCCTAGCAATTGGTTGGGTGATGTTAGCATGTATTACTGATAATGCAGGTAAATTATTTCCGAGGAAAGTTAAACCGAAATAAGGAGTACAAATTTTTAGCAATCGTGAATAAGTTCCTATCCTGGAAACCATTTATACCTCTTAGTAGATTGACTTACTGTGCATACCTTACGAATGGTTTTATAGAAATTTATAACATTGGAGTTTTGAGGCAACCGACACATTTAAGTGTGTTTGAATTGGTAAGAAAATAACGTACCTAAATGTTCTATTAACGTTTATAACATCATATTTTAGACCTGCAACATATTGGGGCACCTGATGCTAACTTTTACGTCGGCATTTTTGCTGTGCATATTTTTTGAATCGCCCATACATGGACTAGAGAAAATTTTGCTGAGGGCAGGTAACGTACAACTATTTAAACTAGCTGTAACATTTTTATTTATCTAAAAAAGTGTTTGAGCATACGGTTTTTTCATATTATTCAAAATAAATCTACAGAGTGTAGTAAAATTATGGTGCAAAGTTTCATATGAACATGTTACACCAATTGAAAAATATACAGGGTGTTTAATCCTCTGTTGTAAACGATATATTTTGTTATATATCTTAAAAAGTATTACACGATTTTATTTAAACTTGGTCTATATCTTCTACATTGTTAATGCTAGGAAAAAAGTATAGGCAAAACTTGTAGAGAAACGTGAGTACTACATTCCAAAAATAGTTTACAATATACAGGGAGATCCAATAAGTAGCGGCGACCCAAAGTTATGTTTTTTTATTGGAACATCCCATATTTTGTTACATTTTTAGAAAGCCCTTAAATAAGAGTATGTTCTTTTTGGTACAGGGTATTAAGGGTCTATCTTTAAAGGTTAGGGAGTTATTTTAATTTTAAATGAAAAAAGGGGACACTTTTGGAAATGTATTACTCAAAAACCAAATAAGATTTTGATTTCGGGCTATAACTTGGACTGGAGATTGCCTGTTATGCCTAGTTAACAATTTTGGACCGATATTGAGATAAAGTTCTGAGGAACATACCGGGCGATTCACTTACGCAAATCCTAAGTTTACTCGCTAATTTTAAATAGAACACCCTATATTTTATTACATCTTTAAAGATGGACCCTTAATATCCTTACCAAAAAGAACACAAGTACTCTTTAAGGGCTTTCTAAAAATGTAACAAAATACGGGGTGTTCCATTTAAAAAATATAACTTTGGGTCGCCACTGTATATTGGAAAATATTTTCGGAATGTAGTACTCCTGTTTTTCTACAAGTTTTGTCTATACTTTTTTTTCTAGCATTAACAATGTAGAATATACAGACCACCATGGCCTACGCAACTCACCCTGTATAATTACTTCATGAAGAGCAAGAACAGAAATGGAATTCTCTATATCTATATTAATCAATTTTTTGGGTATAACATGCCTATGAGGGAAGTTTTACCCTTTTAACTACAAGTAATGATTATATTTTGTATTTAATAATGAAACGGTTACTATTTTATTACGGTAGAGTTTTTTCTTGGATATTTTCAAGACACATCTCCTGGCGAAATTTCAGAAAACCAATAAAACTTGGCAATTATCATTTTGTTTGTAGATAAATCAAAAGAACCAAGACCAAATACAAACAATATCAACAGGATACAGCCAGTAGTGGAAGGATAATGATGACCATTCCTTCATTTTGTGATCATTTTTTTACTTTGTTACTGTAAAGACTATTTATTGTTGTACATATTTCTAGGGAATAAAAGTTTTAAAAAATTTAAAACGTTTTATTTAAACATCTTAACAATAAATAAATGGATTTGTCTGTTCACAATAAAGTCATAAAAAACAAAGTTGTTGGAAGTTTTTTTGTAGGTCTACAAATTACAATAAATATTACGCCTAAAAATGCTGTGTATTAAACGAAATCAGAGAACCTCGGTATGATCCCCATGAGTAGTGCTAATTTTGCCGTGTCTATACCTTTGGGTGGATCTATGACTCTGTCCGAGTCTGGCATCATCTAAGGAAGAGTTATTTTCGACAGTTCTGCCATTCTGAAGCACATTTTTTGTTTCAACAAGTTGGAGGGCCCCATGAATTTATAAGTAGTATCAACTAGATCTTTAACTTTTTCAATCGTACCTGAGGATTTAATATTTAGTAATTTGTCCAATTTATTATATTCTGAAAATCTTTCTATGAAATTGTAAGCAACAGACAGACAGCTAGTGTCATACTGATACCCAAGAATTGCAAGGGAAATATATATTTTGATGCAAATTTTATTATTTGTCACACTATAATAATAGTGGATTTTTCAAAAATATTCTAATATTTTAGACTATGGTCACGGACTTGGTGCACAACAGAAGGATCTTTTTTTCTTTCTTAACAAAAATTCAAAATCCCCATCTAGCAGTAACATATCAAAAACAAACAAAAACCGGCTTTAGATATACCTTAGTCAAAATATAAGTAGGTATTTGTCTCGGTATTTTTTAAAATATAATTATTTGAAACTCGACAATGATTCGTAGGGTTAACCTCTGAAAAGCTTGAATTTACTCCCTACTCACCTTGTCTGCGACGTGCTTTATAATTTTCCCCTCCGAATTCACATGAAAAATTGAAAATCCATCATACCAACTAAAAAAAAATTTAAAATATAAAACATCAATATTTATGACCTATTTATTTATTCTTACTTTTCAGTTTTTTCAAAAATCTCACTGAACCTCCACAGTTTATATTTCCAAAACTGCATCATTACTTTCAGTGCCGACAATCCACGGATCCTCCATCTTACTTTAACCGTTGAATCTTCTGGGTGCATTGTTATTTTTATTATTTCGAATTTTACATAAGCGAACTTCAAATGTCCAACCGTCCTTAAAAGCGCTACTTGTTTCACATAGTTGTACAGTCCGCTAAAAAATTGTTAATCAAGGATCTTGCATAACTACTGCCAATAGAAAATGTAATAATAATTTAAGATTTGAAAAATTTTGTGGAATAAATATTATATTTAGATATTAAGTTCTTTCTTTGAATATTAGAAAAGAAAGTCACTCTTAAAATAGAAAGACCAAGAAATTTAAAGAGTTATTAGGTACTTAACATTACTTTAACAACAAAAAGTCTCTACACGTCAAGTTATGAACATACAATATTTATAATAATCTGATATTGCAAATCAAATCTTAAAATTAGCTACCTACAAGCTACAAATATCAAACATCAGAAACAGTAGTTAACAATAATAATTATTTTTTGTACCGAAAAGTACATGGAAGGTACAGGGAGCTTCACTTTTCATGAAGTTAATAAATGCTTTCAAAGTGGTTTCTTTTTTTTCTATAAAACATAAGTTTATATTGTTCTAAAAATTTTAGGACAAAATGAATTTAGGAAGTGGCTATTTATACGTCCGACGGATACAAACGTCAATATACGTCTTGCGCTCTCATTGGCGGGCTGAGTCACGTGACTTCTTTTGACGTGCATTTAACTCCGTACACTTCCGAAGCCGAAGTAAACTAATGTTTAGATACGTCGGAAGTGCATTTTTCTCAAGCATCTTTGCAATAAGGAGCGTATGCACTGCTCCTTTTTGGGGGATAGACGCTGCCGTATGAAAAAAGAAGGGGGCATTCGCACCCTATTGTGGCAGTCGGCAGCGATGCGCGCGGCCGCATGAAAAAATAAGTGGTAATCATTTCCAATGGTGTAACCCACCCCCGATTTTCTTGAAATTTTGGCTAGGTAGGTAGTAGGTACCCCGTATTTTCGCCCGATGCGACATTCGGCGTTGTAACCCACCCCCGATTTTTTCGAAATTTTGGCTACTCCCCGACATTCGGCACCGCGCCGAATGTCGGGGGGTAGCCAAAATTTCAAGAAAATCGGGGGTGGGTTATTATTACATCATTGTAAATAATTACCACTTCATTTTTCATTCCGCAGCACCCATCGCGGAAAAAGTAGGGCATATGCAATATAAAATCAGACAAGATAGGTCTGAATAATTTCGGACATCATCCAATCGACTTAGTAAACAAGCCGATTCATAATCCATCGGACGGTAGAAGTAAGGTTATGTGTCACGTGACTCAATCGACCAATGAGAGCGCAAGACGTATACTGATGTTTGTATCCGTCGGACGTATAAATAGCCACTTCCATGAATTTAATTTTCTATTTCACATTTCTCAAGTTAATGACATGTATGTATTGTTGTTTTTTCTTAAAATTTTCTGAGCACAGATTTCTAATGTGCACAATACTTATAATAATTGGGCGAGGTGGAATTTAACCAGTTTCCAATTTTAACAGAAATTGTCAAGTGATTTTGTATGACAACATTATTTTTTTATTTGATGAACATTTTATAAAACAATCATTTGGTACTTACGCTGTACGAATGCCTCGAATATTATCCTCAAATTCAATATCAGGATGATATATCGTATAATCCAAGGACTGAATAAATATCTTCGGTAACGACTCTCCGAGAGTATTAAAGACATGCAACAGCTTCTCCGGACTTGGTTTGTTGTCAGGCACAGATTCCTCTTTACCGTATAAATGGTTGTCGTTTTCCTTTAAATTTGGTTTCGCACATCGTACAAGCAACCTGTCATACTCTATGCTAAATATCTGTTCTCTCGTTATGATATCACATGCGGTTTCCCTGTTGTCCGACAAGAAAATAAGGGGTAACTTTTCAGGTTTCTTGTCACAGCTACCTTCATTATAAAGACTAGGACGAGTTGAATACTGAAAATAATTTAAAAAATAGGGGTTATGTTCAGTTATGAAATATGTCATAACATTTTTCATTTGCAACAGCAGCCTGTTTAGACAACATTTTAAAAAGCTTTTACGAAAACAACCAATAAATCAACCCTTAAAAACAGAAAAATGGTTGAATTATATTACCTGTTCACTTTGTGAGGTTAGTTTCGACGAAAATTTATCTAACTGAATGATATTTGTCCGCGCTGAGAAACAGGCCAGTTTGTTTATATTTCGCAGCCCCAGTGCCATTTTTCTCGTCAAATAGCAACGCAAATCGACCAGAATTTAATTTCGCGAATTACAAACATCGCCCTGGACCTCGCGAACGAAAAAATGACAGAATGACAAAAAAGTGACAAATGCGACAGCTGCTGGGTCATGATCACAGATAGTCTCTGCTGTGAGCACAACTAACCTATATATTTTGTGAGCACAACACTTGTGAGCATCACGAGAGCAGAGCATGAGAATCACAAAATATATGGGTTAGGTTAGATACGGGTACTTTTTTCTGTAAACCAATCACATTGCTCAAAATATAAATTTCAAACAAAAAACTGAAGTGGAAGGCACTGATATGTCATTGCGGTCAAGAGCTCAGGTTAGGAGTAACGTAACTTTTATATTTTGTTGTTATGAGCTTAGCAACTCTTCTCTGCGATTAGATTAGTTATTTTAAGCGAGTTTTACACGAAAAGGCAATACAGCATAGCGGCGCAAAAAATGAGAGGTGTATAGTAATAGTAAATAGTACAGTACATAGTACAGTACATAGTACAATAATAATTGAAGAACTCCGTGCAAAAACCGGACAAGTCCATAGTTTATAATTTTTGGGAAAATGAAAAGAAAAAACTCCCGGACTTGTCTGGTTCTTGCACCCATGATTGTGAGCGGCCAAGTCTTAAAGCTATGTATCAACGTTATTCTGCTTTGGATTTGGCTGATTTTTACACCAAAGGATCGGCGATATTTTAATACATAAATGTAGTGGAAAAAGTCAATTTTACCCATATTTATGTTTTGAGAAAATGAAAAAAAACTCCCGGACTTGTCTGGTTCTTGCACCCAAGAATGCGAGCTATATATCAACGTTATTCTGCTTTGGACTTTGCTGATTCACAGAATAGGGGAATCAGAAGTTTCACTCAATGTCGGCACCTTTGATGTCGGTGGCAAAGATTTCCCCTCTCGCGCATATTTTTATACTAGCCAGGCGCAACCAGCTGGCCTGCGAAAGGTCGCTGTACTTTGAGACAGGGCCGGCTCTCGAGCGTCGCCGCGTCTGCCAGGGTCGGATTAAGTCAAATAATATCATAAATATTTATAGATTGTTCTGCCTGCGATTACATTTTTATTAAATACATAATCTTATAGATTTTTCACAATTGTTGTTCTTTGTAATATGCTTTGCAGTCGTGGTTAGGTGCATGCATACATTATGCATTACCATTGATTAAGATTCAATGGCATTACAGATTACAGTAGCAGTAGTTGCTGAAATTGTTTGGAGGTGAAAAAATAAAAGTATCTATTTGAAGATATCTCAATGTACATATATATATATATATTACAAAAATTATAAACACTAATAAGTACAATACAAAATAACACAAATTTATATTACAGGTGTTGCAAATTCGATAATTTGTAATTTTTCTTATTTGCAGTTACTCGCATATCTCTGTTTAAAAATGTCAAAGATGAAAATATTCTAAATCTAACATAGAGACTCAATAAAAAATCATAAGGAAATGATACACAAGGATAAATATATACAGTTTGTTCAGCGAATGTTCGGCCCTACGTCACAACTCCCGTCGTTGTCTTACTCGTGACTATACGATGAATTTTCTTGTCTTACTCGTGACTATACGATGAATATGTTTCTGGTTATTTCTTGAAAAAATGTTTAGAAAAACATTAGTGCGACATTTGTACTTCGTATTTAAATAGGTAATCCCACATTATTATAAGAGAGCGTGCCATGTTAACTTATTTCTCCCCCACAAGACTATTTGGATTATATTTATAAATTAGAAGACCAGTTTTGTAAATGTTTCCTTAAATACGCAGCAGAAAATAATGTAGGTATAAAAATAAAAGAACATTATACGTTATATCGTTAGAGTTTGTTCAGCGAATGTTCGGCCCTACGTCACAACTCCCGTCCTTGTTTGGCTCGTGAATACACGACCAATATTCATCGTATAGTCACGAGTAAGACAAGGACGGGAGTTGTGACGTAGGGCCGAACATTCGCTGAACAAACTGTATATATTCATCTTTGTGAATCATTTCCTTATGATTTTTTATTGAGTCTGTATGTTAGATTTAGAATATTTTCATCTTTGACATTTTGAAACAGAGATATGCGAGTAACTGCAAATATCGAATTTGTAATATAAATTTGTGTTATTTTGTATTGTACTTATTAGTGTTTATAATTTTTGTAATATATATATGTACATTGAGATATCTTCAAATAGGTACTTTTATTTTTTTCACCTCCAAACAATTTCAGCAACTATTGCTACTGTAATGCATAATGTATGCATGCACCAAACCACGACTGCAAAGCATATTACAAAGAACAACAATTGTGAAAAATCTATAAGATTATGTATTTAATAAAAATGTAATCGCAGGCAGAACAATCTATAAATATTTGTGATATTATTTGACTTAATCCGACCATGGCAGACGCGGCGACGCTCGAGAGCCGGCCCTGTCTCAAAGTACAGCGACCTTTCGCAGGCCAGCTGGTTGCGCCTGGCTAGTATAAAATATATGCGCGAGAGGCAGAGGGGAAATCTTTGCCACCAACATCAAAGGTACCGACATCGAGTGAAACTTCTGATTCCCCTATTCTGTGCTCTAACCACCGATTCTGGTCGAGTAAAACTTCTGATTCCCCTATTCTGTGGCTGATTCTTGCACCAATCGATCGGCGATATTTTAATAAACAAATGTAGTGGAAAAAGCGTTGACTGAAGGTTTAAATCTTCACCCAACGGAAAAAGTCAATTTTACCCAAAAGTGGACTTGTCCGGTTTTTGCACCGAGGTCTTCAATTATTGGAAAGTGCAGCAAATGAATTGTAAACATAAACATTCGATATATCTATATTAAAAAGTTGCAGATATTAAACAACTGGTTTATAAGCAACAATACAAACATTTTCTAACGTAATAGTCCGCTCTGTATAATAATGTAAGGCACACTTAAATCCGAGCTTTTCCAAAGATGCTAATCGTCCCCAATTCAAAACATTTTTGCATCTTCTGCCTATTTCTTCTTTTTCTTCCCTCGTCAAACCCAATTCATTGTCCCTGAAAATATTTTAATATAAAAGAGACCTTGAATATACTATCCAATTACCTACTTCTGCTCATTTGCCCCGTATAAACTATTCGTTCTTTCTCGACTGAATCCCGAGCCACAAGTTGCCCAACTTGTAATGCCACACATTATGTCAAAATCATTTCTTGTTAAATCGACAGTCTGAAAAAGAGGAAATAATGATATTTATCGAAAAAAATTTCTGCTGATTGTCAGGCACTCTAAAACGATGAAGTGAATGCCAACATTCGTGGTATGCAGAACATACCGTACTTTCACCGTTTTGGTAGACATAGGGGAATAGGCCGCGCGTCGCGTGCGTCCAGCTAGGTTTGTCAGTCGTTCGCGGGGGGAGTACACAGTAGTCCCGCACCGCTTATTAGACGAGTTTTGCGAGCAAAAAACACGCCCCGCCCCCCGCCAACGACTGACGAACCTAGCCGAATACACGGCGGCGCGCCGCCCTATGTATACTAAAACGGTGAAAGTACGGTATATTGTCTTTACCTGGAAAAAGTCTTTTCCGGTATAAGGCGTCCATTTGCACCTGTGGTGGCAACAGAAAGTCAGAACAGTGCCAAGGAGTTTTTCTTTATTTTGGTCCATGTTTGCCATACATCTCAATGCCAGATCTATGGATAAGAGCTACTTTTATTAAAAAGCTTCTTATGAAAATAGACAATTTTAAATAAACTTTTAAACATAATTTGACTCTATAGGCTTTATCTGTACAATAATTTAAACACTTCAGACTTCTGCATATCGGGCTATATGAAATATTTATTCGAAATAGATGATGATTATGACCTGGACTGGACCAAAGAAAATACTACGACACATAGTAGGTATTTTCTTTGACTGGACTAACCTTTTTCAATGTATTATATAAAAATAAGTGATGAAAATGTACTTTTATAATATTTTGAATGCAAAAAGCGTTTTTAAAGTAATATCACTATTAGCACAAAATAGAAGCTTCCTTAATGACATGTGTATCAAAAATAAGCGAGTCTCCATTTTTATTTATGGAAAAATAGCCAGTCTTTTAAACATAAATTTAGATCTAATCCAATATCTTATTTGCTCTGTAGATTAACGTAAAATTATATAAAATGCCCAATGTTTTATCTCTTTAGAATACATTTTGCCTAAAAGTGAGTCTCCTTTTGACACATCTGACAAACATTTCCTTGCAGGAAAACAAACCAGTTTTTATTGGATTAAGTGACAATCCTCTTAAATTATGTGTTTAATTTCTCAAGAATTTTTTAGCTATGGTATGGACCATATTTTGTTGCAAGTGTGTAACATAAGTTTTAACAATTATTTGGAGTGGCACACTTTTAAAAAAATAGAAATACTATCAGAATAAGGAATCAGTGCACAAAATAACACCCAAAAGTATTTTCACTGATTTTTCACCTTTGATAAAAACTACTTAACTCCAGACTATTGCATCTGATTACAAATAAAAAAATTAATCCAACCAAACTAAAAAAATGTACACGAGATGGACTTGTAGGAATCTAACTCAAGCTAACGCTAACATAGTTTTAAGTGAATTACAGTAGCAAGTATAAATTTGTATAAATAATATCCCACTATATACTATCAATATAGTACCAAATAATAATCAAGCATATATCACGCACCTGTTGCTTCTCCACACAGATGTTTTGTTACTCCAACAACGTGCTTAGCATTTACAATCGACTCCACTTTATCTAACACCAAATCCGATATATCCGCCCTAATTCTTTTGACCTTATCTGTTGCATTAGCCAGTTTATTATCCCTTTTATGCTTTGGAGAAGCCCTTTCGACCAATAAAATGGTAGTACCGCTATTATCTTCCACTGCTGTTGCTATCCAAAAACTTAGTTGTCCACGACCTGCACCAAATTCTACATAGCACGTGTCGTCTCTGAATAAATTGTATTCATTCAGCAAACCAAGAATAGATGATGCTTGCTTTAGGTGTTTCTTAGTTTTGTCACCGTAGTCTGGATTCTTCATTTCCTCCTCTAAGATTTGATGGTTTAATATCTTTTCAGAAATCTCATCTTTGCAGTATTCTAAAATTTATAAAAAAAAAACGATTCAATGAGAAATAGAATATTTATTTTGGATTATAAAGTACTACCCACGTAAACTTTATTAATTTTATCTACAACTTTAAGAACATTTGACACTGGAAATGTGGACAACAGTTTGTACGATTCATCAGAGTTGTCCTCCGTGTTGTCTCTACCAGAGTTAATACCGTTAAGAATGCACGGTTGTGTATTTTGTTTCCTTGCATTGCAGATTTTTAAATGCTTTTGTAGATTATGAGCGTAACAAGTGCTAAAGTAAAAGATTATAATATAGTTTAAGTAGATTTTCATATTGCACCTTACTGTTTTCTGTCTAAAGGGCAAACTATTCTAATTTTTTCTCCTTCGGTTAATTGGGAAGAATCATCTCTAATAGGTTGTTGATGTTCGCCACAAAACTCTTGGCCTTCTTTTACTAGCATTTTGC
Source organism: Pseudeuparius sepicola (assembly GCA_963920635.1). Lineage (NCBI taxonomy): Eukaryota > Metazoa > Arthropoda > Insecta > Coleoptera > Anthribidae > Pseudeuparius > Pseudeuparius sepicola. The sequence continues at coordinate 12,318,380 of OY987300.1, read as the reverse complement.
AGTATCGTTTCTTACGAAGAACGAAATATTTACAGTGCTGCTTTTCTTTTTCTTCGGGCATTTTTTACAAATTGCAACTGAAACTTGAACGCTTGATTCGCTTAAACTTGAAATGTGAAAAGCCCAAAACTTCTCAGAATCAGAAACTAGAAACACAAAGTTCAAAAAATTATTAGCACAGTAAACAATATCTAAACCAGAGCATATAAAATTATTAGTAGGTTAAGGAAACTAACCTTGGTTTAGGTTAATTCGTCATACGTCAAGTTACAGTTTGTGTTCTGAATGTAGCTGCAGGTAAAACTGTTGCTAAGGGAAATAAACATAAGTACTTTCAATTTTGGAAAACAAGAAGAAGCAGTGGAATAGCCAGTGGCGTAGTAGTAGTAGTGTGTCCTGTGCTTTTCAAATAAAATTCTCCGAAAAATGCATATTCTGAGTCGAGACAATTCCGGTGAATTCCGTATTCCGTATTTTTCCGAAGATGGGCCGATTTAAAAAAAAACTTTTTTTTACCCTATACTTACCTGGTATAGGTACTCGAAGAGCTCTATTATTATGAGTTATAATTTTTTTAAATATAGTCCAATTTTTTGTTTGGCCTATAGAGCGTATAAAACAAGCAGCAGTATACTCTTGAGAAATCATCCGCAAATTCAATGACCTTGAGCCATATTGGGGGAATAGAAGTTAGAGGTGTATTCGGGAAAATCAATTCAGAAATACATAGTAGTATCAGTAAAGTATATAGTGTGTGGTAGGCACAAGCAGCTTTGACTCCTTCCTGGGATTCTTTATTTAAAGATACTAGCACAAAGCACAATTTACAAAAAAGCACACTCCACGGCACTGTAATATCTCTCATACAGCCAAAAAATAACTGCCCAATCGCCCCGACACTGCATCCATTTGACAGAATCTATGCCCACACGGCGGCTGCGCGAACAGATGCGCAGAATTTTCCCGCCATGGGTGGTAATACTGCTGGTTGTTTTATATAATGCCTACCTTTATACTGTTATTAAAAGAAGACACACTGTATGTATAAACCTATAATATCAAGGGGCAAATCTTTTTTGAAGAATCGATTAAGCTTTGCCTGCCTATAGGTACTATCACAGAAAATATATTCAGAACAGAGAGCTCCTTATAAGGACAGCAGTCAAATGGACTCCAACTTTGAAGCTTAATATTTTCCAAATGCATTAATATTGAGGTCCACTATTAAATGTTGGCTAATCTATGAATTGGGAAGATTATATTTTGGGAAAATATCATTTCATAAGAAATGCAATCTGCTTGTTTTTGGAGTCTGTATAGTTGGAGTCCATTTGACAGGTATTGTTAAGGAGCTTTCTGTTGTGGAACTATATTTTCTGTGGTACTATAATATGCTAATGTAGCTCACACAGGGTGTTCTCTAAAAAATCCAAATCTTACATTATTTAAGTAGGTATTTTAAAAATATATTTAAATAAAAAATTTAGGATTTAACGATTTAACTGTATTCTATTAAATAAAAAATTTAGGATTTAACGATTTAACTGTATTCTATAAGTATCCCTTGGAAAATTGGAGGCTGATATCCTTCATCCTTAATAATTAATTCTGCTTTATTCAAAAGTTGGAATATATATTCAAATCAAATCAGGCGTGCCATGAATGCTATGAAAACAAAAACAACATCTTCTACATAATATATTCGACAGTTACATAGGCACCTAGCGCCTAATGTAAATCCCCGATTTTTTCTTCAAATACATTTTTCTAAATAAATTATTTTTTCGTAATATTTTGATTTTTTACGAACCTTGTATGAGCTACATTGGCTATACTTTGTAATGTATAATCAGCGTCCAGAGATAGTATTCTCTAGACTTTGGTATAATACCTTAGCCGAAGCTTAATCGAATCTCGAAAAAAGATCACCAAAATTTGCCCCGTGGTTTATACAGAGCACTTATTCCATAAAACCCATTTTTTTCGAATTTTGCCCCATTTGGTTTTGGTATAACTTTATACAGGGTTGAAAATTTTGTACAAATAAGGGTTTATTATGCGACATGCCGCATATATACTTACAACTGCTATCATCCGCAGTATTTTACGGCGTCTATTGTGGGAAAATACACAGAAAATACTTATAGCCGAATTGTTTAAGCGATAGTTACATTTCTACTGTGGTAATATGCACAAAGGACAGCAGCTGCAGGGAGGCGCGGGCGCGCGCGCTTCTCAATTATTGAGGCAGTGACGTCAAGCTGATGAGACAACGTCCCACGAATACGAATTCAAACGAATGCATGCGCAGGTACCGTAAAACGGGGGCTAATTGGTACACAAGGGGCTAATTGGGTTACTTTTAAAATATGATTAAATGCCGTTAAAAAAATTCTCGGAAGGTGTTAGACTTATTTTTATCGAAATTGTATTCTACAGGGATCGGGTGTCGACCTCCAAAAAAATTGCTAGTTGAAAAAAGCTGTGGAGCCCTTAATAAAGAATACGCCGAGTATAAAAACAAAATGATAAAATAACAGGTTGTTGTCAAAATACAAGTTCTGTGAAAATATATTTGAAGATTCTTTATTGAGCTTTACTGGAGCATACCTACAATTATTGGTGACCCCGACGTGTGATCTGAACACGCAACCTACATCCAACATACACCAACTCGCAGAGTTGTAGTAGCCGCAAAACAAGTAGTATCTATAGAGATCAACAATGAAAAGCTTGATATTGTTCCCTTCAAAAAAAACTTGGGGCTTATTTTTGATGAGAATTTGAAATTTAATAAACATATCGATAACTTAACAAGAAAATCTTTTTCTGCTTTAAAATTACTATATGCTAATAGATCACTCTTGGATTTCCGATTGAAGAAACTTTTGGCTGAAACAATGGTACTCTCTTTGCTCAATCATGGTGACTTGGTATATGGGCCTTGCTTAGATTCCTTGTGCAAGGCACGTATCCAGCGGATCCAGAATGCTTGTTGTCGGTTCGTATTTGGCCTGAGGAAGTATGATCATGTGTCTGACAAAATAAATGAACTGAAATGGTTGAGGGTTGACAACCGCATTAAACAGCATTTGGGAACGTTTGTGCACAAAATTTTGATCACCAATTCACCTCCGTATTTAAGAACTCTTTTTGTTAAGCGTGCAGCTGTGTCAAGTAGAGCTTTGCGCAATTGCGATTACCTTCACATTCCTAGATACAGAACCGCATTATTTAGAAGGAGTTTTGTCTATTGTGCTACAAAACTTTATACTTCTTTACCTGCAGAATTTAAGGAATTGCCCTTAATATCTTTTAAATTTAAAATTAAGGCCTATTTACTTAGCTTACAATAAGATTGTTTTTGTTGTCGTGATTGCCTGTTTTTATGCTTTTTTGTAAGTTATCAATTATTTGTAATTATTCAATTATTTGTTTTTGAGATTTATTTTTATTTTTTCTTGTGTGCGGGGGTTAAGTGTAAGAATAGCCTGGTGCTAAACTTCGCCCTTCGACGTACTACTTCTCATTCTGTAATATGTACTTTCACTAAAGACGATATTATTATTATTATTAATAGATGCTGTTATGCCAAACTTTTGTTGTCATAGACCTACGTGTGTTAAATTGTTTTCTAATATTACTTACAAATAAATGTTTGACTATGTTAGAAGTGGAAAAGGGCGTTTTTATTTTTTATAGTTTATCAATTTTTATAGGTTAGGTGGGGCTATTTGTTTGGGTCAGATTTTGACGCTATTTGGGCCATGACTAAATAATGAGCACTTATTATACTATGTAGGTTATGTAGGTACAGGTACGTAAAAGTACCTACAGTGTGTCCACGGATAGAGTTCACGTAGGGTGTAAATGACAAAAAATTTCGAGTTGAAATTTGAGCTTCTAGGGATCATCCCTGCTTGGTTTTAAACTAATTTGTGACATAATTTTACTTTCGAAAAATCACGTATGTCTTGGGAATTTTGAAAAAACTTATTTTCCACATCAGTAAAGTGCCATTTCTGTAGGTTTTACGACAAAATGTTATTAAGGAAACTATTGTTCAGAATGAAGAACTGAGTAGGTTTGCGAATTTCGAAAGTCTAGGCCTACTTTGATTTTTTGGTATTTTTTCCCACTTTTCTTCAGAAAAGTGCACTTTGGGTAGCTTTCACATTAAAATGTTATTAAGAAAACTTGTTCAGAATGAAAAACTGGATAACAATGGCCGTTATTAGCATTTGCGCAAAAAGTCTAATAACGGCCATTGCGATAAATATTTTTAAATAATTTTTGTCTCAAAATTTGAGTAATTACTTAGATTAAAATTTGTATTGACCAAAAGTTTAAAAATATGCGTGTTGCTCGCTACAGATCGAAAAAAGCCATTTTATGGGTCAAAATATTGAATCATCATGCACGTGGTGTACATTCAGTCTCAAAGCAATTTTCTCGCATATTTTGGGCCGCACAGAACATACGTAAGAAACTAAAATATGTCAATTTTGGTAAGCCAGGCGACGTGAGAAAATAAAAGGGCCTCCGTGCCCAATTTTTCGCGCTGTGCTAAAAAAACTTCAAATCGACAAAAATGTTCGCGCCCTCAAGAAAGCCGAAGACCCAGTGCAATTTGCTGAAACTATCTGAGCACCTGGGTGGATAAAGCTTCTCTGTGCCATCAATTTTCAATATAAAAGTTTTCCTATGTCTCTTAAAATAAATATTCCACTGCTATTAATAGTGTTGCTCAATTTGAGTTTTTTTTATATTGCGCGACAAGTTGGTCAGGGATGTCGATTTCTTTTTTCAGCCCCGCTTAGCTGTCCAAAATTGCCACATTTTTGTTCCCTATGTTTTTTTGTAGGGTGCAAAATAAGCGAGAAAATAGCGCGGTAGTAATCCTAAAAAAATCATCCTGTATGTACATATATGTGGCCAAAATTATCTTGAGAGAACATGGCGAAGAGATCACTATATTATTTAAAAAACAACATGCCAGGGCAACGACATTTTAAAGCATATATAGGTATACCTACAACTTTTTATTTATTTACAAAAATAATTCAATGTTTTACTTTTAAAATGGAAGTTTGAAGAATTTTTTTGCTCCTATACCTTCTAGGTATCTTGTGTTTTAGGTGCTTACTTCAATGGAAGTCTTTAAAAAAGTGTCTAAACACTATGAAGTCAAAAAAGATAATAAATTGACGGCAATTCTCGCTATTTTTTTCTGTAGAAAACATTGTTTGAATTTTTGTATTTACGACATTTTTATGGCGTCTAAACAGAAATTTTTAAAAGTTCCATTATTTTTAAACTATCGATAAAACTGGTAACTCAGGAGACGATTGATATTTTAACAAAAAATATTTGCCCGAAGGACTCATTATTATTTTGTTGAATCCTGGAGGTTGAATCCTGAATATTGGTGGGAATACTGGTGTACCTATATAATATATTGGTGGCACTCTAGAGAAGAGATAGGTTTCTCTGTAGTGCGTTTTTCAGTTATATATCTACAAATTAAAATCATTTTTTTGTAGTTAAGCTCCCCCTGTGCCTGTGTCCCCCTATACCGAAAATTAAGCAACTACTCGTGTCATGACGGAGCGGCGCGGGAGGGGCGGCATCTTTTTAACGGCGAGGGAGGCCTGTAATCATCGCCCAATTTGCGATTTTATGAGTTTTTAAGGAAAAAGTAAATCACCTACTTAGCTCTGCTCAACTCTCGCACGTTCTGATCGAAAAAACGATAAAGGATGGCATTGGCGTAGCTAAGGGGGGGCTGGGGGGACTAAGCCCCCCCTGTTATAAAAATACCCCCCCGACAAATTCTAGCGTTTATTTTTATAATTTTTTGACATTATAGGTTTACTTTAAAAAACATTACTTATCTGATTTAATCTTGTTGCGTGTTCGTGTTATTGCGTATAGTAATAGACACTGACTAAAACACTAATAACAAAATAAAACAAACTAAACAGCGGCAAACACTGAACACTGGCAACACTGCCGTCACGCACTCACCCCGCACCCGTCCCCGTCAGTCCGCCACACGCCACACTCACAGCATTAGCATCACTCAGGGACTCTTTAAAATAAGGGGACCCAGCATTTCACAGTCTATCACATAGGAAAAGTGAAGCCTTGAAGGGAAGTTTGTTTTCTGTTGACTACAAGGAGACCACAAGGGGGCCGGTACAAGGTTATGTTATATGTCAGTGTGTCCAACTGCCATCAGGTTTTATGTGATAAGATAGTGTCATATAGATTCTAAAGGAGGCAAAAAATTTCCCATCATAATTCACAATTTTTAAGTTTTCTAACTTCCAGATACTCAGATGTGACAATTAAAGAATTTCAACTATACAATAAATTTGTTTCATTTGACATTTGCCATATTCTGTATTTGTAGACACAACATTGTCAACTCTAATTTTTAGAAATCATGGAAACTATTATTAATTTTTACTAACAATCAAAGTACCTGTTTTTGTTTTATTAATAGATTCTCCAATAAAATGGCATATTTGGCATCACTGATACCATTAGAATGAGGAAAGAATAGGCTTCACTTTGGAAAGTATAATGCTGAGTCCCTGGCGTCACTGCGAACCTGTACGGCTGGACGTGACTGCTTACTGTGATTGATATGTAATACTGCGAAGACGCCAATGTACATCCATATTTTTACATATGCAGTATCAGTATACAGGGTGAGTTTTTTTCGATGCCCACTATGGGGATCTCGGAAACTAGCAGAGCTAGAACAAAGGTTAAATGGGGAAAGAATTGCAGTTTTGAATGCTCAATCTAATGCCCCTTTTGGATTTTTAAAAAAGTTCATGGCTCACTAGATATTTTGAAAAGAGTGATTTTTTGCTATTTCATCAGATCTCTGTAGCTCCGTTATTTAAAAAAAAACTGTAGATAATTTTTGGCTTAATAAGATAATCTAATCCAACTTTTTATGTTGTTTGTGATTTTTTAGATATGACATAAACTTGTGTTTCTTTAAATGTAAATTATAGTTGGCTGTGGCCCTATAAAATCGGCCATTTTTTGGGCTTTCCAAAGATATAATACTCGGCATAGTTATTATGAAAAATAAAAGAGCTATGGCTAATTTTCTGATTTTTTTTTTTAAATTTTCACATATATACCTAGTCAGTCATGGAATATTTTCATAATTACGTTCTATTTTATAATTAGGCATACTTCAAAGTTTCTAATATTTTGTTTTTAGCTGGTTACAAAATGTAACAAAATAAAACAAAAATTATCATGATGGAGCTCCACCACATAATTATTTGCCCGTAAGAAATTACCTAGATCAGCTCTACATTAAAAAAAAAAAAACAAGTTTATGTCATATCTCAAAAATCACAAACAACATAAAAAATTGGATTAGATTTTCTTGTTAAGCCCAAAATTATCTACAATTTTTGTCGCAACAGTTTTTCTGTATAAACAGAAATAACGGAGCTACAGACATCTCATGAAATAGCAAAAATCACTCTTTTCAAAATATCTAGCGAGCCATGAACTTTTTTAAAAATCCAAAAGGGGCATTAGATTTAGCATTCAAAACAGCAATTCTTGCCCCATTTAACCTTTGTTCTAGCTCTGCTAGTTTCCGAGATCCCCATTATGGGCATCGAAAAAAACTCACCCTGTATGTAGTAACATCGTGTGTATTTAAATTAATAACGTTGTGCCAATTAATAAGTACCTAAATAAGCTCTACTATAGTTTGCGTAAGTGCTTTAATTTTCTTCATTTAGTTCAGTAAGTTCATTTACAAATAGGTAAGTACCTACAATTGACTATTCATTCATCCGAGCAATAACCCACGATACACAGAAAACGGTATGCCCGCGCGCAGGTGCTGTGACGTAAACGGTGACGCTTAATTGACAAAATCATGGCTTACTTTTATTTTTAAACGGAAATTTGAGTCGTTTTATAGTGAGTAGTGAGTCAGGTAAACACATATACACCAAAGTGTTTATATGCGGCGCTCCGGCGCCTTTGCGGCTTTTGCGGGTTACTGAATCTCATCTCCTTCAGGGGCTTAAGCCCCCTCGGAGAAAAAAGGCTAGCTACGCCTATGAAGGATGGCCCCTTATATTTATCCCCCATTTTAAAATAATAGCCAATGTTTGCAATCGTATATTAACCCACTTACCTCTAACAATGTTTAAAATGTTTTAAAGTTTCGGAAATTAACTAAATAGACTATTTCCCAACATCACCTGATGATCTTTCTCCTTTATTAATTTTTGGATTTCAGCGAAAAGAAAATTGCAAATGCTTATTTATAATAGAGTGGTTATACTTATGCAGTTTTAGATTTTAGTACATACTTAGACGTTAAGTCTAGGTTTATTTAAGTAATCCGAAACTTGGACATATCATTCGGCTCTAATGTACTAATATGCTTTAATATGTGGGGTATTTATTCACTTTATGGCAACCTCCATGCCAAGGATTTAGTATAAAACGGAATTATGCACTAAAATGTTGATCATCGCCTAATCCTACAGTTACGTTTTCATCACTGAATTCTTTCATAAAAGGTTCTAAAACCCTACCGAATGATGATAGAGAAAGGTAGGTACACTCCCCGTTTATTTTTGTTCGAGATAATTAATAGTTATAAAATAAATAAATAATAATTTTAAATGTTACTTGACTATTTCACCATTTTTAAAAGTAGCCTGAAGCTTGTCAGATGAGAAAAGCTTTGAAATATATTTCTTCCCTTTACTAGGAAAACCCTAGAAAACCGTAATAATCACAGGAGTGTAGAACAATAATTATGATAGTAAATCACACATATCATAACGAGAATTTACATATTGCCCGCTATTCTGGTGATTTTTATTCAAGAAGGTGCTTGCTGTTTACGCACTGTCGCTACGAATCGAATATAAGATTAGGTTTCACAGCTTGACTTGATTTTCAAGCTACTTGACTTAATTATTATAAGTGCCACGAAAAACAAATTTAAAACCTGAAAAAGCGTGATATTGTCGAGTGTGTTTTTTCTAGATACAACAGTGCATAAAATGAAATTATACGCACTGAGGACCGTGAGTAAAGTAGGGCTTTGTCGCACTCGTGCGCAAAATAAAGTAGATCACATTAGATAGAAGCAGATTTTATTGAAAAACCATTCATTCTTATTTGATAATAAATACACTGCATAACAAAACAGTTCACCTTTGACCCCTTTAAAAGGTTTGTTTATTTTGGTAACTATTATATAGGGACGCTCAAAATTAATAACCAGAATCACTGAAAATCTCTGTAGTACCTAGATTTCCTGTGCTAGAATGGAAGCCTACTAATAGCAATAAATACGTGTGACAGTGTTATCAAACGCTATTTTTGATGGTTTTGAAACATACTCGTATATAGGTACATACATACTTACAATTTTTTCATGTCATGACTGACGTAGAAAAAATATTGTATGCACTATTTTAAGCACTATTATATTAAATACTAACTGGAAAAGGGCACTTTCCTGGCTAGTTTGATAAGTTTTCTGACCTCTGGTAGGAACAAAGACATACCCTCAAATTGTTTAAACTAACAATATACAGGATTACAGGAGGTATGGTTGTGAATAAAATCATGTGCATTTGAATAACAGTAGTTTTTTAACAAACTAATATAATAAGATCGATACCTATGCCCCAAGTAACGATTCGTGTTCGTATACTCAAGAACTCAAGCCTCAAGTAGCTTGAAATTACTTAATTTCAAGTCAAGAAGTGGATTATTTATAAACTTGAGTGAAGTAATGTCCCAAGTCCCAAGCTAATTATTGTCTTGATGAATCCCTAAATCAGAGGCCAATTTAGAAGAAACCACAAGTGTATGTTAGCCGAAACAGTTTGCAAGGCTTCCAAGGTCGCTACCAAAATTTTATGGTAACTTCGAGTATAAGTGTAGTGTTTGTGTGTCGTGCCGCCGTGTCTGATTTATTTCAGTAAATTCCGTAACTCGATATAGCGATCCGACAAAGAAGCGGTAAGCCGTAAGCAATAAAGTATACCTAAAAGCGTGATGTTCCCATATTAGCTGACAAACTTGTAGAAATAATCCATAAATATCGCCTCTGTGTGGTCCTTTTAGACAAATGTCATAAATTCGGCTTTCAACAATGTGGACGATTATAACACTTCTCTGTAAAATAATCCAGCGCTATCAAAAACATAAAAATCTTAATTTTAGAATGATAATGATACCCAAGTTTATGTGAGCTTTTTTGATAGCATCTGAAGCCGACGTAGCGACACTACAGGGTGTTTCCTAAATACCTATATAGAAACAAGTTTGCAATAGCCTCCAAATTAATAAATACGTAAACCCTCCCTCGCCTGCTGTCCTTTTGAAAGTATTTTGATGTATTTTTTGTCAACCCCCTTAATATGTGTCTCAAATTTCAAAAAGGGCTTGAAAAGTAGAAAACGATAAAGTTAGTGACATCACACTAAATTCAATGTGGCCGCCGCTCCAAGATGGCGGATTACCTATTTGATACCCAACATGGGTATCAAATGAAAGGGCTCGACGGGTATAAAACAATAAGACTTCATACGAAATCCAATATGGCGGCCGCCCCAAGATGGTGGACTAAATTTCTTTACCGCCCTCCTGTCATGGGAATCAAATAGGTGCTAAAAAGCACAAAATAAAATTGAAAATAAAAGAAAACCTTTTCAAAAACAAGCTTTTATTTAAGACAAGAACTAAAACGAATAAAATAAGTTATATTTTCGTTAAGATAATTCAATTCCAAATTGCGACAAGTTTTTGCAAATTGAAAAGCTTGTCGCGCGAAATGTTGATGAAAGTAGGTACCTACCAATTAATTTTATTGAACAGTGATTGGTTGATAAGCAAGTACCTATTTGCCAAAGTATGCATTTTTCTTTACAGTTCGCGGGAGAAGCTTTTCAATTTGCAAAAACTTATCGCAATTTGGAATTGAATTATCTTAACGAAAACCTAAACTTATTTTATTCGTTTTAGGCTTAAATAAAATCTTGTTTTTAAAAATGTTTATTTTTATTTTTATTATAATTTATACATGTTGCGAACACCCTTACTACTTTTGCTTCACATTCGAATTGATGTAAAAAAATATGAGTACCTATACTGTTGTGTCTTGTTAAACTGTTTAAAACTGTTTATTTTAATATATTATGACCGTCTCTCTTAAAAGTATGCAAACAATTCCTTAAAAAATTGGCCCCAATCTCACGGGTCAGCTCATTAGAGCAAAACTGCACGTATTTATTTTTATTTCCTCTCGCCAAAACACACAAACGAAGCCGCCCGAAAATGCATTCGACTTCTGCAGTGGAATCTCGCGCCAGCCCGGCGAACAAATAAACAAAACGGAAACTCAAATATTTATAACAATTTTTATCTAGCGTTTGCATAATGCCGATCTTTACGTCGCACAATCAAAAAAGGTAGGTTAGGTAAATAGTAGGTTGGGGGTCTTGTGTAATGTTTTACGAATTTTATGGCAGAAGCGGTGGCGTTATGTCAAAATGTTCACGTGCGTTATAAAATAATAATTATTAAAATTCTAAATCGGGAACCTGTGTTACATTGACATATTTTCTGGAGTTTAAAAATAGAGTTAGAATTTTTATTTGTCCCTACTGCATTGAGAGAAACCAGCGCATTGGAACAGCAATCATATCGTGAAAGAAACATATCAGACCTAGGCAATTAATAAGAATTTGTAAAAAAACTATTAATTTATTTCTATCAACATAAGAGTTCTACCCTAAAGCTATGTTAAATACCTATTCACAAAACATGCAATAACTTCAACGTCTGTCATAAATACAGCGGGCGACCGGCAGTATAGCTATTCGGCAAATGAAAACGATAATGGCTAAATTTAATGCTGGCATTTTTGAATACAAAAATCTCGGAAAATTTCACTCAATTAGAGCAAAAAGCTTGTAGGAAATAAATGGTTCTATCAAAAAATATTATTGTGTGTAAAGTACATTAGATATTTTTTACTTTTAAATTTTTGGTACAAACTGTTGACAATTTTTTTTAAAGCCGTATGTATCTAGCGAACATTTGGGGGGGGGGGGGGGGGGGTGCCGGATGAAAGTGCGGGGCCCCGGCAAGGAATTATTTAATCCATTAAGAACAAATTTTTGAAAATTGATACGCCACTAGAATGGTATATTTTTTGCATGTCACTTTTTAAAAACGTAGGCCGGGGCGATGAGTTTAAAATAGATGACTTCAGTGACGTATATAGAAATTAATATCGGGTGGGAAGGGACAATTTTTGTGAATGTCTTAGGAAATCCCAATATCTTCAGATATTCAAGCTGCAGTGAATATTTTCAAATTCTGAAATGGTTTTGGGCCCGTCCTTTTAAATACGCTACTAACTGAATAACCCTGTATAGTCCCCCTTACGGCAGAATGCGTGCGACGTAAGGGGGAAGAACTCGCAAATATTATAGAATTAGTCACAGTTCAGGGGCGTAGGTAGCTCAATTTTGCGTAACTCACTGACTTAATTTTCATATAATTGTTATTTAATTTATTGTTATTATTATTCTTAACGGTGATGCCTTAGACTATGGAGGAAGGCAAACCCTTATAACATTGGCAATTATTTCTCGTGCTTGAGAATGCAACGTTCTTCCCTGTTTACTCATTTTGCACACGTTAACTCCCGAACATACGAAACGCCACTGAGCTCTCTGAGCCGGCGGAAAAAACTTGCCAGCGGCCTAAAAAATGAGGTCTGTGTGGTAGACCAAATACGCAGTTAACTTTACGTACTTTAGAAACAGGCACAAAACGCGTTGGCCAACTGCTTTTGTCAGCCGACTGCTTGGTAGAAGTGCTGTGTTACCGTATTTTAAAGGCGATAATAGACGCGACGATGTTGAAAAAAACATAATAGGTGTTTTATCACACCGCGTTAAAAATAAGTGATAAACAAAAATGGGTAAGTGGTCCCGTGATGCGAGCTTTATTTTTTCGGTATAACAGAGTTCAGAAATTCGGCTTCAATATGATAAAACTTGTATTCGCCAATAAATAACGACTACTTACTCGAATAGGAAATCTCGCAACGCTGCCCGCATTCTTTAGAAACGTTTTCTTTCGTGCTTTGGACTATACCCGGGACTCGGAGGCGCGGGGCCAGTCAAAACGCAGGCCGCATATGCCGCACCGTTCGCACCCGCCTATAGGCGGCCCTGGAGGGGTTAGACTAGTGGCCGTTGAACTTGAAATAGCTTTAAGTGATAAACAAAAATGGGTAAGTGGTCCCGTGATGCGAGCTTTATTTTTTCGGTATAACAGAGTTCAGAAATTCGGCTTCAATATGATAAAACTTGTATTCGCCAATAAATAACGACTACTTACTCGAATAGGAAATCTCGCAACGCTGCCCGCATTCTTTAGAAACGTTTTCTTTCGTGCTTTGGACTATACCCGGGACTCGGAGGCGCGGGGCCAGTCAAAACGCAGGCCGCATATGCCGCACCGTTCGCACCCGCCTATAGGCGGCCCTGGAGGGGTTAGACTAGTGGCCGTTGAACTTGAAATAGCTTTAAGTGATAAACAAAAATGGGTAAGTGGTCCCGTGATGCGAGCTTTATTTTTTCGGTATAACAGAGTTCAGAAATTCGGCTTCAATATGATAAAACTTGTATTCGCCAATAAATAACGACTACTTACTCGAATAGGAAATCTCGCAACGCTGCCCGCATTCTTTAGAAACGTTTTCTTTCGTGCTTTGGACTATACCCGGGACTCGGAGGCGCGGGGCCAGTCAAAACGCAGGCCGCATACGCCGCACCGTTCGCACCCGCCTATAGGCGGCCCTGGAGGGGTTAGACTAGTGGCCGTTGAACTTGAAATAGCTTTAAGTTTTAAAAAACCTACTATTTTTAAATGGTTTTTAATAAAAAACTGAAACAGGTTTAAGTTGAACAAGTTGAACATTAAAACTTTAAAAATATTAATTATAATAATAGCTAAATAATCCTTCTCGCATTTATACCTACCCCTATATTCCTACACATTCTTCGCCTGGCCTGACGACACCTTTGGAATTGCCAGTAGGTATGGTAAAAGATTTTTTCGCGCCACTTGCCTAACCGAACCTTTCACAAAAATAATAAATAAATCTTCAAATACAAATTAGTACTAATCTATTCATAAAATCCCCTAATCCATGGCGCACGCAGCAGTGCACCACCGTTCACTGTTTACTGTTGTCCAGTGTTGCCAGTTATGTTTTATTTTATTTGAAAGCATATTATGATGATAAAACTCGGTACTGCACTGATCCAAAAATTATGTTTTGTTGGCAGTTTTCGGCCGGGTTTCCATTTCGGGGGGGGGGGGGGAGGGGTTAACCCCCAACCCCCCCCCCCCCCCCGTCAGATACGGCCCTGTGTAAAGGATGTTCCAATAAGACGGATCAATGTTAACAGTAAATAATTCAACGTTATTGTTAAAAAAATATTTCTTTATTGAATCAGGTAGGTAATTATGTGTGAAAGATAATATCGGCCACCTTCACTATATGGTCAAAATTTTTTAAGACATTTCTGCATAATTGCTCCCCAATCTCAAATATGCCTTATAATCTCGTCCTTTAGTTGTTGAATTGGATGCTATCGATATGGACGATGTGTGGTTTCAACAGGATCGTACGGTTTGACGCCTTTGGACTGCTTCCTTTGGGGTTATCTCAAGAGTAATGTCTAACCTGCAAAAGGCGTAAAGAAAATATAGCCTATTTATGCTTCGATGGTTAAGTTTCTACTCTGGTAATATGCAGAAAGGACAGGGACGAATTTTCTACAGAAAATACTATATGTTTTTTTTTGTATTTCACAGATTTAATTTGGAGGCTATTTACTGTTTTTATGGTGTTTAAATATAAATTTATTTATTTACACAATGACATATTATACCACTACTTTTTTCAACCCGCACTATTTTCACTCCTTGAAGCCAAAGAGAAATACGAATCGTAACCAAATTTGAAGTTGATATCTCAATCCGTTCGCATGTTGTCTTTTTTAACTTTTCTGTTGCAAGTCTAGCTCTCTTTGGTAACTCTATTTCATCTGGTATTCCTATTTGTGTCTTAGTATCTTAATCATTAAATTGCCTTAATAATGCTTATAAGATGACCTCGAAAAAACAGTTTAATTCTCCAAAATTAGACGCATTCCGCAAATCTGTATATAAAGCGGTTATGTATGTCACATTTGTGCAAGCCAAGGCCTAATTTAGAAAATTATACTAGAGTTTTATGTGTCCCCTGATAGCGTAGGTGTAACATGATTTTCTAACCATTTTAATAGGGTAATTGCCCTAACATCAAATTGCGAAACCGAAAATTGGCGCTTAATTTTATTGTTGCTAAACGGCGCAGCCTCTACAGTGTCATGTATTTTGCCTTTTACAGATTAATGACAAAAATCGCCTTATAAGAATATATCATAATTATAGTGAAAGAAAGGCGATGTATAAACATTTAAATTACGTCTTAAAACACACAAAAGGGCATAAAGAGACATGTACTTTACTTTTTGACGATAGAAGTAAATTTACTGAATCTGGAATACCTATAATAAAATTTGTCTGTCGCCGTTTTATAGCACATATAATACATATTATGTTTTTCAATTTGTGTAATTTTACGAAAAGTCGAGTGAAATATTTGCTGAATTTACAAATATATTTTTTCAAATATGAGTCTGGTTTTTCGTGTTAACACTCCTAAAAATCTAAGTAAACTGACTGAGAAAAATCAGACACACTGTATATTTAAATGATTTAATTTTTGAAGATATCTTATTGTACTTTTTAGTGCAAAACTGTTCTTATTTTTCTGACCTGTAAGACAAAAAAACATTTGCTATTTAAATCGCATTAAATCAAATTAAAAAATAATAAATTGCCATTAATACATAAAATTGTTCTAACTAAGCCGCTTAATTTATTCAGATTGGTAGTGTTAAAAGCTCTCAGGAAAGGTATTTTAAGAATCCGCCGGGTCCCTATTTCTCATGAAACTCCACAGTAGCGGACTTCATCCCACATGACTAACATTATTAAAATCGCTAAGAGATTTATAATTTATTGACTTGATCAATTAGACTTGGCGTAAAAAAGTGAAGTGCGTAAATCATGCGCTACTCTAGAGATTATTTCTGCATAAACAGTTGCAGCTACAGGCGAGACCATGCGAAATTAGTACTTGTTTGATAAAATTACAACAATTATTTAGAAGTACCTATCTATTTATACACCGAAGTAGGTATTATCATTATATCTACTAGAGTTGTATTAGAAGAGTCTATGCAATCAAAATTACATGTAGACTCCTACGATCTGTCTTGAGACTGTTGTAAGAGAACACCTAGAACAAGAATATTCGAAAAACTCTTTGCCACATAACAGGATAACGTTTGGGCTTTTCCACCAAAAATAGTACATACATATTACGAAAAGGGACAAGAACAAACAAAATTTGAAAAAAAAGTAAAACAGGAGTGGCCAAATATTCCCGACATATTCAATCAGGCTGTAGGATGCTTATAGATTTTCAAGTTTCGTGATACTACAAAGTACCATAAGCAATTATTGCACATTGCCATATAATTTATTGCGATTTGTATAACGTTTTTTATTCGCTACTCTTTGAACTTTTATGGGCGTTAAGACACAAACCTTGCAGCTCTCGTGTATCTCATGATACACCAAATAAAATAGCAAAACATTCCTGGATTTATTGCCTTTTTATCGCTATTTTTTCTTCATCATTTGAAGGCGTCAGCAAGACTATTTATTGAGAAAAAATGTTTTATTAACGGAAATGTTTACAGTTAGTTAAGTTTAATTTTGATTTTGAATTTTCATCATAGTTGCTAGAAAAATGAACGAATTTAATCAGTGCAAATTTGGGTTGTCCGTGGTCAATGTATATCATACAATATGCTATAGATTTACGTGTAATAGAGCACGTAGTTGACAAAAGTTAGAAAACTGTAAGAGTGAAAGTTGTATTAAAATGAAAAAAATATCCCATTTTTCCCCAACTGAACGAACAGTTTCTTCAAAACACAAGTTAACATCATAGAAGCAAAGAAAATATCGTTCTACGCCATATACCGGTCTAAAAATTGTTGTCATTGAACGATTTCGTTATTCGAGCTATAGCAGCTGCTGCTGCAAATAGGGTAGGTAGGTAAGGTACTCGACGAAATAACAAACTTGTTAAAACAATTCCGGGACACTTGCATAAGACCCTACGATTATTTCTAAAAATAATATTTACGTAATAAGCAAGTTTTAGATTTTCTTGGAAATTTGGCGGGAAAGCAATCATGACGTCACAAGTGTTTTAAAAAGGCAATTTGTCAACATGGCGATACCACCGAAGTATTCTGACACATAACCTTATTCTGCGGTAAAAGTTGTAAGTAAAGTTGAAATTTCAAAATTCTAACTTCAGACCCCCTGACACTTTAAAGATGCCCCGTGAAACCGCATTTAGTCAAGAAGCGTTTTTTCGTAATTATTCAGTTTTTCTGCTATTTTTTTTAGCAAGGTTGGGCCTAGGTGCAGAATTCGGGCTCAGTATTTCTAAGCACTATGACGCCTTCGTGAAAGCGTCTTCAAGATGGTCCCTTGCCCCGAGTTCTTCATTTATTAATAACTCAAAATACTTTACTATTTCTACCACATACAAACCTTTGCATCAAATTTCGGCAAATTATCGGATTGCCCTTTCACATAATCCATGTTCATGATAATTTAGCTTACATTACACAACTAACAATACGATAACTATACAAACAATATAATACTAATAAATAATGTAACGAAAAATGCCTCTAAAGTTGTTATATCAGATTTCAATGATTATGTCTGCAGGGTTTTCTAACCTACTCAAAGATTTAGCAGATAAATTTTAAGTTAGGGTATTCTACTTACAGTTTTATATTTTTTGTAATTAATTTAAAGGCATTTTCCGTCATATCTTTGTTGGCCTGAGGCCCCCAGGGCCCCATTTTCCTTTAGATTCATTGTTTTCCCTGTAAGGCTTCCATAACTTTCTAGAAAGTTTGCTAGAACTTTATGATTTGTGAACTATCATTGGTCAGGAATATTCTAGAGTATTCTCCCGTCTTCCTTTTGGTATATAAGCCCTCTGAATTGGGCCTGGGAGAAGTGAAAGGTTAGAAAGCGATTTTGTGCGAATTTTGGAGCTGAAAGAATATTCTTGGACAGTGACAGTAATCTGACAAGTTTATTTGTGATTTTTGAAGGCTAAACAATAAAGGTGGTAACCAAGACAATGAGTTTGGACTATGATTGTAGAGATTCAGTACACCTGGGACAGCACTGCTCCGACACCAAAGTTGCTGGCATCTGTATCCACGATGAATGTCTTTCCAGGAACGGGAAACGTCGAAATCGGTGAAGAACATAAAGCTTTCTTCAAGGTCTGAAATGCTTCTTCACAATCTGAGGTCCACATATAATCGATCCCATCCTCTGTGAGCCTAGGCAGCGGCCTGGCTATGTGTGCAAAGTTTAGCAATAAGTGCACAGGCCCAGGAACAGTGGCGTAACGCGTAACTACAGGGTGTTCAGAGTGTGCGGTGAACACGGGCCCAGAGCTGCTAGGGGCCCACCGCCACCAAGATTCATGCAGGGCGCATACATTTCGGTTTTTCCGATGCGAGCCGATTGATGGTGCTGCGTAATAACCGACGAGTTAGAATCTCTAATCGGTTACATAGAGGGCGACTGAAATTTGGCAACAATCAAAATGCAAGGGCAGTACATAAAATGTATAATAACTAAAGAGTAAATGTACCTACAGGATGATCCAAACTCGATGGCCTAGGCCTACTGCGGGAACACAAAAATTGGAAATAAAATTTCGAACAGGGTTTCTTGTAGTATCGAAAATGCGACATCCTATACCACTTTCAAGCATAAAAAACACAGGGGTCCACCTGAAATTTTGAACACGGGCCTACTCTTCCGTAGTTACGCCACTGGGAAGCTCCTTAGTTCATGTTTATTTTTCGGTCGCGGCCATTTTTCAATTGTCTCTATCTTTCCTGGGTCGGTTTTAACTCCTTGCTCGGAAATTACATGCCCCAAATATCTAACTTCCTTCTTGAAGAAACAGCATTACTTTGAGCTTAGTTTTAGGTCAGCTTCTCGTAACTTCTGGAATACCTCTCGATATCTACTATTGTTTTGATTGAGCGCCATACGGAATGACGCGGGTGCTGTTGCCACATACGCGAATATTTCCGCATTATTGAAGTATAAGCATATATAATGTGTATATAAAAAACTCTCATTTAAGATGAAATTTTTTTATCTTAAATTTTTATTAAGAAACTGAAAATTAATTGACGAAAAATTTTTTTCTTAAGAGGGTATTTAGGCATAGCTTTTAATTATTCTAAACAACTTTCATTAATAACCTTTTGCTGACTATTTTGAAATAAGGGAACTTTACTCTTGTACAATTTTTATATTTTTTGACCTACTCTGTATGCTGTTTAACTTGCATCCATTCTAAGTGCGCACCTAATATGATTATTGAACATGCATCAACGTTCCGCAATATCTGTCTTTTGGTTGGGCAATTAATAAAAAAGTCCCATATATATATATATATATATATATATATATCCCATATATATATATATATATATATATATATATCCCATATATATATATATATATATATATATATATATATATATATATATATATATATATATATATATATATATATATATGGGATATATATATATATATATATATATATATGGGACTTTTTTATTAATTGCCCAACCAAAAGACAGATATATATATATATATATATATATATATATATATATATATATATTGCACACTTAAATGACCACACTGTAATATTATAATGTAAGAATTGTAAGACATTACAATTAATCTCTTTTAATTTGGTAGGACTCAGTGCACTATTTTGAAATTATGCAACTTCGTTTTTAATTATCATAAATAAATAAGGGTTAAAAGCCGTTGGTTCATTTATTACGTGTTGTATTGGTGCATCTGCTGTAAACTGAGTACGATTTTGGAGCAATTAAAAATATTGTCAAGTATACTATTGTCGACCGAGATTTGTTTTGTCATGGAATCGCCGAATTGCTCTATACTCAAATTGTCACGTCCTACGTCGTGTAGGACTATAAAGGATTAAGTTTACCTAGGGTATCTTCGTTATTTATAATCGGAGGGTGAAACACTTAAAAAACTTTTTCGACGTGATTCGCCGAATTGCCCTATGGTCGAATTCACCGAGCGTCGTTTTCTTCGTAGGATTTTTTTGGGTTATCGATTGCCTGAATTGCCCCATCGCCGAATTGTCGCGTCGCGATTAGAGCTCCATACTTATTTTCTCCCGGTGTTATCTCGGGAACGCCAAAAAGAAGACCGTTTCGCGGCGATTTTCCGAATTGCCCGGTGGTCGAATTCGCCGAGCGACGCCGCTCTTCGAGCCTCCCACGCACGTATCAGCGTCCGCGTCTTCCCGGACGCGGCGGAGAGTCGCGGCCAGCGCCAGTCGCCAGGCTTTTGAAATATTCTTCGATGATTTTTGACAGAAAAATTTGTTTTTTTTTTTAAAGAAAATTTGAAACTGAGAATGATTCTAGAGCAATTAAAAATATTGTCAAGTACACTATTGTCGTTTCGGACCAAGATTTGATTTGTCATCGAATCGCCGAATTGCTGTATAGCCAAATTGTCACGTCGTGTATATGTTACAGACCGTATATGTATGTGCAATATTTTCAGGGTGGTTTCGACCGTCCGCCATTTCTGAGTTACCCTTCCTTTTTTATATAGGCCGATCAAAGACGGATATTACTTCTTGCTGGTACATAGAATTTTGAAGGAAAAAAGGTAATTATTTAGTACCTATAGTGTATAGGTAAGGTACCCTAAATTTTTTCTGCAAAATATGTACTAAAAAGAAGGCATATTCTTCTTTAATGGGACTATGTGAATAAAAAAGAAGGGTAATCCATTGCGATTGCATATACAGTCTGAATGTCAATAGTCCGTATGATAACGGACTAGTCCGTAGATATATGAAATACCTACCATGTCATTTACATACGGTCTGAGCCATTTAGGCCGTATAGATACGACCTAGACCATATACATATGGTCTATTTTCATATATGGCCTGTAACATAATATGTTAAGGATTAAGTTTACCTAGGGCATCTTCTTATAATCGGAGGGTAAAACACTTAAAAAACTTTTTCAGCGTCGTTTTTTTCGTAGGATTTTTTTGGGTTATCGATTGCCTGAATTGCCCCATCGCCGAATTGTCGCGTCGCGATTAGAGCTCCATACTTATTTTCTCCCGGTGTTATCGCCGGAACGCCAAAAAGAAGACAGTTTCGCGGCGATTTTCCGAATTGCCCGGTGGTCGAGTTCGCCGAGCGACGCCGCTCTTCGCGCCTCCCACGCGCGTATCAGCGTCCGCGTCTTCCCGGACGCGGCGGAGAGTCGCGGCCAGCGCCAGTCGCGGCTTTTCGCTCTCGGCGGCCACACGCGGGAGATACGAACGCGACGGTCGGGAGCAGGCGCGCTGCTGGGGTTCCCGCAGGACGAAACGAACAGGACCGCGGGGGTGCAGAGCCGGCGGCGGACCGACGAGCTATGAGGCGTTGAGAGCTGCAAAAGTGAGTTTTTTTTGAAATATTCTTCGATGATTTTTAACAGAAAAATTTGGATTTTTTAAAGAAAATTTGAAACTGAGAATGATTCTAGAGCAATTAAAAATATTGTCAAGTACACTATTGTCGTTTCGGACCAAGATTTGATTTGTCATCGAATCGCCGAATTGCTGTATAGCCAAATTGTCACGTCGTGTATATGTTACAGACCGTATATGTATGTGCAATATTTTCAGGGTGGTTTCGACCGTCCGCCATTTCTGAGTTACCCTTCCTTTTTTATATAGGCCGATCAAAGACGGATATTACTTCTTGCTGGTACATAGAATTTTGAAGGAAAAAAGGTAATTATTTAGTACCTATAGTGTATAGGTAAGGTACCCTAAATTTTTTCGGCAAAATATGTACTAAAAATAAGAAATAAGGCATAATATTCTTCTTTAATGGGACTATATGAATAAAAAAGAAGGGTAATCCATTGCGATTGCACATACAGTCTGAATGTCAATAGTCCGTTTGATAACGGACTAGTCCGTAGATATATGAAATACCAAATACCATAATATGTCATTTACATACGGTCTGAGCCATTTCGGCCGTATAGATACGACCTAGACCAAATACATATGGTCTATTTTCATATATGGCCTGTAACATTTATGTTAAGGATTAAGTTTACCTAGGGCATCTTCGTTATTTATAATCGGAGGGTAAAACACTTAAAAAACTTTTTCAGCGTCGTTTTTTTCGTAGGATTTTTTTGGGTTATCGATTGCCTGAATTGCCCCATCGCCGAATTGTCGCGTCGCGATTAGAGCTCCATACTTATTTTGTCTCGGTTTTATCGCCGGAACGCCAAAAAGAAGACCGTTTCGCGGCGATTTTCCGAATTGCCCGGTGGTCGAATTCGCCGAGCGACGCCGCTCTTCGCGCCTCCCACGCGCGTATCAGCGTCCGCGTCTTCCCGGACGCGGCGGAGAGTCGCGGCCAGCGCCAGTCGCCAGGCTTTTGAAATATTCTTCGATGATTTTTGACAGAAAAATTTGTTTTTTTTTTTAAAGAAAATTTGAAACTGAGAATGATCCTAGAGCAATTAAAAATATTGTCAAGTACACTATTGTCGTTTCGGACCAAGATTTGATTTGTCATCGAATCGCCGAATTGCTGTATAGCCAAATTGTCACGTCGTGTATATGTTACAGACCGTATATGTATGTGCAATATTTTCAGGGTGGTTTCGACCGTCCGCCATTTCTGAGTTACCCTTCCTTTTTTATATAGGCCGATCAAAGACGGATATTACTTCTTGCTGGTACATAGAATTTTGAAGGAAAAAAGGTAATTATTTAGTACCTATAGTGTATAGGTAAGGTACCCTAAATTTTTTCGGCAAAATATGTACTAAAAATAAGAAATAAGGCATAATATTCTTCTTTAATGGGACTATATGAATAAAAAAGAAGGGTAATCCATTGCGATTGCACATACAGTCTGAATGTCAATAGTCCGTTTGATAACGGACTAGTCCGTAGATATATGAAATACCAAATACCATAATATGTCATTTACATACGGTCTGAGCCATTTCGGCCGTATAGATACGACCTAGACCAAATACATATGGTCTATTTTCATATATGGCCTGTAACATTTATGTTAAGGATTAAGTTTACCTAGGGCATCTTCGTTATTTATAATCGGAGGGTAAAACACTTAAAAAACTTTTTCAGCGTCGTTTTTTTCGTAGGATTTTTTTGGGTTATCGATTGCCTGAATTGCCCCATCGCCGAATTGTCGCGTCGCGATTAGAGCTCCATACTTATTTTGTCTCGGTTTTATCGCCGGAACGCCAAAAAGAAGACCGTTTCGCGGCGATTTTCCGAATTGCCCGGTGGTCGAGTTCGCCGAGCGACGCCGCTCTTCGCGCCTCCCACGCGCGTATCAGCGTCCGCGTCTTCCCGGACGCGGCGGAGAGTCGCGGCCAGCGCCAGTCGCGGCTTTTCGCTCTCGGCGGCCACACGCGGGAGATACGAACGCGACGGTCGGGAGCAGGCGCGCTGCTGGGGTTCCCGCAGGACGAAACGAACAGGACCGCGGGGGTGCAGAGCCGGCGGCGGACCGACGAGCTATGAGGCGTTGAGAGCTGCGAAAGTGAGTTTTTTTTGAAATATTCTTCGATGATTTTTAACAGAAAAATTGAGATTTTTTTAAAAGAAAATTTGAAATATTTATAACGATATTAGTTTTTAGATTTTTTATATGCGTTTCTTATGTGTGTTCCTATTATAGACAAAGCTACATAAATTTTATATAAAAATTAATACCTAAATTAAAATGCCTATATCCCAACTTAGTATATACAGTGTGGTCAACATATGGAATTTTTTTTATTAATTGCACAACCAAAATACAAATATTCCCGAAAGTTGGTGTATGTTCGGTAACCATATTAGGCGCACTTAAAATGGTTGCAAGTCAGACAGCATACAGGGTAGGTCAAAAAATATAAAAATTGTACAAGAGTAAAGTACCCCTATTTCAGAAAATTCAGCAAAATGTTATTAAGAAAAGTTGTCTAGAATAAAATGTTATGCCTAAATAGAAAAACATGGCCTGCCAAGAATTTTTTTTGAAAAACATTAATAATTTCCTAAAAAAATTGTTTTAATATTCACCCTAAACAATTTCATAAATCAATCAAAATTAAATCAATTTCGCATAACTTTGTTCAAATTCAAGAATATTTGTGAAATTAACATAGATTTTTAATTTTTTAGGGAATCACAAACTTCATGTTTGTTGCAACGATTAAACAAAATTTTAAAATTTAGCAAAAATTCTTCTGAACAATAGGTAACACATTAGTAATGATAATGTGTATATTAAAACACTCTCCTTTAAGGTGAATTTTTTTTATTTTAAATGTTTATTGAGAAACTGGAAATTAATTGATGAAAAAAATTGTTTTTCTTAAGAGGCTATGTTTTGGTATTTAGGCATATATTTTATTTTTAAACAATTTTTCTTAATAACCTTTTGCTGAATACTTTGAAATAAGGGTACTTTACTCTTGTACAATTTTTATATTTTTTTACCTACCCTGTATGCTGTTTAACTTGCAACCATTCTAAATGCACTTAATATGATTATTGAACATTCATAAACTTTCGGCAATATCTGTATTTTGGTTGTGCAATTAATAAAAAAAAGTCCCTATGTTGCACACTTAAATGACCACACTGTAATATAATGTACCTATTCCTAAGAACTGTAAGACATTACAATTATTTATCTCTTTTAATTTGTTAGGACTCAGTATACTATTTTGAAGCAATTTTTAGTGTTACAAAAACTGCATATTTGAAAATTGCTTCCTGTACGTAAGTCTGTAAAAAATAATTGCAGTAAAGTTAAAGAAATTGTACCGACATATATTATTTACTGTTTAAAATAACCACAATATGGGTATGAGTATTTTTGAAGTTAAGATATATACACAGGGTGTTTCAGAAATTCCTATTGACCATAATGTGTCCAAGTTTACTTTTTAAAATTCAATATTGACCGTATCTTCTACTTTCCATTATTGAAATTTGGCGCACTGCTAAGTTTTTGGGGATGGAAAATAAGCTGAAAATGTCAATTTCTAGGCATCTCACTTGCACATTTTTGCTCGTGTTTTACTCGTAACTTTTTTAAGGTTATCTTTTTGGTTTTGCAGGTCCATCGTTTTAGTGCATATTTTCGTTCTGCAACAAAAAGGTACTCTTGTTTCATAAGGGTAAAATCAACCGTTTGCTTTAAAATTAGCAAAAAGTGCTCCAAAACACCTGTTAACTCCAACATTCGAAACATAAAATTTTCAGCTACCGCTTTCAAATGTTACAAATCAACTGTGACATTTAAAGTGAAAAACAAAATCACCATGAACGATGTACGAAAAATTATTCGTTTTCAAAATGGAAAGGATTGAATTTGACAAAATTTTGACACTCTATTTCAAGAAAACCAATAGTGTTTTGATCAATGTCTATTTGGCATTTTTTCATAATTTTCAATGTATAGTTGCTCTGTGACATTTGAAAGCGATAGGTGAAAATTTAGTGTTTCGGATGTTGGAGTTAACAGGTGTTTTGGAGCACGTTTCGCCAATTTCAACGCAAACGGTTGATTTTATCGTTATGAAATAAGAGTACCTTTTTGTTGCAGAATGAAAAGATGAACTAAATTGATGGACCTGCAAGACCAAAAACCTGGAAACGTTACAAGTAAAAACACCAGCCAAAAATAGTGCAAGTAGCGCCCTCTGTGAGATACGTATAAATTGACATTTTCAGCTTACTTTCCATCCCCAAAAACACAGCAGTGCCAAATTTAAATAATGTACCTAGTATAAAGGTCAATATTCAATTAATAAAAAGTAGGTAAACTTGGATGCCCTGTATCTAACAAACTAAAGACGATAGATACATGGTGAATAAGAATTTTATTTTTATTTTTTGAAGTTATCTATGCTCCAGAAGTTATGCCAGGGTTTTTTGAAACACCCCATGTATATGAGATAGGAAAAAGTTATTAAATAAAATAAGTATAAATAATCTTATAGGTGCCACCCAAAATTTGTTTCAATCGATTTGAATCTACAAAATATGTTTTTGAGTTATTAAAAAAAGAAAAATATAACTATTTTTATGAACAAACAGGTAGGTAAGTAGATACCTACTATTTTCTATTTGTCCGATATTTTTTATATAAAATATTAATTATATTTTCTTCAACACATAATACCTACATATTTAATTGAGACCGATATTGAAAAACACAAAGTGAACAAAAATTCCATTTTCAAATCAGCTTTATTAAGATTTTTAAAAATTCATACTTTTAAACACGTAAATTACACAAAAAAGTGTTTGCAAAGAAATAAATCCATACAAAATTTTAGGTGAATGCGAAAAAATACAAAAGTTATTTAAGATATACCTATCTAAATATATATATTTTTAATTTTACTTTGACGCATTTTATTTTCAATTGGAATACATTTTATTTCGAATTAAATGAAAATGACACGATTCTAGCCCAAATAATCGGTGGTTAACGGATTGACGTCCCTGACCTAGAGCAAATTCTTTGAAAAATTAGCTTTGCTGTTTGGAGAAGGCTTTTTCAGCATTTTTAAAATTATTTGTTCTGAAAAGTTGCTTCCCACCAAACCGTTCGATAACAGACGATAATGCTTTGTGTACTTGACAGAATGACACACTATTAAGTTCGCATTCCGGAAATATTGATAACAGTATAGTTTTATCATACATCGTATTGTATGGCATTAGAGTCAAAACTGATTCATTAATATTTATAATCATGTGGTTTCTATTTTTACTATTTTATGTAGGTACATTATAAATCATTTGATTTCATTAAGTAGTACTTATCATTTCCCCAGAGTTTATTTTCATTAAAATGACAGGATTAATTATTTTTTTTCAGTTGAACAAAGTACAATTTTATACTTATAATAAATTTTCCGTTTTGCTCTAAATAGAATACGAACTCGATGGACTACTAAAATATGCCGCATGATTTACAACCTCAAATTTTTCACATTTTCACGTAATTTGTAAAAGTGATTTACAATGTTGCAATAAATCAAAAACGCACTCCCTATCAACAAGGTTAAGCCAACAGTATTTTCGCTTTTTATGGACACTTTCGGGCTAATAATGTTTATTTGACATGAAAAAAATCGACACAAGGTCTCCGATAACACAGGATGTCTCGGCATTTGATCGCCAGATTTCAGAGAAAAAAGTTCCTTTCCCTCTAAATAAAAGATTCGAGTAATTTAAAAACTGTATTTTCATATAGGTCCTTTAAAAGTAATTTGGGATGGTGTGTTTTATCATATACATTCTTCTTGAAGAAAATACAGGGTGGGCCTGCAAAAACAGGAATTTTTCTTAGTATCTTTTCTCGTTATTTCCACTCTTTTTCAAAATTTGACAAAATTCTCCATATTGGATTTTGTAAAAATGGCCTCAATTGCACTTAACCCATAATTTTATAATCGAGGTCACAACATTTGTTTTTTGAACAAGACTAGTAAAACGAAAAACACATTAATTTCGATGGGGATCTTGCAAACTGTGAGAGATAGAACAACGGTTAAATGGGGAAAAGTTGCGCAATTTTAAGGTCAATAAAATTGTATAAACAGTTTTCTAATAACTTTTTCGTTTTTGAGTTATTTTGAAAAAAGTAAAATTTTGCGTTTTCAATTTTATTTTTTTTCTGAAGTTGTTAAGTATCACAGATAAGAAAAAAAGAAAAACACTTTCTTATGGCACCTTTTAACGGGATTTAAGATCGCGTTTTTAGATTTGTTCTAAAACATTTCGTTTTTGAGAAACCATCTTGAACTTTATTTTTTTAAATACAGACCTGGATTTTTTTACAGATTTTGAAAGCACTTTTCATTGCAAATACCATGATGTATGACACGAAATATTTTTATAAAATGTTTTGAGACAATTATACTGAAAATTCCTTTTTTTCCATTCATTTTTTTCTAATGCGGCCCTGTATTTAATAATAATAAGTCTAAATATTTATCAGTATTGTCAACAATTTAACTTGCAACTTATCTTTCAATCGGAGAACCAAAAAAGGACATCAAAGACTAATAACAGTCACATATTATGATAATAAAAAATAAATAAAAATCCTCCACCTAGAAGGCTTTGAAACAACGAAACCAACCCCTTGTCATTTGTCATAACTCCCACTGTATCATTTAGTTAATAATTTATATTATTAGAAATGGAGGGTGCTTTTTCAAATGAGGACAAATTTAACATGTTAGCATGTTATATCTTGTGTCACAGAAATAGTGCAGAGGCCGAACGAATGTATTATAATGTATGTAAATAAATGGCAAAAGTTATTGGTTTCATTGGCTTAAAACTTTCTTCTCACAATTAGAAAAAGGGAAGAATTTACTTCAAAACACAATCCGACACTGTTTGCTGTACAACAACAACATAGGAAAACACTTACCAGACAGGGCCGTATTTAAAAATATTAAGGTTTCGAAGTAAAAATAAACTCTATGTTAAATTTTTGACAATACTGGTTAATATTTATACTTCTTATTATTAAATATAGGGCCGCAATAGAAAAAAATTAATGAAAAAAAAAAAAGGAATTTTCAGTATAATTGTCTCAAAACATTTTAAAAATATTTCGTGTCATACATCATGGTACTTATTTGTAATGAAAAGTGCTTTCAAAATCTGCAAAAAAAAATCCAGGTCCGTATTTAAAAAAAATAAAGTTGAAGATGGTTTCTCAAAAACGAAATGTTGTAGAACAAATCTAAAAACGCCATCTTAAAGCCCGTTAAAAAGTGCCATACGAAAGTGTTTTTCTTTTTTTCTATCTGTGATAACAACTTCAGAAAAAAATAAAATCGAAAACGCAAAATTTTACTTTTATCAAAATAACTCAAAAAGGAAAACAGATATTAGAAATCTGTTAATTTAATATTTAATAATTAAAATTGCGCAACTTTTCCCCCATTTAACCGTTGCTCTATCTCTCACCGTCTGCAAGATATCCCCATGATGTTCATTCCTATCCGGGACACATTGTATAAAACCGGAGAATCACCGAAATCAGTTTTTTTTTTCGCCCATTCGCCGCACCCTATATATCTATCGCGAGGCGTGTGCCCGGCTCGGAATACCTACCTACCATCAACTGAACCCATTTCGTGAACTTGAAATCGTTGCCCAACATCTCTGTTACCCGAGCAAAGGTTAGGAGGTGCGCTCTTTTGAAAATCCGTCAATTTCTTCTATAGAAGTCCGGACCTAATGTTATCTGAGAAAGTCCATCAAAGGTACTCTCCCAAATAAACCATCAATAACTATACAATTAGCGGCATTATGCACTGCGGAGATGCGTTGCGCAACCTCCCAAAGGTACGGCCTTTTTAGTATTCACATTTTATGCTCCTATTACGGTATTGATGTGCGTTGTGTGTGCGTGTGTGCCAGAAAGCACAAGTCGCGGTGATTTGAAATTATAATGCACCGATGCAAGCACATGGCTAAATATAATGCCTGTCCAAAAGTAAATACCTATACGGAAATTCGAGGAAATAAAATGCTAATCGGTGGTGGTGATTTCCTATAAAGGCCACTGAAATAGGTAAAACCAAGTGTAGGTAAACAAAAAAACTGATTTAATTTTTTTCATTTCTACGCCTGTAAATACATTCAAATATGTTTGTTAATCGCACCGTAATTATTGTAAATCACTACTTCCTCATGATTCTTTTTAGATCCACAAAATTGAATTATTTTTTCTCAAAAACATACAACACTCGCTATTTTAAAATTCACCCTCTTTGCACCACCTCCCAACCATCCTCTTTTTATAATAATTATGTACCAATTCCGTTGGCTAAAAAAATGAAAAAAAGTTCCTATAAGCATGACCTCAAAAAAGTCCCCTAAGGGGCAATAGCCCCCGAAATGGACACTTTGGCAAACGGTTTTTTCTAAATATTTCTAGAACAAACAAAGATAAAATTATGAAATTTGATGTGTGATATACCTGTGGGATTTGACGTTTACCGAGGTAGACATAGTTTGACATTCTTCATCATAGGCGTCCCAAATAAGGGGGTGAAAGGGTTAAAAATATCCCAATTTTTTTTTGTGCGCTTTTTTCATGATTTATTCTTCTAGTATTCTTCTATATATATAGTTTATTTACTAAAGATTGTGTATACATAAAATAATATAGTTATGAGTGTAAATAAACAAGAGACTGTCTGCTAAGTATCTAGTACCTACTTGTTGCAGGGACAAGAGAAAAGTACATATAGTACATATAGTAGATACAAATAGTACATATACAAATAGTACATAGTACATATAGTAGATACAAATAGACATAAATAAGTTTTAATTTTAAAATAAATTAGGCACAATAAAACATCAGAAACTACAAACACTTTATACGTTAACATCAATCAATCCAAAATTCTGCAAATAATATGTTTATTTTCTAAGAGCCAAAGTTTAATTCGACTTTTAAATATTGCAAGGCTAGCAATAGATTTTATTTCGGGTGTTAAGGCTTCATAAATGATAAGTGATACATACTGGAGAGATCTCTTACCAATCGATTTATTCTGTTTTTTCTTCAAAATTGTCGAATTTTTTAACCGTGTGTTGTATTTATGAGTGCTAAATTTTATTTCATTTTTGTTCTTAAAAACCCAAATCAATAATTGTCTTCCAAAAATTTGCCTGAAGTTCATTTTTTGTGTTTCATTAAACAGTTGCTCAGAGGGATATATTTTTTTTTTATATAAATGATAATATCCATTTTTGTAGTACATCAATTTTTTTTGTGATATTATTTCTCGCAGCACCCCAGCATAGGATTCCGTAGGAGAGTTGAGATTGCACTAGAGCGTGATAAAGAATCTCTAGACTGCTCCTATTTAGAAAGCTTGAAAGAAACTTGAATTTAGGAAGTAATATTCTCAATTTTTGTGCCACATAATTGACTTGTGTATTCCATTTCAAATGCCTGTCCAAAAATATTCCCAGATATTTTATTGACTCCACTTCTTCTATTTTTATATTAGAATTTTCGATGTGTAGGGGTCCTAGATTGGGAAGGCCAGTTCTATAGGAACAAAAAGGTAGGTAATGGGTCTTGCCTGCATACAAAGTTAGTAGGTTATTATCAAGCCATGCTTTAAGAAGTCCAAAATCATTTTCAGCTGTATTTTTTAGTTCGTTCCATGTGTCTTCTTCGTATACTACAACCGTGTCATCGGCAAAACTCACCACCATTCCTTTTGATGGAAGATTGAGCATATCATTAAGATAGATGCTAAACAATACAGGGCCTAGCACAGTACCTTGAGGGACTCCATATAAGGTATTTTTTTCGTCACTACTTTTCCCATCAATTTCGACTTTTTGTGTCCTATTTGATATAAAGCTTTTAAGTAAAGGTATGTCACATACAAAATTTCAGAATTTTATCTTTGCTCGTTCTGGAAATATTTAGAAAAAAACCGTTTGCCAAAGTGTCCATTAGGGAGCTATAGCCCTTTCAGGGGGCATTTTTGAGGCCATGTTTATAGGAACTTTTTCATTTTTTGGGTCGCAGAACCCGCTGGTAAAATACGGCTGGCTAATTACTAATACGCATTTTCATGCCCCCCTGCAAAAAAAATTCAAAACGATTTTACTCGAAAACGGTGCACGCTATCAAAGTTCAACAAGAGTATCATTTTTTCGTAGAATACCCTGAAATTTTATAATTTCGCAATAAATTTGAGGAAAAAGCTCACACAAAAAATTTAGGATATTTTAACCCCTTAACCCCCCATTTAGGACGCCTATGATTAAGAACGTCTAACTATCGCTACCTCGGCAAATGTCAAATCTCACAGGTACATCACACCAAATTTCGGGACACCCTGTATATTCAATTTTTCGTCGGCATTACTCCTTCACCTCGGAAACTACAAAAAATGAGAGCATTACAAAATTAACAATTTTATTAAGTCTGCCTTTTTACAAAATTATGAAATTGGAAAACCATAAATGAAGTGTTGTGTACCAAATTTGGTTCAAATCTATCCAACGAATCTTAAGTTATAAAAAACAAACGATTTCTTCTTGAGACTTCAACATCCTTTTGTAGTCAAAATTACGTATGCCAAAGTAGAAGCTGGTATCTTTAGCCGATCGAAAATTATCGTAGGAACGCCCAGACAGGCAGAAAAACACAAAAATTTTGGTTTTCGACATTTTAACTTTCATTCAAATTTTTTGTCGAAAGAATAGGTATCTACTTGGTTATGTGGAAATAAAATTGACTGAAGGTGGTAGAAGTGTATTTTCTACAATAAATTAATTTAAATCAATGTCGCCAAGTCCCATATTAGTGTTAAATACCATAAAATATACACTATGCACAAAACAATGAGAAGTGAGCTAAGTACTAGGAATACTAGGAACCTATCGGTTCATTACAGTTTCATGAACGCTTTATTTGATATAAAGGTCGCTGTGTCAAAAAAATTTCGCCATAAGTACATACATAGGAACAAGAAAAACATTTTCGTAAATGTAGCTATAATGTGGCCCTTGGACTTAACGTAATATTTTTTTATCGTATTAGGTTACTTAGATATTTTCATTCTTATACGTATAAACTTTTGACCTTGACAATTTGAAAAATTTTCGTATTCGGCGCAATTTTTTCCCTCAAGAAGTAAATGTAATTTTTTTAAATTTGTCATCGTCGTAGTCGTATAATATATGGTCTGAAGTAAACAAACAATAAGCGAAATATTCGGAAATAAACAATACCCATCTCCCATGTTTCACAATGTCGGTTTTAAAAAAGATTCACTGGACAAATCCAGCTTGTTAATTCAAAATTCCTGCGAGACTACCGCACAGCAAGATGCTAGATAAAATAGCTACACGCACGCAGCCATACATACCAACACTTAGTATCTATCTATAAAGCATGTATGTGCCGAGGAGGCGCTAAGTGTTTCTAATTGAATAAGTATTAGAACTGAAACGCATAAATACCATCAACTGGCATGGGTCAATTGTTTCTAATTAAAACAAATATTGGAAAAGGAACAAAAGAGGCAATAAGACAAATAATACCTAGGAGTATATATTTAGCAGGGAAATCATTAGAATAACGCTTCGGTTTTGAATATTATTAGTTACCCCCCCCCCCCCATTGTTTGTCGTTTGTCCAATTGTCGCCAATTTAATTTTGATCTTTTTTCAGATTTAATTCAGAAAAATGCCCTCCACAGGGCAAATTTTCCCGGCGTGGCCGCAGAAATGGTCCTGTGTTCTGGCAGTCTACTTATTAACTATTTATTGTGTGGAAGGTAATAGGCCCATTAGGAACTTTAGGGATCAAGAAGGAAGATCTGCAAATTCACTATCACCAGGAGGGTAAGTCAAATTGAACTCATCACTCAACAAAATTTCATAAAAAGGTAGTTATCGCCGAAAGAAGGCCAAGCCAGGTCAGAGATACAAAATCGTCGATTTCCAATTCAATTGAGAAAATGTTATCTCCATAAAAAATGTAGTAAAATCGAACACAATAATTGCCCAATTTACTCGGATTTATCACATGTTTGTTCTGATGTTTCAATTGCTACACGAACCTAATCCAACCGTCCTTGCCTAAAATCACATAAAATGCGAATAATTTCGTAAAAAAAACCTGTTTATTTTGTCGTGTAGGTAGAAAATATACTGACCTGTGAAACATGTACAGTCACGTATACCATTTTCCACAAATTAATTCATAGAAAAAGTTTTAATGGTAATCAGCACAAGTATTTAAAATACACTGCGCGTCAAAAATATCGGACCAGTCCAATTTTTGTGTTGTGCTGAAAAAAGAATTTGCATTCGGAATAACGGAGGTTTAAAATGTTATAAAGCTTTATATCACAACATTGACAAGAAATAATTGTAGGCATTTTGCCAATGGCGTATCTACAGAAAAAAAAATATTCTGCTGATGTAGGTACGCCAAAGTGACTTTCTTGTTATATGCATGAGCATTCAGTTTCACTTAAAAAATATAAAAGGTGCTAAGTATTTGAAAAACAAATGTGATGATGGTTTTTTATTGGTGATAACGAACAGGTACTATGGCATCAGTGTTTTTATGCTGAACGCTAGATGTTGTGTGAAGAAATAAAATTCAAATGAATAAAATTGGCAATGAATTTGCACTTGCTCTATTCAGAAAAAGCTAAGAGCTATGTTTGAACCTTTTATGTTCTTTTAAGGTGTGCAATCGATTGATAGTATCTATCACGAATCGGTTATTCTGAGAGAGATATTGCTTACAAACTGTTTTAAAAATAAATTTAAGTGCAATTTTGTTTCTATAGTAGGTATTGTTTGCGCCAAGGACTCTTTAAAATAAGGGGACCCAGCATTATACTTTCCAAAGTGAGGTCTATCTTTCCTCATTCTAATGGTCTCACTGATGCCAAGTATGCCATTTTATTGGAGAATCTATGAATCTATGAAGTATTTTGAATGTTAGTAAAAATTAATAATGGTTTCCGTGATTTCTAAAAATTAGACTTGACAATTTTGTGTATACAAGTGCAGAATGTGGCAACTGTCAAATTAAAGAAATTTATTTTATAGTTGAAATTGGTTTCCAGCAATTATTTCCACGAATTTAAGTAATAAGTATGGTAAGTCAGTACTGCCGATTTTGCTTGTTTAAGAATTTGTCGCTATTGCACCTTGTTACCAGGTTCCTCAATCCATTTGTAATGTGTATACTTGAACTTTCTTCCCTTGTTGAATGTATCTACCCAAAGAACTTTCACAGATTTCGGGATGGACTAATAAGATTAGGTCTAGTAGTTCCAATGATGTAGTTTTTCTCGGTGTTCCTTATAAAATTTTTGTAATTTTATTTATTTCTCTCCCAAGGTACCTCACAAACTTAAAATAAACTTGTAGTCGTAGATAAAAACTCTTTAAAAAAATACCTGACTGAAGCAGCCTGCTTAATAATTTAATATTTTCGAAATACGATTTGTTTTTGAACTACCTACTTACACGTAATGGGAATTGTAGGATTACTAAAGGTGATAGGTACAGGAAAAATCTGGTTGCAATATTATTAGGACTACTAGAGTCGGTTGACACATCTGAGTATCTGGAAGTTAGAAAAGTTAAAAATTGGGAATTATGATGGGAAATATTTTGCCTCCTTTAGAATCTATGGCACTGGCATGTCACATAAAACCTGATGGCAGTTGGACACTGACATAAAACGTAACCTTATATCACAGCCCCCTTGTGGTCTCCTTGGAGTCAACAGAAAACAAACTTCCCCTCAAGGCTTCACTTTTCTTATGTGATAGACTGTGACATGCTGGGTCCCCTTATTTTAAAGAGTCCCTGGTTTGCGCTGTACCTGACAATTAAAAAAATAACTTCCTAGTATTTTTGGTTAGCCGTGTATTTCTGTTACTAGTTTCCGTAGTTGGTGAGACAGACGAGTTCCATTAATAAAATAATTGATCTGAATATCTTTAAGGAGACATTTCGGTACTCCTATATATTCGCCCCGGAGATACAGTTATTTTGCATACCTATATTTTTCTAAGAACCATCGCCAGGAAAACATTTTACGACGGATCGTTTACACGAGCGATAAATCGCATGTAATAATGCGTTTGACCTCCTATGATACCACAAATTAATTTATATAAATAGTTATTGTCCAGGCAGACCGTTGACACAGCTATCTCATCAGCGCAAGTGCTTCTAATTATATTGCAACTTGCTGTCGCTCTATACGATAGTAATAGGTGGTTATAAGTTTGTTTACTTTTTGGTATGCAGGAACAAGACGGAAAACTCGATGAATGGTCGCTTTTATTACCAATGAAGAAGCTTTACGCATTATTTGACAATAATATCAATTATCGGGTTGGGTGTATATCGACTGTTCTTTTGGTTTATTTACCCGAATGCGGCGTAGGTCGGCAAAGGGTTATGTGTTTGTTTAACACTCTGCTTGTACATGTTTGTTTGTTCCCCTCTAAACTGCTAAACCAATTTAAATGAAACAAGAACTAAAATATTTCTAAACATTAACAGTGGCACGCTTACAAATGTATACAGATAGAGTGTCTCACTTTTTAACAGCCTCTAGAAACATTGTCCTATGAGGATATATTTTATAAACATAGGATCGAGTCTCACAAAGGAAAACACCTGAATTTGCTTCAAGATGCAAATTCAAAAATACATTTTGCCACGAAACTTCCGAATGGCTCAGCGGGCACATTCAGGGGCGGCTCGTGAGTTAATAAAACAAAAAATAAAAAACTCAATTTCAAATTATTATTTTAAAAGGTCACCTTTTAAAATAAAAAAGGTGTTCAAACAAACCACCATTATTATTTATGCAAATATTGCATCTTTTTAAAACTGAACTTGTCGCCTTTCTTAGAGAGCGCCTGTCAATACTGGAAATTGCTTCTAAAACAGCTGCTCTTAATTCAACAATTGTCTCATACTGAATATTTCTTAAAGCAATTCTTAAAAAAATTAACTTTTCACTATTAAACACGATTCACATTATATAACATGCCCCTTTTATTTGATTTTTATTATATAAAGATTTTAACAACTAAAAAAATATTTTGAAATACATTTTAAACGTTAATTTTTATAGAGAAAAAGACTAAAAAATATGTGTTCTATTCTTTTTAGAAATTTTAAATGTTTGTAATTTTAATAAATATTGTATAACCTGAAGATGGCTATTATCAGCCGAAACGTACGTAGAAGAAATTAAATAAAAACTATTGAATGGTTCCAAATGTTTGATATGGTAGTAACCCAGGAAATTGATCAATAAACAAAATCTACTAGGAATACAACAATAAATTGTCTCATACTTTATTTTGTACTGTTCCTCACAAAAAGAAATCCAAAACAGACAAATCGAGGGATCGGGGCTGCCAGGAAATAGGTATATTTCTCCCTATCCAGCTATTTGGATAGAGCTGATCTAGGTAATTTCTTACGGGCAAATAATTATGTGGTGGAGCTCCATGAAGATAATTTTTGTTTTATTTTGTTACATTTTATTACCAGCTAAAAATAAAATATTTGAAGGTTTGAAGTATGTCTTATTATAAAATAGAACGTAATTATGAAAATATTCCATGGCTGACTATGTGAAAATTAAAAAAAAAATCAGAAAATTAGCCGTAGCTATTTTATTTTGTATAATAACTATGCCGAGTATTATATTTTTGGAAAGCTAAAAAATGGCCGATTTGATAAGGCCAACTATGATTTATATTTAAAAAAACACTCATTTATGTCTTATCTCAAAAATCACAAACAACATAAAAAATTGGATTAGATTATCTTATTAAGCCCAAAATTATCTACAATTTTGGTCTCTACAGTTTTTCTGTATAATCAGAAACAACTGAGCTACAGAGATCTGATGAAATAGCAAAAAACACTCTTTTCAAAATATCTGGTGAGACATGAACTTTTTTAAAAATACAAAAGAGGCATTAGATTGAGCATTCAAAACTGCAATTCTTTCCCCATTTAACCTTTGTTCTAGCTCTGCTAGTTTCCGAGATCCCATAGTGGGCATCGAAAAAAACTCACCCTGTATATACCTTGAGATATCCATTAGACAATTATTATGAAAAATAATACCTAATATTGAGATAATTCCGAGGATAATAATTCACTCACCTTTTAGAAATTCGATAATTATTTCCAATGGTGTAATCGGGGCCCACGGTGTAATCCATCCCCGATTTTCTTGAAATTTTGGCCACCTCCCCTATTTTCGAGGTCCCTGAACACGAATCCGGTCTTGGCTTTTCCCGGTCGCACGTAGTTTTCGAGAAAATGAATTTTCAAATTTCCTTTTGACATCCCGGATTTCACGACGGTATTATTTGCGGTTGTAATCGGGATGAATTTTTACTATACGCAGCTCAAACTAATCACCACACTATTTTGCACCTTTTGCAACATCGAAACTTCGCGAAAACCAGCGGAAAAACCGAAATTTTGAAAGATTTTTGCCGTGTTTAAGTACGCTATTTTCGCCCATGCCCGACTTTTCGGCGCGCGCAGACGTATTCTCTCTACTCTAGTTTATTACTCTCTACTTACGCCTATGGAGGCGGTTTCACGTAGCACTCGACTGCGATCGCAGTGACTGTTTAGTGGGAGTGGTTCCGCTGCCAAGCGAATATCGATGTGATCGGAGTACACTGTTATCGCAGATACTGTTAGATATAACTAGATATATTTCTAATTTTCAGATGAAAAAATGTATCACCTAATGGAATTCTATCGATGCAATGAATGTCTGTGGGACATTTAAGGTCACCTCAATATATTTTTCGTATGGGAGACGTGCAAAATTTTATTTTGGAAATCTTCGTTTACTGTTAATATAATTCAGTCAAAACGTGGTCTGCTTAATAAAGGCGTTTTCACCCAATACCTTTTCTTATTATATTTATGTCTAATATTTAAGATTAACTTTTTTTAATCAAAAGGCACATGAACTAGTATACACTTTTCTTTTATTCGGCACCATTTTGTAACTACTACTGCCAACACACTTTTGCAAATATTGTGAAACACCACATAACAGTTCTGCTATAGCAGTATAAGCCTCCCCCAGCGAACATTTGAACTGTAATTGCCGTTGACTGCTATGTAAAACCGTCGCTTAAAGCATACAATATGAATGGTCGGCCGTCGATGATTTCGTCATCTACTTGTCACTTCTTGGCTTCAGAGCGGGAGCGTATGCTGTTGTCTCTGTCTCACTTGCAATGCATTTATCCTTGTGGATTTCCATGATAACTCGTGAGGTCAATTTAAAATACGGCCAGGCGGCTGCGGATAGGAATGAATAATTATTATTAGACATTAGTAATCTTTACTCCATTAGTAATAATTGGGGAGTTTTTGCATGAAAATATAAGAGCATTTTTTAAAAATATAGTTTATTATTAAACATTGAACAAATATTGAAATAAATTAGGTGGGTCATTGACCAAATGAAATTATGAAGAAGTCACGCCTGGGGCATATCGATTTATATAATAAGTAAGTGTCTGTTAAAAAAAACGAAACAATCGACAATTACATACATGGTCTCTTTTACCAATATGTTAAAGCATATAAAATCCCTCAACTCTTTGCAAACTTTACAAAAAGTAAATACCTACCCCCGCTGTGGTTCCGAAAGTCCAAAAAAGTTGTTAGTTAAGTGGATGTGGATACCTCTTAGGCATAATCATAAAATCGGATGTCTTGGCCCCACTCAGATAACAGGTTGCAAAGAAGCAATTCTCTTACAAGATATATTAGATAGATATTATATTTGCATAATACTATGTACAGGAAATGAGTAAAATACCCCCTATACATTAGAGAAATAGAGATAATCCATATTAACCGCTAAAAGCAGAAATGGGTACCGAGTTTGCTTTTAAGAAAGTATAAACAGATTTATCTACGAAGTCGCGAAGATATGGAAATCCTTAACACGATTCCTTCTAGGAACGAATTATTATTAAAGCTGTTTGAAAGTTCATCTAAGGATATCATCTTTTAACTGTGCCTTTTTATCTATGTTTGACTTTGTTGAGTTTTTTTCGATGCCCACTATGGGGATCTCGGAAACTAGCAGAGCTAGAACAAAGGTTAAATGGGGAAAGAATTGCAGTTTTGAATGCTCAATCTAATGCCCCTTTTGGATTTTTAAAAAAGTTCACGGCTCACTAGATATTTTGAAAAAAGTGATTTTTTGCTATTTCTTCAGATCTCTGTAGCTCCGTTATTTCTGATTATACAGAAAAACTGTAGAGACAAAAATTGTAGATAATTTTGGGCTTAATAAGATAATCTAATTCAATTTTTTATCTTGTTTGTGATTTTTGAGATATGACATTGTTACGTCCCCATAGTTTTGTGTTGTCTAATTTACGTTAATTTAATTTCAGTCATTATTGTTATTGCTTATCTTGATTATTTTGCGCACCCCGCACCACACGTGCATTTCCTTACCCCGCACCTCTCCCAAAATTTCCTATGCCGCGTGTGACAGTGCAGTTCTTGACTCTCTTTTAAATCGTACGCACGCAGATTTTGATTTCGCGACTTCGCGACGTGATTATTCCGCATCAACGGCAGATTACGGGTCCATTGTACTACAAGGATCAAAGAAGCCATCTACAGGTAAATCTCTGGCCAGAGTGAAGAAGAAATCCACGAAAGATCGCAGATTCAAAGGTCAGACGTTTTTTCCTTTCCGCATTCCTCAATTTCATTTATTTGAAACTTAATATTAGAATACAGTCCATTTTTTTCTCTCCAACTGAGACCCAATTTATTACATTTATTTGGTTATCTATCACGCACGCAACAGACATAAACTTTTGTTTTTTTAAATGTAAATCATAGTTGGCTGTGGTCTTATAAAATCGGCCATTTTTTGAGCTTGTTTTTTTTTTAAATTTTTACATAGTCAGCCAAGGAATATTTTCATAATTACGTTCTATTGTATAAGACATACTTCAAACTTTCAAATATGTTATTTTTAGCTGGTGACAAAATGTAACAAAATAAAACAAACATTATCATGATGGAGCTCCACCACATAATTACTTTCCCGTAAGAAATTACCTAGATCAGCTCTATCCAAATAGTTGGATATAGGGAGAAATAGACCTATTTCCTGGCAGTCCAGATCCCCCGATTTGTCTGTTTTGGATTTCTTTTTGTGGGGAACAGTACAAAATAAAGTATGAGACAATTGTTAAATTAAGAGCAGCTGTTTTAGAACCAACTGCCAGTATTGACAGGCGCTCTCTAAGAAAGGCGACAAATTCAGCTTTAAAAAGATGCAATATTTGCATAAATAATAATGGTGGATTGTTTGAACACCTTTTTTATTTTAAAAGGTGACCTTTTAAAATAATAATATGTACCTAATTGGAATTTGAGTTTTTTAATTTTTGTTTTATTTTCTTACATTTTGTTACCAGCTAAAAACAAAATATTAGAATGTTTTAAGTATATCTAATTATAAAATAGAACGTAATTATGAAAATATTCCAAGGCTGACAATGTGAAAATTTAAAAAAATCAGAAAATTAGTCATAATTCTTTTATTTTTTGTAATAACTATGCCGAGTATTATATCTTTGGAAAGCTCAAAAAATGACCGATTTTATAAGGCCGCACAGCCAACTATGATTTACATTTAAAAAAACACAAGTTTATGTCATATCTCAAAAATCACAAACAACATAAAAAAATTGGATCAGATTGTCTTATTAAGCCCAAAATTATCTACAATTTTTGTCTCCACAGTTTTTCTGTATAATCAGAAATAACGGAGCTACAGAGATCTGAAGAAATAGCAAAAAAATCACTTTTTTCAAAATATCTAGTGAGCCGTGAACTTTTTTAAAAATACAAACGGGGCATTAGATTGAGCATTCAAAACTGCAATTCTTTCCCCATTTAACCTTTGTTCTAGCTCTGCTAGTTTCCGAGATCCCCATAGTAGGCATCGAAAAAACTCACCCTGTAATCTCACAAATACAGTAAGTAATAAAATGGTGAGTAGACACAATTTGACAAACACTCTATATTGCCAACTTTTTGAACATGGCATAATCAATGACCGTAACAGTTCTACATTTTCCCCGAATATTTCGATACATTCAAAGTTTGAATTGGCCGTTATCATAGTAGACCTTTGGTCAAATCCGACGGTTCACGGATGGGCAAATGGAGCTATTATGGGTGGCTATATACGCAGCGTACCATTTCCTACCATCGATCAGGGAAACTCTTCGTTTTTCGTTGACGTCATTGTCTAGGCAAACAATGCCCGTAATAGGGAACACCTAGGGGGCACTCTTCGGATAATAATAATTGAAAGCGAACGCGAGGCAGGTACCCGCCGTACCGCCGTACCGAGCGGGCACCCATATTTTATCAGCACCCCCGTGAGCGATCGGGCGCTATGCGCTTATCGGCCATCTTGCGCAATTAACCGACTGTTTACCCTCTGCGGAGTACCGAGAAATTGCGCGCCACTAATAAGTACCGGGCCTGGGGATTTGGATCTACGAGGTGTTCACAAGTTAGCGTGCGATAGTTCACCAGCGCATTATGCAAAGATATGAAAGAAATGCGTCGGCTTTGCCTCGAGCAGCAAC
This sequence comes from Pseudeuparius sepicola, assembly GCA_963920635.1. Classification (NCBI taxonomy): domain Eukaryota; kingdom Metazoa; phylum Arthropoda; class Insecta; order Coleoptera; family Anthribidae; genus Pseudeuparius; species Pseudeuparius sepicola. Next base: position 12,275,720 of record OY987300.1, on the reverse strand, counting down.
TCCTCGAATTGCCACCCTCGGCTTCCCCTCGTATGTGGCAATCGCAAACTGCAACATCAGGAGACTATACCTGGAGATGGTTTTTCTAAATAACTTTTTCTTGAAATCGGCAGTAAAGTGCCCCAAAATCGTCATTAAAAGCACAGAAATCGTACAATAATGGGCTACATTATTGTACGATTTTTTCAATAAGTAGGCCTTGGCGAGATGTAAACATCAAACGTCAGACGCGGAGCCATCGCCCGTCAAAAGTGACCAAATATTCAAAACCCGGCTGATAAACGCCCATTTAACTTTTCGTACACATTGCGAAATTGTTTCCTATAGAAGCGCAATCCTTCAGTATACATATTTTAGTAAGTTTGAATATCAATAGATTTGTTGTGGAGGCTGCACAAGAAGCAGCAGTTTGGTTTTTCTGTACGAAGATGCCGTGTCCTGTTTTACTTGACCTAGGTAGAGCGATCGTCAAAGTCAAGCAACGCCGCGCGTAGTCGGTTCATGGACGGGAGATCCCTTATTATTATTTTATTGCCTAATAAAACATTTTTTTTCCGATTTAAAAAATAGTTATTTATGTACCAAGGCACTGAAGTTCAACTTTTTATGACTCATGTGGAGTTTAGTTGCTGAGGCCTTTGGCCGAGGCAAATAAACCACATGAGTCATAAAAAGAACTTCAGTGCCGAGGTACATATTATATTTTTTTTGAAATCGGAAAAAAAATGTTTTACTAGGCAAGAAAATAATAATAAGGGATCACCCGTCCACGAACCGACTACGCGCGCCGTTGCTTGACTTTACCGATCCCTCTACCTAGGACATGTATAATGACGTACGGCACCTTCGAACAGAAAAACCAAACTGCTGCTTCTTGTGCAGCCTACACAACAAATCTATTGATATTCAAATTTACTAAAATATGTAGACTGAAGGATTGCGCTTCTATAGGAAACAATTTCGCAATGTGTACGAAAAGTTAAATGAGCCTTTATCGGCCGGGTTTTGAATATTTGGTCACTTTTGACGGGCGATTTCTCCGCGTCGGACGTTTGATGTTTACATCTCGCCAAGACCTACTTATTGAAAAAATCGTACAATAATGGGCTACATTATTGTACGATTTCTGTGCTTTTGATGACGATTTTGGGACATTTTAATGCCGATTTCAAGAAAAATATAATATGTACCTCGGCACTGAAGTTCTTTTTATGACTCATGTGGTTTATTTGCCTCGGCCAGAGGCCTCGGCAACTAAATTCCACATTAGTCATAAAAAGTTGAACTCCAGTGCCTTGGTACATAAATAACTATTTTTCATTGTAATCATTTAAGAGTCTGGAGCAGGGAGATGCTATAATTTTTTTTTATTTTTGACAGCTGGTGTCATCCAGTGCGAATATGAAAATTCGACAATAATTGTTCGGTTTAAAAATGATTAATGATCATTATTTCCGCTATTATCGAGCTGGAAGAAAATTCTAAAAATAAGTTTATGCTATTTTATTTTCAGATTTTATGCAGTGGTCGCCAACAGTTTGCAACAAATGAGAAAATTTTCTATGCTTTATTATTAAATAAATCTATTTTTCTACAAACACCATTAAAAGTATCATTTCTAACACACGATTTCAGTATCTAAAATATAAATTTATGACACTCAGTGTTAAAAGTGATTTACTTTTAATACCACTGTCATAAAATGACTTTTAGGCACTGAAAGCATGCGTTAATTATGCTTTTAAAGGTGTTTGTATGTAGAAAAAGTAGCGTATGATACATAATTATACGTGCTAATTGTTTGAAGGGATGGAACACTCCGTATTCGGCGCCGTGTTAAAAACTTCCCTTCTCGCAATATAAAACTTCAGTTTTAGCAGCTACAGCATAAATTGCTATTACGGCATTTACAAATTACAATAAATAAATAAACCCTTTCCAAAAATATATCAAATTAAGATAATACAAGAACAAGAAATTTGAAGAATCTTGTGAAACACTATCAAAAATAATAGTATAAAGCTTTATATTTTTAACAGTAACAGCGAGTATATTTTTCAAAAATACGTCACCCATGACTCACATTAGACTCGAAGGAAAATTTCCTACAACTTTTGTGTTTACTCCTTTTTTTGCTAAATAACAATATTATTAATTTCATGTAAATTTTTTCACTTTAAGCCTCCTCTGTAAAGTTATTCCAGCCTTAAGCGGGACAATTTTTTTCCAAAAACGATTGAATTTTTAATCTTAAATTTTGTGAGTCGTTACCAGCAAGATGGAAGACACTTTATGATAAAATTACTTTTTCGACCCTATGCACCCTAAGGGCCGAAACTCGAAACACTTATTCGAGTTTTTTACAGAATTTTTTGTAAGTTAGTTTATTTAAAACGAAAAATTTGTGTTCTGTAGCCCAATTAATTTAGGAACTTCTTATACTACTTTTGTTATTTTTTCATTAACTAAATAGTTAAATTAAATTATTCCCATATTTAAATACAGTTTTTGACATTCACGAATCATAAGAACATTATAGGCCGTTGTTATTTTTGTCAATTTTCAATTTTACTGTTTACGAGTGCGGTTAAAAAATGAAAGTGGTAGGCAGGGGTTCAATTTTTTCATTTAAATGTTTTTCAATGTAGGGAATAGTATATTTTATTACGAGTCTGGAAATAAAGATTTTTCCGTGCGCGCGTGGCAAATTCTCATGTGAGGCGCAGCCGAACACGGGAAGTCATGCAAGCACGTAAAAATCTATTTCTGGACGTGTAATGAACGATATTTTTTATTATACTTCTTTGAAAACGGAAGCTTAAAACATTTTATCGGCATATTATAATAAATTTAATTGACAAAAAATAAACAATGCAGACAATATAGTGTTTGGTATGTATGATGCGTTTCCATGGTTACTCTCAAATTATTTCAAAGGTGCTTTGTTGTAAATTAGTTATTGTCATATAAGATGAATAAAACGTCAAAAATATTACAGAAATATATCTAAATATTGAAACACTTACGAATTAAAATACAAAATAGGTATATGTTAAATATCAGAGAGCATATAGAGTTTCTTAAATTTAGTTTACTTTGCTGTATATTTCTATTTTAAAGCCATATATTCGGTATTTTTATTCAGCGCACGGAAAGTTTTTCCATGCGCTGTTTCCGCGCGCTAGCCCGAAAAACCCCATCTTTCATTATTGCTAAAACAGATGAAAATAAGGTGTTTTCAAAGAAGTATAATAAAAAACATTTTTCGTTACCACAAGTGATACCTACTTATATAAATAATAAAAAAGTATTGCTTGCCGGGCTAGTAAACAGCAAAATACGAAAGTGACAAAAATGACCCCCGACTACTTTGTTTTTATGTAGTCATGAGTGTTAAAAATTGTACCTATTTAAATGCAGAACAAAAAATAATTTTATTTTTACAGATCAACTCTATTCAATTAATGAAAAAATAACAATAGTAAAAAGTTTCTAAATTAATTCGGCTACAGAATTCCTTTTTTAAATAAACCAACTTACAAAAAAGTTCTGCAAAAAAGACTAAGAGGAACTTCGGATTTCTACCCTTAGGATGCATAGAGTGCAAAAAGTAATATGTATTATCGTCAAGTGTCTTCAAACTTGCTGGTAACGTGTCCCAAAAGTTTTTGTCCCTCTTAGCGCTGGAACAACTGCATTAAAAAATGAGAATATTTCAAGAATTTTACATTAAAACCAGCTGTAGAACACTTCCTCTAAACATTTGCACATCATTACGGAACACCCTGTGGCCTGTATATCGGACTTTTCTAAAATATTTCTTAAAGTGGGTACCTAGCCGTTAACAATAAAAAAATAATTTCTGCCATAAACAGCCGTAAAAGGTCTACAATTAAATCTGTAAAACACTACAAAAAAAAACAATATTTTCTGTAGAAAAATATAGGGAGAAATATAATAGTATTCGTTTACTACCTATATACTTCTAACGTATCTTGACCACCAATATATTTCAAACAACTGGGGCATTATTACACTACCTAAATTTATTAAGTAATATTTTGACCCCCTGACACGACTTGACACCGGGTTCCAGCTGCAAGTTCTTTTATTCGATTGTCGACTAACCGAGCTCGTAAATTATATAACCGTGCTCGTGCTCATTCATAAAGATCAGGTGCTAAGGCAATTTGAGACCATCGGAAGGTGATTTTTTTTAGTTCTAAAGCTTCCTTAGGGGTTCTGGTACCACCCACGATGTCTAAAGGGAAGGCGAATTTTATTTTTTATTTTTATTATTAAACTCGATACGGGAGCTTCTTGGCAAGCAAGCCTTTTGCAGGTAGACACTGAAAACAAATGCAATTTTTTTTAAATGCGACTTTATAATCATGGTCATGTCTATATTGTATAACATCAGATAGGTAATAACAAAATACTCGTTGTGTTTTGGGACAAAGCAGATGCAGTTTAGTTTTTTTAGTTTTAAGCTTCATCATTTGACTTTTGAACGAGACTAGAACAAAAAAAATCCATTCTAAAATAAAAAAATAAATCTATCGAGGACATAAAAATTTTGTTATTTTCTGGTCCACCCTATAGTTGATTCATTTTTTTTTCGTGCTTCCTTTGGTCGAAGGTTGTTAAATTTACCATAGTTTATAACTGTGCATTGCCGTTTTGTGTTTCAGAGCAGTATTGTAGGTAATTCAACCACACACCTACCAGACATTTCAGATATTTGTAATCTGAAATCACATCGTAAAAAAGCACTCAGATCAGGCACCAAAAGTAGACTACGTAATTCCGTAGATGAATCCGAGGACTTTATAGTACATATTCGTAATGTCACAGATAACTCAACGAATATGGGGCAAGAAATTACCCAATGAAAATGCCATCGAGGGCCTTACAAGTTTATAATTATGTGTAGGTACAACTATACCTACCTTTAATATTTGGGGCAAGAGAAGATGCTGTAATCTCGAGATTTTTGCACGAAAAATCTTCTCTTGTTTATTTGGAATAAACATCAAACATTACCTTATTTGTTCTCGCATTCGTTATGAAATAATATCGTAAAATGGTTTTCTAAACAAGTGCTTTGATTTATGGATGTACAAAATTAATTTTTGACCTAGATTACAGGATAACAAAGCGGCATGCAAAAATTAACGTCATTTTAGCACTCAAAGTTTATTTCTTTGCTAATCACTATCAGTGCCGTTTTTGTTAAAATTTTTAGAATTTCACAAGGTTGTACCTATATACAGGGTGATTCAGTTTTAATCTGCAACACTTCAACAGGTGATAGAAAACCAAAAAATAAGCGCACTTCCTTTTATAAACTATATCATTTTAAGGACTTATTAAAAAGTTACAGGGTGTTAAAGTTACAAGAAATATGTGGAATTTATTGAATATTTTACAAACTAGTTGAGATATTTAAGTCATATTTGGTACACGTTATAACGGCATGGGTTAGCATAAAACCTGTTAATATCAAACATCTTGAACAACCAGTGGCATAGAAATGGGTAATTAGTATAATTTATTTTAGAAAAAAAATAGAACTACCTTGTATAGCAATAAAATGTATTCAATTTTTTATGTAAATTGTAATTTTAAACAAAAATGCCCTCTTGGTAAGTTTTCGTATGTGTCATGGTTTCGTGGCAAATTTGATTTTTTGTATTAATTCGGGGCATTTCTGAAAAATTATCTAAAAAATTTGCTCCATAAGTAACACTTAAAGTAGAAATAATGTGTTTGCTACCTGAAATAAAGTAACTTTTTCCAATAAACTCACCTATTTAAGGCTATACTTTTGAAGATACAGGGTCTAAAACATTTAAGGAAAAGATACAAATTGATGTTATGCTCTGTATCTTGAAAAGTAAAATCTTGAATGAGTAAGTTTATTGGACAAAGTTACTGTATTTAAAGTAAAAAACACATTTTTTCTACTTTGAGTGTTACTTATGGAGAAAAGTTTTAAGTTAATTTTTCAGATGTACCCCGAAATAATACGAAAAAATCAAATTTGCTATGAAACCATGACATATGAAAAAATGCTAAGAGAACGTTTTTGTTTACAATTAAAATTTACATAAGAAATTTAATACATTTTATTGCTATACAAGGTGGTTCTATTTTTTTTCTTCTAAAATAAATTATACTAATTACCCATTTCTACGCCACTGGTTGTTCAAGATGTTTGATATTAACAGGTTTTATGCTAACCCATGCCGTTATAACGGGTACCAAATATGACTTAAATATCTCAACTAGTTTGTAAAATATTCGATAAAGTCCACATATTTCTTGCAACTTTAACACCCTGTAACTTTTTTATAAGGCCTTAAAATGATATAGTTTATAGAAGAAAGTGCGGTTGTTTTTTGGTTTTCTATCACCTGTTGAAGTGTTGCAGATTAAAACTGAATCACCCTGTATATTTCTATTGAGCCGTAGGGAAAATAATAATGTTGATTGTAAAATAAATAGCACCTAGTTTTACTCAGCATACCTACCTATTATACTTTTAAATTTTGTTTGTAGCAACCAATTGTTGCAATCGAGGTAAATAATGATTTCCTCAAAACAAATATAATTACACAATAATTATGGAGCTTTCTGCTCCTTAGGTGGTAAGAAAATATTGATACAATTTACCTGCTTACTTTTGCGGACGCTCACCGACCAATCACAACACACCATGTAAATGTCCTTCATTCTCGTCGAATTATAAATCTACAATATTTTAGCATTAGTTTAAACTAACCAAATTTGCTGCTTTTATTTCCCGAGGTGTGCCCAACGAATAAAGAACTCCAGGAAGGAGTAATTCTGCAATTTAAATTAACTTTTGAGGCCATGCACCAAAGTGGCATTGGCGTTTGTGTAGGTACCTGCTTCTTCATAATTGGAAATTTAAAATTAAAATTGCTGTATTATCAAGGATTCTTAAACTTAAAGCCATAAACGTGCCTTATAAGTTTTGGCCTGTAGGTATTGTAGGTACTGATTTTACAAAATTTGCTGAAGGGCAAACGAACAAAATGAACTAGTCACAAACTCGTCATTTTATTAGTTTTCTGATGAGTTTCAGAGAACAAGTAGACACTAGGTATAGCAATAACAATATTAAGAGTTATAATAACATAAATTACGTTTGAAAATCTGCCTAGAATGAAAAATGCTGTTGAAGAAGGTGGAAGAGCTGTTCATCACTAAGATTATACATTTTTATATCAGAATTTTGGATATTGTATATTGTTTAAAAGTCCCTGATTCGCACCTAAATCCTGAAGTATTCTTGATAAAGTGTTCCTACATTGAATGAAAATATCACAGATTTGATATTAGCAATACACAAAATCACATATTTGCGATACAAAATTCCAAAAGGCGCTATTATGCCCCAACAGAACAGATTAGGGACCCGATTTTTCGCGCAAAATAGCTGGAATTACAAACAATCGCACGTTGTACCTATCCCCACTTTGTTGTACCGGGACCAACACTAATATAGTGTCGGTCCAGGTTGTACACCCAACCTCACAAAAAAATACAATATATTTTCGAAAAAACAATTCAAATTAGCACACTATCCCCTCAAACTTCAAACTACAGGTTTCAATAATGCTTTTGACTATCTATGGCTCATTTAATCTATGCTATATTCTTTGAATAAGGAGTCCCAAGAAGGAGTCTATGTGTATTATAAAATACGTGAGACGGATATCGCCCTGAGTAGTGACCCAGTTTTGACACAATATTTTGATATCTGACACGATGATAAGTGTCAGTATGTGGTATTTAGATACTTCTTCGAGTTATTATGCTTATCTGTGCGGCTTGTGTCACTTTCCTGACCGCCAAAACTAAAATGTTCGAGGATAATAATCCATCGGTAAGTAATTTTGTAATTGAAACCAACTTTCGAGGCCATGCACCAAAGTGGCATAGGCGTTTGTAAAGGTACCTAATTCTTCATAATTGGAAATTTAAAATTATAATTGCTGTATTATCAAGGATTCCTAAACTTAAACGTGCCTTATAATAATTATTTGTGGCTTGTAATGTAGGTACCACTGATTTGTTTGTGAAACAATTCAAAGGTGCGCGCCACTGTAAAAATGGAAACGGCATCTCGCCATTTATGCAGAGTTACCCCGGTCGAGCGTTAAGAGGGGGTTGCCGACAGCGAAAGTGACGTCAGATTTCGTATTTTTTAAAGTTGTATAGCATAAAATCTAATAACATTTTACCTGGCAATAATTTAATACAAACATGTCTGTCTTCATTTTAATCATAAGATATTACAAGCAGTGTTTTGTTTTATAGGTTATGAAAACCTTGGGAAAAATAATAATTCCAGTGCATATGCTTTTAAGATCTTATGATTAAAATGAAGACAGAGATGTTTGTACTAAATTTTTGCCAGGTAAAATGTTATTCGATTTTATGCTATACAACTTAAAAAAATACGAAATCGAACGTCACTTTCGCTGTCGGCAACCCCCTCTTAAGCCCAAATTTGCTCCTTCCTGTGGTTCTTTATTCAAAGGCAATAATACATTCTTCAGGAGAATCTTCATTTTGTTGTATTTATTTTATTAAAACGATTAAAACTCCCGATCGACACAAGCACATCGACAGTTCAATAGCTTTCTCTTATGATACAGTAACGAAAAATGCTTCTAAAGTTGTTATATCAGCTTTCAATGAATATGTCTGCACGGTTTTCTAACCTACTCAAAGATTTAGCAGATAAATTTTTAGTTTGGGTAAGTATTCTATAATTTTGTAATTAATTTAGAGGCATTTTCCGTCGCATCTTTGTTGGCCTGAGGCCCCCAGGGCCCCATTTCCTTTTAGTTTCCATTGTTTTCTCTGTAGAGCTTCCATCAGTTTCTAGAAATTTGCTATAACTTTGATTTGTGCATCTGTCATTGGCCAGGAATATTCTAGAGTAGTGTCCAGGCTTCCATTTGAATATATAAGCCCTGGGAATTGGGCCTGAGAGGAGTTGAAGGTTATAACGCGCTTTTAGTGCGATTCTTGGAGCTGATAGAATATTCTTGGTCGGTGACAGTAACTGACAAGTTTATTTGTGATTTGTGAAGGTTAAACAATAAAGGCGATAACCAAGACAACGAGTTTGGACTGTGATTGTTGAGATTCAGGATTCAGTACAATACTATGACATAACATATTAGTAGTTATTGTATCATATGGTTTTCTCTATTCCATGGCCAACTAGAAATTCATACGTAACTAAGATTTATTGTAATGAAAAATAAACAGTATCATCAATGATTCTACTATTCTACTTTTTAAAATGTATCGAAGCACATTCGAACAAAAAATATTGTAGGATACATAGACAACTTTTCGTCCTTGTACCATAAACTACTATTTTCAAACCGTACCTTTATCACCCTGTAACTTTTTTATTACGTATTTTCGGAAAGTTTTTGCTCAAAATGACATTTTCTACTAGGTATTCTACAAACGGTTGTTTTTTGAAGTGTGCTGAGAGCTTCATCTCAAAAGTTTGACAGAAAAAATAGGAGTCAAGTGAGAAACTGGATTGGAATTTTATTTTCCACTTTCCCATACGAATGTTCGTTACTGGCAACGACTTCTGATTGTTTTCTTAACATGCAAGAGGCAGAATCAAATGTCACATTATCCGTTCAGCTGCAAGCCCCATAAAAACATTAACGAGAAATTTATATTTAGGTAACATTGATTGCCTCGAGTTATCGGGCACCTAATCAACTGACGCCAGATTTAAAACTATATAAATAGGTAATTTTTTCGCAGATAATTGTGGCAGTGCGAGGGCACTCGCTATAAACCGATTTATTCGCCTTATCCGGATAACAGTACCGGCGCTGCATGGCGCACCAACCAAAGCTGAAAAATGGGAGTATTAATTAGATACTATATTGCCGAGCGTGCCTAACAATTTGATGGGAATTATTAATAATTAATATTTATGTAAGGGCATGTTGGTGTAATTGTTGTTATTAATTTCTTTATTATTATGACAACTACCGTTATTACATATTATGTATTTTTACACGCGAGCGAAATAGTTGTACAGAGTCCGCGCAATATGGGATTTCTGTAAAAAAATACTTTTGGTTAAAATTTGATGTCGGGAACAGTTTTTGATTTAAATTAGAGCAAAAATGACATTAGCAGTTGCGGCCAAGCGATCTTTGTCAGCCGTCAAATTTGACATTTGTAACAGAGGAAGTGTCGGAATGTGGTATTTCTAAATCGAGTTTGAAAAAAAGATGTTTTCACTTCGATTTTAAGTACATTATGTGTGTGCAAACTTGCAATTCGTTTACCATGGCCAAATTACTGTTTTAACAATTTACTTATTACAAGAAATTATGATTTCAGAATAGGTGGGAAAACTAAAGTCTAATTAAAACAATGCCTTCTTTTATAATATAAAATATCTACAGTGTGGTTATTAAAGTGTGCAACATATGGGATTTTTTTTTATTAATTGCACAACGAAAATACAAATATTCCCGAAACTTGGTGCATGTTTTATAATCATATTAGGAGCACTTAGAATGGTTGCAAGTTAAACAGCATACAGGGAAGGTCAAAAAATATAAAAATTGTACAAGAGTTAAGTAAGTACCCTTATTTCAGAAAAGTCAGCAAAAAATTATTAAGGAAAGTTGTTTAGAATTAAAAGCTATGCCTAAATGCCAAAACATAGCCTCCTGAGAAAAAATGTTTTTCGTCAATTAATTTCCACAGTTTAATAGACATTTAAAATAAAAATTTTGCACCTTAAATGAGAGTTTTTTAATATACACATTATCATTACTAATGTTTTACCTTGTTCAGAAGAATTTTTGCAAAATGTTAAAGTTTTGTTTAATATTATTGCAACAAACATGAAGTTCGTGATTCCCTAAAAAAAATAAAAATCTAAGTTAATTTTACAATAATGCTTGAATTTGAACAAAGATATGCGGAATTGATTTAATTTTGATTGATTTATGAAATTGTTTAGGGTGAACCTTTTTTTGAGGAAATTATTAATGTTTGTCAAAAAAACATTTTTTTTCTTAGGAGGTCACGTTTTGGCATTTAGAGATAAATTTTAATTCTATACAACTTTTCTTAATAACATTTTGCTGAATTTTCTAAAATAAGGGTACTTTACTCTTGTAAAATTTTTATATTTTTTGACCTACCCTGTATGTTGTTTGACTTGCAACCATTCTAAGTGCGCCTAATATTATGATTATCGAACATGCACCAACTTTCGGAAATATTTGTATTTTCGTTGTGCAATTAATAAAAAAATCCCATATGTTGCACACTTAAATGACCACACTGTATAATAATAATATAATATTGTATAATATATAATAAACAGGGTGTTTCATTAATGTCGAAGAGGTACCATATCTCAGGATAAGTATAACGTGGTCACGAAAAATCGCTGGAAGTTTCTCAAAAAAATTACTAATAAAGGTATATCAAAAATAATTTTATTGCACTCTTCAGCAAATTCTGAACAATTTTCGTTAAGGATTTTTTGCTCTAGCTCTTCAAATAGAGATGAAACGGGCGGATAAAACTTGACTTGAAAAAATGCTGCTAACTCCGGTTTGGCTTAACCGAATTGGTCGAATTTGGGCTTGTTGAAGAGAGCTTTCTTTCTTCTCTCAAATGGTTGTCCAGTAAGGTCATTTCGAATTTCGTGGTCATCGTTAAAGGGCGCAATTTGAAAAATTTCCCTTTTATTACAATTTTCTCTGAAATTTTAAATGCAATGACATATTTATTCTGTTATAATCTCAAAGTAGAATAAATTTACAACAAAAAATACGAAAGGTTCAAATCGATATCTTCATTAGTTTCGGAGATATCGCCAAAGGAATAATTATTAACATACCATTTGAAAGAAGAAGGTAGGTATTTGTTGTCAAAGTTTTCCGGCTCAGCGCGCACTCTCCAAGCGGGGAAGACTACCTAAACCGAAATTAAATAACGCAAAAAACTACTTACCGAACAAATGAAGAATTATCATTTGATCTGGAACCCGTATTGCTTCGGTTAAGGCACATTTGAACCTCGAATTTGACCCTTAATATAGATTGGTTTTGACATATGAATTACGATAAAACGGGAGCTCCTTATTACACGTCGACTTATCAATCTATACTGATCTGGTAGTCCTAAAGGCAAGAACGGTAGGCCTCTACCGTTCTTGTCCTAAAGGTGTCGTCTGGCGAACAATATGTAAGAATATATCCCTAATAAGAAATCGAACAAGCATAAGAGAGATGGGTATGAAGGTGACGTTGCCACTACTTCCCAACGCAGTTGAAGCGGTTCAAGCCATCGCGATGGACGGACACCAACCGCAAGTAAGTTCTCCTTACTAATCGATTAGGTGGGGAATCCCCCAGTGGAGGCATGGCGCAGCCTCTACTATTGAATTGTCCCGTGCTTCACCCCACCACCTCCCACTACTTCATTCCCTGATTATAATATTTTATTATAATCACACCCCATTTGCTATTCGCTCGTGCCTGCTTGTAATATTTTATTGCTCTCAAGTAGTAGCAACGTCGCATTTCTACCTATCCCTTTTCTACTTATTTGATTTCTCATTATGGACGTACCTACTTATTCTTATACACTTTTTGCCAGGTCGGTATACCTACTGACGCCCGCCAGGCTACGAGGCGGCTTCATACCCAGCTCCCTTGCTCCAAGTCCGTCCCGTCTGTGGTCGTATCTAATTTATCCGGGAAGAAGCAGGCCAATTATCGAATCCTCCTAGTGGAAAACGGTTTTGTTGATCTGTTTGCCGCGCGCCGCGCGCGCCGATTAGAGGAGAGGAGCCACATCAAAGTGGGCAAGTAGCGTGAAGGCGGACCGAGCCAGCCGATAACGTCTGCGCTTAATCCGGCGATGCGCCCGCTACGTAAACTTACGCTCATTTACATTCGATATGCGCCTACTGTCGCAAGCGCTTATCTCGCCATCTAGCTCATATTAATTCTGCCAATCAATCAGGGCGGCCCATTGAAAAATTGTCGGCGCTGCGCCGACGCACAGTCGCCGAAGAAAGTGTTAAGTACGGATCTTAGATTAACGACTGTCAAAATGTTAAACAGTGGTGGCAGATTGGAGTTTAATCGGTATGCCTTTCAGAGGGCATTATAATAATAATAATTCTCACCCTCACAATACTCCAAACTATAGAAGTACCCCAGAAACAACCACATGCGCTTGTGCGGGGGAGGGGGGCAATTAATATTATTTTGTCTTCGTTGCCATTTGCGCGCAAGTACTACGGAAAACCCTAGAAAACCTTAGTAATCCCAGTGAGTGTAGGACAATTAGTAAATCACACGGATAAAAGCTATTTAGGAGCAATACCGCGAATCCACATTTGTCCAGCGTTCTTGGCCATAGCGGTGTTTTTCTTTAAAGACATGTGCATGCGCCTGCCTCGAACCAAGGTCGATCGAAGGCAGAAAAACATGCAGTCTAAAAATTCGGCGCCGGTACGAGCGACGCCACCGCGTATATTCTCATGACAATAAGATATGAATAGGAGAGGGTATACTACTTGTATAATACCACTACAAAAAAGCTTATGAATTTTAAGTACCCAGACATTAGTAACTATTTAAAAGGCGATGTTGCAACTCATAATATTGGTGGTTATGATTAGGGGCCTAAATGCTATATAGAAGAAGCTTATAATTTTACTGGGGACACTTTTAAGTTCTTATTAGGCTCAATACTGTAAAAATTAATACCGACATGCAACCCATGTTTATGGAAAATTTTCTTAATTAAATCTAGTTAAAAATATAATAGTGCATCCAATCAATCTTTCCAACGTATGTTTTATGGCGGATTAGCAATGTAATAATTGTTTTTCCACATTTCTTCGTAGAGAAATACAACTTGCTAAGTACCTGTACCTATTTTGTATTTTAATTCGTAAGTGGTTGAATATTTAGATACATGTCTATAATATTTTTTGACGTTTTATCCACCTTATCTGACAGCGTATACTATTTTCATCAAGATTGCCATGGACTCATGGACATAAACGTCTACAGTTTGACAGTTCATATTATTTGGCATGTCTACTTATTTTTAAAATTTCATTTCGAATGTAGGTACAAAACCGCCGGGCCAATTTTTTTCGATATTTCCGTATTTATTATGAACACTCTGTATAAGATATGCGGATGATATTGTGACAATTATTGATACACTAAATGACTCTTAATCTTGTACTTCAGTTGTGAACACTCGGTATAGGTTACGATATTGAAACTTGGGATTTGTGGGTTCCAGATGTGCCTAAATTGATAGAGGTATTTGTTTTTTTTTGTAAAAAAATGCTCAATATGCTTTCGTCATTTTTGCGGACTTAATTTTTTTTATCGTAGTACGCTATGGAAAAGGCGAATCTTAAAATAATATATACCAGGATGTAGAGCTTCCGGAGTACCTACTATATTTAAAAAAAAGTTTTCGAATATCGGCCGACCCGTTATAAAATAATAAATTGTAGCCACTTACAGTGAAACACACTGTATATGGAAAATCCAAGTGGTGTTTTAGAAATATCCCATTAGGTTTTAAAGATTTCCCAAATATTTCGAATGGAACTTATCAAAGTCACATAAATGATTGGCATATGCCCTAATAGGCCGCTTAGGTTAGGTATTCAATTTTACTTGTACAGCTGCGGCCAATTTGAACTTGCGAGACCGTCTGAACTCTATGCCGAAATAAGGGAGATCCGGCGACATCCGGCAACACCGCCCTTTCCCGCCCCGCATATCGCGTTTCAAAAGAGCCGACGGTGAAGGGAAGGCAGACGACCGCGGCTGGCGGCTAGCGATGTAGCCGGATGGCCTCTCAGAAACCTCCAAGACATCGCAAGTTCAAATGGGCCGCAGCCGTACGTTAGAAACATTTCCCATTTCCCCCCAATTTATCTTGTCTAAACCGGCAGAGACTTGTAACAAATGTCATTTCCTAAAGTTCTAATACTAAACGTCTATGCACTTAACTACTTTCGTGGGCGACTATGCAAGAAGCTCATTTGTTTTAGCTGAGCTTCCTACTATTCTGATTTCTTTTTCGTACCGCATAATGAATGCATGGACCACTATATTTTCTGTCAGATAATTATAAATGGTAGGTAACTACTGTTTCTTTACAGTTACTAATAGATCTAGCAGGTATACTATTTGAAAAACAAACAGCTCTTCGCAGCAGAGAAGGCCTCTCTTTGCTTTTCATTTTTTCCATGACTGTTTCATTAGTTCCGTTTAGAATAGCCAGATTCCTGTTTAAAAGGATTTATCTCACGTTCCGCAACTTTGTGTGCTTTAAAAACGATCAAAGTTTGATAACTGATATTATTTATTGCCCAATAAATTAGATGCTATAACTGCATAGTGCTCACAAAATATAGCCGATTAATCTGGGATTATCTAATGAAATTTGACCTGTTTGCAAATTTCTGTTTCTATTGGGTGTAATTTGTATTCAGATGTTTTCATTCAATAAATTTTATGGATGGGCTAGTTTTATAGTAAAAATTCTTGCATACTAAGAGGTTTTGTAAAAGAATATTTGGTATGCCAAGGGCATCTGTAGATATCTACATTTCTATAATTAGAAAAATTACAACTATAACTTTCTATACTTCTATCTATACTTACCAATGAAAGGTTACGATGGTGGCAGAAGCAGGCCAATTTCCATCGATTCTTTGGGTACACGCCTCATGGCGTGGACGTCTGTTGTATTATACCATTGAGTAAAGTAATACTTTATTCTGTTGAGGGAAGGAATACTAAGAGGTGCATCTGATGCGGAGACGAGTTCGATTTCTGCGTGGAGATGTAGATATTTCGGTTCCGGTCAATTTCTTTAGAACGACCAAATCGACGAGAAACCGCTTCAGGTCGTCCTAATGCAATTGATCGGTATCTATCTGTGTTGAGATTCCGGCCGGGCTATTATACACAGAGGTAGCGCATCTTGTTATTCCTTCACTCCCTTCACTCTACACAAAAGGTCAGTGGTGGTTCGCCAGAGGAGGCAGGTGATACAGAGCCTTTTCTGCAAGAAACTTTTAAAAACACAATTATAATAAATAAATTTATAAAATCATGTACCTGTAAAATATATGTATATGTATTACTAATTTACTGAATTGTTATAGTATTTCTAAAGTCACTTGAAACAAGCAACATAATATATTTCACTTTTAAGGTTTTTTAAGGTTGTTGTCAAACACAACATAAAGGTTAATGCATCATATAATATTGTCAAAAGGTCTCTAAAAAGCCAAATCGATTATAACTATTTATACGCAAGTATATTCCAAGATCTGTGAAATTATGGCACGGCTATCCACCGCATTTCGCTGCACAAGTGGCCAGCCGTCGAACAGTGTAACCCATGCAAGTATTGGTGATATTATATTAGGAAGCACGCAGTCACTTGTTTTTACTACAATATCTATCTTCTCTGTCTCCTTCATCTCTTTTTTACTAGTAATACCAGGTGCGGTTTAATATGGTTAAAGAAGTGGTCTCGTATTTTATTGCCGAGGCGTCTGTTCTCGTGCTACCCTGGTAAAAGTATAAACGAATTCACTTGGAACACAATGATATACGGGACGCGATCTATTTAATAGCATTTACCACGCTCTGCTACTGGTAAAAATACCAGACTTATCAGCAGAAATCACCCGTATAAAATTCAAAGGTTTTTATGCTATTTCAAATAACTTCATTTAAACCGTTACACGTCTGTACGTGCCGTAGACTATGGGATTTCACAGAAAGGTGGATTTTGAACTTAGGACGGCAATACACGCCGAAAAGACTTCGACCCATCAACTTTGGTGGTATTGGACAATTTTGACCAAATCCTCGTAAACGACTAAACGGAATCGAATCTAACCTTCATTTTCTACCTTAATATGCCTGTGTGTCAAAGTAGATATGTCAGGACACTGGACAGGCTAGTTTCGAGACACCTATACTCTTTTCCCTTCTCAAAAAAGCGCTAGTTAACCATTTAGAAATGAAATTTCTGATTTTGGCAAATTGCCTAGATTATCTTCATGGTTTCTACATCCGTTGTATAGCTGCACCCGAGTTAACGGTTAAACTTTTCAGAAATTTCATAAATAAGTACGGAAACTAAATCTGTGAAAGTCACCAGACAACGTGTGTGGGTCCTTTTTAACTCTTTTAAAAACAAATTTAATGCTAAATTTTAAATATTATGAATTAATGCTTTATATACAGGGTGATTCAGTTTTATTCTAAGACACTTCAACAGGTGATAGAAAACCGCACTTTCTTCTATAAACTATATCATTTTAGGGTCTTATAAAAAAGTTACAGGGTGTTAAAGTTGTAAGAAATATGTGGACTTTATTGAATACTTACCAAACTAGTTGACATATTTAAGTCATATTTCGTACACGTCATAACGGCATGGGTTAGCCTAAAACCTGTTAATATCAAACACTTTGAACAACCAGTGGCGTAGAAGCGGGTAATTAGTGTAATTATTGTTTTTAGAAGAAAAAAGAGAACCACCTTGTATAGCAATAAAATGTATTCAATTTTTATGTACATTTTAATTTTAAACAAAAATGTTCTCTTGGTATTTTTTCGTGTGTGTCAAGGTTTCAAGACAAATTTGATTTTTTGTATTACCTATTTCGGGGTATTTCTTTTTATTTTTTTTATTTTTTTATTATTTAAAAAAAATTTGCTCCATAAGTAACACGTAAACTAGAAATAATGTGTTTGCTACTTTAAATAAAGTAGGTAACTTTTTCCAATAAACTTACCTATCTTTTGAAGATACGGGGTCTAAAACATTTAAGAAAGATACAATTAATGTTACGCTCTGTACCTTGAAAAGTAAAACCTTGAATGGGTAAGTTTATTGGGAAAAGTTACTGTATCTATTCAAAGTAAGAAATACATTTTTTCTATTTTGAGTCTTACTTATGGAGCGAATTGTTAAGTTAATTTTTCAGAAATACCTCGAAAAAATTCGAAAAAATCAAATTTGCTATGAAACCATGACACATAGGAAAAAATGTTAAGAGAACGTTTTAGTTTACAAGTAAAATTTACATAAGAAATTGAATATATTTTATTGGTATACAAGGTGGTTCGTTTTTTTCTAAAAACAATTACCCACTTCTACGCCACTGGTTGTTCAAGGTGTTTGATATTAACACGTTTTATGCTAACCCATGCCGCTATAACATGTCCCAAATATGACTTAAATATCTCAACTAGTTTGGTAAATATTCAATAAAATCTACATTTTTGTTACAACTTGCTACACCCTGTATATACAGGGTGATTCAGTTTTATTCTGCGACACTTCAACAGGTGATAGAAAACCAAAAAATAAACGCACTTTTTTTATAAACTATATCTAACTATAGGGTGTTAAAGTTTTAAGAAATATGTGGATTTTATTGAATATTTACCAAACTAGTTGAGATATTTAAATCATATTTGGTACACGTTATAACGGCATAGGTTAGCATAAAACCTGTTAATATCACACACCTTGAACAACCAGTGGTGTAGGAGTAGGTAATTAGTATAATTGTTTTTAGAAAAAAAAATAGAACCACCTTGTAGAGCAACAAAATGTATTCAATTTCTTACGTAAATTTTAATTTTAAACAAAAATGCCCTCTTGGTAATTTTTCGTATGTGTCATGGTTTTGTGGCAAATTTTATTTTTTGTATTATTTAAGGGTATTTCTGAAAAATTATCTAAAAAATTTGCTCCATAAGTAACACTTAAAGTAGAAATAATGTGTTTGCTACCTGAAATAAAGTAACTTTTTCCAATAAACTTACCTATTTAAGGCTATACTTTTGAAGATACAGGGTCTAAAACATTTAAGGAACATGTAATTTAATGTTACGCTCTGTATCTTGAAAAGTAAAACCTTGAAAGGGTTTATTGGCAAAAGTTACTGTATTTAAAGTAAGAAATACATTTTTTCTACTTGCAGTCTTACTTATGGAGCGAATTGTAAAGTTAATTTTTCAGAAATACCTCGAAAAAATACGAAAAAATCAAATTTGCTATGAAACCATGACATATAGGAAAAAATGCTAAGAGAACGTTTTAGTTTGCAATTAAAATTTACATAAGAAATTAAATACATTTTATTAGTATACAAGGTGGTTCGTTTTTGTTTCTAAAAACAATTATAGTAATTACCCACTTCTACGCCACTGGTTGTTCAAGGTGTTTGATATTAACAGGTTTTATGCTAACCCATGCCGCTATAACATGTCCCAAATATGACATAAATGTGCCAACTAGTTTGGTAAATATTCAATAAAGTCGACATATTTCTTACAACTTTAACACCCTGTAACTTTCTTATAAGACCTTAAAATGATATAGTCTATAGAAGAAAGTGCGGTTATTTAACAGGAACAACACTGCATATAATTTGTTTCTATAAAATAATTGATGGCATAGGCCTACCTGACGAAACAATGTCACATTTGTCTAGAAAAACGCGCTGCGAAAATCCCTTTTTTAATAAACTGCACATTACACATGCACATTTATCGTCTACCGCGATGACCACTCCCGGCTCTCCAGATGTCAGGGTTTCAGCCATGCTTACGTATTATTATTGTTCGCAAACTGCGCTTCCAGGCGATCGAAATTTCGGTTCAGGTTGCTAACCCTACGTGTTTGGAAATTTTTAGATTGATTTAGTTACTTTAGTTTGTTTCCCAGAGTTTCCTTTACTACCTAGTTTAGTAGATCTTACATTTATAATATTATTCTGAAAAGTTTGAACTAAAAACTTATTGTATCTATATATTTCCATAGTTTTTAATAAATTACGGACTATATAGATAACTGTAGAAGCATTTGGTAGCATTCGAATTTGGAATAATATAAGCGGCTTTGAAAGACGCGTCCACCGACTGTCGCCGAAAGCTGACGAAAACGCGCGAACCGTGTTCGTTGAGAACGGGAAACGTACAGGCCCGGCTGAATATTCGGAATTCGCCGACACATTAGCCGCTTCGGAACAATTCGGGTGCTGCGATGATCAGAGACTCGTAAAGTGCAGACGTCTTAGACTAATACGTCGGCGATTTACGAAATAACGTATTAATGTATTTATGTATTAATAATATAATATAAATAATAATAATAATGTATTAATATGGACTTAAGTGTAAATACGAAAGTTGAAGGGAATTGTGTCCCCAATGCGGTTATCATGTCCTACTTTCCGTGACAGCTGCCATTTTTGAGATATGACACAAATATGTGTTTTTTCAATGGAAACCATATAGTTGGTCATGGTTTTAAAAATCAGGCATTTTTAGAGCTTTCCAACGATATAGGGCGAGTTTTTAAAGTCAACACAAATATGTGATGGAAACCATCAAGCCCATCCCCTGTGCAAAAATTTTTGAATGCCCAATCACATTGCATTGATGGATTCCATCACATATTTATTTAAAAAAAGAACACGAGTTTGAGTCATATCTCGAAAAGGGCAGCTGTCAACTTTTGGTTTTTACACTTTTTATCTAAAATCAGAAACAACGAAGCTAGATGCATTAGAATAAATCGGCAAAATTTCGTTTTTTCAAAATATCTAGTAAGCCATGACTTTTTTAGAACATCCAAGAGGTGCGTTAAATTGGGCCCATAAAACTTCAATTCTTTCCCCATTTAACCTTCTGTCTATCTCCGCTAGTTTCAGATTTTAGTAAAATCAGGCTTAATCAATGCAAAAAACGTATACAAAATCACAAAATTTCATGTACCTGAATTGAGTAATTTTTAGGAGAAAAAATCAGATTTCCGCCATTTTCTCGGAAAATTTGAGGTTATGTAAGATTTAATTTTTTTTAATATCTGCTACTTTTGTGTTGAACGTTCAACACTTTCAGCTAGGAGGTTATCCGTTTCGCTCAAAAATTGCAAGTTTCAACCCCTAAACAGCACCACCATTTCATCGATGCCGTGTTTAATTTTTGTTTTATTCTCTTTGTTATGACCCTAACTAAATTTTCCTGCTTGTCCTTGCCTGTGGATAATTTTCCATTTTTTATTTCCAATCCTCCTACTTCTGAATTTTTAGGTTACAATATGAATATGGTGTCTATTAATGACTCAAAATGCCCCCAGTTTACGAAAAGCGCTACGTCGTAGTAGATTCTTCTATGGCGCTACTTAGCGCTTTAAAAAACTGTAGGCACTTTGAACATGGCCATTATTCTAAAAACTTATTATTTCATTCAAGCTCAAATCAGCCTCAAATTCGCCCTTGTCGTTTATTTGCAACATACTTATATTAGAGGATATCTGCTTATAACAACTATACTTGGCAAAGTCTTTAAATCCATTTTATAGATTTTTTAGCTATTTATATTTATTTTAAATCACTATATCACAGATCACATCTGTGGAAACGAGTCAAATAAATCCGAGTTACAGCGTAAATCGCAGACGTATTAGTCTAATACGTCTTCACTTTACGAGCCTCTAATCGCAGCACCCGAATTGTTCCGAAGCGGCTAATGTGTCGGCGAATTCCGAATATGCGGGCTCTAGTCAAAGTTGCGCACATATATGATTTTTAAACGATGAAAAAATTCAACACAATAAACCAAAAAATAACAATAGTTGAATTTGTATGCACGGAATCAAGGGAAGCGGTGTTTCCATCATTCCATTGATGTAGTAATAAAATTATGACACGACAAAAACAAACTTAGTGTTCTCTAGTGTCAAGGAGGACAAATTCCGTCATCAAACGGCTGTCAAAATGAAAACGGAACGACCTAAGGTCTGGCCCTTTACGTCATTGGACTTCTCCCGTCGAACTGCGCCCACGAGTCCAATTTCGTTGTCAAAACGTCTCTTTATCGAGCTACAGCCATAAAATACGAACGAAAAAATGAGGCGCATACTAAAATTTTACTAACTATGTGACTGCTGAGAAACGCGTTTTATTCTCGCGTCGGCCTCCCAGGACATATTTACGAACGGCCCAAGAACGCAGACACGCGTATTTTTTCCGCCGCCCTTCCTGACATGCCTCTTCCTTTATAATTCAATGAAAGCGCGGCTGAATAGAATTCCTGCGGCGACGAACAAACACAAAAAAAAGCCGAGCATCAGCGATAATGCGATTGTTTGGCTGTAGAACATAATTGGTGGCCACACAAGTCCTATGCTCCCGTAATCATACTAATAGGGAGGCTGATGCCTGCAGAGGCAGTAGCCCGTATTTGAATTTCAGATTCTTATTTAATACAACTTTGTTGTTTTGTCACTGCGGATAGTTCGCTGGCATTATGTGTAGTATCTAGATGGGGATCTGCGCGGAATATATCGGGAATAATAAACAGGAAGAGGCTACGCCTGCGGCAACGCCAAGGTATTTTTATTTGTATTCAAGAAGGAATTACTCTATTCGATGTACCTACATCATCGTACACAGACCATATACCTACCCATAGCAACCTATATACTACACGTTTATTTGTTAATGCAACCGATTCTTCATAATATGTGCTTCCAGCACTTGCTGTTTCTTTGCGCAATGTTAATTTATTGTATCTTTTATATATTTTTTTCGGTAGGGTAGTTGCAGTTTAACCAAATGTAATCAATCATTCTGTAAACATGCCTACTTGGAAGGCATCATCAAACATTTTACTTAGTGAATAAGCAAAATAATTTGTTCTGATAATTTGATATCTATTATTGTTTGGTAACAAAGAACCAGAAAAAATCGGCATCATATGGGAATTTTTGTTATGAATTCATTCAGGTAAATTTTTATTCATCCAATAGCTTTTGCTTGAAAAGTGATGCCAACTAATAAGATACAGGATGGTCCACATAATATCATGTCCTATCCACTTATCTCGAGAATTTGGGGAGCTACGGAAAAAAGTTCCGTACAAAAGTTGTTTTTACAATCAAGGAAACTTCTTACTTCTTAAGTTTTGGTATACAAGGTGGCCGTATTTCGAGTCTATGCATGAGGATCTTGTTTATCTTAAGAGATAAGAGGTTAAATTGGGGAAAAGTTGCGGAATTTGATGCTGAGTAACATGGTAAAAAAAAGTTGGCTAGCCCTTCTCGTTTTGAAAATAATGCGAAAAAACTGAAAATTGTCGTTTTCGTTTTTATTTTTTTAAACGAAAACGAAGAGCTGGGCATTTCTAAGTTAAACATTATTAAGGCACTTTTTTTTTACAAGGAATGTGAATATGACCTCGCATTTTTTTGTGGCCTCCCTTTCAACTTTTATTTTTCTTATGGGCGCCATATTGGATTTTTGCATTTTTGAAAAAAGGAATTTTTGTCTGGTTAAAATGATATGTCACACAGTATGTTTTTTTTTGTTTTTCTTGCCGTAATAACAAATTAATCGCTTTTGCATAGAGTGCCTTGAAAACATAAGCCCCGTAATGTTTGACGTTTTTGCACAGAATGCCTTGCAAACATAAGCCTAGTTACCCATTGTTGCGAAGTGTGTATTATTTAACTGTTCAGTAAAAATTCAGTTAATGTTAAATTTATTGATTAAATAAATCATAAAAATACCACGAGAGTATGATCAGGTCTGAGACCTTGTTATATTTATTCGCCATTTGCCATCATTAATAACACTAAAAAAGCCAAGCTGGAAATACAAGAACAAAAACCTAGACGAGTAGACAATCCTATTTTACAATAAATGTTCAATTTGTCCTCCTTGTTCCTCAACTCACAATGCAGTACGTTTCCTTAAATTGTTTATGGCTCGTCTAATATCCCTTCTTCGTCGTTTATATTTGAAGAATAATAAATTTGAATCATGTCGGGCTTTCTTTCAGTAAAGTGTCCCAAAATCATCATTAAAAGCTCAGAAATCGGCACTGAAGTAACCCATTATTGTACGATTTTTTCAATAAGTAGGCCTTGGCGAGATGTAAACATCAAACGTCAGACGCGGAGCCATCGCCCGTCAAAAGGCACCAAATATTCAAAACCCGGCCAATAAAGTCCCATTTAACTACACATTGCAAAATTGTTACCTATAGCAGCGCAATCTATCAGTATAAATATTTTAGTAGGTTTGAATATCAATAGATTTATTATGGAGGCTGCACAAGAAGCGGCAGTTTGGTTTTACTGTTCGAAGCCGCCTTGTCTTTGTCATACTTGACCTAGGTAGAGCGATCGTCAAAGTCAAGCAACGCCGCGCGTATATAGTCGGTTCATGGACGGGTGATCCCTTATTATTATTTCCTTGCCTAATAAAACATGTTTTTCCGATTTCAAAAAAATATATAATATGTACCTACCTCGGCACTGAAGTTCTTTTTACGACTCATGTGGAATTTAGTTGCCGAGGCCAGAGGCCAGAGACCTCGGCAACTAAATTCCACATGAGTCATAAAAAGTTGAACTTCAGTGCCTTGGTACAGAAATAACTATTTTTCAGTATAATTAAGTATCCGTGACACTTAAAATTGTACTGAACTGTCAAACGTTATGGAGCTTATGATTCTAAATAGGCATTATTCTATGCAACAACGTCAAACATTATGGGGCTTATGTTTCAAAGGCACTCTATGCAAAAACGATTAATTTGATATTACGGCAAGAAAAACAAAGTAAAGCATAATGTGTGACATATAATTTTAACCAGAAAAAATGTCTGTTTTCAAAAATGCAAAAATCCAATATGGCACCCTTAAGAGAAATAAAAATACAAACTATCATTAAAAACAAAAAAGCGATCAAATTCTCTCTTACATGTGAGTGACATAGGTAGTGTATAAAAGAAGGGCCATTTTATTTAAAAAAACGCAACGTTAGTATTTTTCGCTAATTTCGCAAGAACCAAACATAAATAATAGGAAGTTCCCTTGATTACAAACAACTTTTGTCCGAAACTTTTTTTCACAGCTTTGACATTGCATGGTTACTATTAAGCCTATTTACTTCCCTAAGGCTGGTTCAGTTCCTAGCTTTCTTTTTCAACTTTTAAATTGTATGAGTTTCTTACTTGTGCATTTTTCTTTTTCATAAATAAAATTTAATTTTTAACAATTATTGGCAACAAAACAAAAGCACCCATTTTTTTACTACTACTTGACAACGTTTTCTTATTAAAGAAAATTTTATGAAATAAAAGGGCTTTATATCCAGAATGCCTTAGGGCTATTTGAAATTGCAAAACTACAATAAGTTTTCCTATAATTTAATTTTTAATAGGGGTTTTTAAATATCTGTTTAGAAACATTCTGACCTCACTGATTTGTACTCACCACTAATAGATTATTTCAAAATCAGAGGTGTTTTTAAATGGTGTTAACAATAAAGCCCTAAAATGTTTTAAATTAAAATGAAATAAAAATTTCGAGAACTTATTCCACATAGGTTTAGTCCATAAAATTACCTAACTACGTTTAAAAATTGGTATGGGGGTATAATCTTATAAGCATTTTCTGAAATCTTCAAAAATATAGCCGATTTGGTTTTATAACTAGCACCTCCCTTTAGAGCAATGCCTGAAGAATTTTGGGAATCCTCGACAACAACTAAACAGATAATATATTGATAAAAAAAACTTCAGGTGGATTAATACGATATCGGCTTGACAAAGAAAATACATTTTCCTTAAGTTAATTTAAAGACAAACAGTTTTCGTGCAAGCGGCGACAGGGTTCGTTATTGTCGATGGACACGTTACAGATTTATTGTCGGTTATCTCAGTAGGACCTAGGAAGATATCTATTGTTCTGTATACCTACTCGTGATCCAGCTCCTCATGCCTACTTTTTCAGAACTTACCATTTCCGTATTAGAAGATGCACTGTGACAGTAACAAATGATCGAAATGGTGAGCAGGACAGGAGTAAGGGTGTTCTGGTTGTATTAATAATAATAATAAAAAAATAATTAAAATAAATAATTAATAATTTGTTGTCATAACTCCTACATTCACCATCAACTATGAATTTACGAACAAATTTATATTCTTTCCAATATTAAAAGTTAATTATGTTGAAGGCTAAATTATATTAGTTAAGTTGCATTTACGGCAGCTTTTAACATTTTTCGTATCGCGTATGCATGCTTTCGAATAATGGGTGAGTCAGTATATTTATGACACAAATTTAACAACGTTCAGAACAAAATACCTATTGAAAACGTACCTACTTCCATACGATAAATCTTCTCTACATTGATGCGGGTTTGACCAAATGTATTTGAATTAAATACAGGATTTGAGAATTTAGTTTTTTTTTGTCAGAAATTAAAAAAGCTTGCACATAGACAAAACCCTTAGCCCAGAAGGAGGGTGACAATTTGGAGTTAAAGTCATGGCTTAAAAACTATTCCGGTTAAATTTTTTGAGTGCAAACCTGAAACCAGAATCAATACCAGTCCAGTTAAAAGGTTATAACGGATATACCTACCGATTTTACCTATTTTTTTATCTATTAAAATGTTGACATTTAATTTGTCTTTTGGAGAATAAATCTTCCTCCAGTCACTTTTGCGACAACTTACTTAACTTTGTACTCAGAGAAATAATCCTATACCAAAATCAAGTAACTCTTACGCCTGGCGTAGGAATAAAAGCACGTGATCGATGACGTTCCGCGAAGTAAGGCGAATGGTCAATAGGCCATAAAATATCAGCGCGTCTGGCAACAGGGATGTACTCGATCGCAAAAGCGTATTTATGCGGTTTTATCTTGTTGGTTTCAGCTATTTAGACACTGCCACAAGTAACGTTATCGATGTTTTGACTCATTTTAATTAAGCCAATAAATTTTTTCCGAAACATTTTGACGTAAACAATTTGTAAAAGTAAAATTAAATAAAGGTCGTGCCTCAGTGCGGCTCTGGCGAAAATCTCAAAGCACACGTTCTTGTTTACATCAGGCGTAGGCGTAAGAGTTATTTGATTTTAGTATAGGTTGTTTCTCTGAGACCTTGCGTAATGAAAAACCCCGAAAACCCGTCCCTGTGGTGGCTGAAGAAACCTTGGTCGGCGGGTGGGGTGGTGGATTCGGGTATCAAGCTGCGCCCGGTTTCGGCATGGTCCGAAGAAAGATGTGTTCACGCGATCCTTGCCTGATTAAAATCATCAATTACCCAGGTAGATTGAAACGTACGCGTGAAACACCTGTAATTTTCTCGGGACGCGGTGCTTTATTATTTTTCGGGAGATTTTCGGAGATACAGGGTTAGGCAGGGTTCGTTCGCAAGATGGAGAGGTGAGATACCTTGCAAGTTGGCTTCTAATATTTACATTTTTTTTTATATCATTATAATTAGGTTTTATCGTAGTTAAAATTGTTTTGCAACAGAAAACTTTTTGGTGAGAACGTTTAATATCATCTTTAGAATTTATGTCTTGCATTTTACCTTGATCTTGATAGACGTGGTATCTCAGGAATAAGCTAGTCAGATCATACATATTTAAGTATAACTTCAATTATTTTTGTTATAATAACACATACTATAAACAAATTTTTGGTACACCAATGGGTAACTCAATATCTCCAATAATATCTCAATACATAATGGATGATTTAATAGATACTTGCATTTCCAAATTATCTTTTCAGGTGTTTTTTCTAAAAAAAAATTGTAGATGATATTATCTGTTGTATCCCAAATGAAAAATGTGAAGAAATTTTAACAGTTGTTTTTAATAACTACAACCAACATTTATCTTTTACTATTGAAAAAGAAAATAATAAGTATATTCCCCATTTTTAGATACTAAAATCATAAATCTAGGTAATAATACTTTAATCACTGATTGGTACATTAAACCCACCAATACTGGAAGATATTTAAATTTCCACTCATATCAAAGTATTAAAATGAAAACTAACTTAGTTTTAACACTAAAAAATAGAATTGAAAAATTAGTACATCCAACACTTTTACAAAAAAATTTGATCAAATTAAAAAGTATCTTAATTGATAATTCATATCCTATAAAATTTCTATAATAATAATAATAATAATGTTTATTAACATACTCTACAAAAAGATCAACAATAATCAAATATAAATATACAAGCGTGTATTCAAAATAAACATTAAAAAAATCGCTTATTTGGGAGGACAAAATTTAGTGAATAGACATATCGGGTATACATAGACATTGGTCTAATATCTGGTCACAACCGGGAAAAGTCAAATTCGGTATTTAGGAACAACACAGGCCGAAACGTTTTAGACTCATAGACAAGCAATATAATATACAATTTAAGATAACATTATAATCATACTTATTGTAGTTTAAAATTTTATAAATATATTATGTATTTCATGTTTTTGTTTGGTTTTCAAAAACTTTGTTACTTGGTTTTTAAACATAGCATAACTGTGGATAGTTTTCAGGTTACCAGGCAGAAGACTATATATTTTGGCTGCAATGTAGAGACCACTTCTCTGTCCAACACACTTTGAACACTTTGGCACTAAGAACGTTGATTTCTGTCTTGTGGGGTACTGATGTTCACTAATACTTAATGGTATTTTCTTTTTATATACAAACATAATCAATTTAAAGCTGAAAAGAAATCTAACATCCATAACTTGACTTTCTCTAAAAAGTGCCTCAGTAGAAAAGGTTAATTTTTTATTATAAATCACCTTCAAAGCCCATTTCTGGACCACATTTAGAGATCTAAATAAGATCATTTTTAAAACTAGGATACAACAAAATATTCCTACCATAAACAGAAATTCTAGACTAAATCAACAAAATAATGTAATAATCAACAATTTTTTCTATGGTTCCTTACCTTATATTGAAGAATTGACACCAAAAATTATTAAAACTTGTTAAATGTTAAACAAATCGGAAAATTATACACTAAGTTAAAAAATAAAACTCCACTAATGTGTGAATCTAATGTTGTTTATTCGATCCCTTGTTATAATTGTAATAAAATATACATAGGCCAAACTTCCCAAAATTTTTATAGTAGAATTTCAGGACACAAAAGTGATGTTAAATTAAATAAACTTTCTTCTGCTTTTTCTGAACATATAAATATCACAGACCATCATGCAAATTTTAACAATGTTAAAATTTTACAGAGAGAAAAGAGTCTAATTAGGAGGTTATTCCTTGAGATGTTTGAAATTAATAAAGAAAATTATCCAATGAACAAAAGAACTGATATAGAAGATCTAAGTTGCATTTATTCTTATATTTTACTTTTAGATGAAAAACAATCAAAATAACTCACTATAACCCGATATATAAACAAAAATTCTGTACATTTATTGCACACTACCCTATATATTTACCAAGTTTTCGGTTTTCAAACTGACATTTTTATTGTCAAATATTTTCTAACCCTTTTGACAAATAACCTAAAATTTACATTTCTTTTGTTTATTGTCAAATTTTTGGTAACCTACAAATTTTTAAAACCTTAAAACAATATTACTGTCTGCTATCATTTGTTTTTTCATAACTTACTTCATAATATGGAAATTTTCTTTCATTTCAACATCTACAAAAATATTTACAAAACAATTTATTCCATTTTTGGAAGTTTATATCCATTAGGATTATAACTTTTCAATTTTCATTTCAATAGTAATCATATAAATAATTCTTACTCAATAATATATTTTACCCAACACTATTTTAGCCCTGGTGAAGGCCAAAAATATGGCCGAAAGCTTGGTTCATTGTAAAGAATAAGTAGCACATGATTTTCGCTGAAATACCTGTTATTAAAGAAGATCTATTAAAACCAGGATCGTTATAGTTATTATCGTCCTTACTGATGATCTTCCAATGAAAATAATGGTTTGTGCTTTCATTTCTAAATTCTTAACGTTTTAATATAATAATTATTTTCACATTAAATGAATGCGAATATGATTAACTTCATATTGAAATTCTGCATAAGGTTATTTTTTTATTTTTGTTTCTAGTCCAAAAAATATCTAAAATAATGGGTTATAATAAATAAGTTTATATGATGTTTTAATTTTAATAGACTTATGTATCCAAGGACATTTTTTTGTG
Source organism: Pseudeuparius sepicola (assembly GCA_963920635.1). Classification (NCBI taxonomy): domain Eukaryota; kingdom Metazoa; phylum Arthropoda; class Insecta; order Coleoptera; family Anthribidae; genus Pseudeuparius; species Pseudeuparius sepicola. The sequence goes on along the minus strand of OY987300.1, from coordinate 12,245,545 downwards.
GATCGCCCTATACACACATACCAAAATAACTTGAGCGTGTGATATGATAATCTTTCTTTGTTTGGGTGCACGCAAGTTCAACTGGAATGGTGTTGTAATACTGTAATTGCATAATATTCTTCTGAAGTATTATTGATATACACACACGCATCCGAAAATAATAAAAAGACATATACCTTCCTTTGTCCCAAGTAAGATATGTCGGAGTTTTTATCACCGTCTTTCCTTCTCCGCGATTCCATTTCAAACTTATCTGAAATATCTTCGGCATCTATGCTCAGTTTACATAGGAATTAATAATTTCCTGCGTTTTAAAATTCTTTGGCCTTAATTGAAAGATGCTTCTGAATAAATGACAGTGGTTGTTAGTAGGTACAGGCATTTCCACTTTGCCGTTGGCCATTTAACTTGAAATGGTAAACAGCATATTTACCTGATAAATCGATGGCAATATAAAGTGTAATATTTGACCTTTGTCTCTGGCACTGGTCTTATAAATTTGTTAGACTGTGTCAATGTTGGTTAATATGATTCGTTGAAATATAGATTTGATGTTCCGAAAACAATTCGCAAACCCCTCAAATCACAACAAAGGTTCAATTTTATACCCGAGGCACGCTTTCCTCTTGTGAAAACACCACTTTTCTGAAAAAATCCTCGATCAATTATTATTTATTTACAGAACAAGGCGGCGTTGTATTCGACGTGGCTCGTATCAAGTCATCAGCGTAATGAATACGTTCTCCGGATTGACATGTTTCCTACGCTAGCCGTCACGATAGGTGAATGATAGCATTGTAATGCTATCTGTTCGTAACAAATGGACATTTGCAACGTAACAGTTGCATTAAGTACCGACATTAGTACTCGCGCTTTGATGCTGTTTACGCTCCTGTCAGGCGGTGTAGAGTGTCTCTGGTATTTTTTCGGTTAAGAGAGATTTAAGTGTAGAACAAAAAAAGATAAACATGGGCTTGATTGAAGTAGATGCTTTGATATATCGATACGAAACTTGCCTGGTTAGATTTCAGTCTCCAATTTCATAGCGAAACATTCTCGAGGTTCCAGCAAGAATATATAGGTGTAATTTGACTTAATTTTGAGGGCATTTTTACCCCATAACAATACAAGCTGAAAATTTGACAGCTATGGACTATTATTCATTACAAAACGCGCATTGCCCATTTATAATAAGCGCATTACGAATGTGTTTAGTGGAAACCGTTCGCAAATTGCCTAATTTATTACATGGTATTCGAATTTTTGTCATCAGATCCGGGTGGTATAAAAGACACGTGGTTTCAGGAGAACGGTGCAACCTGTCACACTCTGGGGTAAATAGGCATGTGACACAATGGGACTAATTTCTTGGGGCATTTGTAAAGTAAAGTAATGTAACAATAATTATGTACTTATGGATATGATGTGAAAAACTTCAGTTTTATGAAGTGCGAGGTAGGGCTCTGAGATGGATAGAGTCGTACTTGACAGATCGTGTTCAGCTGGTGGTTGAATGCAATGAGAATGGTGTTTCGTGTAAATCGGAAGAAAATACTTGTTTCCAGAGGAGTTCCCCAGGGTTCAATCATGGGACCACTTTTGTATATCGTGTATACAAATGAACTCCCAGATGTCACGGGTGAATAGACTGTACTGTATGCTGATGTTACCTCTTTCATACTTAGTGAAGACAATGATGAAATACTTCTTAACAAGGTGCCTACTGCAATGGATGCTCCGAATAGATATTTCTTGGAAAATTATCTTCTGCTGAATGTGTCAAAAACACAAACACTTGTCTTTGGAAACAGGGCAGAAAATAGTTAACCTACCGAGGAATTAAAACTTTTAGAGGGCATGGGCTTTTTGAGTGTGCAAATTGGCGCAAGGTTAGACTGGAGAGCGCACATTGGTGACTTATAGAGCTCCATAATATCTAGGTAGGTACTGTTATGCCCTGATCACGTGAGTTCCGTTATGCATACGTCCAGTCCATAGGCTAATATATGGAGTAATATTTTATAATATTTTGGGGTAATTTACCGGACTTAATAAACGCAGAGTCATGATAATGCAAGAAATGTGTATTTGAAGCATTTTTAAAATGAAACAAAAGGAAAGTTGTAAACATATTTGTAATGAGAAAAATATTTTAACAGTAATAGGGATGTATATTTTAGATTCTGTAATATTTGTGTATGAAAATAGGGATCTTTTCACTGACTGTGATATTATGAGACATGATTATGATACCCGCAATAAAACTACTTCTTCTTTGAGAATTGGTTTGGACCTATCCCACAAAAGCCTATGATTGTCATTAAAGGAGTGTTCACATATTTTCGACTTTGAAATTTGATTTTGCCTGATATAATGTTTATGTTCTTTTAAACGAACGTTAAATGGCCTACAAGTCTCTCTAACATAGAACTTTCCACATTCGCAAGAAATTTTATAAATGCAATTTTTTGAACTTTGTACCTCATTAAATGGTTTCGTTTTAACTAGCATCGATCTTAATGTATTTTTGGTTTTAAATACTGTTCTGACATTCAAACGATTGCCTATGCGTTTTAGCTTACCTGAATATATGGAATAAATAAATTTACTGGTCGGTCTTCCAGACTTATTTTTCTAATTCTATTAGCATTGTTATTTTGTTGGCAATCCTGAAAAACTTGCTCAACAAATTCAATAGGATAACTATTCTTCCCAAGAACATGTTTTATATGTTTAATTTCCTTCTCAACTTTTGTGTTATTAGAACAAATCGTTTTAGCCCTATCATACAAACTTTTAATTACACATTTTTTAACACTAATTATGATGGTTGGAGTTAAAATTTCTATAGACACTAGTTTCTACACAATCTGATTTCAGTATAGAAATAATTTAAATAATATCATCTAGTCCATGTTTCCATGTAACAAATATGTCGTCTACATATCTCCAACACCAAACATTAGGTTGGTGAATATCTAGTCAACTCATTTTGTTCAAAATCTTCCATGAATAAATTGATTATGGATGGTGTTCTGTTGCTGAATGTTCAGTGGAATTCAGTGAAATATTATTGCCAGTTATACAAAGAGAAGTTAGTATAGATAATTAGAAAGATTTATTCTCCGAAAGCTTATTAGAAAACAAATTTGTTGAACTAATTTTTTGAGTTACACGTTCAGAGTTTCGTTCATTTACTGTTAAGAATTTATTAATTTTCCAGGCAACTTGAAAAAGTTGTCTTTTAACTAACCGGTTTGGTTAACCCAGCGACTCTTTAAAATAAGGGGACCCAGCATTTCACAGTCCCTCACTCTCCAAGCGGGGAAGACTACCTAAACCGAAATTAAATAACGCGAAAAAACTACTTACCGAACAAATGAAGAATTATCATTTGATCTGGAACCTTGTGTTGCTTCGGTTAGGGCACATATTTCAACCTCGAATTTGTCCCATATTAGATTGGTTTTGACCAGGGACTCTTTAAAATAAGGGGAAGCAGCATGTCACAGTCTATCACTCTCCAAGCGGCGAAGACTACCTAAACCGAAATTAAATAACGCGCAAAAACTACTTACCGAACAAATGAAGAATTATCATTTGATCTGGAACCTTGTGTTGCTTCGGTTAGGGCACATATTTCAACCTCGAATTTGTCCCATATTAGATTGGTTTTGACCAGGGACTCTTTAAAATAAGGGGAAGCAGCATGTCACAGTCTATCACTCTCCAAGCGGCGAAGACTACCTAAACCGAAATTAAATAACGCGCAAAAACTACTTACCGAACAAATGAAGAATTATCATTTGATCTGGAACCTTGTGTTGCTTCGGTTAGGGCACATATTTCAACCTCGAATTTGTCCCATATTAGATTGGTTTTGACCAGGGACTCTTTAAAATAAGGGGAAGCAGCATGTCACAGTCTATCACTCTCCAAGCGGCGAAGACTACCTAAACCGAAATTAAATAACGCGAAAAAACTACTTACCGAACAAATGAAGAATTATCATTTGATCTGGAACCTTGTGTTGCTTCGGTTAGGGCACATATTTCAACCTCGAATTTGTCCCATATTAGATTGGTTTTGACCAGGGACTCTTTAAAATAAGGGGAAGCAGCATGTCACAGTCTATCACTCTCCAAGCGGCGAAGACTACCTAAACCGAAATTAAATAACGCGAAAAAACTACTTACCGAACAAATGAAGAATTATCATTTGATCTGGAACCTTGTGTTGCTTCGGTTAGGGCACATATTTCAACCTCGAATTTGTCCCATATTAGATTGGTTTTGACCAGGGACTCTTTAAAATAAGGGGAAGCAGCACGTCACAGTCTATCACATAGGAAAAGTGAAGCCTTGAGGGGAAGTTTGTTTTCTGTAGACTCCAAGGAGACCACATAAGTGGGCTGGTACAAGGTTATGTTATATGTCAGTGTCCAACTGCCATCAGGTTTGATGTGGTAGATAGTGCCATAGATTCTAATGGAAGCAAACAATTTCCCATCATAATTTCCAATTTTTAAGTTTTCTAACTTCCAGATACTCAGATGTGACAATTAAAGAGTTTAAACTATACAATAAATTTGTTTCATTTGACAGTTGCCATATTATTCTGTAATTGTAGACACAACATTGTCAAGTCTAATTTTTAGAAATCAAGGAAACTATTATTAATTTTTACTAACATTCAAAGTACCTGTTATATTCGTAGATTCTTCAATAAAATGGCATATTTGGCATCACTGATACTATTAGAATGAGGAAAGAATAGGCCTCACTTTGGAAAGTATAATGCTGGGTCCCCTTATTTTAAAGAGTCCCTGGGTTAACCCAATTAAAAAAATCAATGGATCTGTTTGCGCCACAAATAAATTTTAGAAAATATAGGCAAGTTATTTTAATTTTTGTATCCCCGTAATTCTATACCTCTTATATTGTATCGTTCAAAGTACCGCTGTGCCTTCGTATAGGTACCGGTCTCCAGAGTGGTTAACCGCACGGCAAAAATCCACCAGTCGACTTCCTATTAGCTAATAAAACGAACATACTTATCTCGTCGAGTGTCCCGATTACATGCATTACACAATCGCGAAAAACGCCCGGCCGAGGAATTGCCACAGATTGCGATCGAAACAGTGCCTAATAGATTAATTTGTTGCCCACCGGGCCCCGAGCGCCTCTTCGATTATCCTGTTACGGCGAGAAAGGCGTGCAATTATTATTATTATTATTATTATTGCGGCCTAGACACACACGGCGCGGTGCGGAAGTGCAGCGGCGTAGGAGGTGTCGCCTGTGACCTAGACGGAATTGAAAATTGGTTGCAGAAAAGGAAGAGCCCAATTCGGATTACACACGGTCGAAAATAAGTCGTGATCTGAGAGGATCGAAACGCGCAATTTAGACGTAAGCTTTAGATATACCTAAGGTAGAATAAAGATACTCCACAATATAAAAAATAATAGTGTTGGAGTTGGAACAAAGATGCAGCTATACGCAGGTTCGTTTTATTCGAACTAACTAAATGCATCGAGTAAAGGAATAATTTATTCCTTTACTCAATGCTAAATGGTAATTTTTTCCTCGACCTAAAATTTAGTGACCCTTCTATGGTTATTATCAATAATGGTATAATATCAAACACCACGTGCTGTTGCCTCTTTTTTGTTTTCTATATATCGCCATAGGTTCTTGAATATTTGTTTCTTTGTTTGCCATATTTCGACTTTATATTTTCGATAATTTTTTAAATAAACTCTTCTTAATACACTTCAGAGAGGAAAATTGTAAAGCAAATACAATTTATAGTAACAAAAAATGTTATTGAATGGTCTAGTGTTGCTGTCAAATTCTGTTTGTAGAAGTCGCGATATTTCCACGGCAACGGCCATCGCTGACGTGAAGCAACGTCGGGCGTGGTTAGTACTTGGATGGGTGACCGCTTGGCAACGCCACGTGCTGTTGTCTCTTTTTTGTTTTTTAAATCGCCATAGTTTCGAATATTATCTATTTTAATGGAGTTTTCTTAATACACTTCAGAAAGAAAACTGTAAAACATATCTAATTTCTAGTAACAATGTTATTGAATTTTCCAGTCTACCAATTGCCCATTTCTGTTTGACGAAATCTGAGCTATTTCCTCCTTTCTACACTTGAAGTTTTACAAAATTTAGACTTCCAGTTTGACACGTCTTTCCCTAATAAGCTAATTTTGAGGCATTCATGAATGAAAATAGTATTTTTGTAGTCTAAATAATGTCACTGATTCTTGGAATCTCTAGGAAACGGCCACACTACACAAGTTAATTTTTCTTTCTTCGAACATTTTATTAAAATAGGTAGATATACAATGTGTCCCGGATAGAACAACGGTTAAATGTGGAAAAGTTGCGCAATTTTAAGGTCAATAAAATGGTACAAACAGATTTCTCATACCTTTTTTCGTTTTTGAGTTATTTTGAAAAAAGTAAAATTTTGCGTTTTCGGTTTTATTTTTTTCTGAAGCTGTTATCACAGATAGAAAAAAAGAAAAACACTTTCTTATGGCACTTTTTAACGAGCCTTAAGATGGCGTTTTTAGATTTGTTCTACAACATTTCATTTTTAAGAAGCCATCTTCAACTTTATTTTTTTTTTAAATACGGACCTGTTTTTTTTTTTGCAGATTTTGAAAGCACTTTTTATTATAAATATCATGATGTATGACACGAAATATTTTTAAAATGTTTTGAGAAAATTATACAGGAAATTCTTTTTTTCCATTCATTTTTTTCTAATGCGGCCCTGTATTTAATAATAAGACGTCTAAATAATAATCAGTGTTGTCAAAAATTTAACTTACAACTTATCAATCGAAGAACAAAAAAAAAGGACGGCAAAAACTAATAAGTCACATACGATAATAAAAAATAAATAAAAATCCTCCACCTATTATAGAAGGCTTTGAAACGACGAAACCAACCCCTTGTTACTTGTCATAACTCCCACTGTATCATTTAGTTAATAATTTAATTTGTATTATTAGAAATGGAGGGTACTTTTTCAAATGACGACAAATTTACCATGTTAGCATGCTATATATCTTGTGTCACAGAAATAGTGTAGAGGCCGAACCAACGTATTGTTGCAATTATTGGTTTCAGTGGCTTAAAGCTTTCATCTCACAAGTAGAAAAAGCGAAGAATTTACTCCAAAACACAATGAGACACTGTTTGCTGTACAACAACAGAGGAAAACACTTACCAGACAGGGCCGTATTTAAAACTATTAAGTTTTCGAAGATAAAATAAACTGTAAGTTAAATTTTTTACAATACTGATTAATATTTTTTAGACTTCTTATTATTAAATACGGGGCAGCAATAGAAAAAAAATTATTGGAAAAAAGGAATTTTCAGTATAATTGTCTCAAAACATTTTAAAAATATTTCGTGTCATACATCATGGTATATGCAATGAAAAGTGCTTTCAAAATCTGCAAAAAATTCCAGGTCCGTATTTTAAAAAAATAAAGTTGAAGATGGTTTCTCAAAAACGAAATGTTGTAGAACAAATCTAAAAGCGCCATCTTAAAGCCCGCTAAAAGGTGCCATAAGAAAGTATTTTCTTTTTTTTTTCTATCTGTGATATAAACTTCAGAAAAAAATAAAATCGAAAACGCAAAATTTTACTTTTTTCAAAATAACTCAAAAACGAAAAATATATTAGAAATCTGTTTGTATAATTTTATTGACCTTAAAATTGCGCAACTTTTTCTCCATTTAACCGTTGTTCTATCTCTCATCGTTTGCAAGATCCCCATGCTGTTCATTCTTATCCGGGCCTCATTGTATATTATAAACTAAACAAAATGTGACAAGACGTCCAAGTTCCAAGAAACAAATCCCTTTATAAGCCTATAAAGCAGATATTTTTTGCCTTTTCGGGGGACATCTAGTTTGAATAACCCTGTCCAGAAATAATAAATATTAAAAAAACTTCAATGGCACCTATTTATAGGGAGTTATGTTTATATTTTTTACATTCGGCATTTCACAGAAGTACGATTAAGAGACATATTGAACAAAATAGACATTGTAGACGTTAAGCGCATAAGCGGATTCCCGCTTTATAGTTTTGTATTTGCTGTCGGATTTCTATTATGACAGATAAAATACTACCTATTAAATAATCATTGTGTTATAAGCAGATTATAGGATTGCTTCGGAGATTATGTCAACATGTAGGGATGGAGCATTATGAATGCCGTTTTTTATTAATAGTATAAATTATTTATTTACGTTCACCCGAAATTAAATGATGCAGTATGCGAGCGCGGAAGAAAACAAACTCGGTAAACAGACATCATCATTTATAATGGCAGTATTAATTAATCTACCCTAATAATCCGAATCAATTAAAATTCCAACTAATGTAATTTAGTGGCGTCTAACAAAGGAATCAACAGTTAGTCGAAAGTCTTAGTTCATTTAACAAACGGCCAATTGAACCGCTCATTAATAAAAGGTGGAATCAAACGTATTACCGTATAAAAGGTTCTCGTTGGTTAATAAATATAATGACGGAACATTAGTTTGTTTTTAAGACCCTCTCTTTCGTTAAAAACTAAATTTTGTCAGTTTGCAGAGGATACTGGAAGAAATTATTGCCAACCATAACACTATAAAAAGATCTTATTCATACAACATAAGTTCATCGAAAACAAAATAAAAATGCACTTAGATCTAAGATTTTTTAATTTTTACAAGCTTTTATTTAACTTAACATCACAATATGCAATACTCAATATTGTAATATTTTCAAAATGGCCGCCGCTACAAGATGGCGGATGATGTATTTTTTTGTCAACCCCCTTAATATGGGCATCAAATGAAAGGGCTTGAATGAAGAGTAGGAAACGATAAAGTTAGTGACATCACACTAAATTCAATATGGCCGCCGCTCCAAGATGGCGGATTACATTTTTTCCAACCCCTTTAATATGGGTATCAAATGAAAGGGCTTGATGAGTAGAAAACGATAATGTACATAAACTTGTCACAATTTGACATTGAATTATCTTAACGAAAATCTAGACTTATTTTATTTTATTCGTTTTAGTACATTTCTTAAAAAGTTTGTTTTTTATAAAGGTTTTTTATCTTTTATTTTTTTTATTAAAGAAAACTAACAATAAGTATAGGGTACAGGGTGTTGAGTCTAATCAAGAGTAACCAGCCAACAAATTTTCCCAGCAGTTGCTCGCTTCTCTTAAGATCTTAATTAACTCTTAACTTGTTCGGCTAAGTCGAGTAGACTAAGTATATTATTTATGTAACCGTTGGGATACACACATTATGGTGATTGGGTTGACTAACTACCGCCACCGTCTCCACAATTTATTATCACTCATCAGGCCTGACACCATCGCTAACAACGACACGTTGCGTCGTCTACACTTTGTAATATCTCGAATTTCATATAACACAGCATATAGACAAAACAAACACAAACATGCAAGAAGATTGTTGTAACCTCAGCGAGTGAATACACCAAATGTTTAGTATAAAAAATCATATGAAAACTAATCCGAAAATCATCAACAAAATATTTCCAGAACTTTTTTTTGGGGAATCAGATGATTGTTGGTTAGAGAATTGTTGGACCAAGCCTATAGGTATTTTTTGCACATCTCTATATAGGGTTGTCCAATAGTAAGGGTGCATATAGAGTAGGTAACGATAGATTTATGGATTTATGACGTCATAATATTGTAATTTAGAAAATTAAGTTCAAAAGTTAGTGTTTACCTATTACTATCATACAGAGCGTTAAAGTTCATTTTTTGCAATAATCGAAATATGGCTATATAGACCGGGAGATAGTGACAGATTTTTGGACATGATTTTAATCACTATGCCTTTCAAAGGGCATTATGATGCGTATATTCTCACAATAATAAAGTATGAATCAGAGAGTCATCCTGCGGGTTCTTCATATGAAAAACTGAGTTTTCATTTATTCGAGAAATATGCGTTTTGATATGATTGTAATCAGGCTGCCATGTGTTTTATAATGAAGTCCAAAATAGAAAATCATAGGCCTACCGTTAGCGTTGGCCCAAAGGGCTATTATTGTCACGTGATCTTGTATTCTAATATTTAATTTTTCCACATTTCTGAACAGGCTGCCAAAAAAGTATGCAAGTTCTTGTTATGAAATTGTTGAAGAAAAAATGGCATGATTAATGTTATTTAATCATTTAAACGATTTATTCGATGTAAAGTGTATTTGGACATGCGCAAACGGTATTCCATCTCTTCTTCAGCAGTTTTATGACAAGAACTTATACATATAATTCTTATCATTGGCAGTTTGTTCAGAAACGTGGAAAAATTAAGTATTAAAATACAAGTTCACGTGACAAGAGTACCCTTTGGGCCCACGCTAACGGTATGCCTATGGTTTTCCGAGGAATTTTCTCTTTTGAACTTCATTATAAAACACATGGCAGCCTGACTAAAATCATATAAAAGCCCACATTTTTCGAATAAATGAAAACTCACTTTTCCATATGAAGAACCCAGGATGACTCTCTGATTCATACCTTATTATTGTGAGAATATACGCAACATAGTCTTTGAAAGGCATAATGAGTAAAATCACGTCCAAGAATCTGCCACTATCTTTCGGTCTAATATAACTCAAAATACCTAATCAAGATGGTGAACTGAAATAATTTGTTTTTGGGGATAAAAAATAAGCTGTCAATTTCTACGTATTCTCATAGAGGGCGCCACTGGTACTTTTGCTATTTTTATTTCGTGTTTTTACTCGTATAGTCTTAAGGTCAAAAATCCTATATGAACAACTGTACTAAAAATTATTTGCTTTCAAAATGCAAAATGGAAAGAATTGAATTTGACAAAATTTAGACATAATATGTTGCGTTTTGCCCAATGTAAAATTCAGCTGTAGAATTTGAAAGCGGTAGGCGAAAATTTTATTTTCGATTTTTAGAGTTTGAAATAAGGGGTGTTTTGTCAATTATTGCAACGCAAACGGTTGATTTTATCGTTTATGAGACTAGTGTACAGGGTGTTCCCGTATATTTTGACCCACCCCTAGAGCCTTTATTTTTCGAGTTAGAAAAAAAAAAGCTGCTAGGATCTGTTACTAGATAAAACAAATGAACGTCGCAAATTTATGAAAAAATAAAAACTTACTTTTTTAATGGAACACCCTGTATATTTGTGGATTTTTGAATTGCACGCATTTTTCCGATTCCAACAATATAAATATGTTATATGTTTGCTCTCAGCATTCGCATGATATTCCAAATTGCAGATAAATACGATCTTTATGTTTAATCAAGGTTGCCATGGAAAAACATTTCAACTTAGGCAAGAGCATTCCTGTCAATCCATTATTTTTGTAACAATACATCTTGGTACCCTACAAATTTCATTTAAGTAATTTTTTTCTAACTCGAAAAATAAAGGCTCTAGGGGTGGGTCAAAATATACGGGAACACCCTGTACCTACACTTTTGCTGCAAAATGAAAAAATGCACTAAAATGATGAACTACCCACTTAAGGCTTGTTCCCGCGCCCCCTATTTCTGCCTATATCCTCTTTGCTTTTATAGTAAAAACAAAATACAAAAGAAATTTGATTTATATGAAATCGATATTGGTTCCAGCATATTTACAGTTTGTTGATAGGACATTTCTTGGACGAGCAAGTGTTTTAATAGTTTTATTATAGCTCGTAAACCGTTTAATGTGTCAAAACAAATATATCTTAGTAGTAAACCCGATCGGTGCGATAAAATAAGTCACAGATTAAAACGGAATGAACTGAACGTTTTCGGAGTTTAAGTTCATTGATAATGTGGCTAATAAACCTACATTATTATTTATGACGTTTAAATAGTTTTATAAATAGTCTTGGGTATTTCCTGAAACGAATTCATTCATTTTAAGAAATTCTCAATAGATGAAATGGAAATGTGTTGGCCAAACGGAAAATTTTCAAAAAGCACGATGAAGTTCGCAAAAAAAACTTTTTCTACAAGCGTGCGGAAAAGTAAAAGTACACTTTTCCGCACGCATTTTAGTTTAGAAAGTGTCACTTTTCCGCACTAGTGCGGAAAAGTACTTTTCCGCACTACTGTTCCGCACTAGTGCGGAAAAGTGACACTTTCTAAATTAAAATGCGTGCGGAAAAGTAAATGCGTGCGGAAAAGTGTCTTACTTTTCCGCACGCTTGTAGAAAAAATAGTGTTCCTAACTCTTGCGGAAAGTGTATTTTCCACACTCGATTTCTTGGCTGAACTCCGCTACGCGTCGTTCAGCCAACTGCAATCGCGTGCGGAAAAGTGGCACTTTCCGCACTTGTTAGAAAATATACTATTATCGAAGAAGGTCGAAGAAGAAGCAAGTAATATATTTGTACTTTTTTCTGAAGAAATATCATATTACTATAGAACACTTAATAAGAAACTATCAATGTATAGGTATGAAGTTAAAAAAGATGCAGAACCTACAAAATTCATATTTTTATTTGTTTCTGGAAGACACTTCCATGAAATAACAATGAAAAATTATGAAGTCATCTAAATAAGCGATAATCAAAAGAACTAAATATATCAGACCTCCCAAGAGTACACCTAATAAGAGATATGTATAGTTGTTTTTTCTTTATACTGTCAGACATGCATCAGAGGTACTATACCGAATTGGATAAATCTGTTTTTCATAAGTCTGGTTATGTTGTTATGCGTTGCGATTCAAAGTACTTATCTACTCAATTGTCGTTATTAACCCATCGAAGAATTAAATCGTACTGAAGTGTTTGAAATATAACAGATAAAGAAATGGAATGGTGTATAAATTGAAAATAGCTCTGCCCACGTTACATTCTAAGCTACATTTTTAATATTCAAAATGAATATTTAACGTTCCCAATAATAATTATACTTAGACGTAAGCACAGGAGGATTGAAATTCACGGTTCGATCCTTGTTGATTTCTATGTATTAGAAGATATTCGGTGATGTACCAATTGAGTTTTTTGTGTTTTTCACCGCGCCGCGTGCCGATTTCTTTTTATATGTCGATCCACCCACCGATCGATATAAAAATTTTTTTGTTTTCTTTCTTTCTAACCGATTAGTGAATTTTATTGGAAAATAAAGTCAAACGTACAAAATGCTCTTGCAAAATTTGTCCCTCCCAACCCCTTCAAAGGGGACAAATCGTGAAGGGGTGCTGAAAAATATCGAAGATGGCGAGTTCCTTTTTAAAGTGGTTGGGACGGGTTGTATAAGCCTGAGCCTACGCCCGACAAATTTTATAAGAGTAATTTGTTAGTTTGACTTCATTTTCCAAAGAAAAAAAATCACTCATTCGTTGGAAAGAAAGAAAATAAAACTGCAGAGTATATACCTACTGGTGGCTTTAAAATTATCTACCACTGGATTCACCAGTGTTCCTAAGGAGGAACCAATAAAACTCCGGTTAATTTTTGAACAACTTCATAATGGTTCCTTTAGAAAATAGCATGTAAAAACCTACCTTGTACATGCATCGATGATTGGATGCTGTACTTTCCCCTTTCTTGTGTTTATTAACAAAACAAAACTCCGTTATGTTATTTCACTGCCCACGTTGTTTGCATTCTTATAAAAACACTTCCCGTACAATAAAACAATGTTGGATAGCTCGAGATTCGTATATACGTCCATTATTTTGGAAAAATTCAAAACTATCGCCTGGTATTGCGCATTATTAGATACAGCTGAGAGGTTATTACATCATCGACGCCACAGGTGATCCCCACTACTAATAGGTGTTACATTACGCAGAGGCTAAGGTTGATTTGCCACATTTTCTAAACATAGAGCAACATTTTATGTTATGGGTAAATAGCAATTCTTTTGAGTATTTCTGGAAACAGAATATCATGCAAGACTCAATTAACTCATTATGGAGCATACTCCCTCTGTATTGATATTACTTGAATCTAAATCGCGTGCTTTCCTTCATAAATTTTGATTCACTTACTGGGTAAATTTGTAATATATTTTTATTGATTTTCATATGATGCTATAAAAATCGTTACTTTTGTTATGTAGTAAAATATAACTGGCTACTTGTTTTTAAAAACTGAAATACATTCAGAACTGCATTTAAAGTTACCTAGGAAGGTAAAAAATAATTGGGACAAACTTTGTATATACCTGCTGCTATTGTTCAAAATTCAAAAATAAAAAAGTTGGTGGTTTATGGCTTATCAGTATTACAGAAATTGGTATACATATTTCATAACGTTTTATTTCTTTTCCAGCCCAAACGTGTGTCGATCACGACTGAGGACCTACTGTTGTCCCGGATGGAAAATTCACGGCGCCCTAGGCCTCTGCATAATTCGTAAATACCAACAATTTCCCCTCAAACCACTATCTGAACGATATTCTTTCAGCCGTTTGTTCAAGATCCTGCATACCAGGCCAGTGCGTCTCACCGAATGTCTGCCTCTGCGACGGAGGACGAAAAGCGTCGGCTTGCGAAAGCTACAAACAATATCAGGGAGTCGATGGAAAAACATGCAAAGCTTTCTGTATGAACGGCGGGACTTGCGTTGAAGGTAGATGCAGCTGTGCAGCTGGATACACTGGAGAATTCTGTACAGAACGTAAGAAAACGTACTAGTCTTATGGATAGATTAATACCTCAAGCTCATTTCCTCTTGTAGCTATCTGTGAAGAACCATGTAAGAACGGTGGAAGATGCATAGGTCCAGAACGCTGTGCTTGTGTCCATGGTTTCTCAGGCAACCACTGTGAAAGAGGTAGAGAAAATATCTTTTCATCAACTTTTTACATATTTAATACATGATTGTAGATTACAGGACTGGCCCTTGCTACTCCGGCATCAAAGGTGTTCTCTGCGTCGATCAGCTTGACGGAGTTGTTTGTACCAAGACTCTATGCTGTGCCACCATTGGCAAAGCTTGGGGACACCCTTGCGAGCACTGCCCTTCTAGACTGGACTGTGATACGGGATTCCTGAAGAACGACAAAACTGGCGAGTGCGTTGGTAAAATGATAACAACTTGCAGTTCTCTCCAGAATTAATTAATTTCTTTTACTAGATATCAATGAGTGTGGAGTGATTCCACACCTTTGCGACGGAGGTCAATGTGTCAACACCGTAGGATCATTCATATGTGAATGTCCGCCCGGACAAGCAAGGAATCCAGAAACTAATAGATGCGACGACAGAGACGAATGCGAAGATGAAAGTACTTGTCAGGATGGTAGATGTGTTAATACGAATGGTGGATATTTCTGTCTTTGTAATCCTGGATTTATACAGAGTCAAGATAAGACGTTTTGTATTGGTAGGTATAAAAAATACTTCCTCACTTTTTATTGACATTTAACAACGCGTTTCAAACATTCGGTGCATATCTGCGAGAGAGTTTTTCTAGAACGAATTGTTTCCTTGTAGATGGTAGGCAAGGCCAATGCTACACTCACAGATCTCCAAATGGATACTGCAGTAACGAACTGCATGTCCGACTGTCTAAGAAAGACTGTTGTTGTGGAGTGAACATGGGACAAGGTTGGGGATCTGACTGCTATAGATGTCCAGAATATGGAGAAGGTATTTCTTAGTTATTTTGAAGAACACTTTATTATACTTTATATATGTGTTCCTAGATGAACACAGAAAACTCTGCGCTGGTCCATACCACGGTGGAAGCATAGATTTCGAAATAACCGGGGGAGAACACCATTTAGGCCCCGGAAACATCAGCATGGTCTCCATAAATGAATGTATCCTCAGGCCAGATATTTGCGGAAAAGGACAGTGCGAGGATACGCCAACTGGATACGAATGTATTTGCGACACCGGGTATCGGAAGTCTGGACAAACGCAAGTGTGTGAAGGCTAGTGATTTTCCAAATAAAAATCGTTTATTTCATTTAAACCCAGCTTATTTTCATGGACGCTTTTTGCAGATATCGACGAGTGCAGAGAAGGGAAGTGCGTTAATGGCAGATGTGTGAACACACCTGGGAGTTTCAAGTGTACATGTCCTCCTGGATTTGATGTTTCTCCAGATGGAACGTTATGCACAGACCATGATGAATGCAAAGAAATAGGAATGTGCACTAATGGTATATGTATTAACATGGACGGTAGTTTTAAGTGTCAGTGTAAGAATGGCTTCAAACTTAGTCCAACTGGTTTTGCTTGTACGGACATCGACGAATGTTATGAAAATCCACGAATTTGCCTTAATGGAAGATGCGACAATACTCCTGGATCTTATACTTGCACATGTTTGCCCGGTTTTGTCGAATCAAGCGACAAAACTTTTTGTAGCGATCTGGATGAATGCACAACAAGAGGTACCTAAACGCTAAAGGTTAAAGTTTTTCATTGGATGTTATGTCCTATAGACTTTAATCTCAATAGAAACAAGTAGTTACTTGGTCGTTTTGCAGGAATGTGTGACCACGGCAAATGCATCAACATAGAAGGCTCTTTCCGATGCGTTTGTGATTCTGGATATCGCCTTGGATCCGATGGAAGGCACTGTGTTGATATAGACGAATGTATCAGCAATCCCTGTCAATACGGAACATGTTACAACACTGCCGGTAGCTTCAGATGCGAGTGTCATGCTGGATTTGACCTAGGTAAACTGTTGTTACACCAAACTATTCAAAATTTTAACTTTTCAAAGTTTTAGGTCCAGATGGAAGATCATGTTTAGATACAAGGCGAGACCTGTGCTTCCAAGAGTACAGAGACGGTCAATGCATAAATCCTTCGACCACGGCTGTTACTAAATCAAGTTGCTGCTGCTGCACAGTGATCACGGGAAAACCAATGGCTTGGGGACAAAATTGCCAACCTTGTCCGATGCCTGGATCGACAGATTTTGAGCTGCTTTGTCCGCACGGGCCTGGTAGTAGATTCGACGGAACAGATATCAATGAATGTGTCCAAAATCCTAATATTTGTTTAAATGGTGCTTGTGAAAATTTGATCGGTACATACAGGTGTATATGTAATCCTGGATATGAAGTGGATGACACTGGAAAGATTTGTACGGATATCAACGAATGCGAAGTAGATCAACTGGTAAGTAATCGAAGGCTTTAGAACATGTGTTCTTATAAAAGGGAAATCTTATGCTTTATCCAAGGCCTTGCCAATATGAATCCTTAGTTCGATTACGCAGGTTTGCAGCGGTGGTCAATGCAGAAATTCACCGGGGAGTTTCCAGTGCATTTGTCCAACTGGTACACACCTAAATACTCATACGACAGCTTGTGAAGATGTCGACGAGTGCCGAGAATTGGGCCCTGAAGCTTGTTTTAACGGAGAATGTGTCAATACTCTTGGGTCATACAAGTGCGATTGTGATTCTGGGAGTGTTATTGATAATACTGGGAGAATTTGCATTGGTACGAAGGATGCACACATCTGAAAAGTCTTAGGTTTCAAATGTTTCATTTTTAGACAACAGAAAAGGTTCCTGTTGGACAAAACTTCATCACGGCCGTTGCGAAAACGATCTACCACAACTGAGCAGAAGAACAGAGTGTTGCTGTTCGGTAGGAGTAGCTTGGGGCTCACCCTGCGAGCGCTGTAATAGAAACGAATGTGACTGCCCCAAAGGATATGCAAAAAGTGATGGAAAAGCTTGTACAGATATAAACGAATGTGAATTGAATCCCGATATTTGCCGTGGTGGGGGAATTTGTGTAAATACAGATGGTAGTTTCACCTGTACTTGTCCACCGGGATTGACCCTTGATGAAACCAGTAGGTTTTTTTATTTAAATCGGGAAGGAAAGCTAATTCTCCATTTTTAGGATCGCAATGTTTGGATATCCGTCAGGAACAATGTTATATAAGATATAACCATGGAAAATGCAACAACCCTGTAGAAGGCCTCTTCCACAAAGATCTTTGCTGTTGTTCTTCGATTGGAAAGGCTTGGGGGGACAAATGTGAGCCTTGCCCAAGAATCGGATCAACCACCTACCAAGAATTATGCCCTAAAGGTTTAGGGTTCTTGGATAAAAAGGACATAAATGAATGTACAGAATTCCCTGGTATGTGTCAAAATGGAAGATGTGTGAATACTATTGGAGGATTTAGTTGCAAATGCAACAAGGGATATGATTATGATGAAAACAGAATCAGGTGTATAGGTAAGAGAGAAAGTTGGAGGTAAGATTTTAATTTATTCGAATTGCCCAATTGTTGCATAGATATTGACGAATGCAGTATAACAACAACAAATGTTTGTGGAAATGGTGTTTGCAAAAACGTACCCGGGGACTTCTATTGTGAATGCTTCGAGGGCTTTAGAACGATGGCGCCGATGCAGATTTGCATGGATATAAACGAATGCGAAGAAATTACAGGATTGTGCAGGTATATTTTAGTAATCTACCAAACTCACGGAAACAATTAAGTGGTCTTCTAGAGGAGGTCGTTGTATTAACACTGATGGCAGCTACAAGTGCGAATGTCCTCTAGGACACGAATTGACACCGGATAAGCAATCTTGCAAGGATATTGATGAATGTTCGCGGTCTAGCGGCATATGCTCTAATGGTGTATGTGAGAACATGATGGGAACTTACCAATGTATCTGTAATGATGGCTTCCAGCAGACTGGTTTAAAATCTCATTGCGAAGGTAAATATCACATCCTAATGATAGAAGATGGCGAACAATTTGTTGCTTTTTAGACGTTGACGAATGCGAATTTGAACCTTGCGACGACATCTGCGTCAACACTCCAGGAAGCTTTCAATGCGATTGTGGGTACGATGGAGAAAATATAAAAATATTGGCTTTTATTAAAATGCCTAAATTTTTCAGAACTGGCTACCAATTAGATTACGACGGAAAAAGTTGCCTGGATATAGACGAGTGCAAGGACAATCCTAGAATTTGCAATGGTGGGAAGTGTACTAACACTATAGGAAGTTATATTTGTCATTGTAATGAAGGATTGCTCGCTGGGCCTGGAGGAACAACTTGTCTTGGTAAAAAAATTTGAATTTTAATATTTTAAGAAAATCTTGCCCTTTCATCGATGACATGGAACATTGATTATCATCATAAACTAATACCATAATAATTAGTTTCACTGTGACGCATCCTTTTTTTAGTAGGTATATAATACTTGTAGATATCAACGAATGCAAGGAAAATCCAAGTATCTGCGGCAACGGTGAATGCATTAACACGCTCGGTTCATTCCAATGTAGATGTGAAGAAGGATACTCTGCAAAACCAGGCGGAGATCCAGCTTGTACCGATGATGACGAGTGCTACCTTGGTACTTATAATTGCGACGAAAACGCTGATTGCATTAACAATCCTGTACGAAAATATCATATTTACGAAACGCCTTTTATGACTTTGAAACATTGTAGGGTTCTTTCCAATGCCGGTGCTTCGATGGTTTCACCGGTAACGGCTTGAGCTGCAGAGACATCAACGAATGCCTGACCAACAACGGAGGATGCCACCAAGATGCGCAGTGCATCAACAACGACGGTTCGTTTAGATGCGAATGCGATTCTGGCTATAAAGGCGATGGTTTTAGTTGTGCGGACATTGACGAATGTGCAAACGATCCGAACTTATGCGAAAACGGACACTGCATGAACTACGATGGTTCCTTTAGGTGCGAATGCGAGATGGGCTTCATGCACCCCAGCGAGAACAACGACAAAGCGTGTGTTGGTCAGTAAGAAAAAACTAAACTAACGGAACTAACAGGTGTAGACTGAAGAAACTAACGACTAACGACATTATTGAGCTTCAAAACATTATGTTTATTGCGTTTTTTCTGCAACTGCTTTTAGATATAAACGAGTGTGACATGTTCAGTAATTTGTGTGTGTTCGGCAAGTGCGAAAACACTTTTGGCATGTTCCGATGTGAGTGCTACGAAGGTTATAAACTCGATGGTTCTGGTGGAAACTGTACGGACATTAACGAGTGCGATAGTCCGCAAAGTTGCTTGTACGGCGAATGTTCCAACAATCAGGGAAGCTTCAGGTGTCTTTGCCCACCGAATTACGAACTGGTTGCTGAAGGAAATGCTTGCATAGGTAAAAATACATTATTACTGCGTTATATTCACTGAGAACGGTTATTGTAGATCGTAGGACCTCCAGATGCTTCTTGCACATCGACAATGGGTTATGCAATGCACCGACAGCAGATTATGTTACTAAAGCAGGTTGTTGCTGCTCTGTTGGTAGAGGTTGGGGGCCAGAGTGTGAACTTTGTCCACATCCGAATAGCGACGAATATCAACAACTTTGTCCTGGTGGTGCAGGGTATAAACCAAACGAACAGACTGTAAGTAGGCTATAGGAACGCTTTGTTCGTTTCTTTAACTATCTTTATTTCCTTAGGTTGTGCTGGAAGATATAAACGAATGCGAAGAACACGAAAACATATGCCAAAATGGACATTGTACCAATACTTTTGGAAGCTTCATGTGTTCTTGCAACGAAGGTTTTAGATTAGACGAAACTGGATATCAATGCGTAGATATAAATGAATGCGATGAGAATCCTTATATCTGCAGGGTAGGACAATGCATAAATGAACCTGGCAAATATTACTGTCTATGTCCTGAGGGATACATGCCTTTACCAGGCAGAAGTATGTTGTATAAACCCTTCGTCCGTGTAGTTTCTAATTTGCGGGTGTTTTAGAGGAATGCGTCGACATGCGGAAAGATCTTTGCTATCTAAATTACAGTAGATGGCAATGCTCGACGCCGATGTCCCAAAATCAAACTAAAATGGTTTGTTGTTGCTCCATGGGTCAAGCGTGGGGACAACCCTGCGAAGCTTGTCCAAGTCCAGGCACCAGTAGGTATAAATTTAAATATGTTGCAAAGGTTTCCTGTTTTAAACACAGTTTTTATATTTCTTTATAATTTTGTACGTTTCAGATGAATATAGAACTTTATGTGGTGCTCAACCTGGACAATTCGTCAACCCGATGACGAACGAAACTACCGATTTGAACGAATGCCATTTGATGCCTACAATGTGCAAAAACGGTCAGTGCATGAACACTCCTGGCAGCTTCGAATGCATGTGCAACAGGGGATATATTTATGATGTAAACTCTCATCAATGTATTGATGATAACGAATGTTTGCGTAATCCTTGCGAAGGCAATGCCCAGTGCGTCAACTTGCCTGGCAACTTTGAGTGTAAATGTCCAGAAGGTAAATCTTCGTTAACATTTGCCAAATCAGCATTACAATTATTATCTTTAAAGGTTATAAGCATGGTTCAACTTACCTCGACTGTGTAGACATCAACGAATGCATCGAAAAACATAACATATGCGAAAACGGCGAATGCAAAAACCTTCAAGGCAGCTTCCAGTGCATATGCAACACCGGATATCTTCTAACCTCCTCCAGGGACAGCTGTGTCGATATCGACGAATGTCTTAGGCATCCGAACATATGTAACAACGGGACTTGCATCAACATCGTCGGCAATTATAAGTGTCATTGCAACAACGGATTCAAGTTGAGTCCCAATAACGACTGTGTTGATGTCGATGAGTGCCACATGATGCCGTTCTTGTGTAGAAACGGAAGGTGTAGAAATAACATGGGTTCTTTCTTTTGTGAGTGTGCTACGGGATACACTTTGACTGGTGATAGGCATAATTGTAGGGACGTTGACGAGTGTCACGAAGTAAGACGTTTTCTACCTTCTTTTCTGGTTTGTTTTAATCAATTTACTGTTTTAGTCGCCAGGAGTTTGTCCGCCACCAGGTCGATGCACCAACGTATTAGGTTCCTACGTCTGCTCGTGCCCAGAAGGGTACGAATTAAGCTCAATAACTGGAATATGCGAAGACATAAACGAATGCGAAGTAAACGTGGGCATATGCGAGAACGGAGTATGTACCAACACAGACGGTGGAGCGTTTTGCACCTGCCCAGAAGGTTTTATTCTCGACCAGAACACCATGGTTTGTATCGACGTCAGGCAAGAGCAATGCTACGATGTGTTTAATAGAAATCAGTGTTTGGAGCCTAGGGGAATGTCTATAACAGAGAAGGAGTGTTGTTGTTCGAAGGGACAAGCTTGGGGGAAGTACTGTGAGAGGTGTCCTCCAGAAGGATCACGTAAGTTGCATTTTAGATAAACAAAGATAGTTATTAGAGGACGCACTTCATAATGTTCATGAATGTAATGGAATGGTTCATCCTTTGTTAATAGTCCGGGAGCTGGCGACATTAAATTTTGTAAGATTTCCTAAAGATTAATTTTATTTTATTTGTGTTATATCGGAGCCAATAATACCTGAAATCGACTCCTGCAGGGGTAACAGCGGGTCAGCGATTGACAGCGGCCTGCCAATTATGTTAAGAAAAAAGGTGAATATTACAAATTATAAAAGCTGAAACTTTTTCTATTATTTAATAACATTTCAATAAGACGTAAAACGACCTCCTGCCACTTCTCCCGTAGAACGGTCTACTTATGCCATAGTCATCTTTATGTGGAAAAAATATATATTGATTGAGGCAATTAAAAAACGTACCCTGTCAGCTATTTGATGGGACCCGGCCTCAGCAGGAGCTAGTGAAGTAGTAAGGTAGTATCATATAAGATAATATAGAGTGTGATTTAACGCACAAAATTATTTTATATTTATTGATACATAAAAAATAATAATATGTAGCATTGAAAAGTTTAAAGACACGAATCTTCGTCGATATAGTCATGAACTGTTTCCACAAAAATAGTTCTTGTTACTAACTTTTTTCCTATTATTGTTTGTTACAAAAAATATTTAGAAAATTTAAAAAATAATCCAGTTGAATAAATTTAAAGGTGCGCAATGCACCCTATCATACTCTTAAATAATTTCGAACTAGCAATTGTTTCCATGGCTAGCTAGATTTCGGAAAACCGACCCTGTTGCATTCATGTTTTTTTACATATTTGACCCTGTAGATTTTGAATGTTTAACATGTATCTTATTTTTTAACATAATTGGCAGGCCACTGTCAATCGTTGACCCGCTATCGTGATGGCAGGAGTTCATTTTGTTAATGAGTGTTACTAATATTATCAAATAAAAGATAAAAATTAAGCTTTATGAAATGTAACAATGAAAAGTGTCGCCAGCTCCCGGGTTATAAAAACGTTTACAAGTCAAGAAACTATCTTCTTTGACTTTTTTTTACAAATCATACACAATTAACTAGAACTGTTAGAAGTTATACTAAAAAATGTTGCTATTGTTTACTCACTAATGATAATAACAATAATAAGTCTCACCCTCACAATATTCACAAAACGAGAAACAACCGCACATGCTTTTGTGGGGAAGGGGTTAATTACTGTTATTAGGTACAGGCCCATTCAAGCGGAAAAAGTGTGTTACGTCATTGAGTGAAAGAATATATATTTTAAAATATATATTAATATATTTATATATATTATATATATTTTAAAATATATATTCTTTTACTCAATGTTTGCGTAGAGACAGGTTAACATAAAATCGTCGTTCAAAAATAAATTTGTAGTAAAAGTTATGGGGAATTCGATGATGTAGGAGTAGTGAGGCAAAGCGGGTGCACCATCATTCCATCTCACTCGCACTCATGTATTTTCCCATATAAGATAACGAGTTCCGGTGCGGTCTTATCGCTACTTTTGGTCTGTCTCTCTCGACCGTAGTCGCGGCGCGGCGATTCTGTCGTGTAGGTGCGACGTTGCCTTTTCCTGGAATTAAATAAAAAAAGCCCGTGGGTGGAATCGAACCTGTTCCGTTCGTGTCCCGACCCCGTCGCTCCGGCCAACTGGGCTATCGCCGCACGTCGAAGAAGTGACCTTAAAAAGCGCAAACTAGAATCTCGCCGACGTCATCCGTTCGGGCGCGCGCGCTTGCACCTCGAGGGACGCCTGTCAGGTAGCGTGAAAGGATCCGGATCCGGGGGCCTGAAAGGTGGAGGAGTCTTGAGCCTGTCTTAGATGTCAAAATGTGCTGAGATTGGAAAAAATAGAGTGGCCAAAAGTTAGGTTGAAAAATATGAACAAAAGTTAGGTTCCATCCTGTATATTTTCTCATATTTAACCTAACTTTTGCTCACTCTATATTTTTCTCAAACCTAACTTTTAATCACTCTGTATATTTTTTCTCAACATAACTGTATTTTTTCTCTTAATTTTTTTCTCTTAATATTTTTCACATATTTCTCTTCTTGTTCCATCCTGTATATTTTTCTGAACTTTTGGTCACCCTATTTTTTCCAACATCTCAAGACTCCTCCACCTTTCAGGCCCCCGGATCCGGATCCTTTCACGCTACCTGACAGGCGTCCCTCGAGGTGCAAGCGCGCGCGCCCGAACGGATGACGTCGGCGAGATTCTAGTTTGCGCTTTTTAAGGTCACTTCTTCGACGTGCGGCGATAGCCCAGTTGGCCGGAGCGACGGGGTCGGGACACGAACGGAACAGGTTCGATTCCACCCACGGGCTTTTTTTATTTCATTCCAGGAAAAGGCAACGTCGCACCTACACGACAGAATCGAGGATCCGGCAACGCCGCGCCGCGACTACGGTCGAGAGAGACAGACCAAAAGTAGCGATAAGACCGCACCGGAAGTCGTTATCTTATATGGGAAAATACATGAGTGCGAGTGAGATGGAATGATGGTGCACCCGCTTTGCCTCACTACTTGTAGGTAGGATCAGTAAAAAAAAAATATCGCCAAAAAAATCTTAAATAAATTTAAAAAAATTTACCTACACAACCATTAGAGAACCTTTAAAGTAGTATTCCTACACATACCTACATATTTCATTCAACCATTATATAATGACTTTTTTAATCCTGAATCTATATATAATTTGACCTATTTATCTCCAACCGTTTCCTAGATATTTATTTGAGAAGTTCCATTAAACTAGATAAAAGGTCTATGGCCTCATGGTCAGGGTCTGATGTTCGATAAAAGACACGTAGAAACTTTGAGGGAGTATTCTCGTAAATAGCCAAATAGAAATGTTCCGAGTGCTTCATTTAGGTATATGTATATGTAAGCTGTACTGAAGATTCAGATCGACAAGGAGTGTGAAGTGTGATTAGCAAGAGAAAAAATGGGTTTAGAATTCGTGAGGATGAGAGAGCGAATTTTAAATTATTTCAGAACAAATAACGAAAAATCACAGAGATGCAGCAAGACACTTACAAATTCCCCGGTCTACAATTCAAAGGGTAATGAAATATTACCTGTTCAAAGGTATTCCCTGGAGATGCTGCAAAAAGACTGGAATATTGTCAAACAAATTTTAAATTTTTATTTTGCAAGAATGGAGCTGGATTTTTAAAAAAATATGTACCTATGTTCCGATGAAGCTACCTACATTTACAACGGCGGGAATATACAACCGGAAAAATACCTACATATTGGTTTGTTAAAAATCCACATGCATTTCGTGAAGTTGTGAAATCCGGTAGAAATTCCGTGGGTGTTTGGTATGGAGAATTTTATAATGGGGCCTGTATTTTATTCAGGAAATATGACAGGTAGAAAATATCTACATTTAATCCAAAACGAATTGTAACAATACTTTGACGAGTTGCCATTAATAATTTTTCTTAACCAACTCCAAGAAAGACAATTAATATGGCGGCAAGATGGCGCTACCTTCCATAACTGTCTGTGCGCCCATAACGGAATTTTTGAATAGTTGGTTTAAAAATTGGATTGGTAAAAAAACCTTTTAAAAACAAGCTTTTATTTAAACCATGTACTAAAACGAATAAAATAAGTTTAGGTTTTCGTTAAGATAATTCAATTCCAAATTGCGACAAGTTTTCGCAAATTGAAAAGCTTGTCGCGCGAAATGTTGATGAAAGTAGATACCAAATAATGTTATTGGACAGTGATTGGTTGATAAGCAAGTACCTATTTGCCAAAGTATGCATTTTTTTCTTTATAATTCGCGTGACAAACTTTTCAATTTGCAAAAACTTGTCGCAATTTGGAATTGAACGAAAACCTAAACTTATTTTGTTCGTTTTAGTACATGGCTAAAATAAAAGCTTGTTTTTAAAAAGGTTTTTTTTATTTTCAATTTTATTTTGTGCTTTTTAGTAGGTAGGTACCTACCTATTTGATTGCCATGTCAGGAGGGTGGTAAAGAAATTTAGTCCGCCATCTTGGGGCGGCCGCATTGTTGGATTTCGTATGAAGTCATTCACCTTATTATTTTCTACCCGTCGAGCTCTTTCATTTGATACCCATGTTGGGTATCAAGTAGGTAATCCGCCATCTTGGAGCGGCGGCCATATTGAATTTAGTGCTATGTCACTAACTTTTTCGTTTTCTACTCTTCAAGCCCTTTCATTTGATACCCATATTAAGGAGGTTGACAAAAAATATATCATCCGCCATCTTGGAGCGGCGGCCATTTTGAAAGTATTACAATATTGAGTGTTGCATATTGTATTGTCACCGGAACTAAAGGTGTATGCAAAATTTCAGCTCAATCGGATGTCAGGAAGTGGTTCTAATTCAGCTTGCAAGGTTTGTCCAACACATACATACATACTAACAGGCCAGGTGGATTTTTTTTGTGGGGGCACTTAAAAAATAAAGTTTTTAAAAACCGACCCGAAAATGTAGAGGATAGATATTTAACAAGGAGTAAAATTAGAAATTTATAGTTTAAACAATCAACCCTTAATCTTTGAAAATGTCCGAAAAATGTCTTAAATAGACTTAGCGTTGGGTGAAAACCTTCAGTCAACGGACTTAGGTTATGTGTAAATAATAAAGGAAACCATTTTGAACATTTAATGTAAATGAATTGCCAGTTAATTTTTAATAACTAATAATATTGTTATAATAGGTATGACAGTAATAAAAATAATAAGTATTTCATAACTTCCACGCAGTGGCGTATCCAGGATTAACGTCTGGGAGGGGCAATCGGTTATAAATAACAAAACTCTGTCCATAATTTTAACGAATAAAAACAGAACAAAAACATATTTTCTGAAGTAAGTAAATACAGGGTGTCCGGAAATAAATGAACCAACTTGAAAAATTTGGAAATATGACGAAAAGTTCATATGAACATGGGTCTGCAGATGTTTGGTTTTCGAGATGCAGGGTGTTGAAATTGAAATTTTGTTTTCAATTTTTTTTAAGTAACTTTTTGAGACGACAAAATTTTCTTGCAAAGTTTGGTAGCCGGAGTTTTTTTTGGGAAGGGAAGTCATAATTTGGTATTATTTTTGGTGCAATCCGTAGAGGGCTATACGCTCGGCTATACGCTATCATTATTTAATTTGCCCTAACTTTTTTGACAGTAAACTTTTACTACCATTTTGGGAATGTATCCTCTTCCCAAACGTTTTCTAAGCAAAAAAGGTATACTTGGTGAATAACGCCAAAGGTGACTGTTTTCGAGAAATTTAAAAATAAAATTTAAATAAACAAGCACATTTATTTTTTGACAGTTTACTTAATTAACTTGATTTTTTCTCAAGAAAATTTTGTCGTCTCAAAAAGTTACTTAAAAAAATCGAAAATAAAATTTAAATTTAAACACCCTACATCTCGAAAACCAAACATCTGCGGACCTATTCATATGAACTTTTCGTCATATTTTCCATTTTTTTTAAGTTATTACCGGACACCCTGTATAACATAAAAATATTTTTTCTTCAAACCACTATATCACAAAATCAAGTATTCTTTTTTTGGTCTTGAGCTCGTCAAATATCTCCTCTGGAGATATGGGTATTTCAGGGTACACATAAAGGAATGTTAAAACATTCAGTGGGTTTTCGCTAATATTGTCTCTAATATAAATTTTTAAAATTTTCAGTTTTGAAAATGTTCTTTCTGGCGTGGCGGTGCACACTGTAATTGTGCAAAATATGTTTAGTAGGTTGTTTTGCCTAATTTACGGTTACGTACACGCTGCACAGAATATCTAGCTACGCTATACGGCGCGGCGGCGCGTTCTCAAATCTACTGCACAGGTTTTAATTTCGAGAAGACAAGAAGAAACAAATAACAAATTGTAGATGTTTGATGTTCACTGCATTTTCAGATTAGGCCAGGAGTATATAATTGTTGGTATTATTAATTTTGATATTACCAATCTCGTTTATCTCGACAGGTCTGGGGGGGGGGGCAATTGCCCCCTTTGCCCCCCCCCCCTGAATACGCCACTGCTCCACGACACTTTTAGTTAAGCTGAATCATGAGTAAAGGAATAACTCAGTAGTTGATTGTAGCTATAGCCAATTTAACATTCTATCTCCTATTGTATAGTAGAGAGCCTACTTGATTCTCAGTTTTATTATCATGGCTGACTTGATTTGGCATAAATTTGGTTTTATTGTTTAGCCTACTCTGATCGAACATTCGACACTGACCACGAGACCATGTACCTAATTTGATAGAGCTTCTCTGATAAATATCTCGGAAACGGTTGGAAATAAATAGGTCAATTTCTATATCGTTGGATTCAGAACTAAAAAAGGAATCCTATAATGGTTAAATGAAATGTGTAAGTTGTAAAATAGAGACAACCACTTTTATTTCCGCTATGACCGGAAGGTATTTAAAAAACTAAATATTCAGGAATACTACTTAAAGATTCTCTAATGGTAAATCACACAGATAAAACCGAGTATTTTTGAACCAATACAATGTGTCCCGGATATAAGAATGAACAGCATGGGGATCTTGCAAACGGTGAGAGATAGAACAACGGTTAAATGGGGAACAAGTTGCGCAATTTTGAGGTCAATAAAATCGTATAAACAGATTTCTAATAACTTTTTTCGTTTTTGAGTTATTTTAAAAAAAGTAAAATTTTGCGTTTTCGATTTTATTTTTTTCTGAATTTGTTATTACAGATAGGACAAAAAGAAAAAACACTTTCTTATGACACTTTTTAACGGGCTTTGAGATGGCTTTTTTAGATTGGTTCTACAACATTTCGTTTTTGAGAAACCATCTTCAACATTATTTTTTTAAATACGGACCTGGATTTTTTTTGCAGATTTTGAAAGCACTTTTTATTACAAATACCACGATGTATGACACGAAATATTTTTAAAATATTTTGAGACAATTATACTGAAAATTCCTTTTTTTTTTCATTCATTTTTTCTATTGCGGCCCTGCAGAATAATAATAAATTAATAAAATAAATTAAGCCATAGATTATTTTTTTTTACCGTAATTGTTTTTATCCTATTAAAAATCGTGAGTTTTCGGTCAATATTATTTATTGTTAATTAAAATCATCATCAGGTTTCTTATAAAAATATTTTCCTTTTCCCATAATATGCCATATGGCCAAACAAAACAATACCTTAAAAAAAGAACTTATGAACATAAATTAAGCATCAGAAACAAAAACGAACACTACTGCTTTAAGCAAACACGCTCTTGACAATTTACACAACTTTAATTTCAACAACCCCAAGATTTTAGATTTTGAGAATGATTTTACAAAAGAAATGTTTTAGAAATGATAAATATAAAGAAACACCCAAATTCAATAAATTTACGTTCTGATACTAATCAGTTGTCCCACATTTACAATAATCTAATCTTAAACAATTAAATAATAAACAAAACTACCTATTCCCTTACCCAAACTTTTCACAGCGTCATACTGTATACACAATATTTTTTGCCTTTGAAACAAAAAAAAACACACTAACGCTACTTCAATTTATAAGCTTTCATACTGTTCTTTGGTCTCTCGCCTTGTCTCCTCGAAAATGAAATAATTTAACAAGAACTTTTGATTGAGAAAAAACAAATATGTGACCTAACTACAGTTTTATAACTACATCACAATAATTATAATGTATGTATACACCAATGAATTTTTGGAAAAAAGGAGCAACAGCTGCCTTGTTTTGGTGAGTTTCCTTAAAAATAAAAAAAATAAAATAAAATCCTAAAAATTTATATAAAGATTCCAATTTGTGTCCTTACTTTGTATAATTCCATCGTTCAACATGTATTACTTTTATAATAACTAAAATTCAAATCTGTTCTTCATTAAAAGAAAACATTTTTTTCTTTTAGTTTTTTAAATAATAAATATTTTAAAATGTTTCTGTACCTATATGGGAAAAGGAAAATATTTTTATAAGAAACCTGATGATGATAACTAAGCTATCGAAACGTCGAAAATTTTTTAATTAACAATAAATAATATTGACCTGAAAACTCATGATTTTTAATTGGTTAAGCCATAGACACAGACCTATATTATATAGGTCTGTGCCGTTACGACATATACATAATGCGAAGAAAAGATCTGACGTGTTGTCAACATGTTTTGCCTATTTCTGTGTTATATCGTTGTGCTGATTTTATTTGTTGTTTCACTTACTCTGCCAGTTTCTTCCTTTAGACTCCTTCCATACTACCAGTGACTATAGTCACTGCTACTATTTACTAATTTACTTATCAAATCGATGATGCTTCAAACCTGTAATGTCTTCAACGTCTTCCAAATTAGGATTATCTCCTCATTGTCAAGTTGAACTCATCAAGGACCTCCAACTAGTTATCCCTGCGAGTAAAATTTCCAAACTAGGTATGATAACACAATAAAAAAAATAGCCAGAACATTTTTGCGCCAGCTGGTGTTTTTATAATGAGTCATATTAACGAGCCTCGTCTAAAGAGCGCTTCCTCATAGTAAAGCTGTTTACAAACGTTTTTATTATTTCCATTTTATGGTTTGGCCCGGTCGAAATCGTGAAACAATTTGAACGGAAAGCCGCACAGTGTTCGGTGGCTGTGTCCTATTAAGTAGTATTAAGTGGTCTAAGTGCACTCGCTCTATACTTTGGTCTAATGGGAACACTTCTATTAACCCTACCACTGATTTTAACAGGGGTCCTTGCAGCGCCGGCGCTTCCATCAGGTAATTGAATATTTACTTTGTAACCGACCAACAAAGACGTAGTCGTATTATTACACAGATTGTAAGCCCAGGTGATTGAGTTTGTTATAGACAAGATATTTTGTTGTCTTAATTTGACTTACCTACAAAATAATAGAAACATCTCAGAACAACGACGAGTCTTTTATTTGATAATTTTCTATGTTTTGGCATGTTTAGACAAATTCTACTGTGGATATTTTTAATTATAGAAGTTGAAAGATCTGAGTAGTCAGCATATCGTAAAAATCCATTGGGTTTCATCAAAAAATAATCAGTATTGCGCGATTTTTTTGATAAAATAAACAAATATCAATTGAAATGCAGAATACACTCCCTTTTAAATTTTTATAGTATCAAATATGGATTGTCATTTTTTTTAAAACAATGACTTATATATTTTTTAATAAGTATGTTATAAAATAGATATACAGGTTTAAAACTATAAGGTATGCTTTAGGCAAAATAAGACACAACCTTTTTGTCTTATTTTGTCTTCACTTATCCGTAAAATATTAAAAAGAGACAAACGAGTTTCATAGTTTAATCAAAGTAACTTTATTCAAAAGACTTACTCATTCAAGGCTTTAGTTTTCAAGAGAGTGTACTTAAGATTTTGCATCAATTAAATGTTTTGTATACTGTATCTTGAAAATTCAATCTTACTAATGTGTAAGTTGATTGTAAAAAGTTAGTTTTTTGTGGATTAATAATTATGGATTATAAAGCAAATATTTTTCAGAAAAGCCCTACGTTAACAAAAAACAAATTTTATAATTTAACGACAACACCTACTACGTTCATACCCATAAAACATTCTTTATAGTTTTGAATTACCCTGTATATCCTACCAATCCAGTACTTACTATAAAGTAATCACCCTCCAGTACATTTTAATTCGAGGTTCATCTGAATCGAATTATTTTAACGAAATAATAGAAAATGTTATTCTCGGTTAATAGTAGAAAGGCAAACTTTTGATATAAATAAATAATTCGTCATGAATTTAAAATCTGAAATATTTTGTGCAAAATACATCATACCCATTTTTTTGTAACTCTTGTACCGATTGACCCAAAAATATTTTCGGATGTAATCGTTACTGAAATCGCAAAGCCAGTTTTCCTCTTTTTAGTACAATTGACTTTTGCCGAATATGAACAATGAATTTTAAATTCACGAAATAAAGAACACCCAAAATAGGTATACATATAATAATTTTTAAATTTTAATATGTTTCGTTACCCGCCACGGAAGCATAATATCTCGACACTCTCGGTCCACTAAATAATAAATAACATAGATACGTAATATTAAAAATAAAATTCAATTAACTAAAACTATAATATAATATAATATAATATAATATAATATAATATAATATAATATAATATAATATAATATAATATAATATAATATAATATAATATAATATAATATAATATAATATAATATAATATAATATAATATAATATAATATAATATAATATAATATAATATAATATAATATAATATAATATAATATAATATAATATAATATAATATAATATAATATAATATAATATAATATAATATAATATAATATAATATAATATAATATAATATAATATAATATAATATAATATAATATAATATAATATAATATAATATAATATAATATAATATAATATAATATAATATAATATAATATAATATAATATAATACTTACATGTCGAATAGTTTTCGCATTTATTAGAGTTTGTATTCAACAAGTAAGTTTATTACTTTTTAGTTTAATTGATCTTGTGATTTTATATCTTAACTATACGTATTATAGATGACACTGATGATGGTTGTTTAACCGAAAGCGCTCTGTCAGGATTTTTAAAATAAATATCTGTGCAAAGTATAAGAACTTTTACTACTCAACATTATAATATGTATACTGTATACAGTATACATACCTATATGTTTTACAAATTAATTTGGCACTAGCACTCTTTTAATTTTTGAAAATACCGTATCTTTCTGGATATGTCAGTAGACATAAAATTTTAATGGGGTTCCATGAGAAAAAATAACTTCTCTAAAAATCACCTTCATCGGTTGAACTAAACGGGGGGGCGGCGTGGTAAAAAAATTTCCTGAGGGGCCGGGGTAAGGGAAATTTTTAGAATATAATCTGTATTTTGTGAAAAATAAAATAATTTATTTCTCTAGAAAAAACAAAAACAAAAAAATGTTTATCCAAACAAAATAAAAAACAAACGTAAATAATAAACAAAACAAAATCACAAAAAGAAACAATAATTCTTACTGTACTTATCACAAAATAAAATCACATTTTCTCATCTTTCGCGCAAACTGATATTTTCTTCATTTATGGGTACATTGCGTTGTAGATATATGTATTTAATAGGGCTAACTTCCTTAGTCTGTCTTGGACCATATTGGTACTTAACCAAGTTTTAATTTTTTTAAAATTGTCTTGCCGTTGTTGTCGCGATGCGACTTCGTACTGGTGTTGCCAGAACAAGCTTTATTGAGAAACTGAGGTCGCCCCCCCCCCTCCGCCCCCCGCCCCCCTGCATCCGCCACTGCATGGAAATCAGTTGAAATACCAATGTCTAGGCATACAAAACTGGAATATGTATAAATCAAAATAATAATGATGAAACTAGTAACTGTTAATGACATAAAATTGGCCATTATTATCAATGCACAATTTTGGAGTCGCCTTTCAAAAATAGATTTTGCAACAAGTCTGCGCGCGATCCTACCTATGCAGGAAACTCGACTGATGGAAGAGCATTGAAATTTGATATATCTACAAATTGTTGGGAATTGGATCATTGTAATTGTAATATTTCATGATTAGGTATGGGGCAACTAACATATTTATATGTATGTCACACTTTAAGTTTCTATAGACGCGTGTATACTCGGCATTATTATTATAACAAATCCTATCGATTTTCCTGCAGCATTTCCACTCAGTTTGCATAACGCCGTTGACGCCAGATACATCCAATTCACCTACGGCCTTTTCGTTTCGATTCTAGCCGAATTTCTGAAGATGTGCCCGCAAGGCACCGGCCGCATGGACACCGGCAGCGACCTCAACGAGTGCGAACTGATGCCGAACGTCTGCGACGGCGGCGAGTGCGTCAACACGGACGGCTCGTTCCGCTGCGACTGCCCGACCGGCTACACCCTGGACCCGAACGGCAAGACCTGCGTGGACGAGAACGAGTGCCTCGTCAACCCGAAGGTCTGCGGCAACGGCACCTGCTCGAACGTGGTGGGCGGCTTCGAGTGCAACTGCAACGAGGGGTTCGCGCCCGGTCCGGTGCAGGTCTGCGAGGACGTCAACGAATGCCACGAATTGGGCAACCAGTGCGCGTTCAGGTGTCACAATGTTCCGGGATCGTTCCGGTGCATTTGCCCTTATGGGTACATGCTGGCCCCGGATGGAAGACATTGTCAAGGTAAGGAGCAGTCAAATCCGAAGAGAATCTGCTGCAAGCAAAAAGATTTCCTCCATGATAAAGACTTTTAATTGTACGTGCTGTACGTTGACTCTTAATTTCAGATGTGGACGAATGCGCCACCCCGGCCAACCACTGCAGATTCATGTGCAAGAACCTGATAGGGGCCTTCATGTGCATTTGCCCTGAGGGCTTCGCCGCGGTAGGCCATGGCGACGACTGCAGAGACATCAACGAATGCGACAAAGACGAGGACCTTTGCCACAACGGACGGTGCATCAACCTCGAGGGTTCCTTCAGGTGCGACTGCTTCGACGGATTCGCTCGAAGCGACGATGGAAAGAGCTGCATAGGTAACGTTGACGTTTTATCAAATTAGATGCCCACATATACCTTTTTTTTAGATCGCAGACAAGGGTTCTGCTTCAGACAACTCATCCACGGCAGATGCTCGACCACCAGCAGAGAACTGAAGAGTGTCACCAAAGCAGACTGTTGCTGTAGTATGGGTGAAGCGTGGGGACCGCAGTGCGAGATATGCCCACCGAGGTACTCGCCAGAATATCAAGAGTTGTGCTTGGAGAGTGGTTTCTTAATAACTGGGGAAGGTAACACATCTTCTTGTACCGTTGTATAGTCACTACTTGGATATTTTCAGACATAAACGAATGTGAGACCATACCAGACCTATGCAGGAACGGACAGTGCATCAACACTCTTGGATCGTACAGATGTATTTGCAACAAAGGTTACAAAGTGCAGGGTCTGTATTGTATAGACGTTAACGAATGCACTGAGAACACGTCCCATTGCCAACACTCGTGTCAAAATACGGAAGGCAGTTTTATATGTTCCTGCAACAGCGGTTATGTTTTGAATCCTGATGGTGTGACATGCAGGGACTTGGACGAATGCACTACTGGTCAACATCTTTGCCAACAGATTTGTATTAACACTCAAGGCAGCTACACATGTTCTTGCAATGAAGGATATAATCAAGTTGGTGACAAATGTGAAGGTACGATTATTGACCAACCCCTGACGGGATGCTTGACTTGATTTCTTCTTTCAGATATTGATGAGTGTCAAGAATCTGGAATTTGTCCAAAACCAGGAAGATGTGTCAACATCCTGGGTAGCTTTAAATGCATCTGTCCAAGAGGCTTCAAGTTGGACTCTACGGGAACGTATTGTACTGATACAGATGAGTGTGAAGATGACAGCAAGTGTACAGAAGGTAACCATTTCTATAGTCTATCCAAGATACAGCGGCAGTAGATATAAACAAAGTCAAATGACCGCCTTGCGATCGATTACCAGGGTCGGACTAATATGAGATTCCAAGTGGCATGTAATTATCGACTAATTCTTTTAGAAGTTCTAAAATGTGTGTTTCTGCCTTTCGTGGATCTTTATAAATTTCCTTAAATTAAGTAGCAGAATAAATTTACAGAATTTTCTGCTCGCGATCCGATCTAAAATATGCAGGAAACTCGACTGAGGGAAGAGCCGGCCCTGCATTCTGCTCGCCGCGTAAACACTTGACATTTTATGACGGCCAGACCAATAAGAGAATAGGTCACGTGGTGGCCAATGTTTTGATCCACTGCCGCTGTATCTTGGGTAGACTTTAGTCATCTTAAGAAACGGACACGGCTATCTAATCCTAACGTCTTTCCAGGTTGTGTTAACGTTGTTGGTGGCTACCGTTGCGGATGTCCAGATGGATACAATTTGCACCCTTACTACAACCAATGTGTCGACAATAACGAATGCCAAAACAAACCTTGTGGAGGCACTGGAAACTGCTTCAACACTCCTGGCAGCTACCGATGCGGTTGTCCAGATGGCTATCAATTTGATACCAGACTCAGTATTTGTATACAGGTAAGAGGTGAGGTCAAGGTTGTTGCCTGTACCAACATTTTTTTCATTCATAGGTTAGCGCTGGATGCGCCTCGGCACCGTGTGCTTTTGGTTGTACAGCCCTAGGCGCTTCGAGTTTCCAATGCGGTTGTCCACAAGGTTACCAGAGGATTGGACAAGGTCACTGCTTGTCTACAATAACACCAGCGTTGGCTGGATATGACATTGGTGATGTTCCAACGTATCCAATTGATGATGGTCGTTATGGTTCTGGTTCAAATGATAAAGTGGTAACTTCTGAAGGATGTTTCTCGTGTAGAGTAAGTGTTTATCAACATTTTGGAAGAAAACAAGTAAAGGTGGTGGATTTTAGCTCAATGGTAGACATAGAAGAGAATCGAGAAGATTTAGGTCGGGAAGATCCACACTTAATGATACAATAGAGCATATATTTAAGAGAAGTCATATAAGGAGGAGAACAAGAAGACACCACCATGGCGAGGAGTTGGATCTTCAGATTAGTTTGACGCAAACAAGGCATAGGATGAGGATAATTAAGATACAGCCCTCAGTGAAGGTACCTAATAGTGTCCATTGTTAATGTTTATCATATTTTGTTTATTTTGTAGCGAGAAATGACGTACTCAATAGTAAAAGGCAACGAAAAGAAGAAGTTCGAACTGATCAAAAAGCACGGAGTGTGGGCCCTTCACTTCAAACGGAGACTGAAGCAACCAGGCGTCTTCAATTTGATCATCCATGGTCACAATGGTGAAGACGCGCGAAAACCAACCGAGAATGACATTTACGAAAAGCCTCTAACATTAAGGGTTAAAATAGTAGTCGTGGAGTAGAATAATTTAGTACAATGATTTTTTTTTTTCAATTCGGGGATGGAATCTCAAGAGTGCCTAACTTAAAATAATTATTTACTGATTCGGAAATCGTACCATCCCTAATGTGATAAAAAATGGATTATTAGAAAACCACTGCCATGATGATTCATTTTGTGTTCGAAAGCTGCGGTGGCAGATATTATATTTTTTATAGAAAAAAACACGATGGGCACTGCCATATATTTTTATTTGTTAAATAATTTTTTTAATACTGAAAACTGTGTTCCAACGTCTTGAAATATACTAATATAGCGTAGCGAGTTTAAAGTATTATAGGCTTACAGTTAAGTCGTAGTATCACATAATTTTTTCTAATAATATATTTATGTGTATAGTTTTTATTTAAGTTACCCGAGAAGTTTTTAATTTACGTAATTTTATTAACTATTTGTAATATATTTTGCTTCGAGAAATAAAAATATTGGCAATAATATACTGCAAAAATTTACGTACCTACGGCAAAATACAGAAATTATTAGTTATTAATTAATTATTATATTAATTAATATCAAAAAGAAGTATTAACATTAAACATTAGGTTTTTATAGCCTTTAACAAAAGTCATGCTCGCGTATTTTTTTCAAAAAGTCTATTTCAATCATTCATTCCTTTATTATTCTCTACCAACTTGACAGTTCATTAGAGAGAATATAATAAAAAATTGTAAATTAAAGAAATCCGTACGAAAAAGTTCTGTAATATAGATGAGTAGGTGTTTCAGGTTTCTACAGTTAGGGTGCATAGGCTGCAAAAAGTAATTTTATCGAATAGTCTCTTTTAACTTGCCGGTAACGTGTCCCACAATTCAAGTTTCTATATTAAAGTATCAAAGCCAATTTTTTTGTATAATTTTTTAAAATCTGGAAAAAAGAAGTTTTATTACGGAAAATAATTTAAAGAGCGCTGTCACCCATCCATGATCCGACTGAGCGCCGTTGCTTTACTTCCAGATCGCTCTAATTGTTTTGCAAGCATCTTCTGGCCTACAACTAGAGTATCTTAATATCTCACAGAGATGTCGTGTCATCTTAAAGGTAGAAAAAATCTTTGGAAATTTTTCGGAAATTAAATTTTCTGCCGTCACATTTGCAGATTCCAAAATATGCGATAGTGTTAAATCCATCTTATTGCCGCTAGTACTGTCCACTTTTGTTGCAGATTCCAAAATAGGCGATAGTGTCAATTCGATCTTATTGCCACTAGTACCTACTGTCCACATGTGTTATAAATAGTTAATTTATTTTTTTCACTTTAAAAATATACGAAAATAGACATAAATCAACAAAGAAGAACTGTCACATCCATCAGCGTCCGTGTATTATAGTCGCGTTTGATTCCATGTCCTCCTACTTCTACTACTTCAGTCAACTTTGATATAGCGGACCCGTGCACAATGATATTCTTGCACCGGTGTGTACATACATTTCCCGATTAAAAACGAATATTCAATGAAGCTGTTTTAACAAATTTGAACAACAACCTAGACGCCTTAACAATAATAATTATCAATAACAACTCTCATTAGCCTCAGTGATAAGTAAAAATATAAGAACAAAGACGTAAGATTGTGAGTGTAAATGTAAATACAAGAAAAAGTGATAATGGGCATAAGCACTCAAAGTTAGAAAACACAAAAAAAGTAGTAACCGCATACATGTGTTTCATGCTATTTGGCAATCATCAGTACGGTGTAACATCAACCAAATCAAAAAGATAGGAATAATTTGGGAAGCAACAAATGAAGTCCAGGCAGGAGCCAACAGCACATTTGCAGCTTCAGTCAACACTTCGCCAATTCGGGGCTTGTACTAACATCGCCACGGAGACTGCTAACTTTGAGTGCTTATGCCCATTATCACTTTTTATTGTATTTAGATTTACCCTCACAATCTTACATCTTTGTTGTCATTGTATCTTGGGCTATGAAGATTTCCACGCAGGTCGTTTTAGCAGCCTCCGTGGCGATGTTAGTACAAGCCCCGAATTGGGGATGTGCTATGACTGAAGCTGCAAATGTGCTGTTGGCTCCTGCCTGGACTTCATTTGTTGCTTCCCGCATCATTCCTATCTTTTTGATTTAGTTGATGTTACACCGTACTGATGATTGCCAAATAGCATGAAACACGTGTATGCGGTTACTAGTTTTTTTTGTGTTCTCTAACTTTGAGTGCTTATGCCCATTATCACTTTTTCTTGTAAAAATATAAGCCCATATAAAAATTTTGGGACACCCTATAAGTTATTAACATGTCCTTTCAAAGGGCCACGTATTGTTATTAGAGCGAGTATTCACATGTGGACCCATAATCAGATGTGCAGTAGGCAAGACTACTCTTTTTTTCTAAGAATGTTATATTTTATTGTTGGTTTTTAACTGACAGAAATGAAATAATTACCTATTATCAATAACAACATTTCTCACTGACGAGGAAGTAAAAATATAAGTTAATGCTTATAATTTGTAGTTAGTGCGATCGGTACTGAATAAATTATCATATCCTTTCAAAGGGACACATTATTATATCTATAAATTTTGCATAAAACACGTTTACCTGGTCCCAGAAAGATTATTGTTATAGGGGATAATGACGGAATTAAAACGTCATCAAAAGTATGCTTAATTGTCTGTGTCAATAGAATTTTATTTACAACTAGCTGAAAAAACTAATGAATTTAAAAGATTAGTTATTTATGTACCAAGGCACTGAAGTTCAACTTTTTATGACTCATGTGGAGTTTAGTTGCTGAGGCCTCTGGCCGAGGCAAATAAACCACATGAGTCATAAAAAGAACTTCAGTGCCGAGGTACATATTATATTTTTTTTGAAATCGGAAAAAAAAAGTTTTATTAGGCAAGAAAATAATAATAAGGGATCACCCGTCCACGAACCGACTACGCGCGGCGTTGCTTGACTTTACCGATCGCTCTACCTAGGACAAGTCAAGGCCTACTATAAAGACAGGCCCTGGCGCACAAAAATCGCGTGACCATCTTAGTCAGACGTTACATGTCATTTGTCACATAACTGAAAGCGGCAGCTTGGGTTTTGAGAAGTTTTCAATGTTTAAAGTGTTTTTAAACGTATTAGTTTATATTTTAGAAACAAGTTTGTGTCTAGTGCGCCTGTGTCCTGGCGGAGGGGAACCGCCCAGGTGTTATTATTGGCCTCTGGGTGTCTGGGTGGGAGTCGTGCCGTCCAAGAGTATTGGTGCCGCTCGCACCGACGCGACGCGTTAGCGCTGTTAAGGGGAATCTCCCCCGAACCACAGAATAGGGAACCCGGAATGGACTATTATGGACATGGGACAGTATTGGACAGTGGAGCCTGAGATACAGAGGGGTGAACTGATTACGGGAGATTCGCGAGTTCAGACGGTCCGGGTGGCTGGAAGCCGTTCCCGTTGACCACGTTCGGGTTGTGTATTTATTGTATTCACCATTCACCTTGTGCGAAATAAATCAGTGTTGTAACATACTCGAGGATTTTCGTCGTCGACCTACGCCCTGATAATAATATGGTCTTTCACGCTGCCGATCAACTGAGACCTCGTCAATATTTACAGTACAGAGGTTAGTTTTCATTTTTATTTCTCGTAAAAAATAACCTAAATACCAAATATTGGGTCTGTTTATACATATTACCACAGACTAACGAGTAGTACAGACAATTCTTTAGCGACATGTGTCAAAAGGAGACTTGCTTTTTAGCGAAATATCTTCTAAAGACATGAATATTGTGCATTTTATTTGATTTTACGTTAATCTACATAGCAAAGAGATTGTTTTGGAACCAACTTTATGCTTAAAATACTGTCTATCTTTCTGTAAATTGTAATGGAGATTCGCTTATTTCTGACACATGTCCGTAAGGAGGCTTCTGTTGTAAAGCTATTTATTCTGTGATATTACACAAGCCAGGAAGACAAATGTGTTGTGGGAGGAAAATACCTATAGAGAATATCACCTAAGCTGAATGTGCAAAATATTGTGAGTGCAGTGCCGTTTAACTCTCAGCCTAAAACAGCTGAGGCAGGTTGAAAATTTTGAAAAAACAATTAGAGAAAGCTTGAATGCACAAAACCAATAATGTAATAGATGAAAGAAAACTTGCCAAATTGTTACGAAATTTGTTTTTCCTACTTATCTGAAAAAATGCCTTTCATTATATACGACTAAGTTGGTCACGTGACTACGCGATTATGCGTTAGCGCCGTGGCCTGTCTTTATCGTTGGCCTCGAGGACAAGTATAATGACGTACGGCACCTTCGAACAGAAAAACCAAACTGCTGCTTCTTGTGCAGCCTACACAAGAAATCTATTGATATTCAAATTTACTAAAATATGTAGGCTGAAGGATTGCGCTTCTATAGGAAACAATTTCGCAATGTGTACAAAAAGTTAAATGGGCGTTTATCGGCCGGGTTTTGAATATTTGGTCACTTTTGACGGGCGATTTCTCCGCGTCTGACGTTTGATGTTTACATCTCGCCAAGGCCTACTTATTGAAAAAATCGTACAATAATGGGCTACATTATTGTACGATTTCTGTGCTTTTAATGACGATTTTGGGACATTTTAATGCCGATTTCAAGAAAAAGGTATTTTTAACACTTATAGATACTATAATAATAATTCTCACCCTCACAATACTCCAAACTAGGAGTACCCCAGAAGCAACCACATGCTTGTGCGGGGGAGGGGGGCAATTACTATTATTTTCTCTTCGTCTACTGACACTATTTTAAAAATTATAGCTGATAGAAATTAAAAAAAAAACAAACATATTGATATAGGCCATAGGCCGCAAACTTACTTTTCTTGACGTTTCATTTCCAGCCTTGTGGGTACGCGTTTGTTTACTAAAATACGCCGCAGACGATTTTTTTTATGAACTTTAAGGACAAAATAATGAGGCCCCCGAAAAGAAATAAAATATTGTAGTACCTAGTTGCCTTTCCAGCTTCAATAATTCGCCATAAATTTCGTCTACTACTTCTGTTGCCCCTCCCCCTCTTCCCCGGAATTTTTAATTAATTTTGGTTTAGCGCCCGTAAAAAGTGTCCTGAATTATTTCGGGAGCGAAACCATTGCGTCAGCCTTAAAGAGCGCCAAGAGCGGGATATATTATCCGCCGTGTTATGATTTATTGCGGACGATAAAAGGGATATGACCCTTTGCGCCCTCAAATAAAATATTTATGCTACGTGTGGCCGGCTCCGAGGCTACCAGGAACAACTGGCTGGCTGAACCTGGGTCCCGGCTTTTTCTCCCCCCACTTGAGCAGTTTTAATAAACATTCGTACGTGGCGTGCGTGCGGCTATGAGTGTTTTTCTCGGATTTCTCCAGATTTGCGGGAATATTAAAGATACGACATGTTAACATTAAATTTGAAGCCTCAACATCAAAAAGTTATCAGTTCCCAAGAGATTTTTTCCACGAGTCATAAACAAGGAACCGTAACCCACATAATATGTCTGTCATGTATCATAATAAGAATAATAATTAAGTTAACAACTACAATTTATAAACTGAACCGAAACAGACATATGTCGTATAAGATTATTGAAAATTCGGAATGGAGTATGTACCTACCTACCTAATGAAATGGTGCAGAGAAATTGAGAAAAAAATACATGATGAGATTTTGTAATTTCTTGACTCATTTAAACTATTAGTCGCAAACATGTTCTAAACTTGAACACTATTAGGAGTGTTGTAAAACAAACCTCTCCTACTTTTATTAAGGTCTTTTTTTGTAAAAAATTATTAGAAGATGTAAATCATTAAATATTAGAGACACAATTTTTGTTATAAGAAAGTTGACCAGAAGTCATTTTGCTATAAAAAAATGTTTAGAAAACCACAACTATTATTTAGGAAAC
Source organism: Pseudeuparius sepicola (assembly GCA_963920635.1). Taxonomy (NCBI): domain Eukaryota; kingdom Metazoa; phylum Arthropoda; class Insecta; order Coleoptera; family Anthribidae; genus Pseudeuparius; species Pseudeuparius sepicola. The sequence goes on along the minus strand of OY987300.1, from coordinate 12,202,395 downwards.
CATCCTAACAGCGCAATTCGTACGAGGAGTTCGAATGTGATCTTTTGGTTGGACACTCACGAGGCAGTCCCCAAGCAACCCTGACTAGACTCACAAACTGACGTGGAAAACGCACAGTGTGTGGGATGAACTAAAATTTTGAAATACGATAAAAAAACATTGACAAATAAGTGCCATACTACCAGTGCGTCAGCCTTAAAACTACCAAAATAATCAATATTTACAGGGTTAAATGGAAACACTGTAAAATTGAAGTATGTTTCTCACAAGGGGGTTTAACCTGGACCGACACTATACAGGGTGGCCCAACACGAACTGCATCGATCTATATATGGAAAACTAAAAGTAGGAAAATTCTGAAAATTTGGCAACTCACCAATGCCGATGGGCGCTGCTCATCTAAAATATTTTGGTGAATCTGGCACTTCTGGCTATACCGGAAGTGGATATAAACTTTCTTATTTCAAATGGAACACCCTGTATATTATTGCATTTTTGAATTCTAGGCATCATTTTGGAACAAAAACATGCAACATGTCCTATGTCTAAATCCAACCGTTTTTAAGATATTTGCATTCTTCCGAAAAAAATTACAGGTGCAGACCTAAAGTCAATTAGCAATTTATACGAGGAAACCGCAAAATTTCAAAACGAATTTTTGGCATCGTGTAACAGAAGCCCTGACCTAGTGATCTCTGCTGAGAAATAAATCCATTTTTATACAGGGTGTTCACAAAATATGAATAAAAATTACATTCAAAATGTGCTTAAATCTCGAAATTTTCAAATGGAAACCCCAATTTTTTTTAATGCGATCTTATTTACTACTAAAAATGATGACAACTTTGTGTAAGGTTTCCTATACCTACATGCAGTAATTTTAGATTAATTTACGAAAAACCCACTTTTCCCCTATAAAATGCGGGGTTATTAATCATATTAGCCGTGGACGTTGAAAAGACATCGCGGCTGAGGAAATGTCACTTGGTTTATAAATTATTGTCAACAATAATGCCGGCGCGCTTAAATTACACGAACGAAGATTATTAGATTTGTTTATTATCTACGGAGAATGCAACAAAGTAATATCAAGAACGTGCGATAATACATTTGGGGCTATCCACAAAAAACAAAATCATTGCCAAACACAGTTAAAAAAATAATACAAAATTTTAAACAGTATGGATGTGTCAGAGAAATATCACTTAAAAAATAAGCCTATCGTGGACGACGGTAATTTTGAAGTGGTTGTTTTGGGATATTTTGCCGCTTTTCCCGAAAATTCTGTCAGACAATGTTCACTGGAATCTGGTATATCAAGAACCTCAATACAAAGAATACTACATCCATACTTCTTTTCTCTGGTTCAAGAACTGAAAGATAATGATTTCATGAAACGGGTAGATTTTTATGAGTTTATTTTAACATGGTTCCAAAGAGACGGAACCTTTTTGGATAATATTGTAATTGTTGACAATAATTTATAAACCAAGTGACATTTCCTCAACCGCGATTGTCTTTTCAACGTCCACGGCTAATATGATTTTCCAAGCGTTAAGCAATAACCCCGCATTTTATGGGCGAAAAGTGGGTTTTTCGTAAATTAATCTAAAATTACTGCATGTAGGTATAGGAAACCTTACACAAAGTTGTCATCATTTTTAGTGGTGAATAAGATCGCATTAAAAAAATGGGGGTTTCCATTTGAAAATTTCGAGATTTAAGCACATTTTGAATGTAATTTTTATTCATATTTGGTGAACACCCTGTAAAAAAACGGATTTATTTCTCAGCAGAGATCACTAGGTCAGGGCTTCTGTTACACGATGCCAAAAATTCGTTTTGAAATTTTGCGGTCTCCTCGTATAAATTGCTAATTGACTTTAGGTCTGCACCTGTAATTTTTTTCGGAAAAATGCAAATATCTCAAAAACGGTAGGAAAATGATCTAGAATCCAAAAATGCAATAATATACAGGGTGTTCCATTTGAAATAAGAAAGTTGATATCGACTTCCGGTTTAACCGGAAGTGCCACATTCACCAAAATATTTTAGTTGAGCAGCACCCATCGGCATTGGTGAGGTGCCAAATTTCCAGAATTTTCCTACTTTTAGTTTTCCATATATAGATCGATGCAGTTCGTGGTGGGCCACCCTGTATTAACACAGCTTACCCTAGGTAAGCTGTGATATTAGTATAGTGTTTGTCCAGGTTTAACTTAAGAGTTCACCCCCCGAAGGAGGTCTGGAAAATATTCGCAGTACGCACCCAAGTAATTTTTGTAGCCGTTTTAGCGCAAATGACAAATGGTCAAATTAAGAACAAAACTACTTATGTTATGCGATAAAAATTCGTACGTCAATGCAAGCATCAGATGGCGCCAAAAATTAAAGTGGCTCGGTCGTTGCCTACTAATTTTCTTATAATAAAAATCTACCAAAAAAATATCTGGCAAACTTTATTTTTTGAAAAATCTGTCCCCTGTATCTACTGCATTTCTGTGATATCCTGATGTCAGTGTCAAACATTGGTTATCTAGACTAGGTATCCCAGAAAGTAGGCTAGAATGGGTTATCTTGAAAAAAAAATTGAAATCGAGAGTGAATGCTGTTGCACAACCTTCTCAAACTTACAAGCCCTGTGCAAACATGTGGCAACGCCGCAGCGGGATGGTTCAACGGGTCTATGCAGTCTAGCTGGTCTAATAACGATCGGCCTTCTTGACGAACTTTTCGGCACTTTAACTTAGTTTGTCGTTTCAAATAAAATTTTCAACAATTTTTACAATTATAATGGGATCAAGTAGATATGTTTGTTTTGTTTGCTTGACAGACAATATTAAAATCGGTAACAAAATATACACAGAAGTATAAGAATTTAAAATAAGTACGATTCCTGGAGTGGATAGGTAGGCACATTTTCGACAAATAATATGGCAAATTTTGGCAAATAAAGGGGACTACATTTGTAGTAAGTCGAATTTTTGTTAAAATTTTTCGCAAAATGCCCCGTGAAGCAAATGATGAGCTTCCTTTATGGTTAAATTTTCGTAAAAATATAAACAACAAACGAACATAAAACTGCGTTTTGTGAAGGAGAGCAATCTCTTATGAATGAAATGGCAGTTAGGGTCAATTTCGCATAATACATATATAACTAAAGTATCTTGACTTTAATTAGGTAAAGAAAATTTTGCAACTATATTAAACTATGTTTCAATTATTACAAAAGTTCTTTAATTTTAAAGGATACCTACATTAATTTGTCTATTAATCAGTTTATAGTTAAATTTTCGTCCTTTGGAAAGTCTAAAACGAATACAAGTCGACCGCCTGCCGTCAAGCAAAGGTTACTATTACGATTTGACTTACAGCCAGGTATTCAACTAAATCCTAGCTTCCTTGACGATTCTAGATTCTAGACATCTTGAGGCTTCAAATTGTAAAAGGAACCAATAACTTCTTTCGCTTCTTCACTTCGAATTTTTACAAATGTTTCAGTTTTGCACGAACAAAACAAATTTATAAAAAGCTGTCGCCAGCGCTTCGAGCAGTCTGTTTCCGCCCAGGGACACACTGACTCGTAGAAATATCACGACGATACCACTACCCAATTCTCGTAAGTTTCTTATGTAAAATTAACTGACAGGGAGTGACAGGCCACGCCGCGCAGGCCCGCAAGCCATGTTGCCAGTTTTCGCTTGCCTAAAGTCTTCTGTGGCTGTTGCTTTTGGAGATATGATTCTTCATAAAAAAAGTTCTTCCAAGGTCCCAAAAACTTTTGTTTTTCTTTTCCCTATGGCCTACGGCGAGACGTCCTTCTTTTGCTAGATATTCTGTGACGTAGGGAACGTTAAATTTCGTGGTTTGCAAAATTGTTGTTTATGTGCGGGAAGAAAAGTCTTTAGCTCCGCCACCCTCCCCCACGCCCACCCACCTGCGCGCCCCCCTTCCCCCCTCCCCCGCCGCGTCCCCTCCCCCCGCTCTCCCGAGCGGCCGGCGCGGCGCGCCCGCCCCTCGCCAGTCTCCACGCAGCGTTGCCGGCGTGCGCGTCCGAGAGAACGTTGCGCGAGACCCGCCGCGGCCCGACGGCGTGGCAGCAGCCCGGCGAGGTGCTACCCGTCCGTCCGGCGGCCCGGGGCCGAGAGCGGGAGGAAGTTGGAGTTTGGAGTGTCGGCGCGGGGCGGCTCTGAGTGAAGTGGGTGCGAGGGGAGGAAGTTCGCAGGGGGTGTGCGGGGGGAGATACGTACGCCCACTTTTGGTTTGTTTCGATGATATTTTTCTAAACGATATACGGGATTTGTCGTGTGGCTTGCACAAAAATATTGTAACTGGTAGTGGAAGCGCCTATACAGTTGTTTTTTCATTAAATCAAAAACGTAATAATAATAATAATTTCCTCACAACAAGGGCGGGTCTAGACTTCATTCTAGGCTGGCAATCACTCATGATTTGCTTTTGGGAGTGTGCAAGTAAATGCAAGCACTTTACTTCACTCAAATAAGTTCATAGAAAATATATTTTAATTAAAAAAAACCTACGCTTTTTTGGTCTTTTGTTTATGCGTAATAAAAGAGCGTTGATAGAGATAACTTCTCACTGCCTCGTGTATTTTTGTGATCTCTCTGATGCAACTAAAAGTGGCTTTTCAAATAGCTATTTAAGTAACTATGCAAAGTTTAGGAAAAGTGTGATTGAGTTGGGATATTTCCCATCAGGGCCGTCACTTTGTCGATGGGAGGGGGGCGAGCTTGAATCCCCAGAATCTACGGCCGTTTTTTTCATATTATTAAGTAAGATAAAAATGTATGTCATTCTTTACTTTTCACTATCCTATTATAGAGGAGAAGGTCCGAATATACACATTTTGTTTTTCGAAAATATTTTATAGCATTTTTGAACTAATTAACCTGTAATTAGGAGCATCTACTTTAAAGTTATAAACACATTTTTGAAAAATTGTTAACATTAGTTGAGTGTTTGGAAAAATACAAAGTGTGAATTTTTAAGATTTATGAAAAGTGCTTGAAATATGGGCCACCCCATAAAAGTAACAAAAGGTCGTATTAAATCTTTAAAAATATATGTATTATGTGATTGTTACATAAAAAACTTAAGTATTTATAAAAATCGCAAATAATATATTCGCTGCGTTCTGTATGTCCGCACAAGCTTCATGTGACCACATAGGTACATACCTAATCCTAATATTACGGTTAAAGTGTTTACTTGGCTAGTTTATAGACTAGCTGGATAGTATACAAACTATCCAAATGTCTGGTTATTTTTATGGAAAATCGTCTTTTCACTAAAATAGCCAGGAATATTGGTTGGTTTGTATACTATCCAGCGAAAATTACCCAAATTAACCGACGTTTTTGGCTAGTTTACAAACTATCCACAGTAGTTGGATAAAGTGTGAACTTAATATTGCTAGTAGTAGTTGATTCATTTTTAATAATCAAATACACAAATTTCACAAGACACAGTAAACAACAACCAGTGGCGCACCCAAGGAGGGGCGCAGGGCTCCTCGACCCCCCCAGACCTCTCATATTTTATTTATTTCGAGGGTGGTATCGTTGATGTACATACTGTCCTCTGTGCGACTCTCGGCAATTATTTTCCCAATCCGAGACTGGCCTGGAAATTTCTTTTAATCATAAAATATTTTGTATGCAATACGTCAAACTTTTTAAGTTGGGCTCCCCTAAGTCGTATTTTCTGGGTGCGCCACTGACAATAACAGCACTCACTTGCCATAAACATAACTCACTTTTCTAACAAATTAACCAAAGGGAATTGGTTAGTTTACATTTACATACTAACCAACGAGTTGGTTATTATGTATTACTAGCAATATTAAGTTCACACTTTATCCAACTACTGTGGTTAGTTTGTAGACTAGCCAAAAACGCCGGTTAACTTGTGGTTGTACTTTAGCGACAAATCTTATATAGTTTGTAAACTAGCTGGATAGTATACAAACAAACCAATATTCGTGGCTATTTTAGTGAAAAGATTATTTTCCATCGAAATAACCAGACATTTGGATAGTTTGTATACTATCCAGCTAGTCTATAAATTAGCCAAGTAAACACTTTATAACCGTAACACTAATATGACACATCAAACAGCACATCCATAACTCGCCCCTGACATCTTCAGAGAAAAGTCCATTACAATAAATGCACGTTGCATCTTCATTTTCAGGACGAGTTGCGAATTCTTCCATGTCTTTATCTTCATCATCGAGAATAAATATTTCACCCTCTTCGCTCTCAGAGTAGGACGATTCAACAGTTTTCTTCCGTTTTTGAGGTTTTGATTGGGATTTTGATACCCTTGACCAAAGTATTGCCAAACACATTCCGTTTTCCTTTTTATTTTTCAACAGATATTTCTAATTCGCACACAATATGTTCTTGCTACTTGTCTACAAAGTAATGAGTGTTCTTTAACAGCTATTATTGCCCTCTCCATATATTCTGGGTATCCCATTGCTTAATTTTTTGAACGTATCTTATTTCCCTTGTTCGGGGCATTTTTACTTAAAAAAAAAACAACTCTACATTAACTGTACGGGCCTGGCTCATAACCACAAAAATGTCATCATATAAAAATTATTTAAATGACATAATAAGGTAATAGTTATTTATGTACCAAGGCCCTGAAGTTCAACTTTTTATGACTCATGTGGAATTTAGTTGCCGAGGCCTCTGGCTGAGGCAAATAAACCACATTAGTCATAAAAAGAACTTCAGATCGGAAAAAAAAGTTTTATTAGGCAAGAAAATAATCATAAGGGATCACCCGTCCATGAACCAACTGTGCGCGGCGTTGCTTGACTTTGACGATCGCTCTACACCTAGGTCAAGTAAGATAAGACACGGCGTCTTCGAACAGACAAACCAAATTGCTGCCTGTTGTGCAGCCTCCACAGCAATTTGCTTCTCTACGCCACCTATGCAGCGGCGTAGATATGTTTTTTTTTCTGGGGGGGGGGGAAAGCAAAAAGAAACAATAAATTTTTAAATTTTTATTAAAAAAAAGAATACTTAAGGACGGAAATAAAACGTCATCACCTCGCGACGACCTTCATTTGACCGTGTTCCTAACTAGGATAAATGTTGCTAAAACAGAAATTGGATACTGGAGTGCAAAAATTGCGCAAGCGTCTGTAAGATGGCGCTGGAGTTGGAGAGCGGCCATTGGTACAGAGCGAGAATAAAAAGTAATGTTTCGCATTGCTAAAATAAGTTTCCGTTCCTTATAAGTTGTTTTGTTGCCCGGCAAGGTCGTTGGTCGGAACCAGGGGTCTAGGGGGAGGCAGGCGGACCGACCCCCTTTTTTATACAAATAACAGCACATCGCTTCCATCCTGGCGTATTTTGGGATTGAAACTGAATTGTTAAACACAAAATAATAATATGAATATTTACGCTCCTTTATTTTTATATATTTTTTCATAGTTATTAAGAATATTGTTGAGTAAAATATTAAGTAAGAGGACTACCTACCGGCTGTCAAATCTACTGTCATGACATAATAATTCTCCCTCAAAACCGCATGAATGATCACAATACTTACCCTAACTGACATTTGGAATTTATGTCACTATAGTTTTATCTTTTATCATTCTATTAATTTTTCATTAAGTACTTAATATTGATAAACCGAAAGAAATTAAAATTCTGTTGTATTTGATCCAAAGTTGACGTAAAGTTGTGAATTTTGTTAGATACGTGTAATACCTACTATTTGCTGATATCTTAGTATGTAATATGTATTATTACCATAGAAGAATTTATGTAGTAGATTCTTCTATGGTACTACCTAAATGCTTGCCGGTACATCAACTTTGTGTCAAACAGAATTTTAAAGCGTTTATATAATTTTCTTTTGAAAAAGACATATTCTTATCGATATTTTTTAGTAATAATAAAAAGTTAATAAAATTATAGAATGATACCTACTCGTATATTATGTTGTATAGCTAGTGATATAAAATAGTTTTTACGAAGTAATGACTTTTTAAAATTTTAAGAAATTTTATAAATAGGAAATAGACGCTTATGTAACATTAAGAACGACTTTTTCAAGTTAAACGTTTTGAAATTGTAACAAATAAGCCAATTTTTAGGGATTTTATTTTTTAAATATAATTTTTGACAGATAACGAAAGTCACGTGACCACGTTTGAGTCGGTTATTTTTCCTCGTTTTTAATCGAAAGGTAACCCCAAAGTTAACTGCATATGTTCTATTATTATCCGTTAAGGCGCTACGATACCCCCCATTTTCAAGGGTTTCGTAGTTTACATCTCCTACTTGCATTTCTTAATATTTTCACTTGATTTTTTTTTGTGGCTTAGATAAAACTACGAAGAATCGTCGTTGTGTATCACGAACTGTGCAGGACTAATGCGACACTGTGAAAAAAAATGCCAAACATACCCGAAATTCGACTATATTCGGTTAAGAATTTCGAGTATTTCCACCGCTCAAAAATAATTCGAAGGACACAACGACGATTGAGGCATTCTATAACATTATTTTAAGACTACTTTCAAGTCGATACGTTTGTTCGTTTGGCTATGATTTGAAAACTACGAACCCATTGCCCGGCAATAAAATGATCCGTGAATTGGCCATTCGAGCAGGAATTAGACGTACGGAGATAGGCGGGCGGGCGGGCGTTCGCTGGAACTCGTGGTTCCCCTACTTCCCCCTACTTCGGCGTACCTCACCGGGCTCGGAAACCACGTCAGGGGAACTTTCAATCGATATCAGATGGTTCATTTTTCATTTTATTAGTCTCAGTCTCCCTTATTTGTGTTTCGCTTGTTTTGAATGTTAGTATGTTAGCAAATATTTATATTTCCGAGTACCCGAAGAAAATATTTTCTACCGCGACATTATGTATGTCGACTGGCATATAATAATACTCATTATTATTATTCCTCCAGGAATTATAAATAAATAATTATTAATCCATTGCGCCACAAATAAATTTTAGAAAATAAATAATTATTATTCACAAAGTACCTACTTTTTGCTTTTGTGTAAAATGGTTTAATCCCTAGGGCATGAAATGGCCTGGTCGTGCAAAAAGAGTAAATTTAAATTCTAGACCAAATTGTGCGCTTGATTTTTACTTTAAAAATGTGATAGGTACAAGTAATAATTTTGCCAAATAAATGGGTCATGTGAAGCATTTTTTGAAAACGAATTCCTATGTAAATCGCTGCATGATAAAAGCTAATTTATATACTTTCCAGTTTTAGAAACTTCTTCGTTAGAAGATTGTTCGAAAGTCATTGGAGTTGAAAATCGGGCAAAATAAAAATAGTACATTTTATTGTTCCAGTCTGTCGAATTTATGACATTTTAATACATTTTCTAGGATGTTCGATAATTCAGATTTGTCAGAATAAGGGGCAGTCAGGGCAAGAATACCTATAATGTTTGATAATGATGTCACAACAGTCACATGTAGTGAAACCAATAGGAGTAATTTGTGGGCTTGAGTGCTTTTATTCCCGTAGGTACCTAATATGGTTTCCAGAATTTGAGAGAGGGGTACCTACATATTTTGCATTTTGCACACTTATTCGGAGGTATAAGTAGTACTGCAGGTGCATAGGGTTTGGGAAACAAACTTTCTGGGAAAAACAGGGCTTTGAATGGAACATTTACAAGGGATTAGAAATTAATAGCTCCTATTATCTCACAACTATTACTTTATTTAAAAAGGGAGACCAGTTTCGTAACTCTATAAATTAGTCCTTGAGGATGTAATTTTATAGATTAACGAAACCGTTGTGATATAATATAGCCTATTCACTCTAATCCCTCTAAAGTGAACTCTTACAGTGTAGAAAGTTTTTAGTTAGATTTATTTATTATTACACAAATGTAAATATGGAATACCTACTAGTTATATAAAACATTTTGAAGAAGTAGACTTTAGACGCACTTTTTTAGTCGTAGCAACACTATTATGCAGAACAATTATCCAATCAAACATTAATAGATGTTCAACTGACCCTAATGTGGTTCAAGAAGAATTCGGTAATCGAATCGTTAATTTAGATTTTATAATTGAGCAATTACAGAAGTTTTTTTTATACACGAACCCTTCATAGCATGCACCTTTGCTGATATGAAAAATAATAGTAAAATTGCTTCGACGCCAAAAAGCTATGCAGTGTGTTGCCAACGAAAAGTGAACGCCCTGAAAAATATCATTTTTGCAATAAAGTAAACAGGCCACCGCCGTTTTTTAAATATATATTCGCGCTTCTTCGTCGGCATCGGCGAGACTCGTGTGACCCCGGCGGCCGTCGGCGGCGGCCGGCACGAGTTATTATTTCATATTATCTACACGTCTACACAGGAAAAAAAGACTGTTGTGATTTTAGTGAGTTCGTGTATATAGTCACTTTTCCATTACCTACTTTAAATATACAAGCAAATCCATGTGGTCCCAACAATATAATCTATACTTTTGACGTAATTGCAGATGAACCAATAAGTTTAAAATAGTTTGAATTTCCGTTAAGAAGACGTATTGTCACTTCGATACTAAAATTGGCATACTACAATGAAAGCATAACCTCGGTTTTAAAATATCTTATGTTTTATTTAAACAATTAAATTTATTTTATTTGAATAATAATAATTCTCACCCTCAGACTACTCCAAACTATATAAGAGTACCCCAGAAGCAACTGAAAAAACATTATAATTCATTGGATGAACAAAATAACTTAATTGCAACTTTTATATTCATCAATGTAAGTAATCATAGTCCAAGCAAATTGTCATTTTTTTATAGAGATAGAAAAAAAAATGATTCTTAACAGGTAGATATTTTCAGGGTTGGTTGTGGGTAGCGTCCTGAGTATAACCCCAAAAAAATCACCGTCGAAGTCGTGTTACGAACCCCGCAATAGGAGTGGTTTTGCAAACATTTTTTTGCAATTTTTTTTCTTCTCATGTGTACAATTTTTTTTCTTCTTATGTATACATTATTACGTTCTCTACAACTTTCCCTCATGAAGTTTTTTTTTAACTTCAATACTTCACGAGATATAGGTAAAAGATCACCACTATCTAAAGTGCTTTATAAGGGTAAAAAAAATTCTTTAAAACAAGCTGATTTTTTCAGGGTTAACTGGGGGTTAACTTAGGAGTGCACACAGTGATCGCAAATTAAAGGTTTTGAATCAACCCTACACTCTATATCGTTCGTAGTCATAATGAACACTGCAAGTGAATGGCTATAATTGATATTAGTACCCACAATTAAGTATTACAAATCCAGCAAAAATTCAGTGACAATAGTTGTAATTTCAGTATAATGAACAGTTAAATGTATCCCTATTCAATTCAACACCATGAAACGTTATGTTGTTCTGACAAAAGAATGTGCTTAGAAAAGAAGTATTATAGAATCAATTCCAGAACACGCTATTTATTGAAATAAAATATTACATTTAAATTATTCATTAGAATTCAATATCAATTGTAATTGAATTGATTATTGTTAGTTACAAAAAAGCTTCTGCTTGAGTTTGAGGAATAATATCTCATATTGAATTAAACAGGGTTTTTTTACAAAGTGACAGATTTTTCTCAGTGTAGTACCCACGGCCGGCCTGCCCCTCAATCGTAGCACTATGAAGGGGCAGGCTGGAGTGGGGAGTCGTGGGGACTAGAGGAAGGAAAAGGATAGGCATATCTAATCGAGCGACGTTTGTCCTGAATTGAGTCGGGCACTTTGGGCGGATTTCATAAGTATCGTAGCCTCTTAATAAAAAAAATATGTTTAAATTAATAAAAAGATACATTTTGCACCATCTTCATTTTTTCCAAAAAGGTTTTTTGGTTATAACTTTTGTTTGACGTTCGATTGTTTTTTTCCAAACGACATTACATTGTTTGGAAAAAACTGCAACAAACTGGTTTTTAAATCATTAATTTGTCTAAAAAAATACGGAATGGTTAAAGTGAATGTTCCTATCACCTTCAGGCGGACACCCTGTATACCCTGTACCTAATAAAAATATTATTAAACAAATAATAGTACTAGGTGGCCGTGATTACAGCCCAAAAGTAAAGTTACACACATTGTTTAATGTGCTTTTTGAACCTAACAAAAAAAAGTTTATCAAAATCGGTAAACAAATAAAGATATTTTACCAGGGTGGTAACTCCTTAACGGAGGTCACACTGTAGATGTTTAACATATAGGTACAGAAGATGTTCTTTCGCATCAATATATCGTTTTCTTTTTTCATTTTTTATTTTCGAGATATGTATTTATCTTAATTATTGCGTTACTTAAAATGTGTGTTTGAATGTAGTGTTAATGCAAACGAAGGAACACAACGAAGACCATGTTTCATTTCATTGAAAAATCTAAACATAATTTTGTAGAACTTTTAAGCCAGCAATACCAGCGCAATACTATACCTACAGAAAATGTGCAGAATCACATTCTTTAACTAAAGATATGCCTTTAACAGTACAAAACACAGCAGACATTCAAGTGACCTTGAAAACGTCGTCTGCCTACAAGTGAAAACGTGCGTCTTACATTGCACTTCAACTTTTATGTGATTTTTTGTGATTTTCGTTTTTGAGATATTTATAATAGCTGCATTTATTAAAATGGAACACCCGGTATAGATAATTTTCGACATACCTATACATATAGAGACATAGACATGAATCCTTCCCTAATGTCAGTTTATATGCTAACGATTGTGTTTTCCTCACGAAAAGTACATAACGGCGACATAACTATAAGAACATAACAGTACCCAACCCACACGTATGTATAAATAATGCAAAATCAACTAAAGCAGTTTTTAGTGCCGCCGTGTACCTTTCAAGCTAAAAATCAATGAACCATTGCTAAAAAGAGAGGGGTTAAAATCACAGATCGGAGTCTTTGAGCTACGAGGGTCTCCCGAATATACCTTTTGAAGTTTTATATTATTTTAATATTAAAAATTCGCAATTCATAGTATATAATAATATGGAAGTAATACAAAAACATAAAAAAGTAATCAGACAGCTTAGTTGATTGAATATTATATCGCCAAAACGTAAAATTGATCATATGAACATAATATATGTAATTATTAAACTGGACCTGTAGCAACAGCGTCAACCGTTCATCGATCGTCTGTTTTTCGCGCCATCTGATAAATAATAGCCACACTTTTGCATTCCCGCTGCATAATTTAAGGAGTATTTTGCCTATGTTTTTTATTTACAACAAGACTGGATAATTACAATGTTTATTACCGTGTTTTCGTTCCGAGCATATTCCGAAACCTATGCCAATCTTAACGAAGGTAAAATTCCGGCTCAAGAGACAAAATAGACGAATTTATGCTGGCATAAAGTTTGAAATTCAAAAAAAAATCTCGCCCATAACTTTTAAACTAGTGTCATTAGTATCTATGGATATTTTAAAGATACCCGTTTTTTTTGTAATCCTTTGAAATTCCCTACTTTTTCCAGCTAGTTGGAAATAAAAATACATTGATACAGGCAACCAAACATACAATGGCGAGGCCCCCCTTAAGACAAACAATAACTTACCTAATAAAATAACGAAAAAAAAAACATAATAAAATAATAAGTAGGTATCTAAACCTTAACATATTCTATCTTTGGTTGTTATTTAAGTACTTATACATAATGTCTTTAACAAAAACAGTCTAAACTAATTTAATTAAAACTTTATTGGAAGACGTAAAGATCTTAAAGTTTTTATAACAAACAACAAAAATATGTTAATATATATTTATATTTATTATAATAATTATTTTTTTAGGAAGATATAAAGTTTATACAGGGTGTCCGGAAATTACGTGCACATACGGAAGGGGGTAATTCTTTGGCCCATTTTAAGAAAAAAACTTTATATGAACGTATGTCGTAAAAGTCCTAACTTTTGAGATACAGGGCGTTGAAGTTCAATTTTTTAAATTGAATTTTGGCTACATCTCCCGAAATAATCAAGCTGCTGAACTGAAATTTGGCACTGCTATGTTTTTGGGGATGGAGAATAAGCTGAAAATGTCAGTTTCTACGTGTCTCACAGATGGCGCCACTTGCGCTGTTTTGGATCGTGCTTTTACTCGTAACTTTTTTGAGGTGATCTTTTTGGTCTTGCAGATTTATCATTTTAGTGCACCTTTTTATTCTACAACAAAAAGGTACTCTTGCTTCATACGGATAAAATCAACCGTTTGCGTTGAAATTGGCAAAATGTGCCTCAAAACACCTGTTGACTCCAATGTTCGAAACATACAATTTTCACCGACCGCTTTCAAATGCTACAGATCAACTGTACCTTCAAAATGAAGAAAAAAATCCCTATGAAGAATGAACCAAAAATTATTCGCTTTCAAAATGGAAAGGATTGAATTTGACAAAATTTGAACACCCTATTTCCAGAAAACCAATGGTATTTTGACCAATATCCATTTAGCATTTTTTTCTTCATTTTGAATGTACAGTTGATATGTAGCATTTGAAAGCGGTCATTGAAAATTTTATGTTTCGAATATTGGAGTCAACAGGTGTTTTGGGGATCATTTTGCCAATTTAAACGTAAACGGTTGACTTAATCGTTATGAAACAAGAGTACCTTTTTCTTGCAGAATGAAAAGATGCACTAAAATGATGGACCTGCAGGACCAAAAAGATAACCTCAAAAAAGTTACGCGTAAAAGCGTGATCAAAGAACAGCGCAAGTGGCGCCCTCTATGAGATACGGTGAAATTGACATTTTCAGCTTATTCTCCATCCCCAAAAACATAGCAGTGCCAAATTTCAGTTCAGCAGCTTGATTATTAAGGGAGATGTAGCCAAAATTCAATTTAAAAAAATGAACTTCAACGCCCTGTATCTCAAAAGTTAGGACGTTTACGACATACGTTCATATGAAGTTTTTTTCTTAAAATGGGCCAAAGAATTACCCCCTTCTGTATGTGCACGTAATTTCCGGACACCCTGTATATAAGTCAAGTAAAAGTTAGGCTCAATATCTATTAACCAAGGTAATAACAGGACATAGATTGTGTAAAACCATTTCTATTTTTAATCCTAATCTAAATAAATTAAAATAATTTTTCTTAAGAAGAAAACCCGGAATTTTCTAACTCAAACTAGCCCTGAATTTAAACTTTACACAAATACACAACATGCATAGGAGGCGGAGGCAGTGAGTAAAATAATTGCAAATACGTAATACAACAAGTTTTCTATAAAATCAGTAAAATAACACTGTATTTACTTACCTGAATCGTGGAAAATCTGCCACAAAAAAGACATAATACGTGCGTACCTAGTACGTGCAAACGTACACAGCTGTCACGCCGACGATATATTAAGGCACGACATGGTACTAGTATTATACTTACTTTACCACTGTGTCTCTACACTGCACTGCATCTCGCTTGGCTCGCGAACGGCGTCGAATCGCCTCTCTCTCTTGCTGGAACGTCCTTGAATATTCCACTGCTTCTACAACGTTCATGACGTCACGCAGTGGTCGCGTATTTGTGAAGGGCTGGTCAAGCGAACTGAACGCCTCCGCCACATTCTTTTTTTTAGTTTTAATTTTTTATTATATCATGATCCTCTGGGGGGGGGGGTAATTACCCCCTTTACCCCCCATATCTACGCCCTTGCACCTATGTCTCAACCGCCGATCGCGGATCAGTGGTGCATTGAATAAGGAATCCTTAATCAATGGTTGCGGCTAATAACAGGGTGACCCATAATATCAGCATGGCCCATATTCGGACCTTCTCTAATGCAAAAAAATCTATACAATAATAAAAATTTTTTTTTTTTTTAGAAAATTAAGTAGATAGATTAAGAAATTTTTTCCTAATTTCTATTATTTGCATGTGCCTATATTCATGTCATGTCATGTTTGACAGTTCTCTGGCTCACCATGCGCTTCCCGGAGACAAAATACAATGCACAATACATTGTTGACCATAGGTGCTATCTACTTTCCAGGACATGAAACTATTGCCGTGAGAAGTCTTATCAATACGTCAGTCAACGACCGAAGTCTCAATTGATAAAAATGGCCATGGAAAAAAAATCGTCAACTTCTCTTTTGCATTCTACACCTAACGCAAGTTATGTGGGGTGTCAGAAAGCAATTACCAAACACAAACGCGCATCCTTATATAAGTACCTATATCTCTAAGCTAAGTTCTGTCTGTTTTGAGAAAATCAACAGTTACATGACATGGAAAAGAATTTTGGACATTTTTCCTTTTTACGCATATTATTAGTCCAAACTTTAAAACTGAATTCTGTTTTGAATAAACGTGTTTATTTTTGTTTTTGTTGCTTATTGTTGTTGTTTTGTTGCCCAGATTGATAAATCCTCATCAGCACATTTTGCGCACCGGGTAGGTACGTGTACACCTCATCTGTTTTTAATTATTTAAATATCCATTAATCTCTTCCAATTTTAATGGAAAGCAAATAATATGGCGCCCGTTTATGGAGTTATTTAACTAGGGCAATTAGCTACCAAACTCACTCCAACAACAAAATTTTCCACCTCCGTTTCCCATTATCTGGCTGTGTGGATTTAACGCCCACTTCTTATTACGTTTCAATCCCTCATTACGGACTTCTAGAATTCCGCGCCCACATCCTTAACGCGCCTACATTTTCTAATTTGCCAAGGAAAACACAGAAAAAACAACTAACTAGGACACGCAACAGCAACGTTACACAAGGAGCTTCAATTTCACCACTTTACCGACAGAATATAGATACCAACGAGTACTTAGATAGAGACCCCCAGAAACTATCTCGGAGATAGTGTAGTCACTAGGAAAAATATACCTAACTAGACAAAAATAAATCGTAGGTTACATAGACCTGTTTCAATGACGTCAGAACCTATAGACAGGTTTGTTTTGATAAACGCTTGACGCCCAGAACTAATCACAATCTAAGCGCTCCATGAAATTATTCCGAAAATGTCGCGAGATTGTCAGAAATTGTCCCTTTTTGTCGAGCCGTAGCGAACTTATTTGGACTCTAGGCTCGGAGGCTGGCGTCGTTAGACCATCCCCCGAGTCTTCAGGTGAGGTTCCGATGCCTCCGGCGCCCCCAAAGAAGAAAAAACATGCGATATCTAAGTGTGATTCTGGAGGAACTATAACCGGGAATCGCCGGGTGTATAGTTGGTTGATGGTTGACTTTCTGTCTTTGTTTGTAGCATGTTTTTAGAGTAGTATGGATATATTTAATCTTGGAGTCAAAATAAAGGGCGTTTTAACAATGGGGCACCACGTCTTTAGGTTTTGACGTCATTGACCTGTTTACTGTTTGATAAATTTGACAATCCCACGTATGTGGGTACTTCGTAATATACAGGGTGAGTTTTTTTCGAAGCCCACTATGGGGATCTCGGAAACTAGCAGAGCTAGAACAAAGGTTAAATGGGGAAAGAATTGTGGTTTTGAATGCTCAATGTAATGCCCCTTTTGGATTTTTAAAAAAGTTCATGGCTCACTAGATATTTTGAAAAGAGTGAATTTTGCTATTTCATCAGATCTCTGTAGCTCCGTTATTTCTGATTATGGTACACAGAAAAACTGTAGAGTCAAAAATTGTAGATAATTTTGGGCTTAGTAAGACAATCTGATCTGATTTTTGAGATGACATAAACTTGTGTTTTTTTAAATGTAAATCATAGTTGGCTGTGGCCTTATCAAATCGGTCATTTTTTTGAGCTTTCCAAAGATATAATACTCGGCATAGTTATTATAAAAAATAAAAGAGCTATAGCTAATTTTCTGATTTGGTTTTTAATTTTCAAATAGTCAGCCATGGAATATTTTCGTAATTACGTTCTATTTTATAATTAGACATACTTACTTCAAACTTTCTAATGTTTTGTTTTTAGCTGGTAACAAAATGTAACAAAATAAAACAAAAATAAAAAAACTCAAATTCAAATTATTATTATTTTAAAAGGTGTTCAAAAAATCCACCATTAGATATTATTTATGCAAATATTGCATCTTTTTAAAACTGAATTTGTCGCCTTTCTTAGAGAGCGCCTGTCAGTGCTGGCAATTGCTTCTAAAACAGCTGCTCATAATTCATCAATTGTCTCATACTTTATTTTGTACTGTTCCCCACAAAAAGAAATCCAAAACAGACAAATCGGGGGATCTGGGCGGCCAGGAAATAGGTCTATTTCTCCCTATCCAACTATTTGGATAGAGCTGATCTATAGGTAATTTCTTACGGGCAAATAATTATGTGGTGGAGCTCCATCATGTTAATTTTTGTTTTATTTTGTTACACTTTGTTACCAGCTAAAAATAAAATATTGGAAAGTTTGAAGTATGTCTTATTTGAAATTTTGAAAAAAAATTTAAAAAAATCAGAAAATTAGCCATAGCTCTTTTATTTTTTATAATAACTATGCCGAGTATTATATCTTTGGAAAGCTCAAAAAATTGTCGATTTGATAAGGCCACAGCCAACTATGATTCACATAGTTTATGTCATATCTCAAAAATCACAAACAACATAAAAAATTGGATTATATTATCCTATTAACCCCAAAATTATCTACAATTTTGTCTCTACAGTTTTTCTGTATAATCAGAAATAACGGAGCTACAGAGATCTGATGAAATAGCAAAAAATCACTCTTTTCAAAATATATAGTGAGCCATGAACTTTTTTAAAAATCCAAAAGGGGCATTACATTGAGCATTCAAAACCGCAATTCTTTCCCCATTTAACCTTTGTTCTAGCTCTGCTAGTTTCCGAGATCCCCATAGTGGTCATCGAAAAAAAACTCAACCTGTACATGTGCAAAATACAAAGATTTTTTATTACTCAACTTGATATCTGCACATGCAGCATTGACTTTCATCGTATACCGTACTTTCACCGTTTTGGTAGACATAGGGGAATAGGCCGCGCGTCGCCGTGAGTCCAGCTAGGTTTGTCAGTCGTTGGCGGGGGGAGTACACAGTAGTCCCGCACCGCTTATTAGACGAGTTTTGCGAGCAAAAAACACGCCCCGCCCCCCGCCAACGACTGACGAACCTAGCCGAATACACGGCGGCGCGCCGCCCAGCCTTGGCTATGTCTACTAAAACGGTGAAAGTACGGTATATAATAATGTAATAACTAAGCACCGGTAAACATTTTACAGGAAAAATTTAGATAGGTACAGCATTTCCAACGTGACCTGGTTTTAATTTCCGATTGCTATTTTGTTTGATATTTTTGTGTTATTTTGTTCTTCAATTCCTAAATTTCGAATGCCTGCCAAATATAACAACAACCTCATCTATAACAACTAATTATCTATTCTATTTATTAATACCCAATCAAACCTCCAACTTCCTCCCAACCGCCGACTTTACGAAATCTCGCCCAGGGGTCACCACGATATATCCGACTGAAGTGCGCACTTCCAAAATGGACGACATAAACTTCGCGGCCCAGTGCTTACTCGAGATGTCCCACAGCAAGGACCACCTCAACCGCCCGCTGGACCTCTCCGGCAAGGACCACCGCTTCATGGGACCGGCGGTCATCGTCGAGACCATCCCCTCCCTATCCCCGATCAAAGAGGAAAAAGACGAGAACTGCAGCACCGACTCGTCGTACATGGTCGCCAGGATCCTCACGGACTTGACCAGGATCAAGCAGGAACCCGTTCCGGAGGTGCCGTCCGACTCCGAAGGTGCCTCGAACAACGACGACGACCAGGACGAAGGGTACAACAGTCCGAAGCAGTCGCCGAACAAGCCGGCGAGTAAACACCCGGGAAACCATCCGAAAGGTATGAAGATGGAGCACGACGGGACTACGTCGAGGAAGGCGGGGATGGCGAAGGTACAACTGTTGTCTAAAGTGGCGCCGCAGGTGCGCAAGACGCACAAGTGCGACTTCGAGGGTTGTCACAAGGTTTACGGGAAGAGTTCGCACCTCAAGGCGCACCTCAGGACTCATACAGGTGAGTTCTAGGCCGTAGACTCCCTTTTAACGAGATTATTACAATAGGGCGGCTGTCAGCTGTATTCTCAAGGAGAAAAGAAACCCTTGAGAGCCATAAATGCTCAAAAGCATTTATCACCTTGTTGCTTGACAACAGCGTATCTGCCCTATACACACACCAACTTGTCAAAATTGGTCTATTTTGCACTCAACATTTTGAAAATTATGTTGCGATATTTTTAGGCATTGTATATGAATTTTTCTACTCCTATGCTAGTAAAATACATACCTATTAAGTGACGGTTTAGGTTATAAGTAAGTGCATTGTTACGAACACTGACACGTAATGACTGACATGTAATAAAAAATATTACGTATCTGTTCTAAATTAAAACGCAATTATGTTAGCGCGGTATCCGTGTCACCATAGCAACTAACCAACATACAAATTGTTGCCTGTCAGATAATCAGGAGTATAGTTTATCTATTATAATAGTTTTTCTTTCGTCGAAGAAAAATTATAATACAAAACTCGAGTTGTAAGCTTATTACATACTCGTGGAATTACAGCACTCGCCGCTGCGCGGCTCGTGCGCAACTTTCCCACTCATACGTAATAAGCTGTTTACAACTCTCGCTATGTAATATACTATTACATAACTCTTACATTGCTAAACTATTTAATTAGACCTCATTTTGAATTTATGATAGCCATTCAAAATATAAACCAGTGTTAAAAGATGACAAAAATCAGCCTGTCTTGGACATTCGAACGTAATGTTGTTTGTTTTCTCAAACGCTCCAGTCCAAGCTGTCGCTATCATGATTATTGAAAAGAGTAAACTCCTCGGTAAACTCCTTCAAAATGATTCGTTTATGATGATTTGCCTTAAGCTCACTCGTACAAAGTGGCCTTTTATTTTGGTAGATTGGGTCATGGTTTATAAAAAGGGATAATTTTAATATCTCGTTGGCCTTAATGCAATTTGGACATTTTTTATATTTTTCATCAGTACATTGGTCTGCTGTATGGTTTCCATTGCCACATTATAAGCACACAGAATTTTTAAAACACAGGTTGTAGCTACGTGATGTTAACTAGAGCAATAATTGTAGCATCTTAATAGTGTACAATATTCATAAACATAACTTTTCTACAACGTACTTGTAGGTGAAAGGATATACTTCTATATTATAACCATAATTGTTTATTCGTTTTTAACTTCTTCATAATTACCTACCAACTAACTTGATAAATGAAGAAGTAACCTCGAAACAATTTATTTTTGTAAAATAATATTTGTCACCAATCAAATTTCATCAATTTGATTTTTGATTCCAACAATCTTAATTTTTGATAACTTTCTTATTTTCTTTTCTTACTTTATATCAATTTTTCATTTTCCATTCAACGGCCTTCTTGCGGTTATTCTTCTTTGAACTGCAATATACCTTTAGAGCACTCTCCCTCAGATTCGATTCGAAAAATCTATTGGATTATTTATTTTGTTTAGTTTGTGGCTTTTTTAAACTTGAAAAATCATTTGTTTTTAATTTATTTTTGTTAATTTGATTATCTTTTTATTCTGTTAAAGTTGAAGAAGAATCATTATTTGTTTTCTTACTAATAGGAATAGATGCAATACGCATTCCTATTGTGCCGACCAACAATCGAACCACAACCGCAATTTTTTTAATGAGATTTGGAAACAATAATTCTTGTTGTTCAAAAAGTAGGTATGTACGTAGGTACCTATTTATATTCCTTGGTTGCCAGTGCATTATAATTTTATGTGGAATTTATTACAAGTTTACATAAAAATTATATAATTAATAAAGTGCAAAGAGTCTCATTTATTTGGAAATATTACCAAATAAATTTGCCCAGATTGATAAATCCCCATCAGCACATTTTGCGCACCGTGTACACCTCATCTGTTTTTAATTATTTAAATATCCATTAATCTCTTCCAATTTTAATGGAAAGCAAATAATATCGCGCCCGTTTATGGAGTTATTTAACTAGGGCAATTACGAAGAATCATTATTTGTTTTGTTACTAATACTTAATACTAACAAATGCAATACTTAATCCTATTGTGTTTCAGGTAAGAACTGATTCAAATGATTTTATCTAAACATTCTACAGCTTACATCATCTTTTATCACTGTATACAGGGTGGGCCAATTTAAACTTTCCACCCTGATTTTTTTAAAATAAAAATCTGGGAAAACGCTCGGACACGTCGATTTTTGATTTGACGGGGAACTATTTTTCAGTTTTTTTCATCCCCGTAGCTTTAACCCCCTAGCTGGGGGGATAACAACCCCCAAATTTGAATAGGGGATTGGGGTCGTGCCATACCTCTTTTTAAAGGTCTCATCGAGTTCTTTATGACCCTACAATTTCGCCTCATTATTTTTATCCTTACGAAATGACAGCTTATCAAAATAAAAATAAATAAAGATACTTACTAATTAATGTTGTATTATTTAGGTGTACACGTGAACTTTATCTAACAAACTGTTGTTCACAAAATATTCATACCGGTTTGTTTAGGAGTTTCGTTGGAAATAATCTCAGCTGCAGGAATTATCGTTGCCCTAGTGTATCCGCCTATTCACATAAAAACTAGCAACAAAACATCCGTTTTTTTACTTTTGGAGAGTTTTTGAACAGTTTATTAGATACAGTTCACGGATGTTTTGTTGCTAGTTTCTATGTCAATAGACAGAAACACTATGGCAACGATAATTCCTGCAGCTGAGATTATTTCTAACGAAACTCCTAAACAAACCGGTATGAATATTTTGTGAACAACAGTTTGTTAGATAAAGTTCACGTGTACACCTAAATAATACAACTTTAATTAGTAAGTATTTTTATTTACTTTTATTTTGACAAGCTGTCATTTGGTTACGGATAAAAATAATGAGGCAAAATTTTGGGCTCATAAAGAATTTGATGAGACCTTTAAAAGGAGGTATTGTACGACCCCTATCCCCTATTCAAATTTGGGGGGTTGTTCTCCCCCCAGCTAGAGGGTTAAAGCTACGGGGATGAAAAAAACTGAAAAATAGTTCCCCCTCAAATCAAAAATCGACGTGTCCGAGCGTTTTCCCAGATTTTTATTTTAAACCAAAAAAATCGGGGTGGAAAGTTTCCATTGGCCCACCCTGTATAGCTATGCTTAGTTACTATCGGCCAATTGTGAAAAAAAATTCTGGTTCATACAATACCGAGTAGAAAACCTTGGTTAAAGTTTTAATAAATTTAATTAGTTTATCGTTCAACTAGAATTTTGCGCTATGCATACTGATCGAAACTATAATATGTATAGGTAGGTAGTTAAATTGCCGTATTTCCAACCCACCTAGTCCGTAATGTAGTTGGTGTGTTATAGGCATTTTTAATTGAATTATAGTTAATTAATGATGTCCTGGTTTCGGTTAACCTTTATACAGTGCGAAGCATCAATCACTTTGTGATATCGGAATTAATTACAAAACGGAAAATAAGCGAATTCATTTAGGATATTTTGAGCTCAGAGTGCGGCAAACTATCAAAAATAGATTAACATTTTTGCCAAACAGTTTATAATGTTTACCAGAGCTTTTACCCAAACATGCATGTAGTGCAAAGAGAGAGAGAGAGACAGATAGTGTAATATGCATTTATTATGAACAACATTTGCTGCAAAGTAAGCAAGAAGCAGCTTTGTGAATTGGTTGCTTCGTGTGTCGTTAATCACCTGGATTTAAACCCTGCCAAGTGCAGTGTGGTTAGGTACTCTCGAAAAGAGTCAAATATAACATTTGATTACAAATTAGGTAACACAAGTCTTGCTTCTAAGGACAGTGTTGATGATCTTGGGGTCCGCTTTGATAGTGTCATGTCGTTCAATGAGCATTTCAATAATATTTCGATGTCTGCCTACAAAACTTTGGGTTTTTTGTTGAGACACTGTCGAGGCTTCACAAATATTGCGGCTTTGAAGACTCTGTTCTTTTCACTCGTCCGTTCGAAACTGGAATATTGTTCTGTTATTTGGCATCCAATTTATGAAACCCATGAAAAGCAATTAGAGTATGTTCAAAGAAAATTTCTTAAATTTCTTTATTATAAAACTCACGGCATGTACCCTCCTCGTGGATATGACCATCAGGCACTTCTTAATGAATTTAATATGTGTTCATTGATAGTTCGCCGATCCGTTTCTGGTGTTTCCTTTTTATATAACTGTATCCGAAACAATATAGATTCTCCTTTTTTTCTTTCTAGACTAAACATACGAGTACCAAGACCTAATTGACGGCTAACATCTACATTTTACGTTCCCTATGCTCGTACTAATATAATGTTTAAGTCGCCAATTTATTTTACATCCAGTCTCCATAATATGTTGCCTGATGAATGTGATCTGTTTGATTGCTCCAAGCCTTCCCTTTTGAGGTGTGCCATTGAATGCTTTTCATAATTTCACGTTATGTGTTGGGTAGTATTAGTATTAGTCCGCTGATAATTGTACTGTACAGGGTAGATACCCTGCGTGGGGCTCCCTATACTATGTTGATTATATTGATTGAGCTGTGCTTACTTTATAATCAGTTTTCTTTATTTTTTCTGTGGTGCTATGTTCCCTTTATATTTATCTTTGTATGTTGTCCTGTAAGTGGATTTTTCTGTTGGGCAATAAATAAATAAATAAATAAATAAATAAATAAATAAATAGGAATTTTTTTTTCTCGTAATAAATAGAGACTTTCCAAACATTAGGACCAGGTAAAACCGAGGGGAAATCACTGGAAAAATGCCAGATTTAGATTAAAAATACCCAAAAAAAAATTCAAAAAATAATTTAAAAAAATTCCAAAAAATGCCAAAAAATACCAAAAATTTCAATAAAATTCCAAACAATTCCAGGAAAATGGCAGGAAATTGCTGGAAAATAACAAAAATTCCAGGAAAATTCCAAAAAATTCCATTTTTATTTGAAACTCCATGAAACGACAATTAAATAATAAAATGGTTCTAAATAAATCGTATGAATGAAAAATATTAAAAATGGTAAAGAATTCGAATAATAAAATGAAATGATATTTTTCTTTAAGCAGAGGAGCACTATACGTGTTTCAAAAATTCCAGACCCGTATTAACACATTTAATTTTTGGGCTCCTTAAGAAAGGTTCACCCTCTATACAATTTTTTGATAATCCAATGCGGGGATATAAAGTTACATACAATAGTGTTGAATGTCACGTAAGTATTTGTTTTTTTTGTCGCACTTTCAACAGGCGTCAAATAAATTATCAACTTGACCAAACCAAAACCAGAGGCAAAACCAGTTACAATTTACTGAAGAAATACAGGTTGTTTCAGTTTTAAATGGGCAAACTTTGGGAAGCAATAAAACTTTTACAAATAATGCCACTTTCTTTTATACACTTAATGTCTCCATTGGCTCCCTAAGGAAAGTACAGGGTGTTAAGTTTCACAGAAAAATAAAGATATTTTTTAATATCATTGAAACTACATTGATATTTGCCCTCAAATATTATGAGATTCTAAGAAGCTGTGCAATAGTTATTGCCTGCGAAATATTGGTCAAAATTGATAAATTACCTTGTACATATGTAAAAAATGATAGATGTGGAGAGGAAAGGACTATCTGCTCGAATATCGGGGGATCTTTAGAAACCTATTTTCGGATGACACACCTTTTTATTGTAGAAAAAATTGTCGCATATTTTGAAATGTTGTAATAACTTTTTGCGGAAAAAAATTGACTACTATTATTGAGTTGTAATGCCCATATGCAGAAAGCGGATCATTCGCATTAAGTTAAATCTTCAAGTCCGGACTGTTCAGTCCGGCCTTCAGACTTCACGCATGCGCATTATTAAAGAAAGGTTAAAGTTGAAAGTTGAAAAAATATCAATTAATGCTAAAAAATATCAAGAACATAATATGGAGAAGCACCAATAAATTTCAAAAAAATGCCAAAAGTTCCAAGAATTTGCCAAGAAATTCCAAGAAAATACCAAAAAACGCGAAAAAATTCCAGACAATTTCAAAAAATGCCAAAAATGCAAAAAAAATCCAACAAATACAAAAAAATGCCAAAAATTATAAGCGCGTGTACACTAAAATATCTCAGTGATTTCCCCCTCGGATAAAACTGATAGTGTTCAGTTTTGTGGCCACGTATTTCTTCTTCTTCCAAATCAAAAAATGCTCTGGCATTTCCCACAATACCTGCCTTAAAAAAAAAAACACAAAAAGGCTCATGTTTTCTCAACTGGTGGCCGTTTCGGAAATCTTATGTATGATCGATCGGTCAGTCACAAATTCATTTGTCACTGCCGGCTTAACACGCGTCTCATTGTTTGGATTGAATTTTTATTTTCATGCATGAATTAATTTTATCGAAATTGGATCTTGGGCGACAAGCGGCGAATAAAGGCGATTTTCGCTTCGATCGGCTTATGATTTTTCCGCGGCGAGCTGCCATAGATTTCGAATTTTCGTCTGATAAATGAACTGTCATTTTGGGATTTTATCCTGCCGCCGGCAGGACTATAGCGGGCAACCCCCTTGATTATTAATTATTTTTCGTGCGCCCCGAATTTGCATAAAAGCGATCCGGGCTCCTTTGATATTAAAATGCCGATGTGTGTGGAGCATTCAATAAAGCGTGTGTGGTCGAATATGAGCGTCAGATCAACGTGTACGCGGTATATCCGTCATCATCAGGGCCTGAAAACTCCCTCTTGTACTTGGCAAAGCGGTCTCCAATAGTTTGTACTCAGCTCGCTTGAGGGCGCTTATGGCGTATTTCTGTCAATAATTATTATCAAAAATTGACAAGCGGCGGCTGGCGGCCACATTCTAATTTGTGGCCTATAGTGTATTGTTTCATATTTTCTGCGTTTTTTAGTATCTGTTTTGTTTATTTATACAGTGTGGATAGAAATTGTGGAATATTGCTTATATTTCTTAAAATATTCCTCATATCAAAAACATGTTCTAATAAAAGTGTTAAGAGGGGGTTGCCGACAGCGAAAGTGACGTTAGATTCCGTATTTTTTTAAGTTGTATAGCATAAAATCTAATAACATTTTACCTGGCAAAAATTTAGTACAAACATATCTGTCTTCATTTTAATCATAAGATCTTAAAAGTATATGCACTGGAATTATTATTTTTCCCAAGGTTTTCATAACCTATAAAACAAAACGCTGCTTTTAAGATCTTATGATAAAAATGAAGACAGAGATGTTTGTACTAAATTTTTGCCAGGTAAAATGTTATTAGATTTTATGCTATACAACTTAAAAAATAAGAAATCTAACGTCACTTTCGCTGTCGGCAACCCCCTCCTAATAGGGAAAATCGAGGGGAAAATTAATACATTGGAACGACACAATACAATTTTAATATGGTCGCATAAGAAAAAAATACAAAAAATAAAGTTCTCTATTATGCCATTGACAATGTTTATCAAAATAATTATTAACATCAAGTTAGCCATGCCAAAATCGGAACAATGCGAAACTGTCACTAGCTGTGTAATTGTCTGCATTGTTACACTATTTTTTAATCAATTTTCGGTGTACTTAAGTACTTAGTATGTTAACCTGTATTCTTTCCGTTTCACTTAATTCAAGCACCATTATAACTTACTAAGTACTTAAGTACACAGGAAATTGAGTAAAAAAGTACGTTTGCTGTAACAATGCACACAATTACAGACAACTGACAGCTAGTGACAGTTTTGTATTGTTCTGATTTTGGCATGGCTAGCTTGATGTTAATAATTATTTTGATAAACATTGTCAATAGTAGGTATAATAGAAAACTTATTTTTTTTTGTATTTTTTCTTATGCGACCCCATTAAAATTGAATTGTATCGTATTCAAAAAGTTCCAATGTATTAATTTTCGCCAAAAAACGTATATGGTGCCATTTAATAAAATTAAGTCAGTTACCATTGCAACCACATTTTTTGTGCTACGAAAGATTGCTTGATATCACTAAACGGGAAATAATTTCCCCTATAACACTTTTATTAAAACATGTTTTTGATATGAGGAATATTTTAACAAGTATAAGTATTATTCCACAACTTCTATCCACACTGTATATTAATTGTTATTTTCATATATTATTTCGTTTGGGTTTTAAAATCATTTTTGTTTATTATATACCTGGTTGTGAAGAAGGACGACGCGACGGTCGAAGATGGAAATGCTTATTTTTCCTAAAGACGAAACGGTAAGTAAAATTATATCTAGATTTTATTGTGATAAAACAAACTCTGCTGTTGCTCAGCTTTCTAAACTTGGGCTGAAGAAAATGGGAACAAAAAATTAAATGATCTTCCCCTTGAATCAGTAAGAAGATCGTACCGGGTTTGTGGCATGGATTTTACGCCAGATTGTAGGTACATACCTAGGAGGCAAATGGTCAAACTCTAGGATTAAGAGCGATGCCGTGCCATGCCATCTTTATTTTTGCCCACAGTTTGCATTGGTAAGAAGTGGTGGGGTTTTTTACCTTATCATTCGGGCTTGGTTTTCAAGATTGTTGAAACATTTCTAAAAATTCAATTTTTTTGCAATAACTTGCCTACTGTGAATCTTCTTATACTTCCAAAACTCTAAAAATCATATTAGTAATTTTTTGGAGACATTTTATCTTTTTTATACCTCTTAAATAAATTACTAAAATGATTATCTAGGATTCTGCGAGTATCATACCCAGTGTACCATCAAAGATTAATAGTAATTATTATATATTTTTTGTACAGATTCACGATTCACCGTGAAATTCATCCGAGGATTTAGCCAATAAAATTCCACTAATACGTAGTACTAAATACTTTGTTGGGAGTCCCCTGCAGCTGAACCATCGATACTTGGAAACATTTCTTCACCGGAAAAACGAAAAAGTATATGTAGATTTTAGAGTTCATCTCTTTAGCAATACATTTCTTTCTTAATTTATTTATAAATAACCTTAGGAAGACTAAAATGTAATAAGAGTGCCCGCCAAAAAGTTGGAACCATATGGGATTTTTTTAAATTTTTGGGCTAAGATGAAACTACTCTGGGGCGATCATCTCTGCTTCAAAAAAGATTCGAAATGAAATCATTAAACGTAGTGACGTCATTTGACATACCTGTCAAAAATAACATTTAATTAAATAAATAGGTAGCCAAAATACACTTTATTTCTGATTTTATCGAAAAAAGTTGTTTGAAAAAGTTGCTTGGAATTTTATTTACCCCTCTGTGCCAAAAATCAGACAAAAATTATGACAATGATAATTTATTTATTTTTTGAAAAAATATAAAAATTGTACCTACCTTGTTAGTTGAGTTTTTCATGAAACTAGCCGATTACGACCCAAAAAGGGTCCATAACTAAAAAGTATCATATTTGGATGATAGGCAAACAATTCTAAAGTCAAATGTGGCACACCAAAAAATGAAATTTATTAATTTTTATGTTCTCTCAAAAAATCAAAAATTTATCATGTCAGAATTTTTGTCTGAAAATTTGCACATAATGGTAAAATAAAATTCTAAGCAACTTTTTCAAATAACTTTTTTCGTTAAAATCACAAATAAAGCGTATTTTGGCCATTTATTTATTTAAATGTCATTTTCGACAGGTATGTCAAATCTCATTTCGAATCTTTTTGGAAGCAGAGATGATCGCCCCAGAGTAGATTCATCTTAGCCCAAAAATAAAAAAAATCCCATATGGTTCCAACTTCCAACTTTTTGGCGGGCACTATACAGGATGAATTTTTTAGGTCTACCACTGCGATTTTCTCACTCATTTTGCGGCCTACAAAAAAAACGTAAGAAACTAAAATGTGGCAATTTTGGACAGCTAAATGGTGCTGCAAAAGAAATCGGCATCCATGGCCAACTTGTCGCTCCTCAAATTGAGCAAAACTATTAATGGCCGTGGAATGTTTATTTTAAGAGACAGAGAAAAACTTTTATATTGTAAATTGATGGCACTAAGAAGCTTTTTGCAAAAGGGTACTCAGATAGTTTCAGAAAATTACACAGAGTCTTCGGCTCTCTTGAGGCAAATTTTTTTTTTATTTCTTATTAAGCGACTTTCTCGCTTATTTTGGGCCGCACAGAAAATATATAAGAAAACAAAATGTGGCAATTTTGGCCAGCGAGGCGCCATTAAAAAATGAATGGGCCTCTATACCCAACTTTTCGCAGTGTACTAAAAAAACCTAAAATCGATAAAAAAAATTTCATTGTCTCAAGAGAGCCGAAGACCCTGTGTAATTTGCTGAAACTATCTGAGCACCTGGGTGGATAAAGCTACTCAGTGCCATCAATTTTCGATATAAAAGTTTTCCTCTATCTCTTAAAATAAACATTCCACGGCCATTAATAGTTTTGTTCAATTTGAGGTCTTTTTAATATTGCGCGACAAGTTGGCCATGGATGCCGATTTCTTTTGCAGCACCACTTAGCTGTCTAAAATTGCCACATTTTTGTTTCTTACGTTTTTTTTTGTAGGCCGCAAAATGAGCAAGAAAATCGCGGTGGTAGTCCTAAAAAAATTATCCTGTATATGTAATTTTACAAAATGTTTGTAATATATAAAATTATTCCCTTATAAGTATTGCATTCATTATACCTACCTATCCTAATATTGTCACTTATCAGGTTTTAATTTTATAACTCGACATAGACATAGAAATTTATTATATGTCTATGTGGAGTTATAAAATTAAATGGTGTTTGAAAAATTTTAAGTAATAACTTCAAATTTCCCGCTTAAATAGTCTAGTTTGTATGGATTTGCCTATCTATCCCAATGTATAAATCCTTGATCTATGATCATCATCAACACATTCGTGTAGGCACAGACCTATATATAGGTCTGTGGTGTAGGTCTGTGGTGCGATTCTCCACCTATCTTTATTGGACACATGGAAAGTGCAGCAACAGCGTGCGCGGTCGGCTCATGGATGAGTGGCCGCGCCTTTTTCAAATTTTATAACATTCCAAGGATTCGTTTTATTAACCAACATTAAAAAATAAGGTTTTACATCATAAGAATGCCACTAAACGTACTATAGGACACTATGATTTCATTTAGCACTAAATGAATTTCTCCAACACCCCAACCAACAGCAGCAGTTCATTTTATTATGTGGCTGCTATTCAGAGGTATTAGTTTTCCTCTTACCTCTTACAAGATTCACCTAAGATATACCTACCCTCAAGCAAAAAGTGTAACGTCCACTATACTATTGTGTAACTACACATAGAGCTTGGCAGGGACCTGGGCGTAGGCAAAACTGAATTTAATAGAAGTTTACGAGGCTTTGTTGCAGGTATTATTCGCCGACTGCAAGTGAAGTGGATGCCTTCACAATGGGCCCTGATAATGTAATGAAATAGTTTTAGTTTGCGAGACAGTTGCTCGTGGGCCCAAAAATTAGGCAAGGGTTCCACGCAGATATCGGGTTTCTGAGAATATGGCTGTGCTGTACTGCGCAGGATGTATAAAGTTACTTTAAATCAGACTTGCGGAAGGAAGTTGGTAAAGTTTTGTGTTCTTTGTTTTACCGAGTACCTATTTTAGACGTTTGCGTTACGCTCAGAAAAAAAATGCTTTAGCATACCCTGATACACATTTCATAAGAAAGGTAACGTGTGTAGGACCTATAGAAAATATCATTGTTCAAACAGACCAAACTGCTAATATTTAAAATGGACCTTTTTCACTAGGTTGAAGTTAGGTAATTTGTATGATTAAAAAGGTTTGATGTAGTAGACTATACTAAAATCGAGCAACTCTTACGCCTGGAGTAAACAAGAGCACGTGGGTTGAAATATCTGCCATAGCCGCACGGAGGTACTACCTTTATTTAATTTTAGTCTTACAATTGTGTACAGACAAGAATTATTGGCTTAATTAAAATGGTTCAAAACATGGATAAAATTATTTGTGGCAGTGTCTAAATAGCTGAAAACAACAAGATAAAACCGAATATCTACACTTTTGCGATCGAGCACGTTCCTGTTGCCGAGTCGGGTGAAATTTTATAGCCTACCGACCAATCGCGGATCGTCATTGAACACGTGGTTTTATTTACGCCAGGCGTACGGATTGCTCGATTTTACTATAGTAGAGCCTGATTTTCCATGAAGGTATCGGGTATCATACAGTTTTTTTATTACGCATTTATTTGCTCTGTTGTCATAATTTTGATCGATATTTCCAATATTTAAAGTGAGCTTATCATGTATTCAAAATTTGAAATATGAAATTTTTCTAACAGCTCAAAAACGTGAGCATCAAATCTAGTAGCAGGACGTTGACACTCCCCTAGAAAATATTTCTAGTCTCTATTTT
Organism: Pseudeuparius sepicola; assembly: GCA_963920635.1. Classification (NCBI taxonomy): domain Eukaryota; kingdom Metazoa; phylum Arthropoda; class Insecta; order Coleoptera; family Anthribidae; genus Pseudeuparius; species Pseudeuparius sepicola. The sequence goes on along the minus strand of OY987300.1, from coordinate 12,169,951 downwards.
CAACATACTCCATGATGCACTTGTAAAAAAAGGCCCATTCCGTAATGAGGCGAGAATACCTCCAAAGCCAACTTAAAGAAAAAATCGCACAATAATGGATTGCTTTACTGCCTATTTATCGTATTTTAATGTTGATGTTTTCATTCTTCATTTTCTATTTTTAAAAAACAACAATATTTTTAACTTGAAAATTGTAGTGTGTAGGCTATGTGTAATGTGCAGTTAATTAAAAAACAGCTGAACGTAGTTTTCTACTTTAAAGCACATAAAAAAAATTTGTTAGAATTTCAACAGGTGAAGAAAGACTTTCAAGTTTGGCAGTGTTATCTATTGAAAAAAAGTGAGCTTCACTGCAGATAAATAGGTACTAAGTAAGTAGATTATCTATTTTTTAATAATAGTTTTATATCAGAAATGCCAGTTTTAGCCCGTAACGAATCATCAGTATAAAACTAAGTACAGGGAAAACAAAAGAACATGTTGTTACATTGCATCCACAAATGTAGTCAGAAATGTTGTATAGTTGACTTAAAATATCTGCTCATTTCTTTCCCTCTGTCTTTTGTGGATTGTATTTGATCTAGAAGAAGTTTTGGGCGTCCTTTTTTCATTTCTAAACGTTTTTCGTAAGTCAATGTGCCGCTTATTTTCGTATTTCTTGCACAGTCACTACAGGAGAGGAAGCCATTGGTAACATTTTGATAACTGGGTATAACATTACACGATTGTACAGCCCACAAACGGAATAATATCTGAATAGATCGCCAAAAAAAAAACATTCGAAAATCTATACACCGAAACGCAAGACAAAACAATTAAAAAACGTAAATATAACTTAACCTGAACCGAACCAACAAAAACCACGTACCGAACTGTTTGTTTGGGCTTATTTTCACGGAATTATGGCTGAAGCGACGCTCTACCAAAGGCTCTACCACAACCTTCTCAAACTTATAAGCCCTGTGCAAACATGTGGCAACGCCGCAGCGGGACGGTTCAACGGGTGTATGCAGTATAGAGCAGTCTGCACTTTGGCTTAGTTTATCTTTTCTAATAGATGTTCAACCCTCTTTTTAATTATAATTAAATACATTTATGAACTTTGTTTCAATAATTGGATACCTAAGTAAGTAGGTACATTTTTGTTTAACAGACAATAAAAGCAGTAACAAGTAACAAAATATAAACATAATATAATATAAGTAATATAATAAGTAGGATTCCTGGTGTGGATAGGTACATTTTCGACACATAATATGATAAATTTGGGGAAATAGAGGTAACTACATTTTATTTTCTAAAATTTATTTGTGGCGCAAACAGATCCATTTAAGAGGGGGTTGCCGACAGCGAAAGTGACGTTAGATTTCGTATTTTTTTTAAGTTGTGTAGCATAAAATCTAATAACATTTTACCTGGCAAAAATTTAGTACAAACATCTCTGTCTTCATTTTAATCATAAGATCTTACAAGCGGTGTTTGGTTTTATAGGTTATGAAAACCTATAAAATGAAGGCAGAGATGTTTGTACTAAATTTTTGCCAGTCAAAATGTTACTAGATTTTATGCTATACAACTTAAAAAAATACGAAATCTAACGTCACTTTCGCTGTCGGCAACCCCCTCTTAAAGATCATGTCACGTCAAAGTGAAGTGACACTTTGACGTGACATGATCTTTGAGAAAGGAGGAAGATTTATCCTCCGAAAGCTCAGAAAACAAATTTGTTGAAGTTATTTTTTGAGTTACACGTTTAAAGTTTCGTTCATTTAGTGTTAAGAATTTATGAATTTTCGAAGCAACTTGAAAAAGTTGTCTTTCAATCAGTTTGGTGGGGAAAAACCCAATAAAAAATTAAAGGGAACTACATTTTGTTGTAAGTCGAATTTTTGTGAGAATGATGATTACCTATCTTCACTTATGGTTAAATTTTCTTAAAAAAAAAACAACTGCTTGTTGTGAAGGAAAATAATATCTCTTGTGATTGAAACGGCAGTTAGGGTCAATTTCATAATACATTCAACTAAATTATTATTTGATTTTAACGTTAGGTAAAGAAACTTTTGCAACAATACTAAACAATGGTTGGATTGTTAGAAAGCTCCTTTTATTTTAAAGGGTACTTTAGTTTGACGATGCAATTGGCCCTTAATCATTTTATTCTTAAATTTTCGTCCTTTGGAAAGCCCAAAATGAATACAAGTTGGCCGCTTGTCGTCAAGCAAAAAAAACCTAGCTACTTCAAGTTATTATTACGATTTGACTTACAGCCTAAGTTCTAGCTTCCCTCGACGGTTCCAGGCTTCTTGAGGCTTGAAATTGTAAAGGAAAGATTCTTCACTCCGAACTTTTAGAGAAATGTTTCATATTTTTACAAACAAAACAAATTTATAAAAAAGCTGTCGCTAGCACTTCGGGCTGCCTATTTCCACCCAGAGACACACGGTATAGCATTACCCGCACTACACAAAATAATTTTGGTAAATTTCTTGTAAAATCAACTGACAGGCAGTGTCAGGGCACGCGACCTGGACCCGCATCCCTTGTTGCCAGTTTTCTCTACTTCAGGGCTTCTTCTAGAGTCGGCTGTGGCTCTACTAAACTAATGCATGCATTATGAGTGGCCGGCCGTCGACGACGACGCTACTTGTCTCTTTTTGGATTCAAAGGGGGCGCGTATGCTGTTGTCTCTGTCTCACTTACAAAGCATTTATCCTTGTGAGTTGCAATAATAATCTGTGAGGTCAATTTAAAATACGGCCAGGCTGGCAGCGGATAGGAATGAATTAGACATTAGTAATCTTGGCTCCAGTAGTAATAAATGGGGAGTTTTTGCATGAAAATGTAATTGCATTTTTTAAAGATGGTTTATTATTAATCATTTAAATTTTTTGAAATAAATTGGGTGGGTCATTGACCAAATGATTATGGAGAAGCCGCGCATGGTCCTACCTATCTACAGAGTAGAGTATATTCATACTTGGGTAGGTAGGTACAGGTAGGTAGGTATAGTATGGGCAGAATGTAAAGGCGAAGTCGGCCATAAAATCGAGAGAGATGGGCTATTATGTTCCTACCTGCTCTCCCTTATGTTTTGGAGCGAGGGGTTCGGCTTAAAGAACCGCAAGACCAACTTTTTATTGCTCTGTTCTTGTCTGATACAATATGTTAATAAAGATAATATATTCAAATGGGAGTACGCCTACAAAACAGGGCAGTAATTAAATATTTGGTTTATTTTGGTGATAGACTTCCTGTAATAACAATGCAGCGTGAAGTATTCAGTGCCCAAAGTAGAAAATTAATATTAAATATGGTGAAATATTTCCAAGAAAAAAAAGAGAACACACGTGAAAATTTATCGGTACTTCAATGTGCATCGGAGGCGTTACAGATTAGTAAAAGTGCAGACTACCACGATAATATGAACGCCGAAATGTATGAAAAATGGTTGGAGGAGAAACTATTGCCGAAACTTGAAAACCCTTCTTTAATTATAATGGACAATGCGAAATACCACTCCAGGCTGTGTGACAATGTGCCCAATACAGCCACAAAAAAAGAAGAAATAATTAACTGGCTTCGAAATAAAAAAAATCCTGAAAATTCCCTTAAATGTGAGTTGCTCCAGATCGTTAAAAATTATAAATCCAAGTTGCCTTAGGCGTCTGACAATATAATTAATAAAATGGGACATCAAGTGTTGAGGCTTCCCCCATATCATTGTATATTTAATGCAATAGAATTGATATGGGCCCAATGCAAAACTTTTTTTAATAAGAAAATTGTATCTGAGGCAATGCATGATGATAAATTCATTCATAAATTCATAACGAATTAAATGTATGTATATTATTATTATTTATTTATTATCACAGACCTATAATAGGTCTGTGTTATTATGTATATGTCATAGGCATCGGGCGTAATACGTCATTTCGCGGAAAGCCTAGTCATTACAGGTATTGCCGGCAAAAGCTGTAATAAAATAACTATTACCTCGTTTGACTGAAATTATGCGTCATTTCAGGGATTGACTTCTTCATGTTAGTCAAACAGAGTAATCGGCAGAACCATTGAACGTTACAGCGTCTGACTGCCGTTTGTTCAGTCATTTCTTGAAAAATTGTAGAATGGAACTCGGGGACGCCAAGACAAACACAAACGAGGTAATAGTTATTTTATCACAGCTTTTGCCGGCAATACCTGTAATGACTAGACATTCCGCGAAATGACGTCAGACGCTGTAACGTACAATGGTTCGGCCGATTACTCTGTTTGACTAACATGAAGAAGTCAGTCCCTGAAATGACGCATAATTTCAGTCAAACGAGGTAATAGTTATTTTATTACAGCTTTTGCCGGCAATACCTGTAATGACTAGGCTTTCCGCGAAATGACGTATTACGCCCGATGCCTACGACATATACAGGGTGTTCCTTAATGACATGCTAATACTTAAGGGGGTTGTTCTTGGGCTCATTTTAAGAAAAAAACTTCATATGAACGTATGTCGTAAACGTCCTAACTTTTGAGATACAGGGCGTTAAAGTTCATTTTTTAAAATTGAATTTTGGCTACATCTCCCGAAATAATCAAGCTGCTGAACTGACACTTGAAGGTGGTAGGTGAAAATTTTATGTTTCGAATATTGGAATCAACAGGTGTTTTGGGGCACGTTTTTGTAATTTCAACGCAAACGCTTGATTTAATCGTTATGAAACAAGAGTACCTTTTTCTTGCAGAATGAAAAAATGCACTAAAATGATGGACCTGCAGGACCAAAAAGATAACCTCAAAAAAGTTACGAGTAAAAGCGTGATCAAAAAACAGCGCAAGTGGCGCCCTCTGTGAGATACGGTGAAATTGACATTTTCAGCTTATTCTCCATCCCCAAAAACATAGCAGTGCCAAATTTCAGTTCAGCAGCTTGATTATTTCGAGAGATGTAGCCAAAATTCAATTTAAAAAAATGAACTTTAACGCCCTGTATCTCAAAAGTTAGGACGTTTAGGACATACGTTCATATGAAGTTTTTTTCTTAAAATGGGCCCAAGAATAACCCCCTTAAGTATTAGCATGTCATTAAGGAACACCCTGTATACTGACTTCTGACTATGAAAAGTTTATTTTATGTTATTTTTATTTATTTAATTTGTAACTAAAAATATAAATATATATATATGTACCAAGGCACTGAAGTTCAACTTTTGATTGAACCACGTGATTATAAAATATTATTGTCTTGCAAACGACTTTACTTTTCATATTGAAAGATTACGTTATTATAGCTAACAAATTCGCGCTGAAGTTGAAAAGTTAAATGATACAAAAAATTTTAGATATTTTTGTCTCTAGTCTAAGTATGTCCACGGATGGGGTAAATAAGAGGACAAATGGACCAAAAAGTGAAAGATACGAAAAAATGTTATTCTTTATAAAAGTTTTTGCTTGCTTTAAAAATAAGATCCACGATGCAAAAAAATTGTTTTTTTTGTACAGGGTATGCAAAAAATACAAAAACGTAAAATTTGATGAAGAGTAAAGTTGGCTTTTTATAAATTTTAATGCAAAACGTTAAATAAAAAACTTGTTTGAAATTTTAATAGAATTCTTATTCCAGATTTTCAAGGAAAAATTTGAAATTTCTAAATTACTCTTTTAAAACCGAAATTTTTCTTATATCTTATATATATATATATATATATATATATATATATATATATATATATATATTGCCTAACCATTTCAATAATTATTTAAATACCTAAGACCTACTTTGAATTTCAGGATCATTATCTTTTCATTGCCTGTCTAAATTACCGAATTAGGTAATCTTCAAAAATTACAAATGAAATTACAACAGGTACCTAAGTACAAATTTTTAATCCGTCCGTTCACATTAGGTAGTAAAGCAATAATTTATTCTAGGCCGACCCTGCCTGCCTTAAACAATCAACTAGTAACACAAGACAAGTACTAGGTTTTCTATCTCTCTTCCTTTCATGAAAGGTGCTTAGCGAACTTTAATACGTACGTCGAATACAAATTGGAGGAGGAGACATGAGTGTAATTGTGCGAGTGCAAGTAAAGCAATAGATATAGCGCTCTCTCTTTGATGATTTATTGCCGACTTCGCCTTTACATTCTGCCCTTACTGATTTTCACAACCGGGACCGGGTACCCGCATTTGCAGGATCCCAAAAAAGAAGATCCTGAATCCTGATGGCTTCCCGACATAATTATGTCACCGCAAGCCATTGCGAGTGGGGTCAAATGAACCCCGCAAAATGTCGATTTAAATAATTAATTATAATTACCATTCCGTGCTGGTAGCCGCCATATTTAATGTTCAGAATGGAATAAAATAGATGCGGAAGCCAATGGCCCCGCGCAGGGCTCGTTAGCCCCCGTTCGTTTGCCGATATTTACAACTTGCTGGGGAAATACAAAATGAGCGAGTAGATAATGTTTAAGTTTCGGGCGCAATCTATGTTGTAAATTAGGGGAATGGATACATTGCCGGAATCGGCGTAGAGATTGCGTCAAGGAATAAATGTTACGGGAATGCGTAATTAGCTAATGCTGTCGCTAAAACACACTAGCATCTGCGAAACAAGTGTTTGAAATCCCCTTCGCCCCCTTCGGAATGTTAAGTTTGACCTTATTGTCGTTAGATGGGTACCGCATTTCTTTTAATACTTAGTTATTTCTGTACCAAGGCACTGAAGTTCAACTTTTGATTGAACCACGTGATTATAAAATATTATTGTCTTTCAAACGACTTTACTTTTCATATTGAAAGATTACGTTATTATAGCTAACAAATTCGCGCTGAAGTTGAAAAGTTAAATGATACAAAAAATTTTAGATATTTTTGTCTCTAGTCTAAGTATGTCCACGGATGGGGTAAATAAGAGGACAAATGGACCAAAAAGTGAAAGATACGAAAAAATGTTATTCTTTATAAAAGTTTTTGCTTGCTTTAAAAATAAGATCCACGATGCAAAAAAATTGTTTTTTTTTGTACAGGGTATGCAAAAAATACAAAAACGTAAAATTTGATGAAGAGTAAAGTTGGCTTTTTATAAATTTTAATGCAAAACGTTAAATAAAAAACTTGTTTGAAATTTTAATAGAATTCTTATTCCAGATTTTCAAGGAAAAATTTGAAATTTCTAAATTACTCTTTTAAAACCGAAATTTTTCCAAGTCATATTCTGACCTTTTTATTTGATTACGCCATTGATAACTGTTACTGTGACATATTTGTCAAAATAAGAACGATGTTGTCTTTAGAGCAAAGATTATTTATAATCCAAAATTACAGAAACGGCGAGAATAGTTATCGCTACGTTATTGAGAAGTTTCAAGAAAAGTTTCCAAATGTACAAATTTAATATGCATAAGTTCAGTACATAAGTTAGTAATCAGATTTAAAAAAACTGGATCCGTTAATGATTTAAAGAAGACGAAGAAAAGATACGACGAAAACGATGCTTCTACAGTATTAATTTTGCAATCTGTTGATGAAAATCCTATGATGTCTTTAAGAAAACGAGCCCAAAGTTTACAAATCTGTAAAAAAAGCCATATTCAAAATGTGTTGAAGGAAAATAAAATTTATCCTTTTAAACCAATTTTTAACCATACTTTGGCAGATGGGTGTCAGTTACAAACGCTTGGATTTTTGTTTGTGGGTCGGTGATGAAATTCTAAATAACAACGTGAACTTTCATAAGCTGATAATGTTTTCAGGTGAGTCAACCTTCAGTACAAACGGCACTGTAGCCTCTCAGCATGTGAGATACTGGAGTAGGAAAAACCAAGAGTTTAGAATTGCGAACCGCCGCCAGTATTTTAAAGTAAATGTTTGGTGCGCCATTTCCTATTATGGGATTATAACATATTTTTTGATAATACGTGTAACAGACATTCTTATTTGCATATGCTGGAGTCATTTCTGTCAGACAAGTTAGAAGAATTGCCTCTTCAATATCGCCAAAATATGTATTTTCAGCACGATGGCTGTCCTGCCCATTATGCTACAGAAGTCAGGGATTGGCTCAATCGCAAATTTGGAAATCGATGGATGGACCGAAACGGTCCAATTTTGTGGCCCCCTAGGAGTCCCGACTTGACAATTTGTGATATGTTTCTATGGGGGCGCATTAAACAACTAACATATGAAAGACCCATTGAAAGTACCGAAGAAGTTTTAGAGCAGAGAATTTTAAGAGGGATAGAATCAATTTCACTAGGAGAAATAAGAAGCAGCTTTAGCCATTTACGGCGTCAGTTAGAAAAATGCGTAGAATATGGAGAAGTTTTTGAAAAATAAAAATTATGTGCCTCTAATTGTTTTAAAGTTTAATAAAATAAGAAATATTTCTCGAGTATTACAATTATTATTTAATATTCCATTAGTAATTTTATTTAACTTGTCTGTAATTTTGGATTATAAATATTCTTTGCTCTAAAAACATCTTTCTTATTTTGACAAATACGCCACAGTTATCAAAGGTGTAATCAAATAAAAAGGTGAGAATATGACTTGGAAAAAATTCGGTTTTAAAAGAGTAATTTAGAAATTTTAAATTTTTCCTTGAAAATCTGGAATAAGAATTCTTTTAAAATTTCAAACAAGTTTTTTATTTAACGTTTTGCATTAAAATTTATAAAAAGTCAACTTTACTCTTCATCAAATTTTACGTTTTTGTATTTTTTGCATACCCTGTACATAAAAACAAATTTTTGGCATCGGGATCTTATTTTTAAAGCAAGCAAAAACTTTTATAAAGAATAAGATTTTTTCGTATCTTTCACTTTTTGGTCCATTTGTCCTCTTATTTACCCCATCCGTGGACATACTGTATATGCAATAAATAAATAATTTCCCAGGGAACAACGATGTTCAAAGTTATATTTACAGAGACTGTACCTACCTACCTCCCTATAAACCTGGGAATACTAAAAATAACAAATACCTGTAACAACAATATAAAAAGAATACATTTCGTTATTAAAAGTAACAACGTAATCATTTCAATAGATGTCAATTTTTTCTTCGGAGCTGGTTTCCCAGTTGAGTCACCTGCAGATCACAGCTGACATGTAAACAAAATGTTGCGAACAGGATAATAAGTGGCAATGAACTCGGGACTGCAGAACACGCCCGCCGCCTCGCCAACCAGTTGTTCCTCAGTTCAGGGTCAGTCGAATGCCGAGGCGATGATGCCTGTAATACCTCTGGGTTTCGTCAGATAACGACTGTTCAACATAGCATGGATGGAAGTTGCCAGCTGTTTACGCACTATTATCATACAAGAAGTCCAGAGGAAAAATTAGTTCATTGGGACTAAAAATTATTTACTTACAATAATGGGAAACTTGCACACAAATTAAATTTGAAAAATATTACTTTCAAACGTAATTTATTGCCATTAAATGAACCACAGTTCACAAAAAAACTCATTTTTTATTTTTATGTAATAAATATATGCAATTAAAAACTGCATAATTCAAATCATTCTTGCAGGTAACGCGCCCTCCTTGGTTGTGACGTCAAGTAGCTCGTTGGTGGTCGCGCCTCTGGTAGGCGGCGGCACCATGTATAAACTAATATGGGGGGCACATGTATAAAAACTACAGCACCACACAAGATTTGTTTAGAAAGATCAACGAGAACGTCCCGCATCCTTCTCTATCCGTCTTATTATAGTCTTGATATTGTTGATAATGTTTGAAAAGAGTGTGCTGTATTAAATAGTTATTTACATTGCGAGATGCGTAAGCGCACTTTTTTGGCCGAGGAGGTTTGTTAACGCCCTTGTTGCCTCGGGTCTTAAAACTCTCCCCGAGGCCAAATAGAGCTTACGCATGTATGTATTACATATTTCCTGCTACTGACAATTTCATATAGGTAGGCTAAGTAGGTACTTTGAATTCAAATACACTATGGAGTAGATTGTGAGTAATAATCTTCATAATAACCATTGTCCAATTATTACTAAAATTGATAATAAGTGATAAATATATAAGAGATATAATGCAGTGATAATTAAAAAAACTTCTTGTGCGATTGAACCCGGGACCTCACCATTCAGTTAAAGAAGTGCTTGTTAAATTTAAACTTTTAGGCGGTTCTTCTTTTTGACCTAGGTACATAGATCCCTCTGGAAATGGGTCGCCGAACTGTTTATTTTAACCTTAAGTTTCCATTCTTCCTTCTCTAATTCTGTGTAGCTGTCATTCCTGTCACTGCCTTCTGATCGATCGAGCGCCGTGTCGTCACAACGATTCCCGCGCTTTTCGGGTCGTTTGAGGGTTGATATTGTGGTATGTGCTCCTTCTATAGATAGGCAAATATGTATAGGGGAACCTGGGTAACAGTGAGATATGGGTAACAGTGAGACATTCAAAATATCCCTGCTCCTATAAATAAGCTCACAGATGGCACTAGGTGTGTATACTGGAAAGACCCAAGGGCAGCCTTCTCCACTACTTTCATTGTTCCCACGCAGGGACTCTTTAAAATAAGGGGACCCAGCATGTCACAGTCTATCACATAGGAAAAGTGAAGCCTTGAGGGGAAGTTTGTTTTCTGTATACTCCAAGGAGACCACATAAGTGGGCTGGTACAAGGTTATGTTATATGCCAGTGCCATAGATTCTAAAGGAGGCAAAATATTTCCCATCATAATTCACAATTTTTAAGTTTTCCAGATAGTCAATTAAAGGTAATGCGGCCGCCTGCAGTAGTCCCAATAATTGCAACCAGATTTTTCTTGTCTCACCTTTAGTAATCCTACAATTCCCATTACGTGGGCATTACGTATAAGTAAGTAGTTCAAAACAAAAATGGTATTTCGTAAATTTTAAATTATTAAACAGGTATCTTCAGTCAGGGCTTTTTTTAAACAGTTTTTATCTACAACTATAAGTTTATTTTACGTTTGTGAGGTACCTTGGGAGAGAAATAAAATTACAAAAATTTTATAATGAGCACCGAGAAAAACTACATGATTAAAACTAAGTACAAGACCTAATCTTATTAGTCCATCCCGAAATCTGTGAAAGTTCTTTGGGTAGATACATTCAACAAGGGACGAAAGTTCAAGTACGTACCTATTATACCTACATATTACAAATGGTTTGAGGAACCTGGTAACAAGGTGCAATAGCGACAAATTCTCAAATAAGCAAAATCGGCACTGACTTACCATCCTTATATTACTTAAATTTCTGGAAATAATTGCAGGAAACCAAATTCAAATATAAAATAAATTTGATTCATTTGACAGTTGCCATATTCTGTGTTTGTTGACCGAACATTGTCAAGTCCAATTTTTAGAAATCATGGAAACCATTATTAATTTTTACTAACAGTCAAAGTACCTGTTATATTCATAGATTCTCCAATAAAAGGGCATACTTGGCATCATTGAGACCATTAGAATGAGGAAAGAAACGGCCTCACTTTGGAAAGTATAATGCTGGGTCCCCTTACTTTAAAGGGTCCCTGTTCCCACCCATTCAGTTTAGTAGTTGTGATGTTGCTGTGAAGATTGCACGCAAATTCTAATTTTTAACGTTTAGATTGAGGTTCTGCAGGAACTGTCAGAAAACTGCGACGTGTTTTTTATTGGTACAGTTAAAATTTAAAACTAATATTTGAGATTAGTATTGTTATCATATTTTCATTTTGCAATACCATGGGTAACATTGAGACAATGTCATCAGGGGAACAGTGAGACGTATTACTACCGATAGGTATAGCTCACTGTTCCCCATATAATAGATAAATATTGCTTACATTTGTATACTTATAAGGTGCTTAAAATGAGAAGAATTTCAATTTCAAGTTCCCCATTGGCTCGTGGAAGCTCTATAAAGCACTCATTTTATAATAAAATCAGTATATAGTTGATTGTAAATTTTGTATAGATCTAAATAGTAGATATATTAGGCAACGAAATGTTATTTTAGTTATGAGTTTATCTAGAGGAGTTGTGTTTCATTGAATATTTTCTATCCGAGTACTCCAACGTCTCCAATGTATGTACCACAGAAAATATACGCTACGCGGACAGAAGTGCCAGTAGCATCGGGCTCGTAAAATATGTATAGCACACCGAAACTTGGTTTTGCCTTGGCCTAACAGATAGCGCTCGGATGCAGAATCGTTCGATTTTTAAAACCGTAAAATGCCCTCCGCTAAAAGTCACCGCTAGAGGCGCCAGCAGTCAGCTGAAGAGCCTAACCGTGTTGCCGGTGGTTTAGGAATAAAGGTTTCATAAACGCTGTCTATGCTGGCGACCGCTTTCGGTCATCAAAATCTATTTCCCGGCAGATGGTCAGAGGCCTTGAACTATAGGAAATAATAGTGGGATTTATTATTTGCTTCGTCTTTGCAGAAGTCATATGACGTATACTAAGTTATACAGAGTGCTTCAGAGCTAATCATTATCTAATTAAAATATACCAAGATGTTACAAATAATATATTTTATTCCTGCCTATTTTATTTACTGATTACCTATACACTTAGTATACGGTAAATATTTGTTCTACAATGTAGAAAATATGTACAGGATGTCAATGATGCCAAATTTATCGGTTTTACTATTTAATTTTGGGACTTAACTGAATACTTGTTGAAATTGAAATATTCATTTGATATCATGATCCCCGCAAGGACGTTCCTAATCATTCCAAATGCACGAATTCGTGGTTGAAGAAAATTGTTGGGCGAAAACTACCTCCACTACCCCTTAAAGAAAGAAAAATGACAACTTTCATGGTACGATTTTTAGCTAATGATTCCAGATGTTCAAATTCGTGCTTTAAAAAAATTGTTGGGCAAAACTATCCCCAGCACCGCCCTTTTAGGAAAAAAAAAGATCACTTTATTGTCGGATCCTCGCCGATTTTAGAAAGGACGTTCGTAATGATTCCAGATGCACTAAATCGTGGTTGAAAAAAATTTCTTGTGCGAAAACTACCCTCCAGCACCCCTTTAAGAACAAAAATGATAACTTCATTGTCGGATCCTCGCCAATTTTAGCAAGGAACGTTCCTAATGATTCCAGATGCGCGAATTCGTGGTTGAAAAAATTTGTTGTGCGAAAACTACCCCCACTACCCCTTAAAGAAAAAAGATAACTTTCATGGTACGATTCCCACCGTTTTTAGCAAGGACGTTCCTAATGATGCCAGATAATGCACAAATCTGTACCTACTTTAAAAAAGTTGTTGGTCGGAAACTACCCCCAGCACCCCTTTTAAAAAAATATAACTTCATTATCGGATCCTGGCCGATTTTAGCAAGTACGTTTTTAATGACTAGAGTCACGAATTCGCCGTTGAAAAAATTTCTTGTGCGAAAACTAAGTATACCCTCAGGACCCCTTTAAAAACAAAAATGATAACTTTATTATTGTCGGATCTTGGCCGATTTTAGCAAGTACGTTCTAAATGATTCTAGATTCACGAATTCGCGGTTGAATCTAGATGCGCGAATTCGTGGTTGAAAAAATTTGTTGGGCAAAAACTACCCCCCACTACCCCTTAAGGAAAAAAAGGAAAATTTCATGGTACGATTCCCACCGTTTTTAGCAAGGACGTTCCTAATGATTCCCGATGCACAAATTTGTACTTTAAAAAAATTGTTGGGCGAAAACTACCCCAGTACCCTTTTAAAAAAATTATAACTTCATTGTCTGATCCTGGCCGATTTTAGCAACTACGTCCTTATATAATGACTCTAGTTTCACGAATTCGCGGTAGAAAAAAATTCTTGTGCGAAAACTACCCCCAACACAACTTTAAGAACAAAAATGATAACTTATATTGTCGGATCCTCGCCAATTTTAGCAAGGACGTTCGCAAAGATTCCAGATGCACAAATTCGTGGTTAAAAAAATTGTTGGGCGAATAATACCCCCAGCATACCTTTCAAAAAACGACAATAATCAAATTAAAAAAATCAATTCGGGGTGGAAAGGGGTAGTTTTTGCCCCGCAAATGTTTTCAACACGGATTCGTGAAATAAGGAATATAGTGATTGCATTTTCAAAAAACGACAATAATCAAGTTAAAAACAAACTTCCGGTCCGGGGGTGGGAAGGGGTAGTTTCTGCCCCGTAAAGGTTTTCAACCACGGATTCGTGAAATAAGGGATATAGTGAATGTCTTTTAAAAAAACGATAATCAAATTAAAAACAAACTTTCTGGGGTGGGAAGGGGTAGTTTTTGCCCCGCAAATGTTTTCAACCACACATTCGTGAAATAAGGAATATAGTGATTGCATTTTCAAAAAACGACAATAATCAAATTTAAAACAAACTTTCTGGGGTGGGAAGGGGTAGTTTTTGCCCCGTAAATGTTTTCAACCAAGGATTCGTGAAATAAAGGATACAGTGAATATTAGTGAATGTCTTTTCAAAAAACGACAATAATCAAATTAAAAATAAACTTTCGGGGGTGGGAAGGGGTAGTTTTTGCCCCGTAAATGTTTCCAACCACGGATTCGTGAAATAAGGGATATAGTGAATGTCTTTTCAAAAACGACAATAATCAAATTAAAAATACGCTTTCGGGGGGGGAAGGGGTAGTTTTTGCCCCGTAAATGTTTTCAACCAAGGATTCGTGAAATAAAGGATACAGTGAATATTAGTGAACGTCTTTTCAAAAAACGACAATAATCAAATTAAAAATAAATTTTCGGGGGTGGGAAGGGGTAGTTTTTGCCCCGTAAATGTTTCCAACCACGGATTCGTGAAATAAGGGATATAGTGAATGTCTTTTCAAAAACGACAATAATCAAATTAAAAATACGCTTTCGGGGGGGAAGGGGTAGTTTTTGCCCCGTAAATGTTTTCAACCACGGATACGTGAAATAAGGGAAATAGTGAATGTCTTTTCAAGGAACGACAATAATCTAATTAAAAATAAACTTTCGGGGGTGGGAAGGGGTAGTTTTTGCCCCGTAAATGTTTTCAACCACCGATTCGTGAAATAAGGTAGGTATATAGTAATGCCTTTTCAAAAAATGACTAAATAATCGTCTCAAAAACAATATCTCTGGTGGAGGGGGTAGTTTTTTTTCCTGAAAAATTTTTTCAACCACTAATTTGTGCATCTGGAATCATTTGGAACGTCCTTGCTAAAACGGTGAACATCGAACTAAGAACAATGGAATTATCAATTTTTCAGGGGGTGCATGGGGCAGCTCAGTGGCGTCGCGTGACTTCGGAAGCAGGGGGGGCACCTTAATTTTTTTTTCTCAAGACAATGAACAACATTTCAATATTTTTTTATCGCAATTTTAGTTGAACTGAAACAAAAATGGGAAAAGAAAACAATTAGGTACTCGTTTATTTTCATATTTTTAATGAACCAACGAGACAAATAATACATGAATCAAAAACAAAAAAAAACTTCCGAAATTAAAAAAAACTTGTACTGTCACTGTCAGAAAAAACTTCCAAAATAAAACAAGTTGTATGTACTGTCCTATCATTAATACAAACAAAAAATAAATAACATCTAAAAAATAAAATAATGTAGAAAAACTTTTTTATTATACTTCTTTGAAAACACCTTATTTTCATCTGTTTTAGCAATAATGAAAGATGGGGTTTTTCGGGGTAGCGCACTTAAACAGCGCATGGAAAAACTTTCCGTGCGCTGAATAAAAATACCGAATATATAGCTTTAAAATAGAAATATACAGCAAAGTAACTAAATTTAAGAAACTCTATATGCTCTATGATATTTAACATATACCTATTTTGTATTTTAGTTCGTAAGTGTTTCAATATTTAGATACATTTCTGTAATATTGTTGACGTTTTATTCACCTTATCTGACAATAACGAATTTACAACAAAGCGCACCTTTGAAATAATTTGAGAGTAACCATGGAAACGCATCAAACATACCAAACACTATATTGTCTGCATTGTTTATTTTTTGTCAATTAAACTTATTATAATATGCCGATAAAATGTTTTAAGTTTCCGTTTTCAAAGAAGTATAATAAAAAATATCGTTCATTATACGTCCCGAAATAGATTTTTCCGTGCTTGCATGACATGAATATGTCACGCGTGCAGGGAAAAATCTTTATTTCCAGACTCGTAATGAAATATACTATTTAAAAAGAAGCTTTTATTTAAGCCATGTACTAAAATGAATAAAATAAAATAAGTATATAGTAAAATCGAGCAACTCTTACGCCTGGCGTAAACAAGACCACGTGAGTTGAAATATTCGCCAGGGCCGCACTGAGACATGACCTTTATTTAATGTTAGTTTTACAATGGTTTACATCAAAATATTTGGGAAAAGAATTACTGGCTAATGGTTCAAAACATCGATAAAATTATTTGTGGCAGTGTCTAAATAGCTGAAAACAACAAGGTAAAACGGCGTAACTACACTTTTTCGATCGAGTACCTCCCTGTTGCCGACTCGGGTGAAACTTTATAGACTACCGACCAATCGCGGATCGTCATTGAACACGTGGTTTTATTTACGCCAGGCGTACGGATTGCTCGATTTTAGTATCGGTTTTTGTTAAGATAATTCAATGTCAAATTGCGACAAGTTCTTATAAATCTGAAAGCTTTTCGCGCGAATTTTAAGCAAAATACATACTTTGGCAAATAGGTACTTGCTTATCAACCAATCACTGTCCAACAAAATTAATTGGTACTTACGTTAATGAACATCTCGCGCGACATGCTTTTTGATTTACAAAAACGCAATTTGGCATTGAATTATCTTTACTGAAAACCTAGACTTATTTTATATTATTTTATTCGTTTTAGTATATGGTTTAAATAAAAGCTTGTTTTGACAAAATTTTTTTTCCTTTTATTTTATTTGATTCTCAATATCAGGAGGGTGGTAAAGACATTTAGTCCACCATCTTGGGACATCCGCTATATTGGATTTAGTATGACGCCACTTATTTTTTTGTACTCGTCATTTCATACCCATGTCAAATAGGTTGTGCAGAAATAGCATTGACTGACGTATTTATAAAGACTTCTCACGACTCGACTATAACTTCATGTCCCTGAAAGAAGTTGGCGCAAATAACCAACAATGCCTTTTGGATTGTATTTTGTCTCGGAAGGGCGCATGGTGGCCCAAAATAGTGTCAGACGCGACAGTCGTGAGCAGTCTTATTGATGCGGACAAGTTAAATACAAGCTTGTAAAAATATCATGCATCTTTTACAGGTCAGGCACATCATATTTACTCAATAAAACTTCATTTTTCGACTGCTTTTTTGGGTAAAACATTCTATCAAGTGCGAGGCGAGTCAGGTTAAGACAAATCTATGCACGCGCGGCCATGCGGTGCCTACCGTAGCCCATGAGGCCAAAACTATAGGCACCATCACACCGCTCATGTAATTAATTAAGTGATTGCTGTGAATTATTTCCATTTTTACCTTAGGTAGGTAGTGTTATAAAATTCCCACCTAACAAAAATTGGGGGGGGCGTGCCCCCCCTGCCCCCCCCCCCGACGCGACGCCACTGGGGTAGCTTTTGTACGATGATTTTTTTCTACCACGGATTCGTGAAATAAGAGTTATAGTGGCTAGGCTTTCAAAAAACTATCATAGTCGGACCAAAAGCAATCTATCCGAGGGTTGGAAGTTGGAAGGGATAATTTTTGCTTGTAAATTTTTCTACCACGGGTTCATGTTCATGCATCTGGAATCATTTGGAACGTCGTTGCTAAAAACGGCGCAGATAATCGGACCAAGAATACAAGAATAATGTAGTTATTATTTTGTTCCTTGAGGGGTGCAGGGGTGGTTTTTGCGCAGTAATTTTTTTCAGCCGCGGATTCGTAAAATAATTATTGAATGCCCTTTCCAAAAACGACGAAAAAAAATAAATCTCTCGAGGGAAGAATTCTATAGTTACTGCTGACAGCGTCACTGTTAACCTTGGATTCTAAATGGGCAAGCTCATTTTATTAAAGATCTTCACTTTATTTTTATAGTTCGGTAAAACCACCGACTGTTTGCACAATCCGGCAACGCCGCTTTCGGATGCTTTTTCCTAGCGTGCTGCCGCCTAGTATTGAGTAATGAAAGTACCACGGCCGTCAAGGCAGAACTATGGAAGAATTCTTCTATAGACACTGCTGAAAGCCAGGGTAAGCCGGCTTTCGAGAGCCGGCTTCCTTTCGGGCTGCCAAATAATTACATTGTGTGGAACTTCTGTCCGCGTAGCGTATATTTTCTGTGGTATGTACTACACTGTAAATTGTACAAAGCCACTATTCTTTAATGAAAGAACCTGGTTTTAAACGTCCACTAACCAACTGCTGTACTCTGTGATAAATGTGAGCAACAGTTGGAACGGCAATTATTTTAGGGTGATAAAAAAACTGCCATACCATTAAATACTACTATTGAGTATTGTGTAAAAGAAATGGGTTCCTTCCTAATAATATTTACTTACGTTGACGTTGCACATCTTACAATATTTACGTTATTGTTATTAAATTTTTAAGATTATATTATACAGGGTGTCCCGAAATTAGCCTGCCATAATTTACCAGCGTGTTTTACGACCTAAAGAAATGAAAAGAGTTCCTATAAACATGGCGTCAAAAATACCTCCTAATGGGGCTATAGCCCCCGAAAGGGGCAGTATCACAAACGGTTTTTCTAAATATTTCCAGAACGAACAAAGATAAAATTCTGAAATTTGGTATGTGATGTACCTGTGAGATCAGACATTAGCCGAGGTAGCGATAGTTAGACATTCTTAATCATAGGCGTCCTAAATGGGGGGGTTAAGGGGTTAAAAATACCCTAAATTTTTTGTGTGTGCTTTTTACCCAAATTTATTGCAAAATTATAAAATGAGGTACGAAAAAATGGTGCTCTTGCTGAACTTTGATAGCGTGCATCGTTTTCGAGTAGAATCGTATTGAATTTTTTTTTTTTGCAGAGGGCCATGAAAATGCATATTAGAAATTAGCCTGCCATATTTTACCAGCGTGTTCTGCGACCAAAAAAATGAAAAACTTCCTATAAACATGGCCTCAAAAATGCCCCCTAAGAGGACTCTAGCTCCCGAAATGGACACTTTGGCAAACGTTTTTTTCTAAATATTTCCAGAACGAGCAAAGATAAAATTCTGAAATTTGGTATGTGACATACCTGGGAGAATAAATCATGAAAAAAGCGCACAAAAAAGATATATTTTTAACCCCTTGATCCCCCTTATTTGGGACGCCTATGATGAAGAATGTCAATCTATCTCTACCTCGGTATACGTCAAATCTCACAGGTATATCACACACCAAATTTCATAATTTTATCTCTGTTCGTTCTGGAAATATTTAGAAAAAACCGTTTGCCAAAGTGTCCATTTCGGGGGCTATAGCCCCCTTAGGGGACTTTTTTGAGGCCATGTTTATAGGAACTTTTTTCATTTTTTTGTATCAAAAAACGTGGTGGTAAATTATGGCAGGCTAATTTCTAATAGGCATTTTCATGGTACTCTGGAAAAAAATTTCAAAACGAGTTTACTCGAAAACGATGCATGTTATCGAAGTTCAACAAGAGCACCTTTTCTTCGTAGAATACCTTCAGCTTTCATAATTTCGCAATAAATCTGGAAAAAAGTGTACAAAAAAAATTTGGGGTAATTTTAACTCCTGAACCCCCCCATTTGGGACGCCTATCATTAAGAATGTCTAACTATCGCTACCTCGGTAAATGTCAAATCTGACAGGTACATCACATACCAAATTTCAGAATTTTATCTTTGTTCGTTCTGGAAATGTTTATAGAAACCCGTTTGTGAAACTGCCCCTTTCGGGGGCTATAGCCCCATTAGGGGGCATTTTTCAGGACATGTTTATATAGGACCTTTTTTAATTTTTTTAAGTCGTAGAACACGCTGGTAAATTATGGCAGGCTAATTTCGGGATACCCTGTATATTTACTGGCAGTAACTATAGAAAGAGTAGTCGTACTGATACTTCTTGTGAGAAGGAAAAAATAGCAGTTGGTAAAAAATTCCCTCTAGGTACTTAGTATTCTTGCCCTTATGCACTATGCGGTAACAATGTATACCTACGTGTAAATTAATAAATCAAGGAATTTTCACTGTGTTAACACGAAGAACGTGTTGGCAACATCGCCTTGCATGCTGGAATACGTGGCATATTTACTTCGCAGGACTAATGAGCTCCATTTTAATTAAGTGCTGTGGAAAACCGGGCAGAAACATATTTACGGAGTTTACCACCCGGTTTCAGCTTATTTTAAGCGGAAACACACCGGCGACAAAACTCTAATTGCTTCAAATAAACGCGAGTCAAACTTTTCGGGAATCAAACGTAGCGAGTAATTACTAAAACTCATGTCAATAAATTCAGTACACCGTCATTTGGGTAATAATAATAACAAAAGTAACTTCGTGGACTCTAAAAAATACACGAGAGGCCATCACATACACTATTTTGATATCTTTGAATCTGTTTATGTACCACAATTATCGCTTTCCATTTGCATTCCTCTCTGTACACTTAAGAATTTATCTTCAAGCTTTTAATCTACTTTGTTTTAAAGCACGTACTTACCTCTACTTCCTAACAAAGCGTCTTACTTTCGTTGGGGAATTTCATTGAAATTTAGCCGAGCCATTCATAAAATTCTCTCGAGTAAACAGACGCAAAATCTCAACAGGCAAAATGAATCAAAGTTATTTTTGCCGCGATTTCGAATTTAATAATGCAGTCGACAGAGATGCGAACAGTCTGTTTGAGAGGCGTATTTTAAAATACCGTCCTCCTTGTTTTCGGAAACAATATATACGCATCACGCGTTCTGTATAACCAGTGACTATAGAAATTCCTTCTATAGTCACTGCTTGTATGGATAGTGGCAGATGTATTTTTATCCCTAAAATGGGCCTGATAGACGACATTTGGCAACGACGAGCGGAAAGATGTAGAACTCGGCGACCTCTATGGGGCGGTAGTGGAAATATTTGTACGAATTCCCACAAAGGATGCCAACTCGAGGGACTTGGCATCCTTTTGGGTTCGCCTAAAAATATACGGCGAAGCACAGTCTGTAGCGAAGCTATATATGTCTGTGATAATACCTTCGACGGTATAAACAAAGTCTAGAGAAGTATTCTCTATATAGACTTTGGTACATATAAGTAAAAGCGAGTTCTACGGAAGCGTAGAAGGGTCACTTCATAAATAATATTTTTATTTTATTTCACTCCGACTTATAAGTCGACATTCCGATTTATAGGTGGACATACCGACTTATAAATCGACATTCCGACTTATAACTTATAAGTCGACACTCTGACACGATTGGGATTACGGAAGCTAAAAGAGATAGAAAGTAGGTTAAATGGGCTAAATTCTAGCAAATATGCGCCGATTCAAAATTTTTTGGAACATCCACGGGAAAATTCGGGAAAAACTGAAACCGCATTTTTGTTCTCATATTTGGACAGCCCTATGAAAATGTAGCAAAACGATTATGGCTTATAGGGATTTTGCCGTTTTTTCTGTGGGGGCTCTTAACTCAGTAGAAAACAGGCTTATCCAGAATAATAAGGTGGAAACGATCTTCTTCACGAATTGATTTAGATAGTGAAAAACGCTTAATTCAAAATACATGGTAGTCGATTCTGCAAATAAAAATAAAAAAAAAATAAACGAAATGCCTCATTTCTGGGAGTGGTTATCGAAAGTAGACAAAATTACCTTTTTAACGATGCCATATTATGTGGGGTTAATCTTGATAGTTAATGAGTAATCTTATTTTTAAAATTAAATTTTTTTGTTTTTATATAGGTATATATATTTTAATATAATCCTATTTATATATCATATACAATAAGGTTGTAATATTAACGAGTGCAAGACTGTTTACTAGAAATAGCAATAATGGGCAAGCACTTAAAACAAACAAAAAAGTAGTAACTGCATACACGTGTTTCATGTTATTTGGCAGTCATCAGTACGGGGTAACGTTAATCATATAAAAAAGATAGATAGGCATGATTTGGAAAGCAACCAATTATGTAAGATGGTGGTGGAACGATGGGAGTTAAAAGATACTCAGACGGTCGGCGAGTGTGGATTGTACGCGATTCAAATATATATTGTAAATGTTAATTGTTTAAATAAAAGTCAATCAGGACATAAGAGTGTGTTATCATTACGCTGGCTACAGGGTAGCACAAGTGGCGACGAGAAGTGGTACGACACTCTGGAGAATCAGCCCATAATATACAGGTATGTAATAGAACACTCTAAAAAGGCATTAAAATGCAAAAGATGATTAAGATTTAAACTTTTTTTTTTCGTTGCATGATAGTACTTATTTAAAACTAACTGTTACCCTAATGAAGGGCAGTCCAGAAAATAGGTAGTAGATAATGCACCACTGTTACCCTAAACAAGGGCAGTCAAAAAAAGAGTTATATACGTATACAGCTGTTACCCTATGCAAGGGCAGCCCTTTCCTTAAAAAAAAACTGATACCCTAAATTTTGAGGGCAGTGTAACACAACAACTGATTGGTACCCTATTTTCAGGGCAATCATCGATACTGAAGAAACTTTGATGTCAAGTACCTACTGACGCAAAACAGAACAGGCACTCATTAGCCATGACAGAAACCAATATAAAACCATTTTTGTGTGATAATATCGACAAATCACTAATTAGAGCCGAATGGGAAAAATGGTTGCGATCGCTGGAATTATATTTAGCTTCTGAGGACATAACGGATGCAGTCAAAAAGAGAAATAAACTTCTACATCTTGGTGGAATCCAGTTACAAGAAGTTGCCTATAATCTCCCAGGGGCATTTTAAATATATGATGCGGATCAAAATAATGATATCTATAAAACACTTATTGATAAACTATCGGAATATTTCTCGCCTAAACAAAATTCAACGTTTGAACGTCACATCTTCAGAAGTATTAAACCGGACCAAGGTGAAAGTTTTAACAAATTTGTCCTTAAGGTTAGACAACAAGCTGCCAAATGTGCATTCGGAAATTCTGCGCAAGAAGCCGCGGAGATCAATATTAAAGATAAAATAATTGACAATTGGGCAACGCTGGATTTGAAAAAAAAATTGTTGGAGAAAGAAAGATCTTTAAACGAAATTATAGAGCTATGCCAAATCCATGAACAAATTGGTAGTCAATCTAAAGCTATGGACTCACTAAGCGCAGAACCTAGTACGTCCTCTGCCGTCAATAAAATACAGATAAATAACAAAAATGATAGAAATCAATGTACAAGATGTGGAAAATCTGGACATTGGGGAAATTTAAGAGAGTGTCCGGCTAAAAGTGTTAAATGCGATAACTGTGGATTTCGTGGACATTATTCGTTTTGCTGTAGAACAAATCTGCGAACAAAACGTTTCTCTAGCAAAACGTCTTCATTTGAACCCCAGAACAAACGTAGAAGAACAGGCTCTAGAGTACATTACATAGAAGATGAAAGTGAAGTCGAAGGGGGCGTTAGAAATTTTGAATGTTTTAAGATATCCACTAATCAGCAAGACGACAAAAACGACGACTTGGTAGAATGCAACGTAGGTGGAATTCCTCTGGTCTTACTTATTGACTCCGGCGCAAAGGTAAACATAGTGAACGGCGACGACTGGGAAATTCTAAAGAAAAAGAAAGCCGTGGTATGGGACATTAATTCAGAGCCTAGTCACACTCTAAGAGGGTATGCAGCAGGTCAACCATTAAACGTTAGACATGAGTTCCAAACGACAATTAGTTTAAAAGACAAGGAAGAAATCGTAGCCCCGTTTTATGTAGTAGATCAAGGAGATATATCAATACTGGGAAAGGATACAGCCAAGCGACTAGGAATCCTGAAATTAGGTTTGAATGTAGCGAGCATAACGGAAGAGAGAAAACCTTTCCCGAAAATAAAAAATATTCAAGTTAAGTTAACTATTAATCGACAAATAAAGCCTGTCAAACAACCTGTTAGAAGAGTCCCCATTTCAGTAGAAAGTTTAGTTGAGAAAAAACTTACAGAAGCGCTACAGTCCGATATCATAGAAAAAGTCACCGAACCGAGCGAATGGATCTCGCCTATAGTAGTGATTTTTAAACCTAACGATGACATTCGTATCTGTGTCGACATGCGTAGAGCTAACGAAGCAATTCTCAGGGAAAATTATCCTCTTCCAACATTCGAATCCTTTATGACAAAGCTCCATAATGCAAAATATTTTTCCCGTTTGGACTTAACTAATGCGTATCATCAATTAGAACTAGATGAAGAAAGTAGGCCCATTACAACATTCATCACGCACAAGGGAATGTTTCGTTACAAACGACTAATGTTCGGCGTCAATTCCGCACCTGAGATCTTCCAACGAGTTTTTGAAGAAATGCTGTCTTGTTGTAAAAATTGTTTGAATTATCTAGACGATGTAATCGTATACGGCAGTACATTAGATGAACATGATGTTTGCTTATCAAAAGTTTTGGAAATATTTACGGTAAACAATGTACTTTTAAATGAAGCTAAGTGCATTAAAGGAGTTCAAGAACTCGACTTCCTTGGCCATAAATTATCTGATAAAGGGATCGAGGCAGATAAAACAAAAATTAAAACGATTGTAGACTTCCGATCCCCTAAAACAAAAGAAGAAACTAGAAGCTTTCTAGGTCTCGTCACTTACCTAGGAAAATTTATTCCAGACCTCGGTAAAACCACCGAACCACTGCGCCAACTAACTAGAATCGACCAAAAGTTTGAATGGTTAAAAAGTCACCAAGAAAGCTTCGACAAATTAAAACGATCACTGGCCACTCTCCCAACTCTATCATATTTTGACCCTCAGAGAAGAACACGCTTAGTAGCAGATGCGAGTCCAGTAGCACTAGGAGCAGTATTACTGCAATTTGACGAACAACAAATTCCACAAGTAATATCGTTTGCAAGCAAGAATCTTTCCGCTGTGGAACGGCGGTACTCACAGACCGAAAAAGAGTTTGGCATTGGTATGGTCGGTAGAGCGCTTTTATTACTATCTAGCTGGCTTAGAGTTCGAGCTGGTAACAGATCACAAACCATTGGAAGCCATATTCAAACCAACATCCAAGCCACCAGCTCGAATAGAAAGATGGGTTCTCAGACTGCAATCATTCAGATTCAAAATCATCTACCAATCCGGAAAGCATAACATAGCCGATTCGTTATCGAGATTGTGCCAAATAACAGATGGACCATCGTTTGACAATGAAAATGAGCACCATGTATTAACAGTAATAGAAAGAAATTCACCGAAAGCAATGAATATTTCTCAGATACTTTCAGAAAGTCAGAAAGATAGCCAAATAGTTGAAGCAATTGACAAAATAAAAACAACTGTTGGAATAATGCAAATAAGAACATCTTCTATCCATTTCGTCTTGAGCTCACCACAGTAGGACCGATAATGGTACGGGGAACAAGAATAATCATACCAGAATCTTTACGAAATCATGTGTTGAAACTAGCGCATGAAGGACATCCGGGAGAGACAGTGATGAAAAGAAGGATAAGAGCAAAAGTCTGGTGGCCTGTTATAGACAAAGATGTAGAGAAATTTGTAAAAAATTGTCGAGATTGTCTGTTGGTTACAACACCAGATAGACCACCACCGATGAAAAGGCACCGTTTCCCGGATGGCCCATGGCAAGGTGTTGCAATAGATCTCATGGGACCATTACCAAATCAAGATCAATTACTAGTAATAGTGGATTATTTCTCCAGGTACCAAGAAATTAAATTTCTTAAAACGACGACTTCGTCGGTTATAATCAACCAACTCTCAGAAATCTTTTCCCGACTTGGAATACCACGATCAATAAGAGCAGACAACGGACCGCAGTTTGCTAGCCAAGAATTTAAACATTTCTGTTCAAATCATAATATCGACCTGATACAAACACCACAAGCCACAAGCAAACGGGGAGGTCGAAAACATGAACAGAGCTATTCTAAAACGACTCCAAATAGCTCATGCGAACAAACTGAACTACAAAACCGAACTTCAGAAATTTACTTTGATGTATAATACAACACCCCATGGAACTACGGGAAAATCACCCTCAGAACTTCTTTTTGGAAGAACTATTCGTGATAAGATTCCATCTATAACAGACCTAATTATTGAACCCGTAGACGAAGAAGCGCGCGACAATGATCTACTAAATAAACACAAAGGGAAAGAAAAAGAGGACAAAGCCAGACAAGCTAGAGCAACTGATATAAAGGAAGGAGATAAAGTTGTAGTGAAGAATATGACAACACCGCATAAACTGACTACTCGATTTAATAACAAAGAGTTCCATGTTATTGGCAAACAAGGAAATGAGGCCACAGTAATTGGAGAAGATGGACAAATATTCAAGCGACATGTCAGTCACTTAAAGAAAGTTCCAGAGCCATCAATGGAGAATTTACTAGAATCTCAAATGTCCACTACCGGACATAAGACAGAGGTTGAGTCTGCGGGACACAATATGCAAACAAAATCAATACATTCATCTGAAAGCAATAAACCAGACACGGAAGCCCGGATGGCGCCACCAAGGGTGTTGCCACTCAGGCCAAGGAAAGTGGAGGGAATGTGGAGACGGACCGATGAATAAGGAACGTAAAAAGAAGCAGTTATGTAAGATGGTGGTGGAACGATGGGAGTTAAAAGATACTCAGACGGTCGGCGAGTGTGGATTGTACGCGATTCAAATATATATTGTAAATGTTAATTGTTTAAATAAAAGTCAATCAGGACATAAGAGTGTGTTATCATTACGCTGGCTACAGGGTAGCACACCAATGAAGTCCAGGCAGGAGCCAACGGCACATTTGCAGCTTCAGTCAGTACATCCCCTGGATTTGGGACTTGCACTAATGAAAATGTCGCCACGGAGGCTGCTAAAGTGACCTGCGTCAAAGTTTACAGATATTTTATTCTGTAAACTTTGCCTGCCTGGAAATCTTCATTATTGCTATTTCTTGTATTTCTTGTATACAATATCATACCTTACCTACTTAAAATAATTTTAATTATTTACATAGGTACATATACAGGGTGTTTCAGAAAAACCTGGCAAAACTTCTAGAGCATAGAGAATTTAAATTAAAATAAAATTCTTATTGACCATGTGTCTATCGTCATGAATAGGAAGCTGATGTGAAAAACAAGAAAATATATATTAAACAATCCTCATCGTATGCTTCTGCAGAGATGGATGCCTCCAAAACTGCGAGTGTCGAAGAAGTGGTCTCAATTGTTCAAGTATGTGCAGCAATTGCTTAGGACTTGCATGTCTCAATAGAGATACTATAATCATCGACGACGATTTAAATGATTGATGATTCTCAGGTGGACGTAGAACACGAAGATTTGTTTCCTCTCACCAGCCCGAGTGAACTATTTGGTGCTGACTGATAACGCAATTAATGATTCACCTACAACTTATAACCTTTTGTATCATTTTTTCAATATAGATTGTTTAATATATTTTCTTGTTTTTCACATGACTTTCTCATTTTAACAAGCTAAGGACAAATTAGATATGGGAATGATTTGGCATAAAAGAACGAATGGAAATCATAACGCTATAACGAATGAGGGCAAAAAGTGAGTACAAATTAACTAAGGCTACTAACTTGTATTGGACATATTTACAGTTATATACTTATGAGGTTATGTTGTGACAAAAAATAACAATCTATGGGTGTAATATGTATCATATATGCATAGATATATCTATATATTCTACATACATTATTCAGTTACTAATTTATACTGTACATAATTTTTTTAAGTTTTTTCAACAAAAACTACGTGAAATAAAAACATAGAAATTTTTACCCCTCCATATCATGGAAACCGTTCAGTTTACCATAATTCTGTATATAACAATTCTTGTTCATAATTTAATGTATATCATTTGCGTATAGGATAACGTTTGCGCTAAACCTCATAGTTTACTAGATATTCACGCAAAACTGTGAAAAATAAGAATTTGCTGCCCTTTTCACCCCCTCCCCCGAAACCCGACGCTGGTGGTGGTGTAACTTTTTAGTCCTAACTCTTAGGAGGGTATGGAATTATTTCGCGCTAGAAAGAACCTTTTTTTTCATGTTTGGGTTTTGGCCCAATTTTAGTGTACTAGTTCTGGATTAGGTAATGCCTCGAGTAGTGCAGAATGTTGGTGTGAAATATGTAAAGCCGAATGTTTATGTTGTCGTTGGAAGGGTACGATTACCATTAAATTTATAATAAACAAAGCCATTAGCAATTCTACTTTTCAATTTTTATTGTTGGGAACATTGCAATGAGGTAATGACATGGTCAAGATACCTTTAGGTATAGTAGTGCTTCACTATTTCAAACAAACTAAATAGCACCTCGTTAACATGTTTTATTATCGTCATTTTCAGTTGTCACTTGTCACAGTTGTTTTCTAGCTTCCACAACCGACGTTATAATATGAAACTGGGCTTTCAGGATGTTCTGCTGTGGTCGATGTCGGTTGTTACTAAACATTTCGCTGGTCATCGCAGCCATCATCTTCATCCTATGTGCTTGATCCCAACTGATGATATAAATTTTTGTTTATGTTACACCGTCGTGTTGTTTTCGCTGCAATAAAAAAGTTTATTTCATTTAAAAAACTAGAGAATGCCAGTTTCCCACTTCCCCTTAGGGCCTAAGCTATACGTTAATTTGTGTTTGATCGATCTTTCGTGTCTTGTAACCTGAGTGCGAGTGCTTTCTGAAGGGCTGTGATGTCTCAATTTTGATTATTAGGAATCCAGTCAGTTATCTTTATTTGCTAAATCTGCTGCTGTACCAAAAAACTAGCACTTGAAGTAATTTTCTCAATTTATATAATATGAAACTTTGCCGCTTATAAAATGTCTGGAATAAATTCGCCTATATTTTAACTGGCTTTCACTCAGAGAACTTCATTTTAAAGCTCTAATCCACATTAATCCAGGTCGCTCTTTTGGAAGAAAATTAAGTGTTTTCAAGGGCTGCAGGTATCCTATAATTATTGTCCCCGTTTCCACTGACTAAAAGGACTAAAAGGCATCTTCAGATTTATATGAATACGAGGTGTTGCACTTAAATATTAATTGACAAAACTAACGCACATTTGACAATTTCTCGTGTTTTTATCCTCTAGGAAACATGGCCGCCGATTTGTGACGTCATATGAGAATGGTCAATACTGTAATTTTGAAACCCTTTTTACTTCATTATTTTGGAGAAAATTCTGCAGTTTAATATTTATTAATTTAGTGTATAGTAGGAACTAAAGTCCTGACATAATAATATAACCGAAAATGATGATTGAGGCTGTTTTTCCTCAACAGTGCAATAACTGTTAATATAACTTCCTTGCTATGCCAAAATTTGTCCAATAACGCCCTCAGGATAAATAAAAGAAATGTGGCATTGGCTGAATACTGAATATTCGGCCGAATATTCGGCGGAATATTCTCGGTTAATCACTAAAATTTATAGTATTTCTTATCAAAACATTTTTAATGGCTCTATGCTGATAACTGAGCGTAGAATAAGTAGGTACTTATAGTAGAGATGTTCCAAATATTCAGCACGGCGAAAAATTGGCCAAATATTGTTGACTATTTGGCAAGGCCGAATTATGGTTTTACGACTGGCTGGGGATGCACATGACATTTAAGTTGGATAATAGTGGGTTTTAAATTTTAATAGTTTCTTTATATTTTAAGTAGATTACATTTTCGTACAAAAATTTAAATCTTACTATTTATTTTTCAATAAATGTTACAATTTGCCGAATATTCGGTTTTTAAAAGCATTATTCGGCAATGCCCAAAGAAGTGGAAGAATATTCGGCCAATTATTCCTCATGCCGAGTACTCTGTGTATTCCTAAACAGAATTACACATTTACCACGCTCTGCTACTGGTAAAAATACCGGATTTATCAGCAGAAATCACCCGTATAAAATTAAAAGGTTTCATGCGGTCGACGTCGACCTAGTCAAGGAGGCAGCCAATAAGAAAACGAGTGTAGCAATTTGATTGGTCGGCATTTCGGAGATCCACGGAGCAGGTGTCGACGTGGGCCAGTTAGGCCAGTATAACCAGTGCCGTGCACGGAAATAAGGATTGCGCTTTATTTTACGGATTTTGGTTTTGCGTATAGATTTTCATGTGTTGTTTTGTGTGAAACAAAATTATTGGTTTGCTTTGGTTTCCATCATTTCAAAGTTTATTTTATTATTTTTTAGTGCATTTAAATAAAATTTTTATATTTTTAAGGGCTGCGCGCCGCGTAAGACTCGGTTTTGCCCAAGCGTTTTTATGCGGTTCCAAAGTGACTTCATCTATACCATATTTTCGCAATTTGTCAGCCGCTTTCAATAACAAAAATACGCACTTATTTCCATATTCGAAATCTGCATTGCATTTTAAACAGCTATAAGAAAAATTTCTTTTGAAAACATTTCAGAAACGGTTGACCGAAAGTAAAATGTAGGTAGGGGAATGCGGGGCAATGTGGGGTAAAACGGGGTACGAGTATTTTTACTAGATACAGCCTAACTGAAGCAGCCAAATTTCAAATCTACATGTCCCCCTTTCACCTCTTTTCGATGCAAGACCACGCCCCCGGTCAAGTCAATTCAGTGAGTACATAGCTATTGTTGGGAGTACAACAGCTCCCGTGTTTTAAAACTTGTGTTTACGGTTTTACAAGATAAATACAGTTTTTATATGATTTTCGATGTGAGTTTTATTGCTTAATTAAACTTATTATTAAGTATGATTAATCTAAATCATTTTATCGAAAAATAATTGTCGTTGTAAATTTTGTTTATATTTTATTGTAAAATGTGCGTCGGGGCAAAATGGGGTATTAGAGATGGGGCAAAATGGGGTACTCCGTGTACCCGGGTACCGTACCCGGATGTCCTATTGAAATACCTACAAGGCAATTTAGTTTTATTCTTGGACACTTCAACAGTTTTATTTTTTATTTTTCCAACCGTTAAAATGATTAAACGAAATTTTGTACACAACATGCATTGATCCAGTGTCACAAAATATGGTAATACCAGTGACTATATCTATAGTCACTGGTAATACCAAGTTCCCAATGTAGCCAGTGGCGGAGATATGGGTATACAATACCCTTGAATATTATTCATTATTCTAAGCAAAAACTGTCTCTTGACTTTTTTTTTATCTGCCGAAGTTCTACGGGAAAATTAATTTATCTTTTATTGCTTTTATGGAATGTAAAAAATAATTTATTTAATTTGAAAAAAAATGACATTTTAGATTTTTTTTGGCCAGTACTGAACAAAAATGTAAATTTAGGTACCGTGAAACTATGGCAGATACAAAAAATGCCAAGAGACGGTTTTTGCTTAGAAGAAAAAAAAGCTCTACGGGGCCGTGTCAGTATTTTACTTGATAAAACAAATGTAGTGTATCTCCACCACTGGCTATATTTTGGGAACTTGGTATTATCACATTTTATGATACTTGATCAATGAATGTATAAAAATTTCGTTTAAATACCTTTAACGGTTGGAAAAATAAAAATAAAATTTAAAAAACTAACATTTTCATGTTTTTACGTTTTTATTATTATTATTATTTTTTTAATTTAAAGATTACCTACTGTTTGCTTAATAAAACATTTTGGAGAAACGTCTCTTTAATTCACCAAAAACTCACTATTTTAAAGCATTATTGTACTACCCCATTTTACCCCTCTTGGGGTACCCATTACCTATACCCCGCATACGGGGCAAAACGGGGCAAAGCACAATTTTATTAAAAGTCCAAAAAAGTTAAAACTCAGTTACTGATCCCGTTATACAAAATGTTGCTAATGTTACTAAACATATCTAACTACCTGTAAATATAAATATATAATTATTTCATTTATATATCCCAGAAATATGGGGCTATGAAATTAAGTACCCCATATTGCCCCGCATTCCCCTATAGCATTGACTATAGAATTCCTTCTATAGTCACTGCCTATAGGTATACCGAAATATTGAGGAGAAGAAAAATGTTGTCTGATAAATATATCCTACCTTTGAAATTTATATCCAGAGAAGTCAAACTTCGGTAGTCACTTCATAAAAAAATGATTATTTTCACATCAAAACTTCCGTCGCCGTTATCGCTAGGCTCTCCCTTTAAGATTTCTGCTCCCATTGAAGGCGGCGGTCCCGTTTTTAATAATTCCATACCGATTTTGCGGCACTAATAAAAAAATGATTATTTTCACATCAAAACTTCCGTCGCCGTTATCGCTAGGCTCTCCCTTTAAGATTTCTGCTCCCATTGAAGGCGGCGGTCCCGTTTTTAATAATTCCATACCGATTTTGCGGCACTAATAAAAAAATGATTATTTTCACATCAAAACTTCCGTCGCCGTTATCGCTAGGCTCTCCCTTTAAGATTTCTGCTCCCATTGAAGGCGGCGGTCCCGTTTTTAATAATTCCATACCGATTTTGCGGCACTAATATCTCCCGCAGATTGAAAGAAGACCCCGAAAACGCGCCCGACTCCCCGCCAAACTGCCAACCGGAAGCAAAAGGAAACCCGGAGCCCGGGAACTTTTGATTGGCGTTTCGCCGGCCTGGCGCGACGGGACTAATTTAAAATTTAATATGTTTTTTATTCGGCGGGACAAATAAGAAATTACGCGCGCCCCACGCGGGCTCTAACTCCATTTCTGCTCCCATTGAAGGCGGCGGTCCCGTTTTTAATAATTCCATACCGATTTTGCGGCACTAATATCTCCCGCAGATTGAAAGAAGACCCCGAAAACGCGCCCGACTCCCCGCCAAACTGCCAACCGGAAGCAAAAGGAAACCCGGAGCCCGGGAACTTTTGATTGGCGTTTCGCCGGCCTGGCGCGACGGGACTAATTTAAAATTTAATATGTTTTCTATTCGGCGGGACAAATAAGAAATTACGCGCGCCCCACGCGGGCTCTAACTCCATTTCTGCTCCCATTGAAGGCGGCGGTCCCGTTTTTAATAATTCCATACCGATTTTGCGGCACTAATATCTCCCGCAGATTGAAAGAAGACCCCGAAAACGCGCCCGACTCCCCGCCAAACTGCCAACCGGAAGCAAAAGGAAACCCGGAGCCCGGGAACTTTTGATTGGCGTTTCGCCGGCCTGGCGCGACGGGACTAATTTAAAATTTAATATGTTTTCTATTCGGCGGGACAAATAAGAAATTACGCGCGCCCCACGCGGGCTCTAACTCCATTTCTGCTCCCATTGAAGGCGGCGGTCCCGTTTTTAATAATTCCATACCGATTTTGCGGCACTAATATCTCCCGCAGATTGAAAGAAGACCCCGAAAACGCGCCCGACTCCCCGCCAAACTGCCAACCGGAAGCAAAAGGAAACCCGGAGCCCGGGAACTTTTGATTGGCGTTTCGCCGGCCTGGCGCGACGGGACTAATTTAAAATTTAATATGTTTTTTATTCGGCGGGACAAATAAGAAATTACGCGCGCCCCACGCGGGCTCTAACTCCATTTCTGCGCGCGGCGGCGACCGCTGCGAAATCGGATTCTTTTCGGGGACATTTCGGGGGGGCGCTAATGCTGCTTGCCAGTTTACCGGATTTCTGAAAATAGCAATTTTTTATTAGGCTATTTAGTACGAGAGCCGGCTGCATGATTTCAACTCTCATAAGCTTATAGAATAAGATGTGTAAAATGTATGTAATATGTAGAGTATATTTCTTTACTTGAAGCGAGTAGGTTGTCTCAGTTTGTATGGGCCCGATCATTGTTATTTAAAGAAGTTGCGGTCAATTTTTAGGCAAATCTACTCTCATATGATTATACAGGGTGTCCGGTAAGTTCGGGGAAATCTCTCGCCAGCGTGTTGGTGACGTCAAAATATACCTGGTGTTTCATATATTTTTTTCCCCTAAAGTACTCCGTAACAGAACTACAGGGTCCCAAAGGGGTACTCACTGCTTTACATTTTTTGATTTAACTTTTGAACGCCCTTGTATATTTTGATGAAATTTTGGAATTTTGCATAGACGGTAAAAACCAATTACCTCATATTTGAATCATGCTTGGACAATGCCGTGGAAGTCAGGAACGGACTTCACGCAATACCCATGGGCTCAAAATTTTGACTGGTATAAATTTAAAAAGCCGAAAACAAATTTTTTTAAAGCCTTGAACATTTCTCTTCAAAAAAGGTACTCTTTATTCGTTTCGAAAAAGTCAACCGTTTTCATGGAAAAATCGCTTTTTTGAAATCCGTAACTTAAGATGCAATAATGGAAACTACCAGAATTTAGTGTTTTCACCTGACGGATAACAACAATTACGTGTGACAAGATTTGTCAATAATTTTTATTAGCACACTGCAATTTTCAGTAGGCATTAATATCGAGAAAATGAAAAAAAACAATGAAACTGTTTAAAAATAGTTTAATAAAGTTTGGTTATAAAGAAAATGTTTCGTTTAGTCGGGCAAATGTTCAAAGTGAGCTCCTTCTACCCGAATACATTTTCTTATCCTGCGAATTTTTTCTTGCTGCACCCTAAACAGCATTTCAGGATCATTTCGAATTTGATCAGAATAGTGAAATATTCTTTCCAATAACTCTTCCCTGGTATTTACAGGAGTTGAATATACTAGTCCCTTGAGATGACCCCAGAAAAAAAAATCTAACGGATTGAGGTCAGGAGACCTAGGTGGCCACAAAACAGGTCCTCCTCGGCCTATCCAACGATTGTCAAAGTGCTGGGTTAAGTAGAGACGTACCTCCCGGGAATAATGTGGGGGAGCGCCATCGTGCATAAACCACATTTGATTCCTTATTTGTAAGGGCACATTTTCCAGTAAATCATTTAAATTATTTTGTAAAAAATGTAAATACAGAGCTCCATTCAAACGTTCATCCAAAACAAAAGGACCAATCAAATTATTCCCAATTATCCCTGCCCAAACATTAACCAGAAATCTTTGTTGGTGCTTGATCTGAACTATGGCGTGAGGGTTTTCGTCATGCCAAATGTGCAGATTTCGACTGTTGGTAATACCGTCTCTCGTGAAGCCAGCTTCGTCGCTAAATAAAACAATTTCTGTGAAACTCGGATCGCCTATAAATTGTTGCAAAAACCAGTTTGCATAGTTAAGCCGTGGACGATAATCATTCGGAGACATTGCATGCACTTTTTGGACGTGATAAGGATAAAGTAGCTGTTCTCGCAATGTTTCATGAACAACCCCCTTTGTGGTATTTAACTGAGCTGCAAGCTTACGAACGCTATTAGAAGGGTTTTCGGATATTTCATCCAATATGTGCTCTTCTAAGTTTTGATTTCTTGCTCTCCTTTGCGGCCCTTCCCCACCACGACGAGGTAAAAAACTACCTAATGTAAATTTTAGGAGACTGATTTAAGACATTCTAAACTCGGTTTGTTTACTACCTGTTTCTCTTAAACGACGATCAACTCTCACAAATGTTTTTCGATTTGGCAAATTGCGATTTGGAAATCTTTGAGCATAAATTCTGCTTGCCTCCAGAGAATTGCAGTGTGCTTGTCCATAAATTAAATGCATGTCTGCATATTCGGCATAAGTATAAAAATGCTCCATTGCTAATAAAAATTATTGACAAATCTTGTCACACGTAATTGTTGTTATCCGTCAGGTGAAAACACTAAATTCTGGTAGTTTCCATTATTGCATCTTAAGTTACGGATTTCAAAAAAGCGATTTTTCCATGAAAACGGTTGACTTTTTCGAAACGAATAAAGAGTACCTTTTTTGAAGAGAAATGTTCAAGGCTTTAAAAAAATTTGTTTTCGGCTTTTTAAATTTATACCAGTCAAAATTTTGAGCCCATGGGTATTGCGTGAAGTCCGTTCCTGACTTCCACGGCATTGTCCAAGCATGATTCAAATATGAGGTAATTGGTTTTTACCGTCTATGCAAAATTCCAAAATTTCATCAAAATATACAAGGGCGTTCAAAAGTTAAATCAAAAAATGTAAAGCAGTGAGTACCCCTTTGGGACCCTGTAGTTCTGTTACGGAGTACTTTAGGGGAAAAAAATATATGAAACACCAGGTATATTTTGACGTCACCAACACGCTGGCGAGAGATTTCCCCGAACTTACCGGACACCCTGTATAACAAAATAGGTACCATCGGAAAGAAAGCCCATGGAGCAACAATAAAAAAAGGGTCCCTTGGTCCTTTAGAAATCCGATAGGCCTACTTTCGGGGCCCCGAAAATCCTCCGCTGTTAAATACGGCGCGAAAGACGGGGGCAAGTCTGGACCTCGGGGACGCGAGTTGCGTGCGAAGTCCCGCTATACAGCCAGTGCCATATACCGCTTGATGCACAGGAAAAAAAAATTTCAAACGCGTTTTTCGGGAGATCTGACGGTACGGCCAGATGGCCGGAGAATGGGTCAACATATTTAAAGAAACTTTTTCAGGTAAATATTTCTCGTTTTCGAGTTATTAAGGATTTTCGGCGAAAAAAACGACGAACACAGGTGGGACGCATCTTTTTTACGTGATTGGCATTTCCTGTCACCTAAAAGCCAAAGTCCGTAAACTGTCAGAAATTGCCCTTTTTCGCCGAGCTACAGCTAAGTTATTTCGGCTCGGGGCTCTGGGGTCGGAATTTTTAAAGCTTCCCTCAAGTCTTCAGTTGTACCTCATTTGACTATAAAAAGCTATGAAATGTCAACTACGATCACGACATTAAATAAGATCACTTTTTTATGCTGAATTTTTATAGGTATATGGTCGGCAATGAAAGTTATAACAGGGTGTCCGGAAATTACGTGCACATACGGAAGGGGGTAATTCTTTGGCCCATTTTAAGAAAAAAAATTCATATGAACGTATGTCGTAAACGTCCTAACTTTTGAGATACAGGGCGTTGAAATTCATTTTTTTTAAATTGAATTTTGGCTACATCTCCCAGAAATTGGCAAAATGTGCCCCAAAACACCTGTTGAAACATTGTATATGTTGTTCGAAACATATACAATTTTCACCGACCGCTTTCAAATGCTATAGATCAACTGTACTTTCAAAATGAAGAAAAAATCCCTATGAAGAATGCACCAAAAATTATTCGCTTTCAAAATGGAAAGGATTGAATTTGACAAAATTTGAACACCCTATTTCCAGAAAACCAATGGTTTAACATTTTTTTCTTCATTTTGAATGTACAGTTAATATGTAGCATTTGAAAGCGGTCGTTGAAAATTTTATGTTTCGAATATTGGAGTCAACAGGTGTTTTGGGGCACATTTTGCCAATTTAAACGTAAACGGTTGCTTTAATTGTTATGAAACAAGAGTACCTTTTTCTTGCAGAATGAAAAGATGCACTAAAATGATGTACCTGCAAGACCAAAAAGATAACCTCAAAAAAGTTACGCGTAAAAGCGTGATCAAAAAACAGCGCAAGTGGCGCCCTCTGTGAGATACGGTGAAATTGACATTTTCAGCTTATTCTCCATCCCCAAAAACACAGCAGTGCCAAATTTCAGTTCAGCAGCTTGATTATTTCGGGAGATGTAGCCAAAATTCAATTTAAAAAAATGAACTTCAAAAGTTAGGACGTTTACGACATACGTTCATATGAAGTTTTTTTCTTAAAATGGGCCAAAGAATTACCCCCTTCCGTATGTGCACGTAATTTCCGGACACCCTGTATAGACTAGAGATTTTAGGACTTTACATTTTCTCTGGTGGAACTGATTTAATGGGAAAAACAACAAAAACATATATAATGACAAGTTGTTGCAGGTGGCAGGACACATAATTTGTGCAAACCTAGCACCTAGCCCTAATAATCCAAGATAATTAGATCCGTCTTATAAGGGGCGCAAAAAATAAATGCTGGCAAGTTGAATTTTTCAGGGTTGGTCGAGGACTGCCTCCTGAGTATCCAACCAAGCCTGTGCATAATAATAAGCTCTACAACTTTATGCCTTATAAAACTTTTTTATAACTTTCATATCTCACCAATTACAGCGCATTTCATGTTTTTTTTTTAATATATAGAGGAAAAAAAAATTTCAAACATTGAACGAACGAAGCATTCGTATTAAATATTGCATTTTTTAAAAAATGAAATGCGCTGTAACTGGTGAGATATGAAAGTTATAAAAAAGTTTTATAAGGCAAAGTTGTAGAGCTTATTATTATGCACAGGCTGGAAAAAAAATAAAAAAAAAGAAACCACCCCTATTGCACAAAACCCTGAAGGGATCGAGTGTGATTTTTTGGTTGGATACTCAGGAGGCAGTCCCCGACCAACCCTGAAAAAATCAGCTTGCTAGCATTTATTTTTTTGCACAATGGATAAATAAATATCCTGGGCTATAAAGGGAAGAAGAAGACGCATCATTTGGCCACTTTAAACATAACCTTTAAGTTCTGTACTGATTTTGACATTAATGGGAAGTAAAGTTTGAGTAAAAATATTTTCGAATATTTATTTGTGGCCTAAACAGGCCCATTAATTTTTAATTGGGTTTTTCGCCACCAAACTGATCGAAAGACAACTTTTTCAAGTTGCCTGAAAAATTCATAAATTCTTAACAGTAAATGAACAAAACTTTGAACGCTTAACTCAAAAAATAACTTCAACAAATACCATGTCACTTGAATGTGAAATGACAGATTATGAAATGTCAAGTTAAAATATCTTGACAACAGAAACAATAGCCTAGCCACCTGATATTGTACCCTGTGTTCTATCTAACTAACTTTCTTTGCATAACTGACAATAATATTTTACTGATTCTTTAATTTTTCGTCTATTTCCTACTTCTTCTTTGAGAATTGTTACTAAAAGAGTGTTTTTATGTTCTTTTAAACGAACATTAGATGGCCTACAAGTCTCCACAACATAGAGAACTTTCCGCATTCACAAGGAATTTTATAAATGCAATTTTATGAACTTTGTGCCTCATCGTCTTAACTAGCTGTATTTTTGGTTTTAAATACTGTTCTGGCATTAACACGATTGCCTATACGTTTTAGCTTATCTGATAGTTCAGTAGGAATACAATTATCAATAAAGAAAGATTTTTTAATACCTGTACTTATTATAAATAATAAAGGAGGTTTTAGTGGCATATCAGGTAAATGATATCAATTGAAAAAAATGCACTCCAGCCGGGACTCGAACCCGGGACTCCTACTGTAGCCGTAGGCACTTAACCAAGTAATTTCCGGTAGCTAGATTTAAAAAAATTACGTTTTAGGTGGCTGTCTGAAACACCCTGTACTAAAACAAATAAATAAATATTATCCTCTAGTAGGAAATTTTATTAGCCTTGATCTGACATGGGTATCGTACAGTGGAATTAACGTGTCTGGTTCGCACGTAATATCGGTTTTAAAAGAATTAGGTAAGTAGGCGTAAATTATATCAAAGATTATTAAGTAAGTTAAACTCTAAAAATATATAGGAAATAATATAAATAATAGGAAAATATAGGAGTAAACTTATTATGAAAAAAATGTATATCTATAAACAGCAATTATGTATTATTACAATGTACCAACATTTAAAGGTCTTGCTCAAAATTTTACACCACACCGTGGATGCTCAATATTAAGGTTATTCTTAAGTAACCATGAAACAAATAATGACGTTAGTTGTCAAGTTGTTGACAGTTCTTTATTAGCAATATTTAAGTTTCAAAATAATATAATACTAACAAAAGTCAAAAAGTTATTATTTTTAAGCTTTTAAGTTTAAGTTGAGTTCCATTGAGCCTCAATACTCTTTATTGAAAAAAAAAAAACTGAGATGGTCATTTGTATCCTTACCTTACCTAATATTGAGTGTCGACAGTGTGGTTCAA
The DNA here is from genome assembly GCA_963920635.1 of Pseudeuparius sepicola. Taxonomy (NCBI): domain Eukaryota; kingdom Metazoa; phylum Arthropoda; class Insecta; order Coleoptera; family Anthribidae; genus Pseudeuparius; species Pseudeuparius sepicola. The sequence goes on along the minus strand of OY987300.1, from coordinate 12,129,975 downwards.
AATTTTGAGTAGGTCCTTTTAATAATGTTGGTTAATTATAATAGCTGTTTATAAAAATACAGTTTTCAATTGATAGCCATTTTATGACGCCATTTTTTAAATCGAGTTAATTGTTCTAAAGGCCTTGAAAACACCTACAATTTGACGCCTTGCTCGCTAAATTATCTTAAAAATTGACCAAGTTATATAGGCCTGGGGAGTTCTAGTTGGCGGACCCTGTATACCTCCAGTCACGGGCGTAGCCAGGATTTAGTTTTGGGGGGGGGGGTTAGTTTGAGAAGTAAATAAAAGAACAAAAATACACTTACATGAAATTTAATATCTATATATTCATCCGAAAAACTACGACATATTTATAAAGTTCTTAACTTTAAATGAAATGGATAAATTAACTTCGTTCCTCTGCGCTAAATCTAAAACCATTAAAGAAGAAATCTTCGGCTTTTTCTTTTAAATATATCCACTACTTCATCTGCATGAATTTCTGTTCCATAGTGAATGTTCATTAGAGCCAAACCATTAAGTCTGTTTTCACTTGTAGTGTTTCGTAAATAGTTTTTTAGTCTCCTTAGGCTCGAGAAAGACCTTTCTGGGGTAGCAGTGGATACAGGAATGGTAGCGAAGATTTGTAGTAATATGTAAATATTAGGATAAAGGTTTTTATCGCACATATCTAGGCATTCCAAAGTAGATTTCGGGGTAGGCAGTCTTCTTATCAGCATGCAAGGTAGCTGAAGCTTTGATAGCTAAATCCAAATTAGTTTCTTTATTAGAAACCCCTTGACCTTGACTACACCACTTTTTCCAGTAGTCCATACCTTTAGGTTTATCACCCTTACTTTTTTCCCCTCCATTTTTCGACAGTAATAATGATTCACGTATCTATCCTTAACAAGGTCATCGAATAACAGTGCACTAAAATAATTACTCACTTACACGGTACACTTAATTTTTCTTCACTATTCGTTCACCACTTTTCACTTTTATTCGCTTCGAGTTCGCATGGAACAATACTGCCGTAAGCGCGGTCACGCGCCGCTTATATAGCAGCCCAGTAGCCGTCCAGAAACTTCCACGAACTTCCACAAAGTTCCGCTCATTTCGACCGAGGGGCGTGGCGAATAATCGAGAAACAACGCAAAGTGTCCCTACAATACAAAATAGTTCGGCTGCAACTGCGTCTGCCTCTCGTCAAAAGATGGCGCTAGGCGCTACTATTACTACATATATTCAAACGTAATAATAATTTAACTCTTCACTCCTCGTATTTTTTCGGTATAATATTAGGTAATATTTTGCTTATTTCGGGGGGGGGTTTGAATCCCCGAAACCCCCCCTTGGCTACGCCCGTGCCTCCAGTACATCTATTGAAAAAGCCCACCGCCTATTGATACGGAACACGATTTTTCCGCTTTATGTGCGTGTGTTTCGGTTTCTGGAATTGACAAGTTACTTAAACGTGCCCTTGTATATAGACTTTTCCGCAGTTGAGGAATATTCCCAAGAATATAGGACCCAATATCTCTGAATTTACATTGTAATTTTCCGAGGCAATTGCGTGGGAAATTCAATAGAATGTGTCTGCGCCTTTTCGTTTGTTTATGACGGAAAATAAATTGCAATGTGTCAGCAGGTTATTGTTTTCGCCTATATTAAAAAATGCAATGAAAATATGCAAGGAAATCGAAACATGCCATTATCTACTTGCATTGCATTTCTGCAACCTTATTTTTAAAGCCCTCTATCCCTTATTGAACAGGATGCCCCAAGAATATAGAAAACACCACACCATTATAACCACTATATGAGTAACCACCAACAACTTTAAAATAAAAAAATAGAAAATAACAGGACATGTCAAAAATAGACCTTATCCCCTCACCTCCCCTTTCCATAATAATACTAGCTTGTACGTATTTGGTAATTTATTCTTATATTGTGTTTTTATAGGTATATCTACGGGGTGAGTTTTTTCGATGACCACTATGGGTATCTCGGAAACTAGCAGAGCTAGAACAAAGGTTAAATGGGGAAATAATTGTAGTTTTGAATGCTCAATCTAATGCCCATTTTGGATTTTTAAAAAAGTTCATGGCTCACTAGATATTTTGAAAAGAGTGATTTTTTTGCTATTTCATCAGATATCTGTAGCTCCGTTATTTCTGATTATACAGAAAAACTGTAGAGACAAAAATTGTAGATAATTTTGGGCTTAATAAGATAATCTGATCCAATTTTTTGTTGTTTGTGATTTTTAAGATATGACATAAACTTTTGTTTTTTTAAATGTAAATCATAGTTGGCTGTGGCCTTATCAAATCGGCCATTTTTTGAGCTTACCAAAAATACTTGGCATAGTTATTATAAAAGATAAAAAAGCTATGGCTAATTGTCTGTTTTTTTTTTTATTTTCACATAGTCAGCCATGGAACATTTTCATAATTACGTTCTATTTTATAATTAGACATACCTCAATCTTTCTAATATTTTGTTTTAAGCTGGTAACAAAATGTAACAAAATAAAACAAAAATTAAAAACTCAAATTCAAATTATTATTATTTTAAAAGGTGTTGAAACAATCCACCATTATTATTTATGCAAATATTGCATCTTTTTAAAGCTGAATTTGTTGCCTTTCTTAGAGAGCGCCTGTCAATACTGGCAATTGCTTCTAAAACATCTGCTTTTAATTCATCAATTGTCTCATACTTTATTTTGTACTGTTCCCCACAAAAAGAAATCCAAAACAGACAAATCGGGGGATCGGGGCGGCCAGGAAATAGGTCTGTTTCTCCCTATCCAACTATTTGGATAGAACTCTTCTAGGTAATTTCTTACGGGCAAATAACTATGTGGTGGAGCTCCATCATGATAATTTTTGTTTTATTTTGTTAAATTTTGTTACCAGCTAAAAATAAAATATTTGAAAGTTTGAAGTATGTCTTATTATAAAGTAGAACGTAATTATGATAATATTCCATGGCTGACTATGTGAAAATTAAAAAAAAAACAGAAAATTAGCCATAGCTCTTTTATTTTTTTATAATAACTATGCCGAGTATTATATCTTGGGAAAGCTCAAAAATGGCCGATTTGATAAGGCCACAGCCAACTATGATTTACATTTACAAAACACAAGTTTATGTCATATTATCTCAAAAATCACACACAACATAAAAAATTGGATTAGATTATCTTATGAAGCCCAAAATTATCTTTTGTCTCTACAGTTTTTCTGTATAATCAGAAATAACGGAGCTACAGAGATCTGATGAAATAGCAAAAAATCACTATTTTCAAAATATCTAGTGAGCCATGAACTTTTTTAAAAATCCAAAATGAGGATTAGATTGAGCAATCTGCAATTCTTTCCCTATTTAACCTTTTTTCTAGCTCTGCTAGTTTCCGTGATTCCCATAGTGGCCATCGAAAAAAAAAACTCACACTGTATATGGTTACTTGGATGTATTGTGGGATACCCTGTATCTAGCGAAGCGTGTGGCAGTATAGTAAACCCGAATATGCCATAGTCGTTTCGTGATCATTTACCGTTGTGCACAAACGGCCAAAACCCGACGGCCTCTGTCGAAAATGATTAAATTTAATGGAAAAAAGCGGCATTACACGACAAACTGCTAATAGGGGTGTATTTTGTGTGGATCCCGTTCGTCCCCATTCCCCTTTGGCCCTTTATCCACCAAGAGTGTCAACAGTCGACGCTCTCTCCCCTGAATGAATTTCTCGTTTTATTAAAAATTCAAATGAGATCCGTCGCGATTAGGGACAACTCAGTAACTTAATTAAAAGCGAAAAAACGGACGTCACTGTGTACGTTCGAGACAGTGGTGCAGCCAAAAGTGTTAACTATTTTTATTTGAAAGGTTATACGCGGTTCTACAGTTAAAAGTTGATCAACTGCAGATTTTTTTACCTAAAATAATGTGACTTTCCGCATGCAAATTTTAATTTGACCCATCTACTTCTTTTTAAATAACGATTTTTACTAATATATATCCATCAATATAATATTGCATGGAAACTCGAAGAAAATCAGTTATTCAGCCGTGTTGGTTTGAAGGTGTCTTTCCTCTAGTAAAATGTTTATTTTCCAGTTTCATTTCTTAATGTATTTTGAAATATTTAGCCTACATTTTGCACGATTTTGCGCTAACCACACTCTCGTAATTTGCTAGCTTTTTACTACGTACCGCATAGGTATTAGTGACTACGTTTATCTCGACGCGTTCGATCCGATTGAGAGAGGTTTGAATTCACTGGAGCGGACTCAAATAGACGGCGTAAACCCTACAGATTGAAATTCAATCAGATTAAAAATTCCAAGTTAGGCCGCTATTTCCATACAAGTTGGTCAGAATCTGCACCAACCTACTGTGGAATAAGTATAATAAGATAATGTCCTTAGAGAGGATTGAAAACCGTAGGATTCAATACTGATGATGTAAACATAGAATTATAAAAGATTTGACATCACTCAATTAGATCCATTTCAATCCGATCGAGTTGTCACGAGATAAACTTAGTCAGTTTAGGAATTGTGAAGCTCCTACCAAATTAAAGAAAAAATTCGATTTAAATAATTTTTTAGAGATGCCAAGAAAAAACGTCCTATTATTTTAATTCTGAGGGGGTACCCACTAAACCGTGGCATTTTTCCAAATTCGGATAAAGCAGGCTAAAAGCAGTCACCACAAATTTTATTGAGAACTTTTTTGGTAACTATTGAAGCAAAAAAGTTACAAGCCGAACAAATTTCGTCAGTTTTCGGGGTTTTCAAAAATGTCTCATAAATTAGGCCATGGATCTGGAATGTGTTTGCACACATGAAAACGGCAATTTTTTATTTCAAATAAAGTTGCCGAAATGTCCACATTTTTCGAGATATTTCGAGCGGTCCTCTATTAATAGACACCCTGTATATTTGGTCCAGCTGTTTAGATAATATACGACCTGGGAACAATAATTAGGGAATCTAGGTACTTTTACATTTCTGGCGCCTATAATTTCGAGAAAAAAACATTTGCGGATTTTTATATAGGAAAACCACAATAAATGATAAATTCTCCCTTAAAATATAGCGAAATTCCTCATATTCCAAACTTGACTTACAACCTGTTTCTTTAGAAAATTACATTAAATTTAAAACATGCTAAATGCCAGAGTTCACCCGTTCTTCATCATTTATGACATTTTTTCTATATAAAGTACACCCTCGTTGGTAATATTTGCGACAACGGGCGTTAAAAGAGCAACGTTCAAAGAAAATTTTCAAAAATGCAATAATATACATCTCGTTGATAGTTTAGTAGAACCGTAGAAAACCTTAGATAATCATATCTACAAGTTTTCCTTTTGTTCTTTTCTAACTTACAAAATTATAAAGCTTAAGGGGGTATTCCTCTTGGATGGACCACCGACAAAAGATGGAACATTCAAAGATAAATTTTATAGATACACAGTGGCTACACAGTTCAAAAACTGAGATTTTACGCTAATTGTAATGTATGTCTTTCCACTACCCCCATCGAGTTGAATTCACAACGCTATTAGTTTTGCTTAAAATGTAAGTATGTGGTCTGAAGTTGCAAACATACTTTAGTTTGGGAAAGCGGTAACAAAGAAAAGAAAATTGTTATTGGAAAAAATAAAGACTTACTAGAAGGTTTTTTCTCTTCTCCCAAGATAAACTTTTCATTTTCTACTATGCAGGGTGTAACTTTGATTAGAACATAGCCCTACCATCCCGCATAAAGAATAATAATATCAAGACTCATCTAGTACTTCACTAATGTGTTTTCACTTTTCACTATACTTTAACGACACAGCCCACCAATTCTTAACGACGTATAACTTTTCAAAGAAGTTATTCGAAATGTTGTCGTCTATTCCTAAGACAAGTTTAAACTCTTCGCTGCGTAGATTCTTTTATTTTAGCTAATTTATCATGGCTATTTTTTAATTTCATTCGCAGCGGGTTCTACAGTAGCTCGTCGAGTTTCACCAGTGACCAAAAACCTATTATCGATCTATTACAAATTCCGGTCATTGTCCCCGGCCCGCTGGCTGCGATCAGCTGTCGCATCGTATCAACCAATGGACTGACAGGGACATTCTAACCAGCAGCACTAACTATAAGAGCAAATTTGTCATATTTTTGGTATTTCATAGGCGTGTTGTTGGGGTCGAAACCTACCGCCAGTTTAAGTTGCACACTGTATAGGTATGTACCTCAAATCGTTTCCAACATGTTGTTCCCAATTAATTTATAATCGCAGCGTATCTTGCGCTATTTGTCAGAATTAGCATCCTGTATGAAGCCAACGCTGGCGCGTTATAATCTTGTGTGAGTTACAGGCAGGCGGTTTCACCCAGGGATTGCATGTGCCAGTTGGAAACCCGAGCCAGCTATGCCGGCAACTACGTAAGTCCAGAATTAAGTTGCCTAGTCTCGAGTGTCAAGTTTGGAATTATTACCATATGATACCGACCAGAGGCAACTTGGTGTATATTACCTCTGGATTCCGAAAGCGCGAAATATTAAATTTCCATTAGCATTGGCGTAACCAGAAGCTTTTTTAGCGTAGGGTATATAGCTCACTTGATTATATACAGTATGCCCACGGATGTGGGGCAAATAAGAGGACAAATGGACCAAAAAGTGAAAGATACGAAAAATGTTATTCTTTATAAAAGTTTTTGCTTGCTTTAAAAATAAGATCCACGATGCCAAAAATTTGTTTTTTTATACAGGGTATGCAAAAAATACAAAAACGTAAAATTTGATGAAGAGTAAAGTTGGCTTTTTATAAATTTTAATGCCAAAACGTTAAATAAAAAACTTGTTTGAAATTTTAAAAGAATTCTTATTCCAGATTTTCAAGGAAAAATTTGAAATTTCTAAATTACTCTTTTAAAACCGAAAATTTTCCAAATCATATTCTGACCTTTTTATTTGATTACGCCATTGATAACAACTGTTACTGTGACATATTTGTCAAAAAGAATATTTATAATCCAAAATTACAGAAACGGCGAGAATAGTTATCACTACGTTATTGAGAAGTTTCAAGAAAAGTTTCCAAATGTACAATTATGCATAAGTTCAGTACATATAAGTTAGTAATCAGATTTAAAAAAACTGGATCCGTTAATGATTTAAAGAAGACGAAGAAAAGATACGACGAAAACGATGCTTCTACAGTATTAATTTTGCAATCTGTTGATGAAAATCCTATGCTGTCTTTAAGAAAACGAGCCCAAAGTTTACAAATCTGTAAAAAAAGCCATATTCAAAATGTGTTGAAGGAAAATAAAATTTATCCTTTTAAACCAATTTTTAACCATACTTTGGCAGATGGGTGTCAGTTACAAACGCTTGGATTTTTGTTTGTGGGTCGGTGATGAAATTCTAAATAACAACGTGAACTTTCATAAGCTGATAATGTTTTCAGATGAGTCAACCTTCAGTACAAACGGCACTGTAGCCTCTCAGCATGTGAGATACTGGAGTAGGAAAAACCCAGAGTTTAGAATTGCGAACCGCCGCCAGTATTTTAAAAAAAGTAAATGTCTCAATCGCAAATTTGGAAATCGATGGATGGATTATAACATATTTTTTGATAATACGTGTAACAGACATTCTTATTTGCATATGCTGGAGTCATTTCTGTCAGACAAGTTAGAAGAATTGCCTCTTCAATATCGCCAAAATATGTATTTTCAGCACGATGGGTGTCCTGCCCATTATGCTACAGAAGTCAGGGATTGGCTCAATCGCAAATTTGGAAATCGATGGATGGACCGAAATGGTCCAATTTTGTGGCCCCCTAGGAGTCCCGACTTGACAGTTTGTGATATGTTTCTATGGGGGCGCATTAAACAACTAACATATTATGAAAGACCCATTGAAAATAACGAAGAAGTTTTAATGCAGAGAATTTTAAGAGCGATAGAATCAATTTCACTAGGAGAAATAAGAAGCAGCTTTAGCCATTTACGACGTCAGTTAGAAAAATGCGTAGAATATGGAGGAGAAGTTTTTGAAAAATAAAAATAATATGCCCCTAATTGTTTTAAAGTTTAATAAAATAAGAAATATTTCTCGAGTATTACCATTATTATTTAATATTCCATTGGTATTTTTATTTAACCTGTCTGTAATTAAACAGTTATCAATGGCGTAATCAAATAAAAAGGTCAAAATATGACTTGGAAAAATTTCGGTTTTAAAAGAGTAATTTAGAAATTTCAAATTTTTCCTTGAAAATCTGGAATAAGAATTCTTTTAAAATTTCAAACAAGTTTTTTATTTAACGTTTTGGCATTAAAATTTATAAAAAGCCAACTTTACTCTTCATCAAATTTTACGTTTTTGTATTTTTTGCATACCCTGTACAAAAAAACAAATTTTTGGCATCGTGGATCTTATTTTTAAAGCAAGCAAAAACTTTTATAAAGAATAACATTTTATCGTATCTTTCACTTTTTGGTCCATTTGTCCTCTTATTTACTCCATCCGTGGACATACTGTAAAATCAAATTAAATAAATTAAATAATTTTATCGAATGTTTTAGGATTATAATTTATTGGAAATATAATAGAGCGGGAGCAAAGTTTACAGAATTATTTTTATTCTGTAAACTTTGCCGGGAGATAGTGACAGATTTTTGGACCTGATTTTACTCATTATGCCTTCCAAAGGGTATTGTATGTTCTGTATATTCTCACAATAATAAGGTATGAATCAGAGAGTCACCCTGAGTTCTTCATAATGAAAAACTTTTTTTTTTCATTTATTCGAAAAATTTTAACGTAGTTTCCTGGGTATTCGACCAAAATAAATAAAAAACAACAAAATTCTTTGTTGTGTTTATTCTTTTACGTACGTTTCGGCAACTCAGATGCCATCTTCAGAATATAGTTTAAAAAACAAATTTCAAAAAATTTTAAAAAACGTCACATTGGCTAAAAATAATAAAACATAGTCAAATCACCAGTAAAATATGTTGTTACATTGGTTTTTTATATAAAAAAATTTTTATTTTTAAAAATCGAAATACTACGAATTCTTACAAGAAATTGGGCTGGATGTACATACATTATAAGTTTTGTAATATTGAGTATTTTTTGATTTTTACATTTTCCAAAAACGCAATAATTTTAACATTATAAGCATGGTGGGTAGAAGAGGAATGAGAAACAAAGGTATATCGATACAAGTGAGCGGAATGTTCTTTTTTTTTGGAATATAAAAAAGGTAGGTACACAAACAAAAATTTGCTCAATATTCGAAAAATATGCGTTTTGATATGATTTTACTCGCAGGCATCTATGTGTTTCATGATGAAATCCAAAATAGAAAATTCCTCGGAAAACCATAGGCATACCGTTAGCGTGGGCCCGAAGGGCTATTATTGTTACGTGAACTTGTATTTTAATAATTAATTTTTCACGTTTCTGAACAGGCTGCCAATAAGAAGTATGCAAGTTGTTGTTATGAAACTGCTGAAAAAAGGATGGCATACCGTTTGCCCATGTCCAAGTACAGTTTAAATTGAATGCGATTTAATCATTTAAACGATTTATTCGGTGTAAAGTGTACTTAGACATGCGCAAACGGTATGCCATCGTTTCTACCGCAGTTTTATGACAAGAACTTACAGTGGAAAAATTAAGTATTAAATTACAAGTTCACGTGACAATAGTAGCCCTTTGGGTTCACGTAAACGGTATGCCTATATGGTTTTCCGAGGAATTTTCTATTTTGCACTTTATTATAAAACACATGGAAGACTGACTAAAACGCATATTTTTCGAATAAATGAAACTCAGTTTTTCATATGAAGAAGGGTGACTCTCCTCCTTAAATTTAATATAAGGACATTCAATAAACATTATTTTATATTTTTTAAACGTGTTACATTCTTTTTTGAAGGAAATAGTATGGTATTGGAAATCCCAAACGTATTTTAAACACGGTGCAGTTCCATGAACGCTCGGCCAATTTTAAGACAAATCTCGATCGAAGCGAGCCGTGACAGCACAGAGAACAGTCGCAGAACAAATGCGTGTATTAACCTCTGGACACTTTCCAGATGTTGGCCGGATACCCCAAAACAAGTTAGGAGAACGAAAGTTTGATATTTGCTTTGGCAACCGGGCCAAACTTTGCCATTTTATATAAATACTATGTAGGTATATTATGTATAAGTGCTAAAAGGATCGTTTTTTCGGCATCTGACGCAAATTGAGAATACTTTTTTCGAGCCCCACAAGTAGGTAAACGGATTAGTATCCCCTTCTTACCTCAAGAGATTTCGTGGAACGCTTTTAGTCGCTCTCGTGGTTTTCATCCTCCATAATGGATGTTTTTAACTTCATATTTTTTTGGTAATGTAATAATTTACCCTCTCAGTTTAGATAGATGAGTGTCAGATGAGTAACATGTCTTCTCCATTTATTGGATTTTTCGCGACTCGGATCCTAAACCAAACTGATTAAAAGACAACTTTGTCAAGTTGCCCGTTTTCCTTGCGAAAAAACATAAACTAAGATAAATGGATCATTTTGCGCCACAAAGAAATTTCCAAGAGTATTATGGCCTCCACTATTATCACATGTCTCTTTTTTGTAGGCCAACAAAATAGCGTTTTCAATTGATTTGGAAATGAAATATAAATAGTTGGATTATTTATGGGTTCTTGCTGAGATTAAATGCGTGTCTATCTGTTTGCATTTATTCCATTCATTTTGACTTAATTCCGCAAACATTTTCGCTAACGTTTGATAAGTTGCCCCGTATGAATTTGTAAGGTTCTGTAATTTGATGATGCACAAAATTCCAGGATTATTGTTAACTATGTATTTGCATAAGTATTTGGTATTGATATGTCATGATTATACTCGTATGTAGAATGGGTTCTATTATTTGTACCATGTAACGTCAGTATTTATGTTATGTATTCCCCATGTACAAGGCTTGCCTTTTATGGGTACTTCATTTATTAACCTTTATGTATCCATCTATGTATATACACATATGGGATTAATAAATATTATTATTATTATTATTTCTGTGGTCCAATTCGGCTTTATAAAAAAGCTACACCTAATGGTGTCCCTAAATTTTATCAGTAATTCGAGATGAAGTAGAGGTTTTAAACTGAAACCCAAACTTTAAATCTTCCCCACTATTATAAATTCGAAAATTCAACTATTTGGGAGATATAACGGGTGAAAATGAGATAATGTATAAGAATAACAAAAGACACACTGGGGGCAGATTTTGCAAATCATAAAGTTGTCCAACTGTTTTTGTATATTTTAATTTAAGAAAATTAGTAGGTAATAACGAGGAACACTGCCAGTAAAAACTAGGTGGCGTCAGTGTAAACTCTGCGCAGACGGATGTGAAAGCACGTTAGTTTCTGACATAGTTTTCCAAAAAAACTACAAATTTATTCGCGATCATTTTGCGCATAGGAACAGACAAAGGCATGAGACAAAACTTAACATTCAACATCTTTGATTTTCTGAAGAAAAGGCACTGTTAAATAAATTCACTGTTATTTAAACACTGTAGCGAATTGGGAGAAATAAAATATGCTAGATATTAATTAAGTCAATTGGGGGGGGGGGGGGCAAGCAAGTAAACGAGAAGTTATTTTCGAGAAGACCATGACCGAACATTTTGTGTTTAATTCTGATTCTCCAGAGAACGGACCTCGACACTTTACGAAACTGAAAAGGTAAAAAACTCGGGGATTCCTATATTTTATCTGGTGTGCTGTATAAATAGTATTCTCGAAGAATCTTCTAATGCATACGTGCCCTCAACTGGGAGTTTTCCGTCTGCAATTTTATGGGAGTATCCGTTAGAAAAATGGTTGGCAGGGCCCGTGAAAAGTTTGATTAAAGCTTTTCTATTGAATGGTCGACGGCATTATCCGAAGCGCGGAGGAAAGGCTTGAATTTCGTTTCGGGACAAATTACAGGTTTTACCGGGCGTCGATTTTTCTCCGCCACCGCCCAGACGACCCACATTTTCTTCAGAAGCACCAATGGGCCAAGGGAACATTATCTTCCAGAATACTCGGGGTCGTTCAGGTAAAGCTTCTAACGTTTAAAATCAACAACTTGGTAGTAAGTACTAAAAACATTTTTATATAGATCCTATTTTATCAAAAATTGCTTACCGGTCCAAGTACCGGTGTGAAGACAGCCACCGTTTTCAGCCAGCCACCAATATACTAGGCGATCCAAACTTAAAAATAAAAATCGCTGTAAAAAGTTTATTCTTTGGTTGCCGGCCCCCATATTGGGCAGAAATGACTAGAAACACGTTCCGGACAAGATAGTGGCATCTGAACAATTTGCCACCCCCAGCCTTCCTCCCCACACCCCCAAACAGGAAAGTGAAATGTAAAAACTTTGTTTTTTGGTCGCTGGCGCTAATATTCGGCACGGGTGACTATACAACAGTTCCGGACGAGTTACTGCCGCCCCTATAATTTGCCACCCTCTGGGTCACCCCCTACACACCCCTATTCGAGGAAAGTGGCCGTAAAAACTTTGTTTTTTGGTCGCTGCCGCCAACATTCGGCACAAGTGACTAGAGTACCGTTCCGGACGAGTTAGTGCAGCCCCAAAGTTTTTACGGCCACTTTCCTCGAATAGGGGTGTGTGGGGGGTGACCCAGAGGGTGGCAAATTATAGGGGCGACACTGTCTCGTCCGGAACGGTCGTATAGTCACTTGTGCCGAATATTAGAGCCAGCGACCAAAAAACAAAGTTTTTACGGCCACTTTCCTCGCATAGGGGTGTGTGGGGGGTGACCCAGAGGGTGGCAAATTATAGGGGCGGCAGTAACTCGTCCGGAACTGTTGTCTAGTCACCCGTGCCGAATGTTGGCGCCAGCGACTAAAAAGCAAAGTTTTTACGGCCACTTTCCTCGAATAGGGGTGTGTGTGGGTGACCCAGAGGGTGGCAAATTATAGAGGCGACACTAGCTCGTCCGAAACGGTACTCTAGTCACTTGTGCCGAATGTTGGCGCCAGCGACCAAAAAACAAAGTTTTTACGGCCACTTTCCTCGAATGGGGGTGTGTAGGGGGTGACCCAGATGGTGGCAAATTATAGGGGCGGCAGTAACTCGTCCGGAACTGTTGTCTAGTCACCCGTGCCGAATGTTGGCGCCAGCGACTAAAAAGCAAAGTTTTTACGGCCACTTTCCTCGAATAGGGGTGTGTGTGGGTAACCCAGAGGGTGGCAAATTATAGAGGCGACACTAGCTCGTCCGAAACGGTACTCTAGTCACTTGTGCCGAATGTTGGCGCCAGCGACCAAAAAACAAAGTTTTTACGGCCACTTTCCTCGCATAGGGGTGTGTGGGGGGTGACCCAGAGGGTGGCAAATTATAGGGGCGGCAGTAACTCGTCCGGAACTGTTGTATAGTCACCCGTGCCGAATATTAGCGCCAGCGACCAAAAAACAAAGTTTTTACATTTCACTTTCCTGTTTGGGGGTGTGGGAGGAAGGCTGGGGGTGGCAAATTGTTCAGATGCCACTATCTTGTCCGGAACGTGTTTTTAGTCATTTCTGCCCAATATGGGGGCCGGCAACCAAAGAATAAACTTTTTACAGCGATTTTTATTTTTAAGTTTGGATCGCCTAGTATATTGGTGGCTGGCTGAAAACGGTGGCTATCTTCACACCGGTGGTCCAAGTTAGACTTTAAATATAAATGGCACTTCTTAGGTCTACACTACATTTGTCTCAGAAATTTACCAGAGCCCCCTTCTTAATAGGTACACTGCCAAATTTTCCGAAAATCGGTTCTACGTTAATACAGATGGTGTGGTTAAGAACGCAGTGTAAATTTTTGCTACCAGAACTGGTGTCTGGTTTTAGTAATCAAAGTGTACTCTTTCGGCAGGGCCGGAGAACTAAATTTTTGCAGTATTCTGGCTGGATCTACGATTAACAATGAATCAAATAATTTTGTGGTATAAAAGTTTTGCCGCGTCTGTATATACATACTCCACAATCCCACGGACTTGGTTGTTGGGATCGGACACAAAGGCCGACCATACTATTATGTAGGATGAAGCCTGCTTATTTCGCATAAAAAAGCCCTTCGTCTTTTATCCTGTCTACAGTTCGTTATAGGTGGAAGCTGACAAGGAGGATTCCGCATTAGTATAAGCACCGGTACTCGGCGAACCACGACAAGGGTGATGTTTGTTGGGCTTGAGCCCAACATGTTGTTAGAAAATACACGGTCTTCTGAAGGGAATGGAAAACATACCTATATATTTTTTTCCATGGATAGGCATAAACGCTGCACATACATGCCCCACGTTGGGCGCCAATTTTTAATAATAATAATAGGGTTTTGTTTTAAATAATTTACTTTTTAGAATTTAGATGTTTATACGTATTTCTCTCTTAACCTTAAAAAACCATGTCCCCAGCGTGTAATAACTTTGAAAAGTTGTTTTAGATAAACGTTTTTTTCAAGAAATCTTATACAATATTGTTAGCTAACAGAAATAATAATAATAATTTAATTTAAATGATTTCTTTGTTCTTTTTTCAGAAAACGTCAAATATGCAAAATGTCACTTCTGTCCCTGTCCCCAGTACTAAAATTATGACTTTGGCCAAATTTTGCTGGTTAACATACTATCATTAAAATACACATTTATTTAAAAAAAGAGTGTTGTATATGTACTTTTAAAAAAATGAAACTTCCCCACGAAAATACAAAAAATAAGTTACACTTCTCGGCAAATTTAAGTTGCCCCCAAAGTTTTTAGGTCACTTCTGCCCCGCTTGAATATTTTTACCCTATGCATTCATAGATGGCTCTGTCATGCAACGAAATCGCTTAAACAATTCAGTTCCTGATCGTCTTCAAATGTGAGATGTTTTTTTCATACAGTTCTTAAAAGATTTTGGTGAAAAATCATAATAGAACGGTAAACATAACCAACAATTTTTTAGTGCAATAAAACGTGAATAATGTCACATATTATGTCCCGTGTCACCTTTGTCCCCATTTTTATTTTTATTTTCTTAATTAATTTATTTTTTATTATTTTTTTAAATTTTTATTATTAGAAGAACCCACAAATTATGGCCGTAGATTACCAAAATTTAACATCAATACCGATACCGATTAAAATAAGTTTCAAATACTTTAATAGTTGTTCCCCACAATGCGTGTTTATTTTGTAGAATGTTAATTCTTTGTAATTTTTATATGTTTGATCAAACTCTCTCAGTTTTAAATATATTTGGCAAGTTAACCTAATAATAGTTAGATTTTGTATTATTTTGTCACTCCTGTCCTTCCTTTCGTCACTACTGTCCTCTCCTGTTTTTTACAAAAAAAAAAACGTGTACCACTAATTAAAGCGTAAAAACAATACTATAACTAAATTAAGTAGGTACTTCCCTTTTCAGTAGAGAAAAAATTGGAAAGAAAATTTAACAGACAAATTTTTTTGGCTTTTGCTGCCTCGAATTTTTAAATACTTTTTATCTTTGTTATAATAAATACCTACTGTTGAAAAAAAATTTTTCAACAATTTCTGCTTTTTTTAAAGTTAAGGGAGAAATACCCTTTTACGAGTTGCTTAATTGTTCTCTTTTTTATAAATTACTTAGGAGAATATATAACGTAGTTATTGATTAAAAATTTTGATGTACAAGCCTTGATTTGTGACTTTATATAGCTGGACTGCTCGGCGTTTGTTGGAGTAGCAGGTAATTACAGGGTATTTTTTAACTCAAAAGGCTGTGGGAGGTGCCATCTGCATAGACACAAAAGAAGAAGAAGAAAGATACGTTTCAAATTGTATCATACTTGAGTTCGCACTATTTTGTGTGCTAATTTGTAATAAGATAAAAAATTGGAAATATACCAAAATGGAAATCTAAGTTATTTTCGGAGAGATCCTAACCAAAATAAAAGATAGACTTTCTTTAACCCAACCAACTAGATATATTTACATACTTGTCATTTAGAAAACAAGTGAAAAATTAGCAAGTAAGTTTATAAATATTTACCTTCAAAATCTTAACAAAAGCAATAGGTATTTTTAAGTCTAGATTGTTAAGAATACAAACGGGTTTTTTCTAATTCCAAAGCTATCACAAATTTATTGGTAGCCCTTGACAGTGGCTGTGAAGATATTCAAACTTTTTTGACAGAAGTAATGATGGTAATACAACAAATATTGTGTAACCTCAGGAGAAGCTCTCGTCGTAAGCCCCCCCCCCCCCTCGGCACTTTGTTTTACAATTTACTTTTATTTTGTCATCATTTAATGAAAAACTATTATACCGGCAACTTGAAATATATCACCTTAGCTTTATAGCAAATTACCCACCAAAAACTTTTTTACGCCCTTCCCATTTCCTTGGTAGAACTCGCGCGAACTTAGCAAAACACTTAATTTTTATAGTCCGAAAGCAAGCGCCCGGGTGCAGTTAAATTCTTAAGCTTTACGACGCTGAGTGGTTACTTCTAGTTTTATTAGAACATAATCTTTCAAATTAAAGTTTTAGGGTTTTATTCCGTGTTATATTCAATGCTCCCTAACGATGTTTCTTAATGAGGGGATATTTCCAGAAGACATGAATTCTTTCAAATGAACCGATATCAGTGCTCTTATACAATCTTTGATTCAAGAAGGTATTACCAAAGTCTAGAGAATACTATAAGTCAGCTCACTTCTTTGTTCTCTCGGAGAAAACAACAATTTTTTGCGACTGGTCGTAAATCAGCCTCGAACCGCTCTCAGCTACATATAGACCGGGAGATAGTGACAGATTTTTGGACGTGATTTTACTCAGTATGCCTTGCAAAGGGCATTATGTGGCACATATTCTCACAATAATAAGGTATGAACCAGAGAGTCATCCTGGGTTCTTCATATGAAAAACTGAGTTTTCAATTATTCGAAAAATATGCGTTTTGATATGATTTTAGTCAGGCTGCCATGTATTTTATAATGAAGTTCGAAATAGAAAATTCCTCGGAAAACCATAGGCATACCGTTAGCGTGGGTCCAAAGGGCTATTCTTGTCACGTGAACTTGTATTCTAATAATTCCACGTTTCTGAACAGGCTGCCAAGGAGAAGTATGCAAGGGCTTGTTATGAAAATGCTGAAAAAAGGATGGCATAGGTACCTTTTACGCTTGTCCAAGTACTGTTTAAATTGAATGTTATTTAATAATTTAAACGATTTATTCTATGTAAAGTGTACTTGGATATGCGCAAACGGTATGCCATATTTTCTTCAGCAGTTTCATAACAAGAACTTGCATACTTCTCATTGGCAGCCTGTTTAGAAACGTGGAAAAATTAATTATTAAAATACAAGTTCACATGGCAATAATAGCCTTTTGGACCCACGCTAACGGTATGCCTATGGTTTTCCGAGGAATTTCCTATTTTGAACTTCATTATAAAACACATGGCAGCCTGACTAAAATCATATCAAAACGCATATTTTTCGAATAAAAGAAAACTCATTTTTCCATATGAAGAACCCGCAGCATGACTCTCTGATTCATACCTTATTATTGTGAGAATATACGCAACATAATGCCCTATGAAAGGCATACTGAGTAAAATCACGTCCAAAAATCTGTCACTGTCTCCCGGTCTATAAGCTTATTTTCTTATTAAATAAGATATCGATGGCCGTACTCCGATGACGGCGGGCCGAGGGAGCGAGAGAGGGCAGGGGGGAAACGTTTGTTTACACAAGGCCGAGTGCGCCGACTTATAGTATTCTCTAGACTTTGGTATTACCTTGACGAAAGTTTCATGGAACTCCCTCAAACCTAACTGATTCTCAAGTACCTAGTTAATTTAGCTACGCAATTTTGTAAGTTGTTGTTGCGTTCGAGTTTCCTCTGGATCCTTTGACGAACTTATAATAGCAAATTTAATCAAAATAGCTGGCTAAGTGCAACCTGTTTCCTAATAATGTTTACTTAAGCACACGTCATGCGCTTACCGACCACTTTGTCGTGTGCGCCACAATGTAACAGGTTAGCATCTAGCTGGAATTAATTTAAAGTTTGCACTGCCTTCCCTCGGTTCGATTGTGCCGCAGTAATTGCTGCACCAAGCTGAATACTTCCAGGTTCACGACGCCCCAAGTTTGGCTGCGAGTATCTGATGCCAATCTCAATTACACGACTGCTTAAAAGCTGGTTTCCAAGCTGTTTTAACCCGATGGTTTCCAGTTGGGTTTATTAGAACAAATTTCCGTTGAGCCATATTCTTACCACAGCTAGAATAATCATTATTTTCATCGCTTAAAGTGTTTAACATTAGGAAATGTTATTTATTAACATGAACCGATAAACAACGTATTCCAATAGGAAAGTTGACTGTTTTTCAAATTTAGTGGCAGTGTGTTGCCTTTGTCTTCAATAATATTGTATGTATGTAATGTGCAATTTTTACAGCTTTGTTGAAAAAAAAAACACTTTATATTTTCTCACCAATTTAAATACTTTTGAAAAATTCACGTCACAATAGTTTTCTTGTCCTTGCTATGTAGACCGGAAGCGTGCTAATAGCGTGGCTATCAGAAAATATAAAGATTAGATTTCTATGCTCCGTTGTCGGACTGTGCGTTTTAGGGGAGATTTAATTATAATTAGGTATTACCAAACAATTTGGTTTTCTGTTACATAAAAGCATATGTTCATATACCTATAACTCAACTTAGTATCGAGTCCTCTAAGAGTTGTAAGACATTTCAATTTATCTGTTTTAATTTGTTTTTGTTACAAAATGAAAGTTTGATCGTTGGTATGCCGGGGTTTTTTGCAGACGGTGTCAATAATTATTCTTCTGCCTATACAGGGTGTAACTAAACTAAAAAAATACACACATTTCTTAGTATTTCTAGAAGTATACGAAATATTTTCTTCAAACTTGGCGTGTCACATGAGCAGATGAGCCGTCAAACTTAAGGTTGACATGAAGCTTCTTAGGCTCCCAGTTGCAGAGATACAGGGTGTTAGTAAAATTAATTAGTTCAGAAAAATATGAATGCCCTGTATAATCGCATTTTTTTAATTTGCTTTGAGTGGTGAATAGAATGGTTAACAAAAAGTATCTCTTAGTATTTTTTCATATTCGCAGCCGTTTCTTAATTATTTTTAAAGAACGGCAACGCTGCAATGAACAATAGTCACTTTAAGAATAAATCTAGCAATCTGTGGTTGTCAATTAAACTTTATTTAACAAAATACAAAAGCAAAAACGATAATAAAAGAAACGTATTGCTATTAGAAAATTAAATTATTAAATGTTCGAAATGACCGCCGTCTCTTTCAATACACGCAACTACGCGTTTCCGCATGTTTATTATTGCCATTGGCAAGTCCATAGCAAAAGTGCATATCAGTCAATTCTTCAAATGAAAATATAATTTTTCAAGATATTGATACTAAAGTGCAAAGTTGGCAGCCAAATGATTCAAATAATCCCAAGTTT
This sequence comes from Pseudeuparius sepicola, assembly GCA_963920635.1. Classification (NCBI taxonomy): domain Eukaryota; kingdom Metazoa; phylum Arthropoda; class Insecta; order Coleoptera; family Anthribidae; genus Pseudeuparius; species Pseudeuparius sepicola. The sequence continues at coordinate 12,110,426 of OY987300.1, read as the reverse complement.
CATTGACATCCACAGATTGTTAGATTTATTCTTAAAATGACTTGTTTAATGCAGTATTGCCGTTCTTTGAAAATAATTAAAAAACGGCTGAGAATATGAAAAAATACTAAGAGATACTTTTTGTTAACCATTGAATTTACCATTCAAAACAAATTTAAAAAATGCTATTATACAGGGTATTCATATTTTTCTGAACTAATTAATTTTAATAACACCATGTATCTCCGCAACTGGGGGCCTCACAAGCTTCATATTAACCTTAAATTTGACAACTCATCCAATCATGTGACACGCCAAGTTTGAAGAAAATATCTCTTAGACTTCTAGAGATACTAAGAAATATGTGTATTTTCTCTAAATTTCTACGCTCTGTATAAAAAAAACTATGGCCCGTAGGAGAAAAAAATATATGAAGAAGTGCCCTTATTTTGACTCCAAGAATACGTGGTTTCATTTTTGACCATCAGTTTAGTTACACCCTGTATATGTCTCCTTTAATCTACAATAAAAGTAAAGTTATTTTTCTACTCCTATGCTAGTAACATACCTACTAAGTGACGGTTTAGGTTTTAAGTAAGTTCACACGTAATGACTGACATGTAATGACTGACACGTAATAAAAAAATTACGCATCTGTTCTTAATTAAAACGCAATTATCACGGGTGCCTTGTTAGCGCGACATCCGCGTCACCATAGCAACTAACCAACATACTAATTGTTGCCTGTCAGATAATCAGAAGTATAGTTTATCTATTATAATAGTTTTTCTTTCGTCGAAGAAAAATTATAGTACAAAACTCGAGTTGTAAGCTTATTACATACTCGTGGAATTACAGCACTCGCCGCTGCGCGGCTCGTGCGCAACTTTTCCACTCATACGTGATAAGCTGTTTACAACTCTCGCTATTATATGTAATATACTATTAAGACTGTTAAAATAAAAACTTAGTAGTAAGTAATGCCCTGATTAAATCTGACAACTAAGCTAACTAACCTTGATGGTAGTTTGGTTATGTTTTCAGCTCAAGGATATTTTACATCGTAGGTACAATTATTTTATGAAATCTTCTTAGTCAACCATTCCGAAACGTTCGGACACTATTGTAACGTAGAATCATCGGATAAACCAATAAAAATTTTACATATCATATTTTATTTTCAAATTATTAATTTACGCAACACTGAGGAAAATTATACTACAGTGTGTCCCAATTTGATACTGGACACCTCAGAACTATGTAAAGGACAAGGAAAACAAATGGTCTCTATTTTTTTTATTGGTGGTCCCAAGGGAGAGTATCTCATAGCCGGTGGTATTTGGATGGGATAATTATTTCATGACCTGCTATGATTTTTCAAAATAACTAATTTTCAAGAAACCCTATTAGGGATTTTTTTACGACATAATGTTATTAAGAAAACTTGTTCAGAATGAAAAACTGAGTAGAATTGCAAAATTTCAAAAGTCTAGGCCTACTTTGATTTGTAGCTAATTTTTCTCCCACTTTTTTCTTAGAAATGTTTCCTTCCTGAAACTTTCACGTCAAAATATTATTAAGGAAAGTTGATCATCGTGAAAAAATAAAATTTTAACGTGAAAGCTCCAGAAAAGACACTTTTCTAAGAAAAAAGGGGGAGATAAATCTAAAAATCTTAGTAGGCCTAACCTTTTAAAATATTGCGAATCTACTCAGTTTTTCATTCTGAACAAGTTTTCTTAATAACATTTTGTCCTAAAAAAATCCCTAATGGGGTTTCTTGAAAATTTGCTATTTTAAAAAATCATAGCAGGCCATGAAATAATTACCTCATCCAAATACCACCACCTATGAGATACTCTCCCTTGGTACTACCAATAAAAAAATAGAGACCATTTGTTTTCTTTGCCCTTCATATAATATTTCTGAGGTGTCCAGTATCAAATTGGGACACACTGTATATGCTAGTACTGTAATTTGGTAATACTACATCTACCGATTAGCATTTCATTTCTATATTAAATTAGAGGAAACTTGCCTTTTGTAACCAAAATCGATAGAGCTATAAGTAGAAACATACAGGGCGTTTCACTTTTAACGCCGAAAATTTTAACAATCAAAAGCACTCGTCAAAATTATAATATTTTGTAGTAGGTATACACTTTTTCTCGTTTGGACTTTGTTTCCGAAATACAGGGCGTTGTAGTCCTCTTTTTTTATATTGAATTATAGCAATATCTCCCAAAACAATCATGCCGCTGAACTGAAAATTGGCACTGCTATGCTTTTGGGGGTGGATATGAAGCTGAAGATGTCAATTTCTACGTATCTCACGGAAGGCGCCACTTGTACTATTTTTTGATAGTACTTTTAACTTTTTTGAGGCTATCGTTTTGGTCTTGCAGGTTCATCATTTTTGTGGATCTCTTCATTTTGCAACAAAAGTGTCCTCTTGTATCTTCATAACGATAAAGGCAACCGTTTTGGGTTGAAATTGCCAAAACGTGACTCTGAGTCACATCAGCAATGTTTTCGACGACCTGGTACTACGATGACTTGTATCTTGGTCGAGTATCTGTTGCTTACATTGCTTTGAAAAACGAATAATTCATATTTTTTTAATAATATGTTATTTTGCGACATCCAAGACCTATTTTAATGCAATACACATTTCCCCCCTACAAAAAAAACGCCTTAATGCAATCAGGCGTTAATTAATGGTTGCACGGGGTCCACGCCATAAATAAAATATCGCCCCGTAGTGAATAAATCATCACCTTTTAGGGGATTAAGGACGGCGGGGCTCAAAAAAGTTCTTATCCCCGAAAGGGGGCATAAATAATTAACAGCCGACCGGCGGAGCCGTGATTTTTTTGCCGCCCCTGCCTTCCCGCACAAAGTTGTATCGTTAAACCCCACCGCTAATAAAAAGAAGTTAACCCGTATCGATTTTCGTCCTCGGCCCGGGATTGTTCATTATTCATGTCCGCGAGGACGGGGCGAGTTTAAAGGCTACCGAGACGTTTAGCTTCGAAACTTTGTCTTGCCGGGGAAAAACTATTGTTGCATTTGCATGCGACGTGAAGTTATGCGAGCGGGAAACGATGATGAAGGAGTTTCTATCAAGTAACTGCGTGGGTAATCACCCGGAAATTATATAAAGAGACATGGAGCTGGGGTTCCAATACAGAAAAAACCACAACTGTCCTTAGACTTTTGAGTATGGTTCCACTTAAATGAATTTTCTGCTGATCGTCATCAAACTATACTTTTGTAGACCTTCAACAGTGTCACTTTTACTGTCTAAGTAACTGTTAAATGCCTAGACAAATAAAGAAAATGATTACTATGATGACCATGTTAAAATATAGTAGGTATTCTGCATTTATAATTAATTATGTGACCAAAGATACAGAAAGAATGAATTGTAACTTAAAATCGAGAATAAAAATTTCGCCAATTTCTTGTATTTTTCTATTACCTTCGAAATAATTGGAAAACAATTATTGCGGATTATAAAGTTTTCTAAAAATTGAAGCCAGCGAAGACCATATTCCATACGGTGATACAGAAATAATTAGTCGCATATCTAGCTTTTTTTCTCACAATTTTTAAAATAGGAATAATTAGAACATTTTACAAGTTTGAATTCTGCTCATAATGTCCTCTCCCATGCATAATGCATAATATACTATATACTACATTAGCACTTTGTTTTAAAGATTGCCCTCTAGATCTATTTTTAGGTATCAATTGCCTAAGATATCCATGAAATCGCCAATACCTACAAGACCAAAATAATAATAATAATAATAATAATAGTAGGCCATAGAAATGTTTGGTCTGCTTGTTAATATCAAGTCAACTTGTTTTGAAAACATATACAGGGTGTTACAAAAAGTAGGTCAACACATTGACTACATAGATTCTTTGAGGTAAAATAATGCGACTTTTCTTATGCCATTTTCCATTTAGACTTCAGATACAGGGTGTTAAAATTATTGAATAAAAAAACGAATGTTATTGTTATTAATAACTTTTTTCCAAAAATGATGCAAGAAAAAAAAAATCATCATCATCAAGCTGAATTAGAAATATCATCAAGAGGTGTAGGTACAGACTAATACACTTCTATAGTTGGGGTATATAATAGTCATCGCGCTTAACTACAGCTATTATACATATAAAGAAAGACAGTACATGTAAAGACGAACTAAGACTCCAGTTAATTATTAATAACTCTTGTGTTTTTAAGATATTTAGTTGAAATGTTTATAGTAAAAAATTCACAGAATAAACATAACAAAAAGGAGGAGGGTGGTGTACCTACACTTTGACACCAAACATTTTTTTGCGTACTCTATGGTTTAAATTAATCGTTTTTTAAATCCAACATTTGTTTTCTTTCTACTTTGTAAAATTTCTACGTAGACCTTGGTTTACAAGATAATTCAATTTAATTGCCTATTTATTGGAATTTTTTGTTTATTTTATTTATCTAATACCTCGAAAATTTTTTGTGTTTGAAAAATCGGGCTCAAATTTGGTATGGCGTACGTACTAAGAAGCTGGAGGGACAATATTTCCAAAATCCCCAAATGTTTTAATTTCTCATTTTATATTAGACAAATTAGGAGATTGTGTTTATAGAAAACTCATACCAAATTTGAGCTTGACACTTTTCAAAAAACAAAAAAAAAATATTAACGCTGAAATAAGTTGGAATTCCTCCTAAACTAAATCCTAAATGAAAATTTTACAAAAGTGGAAAATGAGTCGTTTGAACCATAGGCGTCTGCAAAAAAACCATTTCGTTCCGTTTCTTTTTTTACTAAAATTGTACAAAAATCAAAAATTTTGTAAAAATAAAAAAATATATTAAATAAAAAAAATTAAAGTCCAAAAATGGCAATTTAATAATTTCCTGCGTTTAGAAAAGTGTGCCATGGAAGTTTTGAAGACAAGTTGTTTGCTGTCATGTCTATCGTTATTCATTGCACTGAAGAAAAAATGCCTAATATGACTTGGATTTTTAGGCTCGATTGCACCTGCATCGCAGGTGGCTTTGACTTTGGAGTAGGCAACTAATTTTTTGGAGATAAGTAGGCAATAATGCCATCTACCTTTGGTAAACATTTCGTTCTGGTCGGTTACAAATTACAGTAGTTTTAAGGTTGTTTCACTACTAAGTGAGACACTTTATGTTTCCGAGACCGGCTGACTTGATATTATCAAGCAGCTTAAAATAACACATTTAAATCCGTGATCCATTATGTCTTGTAAAATATTAGCGATTACATGGCAATCTTTGGAAATTTGTGCATCTAAAACCTTGTGTAAAACAAAATGCTTTATGCTGCATCAAAATATTTGATTGATATCACTTCCGGGTAAACCGAAAGTAGTTTCGATGGTCTACTAAATAAATAAATACCCTCTTTATTTTCCAAAAAAACGAACACACAAAGGTATTATGGAAAACGTCATATTATTATTGTACACATTAAAAAATATACATTAAAAATATACATAGGTATACAAACATACACCAAGTGTAACATATTAAAAATACGAATAAAAAAGAAGAAACCTATCAAAATACATCCTTTATTTTAAGAAATTCACTTAGGCTATACACACTGTGTCTCAACAAATAGGATCTTAAGCGTCGTCGAAAAATATTTATGTCAGGTGAGCCTACAATCTCCAAATTCAATCTGTTGAAAAGTTTAGTACCTAGAAAGATTGGAGATTGACGCCCTATTCGGTAGCGGAAGAAAGGAGTTCGGAGCAAACCCTGGGTTCTCGTATTAAAACTGTGCACGTCAGAGTTAGCCAGAAAATTATCTCTATTTTCAAATATGTAAGAACAAAGTTCAATAATCAGAAGTGAGGGGAGCGTCTGGATGTCAAGCTTCTTGAAAATATCTCTACAGGATTTTCTTGGAGAAGCACCCACAATACATCTTAATATTCTTTTTTGACATATGAAAACATCTTCAGCAAAAGAGGAAGATCCCCAAAAACATACGCCATATCTTAACCGTGATTCTATATGGGCATAGTAAACTGACACCAATTGACTAACTGTTAAAACTTCTCTTAGGTTTCTAATTAGATAGCACATGGAATTAAGCTTTGTGACCAAATATTCACAGTGCAGCTTCCAGTTTAGGTTTTCATCTATAATAACACCAAGAAATTTAGTGGATCTAATTCTATCAATGTTAGTACCATTTATACTTAGTTTATAATCTAAATTTGATTTATTATTATAATTGTGAAACGAAATATAATTTGTTTTTGAGCTGTTAATATATAGGGAGTTCAAACTGAACCATCTATACAACGAAATCAAATTAGTGTTTCCTCTAAATTCAAGTTCATTTTTATTTTTTGCCGAAACAACTATGGAAGAATCATCCGCATATAATGAAAAACTGCAGTCAAGCTGTAATCCAACGTCATTTATGTATAAGATAAACAGTACAGGGCCCAAAATGGATCCTTGGGGCACTCCAACTGTCGTTGCCAGGGGCTCGGAAACCGAAGTACGCGTTACACCATCACTTGAAATGTCAATTGAGACATACTGAGTTCTGTCAAGCAAGTAGCTTCGCAGCCAATTCAAGGCCCCTCCTCTAACTCCATATGTCTCAGCCTTAAACAGAAGCCGCCCGTGATCCACACAGTCAAATGCCTTGCTGAGGTCGCAGAAGACCCCAGCAGGGCATTCACCCTCCTCCACATGTTGCACTACCTTTTCCAAGAAACAGTGAATTGCATCACTTGTAGAACACTTTGAGCGAAAACCGAATTGGTTTTTAATGAAGATATTGTTCCTATTTAGAAATGATTCGAGTCGGCTGAGGTAACAATATTCAAAGATTTTCGAAAAAATTGGAGACAGTGCTATTGGGCGATAGTTTTCAAGAGCATTCTGGTCACCTTTTTTATGTAAAGGTATGATCTTACTCATCTTTAGTCGATTAGGAAACACCCCATCCACAAATGACCTATTAACAAGGTAGACTAGAGGCTTGGTACTAGGCTGAAATGTGGGTATTTCTGCAGTAACGAATCCCTGAAAATTTCAAATTGTTGTTTTGAAAACTGCAGAAAAACGTGTATTGGCTAATGCGATGTTCTAACGCAAACTGTTTGTGGTATCTTGAATCTAATCAATCTATTGCCCTATTGTTTATTTAAAAAAAGTTTTTGATTACATCATTGAGCTGTTTTTACTTCGCTGCGGTAAGTTTAATCGCGTACTCGGACGAAGTAGGGGAATTAAAAGCTATAAAGTAAAAAAGCGGCTTAACTCCCTCTCGACTTGAAATTGGTCGTAACCTGTAAATTCCGCGTACATTTTTCAGCCGTGCAGGCGCCTTAAATTTTTTTAATTAAATGAAAAGTTCCGGCCGTTCCCCGTTCTGCGGCCTTAGAAACAAGTTAGATTAATTTACTACCCACTTTGGCGTCGGTTGTGTGCACTGGGAGGCTTCAGGTGCAAAAGTTTCCGCAAGTTTCGTTGCGGGGTTTCGCCGGTTGCATGACACGTTGGCGCGCCCTCCACATACACAATTATTTTTCACCAAGTTTTGACATTAATCCATTTCGCCGTATTTTAAGGCGGCCGGGAATCGAGTTAAAAACTACCGCACATTAATTTTGGACACCTAGATGTAGCGGCTCGATCAATCAATCTGTACGCTTAAGCTACGGTCTATCTACAGCGCACTCCGCATGCGTCTACGACCTGTCCGTCGCGCACGGCCGCACCAGTCGCGTCTGGGACTGGTGCGCACCGTGCGCAGCGGAGATTCCCGTTGAAGGTGTATTTTTGGCATTTTCACCAAAATGTCTTCATTTTCTCTTCTTGTTAATAACTTTACACATTACCCCTTTCATCTAGTATTGACAATAATAATAAATCATCATCTCTATGTCCTAATTTTCCGAAATAATACTTTTTTAAATGTTTTTTCCTCTTCAATTTTGGCGGGTTACCTTTCACCTGCAAGGCTCCATGCAATACGGAGACAATCGTATGTCCCAATAACAATAAAACGTGGATGCGCACTCCGCACGCGCACTCCGCAACGCGCAATCCTCATGCGGAGTGCGCTGTAGATAGACCGTAGCTTTACACGAACGTTTATTATAGGTTGTAGACGATTACAAAAAACATGTCCAGGCGCGTACAATTTGGTAAGTCTTATTAAATTTCTCATAAATTTCCTTACAATAACTTATATGTATAGCAAATGGGGATTCATTTATTTTAATATTTATGAATGTTTTTTGGAACTCTAAATTCTTTCTCTGCCCATTGTTCTCAAATAATTTAATTCACATCGTAATAACTTTTTGGGTCACTTTGAATTAAAGAGGTAAATTGCAAAAAAAATGAAACCCAACATGGATACTACATAATTTTACGGCATAACAGCTTCCAACAAATAGGTGTCTCGAATTTTTTTTCTTGATAGTTTTTTAAGTAGTTTCTTAAGTTTTTACTGGCAATTAGCGTTTATGTCGAAAACTTAAAAAGTTAACAAGACCGCAGTTTACCCAAATTAATAAATAATCATCGGCGGTTAATATTTAAATTGCCAGACCGTAAAGTAAGATCGTTGGAAACGATAATTAAAACCAGAACTCCACAACTCCTGAAATGCACAGAATAGCCCCCGGTTATGGACAAATTAAAATCCTATTTTACGAAAATTGAAACGCATTTCCGGCACATTGTTTTAATTTTATTCGCTTTTTTCTGTTCTTTACACTCCTTTTTACCCGCCTGCGGTATCTATATACAGTGTGTCCCAAATTCGATGCTCACCATTGGGATCTCGGTAACTACAAGAGATAGCGAGTCGGTTAAATGGGGAAAGTTTTAGACAATTTGATGGTCAATCTGATGCCGCTGAGAAATCAAGGCTAACTGGGATCGTTTTCGAGTTATTACCAAAAAACCGAATTTTATCATTTTCGTTTTACTTAAATATCTTAGACTTGTAGACAGACTTGTCATGGCCTACTTAGTATTAGGCAAAAAAACGCTTTTAAGTGTTACAACTAACGAAAAAATCATTAGTGTGACACATCATTGGAAAGAGAATTTCATGTAAATTTCGAATTTGTAAAAATCCAAGATAGCATCCATAAGAAAATCAAAAGTTGTGAGTCATATCTCGAAAATGAAAACTTTCTTAAAGAAACTGACATTACCGCTTAAAAGGCTGGACAAAAATGTCAAAGTCCCGTCTTTGAGAAACCATCGATTTCTAAGATATTTAAGAAAAACGAAAATGATAAAATTCGGTTTTTTGGTAATAAAACGATCCCAGTTAGCCTTGATTTCTCAGCGGCATCAGATTGACCATAAAATTGTCTAAAACTTTCCCCATTTAACCGACTCTCTATCTCTTGTAATTACCGAGATCCCAATGGTGAGCATCGAATTTGGGACACACTGTATATCTTACTATACAATATCATATATTCTTGGGTAGGTCAGGTTTTTGGATAAATTATGAGACAGACTGATTTTGTTTGATAGAAAGGCCCATATGATGAAATTAATAATCATTTTATAAATGTATCACCAGCATTGCAAATAAAAGTTGATAATACAATACAAAAATATTACGAACATAAAACTTGTTTACAAATGTTCGAGTTGAAAGAAACATATTAAGTCACTGTGTTGAAATACTTAAGACTCCATTAAATCAGAGGCTATACAGGGTCAGACGAGGTTGAACTGGAGTTTTGAGGCGCTGATGTTGTCCGTGTTTGACTCCCTACATTGTGCATATTCTCAATAATTGCTTAAAAACATCTGTATATCCTAATGACCACCCTAAAGAATTTAAGGATCTTCGTCCTATTAGTGTCCTGCCTGTACTCTCGAAAAATTTGAAAAAAATTGTCAATGTACAGGGTGTTCCCGTATATTTTGACCTACCCCTAGAGCCTTTATTTTTCAAGTTAGAAAATAATTACTTAAATGAAAGTTGTATTGTACCAAGGTGTATTGTCCCAAAAATAATGGATTGACAGGAATGCTCTTGCCTAAGTTGAAATGTTTTTCCATGGCAACCTTGATTAAATATAAAGATCGTATTTATGTACAATTTGGAATATCATGCGAGTGCTTAGAGCAAACATATAACATATTTATATTGTTGGAATCGGAAAAATGCGTGCAATTCAAAAATCCACAAATATACAGGGTGTTCCATTAAAAAAGTAAGTTTATATTTTTTCATAAATTTGCGAGGCTCATTTATTTTATCTAGTAACAGATGCTAGCGGTTCAGAAAAAACCCTACAACTTTCATTTAAGTAATTTTTTTCTAACTTGAAAAATAAAGGCTCTAGGGGTGGGTCAAAATATACGGGAACACCCTGTACAATTTCGTAGTTTTTGAAATAAAAATAAACTGCTTTCGTTAACGCAATCCGGTTTCAGGCCTTCTCACAGTTGCATTAGTAGGTATACTCTTTTGGGTGTAACTGATGATATAATTGCAGAATGTGATCATGGAAAATTAACAGCCTTAGTGCTTTTGGATTACTCGAAGGGTTTGACACACTAAATCACTAGATACTGTTGGCAATTTTGGGATCTATTGGAGTTTGTCCAGGAGCAGTGTCCTTTTTTGAGAATTATTTATTAAACCGTTCTCAACGAGTCATCATTAATAATTCCGTTTCTAACGATCTAACCGTGCACTCTGGTGTCCCACAGGGATCTATTTTGGGATCATTTCTTTATATTGTATACACGTCATAACTGCAAAATTGCTTGATCAATAGTAACGTTCACTTTTATGCAAACGAAACACAGGTATATCTACTTTCGATAAATTCAACATAAAAGATGGGTGTCGTAGGTTGAGTGACGACTTACAGAGGCTTCGGGAACTTTCGTTGGAGCACTCGCTGGTTCTGAACCCGAACAAATCTACTTTGATGATTTTTGGTTCCAAAAGACATAACGAGTAGATATGGTATGAATCGAGTAAGCATTACAATAGGACATGATAAATTGGTGATCCATAGGCAGAACACAGGAACTTGGTAGTTGATGAGAATTTAAAATTTAAAAAACACATTTTCCACTGTACTCGAAAAGCTTATGGTGCACAAAGAAACTAAAAATAATGTTGTGCGATGCATTGGTGTTGTGTCAATTCAGTTTTGGAGATGTAATTTACGGCCCATGTATTGATTCGGAGGACAGGCGAAAGATTCAGAAAGTCCAGAAGTCGTGCCTGCGCTTCGGAAGGCGAGCTTATCACCTGGCTAAACTCTATTTTAGTGTCATTAATAAAAAAAAAGATCCGGAGTATTTTTATAATAAGCTTGTCTTCAGGACTTTGATCCATGGCAGAACTCTGAGAAACAACAATAGTTTGACAATATACCTAAGCATTGCACAGTATTTATCAAAAAATCATCTTCGTATAACATAGCGAAGTTTTATAACAAATTACATCCTGATTTTAAAGTTCTATCCCTAAATGCTTTCTCTAAGAAATATTGTCGTCACCTATTCGCTGACTAGTCTCCTTGTCTGTTGTCTCTGTAGTAGCATTGATTAATATATAAAATATGGATATTTATAAAATAAGACATATTTATATATAGTATACAGGGTGAGTCAGAATGTATAGTAAATACTTTAAAGGGGTGTTCGGCAGGTAGTTTTAAGGGGGGTCTTTCATATAAAATTTTTCGATTTGGGCTTTCCTTATTTAGTTATTCGGGTCTACAAGGTGACCCAAAAGTATTTTTTTTATTTATATCTCAATAAGGGCGCTACTTAAAAATTTTAAAGGTATGTGTTATCTACTTACTGGAAGACGCCTTAGGGTAGTTTATTCATTTACACAGTGCCCTAAAAAAGTGTAAAAACTAACAACCCTTATTAATTTTTTTGCTCGAACTTTTTTGAGGTTATCTTTTTGGTCTTGCAGGTCCATTATTTCAGTGTATCTTTTCATTTTGCAACAAAAGTATACTCTTGTTTCATAACGATAAAATCAACCGTTTGCGTTGAAATTGGCAAAACGTGACGTGCCCCAAAACACCTGTTAACTTCAACATTCGAACCATAAAATTTTTACCTATCGCTTTTAAACGTTACACATCGACTGCACCATTTAAACTGAGAAAAAATTCTTATGAACAATGTCCCAAAACTTATTAGCTTTCAATATGGAAAGGATTGAATTTAACAAAATTTGAACACCCTATTTCAAGAAAACCTATGCTGTTTTGACCAATGTCCAATTGGCATTTTTTTCCTTATTTTGAATGTACAGTCGATCTGTAACATTTGAAAGCGGTAGGTAAAAATTTTATGTTTCGAATGTTGAAGTCAACAGGTGTTTTGGGGGCACGTCACGTTTTGCCAATTTCAACGCAAACGGTTGATTTTATCGTTACGAAACAAGAGTACACTTTTGTTGCAAAATGAAAAGATACACGGAAAGGATGGACCTAGAAGACCAAAAAGACAACCTCAAAAAAGTTTGAGCAAAAAAAATTAATAGGGGTTGTTAGTTTTTACCCTTTTTTAGGGCACTGTGTAAATGAATAAATTACCCTAAGGCGTCTTCCAGTAAGTAGATAACACATACCAAATTTCAAATTTTTAAGTAGCGCCGATATTGAGATATAAATAAAAAAAAATACTTTTGGGTCACCTTGTAGACCCGAATAACTTGGCAAGGAAAGCCCAAATCGAAAAATTTTTCATGAAAAACCCCCTGACCTACCAAACACCCCTTTAAAGTATTTTCTATACATTCTGACTCACCCTGTATATTTTTACTTGTATGATTACTAAGTTTGCTTTATATTTATGTACGTGAGTAGATTTGTGTATGTTGTTGAATTTTGAGGTTAAGTAGAACAGGGTGCTTTGCTGTTTTTTTAGCAGGGCACATCTGCACTTCGCCTCTGCTTAATCTTGTAGAAATTGTTTACTGCTATACTTGTAACTCTCTTGATTAAGCGAATAAAGTTATTTAATATTATTATTATTATATTTTTAAATTTCCAGATCGGTAGTAGTTACCTAGACTTTTCTTTACAGGAAAATATACCAAGGAAGATGTTCTCAGGAAATTACAGGCACTTTTATCCATTCATGCATATACATTTTGTTTGTATACATAAACTCTGTGTGATCTGAACCCAGAGCTTGCTTCTTATAACCATAATTATTTTTTATTATACTTCTTTGAAAACACCTTATTTTCATCTGTTTTAGCAATAAGGAAAGATGGGGTTTTTCGAGCTAGCGCACGGAAACAGCGCACGGAAAAACTTTCCGTGCGCTGAATAAAAATACCGAATATATGGCTTTAAAATAGAAATATACAGCAAAGTAAACCAAATTTAAGAAATTCTATATGCTCTCTGATATTTAACATGTACCTATTTTGTATTTTAATTCGTAAGTGTTTCAATATTTAGATACATTTCTGTAATATTTTTGACGTTTTATTCACCTTATCTGACAATAACTAATTTACAACAAAGCACCTTTGAAATAATTTGAGAGTAAGCATGGAAACGCATCATACATACCAAACACTATATTGTCTGCATTGTTTATTTTTTGTCAATTAAATTTATTATAATATGCCGATAAAATGTTTTAAGTTTCCGTTTTCAAAGAAGTATAATAAAAAATATCGTTCATTACACGTCCAGAAATAGATTTTTCCGTGCTTGCATGACTTCCCGTGTTCGGCTGCGCCTCACACGGGAATTTGTCACGCGCGCACGGAAAAATCTTTATTTCCAGACTCGTAATGAAATATACTATTACTTTAAATCTCGGATTTTTTCTTTTATCCGCTCGCCAAATAATTTGTTGTTTCGCAGCAGGCTGAAAATGCAGATTTCCATGGAAATTGCCCCCAAAACTGGAAAAAGTTGCCGCAACACTCCAACAACTTTAACAAGCTCACGTTGGATGTAATAGGATCAAAAATTTCCTTGTTAGACAACTCTTGAGACTGTAACAACTGTAAAACTTCGGCCCTCTTGTACCCTACAATTGCCGGGGGGATTTTCAATTGTGCGACGATTTTTCGCCTTAGATTTCCAACTTTTTTACAAAATTTTTGTTATACCTAAGTAAGCGTTTAAAAATAATGGAAAACTCACAGTAATCTAATTATCGGACATATAGTGTCGAGCTGAAAATAGAAAAATGATAAATAATATATGATAGATATTTAGTTTTTAGTCAAGCAGTCGGGGCTCCTAAATATTCAAAGTTCAATTTGGTTTAAATATTTTCGGATATTTATTTGTGGCGTAAACAGATTCATTTAATTTTTAAATTGGATTTTTCGCCAGGAAACTGATTAAAAGACAACTTTTAACAGTAAATGAACGAAACTTTGAACGTTTAACTCGGTTTAACTCAAAAAATAACTTCAACAAATTTGTTTTCTCCTTTCTCAAAGAACATGTCACGTCAAAGTGGAATGACAGATTAATAAATGCCAAGTTAAAATGGCATGACAACAGAAACAATAGCCTAGCCACCTGTCTGATATTGTACCCTGTGTTCTATCAATTATCTACAATAACTATTTCTCTTTGAATAACTATGGCAATAATATTTTACTGAATTCCACTGAACAGTCAGCAACACAGTTGTCTTTGAGAATTGGTTTGGACCTATTCCCAAAATTCTATGATTGTTACTAAAAGAGTGTTCACATATTTTTGACTTCGAAATTTGATTTTGCCTGATATAATTTTTATGTTCCTTTAAACGAACATTAAATGGCCTACAAGTCTCCCCAACATATAAGTTTCCAGATTCACAAGGAATTTTATAAACGCAATTTTTTAACTTTGTACGTCATTAAATGGTTTCGTTTTAACTAGCATCGATCTTAATATATTTTTGGTTTTAAATACTGTTCTGACATTAAAACGATTTCTTATGCGTTTTAGCTTATCTGATAGTCCAGGAATATTAACACTAATATGTGTGGAGCTAAAATGGAGATATCTATTAGTATGTGTTGGTTTCATATACGAGTACACACTAGTTTCTATACTATAATCTGATTTCAGTATAGAAACATCTAAGAAGAAAGGTAATTGATCATTATTTTCAATTTCTAGGATAAACTTAATATAAGGTTCTTGTGAGTTTATAAAATTTAATAATGAATTTAAATCATCTACTCCATGTTCCCATATAACAAACATGTCATCTACATCTATATATCTCCACCACCAAACATTATGTTGGTGAACATATCTATATAGTCAACTCATGTTGTTCAAAATTTTACACGAATAAATTGATTCTGAATGGTGATAAATGAACTCTATAGCCATTCCAAATTTCTGCTGGTAAAATTAACTTTCGAGTTGAAAATAAGTGGTTTTAACACATAGTGCTGTTAGTTCTAATATTGCATCTATATTCAAACTTGTCCTTTCTGTCAAAGTCTAAACGTGTTCTAACTTTCTGCGTAAAATATTCAATGATTTGCCAACAGGGACGTTTGTAAAAAGACTAACCACATCAAAGCTAGCTAATATATTAATGATCCAGAAATTGATGTTCCCTATTTTTTAAATTATAGGTTCAATTTGGTTTGTTGAGTTTCGTGCTATTTAATAGAAAGACTCAGGTAAATATTTTAAAAAATAACTAAGAATCCAGCCATTATCTAAGCTGCCAAATCCCTTGAAGCTCGCCAAACTCGTCATTCATGGCCGATTGCTAAATATAATATGGCATTGGTGTGCTAAACGGAATTGATATCAATATACCAGACAGAAACCTCAAAATATTGAAACGGGCAACATTGTTGGCAGCCATTGACACGCTGCACTGCCCACAAACGTATAGTGGTAGTAAACAGCCTATAATAATAATTATGGATAGGATGGGTTCATTGGACGGGATAACATAATATTTACACTACGTGGTATTCTGCTGTTGAAGAAAGGCCGCAGAAAACAAAAACTCGGCTGAAATAACCAAAGTAATTCATTCAAACACGATGCTCCAAAACACTGTGTCTTGATCTTGCTTCGCTTTAGTAAATTTATCGGTGAAGATCTGACAATAATTAGGCATGTTTCTGACTTTTATTTGATCCTGCATGTGTACTAACACAAATAATTATTATTATAAACGAGGTAAAGTGAAAACATTTCCAAGACAGCTCTAGGAAACTAACATTTAGCGAGCATTCTAAATCGAGGAATGCTCCGTGCAAAGTTGGCTTTATTCAGGTCTTTTGCGTTCTTTTTTCATTCCCAAAAAGGAAATCTGATTTCCACGTTTTCTAATTTGCATCGACATCGCCTCTTACGTTTTACGTATCTAATCAAAGACAACGCGATCCAAATCGTCAACCTAAAGGCGTTATCTTTACTGCGCCTCGCGAGGGATTCCTTTAGACCTTTAAATTAAAACAGGTTTTACGATTTCCCCGCTTATCCACCCCGATATTACCCGTGCTCCAAATAGCATCAAAAATTTTACTACCACCGTAGAAAAACTGCAGCTCCCAAAGTGGCCTTTGTTATCACTTTCATAAAATCCCGGTCCTTCAGGAAATTGCGCCTTGAATACATCGGGGTTTATGAGGCTTCCAGTTCGTGACGGATTAGCAGATACTGTTATAGCTGGAGACAGCTTTTACACGAAATATCATATATTAAGAAAAATATCAACTATTAATTTATTTCATTGTTGACTTCACTCCAAATGAGAAACTATACGGGTTAACTATCACTTAGTATAAAAAATTTTGCCAGGGTGGCTTAAGAAAACATAGAAAATTATTTTTAGATTTTTTTACGATCTTAAAGAAAAGGGTAAAAACCCCTATTTTCCCTGTAAATCTCCGCCTCTAATTAAGTCATCCAATGTGGCTTCGGAACGTACTGTCAGATTTCCGCGGTGTTGCCGTTGTTTTCGGAAGGATGAAAACACCTTTTTACTCAAACAAATCTCTGTATGCACTCACCCACCATGCATCAACAACTTTGGTCCAGTTGATTCCCTCGCTTGGATGTTCACTAATTGTGCCGCTCCCTCGTACACAACACTCCGAGACTTTTGGATGTTAGGGTAAGCTGTGTTTTTGGCTTGGCGCCGAGTACCGGTCGCCTGGGGGGTCGGTCCGCCGTGGCAACACCTCTTGATTTCCTGTATCCGGGGCACAGGGCGTCTCCAAATTCTCCACAATTTTCCTTCTCCTGCCTCGGGCGATGTTCGAGGCTTCTCACTACACTCCAGCTTTCCTTTTTTCCGCCTTTTTAGTCCTAAAAACCACGAGACCCGCTTAAGCGGGCTGCTGCCCGTGTGCCGTTTACTCCACTACTACTGTCTTCCCCTCTTGGCTCTCCCGCGCAAGTCAGGACGCGATCTTGACCAACGCGCAAACTGAAGTATTCCCCTATCCTCCCAAATGAAATCAAATTGGTTTCCCAGTGCTTTCACCTAAATTTCAACATATCAGCACTACCCACACAACTTATCGCTATGAAATTTTTAATTTAATTTAATTAACCGAGTGAATTTGTGCATCGAGGTGAACGGCGGGCTCTTTGAAGAGTTACTGTAGTGCTTTGCATGTGCAATGTGCAATGTGTGCTAGTGCAGTTGTGTTTTTTGGTTGCCCTTCGGAGTTTTTCTGGCGAAGGGATCCTCCTCCGTGGTCGTCAGACTGAGTACCTCGCTTCAAACAAAAGGAATGGCGAAGGGAAACAAGAGGTCCCCAACAGATTTAGAAAATGTGATAAATGTTGTGTTGTGTAGTTGTGTGACTTTTAATGTAAAAAAGTAAGAAAACAGAAAATGGTGCAATATTCTATCCTGGAAATGTCAGTAAGGTAGGTGTTTCATAGGCATTCTACATGTTCCTTAGAAAGTAATCGTTTTCAACAAGAAATCGAAATTTTGGGCTGAATCCTCGGATAAATAATTGATGGACGTGGCAACGCTGCGCTATTCAACTACCTGTCACTACCATTGACATACCTACTCGAAATTTTAAGACACGTATCGCGGGCCTCCATAGGCTGCGTTTTTTGAGGGGTTTTAAACAATTTGAAAAAAAAAGTTTTAGGCTTAAGACAAATGTTAGAACATTTTTGAAAATTTATTTTCTGACTTTCTGATTGGCGTTTAAACAACCGTTCCCCTGCCGCCCGCCGTTCATGTTTTCTTTATAATTCGCTTGCTGTGTGGCGTGTAAACAGGCGGGCCCTTTGGCTAAATCGGTTATATTTAGATCCCCTTAGAATTTCAGCCGTGGTTTGTTTTCCGGGAGAAATTTATTTCTCTCATGGAGGTACCTATACATAATATGTTTTTTCGAATTCTTCAATTATTATTGTAGTGAAACCAACTGACCATACTGGTATAGGTACGTGGTGTCCCATAAAAAATAACAACTTGATTTTTTTCGGGAACTCTTTTTTTTATACAGTGTTTTTTCTCATTAAAATAACGCTAAAGTTTTTGCTTTTGATAAGTTAGATACGTGGTTAATATATTGGCCCGTGTTTTTGGGACAACCTGAATGCTCTGTGGAACTTAGACAAGGAAAGAGAGAGGACACCTCGCTTGTCTTTGATTTTGTTACGTCGTTTTGTACGGCGGCCATTTTATCAGACAAAGCGAGTACATTGTGAGCTAATTTCGTGAATTAAAAGGTACAATGATTAAGGGGAAAATATACTCTTACGATGGTGAATTGTTCAGCGTTTGGTTGCAAAGGCAGAAGTGAAAAGCAAAAGATCGGGATTTCGTTTCACAGGTAAATATTTAACAAGCTACCTTGAAACAAGCCCTAAAACTTTATTTTTCTCAATATGTAACTTCTTCAAATTCCTTCTACCTTTTAGTACGATAAAGTGCATTGCTTTGTTTGTAAATAGGACCAATATAATTATTTTTTAACATAGTTTTTATTGAAAATTCCTTAATTGATTATGATAGTTTCATAAAATATGGGCTGGTTTCCATGGGCGTGCATTATTTATTTTATTTTGATTGATTCGAAATCGATGCAAATAAATATATTTCAGCACTTGACACTAGTTTTACATTTGGGAAATTATCTGCAAATAAATACCGATATTTCAAATTACATGTAAGTCCAAATTAAATACCTTTTCATTTTTAACATTTTGTGATATTGGCTAAGAACGCGTTTCATGCTACGCCACTGGCCTGTTGCGCGATGTGGCAGTCGGTAACACGGCCGCGAGCGCTGTTAGGCGTCCTCTCTCTTTCCTTGTCTAAGCTGTGGAAGTAGATATTCCATAATAATAATATGTAAATATGTTCGCTACGGGAGCGATTAGTTTTGACAAAAAAATCTTTATATGTTTTTGTGGTCGAGGAATCAAACTTTGACACTGTTTCGAAAAGACAAAGCGATTGAGAAAGATTTACCTGGGAATTAAAGAACAAAAGTGTCAACATGTCGGCTTCTAATTGTACAGGGTGTCCCCAGATCGACTTAACAATAGGTGAGAAAGGCGAAAAATTTTGAAGTTGAAACTTGACCTTTGGGGGATCAGCATTGCCTGATTAGAAACTAATTGTCACCATATTTTTATATTTCAAAAATCATGTTGGCCTTGACAGAGGCACTTTATTCATTTTCAGTTCAGGTAAAGTACCTTTTCCTTAAGAGATATCGAAAAATTGTATTAGAAAACGTTGTTCAGAATGCAAATTTTCCGTATGTACTATTTTTTTGTAATTTTGTGGGTTTAGCGCAAATCAAGTACATTTATCGAACATTTTTATCAGAAAAAAAATTTCAGAATGCAAATTTAAGGCCCTGTACCAAATTTGAAAACAATCGGCATATTTTGATTTTTTCAAATTTGAAAAACAAAATCAAAGTGTTAAAAATTGCGCCGCAGGCAAAATTTTTTCAAATATTCAAGGTGAAATAGTTTAAATTAAGAAATGCCAACTGGTGGTAATTTTTTCTTTGTTAATTCTAGGCCTATAATCATTTTTTGTAGCCAAAAAGTACCTACTCCTTTTTCTTTTATAGAACTAGTGTCAAGAAGCAGAGGTCTAGTAAAATGCGCCGTAGGAGATTTTTTTAGAAATATTAAGGACAAATAGTTTAAATACCTAAGTAATAGGAAATTACAAAATTACAACATTATGTTGTATTTTTTAAAAGACTTCAAAAAAGGAGGAGGTTATCAATTCGATTGTATTTTTTTATGTTTGTTACCTCAGAACTCCGTCATTTATAAACCGATTTGGACAATTCTTTTTTATTTGAAAGGGTATACCTACAGAATGGTCCCATTTAAATTTGAAGAAAAAATTCCACTCCTAAGGGTAGACAAAAAAGGGATGAAATTTCATATTGAACCGATTTCGATGATTCTTTTTTTTATTAGAAAGGGAGTACCTCAGAGGTGGACCACTCTTAAGGGTTAAAAAATAGGGGATGAAAGTTCATATTGGACCGATTTCGATGATTCTCTTTTTATTAGAAAGAGATTACTTTAGGAGTGGCCCCATTTAAATTTGAAGAAAAAATTCTACCTGTAAGGGTGGAAAATAGGGGATGAAATTTCATATTGGACCGATTTCGATGATTCTTTCTTTATTGGAAAGGGGGTACCTTAGGTATGGTCCCATTTAAATGTAAAGAAAAAAATTCCACCCCTAAGGGTAGATAAATAGGGGATGGAAGTTCATATTGGACCGATTTGGATGATTCTTATTTTATTAGAAAGGGGTTACCTTATGGGTGGTCACATTTAAATTAGAAGAGAAAATTTCAATCCTAAGGGTGGACAAATGGGCGATGGAATTTAATATTGGACCGATTTCGATAATTCTTAATAATTCACTAAAAAATAAGAAATAAAAAAAATTATCAAAAAATTAAAACCGACTTCACAAATTTGCCCGTATGCTCATTTCTACTAAAATTTTAGAAATAATTATCTTTTGAGTCGGTGACAGTAAGTCACGGGCGTAGCCAAGGGGGGGGTTTCGGGGGTTCAACCCCCCCCCGAAATAAGCAAAATATTACCTAATATTATACCGAAAAAATACGAGGAGTGAAGAGTTAAATTATTATTACGTTTGAATATATGTAGTAATAGTAGCGCCTAGCGCCATCTTTTGACGAGAGGCAGACGCAGTTGCAGCCGAACTATTTTGTATTGTAGGGACACTTTGCGTTGTTTCTCGATTATTCGCCACGCCCCTCGGTCGAAATGAGCGGAACTTTGTGGAAGTTCGTGGAAGTTTCTGGACGGCTACTGGGGTGCTATATAAGCGGCGCCGCGGCGCGTGACCGCGCTTACGGCAGTATTGTTCCATGCGAACTCGAAGCGAATAAAAGTGAAAAGTGGTGAAGAGAATTAAGTGTACCGTGTAAGTGAGTAATTTTAGTGCGCTGTTATTCGATGACCTTGTTAAGGATAGATACGTGAATCATTATTACTGTCGAAAAATGGAGGGGAAAAAAGGAAGGGTGATAAACTTAAAGGTATGGACTACTGGAAAAAGTGGTGTAGTCAAGGTCAAGGGATTTCTAATAAAGAAACAAATTTGGATTTAGCTATCAAAGCTTCAGCTACCTTGCATGCTGATAAGAAGACTGCCTACCCCGCAATCTAGTTTGGAATGCCTAGATATGTGCGATAAAAACCTTTATCCTAATATTTACACATTACTACAAATCTTGGCTACCATTCCTGTATCCACTGCTACCCCAGAAAGGTCTTTCTCGAGCCTAAGGAGACTGAAAAACTATTTGCAGATGAAGTAGTGGATATATTTAAAAGAAAAAGCCGAAGATTTCTTCTTTAATGGTTTTAGATTTAGCGCAGAGGAACGAAATTAATTTATCCATTTCATTTAAAGTTAAGAACTTTATAAATATGTCGTAGTTTTTCGGATGAATATATAGATATTAAATTTCATGTAAGTATATTTTTGTTGTTTTATTTACTTCTCAAACTAAACCCCCCCCAAAACTAAATCCTGGCTACGCCCGTGCAGTAAGTTATGATGTACCTATGTAGGATACCTATGATGTATTCATATCTAAATTTTTAGTGGAGTGCGTGCATACGGGCAAATTTTTGAAGTCGGTTTTAATTTTTTTGTTAACATTTTTTTATCCTCCTTTTTCTCAATGTAGGATGTTTGAACCCCCTAAACTATCTACAGCCCGGGGCTCATGTATTGGCCAGGCCAGGTCTTGTGGAAACGGTAGGTAACTTGACAATAATAAGTATATTTCCTAAATGTATATGAACACATTTTATAAATTGTTATTTTCGCTAAAAAAAAAACTGTGCTTTATCAAAAGCCATTAGTGTTGTGTCATTCGCTAAAGATCTATCTAAGTCATAGCACTTTCGTTTATCTTTTTCTCTTCAATGTCAAAGTTCGGCAAATTCGAAAATATTCGTCGACAAATGCCCGGGCCCGCCTTTTTGTCTTGGCGAAGTTGAGAAATCACGCCCCGAAAGTTTCCATTAAATACTCCGACGCGGGCCCCGGTCCTCGGAGAAATAAATTTCTCTCGCAAAAGGAACTGCGCCGAAAATCTGAGGGGATTTAAATACAAACTACACAATTTAGCACAAAGAGCCCCGCCAGCCTACACGCCGGAGACAAAGCGACTTGTAAAGAAAACACAAGAGCCGGCGGGGGACCCGGTTGTTTATACGCCATTCACAAACTGGCTGGCTGGTTTAATAAATTAAAATGCAATCAACCTGGAGAGTCTAAAGGGTATATTGAGATCGAAATTGAGGCTTTGAATTCGGGAGGCTTTGTCACTCTTTAATAACCGGGATCGAAAAGGGGTAATTTGACGGGCTCTAACCTGTTAACCTGTAGGAGAATTAACTAAACGTTGTTTACGTGCCTTCAAACAGTCAAATTTTTCCACGAAAATTGTTTTCACAGTGAAATCTCAACTCTCTCTCTCTCTCTCTTCATGTTTAGAGGGTGCACCTTGAAGCGTTTGTGGACCTATATATGGATATATGAAATTTTCATTTTGAAATGTAATTTTCTATGCAATGTTAAAGTCTTGCAACAAAAAACAGACTCGCCCTCTATAGGAAACTTCTGAAAATATAATTAACAATTTACGTTACCATACCTGCATCTATAAAATATGTATACAGGGTGAGTTACGTAGGCTGCGGTGGTCTATTGTCTTCTACTACTACTTTTGGAAATGTATTACTCAAAAACCAAATAAAATTTTGAGCTATAACTTTGACTGGAGATTGCCTGTTACGCCTATAGTTAACAATTTTGGACCGATATTGAGATGAAGTTCTGAAGAACATACCGGGCGATTCACTTAGCAAATCCTAAGTTTTCTCGCTAATTTTAAACGGAACACCCTATATTTTATTACATGTTTGAAAAGTCCTTAAAGATTAGATATTTTTTGATATAGGGTATTATGGGTCTAACTTTAAAGGTTATGGAGTTATTTCCATTTTATTCTAAGAAAGGGCTTCAAAAGAGCCGATTACATGATTAGGGTGTCAAAATGTCACTTTTTAAGCTGTAAAAAATAAAAAGACATATTCTTGTTAATTTTTGGTGAGTGGAAACTACCTGTAACGCCATCAATAATAAAAAACCTAACTGCACATGAAGAAATAAAGTTAGCGCATATTAAATTATGATATCGGCTTATGTTATTTTTTTATGGCCTTACAGGTAGGTTTTCAACAACCTATTTACACCAAAAATTAACAAGACTATGTCTTTTTTATTTTTTACAGCTTAAAAATGGTCATTTTGACACCCTAATCATGCAATCCGCCCTTTTGAATCCCTGTCTTAGAATAAAATGGAAATAACTCCCTAACCTTTAAAGTTAGACCCGTAATAAAAAGTATCTACTCTTTAAGAGCTTTCCAAACAATTAGCGAGTAAACTTATGATTTGTGTAAGTGAGTCGCCTGGTATGTTCTTCACAACTTCATCTCAATATCGGTCCAAAATTGTTAACTAGGCGTAAGGCAATCTCCAGTCCAAGTTATAGCCTAAAATCTTATTTGGTTTTTGAGTAATACATTATTTCCAAAAGTGACCCCTTTTTTCGTTTAAAATTAAAATAACTCCCTAACCTTTAAAGATAGACCCTTAATACCCGGTACCAAAAAGAACATACTCTTTAAAGGCTTTCTAAAAATGTAACAAAATTCGGGGTGTTCCATTTAAAAAAAAAACATAACTTTGGGTCGCCACTACTTATTGGAGCACCCTGTATATTGGAAAATATTTTCGGAATGTAGCACTCATGTTTCTCTACAAATTTTGTCTGTACTTTTTTTCTAGCATTAACAATGTAGAAGATATAGACCACCGCGGCCTACGTAACTCACCCGTATATTTTTACATTTGGTCAGTGATTATAGTTTTATACGATTATTTTCCAATTGGCAATAATATACGACTGGCAAATAATTCTCGACGCGAGGTGTCTCTAGCATTTACCCTTTATTAGGAGGATTGGGATTTAATTCTGCACAAAACAACTTTCCATAGATTAGTGCTCCATCGTGGAGTACAGCTTCCATCCGTCAGATGGCGGCGGCAAAAGATATTCGACTGAAGCTGAGAGTTTAACATGAATTAATCTGTCTTTGCGGTTCTGTAATGAATCGTCAGGATCGCATTGTGACCTACGCACAAATATAATGATCTCTGTGGTTCTCCTGCAAAGGCATGTAAGCAGCGCCGTTGGGGGCATCCAGCGGCCAATAGCGAAACTATGACGGGAGAAATTAAACTTCAGGCAATCATCCATAGAGGGCGGTAAATGTCAACTAGTCAAGAACTTTGCACTAGAGTAGCATGTAGCGGTGATTACTAGCATTCTAATCAGTAAACATGGAGCTTACAGCTTAGTCGCTTGAATAGACGTTCCATGTTCCATGTCCATGTTAATATTTTATCGGAAGGATTTGGAAGGAATGTCGGCGACACACACAACTTTTTTTTAAAATCATATTATCCATCTATTTCGCTCGTAAGCCGTAAGTAATTCCAGGACAAGTTAAATATTAGCTTCCACCAGTTAAACGTCGACTTTTTCCGGCAGCGGTTCCCTGAGTGGCGAGTAATAAAATAACTGGGAGCAGAATTTAATTTCTGTAGCGCTAGTTAGTCCTGCAAAGTTGGCGAATTAAGTTAGGACCGAGTTTCACGGTCAAGCCTGAATAAAACGTGGCTGTTAAACAGCCCGCGAACTGACTCATACAGGTTATCATTTTTTTATTACTTCTGTCTTCCGCAAATTGTCTAAATCTGTTTAAAATGTTTCTAACACGTTCTGGACATTTTAAAAAGATCGAAATAGCGTATTGTAGGAACTGACAGGAATGGTAGATACTCATAGCTTTATGACTTGCTGCACTCGCTCGCTACCATACTCGTGGAAATTGAACATTCTGTGCGACTTAGATATAATAATAATAATAATAATTTATTTCCAAATATACAGGGTGAGTCGAAGTTAAACCGCCATACTCAAAATTTGAGTAGTATTTTTAAAAATAAATCGGGTTCTTCATATGGACATTATGTCCAAAAACGCTTCGTTTTCGACATACAGGGCGTCAAAGTTTTCTTTTAAAAAGAGAAAAAAATTAGTATTTTCGGTTCCATTTATGCTATCGAGTTGAAAATTGGTACTTTTATGTTTTCTGGGACGGCGATTATGAATTTTCTATCAACTTTCTCCTAGCCGCTAGAGGGCGTTGGCTACGTCGTTACTTTCGAACAAAAGTGTTTTAAACTTTTTTGTCGTTGAAAAATCTGCATTTTAGACAGCGGAATATTAAATTACATTCGATTTTGAACAAAAAATGTCTCTTGTAAAAATACGAAAACCTTAACCGTTTTCATGAAAAACGCAATTTTGTGTCGCGGTGCGCGTGAATTCGAAAAAATTAAAATTTCGTAGTAGGCTGAGAAATGGGATTTATTCATTTGGAATTCTTTATTTACAGTAGGTATTGTCCTAAATTAACAATTTTTGTGAAATTAGTAATAAAAAGAACTTTAACCAAAACAACTTTATTATAATTTTTTCGTTATGTTTTTGCTAATAAATATAATGTATTGTTTTCTGTACGTGTATACATACGTAGATATTCGAGTTCAAAATTTGGATTTTTTACAATTTAATTACCTATTTTGTACGTGAACACTAAGGTATTAAATTTATAATAAGTATTAAAGAAATATTCTACAGGGTGTTCTCTAAACATGCGCCAAAAAATAACGGTATGGGTTAGCATAAAACCTCTTAATATCGAAAATCTTGCACAACCAGTGGCGGAGAAGTGGGTAATTGGTAAAATTATTTTTAAAAACAAAGTGAATCACCTTGAATTGTAATAAAAGGTATTGAATTTTTTATTTAAATTTTAATTGCAGACAAAAATTTCCTCTTGGTATTTGTTCGCATGTGTTATAGTTTAATGGCAAATTTCTTTTTTTGTATTATTTCAGGGTATTTCTGAAAAATTAATTGAAAAATTAGCCCCATAAGTAAGAGTCAAAATAGAAAAACGTGTTTTTTACTTTAAATAAAGTAACTGTTTCCAATAAACTAACCCATTCAAGGTTTTACTTTTCAAGATGCAGAGCGTAACATCAATTGTATCTTCCTTAAATGTTTCAGACCCTGTAACATCAAAAGTATAGCCTTAAATAGGTAAGTTTATTGAAAAAAGTTACTTTATTTAAAGTAGCAAACACATTATTTCTACTTTAAGTGTTACTTATGGAGCAAATTTTTTAGATAACTTTTTAGAAATACTCCAAAATAATACAAAAAAAATGAAATTTGCCATTAAACTATAACATATATGCGAACAAATACCAAGAGGACATTTTTGTCTGCAATTAAAATCTACATAAAAAATTCAATATCTTATATTACAATACAAGGTGATTAATTTTTTTCTAAAAATTGTTTTATCAATTACCCACTTCTCCGCCACTGGTTATGCAAGATGTTCAATATTAACAGGTTTTATGCTATTCCCATGCCGTTATCACGTATACCAAATATGACTTAAATATCTCAACTAGTTTGGTAAATATTCAATAAAGTCCACATATTTTTCCAAATTTATTAACACCCTGTAAGTTTTCTATAAAACCTTAAAAATATATAGTTTATACGAAAAAGTGCGGTTATTTTTTGAAGATCTATCACCTGTTACAAAAAACTGATTCAACCTGTATACTTGCCAGCCAGCGTAATATAGCTGCTCTCTTGCAGTCTTTATAATAAATATTTTTTTGTTCAAATCGACCAAAATACTTACATTGAAAGATTGCCTTGCTATAGGTGATGATTACGCATTGAGGCTGAAAAGTTATTTGATACTTTATTGGCCGGGTGTTGAATATTATGGTTTTCACATCTAGATCTAGCCAAGGCCCACTTATAGAAACAATCGTACAATAACGGTCCACTCTAATAGTGTCGCTTTCAGGTTTTGTGTTTTTTTAATGCCGATTTAAAAAATGATAAAAATTGCGCCGCAGGCGAATATTTTTCAAATTTTCATGGTCAAACAGCAAACAGTTTAGATGAATAAAAAAAAACTAGTCACTATTTTTTTAATTTGCTATTTTCTGTTTCTATGTTCTGCCCTTTTGTTGGATAAAACACCGTAGGGCATAGCGATCGACAAAAGTTGATATTTTAAATTTTACGACACCTCCGCACCAAATTTTCGATCGACCTAGCCATATGTAAATCGTAAATGTAAATTTTAAAATCTCGTTGAAGCGAAGTGCATCGTCTATGAGCAGCCCCGCCGCACAGTCCGCCATCGACCAAGCGGCCGTCGGCGGAGTTATGCGGGTATTGGGGCCATATTGGTCAGTTTATATCGCGGCCGCTGCCAAGCGCCACGAATCATAGAACTTATCAAATTGGCCGAAGGGCGCGAGGCGTCCGTATCGAGTGCCCTTATTCTTTTCCGGTTTCATTCAATTTCTGGTCCGACGGAAAATAAATTTTATTGCGGTAGTCCGCAATCCGGGGCAGGTAAGGGGGAAATTTACTAAATCGGTGCTATAGAAGTCCAGTGGAGTTGTGGGAATAGTAGGTAGGTATGGTATAAATGAACTCACTTGGAATAGCATAAAAACACGTGGGCGGCGTTTGCTTTGTAGAACAAGACCGAGTCATAGGCGGCACGCGGCCCCAAATTTTATTTAAATGCTCTAAAATAAGAATAAAATAAACTTTGAAATAATTCAAACCAAAGCAAACCAATGATTTTGCCACGGGCGTAGCCAGGATTTAGTTTTTGGGAGGGAGGTTAGTTTGAGAAGTAAATAAAACAACAAAAATATACTTACATGAAATTTAATATCTATATATTCATCCGAAAAACTACGACATATTTATAAAATTCTTAACTTTAAATGAAATGGATAAATTAATTTCGTTCCTCTGCGCTAAATCTAAAACCATTAAAGAAGAAATCTTCGGCTTTAATATATCCACTACTTCATCTGCATGAATTTATGTTCCATAGTGAATGTTCATTAGAGCCAAACCATTAAGTCTGTTTTTACTGTGTTTCGTAAATAGTTTTTCAGTCTTCTTAGGCTCGACAAAGACCTTTCTGGGGTAGCAGTGGATATACAGGAATGGTAGCCAAGATTTGTAATAATGTGTAAATATTAGGATAAAGGCTTTTATCGCACATATCTAGGCATTCCAAACTAGATTTCGGGGTAGGCAAGTTCGGCTGCAACTGCGTCTGCCTCTCGTCAAAAGATGGCGCTAGGCGCTACTATTACTACATATATTCAAACGTAATAATAATTTAACTCTTCACTCCTCGTATTTTTAGGTAATATTTTGCTTATTTCGGGGGGGGGGGGGTTGAACCCCCGAAACCCCCCCCCTTGGCTACGCCCGTGGATTTTGTTACACTCAAAACAACACCACACAAAAATCTATGCACAAAACCAAAATCCGTAAAATAAAGGGCAATCCTTATTTACGTGCGCGGCACTGGTTACACTGGCCTAACTGGCCCACGTCGACACCTGCTCCATGCGGATCTCCGAAACGCCGACCAATCAAATCTCTATGCTCGTTTTCTTGACTACGTCGACGTACACCGCGTAAAAACCTTTGAATTTTATTACGGGTGATTTCCCTTCTTTTATATAAGCTTTTATTTAACTTCACCTGTTAATTAGTAGATATGTGTGTTAGTTAGGTAAGTAGGTACAGTCCGTACGATTGTTAGTTGATAAGTTTTAAGTTAAATTGTTGACAATACTGATTAATATTTAGACTTCTTATTATTAAATGCAGGGCCGAAATAGAAAAAAATGACTGAGAAAAAAAAAGGAATTTTGAGTATGATTGTGTCAAAACATTTTAAAAATATTTCGTGTCATGCATCATGGAATTTGCAATGAAAAGTGCCATAAGAAAGTGCTTTCCTTTTTTCCTATCTGTGATAACAACTGCGTGACAACAAAAAATAAAATCGAAAACGCAAAATTTTACTTTTTTTAAAATAATTCAAAAACGAAAAAAGATACTAAAAATATGTTTGTACCATTTTATTGACCTTAAAATTGCGCAACTTTTTCCCCATTTAACCGTTGTTCTATCTCTCACCGTTTGCAAGATCCCCATGCTGTTCATTCTTATCCGGGACACATTGGTAGTTTTTTTATTTAGAAGTATTGTACCACGTGGGTAACGACAAAATAAAAAGCCACTTTTGACATTAACATCATAGAATTATTAATTTAGAAATTTAAAACGCACGAAAATGAATTTTTCGAAAACGGCAATTTTTTCTAAAAAATTCAAGAATAGTTTTTTTTCCCAGAATTGATTGGGAAATTTAGTGAAGGCAAAAAGATAACTTTTCCAGTGGTGCATTATTTTCTTATTAAAAAAATATGATGGTTGACCCCCGCATCTCCGGCACTGGTGGAAGTAGGCAGGCCAAGTTATTTTTAATTTATACAATTTAATGCGTTGACTGACGTATTTATAAAGACTTCTCACGTCTATAGCTTGATGTCCTGGACAACAGATGGCTCTGATGGCTGACAATGTATTCTGCACTGTATTTTATCTCCGGAAAGCTCATGGTGAGCCAAAAATGTGTCAGCCGTGACAGCCGTGAGCAGTCTTTAATAATATATCAGTCAACGCTTAATGTGTATCTAAACTGTACGAAATATGTTTGCCTTAACTGTCTTTCTTTAGGAGAAATTAAAAAAAAAAGAAAAAAAACAGCAAAACAGAATAAATGCATCTCGGTCAACGCTATAATACCGTGTAGGCCCTCCTCTACTTCTTATCACTGCGTCTTTGCGTCGAGCTATGCTTGATATCAAATAATGTTCAACAAAAGCTTGCGGAATATTCTCCCATTCTTCAATGGCGAGCTCTATGAGTTGGTTGTGATTAGCAACAGGGGGTCTACGATTTCGATTCTTTTCTTAGATAGTCCCATATCTATAGGATTCTTGTCATTACTGTTAGGTGGCCACTGTAATAACCAGAGTTGTTTTGCAAGAGTAAAAAATTAGGTCCAACAAACGGAGCAAAAGGCATTACATGTTCGACAATAATGTTGTGTAAGTAATATTGGGCATTCATAGACCTTGTACGTATAGAGACCAACTCCGTGCGAGCATCGAAGCAATTTCTCCCCAAAATATTTTAGAGCCACCACCAAAAGGTACTTTAGGAGAGATATTGCAGCTGGCAAACCTTTCTTCTCGCCTTCGCCAGACACGCTCAAGTCTATCTGGAGCTTTAAGGCTAACTCTAGTTTCATTGGAGAACATAACTTGTTTCCAATCATTGATGGTCCAATTCTGATGTAATTCAATATTTGAACTTTGTGTTCTCTGGTAAGCAATGGTTTTTTGGCCGGTCTTATGTTGCTCAATCCTGCTTCATGTAGGTAAACGTCTTCTAACCATTCGAGACGATATAGCTATATTTCGAACATCTGCTAATTCATTTTTTAACAGATTGCTGGTAACTCTCTTGTCTCTGAGGGCACGTTGTCTTAAAAAACGATGATCAATTTGATTAGTGTAACGTTTTCGCCCTTGCCCTGGTTTTCGATGGTACGAGCCTCTCTCATTATGTCGTCTCCCCATGCGGTAGATGCTGGAATGATGTCTTCCTAACAAACCAGTAACATATCGCATTGAATATCATTCATCCAGGAGAGTCGATGCTTGCACTGCATCCTCAATTGGCAAATTTCTTTGGCGGTTCATTTTCCTTACTTGATTTACTCGCAAATGAACTTCCCAACAATCACAATCGATACTTGCTTTAATATTAACAAAAATATTAACAACAAAATACGTAACCTAACCTAAATGAGAACTCCTATTGTAGAGTCACGTGAGTTCGCGACACGGCCGGTAAGGGCCGGTCCACACGCAACGATGTATCGTACGATTTGCATGCTCAAGTAAATCGTTACAGATAAATCGTTGCGTGTGGAAAGCAGATTTGCACAAAATTTAGAACTGTGCAAAGTTGGACGTCGGAGTTGAAAGTCTGAGCCGAAAAGCATAGATTTGGGAGATTTGCGCATGCAAATCGTAACGTGTGTACGCTTGTCCGAGATTTGTACCTACAGTTTTTAGGTGCGACGGTAGCTGACTCCTACCTATTTTTAGTCCGGGAATTATTAGATTAATTAAAACTGAAACAATAACTGATTTATTTTAAATTTGTTAAAAAATATGTCGACCATTTCGCGTAATTTTATAATAGAATTCAATGGTAAAATAGACTTCGTGTCAATAACCATGCTTTAGACCATCTAGTTCTATTTAAACGTTTCCTGATTTCCCTCTTCCTTTTAACATTTAAACAAAACGTCAAAATACTCCAAAAATCCTTCCTCCATGATTATTGTATCAATCGAAAATTGTAGCTTTACTACGATAAGTTGTTATAATGTGGACCCACTGAATCTGTAACGATTTATCTGTAACGATGTATATCGTACGATACATCGTTGCGTATGGACCGGCCTTTAGCTTAAATAACAACTGTCACTGTCAAACAAAGTCCATGGCCTACTTGTCGAGAAAAAATATAAATATATAAAAAGTATCGAGAAAAATATGAGTGGTGAGTTAATTTTGTGGAGGAGTTTAGTTTATAAATGTGCCGACATTTATACACCCATTATTGGCAAACATATCTACGTCTGTTAATGGATGGAATGGATAATGGATGTCAATTAACGTTGGGATACTTTTGTTTATGAAGCCAAAACTCGCGCGTTTCCCAACTGATTGGACGCGAGCTCATCCTCATTCAGCACCGGACGCAGTCGAATTCCATCAGCGTAGCCGTATACAGGGTGATTCAGGAGGAAATGTCAATATTTTAGGTACGTATTCGGGGACCCAAAATAAACATAAAAGTTCCTATAAACATGGGTCCTATTCCCGGCCGTTACCGAAATACAGGGGTAAACAACATTCAATTTAAGGTTTTTATTACATTATTTATAACAGGTAGGCTAGGTTTTATAGTTTTCAAAAATGCCACCGTTTACTTCTAAACATAAGTCAGCTCTCTGGTGAATAGCTCGGGTCGTCTATGAATGGATACGGGCCTGTTTTTTATAGTTGCTGCTGCATTTATTATTCGATCGAGTAATGCATCTCTAGTGTTTACTTTACTTGAATATACCAATGATTTAAACCACCCCCAAAGACAATAATCCAGAGGATTAAGGTCTACTATTGCCAAGCAACAGGAATTTCCGCCTGAATCACCCAAAACCTAGCCTACCTGTTATAAATAATGTAATAAAAACCTTAAATTGAATGTTGTTTACCCCTGTATTTTGGTAACGGCCGGGAATAGGACCCATGTTTATAGGAACTTTTATGTTTATTTTGGGTCCCCGAATACGTACCTAAAATATTGACATTTCCTCCTGAATCACCCTGTATAATGAAGATTTTAATAGGCGCCGAGCATGTTCGACAGCGGGCGAAAAAAGTGCGACCGAAAACAATCATTTGCGCCAGTGCGCTGCACAGGGAAATGTCGGTATTTGTGCGGCAGCGTTCGCGGGTTTGGTTTTCCTCTAATTGCTTCGCTACTCATAACAGAATTATGGGAATGCGAATGCGGCCTCCGTTTCCAGAACAATTCCTAGGCGTGTCTTTATATTGTTACACCGGAGGAGGATTCGGGGTTAAAAAAATAACGATCTGAGAGACTTGATTTGCGGGAAAATATGTTTCGTAATGTGGACACTTAGGGGCGTGCAGTCCATGGAAGCAAGGGAAGCAGTGCTTCCCCTAAACCAAAACAATGTAAAATGAAAAAAGGAAATTTTTGAATTTTTAAACAGGAAGCAATTAGTTTAGTTACCTAGGTATATCAAAAACGCTAAAAATTATCTTATACATCATATTATATCAAACCTACAATATGTTATGCCTCTAGCAAATGCGGCGTTGACTCCGACTGCGGCCACCCTACCGAGCGACAGTACAATGTAAGCTATGCCGGCCGCTAGCTTTTCTGTAGCGTTCGAGAGTCGAGAGGTTATTGAACTTTCCACCTCCACCGCACTGGCTGACGCGAATGAGAACGCGTGTCTTAAGCGTACGTGGAAGCTATCGTTGCAGTACGTTCTTTGTTTGAGTTTAGTTTAGTTGGTTTTGATATCTGCGTTGGTGCGTCGCGCGTCGTATCTCGGGCGATATGGAAGACAATACAATACGGACATGAACATGCAAATACCGTCAACTTCGGCTGTCGGGATGACGTTGAAAATGTTAAAGTTGAACAATTAAGTAAGAGTGTGTGTGGATGTGTAGTGTGTGCCTTAATAATAAAGGGCTTTTCAACATTAAACTTTGCGGATAAGATTCAATTAATTACTAACTGAAGGGCAAAACCCCCTATGAAAAATTTAACCCCAAAAATGAATGAATGACTTTCACAGATATCGCTGTTGTCTGTTGAGAATATACTTCTCCCTAACATGTTAGAGCATCGATGTTTTTATGATGACGTCATTGACGTCATTGACGAATTCCTATTTTGCTCAACTTTGACACCCTGCAGAATAGAACTCCCTGTATATTTTTTATTCAAATTTGGTATATAATGGTTTTTGGGTGTTCTGATTAACGCTGTGGGGTCAGATTTTAAATAAAAAAATCGCTAAATAGTTTTTGTGAAAATCGGGGTATAGGAAAAATCGTAGCCGTCCCTAAATTTGCATTTTGACAAAAGTAAAAACGTCAAAAGAAGCGTTTTTTGAAGACCTTTCGAACAAAAAAAGGTTTTTGAAAATATCTCACAAAATACATTTTTTGTCGATTTGTATACACTTAAAAGTAGACACCCTGTATAGTAAAAATATGGACAGTTATCATTTAACAATAAATTTTACTGATTTTGTGAATTTACTGATCCTACATGGTCTACAAATAATAATATCCTCAATGAATTGCTTATTCTGGCTAACGTGGCAACATTGCACGAGCTCTTTGTGATCGTTGGGCTTTTGCTTTATTATGCTTTATTATCCAGAGTTCGTTGAGATTTTGCCGGTTTGTGTTAATGTCTTTTGAGTGTTTACTTTTGCGATATTCTTGTTTTGTGATGAGATTTTGGGGTTATTGGACCAAAAACATATAGTTAGTAATTAGTGAATTAGTATAGATTTAAGGACAATGCTAAGGGTAAAGTGTTGGATTTGTGGCATTAGAAAATGTAACCTCTGGTTATCATAATATGATGCAGGCTTAAGTGTCAAATTTGTTGTTTTTATTTTGAGTCTCCATTTTTTATGTTGGCTGATTACAATGCAGCCTGCAGCCTTTAGGTTAGTCTATGTTTATTATTTGCCTGAGGGGTCGTGTATCCATCTGCGTTTTCGTTTACGTCTATCCCCTTCGTTTTCGTGGTTTATTTGCCTCGGCCAGAGGCCTCAGCAACTAAACTCCACATGAGTCATAAAAAGTTGAACTTCAGTGCCTTGGTACATAAATAACTATTTTTGCTCCGATATTTTTTTCTGTTACTCATTATAGTACCATTCCATGTTAAAGTTCGTTTAAATTGAAACGCCCTGTACAATCCAATTTCGAAAGTTCTTTATATATAGGAGCGACTCACCCCTGCCCTGT
Organism: Pseudeuparius sepicola; assembly: GCA_963920635.1. Taxonomy (NCBI): domain Eukaryota; kingdom Metazoa; phylum Arthropoda; class Insecta; order Coleoptera; family Anthribidae; genus Pseudeuparius; species Pseudeuparius sepicola. The sequence goes on along the minus strand of OY987300.1, from coordinate 12,075,175 downwards.
TGTTCTCTTCGGGGTTTATAGTGCTTAAAGCTTATTGAGGCAAGTTGGAGCAAACTTCCCTGGGTCACCAAAAGTAATAAATATAAACTTGCCGAAACAAACCGCCAATACTTCGAAAGTTGTTTATTTAGATAGGTAAGTATTGCGACGAGTTTCAAACTTTACCAATATCTGAATTAAAGACACTCTTAATAATTCTAAAGCATAATTTGTTATGAGGGGGCGGGCTGGCAGTTATTTTTAAATCTGTACCTATACTAAAATCGAGCAATCCGTACGCCTGGTGTAAATAAAACCACGTGTTCAATGACGATCCGCGATTGGTCGGTAGGCTATAAAAATTCACCCGACTCGGCAACAGGGACGTGCTCGATCGCAAAAGTGTTGTTATGCGGTTTTATTTTGTTGTTTTCAGCTATTTAGACACTGCCACAAATAATTTTATCGATGTTTTGAACCATTTTAATTAAGCCAATAATTCTTGTCTGAAATATTTTGATGTACACAATTGTAAGACTAAAATTAAATAAAGGTAGTACCTCCGTGCGGCTATGGCAGATATTTCAACCCACGTGCTCTTGTTTACACCAGGCGTAAGAGTTCCTCGATTTTACTATAGTTATTTTCTGATGATAAAAGAACATTTTTGTAATTTCTCAAAACTAACTATTTATGCCAATACACTAATACAGTAGAAATTTGATACTTTTTGCTTTAGAAAATAAGAAAAGAACAGTTTAAAAACCACCTTTAAGGTGATCATTACTTACACTCACGTAGCGATTCTATAGTAAAATCAAGTAACCGCCTGATGTAAACAAGAGCATGTGCGTAGAGGTATTCGCCAGAGGCGCACCGAGGCACGACCTTTATTTAATTTTACTTTTACAATAATTGTTTACGTCAAAATATTTCTGAAAAAATTATTGACTTAATTAAAATGGTTCAAAACGTCGATAAAATTATTTGTGGCAGTGTCTAAATAGCTGAAAACAACAGGATAAAACCGCATAAATACACTTTTGCGATCGAGTACATCCCTGTTGCCAGGCACGCTGATATTTTATGGCCTATTGACCAATCGCCTTATTTCGCGGAATGTCATTGAACACGTGCTTTTATTCATGGCAGGTGTCAGGGTTATTTGATTTTAGTATAGGCACAAATTAACCAGGCAGATGCGTAAGTAAGCGGCAAACAGCAATTCAAGGTTGATTTAGCAGACCTATGTTGCCCGCACTAATGCATTTATAAGTTCGGGCTGTTTTATGAAAAATATTGGGCGCACCAATAGATTTAACAAATTTGTATGATTTAATGTATTTAATTATTGATTAATAGAAAACAGTCGAAGCTTAAAAATATTATATTATTATTTTTAAGTGGTTTACAACAATAAAAGTGAATATTGGTTACACAATTAATTATTGTTAAACAACATACTTTTTCACTGAATTAATATCAATTAAAATAACACAGCAGGAATTCAAAACGAAAACGAAGTATTAAAAAAGTTATAGGTACCTATCAGCTGATCTTACAAGTGGCTTAATATATTTATTTTTCGATTAGGTTTTTCAGTTTTTGTTGAACTCTTTACGTTGCGAATCTAACAAATAAATTAATTACGTATACTTTAGGAAAGTGTGCACATGGATGAATGAAAGTGATTTTGCTCATTTCGTTAAACAAATTAGAAATTCCTTTGCTACCCGAAACATCATCAAAAAACGACAAAATATATTTAATATGCAAGGACCGGCAGAAAGTTGGACACACAAATTTAATATTTTTAAACTCTGAGTTCGATTAATTTAAATTTTTAGCTGATAATCGAACAAAATTAAAGTTTAGTAGCAAATTCATGTGTAATTCGATGATAAGTTGCGCTTGTGGTATTTTTGTAATACACAGGGTGGTCGAAAAATATTCAAAAAGGTAAATATCTTTTTTTTACTAAGTGGCTGTGACTTTAAATCTGACATCCACCTTTGATTCCAATCAACTTTTGTAAGTAACTTTTTACCGTGTTTTAAAAAATAAGGGTGCTTAAATTTTGATATGTGCTTTTATAAGGAATAAAATTTTCTGAGAAATTAATAATAAAAAAGTATTCCATTTGTGTCCAACTTTCTGCCGGTCACTGTATTTAATACTTATATCATAATAATATTAATACTACACCTAACTACCTATATCATTTTCTCAACTTTTTACCTAAGTACTTAAAACTCTTGAAAGGTGCAATACAAAAATGTGGTCTCTCTCTGTTATCTACTTCCACAGACAGAATATGATAACAATCTTACTAAACCAACATAGTCTGTACCTTTTCTCAGGATACCTACCTAAATCTATTTGAAGTTGGCTGAATAATTCCAATCATTTCCAGTACAGGTACGCAAAAAAAACCATTCCACTGAGAACGCCCATGCCTTAATACAGAATTATTAGAGCTCCGTTCTCTTTTGAAGGATTTGATTAAATCTCCGATTTAAAAATTGAATGCCTAGCTCAAAAAACGACGCCTGCTGCAGAGAAAGGAGCAAGAGATTTATGTCTTAGGGGCTTAAAGCTCAGAGGTAACTTATTCTTTATGCCCCAGCAAAAAGTAAATTTGCACAAGGGTAATAAAGCGGCCAACGTTAAGTTTTTGGCTTCCTTTGTATACATTAAACTAAAAATAGCATACTTAACTAGGAAATAGAGAAAAGTGCATCTAGAATAAATCTTGTTAGAGCAATTTTGTACCTAAAATTAAAGTGACCCAGTCATGGCCTATTCTATTAAAATATTTAAAAAAATATAACTGGACAACTTTATACTTTTTTTGCAAAATCTGACCCCTGTATCTACTGTATTTCTGTCACGTTCTTATGTCGGTGCCAGACATTGGCTAACTAGAGTATAAACAAGGATATTACTGTTGTGAAGATCATTAATGTATGACAATAATGTATGACATTAATGTATGACAATAATGTGTTAAGCTAGGTCATAAATATAGGAGAACCAGTAATGGAAACAATACTGTTGCTAAGTAGATACGGATAAATAATATTGCCTTAAGTTAGAGTTCAGATACGCAGATAATAAAACCGCCTTTTATGGCTTATTGTTACTTATATTAGTTGCAAACACCTAATTAACACGGAATTATTGGCTATGTACCGAACAAATGAAAAATTATCATTTAACCTGGAGCCTTCGGTTGGGGACACTTCAACCACGCATTTGTCTCTTATTATATTGGTTTTTAAGCATAAATCGGTTAGTACCTACCTAATAGGTCTATATTACGTTAACTGTATTGCACCAATTATTGTGGATTTCGTCAACCCAAGACAAAGGGTGGAACGCATAAAAAGTAGTAGGTGCTAATGCTTCACCAAAAGTACTTTGTAGCATTGCTTTTATATAGAAACCTATGCCTCACTCGAGAAGAACATACTACTCTGTACGGCAAAACAGAAGTCTCTACTACTGAGCTGAAGTATCTACTTCGTGCGGTGCGCGCATTTCGTGTCAAACATTTTCTAAATTTTACAATTATTACTTTACTAGAATCACCTAAATTTCTTAAAAATACCTCCATTTTTCGAGTGGGCGATAAGGCCCCACCTCTTGTTTCTATATAATATAGGATCATCATAATTATTAAGAAATTAATGTGAAAGCCACTCTACATTCTCTCTATTGAACCTGAAATACCAAATTGTGAAATTAACTTAATTTTATACAAATTAGGCATTTATAGATATAAAAATGCCCAATTTACGATAATTACCTAAATAATTTACGACATACATGTCATCATTGTATCGTCTCATTTGATTGTATATATTACGGTTAAAGTGTTTACTTGGCTAGTTTATAGACTAGCTGGATAGTATACAAACTATCCAAATAGAGGGTTATTTTGTTGGAAAGTCATCTTTTCACTAAAATAGCCACGAATATTGGTTGGTTTGTATACTATCCAGCTAGTTTACAAACTATATAAGATTTGTCGCTAAAGTACAAACCACAAGAAAATTACACCGACGTTTTTGGCCGGTTAATTTGTGTAATTTTTTTGTGGTTTGTACATACTTTAGCGACAAATCTTATATAGTTTGTAAACTAGCTGGATAGTATACAAACCAACCAATATTCGTGGTTATTTTAGTGAAAAGATGATTTTCCATCAAAATAACCTTTGGATCCATTTGGATAGTTTGTATACTATCCAGGTAGTCTATAAACTAGCCAAGAAAACACTTTAACCGTAACATATATACTTTTCTGCGACGCACATTCATAAAAATTTAAAAAAGCACTTAATTTTTGCGGTGGCCGAAGTTTCTGAAACACCAACTTCGCTTAGACTGGAGTAAATACTACTAAACTAGTAGATACTTCTAAAGCATAGTACCTTCTTCTATATACCAAGTGCATAGTAGCATGTACTATGGAGAGTAGTAAATGCTTCGTTATTATAGTAGAAACTTCATAAATTTAGAACTTACTTAAAGCATTAGCATCTACTACTTGTTATGCATTCCACCCTAAAGTCTTAACATCTTTTTACATTTTATACAGGCGAATTAGATAGTTTTACGAACATTTTGCTAGTTTGTCGGTTCACCGCGTTTTATCGCGCCTAGATAAGAAAACTGCCCGTTTCCAAGAACACGACGTTCAACAGGAAACCGCAAATAGTAAATCTCCGCTAGAAAAATAATGGGGCAATTACACCAAGGTTCGCGTTTCATGGATCTCATAATAACGCGCCCGTTTACGGTGCATCTCCTACCTAAATACGGCCCTTTAACGGCGATATCCGTATTATGTTTATGTGTGGGTTCATACTTTCCCGAATTAAATATGAAACGCGAATGCCAGCCAACCTATAAACCGAGAACTCGATAAATTATACTGCTTGCCGCTTCTGCAGCTGCAGTGATATTTTAGCATTAAATTGCTGGAACGCATCAATGGAGGCCCGGTTAGTAGCAGTTTAATGGTGATTAAGCCGTTAAATTTTGAGGAGGGTTTGCCTATGTGCGGCCATTTGAATAGGTGAGATTATTTGGCATATACACAGGGAAACTACATTGTTAAACGTACACATAGAAAACCGGAGTGTTGAATTACACACAATATGTAATATGTTTTCATATTGCAAACCATGATTAACTACGATTTTCCATCATACTAAATGCAAATTTGGGTTAGAAAATGCAAAGGCGCTTCTAGGTATATGTTAATAAAAGGTTTTAGCCATAACTTTTTGCCATAAACTGGTGACATTATTTATTTTTCGTTCCTTGGGCAACCAACTCGTTTTCTTTAAACGGCATGATTGCATTCTTGGAAAGACCGTCTCTTTCTGTATATTATGTCAGTATAAAATTTTAATGCGATTAAAAAAAATGAGAAAAAATTAACGTCTCTAAAAATCACCTTCTTCAGTTTTGCTTAATTGAAATAAATCTATTCACAACGAAAGAAAAAATTGTCCAGTGCACGCTCGTGTAAAAATAAGCAGTTACCATGAATAATTTCTGGTCTATAGATTTGTTAATACTTTTTCGAAGAAAATTTTCACATTATACAGGGTGTTTCAAAAAACAATGTACAGGTTTTTACGGATGAAAGTACATAGAAAAATAAGACGAAAAGTTCATATAAAGGTGGAGTCAAAAACGCTTACCTAAAAAGATACAGGTGTCCAAATTTAAATTTTATGTTATATTTTTCCAAACAACTCTTGAACGAAACAACAGATTAGCACGAAATCTGGTAACTAGGGTTATTTTGAGGTGAGAAATTTAAATATTGGCATATATAGCTTTGATGGATTTTATAGGGGGCGCCACCTATGGCATTTCACGTGATTTAAAACGTCTAAACTTTTTTGGATTTCTATCAAAGTTTGAGTAGGTTTCGACTACGACAAACAATAGTAAAATGCTTTTTACTGAATATTGTTTGTTATTTAATACATAATTTGTCAAGTTTTTATAAGTTTTGTCCACAAACAATAATTATTTAGAAATTTCTCATTGTTGTTGTTGAAATTATTATTTGATTCGATATGAAATTGGAAATAGGGAAGCATGCAAAGCAGCCTGTTAGTATAAAAAACTTCTGGTATATCCAATGACATTATGGAATAGGTATTTAGGTAAGTTCTTATAGATATTTCTGAATTTAATTTTATAAATATTTCTGCATTTATTTATATTTATTTAAAGGGCTTTTCAATACTTTACCAAGTACCATCCAAATTTAAACCCTAGCCTGGTATATGATTTTTGTCGTTTTATTATACCTAATTTTACGAATGTGTACAAGGACCACACATGACAAGTTATTTCTTCTTTTTCATAATAATTATTGACCTGAAAATCTGGATTTCTAAGTATAAAGGGCCAGACGTGAATATTTGTCTTGTCCTTCATAATTCCTCAATAGTATTCTGAGATACAACTCGGAATTCTAAAGGAAAAAATCTAGTGATGACTTGTGGCCCTTCTACCCCTTCGTATGTAATTCTAAACTGTACTTATTGTATTATTGTAAGACGTTAAAATTTAGTTGTAATTCCATTCAGTGTCGGTATTTGCGGGTTTTAAGATCCATGGTTTGTTGTGCATTTATGGGCTCTTCAATTATTATATAAAACGCACACAATTCTACTTTCGTCACTCGGTGACGTCATGCGCGATTCGTTCCCCAAGTAACCATATTATCTTTACGGTAATATGTATGTATCATGGTAGAATGAAAAATTACGAAAACTATCTCATTTCCATAGTTAAGGTTTAATAAAATTTGGAATTTTCAAGTTGTAATTCATTCACCAGGGAGTCATAATATGTGACAATCATTGTACGAGTATGTTTTGTCAATTTTGATAATATTTGTTCCTCTATAAGTCTAAACTGATTTGCTTTATTGTTTCTTGTCAAATTCCCCCAAGTTCGGAGCCGCGAAGTGCAACGTTTTTGGCATGACGTCACACCAGTTCTGTTAGCATCCCCTAAACTACGAAATTTCGCCAACTAATTCCGTAATCAGCATACGGGCGCGCTGCAGTAATAAATATGCAAATTTAATTTTATTTCCGGAAAATATTTCATTATTACGAATTGCCATGTACGAGATGCAAATATTAACAAAGAGATACGTGATACGCGAGTGCTGTTGCTTCACTCTGGGTAATTCTATCACGAGCCGACAGTCATCCGGTATATTTCTGGTGGTTATTTTCGGGCAAATTAAATTAAAAGTTATATGAGTTCCCAGCTGGCGTTTTTGCTGGGACGTCAGCGCAATTCCACCTGAAAAATGCAACCGACTAACTAATAAGTAAGTGGCCTCTGTCTGAAATTGGAATCGCTTATTTTTCTGTACTTCATTACCTACCGTTCACATCCAGTACAATATTTAGTCCGAAATAGAACAAAAACAATTAAACGTAAGCGGTTTTTCTTCACAAATTGGCAATTTTTTATGTGGTTGGTAGGACATCGGAAAAGCGGCCCGCAGATGATTAAAGCAATTCCAACGGAATTTTCAAAATTTGTGTGCGAAGTATAATCGAAAAGATATTTAAGACAACAACTATTTTTCAAGGAGTTTAGGATGACAATATGTTATTGAATAGATTGTTTAAGGATTTAACAAAATAAAATGGCGTAAAATGGCGTTACTTTTTGACAAAATAAAAAAAAGACTATATCTCTCAAACAAATCAATATCTACTGAAAAAAGTCCTCTCGGAAAATTTTAGGGAATAACTGCAGCCGCAGAGGCAGTTTAAAATTTATTTTCTCTATTAAACTTATTGCCGAAAAAAAAAACCGGCTATTGAGCCCTAAATAATTCATGGAATGCCTGAGTTATAATATGGAATAATTAATACTTTAACAAAATGAAATCAGGGAGATACTATAGATATAATACCCAACTATCGATATTGGAAATTAATAAACGCCGATTTACAACGTTTGCATTGTTGCAATTATAGAAATTATTGCATTGGGCCATCTATGCCGTTGTATAGGTACGCATGTAATTCGTGTAAATTGAAAACTTTTCACCACATTTATAGCTTTTATTTACTCAAAATATAAGGCGATTGGTCAATACATAGGCGCGGTCATATCCATTTGCGAAGGGGAGGGCATACCTGGGTATGTACTCCTTTAGACTTTTTTAGGACGTACTATCACAATAGAACTTCAAAAAGGCAATATCACAAAAACATTATATTCCTCACAAAAATATCAAAAATAAATAAATAAAAATTATGAAAACAAAATGCTTTGCATGTGCGTTGGTTATATTCAGTGTAAACACAGATTGAGTTCACATAAGGTGTAAATAACAACAAATTTTCGAGTTGAAATTTAAGCTTCTGGGGATCAGCCCTGCTTGGTTTGAAACTAATTTGTGACATAATTTTACTTTGTAAAAATCAATGCCTAGGAAATTATGACGAAACTAATTTTCCACCTCAGTAAAGTGTCCTTTTTTTATGTTTGACGGCAAAATGTTATTAAGGTAACTTGTTCAGAATGAAAAACTGAGTAGGTTTGTGAAATACTTTGATTTTTAGGCCATTTTCCCACTTTTTTTTAGAAAAGTGAATTTTGTGTACTGTAGTTATTAAGAAAACTTGTTGACAATAGCTATAAAAATTTCAAAAGCCTGGGTCGACTCTGATTTTTCTGCTAAAAAATTAAAAATCACTAAAATTAAAGTACCTAGGCTGTTGGAATTTTTCATATACCTATCCAGTTTTTCATTGCGAACAAGTTTTCTTAATAACATTTTCATGTGATAACTACACAAAATGCACTTTTCTAAAAAAGTGGGAAAAATCCCAAAAAATCAAAGTAGGCCTAAACCCTTCAAACTAAACGCAAGTGAAACCTAAACACAAGTTGTTGCATGGCTAGAGCGTGATACGCACGTGATCGGCTTGCTATTGGCTAAGTCTGACACGGCGGGCGAGTGCAGCGAGTCGGTGTTTCTTACAGAGGTGTATTGAGTTGCAAGTGGACCTTTATTTTTCCGATATAATTCTTTCGCTGTTTATTAATTGCTGGAGCTCACGTGCTTCCATCATGTAAATGTTTACGCGCCACTTGCATTTAGTTTGAATATAGTGTAGACATTCGAAATTTCGCAAACCTGCTCAGTTTTTCATTCCGAACAAGTTTCCTTAATAACATTTTGCCGTAAAACCTACAAAAAGGGCACATTACTGATGTGGAAAATTGGTTTATCATAATTTCCAAGGTGAATTTTCAAAAGTAAAATTATGTCACAAATTAGTTTCAAACCAGACATCGTTGATCCCCAGAAGCTCAAATTTCAACTCGAAATATTTTTTAGCTATTTAACATTATGTGAACTCAATCCGTGGACACTATAGGTTACATAATATTAGTAATAATATTTGCATTTATTTTTTTATCTATTATCTATCTATTTATTTTATTAGGGGCCCCTATGGCTCCCCCCTAAGACCGCGCCTGTGTATTTATGCTGTTTTATCTTGTCGTTTTCACATCATGCGTCTAAGCTATTTAGACACTGCCACAAATAATTTTATCGATGTTTTGAACTATTTTAATGACGCCAATAATTTTTTTCCGAAATATTTTGAGGTAAACCATTATTGTAAAAGTTAAAATAAATAAAGGTTGTGCCTGAGTGTGGCTCTGGCGAATATTTCAACATCACGTGCTTTTGTTTACATAAGACGTCAGATAGGTATAGTACTTATACTTTTATATTATTCAATACAAAATCTACGAACAAATACCTAACTATTAGGTATTATTTATTCTTTACATGCACAAATATGCCATCACGATGAAAACCTGTTGCTGTGGTACTGATTTTACTATACCTACCTGTTCCCCATTGCATCAATTCCTGCGATAAATATATAGTGGAGAAAATATTGGAGAGATGATTGGAATGTATAAAGACCAAAAGGAAGTGTTTAAAATTATCGGCGCCTCCTGTGGGAAATCGCTCCGCCGCCGGTTCTATTTTGTCCTGGAAGTTCGTCAGGGAAATGCGCCTCCCGGCCCTAACCGAATAAAAACGACGAGTTTCGTTGTTAGAGCCAACAAGCGAAAATTGTAAAACTACGGCGGGCTTATCTCTATATATAGTTCGTATATCCGGCAGCATCCGATTTTGATTTCGCGAAAGTTCGGGGCGGCTTTAGTAGATCCATCCGTTTGAAAATTTCCTGTCGCGAATCCAAAAATTGATTAAATCGTAAGTGTCCATAACTCTTTTCGGAATGGATATAATATGAATATCAGACTTTGTGATTTTTGCCACAAAGCATTTCTTTATTTGATTTCCCCCATCGTCCAAGACAGTTATTATGTAGGAAGATTATGGCATCTTCTGTCCGAATATTTAACACTTTCTCCGTTCCTCTCTTTTTGTTTTTTGATTAAACACCAGATGGCCAGGTGAAGAAGGTACACAGTAAAAAAACTGAGTTATATTTCACTCAAAATTAACACAATCGGGTGCTAATTCACGCAATTTTGTGTTAAATTATTAACACTTATGTATGAATATTTTAGTCAATATCTTCTATGATTGAAGACGTTGAAGTAAAACTTTTGTGAACTTCATAAACTAAGTATAATAGTACCTATGTGGGAATTGAGTTGAATTGTATTGGAATAAGTTTTTGAGCGATTGCTCGTATAACTCAATATTTAATACAAAATGAAGCATACATAAAATGTCGATAGCTTCTAGAATAGTGATGTCTGACCTTTATGTGATGTACTTCTAATCTACACATATTATGTACAGTGCCCGCCAAAAAGTTGGAACCATATGGGATTTTTTTATTCTTGGGCTAAGAGATGAAACTAACCTGGGGCGATCATCTCTGCTTCCAAAAAGATTGGAAATTAGATCTTTAAACTCCGCGACGTCATTTGACATACCTGTCAAAAGTGACATTTAATTAAATAAATGGCCAAAATTCGCTTTATTTGTGATATTATCGAAAAAGTTATTTGAAAAAGTTGCTTGGAATTTTATTTTACCCCTATGCGCAAATTTTCAGACAAAAATTCTGACAATGATAAATTTTTAATTTTAAGAAAAAATATAAAAACTAATAAATTTCATTTTTTTTGTGCGCCTTATTTGACTTTAGAATTGTTTGCCTGTCATGCAAACGTGATAATTTTTAGTTATGGACCCTTTTTAGGCCGTACTCGGCTAGTTTCAAGAAAAACATAACTAACAAGGTGCATTTTTTATATTTTTTCAAAAAATAAAAAAATTATCATTGTCAGGATTTTTGTCTGAAAATTCGCACATAGGGGTAAAATAAAATTCCAAGTAACTTTTTCAAATAACTTTTTTCGATAAAATCACAAATAAAGCGTATTGTGACTATTTTTTTAATTAAATGCCATTTTTGACAGGCATGTCAAGTGACGTCACTACGTTTAATGATCTCACTTAGAATCATCTTGGAAGCAGAGAAGATCGCCCCAGAGTAGTTTCATCTTCACCCAAAAATAAAAAAAAAACCCATATGGTTCTGTATACTATAACAGGGTGAGTTTTTTTGATGATCAATATGGGGATCTCGGAAACTATAGCGGTGTTAGAAGGAAGGTTAAATGGGGAAAGAATTGCAGTTTTGTGGGCCCAATTATTGTAGATTTTTGAAAAAATCCTTACTAGATTTTTGAAAACACGAAATTTTGGCGATTTAATCCATCTAGCTTCATGGTTTCTGATTTTAGATAAAAAGTGTAAATACCAAAGTTGGAGGGAATTGTGTCCCTAATGCGGTTATCATGTCCTACTTCCCGTGACAGCTGCCATTTTCGAGATATGACACAAACGATATAATTATCGATATGATTATTCCGAAAAATAACGGAAATAACTACGGAAATAGTTTTTTTTAATACAATGATTTACTCAAATAAAATTTTACTCAGATATTACTTTGCTTTTAAACTATGCTATTTTTTACCTTGCATAGCTGCTATTCCGTGCCTTGTATAGAAACAAAACTTTAGCCATTTGTTTTTGATACATCATCAACAAAAATTTGTGAAACTCGTTTAAAACGATTAACAATTTTACCGATTCCGGATTTTTGTCAGAGTATTACTCGGTGCTGTTGTGAAGCCAAAAACATTTCAAACATAGGCGAGTTGTTTGGATAATACAGAAAAATATTATTGTTTACTGGGATTTCGCCCGAAATTCCCTTAAAAAGGCACTGCAAACAATACGGAAGCTGGGCTGATGGGTTCGCCGTTCCAAATAAGTATCTTTTTGGTAACGCGGCACTGAAGCGCATTTATGCAGTAAGAGGATTTGAGTGCGGCCTACCCAATTCAGGATAACACCGTCGGAGTTAGTGCTTACGAGTTTATTCAGCTGCAGGCAAACATTTCCAACCAAAATATTATCGCTGCCTTTCTTGCGTCAGAAATTTGGGAAAACCGAGGCGTAAAATAGGAGGGAATACTCGCCTCGGCGAAGCGGAGTTAAGCTTAGATAAATAGGAGGATGGAGCAGGTTTGGCTGGGTCTGTTTTTTAAAGATTTTTTTGTTCGTATGTGTCAAATATTGACGTTGCCCGTACGGAACCTATGATCGAAAAGAAGGACATTTACCTATATTGTGTGTTGTGATTGATGAGACATGGTGTGTTGTGACTGATCCGTGAGCGGTGAGCGTCCGCAAAAGTACAGGCGCGGCCCTAGAAATCGTTCCAATACGTGCGGTCGCAAAGGCGTTCAACTGACAACGTTGCAATTGCCTCTCCCCTCTCTGGCAGTTTGAAAGCTAGCCATAACCTCAAAGGCGTAAGTGACGGCAAATCTAACATCTTATTACGCGACATTGCCTCACGTGACATTGCCAGTTACGGTGTGAAAAAGGGTAAATTCAGCGCTGTTAGGTTGGCCCTACATTGCCCGAATAATAGTGGAGAATCCAGAGAAATGGAGTAGGGAAAACGCGCTTTGCCACGCGCACCATATTGTCCCCAGTTTGACGTTTGCAGTTTGTTCCCAGCGGTGGTTGTTGTATTTTCAGCAGAGAAATGGTCAGTGTTTTTGGAAAATGTCGTGTGCAGTATACCAAGCTGTAAAGGCCGCTTCACATTCGCGGCGCGAAACCCCGCGAAGAGGCGCGAACGTGAGTGTGGAGACTTTCGGCTTTCGCGTAGTTTTCAAGGCTTCACGTTCGCGCTTCGCGGTGTTCCCCGATCGGAGTCGGTTTTTTGTCCCGCAACAAATGAATTATAAGTCTAGGAGACCTCCGGGAGTATCATTTTTTCGGTAAGTTTAGTAAAAACAATCGCCGAAATTTTGGGCACCATAGGCGCGCATCTGTATAATTTTAATTATTGAATATGTGGTTAAAAATTCTTAACTTGGGGACTGATTGGGCTTTGAGTCCAAATAAATTTGTTTGTTCGAAACATTTTGCTGCTGATGCCTTTACTGTGCATCGTGGCGAACGAGGACGAAGACCTCTAGAGCAGTCTGCAGTGCCAAGTCTGTTAACAATTATACGCCCATGGATGAAGTTGGTTTAATATGGCCACCACTTTTATTAGGCAGTTCGCGCAGCTTATAGCGTGTTCTCCCTACTCAATTTCTCTGGGAAAATCTTACAACCCTGCCCGCGGATATTGGCGGCTTTTGTCGCAAAAGTCTTTCGGCAACCTCGTATAGAGCCGTTCTAAAAATCGAAGGAGGTGTTAAATCTCTTAATTTGGTGTCTTACTTTCCTCCGGTACCAAAAAGAACCTCGAAAATCCGATATCTAAAAGAATTTTCCGATTCACGATTAACCACTTTCGAGAAAGGGGACGGCTGTAGATTCAACGAAACCGACGGAAAATCCTCTGAAACCACTCTTGGAAATTGCGTGTTTTTTCTTATTTCTCGATTTTTCGGAGGCCCGGCAAGCATCAGAACCTCACCCGAGACTCCAGGGAAGCTTTAAAAATTCAAAAAAATCAAAGTTTTGGTTCGAGGTTAAGATAAAGAAGTGAAATACACCAATTTAAATTAAAAAAAAATAATAAGTACGGGATTCTTCTATAATAACACAATTATACTTAGATATACCTTATTTAACTAATACCGCTTTGACAATCAAAGAAATCCGCGTAATTTCACCTTACGTGAATCTCAAAACACCAAGGAACAGTGTAAAACTTTTAAATCCACTTATAAATTATTATATTAATAATGTAGCGCGATTTAACCTATTTTCGTTGACTAGCGTATTAAAACGTCAGTCAACGCAATTTTTATTTTCTACGGGGAGGAGCGGGGTGATACGAGGGAATGTAGGGGAAGTTGAGAAGCCGTGGAATTGGCGCAACGTTGCCGCACTTACCCGAAATTCTTGATTTCTTGCTCATGACTCGTGCCTAGTGGAAACATTTATGAGGCGGCGCGTGTACTTTTGCGGACGCCCACTGAGAAGAATCACCTTTCAATAATACAGTTACTTAAAGTGATTTGGTGACAGGTGCCTACTTGATGACACTAATTGAGTTAACCCCAAAGAATAACTATACCGACAAATTCAGCCCGTTCTCTCGTTCTTATTTTATTAGGAACCCTGTAATAAAGCTTTATTAAGATTTGTACTTATGTTTAACTTGCATATTTCTAGAAAAATATACCTACTAATTCTAGAATAAGACACCTTCTCACAGCCGTGTTGACTTAAATTGTGTTCAGTGTCATATGAGCGTGAACTCACTGAATTTAACTTTAAATTCCGTTTCCCTCCACTATTTCCCATCTCCTACATCTACATCTCGCAAATCAATATGGACGGCGTTATAGCCGAATCGGTAGTAAGTTTTCGTCCGGGATTACTTATATATCGCTCCCCTTGCTGCTACACACTTTTACACTTAGTCTCGGACTTGTAAATCGAAATAAATGTTTTCGAGGGAAGGGGCGGAAACAATTTTTAGAGTTCGACAGTATTACTTTAGTTTGTCGTTTCCTGAAAAATTGTAACAGCAAATGGCGTCTATAGCATTGGCCAGAAATATTCTTCAACTCACAGATTACGTATAATGTGGTACGAAAAAGTGTGCCAGTCCATTGGACTAAAACAATATGACTTTTTTAATGCCATTACTTCTATACTTACATACCTAATAGGGTACTTGACAATATTTTTAATTGCTCTAAAATTGTACTCTGTTTGCACAAGATGCACCAACATAACACGTAATAAATGAAACAACTTCTTTTAACCCTTATTTTTTATGATAATTAAAGACAAAGTTGCACAATTTTGTTCAGGCTGAAATCTACAGTTTCGTCGTTCTATTGTCCAGAACGCCAAACGTGGCAACTCTCTGTGCCTCTCAGGAGAAACGGAACTGTAACGTTGCCGGTGCCCGTTTGCAATCATTCGTGGAATAAAGGCAAATTGCAGTTTTCTATTCAAGTATCTCCAGCTTGCCTATGAATATATGTTACTTAATGTATTGAAACCTTTGAGCTTTAACTAACGCAATTGCACACACAAATTTTGTCACATAAAGACTTTTTATTACGAATATGTTCCGTATATTGACTCCTCTATATCAAAATGCTGTCTGCACATGCTGGAAACTACTCGTATTATCCTTCATCTCTGCCACGTAACACTTTAGTTAAAATATCTGTATACGGAACATACTATAAATATTCAGGTACCAATAATGGGGGAAATATTCGCGTATTTGGCAACGTATGGTTTGACAACGTATGGTTTTCTGATGGGCAGATGACATCCCGTGATGCCAACTGTCATTCCGTATCTCGCTAAATCAAAATATTAGTAGATAATATCTGTGCCATTTATTATAGTTTGTTATTGATATTTACTATTATATATTGTTTGCGGACCTAGTTATAGATGTGTAAGGTAAGGTATAGATGTGTAAGGTTTAAGGTATCAAGGACATGGACCCTGAAAGGACAATCCGTAATTTGCCGAAATTGGATGCTGTTAGCGTCTGCCGAAATCCATGGGATAAAACTGCAAAGGTTTGTACCTACGTTGTAGTAAGAATACAGTATTATGAGTTATTAATAAAGAGAACCTCGGCCTAGGGACCATCTTGGAGGCGCGTTTATGAAGACGCCATAGTGCTTAGAAGTACCTACTGAGCCCGAATTCCGGACTTTAGGCCCAACCTAGCCAAAAAAATTTACAGAAAAACGATTGAATAAGTATTTACAAAAAAACCCTTCTTGACTAAAATCGTCGATGGAGGAAGGAATCAATCAACGCTAAAAGTGATTTCACGGGGCATCATAAGTCTGGGAGTTTGAGGTTAGAATTTTGAAATGTCAACTTTCCTTGCAACTTTCACTGCCGAATAAGGTTATGTCTCAGAACACTTCAGTGGTATCGCTATGTTGCCAAATTGCCGTTATAAAACACTTGTGACGTCATAAGTGCTTTCCCGCCAAATTTCAAAGAAAGTCTAATAACTTGCTAATTATGTAAATATATATTTTTTAAATAATCGTAGGGTCTTAGGCAAGTGTCCAGGAATTATTTTATCAAGTTTGTAAAATTTCGTCAAGTACCCTATTATATTATCATCCTCTGTTTTCTTAATACATGCTTGAAATTTGACACAAATGTCTCCGCTTACCACATTTTTTCTGTAATTTTAGACAATATATTCAAAGAACAACATTGCAACCTATTTATAATACAAGTTTCCCCCTATTCTTGTAGGTCTCTACATTCTTACCCTTAAAAAATTTGGTGGCTTACCTCTAACAACCATATAAGGTCCGGTGTAGAGAGCATCGTATATACTACCCGACTCATTTTTTAGCATTAATTGCTTCTTGATAACTTTTGAGTTTTGATTTTTTTGTCTTAATTTTTTTCTTTTGTTTTTTGAAACGATTAAATTATTTCGATATTTTAACTCTAAGGAGTAATCTTCGAAAGTGTCGCCCTGTTTACGTATATTGGAAGGAATTTTACCAAGTTTCACATAAATCAATTCAAACGGAGTGTATTTAGTTGTATTATATGCAAAACACCAAAATTGAGTCCAACAACTCAATGTATCTGGATGTTTGCCGTTTGGATTCTCATGTAGTTTGCTAAACACTTATGCGAGTTTTCAAGTGATCCTAAATATTGGTGGTGACTGGTGGTATGCCGTAGAGGACAGGTGTTTGATTTTTTTAGCAGTGAATTCAGTTCCTTGATCAGTCGCAATCGTGTCGCAAATACCAAACCTTAAAATTAAATTTCTCACAAAGGACTATGCAACTGTTAAAGCTTCTTTATTTTTTAATGGGAATAATTATACGAATTTACTTAACTCACACTCTATCTTTAAAATGTAACTGTTTCCTTTATTATTTGGTTCTAAAGGACCTACGGGATCTAAAAGATTTTTTTAAATGCCGTGGTTGCTGTGGTAGTTATTGACATTGGTTGGATGTTTGTAATGCTGACAATTATTGTTAGTCTATTTACCTAAATGGAACATCTGTTTTACTTAGATGATTAGAGGGTATGCAATGTCAGCAAAATTTTCTATGTACTATATTTCCTGTAATAATTTGCAAACGCAACAAAGCGTTTCGGTTCATTTGCATCTTTAGGTATTGGACATAGTAATAGCTTTAATTTTTTCGCCGTTAGGTGACACCCCAGCCGCCGATATAATAAATATAATATTTCTTTTTTAATATAATCCCTCAAAATTAGTTCTATTTCGCTTAAATAACGTTCTATAGCCAATGCTTAATTCTTAATTTCGCTAAGAGTATCCTTAGTAAAGTTTAACAACTGTGACTTCTTAATACTGTATTTTGTGTTTGACAACTCCAACTTAAAATTATTATGAAACACTTGCACTTCTTTCCATAAACACCTTAAGTTATTGAGAATTATCGTTAGCACTTAATCCATATCAGCATACTTATTACCATTTATTATATCCATTTCCATATATCCATAACGATAATAGACATCCATTTCATACAAGTTTCTGATTTATTACAATTTATCTTCGGATTTTTTTGCAAGTTTCCCGTACATTTTCCATAACAGCACATACAGTGACAATTATGGTGACTATATGTTGATATATAATACCTCCGAAGATGAAAAAATACCTGTGGTGTTTGTAACTCCGCCACTATTCCCTACATTAGTAAGTAATAATAATTCCTTCTTTCGATTGTTGTTCTATTTCAACTTGCCATATTCTCAATACATACCTAATGCCCCCACCGACCTCAGGGTCTTAGCAGGGTCGCCATGAAATAATGTTGCTTTGGTAAGGGAGCTCTTATTCAGTGATATAGATTACTACTGCTTAGTGCTTAGTTATATTGATAATAATAAATTTAATACATTAGCCTTCCTATTCCCAATATTGATAATTTGGCTTATTGATAAAAGCAACGTTGTTGAATAAGTAGCTTAATATACTTGCTATACTAAAGTCGAGCAATCCGTACGCCAGGCGTACATAAAACCACGTGTTCAATGACGATCCGCGATTGGTCGGTAGGCTATAAAATTTCACCCGACTCGGCAACAGGGACGTACTCGATCGCAAAAGTGTAGATATTCGGTTTTATCTTCTTGTTTTCAGCTATTTAGACACTGCCACAAATAATTTTATCGATGTTTTGAACCATTTTAATTAAGTCAATAATTCTTGTCCGAAATATTTTGATGTACACAATTTTAAAACTAAAATTAAATAAAAGTCGTACCTCCGTGCGGCTATGGCGGATATTTCAACGCACGTGCTCTTGTTTACGTCAGGCGTAAGAGTTGCTCGATTTTAGTATAGTACAATACTTTTACAATAATAATAATAATAATAAAATAACTAAATAAATACCTTACTACATCAATTTATACCCACAACGTTTCCGAAGTATAAAGGGGCACCGAGAATTCGTTTCTCTATTTAAATTTGCATTTGATAAGTAAAATTTGCATAAAATAAATGCCCCCTTCCCGGCAACAACGCGGCAGAACGGCGGGGAGGTGGAAAAATTTGTTTTGAATAACTTTATTGCGGCACCGATTCGAATACAAATTTCTGTATGGAGAAAGGGATCCCCAGCATTTTTATTTATTGGGGAGGGGTTGAGCTCATATGAAATAAGAGATCGATAATGAAAATATACATTTGTTAGGGAATTTATAAATAAACACAATGTGTATATTTTTATTTGTTGGGATTGAAATATTTAAAAATTTAAATTAAATTCTACGCGCGTAAAATGTTCGCCCGCCATTGCGCATGCGCGTGGTTAGTACCAAAAGTGGCCGAGGAAGAAGACTCGAGTTCGAACGCGGGAACGAGGTGGACAAGATCGCGTCGCTCGCAAAAATATTAAATTTTCATCGCACACAAGCAAGACAACCGATTTGCAAAAGAATCAAGAGCCAACGGGACGTCCCGCTCCTGTATTTTGAAGACCCTTCATGACTCCAAGACTCCAAGAACACGAAGAAAGGTAGGCGAACATCCGAAATTTATTTGATTCGTTTTCAATTCTTACTTTCGCATTTTTCACCTTTTCAACCTCAATTTCGCAACGAACCGAGGTCCTATGAAACAGTCCTACTACTTTCCATAACACATTTTTAGGATGAAAAATTATGTACTGAATGGTTTTAGTATCGCGTGATTACCCTGTTAAATTAAGAACATTTCTTTATCGAAAACCCCTCAAATAATTGAGAAAGCTTTTTTACTTTATTCGTCCATATGCCTGGGCAGCGAGAACTCGTTGGCCCTATGCCTAATTACCAAGATTACATTCGACTTTTTTATGGGTCCAGCCGAGCCTGCGACGAAAATACGCCAACGTATATCAAGAATTCCCTTTCTCGTATTTTTTTGCGAGTGCGCTCGTAGCCGTAGGGTCTAAACCAGTAAAACTGTGGATCCAGGTTAATGGTTTGTTTTGTGTGAATAGGGGGGCTTTTTGTCTAGCTAGGCCTTTAAAAAACCGTAATTAACTTTGTAGCCTGCAGCGCCGCTGCACAATAAAACTGGAAGTCGTGGGGAAGGGACAAATTCCCGGTTTAGAGATGGTAGGTAGGTCCTATACGTGTTTGCCAGATAGGAATTTCGTCTATTTTACACTAGTATAGATTTGCCTTTCTGTGTGCTAAGTTTAGGTTAAGTAGATACTTCAATTTCATAATTATCGAAGCTGCTTAGTGCTTAGAGTTGGCCGCGACAGGAGTAGTACCTACCTACTCACCTTGTAGACGTAGTTCGTTTATAATTTCTGGGACGGTTTGATATAAGTACTTGATTTTTTATCTCTCTTGACTCGTCTTATTTTTAAAAAATACAGCACTTTGAAATTACACAAAGAAAAACGCCTTGTATATTTTTTATGTTATCTTTGCACTCCAACACCAAGTATTTTGAGGCGCACTTGACTTTGGCCATCTTGCAGAATGGAATTCCGTGTCCCAATTGTCCCAATTTAGCATATTTGGGTGTCCCGATTAACGATGTAGTGTCAAAAATTTTAAGAGGGGGTTGCCGACAGAGAAAGCGAGGGTAGATTTCGTATTTTTTTAAGTTGTGTAGCATACAATCTAATAACATTTTACCTGGCAAAAATTTAGTACAAACATCTCTGTCTTCATTTTAATCATACCATCTTACCAGCAGTGTTTTGTTTTGTAAGTTATGAAAACCTTGGGAAAAATATTAATTCCAGTGCCCATGCCTTTAAGATCTTATGATTAAAATGAAGACATAAATGTTTGTACTAAATTTTGCCAGGTAAAATGTTATTAGATTTTATGCTATACAACTTAAAAAAATACGAAATCTAACCTCACTTTCTCTGTTGGCAACCCCCAAAGTCTACTCCTATATAGACTTTGGGCAAAAAATCGTAGGCGGCCCTGAATTTGCATTTTGATAATGGTAGAAAGGTCGAAGGGAGCGGTTTATGAAGAGCTTTAAAATAAAAAAAGGTCTGTAGATAATTATTCTAATTCCAGATCTGATTTGTATATGGCGGGATGCAGTTTCCGGTTTCACAATGGCGTGCACTTTTGAATGGTTTCAACAAACTAATCGTACCTACAATACAGACCAAAAATTATAAGGCACGTTTATGTCTTTAAGTTTAGGAATCCTTGATAATAATGCAATTCTAAATATTTTCTAAAATTTATTTGTGGCGCAAACAGATCCATTTAATTTTTAATTGGGTTTTTCGCCACCAAACTGATTGAAAGACAACTTTTTCAAGTTGCCTCGAAAATTCATAAATTCTTAACACTAAATGAACGAAACTTTAAACGTGTAACTCAAAAAATAACTTCAACAAATTTGTTTTCTGAGCTTTCGAAGGATAAATCTTCCTCCTTTCTCAAAGATCATGTCACGTCAAAGTGAAGTGACAGATTAATAAATTTCAGGTTAAAATGTCATGACAACAGAAACAATAGCCTAGCCACCTGCCTGATATTGTACCCTGTGTTTTATCTAATTATCTATACTAACTTCTCTTTGAATAAGTGGCAATAATATTTTACTGAATTCCACTGAACATTCAGCAACACAGTTGCCCGTATTTCCTAGAATAAATGCAGATTCTTTAATTTTTCGTCTATTTCCTACTTCTTGGTGGCGAAAAACCCAATTAAAAATTAAATGGAAATGCAATTCTAATTTTCAATTTCCAATTATGAAAAAGTAAGAACCTACACAAACGCCTATGCCACTTTGGTGCGTGACCACAAAAGTAAATTTAAATTAAAAAATTACTTACCGATTTACTATTATCCTCTGACAGTCTATGTGTAGCTTTTGTGTAGAAATGTTGTTTGTTTAAGAGATACAGAGCGTTGAAGTTCATTTTTTGAAATTGAATTATGGCTACATCTCCCAAAATAATGAAGCTGCTGAACTAAAATTTGGCACTACTGTGTTTTTGGGGATGGAGAATAAGCTAAAAAAATCAATTTTGCTGTATCTCACAGAGGGCACCACTTGCGCTGTTTTTGGATCGTGTTTTTACTCCTAACTTTTTTGAGGTTATCTTTTTGGTCTTCACCTTAGAGCATCTTTTCATTCTGTAACAAAAAGGTACTCTTGTTTCATAACGATAAAAACAACCGTTTGCGTTGAAATTGGCAAAATGTGCCCCGAAACACCTGTTAACTTCAACATTCGAAAAATAAAATTTTTACCTGCTACTTTCAAATGTTACAGATTCACTGTACTATTTAAAGTGAGAAAAAAATTGCTGTGAACAATGTACCAAAAATGTTTTGTTTTCAAAATGGAACGGATTGAAACTTGGACACTCTATTTCAAGAAAACGAATGGTATTCCGACTAATGCCCATCTGGCATTTTTTCTTCATTTTGAATGTACAGTCGATTTGTAACATTTGAAAGCGGTAGGTGAAAATCTTATGTTTAGAATATTGAAGTTAACAGGTGTTTTGGGGCACGTTTTGGCAATTTCAAGGCAAACGGTTGATTTTATCGTTATGAAACAAGAGTACCTTTTTGTTGCAGAATAAAAAGATGCCTTAAAATGATGGACCTGCAACATCAAAAAGATAACCTCAAAAAAGTTAGGAGTAAAAACACGATCCAAAAACAGCGCAAGTGGCGCCCTCTGTGAGATACAGCAAAATTCATATTTTTAGCTTATTCTCCATACCCAAAAACACAGCAGTGCCAAATTTCAGTTCAGCAGCTTCATTATTTTGGGAGATGTAGCCATAATTCAATTTCAAAAAATGAACTTCAACGCCCTGTATCTCTTAAACAAACAACATTTCTATAAGGCATACTAGCCTCAATCGTCATATCTTGGCATCAAATATGTGCAGTTGCTCTATGGACCATTATTAACGGGACACCCTGTATAATTATAATGTTGCTAAATATAATTAAACGGTTTGTTATTCATATCAGTAGTTAGATAATTTCCACCAGTCTTGCAATGATGCCGCGCGGTCCTTTCCCAACCTCGGTTCTCAGCCTCGCACCGCCCCTAGCGCGTATGGAAACTATGCCACCCACCAAACCCCACCCCCTCCGCTTAGCAGGAGATATTGCAGCAGTTATTACAGGCATTCCTGCGCGCCCTCGCGCCTTCTTTGTGAATGTTTTATTAGCGCAAATTAAATTTCACGGGTAAGATACCGACGTCGGTTCCGCGCCTGCTTTGATCAACGGACCGTTTAATAGGGACTAGTAAGTTTGTTCCTATTGAGAGCGCCCTCCGTGCTCGTCTACATTTCAGTTGCAATTGCTTTTTGGAATAATAATAACCTGGTTAGGGGACTTGAAATCGGTTTGAACAAATTGCCACATGCCAGTTTGCTGTTTTTGCGATTCCTTATTTTCACAGAGCATAAGGCGTTTATCTAAAATGTGCCCTTGAATATATAAACTTTTCTCCTCCTATACTAGTAACATACCTATTAAGTAACGGTTTAGGTTATAAGCAAGTCCATTGTTACGAACACTGACTAACTGACACGTAATAAAAAAATTACAAATCTGTTCTTAATTAAAACACAATTATCACGGGTGCCTTGTTAGCGCGGCATCCGCGCCACCATAGCAACCAACCAACATACTAATTGTTGCCTGTCAGATAATCAGGAGTATAGTTTATCTATTATAATAGTTTTTCTTTCGTCGAAGAAAAATTATAATACAAAACTCGAGTTGTAAGCTTATTACATACTCGTGGAATTACAGCACTCGCCGCTGCTCGGCTCGTACGCAACTTTTCCACTCATAGCTGTTTACAACTCTCGCTATGTAATATATACTATTATATACAAGAAATAGTTGTCACTCTAACTATTAACATTATATCAATAGTAATGATAATGTTTTCTTTGTTTCAGGTAAATACATCATTGATTGTAAGAAGTGGTAACAGCTAGGTACTAAAGAAATTTAGGGTAAGTTACCTAAAAGTGATGATTTTTACAGGGTTTTAATAGACACTTTTTAATAGCAATATCTTAGTAAATCCATATTACTTCGGAACCTTTATATAACAAACTGAAAATACTTGTTACTCGTTGGCAACTTTTCAACAAATACTAGTAATTGATGATTGATGCTGATATTTTCATATATCAATTTGATTTGAAAATTTGGTTCACTTCATTTAGCCATAATGGTCAATTATTCATAATTATTTACAGGAAAGTTGGCTTTAATATACAGGCTGTCCCAGAATATGTGGGCAATCTCCCGGATTTATACAGGGGACGTTAAAATAACATGACAAGTTCCTATGAAAAAAATTCCCAGAGGGCCCCCCTACGGAGATACAGGGTGTTGAAGTTCTTTTTTTTGAATATTAAATTATGGCTATATCTCCCAAAACAACCAATCACTGAACTAAAATTTGGCATTGTTGTGTTTTTGGGGCGTATCTCACAGAGGGCGCCACTTTTTTGATCGTGCTTTTACTCGTAACTTTTTTGAGGTTATGTTTTTGGTCTTGCAGGTCCATGGTCCATCATTTTAGTGCACCTTTTCATTTTGCAACAAAAGTGTACTCTTGTTTCATAACGATAAAATCAACCTTTTGCGTTAAAATTCGTAGAACGGGCCTCAAAACACCTGTTAACTTCAACATTAGAAACATAAAATCTTTAGCTACCGCTTTCAACCGCTACAGATCGGCTGTAGAATTTAAACTGAGAAGAAAATCCGTATGAACAATGTACCAAAAATTATTAGTTTTCAAAATGGAAAAGATTGAATTTGACAGAATTTGAACATCCTATTTCAAGAAAAGCAATGGTGTTTTGTCCAATGTCCATTTGGTATTTTTTTCTTAATTTTGAATGTACAGTTGATCTGTAATATTTGAAAGCGGTAGGAGAAAGTTTTATGTTTCGAATGTTTAAGTTAACAGGTGCTTTAGGGAACGTTTCGCCAATTTCAACGCAAACGGTTGATTTTATCGTTATGAAACAAGAGTACACTTTTGTTGCAAAATGAAAGATGTACTAAATTAATGGATCTGCAAGACCAAAAATAACCTCAAAAAAGTTACGAGCAATAACACGATCCAAAAATGTCTGTGATATATGTAAAAATTGATGCCTTCAACTTATTCTCCATCCCCAAAAGCACAACATTGCCAAATTTCAGTTCAGTAGCATGGTTATTTTGAGAGATATAGCCATAATTCAATTTCAAAAAAAGAATTTCAACACCTTGTATCTCCGTAGGGGTCCCTCTGGGAATTTTTTTTATAAAAACTTGTCATGTTATTTTAACGTCCCCTGTATAAATCCGAGAGATTGCCCACTTATTCTGGGACACCCTGTGTATGCTATCAATCACGGACAACTTTGGCTATATGGAGTAAATTTCTGAATTTCTCAACCGCAAAGATTTCTTCTAACCAGTACATTCTTCTAATACTACATTCTAAAAATTATGAACTAAGTAGTTTTACTTTTTCAAAAAATTTATCGCATCTAGATTTTTTTTCAATTTAAAAACTGAGACAAAATTTTTTTAAATCCATAGTAGTATGTAGGTAATGCACGAGTTCCAGTGTTTCACAAAAGGTTAACGGAATATCAACTAATAAGTAACTGAGGAAAAATACAAAAAAATTGGCTGCAACTTTATAAGGAAAAATTTCAAAACAAAACTTCGGAATTTATCTTTGGAAAATTGCACATTATTTATGTAAAATAGCAATTAATTACTTTATAAGGCGTTTCTAGCAAAAACCCATTTTGTCAATTTTTTTAAATGTCAAATTTGAAAGATAAGCGTTAAAGGGAGATAAACTTATTTGAGCTAAACCATGTACCAACATGGTTTGATTTTCAAAAGTTATACTCTGTAGATGATAGAAATACTTAATAATGTAATTAACAAAAAAATATTAGAAAATTTGGTTCAGTTGGGATTTAGTTGGCAAAAAGAATCTCCATAAGCCTGACAATGTTTTTAAAAATGTTCCTAAACCAAGTGACACTAAAAACCACTCTAATCCAATACTGGAATTTGTCTTCATACATCTATTTCGGCTCGGCAAAAAGTTTTCCGTGTTTTTTCAACCGTCATCGACCGACGAAGTGCTCATCCAGGTGAAAGCTTTGAGGCTGACTGATGGGCTCCCCAAAACTCAAGCAGTTTGAAAACATTTTCGGCGATTTTAATCGTTCGGATTACAGGTGTAAAGGGATAGTCAGTATTGCCGTGTTCAGTGTTGGGCTTGCCGTTTTTAAAAGCTAAAAGGGCCACTTTTATCTTCACACCTTTGAATAAAAAACTACAGGAAAGAGTCGAAGCTCTAAGGGCAATAATAAAATGCCTGAAACCGAAGCGGCCATATAATAATGACTGCTCTATAATGTTTTTTATAAGGATTTCAATTTATACATAGGGTAGTATTTAAAATTACTGAAACATTGGTTGTTGTCGAGGTTGTTGTATTCTCACAAATACATACATTAATAGTATTGAAAACTCAACAAAGCCAATACTGCTGTGGAAATTTTCCGTAAGATATTTTTTTCTGTCATTTTAGTCTTAATAAAAGGCATATTTATGGATGGAACGTGATTCTTATGAAATTAATTAAATTATAGAAGGTGTCCTATCACGGGCGTAGCCAAGGGGGGGGGGGGTTCGGGGGTTCAAACCCCCCCCCGAAGTAAGCAAAATATTACCTAATATTATACCGAAAAAATACGAGGAGTGAAGAGTTAAATTATTATTACGTTTGAATATATGTAGTAATAGTAGCGCCTAGCGCCATCTTTTGACGAGAGGCAGACGCAGTTGCAGCCGAACTATTTTGTATTGTAGGGACACTTTGCGTTGTTTCTCGATTATTCGCCACGCCCCTCGGTCGAAATGAGCGGAACTTTGTGGAAGTTCGTGGAAGTTTCTGGACGGCTACTGGGCTGCTATACAGGGTGATTTATTCATAACTACATTAATTTTAACAGTGGGTAGGGAAAAATGCTATGAATGCGAAATCGCAATTAAAAAAATTCCAACTTTTTTTTTAAAGCCGGAATTATTTTTTTTCTAAACCGCATTTTTACCTATTTGGCCCTCCATTTACGGCTGCCACTGGATTGCTTTCAGGGCGCATGAGGCATCGGACGACGCTTGCCGTTGCGCGCGTCAACATTGTTGCCAGATGTACGCAACTTTCGTAAATTTAAAGGAATGTTTTCAGTACATAATTATTTGTATTGTAGGCGAATGTTCCGCCAAATGCTTGCGGAAATTATGGACAAATGTTAACGCTTACCTCTTGTAACGGTTAGTTTTGCCCTGAGACACCTTAAGGCGAGCCTTAAGGGATAAATGCCAACGAGAAAAATAAATGAAACGACTGCTTACGTGACCTTTTGATTTTTGGATGCTTTATTAAGTAGGTACCTATTCAACTAGGGGGCTTACATGACTTCGTGGACCTCGACACCACTGAAGACGATTTTTTCTCGATAAAACGAACTTCACTCACTTTCGCTTGGGGCACTAATATTTCCGCTCACTAGTTCACTGATAATCCTTTTTACTACACCAAGACGCTCCTAGAGTAAGTAGTTGTGTTCTGTGATTGTTCTGCTTCCTCTGAAATAAGAACGTCAAAATTAGCCAACATCTCTGGGATACAGTTGCTTAAAATTACCTTACTTTCCGCTTAAGTTGGTTACCATCACCAACGATACACTTCTCATTCCTTTATTTCTCGTTATGTTTGCTTTTCATTGTTACTAGGGATCCATATTTGCAATAGAATCGTTTCCGTGGGGGTGGTCCTCTTCTGTGACATTGGTTCAGTCGTAAGTACTTGAATCTTTCTAATTTCCACCTTTCGATCTTTACAGCTTTTTCTAGTTTCTTTTCCTGCCGTTAGGTATGTTACCGGGTATAGCCTGATGTGTAACCTACCGAGTCTTAGTATTATTTCTGGGCGAGTTAGGGATGATTGGTTGCTAAAAGTCCTTAGCTTTCTTGACTTCTGTTTGTCACAACCCTTGTCGTGCAGTCGTTAGTAGGAGTAGGAGGATGTGTGTAGCCCGAACTCCGCAAAAGGAGCTTGGCGATTGCCCGTGGCCGAGAATTTCCGGCACGCGGCGCGTTGGTGTTTGCGGCATTGATCCTTGCCAAGTTTCTGCAGAGTGCACTGTGAATTTCCTTTCGTTTCTCGCACTCCGCCTCACTAATCGCACGTGTGATGTTATTGTTTCCCGTATTTCACAGTGCACATTCTCCGTATTTTGGTTTGGATATTTTTAAAGGTTATGTCCCATGTCGCATTCATTGACACTACTTCGTTCGTAGAAAGCATTCCCTTAATGAAACGTCGTTGTGGTTTCGTACTTAGTTTCGCTACCTGCCGATAGGTGGCGCGCTTCTAAATAGTTCCGCGGTAGCTTGACTGACATTCTGCAGGCATTCTCCATGAAGGATCATTATTATGTCTATCATTTTTTACCGTTTTGGTAAAAAAGCAAAAATGTTGCACAAAGAGTACCGAATATACCTACAGAATGTAGGCAACTCTGGTTTCTGTAGTACGTGCTGCCATCTATTAGAAAGGTTCGCTAGTTACCGT
The DNA here is from genome assembly GCA_963920635.1 of Pseudeuparius sepicola. Lineage (NCBI taxonomy): Eukaryota > Metazoa > Arthropoda > Insecta > Coleoptera > Anthribidae > Pseudeuparius > Pseudeuparius sepicola. The sequence continues at coordinate 12,046,497 of OY987300.1, read as the reverse complement.
GTCATAAAGCGCGCTGTAGACTTTCGGTTTTGAACACACAGAGGGTGACTGAGAGCTCAACCACAGATTCGGCGACGTTAATACCAACGAGATGGCGCCACATACAATAGAAACCGGCAGCAGATTCTTGACAATGACAAGTTTGACGTAATAAATAATAGTTGTGGAATGCGGATGGGACGAATGCGTTGTTTTTAATAAAACTTTTGTCTTAAATCTCAAAATCTAGCGAATTTCGGAGACAGTTTTAGTCTTTTGAGGTTTCAGTATTTTCCACCCTCTGTAGACACTGAGTGCGTTTTGTGCGTGTGATTGTGAAGGCCTTTTGTATTGTTATAGCGGGTGCTGTGAAAAGTGTAGTGATAAGGGTCTCTCGAGTTAGATGCTGAACACGCCAAGTCCAAGGTGTGCTAACACCCTGTTATTGGCATATCAACTAGGTAAATAATTCATAAACTGAATATTTTTTCGTAATTAAATTATCAATAAATAATGGCAACGTCGCGGCCGGTGCCATGTGCTGCAGCATAACGTCGTAGCCACATGCGTTCAGGTGCGCCTCGTTACGCGGGATTTTTGATAAATTGCCCCATTATTTAAACATTCAGCAAAAAATTTTTTTTTTGCGTTTTCGGTATATATGTACCTCCCTGATGACGTGGTTAAAATTAATGTATTTATGAATAAATCACCCTGTATAAGCGGCGCCGCGGCGCGTGACCGCGCTTACGGCAGTATTGTTCCATGCGAACTCGAAGCGAATAAAAGTGAATAGTGGTGAACGAATAGTGAAGAGAATTAAGTGTACCGTGTAAGTGAATAATTTTAGTGCGCTGTTATTCGATGACCTTGTTAAGGATAGATACGTGAATCATTATTACTGTCGAAAAATGGAGGGGAAAAAAGGAAGGGTGAACTTAAAGGTATGGACTACTGGAAAAAGTGGTGTAGGCAAGGTCAAGGGGTTTCTAATAAAGAAACAAATTTGGATTTAGCTATCAAAGCTTCAGCTACCTTGCATGCTGATAAGAAGACTGCCTACACCGAAATCTAGTTTGGAATGCCTAGATATGTGCGATAAAAACCTTTATGCTAATATTTATACATTACTACAAATCTTGGCTACCATTCCTGTATCCACTGCTACCCCAGAAAGGTCTTTCTCGAGCCTAAGGAGACTGAAAAACTATTTACGAAACACTACAAGTGACAACAGACTTAATGGTTTGGCTCTAATGAACATTCACTATGGAACAGAAATTCATGCAGATGAAGTAGTGGATATATTTAAAAGAAAAAGCCGAAGATTTCTTCTTTAATGGTTTTAGATTTAGCGCAGAGGAACGAAATTAATTTATCCATTTCATTTAAAGTTAAGAACTTTATAAATATGTCGTAGTTTTTCGGATGAATATATAGATATTAAATTTCATGTAAGTATATTTTTGTTGTTTTATTTACTTCTCAAACTAACCCCCCCCCAAAACTAAATCCTGGCTACGCCCGTGTGTCCTATAATGCTTCCATTTTGTGCAATACAGAGATCACACCTTCCTAATAAACTTCTCTTGTAGTTCCCTCGTTCTCTCCTCAGATATCCGGTCCTTCAAAGTGCCCCACAGAAAGAAATCGAGTGGGGTCAAGTCTGGGCTACTGGCAGGCCATAAAACAGTTCCATTTGAACCAATCCACTCTAAATGGCTCTTGACAGCATTTGATTTATGTGCTGGAGCACCGTCTTGCTCTCAAACAATATTCGGCTTATTAACTTGAAATTTCTCCTCTTAAGAGCTGTAAATATTTTAGTCCAGTTAAGCCACCTTCAAAAAATACTGGACCAATAGGGTCGTTTCATGATTTTTTTTTATTATTTCATTGAATTAAGCACATCAAAATATGACTATTGTTTATTTAAAAAAAAATTATTCATTCTTATTTATAGAGATAGGCCGATTTAAAAAGTTACTATTTTCCATTCTTTTCTAAGAAACTACGCCCTTAAGCCTTGACGTCACAAGGCGTGCATGCGCATTTCATTTGAGATTTATGTTGGTGGGACTTCTTGTCAGAACAACCTACCTAACCTAACCTTTATACTTTGTGGTCACAATTCATGGGTTGGCTGCCCTGTGCCCAGCTCTCGTGAAGAAGAAACCTTTGAAGTTAGGTAATAATTTTCTAAAATAACCTATCTTTAATCTATGGTTTAAGCAAGGCCTTATTTATTAATTAAATTTTAAAAGTTGTTTTTATTCATTCCAAGAGTCGTTTTCGTTATTTATATTTTGTTTCTGTGTTTTTCTTCATACATTTTCTTGCGTTTTGCCACTTGAGTTTGTGAAAATGAATAGTGGTTTTAGTGAAGCCTCATCCGAAAATTTACCGGAAGTGAGCTATGTTATGCTGCAAAACATTTTTGCCAAAAACGTGGACTATTTAAGTGCTGAAATAAAAGGGGTGAAAACTGAAAGGTATTATAATACTCAAAGAATATTATGAACTGTTTATTACAATATCAATATTTATTATGTAGGGCAGCGAGAGCCGGTTATGGTGATGATGCTATAGGATATGTACAAATTCGAAGGGACTCGAATAACAAGTGCATTTTAAAAGCACGCATATGCCCTGAGCATAAAGTACGTAATAAAGATTATCGCATTACTGCCACAATAGACGAAATGAATGACGTCATTGAAAATTGCCAGTGTGAGGATTGCGCTGCGGCCCAAGGTAAGTTCTTCTGTTTATTATAAAAATATATATTTACTTATATGAAAGTTTTATCACTGCATAATAAAACCATTCTATTTTCTTTGTAGGTGGATGCAAGCATGCCGTTACTTTCTTATTTTGGCTTCTGCGTCGAAACGATGAAAAAAGTCCAACGTCTGTTGAATGTTATTGGAAGAAACCAAAACTTTCACAAGTTGGTACGTCTCTAAAATATATAAAAGCCAAGGATTTAGGGTGTGAAAAAAGTGACAGTGAGTCTGACAGCAATGACGCAGAAGGTTTTTTGCAAAAAGTTGTAGACTGTGGCAGCAACGTACGAAGTGAATCACTTTTATCGAAATATTTTCTGGACCCGTCAGATGGAAAAAATTGTCTATTCATTATTTAGTGAATGAATATTTTGCCAGTGCCACAGTGTATAGTGCAGACGATTTTATTATATTTTGCCAAAATAATATGGAAATGGAGGTTTGCCATAAAGTGCCTTTAGAAACAAGCAAACAATCGAAAAGTACGTTATGGTATGAACTAAGGTATGCACGAATAACAGCCTCAAAATTGTTTGAAGTAAGTCGTTGTCAAACCAGCGAAGGTTTGCTTGTGGAGTCAATACTTGGAGCAAGCAACGTACTGACTACAGAGGCAATTCGGAGAGGGCTAAGGTTGGAAAGTGCAGTGTTAGATGTGGTGGCGAGCAAAAAAAATATCAAAATTAAACACATGGGACTATTTTTAAATACAGAATATCCTTTGTTAGGAGCATCACCGGATGGTATTAGTGATGAATACGTTATAGAAATTAAATGCCCTAGTAAGAAAGAAACAGTAAAAAATTACATAAAGGAAAATAGAGACATACAAATTAAATATATGTGTCAAATTCAGTTACAAATGCTGATGTGTAAGCGAAGAAAAGGATTGTTCTGTGTTGCAAGTTCTAGTTTTGAAGAGGAACATGAAGTGACAATATTTGAAGTACAATCAGATATAAAGTCTATAGAGGTTGTTATTAGCGCCGCTGAAGAATTTTGGAAAAAAAATATTTTTCCAAAAATTTTAAATAAAACATTGATTTAAACTACACTTGTTATTTTTATTCGAACTAGGTAATTTTGTGACAACAATTTTAAAAAATACGCAGAGTACTATTATACTACTAACAAATTTGCCTTTTATGACGTTAATTTATTAAGAGTATTGTTAATATATAAGGTGTCAATTGATTGAGGGCCACTTGAAAATATCTCGACAAATATGCATTTTTCAGAGAACTTTATTTGAAAGAAAAAATACTTTTCTTAGGCTAGCTTGGTATAAGAACACATTTGAGATCCATGGCCTACTCTCACAGATATTTTTGAAAAACACGAAAACTGCCAAAACTTCGGCTTACTTTTTTGTTTCAAGAGTTACCGAAAAAAAAATTCCTAATGAAATTTGTGGGAAAAACTGATTGCTTTATTAGAATTTAGAAATATGCCATGGTTTAGTGGGTGCTCTATTAGCACCCGCCCAAAAAAGCTCACTATTGTAGTGGCGGTGGCCTCGGATGCTGTACTTTCATGTATTTAATTTTTTTTACAACATACTACATTGCAAATCGTGGAAATTTTTTGCGAGGTATCGGTAAACCGCACATTTTTAAAAATTTTCTGGTTAGCCCTCTATAAATGAGTAATTTTTTAAGTGCTAAGAGTGCACAAATTAAACCATGAATTTTTTTTTCAAATTCTGATAAAGTAGGCTTAAAACAGTTTTGCCCACCGACGTCATTAAGACATTCTTTTGGTAACTCTTGAAATAAAAAAAGCCAAGCTTCGGCAATTTTTTGGTTTTTAAAAAATACCTCGGAAAGTATAAAAGGCCATGATTCTGGAATGGGTTTTTCCACAGTCTATCAGGTTGGTCCATCAAAAAGCATTTTTTTCTTTCAAAGATATTCTCGGGTGGCCCTCAATCAATAGGCACATCCTGTGTATCTCTAGAAAGGGTAACTTTAACAGAAATAAGGTTATTGATCTGATATAAAATAATAATAAATAAATATACAATTTGATCACAGTGGAATGTAGGGATACAACTAGTATACTTATACATTAAAAGCGGACAACTCGGGTGACTTCAACTACCTAATAAAAATATGTTTAGTGGATGTTTTCGCCATTGTTGCTTTCTTCAAAAAAGTTATTCACAAGAAAGTTTTTTAAATCATTGTAGCTCGGTGATCGCCAGTTTAAAAAAAATGCATAAAACGAGATTCAAATGCAAACTTTGTTTTATACATTTCTTTCAAAACCAATCAATTAACTACAGAACTAATTTATCATAATGACTAGACGCCCAATGATGTCAAAGAACTTTCTTCTGAACTACTTTATTGAAAAATGGGACAATAACTAAAAAATCTACAAATAACATTTGGATGAAGCCTCCCGAGTTGTCCCCAGGAAAACAGATTGGAATAAACATTATAAATTATAATAAAAGTATTGGCTAGGTAACTAACATTTGAATATTTATTATTAGTAGCTTAGCACATAAAATCCTATTTTTATTCATCGAGTTTGAGGTAGAAAAAATGTTTCGTATTGAAGTTGTTATTCCCTAAAGTTAAGAAAATTGAATATGTCAAAAACGGAAAAAGATAATGAAACAAAAATAACATTTTAAATGTTCTGAGGAGCAGATTTCCAAATGCAAAAATAAGAGATTATTTTGAATAAAAAAAGCAAAACTTTGGCTTTTAACCATTTTGTGCAACACCCTGCATACAATTTGGTATCACTGGTATCACTGTAAAAACATGCAATTCTACATTAAATTAAGCTTATCATCTTTACCGTTTCATGGTCTTACCTAAGAATACACCGAGGCGGGCCTATTCTTTATTAACTAATGGAAAAAACCCTTGAGGTTGCAAACCTAGCATATTATATCTTGGAAAGTGTGAATCTAAGTGGCACAGCATTAGTTTTTAGAACTGCGTAGGGCCCATGAAAACCTCACAAAAAAGGTAGATAAAAAAAGAACGGGAAACCTCTTGAAACGTATTAAAGTCCAACAACCCACCCGTAAACTAGTTGCCTAGCCAGCCCCTGGCCATAGCATCTTTTGGCGAACCCGGTGGGATTCGGTTCCACTTCAATATACGCGTCATAATGCCCCCAGAAAGGCATACTAACTAAAATCACATCCAAAAATCTGTTACAACTTGCGATCTATTAAGAATCTACCTACGACTTTTATACGTAATATTTTTTCCATCTCGAAAAATAAGAAAGGTCGGTGGGACACCCTGTACATATCTATAAAATCATTTAATTAATGGCCCCTGCAAATTTACTATTCCACAAGCAATGGTTATTAGATAATCTACTTTTGGCACCAGCTGATGATTAATACAAGAATGTCCTTCAAGGATTGCAAATTCTCTCAGTCTTCGTATTACCCTTTCAATGTGAATTCGTAAACTCGCAATTATTTTGCTTTGTTTTATATGTTCCTTTCAACTAAATGTTCCAGATTCGACTGAAGGGGGATGGATAAGATTGCATCCTTTTTTTTGCAAAACATTGCCTATTGCCTTAAAACCTCTGTCAGCCATTACATCACAGTTGTTTGGTAAAACATTTAAAAAAGTACTTGCTTCGATTATTTCTTTGTCTGTGATTCTGCCACCAAATCCCTCAGATATAAAATTTATTAAACCATCTTGCGTTGAAGAAATTAAATATTTGAGCGTATTGGCTTTTTTATAGTTCGACCATGTCAGGGCTTGATGTAGAGCTTTAGATGGTTTTTCGATTTCTATTTCTAAACAGTCAATAATTGACTGGACCCTGCGACATCTGTATCTAAATGGAATGGGCAAGTTTTTTCTAATTATGTTAACACCTGGCCAAATTATTAGTTCTTTCATATATTTAGATAATACAGGCAAACATTTATTCATTATTCGTGATATTTGTGATTCAGATATCGAAAAATCTAGAGCTAACCTAAAGTAGGGGTCGTTTAAGCGTATCTTTTTTAAGATGATAAGTATATTATGATGATGAACTTTTGCTTCCCTTTCCAAAAGTGACACCAAAAAATATTCATCTTGAGGAAGTCCCAAAAAAAATCTAGAATTTTCAGAAATAAGTTTGATATGATATTTTACCATAACTTCGGTCGTAAAGACAGTTTCAGAAATGGCAACTTCTGAAGAGCTTGTCGATTCTACTATTTCATAATCGGATTTAAGTGGTGACACTGTAGAAGAGGAATAAGTTGATGTGGAAACACTTTTTTCTGATAATCTGAAATCAAAACATGGAATTACTCTTACGTAGCTTATACTTATACTGTATTTATACTATACTAACACTAACATTCTTTGGGCCAATTTGAACGGTGACGTTGCAACAGAAGTAGTAGACAACATAGTATTTACACCAGTTGATTTTGTTTTTGGATTAAGTTCTACTTGAACAGATTTGTTTTTGTTTGATTTGATGTCAACTTGTATGCATTTTTCAATTTGTGTGATATGGTGAAGCAATGAAATTTCCTGTAAGTTTGGCCAATGAACATCAACTTTTTGCTTTTTTAGAGGAGATTCTGATACTTCCTCAGGTTGCAGCTGAACTTCAGTTTCTTCATGCACTTCCATTTTTCCCAAATTGAGATGTGGAACTACATTTGCCTTCATCCGTATTTTACATTTTGTAATCACAAACTGCATCCAATTAGCACAGTCTTTCTCCATCTACAATCATTCAGATTTTCAGAAATCGAAATCATATTACAATAGCAATAATAACAGGGTTATTAGATTCTGGGGTCATTAGTTAATAGGTAGCTAAAATAAATTTAATCTTACATCAAAGTGATCTTGACAACAATAAATTCCACCTGAAACACTTGATGTAATATTAGTTCTTCCTACCGCCGAACACCAATTTTTTCTCAACCTTTCAGTTTTAGGAACAGCTACGAAAATTTTCGATGAATTGAAACTTGTGTTTTTACACGAAGGTACAAAATATTGTCGAAAATCCATGGCAGCACCTAAAATCCAAAGGTAATCACATGCCAACATCCGCAATATAACAAAGAATTCATTTTTATATTAACAAAAACTTACCTTTTTAATGTTAACACAACACGCGACTTTAGGGACTACAGTAATATTATTATACTTAACTAAACAAAGCAAACAAAAGCCCTGTCAACAGGACTTTAACTTTTGATAAGTTTTGTAGAAATAGGTATCAATAATAAACTATAAACTTCGTTTCGCGGGACGTTGATATGTCGATATGACGCGAAGACGTAACGACGCGACTGACGCGAACGCGACGCGACGCATAACCTCAAACTCACAAAATATTATTAATTAGGTCCATTTATTTACATCTGCACTGCGCATGCACACCTAGTGACGTCACACGAGAGAGAGAGAGCATTCACTTGACAAAGACAAAAAATGTTTAAATTTTAATTGGATTTTTAAGCCCTACAAAGCAATTTTTCTTAAGTTTTATATGCTGCATCTAAATTTTAAGTTTCATTTCACTGAAAAAAAGTAAAGATTATAATTTTCTGAATAGGACGCAACGACCCTATTATATGATTCCCAAAATTACCATACTAAACATTTATTGATGTTCGACCTTGTCGTTGAATTGAAATAAACTTTCGTGTATTTTCTGATGACCAATAGTGGGTATTTCTTCTAATAAAAACGCCACATGTTGTAAAAGTGGCTTCATCAGTCCACAATATAGAATTTGTACTAGTAATAACCGTACCTATATAGGAGTAGTCTAGTAGTTGTTAGTCAATAGTAGTATAGTTTAATCTTTATACACTAAACGGTAATATTCTCGCCTTCTATAATTATCATTTCCATACAGTTTTTGAACTGGGCGATAACAATATGGTCTAAACTTATGCGTTCTCAACACTCTCTGGACTGAGCTCCATGATATTTGCAAATACCTATCTCGGTGCATCTTTAATATAAAATCTCGGATTTTTTTACGAATTATAATACGATTGCTTCTCTCCCCGGGGTATACAGGATGGTCACTCTTACAGTGCATACCATTGGGATATCCGAAACGGTAAGAGATACAGCGTGGGTTAAATTAAAGAAAAGTTGCGTTTTTGTATGCCTTTCAATAATCTGAAAAGAAATCTTAGATATCTTGGGTAGGTCCTGAAATATTGCTGAAAAACTGAAAATTTGCGTTTTCTTTCTTCCTTCATAACTTTTTTATATGTAATTGAAAATTTATGAAACCGGGCAATCTTACATTTATGTGAGCTTTTTAATGGAAATGTCAAATAATTCCTACGCCAATTATATTATTATATTATTATATTATTGTTAGACTCTGAAATATTCGTTTCGGATATCCCAATAGTATGCATTGTAAGAGTGACCACCCTGTATGTATTCGTGCGTATTCACACCTTATTATACAGGGTGTATACACGACTGATATCGCAAAAAAAGTTTTAAGTTTCATATTTACATTTTTTTTTCCAAAATAAAAAGAAAAACTTTAAGGGGCTAGAATGTAATATGAATAACCCTGTACTTTTAAAGTTGAAAGTTTGCCATTTGTGTTCTTTTAAGTAGTCATCCTTTAGTGTACTTTGGGTAGGTAGGTAATCCGACACTGCATGCAACTGATTTATTTAACCCGCAGCAAAACTTTCTTGAACCTTAGCCCCCCTTACTCCTAACATATACACATTATTATGTCGCCGTTATGATCATATGCATTATATATAAGACGTAAATCTTCCGGAAAATGGCGGGCGCCGGAGGCGTACCCTCCGCCGCAATCACAATTAGGAAGTTTTGCAGTAATCGCGCCCGAGCCGTGCGAAGTTGTGGAGGATGGTGTTTAATTTCCATCCTGGCGGTGTCAGACGGATCGCCCTAATTAGATGCACCAGCCTGTTTCCCGGTAAACGTCTGGAAAATTCCCCCGCCGTACACATATTTCCGCTACGGTGCCCGCCAAAGGCGGAAATGCATAACGCTCGCGTAAATAGTTATGCATTGTGGCACGAAAATACTGGTATACGTTATATTTTGACAACAGGGGCGGTAACTTGCATAATAAAATAGTGAATGTAAAACTTGAACATAGTATTGAAATTTTCCAAAAGTCATAAAAAAGTTCGTTAAGTTTGGAGAGGGATTTAACATTCCTTTAATAACAATCATAGGATATTTTGGGATAGTTCCAAACCAATTCTAAAAGAAGAAGTAGGAAATAGACGAAAAATTAAAGAATCTGCATTTATTCTAGGAAATACGGGCAACTGTGTTGCTGAATGTTCAGTGGAATTCAGTAAAATATTATTGCCACTTATTCAAAGAGAAGTTAGTATAGATAATTAGATAAAACACAGGGTACAATATCAGGCAGGTGGCTAGGCTATTGTTTCTGTTGTCATGACATTTTAACCTGAAATTTATTAATCTGTCACTTCACTTTGACGTGACATGATCTTTGAGAAAGGAGGAAGATTTATCCTCCGAAAGCTCAGAAAACAAATTTGTTGAAGTTATTTCTTGAGTTACACGTTTAAAGTTTCGTTCATTCAGTGTTAAGAATTTATGAATTTTCGAGGAAACTTGAAAAAGTTGTCTTTCAATCAGTTTGGTGGCGAAAAACCCAATTAAAAATTAAATGGATCTGTTTGCGCCACAAATAAATTTTAGAAAATATCTAAAACTGATTTAATTCCAAATTTTTGTAACTGCTCGTCTATAACTTCCTGAGCATTTGTATTTGCCCAGTCTTTAGTAAAACATTTACTGCATGACATAATATGGCACATCATATGATACAATAAATTACGTCTCACTTTTACTAATGACCCTATGAAAGTCGTATAAAGGTATTTTATTAAAATTACCACTTACTGGGGTCATATTGAGGTCATATTAGAGTGTTTAAAAAAAGTAAAGCAAAAAATATTCAAGGGGTTATTCCCTGGGATTATTTTAAGAACGTTTTGTCCTTTGATGCTTTTCGGAGAGACGCCATTGATTCGAAGATACAGGGTATAAAGGTTTTTCTACAATAACAATATTTTGAATGTTAGCTATCAACTTTAAACAATTGGTTTAATTAATTCCAATACATTTGACTGGACTAATAATTTTAAAAATATGGAACATTGCTTTGCGAAAAACCTTTATCGCCGTGTATCACCCAAACAAAGCTATATATTTCCCGAAAATCGTCAAAGGGACAAAACATACTTAAATAATCCAGGGAATAACCCCTTGAATGTTTGCAATATATTTACTAAACAGCATATATACGGGTAAAAAACCTTATTATGAAACAAACACCAGATGTCTTAAAAAATGTATACAGGTTAGAATGTTTAGTAAATACTTTAAACCTAAAAGTATTTACTATACATTCTGACTCACCCTGTGTACACGGAAAATGACAGATATTACACCAAAGGCGTGTATTATGTTACACACGCGTCCGCGTAAATTTCGTCCAAAAATTCATATGGTGGTACCGCAATGGTACCAATTGTTAATTTAAGCAAAAACCGTGTGGACTTAATGTGACCACTTTTAGATAATTATTTCCAAATTGTATTATTGTACATAGATAAAATACCTAATAGTAATAATTATTGCTACCTCTCCTCTGTATTTGATTCTGGAGTATATTAAATTGTGAAATAAATTTGAACTAAATGAAAGTTTAACAAATCTCTGGATAAAGGTATCAAATGAAAGGTCTTCTCATTTACGTTCGAAACATATTTATTTCCCCAAAGGTTACTCAACAAACGGGGCACGCGTTATCTCGCACTCAACGCATTTTTACATTATGTGTCAAAGTGCTCCTGTGGGTATTGTAGAGTTAAGTAAACCAAAACACAATGCTTCAAAAAACACAGGCAAATAGCAAAAACTACCACTGATGTACTTAGTTAATCTAAATTAGAACAAAATATAATTTTAGAATTTTTGACATTAATTCGGATTATTGTCAGAAAACTTCAACATGGCCGATTTTTCAAAATTAAACTTAGCGGCGATGATTATATTATTTCACCCTTTGTTTGCGCTGATTCTTTTTGGGAACCACTTCTGAAGAAAACAAGTCGGAATGATGATGATGCAACCGATACAAAAAGTAAATAAGAGTCTGAAATAACTGGCATCCTTTTTTTGGGTAAGAGAGATGGTCATTCTGAATAACTTTTTTTAATAATTTTTTTCCTATCGCCTAAATTTTTCTCTAATTTACCCACCTAAAATGCCCCCTCTATGAAGACACGGCACTGACGAATAGCGTAAACTCGGTCTCAAAATACTATACTAGTTGATGGTTTACCACTTTCTACTCGGTTGTTGGCAGGGCGCCAGTGCCGTGTTTTCATAGAGGGGGGATTTTGAGGGGATGAATTATAGAAAAATCTCGGCGATAGGAAAAAAATGTATTAAGAAAAGTGGTTCAGAATATTTTTTAATTTATTAACTACAAATGTAGAGCAAGGCCTATTTTATTGATTTTTTGCATCTGTTGCATTTTCCAATATTTCTGCTTAAAAAGAATGAGCTTAAGGGGGGGGGGGGGGGTGCCGACAGAGAAAGTGAGGTTAGATTTCATGTTTTTAGTTGTATAGCATAAAATCTAATAGGTAACATTTTACCTGGCAAAAATTTAGTACAAACATCTCTGTCTTCATTTTAATCTTATATCTTATAAGCAGTGTTTTGTTTTATAGGTTTTGAAAACCTTGGTAAAAATATTAATTCCAATGCATATGCTTTTAAGATCTTATGATTAAAATGAAGAGATAACTGTTTGTATTAAATTTTTGCCAGGTAAATAATAATAATAATTCTCACCCTCACAATACTCCAGTACCCCAGAAGCAACCACATGCTTGTGCGGGGGAGGGGGGCAATTACTATTATTTTGTCTTCGTTGCCATTTGCGGCTAGAGCCGACTTTTTTCCCGATAGAACTAGGATAGCATTCGCTCAAGTACTACGGAAAACCCTAGAAAACCGTAGTAATCCCAGGGAGTGTAGGACAATTAGTAAGTCACATGGATAAAGCTATTTAGGAGCAATACCGTGAACCTACATTTGCCCAGCGCTCTTGGCCATAGCGGTGTTTTTCTTTAAAGACATATGCATGCGCCTGCCTCGAACCAAGGTCGATCGAAGGCAGAAAAACATGCAGTCTAAAAAGTCAGCGCCGGTACGAGCGACGCCACCGCGGCCCCGCGGTTTTATTTTATGCTATACAACTTAAAAAAATAGGAAATCTAACCTCACTTTCTCTGTTGGCAACCCCCCCTTAAGGAAAAAGGGCAATTTTCAAGCTTGGTCGCTCTCTTTGAATTTTGAATTTTTAGTCAATAGTCCGTCCTTTCTTCGAGCAATGGTGCAACGTTCATCAAAATCAGTTAATAAATAAAAAAAATTATGGGTAAAACAACGAAGGCAGTTTCAGTAAAAGCGTTTATACTATTTAATTATAAGGATGAAAATGATGCTTTCTATTATTTCGTATAGCTTCGCCCACGATTGACCAATTTCGCAGTGGTCTTAAAATGTAGATGAAGGCCCATTTTATTTATTTGTTGTGTTGGTTGCATCGTTTCGACATTTTTTTTCTTCAAAAGTAGTTAGCCCAAACATAAGGAGAAATTCGACTTTGCTTTAAAAAAGATGAAAAATGTCTGGCTCAAAATTAAAAATGACATTTAAAAAATTAAATCGCTGAAAATGTTAAAATTTAAAAAAGTTTTATTTTATAAAGTTGTTTCTTTTTCAGTTTTACATAGGTGTACCAAATGTGAATGCTCTATTAAAAGATTCTGTTTTTTTGTCATTTTTTAATAATTTTTGAGCTCTCTGACCATTTTAAAAACTGCATAAAAACTAATTTTACATCACTATCTTTATCATTCTATTTAATTTTTATTGCTAAATACCGATAACAATATGTGTGAAGCATTTAAGGTAAGTATATAAATGTATTTATTACCACCCAAATAATGATTTAACGTTTGTGACGTAAGAACACCACCATGGTCGAATAACAATCACTGGGGGGTCTTTTATTAATTGTATAAAATTTTATGGAAAATATTTAGTGTAGCATGCGGAAATTTCTATGTAGGTAGTTACAAGTATTTTCTAAAGCTATATACTCTTTAAATTCTGTTTGTGTTAGTGACAAGTGTTATAATTTAGTGGAAAATATACCTATGAATTTGTTGTGAGTCCAAACATGCTCTTAAAAACTCTTCATTATTATTCAATCAGCCGATTGTTTGTTAGTTTGACTGCAGGGGTTAATAATAAAAGTGACGTCTTCATTTTTTTAGTGCAAAAAGCTAGTCCATAGTTACTTTGGGGAGGAGAAAATGGTACGTAAAGAACCGGTTAAAATCACACTAAAACAGAACAATTTTCAACATAGCGCCGCCCTGAATCTGTCGCCTTCCTGGTTCTTTCAAATTGACAATTTCCACATTTTCTCCCATGGGACGATCTTCGGGGTCCCTACCTGCTATGATTTTATCCGCAATCTTACCATTGGTGTCCTCTATCACGGACAAACAATACATCAATCCTCTCCAGTGTTTCCTATTCTGTCTATGTCGATGCTGCAGGTCCGACCCCGACCATTATTATTCTGGCCTCGCGGGACCACCACCCACCGAGGTTAAAAGTTCTAGAGAAAAAGAAGGAACAAGTTTGTTTGCCAAGGAAAAGGGAAACTTGAAAATAGTTGGAAAAGTTAATGCTTCAGCTAGTAGTACAAAAATAAATTTGCGCCATCTTGTCACAACAAACTAGCTATTATAGGTATGTATCTATTTATGCACTTGGCGGCACGGGCGTAGCCAGGATTTAGTTTTGGGGGGGGGGGGTTAGTTTGAGAAGTAAATAAAACAACAAAAATATACTTACATGAAATTTAATATCTATATATTCATCCGAAAAACTACGACATATTTATAAAGTTCTTAACTTTAAATGAAATGGATAAATTAACTTCGTTCCTCTGCGCTAAATCTAAAACCTTTAAAGAAGAAATCTTCGGCTTTTTCTTTTAAATATATCCACTACTTCATCTGCATGAATTTCTGTTCCATAGTGAATGTTCATTAGAGCCAAACCATTAAGTCAGTTTTCACTTGTAGTGTTTCGTAAATAGTTTTCCAGTCTCCTTAGGCTCGAGAAAGACCTTTCTGGGGTAGCAGTGGATACAGGAATGGTAGCCAAGATTTGTAGTAATGTGTAAATATTAGGATAAAGGTTTTTATCGCACATATCTAGGCATTCCAAACTAGATTTCGGGGTAGGCAGTCTTCTTAGCAGCATGCAAGGTAGCTGAAGCTTTGATAGCTAAATCCAAATTTGTTTCTTTATTAGAAACCCCTTGACCTTGACTACACCACTTTTTCCAGTAGTCCATACCTTTAGGTTTATCACCCTTCCTTTTTTTCCCCTCCATTTTTCGACAGTAATAATAATTCACGTATCTATCCTTAACAAGGTCATCGAATAACAGTGCACTAAAATTACTCACTTACACGGTACACTTAATTCTCTTCACTATTCGTTCACCACTTTTCACTTTTATTCGCTTCGAGTTCGCATGGAACAATACTGCCGTAAGCGCGGTCACGCGCCGCGGCGCCGCTTATATAGCAGCCCAGTAGCCGTCCAGAAACTTCCACGAACTTCGACAAAGTTCCGCTCATTTCGACCGAGGGGCGTGGCGAATAATCGAGAAACAACGCAAAGTGTCCCTACAATACAAAATAGTTCGGCTGCAACTGCGTCTGCCCCTCGTCAAAAGATGGCGCTAGGCGCTACTATTACTACATATATTCATACGTAATAATAATTTAACTCTTCACTCCTCGTATTTTTTCGGTATAATATTAGGTAATATTTTGCTTATTTCGGGGGGGGGGAGGGGGTTTGAACCCCCGAAACCCCCCCCCCCCTTGGCTACGCCCGTGCTTGGCGGTGAGATTCAGTGTGTTTCCTAGCGCCTTAGCCTGGTTGACTGAAATAGATTTTGGAATAACAGAACAATTTTGGCTATATATGGAACTAAATTAATGATATTAAGACAGGGAAAGGGTGGCAGTTACTAAAAAAAAACCGGGAAAAACGCAAATATTTTCGTGTAGTGCGAGTCAAAATTAACAGCGTTCTATTTTTGACAGTCTAACGTCTTTGGGGGATTCCCCGCCCTGTAGGGGACATCCGGAGGCTTTTCAATTCAATCTGGCATTACTTCGAATCAAGGCAGCCGAGAGAGGCAGGAATAACAAAGTCGAGAATTGGTCAGGTGTCGAGGGTGGGAAATGGGGGCTGACACAACAATGAGGGTCTTCGTAAGGCGGCCGGAGAATTGGTTGTAATAGGGATATACCTACCTCAGTCCAATAACTGCCTCCTATACTTTACATAGAATTCATTGGAGCATTTAGAAACATGTTATGTTATAATAGAGAAGAATATATAACGATTAGTCTATATTACGTTAAAATTTTGATTACGTTACGTAATAAGGCCATATTTAAATATAAACAAGATATGCTTTGTTTACCTATATTCTAATAATTTCCGCACGCTGCACCAAATATTTTGCATAAGATTTTACATAAAAACTAATAACTAAATTAAAATACCTATATGTACTTCAACTTAGTATCGAGTCTTAAGAATTGAATGTCATTACTATTTATCTGTTTTAATTTATTTTCGCTCCAAAATTAAATTTTGAAAGTTGGTGTAGCGGGATTTTTTGCGGACTGTTTCAACAATGCTTTTGACTATCTATGGCTTCTTTAATATATGCCTATAGTATTAAAAAAAACGTAGGACTTCGTCGTTATAATTAGGTATATAGTTGATATTCAAAATGAAAAGTTTAATGTGTTTTAACGTTAAAACAATACTTAAATATGGCATATTTTTCACAGATCACAGAAAATATGCTATATTGAGGTATTATTTTAAAACGGTACGATATATATTTCCAAAGTATTCCTAATTTTTAATTAACAATAAAAAATTCAATTTTCCCAACTTTAATAAGGCCCTGTAGAAATATTAGTTGGCTAAGTAAATGAATAAAACTTGGGACATTGGGGATTCAGGGGGTGCTGAATAAAGCTACGTTGCCAGATTTCCGATAACAAATCCCTAATAGCATTTTCCAAAAAATCGCATCAAAAAAAAATCACAGCAGGCCGTGGAATAGTAATGGCTTCATGACGATATGTCCTACAAGTGCGTAAGGACATTTATATACACAACATAATCCATTAAAAAAAAACAGAAGTTTGCGTCTTATCTAGAAAATGACAGCTGTCACTTAAAGTAAGGACATGATAACTACATTGGGGACCCAAATCCCTTCAAATTTGGTATTTACACTTTTTAACTAAAAATAAGCCAATACTTTTTCAAAAATCCACAAGGCACGTTAAATTGAGCCCACAAAACTGCATTTCTTTCCCCATTTAACATTCCTTCTATCTCCGCTAGTTTCCGAGATCTCCATACTGATCATAAACAAAACTCACCCTGTGAGACATTGAGGTATCCTATCCCTCCGATTATTTTGATCTAGTGAATGTGATTAAACGACGAAGCTACGTAATCCGCGGACATAAAAATTCCAGGTCCAATCCCCGAGTTACTCTATTCATGTATGCATCCCCCGGGCCCTTTTTAAGTCCTCCCGAAAATTGTTTTCCCCAAGATGCACCGCCTTAACCGGCTGTAATTCCCGACCAAATAAATTGGCCTCATTTGTATCGGACCGGGGCGTTTTCAATTTCCCGGCCACCAATTAAACGTCGACTTTTCCCCGCGTAATAAAATAACTACCGGCTGAATTTCATTTCTGCAGTCTCGGCGAATCCGGGAAAACGGCCGGTTTATCTGGGGTTTGCACGGTTGAGTTTGCAAATGAAGATTCATAAACAAATCGAATTATTTTGCTTCATGGTGAGTTGATTAAACAAGAAAGGTTTGGTTTTCAATTTCAAAAGAAATTTGTGTACTCTGTGAACGGGGAATCATCTGCGGTCTACAATTTCCATAGTACATGGATGGAGGTGGCTAGTTGTGTTGTTTTTATACAGGGGATTATTGGGGTGAACTGAAAGAAAGGATAGAAGAAGACTTTAAAAGTTTTCTTATTTCTTTTCTTACAAAAAACTTAGACTTTCTGCCGAACTGAAGGCTTTCCCTTTTTTAGTTCCGCACTGCGTCTGGCCTGCCTGTTCCCGCGTGATTCGTCCTCTGATTCTGAACGATGCCTCGCGTCGTATAATGTTCTACTCGTGGTAAATAAACAAAATGAAAAATAATGTGCAAGAAATTTTGAAAGGTAACTTTTTAAATCTCTCATTGACCGAAAAAGTTAATGTAAAAACTCTGGGGAGACCAACTACAGATATACAAAAGTATCTCAACCAGATAAAAATGAAAATGGCAATTTTAGGCGACACTTTTCTAGAAACAAGAACAAGTGGATAATATGCGGATGCGACAAATTAAATGAAATGTTTTGTTTTCCCTGTTTACTGTTTTATAAAGGAGTGGATAAGACATGGGCTAGAAAAGGTCTCAAAGATTTAAAACATATACGGAGTGTCCCACTTAATAGTGAAATAACCTTATAACTTCTTTAATTTTTAGCCGACAAGAACGAAATTTTTACCAAAGGTAAACGGCATTGTTGCCTACTTATTTCCAAAAAATTAGTTGCCTACTCCAAAGTCGCAGCCACCTACGATGCCACTATACAGGGTGTCCAACTTTAAAACTGTACAAATCCGTAAAATCTTCATTTTTGGAGATAATCGCCCAAACTTTTTTTTGTTTGAAAGGCTTTTAAAAAAACGCTTCTTTTGACCTTCCCGCCATTTTCAAAATGCAAGTACAGGGCCGGCTGCAATTTTTTTATATCCCCGATTTTCACGAAAACTATTTAGCGATTTTTTTATTTAAAATCTGACCCCATAGCGTTAATCAGAACACCCCAAAACCCTTATATACCAAACTTGAATAAAAAATATACAGGGAGTTCCATTCTGCAGAGTGTCGAAGTTGAGCAAAATAGGAAATTTAAAGGTATCTGCCAAGTCAAGTGTGCCGTGGAATCCCTTCAAAACAGTTGAATGGTCAATAGGACCACTCAAGCTATTGGTGTGAAAAGGTCCAATAGAAAATATACAGAGTGTTCTTATCTGTGTCATCTCAAATTACCGAATTTTTTGAACTTTATACGGGTCAAAAATCGAGTATGTATATCAAAACCGCTCCACACACTATAAACGAACTAAATCTAAAAAATACAGAAGCCTGCCAGTCAGCAAGTCCATATGTGTGCCACAACAGGAAAGGCACAGAAAATGTAGGTATATTATCTTAGACAGTGACTTTGTTGAGAAAGGTCCAATAATTTAAATTGTTTTTATTTGCTGGTTGTCATTTTATAAAGAAATTAATTACTTTTGTGTTTATTAATATTTTTTCAATGATTCCAAAGCACTCCTGACTAGTAGAAAGTTTAATAAAAATTCAGAATTTTGAGATGGCTCAGAGAAAAATACCCTGTATAACTTTGTAGTAAATATTTTCACACCAACATCTTGAGTGGTCCTGTTGACCATTTAACTGTTTTGAAGGGATTCTATGGCACACTTGACTCGCCAGATGTCTCTAAAATTCCTATTTTGCTCAACTTTGACACCCTACAGAATGGAACTCCCTGTATATTTTTTGTTCAAATTTGGTATATGAGGGTTTTGTGGTGTTCTGATTAACGTTGTGGGGTCAGATTTTAAATAAAAAAATTGCTAAATGGTTTTCGTGAAAATCGGGTGTATAAAAAAATCGCAGCCGGCCCTGGGTTTGCATTTTGAAAATGGCAGGAAAGTCGGAAGAAGCGGTTTTTGAAGGCCTTTCAAACAAAAAAAGTTTATGCGATTATGTCCAAAAATGAAGCTTTTACGGATTTGTGCAGTTTTAAAGTTGGACACCCTGTAGAGGTTAAAAAATCCGAAACTCATATTAGGCATTTTTTTTTCAAAAAATTTTATTAAAAAAAGTTGTTCAGAATTGATTCAAAGCCCTAAATCCAAATTTTGTCAAAATCAAAAAATACTAAATAAAAAATATTCAAAAAATATCAATTTAATAATTTCCTGCGTTTAGAAAAGTGTGCCATCGAAGTTTTGAAGACAAGTTGTTTGCTGTCATGTCTATTGTCATTCATTGCCTTCAAAACTTCCATGGCACACTTTTCTAAACACAGGAAATTATTAAATTGCAATTTTTGGACCTTAATTTTTTTATTTGGTATTTTTTGATTTTGACAAAATTTTGGATTTAGGGTTCTGGGACAATAATTCTGAACAACTTTTTTTAGTAAATTTTTTTTGAAGAAAAAATGCCCAATATGACTTTCGGATTTTTAGCCTCAGCAATAGTCGTGCATAAAACCCCAGAGTGAAGCTACCAACACCCTACGAAGAAACCAATTAATAGAGTTCCCAGAATGAAAAAAAAAAACTATAGGGCAACGATTTTATATTTTTATTGGGCCCAGAGAATACCTAACCATTTGCCTCAGGATCTAACACAGGAACGACATTTAAAATCTTTCAAGCTTGCATTGCAGGAATGGGTTAATAAGATATCGAGAATCCAAATCCTTTTGCTTATAGACCTAAAAAACTAGTGAACAATAATGGTACAGCATATTCACATCAAAAATTGAAATATCCGATTATGTCATCAATTTATATGAATTCTCTCTGAATTCTATAACTTTTATTAATTTTTTATTTAATATCCTGATGTATGTAGCTATATTCCTTTATAGATCATAATTATGTTTAGTTTTTGAGTAGCTTGAATGGTACTCTAATTTTGTCGTTGTACCCGAGTAAAAGAAATCCCAGAGACAAGGCAACTTATGTGGGCAATTTCTCTTGGTGAAAACTAACAGGTTTGGTTATTGCATTGTCTATCTTCATCACGAGATCAACAACTTCATGTTAAATTAATTTATTATAAAATTTGAGAACGGATTATTTTAAAAACGGAGAAAGATCACATAGTTTGACACCACTTTGCCTTGACGAGCAGAATTAAAAAATGCAAAAATATATAGTGTTTCATTTTGAAAACATAAGTTTTTCACACATTTACAAAACACCCTGTATAAAATTTGTTACTATCCCA
Source organism: Pseudeuparius sepicola (assembly GCA_963920635.1). Taxonomy (NCBI): domain Eukaryota; kingdom Metazoa; phylum Arthropoda; class Insecta; order Coleoptera; family Anthribidae; genus Pseudeuparius; species Pseudeuparius sepicola. The sequence continues at coordinate 12,025,466 of OY987300.1, read as the reverse complement.
GAAAACTGTATAAAATTCGCTACAAGTTTTGTTTAATATTTTTCTTTCTATCACAAAAAAATTAAAAAAGACGGGTGGTGGATAACTTGTCGTGGACACCCTGTTCAGTGTACAGAGTGGGTGGCCCATATCCAAGCGGAAAAAGTGTATTACGTGCAGTATTCGTATGTAATATCACAAGTGCCGGAAATTTTATCGATAATTTTTTTCGAAAACGCTGTTTTGCCTAGAAAGATCACTAGTATAAATTGGTCTTTTATTTTATCTCTGAAAATAAAAGAACAATTTGTACGAGTGGTTTTGCTAAGTGGCAAAATAGCGCTTGAGAATAAAATTATTTAGAAAAATTTCCGGCACGAGTGGTATTTGTCGAGATTATTTCACGAATACGATTTAATAATTTCTGTATTAATTTTTTCTATGTTTACATTTCCAAAACGATTCATTTTGAACGAGTTTATTGACAGCTTCGACTATAGCGTTCGAGTAAACAAACATGACGCTTGGTTATCCAAAAGGCAAATGCGATTAGGTATACCTACATCCTGTCATCATTGGTTTATTTTCTGAATGTGTCATAAATTTAAACGGAGACGCAGGTCGAATAACAAAAATTTAGCAATGTAAAAGTCGAGGTAAAAGTTATATAAATTCATTGATACAATGCTTAATAGTACCGCCAAAGATCTCGAATATCATGATCTTTGGTACCGCAACATAATTTATAAGCTGTATCACGGGCGTAGCCAGGATTTAGTTTTGGGGGGGGTTTAGTTTGAGAAGTAAATAAAACAACAAAAATATACTTACATTAAATTTAATAGGTATCTATATATTCATCCGAAAAACTACGACATATTTATAAAGTTCTTAACTTTAAATGAAATGGATAAATTAATTTCGTTCCTCTGCGCTAAATCTAAAACCATTAAAGAAGAAATCTTCGGCTTTTCTTTTAAATATATCCACTACTTCATCTGCATGAATTTCTGTTCCATAGTGAATGTTCATTAGAGCCAAACCATTAAGTCTGTTTTCACTTGTAGTGTTTCGTAAATAGTTTTTCAGTCTCCTTAGGCTCGAGAAAGACCTTTCTGGGGTAGCAGTGGATACAGGAATGGTAGCCAAGATTTGTAGTAATGTGTAAATATTAGGATAAAGGTTTTTATCGCACATATCTAGGCATTTCAAACTAGATTTCGGGGTAGGCAGTCTTCTTATCAGCATGCAAGGTAGCTGAAGCTTTGATAGCTAAATCCAAATTTGTTTCTTTATTAGAAACCCCTTGACCTTGACTACACCACTTTTTCCAGTAGTCCATACCTTTAAGTTTATCACCCTTCCTTTTTTTCCCTCCATTTTTCGACAGTAATAATGATTCACGTATCTATCCTTAACAAGGTCATCGAATAACAGTGCACTAAAATTACTCACTTACACGGTACACTTGATTCTCTTCACTATTCGTTCACCACTTTTCACTTTTATTCGCTTCGAGTTCGCATGGAACAATACTGCCGTAAGCGCGGTCACGCGCCGCGGCGCCGCTTATATAGCAGCCCAGTAGCCGTCCAGAAACTTCCACGAGCTTCCACAAAGTTCCGCTCATTTCGACCGAGGGGCGTGGCAATACAAAATAGTTCGGCTGCAACTGCGTCTGCCTCTCGTCAAAAGATGGCGCTAGGCGCTACTATTACTACATATATTCAAACGTAATAATAATTTAACTCTTCACTCCTCGTATTTTTTCGGTATAATATTAGGTAATATTTTGCTTATTTCGGGGGGGGGGGGGGTTTAAACCTCCGAAACCCCCCCCTTGGCTACGCCCGTGAGCTGCATAATTTAGAACAGTGTGAAACACACAAACTTTAAGAAGTATAGGTACGTGTTTGTATCCAACAGATTCGCGGTTGCTAAGCAACGAAGTGATAATTTGCACAAGTGCAATTACCGCGATAATTTGCACAAGTGCAATTATCGCTAGCAGAGGCATATAATTGGTTGGATTTTTATGGAAGGAGCTACCTTATTGGATGCAAGCAGTAGGAGGGAAATAATTGCTAGCAGAGGCGCATATGATTGATTGGATTTTTATGGAAGGAGCTACCTTATTGGATGCAAGCAGTATGGGGGAAATGACCCTGAATATTCGGTTTTTTGAAATAACTTCCGGTTATAAGGGAAATAAGAATGATTTTCTGTTTCCGCTTGGACAGGCCACCCGGTACACCCGCCCAGCCGGTCGGGTCTAATGCCCCCGAAAACGAGCGGCAGAAAAACACCGCGGCCTAATTTGTTTTCGAAACTCTAATGGGCCCTCCGGGGCGGGCCGGGCCCCCCTCCCTAATTTGCAATTCGCCGGCAATATTTTGTCTCTGACGGGATTTTTTCGGCAGACAAATCGCCCCTAATCATTATTCATCGGTCCGAAAAACTGCCTTTAGCCAGCCGCCGGCACCGCGCTACGGAATTGGTTATTGGGGAGCTTGAAGGCTTGTTTTGAAATTCTCTCTGAGATAATCGATGGCATAACTATCAAAAATCCGCCTTAATTTCATGGCTAACCTTAATGAGTTAAAGTTCAAAAAATTGCATTTATCAGATTTCTCATTGTGAATGTGGAAAGTTTTATGTTGGAGAGGCTTGTAGGATACTTAACGTTCGTTTAAAATAACATAAAAATCAGGTAAAATCAAATTTCAAAGTCAAAAATATTATGTGAACACCTTTTTAATAATAATCATAGAATTGTGTGGTATAAGTCCCAACCAATTCTCAAAGAAGTAGGAAATAAGCGAAAAATTAAGGAAGTAGAATGTATTTTAGGAAATACTGACAACTATGTTGCTGAATGTTCAGTGGAATTCAGTAAAATATTATTGCCAGTTATACAAAGAGAAGTTAGTATAGATAATTAGATAAAAACAGGGTACAATATCAGAGACGTCGCTAGGCTATTGTTTCTGTTGCCATGACACATTAACTTGGCATTTATTTTTCTGTCATTTCACTCTGACCTGGACCGACACTATATTAAAGACCCGATCATCACGTCATATTTCATTGTTGGCGACTTTTTATAGGTTATAGGGGGGTATTCTGTGGTTATTGGTATGCTGACGTTTAAAATGTCCCAAATTTTAAATATCTAGCTTTATTACGATTTGCCTTCTTTTTACGGTGACGAATTGTCTTTGCGTCCAGTATTTAGCAGTTTTATCCTATTAACACAGCTTTTATAGGTAGATTTGTTTGTGATAACATGAAATTTCCATGCACATGAAGAATAAACACTATTTTGGAATTATGGGATAATCAACCAGCTGAAGAAGCGAAAATTCTAGATATTATTTTGAAAGAGTATCCAAGAATGAAAATAGAAAATTCTGTTTATAAGCTCCAAAGAGAACCAATAGTCCTCCATAAAAAGAAGAAACCGAAAAATCTAATGCGTTTTTGCTTATTAAGAAACTGAAAAATCTAATGCGTTTTATGCTCATTTACACTGCATCTAGCCATGGACTTCATTTCAAACCAAAAGGTACCAAACACTCTTGCTTGCTTTTTAGACTCGCTTTTCTTAAGAAAATGTATGGAAATATAAGCCATGTGAACTTGTCAAATTAGAGGGACATAACAAACAAATATTTTATTTTGGATATTAAATTCGTTGTAACACATTCCATGTTTTTATTTTTTAAAAGATTCTGCAACAATGGCCTTTTAACATTAAACCACCGTGTAAATTTGTTTCGTCGTGTGGCGCCAGTGGCGATCGCTTGAAACAGCGCTATGCTAATGCTAATATAGTGTTGGTCCAGCTCTGGCATGATATTATCTTTGGGAAAGGAGGAAGATTTATTTTCCGAAAGCTCAGAGAACAAAATTGTTGACGTTATTTTTTTGAGTTAAACGTTCAAAGTTTAGTTCATTTACTGTTAAGCATTTATGAATTTCTCTCTGGCAACTTAAAAAGTTGTCTTTTAATCACTTTGGTTCAGGCTCTTTAAAAAATTAAATGGATTTGTTTTCGCTACAAAGAAATTTCCGACAATATTCAATTTCTTGTTTGTTATTAAAATAAAAAATATATTTTTTGGCTAACTTTTATGTGTCAATATGTATGTACGAAATAAGTCAACTCTTCGTCAACATTGTACTTCGTTAACTTATTGTTATGCACAAAAATATTTATTGGTGGATATACAACAGACCGAACTGTGTATGTGAAATTTGTATAGTTTCCACTAAAATTGGAGGTGCTTAGCATAACACGATCAATTTTTTGTAATATTCCAGTCTCACTCTAAAAAAGCCCTTGCCTGCTTATGCCCTTAAACTGCTCAGAGTTCGAAGCAGGGGGGATTTGCGTTTCGCCTTTCGAATGGTGTAGAATCTAATCCGGGTAAAAGTATCGAGTGTGTCGGGCTCCATACGGCAAGTGCTCGCTCCAATTTTCAGTACGCGCTGCACATCCTTTGTTCCACAGGAAAGAGGATTAAAGTATTTTGTAACGTACAGTGCGAGAAAGTAGGTGTGACTGGCAAAAAATAGTTGTATCTCTGTTGCCAAATACAATTGGAAAATTTATTAAACTTGAATGTAGGTTTGTAAATTGGAAACACAAAATAAAAACAAGGTTCTGTTATAACCAAATACAATGTTTTTCGAAAAAAAAAATCATGCGATATCGGAAAATGTATTTTTTAATTAGAAGATGATAAATAATAGAATAAACCATACATAGTTATTGTTTTAATCTCGCACTTCCGGTTTAGCCGAAAATTAGGATTTTATTAAAAATATATGCAGGGTGTTCTAAATCATCATGCTTAGTTCTCGATGTACAGGGTGTTAAAAAAACAATGTATACCTACATTTTAGCCATTATTATACAGAACATTATATACCGTTGTTACACAACATTATACCTCTGTTATACAGTGATAGCAACTGTTACACGAAATATGTATATAATTAATAATATTACCTACTGTGTGCTAAAATTACACATTCTGTGTTAAGGAGTCATTGGACATATTAATATTTGTACCTATGTCTTTCGATCACATAGAACAACTTATAAACGTATAAACCCTTTAGCGATATTTAAACATCGGATAATTCGAATTCACAACATCCCAAATCGGACGGTTAGCAGTGAACAGCTTCCCTTGGAAACGAGATGGAATGGTATAAAGTCATGATAAATATATATGGAGGGATCGGATTTGGGCTTTGAGGTTGTTATTAGTTCGGGGAATAAAAAAAACCGCCGGGGATTTCACTGTCGCCTTTTATAGATAACAAGGTTTTCACTGTGGAAGGCTATTTGCTGGCGGTAATAAAATAAGGGCGGGATTAGGGCGATCGCGTCCGACGAATGTGAGCTAATACAAATAAATGTTATGTCTGTTTTACAATGCCATTTTGCTTGAGGACCGAAAATATATTTGGAATATTCTGCTGGGTAAGATTATGTAGGTATTTGTTTCCAAAACCACCAGTTGACCATGTTAAAGTATCTACCCGTTTTAATATGCGCATAAAGTTCAAACAAGGTAACTGATGGAATTTTTATTTTATTTAACAACACAGTTAATTATTAACGTGATTTGACGACAGGTTGCTAGCCCAGTATGTTGAGATTGTTTTATTTTGATTTACAAAAATCAAACATTTGTTGTTTTCATTCATATTGTAAGTTTGTTGTTGGATATTTACCTTTAATAGTGTTTAAAACACCAAATTGTAGTAGATAAACAAGGCGGGAACAGGGACGGAAATGACATGACCATATATGCTTTATATTATACAAACAGAAAATCAAGCAGGTAGGTGTAACATGTACCTGGCTCGCGTCGTTATAACTTTTCAGACCCAATGCATTGTATGATGAAAACATCATAGTACAGGGTGTCTCATTAATAATGGTATACATAGAGCAACTGCAAATATATTATGTGCCAAAATATTCCACCCCTAAGAACACAGGATCCCATCTAGCACCTAATATTTTTCGAATATGCAAAATAAGATCCTAATGTGCAAAAAATATTCGCTCATATTTATAAAACATGTGTAACATATTCCCAACTTAGTGGAGAACCACTAAGTTAGGAACCACAAAGTTAAATGTTCGATTTGTAAATATTTATAGAAATAGTTGGTCAGAGCGTTGAACTTGTATATCGATGGTCGTAGGCTCGACCCCTGCAACTGGTATTACCCTTTTTTCATTTTATAATATTCATGTGAATATTAAATGGATATACATAGAACATACAAAAATGCTTCTGAAGTTTTCAAATAAATCTTCATACCTAGATATGGGAGTGTCACATTTCAGTTCAGCAGGTTGAATATTTTGGGATATATAGCCATAATTCGATTATAAAAAGAACTTCAACGCCCTGTATATCAGTAAACATTGAGATCTGACCGATAGTTGTTAAAGTCAATATAGTAATTAATATTTAGGCACAAAAATAAAATTGACAATTCCCCGGCACACCACTTCTTTGTTTCGTGGTTCATTTAGTTACAATGCTGCTAAATTGTATAATTCTCTACCTGACAATGTTGTAAATTCGATAAGTATCTCTAGTTTTAATAATAATATAAAAAAATTCATAAGATCACACGTTGAGTGAAAATGGAAAGAATAGTACTAATTGCTTCTATGTTACCAGTTGTATGTTTGTGCGCTGGATGCATCGACTTTTTCATATTGCAGATAGTGATATTTAGTGTATTTCCTTGGTTTGGCGGTTAGATGGAGTATCATTTGCTAGATCGCGCCGTCTTTGTATTAAATTGTAAAACGAAAATGTTTTCTAAGTTATCAATAAAGGCATCTTATTATTATTATTATTATAAATATATCCAGTTTACCTATGTACCACTATTAATGGAACACCTGCATAGTTAAGCTGGGGAGATTGTTCTACAACTTTAGAACCGTATCGATAATCATTATCTGCGCCTATGGCTGCACCAATTTGAGACTAGGTACATCCCAACAATTTTTGTGCCTAGTTCCTTCCTGTCTATGCCTCACGGATATACACCTATGTGGAATACGGTACTTAATTTGTTTTCTGCATATATGAAATTCGTGGGTCTTTTCAGCAAATATATTAGTGAAACTTCACAGTGCTTACATTTAGTCAGTGATTATAGTATTGTATAAGGTTCCTTACTAATTGGCAGTATACGACTGACGAATAATTCCCGACGCGAGGTGTCGCTAGCATTCGCCCCCTATTACGAGGATTGGCAATTAACTCAAAGCGTGTACGAAAACTGTACAAAACAACTATCCATAGCTTGGTGCTCTGTCATTGCGGTTCTGTAAGGAATCATCAGGATCGCATTGTGACCCTCGCACAGATAAAAAAAAATATCCTGTTCTCCGGCATAGGCATGCAAACAGTGCCGTTGGGGACATCCAGCGGCCAGTAGCGAAACTATGACGGGACAAATTAAACTTCAGGCCATCATCCGTAGAGGGCGGTATGTAACGAATCAAGAACATTGCATTAGAGTAGCATGTAGCTGTGACTACTAGCATTCTAATCCTGGAGCTTACAGCTTAGTGGCTTGGATTCACAGCGGTCGGATATCCTCTCAATACTATAATCACTGGTTTAGTATATTATAGTGAATCTTTACCTTAATTTGTTTTTAGTAACAAAAATTCCTTAGGTCATCCCAATAAACTTCTCGCAAGATGGCCGTATAAAAACAAACGCTCCTCATTGGGTCATTCATACAATAAAACATTAATTTCCTGCAGAATAGTCCTTAATTGCAAATTCCCTTCCGGAGAATCGCAGTATTTTCCGATCTGCGAATCCCCGTCAATAAAAATGATGTTAATCCGGCTTCACATTCAATTTAATCGGATTGCGATTCAGTTCCAGAGAAGTGCTCTCCTGATTCGATGGAGATATAAAGTGGGAATCATTTTTGCCGCATCGGAAGACCCCCGAGGATAATCCGCAGAAGTTTTCACGAAAATAAGCTCTTATAAATGCAGAAAAAAACGGGGAGATGAGGAATTCTACATAATGAAAGGAAAGCAAAGCATTTGCATCTTGAAGGGTACATAGTGGGTTAGGCCGAGAAATATCTCCATTGTCTTCATATCCAAAAAGGGTGGGAACATAATCTTTTATTATTCTAGTACGTTGAATCTTGATTTTGACGAAATACAGGGTTAACTATCACTTAGTACAAAAAATGTTAAGGTAGATAAAGAAAAATTAGACTTGTCAAAATGAATTTTCAAAAATTTTCTAACATTTTTGTCTTAAGCCCAAAATTTTTTTTTTCAAATTGTTTAAAACCCCTTAAAAACACCGCCTATGGACGCCCGCCGTGACGTGTCTTAAAATGTCGCCTATGTCAATGGTAGTGACAGGTAGTGAAATAGCGCGGCGTTGCCACGTCTATCAATTTATCCGAGGATTCACCACGAAATTTCGATTTCGTGTTGGAAACGATTACTTTCTAAGGAACATTGCCTATGAAACACCTACCTTACTGACATTTCCAGGATTGAATATTGCACCATTTTCTGTTTTCTTGCTTTTTTACAATAAAAGTCACACAGCACTACACAACACAACATTCACATTTTCTAAATCTATTAGGAACCTCTTGGTTCCCCTCAGCCATTCCTTTTGTTCTAAGCGAGGTACTCGGCCTGGCGACCACGACGAGGTGGATCTCCTCCGCCAAGAAAACTCCGAAGGGTAACCAAAAATACAACTGCACTAGCAGACATATGCAAAGCACTACAATAGCTGTTCAAAGAGGCCGCCGTTAACCTCGATGCACAAATTTGATTTGATCAGCTGCACCTTCAATTCGTTCACGTAACTGCTGCTCGTTGTCGATTTTCTGTTCGTACACAATCGCCTTCATGTATCCCCAAATGCAACAATCCATTGGATTCAAGTTTGGTGTGCCAGGCCCTAACTTGCTCATCTAATTAGTTATTAGTTGTATTGTTATTTATAAGCGACAGTGTTCCAATAAGATGTAATGGGTAGTGATGATTTTGACATTCAGGTGAACGCATTGGGAAACCTTTGATTTAATTTAGGCGATAGGGGAAGTTCGCGTCGTGACTTGCGCGGGGGAGCCAAGAGGGGAGGACAGTAATGGAGTAACGGCACACGCATACAGCAGCTCGCAAAAAGGGATGCTGGAGTGTAGTGAGAAGCCTCGAGCATCGCCCGAGGCAGGAGAAGGAAAATTGTGGAGAATTTGGAGACGCCCTGTGCCCCGGATACAGGAAATCAAGAGGTGTTGCCACGGCGCACCGACCAGGCCATCGGTACTCGACGCCAAGAGCCTCGGAGTGGTGTGTACGACGAGAGAGCGGCACGATTAGTGAACATCCAAGCCAGGGAATCGACTGCACCAAAGTGTTGATGCATGGTGGGTGAGTGAGCGCATACAGTAAGTCGACTACCCCTAAGCAGCCGTTGCACAATATGGAAGGACATTGACTCGGACATTGGGTGAGCCTTTAATTGAAAATAAACTGTTGTTTCGGGTTCTGCACTGCGCGCTAAAATAACGAACTATCAAAAGGGGGTTTACGCCTTTATCTAGGGCTTAAGAGGTTTAGGTTAGTTAAATTTCAAAGTAAGGTAAGGCGAATCCGGGAGAATCTCGGGTAAATCTAACAGCGCTGCCAGCCGCAGCAGATTCAAATCGATTTATTTGTTTGAGTGAAAAGGTATTTTCATCCTTTCTAAAACAACGGCAACACCGCAAAAATAACTTCAAGCTGACAAAACGTTCCGAAGCCATATTGGATGACGTAATTAGAGGCTGAGATTTAGAAGGAAAATTGGGGTTTTTACCCTTTTTTCTTTAAGATCGTAAAAAAGTCTAAAAATATTTTTCTATGTTTTCTTAAGCTACCCTGCGCACGTGGTAAATTTTTTTGTATCTACTAAGTGATAGTTAACCTTGTATAAGTTTAAAATTTTAAAGTAAAACAAACGTGTCTGAAATGCTTGCCTATATCCTAATATTCGTCACATATATCCCTTCCATTTATTTCCTCTCACATTCTGACTGAAATTTCTCCCGCATCATTTATTATTGAGGGGCCGTCGCCCCAAACCAAACACTATCGAATTTCGCACCCCAAACAAACCACCCCACTCTCTTGTTCGCATTTATCAAAAACGCCACCCCCCCACCTACGCCTCCACCCCCATGGTGTCTGACAGGACCGCCATCACGCGCACTTCGCGACCCGAATGGGGCGCCGTCTTTGCCGTAAACGTCGCCATCGATAATTCAAGGACGGGGGGATGGAATCAACCGCCGCGGGGCGAACTCAACCCCCGATCTTATTAATTAATTTGTTGTCCGGCGACCGGCGGTTTTTCGGGGGTTGTTTCCGGTTCTAGAGGGAAATCGAGCGTGGCCGCGGGGAGGGAGATTGAGGGTGAAATGGGGCGAGTTAACTCCAAGCAGATGGGGTAAGTGGGGTCAAAAAGTGGACGGGGGGGCTATTAATAATTGAGTGGCTAGTGGAAGATTTTGGGGGTTGCGGATTATGTTGGTTAAACTGGGAGGAGGCGTCGTAGTGACCATTTTAGGGTTGTGGAAAATAAGTATATAATATTTCTTTATATCGAACATTGCAACAATATTTTCGAAAAAGTTTTTTTGACGAACACGGTGATTGACAACAAAGGAACTAGATCCATTCTTAAAAAAGTTGAAAAATTTCCAGTTTCAATTTCAGGAGTGGTCCAGATCCATATAAAATCTAATGAGTATTTTTTCGGTTCTAAAAATTAAATAATGTTGGTATGCCGTATGCCCCAGTTTAGCATTCTAAATCTTTTAATATTTACTGTAGATATACAGGGTGAGTCTGAAATAAGTGCCATCCTTTTTTTGGTAATAAAGATGGTCATTCTGAACCACTTTTCTTAATAAATTTTTTTCCTAGCGATGAGATTTTTCTATAACTCATCCCTTTAAAATCCCCCCTCTATGAAAACACGGCACTGGCGCCCTGCCAACAACCGAGTAGAAAATGGTAAATCATCAACTAGTATAGTATTTTTAGACAGAGTTTACGCTATTCTATCCGCTGTGTATGAAATAAACGTCGGTAAATTTTAAAAAAGATTAGAGAAAAATTTCGGCGATAGGAAAAAATTATTAAGAAAAGTTGTTCAGAATCACCATCTCTCTTACCCAAAAAAAAGATGCCAGTTATTTCAGACTCACCCCGTATATTAATGACTTATCTAATATTTTTGCTTCTGCAAATTTTATTTTTATGCGGATCATACTTTATTTTATTCGGAAGAGCAAATTTGCTGTCTTAAATGAAAAAATGAATAATGATTTAAAAAATGTAAGTGACTGAATGAAAGTAAATAAACTAAAAATAAGTTGGGATAAAACTAAATGTAAGGTAATTGGTTGTAATCAGTTTTTTGAAGCAGGACTATAAAACACGTGATAGATCTTCAAAAAATTACAGCACTTTTTCGTATAAACTATACCTTTTTAAGCCTTCATAGAAAAGTTGCAGGGTGTTAAAGTTGGAAAAAATATGTGGAATAATATTTACCAAACTAGTTAGGATATTTAAGTCATATATGGTATTACGTTATAACGGCATGGGTTAGCATAAAACCTGTTAATATCGAACATGTTGCCCAACCAGTAGCGGAGAAATGGGTAATTGGTAACATTATTTTTAGAAAAAAAAATGAATCACCTTGTATTATAATAAAAGGTATTGAATTTTTTATGTAGATTTTAATTGCAGACAAAAATGTCCTCTTGGTATTTGTTTTAATGGCAAATTTCATTTTTTTTGTATTATTTCGGGGTATTTCTGAAAAATTATCTAAAAAATAGTAAGACTCAAAATAGAAAAAAACGTGTTTCCTACTTTAAATAAAGTAACTTTTTCTAATAAACTAACCCATTAAAGGTTTTACTTTTCAAGGTATATAGCGTAACATTAATTGTATCTTCCTTAAATGTATTAGACCCTGTATCTTCAAAAGTATAGCCTTAAATAGATAAGTTTATTGGAAAAAGTTACTTTATTTAAAGTAGGAAATACATTATTTCTACTTTAAGTGTTACTTATGGAGCAAACTTTTCAGATAATTTTTCAGAAATACCCCGAAATAATACACAAAGATGAAATTTGCCATTAAACTATAACACATGCGAACAAATACCAAGAGGACATTTTTGCCTGCAATTAAAATCTACATAAAGAATTCAATACCTTTTATTACAGTACAAGGTAATTCATTTTTTCCTAAAAATAATTTTACCAATTACCCACTGCTCCGCCACTGGTTGTGCAAGATGTTCGATATTAACAGGTTTTATGATAACCCATGCCGATATAATGTATACCAAATATGGCTTAAATATCTCAACTAGTTTTGTAAATATTCAATAAAGTCTACATATTTTTTCCAAATTTAACACCCTGTAACTTTTCTATGAAGCCTTAAAAAGATATAGTTCATTCGAAAAAGTGCGGTTATTTTTTGAAGACCTATCATGTGTTAAAGTCGTGCTACAAAAAACTGATTCATCCTGTATAATGAATTTATAGTTAGTACGTCTAGTCAAATTATTTTAAGAAGTCCTTACTGGGACTGTCAATTGGTAAATTCGGCATCCTAAGTTGGCATCAATGAAGCAAAAAATGCAACCGGATAACGGTAACGCTCACGAAACGTACAAAACCCGCGATTATTTTCACTTCCCAAAGTTTGAACCTTTTGAACGATCCGGAAAACCTTCACAACACCAAAATAAAATCTGTCTGAGTACGCACCATAGACGCTGCCGCAAGTAGCCAATTTTACCAAAATACCAAAATGAAAGTGTTTCCATGACGTTTGAAATTATTATTAAAATGAGTTGTAGTCATAGTTATTTTTATTTGTAGCGGTATAACCGAGATTGCATTAGGGTTTTTATTTTACTATGTTATTTTTTCGTATCTATTGAGTAAGTTTTCACATCATAAATCAATGAGTGACGCCATTAACTGGTTGAGACACATATACCAATGTTATACCTATGGTTAACCGAAAATTCCTAGGGATTTTGTGGAGAATGTCATCTGACAAAATCGGGACTTCTTACAGTAATCTTTATTGCTGGCGAAATAGTTATTAAATTAAATTATTTAGGTGTAATCATATTTTAACCTTTGGCGAATATATTGATTAAGTAGAAGATTCGCCAAGTCTAAATCTGGTCTATTAAGTACGTATATAGTCTTCACTTCACCATAAATATTTTTTATATTAATCTGATATCTATTAAATTCAGATTCATTATTATTTTAAAATATACCTTTAATTTATTTTTTATAGGTAGTGTTGGTCCAGGTCCTCTTGATTAGCTATCTCTACAAGTGCATTCTACTTCAGATGGTAGCCGCTTGGTATAGCGATAACAGAAAGAAAGATGCGACGTTTTCTCATTTTCCGTACATATTTTACCGTGGAAACTTTTCCGCATTTCCTCTCGTAACTTTAAATAAATACGACCTATGAATTTTTAGCGTTAGCTTATAAAATACTTAACCCTTCTCCTCGAGTCGCTTCTACAAAGTGAGCCCGAAACTTTCCCCGACAAATGTTATCTGTCCGGTTGCAAACCATGAAGTTAAAACGAAACTAATATATACTGCCTCCACCTTTGTAAACGCAGAAGTTTCCGCGTGCGTCGAGAAAACTTCCGAAGCCGATGTCTTTCATTTGGGACGGCCGCCATCCGTTCAGAAGTTTACGGCGTCGGTTATAGGTATATTTTAAGTATGTTACGTGACATGAGTCGACTTTTTATGTGTCTGTTCCTTTTCGGAGTTCAAAGACTTCGGCACAAAAGGGGGGCCGGTATAATTCTCGTTTGTGGAAAAGTGGTGGAGCTGCGGGCCTAGCACTTTCGCATTCCTTGATCTTTTCGACAAGCGGTTGCTATATGACTGAAAGCGAGGGAAGTTTTTAAATAAACCGTCCTCCTGTAGACTGGAAATATGCGCGGGCAGAACTATTATGGAGTTCCTGAAGAAGACACGCAGGCAAGCTGAATTTCACAACTAATTATATTATGTTAAAAAACATGTTATACACGGCAAAATAGGAATTGTAATAGTACACAATTTAACGTTGGTTAAATTACGACCAACTTTATGTTGTGTAAAGTTCCATAACTCTGTGTAAAACAGATTTCCATAAAAAAATATGTAATGAAATTTACATAAATATTCCAGTAAATTTTCTGTTTATGATTATGTCATTTCCCATAAACATTTCTGTACAATTAGATATTTAAAAAAAAATCGTGTAAAGAAACATATGCTTTTATGTGCTTTTGAATATTATTACATGCATTTTCACATTTTAATTTGGAAAGTTACATAATCTTAAAAGTAACTTACCATGTAATATTATATACCATATTTTATTATGTAAAATTTAAGTACTTTTTCTTTGTTTTTTCATTGATTCTGTATTTTTTATGCTCTCACATATAGGGTGTTCCGGAGCGAGCCTACAAAAATTATTACAGGAAGTGACTTATACATACAACATTGTACAGGGTTTCCCAAATTAAACACCGAATGGGCATACAATTCAAACGAGGAACTGATGGAATTTTTCTTTAATTGACCATGATTCGCTATCTTTGGGATTAATTAAATTACATCATGAAGTAAGCATCACTTTAATTAAGTATTGTTGAATGGTGTCTTTTTTGTTGTTGTTTGTGATTTTAAATGAATTATTAAGCCCAACAATATAATATGGGCTGTGTGGAGATTTGCACGCAGAACCTATCGTGTTAATAAAAGTGATTTGGTGACAGGTGCCTACCTTATGACAGTAATTTAACCTCAAATTAAATTAACTTTAATTTTTTTATATATATTAAAATGGGTACCTACGTACTTTAATATGGGGAAATCTCTATTTCCTTTAACTTATTTATTTTTTAGACTAGAAAAAAATGTTAATAAATAAGATACTAAGGAGTAGATTAGAAGTACTTATAATAATTACGAATTTGAAATAAGTTTGATTTTTCTTATATCTATTATTATTATTTGCATTTTGAAATATATTGTTCATTTTGCCAAAAATATAATAACATTATCACATATTTAATAGTTCAATTTTTGTTTTGTAAATTGAAATTTTTAATATAGACAGCAGATTTAAAAATGCATAAAGTAGGTACCTACCTATAGGGTAGTTATTTCATTAAAGTTTGGATCTTATCTGGAAATCGTCGTGTATAAGTTTTCTTCTAAGTTAAGCCCAGGCAATTTTCTATAACTTTTGCATTTGAAAAATAAAGAAATTAATCAAACAGGAGAAATGTTGTATACCTACAACAGTCTACAGTAGAAATCATATAGTGAACTACATTTAGTTTTTTTCGCAACATTTACAGCTTCGAAAAAAATTTCTCTGTAGATACGCTCCCTCCGGAACATTCAGAATTACAAATAAACATACCGGTATATTTTTGAACGGTTTATTAGACAAACCGAATTAAGGAACATCAAAAAACATTATACTTAAAGTTTTATAATAGTATCTACATAAGTAGGTATATCATGATTTTGAAAACTGACTTTATCCTATCTGGATGCACTTTTAAATAAACATTATAAACAACACGTACTTACCTACTTATGGACACAGCAATGTTCATCCACAACACTGGCTTTTCACTTTTCTTCGTCCGTAAAGTTTAGCAGCGTAAGCATAGATAGGTATGTATCCGCACTTGTTACTAGAATTTTAGAACTGAGTCTGAGGATGATGAGAAACAACAGACGAGACCCTTTGGCGACGCGCCTGTAGTTGCTAGGATCACATATATTTTGGAATTTTTGTGATGTTGCATCATTATGGAATTTTTCATTGTGACATTACAGACTTATATTTGGGATTTAAAATTCCACAATTTTTAGGTATTTTTTCCGTTTTACATACGAACTGCTCAGTTTTTGTGGAAAATAGCATAAAACCGTGAAATTACATATTTTATAGTGCACGTACAGAATAAGTTATGTAATTTATTTCATTACACAAAACTTTCCCATAATAAGACCATTTTTTACAAAGTTTATATTAACAAATATTGTTATAAAAACTCGACGTTTCGCTCCTGATTCGGAGCTTTTTCAAGAGTAATTCCTATAAAAAAAAATTAACATTAAATAGGTACTAATTAAATTTTATACAAATAGAAAAATCTATGAAATAAATAAAATTGTAAACAGCCTACCTTAACATGACCTCAAAAATGTTTAAAAAGATTAATTTGCAAAATGTTGGTACTTATAAAGAATTGTTTCGGGTATTTATAAATTTAAAAACGATGGAAAAATTTTGACAGACATAAAATTAGAAAAATATTTATAAGACTATCATATTGACAAATAGGTAACAATTTTATATATACAAGGTTCTGTGTTACAAAGAAAAAACGGTGGATACTGTAAAAGAAAGTACAGTTATTGGTTGGCTTATTATATAGAAATTCAAATTAGGAAAAAACATATTTATAAAATTGTACAAAATTATTTATATTATAACATTTTGCAAATTAATCTTTTTAAACATTTTTGAGGTCATGTTAAGGTAGGCTGTTTACAATTTTATTTATTTCACAGATTTTTCTATTTGTATAAAATTTAATTAGTACCTATTTAATGTTAATTTTTTTATAGGAATTACTCTTGAAAAAGCTCCGAATCAGGAGCGAAACGTCGAGTTTTTATAACAATATTTGTTAATATAAACTTTGTAAAAAATGGTCTTATTATGGGAAAGTTTTGTGTAATGTTACACTGAAGACCGGGAAACTATATTAGAATTAATTTATTTCACGTAAGGTTATATACTATTCCATCCATTTTTGCTGTGTACCTTTTGTAGCTTCATTTTTATCTAAAATGACCTTGCGATGTACCGGACCTACAGAGGACTTCCTCCTGGTTTAACGAACACAAGCCGTAAACCCCAAAATCTTCGACTATATGTAGTCAATTATTAATATCCCCCGTCCACTTTTTGACTCCACTTACCTCATCTGCTTGGGGTTAACTCACTCCAATTCACCCTCAAGCTCCCTCCACCGCCGCCAGGCTGGATTTCTTCCTAGAACTGCAAACAACCCCCGAAAAACCGCCGGTCGTCTGGGCTGCGTCCGTCAGACAACAAGTTAATTAATAAGATCGGGGGTTGAGTTCGCCAGTCGAAGGTCGGCCCCATCCCCTTATTCTCGAATTATCTCTGGAGTTTACTGCAAAGACGGCGCCCGTTCGGGTCGCGAAGTGCGCGTGATGGCGGTCCTGACAGACGCCACGGGATGGGGGAGTAGGTGGGGGGTGGCGTTTTTGATAAATGCGAACGAGAGAGTGGGGTGGTTTGTTTGGGGCGGAGGAATTCGATAGTGTTTGGTTTGAGGCGATGGCCTCAATAATAAATGACGCGGGAGGGATTTCGGTCAGATGGTGGGAGAAAATAAATGGAACGGATGTGTGATAAATATTAGGATAGGCGTGCATTTCAGATATAGCATTACAGCATAAAGTAGATATTCCCTTAACATGGTTTGCTATTAATCTCACACACAGGGAATGTTCTGCAAAGTTACAACATTACTTTCTTGTAAATTTTAATCCACAAGGGTGATAAGGAAAATAACGATAGAGTTCTAAAATTAAAATTAATCGGCCCAATATAGTAATCAGAAATTAACAAACATGTGAAATATGAATGAATGAAATGCAAGAAAAAGATACCTAACTATTAGTAAGAGAGATGGCAACCAAAATCATGACTCATAGCAGCCCGACTAAAACCGTGTAAAATCGATAGATTAGATGACTCTAGAGCCGACTGTTGAGTAGTAACTCTCAGAAGTGTAGCATCTTCGCGGGGGGCCGTTTCTGCTGTGTAAAAAAAAATTGGTCGACTGTCATATAGCAGCCCGTCTGATATTGAAAATGTACATAGATTTCGTTATTTCATTACTGAAATTTGGGTTTTCAGAAATTTTGCGCGTAGCGTTTGACCAGAGTGTATTTTCAAAAATGTCAACAAATCTGACCTAAGTGACACATAGCAGCTCGGTTCATTGTTGTTTTAGATCATTCGTATGGATGCCCAGAATACAAAAATACTGTTTTCAGACATTTTGAGTGTCGCCTATGACGAAAAAATGTGCCGGAGTCGCCTGGCAAACACTCCGGCTCTTGTTACGCTCCTCTGTCAAGAACTGCCATTTACGTGTTACGTCCCTGTCTCTCGCTTCACCACAGCTGTTGCGCAAGATGGCTGTGCAAGAATCGAGTACAGCTTCCTACTTTGAATTTGAAGTAAATTATACAAATTGAAAAGTTGTCTGATTAGTCATATGCTACATTCAATTTGTCTGAAATCATTTTTTTCCACATCTGGGCGATACATTCAATCATTAACGACGAATTTCAGACATATTGCTATTAGTCACTTAGGTCAGATTTGTTGACATGTTCGAAATGCTACAAAAATTTAAGGCGACATGTTTTTTGTCTGAAAATTGATTTTTCCGCATCAATTGACCCGACTTTACCTATAAAAATGATTTTCGGACGAGCTGCTGTAAGTTTATTTTTTTGTCTCATTTTTAATTTTTTGAATTGGTCTCCTGGGTACGCGCTACAATCTGGGTGTCTGAAAACTGTGTTATTGGTGTCTCAGGGCTGTTATCCAACTACATTCCGGAAATCAGACTGGCCGCTATGAGTCACTTAGGTCAGATTTGTTGACATTTTTGAAAATGGGCTCAGATCAGACACTACGCGCAAAATGTCTGAAAATCGGATTTCTGGATACGGGGTTATATAATCTATCGATTCCGTGCGGTTTTAGCCGGGACGCTATGAGTCAAAAATTTTGGTTACCATCTCTCGTACTATATGTCGGAAAAATGCTTCGATAGGAGTCAAGTTTAGCGGCTACAGAGGCACACATTAATAATAAAAGTGATCACATTAAGTCTACAGGGATTCTGGTTAAATTAACCACATCCGTTTTGGTACCATTTGAATTTTTACACAAAATTCACATGGGCGTGTGTAGCAAAATATATGCCATTTTGTACACGTTTTACGACTGGTGTTTCACAATCGGGTTTTTAACCCTTATCCCTTATTTAGGATGTTTAGTAAACATAATATGGCAAAAATTAAAAGGGTTATTCCTTGGGTTGTGTTAAGTATATATTTTGTTCTACTGACGATTTTAGAACAACAGCTTTATTTCGCTGATAGGGAGATAAAGATTTTTCTTAAAACAGTATTTCATATTTTTTAAATTATTAATCCAATCAAATGCATGTTGGAATTAATTGAATCAATCGTTTAAAGTTGGTAGCTAAGCTAACATTCAAAATATTGTTATTGTCGAAAAACTTTTGTTGTCCTTGTATCTCCGAAAAAATAGTGTTTCCGAAAGTCATCAAAGGACAAAATATTGTTAAAATAATGTATTCAATTAAATGTTGAAACTTGAAAAAGAACTACACCTACCTTATTGGCGTAGAAGGTGCTTTTTGGGCTAGATACTGTTTCTTCACTTCTGGTATAAGTACAATATACATACATTCTTCAACCCTGTTTTCAGCTAATTATTTAATACATGACTAACATTTTTTGACATGTATTTACTTAAATGCACTTAGGTAATGGTTAATCGCTCGATCTGTAAAAATCGGAAAATAGTGAATAATCTTCTAGTTATTGAGCTAGATATGTTGCACACCCGAACAAGTCCTAGCGGCGTCACAAAACGGATATTTAATAAGGCTTTTGATTTAAATTTTGTTAGAACTATAATTTTCTTCTGACCTGCAGACAGAATACGACAGGCAGAAATCCAACTATAGAGACTGACTTCCCTTGATCACAACACTGGCGCGGTTTAAAAAACACGAACAAACGGTGTAAATTAAACACGAGCGGTGTTAGAAAAACACGAGAAGTGGAAAAAAAAACATCCATAAATAGCACTGAAATTACACTTTTAGATATGTGTTTTTAGAAATACACATAGTGTATTTTCAACATCCGCTCGTGTATTTTTTACATCACAAGGCCTTTTTTTGTTGAAAAAAAAAAATTGATTTACCAGAAGTAAGTTGGTAAAAATAATTCATTTTAACGAAATATGGTGTATGGATATTAACACTAGAACAGTTTATCAGCAATTTTCTATACTTTTTCTACTCCTATGCTATAGTAACATACCTATTAAGTGACGGTTTAGGTTATTAGTAAGTCCATTGTTACGAACACTGACACATAATGACTGACACGTAATGACTGACATGTAATGAAAAAAATTACGCATCTGTTCTTAATTAAAACGCAATTATCACGGGTGCCTTGTTAGCGCGGCATCCGCGTTACCATAGCAACTAACCAACATACTAATTGTTGCCTGTCAGATAATCAGAAGTATAGTTTATCTATTATAATAGTTTTTCTTTCGTCGAAGAAAAATTGTAATACAAAACTCGACTTGTAAGCTTATTACATACTCGTGGAATTACAGCATTCGCCGCAGCGCGGCTCGTGGGCAACTTTTCCACTCACGTAATAAGCTGTTTACAACTCTCGCTACGTAATATACTATTACACATGCATATTTTTTACTGTGTACCTATACAGTGTGACCCATTTGTTTTGGGGTCAGTCTGTAAAAAGTGTATCAATCGTGCGATTTGGCTGATTTTTTTTTTAAATTGTAGAGCTCGATGAACTGCACATTTTGAACAAAAATTGCCTGGTTCGCATAAAATCCAAAGCCTACTATGACCGTTTTTATGAGCAAAATTTTAAGAAACCATATTAGCGTTTTTTTTTGAAAAAATCTGTGTGCGCCAATGGATTGAGCACCCCTCGAAATGGGTATGTACAAAATTTCATCAAAATATTTCAAGTAATAACGATTTTGTAGAAAAATTAAAAATGCAGCCAAGGTACGTCTTTATTTTCAAAAATTCAAAGTTGGCCATGGAAAATAATTGAATTGTTTACTTTTATTAAGTGTCAAACTGTCTAAATTGAGTTCAGAAATTGTTTGTGCTCAATACAATTAATTATCATAATTATGGAATATTTAAGCATAAGAGACAAAATAGAAATTGTTCGACTCGTGGGCGACAACGAAAATTTTATAATTTTAATTGTTTTTATGTTTTGTGTTTATAAGCATAAGGTTGTATTATTACAATTCAATTATTTTCCATGGCCAACTTTGAATTTTTGAAAATAAAGACGTACCTTGGCTGCATTTTTAATTTTTCTACAAAATCGTTATTACTTGAAATATTTTGATGAAATTTTGTACATACCCATTTCGAGGGGTGCTCAATCCATTGGCGCACACAGATTTTTTCAAAAAAAAACGCTAATATGGTTTCTTAAAATTTTGCTCATAAAAACGGTCATAGTAGGCTTTGGATTTTATGCGAACCAGGCAATTTTTGTTCAAAATGTGCAGTTCATCGAGCTCTACAATTTAAAAAAAAAAATCAGCCAAATCGCACGATTGATACACTTTTTACAGACTGACCCCAAAACAAATGGGTCACACTGTATATTATAAATTATTAGATGTAAATAATGTTTGAACCGACTCGGTTTCCCGCTCGAATCTCTCCCCAAAACTGAAAACTATATCAGAAACATCAATTATTGTCACTAACCCTTGCGTCAGACAAGACATTAATTAATAAAAATCGGGGTTGATTTTACATCTACCGATGAATTGGCAAGATCTGGCAAGACAGTCGTGACCAGCGCCCCAGGGTGTCTGATTGGGGTAACGTTTTTTTGCAACTGCAGACAAAAAACAAGATTGTGCTGTAGTTTCTTTGATGAATATTTGAATTGGGAATAACGCCAGAAATAGAAAAAATTACATTCTAAAATTACTAATAACAATGACATTCTCTGGATAATGTTATAACAGAAAAAGTTTTTAACGCTGCGTAAAATAATTACTAATTGTTTATTACTCCAAGCTTTCGAAATGTTGTAATTTTTAGGTGAATTTATGGCGAATCTATGAAAATGTCCCGTTTGCAGTGTGGTGATTTTCAATATTAGATCTTTCGTTCCCGGGAGTCGGCTGTACTCAATGACGTCAGAACGTATAGACAGGTTTGTTTTGATAAACGCTTGACGCCCAGAACTAATCACAATCTAAGCGCTCCATTAAATTATTCCGAAAATGTCGCGAGATTGTCAGAAATTGCCCCTTTTTGTCGAGCCGTAGCGAACTTGTTTCGACTCTGGGCTCGGAGGCTGGCGTCGTTAGACCATCCCCCGAGTCTTCAGGTGAGGTTCCGATGCTTCCGGCGCCCCCAAACAAGAAAAAACATGCGATATCTAAGTGTGATTCTGGAGGAACTATAACCGGGAATCACCGGGTGTATAGTTAGTTGATGGTTGACTTTCTGTCTTTGTTTGTAGCATGTTTTTAGAGTAGTATGGATATATTTAATCTTGGAGTCAAAATAAAGGGCATTTTAACAATGGGGCACCACGTCTATAGGTTTTGACGTCATTGGCTGTACTCCTAATACACTAATAATTACTGGTCTTTAGAAAAAGTTATGTAGTTGATTATTTTTTTTATATACAGTGTGACCCATTTGTTTTGGGGTCAGTCTGTAAAAAGTGTATCAATCGTGCGATTTGGCTGATTTTTTTTTTAAATTGTAGAGCTCGATGAACTGCACATTTTGAACAAAAATTGCCTGGTTCGCATAAAATCCAAAGCCTACTATGACCGTTTTTATGAGCAAAATTTTAAGAAACCATATTAGCGTTTTTTTTTTGAAAAAATCTGTGTGCGCCAATGGATTGAGCACCCCTCGAAATGGGTATGTACAAAATTTCATCAAAATATTTCAAGTAATAACGATTTTGTAGAAAAATTAAAAATGCAGCCAAGGTACGTCTTTATTTTCAAAAATTCAAAGTTGGCCATGGAAAATAATTGAATTGTAATAATACAACCTTATGTTTATAAACACAAAACATAAAAACAATTAAAATTATAAAATTTTTGTAACTTCTACCAAGCCTCCATTTTCTACAATGCATTTGTCGTTCCTCTTGCGTACATTCAAAATTACATTTCGTATTTGCTGTGGAGTAATTTCCTCACAACTACGGTTTATCCTAGCTTGCAGTTCTTGTAAATTATGGGGTCTTGACTTATAAACATTTTGCTTAAGTGTACCCCAAAGAAAAAAATCTAAAGGAGTTAAGTCCGGAGATCTCGGTGGCCACTCACAGAAAGGACTATTTCGCCCTATCCAACAGTTTTCAAAATTATTATCTAGCCAGTTTCTGATTAAACGAGCATTATGAATAGGACTGCCATCTAACTGTAACTTTAAATTTAAACGGTATCTTAATGGTAACTCATCTAAAGCATTTCTAAATTCAATTTCTAGAAAATTCAAGAAGCCAGCCGCATTCAAATTCCCTTCAAAGAAAAATGGGCCAATTATTCTGTCGCGTAGTATTCCACACCAAACGTTAATTTTTTGTGAATATTGTCTCCTTGCATTTATTATAAACTCTGGATTTTCAGCTGACCAGTGACGGCAGTTTTGACTTGATACTACACCATTTGTAGTAAACGTGGCTTCGTCGGTGAATAAAATTTCATTTAAAAAGTTGCCATTATGGAGATATTCACCTTGCAGCCAATAGCAAAATTCTAATCTTCTCTCCTCATCTCCTGGTTCCAGGGTGTGCAAAAATTTTGGCTTAAACGGTTTTATTTTGTTTTGTCTCAAACATCTCCTTATACTCTCTCTGGGTATATGAAGGTCTAAACTAGCCGTTCGAACACTATTTCGAGGATTGTCACTAAAGTATTGCAGAATTTGATTGTTATTTTCAACAAGTCCACGGCGTCCATTTTGCCTAGTTTTTAATAAATTTTTAGAAATCGATCCAGTTTCATCAAAAATATTGTTTATACGTTGTACAGTACTTCGACTCACTGATCTACCTGGGTGTCTATTGTTAAATTCGGCCGCAGCTTCTGCTGCCGAGCGCTCGTTGTCGCCCACGAGTCGAACAATTTCTATTTTGTCTCTTATGCTTAAATATTCCATAATTATGATAATTAATTGTATTGAGCACAAACAATTTCTGAACTCAATTTAGACAGTTTGACACTTAATAAAAGTAAACAATTCAATTATTTTCCATGGCCAACTTTGAATTTTTGAAAATAAAGACGTACCTTGGCTGCATTTTTAATTTTTCTACAAAATCGTTATTACTTGAAATATTTTGATGAAATTTTGTACATACCCACTTCGAGGGGTGCTCAATCCATTGGCGCACACAGATTTTTTCAAAAAAAAAACGCTAATATGGTTTCTTAAAATTTTGCTCATAAAAACGGTCATAGTAGGCTTTGGATTTTATGCGAACCAGGCAATTTTTGTTCAAAATGTGCAGTTCATCGAGCTCTACAATTTAAAAAAAAAATCAGCCAAATCGCACGATTGATACACTTTTTACAGACTGACCCCAAAACAAATGGGTCACACTGTATAAATATTATTGAACCTATCGTACCGAAACTTTGACTATATCATGATAAACGGCAGCAACGGGTTCTTTTGTGTAAAATTCAATTACATTTTATCAACAATCGCCCGGCTAACATATCTCTGTATATTATATTGTCAGATGAAAAATTCTCTTTGGGGAAATACACATTTGACGAGCATTTCGCCTGGCATGTTATAATTAAAACATTGTTCCATGCGTTTTCATTAAAAAGGCACGTCGGACGTTCGACATTCCCTTTCTCATAAACAATATACAGTGCAAAAAAAAACTCGTCTCGTAAATTATAATTTATGTAAAATGTAAAATAAATAAGTATGACAAACTACCAGATCAATACAATTGAATATTTTATTGGAAAATGAATACAATTCGTGAAAACCGACAATTTTCTGTGTCACAATAAGGGGAAATTGTTTAGTCGATGAGTGATTTTTAAATTCAAGTTTGGGGTTACCTTTCAATCTAAAAAAGATAAAGAATGACACACTCAAACGTGGTCACGTGACTTACGTTATCTGTCAGAAATGACCTTTAAAAAATAAAATCGCGGGAACTAGGTTTGTTTGTTAAAACTTCAAAAAGTTTTACCTGAAAAAATGTTTCTTTTCAATTTTACATAGGTGTATCAAAGTTGAACGCTCTATTAAAAGATTTTCTTTTTTGGCCGCGGATGTATAAAAAGAACCGCCGACAATTTGGTTGCACAAGGAAAAGATATACCTAACATCGACGTTCTTGTAAACGAACTAACTGTAAACTGTAAAGGAATTAAATGTATTCCTGTAGACGGTTTTTTTTAGAAATAGATTATCTCCTACCAGAAAACATCAAAGTTTTTAAAGGTAAGTTTTTATGTTATCGCGAGGATAAGGAATTAACTGTTTTACCTCTTTTTTTAAGGTACTATGTCTATTCGCGAACTGACCTGGAGAAAAGAAAATGAATATGTTCTTCAAGCTAGGAAACTAACTTGTCTACATTGCGTTGATATTTGTTCTCACTTTGGAATAGGTAGCATCGAATTGAGTTACCTATTAGTTAATGAAGACAAAGAAAATCTCTTGTATCAAAGTATCCTTTAATATTAATATCGGAGATTTGTTTTATAGTGTAATAATTAGATAAGTACTATTATTTAATTTTTACTGGCACTTCAGAAAACCTTTCTTTTCAGTTCATTTGCTGTTACATATAAGTTTTTCTTAACTTTTTAATTAGCTCCAACAACTTCCAAAAGTACTTTTACACCAGCTGTAAAAAATAGCGGTATTGAAGAAATGCTAGCTGGGCGCCTTTGCTACCAAGACGTCTATTCAGACTCTAGCAACGATAGTTTACCAACATTTACAAAATCTACTGAAAATGTAATTGAGAAAAGTACCGCAAACCTAAATGACTACGTATTAGTCAAATTACCGACTAAAAAATCTTTTAAGCATTATATTGGTTTTATAATAGACGCTGAAGAGGCAGAATTCGGTGTGAAGTTCTTAAAAAAGTGTGGTACAAACAAATTTATATTTCCCGAAAAAGATGATATCTCAACGGTAATGTCGAATGAGATAATATGTGTTTTGTCGACACCGGCTATAAACCTGAACGACCAGTATATATTTAAAGACATACCTAATGTAAAAAATTTGTTTTAGTGTATGTTGTTCTTTGTATAATAAATGTATTTTGACCCAAGAACAGTAAACTTTGTCAAAATACCACAGTTTTGTTATTTTTTATCCCCTCAGTTAACAAATATTCACTTTCGTTAATATATAATTTGTTTTTTCTATATTTTTTTAAAATATAATAATCATCAAGCTCAACCAGTTTAAACTATGTTTGTAAAGTTCTAACTGAAACTCGCTGTAAAAGAAAAAAATTAAAAAAATATATTTTTTTCAAATATAATATAATATGGCAAATTACACTGCTTTGTGAGAATAACCCTTACCTACGATATTCTTTATACTCCCGATTTTCACGAAAACCATTTAGCGGTTTTTTATTTAAAATCTAGGTCCACAGCATTAATCAGAACACCCAAAACCCCCATATACCAAAGTTTGGTTTAAAAAAAATATACAGGGAGTTCCATTCTGGAGAGTATCAAAATTGAGCAAAATAGGGATTTTCAAGGCAAAGTCTTGGTGTGTAAAAATCCAATACAAAATATACAAGGTATCTTTATCTCTGCCATCTCAAAGTACTAAATTTTTTGCGGTTAAAAATCGAATATATTGAAACCGCCTCAGACAATATAAACGAACTAAGTCTAAAAAATTCAGAAGCCTGAAAGTTAGTAAGTCCATATGAGTTATGGTAGACACTGACCTTGTCTAATAGTTTAAATTATTTTTATTTGTTGGCATTTTGTAAAAAATAAATTACTTTTGTGTTTATATCAATATTTCCAGAGAACTCTTTTTCTTTCATAATAATTCTGCATTTTAAAATACGCTATACATCTTTGTATCGAATCTTTGCACACCAACACTTTCAGTGATCCTGTTGACCCTCCAACCATTTTGAGGGGATTCCATGGTACATCTGACTCGCCAGTGCTTTTAAAATTCTTATTTTGGTCTAATTGCAGAACGGAACTCCCTGCATCTTTTTTTGTTCAAATTTGGTATACTGTGGAGTCAGATTTTAAATAAAAAAAACGCCAAATGATTTTCGTGTAAATCGAGGGTATATAAAAATCGTAGCCGGCCTTGTATTTGTAATTTGAAAATGGTAGGAAGGTCAAAATAAGCGGTTTTTGAAGGCCTTTCATACAAAATCCGGCGATTATCTCCGAAAATGAAGATTTTATGAGTTTGTATATTATGTTTAAAAGTAGACACGTTGTACGGTATCGGCCAAAAGTAAAGAAACAAATAAATAATTTATTAATTATTTATAGATATCGATTCGTAATAGTTTTGCTTTTTATTATTAAAATTACTATATTTTATAACCTTATAACATATAAAATGGCTTTCCAAAGTTTAATGCTTCGTGCACAGCGGAACGGTAGGACAATAGAAAAGGTGGTATGCATGTATCCGAATTAGTTTGTTTCTGATTCACTACCATCTTCAGGTACGTTCCTAAAGTCTTCTTGAACCGGTCCACCATACCATCAGACTGGGGGTGTAGGGGTGTTGTTCTTGTCTTGGAAGTGCCTAGCAGGAGGCAGACATTTTTAAAAATCTCCGACTCAAAATTGCGGCCCTGAGCAGAATGTAGTTCTCTTGGGACACCAAAACGACATATCCAATTTTGGAACAGGACCTCTGCGACTGTGGTGGACCAAAAACTTTTTTCTAACCTCAAAAACTGACCACTTAAGGGTGGTGTCAATTTATACTGAGCCACCCTGTACATACAGACCGAGTTCTCATCTGTTGTATCCCCACGTTTTTGAATGATTATCAGTTGTTTTTGAGGGCATTTTCTTTATTAATTAACTAATCGTAATTTTGTGACGAAAATAACCAAAACCGCTAAAAACTAGCCTAGTTTCGCATCCCTCCGGAGTGACTAGCGAACCCCGAACAAAAGCCAAGGCAACCAAGTTCATTAAAACCAGAACATTACAATCCTTATCGCGAACGTATAACAAACGATGATGACGGCGAAATTAGATTCACCTTGGCTGAATAGGAAAATAATATAGGCCCCGTGCGTAGTGTGTAGTTGTTTGGGTTCGCCGTACAGACAGGGGAAAACAATATCGGATGAACGGAGCCGGCGATAAATTGGCGCAGCTTTATTTTAACGGCACCTGGTATTAACGCGAAACGGCAACGGGGCGCCCGGGGGGCCCTTTTCATAATAGTCATGACATAATCACCTCCTAGGCATACCCTACCGAAACGTGGTCGCGCCCTAGGTTCCACACAGGCAAACAACGTGTACGGTCGCTAAATGAGATTGGTTATTTTACCTGGGTAACGGTTATGGTGGGAGATTGTACCGTATAAAGTAGCAGTGAAACCTAAATAAAAGCCTAATTTTTAGAAATCATTATTAATTTTTACTAACAATCAAAGTACCTGTTATATTCATAGATTCTCCAATAAAATGGCATATTTGGCATCATTGAGACCATTAGAATGGGGAAAGAAACGGCCTCACTTTGGAAGGTATAATGCTGGGTCCCCTTAATTTAAAGTGTCCCTGGAAAAACCCAATTATTAAAAATTATGTGGATCTGTTTGCGCCACAAATAAATTTCCGAAAATATTACAAAATATAGTTCTTAAGAAGACTGTAGAACGAATATAAAGAAATGTAAAAGCAACCCTTCTGCTCATAAAAGTATTGTTTATCTAATTTATATTTAATTAATTCAGTTGTAGGCCTGCGTGGCAAAATTCAGTGCATAGCCGTTCCATAATTTGACAGATCGTAAGTTTGCATATACACTCAGGTGCAAAAAAACCGGGCCACCTAATACTTTTTCAAAATCGGTTGTATTTTTCTTTCAGTTTAAACCTAACTTTTAATTGATATAAAGGACTTCCTATCCTTGTTTTAATAAACAATAACATAAATAAAGGAAAATATATTGTTGTTCGTTTAAAACGAGGATACGAAAATATATAGGTGGCGACCTCCTGACAATGTTACCCGATATAGTATATTTCATTACGAGTCTGGAAATAAAGATTTTTCCATGCGCGCGTTAAAAATTCCCGTGTTCGGCTGCGCCTCACACGGGAAGTCAAGCAAGCACGGAAAAATCTATTTCTGGACGTATAATGAACGATATTTCTTATTATACTTCTTTGAAAACGGAAACTTAAAACATTTTATCGGCATATTATAATAAATTTAATTGACAAAAAATAAACAATGCAGACAATATAGTGTTTGGTATGTATGATGCGTTTCCATGGTTACTCTCAAATTATTTCAAAGGTGCTTTGTTGTAAATTAGTTATTGTCAGATAAGGTGAATAAAACGTCAAAAATATTACAGAAATGTATCTAAATATTGAAACATTTACGAATTAAAATACAAAATAGGTATATGTTAAATATCAGAGAACATATAGTTTCTTAAATTTAGTTTACTTTGCTGTATATTTCTATTTTAAAGCCATACATTCGGTATTTTTATTCAGCGCACGGAAAGTTTTTCCATGCGCTGTTTCCGTGCGCTAGCCCGAAAAACCCCATCTTTCATTATTGCTAAAACAGATGAAAATAAGGTGTTTTCAAAGAAGTATAATAAAAACATTTTTCGTTACCACAAGTGATAACTACTTATATAAATATCATATAAAGCTAGCACAGTTTTATATGAATGCGGTTAGCACCTCCAGTAATTTGAGTTTATAAAGGTTATACAAGGTGTCCCATTAATAATGGTCCATAGAGCAACTGCATATATTTCGGGCCAATATGAAGGTGATGGAAATATTTACTCTACTATAAGTTATAAACTTTATACATATAACGTTACTAAAATAGGTGCTGGTGGCCTTTATAAATTGTCCCACTTATGTATATTAATGGGTTTATAAAGCTAACCGAAATATTTCCGCAACTATATTAAATTACAGTGGTTTAAGTTCGGTAATGTAACTAATAGTTGTGGTTACTATATTAAAACCAAAAATATTTATTGGGTAGGTATAGCGCATCACCCTTTAGATTGTGTTTGACCAGTGATTGGCAGCGGTTTTTTGTTTATTGGTTTCGTAATCTTTTATCCGTCGACAAAAGAACCTTAGCTCTAAATAGGATTTTAAAAAATATATATGATGTAAGTATTAGGAAAATGCTACTTGGATATGAATACCTAGATAAGATTTCAAAATAAGCTGCATGTAAAGTATGTTTCATAATTATAATATTATATGTTTTAAAGGAACTTTTGTCGATGGACGAAAAATCACGGAAACCAATCTACAAAACAATAAACAAAAAAAATAATAAAAATTGGTACCCCACACCTGACACCACTTATTAAACTTATGCTGTGACAATGGACATGCATGGCAGCCATGTATTATAATGAAGTTTTACTTATATGTATTACTATATACCTAAAGGTGGTTTTTGTCTTGGTAATAACCCTGCTATCGATTATTAATATTATTAAAGGTTCAGTTTTTTCTTAAAATTCTGTTGAGTGACCCATATTAATCATAGGTACCTTATGTATTATAAGAGCAAATATACTGGTGTTTGGTTTAACAACTTGTATGCGTTTTGAATCTAAAAAGATATCACATTATAATATTCGTGTTTTTAATTTGACTATTATTAATTTGTTATATTCATTATTAATAAAACGTATAATAGTTTCAAAATTTTTTTCTAGCGTGCAATATTACTTATTATAAAATTTAATAAATATATATTTGTTAATAATGTCCAAATATTCAGTAAAAAATATTCATATTAGTAGTGAAAATATTGAATTGTTACTTTAAAGACATTTTATATTAATTGGTAATATTTATATATAATAATATAAATTAATATATCAGAACAAATTTTCAGACTGTCCCGCCGTGGTCGATGGAAATCTTCCAGAGGTTTTTGCTGATCGTACCCATAAGCATCTTGAGTGACGACTCGTCCTATGTTGGATCGTAACTTATTATCAGTAAGATCGCTACTAGATATTACTTAGGTATCTGATGACCAGTTACAATCCCTCAATGGACGAGTCACCACTAAAAATGCTCTCCAGTTACGACTAGCGAAATTTCTAGAACATTTCCATCAAACCACGGCGGAACAGCCCGAAAATACATTCTCACATGGAAAACATCCGTGAAAGCCTAAAAATAAGAGAAATAAAAATTACATATAGAGGGAGAATTTAATAAAAAAATATTTATGTATTTACTTACATTTGCATGGATGGGAATCCAAAATAAAATTCACATTTAACAAACGCCCATTTCTTTTAAAGTTTTTAAACAAATTTAAATAATCTAGTTCTTATTGTTGAAATACAAAGCTTCCCAAATAAACCTATTTATTCATGAACTTATCAAAATTTGCTAAAAAAAACTGATGGTAAAAAATATAAACAAACTTCCTTTCGAACATTTCATTTTTAAAAAACAACGATATTTATCGGTAATAACGAATAAATAAAAAAAAGCTTTTATCATTATGCATACATAGTAAATTTGTATTCTCTCCAATCTACTAAGTATTGGATATTGGATATAATAAGCCTTAATCTTGCCCATTCTATCCAATTACCACATCTTCTTGAGTCCGTAGAGCAAAAATAAATGAATTAACAATAATGCTGATAACATTATGAAAAAACTTATTTTCAATTATTTTCACTTAGACTATTCAAAAATTGGGAATCGGATATTTCACTACTCTACACGCACTTGCTCTAACTGATCATAGCTGTTTACGCAACGAAAGTGTCACACCAAATGACTAGCTCAAGTTAAGACACCAGGCCCAAAGACGCCCCTCTACAATATATATGCCGGCAATACGTGTAATGGCTAGACATTTTTATTTTAAAAATTTGGATTTTGTAAATTTAATTACTTGCGTTTAATACACTTGAATGATATTAAATGATCTACTCATTGGTAAAAAAAGTTTAACAAAAAAATTAAAACCGACTTCAAAAATTTGCCCGAATGCACACTCCACTAAAAATTAAAAAAAAAATAACAAAAAATAACACCGACTTCACAAATTTGCCCGAACGCACATTTCAACTAAAATTTTAGAAATATTTTTCGCTTTCTAAATCGAGTTAACTTTGAATTTGGTGACAGTCAAGGCAAGGAATTTAAATCTATTTAGATAGGAATACATCATATTATTATCCTAAATACATTATAACTTACTGTTACCGACTCCAAAGATAACTCAATTTAGAAAGAGAAAAATTATTTCAAAAATTTTAGTTGAAATGTGCATACGGGCAAATTTTTGAAGTCGGTTTTAATTTTTTTGTTAAAATTTTTTTATTTCTTATTTTTTAGTGAATTATTAAGAGTTATCGAAATCTGTAAAATATTAAATTCCATCCTCTATTTTTGTCCACACTAAGGATTGAAATTTTTCTTTTTTTAAATGTGACCACCCCTTTCTAATAAAATAAGAATCATCCAAATCGGTCCAATATGAACTCTCGTCCCTTATTTATCTACCCTTAGGGGTGGAATTTTTTCTTTAAATTTAAATGGGACCACACCTTAGGTACCCTCTTTCCAATA
This sequence comes from Pseudeuparius sepicola, assembly GCA_963920635.1. NCBI lineage: Eukaryota > Metazoa > Arthropoda > Insecta > Coleoptera > Anthribidae > Pseudeuparius > Pseudeuparius sepicola. The sequence goes on along the minus strand of OY987300.1, from coordinate 11,992,547 downwards.
AAGAAAGAATCATCGAAATCGGTCCAATATGAAATTTCTTCCCCTATTTTCCACCCCTAAGGAGGAATTTTTTCTTCAAATTTAAATGGGGCCACTCCTAAAGTAATCCCTTTCTAATAAAAAGTGGATCATGGAAATCTGTCCAATATGAAATTTCATCCCCTATTTTTTCTTCAAATTTAAATGGGGCCACCTCTGAGGTACTCCCTTTCTAATAAAAAAGAATCATCGAAATCGGTTCAATATGAAATTTCATCCCCTATTTGTCCACGCTTAGGGGTGAAATTTTTTCTTCAAATTTAAATGCGGGACCATTCTGTAGGAATACCCTTTGTCCAAATCGGTATATAAATGACGTTTCAGAGGTAACAAACATAAAAAAATAAAAATACAGCCGGATTGATAACCTCCTCCTTTTTTGAAATCGGTTAAAATACCTGCATCCTAGAAATTTATATTTAAAATATGTATATTACATTAGAATATATCAAAATTTAATTCAACTTTGTATATTACTATTTTGTAATATAAAAATATGTTAGCAGATATTGACGGGTGTTATAAAATTAAAAATAAATTGATTTACATTTTAAAAAAATTTCGTTAAAATACGCATTTTTGTATACAGGGTGATTCACGTAAGTGGTTCATTAGAAGTTTACGGGGAAGGAGTGCGAATTTTGATTTGAAATTTTCGTTACTTATATAACAGGTTGTAAATTTTCTTTCTAAAATATTTTCAACTTCCGGTTATACCGAAAGTCGATAGCAACTTTGTTATTTCAAATAGAACACCCTATATATTATTACACCATTTGGTTCCCTATTAAATTCCAAATCTTTTTTCTGAATATAATGTGTACCCTATTCCTAACCCTTTTCGAGATATTCGCAAATTTTTGATTTTTTGAGTGTTGCAGCCATCGACTGTATTAAATGGTCTGTATGCCATTTCAAAATATTGTACAGGGTGTTCGGGAAAAAATTCCCAATATCAACATCGAAAAATTGAAAAATCTCATTTTTTTCAAATGAAACCCATATTTTTTTATTGCACCATTGAAATGCTTGTGAAAAGACAGTTCAAAATGATATAACACACTATATGTCTAAATGAAGCGGTTGCTTCGTTATTACGCAAAATACGTATTTTTGCTGCTCCATATCAAGAAACAACGTCCTTTACTAATAGGCGGCCATGGATTTTTCATTTGTGATTGTTATTTATTGTGTTCCAAACAATAAAATATTAACTGTTGACAAGAATGGCTCAAATTAACTATTCAAACGAAGATATTTTGAATATGTTTTACACTCATGGAGAGTGTAAAAGAATTTTAGAAAGAACAATTACAGTTTTTAATGGAAGGCATTTACATTTACCACTTTTGACGAAAAGAAAGAAAGTTCGAACGAAATTTCATAGTCCATGGCAAAGTCCAAACAAAGAGAAGCAAATGTAAATACGTAACAGGTAAATAGCATAATATGAATAAAGTGTTTTACTTATACCTATTTAGTTTCTTGTTTTTTTCTTCTAGTACCTATTATTATGTAATTGTTAGTATTATTTAATTTTGTCTCAGGGAAAAAATATTAATAAATAGCCCTTAACCTTGTCATATAATTGTGTTATTTCATTTTCCATGGCCCCCTATAATGTGACGCTCCTTGAGAAATGGCATCTTTGATGATACAAAGCAGAAAAATTACCTATTTTGCGTAATAACGAAGCAACCACTTTATTTAGACATATAGTGTGTTATATCTTTTTTAACTATCTTTTCACAAGCATTTCAATGGTGCAATAAAAAAATGTGGGTTCAATTTGAAAAAAAAATAGATTTTTCAATTTTTCGATGTCGATATTGGGATTTTTTTCCCGAACACCCTGTACAATATTTTGAAATGGCATACAGACCATTTAATAAAGTTGACTTTCGCCTACGACAGTCCGAAATTTCAGTTTTCCAGATTCATAAATTTCAACGTTATCATCACTATGGTATCGATGGCTGCAACACTCAAAAAAATTAAAAATTTGTGAATATCTCGAAAAGGGTTAGGAATAGGGTACACATTATATTCAGAAAAAAGATTTGGAATTTAATAGGGAACCAAATGGTGTAATAATATATAGGGTGTTCTATTTGAAATAACAAAGTTGCTATCGACTTTCGGTATAACCGGAAGTTGAAAATATTTTAGAAAGAAAGTTTACGACCTGTTATATAAGTAACCAAAATTTCAAATCAAAATTCGCACTCCTTCCCCGTAAACTTCTAATGAACCACTTACGTGAATCACCCTGTATATTATCTGACAAATTTTGCTGTGAAGGGAGGTAGGTATGAACCTACCCCTCTTATACTTATTTGATTTTTTAATGGGCTATATTCTTACACATTATAGGTACCTATCTCTCTTATACTTATTTCATTTCTTATTACGGCTATATTCTTACGCTAGATAATAAAATACCAACGTTAAGTATTTTCGTCGATTTAAAGAAAGCATTCGACACAGTCAACCTTTCTATCCTTCTTGATAAACTAGAAAATTGCGGCCTGCGAGGTAATGTCTACGATTTATTGAAAAGCTACTTGTCAGACCGGACGCAAATAGTGATAATTGACGGAATATGCAGTGATCCACGAAATGTCACATTTGGTGTTCCTCAGGGCACGGTTTTAGGACCGGTCCTATTTCTTATATATATAAATAGCCTGTTACAACTTCCCACAGAAAGCCATAATATATTATGTTTCGCCGACGACACTGTAATAACTTATTCCGCAAACTCATGGGATGAACTTAAGTTAAAAGCTGAAAGGGATTTTAGGGAAATCATGAAATGGTTTCAATTTAACAAACTCACTCTGAATGCAACTAAAACTAAATATTTACCATTCACGTCATATGCAAACAATCTTCCTGATATGGGGCCGTTGTTCATAGATTCACAAATAGAAATTCCGGAAACGCAATCAATTAAATACTTAGGGCTGCTTATTGATAGACACTTGCGCTGGGACTTGCATATAAGATCGGTAACAAATAAGATCAGAAGCATATTATACAAATTGAAATTTCTTAAAGATTACTTGGATGAACAACACTTAAAAACAGTATATTACGCCCTAATACAATCTCATATAACATATGGAATAGTGGGATGGGGTGGTGTCAGCAACAATCACCTAGAGTCTTTAAATGTGGTACAAAAATGGGCACTGAAAATTATGTACGGGAAACAGTTGACTTACCCTAGCGAGACCCTCTTTTTGGTTAGTAACATTCTTGATGTTAGACAGCTCTTCTGTTTGAGAGTTATTTTACTTACATATAAAGGTAAAATCACTTTGCAAAAAAATAAACATAATTATTCTACTAGAAACAAAGAGAGAGTTTTCTTGGCACCGAAATGTTCGAAAAGTATTGGTCAGCGAAGTTGCTTATACTTTGCAGCAAAATTTTATGCGCTGATACCTGAAAACCTACAAAGAATCTTTAATTATGAATTGTTTAAGAAAAAAGTGTCAAATTTTCTTAAGACAATTAATAGAAAACAAATACACGATATTGTAAATAATAATTAAAATAGTTTATAGTTTAATATTATATAAAAACTGTGCACTACCGAATTGTGACGATATTCCTGATGCATGTGTAATGAACCAGTCCGGCTGCAACTGTTCCTGGTTATGATGTACATACATTTTCCTTGAATTTAATTGATAACGATTAAGTCCACCCCAAACAAGCAACCTATAAATGGTTGTTTCGTGGGTATCTGATCTTGTTTATTTACATATAGATATTGTAACTATTTCACAATGTACTTTGCTTCATATGTGGTTGAATGTAAATAAACACATATTATTATTATTATTATTATTATTGCACGCCTTTAGAGTTACTTCTTCATACATGTCTTGAATTCACCAAAAATTGACTCTGATTTCCGAACTCCTCGCTGGCGTTACCCCTGTAAATATCCGCAAAGGCGACCAGCGACCTCGGGGCTGTCAAACCGCAAGTGCTAATTAATCTGTCCACCCGATTAGCGGGGGATTACCGTCTTCGGTTTATTTCCCCCGTGTGGGGGAGGGGAGGGGAGGGTGGGGTTCGGAATTGCTATACCCCCGTCGCCGCGGAGGTTGGGGGGATATTTTCCCCCACGCCGCCGCGTAATATTTGATATACCTCCGAGACCCCCAAGGTTAGGGGAAAATTCGGAAATTTGGGAACATTTGCGAAACTAATGGGATTGCGGTATTTCGAAATATATCCGGGAGGTTTTAGCGAAGTTCATATCGCAGGCGAAACCCCAGAGATTCGAGTTGTGATTTCTATATCAGTGCCTCGATAATGCTACTACTTGTACTGCTCGTAGATCTCTCGGAAATAACGTACTTATCGTGTGATTATACAGGCTGTTCCTCAACCTATACGCATAAACTTGGGAAATTGTAGCAGAGAACAAATAATGGCCAGTTATCGAAAAAAAAGTAATAAAATATTTTTTGTTTCGGAGATACAGTGAAAAAACATTTACAGATAATAAAAAATTAAGAATATAACAAGTCATGATAGCACGTACGGTATTTAGCAGTACTCTGTTGTTAGCTGTCTTCAATGACATCTTAACTGTAAGACGCTATTCGTGTTTATTTTCACGCGATTAGAACAAAAGTGTGGTACGTAGTGTCACAAACGAAGAACTTATGGACATATATGGTACTAGCATATGGAGAAGCACATCAAAATTCAGTGGCTGCATGCTGCATCTCATCTTTATGCTCAAAGATTACATCCCGGACGTGAGGTTTTTTTGCGTGTTCAGCGAGGCAGAGAAACTGTACTAGAACACTTTTAGCACAATTTGGAATATGGAATATCACATCAAACAGAGAAACTGAAACAAAACAAAAAATATTTTATTACATTTTGTTTTTAAAAATATGAAAAACATTTATTTAGGAAAGTTGCTTAGAATTGCCCGATTGTAACTTTTCAAGCAAATCGGCCGACTTTGATTAAAATAGGTAACAAATTAAAAAAAAAATCATAGTCGGCCGATTTGCTTGAAAAGTTACAATCGGACACGTCTTTTAATCCTAAACAACTTTTCTAAGTAAGAGTTTTTGATATATTTAAAAATAAAGGTTATTTATTCTTGATGGTACTTCATGTCTTTGTATTTTTTGGGCACCCTGTATAAAAAAAATCAAATATTCCTTCCTTCTTCTATATTTTTTTCGAGAAGCAGCAACTTTTATCGAGAATAACTTATTGTCGAGAAATGAAATTTTTAGTCCATTTGTCCTCTTGGGGACTCCATCCGCGGACATACTGTATAAAAAAAATTCATAATTAAAAGAAGTTGGTTGTTTAGATATCGTCGTTATGGACCTTTCGTTTTAAGTCTTCAATTACTTATATCTTATATACAATGTGTCCCGGATAAGAATGAACAGCATGGGGATCTTGCAAACGGTGAGAGATAGAACAATGGTTAAATGGGGAGAAAGTTGCGCAATTTTGAGGTCAATAAAATGGTACAAACAGATTTCTAATAGGTATATTTTTCGTTTTGAGTTATTTTGAAAAAAAAATTTGCGTTTTCGATTTTATTTTTTTTCTGAAGTTGTTATCACTAGTAAACTACTTCTATTTGTAGATGTATAGTGAAAGAAAGTCATAGAGAAAATTTGTTCAGCGTAGTAAGTTTTTAGGCGTACAAAAGTTCAAAGTGTTAGGGCTACTTTGATTTTTTTGATTTTTTCTCGTTTTTCTTCGATTAAATAATTTTCTGTACTTCTGTACTAACTTTTTCAGAATGTAAAACTGCGCACGATTACAAAATTTAACGATTCTAGGCCTCTTTTATATTTGGGAAAATATTGGAGGAAACTCAAAGTAGGCCCATAATATTGTCAAAAATGTTTTCATCATACACAGTTTCCTACTCTGAGTAACTCTTATTTATACAATTTTGTCCTACTACCTACAGAAAATTATTTAATCGAAGAAAAATAAGACAAAATCCAAAATAGGTAAGTATAACACTTTCAAATTTTGTACACGTAAGTAACTTACCACGATGAACAAATTTTCTTTACAACTTTTTTCAATATCCCTGCAAAAAGAAGCAGTTTACTCTCATGCGATTTCTTCCATTTTTTGGTCCCAATTTTTTCCATGCCAATCTTATTTTAAGAACAAGCCGACTCTTTTTTATAAGTATAGGTAAGTCCATCCGTGGACACACTGTACATATTTTGTAGAATTCATTCGTATGAAGATAGCGTGTTTCTGTTTTTTGTAGTTTTGTAGTTTTTAAGTTATAACTAGACTTTGGAAAATATGCAAATAGCATAATTAGTCATATTTCGCATATTAATTACAGTTATTTTTGCATATTTTTGTAAACTTTAATATATTGTGCATAAATAGCCAAAATATATGAAAAAGTAAGTGAAATAGGCTCACTTGGAATCCTCTGATCTTGTCGGCAATGGGTTTCTAGAATTCTCAAATTAAGACCTTAATTTACATTTGTGTGATTTATGGGTATTATAATATAACGGTCAATAATGGATATAATAATTATCAATATGCAATAGGTAGGTAGGTACTCAAAACTATAAAAAATATTTTGTGCTCTAAACCATAAGAAGAATTCACAAATTCCACTTGCAAAAAATGTCGAGACAATACAATAATTTAGTGGATTGTGCAAAAAAATTAAGGCATAATCGGCACACAAGTACGTGACAAATTATATACTGCAATTGATATAAAATGGATTCAAAACATCGGTTGAAATGGCAAGCGAAATTTCTTAGAAAATTTTGATATGGAGTCAGGTATTTTAGAAAATCTTAAAAAATTGCCCTATATAACAGTTCATATCGGGCGCAGTTTTTCCACCTATGTACCTACTCAGATAAGAGACAAAATCTTAGTTGAAAATTTTGAAAAATATTTGATAATGTATTGTTTTAACTTGTAGTTTAGCTTACTTTATTTAGATAAGTTTATTTTGGAAAGTTTAATTTAAGGTTTAGTTGTTATAAATTTTTAAGAAGATATTCTATTTAAAACATATTTTTATGTTACAACTCGCAAACGGAAACATTTAGAAACGTGCTGTCTACTTCAGTATATTACACATAAAAAGTACCGTTTAAAGATATTTTTACAAAAATGAAAATATCGTTTTGAATAACACCCTGTATCTAGTAAACTAATTGAGATATCGAGATGCGGTTTACGACATCCAAGTCAGCTCAACACTCGAGCTCTAGACGATTTAGCTACTTTTTGTTTATTTCTTCGGAAAATAATTTCCAAACCCATCCAGTTTGGGACACTCGGGATCTGTCTTTTTTATGTTTATATCGTAATAATATATAAGTAGTTTTCAAAGATAGGTTTCCGAAAACAGATATACCCCGACATTTGTTATTGTTGCCGGCAATTTTGTTCTACGTGACGAATTCTATACACTTCTGGAGATCGTTATTTTTCCCCATTGTTTAAGGCAAAAAAATGTAGGCTTTCCAGGTATCAGACATCCGGGCGGACCTGGCCGGGTTCTCACGCCTCTCCCGGCCGGATCCGGCGCGAGATTTTCATAATTGGATCTGGCGGACGGGGCGGCTCGCGTTTCCGCCCGTCAATACCGATCAGGCTCCGGAGTTTCCGGGAACGGCGTCCCGGAGCCCGGAGCACTGCGCCAGCAACGTCTGAGAAATAGATAAGTTGTTATTAACGTCGGATGGGCCAGAGACGCGCGGCGTGATTGCCGCAATATCATGCCGCCGTCTCGATATTGACTCTTAAGGGTATAGTTGTGAAAATTATAGTCCGAATTATGTTGGTCATTTAGTCATGTATTAAACCATGCTGAGAACCACCCAATAAAATACGAGTTGATAGTATTCGTAGAAAAGGACACACATTGTGTGTAAAATCATTGCCCGAGAAATGGGAGAAATCTTAGATCGACTGACGTATATTAATAAAACTTCTCACGGCTATAGCATCATATTCTGAAAAGTAGTTGGCGCCTATGGCCAACAATGTGTTTTGCATTGCATTTTGCAGGGACTCTTTAACATAGGAAAAGTGAAGCCTTGAGGGGAAGTTTGTTTTCTATATACTCCAAGGAGACCACATAAGTGGGCTGGTACAAGGTTATGTTATATGTCAGTGTCCAACTGCCATCAGGTTTTATGTGATAGATAGTGCCATAGATTCTAAAGGAGGCAAAAGATTTCCCATCATAATTCACAATTTTTAAGTTTTCTAACTTCCGGATAGTCAATTAAAGGTAATGGGGCCGCCTGCAGTAGTCCCAATAATTGCAACCAGATTTTTCTTGTCTCACTTTTAGTAATCCTACAATTCCCATTACGTGGGCATTACGTACAAGTAAAGCCTGGTTCATGCAGCTTCTTTATATTTTAGTTTTACTTTATTTTTAAGAAATAACCAATGGCATTTGTCCCTTGATTTGAACCGACCAATGACATTTAATATTTCTTAAAGATAAAGAAAAATTGAAAAATAAAGAAGCTGTATGAACCAGGCATAAGTAGTTCAAAACAAAAATTGTATTTCGTAAATTTTAAATTATTCAGCAGGTAGCTTCAGTCAGGTCTTTTTTTAAACAGTTTTTATCTACAACTATAAGTATATTTTACGTTTATGAGGTACCTTGGGAGAGAAATAAAATTACAACAATTTTATAATGAGCATACCGAGAAAAACTACATGATTAGAACTAAGTACAAGACCTAATCTCCTTATTAGTCCATCCCGAAATCTGTGAAAGTTCTTTGGGTAGATACATTCAACAAGGGAAGAAAGTTGAAGTACCTACGTACCTATTATTAAATGGTTTGAGGAACCTGGTAACAAGGTGTAGTAGCGACAAATTCTCAAATAAGCAAAATCGGCACTGACTTACCATCCTTATATTACTTAAATTGCAGGAAACCAAATTCAAATATAAAATAAATTTTATTCATTTGACAGTTGCCATATTCTGTGTTTGTTGACAGAACATTGTCAAGTCTAATTTTTAGTAACAATCAAAGTACCTGTTATATTCATAGATTCTCCAATAAAATGGCATACTTGGCATCATTGAGACCATTAGAATGGGGAAAGAAACGGCCTCACTTTGGAAAGTATAATGCTGGGTCCCCTTACTTTAAAGGGTCCCTGGTATTTTGTCTCCGGGAAGCGTATGGTGAGCCAGAGAACTGTCAAACATGACAGCTGTGAGCAGTCTTTATTAATACGTCAGTCAGCGCTTAAATATAATATGGGCAAATTCCTAAATTCAGCGCTGTACCCATCTATGGCAATCGAGGTCCACCAAACCATTCCATAATTCAGCGATTGATTGCAGATGGATGGAGTAGGGGAAGGGTGGGGGTTCCACCGCAAATCTATCAAGCCCATCATGCTTGGGATGTTGATGAATAGGTGGAATTCACAAAACAGCGAATGAAATATCTTGTTTTGTGGAAATTGACACGACAAAGTTGGATTTGTTATTTTTTATGAAAAATAAAAAAATAAATGTTGCTTATTTTTCCTGTTATCACTGAAATAAGTGTACCGTTATCTTAAAAAAAAAAGTAGAAATGGAATCCCAACTTATAAAAATAGAGGTAGGAGATCAAGGAGACATTTTTCAAATCGATTTGACTCCTCAGGAAGTTGAGGAAATATATACAATTTCCTCATCACTTGAAGATGATAAATCTAAACTATCGCTATCATCACTCTCTTCGAAAATACGTTTTATACAAATTATTCCTTCCATTTCCAAAATAACAAATTATGTTTTAAGGTTAATAGAAGACACAAGACACAACTGTCACAACTTTACTCCATCAGAGACGTTCCAAAATCCAACAGAAATAACTGTGAATTTAGGAATTTGCCCTATGTAGGCGGCAACTGTTGATCGATCCCAAACGTGTTGCCTAACCAAATTGTGTTAATAATTTTTTGGAATTGCCGTACGTAAATTCGTTAGTTACCATTTGAATTTCCTAATTATTCTAATATATGTAATGTTTGGCAGAACATGGACATATTTACCTACTTGATACTAAAGCCTTACAATAGGGAATGGGGTCGTGGCGCTCTTTCAGAAAATTATATTTTTTACTTTTTTCAGTGAAATGAATCTTAAAATTTAGATAAGACATGTAAAACTTAAGAATAATAGCTTTGTAGGTCTTAAAAGTTCAATTAAAGTTAGTGGACACTATCTTTCTCTTGTGTGAACGTCACTAATAGGCGTGCGTGCTCAGTGCAGATGTAAACAAATCAAGCAATTATTTTATTATTTTGAAATTATGTCCATAAAGTGTCGCGTCTGGACGCCCCAGGGTTATTGTAGTATGTATAAAATTAAATACTTTTACATAATACATCTGTCCGAGCATCTGTCAATTGTTTCTCTCGCAAGAATATACCTTCATAAGTCATGGTTAACTCGATTTTCATTAAAAAATACCATATGGCATCTTTTTCATATTTTTACAAATAATACTCATATAACTTTTTAATGAAACAAGACATAAAAAAATTATTTACGAAAGTTTTTCAGAAAATCGTGCTCATTCCAAATATAAAAAGAAAAAGGTATGGTCCTGGGAAAAATAAATTTGATGACGTAATAACCTATATTTCCCAAATTCCTTAAAACTATATTTTTGGCCCAAAAACCAGCTTGAGTGGTCCTACAAGAAACTCACAAGTCAAATTTTTACTGGCTGTTTTTGTTCCCTATAATAACCCTGGGGCGTCGAGTTTGGGACACACTGTACTTTTAGAAAAAAAGATGGTATCTTTTTAAAACTGCGTATCTCTATAAAATATGAGTGAATAAAAATTTTGGAAAGAAGCAATGGTGGTTTTGATGTGCTTAATTCGAAGAAATAAAAAAAGAAAATCGTTTAAGGACTCTGTTGCATTATTTTGGGCCGAAGTTTATTTCTAATATGCATAGAGTGGACGCAGGACTAGTTAGTCCTTTTATTAATGGTAAGAAAATATTACATTTAGCTTTAGAAATTCTAGTGACATTAAAAGAGTTTTTGCAATTAAAAATTGTATGTATATATGTTTTTCTATAATATGTAGTACAATTAAACCTTTTTATGTTCATCACTAAATTTTTATAAAGTTGACAATGAAATTTACTTTAACATCTTGTCTGTCATAATTCATTTAAAATATGTCCTTATTACCGGGTTCTTGCAGGACAGTAATAATTTTTCTTTATGGTAAAGATATATTTTCTTAAATAACCCCACACCTGATACCAAATTAATATTTCGTGATCAGACAACAGCAAATTATATAGTGACCGACAGAATGTACGCAACAATTTTGATTTTTTTATTTTGGCCGAAATACTATGGGGCTGCAATAGGCATGCCCTGACACCAAAATAGGGCCCGAAAAACTATTTATTTTTTATAATTTTGGTTGGAATTAAAAGCTACTCTTGTTCAACATGTTTTCTGACTTTTTTCATATTCCCAATTATATGTATAGCTACGGTCAGTACCTTATTTAGCGCGAAAGGATTGAATATTTGTTAGAATATGGTGGCCTAAAATTTCCTTCACGGAATATTAAGTGTTTTTTCTTTCATAGAAAATATCAAAAATACACATTAAAATTTTGTTGTTGTTTGTTGAAGTTTGAATTAATCTAGCCACTGTCATTTTTTATTAGTAAGCTTCTCTATGCAATTAACATACCTACTGTACTGAAAGTAAGTAAATAATTAAAAATTATGATTACGTAATTTTAATAGGTACTTAAAAAATGGAACACATTCTATCAACCATTGCAATTAATACGAAATCTATTAGGAATTCATTATGTAGATAATTTTCTTTGTTACCTGTAATATATTATTGAGGGAACTTCCATTATAAGCATATTTCAAGAAAGAAACGCTTATTTCTTAATATTAGATTCTAATTGAAATAGTTGATTGCCTATAATAATGTAGGATTAAATATGAAAGGATAATATCATCAATGGGTTCATACGTAAAAGATTCTTGTTAAAAATTAAGTATAAGAATGATTACATAATGAGTTTAAGATTTTTTATGTGATAATATGTTCAGAAGAAATTAATTAGTATTCTCATCACCATAGAAGAAAATTTTGTTCCTAAAAATCAAACATGAATTTATCAATATATGTCAAAATATAATAAGCACTAGATCAAAAACAAACAAATACCATGAATATGTGATGTCGAAATTATTGTTTCTTGCATTTTGTTTCGCTTTCTTACACTAAGCTTAAAGTTCAATTTCCCCGTCCACCAGCAAAATACTAAAACTAAATCCCCGCAACATCGAATTACCCGGAGATAAATGCCCTTGCTCGACGACCGTCTGATTGTAGTGAAACGCGCCGGAAAAGAGTCAACATCCAGCGACGTTAATATCAAAGGACATTTATTACGGCCCCCTTGAACCTGTGTACATTTTAAAAGCCAGACATTTATCATCGGCCGCGAAGCCAGCTGCGCTTGTCGCGGCCCGGCCCTAGCCGTAGCGCTCGACTCGGAGGTTTACACATTAGATAATGAAAAATAACTTCGAGTGGGGCTTTTCGCTTTGGGCTGGAGTTTATTTGCGGGAGAGCTTGTTGGAGAAATGAAACTCGTTCGTAATCTGTCATATTTATAGTAGTAGATTCACCGCAACATCAATACTAATCATCATTTTGCTTTTTTAGTTAGAACAGGAGAAAGATGTGGATGTACTTATTTGTCTTTGATCGTTATAAGATATAATAATTATGTTTCTTTTCTTAATTTATTATCAACAGTCTGGCAATCGTGTACTAAATTAAGCAGTTTTTTTGTGTACAACGAAAACCTAAAAAATGAAATTTTTTTACTAGGTATGTAAAATATAAGAAGAAATTTGTGAAAAATAAAATGTACAGGTCATAAAATTTAACTAGACACGCCGCAGAAATGCTTGGAATGCATCCTAATGTGGACACGGCTCACCATTGGTTGCCTTAAATCTCTACTAAAAATTTAAATATATTAGTAGTATAGCTATGCCGGTTCAAGCGCAATTTCCCCATGTATTTCTTATGGGGGCTAAAACGCGGTCAAAACGTGACCAACCGCCGCGACTTCGCGAGACCGCCCGACTTTCTCCGACGCGAGGGGTGCCGAAGATGTCCGGCTTTCGCCGACCGTTGACCTTCGCCCCAGTCACGACTCGAAAAACGACTTGGAAAACGACTAAACGACTCGAAAAACGACTCGGAAAACGACTAAACGACTCGGAAAACGACTAAACGACTGTAAATACGATTATAAAAACGTTGAAACGACTCGGAAAACGTCTAAACGACTGTAAAAACGACTATAAAAACGACTAAACGACTCGGAAAACGTCTAAACGAGAAAGTCGGGCGGTCTCACGAAGTCGCGGCGGTTGGTCACGTTTTGACCACGTTTTAGCCCCCATAAGAAATACATGGGGAAATTGTGCTTGAACCGGAATAGCTATACTACTTATATTTTTTAATATAACCACGTTTTCAAATGGACTAAAAAAGTATCAAATAATTTGTCCAAACCGAAAAACAGGCGGCGCATGCAATATAGGTAGGTAATTGATGCATAAATAGTCACTAACAATTTTTATTGCACTGCAAATGACAACAGCTACTCTCTACACTCCTTACTCATCCTTAGTATAATACCTATTGGCATGCGCCCCACGATTTTCGGCTAGGAGAAACTAATTTCTACTTTTTACTCTCTATTAATTTTTTTATTTAAATTTTTCTTGTGCGAGAAATTTCTCAATCGATTTTAAACATCTTGATGAGATTGTGTTTCTCAGTTTTTCTTCAAGTCCAGGACCAGATAAACAACTGTAATACTACGACTAAATTTTTTTATATACAGTGTGTCCCAAATTCAACCGTCACCAATGGGATCTCGGTAACTACAAGAGATAGAGAGTCGGTTAAGTGGGAAAGTTTTAGACAATTTTTCGGTGAGAAATCAAGGCTAACTGAAATCGTTTTGGAGTTATTTCAAAAAAGTTAATTTTTCCATTTTTGTTTTTGTTAAATATCTTAGAAACCGACGCTTATACAAAGGCCGGGTTTTGACATTGTTAAGGCATTTTTATCCATCACACTATCGATTTTTATTAGTAGCACTTAAAACTGTTGCTTTTACCTAACACTAAGTAGGCCACGACAAGTCAAATGCAACAAACTGTCAGTTTGTTGCATTTGTTATGTATGTTGTGTTCTTATGTAGCTCTCAGGTGTGTTCGGTGTAAAAATGCCGTTAACTTATAGTGAAAATTCGGATAGGTACAAGTACTATTACCTTAAAGACGACAGTGTACAGTGGCAGAAAAACTTTATTATGTACACACTCTGAGGCAGACAACATTTTTTCTTAAATTGAGTAGGAACGATATGGGATGATGAACACAACTGTCAGCCACAGCTACAAAACAACGCTTTGGCTACAGCTACATAACAACACTGTCAGTTATGTTCATCATCCCACATTGTTCTAAATTATTCCTCAATGTAAAAAAATTATCTGCCTCAAAGTGTGTACAATAAACTCTGTCTGCCACTGTAGTATTGTTGTTTTTATGTAACAGGAATCGCACATATCTGATTTTTCACTATAAGTGAACGGTATTTTTACACATTTCGCGGAACACACCCGAGAACCACATAAGAACACAACAACTGAGAGTTCGTTGAATTTGTTTTGCCAGACTTGCGTCTTGACCTACTTAGTGTCAGGTAAAAACAATGCTTTTGAGTCTTACAATTAAATGTTACTAACTAAAAAAAATATTTCTACTTTATGTGTTACTTATGAAGCAAATTTTTTAGATAATTTTTCAGAAATACCCCGAAATAATACAAAAAAATGAAATTTGCCATTATACTATAACACATGCAAACAAATACGAAGAGGACATTTTTGACTGCAATTAAAATCTACATAAAAAATTCAATACAAGATGATTCATTTTTTTCTAAAAATAATTTTACCAATTACCCACTTATTCTCCGCCACTGGTTGTGCAAGATGTTCGATATTAACAGGTTTTATGCTAACCCATGCCGTTATAACGTATACCAAATATGACTTAAATATCTCAACTACTTAATAATATAATATTCAATAAAGTCCAAAAATTTTTTCAAAATTTAACACCCTGTAACTTTTCTATGAAGCCTTAGAAAGATATAGTTTATACGAAAAAGTGCGGTTATTTTTTAAAGATCTATCACCTGTTATAGTTCTGCTACAAAAAACTGATTCAACCGTACCCTGTTTTTTTTATCACACTGTTATTTACTGTTAAAATCAATCCGTCTTATTGGAACACCCTTTATAACTCGCTATACATTTTTTTGCGAATTTCATCTAACATTTTTATTTTTCCTGGCCGTCTTATTGAAAGTAACTCCAAAAAAACTGATCAGTATCGTACATAGTAAATGAAAAATAAATAAATAAATAAGAAAAAAATGTTATACGGCAAACACACATTATTTCAGTACGAGGTACCCGCACATGGAGTTTTTTAAGCATAAATGGGTCATCCTGTATATATAGAGAGTTAATATTATATTGTCATTCAGTTCCGAGCTATGCTTAAAGTTGTTTCAAGTCTTTAGCTCTTCGGGAAGTTAGTTTAAAATCAATTGCAAAATTTGTATTTTATTTTTGTGAAATAACCATCTTTTTATATTTGTTACTACTGGACAAATAAATGTAATATATTTTGTTATTTTCTTCCTATTTCCAAAAACAAGCGAGGTAACCCGTGGTCAAAATACAGGGCGTCCAAATTGCAAAGAGAATTTGTTGCTGTTTTTAAATTGAAGAAAAGCTTTATAACCAAGGGACTGTGGTATCATACCGTCGAGTCGAACCGACCCTTCGAAATTATATCCATTTTGTATCTCGGAACGGCGACTCGCATAATGTATTTCCACCGCCAATTTCGCAAAAATTTATCGCCCGAACGTTGCCGGGGAGGCGGCATAACCACTTAAGGGTGTCTCCGATGATTTGTGGGGGCCGCGTGAGCGCTTAGTCTGGCTCAAGTTTACGAGGTGGAACTTTTAGTAAACGGCGATATAGTTTTGTAGCGGCCTAAAAAACTGCACTGAAAGCGGAAGGGTTTGCGACTTGTTTGTATACAGGGTGATTCACGTAAGTGGTTCATTAGAAGTTTACTGGGAAGGAGTGCGAATTTTCGTTTGAAATTTTGGTTACTTATATAACAGGTTGTAAACTTTCTTTCTAAAATATTTTCAACTTCCGACCACTTCCGGTTATACCGGAAGTCGATAGCAACTTTGTTATTTCAAATAGAACACCCTATATATTATTGCACCATTTGGTTCCCCATTAAAGTCCACATCTTTTTTCTAAATATAATATGTACCCTATTCCTAACCCTTTTCGAGATATTCGCAAATTTTTGATTTTTTTGAGTGTTGCAGCCATCGACCATAGTGATGATAACTTTGAAATTTATGAATCTGGAAAACTGCAATTGTGGACTGTGGTAGGCGAAAGTCAACTTTATTAAATGGTCTGTATGCCATTTCAAAATATTTTACAGGATGTTCGGGAAAAAATTCCCAATATCAACATCGAAAAATTGAAAAATCAAATTTTTTTAAAATAGAACCCATATTTTTTTATTGCACCATTGAAATGCTTGTGAAAAGACAGTTCAAAAATATATAACACACTATACCTATGTCTAAATGAAGCGGTTGCTTCGTTATTACGCAAAATACGTATTTTTGCAGCTCCATATCAAGAAACAACGGACCTTTTCTAATAAGGCGGCCATGGATTTTTCATTTGTGATTGTCATTTATTGTGTTCCAAACAATAAAATATTAACTGTTGACAAGAATGGCTCAAATTAACTATTCTAACGAAGATATTTTGAATACGTTTTACACTCATGGAGAGCGTAAAAGAATTTTAGAAAGAACAATTAGAGTTTTTAATGGAAGGCATTTACATTTACCACCTTTGACGAAAAGAAAATTCAGAAAGTTCTAACGATATTTCATAGTCCATGGCAAGGTCCAAACAAAGAGAAGCAAATGTAAATACGTAACAGATAAATAGCATAATATGAATAAAGTGTCTTACTTATACCTATGCAGTTTCTTGTTTTTTCTTCTAGTACCTATTTATTATTATGTAATTGTTAGTATTATTTAATTTTGTATTGTTGCTTCTCAGGGAAAAAATATTATTAAATAGTCCTTAACCTTGTCATATAATTGCGTTATTTCATTTTCCATGGCCCCCTATAATGTGACGCTCCTTGATACAGAGCGGAAAAAATACGTATTTTGCGTAATAACGAAGCAACCGCTTCATTTAGACATATAGTGTGTTATATCTTTTTGAACTGTCTTTTCACAAGCATTTCAATGGTGCAATAAAAAAATATGGGTTCCATTTGAAAAAAATTAGATTTTTCATTTTTTCGATGTTGATATTGGGAATTATTTCCCGAACACATCACTATGGTCGATGGCTGCAACGCTTAAAAAAATAAAAAAATTGCGAATATCTCGAAAAGGGTTAGGAATAGGATACACATTATATTCAGAAAAAAGATTTGGAATTTAATGGGGAACGAAATGGTGTAATAATATATAGGGTCTTCTATTTGAAATAACAAAGTTGCTATCGACTTTCGGTATAACCGGAAGTGATCGGAAGTTGAAAATATTATAGAAAGAAAGTTTACAACTTGTTATATAAGTAACCAAAATTTCAAATCAAAATTCGCGCTCCTTCCCCGTAAACTTCTAATGAACCACTTACGTGAATCACCCTGTATAGTATATAGGGTTCTTTCTGGTTATTTTGCACCGTCCATTTTTGATAGATATTCCAACTTTTATAACAGAAACTATTCAATAAACTAATGAATATAAATTTTAATAACTTTAAACAACTTTCTTATAGTAAAATATTTTCCCAAGTTGAAAAGAACTGTGTACGTACTTTATTTATATTTTTTAATCGAAAAAATAACACCGTAGGATTATACCACTTGATCGCATGCCCATGTTTTTCCCCCGAAAAAATATGCCACTAACTATTGTCTATTAGCAAAATACGCCTGGAAAATAAAAAAATCAAATGTGTCAAATTTTAACCGCAGAGTTTTTTCTTTAAAACCGCCAACAAAACAAAATATTTCTCCGAGTCAATAGATTCTACGTAAAATTGATCACAAAAAAAATGTGCTTACCGAAATCGAAAATATTCACAAACAGTAAAGTTGTAGCACCTTTAAGAAAAGTGAAGAAATGAACATTCAATTTTGGCATTATTTTGGAAAAAACAAAGTAAATAAGAACAGGAGATGAATATCTAAAAAAGTAAAAATATGTCGGTCACAGAAAATATACGCTATCCGCGTAGCATATATTTTCTGTGATGTCGGTAACTATGTTGTGGGATTTGTGTGCAATATTGGAATTTAATATTAAATAATAGCGTTGGGTGAAGATTTATAATAGAGTTCAAAACAGTGATGCACAAGTGGTGATTCTATTGGCAACGGTTTTTAGGTTTTCGTTAAAGATAGTATAATAATGATATTAATAAATACAAATTTATTTAACTTGGTCAAAGAGAAACTTTCAAAAATATTTCAAATTAGAAGTACATACGTAGATATTTAAAGAATTTAACATGACTTTATTTTTCTTGATGTCGGTAAACCTGTGCATTTTTTCTAGTTTTTTTTGCCATTTTTAAAACTGATTTGCCTATTCAAATCGCGTAGTCTACATAGGCCGAAACTGCACAACCATGGCATTGTAGAAAACAAACATTTACCATACAGGGTGTCCCATAACTTATCCGCCATAGGGCAACAGGTTCGGTACTAGACGTCAAAATACACCGTGTGAGCCAAAAATGCCTTAGTAAAATGTTGCTCGTTTAAAAGATACAGGGTGTTGAAAATGAAACTTGATTTTCGAAAAATTGCAATAATTCTGAAACCGTTGAAGGTATCTTATTCAAAATGGACACACTTGGGTGAGAAATGCGAATTGGGTACTAGTTTGAACCTTGTTCCTAGAGGGCGCCTGGTGCGAACTTCGTGATGAATTAAATTCTGCATAATATTCTACGTAAGAAATATTCCACGTAAGAAATATACTCTCGGTCAATATCGATATCTCAAGCCGTATGCGAGATATTCGTCTCTGAATGTAGAAAATACTTATTATTTTCTATATAAGTGCCAAAGGTTCCTGATTCCCAACTTAGTTAATAGTTTTGCACTCGACGCGCGTTTCGCTAACAAGACTTAAACAAAGTTTTGGCGTGTGGAGTTAAGCAAAAGAAGCATTTTTTATCGAAACTATGGTAAAATCCATTTTATATTTGTAATTCATATACCTACTCATCATACTTAAATAAACGTCGCAAAGGTTGAGATTATACTTTTATTGTCACCACAAAGATATCTACTAAAATCTTAACTCCCCGTTGAGTGGCAAAGCCACCTGTTTAAATCTGTCAGTTATGACAAAATGGTCAACATAGGTCGTGCACAAAATAAAATTTTTATCTGTTAAATGCTTATAAAGCATCATAATATGTTTACGGATTTTTTTCTTAAAATGATTTGCTCCACTGAAAATTTAAAAAGGAGATAACCTGTACAGAAATTCCAAGTAAATAATCTGCACTTATATTGATATATTGATTTAGAAGAATCTATTTATTTTTAATTAACGCAAATCTCGACCACTATCAAGAAACCTCATAGACATACCGCCCGTCTAAGCAACTGTTTATACAAAACCAGAAAGTTTCCCCGACCGTATAACTCCCCCCCCCCTACCCCCAGCTGCGCGAAGTCCTAAACTTCCAGAAAGCGAGCGTAAATACGAAAATAAAGTCCCTCCCCGTTCACCAACTTTATTGGAATTAATTAGTACCTCCACGTGATTTACACCTAGTTAGGCAGTTGGAGGGGGGTCTAACGACGGTCTCCAGGGGCACCGGAACCCCCCCCCCGAGGGGGGTTTATCGATCGACCGATACCCTTGAAGGCCGCCGACACAGAAAAGATAATTTCGTTGTTAATTGGTTTCTACGAACCACGCGGGCTCACGGAGCAGAGCGAGGAAGTTTTTAATATTTGTTAGGTCTTCAGTGATATTTTCGGTAACAACGGCCTTAATATTTTTTATATGTGTGGGTATACGGGTTATATACAGTGTGTCCCACTTAAGGACTGACCACTCCTGTACAATTTTTATTTATGGCTCGATTTCCATAAACTTTTTTTTGTTGGATAGAGCTTCAAAAATGGCATTAAATTTATATACCCCGATTACTGTAAGAAGTCCTGATTTTGTCAGATGACCCTCTCCACAAAATCCCTAGAAATTTTCTGTTAACGATGGGTATAACAATGGTATATGTGTCTCAACCGGTTAATGACGTCACTCGTTGATTTATGATGTGAAAAGTTACCCAAGTGATACGAAAAAATAACATAATAAAATAAAAACCCTATTGCCAATCACGATTATGCCCCTACAAATAAAAATAGCTATGAATACAACTCATTTTAATAATAATTTCAAACGTCATGGAAACACTTTCATTTTGGTATTTTGTTAAAATCAGCCACTTGGGCCAGCGTCTATGGGGCGAACTCAGGCAAATTTTGTTTCGGTGTTGTGAAAGTGACAGTGAAGGTTTTCCGGATCGTTCAAAAGGGTTCAAACTTTGGGCAGTGAAAATATTAGCGGGTATTGTACGTTTCATGGGTTTTACCGTTATCTGTGTTGTTCTTGTTCGTGTTATTAGTAGTTATTCATTGTGCAAATGGGCTCGCTACTGACCTGGACTTATGACCCGGTTGCATTTTTTGCTGCATTAATGCCAACTTAGGATGGCGAAATTACCATTTGACAGTCCCAGTAAGGACTTCTTAAAATAATTTTACTATAATTCAGGTACCTCGTGCCTTAAATTTATGGCCCACTGAGACGGTGTTTTAGTGCTGAAATTTCGAAAAGTATTATTAGGGATTTTTTTAGAGGAAAATCAATGCCGGATTCTTATTCAGCGTTGTTCGAAACCCAAACGTACCAATTTACCATAGCTCTACAGAGTGTTTCAAAATTTTTAGTGTCCCATTTAATTAGTGACCACCCCTGTAAAATTTTTATTTTTAGCACGATTTCATAAACTTTTTTTGTTGGATATAGCTTCAATAATGGCATTAAATGCATAATTCAGGTGCTTCGTGCGTTACATTCATGGCCCACTGAGATGAAGTTTTAGTGCTGAAATTTCGAGAATTACTATTAGGGACTTTTTTAGAGAAAAATTAATGCTAGATTTTTATTCAACGTTGTTGGAAACCCAAACGTACCAATTTGCATTAGAAAATGGAGGACTAATTGAAATGACTGAAATTTGAGTTTATGTTATGTTGTGTTGTTTATTCATGTATTTGATGATATTAAATTAAATAAAAAATTTGTTCGCTAATAAATTTTTGAAAGAATATGAGTGCCTCATGAATATTTTAGTGACCAACTTACCAGAAATTAAGAAAATTAATTACAAATTATTACGTTTTTGTCTGGAACCTCTTATAAGAATCCGGCATTACTTTTCCTTTTTTAATTTTTTTTGGAACTCCCTGTAGAGCTACGGCAATGCAAATTGGTACGTTTGGGTTTCGAACAATGCTGAATAAGAGTCTGGCATTAATTTTCCTCTAAAAAAATCCCTAATAGTACTTCTCGAAATTTCAGCACTAAAACACCGTCTCAGTGGGCCATGAATTTAACGCACGAGGCACCTGAATTATCCATTTAATGCCATTTTTAAGGCTCTACCCAACAAAAAAAGTTTATGAAAATCGAGCTATAAATAAAAATTGTACGGAGGTGATCAGCCCTTAAGTGTGGCAATAAAATTTTGAAACTCCCTGTAGAGCTACGGCAATGCAAATTGGTACGTTTGGGTTTCGAACAATGCTGAATAAGAGTCTGGCATTAATTTTCCTCTAAAAAAATCCCCTAATAGTACTTCTCGAAATTTCAGCACTAAAACACCGTCTCAGTGGGCCATGACTTTAACGCACGAGGCACCTGAATTATGTGTTTGATGCCATTTTTAAAGCTCTATCCATCAAAAAAAAGTTTATGAAAATCGAGCTATACAAAAAAATTTTACAGGGGTGGTCAGTCCTTAAGTGGGACACACTGTATTGTCACACCGGGCCGGGAATGCCCTGTGTGTGCCGCGAGAGAACCCTGTTGTCCCTCGCGACTTGCCGGGGATCTTTGAGGGGCACGACTGGCAGTGGATGCTGGACGTAGGTAATCCCAGGAGAACACACACGTTACTAAAGACACGAGGTAATTATAAAAACTTGGTTTTATTCAGACGACTCACCGTATGGCTTTTGGGACTACGGCGAGCGGGCCGCGGATCCGGGGTACCCATTGAATTGACAAGTAGATGGAAGGAGTGTAAAGAGAGAAACTGGCAGCCAAACTTGAGTAAGTGAAATAGTAAATAAATCAGCTGATTCCGGCAAAAACCACATAACACAAAAGAGGTGTTTGTCCTAACTTTCTATTTTTGTGTACTGTGCTTCAAACGAGTTCCGTTGTCAAACGTCATTTTAATTTTCCTTCTGTCCCAATACGAATAGGTGTAATTATTGTATTATTTATATTTGGTTTGAGTTCGTGTCGTGTCTTAGTTGGTGTTTAGTTTAATATTATTTTTAGATCGGAGAGAAAATTTAATTTAGCTATGTGGCTATATTCTCTCTGTTTAAGTTGTAAATTACAAAAAAGAGGGTCAACTCCTGTTGTGTATTTGGATGTGTACCAAACGGGGCGGAAAGAATAAAATAATAGTGGGGTTTCTTTTCATTCGTAAGTCTTAAAAATCTTTGCTAATAACTTTGCAGTTTTCCAAAAGATACGGTGATATTAGAGACAAGTGGATTGCAGCAATAAAAAAGAAAAATTTTGTACCGTCTACAAGTATTTACTTGCATTTGTAGTCAACAATTTATTGGGAGCAATTTCAGAGAATTTTGGGCAGCGCAAACTTAAAAAATATGTAATTACTACAGTTTTTTATTTTCCAAGTCATGATAGAAACTCTATCAAGGGAAAAACTGGCAAAATATTGTGCTAACGAACCTAGCTCTTCGTAGTCAAATCTTGAGGTTCTGGTCCCTTTAATAAGGTAATTATTTGTAATTCTTTTTGTTAGATGCCTAAACATTAAAAATTATATAAAAATATGTAAAAGCTACCTGTCTTACATGCTTTTATTATTAAATTAAATTTTAAAATTAATAAATCAGTTAAGATAAGTAATTAAAGTTGAAAATGTATACCTTATCCTAGATATTTTGTCGCCTTTATTTTAAAATAAACTTATTTTGGAATTTGTATTTTATTTGTCTCAATTTACTTCCAGGTACATAAAATTGCCATGTATGTATTTTTTTTAATCAATTCACTACTTTTTCTGTGCAGTATTTACATAATTGTGGGTATATAGAAAAATTCACATTCCTACAAACAAGCCCCGAATTTCCGAATACAGATCATACAATAAAGAGAATTACGGAACATGCCCATTAAATTCGCTCATTAATATGCAACATCCCTATATACCTCCTTTGCCTGAATCAGCTGACACGTTCATTAGGCGTCCTTGTCTTACTTATTGCCATTTGAAACCTATCTCTCTCTAGAGTTGGCTGCCCCAAACAACAATGAAAGTGGTACCTGTGCGACATCCATTGAACTTATCAATTCGATGGGGGTACCGGACTTCTCGGAACACCCTTCGACCCTCAACTACCCCAGCGCTCCAAGGGTGGCGAACACGCCGATGCCCTTGCAGCTAACTAGGGGGAACTCCACCTGTTTCGACCCCGGTGGCGAACACGCCGATGCCTTGGTCCCTACAGGGGAGTAGCCGAGGATCTAGTGGTGACTAAGAAGCCGATGCCACTGATGTCCAGCTCTTGGCTGGCGCCGAATTTATACCCGTCGATTCTGCCGAATCGGCGGTGAACTTTGATTTGTTATTATTATTACTTATTAATTGTTTCTCGTATTTACATTATCGACTTCCCCTTGTATACATTGATGAGGATGTTTTCTAAACATTTTAGTAATTAGGGTCATTCGCCTCCAGGTGTAAAAATAATTAGTTTGACTATTTGAACATAGATGGTTCTCAGTGTCACTTTTGTGACAATATAATGTGTTAACTCTAATATTTGTATTACAGTAGTTATATGGCCGTAGATGAGGGGAGGGGTTGTGGGTTGAACCCCCTCCCCATAATTGAAAAAAATCATGATGTGACTGTAATTTCTTGTGCCATTTTTAGATTATTTGTGCAAAAAAATTCGCATGCATTTTAGTGAACAGGCGGTTGTCCACAAGGTACCTTTCGTCAATCCCACTTTAAACAAAACCGGTAGGAAGAAATTTTAAATATTTATCTATTGCCGTAATATACAGGGTTTCCCAACGACCACTTGACCCCCCCCCCCCCAAATTCGAAAACCGAAAAATATTTGAAAATTCTCCGAGACCCTTCGATTTTTGTTTTTGGGGGGAGCTTTCTTGACAGTCAAGCCAACCCGATATGTTCATCCCCCTAATCCCTAGCAACCCCAACTTTAAAATTTCAAATGGAACTAATACCCCCCTTGTGGCGCATCATTTTAAAGCACTTTTTATTGCGAATACAATGATGTATCGTTTTTAGAATTCTGTTGAGATTTGACAGAATTATTGGCTAAAAACGGAGAGTTGACAATCCACTGTACGCGTAGTAAATTCTACACAAATGCCCGCCATTATTAAGTTTTTTTATCTACTACACACGACCCAACTACCTACTTTTTATTGACGTGCCTATCAGTTTACAAAAAAGTCACAAATGAAAGAGCGGAAGCAAAACAAAAAAGTTCATATACGAATTCAAGCATTATATCTTTTTAAAATATGTAACAAAACTTGCTTGTAACTACGAAATCGTTAGTTGCAGCCTGCTATTGAAAGTGTAAACGTGTTTTTGAAATGGTTTATTCTATCACGGAAAGGTTAGAAATTGTTGCAATTCGTGCTGTAGCTTTAGCGCAATCATGATTTCGATAACAAATTGCAACAATTTCTACCCTTTCCGCGATAGAATATACCATTTCGAAAATACGTTTCCACTTTCAATAGCAGGCTGAAACTAACGATTTCGTGGTTACAAGCAAAAAAACGGGAACTTTTTTTGTAACTTTTTGTTGCATATTTTAAAAAGATATAAGGTTTGAATTCGTATGAACTTTTTTTGTTTTGCTTCAGCTTTTTCATTTGTGACTTTTTTGTAAACTGATCGACACATCAATAAAAACTAGGTAGTGTAGTAGATAAAAAACTGTTTTTAGCCAATAATTATCAATAATTCTCTCAAATCTCAACAGAATTCTAAAAACGATACATCACTGTATTCGCAATAAAAAGGGCTTTAAAATGATGACAAGGGGGGTAGTTCCATTTTAAATTTTAAAGTTGGGGCTCCCCCCAAAAACAAATATCGACGGATCTCGTCGAATTTTCAAATAGTTTTCGTTGGGAAACCCTGTATAGGTACATGTATAATATACACGGTGTCCCAGGTTTTTTTGATCAGGACTTTGTCATTCTGTAGAAAAACTCATTATAAATGGGTTGCTCATATAAACATAGGGTCTAAAGTTCTTCGTTTCTGAGATACCTACACGGTGTTTTAGTTCTCTTTTTAAAATTGAATAATTGAATAATTATCATCTCATATTTATTGGCAATATCTCTAAAAAAATAATCAAGGTGCTGAACTGAAATTTGGCACTGTTATGTTTTTGGAGAAGGAGAATAAGCTGAAGATGCCAATTTCTACGTTTCTTGCAGAGGGCGCCATTTGCGCTATTTTTGGATGGTGCTTTGACACGTAACTTTTTTGAGGTTATCTTTTTGGTTTATTTTTATACTGCAACAAAAAGGCACTCTCGTACCGCGTTCAAATGTTACAGATCAATTTAAAGTAAGAAAAAATCCCATGAACAATGAAATAACAATTATTCGCTTTCAAAATGGAAAGGATATGACCGAGAAAATTAATCTTTACCCTAAGCTTACCTTTATCCCAGTTTAAAAGTTAACTTAGTCATGGATCGTTCCTGGGTATTTTGTACTGGGTTATGGCAAGCTGATGACGGCATAGCAAGCTAGAAACTGTCGACTGTCTCGGTCTAACCTCGCCTTTAAAAGCGATTCAGCATGTATGTTATGCAATCCATTAGATACTGGTTCCCTCTGTCAGTTACCGAAAATAATAATTTGTATCAACTATATTTTGTGTAAATTTGGGGACGTTAATTATCATCTCATATTTATTGCCATGTTATTGTTATTTTGATTTATTAAAGTAAGTACTACAACTACTAATTACTACCAGAGGAAAGTCGCCTAAGATGGGGTACATTTTTGTAATCCCCCTAAAAGTTGAGTGTTTTTAAAAGAATCAACGTAACTTTTTTCAAAACTGGACTTCATCCCTTACGCAACCTGATTGTCTACTTGAAACTATAATTAAAATTCTAACTTTTCGTTTTTTGCTTTTAAACTTTTTTCGGCAACTACCCCATATTAGGAAACTCTATCCCTAATATGGGGTACTTCTATTTCCTAATATATGGGGTACCTAAGAAATGATTAAAATTAAATAAAATACCTACGAAACAAACACGGTGGGTTGGACAATACGTCTTTATTTGGTGTTATTTTAGAAACAAAACAAACATTATCAAAAAATAATTCTTTAAAACAATTATAAAACTATTTAAAGATTCAATTCGCACAAAAGTAAATATTTTTTCTCGGTTTCCATAGCATGATTTACGATTGCATTTTCCATGTCGACGGAAAAACAGGTTTCCGCCCAAAACTACCATAAACAATATCTTCTGCTGCTCCATTCATTTTTACATCTTTCCAACGTTATCTGGGGTACCGGGTACCCGAAATTAGGACTCCCAGAGTACCCCATATTAGGCCTAGGGCAGTAGTAAAAATAAAACAGTAGATTTTAAGAAATAAGCAAATATATACATAAAAGAACCAGTCTAAGCCAAAACTAGTTCATAATACACGTTTTGAACAACATACAATAATTTAACTTACCTTATTTGTAGCCAAATTCACAGGATTTTCTAGAAGCTAAAAATTTTCAATACGCTCACTAATTTTGTTTCATGTTGTATTAGTCATGTTGTAGCTGTCTGCATCCCGAGATGCTTACTAGTTACATGTCACTTCTAGAAGCTTAGTATAGCCCCCACCATATAGATGGCAGCGCTTAGATCCTGAGAAATTGAGGTAACCCATATTAGGCGAATTTTCTCTACCTTTCTAAAGCCCGAAAGTTACCTACCTTACACTTACTTTTTCTCTATGTGAAAAATTTAGAGCTTGTACAGTACATTACTTTAAAAAAACTTTTCCCCAACTTTGTTGTTTCTACTTACGATCAGGATGGAGGCAATATTTATTGTTTCAATCGCAACAAAGCTATCCCTACTCCGCGCTCGCGTCTTAGGTCCTTAAATTCCACATCCCGGCTCAACCCGTTTACGACCCCCCCCCCCCACCTCCCACCCCAAACCCGGACGTCCTTCTTTTACGCCCCACTAAAAGAATCCGCGTGAAGAATTAGCCCGGATCCGTGCCCGGATTTCTCCGGCAATTAACCGGCGGGACGGGGCGCGCCGTGCGGCCTCGCCGCCCCGAAAAAGTGCGAAATTTAACGGTTCGGAACTAATATCGGGCTGCCGCCCCGGCTCCTTGGAAATATGGTTACGGCCACGTCGGCCGGGTAATTGCCGTTTCGGAAACGGCGCAGCGGCGGGCGTGGGGGGAATCCGGGAAAGGAAGTCGGGGCGGCACCGTCGCAATGATAAAGGCCTGCCAGCTGGCGACGCGAAACGTCACTACGTCATCACAGGGAGGTCGGGAGGTTGCTTTTTGAAGTTGTTTACGTTTACTTTTCTGGCGATTTTCCTGTTTTAAAGAACGTTTGTTGTGTGTTGGACTGTGTTTTTTAGTAATATAGGACGTGGAGTTTTATTAATAAGGTGGTAAAACAGCAGTGGTTCAGAATAAAGTGATTAAAGTTCAATTCTAGTGTATAGATTTTAGGTTGTGTCTATAGTTTCGGACTAAAATCATGCCGTGGACGTGTTCCGTTCCCAACTGAAAGGGAACTTACAAAGGCGATCCTAATGTGTCCTCTTTTTCCTCCATAAAGACCCCATTTTAAGGGAAAAGTGGGTTAAGGCCATCAAAAGAGATTTTGTTCCTACACAGTTTTCCAGGATTTTGGTTTGGACTGTTGGAGAGTGTTATACCTAACAATTTTACGTGATTAAACGTAACCACGTTGAAATCAGTAAGTTTTATGGTTTTATTTATTCGAATTTAGGCAGGCAAATAATAAATAATTGGCATTTACGAAAATTTTACCGGTAGATACCTATCTAAATGCACCAAAACCCCTTGAAAATATAACTTTCACTCTCGTAGATTATTATCCGTGTTGTAAAACCATGAGCTATATATGTAAACAATCATTTTAAAGTGTTTTTTTAACAAATTTACTAAGCTGACACTTTGAAATTTGAATTTGGCGCCTTAGGCTCACCTCCCTTGGATGACTCATCGCTTTCAGCTGGCGGGCCTTGTTATTGCGACGGTGCCGGTCGCGGCATCGCGGGACCACCATTTTCCGCGAAGTCTAAATCCCAGGAGGCCTACCTATACCGTTACGGCGCTGTCTCGCCTGGTCCAGCTTTGATTTGACAATGTTGTGCAAGATGAACTTGTCCGAGAATTTATAATGTTCCTTCTTTTCGCATTGGTAATATCCTGTCGAGTACCAGGCCTGGCGAGAATTGGGAGTGCTGAGATTTAGAAGTCGCGGTAGGTCGGAGTCACATAGCGCACTCAGGCGAGCGCCTCAAAGATATCAATAATTTTTAACTGATTAAGATGAAAATATCAATTCTAACGACTTAAGGAATGGCTGCTGATCAAAAAACGACTTCACTTTTAAAAGTATCCCGAGTATACAGGGTGTCCCAGTTCCAAACGTCATAAATAAAACGGATGGTATTAAATCTCATTCATATGAACATTTTTGATCCAAGAAAGCTTATTAAGGTACAGGGTGCGAAACTTTGTAAAAAAATAGATTTTCCTGAATATTTTGGAAACTAAGCAAGCAGGTACCAGTCTGCATTCTAGTACAGTTTATAGGAGCGTGGCAGAAATTACGCACGCCTTAAACATATTTGAATTATTTGTTGGGATCCCGATTTAATGTTAATTAAATAATTAATTTGTTATAAAATCCCCAGATTTTGTGCAACACAGGAAAATTAATAAATTGCACCAAAAAATCTGCTGATTTACGTTAGTTTCAGTTATGATATTTAAAATTATTTTTCTTATAATGTGCACTTTCAATTTCAGTTGCTAGGCTCTGTATATCTATACCTTTCTTATTACACGTTTTTAAAGCTATGTTCATATATATTTTTTCCTAAAAATGAGATTTTGTACCATCCATTTTAGATATACGATTTTTTCGAACTTGGAATCCCTGTATAAATATAAATTTATATACATGGTGTTTCAGAAAACCCTGGTATAACTTCTGGAGCAAACATAACTTCAAAAAATAAAAAAAAAATCTTATTGGCCATGCGTAGGTACATTATAGAAATTTGGCACTACTATGTTTTTGGGGACGGAAAATAGGCTGAAAATGAAATTTTTTACGTATCTCACAGAGGGCGCCACTTGCGCTGTTTTTGGGTGGTGCTTTTACTCTTAACTTTTTTTGAGGTTATCTTTTTGGTGTTGAAAGTCCATCATTTTAGTGCATTTTTCATTTGCAACAAAAGAGTACTCTTGTTTCATAACGATAAAATTAACCGTTTGGGTTAAAATTGACAAAACGTGTCCCAAAACAGCTGTTAACTCCAACATTGGAGACATAAAATTTTCACCTACTGCTTTTAAACGTTACGAACCAACTGTACATCGAAAATGATGAAAAAATGCCAAATATACACTATTGGTTTTCTTGAAATAGGGAGTCAAAATTTTGTAAAATTCGATCCTATCCATTTTGAAAACAAATAATTTTTGGTACACTGTGACATATGTGTTTTGGGGCACGTTTAACCAATTTCAACACATAGTTGATTTTATCGTTATGAAACGAGAGTACCTTTTAGTAGCAGAAGGAGAAGATGCAATAAAATGTTGGACCTACAAGACCAAAAACACAACCTCAAAAAAGTTACGAGTAAAAGAACGGTCCAAAAACAGCGCCAGTGGCGCCCTCTGTAAAATACGTAGAAATTGATATTTTCAGTTTATTTTCCATCCCCAAAAACATAGTAGTGCCAAATTTCAATAATGTACCTGGTATACAGTAGAAGGTACGGTCAGTATTCAATTTTAAAAGGTAAACTTTGTGGCCCTGGGTGTAAGAAACTAAAGACGATAGACACTTTATGGTCAATAAGAATTTTATTTCTATTCTTTGAAGTTCTGTATGCTCCAGAAGTTATTTCAGGTTTTTCTGAAACACCCTGTATACGTGTAATTTTTGAAATTGTCGTCCGATTCGGATTGGATTTTTTAACGACAAGGCGTCAAAACTGTAGGTACTTTAGGGCAAAACGGCACAATTTATATAAAAAAAACAAGGTCTACTACGATTATAATTATTTATTATATTATATTTTTGGCGCCAAAATTCAAGAAATCTAATTAGCGATTTTTTTATAAAAATTCTGACTACTCCCCACTGGATTGGGCATTCCTTAAAACGGTTTGTACCAAATTCTGTTAAAAGTATCCAACAATAAAAATTGTAGAAACCAATGAAACTTGCGATTTAACTACCTACAGGGTGTCTCCTTTTGATCTGGAACACCCCTGTAAAATTTGAGCTGGCTTACGGATTTTAACGATTTTGTTTTGTATATAAAGCCCTCCTAGACGTACTTATCAAACACTTTTCAATGAGCCTATGATTATTCCAGGGCCGGATTAAAAAAATTGTTTGACACAAATTTTCGAGTTAAGGTATCAGCGATTTTTTTATTGGAAATCTGATAATGTGGCGTTCATAAGCGCCCCTAAAAACCCCCAGATTCCAAATTTCTAGAAATTATTCCCACGAATTATACTTTTTACACTGCATCACAATAATTGCAAAAAATCAAAATTCCAATTTGAGTTCAGCTATTAAGGTGGCCATGGAAACAAGTTAAAATGGTAAAAAGAGGTCCACAGGGGACAATAGTAATAAACCTGATTGCAAACTGTACTCGGTTTCTTTTTTCAGTATTGCAGTAAAGTACAAATTTTATGCCATTTGAGACGCAAGAGAGCTCGCTGCCGTCGCAGGCAGCCATGGAAAAACAATGGCTTCTAGAAATGTCAGTTTATGCATTTAAAACAAACGTTACTCAGGGGTTGATGTTGCTAAAATAATTTAGGTGTTAAAAATAATTTAGTAGGTATAAAATGTAATTTCTAATCGATTCGTAAATACATTTCTATCGTTTAAAATATTGCTGCTTTAAATTACATTCTTCAAATACGTACTTTATAGTGTATAATCGTATACTTTATTATTTGTAACAAAAAAATGTAAAAATGAATATTTCTCAGCCGTGCAAGTGCAAGCTGCCTGCGATGGCAGCGAGCTCTCTTGCGTCTCAAATGGCATAAAATTTGTACTTTACAGCAATACTGAAAAGAGAAACCGAGTACAGTTTCCGATCAGGTTTATTACTATTGTCAGCTGTGGACCTCTTTTTACCATTTTCACTTGTTTCCATAGCCACCTTAACATCTGAACTCAAATTGAAACTTTGATTTTTTGCAATTGTGATGCAGTGTAAAAAGCATAATTTGTGGGAATAATTTCTTCAAACTTGGAATCTGGTGGTTTTCAGGGGCGCTGATTAACGCCACTTTATCAGATTTCCGATAAAAAAATCGCTGATACCTTAACTCGAAAATTTGGGTCAAAAATTTTTTTTAATCCGGCCCTGGAATAATCCTATGGTCATTGAAAAGTGTTTGATAAGTACATCTAGGACGGCCCTATATACAAAAAAAATTCGTTAAAATCCGTAAGCTAGTTCAAATTTTACAGGGGTGTTCCAGATCAAAATGAGACACCCTGTATCCTGTATTTTATCTGTCTACTCGTTTTAAATCAAGTTACATGTGCGGATTCAAAACAATTAATGCAAGTTACTTTATTACAATAATAGTAATATCAATAGGTATACATACTTAAATACAAAAACCCTAATGTAAAAATTATGGGATATGAAAAATATATCTAGGTAAATGGTGGATTAGTAGAAATAGTTTACATTAGATTTTTTGTATTCATGTACCTACACCTATTTGTAATAAATCAAGTTAGAGTTTCAATTGTTTTCAATCCCCGGAACCAATTTTTGACAAAAAGTCATTCTTCACAAGTTTTGCTTGCCACGGAAATGTTATGATTCACGTTGCAAATTATTAGATCAAACATAAGGGTGTCTAAAAAATGCCTTCATTATTTTTCAAACCAAAAACAATTTCCTACTCTTGTGCCTTTTTAAGTTTTGCGTTTTGTCGTGTATGTCTGATCTAAACATTGTCAACGGCAAGAAAAACTCGAATCGATAATAAAAAAGTTTTCCTTCTTGCGAACCACATACTGTAGAACAGAATGCGGTAGTAATAGGTCTGTAGTAGGAGTAAACAGCCTAAAGAAATTATTCAAGAGTTATGAAAATAAAAAATTGGAGTTATTTCTTCGGGGAAGCGATGATGTTATTATTTTTATTATTTTGCAATCAAAAGTTTTGCGGACTAGTTTGCTATCTGGATATAGCGATTTGTTTTATGAACGATCGCAATAAAAAAAGTTATGAATATCGTCCGCAATCGTTAATCGACTATGCCATAATGTTTATCATGCAAGCAGCCTGTTATAGTCACACACCCTATACATAAGCGAAGCTATATAAATAGGTCTTTGGTAATATTAATTTCTTTTAAAAGAAATGGCTTGTGGCATATGGGACAAAATGCTTTGGTAATTGGCAGGTGCGCTGCGTCTGCCTGATGAGGGCCAACAAGCCCGAAACAGGTACCTGTCGTGGTCTGCACACCTCCGAAAGACCCATACACAATTTCCATTAGATATTGGAAACTAGTTTGGTGTTGCCAATTACCAAAGCATTTTGTCCCATATGCCACAAGCCACAAGCCATTTCTTTTAAAATTATAATGGGGACACTAAATATTCATTAATTTCTTTCACGATCTCATGATCTGTAGCAGTGAATAGCACGCTTTGTTAAAATCCTATATGCGTTGCACAGAATCGCACAAAAGGGCCCCAACAAAAAGGTTTATCCGACCCGCCCGGTGTTGATTTCGTTCCCGGCTCGCTTGCAGAGCCCGCTCTCGTTCCCCGTGCGGAATGTTTTGGGGCACGAGAAAAATTGGGCCAATTATATTATCAAGCTCGATAAAACGTATTAAAATAATGAGGCGGCTGTGAAATAATGATGCAGCGCGGGTGTAACCCTATCGGATGCGCATTTTTCTAGAGTGCGGCCTTATAGCCTTTGCTCGGATACAGGCGGCACATGTAGCGAAAAGAAAAGAACTATAATAGAACAATGGGACGAATGTATAGTTTCATTAAGGGTGATTAGGTACCGATATCTTTGAAACTAATGAAGATATATAGTGTGACCCATTTATTTTCGGGTCACTCTGTAAAAAGTTTATTTATTGTGCGATTTGATCCGGATTTTTTTTTAATTGTAGAGTTTGATGAACTGAGTTTTTTAGCAAAAATTATCTCTTATACAGGGTGAGTCATTAGTAATGGGTAATGCCACATAGTGCAACCGCAAAATACAGGGTGATAAAGAGTGATTTTTTGCTATTTCATCAGATCTCTGTAGCTCCGCTGTTTCTGATTATACAGAAAAACTGTAGAAACAAAAATTGTAGATAATTTTGGGCTTAATAAGATAATCTCATCCAATTTTTTCTGTTGTTTGTGATTTTTGAGATATGGCATAAACTTGTGTTTTTTAAATGTAAATCATAGTTGGCCATTTTTTGAGCTTTGCAAAGATATAATACTCGGCGTAGTTATTACAAAAAATAGAAGAGCTATGCCTAATTTTCTGATTTTGTTAAAATTTTCACATAGTCAGCTATGGAGTATTTTCATAATTACGTTCTATTTTATAATTAGACATACTTCAAACTTTCTAATATTTTGTTTTTAGCTGGTAACAAAATACAACAAAATAAAGCAAAAATTAAAAAACTCAAATTCAAATTAATAATATTTTAAAAGGTCACCTTTTAAAAAAAAGGTGTTCACCATTATTACTTATGCAAATATTGCACCTTTTTAAAACTGTATTTGTCGCCTTTCTTAGACAGCGCCTGTCAATACTGGCAATTGCTTCTAAAACAGCTGCTCTTAATTCAACAATTATTGTCTAATACTTTATTTTGTACTGTTCCCCACAAAAAGAAATCCAAAACAGACAAATCGGGGGATCCGGGCTTCCAGGAAATAGGACTATTTCTCCCTAGCCAACTATTTGGATAGAGCTGATCTAGGTATAATTTCTTATACGGGCAAATAATTATGTGGTGGAGCACCATCATGATAATTTTGGTTTTATTTTCTTACATTTTGTTACCAGCTAAAAATAAAATATTTGAAAATTTGAAGTATGTCTTATTATAAAATAGAACGTAATTATGAAAATATTCCATGGCTGACTACGTGAAAAATAAAAAAAAACAGAAAATTAGACATAGCTATTTTATTTTTTATAATAACTATGCCGAGTATTATATTTTTGGAAAGCTCAAAAAATGGCCGATTTGATAAGGCCACAGACAACTATGATTTACATTTAAAAAAACACAAGTTTATGTCATATCTAAAAAATCACAAACAAAATAAAAAATTGGATAAGATTAGGTATCTTATTAAGACCAAAATTATCTACAATTTTTGTCTCTACAGTTATTCTGTATAATCAGAAATAACGGAGCTATAGAGATCTGATGAAATGGCAAAAAATCACTCTTTTCAAAATATCTAGTGAGCCATGAACTTTTTTAAAAATCCAAAAGGGGCATTAGATTGAACATTCAAAACTGCAATTCTTTCCCTACTTAACCTTTGTTCTAGCTCTGCTAGTTTCCGAGATCCCCATAGTGGGCATCGAAAAGGCCCACTACATTTTCAGCTCATTCTCCATCCCCAAAAACACAGCAGTGCCAAATTTCAGTTACGCAGCTTGATTAGTTTAGGAGATGTAGCCTTAAATCAATTTCAAAAAATGAACTTCAACGCCTTGTATCTCTTAAACAAACAACATTTCTATAAGGCATATTAGCTTCAATCGTAATATTTTGGCCCAAAATATATGCGGTTGCACTATGTGCCATTACTAATGACTCACCCTGTATAAAGAATTCAAGGCCTACTGCATAGTTTCTATAGAAGCAAAATTTTAATAAATCACATTACCGATTTTTTTAGAAAAAATCTGTACACGCCACTGGATTTCAACACCCCTCAAAACGGACCTGCACCAAATTTTACTAAAATATTTCAAATAATAAGAGTTTTGTGGAAAAATTAAAAATGCACACTACTTTTTAGTTTTCTCAAATTTATTTTAAAATCTATATTCTTCTAAAACGATATTGGAGTTTTTTTTATTAATTATTAATTATTGGTCTTAGTGTTCCAGCAAATTTTCAACGAAACGGAATCGGTTTCCAGAAATTTGCTTAAAGCCAGACATAATGGACGTCATGGACTTTTAAAAAATAAAAAACAAATTTTACATTATTTTAAAGACAATCCTCGAACTACTTAGTATTAGAACGGCTAGTTTGGTCATTAATATCCCCAGAGAAAGAACAAAAAGATATCTGGAACAAAACAAAAGAAAAGTTTTCAAACCAAAATTTTTGCGTACACTGGAACTGGGAGTTGAAGAAAGAAGATTAGAGTTTTGCTATTGGCTGCAAGGAGAAAATCTAAGCACCGGTAACTTTTTAAATGAAATTCTATTTAGCCACGAAACTACCTTTTACCACAAATAGGGTGGTTACATTTTATGTTAAATTTGCAAGGAGAAAATCACTGTTTGTTAAAAGATTAACGGCCATTGCAAAAACAGATTACTAACTTTCTGTGGTATAGAAATTCCATTTTAAATTTGTTTGCTTTTTTATCATTGTGCAATGGTGCTTCTTAAAAGGCGCGTTTTGTTAAAGAGGAATATCAACTATAGGTACCTATATTATCTCTGCGCTATAGTCAGAATGGCAAGTACTTTTGTGATCATCCCTAAAAACTGTGTTTCGTCCCATTTAAAACTTTCTTCAAATTTTAAATTATAACGAATCAAATTCTCATCATCACCTCAAAAAAAAAATACTCGTGGGATTTTACCGTTTTTGTTTACCTTTCAGTACCCACTTTAACTAGGCCCTTCAATTCTCATAATGTGTAAAACGGAACTACTATCTAACAGGCTAGAAAAAGCACCATAGAATACATTTGCATATAGTTGTTTACCCTCCCTAGGAAAAACAAGGTGAAATTCCAACAAATTACCTGGCTTACACAATACCGCCCCGTAAACCGGCATTTTATTCGCAGCTTTATACCTTCCTGGGCAGCTAAAAATTACCCTTAGTTATTGTGGTTTCTTTTAAAAATTGCTGCGGAACATGGCACAAAAAAAACATTTTAAAGTTTACCCCACAAACTAGAACTCTAATTGCGTGCATCAGTTTAGCTCTATGCCAAGATTCTCGAACTATCTTGACCTCATCTTCAAACAGAGCCACACTAATAAGCGCAGGTATATTGCTTGCTTTAATTGACACTTAAGACAATATATGCGGAGCTATTCAAATGCACCTCGATTAATTGCCATATTAATTCAATATAGCATGTATATAGGCAGCTATATCTCTGGCACCATTCTGCAGAGATGCCTTAATTATTAAGGATAGTCAAAAGACGTCACTATTCGCGTGGAAGGAAATAAGTTATAAACAACTTAATAACTCTGAAAATATTCTTTTTAGTCTAGATAATGAGTTGCTCACTATAGTTTTTCCACGTCCACTTGTTTCTGTAGATTTTAATAATTTATGTCTACAGGGTGCTCCAAAAGTAATGGGACATAGAGCAACTGCATATATTTTGGGCCAATATGACAATTGAGGCCAATATGCCTTATTGAAATGTTGTTTGTTTAAGAGAACAGGGCGTTAAAGTTCATTTCTTGAAATAGAATTATGGCTAGATTATACATGGTCAAATCTTGGAACCGAATTTTTGTAATATATTATTATTATTTGCGTACCGATGCAAGAAAAGTTCGTTCTTTTAAGTGACGCTATCAAAAATAGTGGTTGCCATTAAAAAATATATATAGATGGCGTCATAGCTCATAATAAAAGGCATTTTTGGAGATAAGTAACAATTTTCGTAACAATTTGGCGAGTTTTCTTTCATCTATTTCATTATTTTTTGTGCATCCAGGCTTTCTCTAATTTTTTTTTCCAAAATTTTCAACCTGCTTCAGCTGTTTTGGGCTGAGAGTTAAACGGCATTGCACTCAAATATTTTGGCACATTCTCAAAAATTGTTGGGACAGCACCTTGCTTTAGCTTAGGTGATATTCTCTATAGGCATTTTCCTCCCACAACACATTTGTCCACTTTAATTGTTTCACTTTCTTGAAAATGTGTTAGCCACATATACTTTTTAGAAATTAAATTTCAGTTGGAATTTGACGAATCCATTTTTGGCGCAAATTTTCATCCCGAGGCAAAGCAAATGTTGTTATGGTGACATTTTCTTCCTGGCTTTTGTAATATGTATAAATATAATATAAACGGACCCAATATTTGGTATTTAGGATATTTTTTACGAAATAAAAATGAAAACTCACATCAGTATATCTACTGTAAATATTGACGAGGTCCCAGTTGATCGGCAGCGTGAAAGGCCGAATAGGAACCGTATCAGGGCGTGGGTCGACAACGAAAATCCACGAGTACGTTGAAACATTGATTTATTTCGCCCAAGGTGAATGGTGAATACAAAATACACAAGCCCGAACGTGGTCAAGGGGAACGGCTTCCAGCCACCCGGACCGTCTGAACTCGCGGATCTCCCGTAAGCAGTTCACCCGTCTGTGTCTCAGGCTCCACTGTCCATTCCGGGGGGAGAATTCCCCTTACAGCGCTCACGCGTTGGCGCGAGCGGCACCAATACTCCTGGACGGCACGGCTCTCACCCAGAGGCCATAATAACACCTGGGCGGTTCCCCTCCGCCAGGACACACGCGCACTAGAAAAAAATTGTTTCTAAAATATAAACTAAGACGTTTAAAAACACTGTAAACATTTAAAACTTCTCAAAACCCAAGCTGCCGCTTTCAGTTATGTGACAAATGACATGTAACGTCGGACTAAGATGGTCACGTGATTTTTGTGCGCCACGTCCTGTCTCGTAGGCCCCGGCTTGGTTAGTAATGACGTCAGAAGAACGACAAATATGTCAAAATATGCGCCTTTCAAAATTATGTTGGAAGCGTTTTTTAATCGCACAGTAAAACATTTTACCGAATTTATTCCAACCTTTACGTGCTCACTGTATGTAAATAAAATTAACTATTAAGACAACGTTCTTCCACTCTTCTAATATACCCAGGTCTCCCTTTCCCAAAACTTCTCCGGGTAAGTGCATAATGATATGCCTACCTATGCATTTCCCGGGTATCTTTATCCCAGCCAAGTCGGTTACGGCCCGCCGTTTAACCCTGCCCGGCCCTGGATGGGGGTTATCAAATTGTTGCATTAACCGGGCAAAAACGCGCTCTGGAAATTAAATGTCATGAACAATTTCGCCTCGATACCGACTTTAATAAAGTGCTCCCCGCGTTTTACGAGAGACCGCGAGCACGCGGGGGGCCGTAGCCGGCTCGTTGGGCCCGCGATGGCTTTTTGATGGTGGCGCCGTTTTATTGTCCTTTTTGCCGGATGCCCTCGCAATCCCGCAGAGGGCTAAAAAGTAAGACTCGTCTAAAATGACACGCAAACTTTGTAGGCGAATAACGATACCTACATTTTCGTTTTGAGAAATATGGGGGTCGAGTAGGTGTAATATTTTCTTGTGGTTGTGTTATATCGTGTAGTGCCAAGTCAGCTATTGTAGCTCAAATTGTCACAGATAGTCCAGGTTTGTCCTGTTGTACAGGGTGTCTCAAATAAAGTGTTAAGTTCGCTTAGTGTTTGAGATAAAAAGATCAACTAAAAATCCTCGTGATGCAGTTTTCTCGGGAAAATCAGAGTTCACATACCTTTAGGATAGGGAGTTCTCAAAAAGTTAAAAAAATATATTGTTTGATAATAGTAATTATTATTTTCCTGCAGATTAGAATGTTATTAAATATCCCTTAAAATTACCTTCTCAGTGATATGTACCTAACATTATATGGTTACCTCTTGCCGTTCTCGAGATATTCGAGTAGGTATGTTTCCCAGGTTGTCATGAAATCGAGAAGTTCCTTCCTCTTTGCTTTTTAACACATTATCTGCACACAGCTTTGATCGAGAAGTTGAACCGAAAAGTTGTTTCATCCATATTCAGTTGTAAGAGAAGCTTCCTTATTCAATGCCATCCAGGAAAATATTTTTTGAGAATATCTCGAAAACGGTATAAGAGATAACCCCACAATATTCATATCATTGAACACGTAATTTTAAGGGCTATTTAATCTATAGAAAAATAACAATTCGTAAAAAAACATTTACTTCCGGTTAAACCGGAAATTATAAATGAGCAGATTTTATTATTTTTGATCCTTAATATAAAAAATAAACATAAATTTTTTATATTTTTGAAAAATAGTTATTTATGTACCAAGGCAATAAAGTTCAACTTTTTATGACTGTGAAACCACATGAGTCATAAAAAAACTTCAGTGCCGAGGTACATATTATACTTTTTTTTTTGAAATCGAAAAAATGTTTTATTAGACAAAAAAATAATCATAAGGGATCACCCGTCCATGAGACAACTACGCGCGGCGTTGCTTGACTTTGACGAACGCTTTACCTAGATCAAGTATGACGAGGTACGACACTGCCGATTTCTGAGATTTTAATAACTATTTTAAGACTCTTTACTACCGATTTCTAGAAAATAGTTTTTTTGTCTTAAATCTTAACTTCTCTTTAACTTTTCTAGAACCCCCTGTCTTAAATCTTAACTTTTCTAGAACCCCTGAATTCGTAATCTTATGAAAAATTGCATCACCCAGTATTTAGTTGTTGTTTTTATCTCAAAAATTAAGTAAATAATCCAACTCAACACCTTATTTGCCTGTAAAAGTTGTCGTAGTTTAAACGTTACCAGCGATTATCTCGCTAATTTAAATATAAATTGGTTTTTCAAAACTAAACTTTTGTAGTTTCTTCTAAGGAATTGAATGCCGCCATGAAAAACAATTGGATGTTAACCGATTTTTTTTTTTTCGAAAAATTAAGATGACGATTTTGTTGCATTTTTTCATAAGTTGCTTAAAGTGGATAAAAAATCTGTGCCGCATACTTGTATATCACTTCCGGTTTAGCCGGAAATGACATTTTTTATTACTCTAAGATGTTTTGAGCTATTATCTATTTTTAAGATCAAATGATGGTTGAGACACCAAACTTACGTATTTTTTCTAAGGAATTGCATGCCACCAACAAAAGTTATCACCAAATAACCGATTTGTTTTGAAAAAATTAAGATGTCTATTCTGTTGCATTTTTTTATTGTAGACTAGTAAATTCAATAAAAAATCTGCACCGCACGCTTGCATATCACTTCTGATTTAGCAGAAGTGCCGTTTTTTTGTCCCATCTAAGACTACAAAAAAAAATTAATAAAAAACGTGCTAAGCCAGAAGTGATATTCACGCGTGTGGTGAAGATTTTATTTAATCAACTCACTACTCTAATGAAAAAATGCAAGAAAATCGGTTATCGGTTATTATTAAAAAAAATCGGTTATTTGGCGATAACTTTTTGTTTGAAATTAAACTGCGTTTTTCTCAGTATCATTTAATTCCTTGGAAAAGGTACACCAGCTTAGAGTTTCAACTATCGAGTTATCTTAAAAATTACCGAGATAACGTCTTATAGGTACACAAAATCGTCATCGTCATATTTTGAATGTAGGAAAAAGTACACCCTATCGCGCGCGTAAACAGTAAAATACGAAAGTGACAAAAAGGCTAGGTATGTTTTTACGTAATCGTAAGTGTCAATAACAACTGTATTTAAATACAGAACAAAAAAGTAATTTTATTTTTCCATACAAACTTCAGTTCCAGAAAACGCCCATCTAGTGAAAAAAAAAACAAAGTTTTGTTGTGTGGAGTTAAGCAAAAGAAGTATTTTCTAAGTTCCAATGGTTCTTGATTCCCAACTTATTATTTTTATTTGCTCCAGCTGTTTGGAAAATATACGACTTTGAACTTTTCAACTTGGAATTTTCGACAATCAGTAGATATTCAGAAAATGAAACATTTGCAGGTATTCTTAATATGGGAAAAGATCATACAAATACCAAGGAGCGCATTCGCCCTTCAAATGTAGTTGCAAAATATTATTACATCAGAGCGCCACACATCACCCGTCTACTTCTTTGTTCTGTATTTAAATACAGTACTTATTGACACTTGCGATTACGTAAAAACATACCTAGCCTTTTTGTCACTTTCGTATTTTATACTGTTTACGCGCGCGATAGGGTATATTTTTTCCTACATTCAAAAAATGACCATGAAGATTTTGTGTACCTGTAAGACGTTATCTCGCTAATTTTAAGATATCTCGATAGTTGAAACTCTAAGCTGCTGTACCTTCTCCAAAGAATTAAA
Organism: Pseudeuparius sepicola; assembly: GCA_963920635.1. NCBI lineage: Eukaryota > Metazoa > Arthropoda > Insecta > Coleoptera > Anthribidae > Pseudeuparius > Pseudeuparius sepicola. The sequence continues at coordinate 11,950,249 of OY987300.1, read as the reverse complement.
TGATACTAAGAAAAACGCAGTTTAATTTAAAACAAAAAGTTATCGCCAAATAACCCGTAGACCCCTTCCTAGATTTTTTTTATTTAAAGATATGCACAGACCACGGGCGTAGCCAGGATTTAGTTTTGGGGGGGGGGGGTTAGTTTGAGAAGTAAATAAAACAACAAAAATATACTTACATGAAATTTAATATCTATATATTCATCCGAAAAACTACGACATATTTATAAAGTTCTTAACTTTAAATGAAATGGATAAATTAATTTCGTTCCTCTGCGCTAAATCTAAGTCTAAGTCTGTTTTCACTTGTAGTGTTTCGTAAATAGTTTTTCAGTCTCCTTAGGCTCGAGAAAGACCTTTCTGGGGTAGCAGTGGATACAGGAATGGTAGCCAAGATTTGTAGTAATGCGTAAATATTAGGATAAAGGTTTTTATCGCACATTTCTAGGCATTCCAAACTAGATTTCGGGGTAGGCAGTCTTCTTATCAGCATGCAAGGTAGCTGAAGCTTTGATAGCTAAATCCAAATTAGTTTCTTTATTAGAAACCCCTTGACCTTGACTACACCACTTTTTCCAGTAGTCCATACCTTTAAGTTTATCACCCTTCCTTTTTCCCCCTCCATTTTTCGACAGTAATAATGATTCACGTATCTATCCTTAACAAGGTCATCGAATAACAGCGCACTAAAATTACTCACTTACACGGTACACTTAATTCTCTTCACTATTCGTTCACCACTTTTCACTTTTATTCGCTTCGAGTTCGCATGGAACAATACTGCCGTAAGCGCGGTCACGCGCCGCGGCGCCGCTTATATAGCAGGCCAGTAGCCGTCCAGAAACTTCCACGAACTTCCACAAAGTTCCGCTCATTTCGACCGAGGGGCGTGGCGAATAATCGAGAAACAACGCAAAGTGTCCCTACAATACAAAATAGTTCGGCTGCAGCTGCGTCTGCCTCTCGTCAAAAGATGGCGCTAGGCGCTACTATTACTACATAATATATTCAAACGTAATAATAATTTAACTCTTCACTCCTCGTATTTGTTCGGTAAAATATTAGGTAATATTTTGCTTATTTCGGGGGGGGGGGGGGTTGAACCCCCGAAACCCCCCCCCCCCTTGGCTACGCCCGTGGCACAGACGAACATATTATGTACCTACTTTAACACGAAAATATTTTCTTTCGAAGTTTGGCGTTTCTCCATGATCGACCAAACTCAAACACCGGTCCCGTCCACTCTCCAAACAACCTATAGCCGCCGCCGGGGCGCACAGAAATCTGTTTACGCGACGTTTCGGCCGTGTTTAGAGAAGTTAGGGAAATTCCCGGCCGGTTTCTATCATTAAGCGGTCTATCGGCGGCCGGTGGGGCCTTCGGCTTCTGGTCTCGGATTCGGGGGCCGTTCGCCGGCAAATGAAGCGAAAAGGGCACATCTGCGGAAGTAAGCGCCGTTTCAGCACGAGTTGGCGAAATATACACGATGTTGTGATGTGATTGACGTCTGGATTACAACATATTTAGCAGAGTCCATGGATAAGTAGAAGAAATAATCAACCCAATAAGTCATTATGGCCATTATTCCCCGATTTTTGGACAGTTACGAATAGAATATAAAGTAGGCTGTGATAGTAAGAACATACGCCTTTGCTCATTTTTTTCATTATAGCTGTCCTGTTAATGACATAATATTAAGCATTTTTTTTAACACATTTGGAATATGGGGCAAGTTGCATGTTTTTTACTTCTCAATCTGGTCGGCCATGTTCAAACCCCCCCCATCATTCCTATTTGTTGTGAATATCTATGTGTAAAAAAGTTTAAACTTTTAGAATAATAATAAATAAACAAACTTCAAATAAGCGCATTTTAATAAAAAAAAAAACACATTTAAAAACATCACAAAAAGTGTTAACCCCCCTTTTGTTCCAACCATTTCTGGCACCTTATTCGAATAAAATGAGATTAAACCAAGCTTTGTTTGAGAAGAAAATCATGTTCAGGTCATTTCCGTTAAAATAATTATTATACGAACGACTGGGAAAATCCATTTTCAATTTTACAAGAAACATTTTGTTTTTCTATGATCTTACATTGTCTGGCATTTCAATAAAATATCGACATTGATAAATAATTCACCAATGAAAAATACCAAGCAGTTTTCAATGTCTGAAAAGGTGGGAGATGGGGGTTAACTTGCCAGAGAAAAGTACAATTTTGCACTTTTTTTTTGGTCTGGCAATCGAGAGAATAAAAGATTTTGTTGTGAAAATAACGCTGAAAAATTGACAGACGGTACCTAATCAATTAGAATTGACAGAAAACAAATAAAATTTTCCACGTTTTTTTTTCGTTTGGCATATCATATTTCTATTTAAAATACGTGTGTATACCCACCTAAAAAATGGCAGACAAGTCGAGCTGTTCGAAAAAAAGTTTTTAAAAATTAAGGAAATATTTATATTTTTGGAATCATACATTACGTATTCAATCTAAAAATTAGATTTTTTTGTCTAGCATTTTGTGTTTCTATTTTTAAAAGTGTACATGCTTAATTAAAAATGTCAGACAAGTTAAGTCGTCCGAAAATTGATAACAAATAATTATTTGAGAATTGTTTTGCTGAAAATACATTTAGATATCAGACCTTCTTGTTTGTGCGCGATTCCAACTACCGTTGTACAAGGAAATTTGGAAGTACAATTATTACATTACAATGTTTACAACATTGAGCCCAACATGATCCGAAATGACGAAGGGTTCATTTATTAATTCATCATAAGCATTTGTGTACAGTAAAACTATCAAAAAATTAGGCCAAACCCAAACATCCAAAAAAAAAGTTCTTTCTAGCGCGAAATAATTCCATACCCTCTTAAGAGTTAGTACTAAAAAGTTACACCACCACCAGCGTCGGGTTTCGGGGGGAGGGGGTGAAAAGGGCAGGAAATTCTTATTTTTCAGTTTTGCGTGAATATCTAGCAAACTATGAGGTTTAGCGCAAACGTCATCCTATACGCAAATGATATACATTAAATTCCGAACAAGAATAATTGTTATATACAGAATTATGGTAAAGTGAACGGTTTCCATGATATGGAGGGGTAAAGATTTCTTTGTTTTTATTTCACGTAGTTTTTGTTGAAAAAACTTAAAATGATTACAGTATAAATTAGTAACTGAATAATGTATGTTACGGGCGACGTGAAGACGAAGACTTTTTAAAAAACTTTTATTTGAGTAACGCGAGTTACAGAGTTTCGGCTTAGACTACAGACAAGACTAGAATTAACACTCTTACTTTACTAGGTCCTATTTATACAGATCTGTTATGCTGAGGTGTTGTGGTTCTCATGGGAAAAGAATATAAAGACAAAGGGAAGATCAAATTCTGCAATTCTTGCAGTAAGCAAGTTTTAACAATACTCAAAAGGAATATGATATGTTCTAGTAATCATTCTAGAACAATATACAATGGAAAATGATATCTTTGTAGTAAGCATCTTGAACAATATAGAATGAGAACATAATATCCAACAGTAAACAGAATCAAGGGTAAAAACAAGGTTATGATCAAGGTGATGCTTGAAGTCGGATATAACACCTTCCCCCTTATATTAAAAATTTGTGTTAACAAATTTTGACATTAAATTAGGCATATGTTTTAGTATTAGAATTTAGTTCAATTTCTTCTTCTTCGCGAGGTTCGTCCAATCTATACGAAGGTCTTCTTTTGACAGTAACAAATTTTCTTAAATTTTGAAAAACGTGATTTCGAGTTCTAGGAGGTTGTGGAGGATCGTCTCCGTTGTTAGTAGTAATAATGCCTATTTTAATGTTCCTAGACTTTTTACATTTAAAATAAAAGTACACAATAATTAAAAGTATGATTAAAGTAATGGATAGATATGTCAATATTGGCGTATACTTATTTACAGTTGGTTCGTTAATAATATTATCAAGATCCTTTGCATATTCGTCTAATTTATGCTTTGCGACATTTAAATCGTCATAATTAAATTTATTTAGTTGTAAAGGTTTTAAGTCAGGATATTTTAGTTTATTTGGAGTTTCTTTGCAACATTCAAATGGTATATTAATTGGGTGAAATTTATAGGTTTGATTAGATTTATTTAAATTTTTCGTTTGAATTTTAGTACTTCCAATATAAGCAATGCATTCGGATTTTAACGTTAAAATTGAAGTTTTGTCTAGCATTATAGTCAAAGGATTTTGATTTTTACACTTAATAGTTATAGGAAATATTTCACTTAAAATTATTAACCATTGATTCTCTTGAATCAATTGTACATTGTAACTTTCAATTGAAATTGTGACTATGTCACAAGTATTAGGTAAATGGGTTTTTACCTCTAATAATTGAGCTTCACATCTTGAATGTGAGTCAATAGGAGTAGGATATAAATCTTTGCACATTATTAAATCAAATGCTAGTTCTTTACAATTTTTTATATCATAGAAAATTACATAGAGAGTTGGGTCATCGCTTTTTGCTACAAATTTAGTATCAGTGGATACCATGTGATAAAATCCAGTTTTATTGTCGAAAATTGGAATAGGATAAATTCTATAAAGAGTATACCATTGAGGTTCTACTAAAGGAATATCTAATATAAAAACAAGTCTATTTTCTGTTTGAAAAACCTTTAGTTCTATAAAATCAAGATAAGTTGCAACATTTAGAAGTTGAGGAGTTAAGGGCAAATTATTTTTGTTTAAAGTTTGAGCGATTATTTGCAAATGATGAACCAGGTCTTCAGGAGTTATAACTGACGTGTGAATGATATGTAACTTTGCAAAAGTAATAGAGTTTAGAATGTCATTTAAATTGCTTTCGATAAAGGTATAGGATTCTAGGAGTCTTTCGGCCATCTCTAAAACTTGTAATTTTGCAGTGTAATAATTAAAATTATCAGAAATGTTATAAATGTAATTTTCGATTTGTTTTATGTCATTATTAAAAGTAATTTCATCAATTTGTAATTTGTTGATAGAGTCATTAAAATTTTTGATAACTGAAGTAGTTACTAAAATTTGTTTTTTCATTAATTTTTCTAATTCGTGTTCGTCTCTGTTAATTTTGTCGATACAATCGTTATAATACTGTCCGTCTGAAGCGTCTAAATTTCCGGTAATAAATTTCCAAACTGACCCTAAACCATTAATTAAACCTCTTTTATATCTTCTTACATCAATAGCTAATTCTTCAAATTTGAGCGCAATGTTTTCGGAAAGTTGATTTAGTAAAGTGAGATGTGACTTAACTTCGCTTAGAAAGGCGGCCATTCGTACGTCTTTTGGTTGAATTATAAATTGCATATTTTCTAAAATTTTATTATTATTTTCGAATGTTGTTTTTAGAGATGAAATGTCTTTATACACCAATAAACTCCACTTGTCATTAGAAATTTTGAGTCCGGATTGCTCTTGATAGAACACGCCTATGGTGTTATTAATTGGTCGCAGTGTATATTGTGCCATAGCGGTAGCGAACAAAGAAAATCTGTAACGAAGTTTCAGAATTAGGAACTTGGTTCTATATAACAAATTATTTTAATATCAGTATTTTTGAAAATATATTTGATCATAGGGAGAACTGTATCCCAATCTAATTTGTCTAATCCACAAGCTAACTTGGGTATAGCTATAATTTTATCTTTTTCATCAGTGCTCTCGAGACAAATTGTTCGTAATTCCTTTAAGCAATTAAATAAATTAGCATAAGTTGGTTTATAATAGAAAAATTCTTTAGTTATTAAATAATAAATATTTCTTGTCGGAAGTTGAAGTACTGCTATTTCACCAATTGACTTATTTTGATTTTTTAGTTCATCTACGTGTCCAAATTTATTCTTAAATTCTTTTGCAATTCCTGCATTCATTTCTAAATCTTTAGATACACAGTGAGCTAATGAAATATTTTCAGGGGCATCAAATAAATTGCCCAGTTCAATGGAAACGTTATTATTTTCAATAGGGATTTTTCGATCTAGAGTATAAAAGAATTCTTTAACCGTTAGTTCTTCTTCCTGTAATTCGTGACATTTCTTTAGCATATCAAAATTCATTTTTGTAGTTTGGTTAGTAATTGGGTTATGTAGCAAAGCTGAATTCGTATAAATTTCTTTAATTTTATAGGGTCCATTAAATTTGTTAGCTAGTTTATTTTTTATTTGGGACTCCTTGACATAAACCTTTTCTCCTACGCGAAATTGTCGCTGCTCTGAAACGTGGGTATCAAATCGCTGTTTCGCCTTTTGTTTGCGCATATCCGTACGCTTTCTTGCCACTTCATAATAATGCTTTATTTTATTGTTTAAATCGCGAACGTACTTAGAAATTAATTCTTGCTGATTATACAAAACTTCTGGAGGTCGAGACGAGGTGTGACCAAATAGCAGTTCGTAAGGAGTAAAGCCGTGTGTTTTATTTATAGAATTGTTATATGCTATACAAGCGTAAGGGAGCATTTGAAATGGGTGTTCGTTAGGATTTTCTGTACTACATGCGCGTATCATTTCAGTTAAGGTGGCATGAAATCTTTCTAAAGAGCCATTTGATTGCGGATGACTAACACTAGAGAAAGTTAATTTTATATTGTATAATTTACAAAGATCTTTCATTAATTGATTATTAAATTCTTTACCTACATCGCAATGGATTCTTAAGGGAGTTCCAAAATGCTGAACATAGAGTAAAAGAGCGTCTACTACAGATCTCGCTGTTTTATTAGGAAGTGCATAAGCTTGGGTAAATTTTGTTAGTTCGTCTCTTATGGTAAGGATATTATTTTTCACTGGGATTTCTAGAATGTCAATATTTATTCTTTCGAAAGGAGTTTTAGGAGTTTCGGTAATAACTAAGGGACTGTCCAAGTTTTGTCTACAAATTTTTGTCTTTTGGCAGATTTCGCACTGCCGAATAAATGTTTCGACGTCTTTAGTTAGTCCTGTCCAATTATATTTTTGTTTGATGCGTCTAATTGTTTCGTTTATTCCTCGATGTAAGTTTGTCTTGCCTGAATGAAATTGATCTATTATTATAGGTATTTGGTCTTCGTCTGGTATAGTCACAATGTTCTGACAAATTGTTAGTTGGAAATTTTTATCTGAGAACAAAAAATTAAACATTTCTAAAATTGGAAAATCTGGATTGTTTTCAATGTAATAAGTTTTATTTTCTTCGAATATATCTTTACTGTAATAAAGAGATATGAAGAGTACTTGTATTGCGGTTTCAAAATTAAAAGGAACAGGAATTATATAATATTTTCTTTTAGCTACGGTTTGACTGGAAAGAACATTTGCTTTATTATAGTTAAAATCAGGATTTAGCTCAAATAAATCATCAATAACTTTTTCGTGAAGGTCTGTTAATTTGTCTTGTTGAAAAATTAGTACAATGTCCTTGTGTGTTTTGTCTAAAAGTTGATTATTTGTATATTGGATTTTAGAATAGTCGATCATTGAAGTCGTCTTGTATAGATCAAAAAATCTGTCAAATTCATTACAGATTATAGCAATTTCGTCAGTCTCATTATTGTCAATAGGCGGGTCAATGTCTTGAGGATTATCATGGGAAGTAGATGGTTCGTCTGGGGAAGTATGAAAGGAAACAGCTTCTTTTATATGATTGATTTTGATTCGAGATAAAGCGTCGGCATTTCGATTAATTTTTCCAGGTTTATAAATTATTTGATAATTATATTCTTCTAATTTAAGTCGCCAACGTGCTAAACGACTACCGGGATCTTTTATTGAGAAAAGCCAGGTTAAAGGTCTATGATCTGTAACCACTAAGAATTTTCGTCCGAAAAGATAAGGTCTATAGTTTTTTACGGCAGCAATTATTGCCAAAAGTTCTTTCTCTATAACGCTATATTTCATTTCTGCTGGACTTAAGGTTCTTGAAAAGTATGCTATGGGAAGATCATTTCCAACAGGTCCTTGCGAAAGTACCGCGCCTACAGCAAAAGCGCTTGCATCTGTAGTTAAAACAAATTCTTTTTCAAAATCAGGATATATTAGAATTGGTGAAGTTATTAATGCATTTTTAAGTTGTTCGAAAGATTCACGACAATCTTTATCAAAAATAAATGGTACGTCTTTTCTTAAAAGTCGAGTTAAAGGCTTTGTCATTTTTGCGAAGTTTGGAATAAACTTCCCGTAGTAACCAGTAAGACCCAAAAATTGTTTAATTTGTTTAGTATTGGCAGGTTGAGGAAAATCGATAACAGCTTGTACCTTTTGTGGATTTGGTTTAACCCCTTCAGGTGTAATAACATGCCCTAAATAGATTACTTCTTTTCGTAAGAATTCACACTTATCTGGCTGTATTTTTAGATTCGAATTTCTTAATCTTTGAAAAACTTCAGTAATACGAGAGATATGCTCATTAATTGTGGAAGAATAAATAATAATGTCGTCCATGTAAACTAAGCACTTTTCGTTTTGTATCCCCATTAGTATATTATCCATAACCCTCTGAAAGGTTGAGGGCGCATTACGAAGGCCAAAGGGCATACGTAAATATTCGAAATGTCCATTTTCAACGGAAAAAGCAGTTTTCGAAATGTCTTCTGGATTCATTTCAATTTGTTGAAAACCAGAAGCCAAATCTAAAGTAGTAAAATAATGGCAATTACCCAACTGATCTAATATATCTGAAATATTAGGCAGTGGATACCTGTCATTAACTGTTAATTCATTTAATTTCCGATAATCAATTACGATTCTCCATTTTTGTTTGCCTGAAGCGTCTAATTTTTTTGGAACGACCCATACTGGGGACGACCATGGTGAAACAGAAGGTCTAATTATTCCTTGAGAAAGCATTTTATTAATTTGTGTTTTTACTTCTTCCTTGTGAACTTGTGGATATCGATAAGATTTAGTAAAAATTGGCTTAGCGTCGCCTGTATCGATAGTATGTTTTATTTCATTAGTAAAACTTAAGAAATCTCCGTCAAAGTAAAATATATCTTCAAAATTCAAGCATAAATTAGTAATTAATTCTTTTTCTTCTTCGTTTAAATGTTCTAGCCTTAATGATTCTTTTATTTCTTCTACTCTGCTTTTCGTTTTATTAAAATTACAAATAATATTAGCACTAGCGTTCGTTTCTTTAATGTAAGGCTCAAATTCAAATTCTTCGAAACAAATATCCTTTGTTATGGCATTAGCGTTTAATATCGTCGTATAAAAATTACCGTCTTCGTTTATTTTTACTATAGCATTTGGCACGTATACCTTTTCTACTCGTTGTGCGCATAAAATCATTTCTTTATTCGTATATCTATTCGTATGAAACTTGCATATTTTTTCGCAACGCGGTTCTATCGTAACCTTATTTATATTATAACTCGTATTTTCGCTTTCAAAATTATTTATATTTTCCGTATTATCATTATTATTATTATTATTTCGTTCATAAGCGTTTATATGAAGGCTATCGTATCTTTCGTCAACATTAACTTGTCTTTTATAAATGACTCGATTATTATTATCATTATTATTCGTTAACTCGTTTAATTCATCTCCGTCTTTGAGTAATTCGTGTACCTTATAGTACGTAATTAATAGTTTATTCCTAAAATCTACTACTGCACCGTACCTTTCTAAAAAGTCAGCGCCTAAAATTCCGTCGAATCCTATATCTAGATCGCAAATATAAACTTTATGGGGAGAAAGAGGACCCGTAAAAGAAACAAATACCGCTTCAGTAATAGGAATTGATTGGCCAGAAATACCTTTAATTTGAAAATTTTCTGGACATCGATTTAAAAATTGCTGAACCGTCTCTGGTTTGAAAATTGAAATACCAGCTCCTGTGTCAATTAAAATTTTGTACTTATCGGTATTATCTTTAATATAATATAAGTTACTATTGTCAACGGTATTTATGCAAACGTTTGGTCCGTATTGGTCATACCAAGATTCTTGAAGTTGGGAATAGGATTCTGGTCCCAGGCTGTTAATTGAAAATTTTCGCTTTGGCCCAGATAATGTTGTTGGGGAGTTCTATTTTGGTTATTTGGATTTGAATTTGGGAATCTAGGAGTAAAATTTTGATTAGAAGGCTGGAAACCTGAATTATTATTAAAAGTTCTTGGGAAATTGTTTCTAGGAATATTATTAGAAAAATTTCTAGGAGGTTGATTTCTTGGTTGGAAGTTTTGAGGGTGGTTCCTAGGTTGGAAAGAAGGAGTTTGAAAATTACTTTGCTGAGGAAAAGATGGTCTTTGATGGAACCTATTTTGGGAGAAATTATTTCTTTGGGAGTTATTTTGGAAATTGTTAGAGAGCTAGAAGGATTTGGACCATTTCTGTAATAATTATTTTGATTTTTTGTTCGACATTCATTGATAGTATGTCCATTTCTTTTGCAATAATTACAAAATTTTGGAAAATTATTACTGGTTCTTTTGATATTATTATTTAAGACTGGTACACGATTTTGCCTCTGAAATTTTTGATTTTCAAAATAAGAAAGTTGCAATTCTCTCTTAATTAAAGCTATAGCATCCATCATGTTGGGTGGATTGCTAGCACGAATTAGTTGCCCTATTCTTGGTTCTAAACCTGTCAAAACTGTATTTAAACACATGCTATCGATTAATGTAGCTTGCGATTCTTTTTGTTCCCTAGTGAGAAGGCTTTGTTTTCCTATTGCGGCATACATTTTCGAGCAGTGAGTTTGAACTCTGCCTACAAAAGTCAAAGCATTTTCATTTTGGGATTGACACATTCTTTGTAAATCTTGAATTAATGAAGTTAGATCGCGAGGATCTCCGAAATGAACGTTAAGTAATTGTTTGATTTCGCGCCAGGTACTCAAATCTCCTGAATTAATGAGTTGGGCTGCACGTCCCTTTAATTGATTTTTAATTTTTATAACAAGTAAAATGGCTTGGTCGCCAACAGTCATTTGCATGGCCCTATCACATGCAATGATAAAAGTATTTAAATTGATTTGATCCCCATCGTATTCAGGGATGATAGAAAATATTTCGCTTAATTTAAATGGTACTTCGTCGTTATTTGAAGCGTTTGCTTCAATGTTTACATTAGAGTTTATAGCTTCGTTATTCGGCATGTTGAAATGAAAAGGTAATATCGTTATAACGTAGAAAGTTCAATAATAGCAACGTAGAAAGTTCAAAAAAAATCACAAATAAAATTCACTTCAAGTTTTTCACTTACAATGTAAGTAACTTCATGCTCGCTGGATGTCGTTGATGCTGCTGTTGTTGCTGGATGCTGGCCTCAGGAGACTGTCCTTCTTAGTGCCTCCGGATCTCCCTGTCGAAGACCCTTTTCAGCTGGCTCCAATCGTAGTGGTGTGGTGACCCCCGAGGAGACTGTCCTTCTAAGTGCCTCCGGATCTCCCTCGTTGAAGACCCTTTTATCGAGGATCCCACTTCTGACACCAAATTGTTACGGGCGACGTGAAGACGAAGACTTTTTAAAAAACTTTTATTTGAGTAACGCGAGTTACAGAGTTTCGGCTTAGACTAGACAAGACTAGAATTAACACTCTTACTTTACTAGGTCCTATTTATACAGATCTGTTATGCTGAGGTGTTGTGGTTCTCATGGGAAAAGAATATAAAGACAAAGGGAAGATCAAATTCTGCAATTCTTGCAGTAAGCAAGTTTTAACAATACTCAAAAGGAATATGATATGTTCTAGTAATCATATCAAACAATATACAATGGCAAATGATATCTTTGTAGTAAGCATCTTGAACAATAGAGAATGAGAACATAATATCCAACAGTAAACAGAATCAAGGGTAAAAACAAGGTTATGATCAAGGTGATGCTTGAGGTCGGATATAACATGTATGTAGAATGTATATGGATATGTCTATGCATATATAGATACTACATATTACACCCATAGATTGTTATTTTTTGTCAAAACATAACCTCATAAGTATATGACTGTAAATATGCAATACAAGTTAGTAGCCTTAGTTAATTTGTACTCACTTTTTGCCCTCATTCATTATAGCGTTCTGATTTCCATTTGTCCTTTTATGTCAAATCATTCCCATATCTAATTTGTCCTTAGCTTGTAAAAATGAGAAAGTCATGAATAGGAAGCTCATGTGAAAAACAATAAAATATATTAAACAATCTATATTGACACGGTGTTCCCAGTAAAATTAAGCAATCATTCTAGTTGACGCAAACTTCTTCTGTTTGTTGATATTGCAAATTCTAATGATAACAAAAACCAGTCAAATATGTTCTTAGATTAAATGATATATAAAATATACCTGTTGTTTTCCTTAGAGCCTTATTATGCGAGACGCGAGCTTCTCAGCAGCGCATCTTTATTATACTTTTTACTTACGTTCCCCAGAATGGAGTTGTATTTACAAAATGTTCAGGAACGATATTTCCGTTTTTTCCTTTTAAATGTGTCTTCTCGTCGTCGTCTGGTGTTATCGCTTTGCAGAGGAAAATGTTTGCGACTTAAGGAAGCCCAAAAAAGGGATATTTCTGGGGTAAATATTGAAAAGCCAGTAAGGGGCTTTTTTTGCTAAATATCGAAGACACATGATCTTGTAAATGGTTTTGCATACGTAAACTCAATTCCTTAATCTAATTTTCAATCAATCTTATTATCGAAGGTTAGTTGAACTAAAGACATAATAAATACCTATCATGTGAATGAATAATCGGTGTTCTCGCCATTGATTCTAGAAAGGACAAGCGCTATAACACTACAAACACCTTAAGAAGATGTTTTATTCGCATCACAAGCACCAGCATTTTTGCTCGAGGTGTTTTTGCAAATTTTCGCACAATAATTATTATTGTATCATAGTTTTTAACTTGAAAAATAAGACAATAACCCAGCTTGAAGTGGCAGAATCTGCAAATGTAGCTTTCTTATCATCACCATATAGTTGTTTGCCTACTACAAAAATAGCACGATCAATAAGTTCAATATTTAAACTTAAAGTAATTAATTAACTATTATTATATTTACAAAACGGTGTAACAACTTCTTGCTTACACCACCATTCTTAGCCTTTTCAAAAACACCTTATTGGTTGCAAAACCAATTTTTTATAGTCCAAGAGCCGGCCGCATGATTTGAACTCTCATATAAGCTTATAGAATAAGATGTTATGTAAAATGTAGAGAGTATATATCTTTACTTGAAGCGAGTAGGTTGCCTCAGATAATATGGGCCCGATCGAAGGTAAAAGCCGTCCCACGAACATATTTACTACTTTTTCGCAAAAGTCTTTTGAGAAATTCGAAAAGTGCCATTCTAAAAATCTAAGGAGATGGCAAATTTCCGAATTGGGTCTTGTACTTTTCTCCAGTACCGAGAGAAACCTCTAGAATCCGATATTTAACCAAATTTCCCGACTGCCGATTTTCAAGTTTCGAGAAACGGGACTGTAGAATTAGCGAAATTGACGGGAAATTCTGAGGAACTGCTCCTAGAAATTGCGTGTTTTTTCTCATTTTTTGATTTTTCGGGGGCACCGGAAGCAACTGCACCTCATTGAGAACTTGAGGGAAGCTTTAAAAATTCCGACCCCGCCGAGCCCCGAGCCGAAATAACTTAGCTGTAGCTCGACGAAAAAGGGCAATTTCTGGCAGTTTTCGGACTTTGGCTTTTAGGTGACGGGAAATGCCGACCAATCTACCAATCACGTAAAAAAAGATGCGTCCCACCTGCGTTGGTAGTTTTTTTCGCCGAAAATCCTTAATAACTCGAAAACGAGAAATATTTACCTTAAAAAGTTTCTTTAAATATGTTGACCTGTTCTTCGGCCATCTCGCCGAACCGTCAGATCTCCCGAAAAACGCGTTTGAAAAATTTTTTTCCTGTGCATCAAGCGGTATATGGCACTGGCTGTATAGCGGGACTTCGCACACACTTCGCGTCCCAGAGGTCCAGACTTGCCCCAGTCCTTCTCGCCGTATTTAACAGAGGAGGATTTTCGGGGCCCCGAAAATACGCCTATCGGATTTCTAAAAGACCAAGGGTCCCTTTTTTTATTGTTGCTAAATGGGCATTCTTTCCGATGGTACCTATTTTGTTATATAATCATATGAGAGTAGATTTGCCTAAAAATTGACCGCAACTTCTTTAAATAACAATGATCGGGCCTATATAAATTGAGGCAACCTACTCGCTTCAAGTAAAGAAATATATACTCTCTACATTTTACACAACATCTTATTCTATAAGCTTATGAGCATTGAAATCATGCAGCCGGCTCTCGTACTATTAATTTTTGTCTCAACAAAAGTATATACTGCTCTCCAACCATATTGCATGTTTCCATCTCCGCCAAAAAATATTAAAAGAAAAACCCAACTTTCCCTCGTTCACTTCAGTTTCTCAGGATCCCCCGGGATCTTGTTGCTTTTATTCCGGGCGTTTAATTTCCCCCGAATTACATTTCACGCGCCGAATCCGCCGATGTGACCCGATTAGAACCATTAGCCGCTTTGTCGGCCACCGGCTTTGTCATCTTTTCGCCTCAATCCGAACTCTGAGTCTTTAATTGGGGTTTTAAATGCCTTGAGAAGGCATTGAGACGGGTTTTTGGAGGAAATTTGCCTTGACGGGACGACGGGACTGTTCTGCGGTAGCCGAGAGGATTATTTTGGCGTCTCGCGTACAAGAGTCTGAGAATCGTTTATTTTTATTCTCAAACAGCTACCTACCTTATATTTAAAAAAACGAAAAGTTAAGGTGAGTCTTGAGTCTATTATTCTTCATGCTTCAAAAAAGTAACGCGCCGCTGCTATAACGTGTGGAAATTTCAAAATTTCAAAATTTTTACAGAATTTCAAGGAATTATTTGATGGTACGACAGCATGGTAGCAGGAATCTATCGCTTCAAAAATGAAAGGACCTTGCTACCAGTGGCTCTCAAACTGCCTTTAAAATTCGGAAAAAAATTTGAATGGTCATACCTTTTTATTTTCTGCACATTAAAACAAATACTTCCATGGGTTTGCCTTTGGCGTTGGAACCTATACTGCCAGTTGACATATATGTACTTATCAAAGTTACACACTGTATATGTATGAAATTTTTCATAGTATTTTGTACTTCACGTTCCATTTAATTTTAATCGCATTTTGTCGTTCTTGTTTTTTGCATAGCTTATAAGTTTTTTACTCAAAATATCTCAACTCTTTTTGATAGAAATATAATGAAAGTTACTCTAATAAATAAAATTAAAAATTTTTAAATCAGGCTATTAACTTTTTTATTTTGTGACATACGGAAAAAAATTTAACATGAAAATTGTAAGCAGGAACTGACAGAATTTATATTTGACATTGGTTTTGTTGCATCTATTACCGTAAAATTTAGACCCTCTTTTGATCGAAAATTAAATTATTTGTAAAAATCTTTAATTATCTATTTTTTGTAAAGCAAAATGTCCCATCTAGTTTGACGTGTTACACCTACCTGTTTGTTCTGTATTGACGAAAAAATATTGGTTATATTGGTGGTTGACATAAAATCTAGTTACACATGGAAACAATTGGGCAATGCTAGCGTTATGACATTAATAATGACATCCCCAGTGGAATTTTTCATATGAGGTTACCTAAACAGAAAAGTTTGCTCAACAGCAACAAAATGTGTAATGTTAAAAAATTAAAACACTTGAAGTAAGCAGCTGAAATGCTGGAGCTGAAAAGATGAAAAGTTGAAGAATATTTTGTTGTTATTGTTGTGAAAAATTAGGTGTAAATACTGGGTGTTTATTGTAATAGTACATAGTACAATATTTTTTGTTATTGTCATTTTTAAGATAATTACTATGGCATTAGGTTCCTGCTAAGTGTTATGTTATATTGAAAATATTAAATATTTTAAATTTATTTTCATAAAATTAAAGTATATCTACAAATTTAGTATTTTTTTATTATAATAACAAAATAACAATTCTGAGTTGGCTATATTTGACATTCGATTAAGTGCATGCAAACCACTTTGTTTTCAAATTTTGGGTAACTAGATCTTAAAGGCAACAACACATTTTACTACTAATTTTTCTGAAATTTTTACAGTAAATGCAGAACAAACTGGCAAGTGTGACACATAAAATTAAATGTGATATTTCGCTTTATAAAAAATGCGTCATTAAACATTTTTCTAAATAATTTAATTTTCTATCCCAGGTGAGCCCTAATTTAGTCACATCGAATATTTCAAAACTGATGTTATATTTGTATTCTGGACAGTAGTTGCAAACAATTTGTATGTTAAACAATTTTCTGTACCTCTGGAAATGAAAAAGTTATAGCGATTTAAAAAATTTGTTTTATTTTTAATTTTTGGCCATAGTTTTCGTAGGTGGCCATGTATGTACAGCAACTTTAATTATGACAAAAGAGGGGCGCTTGGTAGGGCTATCGATCGCAGTCGCCACCGATTTTTTCTGTCAAAGAAAGTCGAGATATTTTGAGTGGGCACCCTGTAGAATGCATTAGAAGTCATTATATTCTTCAAACTGCTTGAAGCCAATAAGTTAGCTCCTTTCTTAAAAAAAACACTCATATGCCTTTGAGCCTTTGCTAGCGACAATGCACTTGGGAAATACCAAAGTGGTAAGATCCCCAAGAGAGTTTTGGAGATATAAATATACAGGAAATTAATAACAAAGGATTCGTATGGCCAACAAAAACCACAAATGCCGGAAACTTTTCTTGATAATTCTGAGGCGCCATTTTGCCCTAAAGCAAAAAAATATATCGATATAAAACTTGTGATTTTACCCCCGACAAAATACCTGATTAGTCCAAAAGGAATGCCGAAAATAGTTTCGCTTTATGGTTTTTTAAATTTGTGCTGGTGAAAAACAACAAAGCTAAATATACCTACTCCTTGTAGTGTAGATCTGAAGTAGTTAGGTACTCTTATCTTTAAGACTTGTTTTCAAGGTTAATTTTATTATCAGTTGTGTTCACCATGAACCATTTATTAGTTTGCCGTTTCAATTTTGTATTGAATTTTTTCTGTTACCTTTTGTTCGTTTAATTTTCCGCGAATTACTTTTCGAGCGCCGAATCCGCCGAATCCATTAGCCGCTTTGTTGGCTGCCTCATTTGTCATCTTTCCCCTAGTCCGGAAACCTTTAATTGCGGTTTTAAAGCTTTTCAGCGGACTCTAAAAAGGAGCCTTTGGGGCACGGGCGTAGCCAAGGGGGGGGTTTCGGGGGTTCAACCCCCCCCCCCCCGAAATAAGCAAAATATTACCTAATATTATACCGAAAAAATACGAGGAGTAAAGAGTTAAATTATTATTACGTTTGAATATATGTAGTAATAGTAGCGCCTAGCGCCATCTTTTGACGAGAGGCAGACGCAGTTGCAGCCGAACTATTTTGTATTGTAGGGACACTTTGCGTTGTTTCTCGATTATTCGCCACGCCCCTAGGTCGAAATGAGCGGAACTTTGTGGAAGTTCGTGGAAGTTTCTGGACGGCTACTGGGCTGCTATATAAACGGCGCCGCGGCGCGTGACCGCGCTTACGGCAGTATTGTTCCATGCGAACTCGAAGCGAATAAAAGTGAAAAGTGGTGAACGAATAGTGAAGAGAATTAAGTGTACCGTGTAAGTGAGTAATTTTAGTGCGCTGTTATTCGATGACCTTGTTAAGGATAGATACGTGAATCATTATTACTGTCGAAAAATGGAGGGGAAAAAAAGGGAGGGTGATAAACTTAAAGGTATGGACTACTGGAAAAAGTGGTGTAGTCAAGGTCAAGGGGTTTCTAATAAAGAAACAAATTTGGATTTAGCTATCAAAGCTTCAGCTACCTTGCATGCTGATAAGAAGACTGCCTACCCCGAAATCTAGTTTGGAATGCCTAGATATGTGCGATAAAAACCTTTATCCTAATATTTACACATTACTACAAATCTTGGCTACCATTCCTGTATCCACTGCTACCCCAGAAAGGTCTTTCTCGAGCCTAAGGAGACTGAAAAACTATTTACGAAACACTACAAGTGAAAACAGACTTAATGGTTTGGCTCTAATGAACATTCACTATGGAAGAGAAATTCATGCAGATGAGGTAGTGGATATATTTAAAAGAAAAAGCCGAAGATTTCTTCTTTAATGGTTTTAGATTTAGCGCAGAGGAACGAAATTAATTTATCCATTTCATTTAAAGTTAAGAACTTTATAAATATGTCGTAGTTTTTCGGATGAATATATAGATATTAAATTTCATGTAAGTATATTTTTGTTGTTTTATTTACTTCTCAAACTAACCCCCCCCCCCCCCAAAACTAAATCCTGGCTACGCCCGTGCTTTGGGGACTGCACTAGAGCTCCCCACGGCTCGTGAGGTTGAATAGCGGTACAGTGGCTATACGCGACAATATATGATAAATTACGGGCAAAGTAAAATGTAGATTTGTTTGGAAATAGTTATTTATGCTTGCGCGGGATGGATGTATATCCCCATGCCTGGGGCGGTATCAAGGCGTTAAGTAGGCGTTTAAAGCCCGTAGTGTAAAGATAAGTATACATATTACGCGCGTTGGGATTTAAACACATTATAACCCCCCCAGATTCATACAAATTTTGTTCATTGCCGACATATAAGGCAAACATGCACCTGTTTGCGTAAATAAAGAACTAAATAAAATCGGACAATTTGCCTGTCAAAAATTAAATCAAGTAAGAATGGGGCGGATTCGTCCCATCGGTTGCAGCGAGCAACGGAATCAATGTCAGTTTTCATGTTCGCCATATCTGATGTTTATTATTAGTTGTAAAGATTACGTTAATATAAAAATTTATAGGTAGATCTATATCAATTTTTGTTGTTTTTTGCCAATTTTTGTTGTTGTTTATCTTTTGTTAATAAAACTGAATGCTCAAATTATCATTTTTCTTATTTAAAACGCAGTAAAGGTAAGTGTCAATTTATGGGAAGTTACTTTAACGCCCTGGGGATTATTGCGCCCTAAGGCGTTAAAATGCCAATTAATGCCCGCAAAACTTAAATATAAAAAATAAATAATAATAGTATTATTGTACTACTCATATCAAAAAATATGCTCTTGGCATTATCTAGTCACTTTGCATTATTAAATTTTTGTAATTATTATTATAGTAATAATTCCAGGAATAAGTATTTCATAAGGAATTTATTCCAATGGGATTTTTCCACCATTTAAAAATAAATTAAAAGACATTGTTAGGCTACGAAAACAATAATTGAACATGATACGCATGAAGTCATGAATGTTGTGGTGAATCCGTGAATATTTTCTAGTAAGTTTCTTGGTTATTTCAACAATATGGTGCGTTTTTAAATTCAAGTCAAATTTGAAGCTTCTTCTGAAATACTTAATTCGCTAAGTTAATACCTACTTTAGCTATAATAAATTTTTCTCTTTGCACGTGTAGGTATCTACTCTTGACCTACATAAATAAATAAGATTTTTTTAAATTAAATTAGAGAAATTAAATAGCATCAAGAAAGACCAAATGTTTAAATATAAAGGAAATGAATAATGGCCTATGTCTCACAGCTATTTTGTTTCAAAATGGCCACCATCATCAGGCTACATGACTAAAAAGTAGTAAGGAAGATTAATACTTTAATCAAATGAGTAAAAGAAGATACTTACGCACTATACCTGTATGAATTATGCAATTAACACAAAAGTCTTAAAAAAATAATAACACACATAACAAACATAGGGTGTAAAAAAATCAAATGCAATAGGAAGATTAAAATAATAAGTGCCTTATAACTAAGTATTTGAATTCTATGCTAAAATAGGAATAAAATGGTGCAGAATATTTCAAGCAGACTACAAAAAATACCGTGAAAAAAATAATAAATACTAAAAAACTTTTGACGTTTCGAATTCTAGTTGAGCATTTAACAACTTTGACATGTCTTTAGATTTATAGAGGTCAAGATTGTTCAAAATGTTGCCCTTATTGGCGAAATGAAGAATCATAATGTCTGCAGTTTCAATAATTTTTCATTCATCAAATGGTCTGCAAAAAGAGATTTCTTGGAAGTCGTTCTTAAACATTGAGTGTGCACCTTTACACGTGTTTTGAAACTTCTGTAACAATGTAGAGAGGATCACAGTCATTAATCCATAGATATAATTCAATCTGTAAACCCCACTTCTATCCAATATATGAATTTTGCCCTTATTATGTGCAAAATATTTTGAATTTTTATTCTTAAATATCTTGCAATTGTTTTTGAAAATATTGGCAATTAGCAAATAGCAATTTATAAAAGAAATTGAAAGAAAATAATTTTAAAAAATTACCAAAAAATGAATATTTTTGATGAGTTGATGAAAATTGGTATATCTACAGATAAAGAATTGCATAGGGAACAATGTTTTCTAATAAATTTTCACTATATCGACAAGTGACAAGTAAGTTGAGATCTCGGTTGAGATTATAAGATTTTTTGTTGTATGTCAATTTTGATTGTTATTTATTGCAGTCACCTTTCCGCTTTTGCGAACAAGCGCAAACTATTAGCAAAGTCAAATTTTAAATAGTTCTGCTAACAAAAATGTTTCCCTTACGATGCAGACTTTGTCATACTGTAAGTATATGGTGATTTTGCTAAGGCTTCGGAAATTTTATGACGAATTGTAACTAAATTCTGTTGCTCTTATATTTTGAACATTTAATTATCCGGCGGGAATTAGATTTGCGGCGTGCCAAATCCGCCGATTCGGCGATTAGAACCATTTACAGCCTCTTTGTCGGCCCGTGCCTTTGTCATCCCTTCCCTCTAATTCAAACTCAAGGCCTTTAATTGCGGTTTTAAAAGCTTTCCGTGGGAATTAGGGAAATCTGTCTGATCAGAATTTCTCCACAAACGCCTCATCCGTTGGTTCCATTGTTCAGGTACGAGATATAATTTTTGAAATCAAATATTTATGTTTTTTTCTAATGTTGAAACTTTCAACGAGACTTCCGGTAAGTACCATCGCTTTGTGTCTTGCAACTTATACCCCTTTGCATCCATCACACCAATTAGCTTTAGTTCCTCACAGCAAAAGATGCCAAGAGCCCCAATTATCCGGGTAGAGCGAAGGCGGCCATGAGGCCGACCCACTCAATAACAGCGAAATATTGGAGGGGAGTGTCTTGCCCATCGAAATTACGGGGACTCGAGCCAAAGCGACGGCACTAACTCCGGGTGCCTTGAGAGGTTTGCCGGAGGAAATTCTTTAAAATTCTAATGCGAATATCTCTAGGGCTTTCTAGGATGGCTGAAGTGGAGAAATCTGTTTAAATTTATCTTCGGGTACAGGTGCGAAATCTACAAAATCTCGACCGCTTGAAACGATAAATAAATCCAGAAGACTGTGCGATGTTCATGCAGTTAAAGTTGAAAGGTTACGACCATATAGAGATAGGTATAGAATATCTATTTACGTAACCGTAACCTTACTTATTTTTTGGCAAGTTTTAAATAAAAGTTGTAAGGAATAAAACTGCGAATCCATGATGAGATATTTCCATAAGATTGTACCGGTAGCAATAGGGAACTTGCACAAAAATTAAATTTGAAAAATATTACTTTCAAACGTAATTTATTGCCATTAAATAAACCACAGTTCGCAAAAAAACTAATTTTTTTATTTTTATGTACCTAATAAATATAAGCAATTAAAAACTGCATAATTCAAATCATTCTTGTAACGCGCCCTCCTTGGTTGTGACGTCAAGTAGCTCGTTGGTGGTGGCGCCTCTGGCGGGCGGCGGCACCATGTATAAACTAATATGGGCGGCACATGTATCAAAACTACAGCACCAAGCTCGCTTTGTTTAGAAAGAGCATCGGGAACGCCCTATCCTTGTCTATCCGTCTTATTATAGTCTGTCTCAGTCTTGATATTGTTGATAATGGTTGAAAAGAGTGTGAGGTATTAAATAATTATAAAGGTGGTATTTTCTTAGTTACCTATACATTGCGAAATGCGTAAGCGCATTTTTTTGGCCGAAGAGGTTATTTAACGCCACTGTTGCCTCGGGTCTTAAAACTCTCTCCGAGGTCAAAAAGAGCTTACGCATCGAGCAATGTATAACATTTTTCCTGCTAACGACGATTTCATATTAGGTAGGTAAGTAATTTTAATTTAAATACCCTATGGAGTAGAGTGAGTAATAACTTTCATAATAACCATTGTCCAATTATTACTATGATAATCAGTGATAAATATAAGAGGTAGAATGCAGTGATACTAGTCCCGTGGCCTCACCAATCAGTTAAAGAAGTGCTTGTTAAATTTAAACTTTTAGGCGGTTCTTATTTTTGACCTACATCAGATCCTTCTGGAAATGGGTCGCTGAACTGTTTAGTTTAGCGTTCAATTTCCATTCTTCCTTCTCTAATTCTGTGTAGCTGTCACTCATGTCACTGCCTTCCGATCGATCGAGCGGTGTGACGTCACAACCATTCCCGCGCTTTTCATGTCGTTTCAAATGAATAGCTCGCGGTCACAACTTTAATTATTTATTGCGATTTGAGGGCTGATATTTGGTATGTGCTCTTTCTATAGAGTAGCAAATATATGAAAGAAATAAAAAAATGTAAAAAATACACCGAACCAATTCGACAAAATAATTCTGGAAAAACAGCCCAAATTTGATTTAAAAAGCAACACATGAATGTTTCATTTGGCGGCGTCCGCCATTAGTCGCGTGACAGTCTCATATTGATTCAGGACACGTATGTGCGGATTCAGTTCACAATCATTTAATTTTCAACTGGCAGGAATTTTCCCATTTCCGAGCTTATTGCGGAAGCGGCGGCGCAAACCCCACTAAAGGATGCCGTTTCGTTAAATAGAACACGTAAATTCTGATAACAATAAAAACATATAATAGTTGCGGGTAAGTTTTTGAAACCTTGAACTGCTCGAAGATAAGTTGTTGCGCCATGCACAGTATTCTTTATTAAAATCGTAGACAAAGCGCTGTGGCCCGTTAAGCCATCATCAGTGTCACACATTGTTACTTACTCGTCAATTATTATCAAAACGTGTCATCGGGTATTAACTACTTGTGTTACACGGGTATCTTCGATGGGTTTGCAATAAAGGGAACTTCCTATTTTTTGAGTTTTGGTGTTATACAGGGTCTAGCAAAATTAGTTAAAAACACCAAAGTTTTTGCAGCAAAATATACATGGTGTCTCAAAAGACTGTGACACTCACTTCTGGCCTAATCTGAAGTCAGAAATGGGTACCCACGGACAATAATAATTTTCGTTTATAAATAAGAAGCCTTTGGCATCGGCGTATAGCTGCAGTTTACCTTTTTGGGCTCAAAATGTAGGTCCTTTCAATTATTGAAGACCAATTATTACATATCGAGTTTTAACATTTCGACTTTTTGTGATTCGACCTTTTGTGTTTCAACTTTTTGTGATTCGACCTTTTGTGATTCGACATTTTGTGATTCGAACTCTTGTGATTCGATCTCTTGTGATTCGACCTTTTGTAGTTTCGACCTTTTGTGCTTCTATCTTTTGTTTTTCGATCTTTTGATTATTCTACTTTTTCTGTTTTCGAGATTTTTTAAAATTTCGACCCTTCGTGTTTCGACCTTTTTTTCCGCCAATCATTTTTTTGTCCTTGCGCTAGTTTGTCCTACTAGTTAGCTAGTTTGTCACGCGCTAAATTTTCGCCGCGCTGAATTGTAGCGCGCTGAATTGTCTTGGGCTGAATAGTAGCGGAGCCGTAAATTACATCAAACATTATTAAGTAAGTAAAACTCTTAAAATATGAATAACTAAACAATTTATTATGAAGCGAATGTATTTTTGTAAACAACAATTATTACAATAATTAACCAACATTTAAAGGTCCTGCTCCAAATTTCAAACTACATGCACTGTTGACGCTCAATATTAAGGTCAATATTAACTAGTCGCCATACCCATGAAACAAATGACGGGCGGACCCTGTAGATGTATTATATCTCGGCGGAAGTTATTTCGATATTTACAGCCTCGGGTTATCGCTCGGCGCTACACTGGTATAGCGAAAGGTTTTCCGCCTGGGTAAGTAACATACTATTACGGCGTTACATTTCAGTGTGTGCAATCTATCATCAACCATACTCGTAGCAATAATTATTACAGAAATGCTGCAGTTCATCTGCTACCTAAGCTCTCCACGAAAACCCAATATTTCACTATGCGAACAAACAGATGTGGGTAAGCGGAACACGCCCTTATCGTTGGCTGTTTTCCTTCTGAAAAGGTCGTTGACTCTGGCCAAACATCCACGGCGAAATCGACATTGTACAGGCCCAAGTTTTTGCTTCGCCCCCATGCAATACGATATAAAAGTTCGCCGATCAGGAGGGGGGGGTAAGCAAACCGAATATAATGCCGGTCTATTTGCTATAGCTTCCTATATACAAATAATGCTGTGTTATGCCAGTTGTGTAGGCACGATATTGAGAATCGATATAATAACTGTTTTGTTTTTGTTTGCAGGTAAGCCTTATGGATAGCAGCGTATGTAAGTGAGCAATTATTTGTTTGTCTAGTAAATAGTATTCTTATTTTCTTATGGAGTAAATTAGTGCAAAAAATTAAAGAGGTTATATAGTTGTTGCACTCTTAATGAAATACACTATACAGTGTGTTTCACTACAAGTCGAGACAATTCATTATTTTTTTACGGGTTGACGGATTTTCAAAAACTTTTTTTTAAAATACCTATAGTGCTTCGAAAGATCTACATTTTTTTCAGATTCGTCTTTTCCATGACCTACTACGATCAAAATTATACCCCCAAAAAATGCAAAAGTACATTAGGCATTTTTTAGGAAAAAAATGAATAGCACAGTCGTATTGGCAATACCCGGAAACCCCCACATACCAAGTTTCACGGTCATAACTTATACAGGGCGTTCACAAAATAGCTTCAAACATGGCAAAAATAGGGTTTTTCGGAGTACTCTGTACAAACAATTTCCACGATTTCTTAGACAAGGCGTTCGTATTTAAAATACAAAAATCGAAAAAAATCGATTTTTCTCTTGGTGTTTTGTTTACATTTTTTTCTACATTTTTAACTTATGCCTATTAAGAAACATAAACAATATTAAATTTTAGAAAATATTTTCAATAAAAAGTATCCTTTTTTTTATTTGAAAAATTTTAAAAATTGATTGGTATCCACGCACACAGGGTGCTCTTTATTGAAAATACTTTCTAAAATTTAATATTGTTTATGTTTTTTAATAGGCATAAGTAAAAGTTGTAGAAAAAAATGTAAACAATTTTTGAAATGAAATCGTGGGAATTGATGGCTAAATTTAAAAGTCGAAATCCGACTTTTAAAGTCGAAATTTCGAGTTCAAAGTCGAAGTCCGACTTTCAAAGTCAAAGTTCGACTGTGAACTCGAAATTTCGTTTAAAAGTCGAAGTTCGACTTTGAACTCTAAATTTCGACTTTAAAAGTCGAACTTCGATTTTGAACTCGAAATTTCAACTTTAAAAGTCGAAGTCCGCCTTTCAAAGTCGAATTTAGACTTTGAACTCGAAGTTTCGACTTTAAAAGTCGTTGTCGAAATTTCCACTTTGAAAGTCGGACTTCAACTTTTAAAGTCGAAATTTCGAGTTCAAAGTCGAAGTTCGACTTTTAAAGTCGAAATTTCTAGTTCAAAGTCGAACTTCGACTTTTAAAGTCGAAACTTCGAGTTCAAAGTCGAAACTTCGAGTCCAAAGTCGGATTTCGACTTTTAAAGTCGAAATTTCGAGTTCAATAAAAATAAAACAATGGTGTGGCCCTTCTACGCCTCCGTAGTGATTATTTATAAAAACGATTTTTTGACATTTAACAAATTTATTTGAATTTTCTAAAATATTTCACAGCAAGTATTTACACTTTAATATATCTACACATATACGGTGTGGTCATTTAAGTGTGCAACTTTTGGGACTTTTTTTAATTAATTGCACAATTAAAATACAGACATTGCCGTTAGTTCATGCTTGTTCAATAATCATATTAGGTGCACTTAGAATGGTTGCAAGTTAAACAGCATATAGGGTAGGTAAAAAAATATAAAAATTGTGCAAGAGTAAAGTACCCTTATATCAGAAAATTCAGCAAATTGTTATTAAGAAAAGTTGTTTAGAATTAAAAGCTATGCCTAAATAACAAGACATGGCCTCCTAAGATAAAACATTTTTCGTCAATTAATTTCCAGTTTCTTAATAAATATTTAATATAAAAAATTTGCACCTTAAATGAGAGTGTTTTAATATACACATTATCATTACTAATGTTTTACCTTGTTCACAAGAATTTTTGCGAAATTTTAAAGTTTTGTTTAATATCGTTGCAACAAACGTTTTGGTTCCCTAAGAAATTAAAAATTTAAGTTAACTTTACAAATATGCTTGAATTTGAACAAACTTATGCGAAATTGATTTAAGTTTGATTAATTTATGAAAGTGTTTAGTGTGAATGTTAAAAACAATTTTTTGGGAAATTATTAGTTTCTCAAAAAAAATATTTAAGGAGCATGTTTTGGAATAACTTTTAATTCCAGACAACTTTTCTTAGTATCATTTTGCTGATTTTTTTTTAAATAAGGGTACTTTACGCTTGTACAATTTTTATATTTTTTGACCTACCCAGTATGCTGTTTGACTTGCAACCATTCTAAGTGCGCCTAATATTACTATTGAACATGCACCAACTTTCGGTAATATTTGTATTTTGGCTGTGCAATTAATAAAAAAAAATCCCATATGTTGCACACTTAAATGACCACACTGTATACACTCTACATGTGTATTATACGAATAAGTATAAAACCGAGATAAAAACTGCATAAATAACAAAAAATAGTACATTTTACTACTATTTAGAATCGTCCTGCCCCATCTTACGTCTAGCCTTTGTTAATCCAAGTTAATTCAAGTAATAAAAATATTCCTTTGTTCCATACAAAATTTTCTAATGTTTCTTAGTGTTTATCCCAGGCAAAGTTCATTTCCTTCAGTGTTTTCCATAACTTATCTTTACTAATTGGAGCTATGCTGTCGTCTTCGAGGTCATCTTGCTTCAAGGCGGTTAAAATGTTATTCAGTGTGGTATATCTTTACTGAAATAAAATGAATGCACCCTTTCTTCATATAGAATATTTTGTATCGTCATCTAAAATTTTCTTCGTCTTTTCAGGTGACGGTATTGGCGGTTTTATGGTTGTGTTAGATTTTCTTTCTTGAAAGATTCTGCCTATAGTAGTTTTGCCCACTCCTGTCATTCTTGAACACATTTCAATGCAATGGTCAGCACTGCTGCTCGGATAGTCATGTCTCAGGGCATCGTAAACACTCAATATGATTACCTTTTGGTTGCAAGTTAACGCACTTATTTGTATCATCTTTGTCGGAGTGAAACTGATGCACTAGTCATGTTATCTGCTCACAATATGCATCACAATATCAAATCAGAGTAAATACTAAATGAAATAATAGAAGAGATTTATTTATTTTATATTATAGGATTAGTGATTTACAATTACATAATAATATCTAATTAGTGTTTGGGCTATCTGTTTCCACCCAGAGACACACTGCCTCGTCGTAGCAATCTGGCGCACTACACAAATTAATTCTGGTAAATTTCTTGTAAAATAAACTGGCAGAGAGTGACAGGCCATGCCGCGCAGACCCTCAAGCCATGTTGCCAGCTTTCTCTTCAGGGCATTCCTGGAGCCGGCTGTGTATATGCTGTTCCCTTTATTTTTCACGATTTTGCAGAAGTGGGATGATAAAGAGGTTCGATTTATATGCCACATTTTTTCTCTAAATCTATTTGTTTTCTCTGAATCAACTAGCCCCCCCATCTTTTACATTTTAGGAGATGCCAACTGTTATAATAATAGTATAGAAAAACGTGTGCTGGTATTATACCTATCGGTCAGGTCCAAAATACCTACGCCCTTTTCTAAACTTTTCGTTTGCAATAAATATATCATAAAATATTACACAGCTTACCCGAATATTAATTTCCGTATTTATCCACAAAAGGACACGCCACTGAAATGGTCAAATTTGCCCTGTCATTCTTATTTGTCGCTAGTTATATCCTATCGCTTTGGTAAATCGGGTCATAATCCTTTCCTGTTCACGAGTAAATGAGAAAACTGCAACTAATAATAAAAAAATAATAGAAGGCCATAATCTTCTATTTATGTATACTTTTTTATTGCAAACAACTTTATCTTATACTATTTTTCTCTAGGTACGACACAAAATAAGGGTACTTTACTCTTGTGACGCGTTTAAATTTTTGACTCCCCCTCGTATACCGGGATATCTGCATGACATTTTTGGGCCCTATTTTGGTTTCAGAACATGCTTAATGCTGCTGCTTGGTATTTTTTTATTTTGGCGCAATATAAAAGAATTCCATTTGTTGCGTACATTGTGCCGCGGCGCGGTCACTATAAAGTTGAAATACTCAAAATGAGCGGAGTAAAGAAGAAGGTCGTTTCCAAAGTGGAGAGTTATTTTTAGTTTTAAACACGACTGAAACCTAAAATAGGATTGTTCAAAGGAAAAATGCACGACAATAACGAATAGGAAAAGTCGCCGTAATTTTCGAGTGCTCTAAATGTTTCTTTGAAACAATGGCTTGAAAGCTGAGCGAAATTCCTCATGCCTAGCAAAAACTGTATATAGGAGGTTAGGCATAAAAATTACATCGTTACTGGGAGTTGAAAAATTAAATTTTATATAAGAACCTACAAGTAAAAGAACTATTCCCTGTTTCAGTCCTAGATAGTAATTATTATTATTATACCTCCTGCTTTTTTTTGTTCGGAGTTATTTTTTTGATAATACCATTAGTACCCTAATAATGAGTTACTTTAACGAACAGCATCATTACTTCATTTTTCGTTTTCGTCATTTGATACTCGCAATTTTTTTATGGTGCCCAACGTGGGGCAAATTATTTAAAAGTTTTAACGAACCCCAAAGCTCCCGTATATACACGACACGGCCCAAATGTAAACTACGTTGAAACAAATTAATAATACGCGCAATTTTATAAAATTAGTTCTGCCCTTGGGTCAGGTTGTTGGGAATAGACAGGACTTTCTGTGTATTCCAGGTGTCTAACTTTCTTGGTTCTTATTTCGCATGAATGATTACAACAGCGATATAGCCGCCAATACACAGGTATCTATTTTAAGTCTGTAAAATAATAGCATACATTTTCATATTGTAACACCTATGGTTGAAAAAAATGAACATATAGCTCAAAATATTATTGTTTTGACTCCTACATACCTTGGTTTACATCGATATTTCATCACAGAGCATATTAATGCCCATATTTATAATAAATACGAGCTATGAACAGGCATATAGGCGGCTTATCGACTTATCGGAAAGTTTAAGTTGCGGCCCTTCCCGTAGAAACTTTCTCTTTGATGTTAAGGAAAAATCTTAGTTCTTTCGATGAGGCTTACACAAATTCCGCCTGCAAGCAGCTTACCGCTAAAATGTTTTTCGATGCAAAAATGGGACTTTGCATTCGAGGTATACGGTATACGGTGAACCTAGCAAGATTTTGATACGCGGAGATTATTATTAAAGCTATAAACCAATGATTTCTGAATTTTACCTGTAAGTACCTGATGTCTCTTTTTGTTTGTTTTTTTTCTTTGTTTCTGTGTTATGTACCTGTTCCAGAGTCCTTGTCATAAAGTATTTAATTTATTGTTTAACTATTTAAGACTAGATTTATATCTATATGTTAACTTCCAGTGGCCTGAAGATGACGAAATAAATATCGTCGAAACGTCGACAAATGTAAAAATAAAAGAAATCTGTTAATTTGGCGTAAATCCAACCAATTCCCTTTTCCATTATTAAAGCTATATTTTCATATTATATAAGTGTACCTATAATGGGATATTTTTGTACAGTAGTGACTGCAAATTGAACAAATTGAAATGTAAGTGGGGCAACTTTGATTGTGGCCATGCGGCGAGGTTTCGAGAATTCTTTAGAAGGTTTCAGGAACTTCTTTAGATTTGCACACAAGATTATTATACTTTCTGCAAATACTGGCACACAGTGAACATAAATTATATCTCAAATGACATCTCAGATGTTCCCGGTCATATAGATAAAACCTTCGCATATTCTCACTTATAAAAATGGGCATTAACCCACACTTGCGGCGTCGTATCTATTTGTTGGCGCGAATGTTCCATTTTACTTCGATTTATCTGTAGCTCGTAAAGCACACGCACTCACGCATATGAGAAGTTATTCGTCGATTTTGGGGAGAATCGCGGAAAATGGGAGTGGGCGGAAACTCGTGAAAAGATGAGCAATTTAATGTATTAGTGCCCCGGATGCATTTTTACCGACCCTATACACGTTCAGCGCGTCATTACCGATTGTAAACGACTTCAGAGCACGGTGACGGTGCTAAACGTAGCAGATATAGGTTAGGTCTGATTACGAACTGCATCGCACGCTACTGGGTTCAAAATGAGTAAAATTAATAAGTTTTTTGCGTTTGATACAAGTTGCAAAATAGAGGCATTGATTTGAAAAACAACACTTGTCCATTTTAAGCGAAAATCGACTTTATTCATCGTAGGTAGGGCTGTCGCTTCTACACATGATTCAAACACCTAATAGTGTAAAAACATCAGTTTTCCCAGCACAACTCAATGCACAAATACGGCTAGTCGAAAATATTGAACTTGTACCGAATGAACAAAAAAATGAAATAAGTCAACAGAAGTTAAGGCAGGGATTTGATGGAGCTGGCCAAATATCTTAAGAATCCGCTTAATAAGCAATTATACCACCAAAAATGAAGGTAGAACAACCTACTTCAGTTACTGAAATTATCAGTGGTGACAATAGCAGCGGCGCTAAATAAAGAATGACAATAATGACATTTTACTTTTACAAAATTCAGGAATATTTTAATGTTTTTAAGTTTTCTATGTAAAAAAAATGAATAACCAGCCTGTTTCTGTATTACATTTGCTTCCAGAAAAACATCCACATCAAAACACATTCCTTAACAGAAGGAAGGTAATCAGTTTTTTAAATTTTCTCAAAGTTTTACTTTTTGGACATGTGTTGTTTTTCAAATCAATGCCTCTATTTTAAATCCAGTGAAAGTTTTATAGTCAATATCCACACATAATTTGATTCAAATGACTACTCCAACCATGTCAAAAAATGGATATAGAATTTTTCTTTGGCCACTAAGACGAACTGGATTGTATTTAGATCATTCCCCGATAATAAGAGACACCTTTTTCGAAAAAAAAAATACAAAATGCCAACACAAATGCAAAAATAAAGGTGATGAAAGTTCAAAAAACCGACAACGGAGTCTATCATTTTCAAAATGCAAATCCAGGACCGGCTACGATTTTTTATTCCCCCGATTTTCACGAAAGCCATTTAGCGATTATTTTATTTAAAATCTAACAGCACAGTGTTAAACAGTACACAATAAATAATAATTTTTATTTTAGACTTTATTTTCAAGTTTTTTGTCCGTTCTATGAAATAAGGTAATTCGGTTTTACGATTTTACCTGTTGCTTTATTTTTTGGTCATATTGATAAGTTAATATTTTGTTTTTAGATACATTTTGAGCACAGCCATGTGATTAATGTTGCCGAAGCATAATCGTATTAAACGAAAATAAAAAAATTCTGCCTGGGGAAAACCAAGTAAAATAAAGTTTTGGTTCATTTGCGGTTTATCACACTTTACCTATCTTCCATATCGCATTATAATATAAAATGATTTTGGCTTTAAGTGTAAACATAAAATTCCTTCAATGCTAACTATGATTATTTCTGCAGAGAAATGCCTATGCAGAAACATGGCAAATGCTGCCAGAGATTTGGTTACTAACCCTACACATATTCAGGGCGAACTGCTGAAATCAGCTAGGATCGGTAAAAAGAAGCATCGCATATTTACGTTTCCTATACGGTCAACGCTACTCGTGGCGGCAGCCAGCTAGGAAACGTAACGCGCTCTGATCGCTCCGTTTCCTAGACGGTAAGCGCAAGGCTACAATAATAAATGCCGGCTTATGCAAAAAAGGTAGATTGGACTGTCATAACAGCAACAAACACATCAACACATCAAGCCTATATTATTTGCAAATAACAGGTAAATGGTAAATAAATAATTGTATCAACAGATATATATTTTAATGATCAGATAGCTGCAAGCTTCTGCTATACAGTGCGTCCCAGGATAAGTGAAACGAGAGGTGTAAAAGACTAAAAATTTTCGAGTTCGAATTTGGCCATTTTGGGTCCAGGCCTGCTTGCCTAGAAAATAATTTTCACCATATTTTTAATTTTGAAAAATAAAGCAGACCCTGACAGGAACGATTTATTTATTTTCTGGGTAGGTTAAGTGCCCTTTCTCGACAAGATATCGAAAAATTTCATTAGAAAAAGTTGCTTAGAATTGAAAACTATGACCCTGTGTCAATTTTCAAAATAATTGACCTAGTTTGATTTTTGCCCTCTTTATTTCCTATAAGTAGGTGAACTAACCTTGTTGTTTAAAATATCGAAAAATTTCATTAGAAAAAGTTATTCAGAATAAAAAAGTATGCAAGACTGCTAAATTTGGACTCAGTCGGCCTACTACTTATGATTTGTTATTGTTATAGGAAATAAAGTGGACAAAAATCAAAGTGGGCCAATTATTTTGAAAATTGACACAGGGTCACAGTTTTCAATTCCAAGCAACTTTTTCTAATGAAATTTTTCGATATTTTAAACGACAAGTATAGTTCACCTACCTATAGGAAATAAAATGGACGAAAATCAAAGTATGCCAATTATTTTGAAAATTGGCATAGGCACATAATTTTCAATTCTCAGCAACTTTTTCTAATGAAATTTTTCGATATCTTGTCGAGAAAGGGCACTTAACCTACACAGAAAATAAATAAATCGTTCCTGCCAGGGCCTACTATATTTTTCAAAATTAAAAATATGGTGAAAATTATTTTCTAGGCAAGCAGGCCTGGACCCCAAATGGCCAAATTCGAACTCGAAAATTTTTGCTCTTTTACACCTCTCGTTTCACTTATCCTGGGACACACTGTATATACCTAAGAGTACCTATTTAGTATCTAAGAATTAAATTGAAAATTAAATGTAGGTTCAGGGTTCCACCTCAGGTTCCACTACTCCTCCTAGAACTTTCTAATTTGTTGTCATAGAAAAAAATCGAAATAAAAGTTGTAGGGAATTGTATGCATCTTTCCAGGACGCATATTTACGTTTCCTATACGGTCTAATCATTAAAATGTATCTGTTGATATACACTTATTTATTTACCATTTACCTGTTATTTGCAAATAATATAGGCTTGATGTGTTGATGTGTTTGTTGCTGTTATGCCAGTCCAATCTACCTTTTTTGCAAAAGCCGGCATTTATTATTGTAGCCTTGCGCCTACCGTCTGGGAAACTGAGCGATCAGAGCGCGTTACGTTTCCTAGCTGGCTGCCGCAACGAGTAGCGTTGACCGTATAGGAAACGTAAATATGCGCCCCGGATGCTTCTCTCTCAAAGCTTTCCTTTAGATTGGGGTTTTTAGACACACACTTGATACATACTGATGTTTGTTTTTGGGGATTAACAACCATTTGTTCATATTAAAGATAATTATGCAATTGCTTTTGGCTTCAGATGAAGATCAAAAATAATTGCATAATTGTGTTTGAGCTGGAACTATTTTTTGCCTCCTTAATTTTAATTACGGTTTTTTTAAAATGACCCTTGCCGAGACACAAAACATTAATTAAAAGTTACAGATTTTAAATTGTTTTCTCTTCAAAGAGACAAAGAATACCAATTTTAATGAGGACTGTAGATTGAGACGCAAATGGACTGGGTAAGTAATGTCTAAGTTTTGAAAACGTCGCTGTTTTTCAGTGTGTAGGGCTGAATCCTAATATTATGTCTTCGTGACGAGACGGCAGGCCCTCGGAAGGCTTTCAAATTTTCTCGCAACTTTCTCGAAAGTATTGCAAACTCTAATTTACGGGCTGAGGATTAATTTTTGTGGCTTGGAGAATAATGTCCATTACCTTAGACAGAGAAAAAGAGATGCTAATGCACATCGCTATGGAAGGTTGTAAAACATTACGGATAAGTAGTTGAGGGAACTTTGTGTAATTACTTAAGTTTGCCTTTCATCTACTATACACGTTAATTATGTATGTATTAGCTTTGGAGTCATTACTGGAGTTATGTTAAGAGTGCTGTAAGAATTAGGTTAAGTTTTAGATTAATATAAATGTGTAATTAAAAAATTAATTAAATGAGTAGGACAAAGTTATCACATACCATCCAGATGGGCAAGATTGTTCTGATGTTGACATATTGCTTTCAAGAAATGTTGGGACTTTGATGGTTTGTTCCATTAGTGTGTTAATGTTCGGCATTGCTTCTTGTCAAACCAGGGTTAGATGTGTCAAAATAAACTATCAAAAGGATACAATGCAGGTATCACGAAAATATTAGGATTCTAGTTTTGGACAATAGGGTACTTGACAAAATTTCACAAACTTGATAAAACAATTCTTGAACACTTACCTAAAACCCTACGATTATTTCAAAAATTTTTTTTACGTAATTAGCAAGTTTATGTTTTATCCCATGAATTTCAGCAGACGTGAACATTGGATTATTAGAAAAAACACAACTAACAACACGAAAACTATAATAAATCGCACAGATTATCTCTTAATGTTTTTATTGAGCGGCATACGGAATAATAATAAGTTGGCATGACGGGACGTCAACTGCCGCGGCTTTTAATAACAAATCAGAAAATCATACATGTGCTAGATGGCATGTGTATACAGTGTGTCCCCGGATTAGTGTCCGCAGGGGGGAATTTTCACTAGTAATCGCCCTAGTGCTTGAGTCGCGTAGCGACGAGGGATAATTTTCTTAAAAAATTCGTGTTAGAGTAAAATTTGCGGATATTAAGTCAAGAACGTGGGGGATTCGGTAAGAAAATTCCATACTTACACTTAATTTAAACGAAATTATTATCACAATTTTTGTTGAGTATATGTTACAATGTCACATTATAATAATGACATCTGTCAAAAAATTTCCGCTGTAATCACCTCCTGCTACCTAGAGCAAGTGAGAATATTTCCGGAAATTTTTTGAGTTGCCATGACAACGAAGCAAAAAACGAACCTCTGACTGGTCAAAAAAGGGAGGTATGGAATTTTCTTTGCTATTCACTTTTTCAAAAAAAGTCATTCTTGGTGAAAAGGTTTGCTTGCGAAAATAACTGGATTGCAAGAACAACATATTGCTTTAAACACACAGGGTAGACAAAAAACTAAAAAATATGAAAATCACCCAAGAGTAAAGTACCCCTATTGTTCAATTTTATATAAAAAGTCATTAAGAAAAACTATTCGTTATTCTTCACTGACATAAGATGTGAAGTGCGGCTGGCATACAAATTTTTATTTATTGACCGATTTTAAAAAACTGGACATATTAGCGTGTGCAAAAGAATAAGCTATTGACAGAAAACTACACAATGGCCGATTTTTTTAAATCCAACATGGCGG
The DNA here is from genome assembly GCA_963920635.1 of Pseudeuparius sepicola. NCBI lineage: Eukaryota > Metazoa > Arthropoda > Insecta > Coleoptera > Anthribidae > Pseudeuparius > Pseudeuparius sepicola. Next base: position 11,914,547 of record OY987300.1, on the reverse strand, counting down.
CGATGATTAAACTTAGGCTTTTGTTGGGACTCATTATTTTTGAAGAAAAAATCTCGGTATTATGCAACCAATGCAAAAAGTTAGTAAAGTGATCCTTCCTCTATATTTTGAGACTGCGTGCGTTGCGGAAATTGAATTAGGAACAAACAAGGAAGTAAAATATAAAATATAGCAGCCACAGAACTAAATTATTTTTTCCCATTTTCTTCTGGGCGGCTCTAGCCCCAGAGACCCTATATGGACGAGCCGCCACTATTTCTATGCCTCATTTTAACTATTTGTTCCTAAAATTACTAAAAAACTTCGCCTGCAGCGCATTTTAGTGAACAAACATATCCACTTTTTAAAATAACTCTGCTTTAAAAAAATCAATAATCTTTATATCTAAACTAATCTTTATCCAGCACTAATTTATAGGTATACTAACGTATACAGGGTGATTCAGTTTTATTCTGCGACACTTCAACAGGTGATAGAAAACCAAGAAATAACCGCACTTTCTTTTATAAACTATATCATTTTAAGGTCTTATTAAAAAATTACAGGGTGTTAAAGTTTTAAGAAATATGTGGACTTTATTGAATATTTACCAAACTAGTTGAGATATTTAAATCATATTTGGTACTCGTTATAACGGCATCGGTTAGCATAAAACCTGTTAATATCACATACCTTGAACAACCAGTGGCGTAGAAGTAGGTAATTAGTATAATTGTTTTTAGAAAAAAAAATTGAACCACCTTGTATAGCAATAAAATGTATTCAACTTCTTATGTAATTTTAATTTTAAACAAAAATTCCTTCTTGGAAATTTTTTGTATGTGTCTTGGTTTCGTGGCAAATTTGATTTTTCGTATTATTTCGGGGTGTTTCTGAAAAATTATTTAAAAAGTTTGCTCCATAAGTATCACTTAAAGTGGAAATAATGTGTTTGCAACTTGAAATAAAGTAACTTTTTGCAATAAATTTACCTACTTAAGGCTATACTTTTGAAGATACAGGGTCTAATACATTTAAGGTAGATACAATTAATGTTACGCTTTGTATCTTGAAAAGTAAAACCTTGAATAGGTAAGTTTATTGGAAAAGTTACTGCATTTAAAGTAAAAAACACATTTTTTTTATGAGTGTTACTTATGGAGAGAAGTTTTAAGTTAATTTTTCAGAAGTACCCCGAAATAATATGAAAAAATCAAATTTGCTATGAAACCATAACACGTATGAAAAAATGCTAAGAGAACGTTTTTGTTTACAATTAAAATTTACATAAGAAATTGAATACGTTTTATTGCTATACAAGGTGGTTCTATTTTTATTCTAAAAACAATTATACTACTTACCCACTTCTATGCCACTGGTTGTTCAAGGTGTTTGGTATCAACAGGTTTTATGCTAACCCATGCCTTTATAACTAAGTATGCCTTTTATGACTTAAATATCTCAATTAGTTTGTAAAATATTCAATAAATTCCACATATTTCTTGCAACTTTAACACCCTGTAACTTTTTATAAGGCCTTAAAATGATATAGTTTATAGAAGAAAGTGCGGTTATTTTTTGGTTTTATATCACCTGTTGAAGTGTCGCAGAATAAAACTGAATCACCCTGTATTTTTATATTGTATTTGTTTATATTTGGTAGATCTAATATTAAAAAAATTAAATATATTTCACTCGTAAGAGTGCCTAAAAAAAGCGGACCAATCAAAGTTTCATTAATTATTCCCCAAGCAAAAAGAATTGCTTAGTAGTTGTAGGTATAAATCGCTTTGCATGTTTCTTTTACTTCACATTTTATCCAAATGTGTAGTAGGTATCTCGGGCTTGTAAGCCAAATTTATTTCTCATCTAGATATTATCTTAAAGGGGTCTACACTGTCTACAGTCTACATGCCAAATCAATGCCTCTAAAAATATCGACAAATGCTCCGCTCCATCATTAGATATTTAGATATTTATGATTCAAAAAAATCCAATCAAAAAGAATGCTTTTAGCGAGTAGCATCGGGGCACTGATACATCAAATCGTTCGTCTTTTCACGGGTTTCCGCTAGCCCAGGTTTCCTTATTTCCGCGATACGCCTCCCAAATCGCCGAATAACTTCTCCCGCGTTTCTCATCTGCGCGAGTGCGTGCGTTTTACGAGCATCCGATAGATCGAAGTAAAAGGGAACGTTCCCGCCAACAAGTAGGCAGATACGGTGCCGCACGCGTGAGTTAATGCCCCTTTTTATGCCCCTGAATGTGCGGGGCCTTATCTATACGACCGAGAACATCTGTGACGTCATTCCAGTCATAATTTGAATGATCATGTGGCGGTGTTTGGGGAAAACATCTAGCCCAAGGTAATTGTTGAATATTGAACGTTAGTAGCAGCAAAACGTCACCACAAAGGATCGGTACCAGGAAGGGGGGATTGGATAATATCTTTGAATAAAGAACGTTTATGTCTTTAAGTTTAGGAATCCTTGCTAATACAGCAATTCTAATTGTAAAGTTTTAATTGTGAAGTAAGCACTTACACAAATGCCTATGCCACTTTAGTGCATGGCCTCAAAAGTTAATTTAAATTGCAAAATTACTTACCGACGGATTATTATCGTTGAGAACATTGATATTCATCAGATAAAATGACAGACCTATATGTGGCCCTGGTAGTAGGGTTTGAAAAAACTCTACTGGCCCAAAAAATAATTCAAAATTGATAATATAACTGATTTTTCCCGATTGTATCCCGATAACAAAAATCCGGGATAACGGTAACTGGGCCATTTCAAAACTTTATGGCCGCATTACCAAACATATACGCGCACAGCGAGCAAGTCGGAGCATGTTCGAGAGAACATTTTGCGGCAATCTTACGGGCGCCATATTATAAATCTTTAATGGCTTTATGGATGGCGAAGAAGACATTGTTGTTTCCTCTCCTATAGGAGAATCTAATAAGTTTAAAATGTAAAACAAATACAAAACATGTTTACCTCAAATTTAGCATTTTGTAGCATTGTGGAGCTACATGAGAACTAAAAATTTTACGAAAAGTATTTCAAAATAAAAAAAAACAATATGTTAATGGCCCTACTTTGACTTTTCCCAAAATAGAAAAATCAGAGTGGTCGATTGAAACATAATTTTTTATGCTGCCGTTTTTACAAATAGAGGCATAATATTTAATTACTATTAACTAATAATATAAACTTACTATTCATGGGGAATATACAGGGAGTTATTATAGCGAAATATTTAAAAACAAATTCATTCCGTCCTGTTAATCTGGTAACAAATTTTACATGTAGCACTTCCAAATCACTATCTTCCAAACGGTTTTAAGCAAACATATGACATATTATCACATATCGGTGTAATCGGTAAGAAGCACAGATTTCAAAAATGCAAATATATACAGGGTGTTATTATAATAAAAATTATAATAAGAAAATTGTATTTTATTTCTAGTCACATACTTCTAAACAGCTTGAAAATTATTGAAAAAAAGTATTTTTTCTTTTCAAAAACCATTTTTCTCTGACTCAGCCGTTAAAAAGGTGTATCTGTATCCAGGAAAGTTAACATTTTTCTATTTTCGATTTCAGAAAAAACAAGTTTCAAATAAAAATCAAAGGGTACGAAATCTCCTATAACTGCCATAGGAGATTAGTTTACATAGAGCTTGTCCCATATGTGTGGGTCGTCATACACTTTCTTATTTGGTATATAGTAAGGCTTATATTTTTGTATATTTTAGAAAAAGTCGGAGAATTACTAATTAGTTTTGTTTCATACAGTATTCTCGTCGTTTTTTAATTACTCAACTACGCTCCTCTGATATCCACTACCTATATGTAACTCCTCTTATTTTCGATGTTAAGAAAAAAGTAATTGTAGGATATTGGTACACCTTGTCCCATATGCCCGGGTCCTAATACAACCTTGTTATTTGTTATGGGAAGACCTGTACTTTTGCTTCTTTGTAAAATTTTATTTCTTAAAAAAAAATTTTCTTAGTGTTTTCCTGGTAGGTTTTTTATCAAGTAGAAAAAGACTTCCTGGGCTTCTACCATTTATTACAGAGTAAGACAATTAGGTTCTCTCTAACGACGTACGTTTCGGCCTTTTTTTTTGTTTGTGGCCATCATCAGGTTTTTAAAATTTGTTTACATAAATGTTTAAAAAAATTTTTTTTTGTTCAACATTAAAATTCCATCTAAAATAATAAATTACAAATCACTAAATAGGACCATCTTCCAAGTCATTATTATTCACATTGAAAACATTATTTATAAAGAAAAACAACGAATACTTACAAAAGACATGGACAAATTAAAAAATCTCATTGCTCAATTGATCTTTACATGGTTTGACAAAAATTTTCTTTTTTTACAACATTTTGTGTAGAGTCAAAAATATTTAAACATGTTGTTCTTTAGTTGTGTTGGGAAATACAGCGGACCGTTCCATATTCGGAAAAAAAATATACATTTTTTTATAATGATTTAAAAAGGAGAAGCACTTCGATTTCATACTTTAGAAAAAACATTTCACTATACAGTGTAAAGAATAAGTACAATTGGGACAATCTACAGTGTAAAATGCAAAAACCTAAGACCTAGGAATCAATTTAAATATTTATAGTTTATATTTTTATTTTGATTAATAAATTTCATATTCTAAATTTTAAGAAATTAAGTTATAATAAATATGTGAAAGCCCTTCAGTGTCAGTTCTAAAATTAATAGAATTCTTATGTTTTTTAATTTGAACCATTTCCAGAACATTTCGTTTGAGAAAATCACTTTCCTTACATAAAATTTCAGAGTTGCTAAAATCAAACCTGTGGGTATTTTCTATTGCATGTTTACTGAGGGCAGTAGAATTTTCGTTGTTATTTCTATTCTATTTCACCAGTATGACGTTAGAAATAACAACGAAAATTCTACTGCCCTCAGTAAACATGCAATAGAAAATACCCACAGGTTTGATTTTAGCAACTCTGAAATTTTATGCAAGGAAAGTGATTTTCTCAAACGAAATGTTCTGTAAATGGTTCAAATTAAAAAACATAAGAATTCTATTAATTTTAGAACTGACACTGAAGGACTTTCACATATTTATTATAACTTAATTTCTTAAAATTTAGAATATGAAATTTATTAATCAAAATAAAAATATAAACTATAAATATTTAAATTGATTCCTAGGTCTTAGGTTTTTGCATTTTACACTGTAGATTGTCCCAATTGTACTTATTCTTCACACTGTATAGTGAAATGTTTTTTCTAAACTATGAAATCGAAGTGCTTCTCATTTTTAAATCATTATAAAAAAATGTATATTTTTTTTCCGAATATGGAACGGTCCGATGTATTTCCCAACACAACTAAAGAATAACATGTTTAAATATTTTTGACTCTACACAAAATGTTGTAAAAAAAGAAAATTTTTGTCAAACCATGTAAAGATCAATTGAGCAATGAGATTTTTTAATTTGTCCATGTCTTTTGTAAGTATTTGTTGTTTTTCTTTATAAATAATGTTTTCAATGTGAATAATGACTTGGAAGATAGTCCTATTTAGTGATTTGTAATTTATTATTTTAGATGGAATTTTAATGTTGAACAAAAAAAAATTGTTTAAACATTTATGTAAACAAATTTTAAAAACCTGATGATGGCCACAAACAAAAAAAGGCCGAAACGTACGTCGTTAGAGAGAACCTAATTGTCTTACTCTGTAATAAATGGTAGAAGCCCAGGAAGTCTTTTTCTACTTAAAATTTTTGTTTTAGATTCACCATTTATAATATGTTTCGTAATTGCAAAAAAAGAAGATCAAACTACCACTCTTAAAATTCTGCGCAAACTTTTTTAAATCAAAAATCCTTAGTACATACATCGCGCTACTAATAAAAATTTTAATTAACTACAAAAACTGTTAAAAGATGTACAAACGTGCAGGATTTTCCATAACAAATCACAGGGTTGTATTGGGACTTAGGACCCAGGCATATATGGGACATGCTCTATGTAAGCTAATAATAGGGAAGTTGACAGTTTTTCAAATTTAGTGCCAGTGGATTCTTTTTACCTTCAACAATATCGTAGTACATGTAATTTGCTATTTTGCAGTTTTGTTGGAGAGAAAATCCACTTTCTGTTTTCCCGCCAATTTGAGCGATTTTTAAAAATTTACATCACAATAGTTTTTCCCTATGTAAACGTACTCTGCGATCTCTTCTTCTTCCAACCTGACTGTATCGGTTATGCCGTAAACCGCTGTGAAGCAAGTCACAGAACAATGCCTAGATTGGAATTTCCACTGTTGTCAGGCTGTACGTTTACGAGCAGATTGAACTATGATACCTATTTCATTAGTTATATTTTACTTTTTAATAATATGTATAATCGATTTTTCATAATATAATTTTATATTTAGAATACCTACCTAGTTACTTTTGTGACATGAAAGTAAAATGATTTAGGACTGGTAAAACTAAAATAAACATAAAGCATCTTTCTAATGTCATGTCCGGATTAAATCTGACAACTGAGGAAATAAAGGCGTGACGTTCGACCACAGAATAGGGCGTTCACTGTGGACGTGGACACAACAGTAAGATAATATTTTACTATTTCGACGACGAAGAATACTGAGAATCATCGAAAGGAGTTTCATTTGTTTGTATTTCTTCACAATGACGAAAAAGTGCTTTGTTAGCAGCTATTGCACAAATACGTATAATACTGATAAACTTGTACCTGGAACCGATAAATTGTACGTAAGCTGTAAACCCAATAAATTAATTACATTAAGATAATTTAATCTGTGATTTCCTACCTACCTTTCCCCACAGTAAATAGAAAAATTAATCCATTATACTCCTGCCTTCCTTTTCTTTATTATTGTTTATAGTAGAAGAAAATAATAAATAATATGTTTCTACCACAAAAGCTACCATTAAAAACAAAACTGTCCAAAGTTTGGATTTGATGGTTATGTCGTCCGCTGTCAACTGAATAAATAATAAAAACGATCATCAGTGGGACAGCCTGTATATGCTACCAACTTTCCTAGACACACTTGCTAACGGCTGAATATCGAGAAAAATGGTATTCGGTAAAAATGCTTTTCACGCTTTTTAGAAGTAAGTATATGCGGCTAGGAATAAAATATAATGTTTCAGAAAAAAAATAAAGCCATTCGCGAAAAAAAAACGAGGTGCACATAATAAATAAATCGCCCAGTACATGTCTCTATAAAATAAAAAGAACCACCAAACATGTATGCTAAGTACATTTTTGCGCTTTAATATAAAGACTTTTCCGAGAGCAAATCCTACGGTTTTTTTACAATATTTTATAATAGTATATTTCATTACGAGTCTAGAAATAACTTCCCGTGTTCGGCTGCGCCTCACACGGCAATTTGTTACGCGCGCACGGAAAAATCTATTTCTGGACGTGTAATGAACGATATTTTTTTATTATACTTCTTTGAAAACGGAAACTTAAAACATTTTATCGGCATATTATAATAAATTTAATTGACAACAATGCAGACAATTATAGTGTTTGGTATGTATGATGCATTTCCATGATTACTCTCAAATTATTTCAAAGGTGCTTTGTTGTAAATTAGTTATTGTCAGATAAGGTGAATAAAACGTCAAAAATATTACAGAAATGTATCTAAATATTGAAACACTTACGAATTAAAATACAAAATAGGTATATGTTAAATAAATATCAGAGAGCATATAGAGTTTCTTAAATTTAGTTTACCTTGCTGTATATTTTTAAAGCCATATAGGTATTCGTTATTTTTATTCAGCGCACGGAAAGTTTTTCCATCCGCTGTTTCCGTGCGCTAGCCCGAAAACCCCCATCTTTGATTATTGCTAAAACAGATGAAAATAAGGTGTTTTCAAAGAAGTATAATAAAAAATTATTTCTCGTTTATTTTATAACTAAACTACAGGCTCAACTTAATCCCTCTTTAATTGTGGCATTTATTTAATTAAGTTCTTTAAGGCAAAGACATAGGATGAAATTAGCAAAAACTTCCGTGGGAACCTGCAAAACCCGTGATGAACAGCTCAGATTCCCCCAAATCCCCAATACTCCACCAAGGGGCGCATAATAACAGAAAAGCTCATCACCGTTACTTACCACCGCCGCAAAATAGAAGCTCTCCACGCAAGGCGAGCGCGGCCCTTTGAAAACTCCAGTTTCCCACCGAGGCGGGCTGAATTATAATACGTTTCCTTGAGGAATCGGCCGACGGCCGGGAAAGCTTTCAAATTTCCCCGCAACTTTCCGGAAAGTATTGCGAAGTCCAATTTACGGACAGCGGATTAATTTTTTATGTCTGGGAGAACAATCCGCGCTACCTGAACTGAGAAATTGATGCGGATGCTTGTGGAACTTTCTAAAGCACTTCCGAAAATATGTTGGGACATATTATACGCGATTAAATATAAGAACTACGCCCCCTGTAGGCTCAATGCTAAACTAAGTCTATGGGCCATGCCATTTTGTTGATCCGTATATTATGTTTTCTGTTTTGTTCAAAATCAGTCAAAAAAGCTTTATTTTCTAAAGTTGACTATTATAATAATGTGGTAAATAACCACAGTTGAATTCAAATGTTTAAATATTCCCGCCACGCTTGTGCCAAAAAAGAGAGAAGAGTTAAAGAAGAGTTGTTAGAAAATGAAATAAAGCAGGTACCTAAAATGTTATTTTTATTACGATTACCACGCCCAAAAGGCCTCCCACAGTTATTAGAAGTGGAATTTGAACATGCTAAAGTGTTATGCAGTGTAATTACGAAGTTTTAGTGCGAGATTCGGACGAAAAACCGTCTTGATTCGATCGCCGAGGTGCTAACCTAAATATTTTTTGTTCGTTTGTTCCTGAAAACATGTTCGAGATGCAGGGGCGAGCTGACCCGGCAGCAGAGGTCTGCGTCGCAGACGGGCCGCCAAATCCAGGGGCGGCCACAGGCCGCCCTTCCGTCGCGAAAGAATATTTGTTCAGAAAAAAGGTAGTAAGTCTCTACATTACTTGCATTCGCCCTCAAAAAGAATATCGTCAACAATGCAACAACACCATATTGATATGAACCCGTAACCCATCGGCGGCGTCGGTCGGCCGTCGGCACTGCACTACCTCTATTCTGGTCTGCGGCGTGACGTTGGTAGGCCTCAAATTTCGTAGGGGACATATCGACGCTTCACACCTGTATAGTAGGCTAAAAAATTTTAATATCTGTCTTCCATTAGAATATACTGCAAGTCCAAGAACTATTTTAGAGTACTTGTTCAAAAATTCTCTCACGAATAGTTTTCCGCCGAATACTTTGTGCTTGCCAGTTACCGTAGCATCCGCGGAGAGATCATTTTCCAAATTAAAAATTATAAAAAAAACTATCTAAGGTCTTCTATGAGCCAGGAGAGATTAACCGATTTAGCAACAATTTCCATTGAAAGTATCCTAGGTACTTGATACAATAAATATCAGTGATATATCAGAGTTTGCCAATGTTAAAGCCAGAAAAGTACCATTCGTATAACTTGTATCTTGTGCCTTGTACCTAAGGGATAACCCCAATATTTTAGAAATATTTTATTTTTTGTTTCATTTAGAAGAAAATGTTTTATTTATTCTTTCAAGTACCTACCTGTATTTTTTTCAGATGCAAAATATATTTATTTTCAGTTACATTATTACTTTGTAAACCTAATTCTTTTTACATTTTTAGTTTCTTTTTCTTAGAAAATTATTTATTTAATTTTAAACATTTTATATTTTAAAGAAACATTTACCTTGTTCCTTTCAGTCTGGAAGTTCTACCAGACCCAAAACATATTACTCATTATAATAAGACTGATTGCCTGTGGTATTTTATTGTTATAAATACAGTGACCGGCAGAAAGTTAGACACAAAAATTGAAAAATTTAATATTTTTAAACTCTGATTTCGATTAATTTAAATTTCTAGCTGCTAATCGAACAAAATTAAAGTTTAGTAGAAAATTCATGTATTATCCGATAATAAGTTGCGCTTGCGGTATTTTGTTTTTTTCTTGTAATACCTACACGGGGTGGTCGAAAAAATACAAAAACAAAAGTTAAATTTCTTTTTTTTTTGACTATGTGGCTGTGACTTTAAATATGACATCTACCTTTGATTCCAAACAACTTTTTAAGTAACTTTTTACCGTATTTTACAAAATAAGGGTACTTTACTCTTCAGCAATTTTGACATTTTTTAATCTATCTCATATCCAGAAAGGGATATTTAAATTTTGATATGTGCGTTTTGAGTTTGAAATAATGCAGCAACTTTTATCAAGAAAAAAATTTTCTGAGAAATTAGGTAATAATAAAAAAGTTTTCTATTTGTGTCCAACTTTCTGCCGGTCACTGTATATATTTTTGAGAATACCTATTATAATTTTTGTTATACCCACCTAATAATTTTTGCCATTACCTCGTAGGTAATTACAAGAGACGGAAAAGCCTAGTTTTTATAACCCGAAAGAAATTTTTTATTATATTCTGCAGACGGGCGGCCAAACATCTAGGAACGCCACTGTCGAGATGGAACAAGTTTCGAATCAATTTAATTTAACCAACAAAGTTCTCTATTTCGAATTCTGCTTTTAGTTCATTTTTAGTTGCCTGTTGCCTTTGCAATTACATAAATCATAAACAATAATGGTTAAACTTTATAATAACCAGTAAGTACAGTTTCCCGCGGTGTATGTCTGCCCCGATTTTTTTTTTATTTTGGCTACCCCCTATTTTCCCTGAACACGAATCTGACCTTAGTTTTTGGTGCTCGGGCGTAGTTTCCGAGAAAATGAATTTTCAAATTTCCTTTGACACCTCACTTTTCATGGCGATATTTGTGGTTATAATCCGGATGAATTTTTACTATATGCAGCTCAAACTGATCACCACACTATTTTGCACCTTTTGCAACATCAAAACTTCGCGGAAACCCGCGGAAAATCCGAAATTTGGAAAGATTTGTGCCGTGTTTACGTCCGGCCCGGCCGCTGTTTTCGCCCCACAATCGGCGGGCGCCGATTGTCGGGGGGAACTTTTACCTAATAACCAAATAACTTTATGAAGACGACCACAACATACATAGAAGACGACAAGAACAATGAACAAGAACAAAGAACAACGCAGTGTAAACTCAAAGTGTGCCCAAAGCTAGAGGTGACAATGGCCCATATAGTTAGTTCGCATAGTGCCCGTCGGGGCTTTGGCATCTTAAATTCAGTCGCGTATAGACACTTTTGCGTCGGTACTATTTTATTTTTATTTCTTACTAGTCAAATTAAAAAAAAAATAGCAACTTAGTGCTAGGTAAGATGTAATTTTGACTATATATTTGTACGTCCTTTTGTGAAAATCCATATTGCGTTGTTATGTAAATGTGTTTAAAATTCCGAACTACGAAGGGCTGAGCATGTTTAGAATATTTTTAACATTTTTATAGTAGGAACTATTTAAATTTTAAAATAGGTTTGCTAACAACCCTTGCTAATTTCCCATTTACCGAATAAAATAACCATAAAATGCTGCTTTGTAGAGCGGCCTCAAAACCCATTATGTCTTAAATTGGGAACTTATTTTAAAAAGTTCTGAATTGCGACAAGATTCGTTTGTCGGTGGACAAAAGCCCAAAATTGAAAATAAATTCTCTACTGATAGTAAGAAAAGTAATTTTTCAGTTCACTTCCAACTAGGTAATTTGTTAATATTGTAAAATCTTCCATTAGCAGCTGTAGTTCTACCTCCAAGTTCAGAATGTTTCTCTAATATGCAGGATTTTCCATAAATACTGCTTTAAAAAGATTTGGGGATATTGTACTCATAAAATTATGAGACCCCATTTTTTCTTTTTACACATAGGTCCGAATCAAGGCCCTTAAATATGAAATAAATTTTAGTAGCTCCTTTCATAACTCCTATTCGCAACTTTATACATAAAATTAAGAAATTATTTTGCTAGTTACATTTCACAATAATTATGTGGTTGCCATGGTTTCAATTATTGAGTAAAATTGTAATTTTTGTATTTATTATTATCCCCAAATATGAGCAAGGTTTGAGTCCAGTTTCTATTTTGATATTTCTACTAGGTAGGTACTCATATAGAAACTGCACTTTCATGTTTTTGGGATGACTATTATACTTACCGCCCTCATCGGACAATAGAATCTGTCTAATTTAGAAGTGAAATATCTTTCGTAAGAAGTATGCACTTTAGAAAATTGTCGTCCGAACATAAAAGATTCTCTACTGAAAGCTTAAAAGATTCATGCTTGTAGATTCCGGAAAGGAGACCTCTGGATATACGACAAGATCATTTTTCTTTAAATTATATTACTTACATAGTATAGTTCCTTCAGTTACATGGTCAAAAACATTGTGACATTTGTGAGATTTCACTTTTTCCATTTTGGATAAAAATATAAAAATATGCAATTTCCCTCTATTTCACAATGTTTTTGCATGCGTGTACCGAAAAGTACAACTATGTGATGGAATCCACTAATGCCGGTTCAAAAATTTCTGCACTTATGATAGGATTGATGAATTCCATCACATATTCGTGTTGACTATAAAAACTCGCCCATACTATGTATGATATGTCATCCCATTGTATCTGACAAAATGAACGTTTTCAGCGGTAAAAATATTGCAAAGTTGATTACAATACCAATATTTTTTATAATTTACATTGCAATTACAACATTGGTTTTCCATTAATTCGACTGTTAAAACATTGTAACTCTACTTACAATATTTTTGCATATAAAAACCACAAATTTTATTAAAAGTAAAGACCTTTTGGTAGAATATTTTTACATTTTATTTGATTGGGATACGATACGTTTGCAATTATTGGAAAGTGCATGAACACTTATTATAGACCAAAGGGTGCCCACTTTTTAATTTTTACTTGTTCTACAATTTACTACATATACCTACAGCTATCTAATTTTTGCATATTATATAAGATGAAAATATTATCTGTTATAAGGAAGTCACACATTCTAAGGCATATTTAATAAACAAAATTTTCAAACCTCTCTCCAGAATAGTGCACTTTTTTCAGTTAGGTACATACATTGATTTTGCATGCGTGTATCATTTTGTGTATATATTCTACCATGTGATATAGGTACTTCTGTTTTCAAATGAGGATTTCTAAATAAAAAATATTAAAAAGCAGTCATTTTTGTTAATTTTTTATTTCCTTATTTTATTAATTATTCCCGAGTTAAAGAATTATTTCGCTAAATAGTTTATATTGTCAAAGCATAATACCAAGTTATAGCAAATAAATCGCTGAACTGCCACTTCTGTCGCTATACAATACAAATTTTAACGAATAGGTAGGTGCAATTTTTTGGCACAATCTGTAGAAAGCACACCTTTCTGTTTTATTATGTTGCCATACATCTGGCTGACAAAGTGCTCTCTCTTACGTATGTATGCTTCTGTATATTTTTCACGAAATTGCACCGTTATTATACATATAATACGTGTGTCATCTTAAGCGTAATGTTCCGAAATATTATTCCAAGGAATATAAGTCGGGCGTAGAGACATGATGAATGTGCGGTCAGCGGCAGCCGTAGTATAGAGTCATTAGTCATGGGCGTGCATAATATTTTCGATGGGGAACACTTCACGAAATTTAGGCTGCGAAAAATGAGCAGAGAGAGTTTTGTTCGTAGAGTAAAATATAGACATTTGATTTTTGTATGTTATAGCTCCTTTATCTACATTAAACAAGGAATTCTATTAATTTACTAGGATGTCTACCTAGTTTATAATAATTATAAACGAAACAAATATTTTGATGTTTTGGGAATTCAAATGAACGCAGGTACCACTTCCGTATATTGTATGATTTTCAGAAATTTATTTTTTGTTCGTTTGTGTCTAATATTAACATTTTTCGGACGGAACTTATGATCGAAAAGAAGGACATTTTACATGGGTGTTGTAATTGGTCGGCGAGCATCCATATGGTGTGTTGTAATTGGTCCGTAAGCATCCGCAAAAGTACTTTTGTCCCGTGTATGTCCTTCATCATTTACAACTATACTTCTAAATCCCGATATTTTAGCAAAAAAATACAAACTGTAAACTGTTTACAAGCAAAACTTCAATTTGACATTTTAATCTTGATAGCATTTATAAAACAAAAAGTCACTCGGACGAAAAGTAGTTTTTCGTCCTTGTACCATAAACTACTATTTTGTGTACATCCCTATTGTTCTGAATATTGTTGATATATAGAAATAACGTTGTTTAAACCACGTACACATCCTGTGTTGGCTTGCCAAACCACAGGCTATATTCAAATGGAGGTTATGTTGCGTCCGATATTGTAATTATGTCCCGGAATCGCATTATTTGACTATGAATATACGATGCGCCCGCCAGGGCAGTGATACAGAATTTTGAAACATTATTCAAATTTTTCGTTGCCTGGTATATTTAATAAACCACGCCTGGTACGGATTTTACACAAAGGACCGTTACAAATTTATACTTTAGCAGTATAAAGACTAAAAATTATTTTGATAAGACCAGTGTGCCAGTGTCTCCTCTTCATTCGTAGTAGATATATACCCCGATTACTGTAAGAAGTCCCGATTTTGTCAGATGACATTCTCCACAAAATCCCTAGGAATTTTCTGTTAACCATGGGTATAACATTGGTATATGTCTCTCAACCAGTTAATGACGTCACTCATTGATTTATGATGTGAAAAGTTACCCAAGTGATACGAAAAAAAGAACATAATAAAATAAAAACCCTATTGCAATCACGATTGTACCGCTATAAATAAAAATAACTACGACTACAACTCATTTTAATAATAATTTCAAACGTCAGGGAAATACTTTTCATTTTGGTATTTTGGTATAATCAGCTGCTTTTGGCAGTGTCTATGTGCGGACTCAGGCAAATTTAGCTTCGGTGTGTCAAAGTGACAGTGAAGGTTTTCCAGATCGTTCAAATTGGTTCAAACATTCGGCAGTGAAAATATTCGCGGGTTTTCTACGTTTCGTGAGTTTTACCGTTATCTGTATTGTTCTTGTTCTTGTTACTTTTCGTGTTATTAGTGCAAATGGGCTCGTTACTGACCTGAACTTATGACCCGGTTGCATTTTTTGCTGCATTGATGCCAACTTAGGATAGTGAAATTACCAATTGACAGTCCCAATAAGGACTTCTTAAAATAATTTGACTATAGTAGGTTTAAGTATTTTATACAGATCGATGATACAAATGAAACAAAATTGGTAATAATATGGCCTCAAGAATGTGCCTACCTAAGTCGGAGTAAAGAAAAGACAACAGGACCAAACAAACCCCCTGGTGAAAATCTACAATGGGCTATTCATATACAGGGTAGTCCAACTTCAAGAATCTATATAAAATGCAAAATTTATTAAATTTTTCATATAAACATACAGTGTGTTTCACTTCAAGTCGAGAAAATTCATTATTTTTTTACGGGTTGACCGATTTTCAAAAACTTTTTTTTAAAAATGTAGTACTCTGAAAGATCTACATTTTGACTCTAATTTTTATCAGATTCGTCTTTTCCATGACCTACTACGATCAAAATTATACCCCCAAAAACTGTAAAAGTACATTAGGCAATTTTTTAGGAAAAAAAATGAATAGCACAGTCCTATTAGCCATACCCGAAAACCCCACATTCCAAGTTTCACGGTCATAACTTGTACAGGACGTTCACAAAATAGCTTCAAGCATAGCAAAAATACGATTTTTCGGAGTACTCTGTACAAACACCGAGATATATTTTAAAATTATTTCTTTGCAGTTTGATTAGGGCTCACATAAGCCATCAATTCCCACGATTTCATGGCCCTGACTTAGACAGGGCGTTCGCATTAAAAATACAAAAATCGAAAAAAAATCGATTGTTCTCTTGGTGTTTTTTTTTACATTTTTTTTCTACATTTTTAACTTAAAACATAAACAATATTAAATTTTAAAAAGTATTTTCAATAAAGAGCACCCTGGATACGTGTTTTTGCTATATTTGAAGCTATTTATAAGTTATGACCGTGAAACTTGGTATGTGGGGTTTTCGTGTATGGCTAATACGACTGTGCTATTCATTTTTTTTTTTCTAAAAAAATGCCTAATGTACTTTTGCAGTTTTTGGGGGTATAATTTTGATCGTAGTAGGTTATGGAAAAGACGAATCTGAAAAACAAGTAGTGTCAAAATGTAGATCTTTCGGAACACTATATTAAAAAAAAAGTTTTTGAAAATCGGTCAACCCGTAAAAAAGTAATGAATTGTCTCGACTTGAAGTGAAACACACTGTATATCGAAATCAGAAAGAGTTTCAGGGCATCAAAGTTATTTTTTAAAACGTTTTCTTTAGAAAAAATAAACTTGAAAAAAAAATTAAATTTAATATAACTATGTTTAGGTATATGAAATAATCTACTATAGATTTTTGAAGTTTTGACTATAAAAGTTGGACCTTCCTGTGTAAAGCAACATCCGGATAGATAATAGATATTTAGTAGATTCCTCTGGCTTATTCAATTTATTTCAGTTCATCCCAACTTTTAGATAAAATAGAAACCAAAATTATTAGGTACTACTTAATTTACAATCAAAAGATAGCGTTGAATACAAAATAATAATGAGATGAAATTAAATTGCACCTCACAAAAACAACAAGCGCTTATATAGATCCGGCAGGGCCGGTAGGCGTTTGCTAACAAGAAGAAGAATCAAAAATAAACCTTACTTTTGTCAATGTTATGCTATAATTACTGCTTTTGTGGTGACCATCTGACACTTATCAATTTTAGATAAATATTTATACTTGTACCTGTGCAGACAATGCATAGGTGTGAACGGTATAAACAAAAATATTTAAAAATTGCTTTAAAGAAGGGACAATTCTCACGTATTTGGGAGTAGCCAGCTTACACATCTCTCTGACATATTCGGACATAAATTACGAAGTTGATATTAAGTTTTCAGGCCGGCAAGTTATAAGGGTCGAGGAAATTTAAAGCGATCCCGAGAATACTAAATCCATACGCCGAGATTGACTCCCGTGTCTATCAATTTTATCCTCTCCAGGGGACATACTTTTGGATTGTATTTATTGCTCTATAGCGATTTAGCTGACGCTGGAAGAATAATAAACGGTGAGTCAATCCGCTGAAAGCTTCCCTATAGATATTAAATTGCATATAAGATTATGGAATATAGAACATGCAGTTTATTTATCCATCTCGAGGAATCGAATTTTATAGATTTCGTTTAAGCAAAATTTTTTTAAAGTTACGTAATAGTGTGTTAGAAAATTATGCAAGCTTGCGAAAGAGAGTAAATTGCGAACAGATTTAAATTTAATTAAAAAATTTGCAATGAAAACGAAACTGACGGCCATGGCCAACTTATCGAGTAAACCCTAAAAACATAAATTGGATGAATTATGTTACTTCTACGTTCATCTGTATATTAGAAACTTTGAGTAAACTTATTTATTAGTTATTTATTAGATACATACCAAACAGTAACAATAAATTTTACAGTGTTATTTTATGTTGTTAGATATCGTGCCAAGATCTCATAAACCATTTTATTTATGACCTGGTTATCATTCACCCTTATCTTATTTAATTTAGTAAGAAAATGACACATAACTGCAGTGAAGTACGCATTACCCAAGAATATAGATCGTTATAATTGCAGTTTTTTAACGCAGCAAATGCACATGCACATGCCACTTTATTTCAAATATTATTATTAATTTTTTGGAAGTTTCAATATCTACAAGGTATCACGAAAACGCATGGAAAAAATACATGAAGAAGTGTAATTATTTTAACTCTAGAAAACTCTCACACAGTGCCTATCAGTATTGACCAGATTCGGAGCTGTAACAACACTCAAATATGTGCGACCAAAAATAAAATGCGGGAACAAAATGTATTTTTTATACTAAAATTCAAAAGATTGATAAAAATACTCACCCATTATTTGGAACTGCAGTAAATCTACTTGATATATGTCTTTTATTTGCTTTTACGATCTCGTTCCATTCTACTAAGGACCAAAAAGTGGCATAAGGGTCTGTAATATTATATTACGTATATCAAGCCACGAAAATTACTTTTGGGTGCGCACAAGGTTTCTTTAGCTGCAATTCAGGATGAATAAAGTGTGGCCAATATATTTTTTCTACGACTGTAAAGAAATGGCCACATTTTATGTTCGGTGCACGGGTTGTCACAGCAGGCGGTGCAGTAATATCATTGTGTATGCACGGGTCATAGGTATGCAAATTTGAATAAAGTAGTAGGAGGTCATGGAAAAGAAACGCGGCCATACACGCTCTGGTTCGAACGTGCCAGTTCAGCTGTATTGATTTATGTCTATTTGCGTATATTTTTAAAGTGAAAAATAGTTGTTTTCTTGAAATCGGCAGTAAAGTGTCCCAAAGTCGTCATTAAAAGCTCAGAAGTCGGCACTGAAGTAATCCATTATTGTACGATCTTTTCAATAAGTAGGCCTTGGCGAGATGTTAACATCAAACGTCAGACGCGGAGCCATCGCCCGTCAAAAGTGACCAAATACGAGACCAAATATTCAAAACCTGGACAATTTAGGCCTATTTAATTTTACGTACACATTGCGAAATTGTTGCCTATAGCAGCGCAATCTTTCAGTAGATTTGTTATGGAGACTGCACAATAAGCAGCAGTTTGGTTTTTCTGTCAGAAAGTGCCGTGTCTCATCATACTTGACCTATTTTAGGTATAGAGAGATCGTCAAAGTCAAGCAACTCCGGGCGCAGTCGGTTCATGGACGGGTGATCCTTTATGATTATTTTTTCGCCTAATAAACCATTTTTTTTTTTTCGTTTTCAAAAAAAATATAATATGTACCTCGGCACTGAAGTTATTTTTATGACTCATGTGGTTTATTTGCCTCGGCCAGAGGCCTCGGCAACTAAATTCCACATAAGTAATAAAAAGTTGAACTTCAGTGCCTTGGTACATAAATAACTATTATAAATAACTATTATGTACCAAGGCAATGAAGTTCAACTTTTTATGACTCATGTGGAATAAACCACATGAGTCATAAAAAGAACTTCAGTGCCGAGGTACATAATATATTTTTTTTGAAATCGAAAAAAAAAATGGTTTATTAGGAGAAAAAATAATCAACAATAATCAACAATCAAAATAAAATCACCCGTCCATGAATCGACTACGCGCGGCGTTGCTTGACTTTGACGATCGCGTTACCTATAGGTCAAGTAGAACAAGACACGGCGCCTTCGAACAAAAAACCAAACTGCTGCTTGTTGTGCAGCCTCCATAACAAATCTATTGATATTCAAACCTGCTAAAATATTTATACTGATAGATTGCGCTGCTACCAGTATAGGTAACAATTTCGCAATGTTAAATGGGCCTTTATTGGCCGGGTTTTGAATATTTGGTCACTTTTGACGAGCGATGGCTCCGCGTCTGACTTATAACAAAAATAGACAGTTCCAGTGGCAATAAGACAGAATTGACACTGTCGCATATTTTGAAAGCTGCAAATGTGACGGCAGAAAATTTAATACGAGAAATTTTTCCAAAGATTTTTATACCTCTGTAAGTACCTACTAACATATCATTTTAATATTGTAAGTATACAAATATGCAATATTCTTTTAAAATTTGTCTGAAATTTAGTAGATACCTCTTGTTCGCTTTCAAAATAATTAAATTATCAAAAAACTAAAAAGTCAAAATTTCGAAAAATAAAATAAAAATATAATAAGAGTCGTAGAAAAAGTATAGTGTATGGAATGTTCATGCCCCAGTCATAAATATGCCTACGGATTGTGCCGCAAACAGTTATACTCGTGGCAAATGAATGTATGTATTTTCGTGGTAGAATATACTATTCAAAAAATGTTTTTAAGAAAATATGAATATATTTTTTTATTGTAGTACAATGTGTATGCATTTAGTTGAGTTCTTTTTTACCAACCCCACCCTTCTCTCAAAATGGTAAAGCTAAGCAAGAAAGAAGATAAAGATAAGTTAGCACTCCCCGTAGAATAATAAAGCGTAGGTAGGTATATAGGATGTAGGTCCCAAAAGCATAAATCGGCCGCTGACCATTAAATCGGATGCGAGTATAAGGGCCTGAACCCAATGAAAAAATATAGAAAAAAACAAAAATTTCATCCACTGAGATGTAGGTAGGTACTAAATATTTCACTGTTGGATTAGAATTTTACATCGTCAATTTAGAAGAGCGAGTATCTTTTTTACTTTTTATAATATTCTGTAGTCAGAGGCCACGAGATAAATCATAATTTGTCCATTAAAATATACAGCGTGATTCAGTCATAATGTAAAAAAAATTAACGATCAGTGGGAAAATAGCTTAATAAGAATCCGAAATTTAACAAAATCTAAAATCAAACAAGAATAAAAATAATTTTCAGAAGTGTAACACTTAATTTTATTAACGGCACTGACCGTGCTGGTAAACATCCTTTTATTTACGAGTTTTTTTACTTTTTCCAAGAAGTCTCAAAAAATGTAATATCGAGAAAACAAACTAAGAGTTCGATAATTTTTTCTCAACTTTTCCAATGTAAACTTTTCCAATGCAAATCTAATCCTTCTTTTGATAATAGTAATGTTAATATCCAAAAATGCTTTAAACAGTATGCATTTTGCGTTAGAACCATGTCCATCAACTCGGCATATGAGTAGACGAAAATAACACAATGTAATACGCCGCGAAAAATCTAAGAAACACTTTTGCACAACTTTCTCAAACTTTACAAGCCCTGTGCAAACATGTGGCAACGCCGCAGCGGGACGGTTCAACGAGTCTATGCAGTATAGAGCAGTCTGCACTTTGGCTTAGTTTATCTTTTCTAATAAATTTGGAACCCTCTTTTTAATTGTAATTAGATATATTAAATTTGTGACCTTTGTTTCAATAATTGGGTAACTAAGTAAGTTAGGTACGTTTGTTTAACAGACAATAAAAGCAGTAACAAGTAACAAAATATACACAGAAGTAGGTATAAGTATTTATAATAAGTAGGTACTATTCCTGTGGATAGGTACACTTTCGACAAATAATATGGTAAATTTGGGCAAATAGAGGGAACTACATTTTGCTCTAAGTCGAATTTTTGTGAGAATTTTTCGCAAAGTGCGCCGTCAGGCAAATGATGATTACCTATCTTCCCTTATGGATAAATTTTCATAAAAATACAAACAACAAGCGAACAGAGAACTGCATGTTTAAAGGAGAATAATATCTCTTGTGAGTGAAATGGCAGTTAGGGTCAATTTCATAATACATTCAACTAAAATATATTTTGAGGTAAAGAAACTTTTGCGACAATATTAAACAATGTTTGGATTGTTAGAAAACTCCTTTAATTTTAAAGGGTACTTTAGTTTGTCTATGCAATTGGCCCGTAATCATTTCATTCTTAAATTTTCGTTCTTTGGAAAGCCCAAAACGAATACAAGTCTACATACCCCCTGCCGTCAAGCAAAGAAAACCTAGATAGTTCAAGTTATTATTACGATTTGACTTACAGACAGGTATATAACTAAGTTCTACCATCCCTCGGCGATTCTAGGCATCTTATTGAGGCTGAAATTGTAAAGGCACGATTCTTCACTTAGCACTTTTATATAAATGTTTCACTTTTGCACAAACGAAACAAATTTATAAAAAAGCTGTCGCCAGCACTTCGGGCAGTTTGTTTCCACCCAGAGACACACTGCCTCGCCGTAGCAATCTGGCGACGATAGCACTACCCGCACTAAACAAATTAATTCTGGTAAATTTCTTGTAAAATCAACTGACAGGGAGTGACAGGCCACGCCGCGCAGACCCGCAAACCATGTTGTCAGCTTTCTCAACTTCAGGGCTTTTCCTAGAGTCGGCTGTGACTTTTTATTTCAAATAAATTATGAAGCCAACATGTCACAAGGGCCATCTATCAGGCAGTGCTATCATAACTTTCCCCGCTATCGTATAAGAAATATTTAATAAGCGTATAAAGTTGAGAATCGACGATATAAAATATAGTTACATAGGATTCTTATTTCGACAGTGAACAAAAACAATCATTGAGACACAGTTTCCATTGTCTCTCTTGAAAGAGAAAGGATTATCTTATTGTGGATTTGCACCATTAGAAATCTGAAGTAAGTGTTGAATACAGAATGTCGTAGGTTTTGCTGCTTCTATCACTAGATGGCACTATTACACTAGTAGACAGTGTTAGACGTTAGACCACCTCCAGCCTTTTTTATTTGTTAAAAACTACTACAAAATTAAACTATAAAAAAACGAAAAGAAAAACGAAAACTTAAAAAATTACTCGCGGTGGAGACATCGTTATAATCCGGTAGAAGTATTTGCCCCACTTAGACAAAAAAAATCCCATTTTCCTCTTTATTCAGCCTCTCCCACTGCGTATTTTTCGAAACTGGATCACCGCATATTTCGTACCGTGCCGCAGCCGTACAAAAGAAATTTTCCATATTTTAAACCAGATACTTTAGAAGTTGCTACCATGCGACCAGGGCCGCTATCTATTAATTTTCGGCGAAATGTGGACACAATGCTGGCTCGGTCCCCTCCAATTAGCGATGAAAGTAGAGCAAACAATGCCATCAACGGCGGCGGCATCAGATAACAATTATGTCGATGCCATGCCGCCAGGCAACGTTCGATGAATAGATAGTGGATAAAATCAATTTGACAACGCCGCAGGGGTGTTGCAATAACATTAAAGTGCAGTCTCGAATGGCCTCATGCGCTTAGTTTTAGGTGGCGCGTTTATTTTTAGGGGGTGCAAAATAAAAAAAATATATATACAGGCTATGGCTCGTTTCAAATGGAAGCACCTCCGTATTTTTTTTCTTTTTCTTCTGATTTTAGCCGTTTTTTTTAAAGATAGGTCACAAAAACTCTACTTTGGTGAAAATTTTCAGGTCTTAATCTTAATTTTTAAGGCTTACTATACGAATTTTTTTCTAGTAAAAAATGACGAAAACCATTTAGCGATTTTTTACTTAAAATCTAACACCTCAGTGTTAATCACCCTAAAACTCTCAACATATTCCAAATTTGAACAAAAAATATAGAGGTGCAAGCTGTCAAAGTTGAGCAAAATAGGAATTTTAAAGGCATCTGGAAAGTCAAGTGTGCCATGGAATCCCGTCAATACAGTTGGATGATCAACAGGACTACTAAAAGTGTTGGCACGCAAAGATTCAATTCAAAAATGTACAGGGTATTTTCCTCTGGGCCATCTCAAAATACTGAATTTTTATAAAACACGGATCAAAAGTGCTCTGGAATCATTGAAAAAATATTAATAAACAATAAAGTAAATTATTTCTTTACAAAATGCCAACCAATAAATAAAAACAATTTAAATTGTTGGACCATTATCAATAGAGCCGTTAGATAATTTTGGACATTAAATACCAAATCTCGGAAACGACTCGACGAAATCGAATTTAACCTTTCTTTCCATCATCTACTGGTCCAACTGCGTCGGAAAAACCTATTTTCGGGGCAGGTTAATATTTTTGGAAACTCAAAAAAGTGCGCTGGCCGGGCACTTAGAAATTTTTTAGAGGAATTTGGAGGCCGGATCCGTGTTCTACGGGTCAATTTACGTCAGATAGGCTGGTTTTGGACTCATTCTGAGTTCGTTTTAAAAAGTTGCCAATTTGGAAATTTTAAGTGTTTTTCGAAAAAGTGCGCCAGCCGGGAATTTAGAAACTTCCAAGTTCAATTTCAACCGGATTTTCGGTTTCTGCGGGCCAAACTGCATCGGATAAGCCTGTTTCCGGCTAATTTTATTTTTTTTCGCGAAATTGTCATATTTCAGTTTCCAAAGGGGTTGACCCCCCGAAAATTTCGGGGAAATATTCACCACGCGCGCTGGGAATTTTCCAGGGGTTGGATTTTACAGTATCTTATGCAACTCGGGGCGCTGCGTCGATTGGCGCCACGCAGAATGTCGTAGCTCTAACCGTTTCTGGGCAAATGGCCTTCAAAGTCAAATCGAAAACTCGAAGTTAGGTTTTTTAGTTGTATCTCAGGATCGGCTGGAGAGAGCCCGTTAAGAGCGTAGATTTTCTTAATCAGCGAATCGAAACGCGTTGAATGAGACATAGTCAGATGCCGAGAGACCGATTTTTGATAATTTTTATTTTTCCAAGAGGTAGGTATGTATGCATAGGAAAATTTTTGGATTTTCTACAACATTGTTGCTGCGTCCGGATTAAGCGTAATTCTACCGTGAAATGGAACTGTTCCTAAGTAAAACCGAACAGCCGAATCAATTTAGCATGGTCCCGGAAGCCTAGGGCCCACGGGTTTCGAACAAATAATTTTTTCGGAAATTCGACCCCTCGATTTTGGAGGTTAAATACGAAATCTCGGAAACGACTCGACGAAATTTAATTTAAACTTTCTTTCCATCCAACTATATACGCCGGAAAAACCTATTTTCGGGGCAGGTTAATATTTTTGGAAACTCAAAAAAGTGCGCTGGACGGGCACTTAGAAATTTTTTAGAGGAATTTAGAGGCCGGATCCGTGTTCTACGGGTCAATTTACGTCCGATAGGCTGGTTTTGGACTCATTCTTAATTCATTTAAGAAGTTGACAATTTGGAAATTTTAGGTGTTTTTCGAAAAAGTGCGCTGGCCGGGCATTTAGAAACTTCCAAGTTCGATTTCTACCGGATTTTCGATTGCTATGGGCCAAACTGCGTCGGATAAGCTTGTTTCCGGCTAATTTTATATTTTTCGCGAAATCGTCAAATTTCAGTTTCCGAAAGGGTTGACCCCCCGAACATATCGGGGAAATATTGGCCACGCGCGCTGTGAATTTTCCTTTCGGATTTTAGAGTATACCTATATCTTATACAACTCAAGGCGTAGTTACGAAGGATCGACATTACTTAATTTGCAACAAATTAGTCCGGCTCTGTGTAATACAACATTTTATTACATTTTTGGAGAGACCATAAAATTCTCTACAAAAGTCATCTTTTGACTTTTTTACCTATCTGTCAGAGTTTTCTTTAGCAGTGCTCGCGGATTTACTATGCATTCACATAAGTATTACTTATATGTTGTTCTTACACATTATTCTGAACAGGTATTACGCCTGCCAATATGTGTATCAATAAAATGACAGGATTTTAGACCAATCAGATGATGATTTCAACTATATAATACTATCCTATTAGTTACACCGTAGTTACGCAAACCAATATCGGTTATTATTTTTTAAATCATATTTTCAAAAAAAATTAAATTATTTATAATTTTTGTAGTTAATGTATTTTATAAGTTTGGTTTTCAGATTGCCGCTAAACACTGAATAATTAAATTATTTGTAGTTGTTAAATTCTCGTCCTAAATACAACTAGTGGTATACCTAATAATCAGATAATACGTTAATTTGTGGTATTTTCAACTTTGGGATTATAATGCGTAAAATTAACGAAAGGTATTATTATAAATAGGCACACCACTTGTTATTATCCCTGCAAGTAGAAACCTTTTTATGTAAGCGATGCAATATAATGCGATCTCCGTGATACTTCACAGAATATATAACATATAGATCGTCCATATTGTGGGGGTATTTTCACGCCCCACTTCACAACAAATACCCATCCGCTAAATCCCGAAATCTCCCCGGCGTCCTGCAGGATCGCGCTCCCCGATTCAGTTGTGCCAATATTTGGAAAGATGTATTGGGGGAACGCGAGCGATTCTTCCGACAACACGTCAGCCCGGGTAGAAAGGATACAAATGGGCCCGGGAGCTCATGCAAATTGATCCGATGCACTCCACCGTTGGGCTCGGTTAACGTTTGTGCTATCGCCAAAAACGCGCGATAGTATTTTGGAAAAGGACGTCGGGTGTGAATATCCGCGGAAGCGTATCGGACACTGCTGGTTTTTCTACCAGAAATGGGATTATAAGAAAATTAACATAGAATTTATTCATTTATCCAAAACATGTAGTAGTAGTATTCCTGGGCACCCGACCAAAGGGTAAAAGACCAAACAACAAACAAAATTGTTGTGTTTACTTTTTATTATCAGTTACGTACGTTTCAGTATTATTTATACCAACATCAAAAATAAAATTAAAAAAAAAATAAAATAATTTTAAAACAATAAAATGCAGATATACACCTAAAAATAATACAACAGAGTCAAAAAAGGAATTTTTTTAAGTTAAAAACAAGGTGGGGACACAAATGTCTATGGCATTTACAAGTGAGTACTTACCACATTATAACAGGTTGATGTTATGCAGTTAAATTATACAATTGTACAATTCGAAAATGTATATAACAGATGTTATTTATATAGCATCTTGGCAATGACTGTTTTTAAATTGAATAATTATGACATTACCAGTAATTTAAATACTGGCATCAACCTATTATGTGGTAAGTACTCACTTGTAAATGCCATAGACATTTGTGTCCCCAATTTGTTTTTTACTTAAACAATCGTTTTAAAAATTCCTTTTTTGTATTATGTTTAGGTGTATAACTGCATTTTATTGTTTTAAAACTATTAAAAAATAAATTATATTTCTGAAGATACCGAAACATACGTCAATGATAATAAAAAGTTATAAAAATAACATCTTGGTAATGACTGTTTTTAAATTGTATAATTATGACATGGGAGTAATTTAAATATTGTTATCAACTATCAACTGTTAATGTAGTAAGTACTCACTTGTGAATGTCATATATATTTGTGTGCCCACCTTGTTTTTGACTTAAAAAAATTATTTAAAAAAATCCTTTTTTGACTCTGTTGTATTATTTTTAGGTGTGTATTATTAGATTAGATTGCATTTTATTGTTTTATAATTATTTTATTTTTTTAAATTGTATTTCTGAAGATGGAATAAGTAATACCGAAACGTACGTAAATGATAATGAAAAGTAAACATAACAATTGTGTTTGTTGTTTGGTTTTTTACCCTTTGGTCGAATGCCCAGGAATGCTACATGTTTTGGATAAATGATTGATTTGGGTGACCAGTACAAGAAGATTTTGTTTACAGAATTTATTGGTGACACTGGATATCATAGTAATATGTTTAACTCGAGTTCTATTTTTAGTGTCTTTAGTGTTATGCGATTGCTAATTATTAGCTGTCAATATGCACACTTAAAAAAGTATAGTACGCAACACGTTTTACAAATTTCGCGTTTATAAAACTTGTGGCATTCTGTAGGTAGGTATTAACAAGGAATATGTAGGACATAAGGAAATACAAGCAACAAGGAAACTTCACGTTTCTAAATATTTTTTTTATTTTTTAGTTGGAAGGCATTTTATATTTACAAATTTAGCATGGTGCTTTCGAAATTCCTAATATAATTTTGAATTTCGTAGGTGTAAGGCACATTCACGGAACAAGTTGGAGCTCGTACGCTTTGTGTATGGCCATCTCCACACAAGTTATTAAGCTTCTCCAGAAGGTCGTCAAATTTATGTATTGTGAAACTTTTATGTCGCTATTCATAGCTAAATAAAACTTTCACTACTACTAGGTACTAATTAACTGAATGTCTCTTAGTAGGTATGTATTATACCTGTCATAAAAAAGGACTTGTACTTATTTCCGTATCGTTTCACTTGCAAGATTAAGAACTCCGAAAAGTAAATTGTCTCAAGAGCATTTTGAT
Organism: Pseudeuparius sepicola; assembly: GCA_963920635.1. Lineage (NCBI taxonomy): Eukaryota > Metazoa > Arthropoda > Insecta > Coleoptera > Anthribidae > Pseudeuparius > Pseudeuparius sepicola. The sequence goes on along the minus strand of OY987300.1, from coordinate 11,886,695 downwards.
AAAACTCAATTTAGTTTGTTTACGGAATATATATGTAACCTTCACTATCAGAAGCTGTTATGATCAAATATTCTACTATCACATCAACTTGAATCTCGTTTTGCAACACAATTGGAGGGGAGATTTGAAATCAACTTCTCTGTAAGCCACTTCTCATAATTTAGCGAGTTTTCACAACCGGCGTGAACAATAACTAATCGATTGCCTTTATATACTCGTATGGTTGATAGCAAACCGTTACTGCTATTTTCTTTCCAACTGTCGAAGTAGTATGACCAGCGTGAATGTAAGTTTCATCTAAAAAGACAATATGTCCAATAATACTTAATTTTGTCCAAATAGTTCAGCCTCATAGCGCGAATAGCTTCTTTATTAGCACCTGCCGATTGTTCTTAGTTTTCCTCTACCGGAATCCAAGTTTTATAATAATGGTGTACAGGGAAAATTCGTTTTCGCGAAAAGTCGTATTCCTCTCTTAATTTCCTTTGTAATTTTGTCAGAGTTACTTAACATCCTTCCGTTTTGTAGAAATTGTTATAAATCATGTATTCCGTTTTTTTTTCCGAGTTTTTTAGGAGAACTAAATTTTACTTCACCATCGCCGTTGTTTAGAGAACAAGAGAACTCGACACTATCAATTAAGATTCTTTCTATAGTGGCTAAAGATATATGTTATACAATATACAATACTCTTCGACGTTATACGATATACAATACTCTTCGACTAGGAATTAAATTCCTTATTTTTATTTTTTATCTCTACTAGTAAGAAATTAAACTGATTATTTCCCTCATACTGCTTGCATCCAATAATGTAGCTCCTTCCATAACAATCCAACCATTCATATGCCTCTGCTAGCGATAATTACATTTGTGCAAAATCAAAGCGGTAATACCACTTGTGCAATTATCACTTTGTTGCTTAGCAACCGCGAATTTCTTGGATACAAACACGTACTTCTTAAAACTGGTGTGCTGCTTTACACTGTTCTAAATTATGCAGCTTATATATGCGGTATTATTAATAGACCGTCAGATAGTGACAGATTTAGGTGCCCCATTTTCGCATACAAGCCTCGAAGAGGGTTGAAAAGTACATTGATGTTGAGTAGAATGAAGGGAAAAATACGAGTGGCACCTGGGGATAACATATGGAAAATTCGATTTTCCTGAACAGAAATAAGAGGTGTCTGTTGCCCATATTTCCACGCTAGCCATTTTCACTAAATGATTAATTAATAGAACCTGGCTTCGGAAAACCAAAGGCTTGAGTGTTGCAGGTGGCTAAAGGGTTGAAATAAGGGCATAGCGTACGTCACTAGCCCGAAAAACATATTGGCTTGAGTGGCGGGAATGGATAAGTACATTTTGGGGTCGGAAAATTTAACGGAAATTGTTTTCGATTTTTCAGTTATTTTTCCATGAACGAAATTAATTGCAATAAAAAGTTATGAATTTCAGAGTATTCAAAAAAATTATGGCTTGAGTGTAGAGCGTGGCCTTCATATTTTCAGAACATAGGAAATGTGCAGGAAAATTTATGAAAATTGTCACCATTTTCTCACGCAAGCCGTTTGACATATGCTTAAAAAAAGTGATTCTAAGACTATACATATAACAAAAGGCTTGCGTGTCGGACATGGTCATCACATTAATAATTATATATAATTTAAAAAATCTAGAAATTTCCACCATTTCCAAGCTCTTTGTTAAATAAATTATGTATAATTAATATGATGACCAGTGATGTTTTACTCAATGCCAATTAGGCACTTTTTTCTTAGTTTTGAACGTACAATTCATCTGTAACATTTAAAATGAGGTAGGCGATAATTTTATTTTTCGAACTTTGGAGTCAACAGGTGTTTTGGGACACATTTTGCCAATTTCAACTTTTTTTTTAATTTCACTCAAGCCTTTTGTTACAATAGTCTTATAATCACTTTTTCTAAGCATATGCTAAACGGCTTGTATGAGAAAATGGTGGAAATTTCTAGATTTTTTAAATTTTATATAATTATTAATGTGATGACCACGTCCGACACGCAAGCCTTTTGTTATATAGTCTTAGAATCACTTTTTCTAAGCATATGCCAAACGGCTTGCGTGAGAAAATGATATCAATTTTCATAAATTTTCCTGCAACTTTCCGACGCAAGTCTTCGGTCAGTCCACATCCGATAATCATGCCAATTTCATTATAATGTCTAACACATCAACAACTTTCTATAGCTTCATAGGCTTGCATGGAAAAATAACTGAAAAATCGAAAAAAATTCCGTTAAATTTTCCGACCTCAAAATGTACTTATCCATTCGCGCCACTCAAGCCAATATGTTTTTCGGGTTAGTGACGTACGTTTTCATACTTTTGATGGGCTTGTGTGGAAAAATCGGTCAAAATTTCGATTTTTGCTTATTTCAACCCTTTAGCCACCTGCAACCCTCAAGCCTTTGGTTTTCCGAAACCAGGTTCTATTAATTAATAATTTAGTGAACATGGCTAGCGTGGAAATATGGGCAACAGACACCTTTTATTTCTGTTCAGGAAAATCGAATTTTTCATATGTTATCCCCAGGCGCCACTCGCAAATTTCACTTCATTCTACTCAGCAACGATGTACTTTTCAACCCTCTTCGAGGCTAGTATGCGAAAATGGGGCACCTAAATCTGTCACTATCTGACGGTCTATAAGCATTGTATCAATGAATTTATATAACTTTTACATTGCTAAATTGTTGTTATTAGACCTCCGTCTCCGTTTAAATTTATGACAGACATTCAGAAAATAAACCAACAGGGTGTATAATCGCATTTGCCTTGGATACCCAAGCGTCATGTTTGTTTACTCGAACGCTACAGTCGAAGCTGTCAACAAACTCGTTCAAAATGAGTCGGTTTGGAAATGTAAACATAGAAAAAATAATACAGAAAATATTAAATCGTATTCGTGAAATAATCTCGACAAATACCACTCATGCCGGAAAATTTTCTAGATAATTTTATTCTTAAGCGCTATTTTACCCATTAGCAAAACCACTCGTAAAAATTGGACTTTAATTTCAGAGATCAAATCCCTCGGAATTTTATCATAAAATAAAAGACCAATTTATGCGCGTAATCTTCCTAGGCAAAATAGCGCTTTCGAAAAAATTATCGATAAAATTTCCGGCACTTGTGATATTACATAAGAAAATACACTGAAACACCACGCCGCGCCGGCAATGTCTATATATCTCAAGTATCGAATTGGGTCAATACCAAGTCCAGCAAGGGCCTTCTTCAAATTATCTATCAATAAATATTGTTCCTACTCTAGATCGTAGTAGTTGATATAGGTATACCGGCGCTTATCTGCGCAAGTGTTTCCACTCGACAATTTTTCGACAAAGGCACAAAAGTTAACCGACCCGAACATCCCGCACATGCATGCACTCCATTTTGCGTGTGCATGGAAACATTCAATCATTTCTAGTAGGGCTGACGTATTGTCTGGCGGGCCGTTCGCATTTTTCCCATCTATCTTTCCAAATATTTGAGCAGCCCAACCGGGCAACGCGATCCGTCTGGACGTCGGGAAGATCTCGGGATTTAGCGTATCGGTATTTGTTGTGAACTGGGCCGCGAGAATGCCACGCTATATGCTCGTCAACGCGATGTATCGCATACCGAAATTGAATGTTGTGCATTTATGCCGCGCGCTATAGAAATAAAATTTAAAAAAATCACCGTGCACCAAGTTTTCGAGCATTCTTGACTATAAAGTATAGGTTGTAAAAATGGGCAATATAATTTATTTCTCTTATATAACATAACGGAAACATCTCTTGTTATAAACCATGTAGATCTATGTTTATTATACACTGTGTCCCGGATAAGAATGAACAGCATGGGGATATTGCAAACGGTGAGAGATAGGGCAACGGTTAAATGGGGGAAAAGTTGCGCAATTTCGAGGTCAATAAAATGGCACAAACAGATTTCTAATATCTTTTTTCGTTTTTGAGTTATTTTGAAAAAAGTAAAATTTTGCGTTTTCGATTTTATTTTTTTCTGAAGTTGCCATCACAGATAGAGAAAAAAGAAAAGCACTTTCTTATGGCACTTTTTAACGGGCCTTAAGATGGCGTTTTTAGATTTGTTCTACAACGTTGCGTTTTTGAGAAACCATCTTCAACTTTATTTTTTTAAATACGTACCTGTATTTTTTTTTGTAGATTTTGAAAGCACTTTTCATTGCAAATAGCATGATGTATGACAAGAAATATTTTTTAAATGTTTTGAGACAATTATACTGAAAATTCCTTTTTTCTATTATTTTCTTTTTCCAATGCGGCCCTGTATTTAATAATAAGAAGTCTAAATATTAATCAGTATTGTCAACAATTTAACTTACAACCTATCTTTCAATTGGAGAACTAAAAAAAGGACGGCACATACGATAATAAAAAATAAATAAAAATACTCCACCTAGAAGGCTTTGAAACAACGAAACCAATCCCTTGTCATTTGTCATAACTCCCACTGTATCATTTAGTTGACAATTTATTTCATTGCAAATGGAGGGTGCTTTTTCAAATGACCACAAATTTAACATGTCAGCATGTTATATCTTGTGTCACAGAAATAGTGTAGAAGCCGAACTAATGTATTTTTGCAAATTAATAATAGGCAAAAGTTATTGATTACGTTGGCTTAAAGTTTTCTTCTCGCAATTAGAAAAAGCGAAGAATTTACTCCAAAACACAATGCGACACTGTTTGCTGTACAACAACAGAGGAAAACACTTTACCAGACGCAGGGCCGTACAATTTAAAAATATTAAGTTTTCGAAGTAAAAATAAACTGTAAGTTAAATTGTTGACAATACTGATTAATATTTAGACTCCTTATTATTAAATACAGGGCCGCATTAGACAAAAATGAATGGAAAAAAAGGAATTTTCAGTATAATTTTCTCAAAACATTTTAAAAATACTTCGTGTCATACATCATGGTATTTGCAATGAAAAGTGCTTTCAAAATCTACAAAAAAAAATCCAGGTCCGTATTTAAAAAAATAAAGTTGAAGATGGTTTCTCAAAAACGAAACGTTGTAGAACAAATCTAAAAATGCCATCTTAAGGCCCGTTAAAAAGTGCCATAAGAAAGTGTTTTTCTTTTTTCTCTATCTGTGATAACAACTTCAGAAAAAAAATAAAATCGAAAACGCAAAATTTTACTAAATAACTCAAAAACGAAAAAAGATATTAGAAATCTGTTTGTGCCATTTTATTGACCTCGAAATTGCGCAACTTTTTCCCCATTTAACCGTTGCCCTATCTCTCACCGTTTGCAATATCCCCATGCTGTTCATTCTTATCCGGGACACAGTGTATATTATAATATAATAATATGGTGCAATATAGTACATTTTATTTTATACAAGGTTTGTCGTTAAATAACCTTCTAGAATTTTCGAATTCTAACTATCGAGTTGTCCATGAGAATATCGTCTAAAAAGTGATCGTTCTGAAATTCTCCAAAGAAGCTTATGTTTTTAAAACGTTCCTACAATTTCTGGAGATCTTCAATTTTTTATAAAAAATACTTAAAAAACGTATATTTTCTATCAACTACTACCGCTTCCTATGCGCGTCTACGACTACGAGCGGCGTTGCTTGACTTTGACGATCGCTCTACCTAGGTCAAATATGACAAGACACGGCGCTTTCGAACAGAAAAACCAAACTATGACAAGACACGGCGCTTTCGAACAGAAAAACCAAACTGCTGCTTGTTGTGCAGCCTCCATGTAAAATATATTAATATTTAAACCTATTAAAATATTTATACTGAAAAATTGCGCTGCTATAGTTGTTAAATACGATTTATTGGCCGGGTTTTGAATATTTGGTCACTTTTGACGGGCGATGGCTCCGCGTCTGACGTTTGATGTTTACACCTCGCCAAGGCCTACCTACTTATTGAAAAAATCGTACAATAATAGGCTACTTCATTGCCGATTTCTGAGCTTTTAATGACGATTTTGAGACACTTCACTGCCGATTTCAAGAAAAATATTTTTGAATGTTTTTATGTCTCGCGTGATTAGTAGAAAAGTAGAAAATTAAAATCATAATTATAAAGATATACAGGGTGTTCCGCATAAGAACCGTCACAGAGCGGGAGCATACAAGGGAGCCGAAAATAAGGTCATTTAACGCAACTTACCTCTATACTAAGTTGCACCCCTGAGAAGATATAGGCCTTGAAAGTAGGCTTTGAAATTTGGAAAAAAAATCAATATCTCAGTTATTTTTGAACCTGGAAAAACCAAATTTGGTACACGTTGTGTGTGTACCAAGGGCATTAATCGACAGAAAACGTAGTTTAATTGTACAATTTTAAAGGGTTGATACAGAGTGATGCACCCTAAAATTGTGACAGAACTTTTTTGTCTGTTGGCGGACTTACAAAATTGTTACTTGTTATGAAGAATTTAATTCTAAAACTTCTTTTACTCCTGTTATTTTTCGTAAAACTTTATCGCTTTCCCCAAAAACGCGAATAACTGAAAACACGTATTGCAGATGCGATATTTAAAATCTTCGAAAATTAAAAAGTTGGCTATGAAATTAACTAAGTCTATATATGTCAATTGTCGCCCTAAACAGAGTATAATAATCAATAGAAATGTACGCAAAAGAAAATAAGTTTATGTTTAAATGACACAAAAGGCCCTAAATAGCCTCCAAATTAAATCTGTAAAATACAGGACAATATCAAACAATATTTTCTGTATAAAAAACTGGGGAGAAATACCCCTTTGTGCATATTATTATTACCACAGTAGAAATGATTTAACTCTGAATAAGTTGCCGTTTTAAAGCCCCGCCAAATTCGTTGTTTCTATTAGATATGCATTTATTTGAGTAGTAATTTTACTTCTGGGGTCTAGGAACGGGATATTTTTGATTTAAATGCAATATATAAAATTGATAAGAATTTCGGAATTGTAAGTACAAAAAAGGTAGTTTCGTAAAGTTACTATAGTAGTTATTACCCGCTCTTATCTGAAAACCTTCAACTAAAAAAGGCACAATTAATTAAAATGAAAAGTAGACATTTGTCAATTCCTACAAAATTTTCCCATGTGGGTATTGACATATTTCTATATACTTAGATCTATCGATTTACAATTGGAAATTATTGAGGGACCTATTTGTGTTATAATTTAATTCCGGAAATTCCAGGTTTTTCCGAGAGATTTGATAATTAAAGTTAATACAGACATTAATAACTGGGCCATTGGTTCCGGATAAAAGTATAAATTACATAGCGGCAGCCGCTAATAGTAATAATTATTAATGAGTTTAATAATGCGCCCGAACATGAAACCGTTCTCGTATTATTTATATTGCTCGTTAATTTCGGACAAATTTAGGATGTCACGGAAATTTTAAGGGGAACGTTTATTTACTAATTATTGGACGGACATAAATCTGCCACGAATTTAATTACGAATATCGATTATCGCTTAGGGGGTTAAAGCCGAACAATTTTTAAATCAAACCAATCTCAGATAATACTTTTTGCTCCCGGATTCTTGAACACACTGCCCACTGAAAAAAATCCTTCCCATATTTTGTCGAAATTACTATAGATAGGCCAAATTAAAACCTATAGACTTTGTGTCTCCAGATGAACTTTAAAAATGCAAAACTTTGGTGCTTTTTTCGACAAAAATTACAATAGGCGAGAGCAACTGAAACCAAAATCGATGGATCTAAGTCTATAGAAACATATATTCATCATAAAACTTCTTTAAATAAAATCCTTACTGAAATAAGTGCAAAATGGAACGGTGAATTTGGAGCAGATTACGGAACAAGCTGCGATAGTAAAGTTTCTACTGTGCACAAGGGACAACATCTCGAAAGACGCGTGGTTCTCAATTATTAAGGCACTGACCTCAAGCCAACAATTCCGAAAATGAAATTAACAAATTTGTTTGTATATAGAAGTTTAAAAAAGCTTATATAATATCCGTAAATTTACCTGTAAAACACTAAATTGCACTAAATGTAATTTTGCATTAACAATATTTTGAAAGCACAGTATTATTAGTTGCACGACAGATTTCATGGAAATATCCAAATAATTCGAGACTGCCAACTACGGCATTGTTGTTAAGCCTCTCTAATTATTTAAAATAATGTTTAATCCTTATTCAGTTGTGATGTATTGGATCGAACGGGCTTTATACATTTCGCACAACAACTGCATAAACATGGCATTAAATCGATTTTCTTTTTCCGCTTGATTGATAGGGATTTTGCCCGATTTCCAATGTCCAAGTTTCGTTTAATTTCGTTTTGAAATAAAATGTTAATCGGGTGGTGTATGATTTGAAAATAATTTTTTTTTTCATGTGTTCATTCGTTTAGCCCAGGTCCATTACCACGTCACAATGTTTTCCGAATGTTCCCGAATGTTTGACTAAGAAGAAGAGTCCATAAAATAGTTGCCCATTGTACACATAATATCCTAATTTTCCGATTGATAACTTATCTGTGAACCTTCCTCTATACAGGGTGGATTCAGTCATGATGTAAAAAATTTTAACCACAAGTGGAAAAAATAACTTGGTACAAATATGAAATTTAAAAAAATTTAAAGTCAACAAAAAAAATATTTTCCGAAGTTCATTAAAACCCCTACCTAACGGCGCTTGCCTCGTGACGTGGTACGCAGTTTTCACAGACATCTCAAAAATGTCGAAATATTCTGCTGATAAAAACAGCATGTTCTAAGTTAATTTATTATTTATTATTGTGAATGTGTTACGTTCAATGTTCCTAGGATTAACAATTTTTTACCGTGAAAACTAGGTACCCCAATATTTCCGGAATAAATATAAATTCCAAAATTTCCGATATCCTTCAATATTTGTTGCAAGGGAGAACTGTTTTAATGATTGTGCAATAGCAGTCCTCTTTGGCAACAACTCAAAGTAATAGCACCTTAGTAGCTACAAAAATCTAGTGTATAAAGACCCGCCCAACTAAAAATATTTACCACGCAACAAGAACATTCCCGGTTGCCTTGTCGTATCTAAGAGCATAGGTAATATGATTTCACGACTCCCAAATGCAGAAGTTGGGAAACATCTGTCGTCATAATTAAGTTGTTAGCAACAGATGGAGTCGACGCGAGTTCAACTACAGGGCCACTGTCGTCGTTCGAAAGTCCCCAGACGCCCGGACAATTTGTAATTTTGGCCTAGAAGTCCGGCAAACTTGGCCGATTCGGACTCCATTAAATGTAGGGAGGTGGCCAGAGAATATTGTCTGCGAATTCAGCATAACTATAATAACGACAGAGAATCAATGTCGAATTTTAAAGTGAACGAAACAAGATATTTTTCTACAAATGGAATGCACCGAAAGACAATATAAAGGAGTTTTTCCTACGTAAATCGACGTGCTGAATCAATCTAGAATGTGCAGAATGCACCAGTTCTTAGACAAGGAAAAAGAGAGGACACCGCGCTTACCCTGCCGTGTATAGATTTTGTTACGTCGTTTTGAACGGTGGCCATTTTATATGTGGCAGACAAAGCGAGTACGTTGTGAGTTAATTTCGTGAATTTGTGAATTAAAAGTGAGAGTTATCAAGGGGAAAATATAGGTACTCTTGCGATGGTGAATTGTTCAGCGTTTAGTTGCAAAAGCAGAAGTGAAAAGCAAGAGCTCGGGATTTCGTTTCACAGGTAAATATTTAACAAGGTACCTAAAGATGCCCTAAAACTTTATTTTTTCTCAATATAACTTCTTCAAATTCCTTCTACCTTCTAGTATGATAAAGTGCATTGTTTTGTTTGTAAATAGGACCAATATAATTATTTTTAACATCGTTTTAATTGAAAATTTCTTAATTGATTATGATAGTTTCATAAAATATGGGCTGGTTTCTCCATGGTCGTGCATTATTTATTTTATTTTGATTGATTCCAAATCGCCGCAAATAAATATATTTCAGCACTTGACACTAGCTTTACATTTAGAAAATTACCTGCAAATAAATACCAATATTTAAAATTACGTGTAAGTCAAAATTAACTACCTTTTCATTTTTAAGATTTTTGTGATATTGGCTAAGAACGCATTTCATGCTACGCCACTGGCATGTCGTGCGATGTGCCAGTCGGTAACACGGCCCCGAGCGCTGTTAGGCGTCCTCTCTTTTTCCTAAGCACCAGTTCAAAATCGTCATTAAATTGCTTGGTAATGAAACATAGAATAATTTTCCATATTTCCATATTTCCAGAGCTCTACTTATGGACCGGGAGATAGTGACAGATTTTTGGACGTGATTTTACTCAGTATGCCTTTCAAAGGGCATTATGTGGCACATATTCTCACAATAATAAGGTATGAATCAGAGAGTCATCCTGGGTTCTTCATGTGAAAAACTGAGTTTTCAATTATTCGAAAAATATGCGTTTTGATATGATTTTATACAGGCTGCCATGTGTTTTATAATGAACTTCAAAATAAAAAATTCCTCGGAAAAAATAGGCATACCGTTAGGGTGGGTCCAAAGGGCTATTATTGCCACGTGATCTTGTATTTTAATAATTAATTTTTCCACTTTCTGAACAGGCTGCCAATGAGAAGTATGCAAGTTCTTAGGTATTATGAAAATGCTGAAAAAAAGATGGCATACCGTTTGCGCATGTCCAAGTACACTTTACATCGAATAACTCGTTTAAATGATTAAAAAAACATTAAATTTAAACTGTACTTGGACATGCGCGAAAGGTATGCCATCTTTTTTTTCAGCATTTTCATAATGAGAACTTGCATACTTCTCATTGGCAGCCTGTTCAGAATCGTGGAAAAATTAATTATTAAAATACAAGATCACGTGGCAATAATAGCCCTTTGGACCCACCCTAACGGTATGCCTATTTTTCCCGAGGATTTTTTTATTTTGAAGTTCATTATAAAACACATGGCAGCCTGTATAAAATCATATCAAAACGCATATTTTTCGAATAATTGAAAACTCAGTTTTTCACATGAAGAACCCAGGATGACTCTCTGATTCATACCTTATTATTGTGAGAATATGTGCCACATAATGCCCTTTGCAAGGTCTATTAAATATTTAAAGAACGACTGTTACCGATTTTTTTGATGAATTACCAATTCAGCAAATTCTTGACAGCTATTATCAATTAGATGGGGCTCCTGCACATTGCGCTAGAATTGTTACTGCGGAATTACAATTCATGTTTGGAAATAATTGGATCAGAGTAAATGGTCCCTGGGCATGACCGCCAAGATCCCCAGACCTTACTCCCCTCGATTTTTACGTATGGGGAAAAATAAAATCGAAGGTGTACGATGTACCTATAAATACCCCTGAACAACTGGAGCAGAGAGTACGACAAACCTTTGCTGAGCTCTCTCCTTTGGAAATTGACAGAGCTACTATAAATGAAGTCCGTAGAAGAATATTCAAATGCCGGGAGCCTATTATTATGTAGTTGTTAATATTATTTAATTTTGTATTGTTGCTTCTTAGAGAAAAATATTATTAAATAGCCCTTAACCTTGTCATATAATAGCGTTATTTCATTTTCCATGGCCCCTATAATGTGACGCTCCTTGAGAAATGGCATCTTTGTTGATACAGAGCAGCTAAAATACGTATTTTGCGTAATTACGAAGCAACCGCTTCATTTAGACATATAGTATGTTACATCTGAACTGTCTTTTCACAAGCATTTCAATGGTGCAATAAAAAAATATGGGTTTTATTTGGAAAAAATTAGATTTTTCATTTTTTCGATGTTGATATTGGGAATTTTTTCCCGAACACCCTGTACAATATTTTGAAATGGCATACAGACCATTTAATAAAGTTGACTTTCGCCTACGACAGTCCAAAATTTCAGTTTTCCAGATTCATAAATTTCAAAGCTATCATCACTTTGGTCGATGGCTGCAACACTCAAAAAAATCAAAAATTTGCGAATATCTCGAGAAGGGTTGGGAATAGGGTACATATCATATTCAGAAAAAAGATTTGGAATTTAATAGGGAACCAAATGGTGCAATATATATATATATATATATATATATAAGGATGTAAGATTAGCGAGTGTAAATGTAATAATTACAAGAAAAGGTGATAATGGGCAAACACTCAAAGATAACAAAAAGAAAAAACTAGTAACCGCATACACGTGTTTCATGCTATTTGGCAATCATCAGTACGGTGTAACATTAACCAAATCAAAATATAGGCATGATTTGGGAAGCAACAAATGAAGTCCAGGCAGGAGCCAACAGCACATTTGCAGCTTCAGTCAGCACATCCCCTATTTAGTACAAGCCCCAAAATAGGGGATGTGCTGACTGAAGCTGCAAATGTGCTGTTGGCTCCTGCCTGGACTTCATTTGTTGCTTCCCAAATCATGCCTATATTTTGATTTGGTTAATGTTACACCGTACTGATGATTGCCAAATAGCATGAAACACGTGTATGCGGTTACTAGTTTTTTCTTTTTGTTATCTTTGAGTGTTTGCCATATATATATATATATATATATATATATATATATATATATATATATATATATATATATATATATATATATGTATATATATATATATATATATATATATATATATATATATATATATATATATATATATAGTACTTATCGGATCTTTGGGTCCCAGCGTAAACTGGGCGGAGCAACCGTTTCCTGCAGATGCGGTAAGGAATCATTGAGACCCATCACGTAGTAAAGAGGCGGAGCTTCTGCAAATACAATTCGCGCCTAATTTCGACATATTTTAGTTTCATGCGTATGCGGTAGGGAATCATTGGGACCCATTCGGCATATTTTAGTTTAGCGGCTCCGTTGCTCCGTTTTCAACCAAAACCTTACCTACAGATTTCGCCCCGGTAATGACTGTTTTAATCTCTTAATATAAAGAGTGTTTCGTATCTCCGTACTCATTATATTTTTACAACAGCAGAGAATAAGTGTTTTGTTCTCTGACAACGGGGTCAATTTTTTTAAGGCAAACCTTTAGGACATAATGTTGACCATTCCAGTAAAGAATTTCGACCCTACTTAAGGGATTTGGTAAAATAGTGGGTGAAGTTTCTTTGATTTTGAAGTTAAATGATATTTGTTACTGATTATAAATTAATACATTATACTAACTGCTTTATTTTTAGTTTTGCCTCTTCATTTTACCTGGTATTAATAATTATTATTGTAGCTTTAAAGCCATATATTTTTTCAACATTTTAATCTACGAATCTACGTATGTCTGTCGAAGGAGTTTACAAGAGATGAAAAGTTTTTCTTGTTTAGAAAATACGATTCACCATGAGAAACTTCTATTTTGTTTCACAGGGTGGGTAAAAAATACGAAAATGTAATTTTGAGTATACAAAAAATATGCAATAATATTTGGAGGACCTGAACTAAACTGAACTAAACCGATTAAAAAAGAACTTTTTCAAGTTGCCTGGAAAATTCATAAATTCTTAATAGTAAATTAACGAAACTTTCAACGTATAACTCAAAAGCTAACTTCAACCACTTTGTTTTCTGTGGTTTCGGAAAATCAATTTTCCTCCTTTCTCTAAGAGAATGTAACGTCAAAGTGAAATGAGATTATTATTTATTTATTTTTTATTTTTTTATTTAAATTTATTCTCCGAGAGCTCAGAAAACAAAGTTGTTGAAGTTATTTTTTGAGTTATACGTTCAAAGTTTCGTTTATTTACTATTAAGCATTTATGAATTTTCCTGGCAACTTGAAAAAGTAGTTTTTTAATCAGTTTAGTTCAGGTTCTGTGGCGAAAAACCCAAGTAAAAATTAAATAGATTGAAAGTTCCATTTAAAAAATACTTAGAGTGCACAACTTGGCCGACGCTCTAAAAATCCGTATCATATAGATATGCGCGGAAGATAAGCGAGGGAAAGGCTTGAAACACACGACGGTGTCACGCGACCTTCTCTCCGAGGAAATTTCACGGACCCAGCAGCGGCGCAAAACTTCATTGTTAATAGAGTCCGAATCCCTATCTACTCATTTTAGTTGTAGTGGAGAGAAATCAATCTAAGAATGTGCCTATAGTGGATATCACGAATCTTGATCCCTAAGTCACAATGGTCAACAATGCAATTTCCATTGTCGACCATCATTGTGACGCAGGGATCAAGATTCATGGTATCCACTATATTTTGTTTTCGGCATAGAATCCGCTCAGGACATATATACATTTTGTAAAGTGGGAATTCTGCATATGAAATGGCTCTTTAAGATATTTTTCATAGCGCAGACATTTTCAATTTCGAAAAAACACAAGAACTTGGTGTTTTTTAAATTGAAGTTTGAACATGAGCACCTGCAACTGCATCTGTGCCGTAGTCGAATATTATTCATGCGTTTTTTGAATTGCAATTAAATTCTTAGCGCCGTTCGAATTACACTAATAATATTTAATATTATTACCACTATACCTATTCCAGTAATAGTATTTAATACTATTACTAGAATAGGTATAGTGGTAGTAATAAAAAACTGTCAGGTCCAATTTCCGGTTTGATCGGAAGTTATCGGTTTGTTAAATATCCAGGACTATTTACCGCTTTCTAGGTTACTTTTGTTCTGCTGATTCCAACACTTCACAGTACTTCACACATTGCACATTATTTGAGCTTTTGACAACAGTTAAAGTCTTCTATCATAATATATCACATTTTTTGGATGAACAATTTTTGTCCAAGCGAAGCACTGGCATATCATCACATTATGTCTGAAACTGATTTCCGAGTTGAAAAGATTCCAAGAGTCACTTTCCAAAAATCACTCAGAACCTGCATTTTGGGAATATTGCTGGAGTACCACCAATGTTTTAATATTGATGAACACCTCTACAAATTTTAATAATTATCGAATTGTACACTCAAAGAAGTAAACATTTTTTTCATAAGCCTTCTATTAAGAAATGCAATATCCTTAAAAATCGATCAAAAGCAGCATCTGTTGGAAAGATTAAGATAGTTTATTTTAATAATTGAACATATTATCGTTATCGTTAATTAAATGTAAATTAAATGTAAATTAAATGTAAATTAAATGTAAATTAAATGTAAATTAAATGTAAATTAAATGTAAATTAAATGTAAATTAAATGTAAATTAAATGTAAATTAAATGTAAATTAAATGTAAATTAAATGTAAATTAAATGTAAATTAAATGTAAATTAAATGTAAATTAAATGTAAATTAAATGTAAATTAAATGTAAATTAAATGTAAATTAAATGTAAATTAAATGTAAATTAAATGTAAATTAAATGTAAATTAAATGTAAATTAAATGTAAATTAAATGTAAATTAAATGTAAATTAAATGTAAATTAAATGTAAATTAAATGTAAATTAAATGTAAATTAAATGTAAATTAAATGTAAATTAAATGTAAATTAAATGTAAATTAAATGTAAATTAAATGTAAATTAAATGCAAATTAAATGTAAATTAAATGTAAATTAAATGTAAATTAAATGTAAATCCCTACGGACATCAAAGAGAGCCGCCGACGTCGACTTTTTGCTTCGTATATACCCGGCATATACCATGCAGTAGCTCGCCAGTAACTGGCTGCGATACACCTGCGCGGCGCTGCCTTTGATGTCAGCCGCCCGCACGAGTGACCCAACTGCTATTTTATTCTGTAAACTTTTCTATGGGTCAGGTAGGAGGGAACCTACTAATCTTAACAAATTTTCAAGCAATTTTAAAAAAATCATTAGTTATAGGACAAAATATCGGCACAAATTGTATACGTACAGTATTAATTTTTTTATCTCTAACTACAAACCGTGTACGACTTAGGTATATTAGGTATAGATAAATTTTAAGAAGATGAAACCATTATTGTATAGGTAGTCAGGGTGGCGGATTACCTATTTGATACCCAACATGGATATCAACTGAAAGGGCTCGACGGGTAGAAAACAAGTATGAAGTCATTCACCTGAATGACTTCATACTAAATCCAATATGGCGGCCGCCCGAAGACGGCAGACAAAATTTCTTTACCACCCTCCCTGACATGGGAATCAAATAGGTACTAAAAAGCACAAAATAAAATAAAAAAGCTTTTTAAAAACAAGCTTTTATTTAAGTCATGTACTAAAGCAAATAAAATAAGTTTAGGTTTTCGTTAAGATAATTCAATTCCAAATTGCGATAAGTTTTTGCAAATCAAAAAGCTTGTCGCGCGAAATGTTAGGTAGGTAGGTACCTACCAATTAATTTTATCGTACACTGATTGGTTGATAAGCAAGTACACACCAAAGTATGTATTTTCTTTACAGTTTGCGCGACAAGCTTTTTGATTTGCAAAAACTTGTCGCAATTTGGAATTGAATTATCTTAACGAAAACCTAAACTTGTTTTATTTGTTTTAGTACATGACAAAAGCTCGTTTTTAAACAGTTCCGCGCGGCGTGCTGCTTTTATACGGGGGGATTTTTTTTTTATGATCAGTATGGGGATTTCGGAAACTAGCGGAGGTAGAAGGAAGGTTAAATGGGGAAAGAATTGCAGTTTTGTGAGCCCAATTAAACGCGCCTTGTGGATTTTTGAAAAAAGGCATATCTTACTATATATTTTGGAAAAAACGACATTTTGGCGATTTATTTTAATTGTAAATACCAAAATTTGATGGATTCATGTCCCAAATGCGGTTGTCATGTTCTACTTTCCGTGCCAGCTGTCATTTTCGAGATATGACACAAACTTGTGTTTTTTTAAATGGAAGCCATAGTTGGTCATGATTTCAAAAAATCATACATTTTTAGAGCTTTCCAACGATATAAAACTTGATATGGTTATTCAGAAAAATGTTGTAAATAACTTAGGTTTCCATCCAACATGTTAACCACATTGGGGATACAATTCCCTCCACCTTTGGTATTTACACTTTTTATCTCAAATTAGAAACAACGAAGCTAGATATGGATTAGAATAAATCACCAAAATTTGTTTTTTTTTTCTAAATATCTAGTAAACCATGACTTTTTAAAAAATCCCCAAGGTGCATTAAATTGGGCCCACAAAACTGCAATTCTTTCCAATTTAACGCGCCTTGTGGATTTTTTAAAAAGGCATGGCTTACAAGATATTTAGAAAAAAAAACTAAATTTTGGTGATTCATTCTAATCTATTTAGCTTCGTTGTTTCTGATTTAAAATGATAAATCCCCACTTTTTATCTAAAATTAGTAATTTTAGTTAAAAAGTGTAAATACTAAGATCGAAAAATATCGAACATTTCAGCACTTTTTCGCACGATATCGAACAATTTCTCAAAATCGAAGTTCATTCGATGCCAATAGAATACTAAAACTCCAGAAACTCAGACCCCTTAAGCCCTAATATCAAAAATGCGAACAAACAATATTTTAATTTTTTAAAATATTTTTTTGCCTTAACTTTCCGTAAATTCTGAAGCTAGATTCGGATTCTTCGGGGGGAAATGCATCCCCCTGGTTTTTACTTGGATTTTTTTATCTCAACACTTAAGAGAATAATCGGACTTAAAACTTTATTTCAGATATACTTACCAAATTTAGTTCGCTCAAAATTCATTAATCTTTAAATAGTTAGTTACGAAATGTCTGTATTTTAGGCTTGCGCTGTGAAAATTATTATAAAAGTTATAGATAACTTTTTCGGACGATATCAAACAATTTCCAAAAATCATATTCATTCGATAGATACCAATAAAATACTAAAAATCCAAAAATATCGACCGTCCTGGCAAATATTTGGACTATATCCAACAATTTTGCAAAATCGATATTCATTCGATGCCGACAAAATACTAAAAATCCAGAAACTTCTATCAACCCTGTCCATTAAAATATAGGGAATATTGTTTTGAAATAAACTTTGGAATATTTTCCATTCGTAAACATGAAAAATACGTTTTATCTGGCTACAACAGGATATCATTAACGATGACCCACGAGTATTCAGGGGCTTCCAACCAATCAAATAATAACATTATCAGACTTCTCTGATAGGTGCCGAATGCACCTTATCGATCGCCACTCACTCAAATACAATAATTAATAAAATATACCCAATCCAAATCCAAGGCTTCAGATACAAAAAAGCCAGTTTTGAATATTAAATAATTAAAAGTGTAGACTGTAGACAAAGTTACAATTTATTTGATTATCGACAATGTGTACGTACGCTAGTGATCAGTATTCCGAGAGAGAGGGAGGGAGAGGAAAAATAATAAATCACCAGCTCTTTATCCATGGCATGGATGCACGCCATCTATCGGAGTCTTCAGGAAAATCAAAATCCGGCCTACTTTGGGTGTTTTTTTTTATAAAGTTTGCTGACTAGCCGCAACAAATTTTTCTTATTTGCGTTGTATTTTTCATATCAATACATTCAAAACACTTTCTTGTGAACTACATTTTCAATTTATGTACAAAAGCAGGAAAAACAGATTTGTCCGTTAAAAATTTGGCGAATTCGCCGAGGTTGCTCAGCCCTTTGTGCCACGCGGAGAATTTTAAAAATGTTTATTGATACACCCACAATTTTTCGTCCGCAGTCCGCACACACTATTAAGCTCACCTGTATACTGTATATTGAATATACATACAATGTTTGTGTATACGTTGGAACAAATCCTATAAAACAGATAACAACCAAATATCTGATACCTCGAGATCTTCATTTTGATAAAAAAATGACTTGTTCTTAAATTAAGATTGAGATAGAAAAATTTAACATTTTCTTGTAAGGGGTGTTTAAAAAATTTCAAAAACGTAAAATGGTACAAGAGTAAACTTCCGTTATTTGTGAAGATATATCAAAAGAATCGGCCTACTTTGTTAGGGACGCCGTTTCTTCAATATCTTTAAATGAGATTAGAAGAAGTTTATCTGAATTACTTCGCCATTTGAAAATATGTGCTGAATATAGTGGCAGTATGTTTGAGTAAATAATATATTCAAAACTAGGGGATTTTTAAATTTGGAATAATTTAATTTTTACTAGACAATTTTAATAATTTCAAATAAATCAAAGTAGGCCATATTTTTTCGAAAATTTGTA
Source organism: Pseudeuparius sepicola (assembly GCA_963920635.1). Classification (NCBI taxonomy): domain Eukaryota; kingdom Metazoa; phylum Arthropoda; class Insecta; order Coleoptera; family Anthribidae; genus Pseudeuparius; species Pseudeuparius sepicola. The sequence continues at coordinate 11,867,522 of OY987300.1, read as the reverse complement.
TTAAAGACTGCCTTTTACTTTTGAACAACTTTTCCTAGTAACTTATTTCCACATCTTCACAAGTATATAAGTACACTACTCTTGTACCATTTTGCTTCTTTTCAATTTTTTGAACACCCCGCACAAGAAATTTTAAATTTTTCTATCCCAATCTTACTTTTAAGAACCAGCAAAACTTTTTATCTAGAGTAACTTTTTTCGATAAAATTAAAAATGAGAAAGTTTTTCCTATTCAACACATTTTCTGTATATATTTGTAGAACTTTCAGTTATGGATCTTCTTAAGGTTAGAAGTAAAATTGAAAAGAATTATTATTCTTGCTTCCATAAATAAATTCTTTACATTCATTACAAGAAAAAGTGAAAGTAAATTCGTCTGTATAATGCCAATTTTGTAAGAGACATTGCAAAGCTATAACAATGTACCAAATTATTCGTCGCGTCTCCGTCCTTCTATGATCTTTGGTAGGTAACATGTGAGCCACGCACGCGGTTTAAGGAAAAAACGCCAGCCGGCCCCCGATAAACCCGATGTAACCAGTTCATTTTTATGTGCGCTCGCAAGCAGACCATCGCATCGATCTATCGTATTATTTATTGTTAAATTTTCGGAGTAAAAATGCCTCGCGACATCAAAAGAAAGGATTATGAAGAGTTAGTGAATCTTAAGAAGAAATTTTCGAGATTAGAAAAAGTTCTTTGTCCTGAAAGCAGCGAATAGCAAACAGAAGGTCAGTTATATTTTTTGTTGTAGATTTTTAGGTGTCCTTCCTATGGGTACAGGGTGTAGTAAGTTTTGACTACCGAGCCCGCAAGCGTTTGCTTGCACTTAAGTACCAATAACGAAATTGTCTATAGCAGGGGTGTAGTACGTTTTGACTACCGAGCCCGCAAGCGTTTGCTTGCACTTAAGTACCAATAATGGATGTGTCTAGCAGGGGTGTAGTACGTTTAGACTACAGAGCCCGCAAGCATTTGCTTGCACTTAAGTACCAATAATGAATTTATCTAGCAGGGGTGTAGTACGTTTTGACTACCAAGCCCGCAAGCGTTTGCTTGCACAAGTACCAATAATGAATTTGTCTAGCAGGGGTGTAGTGCGTCTTGACTACAATAGCCCACAGACATTTGTCTGTCACTGCATTCAGATTCCATCGTGCACTTTCGGTAACTATAAAATCATTTCGTTTTCTATTTTACACATAAAAATAGGAGGAATACTTATTTTGTATTATTTCCCCAATAGATTCAAGTTTTTCCTCGTCCGAGGATTCGAGAGACGAACAACAAGGAAGTGGTTCCTCCGTGCGTAGTTGGACAATATACCTGCGTGAGGGTTTTCCCGCTGATAGTCGGAAGGACTTAGTGAGTAAATTATCTAATCCCTTCATTTCACCAAAGCTTAACTAAGAAGTAAAGACGATATTGACAAATCGAGTTCTTAGGTGTTATTTTTAACTCAGATTCAGAAAAACGATAAATTTCTGTCCAACCTACAAGAAGAGCTTGGCGCCGGCATAACGGCAATTGGTCAAATTTTAAATTTAAAACTCGTAGGTTCCAACACACCGGTGACATTAGATGATCAGAAATTGCCAGTACTCATCATGTCTTGTCTTTTAAACGAAAATTTGAGATTCAACCTTTTTGCTTCATATTTTGCACTCTTATTAGTTGACCAGAAGACATTTAATACCTGGTATTTTATTATTTGTTGTTTTACTTTATATTATGTTGTCTCCATTGAACCTATGGCATGTATGTTTTTGTTACTGATGTGTAATATGTTGCACAGTATTTGTCAGTCGTACCAGAGATCGCACAAGTCCTGAAGAAGACTTAAAAATATAGGTAGTCGAAACGTTGACATAGTGTAATTGGGTTGATTTATTTTGTCCTAATCCGACTATCCGTATACAACTAATTCAACCTTTGATCAATGATCAAAGCAAGGGGGCAGCCCAACAGAGTCCTATAGATAACTTTCTTTTTGGATCTGAGTTTTTAGAGAAATTGAAATCTTGTCAAAATACTCGCAAAGCAGCGGAAGAAAAAAAAGCAATTCCGCAACTCCAAGCGTCCCATTAAAAAAAAAGGTGGAAAGGGAGGAACAAATCTCCTGCGCCACGAGACCAGTCATCCAGGAAGAAGACCAGGGAAGCAAAGAGGGGCCGAGCGCCGGCAGGCTAAAATATTTTAAGGATAGGTGGAAACGTCTGCCGGGGCACTCTAGGTGTTATGCAATGGATAGAAGGTATGTTACGGGCGACGTGAAGACGAAGACTTTTTTAAAAAAACTTTTATTCGAGTAACGCGAGTTACAGAGTTTCGGCTTAGACTACAGACAAGACTAGAATTAACACTCTTACTTTACTAGGTCCTATTTATACAGATCTGTTATGCTGAGGTGTTGTGGTTCTCATGGGAAAAGAATATAAAGACAAAGGGAAGATCAAATTCTGCAATTCTTGCAGTAAGCAAGTTTTAACAATACTCAAAAGGAATATGATATGTTCTAGTAATCATTCTAGAACAATATACAATGGAAAATGATATCTGTGTAGTAAGCATCTTGAACAATAGAGAATGAGAACATAATATCCAACAGTAAACAGAATCAAGGGTAAAAACAAGGTTATGATCAAGGTGATGCTTGAGGTCGGATATAACACCTTCCCCCTTATATTAAAAATTTGTGTTAACAAATTTTGACATTAAATTAGGCATATGTTTTAGTATTAGAATTTAGTTCAATTTCTTCTTCTTCGCGAGGTTCGTCCAATCTATACGAAGGTCTTCTTTTGACAGTAACAAATTTTCTTAAATTTTGAAAAACGCGATTTCGTGTTCTAGGAGGTTGTGGAGGATCGTCTCCGTTATTAGTAGTAATAATGCCTATTTTAATGTTCCTAGACTTTTTACATTTAAAATAAAAGTACACAATAATTAAAAGTATGATTAAAGCAATGGATAGATAAGTCAATATTGACGTATACTTATTTACAGTTGGTTCGTTAATAATATTATCAAGATCCTTTGCATATTCGTCTAATTTATGCTTTGCGACATTTAAATCGTCATAATTAAATTTATTTAGTTGTAAAGGTTTTAAGTCAGGATATTTTAGTTTATTTGGAGTTTCTTTGCAACATTCAAATGGTATATTAATTGGGTGAAATTTATAGGTTTGATTAGATTTATTTAAATTTTTCGTTTGAATTTTAGTACTTCCAATATAAGCAATGCATTCAGATTTTAACGTTAAAATTGAAGTTTTGTCTAGCATTATAGTCAAAGGATTTTGATTTTTGCACTTAATAGTTATAGGAAATATTTCACTTAAAATTATTAACCATTGATTCTCTTGAATCAATTGTACATTGTAACTTTCAATTGAAATTGTGACTATGTCACAAGTATTAGGTAAATGGGTTTTTACCTCTAATAATTGAGCTTCACATCTTGAATGTGAGTCAATAGGAGTAGGATATAAATCTTTGTACATTATTAAATCAAATGCTAGTTCTTTACAATTTTTTATATCATAGAGAATTGCATAGAGAGTTGGGTCATCGCTTTTTGCTACAAATTTAGTATCAGTGGATACCATGTGATAAAATCCAGTTTTATTGTCGAAAATTGGAATAGGATAAATTCTATAAAGAGTATACCATTGAGGTTCTACTAAAGGAATGTCTAATATAAAAACAAGTCTATTTTCTGTTTGAAAAACCTTTAGTTCTATAAAATCAAGATAAGTTGCAACATTTAGAAGTTGAGGAGTTAAGGGCAAATTATTTTTGTTTAAAGTTTGAGCGATTATTTGCAAATGATGAACTAGGTCTTCAGGAGTTATAACTGACGTGTGAATGATATGTAGTTTTGCAAAAGTAATAGAGTTTAGAATGTCATTTAAATTGCTTTCGATAAAGGTATAGGATTCTAGGAGTCTTTCGGCCATCTCTAAAACTTGTAATTTTGCAGTGTAATAATTAAAATTATCAGAAATGTTATAAATGTAATTTTCGATTTGTTTTATGTCATTATTAAAAGTAATTTCATCAATTTGTAATTTGTTGATAGAGTCGTTAAAGTTTTTGATAACTGAAGTAGTTACTAAAATTTGTTTTTTCATTAATTTTTCTAATTCGTGTTCGTCTCTGTTAATTTTGTCGATACAATCGTTATAATACTGTCCGTCTGAAGCGTCTAAATTTCCGGTAATAAATTTCCAAACTGACCCTAAACCATTAATTAAACCTCTTTTATATCTTCTTACATCAATAGCTAATTCTTCAAATTTGAGCGCAATGTTTTCGGAAAGTTGATTTAGTAAAGTGAGATGTGACTTAACTTCGCTTAGAAAGGCGGCCATTCGTACGTCTTTTGGTTGAATTATAAATTGCATATTTTCTAAAATTTTATTATTATTTTCGAATGTTGTTTTTAGAGATGAAATGTCTTTATATACCAATAAACTCCACTTGTCATTAGAAATTTTGAGTCCGGATTGCTCTTGATAGAACACGCCTATGGTGTTATTAATTGGTCGCAGTGTATATTGTGCCATAGCGGTAGCGAACAAAGAAAATCTGTAACGAAGTTTCAGAATTAGGAACTTGGTTCGATATAACAAATTATTTTAATATCAGTATTTTTGAAAATATATTTGATCATAGGGAGAACTGTGTCCCAATCTAATTTGTCTAATCCACAAGCTAGCTTGGGTATAGCTATAATTTTATCTTTTTCATCAGTGCTCTCGAGACAATTTGTTCGTAATTCCTTCAAGCAATTAAATAAATTAGCATAAGTTGGTTTATAAGAGAAAAATTCTTTAGTTATTAAATAATAAATATTTCTTGTCGGAAGTTGAAGTACTGCTATTTCACCAATTGACTTATTTTGATTTTTTAGTTCATCTACGTGTCCAAATTTATTCTTAAATTCTTTTGCAATTCCTGCATTCATTTCTAAATCTTTAGATACACAGTGAGCTAATGAAATATTTTCAGGGGCATCAAATAAGTTGCCCAGTTCAATGGAAACGTTATTATTTTCAATAGGGATTTTTCGATCTAGAGTATAAAAGAATTCTTTAACCGTTAGTTCTTCTTCCTGTAATTCGTGACATTTCTTTAGCATATCAAAATTCATTTTTGTAGTTTGGTTAGTAATTGGGTTATGTAGCAAAGCTGAATTCGTATAAATTTCTTTAATTTTATAGGGTCCATTAAATTTGTTAGCTAGTTTATTTTTTATTTGGGACTCCTTGACATAAACCTTTTCTCCTACGCGAAATTGTCGCTGCTCCGAAACGTGTGTATCAAATCGCTGTTTCGCCTTTTGTTTGCGCATATCCGTACGCTTTCTTGCCACTTCATAATAATGCTTTATTTTATTGTTTAAATCGCGAACGTACTTAGAGATTAATTCTTGCTGATTATACAAAACTTCTGGAGGTCGAGACGAGGTGTGACCAAATAGCAATTCGTAAGGAGTAAAGCCGTGTGTTTTATTTATAGAATTGTTATATGCTATACAAGCGTAAGGAAGCATTTGAAATGGGTGTTCGTTAGGATTTTCTGTACTACATGCGCGTATCATTTCAGTTAAGGTGGCATGAAATCTTTCTAAGGAGCCATTTGATTGCGGATGACTAACACTAGAGAAAGTTAATTTTATATTGTATAATTTACAAAGATCTTTCATTAATTGATTATTAAATTCTTTACCTACATCGCAATGGATTCTTAAGGGAGTTCCAAAATGTTGAAAATAGAGTAACAGAGCGTCTACTACAGATCTCGCTGTTTTATTAGGAAGTGCATAAGCCTGGGTAAATTTTGTCAGTTCGTCTCTTATGGTAAGGATATTATTTTTCACTGGGATTTCTAGAATGTCAATATTTATTCTTTCGAAAGGAGTTTTAGGAGTTTCGGTAATAACTAAGGGACTGTCCAAGTTTTGTCTACAAATTTTTGTCTTTTGGCAGATTTCGCACTGTCGAATAAAGGTTTCAACGTCTTTAGTTAGTCCTGTCCAATTATATTTTTGTTTAATACGTCTAATTGTTTCGTTTATTCCTCGATGTAAGTTTGTCTTGCCTGAATGAAATTGATCTATTATTATAGGTATTTGGTCTTCGTCTGGTATAGTCACAATGTTCTGACAAATTGTTAGTTGGAAATTTTTATCTGAGAACAAAAAATTAAACATTTCTAAAATTGGAAAATCTGGATTGTTTTCAATGTAATAAGTTTTATTTTCTTCGAATATATCTTTACTGTAATAAAGAGATATGAAGAGTACTTGTATTGCGGTTTCAAAATTAAAAGGAACAGGAATTATATAATATTTTCTTTTAGCTACGGTCTCACTGGAAAGAACATTTGCTTTATTATAGTTAAACTCAGGATTTAGCTCAAGTAAATCATCAATAACTTTTTCGTGAAGGTCTGTTAATTTGTCTTGTTGAAAAATTAGTACAATGTCCTTGTGTGTTTTGTCTAAAAGTTGATTATTTGTATATTGGATTTTAGAATAGTCGATCATTGAAGTCGTCTTGTATAGATCAAAAAATCTGTCAAATTCATTACAGATTATAGCAATTTCGTCAGTCTCATTATTGTCAATAGGCGGGTCAATGTCTTGAGGATTATCATGGGAAGTAGATGGTTCGTCTAGGGAAGTATGAAAGGAAACAGCTTCTTTTATATGATTGATTTTGATTCGAGATAAAGCGTCGGCATTTCGATTAATTTTTCCAGGTTTATAAATTATTTGATAATTATATTCTTCTAATTTAAGTCGCCAACGTGCTAAACGACTACCGGGATCTTTTATTGAGAAAAGCCAGGTTAAAGGTCTATGATCTGTAACCAATAAGAATTTTCGTCCGAAAAGATAAGGTCTATAGTTTTTTACGGCAGCAATTATTGCCAATAGTTCTTTCTCTATAACGCTATATTTTATTTCTGCTGGACTTAAGGTTCTTGAAAAGTATGCTATGGGAAGATCATTTCCAACAGGTCCTTGCGAAAGTACCGCGCCTACAGCAAAAGCGCTTGCATCTGTAGTTAAAACAAATTCTTTTTCAAAATTAGGATATATTAGAATTGGTGAAGTTATTAATGCATTTTTAAGTTGTTCGAAAGATTCACGACAATCTTTATCAAAAATAAATGGTACGTCTTTTCTTAAAAGTCGAGTTAAAGGCTTTGTCATTTTTGCGAAGTTTGGAATAAACTTCCTGTAGTAACCAGTAAGACCCAAAAATTGTTTAATTTGTTTAGTATTGGCAGGTTGAGGAAAATCGATAACAGCTTGTACTTTTTGTGGATTTGGTTTGACCCCTTCAGGTGTAATAACATGTCCTAAATAAATTACTTCTTTTCGTAAGAATTCACACTTATCTGGCTGTATTTTTAGATTTGAATTTCTTAATCTTTGAAAAACTTCAGTAATACGAGAGATATGTTCATTAATTGTGGAAGAATAAATAATAATGTCGTCCATGTAAACTAAGCACTTTTCGTTTTGTATCCCCATTAGTATATTATCCATAACCCTCTGAAAGGTTGAGGGCGCATTACGAAGGCCAAAGGGCATACGTAAATATTCGAAATGTCCATTTTCAACGGAAAAAGCAGTTTTCGAAATGTCTTCTGGATTCATTTCAATTTGTTGAAAACCAGAAGCCAAATCTAAAGTAGTAAAATAATGGCAATTACCCAACTGATCTAATATATCTGAAATATTAGGCAGTGGATACCTGTCATTAACTGTTAATTCATTTAATTTCCGATAATCAATTACGATTCTCCATTTTTGTTTGCCTGAAGCGTCTAATTTTTTTGGAACGACCCATACTGGGGACGACCATGGTGAAACAGAAGGTCTAATTATTCCTTGAGAAAGCATTTTATTAATTTGTGTTTTTACTTCTTCCTTGTGAACTTGTGGATATCGATAAGATTTAGTAAAAATTGGCTTAGCGTCGCCTGTATCGATAGTATGTTTTATTTCATTAGTAAAACTTAAAAAATCTCCGTCAAAGTAAAATATATCTTCAAAATTCAAACATAAATTAGTAATTAATTCCTTTTCTTCTTCGTTTAAATGTTCTAGCCTTAATGATTCTTTTATTTCTTCTACTCTGCTTTTCGTTTTAATAAAATTACAAATAATATTAGCACTAGCGTTCGTTTCTTTAATGTAAGGCTCAAATTCAAATTCTTCGAAACAAATATCCTTTGTTATGGCATTAGCGTTTAATATTGTCGTATAAAAATTACCGTCTTCGTTTATTTTTACTATAGCATTTGGCACGTATACCTTTTCTACTCGTTGTGCGCATAAAATCATTTCTTTATTCGTATATTTATTCGTATGAAACTTGCATATTTTTTCGCAATGCGGTTCTATCGTAACCTGATTTATATTATAACTCGTATTTTCGCTTTCAAAATTATTTATATTTTCCGTGTAATTGTTATTATTATTATTATTATTTCGTTCATAAGCGTTTATATGAAGGCTATCGTATCTTTCGTCAACATTAACTTGTCTTTTATAAACAACTCGATTATTATTATCATTATTATTCGTTAACTCGTTTAATTCATCTCCGTCTTTAAATAATTCGTGTACCTTATAGTACGTAATTAATTGTTTATTCCTAAAATCTACTATTGCACCGTACCTTTCTAGAAAGTCAGCGCCTAAAATTCCGTCGAATCCTATATCTAGATCGCAAATATAAACTTTATGGGGAGAAAGAGGACCCGTAAAAGAAACAAATACCGCTTCAGTAATAGGAATTGATTGGCCAGAAATACCTTTAATTTGAAAATTTTCTGGACATCGATTTAAAAATTGCTGAACCGTCTCTGGTTTGAAAATTGAAATACCAGCTCCTGTGTCAATTAAAATTTTGTACTTATCGGTATTATCTTTAATATAATATAGATTGCTATTGTCAACGGTATTTATGCAAACGTTTGGTCCGTATTGGTCATACCAAGATTTTTGAAGTTGGGAATAGGATTCTGGTCCGAGGCTGTTAATTGAAAATTTTCGCTTTGGCCCAGATAATGTTGTTGGGGAGTTCTATTTTGGTTAATTGGATTTGAATTTGGGAATCTAGGAGTAAAATTTTGATTAGAAGGCTGGAAACCTGAATTATTATTAAAAGTTCTTGGGAAATTGTTTCTAGGAATATTATTAGAAAAATTTCTAGGAGGTTGATTTCTTGGTTGGAAGTTTTGAGGGTGATTCCTAGGTTGGAAAGAAGGAGTTTGAAAATTATTTTGCTGAGGAAAAGATGGTCTTTGATGGAACCTATTTTGGGAGAAATTATTTCTTTGGGAGTTGTTTTGGAAATTGTTATAGTAGCTAGAAGGATTTGGACCATTTCTGTAATAATTATTTTGATTTTTAGTTCGACATTCATTGATAGTATGTCCATTTCTTTTGCAATAATTACAAAATTTTGGAAAATTATTACTGGTTCTTTTGATATTATTATTGAAGACTGGTACACGATTTTGCCTCTGAAATTTTTGATTTTCAAAATAAGAAAGTTGCAATTCTCTCTTAATTAAAGCTATAGCATCCATCATGTTGGGTGGATTGCTAGCACGAATTAGTTGCCCTATTCTTGGTTCTAAACCTGTCAAAACTGTATTTAGGCACATGCTATCGATTAATGTAGCTTGCGATTCTTTTTGTTCCCTAGTGAGAAGGCTTTGTTTTCCTATTGCGGCATACATTTTCGAGCAGTGAGTTTGAACTCTGCCTACAAAAGTCAAAGCATTTTCATTTTGGGATTGACACATTCTTTGTAAATCTTGAATTAATGAAGTTAGATCGCGAGGATCTCCGAAATGAACGTTAAGTAATTGTTTGATTTCCCTCCAGGTACTCAAGTCTCTTGAATTAATGAGTTGGGCTGCACGTCCCTTTAATTGATTTTTAATTTTTATAACAAGTAAAATGGCTTGGTCGCCAACAGTCATTTGCATGGCCCTATCACATGCAATGATAAAAGTATTTAAATTGATTTGATCCCCATCGTATTCAGGGATGATAGAAAATATTTCGCTTAATTTAAATGGTACTTCGTCGTTATTTGAAGCGTTTGCTTCATTGTTTACATTAGAGTTTATAGCTTCGTTATTCGGCATGTTGAAATGAAAAGGTAATATCGTTATAACGTAGAAAGTTCAATAATAGCAACGTAGAAAGTTCAAAAAAAAATCACAAATAAAATTCACTTCAAGTTTTTCACTTACAATAGAAGTAACTTCATGCTCGCTGGATGTCGTTGATGCTGCTGTTGTTGCTGGATGCTGGCCTCAGGAGACTGTCCTTCTTAGTGCCTCCGGATCTTCCTGTCGAAGACCCTTTTCAGCTGGCTCCAATCGTAGTGGTGTGGTGACCCCCGAGGAGACTGTCCTTCTAAGTGCCTCCGGATCTCCCTCGTTGAAGACCCTTTTATCGAGGATCCCACTTCTGACACCAAATTGTTACGGGCGACGTGAAGACGAAGACTTTTTTAAAAAAACTTTTATTCGAGTAACGCGAGTTACAGAGTTTCGGCTTAGACTACAGACAAGACTAGAATTAACACTCTTACTTTACTAGGTCCTATTTATACAGATCTGTTATGCTGAGGTGTTGTGGTTCTCATGGGAAAAGAATATAAAGACAAAGGGAAGATCAAATTCTGCAATTCTTGCAGTAAGCAAGTTTTAACAATACTCAAAAGGAATATGATATGTTCTAGTAATCATTCTAGAACAATATACAATGGAAAATGATATCTGTGTAGTAAGCATCTTGAACAATAGAGAATGAGAACATAATATCCAACAGTAAACAGAATCAAGGGTAAAAACAAGGTTATGATCAAGGTGATGCTTGAGGTCGGATATAACAGGTACCGTAAAACGGGGTGAATAGGATCATCGGGGCGAATAGGGTTGAAACTTCAAAATGTGTTTTAATCCTGTATAGTTTCTGTATAGGGTAAATATTGACCATGACCATATGTCACTGTATCTACAAAACAGTAAAGATCACATATGATCACTAATTTTGGATATTGGATGTTGGCAGCATTTACACCAGCTGACATAACCTCAAAATAATAAGCAGTTCGATTTTCTGGTTCAAAAAACTTCGTGTGCAGCTGGTAAGCTTTTTACTTTATTTTAAAATTATTGTTTGCACATTATTTAGTATTCATATATAAACACATAACACCCAAAAAAAAATTATAACTAGCAGGTGTTGCCACGGTGTTAATTAAAAAAATTTTCAGGGACTAACTTTAACAAGTTAGGGGAGAAAAGGGTCAGCATGCCACGTCAATATAAACCAGACCCACACGGCAAACGGTATAGAAAAATGGATCCCCAAACTATCAAAATGGCTAAGCACGACGTTTTAACAAAAAATCTAAGTATACGGGGTGCTTCCAAAAAGTATAGCATCTCTTACAGTGTGCTACAAAGACATATAAAAAACAGAGACATGAGGAAACAAGGAGGTCAGACTGTACTGACTTTAAAAGAAGAAGAAACCATAGTAAGTCACTTGAAGGTTTGTGCGGAGTGGGGTTACCCTTTGAATTTGTTGGGGCTAAGACTTATAGTGAAGTCTCATTTAGACGCACAAGGCAGGACAGTTAAAATTTTTAAGGAAAATTTGCCAGGTATAGATTTTGCTGAAGGATTTCTTAAAAGACATAAGGATCAAATTGCTCAAAGATTTTGTCAAAATATTAAAAGATAATAAAATATAAGTCTGAAATTATGTGCCTTATACCAAAAAGAATTCTGTTTTATTTTTTATGATGTTTTATAAGATAAAATGTTTATTTACACTATTTTCCAGAATAAATGTTTTGTTATATTTTTTTAAAACAAAATTTGTTGACCCTATAGACCCTACTACGTTCCCAATCGAACCCCACATTAAATAACATAACTGATTCTATTCACCCCCTCATTGGGGTGAATAGGGTCAGTCAATAAAAAAAATAATAAAAATCAAATTAATGTTGATCATCAATTTGTGTTATATGTCAATGAAAGTAGAAGTCAAGACTAAGCTTTTGACACAAAATTGAAATTTGTACTTACACTACACACAAAGATATGACGTTTCAAAGTGAAAAATTGACCCTATTCACCCCGTTTTACGGTATTAAAATACCGTTTATAAAAAAGCCACAGCAAAGTTGCGCATTAAAAATCCAAGCTGTTCCCAGAATACCGCCCTCAAAAGTTACCTATGTTGTATCAAAAAGAAATTCCAATATTACTAGAAAAAGGTGCGATCTCAAAATGTCACTATGATAAAAATGAATTTTTATCGGCATTTTTTCTTATTCGAAAGCTTGACGGTAATTTCAGACTTATTTTAAATCAAAAAATTTTAAATAATATTATTCCTGTAAGTCGCTTTAAACTAGAAGATTACCGGACAGCCATTCGACTCATATCACAAAATTCCTTTTTAGCCAAATTAGATCTAAAGGACGCTTATTTCTTGTTACCTATCCACCGCAAATATAGAAAATATCTTAGATTCAAATTTCAAAGCACCCTATATGAATTCCACTGTTTACCATTTGGTCTTTCATTTTTACAAGTTACTAAAACCAATTGTAAAATATTTAAGAAACTTTGGAGTAAAACTAGTTATTTACTTGGACGATATTTTGCTTATTGGCAAAACTTACCAAGAATGTCTCTATTCTTGTCGAATTACTGAGCAATTATTACAATACTTATAGGTTTCCTAATAAATTATAAAAAGAGTGTTTGTTTCCCTACACAGAAAAATTAAACCACTTAAAAACCTATTGAAAAAAATTTCAAAATACAAAAATTTGTCGTATCGGGAAATTTGCACCTCTCATTGGAAAACTTGTATCCATTGCTCCGGTATTTAAGTTTGAAACCCTTTGAAATAGTAAAGTAAAAATATTTAAAGTTAAATGAAATGAATTTTAATAGACAAATTATGGAAATCCCCATCTCCTTAAAAAATAAATTTAATTGGTGGTTACAAAACCTATCGTGTTCCGGTAAAAATTCGAAATTTATTCAGACTCTTCTAAGACGGGATGGGATGCCCATACGAAGAGCTTGGAAACACGAGGGTTTTGGAGTTTTGAAGATAGGGCTAGACATATAAATAGCTTAGAACTTATGGCAGCATTTAATGTTCTAAAATCTTTAGCTAAACAAAAACTGGCTGTAATATTCTGCCACGTATAGACAATATAACAGCAGTGGCCTGTTTTAACAAAATAGGAAATATCAATTACAAAAGTTTAAATAAAATTGCCTCGGCTACTTGGCGCTGGTGCGAATTAAGAAATGTTTATGTCTTCACTTCCTATATAAACACTTATATAATATCAGAGCCGATTTTTTGTCAAGGTCAAAATTTCTTATTACAGAATTTGAACTCAACCAGAAATATTTTCGGCGTATTAGTAACATGTTTGAAAAACCTAATATCGATCTTTTCAAGTCACATACTAATAAAAAATGCAAAGTTTACACGTCTTGGCTTCCTGATCCAGATTTTGTTTCAGTTGATGCATTTACAGTAAATTGGAATAATTATTATTTTTACGCTTTTCCCCCCTTTTTTCATTAATAGGTAGGGTGTTACAAAAAATTAAACCAGATCCAGCTACCGGATTCTAATTGTACCAAATTGGCCATCCCAACCATGGTACCCCGTATTTTTGGAGCTTTTAACACAATATCCGATAATATTAGATGCAGATAAAAACTTAGTTTATTGACCTTGTATGGAACTTCACCCTCTGTCAGAGACCCTTTCCCTGGCGGCAGGGAAGCTGTCTGGAGGCAATCAAGGAACGTACCAGAATCAGCTATTCCAATAGTTCTTGCATCAGTCACAGAAAAGACATTAAAACAATATACAAGTGTTTATAAAAAATAGTGGAACTATTGTACTATCAAAGACTACGACCCTTATTATTTTTCTTTGGACGCCGTTTTAAATTTTTTGTTAGAAGCACTAAACCAGGGCGAAATGGCGTTTTTGCTCTCTTTAGATGTTTACTAAATTTTTCATGGAAAGTTAAATGGAAAAGTCGATTTTGTATATTACTCTCTTAAAATTTCAAAACGAAATTCAAAAATGCAATACAACAATCTAGTATTAATAGACCTAAAATTAGCATGGATCTAGAAAAAGACTGCATATGAACTTGTAGAAAACGTGATAGGTATCGTTACTTCAATTCTTAACTTTATTCCAGGAACAGGATAGAGCAAAATTTAAAAAATTACCAGATTTCAAGCGCTACATCCAGTATAAGAATAATGGTGGTAATTTTGAGCATTATTTGCTGAATTAATTTTATTGTTTTCTATGGCCTACTTCCTATTGTTAGTTATTGTGTATTGTGTTAATTCTCAATCGCAAAAGTGACTTCATAAACTTGTATCTTTGATTACTTTCCGACTACAAACTTTTATTACTGGGTGCAGCGCTTGGAATCTGGTAATTTTTAAAATATCGATTACAAACTGTGCGGACGAGAAATTGGTCCCGAAATGGACTCAAAGATTCTTTAATAATGTCAAATATTTATATATTTCAAGTGATAAGTGTTGACATTGTGCAGTACGCCGCTCCTGGAAGCTGTTGCTAGGCGAACAGCTGTTCTGGTCAAGGCGTTGACCCTCCCTTCTTCTTTGCCAGGAGCAAGACAGACTTGCATGGGGAAGGTATGTACACACGCGCGGACATTGCAGTGATCATCATGGCGGGCGTCGCGAGTGTAATATATTCCAAGTTTTTGTTATTTGTACCTACTATAGTGGCAATTAAAATTTGAAATAGAAAAAGTATGGCAATTATTTCACGTAAAGCTCCGACATCAAGAATCAGGGAAACTTCAATAATGTAAAAATAAAGGTTACGGATAGAAAGGATACAAAAATATTTGTATTATCAAACAAATGAGACAAAGGAAATAAAAAGTGTAAATATAAAGTTTAAGCTACACATACTTTCATTTGTTGGAAAATGCATGATAAGAACTCCTTTCGTTACTCTCCAAACATGTTGCATGCATTTCTCTTTGATGCAAAATGTATCCTATAAGGACGGACAATCTCTGTCTGCCTCCAGAAGCATATTGTGTTTGTGGTCCGGCGACAACTACTCTTGAATGGATTATAATCGCCTTGAAATTTTGTACACACATATTCCGAAACCCGAAAAGGACAGTTCGGATTGTTTTTTGTGACATTTTTTTTATATAATGTAGGTATAGGCAGATGAACAGTAAGAAGTTTTTTCATTTAAAGTAATAAGTGTGACTTTTTACCAATACTATTTTATTATGTTTGTTACCTTAGAACTCCGTCATTTATAAACCGATTTGGACAATTCTTTTTTATTTGAAAGGGTATACCTACAAAATAGTCCCCTAAAAGTGGACAAATAGGGGATGAAATTTCATATTTATTGAACCGATTTCGATGATTCTCTTTTTTATTACAAAGGGATTACTTTAGGAGTGGCCCCATTTAAATTTGAAGAAAAAATTCCACCCCTAAGGGTGGACAAATAGGGGAGGAAATTTCATATTGAACCGATTTCGATGATTCTTTTTTTATTAGAAAGGGAGTACCTACCTACCTTCGAGGTGGTCCCATTTAAATTTAAAGAAAAAATCCACCGCTAAGGGTAGATAAATAGGGGATGAAAGTTCATATTGGACCGATTTAGATGATTCTTATTTTATTGGAAAGGGGTTACCTTAGGGGTGGCCACATTTAAATTTGAAGGGGAAAATTTCAATCCTAAAGGTGGACAAATAGGGGATGGAATTTAATATTGAACCGATTTCGATAATTCTTAATTCACTAAAAAATAAGAAATAAAAAAATTTTAACAAAAAGATTAAAACCGACTTCAAAAATTTGCCCGTATGAACATTTCAACTAAAATTTTAGAAATATTTTTCTCTTTCTAAATTGAGTTATCTTTAGAGTCGGTGAAGTTATGATGTACCTACTTGTATGTAGGATATGATGTATTTATATCTAAATAGATTAAATTCCTTGCCTTGCCTTGACTGTCACCAAATCCAAAGATAACTCAATTTAGAAAGAGAAAAATATTTAATAGATAAAATAACGAGTTTTGCAGCCAGAAAGGTATATATTAACTTCTTTTTATAATACCAAGCTTTCGGTCTACTTCGTGACCTTCATCAGGGCTAGAATTTTTTTTAAATTATTAGAAAATATTGAGAAAAGGTTGAAATTTTACTCACAATTATGTTGAAGTTTTACCAATATTAAAACCAGATAGATTTTAGGTTTAAAAGGGCCAGAAAAAGGTTTTTACATAATTTCGTGTAAAAATTTATACCGTCAATTTTGTTTGTAATTGGTTTTTTTTGTTAATAAGGTAATTTAGTTTCAAAAAACAAAAGATAAATTTATAAGAAAAAATGTTTTTTAGGTTATCATCAAAAAGTGTCAGAAAACTTGGTGTGATACAAGGTTAGAAATAACCTTAGTGTGATATAAGGTTATGTTACAACATTCTGGAAATCCAAATTTTTATATAATTATTATAAGATGTAAGAGTTACAATGAAATATTAATAGATGTATTGTTATTAGAATTATTTAAAGATAAAATAAAACTGTACCTATATGGAACTTAAATCTTTGATGTCTGTTTTTTTATTTATAATTAAATTAAATTTATATTAAATTTTCACACGAAATTATGTAAAAACCTTTTTCTGGCCCTTTTAAACCTAAAATCTATCTGGTTTTAATATTGGTAAAACTTCAACATAATTGTGAGTAAAATTTCAACCCTTTCTCAATATTTTCTAATAATTTAAAAAAATTTCTAGCCCTGATGAAGGTCACGAAGTAGACCGAAAGCTTGGTATTATTATAAAAAGAAGTTAATATATACCTTTCTGGCTGCAAAACTCCTTATTTTATCTACCAAGTAAAACTCCACAGCCGTAAACTAGCTATTTATTGAGAAAAATATTTCTAAAATTTTAGTGGAAATGTGCATACGGGCAAATTTGTGAAGTCGGTGTTATTTTTTGTTTTGTTTTTTTAATTTTTAGTGGAGTATGCATACGGGCAAATTTGATATAAAATTTTACATTTTAGGATTAGGTAAATTTGCGAGAAGTGGTAATTCCATTGGTAGGAGTTTTATGAGGGTGTAAAAAGGGGTAAAATAATCATATTAGGTGCACTTAGAATGGTTGCAAGTTAAACAGCATACAGGGTAGGTAAAAATATAAAAATTGCACAAGAGTAAAGTATCCTTATTTAAAGAAATTCAGCAAAAGGTTATTAAGAAAAGTTGCTTAGCTATGCCTAAATACCAAAACATAGTCTCCTAAGAAGAAAAAATTTTCGTCAATTAATTTCCACAGTTTCTTAATAAACATTTAAAATAAAAATTTTGCACATTAAATGAGAGATTTTTAATGTACCTACATGTTTTCATTACTACGGTTTTAACTTGTTCAGAAGAATTTTTGGGAAATTTTAAAGTTTTGTTTAATATCCTTGTAACAAACATGAAGTTTGTGGATTCCCTAAAAAATTAAAAATATAAGTTAATTTTACAAATATGATTGAATTTGGACAAAGTTGTGCGGAATTCATTTAATTTTAATTGATTTATGAAATTGTTTAGGGTGAATATTAAAACAGACTTTTTTGCGGAAATTATTGTTTTTCAAAAAATACTTTTTTTTCTTAGGAGGCCATGTTTTGGTATTTAGGCATAACTATTAATTCTAGACAACATTTTTTATTAACATTTTGCTGAATTTTCTAAAATAAGGGTACTTTACTCTTGTACAATTTTTATATTTTTTGACCTACCCTGTATGCTGTTTGACTTGCAACCGTTCTAACTGCGCCTAATATGATTATCGCACATGCACCAACTTTCGGGAATAAATGTATTTTCGTTGTGCAAATTAATAAAAAAATTCCCATATGTTGCACACTTAAATGACCACACTATATAGAAATTATAACATATTTCTCATTTTTATATAACTTTGTGGGTTCAAAAAACTGCTCATACCATTTGTATATTTCTATGCAGTATGAAACGTTATTAGGTACCGTAAAACTGGATGAATTTTTCAACTTTACGATGCTGTAGCATCTATAGTCATTTCCTTTTTCCATTTTTTTTTCGTGCAAAATTTCGTTTTGTAATGAGGGCTACTTACCTCCATAATATTGGATTTAAAAAAAATCCCTTCATCAGCTTTAAAAAACCTAACCTGGCCCTATGCACCTGGAAATGTGGTGAATAGGAACAAGCATTTTTACGAAAAAAACAAGTACCTCTATCGATTTAACCACATCTGGAACCCACAAATTCTTATACCGAGTATTCACAACTTGAGTACAAAAAATGAAAAAATCGACTTGAGTGCCCTGTGTAGGTAAACGCTACTGGGTTTCTTGCAAATATTAGATTACCAGTGGTTTAAGAGTCACATAGTGAATCATTTCACACAATATCATCCGCATATCTTATACAGAGTGTTCACAATAAGTACGGGAATATCGAAAAAAATCGGCCCAGTGGTTTTGTTACTATCTACATGCGCCACGAAGTTTTAAAAATAAGTCGATATTTTATTCTTCATCGCTAAACATTATGTTTACAAGTTCTATCGGTTAAATAATTTCATAGGCAACATAATGAATATACCATATTGCCATAATACAATTAAAAAAAAGAACTAGAAACTAGTACCTCAGTAACTATTGAGATTTGACCCATGCTTAATCGTAATATTTTGACGTCCTCTACGTGCTCCCGCCAGATTGCCCCTTACAAAGTTTTACACACGAACATCAAACTAGATTTTAAAAACAATTTGAACACGAGATACTAGGAAATTAATAATAATCGTTAATAAATATATTATCAATGAGTAAAAGATATAGGTATTCTATAAAAATATATATCATTTAGTCAATGATATTATATTGTCCTATAATACAGGCCACTTTTAACTTATTCAATTTTTGTCTATTGATGGTGTATAGTGACTTCATCATTCGTCATAGGCAGAAATCTTGCAAAAATCATTATCTGTAATTATAATTTCTGTAAAACTTAATTTTTTTATTTTAAAATCTTCAGAGCTACAAAATACAAAGGCAATTATTTCTATAATAATCTAAAAATGTTCATAGAAATGGTCATTACAAATATAGTTAAATATTTAAAAATTTTAAAAAGACATTGGTGTATTCTTACCTGTGAAAACAGGTAATGACTATTCTTATGAACATTTTTAGATTATTATAGAAATAATTGTCTATGTTGACTGCAGCTCCGAGGAAGGTTTTAAAATAAATACCGAAACGTTAGCGTGAGGAAAAAGTCTTTTTGTTTGCTTGGTGTCCTAAAAAAGCCGACAATATCACAAATCGAATATTGAATAATATTGAGTTTTAAAAAATGAACTTAAATTTAAACTGTCATTTAAGAGAAATTACTGTATCTACAGGGTGTTTATTTAAGGAGGGCTACTAGAGAATATCTTGGAAGGAATTTTTTGAGCCAGCTAACTTTGTGTCAAAACTCAAAGCACATTCGAGAATCAGGCCTACTTTGGCGATATTTTTAAAAAACTTAAAACTGCCTTAACATCTTCGGCTTGTAAGTTTTTAATTTCAATAGTTTGTGGGCATAACCAATTGCCTTAAGTCTACTTTATTAGAATTTGGAAAAACGCCACGATTTGGTGGTTGCTATCTTAGCACCCAACCAAAAAATGTGCTCACTTTATTGTAGCGGGCCGTGGTCTCAAATGTAATTTCATGGTTTTAGTATTTTTTTCACAACATACTACATTGCAAATCTTGGAAACTTTTAGCGAGATATCGGTATCTCGCATATTTTAAAATGTTCTAGTACCTATGCCCCCTATAAATTGAATATTTTTTTTAGTGGTAAGAGAGCACACCTAAAACAAAATTTTTCCAAATTCTGATAAAGTAGGTTTAAAGAACAGTTTTGCCAAAAAAAATTTCGGAAACTCTTGAAACAAAAATGTTAGAAGCCGAAGATAAGTTTCGTAAATTTCCTGGTTTTTGAAAAATTTATATTTGTGTCATTCCCGTATTTTGAAAAGGGTTTTACTGACTTCTTTGGTACCTTGCCGTCTGTCAATTTCATACAGTTTAATAATTTCATGAAATGAAATTGCCGTAACGTTTTCCGGCAGTTTATTTACTTCTGAGACTTTTTTGAGCGTCCTTGTGAAAAAGGCGATATTTGGACCAGACACAACGGAGTTATAAATTTTTTTTCCCTAAAGGGATGCAGGGGGTAGTTTGGTCCGGCAAATTTTTTCAAACTCGGATTCGTGCGTCTGGAAAATTTTAAACGTCCTTGCTGAAAATGCCCAAAATCCGACCGAAAACAACTTCGGGGGTGGGAAGGAGTAGTTTTTCCGGCAGTTTTGTTACTTCTGAGACTTTCTTGAACATCCCTGTAAAAACGGCGAAAATCGGTCCAGAAACAACGGAGTTGTTAATTTTTTTCCTTAAAGGGATGCAGGGTGTGGTTTTGTCTGGTAAATTTTTTCAACCGCGGATTGGTGCGTCTGGAATAATTTTGAACGTCCTTGCTGAAAATGGCGAAGATCCGACCGAAAACAACTTCGGGGATTGGAAGGGGTAGTATTTTTCAGACAGTTTTTTTACTTCTGAGACTTTTTTGAGCGTCCTTGTGAAAACGGCGAAAAACGGACCAGAAACAATGGAGTTATCAATTTGTTTCCCAAAAGTGATGCAGGGGGTAGTTTTGTCCGGCAATTTTTTTTAACCGCGGATTCATGCGTCTGGAATAATTTTGAACGTCCTTGCTGAAAATGTTGAAGATCCGACCAAAAACAACTTCGGGGGTGGGAAGGGGTAGTTTTTTTCGGCAGTTTTTTTACTTCTGCGACTTTTTTGAAAGTCCTTGTGAAAACGGCGAAAATCGGACCAGAAGCATAATGGAGTTATAAATTTTTTTACCTAAAGGGATGCAGGGGGTAGTTTGGTCAGGTAAATTTTTTCAAACACAGATTGGTGCGTCTGGAATAATTTTGAACGTCCTGGCTGAAAATGGCGAAGATCCGACCGAAAACAACTTCAGGGGTGGGAAGGGGTAGCTTTTTCGGCAGTTTTTTACTTCTGAGACTTTTTCGAACGTTCTTGTGAAAACGGCAAAAATCGGACCAAAAACAATGAAGATATCAATTTGTTTCCCTAAAGGGATGCAGGGGGTAGTTTTGTCCAGCAAATTTTTTCAACTGCGGATTGGTGCGTCTGGTATAATTTTGAACGTCCTTGCTAAAAATGGGGAAGATCCGACCAAAAACAAATTCGGGGGTGAGAAGGGGTAGTTTTTTCCGGCAGTTTTTTACTTCTTAGACTTTTTTGAACGTCCTTGTGAAAACGGCGAAAATCGGACCAGAAACAATGGAATTATCAATTTTTTCCTTAAAGGGATGCAGGGGGTATTTTTGTCTGGTAAATTTTTTCAACCGCGGATTGGTGCGTCTGGAATAGTTTTAAACGTCCTTGCTAAAAATTAGCGAGGATTTGACCAAAAACAACTTCGGGGGTGGGAAGGGGTAGTTTTTATCCGTTTTTTTTTTTATTTCTGAGGCTTTTTGAACGCCCTTGTGAAAATTGCGACAATTGGACCAGAAACAGTGAAGGTATGAAGTTATTTCGCTAAAAAGGGATGCAGGCAGTAGTTTTTGGCGGGCTATTTTTTCCAATCGCGAATTGGTGCATTTGGAATAATTCTAATAATATGGAATGGTGGCTGCCGTATTATTACTATGCCGGCTATTGCTATTCCTTCTGTCCTTATGTTCTTGCACTGACAACGTTGCAGCGGTTTTTATAGGAGAGGTGCTTTCAAGGCCACTGAATTATGGTCGGCAGGCCGGCCGATTATATATTTATTCGAATATCACACATTAGGCCAGGGAAAATAGAATTTGACCTAGACAAAAATATTAATTGCAATTTTGTTTTCCCATGTCAAAGTTATAAGTAAATACGTTGGTAGAAACCAAAAATTAAACATTTTGAAAAACGGAACCTTTAGTTACCACAAAAAACTATTTTTCGTTAAAAATTTCGAGCAAAATTAATTGTAAACTGGATTTTTTAAGACTCTTTAGGTAAAAAACTTCCCTTGCTAACATATATTAAGAAATTAAACATATTAAGAATATGGAAGTAACTTAGATCGACAAATAGAGATAAAAATTGAATAATTTTCTATTTTGGCAAAAGCAAAAATATTAACTTCGTTTTTATTGCAGATGATCATTCCCTTTTACAAATAGAATGTAACTTATACAAATTAAACATTTATCTGAGCCGCATGTACGTCAGCTGTCACTTCTCATTGGTATAGAATATAGAATAGGTAAAAATAATAAATAAATATAACTATATTGAATCATATATAGCGAAATTAAACATTTATTTACGGCGCATATAGGTCAACTGTCACTTGTCATTTCTTTAGGAAAAGCAAAAATATTAACTGTTTTTTTTTGTTTAACTTTTTACAATATAACTATATTAAAAGACATATAGCGAAATTAAACATTTATTTAGGGCGCATGTAGGTCAACGATTAATATTTATTTTTAAAGAAAAAAATACTTCCATTACCAATTTTTGTTTAATTTCAACAAATTTAACAAGAGTTAGTATCCACTTACAAAGTTTAACAAAAATCAGCCAGTTAATAATTTTGCTATCAAAGACAGCTTCAAATTTCTTTAAAATGCGATTTCCGGCGAAAGAATATGTTTAATTTCAGAACAAACTGTTAGTACTTGAGTTTTGAGGTAATTATAAATAATAAACACGCATTTAATATTTTTGCCCAACAAAATATTACGCAAAATGTCATTTTTACATCATTCGGATACTTGCGCAAACGTAATCTGTTTAATTTATCAATCTCAACTTTATATACCTACCTTACTTACTAATAAATGCAGCTTAAAATTCGCAGTTAATATTTATGCCGTCTTTATTATGTATAAAAAACAATTTTGGCGTTCATTTATTAATATTTTGTGATGGCATTATAAAAATGCGGTTATGAATTTTGTCTAGGTTTCGTTACTTTTTTACCGTAAGTTCCCTGGCCTACATGCTGTAGCGAAGCTATATACCTAGGTCCGTGGTGGTATTACATATTGTATTGTCACCAGAAATAAAGAGGTATGCAAAATTTCAGCTCAATTGGATGTCAAGAAGTGGTTCTAATTCAGCTGGCACCGAATTTGCCGATATTAGATATTCAGCACACCCTGCAATTGAAAACTGTCCCTTATAGGGACACAGTGTATTATAAAAATCGCGAGTTATTTCCAATGACCCGGTATGCAACCTCGCTAACATGCTGCTAGGCTAAATCCTCAGAGCCTGCGAGAACCGGCCTGTTAGTGCGCGCGAGCTCTCAGCGGTAAACGATAACCCATAACAACGTTCATTCATACTTGCATTGAATGAACTGAGAGCCACGCCCACCAACCAATCAGAAACAACCGTAAAATCGCCGTGGACCCAAAGATTCTGCTGCGTACATGAGCATTTAGTGGATCATTGAGACCTGGTCTCAAAGATCCTCTAATGGACGGAAAGATCCGACGCCGTGCCAAATTTGGGCCCCCAAGGTCATGTAGTAAGTATATATATATATATATAGGGTGTTCTATTTGAAATAGCAAAGTTGCTATCGACTTCCGGTATCACCGGAAGTGATAGGAAGTTGAATATATTTTAGAAAGAAAGTTTACAACCTGTTATATCTATAAGTAACCAAAATTTCAAAACAAAATTCGCACTCCTTCCCCGTAAACTTCTAATGAACCAGTTACGTGAATCACCCTGTATACCTACATCGACCCGTTTACTCGACGTCAGGGTATTCTGGAAAACCTACAATATAGGATGTATCGATTTTTCATCCGTGGAGTTGGCACTTCATTTTAAAAAATGCGGAATCGTAAACAATTATTTTATTTAATTGCCCAACAATAATTTTAAACGTTCTGCATTCGCTCAACCGTTGTTACTTCGAAACATTAATTAATTTGTAGAACGCCCGGGGTAAGACATCAAACAATTTGTGCTTTGCGTTAGTTGGAACAAGAGAGCGTCGCAAAAACAAACAATACCCCAGAATAAAAATCGTGATGGAAACGTCTCTCTCGAAAGCAATCAACAATGAGAGCAGCGCCGAGGGAAGATCGTCCCTTAAAGAATTCAGTTGCTCGGCTTGATTTCTCTCTTAAATCAAACAGGATTAAATAAACTTGTTTTGTGTGCGCCGAGTGAAAATCTAGCTTGTTTAAAGTCTACTTTCCTTCACTGTAAACATTACAAGCTCGCAGTTAAACACATACAAAGTAAACCTGTTGCTAACCTGTTTATAGTCCAATAAAGTTGAGATCGGCGGATAGGGGTCGCAAAAAAAATCCAAACAGGATGATTGCTTGGGGACTGCCTCCTGAGTGGCCAACGAAAAGATCACACTCGAACTCCTGGTACGAATTGAGCTATAGGGTGGTTTTCTAAACAATATGGGTGGCTTCCTAAACATTTTTAGAGCAAAATGTCCCTAAAAATTGTAGGGAATTAAAGTATGAACAACTTTTCCTCATGCACGGGTGGTCTTGTAAACATTTTCTTACAAAAAATGACCTTAATAAACGTTTTAGAGGATGAACTGATTTACAGAGCATTATAACAAAAGTGAATTAAAAAATATGAATGAAAATATGGTTTCATCGTATGTCACAGATGTCACAAATTACAAAATAGATAACAACAGGTGATATCTTTGACAGTTAAGGACACATTGTATTGTTTCATGGCCAACTGAGAATGCTACCAAGAAATTAATTAAAATAATTATATAAAACACTTTATTTTGCAAGATTTAAGTGTTACCTATTCCCTGTATAAATTTTCACGTAATGGTTAAAAAGTACCTATATGGTCCATATCTACAACTTTTTTATTTAGCATTGTTCTTCTAGGTCAAAAAATAAAAATATTAAATGGGTAAAAAATTACTATGGACTGCACTTCCCCCTTTTTTTACAATCTGCAGGATTGATAAGTAGTCAATTCAATTAACTGAACGTATATGATTCCATATTCATCTTAGGACGCATATGTAATCGAAATTAACCAATCACAGTTAAGCTTTCTCTGGTGCATGTTGCATGTTGATGTTCTGGAAAGTCAAGTAACCCTTAAATTCCATTTTACTATAAACGCCAGTGAGAACTGTCAAATTAATTCTGTACCTTGGTAGAAAAAGGGCCAATGTCCAAAATTTGCATTTAGGAGTTAAGGGTATAATCAGACTGAGCAGTTGATATATTCTGGTTAGAAAAAAGGCCAATGTCCAAAGTTACATGGTATTGAAGTAATCTTAAGTGGGAAAAGGCCTAAGTCCAATTCGTTTTAATAGAAATTGGGCCAATGTGTGGACATCAGCCCTTTCACTATAACTGATATATAAAATAAACGGCCAATGTCCGTAGTATCAAGACATTGGACGTTTGTCATTTTTATTTTTTTGGACATTGGCCGTAATTTGTTTTGAGGTTAGTATTCTAACCTCAAATTTCGGTCGACAGTATTTGACTGTTCTGTGGTCGACTGTTTGTGTTTAAGTTGTGGGTGTTATCAAACTAAATAAATAAAAAATTGTCTGTACAACTTGTTTTATTTTCGAAGAAAGGGCCAATGTCCATATTCGCAATATTATTTTCGGGGCCAATGTCCATTTTTTGCAACTAAAAAGAAATATACTAAAATAGCTAGAATCATCTTAAAATACGTACTTTTTACTCTATATGTCACCTCAAATTGAAAATTATCAGAAAAGCTTATTTGCATTTTTAAGCTCACAATGGGTAATTATAAATTCAAATTCATTTTTCTCGAATCAGCTGAAATGGACATTGGCCCTTTTTCTACCAAAGTACAGAATTTAACCGTTTATCAAATTATTCATTTAGCAGCTGTTACAATTGTACATATCCACGCTTGTTACCAGGCTACCTACTATATACTTTATTGCTAACGAAGCACATTTGATATAAAAATATATTTTCTCGTCCTAATCCTAAATTGAAATTTGATCCCAAAGTAATGATCACCCTACACCCACACTGCCTCAAGAGTAGTTCTGCGGTAATTGTAAATATGAGACGACACCATATATTATCTAGTTTAGGGCTAACCGAGGGGCCAACATTATTCTGTGTAATATAATAACGTCAATGTAGGTGATTACGTTGGGAAATTGTTTCGTATAGGCATCAGGTCTTGACGTAGACGAAAATATACCTGTATCTACAGTTACAGTACTAGATATACCACGACTGTTTGTTATCAAAATATAGGCAGTCTACGAAGGTTTGAAAAAAAAATGAAAATGAAAATATATTTTCGATTTAATTTTTTTAATTGGGTTTTTCGCCACCAAACTGATTAAAAGACAACTTTTTCGAGTTGCCTGGAAAATTCATAAATTCTTAACAGTAAATGAACAAAACTTTGAACGTGTAACTCACAAAATAACTCCTACAAATTTGTTTTCTGAGCTTTCGGAGAATAAATCCTCCTCCTTTCTCAAAGATCATGTCACGTTAAAGTGAAATAACAGATTAATAAATTTCAGGTTAAAATGTCATGACAACAAAAACAATAGCCCAGCCAACTGTCTGATATTGTAAGTACCCTGTGATCTGTCTAATTTCTCTAAAACTTCTCTTTGTATACCTAACTGGCAATAATATTTTACTGAATTCCACTGAACATTCAGCAACACAGTTGCCGTATTTCCTAGATTAAATGCTGAGTCTTTAATTTTTCGTCTATTTCCTACTTCTTCTTTGAGAATTGTTTTGGACCTATACCACAAAATCCTATGATTGTTAGTAAAATACTTCGAAATTTGATTTTGCTTGATATATTTAATGTTTATGTCGTAACGTTAAATGGCCCACAAGTCTCCCCAACATAGAACTTTCCACATTCGCAAGGAATTTTATAAATGCATTTTTTTTAACTTTGTACCTCATTAAATGGTTTCGTTTTAACTATAGCATCGATCTTAATGTATTTTTGGTTTTAAATAGGTACTGTTCTGACATTAAAAATATTGCCTACGCGTTTTAGCTTATCTGATACCCAGGAATACAAGGAATAATTAAATTTACTGGTCGGTCCACCAGATTTATTTCTCTAATTCTATTAGCACTGTTATTTTGTTGGCAATCCTGAAAAACTTGCTCAACAAATTCAATAGGATAACCAGTGGCGTGCCCATGGGGGGGGTTTCGGGGGTTCAAACCCCCCCTCTCCAAGCAGGTTAAATTTTCAAACGAAAAGTGAAGAAAAAATGGAAAACAAAAGAAAAACCGAAAATCTACTCTACTAAACTACTCTATTAAACAAAAATGTTATCTTTTATGAGTTAAAACAAATGCACACTTTGTAGTCTAAAAACGGATACTCGGATAATGATAATAATTGCACTGTACAGTTCTCCTTCTGCGGCGTAGCTACAGGAGTAGGGGTACAGAATACAGATGATCAAATACATCTGTACCGTCAAATGAAACGAATCGGGACGCTTCGCTGGGGTCAATCGGGACTCGGGGCAAACAGGTTTTCGGGAAAATAACTCGCCGCGGTGTCGCGAGGCTAATGCCATATAGCAAAATTACATTGGGGGAATATTCTGATAATATTTTTTCAGAGAACATGCATATTGTAGGAATATTCATAAAAACTGTAGAAACATTATCTGAACATTCAGGCAACATTCAGGTGTTTGCCTTTTGAAGGTACTATTTCACGTATTATAAATATCCACAAATATTCATTGAAGATTAATTTGAAACTCCAGAAGCATTTTTGTATGTTCTATGTATATCCATTTAATATTCACGTGTAAATTATAAAATAAAAAAAAAACGCTAACGCCGGGTGCAAGGTTCGAACCTACGACCATCGATTTACAAGTTCAACGCTCTGACCAACTGAGCCATCGACGTACTTGGAAATATTAGCTAAAAATAGTGTCAGCTAGAGTCTCGGTGACGTCATGATATTCCAGTTATCGCCACTCGTGAACATTGATAAGGTATATAAGTATATCCTGAATGTCTTATATACAACCATTTGTGAACATTCATAAGATATTTGCTGTATGAATATACTATTTAACATGTTCCAGCAATATTCCAAAATTGCACATTCCTAAGGTGAACGTGCCTGTAATCGTTGAGTGAGATTATTATTCCCTCACTCAACGCTGTAATGTATTTAAGTTAAATGTTCAATTTGTTAATATTTATAAGAACCACTAGGAATATGTTACACAAGATATTGTGGAAATATACATCATTTGGACATTCATCTAATATGTTTGTATCTCCGCTTAACAAATATCTTGGTTATATTATGCACTTACTGAACATATTTCTTAAAATATTTTAACAATGTTTTACAAATATCCGGGAATATTTTTTGCACATTAGGAACTTATTTTCTATATTCAAAAAATATTAGATGCTATATGGGATGTTTTCAGATCGGATAGTAGTCGGAACTCTTAGTCCAAGTCCAAATCCAAAAAACGAAAACTTGATTTTGGATTGTAGGTTTATTAAAATCAGTTTTGTTCCTTTTTTAAAATAGTTTTTTTTTAATTTTTAGTATATTTTTTAACTACCAGTCTTAGATTTTTCTCCCCCCCCCCTCCCATTCTCCATTCGCTTAACCCCCGAAGCCCCTTCCCCCAGATACAATTTCTGGGCACGCCACTGAGGATAACTATTCTTCCCAACAACATGTTTTATATGTTTAATTTCCTTTTCAAATTTTGTGCTATCAGAACAAATCGTTTTAGCCCTGTCATACAAACTTTTAATTACTCATTTTTTAACACTAATATGATGATTGGAGTTAAATGGAGATATCTCTTAGTATGTGTTGGTTTTCTATAGACACTAGTTTCTATACTATCTGGTTTCAGTATAGAAACGTCTAAGAAAGGTAATTGATTATTATTTTCAATTTCTAATGTGAACTTAATAGAAGATTCTTGTAAGTTTATAACATTTAATAATGAATTTAAATCATCAAAAATTAAAAGGATCTGTTTGCGCCACAAATAAATTTTAGAAAATATTTAAAATATCTTTTGTTTGTCTGAAAATCTGTACTAGATTCTTCATTTCAAGAACAATAGCAGTAGGTATACATTTTTTCCCAGATTATTTCGTTTAGGATCGATGTTTTTTTTGTCAGAAAAATTATTTTAAATAAAAAAAGGAGAACTGCCCGATGTGCTTTCCGACTATATACAGAGTGTCGTCAGAAAGATATTAAAACAAAACAATTTTTGAGAAAATATTGCTTAAATTTCAACACGTCATAAAATTTTCGCGATATTGTATAGGTACTGACAAAATCGTAGGCACACATTTTTTCATACCGCTTACAATACCGAATTTTAAAAAACTAAAAAGGTATTTACATTATTAGTTATTTCATTCATTATTTCTGTATATGTGTAAAACTAAAGCATGACATAGGGTAGCGACATATTTTTATAACTCGTGGCTGTTTTCTCATAAAGACAAGAATCTTAACCGATACGCCGACACGTAAGATGAAAAGTGGGAAGTTTTCTATTTTATATTTAGAAATACCTTCTTCGCAGGAGATTTTAGGGATACCCTTTTATGGCTTATCCCCTTGAAAATCAGAGAATGGGAAAAATCACTAGTATAATAGAAATTAAAAATAGCTTTAACTTATCCTAGACAAAATAATTACGAAACGATTTACTTGGCTAAAGTGAATGTAATGCTTTTAAAGGGGGCAAAACTGACAAGTTAAACTCCCCTATCTCTCCCTGCAACCTATAAATCCGGCCGAGCCCAGACTACTTGTTCTTTATCACCGTGTGAACTCAACCCGGCACATTGATGCACGTCCCGCATTTTTGTTTGTCTTCATGTTTTATAGATTTTGTGTGTTTTCAGATTTATCTTGTTATAAAAACGTGCTAAAGGCTATTCGAAATTATACGGGTGAAACGGAAAGGAACTTACAGATAGCGGCGCAGCAGGAAATTTATTATGGCCGTTAAAATTTGGAATGCGCAACTCCAGCGGGTATTTCTTTCGGGAAAATGGAGACGCTCGGCGCTTGGACATTGAGAATATTATTCGAGAACGCGGGACTAGTAAGTAAGCTGCTTTTGTTGGGTAATGCTCGTTTGCAATCGATGAGGAGGTTAAATTAGGAAGGAAGGCTTGCTAAATTAACAATGCTCTAGTGGGATTTTCATCTGGGGAATAGTAATAGAATTAGGGTGAATTAGACAGTGACTAAAAGTAACCCTTCTGTTCCACGAGACCAGAGATATACTGTGAACCAGGAATCATTTGTGGTCTATAATTTCCAAAGTATAAACCTCTCCTACCCCCGCTCAATCAATAATCCTTCCACGAGAGTCCAATAATTAGGTTTTTAAGAGCTTAGTTTGTTTTATTTTTCAGAATTAAGTTTTATTTAAGGCCTCAATCACAACCTTCTCAAGCTTACAAGCCCTGTGCAAACATGTGGCAACGCCGCAGCGGGACGGTTCAACGGGTTTATGCAGTCTATAGAGCAGTCTGCACTTTGGCATAGTTTATTTTTTTTAATAAATGTTCAACCCTCTTTTTAATTATAATTAGATACATTTGTGAACTTTGTTTCAATAATTGGGTACCTAAGTAAGTAGGTACGTTTGTTTAACAGACAATAAAAGCAGTAACAAGTAACAAAATATACACAGAAGTATAAGTATTTATAATAAGTACGCTTCCTGGTGTGGTCAAGTAGGTACATTTTCGAAAAGTAAATTTGGGCAAATAGAGGGGACTAAATTTAGTTGTGAGTCGAATTTTTGTGAGAATTTTTCGCAAAGTGTGCCGTCAGGCAAATGATCTATCTTCCCTTAAGCGGTTAAATTTTCATAAAAATACAAACAAGCGAACAGAGAACAGCATGTTGTGAAGGAGAGTAATAATCTCTTCTGATTGAAATGGCAGTTAGGGTCAATTTCATAATACATTCAACTAAATTATCTTTTGACTTTAACATTAGGTAAAGAAACTTTTGCAACAATACTAAACAATGGTTGGATTGCTAGAAAGCTCCTTTAATTTTGAAGGGTACTTTAGTTTGCCTATAAATTGGCCCTTAATCATTTTATTCTTAAATTTTCGTCCTTTGGAAAGCCCAAAATAAATACAAATCGACCGCTTGTCGTCAAGCAAAGAAAACCTAACTACGTCAAGTTATTATTACGATTTGACTTACATCCAGGTATACAGGGTGAGTTTATTTCGATGCCCACTATGGGGATCTCGGAAATCTCGGAAGCTAGCAGAGCTAGAACAAAGGTTAAATGGAGAAAGAATTGCAGTTTTGAATGCTCAATCTAATGCCCCTTTTGGATTTTTAAAAAAGTTCACGGCTCACTAGATATTTTGAAAAAAGTGATTTTTGCTATTTCTTCAGATCTCTGTAGCTCCGTTATTTCTGATTATACAGAAAAACTGTAGAGACAAAAATTGTAGGTAATTTTGGGCTTAATAAGATAATCTGATCCAATTTTTTATGTTGTTTGTGATTTTTGAGATATGACATAAACTTGTGTTTTTTTAAATGTAAATAATAGTTGGCTGTGGCCTTATAAAATCGGCCATTTTTTGAGCTTTCCAAAGATATAATACTCGGCATAGTTATTACAAAAAATAAAAGAGCTATGGCTAATTTTCTGTTTTGTTTTTTTTTTTAATTTTACTTAGGAATATTTTCATAATTACGTTCTATTGTATAATAAGACATACTTCAAACTTTCAAATATTTTATTTTTAGCCGGTGACAAAATGTAACAAAATAAAACAAAAATTATCATGATGGAGCTCCACCACATAATTACTTGCCCGTAAGAAATTACCTAGATCAGCTCTATCCAAATAGTTGGATATAGACCGGGAGATAGTGACAGATTTTTGGACGTGATTTTACTCAGTATGCCTTTCAAAGGGCATTATGTGGCACATATTCTCACAATAATAAGGTATGAATCAGAGAGTCATCCTGGGTTCTTCATGTGAAAAACTGAGTTTTCAATTATTCGAAAAATATGCGTTTTGATATGATTTTATACAGGCTGCCATGTGTTTTATAATGAACTTCAAAATAAAAAATTTCTCGGAAAAAATAGGCATACCGTTAGGGTGGGTCCAAAGGGCTATTATTGCCACGTGATCTTGTATTTTAATAATTAATTTTTCCACGATTCTGAACAGGCTGCCAATGAGAAGTATGCAAGTTCTTATTATGAAAATGCTGAAAAAAAGATGGCATACCTTTCGCGCATGTCCAAGTACTGTTTAAATTGAATGTAATTTAATCATTTAAACGAGTTATTCGATGTAAAGTGTACTTGGACATGCGCAAACGGTATGCCATAAGCTATCGCCAGCACTTCGGGCTGTTTGTTTACACCCAGAGACACACTGCCTCGTCGTAATAATCTGGCGACGATAGCACTACGCGCACTACACAAATTAATTCTGGTAAATTTCTTGTAAAATCAACTGACAGGCAGTGTCAGGGCACGCGACGTGGACCCGCATCCCTTGTTGCCAGTTTTCTCTCCTTCAGGGCTTCTCCTAGAGTCGGCTGTGCCTCAATGCTTGGAATCACAAAGTATTCCAGAAAATTCCTTGTATCTCCGCTTGGCATGGTTATCAGGAGTTTCTAATTGGTTAGAGAAAATAGTCGCCATGCTTGATAAGGATGTGAATTTAAAAGGAAAAGTAAAATTCACTATTTTATCTGTTTCATAAAGAATCGCATATTAGATGGTCCCTGTCAAACACAAAGGAATACAATATTCAACAGATGAGACTCGGTCTACGTCTAAATCAACAGTGTCCCATAGAAAATTCAATAAGGTTCTAGGCAACGAGTTCATATACAGTGCGTGTCTCTCTGTTAAAAGATTTATAATTACATTTAAGTTGACTCGTTAGAGGCATGCATACTATTCTTCTTGAGATATCGCCTTTCTAAATGTCAACATCGTTCTTTTTTTAACTGATTTGCGCCAATTTAATTGTGAATTGAGAATTCATGATTATAATGTTTATAGTCACCAAGAAAGCCGATTGTAGCTACCAAAAACAAAGCAGAATTTTATTCGACGCATTCTCGCGTTGATTCGGTATAGAGAATCAATCAATCCGTCCATCCGTACAATTTTTTATATGCTAAATCTGTTTAAAATGTTCTAAAACGGACAAATTAGAGTCCGCTCTCTCTTCCCGCACCCTACAAATCCGCTCACATTAAACTATGGCTAACAAAATAATAAATTATCAGTTGCTATATGAGTGCAAAGTGAAACCGCACAGTTTAACCAGGCTACTGATTGATATACCTACCTACTGTGGGTGGCAAAAGTACCTATACAGCTTTTAAAACATATCACACAGCCATTCGACTATCTTGCTTGATTTTGTTATGTCCGCTGTCCGCTTCAAGATAATTTCAACTGAGAAGAGTCGGAATAGATGTCAGAGATGTATTCAAGAAATTGGCTAGTCCAGAAGAGGAAATGGCTTTTAAAGAAAATCATAGTAGTCTGCATTTCAAGAAGGGAAATACGGTCAACCAAAAAAGGTTTTAAAAATCGCATGGCGTGAATAATTTGTTAGCAATCAAAATTTCCAATGTGAAATTGCTATGTTCACGTTGTTTTACTATTTACATGTTTTCATTTTCCCCAAGTGTATAGGAGTTACCACCCTGGCCTTAGTTAAATTGTCAGCAACGAGTGTATCCTAACGAGAGTTGAACTACGAGACCTGCCGTCGTCGGCTGTGTCCCCAGACAATTTGCAACTTCGGGGGCAGCAGTCAGACAAATGGGGACACTTGACACCGGCGTGCATCGCCCAGAGAATATTTGAGAAGACGACAGCAGTAAGCAGCTTTGGCTAATGCCGCTTCGGAAACAGAGCGGGAGGATAAATTGGGAAATGGAGACGAGCGAAATTAACAACTTTGTAATGAGGATTTATTAAGCGGGAGGGGGGCAAAACGGGGTCTTTGGCATGATGGATTCCAAAATAATGATGCGGTTCGCTTTGTTTGTTTTTCTTTTGAGCGTTTATTCGCAGACTTCGAAAATAATTATCTGTAGGTACTAGTAGTTTCGCCACTGCCTGAAACATGCTGTATAGTTTACCAAAAATGCATGGGCGAAGAAATTATTTTGGAAAAGGGGGCGTGTACCAAGGTTAGTGGAGAGAAGGTTGAACGGTAACTTTTCGGTTCATGCGATGACGTCACATATGGATATCGTGCGCATATAAGATTAGCTTGTACGTGGCTTGTACGCCTGCAAGGTTAGTAAAGAGCTGAATATCAGGATAATAATATCTAATTATTTGTTTTACAATACACCTGCATGATTTTTATGTTTTAATTAAGGTAATACACTATAAAAATATAATATCTATAAAACTGTCCAAAGATAGTGTAAAAATCGCCACACACGTTTAAACAAACAAGCTAAAATCGGGGTTATTTAAATGGGCTAAAACCAGAGAACGCTAAACCATCTAAATGCATGTAAACTCAAAGCAATGTATCTATTTTATCCACATGTGACGTCACAGTCTTCCCCTCCCCGCTCGCCTCACCCGAGTACCGTTCAACCCACGGGCGTAGCCAAGGGGGGGGTTTCGGGGGTTCAACCCCCCCCCCCCCCCGAAATAAGCAAAATATTACCTAATATTATACCGAAAAAATACGAGGAGTGAAGAGTTAAATTATTATTACGTTTGAATATATGTAGTAATAGTAGCGCCTAGCGCCATCTTTTGATGAGAGGCAGACGCAGTTGCAGCCGAACTATTTTGTATTGTAGGGACACTTTGCGTTGTTTCTCGAGTATTCGCCACGCCCCTCGGTCGAAATGAGCGGAACTTTGTGAAAGTTCGTGGAAGTTTCTGGACGGCTACTGGGCTGCTATATAAGCGGCGCCGCGGCGCGTGACCGCGCTTACGGCAGTATTGTTCCGTGCGAACTCGAAGCGAATAAAAGTGAAAAGTGGTGAACGAATAGTGAAGAGAATTAAGTGTACCGTGTAAGTGAGTAATTTTAGTGCACTGTTATTCGATGACCTTGTTAAGGATAGATACGTGAATCATTATTACTGTCGAAAAAATGGAGGGGAAGAAAAGGAAGGGTGATAAACCTAAAGGTATGGACTACTGGAAAGAGTGGTGTAGTCAAGGTCAAGGGGTTTCTAATAAAGAAACAAATTTGGATTTAGCTATCAAAGCTTCAGCTACCTTGCATGCTGATAAGAAGACTGCGTACCCCGAAATCTAGTTTGGAATGCCTAGATATGTGCGATAAAAACCTTTATCCTAATATTTACACATTACTACAAATCTTGGCTACCATTCCTGTATCCACTGCTACCCCAGAAAGGTCTTTCTCGAGCCTAAGGAGACTGAAAAACTATTTACGAAACACTACAAGTGAAAACAGACTTAATGGTTAATGAACATTCACTATGGAACAGAAATTCATGCAGATGAAGTAGTGGATATACTTAAAAGAAAAAGCCGAATATTTCTTCTTTAATGGTTTTAGATTTAGCGCAGAGGAACGAAATTAATTTATCCATTTCATTTAAAGTTAAGAACTTTATAAATATGTCGTAGTTTTTCGGATGAATATATACAGTGTGACCCATTTGTTTTGGGGTCAGTCTGTAAAAAGTGTATCAATCGTGCGATTTGGCTGATTTTTTTTTTAAATTGTAGAGCTCGATGAACTGCACATTTTGAACAAAAATTGCCTGGTTCGCATAAAATCCAAAGCCTACTATGACCGTTTTTATGAGCAAAATTTTAAGAAACCATATTAGCGTTTTTTTTTTGAAAAAATCTGTGTGCGCCAATGGATTGAGCACCCCTCGAAATGGGTATGTACAAAATTTCATCAAAATATTTCAAGTAATAACGATTTCGTAGAAAAATTAAAAATGCAGCCAAGGTACGTCTTTATTTTCAAAAATTCAAAGTTGGCCATGGAAAATAATTGAATTGTAATAATACAACCTTATGCTTATAAACACAAAACATAAAAACAATTAAAATTATAAAATTTTTGTAACTTCTACCAAGCCTCCATTTTCTACAATGCATTTGTCGTTCCTCTTGCGTACATTCAAAATTACATTTCGTATTTGCTGTGGAGTAATTTCCTCACAACTACGGTTTATCCTAGTTTGCAGTTCTTGTAAATTATGGGGTCTTGACTTATAAACATTTTGCTTAAGTGTACCCCAAAGAAAAAAATCTAAAGGAGTTAAGTCCGGAGATCTCGGTGGCCACTCACAGAAAGGACTATTTCGCCCTATCCAACAGTTTTCAAAATTATTATCTAGCCAGTTTCTGATTAAACGAGCATTATGAATAGGACTGCCATCTAACTGTAACTTTAAATTTAAACGGTATCTTAATGGTAACTCATCACTGATCTACCTGGGTGTCTATTGTTAAATTCGGCCGCAGCTTCTGCTGCCGAGCGCTCGTTGTCGCCCACGAGTCGAACAATTTCTATTTTGTCTCTTATGCTTAAATATTCCATAATTATGATAATTAATTGTATTGAGCACAAACAATTTCTGAACTCAATTTAGACAGTTTGACACTTAATAAAAGTAAACAATTCAATTATTTTCCATGGCCAACTTTGAATTTTTGAAAATAAAGACGTACCTTGGCTGCATTTTTAATTTTTCTACAAAATCGTTATTACTTGAAATATTTTGATGAAATTTTGTACATACCCATTTCGAGGGGTGCTCAATCCATTGGCGCACACAGATTTTTTCAAAAAAAAACGCTAATATGGTTTCTTAAAATTTTGCTCATAAAAACGGTCATAGTAGGCTTTGGATTTTATGCGAACCAGGCAATTTTTGTTCAAAATGTGCAGTTCATCGAGCTCTACAATTAAAAAAAAAATCAGCCAAATCGCACGATTGATACACTTTTTACAGACTGACCCCAAAACAAATGGGTCACACTGTAGATATTAAATTTCATGTAAGTATATTTTTGTTGTTTTATTTACTTCTCAAACTAAACCCCCCCCCCCAAAACTAAATCCTGGCTACGCCCGTGGTTCAACCTGCCTCTCTACTAACCTTGGGCGTGTACTACCTTCCTATATCGTGTAGTTTTAAATAAACCCTTAATCTTTGTACTTTATCACTGCCTAAATGGGGCCTAAATCACGATCTCAGTCAGCACTAATGTGTGACTAACAGCTTTGTTTGTATCCCGGATTTTATACATTTTCGCCGCGCTAAATTTATCGATGTATGCTTTTCTTCCGTACCTATATGACGATTTTTGTAATATACCTGTACCAAGCCAGGAACAGAAAATATATTCAAAAATAAATGGATATAATCAACTATAATATCCCAACCCTTGTCTCCATAATCAGTCGGAAGAGGGCCTATCACGCTCCTCTCGTTCAGTTGTGCCAATATTTGAAAATATGGAGGCCCGCTGCTTCTTATAAAAAATTATTTAACAAAGAAAAGACAAAAAGTAAAAACACACAATACTTTTAGTAAGTACAAAACTGTTACCGTGTGGAGTGCCGAAGGGCACGGTACCTACTCTTTTTGGCTTATACAGTGTGGTCATTTAAGTGTGCAACATATGGGACTTTTTTTTGTTAATTGCACAACCAAAATATCGCCGAAAATTGATGCATGTTCAATAATCATATTAGGTGCACTTAGAATGGTTGCAAGGAAAACAGCATACAGGATAGGTCAAAAAATATAAACATTTTACAAGAGTAAAGTACCCTTATTTCAAAAAATTCAGCAAAAGGTTATTAAGAAAAGTTGTTTATAATTAAAATCTATGCCTAAATACCAAGATATAGCCTCCTAAGAAAAATTTTTTTCATTACTTAACAGTTTCCTAATAAATATTTAAAATAAAAGTTTTGTACCTTAATTGAGAGTTTTTTAAGTTTATCATCACTAGAGTAAACCAAATATGCTAGTCGAAACCCTAAAAATATGCGCATAAATATGCAAATAATTTAGTCGAAAAAAATATAAATTTATTGTTTCATTTATAAATAAACATATATAATGTAGGTACATACAAATTTCTAAATGCATTTATACATAGTAAAAGTAACAATATTTTATTTTAAATTTTCTACATACAGGGCGATTGAACTAAATCTACATACGCATTTATTGTAAATTATAAAAATCAGGTTGAAATTTAGTTGTAAAAACAATAAACCACTAAATGTTGCTCAAAATTCTCAATTAAAAAATTTTGTGTTTTTAAAATTGCTCACTATCACAGGATCCAAATCGATGGATTCGGTAAAATTTCCCTTTAGAATATTTGCTACTTGGCTAAGAAACTGAAACCCACTATTTTTTTCCATCACATTTCAAAATTTTTGAAATGTTTTGTCCCCAATTTCACCTGTGACATTTTGAAAAGCAACCTCAGATTGTTTTACCAGTTCTACACTTCGGGTTAATGGCAAATTAGATTCCTCCATTTGTGTTATTGTTTTAGAAAGAAAGCTATAATTTGCTTTTAGAAAGGTTGTTTCTTTATTTCCTTGTTTTTCGAATAGTTGTTTAACATCTGTAGGTGACTGGGAAGATTCGTTCGAAAATTCTGAAATTATATCTTTCAGTTGGCAAAAATTCTCGCAATAAAAAATGCAGCTTCCAACCAAGTGTCCCGTCTTGTCATATCAGTAGGTAGTTTTTCTTTGTAGAACTGAACCCTTATAGGCGCTTTAAGGAAGACTTTTTTTCATGTTGGAAATTAAACTATTTACAAGCGGAAAATGTTTCCTAATTTCCTCAGCAACCTTATTTAAAGCATGAGCAAGGCATGTTACATGTATCAACTTACCATGTACGGTGCTGCATCTGACAAAACGAGCAACAAAATTATCGGTAGGAATAGGTGTAGGAAGAAAAAATGTTGATAATTCCTATATACATAAATACCTACTTTATTCGTTTTCAGATCACCAGGATTACTGCCCATAAAATTATAATTTACCTATACTATTTTGGGAAAACCAGGTACCTATCTAGACACCCACCCCTGTTTACCAAAAATGAAGGAAACGCCTGCCAAAGATTTAAATTATCCTTTAGTTTTACTGTACTAGTTCCCAAAAATGAATGAAACGCCTGCCAAAGATTTAAATTATCCTAAATAAATAGGGTGAATATTAAAACAAAATTTTTTTAGGGGATTATTATTGTTTTTCGAAAAAATATTTTTTTCTTAGGTGGCCATGTCTTGGTATTTACGCATAACTTTTAATTCAGACAACTTTTCTTCATAACAATTTGCTGAATTTTCTGAAATAAGGGTACAATTTTTATATTTTAGATAGAAATACCTACACAGAAAACAAATTAAAAATAGACCTTAAAGTGAAACAGATAATATTATATGTCACAAGTTGCTATTTTTTGTATAATCCCCATGCCTCGTGTATTTCGCCAGAAACAAATCGATTTTGCTTCGCCTCGCCCAGTTCAGCTCGCAGTTTTTTCACGGATATTTTGAGTTGCAAGTATCACTATTTTCATAGCATTTTATTCCTTTATTATAATACTGCAGTTTCTTCTTTGTGTTTGCCACTTATGCTTTATCCTTATGTAAGCCTTGATCTCCCGCCGGCACGTTGATGCACGCCCCACATTTTTATTTGTTTCCAGGTCTTATAGATTTTCGTTGCTCCAGATTTATCATGTTTACCACTTTTACTCGTTAAATTTACAACAGAAGGTTTTTTATTTTCCGTATTTTAAAAGGCCATTAATTTGACAGTGAGTTCATTTGCCTATGGACACTTCACTTCGTCGCCAATTGAATTAATAATTATGTATTGTCGTATGGTATGGTGTAATTTTAAAGAAATATCAAAATAAAAGAACAGGCAGGTACGGGGTTATTCACCTAAGGGTTACCTTTAGTTTTTTTTCGACATAAAACAGTAAATACAGAAGTTGTAGAAAATGTTTCTTATAAGTTTCTGAATCCATGCAAGTTTTTAGAACAAAATTTTTATAAAAATAATTGACCATTTTGCGCCAAAAAAAAATTAACTCGCAAAATTTTCCATACATTGTTCAAAATAGTAAATAGGGAGGTTGTATGTGATGGAATTTCCAAGTGAATGGCCAATAAACGGAACATATGGCTCAAAATTCAGATATCGGATATCATTAATTTTTCAAAAATTATCGCCTGGGAATTAATAAAATAGAAACAAAATTAAAAATTTTTAAACCTTTCTTCGGGAACTCAAACCTATTTTGAGATCATAAAATTGTCCGAATTTTGCCGAACGTTTATTTTTGTGTTATGTGAAACAGTTTTGGTCAAAAACTTGCAGCTGTTACATTTTGAGGTTAAACTTTATAACCAGAAATAGTTATTTATGTACCAAGGCACTGAAATTCAACTTTTTATGACCCATGTCATGTGGAATTTAGTTAAATAAACCACATTAGTCATAAAAAGAATTTCAGTGCCGAGGTACATATTATATTTTTTTGAAATCGGAAAAAAATGTTTTATTAGGCAAAAAAATAATCATAAGGGATCACCCGTCCATGAACCGACTGCGCCCGGAGTTGCTTGACTTTGACGATCGCTCTACCTAGGTCAAGTACGACGATGCACGGCGCTTCCCAACAGAAACTCCAAACTGCTGCCTGTTGTGCGGCCTCCATGAAAAATAGATTGATATTCAAACCTACTAAAATATTTATACTGAAAGATTGCGCTGCTATAGGTAACAATTTCGCAATGTGTACGAAAAGTTAAATGGGCCTTTATTGGCTGGGTTTTGAATATTTGGTTACTTCTCACTGGCTACGCGTCTCAAGGCCTACTTATTAAAAAAAATCGTACAGTAATGGGCTACTTCAGTGCCGAATTTTGAGCTTTTAATGACGATTTTGAGACACTTCACTGCCGATTTCAAGAAAATGTAATTATTGAGTGATAAAAGATTTAGTTAGGTACCTGGTTATCTCTAACTTAAAGCAATATTATTTTTTTAAATGTCGTGTAAAATGGACGTGGTTAACGCTAGCTGAGTTGCAAACAAAATATAAAGGTTAAATATACATACAGATGTCAAAAGAGAGAATCGTAGAGCGTTGCCCGATTTAATAATAGAAGAAAAATTCACTTCTAAATTTACCTTTGAATGAAGAATCCCAGGAAGAAGTCAATGCTCTATGTATATTATAAAATAACGTGATACGGAAATCGCCCTGAGTAGTAACCAAGTTTTGGCACAATATTTTGATATCTGACACGGTGAGCAGTGGCGGATCTACGGGGGGGGGGCTACAGGGGCTATAGCCCTCCCCCCTTGGCCTAATACCGTACGGTAGGCACTTAAAAAATATGTCTGGCAATTATAGATGGTATGGAACTGCGTTTTCTCGGAACAGGTACAACATGTTCCAGTTCCAGACAATATCTGTTCTTAAAAAACCTGTTCCAGTTCCAATATTATTAACTTCTAGTCTTCTAAGGCCGTGATCCGAATCGCGCTGTCAGTGCTTACAGCGCTCAGATCGTTTACAACAGGTACGATTTGATTCACTCGCTGACAACTCATTTCGAACCGGTTGTAAATGCGCTGACAGGAACATGCCATTTTGAGGTTATGTGGGCGTGAAGGTCGCAAAGTAACTATTATTATTGAATATTGAATCATTGATAAATTAATATTGCTTCCATTTCTAAAGAGGGTACGCTAAATAGTTTTTATAGTACACATTTAAAAATTTGGTGAACGCAATGGGATTGGGACAGGGCCCGGCACAGAACACGGGTCCAGTCACCGCCTTCACCGATCGACAGTTCACGTTCACAGTTGCTCTATTCTATTACTACGAGTAGAGTGGAACTGGAACAGCAGAACGGAACTGAACGAAACTGAGAATATTAATGTATTAATAGTATTGTATTTTAATGAATAAAATGAATAAAAAATGTGTTTCCTATTTTATTACAAAATTTCGGAAATAGAAGCCCCTCCCTTGACTCCAGCCTAGATCCGCCACTGACGGTGCGGTGTCAGTATGTGGTATTTAGATACTTTTTCGAGTTATTATGCTTAGCTGTGCGGTTGTAATACTTTCCTGACCGCCAAAAGTACAATGTTTGAGAATAATAATTCATCGGTAAGTAATTTTGTAATTTAAATGAACTTTTGAGGCCATGCACAACAGTGCCATAGGCGTATGTGTAGGTACCTATGGTATAAATAAAAACACTTGGAACAGCATAAAAACCACAGAAAATATACGCTACGCGTAGCGTATATTTTCTGTGATAAAAACGCTTGGGCGGAGTTTGCTTTGTATAAAACAAGACCGAGTCTTAGGCGGCGCGCGGCCCATAATCGTATTATAAAAATTTTATTTAAATGCTCTGAAAAGCGCAATCCTTATTTCCGTGCACGGCACTGGTTATACTGGCCTAACTGGCCTGCGTCGACACCTGCTCCGTGGATCTCCTAAACGCCGACCAATCAAATCGCTACGCTCGCTTTCTTATTGGCTGCCTTGTTGACTAGGTCGACATCGACCGCATAAAAACCTTTGAATTTTATACGGGTGATTTCTGCTGACAAGTCTGGTATTTTTACCAGCAGCTGAGCCTGGTAAATGGTAGG
The DNA here is from genome assembly GCA_963920635.1 of Pseudeuparius sepicola. Classification (NCBI taxonomy): domain Eukaryota; kingdom Metazoa; phylum Arthropoda; class Insecta; order Coleoptera; family Anthribidae; genus Pseudeuparius; species Pseudeuparius sepicola. The sequence continues at coordinate 11,824,490 of OY987300.1, read as the reverse complement.
AAATAGATCGCGCCCCGTATATCACTGTGTTACAAGTGAGTTAATTTATATTTTACCAGGGTATAGCTCGAGAATAGGCGCCTCGGCAATAAAATGTGAGACAAAACCCTTTTTTAACCATATTAAACCGAACCTGGTATTAGTAGCAAAAAGAGATGAAGGAGACAGAGCAGATTGTAAAAATTCCCAAATAGTACGTTCAATTTGGCGAGCACTTGGATTTTCGCATATTATTATACGCTTCGTTCCGATTACGTCGAAACAAGAACCCAAACATCCCGTAGACCGCCGAACTTTCACCCACCGCCGCGTGCCCTCGAACCTTTTAGCTCGAACTTCGCCCGAATCTCCCCGGTCTACCTGTTAGCGAGGGGGCGGGGGCGGCCGGGGGCATCGGCGGCGTCGGTGGCGGCGCGATGGCCGCCGGCAATCGATCTTGGTGACGGGTGACAGCCGCCGGGCCTATGATAAATGCCGCACCTGCCAGGTTTTATTTTCGTTTCTGCCTCGTTTTTCTCGCAGCCCTTTCGGTCGTTTTTCACGGATTCCCGCTGTAATTTTGTCCGCGCGGACGCGCGACGATACGTACGACGACCTAGTTGTCGCTATAGGTACGTATAATTTACATTGCAAAGGGGATTTCATGTCGCATGGAAACTAACTGGAGATGGATAGACATCACCGTTATACCGTTAGTTTTGACCAGGGTTCCTGGATACCCAAGTAACATTTTAAGTTTTATTATGGTTTGCAAGGTAGCTACAAAACAGTTTTCAAGGGTTTCCCTTAAAGCTGTTTTGCCTTCAGAACGTTCTGAAAGCAAAGATAAAACGGCCTTAAACCAAAAATGGAGAACTTTATGAAGGTTCTAAGGGTAAAATAATAAAACTCTCATAAAACATTTTTGCCTTATTCCCACCTTAGGTGCCAAACCTTCAAGGTATCTTTAAAATCGTGCATAAAGCTGCTATAAAACCTTCATTAAACTGAGTACTAAGGCTAAATGGTCTAGAATTGGCAGTGTAATTCCTTTTGGTTTTATAGTGGACTTGAGAAATCCAGGGAGCTAGTTAATTTGCTTTAAGCTTTCCACAAAGAAGATTTATTTGCCTTCTATCCATATTTCTGCGTGTCTTCAGACATTACATATTTAAAAGCGTGTATTATTAGGAATGGCGTTCCAACTTGTGGTTCTAAGCGCGAAATACGCGTGATCCGTAACCCAAATACGCACTGAAAATTAAAGCGCCCCAGAAATACATTAGATTTATACAATCTATATATATATATAAAATAAAAAAATTATTTTAAATTTTTCAACGCTTTCTGGTTTACGGCGACTTAATTAATTTCATTCCACCGATAAACGCGATATTCATTTTGTATACCTACCCCGTCCCCAAATAAAAATTATTAATTTTTGGTTATGTGACATAAAGGTTGACATGCAAGATGCAATATGACAAATCACGCATATAACCAACAAAAAGTATGTCCGCTTTCACAATAAATCTATTAGGCAGCGATAAATGATATTATAAAACCAAATTACCTTATGTGCGCATAACTAAATCCACTTCAAAACAAATTATTCTTAATATTGCCTTCCATAAGTCATTCAAAAGACCAACTTTCATTCGTTCAAGAGCATTTAGTCCTATTTTAGATCTTCAGAACCTTTTGGCTTTGTTTATGTACATCACAAAGCTGAATAGTTTTATAGTGCCCTTGACTCGTGTGTTCCGAGTGGCCGCATTCGCATTTATAACCTCAAATTATTTTCATGTGATCCTGAGTGGTATGTGTGTGTCTGCGTGGATAAAATAACTTAAGCATCCAGTTATCCAAAGAAGTGGACATACGAATAGGTAATTATTACCAAAACGCACTAGCTGATTGCATCATGTATGCGCTACGCTACTGACACTCATCCGTGGTGTGTCTATGGTCAAGATGGCGCTAATATTTATTTCAAGATCAAAAGGTTTTAATCTACCTTCTTGCTAGCACAATAGTTTTATTAGGGAAAGTTTATATTCCAATTTCACTTAATGATGCTTTCCGCTTCTCGTTAAAAGCAAGCATAAAGCCTCACGTGATTTAATTTTATAGAAGAATACAAGGACGCTATAAAACCAGTCATTAAAGCAATACTTAATGCTTATTTCCGCCCTAATAAAACTGTGTTTCATTTAACACCGTCTTAAGATCAAGTGGCTTTATAAAGCTTTTATTACCAGGCAAAGATAAAGCATCTATAAGGGCATGAGCACTTCAAGATAAAAATGCTCTATAATATAGTTCTAGAGGGCTGCTATAAAACTTTATCATAAAACCATTTTGCCTCAAGTAAAGTTTGCATTTATCAGAGCCTTTTTAAAGCTCTTTGGCTTTCCTAAGTAGCCATAAAACTCTTATAAAACATACTAGAGGCCAATTGGAATTTAAAATGTTACTTGAGTCATTAGTGTCATTATTTGCCGATTTTGGGCCTTATAGAGTTAGCTAGACTTTTTCTCTCTTTTTCCCCCGTAAAAATTTTAGGTATCCATAGAAACTATATGTCAAATTAGAGTTTTTTTTTGTGTTTAGGTAATGATTTATCTATGTCAAATTAAAGAAAAATGATGAAACTGAAACAGTGTATGTCTGGTTGCCCTTTATAAGAAAACTTATTGGGGGTAAATATGAATAACATGATCGAATAGTTTAAGTTTTGAGTTGACAAAAATAGCAACAAGAAAATATGACAATAAAAGAATGAAACTATCATTTCAACTTTTACAGGAAACACTAGAGAAAAGAGCAAAGATATTAATGATAATTAAGTATCTGCATAATATAATAAGATGTATTTTGGATTGTATCCTAGTAATTTATGCCGACCATGCAATCTTCAATGGCTGATAAAAATTATTGGAACTGCGAACAGAAACTATACTAAAATCGAGCAACTCTTACGCCTGGCGTAAACAAGAGCACGTGCGTTGAAATATCCTCCATAGCCGCACGGAGGTACGACCTTTATTTAATTTTAGTCTTACAATTGTGTACATCAAAATATTTCACACAATAATTATTGGCTTAATTAAAATGGTTCCAAACATCGATAAAATTATTTGTGGCAGTGTCTAAATAGCTGAAAACAACAAGATAAAACCGAATATCTACAATTTTGCGATCGAACACGTCCCTGTTGCCGAGTCGGGTGAAATTTTATAGCTTACCACCAATCGCGGATCGTCATTGAACACGTGGTTTTATTTACGCCAGGCGTACGGATTGCTCGATTTTACTTATAGAACAGAGGTTACCTTCATTAGAATACATTGTTCGGATGTGTTCTAGACTATATCATATATAAATTTAATACATTAATTTTAACAAATTTGCAAAACTTTAATTACATTTTTCACTTTTTCATAATTAAACTACTGTGGATTTTAAAGGAGGGAGCTTTTCAAATATAACCCGCCATTATTTGTGCGCGTGTATCACGGACCAACTTTAATACATATAGAGAGTCCGAGAGTCCTGTGGTCACAAGTTTTGTGCGCCCATGGAATCTATCCCAAATTAATTTTCATCCACAAAATTGATTTTGAAAAATTTTTTCGGTTAAAATGTAAATGTAAACATTATTGTCCTAACTCTCCCAATCCAGGAACTCTAGTTTTGACCATATACATTTTACCTCTAGCAACCTGTACCGCGCAAAAGAGACGTGCGACCGGGGGAATAATTTGGAGGCAATTTTTAGCCCTAAATGTGGCGGGAAATTTGAAATAATTTATACTGGTGGGTTCCATAAGTTGGTTGGTTGTCATTTTCGACAAAATGGAAATTATTTTAATTGCAAGTACGACATAGGACCAAAATATTTTTGTTGGTTTTAAGTTATTCGTTTCTAGCCCTTATATACTTTGGAGACTTTTCTAGAATATCCATGACCAATTATAGATCTACAAGTCAAAACTTCCAGAGTATTTCAAGAAAATCTATAAGACATTGAGAAAAATTGGGCCCTGGGGCCTAAGACTAAAAGTTGTAACGGAAAATGTATTAAAACTAATTTTAAAATTACAAAACTAAAATTAAAACATCGAAATTTAAAGTTTAACTGCCACATTTTTGGGTAGGTTAGAAAACAGTGCAAATGTGTTAATAGAACATCAGAGGCATCATTTTTCGTTACACTTTGTTGTTTATAAAAATCATCAAAATTGATGTAGGTACCTTACATTTCATTATTTTCTTAAAAATTTGGGTTTCTTAAGCTCATTTTAAGGAAACTCGATTTTATCCTCTCTGCAAAACGGTACTATGGAATAAGTTTCAACTAATTGTACAGGGTCCAATAGCGCCACAAAAAACTTTGTATTAGTATCTAAAACTTTCGTAAAAAACTTTTTTTTCTAACTTCAAAAACTAACAAGTTTAGGGGGGTGTCAATTTATAGTGAGACATCCTGTACTTCACTGCATAAAAATCAGATATTTATGTCTGTTTGATGTCAGCAAGCAAACCGGTTTTATTCCTCAATTACATATCTTATGTAAGTTTCTTTTCAGATCTTCAAACTTATTTACGCGCAAAGAAAACTTAATAAGAAGTTTTCCTGCAGCAAGTTTGTTTATTACTGTGCAATTTAAAAGGGGATCATGAGGCCCTTTATTCTTTCAACCACAATTCTCCGTCGGTGCGCGTCCTACTCTTCATTGCTTTCAACAGAGACGTTTTCATTGCAATTTTCATTCTAGGGTTTTTCTGTTTTTGTGTCGGCTTTCGTTTCTATAGAAATTACGACAGGCTAAAGTAAACCGATACATGATTCAGAATTGTGTAAAAAATATTTTTTTTCTACTCCTATGCTAGTAACATACCTATTAAGTGACGGTTTAGGTTATAAGTAAGTCCATTGTTACGAACACTGACACGTAATGACTGACACGTAATAAAAAATTACGTATCTGATGTACTTAATTAAAACGCAATTATCACGGGTGCCTTGTTAGCGCGTCACCATAGCTACTAACCAACATGTTGCCTGTCAGATAATCAGAAGTATATTATAATAGTTTTTCTTTCGTCAAAGAAAAATTATAATATAAACTCGAGTTGTAAACTTATTACATACTCGTGGAATTACAGCAATCGCCGGTGCGCGGCTGGTGCGCAACTTTTCTACTCATACGTAGGTAATAAGCTTTTTACAACTCTCGATATGTAATATACTATTACGATAAAACACAAAAAAGTCCCCATAATCGAGTCCCTGAAATTCAAACTGTTATAGTTATGTTAGGTTTTTTTGAATATTAAATTTAAACTCCCACAATTATTATTTCCATTAAAATGTTTGCTCTCGGTAAATTCTGAAAGCAGTTTAGGGAATTCACTGTCAGTTCAAACAATAAGTGCGTATGAAAGCTGTTAAAACTATCTAAAACTATGCCTTCAAACAAAATTCTCTCAACGTCTAAATCAGGATATCGGAATTCCATATTTTCCACTTTATTTCCATTCCTTATACTCCCAAACAACAAAAAAGAGGGAACCCGGGAGAAAAGTAAAAAGAATTTCACAAAGGTTGCCCCAAATGCGAGACGTCATTAGTAATATCAAAACGAATTAACTTTAAGGGCTTCGGGGGATATCTGAAGGGGGACGAAGAAAAACGGGGAGATATTTATCAGTTTCTTTTACTCCCAAGGGTGATAATTTACCTAGAGGTCAGAAAGTTAAAATTAAAATAAAAGTTTTCTTATAGGATGGTATTGTAGCTATAAATTTTATTTGCCACTAGAGTAGATATTTTTATGCGAGTTTTTATGGGTTTTGTTGATTCAAGTTATATTGATAGGAAATTTCTCCTATAATCTTAATTCACTTGCTAACAAAATGCCTAATACTTAATTGAGCATTTAACTATACGTGCACTCTATTAACAATAAGGTAACTAAAACTTAAAGTAAGACTATGTTTTCAATCTTGACGTTCAGTAACAATACCAACCTATATTAACGAAAAAACTATGATGCCAAATTCAATTCCTCTTTTAAATCAAACAGGAATAAACATACCTGTTTTGTATATACGGTATACGGAAACATTATAGTTAATTAAATTCTTGTTTTTGTTTCCGCTAACTTTACCGATAACGAAGTTTGCTATTGTAATGGAATCTCATTTGAGAAGCTTGTAATTGAGAGTAAATTCAACTCAATGTAATAACAACTATATACCGTTGGTAAGCTTTGATTTCCACCAGTGTAATATTGAAAATGAAATTTTAGAGATTTACATAAAATAGGGAATAAATCCATGTTCTCGAAAAGGAAAAGTTTTTCGGAGAAATCCTGGCACATGTCATTTTTTGTTGTAAAAAGTTAATCTTTTGATGTTGTACTCGCATTTGTGACATCATCACTGTTCCGGATATGACGTCATCGGCAATTTTTTAAAATATGAACCTATATTTTTGAGTGTTCCACTTGATAGAACATATATATTTGTCAGCATACAGTATGTTAAAATTTTTGTCATTTTACATATAAGGAAATTTTCGAGAAAATTGTTATTTTATTTAGTAAAATGGGCAGAATTTAGTTAATTGCAGTGTTACTTAATTAACTAGATTCCTGTTCCTTTTACTAAATAAATTAAATTAATAATGAACCGATGTAACATTTATTTGTTCGAAATTTTCCTTACTTAACATAAAAATTTTAATGTGCTGACAAAACATTGCTCTATAAAATGGCACTCTCAAAAATATAGGGTGCCATTTGAAGAAATTGCCGATAACGTCATATCCAGAACAATGATAATGTCACAAATGCGAGTACCACATAAAATATGCCTTTTAACAACAAAATTAGCGCGTAAAAAGAATTTATTCCTTACTTTATGTAACCCTGTATATTAATATAAATTCCAAAACGTGGAGTCCCTCTATTAACCCGAAATCTTTAGAAAGTTGCAAATTGTTTTGGCATCAGGGGACTCCTAGTCGACATCGTAGTTGAACTCTCGTTAACTACGACCGTTGCTAACAATCTAATTATAGTTGTGCGGGCTGAAACTTTGTTATTTTCGCACTTGGGTTTAGTCTCGAAAACATGCTCTCAAACATGATGACAAAACTCAAGGAATATTCGTTTGTAATAAAAAAATGCTTTGTTTTCCATTAGATACTGTCAAAGTCAATGAGAATTTTAAAAATTATTTTGCAATATCTTTGATACAAGGACTTATATGTACAGGGTGAGTCACATCTAAAGGCAGAGCCGAAAACACAAAAGTCGCTAAAATAAGCATATATTCTTAATAAACATTAGCTCAAAAATGCTTGGTTCTCCATAGACAGCGTGTTGAAACTTTTCCAAAAATAACATATACCTATTTTTTAATATCTTTCGAGCCCGTTTAGGAATTCCGACCAAATTTGGTATATATTATGGGTTGTGCAATAATTTGGCCCTGTTCAGATGACCAGCGGCGTAGATACAAACAATTTTATTTTAAATGCCAGCATAATCGCCTTGGCATTAGTTTAAAAAATCCGAAATTAAGAAGAAACTGTACCAGATATGAAAAAATACCAAGAGGCGCTTTTTGTTCCAAATTGAATGGGCTATCCAAAAAAAGCAACATCTTTGGTTTTGCACAAGACCGTACTAATTTTTTGTACAATTATTTACAGTAACTATTTTTATCTACGCGCCGCCGGTCATCTGAACGGGGTCAAATTATTGCACAAAATGGCAACCCTCCAATGCATAATGTGTACCAAATTTGGTTCGAATTCCTAAATCGGCTTGAAAAATATATTATTTTTGGAAAAATTTCAACACGCTGTAATGGAGAACCAAGCATTTTTGAGCTAATGTTTATTAAGCATATGTGCTTAATTAATCCAGTTCTACCTTTTGTTTTCGGCTCTGCTTTTAGATGTGACTCACCCTGTATATTTAGTCTAACTTTATAAAATTCTGACTGGACTAATAGTCCAATCTGGACCAATACTACACAAAAGACCTGTGCATAGCGACCACCACTGGGTTTAATGGTTGCAAAATATTTTATAAAATAAAACACCCAAAAATTTAACCCAAAATAAAATAAAATTTTTGTTTGTTATGTGTTTTTAATTTGACAAGTTTATTAGCATATTTCCATAGATTTTCTAGTCTAGGTACCTTTTGGGTTGAAATGAAGTCCATGGCTAGTTTCAGTGTGAGTAATCATTAAATTTTTCAATGTCTTCTTTATACAGAGTGTTTATTAATTGTGGTGCTAACGTAATAGAACATGTAAATTTTTTTATTTTAAACAAGAAGTTTCCTAGAAACATTGGTCCGAAAACTCATAATAAAAAAGTTACAGCGCGATAAAGGTACAGTTCGAAAAACATATTTTTCTTCTACAGAAGTTATGCAATTTAAATGAAACTTTTTACGCAGTCCTTTTGTTGCTGAAGTGTAACAATTTCGTGTAAAAACAATTTATTCCCATCGCCCAGAGACGAGAAGGCGGGGTAGCACAATGGGTTTTATGCTCATAACTTGTTTAAGCTTAGATACATCACTTTTCATTTTGTAACAAAAATATACTCTTGTTACATAACGAGAAAAATCAACCGTTTGCGTTGAAATCATTAAAATGTGCCCCAAAACACCTGTTAACTCCAAAATAAGTTAAAACTACCGCTTTCAAATTTTACAGAACAGTTCTACCATTACAAGTGGCAAAAAATTCCCATGAACGATGCACCAAAAATGTTTCGCTTTCAAAACGAATTGAACTTGACAAAATATTGACACCCTATTTCAAGAAAACCAATGATGTTTTACCCGCGTTTTGGGTATTGGGATCGATGTGGAAGTAAAGCTAGGTAGATACTTCTACAAATCGCAGTCGTTTCGGTAATTTATAGCATTTTCGACTTAACTGCACTTTTGCACTCAGTGCGCACTGAGTGCATTTCTGTCATTGTCATTCCACATTGTCAGGAAAAGGAACCATTATATACTCTGGCACCAAGCAAGTGCAGCAAGTCGAAAATACCATTAGATTTTAGTGTCTTTGTCCATTCCTAACATAACCTAATCGCGTCTAATATACGACATATTTTATTTCTTTGAATTGTTATTCTGAGATGCTAGCTGTTACTTATTGTCGTGCCCTGAAGATGACGAAATAATATAATTATGAAAACGCCGACAATTCAGAACGACACGTATAGATAACAAAGAGAGACCACATTTTTGTATTGCGCCTTTCAAGAGTTTTAAGTACCTAGGTAAACTTGAGAAAATAATATAGGGAGTTAGGTGTAGTATTATTATATTATTGTGATATAAGTCGCTATTTAAGTACTCGAAAAGTATTGTACATATTAAATATATTTTCGTCGTTTTTTGATGATGTTTCGGGTAACGAAGGAATTTCGATTTTTTTTTAACGAAATGAGCAAAATCACTTTTATTTATCCATGTGCACACTTTCCTAAAGTATATGGAAATAATTTATTTGTCAGATCAAGGATATTTTATACCTTAAAATATCCAAATCGCAATCTAAAGAATTCAACAAAAACTGGAAAACTAATCGAAAAATAAATATATTAAGCCACTTGTAAGATTTTAATTGTTTTAGACATTCATAATGATTCAGTGAAAAAGTATGTAGTTTAACAAAAATTGTTTAGCCAATATCCTCTTTTATTGTTGTAAACCTCTTAAAAATGAATAATCTAATATTTGAAGCTTCGACTGTATTGTATTAATCAATAAATTAAATACAATAAATCATATATAAATTTTTAAAATCTATTGGTGTTCCCAATCGTTTTCATGACACAGCCCAAATTTATAAATGCATTGGTGCCGGCAACATGAGTCTGCTAAATCAACCTTGAATAGCTTTTTTCCGCTTACTTACGCATCTGCCTGGTTAATCTGTGTCGTTGGTCCAGGTTGAACTCCAATATGTGCTCATCTGTGCACGCATTTCCAGCAGTCATTTTTTCCTCCAAATGCCCCATTTCATTTTTCCGATAAAAGCATAAAATTTAACCGAGCCAAACATCGCATACACCCCATTTCGCGAGCGCGCAACATTTCATCTTTTCCGCCTCGGCCGAGGTATTGTCTGGAGGGCGGTCGGCGTATTTCCTTCCACCCCGTCTTTCCAAATATTGGCGCAACAAATGGGAGCGTGATCCCGCGGGATTTCGGGAAGATTAGGGGATTCTGCGAATATGAGATGCACGGAATATACCTGTCGTCTGCGGACTCAGGGATAGTGTCCGTAAGTGAAAGATGGGTGGGCCACAAAAAAAAATATAATTCGACGAAAAAATAAAATCGTGTTTCACCACGATGTCATTTGTGTTTTTATATAAGTTTCAGAGCTTTTGGAAATGTAATATTTTGGATATTGTGGAAATGGCCAAACATGCATGTGCCTATAACATGAATATCTTAGACAAGGAAAGAGAGAGGACGCCTAATAGCGCCCGCGGCCGTGTTACCGACTGGCACATTTCCTACACGACAGGCCGGTGGCGTAGAGAGGCAGGTGTAGTATTATTATATGAATATGATATAAGTCGGTATTTAAATACTCGAAAAGTTTTATACATATTAAATATATTTTTGTCGTTTCTTGATGATGTTTCGGGTAGCGAAGGAATTTTGTTTTTTTTTTAACGAAATGAAAAAAATCACTTTCATTCATCCATGTCACACTTTCCTAAAGTATATGTAAATAATTTATTTGTCAGATTAAGGATACTTTATACCTTAAAATATCCAAATCGCAATCTAAAGAATGCAACAAAAACTGGAAAACTAATCGAAAAATAAATATATTACGCCACTTGTAAGATCTACAGATACCTATTTTTTTTTAATACTTCGTTTTTGTTTTGAATTCCTGATGTATTATTTTAATTGTTTTAGACATTCATAATAATTCAGTGAAAAAGTATGTAGTTTAACAAAAATTGTTTAGCCAATATCCTCTTTTATTGTTGTAAACCTCTTAAAAAGGAATAATATAATATTTGAAGCTTCGACCGCATTGTATTTAACAATAATTAAATACAATAAATCATATATAATTTTTTTTAAATCTATTGGTGCGCCCAATGTTTTTCATAGAACAGCCCAAATTTATGAATGCATTTGTGCGGGCAACATAACTCTCCTAAATAAACCTTGAGTTGCTGTTTCCCGCTTACCCCAGAAAAGGACGAATCAGAAGTGGCACTTGGCTAATTTAAGAGGGCAGAGGGGTATTTTTATGAGGTGGTGGGGACGGAGAGTATTGCTAGGCCGCCAGATCCTTAGAAAGGTTAAAACATGTCAACATATTTTTCACTATCATTTATTCATTTTGGGTAGGTATACCAATAAAATTAATATGAAAGCAATTAATATTATCTAATGTGTGCCGGTAGTAAAATTATAATGTTTTACGAACCATTTATTCTATTTATCTGAGCCCAGAAAACCCACAACCTGACCCCTGTTTTCTGGGACTTGAATATGAAAGCGGAATGCTTGACAACAGCGCGGCGCGGCGCCACAGATTCCGTTCTTGCGGTACTGCCAGATCGTCCAGTCGGGAGCCGGTAACCAAGGCAACCCACAAAAATATAATGCAAATTAATTTAGTATAAAATGAAATCGATGATAATTTACTTATAAAAATGTTAGTCCTTGATAGTATTTTGGTTGATATTAAATTGAAGGCGATAAAAATAGCTAAATGAATTAAAGGAAATTGTCAGGCATAAAAGCTGACGAAGTCCGGCAACGTCGTTCGTGGCCTACGACTGACGCGCCACCTAACGCCAGACGCCAGACAGCGTCAGTATGTTCAATTGAGGTTAAACTCCTTATAAAACGTAAACAATAAAACGAAAAACGATTACCAATTTCTAAGTAAAAAAGCCCAGTATTATTATTATGACTGTGATAAAAGTATCCAAAACAGGGACCAGATAAGGTGTACAATATGTATTCAGCTCAACTTGACTGCTTGTGTTGTTACTTCGAATACTTCGTTGCTGTACTTACACTAGTGCATTGTGCCCCAGAAAACCCACTTTGTGCTTAGGTTTTGTGACGAAATGGCCCCGCAATTATTGCTGTGTTCGTGGATGTTCTAACAACACGAGGAATGTTGGGATAAGTTTTTTCAAAATACCTGCTGATGAAAACAGGTAGGTACCTATGTGTAGTTTGTCCCTACCTTGTTACCACATTATTATATCCTTAGGTATTATAAATTTTATGTCCTACGTAGGTACTACCCCTTTTACTGGAGTATTACCTACCCCAGAAAACCTACAAATGGTTTCCTACTGATAATACCTACCTAACTATGGTTTTTAATTTTTTTTTTCAAGGTGTTATGCATGGACGAGAAAGTGTGGAAGGCAGGATTTGTTAGAAAAAACACCCACACAGCTTTTTATTAATTATAGAGTTTGTTCAATGCACTTTGAAAATAGTATGTTTGCAAACCAGTCGAAGTCTGGGCTAAAGAAAACAGCAATACCAACTGTGTTCTCATCATGTAAGTACCTTCATTGGTAATTATGGAAATTAGTGTATGCACCGCCCGATTTTCTTGACATTTTGACCCCATAATTACCCCTTCATTATTAGATAATAATATGTATTTTTTGCTGATACTTGTAATTTTGCTGCATTTAATTTTTTTACTAGGTTATATCGATGAGGCTTCTTCACAGAGTCCTTCTGTGTCTGTATGCAGCAATTTGACTTTGTTAGAACCTCAACGAGAACTTGATCAACCAGTCTCGATCGCTCAACCTTTGGATCAACCAAGTACACCCCATCTGTCACAGTCACCTATAGGCGATCTCCACAGCATTACCGAATTTTCAGTTGCATCAAAAGGTAATGATATATATTCACAAACTGTTAATATAGTATACACACCCAAACTTATATGACATCACGCATTATTTGCGATAATTTTTTTTGTCAAAAAAATTATATGTCATGGAAAGTCAAAAGTGTTTACTAACAAAAACAGTTAAATGTGAAAAACCCGACAATATAAATTGTAATAAATATTAAGTGATTCCATATTATAAGTTTGGGTGTGTGTACATATATTGTAATTTTTTGTATTACTTATTTTGTTATTGAATAATTCTATTTTTAGATGCTAGTCAACAAACTTCTCTTAGTTTGAGTGCACATAGTCCGAGAAAGCATTCATTAAAGTTACAAATAAAAAACTCCAAAGAAAGTTGCATCCGAAGTTGGAGCAAGCTGTCGACAGTGCCGACAGTGAAATAAATGACGAACAATTTCTTGCCATTTGTGAGAAAAAACTGTCTGCTTCAATGCTACTATTTGTAAGGCATTATTTAGAAAATCCCAAAAAAGATCCACAGGGATATCGTTACTCTTCAGATATGAAACAATTTTCCTTAACAATTTATTTTCTAAGCCCAAATGCTTATAGATTTTTAATGAAACCACTTTATTTGCCATCTAAAAGCACTCTTCAAAGAATAACTAGCAAATGGCATATAACTGAAGGTCTTAACATTTTCATTTTTGAGGTTATTAAATCAAAAGCTACAAATTTAGAGGGTTCTTCAAAACAGTGCATTCTTTGTATTGACGAAATGTCATTAAAAATGTTTTTATTTTACAATAGATCTTCCGATACCATTGTTGGCTTTGGAAAAAAGATATGCTCCTGCTAAATATGTTTTAGCTATTATGGCTAGAGCAATATTTGCTAAGTGGAAGCAACCAGTTGCTTATTTCTTTATTGATACTTGTTCAGGGGAGGAATTAAAATTTATTATTTTTGAAGCAATAAGGAAACTTAAATCTGTAGGATTACTAGTAAGTGCGTTAGTGTCTGATCAAGGATCAAATTTTGTACAATTTTCAAAATCAGTTGGTATCTCTCCAAACTCTTCACATTTTTATGTCGATAGCGAAAAAATATTTTATATTTTTGATGTGCCGCATCTCTTAAAATCAACACGAAATAATTTTTTCAATTACACATTCGAAACCTCTGAAGGATGTACAAATAAAACGTATAGGTATTGACCAAATTTATAATAAACAAAAACATAAGCCTTTGGCTCTTCGGCTGTGTCCAAAATTTACAGATGAACACATTAATTCGAATCCTTTTAAAAAACTGAAGGTTAGTTTAGCCGTCCAAGTTTTCAGCGCAATGGTAGCTGCGGCACTTAATTCCTTTATTGAATTCGGACAATTCCCCCCTTCGGCAAACGCTACAGTGTCATTTGTAGAAAAAATTGATAAGTTATTTGATATCTTAAATTCCTCAAAAATATCAGGCAGTAATACAAGTACAATAGACCTTTCAAAGGAGCAGATTACCAAGTCGATTTTTTAAAGGAAATGTTTACATATTTTGAGAATATTAAAATTTTAAAACAAAATATAGAGGTTACCAATAAAGTTAAATTTTTGAAAGGGTGGCAAATCACAATAAATTCATTTTTAGGTCTTTGGGAAAAATTTCATTGTTTAGAGTTTAGTTCCTTATACACTCGACGCTTAAATCAAGATTGTCTCGAAAATTTTTTCGGCACTATTAGGCAGCAAGGGGGAAATTGCTTGAATCCAACCCCCATCCAATGCGAAAGGGCTTTCAAAAAATCATTTTGTTTAAATTATTTCCAACACGCGGATGGGGCTAATTGTATTGAGGATTTTGATTCATTATTGTCATACGTAACCACCGAACATACACAAATTTACAACAAAGTTGTTGTGGGAAATGCAAGATCTATTTTTTTCTGATTTAAGTTCGGTGGCACCAGATTATATTGATTTCGAACTACATTAATCAAATAGTATATCATATGTTTGTGGATATTTATTAAGAAAGTGCTTGGAACAACATTCATGTGAAGTTTGTATTAAATATTGTAAACGTCATACATTAGGGGATACTGATTTGTTTACTTATTTTAAAGCATACAAATCAAGTGGTAACGAAACCTTTGGACATTTATTTTCACCTCCTGATAATTTCCTAAATTATATTAAAACTCTCGAAGTTAATTTTTGTACCCTCTTTCCAAAGTTTGCTTTAGAAGAAAATGTTGGTGTGAAATTAAAAAATAAGCTGCAAAACATTTCATATCAACATCCATGCCCTAGTTTTAATCATGCCTATTTATTATCCCTTTATGTAAGATTTAGAATCTATTCTTCTTTAAAATTTTTAAATCGTGATATTGTTTCTAATAAAACTAATAAAAATTATAAACTTCGCAATTTACATTTATAAGTGCTGCCAGGGGTCATTATTTTTAAAAATTAGGCTAAGTTGATAATGTATAGTGTGCATGTGCATAATATGTACGTAAGTAGTTTATAATATCTTTTGTATTTATAGGTATTATATTTTATATGTGCTATTGTTTTTGAATTTTTTTTATAGATTTTAGTAATAAACATTTTTGATAAATAACCTTTTTTTACTACCAGTGATACGAAGGTCAACCAATTTTGCAAATAATAATTGTTATGGATCTATATAAAAAAACAAATTAATTGCCAAGCTATGAGTTAATTTGGACGCAAGTCGCTTGAAATATTGTAATATTTCAACCACCCAAGTAGAATAGTTCACTTGAACCTAAATCATAGTTGTTTCTAATTAATATAGGTAAGTATAAAATAATAAAGAGGAAATATTGTGAAATTTCCATGTACAATAAAAAAATGTATTTTTCTCTTTAGTAAAATATTAATATTTATATTTTTTTCGTCAGTAAAATACCTACTTAAAATCACTTCTGGAAATTCAAATTTAACTAGATCTAATCCCAGAAAAAAACTTTACTATCCTAAAAATTAATTTTGCTATATAAAACACAAAATTTTCTATAGCCCGGACCTGATCGTGCCAACGCAATGGGCAAGTTCTACTCTGTCCAAAATACGGTGGGCGTGGCCAATGCGCAGATGTCAACGGCGGAGAGTTCATTTCCTATGCGCGAGAGGGGAAATTGGAACCGCGACATCAAAGGCGCCGAAAGCAAGTGCCACTTCTGATTCGTCCTTTTCTGAGCGCTTACTTACGCCTGGTTAATCTGTGGCGTTGGTCCAGGTTGAACTCCAATATGGGCTCATCTGTGCACGCATTTCCAGCAGTCATTTTTTCCTCCAAATGCCCCATCTCATCTTTTCCGATAAAAGCATAAAATTTAACCGAGCCAAATATCGCATACACCCCATTTCGCGAGCGCGCAACATTTCATCTTTTCCGCCTCGGCCGAGGTATTGTCTGGAGGACGGTCGGCGTATTTCCTTCCACCCCGTCTTTCCAAATATTGGCGCAACAAATGGGAGCGTGATCCCGCGGGATTCCGGGAAGATTAGGGGATTCGGCGAATATGAGATGCACGGAATATACCTGTCGTCTGAGGACTCGGGGATAGTGTTCGTAAGTGAAAGATGGGTGGGCCACAAAAAAAAATATAATTCGACGAAAAAATAAAACCGTGTTTTACCACAATGTTATGTTTTTATAAGTTTCAGGGCTTTTCGAAATCTAATATCTTGGATATTGTGGAAATGGCCAAACCACATGCATGTGGCATCTTAGACAAGGAAACAGAGAGGACGTGTTACCGACTGACACCTTGCACGACAGGCCAGTGGCATAGCATGAAACGCGTTCTTAGCCAATATCACAAACATGTTAAACATGAAAAGGTAGTTAATTTTGCCTTACATGTAATTTGAAATATTGGTATTTATTTGCAGATAATTTCCCAAAATGTAAAGCTAGTGTCAAGTGCTGAAATATATTTATATTTGTGACGATTTCGGATCAATCAAAATAAAATAAATATTGCACCCCCATGGAAACCAGCCCATATTTTATGAAGCTATCATAATCAATTAAGAAATTTTCAATAAAAACGATGCTAAAAAATAATAACATTGGTCCTATTTACAAACAAAACAATGCACTTTACCATACTAAAAGATAGAAGGAATTTGAAAAAGTTATATTGAGAAAAAAATTAAGTTTAGGGCATCTTTCAAAAGGAGCTTGTTAAATATTTACCTGTGAAACGAAATCCCGGGCTCTAGCTTTTCACTTCTGCTTTTGCAAACAAACGCCGAACAATACATCATCGTAAGAGTATATTTTTCCCTGTGATTCATAAATTCTTAAAATTAACTCGCAACGTACTCGCTTTGTTTGACACATATAAAATGGCCGCCGTTCGAAACTACGTAACAAAATCTATACACGGTAGGGTAGGCCAGCGCGGTATCCTCCCTTGTCTAAGATAAATATAGTCCTAAACAAATGACGTGCTTAGTAGCTATGAGCTATGTTATCAAGGTAAATAATCGAAACAAATTACTTCGCTTACTCGCTAGAATGCTTTGATGTCTTCCTGTTTTTAGTTTTCAAACAGAAAACATGTTTAGGGAATGGCTGATTACAATAGCCAGAAGTGATTTTTCAACTTGACATTCACCCTGTATCTTTTAAAACGTACTTTAGAAAAAGTTGGGAGGTGGGTGAAAAAATCAGTGTCCCCGTGATTTTCATTTGTTTTTGAGTTACAACAATGAGAACCAAGTTATCGAATTGAACATATAGTAGTAACTTGACAAATCCCAGCTTTATATCTCTAAAATTCACAAAAATGTATCCAAAAACCTATTTTAGAGATTCAACTGTAACCCTCTGTATCTTTTAAAGGAAGCATTTTTGAACATAGGTAAGTATGGTTAAATCGCCATATTTTGACGTCAGGAATCTAGGATTTAAGTGTACTATTACTTATTATTTTAGACAAAATGTACTTAGGTATATAAAACAAAGTTGTATTATAATCCAAAACAAATCCTGAATACAACATTTGATAGTCGAATTTTTAATTTATCTTAACTCACACTTTTTTGAAACATGTAAACATAGGTCTTGTTCCTAAACAAAGAATCAAAATGAAATAACAATTATTATTTCCGGTCCGAAGCTTATTATGACAAAAACTATGTCATGCTATGTTTATTACACATACTTGGAACCCAATGTAATTTTCGCGTGGAAAATTTATTATTATTTTATTATAAATAGCATGCTTTTGTTTCTGTCTAGAAACAGTTAAAATGCGTCTTTTTTGGACAACCGGCAGACAAAAACTACAAATAGGCCATGGCACACAAAGTGATTTCAGAGGCAGCTCGTCTCTCTATCAACGTACGCAGGTAATATTTAATGATCGTTTTCCATTCATTCTGATTAAGAGAAGATAAGTAATAATTAGTAAATAGTAATGAGTCAAAATAATCAGTGTCACTTTAGATAAATAAATAGAGATAATTCTGAGGCGGATGATATATATACAAATCTGTTCAGACATAATCCACTATTATACGATTGTAAAAAAATATTCCACATAGTATTCTCTTCCAACCTCCACACATTTCAGCACAGCACTCTCAAGTTTTTATTTTAAGCTTTCTTTAAAAAAATTCAAAATGCAGGTATAATATTTTGTAACGAGTCCTCTTAAGCCTCTTAAACTTGTTATAGCTTTTCTTGTTGTCTAGATTGTGATTTGTGATTAAGGGTCTTTGTGTAATAGGTGCAAGCGAACTCGATCACTCCTCTTCACCATCCCGTGGGTGGGGGGGGGGGGGGCTTGAACGGGCATATCTGCAACACTTCTTTATTACTCTCTTGGTGAGGTGTGTTTTTGGACCCATCGAAATTCTCGAATAAGTATGTCTAAATATGTCTAAGTAAAATTCAAGAAAAGCGACAGTGACAAAAATTTGGCTCCGCTGAAGACTATACACTGTGTCCCGGATAAGAATGAACAGCATGAGGATATTGCAAACGGTGAGAGATAGGGCAACGGTTAAATGGGAAAAAAAGTGCGCAATTTCGAGGTCAATAAAATGGCACAAAGAGATTTTTAATATCTTTTTTCGTTTTTGAATTATTTTGAAAAAAGTAAAATTTTGCGTTTTCGATTTTATTTTTTTCTGAAGTTGTTATCACAGATAGAGAAAAAAGAAAAACACTTTCTTATGGCACTTTTTAACGGGCCTTAAGATTGCGTTTTTAGATTTGTTCTACAACGTTGCGTTTTTGAGAAATCATCTTCAACTTTATTTTTTTAAATACGTACCTGTATTTTTTTTGTAGATTTTGAAAGCACTTTTCATTGCAAATACCATGATGTATGACACGAAATATTTTTAAAATGTTTTGAGACAATTATACTTAAAATTCCTTTTTTCCATTCATTTTTTTCTAATGCGGCCCTGTATTTAATAATAAGGAGTCTAAATATTAATCAGTATTGACAACAATTTAACTTACAAATTATTTTTACTTCGAAAACTTAATATTTTTAAATTGTACGGCCCTGAGTCTGGTAAAGTGTTTCCCTCTGTTGTTGTACAGCAAACAGTGTCGCATTGTGTTTTGGAGTAAATTCTTCGCTTTTCCTAATTGCGAGAAGAAAACTTTAAGCCAACGTAATCAATAACTTTTACCATTTATTAATTGCAAAAATACATTCGTTCGGCCTCTACACTATTTCTGTGACACAAGATATAACATGCTGACATGTTAAATTTGTCGTCATTTGAAAAAGCACCCTCCATTTGTAATGAAATAAATTGTTAACTAAATGATACAGTGGGAGTTATGACAAATGACAAGGGATTGGTTTGGTTGTTTCAAAGCCTTCTAGGTGGGGGTTTTTATTTATTTTTTATTATCGTATGTGCCGTCCTTTTTTTAGTTCTCCAATTGAAAGATAAGTTGTAAGTTAAATTGTTGACAATACTGATTAACATTTAGACTTCTTATTATTAAATACAGGGCCGCATTAGAAAAAAAAAGGAAAAAGGAAGTTTCTCAAAACATTTTAAAAATATTTCTTGTCATACATGATGGTATTTGCAATGAAAAGTGCTTTCAAAATCTGCAAAAAAATCCAAGTCCGTATTTAAAAAAAATAAGTCAAAGATGGTTTCTCAAAAACGAAACGTTGTAGAACAAATCTAAAAACGCCATCTTAAGGCCCGTTAAAAAGTGCCACAAGAAAGTGCTTTTCTTTTTTCTCTATCTGTGATAGCAAGCAACATCAGAAAAAATAAAATCGAAAACGCAAAATTTTACTTTTTTCAAAATAACTCAAAAGCGAAAAAAGATATTAGAAATCTGTTTGTGGCATTTTATTGACCTCGAAATTGCGCAACTTTTTCCCCATTTAACCGTTGCCCCATCTCTCACCGTTTGCAATATCCACATGCTGTTCATTCTTATCCGGGACACAGTGTATAGAACCGATGAGCCTTCCCGCTGCGGCGTTGCCACAATGCCTGTTCGTGGCCTTCACCGATGACGTCAGAATTCTTGCGTTCCAACTTTCGCCGAATCCGCCAAAATCGAATCGACCCCGTTCCAGCGGCTTCATCGAATCGATATTTAGGCGGATAACGAGGGCAGCGCTGCCGGGGCGGACGGCCCTCCGGGAACGGGCAGATTAGGGTCTGAATTGTACTTGCGTTCCGCTGACACTTTGACGCGCGGCAACAATGTCCCCGTAATTACATGCAAATGCCAGCCAACAATATATAAGCCGGGGCGTGACAATCAAGGTGGGCCGCGGACAGAGGGCCCAATATATATATATACGGTAGTGAGCGGGGGAGGGAGTTCTGGAGGTTCCCAAGGCCTGCGGCCTAAATTTGGAGGGAAAAATGATAAAGACTATTCTTCCAAAAACCGATCTTCAAATGGGACCCACTACCTACAAGGTGTCCAACTTTAAAACTGTACAAATCCGTAAAATCTTCATTTTTGGAGATAATCGCCTAGACTTTTTTTTGTTTGAAAGGCCTTCAAAACCGCTTCTTTTGACCTTCCTGTCATTTTCAAAATGCAAATCCAGGGCCGGCTGCGATTTTTTTTACCCTCGATATTCAGATTTATTTAAAATCTGACCCCACAGCGTTAATCAGAACACCCCAAAACCCCTATATACCAAATTTGAATAAAAAAATATACAGGAAGTTCCATTCTGCAGGGTGTCAAAGTTGAGCAAAATAGGAATTTTATAGGCATCTGCCAAGTCAAGAGTGCCATGGAATGAATCCCTTCAACACAGTTGAATGGTCAATAGGTAGGACCACTCAACGTGTTGGTGTGCAAAGGTCCAATACAAAATATACAGAGTGTTCTTATGTGCCATCTCAAAATGCTGAAGTTTTATGAAATTTTGTACGGGTCATGAGTGCTGTGGAATCAGTGAAAACATATTGATAAATACAAAAGTAATGTAGGTATTTCTTTACAAAATGCCAACTAACTAATAAAAACAATTTAAATTATTGGTCCTTACTCAACAAAGTCACTGTCTAAGATGATACATTTTCTATGCGTTTCCTGATATGGACTTACTGATTGGCAGACTTCTGTATTTTTTAGATTTAGTTCGTTTATAGTGTGTGCATGGAGCAATTTTGATATACTCGATTTTTTACCCGTATAAAGTTCCAAAAATTCAGTAATTTGAGATGGCACAGATAAGAACACATTGACCATTCAACTGTGTTGAGGGGATTCCATGACACTCTTGACTTGGCAGATGCCTTTAAAATTCCTATTTTGCTCAACTTTGACACCCTGCAGAATGGAACTCCCTGTATATTTTTTATTCAAATTTGGTACATAGGGGTTTTGGGTCTTCTGATTAACGCTGTGGGGTCAGATTTTAAATAAAAAAATCGCTAAATGGTTTTCGTGAAAATCGGGGGTATAAGAAAAAACGCGACCGACCCTGCATTTTGAAAATGGCAGGAAGGTCAAAAGAAGCGGTTTTTGAAGGCCTTTCAAACAAAAAAAAGCTTAGGCAATTATCTCCAAAAATGAAGATTTTACGGATTTGTACAGTTTTAAAGTTGGACACCCTATATATAGACGTTCTTTCATACTTACAGCAATGGCTTTTTACAGTATCTTTGCGGAACTATTTGTACTGCATATTTTTCTGCCCATTCGATCGACCTTGGTTCAATTCGAGGTCGGGGCTGAGCGCATATACAAAGAAAAGAGATTATTTGGATTTACCAAACGGATCTGTTTGAAAATATTGAGTTAATTCAATTAAATTTTATTTCGGACAAACTTTTTTACTTAATAAAAAAAATTATTTGTTTGCTTAAGAGGGGGTTGCCAACAGAGAAAGTGAGGTTAGATTTCGTATTTTTTCAAGTTGTATAGCATAAAATCTAATAACATTTTACCTGGCAAAAATTTAGTACAAACATTTATGTCTTAATTTGAATCAAAAGATCTTATAAGCAGTGTATTGTTTTATAGGTTATGAAAACCTTGGGGAAAATAATAATTCCATTTCATATGCTTTTAATATCTTATGATTAAGATGAAGACAGCAATGTTAGTACTAAATTTTTGCCAGGTAAATGTTATTAGATTTTATGCTATACAACTTAAAAAAATACGAAATCTAACCTCACTTTTTCTGCGGGCAACCCCTCCTTAAAGGACTAGTGTTATTTAAATATTCAACCTAATAATTCGTTATTACAAATAAATATTAATTACATAAAATTTAAACAAACCGTAGTTTAAATTAATACTTATATTTCATCTTAAATTTCTACAGATAGTTCAAAAAATGATATTCAAATTGAACAAGGTCACTTTAAATATGAAACTAATATAGAAAATAAAAGTAAAATGTACAAAATAGTTTAGTTGAAAATAAACATTTTTATTGGTCAAATTTTAGTTTAAATTTGTTTTTGTCCTTCATACCCCTTGCTTTTGTCCTTCCTACCCCTTTGCTCACGTATTATAAAACTGAAGCACATTCTATGATGAAATTACATAACATTTAATTCTGTATCATAGAGGTAAAGAGCAGTACGTCAAAATTTAAAGATTTTTCGTAATTAACAAATTAAATCAAAACGCGTGTAACTCATTTTCCGTGTTAACACCTCTGCAAAAATTTGCGAAGTTTGGTTTGGAATTACCGCGAAAGCTTGGCGTACTACGACTTTTTAAGGGATGCGTTTGACTGTCCATTTAGATTTATCAGTGGCGTGCTTGGCGGCACTAGCACCCATTTTTCAATTTTATACCCCAATGTCTTTATAAAATCTGAACCTCAGTCTAAGACAAGTGAATGATTTTTGTTTTTGATCCTAAATTATCTTAATACACTTATATGTTCTCTGGGTAAGAAAAACAAATTTAGTTCGATGAAAGAGAAAATTTTTGATAATAGCCAAAAAACTGAGGTGACCCCACGTTGCGTTCCTTCGGGGATCAGACCTAGACTTGAAAATTAAGAAGGTTCAAAAATTTAAGATACGGAAATATAACCAGATGCAAAACCCAGGCCGAAATCCAGAAGACAGCTCGAGTTCGTAGAACCTAGGTGAGAAAACGGTACGAGATATACGCAAAAAAGATAAATGAGATAAAATCTACTCACCAGGGCTTCCACGGACTTCCACGGCTCTCGAGCCCCTGTGGACTCCTCCTCTGCTGGCTGAAATGAAGCTGAACTCCTGGGGTGGTACACGTGATTCACTACACACCAGGAAACCAGGGCTCCGTCAGATAAATTTCACATGAAAATGAAAGACAACAAATATTAACTACTATAGAATGGTAAAATTTCAACGATATCTACACTCTTGATCAAACCGCTACATTAGGGTTGAGAAGTCGGAAAAAAGGTGGCCAATAAGCCAAAAACACGATGCGAACACCTCAAGAACGCAACGAAAAGTGTCCTCGGAACGAGAAGTTGTCAGAACTTTTTGTGGTACGATATCCGGTTTCGAGATTATGGAACATTTTATCGGATTCTATAGATAACCCGCGAAAATTCTTAATAAAAAGGCACTATGAAAAAACTAAAATTTTGAATACAACTTCCGTTTGTGTTTGGTAGATGAACGACAAAATTGACACTTGACCGAGGAATTGACTGTAATCACAAATCACTTTAGTTAGATAAGTTTGATATGATCGGAATACGCGACTGAATATAAGATGCCAACGTCCCGACGGGACTATGCGAACTAATATATGGGCCATCGTCACCATGGGAACGGTGCTAGCCACCGGGTCCACACTGCGTTGTTCTTTGTTCTTGTTCATTGTTGGCATGGCCCATAGACTAGTTTAGCATGGAGCCTATAGGGGGTGTATTTCTTATATTTAATGGCGTATAGTATCAGGTATTTATTTCCAAAAGTGAGCACAATAAATTAAAAGGTATTTTACACTAGCAGGCAATCAAAGGGAATTATTTAGTTACATACCGTAAAACGGGGTTACTTTGCACTACTTTTTTTCCTAATTTTTGAAATGCAAAAGTTAAAATATTTTAAATCCAGTATCAATATTTTTTTTTGTGGAAGACAATTGTATAGGTTATAAAACAAGTGTACCTACGTTTAGAACTAGGTTTAACGCGTCACTAAAAGGTGGCACTCATTTTAATTATTGGAATTTGAATTATTTTTAACCTGTAAACTGACACTAATGCAAAGAAACCCGACATAAATATTTACTTTGCACCACAATAGATAAGTATAATTTTTTTCCGCATATTTAATTACTTCATTTAGCTAATAATAGGCATTTAAAGCTGCTATTTTTTATTGGGGTAACAACCCCCTTAATATGGGTATCAAATGGGAGGGCTTGAAGAATAGAAAACTATGAAGTTAGTGACATCACAGTAAATTCAATATGGCCGCTGCCCCAAGATGGCAGATTACATCTTCTTTTTAATCCCCTTAATATGGGTATCAAATGAATGGGCTTGAAGAGAAGAAAAGGATAAAGTTAGCGACATCATACTAAATTCAATATGGCCGCCGCTCCAATAAGATGGCGGATTAAATTTTCTTTTCAACCCTCTTAATATGGGTAGGTATCAAACGAAAGGGCTTGAAGAGTAGAAAACGATAGAGTTAGTGACATCACACTAAATTCAATATGGCCGCCGCTCCAAGATGGCGGGTTACATTTTCTTTTCAACCTCCTTAATATTGGTATTAAATGAAAGGGCTTGAAAAGTAGATACCACTAAAAGTGGTGGGTAGACACTACTGAAAGTGCGGTGCAAAGAATCGCCAATTTTCTAGAAAACCGTTATTATAATAAAAAAATTATTTTTTCTTTGATTCCAAATTCTAATAACTTTGTTTTTTTTTATTATATGTATAAACAATAGTGGGTACATGCAATTAAATGTATTCATACCGCTTCTTATCAGCTAGAAATGCCTTGGCAATACAATTTTGGGGAACTATAAATCAACGAAATTTTGAGGTTAAGATACAGCTGATCAACAACTAATGGCGGGAGGTGGAGTCTAACCTGTTGCTATTACTTATTGCAGCTCCATCTATTAGTAGAAAATGTTATAAAGTGAAGAAATCCAAATTAGAGGAAATAAGTGTCTATAAATAACATTTACAACATTATGGTGCAAAGTTATCCTGACAGGTGCAAAGTACATGAACTTTGGAATCTGGCTCGCCGACCAATATTCACATAACCACAAAACACAAATCCCTGTCAGAAGAAGAGTCTAATCGCATGCGCGATAGGCGTAGCATTATCTTTCTGTTACAGGGGTGGTTCAATAATGAATTGATAAATTTAATGAAATTAAAACGCTCTAACGGAATGAGACAAAATTTCCGTTACACTATATAATTTTATTGATATTGATGTCCAAATAATGTAGCAGACAGTCCTACTATACCTTGTTTATCTGTATACCTTCCAGAAATAGATTCCCAAGGCTCACGGAATCCAGAAGGTATCGCCGGCCGCCCTCGAATTCGAGTGGGCGTCGCGCGTCGTCGGCACGCACCGCCGCCCCTGATCGTCTGGCCTCAAAGCCTACCACGACGAAATTGCCGCCACTCGGTTTCGCCCTCCGTCTAAGCCTATACTGGATTAGTTCCCAAAGCCTTTGTTTACTCTGGGGGATTTTCAATAAAAAAAACAGAGCCGTCGAATTGTCATTCACGGCGGAGTGTTTGTATTGTTTTATTACAACGAGTTGGGAGTTACTTGGATGGGGAAAGAAAGCAGATAATTAAAATAGTGTTGATTTATTTAAGCTTTGCCTATAATGATGTTAGTAATATTTCGTTGGATTTAGATATCGGACACCTACATCCATCTCAGTTTCATTGTATGTATGAAATTTTACCGCAAAGATGAACGAGATATTTGCATTATTAAAAAACTTTTTTTATTGCTTTTAAAAATTACAAGAAAATGTTCAAAGGAAATAACATATTTGTGTCCCATTTAAAAGTATATTTTGCTAAAATGTCCGAACATAAAATACATGTTAACGAGCCGAGACGGTAAACGGTTTTTTAAAAACTATTTATTTTATTTACACACAAATTACAGTTACTTATAAAATGGACAGAGTAACGCGCAGCAAGACTGGGTATCAACTGACTTCATAGTACTGTACTCATCTAGGTACTTAGGTATATACCTACTATAGTGTTGAACAAAGACCTGAGCTCTTAGCTGCAGGTGCAGCTTCTGGAAATGGCTAGGCAGAAAATATTCTTGGTTTCATGACAATTCAAACCTTGCAGTTTAAGAAGAAAAATAATAGGCTTTGTTTGAGGTAGACGTTGAATGAGCAGAAATATGATATAAGTTGATAGAGATATGAAATATTGTATGGAGGTGACTTCACGGGCGTAGCCAGGATTTAGTTTTGGGGGGGGGGGGGGGTTTAGTTTGAGAAGTAAATAAAACAACAAAAATATACTTACATGAAATTTAATATCTATATATTCATCCGAAAAACTACGACATATTTATAAAGTTCTTAACTTTAAATGAAATGGATAAATTAATTTCGTTCCTCTGCGCTAAATCTAAAACCATTAAAGAAGAAATCTTCGGCTTTTTCTTTTAAATATATCCACTACTTCATCTGCATGAATTTCTGTTCCATAGTGAATGTTCATTAGAGCCAAACCATTAAGTCTGTTTTCACTTGTAGTGTTTCGTAAATAGTTTTTCAGTCTCCTTAGGCTCGAGAAAGACCTTTCTGGGGTAGCAGTGGATACAGGAATGGTAGCCAAGATTTGTAGTAATGTGTAAATATTAAGATAAAGGTTTTTATCGCACATATCTAGGCATTCCAAACTAGATTTCGGGGTAGGCAGTCTTCTTATCAGCATGCAAGGTAGCTGAAGCTTTGATAGCTAAAGCCAAATTTGTTTCTTTATTAGAAACCCCTTGACCTTGACTACACCACTTTTTCCAGTAGTCCATACCTTTAAGTTTATCACCCTTCCTTTTTTTCCCCTCCATTTTTCGACAGTAATAATGATTCACGTATCTATCCTTAACAAGGTCATCGAATAACAGCGCACTAAAATTACTTACTTACACGGTACACTTAATTCTCTTCACTATTCGTTCACCACTTTTCACTTTTATTCGCTTCGAGTTCGCATGGAACAATACTGCCGTAAGCGCGGTCACGCGCCGCGGCGCCGCTTATATAGCAGCCCAGTAGCCGTCCAGAAACTTCCACGAACTTCCACAAAGTTCCGCTCATTTCGACCGAGGGGCGTGGCGAATAATCGAGAAACAACGCAAAGTGTCCCTACAATACAAAATAGTTCGGCTGCAACTGCGTCTGCCTCTCGTCAAAAGATGGCTCTAGGCGCTACTATTACTACATATATTCAAACGTAATAATAATTTAACTCTTCACTCCTCGTATTTTTTCGGTATAATATTAGGTAATATTTTGCTTATTTCGGGGGGGGGGGGGGGTTTGAACCCCCGAAACCCCCCCCCCCTTGGCTACGCCCGTGGGTGACTTTAAGAGGCCTAATGTAACATACATAATGCTAATAAATTTCGTCATTGTGCGTTCGGTCGATTCTTTTCTATATTTGCATCATGGCCTCTCTCGGTCAATTACCCTTAATCATTTTGGGGATAATAATATATCACTCAGAGTAACTTTACATAAATTGGAACAATTCTATAAACAGTCTGTAGTATTTTTTATAAAACTCTAAGCGTCCTTTATATTCTTAGGTACTATAACGCTACCTACTAATCTTCATTTAAACTAAACGCAAGTGAAACATAAACACAAGTCATTGCATGGCTAATGCGTGATACGCGCGTGATCGGCTTGCTATTGGCTAGCCGGCAATAAAGTCTGGCCTGGCGGGCGTGTGCAGCGAGTCGGTGTTGCTTACAACAGAGGTGTATTGAGTTTCAAGTGGAACTTTATTTTTTCCAATATAACTCTTTCGCTGTTTATTAATTATTGTTGGAGCTACGATTTGTGTTAATAGTAGAAATTTTCAGGTAAGTGTGCCATAAAAGTTTGTTTTTAAAGTTCTTAATACTGGGGGACATAATTTTAATATTGTATATTATAAAATTCATAGAGATCGTCCTTAATGCGGTCCTGCCTCGTATTAGCCCTCAGAGTTGTTCATGTGCTTCCATCGTGTAAATGTTTAAGAGTCACTTGCATTTACTTTGAATAGAGTGTAGTAGTGTTACTATAAAACCAAAGGTATTTTAAATACACTCGTAGACATGTAGACATGCAACAATTTTATAACCTTCGGTAATTTTTTCTTAAGACATAGATCGTGGAAATCAACCTGTTTAATTGTGTTAAATTTGACGGGATTGACTGTACACCTAAATTATATACTATTCATGGCGTTTATATAAATATATAAAAATATAGATCGTAAATGTGCCGACATTTATACCTACGTTACACAATATTACTGTACCTACTAATTTTCGTCTTTATATTTTAGGAGAAATTCGTAATAAAATGTTTTCTACACGGTCGCACTATCTGGCAACACCGCGGCCGCACAGTCAACTGTTTTGTGTGCTGTCATAATTTTGAACAATGGGACACGAAACGAGGCATTAAGGAAAACGGACTAAACCCGCGTGCGCAAAAACAAATATTTGTTTTATTTGGTATTCTATATGTTAAATGTTATTATTGGCCTAGTTATATTTTCCTGTAGCCACAACTAATCTTGAAGCTACATTTATTTCTAATCTACTGGCCATATTCACACGCAACAATATTTTACCAAAACGGTCTGTAACCCACAAATTTCCCACCCAAGCAATTCCGCATTAATTAATATTATCCAAGGGGGGGGGGATAAATCCCATTGACGGCAAGCCAGCCAATTATGGGACATTATGGTAGAAGCCCCAATCGATTCGAATTAGTCAATCGTATAATATAATACGTTATTGCCGCTGGATGCCTCCTCTACAAGGGAGATCACGTAAGCCAAATTACGTGCGTTGCGAGGCAAGCATATAAAGTGTATACCTTGAACGCGGAGATTACGTGTTGATTTTGCAGTGTGCACAGATAGGTTAACATTGACGAGTTGGGCCTAAAAGTTGGGTTTATATTCGATAAACTTTGTATATACTTAGATAAGTATACAGTTGTCCCTAATTAGTTAGGAAAAATACCATATTTAAACTGAAAGAAAATAATGAAACAATAAACAGTTGTGAATCTTTCCACTGTTATTCACCATCTCCTCATAAATAAGTCGCACGTAGCAATCATATGAACTTAAATAATATCTACATAGGTATTATTAAAATTTAGGCACACAGCCAAAGTTATCGTATTAATTTAAAATATGTAAAATCAACACGTAATCTCCTGGTTCTCGGTTTATGCTGCTTTATGCTTGCCCTGCAACGCACGTAATTTGGTTTACGTGTGTTCCCCTTATAAAGGAGGCTTCCCGGGGCAATAACGTATTATATACGATTAACTAATTCCAATCGATTGGGGTTTCTCCGACAATGTCCCGTAATTGGCTGGCTTGCGGTCATTGCGGACGAAATGGGAATTTATTCCCCTTCTATATAATATGGCAATATTAATTAACGCGGAATTGCTTGGGTGGGAAATTTGTAGGGAACTGTAGCCGATAAGAGACTATAATATTGCTATGCGTGCGTTTATTATAAATAAATAAAAGATACCCTCATCCATTATCCCACTGGGTAAATTCCTAAGTAAATGAAAATGTGCGCTATATACAAATGATGGACCTGCAAGACCAAAAAGATAATCTCAACGAAGTTGCGGGTAAAAGCACGATACAAAAATAGCCCTCTGTGAAATACGTAGAAATTGGCATTCAGATTATTTTAGGGTTTCATCAAGTCAAGTAGCTTGACATTTTAACAAATTACTTGACTTGACTTGAAAATCAAGCTTTTGACAAATTAAATACTTGACTTGATATTGGAAAATTACTACTTGACTTGAACTTGACTTGATTTCAAGTCAAGTCAAGTAGCTTGAGTATCAAGTCAAGCCATGAATCTCTAAAATTGGCAATAAAATAAAATTTACTTGTGAACATGTTTAACACAAAATAAGAACCAAGTTTCCGAGAAAAATGTTTATATATTAAGAAAAAAAAGTGCTTTGAACGGTGTTAACGTGAAACAAATAGAAGTTTTTGTTGTCTATGTTACACAGACACAGACACCCAAATAGAAGTTTTTGTTGACTATACACATAGTTTTGGTACGGACTTAAAATAGTTTATTTTTGTTCTTTCCTAGTTTTGCAAAAAAAGTGTACAATGCAAAGGTTTGTTATTATTATTTACCTAACTGTCCTAACTGATAATAAAATTTGAAATTGATAAAAAATCAAGTAATCAAGTAGCTTCAAGAAAAACTTGATTTTTCAATTACTTGAGAAATAAATACTTGACTTGACTTGATATTGGAAAATTACTACTTGACTTGAACTTGACTTGATTTCAAGTCAAGTCAAGTAGCTTGAATATCAAGTCAAGCCATGAATCTCTAATTATTCTTCACCCCCTAAAACACAGTAGTGCCAAATTTCAGTTCGGCAGCTTGATTATTAAGGAACTACAAAGCCCTGTATCTCAGCAAGTGACCAGTATAGTTATTAACCTCAATCGTGTAATATTTTGGGCCAAGGAGTAACTTCCTGCATTTTCTACATTAATTAATTTATTTAAAATTCACAATAACGATATATACCTACCCATAGTAGAATTGAAGTAGGTACATTTCATTTTAAACAAATGTTGTTAAAGTTTTATAATATTTACCTAATGTTTTCATTAAAAATATATTGTTTTCTTTTAAGTTAATTCTGGCTAATTAAGTTTTAAACTAGGTACTGTTAAACTGCATAAGTAATGGTAGTTACCCCACACTAACTTTGAGATATTTTGTGGACGCCGTAATATAGCAAGTGTAGCAGAACTCAGACCGTCCTAGAACTTAGAATTAACATCTAAGCATATAGCGTCAAACTTAACATGTTTACTTAAGGCGTCGTAAAGTCAATACGTAATTGCTATGTTGAGGATGTATGCTTTATGCTTATGCTGCAACGCATGTAAGTATACTAACAACAATAATTATTATTGGCGGAGACAGAAATGTTACTGTTTGTTACATGAAAATTTTAAAGTGCAAATGAGCCGAAAACAATTGCATCTAAAGGCTTCTATAAAGTGCAACCTTTTGCATAAAAACTTCAGAGGAAAACATGTGTTTGTCAGAAAAGGAATATACCTAGACACAAAAAATTAGGAGATTTTATACTACGAGAAATGCAGTAGGTGGCGCCCCCTATAAAATCAAATCAAAGCTATGCCAATATTTGAATAATTATTCCTGGCCCCAAAATAACCCGTTATCAAATGTCGTGCAAATCTTTCGATTCGTTGCAAAATTATATGGAAGAATAAAATTTAGATTTTGACGCCCTGTACATTTTTAGGTACGTATGCATTTTGACCTCACCTTTGCATGAAATTTTCGTCCTATTTTTCAATGTTCTATCGGCACTAGAAGCCTGCACACATTTTTACATTATAAATAATGCAAAATATTGTCGAATATTATCAGAAATTTCTTTGTGGCGCAAACAGATCCATTTAATTTTTAATTGGGTTTTTCGCCACAGAAACTTGAACCAAAATGAGCAAAAGATAAGTTCTTTAAGTTGTCAGGGAAATTCATAAATGCCTAACAATAAAAGAATGAAACTTTTAACATTAACTCAAGAAATAACTTCAACAACCTTGAGCTTTCGGAGAATAAATCTTCCTCTTTCAGAAAGATAATATCAAGTCAAAGTTACCTAAATGAGAGAATAATAAATGCCAAATCAAAGTGTCACGACAACAGAATAATAACCTAGCTAACTATCTGATATTGTCCCCTGTGTTCTATTAAATTATCTATATATTAACTACTTCTCTTTGAATAACTGATAATAATATTTGTTATTGTACTTCTTTGAAAACACCCAATTTTCATCTATATTATAAATAAAGGTAAAATTGAAAATGAAAGAACCTTTTTAAAAACAAGCTTTTATTTAAGCCATGTACTAAAACGAATCAAATAAGTTTAGGTTTTCGTTAAGATAATTCAATCCCAAATTGCGACAACTTTTTGCAAGTTGAAAAGCTTGTCGCGCGAAATGTTGATGAAAATAGGTACCAATTAATTTTATTGGACAGTGATTGGTTGATAAGCAAGTACCTATTTGCCAAAGTATGCATTTTTTCTTTAAAATTCCCTCGACACGCTTTTCAATTTGAAAAAACTTGTCGCAATTTGGAATTGACGAAAACCTATACTTATTTTATTCGTTTTAGTACTTACATGGCTTAAATAAAAACTTGTTTGTAAAAAGGTTTTTTTATTTTCAATTTTATTTTGTGCTTTTTAGTACCTCATTAAGTGGCTTCGGTTTAAACAGCATCGCTCTTAATGCATTTTTGCTTTTAAATACTGTTACCTATGCATTTTAGCTTATCCGATAGTCTAGAAATACCTATAAGGAATAATTAAATTTACTGGTCGGTCCACCAGATTTATTTTTCTAATATTTCTGCTAGCATTGTTGTTTTGTTTGTTGTCAATCCTGAAGAACTTGCTTTAAATTCAATAGGATAACTACTGTTTGATATGTTTAATTTCCCCCTCAAATTTCCTGTTATTAGAACAAATCGTTTTAGCTGTATATAGGCAAACTTTTAACTACTATTTTTTAATACTAATTTGGAATTAAAATGGAGATATCTATTAGTACAAATAAAAATTAAATGGATTGTAGAAAATTGTTCCAATAATGCAGATCTGCAGGAAAAACGGCGAATTATTATCAGAACCATAAAATTCTAACTTTATAAACTGACTTCCACCCTGTTTCCGTATTAAATATTGCATGGGGGCGGATTCCGAATTTATCCGTCCCTATCATGGGCCTGTAAATCTCTCCGGCGGTTTTCTCTTTCCGGGCGCTCAACAGGGTCGGGCTAGGTCAGCGGAAATTGATCGGCCCCGAGGATTCTCGCTGATATAAATTGAAATGATTCGTATTTTAAATCTGCAAGAAAGCCAGAATGCTGCAGATATTGTTTACGTACCTTGGTCATTTTTAGTTGTTTCATTAAAATGTTGAATCATAAAAGCATGTTTATTATTTTCCTCTTTTAAGGAAGGATTTGCTTTTTTGTTACAATTTTACACACCGAATCATATCTCGAATTCTTCGAACGTTGCTTCTTTTCAAAAATGATTATTTTGTATGGACGCTTTCTAATAATAGGAGATAAGTTTTATTATAGGAAACATAAGACTGATTTGTTTATGTTCATTACCTAACCTGGGACATGATGATTGTTTTTATTAAGAAGCTAGTAGTTAGTTTCTTCTAAGCAAGGTATTTTTTAAGTTAAGTTATTCAGAAAACCAATCTAGTTTATCTAGTATCGACGTGTAATAATTAGGGTAACAAAAACGAAGCTATCTTAAGTATGTTCTCCTTCCAAAAGATAACGAATTTAAGAAGAAGTGTGCCTGAAAACGATATGATAAATTTGAAATAAAGAATTGTAAGTAGCAGACAATAGTTTAAATTTGTTTTTGTGTATTTAATTTTTTTTTTTCAGAGAACAAAATTCAGTGTTTATTTCTTGCAAATATTTATCACTCTGGTTAATTCACCTGAGGTGGATAAAACGTATTAATGTTTGTTTCAGGTTACGTTATGTTCAGCTCACTGAGTCTAATTAATTGCTTTGCGAAACAGTTTCTTCGAGAAAATTTGATGGATTACACTCTTCAAAATACAAGAACTTTAAAACCTGATGCTTACATTGAAATTCCTGGAGGAAAAAGTAAAAATTATATTGTCTTTAAGGTAAAATCACTCTTTTGAACTCCATTATTTAAATAAATGAATAAATATCGACTTTATTGGTGCAACACAATAAACAAATTACATGGCGAAGTTTAGCCTAAGGCTAACGTGTATTGTATTGTCTGCAAAGTTAACTAAAACTAATAACATCTAACATGCCACAAATGTACTCGTATACCTACCCTTAAAATATAGAAAAAAATTCAAACCAATATAATTAATATTACCACAATGTATACCCCTAAAATATATACAGTGTCCTCCAAAAAGTTCGCACCATAGGGGGGAAATTTTTAATTAATGTTTTATTTTGAAATCTAATTTTGTGGTTACCTTTTGCTTTAAAAAAGATGAAAAATGACCCACTCAAACGTGGTCATCTGACTTTCGTTATCTGTCAAAAATGACATTAAAAAATATATATATCACCAAAAATGGGTTTAGTTGTTAAAATATCAAAAAGTTTTACTTGAAAAAGTTGTTTCTTTTTCAATTTTACGTGTACCAAATTTGAACGCTCTACTAAAATATTTAGTTTTTTGCCAATTTTTAATATTTATGAAATTTCTGAAAATTTTAAAAACTCGAAACTTCGTAAAAACTATTTTATGTCAGTAGCTTTATCATTCTATTAATTTTTTATTACTAATTACCAATAAGAATAGGTATTTTTCAAAAGAAAATTATATTTACGCTTTAAAATTCTGTTAAGTTTGTTGCAAAGTTGATGTACCGTCTAGCATTTTGGGTATAAATTTAGTTACATTACGTTTCCCAGTTCTAAATTGATGCCACAATAATAATAAATAAAAATATCATCAAACTATTTTACGTAACTAAGCAAAATTCTTTACTTTTATGGAACAAATAATTATTACCTTTAAGTTTAATTTCACAGTAATCGATAGTGATGAGCAGGCCACGGAGAGAATAGAAACAATCGTTTTTATTTGATAGTTGTTATTTGACAGTTATCAAACTTTAAATTTATACCCCAAATGCTAGACGGTACATCAACTTTGCAACAAACATAACAGAATTTTAAAGCGTAAATATCATTTTCTTTTGAAAAATACCTATTTTTACCCGTAATTAGTAATAAAAAATTAATAGAATGATAAAGCTAGTGATATAAAATAGTTTTTAGGAAGTTTCGAGTTTTTAAAATTTTCAGAAATGTCAAATATTAAAAATTGGCAAAAAACTAAATATTTTAGTAGGGCGTTCAAATTTGGTACACTTACGTAAAATTGAAAAGCAAACAACTTTTTCAAGTAAAACTTTTTGATATTTTTAACAATTAAACACATTTTTGGCGATACATTTTTTTAAATGTCATTTTTGACAGACAGCGAAAGTCACATGACCACGTTTGAGTGGGTCAAAAAGGCAAAAGGTAACGCCAACTTTTTGGAGGACACTGTAGATATAATTTCGATTACAATTAAATGTGAACACACAAATCACCACAAACCCTCTCGCGTATGGTACCCATAACGTAAAGGAGCAAGAGACCATTATCAGAGCATAATAAGTAAGACATTAACAATACGTGTCTAAAACAGTATCTAAACTACAAAACGGGGTTGTGGTTTTGAAGGCAAAGTAGACGCTGCTTATACACTTAGGTATATGCAGATTATAGACATTAATGAAGTTGGGAGGAAATTGTATGACTTAATAGCATTTTAGATATAGAAAAGAGGCATGGTCAGACGGTTCAAATATCTAGTATCTCTACTATGAACTGATGTTCTGAAAATAAATTTCCGTTTAACAGATTCGGGAGCAGCCACATCAAATAAGGCCTTAAAAAAAGTTGCCCAGATGAATAGTAAATTCCAATATCGCACACTAATTCCACAATGTACCAACATATTTTCACATTTTTAGACGTTCAGATTCTACATAACGAGATAGATGCATGTGATCTCGTCTCTCAAATTAATTTTTATGTTCCATCTATCATTAGAACTCGCAACTCAAACACTTTTTATTGTGATAGAGCGAGAACAAATTTTAGAACACCTTTGTTTTTAATGTGTGATAACTTTAATAAGCTGATAATTTAGACAACTTCACTTTTTAAACTTTTCTGTGCATAAAACATAATTATTTGCCTTCGTTCACTGTAATGTTTTGTTACTTATATCTGGGTTTTTTATATTGCTTTTTTATATTGATTTTTTATCTTGCTTTTTTTATGTAGTCTTTATGTAGTTTATTAGTACCTAATATTCATATGTGATTCTCTTACTCGT
The DNA here is from genome assembly GCA_963920635.1 of Pseudeuparius sepicola. Classification (NCBI taxonomy): domain Eukaryota; kingdom Metazoa; phylum Arthropoda; class Insecta; order Coleoptera; family Anthribidae; genus Pseudeuparius; species Pseudeuparius sepicola. The sequence continues at coordinate 11,787,833 of OY987300.1, read as the reverse complement.
TATTATATACTTGTCCTCTAAATGGTGGTTACCTGTTGGGCAATAAATGCTATAATATTATTATTATTATCTCGTAACCATTCTCATTCACTTTGTTTCTGCAAAATAATGCCAAAGTTGAATTCGTTGACTCTATAAACATAGAAAATGACATGTCACTTGCTATTTTCAAATTCACCATTCATCCACTTTCACAATAGTCTAAAAAAACGCTCTCTAGTAACAGGTACTAATTTTGTTGGGTATAAAAATAAAAATAATGGCATTGCAGGCATGATTACGTGTACCAAATTTGAAGCGAATATCTTGATTCGTTTGAAATTTATCGTGGAAACACACTTAGACACCAATTTCTTTGTTTTTCGAAATTCTAAACCGATTTAGCCTTTGGTTTAAGCTGCTCTTCCAGTTATGTATTTCTGTGTTCGTATTAGAGAGCAGTAAACGCGAAAGAAATGAAGCACAAAATCTAAATCATACGATTCGACAAAAACCATTTATTGGTATTTATCTGAGACAAGCCAGACCCCAATTTTCCAAAGCGGGGGAAAGAGAGAGTGTACCGAGAAAAATATTCGATCCTTCTATTCCACTCCCACGGGCGTAGCCAGGATTTAGTTTTGGGGGGGGGGGGGTTTAGTTTGAGAAGTAAATAAAACAACAAAAATATACTTACATTAAATTTAATATCTATATATTCATCCGAAAAACTACGACATATTTATAAAGTTCTTAACTTTAAATGAAATGGATAAATTAATTTCGTTCCTCTGCGCTAAATCTAAAACCATTAAAGAAGAAATCTTCGGCTTTTTCTTTTAAATATATCCACTACTTCATCTGCATGAATTTCTGTTCCATAGTGAATGTTCATTAGAGCCAAACCATTAAGTCTGTTTTCACTTGTAGTGTCTCGTAAATAGTTTTTCAGTCTCCTTAGGCTCGAGAAAGACCTTTCTGGGGTAGCAGTGGATACAGGAATGGTAGCCAAGATTTGAAGTAATGTGTAAATATTAGGATAAAGGTTTTTATCGCACATATCTAGGCATTCCAAACTAGATTTCGGGGTAGGCAGTCTTCTTATCAGCATGAAAGGTAGCTGAAGCTTTGATAGCTAAATCCAAATTTGTTTCTTTATTAGAAACCCCTTGACCTTGACTACACCACTTTTTCCAGTAGTCCATACCTTTAGGTTTATCACCCTTCCTTTTCTTCCCCTCCATTTTTCGACAGTAATAATGATTCACGTATCTATCCTTAACAAGGTCATCGAATAACAGCGCACTAAAATTACTCACTTACACGGTACACTTAATTCTCTTCACTATTCGTTCACCACTTTTCACTTTTATTCGCTTCGAGTTCGCATGGAACAATACTGCCGTAAGCGCGGTCACGCGCCGCGGCGCCGCTTATATAGCAGCCCAGTAGCCGTCCAGAAACTTCCACGAACTTCCACAAAGTTCCGCTCATTTCGACCGAGGGGCGTGGCGAATAATCGAGAAACAACGCAAAGTGTCCCTACAATACAAAATAGTTCGGCTGCAACTGCGTCTGCCTCTCGTCAAAAGATGGCGCTAGGCGCTACTATTACTACATATATTCAAACGTAATAATAATTTAACTCTTCACTCCTCGTATTTTTAGGTAATATTTTGCTTATTTCGGGGGGGCGTTTGAACCCCCGAAACCCCCCCTTGGCTACGCCCGTGCCCACTCCTAAAACCTTTCGACCGGATCTCCTCATATCCACCCATAAGTTTGCCCGTTCAGCATTCCGGAGGTCCGGAAAACCGCAGCATCGCGGCGTTCCGGCCCTCAATCAGGCGCTGTTGCCGGTGTTCGTTGGTTTTATCAGCGTCCCAGGGGCTCCGTGATCGATCAGGGTTCGCTTTTATGGTCCATCCAATAGTAATTTTATGTGCATTCGTTCCGGAAACATATTTAACACTTCGGGGGTAGACCGGGATACGGTTTTCGCGCCTCTCCGCTTATATATGGCCACGCCTTTCACACACCGGGGAGTTTGGGAGGAAATAAAGAAAGTAATACGGATTGAGATGAATTTTTGAGATGTTAGGCGTACAGGGTGGACCAACGAAACGCCAACTGGCGATGCAACAGGATGGAGCACCGTCACATCCATCCAGCAGACAAGAGTCACTTAAAAATTAAGTTTAATCCAGCCAAGGCAGTAAATCGTCTTAGCTGCTGTATTTTCTCAACGATCGTACAGGCTGTTCAGAGTTATTTTTACCACCCCCTTAACTTAACAGAAAAAAAAATAAAAAATTTGTACAGAGAAATGTGTATTTTTTATACCATTATGTGAAAAGTCGTACACAGTGTATAGCAAACTATACTTGTATTTTTTAAATGCAACACTCCTTATATTGTAGGCTGATCTTGAAAGGCTTTCCAAAAATATATAACACTTGGTATATTCCTTTGGCAGTTTTTTAAATATTAGGTAATAAATTTTTAATTTATTTTTCAATAGCATTCTCAGTTGGTTATGAAACAAAACAATGTGTCCTTAAATGTCAGATAACGCTTCTTGTTGCCTGTTTTGTAGTTTGTGACATCTATGTCATAGAACTGAACCAAATTTTCATTCATTAATTATGGTTTTAAATTGAGCCTAATTTGTTTACTAAATCAACTGGTTATACAGGGTAATTCAGTCATGATGTAAAAAAATGTTAAGTGTGGAACAAATGGCTTAATACGAATATGATATTAAAAAATTCTAAAGTCAACAAAAAAAATAATAAATATTTTTTGAAGTACATTAAAACCTCGTCAGCTGCACAACATATCGTAAATGTAGGTTTTTACGTTTTCACAGAAATCTCAAAAAATATCGAAATATTCTGCTGTGATGATAAAAACATCATGGTCTAAGTTAATTTTTTACCTTTTTGACTAACTTTTTGATTTCCACTGTCAATCCTTTTCTTATTTTGTAAATATCAATGTATAGTACGTACGCATTTATACCGTTGATTTTTTGCCTACCATAAAACGGTCATTATCCCTTTGACCATAAAATTCCTTGAATTTCGTACAGGGTCGGAGTAGGCAACCGTAATTCATAATATAAATACAATTTTAAGCAGGTATTTTTTATACCTATAAATATAGCTAATTGTATCAGCGTTGTATTAGTCTTGTCTTAATGTTATAGTGTGGCGTTCTGGTGCTTTAACGGAGACGTCTGCCTTAACAAATACTCCTCTAACTTCGGTAAGGGACATAGTATCAAAACCTATTATTCCCAAAAAAGCGCAGTGACTCCGGCACAATAAGAAGTATTGACGAGTATGATGTGGATTTATTAAGAAGAAAGATTTACCAAATGTATGAAGAACAATCTGTACACACTTTGGTTTCCCTAAAGAAGAGGCTGATCAACGACGAAACAAACATTTCTTGTGGTATTACGACCCTTAGATAAATGCTGCTCAAAATGGGATTTAAATATCGCACAATTAATAAAAGGCAAACTTTAATGGAATCTCAACGTTTACGAGAATGGCGTCATCAATATCTAACAGCTATTGCACAATATAGGGCAGAACATCGCCCAATTGTCTACATTGACGAAACATGGTTTGATACCCATGACACTGCAAAATCCCCAATTGTAGCAGTACTAAAACGGAGATTCAACATTTCATGATAGAAAATGATATTTATTTTGAAGAAACATACAAAAAACAGGATCTTTTGGAAGTCTTAAAAGCTTTCAAAATTGATAGGGAATATGTCTGTGACAAACTTGCAGCTGAAAATGGACATGTACTGTTGCGTCTTCGCCCTTACTAGTGTATTTTTAACCCCATTGAGTCAATATGGCACCAATTAAAATAAAATACTAGAAGAAATAATATTTCTTCCACATTATATATATCTGTAGTAGAATTAATAAAAAACGTAGTAAGTAACATCTCTGCGGACATTTGGAAAAACTGTATACAACATGTAATTAAGGTGGAAAATTCTTATATGCGTGTATGCGTACAAATGTTCAACCACTGATAATAAGATTAGGTTTAGATGAGGATAATAGTGATAGTGACACAGAACTAATGGAGTAAGGAACAATTATTGGGTTTCCAAATTTAATTATGTCTTCATACCGACAAGTCAATTTGTGCTGTGTTTTAATCTAAATGTGTAAATTTAAGTATGTATTTTATTAAATTCTATATCTTACCTGTATAATTTAATATATTTAATAAAATATTATTATTCATGGTTTTGTATTTTCATTTAGTTTAGAATGTCTACTTATTTTAAAATAAAAATAAATAAATAATATCTCAATAATGTTTAAGCCGACCCTGCACCCCAGTAATATATTATACCTATATATACAATGGGGTATTATAGTTGATTTATTTCAGAAAGGTCAACGGTATAAATCCGTACACACTATACCTAAAGCCCAAATATGTTGAGCATCAAGCGTGAAGTAAAAGTAACAATATGCAGAATCATTACCGAATTTTTTTTGGCCTACAGCTATACGTAAATACATATGATATATTGTGGATGGCTGTGCCTTTGTACAAGCGCAATAATTATTATCTAATAAGAAATTGCACATTTATTACTGCGACACAGGTATAATATAGGTTGTTTGAACTAGATTATAATGAAAATTCCAACATCCTAGAGTTATTTTCTAACTTCCAGGGAATTGCAATATGTCTTGCTTAAATGAATTCTCTTAATGCAATATTCAAATTTATGTGAATCCCCAAGTAATTTCGGCGCGCACTTTAAGCCGACTTGTCTGGCAAATTTAATAATAAGCAAATCCAGCGACATCCGGTAAAATAATAATTATTGCTGTATAATTGTATAGCAGTCAACTCGGATGATTAGTCTAATTTAATTTAATTAAATCTGTTGTCCTCGCATTGAAAATCAAGCCAAGAAATCTCCCTTTGAAAGGTGCAGAATTAAAATCTATACTTTATACTTCTCTCCAAAGAAAAAGTACCTCCATGTAGTGTCATGATTTTTTTTTTTTTAGAAAAAAATATGCCCCATTTTCCGCCCATCTGCGAAGCTGTCACAATCAAAATGTTTTCCCAACAGAGACCCCTCTTCCCCAGATTTTTCCCAGATAAAATCACCGTCCCCCCCATTACTACAACGACCCTAAAATTATTAATAATCCTCCTTAGCGGCCTTGGCGGCCTACATAAAATACCGAGAGCCGAGAAAAAAAGAGACAAGAGACACTTAAGGCTCGTTATTTCTTATCTAATACACAAAGTTGTTCTGAGAAACGGATTTTGCCCATAGTAACTATATCTGCAGTGTTTTCCAGAAAAGTATAGGATACCTAACCTGCTAAACTCAAATCTTTTATGCTATAATAAGTGATTTTTCATTTAGAAAAAATCCTCCATTTCGAAATACAAATTCTCAAAGTATAAAAAAGTATTTATTAATAATTTGAAAGGTTTAGATTAATTGGGACAAGACTCAATAATATTATTTATATGAATGAAAATTCACTTCAGTCGGGATCTATATTGTTTAACTAGCACGGAACGGCATTTATTTCCCACATGTATGGCAGTTTCCAGCACGAGCTGCAGGTGAGGGCTGCAAGTCATATGAGTGGGCAATGAGCCGGAAGAGTTATACACTTTACTTTTCTATCACTGTTGTTATAACTGTTTGAGTTGAAATTTTGGCTTTCTGGTATTGGTATTTCTTTTGATTTAATTATTTTTAACATGAACAAGAGATATTTAATTTAAGAATAATTTTAACAAAATATTACTTATCTATACTTATTTACAATACTAAAATGATATATTATTACAAAGGAGTGCGGGGCTGTGTGCACGTATATATACACTCACCGGCACGAAAAACGGAGCACTTACAATTTTTATTTAAAAAACGTGAAATTTTAATACTTTGCGATGGTTTATTATTATAATAAGTTAAACGCAAACAACAACATGTTTTAAGTAATTTCTAATAACAATTGGGCGCTTTTTTTTTAAATAAAAACTTTTGTTACAATTTAAAAAATTAGAACGATAAACCCACATTGGTGTTGTGGCAAAATGTCCTTAAATGAATCAAAACTTAAACGATTTTTGAGCAAAAACTAATGAGGAGCATTTTTAATAACGGGTATTACACCCGCGAGCTCGAATAATTGCATGTATTCTCCGTGGCATGCCTAAAATCAAATGGCGAATGTCCTCTTGAGGAATAAGGTCCCATTCCTCTAAAAGAGCTTGTTTCAACTGATTTATGGTTAAAGGAGCAGGAACACGACTTCGCATTCTTCGCCCAAGCATGTCCCAAACATGTTCAATCGGGTTCGCATCTGGACTTAACGCTGGCCACTCCAAAACAGGAATGTTTACATCATTTAAATACTGTTGAGTGATTCTTGCGGTATGAGGTCTGGCATTATCATGCATCAGAAGAAAGTTATTTCCAATAAAATCAACATACGGGACAACAAAATCTTGGAGAATTTCATCAATGTACCTGGCAGCAGTTAAGGAGCCTCTTGGAACGATGTACAACTCAGTGTGTGCCTCCAGAGAAATTCCAGCCCACACCATTACTGAACCTCCTTGGTATCCTAATCTAGGACTGAAGGTACATTCTGCAAAACGCTCTTGTGGTCTTCGCCATACTCTCTCGCGACCATCTGGAGATCGCAGGCTAAACCTGGACTCATCAGTAAATAAAATTCGCCCCCAATCATTTTCACCCCAGTGCTCATGATTTCTGGCAAACCGAAGTCGCGCAACTCGATGACGCCTAAGAAGCTCTGGACCTGTTGAAGGTCTACGACTGGTAAGATTGGCTTCTCCAAGTCTTCGTCTAACTGTACGTTCGCTTACATTGGTATTCCGAACATGATGAAGTCTATTTCTGATTTCTACAGCTGTAGCACGACGATCTCGTAGACTTTGCAAGAGGATGAAGCGATCATCATGAGCGTTAGTTTTTCGTTGGGGACCAGTTCCAGGTCGTCTGGTGTAAGCTCTAGTTTCCAAAAAACGTGTATAAATACGGTGCACAGTGCTATTGGATACGGCATATTGTTGGGCAACATATCGCTCAGTTCTTCCGTCTTGAAGCAACGCAACAATAGCAGCCGCTGTTTCAGGATTAACAGCCATATTTTTACCTTAAATAAACGCAGTACAGCTTTGAACTGTTTCACTTCTTTAAACTCAGACTTGTCAAAACAATAAAAACAAAAGAAAAGTCATGGCCAAAGTATTAAAATTTTACATTTTTTAAATAAAAATTATAAGTGCTCCGTTTTTCGTGCCGGTGAGTGTAGATGAAAAGGGAAAGAAGTGTATTTCCGTGCAAATAATTTAATTAAAAATCATGGTAAAGCGCTTTCGGCTGTTAAGCCATCCTCAGTACCACTTGTCAAGTGTGTACAGGAAAATTGGAGCATAAAGCATTATACAACAGTAAAAACCCATAAAATAGAAGGTCACACCAAGTCACATTTTAAAAAACTTTAAAATACTAACAAATTATACAACTGTGGGCAGCCAAGCTACCCAAATTATTTAAACAAAAGACCAGCCGAAGTGCCAAATGCATCGTGGAAGGTGCGATGCATCGTGGAAGGTGCGATGCATTTGGCACTTCGGCTGGTCTTTTGTTTAAATAATTTGGGTATAGCTTGGCTGCCCACAGTTGTATAATTTGTTAGTATTTTAAAGTTTTTTAAAATGTGACTTGGTGTGACCTTCTATTTTATGGGTTTTTACTGTTGTATAATGCTTTATGCTCCAATTTTCCTGTACACACTTGACAAGTGGTACTGAGGATGGCTTAACAGCCGAAAGCGCTTTACCATGATTTTTAATTAAATTATTTGCACGGAAATACACTTCTTTCCCTTTTCATTGATATATTATTACTTAGGTACAGGTATAAAAAAATCTTTGGAAGAATTTCTGGAGTAAAATTGCCGTCACATTTGCAATATGCGCCAGTGTCAGTGCTTCATCGTAAGTGTGAACACTCCCGTAAAATTTGTATTCTTCATCCGATTTTAGCCGGTTTTTTTTTTCTAAAAATAGGCCACAAAAAACTAAACGTTGGTGCAGAATTTCAGGTCTCAATCTCAATTTTCAAAGCCTACTACGAATTTTTTTTTTCTAGTAAAAATGACCAAAACCATTTAGCGATTTTTTTTATTTAAAATCTGACACCAAATTTGAACAAAAAATATACAGGGAGTTATATTCTACAGAGTGCCAAAGTTGAGCAAAATTGGAATTTTAAAGTCAAGTGTGCCATGGAATCCGCTCAAAACAGTTGAATGATCAACAGGGTCACTCAAAGTGTTGGTGTGCAAAGATTCAATTCAAAAATGTACAGGGTATTTTTCCCTGGGTCATCTCAAAATGCTGAATTTTTATGAAACTTTATATGGGTCAAGAATATTCTCTCGAATTTTTGAAAATTATTAATAAACACAAGAGTATGTATTTTTTTACAAATGCTAACCAACAAATCAAAAACAATATAAATTGCTGGACCCTTCTCAACAAAATCACCGTCTAGGATGGTACGTTTTCTGTACGTTTCCTGCTGTGGCACACCAGCCGCCTTGACTCATATGGACTTACTGACTGGCAGGCTTCTGCATTTTTACAGTTAGTTCGTTTATAATGTCTGGGGTAGTTTTTATATACTCGATTTTTGACTTGTATAAAGTTTAAAAAATCAGCATTTTGAGTTGGTACAGACAAGAACACCTTGTATATATTTTACTGGATCTTTGCACATCGCCACCTTGAGTGGTCCTTGTTCATCATCCAACTGTTTCGAAGTAACTCCATGGCACACTTGACTCGCCAGATGCCTTTAAAATTCCTATTTTGCACAACTTTGGTATACTCTCTAGAATGGAACTCCCTGTATATTTTTTGTTCAAATTTGGTATGCGGGGGTCTTGGTATGTCCTAATTAACGCTGTGGTGTCAGATTTTAAATAAAAAAATTGCTAAATAATTTTCTTCGTTTTTTACTAGAAAAAAAATCGTAGTAGGCCTTGAAAATTGAGATCAAGACCTGAAATTTTGCACTAACGTAAAGAGTTTTTTGTGGCCTATTTTTAGAAAAAAAAAACGGCTAAAATCGGATGAAGAGTACAAATTTTACGGGGGTGTTCGCACTTAAGATGAAACACCCTGTATATACTGCCGCTGGAACCGTCCACTTTTGTTTTAAGTAATTAACTAATTTAATTTTTTTGTAGTGATGTAGTGACCTACATCTGGAACAGGGAAGAACAAATATTAAAAAAGTTAATGGCCTCGCCATTCAAACTTTGGCATCCGACAATGGACCTATGCACAAACATTTATTTTATAGCTCATGTGATAGTCCTAGGTGAGATATGCTTGTGTATTTTTTATTTAAATTTTTATGGCCGTAGTTTGCCCAAAAAAAATTTATAAATTCTAAGGAAATCCGTTATATTCACCTTAGGATTTCTGGTGCAATTTGGCAACATCACAATACCCGCCATTCGCAGGGATAAATACAAGGGTATTATAACAAGTGGTAATAAAATTTTAAAGTGGCCGAACCCTCAAAATAAATTTACAAAAACCATTAATAATTATCTATTTTATTATAGCGGGTTGTAAATATACCTACATTAATGCAATTTAAAAGGGTTTCTTCGAAAATCATAATATAATAAAGCCGTAAGTATTTGGCTTGCCCAGGTAAACGACTCGCCACAATCCCCACTCCTGTTCTGTCAAAATCGATCTCGATTGTCGGCGGCTAACTTTGGAGGTTAGTTTTTAGTTTACTGTTTACTTTCGGCTGTGCTTTCAGCAGATTTGTTATTTCAACACGATTATTGTGCTGGCTAACTTGTTTGCGTTCAGTTTTGATTTTGTGACAGTGTTATTGCATTACTTGCAATATTTTAAAATATGGAAGACGGTTTTGTTAAAGGATATTCTGATAATTTACCTTATGTTGACTTTGATATGGTCTATGAATTTATGAATTCCAATAAAAATACCGTTCAAGCTGAAATAAAACATGGAAAAACTGTAAGGTGAGTAGGTATTCAAATTTCAATTAGCGAACAACTGGTTGAACTGTACATTGCAAAAGAGCTTGGTTTTTGTTGACTGAAAATTGATTGCCTCCAGCCACTTCTGTCTCTGCATTGGGTTGGCAGGAACTTGCATAAACAACTTTGATAAACTTTCACTGTTATTAGAGCAACAGGGTACACAACACCGTTTAATTCTCATGTTTACCAATCACTAATTTACACGACAACGATCAAAGACGAAATGCACTTTTTTTTCGCCGTCTATGAAATGCACACGAAATATTTTATGGTTAGTTTAAATAAAAATCAGCTGGGCTGACTGAAGACTGATATTTGACAGAACAGCGGCGGCGTTGCCAATAACTCGATCCCTAATCTTTTGTCTACGGGGTTCGTATAATAAATTTTATGACTCGCCCATTTAAATTGTGTTATTTATGTTTATATTAAGGATTTTCCCTAAGTATACGACAAATAGTAATAAAAATACTCTCGAAATCATGTCTGGATAAATTACAATCGAATTTAAATTGCTATTCAGGTATATTATTTGGTGTATAATCGATAATAACCCCCCCGTACAGGTACTTAGTGACGTCACCAAGTACCTGAAATTCAAATTGTATTTTTAATTTTTGGCTTCGTTATCTACCGAAAAAGCCAGATAGGTAGTTTTTTCTGATCTTAGAAGTATTATCCGTAAGACGCACGCAAAATTTAATTTTTTTAATTTTAATGGCAATGGTCCATTATTGTTGAAACCCCGCAATTCTTCCCAATTTCAAGCCATTGTCTCTAACCCCGTCGTCCGATGAATGTCTCCGTTGTAGAAAATGCGAGAAAAAGGCGATAGGAATCCACCGTTCCCCGGATGGATCATTAGGGTGAAAACTAGGGAGCATTAAAATCGAAGTCCGGAAATAAAAAGGAGGCGCGGGGGCTTTTTCAATTTGCCAAGCCCCGCACTGCGATTCTTAGATATCGGGAATTCTCATTAAAAGTTAAGATGTAAAGTTATGCCTTTCATCCGGGGCCCTTTAGATTAAAAGAACCTTAATTGCACCTTTCTGATTAAAACTGGAAACATTCGAAGTCCGACACAGGTTTATAGAACACCTCCGAATTAAGAAAATTCTACTTGTTTACCCAGATTAAGAATTTAAGTAAGAGCTCAAAAATAGTCTTTTTCTGCGACGGTAAAGAAATGGCCTCATTGTTTTTAATTGGGAAATGCAGTTACTTCATTGTACACGATTTATAGTAACCAGTGCGGAAATGTTATTGTATAGGACGAGGCCAAAAAAAACGAGAGCTGGTGCGAATATGACAGTACAACTTTGTTGATTTAGGTCTATTTGTGTATATTTTTAGAGTGAAAAAAATTAATTACTTAATTAGTTCTAGCGATGATAAGATAGAATTGACACTATCATGTATTTTGGAAGCTGCATAATATGTGACGGAAGAAAATTTTATTCCAGAAATTTTTCCAAACAGTTTTTTAACTGTAAGTACTAATATGTCACTATAATATTGTAAACAACAAATTAAATTATAAAAAACTAAAAAGCCAAAATTTCAACTCTTGTAATAACAGTCATAGAAAAAGTTTAGTGTATAACTCACACGGAATGTTAATTTCCCCTTCACATAACTTGCAGCACTCTCCGAATGCCATTCCGTCCTACAGTTATACAATATATTACATTATGTCAAAATGTTTTCAGTAAGAACCACAAGTGACAATAGTAGGTATATTAAAATATTTTTTTTTATAAAAACTTTATATCACTAGGTTTCTATTCGGTTAATTTTTTATTACCAAATATCCATAAGAATATGTCTTTATCAACAGAAAATTATATTAAATGCATTAAAATTCTGTTATATGTTTGATACAAAGTAATGGTAAATTAAAATATCGTTAACCACTTTACGTAAATGGTTTACGTACGGTATTTTAAACTAGAATTCAATAACTATGATAAAAGCTTTTTTCAAAAAAAGTTCTGAATTTTGGTTAGATAAGTAAAAGAGTTTCATGATATTTTAATTTATTATTATTATTTTCGCCTTAATTTAGTGGGTAATAGATAATTTAATGTAGATAAACTTATATCCTAAATCTTGACGGTAACTTTGTATGAAACTTGCAACTACTTTCAAGCGTTAATATCATTTTTTAAAAAAGACATATTCTTATCGATATTTAGTAATATAAAGTTAATAAAAAATACTTCTTTTGCTTAACTCCACACACCAAAACTTTGTTTTTTGCACCCGCCGCGCGTTTCGCTAACCATGTTATATATAAGTATTTTCTAAGTGCCAAAGGTTCCTGATTCCCAACTTAATAAAGTTAATAGTTTAATTTTTTTATATTTCATAAATACATAGTGAAAATATTAAAAAAACTAAATATTTTAATAGAGGGTTCATATTTTATAGTTTGAAATTGAAAAAGAACCATATTTTTCAAGTAACTTTTAGATTTGTAACAAATAAGCTCAGTTTTAGCGATTCATGTTATAAAATGTAATTTTTGGCAGATACGTATAAGGACACTGTGTACTTATTAGAAGGTACATACCTATTTCAAGTCCTTTTTGTGGGATTCGTAGATCATACATGATTTGTAATTCATATAAGGGAATGTATTAAAAAGTACGACAATAACAATAGGGTACTTGGCAATTTTTTAAAGGTATCTTGAAGCTATAGTTTCTTGTCAGATAAGTACCAAAATCAGTTTCAAAATCAGTCTGCCTACATTCTAGACTCAGAAAATTTTGTAGAGGGTTATGTTTCAGTGACAAAGATGATAATATAACCTATAGTCCATCAGTGATGATAGATTTATACAATCTATTGTATCATCGTATGCCATACAATAAGTACATATTATGTAATACAATAGAATTGAAAAATAATTGTATTGTAGTTTTCATTATTTGTCTCATGGTATACTATAATATAAACTTCAATGCAAGTTTGGAACATATCAGAGATGTTTCTAAACAGGTGCATATAACCGATTTTTAAAAATATTTTTTTTATTTCATATAAATTCTCTTAACATGAAAACATAAAACTAATTTCAATGTTTTGTGCCTGGTATAAAACTCTTGGCTCGATACCCACACTATTCGTCTCAATTTCTGTAAAATCCGTGCTTTTAGACTGGCAAATCCGCCGCAGGCGTTCCATAAACTGCATTAAACGAGGTCTAGAGTCGATAAATTTTTAATCTCGGGAATGGCCACAATTTGAAAGTACTGTCGATTTCAATGAGCGAATCGAATACGAATAAAGAAACGCACCCAATCAGTTCGCAGATATGAAAATTGGATTCTGGTCCAATTTAAGGTGCAATTCGGTCAAAAAGATCGGGACTAGTTGGGAAATTATTTTTGCCCATTAAAAATTGGAAACAGTTTATTAATAAAAAATAGTTCTTATACGTGCGGGATACAGTTTTACTGAAACCATATACTTAACCCGATATGTCCCAGAACTTTTTTTTTTAAACTCAACTAATTTTTTGTTATAAACGTGTTAATTTAGGTCACAATAACATAAAAAATCAGTTGTTTTAGTTTGCTGATATTGCGTTTTTCTTTAATTCAACGTTGCCATATGGCAACACTGGGTCATATCCTATCTTTTCCTTTTAAAAAAAATAATAGATTACCTATCACATAAAAACTTTATTTACCAAAATAATACAACATAATTATAGTTGTGTATGATATTTCTTAAAACATTTCAGGCAAAGCCCTACATTGCACTTTTCGCAGGCAGTACGGCCAATAGTGTTGCAGGATAATCCAACGCATCTCCTTTTCTTTTCAATAGGCAACGGCCAGTGGTTCAACCCATCAAATCTTATTTCTTCATAGGCTGTGTCTTCAATTTTCCGTTTTCGAGAAGGTCCGGGTCCTTTCGCTTCTTGTCCGTAATGTTTGGCGTAAAAGATTGCTATGTTACGTCTAAATTCTAATTGTGACATTGCTGGGTGGGCTGATCGATGCAACTGCCATGCATTTTGGACCGACACATCAAGCAACCAAGTAAATATGCTGCTCCACCATTTCTTACCCCTGTTGCCAATGCGGTAAAGGCTTACATTTTGGTCCATTCGGTCCACGCCTCCCATGTATTTATTATACTGACCGATTACGCATGGACGAGAGACAGTTATTTTCTGTTTTTTTGCCTTAGAATACCGCTGCACATTTGACATTGGATTCTTGCCATATGCCGTAGATGCCGCACATACAACCAAATTATCGACCCATTTTGTCAAAACAATGTCTGTTTCTTTTAGTTTTGTCGAAACAGCGAAACCTCGTTCCTTTTTTTTAATTTTTTCTTTTGACGGCAGTGGGCAATTCTTTGGAATCCTGTTTTCCCGGATGGTTCCAGTGGCGGTGTAACCTCTGGATTTCAGGTAGACTAATAATGGAAATCCGGTAAATAGGTTATCAAAGTAAAAAGAGAATGGAAGTTGCTGAACATTAGGTGTAAAATCATCGATCATACTCAACAAAGGGGCAGCACATTTTCCAAATCTCTCCTCATACTGAGGATTTGATCTTGGATTATTTCCCTGATATATTTCAAAATTTACAAGATATCCTGACGGAGTGCACAAAGACCAGACTTTGTATCCAAAGCGGAGAGGTTTGCCTTTTATAAACTGTTTGCATCCGTGTCTGCCGAAATATGCAATCATGCTCTCATCATATGATAAATGCTGTTCTGGATGAAAGTTCGTAATCATATTGGCCTTTAGATGATCTGTTATCGGACGCAGTTTCCACATCTTATCCTTTTCTATAGTTTGTTTACGACTGTCTTCAAAATGAAGAAACTGCAACATTTGCTGAAACCTGTTCCTGCGCATTGATTTGATTACCAATAAATTTTGTAAGTCTTCATCAATACTCCAAAGTGTTCGAGCTCGGCTATGGTAATTGTATCCAGTAACAAGTAAAATAGAGATGAAAACTTTTAGCTCGTCGACTGTAATATTTGGATTTGGTTTACCCAGAAAAACTGCATATTTTTCAGATTCGACGCAAATATGTTGTAGTAAGTTATTATCAAAGAACTTCTCGAATTGTTCATGAGGTGTTATTCCAGAACAATCTGTATAATTGGCTGGAGGAAATATAGGTATATTACCAGAACAGTGATCTTCTTCCCAAACAAATCTGGTATTCTTAGCAGCAAGAGGAATTTCAGCACTCGATTTGAAAATGGTTACTTTACGTAAATGTGAATTATCAGAAGAGGTCGATGGCTTTCTATACGATATTAGTGGTACATCGGAGTCGCTGTCAGAGTCTTCTCTTTCGAGTAAATCAGTTTGAACAGCATTGGAAGACTTTTGTAGTATGTCAAGTAGAATTTGATCTTGAACGAATTCTTCATTTTCCGACGAATTTTCGGATTGTATGTGTTCAATTGAATCAAGTCGTCGACCAGAAGCTAATACAATTTCACAATTTGCTTTTAGTTGTCCGGGACATACGTTGTCTGGCGTAGCTTCTTCCTCTTCCTCACCATCGTCTTCACCACTTAGTACCCCGTCTTCTACTTCAGGTGGTTCTATGTATACAGCTTTAGGTTCATCATCATCAGATGCTATTTCTTCTAAATAATCCAAGGCTTCTTTCAAGGATATCTTCCTAAAAAAAATAAAACGTCGTATGACCCAGCGTTGCCATATGGCAACATTGCAAAATATAGGTGAATTACTCTGTATATAAAATCACCCACTAAAAATCAACATCTACATAATAACTAATATCCTGTCTAAATACTAAAATCTAGGATACATATCATACAACATAAAAAAAACCTTATGAAACAATATTATTCACCTTGTCATGTATCTGGAATCACAGTATTTTGACATGTTTTGATGCACGCACAAATTTGCAACGTGTTCACTCCGTAACGGCTAACCTAAGAATAGCTTGCGGCTATTTGACATATGGAAATATCCATATATGTCGATAAAACAGATTCTGTTTGCCTACAGAAGTTTACGGGGGTCGGTTGAGAAATTAAATTTTATTGCACTTCGTGAGTTGCCATATGGCAACGCCGGGACAATTCGGGTTAAGATATTTATTTATAATGTTATCGCACCTTGAAGTTGGCAGTACATTGCATATGCAAAATCTGTAATAGATAAATGTAGGATTATTTCAAAACTAAGTTCTTACAATTGTCCTAACATCTCACAGAGCTGTTTTGTCATTGTAAACGTACGGCAAAAAACTGTTTTGCCTAGAGGGCTCTTCTACCGCATCAAAAGAAAAGTAACTAAATGTTAAAAGTAGTCATTTGTGAAAGTTTTCCGTTCTGGCTGCTTTCTCTCTGGACAGCGTTGAGAATATAGCCTTGCAGCTGCTCTGTTATTTTGCCTGCATTCACAAAAAATAAGCCATATATCGCATTTTTCTTTTTGCTGTATTGAACCACAATTAAATTAAAAAAGAAACAACTTACACAGGTTTCGAAGTTATTTTTATTTTGGCCTAGCAAAGCCTACTGGAAGGGGTTGATTTGAAAATAGTGGGTGATATATAATATGTTGTTTTCTATGTTTTTGGAACCAAGGAATCGAATTTTGGTATTATTTTGCAGACATAAAAGCCAAAAACCCTGTGGAATTGTGTGAATGAAATTTGTAATAAACGGTCACCAAATACAAAAATAAATACAGTTAAGAAAGAAAACGGACATAGCATTTGTGATAAAAGGGAAATATGCTGTGCGTGCAACAGGTTTTTTAGTCAAATTGGAGAAACATTAGCGGAAAATATTCAAATTCCTGATGATTTTACAGAACATGGGAAGTATATTGAGAGCACGGGCGTAGCCAAGGGGGGGGTTTCGGGGGTTCAACCCCCCCCCTTCCCCCCGAAATAAGCAAAATATTACCTAATATTATACCGACAAAATACGAGGAGTAAAGAGTTAAATTATTATTACGTTTGAATATATGTAGTAATAGTAGCGCCTAGCGCCATCTTTTGACGAGAGGCAGACGCAGTTGCAGCCGAACTATTTTGTATTGTAGGGACACTTTGCGTTGTTTCTCGATTATTCACCACGCCCCTCGGTCGAAATGAGCGAAACTTTGTGGAAGTTCGTGGAAGTTTCTGGACGGCTACTGGGCTGCTATACAGGGTGTATCTTTGATAGGTACAGAAATTTTAACCACGTAATCGGGGACGTTCATAAAACCGAAAAATGAAAAAAAAAAAATTTAATCGATGTTTAGAAAATGGGGCAAATCAATCTTTATCCGTGCTCAATGCACGCCGCTGGATCGTCACTAGAAGCGCTTAGAGGGGAGGTCTAAACTCTCCCTAGGAGATGGAGGGGAATAACGTTAGATTAGGAAGGGGAATACCGCGACGTTGCCGCATGTCAGAGTAGAATAAATCTGCTTGCAGAATTAGGTACCTAGCTACCTTTGAAAATTACTGCTGGTAGGTATCCACGTTTTTTTATGATGTCGGTTGCTGTGACGAACTGTTTATTGCTTTCTTCACAGGCGCACACAATAATTTAACAAACACGTCAGTTTTTATCACTTTACTGTTATTTTAAGTCCCTAGGCAGCAGAAATGTATCCGAGCGCCGCTCGGAGAAGTCATTGCTAGAAAACTCATTGCTGATTTCACACTCATAATTTTTTGACAAGTCTTTTGTGGAGTAGGTATCTACCTACCTACCTATTTTACAACTGATTTTCAGGCCGCAATTTTTTTATACTAATAATTAGCCATCTCTTGGGACACCTTGGGATAATAAATTTCTGATCGGCAATCAACTGAATAAAGTATTTTTTTTTTAAATACAAATTATCTGTAAAAATTGCAAATTTCCACAACCACCCATAGGGTAGAGCGTAGAGCAGCGGCGCGTTACTTTTTTTTAGCGAGTGTTCGCCTGTAGCCCTATCATCTCGAAAAAAGTGGGGGAAGACTGTAATTTGACGTGAATTTAACGCGCGGCTTCGATTTGTTCATAGTTTTTAATATTTTTCAACCCTTGCCCGATAGTGCGCCACCTTTAAACCCCCTCAGGGTTGTGGTCCTATGTATTATCTACTTTTAAAAAATTATTCGTTTCCGAAAAAAGTGGGGGAAGACTGTCATTTGATGTGAATTTAACGCGCGGCCCCGATTTGTTCATCGTTTTTAATATTTTTCTACCCTTGCCTGATGGTGCGCCACTTTTAAACCCCCTCAGGGTTGTTGTCCTGTCTATTGTCTACTTTTAATAGTATATTACACACCGAGGTGTCTCGAGATAAAGTAAACTTTCCACCCGGGCGGGAGGGCGGGAAGTAAAAGTCAAAAAATTGACACTTTCAAACTTCTAAAAAGTCAGAAATGTCGATATTACATACATGGTTGTAAATAAAAAATTATTCGGTTCCGAAAATAGTTGGGGAAGACTGTCAAATTGGCGTGCTTATCATTTCCGCATTTTTTAACCCTTTGCCGTTTCGGAACTCTCTCAAGTTAATTCCTTACCATTCCTCTTACTTTTCGTAAAAACTTGATGGCGAAATGTCGCGTAATGTCCCCAAAAACCGAAAAACAGCGACTCCTCCTGGTGAATTTAAGCTTCTGCGTGCCCTTGACTACTGCCCGACATTCCTTCGCCGAGATTCGCCAGGCGCGGGCATATGACGTTGGCGTCGGGCGCTGGCGTCCGAAGCCAACTTCACACAAAAACGACGCCGCGCCGAATCGCGCAATAATTACAATTACGAATGAATTCACTGGCACTGATTCACTCGATTTTGCTCCATTTCCACGCCGCCCGGCCCGGCCGACCTACTAAATTACAGCTGGGCGAGGAGCGCAAGCGCGGGGCGCCACTTGACATCGATACTACAGGTGATCCCCACTACTCATAACTAGTGCGCGATATTAGCCAATCGCGGCTCGCGGCCCCTACTTCTCTCGGGGCGGCGCTACTATGTTGCCAAGTGTGCTGAAAATTTACCTGATTTAGTAATTTAATTCCGTATAAATTTAATTGTGTAGTGGATTTTTACATGGATTTACCCGTTTTTGTGCGTAATAATTATACGAGATAGTAGATTAACTTATAACGAATGAAACCCCGTATAAATCCGCGAAAATCAAAAATCGGATTTAAGGGACTTTAAGTCAGTTTGGGGACATGTCGGCATAAACGGCAACACCGAATAGTGGTATTGAATGGTATGGGGGAAAGCTTGTGCGCACGTACGCCGTCTCCGTCACCGTACCGCCGCGCCGTAGCCGACGCGCTAGTCGAAGATCGTCCGTCCGATTTTGGGATTTAAATAACAGCTGATTGATATCGATCCGCGTCCGCCTGTAATTTTTGGGAGCGCCAGCTTCAACAAGCAATTTATTATTATACAGAATGCCTTACGTGTGGCTATTCTGTGGTATAACAATTCTGTTTCCAAAACGTGGACGCGTATGCAAACGTCGCGTCTCGCTAACCGATATTGTTCCGTTACTTTGCTTTGTTTTACGAACTGTCGTCGGAACTGAACCTGCTTCTGTACATTTTTCCAGATCCGTTCGCCATTTTTTGGACCAGCAGTGATGTCCAAACCTGTTGCAATTGCCGCTACGAATTTGCAGTGAAATAACAAGTGATTTTTTCATATTTCCGTTAAGAAATGCAGTGTTAAACGTTCGCGGCCTTCGTATGAAAACAGTGCTAGATAGGTTCCTACTAGGTACCCCAATTACGCGCGAGGATAAAAGAAGCAGCTTCAAGGGTTCGCGAAAATTCGGGTTTTATTAGACGCATACGGTATGGATCTAATTGTACAATCCACCTAGTCGAGTCCCCGTTGGAATAAATCAGCTGAGGGAAACCGAGACGTCCCTAATATTTGGCATTTGGCAACAAGTGTTTTGTTCGTATTTCCGTAAAAAGAGACTATGAAGTGTTATACCTTCGCGACCATCGTATAAAAACAGTGCCACTAGTTAGGTAGGTACTTAGTGCTTTATGTGATTTTGTGAAGATTTTTGGATAGTATCTAAACACAAGAAAATAGTAAAAATAATCGATGCATCTCAAAGGTAGGCTTTTTCATGCTATTCGTCGAGCTATTCGCTAAAAGAACCTTTAAGGAGTTGTCCAAAAATTATTTATTTATTTATTTAATCTCCACATACACCAAATGATACATGGTTGCGTCAATATTCTTCAAATACTGCGAAAAAGCCTCGGAAAAAGCGATTCGACTGGCAACCAGTTACCTAGTGCTTCTTGTGATTTTCGAGAGGATTTTTGGATAACATAAGAAAGGAGTACGACACCCGCAAGGAAAATCATCCAGGCATCCGAAAGGTAGTTTTTTTGCATGCTATTCGCTAAAAGAACCATTAAAGATTTGTTCAAAAACTAGTTGAAAGGCTATTCCTGAAATACTGTGAAAGAGCTATACGTCTGACAACGCTGCACGGCGGAATTGGGGGGGATCCGGCGGAACCGGCCTCAGTTCCAGCTGGTCCCGGCAAGGTCAAGGACCCATGGCCGTAGCGTCGGAAAAAGGGGTTTTAATAGCGTTTAAAAAAAAATTATTTCTGACGTTAATATGCACTTTAGAAAAATTTTAATTGCATAGGCGTAACAAGTGCATTTTTCCCGACCTGCCCTTAAAATTTCTGTACTTATCAAAGTTACACCCTGTATAAGCGGCGCGTGACCGCGCTTACGGCAGTAGGTATTGTTCCATGCGAACTCGAAGCGAATAAAAGTGAAAAGTGGTGAACGAATAGTGAAGAGAATTAAGTGTACCGTGTAAGTGAGTAATTTTAGTGCACTGTTATTCGATGACCTTGTTAAGGATAGATACGTGAATCATTATTACTGTCGAAAAATGGAGGGGAAAAAAAGTAAGGGTGATAAACCTAAAGGTATGGACTACTGGAAAAAGTGGTGTAGTCAAGGTCAAGGGGTTTCTAATAAAGAAACAAATTTGGATTTAGCTATCAAAGCTTCAGCTACCTTGCATGCTGATAAGAAGACTGCCTACCCCGAAATCTAGTTTGGAATGCCTAGATATGTGCGATAAAAACCTTTATCCTAATATTTACACATTACTACAAATCTTGGCTACCATTCCTGTATCCACTGCTATCCCAGAAAGGTCTTTCTCGAGCCTAAGGAGACTGAAAAACTATTTACGAAACACTACAAGTGAAAACAGACTTAATGGTTTGGCTCTAATGAACATTCACTATGGAACAGAAATTCATGCAGATGAAGTAGTGGATATATTTAAAAGAAAAAGCCGAAGATTTCTTCTTTAATGGTTTTAGATTTAGCGCAGAGGAACGAAATTAATTATCCATTTCATTTAAAGTTAAGAACTTTATAAATATGTCGTAGTTTTTCGGATGAATATATAGATATTAAATTTTATGTAAGTATATTTTTGTTGTTTTATTTACTTCTCAAACTAACCCCCCCCCCCCAAAACTAAATCCTGGCTACGCCCGTGATTGAGAGCACAATGTATCTATATCCTACAGATGCTTCTGAAGTACAGGCGGTAATAAAAGAACTAAAGAACGGAAAATCACCTGGTTTTGACAATATTACATCTGAAACTCTCAAACAAATAGCAGCAGAGATCGTAACACCATTGACTTTTTTGATAAATTTATCTATTTATCTTTTTCTTATCGGGAACCTTTCCCGATGTGTTAAAATTGGGTGTTGTACGACCACTACATAAAAGTGGATCTAACGAAGATATAAACAATTACCGTCCCATTTCCTTAATCTCTAACGTATCAAAAATTATAGAAAAAATAATAAACAAGCGTATAGTAAAATTTCTTGAAAAGCTTAAAGTAATATCAGAATGCCAATTTGGTTTTCGTGAAGGCAGATCAACATTTGACACGGTTTGCCATAGCGGACTAATTAAAAAATTTGAATCTTATGGTCTAAGAGGTAAAATTAAGGAATTAATAACCAGTTACCTTACTTCTAGAAAACAGATTGTGGAAATCGATGGAACAGTTAGTGATGCTAGAGATGTACGCTACAGAGTTCCCCAGGGCACAGTCTTGGGTCCCCTTCTATTTACAATTTACATAAATGATCTCTTGACCACTCACTCTACAGGTAAAATCATAAGCTATATGCTGACGATACCGCTATATTATATACAGCCGACAGTTGGCAGTCTTTAAAGGAACAAGCAGAAACTGATTTTATTACTATTGCTAAATGGTTTCAATACAATAAACTTACCCTAAATTGCGACAAAACGAAATATATGGTTTTTACATCGTATTCCAACTATTTACCACAGTTGGGAACCCTCAATGAGGGCAACAAGATTGGAATTCCTGAAGCTACATCACTTAAATATTTGGGAATAACACTGGATAGCCACATGCGATGGAACCTACAAATAAAAAGTGTGATTCAAAAAACTAGAGGTTTCATATACAGATTTCGCTACCTAAGAAATTATTTGAAGGTTCAATATTTAAAAACTCTATACACAACATTAGTAGTACCACATTTGTCGTATGGAATTATGGGCTGGGGTGGAGTTCGCGATAATTACCTACAAAATTTAAATGTAATTCAGAAATGGATACTAAAAATAATATTTCAGAAAAGAATAACATATCCTTCCGAACTACTGTATAGAGAGAGTGGTATATTTGATATTCGTCAGCTATTTTTCCAAAAAACTTTGATATATGTAAATAGCGGTAAAATTCAGCTAGAAGATTTTGCTCATAACTATCCAACACGATATAGAGATACTAATTACAATGTTCCCAGAGCTATGAAGTCCATTGGACAAAAATACGCCAACCACCTTGCCCCAAAATTTATCAATATCTTACCAGAAGAAGTTAAATCAAAAATCGGAACAAGCGGGTTTAAGAAAAAAATTAAAGATTGGTTGAATGAAAACAATAGAGAAATTATTCATGCAATTATAAAAAATTAAAAAAAAAGGAAAGAAAGTCGTTAAATTCAAAAATAAACTTTATAAACCACATAAACCTGAATTTGACTTTACTAACATAATATGAATATACATTACTACATTACTTACCGGCTTTTGACTTACTTACCTTAACATGACGCCAACCTGGATGTGACTGTGTGTTTGTGTCTCTGTCAGATGAATTCATTGCTTCTGCACAGTTTCTGCGATTTATTTGTATTTGCACTAACAATAGAAAATCTGTGTATTATGTATTGCTTTAATTATATCACGCACAAACTGCTTATGTACAGTTTCTGTGATTTATTTGTTTTTTTTTTAACAATAAGGAATTGTATCTCTGAATATTGTAATTTCAATTGTTTGTTAAATAAAAACCTTATTAATATTATTATTATTTAGGTAAAAGTTTAATATTGTTGGATTTGTGTGAAATATTGGAATTTACTCTTGAATATTGAATTTAAAAAGAGTGATGTGGAAGCAGTAAAAAGTATATGAGCAAATTTGCTACAGAAGGCCAGTTGCTACTGCAACTTGTTTTTTGTTGTTATTATTTTCTCAAACTTTGTTTTTCGAGGTTTCCGAAATTTTTAAAGCTCTTTAAACTGGTCGCTAGCATATTTTAAATTATTAAAAATAAAAACATGCCGGAATAGGAAGAATTTTAGAGCCGCATATAATCGTAAACTAAAAATTAATTAAAACCGCGCGGGTCCTTTCAGAATTTATGTTCTTTATGCGCTGTTAATAAAGAGTGGCGTATTTAGTGGCCGGAACAATTGCTATGGCATGTAATTAATTTCAGTTTTAACCGAAATGACAATTAGACCGTCCAAATCATTTAACTTGATATAAACGCTCGATTCGTAGATACGAACACATGTATCTGCCCTTCCGCACATGCATAAATTGGGAGGTCTGTTTTTGGCAGCCGACGACTGCCATACATTGCGAGCTAGAAATACACCAACTAGATACGTGGTACACAATATATAACATCGTAAGTGAAAATACTTCGTTGCTATGGCAAGCTAAATTAATTTTAAAATTTTCTGCGCAATTACCAAGAAAATATATATTATATCCGTGATATATCAGATTTGTGTGCTTATGTTGAGAAGTTGGCTTGGCCTCAAGTGGCAGACAAGTGACCAACTTTGTCCTATATAATAATAGTTATTTATGTACCAAGGCACTGAAGTTCAACTTTTTATGACTCATGTGGAGTTTAGTTGCTGAGGCCTCTGGCCGAGGCAAATAAACCACATGAGTCATAAAAAGAACTTCAGTGCCGAGGTACATATTATATTTTTCTTGAAATCGGAAAAAAAAATGTTTTATTAGGCAAGAAAATAATAATAAGGGATCACCCGTCCACGAGCCGACTACGCGCGGCGTTGCTTGACTTCACCGATCGCTCTACCTAGGACAAGTATAATGATGTACGGCACCTTCTGACAGAAAAACCAAACTGCTGCTTCTTGTGCAGCCTACTCAACAAATCTATTGATTTTCAAATTTACTAAAATATGTATACTGAAGGATTGCGCTTCTATAGGAAACAGTTTCACAATGTGTACGAAAAGTTAAATGAGCCTTTATCGGCCGGGTTTTGAATATTTGGTCACTTTTGACGGGCGATTTCTCCGCGTCTGACGTTTGATGTTTACATCTCGCCAAGGCCTACTTATTGAAAAAATCGTACAATAATGGGCTACATTATTGTACGATTTCTGTGCTTTTAATGACGATTTTGGGACATTTTAATGCCGATTTCAAGAAAAAGGCATTTTTGGAGATAAGTAGAAAAAAAAAACCTTAACATTTGTGGATCCAGGCTTTCTCTAATTGTTTTTTCAAAACTTTCAACCTGCGCCTCAGCTCTTTTGGGCTGAGAGTTAAACGGCACTGCACTCAAATATTTCGGCACATTCTCAAAAATTGTTGGGACAGCACCTTGCTTTAGCTTAGGTGATTTTCCTCCCACAACACATTTGTCCACTTTAATTGTTTCAGTTTCTGGAAAATGTGTTAACCACAAATACTTAAGGGTTTTTTTAGAAATTAAATCTCAGTTGGAATTTGACGAATCCATTTTTGGCGCAAATTTTCATCCCGAGGCAAAGCAAATGTTGTTATAGTGACATTTTCTTCCTGGCTTTTGTAATATGTATAAATATAATATAATTAGGTTATTTTTTACGAAATAAAAATGAAAACTCACCTCAATATAGGTACTGTAAATATTGACGAGGTCCCAGTTGATCGGCAGCGTGAAAGGCCGAATAGGAACCGTATCATGGCGTGGGTCGACAACGAAAATCCTCGAGTACGTTACAACACTGATTTATTTCGCACAAGGTGAATAGTGAATACAAAATACACAAACCCGAACGTGGTCAACGGGAACGGCTTCCAGCCACCCGGACCGTCTGAATTCGTGGATCTCCCGTAAGCAGTTTACCCGTCTGTGTCTCAGGCTTCACTGTCCATTCCTGGGGGAGAATTCCCCTTACAGCGCTCACGCGTCGGCGCCAGCGGCACCAATACTCCTGGACGGCACGACTCCCACCCAGAGGCCATAATAACACCTGGGCGGTTCCCCTCCGCCAGGACACACTCGCACTAGACACAAACTTGTTTCTAAAATATAGGCTAAGACGTTTAAAAACACTTTAAGCATTTAAAACTTCTCAGAAACCAAGCTGACGCTTTAAGTTATGTGACAAATAACATGTAACGTCGGACTAAGATGGTTACGTGATTTTTTGTGCGCCATGGCCTATCTTTATCGTAGGCCTCGCGTATTGACGCAAGTGTTGCAAATTATTCTGGGACTCTGGGACTCCTGTAGTGTAGCAGAATGGCCCAAGATAGTAAATAAGAATTTACTGTTGTAGTCAACCACGACTTACGCTCCAGTGGGTGGGTAACAAAACCATATTAAACTTTTAAAAATATTTACCTTGAAAACTAAGAGGTTTCTGTAAAAGTTGCATTACAAAAACTGCTGCTTTTGGTGAGGTAGACAGGTGGTTGATATTTTGGTACCTACTTATTTCAGAAATACCTTATACAAGGTGTTACTTTGATTAGTACATAAATTTTATCTGACAATAGGGTCCGACCCAAAAACCACGCCCATGAAATTTTTGATGTACAGAAAATAAATGTTACGGCCTTTCAAAAATTTTCCCTAATTATAGATACAGTTTGAGAGCCACTGGTCGCAAGGTCCTTTCATTATTGAAGCGGTGGCTTCCTACTACATCGTTGCCATACCGTCAGATAATTCAACGAAAATCCCCATTATGTTTTGACTGTTTTACGTAATCCAGACAAATCTGATAAATCCCTCTAAATAACTCCAAAACTACCGTTACTACAGAGCTGAATTGGATGGGAGCCTTTACACATCTAGACCATACGGTGTAAACGCACGCCAGACAATGAGTTACATTCGGGAGCAATTAACTCTCCGTGACTTAAATAACGGCGCTTGTCTCTGGCAGGGTTCTGGCTAATGTTCTGCAAAATATGCATTCGGGATACGTAACTGGGGCTGAATTTCAGCGGCGCTGTTGAAACGGGCGAGAACACAATTGCGAATTGACGTGGAATTCGTGTAAACTATACACGCGCTTATTTTGCATACCTACCGCATATAATTTGATATACAGGATGTGCCGGAAATCAAGTAGGTTTCTTTAAGGTCGAAAAACTCGGCTTAAAAAGATCCTACAGATTTCTCTATTTTCACTTTTTATACTGAACGAGAATACATATAGATTTATATAAACAATTGTTTTTAATACCTACCTTACGAATGGGAAAACTGATGATACAAATTTCAAGACAGAAAAAAATATTTTTAATAAACCAGATCCGGATTTTCATACTCTATTGATGGTTTTCGTATAATAAAAATATATTTTTTAATACCTGTGTCATTTGAAAATAAACAAAAATATTTTGCTAAATTTTACTATTTCCGAGGCGCTTTAATTTCTAAGAGGTAACAGCGCAAACTTCACTGGAAAATCAATCAAGTCCCCAACTATCCAACAATATATTTTATATTTTGTGATATAGGCATGGGGCTATAATATTTTAGTCCAAGAGCCGGCCGCATGATTTCAACTCTCATAAGCTTATAGAATAAGATGTTATGTAAAATGTACAGAGTATATTTCTTTACTTGAAGCGAGTAGGTTGCCTCAGATAATATGGGCCCGATCATTGTTATTTAAAGTTGCGCTGTCAATTTTTAGGCAAATCTACTCTCATATGATTATAGAACAAAATAGGTACCATCGGAAAGAAGGCCCATGGAGCAATAATAAAAAAAGGGTCCCTTGGTCCTTTAAAAATCCGATAGGCGTATTTTCGGGGTCCCGAAAATTCTCCGCTGTTAAATACGCGAAAGACGGAGGCAAGTCTGGACCTCGGGGATGCGAGTTTTGTGCGAAATCCCGCTATACAAACGCGACTTTCGGGAGATCTCATATAAATTATGACAGTTCTTGCAAACAATTTACACGTTAAACTTTTTTCCGCATTGCGTTAGGAAGCAGTGACAATGTCATCTTCATACCCATATCTCTTATTTTGCTTATTCGATTTCTTATTACACTATTCGTCAAACCCTTAGCAGTGCCAGATCATAGTATAACATCACCCTAATTAAACAAAGGTAATCGCTAGACTACTAACTATTTAAGCTGTTTAAAGGGCATGACCAAAAAGTAACTAGAACCGCGTTTTATATATAATTAAAAAAAAAGGTTCTTAGACCAACTATAAAATTTAACATTTATGCCATTCGAAACGTGTTGTAAATGTCAATGATATTGTGAAAATACCCTTCGTAGTTCCGAAAGATCTCCTGACGACATTTATACTATACTCCCCTAAACTCGTCGAACAAATAATAGCGGCACGGACTTGTCCACTTAGCCGCCCTCTCATCTTGAATGGCTCATAAAGGCCACTTGGGCCGATTTTCCGGCTTGGAGCACGTCCTCGTCCCTCCCGAGAACCTATTTATTAACATCCGAATTTGGTTTGTAATGAATTCAACTTCCAGAAGTGTTCGGTAGTAAATGCAAGGGCAATTTGCCATTCCATGACGTCTTGAATCATTTCCATCAAGAATGGGCCAATCTGTAAGACTTAGGAGTGAAATTAATTTTAGGGCACCTATAAAAAGTTATTTGTTGTTTGTTCTGTTCAGCGCGTGACCGGTTCATGAATGGGTGATTATTTTTTCGCCTAATAAGACCTTTTTTTCCGATTTCAAAAATATATAATATGTACCTCGGCACTGAAGTGGTTTATTTGCCTCGGCCAGAGGCCTCGGCAACTAAATTAATAATAAGGGATCACCTGTCCATGAACCGACTGCGCGCGGCTTTGCTTGACTTTGACGATCGCTCTACCTAATAAAAAAAAACCGTAATAAATTTATTCATATTCAAACCTACTAAAATATGTATACTGATAGATTGTGCTGCTATAGGTAACAATTTCGCAATGTGTACGAATAGTTAAATGGGCCTTTATTGGCCGGGTTTTGAATATTTGGTCACTTTTGACGGGCAACGGCTCCGCGTCTGACGTTTGATGTTTATATCTCGCCAAGGCCTACTTATTGAAAAAAATCGTACAATAATGGATTACTTCAGTGCCGATTTCTGAGCTTTTAATGACTATTTTGGGACACTTTACTGCCGATTTCAAGAAAATAACTATTATTAGGCAAAAAATAATCATATAAGTTCACCTATCCATGAACAGAGTGCGCGCGGCGTTGCTTGACTTTGACGATCGCTCTACCTAGGTCAAGTATGACGAGGCACGGCGCTTCCCCACAGAAACTCCAAACTGCTGCCTGTTGTGCAGCCTCCATAAAAACAGATTGATATTCAAACCTACTAAAATATTTATACTGAAAGATTTCGGTGCTATAGGTAACAATTTCGCAATGTGTACGAAAAGTTAAATGGTACTTTATTGGCCGGGTCTTGAATATTTGGTCACTTTTGACGGGCGATGGCTCCGCGTCTGTCGTTTGATGTTTACATCTCGACAAGGCCTACTTATTGAAAAAATCGTACCATAGCGGGCTACTTCTGTGCCGATTTCTGAGCTTTTAATGAGGATATTAATCCACCATTTATTTCGATAAATTTTTCACACTCCTCAATTTTTACGTTTGGATATTTGTTTTTAGGTCTATCCATTTACATCAGTATTATTTGTAATAAAGTAAGTTCCAGTTTAAATTGTTTTTAATCCACTTATAACTTAATAAATACAAATTTTATGGGTGAAGTGAGTCACACTGCATTTATATAGGACAAATTAGCAAATTTTTCTTATGTAAAATTAAATGGGGATTATCGGAAACCCAACAAATAATTCAAATATGCCATAGGCGCGCGCACTTTTCGCATTTTTGTGTAAAATAGGAAAACTGATCTGCACCAGAAAAATCTGCCGCTTTTGTAATTTTCAACGGTTTGTACTTTTCTTATTTAAGCGCCGTTTTTTGAATCATACTCATATAAACTTATTTGCTTAGAACGGGATTCTACCCGCAGTTTTATTTATGACATTTTGGTATGAAAAAAATATAGGTACTTTCAAAAGGCGATAGCCGCGTTCCTTTTGCCACTTTTCTTAAGAATTCTTACTTGATCTCAGTTGGTGGCAGTTCCTTTTACAAATGAGAATGTGAGCTAAAGTGAGACTTGTTACCTCCCCCTTCACCCTTCAAGCACATCCTCGCGAGGACACTCACTATCGAGCATATTGGCTCAGTTTGGTGGTGGGGAAAATGACCCTTTCACAAGACAAGCCTTTGAGAGGAAAAAACAAACTGAGTGGCTCGGCTAACAACTGAGCTAAAGTCCTCAGTGTAGGGGTAAAAGGAACGCGGCTATTGTAAAAATACGAAGGCCTGGAAGGGACACTCTCCTTTTTTTAGATCCGCTCCTAAAATTTCGACTTA
Source organism: Pseudeuparius sepicola (assembly GCA_963920635.1). Lineage (NCBI taxonomy): Eukaryota > Metazoa > Arthropoda > Insecta > Coleoptera > Anthribidae > Pseudeuparius > Pseudeuparius sepicola. Next base: position 11,757,674 of record OY987300.1, on the reverse strand, counting down.
TAACTTCGAGTTATAAGTCAAAATATTAAAAAATAATAAAATTCCTGGGATTCGACCAACGTTTATTGCAGATTAAATTATTTTTGGTATTTGTTTTTGCTCTTGAAGTCTAAATTATTATTAATTTTTAATAATAAATAATGAATAATAAATAAAAAAGATGAATAATAAATAAAAATTAATAATAATTTAGACTTCAAGAGCAAAAACAAATACCAAAAATAATTTTATCTACAATAAACGTTGGTCGAATCCCAGGAAAAAAAAAACAAGTCAAAATATTGACCGTCAATATTTCGACTTATAAGTCGAAGCTTTACAGTTTCGAGTTATAATTCGAAATATTTTTAGTCTTAGTTATAAGTCGAAATTTTGAGTCAATATTTCGACTTACAAGTCAAAATTTTAATATTTTCTAAAATTTATTTGTGGCGCAAACAGATTCATTTAATTTTTAATTGGGTTTTTCGCCACCAAACTGATTGAAAGACAACTTTTTCAAGTTGCCTCGAAAATTCATAAATTCTTAACACTAAATGAACGATACTTTAAACGTGTAACTCAAAAAATAACTTCAACAAATTTGTTTTCTGAGCTTTCGGAGGATAAATCTTCCTCCTTTCTCAAAGATCATGTCACGTCAAAGTGAAGTGACAGATTAATTAATTAATTAATTAATAGTATTGACAGATTAATTAATTAATAGTATTGACAGATTAATTAATTAATTAATATTAATTAATCTGTCACTTCACTTTGACGTGACATGATCTTTGAGAAAGGAGGAAGATTTATCCTCCGAAAGCTCAGAAAACAAATTTGTTGAAGTTATTTTTTGAGTTACACGTTTCACGTTTCGTTCATTTAGTGTTAAGAATTTGTGAATTTTCGAGGCAACTTGAAAAAGTTGTCTTTCAATCAGTTTGGTGGCGAAAAACCCAATTAAAAATTAAATGGATCAAAATTTTAATGTTTCGACTTATCAGTTGAAATTTTAGGAGCGGATCTAGAAAAAAAGGCGAGTGTCCCTTCCATGCCTTCGTATAAAAATGATATGTTTCTGTCACTTTTAAAGCTTATTTGTGTGGATGAGAGTAAAGTACATATTTCGCAAAATAAATAAAAAATAATTTTTTTCATAACAAAACTACAGCCGTTTACAAGAAAAACGAGGTGCACGTGATAAATGTTCAAAAATGTTCAAATTTGAATCACAGTTAAAGGACCCCAACGCCGTCCCTGGCCCGGTGGCGATCTCAATCCCGGAGGGGCCGCCCGCTCCCCCTCCCCCCCGTCCGATTCGTCCTCCCTCGTTATTAGCTTCGCAGGCGGCTCTGGAATGTTTTCATTAGTTATCACGGGCCGCAGGCATTTGTTTTTTACGTCGACACACACACCCGGCACACTAGATTGGGGCCGAGGCGGCCGCGCGCTTCGGAAATTCGAAGCGCCCGGCAAACGGGAAATAAAATACAGACGACGCCGGCGCCCCGCCGAGGTCGAATTCTGTTTTTGTTTTGTTGGCTTGCGCTCGATTTTTTTAGTTTGCGGTGCATCGTTTCGGCTTTATGTAATACATGTGTCCCATTAGTAGTGCGTGAACGGCTAGGAATTTTAACGTACCTATCAACTTGATTTTTGGTACGGTGGGTGGAGGGAGGGGCGATACATTTTAAGAGTAGTGTTGATATATAACAGCTTTTTAATAGTAATAAAAGCAAGTAAAGGTTTCTAAAGTTTTATAATTGTCTTCTAGATGACCCATTACTGATGGGGAACTATTGTAACCTTTTTAATAAAACCTCGAGTTCCTGTTACCAAAAGTTTTATAACCGAGTTATATAATGGTCTTGGAAACTACTTTAGAAAACCTGGGCTAGGTTTTATAATAGAGGTAACTCTAAATACCTTTTTGTTCCTTCGGGGAAATTAAGAGACTGCTATATAACTTCTAAGAGCTATAATTCTATAATGGTCTTCTCCAAATCAATTAAAAAACCTCAAGTAATATAAATCCCCTTATGCAACCGAAAAAATGATTTCGATCTACGCATGTCCCATAACATGGGGGTTATTTATAGCTTATGAATACATTCTAGCTATACCTACTCTTGTTATACATTATACATTATTGGACATAAATTCTTCTGTAGCCCTAGTCTCTTGTAATAAGATCATAACTAACAGAACTTCAAAAACTTATACGGTAAAATAAAATAACAATAAGTAAATAAAAACACAAAACGCAGGCGTTGAATAATGGTTATTCATTTTATTCACTGTCACTTATATTTTCCTCCCTATTTCGCCTTTATTAATGGTATCTTTGTCAATTTGCCCATGCGCTCGGTACAACTGATAAACTGGAAGTACTATAGGGTAGACTGTCCTAAAATGACATACCCAAACTGTTCCCACCAAAAAGTCCCACAAAAAAATTTAATAAATACACATAATTGCAACATATATTGTATTGGAATGTTAAATATTAAAAAGGCACTTTTCAGGCAACACAAAATATATTCGATAAAATGACATACCTATGTGTGGTAAAATGACATAGGTATGCCATTTTATCGAATGTAGGTTAACTTAATCAAACGCAACATAAAAGCTATTTTTATTTTGAAAGTAGGCTTAATAATAAGCGAAAACTAAAGATAATGAGAGCATTTTAGCATTACATGGTATAATGTTTGATATTTTAACTTTTACAAATTTCACATTGGAACTGCTTGGCTCGTTTGCTTATACCGGCACATTCAGTGTGGGCCCACTTTTTGCACCTTTGGCATCTAATTCAACCTTCTCCAGATTTTGAAAAGCTATATAACTCGTTACATGCACGAAGCATCATCTTCATCATCTTCTTCCATTTCTTGGAAAGATTCTTCTTCTTCTTCTTCACTGTCATTGTCACTTCTTAAAATTTTTTTTGTAACCCTTTTTCTTTCTGACTTTCTTCTTTCTGTCTCAATTTTATTTTCGTATTTCGCCTTAATTTCTTCCATTTGTGGAGTGCTTGTTAACTCACCAGACTCCTGCGTTCTTCTCTTTTTTTTTTCGCTAATGTGGATGCTTCTTGTTTTGGAGGTGGAGAAAGCTCTGAAAGTAGAAGTGCTGTTCTCTGGACCTCATCATTTTTTTTTTCGATTCATGAATGGACATCGTAGTTGTGATAATTGGGCTTCTTTGGTTAGATGGACTTGCAGTTGGATCGGTATCTGCCGTTACGTGATTATGATCATGATCAGTGACCAAACTGGGCATAAACAGATAATCTGGGAACACATCTGGGTTGAACGGGAATATCCCAGTTTTAGCAAAGCCAGAGCACGCTATTGCAGTTGTTGCTATGCCTTACCATAGGCTCCAGAAAAAATCTTTCCCATCTGGAACGGGCCTACTACGCGACCAGGATTAGCTTTTAGCCATCTGTCTATTTCTTGGTTATAATAAGTATCTAATGGCCCGAAGAATGTAACATCTAATGGCTGGATCCGATGAGGAGGTAAACACATTAAACTTATGCCGTTATCCTTCGCATATTTAAGGGCTGGGTAGTATTTATGGCTGCTGTGACCATTTAAAACCAACAAAACTCGATTTTCCAATGAAGCATGAGAGTACTTTGCGAAGTGCTTCAACCATAGTAAAAAAAGCTCGCCCGTCATCCACCCAGACTCTTGACACAGAAGTAATATTCCTACAGGAGCATCATCCACAAGTTCCGTCTTATGTTTCTTTCTAGCAAAAATCAATGCGGGGGGACGAAAGTTCCTGCTGCATTCATGCAACATACAACAGTGGTATGGGTACCACGTTCGGCGCTTGTTATGCATCCCACCTGTTTTTTGCCTTTAGTAGCAAAGATCCTTGGAGGTTTCTGAACTGTCTAGAGGGCAGATTCGTCAACATTATATATGTTGTTCGGCTCAAAATGATATTTTTCCATGAGTTGCTCCATATGCAGAAAAAATTTAGACACTTGAGGTTTGTTGAAGCCCTGTGCCCTCGCGGCAGATGTACACTCACCGGCACGAAAAACGGAGCACTTACAATTTTTATTTAAAAAATGTGAAATTTTAATACTTTGCGATGGTTTATTATTATAATAAGTTAAACGCAAACAACAACATGTTTTAAGTAATTTCTAATAACAATTGTGCGCTTTTTTTTAAATAAAAACTTTTGTTACAATTTAAAAAATTAGAACGATAAACCCACATTGGTGTTGTGGCAAAATGTCCTTAAATGAATCAAAACTTAAACGATTTTTGAGCAAAAACTAATGAGGAGCATTTTTAATAACGGGTATTACCCCCGCGAGCTCGAATGATTGCATGCATTCTCCGTGGCATGCCTAAAATCAAATGGCGAATGTCCTCTTGAGGAATAAGGTCCCATTCCTCTAAAAGAGCTTGTTTCAACTGATTTATGGTTAAAGGAGCAGGAACACGACTTCGCATTCTTCGCCCAAGCATGTCCCAAACATGTTCAATCGGGTTCGCATCTGGACTTAACGCTGGCCACTCCAAAACAGGAATGTTTACATCATTTAAATACTGTTGAGTGATTCTTCCGGTATGAGGTCTGGCATTATCATGCATCAGAAGAAAGTTATTTCCAATAAAATCAACATACGGGACAAAAAAATCTTGGAGAATTTCATCAATGTACCTGGCAGCAGTTAAGGAGCCTCTTGGAACGATGTACAACACAGTGTGTGCCTCCAGAGAAATTCCAGCCCACACCATTACTGAACCTCCTTGGTATCCTACTCTAGGACTGAAGGTACATTCTGCAAAACGCTCTTGTGGTCTTCGCCAAACTCTCTCGCGACCATCTGGAGATCGCAGGCTAAACCTGGACTCATCAGTAAATAAAATTCGCCCCCAATCATTTTCACCCCAGTGCTCATGATTTCTGGCAAACCGAAGTCGCGCAACACGATGACGCCTAAGAAGCTCTGGACCTGTTGCAGGTCTACGACTGGTAAGATTGGCTTCTCCAAGTCTTCGTCTAACTGTACGTTCGCTTACATTGGTATTCCGAACATGATGAAGTCTATTTCTGATTTCTACAGCTGTAGCACGACGATCTCGTAGACTTTGCAAGAGGATGAAGCGATCATCATGAGCGTTAGTTTTTCGTTGGGGACCAGTTCCAGGTCGTCTGGTGTAAGCTCTAGTTTCCAAAAAACGTGTATAAATACGGTGCACAGTGCTATTGGATACGGCATATTGTTGGGCAACATATCGCTCAGTTCTTCCGTCTTGAAGCAACGCAACAATAGCACCCGCTGTTTCAGGATTAACAGCCATATTTTTACCTTAAATAAACGCAGTACAGCTTTGAACTGTTTCACTTCTTTAAACTCAGACTTGTCAAAACAATAAAAACAAAAGAAAAGTCATGGCCAACTAAGACTTGTGTACTTTTTAATTTTTGGAAATTTTTATTCAAAACAGTCTACTCTTGCTTTTCAAATAAACGTTTAATTGTTGTTAGATATTACTTAAAACATGTTGTTGTTTGCTTTTAACTTATTATAATAATAAACCATTGCAAAGTATTAAAATTTTACATTTTTTAAATAAAAATTATAAGTGCTCCGTTTTTCGTGCCGGTGAGTGTAGATTCCGGCTTTCTTAAACTAACTTCTGGATGTCGCATACGAAATCCCCTAAGCCATTCAAACCCCGCTTTTTTTCGACTTTAACAAATCGATGTGGTAAGTTATTTGCTTCAGCGAACTCATAAGCCACCTTCCTTAGGTCGGTTACGGTAAGCCCAAACAAGATAAGATAAGACAAGGTAAGCCCAAACAAGATAAGATAAGTTCGTTTTCCAATACCTGTTCGTTAACAATACCTGTCAAATGGACTCCAACTACAGACTCAAAAAATAAGCAGATTGCATTTCTTATCAAATGATATTTTCCCAAAATATAATCTTCTCAATTTGTACATTAGCCAAAATTTAATAGTGGACCTCAATATCAATGCATTTGGAGTCAAAGTTGGAGTCCATTTGACAGCTGTCATTAAGGAGCTCTCTGTTCTGAATATAGTTTCTGTGGTATTACTATATAACCTACTACAAACTACTAAGATAAAATGACATACCTATGACATTTTATAATGAATGCCGGTATGTCATTTTAAACGACCAAACACATTATTAAAAACATAGTGAAACTAAAAATATACTTACATTTTATTGAAAAACTATCCACTAGAATAATAATATATTCTCTACAGAACGTCACTGTCAAATATTTCAATTAAAAAACGTATTTTTGGTCGATTTTTCGACACTTATTTTATACTTAGGTTAAAAATCGGGAGCAGTGGAAACGCACAAGTCGACATCTAAGCCGTAAATAAGCAAATTCGTGGGTTGTCACTTACATGAGTGAGTAGCAAGTTACTCTATTGCTTCATAGATGGCGCTAATAGTCCTTGAAGGTGCGTTCAGAACGAAAATTGCCGCCTGTATCATACTATGTCATTTTAGGACGGTCTCCCCTATTTTTGCCGGGTTCTTGTGGTTGTACTGTACAATTTTAAATGCCATTTTGCTGTAAAACACACACAATACCTAATCACAATAATTATTAATAATGTTTCTGATGCAGGTAGTAAAACTAAATTAGAGGTTATGTCATATAGGTATTCGTTTTTACAGAATATGCGGCGTGCTACTCTGAGTTGTATAAGGGTTACTTCTATTATCCAAATTGCCAAATTTACTTTTAGTTTTATTAAAGTATCGCTCGAACTCTTAGATTTCGAGGTGTCACTAAAATTGGTGATTATAGAGCAGTGATGTAATGTATTGAGATACATGTATCTAGATACTGTATCTAAATACATTTTATGTACACCTAGATACATATCTAGATACTCACAATAATCAGGATCTGATTTAGTATCGAGATCCTTTTGAAAGTATCTAGATACTAGATACATTTTTTAGCCAAGATGCCAAGGCGTGACATGTGCCTATATTTAATTTTAAAAAATAAACAATACAAATAATAAAATGGGGTGTGATTTAGTGTTTTTTTTTAAATACCGTACATAAAGTACCTACTCAGTGCTCACTTTGGAGTGACGTACACGGTAAACTACTAATCCACAACTTGTTTTGATTAGTGACAATCTAAACTTCACATTCGTATAGACAGTTCTACTTTACCTACACACACACTTGTTTCATAAATATCTAAGTAGGTAAGTACCTTTTCTAGATATTTTCTAAAATTTATTTGTGGCGCAAACAGATCCATTTAATTTTTAATTGGGTTTTTCGCCACCAAACTGATTGAAAGACAACTTTTTCAAGTTGCCTCGAAAATAAAAAATAACTTCAACAAATTTGTTTTCTGAGCTTTCGGAGGATAAATCTTCCTCCTTTCTCAAAGACCATGTCACGTCAAAGTGAAGTGACAGAAAACAAATTTGTTGAAGTTATCTTTTGAGTTACACGTTTAAAGTTTCGTTCATTCAGTGTTAATAATTTATGAATTTTCGAGGCAACTTGAAAAAGTTGTCTTTCAATCAGTTTGGTGGCGAAAAACCCAATTAAAAATTAAATAGGTAAGTACCTATATTGATTGCCTTATGAGGTCTAAAATTTTCTTAATTAACTGATAGTATCTGGAAGTATCTAGATACTTTTTTAACATATCTGTATCGGTACTCAGATACTCTGGAAAAAATGTATCGGTATCTGTATCTGTATCTAGATACCGAAAAAATTGTATCTGTTACATCACTGTTATAGAGTTACCTAAAGTTATTACTATGTAACTTTCAGCAACTACATTTTTATAACAGTTGTGGGGTACATTATAAAACCTATGGTGAAATCTATTACCAAAGGTTAATGTCTGCCATTTTAAGCGTTTTACTGTTATAGCGTTGACTGACGTATTTATAAAGACTTCTCACGGCTATTGTTTTATGTCCTGGAAAACAGATGGCTCTGATGGCTAACAATGTATTCTGCATTGTATTTTATCTCCGAAAAGCTCATGGTGAGCCAAAAATGTGTCAGAAGTGACAGCCGTGAGCAGTCTTTAATAATATATCAGTCAACGGTTTTAGGTTAGGTTTAAATTCATCAAAGAAAATTAACTACAGGGTTATTGTATGATATATTTCGTTTTTTTTTTCTCGACATAAACTTAGGATTAATCATTACGTATCATATTCATGGCTGTTTAATGCAAATAAATAAAAATCGAAAATTACTAATTCCATCAAAAAATTGTTAACACATCATATTTCCAGAGCCCGTGAATTTTCTGGAGATAGACTCCAATTTCACCTGATGCAGAAAAAGTTGCACGTGGATTTATTGCTCTCCCGAGATCAAGTCTTCTTTTTCTATGATCAAAAAAGGAAACATGGATAATTTAAAGAAACAAAACATTATATGTCAACTTGGAGAAAACGAACTGTCCAATTCGTTTCAAACGATAAAGATGAAATTATTTAATATATCAATGGTATAAAGAGTAGTAAGTAGTAAAAAGTAATATATTGTAAGATATGCGCAATACAAATAAAAGAGAAGTTTTATAAGGGTGTCCAAGACCGCTTGAGAAGAAACTTAAGTTACCAGAAGTACTAATTATGCAGTTATAATTGGCCCATTTAAGGCATATAAGGGTTTCTTAATTGTAACGGGAAAGTTCTCGCAACTTCTTAAGTGGCTTCAAGTTTTATAATATTAGTAACGGTTGCTTCTCCGCGACACTTATAAAACAAAAAATGATATTTGGGTAGGGTGGTCAACCAATGTTACTTATAATGTTACCCCAATATTTTTTCGTTTTTGAATTCCGCTTATTACGGCCAATCTAACGATATGGGGTTCTGGCAAGAAATTTTGGAGCCAGCTTAAACTAAAAACAGGCCTTAGGTTTCTTTATACTAAAGAATAGTAATACTGTTGTAGTTTTAGTCCCCGTTATTGCCGTTATGCACATTTTCAAAATCACGTTTTTCAAAAAAAAATCAAGTGAAAAGATCACAAAATTGAAATTTTTACTCATATTGTTCTCACTTGTAAATTCCATATTGCCTCATAAAATTCCTATAACGTACAGAGCCGAAACACGAGATTTTCTTGTTCAGGGGAGTAAAGTTAAAAATATCTACCTACTATTTTTTATGTACCTATAATATGTTTTTTTTTTTTTAGTTTTTCGGGCTAGTTATGTACATTTTCATGCTTTCGATGGGCTTGTGTGGAAAAATCGGTCAAAGTCCCGATTTTCCCTTACAAGATTACGCCCTTATTTCAACCCTTTAGCCAGCTGCAACACTCAAGCCTTTGGTTTACGAAGCCATCAGGTTCTATTAATTAATCACTTAGTGAACACGGCTTGCGTAAAAATATGGGCATCGGCCACCTTTTATTTATGTTAAGGAAAATCGAATTTTCCATATGTTATCGCCAGGGGCCACTCGTAAATTTCCCTTCATTCTACTCAACATCGGTGTACTTTTCAACCCTTTTCGAGGCTTGTATATGCGAAAATGGGGCACCTAAATCTGTCCCTATCTGACGGTCTATTTATAATTCGCAAAATCAACGAGATATTATCAGTGGCTATAGAAAGGATACTCTTAGGATATTTCTGGATCAACATGAAATTTAGTGGAAGTAAAGGGTGGTCCACAAGACAATAGGTCAGTTAGTTATGCCAATCTGGTCACAAATCACAAATCTTACATTTAGCACTCTCTTGTTGAAAGGTTGTATTATTTTCCATGGCTACTCCTACTTTCGATATGACAATTTTAAAATGTAATTGCTCATATTATACCTTACAAATGGTTTGAGCATATACCCGCATATTTATATCGTTGTAATCGGAAAGAAGCGTATAGATTAAAGAAAGTAAAAATATGCAGGGTATTATAATAAAGAAACCTTGTAACTTTTTTATTTGATGTTTAATTATTGTTCTTCTAAAAACAGATTTGGAAAATTTAGAAAAACAATGAGAATAAAATCTTTCTGTGGCCTTATCTTTCTGCTAAGGAACCTTCACAATTAAAAAGGTGCTTACTTACATGAAATTTGTTAGAGCCTGTATATTATTATAGGAATGTGTTGATCACAGGCCACTAATTAATACATATAATGAAGTTTGTATAGCACCCAAGTATCTGATTGGATACTAATATACCTACACGTCTAAGTAAATTACCCCAGTTCCAGTTAGTATTAAATTTGTTGCACCTAATGGCAATTTGTCCCAGAGGTATGAGGGTAGTTAGATATATAACAATAATAATAATAGTAATTTTCGCAATAACAAACTATAGATGTACCCAGGAGCAACCACTAACCTATGCAGGGCAAAGGTGGTAATAATAATTATTATTATTTCGGTTTTATTGCCATTTACGGCTAAGGGCCGATTTTTCCAGACAGAACTAGGATAGCATTTGCACAAAAAATATCGGTAACCCCTAGAAACCCGCAGAAGTCCCTCTGAGTGTAGGACAATAATCAATGAAATCGCACAGGTAAAACATATATTAAAGAGGTAGATATGATTTCAAAATGCCTAATTTACGCATGTGCGGTTGTATTCCAAGTAGTGTCCGTTTGACGTATGTTTCAACGGACCCATCTGGAAATTGTACGATGTATCCGTGATAGGTATGTCTGCGGATGCCATGCGGCCGAGGAGAATTTAGAGCTACAACCCGTCGGGCCCTGATTTGTGCGCAAAATCCCGTATCCGCATTTACGATTTATTTACAGCTCGTAGAGAGGTCGGAAGGTCTAATTTCGAGGGGTGTAAATGTATTTATTCACCAGTAAAGGTGCACAATGTATTAACAATGGTGGGACGATAAATCGCTTGTCGCGGCCGCTGGCTGATTCACGTCGGGGGCTTAAAATTTACGATCTTTCGCCGAAACTTAAGTTTACACGGCAACATTGATGGCGAAAGGGAGACGTTAGTCCAGGAGAAGCGGGAAATAAATAAATGAACAAACTGAAGCGTCGCAGAAAATGTAGGTTTATCAGTTTCAAGACAGCATCAGCGTTCACCTCATTTATGTATTATCTATCTATCATTGAGCCAAAATATATCTACCATCTTTGCAACAGACCTAGAAAGCAGACAAAATGATACTAACGCTTTAAAATTATGTTAGGTTTAGTGTTTCACAACACTCTTGCAAATGTATTGTCCTTGACTTGTTCTTTCTGCAAGAACAAGATAAGACTCGTTCAAACTTCTTGTCTTGCTTTGCAAAACAAGACAAGAAGTCATTCTGCAAGACTCTTGCTACTTTACAAGAAATGTTGCTAAAAACAAGAAATCTCGCAAATTTTCTTTAATTATAATTTCTATGCAACTTTAATGACCGAAATAATTAATGTATGTGACGATAATATTGATTTTAAACAATGAGCATAAGTATAAACGGTTATTTAAGATTAATTACTGTATTTATACTAATATATTATCTAGTAAATATATTTTATTTACAATATCTACAAATAGTAAGTAATACTAGACCATGTTTCCAGGCATTTCAGGTACTTACTCAAAAATAAATTGAGAATTAACGTATTATGCCTCTTACGTCAGGAAATGCATATTTCCTGACTCCCCACAAACAAAATCATTCAAATTAATAGGTATGTAGTCTTTAATTAATCCACTACAATGGATTGCAAGACAAGAAAATAAATTAAAATCATTCTGGTCTGGACAGACTCTTGCTGGAAAAAATCTTGTCGTGCAAGCAAGACTTCTTGCAACTTCTTCTTCTTGCTTACAAGAGCAAGAGCTTGCCAGAGTCTTGCGATAACGCCACTAAACAAAAATGGAAGAACAAGAAGTTACAAGAAGTCTTGCTTGCAAGACAAGGTTTTTTCCAGCAAGAGTCGGTCAAGGCAAGAATAAATTTAATTTATTGTCTTGAATATAGGCCTAGCAAGACAAGAAATCTTGTCTTGTGAAACACTAATTAAGTTCGATGGAAAGTTGATTTACCGTCAAGCGCATTTGTTATATAAATTTATTTACAATAAATTTACCAGTATCTACGAAATTGATACCAAATTAATAATTTAAATTAAAATATCTTCAAACTTCTCACGTATCTGTCGTATCACGTATCTGTTTTGTTTAGAAAATTTTCTAGAAAGGCTAAAATTGTTTTTATGATTGATCGTAGTTGCTTGACTTAACTTCAACAATATCAAGACACTTTTGAGAAACTCTATAAGGCTATTGTCTTTTTTCGTGACCCCTACCTAAATAAAAAACTGCGTGTTTTTCTCTTGGTTAGGTAGGTAATGGGCGGTTTTTATTATTCGGAATTCGGAATTACTAAAGACGATATACAATTTTATTACAAAATAAATATTCCTTTATAAATCGATTTTTCCATTTAAAATCTTATCTCGTCTTCGAAGTTTTAGACTACGATCTTAATTTTAAGTTTAGCATAACTATCAAAGTTTCTTCTTTGGAAACAGTTTTTTTATGAATGATTTTATCTACAAATCAAATAAATGTTATACGTTGTTGTTCCTTGAAATTGACTGGTGTATCATGTGAGCTATATACGTAAATCCAATAAATAGGTGCTGACTGTAATACCCATTTAGTACAAACACACTTTTTTGTGAAAAGTTATATCAAAGGGAATAACGTCCACAGTAATATAGTGTTTGCCTTTGAAAAACAAACTAAATAACTGTATGTGAATCTATAAATATATTTTCCCCGAAACGAGTTGGGCCGGTAAACAGTGCACGTATCGGAATTTTTTTGTTCTAGACAATATGTTGGAATGTATTTCTTTCCCGGAAAGACTTTCAAAAAAAGCAACTTTCAGCTTTCTCAAATCTTTTCTAGTTTTCTTGAACTAATGTTAACAACTACACGAAACGATTTCTGCACGGTTTTACACTCCCACTAAACTTTTAGTGGCCTTTATGTTCGGTACTTGAATGCCCTGATGAGCGATCCGCCTGGCCTGCTATATACATGACTGGGTACTCGGGAGGCTTTCTTCGGAGTTGTTGCTCCGTATTTCACTTGTGAATAAAGTATGCGAGAAGAACCACAAAAAAATCTATACAGTGTCCCAGAATATGTCGGCAATCTCCCGGATTTATACAGGGGACGTTAAAATAACATGACAAGTTCCTTTAAAACAATTCTCAGAGATACCGGTTGTTGAAGTTCTTTTTTTTTTAATTAAATTATGGCAATATCTCCCAAAATAATCAAGCTGCTGAACTGAAGCTGTGTTTTAGGCGATGAAGAGTAATATGCTGAAGGCATCCATTTTTACGTATCTCACAGAGGGCGCCACTTGCACTATTTTTGGATCGTGTTATAGCTCGTAACTTTTTTAAGGATATCTTTTTGGTCCTGCGCGTCCATCATTTTAGTACATCTTTTCATTCTGCAACAAAGAGGTACTCTTGTTTCATAACGATAAAATAACCGTTTGCGTTTAAATTGGCGAAACGTGTCCTAAAACACCTGTTAGCTTCAACAACATAAAACTTTCTCCTACCTCTTTCAAATGTTACAGATCAACTGTACATTCAAAATGAAGAAAAAAATACCAAATGGACATTGTACAAAACACTATTGGTTTTCTTGAAATAGAGTGTCCAAATTTTATCAAATTCAATCCTTTCCATTTTGAAGGCGAATAATTTTTGGTACATTGTTCATAGGGATTTTTTTCTCAGTTTAAATGGTACAGTCGGTCTGTAACGTTTGAAAGCGGTAGGTATAGTATATTACATAGCGAGAGTTGTAAACAGCTTACTACGTATGAGTGGAAAACTTGCGCACGAGCCGCGCAGCGGCGAGTGCTGTAATTCCACGAGTATGTAAAAGCTTACAACTCGAGTTTTGTATTATAATTTTCCTTCGACGAAAGAAAAACTATTATAATAGATAAACTATACTTCTGATTATCTGGCAGGCAACAATTAGTATGTTGGTTAGTTGCTATGGTGACGCGGATGCCGCGCTAACAAGGCACCCGTGATAATTGCGTTTTAATTAAGAACAGATACGTAATTTTTTTTATTACGTGTCAGTCATTACGTGTCAGTGTTCGTAACAATGGACTTACTTATAACCTAAACCGTCACTTAATAGGTATGTTACTAGCATAGGAGTAGAAAAAATATTTTATGTTTCGAATGTTGAAGTTAACAGGTGTTTTGAGGAACGTTTCGCCAATTTCAACGCAAACGGTTGATTTTATCGTTATGAAACAAGAGTACACTTTTGTTGCAAAATGAAAATGTACCGAAATGTAACCCCAAAAAAATTACGAGCTATAACACGATCCAAAAATAGTGCAAGTAGCGCCCTCTGTGAGATACGTAAAAATTGATGCATTCAGCTTATTCTCCATCGCCTAAAACACGGCAGTGCCAAATTTCACTTCAGCAGCTTGATTTGTTTGGGAGATATTGCCATAATTTAATTTCAAAAAAGAACTTCAACACCCTCTATCTCCATAGGGGGGTCCTCTGGGAAATTTTCTTATAGGAATTTGTCATGTTATTTTAACGTCCCCTGTATAAATCCGGGAGATTGCCCACATATTCTGGAACACCCAGTATGTTAAATATTAAATCGAAATGAAATTTAGACGTTCACTCAGACTGATTTGAAACTTTAAAATTGTATTAGACGACTAACTTACCTAAAAGTAAATAGCATAAAAAATAAAAGCTTGTAAAAATATATAAAAGAGTGAAAATATTATCCCATAACTCTAAAAATTATTAATTTTCCTTTTTGTTTCAGGTAAGCACAACCTCCACCCTCTGCAGAAAGGAGTAAGGAATAATTTTAGCTTCCAAAAATTTCACGAATCTGTAATATACATTAAAAATATTGTTAAGCCCTTAGTCATAAAATTTCATATTGTATCCAGAGACAAGTTTTTCTGGCATATCAGGTAATGGATAATCAATTGAAAAAATGCCTTCCAGCTGGGATTCGAACCCGCCATAGGTACTTAACCAACTAAGCTACCGGAGCATACCTACTACGGGTTCCATCGGCTAGGTGCTATTTAATCCAATTGACTATTAGTAAGTAGCGGTAAGATATAGGTGACTTTGGTGTCTTCTACAACTAATAGTATCTATGGGCTAGAGAGTGGACGGTATATAATCTTTTACTATGGTTAGTTATGTCAACTGCCTGTTTCTTGTATCCACATAATTCAACATATTTGCAACTATCGGACGTGCGGAAACTCTAACCTACAATGTCAAGCCAAGAATATTAACGTAGCGTTTAGATTGGCCAGAATACTTATACAGGGTGTTTATAAGACGAAAAGTTTATATAAATCTGGGATCAAAACGCATGCTTAAAAAGATACAGGGTGTCAAAATAAAAACTTTATAACTTTTTTGGGGTGTATTATTTTCTCTGACGAAAATATGTTTTCCCCTGAAGTTTTTAAGTGAAAGAGGCGTGCTTTGCAGATGACTCTGGAGGGGGATATTTGCACTTTAACATTTTCTTGTAACAAAGATTAACATTTTAACAATAAAATTGAAAATAGTTTATTAAATATCAAATAATTGAGTTAAAGCGCAAAGTTGATAGTAAATTTTTTTTTATAGAGGGTGTTATAGTGGCGGCAGGTTTTAACCGCAAAAGCATGTCTATGAAGTTTATTCTTGAAAAAAAAATTCAAATCACCAAAAATATGACAAAATTGCTGTTATACTTAGAAACTGTTTAGTTCAGCTGGTTCGTACGCGACTGTCATGCTATGCCCCGTCAGACAGACCGCGAACGCCAGTTTAGTATTTGAATTTAGTCTAGCAGATGATAAAGATGGCAATATTCCAATGCAGAGATGGTAGATATACTGAGAGCATTTTTTGTCAGGAGAGGGGGGCAATGGCCGCGCAGAGAATGTATCATGAAGAATTTCCAGGAAGGCATAAGTACTCCAAATGTGCGAACTTTTGTTAGAATTGTCCAAAGATTAAGAGAAGAAAATTCAGACATTAAAGGGCAAAATAATGGCCGTGATTCGACATTTTTCGCACACGACTGTTTTCGGCACTTCGAATGTTCAAGGCTGGGATGTCCGAGTAAACAAATATGACGTTTGGATCTCCAAAGCAGGCGCGATTTTGTCGACTTTTTGATACCGGTTTATGTTCCAAATGTTGATAAATTTAAACAGTGGATCGACATAAACATGATACGAAGGGTATGACTTAGAGTATCAGCTCCACAAACACTATTAGATTCGTATATGCAATACCTACTAATACCGCAACATAATTTTCAGTCGTATCATTTAGAACAATCAAATAATCTGTGAAATATCTAAATATGAGAAGGGATTTTCAATCTCATGTTTGGGCAGATGAAAATTCACATAAAGTACGAGAAAGCCATTTCCAAGAAAGTTTTCTTTAAATATGGAGACAAGAATTGTTAATAGTAATCTTGTTGGGTTGCTAAACGGAGCTATATACTTGGACTTTCTAAGGAATATTCTTGACTTTTTTTGGACTATACATGTGTGATTTTTTTTCGCGTAGGTTACATGAAACAAATTGTTTACTCGACTCCTGCAAATACATTAGTATAGCTACGAGCGCGTGTAGAAGCCTCTGCGAATGAAATAAAACATAGCTACGATACATTAGCTAAAATAAAAGAATCTATGCAAATTGGTACCTACTCTACGACATTCTCCTTTTTTTAACTCGCGCATGAATAATAGGGTTTAACTGTCCAAACAACAACTATCGCCGCTAACGCTCAGTTGAACAAATATATTGAGGGTAACCAAATTCTGATTATACCGCAAACTTTACGGTTTCGAACCCCTGGAGCCTCAAACAAGGAAACTATCGGCAGAGGGGTCGAGCATGTTTACATAGTTGTCTACCTCGATCTCCTTGTGCATTACCGACAATTTCCATGTGCTAAACTTACTACCGCATTGAATTAGAAATTTGCCAGCGTGGTGGAATGGAACTGGCTCTACAGTCGATATTGAATTACGGGATTCCTGAGGGACCGTTGCGTCCCGTTTTCTATGTTTCCGCATATTACTGTTGCGAAGAGAATTTGGGGAAGGAAAATAAGCCGACAAAGTTTTAATGAGGATTGATGAAGCTGAAAAGGGTAGTTCGGGAAATAAAGTTTCTTTAATATTGTGGTGCAAAGTTGATTATAAATACTTCTTGTCTGTTTATCACAAGTGTATCACTAGATACATCAGTGAATGCCTAGGTGTGTTTTAGAAAAAAATTAATTGTTGGTAATTATTCTTTTAGAAGATCTTACCGACAAGGGAATAAAATGCTTTAGAATTCATTATTTAATATCAAAACATCAAAATAGTAGCAAGGGAATAAAGTGCGTCTTTTATTTAATCTCGAGAGTGAAGATTGTTGCTCATATAGCTTAAGCGCGAGGGCAACCATTTCTCAAGGGATTAAGAGTCACTTTAGTCCCGTGGTACGATATAAATGAAGTCATACTTGGAACAGCATAAAAACCTTTGAATTTTAAACGGATTATTTCTGCTGATAAGTTTGGTATTTTTACCAGCAGCAGAGCCTGGTAAATGCTATGAAATAGATCGCGCCCCGTATATCGCTATGTTCCAAGTGAGTTCAGTTCATTTATATTTTACCAGTGTAGCTCGATAACAGGCGCCTCGGCAATAAAATACGAGACAAAACACTTTTTTTAACCATATTATACCGCACCTGGTATTAGTATTGAAAAGAGATGATAGTAAAAACAAGTGACTGCATGCTCGCCTAATATAATATCACCAATACTTGCATGGGTTACACTGTTCGACGGCTGGCCACTTGTGCAGCGAAATGCGGTGGATAGGCGTGCCATAATTTCACAGATCTTAGGATATACTTGCAAATCGATATGGCTTTCTAGAGACCTTTTGACAATATTATATGGTGCATTAAACTTTACGTTGTGTTTGGCGACAACCTTAAAAAACCTTACAAGTCAAATATTGTGTTGCTTGTAGAATATGTATATTTTTGAAAACTGCGTGACGCTTCTATATTATGTCCTATATTTTTTTGTGGCACCAATTGGAGTTTTTTATTCTGTCTCAAGTGACCTTAGATATGCTATACATACGCTATTTTTTTCACCGCAGGAACTAAAATTTAAAAATTCACAAGACATGTAAAAAGAAACATTCAACATAAAGTACCAATTTACTATACTTTGCGCACGGTTGTATAGCAAGGAAACTGTTTGAGATGGATCAAAATAAATTTCACATTTCTATCTTAACTTTTCGAGGGCTACCTAATGGTGCTAGTACCAATTGGTACCATGTTGTCCAAATTGGTACCAAGAGTTGATACCTTGGTACCAACCATCAGTTACACCAACGGATAGTTCTTGAAAAGTTAAGAATAAATAGGAATATAAAATTCATTTTGTTCTATCTTAACCAGTTTTCTCGCTACAACGGTGCAGAGTAGTCAAAATTACTATTTTCAACAACTGGTTCATAGCTCATAATCTACTAATCTGAATCTATTTTTATAGCACTTTTTCTTCTGCGTTTTGTTACTGATGTTCATTTAATTAATGTTATTGAATAAAGTACATAGTTGGTCATAGTTCCTATTGATTTTGTTACTTTTAATCACTAAAATTTTTTATTCCCTTGGGAAAAAATATTTTAGTCCCAAGGGAGTAAATGCCGCACTTTATTCTTGTAAAAGAGGGAGTAACATTATCATTTTAGTCCCTGTCGTGCAAAAATAATAATATTTTGCGCTTGAGTTTTCCCAAAACTTTCGTTTCATACGTTATGATCCCAATTAAAATAACTGTAAGAAATTAAAAACTTTGGTAGTTTACTGATTTTCATTATAATTTGTCAACATGATAATTGTTTCGCCATATCGGTGATTTCTTCAGATGTATTGTTGTTGTCGAAATAATTATTTTTATTTTGACAAATTATAGTTAAAGCCAGTAAACCGGCACCGACGCAATGACAAAGTTCGGCAGCTGAAAACGATGAGTCATCCAAGGGAGGTGAGCCTAAGGCGCCAAATTCAAATTTCAAGATGTCAACTTGGTAAATTTGGTAAAAAAACACTTTAAAATGATTGTTTATATTATAGCTCGTGGTTTTACAATACGGATAATAATCTACGAGAGTGAAAGTAACATTTTCAAGGGGTTTTGGTGCATTTAGATATCTACCGGTAAAATTTTCGTAAATGCGAATTATTTCTTATTTGCCTGCCTAGATACAACTAAATTCGAATAAATAAAACCATAAAACTTACTGATTTCAAGGTGGTTACGTTTAATCACGTAAAATTGTTAGGTATAACACTCTCCAACAGTCCAAACCAAAATCCTGGAATAATGTGTATAGGAACAAAATCTCTTTTGATGGCCTTAACCCACTTTTCCCTTAAAATGGGGTCTTTATGGAGGAAAAAGCGGACACATTAGGACCGCCTTTGTAGTTTCCCTTGCAGTTGGGAAACGGAACACGTCCACGGCATGATTTGAATAAGTCCGAAACTATACACAAAAACCTATAAACTAAAATTGAACTTTAACCACTTTATTCTGAACCACTGCTGTTTTACCACCTTATTAATAAAACCGTTGATTGAGGAATCTTCCACCGACGATAAAGCTCCACGTCCTATATTACTAAAAAACACAGTCCAACACACAACAAACGTTCTCTAAAACAGGAAAATCGCCAGACAAGTACATAAATGTAAACAACTACAAAAAGCTACCTCCTTGCCTCCCTGTGATGACGTAGTGACGTTTCGCGTCGCCAGCTGGCAGGCCTTTTGTCATTGCGGTGCCAACTTGTCAGGTTGACAATTAAATATTTCAATAATAATTGTTTTTTTATTGATGACTAGACTAGATTGGCTAGACTAGATTAAAATAAATGGTACAGGCACAGAAAATATACGCTATACTCGGAGCGTATATTTATGTGGGTACAGGCAGATATAGGTATTCTAAAAAATCGCTAATACGATTTATTAAACTTTCACTCTTATTAGAAACTGGCATAGAAGGTCTTGTATTTTGTATGAAAGAGGGCATTTTAGCAGTTTATCAAACTCTACAATTAAAAAAAACGGGTCGAATCGTACAATTATTAATAAACTTTTTACAGAAATGAAGGAGCATGACAGAGATGCGCGTGCAATTTTGAGTGATTTTAACAAACTAATCGAGGCAGAATTCCTTATTTTTCGCAAAATCGTATAAATTTCCAAGAATGAAGAAGTAGATACCTACACAAACGCCTATACCACTTTGGTGCATGCCCTGAAAAGTTAATTTAAATTACAAAATTTCATACCGATGAATTATTATCCTCATACATTTAGTTTTGCAAGCCAGGAAAGAGCCACAAGCCGCACAGCTAAGCATAATCGAAACACCACATACTATGGCACCTATCACCGTCTCAGATATCAAAATATTTTGTCAAAACTTGGTCCCTACACGGTGGGATTTCCGTCTCACGTATTTTATAATATCCACAGAGCTTTGACTCCTTCCTGGGGTTCTTTATTCATTGGTTTAGACAGTGACACCAAAAACAATTACAGGATAAAACTGTGAAAATTGTCTGCCTGTAAATTATTATTCATGTTATTCCTAAAAAAGGTACTTTTAGGTCGGTAATAAGGAAACTAAAAGGGCCAAACTTGTCCGGGGGTGTGGTGTAGCTTATTTTTATGTCGTCCCACGACCGCACGAAAAACTTTTCCCAAATTCGCAGAGTTACCCCCATTTCCGAGGGTCGAATTTTATATAGCGGGATGTAGATGTTCGGAATTTATTTACTGACCTGAAAGAAATAAAGGGGCCCCTGGTTGGGAGATTTGATCGCTGTTTTATTTTATTAGGGATATCGAAAAATGCGACTTTCCGGGAATTTTCGAAGCGATTCCCTCGAAATAAGATAGTTAGATAGGCGGGTGACCCATCGTAAAACGTGAATGGCTTTTATGTAACTATGCGGCCCCTTTCATCGGTGAAATTAAATATGTGCTTTACATAAAACTCGGCCTGAGAGGGAAGACCTAAGAGTACCTACCAAAACACTTTGAACTGTGAGCAGGTACTTATTATAATATTGGTTTCAATATCGTTTTATATATTGCGAAAATAAAGAACATAAAAGGCCTGTAACCTTTATTTACAAGGTTTCGTGCTTTTCATTTATATTTTTATTAAGTATTTTCTATAAATTTGCGTATAAAAAATTATATATAAAAAAAGGAGGTATATACAATGTGTTTCCGATTTGGGTTGCCTATACCACAAATAGGTAAAAATTTGAAATTTTTGAGAAAAAGTAATTCTTCAAGGAAGAAGTTTGCTTGCCTTAGGTACAAGGTCCTCCAAAATTTAACAAAATTAAAAACAATAAAGAATAAAGTAACGCTATACAGAGTGATTCAGTCAGTAAAAATTTAACCACACAGTGGGGAGGACTACTAAAAGTATATAAAATGCGAAAAAATCTATGTTGCCGCTGGTCGTGGTTGCGCCCAGTGACGAATCCAAAATAGAGGGAAGGATACGCACCCCCCTGATATATCATGATATCACTCGTGCCCGTGTTGCCACATACCTTGGTGTATGACATGAGAAAATTGCTACTGGTACAATCTTATGGAAATATCTCATCATGAATTCGCAGTTTTATTATAGGACAGTGGGCTTATTACCGTATTGTACGCACTAGGAGGTAACTAAACTTTTTTGTTTTAAACAATTTTCTGTATCTCTTCAAATAAATCGGTGGGCAACCTTCAAACCTTTTTCTTTGAATGGTAATAACACCACAAAAATATGACCGATTTTCCTAGAAATTTTAAATGACACGGTATTACTTATTTTATTTAGTTAAATAGAGGACAAAAATCCCCATAAGTCGGTGAAGCCCGCAACTTTCTATCTCACTCCTAAGGAATGATATTAGAAAAACAAATACCTAAAATTAGAAAATTCGGCGTAGATTTAACAAAAAGGTAGCAATTCAAATGTTAAATTTAGATAGCCGAAATAATTTTAAGCAACTTTAATTATTTTTAAACGTAGCATCAAGATTTTTTTGTTCTAAAATCTTGCTTGTTTTTACTTTTTTACATAATATTAAATCAAACAAATAACTATATTTCCGAGTAGGGTTTAAAAGCAATCAAATTTTTTCATGAGGAGTTTGTGGTATAAGTTACCCAAACTGTATACCCTGTATATAAAACCTGTATATAAAAAATTGAGTAGGTATTGAATATATCCGATTTTATAATTTTCAAGATGCAGAACTCTTAAGTTTATATTTTTTACGATGACAAGAGCATTAAAATAAGGGGCAACTAATAAAAACTCAATGTCAAGGAAAATTTACAATTTTTGTTACATAAATCTCACTTACCTGCAAACTATATTGTATAGTATAACTGAACTCACTTGGAACAGCATAAAAAAGCTTGGGCGGAGTTTGCTTTGTAAAACAAGACAGAGTCATAGGCGGCGCGCGGCCCTTAATAATATTATAAAAATTTTATTTAAATGCTCTAAAAATAATAAAATAAACTTTGAAATAATTAGATCCAAATCAAACCAATAATTTTGTTTCAGACAAAACAACACCGCACACAAAAATCTATACACAAAACCAAAATCCGTAAAATAAAGCGCAATCCTTATTTCCGTGCACGGCACTGGTTATACTGGCCTAACTGGCCCACGTCGACACCTACTCCATGGATCTCCGAAACGCCGACCAATCAAATCGCTACGCTCGCTTTCTTATTGGCTGCCTCCTTGACTAGGTCGACGTCGACGACATTCTGCTGATAAGTCTGGTATTTTTACCAATAGCAGAGCGCGGTAAATGCTATGAAATAGATCGCGCCCCGTATATCACTGTGTTCCAAGTGAGTTCATTTATACTATACCAAATAGGTATTGTTGGTACTTTCTTTGTGGGGCTAACTGATTTATTTCAACACTAATTGATTTTTACACCACAGGAACAAACGTATTGAAGGGAAACTTTTGCAAATTATCATGAAAAAACTTCTGGGAAGTAAACTTTGGCGCTTTGTGAATTGTTCAAATCAATAACTTTTGAAAATTATAAACAAGTATACCAAATGTGCGTCCTCAAAACGAACTTAGCATTTCTAAGATTCTCTTATTAAGTTCCCAAAAGAAAGTCAAATACATTCACCATTCAAAGGAAATGCCTAACAGAGCTGAACTTAATTGACGCACCCGTATAAACATTGAACTTTACCCCACCGCGCCTTTTTATTTTCAACTATAAAAGTCGCCCGAACACGTGCGCCAATTCTCAGAGACCAATTTCCCCTAGATTTCCACCGGCGGCTGCTCGCATTTATTTTCGCAGTGCCCCGGATATCATTCCACAATTCCGTGTTTGCTACGTTTCGCGCACTCCCGGAAAATGTGATCAGTACGTTTTTATTAGCGCGGGAATTGTAATGGGGTTTCTTCCGGCCCCCAGTGCGGGGCCCAATAGACAGATTGGAATCGTTACAGGACTCCCCCCCACCCCCCTTATAAATATGGTAATTACGAGTAAACTAAAGCGGACACGGTCCTATGTATTTCATCAGAAAGTCGTAGCAGCAAGAATACATTTGCATGGTTAGGGAAAAACTATGCCACTGTGTTGTTTTGTATTTATTTGGTTTGGCTCGGCTAGACACTATTATTCCGTCGAGAGAAATTTCAAGATAACAGATTGCAACAGAAATTTTGTCATCTCCATTACAACTTAATAGCAAGCAACAATTTTGTCAATCATTTAAAATATTAACTTCTAAATTCAAACGATTTATAAGGTCGGCGTAGGTATATCTATCAAATACGAATATTTTATATATTTTATATAGGTTCAAGTTTCACATTTGATAAATTTTTCATTTCATTCAGATAGGTGAGTATAGGTATTTATCCAAATTTTTCTACACTTTTTATTTTGTCACGTGTCTAGGATCTTGTTTATTTTTATTTCTCACAGATGGTATAGCTTTGACGTTCGAATAATCTTTCACAGGGAAGGTTGAAAAAATATGAAAATTCCTCAAGAGTAAAGTACCGTTATATTTATAACTACAGCAGAATGACACTAAGAAAAGTTGTTTGGAATCCCAAGGCAACGTCAAATATGAATTCACAGCCACCTACTCAAGAGAAGAAAAAAATCACACTTTCGCATTTTTTATTCATCACACTATATAATGCATATTGTTTGATATGTATTTTGAGGCACATCTTCGAGCACGACAGTACGATACCACTGATTTTTATTCATGTTCAACTAGCAGCTTAAAAACACTTAATAACTGAATGTTCTGCAAAGTTTGTCATTTTTTTGTGTCCAGGTAAAATACTCCTACAATTTCAAACATGACATAGCAACTAATCTGTCAAAATATTTTAATACAGCAACCATTTAAGAGTTATTTAATAAATGATAATTCAACAATAAAAATATAAAAAAAATATATGAGAATAAACATTTCAGTTACTACTCTACATGTGCCCCTTCCTTTTCTATGTAGACTATTGTTCTTCGGTTCATTTAGGTATTTACGTTTTGTAACATGTGTTCCACAGATTAGTTGCTATGTTATGTTTGTTATTATAGGAGTATTTTACCTGGACACAAAAAAACGACAAACTTTGCAGAACTTTCAGTTATTAAGTGTTTTTAAGATGCTAGTTAAACATAAATAAAAATCATTGGTATCGTACTGTCATGCTCGAAGACGTGCCTCAAAATACATATCTAACATTATGTATTATATCTACAGGGTGATGAATAAAAAATGCGAAAGTGTGATTTTTTTTCTTCTATTGAATAGGTGGCTGTGAATTCATATTTGACATTGTCTTGGGATTCCAAACAACTTTTCTTAGTGCCATTCTGCTGTAGTTCTAAAAATAAGGGTACTTTACTCTTGAGGAATTTTCATATTTTTCAACCTTCCCTGTATACGAATAGAAATTTCCAAATTTTACGGGTGGATTTGGAGTTTAAGCACAAGCACCAACTTTTAGCAAGAATAATTTTTCTTGAGGAACTTCAAATAAAGAAAATTCCCATTTGTGTCCAACTTTCTGGCAGACACTGTATAAATAAATATTTTTAGTTTTGTTTCAATACGTCTCAATTATTGAACCAGTCACAATTCCGGTTGTGACAATAGGTATATGCGTACAAAATGTGAAATAAAAATTTTCCAGAATCTCTAACGCCGTTTCTTGCTTATAATTTATGGACCCTCTTAACCGATGTGCCATAATTAATGCTTTTTGTCTTTCTAATTTGTTTTGATTTAAGATCAAAGGATTTCGTAAAATCGCGTCTGCTCTAAATACCTTCCTAAAAATTATTATTTTCTACCTCCGGCCGTTTGAAGTCACCGAAAGTAACAAGGCCAAAACTGATTAAAACCGAATTCAGAACGCAAAACGGGGCATATTTAATTCGGCCGAGGCCGTTTCAAAGGAACTCCGAATTATTCTTTTTACGGTCCGGAATTTGATTAAACGCATTGAAACGACTTTCCGGCTCTTTTTCCGGCCCGTTTTTCGGCGCCATTTAATACGTGCCGGCACGTTTAGGCGGGATTAGGCCGCGTATACATCATTCAGGCTAATTTTGTTAAGTGGCCCGTGTGGGCAAGGCATAACAGGAGGGCATTAAAAATTTACGGAAACAGTCTGTGAAGGGCATCGAAAAAGAAAAGTACGAGAGGACGCGCATATTAAACTATAACGATTTCCGGGGACGGCGGGGAGAGGTGAGCGTATGTGTATATGAATAAAATAGCGGCCGGGTTGAAAAACTTTTACTTCCCGTACCTGTTCGTCGGTTTATTGCCAGAGGGCTTTATAACGGTAATATACCCATTATAGTAGCCCATTATTTTTACTTTAAGGCACTTTTTTATATTATCCTGAGATTTGAAGTGGGAAATATCCATTTGCAATTTTATTTACTAACTTTTGATGTGATGTATAGACCTATACCTAATAAGTGTGAAAAAATGCATTGGATGCAGCGGAATATGAAAAAAAAAACATCTATGAACATGAACCTTCCTCCGAAAATACTTAATAAAAATGATAAAGGATATTATATTTTAAATTTTATTTTTGTTTTATTCAAATAACTTGCAAAAATTGAAATATTTTATGGAATTTGGTGTTATGCAATTTGGTCCACTTAAGATGATGAATATCAAAAAGAAAAGTTAGTCCCGAAAAAACCCATCACCCCAAATATTTCAATTTTTGCAATAGTTATTTGAAGAAAGCAAAAAAAAATTTAAACTTCAACATCATGTATCTTTTTTATCAAGCATTTTCGAAGCCATGTTTTTATAGCATTTTTATTATTCTTCTTTTAAAAAATACGCACGTATTTATTTACACCCAGAATACCTACAGCAACCTGGTACCTACTATTGCCCAAAAGGGGCGGGGGAACATTTTTGTTACTATTATTATTTTAGAATGTTTCTATAGAATTGTTGCGAATTAGGCGTTAGATAAGACATAATATTATGTCCGTGGTATGAAGTTATAAAAAAAAACAGTTTTCAACGATTTATAACTCTAAAAAGATTTGAGATGAAAAAAAAAACGAATATGTACTTTTTTTTTTCAAATTCCATCAGCTTTACTCTTATACAGTGTGGTCATTTAAGTGTGCAACATATGGGATTTCTTTTCATTAATTGCGCACAACCAAAATACAAATATTGCCTAAAGTTTATGCATGTTCAATAATCATATTAGGCGCACTTAGAATGGTTGCACGTTAAACAGCATACAGGGTAGGTAAAAAAATATAAAAATTGTACAAAAGTAAAGTACCCTTATTTTAGAAAATTCAGCTAAAGGTTATTAAGGAAAGTTGTTTAGAATTAATGTTCAATAATCATATTAGGCGCACTTAGACACTTAGAATGGTTGCAAGTCAAACAGCATTTAGGGTAGGTCAAAAAATATAAAAATTGTACAAGAGTAAAATACCCTTATTTTAGAAAATTCAGCAAAAGGATATTAAGGAAAGTTGTTTAGAATAAAAAGCTATGCCTAAGTAGCAAAGCATAGCCTCCTAAGAAAAAAATGTTTGTCGTCAATTAATTAATTTCCACGGTTTCTTAATAAACATTTAAAATAAAAATTTTGCACCTTAAATGAGAGTTTTTTAATATACACATTATCATTACTAATGTTTTACCTTGTTCAGAAGAATTTTTGCGAAATTTTAAAATTTTGTTTAATATCGTTGCAACAAACATGAAGTTTGTGATTCCCTAAAAAATTAAAAATCTAATTTAATTTTACAAATATTCTTGAATTTGAACAAAGTTATGCGAAATTGATTTAATTTTGAATAATTTATGAAATTTTTTACGGTAAATATTTAAAACAATTACGAAATTATTAATGTTTAAAAAAATTTTCTTAGGAGGCCATGTTTTGGTATTTAGGCATAACTTTTAATTATAGACAACTTTTCTTAATAGCATTTTGCTGAATTATCTGAAATAAGGGTATACTCACTTTGTGCATATTTTTATATTTTTTGACCTACCCTATAATTTGCCGTTTCACTTTCGGGAATATTTGTATTTTGGATGTGCAATTAATTAAAAACATCCCATATGTTGCTCACTTAAATGACCATACTGCATATGATGAAGCTTTTGCTAAGACCAACCATTTTCGAGACATAAGCAAAAAACACAAAAAACACCTTTTGGGAACCCCTGGAGTTAGCTTCCCTCGCAGACCGAGGGACTTTTGGTATCTACGTATCTCACAGAGGGCGCCACTTGCGCTATTTTTGGATCGTGCTTTTACTTTTTTTAGTGCATCTTTTCAGTTGCAACAAAAGTGTACTTTTGTTTCATAACGTTAAACTCAACCGTTTGAGTTGAAATTAACTCCAACATTCGAAACATAAAATTTTCACCTATACCGCTTTCAAACCTTACAGATCAACTGTACCATTTAAAATGAGAAAAAAATTGCCATGAACAATTAATTAACCACAACTTATTCGCTTTCAAAATGAAATAAGGATTGAATTTGACAAAATTTGGACAAGCTATATTTCAAGAAAGCCAATAATATTATGACCAATATCCATTTGGCATTTTTTTCTTCAATGTGAATGTACAGTTTCCAGTTATGGGGCACATTTTGAAGAGTGATACATTTTTACTTCAAAAAAGTTATGAGTAAAAGCACGATCCAGAAATAGTGCAAATGGCGCCCTCTGTGTGGGATACGTAAAAATTGCTTATTCTCCATCCCCAAAAACACAGCAGAGCCAAGTTTCCTTTCAGTAGCTTGATTATTTTGGGAGATGTTGTGATAATTCAATTTCAAATAGAAAACTACAACACAGTATATTTTAAAAACGAAGAACTTTACGACCTATATTTATATTAGCAACCCACCTTACAATGAGTTTTTCTACAAATGGTCAAGGTCCTGATGAACAACTGGGACACCCTGTATAAACTACTAGTGTGCAGTATCGGTGACTACTAACCTAAAATACCGAAACAAAAATTTGGGTTTTTTTGCAAATCTGTTGCAGTTGTATCAGCATTTTTGTGCTGAAAGGGCCTCTAACTTGTTTCGTTGTTGTCAGCTTTTATGACGATCACTCTTCACACCAAAGCAATCTTATATTTTTCCTTAACAGAAAAAATGAATAATGTCAAAGTGGATTTCTTTGAACGATATGGATTGCGTAATCTCCTTACTTAATCGGGTTGCGTAATCGGTCGCTCCCCCCCCCCCCCCCTCCCCCCCAACATACCAAGCAAGCAATCGATATCCTGGAAGTGACATTTTCATTTCATTTTGGGGGATGAAGGAATTGCGACAATAGCCTGACGGGGAGAGGAAAAAATCCGTTCCCGAGCATCAGACCCCAAACAAAAATCCGCTTTCGCGAGTTTCGGAAGGAAACAACCGGAATAGATTTTAATTAGCCCCACGCTCACAACTTCCCTTTTTCTCGTCGAACTGAAAGGATAAGTAATAAAGGAATCACCGCCCGGTTCTTTTTCGAGATGCTTACGGTGTTTCCCTCATGTAAGTGCTATGCCTACGTAAATCGGCCCGTTGAACCGATCTAGCATGGTTGTGCTAGGACCCAACGGTTTCTCAATATTCGGATTGTTTAAATTATAGACCGGGAGATAGTGTCAGATTTTTGGACGTGATTTTACTCGGTATGCCTTGCAAAGGGCATTATGTGGCACATATTCTCACAATGATAAGGTATGAATCAGAGAGTCATCCTGGGTTCTTCATGTGAAAAACTGAGTTTTCAATTATTCGAAAAATATGCGTTTTGATATGATTTTATACAGGCTGCCATGTGTTTTATAATGAAGTTCAAAATAGAAAATTCCTCGGAAAACCATAGGCATACCGTCAGGGTGGGTCCAAAGGGCTATTATTGCCACGTGATCTTGTATATATTTTAATAATTAATTTTTCCACGTTTCTGAACAGGCTGCCAATGAGAAATATGCAAGTTCTTGTTATGAAAATGGATGGCATACCTTTCGCGCATGTCCAAGTACTGTTTAAATTTAATGTTATTTAATCATTTAAACGAGTTATTCGATGTAAAGTGTACTTGGACATGCGCAATGGATATGCCATCTTTTCTTCAGCAGTTTCATAACAAGAACTTGCATACTTCTCATTGGCAGCCTGTTCAGAAACGTGGAAAAATTAATTATTAAAATACAAGATCACGTGGCAATAATAGCCCTGTGGACCCACCCTAACGGTATATGCCTATGGTTTTCCGAGAACTTTCTATTTTGAACTTCATTATAAAACACATGGCAGCGTGTGTAAAATCATATCAAAACGCATATTTTTCGAATAATTGAAAACTCAGTTTTTCACATGAAGAACCCAGGATGACTCTCTGATTCATACCTTATTATTGTGAGAATATGTGCCACATAATGCCCTTTGCAAGGCATACTGAGTAAAATCAAAAAAATCATCAAAATCTGTCACTATCACCCGGTCTATTATTATCATACTCAAACCATTGTTAAGAATCAAAACAAGTTCATGAAGCAACCGTTGTAAAAAAAATAGATAGTTGTCAGGCAACATTTTTCGTAGCTTGCAACCACTCTCGCATTTAGCAACTAAACTAACAGGGCTCCTCAAAGGGGAGCAGAAGAAAATACATTAGCAAATTATAATTATACATAGTGTTCCAGTTGTAATAGTTGAAACAGACGATAGAAAATTACATTTTAAGCAAAAAAACTATAGTGCAAACTATACTGTTTTCTAAATTAATTCTTAGTCAAGCCATTTCCGAAGTTGCTACTTTTTTGAAGCGCTAACTTGAATTTGCTTTGTTTGTTCAAAAACCAGTATACAGGATGTCCCATAGCTTATCCGCCATAGGGCAACAAGCGGTACTAGACGTCAAAATATACCGTGTGAGCCAAAAATGCCTTAGTAAAATGTTGCTCGTTTAAAAGATAAAAAAAGAAAAGATGAAATGAAACTTGAGTTTTCGAAGGCGAGAAATCCGAGGGCGCTTGGTGCGAACTTCGTGATGAATTAAATTCTGCATTATATTTTACCCTGTGAAGCTGGGAATGTTTTGACTTCGAACTAGAGAAGAGTCATCATTTCCACGTAAAAAACATACTCTTGGTAAATATCGATATCTCAAGCCGTTTGCGAGATATTCGTCTCTAAATGTAGAAACACCGGGAAAAAATAAAATCCAAATTTCGAAAATACAACGAGAAGGTATTTCGGCATTTTATTAATTCGGATTTCTCACCTTCGAAATTATTTCAATTTTTCGAAAATCAAGTTTCATTTTCAACACCTTATATCTTTTAAACGAGCAACATTTTACTAAGGCATTTTTTGCTCACACGGTATAATTTGACGTCTAGTACCACCTGTTGCCCTATGGCAGATAAGATTCACATTTTCTATCGTTTACTACGAAATAATCCTTTACTACTTGGAATGGAATGATACATATGGAATTTCACGTATTCATTTTATTATCCAGTTTTCCGTTGAGAAATACCTCGTTAAATCCATCGTCATTTATCAACAGGAATATTGCTCTGATTATTTACCAATGTCTCAATGCTCCAGCAACCTACATTTTCTGTGGGAATGAAATTAATTATGCGTCACTCACACCCCGGATGTGAACTTAATGACTACATCTCTCAAAATAATGCAATCTTTCCATATTTTATTTTACTTAGGTTAGAACAACTGTCAAAAGTCTGGTAAGGTTGTTTAATAGAAGAGCCTGTTGATAATTTGGCATTGACGAAAGAAAAATCTGCCCAGCATCATCCTTGCTTGTTGGTGTAGGCAAAGTAATATTATTTATTATTTATGCTTGAAAAATTCACTACTTATTGTCACTATTTGTTGTAAAATTTTCTGCAATCAGCAGTGGGACTTTGTCTTCTGATCAACATCCAATCGGGTGTCCTCGGTACTAGTACTACACCATAAATATTTTGTCGAGTAGGACCACGCACAATAATATTGCTATCGTTATGTAGTTTTATTAAACAATGCGTAGCTTGTAGGTAAATGGAAGTGATAAATAGTCAATGCCAATTAGGTATAGTATTGCTAAAGTCAGTTGAAGCTAGCGACTTTATAATAAAAGGAATACAGGACATAGGCGCCACCCAGTTTTCATAAATAAAGGGGTGATTCAGTCATGCTGTAAAAACCACACAGTGGGGGAAGCCTACTAAAAAGGAAAACGCGAAAAGTTTTTTGCCCAATTATCAAAACATGAGGCAAATCAACCTTAGTACCCGAGTAGCTTGGCGCTCTTATGCGTCCTGTGTTGAAGAGGGAAGGACAAGCCATTGCTCTACGCTCCGCGTTGTAGACCGTATGCCTGCCACTGCGGCCATACTCTTCAATATAATACCTTCGTGTTCGACAGCGATCATATGGATCATATGGAAATATCTCATCATGAATTCGCAGGGCTTATTGCCGTTTAATACGCGCTAGGAGATGCTAAGTTCTGACGCTAATGAACAGAATAAAATTTCGTGTGTAAGTCTGTGTACTACACAGACGACTACACAGTGTGTAAGTCAAGTTGCTTGTGGCATTTTTGAACAATTCCTCTAAACAACATTTGTACCATTTGAGCGCAGTTTTAGTTGATGTTTCAATTGATGTCCTCGGGTACTAAATTGGATAAATTATGCTTTAGCGACGACCAACAACAAGTATATGGCTAGGGCGCAACTTTCGCCTATTTTATTTCAATGCCAAATTAACAACACACTTATCTATTTACTGTTATTTCACTTTCTCGCCCTGTGGAAACCCGTGGTAAGATGGGCTTCATGCTAAAAAGGCAGGTATTGTAAAGGAACTGTCGAGGCGCGTCTGGTATCAAATGGAATGGGAAACGAGGGGTGAAACCGGCTTCCCCTAAAGGAGAAACAGGGTAGGAACCGATACCCCGCATTCGACTATTCGATTTTCTCCCGAATTCCACACGTGAAAATTCATTACCCCAAATTGCGTTACTGTCATTTCGCACCACATCATTAGTTTCCCGACCCTTTCCGGCAAACAGGGGCAGATCGGATTTGGGATTTTTTTTTATTTAGTTAAGCGACTAAAAAGGAACCTCCGAAAAAAATACAGCGCACAGTACGATTCTTTTCTACCACCGATTTTCATTGAAACCATAGAGCGATTTTTATATATATAAGATCTGACACCACACGGTTAATCAGGTCACCCCTAATACCAAATTTGAATAACAGGTACATTCAGGTAGTTCTACAAGATGCAAATTTCAGCAATAGAGGAATTTTAAAACAATCTTTCGAGTGAAGTATGCCATGGAATTGTTTCAAAACAGTTGAACGGTAAACTACTCCAAGTGTTGTTGTGCAAAGATCCAATGAAAAACATACAGGGTGTTTTTCTCTGTGCCATCTGAAAGTGGTAATTTGTTAAACTTTATACGGGTCAAAAATCACAAAACATTATAAACAAACGAAGTCTAAAAATTACGGAAGGCTGCCAGTCAGTAAGTATTATCTTAGACAGTGACAGGTCCGGAAAGGTCCAATAATTTGAATAGTCTTTTATTTGTTGGTTGGCATTTTGTAAAAAAAATACTTTTGCTTTTCTTAATATTTTTTCAATAATTACAGAACACTCTTTATCCATCTAAAGTTTCATAAAAATGTAACATTTTGATATGACCCAGAGAAAATTCCTATTTTGCTTAACTTTGACACCCTGTAAATGGAACAGATGTTATAAAACGTACATACCAAAAGGAACCAAAGAACAATAGTTTGCATAGAAAAGGAAGGGGCACATGTAGAGTAGTCACTGAAATGCTTTTGTTGTGATATTTTTATTGTTGAATTATCATTTATTAAATAACTCTTAAATTGTTGCTGTATTAAAATATTTTTATGTTCCACAGATTAGTTGCTATGTTATGTTTGAAATTGTAGGAGTATTTTACCTGGACACAAAAAACGACAAACTTTGCAGAACTTTCAGTTATTAAGTGCTTTTAAGATGCTAGTTGAACGTAAATAAAAATCACTGGTATCGTACTATCATGTTCGAAGATGTGCCTCAAAATACATATCTAACTCTCTTGAGTAGGTGGCTGTGAATTCATATTTGACGTTGCCTTGGGATTCCAAACAACTTTTCTTAGTGTCATTCTGCTGTAGTTATAAATATAACGGTACTTTACTCTTGAGGAATTTTCATATTTTTCAACCTTCTCTGTATACGAATAGAAATTTCAAAATTATTATTGGTGGATTTTGAGTTTAAGCACAAGCACCAGCTTTTATCAAGAATAATTTTTTTTAGAAACTTCAAATAAAGAAAATTCCCATTTGTGTCCAACTTTCTGGCAGACACTGTGTAAGCAACAAATATAAACAATGTTTATTCAAAACAATTTAAGTCTACAGTTTGTTCCGCTAATATAAAATGGAAAAAATAATAAAATGTTCATGACACTCTTGATTTTCTCAAAAAAAGACACAAGTCTAAACAGGAAAATTGCCAAAAAAGTGGATACAACTTTTTTGTTAGGCGAGATAAAAAAATAATTTATAATGCGTACCTATCGAAGAAAAAAATTCAATATCTTATTTGATTTTTAATGAAAACAAAACTTACCTATACAAAACTAAAATTCAAAATTCAATCTATTATTAAAATTATCAAAAGTAATGTTTGAAACTCGTTAGGAGATGCAAGTTGTACAAGTTACACTTTGCCTTACGTAAATAATAGCTATTGTTGTCAAATCCAAAAAATCAAAATATATCTACATATATGTATATTATTAGTGTGAAAGAATGGAAATTTTGATCAGGGAGTAACATTTGCTCCTAAACAACTTTTCGTAGAACTATTTCTTTAGTTTTCAGTATACAAAAATTAAATTTTTAGAAAAGTTCCACAAAATTTCGCCTTACGACAAATTAATTAAAATAAACCCTTTCTAAAAGTTATTCAGCAGATTTTCCGCAAAGGTCGAAATTAATTTGTGTTGTTTCATAGTTTCTTGCAATTTTTAAATACCGATATTTAGTGGGATTCTCTGTGTAAAATAATGACTATATCCGCGCTGTTAATGGCGATTTTGAAACTTGCTATTAACTATCCTAAGGAATTTTTTTGTCACTATTCACATCTTGTCGATACACAATCTCGGGATACACTGCAGGTACTGTACTTTCACAATTTGCCTGCAAACACGACCCCAGGATATTTTTCATCGATTTTCTCGAGAGGAAAAA
Organism: Pseudeuparius sepicola; assembly: GCA_963920635.1. Taxonomy (NCBI): domain Eukaryota; kingdom Metazoa; phylum Arthropoda; class Insecta; order Coleoptera; family Anthribidae; genus Pseudeuparius; species Pseudeuparius sepicola. Next base: position 11,722,667 of record OY987300.1, on the reverse strand, counting down.
AAACGGGGGTGGCGATGGGTTGATCCTGTCTCCCTTTGCCCGCATCTCCAAACCCTTTGGTATTTAAATAACCCCGTCGCCGGGAAAGGGGAAAACCATAAGCATCCCCGAAAAAAGCCGGGACGTAATTCCATTATTATCCTTTCAATTCGGCGGAAAAAGGGAAGTCGGGAGGGTGGGGCCAATTAAAATCTATTCCGATTGTTTTCTGGAGAAACTCGCGAAAGCCGATTTCTATTTGGGGCGCTCGGGAACGGATTCTTTCCTCTCCCCGTCAGGCTATTGTTGCAATTTCTTCATCCCTCAAATGAAATGGAAATGTCACTTCCAGGATATCGATTGCTTCCTTGGTATTCTGTGGGAGAGCGACGGATTACGCAACACGATTACGTAAGAAGATTATGTACCCAATCCATATTATTGTTCCAATAGTAGGTACCTATATTATATATTATGTACAGAGCTGTCAAAGATACTTTGGAAAAGTATCTAGTTACTAGGTAAGTTAGGTACTTTTTGAAAAAGTATCTTAAGGTACATTGGATATCTAATTACTCTTTAAAAAAAGGAACTTAAATACGTATCTTAAGATACCTACTTTATAAGATACTTTTTTAGTTACTTTGTATGTTTGTTATATTGTATTGTTTATTGTTTGTATTGTATATTATTGTGTTATTCTTATTACGTACGCACCTATAAATACGTATGTTCATGTATTAGTTTCATAACAATTTATGTATTAGGTTTAGGGTTTAGGTAAGGTAAAGGTGGTGCCTGACATGGCACACTTAAAAAACAATAAATGATAGAAGAGGTTATTACTATAGTAGATATATCGACTATTGTCACTATTGACTCATAAAATAAAACAAAATAGATAAACAAAAAACAAAACAAAATAAAACTAATATTCTAGATAGGTATCTAAAATACTTTTCGGTATCTAAGATACTTTTCGGTATCTAAGTTACTTTCTGGTATGTAAGATACTTTTTCTTGAAATCGGCATTAAAATGTCCCAAAATCGTCATTAAAAGCACAGAAATCGTACAATAATGTAGCCCATTATTGTACGATTTTTTCAATAAGTAGGCCTTGGCGAGATGTAAACATCAAACGTCAGAAGCGGAAAAATCGCCCGTCAAAAGTGACCAAATATTCAAAACCCGGCCGATAAAGGCTCATTTGACTTTTCGTACACATTGCGAAATTGTTTCCTATAGAAGCGCAATCCTTCAGTATACATATTTTAGTAAATTTGAATATCAATAGATTTGTTGTGTAGGCTGCATAAGAAGCAGGAGTTTGGTTTTTCTGTCAGAAGGTGCCGTACGTCATTATACTTGTCCTCAAGGCCTACTATAAAGACAGGCCCTGGCACACAAAAATCACGTGACCATCTTAGTCCGACGTTACATGTCATTTTTCACATAACTGAAAGCGGCAGCTTGGGTTTTGAGAAGTTTTAAATGTTTAAAGTGTTTTTAAATATTTTATAAACAAGTTTGTGTCTAGTGCGCGTGTGTCCTGGCGGAGGGGAACCGCCCAGGTGTTATTATGGCTTCTGGGTGGGAGTCGTGCCGTCCAGGAGTATTGGTGCCGCTCGCACCGACGCGTGAGCGCTGTAAAGGGGAATTCTCCCCCGAACCACAGAATAGGGAACCCGGAATGGACTATTATGGACATGGACAGTATTGGACAGTGGAGCCTGAGACAGAGGGGTGAACTGCTTACGGGAGATCCGCGAGTTCACACGGTCCGGGTGGCTGGAAGCCGTTCCCGTTGACCACGTGCGGGTTTGTGTATTTTGTATTCACCATTCACCTTGTGCGAAATAAATCAGTGTTGTAACGTACTCGAGGATTTTTGTTGTCGACCCACGCCCCGATACGGTTTCTATTCGGTCTTTCACGCTGCCGATCAACTAAGACCTCGTCATATTTACAGTATACCTACTGAGGTTAGTTTTCATTTTTATTTCGTAAAAAAATAACCTAAATACCAACTATTGGGTCTGTTTATATTATATTTATACATATTACAAAAGCCAGGAAGAAAATGTCGCCATAACAAACATTTGTTTTGCCTCGGGATGAAAATTTCCGCCAAAAATGGATTCGTCAAATTCCAACTGAGATTTAATTTCTAAAAAACCCTTAAAGTATGTGTGGCTAACACATTTTCAAGAAAGTGAAACAATTAAAGTGGACAAATGTGTTGTGGGATGAAAATACCTATAGAGAATATTACCTAAGCTAAAGGAACAATTTTTGAGAATGTGCCAAAATATTGTGAGTGTAGTGCCGTTTAACTCTCAGCCTAAAACAGCTGAGGCAGGTTGAAAATTTTGAAAAAAACAATTAGAGAAAGCTTGGATGCACAAAACCAATAATGTAATACCTATATGAAAGAAAACTTGCCAAATTGTTACGAAATTTGTTTTTTCTACTTATCTCCAAAAATGCCTTTTATTATATACGACTAAGTTGGTCACGTGACTACGCGATTATGCGTTAGCGCCGTGGCCTGTCTTTATCGTTGGCCTCGACTTGTCCTAGGTAGAGCGATCGGTAAAGTCAAGCAACGCCGCGCGTAGTCGGTTCGTGGACGGGTGATCCCTTATTATTATTTTCTTTCCTAATAAAATTTTTTTTTCCGATTTCAAAAAAAATATAATATGTACCTCGGCACTGAAGTTCTTTTTATGACTCATGTGGTTTATTTGCCTCGGCCAGAGGCCTCAGCAAGTAAACTCCACATGAGTCATAAAAAGTTGAACTTCAGTGCCTTGGTACATAAATAACTATTTTAAGTTACAAGATACAGTTCCTTTTAAAAAGTATCTTAAGATACTAGTTACTTTTTGCCAAAAAATAAAGGAACTAAGATACAGTAACTTAGATACTTTAAAGTAACTAAGTTACTCTAAAGTAACTAAGATACTTTTTTCTGACAGCTCTGATTATGTATCAAGGTACTAAAGTGCGTCTTTTAATCCCGAGAGTGAAAATTGTTCAATCACGCGAGGGATTAAGAGTCACTTTAGTCCCGTGGTACATATACGCTATTGTTTGCACCGCAAGAACTAAAATTTAAAAATTCACAAGACATTATGTAAAAAGAAACATTCGACATTACCAATTTACTACTTTGCACCGTTCTAGCGAGGAAACTGTTTGAGATAGATCAAAATGAATTTCACATTTTTATCTAATGGTGCCCTGGTATCAATGGGTACCTTGGTGCCAAAATTGGTACCAAAAGTTGGTACCTTGGTACCAACCATCAGTCATATCACCGGATAGCTCTTGAAAAGTTAGGACAGGATGAGTGTGTAACTCATTTTGTTATATCTCAACCAGTTCTGTCGCTACATCGGTGGAAAGTAGTCAAAATGCCTATTTTCAACTGTTCATAGCCCAGAATCTACTAATTCTTAAAAATGTCATTCTTGAGATCTGTTTAGAATTTTTCGTAGAATCTTAAAATATAATAATATACAGGGTGTCCCATTTAAAAAATAATCTTATTTGTCACCACATTTTCGTGGTACCTACATCCAAAAATAGTTCATAGTTGAATTTTTTTTATAGCACTTTATCTACTGCGTTTCGTTACTGTTCATTTAATTAATGTTACTGAATAAAGTACATAGTTGGTCATAGTTTCTATTGTTTTCGTTACTTTTAATCTCAAAGGACTAAAAACTCGCTTGAGGAGTGAGAGAAGTAAAGTGATCCTTTAGTCCCTTCGGTGCAAAAAAAATATTTCCCTTTCACATTTCTCATTATGTTAAAGACGGATTAACAACGTGTAAATTGGAGAACAAGAAGTTTTATAAATTTATAAATTTGCGTTTAGATTTTTAGAAATAATCCGCATTACGAAAAATTTTAAACTTTGGAAAATTCGAAAAATTAAATCTTTCTTGAAAGGTATTCAGCAGATTGTGCGCAAAGCTGCTGATTTTTTCATTAACTCGAAATGAATTTGTATTGTTTTATATTTTTTTGCAATTTTTTAAATATCGAAACTATAGTTCTTCTAACGTCACAAGTTAAAAAAAAAACAAGGGCCCTTCAAAAAAATGAAATTTAAACAGGGCGTGCACCCACCCATGAGCCAACTGCGCCAGACGTTTCTGCACTTTCCGTATTGCCACGCTTTTGTCTTGCTACATTGATCTATTGGACCACCAATGTGATATGACTTTTTCAACATATAAAAAATATAAGTATCGATTAAGAAAAAGTTGCTGTAATGTTAGTAGATAAGCTATGAGAGTTCGGCCTCACGATTCCCATGTTAATCGCCCATAAGAGATTTTTGCGCCGAAATCGTACCATAACCTCACTTTTTCACCCAACTATGCAGTAGGTACTAATACGCGCGACGCGTAGGTAAGGCGGCACTTGGAACCATCCCCTCCACTTTCCCCCTAGGGCTCCGCCCCCTTTACCCCTCCACCTCTAGGACCTGCCCACGTAAAACGTCAATCCGTGCGTCAAAGCGTGCGTCAAAACGTCAATCCGTGCGTCAAAGCGTGCGTCAAAGCGTGTGTCAAAACGTCAATCCGTGCGGGGCGGGGCCTAGAGGTGGAGGGGGAAAGCGGGCAGAGCCCTAGGGGGAAAGTGGAGGGGATGGTCCCAAGTGCCGCCTTACCTACGCGTCGCGCGTATTAGTACCTACTGCATAGTTGGGTGAAAAAGTGAGGTTATGGTACGATTTCGGCGCAAAAATCTCTTATGGGCGATTAACATGGGAATCGTGAGGCCGAACTCTCATAGCTTATCTACTAATGTTAAAAGACAACAATAAATTCTTGCAATTTTAAAATTAATATACAGCGACCGGCACAAAGTTGGACACAAATGGAAAACTTTTTTATTATTAATTTCTCAGAAAATTTTATTCTTGATAAAACTCAAAACGCACATATCAAAATTTAAATGTCTCTTTTTGGATTATTTTTTAAAATACGGTAAAAAGTTACTTACAAATGTTTTTTTGGAATCAAAGGTGGTCACAGCCACCTGGTCAAAAAAAAAGAAATTTAACTTTTTTGTATTATTTTTTTTTCGACCACCCTGTGTATTACAAAAAACAAAATACTGCAATCGCAACTTGTCATCAGATAACACATGAATTTGCTACTAAACTTTAATTTTGTTCGATTAGCAGCTAGAAATTTAAATTAATCGAAATCAAGAGTTTAAAAATATAAAATTTTTGTGTCCAATTTTCTGCCGGTCCCTGTATAGTCAAAATATAAATAAAAAACGCAATATGAAAACCAATTTCGTATTTTGCGACCATTACAAACTGACACTGACGTAATTTATCCAGCCGAGCTATTTATGTTTCGTCTATTATTAACAGCTTCTATACAATCAGAAATTGACTTTTGCTTTTCCTTTTGTGCCTTAACTTTGCTACAATGTTTTTTTTTTTGTATTTTTTTAGAATTCTCAAACTAAATATATAAGGTTTATAATATAAAACTTTCAAAAAAAGGCACCGCGTAATGAGCTTAAACGAAACAATCTGTGCCGAAATTTTTACCAATTAAGCTGCTAACTTTGGACCCAAACTCCACTGGGAAAATTGCTCATTTTAAAACATTTCTATGAAATGACTCGTTAATTCCACTTTTAATTGGACATTGTGCATTTTGCATAATAAATAAATGCAAATGAGGAAGAGGATTACTGTTGTCTACACGCTGAAACAGCGTAGGCAAGTTGCCAAAAACCTCCAAGGCAGCTTCCATTATTACATAGATATCTTACAACGTGTATACGCAGTTAAAAATAATTTGTTAAATTTAACTTTTTTGGATGATCCATCTGACCCATTCACAAAGAATATGTAAAATGGGTGATATGTTAATGTTACTAACGAAAAGTGTAAAATATATTTTTATCTATTATTATATGTCAATGTTTAACTTATCCGGATACCAAATATATGGTTAAATTAACATTACCAATTTGAATATTTCTTATGTTATTTTGAATTTGTTGATAGTCAAATTAACAAGTACTAAAAATTTACTTTTACATATTTTTTTATTCATTTTAACATTACTTATAAATTAGTTTTACGTTAGAACATATTATGTTAAATTTGCAAATTATTGACCTCGTTTAACATTAATGTTTTATTTAACAAAATATAGTTTTCTTGAAATCGGCAGTGAAGTGTCCCAAAATGGTCATTAAAAGCTCAGAAATCGGCACTGAAGTAGCCTTTTATTGTAAAATTTTTTTCAATAAGTAGGCCTTGGAGAGATGTAAACATCAAAAGTCAGATGCGGAGCCATCGCCCGTCAAAAGTTACCAAAATATTCAAAAGCCGGCCAATAAAGGCCCATTTAACTTTTCGTACACATTGCGAAATTATTACCTACAGCAGCGCAATCTTTCAGTATAAATATTTTAGTAGGTTTGAATATGAATCTATTTTACATGGAAGCTGTACAACAGGCAGCAGTTTGGATTTTCTGTCAGAAAGTGCCGTGTCTACTAATACTTAGACCTAGGTAGAGCAATCGTCAAAGTCAAGCAACGCCCCGCGCAGTCGGTTGATGGACGGGTGTTACCTTATGATTATTTTTATGACCCATGTGTCATAAAAAGTTGTACTTCAGTGCCTTGGTACATAAATAACTATTAAAGTTAACGGCTTATTGGACAAATTATTTTCAATAGGTAACTGACAGAGTGAACCAGCATCCAATATATAACGGATTGCATGGTTATTCGTTCAAAGATGGGTAGACCAAGACTGTCGACTGTTTCTAGCATGATAATTCAGTACAAAATACCAGTGATTATAGTACTGTATAAGATTCCTTACCAATTGGCAATGTATACGACTGACAAGTAATTCCTGCTAGCATTTGCGCCTTATTACGAGAATTCTGAATTAACTCGAGGCGTGTACGAAAACTACAAAACAACTTTCCATAGCTTGGTGCTCCATCGTGCAGTACAGCTTCCGTCCCTTGTCCGTTAAATGGCGGCGGTAAAAGACGGCGGCAAAAGACATTCGGCAACTAAATTATAATAAATCGTTCTTGTTTATATCTATACAACAATATCGGGGATGAGGAAAATTAGATAAAAGATGAATATAAAATGATGAGGAAGACAAAGTGGGGTCTGTCATTACAACACGGTGTACGGTAACTGTTAGATAGTGCGTGAAACCTTACTTACAGCAAGGTTGTAGATAAAACATATTGGCAAACTTTCGAGAATAGATACATTCCATCCTGAGTAAAAACACAGCTCGGTTTCTTAGAACACACACTTCCGTGACGACGATCCGTCAACCAACCGGAGCGTTAAGCCGCCGCCCCGCTGAAAAATGCCCGGAGTCGGACAAAAACCGCTTTTCCGCTGTTAAGACAATTTGGGATCCTTCGGTCGCAGGGCGGCGGCGAAGATTTGACGGGGGGGTCCTTAACAAATGGACGGTCGGCCGTGGACCGGCCCCAAGTTCGGGACCGTTCCTGTTGCCTAATCGCGGCGGACGCCTTCATTTATTATTTACCACGTCCCGGGACAAATCCTGCGTTTGTCGTTTAATGTCGGCGGGCGACGTGGCGCCATCAATTCCGAGCCAGAGGCGGGGAGGGGGATTATTTCGAAGAAATTGTTTCCTGGCCTTCCAAAACAAATGGCGCACGTGCCATAGCGGTAATCTACGCAAAAAGTGCCCAGTGTTTTTTCTTTTTGCGCACAGGTCCGGATTAAGGGAGATATTATGCGGTGGCCGTAACATAACAGAAACTTGTGTTGAAACTGCAACTTTGTACAAGCTTTTTGAAGACTCGGGGCGTTGACTGACATGTTAATAAAGACTGTCACGTCTGCCACTTTTTTGGTTTCCCATGGGTTTTTCGGAGAGAAGATACAATCGAAAATTCAACGCTCGAGGTTTTTGTTTTTGTTTCTAGTGTCCCGCTCAGAAGCGGTTAGACCAGGAGTTTCGACGTGTTTACGAACTGAATTTGCCTAGTGGAAACAACATGTCGCGTTTCTAGTTTCTTTTTAACGTTGTACATAAACGATGTTCTGTGTGGTTAAAAAAATCAATACCGAATACGTTAAAAGTTACTTGGAAATTACTTACAAAATATCATGATGCAACGAACGGACATGGTCTTTAGTAAAAAATATAGTTGTAGGTGTGATTTTTGGGTACCATTAATAAAAATAAAAACATAGTCTAAAATTATAACATTTTGGTATAAATAGAAAGACAGCGGTGGAGCGTGTGTCGCATTTGCTACGTTTTTATCAACAGAAACCTATTTTTTACAATGGGCAAGGCAAAAAGTCAGTATTACTATATAGTGAGGCAAATAAACATAATGATTTCAATATTAGTTTATAAATTTTTTATATATATTGGAAAAGTTATTGAGGTGATTTTTTAAGTTGATAGTATTATTGTTTTTATGGATATGATACATTTCGAGATAACTTCTCTTAGTGAAATCAAATTCAGTACTCAAAATTTTAGTGTTGTCGAAATCGAAAGAATGCTTTTCATTAATAGCATGTTGACTGAGTGCAGAAGAGAATTTATTGCAATTATTAATATCATTTTTCTGTTTATATAACCTATTTTTAAGGTATTGTTTTGTTTGTCCGATGTATATTGAAGGGCATTGTTGGCATTCAACTTTATAAATTAAATTTGATTCTAAGAATTTTTCTGTTGTGGGTTTTAATTTAGAAAAATAAGAATTCGTTTTATTGTTAGGTTTATGATCAATAGATATATTATGTTTGTTAAAAATTCTTGCAATAGCTTCAGAGGTACCTCTGACATAAGGGAGTGAAAAATATTTTTTATTGGTATTAATATTGTTAGAAAAAGTTTGTCTGTTCCTTATGGAACTTATTTTTTTTAATGATAGGATTATAAAATGAAGGTGGATTATTATTATTATTCAAAACTTTTTTGACTTTGTTAATATTAGAGTTATGAAATTTAGGTTGTGATAGACATATACCTCGATCTATAGGGCTGTTAACAACGCTTTTTTATATGTGATAGAATCATTATGATCGAAACATATGTAAGCAAATTAAAACTAATTGACTGATTATAATAAAAAAAACTATTGTGATAACACCTCTACAATTTATTTTGATGGTTGTTGCCCAAGAAAGTGTTTATGAAAATATTATAGACAACCAGGAAAGCAAACTAATCTAAAATTAGGATATGTTTATACAAATATACAGGGTGTCCGGTAAGTACGTGGACAGTGGACATCTCGCGGGAGCAGGTATAGGGAACGTCAGAATATTACGATTAAGCTTAATATCTACGGGTCAAATCTCAATAGTTACTGAGGTATACTCAAATTATTTTAAGAAGTCCTTACTGGGACTGTCAATTGGTAATTTCGACATCCTAAGTTGGCATCAATGCAGCAAAAAATGCAACCGAGTATAAGTTCAGGTTAGTAACGAGCCCATTTGCACAATGAATAACTACTAATAACACGAAAAGTAACAAGAACCAGAACAACACAGATAACGGTAAAACTCACGAAACGTAGAAAACCCGCGAATATTTTCACTGTCAAATGTTTGAACCAGTTTGAACGATCTGGAAAACCTTCACTGTCACTTTGACACACCGAAGCTAAATTTGCCTGAGTCCGCACATAAACGCTGCCAAAAGCAGCTGATTATACCAAAATACCAAAATGAAAAGTGTTTCCATTGAAATTATTAATAAAATGAGCGGTATAATCGTGATTGCAATAGGGTTTTTATTTTATTATGTTCTTTTTTCGTATCACTTGGGTAACTTTTCACATCATAAATCAATGAGTGAGGTCATTAACTGGTTGAGACACATATGCCAATGTTATACCTATGGTTAACAGAAAATTCCTAGGGATTTTGTGTAGAATGTCATCTGACAAAATCGGGACTTCTTACAGTAATCGGGGTATACTAGTTCTTTTTTGAAATTGAATTATGGCAATATCTCCCAAAACAATGGAAAACAATCAAGCTGCTGAACTGAAATTTGGCACTGCTGTATTTTTGGGGATGGAGAATAAGCTGAAAATGTCAATTTCTACGTATCTCACAGAGGGCGACACTTGGTCTGTTTTTGGATTGTGCTTTTACTCGTAACTTTTTTGAGGTTACCTTTTTGGTCCTGCAGGTTTATCATTTTAGTGCATCTTTTTATTCTGCAACAAAGAGGTACTTTGAGGTATTTTGGTGACACAGCCAAAAGAAAATCTGATTTCTTAAATAACAATATTAATAATTGCACGGGTTTTTTGATAAAATACACAACCTATTACTAGTAATCAATAAAATTATACTCTTACGGAAAAAAATACGAAATCTTTAACAAGCCATTAATGTCCTATTATTCTCCCAAAATAAAATTATTTTAATTATAATCGATTGCGGCAAACCTAATCTAAGAGTCAGTTGTAGGCTTATGTGACGAAAGCAAATAAACAAACTGACTAGAATTGCAGCTGTAAGAAGCAACCTTGCAATTTTCTCATAAGCACCGTTTTCGAGATAATTCGAAGAACTCCCAAAATTGCAAGCGCCAAAAATTTAACATGAATGCATCTCAAAGTTTCCATTGCAAACAAAAGCTTATTGCTTTGCGATTTGGCGTTTAGTTTGACATTAAAATACCTATACTTTAAACACCATAATTCTAGCCTAAAAATTGAAAAGTCCCGAGGATTAGAAATTTTATAAATTACATTAAAGTAATAATTTGCAAAATATAATAAAGGCATCAAACATTTTGCACTAATAGGAAGCGCTTTCTTTGCCTTGGGGACGTTTTCAAACCACTATATGTCAACGTTAATATTGTTTCATGTTCTTATGTTCTTATATTTACAAAGCGCTTAAAGTGTTTTCAGATTTGTGGCTTCATTGAACATGACTATTCATTGACCCCAAGATCTTTCTTAATAATTGTGTACTATAATTATTTTAGTTAGATAAAGATAAACTATATCGTTAGCAGGGCCGTGTTAAGGTAAAAATTTGCCCGGGGCAAAGTTATTTTTTGGCGCCCCCCCTCCCAAATCAAAATTATATTAACTAAATTAAATAAACTATGTATACTAAAATCTCTCTTTAACTGTATACCAGAAATTACATTAATTAAATTACATACATACAGAGGCCTAACCTTAACCTTGATATTATATGGTTCTAACCTAACTTCGAACACAGAAACTATAATTATTATACCCTTTTTCTGTGCTTCAAAGAAAAGAGTTTACTGTTAATTTCTATCTACTTAAATTTAGAATTCGTGCGCGTCAAACGTAAATTCTGCAGAACCTCATATCGGAAAGAACATTTTTACAATTTACAAGATAAGAAAATTTGCCACAATATAAACGACCAGGTTGCTACGTTTTTCTAAACACAGTGTGTGATTGTTTGGTATTAGTACGTTTGCCATATATTCAAGAATTGGGCATTAATATTCAAATTCAAGTTCAACAAAAACAAGTCTTCATTAAAACAGGGTTTCCTTAGATGCTACAGATTCAGGACTCAGCTAATATGAATGTATGTACTTATTGTTACCAACTAATTTACTATTAGTGTCCAGAAACCAAAAATCTACGTCGATACCTCTATTTAACTAATACGTTATACAGAACAACCCTTTTTCAACGATTCGCATCAACGTTAAGTCATCAAGCGCCGGCCACCATCGCGTCATCTCGGGGAGAATAGCGAAATTAATTAAAATATTCCATAACGACATAGACATCGGTACACGTAGACAAGTTCCGAATTCACAACTTACAACTTACAAAGATTTCAGTAGTTGTATGCGAAATCATCCGAATCATCGTCCTAGAAAAATAAAAATATGTAGGTAACTGATAAATTAAAAAATGTTTAAATGTTTTTTTGAAGCAGTAAATTATTAGTACTAGCGCCTTTGTTGATTTTGGCGCCCCCTTGAATAGGGCGCCCGGGGCGAACACCCCCTTCACCCCCCCCCCCCTTAATACGGCCCTGATCGTTAGATCCATACTCAACAGTATCTCGAAGAATACATTTCAAAGTTGATTTAATAAATAAATAAATAAATAAATAAATACGTACGCACATGAGTACATAAACCTCATTTAAAATTTACTTTGTGCAGTCATCTGCATGTTTGTTTAAATTGGCTTCAATGTTACATGTCACTTGCAATAAAAAAAAAACAGCTCATATCTATAATTTTAACGCTCTGAGTCTACGCCAATGACAATAGAGTATGCGGATGCGGCTGCATCTCGCGCTTACGTTGCACTTGTTTGCAATTTCCCGAAGTATAATTATGGCGTCTAAGGGATAATTAATTTCGGAAATTATCGTCCTTATAAGGGAGCGTATTTACAGTCAGCAACATGATCCTTTATGTGTTGCACTTAGCGTCGCCCTTGTAAATATGACACTCCATCAACGATTCCCACGTCCCTTCCTGTCATCCATCAACGGTTTAAGGTTTAAGTGCATATACGAAAGAAACATTTTGTGTATAAACTTATAATAGCAGGGATTAGAGCTCTAGTTTGTGATAATTCGAATTTATGTTTAGTGTTCTGTAAACGGTATCGATTGCGTCATTTGGAGTTTGTGTGCATTTTGATGTTCATTACATGGACGTCAAAAATTGGTTGCAACAAAAAGTTTTCTCTGAGTTGTCGCTGGTATAAGTACAACAAAGCACAATAGCACAAAACACTTTTATACTTCTATTGTGAGAAAGGTTTTTGTCGCAATGTAAACTAAGAAGTGAAATTATGTTTATTTTATAACGACCAGTTGACATTTTAGCATTTTGAATTTTTTCGATTTTTCGCTATAGGTAATTTCCGGAGGTGGCCATGGAGCCACTTATAATGGCCACTCTATAGCGCTACAAGTATAGGAAATGGGACTGCTATGCGCATAATTGCTCGTAAAACTTTTAAGAGGGGGTTGCCGACAGCGAAAGTGACATTAGATTTCGTATTTTTTTAAGTTGTATAGCATAAAATCTAATAACATTTTACCTGGCAAAAATTTAGTACAAACATCTCTGTCTTCATTTTAATCATAAGGTCTTAAAAGCATATGCACTAGAATTATTATTTTCCCCAAGGTTTTCATAACCTATAAAACAAAACACTGCTTGTAATATCTTATGATTAAAATAAAGACAGAGATGTTTGTACTACATTTTTGCCAGGTAAAATGTTATTAGATTTTATGCTATACAACTTAAAAAATACGAAATCTAACGTCACTTTCGCTGTCGGCAACCCCCTCTTAAGGGAACGGGAGGTAAAATGGCCCCGTTAAGAAAGTTGGTCACTTTATATGAACTTTATTTGCAAAAAAATCAAATTAAGTCTTTGATGACGTAACATGTTCTCTTATGTATGTACGTATACCTCAAATTGGCTAAAAGTTAACCTGACCAGGCAAAAAAAAAGAAAAACTAACTCGCTTGGTCCATTTTGCCTGCTTCCGAAGGCAAAACGGCACCTCTATGAAGGTAAAACGGACCTGGTTAAAATTGAGTAATTTGAACACATTTCACATGAAAAAATTGCTTCATCCTGTTTGTGTTCCATACCAGAGCAAGAAGAATGTGCTATAAACACAAAAGTGTAGGTTACAAGCGGGTATAAAGCGCACATGGGTAAGTTAGACGAGAGTAGAAAACACACAACGGTAGTTTAGACGAGAGTAGAAACGCACACAAGGGTAGATAACCAGGAGGTATAAAACACACAAGGGCAGATTAGACAGGGATATAAAACACATAAGGGTAGGTTAGATGGGGCCAAAAGGGGGCGTGACTTGAGCGTGACACCGCAAAAGTGGAGGGATGCAAAACGAGTGAGGAGTATGTTCCAGAACTCTCTAACTATCCCTACTGGAAGTAGTTAAGTTTATAGAGAATTCTGGACCATCCCTGATTCCTCCACTCCTTTTTTGACATCACATCTAGGCCCCGTCCCCACACTACCACACCACGTTTTTGTAAGCCCCATCCCAGCAAGCACCTTTTGTACGGCAGGTCTCATGGACATGTTACTATATTTCTGCTTCCCTGACATTCTCTTGTAGTTATTGATTAATCAACGCTTTTACCTATAACTATTCTTGGAAATCATGTTTAGATAATATTCTCAAAATGTCCTAGGAGCCCGGAGCAACCAAATTTCATACTATCGGACAAGGTTTCTGTAGCGCTTGACTCCCAAGGTCCCCTACGGAAGACAAAACTCCCAAATTCACTCTATCGAGGCCAATATATCTTTGGCGATTCCGGCGTGCCATCGAAAGCGCGATAAAACATTTAACTGTCTATTAAAATCATCTCAAAATTTATAGAAGGGTGAGCGTTGAGCCGAAGGGGTGAGACGCGGAGGGGGACGGCTAGCGCATCTTCCTTTCGGGACATTTCACTCGGGCTCAAATGGAATAAGTTAGGAAGTTTTTATTTAAATTAGAAAAGTTTAAATTTTATTCGGGACTCGACGTAGAGGGAAGAGCAAGGATCGTGGGGCGTTGTAGACGCGTCGCGACGCTTCTCACATCGACGCCGAAGCAACAACTACATTTTAAATTTAACCAAACTTTTCAAATACAGATTGGTTATGTAATCACTTTACGCATGTTTGTATTACTGGTTGCATAATATCCATCAAGAGGTGTTGACTCGTGTAGCGTTGTCGGCATACACAAATATTTATGGAAGCAAAAATCGTATGATTGATTATATTTTCATGTGTCCGGGCGGCAAGAGTTACGAAAACTGTTTCTCCCTAGCTTTAACAACGCCAGAGATAACCTAGAAACACGTCGAAAACGGGGCACGCCCTTTGCTCCCAAATGAAACAAATTCGAGGCATTACATTTATCAACCCATCGTCGCCACCCCTGTTTACAAGACGCAATGATTCCCCCGATCCCCCCCACCATTGCCCCCAGTTTTGTTTTCGCCCAGGAACACAACACGCCTGTCACGGGGGGAAGATCGCGGCAGAGATATACTGCAAATTAAATCAAAGCAGGCCGTGCCACTGTCAAATTTATGCCCCGACGTCGGGCGCGGGCGTGAAATATTAAGAGGGTCGCCCCCCCGCATCGCGCGCCCGTTTTTTAAGAGGCCGGCTCTCCGTTTTTAAAAGTAATTGGGCGATTTATTATTTAGGCGCGCTTCTTTCGGCCGGGGGGAATCGTGCCGTGAATTAGTAAAGCAATTTGGGCCGCTCGGGATTCGAACCTGGTGGCCCCAGGTTGCGCTTGTTTTAGAAGTTTTGGTGTCGGCTTCGGGAAGGGGTTCACTTTTCGAAGCTCACGCGTATACAGGGTGTTTCAGACCTAAATACAATAATTTTAACTACATGCGGAGAAAAAAGAGCTTAATACGAATCCGCAATTAAAAAAATTAAAAGTCAATAATAAAGCCAGAAAAATTTGTTTAAGGAAGCTATTTTTTTACAAACAATAACGACTCCACTGGCGAGGTAACGACCGCGAAGTGGGCCGGCCAGAAGCTACATTATTGGGCGACGTGCAATGTTGCCGGTTTTAACTGGTATTCCCCGATTTTAAATAGTAAGTAATTTTACCATTTATGCATTTATGAAAGGCCAATTCAGTTAAACTAAAGAAATCAGGCGGTGGAGGCGGCCCTTCCGCGCGGCAGGAGAGGGGGCGATCATATATCTAAATGCCGTATGCCAGTTTAGTTTTTAGTTGTTATCGTGTTGCCTCTTGAAACATAAAACCTTAACTAAGCGGCGTGTTTTGTGCCTTTATTTTATTGTTTGCTAAAGATTATCCCTGTTGTCGGAGGACACTCACTGTACATGGTAATAAATACATAAATAATAAATCTAGTTAGTAGTAAAAAATCAGACAATGAATGAACTGTATCGGCAACGTCGCACCGCGAGCAAAATGACAGTCGCTACATCGAGAGGGAGCGCAAAGCGCGACCGCGCAGGAGAGTCGGCCAGTCGGCTATTAGAAACCAAGAAACCGACAACGCGAAAAGGTAGGCAGGGAAGGTACTACAATTCCCCTCGGATGCAGGGCGAGTTGAGGTCTAAATTCCGTCGGTGGACGCCGTGGAAAACCGCAGTACCATATCGTCCGGTCGCTGCCGTGCCGCCGAACTTTCTTTTCGAAACCGGGAGTTTTGTGATAGCATGGCAAGTGCGAATGTGAGTGCGTGTCTTACCGAGGTATTACCATTCAACTTACCAGAGGAGGATAGTTTTAAAACACCTTTCATTTGCTATCAGCGATTATTATCCTAAAGGATAATAAAAGGTAGGCACATTTAGATAAATCAGTAGATAACTTGAAAAGATAAAAAAATATTGAGTTTTTTCGTTGCCTGGCTCCGCGATCTGGCAACGTCGTAAGGAAGACATGAAATAATAAAACTGAGCTGCTCGTTAGGGGAAATATTAAAATTATTTAATTATTTCTGAAATATTTCCGAAAAATTCCGAAATGATATTTGTTCCTTATATTTTTAATGGAGGATAAAGACTCTTTGATTATTTATTTTGTAGGTAGGTATACGTAATAAAAGTTCATATTTACATATGGTTCCTTTGTTTTTGTAACCTTTTTTGCTTGACGTATTTTTTGATTGAAAATATGCACTTTGTATGTGAAACGTACCTATATGTATAAATTGTTTAAAATGTATTGTATAAAAATGTTGAAGCCTACATCGCTTTGTATGTAATATGCACTTTAATATGAAATATGCACTTTGGCGGTAGAGGGGCCCGTCGAGATGGTAGTACCGGGGCCCGTGCGAGCTCTGCACGGCCCTGTTTACACTATGCAGTTTGATTGTCTGGTACCTATTGTATTGCTGGTTGCCCAACGGTATTGTATTACTAGTCTTCTAATCTCTGAGCTAACGATTGAAAATTTAAATCAATATTAATTCTTTGGACAGTCAATAATGAGTGAAATTTGAGTAAAATTCTACCAAACTCTAAAATATTTTTACTCTGTACTGAGTGATTTTTGGGATAGGTTTAGAAAAGTAGTTTAAACATAACCTCTAAAGAAGGACTACTTAAGAAAAGTTTATTTAAATTCAGTGTAGGTATATGGCATGGCAGTAACCCAATAGTGTATACAGGGTGTTTCTCAACCTGTACCCATAAACTTGGGAAATTGTAGCAGAGGACAAATAATGGCCAATTATAAAAAAAAATTAATAAAATATTTTTTTTTGGAGATACACTGAAAAAACTTTTATAGATAATAAAAAATTAAGAAGATAACAAGTCATGATAGCACGTACGGTATTTAGCAGTACTTTGTTGTTAGCTAAGTATGGCACATCAAAATTCTAGTTCTGTGTTTTTTATTTGAAATAAATTGATATAATCTCCAAAACAAAAAATATTTTATTATATTTTTTTCGATAATTGGCCATGATTTGTCCTCTGCTACAATTTCCCAAGTTTATGCGAATAGGTTGAGGAACACCGTGTATAGCCTATGACCTATACTATTATTTGTTTAATTTTGGCTTAATAATCATCTAGATTTTTTATAATCGTTGAATTTAACTGAGTCTATTACATCAATACTAATATTATAATTAAAAATAAAATAAATTTAAATGTTTCTAAACATAGGGTTAGGCACCTAAGAGTACGCAGCCCCCAAGAGTACGCACTGGCATTTTTTATTAGTTCCAATGCTATTCGGATAGAGGTCGCTATTCAGTGTAGACGCCTTCAATTGACAACAAGTTTTGATTATAATCGCGTGGTGCTCCGTAAAAGATTCGACGAATTACAGGCAATTAACCAATTTTATACATATTTTTTATTTTTTTGGCATCTTTGCTATAAGGAGTATCTTACCATGTGAATGCTTAACTATATATTGTTCGACTGTGCATTCTTTGATAGGCATGTTTTTTAAGATGTAATATCTCTCATGTCTATAATTATAAAAAAATATTTCTTTGCATTACATATTCTTAAATGTAATAAGGAATTTATACTCTGTCCAATAAATCTGTATTGCTTATTGTTGTCGATTTATTTAACTTTACATATTAAGTGCGTACTCTTGGGTGACCTTACCCTATTATACCTACAATAAGGCAGTACAAAAAAAGTAGTGAATTTCAATCAATTCAATATTAATCCAGATCCACGAAAAAACTGAGCAAATTAGTAAGTTACTCGATTATTGTAAAAAAAAGGTTGGAAGAGGAATGTTTCCATTGCAGAATGCTTCTATATTCTATAGGTATAACTCTTCAGAAAGTCATTTTTGTTCCAAGCAAAACCTTTCTGGGTTAATTTTTTTATTAATAAATAATGAATGTAAAATTTAATATTTTTACAATAAATGTAGGTAATATAATTAGGTAACTTGTGATAAACGTGGCTTTTTCGAAAAATGACCATGCACTTATAATTAAAGAAAACTTTCTCTTTAATTTAAGTAAATTATGTGTATATAAAACGTAAAAACAGACTCGCGAAGAGAGTTCTCTAAGGTAGCTATTATTTTCCTTATGCAACACACAAATATAAATAAATATTTTACGTTTCCTACGTACGTTTCTTCCTACCAAGCGTCGCAAACTAAACTACTTATAGGAACGGTAAATCATAGCCGCAGTTCGCAACGATAAGAGCCCCTCATTTATTTAGAGATATCTCGGTGTTGTACCACAATATTTTTGCGCTTTAAAATTATGGCCTTCCTGCTTTATTTCTCGCCCCCAGACGCCTGCCATGGAGAAAATGAGGTGGGGAAAAAAGGAAGACGTCTTTCTCTCCGCTGGGTTTAATTTTTAGAGGTCCGTAAATGTGACTTGGCTGTTGCTCATTGTTTTTAAATGCATAGCATTTCTCAAAGTACACAGTCAAGTGTAATTCACCAAATGTACTGTCGTACTTTCTATTCTATAGTTTATATACTTTTTCTAGTGCACGGCCACACATAAGGCGGACGGCGGACCGGAGATGGTAGCGGAGCTTTCAAGTCAGTTTGACATTTTTCGGCGTATTGGCGCGTATTTAACCTCGAAAATAGAGCGTTGTATTCTTATACAGGGTTTCCCAACGAAAACTTGACCCGGAAAATATTTGAAAATTCGACGAGACCCGTCGATTTTTGTTTTTGGGGGGACCTTTTTTGACGGTCAAGCCAATCCGATATGTTCATCCCCCTAATCCCTAGCAACCCCAACTTTAAAATTTCAATTGGAACTACCCCCCTTGTGGCGCATTATTTTAAAGCCCTTTTTATTGCGAATACAGTGATGTATCGTTTTTAGAATTCTGTTGAGATTTGACAGAATTATTGGCTAAAAACGGAAAGTTGACAATCCACTGTACGCGTAGTAATTTCTACACAAATGCTCGACACTATTAAGTTTTTTATCTACTACACTTGACCAAATTACCTAGTTTTTATTGACGTGTCGATCAGTTTACAAAAAAGTCACAAATGAAAAAGCTGAAGCAAAACAAAAAAAGTTCATACGAATTCAAACCTTATATCTTATTCAACTAATTGGGTCGTGTGTAGTGGATAAAAAACTTATTAGCGGCGGGCTTTGTGTAGAAATTACTACGCGTACCCACAGTGGATTGCCAACGTTCCGTTTTTAGCCAATAATCCTGTCAAATATCAAGTCAAATAAAAAGGGCTTTAAAATGCTGCGCCACAAGGGGGGTAGTTCCATTTGAAATTTTAAAGTTGGGGTTGCTAGGGATTAGGGGGGTGAACATATCGGGTTGGCTTGACTGTCAAAAAAGCTCCCCCCAAAAACAAAAATCGAAGGATCTCGGCGAATTTTCAAATATTTTTCGGTTCTTGAATTTTGGGGGGGAAGGCAAGTTTTCGTTGGGAAACCCTGTATACCTATTTAATAATAAACAATATGATCGCGAAATAAAATTAGTGAAGTTTTTAGTCGCAAACCCCTATGGGACATAACTCATGCACATTACCAAAACCGAGGTGTTTTAGCCAAAATTTGGGTCGAGATTTCCACAATCATTTTTGTACAGATGACGAAATTCACCAAGTGTTTCCCTGCTTAGGTTTATTTTATGTACCCACACTGCACGTTTATTTTGCAAAATCCGAAATTTGAGTTGTGAATTTCCACATAAAAATAATGTAGAAAACGACATTTTTATAGCTTTTTCTATGAATTTCGACTTTTCAATGTTTCCACTTTATTTCCAACATCTTTGCGCCATACGCCTTTCAAAGCTGACACAATCCGCTGACTGTGTGGACGCTACCCGTACTACTCTCCGCTTTCCGCTCTGCTCTCCGCTCCGCCGTCCGCGTTATTTGTGGCCGTGCACTTAGGTAAATATAGTTTCAGGTAGGTACACATTTTTGAAGCTTATCTAGGTTCTGTAATTTAATCTGATTTATTCAACAAGTGAAGCTTTGGAGGTGCATTGATCGAAAGAGCGAAGCAACAGTACACACTTTTGGGTCATCCAGGGATACCATCATTAAAAGTAAAGTTGTCAAATGTGATTGTTATAATTATAAAAACAACACAGTTTCTTGCAGTGTAGATTAGCGCTTTTCGTTATCAATAAAACGTTTAAAACTACTCACGGGCGTAGCCAGGATTTAATTTTGGGGGGGGGGTTTAGTTTGAGAAGTAAATAAAACAACAAAAATATACTTACATGAAATTTAATATCTATATATTCATCCGAAAAACTACGACATATTTATAAAGTTCTTAACTTTAAATGAAATGGATAAATTAATTTCGTTCCTCTGCGCTAAATCTAAAACCATTAAAGAAGAAATCTTTGGTTTTTTCTTTTAAATATATCCACTACTTCATCTGCATGAATTTCTGTTCCATAGTGAATGTTCATTAGAGCCAAACCATTAAGTCTGTTTTCACTTGTAATGTTTCGTAAATAGTTTTTCAGTCTCCTTAGGCTCGAGAAAGACCTTTCTGGGGTAGCAGTGGATACAGGAATGGTAGCGAAGATTTGTAGTAATGTGTAAATATTAGGATAAAGGTTTTTATCGCACATATCTAGGCATTCCAAACTAGATTTCGGGGTAGGCAGTCTTCTTATCAGCATGCAAGGTAGCTGAAGCTTTGATAGCTAAATCCAAATTTGTTTCTTTATTAGAAACCCCTTGACCTTGACTACACCACTTTTTCCAGTAGTCCATACCTTTAAGTTTATCACCCTTCCTTTTTTTCCCCTCCATTTTTCGACAGTAATAATGATTCACGTATCTATCCTTAACAAGGTCATCGAATAACAGCGGACTAAAATTACTCACTTACACGGTACACTTAATTCTCTTCACTATTCGTTCACCACTTTTCACTTTTATTCGCTTCGAGTTCGCATGGAACAATACTGCCGTAAGCGCGGTCACGCGCCGCGGCGCCGCTTATATAGCAGCCCAGTAGCCGTCCAGAAACTTCCACGAACTTCCACAAAGTTCCGCTTATTTCGACCGAGGGGCGTGGCGAATAATCGAGAAACAACGCAAAGTGTCCCTACAATACAAAATAGTTCGGCTGCAACTGCGTCTGCCTCTCGTCAAAAGATGGCGCTAGGCGCTACTATTACCACATATATTCAAACGTAATAATAATTTAACTCTTCACTCCTCGTATTTTTTCGGTATAATATTAGGTAATATTTTGCTTATTTCGGGGGGGGGGGGGGTTTGAACCCCCGAAACCCCCCCCCTTGGCTACGCCCGTGAAACTACTCCTTTATAACGTAGATTGATGCTAGCCGGAATAACACTACTATATTTTTGTGCATTTCAGTTGGCACAAACCCGTAAAAAACACGAAATGCCAAAATAACGCCCGTCCGAATCAATTGCGTCCCATTGTCCAGGTCGGGCCGCCGATATTTCCGGATTCATATGGACCATTTGGGCGACCGGGCCGGCCCTTTGGCTCCGCTAAAATGTTATAAATGATTCGCGGCCGCCCGTTTAAGTTAAACAATGGCCGGAGAGCCGGCTCATCGGCAAGAACTAATGAAGTTTATTCAGCAGATAGAAACTGGCCGGGTCATTAGGCGCTTTGTGCGCTCCGCGACACCGATTCAGTTAACCTGCAGTCTTCGGGGATAATGGGCAGTTCACACTTGGTCTGTTTGTGGGGAGAATAGGGCGGACATCGGTGGTTAATTTTACCAGAATTATAAATGGATATAAAGTAGTTCGGAGAGATTTTTATGTTGTTGTAAAATGAATGCGTTTAATTACATTTTTGTACAACTACTATGAAACTAGATGGTTTAACGTATTAAGGAAAAACCAGAAAACAAGAAAAATATCTAACTATACATACAATGCACGTGCATTACTATTTTTTATAGTTGCAAGCTAAAAAGGTATCCACCACGCAAGTTTTCGTGGCAAAAATTAGCATATACGTAGATTACCTATCCGATTTTCAAAATATGAGCAATTTATAATTTTTATTGTTCACAAAAACCTATACAGGTTGTCCCAACAAAGGAACAATACCTACCTCTAACCATAGATTTTTGTATCAAAATTAGGTTAAGCAGTTAAAAGTCAAGTTATATTTTAAAAATTTTTAAGGACACCTAGTAGAGATTTAGGTTTGGATATTTTTCTGGTGTATACAACTGCAGTTTACGAAACATTTTTTAGTCCACTAAGGATGTCAGTTTGCAAAAAAAATCCAAACAGGATGATTTTTTCAGGGTTGCTTGGGGACTGCCTCTTGAGTGAAGGATGACACTACCACTACTGGTAGGAATTGCGCTATAGGGTGGTTTCCTAAATATTTTTTAGTGAGAGTGTGATCTTTTGGTTGGACACTCAGGAGGCAGTCCCCAAGCAACTCCGAAAAAAATCATCCTGTTTGGAATTTTTTTGCGACCCCTATAAGCCGAGCACAACTTTATTGGGCTATTTATGGCGTAAAATTAAGCATCCCCTTTTTTTATATTTTGTAACTTTGTACATAACTTGTATGCAAACAATGGTGTTTTTTGGAATAGAGATTTACAAGATATCTTGTTTCACTGTCGTGTAAGACGAGAAAAATTTTTTGTAAGCATTTGTTAAAAAAACATATGAGGTGTTTAAAATCTAAAATATTTAGGTACCTATATCCACTTTTCTTTTCATTCGAAAAAGTATACTTTTATAATAATATCAATTTTCAACAAAAGTGACACTTTACATATTTTTTCTTGAAATCGGCAGTGAAGTGTCTCAAAATCGTCATTAAAAGCTCATAAATCGGCACTGAAGTAGTCCATTATTGTACGATTTTTTCAATAAGTAGGCCTTGGCGAGATGTAAACATCAAACGTCAGACGCGGAGCCATCGTCCGTCAAAAGTTACCAATAAATCCCATTTAACTTTTCGTACGCATTGCGAAATTGCTACCTAGAACAGCGCAATCTTTCATTATAAATATTTTAGTAGGTTTGAATATTAATCTATTTTAAGAATGGGGCTGCACAACAGGCAGCAGTTTGGAGTTTCTGTCTGAAAGTGCCGTGTCTCGTCATACTTGACCTAGGTAGAGCGATCGACAAAGTCAAGCAACGCCGCGCGTAGTCGGTTCTTGGACGGGCGATCCCTTATGATTATTTTTTCGCCTAATAAAACATATTTTTTCCGATTTCAAAAAAATATAATATGTACCTCGGCATTGAAGTTCTTTTTATGACTCATGTGGTTTATTTGCCTCGGCCAGAGGCCTCGGCAACTAAATTCCACATGAGTCATAACAAGTTGAACTTCAGTGCCTTGGTAGGTACATAAATAACTATTATCTTGGATTTGATACTTTTGATTTGATTTTGTCCCAGTTGACCTTAAACAAATTATACGCTTTAAATTGCAGGCCTTCACTTCGTCACTGGAAATCCTCTCATTCCCCAAGATATGTATATTTTTAAGACATGAGGGGATATCGACCGTAAGTTAGATTTTTGTTTTACTATTGAAGAAAAAACTACAAAAGAGAGATTTTTTCATCATTACATAATTTTAATACTAATTTATTGAAAAAATTTAGTTTCAAAAATAATTTTATATTGCTAAAGTTTTGTATGAAGATATAAAATTGCAATCTAAACAACTTTTTTGGTGGTATTTTTTCATATCTTTAAAAATAAAGGTATACATTATTTGTGGCAATTTTTAAAATTTTGTTTAAAAACACTCTGTAGAACCCTGAATCAATTCATTTCTTGTTTACTTTAGTTTTACAACATTCCCAAATGTGATTTCAAAATTCATTTTTTGTTGTCCATTACACCATACAGTGTGGTCGTTTAAGTGTGCAAAATATTGGACTTTTTTTATTAATTGCAAAACCAAAATACAGATATCTATTGCCGAAAGTTGATGCATGTTCAATAATCATATTAGGTGCACTTATAATGGTTGCAAGTTAAACAGCATACAGGGAAGGTAAAAAATATTATATAAATTGTACAAAAGTAAAGTACCCTTATTTCAAAAAGTTCAGCAAAAGGTTATTACGAAAAGTTGTTTAGAATTAAAGCTATGCCTAAATACCAAAACATAGCCTCCTAAGACAAAAAATGTCGTCAATTAATTTCCACAGTTTCTTTTATTAAACATTTAAAATAAAAAAATTTGCACCTTAAATGAGAGTTTTTTAATATACACATTATAATCATTACTAATGTATTACCTTGTTCAGAAGAATTTTTGCGAAATTTTAAAGTTTTGTTTAATATCGTTGCAACAAACACGAAGTTTGTGATTCCCTAAAAAAATAAAAATCTAAGTTAATTTACAAATATGCTTGAATTTGAACAAAGGTATGCCATATTATGCCATATTGATTTATGAAATTATTTAGGGTGAATATTAGAACAAACTTTTATTTAGGAAATTATTAATCTTTTTCAAAAAATATATTTTTTTCTAAGGAGGCCATCTCGAAGGCCATGTTGTCCAATCGATGCGAAGCGGAATTCGGTCATGCAACCACATTTTAACTACCAGCGTTTTGTTCAACTTGAATCTTAAAAGCGCCTGGACGCTACTCTGATGATTTGTATTTTTTGTTGGTTTTATTATTACTTGACAAAGTTAATGTCAGTAATAATAATTATGAATTCACTTAAATTTAAGATTATTGTGTAATGCCTTGCAAAAGTGTTGATTTCGGAAACGTTTACTTTTCCGCACTAGTGCGGGAAAATGCTACTTTCCGCATTAAAATCTGAGCGGCAAAGAGTACTTTTACGCACGCTCTTATAGAAAAATATAATTCTTTTGTCTAATTTAGCTCATATGATTTATTCAATGTAGAAATCATATTATTCGCTATGATTGTATAAAATAGCTTTTCTCTTATTAGTTCCATTTGTGTATCGTTTGATGTCGACAGTGTTTTATAACAAAAAGCATTTGCATTTATGGACTGCATTTTCCAATAGGTATTCGAGTAAAAATTCACGTGGAATTTCTCTTTTTCGAATTCGCTGTTGGTTTTTGCTAGGTACATATCCGGTTAAAAATACCAGTAATTCAATGCACCGGCTCGCTTACCGACGAGCCGCTAAACACAAATAATATTTTTTTGATCTAATGCTCTCCGATTACCTCTGGAAATGCCACCTATATCGTTATTTTGCACCCGCAGCGAACAATGAACCGATCGCATTTTTTCAGCCGTGCTTTTTTGGCTAATTGGCTTTTTTTTTCAAATAAAATAACAGCGGCTGCTAGGCGTCGGGTTGGGATAATGCTAACGGTCAACAATTATTCGTCGCATCGTTTGCTTTATTTTCGACTATATTTTTATGCTGCGGTTGCAGTATGCAGTGAGGAATTAAATAAAATATATTATGTCATAAATAGTAATAATACACACTGCTATATGCGCTTCAAATTAATCCAGACCAATAAGACTGCGGGAGCATCAGTTTTAAACATAGACTTATGAACAAGGTGGTTTTAAACTAATGTTTTTATATACAGCGTGATCAGTTAAGGGCGGCCCTCGGCCATTTCTCGGGAACTATGCAAGCTAGAAAGATGCGGTAAAAAATTGTTATTAAAGTGATCCAAATAATTTCAATGAAAATGTTTTCAAGTTCCTTCGTTTGCCGCCAGGGAGCGAATTCACCATGTTGTTGTATAAAACTGTCTTTTTCTCCACAAATCGTCTACCTTATCCGCATCTGAAATAATATTTTTAGAACCTCCCTAAAATTCTCTACAATTTTTGTTAAAACAATTTTTTCGTAGTTGCTACTGCAACAGCGCTACGAAGGAAAGCGGTGTTAAAAATTTAAGACGTCATATCTCGAATATGCCTAAACCGAATTCAGCAAACTATAGCTCATATTAAAGAGTGTTTTAAGGAGAATTTACCGCCCTTTTGACATAGACAAATTGATAAGTATGTTCAACGCTAGGGGGCGCCATTCAGAAAATGTCCATATTTGTTCGATTTTCTCAAAAATTTCAAATGGTGAATTCGACCCCTGGCGGCAAACAAAGGAACTTGAAAACATTTTCATGGAAATTATTTGGGTCACATTTATTAACAATTTTTTTACCGCATCTTTCTAACTTGCATAGTTCCCGAGAAATGGCCGAGGGCCGCCCTTAGCTGATCACGCTGTATATATAGAGTGTCTGCCAGCAAGTTGGACACAAATGGGAATTTTCTTTATTTGAAGTTTCTCAAAAAATATATATTCTTGATAAAAGTTGGTGGTTTTGTTCAAACTCAAAATCCACCCTTAAAAATTTTGAAATTTCTATTCGTATACAGGGAAGGTTGAAAAATATGAAAATTCCTCCAGAGTAAAGTACCCTTATTTTTAGAACTACAGCAGAATGGCACTAAGAAAAGTTGTTTGGAATCCCAAGACACAAATATGAATACACAGACACCTATTAAAAAGAAGAAAAATCACACCTTTGCACTTTTTTTTATCACGCTGTATAATACATAATATTAGATATGTATTTTGAGGCACATCTTCGAGCAAGACAATACGATACCAATGATTTTTATTTACGTTCAACTAGCATCTTAAAAACACTTAATAACTTAAAGTTCTGCAAAGTTTGTCGTTTTTTTGTGTCCAGATATAGTCAAATTATTTTAAGAAGTCCTTACTGGGACTGTCAATTGGTAATTTCGCCATCCTAAGTTGGCATTAATGCAGCAACCGGGTCATAAGTCCAGGTCAGTAACGAGCTCATTTGCACAATGAATAACTACTAATAACACGAACAAGAACAACACAGATAACGGAAAAACTCACGAAACGTAGAAAACCCACGAATATTTTCAATGCCCAAAGTTTGAACCCTTTTGAACGACCCGGAAAACCTTCACGGTCACTTCACAACACCGAAATAAAATTTGCCTGAGTACGCACCAGTCGCACCACAGACGCATCCGCGAGTAGCTGATTATACCAAAATACCAAATTGAAAGTGTTTCCATGACGTTTGAAATTATTATTAAAATGAGTTGTAGTCGTAGTTATTTTTATTTGTAGAGGCATAAACCTGATTGCAATAGGGTTATTATTTTATTATGTTCTTTTTTTCGTATCACTTGGGTAACTTTTCACATCATAAATCAATGAGAGAAGTCATTAACTGGTTGAGACACATTATACCAATGCTATACCCATGGTTAACAGAAAATTCCTAGGGATTTTGTGGAGAATGTCATCTGACAAAATCGGGACTTCTTACAGTAATCGGGGTATAAAATACTCCTACAATTTCAAACATAACATAGCAACTAATCTGTGGAACAGATCTTACAAAATGTACATACCGAAATGAACCGATGAACAATTAAATTGTTGCTCTATTAAAATATTTTTGTGATCCACAGATTAACTGCTATGTTAAGTTTGAAATTGTAGTAGTATTTTACCTGGACACAAAAAAATGACAAACTTGGCAGAAGTTTTAGTTATTAAGTGTATTTAAGATGCTAGTTGAACGTAACAAATAAAAATCGTTGGTATCGTACTATCATTCTCGAAGATGTTCCTTAAAATACATAGCTAATATTATTTATTATACAGCGTGGTGAATAAAAAATGCGAAAGAGTGATTTTTCTTCTTCTTTTGAGTAGGTGGCTGTGAATTCATATTTGACATTGTCTTGGGATTCCAAACAACTTTTCTTAGTGCCATACTGCTGTAGTTCCTAAAATAAGGGTACTTTACCCTTGAGGAATTTTCATATTTTTCAACCTTCCCTGTATAAGAATAGAAATTTTAAAATTTTTATTTTGAGTTTAAGCACAAGCACCAACTTTTATCAAGAATAATTTTTTGAGAAACTTCAAATAAAGAAAATTAACAAGAAAAACAAAGTTCATTCACCATTTCTCTAAAATATTTTCTTGGCTAGTGGAACTTTAGGCTCAGATGAGCTATTATAATTTAAGGGGGGGGGGGGGGTTGCCAACAGAGAAAGTGAGGTAAGATTTTGTATTTTTTTAAATTGTACAGCATAAAATCTAATAACATTTTACCTGGCAAAAATTTAGTACAAACATTTACGTCTTCATTTTAATCATAAGATCTGCACTGGAATTATTATTTTTTCCAAGGTTTTCATAACCTGTAAAACAAAACACTGCTTGTAAGATCTTATGATTAAAATGAAGACAGAGATATTCGTACTAAATTTTTGCCACGTAAAATGTTATTAGATTTTATTCTATACAACTTAAAAAAATACGAAATTAACCTCACTGTCTCTGTCGGCAACCCCCCCCCCCCCTTAAATAATTGTTAAGAATATATATGTTCACTATTTTTTCATATTCTACCTACTAGCAGAGCAGGGCAATGCTGGGTAGAACCTAGAAATTGAGAAGCTAAACTACTATGTGATAGCTACGTGAGTGTAAATATCAAGAATTGTTTTGGTAAAGAACATATTTTTTCACTAAAACGATTTAAAATGTTCTAAAACGTCAGGTACACATAACCCTTTCTACAGTTGTCTGAATATATTGCTTTTGGGCAAAATCTCTCTCCATGAAGGAGTGAAAAGATGTCAAGTTTCTTAATAGTATTTTTTAGTGGACTAATACATACCAACTGTAGAGAGTAGGTAGGTGTTTGGACTATAAAAATATTTCTTTGGTTTGAAGTGTACCTATAAATTAAAAATGAATTCGGCAAAATCTAATTTTGCAGAAACAAAGTACATGATAATGCTTAAGAAGGGGGCGAAAGTCTAAAAGAAAATGAAGATATGACGGTATATTGTGATATTGAAATTTACTATTAAATAATGCACTTACAAAAAGTTATGTGGAAGTCGTGATTCCATTATTATTGGCAGCGGTTTTATATTTTCCTTATATTTTTATATTCCTTAATATGATATATCCTTCAATATTTTTTAGCTATTTAGCCTAAATACCTAAATTATTTTTTAATGTAAATTTTTTTTACCACATTTTTATAAATATTTTTCGGCAGTATTATTTTTGTGTTACCTGATTTATATTTATTTTTTGACAAAGGAAATTACTAGTTGGGTAAGCATTGCAATTTGTACCTTGTTTTTTTTGTCCATGTTTTTTGTTCCTCTTTTTTCTTCCTATATTATAATTTTTTAAGGAACCTTATTAACATATTATGTAATATCTTTGTAGAGCCCCGATGATGGTTATAAAACATACCGAAACGTTGGCAATGAACTAATATAATTTCCATTTGGTTTTAACCCTAAATCCTACCAATTCTCAACACATTCAAGATAAAGGGTTACTAAAATTTTTACCAGTATTATTTTTGTTTGATAAGAAATCTTAAATTAGAGTAGTGCAAAGTTTCAGTAGCGGGACTTAAGGGCGATTCTGTGACAACTACAGAAATTAAATGCAAATTCATAAGAAACTAAATCTATTTAGGGTAAGAAAGTAAACAAAATGGAAAATAGTGTAAAGGACATATTGAAAGGTTATTTATAAGTATTTCATTTCAGACAAAGTTGAAATAGAAACTCTTAGTAGACCAACTCCAGATTTGCAATTACCCAAACCAGATAAAGTTGCAATTTAATGCACCGTTTTGTTTTCTCTGTTTACTGTTTGCATGGGCCGGAATATAGGATTCAACGATTTGAAACATACTCGTATATATGAAAAGATAAAAAACGTGAGATTTACTCTTCGACACATGAATTGTTCTACAGAACTATCATTTTTAGGCAATGTTAGTATTGCCGCTCATTTAAATTCCACGTACCGGCAAAACATTATTAAAATAACGAAGCCGTGGATAAAAATAGATGTAGTTTAAACACGACTATACAATAAACTGCATGAAATTTTGAGGCAAACTAGAATTAGCTTTATGAGGGTACGACGAAAAAGCAGACTCTCAAAATCGTGGTATATTTTTCTCAAAATCATGGTATATGTTTTTCTAGGAATTAATCGATTTTACATCCGAATTAGATTCTATTATGAAAGAGCATTTAAAAAGTTCTACAGTATTCATCGATGCAAAATGAAATTTTGAACAGCATGCTGGAAGTTTGCCGCCAAAAAATTAGAAAGCAAATAAAACGGACTTTTTGGCCATATATAGTCTGATGAAACAACTGAAATTTAGAATTATTGTCAAATGGTAATGATATTTAGATATTTACATGATGGAAATGTTTGCGTTAATAACATTTAAAAAAAACTGAGAAAAAAACATGAATTATTGTTTTATGCACTTTCTACACAGTAAAAAATCCGGTGTTAAATTTGACACGAAAAGTGGTCTATATAAGTCCACACCATATCTGGTTAATTGTACACCTTTTTTTTTGGTAAATTTCACCAAAATAATGTTCTGGTGAAAATAAGAACTATGCTGGTGTGAATATTTAACACGGCGTTGTGTAAGATTAACACCGTGTTGTGTAACTTTAACACGCAATTTGGTCAAAATGGTGTAATTTAATTTATTTGGTATTCCCATTTTCTTCTTTTTTCTCTCTTATAATTTTACATATACTTTATTTTAAAGAAATTTCAAATGTCATTGATAAGTTCAAATTAAGGAAATGTGTTATTTGTAAAAATAAAATAAAACTAAAAGATAAAGAAGCATGAACCAGGCATATACTATGTGCTTAGTCTTCAATTTAGGAGATTGTAGGAAATAATAAACAGCAATAAGTAAAGGAAAGACTTTATTTCAGTTCCAAAATACATGAACGATGCCTTACAAATAGGTTCATAAAATATCAACATTTTCTTTCTTAAAGCTTTAAATAAATATTCATTCTCACAGCCAAAAATATTTGGTTAATATAAAAAAGTGATATATATTATAATATTCCTAAGAAAAGTGTATACCTAACCACAAACACAAGAAATGCTTTATGTTATAGGATGCGTCCAAACTATATTTCGTACAAATTCTCATACAATGTACTTAAGTAACTGTCGTCTTACAGAATTGTCTATGTGAGATAAAAAGAAACTTCAAACGTTGCGACACAGCCATTTAGTTAGATAGGCCTGTTCTCACAAGCACAAACAGGTCCCAACTAAGTCGGAGCCAATCAGCAGGCATCAAAACAATCAGAACAGTCAGATAACTTAAAATCCCTCAATTATATTCACGACTGGTTCCTTATTCCGGTGAGAACAAACTCATATTAACACAGTCAATGAGTATAGGTTGTAGGGGTTATCACCTCGTCTATCACAGAGTACCTTTCGGCGTCGCATCTGCATATTCGTCTGTCGTTTTAATCCATCTGACTTCACTTTGAAATTTCATTTTACATAACAACACCATTTTTGCACTATCGGCCTGTAGAATCACTTTTATATACCTATTATACGAGCCACGCGGTCGGGTCACACACGTCACACAAACTGATAAGCTCCGTCGCGCACCACGTTCGACAAACAACTGATGCGATGGCTTCGATTGCCTAAGATTTTACACCCATAACTGGTGAAACGACTTCCCCCTCTCCTCTATTTAACACGAACTTGTGTTAATACGTTCAATTTAACACCGGTTAGTGTTAAGGAACACCGAATGGTGTTAAAGAACACCGCGTAGTGTGAACAAACACGAAGCCGTGTTAAAAATATAAAAAAATTACACAAGTATTAAAATTAACGAATTTATTGTAGTGTGAATTTCACCAAATGAGGTTTGGTTAAGATATTTGGAATCCACCAATTTTCGTGTCAATTTTTCACCAAATTTCTTTCACCACTTACACGAAGAGGATTTACACCGATTTTTTACTGTGTATATTAAATATGCAAAAATACATAATTACTAATAAAACAACAAATTAAAAGTAGATACCCACCAGGGTACTCACCTATTTTTTAATTGAATACGAGTGTGTTATATACTCGTGAATATACGACCGATATCCATCGTATATTCACGAGTAAGACAATGACGGGAGTTGTGACGCAGGGTAGGGCTGAACATTCGCTGAACAAACTTGCAAGGGCGTAGATACAGGGGGCGTAGAGGGGGTAATTACCCCCCCCCCCCCCAAGAAAACCATAAACCAGAACCTTAACCACTCGGCTATTACCACGACACGCCTACAGTGTGACCCATTTGTTTTGGGGTCAGTCTGTAAAAAGTGTATCAATCGTGTGATTTGGCTGATTTTTTTTTTAAATTGTAGAGCTCGATGAACTGCACATTTTGAACAAAAATTGCCTGGTTCGCATAAAATCCAAAGCCTACTATGACCGTTTTTATGAGCAAAATTTTAAGAAACCATATTAGCGTTTTTTTTTGAAAAAATCTGTGTGCGCCAATGGATTGAGCACCCCTCGAAATGGGTATGTACAAAATTTCATCAAAATATTTCAAGTAATAACGATTTTGTAGAAAAATTAAAAATGCAGCCAAGGTACGTCTTTATTTTCAAAAATTCAAAGTTGGCCATGGAAAATAATTGAATTGTAATAATACAACCTTATGCTTATAAACACAAAACATAAAAACAATTAAAATTATAAAATTTTTGTAACTTCTACCAAGCCTCCATTTTCTACAATGCATTTGTCGTTCCTCTTGCGTACATTCAAAATTACATTTCGTATTTGCTGTGGAGTAATTTCCTCACAACTACGGTTTATCCTAGCTTGCAGTTCTTGTAAATTATGGGGTCTTGACTTATAAACATTTTGCTTAAGTGTACCCCAAAGAAAAAAATCTAAAGGAGTTAAGTCCGGAGATCTCGGTGGCCACTCACAGAAAGGACTATTTCGCCCTATCCAACAGTTTTCAAAATTATTATCTAGCCAGTTTCTGATTAAACGAGCATTATGAATAGGACTGCCATCTAACTGTAACTTTAAATTTAAACGGTATCTTAATGGTAACTCATCTAAAGCATTTCTAAATTCAATTTCTAGAAAATTCAAGAAGCCAGCCGCATTCAAATTCCCTTCAAAGAAAAATGGGCCAATTATTCTGTCGCGTAGTATTCCACACCAAACGTTAATTTTTTGTGAATATTGTCTCCTTGCATTTATTAGAAACTTTGGATTTTCAGCTGACCAGTGACGGCAGTTTTGACTTGATACTACACCATTTGTAGTAAACGTGGCTTCGTCGGTGAATAAAATTTCATTTAAAAAGTTGCCATTATGGAGATATTCACCTTGCAGCCAATAGCAAAATTCTAATCTTCTCTCCTCATCTCCTGGTTCCAGGGTGTGCAAAAATTTTGGCTTAAACGGTTTTATTTTGTTTTGTCTCAAACATCTCCTTATACTCTCTCTGGGTATATGAAGGTCTAAACTAGCCGTTCGAACACTATTTCGAGGATTGTCACTAAAGTATTGCAGAATTTGATTGTTATTTTCAACAAGTCCACGGCGTCCATTTTGCCTAGTTTTTAATAAATTTTTAGAAATCGATCCAGTTTGATCAAAAATATTGTTTATACGTTGTACAGTACTTCGACTCATTGATCTACCTGGGTGTCTATTGTTAAATTCGGCCGCAGCTTCTGCTGCCGAGCGCTCGTTGTCGCCCACGAGTCGAACAATTTCTATTTTGTCTCTTATGCTTAAATATTCCATAATTATGATAATTAATTGTATTGAGCACAAACAATTTCTGAACTCAATTTAGACAGTTTGACACTTAATAAAAGTAAACAATTCAATTATTTTCCATGGCCAACTTTGAATTTTTGAAAATAAAGACGTACCTTGGCTGCATTTTTAATTTTTCTACAAAATCGTTATTACTTGAAATATTTTGATGAAATTTTGTACATACCCATTTCGAGTGGTGCTCAATCCATTGGCGCACACAGATTTTTTCAAAAAAAACGCTAATATGGTTTCTTAAAATTTTGCTCATAAAAACGGTCATAGTAGGCTTTGGATTTTATGCGAACCAGGCAATTTTTGTTCAAAATGTGCAGTTCATCGAGCTCTACAATTTAAAAAAAAAATCAGCCAAATCGCACGATTGATACACTTTTTACAGACTGACCCCAAAACAAATGGGTCACACTGTATATAATGCCAAATTCGGCTTCTGAAACGTTTCCTTTGTGTGATCCTAATATATATCCAAAAATATATGAACTTTTGAAAATCCTGTATACACTGCCTGTAAGTGTAGCCTCGGCCGAAAGAAGTTTTTCATCTTTAAAAAGACTCAAATCTTGCTTGAGGTCCACTATGGGACAGGAGAGGCTTGTAGGGTTGGCGCTTCTGCATATTCACAGGGATATAAAACCTTGCCCTGAAGCGGTGCTAAACAGATTTGCCAATAATAGTAACAAGAGGATTTTAGATTTAGTTCTATAAAAACTGGTTTATGTGTGGATATATTTTTTATATTTTGACTGTTTTTTTTAGTTTATAAATGTCTTTTTTTAAGATTAGGTTTTTTAAAGACTGATTTTTTTTCTTGTTATTTTTTTTGTTTCTCTTTTCATCAAAGAAAAAGGATATATTTTATTTTTATATTTTTTATCATTTCTTATTTTGAGTTTGTTTCATTGTTCTTTGTTTAGTAGTACTTATATTATTGTTAGTCAATATATTATTAGTGTTGGTTTTATTTGGCTTTATAATAGTCTTTACTTATGCATACCTACCCACCTATAAAATCGCATTAAAACCTAAAAATTGGGGAACAGACGAACTATAAATAGTAGATATTACCAGTACCCCCCCCCCGGAAGAAAAAGCTATCTACGCCCTTGCAAACTTGTAGGTACTGTTGCGCATCGTCACTCACGGATCAACGTTTTAGCTCTGCAATATTTCTAGGTCTATGTCGTAAAGAGGTTTCATTCCGCAACCGACCTGCCGTGCTGCATACTTACCTCTTAAATAACTTCCACCCCTTAAAGATAACACACTTTATTAAAAATTTGTACGACCTCTCCAGTTATACACTGCACCGTATAATGCCCCATAATATGCCCGGAGGCCGGGGCCCGAGTGCCCCGAATTGTTTTATTTTTCTGGCGACCCTGTCTTTATTAAAATTCCCTTTGCATATTTTTCTCCCCTAATACCCTCGTTTCCATACGAAGGCCCAGAGGTGGCAGCTGATACGATTTTATTCCCCCCTAAGACTTTATTTGGGCGGGAGCAGTACCTACGCGAGTTGTAAATTTTGTGTGTGTGGCGGGCAAACACCCCGCCCTGACAGGCCAATTATAACGGGATGGAGTTAGAACGGGAGTCTAATAGTTGGGGAAAACTATGCCAAACACATCTGGTCTTCCTCGTTTGAAGTGTAAATGAACCATTTGGAATCGTTGAGCAGATATAGGTACGGGATCCTTTTGTTTTGGGTCGACGTAAGCCACGAATTGGTACAATAAAGTTTGTTAGTGTAATATAGCACAAAAAGGGATGCCAAACTTATAATATTAATAATAATTCTCACCCTCACAATGCCCCAAACTAGGCTAATTTACAAAATTCAAATATTTGACATCACTTTCGAAGTTTCATGAGCGGTGCAGCTTTGTTTTAGCGAATTTGTTAGTTAGAAGAATAGTCTGGTTGAACAGGCGTTTTGTGTGGATTTTTAAAGCAAGGATCTCCGTCCTCGAGTGTTAGCCGATAGTCCCTCAGAATCAGAAAGGTCAGATGGTCGAACATCCAGTAGAAAACACAGGTTCTATACAGGGTGACCGTATTTCGAGTCTATGCATGGGGATCTTGGTTATCTTAAGAGATACGAGGTCGGTTAACACGTTAAGCCCCATGTGTACCATATATGTACACACTTTAGTTTCTCCGTAGACCATGTGTACCTATATGGCCACAGTAGCCAGCCGTGTTTAAGTTGGTGTGGCTCTCTCAGGCGCACAGCTAGCGTATTTCCTTATGGTGTGATGGAATCGTCCGAACTGTGGTAAACAAAAAAATCGCTTAGTCCGTAACACAATATGGCACGCATGGTCCAGGCCGTTCCTATAAGAAACAAAAATCTTTTGTGTGGACCACATGTGCCATATTGGTACACAGCTTTATTGAACCAAAAACGTATGTATTTAATTTTAACTAGGGTAAGTTCAAACAGTAACAGCCATCTTAACATAAAGTTGTCAAAAAAGTTGTTTGGTCTGAGGTAAAACTCTTTTCTTGGCAGCCTGGGGCTTAACGTGTTAAATTGGGGTAAAGTTTTGTGGATTTTGATACCGAGTAACATGGTAAAAAAAATTGGTTGGCCTTTCTCGTTTTGAAAATAATGCGAACAAACTGAAAATTGTCGTTTTCGTTTTTATTTTTTTAAAACAAAAACTAAGGGGCTGGGCATTTCTAAGTTAAACATTATCAAAGCACTTTTTTATAATCTAAAATATGGCCTCGCATTTTTTTGTCGCCTCCCTGGACAAAGATATGACAATTCCAAATGGAGAATTATACTAAAAATCACTTCCATCTACAAACCTCCAACAAAATACAAGAAAAAATGTCCACCAGAAACTTATCTAAAGGAATAAATAAAAATTACTCGAAGAAATAAAACAAAGAAGAAAAAATAACAAGAAACAATGAATTCAAGAATACCTACACTAAATCAGTTGAAGGGAAGACGCTAGTCCAAGAAAAGAAATACCAAGGGAAGCCTAAAACCTGTATTGAAGACAACTAGAAGGTATATGGACTAATATATAGTGCTATTCTGATTCTAGCGGACCAAAACGTATTGTTGAAGAACATCAACAACCAAAATCTGCAGATAACGAATAAACAACGACCAGTGATGGTGAAAATTGAAAACGTGTGTGAGCTTAAGTGATAACGAGTGTCTTCATGGCGAGTAACAGAATAGGTGAAAGTTGAATAAAGTAGGTGATACTATTTGTTGTTTCTTAATAATTTTCATATCAACCTCGTGATAACGTCATAATTCATTCTCGATGAGAACTTTGGAAACTACAAGAAGAAAAGGTAAGGTAAGTTTCTTTTATCTACCTACGTAAGAATTTTGAAAAGACTACCTATTTTAACAACAGCTATGTGGAAGAATTTACCATAGGTATAATATAGTATATACCGAAATGAGCTAGAAGTAATATCTCATTTTTCTAGGCGCTTCCCAACAGAAACTTCAAACTGCTGCCTGTTGTACAGCCTCCATGAAAAATAGATTGATATTCAAACCCACTAAAATCTTTATATTGAAAGCCTGCGCTTCTATAGGTAACAATTTCACAATGTGTACGAACATTTAAATGGGCCTTTATTGGCCCGGTTTTGAATATTTGGTCACTTTTGACGGGCGATGGCTCCGCGTCTGACTTTTCATATTTACATCTCGTCAAGGCCTACTTATTGATGGGCTACTTCAGTGCCGATTTCTGAGCTTTTAATGACGATTTTGGGACACTTTACTGCCGATTACATGAATATACATTATTTTGACATTAAAAAGGTTTAATTGTCCATCTGCATGAACCAAAATAATATTTTTCTAATTTTCATTTTTATCTTAATCCATATAAATTAACTTTGCACTTCTTTCATCCTTGTTTTATACAAGGTGTTTCTAAATTTTGGTGCCAACGTAGCATGACAGATAGAAAGTGTCTTTTTTAACAAAAAAAAATTATATAAACGAAAATGTATAATACGAAATTTAAAAAATTAGAAAATGTCCAACTACCGCTTTCAAATTTTACGAAATAAATAATATAAATAATTAATTGTAAATAATTCCCTATGAACGATGTACCAAACATGTTTCGCTTTCAAAATGGAATGGATTGAACTCGACAAAGTTCTGACACCCTGTTTCAAGAAAACCAATGATGTTTTTCAAAAAAATATTTAATTTTGGTGTTGGAAGTATAATATGAAAAAGAGGGTCTATATTAGGTATTTTTTAAAATTAACCGATTAGTAGAGAGAGTTAGTTACTCTAAACTTTTTCCGAAGATGATTTTTGAAAAAATATATAAGGCTGTGCTCTAAATAATAACGCGGGACGTGCTTATTGGATCCCTGAATGGCATAAGTTCTCTTTAAGGTTTTATTATGTCCGTGGAAGTAAGCCCTTTAGTTTAATGAGAAAAGAAAACAGGGTCCGTGTCGCCGGAGTCTACGGCTAAAACAAATATTTGAACAAGTTATCACACGGAACTTTGCTCCGTTTTTCCTTCGTGTCAGACAATGGGGAGAGGGCGAATTTTCGAGGGTTTATTTTTGAGATGGAACAGCGTCCTAACTACTTTTCGGATAATATACATAGTTATAACAAAGGAGAGTTTTGTTTTATTTTATTTTTGGGAAATATGAAATGTAAAACGCGTTGCCTCCGTAAAATACATTCGCTGAACAGATATTTTAATGGAGATCCGCTTTCAGTGGGAAAGCAAACATTATTTTTTTAAGAGCTGCAGGTTGAATATTGTATTGTATTACAAAAAGCTCAACGAACAAAGAATTTCCAGGAGAGGGAATTCGCAAGTCGACAAGAGGAAAGAAATAGTGAAATTGTGCGAAGAGCCTTGTTAAAATGAATATACAGGGTGGTTCATAACTATGCTGCATTATCAGGGGTAATATAACAAGTGGTGTGCCTATTATCGATAATACCTTTCGTTAAGCAGGAGTAGTATTTTCTTAGCATTGGGATTATAATGAGTGATAAACCAAGGAAAGGT
Organism: Pseudeuparius sepicola; assembly: GCA_963920635.1. NCBI lineage: Eukaryota > Metazoa > Arthropoda > Insecta > Coleoptera > Anthribidae > Pseudeuparius > Pseudeuparius sepicola. Next base: position 11,683,423 of record OY987300.1, on the reverse strand, counting down.
ATTATCTATTATTAGCAATGAATAAAGAACCCCAGGATTTGACAGTTGTCACGGTGGTTTGTGCTATTAGATATTTGTGTAGCTCTTCGATAAGTACTTTTTGGAGATCTATTATGGTTAGCTGTGCAGCCTGCGGCTCTTCCGTGACTACCAGAACAAAATGTTTGGGGGATAACATTCCATCGGTAAGTACTTTTGTAAACCGGAAACGGCATGCCGCCATATTATGCAGAGACTGGACCGGTCCAGCGTAAAGCCCAAATTTGCTCCTTCCTGGGGTTCTTTATTCATAGATTATTAGGCATACCACGAGTTGTATTTAAAAAGAGAATTTAACAACTGCAAATAGTTAGTTTGACAGCTAGCTGTCATTTAGATTGAACTTTCGATTCTGAATATGTTCTTTGTGCTAATAGATATTTAAAGATCAATGTGTTAACTGTAAATATATATTCTAGTCCTATATTAAATTTGGTAATGTGAAGAAGTTATCGGGTTATCAGTTTTAGCTGCCACAATATTGGTTTAGCGTAACTAGGACGTAACTAAGAGGGTAGGGTTTCAGCGAAAATTCCATGCCTACCTTTTTTGACCAATCAGAGGTTCGTTTTTTGCTTCGTTATTATGGCAACTCAAAAATTTTTCGGAAATATTCTCTCTTGCTCTAGGGCAGCAGGAGGTCACATACCAAGAAAATACAAGCCCAATTTGTACGAGTGGTTTTGCTAATGGGCAAAATAGGGCTTGAGAATAAAATTATCTAGAAAAATTTCCGGCATGAGTGGTATTTGTCGAGATTATTTCACGAATACGATTTAATAATTTCTGTATTGATTTTTTCTATGTTTACATTTCCAAAACGACTCATTTTGAACGAGTTTATTGACAGCTTCGACTGTAGCGTTCGAGTAAACAAACATGACGCTTGGGTATCCAAGGAAAATGCGATTATACCTACACCCTGTCGGCGTTGGTTTATTTTCTGAATGTGTCATAAATTTAAACGGAGGCGGAGGTCTAAATAACAAGAATTTAGTAATGTAAAAGTTATATAAATTTATTGATATAATGCTTAATAATACCGCAAACACACAAACTTTAAGAAATAGGTACGTGTTTGTATCCAACAGATTCGCGGTTGCTAAGCAACAAAGTGATAATTTGCACTAGTGCAATTACCGATAATTGCACTAGTGCAAATTATCGCTAGCAGAGGCATATCATTGGTTGGATTTTTATGGAAGGAGCTACCTTATTGGTTGCAAGCAGTATGAGGGAAATAATCGCTGAAATCATCACCTGATTGGTTAATATTTCAAAAATCATATCAATTCATTGGTTCATATTGGCAGGCGTTAAATTCTCTCGGGAATCTACCTGACTGTAGTCGTCAAAATATGACGAAAAGTTCGTATTAGCATTGTTAAAAAGGTTTCAATGAGAAAGTGTACTTAGTGTTTAAATTTTGTACACAAATACCCTGTGAAATAGAGTGCGACAAGATCGGTTAATATGAAGTAGGTACTGTAGGGGAGGTATAACTTTGTACAAAAATTGGCTGGAATATAAATAATTACAATTATTTACTTTGAATTTTACAAATGATTTATTAAATTTAGTATACTTAAATAAAAATGAAACAATTGCTCCAGCATTGAAAATCTCTATAAAAAAGTAATAAAAAAAATTAGCACGAACAAAATATACACATGGCAAACGATGAATATATTTGCCTACTTATAGTTGGAGAGCTGGCGTTAAAAAAGTGCAAGAGTTTTCGGAAGAATGATATTTTCAGATTGGATTACATTTTAGTGCTAGAGGGCTACTGAGAGTCAGCACTTCAGCTGACGGGACACCTGGCGCTGGGACTTTCGGAAAAGTGGAAAATTAATAAATAGCATTCCCTAAACTGTTTTCCGAAAACTCAAATTTTGTATATAAATAGTGAATGTAATATTAGGTATAGAACGAATCCAAGAGTCAGATAGCAAGATAAAGGGACGCATGGCGTCAGCACTATAGTATACATGTCGAAAAAATTAAGTTAGCGTAAATGATTTCTCATGGCTAAAATTTTGCAAAACATTAATTCAAATTATAAAAGTCACGAAACAAATAGTCAGTCAGTCAGCAGTCATTAGAAGTGAAGATAGTAAGGGTGCTCGACTTATGGCAATTAGAACAATTACATACTGCAGAAGTCTCAAACCTATTGCTTATGTCAACTAATTTAATGGATCTTTTTTGTATTAGAATTTTGAATATTCTTTAAGCCATTGCTGAACACTTTTTCTGCAGAACCCTCGATAGAAATATACGAGAGATACATAAACTTCACCTGCAGTATGTAATTGTTGAGCACACTTACTATCCTCACTTTTAATGACTGCTGACTGACTGACTATTTGTTTCACGAATTTTATAATTTAAATTAATATTTTGCAAAATTTCTGTCTTGAGAAACTTAATTTTTCATAGGGGGTTTTGCCCTTCCGTTAGTAATTAATTGAAGCTTATCCGCAAAGTTTAATGTTGAAAATCCCTTTATTATTAAGGTACACACTACACAATTCATATACACTCTAATTACTTAATTGTCCAACTTTAACATTTTCAACGTCATTCCCGACAGCCGAAGTTGACGATATTTGCATGTCCATGTCCGTATTGTATTGTCTTCCATATCGCCCGAGATACGATGCGCGCGACGCACCAACGCAGATATCAAAACCAACCAAACTAAACAAAGAACAAAGAACCTACTGCAACGATAGCTTCCACGCACGCTTAAAACACGCGTTCTCATTCGTGTCAGCCAGTGCGGTGGAGGTGGAAAGTTCAATAACCTCTCGACTCTGGAACGCTACAGAAAATCTAGCGGCCGGCATAGCTTACATTGTACTGTGGCTTAGTAGGATGGGCGCAGTCGGAGTCAACGCCGCATTTGCTATAGGCACAGACCTATTAGCGAAGCTATATAGGTTTGTGCTATATGCATATTGTAGGTTTGATATATGTATATGATATATAAGATAATTTTTAGCTTTTTTTATATACCTAGGTAACTAAACTAATTGCTTCCTGTTTAAAAATTCAAAAATTACATTTTATCATTTTACATTGTCTTGGTTTAAGGGAAGCACTGCTTCCCTTGCTTCCATGGACTGCACGCCCCTGCTCTCTAGCCATAAAATGCAACTCAATCTGAAAATATCAACCTTCCGAAAACTGTAGAACTTTTTTGACGCCAGCTCTTGGACTATTATGATATCTATTATTTTCCGAAAAATATGCAACGGACTAAATGTTGTGACGGAGAACAAAACAGTCTCTTCTGATTGGAATTATTGCAGTTAATATTTCATTATTAAATGGTGTCCTTTGAAGCCTAAAAGCGAATACAAGTTAACCGCAACCGCCTTCAAAGTTCAAGCACAGAAAAACTAGCTACACTTAAAGGCATTATTACAATTTGAATTTGACATACAGCCAGGTATACAGCATGTCCTAGGCATTTTGGGGCATAAACCTATACTCCTTTTCGCTTCAAAACTTTTAGGTACATAAAATCTCCGCCAGTATCTCTAGCCTCTAGCCCCATTGTGCACAAACAGCAACCAACACAGATGCATATAGATGATTTAGTTTAGGACAAACAAATTTATTTGCAAAAAACGATGTCATCAACACTCCGGGCGGTCTTTTCGCAGACAAACACACACTGTCTCGTTGTAATATTCGCACAACGATATCAGTATCATACATCATACCCGCAAGCCTTGTTGCCAGTTCATGGCTTTGCATCCTCTCACGTAATCGCTCTTCAAGTTTTAACTTGTTATAAACGCCTAGTCCGGTCCTACCAGACTTCCTAGGTGTTTATAGACGCCCTCGCTTCTCAAAAAATGTAGTATGTATGTAACGCTTTTGTTTGGTCACGGCTATGGGGCGCAGTTTTCGATATTTAAAGTCCAAATTTCGCCTGGGGCCGCAAAAAACTAAGCGCCACATCGCTATTGAAGCGCGCCAGAAGCGGAAAAGCCGTTCCGCCATTTTCCGATTTGGTACGCGTCGGGGAGGGAGTCGAATTTGGCGCGCCGCGCCGAACAAGTAAAAGTAAAGTCCCTATACTAAAAACCAGCAACTCTTACGCCTGGCGTAAACAAGAGCACGCCAGAGCCGCACTGAGGCACGGCCTTTATTTCATTTTAGGTTTACAATAATTGTTTACATAAAAATATTACAGAAAACAATTATTGGCTAAATTAAAATGGTTCAAAACATCGATAAAATAATTTGTGGCAGTGTCTAAATAGCTGAGACCAACAAGATAAAACCGCGTAAATATACTTTTGCGATCGAGTACGTTCCTGTTGCCAGGCACGCTGAACACGTGCTTCTATTTACGCCGGATGTCTCCGAACGATTTTTAAATGGATGCACGATAAATTTGAACTACCAATTGCCGATTTGCCGCTTTGCATGCTGTTCTGTGGTGCAGAACATTGTCAAAAGTTAATGCGAAAAGTGCAACAAATTTCAGGTTATTTTAGATATGAGCAACCTCATGGAAAGAATTTACAGAAGGGGATGTAGCCGGTTGCGTAAAGGCGCGTACCTATAAAACTTCATTTATTTCATCGTAGGTTCAAATCATATACATTGCTTTTTCTTTTTTAAATTATCAACGAAAATTCAGATTTTAATTTTTATTTTAATTGTATATAATGTTATAATATTAAACCATACAATCTGCATTTTTGCTGATAATAATAATAATCGATTGGAGACATCGCTTTTTCATGCAAACGGAAAATTGAATTGCACACCCTTATGCACGCGAGCGGCGCTTAAAATTAGCTTCTTTAGCACATTCATCGCATTTATATTCTTATATATGATTGGCATGCATTTTTGACGCATTATTTAATTGGATTTGATGGGGGTTAATTATTATTATTATTTAGGATGGAAGGTAGAAAAAATACAGAAAATTTATCAGCTGTTATTAACATTAAATAAGTTGCAATTAAATACGCCTCACCTATATTTAGCACAGAGGTTTGCAGTCTCACAAGTTTCAGGTTTTTTTATATGGGGGATTGTCAAAAAGTTATTAAAAAACAAGGCTCTTATCACGAAATGTTATATATAATATAGCAATGACTATACAGCGAAAAGCAAAAAATGGTCACTTGAGAAAATAGTCCATATCTTGAAGTGGAATGGGAGAATACAACGATGAGGGCGAAACCATACAGTCTCAGCTCCACAAACATAGTTTCTTTAATATCAAGTGTACATATGTTTCAACCCTCCTGGGGGGGGGGGTCATCTTCAGCGGTGTAACATTACAGAAAATTTAAAGCTTTCTAGATGTGGTCAAATAATGTATGCGAATGTGGAAAATTAATATTAGTAAAAATTATGTCAAAAGGTTTAGTCAAAACCTTAAAGGTAAAATAGTATAGAGGAATCCTGAGGACACTACGTAGTCGCAATGATAAAAAATGGTCAGTTCTTATTTCCATCTTCCGGTTTGACTGGAAGTCAGGGGCGTGCAGTCCATGGAAGCAAGGGAAGCAGTGCTTCCCCTAAACCAAAACAATGTAAAATGAAAAAATGTAATTTTTAAATTTTTAAACAGGAAGCAATTAGTTTAGTTACCTAGGTATATATCAAAAACGCTAAAAATTATCTTATATATCATATATCAAACCTACAATATGTTATGCCTCTAGCAAATGCGGCGTTGACTCCGACTGCGCCCATCCTACCGAGCGACAGTACAATGTAAGCTATGCCGGCCGCTAGCTTTTCTGTAGCGTTCGAGAGTCGAGAGGTTATTGAACTTTCCACCTCCACCGCACTGGCCGACGCGAATGAGAACGCATGTTTTAAGCGTGCGTGGAGGCTATCGTTGCGGTAGGTTCTTTATTTAGTTTAGTTGGTTTTGATATCTGCGTTGGTGCGTCGCGCGCGTCGTATCTCGGGCGATATGGAAGCCAATACAATACGGACATGAACATGTAAATACCGTCAACTTCGCCTGTCGGGAATGACGTTGAAAATGTTAAAGTTGAACAATTAAGTAAGAGTGTGTGTGAATGTGTACTGTGTGCCTTAATAATAAAGGGATCTTCAACATTAAACTTTGCGGATAAGCTTCAATTAATTACTAACTGAAGAGCAAAACCCCTATAAAAAATTTAACCACAAAAATGAATGAATGACTTTCACAGATATCTGCTGTTGTCTATTGAGAATATACTTCTCCCTAACATGTTAGAGCATCGATGTTTTTATGATGACGTCATTGACGAATTCGCAAAAAGTGATCGAAGAATTGAATTACATTACAAAGAGGTAAGTTTTTAAACATTGCTTCCCCTACTTAAAATGTCACCGCACGCCCCTGCTGGAAGTGAGCATTATTTTGACAATTATGTTTGTTTTTTTTGAAAATTTTGACATTTCAAAAATGGTTCGGAAAATTTCTTGAACATTTTTCAATTTTTATTTCGTCGCAAAAAAAGGAAAAATCTCATTCTTTTTGTGTAGATCAATCTCAATCAGATATTTTTGAGGAACGCGTAAGGGATGTATGAGTATAGAGTATAATACTTATTTTTTTGTGTAAATCAATGTCAGTCTCAAATATATTTTTGAAGGACACATAGGGGATGTAGGAATAGGTATAGAAAAAACATGTAGGGGTGTCGTGGGTAACGACAGTGGCGTCGCAAAGAATCCAAGAAAAAATCTTATTTTTTTGTGTAAATCAATCTCTCTAAGATATATTTGGGAGACGCATAGGGGATATAGTAATATAGAAAAACCTGTAGGAAGTGCCGTTGCAAACGACAGTGGCGTCGCAAAAAAATCCCAAAAATCTTAATTTCGTGTAAATCAATGTTAATCTCAAAGATATTTTTGGAAGACGCATAGGGGATGTAGTAATATAGAAAAAAAAACTGTATGTGACAAACACCAGTGGCGTCGCAAAAACTCCTAAAGAAACCTTTTTTGTGTAAATCAATATTGTATTATTATTGAAAAAATCTGTAGAGATGCCTTGGTAGGTAAACGACAGTGGCGTCACAAAAAATTGTAAAGAAATTATGTTTTTTTAATCTGAATCTCAAAGATAGTTGTGGGAAACTCGTAGGGGATGTAGGTGTATCGAAAAAACCTGTATGGGTGCCGTAACAAACGACGGTGGCTTCGCAAAAAAAAACCCAAAAAAGAAAATTCTGAAATTGTTGTGCAAATCAATCTCAAAGATTTGTGGGGGACCGGTAGGGGATATAGGAGTATTAGAAAAAACTTGCCGCGGTTTCAGCGCGACGACTACTTGGCACCCCTCAAGTCGGTGGCGCTCCGAGGTTCGTACTTGTCTAAGAAATGCGAGCGACCATCGTTGAAATTTCAACACCGATTATAAACCCATGTACTGGATCGGCCCTAACGCCCATATGAATATCCGATTGCGCCTGTTGGTGCAGTCCGACCCGTAGTCCCGAATTCATTAGCAATAAAGCTGTTGGCCCGTCGGCGCGCGACACTCCCGCGATCTCCGAACCCCATCGCCCCCGGCGCCGGATGCGTCTCCTTTAAAACGCCGTGGGGGGAAGGGGGGTTGTCGTCGTCGTCGGGCACCCTCCCCAAGTTGTTTGTCTTCGCGACCACAACGGAATATCATTTGCATAAGCGCGGAATCGCGGTCTGACGATTCCGGTCTCGGGGTTGAGTTATGGACCCAGATGCGGCTGGGCAGAAGGAAAAGATAAGGGGCGCCCCGACGATGGCCTTAGAAATCAGTCGGTATTTATTTATTAAATTAAGAATGATATCTGTTGGAAGCACGCCTTTGCGGGTTCCCAGCAAGTGGACAAATCGACACGCTTTTCTCCTGTTAATTTGTAACTGTATACAGGGTGAGTCTGAAATAACTGGCATCCTTTTTTTGGAAGTGTCGCATAACCTTCTATTTCTGTGATATGTATCGAAAACCAGACACGCTCATGACGCGATGTCACGCCTACTGCCAGAATTATCGGGGCGTCAGTGCCGTGTCTTCATAGAGGGGGCATTTTAGGTGGGTAAATTATAGAGAAAAATTTCGGCGCTGAGAAAAAAAATATTAAGAAAAGTTGTTCAGAATGACCATCTCCCTTACCCAAAAAAAGGACGGCAGTTATTTCAGACTCACCCTGTATACATCATATTTCGTTAAAATGGATTATTTCCGGTAAATCCATGTTTTCAACAAAAAACGCCTTGTGATCTAAAAAACGCGTGGTGTTGAAAGTACAATGTGTGTTTCTAAAAACACGTGCGTAATTTCAGTGCTACTCATGGATGCTTTTTATAAGGGAACCAATTATCTAGCTCAGTAACTAAAAGATTATTCTCTATTTTCCGATCAGAAAATCCCGTGTTTTTCGTAATTTGGGAATGTCTCCTTTATGCCTGACCAGTAGAGGCCGCTTTCACACGTTATTCGCAATGGCGTCCCTATTTTATCAGTTTTAAAAAATGCTGTCTTTTAAAATGTACAATGTACAAATTGATTAGGTCAATTTGTTCTTGTCGAAGTATAATTCCTGCCTAATTGATCTTATGATTTTCAATAAACCAGAAGTCATTAGAAGTGTGACTTAAAACCAGTTTCAAGTCTGTTTAGTATTTTACGTACCTATGCGAGTTAAACCCTGCAAGTTTTATGAAGTTCGCTAATATACTTCCATAAAAAGTAACCAGCAGAGTTATCAGTAGTTCAAAAGCGGGAATGTCATGAATTTTTTAGGCCTTTGCTTTTTTTTAGGAAATCCATTACAGACAGCGGACCTCATTGGATCACCCAGAGTTAAGAGTCTTCACTGGGGGCATACCCACTAAAACTTGTTCTCGATGCAGCCTTGGCATTGAAATTATAGTGGAAAATGATGGCGTTGTCAAAGCACGATTGGATGAGTCATCTGCTTTTAAAGTACAATATTCTTGAGAAGGTGGAAATAAAACTTGTTAGATAATCTTAAAGTCGCTTTCTTGTAGATATCTGTCAGCTTGATTAAAAGCAAAAGTATGCGATTGGTTTTATGAAGGACCGACCTGAGACTAAACGATCTCAAAGCAAATTCGATTTATAAGCAGGCTTTTACAACCACATGTAATAAGCCAGTAATGAAATAAAAATTATCTATTGTATTTGTTAATAAAATCTATTTTCTTGAAATCGGCAGTGAAGTAGCCCATTATTATACGATTTTTTCAAAAAGTAGGCCTTGACGAGATGTCAAAAGTCAGACGCGGAGCCAAAAGTGATCAAATATTCAAAACCCGGCAATAAAGGCCCATTTCACTTTTCGTACACATTGCGAAATTGTTACCTATAGCAGCGGAATCTTTTAGTATAAATATTTTAGCATAGGTTTTCAATTATTGAATGCGAAAAACCTAATATAAAATAATAAAATTGCAGCGTTAGTTGCTAAATTAGACGAGACAAATTATACGTGAATTTTACCCCATTAAAAAAATAAAAAATAAAAAAGATAAATACTTACCTTACTCAAATAATTTATCTCCTGTTTTTTTTTTTAAAACAACCGGTAGCGTCCAGTTTATGGGATAGGTGGTATAACTCTAAAATAATTCTGAAATTTTCACGATAACCTTATTGAGAACAGTCAATCATATAGGTATAGTTCTGAGTTAGAGATTTGTTGAAAAATGCACTTTTTGTCAAAGATTGTTATTGCTATTTAGAAATGCAATGCAGAGGCGAAAAAAAAAACAACTAAGTATCTTATCGGAAATAAGGCAGTTTATTAAATAAAAAATAAGGCATAAGGCAAAAATAATTCATTTTTTACACTTTTAGTCTTACTGAATTTGCTGGTTAATTTTTCAGAAAAACTATGAAATAATACAAAAAATCAAATAAAGTAATAATGAGTTGATACACTTCCATTTTTAAACTTACCGCGCAGCTCTCAGCGCCACCGAACGGCAAGCCTGTTCAATTGGGTGTTGCCCAGTTTCCATTGTGGTTTCGTTGATGTAAAGTGCGCCATAACCTTGTTTTGCCGTAATAAGTGCATTTTATACTTGGAAGTAAATTTAACGGCCTTAATTCGAGTAGCCACCTATTACACATTACCAGAGGTACGTAAATCATTTTTACAGCAAATGAAACTATTACTTTGGTCGTCTTTTTTTTTAATAACAGAAATTTGTTTTCCCTTTCCTAACCTAAAAATAATTACCTTGGAATCATAAATGTACACTCGGGGCAAATTGATACGCCACCGCTGGGGCACATTGATACGCGTATCAACATGCCCCGTAGGTATGTATCTACAGTGTGGCCCGTTTGGAATGGAGACACCTCTGTAAATTTTTTATTTTTTATCCGAATTTAGCCGGTTTATTTCTAAGGGTAGGTCACAAAAAAATCTATTTTGGCGCCAAGTTTCAGGTCTTAATCTCAATTTTCAAGGCCTACTACGAATTTTTTTCTAGTAAAAAAGACGAAAATTATTTAGCGATTTTTTACTTAAAATCTGACACCACAGCGTTAATCAGGACACCCCCAAACCCCCATATACTAAATTTGAATAAAAAATATACAGGGAGTTCCATTGCGCAGGTTCTCAAAGTTGAGCAAAATGGGAATTCAAGTGTGCCATGGAATCCCCTAAAAATAGTTGGATGGTCAAAGTGTTGGTGTGCAAAGATCCAATATAAAAATATACAGGGTATTTTTCTCTGATGGGCCATTTCCAAAAAAAAATCAATATTTTTGAATGGATACACCTCTGTAAAATTGTTTTTCATAAACTTTTTTTAAAATTGTAGAAATATAATAATTGTGTAATCGGTTTTAACAAAAAAAATTGCTAAACAAATTATCGAAATTTTGCCTAAAAAAATGGTCAAAGTAGGCCTTGATTTTTGTAGTAGAAATCTATTCACCTGTCACAGAACACAGTTTTTGAGACCTATAATTAAAAAAAAAACTGGGTAACTTTTTGAATGAGTTTTGATGCATGTAAAGATTGAATTAGAATTAATTTTTAGCCCAGAATTTTTATTTTTGTCCTTCATTTTGCCAACTGTATCAACTTACCCTTAGCATGTATCAAGATGCCCCCGATCGGGGCATCTTGATAGATTGCGCGTTAATCCAAAAATTAACAAAATTTGGAAGTAAGAAATAATTGTAAACAATTAATATTGATGCAAAAAGTGTACAACAAAATTATGTTCCTGGCATCACTTAACTTAACTTCTTAGCTCCAAAAACAAAATTATTAAAAATAAATTACTGGAAAATGTATCAACTAACCCCGGTCTCCCCTAATATCTGCAGTTACCTTCAAATGTTTCTGTCAGGTGTTGAAAGCCTAGATCGGCCAGAACCTCCCCAACTGATATTCTTGCGTATAGAAAAACCTAAAAGTACCTATACTCTTAAGTACATGTTCCTAAAACCATTTGATGCACAAAACATATACAGCTCTGCCGATATGCTGGCACAAATTTATTTTCATGCTAACGACGAGTATTATTCCCGGCAATACTGGCAGCATACATTAGCCTAATCCACCGGAAATCGTACTTCAGACGCACTTCGCACACATCTACCACACTCCCACACTGCAAACTAAACTAACATCTGCGTCCTATAATAATAAGGGCTCGTCGCCGCGCGTCTTCTGCTAACGGTCGCGGAGGCATCCCTTCTATAGTTCTAGCATCATGGCGGACATGGCGGTGCAGTATGCTGGTTTCTTACGTCGAAATTTAGTGTTATTAATGATACGTGGTTCAAGGGCGTAGATACGGGGGGTAGAGGGGGTAATTACCCCCCCCCCCGAGAAAACCATAAACCACAACCTTAACCACTGGGCTATTACCACGACACGCCTATATAATGCCAAATTCGGCTTCTGAAACGTTTCCTTTGTGTGATCCTAATATATATCCAAAAATATATGAACTTTGGAAAATTCTGTATACACTGCCTGTAAGTGTAGCCTCGGCCGAAAGAAGTTTTTCATCTTTAAAAAGACTCAAATCTTGGTTGAGGTCCACTATGGGACAGGAGAGGCTTGTATAGAGTTGGCGCTTCTGCATATTCACAGGGATATAAAACCTTGCCCTGAAGCGGTGCTAAACAGATTTGCCAATAATAGTAACAAGAGGATTTTAGATTTAGTTCTATAAAAACTGGTTTATGTGTGGATATATTTTTTATATTTTGACTGTTTTTTTTAGTTTATAAATGCCTTTTTTTAAGATTAGGTTTTTTAAAGACTGATTTTTTTCTTGTTATTTTTTGTTTTGTTTCGGTTGTGATCAAAGAAAAAGTATATATTTTATTTTTATATTTTTTATCATTTCTTATTTTGAGTTTGTTTCATTGTTCTTTGTTTAGTAGTACCTATAGGGTTCCTGGAAACTCTAGTAGTACCTATATTGTTATTCAATATATTACTAGTGTTGGTTTTATTTGGCTTTATAATAGTCTTTACTTATGCATACCTACCCACCTATAAAATCGCAATAAAACCTAAAAATTGGGGAACAGACGAACTATAAATAGTAGATATTACCATTACCCCCCCCCCCCCCCGGAAGAAAAAGCTATCTATGCCCTTGACGTGGTTTACTTTAAATCTTACCGAATTCTGTCTTACCGCCTGTAACAAAAAACTTTCGTACAGGTCAACCCTCGGGTGTTTAATCCAATGGTATAGTACGTGACAATAACCAACCGAGAATTATAATTAAATATAATTATATGAATTTATTTTTAAAACACTTTGTTTTAAATATGAAGGCATATTATTTTTTATCGAAGTTAGTGTCTGAAATGCAGCTTGGATTAGATACTAAGAAATCATTTCTGCGACATTAAGCTTCTTTTCATGACAGTATATCATTTTCTTTGTTTCAAAGAAAGTGTTATAAATAGTAAAGAGTACATCTCAAATTCATGTGAAGCTTAAAATTTAATTCTGACTTTTTTCAGAGCAGGTTTGAATATCAATCTATTTTTCATGGAGGCTGTACAACAGGCAGCAGGTTGGAGTTTCTGTTGGGAAGCGCCATGCCTCGTCATACTTGACTTAGGTAGAGCGATCGTCAAATTCAAGCAACGCCGCAACCAGTCGCTTCATAGACGGGTGATCCCTTATGATTATTTTTTCACCTATACTAAAACTTTTTTTTCCGATTTCAAAAAGATATATAATCTGTACCTCGGCACTGAAGTTATTTTTATGACTCATGAAGAATAGGTCTCAAAACAAGTTCCTAAAAATCTTTATTAAAACTTCTCACAAAACTAAATCAACCCTAAATATAATTGGCATATTTCATATCAACTATAAAACCCTAATAAAACTTAAATAAACCCTTTAATGTTTTAAATTGTTATTTGGGCAGCTTAGGTAATTAGAAATAAAAAAGTACCGATTTGCCCTGATTATAACCCACATTTCCAATATAAAAGCCAGTTGTTTGCATTTCATTCAAAACTTGAAATATAGAATTTTTTGCACAGCTCAAAAACGTGAAAACCATATACCAAAACAACTAAAACTTTGATAACAGCGCTAAAATTTTAAAGCGTTCTTGGTCGGAAAAAAAAACGGAAAAATATTGTTGAGCTTAATTTTCAACATACTTCATGATGCACTTGAAAAAAAGTACATGTGGAAAGACCTATTTTATTACAGAGAGCATTTTTATATTTTTGTTAAAATGGGATTATTGCAATGCAGGTACAATGGGATGCGGTTTGAAATATCTATGAAAACTAAAAAGAGAAAATATTTTTAAGTAAAAGAGGGTGCCGTGTGATTGTCTCTTCACCACACATGATTTCCCAACTTCTCTCCCGACATAAAATGTCGGAGTGCGCTTTTGACGGCGACTTCCAGTGCCCTCGTGATCGGTTAGGGATTCGTTATCCCCCGCTCCCCCGCGAATGTTTGCAGTTGGAATTGGGACGTGATGGGGCGACCGGGAGCAAACAGAAAGGGCAGTATTTGCAGGAAACAATATAGGTACGTATGTGGGAGACGTATGCGAAAACCCAGTCAATACTAAAATCACTGTTAACCGGATGAGAAATTTTGCCTCTATACTCTATATGGCGCAGAATATGTCATACGTATGTTATACGTAGGTATATAAATGATTTTTTTTCACTACTAACTCTGAAAGCACACTTTATTGACCGGTTATAAGCATCAAAAGTTGATTTTCTCTCCCCGATGTAAATAAAATTTCATTATTGACCATGGTCAATATAGATATATTTCGTTGGAGCATTTCTCAAAAATTGCATGATCTCACCCCTTGTAAAACTAATAATTTTTCGGAGATAAATTGGTATTTTGCCTTTTCAAGAAATATCTCGAAATATCAATATTTTCCTTCAAGGAAATCGTAGATTTTAGAATTGGAAATATTGGCCACAAACTCGATAATTTTTTGTTTTTTGATTGCATTTGAAAATATACTAACAATGTGTTTTCAGAAATTTTGTCAATGTTTCTCATTTTACACCACTCTTTGAAGGTCATATATGTTTTTAAATATACATTTTTGGACTTTTCAGTTACCAACAAATCATTACTTTTTCCGCTTTTCTCTAATTTTTGGAGAAGGGCATATTATGTCCGATAAATCATCACAATTATTATTATCACACATCGTGTCACAGATAGTAGGAAAAAATAAGTAAAGTAGGTACTAAAATTATTATGACTTTATAACTAATTTAAGTTGACAGATAGCAAGGAAAACTTGATTTTTGATTAAGTAGGTAATGAAAGCAATAAACAAGGTTATTTTCGTATATAATATCACAAGTGCCGGAAATTTTATCGATAATTTTTTCGAAAGCGCTATTTTGCCTAGAAAGATCACGAGTATAAATTGGTCTTTTAGCTTCGCTCTCGGGATTTTATCTCTAAAAATAAAAGCCCAATTTGTACGAGTGGTTTTGCTAATGGGCAAAATAGGACTTGAGAATAAAATTATCTAGAAAATTAAATTATGCAGCTTATAAATTATGTTGCGGTATTATTAAGCATTATATCAATGAATTTATATAACTTTTACATTGCTAAATTTTTGTTATTATTAGAGCTCCGTCTCCGTTTAAATTTATGACACATTCAGAAAATAAACCAACGCTGACAGGGTGTAGGTATAATCGCATTTGCCTTGGATATCCAAGCGTCATGTTTGTTTACTCGAACGCTACAGTCGAAGCTGTCAATAAACTCGTTCAAAATTAATCGTTTTGGAATTTTAAACATAGAAAAAATTAATACAGCAATTATTAAATCGTACACGAGAAATAATCTCGACAAATACCACTCGTGCCGGAAATTTTTCTAGATAATTTTATTCTCAAGCCCTATTTTGCCCATTAGCAAAACCACTCGTACAAATTGGGCTTTTATTTTCAGAGATAAAATCCCTCGAGCTTCGCTCTCGCGATTTTATCAGAAAATGAAAGCCAATTTATACTCGTGATCTTTCTAGGCAAAATAGCGCTTTCGAAAAAATTATCGATAAAATTTCTGGCACTAGTGATACGATAATTTGCACAACTGCAATTATCGCTAGCAGAGGCATATGCTTGGTTGTATTTTTATGGAAGGAGCTACCTTATTGGATGCAAGCAGTATGAGGGAAATAATCGGTGCTATAAGAACTTTGTTTATTACTATAATGTTTTATTAGTAAGTTAGTGCCGGAAAAAATTGTATATTAACCTTGGTTTAAACAGCTATTATACTGACGCTTCGGTCAATAATAACTTCTGTTTAAACCATGTTTAATAATATACTATTTTAACTTTTAAGGACTGACCAGCAAAATTACATTTCAAGCATTTTTTCTAAACTTCTTATTTTATTTTCCGTGAGCAACCCTCTCAGGTTTCAAAATTAAAAAAAGTATACGGTACCGGCTTATGTTCCTGTACATTAGAATATTACCCTGCAGAGTGCAGACACCTGATGCAAAACCCGCGCGCAAGATTTTTCCGCGGGGCAATAATCAGCGTCAGCGCGCTGGGAGGGGGGGGCTAGGGGTATAGGGCAGCGCAGGGATTCTATTACCCTGAATAATGCAGGGACGTGGGGCGGCCGTAAAACAAAGTCGCCTATTCAGGAGCGTAACGAAGTGCCACCTGGAGTCGCATAAACCTCAAGGCAAAAGGACGATGGATATCCCGCGGCCGACGCGCGGAATTATTAATGCAAGTTCTCCGGCTGGGAGACGGGGCATTCTTTTCCTTTTTAGCGTGGATCATAGTGAAGCTCTTCGGGAGAATCCGGGAAAGCCACCTAGTGGGTATACACGCACATGGCCCAAGTTAAAACTGTGGTCTAGGTTTGAACAATCGAACTGATAAGTAGTAGCATGGAAGGAGTCTAGAGAGGGAAAATGGCAGCCAAGCTCATAGTGTTTCACAAGACTCTTGCAAATTTCTTGTTCTTGTCTTGTCCTTGCTGCAAGAACAGGACAAGACTCTTTTAAATTTCTCGTCTTGCTTTGCAAGACAAGACAAGAAATCGTTGTGCAAGACGCTTACGATTTTGCAAGAAACCTTGCTAAAAGCAGTAAATCACTAGGTATCTGTAATAATTATTATAATTTCTGTAAAACTTTAATAAGAATAATAATTAATGTATAGGTGACGATAATATTGATTTTTAAAAAATGAGCATAAATATAAGCGGTTATTTAAGAATAATTACTATATCTATATAAGTGTGTATTATCCAGTAAATATATTTTAGGTACCTACAGGGTGTCCCAAAAACAGCCAGTAAAAATTTTACTTGTAGGTTTCTTGTAGGACCAAGTTAAATTAACGATTTCGAAAAATACGTTTTTAAAACAATTTATTTTGACAGTTACAGCAGGGCAGCGATTCACGCTACAAGACAAGACAAGACTAAATTTACATTGAGCAGAGCTCATATTTATAAGTATACAAAAAGCAAGCTTAGCCTACACGTGCCCGCGCACTCAGCACTTTGTCCGCACTTTTACACAAACGGCACCATTGTTCATACGGCCATAACTCCTCCACCCTTAGAGGAAAATATCAACCTGGAGGGTTGTTTTTCCGTTTCTTCTTTCTTCTCCACCATTTCGAATTTAACTTGTCTTTTCTTTTTCATACATCTTCTCTGGTAAATCTTCCATATTATATATGCAGTAATTAATAATAAAATAATGATAATACTAGTGGCAAATCCATAGCTTAAGGTGTGAATTTTCTGAATGTCGGGAACTTGCAGAAGTGTAGACTTTTCTTGTAATTTATGAATATCTTCCAAATTAATTGTTTGTAGTTGAAGAGGTTTCGCTCGTAGATAATTAAAGTTGACTTCGTTGACTTGGATTTCGGGTAAATTAAATGGTTTTCCTTTAATTTCCTCTTTTTTATTAATAAATTGGAAATCTTTGACTTTGATTTCACAATTTTCTGGTAGATGGATCAAATTTGGTTCGTTAATAATTTTGAATTCTTCTTTGTTCTGACATTTTGTTGAAATTTTTAATGTTTCCTCGGCGGGAATGGCGATGACATATTCGCTGTTGACTGCTTGTATTATTGGGTTAATTAAGTTGGTTGATAAACCATGACAAAATTTTCCTTCGGCTTCTTTTATCATGGAGATGATACATTCATTTGAGTGAGGCGTGAGTAAATTTTGACAAATGTAGAAATGTTCTATCTTCGGGCATTCTTCATTCTCGAATTGTTGTTGGTTTGAGCCAAGTACAAGGTAGGGATGACTCGGGATAATAATTGAATTTTTTATAGGAATTGGGAATAATCGATAAGTTTGGAAATTTTCGTGTAAGAAAATTGGAAAGTGGATTGCAAATATAATTTTGTCATTTTTAAAATTTACTTGAATTCCAGCAATTTGGTAGTAAGAGATAACATTTTTTAATTTTAAAATAGAGTCAGTAGGATATAAATTTTCCAATGATTTAATCATAGAACGTAATTGTGAAGAGGGGATAATAGAACTATGTAAGGTATTTAGTTTTGCGAACATTATCGCGTTTTCCAAGTTATCTAGAAAAGTCACCAAATTTTGACAATTAAGGATAGTTTGATCTAAAATATTTTGTGCTTGCAAGTATGCTGAAATGTCGTTAATCGTTTTATTTATATTCAACTCAAAATTTTCTAATCTTTCTTTTATTAAATTTTGGTTTGATTGTAATATAGTTATAGTAGAATTATAGTTATTAATAAGCTGTTTGGTCAACGAAATTTGTAAAGAAACTTCCTTTGTAAAGGATTGTTGATTGTTTTGAAGGGCGTAAATTGCTTTTTCATATTTTTCACCGTCGTCGGAATCTAGCGTTCCAAAAAGCCATTTGGAAGCTTTGCCTATTATGTTTACTAAGCCTCTTTTATTCCTATTATGTGGAGTTATGTTATCTAACTTCCTTTCTACTTCCATTATTAAGTATTCTACATGCTGTAGTAAATTATATAGAACATTAGAGTATGAGTTAGTAGTAATTTCTGATATATTACTCTTATTTAAGGATAATTTTATAATAGTGTAAAATTTTCGAATATTATTAAGCTGTTTAATTATAGGGTTAAATCTAATATAATGAATAAAAGTGTGTTTGGTTTTTACAATCTTCGTATCTCCTAGCTGAAAGGGTAGCAAAGGAGTTTTTATCGGAGTAAATGTCATTTCACTCGTCGTCAGTACTGGAGTCAATGTTAATAATATTGTCGTTGTCAGGAATAACATGACTGCACGAAGGTTCATTTTCATTCTCCTGCAAACAAGGAATCAAATTAGGTTTCGGCCTTTTTAGTTGCGATTTATGAATTATTTTATTGTCATAAGTTTTAACTTTTGTTCCTAAATCTTCTTCAATTTGAATTTTCAAATGTTTTGGTTTAGTTTTATCTCTTAGTGATGCCTTATTTTTCTGAAATTGAGTGGTATAAGGTTCGTAATTTTGTGGTTCTTCTCTATCTTTATTGTGTCTTGTATTTTGTTTATATTTTTCACTTAATGATACCTCATGAATTTTGTCAAAAATTATTTTTAATTTATTCTTACGTTCGTCTATGTACTGATTTAATATTATTTCATCCGTAATATCAAAGGGGTCGAGTGCATTTGTATGACCTGTAACGATATCAAAAGGCTTTTGTTTTGTTACGCTATGAGTGGAATTATTGTATCCTAGTATAGCATACTGCATTAATTGTTTTATATTTGAGTTCGGATGAGTAAGTTTAAGTACGCGTATACTATCAAGTAATGTGTTATGCAATCTTTCTACGGGGCTGTTACTTGTCGAGTTACCGGGTGTAGTGAAATGTAATTTAACGTTATGAAGTTTACAAAAATCAGATAAAAGAGTTGTTTTAAATTCAGTACCATTGTCACATGTTATTGACTTGGGTATGCCAAAATGAGAAACAAAAGTGAAGATTCCTTCAATCACATCAGTAGAATTACAAGATTCTAAGTAATAAGCTTGTGCATATTTTGAAAAAACATCAATTATGGTTAGAAATTTATTTCCTAAGACTTGAAAAGTATCCATATGGACAGATTCAAAAGGTTGCGAAGGAGTAGGGGTAAATGCAAATTTAATTTTAGGTGGATTCCTGTCATATTTAGCGTCACAATATTCGCATTTATTAATATATTCAGTTATATCGATTTTCATGTTTGGCCAATAATATAATCTTTTCAAAGCTAATAAGGTTTCATTTATGCCTCTATGACATGTCTTTGTTTCATGATGGTATTGTAATAATTCTTGTTGTCTATCTCTTTTAGTAATGTCAGTTAAGAAAATATTAGAGAAATTAAGTTTATATGCATGATTTTTGAAAGTTTTTGCTAGTAAATTGCAGATTCTCGGTTTCAAATCAATTTCACTTTTTTGAATATAAATACTGTAAACTGATTTTGGATTTATATACTCTTTGAAAAATTTAATTAATTCATAAGCGTAGTTTTTTAATGTTAGATTGACAGTTAGCCTCATTTTATTGGGAAAAGGGTGTGTTTTGATAACGTGGTATCTTCCTGAATCTTTTAGAATAAATATAATTTGATTTGTGTAAGTATTTAAGCAATTTTCGGTTATTGGAATAGTTAAAATTGGGTCTTCAATAGCAGAGTGAACTGTAGAGACTGGGGTATTGTGATAAACTGTTTCAATTTCACCTGTGGGTTTTATACGTATATCCGAAATAATATTTATTTTTGGCCTAACTCTGTCATTATTTTGATATTCATTATTGTCATTTATATCCGGGTTTTCTTCGGGGAATTCAGATTCTAAATACTCTCTTATTTCATCATTGGTTATAGGGTTATTCAAAAATCTATGAATTTCTTCATCAATATCACCGGGATTTCCTAAAATTGACTGATTCTCAATAGCGTTAAGGTCATTATTATTTCGACTTTTCCTAATTTTTTCTTTTTGTTGTCTCAAAAATTCATTCAGCTTTAACTCAAATTCTAAATCTGCATTACTTGCTTGAACATTATTTTCGGGAATATATTTTACTGTTATTTCATTTTCGTTAACTGTACGTTCTCTATAGAATTTTATCGGTTCCTCAAAATTAACTGTGCGTTGATTTTCATCTATAGAAACTTTTACATTTTTTGGTAAACCGTATATAGGTTCAGGTGGGTCTTTGTTTGTAGAGAATATTGGGTAAGTTTCTAAAATATCATTGTTTATAGAACAAATAATTATTTCTACTGGTATAAATTCAAAAATAAAATTAATCATTGTTTTAATTATGTTCCAGTCTAGCTGGTCAAGTCCGCATCCGATTTTTGGCATTGCTAAGTATCTGATATTATTTTTAATTATATGATCTCTTAAATTTCTAAGACATTTGAACACATTATAGTATGTAGGTTTCTCGTAAAAGTACTTTTTGGTTATTAAATAATAAACAAATCGTTTTTTGTCATTTAAAATTGCTATTTGACCTATCTTCATATTTTGGTTTCTTAAATATTCAATATTATTATACCTCTCTCTAAACTGTAGGGCTATCCCAGCGCCTAACTTAAAATCTTCTGATACACAGTGAGCTAAAGAATATGTTTCAGGCATTTCAAATAAATCCTTCCTAACTTCTATAATCTTATCGTTATTATTATCGGTATTTTTCCTAAATTCTTGATATTCTGAGTCGATATCATGAAATAGAAAATTATTAATGTTATTATCACTCTTTAATTGAATTCTAGATAGTGAATCAGCGTTAGTGTTTGTTTTTCCTGTTTTGTACTTAATTTCGTAATCGTATTCTTCGAGCTTCAGCCTCGAGTCAACTAAACGTGAATTTAGTTTTTCGAGATTTGGTTTTAATTTTGTTGTTGGAAAACTAGTTCGATGGAGACTGAAATTTTTGTTTTTAATTTTTACTCTTTTCTTTATCTTCACCTTCTTTTTATTTTTGTGTAAGATAATTTTCCTATTTCTATAGCTTATAGGAACTTTAAACCTGAAATTTTGATTTTTATTTTCACTTAAATTAGTAGAAAATATTGGAAACATTGCATGTACATAACTATGGGAATTATTATTAATAAAAACTTCTTTATTATCTATATCATAACTATGAACTTCATTAACTTCATTAATAACTTCATTTGTAAGATTATTATCATCGCTATAAGCTTCATTATTATTGCAACTTAAAACTTCGTTATTTTCTCTTATAACATCTTCATTATTTATCTCAATTTTATTTTTATTCTTCTTAACTCTACTTTTATTTTTCCTAACTTTATTTTTATTTCTTTTAACTTTATTAGTTCCTTCTGTAAAAACACCATTTATTTCACAAGTTTTATAAAATATATCGTCATTAACATTATCATTATCGTTATTAAAATCTTGAAAATCTAAATATAGCGAATTAATCATATCATCAGAACCATCGCCGTTATTTAAAACAATGTCTGTTGTTTCTGGATAATAAAGATTTCCTATGTTGCACTCGGGAACAATAGCGTTATTATTAAATGTATTTACCGGGATTCTAGCTGAGAGTGTATTAATCGAAATGGTGTGACAATCTTCTTTTGTGTCACGATAAAAGAATGGGATATTTGTTACATTATTTGTTAAAAATTGTCTGTCGAGGTCAATAGTAAATTTTAACTTCCTCATTTCACGTAGTCCTAAAATTCCATCGAAAAATTCATGAAAATCAAAAAGTGTACATATAAATATTTGATCTGTTTTAAAAATATCAGGAGCTGGTATATTCGCTCTAAATTGAACTTCGGTTTGGCCTAAACTAGTTCGAATTCTTGTTGGACAGGTATAAATGAAATTTGGGTAATATTTTTCAACAATAGAAGGTCGTAAAAGGGATTGAAAACAACCAGTGTCAACTAGTAATTTTAAAGGGGGATTTTCTACAATAATATAGGGTAAACTATTGCAGATTTCAGTGTGGATTTCAATAATTTCGGGTTCTATTTCTTCCGTTTCGGGGACAACCTGACTTGCTGAAAATTTCCGGGACTTATATCATTTTTGTTTTGAATTTGAACTTCATTTTGAGAGGGGACCAAGTCATACGCATTGCGCATTGACTGGCTTCCATTATTAGCATTTTCGCTATTAATCTGATACAACTCTTCGGTTATAGTATTTTGTGGCTGAAAATTATTTCTCGGGAAATTATTTTGTCTAGCAGAGAAACTTCCATGAACATTAGAGGGTACTCTAGAATTTGTAGACATAGCTTCGTGATTTCTAGGATTAAAAGCATTATTATTTCTACTGGTTTGGGAATTAGTTTGCATAGGCTCGTATTGCCTTTGTATGTTTTGTCCAGTAGGTCTGAAAACATTACGAGGTGGACCAAAAACTTGTCTGTTGGTAGGGAAACGTCTTTGTTGGTTATTATAATTTGGTTGTACATTAATAGGTTGACTTGGGAAAACTGGTCTAGGAGAATAATTTTGGTTTTGGAAATTGTTCCTAGGTTGATGGTTGTATCCTTGATAATTATTCCTTGGGAAGTTATTTTGGAAATTAGGGCGAGAAAAGTTGTTTTGGTAATTATTTTGGTACGAGTTCTGTCTGTTAGTCCGTGGGTTATTTTGTGGTGAGTTAGAAAAATTACTTTGTGGACCATTCCTAAAAATATTCTGAGTGTAATTGAAATTTTCTTCCTGTATAATTAAATTCATAGCATCTTCTAGGGATGCGGGTTCCTTCAAACGAATTATCGTCTGTAAGGGACCTGATAAACCTCTAACAAATGTTCGTAGACATAATTCATCATACTGCCTACCATAAATATCTTTAGCAGCTTGGTTTAAGTAAATATCAGAATTTACCTTTTGTCTTAAGTTACTACGCATGACTTGTAAACGTTTTGCAAAATCTAAAGGTGATTCGTTTTTAAAGGGTCTAGCTGTAAATACGTCTTGCTCTAGGCACTCTAGATTCCTACGATCGCCAAAGCATTGTGTTAACGCGTCTTTTATCTTTTGCCAAGTGTCCAATTCGTTACGACAGCCTATCAATAATTCGGCACGTCCAGTCAATTTCATCTGGACTGCTCTAATTAAATAGTTTTGCAAAAATTCGTCATTAATTCCGCTATATGTTTCGAAAAGATAATCGCAAGAAGAAATAAATTTGGGCAAAGAAGTCGCATTGCCATCGAATTCAGAGATCGTTTCAACATACATCTTAAGCATTGGCAGGTCAATTTTTTCGTTCGCCATTGCGATTATTATTTGATCACTTTCCTTATTAATAACTCGGGTAACCTCGGTTACGTTACTTTGTTCCTCAAAGCTTAAATTATTTGTGAATAAACTTGAAAGACTCTCTATATCAATAGAAATATCGCTCTCGCTCATCAAAAATATTCAAAACTCAAAAATATGTTATAAAAATCAAAAATATCTCAAAATATCTTAAAAATAAAGGGAAATAGGGTAAAATGGGAACCAAAGGAGTACTCAACTCTTACCAAATCGATGGTCGCAGGCCAAGGTCCTCTGGTGAGCAATGTCTTGTTGTAGCTGCTGGTCGTGCTGTCTGCCGGGAGTTGGGTTGATCCAGGGGCTGCCTCTCTGCGATGCCTCGAAGATCAGGGTTGTTGGACGACGTCTTCAAGATAAAAATCTTTCAGCTTCTCGCGACGCGGTAGAATGCGGTTCCGATACCGTGGGGATTCCAAACTTACGCACGAACGCGGAAACTGGACGCACGTCCTACCGACTGCGCCAGTTAAATTAACGATTTCGAAAAATACGTTTTTAAAACAATTTATTTTGACAGTTACAGCAGGGCAGCGATTCACGCTACAAGACAAGACAAGACTAAATTTACATTGAGCAGAGCTCATATTTATAAGTATACAAAAAGCAAGCTTAGCCTACACGTGCCCGCGCACTCAGCACTTTGTCCGCACTTTTACACAAACGGCACCATTGTTCATACGGCCATAACTACCACTCAAACTTGCTTTTTGGGCCAAAAAGATAGTTTTTGGGAAATATATTTTTCCTGTTCCTTATATTTATTTGGAAAGAACACGTTTATCTGATAAACTTTCGTAAGTAAATTTTTTTGATATGCGTATTATTTGTAAAAATATGAAAAAGTTGCCATGGTATTTTTTAATGAAAATCGAGTTAGCCATTTCTTATGAAAGTATATTTTTGACAGAAACAATTGACAGATGCTAGGCTAGATGTATTATGAAAAAAAAAGTATTAAATTGTATTACCTACCTAAGTAAAATAAATGCTACGTAGGTTCTTACTTATAACTTATAAATAATTTTCATTGTGACCATACCTTCTTTCTAGATGGCGTCTAACTCCTGTTTTAGTGACCTTTGTTAATACATCTGGTGTTATTTGCCGAGAGCATTGAATAAGGAATTCTTAATCAATGCCGAGGGGCATCTTCTATTTTTTCTATTAAATGATCAATATTTCGAGATGGAGTTTTGTAAACGTTTTTCAGAAATCCCCATACCTAAATGGAAATCTAATGGCGTTAAATCTGGCAACTTTCCTGGCCATTTTATGGGACCATTTATTCCAATCCATTTGCTTCTAACCTCATCTTTTACAAATTCTTTCACAATGTTGGACTTGCGTTCTGGAGCTCCGTCGTGTTGAATCCATATGGTTCTTCTTAACTACAATGGCACATTTTCCATGAGATGTGGTGGAGCTCCGTCGTATTGTTATATTCCTATTCCTATATTCTATGTTTCCAGGCATTACAGGTAATCAAAAAGGAATTGCTTTAACTGTATATTTTTGCTAAAATACTTAAATGGCTACCCATATAGGCTAGCTGTTTTTCGGGTCTATTGGACTGCGTGCCTAATAATGCTTTGTTTCGTTTCATATTAGTGTGGCACAATGTGGAGGGTTATTTTAGGAGAGTGGGTTTTGGTCCACACATATCGAAAGCTACAGAGATCAAAATAACTTTAACAGAAAGAATGATAATAATTATCTTACCATTTAAAAGGTTTTATTAAGGTGTTTAAAGTATACACAAATTATTATTTGTAGTAATATGTTTTAACTCTTTCTTATAAGTAGAAACTATATAATAATTATTCCATGTATTCTGGGAAATGCCCTCGTATGGACGTCACTGTTCCGGAAATTTAAGTTTTTATTTTCGTTAAATTTTTTATTATATAATAATGTTTTACACCCTGTACCTTGAAACCTTTATTGGAAAAATTAATCTATTGCCACGAAATTGAAATTTACAAAAATGCATGAATCATTACGAACAGAAAAGCGGAGTAGGTAACTGCAAAAAAAATCAATTGAACCCAGCCAAATTTATTGTGGACTAGCATTATCCCCAATATTCATCCTCCAATATTTTCGCCGCTCGTTGTTTTGTTTGGAAAGAAATCCGGCACAGTTAGCCGAAATATCCCGGATGGAAAAAACTGCCGTTTATTGCGGGCGTAAATCAATGGCCAGAGTCACTTTTAAAAGTATAGACTGAAGGTACTAAATCAAAAAAATATTTCGAAAAGGGCCCAACTGCACCGACGTAAATTTAACGATTTCGAAACTCAGGAGAATACCGCTTGTAGTAACCAATAATACTACTTGTAATCGTAAATTGCGTTATACAGGGTGTTCCTTAATGACATGCTAATACTTAAGGGGGTTATTCTTGGGCCCATTTTAAGAAAAAAACTTCATATAAACGTATGTCGTAAACGTCCTAACTTTTGAGATACAGGGCGTTAAAGTCAATTTTTTAAAATTGAATTTTGGCTACATCTCCTAAAATAATCAAGCTGCTGAACTGAAATTTGGCGCTGCTATGTTTTTGGGGATGGAGAATAAGCTGAAAATGTCAATTTCACCGTATCTCACAGAGGGCGCCACTTGCGCTGTTTTTTGATCACGCTTTTACGCGTAACTTTTTTGAGGTTATCTTTTTGGACCTGCAGGTCCATCATTTTAGTGCATCTTTTCATTCTGCAAGAAAAAGGTACTCTTGTTTCATAACGATTAAATCAACCGTTTGCTTTGAAATTGCCAAAACGTTCTCCAAAACACATGTTGACTTCAATATTCGAAACATAAAATTTTCACCTACCACCTTCAAGTGTTACAAATCAACTGTACCATTTAAACTGAGAAAAAAATCCCTATTAACAATGTACCAAAAATTATTCGCTTTCAAAATGGAAAGGATTGAATTTGACAAAATTTGGACACTCTACTTCAAGAAAACCAATGGTGTTTTGACCAATGCCCATTTGGCATTTTTTTCAACATTTTGAATGTACAGTTGATCTGTAACATTTGAAAGCAGTAGGTGAAAATTTTATGTTTCGAATATTGGAATCAACAGGTGTTTTGGGGCACGTTTTGGTAATTTCAACGCAAACGGTTGATTTAATCGTTATGAAACAAGAGTACCTTTTTCTTACAAAATGAAAAGATGCACTAAAATGATGGACCTGCAGGACCAAAAAGATAACCTCAAAAAAGTTACGCGTAAAAGCGTGATCAAAAAACAGCGCAAGTGGCGCCCTCTGTGAGATACGGTGAAATTGACATTTTCAGCTTATTCTCCATCCCCAAAAACACAGCAGTGCCAAATTTCAGTTCAGCAGCTTGATTATTTCGGGAGATGTAGCCAAAATTCAATTTAAAAAAATGAACTTTAACACCCTGTATCTCAAAAGTTAGGATGTTTACGACATACGTTCATATGAAGTTTTTTTCTTAAAATGGGCCCAAGAATAACCCCCTTAAGTATTAGCATGTCATTAAGGAACACCCTGTATATAGGAGGTAACTGAAATTTACTCGTTACGCTTGGAATATAACAGCCTATGTATAGAACATGAATCACTTAATGGCCCATTTACAAAGCCTGTATAAGAACAACTGAACTATAATTATTATATAACCGGGAGAAATAGCACTGTAATATACAGTGTGTCCGAAATTGGTGATGCATGTATTGCGATCTCGGAAACTGTTAGACATAGAGAAACGGTTAAATGGGGAAAGTTTTAGATACTTCTGTTTGTAATTGAATGCCGTTTAGTTTGCCACTTTATCTTTTTTGGTTTTGAAGATATTTTGAAAAAACTATAATGATGCATTTTCGAAAATTCCCTGTAATTTCTTTATTTATGAAAATTTTTAAATTCTGTAAATACTTTCTGGCAACTTTTTACGCCTAAAACGCCTGTGTAGTCAGATTTTATTTGCAACGTTTCGGTTTTTTGGAACCATCATCAACTTTGTGTTTCATATGGGCGCAATATTTAATTTTTACGGTTTTGAAAAGCCTCTTTTTTTAGCTTTCTAATTATGTATTACACCTAGTAAAAAAAGTTCGTTTATGGGTAAAAAAACAAAAATACGATTTTGTTATAAATTTGGCAACGTCGCACAATAAGGAGCGCATAGTGGATTTAATCTCTAAATTACAATTAATAAGAAAATATCCTTATAATAGTTTCTTATGAAAATTGTTTGGTAATAACCCTTTTTGAAATCTTAATGCAATTTAGCAGGGAATTAAATGTATAAACTGTAAAGAATAATAATAATGGAAATAAAATTATCTAATCTAGTGTTCAAATGCCGCCATACTTTTCCGACATTTTTTTACCATGTATGTACCTCTCTGGTAACACGATGAATTGTGTTACGGTTAATATTGGTAAAAAAACAAAAATTACGATTTTGTTGTAAATTTGGCAAAGTCGCACAATAAAACACTAATTATTATTTTTCAGAATACCCAATCTGATTCAAAAATATTATGTACAATAAACAAAAATTCAGTAGATAATTGGACGTGATACATTTTTCTATAATATCAGTAGGCTTTGGATTTTAAACTAATGTCAAGTTTAAATCTGTCACAAATGTGAAAGTTTTTCATTTAACCGTGGTTTTTGTTTCGACTCTAGCCTAATGTGTAGAATGGCGCAAAATTTCTCAAACGAAGAAAAGCTTGATATGTTAGTATCTTCTATTAAAAATCAACGAAATGCGAATAGGACCGCAGACAATTATTTGGAAGATTATCCGGATAGACGACAACCTAACAAAAGGTATTCCCCAGAAAACAGACAAGTCCTCGAACAGCGTACGCGGGATGTTCTGTCCAATATTAACCGTAACACAATTTCATGGTGTTACTAGATCTGTTGCGTAACGAGAACTGTAGCTAGTGTTCTCTGTATAACCAGAGGGGCGGAGTTATATGGAAAAAAATATCAAGGCAAAGCCGTGAGGGCAATAATAGTGACACTGAAAAGGGTACCACTTACATGAAAATCCTGGGAGATCTTCTGCAGGGGTATCAGCTCTTCTTGAGGTACCTCACTCTGTTCGGGCCTGATACCTTCTCCTCGTGGGCCACAATCTTAGGGCGGCACGGCGCGATATATGATGATCGCAACTTTCTAATGCAACATATTTTATTTGTTCATCGGATTATCAGAAGACAGCGATGAAAAGTTATTCGCGGCGGCGCGAGCGAACCTTCTTAGTTGAAAGTATAGTACCGACTCACTTCTTTATTCTGTTTTTTTTTACAGTAAAAAATAGTTTAAAAAAAAGGGCAGAAAACGCACACCCGGCAAGAGCGGAACCAATCCAGTGTCACATTTTTAACATAAATTCTCTACTGAATCAGACTTTATAAAATTTCCTTTTTCCTAAAAACGAAAACGCAACATTCTCCCCGGCTAAAATGCGCGTTGAAAGCGAGCATTTTAAGAATACTAAAAATAAAATAAAATATCCATTACCCAAAAAAAGAAAAAACAAAAATGTTCTTGATTTTACCTTAATAATTAACAAATTCAGACGCCACATCATCTCGCAAGACCGCTACTTTTAAGCGACCGGCAGCGGGCACAGCTTCACCATCGGTCGGACAAGCGTACCAGTTGAGGTCCTAACAGTGGCAACCCGGGCCACGCCATCCGTCCCATAATTGATGGAGCTTATTCGTCCCAGAGACCATTGCAATGGTGAAACATTCTCGTTTTTAATGGCCACAAGAGTACCAATTTCCGGTGTAACGCCATCTGTTAGCCATTTACCCCTTTGCTGAAGGGTATGCAAGTACTCGGTATGCCAGCGTTTCCAGAAGTCCTGGTGTAAACGCTGCAATAGTTGCCATCGCGACAAGCGTGATAGAGATATGTCAGACATATTTGGTACTGGCAGCGGGGATAACGGTTCCATAGTGAGAAAATGTCCAGGCGTCAGTGCGTTTACATCATCGGGATCCGAACTTAATGGAGAAAGCGGTCTCGAATTTAATATTGATTCAATCAAAGTAAGCAGCGTATAAAACTCCTCATATGTGAAAACTTGGTGGCCTACAACACGGTTTAAATGAGTTTTTATGGATTTAATGCCAGCCTCCCATAAGCCTCCAAAATGGGGGGCCGAAGGGGGGTTGAAATGCCATGAAATATTTTCTTTGCAAGCAGCGGCGTGCATGCATGCTTGAATTTCTCTATACGCACCCACAAAATTTGTGCCGCAATCGCTATAAAATTCTTCACATCTGCCACGGCGGGCTATAAATCTTTGCAGAGCTGCCAAAAAGGTTTCTGATGATAAGTCACTTGCCAATTCCAAGTGGATTGCTTTTGTGGAAAGGCATACAAATAAACAGATATACGACTTGCATGTTTTAACTCCTCGGTGCCTACTCATAGTGATAAAAAATGGACCCCCATAGTCCACTCCTGTGCGGGCAAATGCTTTCACCTGTGCAACTCGCTCCAAAGGTAGATCCGCCATTGGTGGTTGAAAGGTTTGAGGTCTCGTGCGCCAGCAGGCTATACATCGAGAGATTACTGAGTGAATAGCGCGTTTAGGCGATAATATCCAGAATTTTTGGGAAATTAAAAAATGTAAAGTGCTGCTACCAACGTGTAGGTACTTTTTATGATAAAATTCAATTAACAGCGTAGTTAAGTAACATTTTCTTGGCAGAAGGATCGGGTGTTTTGCGTTATATGAAAGCGAAGCATGTTTTAAGCGGCCTCCGACACGTAAAATGCCCTCCCCATCTACGAAAACATTCAATTGTTTAAGCGGTTTGGAGAAAATTTTGCTGGACAGTTCATGTTTAAAAGATAATTGCTGCGTGCGTTTAACTATTAACAATAGCGAAGAATTTAATTCGGAGGAAGTTAAGGATCCATTAATTCTCTGTGATTTATTTGTTAGATTTTTAACAAAGCGAATAACATAAGCAAAAATCCTTTGACAAGCAACAAAATTAGAATAACGCTTTAATAACCTATCAATAATGTGCTCGTTACTTTCGTTACTTTCACATGCAAAAGATTTGTTCTCCTCCTGTGAAACATCAGGCGATTCAATAAATTTTAAATTTTGCATAGAAGAAACAGCAGCCGAAAAACTTTCATGGTTCGATAAAAAGGACGGCCCATTAAACCACATAGTATGAAGCAAAATTTCCGAAGGGAATAAACCGCGCGAAGCTATATCAGCTGGGTTGTCCTTAGACGTGACATAAAACCAAGTACAAGGTGAAGTTTTTTCCTGGATATATGCAACTCTGTTTGCTACAAAATTTTTCCACCTGTGGGGTGATGAGCGTATCCATGAAAGAACTACTTGTGAATCCGACCAAGCGAATATATTCTGCAGAGCGAGACGGTCACCTATGGTTCTTGTAATGAAAGATAACAATTTGGATAAAAGAACAGCGGCGCATAATTCAAGTCTAGGTATGGTAAGTTTTTTAACTGGAGAAACCTTGGTTTTAGCGTAAATAAGTCTAGAAGTAATGTCATCATTATGCGATATTACACGCAGATAAGCGCAGGCTGCGTAACCCTTTTCAGAGGAGTCACAAAATCCGTGAAGTTCGAACGAACCAGCAGTATGCGAGAAAAAAAGTTTTTTTCTATTTTCAACTTACAAAGTGTGGGAAGTTCTAGTTTATAGCGATTCCATAAGTTAACAATTTCGGGCGACGGTGGGTCATCCCAGTTTAATCCTGCAGTCCACAACTTTTGAATTAAAGTCTTGGTCAAAAACGTTATGGGTGCCAAAAAGCCCAGGGGATCAAACACACGCGCAAGTTCTGATAGTATGGTACGCTTAGTACAAGTTCTTTCGATAGGATTTATAGAAAATAAAAAACAATCTGAAAGCTGGTCCCATTGTAACCCTAAAATTTTTAAAGATGTATTTTCGGGATTGCTATCAAATGTAAACGAATTTTTTGATAAATATTCGGAAGGAAATGACGCGAGAAGAGAAGGGTCGTTGGATGACCATTTTCGTAAGTCAAATCCACCTTGATTAAAAATAGCAATTAATTCATTCTTCAGATTGATTGCGTCCTGGCGCAAAGAAGCACCAGTTACTACATCATCAACGTACGTATGATGTAATATTGAATGCGAAGCGAGCGGGTAATCTTTTCCATAATCGGTAACTAACTGTTGAAGTGTTCTAATTGCTAAAAAAGGCGAAGGCGTTAACCCATAAACTAAAGTTAGAAGCCGATAATCTTGCAAAGGTTCATTTTGCGAAACTCGCCATACAATTCGTTGATAATCACATTGTTGGCGTTGTACCCAAATATTGCGGTACATCATTTTAAGATCTGCACACAAAACAAATTCATGTAAGCGAAAGTTTAATAAAATCACAGCGATATCACTCTGTAGTTTCGGACCAGGCAATAGGTATTCAGTGATTTTTCATGTGACAGTTTTGCGGAACCATTAAACACTACGCGAAGTTTAGTTGATATACTTTCGGGGCGTAAAATAGGAAAATGAGGAATATAATAAGATTGCGGCGGAATCACAGCTTCAGAAGCTCCATATGTCCTAGTTCCAAGTATTCGGTCATAAAAGAAATGTATTGTTTCCTTAAACAAGGT
Source organism: Pseudeuparius sepicola (assembly GCA_963920635.1). Taxonomy (NCBI): domain Eukaryota; kingdom Metazoa; phylum Arthropoda; class Insecta; order Coleoptera; family Anthribidae; genus Pseudeuparius; species Pseudeuparius sepicola. The sequence continues at coordinate 11,650,885 of OY987300.1, read as the reverse complement.
TGTTTTGATAGGCGGCGCTCAATAGACAAAAAACGTTGAATTGCAAGGTCGCGACTACCTGGAAATATAGGGCAAATATTGTCGCGGAACGGAAGTGATACAACATATTTTCCGTCTGGACTTCTTGAATGCGTTGACCTAAAGGAATTTTCACAAAATTGATCTTCGGGCGATAAAAAATGTTCTGAAGGTAAACTTTCAATTTCATTTGTGTGTTACATAAAAATGTAAAAGGAGGTGCGTAATTTTGTTCAATAAATGAGCCGGTAATAACAAAACCGAAAACAGTATTAAGAGCGTCTGGCTGACCAAGCGCCCCAGAAACCCGTCCGTCAATTAATATTTTCGAAAACACGTCGGCACCTAATAACATGTCTATGTGATTAGGCGTTGAAAATGCGGGATCTGCAAGCGGTAGATCGTTAAAATGATTCCAATTGGCTGTGTCTATTTTTGAAATACGTAATTGTTCACAAATTTTCGGTAAAACTAGCGCGTCAACCAAAAAAACAATAGTATGCGAGCCAATAGGCCTGATTAACAGAGTGACGCTACTATGAGCAGTAGATTGCATAGAATCAAGGCCACTGACTTCACAATAACATTTTTGTCCCCGTATTTCTAATTTTTTGAGTGCCTTTTCAGTAATAAAGGATGTCATGCTGCCTCCATCGAGTAAACACCTAAGTTTTTCAAAATTTCCTATTTTATTTTTAACCTCAATTAATGCAGTTGCTAATAAAGCCGATTTCTTATTGGGAATAATTCCCGCAGCTGAAAAAACTTGATTATGGTGAGGGTTTGACCTAGTATTTAATGGAACAGGTGTTACAGAGTGAGTTGCATTACTATTTTCGGATCGCGCAGTATCTCGACTGGAATCTTCCGAAAAAGAAACATTTCCTATGTTCTGGTTATTGTTTTGCGGCGGGAAATGCAACAGCGTGTGGTGTCTATGACTACATTTTCGACATGAGACTTCAGATCTACAACTCTGGGTAGAATGAATATTACTAAGACAATTTAAACATAAGCGATTTGTTTTACAATAATTGTATCGTTCTTGAGGTGTTTTCTGTAAGAAAAACTGACAATTATACAGGGAATGGTTCTCTTTTTTGCATAATGAACATTTGTGATAACTTGTGTGCGATTTTTCAGTTGGTCTGTCGACAAAAAATGAAGCGGTACGGTTCGATGATTGAACGCGAAAAGAACTAGATTTTTTGAAAACATTGTGCGGAGCGGAAAAATTTAGCGAATCATAAGCGTTACAAAATTTTTTAAGAAATTGAGTTAAATTAGCGTATGTTGGAATGTCACATGACCCATGTTCCAACTCGAATTTGGTAATAGTATTATTATCTAGTTTCTTTAGAACCATATTTACTAGAATAAAGTCCCAATGTTCTGTAGGAAAATCTAAATTTTTTAGAGCGGCGATATTTTCGGAATAAGTGTCCAATAACTTCCTAAGTGCATTTGGATTTTCAGAATTAATTTTGGGGAGATTTTCCAGAGCTTGCCAATGCGCTTGAGCGCGCAATCTCTTATTGGAATATCTGTCAACGAAGTTGTCGTAAGCAACCTGGTAATTTTCGGACGTCATCGGTAATGTGCGGATGAGCGATAAAGGGGGGCCGTCAAGTGAGGCCATTAAATAATTAAATTTTTCAACTGGAGATAAGGAAGGATTCTCGTGAACCAGCGCTTTGAATAAATCTAAAAAAGGTGCAAAATGTTTGTAATCACCATTAAATTTTGGTATTTCTATCTTAGGCAATTTAACTTGAGAAGAATTCGAAAAGTGACCACCACCAGTAGTACTTAAGTTCATTGTGTGAGACATCAAACCTTCCACCTCGGCAAATTCTACATAGAGCGCCTTGACAGCGTAAAAATCATTTAGAAAGCCTTCACGAATTGTGTTCTCAGAGTCTAAGTTAACATCTGGTTCTGTTAATATAGCGGATATTATACTTTGCTGATGCTTCAGAAAGTCTTCTTTTAAATTATCTAATTCGGCACATCGGACTTTAAAAACTCTGCGAACTGCTCTATCTGATTTGGCACGTTCTCCCAGTGTTAATAAGGTGGCTATTTCTGTAAGACATTGAGTTCTTAAATTGGTAATTTTTTTAAGACGAATCTGTTCAGTCATTTTTTAACTAATTACTTAATGACTCACGTGGCGTAATGCGTAATATAAGATGGCTTCAAGCGTGTAATCCAAGCGTAAGTATGTAATCTTGCACCAATCTCACTTTCAATCGAACACAATTAAGTATCTAGCGGCGAGGTACATATACTCAACTGTAGCACCGACGACGTACTCGCGGCGGCGGAATGCGGCGAAAAATGATCAATTTTGCGGCGAAGGGTTAACTTCGGAAGGCAGTACTATACTGAGCCTGAAGGGACAAGTCGATGGGATCGATGGCTGGTGGCGCGGGTTGCGGGGGGGTAATAAGAACTGACCTGCGCTCAGCCAGGCACTAGGCGTACCGATTCCAAAAACGGACGGCAAAAAAAATACGGCGTAATTGAATTCGGCGAATATAGCGGCGATGCGGCGACTCAATTTATCAATTAAGGAAAATAATAAATTGCGTGGTCTCACAATGGGAATTAACAATAAAGCCGAATTTGGCGTAGAAAATCCCGATAATACCGGGCGATGCGACTTCCTATAAAAAGGAAAAATAGAAAATGAAAATTTTCTTCCGATCGATCCGGCTCGAAGGACCAATGTTGCGTAACGATAACTGTAGCTAGTGTTCTCTGTATAACCAGAGGGGCGGAGTTATATGGAAAAAAATATCAAGGCAAAGCCGTGAGGGCAATAATAGTGACACTGAAAAGGGTACCACTTACATGAAAATCCTGGGAGATCTTCTGCAGGGGTATCAGCTCTTCTTGAGGTACCTCACTCTGTTCGGGCCTGATACCTTCTCCTCGTGGGCCACAATCTTAGGGCGGCACGGCGCGATATATGATGATCGCAACTTTCTAATGCAACATATTTTATTTGTTCATCGGATTATCAGAAGACAGCGATGAAAAGTTATTCGCGGCGGCGCGAGCGAACCTTCTTAGTTGAAAGTATAGTACCGACTCACTTCTTTATTCTGTTTTTTTTTTACAGTAAAAAATAGTTTAAAAAAAAGGGCAGAAAACGCACACCCGGCAAGAGCGGAACCAATCCAGTGTCACATTTTTAACATAAATTCTCTACTGAATCAGACTTTATAAAATTTCCTTTTTCCTAAAAACGAAAACGCAACAAGATCCGTGGTAAAAAAATGTCAGAAATGTATGGAAGCAAATGGGCGGCATTTTGAATACTAGCTTAGACAATTTTATTTCAGTTATTATTTAATCTTTACAGTTTATACATTTAATTCCATGTTAAATAGCATTCAGATTTGAAAAAGGGTTATTTCTATGATTTCAAAACATTTTCACATAGGAGAAACTATTATAAGGACATTTTCAGGACATTTTCTTATTATTTATTTGTAGTTTAGAGATTAGAGGTGGATTTATAAACTCGACGTTTGCGTTGGCGCTCGAAGTTGACGGTGACCTTCGCGCAGTTTGCGTCCAGAAATGTGAACGACGGAACGTGAAAGATGAAATTACTTTATCTCGGACGGCATCGGACGCAGACGGCAACGTTCGACGGCGTTTATAAACGGTTACACGTAAAATATTGGGATTGAATTTTCGACGCAAACGGCAACGGCGAGCGCCAACGCAAATGTCGAGTTTATAAATCCACCTTAAATCCACTAGGAGCTCCTTGAGTTGTTATTTTATTGTGCGACGTTGCCAAATTTATCACAAAATCGTAATTTTTGTTTTTTACCCATAAACGAACTTTTTTTACTAGGTGTGATACATCATTAGAAAGCTAAAAAAAGAGGTTTTTCAAAACCGTAAAAATCCAATATGGCGCATATATGAAAAAACAAAGTTGATGATGGTTCCAAAAAACCGAAACGTTGCAAATAAAATCTGACTACACAGGCGTTTTAGGCGTAAAAAGTTGCCCTAAGATTGTTTTTACAGAATTTAAAAATTTTCATAAATAAAGAAATTACAGGGAATTTTCGAAAATGCATCATTTTAGTTTTTTCAAAATATCTTCAAAACCAAAAGAGATAAAGTCGCAAACTAAACGGCATTCAATTACAAACAGAATTGTCTAAAACTTTCCCCATTTAACCGTTTCTCTATCTCTAACATTTTCCGAGATCCCAATACATGCATCACCAATTTCGGACACACTGTATAACCTTAGTAGTTTCACTCCAAGCGGCGAGGGACCAAAAGTAAAGTCGAAACCACAGATTCGCTCCGTTCTATTCGCCTTCACCATTGGATGGTTTTTAGCAGGGTCGAGAGACAAGAGGTAACAGCGGTCGGGTCGTACTGCCTCGCGCATATTTGGAGTGACCCTTCTAAGGTTATATCTGCAGTGGTTATTTTATCTTCATAATCTACTAATCTAGAATATGCCATAGCGATGAGTTATTAATCTATATTTTCATTTTTTCATATTATGTTCTTCCATTTAATTCGAAATATTCGCACGTGTCGTTCCGAACTGCCCGCGTCGTGCGACAACTTTTTTTAATATCTTTGGCGCCTAGCGAAATAATTAAAAAAGCACGAGGGCGCCCAAGTTTTTGCCGTTAGTAGCATCTGGCCCGTCGTGTACCCGCCGAATATTATGCAATAAAGAACATTTAATATCTGTCACCGCGTCCGAACTTTCGGAAGACTTCGGCTATACAAGCTCCTCGCAGTTTGGCGAACTTTCGGGCAAGTTTTGAAACTTTTCCGCGCTACTAATAAGGGGTCAACGGGGGATTATCGCAATATCCATCTTTTAGGAATAGGAAATTCAACACGGTAAATTTTGTATATACCAAAGTTATCAGATGATAATATGAACATTGAAAATGAGAATGGAAATGGAGAAGAAAACTTTCATACGTATAGGACGTAGACCAATGGACATGAAAGAAAGAAAATCGGACATCATTTCAGAAAAATTAAAAAGGATTTTCTGTCAGCGCCGGGGGTCGAACCCGACACGACTTCTCGTTTGCTAGGCGAACGTTCTACCACTACACTACGCTGAACCGTTGAAATTAAGTCGGTCTGTTTGTATAGTAGCTGATGTCCGATTTTCTTTCTTTCATGTCCATTGGTCTACGTCCTATACGTATGAAAGTTCTTCTCCATTTCCATTTTCATTTTCAATCATTCCTTACGAGAGATTCGTATGTGAGGGACTACACCAGCATGACTTCCAAAATGTATGGTGGTACAACTGTATCTAATGTCAAGGTTGTGTCTATTAGTCTGGTGTGTTTCGGAGGAAATTGGAGAGTATTTTCTGTGGTATGGCGCGAACAAAGGCTTCTCCTTCTCCTTCTCCTGATTATCATTTTTAGTAATAATTGGACAATGGTTATTATGAAGATTATTACTCATAATCTACTCCATACTTAGTGTATTTAAATTCAAAGTAGTTACCTGCCTAATATAAAATTGTCAGTGGCAGGAAAAATGTAATACATTACTCGATGCGTAAGCTCTTTTTGGCCTCGGAGAGAGTTTTAAGACCCGAGGCAACACGGGCGTTAAACAACCTCCTCGGCCAAAAAAGTGCGCTTACGCATCTCTCAATGTAAATAACTATTTAATACAGCACACTCTTTTCAAACATTATCAACAATATCAAGACTGAGATAGACTATAATTATTAAGACGGATAGACAAGGATGGGACGTTGGTTCTCGTTGATCTTTCTAAACAAAGCTTGCGTGGTGCTGTAGTTTTTATACATGTGCCGCCCATATTAGTTTATACATGGTGCCGCCGCCCGCCAGAGGCGCCACCAGCAACGAGCTACTTGACGTCACAACCAAGGAGGGCGCGTTACAAGAATGATTTGAATTATGCAGTTTTTAATTGCTTATATTTATTACATAAAAATAAAAAAATAGTTTCTTTGTGAACTGTGGTTCATTTAATGGCAATAAATTACGTTTGAAAGTAATATTTTCAAATTTAGTTTTTGTGCAAATTCCCCATTACGGAACACCTTATATAACTGCAATAAATTCAAGTGATGGGGTCTGGTATTATTAGGGTAGGCAGTTAACGTCTAGTTGCCACCAAAGAGTGAAACTTCGAGGGTGTTAATCCAAGGCAAGGCTCCCCTACGTAAGTATATATGTTAACGAAAGCTTATAGGGGGAAAGTTTCCTAATTTAAGTTTTAATCCGAATGTATTGCTGGAATTCGGACCGCGAATCGCAACGTAATGGATATTAAATATTTCGACGTTTGAAGCCGTGGACTGGAAAGGGGATGTAATGGCGGATTTACCTTTTTAGCAGTTTGGTAGTGAAGAGCACCTTTAAAAATATATAAAAATTAGAACTTAAAGTAAACCATTGGCTGCCTTAGATCCCAACTTCGATAGATATCGAGGACAAAGTTGTCAATTATTGGACTCCTAACATAAATGTGTCTAATATGCCAAATGCAGACTTGATCACTACATTTAATTCCATATTAAATGCAAACGTTTTCTTGAATTGAATTCTTGAATGCTTTGGACGGTCGCATTGTCGAATCGAAGCAATCAATAAATGCATGCGGAATTAGGGAGAATGGGGGTGAAATTCATAGGGAATTTTAATGGGAAAGCGGTTTTGCGACGGTGCCGGCCCGGAACATATGTTAACGAAGGCTTAGGGGGAAAAGTTTCGTAATTTAAGTTTTAATTCCGATTTATTGCTCCAATTCGGCTGCAGCCGTATAATGGATATTAAATGGTTCGATGCCGTGGACTGTAAATCAGCGCGCCGGATATCCTCCTATTTCCATTTTTAGCTGTGCGACCGTAGGTGCTTTCCAATAATGCCGTGGCTTCAAGTTGTTGGGCTGCGCTATTTAAATCAGGGATATATTAAGCTGAAGCACACGATGCATATGCTATGCTTCATCGTATATGAGAGATTATTTCCATTAAGTTTTTCCTTTAAACAAACCCATTAAGATATACAGTGAGTCAGAGAGCACGCAAAGATTGGAACAAATTCAATAAAAGGCAAGGGAAAAAATCGCACGTACACGTCAACTTTAATTTTGTAATGCGCTAATTTTGACATAAATGCGGCATGTGGCCTCATCGGTGTCGCAGTTATTGATGTTAAGTCCCACTTTTGATTTCGCTATTTGAAAGAGCTCATTTTTCTACATACAGAACGAACATTTTTTTGTACGAGTTACATAAAAAAATTGATAAAAAATATTCCGTTTATTTTTTACAATTTATTTACTTATGTATTTGTCAATTTATTCAATTTTAACAAGAACAGTTAAAGTAAATACGCCAACACATGGTTGCAAATGAGAAAGATAATATTATCATAAGGGCATCTAATTTTTCCGAAAAAAATCGAAAAACACGTTGCTAAGTAATATTTTAACAAGAAGCATGAGTGCTGGTGGCAACAAAAATCCGAGTCGAAGACGAGGATTTTTGCACCTGCACGAATTCATTTTGTTAAAAATATATTACTTAGCATTGTGTTTTTTTGGATTTTTTTCACAGGAAAAATTAGATGCCCGAATGGTATTTGACTATTTCATGAGTAACAGATTATTCTGTATACACATAGCTTACAAAACATACTACCTATTATACAACAGATGTCAAGTTTTGCCGCGGGTAAACTCGAAAAAACTGCTGACAGGTGCTGTCATACACTTTTTCCATCTAGAAACCATTTGTAATTCAAAATTGCGCGTTTGTGAGTAGTATAGCTATGCCGGTACGAGCACAATTTCCCCATGTATTTCTTATGGGAGCAAAATCCTGCACTTTTTTGACCAAACTTACCCCCTCCACTCCCCAAACCACGCCCCCCAGCCAATCGCACCGACTCTGAACCCTGGGTGCCGAACATGCCCGGCTTTCGCCGACCGTTGACCTTCGCTTCAGATACCAACCCTGCCGAAGGTGTCCGGCTTTCGCCGATCGTTGACCCAGCCGCGACGCCGCGACATGTCACGACTCGCAACTAATAAAAACCCTAAATCATAATTAAGCCATGACGTCCCCCTGTCGACCTTTAGCCGCGGCCATGCATGGATTTTTGCTACCACTTCTGCCTGCGTATTTTTGCGTCCGCGACGCCTAGACATGTCGAGACTCGCAACTAATAAAAACCTAACACCTATAGAAAAAATACCAGCTTGCAATATGTACGTGATGTAATTCCGCTGAAAAAAAGTACTTTCTCTTTGTTGGAATAAGCGCCTATGAAACGAGCACGCTGATCTCATCGGTACTGGCGATAAAAAATTTGTAGGAAAAGTGTAATAAAGAATAGATATGAGATACATATGAGTGTATACATTTTCTTGACTACATTACCTAAGGATGTATCAAAATACCTCATATCTTCCTATAATTAGAGAATAGGACTGCTCAAAAGGAAAGTGGACATTAAATTTGGGGCATAAATTAACCATTTTTAGTTGAGTTTATAACCATCTAGGTAAGTAAATTTCTTCAATTTCGAGAAAGCCAGGCCCTGTTTTAAATTACTTGACTAAAATATAAGAGGTGCAAAGTTCAACAGTTTTTAAAAATACTCTGACGTCACACGATTATCAAGTTGAAAGACCACTAGCTGGAAAACCCCATTTTGTGCAACGCGTTTCCTGTTTAAAATTTCACCAAGAAACAAAAAAAAGGTACTAATTCTCACTTATGCCATGTTCACCGTATGATTTTTATACTATTCCGACTTCGAAAACCCCAAGGTATAAGTGTAGCGTGTGGAAAAAGGTGGAATTAAGGGGTTTAAAAACCCTTAAAAGGTCTATATATGGAATAAAATGAGGGCATGCAACATGTTGTTCAATAATGAAAATTAAAACAATGTTCATTTTTGACTGTCCATTATCCTACCAAGAAAAAGCTTATAGCGTCTAAGCGACTATAAAAACGACTCTAAAAACGTCTAAACGACTCTAAAAAACGACTCGTAAAAACGACTAGACGATTCGAAAAACGACTAGACGATTCGGAAAAAACGACTAAACGACTCTGAAAACGACTAAACGATTCTGGAAAACGACTAGACGATTCTGAAAAACGACTAGACGACTTGAAAAAGCGACATACCATTGAATACCATCGAATACCATGAAATACCATCGAATACCATGAAATACCATCAAAGACCATGGAATACTATCGAAAACCACGGAATACCATAAATGGTCTTGGATATCCCTGTGAAAAAATTTGCCTCGGGGAGAGCATAAAAGGAAATTATCCGTGATCGATGCTCTGTGATCGAAAGATCGTCTTTGATAATACAATCACTCTCAGTTAAAGACATGTTTTTGTCACTTGAGATTGAACCTAGGAGTTATGGTATCCAACACACCAATGACGGATTAGTCATGGGACAAATACCAGTAACTGTTGAAGATAACGTATTATGTATTGGAGATCAAAATTACCCTTACACCAGGTCTGTCTCAACTGCTTTTGAAGAACAAACCACAAGGTATTAATGAGAGTGACCTAAAAATATACAAACAATTGTTGATTACTAATTTTCGATAGGTTCAACAAATCAGGTTTTAAAAGTATTTGTGTTTAGGTGCCAATGGTTTCATCTGGTATATGTTCCATACAGGATTCGAACCTTAGCCCACATTCCAAAGCCAAACACTCGGCATTTAAGTAAAATTCTAGGAAATGCTTGGCAGTGTGGTAATAATCACGACGCGCTGTTGTAGCAGGGCTCCGCTGGCTCCCGCAGGCCTCGCCGGTCTCTGTAGACTCAGCAGGTCCCTTTAATGATGTGTACCGCAGGCTCCGATTAAATTAAAAAAATTACTATTAACACTAAAATACCCGGACAATAACCATCATTCCAACGCCAAAACACCCAACAGTAGTATTTCTGCGAATGCATCGCAGCCGGGCGCCAGGTTGATGACTCACATCCGCTAGCCGGAACTTGTCAGGACAGGTTGACGACCTAAAAACAATTCTCTCTACTTAGATAAAAATAGAATGTCCAATAAGATTTTTTTCACACACTTTTATATATAAGCACAGATAACGTAACCATATAAGTATATATTAGAATATTATAAAATATTTAAGCCCCATATAGTTCGAATTTGAATGGGATATTATGTTACATGGGTAATATATCTCAACACTTCGTACACAAACAAAACTCGCTCGTTCTTTACAGTTTTATTACTGTGAATTCGGTACCTACTAAAGCGGCAGACTTGGGATGCCGCAGTAGCAAATACAATATGAAGCGCAGCTCTGATGTATACTAAAAATGTTATTATCAAACTTGAGACGCACACATATTTAAAAATATAAATACCGCCGGATGAATGCAAGGCCAATTTACGGAATATAGCAAAACAATTAGATTATGGACATGGATATTAATTTCTTTAGGTAAAGGTAATAAACATTTGATACTATCGACAGGAGTCTACGCAAAATAATTGTATCAGTATTCAGCAAATAAAAAAGTTATGGGTACCCGTCACCGATGAAAAAGTATACAAAACTGATAAAATGTTCGTGGGATCTTGTATATTAAAATATTTAATCGCGTATCTAAGTTGTTATTTTATTCATTGCCCATCCCACAAATTTGGATTTTTAGCTCTTGTAATCGCTCGATCACGATTGAAACTACACTCATAAAATGTTTAAAAAAATGCCCACCCCACGTGATCGCTCGACAAAAACAAAACGTGCAAAGTGGCTACTGCTCGAGGTTTGACCTTTGTCCTTAGGGACACGTGTGACCCAGTTGATGTAGAATCTAAAAAAACCCTGTAAATCATACTTCCATAGCATAGAATCTAAAATCCCCCGGTACAGTACGGATGAAAATTTCAAACCAGGCATAATCAACATGTACGTTCAAAGTAAAAAAAAACTTGTCGGTCAACTGTTTAACCCCGAAATTTTGTTGATTTCTAGGAATAAAAAGAAATACTGCGATTGTAAGTCCAAAGCTATTTACGCTATCAAATTCGTTTAAAATGCGAATGATAATTTGCCGCATTAAAACCAGGCGTGAAAAATTCAACATACGTCCCTAAGAAGTTCAACCAATTTTACCCTGAAAATACAACATTTTTAATGAATAAAATATCGAACATACAACAACCCCCTTCTAAATATAGTATAAATCATGTTTTTTTTTTGATAATGTAGAAAGCTAAACTGAAAATTGTTGCTAGAGGTTCTAAAAACCGGGGTACCAAAAATCAACTATTATTAGAAAATACGCTGATGTCATAATATAGCCGTCGATGTCACCGTTAGCGTGTCCTATGAAAAATGCGTTCTGCTTAATAAGGTGTAAAAAAAATCCATGACGGGGCTTAGATGAATAAATAAAGTTTGATGTATGTGAAAATATAGACTAAATTTTCGTATAGCCCGCGTGATCGCTCGAGGTGGCGGTATCCTCTGGACTAGAAAATATCATATCGGCTCAATCTCCAAACATTTTCATTTTGAATTATACGTTTTCATTGATGATAGATCTAGCAAGAAAACTGGACTGGACTCGATATGAGAGACATTAATCTAACTTTCACTAAACTGCACGTACTACTTAGAGGGTTGTAAGCCGTTTTAATAAAAGCACCAGACTTGCTTAAAATTCATGGCTAAACGTTAACATAATGTCATACAAACATGCGGCACGCAAAATATTAAGAATAGATATATGAGCAGTTAAGGGCTGTCAATGAAAGAAACCGTTTTTAAAAACAATGTTTAATGACGAGCAGCGAACAAGAAGTGTCTGTTGAAATTACATGGGTTATATTTATAAATTCAGAGAAGCAGACTCAGCGTAATGTTATCTTTAGCTACATGTACAAATACAGGGATGTTACTCCTCCACCCTTAGAGGGACATATAAACTTTATAAGTTTCTATGACCTAGACAATAATTTCTTTTGTATTATTTTTATTTTTGGAAATAGATAATTTTGAAAAACTAGGTCTTAGAGACTTGCACATAAAATATAAAACTGCAATTATGATTAACACATACAATAATATTGTCCATAAACTTATTTTGTTATAATAAACTGGATAATTAAGTAACTTAGAATTTTCTAACTTTTGTGTATTGATTTCATTCAACAAGTTATTTAGTCTGTCAGTATGAAATACATTTAAATTTACTGGAGACATCTTCTGGAAAATATAATTATCTGATACATTGATTTGCATTTTTGGTAATGGTATTTTTTTAAACATTGTTTGTACATTTTTATAAGATTTAATAATTGTCTCGTTGATTTTTAGGGAACAAGGGAATTCCAGTTCTATTAAGTAGGTTCCGCTAAGCAGAACAGTTTCTTTAGTATTGTAACAATTTTTGACAGCTAAGGTCTCACTGGGAATAATGACTATCCATTTACTTTCGTCAATTTTTTGTACTTGAATCTCAGATATATTGATGGCGATTTGGTTACAATTATTCTTATGTTTATATTTTAATAATCCGATCTCACAGGGTAAGTCATCGTTAACATATTCTGTGTGTATATTATCAAAACAAAGAAATTCATCATTTATAATTTTCTTACAGGGTTTGTCCGAAAATCCATATCTTTTTTGATTGTACATTAAATAATTTGAACTGGGAAATATTACCTTGTAGAAATTTTGGTTAGGGGTTGGTAGTGGAAACATGTGAAAAAGATTGTAAGACTCATTTTCAACTAACGGTATTTCTATAATAAAAATTATTTCTTCAAATTTAGAATAGCATTTTATTTCCAATATTTCTTCAAAGTTTAAAATATTTTCCATAACCGGGTCAAACGGTAATTTTTCATTTTGTAAAGAAGAGGCAACAGACTTTATTTGTTTTAGTAGTTCAATAGGATGTATTATTGCATTATGGAAATTATTAATTTTTGCGAAAGATACAGCGACTTCAATTTTGTCTAAAATATCATAAATGTTCTGATACATCATTAAAATTTGCGTTAAAACCATTTGCATCCTTGTCTGGATAGAAATATCTAAAGTTTCTAGTTCATAGTTATGGATTACCCTTATCATTTCAGATATCTTTGATTCCAAAATTTGTTGGTTGTGAGATACATTTGCTACGATTTCTTGGAATGTTATAATAGAGCTTGATAGTATTGTTAATTGTTTATCCATTGATAATTTCAGATTATTTTGGTTTTCTTTTAAAACTGAGATTTCACTATCGTATTTAGCTGCATCTTCTTGATCTAAATGTCCTGTTAAACTCTTGATTATATTCCCTAAACCGTTAATTAAGCCGCGTTTTTTTCTAGATAAGTTCGTGGAAGGAGTTATTTGTGAAATTTGTTCCTCTATTTTATTTTCTAGATTGTTGATAAGTATGTACGAATTATAGAATTCCCTGTCATAGTCCGTGTTGTTTTTTATGTGAGATATAATCATATTATATTTTAATGATAAAGCCTTAAATTCAGTAATGATACTGGATATATTAAATATCTGTATGAATGTCCAATGGTTAATAACCTTATGCGCGTTACCTAGTTTATAAGGCAGTATGCCTGGGCTATCGTTCATGTTGTGGAAATTTGATCCGGCAGCTGATTCTACTGAGATTCTGCGGGCGGACCATCTGTAACAAGTGGGCGTTTTAATTCCTTTATGTGTATTACTTCCGTTTTTTGGGGAATTTTTAACTTTTTAATTTTGACTTTGTTGTTTTCAAGAATTTCAATGATCTCAAAAGGTCCGATGTATTTTTGTTTACTTTTATTTCGAGCGGAAGATTTTTTATACACTTTTTGGTTCAACTTAAATTCAGTTTGTTCGCCTTTAACATTTGTTCTTTCTAGCATTTTAGTTTTTACTTTTTCTGTATTTTCGAACGCTGTTTCGTATAGGGTACTTAATTTTTCGTTATGTGAGTCGACGTAATCTGTGTAAAAAGTGGTTGATATAAGGTCGAAAGGATCTCTAGAGTTAGTATGACCTAGCACGAGTTCATGAGGGGAGAATTTTGTCGTACTATGGGTGGTACTGTTATATGCTATTATTGCGTAGGGGATTAACTCAGAAATTGTTCTGGACTTATCTTTTTGCCTTAATAATCTCAAGTGCTCTATTAAAGTTGAGTGAAAGCGCTCTACTGGGGAATTAGACTCGTGATGGCCCGGAGTGGTAAAATGAATGTTAATTTTTTGAGTTTTTAGTAGTTCTTTGAGAAGTTCATTTTTAAACTCTGTTCCGCTATCAGACACAATTGTTTCTGGGCATCCAAAAAATGAGAAAAATATTATTAACTTGTCGCATACCGACTTTGCATTTTTATCGTAGGGAAAGGCTTGCCCGAATTTTGAGAATTTGTCAAATATTGTTAAAAAGTTTTGATTTTCGAATATAAATGTGTCCATATGTAAAATTTGAAATGGTTTTGTTGGCGTTTCAGTTCTAACTAAAGGGATGTATGATTTTTGTCGACTATATTTTTGGGTCTGGCACTTTACACAATCATTGATAAATTGAGTAACATCGTCTTTCATTTTTGGCCAATAATAATTTTGTTTTAATCTTTCATATGTCTCAGAAGTGCCTCTGTGATTAGTTTTATTTTCATGTTGATGCATAATAAACATTTTTCTGTCTTCTTCATTTGTAACGTTATTTACTAGTTTAGTACAACGAATTAATTTTAAATCTTTAAAATTATTCATGTAAACTTTATTGAAAAGGGGAAATAGATCTTCTTCGAAAAAATATAAATACGAGTTTTTGTCGCCTGAAATATATTCTTTTATGAATTTATTTATTATTTCTGGGTTTTTGGGAATTTGGCAATGGTTAATGACGTTTTTGTCGAGGATTTCAAAGGTTACTTTTATTTGGTCGTGTAGATTTCTTTTTATTAAATATTGATGGGATTTATTGTTTATAATTTCGTCAAGAACGCTGATTCCGTCATTTCTAGTGTCCGTGTTCGAAGTATGTACCGTGTCAGTAATTGTGTCATGTGGGGGTTTAATTTGTATATCCGACAATATTTTAATTTTGGGTTCCTGTTCGCTCGTTGTTGGCTCTTCGAAAGTTTCAGTCTTTTCGCATAAATTTTGAAGGTAATCTAAAATGTCTTTATCTACTTCACCGGGATTATTTACAGTAGATTGATTTTCGTATATGTTAAGTTGAATTCGTGATAGTGCGTCCGCATTTTTATTTTGACAACCTTTTTTATAAATAATTTGATAATCAAACTCTTCTAAACGTAATCTCCATCTGACTAATTTTGAATTTGGCTCTTTTAAGTTAAATAACCAAACAAGTGGTCTATGATCCGTGTAAATATAAAATTTTCGTCCAAACAAATATGGCCGAAAGTACTTGCAGGCATAAACGATTGCGAGTAGTTCTTTCTCAATAGTCGAGTATTTTATTTCCGATTCATTTAGGGTGCGCGAAGCGAATGCTACCGGTTTGTCGTTAGGTACTTGGCCCTGTGAAAGAACTGCTCCTAAAGCAAAGTTACTTGCATCCGTGGTTAATATAAATGGCTTGGAATAATCGGGATAAATTAAAATCGGATAATTAATTAATAAATTTTTGCTATGTTCAAATGCGTTTAAAAATTCTTTAGTATGTTGGATTTTAGCGTCTTTTTTAAGACATTGTGTTAGAGGTTTTGTTATCTTTGCAAAATCCTTCACGAAGCGACGGTAGTAACCTAATAAGCCTAGATAAGATTTAATTTCTTTAGAAGTGGTAGGTACCGGGAAATTCTTAACTGCGGAGATTTTACTAGGATCGGGTTTAATTCCATCAGGTGTTACTATGTGTCCGAGATACTGTACTTCCTTTCGGAGAAATTCTGACTTATCGAGCTGTATTTTTAATTTAGAATTACGAAGTCTTACAAAAATGTCTTTTAGTCGTTGAATATGTTCCTGAAGGGATGTGCTAAATATAATGATATCGTCCAAATAAACAAATCAGGTTTCGTTTTGTAGTACACGTAAAATATTATTTATAACTCGCTGAAAAGTTGCTGGCGCGTTCTTAAGGCCGAAGGGCATTCTCAAAAATTCGTAATGCCCTGTGTCTGTGCTGAAAGCTGTTTTTGGGATATCGGTTGGTTGCATTTTAATTTGGTGGAATCCGTTCGCGAGGTCTAATGTAGTGAAATACTGACTGCGTCCTAATTTGTCTAGAATGTCAGTTATGTTCGGTAGTGGGTATTTGTCATCTATTGTTCGTTCGTCGAGTTTCCTGTAGTCAATTACCATGCGCCATTTTTGTTTTCCAGAGGCGTCCATTTTTTTTGGGACAACCCATATCGGGGATGACCAAGGTGAATTGGAATTTTGAATTATATTTTGTGATAGTAATTTTGAAATTTGATCTTTTACCTCTTGTCGGTGAACTTCTGGATATCTGTAGCTTTTAGTGAAAATTGGGGACTCATTAGTTAATTTAATTTCGTGTTTGACCTGATTGGTAAAACTCAAGGGAATATCTTCACAATGAAAGATATCTCTGAATTCTAAGCAAAGCTTTCTGATTTGTTCGCGTTCTTCGCTGTTACAATGTTCTAGTCTTAAATTTCTGAGATTAGCTTTTAATTGATTATCGATAGATTTATCTAGGGCATGTCCTTCAACATTTTCGAAAAAATTCAGTTCACTTGGGTTTACTGATTCTATAGAAAATGGTTCAAAAATATCGATTTTAATGGGGTTTTCCGTTGGGTTTAAAATAGTGGTAAGAGCAAAATTATTTTCAACATTAACTAAACATTCGGGAATTTCAGCTTTTCCTAGTTTTGTGTAATTTAAGATTCCTGGGCCGTTACGTAAACTAACAGGTATTTTAATTTTTTGTACCATTCTCGGAGGAATTATTTCAGTTATTGTTTCAAATTGTGTCGAATTTTGTGGTTCTAAATCATTTTCGTTTTGCCTATAAATTGGTATAATTGAATTTGGGCTAACTAAAGTGTTATTACTATAACAAATATCTGCGCCTAATTGAAGTATTAAATCTAAACCTATAAGTCCATCAAATTTTTCTGAAAAATCAAATATGTAGTATTTATGTATACCTTCTGTATTGAAAATTGGAAATAGTGGCAAAATAGCAATTTTGTCATGGAAAGATGTCGCGTGCGCTGTTTGTACTAAGAAAAGTTCACTTTTGACATAATTTGGGAAATATTTAAAGGCTAATTTTGGGCTTAAAAAGGAACGTGTGCTTCCAGAATCGATTAAAAATTTAGCGTCTAATTCGGGTATATAAATATAAGTAAGTTTTATTGACAAATTATTTAGGTGTATTATTTCGTATTGGAATCCTGACCAGTATCTGGAAAATCCTGATTTTCAGTAATTTCTGGTTGGGTTTCTTCTTGGTTCGGGAATTCACATATACCGTATTGAGGGTAGCAATAGTTTTCGTAAGCGTCATTGTAATAATAGTCATAATCGGGATAATAATTTGGCTGAGAATAATCAGTATATTCCGGATATTGAACTGAGTCAGTTTTGAGGAAATTTTCGATTACGTCTTGGTTAAAAAGTTCCTGACTTTGAAATGTACGTTGGGGTTGTTTTACAAGTGTACTTGTTGAGGTATCCATTGGTTCTGGTTTCGTTCTAGACATGTTAGTAACATTAGTTTTTTGGGGAAAGTTTGGTCTAAATTGGGGTTGGAAAGGTCTTTGGAAGTTTTGTGTGAAAGTTGGTCTTTGTTGAGTAAAATTTTGAAAATTCGGTCTTTGTTGCATAAAGTTTGGGAAACTTGGTCTTGGTTGATTAAAATGATTAAAAGGTGTTCCAAATGTGGGAGAACGTCCAAATGTAGGTGGTTGGTTAAATGTTGGGGGAATATATTGTGGAAAATTAAAGTTTGGTTGTGGAAATGGTGGTGGTTTAAAATTAGGATTGTTAGGTCTCGGTAAATTTGTTGGTTTTGGTTTGTATGGAATACTATTATGTACTGGTTGTCTAAAATTTTGATTTTGGCCTGTCTTGAAATAAACAAAATTTTCTTCTTCTGTCACAAACGACATTGCCTGTTCAAGAGAATCAGGTTGTTTAAGCCTAACTACAAGCTGCATATTGTAAGGTAAACCGTTAATGAAGGTTTTCAGAGCAAATTCTTCATAATGATTAATTTTAACAATTTTTATATTGCGGTCCTCGTTAGTGCCATTAAGTTTTGCAAAAAGGAGGCTACGCGTATCTTGGATTCGCATTCCGAACTGTAAGGGTGTTTCATTACGGAATGGTCTTAACGAAATTAGGTCCTGAATAAGACAATCAATACTTCGTTGATCGGCAAAAGTAGCTATTAGTGCGTTTTTTATTAAAATCCAATTATTTAATTCTGAACGTGATGCAATAAGGTCTGCCGCTCTATCTCTTAATTTACTCAAAATTGTGTCAAATAAACATATATTAATCGGGTCTGCTGCATTTTGGACATTTTGGAAGGCTTTCAGAAAATTTTCACAAGCGTTTACAAATCTTTGCAAGAGTTTTGGGTTACCATCGAAAGGGGGTATATTATCAGCTTGATATTTTAAAAGGTTATAATTGATTGCATTACCGTTTGGCATGATTATTGGATTTCCAAGTTCTGAATTTAAATTTAAAGTTAAGTTTTCTACAGAGGATATTAAATTTTCTAAATCTTCCAGTTTGGGTAAAACACGCACAAAAAGTTAAAACAAAAAGCACAATTTACACTTACACTAGTAGAAAAACGATGATTCTCATTTTCACTCTTCTTTTTTCTTCTTAAACTACGGTGCCTCTAGGACGAGCGATGTGTGTCTCCTCCCAGGCGTCTTAACCTAGGGTTCTGCTCACAGACGATGCTTGTTCTGCTGCAGAGGAGGGTTGGATCGATGCTAGACCACCCTTGCTGACTATCTTGCTCCTGTCGTCTCGACGGCTGCTTCACTGACCGTTGGCCCTTGGTATCGACGTTCACGTGGCGAAAGTGCCGATTTTTGGATTCCGCGCGCGCGAATCGCCGACCGATTGGTTCTTTTGCGAATGAACTCTTGAAAGAGACCGAAAGGTACCGATTTTTGGTTTTTCGTTTCGCTAAAAGTCCGAACGACTGCGCCAGTTAAGGGCTGTCAATGAAAGAAACCGTTTTTAAAAACAATGTTTAATGACGAGCAGCGAACAAGAAGTGTCTGTTGAAATTACATGGGTTATATTTATAAATTCAGAGAAGCAGACTCAGCGTAATGTTATCTTTAGCTACATGTACAAATACAGGGATGTTACTGAGCTCAAACATGTTGATCAAAAAATATATTTATTTCTGGCGATTTAGTTTACCAGTTATCATTTAAAAACAAAACCTGGTCCCAATATTCAGTGAAAATAATAATTGAAAACTTTGTACCTTATAAACCACCACTAAATAGCGAGTCGGAAATAAATAAAAAAATATATATAAATATATTATTTTGATATTATAGCCGAAACTGAATTTATTGGGGTGAAGATGTAAGGAAATATTTTTAGCTAGGAAAAAGTAATGCAATTATCATAGGTACTGGTTGCAGAACCCGTTGTCAGTTTTGCAAGGATTTTTGATACAAATATAATTGCTAACGTTTAATTTGTTTACCCCATTTACGAAAATGATAACAAAATTGGATCAGACAAGATGTTTTTTCGAAGTATAGTTTTTAAACACAGGGTGCCACCACCGGTTTTACGATATAGGTTTAAAAATGCGACGCAAATACATAAAAAAATACCCTAGAGATAAGAAAACAAAATACAACTCACCAAAAGATTCTTGGTGATGTATAAAAAGAAATCAGGTTACATCTAATGCCCCAGACAGTAGAATAAACATCCCCGAGCGATGAGATATAACCAAACATCATTTTTCCAACGGCACAGTCATTTTCACGGAAAAAACAACCAGTAACCGTTCAAATTCCATAGATAGATACTGCCGTAATCCAAAATTTCACTGAACTACGCGTATCTATTATACTGAAGTAGGTACTGATACACTTCCATCTTTCCAAAGAAAAACAAACACGACTTTTCATATATTACAACGCCTCGATAGAGTCTTTGTGGCCACGACCGAGAATCTACTGAAGCAAGTGCGACGCATAGGACGTGAAAAGTGCCGAGTTGGTTTTATTAAACAATGAAACTTATACCTACGTATATATATAAAATAAATGAGAAATATGCCAGAGATTTGAAACCTAATTGTGTTGCAAGTTTGAGGTCCAAAAAAATATTGGTTTTAATTTTTTAAGGTGAGAAACACATCTAACAGCCAGTTTGGAAATATACAAGGCAAAAAAAGTAGTGATGTGGCTGCCCCATTTTATGTTTTATACAGGTTGGATTATTTTAGAATAGTTGTTCAATAGACCGAGACAACATCATAAACGCTTCCCGTTAGAACAGAATCTGATGAAAAGAAAAATTCCATCTGGGTCAAGCTACTAGATAACCAAAATAAAAAATACTGAACGTTATAAAATTTAAAAAATCATATTTTCAACGGATTTTTATCCTCTGAAAATGGCGTAAAATTCAGTTTCACTGGGTCAAGCTAGGTGGTAACTATATAACCAAAATAAAAAAAATACTGAACGTTATAAAATTAAAAAAATCATATTTTCATGGGATTTTTGTCCTCTGAAAATGACGCAAATTCAGTTTCAATAAGTTACTAATTGGGGTAATAGAGGAAAAATCTTAAATAGGAATTCTGAGACAACGAGGCTGAGAGTAAATAACATACAAAAATCTTGTGCGTTGACTTTGAACTGAATTTAATAATTAGGTTTAATAACGACAATTTTCTCGATTATCTAGAATCAAAAATATTGCAAGTGACAATTCACTATTTTCTCGACATTATGTAAAGCCTTATTATTGCGTCGTAAATTAAAAGATCCAAAAATATTGGCATCAATTGTTTAGTAAATGTGGTTAAAATATGTCTACTTTATCAACAGTTATTTGTAACAGCTTATTATCTTGGAAGCGTAAACTCTTTGAATTTTTTAGACAAAAAGTTGTAGTTTAATAATGGTCAGTTGGATTCCTTTTTGAATCATGTTTGCGTATTACCTACAAGGATTTACAACCTCCAAACATAGAAATCGCTCATTTTAACCCGATTTAATAAAAATTTCACCAAAAACAATACTTTCAGTCATATAATACACTTCTGATTAATAAAAAAGGCACTATAGTAATAATGAGATTTTCAATGGAATTTTTATAGACTGTTTGCCCATTTTGAGAGTCTGTTTGCTAGCTTTTGGGGGTATTCCTTGATATTTTAGACGGATAAAAATGAATAACATTGGGTTTCCTAACTAAAATACAAAACGCACTGTTGACTTTACTTCCGTGGATAGTAAGCCTATAATACGTATCGAAAACAGAGAAATATTCAGGTCAAGAAAAAAGTAGCCTAATTTACAAGTTTGGGAATCAAAAACTACCTTTTGTCTTTTAATTTGATGAGAAAATACGTCTAATTCGTAAGTCAAATAAATGGGACTTCATGAAAGATATACTAATAATTGAACAAATGCTATCTCAGTTCTATAGGCACAAAGGTACTATGGGTAGTAATAGTTTTGGGATCAAAAGACAAGCTTTTAAATTTGTTAAGAAAATACGTCTAATGAAATTGAAAGTAGTAACTAGATTTTGGTTAACATTTCGTTAACGCGTTGATGAATGTTTGATGCAAGTGAAAAGTAGATCGAATTTTCCAAAAAACGGTGACTGACCAAACAAGTTATTATAAAAAGTTGCTCAGGAGACCGATGTAACCTAGAAAACGCCTTTCCTTCGAATAGAAAGTGACATAAATAGTTACAAAATGGGACTTAGACGGATATTCGATGCAAGTGAAAAGTAGGCAGAATTTTTGAAAATCGGGGCGGACCAAAAATTATTAAGTTGATCGGGAGGTTGAGATAACCTATGAAACGCCTTTCATTCGAATAGAATCTGACAAAAAAAAAATCCAAGAAAATTTTAGACGACTGTTTGCAAGTGAAAAGTATACAGATTTTTTTCGAAAACCGGCGACTGACAAAAAAAAATATACTTATTAGAAAATTTTGCTCGGGAGACCGAGGTAACCTAGAAAACGCCTCTCGTCCGAATATAATCTGAAATAAAATTCCATGATGGGGACTTAGGCGAATGTTTGATGCAAGTGAATAGTATAGACCGAATTCCCGAAAAAAACGCCATTCGTTTGAATATAATAAAAAAATCGAATAAGGAACGGGACTTATTAGACGAATATTTGATGCAAGTGGAAAAGTATAGATAGATTTTTTCGAGTGACTGATAAAAATAGTTAGTCGGAAGGCCCCCAGATAATATTGATATTTTGTTTGAACAAAATCTGAAAAAAAAAAACTAGACGTGACTTAGACGAATGTTTGAAAGTGAAAAAAAAAAACAAAAAAATTATTAGAAAAGTTGACCGGAAGGTTTAACCTAGGAAACGCCTTTCATTCGAATAGAATATGACAAAAAAAATCCAAGACGTGACTTAGACGAATGTTTGCAAGTGAAAAAAAAAACAAAAAAATTATTAGAAAAGTTGATCGGAAGGTTTAACCTAGGAAACGCCTTTCAATCGAATAGAATATGACAAAAAAATCCGAGACGTGACTTAGACGAATGTTTGCAAGTGAAAAAGAAACAAAAAATTATTAGAAAAGTTAATTGGGAGGCCGAGGTAACCTAGGAAACACCTTTCATTCGAATAGGATGTAACAAAAAAAAATCCAAGACGTGACTTAGACGAATGTTTGCAAGTGAAAAGCATACAGATTTTTTTTTCGAAAAACGGCGGCTGACCAAAAATTATTAGAAAAGTTGTTCGGGGCCGTGGTACCTAGGAAACGCCTTTCATTCAAACAAAATGCGACAAAAAAAAATTTAGACATAGATGAATAAGAATGCAAGGACGATTGGAGTGATCTATAACCCTAAACAGAAGGGAGAAAATGCCCCTCAATAAGTCGAAATTTGTGTGTTTTCCATATGATTCAATGAGATTTTTACAAATTATTGGAAACTTAATGACGTGAGAAAAATAAAACGTCCATTGTCTGCTCACATTTTAGGAAATTTATCACAATTTATTCTAATTAATAATACCCTTTGTTTATGGAATCCCTAGTTAGCCAATGTGTCATGAGTAAGTATATGACAGGTCAAATACGTATATAATGTAAAGTAAAAATATAGTTAACAAGGCGTTAACGAGCATTGACAACATGTTAACGAACGAGGTGCTAACAACGCGATAACTTAACTTTGACAACTCGTTAACGAAGCGTTGACGAGTGTGGACCCTCCAAATCTTAGGAGATACATTCGCAACCTTACACCGGATCACGCGTCACAAAGATGCTACCTTAAATTAATGCGTTGACAACTCGTTAATCCCAGGAGATACAATCGCAACTTACACCAGATCAAACTCAACTGTGGAATCCTGTGACGTCACAGAGATGCTACCTTACATTTCTTTTAGGTAGATAACCTAACCTAACATTATTGTCGCGGTGTCCAAGAGGTTAGCGACTGGTGTCGCAATTTGGCTTTGGAATGTGGGTTAAGGTTCGAATCCTGTATGGAACATATACCAGATGAAACCATAGGCACCTAAACACAAATACTTTTAAAACCTGATTTGTTGAACCTATCGAAAATTAGTAATCAACAATTGTTTGTATATTTTTAGGTCACTCTCATTAATACCTTGTGGTTTGTTCTTCAAAAGCAGTTGAGACAGACCTGGTGTAAGGGTAATTTTGATCTCCAATACATAATACGTTATCTTCAACAGTTACTGGTATTTGTCCCATGACTAATCCGTCATTGGTGTGTTGGATACCATAACTCCTAGGTTCAATCTCAAGTGACAAAAACATGTCTTTAACTGAGAGTGATTGTATTATCAAAGACGATCTTTCGATCACAGAGCATCGATCACGGATAATTTCCTTTTATGCTCTCCCCGAGGCAAATTTTTTCACAGGGATATCCAAGACCATTTATGGTATTCCGTGGTTTTCGATAGTATTCCATGGTCTTTGATGGTATTTCATGGTATTCGATGGTATTTCATGGTATTCGATGGTATTCAATGGTATGTCGCTTTTTCAAGTCGTCTAGTCGTTTTTCAGAATCGTCTAGTCGTTTTCCAGAATCGTTTAGTCGTTTTCAGAGTCGTTTAGTCGTTTTTTCCGAATCGTCTAGTCGTTTTTCGAATCGTCTAGTCGTTTTTACGAGTCGTCTAGTCGTTTTTTAGAGTCGTTTAGACGTTTTTAGAGTCGTTTTTATAGTCGCTTAGACGCTATAAGCTTTTTCTTGGTAGGATAATGGACAGTCAAAAATGAACATTGTTTTAATTTTCATTATCGAACAACATGTTGCATGCCCTCATTTTATTCCATATATAGACCTTTTAAGGGTTTTTAAACCCCTTAATTCCACCTTTTTCCACACGCTACACTTATACCTTGGGGTTTTCGAAGTCGGAATAGTATAAAAATCATACGGTGAACATGGCATAAGTGAGAATTAGTACCTTTTTTTTGTTTCTTGGTGAAATTTTAAACAGGAAACGCGTTGCACAAAATGGGGTTTTCCAGCTAGTGGTCTTTCAACTTGATAATCGTGTGACGTCAGAGTATTTCTCGAAATTGAAGAAATTTACTTACCTAGATGGTTATAAACTCAACTAAAAATGGTTAATTTATGCCCCAAATTTAATGTCCACTTTCCTTTTGAGCAGTCCTATTCTCTAATTATAGGAGGTATTTTGATACATCCTTAGGTAATGTAGTCAAGAAAATGTATACACTCATATGTATCTCATATCTATTCTTTATTACACTTTTCCTACAAATTTTTTATCGCCAGTACCGATGAGATCAGCGTGCTCGTTTCATAGGCGCTTATTCCGACAAAGAGAAAGTACTTTTTTTCAGCGGAATTACATCACGTACATATTGCAAGCTGGTATTTTTTCTATAGGTGTTAGGTTTTTATTAGTTGCGAGTCTCGACATGTCTAGGCGTCGCGGACGCAAAAATACGCAGGCAGAAGTGGTAGCAAAAATCCATGCATGGCCGCGGCTAAAGGTCGACAGGGGGACGTCATGGCTTAATTATGATTTAGGGTTTTTATTAGTTGCGAGTCGTAACATGTCGCGGCGTCGCGGCTGGGTCAACGATCGGCGAAAGCCGGACACCTTCGGCAGGGTTGGTATCTGAAGCGAAGGTCAACGGTCGGCGAAAGCCGGGCATGTTCGGCACCCAGGGTTCAGAGTCGGTGCGATTGGCTGGGGGGCGTGGTTTGGGAGTGGAGGGGGTAAGTTTGGTCAAAAAAGTGCAGGATTTTGCTCCCATAAGAAATACATGGGGAAATTGTGCTCGTACCGGCATAGCTATACTACTTTTGTGATTGGTGGAAATTAAGACGAGGGAAATAGTCAAAGTAAATGTTCGAATTGCCTACCATTTATTGACAAATAGGTACATACGAAAGTAAGTAAATAAAATATAAAAAATAAACGACATACTTTTTTCTAAAAAAAATGTTATGTACCAAAAATCATCGTTCTGAATGTAGAAAAATTAGCTCTTTGCTATCAAAAGTGGGGCATACAATTTAAAATATAATATAAATATATGCGACACCGATGACATGACATGACGCATTTATATGTCAAAATTTGCGCATTACAAAATTAAAGTTAACGTGATTTTTTCTCTTGGCCAATAGTTACTTTATTGAATTTGTTCCAACCTTCGCATGCCCTCTGTATAAGTTACTCATGGATAGATATGTTAGGTTGGACGAATGTTGAAAATTATTTAAAGTTTAGGAGCTTATTATTTATTCCGCGTTCACAGTGTATATAAGTGATATTGGCACTAACGAAAACTAGGTACCTAACTATAGAGAATAGAGGTGGCTATAATAAAATCCCAGCGTACCATACTGTGAAAATGTGTAATATTTAATGTGAAAGGTATAGCTCTTGCCCTATACCTACCTCTAAAATATGTTTTATTCGGATTCATCTTAAAGAAAGATGCTACATATGACGACATATCGCTTTGCTAATGGCTGTGTTGCCAAACCTCTAAAAACCTCTTTTAATCGCATTACATAATATATTATATTTGAAAATAAAAAATAACGTTTGATATGTTAACGAAAGCTTAGAGGAAAGTTTCCTAATTTAAGTTTTAATCTCGATTTATTGTTTGTATTCGGCTAGCGAACGGCGCCGTAATGGCTATTAAATGGTTGTATGCCCCAGACTGAAAATCAGCGCTTCGGATATCCGCTTTATTTCTATTAAACTAAGGGAAAAAATGTTCCCTGTCAATTACTTACACTATTTAATTATGTTGCTTCATTCCTTACTACTTATTTCCACACAAATTGTAGGTTGAATACTTGCCAACTGGTTCAAATATTCAATCTGGCGTTATGTTATGTAAATTAATCGATGTTTTTTACAAAATATCTCAATGATAAGCGAAAAGGTAACATTATTTGTAGAACTTCTATCTACCTCACAAATCATTATAAAACAAACTAACTTTTATATTATATTCTTATCTCTTTTGTACCGTAGCTTAATGTTCTTATAAATTAATTCTGGCATGTAATAATTCATCTCAGGTGTAAGCAAGCTGTTCAAAAACTACTCTTGCCAACCAGGGGTGATTAATCTTTCCCACATAGTTACACCCTTAACATAACAAATTTATTGCTTTGAAAAATATTTCAGACACGCTGCCACTTTCGCCTGCATGTATCTTATTTAGCTAGGCATAGACGAAATAGTTACAAAGCCGTGCTTCTATACACATGAATAGAGCTCGAGTTTTAATAAACCTCAACTTTAGTTGGGACTAAATAAGGCAAACTTTACCGACAAATTGAAAGCAAATATCAATGCACTGTAAGTGCAAACTGTAAACTGCCAATCGTAAAGTGGTTCAATAAACATTCTGCGACCGGGTATCAACTTGGCGAAAAGTTGGAATGGAGAGACTGGGTCCAGGTGCTTTGTGACCTATTTTAAGCAAAGGTAAAATCTATATCTAAGCAGTACAGAATTCAAACAAATATTATACAGGGTGTTCGAAAAATAGACGGAGATATTGTAGAGGGTGATTCCCTGTTAAGAAATATGAAAAAAAGTTTCTATAAACATGGGTCCGGAAATGCAGAGTTTTCAAGATACAGGATGTTAAATAAAAAAAAATAAAACATGAAATTATTAATGTTTTAAAAATTATTTACTCGATTCTGTTGAAATTTGGCAATGTTATTTGTTGTATTAAGAGGCTAATTTCGCCCTAACTAGATTAAATTTATTAAGTCCAGTGGCGTCCCGGGGGGCACCTTAGCGAATATTATTATCAAAAAAATGTACGCCACTACCTTTTTTGTAACTTTAATATTTTTTGTTTGATTAAGCATCTAAAAATACAACTTCTTTCCCTCTTGTATTGTTTTCCTATCTCACTTCGTTTTCGAGAAAAAAAATAAAAACCGTTTTATTGCATGTCACTGGACAAAATTGGTTGTAGTGTACTTTATGTTATGATATTGGAAAAGTTGCAATAACACTCTTTCCTAGAAATGCTTTTGATTATTTGTTTTCCAAGGCACTTGTGATTTTTTTTGCAAAAATTTATAAACCAATTTTGTCCAGTGACATGCAATATATTTAACATCCTGTATCTTGAAAACTCTGCATTTCCGGACCCATGTTTATAGAAACTTTTTTTCATATTTCTTAACAGGGAATCACCCTCTAAAATATCTCCGTCTATTTTTCGAACACCCTGTAGATCGTCTAACTTTAGAAGTTACTTTTGTTAGTGCCTGTAACTTTTTAAAATATTTGTTCCGGAAAAAAATATTTAGAAAAAATTCATCTAAAGTCTATCCAAGATACAGCGGCAGTGGATCAAAACATTGGCCACCACGTGACCTATATTCTCTTATTGGTCTGGCCGTCATAAAATGTCAAGTGTTTACGCGGCGAGCAGAATGCAGGGCCGGCTCTTCCCTCAGTCGAGTTTTCCGCATATTTTAGATCGGATCGCGAGCAGTATATTCTGTAAATTTATTTTGCTACTTAATTTAAGGAAATTTATAAAGATCCACGAAAGGCAGAAACACACATTTTAGAACTTCTAAAAGAATTAGTTGAGAATTACATGCCACTTGGAATCTCATATTAGTCCGACCCTGGAAATCGATCGCAAGGCGGTCATGTGACTTTGTTTATATATACTGCCGCTGTATCTTGGATAGACTATAGTTAATGTTTTTCCGTTTTCGAGTGAACCTGTTTTTTCTTAATTATTGTGGCCACTTCGATTTCATAACAAATAATACGGTTTTTTCTAGTTAAATATTTGATCAATTTAATTTTTAATTGGATTTTCGCCCCAAAACCTCAACTAAACTGGTTAAAAGAGTTTATACGTATAACTCAAAAAATAACTTCAACGACTTTGTTTTCTGAGCTTTCATAGAATAAATCTGAATAGTGAATAAAATTCTTTATTCAAAGGTTTTTATTTATGTACCTACCATACAAATTGCCAATATATAATTATATTTCCAAAATACTCCTGATTTTAAATTGAAAATTAAAAACCATTTTCCCAATTATGAGGTCCTGTAGAAATGTTAGTTGCAGATGTTAATTCATGAAACTTGGAAAATTGCTAATACCATTTTTCAGAAGGACACTTCCTATGCACAGACAAAAATTCATCAAAACCGTGCAGCACATCACAATTTTGCAGGGCTGATCCGGATCAAATCTGATCACCCTGTGCATGCATACATTCAAGCTATTAAAAGAGTGTTAATAATGTAGAATATTTTTCTATATGTAATTTTTTTTCGGGTCAGTATATTACTATTATAGGTGCGTATCTGGGCCTGGAAGTCCACTAGTCAAGGAATTTACTATCATCGGAATTGAATAAGTTTGCAAAATTTCAGATCGATACTAAAGCTAGCTAGAAGTGCATCACTAGCCAAGAAAATTTCGTATATTTTTTATATTAAAGAAATATTTCGAAAATTTTAATTATTACATATATAATACTTTAATATTTTAATATATTTTTTGTCTATTTCTTTCTGTTGTAAAAAATTTAAGGAATTGAAACTAATTAATATAGGGTCTTATTTGAAAATACTGTGTCAGTTGTTCAGGAAATTTTATAAACAAATAATTAAAAAAGTCTTCCGCATATTCGCCCCACCCCGTAGAAACAAGATCAACAATGTAAACAATTTCCCTGGTTAAAACTATATTTTCTGTGATTATAATATTCCGCGCTCGATGTTATTTCTGTTGGAATCACTGTTCCGCTGCCCCGATTGTTATACAAACCAAAAATACGCACGCGATTCGCCGCAACCCATATCAAATTTGAGGGCGGCGGACCGCTAAAACACATTTGCATGCATTTCCGCGGCGAACGGACGCCATGTTAATTTCTCGACAATTGTATTACGTTTTGGCTTGCATTATACTGTGATCAAAGCTCATAAAAGAATCACTCCAATCTGGACTCACGCACACCGGAACACAGCGTTCAAACCAACTGGAAAATCAATCGCTGGCGCTGGACGAAAAAACACAACCGAACCAGTATACCTATAGTTCCTTCTTGCTACTACTATAAATTTAGTAGTCAGAAAACAGTTAACGTATAAATTACAATTAATTGTGGTATCCTTAGAACAAATATTATTCTTTAACACTAATGTATAATGGAAATTTTCTACACTTTTTTTATTCGTGAGTCATGCAAAGTATAAAACACAGTAATATTTCCAAATTGTGTGCTATCTTCGTCGAGCTCCACTATTACATGAAAGTATTGAATTGTGGTCTTTCTTTTCACTCATGTAAATCAGCTAACTACAATTTACTTAGTGAAAAAGGCCCATTGGTCCAAGAGCCGGCCGCATGCTTTCAACTCTCATAAGCTTATAGAATAAGATGTTATGTAAAATGTAGAGAGTAGTTGTGAATAATTTTTAATAGGTACAACCCGTCCCACGAACATATTTACTATACTTTTTCGCAAAAGTCTTTTGACAAATTCGAAAAATGCCGTTCTAAAAATCGAAGAAGATGGTAAATTTCTTAATTATTGGGTCTTGTACATTCCTCCAGTACTAAAAGAAACCTCGAAAATCCGATATTTAACCAAATTTCCCGACTCCCGATTTCCAAGTTTCGAGAAACGGGACGGCTGTACAATTAGCGAAATTGACGGAAAATCCTGAGGAACCGCTCTTATAAATTACGCGTTTTTTCTCATGTTCCGGGGGCACCGGAATCATCTGCACCTCACCTGAAGACTTGAGGGAAGCTTTACAAATTCCGACCCCAGAGCCCCGAGCCGCAATTTCTGACAGTTTACGGACTTTGGCTTTGGGAAATGCCGGCCAATCACGTAAAAAAGATGCGTCCCACCTGTGTTGCTCGTTTTTTTCGCCGAAAATCCTTAATAACTCGAAAACGAGAAATAATTTACCTGAAAAAGCTTCTTTAAATATGTTGACCCGTTCTCCGGCCATATTGCCGTACCGTCAGATCTCCCGAAAAACGCGTTTGAAAATTTTTTTCCTGTGCATCAAGCGGTATATGGCACTGGCTGTATGCGGGACTTCGCACCCAACTCGCGTCCCCGACGTCCAGACTTTTCGGGGCCTCGAGAATACGCCTATCGGATTTCTAAAGGACCAAGGGACCCTTTTTTATTGTTGCTCCATGGGCCTTCTTTCCGATGGTACCTATTTTGTTCTATAATCATATGAGAGTAGATTTGCTAAAAATTGACCGCAACTTCTTTAAATAACAATGATCGGGCCCATATTATCTGAGGCAACCTACTCGCTTCAAGTAAAGAAATATACTCTCTACATTTTACACAACATCTTTTTCTATAAGCTCATGAGAGTTGAAATCATGCAGCCGGCTCTTGTACTACATTGTTTTCACAATTTGACACTGAAATATTTTGGCTTATAATAGTCTCAATCATCGAATTGATAAGTACAATGGAAGTCGCACAGGTACCACTTTCATTGTTGCTAGGGGCAGCCAACTCTAGAGAGAGATAGGTTTCAAATGGCAATAAGTAAGACAAGGACGCCTAATGAACGTGTCAGCTGATTCAGGCAAAGGAGGTATATAGGGATGTTGCATATTAATGAGCGAATTTAATGGGCATGTTCCGTAATTCTCTTTATTGTATGATCTGTAAATTAAGACAAATAAAATACAAATCAAAAAATAAAAGTTTATTTTAAAATATCAAAACGACAAAATATCTAGGATAAGGTATACATTTTCAACTTTAATTACTTATAATATTTGATTTATTAATTTTTAAATTCAATTTAATAGGAAAAGCATGTAAGACAGGTAGCTTTTACATATTTTTATATATATTTTATATTGTTTAGGCATCTAACAAAGAGACCAGAACCTCAAGATTAATTCCATCTACGAAGAGCTAGGTTCATAAGCACAATATTTTGCCAGTTTTTCCCTTGATAGTTTCTATCATGACTTGGAAAATAAAAAACTATAGTAATTACATACTTTTTAAGTTTGCGCTGCCCAAAATTCTCTATGAAATTGCTCTCAATAAATTGTTGACTACAAATGCAAGTAAATACTTGTAGACAGTACAAAATTTTTCCTTTTTATTGCTGCAATCCATTTGTCTCTAATATCACCTTATCTTTTGGAAAACTGCAAAGTTATTAGCAAAGATTTTTAAGACTTACGAATGGAAAGAAACCCCCACTGTTCTTATTCTTTCCGCCCCGTTTGGTACATCCAAATACACAACAGGAGTTGACCCTCCTTTTTGTAATTTACAACTTAAACAGAAAGAATATAGCCGCATAGCTAAATTAAATTTTCTCTCCGATCTAAAAATATAGTATTAAACCAAATACCAACTAAGAAAACTCAACGCAGTTTTATACGAAACTGCCACCACGACACGAACTCAAATCAAATATAAATAATACAATAATTACTCCTATTCGTATTGGGACTTGGGACAGAAGGAAAATTAAAATGACGTTTGACAAGGGAACTCGTTTGAAGCACAGGACACAAAAATGGAAAGTTAGGACAATCACCTCTTTTGTGTTATGTGGTTTTTGCCGGAATCAGCTGATTTATTTACTATTTCACTTACTCAAGTTTGGCTGCCAGTTTCTCTCTCTACACTCCTTCCATCTACTTGTCATTTCAATGGTCTCAATAATAATTACAAGCCCATTTTGGTTTATTGCTTGTTACAAAACAACAACTGATATAAAAGTAACGTAGTTTCTGTTTGATTTCAGGAGAACGGCCTTTTCCCTGCAGTTGGGAGGGCTGTGGAAAGAGATTTGCGAGATCGGATGAACTCGCAAGGCACACGAGGACACACACTGGAGAGAAGAACTTCGCGTGTCCTGTCTGCAACAAGAAATTTATGCGCAGTGACCACCTTAGGTAAATAATTATTCCTCAGCCAGAAGATGTTGAAATGGGAAATGGGCATCCACGCTCTGCATTTTTATTAGAACGACCCTCAGCAATTCAGGCGTTCGCATGTCTTTCTTTACACCTTACGACTCTTGAAAATAAATGCCCTAGAGTGACTTTATAGAACTAATTACTCAGCATGATATCAGATCAGCATACAAAATCTGTCGGTTTTCCAGATTTTAAATGTTCAAGGATTTTTTTATTTTACCTGACAATGGCTTTTAAAATATAATAAATACAAAACTTCCGAAAAACATATTTAAGGGGGTTATCCACTGAATTTTCATTGGAGTTTTCGCCACCAAACTGGTTAAAAGACAACTTTTTCAAGTTGCCTGGAAAATTAATAAATTCTTAACAGTAAATGAACTAAACTTTGAACTTGTAACTCAAAAAATATCTTCAACAAATTTGTTTCCTGAGCTTTCGGAGAATAAATCTTCCTCCTTTCTCAAAGATCATGTCACGTCAAAGTGAAATGACTTCTCTTTAAATACTTAAGTGGCAATAATATTTTACTGAATTCCACTGCGAACATTCAGCAACACAGTTGTCTATATTTCCTAGAATAAATACTGATTAATTAATTTTTCGTCCATTTCCTACTTCTTCTTTGAGAATTGGTTTGGACCTATCCCACAAAATTTTATGATTGTCACTTATTCAAAGAGAAGTTAGTATAAATAATTGGATAGAACACAGGGTACAATATCAGACAGGTGGCTAGGCTATTGTTTCTGTTGTCATGACATTTTAACCTGAAATTTATTAATTTGTCAGTTCAAAGTTTACTTCATTTACTGTAAGGAATTTATTAATTTTCCAGGAAACTTGAAAAAGTTGCCACCAGTTTGGTGGCAAAAAACCCTATTAAAATTCAATGGATCTATTTACGCCACAAATAAATTTTAGAAAATATTAAGGGGGTTATGTATCAGAAACTCGACTATACGTGGCATATTGTTCCCGAATTATGATTAAAAGACGACAACTAATTCATTTTTCTTTTTTAAGGCAATGGCGATTAACAAAAAATAATAATTTTAATTCATTTTTGAAGAATAACTTTCTAACAGAAGAGGCAAAATTTTCAGAAAAATTAGGGCTTTCGAACAATGTAAGAAAAGTGGTTCAACTGGTTGGACAGATTATCTGGTAATTACAAAATAATGTTTATTTTTCTATAATTCATCTATTGTAATGGCCTGGGCATACCGTTTTCTTCATGTGCGTGTAAATTTGGAGTTATAATAAACAAATCTATCTGCAGTGTGTCCACGGATTGAGTTCACATAAGGTGTAAATAAGACAAATTTTTCGAGATCACTTACGCCTTGGATATTATGAAAAAACTAATTGTCAGTAAAGTGCCCTATTTGTAGGTTTTTACGACAAAATGTTATTTATGAATCTTGTTCAGAATGTTTGCGAATATTTGCGAAATTTCGAAAGTCTAGGCCTAATTTGATTTTTGGCATTTTTCCCACTTTTTTTTAGAAAAGTGCATTTTGTGAAGTTTTTACATCAACATGTTATTAAGAAAACTTGTTCACAATGAAAAACTGGATAGGTGTAAAAAAATTCAAAGGCCTAGGTCGACTCTGATTTTTTCTGCTAAAAAATTAAAACCCGCAAAAATCAAAGAAGGTCTAGGCTTTTGAATTTTTTCACACCTATCCAGTTTTTCATTCTGAACAAGTTTTCTTGAAGGCAACACAAAGTGCACTTTTCTAAAAAAAAGTGGAAAACTTCCAAATACTGGCCGCAAAGACAATTCGTTACCGTAAAAAATAAATCGTAATAAAGCTGGATATTTAAAATTTGGGAAACTGACAGAAACTGACATCTATAACCCGAACATGACGTTATGAAATAATGACGTCATGCTCGGGTCTAATATAGTGTCGGTCCAGGTTTTTTTTTTTAATTTTGGACTGCGATCACTGGTGTTGTCAATTCAGGGTCAAAGCTCAGGTTGTCTTTTACAGTGAGTCCCTAATTGGATAATTTCTTGGGATTTTTACTATTTCATGAAGAGATAAACAAAAAGTAACTAAGCTTAATTGAATGCCACAAACCTCATCTCGATATTTTGATTAATTTAGGAGATGCAGTCTCGTTGCAATTTAATTTGTAAGTTTTTCATTTTCGTAAAAAGATCCTACAATCACATTTTTATGTATAATTTAATGAAGTAGAGGGCAAGTTGCTAAATGTTTCCATTTTGAAGTAAAAAATACTCTTTTTAAAATTGAAATTATTAATTAAAAAAATGATTTAGAAAAACAAAAAATGTTCACAAATAAAAAAGTTATGAAACTAAAGTATAGAAAAAACGGTCCTAATAACGATATCTGCACAAGCCGCAAACGTCTTGTAACTTTTCTGTTTGTGAATATTTTTTATTTCTGTATTCTTTCTTTCGATATTTTTCTTCAGTTTTCTGTTGTTTATAGTTTTTAAGTTAGTTTTTTTGCTAAAATGAAAAAATCAACAATATAAAAAGTTAGGAGAATTTGAAGAAAATGCGACAATTTAAATATTACGCACCTTAGCTACTTTTTGCCTTCTCGGGAAATAGGAAAAAACCCAAAGGACCAATTTGGGACCTTCTGTATGTACAGGGTGGCTCACTATAAATTGACACCCCCCTTAACTCGTTAGTTTTTGAGGTTAGAAAAAAAAGTTGTTTTACAAAAGTTTTAGATGCTAATACAAAGTTTTTTTCTGGTGGTATTGAACCGTGTACACTGTACAGTGTGTTTTTTTAATCCTTGTATATTTTTGGATTTTTGAATTCTACACATTTTTCTGATTCCAACGAAGTATATATGTATGTTATATGTTCGCTCCAACAGTTCGTTCAGAACTGAGCTTTTTTTGTGAGGGATTACCCCTTGGGTCATAGGTTGCCATGAAAGACAAATGCCAAATTATAGTAATAATTATTATTGAGAGTTTGCAAGTATATTCACGCTTTGGAAAACAAAATGGGCTATTTTAAGATTTCAGAGAAAAATGAAGAAGTAAAATTCAGAGAAATCGGAAATTTTAAATACTAACATAGCCAATAAACTTCATCACATTTATTGTTTGAAATTTAATTTTTATTGAAAACGACAATAACATTTAGAAAAAGGATATACCTACGTATTACAAATGCTCCACATGGCCTCCACCTTGCTCAATGCATTCATTGCTATTTGTTACTAACTTTCTGTTTATTGAGTTAACGATAAAATTGCTGTGTTTAGTATTTAATATGTGGATTTCTTCCCGAATTCTACCTTTCAGTGTTTCTACATTTCCCGGTCTGTCAAAATAAATTTTGTTTTTTAAATAACCCCACAAAAAAATATATAAATATATATCCTTTTTCTAAAATGTTATTGTAGTTTTCAATAAAAATTAAATTTCAAACAATAAATCTGGCGAAGTTTATTAACTATGTTACTATTTAAAATTTCTCATCTCTCAATTTCCCTTCTTCATTTTTCCCTAAAATCTTAAAATAGCCCATTTTGTTTTCCAAAACGCGAATATATACTTGTAAACTCTCAATAATTATTACTATTGTTTGGCATTTGTCTTCCAAGGAGTAATCCCTCACAAAAAAGGCTCAGTTCTGAACGAACATATAACATATTATTATATACTTCGTTGGAATCAGAAAAATGCGTAGAATTCAATAATCCAAAAATATGCAAGGTGTTCCATTAAAAAAAAAACATAAGTTGTCTGCCACGGCTTTGTAGAACACACTATATACGTTCCAATAGCGTCACAAAAACTTCTGTATTAGTATCTAGAACTTTTGTAAAAAACTTTTTTCTAACCTCAAAAATTAACAAGTTAAGGGGGGCGTCAATTTATAGTGAGCCACCCTGTACATTACCTCTTGGGTCAAAACATCTAACTTTGTTACAGCAAACACGCGAGAAGGCATCCCAACTTCGACCCATCGGTGTTGAGGCAACGGAGAGCACCAAACAGGGCTTTCTCCGTGAACTCGTCGGAGGGGACACCCTCAGAAGCCCTATCAGATTCTGCGCCTAGCCCTTAGAAATTCTAAATATATCTTTAAGTATCTTAAAGAGAAGACTAGAGATAATGTTATTATTGCGCGAACAACCTAGATATTTGTCGTTAAAGAGATAGTTTTTAAACAGTATGGAACACAACGTGGTACATTATGTCCTCTCGTCAACCTACCCTTTAAAACAACTAAATTGAATTCATTGCCTCATAAAATAATTTTTTATGGGATAGTTATAACACAATCTATAATATTAATGCTGTTATTGGAGAGTTATGTGCTAAATAACAGAACAAAATATTGTATATTTTTTGCCCACCAATTTTGAAATAGCATTTAATCAATTAATAATTATTATTATTCATGTTGTGTTCGAAATTCAAACGTTATGCTCGGAATTCCAAATAATTAAATTCATGAATCAAGATAATTCGTGACTACGGGGAGGGTTTGGGTTTTCCGTTTCATTCAAATTAATGCCTCTGTATTCAATATGTGGAATTTGTCAGTTTTGTATCGACTAAACTAATTTAAATTTGCTGTTAATGTAAAGGGGCAACTGAACTGAGAAAAAATCTATTAATAAAGAATATCCTGCTTCCGAGCAATGAATATAAAGGTCAACCTGCTTTACACTCTCGTATTTTTTTAGTTTGAAAATATCTAAACATAGAACAGAAGTCCCAGTTACTACATTACGTAGTTGGGTTGTTTTAGAGGGTATAGTGGAAAACTTGAATACATCTTAAAAACTTCATTAGGTTAAATAATTTTTTTCAAAATGAAACATTTTTTTGCTATGGATACGTAAAATAAGAAAGTAACTTACTAAAAACAATGCCTTTTTATAAACTTATAGAAAATTTTGGCAATTTTTGTATGAATTCCCTATTGTTTATTGAATTAGCAAAATCAAAAAAAAATACCAGGTACATGACAACAGATTTTTTCTATGAAACGTCTAAATATCTAACTACAAATTTTGTAAATATCTAATAGTTTTCATGGGTGATACATAACATATTATATATAATCTTAATATCATAGAAGAAATATTAGCAGCACGTATATATGTAATACTTCTAACTTTTTTATTATTACCCACTTTTTTATATTATTTTTAAAGGAGTATTAATATTTTCTGCTGCTACCCAACGAAATAAAACCTAGGAACTGTTGAAAATCATGCAGAATGCTTCTTAGCAGATGATCGATCGATCCGTAGGATTTAAGATTTAAGCATTTATTAGGTAATAGAAAAGAAATGAAAAAATTGGGGGATTTTCGTCTACGTACATTTCAATATCGAAGAGAGGAATAGTCTCGCTGTCTTGCTCAAAATTTTGTCATAATACCTTTGCACACTTGACAAATAGAGTAAAAAACTCAAAAAAATAATTCTTGATGTCAAATTGTTTACTATGTCATTCTATCGGTCTTATTTGTTTTTATAATCTATACAGGGTGTCCCACTTAAGATAGATACAAACCAATATCTTTGTTATTTTTTGAGAGATTCTTTTATTTTTGGTAGGAGGCTGTATGGCTATATCAATTTTTATCAAAATTAGAACTTAAGTATTTTGGATGACGACGACTCGAGAAAATTTATCAGATTTGAAATACATTATGTCCTAAAGAAATCTAGTTTACTCTTAAACGAAAAAAATTCTAACCCCTTTAAAATGTACGCCAATGATGTACCGTACTTCTTACCTCGAAGAAAATGTGCACCTCATAACCATACACCATCGTACCAAAAATGAAAAAATCGCTCAAAAAATATTGGCTTGTATCCATCTTAGTGGGACACCCTGTATATAACAAAATAAGACTGATAGATTCATGTAGCAGCATAGGTACCTCTACTTCTTGAAGCGGGGATGCTATTTCTATATCTAGAATATTAAATATTTTTAATTTGTTCTTATTTAAAGATTTCGGTTGAAATAATTTAACTCCACAATGTTTTTACATTAACTTTCTATTATTTTTTAGTATAATAGTAGAATTTTGTCTGTACTAGGAAAGTAAATGTATAAATATGTAGTATTCAATTTCTATGAAACACGCGCCCAAATTTTGTATAATAATTTCTTAATTTTTAAGATACCTGCTCTTTTTGGGATGACAAATATATCAATTTTTTATGGCTTATTCCAAATTCATTAATTAAAGAATCTCAACCTTATTTGATTTCGCTGCAGCTGACAGAATTTTCTGAATCAATTGACATAGTAGCCTTATTAATATTAAAATAAGAACAATAAAACATAGGTAAGAGAACAGACATTTTTGTAGGTACCTGTTGAAAATACAAAATAGTATTTTATTTCACGGATAATATAGGTATTGGACCTAAACTATTCGTACAAAAATTGGTACTGATTGACCATTACTAAAATTGCTTAGGTAGTCTCTTCAATTTACTGATTTTTTTATCGATAAGGTCAGAATCTTTTACCGATATAAAACAATGTTTAGAAGTTTTTCAAATAAGCCTCAATAAAGATACGTTTTCTGGGAATTCTAAAAAAGAAAACCACAATTTTGTCATCTCAAAAATTAGAAAATTGTAATGACTTTATCTTACATATTTATATATCTGGCGAAATGAAATAACCTGACGAGCAGATATAAATAAGAAATTTTTATTTTGTAGGTCTACACTCTCTTCACACTAAATTCAAGTGACACGTAAACATTTTCCCGATGGAAGCACGTGAACAATTCTGAGGGCTAATAGGAGGCAGGGCCGCATTAAGGACGATCTCTATGAATTTTATAATATTGATTTGATTTGAAACATATTGGTTATCCAAAAATTTTATGTATATTATAAATTTTCTTGTATGTCATTCACTTACCTGCAAATGTCTACTATTAACACAAATCGTAGCTCCAACAATAATTAATAAACAGCAAAAGAATTAAGTATATCGGAAAAAAATAAAGGTCCACTTGCAACTCAATACACCTCTGTAAGAAACACCGACTCGCTGCACTCGCCCGCCGGGCCAGACTTTATTGCCGGCTAGCCAATACCTAATAACTTATGTTTCACTTGCGTTTAGTTTGAATAGAGTTTAGTTCAGATATGATATTTTTTATGTTAAACGACAGAGAAGGTTCAATCATGTGTGGATAAACCAATCATTGCCACTTTACGAGTGATATACAGGGTGTGCCAAAAGCCAACGTCATCCCTCGGAGGGCGAACATACCAGCTCGTGACTAATCAGAAAATCAAAATATGACCTTAGTATTGGCACTTTTAATGATTTAGTGAAAATCTTTATCAGACACATGAGTTAGGTATCCTATCATCTCTCCAAGGGATGACGTTAATATTTGGAATGCATAAGCACAATATCGAACTACGAACTTGAATCTATACAGGGTGTTCCTTAAGTAAACATCTAGAAAATTTTGTGGAGTGTTTCTTGTCCTAGAAAAAAAATCTATAACTATAATCATATTATAAGTCCTTTGTTTTAATAAAATTTGAAAAAAAAATGTACGCATCACTGTTGCAAATAAAATCACATGCTTAGGAAACCCTCTGTAATATTAATATTATATGAGAAATCAACTGTCTCAGAATAAAATATTTCTTATTTTTTTGTCTAAAATTCTCTAACTAGATCTAATTATTAATTTTCAGTCGTTTATTGAGAACTCGACTATCTTGTTTATCTGAAATCTGAATATGAGCATATACTCGTATAGCACTCCTCGTGACCAAAACCGTAGATACGCACTTAAAAATTCTATAGAAAATATTTTTGTATTAATGAAAAAACATTACACGCTTTCGATGTGTACCTTTACCCAAAAGAAATCTATCACATTTTTTGTAAAATACGATGTTCGATGTACCTAAAATCATAAGCCTGTACATAA
Organism: Pseudeuparius sepicola; assembly: GCA_963920635.1. Taxonomy (NCBI): domain Eukaryota; kingdom Metazoa; phylum Arthropoda; class Insecta; order Coleoptera; family Anthribidae; genus Pseudeuparius; species Pseudeuparius sepicola. The sequence continues at coordinate 11,610,173 of OY987300.1, read as the reverse complement.
TGTAAATAGTAAATTGAAGCTATATATCAGTGTTTGAAATATGAAACAATCATATAACATAATAAATGTTTCATCAGAGCAAGAGTTCTTTTATTTATATAAATTATATCCAAGTACAATAAACCATGAACCGTAATTCCAACAAGTGAGGCTGGCGCTGCGAAGGGTCAATTTATAGAAGAGCAAATAAATTGAGATAGGTTTCCAGAAGCGCCATTTCATTATTGAAATAGCCCCTAGTTTATTTGGGAATTAACCTACCTCTGGATTAATCGAAACAAAGCCGGGTACACCTACACGTACCTAACCGTTTCAAAATGGAACCTAACAAGCGAAATTCATGAATAATAATATGGTTTGGGTACACCTTGCGAATATAGCGAAATTATTGATGTGCCAACTTAATGAATAACTAAAATATTGTTTCACTTTCTCCTATTAGAATATGGTCAGTGTAGGAATTAGGTTAATTTTTTAGCCACAATGAACTTTGTGCAATTTACCTAAAGCTTTTACTTTGGTTGAAGCAGACTTTATTTTAATAAGAATCATTTTATTTCAAGATACTTCAGCTATAGTGATGCAAAGGATGAACCATACTAGTTAGTAGCCCGCCACTAATGCAATCCATCGTTTACCAGTACATATATGTTAAGCTCAATACTCGAATTCGGGTAATGCCCGAAATAAGCAAAACTAGTTTCGGTCAAAAAATATTTCCCAAATCCGAAATTGTAGGTACCTACTTTATGCGGCTATGGAGCTTTACAAACTTGTCAGAACTAGTTTTGCACATTTTGAATTGCGCAAAACTAGTTTTGTACATTTCTGATTGACGAATGACCAATACTAGTTCTGCTTGTTTTACGCCCTAATACAAAGTAAGCAGAACTAGTTTGTTTAAATACTGACAAAGAAATATAAGAAAAAATAAAGCTTTATTCTTAAATATCAATTATACCTACTTCTAAGTAAGTGTTCACAAATTATTTATTTGAACAAGAACTTGAATTATGGCATTTAGAATTATTACACACCACATTATTATCGGCCAATTGAAACTCATTTCTACAATACAGTTTTTGTAAGATTCCAGTCTTTGTTGCTAATTTGTAAAATACGTCTTCAGGCGATTGTACAGGGTGTCCCATTTTAGGTGTTTTTGGGTGTTTTTCTCAAAAATCTCGGTTATTATTAAAGCTAGAGGGTTGCGGTTTTCACGTCACTGTACTACTTTTTTAAGAGGAATTTGGTGGACCAATCAGATTTTAGATAAGTTTTATAGTTTCCGCGCATTGGCGCAGGACTGAAATTTTCGATTTTTTTGGAAACCTCTCTCCTGGCTACAACTTATATATATCGACAAATTTAATCAATTATTTTTATAGATTTTTTGGCGTAGAATCGAATGGAATAATTAGTTTTTTGGTAGCGTTAATAGTTTTTGAGATATGAACCAAAATATTTTTTTAAATGGAAACCATAGTTCTGACTATTTTGTAATGCTCAATAGCCGAATAAAAGTACAATTTCGGGTTTGGGAAATATTCGTTGACCTAAACTAGTTTTACGCATTTTTTTCGGGCATTACCCGAATTCGAGAATTGAGCGTAATACATACACATAAGTGTTCGCAATACTAAAATGTGCGATAAACCATAGTAGAACTTACTAGTCTATAGATGCAGTGTCCCCAAAACATTTACACATTTATCCTAATCTGACTATGCTATACTGTGGAATAGCTAGGTATACGGTATCGTCGGTATTCCTTCATAATTACTAACATCCACACTTCAATGTAGTTGCAGGTAATCCCAACAGACCAGCAAAATTACGCTCGTTATTAATCTCTAATCCTACCAGTTTTTTCCGCGGGACGCCACTGGTATTTCGACCGAGGCGGCCCTGCAGATAACAGGCATCGCAGCCGGAGCTCGCATACTAATCAGGCGTATACGTCTGGAGCTAAACAGCGACAAAAACAGGCACTGATTCGGGTTTAAAGCGGGATATCCGCGGTTGCAAGCTGGACGAGATTAAATTCATTAAGCTAATGGGTGTTTACCCTAGTTGTGACTTGTGACTATGTATTGTGTATATCAAGTTATCTGGGAAGTTTTCTTTGTTGGGTAGGTACATACATGCAAACTTTTATTAGCCATTAGAGTTATACACTAATAGCTCTAAAACCGAAACATGGTTTTCCAACATTTCCAACCCCGATGTGTCACTTATTATTGCAATGCACCGAAGAAGACATGTTAAGGAACGACCAGATACTTAATAATATTTCCTTGTTTGTTACCCCCAGCCCTCATTCTTCCTACATTGCAATTAATCCTCTCACTCCGATTAGAGTACAGTAGTAGAGTACATAAAATACCTGGGATTATTTTTAGATTCCAAATTAAATTTTTGCAAATATATTGAATATCTTTCAGCTAAAATTTCAAAAAAAATTGGATAGTTTTCAAGAATATCAAGTGATTTGACACAAAAGTCGAAGTTAAACATTTTCAAATCAATTATATACCCACATTTTACATATTGCTCCACTGTGTTATTTTTGTTAAATAAGTCTCAAATTGATGTGTTACAGAAGTTACAAAATAGAGCTTTGAGAGTAATTTTAAATTGTGATAAATATACAAATGTTTTCAGGATGCATGAGAAATTAAATTGTTTTAGTGTGTACCAGAAAATAGTCGAAAATACATTAGTTTTTGTTTTTAAATTAAAGAATAAATTGATTCCAAGTATTTCCTATAACAACTTTATTAAATATAATAATGAACTTCACAATTATAATGTCAGATGCACAAATGATTTTAATCTAATTAATTTTCGGACAACATTTGGACAGAATCAGTTATGTTATAAAGGCTTAAAAATGTTTAATGAACTTCCAACAGATTTAAAAACTATAAAAAAATTATCAATATTTAAATCAAAATTATATATATATATATATATATATATATATATATATATATATATATATATTATAATATAATGGAGGGTATAATATGTATTCAAAATATTGATGTAATATTGTAGCAAATTGCTAAATAAAGCCTTGTTATTATTATTATTATTATTTAACTGAAGCATCTGCAGGAACTCCCACCAGACCAGAATAATTAATGTCTCTATGAATGTCTAATTCGTCCCGTTTCTCATGCGAGGGACGCCACTGGCGTTACAATCGACCGAGGCGACCCTGCAGATAACAGGCATCGCTGCCGGAGCTCACATACTAATCAGGCGTATACGTCTGGAGCTAAACAGCGACAAAAACAGGCACTGATTCGGGTTTAACGTGGGATAGCCGCGGTTGCAAGATGGACGAGATTAAATTCGTTAAGCTAATGTGTGTTTACCCTAGTTGTGACTATGTATTGTGTATATCAAGTTATCTGGGAAGTTTTGTTTGTAGGGTAGGTACATGCAAACTTTTAGTAGCCATAGAGTTTTTTTTAAGCGAAACTCGTCAACATGCGTGCTTCGCTCAGAGTTGTTAGAATCGTTATACATTAACAGCTCTAAAACCGAAACATGGTTTTCCAAGATTAGGTACCTATCCTTTCACTTTTTGAGACATCAAACCTTTGGGTAAGATGGAACCAATATCCGCACCATTCTTGCAGTAGAGATCAGGAAAGTTGCAACTGCAGGAAATTCCACGAGACCAGAATAATTAAAGACTTTATGAATGTCTAATTCGGCCCGTTTCACCTGAGGGACGCCACTGGCATTACAATCGACCGAGCCGGCCCTGCAGATAACATGCATCGCAACCGGAGCTCGCATACTAATCAGGCGTATACGTCTGGAGCTAAACAGCGACAAAAACAGGCACTGATTCGGGTTTAACGCGGGATATCCGCGGTTGCAGAGATTAAATTCATTCAGCTAATGGGTCTTTATCCGAGTTCTGACTATATGGGATATTTAGTTTAAGTTTATTGTGCCACACGCAAAGTTACAGTATCTTTAAATCGCCTTGTATTATTGTAGCTACACTAATCGATCGAAAACAGAAACAATTTGTGCCAATACACACGTCATAAGAAGACCAAGGTGTCTTCAAACCAGGCACTCTTTAAAATAAGGGGACCCAGCATGTCACAGTCTATCACATAGGAAAAGTGAAGCCTTGTTTTCTGTATATCTCCAAGGAGACCACATAAGTGGGCTGGTACAAGGTTATTTTATATGTCAATGTCCAACTGCCATCAAGTTTTATGTGACATGCCAGTGATATAGATTCCAAACGAGGCAAAATATTTCGCTTCATAATTCACAATTTTTAAGTTTTCTAACTTCCAGATAGTCAGTTAAAGGTAATGCGGCCGCCTGTAGTAGTCCCAATAATTGCAACCAGATTTTTCTTGTCTCACCTTTAGTAATCCTACAATTGCCATTACGTGGGCATTACGTATAAGTAAGTAGTTCAAAACAAAAATGGTATTTCCTAAATATTAAATTATTAAGCAGGTAGCTTCAGTCAGGTCTTTTTTTAAACAGTTTTTATCTACAACTATAAGTTTATTTTACGTTTGTGAGGTACCTTGGGAGAGAAATAAAATTACAAAAATGAGCACCGAGAAAAACTACATGATTAGAACTAAGTACAAGACCTAATCTTATTAGTCCATCCCGAAATCTGTGAAAGTTCTTTGGGTAGATACATTCAACAAGGGAAGAAAGTTCAAGTATATACCTACATATTACAAATGGTTTGAGGAACCTGGTAACAAGGTGCAATATCGACAAATTCTCAAATAAGTAAAATCAGCACTGACTTACCATACTTATATTACTTAAATTCCTGGAAATAATTGCAGGAAACCAAATTCAAATATAAAATAAATTTGATTCATTTGGCACTTGCCATATTCTGTGTTTGTTGACAGAACATTGTCAAGTCTAATTTTTAGAAATCATATTAATTTTTACTATCAATCAAAGTACCTGTTATATCCATAGATTCTCCAATAAAATGGCATAGTTGGCATCGTTGAGACCATTAGAATGGGGATAGAAACGGCCTCACTTTGGAAAGTATAATGCTGGGTCCCCTTACTTTAAAGGGTCCCTGCTTCAAACTAACACTGTTTTTCCAAAATTAGGTATATCTTTTCACATTTTGAAACATCAAATCTTTTACTAAGATAAAACCAAGATCCAAACATTTCTTTTAAGTAGTATCAGGAAGGTTCGGCGATCAGGATTATTGACTTGTGCTGAAGAAAAAATAAAAAATGTCATTTTCTGATTTCTTCTGACTACCCCGATGTGTCACCCATATGACTTACTATAATACATGGTAGAAGACAAGTTAATTAACGACCAGACACATTAAAAACGCTTTCCTTGATTGTTAGTCCTAGCCCACATTCTATGCCTCCGCTACAATTAATCCTTACACTCTGGTTACAATTGCAGCAACTGCAGGCAATACCGCCAGACCAGAATAACGAATGAATGAATGAATGGCTAATTCGGGCCGTTTCTTCCGAGGGAGCGCACTGACATTACAATCGACTGAGACGGCACTGCAGATAACAGGCATCGCAACTGGAGCTCGCATACTAATCAGGGGTATGTCTGCAGCTAAACAGCGGCAAAAACAGACACTGATTCTGGCTTAACGCGCAATAACCGCAGTTGCAGGCTGGATGAGATTAAATTCATTAAGCTAATGGGTGTTTATCCCAGTTGTGACTATGTATTGTGGATTTCAAGTTAGGTGGGATGTTTAGTTTGTAGTGTCGCGCGCAAAGTTACAGTATCTTTAAAATCACATTGTCGCGCACTCTGTATAGGGACTTTTTTCGTGTTTTAGTAATTTTGGCATAGTAAATCAATTTTCTTGATCAAAAGTTGAGCTCCAAAGAAAATATTGGGCCTGTAAAATAAAAATATTTCCGTCCTATGCGCAAAAAGCTGTATTATAAATATTGAACATCGTACACTTCGGAGATGGGTTTGGAGAAGTTGGCGCATTTCTTGAAAGGGCTTTTTCTGTCGGTGATTTTTGACAATCCATGCAGATTTTCACGGCAATTTTCATCCAATTTGTGTCTCCAAAAGGACGCCGACTGGGAGGAGTACAGCGGATATTTCTCGTACAGCTGAAAGAAAAATGCGAGGTAAGCAAAAGTTCTTTTAAGTCCCCTTCTTTTAAAAACATCAAAAACTTTCTGGCTTCGACTGTGAACGTAGGTATATCACATAAAAAATCTTTGTCACTCACCAAAAACAGATTTTAGTGAAACTTTGGCCATGTATATATACCGTGTGAGACCCGGTGACACTTTCACTAAATCGTTAGTGCAGAAAAACATACATTTCAGTCTACCTTTGAAACTATTTACCGATTTAACTAGAAGCGAAATTAACTTTTTATTTGAAGCAAGTTTGATTCAGAGTGGTCAGGTCTAACTATTTGAATACTGCTCAAATTAAACTAGGTACTTCCTGATGGCACATTAGCAATATCATATGTTTAAAAATAGTATACCATAACACCGAACTGCCGCTTGCGGACTGTTCCACATGATGTTGTTTCGCTTTTGGTTTTGTTTTTTTAAATTGCAACAAGTTTGATTATTTTTTAGCAAATCTTGATCTACTTCGTATAATAAATTTTTAAACAAATATATCTTCTCAATACACTTCAGGAAGGAAATTGTTAAACAAATCCAATTTCTAGTAACAATGTTAAACCTGGTTCATGCAGCAACTTTATCTTCTTATTTATGTTTTTGCTTTATGTTTTACTTTAAAGAAATAAAACATAGGTTCAGGCAGCTTGCTCTTTAAAAATTATTTGCACATGCGCAATTTGAATCTATACGAACTTTTTTACTGCTAAATAGTTTTCACATAATGGTGGAGTTCTTCTTGGTGATTGTAGTTAACAATAATTAGCTCTTATTTGGCAAACAATTTTATTATATTTCTTAACCTCGAATTGGTAATTTGACAAAACGACGCGTACGTAGTTCTAACTGCTTTCAGAATAATAAAGATTATAAATAAAAAGATGAAACTTTCCAACTTTTAAGTAAAAGTAAAAGCAAAACATAAAGCAAAAGTGTTGCCTGAACTGAACGCTTCTATTATTTTACACTATGTTTAACTTTTAAAAGATAAAGCAAAAGCATAAAGATAAAGTTGCTGCATGAACCAGGCTTTATTGAATTGTCCAGTGCTCCTGTCAAAGTCTATGTGTCGAAGCGGCACCGTCGCAATGACAAAGGCCCGCCAACTGGCGACGCGAAACGTCACTACGTCATCACAGCGTAGTCGCTTTTTGTAGTTGTTTACGATTACTTGTCTGGCGATTTTCCTGTTTTAAAGAACGTTTGTTGTGTTTATTACGTTTTGGACTGTCTTTTTTAGTAATACAGGACGTGGAGTTTTATTAATACGGTGGTAAAACAGCAGTAATTCAGAATAGAGTAATTAAAATTCAATTTTAGTTTATGGGGTTTAGGTTGTGTCGTTAGTTTCGGACTTATTTAAATCATGCCCTGGACGTGTTCCGTTCCCAACTGCAAGGGAAACTACAAAGGCGGTCCCAAAGTGTCCGCTTTTTCCTTCCCTAAGGACCCCATTTTAAGGGAAAAGTGGGTTAAGGCCATCAAAAGAGATTTTGTTCCTACCGTTGAACGAAGATTATTCCTTCACTCAACGGTTCCTACACAGTTTTCCAGGGTAAAAGTGGTTTTGGTTTGGACTGTTTAGAGAGTTTTATACCTAACAATTTTGCATGATTAAACGTAACCACCTTAAAATTATGGTTTTATTCATTCGAATTTAGTTGTATCTAGGCACGCAAATAAGAAATAATTGGCATTTACTAAAATTTTACCGATAGATATCAAAATGCACCAAGCCCTTGAAAATGTGACTTTCACTCTCTTAGATTATTATTATCCGTGTTGTAAAACCATGAGATATCATCAATCATTTTAAAATGTTTTTTTACCAAATTTACAAAGTTGGCATCTTGAAATTTGAATTTGGCGCCTTAGGCCCACCTCCCTTGGATGACTCATCATTTCAGCTGCCGGGATTTGTCAAGCAACGTCGGGCGTGGGTAGCACTTGGACGGGTGACCGCTTGGGAACACCACGTACTGTTGCCTCATTTTTTGATTTTTTTTCTAAATCGCAACAGATTTGATTATTATTTTACCAAAATTCCACTTCAAATTATTTCCACAATATAGCAAAAAAAAAACAATCTTCCTCGTTAGGTTTCCAACGTCCCGCTACCACTTTTCCGTGTCGGAGGTGCTACAAATTGGAAAATTAAACCTCGGGAATGTGTTTTAATTAAATATGTGAGCATCTCGCGAGGCGGTGGGGGGTGAAAAGAGAAGAACGGGCGGTGGGGGGGTGGGGGACCGAACGTAATCGAAGTAATAAACTCTTCGCGAGTGGCGCGCCAGCCCCCGACTAATTACCACGCTTTCGGCACTTACAAAGTATTAATTACTTTAATAACTTTATCGGAGTTTCGAACCTGGCGGCCGCATCTCTAACGGCCGACATAGTGCTCGGCGACTGGCCAGCGGCGGCACAATGAAAACAATGTCCTCCGGCGTTTTTCTTTTAACAAAATTTATATCACAGAGATTTTCGAAAATAAAATTTTCCTGCTCCCTCCTCCATAACCATAACCATATTTTTAAAGATAATTTTTCTATTTTACACATTGAAAATAAAAGAAAATGATGCCACCTGTGGTTTACGGTCATTTTATGACCCAGGAACCTCATCTGTGCCATCAATTCAAAAAAATATTTTTTATTTATTACTAAGAATAATTGTTTTGAATAGTCACTAAAAATATAACTTATTTGTCCCTTGATCTTTTGGTATGTCGCTACGTTTTTGAGAAAAAATAAAATTCAAACTTCATAGATGTGTAAAAGTTCGGATTTTAAACAGTGTGGTCATTTAAGAGTGCATATGGGATTTTTTTATTAATTGCACAAGGAAAATACAAATATTCCCGAAAGTTGGTGCATGTTCGATAACCATATTAGGCGCACGTAGAATGGTTGCAAGTCAAACAGCATACAGGGTAGGTCCAAAAATATCAAGATTGTACAACAGTAAAGTACCCTTATTTCAGAAAATTCAGCAAAATGTTATTAAGAAAAGTTGTCTAGAATTAAAAGGTATGCCTAAATACCAAAACATGGCCTCCTGAGAAAAAAATATATATTTTTTAAAAACAAAAAATTTCCTAAAAAAATTTTTGTTTTAATATTCACCCTAAACAATTTCATAAATCAATTAAAATTAAATCAATTTCGCATAATTTTGTTCAAATTCAAGCATATTTGTAAAATTAACTTAGATTTTTAATTTTTTTATTGAATCGCAAACTTCATGTTTGTTGCAACGATATTAAACAAAATTCTTCTGAACAAAGTAAAACATTAGTAATGGAAATGTGTATATTAAAAAACTCTCATTTAAAGTGCAAAATTTTTATTTTAAATGTTTATTAAGAAACTGTTTAAATTAATTGACGAAAAAATTAATTTTTCTTATGAGGCTACCCCAGTAGCACAACAATATTGGTAAAATATTATATTTACATATTGGCCCAACGATGCAATCGTCAGATTTTTTTTTAATGGCCCAATGTATATTTTTAATATGAATCCGATATTGAAGATCAATATTGTCCCAATATTATGAATTAATAAATATGTAATATTTCTTTTAGAAATATAGCCAATATTAGTTTTTCAGATTGGCCCAATATATACTTTATATATGGGCGCAATATATTTTATATATACAGTGTGGCCCGTTTGGAATGGAGACACCTCTGTAAAATTGTTATTTTTGCTCCGATTTTGAAAAACTTTTTTTTGTTAGATAGATCTCTGAAAATACCATTCGACACACCTTCCAATTGTTTTGAAAACCAAACACATGGCTAACTGCGACATTTTTTATACCCCCAAAATTCAAGAAAACATATTAGGCATTTTTTTATCAAAAAAAATTACTAAAAAAAGTTGTTTAGAATGAACCAAAAATCCCAAATCCAAAGTTTTATCAAAATAAAAAAATAAAAAATTCCGAAAAAATAAATTGAAGGTCCAAAAATCACATTTTAATCAATTTTTACGGTTAGCAAAGTTAACTTTTAACTTCAAATTTCCATGGCACACTTTGCTATCCGTATAAATTCATTAAAATGTGATTTTTGGACCTTCAATTTATTTTTTTCGGAAATTTTTTATTTTTTGATTTTGATAAAACTTTGAATTTGGGATTTTTGGTTCATTCTAAACAACTTTTTTTAGTAAATTTTTTTGATAAAAAAATGCCTAATATGATTTCTTGAATTTTGGGGGTATAAAAAATGTCGCAGTTAGCCATGTGTTTGGTTTTCAAAACAATTGGAAGGTGTGTCGAATGGTATTTTCAGAGATCTATCTAACAAAAAAAAGTTTTTCAAAATCGGAGCAAAAATAACAATTTTACAGAGGTGTCTCCATTCCAAACGGGCCACACTGTATAATATAGGTATATTAAATCTATATTGGACCGTTAAAAGAAACCCGACTTTTCCAATGTTTGACCAATATATAAGCGTAATATTTCACCAATATCGTGTTCCATAATATACAAGATCAATTATTTGTAAACAAATAGTGGGGTCAGATATTGGTACAAAAAATATTAAAGACAAAATTGTTTGATATGATTTTTATTATTTTAGACTATAATTTTACACAAAAAATCTAATCTAAATGAATAAAAATAAAGATCGTAAAGTAAGAGGATGTTTTAAACGATTAAAAAATAATAACAAAACAAATAAGTCTATCTATTTTTCCGTCCGCCTTCTCTGTCCCCGGCACTCGCTAAATACGTTGAAATCAATCCGTATTCGTATTCGGTGGCATTTTTAAATCGTTCTCAGACAGCTTCTAAAAATGCAAACGTTTATTGTCAAATTTATAGGTTGATTATACAGGGGTGTCACGAAAAATGAGGCTGGTTCCCAAACAAATTCTTTGGGCTAATTTGTTAATTTGCCAAATACAAAAAAAGTCACTTTATAGTTTTTATAGAAGGCAGGAAAGGCACACAGAAAAATTAGGTGTCCATACTACAATAAACAGAACTTCCTTGCAAAGAGGTATCTTAAAATAACTGAAATATAAACTTGTAATGACGCCACAGCAAAGTTATAATCAAACATCGGCAAAAATATTTGACCAATATGGCTATTCCGAAATTCAGGACCTAACACCTAACCTACAAATACTTCATAGGTATGTGTTTATAAAATGCGTGTTTGTTGTTGCAAAATCACAATAATTTACCCATTATAAGTGTATTTTAGGTAGACCAACCTTTTCCCCTCACTTACAATAATTAAAACAATTATTGAAATATATAGATACAATTACTTACCGCTTTATTTTTGCTTGTGTACACCTGCAATTTGAGCTGCACTTATTTTCACTAATAATAGGTGTGCAATTATTTTTCTGGATCTGAGGTAATAAAACTGGTGATTAAATAAAAAAATAATAGTAAAAATTGTGAGCAGGTTAAAAACAGGAGGATGCGCGGGCGCCTGGCGAAGCAATGGAATGGAGAATCTCTGCCGAGGCTACCCGTGCTGCCGCGTTGCGCTTGCGCCAATAATAATATGAAACGGTGGCGCCAAATGCCCGCATTGAAATATATAATTTCCAGCCCTTGAAATTTATATCTGTCTTATTAATAATACTGTTACATTTGAAAGTCATATATCGCTAACTAGGTTTATTTCAAAAAATGGAGGAAACGCTGGGATTAACCCTCTAAATTTTCTGTCACAAAATAAGTAGGAACCTACTTTTTATTTCGCTAATTGTTTTCAAGTTTTTTTTTCTTCAAATACACTCTTTATATTATTTATTTATTAAAATCTAAATATTAAACAATAACTGTTCAATTTTACAATATTCAAGTAGTATACATTCGTTAGCAAATACATATAACCTAATAAATAAGTAAATAGTTAATCACTACAAGATTTTAATCTTTGTATTATACTTATTTAGTTTATCAACCAATCTATCGCTGCTCTGCCATATTCCCTACTTTTTCTGTAGTCCATACAATTCAATTTTGAGCCTGAAAATAAATCAAATCATTAATTATTATTGTAAATTTATTAATTAGTCCAGTACTTACCATTTTGACTTAAATTGTCCGGAATATTTTCTTGTCTTGTGGCTTTGGAAGAATACCTGAGGTGTGTTGTGGATTGTTGGTTGATTATGTGAGAAATCTTGCATTTGCTGATCTCTGATATGAGCGCGATTTGTTTTGCACTGGTTTTTGGTGAATAGAGTGGCCAATTTTATCTGTTCCTTGTTATTTTGCCTGAAAATGAAAGGATTATAGACGTATTTGCGGGGAAATGGTTTGTTTACATTTGGAACTTCGGGCTAAATAAATAATAACCGGTGTTAAATGCGATATTATGAGTTGGGCGTAGGTTTGCTTACCGATTTCATCGCTTGGAACTTATGGATGAAGAATATGAGGCAGCCCGGATGGTTCTTGTGCGGAAATATGCTCTGGTACCGGCCACGCACTGTTTTGGTTCAATCGCCATGTTCGGCTGTTGACAATTCCGGTCGGCCTGCAGACTGCCTTTCTCCTGCCGCGGAAGTCCGTGATGCGCGGGCCCGTTCTACGCATGACGTCGTTAACGTAGCAGTCAAAATAGTATCTGCAATGTACTCCCTTTGGTAAATTATTTAATATTATTGTTATTTCGGTTATCCGGAAGGTCTTCAATATTATCTTGTTCGGCAAAGCTGTTTTACTTTTGGGCTTTATCTGGTTCTTTGATGGTTCCTGCATTCAGTTTGACGGGTTATTTCCGGTCACATGACACGCCAACGTCATTGGAGGGTCCTCGCCCCATTCCTGGAATCACTTTTCCAAGTTCGGTCGGCCAAGTGTGTGTGCAAATTTCTGGAAGTTGCCGAGATTGCGGCTCTACATTTTGTAGGATTTTTCTTCATGAAAAAAAAAATTGCCAAATATTGTGTACCTTGCAGTTTGGTTGTTGAGTTTCGTTGTGGTACACAATTAACGACTTTGGTCGGATTTATAACACACGTCGAACCGAGCTTGATGAGAACCAAATTTATTGCCTGAAGCTGTAAATTCCAGGGGTGAATTGCAAGAAAGCCACCCACCATCCACGGCCTTTTCCCATATAGTCTCCGAGTTTTGTTCTGTTTGTCCTGTTTGTCCTGTCGAACACTTGGCTGCAGTTGCTGGGAGCTGAACCTTGGGTCCTGTGAGAGGCTGCGCGAGACTGTTGTGAGGTGTACCCTGCTTGTACCCCTACTACCACCCTACCTACAGCTAAGTGTAGTTTTAAGAAATACTAAGATAAGTTTTTTTTTTAATTAAAATCTCCGATCTCCCACAAGGAAACTTCCCTTCTGCAAGTTTTGTCTAGTCTGATTAATGTAAGTTTTTAAAGTGTGGAACACCTATCAGTTGCACCAAGGCATCAGTGTCCTATTAGTTGCTTCACAACATACCTACAAGATATTAACGTGTTATTAATTTAGTTCGTAAATATTTATAAATTTGTTTTAACCTTTAATGTTAACATTTTGTTACTTATTTTGCGGTGGCATATAGGAAATATCCCTCCATTTGGTAGCCCTACTGTAAACCGTGCTCACGTGAGAACTGGTATAAAGGAAAGTGATATTTAAAACTAAGTGGTTATCATCTCGAAACGTGCTCCACAATAATATTAATAAGAACCTATTATACAACGAGCTTGTGATACCCGCATTCTATTATTTAAATGTTTGCCACCTTTTAACGTAATTTTTCTATTAAATATTTATAGACTATAGTAGCTGAAATTTTCTTTATTGGGGTTGCGCAGTCACCACTCCATATAATAATAACCCACTCCCATACGCCCACGTGAGCTGGCTAGTGGGCCGTTTCTCTCCCCATTTGGCCTCAAACGGCGCACTATAAAACAAATTTGTTTGGGTTGACACATACAGGGTGGTCATCTTTGACCCTGCCCCTTCGAACTTTATTGTGAATAAATTTATCTTGAATTAAATTTTCTTAATAATATATCAAGCCAATTATAACCCGTAACAATACGAAGGTGCACTTGCATAAACTTACACAAAAGTAATCTACACAGTACAAAAGTGTTTCTGTTTTTTAAAATCTATTACATTATTTTAAATATGTAAATAGGTATTATAATATTCTATATAAATATAGAAATATACATCTCTTATATATTACCAATATTGGATAAATATTAGGTATAAATATAAATAAAAATAGTGTTATTGACAAATATGTTTTATCAATGTTGGATCAATATTGGATAAACATTATATAATAATATAGGAAAAAGGCTCATCTCCTATATATTACCAATATTGGCTAAAAATTGCCAATATTGGGCCCATATACAATATTTTACCAATATAGAATCAATATTGGGCCAATATGGTGTGCTACTGGGGTATGTTTTGGTATTTAGGCATAGCTTTTAATTCTAAACAACTTTTCCTAATAACCTTTTGCTGAATTTTTTGAGATAAGGGTACTTTACTCTAGTACAATTTTTATATTTTTTGACCTACCCTGTATGCTGTTTAACTTGCCACCATTCTAAGTGCACCTAATATGATTATTGAACATGCATTAACTTTTGGCAATATCTGTATTTTAGTTGTGCAATTAATAAAAAAAAGTCCCAGACGTTATTATTTTTGTATAAAATTCCAAGCGACTTTCAGGAATTTCAACTCTAATATGTTTAAAAGACACCCCGCATAAAATTATTAACAAACTGTAAAAAAATTAAATCAAATGAAATCGGCCCAAACATTTCTTAAATAGTAATAAAAAACTATTTCTTTTACAAAATTTTAACATCCTATATTTCCAAAATGAAGCGATTCTGTACATTATGTTTATAGATTTTAACCCACGGAATATCTCCTTAAGTTTGTTCCGCATGTTTAGAAACTAATAGCTAAATTAAAATACCCTATACCTCAACTTAGTATCGAGTCCTATAGGAATTGTAAATAAGACAGTACATACAATTCATCTATTTTAATTTAATTTTAATATGTCTCCTTTAATCTATGCTTTGCTTATCGTTGAACAAAATTTGAAAATAGTTTTCAAAAATAAATGTCAAAAAAGAGTAATAACTAAAAGAAGTTGTGGACCTTTTTGAGAAACTGAATTGAGCGAAACTAAAAAAAAAAACACTACAACCTCGAAGAATACCTATGTGCGACCAATTTTTAAGTTTCTTTTAGTTTTGATGGGAGTATTGGCTACGCCACTGCTTATCCGCTGCCACACAAACTCTGTAACACATTGTTTTGAAGCGATAAAAACGTCCAGACCCGAGCACTAATGAAACACACTGAACACAATCTGAATAGCCCCGTTTTTTGAAAGTGGGGTTTGCATTGCTTTTGTGCGCTCGCTGCTTTCACTAATTAAAAACTAACTTTGACACTTCAGTGTCTACAAAGCAGGCGCGGCTCCTCCATAAGGTCATTTGGGCAATGACCCACCTAATTTATTTTAAAATTTTTTAAATGTTTAATTATAAATTACTTTAAAAAAATGCAATTACATTTTCATGCAAAAACTCCCCAATTATTACTAATGGAGCCAAGATTACTAATGTCTAAAAATAATTCATCCTTATGTGCTTCCGCCAGGCCGTATTTTAAATTGACCTCACTGGTTAATCTGGCAATCCACAAGGATAAATGCATTGCAAGTGAGGCAGAGACAACAGCATACGCGCCCGCTCTGAAGCCGAAAAGAGGCAAGTAGCAATGACGAAATCATCGACGGCCGACCATTCATGATAAGTATTTATGCTTTAAGCGGCAGTTTCACTTAGCAGTCAACTGCAATCGCAGTTCAACTGTTCGGTGGGGGAGGCTTATACTGCTATATAGCAGAACTAACTGTTATGTGGTGTTTGGTGTAATTCGATTAGACGATACATTTTTTCATTTGAAAATTAGAAATATTTCTAGTTATAACAGTATCTGCGATAGCGATAACAGTGTACTCCGATCACATTGATATTCGCTTGGTAGCGGAACCACGCCCACCAAACAGTCACTGCGATTGCAGTCGAGTGCTACGTGAAACCGCCTCCATAGGCGTAAGTAGATAAGGTAGAGTCACAGAATATTTAGTTATTCTGTGGTAGAGTAGAGAGAGTACGTCGGCGCGCGCCGAATGTCGGGCATGGTCGAAAATATGATACGCACGGCAAAAATGGGTAAAAGATATTAGAAAAATGTCCCGTCATCTCAAGTTGATAAAATCAACCATTTTTAGTAGAAACTCGTTCCAGAAATTACTATAAATCTCGATCCTTACAATGCAGGCTTTGGAAACAAATAAGTGTTTTATGCACTTGTTGTGCAAGTGCGTTTTATGAGTGAACGACTGAACGTACAGTGCAACACAGTGACAACCTGCAAAGGAACATTGAGGCTATGTAAATTTAACATCAACCATAATTATTGCTCCAACCATTTCAAGGTCCTCTGGAAGTTTGAGTATGGCCCACTTTGTCTTGATGATAATTTCATAAACGGCATTAATCAAGTAGCTATTAATTCTTCCCTCTGTTTCGATACCCGAGTAAAGGGCATCGACTTTCACTTAAACGACGCCCACTAGACTGCTCTGGAACTCTGGGAAATTATAAAATGTAAGCTAAAGTCTTAATTAAGAGCGCCGAAAACTTTAATCCTGACCGACTTCATTTCCTTATTGAATTTCCGATTTGGGTCGGGGGGTCTGGGGTCTCGGTCGGCGAAAATATTAATAAAAGTGAAACTGGAACACCCTGCACAAAATTAGAATCTCGATGGAAGGTATCCGACAGCGAAAATGACGTTAGATTTCGTATTTTTTTAAGTTGTATAGCATAAAATCTAATAACATTTTACCTGGCAAAAATTTAGTAGGTACAAACATCTCTGTCTAATGTCACTTTCGCTGTCGGCAACCCCCTCTTAATGTTATTTTCGTATAACCTAGAAAATGAGAATCTCACATATACTGGTAAAATTATACAATGTGGGAGATATTAAGAGTCACTATTGTTTGACAAGTGAACAGACTGCATATCTCAAAACAAAATTTAAGGGCTTATGGGACAAATAATTATTTTCGGTAACTAGTAACTGACAGAGTGAACCGTTAACCAGCATCCAATATCTAATGGATTGCATGGTTCAAAGGTGGGAAAGGGCCCAAAAAAATGCCCCGCTACTGAGAAACTGAGAATTTTCTTATATCAGAAATTGTCCAAGTTGACATAAAGAATACATATATTATTAAGTCTCAACGGTGAGTTAATAAAACATCTTTTGTACGCATGGACCCGTGGGCTATAAGAGCTTTACTCTAAGATTTAGTTTTTTTGCAATTTTATAATTTATGTATTTTCTGAAAATGTTGAAAACTTTCACCTTCCTATAAACTATTATTTTATATTCCTAGCTTTATCCGTCTATTAACTTTTTATTACTAAATATCGATAGGAATATGTCTTTTACAAAATAAAGTGATATTAACGCTTTATAATTATCTCATGTTTATGTCAGCTAGTTGCTGAATGGCATCTCTCACTGTATCTCACCGTCAATTACCAACAGCTACTGCATAAAAATCTACAATTTCGGCTTGAATTATTTGAGGCGATTTATGGCTGCCCGACGAATCTGATATTTAATTTTCTAGACTAGATACTTTCTCCTTTTTGTAATACAACACAGACAATTCGTTCCAATTTAGTATGCTGATAAAACAAGGAAACCTGGCTGCGCGGCATAATAAGCTAGACAAATACCCGCTTTTTTTTCTCATTTCCCGGCATCGCCGACATTCCCTTCCGTGTTTTATCCGATGCCCCGGACAGAACAGGAAAACTAATTGATATAAATGGAGCGTAAGGGAGGGAGGCCCCAGGAAGGGTATTCGGGGACAGCTCTACAAAGCTGTCCGAGTTACGGCAAGTTTAGAGCGCGATTAGGGAGTTTAGAGCGCCGAGTTAGAGGACGAACGGCGTGCTACAGGTATAATCTAGTGGTGTAGATCGAGAACAGCCATATCGTTTCTTGTATTGTATCGGTTGACTCAGAAATAAGACTACAGCACGGATAATGATTAACGTAGGCCCGTTGTTTTTTTGATAAAATATGATAAAAAATAATAAACTATTTTTAATATAGGGCCATGATTTTGTATTTATGTATACTTTTTCATTGCAAACAACTTTCTCTTATTATATTTTTCTCGCAAAAAAGGGTACCTACACTCTATTCAAACTAAATGCAAGTGGCGCGTAAACATTTACACGATGGAAGCACGTGAACAATTCTGAGGGATAATACGAGGCAGGGCCGCATTAAGGACGATCTTTATAATATAAAATATTAAAATAATATGCCCCAGTATTAAGAACTTTAAAAACAAACTTTTATGGCACACCTAGTCATTCACTTACCTGCAAATTTCTACTATTAACACAAATCGTAGCTCCAACAATTAATAGACAGCGAAAGAATTATATTGGAAAAAAATAAAGGTCCACTTGCAACTCAATACCTACCCCTCTGTAAGAAATACCAACTCGCTGCACTCGTCCGCCGGGACAGACTTTATTGCCGACTAGCCAATAGCAAGCCGATCACGTGCGTATCACGCTCTAGCCATGCAACAACTTGTGTTTATGTTTCACTTGCGTTTAGTTTGAATAGAGTTTAGGTAATTTTTTGTATATTTTATTCATTGTTTATTCCACAGCCAACTTAAAAGTTGATTACAGGGAATCTTAAAACTATTTACAAATCTAATTAAAAAAAATAAAGTCAAAATTCAACTATTTCATGGGTTTCTAATGAAGTCTTTGCAGACCTTTTTAAATTTATAAATGATATTTATGAAAAGCATTATACAGTGCCCGCCAAAAAGTCTGCACCATATGGGAAAAATTATTTAGTAAATAACTTACCGAAAATTTTTTGCGGCATCAGGTTTTGCTTGCTCTAGAACCAAAATTGACATAATCAAATGTTGTGACGTAGTCTCTTTTATATGTCAAATTTGACATTAATGAAAAAAATGTCCGAAAAATGGGCTTATTTAACCGAATTTCGAAAAAAAAGTCATAAGAAAAATATGTTTCTTTCGCAATTTTATATCCCTATGCAAAATTTCAAGAGCCTACTACGATTTTCATATTTTGCCCTTTGTTGGATATTATTGGACATAATATTTAAAATTTTCTATATATTTCTCAGATCAGATCAGCATGACAGAAATATTTGTGTTTTTACAACCATTTACTATAGAAAGAAGTTTGTAAATCGAATTTATGTGTTTATCTGTAAAGATGAGATCAGTTTTGCATCAAGCGTGCTTCTGCAACAAGCCCTCATTTTAATTTTTTTGCAAAAAAAGGAAAAGAAGGATATTTAGACCGTAAACTAAGTATTGTGCAGTATGTATTCAATCAATGAGTGTTTTAAATTACATAGGATTGACTTTTATGGATTAAGAAATACGGAAAAGGACAAGAAAGGGCAAAATATGAAAATCGTAGTAGGCTCTTGAAATGTTGCACAGGGGTATAAAATTGCGTAAGAAACATATTTTTCTTATGGCTATTTTCGAAATTCGGTTAAATAAGCCCATTTTCCGACATTTTTTTATTAATGTCAAATTTGACATATAAAAAAGACTACGTCACAACATTTGATTATGTCAATTTTGGTTCTAGAGCAAGCAAAACCTGATGCCGCAAACAAATTTTCCGTAAGTTATTTACTAAAAATTTTTCCCATACGGTGCAGACTTTTTGGCGGGCACTGTATATTAAAATACCCTTATACAATGTGGTCATTTAAGTGTGCAACATATGGGATTTTTTTTAAATTAATTGCACAACGAAAATACAAATATTCCCGAAAGTTGGTGCATGTTCGATAATCATATTAGGCGCACTTAGAATGGTTGCAAGTCAAACAGTATACAGGGTAGGTAAAAAAATATAAAAATTGTACAAGAGTAAAGTACCCTTATTTCAAAAAATTCAGCAAAATGTTATTAAGAAAAGTTGTCTAGAATTAAAAGCTATGTCTATATACCAAAATATGGCCTCCTAAGAAAAAGAAATATATTTTTTTAAAAACATTAATAATTTCCTAAAAAAAAATTGTTTTAATATTCACCCATAACAATTTCATAAATCAATCAAAATTATATTAATTTCGCATAACTTTGTTCAAATTCAAGCATATTTGTAAAATTAACTTAAATTTTTAATTTTTCAGGGAATCACAAACTTCATGTTTGTTGCAACGATAGTAAACAATACTTTTAAATTTCGCAAAAATTCTTCTGAACAAGGTAAAACATTAGTAATGATAATGTGTATTTTAAAAAAACTCTCATTTAAGGTGCAAACTTTTTATTTTAAATGTTTATTAAGAAACTGTGGAAATTAATCGCCGAAAAAATTTTTTTTCTTAGAAAGCTATGTTTTGGTATTTGAGCGTAGCTATTAATTCTAAGCAACTTTTCTTTATAACTTTTTGCTGAATTTTTTGAAATAAGGGTACTTTACTCTTGTGCAATTTTTATATTTTTTGACCTACCCTGTATGCTGTTTAACTAGCATCCATTCTAAGTGCACCTAATATGATTACTGAACATGCATCAACTTTCGGCAATGCTTGTATTTTGGTTGTGCAATTAATAAAAAAAGTCCTATATGTTGCACACTTATATGACCACACTGTATAATAAACAACCTCTACCAATATTGCTTCTAATTGCTATTTTTTGTAGGAGATCAGTTTGTCTAGTATCGTGTTTATGTTTTTTACTAACTTTTTGAAATATTATAGTTGAGGCCTTAGTTCCGATATTTATGGAATGTATTAGCATTCAAATTTTTAATTTATAAATAATAATAATTTATACTCTTGTGCAGCGTTTAATTTTTTTACTCCCCCCCTCGTACCATGATATATTTGCATGAAGTTTTTCGGGGTATGCCCAATGTAGTCCCAAAGTCAGTTTTTTTTTTTATTTCGGCCCAAAATAAAAAAGTCCATTTGTCGCTTACATTCTGCCAGTCACTGTATAATTTTCCATGGCAAGAAATTTAATTTTGCCATTATTTTGCAGAAACAAATGAAATAAGAATGGTTTTACGAGAGAATGAAAGAAAGAGAGTGACTTTTTAAATTGATCTTGCCCCTCAAGGGCTATAGAACATATTAATTTCCTCTAGCACTTAATTTATAGCTTCGTATTTCTGAAATATCGCCTTTATTCTAACCAACCGAGTGCAAAAAACGTTTCTACGTCGACCGGCGAAAAAATGCGACTAATTCATTATTCCCGCCCAACAGAAAGAGCCCCATGGCCGCCGCCGCGCTAACTCCCACATATTAAACGAAAAAGCAAAAACTCCCCCACCACAACTTCCGAGGAACCATTTATATAAGAGCCGCGAGTTTCGTCCCTTCGAATTTTCATCCCTCGGAGTGGCGATGGCGGATTAATTGATATAAATGAAGCCGGGGACAACTTCCATTACCCCCGTCCGAACCGGGGCGGAGTTGGAAGTTGCTCGTCTCAGGTATTACTTAAAGATTAAACCGTTTCGGGAGTTTCGAGTTGTGGAGTTAGATCTCGAAGTTTTTTTTTGCTCGAGTAGAATCCATTAAACACGCTTAAAACTCAAAATCATCAAGTAAATATACCTATTTATCCCCAAAATGAAATAAATGTAAACAAGCCGCTCTGCGTGGTACCCACATGATGAATGCGGGCATTGTTTACAAGTCGCCTGGCTGAAGTAAAGCTCGATACTTTGTGATATTGATAGCTTGGATATACATATACTGTGTAGTTAACTATTAACTAACAAGTTAATAATAAACAAGTGCCTTCCAGCTTGTTTATCTAAATAAAAAACAAGGCGTAATTTCCTGTAGAATTGTGAAAAAAAAAATGTATATCTACTAACCTCTTTGTTTTTATTGTAGAACTCATCGTCTGGTTGAAATCCTGGTATTCTAAAATTTCCGTCGTATTCAGTACATCTGTGTTCTGGTTCTGGACAAGGATTTCTTTCCTTTATTATTTCTTCAGATGCCTCGTCGTAGAATTTTTGGAGAAGGGCTGCAGTCCTTGTCCCTGAAGGCAAGAAAATTTATTACACAAAACCTGACATCACAATATTTTCGGAAATTTATTTGTGGCGGAAACAGATCCATTAAATTTTTAATTGGAGTTTTCGCCTACAAAACTAATTAAAAGACAACTTTGTCTTGCCTGGAAAATTCAATTCTTAACAGTTAACGAAACTTTGGACGTTTAACTCGAAAAATAACTTAAACAAATTTGTTTTCTGAGCTTTCGGAGAATAAATCTTCCTCATTTCTCAAAGATCATGTCACGTCAAAGTGGTATGACAGGTTAATAAATGTCAAGTTAAAATGTCATGACAACGGAAACAATAGCCTAGCCACCTGTCTGATATTAATAACTGTACCCTGTGTTCCTGTGTTCTATCTAATTATCTATACTAACTTCTCTTTAAATAACTGGCAATAATATTTTACAGAATTCCAGTGAACATTCAGTAACACAGTTGTCCGTATTCCGAGATTAAATGCTGATTCTTTAATTTTTCCGAAATCTAGCTAGCCATGGAAACAATTGATAGTCAGAAATTATTTAGGAAGATGTTTAGGGTTTCTTGTGCACTCTTAAACTGGAATATTTTTTAAATTTTTGAATTGTTAACTTGTTTGCTATTATTGTTAGTTACAAAAAAAATTAAAAAATATTCCTGTTGAATAAATTTAAGGGTGCGCAAGGCACCCTAACATACTCTTCAATAATTTCTGAATATCAATCGTTTCCATGGCTAGCCAGATTTGAATGATTAGAAAAAATTCCATGTTTTTTTAAATATTTGACCCTGTAAATTTTGAACAAAAAAAGATACAGAAAATATTTTCCTACAAAAGTTGTTGAGAATGATAAGAACTTTAAATATATAGGGGAAAATAATTGTACCTACGTTTCTGGGAAAATAATATCGATGACGTCACAGCGGCCATTTTCCAACATCGAAAAAGCTAATTTTCGGTTATAATTGGACCTTAGTGTGTCCCATTTAAGGACCCCTTTTCGAAATTTTATTTTGAGTTTTCGTGTTCTCGTTGTAGGTTTGGGACGTCGAGTTTTGCTCACCCTATAGGTACATACTTTTAAGGTACCTTTACTATTTAGTTTGTAGGTATATGACATGTTCAATATGTTTAATGTATATGGATAAAAAAATAAAAATAAATAAAATCAGCTTGTTTACATTTACATAAATTTTATTTTTACAAAAAGAAAGTTAGCGGCTTTATGGGACTATAAATTTTGGCAACTGGTAATATCATACCAACATCCAAGTTCTAATGGATGTGCCTGGCACAGATAAAGCCGCTAACTTTCTTTTTGTAAAAATCTATTGGGGACGTGAAAAAATTTTTTCATAAATTTTATATGAACACATTTGTTTTGTGTTATTTAGATAATTCGAAGAACTTCTTCTCTAATAATCTCAAACCATTGCAAATATTAAGCCATACCTTTATGTTCTAAATGTTTTCGGAAATTTATTTGTGGTTCAAACCATTTAATTTTTAATTGGGTTTTCGCCACCAAAACTTATTAGAAGACAATTTTTTCAAGTTACCTGGAAAATTCATAAATTCTTAACAATAAATAAGTAAACGAAACTTTTACCATTTAACTCAAAAAATAGCTTTAAGAAATTTGTTTTCTTAGCTTTCGGAGAAAATTTATTCGCCCGTCTTGCTATCTAGACAAAAATAAAGACGATTTGTTATTATTATTATTACTGTTTTTTAGTCACTGTATAAAATCATATATACAGTGTGTCTGGTTTTTCGTGTTAACACCTCTGAAAATCTAAGTAGGCTGGGCGAATTGAACGGGAAAATTTGTTTATAGGAAGTTCCACAGGGTGTCAAGTTCCCATTTTGCTCAACTTTGACACCCTGCAGAGCGAAACCCCCTATATATTTTTTGTTCAAGTTTGGTATATGGGGGTTTTAGGGTGTCCTAATTAACGTTGTGGTGTCAGATTTAAAATAAAAAAACGCCTAATATGGTTTTTCGAAAAACGCACCCCTTTAAAAAATCGCAGTAGGCCAG
Organism: Pseudeuparius sepicola; assembly: GCA_963920635.1. Classification (NCBI taxonomy): domain Eukaryota; kingdom Metazoa; phylum Arthropoda; class Insecta; order Coleoptera; family Anthribidae; genus Pseudeuparius; species Pseudeuparius sepicola. The sequence continues at coordinate 11,585,802 of OY987300.1, read as the reverse complement.
GATTTCGCGGTAATACCAAAACCGGTACTTTGCAAATGATGACATTTCAGGGATATACCTATAAAAAAATTGCCCCGTTCAATTCCCTACCAGCGGTTCACCAGTCTAGACTAGTCCCTAGACTAGTTGCTTGCCAAATTTCAATATCACATCGTTTCGAATATTCGAGCAAGAATTTTTATTCTTCGGTTGTGCATAGTGAATTGAGAAAATAGAGAAAAATGAAGTGAGGGCGGTCATAAAATACCTGCAAAAGAAAGGGATGACTCCAAAGGAAATTTACAAGGATATGCATGGAGTGTTAGGTGATGATAGTCCTTCATATCAACTTAAAGAACAACTGCTTGGTTCTCGAGTTTTGAACGACGAAGGAATGATTGAAGTTGTAAATGGCTGGTTGGGAGAGCAATAAAAAAAATTTATTTTCAAAGTTTCCAAGAGCTTCAACATCACATCGTTATGAGAAATGTATTATGTAGAAAAGTAATAAAGTTTTTGAGTAGCCGTTTTAATTATTGCTTCTATGTTAGGTTCAATAATTGGTGAACCTCCCTCGTATACACGCAGAGCTACAGCCGCTATCATCGGCAGTTTTACGGCGCCTATTGTGGAAACACAGAAAATATGGCCTATTTATGATGCGATATTTTGCTACAGAAAATATGTTTATTTTTTTTCATGTTTCACAGATTTAGTTTTACCTTGGGTATTGCGATAAAAACCCAAACCTATTCGTTCCCGCACTTTGATGTATAAGCTTTTACGGCGTTATGTATAAAACAACTGGGGGCCGTAAAAGAGTTAATACGCCAGGCAAAATAGGCAGCGTTATATAAGTAGTAATAAAGCGCGAAGGCAGGGAATAAGAGAATATGGCATACATTTCGCTACACATTGTGCAACATTTGTTCTCGCGCTTTAATTTCGACATAACGAATAGTTCCAAGAGAACAAACTACCTTTAATTTATAAACTTGAGCTAGTATACCTCCGTTCCTTTTAGCGAGCGCGTATGCCGGTCTCAAAATATTTGCCCGTTCTAGGAATAGAGATTAATATGTGCAATTAGGACTAAGGCAGCAGCAGGGCGACACGGCAAACAATTTGTTTCATAACTTGAAGCCGAAGCAAACGCACCGCCGACATGCGATAATATATTATTTTAAGCGGAGTCGGTTGGTAATTTGAATAACAAACTTTGGAGGAAGTCCCATAATACAATACTTGAGAGTACAGGAGATATTATAAAGCTTTTGTTTCCTGGAAATTAGGTATACCTACAGACCAATGACATCAAAACCTATAGACGTAGTGCCCCATTGTTAAAATGCCCTTTATTTTGACTCCAAGATTAAATATATCCATACTACTCTAAAAACATGCTACAAACAAAGAGAGAAAGTCAACCATCAACCAACTATACACCCGGTGATTCCCGGTTATAGTTCCTCCGGAATCACACTTAGATATCGCATGTTTTTTCTTGTTTGGGGGCGCCGGAAGCATTGGAACCTCACCTGAAGACTCGGGGGATGGTCTAACGACGCCAGCCTCCGAGCCCAGAGTCGAAATAAGTTCGCTACGGCTCGACAAAAATTGGCAATTTCTGACAATCTCGCGACATTTTCGGAATAATTTATGGAGCGCTTAGATTGTGATTAGTTCTGGGCGTCAAACGTTTATCAAAACAAACCTGTCTATAGGTTCTGACGTCATTGGTCTAAACAGTTCTACTTTACCTACACACACACTTGTTTCAAAAATATCTAAGTCTAAAATTTTCTTAATTAACTGATAGTATCTGAAAGTAACTGGAAGTATCTAGATACTTTCTTAACGTATCTGTATCTGTACCCAGATACTTTGGAAAAAATGTATCAGTATCTGTATCTAGATACATCTGCCAGACAGTATCTGTATCTGTACCTGTCTAGATACCGAAAAAAATTTATCTGTTACATTACTGTTTAAAAGTTACTTATTTTTACAAGTTGTATGTGGGTGCGCCTCTATTCTGTTTTAAGTCGTATTTAGAGTTTTTCGATTTCCCCTCTCAAAATTCACCGCGGGTCGTCGCGATCGCCCATCTCCCGTGCCAGGCAATCGCTCTCCATTTCCCCAATTAACCTGTTTGCCTCCGTTCGTCGACTAGAAATATCGACTGGCGCGTTCGCTGCGAGGCCCAGGAATTAAGGTCGGCCATCAGGTAAACAACGAAAGTTCCACAATCGATTGGCAATAGATCCGATTTATGTGTTTTCCTATCGGGGGTTCATGGGCAAGGATTTCAAATTTAAAGCATTTTGGTTGTAATAAAATCGGAAACATTAGGGTAGTTACGACAGAATAAAAATCATCGCTGTTCCGTCATAGGCGTCGTTATGCCAGGCACAAAATAGTGGATAGTTTCCTATTAATGGTAGGTGTTACTAGTACATTTTTATGTTTTATTTTATTTATGTCAACATTAAAGCATAGCATTCTAAATTAATGAAAGAGAAATTACACCGAATAATACGAACTGAATCAAATATCTAGGTAACGAAATTCATAGTTTCTGTTTCACTGTTTCGGCAACTCCAAAGCGTGAATACTTAGTGTAGTTTCACTATATAATATATTTGCTGAAAAGACCAAAAGGCCCATGAATTTCATTTACAAAGATACCTATGTCATTAACAATCGATATATGTATATTGATTGATGCTATTTCATCGCTGGAGCAAGTTTAACGAAATGACTAATAGGAAAGATATCGTTTTTATTTTTCCATCAGGCGTAAGTAGGTATGTATAAGTAATGTAGTTAAAGATTCCTATGTTACTCTTTTTGTAGCAAAATGTGTTTCGAAAAAAGTAAAACGTCGTTCACAGTTTCAAATGATCATTTGAAATGAATTAAAAAACGCCCAAGTCTGTTGTAGCTTTACTGACAAAAAAATTCGCCTCCAAATTATCCTGAGTGTATGGCCAGTGATGTGGCGGTGGGTTATTATTTAATAAATAAAGACTATTTGTGTATAATATCAGCCAAATCATATTACACATGCAATGCGACATGTATCTAATAATAGAAACAGCAATATTCAAAAGTACAAAGACGACTAGGTAAAAGACTGAAAAGAATTCCAATACCTCATTTTTTAACTATTTGTTCTTAATATTTCTCAAAAATTTCCCCATCGACAAAGTCAATTACGGCCCTGATCCTGATATAAAAAATATATTCTTCCTTCATTCAGGTCCCTCCCTTGACAAAATTCTGAGACCGCTACTGTGGGTGGCCATGGAAAAAAATTCCCCAACTTCTCTTTTATAGGGTTTGTTCCAACAACAGTTCTGAACCAGTTCTCATCGAACTCGGTATACAGGATGTCCAACTTTAAAACTGTACAAATCCGTAAAATCTTAATTTTTGGAGATATTCGCCTAAACTTTTTTTGTTTGAAAGGCCTTTAAAAATCGCTTCTTTTGACCTTCCTGCCATTTTCAAAATGTAAATCCAGGGCCGGCTGCGATTTTTCTATACCCCCGATTTTCACGAAAACTATTTAGCGATTTTTTTATTTAAAATCTGACCCCACAGCGTTAATCAGAACATCCCAAAAACCCTATTTACCAAATTTGAATAGAAAATATACAGGGAGTTCCATTCTGCAGGGTATCAAAGTTGGGCAAAATAGGAATTTTAAAGGCATCTACGAAGTCAAGTGTGCCATGGAATCCCCTCAAAAAAGTTGAATGGTCAACAGGACCACTCAAGGTGTTGGTGTGCAAAGGTCCAATACAAAATATAAAGAGTGTTCTTATCCGTGCCATTTCAAATTACTGAATTTTTGGAACTTTATATCTACGGGTCAAAACTCGAGTATATCAAAACCGCTCCACATGCTATAAATGAACTAAATCCAAAAAATACAGAAGCCTACCAGTCAGTAAATCCATATCAGTTAAGGTGGCTGGTGTGCCACAACAGAAAACGCACAGAAAATGTATCATCTTAGACAGTGACTTTGTTGATAAAGGTGCAATAATTTAAATTGTGTTTATTTGTTGGTGGACATTTTGTAAAGAAATAAATTACTTTTGTGTTTATTAATATTTTTTCAATGATTCCAGAGCCCTCCTGGCCAGTATAAAGTTTAATAAAAATTCAGAATTTGAGATGGCTCAGAGAAAAACACCCTGTACATTTTTGTAGTAAATCTTTTCACATCAACGTTTTGAGTGGTCCTGTTGACCATGCAGCTGTTTTGAAGGGATTCCATGGCACACTTGACTGGCCAGATGTCTTTAAATTCCTATTTTCTCAAATTTGACACCCTACAGAATGGAACTCCCTGTATAATTTTTGTTCAAATTTGGTACATAGGGGTTTTGGGGTGTTCTGATTAACGCTGTGGGGTCAGATTTTAAATAAAAAAATCGCTAAATGGTTTTCGTGAAAATTGGGGGTATAAAAAAATCGCAGCCGGCCCTGGATTTGCATTTTGAATATGGCAGGAAGGTCAAAAGAAGCGATTTTTGAAGGCCTTTCAAACAAAAAAAGGTTTAGGTGATTATCTCCAAAAATGAAGATTTTACGGATTTGTACAGTTTTAAAGTTGGACACCCTGTACGTATAGCTCCGGCTATGGTACCAAAAATCCATCAGATAAGTAATGTTCTATCTTCCCAGAGTAGAATTGTTTGTTATGAAGAATAACAAAAAATCCTAATGTCAGGTTCTTACTGATAAACAGTAATTTTCTGTTTAAGTCCCCAAGGTCATTATTGAGTGCATTTTGCGAGACTAAAAATTAAAACAAAAACTAAAATCATGCAAAACAATGCTTTATCATATTATGTATTTACAATACCAAGTGACCAAGGCCACGGGCGTAGCCAGGATTTAGTTTTGGGGGGGTTTAGTTTGAGAAGTAAATAAAACAACAAAAATATACTTACATGAAATTTAATATCTATATATTCATCCGAAAAACTACGACATATTTATAAAGTTCTTAACTTTAAATGAAATGGATAAATTAATTTCGTTCCTCTGCGCTAAATCTAAAACCATTAAAGAAGAAATCTTCGGCTTTTTCTTTTAAATATATACACTACTTCATCTGCATGAATTTCTGTTCCATAGTGAATGTTTATTAGAGCCAAACCATTAATTCTGTTTTCACTTGTAGTGTTTCGTAAATAGTTTTTCAGTCTCCTTAGGCTCGAGAAAGACCTTTCTGGGGTAGCAGTGGATACAGGAATGGTAGCCAAGATTTGTAGTAATGTGTAAATATTATTATAAAGGTTTTTATCGCACATATCTAGGCATTCCAAACTAGATTTCGGGGTAGGCAGTCTTCTTATCAGCATGCAAGGTAGCTGAAGCTTTGATAGCTAAATCCAAATTAGTTTCTTTATTAGAAACCCCTTGACCTTGACTACACCACTTTTTCCGGTAGTCCATACCTTTAGGTTTATCACCCTTCCTTTTTTTCCCCTCAATTTTTCGACAGTAATAATAATGATTCACGTATCTATCCTTAACAAGGTCATCGAATAACAGTGCACTAAAATTACTCACTTACACGGTACACTTAATTCTCTTCACTATTCGTTCACCACTTTTCACTTTTATTCGCTTCGAGTTCGCATGGAACAATACTGCCGTAAGCGCGGTCACGCGCCGCGGCGCCGCTTATATAGCAGCCCAGTAGCCGTCCAGAAACTTCCACGAACTTCCACAAAGTTCCGCTCATTTCGACCGAGGGGCGCGGCGAATACTCGAGAAACAACGCAAAGTGTCCCTACAATACAAAATAGTTCGGCTGCAACTGCGTCTGCCTCTCGACAAAAGATGGCGCTAGGCGCTACTATTACTACATATATTCAAACGTAATAATAATTTAACTCTTCACTCCTCGTATTTTTTCGGTATAATATTAGGTAATATTTTGCTTATTTCGGGGGGGGGGGGGGTTTGAACCCCCGAAACCCCCCCCTTGGCTACGCCCGTGACCAAGACAATGAGCGATAATTTATCACGGGTAAGGGCAATTTCGCAATTTCGACATCTATAGTGAACTGTGGCGAAACGTGAAATCTTCAACAATGTTGCAGAAAAACTCATTATCCGCAAGGCATCCACCTGCCTAAGGACAACGGCCCTTTTCTCTTTTCCAGAGATAATGCATTAGCCGCGCCGCCCTCCCGTTATTATAACGACCTGCCGCTTAAGCCGACCTAACGACCCCGAGCGATGGGCCTCTTAAGCCTAATGAAAATTTGTTGCGCGCTAAATCTCGCATCGTTGCAGGCCGGGACAACTTTCGAAAGTTCCGCCCGACTTCCGAACAACTTTCATAAGCGTTTTTGGCTCGGGTTGCGAAGTTTAACTGGGGCTGTTTTATTATTACGGTTAGCGCGACGTCTCCAAAACATACTGCACTATTACGGATGGACTTGGGCGTGTGATGATGGTTCAAATGGGTCTTGAGACCGGGATTTCATCTACAGTCCGGCAAACGAAAGAAGTCCAATGAAAAACTCAGTCTAAGCGCCATCCGTATGATAATGTGGGCATGGGCGGTTAGACTGAGTTTTTCATTGGACTTCTTTCGTTTGCCGGACTGTAGTTAGCAATGTCGTTTTCTTCCAATATTCTTATTTTGAAGAAGCACGAAAAAACAGAACAAAGTTAACAGAACCTATTGAAACTATTTTTTTATTATACTTCTTTGAAAACACCGTATTTTCATCTGTTTTAGCAATAATGAAAGATGGGGTTTTTCGGGCTAGCGCACGGAAACAGCGCATAAAAAAACTTTCCGTGCGGTGAATAAAAATACCGAATATATGGCTTTAAAATAGAAATATACAGCAAAGTAAACTAAATTTAAGAAACTCTATATGCTCTCTGATATTTTGTATTCTAATTCGTAAGTGTTTCAATATTTATATATTATATATACAGTGTGTCCCAGGATTAGCGAATTTATAGGTGTAAATGACAAAAAAAATCAGAGTTGAAAATTGGGCTTCTGGGGTTTCGCCCTGCTTAGTTTAAAACTAATTTTTGACATAATTTTACTTTCGAAAAATCAAGTAGGCCTTGGAAATTTTGAAAATACTGATTTTGTACACTAGTAAAGTGCCCCGTCTGTAGCTTTTACGACAAAATGTTAATAAAGAAAGTTGTTCAGAATAAAAAAACTAAGTGTTTGTGCAAAATTTCAAAATCCTAGGCCTCCTTTCATTTTTGTCCTTTTTTTATTGGAAAAGTGGGAAAAAGTGACCTTTTGGTAAAAGATATTACAAAATATTATTAAAGAAAGTTGTCCAGAATGGAAAATTTTATGCTACATATGCTTAATTTAGTAATAATCGGCTACATTAATTTTTTGACTGTTATTTTATCATTAGGTGTGCTTGGTTTTTCTATTCTCTGTGTAGGTAGAGTTACTGTCAAAGTTATTTTAATGCATAGGTATACACAATTTTCAATTCTGAACAACTTTCTTTAATCATATTTTTTAATATCTTTTACCAAAACGTCACTTTTTCCCACTTTTCCAATAAAAAAGGGACAAAAATGAAACGAGGCCTATGATTGAAATTTTGCACAGATACCTACTCAGTTTTTCATTCTGAACAACTTTCTTTAATAACATTTTGTCGTAAAAGCTACAGAAGGGGCACTTTACTAGTGTACAAAATCAGTATTTTCAAAGTTTCCAAGGTGTACTTGATTTTTCGAAAGTAAAATTATGTGGAAATTAGTTTCAAACTAAGCAGGGCGAAACCCCAGAAGCTCAATTTTCAACTCGAAATTTGTTTGCCATTTACACCTATAAATTCGCTAATCCTGGGACACACTGTATAATATATATATATATATATATATATATATATATATATATATATATATATATATAACCGCATACACGTGTTTCATGCTATTTGGCAATCATCGGTACGGTGTAACATTAACCAAATCAAAAGATAGGCATGATTTGGGAAGCAACAAATGAAGTCCAGGCAGGAGCCAACAGCACATTTGCAGCTTCAGTCAGCACATCCCCGATTTTGGGGCTTGTACTAACATCGCCACGGAGGCTGCTAAAGCGACCTGCGTGGAAATCTTCCCAAATCATGCCTATCTTTTGATTTGGTTAATGTTACACCGTATATATATATATATATATATATATATATATATATATATATATATATATATATATATATATATATATATATAATTTTTTTTACGTTTTATTCACCTTATCTGACAATAACTAATTTACAACAAAGCATCTTTGAAATAATTTGAGAGTACCCATGGAAACGCATCACATACCAAACACTATATTGTCTGCATTGTTTATTTTTTGTCAATTAAATTTATTATAATATGCCGATAAAATGTTTTAAGTTTCAGTTTTCAAACAAGTATAATAAAAAATATCTTTCATTACACGTCCAGAAATAGATTTTTCCGTGCTTGCATGACTTCCCGATTTCCAGACTCGTAATGAAATATACTATTAGTGGTGTTGAGATCACAAATTAAAATAAAAGAATAGTTTTGCAATTATTAAAAATTGCGCCGCAGTCGACATTCTTTTCAAAATTTCAAGGTCAAGCATTTTAATTGAATTTAACATATTCGACCCATCGACTTTAGAGGCCTTGGACAATTTTGAACTTTGAACTAAATGCGGAAATGCGGCAGGACGGAAACAAATTTGAGCTTCATTCAGAACATTTTTAGCTAAATTTGGAGGCTGGTGTCGAGTCAATTTACATCGGATAGGACGGTTTTTGAGCCATTCTGAATCTGAGGTCTAAAAAAGTACCTACCCATTTTAGCCCTTTTTAAAAAAAGGAAAAAAGTGCACTGGACGAGCAATAATTGGAAACTTCCAAATACACTTTTGACCAAATTTTCTACGGGTCAAACTTCCTCGGATAGGCTAATAGACCGAGAGATAGTGACAGATTTTTGGACATGATATTACACAGTATGTCTTTCAAAGGGCATTATGTTGCATATATTCTCACAATAATAAGGTATGAATCAGAGAGTCATCCTGGGATCTTCATATGAAAAATTGAATTTTCATTTATTCGAAAAATATGCGTTTCGATATGATCTTAGTCAGGCTGCCATGCATATGTTTTATAATAAAGAAAATAGAAAATTCCTCGGAAAACCCTAGGCATACCGTTAGCGTGGGCCCAAAGGGCTATTATTTTCACGTGTGAACTTGTATTTTAATAATTAATTTTTCCACGTTTCTGAACAGGCTGCCAGTAATGCCAGTAACTGCAATTGCTTGTTATGAAACTGCTGAAAAAAGGATGGCATACCGTTTGCGCATGTTCAAGTACAGTTTAAATTAAATGTTATTTAATCATTTAAACGATTTATTCAATGTAAAGTGTAGGTACTTGGACATGCGCAAACGGTATGCCATCTTTTCTTCAGCAGTTTTATGACAAGAACATAACATATCTTTGGCAGTCTGTTCAGAATCGTGGAAAAATTAAGTACAAGTTCACGTGGCAATAGTAGCCCTTTGGATCCACGTTAACATTATGCCTGAGGAATTTTCTATTTTGAACTTCATTATAAAACACATGGCAGCCTGACTAAAAGCATATCAAAACCCATATTTTTCGAATAAATGAAAACTCGCTTTTCCATATGGAGAACCCAGGATGACTCTCTGATTCATATCTTATTATTGTGAGAATATACGCAACATAATGCCCTTTGAAAGGCATACTGAGTAAAATCACGTCCAAAAATCTGTCACTATCTCCCGGCGGTCTACAATTTTAATATTATGGCCAAATCGACAAATTTTATTTGAGGGTTTATTTCAAAGAAGCCTTATAATGTCCCAAAAAAACTTTATTTTTGTAAAAAGTATGACCGGTTTCATGAACTACAATGTTCACATCCTCAGACACGCAAACACTAGAAAACCAAATCTTTTAGAAAAGAAATAATAATAATACCCAACACTCCAAAATTATCTTTTTAATACACTAACGAGAATTGTCACACACGTTAAAAAACTTTGTTTAAAGTTTCTTGGGACGTAATAAGGGTTCTTTGAAATAAACCCTCAAACTTTAAAGTTTTTTGGGACGTACAGGCGCGGCCTCATAAATGTTTCACACTAGGCACGAGAATTGAGCAAGAAATCAAGAATTCGGGGTACGTGCGGCAACGTTGCGCCACTTATACGGCTTCTCAAATCAACAACTTCCCCTACATTCCCTCGTACCACCCGGCTCCTCCCCGTAGAAAATAAAAATTGCCGTGAATACGTCAGTCAACGAACATATAGGTTAATTCGCTGCATTATTACTATAATAACAATTTATAAGTGGATTTAAACTTTTACACTGTTCCTTGGTGTTTTTAAATTCACGAGATCTGAAATTACGCGGATTTCTTTTATTGTCAAAGTGGTATTAGTTAAATATAAGGTATATCTAAGGATGATTGTGTTATTATTATAGAATAATCTCGTAGTGTTTTTTTTTACATTGGTTTATTACACTCCTTTATTTTAACCGAGAACCAAAACTTTGATTTAATTGAATTTTTAAAGCTCTATTCGAGGTTGTCGAAAGACTTTTGCGAATAAAACCGTCAATGTCCGTGGGCAGGATTGTAAGATTTTCCATTATTATTCAAAAAATCTAAGACCAACCTAACATCGCCGAATTTACTGTTTTTCGCACTGTAACTGGCAATGTCGCGTAAGGCAATGTCGCGTAATAAGATGCTAGATTTGCCGTCACTTACGCCTCTGAGGTTATGGCTGGCTTTCAAACTGCGAGAGAGGGGAGGGGCAATTGCAACGTTGTCAGTTGATCCTTTGCAACCGCACGTATTGGAACGATTTCAAGGGCCACGCCTGTACCTAATAAGGCTTCTTTGAAACAAAACCTCGAACTTGATTCTTCCAAATGGATACGTCAATTCAATTCAATTGACAAATTTTAGTATGCAAAGGGGTTGTGCCCGAAACTCTTTGGAAAATATCAGCCAAACTTGTTTTCCACGGATCTGATTTCACCATGTTCTGTACATCACGAAGCGTTGAATCGATTGACGCAAGATCATAGTCTTATATCATATAGCTATATAACCGTTTTCGCTCAAATTTTTTCTGAATGGTTGGTAGGTAAGATAGAAAATTTTCTTGGTTTTCACTTATTCATTCATATACTCACGTGTATAAAGACATTTATATGCGTTATTGTCCCGAATCGGAGGAAAGAAACGTAACATGTTAAATAACCACATACAAGCAGATTTCCAGGAGACGCAGTCATACAATTAAACAGGAAAAACACTGTCAGGTCGTCACTCTAGTACAGACCGGACGACCTGCGGGGCGGATGCCTAGCAAGGACACCGCTGCGAAAACATCAATTAGCCCCTGTGCTTAATTAGCAGGAGGCGGGCGAGAGAGGGCGGGACCGCCCTCCTTTGCCGCGTCCCGCGGAGAGCTTTGAGGGCGGATTTGGGGGCTTACGTCTGTTCAAATAAAGTGGAAATCAATGACAGACGCTAAACCAGTAAGTATTTCTTCTTTCGGGGCCTCCCATTGTACGACACAGAGTTGATCTTTTGTTACGGTACATAAAGAGATAACCCGTAAGCTTGGTGAAATGTTAGTTTGAAAACGGCGACTAAAAATGCACTGCATTGGATATACAGATGAGTGTAGCTATTATTTCTTAATAAAATCGTCAACAGACACTTCAAATTGCACAACATGGCAACGCTGCTATTCGAATTCAATCTCTCTGCATTGTTTGTGCATTGTTTGTGTAGTTTACGCCAGTGTGCCATTTTCTCTGATTGTTTACGTGTATATGTTTCATATTTTCAAATGTTTTTTGTTAATTTATAACTATTTATTAGTATTTACGATATATTATTTAATTTTGCAAACAATGAGACGGAGAAAGTGTGTATATATTAGTCTTAAAATAACCCTTTTAATTTTTTTATACGGGGTGCTACACGAAACCGTGACAAACCATATCTACTTATGATTTTTTAAATTATATATACAGGGTGAGTCACATCTAAAGGCAGAGCCGAAAACACAAGGAAGAATTCGCTAAAATAAGCACATATGCTTAATAAACATTAGCTCAAAAGCGCTTGATTCTCCATATACAGCGGTTTGAAAATTTTCCAATAATATATTTTTTAATTTCTTTCGGGTCCGTTTAGGAATTACAACCAAATTGGGTACACATTATGCATTATGGTGGGTTGCCATTTTGTGCAATAATCTGGCCCCATTCAGATGACCAGCGGCGTAGATACAAATAGTTACTCTAAATAATTGTAAAAAAAAGTAATAGGTACAATCCTGGACAAAACGACAAAATTAAATTCCAGTTCGCTTTTTTAAAAATAATAAATAGTAAAATAAACGAAAAATGTTCTTAGAAAAACTTTTAAAGAAAGAAAAGTTTACGGGAAAATTAAAAAAATAATGAAACTGTTGCCACCTTAAACAATAAAATGTTATTTACTCTATTTTTAATGCCTTGGCACTAGTTTAAAAAATCCGAAATCCGAAAAAACTGTACCAGATATAATAAAATACCAAGAGACACTTTTGTTCCAAATTGAATGGTCTATCTGAAAAAGGCAACATTTTTCGTTTTGCACAGAACCGTACTAATATATTTTTTTTTACAATAATTTAGTGTAACTATTTGTATCTACGCCGCTGGTCATCTTAATGAGGCCAAATTATTGGACAAAATGGCAACCTACCGATGCATAATGTGTACCAAATTTGGTTGGAATTCTTAAACGGGCTCAAGAAAAAATTAAAAAATATGTTATTTTTGGAAAAATTTCAACACGCTGTATATGGAGAACCAAGCTTTTTTGAGCTAATGTTTATTAAGCATATATGCTTATTTTAGCGAATTCTACCTTGTGTTTTCGGCTCTGCCTTTAGATGTGAGTCACCCTGTATAATTACACGTTTTTATTATAATTTTTTCAGCTTAGCAATTCTATTTTCGAGTTTTATAGCTACTAAATTTATTTATTTGCGGATCTCATGATAAAGGACTATCGATGCGGTAACAAAAGAATAACTTACTAGAATCCCAAAATGTTTGGAATCTTTTAAAACTTTACTGTTACTTACCGATATTCTCGAAATAATATAAGAATTTTAGGAAAATCTTAAGAGCTCCTTATATTTTGGAATTTTATTATGTGATTCTCTTACAAATATTTTTTATTATTGCATCGATCGTCTGTCTTTATCATGAGAACCACAAATAATTCAAGTTAAATAAATTTAGTATAAAATTTTAAAATGGAATATTTAATAGGTTAACCGAACCGAACCGACTACAATTTTAGAGGCCAATACAAAATATAAAGTTGTTTCAAATTAACAATAATATTATTATATTCTTATTGTGACAAAGAAAACATTATTTAACAAAAACAACTGCTTTATTTTGTATTTTCCTCTAAAATTAGGAATCGAAGTATATTTTAATTTTGTACCATTTTCAGAAGTTTCCATTTTCTGGCCACTCTGCACATCTAAGGTGAAATCACTAAACGTCAATCCTACAAACCATTTTATAAAAATATACATCTTTTTCGCAATTGACATACGCCCGGACATACTGTTTATGTATGACTAAAAATTGACAAATTAAAACGACAGGCTTAAAACTTCCCATAGAAATGAAAATGAAACATAAAAACAATGACAACAGGTATTTATATACTCATAGGTACCTACATTTTATAATTAGTATTCCTATTTAAACTTTACTCGTTGTAGAATCTTTCCATAACGTTTTGAGATGGGTATCAACTAGAATTAAGAGGCTACGATACTTATGAAATCCGCCCAAAGTGCCCGACTCAATTCAGGACAAACGTCGCTCGATTAGATATGCCTATCCTTTTCCTTCCTCTGGTCCCCACGACTCCCCACTCCAGCCTGCCCCTTCATAGTGCTACGATTGAGGGGCAGGCCGGCCGTGGGTACTACACTGAGAAAAATCTGTCACTTTGTAAAAAAAAACCTGTTTAATTCAATATGAGATATTATTCCTCAAACTCAAGCAGAAGCTTTTTTGTAACTAACAATAATCAATTCAATTACAATTGATATTGAATTCTAATGAATAATTTAAATGTAATATTTTATTTCAATAAATAGCGTGTTCTGGAATTGATTCTATAATACTTCTTTTCTAAGCACATTCTTTTGTCAGAACAACATAACGTTTCATGGTGTTGAATTGAATAGGGATACATTTAACTGTTCATTATACTGAAATTACAACTATTGTCACTGAATTTTTGCTGGATTTGTAATACTTAATTGTGGGTACTAATATCAATTATAGCCATTCACTTGCAGTGTTCATTATGACTACGAACGATATAGAGTGTAGGGTTGATTCAAAACCTTTAATTTGCGGTCACTGTGTGCACTCCTAAGTTAACCCCCAGTTAACCCTGAAAAAATCAGCTTGTTTTAAAGAATTTTTTTTTACCCTTATAAAGCACTTTAGATAGTGGTGATCTTTTACCTATATCTCGTGAAGTATTGAAGTTAAAAAAAAACTTCATGAGGGAAAGTTGTAGAGAACGTAATAATGTATACATAAGAAGAAAAAAAATTGTACACATGAGAAGAAAAAAAATTGCAAAAAAATGTTTGCAAAACCACTCCTATTGCGGGGTTCGTAACACGACTTCGACGGTGATTTTTTGGGGTTATACTCAGGACGCTACCCACAACCAACCCTGAAAATATCTACCTGTTAAGAATCATTTTTTTTTCTATCTCTATAAAAAAATGACAATTTGCTTGGACTATGATTACTTACATTGATGAATATAAAAGTTGCAATTAAGTTATTTTGTTCATCCAATGAATTATAATGTTTTTTCAGTTGCTTCTGGGGTACTCTTATACAAATAAAATAAATTTAATTGTTTATGATATTTGTTGATATTTTAAAACCGAGGTTATGCTTTCATTGTAGTATGCCAATTTTAGTATCGAAGTGACAATACGTCTTCTTAACGGAAATTCAAACTATTTTAAACTTATTGGTTCATCTGCAATTACGTCAAAAGTATAGATTATATTGTTGGGACCACATGGATTTGCTTGTATATTTAAAGTAGGTAATGGAAAAGTGACTATATACACGAACTCACTAAAATCACAACAGTCTTTTTTTCCTGTGTAGACGTGTAGATAATATGAAATAATAACTCGTGCCGGCCGCCGCCGACGGCCGCCGGGGTCACACGAGTCTCGCCGATGCCGACGAAGAAGCGCGAATATATATTTAAAAAACGGCGGTGGCCTGTTTGCTTTATTGCAAAAATGATATTTTTCAGGGCGTTCACTTTTCGTTGGCAACACACTGCATAGCTTTTTGGCGTCGAAGCAATTTTACTATTATTTTTCATATCAGCAAAGGTGCATGCTATGAAGGGTTCGTGTATAAAAAAAACTTCTGTAATTGCTCAATTATAAAATCTAAATTAACGATTCGATTACCGAATTCTTCTTGAACCACATTAGGGTCAGTTGAACATCTATTAATGTTTGATTGGATAATTGTTCTGCATAATAGTGTTGCTACGACTAAAAAAGTGCGTCTAAAGTCTACTTCTTCAAAATGTTTTATATAACTAGTAGGTATTCCATATTTACATTTGTGTAATAATAAATAAATCTAACTAAAAACTTTCTACACTGTAAGAGTTCACTTTAGAGGGATTAGAGTGAATAGGCCATATTATATCACAACGGTTTCGTTAATCTATAAAATTACATCCTCAAGGACTAATTTATAGAGTTACGAAACTGGTCTCCCTTTTTAAATAAAGTAATAGTTGTGAGATAATAGGAGCTATTAATTTCTAATCCCTTGTAAATGTTCCATTCAAAGCCCTGTTTTTCCCATAAAGTTTGTTTCCCAAACCCTATGCACCTGCAGTACTACTTATACCTAAATCCGAATAAGTGTGCAAAATGCAAAAGATGTAGGTACCCCTCTCTCAAATTCTGGAAACCATATTAGGTACCTACGGGAATAAAAGCACTCAAGCCCACAAATTACTCCTATTGGTTTCACTACATGTGACTGTTGTGACATCATTATCAAACATTATAGGTATTCTTGCCCTGACTGCCCCTTATTCTGACAAATCTGAATTATCGAACATCCTAGAAAATGTATTAAAATGTCATAAATTCGACAGACTGGAACAATAAAATGTACTGTTTTTATTTTGCCCGATTTTCAACTCCAATGACTTTCGAACAATCTTCTAACGAAGAAGTTTCTAAAACTGACTGGATGTCAGAATTATTATCGCGATTTACATAGGAATTCGTTTTCAAAAAATGCTTCACATGACCCATTTATTTGACAAAATTATTACTTGTACCTATCACATTTTTAAAGTAAAAATCAAGCGCACAATTTGGTCTAGAATTTAAATTTACTCTTTTTGCACGACCAGGCCATTTCATGCCCTAGGGATTAAACCATTTTACACAAAAGCAAAAAGTAGGTACTTTGTGAATAATAATTATTTATTTTCTAAAATTGATTTGTGGCGCAATGGATTATTAATTATTTATTTATAATTCCTGGAGGAATAATAATAATGAGTATTATTATATGCCAGTCGACATACATAATGTCGCGGTAGAAAATATTTTCTTCGGGTACCTACTCGGAAATATAAATATTTGCTAACATACTAACATTCAAAACAAGCGAAACACAAATAAGGGAGACTGAGACTAATAAAATGAAAAATGAACCATCTGATATCGATTGAAAGTTCCCCTGACGTGGTTTCCGAGCCCGGTGAGGTACGCCGAAGTAGGGGGAAGTAGGGGAACCACGAGTTCCAGCGAACGCCCGCCCGCCCGCCTATCTCCGTACGTCTAATTCCTGCTCGAATGGCCAATTCACGGATCATTTTATTGCCGGGCAATGGGTTCGTAGTTTTCAAATCATAGCCAAACGAACAAACGTATCGACTTGAAAGTAGTCTTAAAATAATGTTATAGAATGCCTCAATCGTCGTTGTGTCCTTCGAATTATTTTTGAGCGGTGGAAATACTCGAAATTCTTAACCGAATATAGTCGAATTTCGGGTATGTTTGGCATTTTTTTTCACAGTGTCGCATTAGTCCTGCACAGTTCGTGATACACAACGACGATTCTTCGTAGTTTTATCTAAGCCACAAAAAAAAATCAAGTGAAAATATTAAGAAATGCAAGTAGGAGATGCAAACTACGAAACCCTTGAAAATGGGGGGTGTCGTAGCGCCTTAAGAGTTATGTCCTACCAAACTTGTGACTTCAGGGAATTGGCTGCAGTCGTACCTAAAAACCGATTCCCGAGCGAAGGGGCCAGGACCGGACCTCGCCTAATTACGCAAACAGGTGGCCCGAGACCCGAATTACCATATTTTGGCCCAGCGGGGCGGCCCGAATTGAAAGTTGAGAGTCAGAGCGCTTACGTGAACTTAGTACAAGATAACAGAAAGGCGGAAATACAATTTTCAAGGAAGCTACCTACCTATTACAAAGGAGCAAACTGAGTATAATAAAACAGTAAAAGTAGTTTGTATGTTGCCAAACGGTGAAAATGGGGGGTATCGTAGCGCCTTAAGAGTTATGTCCTACCAAACTTGTGACTTCAGGGAATTGGCTGCAGTCGTACCTAAAAACCGATTCCCGAGCGAAGGGGCCAGGACCGGACCTCGCCTAATTACGCAAACAGGTGGCCCGAGACCCGAATTACCATATTTTGGCCCAGCGGGGCGGCCCGAATTGAAAGTTGAGAGTCAGAGCGCTTACGTGAACTTAGTACAAGATAACAGAAAGGCGGAAATACAATTTTCAAGGAAGCTACCTACCTATTACAAAGGAGCAAACTGAGTATAATAAAACAGTAAAAGTAGTTTGTATGTTGCCAAACGGTGAAAATGGGGGGTATCGTAGCGCCTTAAGAGTTATGTCCTACCAAACTTGTGACTTCAGGGAATTGGCTGCAGTCGTACCTAAAAACCGATTCCCGAGCGAAGGGGCCAGGACCGGACCTCGCCTAATTACGCAAACAGGTGGCCCGAGACCCGAATTACCATATTTTGGCCCAGCGGGGCGGCCCGAATTGAAAGTTGAGAGTCAGAGCGCTTACGTGAACTTAGTACAAGATAACAGAAAGGCGGAAATACAATTTTCAAGGAAGCTACCTACCTATTACAAAGGAGCAAACTGAGTATAATAAAACAGTAAAAGTAGTTTGTATGTTGCCAAACGGTGAAAATGGGGGGTATCGTAGCGCCTTAAGAGTTATGTCCTACCAAACTTGTGACTTCAGGGAATTGGCTGCAGTCGTACCTAAAAACCGATTCCCGAGCGAAGGGGCCAGGACCGGACCTCGCCTAATTACGCAAACAGGTGGCCCGAGACCCGAATTACCATATTTTGGCCCAGCGGGGCGGCCCGAATTGAAAGTTGAGAGTCAGAGCGCTTACGTGAACTTAGTACAAGATAACAGAAAGGCGGAAATACAATTTTCAAGGAAGCTACCTACCTATTACAAAGGAGCAAACTGAGTATAATAAAACAGTAAAAGTAGTTTGTATGTTGCCAAACGGTGAAAATGGGGGGTATCGTAGCGCCTTAAGAGTTATGTCCTACCAAACTTGTGACTTCAGGGAATTGGCTGCAGTCGTACCTAAAAACCGATTCCCGAGCGAAGGGGCCAGGACCGGACCTCGCCTAATTACGCAAACAGGTGGCCCGAGACCCGAATTACCATATTTTGGCCCAGCGGGGCGGCCCGAATTGAAAGTTGAGAGTCAGAGCGCTTACGTGAACTTAGTACAAGATAACAGAAAGGCGGAAATACAATTTTCAAGGAAGCTACCTACCTATTACAAAGGAGCAAACTGAGTATAATAAAACAGTAAAAGTAGTTTGTATGTTGCCAAACGGTGAAAATGGGGGGTATCGTAGCGCCTTAAGAGTTATGTCCTACCAAACTTGTGACTTCAGGGAATTGGCTGCAGTCGTACCTAAAAACCGATTCCCGAGCGAAGGGGCCAGGACCGGACCTCGCCTAATTACGCAAACAGGTGGCCCGAGACCCGAATTACCATATTTTGGCCCAGCGGGGCGGCCCGAATTGAAAGTTGAGAGTCAGAGCGCTTACGTGAACTTAGTACAAGATAACAGAAAGGCGGAAATACAATTTTCAAGGAAGCTACCTACCTATTACAAAGGAGCAAACTGAGTATAATAAAACAGTAAAAGTAGTTTGTATGTTGCCAAACGGTGAAAATGGGGGGTATCGTAGCGCCTTAAGAGTTATGTCCTACCAAACTTGTGACTTCAGGGAATTGGCTGCAGTCGTACCTAAAAACCGATTCCCGAGCGAAGGGGCCAGGACCGGACCTCGCCTAATTACGCAAACAGGTGGCCCGAGACCCGAATTACCATATTTTGGCCCAGCGGGGCGGCCCGAATTGAAAGTTGAGAGTCAGAGCGCTTACGTGAACTTAGTACAAGATAACAGAAAGGCGGAAATACAATTTTCAAGGAAGCTACCTACCTATTACAAAGGAGCAAACTGAGTATAATAAAACAGTAAAAGTAGTTTGTATGTTGCCAAACGGTGAAAATGGGGGGTATCGTAGCGCCTTAAGAGTTATGTCCTACCAAACTTGTGACTTCAGGGAATTGGCTGCAGTCGTACCTAAAAACCGATTCCCGAGCGAAGGGGCCAGGACCGGACCTCGCCTAATTACGCAAACAGGTGGCCCGAGACCCGAATTACCATATTTTGGCCCAGCGGGGCGGCCCGAATTGAAAGTTGAGAGTCAGAGCGCTTACGTGAACTTAGTACAAGATAACAGAAAGGCGGAAATACAATTTTCAAGGAAGCTACCTACCTATTACAAAGGAGCAAACTGAGTATAATAAAACAGTAAAAGTAGTTTGTATGTTGCCAAACGGTGAAAATGGGGGGTATCGTAGCGCCTTAAGAGTTATGTCCTACCAAACTTGTGACTTCAGGGAATTGGCTGCAGTCGTACCTAAAAACCGATTCCCGAGCGAAGGGGCCAGGACCGGACCTCGCCTAATTACGCAAACAGGTGGCCCGAGACCCGAATTACCATATTTTGGCCCAGCGGGGCGGCCCGAATTGAAAGTTGAGAGTCAGAGCGCTTACGTGAACTTAGTACAAGATAACAGAAAGGCGGAAATACAATTTTCAAGGAAGCTACCTACCTATTACAAAGGAGCAAACTGAGTATAATAAAACAGTAAAAGTAGTTTGTATGTTGCCAAACGGTGAAAATGGGGGGTATCGTAGCGCCTTAAGAGTTATGTCCTACCAAACTTGTGACTTCAGGGAATTGGCTGCAGTCGTACCTAAAAACCGATTCCCGAGCGAAGGGGCCAGGACCGGACCTCGCCTAATTACGCAAACAGGTGGCCCGAGACCCGAATTACCATATTTTGGCCCAGCGGGGCGGCCCGAATTGAAAGTTGAGAGTCAGAGCGCTTACGTGAACTTAGTACAAGATAACAGAAAGGCGGAAATACAATTTTCAAGGAAGCTACCTACCTATTACAAAGGAGCAAACTGAGTATAATAAAACAGTAAAAGTAGTTTGTATGTTGCCAAACGGTGAAAATGGGGGGTATCGTAGCGCCTTAAGAGTTATGTCCTACCAAACTTGTGACTTCAGGGAATTGGCTGCAGTCGTACCTAAAAACCGATTCCCGAGCGAAGGGGCCAGGACCGGACCTCGCCTAATTACGCAAACAGGTGGCCCGAGACCCGAATTACCATATTTTGGCCCAGCGGGGCGGCCCGAATTGAAAGTTGAGAGTCAGAGCGCTTACGTGAACTTAGTACAAGATAACAGAAAGGCGGAAATACAATTTTCAAGGAAGCTACCTACCTATTACAAAGGAGCAAACTGAGTATAATAAAACAGTAAAAGTAGTTTGTATGTTGCCAAACGGTGAAAATGGGGGGTATCGTAGCGCCTTAAGAGTTATGTCCTACCAAACTTGTGACTTCAGGGAATTGGCTGCAGTCGTACCTAAAAACCGATTCCCGAGCGAAGGGGCCAGGACCGGACCTCGCCTAATTACGCAAACAGGTGGCCCGAGACCCGAATTACCATATTTTGGCCCAGCGGGGCGGCCCGAATTGAAAGTTGAGAGTCAGAGCGCTTACGTGAACTTAGTACAAGATAACAGAAAGGCGGAAATACAATTTTCAAGGAAGCTACCTACCTATTACAAAGGAGCAAACTGAGTATAATAAAACAGTAAAAGTAGTTTGTATGTTGCCAAACGGTGAAAATGGGGGGTATCGTAGCGCCTTAAGAGTTATGTCCTACCAAACTTGTGACTTCAGGGAATTGGCTGCAGTCGTACCTAAAAACCGATTCCCGAGCGAAGGGGCCAGGACCGGACCTCGCCTAATTACGCAAACAGGTGGCCCGAGACCCGAATTACCATATTTTGGCCCAGCGGGGCGGCCCGAATTGAAAGTTGAGAGTCAGAGCGCTTACGTGAACTTAGTACAAGATAACAGAAAGGCGGAAATACAATTTTCAAGGAAGCTACCTACCTATTACAAAGGAGCAAACTGAGTATAATAAAACAGTAAAAGTAGTTTGTATGTTGCCAAACGGTGAAAATGGGGGGTATCGTAGCGCCTTAAGAGTTATGTCCTACCAAACTTGTGACTTCAGGGAATTGGCTGCAGTCGTACCTAAAAACCGATTCCCGAGCGAAGGGGCCAGGACCGGACCTCGCCTAATTACGCAAGCAGGTGGCCCGAGACCCGAATTACCATATTTTGGCCCAGCGGGGCGGCCCGAATTGAAAGTTGAGAGTCAGAGCGCTTACGTGAACTTAGTACAAGATAACAGAAAGGCGGAAATACAATTTTCAAGGAAGCTACCTACCTATTACAAAGGAGCAAACTGAGTATAATAAAACAGTAAAAGTAGTTTGTATGTTGCCAAACGGTGAAAATGGGGGGTATCGTAGCGCCTTAAGAGTTATGTCCTACCAAACTTGTGACTTCAGGGAATTGGCTGCAGTCGTACCTAAAAACCGATTCCCGAGCGAAGGGGCCAGGACCGGACCTCGCCTAATTACGCAAACAGGTGGCCCGAGACCCGAATTACCATATTTTGGCCCAGCGGGGCGGCCCGAATTGAAAGTTGAGAGTCAGAGCGCTTACGTGAACTTAGTACAAGATAACAGAAAGGCGGAAATACAATTTTCAAGGAAGCTACCTACCTATTACAAAGGAGCAAACTGAGTATAATAAAACAGTAAAAGTAGTTTGTATGTTGCCAAACGGTGAAAATGGGGGGTATCGTAGCGCCTTAAGAGTTATGTCCTACCAAACTTGTGACTTCAGGGAATTGGCTGCAGTCGTACCTAAAAACCGATTCCCGAGCGAAGGGGCCAGGACCGGACCTCGCCTAATTACGCAAACAGGTGGCCCGAGACCCGAATTACCATATTTTGGCCCAGCGGGGCGGCCCGAATTGAAAGTTGAGAGTCAGAGCGCTTACGTGAACTTAGTACAAGATAACAGAAAGGCGGAAATACAATTTTCAAGGAAGCTACCTACCTATTACAAAGGAGCAAACTGAGTATAATAAAACAGTAAAAGTAGTTTGTATGTTGCCAAACGGTGAAAATGGGGGGTATCGTAGCGCCTTAAGAGTTATGTCCTACCAAACTTGTGACTTCAGGGAATTGGCTGCAGTCGTACCTAAAAACCGATTCCCGAGCGAAGGGGCCAGGACCGGACCTCGCCTAATTACGCAAACAGGTGGCCCGAGACCCGAATTACCATATTTTGGCCCAGCGGGGCGGCCCGAATTGAAAGTTGAGAGTCAGAGCGCTTACGTGAACTTAGTACAAGATAACAGAAAGGCGGAAATACAATTTTCAAGGAAGCTACCTACCTATTACAAAGGAGCAAACTGAGTATAATAAAACAGTAAAAGTAGTTTGTATGTTGCCAAACGGTGAAAATGGGGGGTATCGTAGCGCCTTAAGAGTTATGTCCTACCAAACTTGTGACTTCAGGGAATTGGCTGCAGTCGTACCTAAAAACCGATTCCCGAGCGAAGGGGCCAGGACCGGACCTCGCCTAATTACGCAAACAGGTGGCCCGAGACCCGAATTACCATATTTTGGCCCAGCGGGGCGGCCCGAATTGAAAGTTGAGAGTCAGAGCGCTTACGTGAACTTAGTACAAGATAACAGAAAGGCGGAAATACAATTTTCAAGGAAGCTACCTACCTATTACAAAGGAGCAAACTGAGTATAATAAAACAGTAAAAGTAGTTTGTATGTTGCCAAACGGTGAAAATGGGGGGTATCGTAGCGCCTTAAGAGTTATGTCCTACCAAACTTGTGACTTCAGGGAATTGGCTGCAGTCGTACCTAAAAACCGATTCCCGAGCGAAGGGGCCAGGACCGGACCTCGCCTAATTACGCAAGCAGGTGGCCCGAGACCCGAATTACCATATTTTGGCCCAGCGGGGCGGCCCGAATTGAAAGTTGAGAGTCAGAGCGCTTACGTGAACTTAGTACAAGATAACAGAAAGGCGGAAATACAATTTTCAAGGAAGCTACCTACCTATTACAAAGGAGCAAACTGAGTATAATAAAACAGTAAAAGTAGTTTGTATGTTGCCAAACGGTGAAAATAATTTGACAAATAAATCGCACTGACGCTGATATTTTGGAATAAAATAAATTCAAGGGTTGCTTGATTGTCAATCGCATCGTAGAAAGCTTAGGTAACTGTGATTAGTTGATTTTGATTCTATAACCAAAGTCTAGAGAATATACTATAAGTCGGGTCTCTCCTTTGAATTGAAGTCGTCGAAAAGCCGCCGATTTTTTGAGACCGGTCGTAAATTAATGTCAGCTCGCCACTCGGCAATTTACGAGGGCGGACTATCCAAACCACCGTAAAGCTGGTTGCAAGTTATACGGGGAAACTTTCCATTATGCACAATAGAAACGATATGTATAGCGGAAAAATAAGGAGCATACTATGTATAATAAAATGCAGGTATTTTACTTTTTCCGTTTAAATAACACAAGATATACCTAACTGTACATAGGGTAAGTAAAAATATACATAAGTGTCTACCTAGGAGCAAACAAAATTATTTACATAGTTTACAAGTTTTGCAAAATTGTAAATTTGGGATTTGATTTATTTTGTCTTTGGGTTTTTAATTCCCTATTCGCAAATTTAAGTGTGTAGTAAATACGAACTCGCGTATATAATGAAACCAAATAGTCGTGAGGAAAATTTGCACACGGATGTATGTATTTATTTTACTGATCGGAATTCCTTGAGTAGGCTAGAACCTAAGCCATCCTGATGCGATAAGTCATTAAATTTTGATAAGAAAATATTTTCTAAATTGATTATATATTCACTAAATTCTCGTGAAGGTACTGTCAAACTGCCAAATGGCCCTGAAACGCCTGCATAGGCTTTTAGTTCGCAAAATATTGTTGACTTGTCTCTGTCTGCCAGATTACGCATACGAATATGCCTCTAACCATAAGCTTCTGGTAATAATCTTAATGGAACAGCAGTTGTTGGTCATCAAAATGTGCCTTACAAATTGTTATACGTTTATGTGCCTCTTCAGATGCAATATTCGCAAATTTATGGTCTGTGACGAACCCTAAGGCCTTCCTCCATTGCTGACATCTGCAATTATCACAATATTTTTATTTACAACAAAGAAAGAAACACACCTGTGACATGTTGGCTTTATATTATTCAACATATACAATGTTTATGTCATATAAGTAATATTATGCATAATACGAGTATTATGTAATAAAATTTCGATGACTATAGAAATAATTATTGATTAACACATTTTTCTTAATTAAACTCCTGGACAAAATTAACGCAACATCATAAATTTGCCACTTATTTGATGCTATTTTTTTTCTGAATTTATGATCCGATTTGAATGATTTTTTTTTTGCATTGTAGGTTGGTTCCTTGACAATGTCATAGTTTTCGCTGTTTATGATAAAAAGTTCATTTTCGATTTATACCGGGTGTAACAAAAATTTTATGTTTTTTTCCGAAAATTCGTATCACCCTGTGGAGTATACTAGCAGCCGAAACATATAGCAGTTGACATTAGACGATCTTTCTTCGACATTTTCTTTTTTAGTTTACTTCATTATCTCTGTTATTAAAGGAGAGACACTGTTTTATATCGTACCATGTTTTTATAGACTTTATTATTCAACACAGTCATTGTTGAATGTTTTCAAGTACGCTATGGAACTTTTCTGACATTTCAAGCGATGTGTCAACAGATGTTGTGTTTTAAAGTTACAAAGGTCGAATAAAATTCGCCATACCGATAAAAACTGTTCGGAAACTGCTTATTAAACGTTCGTTTCATATGCCCAGTTGCCCGACGAGTATTTTATCATACAATATTGTCTCGAACAATCAGAAGACGTTTAAATGAGGCTGGTTTAAACGACAATATAGTCGGGCAACTGGGCATATGAAACAAACGTTTAATAAGCAGTTTCTGAACAGTTTTTATCGGTATGGCGAATTTTATTTGACTTTTGTAACTTTAAAACACAACATCTGTTGATACATCGCTTGAAATGTCAGAAAAGTTCCATAGCCTACTTGAAAATATTCAACAATGACTGTGTTGAATAATAAAGTCTATAAAAACATGTTACGATATAAAACAGTGTATCTCCTTTAATAACAGAGATAATGAAGTAAACCAAAAAAGAAAATGTTGAAGAAAGATGGACCTACCGTCTAATGTTAACTGCTATATGTTTCGGTTGCTAGTATACTCCACAGGGTGATACATATTTTCGGAAAAAAACATAACATTTTTGTTACACCAGGTATAAATCGAAAATGAACTTTTTATCATAAACAGCGAAAACTATGACATTGTCAAGGAACCAACCTACAATGCAAAAAGAAATCATTCAAATCGGATCATAAATTCAGAAAAAAAATAGCATCCTATAAGTGGCACATTTATGATGTTGCGTTAATTTTGTCCAGGAGTTTATATACGTCAAACTAAATTTTACCTTTCAGGGTCTTTCGGAATTCGAAAAAAGTACACAGAGATTTTGAATTTCTTTTACAGCCATCCGCACTGCAAAATAATTGGCAACGGTATTGGATATAATTTACGCGCACCCGGTACAGTAAGAAGCACACCGTCCGAGAGACACTGTGTAACAAAGTGAAGCTCCGAATCGCCCGCTCAGCGGGATATCGATCGAGGGCTAATAAGGCGAAGGTAGCGGGATCGGACAGGAGGGAAATATTTGTTTACACAGGCCAAGTGAGCGGACTTATAGTATTCTCTAGACTTTGCTATAACTATTGGACAACCAAAAAAGTTGAAAGTTTCTCTAACTCCATAGTAAGAAACATCCCAATTTTTCTCCTCGAGGAGATGCGTTCGAGAACTCGGATGTGTATTAGTCTCAATTAAGATCTTACACGACAATGCACTTACACACGCCACCGCCGCCGGGAGCAACGAATCGACGGTCTGGACTCCTAATGCCTGCCGGGAAATTTGTTGTTAACGTACCTGGATCGTCCTGAGTGCACTTACCCCTATCGATTCTATTTTTAATCTTTTAAAAAGCGGCCGAGCCAGCGAGAGAGCCCTAACGGGGGAAAAGCTACGTTCTGTTGTAAGGTAAGTGTGTCGATAGAGAGAAATACAAACTTAGTAAGTACCTACCTATATAGAATTGTTTTATACTAACACCCTTATTTTATCTCAATTCCGGTCCGAAGATATTATCATAGTCGAACGAAACTCTGTTCAAACCCCCTACACCTGCCAACACTGAGAAAAAAAGAGAAATAATCATGACCTTGTGATTTTGTGATTTTCTATTTAAATTATTTGTCCGTAATATTTCTAAAAAAAATTCACCTGTTTTGTCGTATAGGTACCTACCCGCTTTAAAAAAAAATTATTTTGATGGACCCACTCCCACACCAAAACAAATTTCTATTGGTGACACTGGTCACTGGCCAAAAAAAAAAAGAATTCTGTAAAGGAAAAAGGAATACCTACTCCTTGGCAACAATGATACTGGGCCCATAGTTATCAAAAAAGAAATTACCACCGCAGTTGACAGTAATATTTTTTTGATTACTCTTTGTGATACGTTTCAAAAATATAACCGAAAATATAATCTTGTGCTGGCAATGGGCATTGAGTAAAATAATATACATATAATTGTATTTTAAAATATACAGGATGTCTCTAAAAGGTTTGTACAAAATCTTACCACACATTCGTAAAATGGTACAAGAGTACAAGAGTTTGTGAAGATAGGAAAAAAATTACTAAGAAAAGTTGTTCAAAATTAAGATAATCCATAATACCAATTTTCGAAAAAATCGGCAACATAAATTATTATATTAAATTCTTCCACAGTAACATAATTAACAATCTACAAGCGTTGACTGAAGGTTTAAATCTTCACCCAACGCTACAAGTTTTAGACTTATTTACTCAAACAACACTGCCCCAACGTATATTCTGCACGTTTTTAAACGGAAAACTAATTCAGAAAACTCTTCTCATCTCATCTAAAGATATCGGGTCTCTAATCTTGTCCTTAATCAAAGTTGACCGATGTTTTCTAAAATTGGCATTGTGGTTACCTTTTAATTTCGGACAACTTTTCCTAATAACTTTTTTCCATATTACATTTTTTAAATTTTTGAACACCACGTACAAGAAATGTTAATTGCCTTTTTCTATGCTAATCTTATTTTAAGAACAAGCAAAACTTTTTGTTTTTAATATTTTTCCTATTGGACTCCCTAACTGTGGACCTACTGTATATATATATATTTTAAAATATAATATACAGGGTGATTCAGTTTTATTCTGCAACACTTCAACAGGAGATAGAAAACCAAAAAATAACAGCACTTTCTTTTACAAACTATATCATTTTAAAGTCTTATAAAAAAGTTACAGGTGTTAAAGTTGTAAGAAATATGTGGACTTTATTGAATATTTACCAAACTAGTTGAGATATTTAAGTCATATTTTGGACATGTTATAGCGGCATGGGTTAGCATAAAACCTGTTAATATCAAACACCTTGAACAACCAGTGGCGTAGAAGTGGGTAATTACTATAATTGTTTTTAGAAAAAAAAAACGAACCACCTTGTATACCAATAAAATGTATTCAATTTCTTATGTAAATTTTAATTGTAAACTAAAACGTTCTCTTAGCATTTTTTCCTATGTGTCATGGTTTCATAGCAAATTTGATTTTTTCGTATTTTTTTCGAGGTATTTCTGAAAAATTAACTTAACAATTCGCTCCATAAGTTTAGACTCAAAGTAGAAATACAGTAACTTTTCCCAATAAACTTACCCATTCAAGGTTTTACTTTTCAAGACACAGAGTGCTCGAAAGAGCGTAACAGTTAGTTGTACCTATCTTCCTTAAATGTTTTAGACCCTGTATCTTCAAAAGTATAGCCTTAAATATGTAAGTTTATTGGAAAAAGTTACTTTATTTAAAATAGCAAACACATTATTTCTACTTTACGTGTTACTTATGGAGCAAATCTTTAAATAATTTTTCAGAAATACCCCGAAATAATACAAAAAATCAAATTTGCCTTGAAACCATGACACACACGAAAAAATACCAAGAGGACATTTTTGTTTAAAATTAAAATTTACATAATAAATTGAATACATTTTATTGCTATACAAGGTGGTTCTTTTTTTTCTTCTAAAAACAATTATACTAATTACCCGCTTCTACGCCACTGGTTGTTCAAGGTGTTTGATATTAACAGGTTGTATGCTAACCCATGCCGTTATTACGTGTATTAAATATGACTTAAATATCTCAACAAATCCACATTATTCTTACAAACACACACTGTAACTTTTTTACAAGACCTTAAAATGATATAGTTTATAGAAGAAAGTGCGGTTATTTTTTGGTTTTCTATCACCTGTTGAAGTGTCGCAGAATAAAACTGAATCACCCTGTATATTCTTTTACTGGATAACAGGAAAACGTTAAAAACCAATTTGTGTTGTCAAAAATTGAAAATGTACCTAGATTTTTGTCTATTGTTAATGTTGGCGAGTTATTCGAAATGCGATTTAAAATAACGATTCCATTTGCGGGATTGCGTAGAATTTGAGTAGAATTTCGTGTTCCATTTTCCGCGCCGCCAAAATTTCTGATGCTGTTTTCATGAACGCAGGATAATTGGGCGCTATTCATACAGGAGTTGCTTTTTATTATTCCCGTCAACATTGTGCCGAATTCCGCACCGTAAAAATTACAAAATGGCGTACACATGTTCAGCCATTATAATATTAATCGAATTTCCAAACAGCCCCCACAATGGGGTCGTTATTCAGATACACGACGCGAACCCGTAAAGGCGCACAGAAACGTATTAGGATTTTTTGAAAAAAAAAATAGTTAAAGTGGGTGAAACAGAACCTCATAAAAAATGTGCCATGCTTATTATTGTTTTTATAACAATTTTTGTATTAAACAATGAATAATAGTAGTTTATATTTAAAATATTAATAATGTCGGTTCTACTAAAGGGTGGTCCAACAAGAACAAGAATGAAGAATGTGCTAGCACAGTCGCAGTCAGTCGTCGTGGCGATAAAAAAGATGTACCTAGCTAGTTTTTGAATTGTAGTTATGGCGAAAGGGTGGCAATTACTATTATCTTTCTGCTTCATTGCCATTTACTCTATATGTACTTTGAAACCTTATATAGGAATTAGAACTGTAGCTGTAGGGCGATTAGTAACCTAAATTACAGATCACAGATGATAACCCTACTTATGTCTAACAGTTTTGATTACTAATACGGCTCTGTTGCCTGAATAAATATAATTTCTATATTTTTATTTATCATTCGCAGTGCCATATATATAATAATGATACATGCGCATAGATTATAGGGTATTTGGAATTCCGGCAATAAATGTTTAAGCCTTTGGGAATTCGTTTTTCCAAATTGAAAATTTGTTATGGAGGCAATCATATAGTCTGGATGCCGCTATTTGTATAAATTTTTCCGTTTCATTTCGATGGATTTGCAAATCAATATCAGAACGAATTGTCTCCCATTTTTTTTAAAGATGTGAGGTGTAATGTTACAGAATAACCAAATATTCTGTCGTAACGTGTAATGTTTTTAGAGGAAAAAGCAAGGCAAGAATAAACTAAGACTGCGGCGACATACAACTCAGTGTGATTTATTTTGTTCATTTGATTTTACTCAGTGGCAAATCGATTATAACATTGAGTAAAGCCAGAGTTAGAATGCAAAAATCCAAGAAAATTCAAACCACAGAATACTCCCCTGTTTTGTGTTCAAACCAAAGATCATACTTGAATATTTTGATCTTTGTTCAAACCGTCCCCGTTAACCCGGTGCTTTCACCAAATATTAGAACTGATGGAAATACAAGGGAAACATCTCTGGATTGTGAAATTATAATTTCATAAAATGTCCATACTGTACAACACCATCACTTCATCACAAATCATACAGAACGGTTTAGGGTTTCTTTACTTACCTATATTTGCCCCACTCCCTGATTCTTCAGCTTCTGGATACCTAAAAGTATCCTTCATTGTGGAACAGAGCGGGGTTGGGGGTAATTTGAATGAACCATCCCTTATCAACCATTTTCTGCTAGCGCCCTTATATTCTTCGGTCCAGCATCTCTCCTGTTCTCTTTCTTTTTCGTCTTCATCCATGATTTGTAGCCCCTATTTCACCTCTGACGTTGTTAAAATGACTAATCAAGCGATTGGTCGATACGGGAAATCTACGCGGTTACCCCTAACAGGTTAATCGTGAATAATTTATATCCCTTTTCCAACACAGTAGGCGTATTTTCGCGAGCAAAACCCTACAAAATGTTTTTAGGTTTATCCCAAAACCTGTTGTTTTTGCGAGGCAGTTTTATCAGAGGGGAGTTCTTTTTCTTCTTTGCGGATTGCTTTGTATATTATAAATAGGTACATTAGGTACGCGTTAAAACAGCTTTCAAAAACATCCGTTTTCGCGATATCAGAAAATTTACTTAATATAGATATCATTGCGAATACCTTAATCAATCTTAATCAGTGGTACCTACTACGAATCCCGACTTCATTTGTTATTTGCGGCTAGGGCCGATTTTCAAAAGTCACTTTTTGTGACAGGTGTTTCACATTGATTTTAGAGTTAGGGTTAAAGCGTTGTGATATAATATTGATGTTGATTGATTACATATTCCTTGATTTACACCACATTTTAGGAGAAAATGCTTTGGGCTTATTTTTAATTTTTGCTTTACCAATGAACAATTAAGTATGAGTTTTTTTGTGATCAGTAGGGGGATTTCGGAAACTAGCGCAGATAGAAGGAAGATTAAATGGGGAAAGAATGGCAGTTTTGTGGGCCCAATTTAACGAGGTTGATAAACCGTTTGCCAAAAAATGTAGCGGTGCGACTAACAAACACATGAAATTTTATTTGCTTTTCTCTAATCTTTCACCTAACGATTAAACATTAAACAATAAGTATTTTGAATTTTGGCTAATGATTTGTAATGTCCCGGCAGCGTATTATTATCTATTAGTAAATATAAGTCCTCGCTCCATTAATTAGGTAAGTATTATAATTATAGTATGCATAATACTATGTATATTATATAGTCTTTAATTTCATTTACAGGCACAGTGAAAACAACTGGACCTGAGCTTTTTTCTGCGATTATTATTATTACCACAAAAGCTTGGCTGTAGCAGCTCATCTTGACTACCTACTTGCCCGTATTTTTTGTAAACCTTATCTACTAATATTATGTGCACTATAGCACAGAATAGCCACCGTAACGGTGGTCGGTGGCTTTTCTGTGACTATAGTTTTTCCAGCTACAGTAAATTTATAGATATAGGCAACCGAACATACTTTTGATGACGTTTTATTTCCAGCCTAAATAATTCAGTACATCTAAGCCGCGTTCCTTTTGCTACTTTTCTTAAGAATTCTTACTTTATCTCAGTTGGTGGCCGTTCCTTTTACAAATGAGAATGTGAGCTAAAGTGAGATTTTTTACCTCCCCCTTCACCCTTCAAGCACATCCTCGCGAGGCCACTCACTATCGAGCATATTGGCTCAGTTTGGTGGTGGGAAAAATGGCCCTTTCACAAGATGAGCCTTTGACAGGAAAAAAACAAACTGAGTGGCTCGGCTAACAACTGAGCTAAAGTTCTCAGTGTAGAGGCAAAAGGAACGCGGCTATAATATAAAACTCTCCCTGTGGTTATCTGTATAAGAATGAAGTTAGTGTTACTGACGGTCATGTGCTGTTGCAGACTGTTGCTGTTGCTAAATGCGACTAAGTTCTCATGATTCTGGCTCCAATTCTAGAAAATAATGAGTTTTGGAAGAAGCAGTAATAACCCATTGACAGTTGACGTATGACATGTCCCTGGGTCTTGCTCTTGTAGAATTTTAAAAGAATTTTTGTCGGGCGTTTTTGTTGTTGGAAATATGTCCTCAAAAGCGGAATTTAAGCAGGATATGCCCCCAGAAGGGGGCTACGGCCCTATCGGATACAAAAGAGTCCCGGCAAGGACGTACTTCAACGGTACACTACTTAGTTTTTAATTTTTTCTTATTACATAATATTTAACCCCAACTTTTAAATTTCAGGATATGCTTTATTTGGGGCCTACGTCGGGATGACTGTGGGGGCAGCTTACCTTTATTATCTCAACTGCAAATCTGTGAAAGCGACAGAGCTGGAGGCTAGGTCGGCACGACACGCCATCTACCCGTTGTTGATTGCCGAACGTGATCGTGCTTTACTCAAGCAACTCAGGAAAAATAGGGAGGACGAAAGGGAATTAATGAAGAATGTAGAAGGCTGGAAGGTCGGTACTTGGTATGGAGAACCAATCTACCACACACAGGCTCCTGATACTTTCAACCTGCCTAGGGCGCAGGAAGTTTACGCGCATACGTCCGAGAAAGAGTTCAAAAATAAGTTCGAACTCAGCCTGTGGGCCTAAAGATATATTTAATTTTTAGCAGTTTTCTGTGTTACTTAGCAACTTTTATAAATAATTCAATAAAAACGGAAATAAGATTTCCTTATGTATTGCTTTGGGGTGTATCATGCGTCTGTGCGAGTCATTTGAAGTCTTTCTGTATGTAAATCTTATACTAAACTAACTTTTCCGCAAATTGTAAATCGGCAACTGTTTGAACTCATCGTTTTTGTGCAAATTACAGAACGAAACCATGAGCCACAATTTCGACTTCAGTGTGATTAATTTCAATTTAAATCAATCTGGCCACCAAGGCCAAATCAAATTGTCAAATTAATAAGTAACACTATTAAATTTAATCAACGTAATTTATTTTATTTTGAAATAGCCAAGGAACTCAATAAAAAAAAGTTAAAAAATAGTTTAGTAAAAGGAAAATAATGTTTTTTACTATAAAATGATGATAGTCACTGGTTGTATGCCTAAAGGAAATAATAAAACCAATAGATCTGAAGTGGAGAAGACTACTGTATATTTTGTTGTTTTGTGAGCGCCGAAAACAAAATCATATCAAAACTCACTTCTACTGTTGCTAAGAATCAAAAAGCTCATTACCAACATATGTGTTCGTCTACCGTGTTATAGATGGTGCCACCATCTCTAATTTCAATCAAGTCAGCGTTGAGAGTGCGACAGTTTGCCGCCAGATGTGAGTGCATGTCATTTCTGATATTTTTTCCGAAAATTTCCCATTCGGCCATGAACAGTTCGCCCGGTTTGATAAGAAATTGTGATGGTGGCAAAATACATACGTGAATCCTTCAATGATGGTACAATGATTGATATCAACACCCCAGGAGTAGAAAAGATTCAAGAAATAAATTCCGTGAATTCTTGACGAGAGGGGTACGCACAAACATGAGTTGAAATGAAGAAAACGTCGGATATTAGCCAAAAACAGGGACAGGAGCTCTCAAAAAAATTGTATCGGTAAGATAATAATATCGTGTGAACAACACTCCAGTTTATATTTGGCGCAAGGTTTCGCAACAAAATATAAGCCTAACCTAACTTTTTCATATTTCAAATTTGCATGCTTCTAGAACAATCAGTGAGCAAGCAAAACGGCTGGATGATGCCAGGAGCTGCGCAAGAAACGTGGAAGATTTGTTCACTCCAAATTTGCAAGTGCAGCGCAGGAAATTTTGCGAGTTCTGCGAACGGTTGATATTTTCGGACCCGCTGGCCTATGGGCGGAAAGGCGAAGAATTGCTGTGGCGGAAAGGTTTTTACGATGTAGTTTCAATGTCTAAGAAACTCAAGAAAGCTGAATACTCCCCCGAAGAGGTTTCACACATACAAACCCATACGAATGCCGGAATTGGGTTTTATCATCACTTGATGTCGAAATTACAAAACGAATATCATGTCGACCTGAAGAATGTCATAGATTTTGCTTTACTTTTTGACGAAAATGCTGAGAATAATGACAAGGATCTTACCGAATGGGCAAAACAATCTATACACCAATGTTTAATATATTTGGGCGATCTTAGCCGGTATAAACTAGAAATTTATCCTAACTGGGAGCCTACGTTAGCTATTAGATACTATTTACAAGCAATATCATTTAAGCCTGACTATGGAATGCCACATAATCAAATGGGAACTCTTGCGATGAACCAAAATAACTTTTTAGAAGCAGTGTATCACTATTTACGATGCCTGGCTTGCAAATTTTCATTTGAGGGAACCACTAATAATCTTTGTAGCATTTTTGAAAAAAATTCAAAGTTCCTAGAGCAGCTACCAAATGAAAACACTGAAAACGATGATTGTATTATAGAATTGGGGAGATCTGATAGCATAAAGCAATTTTTAGCCAGGTTTTTGCTGCTCATTGATATTTGGTATTTTAACAAGAAAGTGCCCAAAGTTTACAGTCTGTGCCATCAAACATACAAGAATCTGGAAGTCTGCTTGTCATTTATGAAGCCCACCTCTAGCGAATCTGGTAAGTAAAGATTTTAGGCTCGGTTTTAGAGAATACCTGGATTTGGATTTTTTTTTCAAGTTTTAGTAGTGTTTGAAAATTATTTTAATTTTGTAATAAGTAGCTTTCGAGGTAGGTTTTCATAGTTTTACCTAAGCCAGAAAGAAACTAATCAAGCAGTAATACTCATCAGAGTTTTTAACATATATTTTTTGTTGAAAAATATGTTATTTGAAGCACAATCTTTAAACTATATTTATGACATATTTTTATTTTAAAAACTAAAGAAATATTAAAGAGGTGCGCTATGTTTCCCTAACCTGGACCTGAACCACCACCTTAGTAAAGACCCGAGCATGACGTCATAATTTCATTACTGTTTGCGAGATGGGGTGGCGCTAGTTTACGAAAAAATTGTGACTTATTAGGGGGGTTCTCGGGAGTTTTTCTGTGCTTATAATAGGTATGTCAGTTTCTGACATTTAGAATGTCCCATATTTTAAATATCCAGCTTTATTACTAAAAATGTATAAATTCGAAGTTAAAAATTGGATATTGGAATCAAATTTTTCACAAAAAAAATACTTTTTCGAATAATAACGTATATAAATAAAATATATATTTCATAATAATTATTTCATATTAGGAATTATAATTTTGAAATTTTGTATCTATATACTTGCTTCACCGAACTATATCGATGACTTGCTTGTACTCACACAAGCTATGCTTATCGAGTATTTATTATTGAGTTTATTTGTATTTTAATCTAATCATGGTTAATGTATGTATATCTAAAAATGTAAATAAACTTTTCAGTTCAATTACGCTTTACGTTTTTTTCACGGTAACGAATTCTCTTTGATCAGAAGAATAGACAAAGGTATGAGGCACCATTTAACTTATTTGATTCTTTGACAAAAAGGCACCGTTTGCGGTATACACTCACTTTTATTTAAAATTTGTAATAAAATATGTTAAATACGAGGTTAGATATTAAATCAAAACATGATCCACTTGAGGGAAAACACAGACATTATAAAAACCAAACCATTTGCAAGAAGAACATGACCGAAAATGTAGTTTATTTTTGCATCCTTCTTAACTGGTTGTACAGATTAATTAATTATAGATAATAATATAATATAATAATTATAGATTAATATGTATATACAGCATGTTACAAAAAAGTAGTACCTACATAACAGATTCATTAGGCTAAAATAATTAAACATTCCTGGTGCCATTTTTACTTCTAGATATAGATAGGTTGTTGATATTTTTCATAGACTTTTTCTGAAGCACATTTTTGTATCTTTTTTTAATCCAGCGTTTATTTTTTGATGTTTTTCTAATTTTGATTTACGAGATATTGATATTTTTAGTTGGCCTTCTTACTGCTTGTCCCAAATTTGACCTCGATATTTCTAAAGACACAATTTTTCCACTAAGTTAAAATTGCATATCAAGAAATTAAGGAGAATAAGCCCTGATCCTAAAAGAAAATGTGGGTATGTGGACTGGGTCAAAGGGTTCAATGTCGTCATTGAGTAAAAGAATAAGTATATAACATGTATTTCCTTATTAAACTATTTTTTTTTGCTCAATGACTTCATGTCTCGTGTTCCAACACTACTTACCTTTTCACGTAGAATATTCTTGAAAAAAAAATAAAAATGTGATGAATTTAGGTTCTGTTTATACCTCTATAAAATATTTTTTGCCTTCTAGTGTTTGTACGTGTCTGAAGGTAAACATATTGTGTTCATACAATAAATGTTTTTTGTTCATACAGTAAATATTTTTAGGAAGTAGAAAGCTTTTTTCAAAAATTCTCCAACTTGCCTTTTGTTATGTTGAGGTATTATTCTTCATAGTTTTTGACTGTAATTAAACAAAAAATGAACTTGTATATTATACAAATCGGTGCAAATTTTAGTCGTATATCTTAAAAAAATAATTCTAAATTTTAGTTTAACTTTATTTGTTTATTATGTGAGCGAACGGAAAATACCTATTGTTATTATTTTAGGAGATACACCAACAGATTTAGACTCAGTAGAAACC
Source organism: Pseudeuparius sepicola (assembly GCA_963920635.1). Classification (NCBI taxonomy): domain Eukaryota; kingdom Metazoa; phylum Arthropoda; class Insecta; order Coleoptera; family Anthribidae; genus Pseudeuparius; species Pseudeuparius sepicola. Next base: position 11,548,487 of record OY987300.1, on the reverse strand, counting down.
GATTCTACCCCAAGCTACCTCACTAGTGACATGCTGTTCAAAATAGTCGTTATCTGTCTTTTGTGCATTTCCAAGCTCAAGTCTACAAATTCCGCCCAACTATCCACTCTCGTGGCCTTCACGCTAGGGATTTATTCTCAGATTATCCAAAACATAAGCAGCCATATTCAAGAGGCTGTCCTAAATTACCCGCTCTCAGAGGAGAAGAGTAATAAAAGCGGGAACGCTGGACTTTTGAGGGAACTTATGGACGATCGGAAGAAATATAAGTCTAAATTGAGGAGAAGAAAGGTAGTTAAAGTTGAGAGTGATGAGGATTCTGATTTGAGTGAGCAGGAAAACGAAGATGATTATAGCAGTTCTGATGACGATTCGTTCATTTCTGATTCTGAGGATATTTTGGCAGAATCTTCCGATGAAGATTACAAGGTACGATTTTTATTTTGTTCCATATTTTTCCATATTACTGTCTATTATATAATTATCATGATTTGCTCTGAATTCGGACATTTTCATATTAGTGATTTACGGGGTGATTCATAATAGTAAATTAGTAAATCAAGGAAGAACATATTCGGTTAGTTTCATGTACTTACTCACCTTTTCCGGTTGAAAAAAATATATTTTAATTTTTAATTCATACACTTAAAAAATGAAACTGTGAAAAGGTCCCATTGTTTACAGGTTTATTTTTGCTATCCGAATCAATGCATTGAAAATGTTTATCAGTAATTAATCCTTGAAAAATATTTCAACGTTATTTTTTTTTTCACGCAGATATCTGCTGAGTCATTAACAGAAAAGCCAACAGAAATCCTCTTGCCGAATGGTACTGTGTCTCCCGAAAATTCAGAACCGCTTCAAAAAGGTGCCATATACAAAAAAGTGCAGCACATGGACCCAAACGATATGCTCGAAATAATATCCGAGGAGACTTCCTTGCAGGGCATAAAAATCTTGAACGACTGGCTGAAACTGGATCAAGATGTTTTGAAATCGTGTGGTTCGAGCACCAAGAGCCTCGTCAGGCAAATCGTCGGGTTGATCAATCTGCTCAACATAAATCTGACCAACCAAAAGCTGATCGGGGCCAACCTGAAACCTCAGCACGTGTTGAAGAAGGAAAAGTCCATCCCCCTGTCTGAAGATGTGATACTTAAAGGTGTTGATGTTCTGCGAGGTGCCCAACAAGAACTCAACTGGGAGTATATGATAAAACGAGGATTGACGGTGAAAGAAGAGGCGATAGTAAGGGTGGTGAAGTTGATATCGTTTGGAAAGATGCTGGTCGGTATTGAAGAGATGGGGGTGAAGTACGATGAAGAGAAGAATGTTTTAAGGTGTGAGAATGAAGAGAATACAGAAGAAAATGGGAAGACGGCAACTGCCATCATGGAGGAATTGGTGAGTAGCTCTTTTTTTACACTCCTGTACATAGTTACTGTTTACTTTGTAAATTCGTGAAATGTATGATTTTTGTAGCAAAAATTATAAAAACCGAAAGTAGTTGTTGGCGTTAATGTTGCTAAAAATACAGCTAACGTAGCTATTTCCATGTGTATGTTTCCACGTTTCCAAACTCCAAAGAAAATTTTATCCTAATTTATTGGTATTTTTTTCTTTGGTATTATATTTTCTTGTTTTTTTTAAGGAAAAAATATTTTTAATATATCTTCTTAAATCACTCTACTTAGGTATTGATGAAAGCAAAATAACAGGTATTACAGCCAAAATCATACATAAAATAAATAAAAAATAAAATACCCATTAACAAAAAATACTTCTTAAAAAAATGAAATATAAAATAAAATTACGCCTGTTAATAAATTCCTTGCTTGTGAATTTGTATTGGGTACTATGAAAATCAAACACAGCTTTATTTTTTTGTATATTTTATTAATAATTAATAATATACATAGTTGCCAATGTTTTATTTTCCTTTTATTTGCAAGATCAAAGGTGGGTTCATATAGCTTTCTATAACAATATCAATAAGAATAGTAATATGAATAAAAGTTCATAGTATTGATTTAAATGGGGGCGTTCATTCAAACAGCAATAGCAATAAAATAAGGAATAAGAAGTGACCCTGAAGTTCCTTAACTTTTAACTTTATTGCTATTTTTATGGCAAAACGTAAATTGGGCATGTGTGAAGAGATACAAAAAACGTGGGAAAAATCAAATTTTATTTTTTATCGATAGGCCGGTCAAGGAAACAAGTTTTCCAAACAGACGAGGATTCATTCTTGTGTAAGTATTTAAAAAATTCTTCGGTATTTCTTGCTGAATTGTTTGCATTCCCTGATAAGGATAAAAAATGATCGTTTTAACTTTCTTTTGCCTATTCATTAGCCGAACTGCAAACTGCCGCTTCCTTCTTTTTAATTTTAAAGTCTCTGTTAAAAGAAATCACTGTGCTAAACAAGCTCTTCTACTTCTCTATGATTTTCATAGTGAAAAATGTATTTAAAAAATTGTCTAGACGACTAGAACTGCAGAAAACAAACAACAACGCGGAAAAAGTTGTGACTGTAAACAATTAAAAACTGACATTTATTATTTTTATTGCTATTGGTGCATGAATACCCTGTTAAATTATTACTAATGTTATTCTTATTCTTATTACTACTCTTATTGCTATTCTTATAGAAAGCTGCATGAACCTAGCTTAAATAATTTAAATTTTAAAACCATTCACAATTAAAAAAATTACAGCCGAAATCTATTTTTATTCTGTGAATCTGTGATCACTGATAACTTAGGAAATAAAAATAGTTACTTTGCGTTTCACATAAAGTCTTTAAAAATATTAAGTCCACTCTAAAATCTTAATGTTACCATTATGTACATAGTGGTTCAATGGTGGCACGGGCTGTTGTTTAGTAACAAAAAATTCTCGGTTCTCATTTCTGACTTTGGGTTCGATTGGAAGTGGGCATTACTTGATCATTGTTTTGAGACACCCTGTATATTTTTATTTTTAGGTGAATTTCGTTAAAGAGATTTGCTTGGAATGCTTCAAAAATATGATTAAAGATAAGTGGTTATATAAAACTATATATCTTTGGGATTGGGTGAACAAGTGGTGTCTAAAAACTACAAAATATAAAAGGTGTCTCTGAAGCTGGCCAAGTAATGCTCACACAATGTTTTGTTAATAAGATGTACACATTACTAACATTCCATGTTAAAATTTAACTTCAAAGTTTTGTAGAAAATGGAAAAGTGTATATATATTTTGTTCTAACTTTTTAACAACACCCTGTATATTAGCTTTGACCTCATAACCAAATTCCCCGAAACATTCTACACAATTTTAGTTTTTTAATTTTATTTGTAGCTCAAAAATAACGAAAATAACAGACAGTGCGCATCTAAATTGGACCACCCTGTACCTGTATATTATTGGTCTCAAATTGGTGGTAATGACATGACAAGTGATTACGTGGAGCAATTTATTTTTTGTCAATTCTTTATAGCATTATGTAGGAAAATATTGGCTAAAATGCTAAAAAAATTAGCTAGCATTTTTCAACAACACTAAAAATGTAATTACATTACTGTTGGTCAAGGTTCTTGCTTTTTTGCAACATTTTCCATATTTTATATGAATATACATAGCTGTTCTACAATTTTAGAGCGCGTTTGATTTGTCATGTTGTCAGGATTTGCATTTTTGGGAATTTCATGGAATTTTAGAGCTGAATACTATATGCAACTTTAATACTACACTCTATTCAATCTAAATGCAAGTGGCGCGTAAACATTTACCCGATGGAAGCACGTGAAAAATTCTAAGGGCTAATACGAGGCAGGGCCGCATTAAGGACGATCTCTATGAATTTTTATAATATAAAATATTAAAATAATGTGCCCCAGTATTAAGAACTTTAAAAACAAACTTTTATGGCACACCTAAGTCATTCACTTACCTGCAAATTTCTACTATTAACACTAATCGTAGCTCCAACAATTAATAAACAGCGAAATATATCCGAAAAAATTAAAAGTCCACTCCAAAGTACACCTCTGTAAGAAATAACGACCTCGCTGAACTCGCCCGCCGGGAAAGACTTTATTGCCGACTAGCCAATAGCAAGCCGATCACGTGCGTATCACGCTCTAGCCATGCAACAACTTTTGTTTATGTTTCACTTGCGTTTAGTTTGAATAGAGTTTGATGTGATGCATATTTTCTTGAATGAATTGAAAATCCAATTTTTTATATATAGAATAGACATAATGTGCTAACAAAGAATAAAATGAAAAGTGTCGGCTGTGTGCACGTGATTAAATTTATGAAAATGCGAGGTGTATTTTCGTGCAAAAAAAATACACCTCGCATTTTCACTAACAAAGAATGACTACATTAACTTTGTTTGGTGAAGGAACGTCTTAATAATGCAATAGGTAAGCGAGGGTAAGCGTATACTTACCTACAACTTCAGTGTTGGGAGGATTAGTTTTCTTATTTTTCACAATTTGAGAAATTCTCAAGTATTTCCGCAGCCGGTAGTCTCATATCTTACCTAGCCGAGCGCCGAGCTTCCAGTCTAACTTCCTCTCTCTACCACTACCAGCCATTATGCACTCCTCAGCCACCCCCGCCGGTGCCATATACATGCAAATGAAGCGGCCCCAGATGAGACGCACCAATTCCCGTGAAACGCGCGGTAATTACATCACTTCCGGTTTGCGTAATCCGGCACCGAGAGGCTTTGGGAGAATCCTGGGGTAGATTTATTAGAGTTCGGGATGTTTGAGAATGTGTTTTTAGAGTTTAGCATCAAACAGTTCATCTTTACAATAATATTCCCAACAAGGAAAAAAGCCGCACGGGAATTATTGTTGTAAAGCCCAACGTAGAGCTGTGCTGGAACGGTTGTTTAAAAGTTCATAGCGTTTAATTCGTAAATCTGATAAATTTTATTCCTATTTAGCCTTAATGTTAATAGTATCGGTAATTACATCACTTCCTTTTTTCGTAATCCGGCACCGGGCGATTTCGGGCGGCCGCGAGAAGGGTCTTGGGAGAATACTGAATCCTGGGGTGGATTTGGACTTCCTGAACTTTGATAATGTTTTTTTAGGGATTAGCCACCAAAATTGTTTTTGAATAAGTTTTGGTGTTAAAAACCGTTCATTTTTACTATAATACTCTCAACAAGGAAAAAACTGCATGTTAACTATTGTGACGCCCAACGTGGGGCTCCAAGATATGCAAGAACAGAGTCTTTAATGGTTGATAGGAATCAATAGTTATTGAATATTGAGAATGTAGAAAAATTTTCAAAATGATTCTTATTTTTTAATGTTAAGGGTATTTTATTCCTATTGAGAACGTACTGCCAGAATAACGCTTTTACAAAAAGTGCTACATTATGAGGTTTTGACCGAATGTATTTGATAAATTGAATACAGGATTTGGCAATTTAGTTCTTTTTTGCTAAAAATTGAAAGTAAAATATAAAATGGCTATCTGGCTTTCTTTAGGAAAGGTACAAAGAGTTATGTCAAATCACAAACTCATCTAAATTGTAGACATAGTAGATGGCAATATTATAAAGCGGTTCTACATTAGACAAAAAATTGCAACCTCTCGGAGCCCAGAGCTTCACGCAATCTCAGTTTGGGAAATGCTGGCCTAGAATGTTTCCGTCCCCGGAAGTCACACCGTACCGAAATAAGCGCGATTCCCAGATCTCACCACTCTCCACCCCTATTATGCACCCCAACCACCCGTTCGTCACCTCCGTAGATCCCATATACATGCAAATGAAGCGGCTACGGATCCGTCGCGCCAATTCCCGTGAAACGCCAGGTAATTACTTCACTTCCGGTTTGCGTAATCCGGCACCGGGAGACTGCGGGTGGCGACGGAGGGGACCTAGCGAGAATATTTCGGTAGACTCAGAGTTTGAGTGTGGTTTTGATGAAAGTTACCTTCCAAAAGCATAACTGAAATTTTAACTTCCTTGAAAGTAATCCAGTTACATTGTTAGAGATGGTTTTTTAATTGCGGAAAATTAATAATAATGTGTCACTGTTTACGACATGACAGAACACTTTTAAATCAATTAATTCCATATGACTCAAGTTGATTTTTGTACTAACACAATTTACCAAACCTATTCTCCATTCCTCAAAACGCCAGGTAATTACATCACTTTCGGTTTGCGTAATCTTAACAGAATCCTGAGATACATAGATTTAGAGTTTATGGGTAATTTGTTGACGATGGTCTTTGACGTAAAAAAAAATCATCTTTAAAATAATGAAGAAAAAAGCAACATAGTAATATTATATTAGCACCCAACGGTAGGCACCAAGTTACGTTGGAATAGAGTTAAAAAAACACTTATGAATAGTTTCTTTAAAGGATTTGATAAATTTTAGATTTGTCGGAAGGTTTTGGAAGCGCGCGACTTTCCGTTCGAGGTACACTGAAACTTAATTTTACATTAATTCGAGATCCCACCTCTTTCCACCACTACCACTCATTATGCACCCCACTACAGTATTACATTCCTCCTCGGCTCCCGCAGATCCCATATTCGTGCAAATGAAGCGGCCCCAGATCCGGCGCGTAACACTAGGTAATTACATCACTTTCGGTTTGCCTAATCCGACACCGGGAGAATTCCGGTAGCGACGGATAGGGACCTTGGGCGAATTGTAGATTGAGGAGTTTAAGGTTAGTTTTTATCAAGGTTACCCACACAAAAATTAACTGTTAAACTTTTTTTTAAAGCTATGATATTCATGTAACTGTGTAGCAATTTTATTAGATTAAGCCTCAGAGAAAATAACCAAGGATAGAGGGAGTAACAATAAAATGTAAACAGAGCTAACATATTTTTGAGTAATGCCACGTAGGTACTCCACTGTTTGCAGCATTTTATTTGAAAATAAACGGTTTGAATAATGAGATTAAATGAAGACACCTCCCATAACATTAAATTAACAAATATGTAGCTATTATTTCTTTTATGTTACAATTTTAAACTAAAACTAAATCGCGCTGTAATATAGTATGCTAATTATTACTTTAATAAAATCGTGTTTTAAAGTGTTTTTTTGTTGATTTATAGACTATTAGTATTTAGGATATAGTAACTAATTTTGTATACAATGAATGACTACATGTAATATTTGTTTACTTTGGTAAATGTCCGTTATGTGTTGGTTGACTACAAACGCGTGCATTTTAACGCTTTTGCTCCCTCTATCCTAAATACCTTTCAAATATCAACTAGGGAAAATAACGCTCCGGATTATACAGGGTCATTCAACCTGTGGTAATTATTCACGCCCAACGTGAGGCTTCAAATGTGAAGACTTACAATCTTTAGTGAGAAAATGAACGTTGGTCTTCACTTTATTATTAAGGAATTCATATGACATAAGTACTAACTAAAGAAATATGCGAAAAACTGCATCTGTTTAAATATACCTAACGCAGAAAAATCTTCAGGGACATCATTCTTCATCCATTGCGAATTCTCGTGGTTTCAGGAATTGCAAGAATCGGACCGTCCATCAGCGGCGACACCGACAAATTCAACGCCGGACAGCACGAAACCGCGCCAGCAACTGACCAAGATGCAGCACATGGGACAGCTGTGGTTGGCGGCTGAGGTGCGGGCCCTTGAAGCTAAAGCTTCAGGCGGTTCCGGAGGTGCTGCGGCACTTAGCCCGTACTTGGTTCTTGACGCTGATGCGTTGGCGAGATATTCGTATATGGTCAGGCATTTGGTGCACGCCAGGAAGTTCGTGGTTGTGGTTCCTGGAGCCGGTGAGTAGTTTGAAAGCTTCGAGTCTTTTGTCACTTGGTGTGAATCTGAAATTATAGTTTAATTTAGAAAATAAGGGGCTCCTCTCCAACTCTAATTCTATTCGCAGTTGTGTCAGCTTTGGACGACTTGAAACGCGAGAAATTGGAAGCTCGAGACGCTATCCGCTGGCTGGAATCCCAGTTCCACCGGGGCAACAGATTTTTCCGTGCTCAAAGGCCTCACGAAAAAGCGGCCATTCCCTTCATCAAATACCCCAAGAAGCGCGACAAGGAAATGCTCATATACATCCAAATCATCGAGTGTTGCCACTTTTTGGCCGCACAACAGAAAGGGGCGTCCAACGTCGTCACATTGTTGATTGGAAACCAGAATGTTCTGTCAAACGGCGAAAACAAGGATTTTAGTTACGTGGGACTGGCGCAGTCGGTAGGAATCGCGATTGAGCCCATCACGGGTTTTTACGCAAAGTGGAAGAAAAGCAAAGGAAACAGGTGAAACCAAATGGAGACCGCGAGGTTATTGACGAGATAAAGTTGGAAATGGCAGAAGAATGAGACCGCGAGAGCGAGGGCGTCTCCGCAAATTTATCTTAACCTTTCTTCGTTCTGGGCCGACTTTTTATCATTTTATTTTTGAACTTATGTAGTTGTGGTATTGTTTAAATAAAGATAACTAACTTGGATGGTGTGTTTTGTTGTTAAATAAACAAACCCTTAGATAGATCTTTTTAGTGGCAATAAACTTTCCAAAATGTGTTTTATAATGCCCCGCCTCTGGCTCCAAAGCGGTGCAAGTTGCGGCCAGCCGCGGCGGTTGTGGTCCGGCCGGCTCTATCGCGATCAGTACTCGCTCTGCGCTCTCAACGGCGAATTAGCGGTTCTCGACCATCGGCGCGGTCATTGTCGGACATACTCGGGACATGACGCCGGCTGTAGCGCAATTAGCAGACGCGTGTTCAAGCACGTTAGATATACTAATATGTAGGTACTTCGCTATAGGTATTTTCGAAGTGGCTGTATATATACCAACACCAACCGCGATAAGTTTAGTGCTTCTATCTTTATATCGTCTGACCCTAATAATTGCAATAATAGTACACCAATAAAACCCATTGTGTTCGATACTTACAGCCAGGGCCGTCAATTGTAAGGGGACCAATAGGTAGGAGTAGGTCACCACCACAACAATTAATTGAATACTCATATTGTCCCCTGGGCCCTGGGGGAATTAAGCAAAATACATTACTTTGTTTAAAATCAAAATTATATTAAAGGTAATAAGATTTTTCTCATAAGCATACATAACAATACAGTTTTCTATACAATGAGAACTTCGCAATGTTTTGCAAGCCAATATATTATATCACACAAAAAATATTTTTAACAACCTTTGTCTCATTTTGCGATCGTCAATTTTCTTCTCCCCAAAATTTCCTACGCCAACCCTGCCCATACAATTTTGCGCCCCGCTTATCATGATTTATGGGTTGCAATCAAGAACGGTACCGTTCTTGGGTTGCAATTATTATGGTCAGACGATATTTATATAGAAGCACCTATGGACCGTCTGGCTCAACTAAATATTTAGTATTGGTCCAAGGTTAGTTTATAGTAAGGTATGAGGACATTCCCCCACTGTTAAACAAAAACAAAGGGAGTCCTCCACCACCACCACCGGCAACATCGCGCAACGGTGCCGCCTCCACCAACTGTTCTTCTGATGCCAGTGGCGTATCAGAGGGGGTAACGCTGTTACCGATAGCCGCAAAGAGTACCGAGACATTCTAAGAGGGAAAATAGCCCAAGCGATATAAGAAATTTACGTGTAAACTAAAATACCCGCGAAACACGCCTTTGGCTGTAAGCGTCATATATGCCAAAAACATCTGTGTGCGCCGATGGCTGGAAGCGTTTAAATGTTTAGGGCGTTACTAAATCGCCATTTCACGTGTAGGTATATGTTACACCAACTTAAATTCACCCTTTTTTCCCTTGCCTCTCACCCCCTTTCCTTCCAAGTCGTCGAATATCCTAACCTTCCTATGTCATGGGCATAGCATTTTGGGCATATACTAACATCTTTTTTTATCCTGAAGCTGAAGCTGAATTGTTGTTGCCTGATATTTTTGTTGTTTTATTGTTCAATAAAAATAATTAAATTGTTTGACGCCCGCGTACTATGAATTTTTACTTGATTTTCTGGAACAGTCAGGGGGATGGTATTTGGTATGAAATATTTTTTGTAGGAAAAATATTGTGTTTTCGAAAAAAAAATGTACAGGAAAAAAGTTTCTTAAATAAAAAGGTTACACAAATCATATTTTTATTATACGTAAAAATGACCCACAAAAAAGTTCGAGCAAAAAAATTAATAGGGGTTGTTAGTTTTTATCCTTTCTTGTGTAAATGAGTAAACTACCCTAAGGAGTCTTCCAGTAAATAGATAACACATACCAAATTTCAAATTTTTAAGTAGCGCCGTTATTGAGCTATAAATAAAAAGAATTATTTTTGGGTCACCCTGTAGACCCAAATAACTTGGCAAGGAAAGCCCAAATCGAAAAATTTTATATGAAAGACCCCCTAAAAACCACCTGCCGAACACCACTTTAAAGTATTTACCATACATTCTGACTCACCCTGTATACACCTAACTACCCTATAGGGGTCGTGATTTAAATTATCCCGAAAAAAAAAACATTTTGTTCAGAAATATCTCAATTCTACCAAATAGTATTGAAATTGTGCAAATCGCAGCGTTAAAATTTTTTCCTGTCATATTTTATATTATATTATTTTTATTGGGAAAATTAATGGTCAGCGATTTTTCGACGGCCGTGCACGTTATTACGTTTAATTATTAAATGAATTTTCCATAACTACTGCATTAATATTCGATAGGTAAAATTTAAATTTTTGCATTTATTCGCATTTACTGGGCTTTATTTATTCCATTATTGTTTATACTTTATTAGCTTATTTGCAGTGTGCGCTGTACTATATCCACTTTTGTTTGCCTGCGAAAAATATTCCAAATTAAAATTCAACGACGTGATTCATTTTTTGAATATCGAATGTAGCGAAATTATATTTACAAGTTAAATATTTAATCGGCACTAAAAAGTTAAAACAATGCGTTGATTTCCAGCGTTTTTGCCCTATGTATAAAAATTTAATGGAAAATCGTTTATTGGCGCTCGTATATTCCAGGATTCGCCGACAGTTATAGTGCAGGTCAAACAAAATATAAAAAATCTCATACAGATTTGAAATATTTTGCGAGTAAAAATTATTCTGGATACTTGCTAGGTTGATTATTCAAAACCATGGCTGCTAAACTCTATAGGTAGCAGTGGCGTAACTACAGGCTGTTCAGAGTGTTCAGTGAACACGGGCCCAGAGCTGCTAGGGACCCACCGCCACCAAGATTCATGCGGGGCGCATACATTTTGAACCGACGAGTCAGAATCTCTAATCGGTTACATTAGAGGGCCATTGAAATTTCGACAATAAAAATGCAAGGGTAGTAGAAAAAATGTATAATAACTTAAAAGTAGTTTTGGTAGTGTTGTTTGGGGAAATGGCCGCTGTGACGTCATCAATATTTTTCCCTCATTTTCTTATCATTCTCAACAACTTTTATAGGAAAAGATTTTCTGTATATTTTATTGTTCAAAATTTACAATTGATCGATAGTCAGAAATTATTTAAGAGAATATTAGGTTGTCTTGTGCACCCTTAAATTTTTTCAACTGGAACATTAAAAACAATTTTTGTAACAAACCATAATAGCAAACAAGTCAGTAACAAGCACAACTAAAAAAATTTAAAAATACTTCAGTCGAACAAATTTAATGGTGCACAAGGCACCCTAACATACCCTTAAATAATTTCTGACTATCGCAATTGTTTTTATGGATAGCTAGATTACGGAAAACGGATCCTAGTGAATAGAAAAAATTCCACGTTTTTCATTCCATTCCATGTAAGAGCCCCTGTTCGAAATTTTATTTTCAGTTTTCGTGTTCCCGCAGTAGGACTGGGGCGTCGAGTTTGGATCACCCTGTACAGAACGTACATGTTGATTCAACATTCTTACCTATAAAATAGTGTTTTTCGACCTGTAGTGAGCAATGTGCATTATTTTTAACTGTTGGTCAATACAAAGTTTAAGTTAAGTTCTCTATACATTTACAGGGTGTCCCATTTTTGGCTACTTTTGCGAGGTATCTCCATTATTTTTAGAAATAGGGAGTTGCGGTTTTCGGGACACTGACCTACTTTTTCATAAAAAAAGGCTCGTATACAGAATTTTCATGCGGCCTCCTTAGTTTTTTTTAAAACACAAGGTGATTTTCAAAATTTGCCATTTTCAGGCTCCTTCCCCCCTATATCCGTTATACGCTAACTTGTTGAAATGGTAAAAATCGACCGTTATAGATTTTTTCACGTAGAATTCAGTGGCGTACACGGTTTCTTTCTAGGAGGTAAGAATTTCAAAATATAAATGCGTAACTTGCAAAAGTATCGAAAATGGTACATCCTGTACAATGTTTGTCATCGTTATACCACTTTAAAACATAAAAAAACACAGGGGCCCACCTGAAATTTTGAACACGGGCCTACTCTTCCGTAGTTACGCCACTGATAGGTAGTTCAACATCACTTATATGTATAAATAATATTATAAACTATTCGATTTTTTTTATTTCGGGAAGTCTTATCTAACCTTCAACTTTTTACCTTAATTCTGGACTGTAGGTACAAAAAAGTAACATCTTTTTTCCACGATTACTGAAAATACACTCTTTTTTGATGTAACTACATCAAGAACCTGCATTTTCACTTCAGGGTAAGTTTTCGTTACGAAAAGTAGGGCATGGCTGTGTAGTTGCTATGGACGACGGTTCGATACTTAAAACAATCTGTCAACCTGTGATTTGATTGTAGACAAAAGGAGTTCAGTCAAGCACAACTAATCGCAACATAGCGGTAAAAGTTCGGATTATTCTTGTCATGATACTAAAATCTTGAGTAAATCTATCTCATAAGAAACTCATTTAAAGTAGAAAAGTTCGTAAGAACAAATTTAAAGGATTCTATTGCAAATTTGCAAGAATTTTTTTTGTGAAATTGAATGAGGAATATTTAGAACCCAACCAAAATTAATTTCACAATATTTATTTGCAAACATATCTAAAATGTAATGTGACTAAGCATAAATAATACATATTATTATTATTAATGAAAACATGCCATAGGCTTGCGTGATTTTCACGAAAAAGGGGGGACGCCTTACTCGCATGCACGCCACAAACCGTATATTAAAGTGCAGATTGGTACCCCTTTTGTCGTTTCTAAAATACTCAGGAAAATCTATTCCTATAATATAATATAATATGTATATATTTCTTATTAAGCGTTTTTTAATGTTCATATGAACTTTCTTGCTTAAAATAAGATTTTTCTACCATCAGACGTTTACAACTAGGACACCCTGTATAATAGTCGTGGAAAAAACATAGTATTCTATGGTATACCTATGTACTTAACTCGCGAATTATGACCACCACTCGATCAAACTACTCACAATACTCCCAAAGTAGTAATGTAATGATCAGTACCTACTTAGGGACTATCATAACCTGCTCCTTGAGTAATTATACTATTTTGCGCCTATTTCAACAAATTGTGCTTGTTGCGAAATATTTCAAATATGATTTATGTTCGTATTGTTAACCCCTACATATTTAGTCTGCGGTTAGATTTTCTGTAGGTACTTTGCATATCCGCAAAGTCGAATTTCCAAATAAAAACTCGATTCTCGGTTTCGAACGATCTTAGACATCAAAATATTAACAGATAGGTGGTCCATACATCTATAAGATATGTACATGGGTACATATTTTAATTATCGGGAAAATTATCTTTATCCCTTGTCTATCCTTTATCTCTTTAATGTCTAAAATCTTCCAATTTTATAATTTTTCTAGGGCAAACTTCCCCTGCAGTCACACCACTGCAGTCCCAGTCCCCCACCCCTTTAAAATATCGATCCTGTGGAAAAGTGTGTTTTCAGCACATGTCAGAAGTGGGATCTCTTTGTCGGGCCGGAAGTCAATTGCACTTTTTTCTGCACCGTTAAACGCAAACAAACGGTCCGCAGAACGGCGGGGAAGGGGGGAGGGAGGGGGTTGGAGTGTAATGGGGTGAGAAGAGGGGATGCAGGAAGTCGAACTACCGGGAGAGCAGATATTGCATCCCAGAGGAAATGGCGGGCTACAATTGGAAAGGGAATTCTGCAGGGGAGAACAAATAAGTGCTCAACTCGATTTTTAATTGTCAGTGTCTAAAGTAATAACAGTTGCGCTCGTATTTGCAGCTGCTTCTTATTATAGACGTCAATAATTATCAAATTCCATTCCAATTTTTAGATAACTTCACTGTTAGTAATTATTATTTATTCATTTACACCTAGAATATAGAATATTATATACTTATAGTTTCTGTTTCTACTTCTACAAGGAAAGCTAGTTTTGGGCTACATTTTATCTCCGACTTCGTAAGAACTGGGGTGCTAAAATGATCAATGCAGCTCGTAAATATAAATAATGGTGAATGCGCCGGGAAACGCAATTGTTAGCATACTTCAAGGAAAATACAACTATTTATAACCATAATAAACAGATTACATTGTAATAATTCTGGGAGCTCATTGAAAAGTTTCAATGGGCAATAGTTCCGAAAAATCACTTTCGGTAAACTAGTTTGTCCTTTGTCCTTAAAGCTTCTAAAAAATTCCCCTTGTGACGCATTTTTTAAACACATTTTTTTTTTAGATTAGTGTTTTCTACACACCGCCTTTTTAATTAAATTCTACCAAGTAGTGAAAAAATCGCTAGGTTAGGCAGTGTTAATTTTCAAGAAAATAATTTTTGGAATAGATTTTTAACCGAACTCATGCTTTGCTGGTTCCTGGACAATTCGTCCAACTTTCTTAAGGGCTGTCTGAGGGAGGACGGAAAAGGCAACCCTCAACTCCCCTTCTCCAACTTTTTCTCAAGGCCTACGGCGAATCCTAAATGCGGCAATATTAAAAAAGCAATAACTTCCTTTCGGACAGCATCGTAACCCAAACATTCAGCAGGTTGTATAAATTTAGAATGCGCAACCAAAATAAAATTTTCTATATTCGAAATTAGGACAGTGCAATGTGCATAGCGCTGTTTCAAGCTATCTTTAATGCTAAAAACACCATCGTTGGAGAATCTTTTATAAAATAAAAACATTCAATTATGTCCAAAATAAAGTAAATAGTTGTTCGTTATGTCTCTTTAATTTGACAAGATTACATGGCAATATTTCCATACATATATTTTCTTAACAAACAAGCGAGTCTAAAAAGCAAGCAAGATGAGTATTTTGCTACTTTTTGGTTTGAAATGAAGCCCATGGCTAGTAGTTATATAAGTAGTGTAAGTAAGTATAGAACGCGTTATTAGATTTTCAGATTCTTCTTTATACATATAGAATAGTGGGCCATTGGTTCGCTTTATTGGGCTTTAAACAAATTTTTCTATTGTCAATTTTGCATAGGTTACAAAATACTCTTCCGACATATAATATTCTCGTTTCTTCTACTGATTGCAAATACTATCCCTTATCCCAAAACAGAGTGTTTATTTTTCTGCAATAGGGTACATGACAACGGCTTTTAACCCTTATTTAAAGACGAAGTTGCACAATTTCCTTCAGGCTGAAATCTACAGTTTCGTCGTTTTATTGTCTAGAACGCCAAACGTGGCAACCTCTGTGCCTGTCAGGAGAAACGGCATTGCAATGTTGCCGGTGTCCGTTTGCAATAATTGGTGGAAACAAAGGCAAATTTTACTTTTCTATTCAAATGTATCCAGCAGTATTGCTACATTTAAGCTTTAACTAATGCAATTGCATGTTGTCACATAAATACTTTTTTTTATTACGAGTGTATTCCGTGTATTGACTGCTCTATAGCAAAATGGTGTTTGTTTATGCTGCACACACTGGAAACTACATCCTTCATCCCTGTCACGTGACACTTTGGTTAATGTATGTGTATATGGAACATATTATAAGATTCAGACTTCAATAATGCGGAAGTGGCAACGCCACCTGCGTCATTCCGTATGCCGCTAAATCAAAACATGAAAACATTAGTAGATATATCTGCGATTTATTGTAGTGTTATTCTTATTTATTATATTGTTTGTGTAGTTATCGCATTGTTAGTTATATAGTGTTGGTAAATTATCATGGACAAGGATTACGTGAAAGGGCAATCCGATAATTTGCCGAAATTGAATGCTTGCATGGATCTATAATAATCCAATGACCAATGTTCACGTCTACCGAAATTCGTGGGATAAAACTGCAAAGGTTTGTATGTTGCAGAAAATGTATTATGAGTTATGAATATAGACGGAGAACTTGGGGCTAGGGACCATCTTGAAGGCGCTTTTATGAACGCGTCATTCTGCTTAGAAGTACTGAGCCCGAATTCCGTACCTAGGCCCAACCTTCCTTGCCAAAATAATTTGCAGAAAAACGCGACTGAATATATATACGAAAAAACACTTGTTGGCTAAATGTGGTTTCACGGGGCATCCCAAGTCTGGGGATCTGAGGTTAGAATTTTCATATTTCAACTTTCCTTGCAAGTTTCATCGCAGAATAAGGTTATGTCTCAGAACACTTTAGTGTTGTTATCGTCATGTTACCAAATTGCCTTTTTAAAACCATTGTGACGTCATAAGTACTTATTCCCGCCAAATTTCGAAGAAAGTCTAAAAACTTGCTAATTACGTAAACATTATTTTTAGAAATAATCGTAGGATCTTATACAAGTATCCAGGAATTGTTTTATCAAGTTTGTAAAATTTCTTCAAGTACTATAACCCTATTCATCTAAATGGTTTCTGTATCTGCATACAATTTTCTTCATGTGCATGCACGATACACAAACTGTATCGTGTGTGCATGGAAATTTTATGTTATTACAAACTAATCTACCTATACTGGGTGTCCCAGAATATGTGGGCAATCTCCCGGATTTATACAGGGGACGTTAAAATAACATGACAAGTTCCTATAAAAAAATTCCCAGAGGGGTCCCCCTACGGAGATACAAGGGTGTTGAAGTTCTTTCTTGGAATTAAATTATGGCAATATCTCCCAAAATAATCAAGCTGCTGAACTGAAATTTGGCACTGCTGTGTTTTAGGCAATGGAGAATAAGCTGAAGGCATCGATTTTTACGTATCTCACAGAGGGCGTCAGTTGCACTATTTTCGGATCGTGTTATAGCTCATAACTTTTTTGAGGTTATCTTTTTGGTCTTGCAGGTCCATCATTTTAGTGCACATTTTCATTTTGCAACAAATGTGTACTCTTGTTTCATAACGATAAAATCAACCGTTTGCGTTGAAATTGGTAAAACGTTCCTCAAAACACCTCATTCGAAACATAAAATCTTTATCTACCGCTTTCAAACGTTACAGACTGATTGTGACATTTAAACAGAGAAAAAAATCCCTATGAACAATGTATCAAAAATTATTCGCCTTCAAAATGGAAAGGATTGAATTTGACAAAATTTGGACACCCTATTTCAAGAAAACCAATGGTGTTTTGTCCAATGCCCATTTGGTATTTTTTCTTCATTTTGAATGTACAGTTGATCAGTAACATTTGAAAGAGGTAGGAGAAAGTTTTGTTTTGAATGTTGAAGCTATAATAGGTGTTTTAGGGCACGTTTCGCCAATTTAAACGCAAACGGTTGATTTTATCGTTATGAAACAAGAGTACACATTTGTTGCAAAATGAAAATGTGCACTAAAATGATGGACCTGCAAGACCAAAAATATAACCTCAAAAAAGTTACGAGCTATAACACGATCCAAAAATAGTGCAAGTGGCGCCCTCTGTGAGATACGTAAAAATTGATGCCTTCAGCATATTACTCTTCATCGCCTAAAACACAGCAGTGCCAAATTTCAGTTTAGCTTCGAGATATTGCCATAATTTAATTAAAAAAAAAAGAACTTCAACACCCTGTATCTCCGTAGGGGGGCCTTCTGGGATTTTTTTTATAGGAACTTGTAATGTTTTTTTTACGTCCCCTGTATAAATCCGGGAGATTGCCCACATATTCTGGGACACCCGTATAAAAGCTGTGTTAATACTTACCACAAAACTGCCAATACAATTGGTAGATATTGTATATTTCGCATAGGGCGTGTTCTATTTCCCTCTTGTGTCATCAGCCAGCCGTTTTGAAGTGGTTCCCCAAAATAGTTCTCACAGTTAATCAAAAACCGCCCAGTCACCCAGTTCCTGCGTTCACGGACCAAATGCCCACAGCTTTCTAGCGTCTCCAAACCACCAAAAGTATCAGTTAGGATCTCCCGACGGACAGGCCATTGTCTGATTACCCTTTTTCCTCGGCGCGTAATTGCCCTCTACAATTTATTTAGACGCGGTAGGTAGGCTTCAAGAGTTTTTGCCGACGCCGACCGATGATCCGTTTTGTTTCCTTTTGTCTATTTCACGGTCCGAGAGCTTACCGGGAACCGTAAAAAGGTACCGAGAAAGAGAACCGGGCAGTTATCGCGCTTTTTCAACGCCGGCCAGTTACCGCCTATTTGGTTTTTAATTAGTTGAGGACCTGGCGGCTGGGACTGGTAGATTAATTATTTATGTGGGAATCTGGGAATTAATCAAGAAACAAACAAAAAGAGTATTAGCTAAACGGTTATTGGGGACGTGGATGGGGGGAGAAAACATATATACCCACCACGGGCGTAGCCAGGATTTAGTTTGGGGGGGGGGTTTAGTTTGAGAAGTAAATAAAACAACAAAAATATACTTATATGAAATTGAATATCTATATATCCATCCGAAAAACTACGACATATATTTATAAAGTTCTTAACTTTAAATGAAATGGATAAATTAATTTCGTTCCTCTGCGCTAAATCTAAAACCATTAAAGAAGAAATCTTCGGCTTTTTCTTTTAAATATATCCACTACTTCATCTGCATGAATTTCTGTTCCATAGTGAATGTTCATTAACCATTAAGTCTGTTTTCACTTGTAGTGTTTTGTAAATAGTTTTTCAGTCTCCTTAGGCTCGAGAAAGACCTCTCTGGGGTAGCAGTGGATACAGGAATGGTAGCCAAGATAGCCAAGGTAATATTATCTATCCTTAACAAGGATAGATAATATTACCTAATATTTTGCTTATTTCGGGGGGGGGGGGGGTTGAACCCCCGAAACCCCCCCCTTGGCTACGCCCGTGATACCCACAACCTTCTCAAACTTACAAGCCATGTACAAACATGTGGCAACGTCGCAGCGGGACGGTTCAACGGGTCTATGCAGTCTAGAGCGAGATGATTTATTCTTAAATACTTGCTTCTCGAGTGTTTTGCATGTGTTTCCAGGATCTTAATATAACTTTTGTAATCTATTGCACATAAATAAACAATATAATATTGTAGGCGCACTGAGAGCTTGCGTCCGCGGGGAAGCGGGGAGCGCGGAGAACGATTTGTCGCTATTGGCCGACTGCAACAGTGCAAAAAATGCACCGCGCTTTCGTATTCGCAATTAAAAATAGAACCAAGGCGAGGTTGAGAGGACTGTTTATCCCTAGGCGTGCGCGTCGAAATTTATAGTTTTCACAACTAATAGATTTCGACGCGCACGCCTAGGGATAATGAGTCCTCTGCACCTCGCCTTGGTTCTATTTTTAATTGCGAATACGAAAGCGCGGTGCATTTTTTGCACTGTTGCAGTCGGCCAATAGCGACAAATCGTTCTCCGCGCTCCCCGCTTCCCCGCGGACGCGCAAGCTCTCAGTGCGCCTACAATAATAGGGATACTAATATTTCGTACTAATAATAATAAATCATTGCATTATTTTATATATTTTCATTCTTAAACAAGACAATGAATGAATATACGCTAATCGAACTAAACACAGCATAGAGTGCCATGGATTTCAAGACTGTCAACCTCGCTGTCAACAATAGCGGCGTGGGGGTGCGCGTCATAATAAGTAAGTATTTTCGAACGTGTTTTAAGTTAAATAAAATGAGTGAAAAATCGAGTGATTTTGATATGGAATTTGATAATACACCACCTGAAATTACAAATTGTGCAAATAATATAAGTGAGAACCTGCTTGTTTTGTTCAAATTTAATTTAATTGTTTTTTTACTTTCAGGTCGTTGAGAATAATTACATTCACGAATGGTGGTGGAGAAAATACAGTCCGTTACTCGGTTAGAATGAAAAAATTCGATACGAGTGGAACCACGAGTATCGAATTTTTTCAACCTCATTACAGAATCTACTATTCTGTTTTATATTTTATTTCTTGTATAGGTTTTTCTAAATTATCTCTTTATCCCAAGTATATTCTTATTCTATATTCTTCTATATTTCTATATCAAGTGTCTTCGCAAGAGTTTTTTTTGGTAGAGTTGTTGCTTCTTCTAACTAATGCAGTCAGCCACTCTCAAAGCATGTTTTCTTTTGGAAACCTTAAAACATGAAGACATCAAAACATTGTATACTCTTCATAAAATGCTGACAAATACATAAATATGGTCTAGTTGATAAATATGTCTAAGAGACATTTGTGATTTCGTGGATGGCGTTTTTATTTAGCCAAAGTCAACATGCAAACTGCCAATACCTATATAGGGTTAAAAATAGAGACAGAGTCATCATACTGAACTACAAAATAAATATATAATACGAGAATCACGTACATCACTAGTAGACTCACTGCTTCTTCTTGATTAAAGCATTGTAATTTTAATTGTTCTCTAGTGGGGAATATAATAAAAATACAATTTACACCAGGAATTTGAATTGTGATGTAACAATATTAATGACAGTAAAAGCAGTAATTTTCTTTTTAAAAGCTTTTATTTAACTTGCAATGTATGTATGTATGTATGTATGTATGTAATTTGTTCGGGTGGAATCTTGCAACTCAATTTTGAAGCAGATATCTTCAACCGATCGAGCTGAAATTTTGTACACACGTTTAATTTGGATGACAATGCATGATTATATGTGTGACGTCATTCTAAATCCAACATGGCGGATCACCCAAGATGGCGGACTAGTTAAATTTCAACCGATCGAGCTGAAATTTTGTACACACGTTTAATTTGGATGACAATGCATGATTATATGTGTGACGTCATTCTAAATCCAACATGGCGGAACACTCAAGATGGCGGACTAGTTAAATTTCAACCGATCGAGCTGAAATTTTGTACACACGTTTAATTTGGATGACAATGCATGATTATATGTGTGACGTCATTCTAAATCCAACATGGCGGATCACCCAAGATGGCGGACTAGTTAAATTTCAACCGATCGAGCTGAAATTTTGTACACACGTTTAATTTGGATGACAATGCATGATTATATGTGTGACGTCATTCTAAATCCAACATGGCGGAACACTCAAGATGGCGGACTAGTTAAATTTCAACCGATCGAGCTGAAATTTTGTACACACGTTTAATTTGGATGACAATGCATGATTATATGTGTGACGTCATTCTAAATCCAACATGGCGGAACACTCAAGATGGCGGACTAGTTAAATTTCAACCGATCGAGCTGAAATTTTGTACACACGTTTAATTTGGATGACAATGCATGATTATATGTGTGACGTCATTCTAAATCCAACATGGCGGAACACTCAAGATGGCGGACTAGTTAAATTTCAACCGATCGAGCTGAAATTTTGTACACACGTTTAATTTGGATGACAATGCATGATTATATGTGTGACGTCATTCTAAATCCAACATGGCGGAACACCCAAGATGGCGGACTAGTTAAATTTCAACCGATCGAGCTGAAATTTTGTACACACGTTTAATTTGGATGACAATGCATGATTATATGTGTGACGTCATTCTAAATCCAACATGGCGGAACACTCAAGATGGCGGACTAGTTAAATTTCAACCGATCGAGCTGAAATTTTGTACACACGTTTAATTTGGATGACAATGCATGATTATATGTGTGACGTCATTCTAAATCCAACATGGCGGATCACCCAAGATGGCGGACTAGTTAAATTTCAACCGATCGAGCTGAAATTTTGTACACACGTTTAATTTGGATGACAATGCATGATTATATGTGTGACGTCATTCTAAATCCAACATGGCGGAACACCCAAGATGGTCATTAGAAGGTCTCCTCATTGAAGAGCTAGACTGTTCTAAACTAACCGGCAAACGACCTTGCAACAATGATGCGTTAACTGAGATGAATAGACTCAGACACCTGGCCAAACTAAAAATTACAAAATAAATTAAAAGTAAAAAAATATTTTTAAAAAAAGCTTTTATTTAAATGCGCTAAAAAGAATAAAATAATCTTTTCTTTTAAAACTTTTACTATCAACTTATAACGTCATTCCACAATTTATATGATATAAAAGCTTGTCGCGAGATTTAAGTTTTCAAACTAAGTAAATACCACTACTTAAATCTCGCGACAAGCTTTTATATCATATAAATTGTGGAATGACGTTATAAGTTGATAGTAAAAGTTTTAAAAGAAAAGATTATTTTATTCTTTTTAGCGCATTTAAATAAAAGCTTTTTTTAAAAATATTTTTTTACTTTTAATTTATTTTATATTTAAAATGTAATAAGGCAATTCTTCGGCGGTCGAAGTCCCTATGCATTCGGGAGTGCCCGTAAGTGCTGCAAATAAAAAATCGTCGAAATACTTCTCATTTATTTTAACGTCTCCACTCACAGCGGAAATATTTATAAGGCCAACTTAGCCGCAAATTATTTTCGTTTCGATCGTCATTAAATTTTACAGTTAACCGGTCGGATACCATAAATATTTCATATTTCGTACAGGTGTTTGCGCCGTGTCCGGAATGTCAAAATCGCATTTTTTACTCGGTGTCCGGCCGTGTCCGATGCATAAATGAAAAACGACACTGCGTGTAGGACGGTTGGCTCGAAGGCTATAAAAAGGCACATATATGCGGGTAACTATTTCGGACAAAAAATATTCGCAGCGGTCGACATTTTTTTTTTAAATACCGTGTAGTCTTCTCTATTAGACTTCTCAACCCATCCAATCGGATAAATAACTAAAAAAAAAAGTGGAGTATTAGCCCATTGATCAAGATTAAAATATAGAGGAAGAGACCCAAATCTGAGATAGCTCCTTATATTAAAAGATACGTAACGCCATCTAACAGAAATAGCCTAGACTAATTAAAATAAACTGGGGTGTAGTGTTAAAGTGGTAGTTGAGCGCTTCAGTTCGTTTTTTTTTTTTTTTGTACAAAAGCACGTTTGGTGTGATTTGACCAGGGACCCTTTAAAGTAAGGGGACCCAACATTATACTTTCCAAAGTGAGGCCGTTTCTTTCCTCATTCTAATGGTCTCAATGATGCCAAGTATGCCATTTTATTGGAGAATCTATAAATATAACAGGTACTTTGATTGTTAGTAAAAATTAATAATGGTTTCCATGATTTCTAAAAATTAGACTTGACAATGTTCTGTCAACAAACACAGAATATGGCAACTGTCAAATGAATCAAATTTATTTTATATTTGAATTTGGTTTCCTGCAATTATTTTCAGGAATTTAAGTAATATAAATCTGGTAAGTCAGTGCCGATTTTGCTTATTTGAGAATTTGTCGCTATTGCACCTTGTTACCAGGTTCCTCAAACCATTTGTAATATATTATGTAGGTATAATAGGTACGTACTTGAACTTTCTTCCCTTATTGAATGTATCTACCCAAAGAACTTTCACAGATTTCGGGATGGACTAATAAGATTAGGTCTTGTACTTAGTTCTATCATGTAGTTTTTCTCGGTGCTCATTATAAATTTTTTGTAATTTTATTTCTCTCCCAAGGTACCTCACAAACATAAAATAAACTTATAGTTGTAGATAAAAACTGTTTAAAAAAAGAACTGACTGAAGCTACCTGCTTAATAATTTAAAATTTTCGAAATACGATTTGTTTCGAACAACCTACTTATACGTAATACGTAATGCCCACGTAATGGGAATTGTAGGATTACTAAAGGTGAGACAAGAAAAATCTGGTTGCAATTATTGGGACTACTACAGTCGGCCGCATTACCTTTAATTGACTATCTGGAAGTTAGAAAACTTAAAAATTGTAAATTATGATGGAAAATATTTTGCCTCCTTTGGAATCTATGGCACTGGCATGTCCATTTCCATTTCTTATACTTAAAATTCCCAATTTGAGATCCAAATGAGTTCTGTCTAGAATATGTCAAAACAATATTTTCATTTTTTTGATTACAGATGCCAAAAAAACACAAGAAATGGGACTCTCATGCTATGGTAGAAGTTGTAAAGGCAGTGCGTAATTGGAACGTCAGTCTGTCTTAACTTAGTCAGCCTGTCTCAAATTAGGCAACCTTTTATTTTATGGGGCAAATTGTCCATGTTGCCATTTTAATATAGTTTCTTTGCATCACTGTTTTGTCGATACACTAAGCACTAAGCAAGTATTCTAATACAATATTAATAAAAATTGGTTTAACAGTAAGTTTTATTTCGAATTTACAAAAAAAGTGTCTCAAATTTGAGTCTCTTCCTCTAATACTAGGCGGTTCCTTGTAATAAGTCGACGTGTAGAATTTGAATTATAAAAGATTTAAAAGCTGCGCCACAAAAAGGGGAAGTGGGGAACCGCGAAAGTACAATAAAATCTCCCAGCACGAATACAGAATGAAGGGGACACAACGATATTTTTCGCGTTAAGTTGTTTAATATACCTGGTATAATTTCGGTTTAATGAACTACACGAAATGTTTAAATATTAGTAGGTACTTACCTAAGCATAATTATACGGGGTGTAGCAGGAGCATACAAGGGAGTCCAAAATAAGGTGATTGAACGCAACTTAAAATACCTCTATACTAAGTTGCACCCCTGAGAAGTTATAGGCCTTGAAAGTGCGGGCTTTGAAATTTCGAAAAAAAATAATATCTCAGTTATTTTTTTACTTGGAAAAACCAAATTTGGTACACCATGTGGGTGTACCAAGGGCATTAATCGTCAGAAAACATAGTTCAATTGTACCATTTTAAAGGGTTAATACAGAGTAATGGACCCTATAAAAATGTTACTTTGTGTTATGAAGAATTTAATTCTAAAACTTTTTTACTCTTCTTATTTTTTGAAAAACTTTATCGCTTTCGCCAAAAACGCGAATAACTGAAAACACGTATTGCAGATGTGATATTTACAATCTTTGAAAATTCAAAAGTTGGCTATGAAATTAAACGTCAAACCGGAATAACAACCATTTGTTGGAAAAAGAATCAAAAAATCAAAAAGAAACAGGAATAACAATAAAATAAAATAATAATAATACGGCAATCATTTTCAACAATTTCTAAAATAACTCTTCAGTGCAAATTATATTGTTATTCCTGTTGTTTGTCTTTTTCCATTCCGAGTTTTGGGACAGATTAATGTGACTTAGGAACATGCTTTTTCACTTAATAAGTTTTTTTTTAATTTAATCAGTGGCGTAGGTATGGGTTAGCCCTACAGCAATTTAAAAAAAATGTGATACGCCACTGAGAATTTTCCATGTAGATATTTTCTCTGGGTAGCCTGCTCAATTCTGTATGAAAAAGCTCAGATTTTTTCGCCAGATGCGCCGTTTGATATGGTGAATAGTTTGTTCATAACTCTAGATTTCGTAAATAATAATTATTGTAACCGGAAGATCCCCATAAATATATGTCTTATTTTCACGGTAGTTTCGATAATTATTTATCGGGCCCATGATTTTTTCATGATTTTGATTTTCATTTCATTAAACACTTCTTTCAGTGGTGATCTCTTCACTATATCTCGGCAATTTGAAGCTTTGGTTTTTCTAATTTGTGTTTCAAAAATTAGTCTGCGCTTTTTAAATAAATAAGTATGGCATGTTCTATATCTCCCATATTTGGTTTTTGTGTTTCTTTTTCAGCTAAGAAACCCCATTGCATTTTCGAAATTGTAATTTTTTCTTATATTTGACACCGAAAATAACTGATGGTCTTCAGTTGTGTTCTGACAAATAAAAACGCCACAATATCGCACAATGTTTCTAATATTATTTAAATAAAAATAAGACAGTTATTCATTGAAAAAATTTCTTGATTGGCTATTTATGTCTATACGTACACGAAAGTATCTCTTACTTATGCAGATATACAGGGTGGCCCAGGCCCACCACGAACTGCATCGATCTATATATGGAAAACTCAAAAGAGGAAAATTCTGAAAATTTGGCACCTCACCAATGCCGATAGGCGCTGCTCAACTAAAATATTTTGGTGAATCTGGCACTTCCGATTATACCGGAAGTCGATATCAACTTTCTTATTTCAAATAGAACACCCTGTATATTATTGCATTTTTGGATTCTAGGCATCATTTTGGAACAAAAACATGCAACATGTCCTATGTCTAAATCCAACCGTTTTTGAGATATTTGCATTTTTCCAAAAACAAAATACAGGTGCAGACCTAAAGTCAATTAGCAATTTATACGAGGAAACCGCGAAATTTTAAAACGAATTTTTGGCATCGTGTAACAGAAGCCCTGACCTAGTGATCTCTGCTGAGAAATAAATCCGTTCTTGTACAGGGTGTTCACAAAATATGAATAAAAATTACATTCAATATGTGCTTAAATCTCGAAATTTTCAAATGGAAACCCCAATTTTTTTTAATGCGATCTTATTCACCACTAAAAATGATGACACCTTTGTGTAAGGTTTCCTATACCTAAATGCAGTAATTTTCGATTAATTTACGAAAAACCCACTTTTCGTCCATAAAATGCGAGGTTTGCTTAACGCTTGGAAAATCATATTAGCCGTGGACGTTGAAAAGACAATCGAGGCTGAGGAAATGTCACTTGGTTTATAAATTATTGTCAACAATATAATGCCATTACACAAACGAAGATTATGTATCGCACGTTCTTGATATTACTTTGTTGCATTCTCCGTAGATAATAAACAAATTTAAATAATCTTCGTTTGTGTAATTTAAGCGCGCCGGCATTATTGAATTTTCCAACTTTTAGTTTTCCATATATACCCGTTTTATCTTATGTAGGTGATTAGATTAAATGAAAATAATATTTTCCTACGCCCATGGAATCTCTCCAAAATTATTTTTCATCAACAAAATTGATATGACTTTTGAAAAATTATTTTTTCTGTTAAAAAATTATATTGCCCTAACTTTCCCAATCCTGGAACCCAACAAGTAATTCAAATATGCCATGGGCGTGCATAAGTTTCACGAAAATGTGGTACAACTCAAGAATTAAGTGGTACAACTCAATAATTGAGCGAACTCTAGTGCTTGAAGTGCTTCCGTTCTATTGTCTTCCACGCTCTTATAATCCGTACCAAATTGCAGATTGGTAGGTACCATTTATATGGTTTCTGAAATATTTAGACGAACATTTAATACCCCAACAAAAAGATACAGATATAATGAAGATTCAATAGTTAGTTTCTTACTTCTAGGGTTTGAAACAAATAAATTTAAAGTAGGATGGAAAAAATTCAGGGGGAAACAGCAAATGACTTCCCGCCTCTCCAAATGTAAAATTCTAATTGAACCTCGGTTCTGGAACGATCCGAGCGGCAGAAGCAAAAACCCGGGTCTGCCGCTGCGAATTTTTCCCGGCAATTGATCAAGATTAAAATATAATGCGGGGCGGGGCGGCGTAATAAGTTGCCGTGCAGCATTTGAAATTAACTCGAAAGATTTAAAAGCGGCGCAAAGAAAAGAGGGCGGGAGCACGGCGGGCAGAGAATAAAAACCCCAGAATGAAGCGGACACGACGATATTTTTCGCTTTAAGCCGTGGGGAACGGGCAGCTTAATATGCTTGGTATAATTTCGGATTTCAATGGAAATATCGGCGCTGGATTTTTCCACAGAAGTCGGAGGGTCGTTAGCATTCAGATGGTGTGGTGCATTAAAATTCCGGTATGCAAAAAAGAAATGCCGCCAATGCTGGTATGAACACTTTACAGTAGCACATACACATAGGTACAATATATTATACAAAAGTGAGTTGAAATTCATGTGCTATTACACTTAAATTGTGAACAATAATTATTTCTATTCTGATTATAAATAAAAGAGAATTTGCAAATTTTCCACATAAACTTCCAATATTGTGCAAAGTAGGGACTCTTTAAAATAAGGGGACCCAGCATTTCACAGTCTATCACATAGGAAAAGTGAAGACTTGAGGGGAAGTTTGTTTTCTATCGACTCCAAGGATACCACAAGGAGGCTGGTACAAGGTTATGTTATATGTCAGTGTCCAACTGCCATCAGTTTTTATGTGAAATGCCAGTGCCATAGATTCTAAAAGAGGCAAAAAATTTCCCATCATAATTCACAGTTTTTAAGTTTTCTAACTTCCAGATACTCAGATGTGACAATAGGGTATTTAACCGTTTTTCAAATTTTATTTTGTTGAAAGCCTGTATTGATGCAGACTACACTAGTAAAATTCTAAACTAAAAATTTTACCTCCTTTGGGAGAAAATTGAGTTCAAAATTATTTCCGTTTTTAACGGTTTTCTTAATTTTGACGTCATAATAATTTTGAGCTATGTGAATAGGACCGCGAAGCCTTGAAGCTTTATTCGGTTATTGTACGTTGCCAACTCGTGTGATTTTTCCTTGCTGGTCGAATATTTTGTTATTAGAATAGCTGTGTTCT
Source organism: Pseudeuparius sepicola (assembly GCA_963920635.1). NCBI lineage: Eukaryota > Metazoa > Arthropoda > Insecta > Coleoptera > Anthribidae > Pseudeuparius > Pseudeuparius sepicola. The sequence continues at coordinate 11,519,821 of OY987300.1, read as the reverse complement.
AGTATGGAAACTCAAATTGTCAACATAAAGTTGATTATACAGTTCAAATTCTCTGACTGTTTTTAACTCTGGTTATTGGTTCGGACTAGTTTGAGATTGCTTCCTAGAACAAACCTATTAATTGCAATAAATAAGAACAGCAGTTAACTTTATAAAAAAAACACTATATTCCGTAAAGATATAATATATACTTTCTCAATGTTTGTTGAAGAATAGTCGGTCTTTGGAGTACAGGATTTACTTCTGAATACAAGTCCGAAAGGGGATCTGGCAACGGTGCAGCAAACTAGTAACGATAACGGTGCCGTCCTGACCTAATCTTGATGTTTTGTGGGTATCGAAACATAACCTAGCTTTCTAGCTTTGCGGTTTTCGCGTTTCGCGAGATTGTTTCGCTTTGGCATCTCGCTTTAAAAATTGTGAGAGCATAAATAGGTATGTCAATTTCCGGAAGATTGTCTGAACTTGCTTTAACAAAACCCACATTCACTATAGGAGGAGCCATTACTTTACTCTTTGTCAACTTCTTCGCACTGAAAGAGAAAGCAAATTAAACACTCTATCTACTCTCATACCTATATAAATGCAACAGGTAGGTAGGTATTTCTTGGAATTTAAATTATTACCTGTTTATATTCCTTAGGTACCTACCTACAATCAAATTGAGAAAGAGTGCTTACTAAATTATACTTTGCTCTCAAACACTTTTATCTGGGGATTGAACTACCTACTACCAATATCAATTTTATGGTACCTATTCATTTTTCTTTGTAATTGAAACTATAGGGTTTAGGATTGTACCATGTACATAAGTTAAGATTTGCATTTGTAATTAATTAGATTTTATTACACTATCTCTCTCAATTTCAAACACAAGCACAATTTTTAATTATATTATAAGAAAGGAGCAATGATAAAAATTTACATTGCCTACTTGCTTACCTTATTTTAATCGTTGATTTGTGAACACTTAGGTCAGGTATAAAAATGAATTAATACCTCATTTAGTCCTTTACTATTATGACGACGCGATAAACAATGGTTTTAATAAAATATAAAATTCAAAATCGTTTGGAACCCCTCAATAACTTTGATAAAATTACAAATTTTGAAATGTAAACAAAACTCCAGCTGATATTATTTGACTAGTGACATATCAAATCACAAAATAATAAGATTAGGTCTCCAGTCCAAGTCCGTACCACATGATAAAAAAACGAATGAAAATGTTCGGCTCGTTATTATGACGTCAACACGCGGTCGGGTCCCGAACGCAAATTCAAATAAATTCAAATTTTATTTTGAAAATTCTAACTTCGTGGATACTTATTCGGGAAATAAAAAATGGGTAAAGCTCTCTTAGGACTTGATGAATCAAGTTATGTGCAATTTATTTGAAAATTTGATTAGAGGAAACTACCCTATTAAAGTTAATGGGGCCCGCCTATAGTAGTCTCAATAAATAATGCAACCAGATTTTTCTTGTCTCACTTTTAGTAATCCTACAATTCCCGTTACGTGGGCATTACGTAAAAGTAGGTAGTTCAGAACAAAAATCGTATTTCGTAAATTTTAAATTATTAAACAGGTAGCTTTAGTCAGTTTTTTTTAAAGAGTTTTTATCTACGACTACAAGTTTATTTTAAGTTTGTGAAGTACCTACCTTAGGAGAGAAATAAAATTACAAAAATTTTATAATGAAAACCGAGAAAAACTACATGATTAGAACTACTAGACCTAATCTTATTAGTCCATCCCTAAATCTGTGAAAGTTCTTTGGGTAGATACATTCAACAAGGGAAGAAAGTTTAAGTATACATATTACAAATGGATCGAGGAACCTGGTAACAAGGTGCGATAGCGACAAATTCTTAAATAAGCAAAATCGGCAATGACTTACCATACTTTATTACTTAAATTCGTGGAAATTATTGCTGGAAATCAATTTAAACTATAAAATAAATTTGTTTCATTTGACAGGTGCCATATTCTGCACTTGTAGACACAATATTGTCAAGTCTAATTTTTAGAAATCATGGAAACCATTATTAATTTTTACTACCAATCAAATTACCTGTTATATTCATAGATTCTCCAATAAAATGGCATACTTGGCATCAATGATACCGTTAGAATGAGGGAAGAATAGGCCTCACTTTGGAAAGTATAATGCTGGGTCCCCTTACTTTAAAGAGTGCCTGGTGCAAAGCAATACGAGTAGTATAGGTTTGATCAAATATTAGATGCAATACAATACGAAAAGTTAATGTACCATTATGTGTGTACCGGTTTTTACAAATTTGAATTGTTAGACAGCTGCTTCCTCTTGATGGTTCCATCAAAGCAGCCTTATCGACCTAGTACAACGCAAAAGCGAAATTGGTTAGATTTCTGAAATCTTTATTCGCACCGACCCTCTTTAAAATCTGGATACGCGTCTGGGCACCTAAATAATCCGCCGGGTATAACTTCTGTAATGAACGACTCGAAATGTTTATTAAGAGGCTTTTCAATGGAAACATCTCAGTCGGATTTTTTCCGACATTAATATTCAGGCAACGCCTTATTAAAATTCGAATATGCAAAACTGCCGTGATGGTAAAACGGTGTGAAAACCTTCTAACAATAATAATTCTCACCCTCACAATACTCCAAACTAGGAGTACCCCAGAAGCAACCACATGCTTGTGCGGGGGAGGGGGACAATTACTATTATTTTGTCTTCGTTGCCATTTGCGGCTAGGGCCGACTTTTTCCCGATAGAACTAGGATAGCATTCGCTCAAGTACTACGGAAAACCCTAGAAAACCGTAGTAATCCCAGTGAGGTAGGACAATTAGTAAATCACACGGATAAAGCTATTTAGGAGCAATACCGTGAACCCACATTTGTCCAGCGCTCTTGGCCATAGCGGTGTTTTTCTTTAAAGACATATGCATGCGCTTGCCTTGAACCAAGGTCGATCGAAGGCAGAAAAACATGCAGCCTAAAAAGTCAGCGCCGGTACGAGCGACGCCACCGTGACCAAATCTTCAGTACCACACTGCATTTATCCTTATCCTAGATAAAGAGTGATCATCTTTTGATTTTGAGCAGAAGCATACTACTTGAGTTCTGTCACTTATTTCAAAAGTTCAGTGTTTGTGATGGAGTTTAAGCAATATAATAATTGAGTTTCAGTTAACTCGTAGGACACAGAGTCACAAAGAATAATATTTATATTTCAGTAAATTTAGTAAATCATTTTGTTGCTCATAATAAGTATAATATACATATATACTTACCCAATATTTTCAGATAACACTACATAAACAGATTTCTGAAAATTACTGAACAGCCTGAATATAGAATTAAAAAAACTAATATAAAGGATTGCGGTGGCCGTCTCTACATATTCTCTAGAAATAAAACACTAAATTCCTAAAGTATTCAGGTCAGGAGTAGTCAGTATTTCTCTAATTATTTTTGCGATTATTATTTACATAGCTGCCAGCTGCCCCAATAAAACAATACGGTACGGGTTAGTTTTGATTTCTTGATTGGTAATAAGAAACTTCTTTTTACTAGTATATTCTTTAAATTTCCGCTGCCTAGATACTTAAAATATCGGTAAAGTGTAAATTTCAGACTATAGGTACTTACTTGGAATTAAACTCTAAATACACTATATGGAGTAGATTGAGTAATAATCTTCATAATAATCTTTGTATCTATAAATTGGTTGGGCGGGTGCCCAATGCAAAAATATTTAGTTAAACATTGCTTACGTAAGCAATGTTTTGTTTCCAAAGGTAACTTGATATTATTTTATTTTTACTTTTATTTAAAGTCGTTATGAATGTTATGCCAAACCTTTTAGGACATACGTTAGCAACTAGCAACCAAAATAACAGGACACCTCGAACATTTGTCTTCCGCTTTCCGCTACTTATCTATTGATAATGAAAGCAAGAAGGCTGGTTTCAGTATCACCCCTTTTCTTTTAATTTCGAACTAAATGCGCTAGCTGACGTGCCTTTTCCGATGTGTTTGCTCATTCCGCTCAACATTTTAATTTCGGTCGAGACAGCCCGTACATGAAACCTTATCTTATTAAAATATTTATAGCCGGCCTCCCACACGCCGATCAATTCGCCGTCCTCCCCTGGGGTAAAAAGAACCGGCCTCTAAAAAAACAAAAAAAAGCAAACACCCTACACTCTCTATACAATATCCTCGCCTTCGCTTTACCTGAACCACAATTAACACGCACCGCCTTGGCCAGCCGCTGCTACACTCCCACTGAAAAACTTTCTGCTCCGCCCCTCGTCCGACTTTTCCGCCCGACTGTACCCCACCAGTGGTGGTTCCTCAAGGGATCAAGGGACGCTAAGTGGAACATTTTCCCAAGTCCCATTTGCAGATTTGAATCTTTTCATTAAATACATAGGTACATCTCGGAAATTAGACACCCCCTCACTTCTTTATATTTTCATATTTTTAGCTGAAAAAATGTCTTCCTATATTATAATTTTTTCTGCATTTTTCAAATCTGCATTCAGAAAAATAATTGAACATACAGGGTGTGTGTGTAGGAAGTGTCCTTACGCACTTGTTAGCCATATCGCCATGGTGGCATCACTATTCCACGGAGTACTATGATTTTTTTTCGATGTGATTTTTTGGAAAATGCTAAAAGAGATTTTTTATCGGAAATCTGGCAAGGTAGTTTTATTCAGCACCCCCTTAAACCCCAATATCCCAAGTTTTATGAATTTACCTCGCCAACTAACATTTCTACTGGGTCTCAAAGTTTGGAAAATTGAATTCTTTTATTTTCAATTAAAAATCAGAAATGGTTTGCAAATATTTGAGAATCGGGTAAACTTAATCTGAACATGCCAAAAATGTCCCACTAATAAGGAAAACAGAAAGAGAACACCATCGTACCGTTTTAAAATAATACCTAAATATATGGCATATTTTCTGTGATCTGTGAAGAATATGCCGTATTTAAGTATTATTTTAAAACGGTAGGATGGTGTTTGCTTTCCACTATCTTTATTAGTGGGACATTTTTGGAATGTTTCGATTAAATTTATCCTATTTTCAAATATTTCCAAAGCATTCCTGATTTTTCATTTAAAATAAAAAAAAAACAATTTTCCCAAATATAAGATCTAGAAATGTTAGTTGGCGAGGTAAATTCATAAAACTTGGTATATTTGGGTTTTAGGGAGTGCAGATTAAAGCTACGTTGCCAGATTTCCTATAAAAAAATCGCTAATAGCATTGTTTAACATATCGTATCGAAACACATAGGCGGTTCTAGACCTTTTGTTTGGGGGGGGGGGGGCTTAAGCCCCTGGACCCTGGCTTATATCTAAGGTGACCATATTTGTGATTATTATTATACAAAAGAAATTTTGTTAACAAGTAACATGATTGTTTCACATAACAAAATATACTTACATATTACATATGTACTTACTATAAAAAACCAAATACACATAGTGATTCATAAAAAAATACTACCTACGTACTTTTAATAATTTAACAAAAAAAGGTGTAAAAATAATAAGTATATTTTTAATGAAAACAATGTTAATGTTAAAAATGTATTAGTATTATTGAATAATTATTATTTAAAGATTCCTCTCATACTTGTCTTATTATAATAATAACTCTGTGGCGGCTTGTTATTACCCACAGGAACGTAAAACGTCAAAAATCAATAAATAAATGTTAGATTAAGGAAATGTTTGGAAGTAAATGGTTGGCATTTTGAAAATTTATTGTGAATAACTGACATTGTTTTGAGCAAGTAAATAATAAAAATAAAATAGTCCTCTCATGCTTGTCTTATTTCACAATAAAAATTTCCAATTTCCACGCCTCCTACGATAATAACGAATGCTTATAAATTAATGCCCGATAAATCCGTGCCAACTAAAATGGCTTGTAGATAAAAAACGGTCAAGTTTATGAAGTGCAACAAGTATACCTTTTTTGTACATAATTAAACGCACTTTCATAAAAATTGGTCAAAATTGCTGAATCTTAAGAGACAAAAAAGTTATGGGTGATATTATCACATAAGTAAGGCATAAGTAGCGCCCTCTTGCGGGAAACTCAAAATTGACCCCATATTCAAAATGGTCACCCTTAAAAACCCAAAAATACAAATTTTCAACTCGATCCGTTCAGCGGTGCCCAAAATATTATAAAATTTCGAAAAAAATAATTTGACTTTAACCCCCTGTAGATAGGAATGGAACGACTTTCGGATAAGGCAAGTTTGGCCCAATCGGCTTATTTTGGTGTGAATAGCATCCCCTAGAGCTATGTAACATTATTGACGGGACACCCTGTAGAGATTCGGTGTGTTTTTATTATAACACCCTGTAGGTATATTTTTGTGTTTGTTCCCATTAAATAGGCATTTGTTCTATTATTCTTCTCTCGAGTAGGTATTGAGCTTATTTGACAATAATAATAAGAGAGAATAAACCTACGTTTCTTGTTACGTCACGTATCAAAAGGGGTAACGCAATTATTTAAAGATGAAGACAAAGTCGAAACAAAAATGTGATGTAGCAACGAACTCCAACATTCTTACTTCACTACACAAACACTAAAATTAATTTTTTTCCAAATCCACCCAACCACCTTACTTCCTTCTATGCGAACTCCACACCTCACTTTACACCATAGATTCAAGGCTAAGGCTAGACCGAACATCAGTGTCGAACGAGTTGACATAGACTCGTTTGCCCGCGGTGCTCCGACAATTATATTGTAAATGACAAGAAAATAGTGTGTTATAATTGTGAAAAATGTTTTCATTTACAATGTGTCAAACTAAAGGAAGCAATGTGCAGATATATTCAAGAGTGTGATAACCTGTTTTGGTTCTGTGACGATTGTAAAAAATCGATGCTCAGAAATCTACAGAAAAAAATACCCACTACAGAATTAACAAGTACACAACAATTGGAAATCAACTATTTGAATCGCCTACTCGAAGAAATGTCTGACAAAAACATCATCCTGAAAGAAAACAATAAACTACTAACTATCCTGCGAAGGAACAAAATCCTTCGCCGACACACTACGCTGTGGTGAGCAAAAGCGGGTAATTAGAACACCCTCACAAACAACAGGTGAAAATTCACGTGGTACAGATATTAAGAAAACAAATGGACGATCGACATCAGAAAATACGGTATCAGATCCTATTAATATAAATAAAAATGACTATGTTCAAAGACGATAAGAGACCACCTACACCGAGGTTGAACCGGAAAAAAAACGGCACAAAAAAGTATTTTGGAACGGCCGAAACAAAGGAAATACCTACAGACTGTCATGCTTTTTCTGGCTGTGAGCGGCGTGTATGGATACATATATATCGTGTTAAGAAGACAGCAAATGAGGACGTCATTACGAGATACATAACGACTAAAAGTGGACTAGAAAATTCGTCATTACGTGTTAAGGAAATTCCTGGAGATGAAACCCAATTAAAAAATTTTGTTGTGGTAGCACCATTCAATGAAAAGGAACGATTTTATAAACTATCTTTCTGGCCTAAAGATGTTGGGGTGAAAAGATTCGACTTTGAGAAGAACAAGACTTTTCTGGACGAATGCAGAGATTTTTTTGGGTAGACCAATGCCTCTCAGTTAGCAGTTCAGCCTTGGAGGAAACTTGTCCAATGACTCCTGAAGATTCTACAAATAGTAATCTTAGTAAATTGTTGCATTTAAATGTTCAATGTGCAAGAAACAAGGGTTTTGCTCTAGATCAATTTGTAAACAGTATAAATTCCTTAAGTATAGTTTGTTTTTCAGAGCACTGGCTTGGTGAGCATGAGGTTTCTACCTACAATCTGACAAACTTTCGCTTGATCTCCTGGTACTGCAGGTCCGAACATATACATGGTGGGGTGAGCATTTATGCCACTGAAGCTCTCGAATGCCGTGAATTGTCTAGTGTAAGAGACCTATCTGTGGAGGTGCATTGTGAGCTATGTGCTATTCGTATTCAACTCTTAAATCAAATTGTCATAAATACATACAGACCGCCGTTGGGAAATTTTGAGATATTCATGGATGCACTTACTCTGGCACTTTCTTATATAACAACACACTTCCCAGATGCAAATATTATACTAAGTGGTGATTTCAATTTAAAATTTCATAATCCAGACATTAGGACAAGATGTCTAATTGATTTGTTACGCCAGATCGATCTAAAACAAACTGTCTTTGGTTATACGAGATGTTGGGGTGGGCGGAAACGTGTCCTGATAATATCTTCTGTAATTTCTCTCATATCCAATGCCAGGTTATACCCGTTGGAATATCGGACCACGATGCCCAGATCCTAACATTCACGGATAAATGTAATTTACAAAAGCAAAGTAAACACAATAGAAGTTTTAGTGAGAAAAATATACAAAATTTCATCAATGCACTTCTGTCAGCAAGCTGGGACGAGTTTTATTTGGCGGAGAGTGTGAATGAGAAGGTGAGTGTCTTTCACGAAATTTTTATGTATAACTTTAACCAGTCTTTTCCGCTACTGTCTCACAAAAAAACATAAAAAAGTCAACAAAAAGGCGCGTTTACTCAGGTCCGGAGTTACGCAGTCTTAAACAGCTTGTACTTCTTTTTCATAAAAACTATAAAAAACGTCCTTCTCTTAGATTAGAATTCAAAAATCCGATAATACCACCAAAATAGTGTGGTCAATAATAAATGAAGAAACAGGACGTCAAAACCATTCTACAAACACTGTGGAGGATGCAGAAATTGACATAAACCTTTTTAATTCTTTCTTTGTGAACCACGCGGACGAAATTATAAACAGTATGCCTCAACTGGATACAAAAAACTACCGTCTGCCTGACAGAAAAAATCGTTCCTTATTTCTGCGTCCAGTGAATGAGATTGATATTTTAAAATATATAACAAAAATAAAAAATAAAAAAAGTTGCGATATTTATGGCGTTAGTTCATACCTAATTAAGAGGTGTTTACCATTTGTCGTTTCACATATCACACATTTAATAAATTTATGCTTTCTTGAAGGTGTATATCCTGGCATACTAAAACCTGCCAAAGTTATTCCCCTGTTTAAGAAAGGTGATCCAAATTTGGCAAAAAACTATAGACAAATTCACATATTACCTAGACTTTCTAAAATATTTGAAATTGCAATTTTAAATCAATTCTCAAAATTTTTCAGTGAGCAAAGTATCCTCACGAATTGCCAATTTGGCTTTCAGGAAGGTAAGAGCACTATTGACGCTATAGAGCATTTGGTGGATACTATTCAGGATGCTTTCGAAAATAAACTGAAATGCCATACAATTTTTACTGACCTGTCAAAAGCTTTTGACTGCGTAAATCATGAAATATTGCTGGATAAACTTGAGAGATGCGGTGTTCGGGGCGTGTCAAATCAGCTTGTGGCATCATATCTGACTGATAGGCCCCAACGGGTTTTCGTTAACAACCTATACAGCAATGAGCTGTGTATGAAGAGAGGTGTACCTCAAGGGTCCATCTTGGGACCGTTTCTTTTTATCGTATATTCAAATGATTTACCACAACACATTAAATCGCTTAACTTAAAAAAAAATTCGTACTGCTATATATGCGGATGACACAAACTTTAGCTTCCATTCAAACAACCACGACACAGATCCTCATATTGATTCGGTCTTAAGCTTTGGCGAGATATGGTACAATACAAACCAACTTTTCCTCAATAGAGAGAAAACTTAAGTAATGTCATTTTCCTTATTGGGTTTTTCACAGCGCGATGATAATCGTAAAGTGAAGTTCCTTGGTGTTTACCTGGACCCGAATCTGTCCTGGAAAACGCATTTGAATAATCTCTCCCTAAGGTTATGTAAATCCGTCTACGCTCTGCGCAGAATAAGATCAACAATAAACAAAGAGGCTGCAATTACGGCAAGTATGGTATACTGGCTTGGGGAAACGCATCGCACTCTCAACTACACAGAATATTTTTAATTCAGAAATCCGCTGTGCGTGCTATAAAAAACGAAGGGTGGCTTTCTCCTAGTGGTCCGATCTTCAAAGAACTGGGTATTCAAACACTATTTGCAATGATAATCTTAGAAAATCTAATGTATGTACGAAGTAATATCGGCAACGTTCAGACCCGCGAATCCCAGCACTCTCTGAATACCCGAGGAAGGACTAATCTCATACAACCTAGAACGAGAATATATAAATCCAGAAAGTTGGGCATCCATCTTTACAATGCATTACCAAGAGCGATTAGATCGTTACCACTAAAACAATTTAGGCGAACTTTGCAACGGGCTTTGGTTGATTTGTGTCCGAGCAGTATTGCGGAGTTTCAGACTCACGTGGGGGAAGTTCATGCTCTTACAATGTGACTCTCTTTTTTAAACCCATATTGTATTTTATCTGTATAGTTTTAGTTAAAAGGTTTTATATGTGTATCTGTAATTGTCTTTCATGCATCATGAACGCTCAATGATTTTTTTTTTCAGATGAATGTGACTCTTTTTAATGTTTGTTTTTATATATTATGTGTTTGTATGTGCCTGTATTGGTTTCTGTTTGTACATGCAACAATATACATATATTTTTTGACTTGTCCAAAAACTGTGTTGTTTCATGGATTGAAATAAATCTATCTATCTATCTATCCTTAACCGAGATGTTTAAGTGGGTATGCTCCCACACCAACATTGACATGGGTGTCCCATAGATGAGGTCTGGTAGATTTCCTCTTCTCCAGGAATAAAACCCTTCCACCTAGTTTTAGCGTGTCCCCATTTTACACAGCGACGAGCCGGCACTGACCCCCACACATGCCCGCTACATGCGTGTCGACACATGCAAGGAGTAAGGTTAGGCCCGTATACCCACGTACACATTAAAAACAGCGCTATTATGGTAGCCACTCGTCGATATAAAGAGGTCGGGGGCAGAGCGGCGCGGCGAGGCTCGAAGCGGAGAAGGACGGAGAGCGTCGGCCGCGGGTCCTTATCGCTCTAATGTAAAGTGTCGCTCTTTATCCTTAAAGTAAATGGGTGGAGAGCCGCAGAGGTATTGGCCGCGAAGCGTGGCAGGTGGGTGTCGGGTCGACGTCGACCGTCGCCGCGCCTCCTCCTCTGGGGAGGTCTCTGTCAGGGTCGGGCTCGGGTCGGGTTCTGGGGGGGTTTTAAGCAGGGAAGATATAAACGCACAGAAGGGTCACTACGATTACGGACGTTACCCCTTGTCACTCCTCCCCGCTGAAAACCACGCAAGACTCAGTTATCTATAGACGTTGACTGAAATATCCGAATAGTTCAATCAACGCTATAGCGCTTCCTTCTGTGGTTCCAATTCTACTTTTGGTCCTCCGTCGCTTGGACTATTGTTGCCCCGGCCACATGAAGCTACTACGGCTTATATTCGGTGGTTTAAAGTGTAAAACAAAATTGAGGGGGAAATCACAGGCAATATTTGTACACTAAAATGACAAAAAATTCAAAAAATACAAAAAATTCCATGTTTAGCTTAAAAAATCCAAAAAAATACCAGAAAATGCCGAAAAATACTAAAAAATTCGGGGAAATCACTGGCAAAATTTGTACACTAAAATACAAAAAAAAAAATCCAAGAAAGTACCAAAACTTCCAAGAAAATGCCAAAAAATTCCAAGAAAATGCCAAAAATTCCAAGAAAATACCAAAAATTCCAAGAAAATGCCAAAAAATTCCAGAAAATTCCAGAAAATACCAAAAAATGCCAAAAAGTTCCAAAAAATACCAAAAATTCCAGGCGCGTGTACACTAAAATTCCTCAGTGATTTCCCCCTCGCGGACTGCCGAGGGAGAAATCACAATCAAATTGAATTTTTTTGCACTTCCTTGGAATTTTTGGTATTTGCTTGGAATTTTTCCGTATTTTCTAAGCAATGCGCATGCGCATGCACTGTCGCGAAGTTACAAGGCTGGACTGTGCAGTCCGCGAGGGGGAAATCACTGAGGAATTTTAGTGTACACGGGCCTGGAATTTTTGGCATTTTTTGGTATTTTCTGGAATTTTTTGGCATTTTCTTCCAATTTTTGGTATTTTCTTGGAATTTTTTAGCTTCTTGGAATTTTTTGGCATTTTCTTGGAATTTTTGGTATTTTCTTGGAAGTTTTTGGCATTTTAGTGTACAAATTTTGCCAGTGATTTCCCCGATTTTTTTGGTATTTTTCGGAATTTTCTGGTATTTTTTTTTGAATTTTTTAAGCAAAATCTGTAATTTTTGGTATTTTTTTGCATTTTTTGTCATTTTAGTGTACAAATTTTGCCAGTGATTTCCCCCTCGGGACTGCACAGTCCAGCCTTGTAACTTCGCGACAGTGCATGCGCATGCGCATAGTTTAGAAAATACGAAAAAATTCCAAGAAAATGCCAAAAATTCCAGGCGCGTGTAAACTACAATTCCTCAGTGATTTCTCCCTAGAACAAAATAGCTGTAGAGCAGCGCCGGTTTTAGCTTGACTACCGCCGAGTGCTAAGTTTAAAAAACGCGTCTTTCAATTTTTTACTTTTGCCTAAAAAGCTAAACTCGTTGACTGACGTATTTATAAAGACTTCTCACGGCTATAGCTTTATGTCCTGGAAAACAGATGGCTCTGATGGCTAACAATGTATTCTGCATTGTATTTTATCTCCGGAAAGCACATGGTGAGCCAAAAATGTGTCAGACGTGACAGCCGTGAGCAGTCTTTAATAATATATCAGTCAACGCTAAACTTTTTAGTTGAGAGGTAGTCAGAAATAATTTAAATATATTAAATAAAAAAATAATTAATATATTAATATTAATATATAATATTAATATTAATATATAATATTAATATTAATATATAATATTAATATATAATATTAATATATAATATTAATATAATATAAATATAATATTAATTGAATCCTTGTGGTACAAAATTGCGTCGCAGGCGGAAATTTTTCAAAGTTTAAATTAACGAAAATAAATTCCAAGCAAAACATATTCTTGTTAACTGGTGGTATTTTTTTGTTCACTATGACTCGCAACATTTGTAGCCAAGAAGTCCTATTCAGTTTTCTTTTATAGAACAACTGTGACCAACAGAAATTTAGTGTGAGCCCATAAAAATCATTGCTTTTTAAAGTCGCTATACAAAAGGAGCAGAAGTGTTTGGTTACTAAAATGCGGCGTAGGCGTGGAATCGGTAGTTAGCTACTTGACAATAATGAGTATACCTATTTTTTAATAAATGTATCTATGTTACACATTATTACATGACAATTTTCCAATTTATATTCAATCAATAAATCAATGTTGTATATTCTGCGTTTAGGATATTTTCACTTCGAAATTTTTATTTTCGTCCAAAAATCCAGGGGGGGGAGTAAAATCTTCAACGTACAGATGAATAAGATGATGAATAGGAGAACGTTTCAGATGTTATGTTTGCAGACGACGATCAAAATGAAGGTGTCGCGTCGTGACATAGCAACAAAATGTGATTTATTTTTGGTTATTAGACCAGCTTATACTGCCTCCTAAAATTAACCGCCAGGTGCTATTAGCGCCCTAGCACCCCCTAAAACCGGCGCTGCTATAGAGTTCAGTCATACTTAAGTCATGACAAGCCAAGAGTTTATATTATATATATATATATATATATAGCATTTATTGCCCAACAGGTAACCCCCATTTACAGGACAAGTATATAATAAAGAGTAAGATAATCACATATGCATATTAGGTACTAATAAACTATACATAAAAGACTACATAAAGAAAGCAGGATAAAGAAGCAATATAAAAAAAGTAATATAAAAACCCGGATATAAGTGACAAAACATTACAGTGAAAAAAGGCAAATAATTATGGTGTATACACAGAACACAGAAAAAGTTTAAAAAGTGAAGTTGTCTAAATTATCAGCAGCCTCTCTTAGAATTACATTCAGATTATGAAAATTAATATCACAGTGTTCACTCAGCTTATTAAAGTTATCACACATTAAAAACAAAGGTGTTCTAAAAAATAAATTTGTTCTCGCTCTATCACAATAAAAAGTGTTTGAGTTGCGAGTTCTAATGATAGATGGAACATAAAAATTAATTTGAGAGACGAGATCACATGCATCTATCTCGTTATGCAGAATCTTATGCAAAAACTTCAGTGCTGCACATTTCCTTCTCAAATCTAAGGACTGAATCTGAAACCTAGTTGTTAGCTCAACATATGGAGTACCCATCGCGGGATATATTCCGTCTACCCTAAAAGCCAAAAATTTTAGAAACTTTTTCTGTACGCGTTCAATGGCTACTTTATGGCATCTATAAAATGGACACCATATGATTGAGGCATATTCAAGTTTAGAGCGAACAAAAGCTGAGAACAAGACTAACAAAGGACTGAATTGTGTGAAAGTACGACAATTTCTTACTATGAAGCCATATGCCTTAGAGGCCTGGGTAACCTTCCATGAAATATGGTCGACAAACGACAACCTTGAGTCAAAAATGACACCTAAATCCTTCACTGAATCGCAACGAGAAAGAGCACACCCGGAAACACTATAGTTGTGTGCCAAAGTCGATTGTTTTTTAGTATAGCTCAAGACTTTACATTTAGCAATATTCAAGTGAAGCCGGTTTTCGTTGCACCACTGATGAATACGATCAAGATCAAGCTGTAAGTGTATGCAATCCTCAATGGTATTAACCTCGGCATATAATTTTAGATCATCAGCAAATAGCACTCTACCACAACTGAGCGAGTTCGCAATATCATCAACAAACAAGAGAAACAATAAGGGTCCCAGATTCGAGCCCTGTGGGACACCTGATTTTGGAGTATATTCAAACGAGTGAAATCCGTTATAGAAAACAGACTGTTTACGCTGATCAAGGTAATTGCACAACAAGGCCAATGCAGAGGAATTAAGACCATACATATTAATCTTCTCTATGAGTATACCATGATCAAGTCTATCGAACGCTTTCGCAAAATCAGTGTATATTACATCAACTTGCTTTTGTTTGTCAAGACGGCTCGCTACAAATTGAGTGAAGCATGTTAAATTCGTGACAGTGGATCTCTTTGACAGAAATCCATGTTGATGTGGGGAAAGGACATTGCGTACAGATGGATAAATTCTGTTATACAAAACGACTTCAAAAACCTTGGCAAAGTTCGACAAAATAGATATAGGCCGATAATTTCGCACATCAGAAGGATCACCAGACTTCAAAACCGGGCACACCCTTGACATCTTCCAAATGTCAGGGAAGGTGTTGCTGCTAGTAGCTAAATTAAACAATGTAAGTAGTGGAGCCGAAAGAACACCAATGCAGTCTTTAACAAGAAAGGAGGGAATAGAGTCCGGACCGGAAGTTAACTTATTTTTCAATTTCGATGATGCAATAATTATTTCCCGCTCCGTAATGCCTGCAAAATCGATACTGGAAGAGTCGCCCAACACAAAGTCCCCACGTCCGGTGCCACCAACATGTGGCACAACAAACACGCTCTCAAAGTAACTTGCAAAACCATCAACTATACCTGTAGGGGATTCAAAAGTTACGTCATTAAGTCTCATCTCACCAGGTATCCTCGTTGAATTATTCTTAGAGTGTACAAATGCCCAAAAACTCTGAGGATCAAACGAAACAGATGCCTGGACTTGCTCTAAATAACGGTGATATGCAACTGAGATAAGTTGTTTTACCAATAACCTCAATCTTCTGAACTCATCGAGAAATACATTATTCCTATTTGCTTTATATTTCTTAAAAACCTTTGCCTTCAGTTTTATAGTACTAATTATTTCGGCAGTGTACCAGGATGGGTATTTATGGCTGAAATTTTTGAACTTGGGAACACACTTGTCAAAAATTCGGTTTATATAACTATAAAAACTATTTACTGCCTGATTGACATCATTAATACCATCCAAGAAGGACCAGTCTGCCTGAAGAAAAGCCTGATAAAGATCAGGATAATTAGCCTTGCGAAAATTATAGGAACTATCATCGTTGCGTGAAGGAAAGGCCTCCAGTTTATGAGCAAGGTCTTCAATACTTATTTCCAATGCTGGATGATATAGTGCTTCCTCAGGTACCAGAGGCGCATTGTCCCTTAACACAGCACAGTTAAAGTTAGATATGACCAAAGCAAGCAATCTATTCATTCCATTGAGAACGCCATTGAATTGGCGCATGTTAAGAAAACTTAACAGGCCATGAACTGCATTGACTTTTCTGTCTGAATTATCTGAGTGGACAAAGTGTGAACAATTAAAATCACCCAGTAAAATGACATTCCCTGACTGCAAAAACTGAACCTCTTCAATAGCTTCACAAAACAACTCAAAAACGTCAACAGATACAGATGGTGGGATATAGACAACAACGATATAAAAACATTTGAAATCAATCATACATATTGTCAATCACTGGCTAGTGGCAGTGGCTACGGCCAGCTACTAATAATTTTTATAACAACTTTAAGTAGGTACCTGATTCTTGATAATTATTAGACAGTGTAGTCGAAAAATCTGGGTCGGTATGCAGAGTCATCCAAACTCGTTGTCCCAGGCAAACACAGAGGAAAAAAATGTGCTAATGAATTCTAATTTTTTAGTTGGTCATTGAATAACCGTATTTTTCTACATACCTAATTTTTACTTTAGACGTTTTGCCAGATGTTTAGTTCAAAACTATAGGTATCTAATAAAATATTAGAAAAGTTCGCTTTTAATACTCTTTTACCTACAAATTAACATTAGAACTCGATCTCTCTTTTAGAAGTCTTTGCTCTCCGGCCCGTCCCTGGCAAGCGCCGAACCCTGGTGGACCGGCATTCGCATTCGCCGAGCGCCCCGGGGCCTACGCAGTAGCGGGCCCTGGAATTTGTCGGGGGGTCGAAATATTTTCGGGAGGTAAGTAAATCTTCCGCGCCTTACAACGGTTATGCCTGCAAAACATACAGTTTTAGAAATGTTTGGAATTTGTAGCTTCCAGACTTTAATGCGTTTCATATTTTTGTACGACCTGACACACAGAAGTCGCAAGCGACCAATGAATGCACAAGACGATTCGGTAGGTATCTCCATTGTGCAATGTCTCGAAAAGAGTTGCATAAAAAGATGAAGTGAAAATTTGGTAATGAATAAACATGTATGTAGGTACTGCATTATTTGGTATATTACATACATATTTGCATGGAAATAAATAATTAATATTTTAAATTTCCCACTTTATGACTACTAGTCATGGGAGGCGTTTTAATCAATAAATAAGTAGTTTCCAATCTAAAAATTAACAAAAAAATAACAGCGACTTCACAAATTTGCCCGTATGCACATTTCAACTAAAATTTTAAAAATATTTTTCTTTCTAAATTGAGTTATTTTTGGATTTGGCGACAGTCAAGGCAAGAAATTTAAATATATTTAGATATGAATACATCATATCCTACATATACATCATAACTTACTGTCACCGACTCCAAAGATAACTCAATTTAGAAAGAGAAAAATATTTCTAAAATTTTAGTTGAAAGGCGCATACGAGCAAATTTGTGAAGTCGGTGTTATTTTTTGTTATTTTTTTTTAATTTTTAGTGGAGTGTGCATACGAGCAAATTTTTGAAGTAAGTTTTAATTTTTCTGTTAAAATTTTTTTATTTCTTATTTTTAGTGAATTATTAAGAATTATCGAAATTGGTCCAATATTAAATTCGATCCCCTATTTCTCCTCCCTTAGGATTGAAATTTTTCTCTTCAAATTTAAATGTGACCTCCCCTAAGGTAGGTACCCTTTTCTAATAAAATAAGAATCATCCAAATCGGTCCAATATGAAATTTCATCCCCTATTTTCCACCCTTACGGGTGGAATTTTTTGTTTAAATTTGAATGGGACCACACCTAAGGTATCCCCAATAAAGAAAGAATCATCGAAACCGGTCCAATATGAACTTTCATCCCCTATTTATCTACCCTTAGGGGTGGAAATTTTTCTTTACGTTTAAATGGGACCACCGCACCCAAGGTACCCCCTTTCCAATAAAGAAAGAATCATCGAAATCGGTCCAATATGAAATTTCATCCCCTATTTGTCCACCCTCAGGAGTGGAATTTTTTTCTTGAAATTTAAATGGGATGACCATTCTGTAGGTATACCCTTTCAAATAAAAAAAGAATTGTCCAAATTGGTTTATAAATAATATAAATGACGGAGTTCTGAGGTAACAAACATAAAAAACATACAACCGAATTGATAACCTCCTTTTTTAAATGCACATAATTTTACCTACCTATTTTTTTAATTGACCATAGAATGTATTCTTTTTCAAAACGGAGTTCCCGTCGTGCATTAACCCACGAGCAGTAAAACTGCAACGGATTGAAGGTCATGGGTCGCTATTTCTTCTTCTATAATATTATTGTTAATATATTTTGAATAAGTTGGTATTTCAATTTATCGTCTCGAAACTGTTGTTACATGCGTTATTAGCAACGACATGTCTGGGACTCGCGGACTGAAATTTGCAAACAATCCCCCGGCAAAGGATGTCCCGGAAAAAATCCCCGAGGACGAATATAGGCAAAGGTCGTCGGCCTTGGCGCGCCTCCCTGTTTGCTTTTTCTATACGTGCCTCGCCGCTTTGTATTCCTAAACAAATATAGGAGGATAAACACCGAGTGTTTGCCTTGCATAATTCAAAAGGATTATTTGTCGTGGCCCCCGCCACTCTTATATCGGTTCTGTTGTTCCTTTTGCCGGACAACGGCTTTTTAGTCATTAGCGACACAGGCGTATTAACAACTTGTTGTTTACACGAGCCGCATGGGAATTGTTATTGGGATTGGGATTCATGATTCATGTAGTTAGTTTGGTAGGTGTACAGTTGTATCCATATGTTATGTCCCCAGATCCCAACCTATATAATTTTCGAGAAAAATTGGCAACGTTGTTAGAACTTAATGTTAAGTTGTTGTATACTCGCCAGATGCGTTTAAAATTCCTATTTTTATCAATTTTGGCACCCAGTAAAATGATATTTTTTTTGTTCAAAATTGGTACATAGGGGTATTGGCGTGTTCACAGAGGATAATGAGGGTGACGGTTGTTGTTGACAATTACCTACTGTTACTGAGTTATAGTCAGTTAAATTAACAATACCTACACAATAATTTTGTTAACATTTATTTTCTATAAAGGAAAGGGGGTACTTCTTGGTATAAAAGTGGACAAGCTCTATATCAATCACTCGATAGAATCCAGAGCCAATATTTGCCCGAAGTTCCGCCCGCCGAATTCTTCAGCTTGCAACTTGCAATTACTCTCGGACAATTAAGAAATTCCCGAAAGGGCCCCGAATAACATAAGTTTCTTAGGGAACATCTTGGCGCTACAATTTCAAAAGTAAATACAAACTGGCGGCTGGTTAATTAAAATGTTTCCCCGGTACGTCCAGGTTTGCGAAACTAATAGCGATTTAATTTAATTTAAGCCGAACGCGAGTAATAGGTAATGGGCTTGTTATTTTCGTGAGGAGTACCTACCTACCTATACAACGATCAACATTAAAAACTACCTGCTGCCACAGATCTAATATGGCTTAGCGAAGCTATATATGTCTGTGCTGCTACTTATTCCTACTGCAAGAGATATGAGAAAGGGATTTTGAAGAATTATATCACCAGTGATTATAGTATTGAGAAGATATACCTACACTACAACTACTTAACAATATTCGCTACTGCACTTTATTCAAAATTCAAACTAAATGCAAGTGGCGCGTAAACATATACACGATGGAAGCACGTGAACAATTCTGAGGGCTAATACGAGGTAGGACCGCATTAAGGACGATCTCTATGAATTTTATAATATAAAATATTAAAATAATATGCCCCAGTATTAAGAACTTTAAAAACAAACTTTTATGTCACACCTAGTCATTCACTTACCTGCAAATTTCTACTATTAACACAAATCGTAGCTCCAACAATTAATAAACAGCGAAATAATTATATCGGAAAAAATAAAGGTCTACTTGCAACTCAATACACCTCTGTGAGAAACACCGACTCGCTGCACTCGCCCGCCGGGCCAGACTTTATTGCCGGCTAGCCAATAGCAAGCCGATCACGTGCGTATCACGCTCTAGCCATGCAACAACTTGTGTTTACGTTTCACTTGCGTTTAGTTTGAATAGAGTATAGCTAGGCACTAATTTAGTTCGCTAGAATCACGAAAACCTAAATAATAATCGTACTACATACATACATACAATCACAGACACCAAACTTTGGTTTTCAACATTTTAGAACATGTTGTTATAGGAAACAATTCCGCAATGAGGCTGATTTAAAGCGGGATTCAAAACAGTAGAGGAGCTCGTTTACTAAAATGCGCCGCAGGAGAAATTTCTAAGTAGATATTATCAATAAATCAATGAACCTACAGGACCGCCTGTCCAATACGAGCGCAGTTCATCGCTGTCAGGCTGTACTCACTGTGCCACGGGCGTAGCCAAGGGGGGGGGGGGGGGGGGGTTCGGGGGTTCAAACCCCCCCCCCCCCCCGAAATAAGCAAAATATTACCTAATATTATACCGAAAAAATACGAGGAGTGAAGAGTTAAATTATTATTACGTATTATTATATAGTAATAGTAGCGCTTAGCACCATCTTTTGACGAGAGGCAGACGCAGTTGCAGCCGAACTATTTTGTATTGTAGGGACACTTTGCGTTGTTTCTCGATTATTCGCCACGCCCCTCGGTCGAAATGAGCGGAACTTTGTGGAAGTTCGTGGAAGTTTCTGGACGGCTACTGGGCTGCTATATAAGCGGCGCGTGACCGCGCTTACGGCAGTATTGTTCCATGCGAACTCGAAGCGAATAAAAGTGAAAAGTGGTGAACGAATAGTGAAGAGAATTAAGTGTACCGTGTAAGTGAGTAATTTTAGTGCGCTGTTATTCGATGACCTTGTTAAGGATAGATACGTGAATCATTATTACTGTCGAAAAATGGAGGGGAAAAAAGGAAGGGTGATAAACTTAAAGGTATGGGCTACTGGAAAAAGTGGTGTAGTCAAGGTCAAGGGGTTTCTAATAAAGAAACAAATTTGGATTTAGCTATCAAAGCTTCAGCTACCTTGCATGCTGATAAGAAGACTGCCTACCCCGAAATCTAGTTCGGAATGCCTAGATATGTGCGATAAAAACCTTTATCCTAATATTTACACATTACTACAAATGTTGGCTACCATTCCTGTATCCACTGCTACCCCAGAAAGGTCTTTCTCGAGCCTAAGGAGACTGAAAAACTATTTACGAAACACTACAAGTGAAAACAGACTTAATGGTTAATGAACATTCACTATGGAACAGAAATTCATGCAGATGAAGTAGTGGATATATTTAAAAGAAAAAGTCGAAGATTTCTTCTTTAATGGTTTTAGATTTAGCGCAGAGGAACGAAATTAATTTATCCATTTCATTTAAAGTTAAGAACTTTATAAATATGTCGTAGTTTTTCGGATGAATATATAGATATTAAATTTCATGTAAGTATATTTTTGTTGTTTTATTTACTTCTCAAACTAAACCCCCCCCCCAAAAACTAAATCCTGGCTACGCCCGTGCACTGTGCCCAGTGTTGTTCTCTTCTAACCCTTTATCGTAAATCGACTTTAGATGCGGTCAACGTTAATTTACACATGTCAGATTAAATCTGATCACATCTGACGGATTTTGATGTGATAGTGACGTCATTATTGCAATTCCTGCAAGCCTAGAAATGCGAGGGGAACCTCCAAACGGGACAGGGACAGGGTTTTATCGCCGGTATTTTGTATCTCGGTCGCTCGTTTTAGTTTTGCCACTTGATGTATTTCCGTGTTTGTTAAAGTGAGCGTAAAGAACCGTTCCGCCCGCGTTATCATAGTAGGCAGGGGCGTTTTCGGCTATTGACCGGTTTGTCTTCGCGTCATTGCTTCTAGTTCTTATATTCTTATTGGTTTACAAGAATGAATGTGCAAGAAATGAAGAACAAACGCAGCAGAATCGTTAAGGGAAGAAGACAAAATTCTTCAAAGAAAAGTTAAATCCGCCTATTACTTCAAAAATTATACCTACCTACCAGTTTGGCTAACTTCGATCTCCGAAATGATTTTTTTGTAAATTTAGGTCCACATAACCTGCTAAAGGAAAACGCAAATATCAACATGTTATATATATATATATATATATATATATATATATATATATATATATATATATATATATATATATATATATATATATATATATATATATATATATATATCGTTGCAATCAGAAAAATTAGCTCTTTTAAAATATCCAAAAATATTCAAGATGTTTATTATTAAAAACAAAAAGTATATTATTTGTCCCACATTTACGATACACCTTGTATAAACCACAAGTATACCTTTCTAAAGCCCGATACTTACCTTGCAACATTTATATAAAACTTTTTCTATCTGCAAAAATTAGGGAAATAATAATAGGGGGGGGGGGGTCGGAGTTTTCGCGTGAAGACACTACCTACCTAATAATAATTTGTCAAAAATTAAAATATTTTTTAAAAATTTGGGCCGATTGGCCCATACTTTTTTTTTCAAATGACGTCCATGACTTTAACTGTTCTAGTTAGAGTTGAATAAATTGACAAATACATAAGGTAAAGTACAAATAAATTGTAAAAATTGAACGAAATTTTTTTCTCAAAAAAAAAATGTTGTTAACTATACTTAACTATACCAAAAAATCATCGTTCTGTATGTAAATGAGCTCTTTCAAATGGCGCTATCAAAGATAGAGCTTACAATATAAAAAAATGACGATGACGTCATATCTGCGACACTGATGATATCAGATAATATGTGAATATTTGCGTGTTACAAAATTAAGGTTGACGTGTCCGAGCGTCCCCGCATACACTTTCAATAGCAGGCGGAAACTAACGATTTCGTAGTTACAAGCAAAAAACGGGGACCTTTTTGTAACAGTGACTTTTTGTTACATATTTTAAAAAGATATAAGGTTTGAATTTGTATGAACTTTTTTGTTTTGCTTCTGCTTTTTCATTTGTGACTTTTTTGTAAACTGATCGAGACGTCAATAAAAACTATGTAATTTGGTCGTGTGTAGTAGATAAAAAACTTAATAGTGGCGGGCATTTGTGTAGAAATTACTACGCGTATAGTGCATTGTCAACTTTCCGTTTCTAGCCAATAATTCTGTCAAATCTCAACAGAATTATAAAAACGATACATCACTGTATTCGCAATAAAAAGGGCTTTAAAATGATGCGCCACAAGGGGGGTAGTTCCATTTGAAATTTTAAAGTTGAAGTTGCTAGGGATTAGGGGGATGAACATATCGGGTTGGCCTGACTGTCAAAAAAGCTCCCCCCAAAAAGAAAAATCGACGGGTCTCGGCGAAGTTTCAAATATTGTTCGGTTTTCGAATTTTTGGGGGGTCAAGTTTCGTTGGGATACCCTGTATATATATATATATACACTGTGTTCATTTGAAAACAGTACCTTAATATTTTTAAAACTACGAAAAAAATCAGAAATCGCCGGGACCCGTCAATTTTTGTTCGGAGGGGGAACCTCTTTGACGTACAGGTCATGTTGACAAATTCACCCCTATAACCCCCACCACCCCTAACTTTAAAATTTCAAATGGGAATACCCCCTTTGTGATACATCATTTTAAACCTGATGTTATTGCGAATACAACTCATTTTTATTTTTTGAAATCCGATGATGTTTGAAGAAGTTATGGGTAAAAAACGGTTTTTTCATAATTTAAAATAAATTACTTTTTACCCTACATTTTCAACAGAATTGACATTGGGACATGGGGGAATAAAACAAACGTGTATAAAACCCCTCCCACAAAAATTGAGGATCTGAAGAACAGAATAACAGAAGAATGCCAACGTGTTTCTCGCGACACATTTGTTAAAGTAAGAGCGGAATGTGAACAGAGATTGTACTACTGTCTAGCGACTAATGGTCTAATGAAGCTCATTTTGAAAATTTTATAAAATAAGTAGCCACACAATCATTGGTTATTATTTCCCCATGTGAATGCTGTTGAAAATCTAGGGTAAAAAGTAATTTATTTTAAACTATGAAAAAACCGTTTTTTACCCATAACTTCTCCAAACATCATCGGATTTTTAAAAATAAAAATGAGTTGTATTCGCAATAATATCAGCTTTAAAATGATGTATCACAAAGGGGGTATTCCCATTTGAAATTTTAAAGTTAGGGGTGGTGGGGGTTACAGGGGTGAATTTGTCGACATGACCTGTACGTCAAAGAAGTTCCCCCTCCGAACAAAAATTGACGGGTCCCGGCGATTTCTGATTTTTTTCGTAGTTTTACGAATATTAAGGGTGGACTGTTTTCAAATGAACACAGTGTATATATGTATATATAATATTGGTTTCTGATTGGACTATAAGGGGTCATCCAATACAGAAATTTTAGATTTGTGTTCGTATTTCATTATATATCTGTCCCTGCTATAGTTGGCATATGAATGGAGCTGTGCTGTAGTGCTTTGATCCTCAGAATATTGAGTGAGGTACATTAAAAACTCATGTTTTTTTATTATTTTTGCCATAAATGTATATATGGATTATTTTCAGATAATAATTGTTGGATTTCAGACATTTGCTTCCTAATGCCATACTTTAGAAATATATACCTAGTTATAATGATAATGAACATAATATCGTTTTGTTGTCAACTTTGTACCTACTTGAACGAACAGACACTTCATCGTGTTAATCAAATAAACCGCCTTGTTTTCATCAGCACATTTAAAATGATCAACTGAAGTGGTTCACGCATGAATTTCTTGAATGATCTCAGATTCCGATTGGAACTATAAAAATTCCGTTAATTTAAAAGTACTTAAGATCCTCTGACGGAGTGTTTTTGCGAATAATAGGTACAGGATGTTTTATTTACACAAACTTCGAGTGTTTTGTTTTGTTATATAATAGTATATATTAAATATACAATATACCACAGTGGTTTTTTTAACCAATGAGAATAGCACTTTTTGCTACTACTTACCGCGAATTATCCATCGATCTGTGTGCTAGTTTGTCAGCCATGAGCAGATTTAAGCGGGGAATTCGAAATACAAACCAATAATACTGGCGCCTCTCCGATATTTTCTCAATACAGATTGTATAAACACGGCAACTCTGCGGTCTTTCAGCCAATCACTGCTCTAGGGCCAACTTAGATTTTGAATAAGAAGTTTTTGTAGGCATTTTCCAGTCGATTTTTTTTGGGGCTAATAGAACTTGGCTTTGGAAAACCGAAGGCTTGAGTGTTGCAGGTGGCTAAAGGGTTGAAATAGGGGCGTAATCTTGTAAGGAAAAATCGAGATATTGGCCGATTTTCCACACAAGCTCATCGAAAGTATGAAAATATACATCGTCACTAGCCCAAAAAAAACATAAAAAACACATTATACCTACCCTCTTCGAGGCTTGTATGCAAAAATGGGGCACCTACACTCTATTCCAACTAAATGCAAGTGGCGCGTAAACATTTACACGATGGAAGCACGTGAACAATTCTGAGGGCTAATACGAGGCAGGGCCGCATTAAGGACGATCTCTATGAATTTTATAATATAAAATATTAAAACACCATGCCCCAGTATTAAGAACTTTAAAAACAAACTTTTATGGCACACCTGGTCATTCACTTACCTGCAAATTTCTACTATTAACACAAATCGTAGCTCCAACAATTAATAAACAGCGAAAGAATTATATCGGAAAAAAAGTAAAGGTCCACAGACTAGCCAATAGCAAGCCGATCACGTGCGTATCACGCTCTAGCCATGCAACAGCTTGTGTTTATGTTTCACTTGCGTTTAGTTTGAATAGAGTTTAAATCAGTCACTATCTGACGGTCTAGTACAAAATCCCAGCCTGAAGGTTCGACCCCACCATCCCCAAAAAGAAGGCCCTGGCACGTCCCGCAATATGTCACGAAAACCGGGACCCGAAAATCCACAATAATTCCAACCTCGGGGCGTTATCGTCCATCATACTTTGGGCCCGGGCCCGCCGATAGTTTTATTCTCCGCTTTTTATTGTCGACGTCGCCGAGAGTTATGGCGGCGAGAGGGGGGGGGTGGTGCGGGGGGGCAGGGGGGGTGGCGTGTGTTCCGGAAACCGACGCCGATCGTAAAAAGGGTATAGAGGGAAATAAACGGAAACGTATCCGAGAGGGTGAGAGAAAAACTGAGTATGGAATAAGGAGTTTCAACAATTAATAATAGTTTATTATGTGTGTACCAAGGCACTGAAGTTCAACTTTTTATTACTCATGTGGAATTTAGTTGCCGAGGCCTCTGGCCGAGGCAAATAAACCACATGAGTCATAAAAAGGACTTCACTGCCGAGGTACCTACATATTATATTTTTTTTGAAATCGGAAAAAGAAATGTTTTATTAGGCGAAAAAAAATCATAAGGGATCACCCGTCCATGAATCGACTACGCGCGGCATTGCTTGACTTTGACGATCGCTCTACCTAGGTATGATGAGTATGATGAGACACGGCACTTTATGACAGAAAATCCAAACTGCAGCGTGTTGTGCAGCCTCCATATAAAATAGATAGAATATTTAAACCTACTAAAATATTTATACTGAAAGATTGCGCTGCAATTTCGCATTGTGTACGAAAAGTTAAATGGGTTTTATTGGCCTGGTTTTGAATATTTGGTCACTTTTGACGTTTGATGTTTAGATCTCGCCAAGGCCTACTTATTGGAAAAAGGCCTACTTATTGGAAAAATCGTACACTAATGGGTTACTTCAGTGACGATTTTGAGACACTTTACTGCCGATTTCAAGAAAATTAGTTTATAGCGACCCTCGAACTATTTGTTATAATGTACCAGCTCCTTTGTTAAAAAAAAAGTCAAGCAACGTCGGGCGTGGTTAGTACTTGGATGGGTGACCGGCGTGACCGCTTGGGAACACCACGTGCTGTTGTGCTGTTGTCTCTTTTTTTGGTTTGTTTTCTATTTAAATTCCTACTGATTTATATTTTTATCAAATTTCCACTTCATGTCTGATAACTCTTTAAATAACTTCGTATTGAGACATTGTAGATTGGAAATAATATAGATTTCTGTTCTAGTTCTAACAATAACAATAATGAAATAATGCCAATGGATTTTGGTGGAAAATATATACAGGGTGAGTTTTTTTCGATGCCCACTATGGGGATCTCGGAAACTAGCTGAGCTAGAACAAAGGTTAAATGGGGAAAGAATTGCAGTTTTGAATGCTCAATCTAATGCCCCTTTTGGATTTTTATAAAAGTTCATGGCTCACTAGATATTTTGAGAAGAGTGATTTTTTGCTATTTCATCAGATCGCTGTAGCTCCGTCATTTCTGATTATACAGAAAAACTGTAAAGACAAAAATTATAGATAATTTTGGGCTTAATAAGATAATCTGATCCAATTTTTTATGTTGTTTGTGATTTTTGAGATATGACATAAACTTGTGTTTTTTAAATGTAAATCATAGTTGGCTGTGGCCTTATCAAATCGGCCATTGTTTGTGCTTTCCAAAAATATAATACTCGGCATAGTTATTATAAAAAATAAAATAGCTATGGCTAATTTTCTGATTTTTTTTTAATTTTCACATAGTCAGCCATGGAATATTTTCATAATTACGTTCTATTTTATAATAAGACATACTTCAAACTTTCAAATATTTTATTTATAGGTGGTAACAAAATAAAACAAAAATTATCATGATGGAGCTCCACCACATAATTATTTGCCCGTAAGAAATTACCTAGATCAGCTCTATCCAAATAGTTAGATATGGAGAAATATACCTATTTTCTGGCAGCCCCGATCCCCCGATTTGTCTGTTTTGGATTTATTTTTGTGGGGAACAGTACAAAATAAAGTATGAGATAATTGTTGAATTAAGAGCAGCTGTTTTAGAAGCAATTATTGCCAGTATTGACAGGCGTTCTCTAAGAAAGGCGACAAATTCAGTTTTAAAAAGATGCAATATTTGCATAAATAATAATGGTGGATTGTTTGAACACCTTTTTTATTTTAAAAGGTGACCTTTTAAAATAATAATAATTGAGTTTTTTAATTTTTGTTTTATTTTGTTACCAGCTAAAATTGGAAAGTTTGAAGTATGTCTAATTATAAAATAGAACGTAATTATGAAAAAATTCCATGCTTGACTATGTGAAAATGTAAAAAATCAGAAAATTAGCCATAGCTCTTTTATTTTTAATAATAACTATGCCGAGTATTATATCTTTGGAAAGCTCAAAAAATGGCCGATTTTATAAGGCCACAGCCAAGTATGATTTACATTTAAAAAAGCACAACTTTATGTCATATCTCAAAAATCACAAACAACATACAAAATTGGATGAAATTATCTTATTAAGCCCAAAATTATATACAATTTTTGTCTCTACAGTTTTTCTGTATAATCAGAAATAACGGAGCTACAGAGATCTGACGAAATAGCAAAAAATCACTCTTTTCAAAATATCTAGTGAGCCATGAACTTTTTTAAAAATCCAAAATGGGCATTAGATTGAGCATTCAAAACTGCAATTCTTTCCCCATTTAACCTTTGTTCTAGCTCTGCTACTTTCCGAGATCCCCATAGTGGGCATCGAAAAAAACTCACCCTGTATATCTACCCACTACAAAACATTCTCTTGACATAGCACGTAGTATGCTTTGAAACTATTTTTGTATAATTAATAATGATGACCCCAAATTGTTGCAGGAGCATAAGTGCCTCCATAATTTCTAAATTATGTCTTTGGGAAAAAATGTCTGGTGCGCCCGTGAGTCATCGGATGAGTCGCGACGGCCGCGTCGTCAAATAATCCCGACCCGCACACCCCATTAGGGGGGTTAATCCCCCCCCTCCGGGCGGATGGGGGTAGTGGGCTGGGGCGGCGACGTCAAAGCAAGCCGAGCGCAGCTAACTTCAGACACCTCCTAATTATGCGGAGCGAAACTGGCCGGATTATTCCGCGGCGCAGGGGCGGGACCGCGGAGGGGTCCGCAGGAATGAAGGAATCTTTAATAAGATAATTTAATTTTTTTGTTTTTCAAATTATAGAAAATTTAAAAGTGGACTAAATCCCCTAAATTCATCACAGTACCTATACATTGACTGTTGCCCGTTCTACAGGCAGAGAAAACAAATAAATATAGAATAACTGTCATTTAAAAAACACGCGTGCAGCACAGTACACGTGATAGAAGTGAATACTTCTTATACACTTTTACCGAAACATACACAACAGTGCACGCAGTCGGTTGTATAGCGTCTATTCCCCCAATGTAACGGAACGCGTCATTCTACGCATGCGTGTAACATCGCTATTACTTTGTGTGCGTTTCTTTCGTTTTCTTTCTACCCCACTCCTTCAAATCGAGGAAGCTACGCTTGAAGCTACGCTCTCTCTGTCTCTCTCTCTCTCTCTCCTTCATATACAGTGCCCGCCAAAAAGTCTGCATCATATGGGAAAAATTTTTAGTAGATAACTTACGGAAAATTTGTTTGCGGCATCAGGTTTTGCTTGCTCTAGAACCAAAATTGACATAATCAAATGTTGTGACGTAGTCTTTTTTATATGTAAAATTTGACATTAATGAAAAAAATGTCCGAAAAATAGGCTTATTTAACCGAATTTCGAAAAAAAGTCATAAGAAAAATATATTTCTTACGCAGTTTTATACCCCTGTGCAAAATTTCAAGAGCCTACTACGATTTTCATATTTTGCCCTTTGTTGCCCTTTTCCGTATTGGTTAATCCATAAAAGTCGATCCTATGTAATTTAAAACACTCATTGTCTGAATACATACTGCACAATACTTAGTTTACGGTCTAAATATCCTTCTTTTCCTTTTTTTTGCAAAAAAATTAAAATGAGGGCTTGTTGAAGAAGCATACGCTTGGTGCAAAACTGATCGCATTTTTACAGATAAACACATAAATTCGATTTACAAACTTCTTTCTATAGTAAATGGTTGTAAAAACACACAAATATTTCTGTCATGCTGATCTGATCAGAAATATCTCGAAAATTTAGAATATTATGTCCAATAATATCCAACAAAGGGCAAAATATGAAAATCGTAGTAGGCTCTTTTGCATAGGGGTATAAAATTGCGAAAGAAATATATTTTTCTTATGACTTTTTTCGAAATTCGGTTAAATAAGCCCATTTTTCGGACATTTTTTTCATTAATGTCAAATTTGACATATAAAAGAGACTACGTCACAACATTTGATTATGTCAATTTTGGTTCTAGAGCAAGCAAAACCTGATGCCGCAAACAAATTTTCGGTAAGTTATTTATTAAAAATTTTTCCCATATGGTGCAGACTTTTTGGCGGGCACTGTATATCATATGCTTTATCTCTCTTGCGGGGCGAATTTTATAAAACGTATCGTGACGCGGCCTTGAAAAATCACTCTCATGAAACCAAAGAAGTATTCACTTCAAAAATGCCCGCCATTTTGTAATTGGTTGGTAAATACACAATAATTATTTGTTACCCGGGCAGTGAAGTTTAACTTTTTATAACGAATGTGATTGCCGTGGTACTTAATGTATGAAAAAACATTATAGGCCGCTGCGGAAAATTGAACATCAAGTTTGCAGTGTGCGCGAATCGAAGATTAGGTATGCTATACCGTTGAGTGTCCTCACTCAACGGCTATACGTATAATCCACAAATAACGAAATAACCCCGGATTATTTGACCGTATTAGTGGATCGCTCTCAAACGTAATACACAGATAGAAATATAATTCTTCATAGAAAAAGATTTGTTGTTTGATCACGAATTATTTGTCAGAAATACATATTATTTATTTCGGTAGAAAGTATATTATTTAAATGAAGATTTATTTTTTTTCAATTTAAAAATAAGTGCTTTTTAGGTGAAGTATTTGATTCTTTTGACACATTATCTTATTGTTTAGTAGAAGCATTTATTATTTCCCTGAAATAAGGTATTGTTTGGGTCAACCACATTGTTATTTGGTTTAAATGTGACCTTATTTGAGTTAAATAATACTACCTATCATTTTTATTGAGGTCTCGCTCTAGGGAATGAAAGATAGAAAGAAAGAGAAAATATGGGAGGACGAGGGCGCACTCTAGTGTCGGCGTTCAGCGCTATTCCGTGTACGTGTAAGTACGCGTCTGCAGTCTTCCTAGAGGTTTTGTGCGAGTAGTTTTATTATTATTTATAGCCGCCGATTAGCCGACTGTAGTGTGGTGTATTGTGTGTATTGTGTGTATTGTGTGTTTTCAGCTTCTTTTGTAAGTAGGATAGGCGTAAACACTAATGGATACAAATCTCAAAGAACTACTTGAAATGTATCAAATAGGCCACCTGTATGAGGCGCTTTCCTTGTTTTTAACTGTATTTAAATAAATATTTTTATAGCATTACAAATTATCGTGTTTTTCTAAACCAATTTCCGTTCCATTCAACAGAGCATCTTTAGGAATTGAGTAAACTTATTGCTTTTTATTCGAATCGTCAAAAAGTAAAGTTTGTGAATAATGATAAAGACAAAGGTTGCTTTACTTTAAATAAATAATATTTTAGTTGAGTGAATACCCTGAATGGGTAATTCAACCCATCACAGTTGTTTGACGCAACTTTCTTAATTTTTTAAATAGAATAAATGTTTTTTTACACTGTAGATTTGTTCCTTCGAAATATATCATTTATTCAATTCAAATCGTTAGTATTTTCATGGTAATAAAAATTAATTTCTTCCAAATAATATTTTATTTGTCTCAAATTAAATGTTGCTTTTAAAGTGAAACTTGAAACAAACCAAATGTTTTATTCAAAGTTAGTCTAGGGTTCGCCATATACAAGAATCAAATTTGTTTGAGTTAAATAAATTTTATTTGATTCAAGTATCTCTTTCTATCTGTGGACATAATTAGATTTTAACGGTGACATCTTCAAACAGATCCTTTAATCTGAACAGTGTTTGGTGCGTGTATGCATATTGGATTGACGTTGGAAAATCAAAAGGTAATACTTACCTACCTAATTTATAACTTAGACCATGCTGTAGTCAGAAAAAACTCCACGCTGGTTTTGAGATTTCCGTGCAAACGTAAAAAAATTCGGATATGTTGTGCAACTGGCAACTCAGAGCCCCAAGGAATATACACTTCCGACTTTTTTTTATATTTTTTTGGTTGACTCTAGAATTTTTTAATTTCGGATTCGTATTAAGCTATTTTTTCCACACGTGGTTAAATTTTTTACATCATGACTGAATCACCCTGTAGAAAACACAACCACACAAATAAAATAATGAACGAATGAATAACTAACAATTACCTACCTTCCTAAAAAATAAAAATTTGCAAAAACAAAAATTAGTAGACCTCATTGAGGCCAAGATGGGCGCCGAAAAAGGGGCTAAGCTAAGACCTACATGAATTAAAATATATACTTAAGTACGCAATTTAGAATTAAATTAGACTGACGTAGTCAAGAGATACATTTTCTATTAGTCGCCTTGCATCGATTCTACGGAATTTGTTCTATAACCTTTACGTGGACCCTGCATATTTAAATTAATAATACAAGAACATTGTCGATATTATTTTGTAGTTTAAATAATTAATACAAGACAAAACAACTAATGGCTTGTGGCTTGCATAATGTTCTAAGTAAAGACAATTCGCTTATAAATAATTCTTTGAAATAATGATTTTTGAATTACTGGATGAATAGGTAACGAGATTTTTTATGTCAATTCAATTTTTCATTATAATTTATTTATCTAAATTGGAACTATATTATTACCTACCTAGTATTGCCCTTTTATTAGCAAATATTAGATGCATAATTATTTTAATATACATTCTCTTTCATTTTTTATTACATTTACAAGATTTTATAAAATATACAAATACTGGCCTGTAATAGAACTCTTTGGTTTTGGTTTCATTTAGTTATAACGTTTTTATATAGATTTTTCCGTAGTCTACTTGAACAAATGCACAATTCTAATTTTTAACTGAGTTCAATGTAATGCCAAGCATGTGGTTACTTATTTGTCTGGGGTACAGGGTAGGTAGGTACAGGGTGTTCACGAAATATTTGACCCCCCCACTAACTTTTTTATTTTTTGAGCTAGAAACACGAACAAAAAAGCATTTTATAGAGAATTTTATAAATTTCTTTACGGCTTTATTGCATTTTATATAGGGTGTTTAGTAAAAGAGTGGCAAACTAAACTTATGTTTTTTTTTAATGGAACACCCTATATATTTTTGCATTTTTGAAATCTGCTCAACAAGACAATTAAAACGATATCAAACTTTGTGGCATTATCTTTTCCGTTTTTGAAAAATTCCGTTTTCAACTTTTATACTAAATTTATTTAACTCGAATTTGTGGATCTCGTGATGAAGATAGATGATCGATGTAATAACAAAAAATATTTGTTTCAAACAAGAGAGTAATATAGTGAAACTCCAAAATGTTTAGGAGCCTTTTAGGAGCCAAATTTTACTGATTATATTCTAGAAATAAAGAATTTCAGGAAAATCGTAAAAGCTCCTAAATATTTTGGAGTTTCACTATGTTACTCTCTTGTTTAAAACAAATATTTTTTGTTATTACATCGATCATCTATCTTTATCAAGAGATCCACAAATTCGAGTTAAATAAATTTAGTATAAAATTTGAAAACGTAATTTTTCAAAAACGGAAAAAGATAATGCCACAAAGTTTGACTTGATGAACAGATTTCAAAAATGCAAAAATATATAGGGTGTTCCATTTAAAAAAAAACATAAGTTTAGTTCGCCACTCTTTTTCTAAACACCCTATATAAAATGCAATAAAACCGCAAAAAAATTAATAAAATTCTCTACAAAATGCTTTTTTATTCATGTTTCTAGCTCAAAAAATAAAAAAGTCAGTTGGGGGAGGGGGTCAAATATTTCGTGGACACCCTGTACAGGACAATATTCCAGTCTTCTTGCAGCATCTCCAGGGAATAGCCTTTGAATAGGTAATATTTTGAAGGCTTTAAATTTGCTTAATTTCATTACCCTGTGTATTGTAGACCGGGGAATTTGTAAGTCTCTCGCTGCATCTCTGAGATTTTTCGTTATTTCTTCTGAAATAATTTAAAATTCGTTCTCTCTCGTCCTCACTAATTCTAAACCCTTTTTTTCGCTTGCTAATCACACTTCCTGTCGATCTGAATCTTCGATACAGCTTACATATAAATGAAGCACTCGGAACATTTCTATTTCGATATTTACGAGGATACTCCCTCAAAGTTTCTACGTATCTTTTATCATTTTTGATGAAGATCTCTAAAATATCACAGCATTCTTCTTTCAAAAACATTTTTTAAACTGCAACTACTAATAGCTTCAGCAACAAAATTTTAGACTAATCTGACACGTAAATAGAAATATTGAATTGACAGCCTACTCGATTGTCAGTTTTATTATCATGGCTGACTTGATTTGTCATAAATTTGGTTTTATTGTTTGGCCTACTCAGATCGAACATCAGACACCGACCATGAGACCACGTATCTAGTTTGATGGAGCTTCTCTGATAAATATCTCGGAAACGGTTGGAGATAAATAGGTCAAATTATATATCGTTGGATTCAGAATTATAAAAGGAATCCTGTGATGGTTAAGAGAAATGTGTAAGTTGTAAAATAGAGAAAACCACTTTCATTTCCGCTTTAACCGGAAGTTATATTAAAAAACTGAATATTCGGGAATACTACTTAAAGGTTATCTAATGGATGTGTATGTAAAAAAATATATTTTTTATATTTTGCAAAAAATGTTTTTTCGCGATAACTTTTTTACCGACCCCCGTATACAAAATTAGGGTACACCCTCGAATTCCCCTTAATTTTTACTACAACCTCATTTTTTGAATGACGATTTTATGTTAACCTGTCTCCACGTAGCACACTTTTTCCGCTTGGATGGACCATCCTGTACCCACCTACTCTTAGTTTGAAAGTTTGAAGTTTAAATATATCATGCTTAAACGTTAACAAAATCACGTTCAGAAAATCAGCTATTATAATATTCAGATATTTATGTTTTATTGTATATTTAGCAAAACACTAGATACCTATGCATGGATATAAACGACAATGGGTGTCCTTCACGTATGGGCCAAAGGCCAAAGGGAAAGTTCATTAAACAAATGACAGACCTTATTTCTCGATGCGCGTATTCCTACAGCCCCTAAAAACGCTAAAAATTACAAGCGACGTACCCGGCGCGCCTCTCTATTTGCCTAATCAGCCGAAAAACCCTGGCGAATCAATAATTCACTTCCAATCCGCCGAAAGTGGATAGCGAGGTGTTTGCCGCGGCCAAACAAAAAAAAACCCTGTTTTTTAAAGCACAATATCTGCCGTAATCATCCAATTTAGATTAAGTACGGCGATAAGCTAATAAATATTTTATCAGCCGAGTGGAGAACGGAATCACATGCTTTATCTGGACGTGTCATCGTCGAGTGGATTACAAGGGAAAAACGGATCGAGCAATTCGTTGTTTTATTTATGGACGGAGTGTAATAACGAGCCATTCTAATTGTTTCGGTGGATCTAGAATAGGCTTGCCAGTAATAACAAAGTCGGGTCGGCTTGTTTATATTCGTAACGAAATGATTTTTTTCATTTTTGAATGGCATATGAAGTGCCATTCACGTTAATTAATGCCACTCATGGTTACGAGTCTATAATAATTGAGCTTTATCTGTTTGTAGGTGTAAATCTGCTTGAGTTTTTGAGATTATTTAATTCATCTTATTATGTGTTTATACGACGCAATTGTTTTGTTGTGCATATTGCCGCAGTATA
The DNA here is from genome assembly GCA_963920635.1 of Pseudeuparius sepicola. Classification (NCBI taxonomy): domain Eukaryota; kingdom Metazoa; phylum Arthropoda; class Insecta; order Coleoptera; family Anthribidae; genus Pseudeuparius; species Pseudeuparius sepicola. The sequence continues at coordinate 11,483,778 of OY987300.1, read as the reverse complement.
AATTTAGTTATTGCAGAATAAATAGGCTATATTTTCTGCGTTTCTACAATAGGCGCCGTAAAACTGCGAGTGATAGCCGTGTGCAGCGTGTCGCGAACGGCAGTGACGTTTCACACGCCCCAGTCATTTCATAGACGCGCCAAATTCGCTGTTTCTATTTATTCATGTTAGATCCATGCCTCAAACTAAAAACATCTTTCTGTGAAAATATAGATAATATTTAATTTACCTAAATCTAATAATAAGTAATATTGATTTATTAATTTTTTTTAACAAAACATGGGCAAATATTTGTATCAATACGGAGATATGAAGGCTAAGGAGATACCAGCTTTCTCATATTGATTATTGATATCGAAAAAGTACCTATACCTAATAGCAGTGACTATAGAAATGTTATTCACTGCTATAATTCCTTCTATAGTCACTGCTAATAGGTACCTATACCTAAGTAGGTATCTATTCCTTGGCAGGTGCGAGAAGGTATTTTCTATATAAATAAAGTGCCTTTTATAAAAAAATATATTTAAAGAAATTCTTCTAGCAATTAACTTCTGCTATATGCAAACGGAACGTTTAAATACAGGGTGAGTTTTTTTCGATGCCCACTATGGGGATCTCGGAAACTAGCAGAGCTAGAACAAAGGTTAAATGGGGAAAGAATTGCAGTTTTGAATGCTCAATCTAATGCCCCTTTTGGATTTTTAAAAAAGTTCATGGCTCACTAGATATTTTGAAGAGTGATTTTTTGCTATTTTTTGCTATTTGCTCTGTAGCTCCGTTATTTCTGATTATACAGAAAAACTGTAGAGACAAATTAGATAATTTTGGGCTTAATAAGATAATCTGATCCATTTTTTTATGTTGTTTGTGATTTTTGAGATACGACATAAACTTGTGTTTTCTTAAATGTAAATCATAGTTGGCTGTGGCCTTATCAAATCGGCCATTTTTTGAGCTTTCGAAAAATATAATACTCGGCATAGTTATTATAATAAATAAAATAGCTACGGCTAATTTTCTGTTTTTTTTTTAAATTTTCACATAGTCAGCCATGGAATATTTTCATAATTACCTTCTATTTTATAATAAGACATACTTCAAATTTTCAAATATTTTATTTTTAGCTGGTAACAAAATGTAACAAAATAAAACAAAAATTATCATGATGGAGCTCCACCACATAACTATTTGCCCGTAAGAAATCACCTAGATCAGCTCTATCTAAATAGTTGCATATGGAGAAATAGACCTATTTCTTGGCAGCCCCGATCCCCCGATTTGTCTGTTTTGGATTTCTTTTTCTGGGGAACAGTACAAAATAAAGTATAAGACAATTCTTGAATTAAGAGCAGCTGTTTTAGAAGCAATTGCCAGTATTGACAGGTGCTCTCTAAGAAAGGCGACAAATTCAGTTTTAAAAAGATGCAATATTTGCAAAAATAATAATGGTGGATTGGTTGAACACCTTTTTTATTTTAAAACGTGTTCTCTCAAAATAATAATAATTTGAATTTGATTTTTTTTTTAATTTTTGTTTTATTTTGTTACATTTTGTTACCAGCTTGAAACAAAATATTAGAAAGTTGGACGTATGTCTAATTATAAAATAGAACGTAATTATAAAAATATTCCATGGCTGACTATGTGAAAATATAAAAAAATCAGAAAATTAGCCATAGCTCTTTTATCTTTTATAATAACTATGCAGAGTATTATATTTTTGGAAAGCTCATAAAATGGCCGATTTTAAAAGGCCACAGCCAACTATGATTTACATTTAAAAAAACAAATTTTATGTCATATCTCAAAAATCACAAACAACGTAAAAAATTGGATTCGATTATCTTATCAAGCCCAAAATTATCTACAATTTTTGTCTCTACAGTTTTTCTGTATAATCAGAAATAACGGAGCTACAGAGATCTGATGAAATAACAAAAATCACTCTTTTCAAAATATCTAGTGAGCCATGAACTTTTTTAACAATCCAAAAGAGGCATTAGATTGAGCGTTCAAAACTGCAATTCTTTCCCCGTTTAACCTTTGTTCTAGCTCTGCTAGTTTCCGAGATCCCCATAGTGGGCATCGAAAAAAACTCACCCTGTATAATCAGGGAACATGTTGTCATTTTAACATCATATGCCACGTGAGTAGGTACTCTGCTTCTGCTTTTGTTATAACATATTTGGTTTACTCGCCCAGACAAGTAATTCATTTTCCCGATGGTGTATTATTTGCTTGAAAACTATTTACATTTTTCTGTCTAAATAGACTCTTGTTTATGGCACACGTTTCTGCGTAGCTTTGCCGACCCGCTGGAAAGATTTATTTATTAACAATTAATATTTTTGTTCGTTTTATAAGCGGACGTGTACAAGCGGATTTACTGCTTAGCAGGTTTTGTCACGAAATCTTCTCATATTTCACTCGGGGGCACAGACGTATCGTGTTTCCTCCAAAAGCTTAATATGCATGTTCGCCTCCAGTGAACTGCGGATGTAACTGATATTATATTCGCCCGACCGCCAACTGTGAGGATTTCTGTTTGTTTTTGTTTTTAAAAACCGCTGCCAGTGGAATCACAGTCTTCCAGCACGATAACAAAATTGTTTTTTTAAGACTATAGAGAAGTCTATGATGTTCAGTATGATTTTTCTCCTTGAAAGTAGTAGGGACGTCCAAACCGATAAACTGTTAGGTACCAAAACCTTACCTAGCTCAGGCCGAATTATCAATTTTCACTCATCTCACCCGGCTTAACCAAGAAATAGGTGATCTAAAGGTCTAAAATACAGAATATGCCAACAATAACATCTTTTTAAAATCATGAAACAAAACAAATTGCCTTTGGTAATGTACCTATTCGTATATATCGTTGCTGGCCACAATTTTGACTTCGGAAATTCTGTAATCTCGAACAACGAGATACTGCTAATTTAAGTTCTAGCAATTCTAATTTAAGAGACAAAATGCTCTGTAAGTAGACATTTCCAGGTAATAACTTAAAAAGGAAATGTATCAGTGTGCTGTAGTAGGAGTACCTTGCATTACTAATTTATTTTAAGATATCAAGTTTAATAGTTAAAAGTTGCGTTTGGTATTATGAAGCAATTTTGGTTCACTTAAGTGGTCTCTATGGCATTAAATAAACTGTAACAAATTCAGGTAGGTGGTGATCTTGCCTTGCCTTAATTTTATTTTTTTAATTTATAATTTAAATTTAATATTTAATGATTTTTATTGCTACTTAATTGTTTTGATGGAAAATGAAACAGATTTGAAACAAAAGTTGTAGGACTTTTTCTGAATCTCCAAAATCTTTTACCAGATAAAACAAAAGAACATCATAAAGTTGAGAAAGAATATAAACTTAGGTTTTTTAAATGGAACGCCCACTATATGTTTTGATTTTTGAAACCTACTCGTTATTGCGATTAACATGATATCATGCAACACTCAGAGGGAGCTAAAGCATCAAAATGCACACATTTGTAGTCAACCAACATATTATTTGTAAAGGAAATTTCCCCGTGATTTTACCTGTGATAGGTTATACAAAATCAGTCACTTATATCCTAAATATTAATAATAGTCTAGAAATTAACAAAAAACACTTGAAAACACGAAAACTACCCACGCAAACAATTGGAGAAAATGGCACACTGGAGTAAACAACACAAACGATTCAGAGAGATTGAACGCGTCGGCGGACGGCGGCGTTGCCATGTTGGGCGATTTGAAGTGTCTGTTGACGATTTTATTAAAGTTAGCATACAATTACATCTCGATTTAGTTTAAAATTTAATGTTATATTAGGCGTGCCTTCATTTAATCCCATTATTAAACACGTCTGTTTTGAAATGAAGAGGTGTACTTGGGTGTTTCTCCCTTAAATTTAAAAAAGCAGAAATTGTCGAAATTTTTTTTAACAGTATTAAATAATAATTGTCTCAAAACATTTTTTTTTTCAGTGTTTGCCACGTTTTTTTCACCAAAATTTTTTAAGAACTAGGTATATGAAAAAATATCACATTTGAAGACGATCAGGAACTGAATTGTTTAAGCGATTCCGTTGCATGACAGAGCCATCTATGAACGCATAGGGTAAGAATACACAATCGGGACAGGAGTGAACTAGAAACTTTGGGGACAACCTAAATTTTACTTATTTTTTGTATTTTCGTGGGGAAGTTTCATTTTTTAAAGTACATATACAACACTCTTTTTTTAAATAAATGCGTCTTTTAATGATAGTATTTTAACCAGCAAAATATGGCCAAAGTCATAATTTTAGTACTGGGGACAGGGACAGAAGTGACATTTTGGATATTTGACGTTTTCTGAAAAAAAAAAAATAATAAATCATTTCCATTAAATTATCCCTTTTCTGTTAGCTAACAATATGTATAACATTTCTTGAAAAAAATGTTTATCTAAAACAACTTTTCAAAGTTATTACATGCTGGGGACATGGTTTTTTAAAGTTAAGAGAGAAATACCCACTTACATCGTCAATCAAAAAGATGTTGGATCTGTTTAATTTTTCTTCTTACTCCCTCTTTCCATGGTAATATTTGTTTTGGTCAAAGGAATATGAGAACAAAATTCCAAAATGTTGAATTTTACGATTTTACTGAAATTTTGAGCTAAAATATATCTATTATTAAAAAGATGATAAAATTTCACGTCCCCAATAGATTTTTACAGAAAGAAAGTTAGCGGCTTTATGGGACTATAAATCTTGGCAACTGGTAATATCATACCAACATCCAAGTTCTAATGGATGTGCCGGTGCTTTCATATTTGAATCGTTCGGGAAGGTAGACTACGACAGCTGTTTCCCCCTATTAGGTTCATCAAGGGCAGCCATAACCTTCCCGAACGACTCAAACCGAAACGGTAGCACTTATAATAGTGTAACTTGCACTTGGAGGTGAGAAACCAACCAGTGGCGCCATCTAGTATCAAGCTGAGTCGTTCGGGAAGGTTATGGCTGCCTTGATGAACCTAATAAGGGGAAACAGCTGCCGTAGTCTACCTTCCAGAACGATTCAAATATGAAAGCACCGGCACATCCATTAGAACTTGGATGTTGGTATGATATTACCAGTTGCCAAAATGTATAGTCCCATAAATATCTATTATAACGTTTTCGAATTTTATCACGAAACGTAACGTTTAGAAAAAACGAGGCACATTCCACCATTAAAATGTGTAAAAAAGGCCTATGTACTAAATTATAGTCCAAAGCACGAAAGAAAACGTTTCTAAAGAATGCGGGCAGCGTTGCGAGATCTCCTATACGAGTAGTCGTTATTTATTGGCAAATACAAGTTTTATCATATTGAAGCAGAATTTCTGAACTCTGTTATACCGAAAAAATAAAGCTCGCATCACGGGACCACTTACCCATTTTTGTTTATCATTTATTTTTAACGCGGTGTGATAAAACACCTATTATATTTTTTTCAACTTCGTCGCGTCTACCATCGCCTTTGAAATTTTAAATACGGCAACACAGCACTTCTGCGAAGGAGTCGGCTGACAAAATCAGTTAGCCAACGCGTTTTGTGCCTGTTTCTACGTAAAGTTAACTGCGTATTTGGGCTACCATACAGACCTCATTTTTTAGGCCGCTGGCAAGTTTTTTCCGCAGGCTCAGAGAGCTCAGTGGCGTTTCGTATGTTCGGGAGTTAACGTGTGCAAAATGAGTAAACAGGGAAGAACGTTGCATTCTCAAGCACGAGAAATAATTGCCAATGTTATAAGGGTTTGCCTTCCTCCATAATTTAAGGCATCACCGTTAAGAATAATATTAACAATAAATTAAATAACGATTATATGAAAATTAAGTCAGTGAGTTACACAAAATTGAGGTACGCCCCTGAACTGTGACTAATTCTATAATATTTGTGAGTTCTTCCCCCTTACGTCGCACGCATTCTGCCGTAAGAAGGACTATAATAAAGTTGCTCACGCATTAAAAACAAAATTGAATAAAACAAAATGTCCAATCACCTTTGCAAAGCGAGACAGAAGGTACGTTTTAAGAATAAGACTTCATATTCATAAACATTTGCTTGACAGAACAACATGTAACTAATTTACATAAAAACATTTCCTCCTCAAAAAAAACCTTCCCGCCCGATCGGTCTCCTTTCTGCTCACAAACGCAATTTTATTAATAAGCACACGACTCCCATTATATTCACGAAGAAACCGTGTTTAAATAATGATTTGCATGGGCCTTTTATAAAGTCATATGCGCATAATAACCCGCCATTAAAGGGTCGTACGAGTTAATTATATTCATCGAGGTGTGTCGTTTTTTTGTGCGTTCCATTTTCTTCGTTAATTGTAGAGCTGAAATTACAATTTCTCGGATAAATAATTATACCCCTTACTAATAGCAGAATACGTACCTAAGTGGCCGTTGGTAAGCATGTAATTCTGAAAATTATGCGCTACAAGGTCTCTCATTTCTAATACAGTTTGTGAATGGGCGAAATCACTTAAAAATACCAGTTTCAGAGGGAGGTTGGGCGCTTTGCAAATTGCCTTTTCAAACATTTTATATTTCAGCATAAATAATGTTTGCATTTTTTATCACCTCCCAGAAACTTAGATCTTGGGTGGAAGTTATATTTTAAGTAATATCTAATATCTCAATAGTTGAGTGAACTTCCCTCAAGGTTTCATCTTATTTTCGGCTTGAAAGTTGGTGAAGCAGGATTTTTGCGGACGGTTTCAACAATGCTTCTGACTATCTCTGGCTCTTTTAATCTCTGCCTATGCTACACTCTATCCTCTATCCTCTGTTGGTAATAACTACAGAATTTCTTGAATATTTACTAACATCGCCCTTGTCCAATAATACCATTTTGTCATTGTTAAAAAAAACTCCGTCGTGAAATTTACCACGAAGTAGATTTTCTGTGGTACGACGTTCTCGGTAAAACCACTGGCATTAGGACATGGCAATCTAAACGGAATTACAATCTCATTTCTGTTTATTTACCCGTAGGATCTGTTTGAAGTCTAAATACAAACACCGCAATTAATTTTATCGAAGATACCCAGGCTCCGACATCCTCTCCTGAGGTTTGTGTATAAAAACTCAAATAATCGGGCGGTAGCCGAGATAAAATTCTAACCCATAAAATAAAGAGCTTTTTAATTGTGCAGTATAATCGGATTAATGAATTTAAATTGCCTCTAATACGTTTCGAAAAATCTGTGACTGGTTATAAGTTACCCTATATAACATTTGCATAATTTCGTTTTTTCCCGAGTCAGTCAATTCCCACATAGGCGGGCGTAAATAACTTTAATTATTAACTTGGGAATTTTTGTATATTTCCCAAAAAAAAAACAGATAGTCATTTTATATTTATTTTTTTAAATTTTTAACAAAAAAGTCCACTTTTTTGAAAAAGTTATCATGGAAGTACGTTTTCAAAGAAAGTTCACACCTCTACAAGATCCCCTGGTTGCCTCTTTAGACCTCAAGGTCAACAAGTGGTGCGTCATCGTATCATTTTTACCTTGATTACCTTATAATAGTGTGAATTGTGATTACTTCCGCATATTTTTTGCAATAATTGTGTCTGTGTGAAATATGTTACGTTTTACTTTTGAATTGGGAATGGTTCTCAGTACAGTGACAATATTTATAAGAACTCTATTATTGGTTTAGTTTTATTGGATTCGTCAAAACCCTTGAATTTTTGGGTACTTCAGAAATTTTATTATTACAAACTGTACCTTCCCTACATTTAACGAAAAATTCCATCTCTTTGGTCAGTTAAGAAGGAGAAAAGAATATAATAGCCTCCATATTGGATATAGTTTTTTTGCAATTTACCACTCTAATACTTACTAAATTTTAAATTTTGTAAAACTTTCTATCGACAATATAAAAATAAATACCTCTTTTATAAAATTTCCCCTAAAAAACTCAACGGTTTGACTACGAATTGAAAATTAAGAGAAAGAAAAGTGTTTTTTTTTTCATTTTGTAACTACTAGATGAATAGTGAACAGTTTTCATGCTTTTTTCCAGTTTGTAGAAACACCGGTGCATTTTGAGACAAAATTTTATTAAGTAAAGAAAGTCTATCTTTATTTTTATAAAAAAAAATGTCAAGGAAAAACGAGTTAAAAATAGTTATTTATGTACCAAGGCATTTAGTAATGTACCAAGGAATTTAGTTGCCGAGGCCTCTGGCTGAGGCAAATAATCCACATGAATCATAAGGGATCACCCGCCCATGAACGGACTGCGCGCGGCGTGGCTTGACTTTGACGATTGCTCTACCTAGGTCAAGTATGGCGAGGCACGGCGCTTCCCAACAGAAACTCCAAACTGCTGCCTGTTGTACAGCCTCCATGTAAAATAGATTAATATTCAAACCTACTAAAATATTTATACTGAAAGATTCCGCTGCTATAGGTAAGAATTTCGCAATGTGTATTAAAAGATAAATGGGATTTATTGGCCAGGTTTTGAATATTTGGTCACTTTTTACGGGCGATGGTTCCTCGTTTGACGTTTGTTGTTTACATCTCGCCAAGGGCCAAGGCCTACTTATTGAAAAAATCGTACAATAATGGGATACTTCAGTGCCGATTTCTGAGCTTTCAATGAAGATTTTGAGACACTTCACTGCCGATTCCAAGAAAAGTAATATAAAGGTTCAACTTCACCACTTGGTTATAATTTGTGTATTTACTAATCACCCTAATCACATGAGTAATTTATCATGTACCACCATCAATGATCACCATTTATTTAGTACAAGTTTATTTTGCACATATATATATACTTAGTACATAAAGAGGCATATAAATATTTAGTCTAGCACTACAAGACCAAAATTTAAAATAAAAATATGTTCTCTATAATAAGCAACAACGATGACAACAACAACAATTACCAACTAAATGTTAGCTATGGTATTTAAAATTTAGAAAATTATTATTAAATTAAAGTTTCTATTTTTATTGCTAAAGAATACCTAATAACAAATTATATCTACAACATCTCTACCCTAAAATAAACAAAAATCCCGTCAATACAATGCCAAATAAGTTGCAGTATATCGTCAACCATATTCTAAACAAAATTTTACAAGAGGAAAAAAAAATAAATGCTGGACCTACAAAATTATACCATTAACCGTAGGCGTACGCAGAAAAATGTTCTCAGACCGGGTGATATTTGAGACTTTTTACTAAAATTACCCAAAAAAGTGTACAAGTAAATTAGAAATTAGAAATGTGTGGTTAATGGGTTTATATATTTTTTGTAAATACTTAGAAAGTAAGGTTCAACCACAGGTTGGGTGGGTGTATAGTATACCTACTGACTGTACTCTTATAAGGATATCTAGAACATTCCAAGATAATAATTAAATATTAAGGTCATAATGGTCGGCAACCATCGAGCCCCAAGTGACGCCCATGCATGTAGCCGGTGTGGCTTTCGGATTGCGTGGTGTAGTTTTTAGATTTAATCTCGGCGAGAATGTAAAATGCCAGGCCGCGTATCTTAATCTTGATAAGTGCCGCTGTTTATAACCATTCCGACCGTTATTAAAGGGACCTTTGAGTCGCGGGGTGTTGACACGCCGTTTTCCCTCTAATTGGATAAAAAAGCTGGCCTATCCCACTCCCGAAAAGATCCCAGATATCGGCGGATTCCGTAGATTCCGGTCTCGGTCGGGAATGAATATCACAAGCGTGATGGATTAGGGTCGGCGGAAGAATCGAACTGATAGAGAAAAAAACAAATAATCGAAAATCGAATTTGGCTCGGTAGTTTCCAACATATTGTCATGAAAGTTATATGATCACCCCGTAGACGAGATTTTTAATTAGGACAAAAAATATTAATAAATTCATTCTGCTGACAAAACAATATTGGTGGCCTCGCGTGTCGAGAGCAGGAATTGGCTCGACACTTGGTGCTAGTGGTGTTCGGGGAAAGGTGGCCTGCCTGGTGAAAAGCACCATGCAGTGGTTGTTCCCCACACCAAGTGTCAAAAGGGTCCAAGTCAAGGTTTAAGTTTCTCTTCAAGTTCAAAATGTATTTGTAAGTATTTCTTTTATATTCATTATTCTTTTTCTACTTTTATTTTTTCACTTTTTTATAATAAATTAGATTTGTTTTCCTGGAGTTGTCTTACTTGCCAAGGTTATACATCCCCTCGTACATCCCCTAAAGCCCCCAAAGCCCCCCTCTGGTTACGCCACTGCCAGCAACCCACCGAATTCTCAATAAAAAAACGGAACTTAAAAAGATATACAGGGTGAGTTTTTTTCGATGCCCACTATGGGGATCTCGGAAACTAGCAGAGCTAGAACAAAGGTTAAATGGGGAAAGAATTGCAGTTTTGAATGCTCCATCTAATGTCCCTTTTGGATTTTTAAAAAAGTTCACGGCTCTCTAGCTATTTTGAAAAAATGATTTTTTTGCTATTTCTTCAGATCTCTGTAGCTCCGTTATTTCTGATTATACAGAAAAACTGTAGAGACAAAAAATTGTAGATAATTTTGGGCTTAATAAGATAATCTATTCAATTCTTTATGTTGTTTGTGATTTTCTGATTTTTTTTTTAAATTTTCAGCACATAGTCAGCCATGGAATATTTTTATAATTACGTTCTATTTTATAATTAGACATACTTAAAACTTGCTAAAATTTTGTTTTTAGCTGGTAACAAAATGTAAGAAAATAAAACAAAAATTAAAAAACTCAAATTCAAATTATTATTATTTTAAAAGGTCACCTGTTAAAATAAAAAAGGTGTTCAAACAATCCACCATTATTATTTATGCAAATATTGCATCTTTTTAAAGCTGAATTTGTCGCCTTTCTTAGAGAGCGCCTGTCAATACTGGCAATTGGTTCTAAAACAGCGGCTCTTAATTTAACAATTGCCTCATACTTTATTTTGTACTGTTCCCCACAAAAAGAAATCCAAAACAGACAAATCGGGGATCGGGACTGCCAGGAAATAGGTATATTTCTCCCTATCCAACTATTTGGATAGAGCTTGTGCCAAGCCTAACTCTCCTATTTTATATCTTTTGTTATTTAGATTAAGTTAGCTGTAAGATCTTTATATTTGGTCAATAATCTTAAAAGTTGGTGAACTCGCGGGTTTAGTGAAAAGCGTGTTTGTGAACCCCTTCCCCGCGATTGAAGGTTGGGTTGCCTGACATGATGATCTCCGGAGCGCCGGCGTGGTCACGTGGGCATGACCACGCGATGAGGGTGCTAGGAGTTGATTGGCCGAGAAAGGAAGCCGGATGGAGCGGCCAAGGAACGGCGAGGAATTGGGGGTAGAGAGGCGAGGGCAACGTGCGACGAGGTGCTGGAAGAACCACGCCGGTCGCGAAGGGCCAAGAAACACGTGGGTTGCTTGCCCGGTAGCGACGATCGAGACCACTGGAGAGACTCCCCGCCAAAGTGGTGTTTGGGAGTCGAGCCCGTGCAACGGCTGTTGACGGAGAAAAGGCGTTCATCGGGACCAGCAGCGGACTCTCTGTCAAGCGAGAGGTCCGCCATTGTTGCCGTGTACCAATCGGTGAGTCCATACTCCCGGATTCAGTTATTTTCAAAGTTCGTTGATGAACTTTGCGTATTAGTAGTAAGTTGAGGAGGCGGATTATATCGAAGTTTAAAATATAGGGACGTTTTGTGGCAACCGTTGTATTATTAACCTTTCAAATTAGAAAACCCTGCAGAGTCTCATGTTCAAATCTAGTTAAAAGAAAATGCCCAGCAACAGTGTCTGGTGCATTTTGGCGCTCAAAGAAAGGCCGGTGCAAGCTGATCTAGATAATTTCTTACGGGCAAGTAATTCTGTGGTGGAGCTCCATCATGATAATTTTTGTTTTATTTTGTTACATTTTGTCACCAGCTAAAAATAAAATAAGTATTTGAAAGTTTGAAGTATGTCTTATTATACAATAGAACGGAATTATAAAAATATTCCAAGGCTGACTATGTAAAAATTAAAAAAAAAAGATAATTAGCCATAGCTCTTTAATTTTTTGTAATAACTGTGCTCAAAAAGCTCAAAAAATGGCCGGCGGTGTCTGAACTTGCCCTCCCATTATAAGTAATCTGTAATAATTGAAATACCGGCGCATCTGATGAGCTAAGTCTCTGACAGCTAACACCATGAGCGCCCAGTGGCCGGCCAGTCAGCAAACTAAGCAATCATGTCATAATAAACACTGTCAACTGTCAGGCTGTTGTGTTGCTTAGAAAAAACAATAAAAAAAACAAAAGGGCAATATATGGATCGTTACGCGTTGCCGGTAGCAATATTCTCGTGCAATTTAAAAATTGTGATACAAATGTGTGTGCAGAAATTCTCGAAAAGACCTCAAGCAAATGCTAGTGCTTGTGATGTAAATACAACGTTTTCTTAAGCTGTTTGAAGCGTGATAACGCTTGCCTTTTGTAGAATCAAGACTGAATAGGAACACCAAAAATTAAGATAAAGGGTAGGCTTTTCTTATTTCTTCAGTTTCACGTTCCACAAAAAAAAAATTTAAACCTGGCAACATAGGTCTCCAGTGCCAACCTTGACGGTTGACATTGAAGCAGAAGCGTCGTGTTACTCGGATACTAAGGTTCATTTGCCCCATGTTTTAAGCTTCGAGAAAAAAATTTCTTTGGCATTTTCCTTTTTAGTAGACCTCTCCCACTGTGTGGTTAAATTTCTTTTACATCCTGTATAAATTCAAACCATTTTAAAAGGTTTGTTAAAATTAAATGGATTATCGTTATTTAAATTCCTAATTTATGATTTATATTAAATTAACATTTGTGCAATTAAATTAACTGTAATTTCTCAAAACGATGATGAAACGCTGGGGATTCGTGACCGTGATGTCATTTCGGTGGAAAAGACAAAAGTTTGGTATTCCGCTTGTAAAAAATACATACCTAGATATAGATCACTATATGTGTAAAATCACAGAGAAGACCAGAATTCGGAAAGTTGATCTTGTCAAGTATGTCAAATGGAGCCCAACTTTAAACGATAATTAATTCATTATAGGTCACTGTGGATCTTCTTTCTCAGTTTTAAATTAATCTGTAACAAATGAAGAAAGTAGTTTACTTCATAGTTTATCTGAACGATATTTATTGGGTGTGTGAAAAATTACGTAAAAGTAGGGCTCCATTTGATACATTTGACAAGATGAACTATCTGTATTCTGGTCTTCTCTGTGGTAAAATGAAAAAGCCCATTCCTGAGGAGGCTTTGAAATATTTGCTTGGACTGACTCGGTAGAAACCATCGAATTGATAAGTACAATGGATGTCGCACAGGTACCACTTTCATTGTTGTTTTGTAGCAGCCAACTCTAGAGAGAGATAGGTTTCAAATGGCAATAAGTAAGACAAGGACGCCTAATGAACGTGTCAGCTGATTCACGCAAAGGAGGTATATAGAGATGTTGCATATTAATGGCCGAATTTAATGGGCATGTTCCGTAATTCTCTTTATTGTATGATCTGTATTCCGAAATTCGGGGCTTGCTTGTAGGAATGAGAATTTTTCTATACTATAACCATAATTATGTAAATATTGCACAGAAAAAAGTAGTGAATTGATTAAAAAAAATTACCTACATGGCAATTTTATGTACCTGGAAGTAAATTGAGACAAATAAAATACAAATTCCAAAATAAAAGTTTATTTTAAAATAAAGGTGACAAAATATCAAGGATAAGGTATACATTTTCAACTTTAATTACTTATCTTAACTGATTTATTAATTTTAAACTTCAATTTAATAGGAAAAGCATGTAAGACAGGTAGCTTTTACATATAGGTATTATTTTTATATAATTTTTAATGTTTAGGCATCTAACAAAAAGAATAGATTAATTCCATCTTTGACTACGAAGAGCTAGGTTCATTAGCACAATATTTTGCCAGTTTTTCCCTTGATAGAGTTTCTTTCAGAACTTGGAAAATAAAAAACTGTAGTAATTACATACTTTTTAAGTTTGCGCTGCCCAAAATTCTCTATGAAATTGCTTTCAATAAATTGTTGACTACAAATGCAAGTAAATACTTGTAGACAGTACAAAATTTTTCCCTTTTATTGCTGCAATCCACTTGTCTCTAATAACACCTTATTCTTTCCGCCCCATTTGGTACATCCAAATACACAACAGGAGTTGATTCTCTTTTTTGTAATTTACAACTTATACAGAGAGAATATAGCCACATAGCTAAATTAAATTTTCTCTCCGATCTAAAAACAATATTAAACCAAACACCAACTAAGAAAACTCAACCCCGTTTTATACGAAACTGCCACCACGACACGAACTCGAATCAAATATAAATAATACAATAATTACTCCTCTTCATATTGGGACTTGGGACAGAAGGAAAATTAAAATGACGTTTGACAACGGAACTCGTTTGAAGCACATGAGCGTGAAAGCAGCAACGAATTTTCTAGCAACGGATTTGTTGCGCGTCGCGCGGTGGTCCCCGCGGGCGGGACAATACCGCCTGCATGGATAGTCTAGGCCGCCAGTTCTTTCAAAAAACAAAAAACGTACGTATTTCAATTTGCATGGAAAATTGTCCTGCGGGAAATGGATGATATGTTCTGAGAATCTCAGAATTTGCTTCCTTCAACTTACCCCATTTTCACCCCTCTATCCGAAAACATAAAAAAACCGTGCAAATGCGCATTTTAAGTTGTATGAAAATTTTTTTGCGGAAAATGGATGCTAATAGGTCCCTTTGAATGTTCTGAGAATATCAGAATTTGCTTCCCTCAACTTACCCCCCGGTTCACCCCCCAATCCGAAAACATAAAAAAAAAACGTGCAAATGCGCATTTTAAATTGCAGGACAAATTTTCCTGCGGAAAATGGATGCTAGTAGGCCCCCTCGTATGTTCTGAGAATCTCAGAATTTGCTTCCCTCTACTTACCCCATTTTCACCCCTCAATCCGAAAACTTAAAAAACCGTGCAAATGCGCATTTTAACTTGCACGAAAAATTTTCCTGCGGGAAATGGATGATAATAGGCCCCCTCGTATATTCTGAGAATCTCAGAATTTGCTTCCCTCAACTTACCCCCTTTTCACCCCTCAATCCGAAAACATAAAAAAAACCGTGCAAATGCGCATTTTAAATTGCAGGACAAATTTTCCTGCGGAAAATGGATGCTAGTAGGCCCCCTCGTATGTTCTGAGAATCTCAGAATTTGCTTCCCTCTACTTACCCCATTTTCACCCCTCAATCCGAAAACATAAAAAACCGTGCAAATGCGCATTTTAACTTGTATGAAAAATTTTTTTTGCGGAAAATGGATGCTAATAGGTCCCTTTGAATGTTCTGAGAATATCAGAATTTGCTTCCCTCAACTTACCCCCCGGTTCACCCCCCAATCCGAAAACAAAAAAAAAACGTGCAAATGCGCATTTTAAATTGCAGGACAAATTTTCCTGCGGAAAATGGATGCTAATAGGTCCCTTTGAATGTTCTGAGAATATCAGAATTTGCTTCCCTCTACTTACCCCATTTTCACCCCTCAATCCGAAAACTTAAAAAACGGTGCAAATGCGCATTTTAACTTGCACGAAAAATTTTCCTGCGGGAAATGGATGATAATAGGCCCCCTCGTATATTCTGAGAATCTCAGAATTTGCTTCCCTCAACTTACCCCCTTTTCATCCCTGAATCTGAAAACATAAAAAAACGTCCAAATGCGCATTTTAACTTGCATGCAAAATTTTCCTGCGGGAAATGGACGCTAGTAGGCCACCTCGTATGTTCTGAGATTCTCAGAATTTGCTTCCTTCAACTTACCCCATTTTCACCCCTCTATCCGAAAACATAAAAAAACCGTGCAAATGCGCATTTTAACTTGTATGAAAATTTTTTTTTGCGGAAAATGGATGCTAATAGGTCCCTTTGAATGTTCTGAGAATATCAGAATTTGCTTCCCTCAACTTACCCCCCCGGTTCACCCCCCAATCCGAAAACATAAAAAAAAACCGTGCAAATGCGCATTTTAAATTGCAGGACAAATTTTCCTGCGGAAAATGGATGCTAGTAGGCCCCCTCGTATGTTCTGAGAATCTCAGAATTTGCTTCCCTCTACTTACCCCATTTTCACCCCTCAATCCGAAAACTTAAAAAACCGTGCAAATGCGCATTTTAACTTGCACGAAAAATTTTCCCGCGGGAAATGGATGATAATAGGCCCCCTCGTATATTCTGAGAATCTCAGAATTTGCTTCCCTCAACTTACCCCCTTTTCACCCCTCAATCCGAAAAATTAAAAAACCGTGCAAATGCGCATTTTAACTTGCATGAAAAAATTTCCTGCGGAAAATGGATGCTAGTAGGCCCCCTCGTATGTTCTGAGAATCTCAGAATTTGCTTCCCTCTACTTACCCCATTTTCACCCCTCAATCCGAAAACTTAAAAAACCGTGCAAATGCGCATTTTAACTTGCAGGACAAATTTTCCTGTGGGAAATGGATGCTAGTAGGCCACCTCGTACTTTCTGAGAATATCAGAATTTGCTTCCCTCAACTTACCCCATTTTCACCCCTCAATCCTAAAAATTAAAAAACCGTGCAAATGCGCATTTTAACTTGCAGGACAAATTTTCCTGCGGGAAATAGATGCTAGTAGGACACCTCGTACGTTCTGAGAATCTCAGAATTTGCTTCCCTCAACTTACCCCATTTTCACCCCTCTATCCGAAAACATAAAAAAACCGTGCAAATCCGCATTTTAAGTTGTATGAAAATTTTTTTTGCGGAAAATGGATGCTAATATGTCCCTTTGAATGTTCTGAGAATATCAGAATTTGCTTCCCTCAACTTACCCCCTGTTCACCCCCCAATCCGAAAACAAAAAAAAACGTGCAAATGCGCATTTTAAATTGCATGAAAAATTTTCCTGCGGGAAATGGATGCTAATAGGCCCCCACGTATGTTCTGAGAATCTCAGAATTTGCTTCCCTCAACTTACCCCATTTTCACCCCTCAATCCGAAAACATAAAAAAAACCGTGCAAATGCGCATTTTAAATTGCAGGAAAAATTTTCCTGAGGAAAATGGATGCTAATAGGTTCCTTCGAATGTTCTAAGAATATCAGAATTTGCTTCCCTCAACTTACCCCATTTTCACCCCTCAATCCGAAAAATTAAAAAACCGTGCAAATGCGCATTTTAACTTGCATGAAAAAATTTCCTGCGGAAAATGGATGCTAGTAGGCCCCCTCGTATGTTCTGAGAATCTCAGAATTTGCTTCCCTCTACTTACCCCATTTTCACCCCTCAATCCGAAAACTTAAAAAACCGTGCAAATGCGCATTTTAACTTGCAGGACAAATTTTCCTGTGGGAAATGGATGCTAGTAGGCCACCTCGTACGTTCTGAGAATATCAGAATTTGCTTCCCTCAACTTACCCCATTTTCACCCCTCAATCCGAAAAATTAAAAAACCGTGCAAATGCGCATTTTAACTTGCAGGACAAATTTTCCTGCGGGAAATAGATGCTAGTAGGCCACCTCGTACGTTCTGAGAATCTCAGAATTTGCTTCCCTCAACTTACCCCATTTTCACCCCTCTATCCGAAAACATAAAAAAACCGTGCAAATGCGCATTTTAAGTTGTATGAAAATTTTTTTTGCGGAAAATGGATGCTAATATGTCCCTTTGAATGTTCTGAGAATATCAGAATTTGCTTCCCTCAACTTACCCCCTGTTCACCCCCCAATCCGAAAACATAAAAAAAAACGTGCAAATGCGCATTTCAAATTGCATGAAAAATTTTCCTGCGGGAAATGGATGCTAATAGGCCCCCACGTATGTTCTGAGAATCTCAGAATTTGCTTCCCTCAACTTACCCCATTTTCACCCCTCAATCCGAAAACATAAAAAAACCTTGCAAATGCGCATTTTAAATTGCAGGAAAAATTTTCCTGAGGTAAATGGATGCTAATAGGTTCCTTCGAATGTTCTAAGAATATCAGAATTTGCTTCCCTCAACTTACCCCATTTTCACCCCTCAATCCGAAAAATTAAAAAACCGTGCAAATGCGCATTTTAACTTGTATGAAAAATTTTCCTGCGGGAAATGGATGCTAATAGGTTCCTTCGAATGTTCTGAGAATATCAGAATTTGCTTCCCTCAACTTACCCCATTTTCACCCCTCAATCTGAAAACATAAAAAAACCGTGCAAATGCGCATTTTAACTTGTATGTACTGCAACTTGTATGTACTGCAAAAAAATGTTATAGAGAAAAGACGTTTAGATCCTCAATCTAAGCACGAATCCAAAGTTTCGGCGCGAAAATCGAAATCTGCGTTTCCACTCAACGAAACGGCTAAGTCCACACAAGAGGCGAACAGGGAATCAAAGTTGATTTCTGCAAAAAATGTTATAGAGAAAAGACGTTTAGATCCTCAATATAAGCACGAATCCAAAGTTTCGGCGCGAAAATCCGAAATAGGCTTCTCCACGCAACGAAACGTCCAAGTCCACACAACAGGCGAACAGGGAATCAAAGTTGATTTCTGCAAAAAATGTTATAGAGAAAAGACGTTTAGATTCTCAATCTAAGGACGAATCCAAAGTTTCGGGGCGAAAATCGAAATCTGCGTTTCGATTCACTGTTCGCCTCTTGTGTGGACTTAGCCGTTTCGTTGAGTGGAAACGCAGATTTCGATTTTCGCGCCGAAACTTTGGATTCGTGCTTAGATTAAGGATCTAAACGTCTTTTCTCTATAAAATTTTTTGCAGAAATCAACTTTGATTCACTGTTCGCCTCTGGTGTGGACTTAGCCGTTTCGTTGAGTGGAAACGCAGATTTCGATTTTCGCGCCGAAACTTTGGATTCGTGCTTAGATTGAGGATATAAACGTCTTTTCTCTATAACATTTTTTGCAGAAATCAACTTTGATTCCCTGTTCGCCTCTTTTGTGGACTTAGCCGTTTCGTTGAGTGGAAACGCAGATTTCGATTTTCGCGCCGAAACTTTGGATTCGTGCTTAGATTGAGGATCTAAACGTCTTTTCTCTATAACATTTTTTGCAGTACATACAAGTTGCAGTACATACAAGTTAAAATGCGCATTTGCACGGTTTTTTTATGTTTTCGGATTGAGGGGTGAAAATGGGGTAAGTTGAGGGAAGCAAATTCTGAGATTCTCAGAACATACGTGGGGGCCTATTAGCATCCATTTCCCGCAGGAAAATTTTTCATGCAATTTAAAATGCGCATTTGCACGGGTTTTTTTATGTTTTCGGATTGGGGGGGTGAACAGGGGGTAAGTTGAGGGAAGCAAATTCTGATATTCTCAGAACATTCAAAGGGACCTATTAGCATCCATTTTCCGCAAAAAAATTTTTCATACAACTTAAAATGCGCATTTTCACGGTTTTTTTATGTTTTCGGATAGAGGGGTGAAAATGGGGTAAGTTGAGGGAAGCAAATTCTGAGATTCTCAGAACATTCAAAGGGACCTATTAGCATCCATTTTCCGCAAAAAAATTGTTCATACAACTTAAAATGCGCATTTGCACGGTTTTTTTATGTTTTCGGATAGAGGGGTGAAAATGGGGTAAGTTGAGGGAAGCAAATTCTGAGATTCTCAGAACGTACGAGGTGGCCTACTAGCATCCATTTCCCGCAGGAAAATTTGTGCTGCAAGTTAAAATGCGCATTTGCACGGTTTTTTAATTTTTCGGATTGAGGGGTGAAAATGGGGTAAGTTGAGGGAAGCAAATTCTGATATTCTCAGAACGTACGAGGTGGCCTACTAGCATCCATTTCCCGCAGGAAAATTTTTCGTGCAAGTTAAAATGCGCATTTGCACAGTTTTTTAAGTTTTCGGATTGAGGGGTGAAAATGGGGTAAGTAGAGGGAAGCAAATTCTGAGATTCTCAGAACATACGAGGGGGCCTACTAGCATCCATTTTCCGCAGGAAAATTTGTCCTGCAATTTAATATGCGCATTTGCACGTTTTTTTTTTTATGTTTTCGGATTGGGGGGTGAACCGGGGGGTAAGTTGAGGGAAGCAAATTCTGATATTCTCAGAACATTCAAAGGGACCTATAAGCATCCATTTTCCGCAAAAAAAATTTTTCATACAAGTTAAAATGCGCATTTGCACGGTTTTTTTATGTTTTCGGATAGAGGGGTGAAAATGGGGTAAGTTGAAGGAAGCAAATTCTGAGATTCTCAGAACATATCATCCATTTCCCGCAGGACAATTTTCCATGCAAATTAAAATACGTACGTTTTTTGTTTTTTGAAAGAACTGGCGGCCTAGACTATCCATGCAGGCGGTATTGTCCCGCCCGCGGGGACCACCGCGCGACGCGCAACAAATCCGTTGCTAGAAAATTCGTTGCTGCTTTCACGCTCATTTGAAGCACAGGACACAAAAATGGAAAGTTAGGACAAACACCTCTTTTGTGTTATGTGGTTTTTGCCGGAATCAGCTGATTTATTTACTATTTCACTTACTCAATTTTGGCTGCCAGTTTCTCTCTCTACACTCCTTCCATCTACTTGTCATTTCAATGGTAGAAACCATACCGCCTAACCATAGTTCAGGCGGCGAGGAAACAAAAGTAGATTTGGAGCCACAGCCATATTTGGAGGCCCTGAAAAAGTAGATAGTTAGGTGTTAGGTTAAATATGTTCTATAGAATTTTCGGCGTCTGTGACTCAAACTGAAAACTGCGTATTAACGGTTTGTTTTCGGTAAATTTTATGTGATCTGTATTTATAAAACATTTGTTGTCGTAATTATATTCACAAACTAAAACTCACATACGCATTAAAAAAACTTAGGTTTTGTTTCGTGTATTTTAGCGAGTACCTAACAGCAACAGCGCGGCGAGTAGAGAGTGTCGAGACAACCCTAAGGTTACCAGATAAGGCGATTTGAAAAAGAGTACAACTCTAAAAAAGGTCCCGCCTCTTTTTTATAAACTCACCTTATATCTAATAAAACACTATTTTATTTGTGAAACGAAAATATATCCATTAATTACATTACATTACATTACATACGACACAATTCGGCTCACAATCACAACACTGTTTTACTGTCTGACTGACCGTCACAAGGTTTATTTTTTTCTGAGGTCACAGGAAGTGTCTTTCACCCACGTTTTGACACCGTACGTCTTGGGTTCGATTCCCACCGTGGCAGTGCCCTGGGTGTGGTGTGTTTGTCTTTAGGTTGAAGGAAATATCCCAAATTATAAAGAAGGCCATAATGGCTAGATTGCTCAAGAAAAGTAGAGGCCACAAAAGGGAAAAAATAACCTATTATAAAATTAAAGCACCTATAGTCATATTGTTACTTGTTAGCAGTGACGAGTGTTGCCTAAAAAGTTCCTAGTTTTCTAGTGTCATCTAGTGGACGGTTGACCTAATGTTATGGTAATAAGAGTTCCCTCACGCCATCTATTAGCAGCTATCTATGTATACTAAGTAAATAAATTAATTATAGCTACACTCATTTTTGCAAATCTCCGTCGGCGTCGCAAAGAAAGATCCTGGAAAAGAGTACATTTGACATATATTTTTAAAAAGTAAGAGTAAAAAAAATGTGGGGTCTAAAAAGAGTACCTGTACTCTTAAAAGAGTACGGATGGTAACCCTAGACAACCCCCTTGAGCCGTTGGGCCGCCACGCCGCTGTACACTTCACACCGACCGCAAGAAATCTGCCCCGAATCCGCCCTAATAATTAATTAACTGCCCGGACCCATCGCTGCGGCCGGCTCGAAACCGACCGCAGCTGCTGGCCACCGAACAGGGACGGACTTGGCCCAAAACGGACTTTCCGAAATTCAATCGATATAGAGGGTGATTGAGTTTTATTCTTGGACACTTCAACACGTGATAGAAAACCAAAAAATAACGGCACTTTCTTGTATAAACTACATCTTTTTAACGCCTTATAGAAAAGTTACAGGGAGTTAAATTTGTAAAAATTATATGTACTTTATTGAATATTTACCAAACTGGTTGAGCTATTTAAGTCATATTTGGTACACATTATAACGGCATGGGTTAGCATAAAACTTGTTAATATCAAACACCTTTAACAACAAGTGGCGGAGAAGCGGGGGAAGTGGGTAATTATTATACAATTATTGTTTTAGAAAAAATCATTTTGTATATAACAATAAAATGTATTCAATGTCTTATGTAAACTATAATTGTAAACAAAAACGTGTGTCATGGTTTCAGGGCAAATTTAATTTTTTTATTATTTCTGAAAAATTATCTAAAAAAATGTGTTCCATAAGTAAGACTTAAAGTAGAAATAGTGTGTTTACTACTTTAAATAAAGTAACTTTTTACAATAAACTTATCAATTCAAGGCTATTTTTTGAAGATACAGGGTCTAAAACATTTAAGGAAGATAAAATTAATGTTACGCTCTGTACCTTAAAAAAGTAAAACCTTGAATGGATGGGTAAGTTTATTGTGGAAAGTTACTATATTTAAGGTAAGAAACACAATTTTTCTACTTTGAGTCTTACTTATGTAGCGAATTTTTTTAAGTTAATTTTTCAGAAATACCCCGAAATATATTACGAAAAAATCAAATTTACTATGATTTACACATAATATGAAGAGAATGTTTTTGTTTACAATTAAAATTTACATAAGAAATTGAATCTTTTGTTGCTAGATAAGGTGGTGATTTTTTTTTCTAAAAACAATTTTAGTAATTACCCACTTCCCCGCCACTTGGTTCAAGGTGTTTGATATTAACAAGTTTCATGCTAACCCATGCCCTTATAAAGTGCACCAAATATGAGTTAAATATCTCAACTAGTTTGGTAAATATTAAATAAAGTCCACATATTTTTTCCAACTTTAACATTCTGTAACTTTTTTATAAGGCCTTAAAAAGATATAGTTTATACAAGAAAGTGCGGTTATTTTTTGGTTTTCTATCACCTATTGAAGTGTCCGAGAATAAAACTGGATCACTCTGTAGTTCCGGGGACTCGAACAGATCCAGAAAAATAAATTTCTGAACGTCATACAAGAACAGCCTCAAAATTAAATCTGTGAAATACAAAAAAAATCGAACAATATCTTTTCTGCAAAAAAAGGAATATACAAGGCGATTCAGTTTTATTCTGGGCCAGTTCAACAGGTGATAGAAAATCATAAAATATTTCTGTTGTGTGGTATAACTTTTTAATTTTATCCTCAGCCGCCTCGTTTTCGAGATACAGAATGTTTAAATTTTGAAAAATTTTAACCTTCTATATTTTATTTTTCCAACCGTTAAAGATATTTAAACGAAATTTGGTACACAGTACGCATTTATCAAGTGTCACAAAATGTAATAATACCTATCAAGTTCCCAATATTTAGTGGTGTAGATATGAGTATACACTACATTTGTTTTATGAAGAAAAATACTGATACGGCCCTGTAGAGAATTTTATATTATTCCCTTGAATAACTTTCTTTATTCTAAGAAAAAACTGTCTCTTCACTTGTGTCTGCCACAGTTCTACGGGAAAATTAATTTTTATCTTTTATTGCTTTTTTGAAATGCAAGCAATAAAACATTTAATTTAAAAAACGAATGACACAAAATGTCATATTAATTCAACAAAACAATAATATCATTTATGGTCAACTATCGTTTTGTTATCTTCTTTCTTTTAAAACCGAATGTCAAATCGTCGATAAAATTAAATACATATTTAAGCTCGCACATAAGTAGTTCTTGACAGGAAAGTTTTGATTTTCTCAATGATAATGCATTGTTTAATATCCTCTGGTCAAATAGAGAGCAGAAGGAGTCATTTTTAAAATTACATATATTTTTTGTCATTTCAAAAAAGAGTTAGTTAATCAAATTTACCGTAAAACTGTGGCAGTTACAAAAAAAATGTCAAGAGACGGGTTTTGATTAGAATAAAAAAGTTACCCAAGGGCACAGCAGAAAATTTTCTAGAGCCGTATCAGTATATTTCTTGATAAAACACCACTGGCTATATTGAGAACATGGTATTATCACATTTCGTGACACTCGATTAGTGCATGCTGTGTACCAAATTTCGTTTAAATATCTTTAACGGTTGGAAAAATAAAAAATTAAACGTTAAAATTTTTGAGAATTTAAACATCCTGGAACTCGAAAAGGAGGCGGCTGTGCTAATACCGCACAAAATAGTAATAGGTATTTTATGATTTTCTGTCATCCGTTGAAGTAATAAAACCGAATCACCCTGTATACTAAGTAAGTAGGTAGGTAGAAAGATCATGATATTTTTATTCCAACTCTATAAAAATTTATGATTGCCCGACGAATTTAATTAGAGAGTTCATTTCGTAAATCTTAGCGCTAAGAGTGGACGTTAAATGTATCACCTTTTATAATTTCATATTGTTGTAATTTTCACAAGGAAGGATCGGAGCAGTATTTACTTAAAGGATCAAGGAAATACCCCTCAGGTCCTGCCAAAATCGGCAATAAGTGTATTAAATTTTTGGCAGTGATTATAGTATTGTATAAGATTCCTTACCAATTGGCAAAATACAACTGACATATAATTCCCGACGTGAGGTGTCGCTAGCATGTGCCCCCTATTAAGAGGATTAAGAATTAACTCTAGGCGTGTACGAAAACTGTACAAAACAACTTTTCATAGCTTAGTGCTCCATCGTGGAGTACAGCTTCCGCCCGTTAGATGGCAGCGGTAAAAGACATTCGGCTGAGGCTGAGAGTTTAGCATGAATTAATCTGTCTTTTCGGTTCTGTAATGAATCGTCAAAATCGCATTGTGACCTCCGCCCAGATATAACGATATCTGTGGTTCTCCGGCATAGGCATGTAAGCAGCGCCGTTGGGGGCATCCAGCGGCCAATAGCGAAACTATGACGGGAGAAATTAAACTTCACACTATCATCGGTAGAGGGCGGTATGTAACGAGTTAAGAACTTTGCACTAGAGTAGCATGTAGCGGCGGTTACCAGCATTCTAATCAGTATACATGGAGCCTACAGCTTAGTCGCTTGAATGCTATTGGGCAGGGAAATACCCTTCGGGCTTACAATTAGTGAATCACCACTGATAAACCTATCAGTAGGTAAGGCCTTACTTGGCCGGACCCCCTCCACAAAACGTCAATCCGTGCGTCAAAGCGTGCATCAAAACGTCAAACCGTGCGTCAAAGCTTGCGTCAAAACGTCAAAGTGTGCGTCAAAGCGTGTGTCAAAACGTCAATCCGTGCGTCAAAGCGTGCGGGGCGGGGCCTAGGAGGAAAGTGGAGGGGGTCCGACCAAGTAAGGCCTTACCTACTCTTATCCACCAACAATATCTACTTCTGTGAGTCTACCTACATTTTGTCCTGCGCTCTTGCCCATCGGTGCTGTCTTGACGAACCGAATCCGGCCCGGAAAATGTAACTTCCCGAACGCAAATTCCGCAAACCATTTAATTGGTGCCGAAAGCCAACCCGAACCGGCCCTGGCGATCGCCGACCGCGGTGGCGGCGGCGGCGGCGGCGGCGGAGCGCGGTTTCGACCAGCGATCGCCGGTCCAGGCCGCACGCCGCTATTAAACGGGCGGTCCTAATTGCGCCCCGGAATCCCGGAGGGCATATCGGCTCCGGGGGGTGTTTCACGAAAGGCCGGCGGGGAAGGGGGGATGCCCGCGGCCGCCCCCTTGGGCGGTTAATTGGAAATTCGGTCTTGCCAGGATTCCATCCATTATTTTATCCCGTTTCCCCGAGACTTTTTGGGGGGTATCTTCTGTAAAAAGATAGTGGTAATAAATTGCTTTAAGGTTACCTATTTGTTATGTTTTTATGAACAAATAAATTTGAAAAGTTGACAGTCGGGTTGCCAAATTTTGGCAACGTCGCGAACCAAATGCTCTGTGAAACACTCGAGTGGAAGAGACAACTGGCTACGGTGGCGTGCCCTCCCAAATTACAGATACATAAAAACTCAAAACAAAAACAAATAAAAATATTCAGTGTTATACAACATAAACAACTTTAAAATTGTACGAATCCGTAAAATCTTCATTTTTGGAGATAATCGCCTAAACTTTTTTTTGTTTCAAAGGCCTTTAAAAACCGCTTCTTTTGATATTCCTGTCCATTTAAAATGAAAATCCAGGGCCGGCTGCGATTTTTTTTATGACCCCGATTTTCACGAAAACCATTTGCGATTTTTTTATTTAAAATCTGACCCCACAGCGTTAATCAGAACACCCAAAAACCCCCATATACCAAATTTGAACAAAAAGTATACAGGGAGTTCCATTCTGTAGGGTGTCAAAGTTGAGCAAAATAAGAATTTTAAAGACATCTGGCGAGTCAAATGCGCCATGGAATCCCTTCAAAACAGTTGAATGGTCAACAGAACCACTCAAAATGTTGGTGTGAAAAGATTTACTACAAAAATATACAGGGTATTTTTCTCTGATCCGTCTCAAAATTCTGAATTTTTGTTAAATTTTATAGTGATCAGGAGTGCTCTGGAATCATTGGAAAAATATTAATAAACACAAAAGTAATTTATTTCTTTACAAAATGCCAACCAACAAATAAAAACAATTTAAATTATTAGACCTTTCTCAACAAAGTCTCTGTCTAAGATGATACATTTTTTGTGCGTTTCCGGTAGTGGCACACCAGCCACCTTAACTGATATGGACTTACTGACTGGCAGGCTTCTGTACTTTTTAAATTTAGTTCGTTTATAGTGTGTGGAGCGGTTTTGATATACACGATTTTTAACCCGCACAAAGTTCCAAAAATTCAGTAATTTAAGATGGCACAGATAAGAACACTCTGTATATTTAACATTGGACCTTTGCACACCAACACCTTGAGTTTTGTTTTGAGGGAATTCCATGGCACTTGACTTGGCAGATGCCTTTAAAATTTCTATTTTGCACAAATTTGACACCCTGCAGAATGGAACTCCCTGTATATTTTTTATTCAAATTTTGTATTTAAGGGTTTTGGGGTGTTCTGATTAACGCTGTGGGGTCAGGTTTTAAATAAAAAAAATCGCTAAATGGTTTTCGTGAAAATCGGGGGTATAAAAAAATTGCAGCCGGCCCTGGATTTGCATTTTGAAAATGGCAGGAAGGTCAAAAGAAGCGGTTTTTGGATGCCTTTCAAACAAACAAAAAAATTAGGCGACTATCTAAAAAAATTAAGATTTGTACACTTTTAAAGTTGGACACCCTGATGTATAAGTAGGAAACTCTACTTATTGCATATTAGATACCTACCATTGCAAAAAGAAAATATGGTATCCATGCAAAAAACATGAAAAATCAATAAAAATATTATGTATATGAGAGATGCGAGATACCATTATAATTTAGTTAAACGATTAATCCGGGTAATTTTGTTGCTCTCTATTTTTTCTTTTAAAACCGACATGCAATTTAAACACTATAATAATAGGTATTTCGAAAACAAGACTGCTGTGAAAAAACATATTATACCACAAATTAAGCCTGTTTCAAGGTTGGCCTTGGCCCACCCCCTAAGTAGGTACGCCACTGGGCACAAGAACCAATTCAAATTGACATTTGACAAGAATCGGTCCTTTTCATATAATCAAAATAAAATATTTTTTATTAATAAAAATAATTATTATTAATAAAAAGAAACAATTTTATTGTGGCTCCCTAATTAAGTTAAAGAGTGTTAAACTTCACAAAAAAAAGAAAGATATTATTTAATATCTGAAAGTAAAGCTATCCAAACCAAATTTGTTGCACTCATTACTGGTATAGATTGACATAAAATGGTGAAGTATTCACCTGATCAAAAAACAGTGGCGGAGATATGGGTTATTAGTAATTAGTTATGCTAAGTTAAGAAAAAAGTAAATAATATTTAGAATGATCCCTTTCATTTCTCAGAAAAAATATTCTTCATCTTCTTCATATCTGCTACGGTTCATGGTAACTTCAATTTTGAAAATTACTTCACATAGAATTATATGAAAAGGAAATTTGTTTTTGGAAAAATGAGGACCCAAATATAAGATAATGTTTTTAGTAGGTAGAGTAGAAAATAAAAGTAAAATTAGTTTTACTTTAGCAGTATAGCAGTTCACTATACAATTAAGTTTTAGGAACTCTAAATTTTGGTTCTCCTTTTTCCAAAAAACACGTTTACTTTTCATTTTACGACTGCCACATCGCACGACAGGCCAGTGGCGTAGCATGAAACACGTTCTTAGCCAATATCACAAAAATGTTAAAAATGAAAAGGTAGATAATTTTGACTTACATGTAATTTGAAACATTGATCCATTGAATTTTAATTGGGTTTTTCGCCACCAAACTGGTTAAAAGACAACTTTTTCAAGTTGCCTGGAAAATTAATAAATTCTTAACAGTAAATGAACTAAACTTTGAACTTGTAACTCAAAAAATATATTCAACAAATTTGTTTCCTGAGCTTTCGGAGAATAAATCTTCGTCCTTTCTCAAAGATCATGTCACGTCAAAGTGAAATGACAGATTGACTTTGACGTGACATGATCTTTGAGAAAGGAGGAAGATTTATTCTCCGAAAGCTCAGGAAACAAATTTGTTGAAGATATTTTTGAGTTATAAGTTCAAAGTTTAGTTCATTTACTGTTAAGAATTTATTAATTTTCCAGTTAACTTGAAAAAGTTGTCTTTTAACCAGTTTGGTGGCGAAAAACCCAATTAAAATTCAATGGATCTGTTTACGGCACAAATCAATTTTAGAAATTATTGAAACATTGGTATTTATTTGCAGATAATTTCCCAAATGTAAAGCTACAGTTTGTTCAGCGAATCTTCGGCCCTACGTCACAACTCCCGTCCTTGTCTGACTCGTGGATATACGACCGATATCCATCGTATATTCATGAGTAAGACAAGGACGGGAGTTGTGACGTAGGGCCGAAGATTCGCTGAACAAACTGTAGTGTCTAGTGCTGAAATATATTTATTTGCGGCGATTTCGAATCAATCAAAATAAAATAAATAATGCACGCCCGCATGGAAACCAGCCCATATTTTATGAAACTATCATAATCAATTAAGAAATTTTCAATAAAAGCTATGTTAAAAAATAATTATGTTGGTCCTATTTACAAACAAAACAATGTACTTTATCATACTAAAAGGTAGAAGAAATTTGAATCCTAAGTTCTATTGAGAAAAAAATAAAGTTTTAGGGCATCTTTCAAAGGTAGCTTGTTAAATATTTACCTGCTTTTCACTTCTGCTTTTTCCACCAAACGCTGAACATTCACCATCGTAAGAGTATATTTACCCCTTGATAACTGTTACTTTTAATTCACAAATTCACGAAATTAACTCACAACGTACTCGCTTTGTCTGCCACATATAAAATGGCCGCCGTTCAAAACGACGTAACAGAATCTATACAAGGCAGGCATAGACGTAACTAGGTCGTATTTTTAGGGGGGACTGATCAGGACCGGCTCAAGATTTTGCGGGGCCGGGTGCAGCATGAAAATGCGGGGCCCCGACAAGGAATTATTTAATCCATTAAGAAGAAATTTTTGAAAGTCGATACGCTACTTACAAAGGTATATTTTTTACATGTCATTCTGTAAAATGGTAGGCCGGGGCTACGAGTTTGGATCACTTCTGTGACGTATATAGGAATTAATTTCGAGTGGTGGAGGGACAATTTTTGTGTCTTTTTTAAAATAAGGGCATTTAAAATAACTCTAAAAAATGCGCCGCAGGCGAAATTTTTTAAAAATTTGAAGAAAAATTACATAAAATTAGTCTTGGGAAATCCCAATATCTTCAAATTTACAAGCTGGAGTGAATATTTTCAAATTCCGAAATGGGTTCGGTCCCGCCCTTCTAAATACGTTACTGATTGGATCACCCTGTACCACCATTGAGGTGCCACACCCAATAATGTTAATTTTAAGGCTTCAAAAAATAATGTATAGGTCTATCTACTGGTAATTTTGAATAATCTTTAATTCATTTAAGAAAAATATTATGAAAAAGTAGAGGTTTCCGAGTAGAAACCAGAGAAAAAATGTTGGGAATATCTGCTATTTTGTGATGCAAGATTATTTACATAGTACATATTATAACGAAACAACAATACACTGGATGAATAACAAAATAAAAGTCTGGAGTCTGGCACAGCAAAAGTACATTCTCCGACGCCCGTCTCGTCTCTCTTTCTCTCGGCAGCAGGCACGGTGTGTTCGCTCTCGCTTGCGCGTTTAAATTTCAGTCGGATTTTGTGGGGGCACAAGGCGCAAGATTCCACAAGAGCAAGCGATTCGTCGAAACTGGTGAATTTAAAAAGGCGCGTGCGGTGTTCGCCGTGTTGCGTAACGTTGCGTTGTCAGAATGTTAGATCCATTCATTTTAGGGAGGGCTAAGAGAAATGTAGGGGGGCTAAGCCCCCCCTAGCCCCCCCTAGTTACGTCTGGGAAGGCAAGCGCGGTGTCCTCTCTCTTTCCATAGTACAGTCTTGGAGAGATAATGGTGGAGGCGACAGGAACAAAGCGCTACCTTCTGTGGTTCCAATAATTGTACTTTTCATCCCCCGCCGCGCCGCCTGGACCATTGTTAGACGGGAAAATTCAAGGATATACATCTGACTACTTGTTCGAGACTAAATTGGTCAAGTAGAAGTGGAGTTTAGGGACTCAATATTTGCCAAAACTTCCGAAAGAATGCGGGGGGTGGGGGGTCCCGACCCGGGCACCGTCACGTCTCCGTCATTTCCCCGAGTCCCCGAGAGTCGTTAGCATAATCACACGTTCTCCGCTGCACGTGAACTGGCTAATTGCCGGTCTGCGCCCTCATAATTTCTATTACGCTCAATGGACGGCGAATAACGCGTTATTACCGAGGCTGCGCCGGTGAGAACGTTTTTTACGTTCAATGGCGTGTATACTTTCTTGCTCTCTGTGATTACGGGGCAACGGTTTTTGCGCCGCGTCACTCGGCGACGCGCGATCGCTCCTTTGTGCGGTGCCGATGTGAGCGATTCGTATTGAAGTGACTGGGTTCGTTCTTAGGAGCAGTCAATCAAAGTTGGCCCGGCCAATCAGTGCTGTTTTGTAATGATCGGACCACGCGTGGTTTTATCGATTTATTTTTGTCACTTAAAAAGGGCATGGATAGAGCATATTATCATAGCCGAATATTATTATAGTTGATTCGAGAACATAATATATAGGGTGGTTCACTTTTAACAGACCAAACTGTAACAAATGATAGATCATCAAAAGATAACCGCACTTTCTCGTATAAACTGTATCTTTTTAAGGCCTTTTTAAGGCCTTATATATTACAGGGTGTAAATGTTTTAAAAAAATATGTGGATTTTATTGAATATTTACAAATTTGGTACAGGGTTATTCACTGAGAATTAGCCCCCCCACCTAACTTTTTTGTTTTTTAAGATAAAAGGGTGATTCAAAAAACAAAATCAATGGTTGGGCGAATACTTTTTTATGCCATGACCGTTTAGTGTACAGGGTGTTCCAAAAAAGTAGGACTAATGGCAACTTAATTTTTGAAATGGAACACCCTGTATATTATTGGATTTTTGAAATCTGCTAATCAAGGCAATCAAAATGATATTTAACTTTGTGGCATTATCTTTTTCCGTTTTTGAAAAATTCCGTATTCCAATTTTATACTAAATTTATTTAACTCGAATTTGTGGATCTCGTAATAAAGATAGACGATCAATGTAATAACGAAAAATATATGTTTTAAACAAGAGAGTAATATAGTAAAACTCCAAAATGTTTAGGAGCTTCTTCAAATTTTACTGATTATATTCTCGAAATAAAGAATTTCAGGAAAATCGTAAAAGCTCCTAAACATTTTGGAGTTTCACTATATTACTCTCTTGTCTAAAACAAATATTTTTCGTTATTACATTGATCGTCTATCTTCACCAGATCCACAAATTCGAGTTAAATAAATTTAGTATAAAATTTGAGTACGGAATTTTTCAAAAACGGAAAAAGATAATGCCACAAAGTTTAATATCATTTTGATTGCCTTGATGAGCAGATTTCAAAAATCCAATAATATACAGGGTATTCCATTTAAAAAAATTAAGTTGCCATTCGTCCTACTTTTTTGGAACACCCTGTACACTAAACGGTCATGGCATAGAAAAGTATTCTCCCAACCATTGATTTTGTTTTTTGAATCACCCTTTTATCTTAAAAAACAAAAAAGTTAGGTGGGGGGGCTAATTCTCAGTGAATAACCCTGTACATGTTATAACGGTATGGGGGTTAGCATAAAACCTGTTAATGTCAAACGCACCTTGAACAACCAGTGGCGTAGAAGTGGGTAAATAGTACAATTGTTTTTAGAAAAAAAAGAATAACCTTGTATAGTAATAAAATGTATTGATTTTTTATGTAGATTTTAATTAAAAACAAAAAAATATCCTATTGGCAATTTCTTATCGACAATGTCTTATTAGCATTTCTCGTGTCATAGTTTCAAGGCTAATTTGTTTTTTTCTATTATTTCAGGGTATTTCTTTAAATAAAGTAACTTTTTCCAGATACATTGATTTTCGTAACATTAATTTTATCTTCCCTAAATGTTTTAGGCCCTGTATCTTCAAAAAGTATAGCCTTAAATGGGTAATTTTATTGGAAAAAGTTACTTTATTTAAAGTAAGAAACACATTTTTCTACTTTGAGCAATTTTTTTAGTTAATTTTTCACAAATGCCTTGAAATAATACAAAAAATCAAATTTTCGATGAAAACGTGCGAAAAATTGCCAGACGGGCAGTTTTGTTTATAATTAAAGTACATTTTATTACTATACAGCGTGATTCATTTTTTTTGTAAAAACAATAATATTGTTCTAATTACCCACTTCTACGCCACTGGTTTGACTTAAATATCTCAACTAGTTTAGTAAATATTCAATAAAGTCCACATATTTTTAAAACCTAACACCCTGTACTTTTTTATAAGGCTTTAAGAAAATATACGGTTTATAAGAAAAAGTGGGGTTATATTTATAACCTGTTGCAGTTTGGTTTAAAAGGCCCTGAGTTAAGACCTTTACTGACGGTTTACCATTGAGTGGAAAATTGTCGATCGCGTCGATCGGGTCGACAATTGTCGATCGGGTCGACAATTGTCGATTGCAAATTGCGTTAAAATAAACAAAAATTCGTTGGCCCTTCTACGCCTTCGTATAAAAGTGAACCACCATGTATATCATTATAGTTTATTCGATTGACTCGCGTAGTATTCGTAGGTAACGAGGGAGGCTCGAAGACCACTGTTTATTTATTTCGTAATTTAATCAGATCACCCATACTATAACAAAACATTTATGTATGGGGTGTGTACTTTTAAACCTATATACCACACATCCATAAAATCGTTATTTTTTCAGAGATAATCGCCTGAACATTTATTTGTTTGAAATATCATCAAAAACCGGTTCTTTTGACCTTCCTATACCATTTTCAAAATGCAAATCCAGGGCAGACTACGATTTTTCCATACCCTCGATTTTAACTATTTACCGATATTTTTATTCAAAATATGGCACCACAGCGTTAAGCAGGACACTACAAACCTCCACACCTATACCAAATTTGAACAAAAAATATATATGGAGTTCCATTCTACACGGTGTCACAGTTTTTTTTTTTGTAAAACCCTTTTATTAATAATTTACAAAAATATTACAAATATTGACTTACCCTATTTTATTTTAAAAGCAAAAGAGCAAACTAGGAATCTGGCAAGTCAAGTGTGCCGTGGAACCCCCTCCCCCCAAACAGCTGGATAGTCAACAGGACCAGTCAATGTGTTGGTGTGTAAAGATTCGATAAAAAATGTAAAGGGTATTTTTCTCTGGGACATCTCAAAATACTGAATTTTTATGAAACTTTATCTCTGGATTTATTGAAAAAAATATTAATAAACGCACAACAGTAATTTTGTTTACAAAATGTCAACCAACAAATAAAAAACAATTTAAATTATTGGACCTTGGTCAACAAAGTCACTGCTAAGAATGCTAAGATGATACATTTTCTGTGCGTTTCCTGTTGTGACACACCAGCCACTTTTTGGTGATCTGCAACTAATGCTTGCAAGTTCATGTGCATTTTATAATCTCGAATTACTTTAAAGTTAAAATCACTCTTTCAGAGTCATATTTTCATACAGTTTCATTTTACAGCACAAATCACAATAGACGTGCAGACGTGTGAGTCCAAACCTGTTAAAAAAGATTTTCTCCTGCCCTCGGTTCTTGGTTACCTGTAGATATATTATGATGTTTTCTAAATGGTTCTTACTTTCTAATCATTCGAATGTGAAAAAGCAAAACAATTTCCTTAACTATTCAATTCGTATTAAATTTAAAAAACCTTCAAACAAACTTACCATCTGTCGAACAATGCTTGTATATGTACTTATATAAGGTGGCCACATGCGCAACGTAACAATATATCTACTCCGCAATAATAAAAACCGCTAAATCGTTAACAAGATGAAGCATTCACAAATAATCAAAATTGTATAAATATGCATAACATGTTTGCCGTTTAGTATGTTTTCCGTATAATTCAGACCAAACAATATTCTCAAGATTAGAGACGTAATCTAATTGAATTTGTACTTAATTCTAGTTTTGAAAACATATTTTCCTTATTTTTACATATATGTTTGCGTAGTAATTCGCAGATTTCACAATGTTGAACAGCATGTGTGTTTAGCACCGCATATTACAATTAAATATTTTTGAAGGTGCGTTCTAAGTGCCGTAGATACACATAGATGAATGACTTTCGAATGCATGATTAGTCTTTGGATGTAACTGGGAAATGTTTCCTCGGAACAAACTGAAATAGATGCCTATTTTTCCCCCATCTCAGTGGGGGATAATTATAGTAATGATGAACTCCACACAAACAAAATGTTTCAATATAGTAGTAATAGTAGGTACCGGATGGCCCACAATCCACGTATCATGCCCTATCCCCTTATCACGATAATTTGGGGGGTTGCGGAAAAAAGTTTCAATCAAAAGTTGTTTGTTGTCATGTTTTTTTT
This sequence comes from Pseudeuparius sepicola, assembly GCA_963920635.1. Classification (NCBI taxonomy): domain Eukaryota; kingdom Metazoa; phylum Arthropoda; class Insecta; order Coleoptera; family Anthribidae; genus Pseudeuparius; species Pseudeuparius sepicola. The sequence continues at coordinate 11,448,620 of OY987300.1, read as the reverse complement.
TTAATGGAATGGCCCTCTTTTTTATACACTATATTATTTACCGTCAAGAGAGAGTTTGGTTTTTTATTTTGAAGATAGTTTGCGGCGTTACCAAGTTATTAGATATTGCCTAAAATTGCAGACGTTTGGAAAATCAACGATATTCCCGTTTCTGGCAAAATACTTTCTGAAGTTTAGTTATGTGAGGATAACTATACTAGTACCCCCTATAGAATAGTGTACCCAAAGTTGAATTTAGAAATACAGGGTGTTTAATTATGAACGTCAGATTTTTTCATTTGCAAAAGGCCATAATTTTTTTTTTCAATTGGAACGACGGTGTTTTTTATGGGTGGTTATTCTACGGTTCAGTAACTACAATTTACAATACTTAAGCCGGTATTACACTTGTCAATTTCTTCATCAATAAATTGTACAATAAATTGGCCAAGAAATCGTAGATATGTTTTACACCATCAATAAATTGGTCAATTTATTGTGCAATTTCAATACTACCAACATGAAATCACAAATATGTAAACAATAATAAGTAAATAAATCCGTGAATCTCTCCAAATCATACGAAAAAATCTAATAAACAATAGTTATAAATTAGTAAATGTGAATACTGAGTGAATTTAGGCATAATCTCATTTCCGGTAATTTTTTTTAAGTCACTAAAATTGGTATTGAGGTCGGAACACAGAAAATCCCTAGAAATACCCAAACTTGCCACAATATTTTCGAACTTGCTTCAATTTCTTGGCCAAGAAACTGACAAAGAAATTGAAGGTAAATTGACGACAATTTCTGTTTTACACCTACAATTCAACTTGCACAATTTATTGTACAATTTATTGACGAAGAAATTGACAAGCTAGCTTTAGGTAGGTATCAATGTTATGTTGATTTTTTTATAGTTTTTGAATAAGTAATAATTATTTATTTGTTCATTGATTTATAGGCGGTTTTACCGTAATTTGACCTTGTTTTGCATATTCATATTGTGCTGTAACTTTCTTAAAATTATGCATATTAACTCTTTTCTGCGATTTATATGATCCCAAAAATATATTATATATTATGCACAATCAATGACGTCAGAACCTATAGACAGGTTTGTTTTGATAAACGCTTGACGCCCAGAACTAATCACAATCTAAGCGATCCATTAAATTATTCCGAAAATGTCGGGAGATTGTCAGAAATAGCCCCTTTTTGTCGAGCGAGCTTATTTCGACTCTGGGCTCGGAGGCTGGCGTCGTTAGACCATCCCCCGAGTCTTCAGGTGAGGTTCGATGATTCCGGCGACCCCAAACAAGAAAAAACATGCGATATCTAAGTGTAATTCTGGAGGAGCTATAACCGGGAATCACCGGGTGTATAGTTGGTTGATGGTTGACTTTCTGTCTTTGTTTGTATCATGTTTTTAGAGTAGTATGGATATATTTAATCTTGGAGTCAAAATAAAGGGCATTTTAACAATGGGGCACCACGTCTATAGGTTTTGACGTCATTGTGCACAATACATAATAATTGTTTTCCTTGTGGCAAACAAAGTGATAGTATCCTATTGCTTTTATAACTAGCAACGACAGTAGCAACATAAGTAAAAATTATCGAATTTTTCTCTTCTACGACGAAGGATGAAGGAATTCAATAAAGAGTCAGTCTTTGTTATTTTTTGTAAGCCACCAAAAACTCAACATTCTCGCATTCCATTCGCAAAAAAAGTTATGACCACTTACAAATTAAAAATGGCGATGGTAAGTGAAGTCTAGCTAAATTCAACTTTGGCTACTCGATTCCATAAGGACAGTGGTACAGTTATCCTCCAGAGGCGTAGACAGAAATTTGTGATAGGGGGGGTAAGCAAAAAAAAACTAAAAATTTATATGGCATGTTTTAAATAAAACAAATACATAAACAAATAAACGTATAATTCTTTAAAAAACTTGGTTATAAAAATATAAAAAGATACATTCGTTACAAAAATCACAAACAAAATAACCTAACTAAAGAAGCAGTTTTCTCTTCTTTTTGGATAATAAAACTAAGTCGTTGGCCGAACATGGCACTGTTAGCCTCACATAACTCAACTTCCGAAAGTATTTAGCAGAAACAGCAATATATAACTGATTTTCCAATTGCAATTATAGGAAATTAATATCCAATAACTTGGGAATGCCGCAACCGATCTTATAAAAATCAAAAACATCAGTCAAACTCTCTCTTAAGGGTGAGTAACATAATATTGTATAAAAGAGAGGTAGGTGTTCTTTATATATGTAGTTTAGTTTAGCAACTGGTTATATAGGTAACTAACCTATACCTAATACAAAAAGTTCCAAATATATCCTGTTCTAAACTAAGCACTTGTATCTATATCCGAAACTATTTTCATATTTGGCTTTCGCCTCGCGAAGCCAAACATAATTAACACCTTAATTTCGGAATCCTACATACCCCAAAGTTGATTTCCCCTTGTTAAAATATAAAAGCGAGGAGAGGAAGCGCATACGAAACTAAGATACTGCAGCCTGAAGTTCCCGGTTAAAGCCCAACTCCGTGCGCTCTTCTAATATTTTCTCAAAATGGAAGTTTCGGTTAAGTAGCTCAAAGCAAATACGAGAAGACGCAACTTTAATAACACTTCATAATATATTTAAGGTGTTTGCGCTGCCTGCACAAACGCAGCTAGTTTAAGCTGGGGGAAAATAAATACTATGCATATCACGGGCGTAGCCAGGATTTAGTTTTGGGGGGGGGGGGGTTTAGTTTGAGAAGTAAATAAAACAACAAAAATATACTTACATGAAATTTAATATCTATATATTCTTCCGAAAAACTACGACATATTTATAAAGTTCTTAACTTTAAATGAAATGAATAAATTAATTTCGATCCTCTGCGCTAAATCTAAAACCATTAAAGAATAAATCTTCGGCTTTTTCTTTTAAATATATCCACTACTTCATCTGCATGAATTTCTGTTCCATAGTGAATGTTCATTAGAGCCAAACCATTAAGTCTGTTTTCACTTGTAGTGTTTCGTAAATAGTTTTTCAGTCTCCTTAGGCTCGAGAAAGACCTTTCTGGGGTAGCAGTGGATACAGGAATGGTAGCCAAGATTTGTAGTAATGTGTAAATATTAGGATAAAGGTTTTTATCGCACATATCTAGGCATTCCAAACTAGATTTCGGGGTAGGCAGTCTTCTTATCAGCATGCAAGGTAGCTGAAGCTTTGATAGCTAAATCCAAATTTGTTTCTTTATTAGAAACCCCTTGACCTTGACTACACCACTTTTTCCAGTAGTCCATACCTTTAAGTTTATCACCCTTCCTTTTTTTCCCCTCCATTTTTCGACAGTAATAATGATTCACGTATCTATCCTTAACAAGGTCATCGAATAACAGCGCACTAAAATTACTCACTTACACGGTACACTTAATTCTCTTCACTATTCGTTCACCACTTTTCACTTTTATTCGCTTCGAGTTCGCATGGAACAATACTGCCGTAAGCGCGGTCACGCGCCGCGGCGCCGTTTATATAGCAGCCCAGTAGCCGTCCAGAAACTTCCACGAACTTCCACAAAGTTCCGCTCATTTCGACCTAGGGGCGTGGCGAATAATCGAGAAACAACGCAAAGTGTCCCTACAATACAAAATAGTTCGGCTGCAACTGCGTCTGCCTCTCGTCAAAAGATGGCGCTAGGCGCTACTATTACTACATAATATATTCAAACGTAATAATAATTTAACTCTTCACTCCTCGTATTTTTTCGGTATAATATTAGGTAATATTTTGCTTATTTCGGGGGGGGGGGGGGTTTGAACCCCCGAAACCCCCCCCCCCTTGGCTACGCCCGTGATGCATATGTTGGGTCAGGCCCGAGTAGTAGGTAAGTATATGCGATGTTATACTACTCTGCTTTTATTGGGTCGCATAAAAACTTACATTGTCGAGACAAGGGATAAAAAAAGTAAACTACAAGCATATCGTGTCGTAGGTATAAATGTTTTTAATGCTTTTTGCTCCCTGAACTATACAATACTAAGTATGTAAAGTTTACGTGAACTCTGAAATACGAGCATGTGGTTGACCACTTTGACGAGCTTAAAATCAGGCTATACAGTATATTTTTTTATAGTTTGAAATATTTACTTAAAATTTCAGTGATATAGCCAAACCGGTTTCCAAAAAGGGACATTCGTCATTTTTTTATTGTCTTCTGAAATTATACTACCTATTGGGCCTGGGTGGAAGAAGAATAACTTAATGGGAAACTATCAAGTTTGTTTACTTGTCTTACTATGGTTTCTGAAGAAATGTACTATGAATTTTCTCATATCGTTTTTTATCCAAATTTCTTAAACTATCGACACACTTGGCACATATTTTTTTCATGATTGCATATTTAAATCTTAAAATATTGTATATTGTTAAATCATTAATTGACAACACAAAAATAATACAAAATAGAAAACGTCAAAAATTAATTTTATCACTATCTTTAATGTGTTTAGGGACTATCCCATAATTATATAGTTTTATCATTTTCTGTAATAGCTTCGTCTCGAAATAAACAGTATTTTCGATCTCTCTATACCTAGTAAACGTTATACAATGATTGACGACCTATACATTGTTGTAAATCAGGTATATCCTTTTGAGAAGAAAACTAAAAGCTCTGAATTTTAAAAACTATTAGGTATATTAATTTACCGGCACCTCTACTTAGTAGATATGAGAACTTCATTTCTGGGATAATATAGGATAAAGAACTACTACTTAAATGTATACCTTCTATTTCACTCTATAATGGACTTAATCTATAATTTATATTCAATGTTTTTTTCTTGAAGTCGGCAGTGAAGTGTCCCAAAATCGTCATTAAAAGCTCAGAAATCGGCACTGAAGTAGTCGATTATTGTACGGTTTTTTTTAATAAGTAGGCCTTGGCGAGTTGTAAACATCAAACGTCAGACGCGGAGCCATCGCCCGTCAAAAGTGACCAAATATTCAAAACCCGACCACAAAGGCCCATTTAACTTTTAGTACACATTGCGAAATTGTTACCTATAGCAGCGCAATCTTTCAGTATAAATATTTTAGTAGGTTTGAATATAAATAGATTTGTTATGCACAACAAGCAACAGTTTGGTTTGTCTGTTCGAAGGCGCCGTGTCTTATCATACTTGACCTAGGTAGAGCAAAAGCGCATTGTAAAGCAAGACAGTAAATTAACACCCTTGTCTAAATTTAATAAGAAATAAAGAGATGTTGTAACTAACTAACTAGGTAGAGCGATCGCCAAAGTCAAGCAACGCCGCGCGCAGTTGGTTCATGGACGGGTGATCCCTTGTGATTATTTTCTTGCCTAATAAAACATTTTTTTCCGATTTCAAAAAAATATAATATGTAGGTAATTCGGCACTGAAGTTCTTTTTATGACTCATGTGGAATTAAGTTGCCGAGGCCTCTGGCCGAGGCAAATGAAACAAAAGTTGAACTTCAGTGCTTTGGTACATAAATAACTATTTTCCTAGGGTGATTGAAAGAATTTTAGTATACCAAAGTCTTATTCTCCCACGGAAGTTGAAATTTGAATGGAAATTAAAACGCTCAGTAAAAGTTTGACAACAAACTCGCCAAACACGAAGGTCGCTAAACGATATAATAAAGCAAACCAAAGACTATTCCAAAGAGAATTCTTAGGAATTAAATATTGAAGAATGTTGAACGTTTTGCGAAATAAAAAGATGCTTAGTTTTGTTTGGCCATTAGTATAAATTTAAATAATGAGGTTAAAAGGTGAAAACAAAAAAATAATATTAGATCGTGTTGTCGCCACCGGCCCGGAGTTCAGAGTAGCACAACCATACTAATAATTATTCGGTCATGAATCATGATACAAAACAAATTTAACCACACAATGAGGTAGAACCATACAAAAAGAAAAATGCGAAAAACTATGAACTAACCATATTGATTCCAAGGAAACGTCTGAGGTGCGATATTGCCTCATTTCGTTGCTGTTATTTCAACCTTATGTTGCCCTAGAAAAATTTTGAGTCAACTAGTGAAAAGAGTGTGTTTGAAAACATAAGAATAGAAAATTTCGTAAAGTTGGGTGTTCTAATAAAAAAGAAATGAGCTATTTCCGGAATCGGCGGTTTTCAGTTTTTTCAGAATATTTCAGAAACGGACCGAGCTATCTTCCATTTCTTTTCAGATAATGAATGAGGACTAAAATGCGCAACTTTTCTCTAAATCAACTAACCCTCTATCTTTTACCGTTTCCGAAATACCAATGGTGAGCATTGAAAAAGTGACCACCCTGTATACCTAATAGCAGTGACTATAGCTTTCTATAGTCACTGCTAATAGCAAATATATTCTTCAAGAGCTACACCATTCTTAATAAATTCCAAGCTGTCGTTCATCAGGGCTATAGAGAGTAAAATAATTGTAATTATATTTTCTATCCATTATTAAGTTGAATACTCAATGGTTGAATACTTAGAATCATATAATATACTATAGTGAAATTAATTATTTTGAAAAATGTAAATATTACTATATTATACATATAAAGTATAGTTATGTTGTTTTATAAATTTATAAATATTGGTAATAATATTTTTCAATAAAAAAATAGAAAATACTTGGCATAAAATTCTATGATCAGCATTACTATAGTATTCCCGTGGAATACTATAATTATTTTAATTTATGTTAGTTCTTGTGTTAAATTAAATTTTATTAATAATTTTAATTTAAAAAGAGTAAGAAATTAAAATTTCTTTCAGTCTTAGTAGATTTATATGTTTTAGGGAAGGGTGAACAAGTTTTTCAATTCTATTTTCTAAATTCAGTATCAAATTTATTTTCACTTTATGACTACGGTGAGAGAAAAAAATGTATGTACCATGTACCTTTTAGAATTAATAGGTTTTATATCCAATCAGTTATTAAGGAATTGTCTTGTATTTTAATAATTTTAGTAGGTATCTAAAAAAGGCAAGGAATTATTAATTTATTTTTCAGCAGTAAATCCCAATTTACTATTGTATTTATTAAAGACATTCCAAACTTCATTAATAACATCAAAAGGGACAGTGCAAATAATATCATCTACATACTTTTCACTGGACACATAATTAATTTTGATGTTAACATTGTTCATCAAAAAAAATTATTGGGGGATGCAATTTACAAACGATGACTGTATGGTACCTAGACGTACATTGTAATAAAAGTTTGAATTTTAGGATTTTATTATTAACATTTTTGTCTATAGTTATAGGTTAGGTATACCTACCTAAACCAACATTTCAAATTATTTTATGACCATGTCGGTCACTACTCACTGGTCAGGTCATAAAAGCAATTTGACCTGGAATATGTATTTTGTCTTATAGGTACCTAGATGTATGATAAATTATAATATTTCACAACTTTATTTTCTTGGACCATGAAATAAATTTTAACGCCATTAAGATAAGTACATGCATATTTTGAACCATATATAAGGGCAGCAATTAAATTTCTTTTCTCCTCTACCGCTTATACCTGTGCCGTTTGTAGCCATTTCGGGATTTGAAAATATTCACAGCTTGTTAAATTATAACATTTTTGAGACGCAAGATTCATTTTAAGTATTTTTCCCGAGGTTTTTCCAATCTGCGGTGATTTTGGTGGCCAGATTAATGTTTTTAGATACAGCCGTTTACAAAATCCATTACCGTTTTTTTCTTTTCCCCCAGAAACAAATTTCTTTATATGCCACCGAGGGTGGTCCGTTGTCCTTCTGGAATATATAATATGATAAAAATCAATAATGAAAAGGAAAACTGTTACTAGGAAGTAGGAACCCTCGTTAATAAGGGGTCTATCGTCAGTTTCATTTATTAGGGAGAGTGCTACATTAGGTTTCAGCCCCTTATTTTTCCTATTCTTGGAAGATATGTTTCAAATAAAATTTGTTGTGATTTGTATTAGCTTTGCAACGATTACACTTCTTGTAAATGATATACAAGGAGTGAATTACAGAACAAATTTGCATTTTTTAAAATGTATAAAGCTAGGTGTGTCCCCGGATAGGAGAAACTACTCTTTGTATAAAAGACAAAGAAAAATCGAGTTTAAATTTGAGTTTCTGGGGTTCAACCTTGCTTATTTTGAAACTAATTTGTGCATGCATAATTTTTGTTTCGAAAAATCACTGATGTTTGAAAGTTTTGCAAAAATTAATTTTTCACACTATAATAAAGTGTCCTTTTTGTACGTATTACAACAATCTGTTAGTAAGGAAACTTGTACAGAATTAAAAACTGAGTACACTGTAGGCACACTGTACCTATTTCTTTAAGTTGTTGAAATGTAGTCATCAATACACAATTAAAATAATTTTTCTCTATGTCATTTGGTATTCGTGCAGCGAGTGACTCTGATTACTATGTAAAAATGGGTGTACCTCAAGGAACAGTCCAGGGCCCTATTATATTTATCACTTACATAAATCCATTCCTAAAAGCGATTGACATGGGAGGTACAATGTCGTCTTATGCGGATGATACCGTGTTGCTGTTTGAGAGCGAAAGTTGGAAAACAGTATAAAAAACAGATGAAAGGGGCATGCAAATTGTAAAGAAGTGGTTAGATTCATTCATGCCTTCACTTAACTTAAAGAAAACTTATTACATTATCTTTCTCACTATCACAAAAAATAGACCATCTTTCAGCACTTTACAGATGAATGATTCTCTCAAGGAAATTTTGTCTGTTGAGCATACTAATCATCTTGGTATTGTCATTGATCAATACTTAAAATGACGTGCGCATATAGATAGATTAGTTAAGTCCATAGACTTATGAACAAGGGAGACTCAACCAATCATTGTTGAATAGGCTTTTGTTGTGAATCAAACATTGCTATGAGTGCGAGAGAGAAAAAAGAGAGAGGGAACTTCATAATTCCGACTCCGAGCATCGCGGCCCAGGTTGACATCTAACCTAATATTTTGTGGTTGACATTGACACAATTCCGACCAGATATTTAATACGCCAGTGGCGAAAGATTTTTAAAAAATAATAAAATTAGTTGGGAACAAACATTATATTTTTATGATTTTTGTTATACTGGTTGGAGTATATCTAGGCATTAACAACATATTAATTTTTTCAGTAAAAATAGGAAATAAGAAACACTTACTGTTACTTTTACAATCGTTTATTTAGAAAAACTATTGGGGATATAAAATACAGCGAATATAACATAATATAACATATTATACAGATCATTGGTTCCACAAAGGCACAGAAAAACAGCAAGCGCTGTTTTTCTGTGACGAAGGTAAGCAATATATTACGAAGGATTTTTTTGTTGGCATCATAATAACAATGTTTTATAATGTTATTGTGCAAAATACTGGAAATTAGTTAGCAATTATTTTACGATATGGAAATAAAACAAATTCCTGTATCAATCTAATATCCAATAATATCTAAAAAATTGTTTACATGCAAATCTCTTTTTGCCATTTTGTTCTGGGGAAATATCTGTTGTGAAAATATATCATGTAATTAATTATAATTATCAATATTATTTACTTAACTAAAAATTAATTTATTATTTCAACATAAAATTTAATATGTTTCTGATTTTATATCTTTTTTGTGATTTTTAATTATTATATTCATATTTGTCAGATTTACTTATTGGCCTACAGTGCCCTAGAACTGCTATGGTTTTTTCAAAAGGCAATGAAGACGAAATAATAGCAATTGCTCCCCTCCTCTGCACTAGCATTAATGTGCTTTCGAGGTACAGGTACTGTGAGGGTGAGAATTATTATTATTATTAAATTGATAATAAAGCCATTTAAAGCCACGATCATAAACACTAATGCTTCCCTGGCCTCAGGAAGAGTACCTATTTTCATCGATATTGGTACCAATATATACGTATCCGATAAATTTCTGTCCTGTGCAGTCAACCTGCCGCCTTACTGACATCTCATCCGGCAAGATTACATAGCAAAGACTTGAATGACTCTTTTTGTTTTAAAGTTAAAGCTGTAAGAGCTTCGTTGGTGAATCCTAGACTGCCATCGATTGATCTGTACCATTTAGACAAGGTTTCTATATGCCAATGTCAGTGCAAATGACCTTAAACTTGAATCTTGAATTATTATACTTTGCGTGGAAGGTCCTTTTAATAATTTTTCAAAGACGTCTACGGCAGGTCCCGAAACTGATACCTGTAATGAAATGAAAATATTTATATTTTCGGCAAATAGGAGAAAAAAAAACCAAAAGCTTTCAATTTCGGCTACCCTGTACAGTGTAATTGGTTGAGAGATACCTACATTTGAATTATTAAGTTACATGACAACACGCTAGGGCAAAAACACTTTTACCTTTATTGTGGATTCTGATGACTCCCATATGAGACATTTTTTCTAGAAGAGATTGCAGGGTTGTAATTCGGAGCTTCAATCTTCTAACAGTCATTTGTAGGGTGTGACTTCGTTTTCTTTGCTTTCCAACAGTTTCTTGTACTACTAAATTTCTCCTTCTTCTCGCCGGAGTGGAAAAATCGCTACTTGCCAGTGTTCTATGTGCAATGAAAAGTTTAAATTTAAACCTAATATAGTCAAATATATATCTTTACTTGTTTGCCAATTTCTAGTACAAAAATATAGTTGTGGTTTCCATCCTTGTTGCATAAATAACTAATTTAGCTGACGAAGAGGATTGTATTCCGTCTTCAGCTTGTGCTTCCATTTTTTTTGAATAGCTCTCTATAATTAAATAAAATTTGTATATACCTACTTAGTACCTACATATCACAGAGAAAATATATACAGGGTGATTCAGGAGGAAATGTCAATATTTTAGGTACGTATTCGGAGACCCAAAATAAACATAAAAGTTCCTATAAACATGGGTCCTATTCCCGGCCGTTACCGAAATACAGGGGTAAACAACATTCAATTTAAGGTTTTTATTACATTATTTATAACAGGTAGGCTAGGTTTTATAGTTTTCAAAAATGCCACCGTTTACTTCTAAACATAAGTCAGCTCTCTGGTGAATAGCTCGGGTCGCTCTATGAATGGATACGGGCCTGTTTCTTATAGTTGCTGCTGCATTTATTATTCGATCGAGTAATGCATCTCTAGTGTTTACTTTACTTGAATATACCAATGATTTAAACCACCCCCAAAGACAATAATCCAGAGGATTAAGGTCTACTATTGCTAAGCAACAGGAATTTCCGCCTGAATCACCCAAAACCTAGCCTACCTGTTATAAATAATGTAATAAAAACCTTAAATTGAATGTTGTTTACCCCTGTATTTCGGTAACGGCCGGGAATAGGACCCATGTTTATAGGAACTTTTATGTTTATTTTGGGTCCCCGAATACGTACCTAAAATATTGACATTTCCTCCTGAATCACCCTGTATATAAAAAAACACTATTTCATATGCAGTGTGTTTCTTTTCGAGTCAATTCCGTTTTTTTACTTTATTAACTGATTTTCAAAATTCTTCTTTCCGCTTGCACTCAAAGAGCTACATTATTTGTTGATGTGCATTTTTTAGCAACGTCGTTGCTTGACCTGCTGTTTTTAAAGAAAGTTTCCAAAAGTGACTAAGTTATATACTTAGGTATTGTGACTGAAAAAACTATTTTTGATGTACCTAGTCAAAAATAATGAAATGCATTATATTTTATTTAACATTTTTATACTTATACAGGGTGTATCTTTGATAGGTACAGAAATTTGAACCACGTAATCGGGGACGTTCATAAAACCGAAAAATGAAAAAAAAAATTTTTTTATTCGATGTTTAGAAAATGGGGCAAATCAATCTTTATCCGTGCTCAATGCACGCCGCTGGATCGTCACTAGAAGCGCTTAGAGGGGAGGTCTAACCTCTTCCTAGGAGATGGAGGGGGAGTAACATTAGATTAGGAGGGGCAATACCGCGACGTTGCCGCATGTCAGAGTGGAATAAATCTGCTTGCAGAATTAGGTACCTAGCTACCTTTGAAAATTCCTGTTGGTAGGTTTCCACGTTTTTTATTGCTTCTTCACGCGTTATTTATTGCTTCTTCACGCGCGCATACAATAATTTAACAAACACGTCACTTTTTATCACTACCGATATTTTAAGTACCTAGGCAGCAGAAATGTATCCGAGCGCCGCCCGGAGAAGTCATTGCTACAAAACTCGTTGCTGCTTTCACGCTCATAATTATTTGACAAGTCTTTTGTGGAGTACCTATCCTATCTACTTTACAACTGATTTTCAGGCCGCAATTTTTTATCATAATAATTAGCCATCTCTTGGGACACCTTGGGACAATAAATTTCTGATCAACAATCAACTGAATAAAGTATCGTTTTAAAATACAAATTATCTGTAAAAATATGCAAATTTCCACACCACCCATGGGGTAGAGCAGCGGCGCGTTACTTTTTTTAGCGGGTGTTCGCCTGTAGCCCTATCATCCCGCGTAAAGAAAAATTGGTAATTATTTAGTGCAGGCACCCGCTGATTTTCTTGAAATTTTGGCTACCCCCTATTCCTGAGTTCCCTGAACACGAATCTGACCTTAGCTTTTGGTGCTCGGGAGTACTTTCCGAGAAAATGAGTTTTCACATTTTCACAAAGTTGAAAATTCAAATTCATTTTCTCGGAAACTACGCCCTAGCACCAAAAACCAAGGCAAGCGATTCGTGTTCAAGGACTTCGAAAACTGAGGGTAGCCAAAATTTCAAGAAAATAAATGGGGGGGGGGGCGCACTATGCTAAATAATTACCGAAAATAATATCAAACTCACCTAGCACAGAAGCACTCATCGTAGGTAACTTAGTAATAATCACATTTACCACTTAACTACAACTTGTTTCACTTTTCACAATATTAAGTTCACTACACAGCTCACCACTTCTCACTCACGACGCGACGTAGGTACCTACCTAACTTTTTCCCGAGCTTTTTCCATAGAATTTAATCAATGTCTTTTCACAGAAGTTGTTCGAAATGTCGTCCTCCTTTCCTGATACAAGCCTCAACTCTTCGCTGCATAGATTCTTTTATTTTGTCTAATGTATCGTGGCTATTTTTTATATAATTTGCAGCGGCTTCTACACGAGCTCGTAGCTCTTCTAATGTATTTGCAGGAGTGGAGTGAACGATTTGTTTCATGTGACCCCACAAGAAAAAATCACATGGATTTAAGTCCGGTGACCTCGGTGGCCAGGCAACAGGCCCTCCTTGACCGATCCATTGATCGTGAAAATTATTATCTAGCCATTCTCGTACTATTCTTGCCCGGTGGGGCGGGGCACCATCGTGCTGTATCCACAAATTTCTGATCAAATCTAATGGCAAATCGTCCAAAAAATTTTCCAAATTATTCCTCAGAAAGTCCAAGTACATAGCTCCGTTTAGCCGCCCTTCAAAAATATGTGGTCCAACAAGATTGTCATTAACAATTCCTGCCCACACATTTAAAGAAAATCTTTCTTGAAAATGGCTTTCCCGTACTTCATGCGGATTTTCATCTGCCCAGACATGAGTATTGTGCACATTAAAAATTCCCTCTCGGGTAAAGGCGGCCTCATCTGTCCATAAGACATGTTTCCCAAAATTATCATTTTCAGTGCTCTTTTGCCTGTACCATTCACAAAACGCTACTCTTCTTGGCAAATCTTCCTCCTTGAGAGCTTGCACTTTTTGCACGTGATAAGGATGTAAACCTTGAACTTTCAATGTGCGAAAAACAGTCATGTGCGAAATGTTGAATCTAGCGGCCAATCTTCTTGTACTCGTTCCAGGAGTTTCTTCAATTGCATCTAAAATTTGAGGTTCTAACTCTCTTACTCGGGCGGTTTGCTCACGGTCAATATCTTGCCTTTGGTGTCCAAAGTTTCCAAAATCTCTTAACCTTTGGACAATTCTAACAAAAGTTCGCGCATTCGGAGTATTCCTTTGTGGAAATTCTTCACGATACATTCTTTGTGCGGCCATTGCTACCTCTCCTGACAAAAAATATGCTCTCATCATATCTACCATTTCTGCATTGGAATAAAATGCCATCTTTTATCACTATTATCACCTACCACAACACTAAAAACTTAAAACACTTTTTGCGTCGCTTTTTGCACACCACGAGAACGACGCCGGGCCGAATCGCGCAATAATTACGAATAAATTCACGGATTCACTCGATTTTGCTCCAATTCCACGCCGCGTGGCCGATCTACTAAATTTCAGCACAGCGGGGCGAGGGGCGCGGGTGCGGGGCGCCGGCTACCCACTTCAAACATCGACACCAGAGGTGATTCCCACCATTCATAATTTGTGCGCGATATTAGCCAATCGCGGCTCGCGGCCCCTACTTCTCTCGGGGCGGCGCTACTATGTTGCCAAGTGTGCTGAAAATTTACCTGATTTAGTAATTTAATTCCGTATAAATTTAATTGTGTAGTGGATTTTTACATGGATTTACCCGTTTTTGTGCGTAATAATTATACGAGATAGTAGATGAACTAATAACGAATGAAACCCCGTATAAATCCGCGAAAATCAAAAATCGGGTTTAAGGGACTTTAAGTCAGTTTGGGGACATGTCGGCATAAACGGCAACACCGAATAGTGGTATTGGATGGTATGGGGGAAAGCTTGTGCGCACGTACGCCGTCTCCGTCACCGTACCGCCGCGCCGTAGCCGACGCGCTAGTCGAAGATCGTCCGTCCGATTTTGGGATTTAACAGCTGATTGATATCGATCCGCGTCCGCCTGTAATTTTTGGGAGCGCCAGCTTCAACAAGCAATTTATTATTATACAGAATGCCTTACGTGTGGCTATTCTGTGGTATAACAATTCTGTTTCCAAAACGTGGACGCGTATGCAAACGTCGCGTCTCGCTAACCGATATTGTTCCGTTACTTTGCTTTGTTTTACGAACTGTCGTCGGAACTGAACCTGCTTCTGTACATTTTTCCAGACCCGTTCGTCATTTTTTGAACCAGCAGTGATGTCCAAACCTGTTGCAATTGCCGCTACGAATTTGCAGTGAAATAACAAGTGATTTTTTCATATTTCCGTTAAGAAATGCAGACCATCGTATAAAAAGAGTGCCACTAGTTGGGTAGGTACTTAGTGCTTTATGTGATTTTGTGAAGATTTTTGGATAGTATCTAAACACAAGAAAATTGTAAAAATAATCGATGCATCTCAAAGGTAGGCTTTTTCATGCTATTCGTCGAGCTATTCGCTAAAAGAACCATTAAGGAGTTGTCCAAAAATTATTTATTTATTTATTTAATCTCCACATACACCCAATGATACATGGTTGCGTCAATATTCTTCAAATACTGCGAAAAAGCATCGGAAAAAGCGATTCGACTGGCAACTAGTTACCTAGGTAGTGCTTCTTGTGATTTTCGAGAGGATTTTTGGATAACATAAGAAAGAAGTACGACACCCGCAAGGAAAATCATGCAGGCATCCGAAAGGTAGTTTTTTGCATTCTATTCGCTAAAAGAACCATTAAAGATTTGTTCAAAAATTAGTTGAAAGCAGTGACTATAGTTCTATAGTCACTGTTGAAAGGCTATTCCTGAAATACTGTGAAAGAGCTATACGTCTGACAACGCTGCACGGCGGAATTGGGGGGGATCCGCGGGAAGCGGCCTCAGTTCCAGCTGGTCCCGGCAAGGTCAAGGTCCCTGGCTGTGGCGTCGGAAAAGGGGGTTTTAATAGCGTTTTTAAAAAAATTATTTCTGACGTTAATATGCACTTTAGAAAAATTTTAATTGCATAGGCGTAACAAGCGCATTTTTCCCGACCTGCCCTTAAAATTTCTGTACTTATCAAAGTTACACCCTGTATTAATCTATTTTTGAACATTAAATAAAAAAAATATTATCTGACATCACAGCTTTTTTCTTGTAAACTGAGTTTACAAGACCCTGGTTCAATTCATTACTTACTGATTTTCTCTGTACAAATAAATATTAATTAATTTTCATTTCTTAATTACTTTTCAATAATTAGTAGATTTCTTAAGAGCAACGTTTTTGTTTGCTTGAAGATAATAGTTTTTCCGTTCATGAAACTACATTAATTTATGGATATAGTGTTTAAGTGGCTTACTTACCTATGTTAAGAAGCAGATGTGCTCCCAGACGAAGTAAGCAACTCCTCAAATGAAATGTTTTGCAACCTGCAGAATTGCTCTGTTATTGTTCTATTATAGTTACTATTATTATTACTTTAAAAATGCATACTATATCCCACCTGAATTCCGTAGGTCGCTCAGTTAATTTTTGATCAGCTCCAGGTTTAACATACCGGGGACCATTTCCCTTTATAACTATTTCGTATGGATGAAAATGATCCGAACAATTGTCCGGGTGTTTTGGTAAACGCTGGTTCTCATTTAAGCCGACAAGGGAAAACGGAAAATCACACCTTTCTCCTTTCAGAATCCATGGGAAACCTACAAAATATTCCCAATGTTAACAAATTGTTATTTCAAATAACTATGCCGAACTAAAAGCACCAACTCAACATATAAAGCAAAGGCAGTACTTTGGATATTTATCAGTACTTAGTACCTACTAGCCCTATACCTACTTATCTACGCTACTGAAGAGGGCCAAACATTATGGTGAAAATAGCGAAAATAATACATACCAGTGAAAAGGCGGTTCCAAGTTAAAAGAGTTCAACTTTCCGCACACCTGACACCGGCGCACCATTTTTTAAAGTTTTCATATCACGTTTTTGCAAAAAATACACGTAAAAACCTGAAAATGCTTGAAAATCGAAATATTCCGACTACTAAAAACGTCGCAAACAAATCTTATGACAGCGTCAGGTTTGGTACCCGTCACAATGAAATATGTCTAAATATGTCTAGTGGGAATTAAGGGGCGTTGTCGCTTAATCTCCATAAAATATTATACATAAATTAATAAACATCATTTAACAAGTTTACTACAAAATATATGCCTACGGCGTTTGCGTTTGCAACAATTATTCTTCTGTTAACAATGCTTATATGCTCTTCTGTTATTATTAATAGATAAGCTGTACCCATTTATATCTGCGAAAAGGGGGTTGGGGGACATAACCGAAAATCTGGCAACCACACGCTCTGAGAATTTACATGGGAACCGAATGAATAGTAGACCAAAAGGATCTCTGATTGCTTTAAAATGTAAATAGTTATATCTCCCCTTGCTTATAAGTCTATGGTTAAGTCATTAAAAAGTTTAATACAGATGAAGTTCTATTTATTACGAGATGTTTTGAATGAGAGGGTACTTGTTTCTGTTTATAAGGCTCTTGTAGAGTCCTTGTTGACGTATGGGATATTATTGTGGGGTGGGATGTACAAGGCGACATAATCTCCACTGCTCGTCATTGTCATACAGATCTTTAATTAAAAATAATATTTAACAAACCAAAACTAAATATTTTACACTTCCTTAACTTTCCTCCAAGCAAATCTTAAATATTACATATGTATTTTAAGTATACTTGCAGTTTGTATAAGTTGATGACTAGAAATGTGAGTTTTTCAAGAACATATCATGACTTGATAGGTACCTACTATAGGAATAGACGACAGCAAAATATTTGTCTTCCTTATAACAGGACAACATTTAATTTAAAATCAGTGGTTTATTTGGGGTCGAAAATGTTTAATTTACTACCACTGAACATACGTAACATAAAAAATCCTAAAAGTTTTAATTACAAATGCGTACTTACTGAATTTATATATATGATAAGTATGCACAGTTTTGTAAACTAGATATTAAAGTGATTATGGTTGTTTGTTTATTTCTTGTTTAATTGCTTACTGTGAATTGAGGTGAGGGGTACTGGTGTGGATGTGGTTGTCCTTTTCTAATTCGTTTGTCTTGTCTTTTTTTTGTTTTTTTTTTGTATAAAACCCATAGAGATATTTTATATCTAGGTGTTTAGTTTTTATGGTAGAACATTTTCAATATTGTTAAACGAGTACCTATTGTCATGTATAAAATGCTGATTATTATTATTAATAAAGTATAAGTAGGTATAAAGTAGAATAATAAAGTATAAGTATTTAACACGGTTTTTAATTAGGTAGGTACTTAGATATTTTCATTCTAAAAATTTAAATTTGATTTATTTTTCCTTCATATAGATGCTATAATAACTGTTTATTGTGGTTTTGGGCCAAAAATTGTATTCCAATATCAAAAAAATGCGGTAGATGCATGAATCATGAATGGTTTTTGTATCATAATTCTCCAAATAAGGTTCCACTTAAGTTGTAAATTGATTTCTTAACACGGGCAAAATTGATTCTGGAGCCTGGGGCTCTATATACTAAACTAGATATGTACAATATATAAATAATAAGACAAGACAAACCGCGAATATTCAATTATTGTATTATGCAAAAATAAAACAATTTTAACAACTCTTTCTCTGACGTATTTTTTCACCATGTACATTGGTGTCGATAGATAAGTAGGGGTTCCTGGGTGTCATGTTTATGTGAGCTTCCCGAATGACCGTGCGCAGGTAGCGGGTAGATACGTAGATATTTACCTAAATTAAGTTTTCATCATTAGCCTATATTTATTTGTCAAGCCGCCCAGTCACCCCATCCCCATACATATCTATGCAATTAGAGCCGCCGAACCGCCGCCGCCGGCGCCGCCGCCGTCTCCAGTCCCCGCAGTAAGATTACCGCCGACCCCGCAAAGTGGGTCACGCCGTAGCATAATCGCCGCAGACTGCGATCGCAATTAGCGCGCCCCCTCCACTCCCCACTGCCCTCTCCGCCCCGCCCTCTCGCCCCCGCCGCCCCCGTGCATGTTTCCGCGAAAAAACGCCAAAAAATAAAACACAAAAACCCCTGCCCCCCCTCAAAATGGCTGCCCGGCAGAAAGCATCTCATTTTAGCTGAAACAGGGACCGCGCGCCAGCGCCGTCCTTCTCCCACCCGCCCGATTTCACTTCAGCCCCTTTCACCCTTATAAATATGGCGCCCTGATTGCCAGTATACCAAGCTGCTACGCGGTCGACGTCGACCAGGTTCCGACGGAACCGCTCCGGCCAACCGCGGCCGGGGATTCCCGCCGACGGGCCAACCGCCGCCTCGCCCCTCCCACTTTAAACGAGTGCACGCGTTTTCGCGTCGCTCGCCCAATCGCGTCGCCGCACCGGCCAATCGGGACCGTCGCTTTCGTCCGCGTTGCCACGCAACCGGCTGACAGCCCGTGTCGGGTCGACGTCGACCGCGGCGGCGGCGGCGAGGTGCTAGTACATCGTTCCCCTGGATCCGCCGTACGCAGCGGGCGAGACCAGCAAAAATAAGAGGCCCGTGGAAAAGAGAGGAAAAAAAAAGCTCGCGGGTAAAATTCGAACAAAGGCTCGGCGGTCGGGGTTATTAGAGGGAGTGTAGGATCACCCCCCGGATTTTAGATTCCTTTGGAGGAGTCATTATTATATCTACCTGAACGGGTTTGATAAATTCGACAGATCCTCGCCCACGAGCTGGTTCTGTAGTGCAGGTTTGCTAGAGAGAGCTGAACACGGCTACCGACAAGAGAATTAGGTATGTAGGTATACCTACATCCCGCTGTTTCTATTCCAGGTTAACTAAGGAAATTATGTACCTACATCTAGTAGGTGGGCAATTGAGCAATTAATAAAATAGCAATGGTCATATTCGCGATGAGATTTATTTTTTGAAACGCTTTTAACGCAACTATTTTTGCATACCTAGTCCTAATTAAGTCTCACTTATTTGAACGTGTTTTCCGTCCATAACCATATGACAACCGAAAAGCAATTAGGTACCGGGCAACATTTTGTATTCGCTTAATTGTCTATGTAGGTATCCGAAATTATATTGTAAAGAGCCCTCAATATTAGCGGTCAAAAGTATGACAGATCGGCGTACTGGCCAAACAACTCGCTCTTTATATACCCCTTCCGGTCTAGAACAATTACCCCTCCGCTCTCCGGCCACCCCCCACTTAATTGGCCGCCCGCCGTTATCGCGCAATCAATTTGCCAGCTAGCGCCGTTTTTTCCGCGTTTCCGACCCCCACCCGCCCGCTTCCCCTCGCCCGGTGCGGCCGGGGAGAGGGGTGGGGGGGCGCGCGGAGCCCAGTCGTCGTCCGGCCGCCGAGGTGACGTTACGCCGTTCCGCGTGCCGCTCCATCCGATACCTATACGCGTTGTGTTTTGGTGTTTTCTTTTGTGCGGTTTGCAGGATAATTTTCTTGGATTAACACAGAGATGCGAGGCTGACGCAAGATGTACCCGAGCGCAGGAATGAACGCGGCGGCGGCGGCTGCTGTGGCCGCGGCCAGACATCCGGTGAGTAAAACAGGAGACGGTGTCGGATTTTTGTCACGAAAAAGCCCGGAAATGTATCTATCGCCACGAAGAAAAAGCTGTCAGTTTCAGTCATCTGTGTTTGGCCGAAAAGCCCATAGGAAACCAAAGGAGCAATACAGCTTAAGATGTAATAAGTATTTATTTGCCGCTTGGACGAGTTGAAATAAAAGAAAAATGGCAGAATAAGTACTTTACCTACTTTATGTTACCCTACAAGTGACAAGTGCTAAAGTACACTTAGGTACAGGGTGGTTCATTATAAATTGACACCCCCATTAACTTTTTTTGAGGTTAGAAAAAAAAGTTTTTGACAAAAGTTTTAGGTACTAATACAAAGGTTTTTTGTGACGCTATTGGAACCACCCTGTACATTTTAAAGACATACAACTAAAACATATTTTTGAATGTGAACTAGAATGTAACCTACCGTTTATTACAGTGAAATCTGATGAATAGTTTCCGCAAATAATATCTTTGCAACTTTCACCGATTAAACACAATGCCTTGCGGTAGAGGTACCTACCTATGTCGTCATATAGAGGTAGGTATTCGCTAGAAGTTGTAAATTTTATAAAAGTTCTCCTTTTCTCTGATGTAATAAAAAATTGCTTAAGTTTCCAACACCAAGAAAGAAAATGCCTCAGAGTTCCACCCAATGGAGTAGCGTAGGTACCTACCTATTTATTTCAGAAATCTCGAAACCATAAAGGAGCAGGTAGTTTTTCAAGAAGGTTTGCCGCCGGCTGTTTGGTTGTCATATCTTACTCCACATGTTTTTGGGCTTCCCATGTTTAGAAAAGGGTCCAAACAAAACAATAAATAAATACTTGGATACCTCCTCTTTTAGAAATAGATTGTCGTTGGTAATCTCTAATAATTGCTAGTTGCCTCACTTTTACTTTTAGCCAAGAAGAAAGTGCTAAAAAGCCTCAGTCATAAAAAAGCCATTTACCTACCAATTGGACATCTAACGTGTGTCATAAAAGATGGTGAAAATAAATTGACTTCCTACGAGGTTTTTGGTAGGATTGTTTTGAAATAATTACTTAGCAAGCTTTTATCTTCACAACGGTAAAAAATACCGAGTATGTAGGTACCTATACGTTTAAGGAATAGCTTATCCGATACCACAAAGTTTAAGTAACTTTAACTTCTTTATAGGTAAATGCTTCTTTATTTTTCTTTGAAAGCACATAGGTACCTACCTAAATAATGCCTATCAAAAGATAAATATTGTTAATTTTGAAGTAGGTACCTAGCTACATACGTAGATTTTTCACTTGGTTCCTCTCCATTACTTAATAGTGTCTGGTTCTTTAAGAATACTCTCAGGCCGAAGGAATACTTGGAAACTATGTATGTACCTACTCATCTATAAGAAGTGTCAATTGACTTTTCGAATGCCTTTGTGATTTAATATCTTGAAACGCGTACCAACATTTTGAAGAAAAAGAGTTTTCACATTGAAGATGAGATCTTTATTTTCATTCACAACTCGAGCGTCAATAACTAAGTGTGTAATTGAACACTATTTATGTGAAATTTTGTAGATTTGTTTGGCTATGCAATCAACATCGCAATCAACGTAGCAGCAAATTGAATCAAGTGTAGATTAATTTATTTTTAAACGGATGATTAAATCGATGAGATTGAATAATATAAGTTAATGGGAGAAGGTTATTAGGTACCTAGAGTGAAAAAGACAGAGTGAGACGCAGACATAAACAACCTTATCTGTATTATACTTACAACATATGGTGTAAATGTAAATAGAAAGAGAATAGGAATAACGAAAACAATAACCATCTGTGTGATGACCTACGACCGAGGCTACGAATCCCTAAAATTATCTGTGAAGTTTATGCCTTCGGTCAACTTATATTAGCTCATAATTTATACACATAGATGTAAATAAACTTAACGAAATGCAAAATGCTTTTTCTGACCAGTCCACTAATAGGCAAACCAAACAAACCAAACGTTTTAACACAAAATTAACAAACAATCATTACTTAGCACAAATACCTATAAAAACTCCATTATCCGCTTCAACCTACGGGCCTAGATTCCCCCGCGATGACGTCACAGTCCGGCAACTTATCAACCCGCCATACGGAACGCCCCGGCCGCCCCGATTGCGGCCGAAACCGACCGAGCGCGGGGTCGCTGACTGCTGATATTTAATTGCGATGTTTAAGCGAGGCGACTGCCAATTAGCGGCGTCGTTTGCGCCCGGCGTAAACGGAAGAGTAGGCCTTGGCGCGTCCGCGTGCGCCGCCCGGCATTTGTTTCAACCAGGGCCCACCGGGATCATATACGCGGCACGAGACGTAACCTCAAAACAAACGTCTTGAGCCGTCTAGGATCTGTCAAACAAGCCCAACGTGTTTACTTTAGCAATATCTGCAACAATGCACACAATGAACGTTATTCTTCCCAAAGATTATATGTCGCGAATCTCAAACGTCAAGTATTATAATAAATGCGTATTTTTTGTTGATTTTGTCTATTATAGCTTTAGAAAAACAACTGTATACCTATGTCAAAACTGGACCCAAAGTAGCTGTAATCGAAATTCTACGCGTAAAAAGCGTATCTGGAGTGTTTTCTCAAACTCTAGAGGCCTGTTCACTCGCCTGTTCAGGCCTCAGACGATTTTAAGTGGCTTATCAACGTCTCGACGGGCAAAAAATTCGAGTGGATGGACGTTGAAAGCTTATCGATTAGATATTGCAGTGCTTAAGTATTGCATTTTTGCTTGTCTGTGCGTATATTGCATCAGCTACACCGGTGGTCCCACAAACATATTTTTTTGTTGGGTAAGGTAGGTACCTAATAGAATCACGGAGGAAACGAGAAGGACGCCATAACGGATGTTTTTCAATGGGTCTTTTGTGAGAGGCATGAACACGCAGTGCTTAATGGTCAGTTTTCGAGGTTCGGTGCGACAACAGCCTGCCGGCAATAATTAGTTTCGGTGCTTTCTTGGAAAGCGTAAGTTTGGATAGGTCTGGTTGTCCGGCCCCAAGTAGCTTTGTCTCGTTACAGCTTTGAACTATTTACATAAAGATATAGAGATAAAGATTATAAAGCGCTGAGAAGTTATTGTACACGAATTGTTCAGAGTAGAAGCTGTCGCTTACGTCAAGAACATTCCAAGTGCCTGGTGGTGTCTACAGAAATGTATTTCCAGTTACCGAAACAATGCAAAGAAGCTAATCATGAGTCGCTTTCTTGCTGTTGTGAATTTATTTCAGTCAGGTGAGAACCCCTAGAACTTTTCCTCAGATTTCCGCCATCACAAAGTTCTAATATTTGTCCAACTGCGTCGGTTGAAGTTCTAATTGGGAGGCGCCGAGCGCTCCCGAAAATTCTGCCCGCGTATAGAAAAAAGCTGCGCGAGGTTAACAGCGCCAATATTTACAGTTTCGACAATATTCACCCCCGGCGGTGCAGGGGTGCCTAATTGCGAGGGGGCCAAACTCGTTTTTACGACGCCGAAATTATGGGTGCGTTCGGCTGCGCCACCCCCAGGGAGCCACTCAGGGGTATACGAAAAGGGTTGGGGCCGAGGTTGGGGCTTAACGCGAGATTTAACAATGTTCAATAATAATTTATGTTCCTCGTGATGTCAAAGACAACAGAAAATGAAGATAACCGTTCTTAGTTACCTGTGTCAAGCAAGCGTTTGAAGATTTGCGGTTTTCTAATGTCATACAATGTAAACATGAGTAGGTACCTATCCAAACAAAGTGTATTATCAAGTTATTTGTTTGTTTTTTAATGACACGTGTACCTAGGTAGGTACATGAGTAATTATTACATTCAAAGAACACACACGTGTCGATGATTATGAAAATAATTAAATACAAAGTAGGTAATTTGCGTATTACCCATATTTAAAAATACCTAAGTAGTACAACATTTACCTTGTATTTCTCTCTCTTGCTACAAACTTTGTTAAGTAAGTTATCGCACGCCCATGGTCCAACAGGAACATCCCCCATAGCCGATGAAAAGCAGCTGATATGAATACGCACTCGAACACAAAGAGGCTTGGCTGGGCTGACCCGGCAGGTAAAAAGTTCCTTCCATATTTTCTGATTTTTTTTTGGAGTTATTATATCAATCCCGAGCGTGACGCCATTATTTGGGTGTACCGTGATTTATTGGATAAGCTTTTAAGCCGCATTTGGAAATAAAGTGGTTAGGGACGGACAAATGGATTCACCGAACGACGTAGGTAGGTACAAGCTACAACCCTAGTTTGTTGCTTTTGATTGTGATGAATAAGAGATTATTAGGCCAAAGCGATGTGTTTGAAACTTACTCAACCCATGTTGAGCCATGCATAGATCTAGAAGTAAATTTTGTTAATCTGGTTGAAAACAATAAGTAGCAATTTTTTTTAGTAGAACCAAAACCATTCCACCAATTCCTAGCCGGGAAGATTTGACCAAGACGATTGAAATTCTTCGACAGTGAGCAGTAGGACCAAGAGGGTGGTCACATGAAGACTTACCTAATTATGCCTGGAACGGTTGCCAATTCTTCTTGTCATTTCGTTTAAGTACCGAAACCGGAGACGAAACATTAGTTGCTACTTCGGTTGCTACTTCCCGAAGCCTCTGCCTACACACTTGAACTCGTCATGAATTTTAGTTAAACATTCGCGCAATATAAAAAACAGTTGGTTTGCTTATGAACCCACGCCGGACATCTCCGGGCGTTGTTGCGCGTACTTGTACGTGTCTTGTCGGCGGCGTGTAGGTAAGTTGTTATAATTAAGTAGATTCGTGTCGCGCATGTAGGTATAACATGCCCGGCGCAAATTTATTCGCGAGCCTCGGGAAGGCCGGCCAACCCGCCGGCCTGGTGACAATTTTAGCGCGGCCATATGGGCGTGCCTTCTTCAGATCTCGAGCCCACACAACACGGTAATCTTATGCGAGCAAAGAAAACAATGGTGCGTACCAAGGTGCGTGCCCAAGCAATTTGTTCAATCGACTCTTTGATTATACCGACGACTTATTTGGCCCTCAACTAAGTACCTGATTGGAGATTGGCCGTCTCTCTGTTATCATTGCTTCTAAAATAATACTATTACCGAGGATTTGCGCTTAAAAGCGCAATGTAGACAGGAATTATGATAATATAGGTACCTAGGCCATCGCAGCACCATCACTTTTTAGGTGTCTAATATAGGTAACTACTTATGGTTTAGTTTTTTCTTATTCTGATGAGCAGTTTACTCACGAGTTGTAGTTTAAAGAATTCTTTGGCAACTATGAGTAGGTAAGTATTAAGTAGTCTATTCCACGGAAATATGAGTATATATGCACCAACGTGCAAGATCGTTTCTGCACGGTCTCACATGCTAATAACTGAATAACTATTATAATATGCAATAGAAAATTACGCTCCGCATATATCTTATTAAAGGAGCCTAACGTGTAATCTACGAAACACGATAAAACCTTGTGCGAGTAATTTATTCTTTTGTTCTATTAGAAATCAATGGCCCGCACCATGCAATTACAGCTAATAAAGAGTTTTGAATGATTTCACATTAAATTCCGCTTAATGGCATCTGTCGCAATTCTCACAGTTGTACAGGATGAATAAGTAATCGCTCGACAGTTCCATTGTCTTGCCCCGTTTTAATAACGCGATACAGTTCAACAAAAAGGGGGATAATATAGGTTACGAAGTTTTTTCGGCCTTGCCCTCTAAAGACCACGTAATCCTTATTAATTGAAAATTGATTGATTCGGAAAACAATTTCCTTATCATAGGCCGCCGTTTAACAACACTCGACCTTAGAGATTCTTCAATTTATAGTGGACATATAATAAGCTGATAAGCTCACTATCATTCTTCAGTAATACCAATGTGTACGCACTTTAATAAAGAGACCTTAAACGCTGACTGCTGAGTAGGCATATAACGAGACACACAACGATTGTGAGCCACATCACATCTTGTGAAATACGTATAAAATAAACACGCTCAAATATTTATAAATGAAACTCCTTGGGTACACAGAGATTGTGTACACTTCACGACGTCTACTATTAGCTGAAAGGGCGCATTGTCTGTGAACCATACGCAGCTCGTTATAATATATTAATTTAATTAATACCACCATATATATGGTTTGGGCACGTTATCTTCCCATTATCCGTAAATTCATAAATATAAAGAAATCTTTTTGAAACGATAGTTCTGATTCACGCGTAAGCTTGACCTCCTAAAATTATCGTAATATAGTTTTCCACAAAAGTCGCTCCGCCCGTAATTATTGATTTTTTCGTATGCGGTTGTAATAATGAATTCTGTAATCTTCGGGTGTTTTTTTTACGAGGCGAACGCATGTGGCACGACAAAACAAACGATGTTAAACAATCGGCAGAATTATCGCTGGGCAAATATTGATTTAACATGGAAAATATTGACTTTGCTTCTCGAGTTTGTTTAGGCACATCAACCTCATTATTTCGTCGGGGATATGGGGATCTAGAGCTGACGAGATAACGCCGAATTTTTTCGCCTACACATGTTGCTCAAACAGATAATATTCTCCCAAATGTTTCCCGGAAAGTCAAATAGATAATACGGACAATAGTACGTGTTTTCCATTTTTGCAGTGTGAAGATTTGCAATGTAAATAATCCAGGCAAGCAGAGTCATTCTAAAAATAATTCCGCACGTACTGGGTCATATTTTATCATTTTGCTGATTATATCACTGACTTCAAGGAAGTACCTATAATTCTAGTAGTAGTACTAAGTAGTAGTATAATGTTTTATTTAGCTTGCATCCATTACAAAATTTTCATGCAAAGATGCTATAACAGCTGGCTTACGTCCGTTAAATAGAAATCACTCGAAATAAAAGATAATGACCGTTTTAATATAAGTTTTATGTGTAATTATGTTCTGAATAAGTTCATTTTTCCCGAAGCTCCTCAATATCGGCGTTGTTATAGGCAGACAGGCAGATTGTTGATAATTTATGGTAATGGCATCTCTTAAAATTCATATCTGCGCGGCGACGTAATCACAAAAACCGCAAAATTCGGTGAAAGGAAAGCAGGTGACAGGTGAAGAGTGATGACTTCCTGCTCACCACGAATTTATTTGCATTCATTCCAATTTTGTGTGATAATTTCATAATTATCTCCATTATCGCTTCAAGATTAATGTTTCGGCTATTAGTTCACTAATTAAATGTGTTAGTCAGTGTTCTTAATGGGCGACCCAAAGCAACCGGCTTCTCTCATGATGGGTAAAGCCACCTAGGTCAAAATAATGCAGGAAGAGAAGAACTTGAAATATAACAGACAGCTGGCTTTCCGTCAGGCAACATCTCATTTTTTGTCACCGTTTCTACCTTGGTTATATGGTTTTGGAGTAGGTACACGTGTTTCAATCATCTTCACAGTCTGGGGGTGCCTCTGCATGAAAGTGGCATTGGACATGATGGGATTCTTGGGTCGCGATAAGATCACCAACATTGATATCGATGCCCCCGGGCATGTACACAAAGAAGGGGCTGTAAATGTAAGCACGGATATTTTAAAGAACCAACTCATCCGTGGCTCATCGCAATCCTATTTTGTACGGAAGCAAGCCATGCGGGTAGCTCCCCTTCCAGAAACCGACACCGCGGGCGACATTCTGTGTTTTTGCACTCCCCGCTCACTGCCGATATTACAAACAAGGGGACGACGGTGAGGGGTGGAAAGACCCTACCCGGCCCCTCCACCTGGCCTCCAAATTACACGGGAAGCGACCCATCACGAAATCGGCAAGCCTTCATGGGCGTACTACTGAAGACACTCCAGGAAAATTGGATTTTTTACATGTTACTAACTAACAACGTTGTTTCGATCGTTTTGCATTTATTTTATAACGTTAACATTAGGTTTTTTCGTGCGCAAAATGAACTTTTGCAGTAAAAGGGATAAAATAGCTGAGTGAAGGTATGTGGTGCGTTACGCCACTGTAGTAAGCGACACCGAGCACTCTTTTGCGGTCGATTGTGTTTACTGTGCACGCCAAATGTTGCGGCTACGGATCACGTGACTCGATGGTTGTTACGGATCCTCTGCATAGCGTGAAAGGACAAGAGAAATTCGCTTCGGAATTAATGATTTTAGAAAGAGGAAAGATCACAACAAAAACGTGACCTACCTTTTATAATGTATTACACTTTTTGTTGATAGGGCATTGTTAATCCTAACACGTCGCACTATGAGTCAAATATGTTCTATCGCAAGCCGAGGAGCAAGGTTGCATTTTTTCTTTCGCCCTTATTGGCCAGTGATCTGAATTTGAAGTTAAAATTTTGAAACCTTTTCATTAATCTTATTGGCGCGCGTAAAGGGGCCAAACCTTTGTGATTTTGAGTGAGCGCATTGTTATCTTGATCATTTCGACCTTTCGAATGTTTACAGGGGTACTTTCAAAATGAATGTGGCTTACCGCCCCCGTGACAAAGAATTAATTTTCGTCCGTAGTCGGATGTGGGAGCTAAGCCCGCAATTCCACCCCCCAAATCTAATAAGGGAACTTAATTCTCGCCCCCGTGCGAAGAAAATAATGCTCCGCAACCCCTCCGGGGTGTTGAATGAGTAATAACCCCTCTTTATAGTTGGCATCGTTAGGGCCCCTCGAAAACTTAATACAATTGTCCCCTCGCCTCTTGGGGTTTGCGTCACGTAGCCCTCGGGGCTCCGCCGACCCTAGTTCCTAACCCCGGCGTTGTCTTCCCGCTCCATCTCACCGTTGGAGGACTATAATTATCTTTTCCGGTGATATTTTTGCGGCTAATTACGCTCCAGCCGTCTGCTGTTAATTGGGGCTGCAGTTAGAGCGTGTTACAGTTTTCAATTAGTAATTAAAACGAGAGCAAGGGGGTTGAATTGAGACAAGTGGAAGATTGACTTTAATTAGAGATACTCGAGTAGGTTCAACGTCGCTAAAGATTGTCATTATAGGAGGTAACAAGGCTCACTATTTTGATTGTCCTGCGGCTTTGAAGATTCATTGTTAGAAATGCGAGAGAAAAAGAATTTGACAATTTTATATAGGTACCTAATAGTAGAGAAGAAAATTCTGAAACTGAGTGAAGATTGCTTTAGCATTATCAAGACCTTACCACAGATCATTTCAATCTTTTCGTTCTTCTAAGATGTATTAAATAATTCAGGTTAGCATTTCGCTTGACTTCTGGTCATGCACTTAAATAATGCTTTTCTCTCTAACCTTGAGCAGTCTGTTTTGGATTTATGGTTATTTTCATCCTTCGAGGAAGCGTAAAGGATCAATGTAAACTTTTCCCCAACAAAGTAAAATTTTACCTGGATATTCACCCAGGAAATTCCCGACCCTCTCATCAAGTATTCCAGGTCGCGAAAGCAATAAATCGTGACCGAACTTTCCATCACCCCGTGATTCAAGTTCAGTGCCGGTATACTCAAACATATCGTCCAGGTTTTAGAAACGCTACGAAGCAACCCCATAATAAAATCGCAAATATAAAAATATATTTTGCACTTTTGCACTATTTTTATCTTCCTCTTTGTGTCGTTTATATAGAGTTTGAAGATGAAGACCTGATTGTTTACCTTCTTTCGACAAATTTTGTTTTGGTCCTTGTAATAGATGAGTCACAGGTGATCTTTCACTCCAACTCCAATTTTAAGCAACTTAATTCTCGTCTCCGTGAAACTAATACTGCAACTCCTCCGAGGCGTTAAATGAGTAATAACTTGTCCTTATAGTTGGCATCGAGGTTGGAATCCTTAGCGGCATATATTCTCGTTTCAACCCTCGCATTGTTTTCCAGATCCACGTCACCGTTTAGAGAAGTATAATTATCTTTTCCGACGATGTTTTTTGCGGCTAATTACACCTCAGACGTTTACTATTAATTGAGGCGGCAGTTAGAGCGTGTTACTGTTTCCAATTAGTAGGTGGATGAATCGATACGAGTGGAAGATTGGCTTTAATTATACTCGACTGACTACGATGTCTTCGCAGAAGCAGTCGGTATGTAGCACAACAACTAGTTTAAGCACGCTACTTAAGAACATGTCTTGACGTTTCTGGTGGTTAAATTGTGACACTGTTTTTAATTCGAGCATTGTTGGCATTTCATTTAGCTTACTTAAGTGGATAATAATCTACATCTAGATAAACTAGATATCTATTTTAACCTGTTAGCCGTCTTTCTTACAAATTTGTATCCATCTCCTCATTTTCTAACACCATAATCTAAGAATATGAGTACTGATATCTTTTTATATTTGACAGGCTTGTCAAGCATTTAATGCGATTGCAGTTTTGAAGCTTTCATAACTAGACCAACCCTTCTTGCACTGTTTTCTCGCTCCAAGTCTTCATTAAAGAAGTGTGTAGGTACAATAATTTTCAGCAATAACGTTTTTTGTAGTTAATTACACTTCAGTCACTCGTTATTAATTGCTGTTGCAGTAGGACAGTAGTTTCACTTTTCAATTAGCAATTAAAAGAGCACTACGTAGATTAATCGATACAAGTGGAAGATTGAGTTTAATTAGACTCGAGTAATCCCGATGCCTTTTGAGATTGCAATCAGGAGCTAATACAAGAACATGGTTGACTCAGAGTAAATTTCAGCCTTAAAAGTTGTAGGGAAGATACCATTGGCAATCTGTAGCGAATGAATAATGCGGATTAGCAATAAACATGGAGCTAGTTTCTAAATATGGGACAAACAAAAATATCTTGCATACAAAAACTGGCCACTTCCTACCAAGAAACGCAAAATTCCACCAGCCAATTCCCAAGCGTCTCACGCTTTTTTAAGTGCTCCGGTGCTGTCAAGAACTTTTTGCAGACGACGCATGCTGCTGTCGCCATTCTTTCGTTCTTCCAGGAAGTCTTAATAAATTCCTCGCGATCAGTTCGTCGAAAGAGGCCATTTCGTTCAGCGTTTCGGCTTTTATCGGGGCCTGTCCCCGCTGAGATCGTCGCGTGATAAAGCGCATTTAATTTGCGTCTGAGTTTTCGGTTCGGGTCCTGGGGCCAGCTGCTTTTTTCACGGGCCGATTGTTCAAACCATGACCGCAGCACTGGAACTCCAGAGAAGGCGTTCATGAGTGTTTGTATCGTGGGCAAAGTTTACAGAATTGTCGTGGGTTAGAGATATTGTGTTCCTACATTTTCTTCTGTTATTTAATTTCACCTAAATTGTTGTTTAAAAGTTTGTTTTTATGATTGGTAACGTAGACGATTTATTCCTTCTCGATAATGCACTTAAGATAAAAAATATTTAGTAACATTATTTATCTGAGTTAGTAATAGAAATCTATAACAATGCAATGAATGCACCATTGCCAAACTTCTTCATAAATTTATCTTGTACTTACGAAATAAATGTATAACTGAGTGTATAACCAACGTTAAAAAACATCAATTTGGAACAATTATTTGATATCTACAATCTACACAAGAGCTAGAGCTCTTTGTGATCAATCGATGTGCATTTGCTTTATCATGCCCCAACAGCTGATCTAGAGTTCGTTGAGATATCGCCGGTTTGTGTTGATGTGTTTCGAGTGTTTACTTTTGCGTTGTTCTTGTTTTTTTTTTAGGAGATTTTGGGGTTATTGGACAAAAGACATATACCTAGTTAAGTTAGTAATTAGTGAATTAGTGTAGTTTTAAGAGCGATGGGAAGAGTAAAATGTTTTTTTTGTGGCATAGGAAACATCATAACCTCTGGGTTATCATATGATGCAGGCTTTAGTGTCAAATTTGTTGTGTTTGTTTTGAGTATAGGCATTTTTTATGTTGGCTGATTACAATGCAGTGTATTTTTTATTATTTGTCGGAGAGTTTACCTACCTATGTTGTCTGCTTTTACACGAATTGGTCCAATGTTGGACTGGCTAATGCATTACCTACTTAGTATACAGAGTATTTCAGTTTTATCCTGGGAAACTTCAACAGCTGATAGAAACAGAAAAAAATAACCGCACTTTCTTGTATCAACTATATATTTTTAAGGTCTCATAAAAAAGTTACAGGATGTTAAAGTTGGAAAAAAAATGTGGACTTTATATTTGGTGCACGTCAATTTTAATTGTAACAAAAACGTTCTCTTAGCATTTTTTCATGTGCGTCATGGTTTAAGAGCCAATTTGATTTTTTCGTATTATTTCGGTGTATTTCTGAAAAATTAACTTAAAAATTCGCTCTATGAATAATACTCGAAGTAGAAAAAATGTGCTTCTTACTTTAAATTCAGTAACTTTTTCCGATAAACTTATACCCGTTTAAGGTTTTTCTTTTCAAGATACAGCGCGTAATATTAATTTTATCTTAAAATAAGTTTATTGTTTGTTGAAAAAAGTTACTTCATTTAAAGTAAGAAGCTCATTTTTTCTACTTTGAGTCTTACTTATGAAGCTAATTTTTAAGTTAATTTTTCCGAAATACCCCGAAGTAATAATAGGAAAAAATCAAATTTAAGAGAACGTTTTTGTTTACAATTAAAATTTATACCTATAAAGAATTGAATACATTTTATTGCTATAAAAGGTGATTAATTTTTTTCTAAAAACAATAATTGTACTAATTACCCACTTCCCCGCCACTGGTTGTTCAAGGTGTTTGATATTAACAGGTTTTATGCTAACCCATGCCGTTATAACGTGTACCAAATATGACTTAAATATCTTAAATAAAATTTTGCTTTTTCGATTTTATTTTTTTCTGAATTTGTTATCACAGATAGAAAAAAAAGAAAAACACTTTCTTATGGCACTTTTTAACGGGCTTTAAGATGGCGTTTTTAGATTTGTTCTACAACGTTTCGTTTTTGAGAAACCATCTTCAACTTTATTTTTTTAAATACGGACCTGGATTTTTTTTTTGCAGATTTTGAAAGCACTTTTCATTGCAAATACCTTGATCTATGACACGAAATATTTTTAAAATGTTTTTAGACAATTATACTGATTATTATTCCTTTTTTTCCATTCATTTTTTTTTCTATTGCGGCCCTGTATTTAATAATAAGAAATCTAAATATTAATCAGTATTGACAACAATTTATTTACAGTTTATTTTTACGAAAACTTAATATTTTTAAATACGGCCCTGTGTGGTAAGTGTTTTCCTCTGTTGTTGTACAGCAAACAGTGAAACAGTGTCGCATTGTGTTTTGGAGTAAATTCTTCGTTTTTTCTAATTGTCAGAAGAAAGCTTTAAGCCAACGAAACCAATAACTTTTGCTCTTTATTAATTGCAACAATACATTCGTTCGGCCTCTACACTATTTCTGTGACGCAAGATATAACATGCTGACATGTTAAATTTGTCGCCATTTGAAAAAGCACCCTCCATTTCTAATGATACAAATTGTTAACTAAATGATACAGTGGGAGTTATGACAAATGACAAGGGGTTGGTTTCGTTATTTCAAAGCCTTCTAGGTGGGGTTTTTATTTATTTTTTATTATCGTATGTGACTGTTATTAGTCTTTGCCGCCCTTTTTTTTAGTTCTCCAATAATTGAAAGATAAGTTGTAAGTTAAATTGTTGACAATACTGATTAATATTTAGACTTCTTATTATTAAATACAGGGCCGCATTAGAAAAAAATGAATGGAAAAAAGGGAATTTTCAGAATAATTGTCTCAAAACATTTCTAAAATATTTCGTGTCATACATCATGGTATTTGCAATGAAAAGTGCTTTCAAAATCTGCAAAAAAAAAATCCAGGTCCGTATTTAAAAAAATAAAGTTGAAGATGGTTTCTCAAAAACGAAACGTTGCAGAACAAATCTAAAAACGCCATCTTAAAGCCCGTTAAAAAGTGCCATAAGAAAGTGTTTTTTTTTTCTATCTGTGATAACAAATTCAGAAAAAAATAAAATCGAAAACGCAAAATTTTACTTTTTTCAAAATAACTCAAAAACGAAAAAAGATATTAGAAATCTGTTTGTGCCATTTTATTGACCTCGAAATTGCGCAACTTTTTCCCCATTTATCCGTTGCTCTATCTCTCACCGTTTGCAATATCCCCATGCTGTTCATTCTTATCCGGGACACAGTGTATACATATGTTGGCAACTCATTACATGGAGGTATTTACAAAAACCTCGACAAAAACACAAAATCCCCGATAACCGTAATGACGATAATAAAAATAATAAACTGGGGTATTGCCGTTATCAGTCCATCTGCACCGTAAATGAAAGATTTTCTATACAGACAACGCGCTGCACCTCTAAAAATAAAAATCTATCTATTACCCATGCGTTCCTGTGATTTGTGCCAATTTCACGAGGGTTAATAACAGATCTGCGGGGCACGGCGCGAAATTGCACTTTAATGATTTACAGCGTTTGCACGAACACAAAGATATTTATCTCTATTTGAAGAGGCATAATGCCACACGGCGCGCAAGCGGACCATCGAAGATGGCAATAAATAATAACCCGTGTAATTATAGATGGTCATAAGACACCTCGAGATAGCGGTTTCCGAGATAAATCCTCGAAGGCCCACTTGGTCTGGTGCATGTGTTATTACCGGCACCCACGGAGTGGCTTTTGACTGGTCCAAGTGGTGCAGCTGTTTATGCAAGAGGAATGCAACGAACGGATCGAAACACCTAATATATGGTGTAATTATTGGCGTCCTCCAAGTACAATTTTAAGACTGTTGACCAAAAAACATGACCTTGAATTTAGAAAAGTAAAAAATTATACGTAGGACTGAATAGAAGGTGTCACAGACGTCACAGTGCTTGCAGACGTGTCAAAGAAGACTAGACCGAGTACCTACCTGCATTATGTGTTATTGTTCTCTTAACACACTAAGATGCTGGATGACTTCACAAGGCCGATCACGCATAC
The DNA here is from genome assembly GCA_963920635.1 of Pseudeuparius sepicola. Taxonomy (NCBI): domain Eukaryota; kingdom Metazoa; phylum Arthropoda; class Insecta; order Coleoptera; family Anthribidae; genus Pseudeuparius; species Pseudeuparius sepicola. The sequence continues at coordinate 11,413,277 of OY987300.1, read as the reverse complement.
CGTTCCCATTATTACTCCTATATATTCATAGTAACATCTCTATTGATCGCCGTGACATACATCCACCCGATTATTACGTTGCCAGATATGGGAGTGCCGAGTGTCGGAGCTCTTGCCGCTTACAGAACAAACAGCGAGCTGATTGCGGACAAACGGCCGAAACTCAATTAGCGAAAAAGGCCGGGGGTAATTAAATGTCTTTCTTTCGTGCCACGCACGGCCGCCTATGTGTAAAATTTCGCGATTATATAAACAGAACGGTTCGTTTTGCCGATTGGACGGCGTGCCGCAATCGAAGCATTGAAACGGGACGGTCGGCTGGTTCGTCGAAAGTAAGAGCGCCCGTCTTTGTGTTCTGGTTCTGGGTGAAATCAAGCGGAGGCAACACGATTCTCGAATGAATGGTTTCTGGGTGCACGAGAAGCCATGCCTTCACAAAGTAGATCGCTTCGTTTTTTTTGTCGATCGTTGTGGCTGTTCTCCACCATGAGAATATTGGGCAGAACTTACGAATCCATATTATGGGTACACCCAGAGAAATATCTATTAACCATTAATAAAAATCTATTAATCCCAGCAAAATATCTGCTTTGAATAGGCCTCAATTAGATCACCTATCTATGATTAATAAAAACACTTTGCTGAAAAGGGCTTATTTGCAATTAATAGACAAATTACAATGTGACTACTAATAAGTTACTTATTTGTCGTTAATATATCCTTTATTTCTGGCTAATACATTGACTTATTATTTTATTCAGAGCAAATAGAAAACCATGCTACGGTTAAAAGAAACTTTTATTAAACTTGTTGCGGACAATAGAAAAATATATTAAATTTGCTGTCGCTGCTCTAGGAACCTGTTATAGTTAATAGATTGATCTACCTTATGTACTTTACGTACGATATTTTTTTAACATCCGACACTCTTTAGTTTGACACTTTTCCCAACAATCAACACAAGTTTGTTTCCATATAGCAACGAGAAAGCAGAGCCGTCTATACCATAAATCGGGATAGGAGAAGAGAATAATAGGGATCGGGAAAGATTTCTACCTTTTTTCTGCCCAGGCCGGGAAAAATTTATGAGGGAAAATTCTCTAGAAAGGGTGTATTTTCTGGCCGGTCGGTTGAAAAAAATATATTGTAGTAGGTACATTACTCGATCGACAACATTACTCGCGGAACGACAACTATCACTAGTTGACTCGCAACTGAAAACTGAACGGTATAACCCTCGGAACCAATGCATAAGAAATACGCAAAACCACAAAACGCATGCGCAAAACCAAGAAGTAAATAAACTACCTATTTGTACCAGGAAGGTTCATATTTGTGGTTAATAGGGTGTGTTTTGTTACAAATAGTTTCTCTATTTGCGGCAAGTAGAATATCTTAGCAAAATTTACCTTTTTGTAGTAAATATAAATTTTGCAATAGTAAATAGGTTCATTTATTTTTTTATTTGCCACAAATAGATATCTGATTGTGACAACAAAATGATCTTAGCAAGATAGTTTTTGCTGGCACAGCAAGTTCGACTTTCTGTAGTAAATAGAAATCTTTTAACAACAAATAGAGTTTTCTTAGCAAAATACTTTATTTGGTCCATTTTCCTCAGTGTAATAGTGATCTACACTTCTTGACTTGAACGATTCAATATGTATCTAATTATCGAGGTGGTTGACGTGGTTGTTGAATTATATGAGTTCTTATCACTCACTCTAAAGCGACCTACCCTGGAATCGTTAGAATAGAATAAAATTCCAGTAATATTTTCACTCTCCATAAGAAATTGAAGCAGTATAGCAAAATGTTTTATGGTTGGTATGGCAACTAAATACAATTACAGAGCTACAGGTTATAATTATTGAAATAAACAATTTCTTCTTTTCTTATAAATAGTAAAGAGTTTTCCACATTCCACACTATAATATCATCCAGCCTCTCGTATCAAACCCCTGAAAACTTCTTCCAGGCCCTTCTCAAAAGATTTAATCCACCGTTTTTGAAACCGCGCACTCGGAAAGTCGGGGATCGCGTCCCCAGCTCGAGGATATGACGAATTCAATTGAATCACCCCGAGATTGCCATCATCTCCGTCTCGCTCCTCGACACAGCCCCCCTCCCCAATTTCCCATCTTTCCCACTTCGGACGACCCCGTCGCGCTCATTCCGGGGATCTTGATAAGTTTTCGTGGATTTCGGCATCCACTTTTTTGTTCGATGGCATGCGGGTATCCAGTGGAGGCGGCATCAGTTGGGAAGGGGTGCAAGGGTTAATAAATTTATGGCCGCATAAATCGTTGAAATACTTTAGACTAGTTAAGAGGAGCTTATATTATGACAACTCCCATGAATTTTTATGTATAATTGACCTTTCAGTGAAGCTCGCTGTTTAGCTGGTAGTTCTATGCTTCATCCTACTTGATTTCTTGTACCTGCAAGAAAGAGTTTTCTTTCTAACGGTGTCTGCTGCGTCTAGAATTAATTCTTATAGCGAGTGTTTTACCATCTCCAGTCATGGCTTAATAGTTGCCATCCCAAATCTTGGAGCGTAGCATCAGGAACCGTACATAATTTGAGAAACAAAAAATGAACTCTGATGAAATAACGCTTCCGCTTCCTCTTGCAGTTTTATCAGTCTGTTTCTCCTACATCATCTCGCTTCTCTCAGTGTACGTCCATCTCCAAACCGAGCGGTGGGGGTGGGTGCGGGCGGCCGGCACAACCGCAGACCGCCGCCACCCCGTAACCCGATCGCCCTCTCGCACCCCCCGTCATTAGCGAAGGGTTCGCTTTCGGGGCGGGAGGGAATTGGTATCTCCTTTTCGGGAGGGTTGGTTTTTGTTTGTCGTGGGACGGAGGCAGTGTCGGGACGGTGAGGGTTTGCCGAAGGGGGATTGGGAAGACTTTGGGTTCGCACAAAAGGTTTGTTCCAACTATATTGTTAACAGTTCCTGAACCAGCTACCAATCTGATTTATCGATAACAGTTCTGCGATAATTGTTTTGGTTGGTTCGAATCGGTTATCACACGGTTCAGATCTGCAGTTGGAAGAGTTTGAAATGGGGTCTTTGGCAAGTTGTCTTTCCATCACAAACTTGTGTTGTCCAGATAAAAAAATCAGATAAGTAGAACAGGGATAAGCCACATCAGGTACTCTCCACCTAATTAATGGAGTAGTAAGGAGAAAACATCTACACCCAGGATACAAAACAATTGTACTGACCTTACACTTCCACATTTTATCGATTTTCCTACTACAGTTGGTGCTCGCCCACCAAGATCAGTTGAACCACTTAGATTTCGGCAGGAAGTAGTGGCAATGTCTTATTACGGATATATTCTTAGACACTGTGTGCCAGGCGACATTTTTAGAACTGCCAGATACTAGAGGAAAATGTGGAGTAGGAACAGATCATCAATTGCTTTTCTGGTTGTTCAAGGTTGAATCGTAATCGTCCACTGATAGGGCAAAATTGTATTACCCTAATCAAGTATCTTACGACGTTGGTGAAAAACCCAGTAAATCAGTATACAATGTGTCCCGGATAAGAATGAACAGCATGGGGATCTTGCAAACGGTGAGAGATAGAACAACGGTTAGATGAGGAAACAGTTGCGCAATTTTATGGTCAATAAAATGACACAATCAGATTTCTAATATCTTTTTAGTTTTTGAGTTATTTTGAAAAAAGTAAAATTTTGCGTTTTCGATTTTTTTTTCTGAAGTTGTTATCGTATAGGAAAAAAGAAAAACACTTTCTTATGGCACTTTTTAACGGGCTTTAAGATGGCCTTTTTAGATTTGTTCTACAACGTTTCGTTCTTGAGAAACCATCTTCAACTTATTTTTTTTTAAATATGGACCTGGATGGTTTTTTTTCAGATTTTGAAAGCATTTTTCGTTGCAAATACCATGATGTATGTCACGAAATATTTTTAAAATGTTTTGATACAATTAAGTACCTATACTAAAATTCATTTTTTTTTTCATTCATTTTTTCTAATGCGGCCCTGTATTTAATAATAAGAAGTCTAAATATTAATCAGTATTGTCAACAGTTTAACTTACAACTTATCTTTCAATCGGAGAACCAAAAAAAGGACGGCAAAGACTAATAACAGTCACCCCATACGATAATAAATAAAAATCCTCCACCTAGAAGGCTTTGAAACAACGAAACCAACCCCTTGTCATTTGTCATAACTCCCACTGTATGATTTAGTTAATAATTTGTATTATTAGAAATTAAGGGTGCTTTTTCAAGACAACAAATTTAACATGTTAGCATGTTATATCTTGTGTCACAGAAATAGTGCAGAGGTCGAACGAATGTATTGTTGCAATTAATAAATGGCAAAAGTTATTGGTTTCATTGGCTTAAAGCTTTCTTCTCACAATTAGAAAAAGCGAAGAATTTACTCTAAAATACAATGCGCTACTGTTTGCTGTACAACAACAGAGGAAAACACTATTACCAGACAGGGCCGTATTTAAAAATATTAAGTTTTCGAAGTAAAAATAAACTGTAAGTTAAATTGTTGACAATACTGATAAATATTTAGACGTACTATTAAATACAGGGCCGCAATAGAAAAAAAATGAATGGAAAAAAGGAATTTTCAGTATAATTGTCTCAAAACATTTTAAAAATATTTCGTGTCATACATCATGGTATTTGCAACGAAAAGTGCTTTCAAAAATCTGAAAAAAAAAATCCAGTTCCGTATTAAAAAAAATTAAGTTAAAGATGATTTGTCCTCGGATTTGTCAAAAACGAAATGTTGTAGAACAAATCTAAAAACGCCATCTTAAAGCCTGTTAAGAAGTGCCATAAGAAAGTATTTTTCTTTGTTTTCTATCTCAACTTCAGAAAAAAATAAAATCGAAAAGGCAAAATTTTACTTTTTTCAAAATAACTCAAAAACGAAAAAGATATTAGAAATCTGTTTGTACCAATTGCGCAACTTTTTCCCCATTTAACCGTTGTTCTATCTCTCACCGCTTGTAAGATCCCCATGCTGTTCATTCTTATCCGGGACACATTGTATATAAGCTAAAACACGTTTCATTTAAGGTTCGTCGAAAAACGTGTTTGTGGCTTAAATTCCTCCGCTTATTTCCGTTGTCGATTCGTTGCGTGGGTTTCGCTAAAAATGCTCCGTGCTGTCGCAAAAAATTAATTAAGAGTGCTTATACACTCGAGAACACCGTCCAACAGCAGAAATTAATTACCGACTTAAACGGGCTACCGATTATGGCCTGTTCGACTGGATTAAAATTAAGTTATATGCTAATCTCGCCCGAAAAAATTCTTAATAGGATAATTTTTTACCGGGCATCTCCTAGACACGCATAATTAAACCCGATGAGTAGTTAAGACCTTATCTTGTTTTTATGAGCCGGTAATCACTCCACCGAGGAATGTTATCTCCGAATTAATGAAATATTCTCAGCGCGAGATTAAACTTTAGAATCTGTTATGGTGTAGTCACAACTGGAATTTTTTTCGCAATTATTTCTACGGTCCAGTAAATAATTTCATAAATTATTATTAATCTGCGTCCTTGTTTGTTTTTATTGCGGTAATTTATTTATTGTGTTAATATAAATGACTAACTAACCAGTTCGCTGGCGATAGCCTCTCGTTCTGCTATCGGTATTATTAAAATTGCTGGTATCAAACGTATTATTTATATATCTGGCCTGGACTTAATAGCGACTAATTTAATTGAGGCACGCCTTAAATTATTTTCAAGTCAAGAACCTCTCCTAGAGCCAATGTCGCTTCATACATAGCTAGGTGTATTCGTAATCAGTTATTGCTAATCTGTTCGGTACGTTATCAAGTTAAGGTCAAATCCTTATTATTTTTAAGCGAATTTCGTATATGAGCACTTTAATTTATATATTTATTTTATCGACATACAGGGTGTTCCAGTTATAATAGGAGAGGCTAGAAAACTATAACTTTTTTATTTTAGGCATGAAAATTCAAGAAATATGATCGTCATAAACACATGTCCCAAAATACGTGTTGTTTTCTGAATACGGAGCCAATTCGAATCCATTGCTGAAGTTGACGTTTTTCATGTCAGGAACTGAAATTTGTTTGACGTGCTCAAAATCCAGTAACTCTAAAGCGAACCGTCAGGATAAGTGTCACAATAGGTGAAATGAAAATGGGTTAAATCGATTAACATAATATTATGTACCTACTGTATACAGTGTGCAGATTAAATTATATTATTTTTTCTGTTCGAAGATCTGTGAAAAATTTTAATGAATAAAAGTTGTTTAGAAAACCAGGATCTCAATTTTTGGACTAATTTCCTAGGTATTTTGTTTTTCTTTATAATTTTTGAAGATATTTGTTCATAATTTTGGAAGACAAATATATCTCCGAAAAGTTAGTTGGATGCATTCTAAACCTTTTTTTAAATACAATTTTTGCGTACCTTTCAATATCCTTAAGGGTTATATCGAAACAAAGACCTATTTAAAAAACAAAGTATGTCAGTCCTATCGAAAATTGAGAATCTAGTTTCATTCTCACAACATTATTATTATCAGACGTCAGACAGTGACAGATACTAATTGATTCCGATCTCGAAAATCCAAAGACATAAGTGTAGCGTGTGGAAAAAGGGTTGAATTAAGTCATTTTTGTGTGATCTGCCAAACCCTTAATTCAACCCTTTTTCCACACGCTACACTTATGCCTTTGGGTTTTCGAGGTCGGAATAGTATAAGAAATCATACGGTGAACATGGCATAAGTGAGAATTAGTAGGTACCTTTTTTTCTGTTTTGAAAAATTGAATTTTCCATATGTTTTCCCCGGGGGCTAAACTTAAAATTATTATTTTCCGATTCAGCATCGATTTACCTTTCAACCCTTTCCAAGGCATAAATGAGAAAATCAGTAAGGAGAATCTGTCACTGTCTGACGGTCTATAAACGGCCTCTATATCATGTTGATGGTTCTTAACATTAAAAGAAGATTGTGCAACTCGTGATGTGTGTTAATTGTCCAAGTTGCTTGCAATAATAAATTTTAATAATAATTGCCGGTGAGAAAGAGGAGATATTTTAGCGGTACTTTAGCATTAGAAATTGTCACTGTTGAAAATGGTAATTAGTACTATGCGTAATTTCTGATGTTTTCTTAATTTGCCATCATACATTTCCAAAAGCGCAAGTGTAGCCTTCCGTTGTGACACCAAACGTATTTTCTGGGTTACTACTGGGACAGGTCCTAATAGACCGGGAGATAGTGACAGATTTTTGGACGTGATTTTACTCAGTATGCCTTGCAAAGGGCATTATGTGGCACATATTCTCACAATAATAAGGTATGAATCAGAGAGTCATCCTGGGTTCTTCATGTGAAAAACTGAGTTTTCAATTATTCGAAAAATATGCGTTTTGATATGATTTTATACAGGCTGCCATGTGTTTTATAATGAAGTTCAAAATGAAAATGAAACCATAGGCACATACCGTTAGGGTGGGTCCAAAGGGCTATTATTGCCACGTGATCTTGTATTTTAATAATTAATTTTTCCACGTTTCTGAACAGGCTGCCAATGAGAAGTATGCAAGTTCTTATTATGAAAATGCTGAAAAAAGAATGGCATACCTTTCGCGCATGTCCAAGTACTGTTTAAATTGAATGTTATTAATCATTTAAACGAGTTATTCGATGTAAAGTGCACTTGGACATGCGCAAACGGTATGCCATCTTTTTTTTTTCAGCAGTTTCATAACAAGAACTTGCATACTTCTCATTGGCAGCCTGTTCAGAAACGTGGAAAAATTAATTATTAAAATACAAGATCACGTGGTAATAATAGCCCTTTGGACCCACCCTAACGGTATGCCTATTTTTTCCGAGGAATTTTCATTTTGAACTTCATTATAAAACACATGGCAGCCTGTATAAAATCATATCAAAACGCATATTTTTCGAATAATTGAAAACTCAGTTTTTCACATGAAGAACCCAGGATGACTCTCTGATTCATACCTTATTATTGTGAGAATATGTGCCACATAATGCCCTTTGCAAGGCATATTGTGTAAAATCACGTCCAAAAATCTGTCACTATCTCCCGGTCCATAAACAAAGAACTGGTATTTAGGTGCAGAATTTGGAGTATTCAAACTATCCAGTTTCCTGCGAAAGACAATTATTTACATTTTTGTCACTGGTGCGAGCGCGCTAATTGGCTCTCCACACAGCGCGTATATCTGCGTTCTAAAATATTCAAATCGCGCCTGTTTGTTTTACCTAAACGTTTTATTTAAAAGTATGACACCCGGTACTTTTCCCGGGGTACAATGGCGCGCTTGAGGCGCCGTTTAGCGCAATTATCGCCGGCCATCTAATGGTGCGAAGAGCCGTTAATGAAGCCACCTTATTGGAGAGTTAAAAGCAATTACGCAGCTCAAAAGGACCCATTCAGGACCGACTAATTGGCCTACGCGCTACCTCGGCCAAACAAATATCGTATCTGCGGCGAACGAGGTCAGGATTTGCGGCCGATTGTGGCGGCATATGTCCCGGTTGTTTGCCCAACGAATCGTCGAATCGTTCGCTTGGGAAAATGGGAGGAAAGCGAAAATGTGCGAAGACAGAACATCGATCTCTATAACCGCCCACCCGGTCCAAAATATATGTGATCAGTGTTCACGCTGGCGTTTTAAAGTACGTATTAAGGTCGAAAAATTCAAGGTTTCAAAGGTTCGCCGAAAAATGAACCACTTGGAAACGCCACAATATCCTTTTAACTTCATGTTTCCCTGCACCACTCGCGACAGCTTTTGAGAAGACGACTTATATCTGAAATTAATTTGTGGTGCAAACAGATCCATTTCATTTTTAATTGGGTTTTTCGCCACACAAGCAAACTGATTAGAAATAACAACACTATTTTCCACATATTTTATAAACATTCATAAGCAATTGCATTGATGGAGATATGTAGATGACAAATGTATTTATTATATGGCAGCATGGAGTAGATGATTCAAATTCATTAATACATTTTGTAAAGTCACAAGAACCTTCTATATATCAAGTTTACCCTAGAAACATAACATAATAATCAGTTACATACCTTTCTTAGACGTTTCTTTACCAAAATCAGTTAGTATAGAAACTAGTAGAAACTAGTGCGTGTAAAAAACTAACACATACTATATATAGTCTTCCTTACGGCAGAATGCGTGCGACGTAAGGGGGAAGAACTCGTAAATATTACAGAATTAGTCACAGTTCAGGGGCGTAGCTCAATTTTGTGTAACTCACAGACTTAATTTTCATATAATTGTTATTTAATTTATTGTTAATATTATTCTTAACGGTGATGCCTTAGATTATGGAGGAAGGCAAACCCTTATAACATTGGCAATTATTTCTCATGCTTGAGAATGCAACGTTCTTCCCTGTTTACTCATTTTGTTAACTTTACGTACTATAGAAACAGGCACGAAACGCGTTGGCTAACTGATTTTGTCAGCCGACTCCTTCGCAGAAGTGCTGTGTTGCCGTATTTCAAAGGCGATGGTAGACGCGACGATGTTGAAAAAAATATAATAGGTGTTTTATCACACCGCGTTGAAAATAAATGATAAACAAAAATGGGTAAGTAGTCCCGTGATGCGAGCTTTATTTTTTCGGTATAATAGAGTTCAGAAATTCGGCTTCAATATGATAAAACTTGTATTCGCCAATAAATAACGACTACTCGTATAGGAAATCTCGCAAAGCTGCCCGCATTCTTTAGAAACGTTTTCTTTCGTGCTTTGGACTATAATAGATAATATCACCATTTTAATTACAATAATCATATTAGTGTAAAAAAGGGGCAATTAAAACTTTATATGACAGGGCTAAGACTAATATTTGTTCTAATAACACAAAATTTAAAGAGGAAATTAAACATATCAAACAAGTTCTCAAGAAGAACAGTAAGTTATCCTGTTGAATTTGTGGACCAAATTTTTCAGGATTGCTAACAAAACAAGGATGCTAATACAATTAGAGAAATAAATCTGGTGGATCGACCAGCAAATTTAATTATTCATTATATTCCTGCACTATCAGATAAGTTAAAACGCATAGGCAATCTTTTTAATGTCAGAACTGTATTTAAAACCAAAAATACATTAAGATCAATGTTAGTTAAAAAAAATTGCATTTATAAAATTCCTTGTGAATGTGGAAACTTCTATGTTGGGGAGACTTGTAGACATAAGAACATAAAAGTTATATCAGGCAAAATCAAATTTCAAAGTCAAAAATGTATGAACACTGTTTTAATAATAATCATATAATTTTTAAAGAATAGGACCCAACCAATTGTCAAAGAAAAAGTAGGAAATAGGTGAAAAATAAAAAAGGACAATTGTGTTGCTGAATGTTCAGTGGAATTCAGTAAAATTTTATTATTCAAAGAGAAGTTAGTATACCTAGATAATTAGATACAACACAGGGTACAATATCAGACAGGTCACTAGGTCATTGAACTTAGATTTGACAATATCTTTGAGAGAGTAGGAAGATATTTATTCTTCGAAATCTCAAAAACAAAGTTGGTGAAGTTATGTTTTGAGTTAAAGTTCAAAGTTTCGTTATTTTAATGTTAGGCATTTATGAATTTTCCAGGCAACTTGAAAAAGTTGTCTTTTAATCAGTTTGGTTCAGGTTTCTGTGGCGAAAAACCCAATTAAAAATTAAATGAACGACTTGTTTTGTTTCCAAGTCGCTTTATCCCACATCTCTCATATTCTATCGGCCTGGGCGAACGTAAATAAACATAATAGAAATGGGAAAGTGGCAAAGTTGTAATTTACACGGACGTGTTGTGCCGAACATGCAGGCAATCTTGCCTACGCAACGGGGGAGCTCGAGCGGCATTCTTTGAATTCGAAACCCGCCTGGTTGGAGGTTGGAGAACGACCGGGCACCCAGTGGCGTCGTTCTTACATCTTACAGGAAGAGACCGCTGGTTGTCTTTTGTTATTTCTCACTTCGATGGGGGTCATCACAGAGCGATTTCAAAACACTCATAAATTATATCATCAAATAAACTGATTGTGACTTCTTTCATCATAGCTTGCAGGTTATGCTAAACTGGAACGGGTTCCATGAGCAAAGCATTCTAAAACAAAGAACCTCATGAATAAAAAAACTGATAAAAACCTTCCCACGACGATGCAATTTTCATTTTAGGAGACCTAAAAACTCACGATGGTAATACTCGAGGTGTCATTGGTAGAGAGGCTTATTGAAGGAAGATTGTTTGATTACCACAAAGAAAAGATGGACAGCGTTGCATGTAGTTTATTTATCGGTGTTCGTCTCCCTGGGAGACAACGTAAACATATACACAGAATAGGCTATAATTATTATGTGTCTTCAGTTGTTGGAGGGCCGGCGTTTATTCTCGTGAAATTCGAAATCAATTTGGGCCCCGCGGGCTTAAAACACGATTTTAACACTTCTCGTCGGTCTACCTGCGGTCGCAAGAGACACAGACCGACCAGAACCGAAATAAAGGTCGTCGATTGCGGTGTATGAACACTACCCAGGCAGCGATAACAATAGACACGGAAGACGCAAAACAGAAAATTTCCTTCAGAAATGTATATGCAGTTTCTAATTAAACATCAAGGCATTTGAAAACCTTGACTTACTTTGACTTGGCGAAAGTCTTTTTTTTCCAATAGACTACTACCGTTGGGTGAAAACCTTCAGTCAACGCTACTACTGAGCTCGAGCCAAATACTAGTAGAGGACGAGGAAAATTAAGGCTGTAAGTTGGACTATATTTTAGACAATTTCATGGAGAGTGCAGAAGAGCTGAATGTACCTACTTTCTTTACTACTAATATCAATTAAAAATATGACATTTGAATAATAGTAGTATGTACGTATACCAGGGACTCTTTAAAGTAAGGGGACCCAGCATTATACTTTCCAAAGTGAGGCCTATTCTTTCTTCATTCTAATGGAATCAGTGATGCCAAGTATGCCATTTTATTGGAGAATCTATAAACATAACAGCTACTTTGATTGATAGTAAAAATTAATAATGGTTTCCATGATTTCTAAAAATTAGACTTGACAACGTTTTGTCTACAAGTGCAGAATATGGGAACTGTCAACTGAAATAAATTTATTTTGGAGTTGAAATTGATTTTCAGTAATTATTTCCACGAATTTAAGTAATAAGTATGGTAAGTCAGTGCCGATTTTGCTTATTTAAGAATTTGTCGCTATTGCACCTTCTTACCAGGTTCCTCAATCCAATTGTAATAATGTATACTTGAACTTTTTCCTCTTGTTGAATGCTCGATGTATCTACCCAAAGAACTTTATGAGTGTGAAAGCAGCAACGAGTTTTCTAGCAATGACTTCCCCGGGCGGCCCTCGGGTACAGCTTGCACGGATGGTTTTACTTCAAAGATAGCAATAGGGAAAACCGCCGTTTTCACTTGCATGACTTTTCTTTTCACGGAAATTAGTTTAAGGCCACCTATTCTAACTATCCACAAATAATCAGAATTTGCGAACCTCGTCTTCACCCCTTTCCACCCCCAAGACCGAAAAACTTAAAAAAATCGGGAAAACCGCCGTTTTCACTTGCATGACTTTTCTTTTCACGGAAATTAGTTTAAGGCCACCTATTCTAACTATCCACAAATAATCAGAATTTGCGAACCTCGTCTTCACCCCTTTCCACCCCCAAGACCGAAAAACTTAAAAAAATCGGGAAAACCGCCGTTTTCACTTGCATGACTTTTCTTTTCACGGAAATTAATTTAAGGCCACCTATTCTAACTATCCACAAAGAATCAGAATTTGCGAACCTCGTCTTCACCCCTTTCCACCCCCAAGACCGAAAAAAAATGTGGTTGCGATGGCCGACGCGGCTGGCGGTGTTTCGAGCGGGCTCTGCAGAAAATGCAAAGTAAAACCCAGAAGTGCAGTGATTTGTGCACTCTGCAAGTCGAGTTTTCATCCGAGTTGTGCCAAATTGACGAGTGGTGTGAAAATCATTGATGATAACACAGTAATTTGTTGTGAATCGGACGTACAAGAGGACGATACCCGGCACTTTTTCGACGCGATTGAGGGTCTCTCGGGGTCCGACAAAGTGGTAGATGTCCACATATTTAGATACGTTGTGAAACAAAAAGATGCTATTATTCACGAACTACGAGAAAAAATAGCGCTCCTGGACAAACAAATCATTTTATTAACCGAAAAATCTCAGCCAGTCGAAGACGGAATTAAGCATACTGCCAAGGTCGCTACTGGTAAAAACACGAACATCAATACCGACAAAAACGCAGAGGTGCGCGGCGAATGTAAACAAACCAAAGCCGGCCAAGCAAAAGTTCAAATTGATACTGACCTGAAAAAGACAACACAGCAGACTTCTCAAAGGAAAACCTTTAGTGGAAATGATCCCAAAAAGGGCACTGTGAGTCCACACGTACCCGAGGATAACCAGCAGTGGCAGACCATCCATAGGCGCCGTAGAAAACCACAGGAAAATAATACTCGAATTATCGGACAGGTGGACAACGTTCCCCTGAAGATTGCTCCTAAAAAGGCATATTTATTTGTGTCAAGGTTAGACCCATCAACGAACAGCAAGCAATTGGAGAACTACGTAAAAAATAATTTTAGCGAAGCCACAGTGGAAGACACCAATTTCTCAAAGTTCCAGCAGCATTATGCCGCCTTTAAGGTCACAATTAATCTTCACAACGCAGTCAGCGCGATGAATCCGGACGCTTGGCCAAGAGGTGTGCATGTGTCTAGGTTTTTTCACCGAAGGAAGCTGGAAAACCAGGAGAAGTGACAGTGGCGTCGGCCGATATGCTTCTACTAAACTGTCAGTGCCTTAATTTAAAAAAAAATTGATTTCATCACTAGCGAATACTTGTGTAAAAACCCTAATCTTAAATTTTTGTGTTTTACAGAGACATGGACCCGATCAGAAACTGAATCTACTCTGATCTTTCCCGGTTTTAAGATCGCAGCAATTTATTCAAGAAAGGATCGCAAAGGTGGGGGAACGGGGATCTGGTGCCGTCAGGATCTCGAGGTCTCTCAGATTGATGTGAGTCATTACAATGAGGAGCGGGTTTTTGAGGCAAGTGCTGCGTCCTGGCAGCCCGATCGGCGGACGAGAGTAACAATCCTTACATGTTATAGGGCGCCTAGCCAGACCATTAACCACTACGAAGAATTTATGAATAGGCTTGGGGAGGTTCTACACATTTTGTGTGGTTCCAGTGTTTCCTTATATCTGATTGGCGATTTTAATCTGGACCCATATAGACAGACTGAGAAATATGCTAGGTTAAGTAATCTCTTGGCCACCTACGGCTTGTCAAATATAATAAGTCATGCAACAAGGGGCGACGGAATTTTGGATCTTGTGTTTACAAACGGGACTGCTAACATAACTTCTATTACAGACAATGTAATATCTGATCATAGATCTATTTTTATAAACTTAAACCTTGAGTTAAAAGAACACAGCCATCCAAAAGCGGTGTTTAGGAGAATTATTACCGATGACGGAATTGTGAGGTTCAGAGCCGATCTTGACAGCCTGGAGTGGGGCGTTCTGTACACTGTGGCTGACGCTGAATTCGCTTTCGAGCGTTTCTACTCTGTTTTTATGAAATTTTTCGAAATGCGCTTTCCTTTAAAGCGATGTCAAATTGCAAGTAACAGTAATGGCTGGGTGAACGATGAGGTTAAGCGCTCAAGCTGCAACCTTAAGGGACTGCATCACCTTAGAGGGCTCAGCTTGGTCTCGAATAATCATTACAGGGAGGCTAAGGCAGCCCACGAGCAGCTGATAACCGCAACAAAGAGAAACTATTATCAAAATATCATCCGAAAATCAGATAACACTTCTAGAGCGGCCTGGAGGGTTATCAACACCCTTCAGAATAAACATAAATCATCATATAGTCCTGTCACCCTGGAGAATGAGGGTGTTGTATTGGAAGACCCATTAGTGGTTGCTGAATTCTTTGGTGAATTTTTCAGAGATGCTCCGGGTAAAATTACTGCGGCGATTCCCCACTGCGACAGGTACGATAGTGTGGACTTTTCTCAGTCTGAGTCTCTCTTTCTAAAACCCTTCACTCCCGCGGAACTTCTGAGCTTATGTAGACGTCGTCTGAAAAATAAAAAGTCTGTGGGCCCGGATGACATCTCCCCGTACCTGCTCAGGCAAGTGGCAGAATCTATAGTAGAGCCACTGTGCCATGTGGTTAATGTCTCCCTTTCCTCTGGCAAATTTCCTGGTGTTTTAAAGACTGGTTGTGTAATACCTGTTTACAAAAAAAATAACAGAAAAGACGCAGGAAACTATAGACCAATAGCTATATCTTCAGGCTTTAGCAAAATATTCGAATACGCTTTTCTCGATAGGCTTGAATCCTTTTTAGACAAATTTAATATATTATCAGACTCTCAGCACGGTTTTAGATCAGGTAAAAATACTTCGACCGCCATAGACCGCTTCTATAGCGATCTGGTGGACCGTATAGACTCCAGGAAGCGTACGGCAGGTCTGTTCTGTGACCTGAGCAAGGCGTTTGACTGTGTGAACCACGAGAGGCTGTTGTACAAGCTAGGTAAATTCGGAATTAGAGGGGTCGCCAACGGATGGGTTGCGGACTTCTTGTCTGGCAGAACTCAGTATGTCAGAATCAGGGTTCCTGGGTCGTCGAAAGTAGACGAGGTTAGATCGTCGAGCTTCCCAGTTGGGGTGGGCGTACCACAGGGTTCCGTTTTGGGCCCTGTGCTATTCCTCCTTTATGTGAATGATCTTGAGACTTGTTTGCCTGAAGGCGTGACAGCCACATTGTACGCGGACGATACCTCCGTGACTATGTCTCACGACAAGGAGGAATCAATGAAGGGAATCTGTGAGGTCACCGCGGGCAGGCTTTGTGATTGGTTCTCTAGCAATATGCTGTTTTTCAACAGCTCTAAAACAAACATTGTAATGTTCCACACTCCGCAACATAAGGTTGAGACAAACCTAGATGTCCGCCTCTCCGGTGATCTGATAGCTCAGAGAAATAATGTACGTTTCCTCGGGGTCGAAATTGACGCCAAGCTAAGCTGGGCCCAGCACTGCCTCGGACTGCGCAGCCGACTCTCGTCCGTGTGTTACTTGATGAGGGGCCTAAGGGGCACTCTTACACTGGCACAACTGAAAATGGTTTATTACTCCGAAGTATACGCCAGACTCAGATATGGGGTGCGTTTCTGGGGCCTGTCAAGTACAGCTGACGCTGTTTTCACTTGCCAGAAACGGATTGTCAGGTGCATGCTGGGAGCTCATCCGTCGGCATCCTGTAGGAAGCTGTTCCGGGGGATGGGACTCTTGACGCTGACCGGAATATTTATATTCGACATTAGCTGTTTTGTATTTTGCAATCTGAGAGATTTCGAGAGAAACAGTGACGTCCACTCCTACCACACCCGTCAAAACGATAGTCTTAGGGTACCATACAGAAGATTAAACATAGGCAAAAAACTTCCTAATACAATTGGCCTCGAAATTTTTAACAAATTACCCGATAAAATCAAACACTGCAAGAAAAGCGAGTTCGCAAGATCACTCAGGGGGTTTCTGATCGAGAAGTGTCATTACGACATGAATGAATTTTTTAATGGTAGTTACCTAGAACCACATTAATTGTACAGTTTTTGACTAATTTGTAACGCCTTTTTGTCTGTGCATTCTGTCTTAAATGCGAATGTCGGTAATATGTTTCCATATGTATTTGTTATTATGTAAGTGTTTAATGTGACGGATCCTATACAATCCATGTATTGTCAATTTAGGAGTAAAATGATAAATAATAAAAAAAAAAATAAACGTAAAAAAATCGGGGAAACCGCCGTTTTCACTTGCATGACTTTTCTTTTCACGGAAATTAGTTTAAGGCCCCCTATTCTAACTATCCACAAAGAATCAGAATTTGCGAACCTCGTCTTCACCCCTTTCCACCCCCAAGACCGAAAAACGTAAAAAAATCGGGGAAACCGCCGTTTTCACTTGCATGACTTTTCTTTTCACGGAAATTAGTTTAAGGCCACCTATTCTAACTATCCACAAAGAATCAGAATTTGCGAACCTCGTCTTCACCCCTTTCCACCCCCAAGACCGAAAAACGTAAAAAAATCGGGGAAACCGCCGTTTTCACTTGCATGACTTTTCTTTTCACGGAAATTAGTTTAAGGCCACCTATTCTAACTATCCACGAAGAATCAGAATTTGCGAACCTCGTCTTCACCCCTTTCCACCCCCAAGACCGAAAAACTTAAAAAAATCGGGAAAACCGCCGTTTTCACTTGCATGACTTTTCTTTTCACGGAAATTAGTTTAAGGCCACCTATTCTAACTATCGACAAAGAATCAGAATTTGCGAACCTCGTCTTCACCCCTTTCCACCCCCAAGACCGAAAAACGTAAAAAAATCGGGGAAACCGCCGTTTTCACTTGCATGACTTTTCTTTTCAAGGAAATTAGTTTAAGGCCACCTATTCTAACTATCCACAAAGAATCAGAATTTGCGAACCTCGTCTTCACCCTTTTCCACCCCCAAGACCGAAAAACTTAAAAAAATCGGGAAAACCGCCGTTTTCACTTGCATGACTTTTCTTTTCACGGAAATTAGTTTAAGGCCACCTATTCTAACTATCCACAAAGAATCAGAATTTGCGAACCTCGTCTTCACCCCTTTCCACCCCCAAGACCGAAAAACGTAAAAAAATCGGGGAAACCGCCGTTTTCACTTGCATGACTTTTCTTTTCACGGAAATTAGTTTAAGGCCACCTATTCTAACCATCCACAAAGAATCAGAATTTGCGAACCTCGTCTTCACCCCTTTCCACCCCCAAGGCCGAAAAACTTAAAAAAATCGGGAAAACCGCCGTTTTCACTTGCATGACTTTTCTTTTCACGGAAATTAGTTTAAGGCCACCTATTCTAACTATCCACAAAGAATCAGAATTTGCGAACCTCGTCTTCACCCCTTTCCACCCCCAAGACCGAAAAACGTAAAAAATCGGGGAAACCGCCGTTTTCACTTGCATGACTTTTCTTTTCACGGAAATTAGTTTAAGGCCACCTATTCTAACTATCCACAAAGAATCAGAATTTGCGAACCTCGTCTTCACCCCTTTCCACCCCAAGACCGAAAAACGTAAAAAAATCGGGGAAACCGCCGTTTTCACTTGCATGACTTTTCTTTTCACGGAAATTAGTTTAAGGCCCCCTATTCTAACTATCCACAAAGAATCAGAATTTGCGAACCTCGTCTTCACCCCTTTCCACCCCCAAGACCGAAAAACGTAAAAAAATCGGGGAAACCGCCGTTTTCACTTGCATGACTTTTCTTTTCACGGAAATTAGTTTAAGGCCACCTATTCTAACTATCCACAAAGAATCAGAATTTGCGAACCTCGTCTTCACCCCTTTCCACCCCCAAGACCGAAAAACTTAAAAAAATCGGGAAAACCGCCGTTTTCACTTGCATGACTTTTCTTTTCAGGGAAATTAGTTTAAGGCCACCTATTCTAACTATCCACAAAGAATCAGAATTTGCGAACCTCGTCTTCACCCCTTTCCACCCCCAAGACCGAAAAACGTAAAAAAATCGGGGAAACCGCCGTTTTCACTTGCATGACTTTTCTTTTCACGGAAATTAGTTTAAGGCCACCTATTCTAACTATCCACAAAGAATCAGAATTTGCGAACCTCGTCTTCACCCCTTTCCACCCCCAAGACCGAAAAACTTAAAAAAATCGGGAAAACCGACGTTTTCACTTGCATGACTTTTCTTTTCACGGAAATTAGTTTAAGGCCACCTATTCTAACTATCCACAAAGAATCAGAATTTGCGAACCTCGTCTTCACCCCTTTCCACCCCCAAGACCGAAAAACGTAAAAAAATCGGGGAAACCGCCGTTTTCACTTGCATGACTTTTCTTTTCACGGAAATTAGTTTAAGGCCACCTATTCTAACTATCCACAAAGAATCAGAATTTGCGAACCTCGTCTTCACCCCTTTCCACCCCCAAGACCGAAAAACGTAAAAAAATCGGGGAAACCGCCGTTTTCACTTGCATGACTTTTCTTTTCACGGAAATTAGTTTAAGGCCACCTATTCTAACTATCCACGAAGAATCAGAATTTGCGAACCTCGTCTTCACCCCTTTCCACCCCCAAGACCGAAAAACTTAAAAAAATCGGGAAAACCGCCGTTTTCACTTGCATGACTTTTCTTTTCACGGAAATTAGTTTAAGGCCACCTATTCTAACTATCGACAAAGAATCAGAATTTGCGAACCTCGTCTTCACCCCTTTCCACCCCCAAGACCGAAAAACGTAAAAAAATCGGGGAAACCGCCGTTTTCACTTGCATGACTTTTCTTTTCAAGGAAATTAGTTTAAGGCCACCTATTCTAACTATCCACAAAGAATCAGAATTTGCGAACCTCGTCTTCACCCTTTTCCACCCCCAAGACCGAAAAACTTAAAAAAATCGGGAAAACCGCCGTTTTCACTTGCATGACTTTTCTTTTCACGGAAATTAGTTTAAGGCCACCTATTCTAACTATCCACAAAGAATCAGAATTTGCGAACCTCGTCTTCACCCCTTTCCACCCCCAAGACCGAAAAACGTAAAAAAATCGGGGAAACCGCCGTTTTCACTTGCATGACTTTTCTTTTCACGGAAATTAGTTTAAGGCCACCTATTCTAACTATCCACAAATAATCAGAATTTGCGAACCTCGTCTTCACCCCTTTCCACCCCCAAGACCGAAAAACGTAAAAAAATCGGGGAAACCGCCGTTTTCACTTGCATGACTTTTCTTTTCACGGAAATTAGTTTAAGGCCACCTATTCTAACTATCCACAAAGAATCAGAATTTGCGAACCTCGTCTTCACCCCTTTCCACCCCCAAGACCGAAAAACGTAAAAAAATCGGGGAAACCGCCGTTTTCACTTGCATGACTTTTCTTTTCACGGAAATTAGTTTAAGGCCACCTATTCTAACTATCCACAAATAATCAGAATTTGCGAACCTCGTCTTCACCCCTTTCCACCCCCAAGACCGAAAAACTTTAAAAAAATCGGGAAAACCGCCGTTTTCACTTGCATGACTTTTCTTTTCACGGAAATTAATTTAAGGCCACCTATTCTAACTATCCACAAAGAATCAGAATTTGCGAACCTCGTCTTCACCCTTTTCCACCCCCAAGACCGAAAAACTTAAAAAAATCGGGAAAACCGCCGTTTTCACTTGCATGACTTTTCTTTTCACGGAAATTAGTTTAAGGCCACCTATTCTAACTATCGACAAAGAATCAGAATTTGCGAACCTCGTCTTCACCCCTTTCCACCCCCAAGACCGAAAAACGTAAAAAAATCGGGGAAACCGCCGTTTTCACTTGCATGACTTTTCTTTTCAAGGAAATTAGTTTAAGGCCACCTATTCTAACTATCCACAAAGAATCAGAATTTGCGAACCTCGTCTTCACCCTTTTCCACCCCCAAGACCGAAAAACTTAAAAAAATCGGGAAAACCGCCGTTTTCACTTGCATGACTTTTCTTTTCACGGAAATTAGTTTAAGGCCACCTATTCTAACTATCCACAAAGAATCAGAATTTGCGAACCTCGTCTTCACCCCTTTCCACCCCCAAGACCGAAAAACGTAAAAAAATCGGGGAAACCGCCGTTTTCACTTGCATGACTTTTCTTTTCACGGAAATTAGTTTAAGGCCACCTATTCTAACTATCCACAAAGAATCAGAATTTGCGAACCTCGTCTTCACCCCTTTCCACCCCCAAGACCGAAAAACGTAAAAAAATCGGGGAAACCGCCGTTTTCACTTGCATGACTTTTCTTTTCACGGAAATTAGTTTAAGGCCACCTATTCTAACTATCCACAAATAATCAGAATTTGCGAACCTCGTCTTCACCCCTTTCCACCCCCAAGACCGAAAAACTTTAAAAAAATCGGGAAAACCGCCGTTTTCACTTGCATGACTTTTCTTTTCACGGAAATTAATTTAAGGCCACCTATTCTAACTATCCACAAAGAATCAGAATTTGCGAACCTCGTCTTCACCCCTTTCCACCCCCAAGACCGAAAAACGTAAAAAAATCGGGGAAACCGCCGTTTTCACCTGCATGACTTTTCTTTTCACGGAAATTAGTTTAAGGCCACCTATTCTAACTATCCACAAAGAATCAGAATTTGCGAACCTCGTCTTCCCCCCTTTCCACCCCCAAGACCGAAAAACGTAAAAAAATCGGGGAAACCGCCGTTTTCACTTGCATGACTTTTCTTTTCACGGAAATTAGTTTAAGGCCACCTATTCTAACTATCCACAAAGAATCAGAATTTGCGAACCTCGTCTTCACCCCTTTCCACCCCCAAGACCGAAAAACGTAAAAAAATCGGGGAAACCGCCGTTTTCACTTGCATGACTTTTCTTTTCACGGAAATTAGTTTAAGGCCACCTATTCTAACTATCCACAAAGAATCAGAATTTGCGAACCTCGTCTTCACCCCTTTCCACCCCCAAGACCGAAAAACGTAAAAAAATCGGGGAAACCGCCGTTTTCACTTGCATGACTTTTCTTTTCACGGAAATTAGTTTAAGGCCACCTATTCTAACTATCCACAAAGAATCAGAATTTGCGAACCTCGTCTTCACCCCTTTCCACCCCCAAGACCGAAAAACGTAAAAAAATCGGGGAAACCGCCGTTTTCACTTGCATGACTTTTCTTTTCACGGAAATTAGTTTAAGGCCACCTATTCTAACTATCCACAAATAATCAGAATTTGCGAACCTCGTCTTCACCCCTTTCCACCCCCAAGACCGAAAAACTTTAAAAAAATCGGGAAAACCGCCGTTTTCACTTGCATGACTTTTCTTTTCACGGAAATTAATTTAAGGCCACCTATTCTAACTATCCACAAAGAATCAGAATTTGCGAACCTCGTCTTCACCCTTTTCCACCCCCAAGACCGAAAAACTTAAAAAAATCGGGAAAACCGCCGTTTTCACTTGCATGACTTTTCTTTTCACGGAAATTAGTTTAAGGCCACCTATTCTAACTATCGACAAAGAATCAGAATTTGCGAACCTCGTCTTCACCCCTTTCCACCCCCAAGACCGAAAAACGTAAAAAAATCGGGGAAACCGCCGTTTTCACTTGCATGACTTTTCTTTTCAAGGAAATTAGTTTAAGGCCACCTATTCTAACTATCCACAAAGAATCAGAATTTGCGAACCTCGTCTTCACCCTTTTCCACCCCCAAGACCGAAAAACTTAAAAAAATCGGGAAAACCGCCGTTTTCACTTGCATGACTTTTCTTTTCACGGAAATTAGTTTAAGGCCACCTATTCTAACTATCCACAAAGAATCAGAATTTGCGAACCTCGTCTTCACCCCTTTCCACCCCCAAGACCGAAAAACGTAAAAAAATCGGGGAAACCGCCGTTTTCACTTGCATGACTTTTCTTTTCACGGAAATTAGTTTAAGGCCACCTATTCTAACTATCCACAAAGAATCAGAATTTGCGAACCTCGTCTTCACCCCTTTCCACCCCCAAGACCGAAAAACGTAAAAAAATCGGGGAAACCGCCGTTTTCACTTGCATGACTTTTCTTTTCACGGAAATTAGTTTAAGGCCACCTATTCTAACTATCCACAAATAATCAGAATTTGCGAACCTCGTCTTCACCCCTTTCCACCCCCAAGACCGAAAAACTTTAAAAAAATCGGGAAAACCGCCGTTTTCACTTGCATGACTTTTCTTTTCACGGAAATTAATTTAAGGCCACCTATTCTAACTATCCACAAAGAATCAGAATTTGCGAACCTCGTCTTCACCCCTTTCCACCCCCAAGACCGAAAAACGTAAAAAAATCGGGGAAACCGCCGTTTTCACCTGCATGACTTTTCTTTTCACGGAAATTAGTTTAAGGCCACCTATTCTAACTATCCACAAAGAATCAGAATTTGCGAACCTCGTCTTCCCCCCTTTCCACCCCCAAGACCGAAAAACGTAAAAAAATCGGGGAAACCGCCGTTTTCACTTGCATGACTTTTCTTTTCACGGAAATTAGTTTAAGGCCACCTATTCTAACTATCCACAAAGAATCAGAATTTGCGAACCTCGTCTTCACCCCTTTCCACCCCCAAGACCGAAAAACGTAAAAAAATCGGGGAAACCGCCGTTTTCACTTGCATGACTTTTCTTTTCACGGAAATTAGTTTAAGGCCACCTATTCTAACTATCCACAAAGAATCAGAATTTGCGAACCTCGTCTTCACCCCTTTCCACCCCCAAGACCGAAAAACGTAAAAAAATCGGGGAAACCGCCGTTTTCACTTGCATGACTTTTCTTTTCACGGAAATTAGTTTAAGGCCACCTATTCTAACTATCCACAAATAATCAGAATTTGCGAACCTCGTCTTCACCCCTTTCCACCCCCAAGACCGAAAAACTTTAAAAAAATCGGGAAAACCGCCGTTTTCACTTGCATGACTTTTCTTTTCACGGAAATTAATTTAAGGCCACCTATTCTAACTATCCACAAAGAATCAGAATTTGCGAACCTCGTCTTCACCCCTTTCCACCCCCAAGACCGAAAAACGTAAAAAAATCGGGGAAACCGCCGTTTTCACCTGCATGACTTTTCTTTTCACGGAAATTAGTTTAAGGCCACCTATTCTAACTATCCACAAAGAATCAGAATTTGCGAACCTCGTCTTCACCCCTTTCCACCCCCAAGACCGAAAAACGTAAAAAAATCGGGGAAACCGCCGTTTTCACCTGCATGACTTTTCTTTTCACGGAAATTAGTTTAAGGCCACCTATTCTAACTATCCACAAAGAATCAGAATTTGCGAACCTCGTCTTCCCCCCTTTCCACCCCCAAGACCGAAAAACGTAAAAAAATCGGGGAAACCGCCGTTTTCACTTGCATGACTTTTCTTTTCACGGAAATTAGTTTAAGGCCACCTATTCTAACTATCCACAAAGAATCAGAATTTGCGAACCTCGTCTTCACCCCTTTCCACCCCCAAGACCGAAAAACGTAAAAAAATCGGGGAAACCGCCGTTTTCACTTGCATGACTTTTCTTTTCACGGAAATTAGTTTAAGGCCACCTATTCTAACTATCCACAAAGAATCAGAATTTGCGAACCTCGTCTTCACCCCTTTCCACCCCCAAGGCCGAAAAACTTAAAAAAATCGGGAAAACCGCCGTTTTCACTTGCATGACTTTTCTTTTCACGGAAATTAGTTTAAGGCCACCTATTCTAACTATCCACAAAGAATCAGAATTTGCGAACCTCGTCTTCACCCCTTTCCACCCCCAAGACCGAAAAACGTAAAAAAATCGGGGAAACCGCCGTTTTCACTTGCATGACTTTTCTTTTCACGGAAATTAGTTTAAGGCCACCTATTCTAACTATCCACAAAGAATCAGAATTTGCGAACCTCGTCTTCACCCCTTTCCACCCCCAAGACCGAAAAACGTAAAAAAATCGGGGAAACCGCCGTTTTCACTTGCATGACTTTTCTTTTCACGGAAATTAGTTTAAGGCCCCCTATTCTAACTATCCACAAAGAATCAGAATTTGCGAACCTCGTCTTCACCCCTTTCCACCCCCAAGACCGAAAAACGTAAAAAAATCGGGGAAACCGCCGTTTTCACTTGTATGACTTTTCTTTTCACGGAAATTAGTTTAAGGCCACCTATTCTAACTATCCACAAAGAATCAGAATTTGCGAACCTCGTCTTCACCCCTTTCCACCCCCAAGACCGAAAAACTTAAAAAAATCGGGAAAACCGCCGTTTTCACTTGCATGACTTTTCTTTTCACAGAAATTACTTTAAGGCCACCTATTCTAACTATCCACAAAGAATCAGAATTTGCGAACCTCGTCTTCACCCCTTTCCACCCCCAAGACCGAAAAACTTAAAAAAATCGGGAAAACCGCCGTTTTCACTTGCATGACTTTTCTTTTCAGGGAAATTAGTTTAAGGCCACCTATTCTAACTATCCACAAAGAATCAGAATTTGCGAACCTCGTCTTCACCCCTTTCCACCCCCAAGACCGAAAAACGTAAAAAAATCGGGGAAACCGCCGTTTTCACTTGCATGACTTTTCTTTTCACGGAAATTAGTTTAAGGCCACCTATTCTACCAATCCACAAAGAATCAGAATTTGCGAACCTCGTCTTCACCCCTTTCCACCCCCAAGACCGAAAAACTTAAAAAAATCGGGAAAACCGCCGTTTTCACTTGCATGACTTTTCTTTTCACGGAAATTAGTTTAAGGCCACCTATTCTAACTATCCACAAAGAATCAGAATTTGCGAACCTCGTCTTCACCCCTTTCCACCCCCAAGACCGAAAAACGTAAAAAAATCGGGGAAACCGCCGTTTTCACTTGCATGACTTTTCTTTTCACGGAAATTAGTTTAAGGCCACCTATTCTAACTATCCACGAAGAATCAGAATTTGCGAACCTCGTCTTCACCCCTTTCCACCCCCAAGACCGAAAAACTTAAAAAAATCGGGAAAACCGCCGTTTTCACTTGCATGACTTTTCTTTTCACGGAAATTAGTTTAAGGCCACCTATTCTAACTATCCACAAAGAATCAGAATTTGCGAACCTCGTCTTCACCCCTTTCCACCCCCAAGACCGAAAAACGTAAAAAAATCGGGGAAACCGCCGTTTTCACTTGCATGACTTTTCTTTTCACGGAAATTAGTTTAAGGCCACCTATTCTAACTATCCACAAAGAATCAGAATTTGCGAACCTCGACTTCACCCTTTTCCACCCCCAAGACCGAAAAACTTAAAAAAATCGGGAAAACCGCCGTTTTCACTTGCATGACTTTTCTTTTCACGGAAATTAGTTTAAGGCCACCTATTCTAACTATCCACAAAGAATCAGAATTTGCGAACCTCGTCTTCACCCCTTTCCACCCCCAAGACCGAAAAACGTAAAAAAATCGGGGAAACCGCCGTTTTCACTTGCATGACTTTTCTTTTCACGGAAATTAGTTTAAGGCCACCTATTCTAACTATCCACAAAGAATCAGAATTTGCGAACCTCGTCTTCACCCCTTTCCACCCCCAAGACCGAAAAACTTAAAAAAATCGGGAAAACCGCCGTTTTCACTTGCATGACTTTTCTTTTCACGGAAATTAGTTTAAGGCCACCTATTCTAACTATCCACAAAGAATCAGAATTTGCGAACCTCGTCTTCACCCCTTTCCACCCCCAAGACCGAAAAACGTAAAAAAATCGGGGAAACCGCCGTTTTCACTTGCATGACTTTTCTTTTCACGGAAATTAGTTTAAGGCCACCTATTCTAACTATCCACAAAGAATCAGAATTTGCGAACCTCGTCTTCACCCCTTTCCACCCCCAAGACCGAAAAACGTAAAAAAATCGGGGAAACCGCCGTTTTCACTTGCATGACTTTTCTTTTCACGGAAATTAGTTTAAGGCCACCTATTCTAACTATCCACAAAGAATCAGAATTTGCGAACCTCGTCTTCACCCCTTTCCACCCCCAAGACCGAAAAACTTAAAAAAATCGGGAAAACCGCCGTTTTCACTTGCATGACTTTTCTTTTCACAGAAATTACTTTAAGGCCACCTATTCTAACTATCCACAAAGAATCAGAATTTGCGAACCTCGTCTTCACCCCTTTCCACCCCCAAGACCGAAAAACGTAAAAAAATCGGGGAAACCGCCGTTTTCACTTGCATGACTTTTATTTTCACGGAAATTAGTTTAAGGCCACCTATTCTAACTATCCACAAAGAATCAGAATTTGCGAACCTCGTCTTCACCCCTTTCCACCCCCAAGACCGAAAAACGTAAAAAAATCGGGGAAACCGCCGTTTTCACTTGCATGACTTTTCTTTTCACGGAAATTAGTTTAAGGCCCCCTATTCTAACTATCCACAAAGAATCAGAATTTGCGAACCTCGTCTTCACCCCTTTCCACCCCCAAGACCGAAAAACTTTAAAAAATCGGGAAAACCGCCGTTTTCACTTGCATGACTTTTCTTTTCAGGGAAATTGGTTTAAGGCCACCTATTCTAACTATCCACAAAGAATCAGAATTTGCGAACCTCGTCTTCACCCCTTTCCACCCCCAAGACCGAAAAACGTAAAAAAATCGGGGAAACCGCCGTTTTCACTTGCATGACTTTTCTTTTCACGGAAATTAGTTTAAGGCCACCTATTCTAACTATCCACAAAGAATCAGAATTTGCGAACCTCGTCTTCACCCCTTTCCACCCCCAAGACCGAAAAACGTAAAAAAATCGGGGAAACCGCCGTTTTCACTTGCATGACTTTTCTTTTCACGGAAATTAGTTTAAGGCCACCTATTCTAACTATCCACAAAGAATCAGAATTTGCGAACCTCGTCTTCACCCCTTTCCACCCCCAAGACCGAAAAGCGTAAAAAAATCGGGGAAACCGCCGTTTTCACTTGCATGACTTTTCTTTTCACGGAAATTAGTTTAAGGCCACCTATTCTAACTATCCACAAAGAATCAGAATTTGCGAACCTCGTCTTCACCCCTTTCCACCCCCAAGACCGAAAAACGTAAAAAAATCGGGGAAACCGCCGTTTTCACTTGCATGACTTTTCTTTTCACGGAAATTAGTTTAAGGCCACCTATTCTAACTATCCACAAAGAATCAGAATTTGCGAACCTCGTCTTCACCCCTTTCCACCCCCAAGACCGAAAAACGTAAAAAAATCGGGGAAACCGCCGTTTTCACTTGCATGACTTTTCTTTTCACGGAAATTAGTTTAAGGCCACCTATTCTAACTATCCACAAATAATCAGAATTTGCGAACCTCGTCTTCACCCCTTTCCACCCCCAAGACCGAAAAACTTTAAAAAAATCGGGAAAACCGCCGTTTTCACTTGCATGACTTTTCTTTTCACGGAAATTAATTTAAGGCCACCTATTCTAACTATCCACAAAGAATCAGAATTTGCGAACCTCGTCTTCACCCCTTTCCACCCCCAAGACCGAAAAACGTAAAAAAATCGGGGAAACCGCCGTTTTCACCTGCATGACTTTTCTTTTCACGGAAATTAGTTTAAGGCCACCTATTCTAACTATCCACAAAGAATCAGAATTTGCGAACCTCGTCTTCCCCCCTTTCCACCCCCAAGACCGAAAAACGTAAAAAAATCGGGGAAACCGCCGTTTTCACTTGCATGACTTTTCTTTTCACGGAAATTAGTTTAAGGCCACCTATTCTAACTATCCACAAAGAATCAGAATTTGCGAACCTCGTCTTCACCCCTTTCCACCCCCAAGACCGAAAAACGTAAAAAAATCGGGGAAACCGCCGTTTTCACTTGCATGACTTTTCTTTTCACGGAAATTAGTTTAAGGCCACCTATTCTAACTATCCACAAAGAATCAGAATTTGCGAACCTCGTCTTCACCCCTTTCCACCCCCAAGACCGAAAAACGTAAAAAAATCGGGGAAACCGCCGTTTTCACCTGCATGACTTTTCTTTTCACGGAAATTAGTTTAAGGCCACCTATT
This sequence comes from Pseudeuparius sepicola, assembly GCA_963920635.1. Lineage (NCBI taxonomy): Eukaryota > Metazoa > Arthropoda > Insecta > Coleoptera > Anthribidae > Pseudeuparius > Pseudeuparius sepicola. The sequence goes on along the minus strand of OY987300.1, from coordinate 11,384,563 downwards.
CTAACTATCCACAAAGAATCAGAATTTGCGAACCTCGTCTTCACCCCTTTCCACCCCCAAGACCGAAAAACGTAAAAAAATCGGGGAAACCGCCGTTTTCACTTGCATGACTTCTGTTCGGGGAAATTAGTTTCAAGTTTTCTTATATTACCTTATGTTTTGTTTTTTTTTTCACTACAGCACTCGTGCTGTAAGGGCATCTATTACTACACTAGTGGATTAGTGCAGTAATAGATGCCTTTTCGGAACTATATAACTGTAAAATTCATACTATTAAATGAAATTAGATTAAAATAGTTTACTTTTAAATAATAAATAAAACTTTCACAACTGGTCAGTAGGTGGCGTTTTAATTTGTAAATTAACTGATTAACTCAAAAACTCATCCTGTTCGTTCGCCTATCGACTTAAACGTTTGCGGAATCAGGAATTTCAGTTTCGGAATTTCCGCTCCAAATTAGGTAGTTGCGTTGTGCTGGCGATTTCCAACAACTTTTCCCCATAACTTTTTCGCAAAGAACCTACTCGAGTCACCCTGTTCGTTTGCCTATCGACTTGAACGTTTGCGGAATCAGGAATTTCATTTTCGGAATTTCCGCTCCAAATTCGGTAGTTGCGTTGTGCTGGTGATTTCCAACAACTTTTCCCGATAACTTTTTCGCCAAGAACCTACTCGAGTCACCCCGTTCGTTTGCCTATCGACTTGAACGTTTGCGGAATCAGGAATTTCATTTTCGGAATTTCCGCTCCAAATTCGGTAGTTGCGTTGTGCTGGTGATTTCCAACAACTTTTCCCGATAACTTTTTCGCCAAGAACCTACTCGAGTCACCCCGTTCGTTTGCCTATCGACTTAGCCGTTTGAGGAATCAGGAATTTCAGTTTCGGAATTTCCGCTCCAAATTCGGTAGTTGCGTTGTGCTGGTGATTTCCAACAACTTTTCCCCATAACTTTTTCGCAAAGAACCTACTCGAGTCATCCCGTTCGTTTGCCTATCGACTTGAACGTTTGCGGAATCAGGAATTTCATTTTCGGAATTTCCGCTCCAAATTCGGTAGTTGCGTTGTGCTGGTGATTTCCAACAACTTTTCCCGATAACTTTTTCGCCAAGAACCTACTCGAGTCACCCCGTTCGTTTGCCTATCGACTTGAACGTTTGCGGAATCAGGAATTTCATTTTCGGAATTTCCGCTCCAAATTCGGTAGTTGCGTTGTGCTGGTGATTTCCAACAACTTTTCCCGATAACTTTTTCGCCAAGAACCTACTCGAGTCACCCCGTTCGTTTGCCTATCGACTTAGCCGTTTGAGGAATCAGGAATTTCAGTTTCGGAATTTCCGCTCCAAATTCGGTAGTTGCGTTGTGCTGGCGATTTCCAACAACTTTTCCCGATAACTTTTTCGCCAAGAACCTACTCGAGTCACCCCGTTCGTTTGCCTATCGACTTAGCCGTTTGAGGAATCAGGAATTTCAGTTTCGGAATTTCCGCTGGAAATTCGGTAGTTGCGTTGTGCTGGTGATTTCCAACAACTTTTCCCCATAACTTTTTCGCGAAGAACCTACTCGAGTCATCCCGTTCGTTTGCCTATCGACTTAGCCGTTTGAAGAATCAGGAATTCCCGTTTCGGAATTTCCGCTCCAAATTCGGTAGTTGCGTTGTGCTGGTGATTTCCAACAACTTTTCCCCATAACTTTTTCGCGAAGAACCTACTCGAGTCACCCTGTTCGTTTGCCTATCGACTTAGCCGTTTGAGGAATCAGGAATTTCAGTTTCGGAATTTCCGCTGGAAATTCGGTAGTTGCGTTGTGCTGGTGATTTCCAACAACTTTTCCCCATAACTTTTTCGCGAAGAACCTACTCGAGTCATCCCGTTCGTTTGCCTATCGACTTAGCCGTTTGAGGAATCAGGAATTTCAGTTTCGGAATTTCCGCTCCAAATTCGGTAGTTGCGTTGTGCTGGTGATTTCCAACAACTTTTCCCCATAACTTTTTCGCGAAGAACCTACTCGAGTCACCCCGTTCGTTTGCCTATCGACTTAGCCGTTTGAGGAATCAGGAATTTCAGTTTCGGAATTTCCGCTGGAAATTCGGTAGTTGCGTTGTGCTGGTGATTTCCAACAACTTTTCCCCATAACTTTTTCGCGAAGAACCTACTCGAGTCATCCCGTTCGTTTGCCTATCGACTTAGCCGTTTGAGGAATCAGGAATTTCATTTTCGGAATTTCCGCTCCAAATTCGGTAGTTGCGTTGTGCTGGTGATTTCCAACAACTTTTCCCGATAACTTTTTCGCCAAGAACCTACTCGAGTCACCCCGTTCGTTTGCCTATCGACTTGAACGTTTGCGGAATCAGGAATTTCATTTTCGGAATTTCCGCTCCAAATTCGGTAGTTGCGTTGTGCTGGTGATTTCCAACAACTTTTCCCGATAACTTTTTCGCCAAGAACCTACTCGAGTCACCCCGTTCGTTTGCCTATCGACTTAGCCGTTTGAGGAATCAGGAATTTCAGTTTCGGAATTTCCGCTCCAAATTCGGTAGTTGCGTTGTGCTGGTGATTTCCAACAACTTTTCCCCATAACTTTTTCGCAAAGAACCTACTCGAGTCATCCCGTTCGTTTGCCTATCGACTTGAACGTTTGCGGAATCAGGAATTTCATTTTCGGAATTTCCGCTCCAAATTCGGTAGTTGCGTTGTGCTGGTGATTTCCAACAACTTTTTCCGATAACTTTTTCGCCAAGAACCTACTCGAGTCACCCCGTTCGTTTGCCTATCGACTTGAACGTTTGCGGAATCAGGAATTTCATTTTCGGAATTTCCGCTCCAAATTCGGTAGTTGCGTTGTGCTGGTGATTTCCAACAACTTTTCCCTATAACTTTTTCGCCAAGAACCTACTCGAGTCACCCCGTTCGTTTGCCTATCGACTTAGCCGTTTGAGGAATCAGGAATTTCAGTTTCGGAATTTCCGCTCCAAATTCGGTAGTTGCGTTGTGCTGGCGATTTCCAACAACTTTTCCCGATAACTTTTTCGCCAAGAACCTACTCGAGTCACCCCGTTCGTTTGCCTATCGACTTAGCCGTTTGAGGAATCAGGAATTTCAGTTTCGGAATTTCCGCTGGAAATTCGGTAGTTGCGTTGTGCTGGTGATTTCCAACAACTTTTCCCCATAACTTTTTCGCGAAGAACCTACTCGAGTCATCCCGTTCGTTTGCCTATCGACTTAGCCGTTTGAAGAATCAGGAATTCCCGTTTCGGAATTTCCGCTCCAAATTCGGTAGTTGCGTTGTGCTGGTGATTTCCAACAACTTTTCCCCATAACTTTTTCGCAAAGAACCTACTCGAGTCATCCCGTTCGTTTGCCTATCGACTTAGCCGTTTGAGGAATCAGGAATTTCAGTTTCGGAATTTCCGCTGGAAATTCGGTAGTTGCGTTGTGCTGGTGATTTCCAACAACTTTTCCCCATAACTTTTTCGCGAAGAACCTACTCGAGTCATCCCGTTCGTTTGCCTATCGACTTTGCCGTTTGAGGAATCAGGAATTTCAGTTTCGGAATTTCCGCTCCAAATTCGGTAGTTGCGTTGTGCTGGTGATTTCCAACAACTTTTCCCCATAACTTTTTCGCCAAGAACCTACTCGAGTCATCCCGTTCGTTTGCCTATCGACTTAGCCGTTTGAGGAATCAGGAATTTCAGTTTCGGAATTTCCGCTGGAAATTCGGTAGTTGCGTTGTGCTGGTGATTTCCAACAACTTTTCCCCATAACTTTTTCGCGAAGAACCTACTCGAGTCATCCCGTTCGTTTGCCTATCGACTTAGCCGTTTGAAGAATCAGGAATTCCCGTTTCGGAATTTCCGCTCCAAATTCGGTAGTTGCGTTGTGCTGGTGATTTCCAACAACTTTTCCCCATAACTTTTTCGCAAAGAACCTACTCGAGTCATCCCGTTCGTTTGCCTATCGACTTAGCCGTTTGAGGAATCAGGAATTTCAGTTTCGGAATTTCCGCTGGAAATTCGGTAGTTGCGTTGTGCTGGTGATTTCCAACAACTTTTCCCCATAACTTTTTCGCGAAGAACCTACTCGAGTCATCCCGTTCGTTTGCCTATCGACTTAGCCGTTTGAAGAATCAGGAATTCCCGTTTCGGAATTTCCGCTCCAAATTCGGTAGTTGCGTTGTGCTGGTGATTTCCAACAACTTTTCCCCATAACTTTTTCGCGAAGAACCTACTCGAGTCATCCCGTTCGTTTGCCTATCGACTTTGCCGTTTGAGGAATCAGGAATTTCAGTTTCGGAATTTCCGCTCCAAATTCGGTAGTTGCGTTGTGCTGGTGATTTCCAACAACTTTTCCCCATAACTTTTTCGCAAAGAACCTACTCGAGTCATCCCGTTCGTTTGCCTATCGACTTTGCCGTTTGAGGAATCAGGAATTTCAGTTTCGGAATTTCCGCTCCAAATTCGGTAGTTGCGTTGTGCTGGCGATTTCCAACAACTTTTCCCCATAACTTTTTCGCAAAGAACCTACTCGAGTCACCCTGTTCGTTTGCCTATCGACTTGAACGTTTGCGGAATCAGGAATTTCATTTTCGGAATATCCGCTCCAAATTCGGTAGTTGCGTTGTGCTGGTGATTTCCAACAACTTTTCCCGATAACTTTTTCGCCAAGACCCTACTCGAGTCACCCCGTTCGTTTGCCTATCGACTTAGCCGTTTGAGGAATCAGGAATTTCAGTTTCGGAATTTCCGCTCCAAATTCGGTAGTTGCGTTGTGCTGGTGATTTCCAACAACTTTTCCCCATAACTTTTTCGCCAAGAACCTACTCGAGTCATCCCGTTCGTTTGCCTATCGACTTAGCCGTTTGAGGAATCAGGAATTTCAGTTTCGGAATTTCCGCTGGAAATTCGGTAGTTGCGTTGTGCTGGTGATTTCCAACAACTTTTCCCCATAACTTTTTCGCCAAGAACCTACTCGAGTCATCCCGTTCGTTTGCCTATCGACTTAGCCGTTTGAAGAATCAGGAATTCCCGTTTCGGAATTTCCGCTCCAAATTCGGTAGTTGCGTTGTGCTGGTGATTTCCAACAACTTTTCCCCATAACTTTTTCGCAAAGAACCTACTCGAGTCATCCCGTTCGTTTGCCTATCGACTTAGCCGTTTGAGGAATCAGGAATTTCAGTTTCGGAATTTCCGCTGGAAATTCGGTAGTTGCGTTGTGCTGGTGATTTCCAACAACTTTTCCCCATAACTTTTTCGCGAAGAACCTACTCGAGTCATCCCGTTCGTTTGCCTATCGACTTAGCCGTTTGAAGAATCAGGAATTCCCGTTTCGGAATTTCCGCTCCAAATTCGGTAGTTGCGTTGTGCTGGTGATTTCCAACAACTTTTCCCCATAACTTTTTCGCGAAGAACCTACTCGAGTCACCCCGTTCGTTTGCCTATCGACTTAGCCGTTTGAGGAATCAGGAATTTCAGTTTCGGAATTTCCGCTGGAAATTCGGTAGTTGCGTTGTGCTGGTGATTTCCAACAACTTTTCCCCATAACTTTTTCGCGAAGAACCTACTCGAGTCATCCCGTTCGTTTGCCTATCGACTTAGCCGTTTGAGGAATCAGGAATTTCATTTTCGGAATTTCCGCTCCAAATTCGGTAGTTGCGTTGTGCTGGTGATTTCCAACAACTTTTCCCTATAACTTTTTCGCCAAGAACCTACTCGAGTCACCCCGTTCGTTTGCCTATCGACTTAGCCGTTTGAGGAATCAGGAATTTCAGTTTCGGAATTTCCGCTCCAAATTCGGTAGTTGCGTTGTGCTGGCGATTTCCAACAACTTTTCCCGATAACTTTTTCGCCAAGAACCTACTCGAGTCACCCCGTTCGTTTGCCTATCGACTTAGCCGTTTGAGGAATCAGGAATTTCAGTTTCGGAATTTCCGCTGGAAATTCGGTAGTTGCGTTGTGCTGGTGATTTCCAACAACTTTTCCCCATAACTTTTTCGCGAAGAACCTACTCGAGTCATCCCGTTCGTTTGCCTATCGACTTAGCCGTTTGAAGAATCAGGAATTCCCGTTTCGGAATTTCCGCTCCAAATTCGGTAGTTGCGTTGTGCTGGTGATTTCCAACAACTTTTCCCCATAACTTTTTCGCAAAGAACCTACTCGAGTCATCCCGTTCGTTTGCCTATCGACTTAGCCGTTTGAGGAATCAGGAATTTCAGTTTCGGAATTTCCGCTGGAAATTCGGTAGTTGCGTTGTGCTGGTGATTTCCAACAACTTTTCCCCATAGCTTTTTCGCGAAGAACCTACTCGAGTCATCCCGTTCGTTTGCCTATCGACTTTGCCGTTTGAGGAATCAGGAATTTCAGTTTCGGAATTTCCGCTCCAAATTCGGTAGTTGCGTTGTGCTGGTGATTTCCAACAACTTTTCCCCATAACTTTTTCGCCAAGAACCTACTCGAGTCATCCCGTTCGTTTGCCTATCGACTTAGCCGTTTGAGGAATCAGGAATTTCAGTTTCGGAATTTCCGCTGGAAATTCGGTAGTTGCGTTGTGCTGGTGATTTCCAACAACTTTTCCCCATAACTTTTTCGCGAAGAACCTACTCGAGTCATCCCGTTCGTTTGCCTATCGACTTAGCCGTTTGAAGAATCAGGAATTCCCGTTTCGGAATTTCCGCTCCAAATTCGGTAGTTGCGTTGTGCTGGTGATTTCCAACAACTTTTCCCCATAACTTTTTCGCAAAGAACCTACTCGAGTCATCCCGTTCGTTTGCCTATCGACTTAGCCGTTTGAGGAATCAGGAATTTCAGTTTCGGAATTTCCGCTGGAAATTCGGTAGTTGCGTTGTGCTGGTGATTTCCAACAACTTTTCCCCATAACTTTTTCGCGAAGAACCTACTCGAGTCATCCCGTTCGTTTGCCTATCGACTTAGCCGTTTGAAGAATCAGGAATTCCCGTTTCGGAATTTCCGCTCCAAATTCGGTAGTTGCGTTGTGCTGGTGATTTCCAACAACTTTTCCCCATAACTTTTTCGCGAAGAACCTACTCGAGTCATCCCGTTCGTTTGCCTATCGACTTTGCCGTTTGAGGAATCAGGAATTTCAGTTTCGGAATTTCCGCTCCAAATTCGGTAGTTGCGTTGTGCTGGTGATTTCCAACAACTTTTCCCCATAACTTTTTCGCGAAGAACCTACTCGAGTCACCCCGTTCGTTTGCCTATCGACTTAGCCGTTTGAGGAATCAGGAATTTCAGTTTCGGAATTTCCGCTGGAAATTCGGTAGTTGCGTTGTGCTGGTGATTTCCAACAACTTTTCCCCATAACTTTTTCGCGAAGAACCTACTCGAGTCATCCCGTTCGTTTGCCTATCGACTTAGCCGTTTGAGGAATCAGGAATTTCATTTTCGGAATTTCCGCTCCAAATTCGGTAGTTGCGTTGTGCTGGTGATTTCCAACAACTTTTCCCTATAACTTTTTCGCCAAGAACCTACTCGAGTCACCCCGTTCGTTTGCCTATCGACTTAGCCGTTTGAGGAATCAGGAATTTCAGTTTCGGAATTTCCGCTCCAAATTCGGTAGTTGCGTTGTGCTGGCGATTTCCAACAACTTTTCCCGATAACTTTTTCGCCAAGAACCTACTCGAGTCACCCCGTTCGTTTGCCTATCGACTTAGCCGTTTGAGGAATCAGGAATTTCAGTTTCGGAATTTCCGCTGGAAATTCGGTAGTTGCGTTGTGCTGGTGATTTCCAACAACTTTTCCCCATAACTTTTTCGCGAAGAACCTACTCGAGTCATCCCGTTCGTTTGCCTATCGACTTAGCCGTTTGAAGAATCAGGAATTCCCGTTTCGGAATTTCCGCTCCAAATTCGGTAGTTGCGTTGTGCTGGTGATTTCCAACAACTTTTCCCCATAACTTTTTCGCAAAGAACCTACTCGAGTCATCCCGTTCGTTTGCCTATCGACTTAGCCGTTTGAGGAATCAGGAATTTCAGTTTCGGAATTTCCGCTGGAAATTCGGTAGTTGCGTTGTGCTGGTGATTTCCAACAACTTTTCCCCATAGCTTTTTCGCGAAGAACCTACTCGAGTCATCCCGTTCGTTTGCCTATCGACTTTGCCGTTTGAGGAATCAGGAATTTCAGTTTCGGAATTTCCGCTCCAAATTCGGTAGTTGCGTTGTGCTGGTGATTTCCAACAACTTTTCCCCATAACTTTTTCGCCAAGAACCTACTCGAGTCATCCCGTTCGTTTGCCTATCGACTTAGCCGTTTGAGGAATCAGGAATTTCAGTTTCGGAATTTCCGCTGGAAATTCGGTAGTTGCGTTGTGCTGGTGATTTCCAACAACTTTTCCCCATAACTTTTTCGCGAAGAACCTACTCGAGTCATCCCGTTCGTTTGCCTATCGACTTAGCCGTTTGAAGAATCAGGAATTCCCGTTTCGGAATTTCCGCTCCAAATTCGGTAGTTGCGTTGTGCTGGTGATTTCCAACAACTTTTCCCCATAACTTTTTCGCAAAGAACCTACTCGAGTCACCCCGTTCGTTTGCCTATCGACTTAGCCGTTTGAGGAATCAGGAATTTCAGTTTCGGAATTTCCGCTCCAAATTCGGTAGTTGCGTTGTGCTGGTGATTTCCAACAACTTTTCCCCATAACTTTTTCGCCAAGAACCTACTCGAGTCATCCCGTTCGTTTGCCTATCGACTTAGCCGTTTGAGGAATCAGGAATTTCAGTTTCGGAATTTCCGCTGGAAATTCGGTAGTTGCGTTGTGCTGGTGATTTCCAACAACTTTTCCCCATAACTTTTTCGCGAAGAACCTACTCGAGTCATCCCGTTCGTTTGCCTATCGACTTAGCCGTTTGAAGAATCAGGAATTCCCGTTTCGGAATATCCGCTCCAAATTCGGTAGTTGCGTTGTGCTGGTGATTTCCAACAACTTTTCCCGATAACTTTTTCGCCAAGACCCTACTCGAGTCACCCCGTTCGTTTGCCTATCGACTTAGCCGTTTGAGGAATCAGGAATTTCAGTTTCGGAATTTCCGCTCCAAATTCGGTAGTTGCGTTGTGCTGGTGATTTCCAACAACTTTTCCCCATAACTTTTTCGCCAAGAACCTACTCGAGTCATCCCGTTCGTTTGCCTATCGACTTAGCCGTTTGAGGAATCAGGAATTTCAGTTTCGGAATTTCCGCTGGAAATTCGGTAGTTGCGTTGTGCTGGTGATTTCCAACAACTTTTCCCCATAACTTTTTCGCCAAGAACCTACTCGAGTCATCCCGTTCGTTTGCCTATCGACTTAGCCGTTTGAAGAATCAGGAATTCCCGTTTCGGAATTTCCGCTCCAAATTCGGTAGTTGCGTTGTGCTGGTGATTTCCAACAACTTTTCCCCATAACTTTTTCGCAAAGAACCTACTCGAGTCATCCCGTTCGTTTGCCTATCGACTTAGCCGTTTGAGGAATCAGGAATTTCAGTTTCGGAATTTCCGCTGGAAATTCGGTAGTTGCGTTGTGCTGGTGATTTCCAACAACTTTTCCCCATAACTTTTTCGCGAAGAACCTACTCGAGTCATCCCGTTCGTTTGCCTATCGACTTAGCCGTTTGAAGAATCAGGAATTCCCGTTTCGGAATTTCCGCTCCAAATTCGGTAGTTGCGTTGTGCTGGTGATTTCCAACAACTTTTCCCCATAACTTTTTCGCGAAGAACCTACTCGAGTCACCCCGTTCGTTTGCCTATCGACTTAGCCGTTTGAGGAATCAGGAATTTCAGTTTCGGAATTTCCGCTGGAAATTCGGTAGTTGCGTTGTGCTGGTGATTTCCAACAACTTTTCCCCATAACTTTTTCGCGAAGAACCTACTCGAGTCATCCCGTTCGTTTGCCTATCGACTTAGCCGTTTGAGGAATCAGGAATTTCATTTTCGGAATTTCCGCTCCAAATTCGGTAGTTGCGTTGTGCTGGTGATTTCCAACAACTTTTCCCTATAACTTTTTCGCCAAGAACCTACTCGAGTCACCCCGTTCGTTTGCCTATCGACTTAGCCGTTTGAGGAATCAGGAATTTCAGTTTCGGAATTTCCGCTCCAAATTCGGTAGTTGCGTTGTGCTGGCGATTTCCAACAACTTTTCCCGATAACTTTTTCGCCAAGAACCTACTCGAGTCACCCCGTTCGTTTGCCTATCGACTTAGCCGTTTGAGGAATCAGGAATTTCAGTTTCGGAATTTCCGCTGGAAATTCGGTAGTTGCGTTGTGCTGGTGATTTCCAACAACTTTTCCCCATAACTTTTTCGCGAAGAACCTACTCGAGTCATCCCGTTCGTTTGCCTATCGACTTAGCCGTTTGAAGAATCAGGAATTCCCGTTTCGGAATTTCCGCTCCAAATTCGGTAGTTGCGTTGTGCTGGTGATTTCCAACAACTTTTCCCCATAACTTTTTCGCAAAGAACCTACTCGAGTCATCCCGTTCGTTTGCCTATCGACTTAGCCGTTTGAGGAATCAGGAATTTCAGTTTCGGAATTTCCGCTGGAAATTCGGTAGTTGCGTTGTGCTGGTGATTTCCAACAACTTTTCCCCATAGCTTTTTCGCGAAGAACCTACTCGAGTCATCCCGTTCGTTTGCCTATCGACTTTGCCGTTTGAGGAATCAGGAATTTCAGTTTCGGAATTTCCGCTCCAAATTCGGTAGTTGCGTTGTGCTGGTGATTTCCAACAACTTTTCCCCATAACTTTTTCGCCAAGAACCTACTCGAGTCATCCCGTTCGTTTGCCTATCGACTTAGCCGTTTGAGGAATCAGGAATTTCAGTTTCGGAATTTCCGCTGGAAATTCGGTAGTTGCGTTGTGCTGGTGATTTCCAACAACTTTTCCCCATAACTTTTTCGCGAAGAACCTACTCGAGTCATCCCGTTCGTTTGCCTATCGACTTAGCCGTTTGAAGAATCAGGAATTCCCGTTTCGGAATTTCCGCTCCAAATTCGGTAGTTGCGTTGTGCTGGTGATTTCCAACAACTTTTCCCCATAACTTTTTCGCAAAGAACCTACTCGAGTCATCCCGTTCGTTTGCCTATCGACTTAGCCGTTTGAGGAATCAGGAATTTCAGTTTCGGAATTTCCGCTGGAAATTCGGTAGTTGCGTTGTGCTGGTGATTTCCAACAACTTTTCCCCATAACTTTTTCGCGAAGAACCTACTCGAGTCATCCCGTTCGTTTGCCTATCGACTTAGCCGTTTGAAGAATCAGGAATTCCCGTTTCGGAATTTCCGCTCCAAATTCGGTAGTTGCGTTGTGCTGGTGATTTCCAACAACTTTTCCCCATAACTTTTTCGCGAAGAACCTACTCGAGTCATCCCGTTCGTTTGCCTATCGACTTTGCCGTTTGAGGAATCAGGAATTTCAGTTTCGGAATTTCCGCTCCAAATTCGGTAGTTGCGTTGTGCTGGTGATTTCCAACAACTTTTCCCCATAACTTTTTCGCGAAGAACCTACTCGAGTCACCCCGTTCGTTTGCCTATCGACTTAGCCGTTTGAGGAATCAGGAATTTCAGTTTCGGAATTTCCGCTGGAAATTCGGTAGTTGCGTTGTGCTGGTGATTTCCAACAACTTTTCCCCATAACTTTTTCGCGAAGAACCTACTCGAGTCATCCCGTTCGTTTGCCTATCGACTTAGCCGTTTGAGGAATCAGGAATTTCATTTTCGGAATTTCCGCTCCAAATTCGGTAGTTGCGTTGTGCTGGTGATTTCCAACAACTTTTCCCTATAACTTTTTCGCCAAGAACCTACTCGAGTCACCCCGTTCGTTTGCCTATCGACTTAGCCGTTTGAGGAATCAGGAATTTCAGTTTCGGAATTTCCGCTCCAAATTCGGTAGTTGCGTTGTGCTGGCGATTTCCAACAACTTTTCCCGATAACTTTTTCGCCAAGAACCTACTCGAGTCACCCCGTTCGTTTGCCTATCGACTTAGCCGTTTGAGGAATCAGGAATTTCAGTTTCGGAATTTCCGCTGGAAATTCGGTAGTTGCGTTGTGCTGGTGATTTCCAACAACTTTTCCCCATAACTTTTTCGCGAAGAACCTACTCGAGTCATCCCGTTCGTTTGCCTATCGACTTAGCCGTTTGAAGAATCAGGAATTCCCGTTTCGGAATTTCCGCTCCAAATTCGGTAGTTGCGTTGTGCTGGTGATTTCCAACAACTTTTCCCCATAACTTTTTCGCAAAGAACCTACTCGAGTCATCCCGTTCGTTTGCCTATCGACTTAGCCGTTTGAGGAATCAGGAATTTCAGTTTCGGAATTTCCGCTGGAAATTCGGTAGTTGCGTTGTGCTGGTGATTTCCAACAACTTTTCCCCATAGCTTTTTCGCGAAGAACCTACTCGAGTCATCCCGTTCGTTTGCCTATCGACTTTGCCGTTTGAGGAATCAGGAATTTCAGTTTCGGAATTTCCGCTCCAAATTCGGTAGTTGCGTTGTGCTGGTGATTTCCAACAACTTTTCCCCATAACTTTTTCGCCAAGAACCTACTCGAGTCATCCCGTTCGTTTGCCTATCGACTTAGCCGTTTGAGGAATCAGGAATTTCAGTTTCGGAATTTCCGCTGGAAATTCGGTAGTTGCGTTGTGCTGGTGATTTCCAACAACTTTTCCCCATAACTTTTTCGCGAAGAACCTACTCGAGTCATCCCGTTCGTTTGCCTATCGACTTAGCCGTTTGAAGAATCAGGAATTCCCGTTTCGGAATTTCCGCTCCAAATTCGGTAGTTGCGTTGTGCTGGTGATTTCCAACAACTTTTCCCCATAACTTTTTCGCAAAGAACCTACTCGAGTCATCCCGTTCGTTTGCCTATCGACTTAGCCGTTTGAGGAATCAGGAATTTCAGTTTCGGAATTTCCGCTGGAAATTCGGTAGTTGCGTTGTGCTGGTGATTTCCAACAACTTTTCCCCATAACTTTTTCGCGAAGAACCTACTCGAGTCATCCCGTTCGTTTGCCTATCGACTTAGCCGTTTGAAGAATCAGGAATTCCCGTTTCGGAATTTCCGCTCCAAATTCGGTAGTTGCGTTGTGCTGGTGATTTCCAACAACTTTTCCCCATAACTTTTTCGCGAAGAACCTACTCGAGTCATCCCGTTCGTTTGCCTATCGACTTTGCCGTTTGAGGAATCAGGAATTTCAGTTTCGGAATTTCCGCTCCAAATTCGGTAGTTGCGTTGTGCTGGTGATTTCCAACAACTTTTCCCCATAACTTTTTCGCAAAGAACCTACTCGAGTCATCCCGTTCGTTTGCCTATCGACTTTGCCGTTTGAGGAATCAGGAATTTCAGTTTCGGAATTTCCGCTCCAAATTAGGTAGTTGCGTTGTGCTGGCGATTTCCAACAACTTTTCCCCATAACTTTTTCGCAAAGAACCTACTCGAGTCACCCTGTTCGTTTGCCTATCGACTTGAACGTTTGCGGAATCAGGAATTTCATTTTCGGAATTTCCGCTCCAAATTCGGTAGTTGCGTTGTGCTGGTGATTTCCAACAACTTTTTCCGATAACTTTTTCGCCAAGAACCTACTCGAGTCACCCCGTTCGTTTGCCTATCGACTTAGCCGTTTGAGGAATCAGGAATTTCAGTTTCGGAATTTCCGCTTCAAATTCGGTAGTTGCGTTGTGCTGGTGATTTCCAACGACTTTTCCCGATAACTTTTTCGCCAAGAACCTACTCGAGTCATCCCGTTCGTTTGCCTATCGACTTAGCCGTTTGAGGAATCAGGAATTCCCGTTTCGGAATTTCCGCTCCAAATTCGGTAGTTGCGTTGTGCTGGTGATTTCCAACAACTTTTCCCCATAACTTTTTCGCGAAGAACCTACTCGAGTCACCCTGTTCGTTTGTCTATCGACTTAAACGTTTGCGGAATCAGGAATTTCATTTTCGGAATTTCCGCTGGAAATTCGGTAGTTGCGTTGTGCTGGTGATTTCCAACAACTTTTCCCCATAACTTTTTCGCGAAGAACCTACTCGAGTCATCCCGTTCGTTTGCCTATCGACTTTGCCGTTTGAGGAATCAGGAATTTCAGTTTCGGAATTTCCGCTCCAAATTCGGTAGTTCCGTTGTGCTGGCGATTTCCAACAACTTTTCCCCATAACTTTTTCGCAAAGAACCTACTCGAGTCATCCCGTTCGTTTGCCTATCGACTTAGCCGTTTGCGCAATCAGGAATTTCAGTTTCGAAATTTCCGCTTCAAATTCGGTAGTTGCGTTGTGCTGGTGATTTCCAACAACTTTTCCCGATAACTTTTTCGCGAATAACCTACTCGAGTCATCCCGTTCGGGATTGCCGATTGACTTCCTCCTGTGGACTTTTCCCTGTGTCATCGTTTGGTTTCTGTTTCTTCTGGAGCTGCACTTGCCAGATCGCAGGTAGAGGCAGACATATAAGTCTAAACTTCTCGGGATTTTTTTTAGGAATTTCTCCGTGTATTTTTTATTATTCTCATTTATTTGTTTTAGCGTTTGTTTGTCGTGTTCGTTATTAGTATTAGTTAATTACTGCTTGGCTATATTTAGTGTTTATAGGATTTAAATATATTCTTTAGTATATATAAAATTTTTCCACATTACATATTGTTTTTCTACTTACGGAAATGGCTGGTAGGCCGCCGAAAATAAATGTTGCCAAATTGGCGGATTTTTTTAATGATAAATATCCAAACTTATCATACGAAAATATGTTACTTTTGAAAACCACTTCTCTAGAGATAGTCAATGCTACAAAATTTATCTACGAGAAAGATGGTAAGTCTTTGCGAAGTGCCATACAAACGTGCATTTTACGAAATAGTCGGGGTTTTAATTTGTTTCTGAAAACTCGCAAAAATAAAATCAATATTCTCCAAAACATCACTGTTAAGAAGGCGAATAATAAGAATCAGTTGAAGAGCAACATAGATGGCGTTCCCAGTGTTCATAAATATGAGATAAATATGGAAATAGCGGATTCTGCTTCAATTGAATTCAATTCGTTTGAGAATACCTGTGATGCAGACAATGAAGAAAGCATGGTTCATAAAACATTGAACGTCTCAGATTCTGGCAATAGAGATCCGTCTACCAGTGAAGATTCATTTCTCCCAGCACTTTCCCCTATCAGAAATACTACACACGACTTCGAAATTCTTCCCAAAGGAAGTAAAAATTTAAAGACCGATGAATGGAAGATTCCTTTCTACAAAGAGTGTAATACTTTCGAAGGTCAATTCAATCTAAACCCGGACGAATTTAATGCAATCTGCAAAAATAAAAAACTTATTCCCAAAACTTGGGTTTACGTAATTGGGAGAAAAATTGCACAATATATAAATAACGTGTGTGTTAATGTCAAATCATATCGATTTGCAAAAAGAAATGATAGCATTATTATTTATGCATATTGTTCCCATTTGTGCAAAAAATTTACCATTCACATTACAAAAGCATCACAAATCTATTCAAATCATTGTGCTAAAGTTTTTAGTACATCATTAAATTATAATCACAAAAAGCCGCTAACAAGATATTTAAAAGGGACAGATAGAGACATTTTAAAGAAGTCTTTAAAACATATTAAGCCTTCTGCCCTAAAAGAAAAATTAGTGAACCAGTCAGTGGAAACTCTAATTTCTCACGGAAATCTTCAAGATATAAAATCAGACAATGTTATCCGAAAAGCGCGATCTGAGAAATTAGGGCAGTTCGACTCCGATAAGGATGACATAGTAGACATGATTTATATGCAAAGGAGAAATTCTGCCTATATTAAAATGGTCTCCCAACCCTTCCAGGTTTACGTTTTCAGTCGGGAACAATTGGTTATTATAGAATTACTGAAATCTTTAAATAGCAAACCCGTTTTACATCTAGATGCTACCGGTTCCGTTGTAAGGAAACCGACGGGTGTTAAAACTCGTGTGTTTTATTATGCCGGTGTTTTAAACACGGGTAACAGAATAGTGCCCGTGGTTGAAATGTTTAGTTGCTTGCATGATGCAGTAACGATCTCAAACTGGTTGTGTAAATTTAAATCATTTTGTTTGCATAGCGGGAAGAGTTGGCCTATGTTTTCTAGAGTCGTCATCAACGCAGTTCTAGATGCTTTCAATCAACTGACTCTTCTAGAATATCTAGAAAAAACATTTGAATGGGCTAATCACATCGGAAATCTTGAGGGATTAACTTTAGTGTCGCTTTGTTGCTGTCACTTTTTTAAAATAATGTCAAACGACATTAATAAATGCGTAGAGGACTTGCACACAAGGAGACTATTCAAGGAACTGCTGGCGAGTAGTTTTAATCTGAAAAGTCTTCAAGAATTTGAGTCATGGTTCAAACCATTGGTGGTTTTATTAAATAGTAAAGCCGACAATCAGCGGACAAGAAGTGCTCTCAACAAGCTGGTCGAACTGAGCTGCAACAGTCAGTTCATACCAGAAAGAGTGTCCGAATTTGATTCTTCTACAATGGACGA
This sequence comes from Pseudeuparius sepicola, assembly GCA_963920635.1. NCBI lineage: Eukaryota > Metazoa > Arthropoda > Insecta > Coleoptera > Anthribidae > Pseudeuparius > Pseudeuparius sepicola. Next base: position 11,368,085 of record OY987300.1, on the reverse strand, counting down.
ACCTTACTCTGACAGCACCTATTCTCGTAGCCCCTATTACAAATTATTTAAAATTATAGCTCAAGAAGGATTGGGAACTATCCAAGAAATAAATGTTACAATATCAAACCCCTATTATAATGTAAATCTTTTCCAAACGATAATGCGAAAATACATACCCTTCATACCTTTGTGGAGTGGGATTTTATTCGACGAATCACCCGCGACCAATTTTAAAAGATTCAGCAACAGTAACGTAGAAGCTTGGTTTAAGATGACGAAGTACTTTATTATGGATGGCCGCCGAAATGAAAAATGCAGCCGGGTAGTTAGAGCTCTCAGAAAAAGAGTATTATTTATATATAAAGAAATAACCCTAAAGATTCCTAAGAATAGGTTAACATCCAGGAAAATTTCCAACAAAAAAGAGCGGATACTACCCGAAAATCAACAAATTTGTTCGATGTCTGCAAGAGAACAATGGCAACGAAAGTTACCGCGAAGACAAACAATTTTGAAGGTCGTCTTTTAAAAAATACTCTTCGAAACTTCAAGGCATCGCCAAGCAAATTGTCTCTTAGTTTAAAAAAAAAGGATGTTGACGATTTTCAAGATAATGGCTTATTAACGAAACCCGTCGTAGATGTGTCCTCTCTGGAAAACAAATGCTTACAGAAGTTAAAATCGATGGAGCTTTCTCAGGAAGACCGCAATATTATATTTCAAGAAACAATAGGACAACGAAATAGTCCTTCATGGAGAACCGAGAGGAAATTCAGATTAACATCATCTAATTTTGGGCGTGTATGTAAAGCAAAAACAGAAATAGCTAAAGAAAATATTGCTACAAGATTATTAAATGACCAAGTACCAAGAACCAATGCAATAGAACATGGAATCAAATATGAAATAGAAGCTCTAAGGGATTATGAGGAAATCCGAATTTTCCTATCTAGGATGTTCTGCCGGTGGCCTTGTCGGAACATGGGGCACCATTGAAATAAAATGCCCATATACCGCACGCTTTACTCACCCTAAAAAGGCTGCTCATGGCGGCCTAATAAAATGGTTGGATAATACGGGGAACTTAGACCTAAACAGCGACTATCACTACCAGATTCAAGGAGTGCTCCATATAACTAATAGAGAATGGTGTGATTTAATTGTCTGGACTTGGGGAGGAATGTTTGTACAAAGAATTTTTAAAGATAATGCTTTTTGGGAAACCCGTATGATTACACATTTAAATTTTTTTTATCTTAATTATATGCTGCCCCATATAGTACCACCCGAACCCAAACTTCTAGGGGGAAAGATTATTAACACAGATAAGAAAATTATTCAGCATAGCTCTGATCCTGTTTTAGCCAATGACTTACCGACGCTATTGCTTCTCCAGAACGGTTTAGTTGATGATGTCAAGTATTACTGTAAAAATGACAATTATGGAAACTATGTTATTGCAAAGTACACAACATCTTTTTCAGAAACAATAAATTGGGAACATTTTGACTCCCTAAATGACCGAAAATGGTTAACTGATTTTGCCATCGACTACAGTCTTCAAACGATAACGGAAAAATACCCAGATGCCATTTTGTTACCTTCAAGTAAGAGCTTGGCTATTTTTGAATTTGGCGACAGTCTACAACAAAGTTTTTTTGATGATCTTCCGGAAATCTCCGCGAATACTATCTTCATCATGCCGGTAATTGTGGCAACTCTGAGAAGTAGAGACCATTGGACTCTAGTTTCAGTTAATTTTAAGGATTTTTCGTTCACTTTCATAAACCCTATTAAACGTGATTTCTGTAAGGCATCAGAATTACTCAAAAGCTGGATAAAATTAGTAAAAAAATGGAATGAAGCTACAGGAAAGCAAATACCCACGGAGTGGCGGTTGCAGACGCCCCAGCACATCTTCCAAAAGGACGGTTACAACTGCGGGGTTTATGTGGTATACTTCACAAATCAATTATTAGCAAAAAAATCACTGACCGAATTTAAAAACATGGATCACTACAGGGTAGATTTAAAATACGATATATTGAAATCTGCGGATCTTTCGCATAAGAAGAACTGCTTAATTTGCGGGTTTGAAAGCATTGAGCATAATTCTTCCGCGGAAATTTGTAAAATTTGTAAGAGGATGATACACAAAAAATGCAGTTCTATATTGAATGGGCAATGCTCATTATGCCGTAATTATTTTAAAATGGTGTAATAGATTTTTTCAACTGCCCTCTATTTAAGAGAAATTATATTGTAAATAGCGAAAATATTCAGGGTGGCCCACCACGAACTGCATCGATCTATATATGGAAAACTAAAAGTAGGAAAATTCTGAAAATTTGGCACCTTACCAATGCCGATGGGCGCTGCTCAACTAAAATATATTGATGAATCTGGCACTTCCGGTTATACCGGAAGTCGATATCAACTTTCTTATTTCAAATGGAACACCCTGTATATTATTGCATTTATGGATTGTAGGCATCATTTTGGAACAAAAACATCCAACATGTCCTATGTCTAAATCCAACCGTTTTTGAGATATTTGGATTTTTCAAAAAAAAATGACAGGTGCAGACCTAAAGTCAATTAGCAATTTATACGAGGAAACCGCGAAATTTCAAAACGAATTTTTGGCATCGTGTAACAGAAGCCCTGACCTAGTGATTTCTGCTGAGAAATAAATCCGCTCTTATACAGGGTGTTCAAAAAATATAAATAAAAATTACATTCAAAATGTGCTTAAATCTCGAAATTTTCAAATGGAAACCCCCATTTTTTTTAATGCGATCTTAATCAGCACTAAAAATAATGACAACTTTGTGTAAGGTTTCCTATACCTAATGCAGTAATTTTCGATTAATTTACGAAAAACGCACTTTTCGTCCATAAAATGCGGGGTTTGTTTAACGCTTGGAAAATCATATTAGCCGTGGACGATGAAAAGACAATCGCGGCTGAGAAAATGTCACTTGGTTTATAAATTATTGTCGACAATAATGCCGGCGCGCTTAAAGTACCTGCACAAACGATGATTATTTTAATTTGTTTATTATCTACGGAGAATGCAACATAAAGTAATATCAAGAACGTGCGATACATTTGGGGCTCGCTCTGCACAAAAAACAAAACCATCGCCAAACACAAGTACAAAATTTTAAACTGTATGGACGTGTCAGAGAAAAATCACTTAAAAATACGCCTATTGTTACTGGCCTAAATTACACTACATTAAAACACTAAGAGACTAATAGTTAAAGAAATAACAAAATTTTAAACAGTAAGGATGTATCAAAGCAAAAATACAGTGTTAAAGGCAAGCAGAGACTAGAGAAGAAACCTTCCTCTTGTTCGTGTTAATTTAATAAATGTTCAAATTGTCTTCCTTGAACGTCTAAACACTTTTCACATCTCCGAAGTAGTTCTTTATGCGTAGCCCTTCCAATAGAGAGTGGATTTAAATTGGCAAACGCATGTCGCACTCTGTCCATGCAATCTTCCATTGTTATTAATGGAGTACTGTAAACTTGATTCTTTATTGTGCCCCAAATAAAGTAGTCAAGAACTGTGGATAGCGAGCCCCAAATGTATCGCACTTTCTTGATATTACTTTGTTGCATTCTCCATAGATAATAAACAAATTTAAATAATCGTCGTTTGTGTAATTTAAGCGCGCCGGCATTATTGTTGACAATAATTTATAAACCAAGTGACATTTCCTCAGCCGCGATTGTCTTTTCAAAGTCCACGGCTAATATGATTTTCCAAGCGTTAAGCAAACCCCGCATTTTATGGGCGAAAATTGGGTTTTTCGAAAATTACTGCATTTAGGTATAGGAAACCTTACACAAAGTTGTCATTATTTTTAGTGGTGAATAAGATCGCATTAAAAAAAATGGGGGTTTCCATTTGAAAATTTCGAGATTTAAGCACATTTTGAATGTAATTTTTAATCATATTTTGTGAACACCCTGTATAAGAACGGATTTATTTCTCAGCAGAGATCACTAGGTCAGGGCTTCTGTTCCACGATGCCAAAAATTCGTTTTGAAATTTCGCGGTTTCCTCGTATAAATTGCTAATTGACTTTAGGTCTGCACCTGTCATTGTTTTCGGAAAAATGCAAATATCTCAAAAACGGTTGGATTTAGACACGGGACATGTGGCATGTTTTTGTTCCAAAATGATGCCTAGAATCCAAAAATGCAATAATATACAGGGTGTTCCATTTGAAATAAGAAAGTTGATATCGACTTCCGGTATAACCGGAAGTGCCAGATTCACCAAAATATTTTAGTTGAGCAGCGCCTATCGGCATTGGTAAGGTGCAAAATTTTCAGAATTTTCCTACTTTTAGTTTTTCATATATAGATCGATGCAGTTCGTGGTGGGCCACCCTGTATAGGTAATACAAAAAACTAATGCAATAAAATAAAATGAAGAAAATTATTTAAAAAATTGACGCTGTTTTTTAAAAAATATATTAATATATGGAGAGTTTCAAAACAGCTTAAAATTCCCACTTACGTTTTGAAAATTGCCGACATTTTGTAATGGTTCTGCGAGGTTACTTGAGTTAGCACCCACTCTTTTGATACAGCGTCAATTTTTGAGTAATTTTCTTTTTTAGTTTTAACAGCTTAATGGAGATGGGAGAGAATGAATATAATTTTCCTTATACCTACTTCATTTTTACAGCAAACAATATGGAGAAAAAAGAAATAGTAGTAGGAAGTACAATTTTTGGCTATCAGATAATTGGACGAGCTATCTCTATACTTATTATAATAATTATTGCTGTACAGATCTCGGAAATGGTAAGAGCTACAGGGTCGGTTAAATAATGGCAAAGTTGCACATTTTCATGCTTAACAAAGATATTCGGAAAAAACCGAAATGCCCTAGAATACATTTTATTTTTTTCTGAGGTTATTTGAAAAGATAGTTCAATACAAATGACACTTTGTCATTGTTACTTTTTATGCTCTACAATATGGTTATCAAACTCTAAATGCGCCGTTTCGTTTTTCAGAAACCATCATCAACTTAATTTTCTCAAATACGGAACTGGAATTTTTTTACTAATTTTGAAAGTCCTTTAAAATACTAATTCAACTATCTGAAGTATCGGAAGCATTCGAAATTTTTAAAACTTCCAAGCGGCGTTTTGTTAAGCACGAAAATGCGCAACTTTGCCATAATTTAACCGACCCTGTATCTCTTACAGTTTCCGAGATCCCAATGATGAGGCTAGAATTTGGGCTAGCCTGTGTAGATTCGTTGTTTATTTAAGGGGAACTCGCATAAGAATGGAAGAATGAAGTAGGTAATGATTTTTTTAACCCATATTTTGTCCTTACTTTCCATCCGATTTTGAATTTGTTTTAATTTTAATCAGAAAAATCGTACTTAGAGATTGGTGCTATTACTTTTTTGAGTTTGTGTATATTTACGCAGCGCGTAGAGAAGAAAGGGAAACACAAAACACAATTAAATCCAAAACAACAGTAGTTACCCATTTTTGACTTATTCTAAAAAATTATTCCGATCGATTGATGGTTTTAGAATTTTTACTTTCCCCTAGAAATACGATATCTACAAAGAAAAATAACACAAAATTAAAAATGTGAAACCATCAACTTTTTGATCACATTAAAAGAATCATCAAAATCTGTTGGAAAATAACAACAAAATATGGGTTTAAAGAATCATTGGTGGCAGTTTCCCCTTAAGGTCGATTTTACAGAAAGCTACTTACCTAATTGCCAACGTTTCGTAAAATTTAAATTTATATACTTCTTCAGGGCAGTTAAATACAGCAAATACTTCGAATCCATTCAATGCGCCTCAAACTGTTGACGAACTAATACAGTGTGTCCTCGGATTGAGTTAACAAGAGGAGAAATGTTTCATTTTTGACTTTATCAAAAAATGTCAATTTTTATAAAAAGTTCTGCTTTTCGAAAAAAATGAGACATAAAAATCTTAGATCAGATATACATAATTAAGAAAACACGAAAATATTCAAAGGCCACTATTTATTATAAAGCCAAAATGCAAATTGTCAAATCAAAAGAAAAGACATGCAAGTGATAACAGCGGTTTTCCCGATTTTTTTACGTTTTTCGGTCTTGGGGGTGGAAAGGGGTGAAGACGAGGTTCGCAAATTCTGATTATTTGTGGATAGTTAGAATAGGTGGCCTTAAACTAATTTCCGTGAAAAGAAAAGTCATGCAAGTGAAAACGGCGGTTTTCCCGATTTTTTTAAAGTTTTTCGGTCTTGGGGGTGGAAAGGGGTGAAGACGAGGTTCGCAAATTCTGATTCTTTGTGGATAGTTAGAATAGGTGGCCTTAAACTAATTTCCGTGAAAAGAAAAGTCATGCAAGTGAAAACGGCGGTTTCCCCGATTTTTTTTACGTTTTTCGGTCTTGGGGGTGGAAAGGGGTGAAGACGAGGTTCGCAAATTCTGATTCTTTGTGGATAGTTAGAATAGGTGGCCTTAAACTAATTTCCGTGAAAATAAAAGTCATGCAAGTGAAAACGGCGGTTTTCCCGATTTTTTTAAGTTTTTCGGTCTTGGGGGTGGAAAGGGGTGAAGACGAGGTTCGCAAATTCTGATTCTTTGTGGATAGTTAGAATAGGTGGCCTTAAAGTAATTTCCGTGAAAAGAAAAGTCATGCAAGTGAAAACGGCGGTTTCCCCGATTTTTTTACTTTTTTCGGTCTTGGGGGTGGAAAGGGGTGAAGACGAGGTTCGCAAATTCTGATTCTTTGTGGATAGTTAGAATAGGTGGCCTTAAACTAATTTCCGTGAAAATAAAAGTCATGCAAGTGAAAACGGCGGTTTTCCCGATTTTTTTACGTTTTTCGGTCTTGGGGGTGGAAAGGGGTGAAGACGAGGTTCGCAAATTCTGATTCTTTGTGGATAGTTAGAATAGGTGGCCTTAAACTAATTTCCGTGAAAATAAAAGTCATGCAAGTGAAAACGGCGGTTTTCCCGATTTTTTTAAGTTTTTCGGTCTTGGGGGTGGAAAGGGGTGAAGGCGAGGTTCGCAAATTCTGATTCTTTGTGGATAGTTAGAATAGGTGGCCTTAAAGTAATTTCCGTGAAAAGAAAAGTCATGCAAGTGAAAACGGCGGTTTCCCCGATTTTTTTACTTTTTTCGGTCTTGGGGGTGAAAAGGGGTGAAGACGAGGTTCGCAAATTCTGATTCTTTGTGGATAGTTAGAATAGGTGGCCTTAAACTAATTTCCGTGAAAATAAAAGTCATGCAAGTGAAAACGGCGGTTTCCCCGATTTTTTTACTTTTTTCGGTCTTGGGGGTGAAAAGGGGTGAAGACGAGGTTCGCAAATTCTGATTCTTTGTGGATAGTTAGAATAGGTGGCCTTAAACTAATTTCCGTGAAAATAAAAGTCATGCAAGTGAAAACGGCGGTTTTCCCGATTTTTTTAAGTTTTTCGGTCTTGGGGGTGGAAAGGGGTGAAGACGAGGTTCGCAAATTCTGATTCTTTGTGGATAGTTAGAATAGGTGGCCTTAAACTAATTTCCGTGAAAATAAAAGTCATGCAAGTGAAAACGGCGGTTTTCCCGATTTTTTTAAGTTTTTCGGTCTTGGGGGTGGAAAGGGGTGAAGGCGAGGTTCGCAAATTCTGATTCTTTGTGGATAGTTAGAATAGGTGGCCTTAAAGTAATTTCCGTGAAAAGAAAAGTCATGCAAGTGAAAACGGCGGTTTCCCCGATTTTTTTACTTTTTTCGGTCTTGGGGGTGAAAAGGGGTGAAGACGAGGTTCGCAAATTCTGATTCTTTGTGGATAGTTAGAATAGGTGGCCTTAAACTAATTTCCGTGAAAATAAAAGTCATGCAAGTGAAAAGGGCGGTTTTCCCGATTTTTTTAAGTTTTTCGGTCTTGGGGGTGGAAAGGGGTGAAGACGAGGTTCGCAAATTCTGATTCTTTGTGGATAGTTAGAATAGGTGGCCTTAAAGTAATTTCCGTGAAAAGAAAAGTCATGCAAGTGAAAACGGCGGTTTTCCCGATTTTTTTAAGTTTTTCGGTCTTGGGGGTGGAAAGGGGTGAAGACGAGGTTCGCAAATTCTGATTCTTTGTGGATAGTTAGAATAGGTGGCCTTAAACTAATTTCCGTGAAAAGAAAAGTCATGCAAGTGAAAACGGCGGTTTCCCCGATTTTTTTACGTTTTTCGGTCTTGGGGGTGGAAAGGGGTGAAGACGAGGTTCGCAAATTCTGATTCTTTGTGGATAGTTAGAATAGGTGGCCTTAAATTAATTTCCGTGAAAAGAAAAGTCATGCAAGTGAAAACGGCGGTTTTCCCGATTTTTTTAAGTTTTTCGGTCTTGGGGGTGGAAAGGGGTGAAGACGAGGTTCGCAAATTCTGATTATTTGTGGATAGTTAGAATAGGTGGCCTTAAACTAATTTCCGTGAAAAGAAAAGTCATGCAAGTGAAAACGGCGGTTTTCCCGATTTTTTTAAAGTTTTTCGGTCTTGGGGGTGGAAAGGGGTGAAGACGAGGTTCGCAAATTCTGATTCTTTGTGGATAGTTAGAATAGGTGGCCTTAAACTAATTTCCGTGAAAAGAAAAGTCATGCAAGTGAAAACGGCGGTTTCCCCGATTTTTTTACGTTTTTCGGTCTTGGGGGTGGAAAGGGGTGAAGACGAGGTTCGCAAATTCTGATTCTTTGTGGATAGTTAGAATAGGTGGCCTTAAACTAATTTCCGTGAAAAGAAAAGTCATGCAAGTGAAAACGGCGGTTTCCCCGATTTTTTTACTTTTTTCGGTCTTGGGGGTGGAAAGGGGTGAAGACGAGGTTCGCAAATTCTGATTCTTTGTGGATAGTTAGAATAGGTGGCTTTAATCTAATTTCCGTGAAAATAAAAGTCATGCAAGTGAAAACGGCGGTTTTCCCTATTGCTATCTTTGAAGTAAAACCATCCGTGCAAGCTGTACCCGAGGGCCGCCCGGGGAAGTCGTGGCTAGAAAACTCGTTGCTGCTTTCACACTCACAAGAACTTTCACAGATTTCGGGATGGACCAATAAGATCAGTCGTTCTAATCATGTAGTTTTTTTCGGTGTTCATTATAAAATTTTTGTAATTTTATTTCTCTCCCAAGGTACCTCACAAACTTGTAATCGTAGATAAAAGTTCTTTAAAAAACCTAAAGCTACCTGCTTAATAATTTAAAATTTAGGAAATACGATTTTTGTTTTGAACTACCTACTTATACGTAATGCTCACGTAATGGGAATTGTGGGATTACTAAAGGTGATACAGGAAAAATCTGGTTGCAATTAATGCTACAGGCGGCTGCATTACCTTTAATTGACACATATCTGAGTATCTGGAAGTTAGAAAACTCAAAAATTGTGAATTATGATGGGAAATATTTTGCCTCCTTTAAGGTGGATTTATAAACTCGACGTTTGCGTTGGCGCTCGCAGTTGACGGTGACCTTCGCAGTTTGCGTCTAGAAATGTGAACGATAAAAGATGAAATTAGTTTATCTAGGACGGCATCGGACGCAGACGGCAACGTTCGACTGCGTTTACCTATAAATGGTTACACGTAAAATATTGGGATTGAATTTTCGATACAAACGGCAACGGCGAGCGCCAACGAAAACGTCGAGTTTATAAATCCACCTTTAGAATCTATGGCATTGGCATGTCACATAAAACGTGATGGCAGTTGGACACTGACAGAAAACATAACTTTGTACCAGCTTGTGGTCTCTTTGGAGTCGACAGAAAACAAACTTCCCCTCAAGGCTTCACTTTTCCGATGTGATAGACTGTGACATGCTGGGTCCCCTTATTTCAAACAGTCCCTGACGTATACCGTATACCTAGTATAGTCCGCCCAACGAGAGAAGAATGCCACGGGGTATGCAGGCGAGTATAGCGACTGTGTAGTCACTGGCCCTAAAACGCTACCCAGTCATTTCTTGACTCGCTATTCCCAATCAGGTACCCCAGGCGCCCGTAAACTATCAAGCGGCTTCTCCGAAACAAGCCCGGTGGCTCGGCGCCCCGCTCGTCCGCTTGTCGCTTTTTTTAACGGCTTGTATCCCGGCCGATGCGCGTTGCCGATAAGCCGGCTGATATATCGCCCACGTCCTAATATCTAGGGACCCCGTCCGGCCGGATCGGAGTGACCAGATGAGAAATTAGAGCTGGCGGGGACTTCGGACCCGGATCCGGATTAATGGTCATGTTTTTCGTGGGAAGTACAAGAGAGGTTTCTCGGTAGACGTTTGTCGAGGTAATGACTGGGGCTGCTAACGACAGGATATTTTTGATTGTGGAAGAACATTTAAAATTCTTATTTTTGTGCGGAACACACTCTGTCAGTAAATCTCTGAAGGCAAGAATGAAAAGTCTGTTGTGTAAGGCATCGTTTGATTCGGCTAGAAGACTAGAGTACTAATACCTATAACTTGGAAGTCGGTTTTGTTTTAATAGCAATTTGCTTGAACAGATAGATCTGGATCTACCAATTTAGGCAAACCTCATCTAAGCCCTCCAACACGATCTCCTCAGGAACCAGTTCCACATTAAAATAAACACAATTCCGACCTTATGCACATTTCGAATTCTTCATCATATAAATGTAGAATCTATCATCTCGACCAACTAGATTTATGTGAACGCTTTCACGTCACATCGAGCCCAGTTTCCAACTTTAAGCAGCTAAACGAAGTCCGACAAATAAGCGAATAATTTGTCCGTTTGAGTTGCCAATTTACTCCCCGGACTTTGACGGATTAAGTACAATCGTTAGTCTGGAACTGTACCCGGGATAGAGTTATATAAAGTTAGTCTGGGAAAGCCACTTAACCAGAGCAGTCGACGTGATTGCTTCTGTTTGAGTTTTTGCTTACCTAAACGTAATGGAAATTGGTAATAATTACTGTGGATATAATAGTCTCTCTAGTTGGAAGGAAAATTCAGCCAGTTCCAGTTCCAGCCACAACAGAGGACGACAATATTGTAAACGGATGCGTAAATTGTTGAGGAACAGTTGCTATTGAAAAAACAGTCATGTTTTTGTTGGCACTTTGGTCTAAACAATGTATACGTTATATAGATGACCCAAACTTTGCCAACAAATCTTTCAGAGGCACCGCTTTAAACTCGACAACACTAATTTCTCTAGCATCAGTTCTAACATTAAAACAAATTCAATTTCTCCCTCTTACACACTTGAAATGGTTCGTCATATAAATAGACGGTGTCATCTCGAGTTTTCCACTTTAAGTGGCTACACGAAATCAGACAAATAAGTGAGTAATCTGTCCGTTTGAGTTGCCAATTTACTCCCCGGACTTTGACGGATTAAAGCCGTTAGCCAAGAACTGTTACCGAGATCGAGTTATAAAATTAGCCTGGGAAAGGTCCTTACCCAGAGCAATCGGCGAGATTGTTTCTGTTCGAGATTTTGCTAAACATAACGAAAAATGTGAACAAACGAAAATTGGCAATAATTACCGAATCTAATAGTCTCTTTCATAATAGAGAACGATAACATCGTAAAACAAAGATGTAAATTCTTGAACAACAGTCGTCTTTCTTTTGGCGCTATAGTGTAAACAATTTGAGAACTATATAAATGATTCAAAGTTTGCCAAGGAATCATTCATATGCCACAGGAACCGCTTAAAGCACAACACTAATTTAGACACACCCAATTTAAATTCCATCCGATACGATCTTCTCTGATACCAGTTCTAATATTAAAATACCTAATATCAATCTCATTTAAAATTGTTGGTAATATAAGTAGAAGGTGTCATCTATATAGACGCAACTAGATGTATGTCTTTAAACACCGAACGCTTTCACGCCACATCGTGCTCAGTTTTCCACTTTAATAAGTAGCTAGTCGGAAATCTGGCAAATAAGCCAGTAGTTTGTCCGTTTGAGTTGCCAATTTACTCCCCGGACTTTGACGGATTAAAACCGTTAGTCGGGAACGGTTTCCAGGATTGAGTTATAAAATTAGTCTGGGAAAGCCCCTTACCGAGAGCAGTCAACGAGATTGTTTGTTTCTTGCTAAAGGCAACGGAAAATATAGAAACGAAAATTGGCAATAAATACTAATGAATTTAATAGTATCTCCCACAATTCAGAACGACAATATTGTAAACTGATAGATTTTGCTGAGAAATTGTTGATATTAAAAAAAGTCGTGTTTTTGTTGGCACTATATTAGTGTAAACAATTTGAGAATTGTAGATATAAATGACTCAAAGTTTGCTAAGAAATCATTCATGACAGAGGAACCGCTTAAAACACGACAACACTAATTTAGACACACCTAATCTAAATCTCATCCGATACGATCTTCTCTGGCACCAGTTCAAACATTAAAATAAATACAATCTCGACCTTTTAAAAACTTAGGATAGTTCGTCACATAAATGGACGATAATATCATCTAGACGAAACTAGATTTATGTCCCATACACCCAACGCTGCTTTCACGCCACATCGGACCCAGATTTCCACTTTAAGTGGCTACACAAAATCCGACAAGTAAGTGAGTAATTTGTCCGTTCGAGTTGCCAATTTACTCCCCGGACTTTGACGGATTAAAACCGTTAGCGGGGTACTATTTCCAGGATTGAGTTATAAAATTAGTCTAAGAAAGCCACTTAGAAATCAGTCAACGAGATTGCTTCTGTTTGAGTTTTGTAAATATGTATGTACAAGAAAAATACTTTTAAGTTAATAGCCCAATATGTTTGATGGGCAACAAGTTCCCAAGTAAAGCGTTAGGTATTCGATATTTGGTAATTAACAGCATTCTTAGCGTTTTAAATTTATACCTGATTTATTCGTTTTAAAATAATTTGAAGTAATTATGTAGTTAACACATTAGCATTTGACAATTTATTATTCCTTGGTAGAATAAAAATTTCCTTGGATTGGTACAGAAAATCTACAATCGAATCAAGTAGCTTTGACGCCTGGCGTAAATAAAAGCACGTTCCGCTAAATAAGGCGATTGGTCGATAGGCCACAAAATATCACGCGCGCCTGACAACAGGGATGTACTCGATCCCAAGTGTATTTATGCGGGTTTATCTTGTTGTTTTCACATGCGTCTAAGCTATTTAGACACTGCCACAAATAATTTTATCGATGTTTTTAACTATTTTAATGAAGCCGATATTTTTTTTCCGATATATTTTGAAGTAAACAATTGTAAAAGTAAAATTAAATAAAGGTTGTGCCTGCGTGTGGCTCTGGCGAATATTTCAATACCACTTGCTCTTGTTTACATCAAGCGTCAGAGTTACCTATTTGAATATGTGATAGTGCTATAGTGCTTTATTTGCTTTTAAATATGCAATACCTACTTAGAAGTTTTTAAATTAATATAATAATACTAGATCTTGTAAAAAAAGTCTCTGCCAAGTATTTTGTGGTACCCAATAAATCACGAAATAAAAAGATCGTTCCACTTTGTTCTCCACACATTATAAAGTTATCTACGGTTGGGTGGGCAATCATCTCGAAAATTTCTCAACAGCCACTTCAATGCTCGCATTCAGCAAACATCGTAAACACGAAAAAAATGTATTATATTCTCGGAACAAATTATTTTGATTTACGCCGCGTCCTGACAGCCCGAGTAAAACAATTTCAGAGTCAAATTGACTCAGCCGCGCATTTTGAATCGCTGCCAGCCCATCTCTAATAATAATGAAAACATAGCGCTATTACTGGACGTATTTATAGGTTAGTATTTTGGCATCAGCTGTTTTATAACCACGGCATGTTATTTATGTTGTGATAATCTATTCTTGATATCTGCATCTATAAATAAGGGGGTTTTCGAAAAGCGAAAGTGGGTTTCTAGTCTAGCATGGCCGGAACTAGGCCAAGTTCCCGTTAATTTTAATAGGTACTTTGATAAGACCACTACTGGGAAAAACCCAGCATCTCAACAACTTGCTCTGACTCTGACCAATTTGCGGTTGTAACACAAATAAAGGAAATGCGGTTGTTAACATTAAATAATCCTGTCGAAAACGTATATGATTTACTAGAGCATGTATAATGCACGACACAGTGGTTCAGCGTTTTTTCACGGTTTAATTGTTTAACGCAAGGCCGAACACAAAACAATATTTTTAAACGTTGTTGTAACACAAGTGTACAGCGCTTGTAATCTTGCGGACGCAGGAACACGATATGAGCGGCAAAAAACACAAAAGCGTAAGCAGTAGTTCTCAAATCTGGCACCGTTGCTAATTTGTACCGTAAATTGCTTTTGCCTGCTTATTGTTTCGCCAGCCAATGACAAAGTTGCACGTAAAAGTAATATAGTGAAAATTATTTCAGAGTTTCTAGTTTAGGGAACAGTAAACGATGGAAGAAAATCACCGACACTATTATTCTCTCGTGCGAGATCAGTTCTCCCCTCTCAACAGCGGAGAATCGAAGCTGTCTCACATTTTCACGGGAGTATAGTATCTCTATACAAAAGAATATCACTTTTACTATTTACCTATGTCTTTCCCGTTGAAACATCGTCAACTTATCAGTGAGTTTCGGCATCTTCGCATGCCGGCACTGGTTGTAAGACCTTCCACTTCTCTCGACCATCTCCTCCTCAGAAACACGGCTTACGTCCCGCTTACATCCCTCTAAACCTCCAAGCCCCGCCAATTACCATCGGGGGACAGGTGACCATTACCATACAATGGTAGCTGCGCCGCCGCCATGTTATACCGATTGCGGCCGGCTCGCAGAGCTGGTTCTCTGCCCACGGACGCGGCTCCGAACAAGCACCAGCTCCGAGCGTGAGATATAACTGGACCCGTCCTGTAAATAGTCGTTACTTGGGCTTTATATGGACGGGATCCTACCTGCGGGCACTACGGATGAGGATCGTCGCGTTAGGATCATCAATCGACTTAGAGTTGTTGAAAGGAATCCTATCGTTTGATTAGATTTGTCATAAAATTGGGTGGGCAAAGTTTAGATTCTGGGCAATACTACAAGCTAGAAGTCATTAAATCTTTTTTTTATATGTGAAGAGTGCCAATTAGATCAATTAGCTGTTTTAACTAGGGACCTGAAACTTGAACAATTTGTCAGCATCATCCAGAAGTTCTTGCCTCCAGCATCACGAAGATATTATTTATTTATGTTTACTCGTCTTCTCTAACCAGTAGGCACTTCTATAGTTCAAGAAAGTGCCAGTTTGACAAACGTTTGCCTAAATCAATGCCAATGTTAGTATTATTTGTGATAAACAGGAAAATATTGCAAGACGATGGTCTTATAGGAAAGCGTATATTTAGTTTGCAGTTGAGAACCTGATGATGGGAAAACTACTAGCTATAACTAGAATTACGTCTTCCCCGTCTACGTCTGCTTATGCATAACAATTTTTATAAGCCTGTACACTAAATAAAGGTTCTGTAAGGTCGAGTAAGTTCCAGTGAGAATTCTCAGAATCACACTCCATTACATTGGTTTAAAAATTGTCTCACAATAATTATTGTAGGAATCTTACTTCAGTCAGCCTGGTACCTATATGGATTCGACATAAATTAGAATTTTTCTTGATTACCTGTTAATGCTAATTAATCATTTATAAAAAAAATGTATTGATGAAGCAAGAAATGCAAAAAAATGGATGTCAGTAGAAGATTAACTGATTACTGGTACTTCGTGCAACTTGATGATGTCTAGATAATTTTATACGAACCTTATCTTTTTTGCACACATTTACTTATGAATGCTATAAACTTTATTGCAAGTTAAAAAACATGCACTCACGCTCATCGAAGGCGTTATATTGAAGAACGTCCATGGATCGTTCATTATATGGTAAGAAGATTCAAGAATTTGTAGTAATTCAAACATTTCGGATAAATCATGGAAGAAAACCCTAGGCTTGTTTTGAATGATATTTTATTGTGAAAACTGTTTTATGATATCTGAGGTCTAACAAGGTTATTGGTTTTTGATCATTTGTAAACTCAAGGAAGACAAAAACCTGTAGATATTTCAACACAAGCGCCATCAAAACTATGCTCTTACTCTTATTTAGTTGGGCTTGATATAAGGCTCGATATAAGCTTTTTGACGCCTATAAGCCGTTCTTCGATGATCCATGTTGGAATAGAAACGCTTGTGAAGGCAAGGATATAATAGGAAGTATCACCACATGCTTCAAAGGGGTCAGATCTAAACAACATGGGTTATTCTCAAAGAAGACAAAAGCCTGTAGATATTTCCATAGTTTTATAGCTGTCACTTATGAGATGAGTTATGTTAATAACACGAACGGAATTCTTGCTCCCTCCTTATTTAGTAGGTCAATTGTAAGTCAATTTAGTAGGTCAATTGGCTTGCAACAATTTTTTTCTGATTGTATCAGAGTCAGCTGCAAATCGGTGGAACTAGTTCTAAAGAACATTCTCTTAAAGACAAAAACTTTGGTAGCTACCAATTGGTATGAACTGTACGTGCGGGAACCATTATTTTGTGATCAATGTTGGATTAAATCGGCATACCAGAACTTTCTTCTGAAACTGGAGAGAGACGTTTGTGAATGTTTCCGTGAACCTTTCGACCGGACTCCCCGTCTTTGCGTCTCGCAACAGGCGAACGCCATCGACTTCCTGGTACACGGAAAGCGCGATTACACACGCAGGCCGTGGGCGCCAGGGCGGAACGAGATCGTCCCGCCCCGCTCCACGGGACCGAGACTAATCCGGCAGATTTTTCCTGATCGCGCACCGGCGTGGCCGCACCTCGACCGTGAAGGGAGCGCGGGGCGGGCCGAGGGGGGTGGAAGTGCGTGCAAATCGATTGGACGCCGCGCGTTTTTTTTTCTGCCGACGCTGCCTAATTTGGCCCGGTCCGGCCCTGGCGGTTAGCGGAGATTGAAGGCCGGAACGGAAGGACAAAAAAAGGTTGGGACAGGCGGAGTGCTGATATACGGATTCTGCGGACAAATCAGTAACTTTTTAGGGAACAGCAGGAGGTGAGATCCACTCTCAACCTACGACCACATAGAGGAAATCACCTACTAAGGTTCTCGAGCTTGGCATGGTTTTTGAAACAATACTGTGTTCAAAAGGAATTGATAGCACAGACGAGGTTCCAGGGCCATAAAATGATCGTAAACCATAGGCGGCGTTATTCTCTTTTATTTTCAATGTGTAATATATCTTTAAAAGTATGGTTGTTGTCTATCAAGTGAGTAGCGTATGCTGAATTTTGTTTTTTTTATTGTCAAAATCTCTTTCAGACAACCACCATATTTTCATGGTTAATTTTCCTATTTACACATGGAAAATAAAAGCAAGAAGTTATCTTTATTAGATTACAATATTAGTGCCTTTTTTTGAGGCAATTATGTATAATATTTAGAATGTGGGTAATTATCTCGCAATTTTAGTACAGGCAATTATTAATACCCTAATTGTGTGCCTTTTATTACTTTTATATTAATTATGAGACTTAAAATTGTAGGTAGTTACACCTTTTTGCTTAAAATCTAAAAGGTGAAATATTCATTTGTCGTTTGGCAATATAGTAGTATGGCTTCGAGTTCGTGTTTTATACCAAGACCCTCGAACCAGGTTTGCAAAAGCCATTTTTCTGCAAGAGATAAAACTATAGTTTTAAATGTTCACGATGCACTGGTACATAAGCAGCTCTCTAGCACTATTCACACCATAGTTGTGAATATGACTGAAGTTGGAGAGTCAACCATTTATAGATTTCTGAAAGAAAGAAGGAACTTAATGAAGCTAAGAAAAAAACAGGGAAGAAGCCAACGCAAATCGACAGCGATGCTAAGTATGCTATAAGAAGGATAGTTCACAGGTTTTATTTCAAAAAAGAGCTACCAACATTAAAGAAAATCTTACAAGCTGTGAATGAAGACAACGACTTGCCCTAAGTGAGAAGAACCACATTATGGACAGTCCTTAAGGACATGAATTTTCGTCTATTCTCATAGACCCGAAATCATTTCTGGGAGAAGAGAATACCTACGGGCGATAAGAAGATTTCGAAGTGAGGGAAGAAACATTTTTTACTTGGATGAAATTTGGTTGAACGAGGGACATACTGTTTCAAAAGTATGGAAAGACAAAATTATTCATAGTTTTCGGCAAGCTTTTATGGAAGGGTGACCAAGAGGTATAAACCCTTCCTCTGGAAAAGGTCGTAGGTTAATAATAACACACGTTAGAAGATGAATTTCTAGATGGCGGTTTATTAGACTTTCAATCCAATTCTACCAGAGATTATTACGAGGAAATGAGGGCCGATGTATTTAAAGAATAATTTTCAGCAAATGATAGAGCGGATACCAAATAATTACATACTTTTAATTTATAATGCAAGTTATCATTCTAGCGGAGAAGCTTCCAACAAGAGAAAAAAGAACTTTTGAAAATAGCCAGGCAACAGGTCAGGATTGAAGCAGTATGTAGTCGACGAAATGGCAAAGAACGTGGCATAATTGTGCAACGCCTGCCGCCATACCATTGTGAGTTTAACCCCATAGAGCTTATATGGACCCAAATGACAGGACATGTAAGACATAACACTACTTATAAGCTTAAGGATGTGCGGCAGCTGACGATCAATTCACTGGACATTATTACTGCAGAAAGTTGGCGAAATGCGATACATGTTATTGTCGAAAAAAATAAAATGTGGAATCTTGATGAATTGATTGACGACATTCTGAAAATCGAGCCTCTTATTATTGCCTTAGAACATGACGACTCTTCCGAATTATTTTCCGAAGACCATCCTTTGTATTTTGAATTGTAATATTATTTTAATAAATAAAATTCTCTATGTGAAATTGTATTGCCAACATTATTATAAATATCAAATAGTTTGTTTTATTAGTGTCTCAAAATTTAATATAATAACAGGTAAAAATGATAATAAATGAATAAACTTTTTAATTTCCTTACCTGTCCCTTAATCCAGAAAAACCATTTTGAAACCGACCCTCGGCCTATGGCTTATAATTTTCTTCATTAGCATTTTATTGCCTATAGTTATTTAGAGATTACGAGCGCGTCCAAGGAAGAACGCAGATAAATACATTGAACAAATGGCAAAGCTTTTTGTCGGACCCAGGTAGTCTCTTCAATTTATAATGAGGGCAGCCTGCTATTAATTCCATTTGAACAGAGTATACATTTTCTTGTGTACACGGTTTGTCCGTCGCTTTAAACACACACACCAAAGTTCATCACAAACGTACTTAATAATATTTGAAGAAAACATTCGTTCCACGTCATGCCCAGTTTCCTTTGCCAAGTACATATCAGATGTCGTCAAATTCTGCAGGGGTTGCTTATATTTCTCTAACAGTGGTTTCTGTTTAACTCAAGGTGCTGCCTGGAGCATCGTGTCGCCTATGACACGATCAAAACAAAACGCCGGCCTCTTCTGTTTTGTTTCCGTAGCCTGCGCGATATACCAACCAAACATCCTTGGTCGTGCCAAAGCAAACAGAGGCGTGCCACTATTAATTTTAAATTACGTATTATTTTCGTCGGGCTTTTTTTAGCCACACGGCCACACGCCGGGGCCCACAAATTATTCATTCCCCCGGCCACGTTTCGATACGACGTTCCTCGATAGTGGGTTATAAGGCGCCTAAATGACATTTACGGCGGCCAAACGCAAACACGCAATAAACAGTGTACACATGTTTTTGTTTTCCCATAACCAATATTTGCCGGCAAACACAAATGTTTATCGGGGAGGCGCAGCGATGGTCTTAGGCCTATCGTCAAATTTGCGCACGATAAACACGTTTATGGTGCGCATCAAATATAATATATGATCTACAAAGAGAAGAAAAAACTTATTGTGTGGCCTGTGGGGCTAAATATTGAAATGCTTGAGGCTGGTGGACTACGAGAGGCATGTTTCTCGTTGCTAAGTTCGTCAGGCAACTACTAGCATTCACGAACAATGTGGTTTAAACCAAAATGCTATTTACATTGAGATAGTAGTAAGCACCTGACGGTGAGATACAATTCAAGATTCATTCATAATGGAGGCAGTGATGTGGTCCTACTGAAGGTCCCCTTAAGCTGCCATCCAGCTAGAGATATGGGATTATTCTCGTCGAGATAAATTCCGCAACGACATTCTTGGTACTTTATGGTCCAATTATCTGAGCATTCGAAAACACGACTTTCGTTTTTAGAGGCCCGCCTCGTGCGACTCACTTCGTCGGGGTGGTCTCGTCGCTGGCTGATTATGATTGATTAACTAATGGTTGCGAGACGATGACTCTCGAAGCGACACGGCTTTTGTTTCGCGAGATGGGTAAGCTTGAGGAATCCGAGAAACGCATCGGCGGGAGGCGGGAGGCGGGCCTTGTTCTTTGACGTGCGAAACGGCAAATTGGATATTCAATGTGGCAAAGTAAGGAAAAGTTAATATTCAACTTTGCTTCGGTCAATAGTGATAACCTCATCAAATTGAAGCAGAATCGTCTTCTTAGTGATGTAAAGAGAAAATATTCTCGAGAGAATATAATCGAAAACGCGCGCTGTCTGTGTCTGACCCTGGCCTTAGGTATGGCCATATGTCAATAAAAGTTAAAATTCGAAATTTGTTCAATTTTCTCGTTTGATGTTCTTTAATTTTGCTTTTAGAGAAATGTATTGTTTTAAAATACAACCAACTTCTATGTTCGTTGCTCTCTCCAATCTCGCCCTGTATAATTTACAGCAAAAAAATAAAAGTTTCTCAATACTCCTTGAGCTATACAGGGCGAGTTTTTTTCGATGCCCACTATGGGGATCTCGGAAACTATCAGAGCTAGAACAAAGGTTAAATGGAGAAAGAATTGCAGTTTTGAATGCTGAATCTAATGCCCCTCTTGGATTTTTAAAAAAGTTCATGGCTCACTAGATATTTTGAAAAGAGTGATTTTTTGCTGTTTCATCAGATCTCTGTAGCTCCGTTATTCCTAATTATACAGAATAACTGTAGAGACAAAAATTTTAGATAATTTTGGGCTTATAAGATAATCTAATCCAATTTTTGTGATTTTTGAGATATGACATAAACTTGTGTTTTTTTAAATGTAAATCATAGTTGGCTGTGGCTTTATCAAATCGGCCATTTTTCGCGCTTTCCAAAAATATAATACTCGACATAGTTATTATAAAAAATAAAATAGCTATGGCTAATTTTCTGATTTTTTTTTAAATTTTCATATAGCAATGGAATATTTTCATAACTACGTTATATTTTATAATAAGACATACTTCAAACCTTCAAATATTTTCTTTTTAGCTTTTAACAAAATAAAACAAAAATTATTATCATACCACCACATAACTTTTTGCCCGTAAGAAATTACCTAGATCAGCTCTATCCAAATAGTTGGATAAGGAGAAATAGACCTATTTCCTGGCAGCTCCGATCCCCCGATTTGTCTGTTTTAGATTTCTTTTTGTGGGAACAGTACAAAATAAAGTATGAGACAATTGTTGAATTAAGAGCAGCTGTTTTGCTATTTTAGAAGCAATTGCCAGTATTAACAGGCGCTCTCTAAGAAAGGCGACAAATTCAGTTTTAAAAAGATGCAATATTTGCATAAATAATAATGGTGGATTGTTTGAACACCTTTTTTATTTTAAAATAATAATTTAAATTTTAGTTTTTTAATTTTTGTTTTATTTTGTTACATTTTGTTACCAGCTAAAAACAAAATATTAGAAAGTTTGAAGTATGTCTAATTATAAAAGAGAATGTAGGTAATTATGGAAATATAGCTGACTATGTGAAAATTAAAAAAAAAGCAGAAAATTAGCCACAGCTCTTTTATTTTTTATAATAACTATGCCGAGTATTATATCTTTGGAAAGCCCAAAAAAATGGCCGATTTTATAAGACCACAGCCAACTATGATTTACATTAAAAAAAAACACAAGTTTATGTCATATCACAAAAATCACAAACAACATAAAAAATTGGATCAGATTATCTTATTAAGCCCAAAATTATCTACAATTTTTGTCTCTACAGTTTTTCTGTATCTTATTAAGCCCAAAATTATCTACAATTTTTCTCTACAGTTTTTCTGTATAATCAGAAATAACGGAGCTTCAGAGATCTGATCAAATAGCAAAAAATCACTTTTTTCAAAATATCTAGTGAGCCATGAACTTTTTTAAAAATCCCAAATAGGGCGTTAGATTGAGCATTCAAAACTGCATTTCTTTCCCCATTTAACCTTTGTTCTAGCTCTGCTAGTTTCCGAGATCCCCATAGTGGGCATCGAAAAAAACTCACCCTGTATACTTATTGTATCCTTAGACTCACACGCATTTAAAATGTCCATTCTCAGAAATTTCTTCAAATCGGGAATATTAAAATTGGCCACACTGGTGTTACTCTAATTCTCTATCTCTATGGCCCTCGTTCTCTTGTATTCAGGCGGCTCAATTGACCGACTATTATCGACACAATTCTAGTACGGATGGCACTTCGGGTCGCAATTTCGGCCCGCCGCCACGTCATCATCTTATTAGCCGGGAGTAACAGGTTACGTTATGCTGTAAGCGTAGGCCGGGGGAACAGATGACAATCGCGCCCCAGGTAATTACGTGCGCAATCCGCCACCAGCGCGGCCGCTAATAGCCTATCGGCGATGCGAGCCGGCATTAACAATGCGTATATTCTATAATAATTGCCAGTTCTGTGTGGACGATCTCTGTCTTGTTGGTGGGGCATTATGGGTTTACAGGGAGGCCTCAAATTAGGTGGTGAGTCGGGCCATTAGTTACATCTTCTCATCCCTGAAATTGATAACACAAGCGCAGACCATCATCAGGAGTTGTGGTTCTTTCAACGAGGATAAACGGAAACTGCAAGTTTATGAGTGTTTATGAAGAGAGGGATGTGGGGGTTTTCATCAAGCAGATGATGGGGGACCTGCTCCTAGCGGAGAATAGTTGTCTCAACTCTAAAACGTAAGAGCTTTTCTACAGTGTGTCCCACTTAAGGACTGACCACCCCTTTAAAATTTTTATTTATGGCTCGATTTTCATAAACTTTTTTTTGTTGGGTAGAGCTTTAAAAATGGCATTAAATGCATAATTCAGGTGCCTCGTGCGTTAAATTCATGGCCCACTGAGACGGTGTTTTAGTGCTAAAATTTCGAGAAGTACTATTACGGATTTTTTTAGAGGAAAATCAATGCCGGATTCTTATTCAGCGTTGTTCGAAACCCAAACTTACCAATTTGCATACCATAGCTCTACAGGGTGTTTCAAAATTTTTAGTGTCCCACTTAATTAGTGACCACCCCTGTAAAATTTTTATTTTTAGCACGATTTCATAAACTTTTTTTGTTGGATTGCGTTACATTCATGGCCCACTGAGACGAAGTTTTAATAGTGCTGAAATTTCGAGAAGTATTATTAGGGACTTTTTTAGAGAAAAATTAATGCTAGATTTTTATTCAACGTTGTTGGAAACCCAAACGTACCAATTTGCATTAGAAAATGGAAGACTAATTAAAATGACTGAAATTTGAGTTTATGTTATGTTGTGTTGTTTATTCATGTATTTGATGATATTAAATTAAATAAAAAATTTGTTCGCTAATAAATTTTTGAAAGAATATGAGTTCCTCATGAATATTTTAGTGACCAACTTACCAGAAATTAAGAAAATTAATTACAAATTAGTACGTTTTTGATTGGAACCTCTCACTGCATATAAGAATCCGGCCTTACTTTTCCTTTTAATTTTTTTGAAACACCCTGTGAAGCTATGGTAATGCAAATTGGTACGTTTGGGTTTCCAACAACGCTGAACAAGAAACCGGCATTAATTCTCCTCTAAAAAATCCCTAATAGTACTTCTCGAAATTTCGGCACTAAAACACCGTCTCTGTGGGCCATGAATTTAACGCACGAGGCACCTGAATTATGCATTTAATGCCATTTTTAAAGCTCTACCCAACAAAAAGTTTATGAAAATCAAGCTATAAATAAAAATTTTACGAGGGTGGTCCGCCCTTAAGTGCGTGGCAATAAAAATTTTGAAACTCCCTGTAGAGCTACGGCAAAGCAAATTGGTACGTTTGGGTTTCGAACAATGCTGAATAAGAATCTGGCATTAATTTTCCTCTAAAAAATCCGTAATAGTACTTCTCAAAATTTTAGCACAAAAACACCGTCTCAGTGGGCCATGAATTTAACGCACAAGGCACCTGAATTATGCATTTAATGCCATTTTTAAAGCTCTACCCAACAAAAAAAAGTTTATGAAAATCGAGCTACAAATAAAAATTTTACGGGGGTGGTCAGCTCTTAAGTGTGGCAATAAAAAATTTTAAACTCCCTGTAGAGCTACGACAATGCAAATTGGTACGTTTGGGTTTCGAACAATGCTGAATAAGAGTCTGGCATTAATGTTCCTCTAAAAAAATCCCTAATAGTACTTGTCGAAATTTCAGCACTAAAACACCGTCTCAGTGGGCCATGACTTTAACGCACGAGGCACCTGAATTATGTGTTTGATGCCATTTTTGTAGCTCTATCCAACAAAAAAAAGTTTATGAAAATCGAGCTATAAATAAAAATTTTACAGGGGTTGTCAGTCCTTAAGTGGGACACACTGTATATATAATATACAAATATATCTATAGTGTCCTGTCCCATGGTGTTTTCCCTCTCTGTTGAGTGGCCTACGAATTGTTGGTCCTTCCTGTACAAGGCTGACATACGTACACATGCGATATTATCGGGCTTCAGCTGTTTCGATTGACCAGACGCGCGACAAAGCTCGTGATTACATTATTGGGACAATATTGTTGGGCCCGTGGTCAGTTTACAATGCACCCCATAGCCCCTAGATATCTCTGTAGATACATATTGAGATGTTCTGGTTTGCACCAATCTGGAACAATAATTCATGAATTTGGACTCTAACTGTATACAGTCTAAGAGCCGGCAACATAAACTGAAATCAGATAAGGTGAAGATTCTCCCTGTGCGTTTCAATTTATGTTGCCCTCTCACAGTGTATACTAAGGAATTTGGAGTTATATAGATATACAGGGTGAGTTTTTTTCGATGCCCAATATGGGGATCTCGGAAACTAGCAGAGCTAGAACAAAGGTTAAATAGGGAAAGAATTGCAGTTTTGCATGCTCAATCTAATGCTCCTCATGGATTTTTAAAAAAGTTCATGGCTCACTAGATATTTTGAAAAGAGTGATTTTTTGCTATTTTATCAGATCTCTGTAGCTCCGTTATTTCTGATTATACAGAAAAACTGTAGAGACAAAAATTGTAGATAATTTTAGGCTTAATAAGATAATATGATCCAATTATTTTTCTTGTTTGTGATTTTTGAGATATGACATAAACTTGTGTTTTTTTAAATGTAAATCATAGTTGGCTGTGGCCTTATCAAATCGGCCATTTTTTGAGCTTTCCAAAGACATAATACTCGGCATAGTTATTATAAAAAATAAATGATCTAAGGCTAATTTTTTTTTTAATTTTCACATATTTTCATAATTACATTCTATTTTATAATTAGACATACTTCAAACTTTCTAATATTTTGATTTTAGCTGGTAACAAAATAAAACAAAAAATTAAAAAAATAAAACTCAAATTCAAATTATTATTATTTTAAAAGGTCACCTTTTAAAATAAAAAAAGGTGTTTAAACAATCCACCATTATTATTTATGCAAATATTGCATCTTTTTAAAACTGAATTTGTCGCCTTTCTTGGAGAGCTCCTTCCTGTCAATACTGGCAATTGCTTCTAAAACAGCTGCTCTTAATTCAGCAATTATCTCATACTTTATTTTGTACTGTTCCCCACAAAAAGAAATCCAAAACAGACAAATCGGGGGATCGGGGCTGCCAGGAAATAGGTCTATTTCTCCCTATCCAACTATTTGGAAGGAGCTGATCTAGGTAATTTCTTACGGGTAAATAAGTATGTAGTGGAGCTCCATCATGATAATTTTTGTTATATTTTGTTACATTTTGTTACCAGCTAAAAATAAAATATTTGAAATAAAATAAAAAAGTAAATAGAACATAATTATGAGAATATTCCATGTCTGACTATGTGAAAATTTAAAAAATCACAAAATTAGCCATAGCTCTTTTATTTTTTATAATAACTATGCCGAATATTATATCTTTGGAAAGCTCTCAAAAAATGGCCGATTTGCTAAGGCCACAGCCAACTATGATTTACATTTAAAAAAACACAAGTTTATGTCATATCTCAAAAATCACAAGCAAGAAAAATAATTGGATAAGACTATCTCATTAAGCCCAAAATTATCTACAATTTTTGTCTCTACAGTTTTTCTGTATAATCAGAAATAACGGAGCTACAGAGATCTGATGAAATAGCAAAAAATCACTCTTTTCAAAATATCTAGTGAGCCATGAACTTTTTTTAAAAATCCAAAAGGGGCATTAGATTGAGCATTCAAAACTGCAATTCTTTCCCCATTTAACCTTTGTTCTAGCTCTGCTAGTTTCCGAGATCCCCATAGTGGGCATCGAAAAAAGCTCACCCTGTATATGAAACCAGATTCCTTTTTCGGTGTCAGAAGAATTATGCAAAAAATTGATCCTGAATATAGTTGTATGTAAAAAGTTCAAAGACAAACCAAAGCACCTTCAAGAAAGGGAGAAACATACATAGTGTGTTTTGTGTTGGATTAAAACCGAAAATAGAAACAACTAGCCGAGTCCTCGGCAGCAGCCAACATCGCATTTGTAGTTTGGTTTGGAGCAAGATTAGAAACTCGCCAAGAGGTTGCAGAAGCAAATGTAGGTATCATTCATATTGGTAAAAGTTTAACGGGCAAGTGTATTTCAATCATTTGATTGAAAGACTGACCTAATGGGAGGTGCAGTCTCTGTCCAATCTCGTCAGCAGCGAGAATTTATGCAACATCAATCTTATTTTCGTTGTTCATGGATAAGTCCGGTTTTTAGATTTGACATCCGCGTTTCGCCTTCTTGTATTAATTCCCTCAATGGTCAAATTGGTCAAAATCAAACGATAAAAATAATGTTAAAATAGGAAGGTAAAAAATAGAGTGGTGAAGTGAAGATGGAGAATGGAATATGCATTTTATTATATTTTTAAGTGACACAAAGAGACAAATGACAATGTATGTACAATATATATCGACAATTTCTGAACGAAGATGGACAAAGACGCCAAGTATTCAAATCCTATCAATAAAATTCATTATAGGAACATTATAGGAAGAATATGCGAAGAACACTTATTGTGTTTCGGTGGTACCTACGTACAGTAAAGACTCCATAATAGGGTAACGATTATTTGCGGAACGTTGATCTCTTTCAAAGTATTAACCAATACAGTTTTCGAGTTTTCTACAAAAACCGTTTCGCGTAAAAGCGTTGTTGCCGCATCGTCCTGGGACCCGCCTCGGGACCCAGATCGCATGCTCCGTGTTTGCGCAACGCCGTTCAGGTAGCGATGCAACCATCGATACGCGCGCACCTAATTCTACCAGCCGCTTCTTTCTCTCTCTCTCTCTCTCTCTCGGGAGTTAATTCAGTCCACGACATTGGCTAATTAAAACGGAACCGGAGCGCCCGGCCGGCCGGCGGGATATTTAAATAGCAACAGTAATTATTACGAGCGGAGTCATAAAATCGGCCTAATTATAATTGATGGTCCTCGGGCGGTCGTTTAAAGCGGCGGGCGTGGCAGCGCGTGACGACATACCTTAATTAATTAATTACGCAAAGTCGACGATAGAAGCGGGGTAATTGCGCGAGTTCGGTCGCCGGCGGCTTTCGCCGGGGGAATTTTTTGTTTTTTTCCGTCGTGTTTTCATTCAACACCGTTTTACGAAAGGCGACCAAGCCGCACGTAGCACGTAGTTAAGACGGTGTTGATTAACATGTTCGCACTCGTTTTCTGTGCCGTTCCTTAGCGTTGTGACCAAGGGAAGCATGGGGAGGAAACATCTATAGTAAGGGCAGAATGTAAAGGCGAAGTCGGCCATAAAATCGAGAGAGATGGGCTACGATTTTCCTACTTGCTCTCCCTTCAGTTTTGGAGCGAGGGGTTCGGCTTAAAGAACCGCAAGACCAACTTTTTATTGCTCTGTCCTTGTCTGATACATTATGTTAATAAAGATAATATATTCAAATGGGAGTACGCCTATAAAACAGGGCAGTAATTAAATATTTGGTTTATTTTGGTGATAGACTTCCTGTAATAACAATGCAGCGTGAAGTATTCAGTGCCCAAAGTAGAAAATTAATATTAAATGTGGTGAAATATTTCCAAGAAAAAAAAGAGAACACACGTGAAAATTTATCGGTACTTCAATGTGCATCGGAGGCGTTACAGATTAGTACAAGGACCATTTCACGAATTAGGCAAGAAGGCATTAAACATATTAAAATGGTACACACTAAAAGTAAAGCAGCCCCGAAAACTAAAGATTTGACAGAATCGGATAAAGGAGAAATAAAAAGTTTGATTTATGACATGACAAATAACAAGCAACACTTAAGAAAATCGTATCGTGGAAAGAAGCTCTCCAGGAAGTCACTAAAGAAAACTGGTCCAGTTGTATAAAACACACCGAGACCGTTATTAAGGATTATTGGGAAAAAGAAAAAGTATTGGACGTTGACATAGACCCAATTATTATTAATTTAAATGACGATTCATATCCGGATGATAGTATTTTATATTCTGACTAAAATTCATATCGAATTAAAAGTAGGTATATTATTATTATTTATTTATTTATTATGTATATACTGACTTCTGACTATGTAAATTTTATTTTATGTTGATATTTAATTTGTAATTAAAAATATAAATATATATATTTTTTGCCTAACCATTACAATAATAATTATTTAAATACCTAAGACCTACTTTGAATTTCAGGATCATTATCTATTAATTGCCAGTCTAAATTACATAATTAATCTTCAAAAATTACAAATGAAATTACAACAGGTACCTAAGTACAAATTTTTAATCCGTCCGTTCACATCAGGTACCTAGTAAAGCAATAATTTATTCTAGGCCGACCCTGCCTGCCTTAAACAATCAACTAGCAATACAGGACAAGTACTAGGTTTTCTATCTCTCTTCCTTTCATGAAAGGTGCTTAGCGAACTTTAAGACGTACGTCGAATACAAATTGGAGGAGGAGACATGAGTGTAATTGTGCGAGTGCAAGTAAAGCAACAGATATAGCGCTCTCTCTTTGATGATTTATTGCCGACTTCGCCTTTACATTCTGCCCTTACTATACCCGATTGGTGTGACAATGAGAAAGTGACAGAGAAAACGTGCTCTTTATCCGTTGCACCTTTACACACCCATGACGGTTATTTTTTTTTTTGCGACTTTTAGCGATCTTTATCGTCTGTCTTATTCGATGGAATTTCGCCCATAGCGTTCGGTGAATAGTTTTGTAAAACGCTCGGGTTTCGCGGTTGAAATCTCCGGACGCGGTTTTATAACAAACTGGTGTATCTTGCGGCTTTTTCTCGAAATCCGTTCCAACGAGAACGCCCGCGTTCCGACCGACACATTATGCCAGACCGACAAACCGCAGCTGTTACTTAAACCCATGGACGTAATATCAGAACTTAAAAGCCGTCAAAAACAATTTGCGGTTTGGCTGCTCGGGGAAAAAATTGCTCCGCTGTGGAATTATTTCAAACAAAACTTGTATATTGGTCTCGGTTTTACTGCATGTAATTTATCTGGTGACAGTGACAATACTGTTAGATTTCTTGATACAATATTTTGCAGTCAGAATAATAATATAAAACACCTATAGTGATCTTACCCAAAAGGATGTATTTGGGGAATTGAAAAAGGCCTGACTTCCATCCTTCGAGAGCAAAAAAAGGGTTGAATACAACGGCAACATACGAGTAGAAGTTCTTGTCTCTAGAAAATTATTCAAGGTTTCTGATGATTCAGTTGCTTCTGGGGTACTCCTAGTTTGGGATATTGTGAAAATTATTATTATTATTATAATGGAACGTCAGAATTCTTGATACACAAAATAGAGAGCAAAATATCCGGTAGATACGTGATCGTCTTGTCACAGAGAACGCGCTTTTCTGAAATTTGATGAAAAATATTTTATTATGTGTGATGAATTTAAAGTGTGGATCTTGTGACTCATGAAAGCTGTACAAATATCTCTAAAAATAACCATCTATACTCAAGGTGTCAGCAACTTGAAATGAAATAACACTTCAAGATAAGTAAACATTTGTATTAATGAAATAATCGTCTGTGATAGATTATTTTAAACAAATTTAAGTAAGTGGTAAGTATTCAAAAAATAACACGTACCTAGTTCTAAATAAAAATGTATTCTATGTGTTTTTGATTGATTTTAGTTTCATTTCAATGAAGGTGTTAAATAAACATTGGAAAATGATATACTGGTCGTTTTTAACGTCAGGCAGAAAACGCTAAAAATACAAAATACAATGTAATAAAAATAACATAGCCATATGTATACGTAAAACTTGGCGATAATAGCGCTGCATTTATGTATTATCCTAGCGTTGTTAGCAAATAGTTTGTGGTGAATAGTTAGTATTTTAATAGCCACATTCGCGTAATTAGTTGGATAAACATGGACAAATATCTGTTTAATTTGCACAGAAAAAACGCTGGTATTTTTAAAGCAAAATTATTATTTTGAAATGTAGGTTACGCCCTAACCGTGACTGATAAATGGCACTATTCACCTCCATTCACCATGAATTCATCTTAAAAATAATGCAAATAACGTTTTTACGAGAACCATTCGATTATTTCTCATAATTAAATTACCTCATAAATAAATTGTCTTTAATCAATTCCACTGAGAATATAGGTACTCCGAACAATGATTGCCTAGTATGCATAGTTTAGCATCATTACTAATTACTTTGTTAAAATTTATTTGCTAAGCTCATCCACGTTGCCGTCTTGGTTCAATGAACCAAGAAAAAAGATTCTTCGCATAATATAATGAAATTTTACGATTACTAGTGGAGTCTATTAAGCAGAGATGATGCTATTGAAAAAATGAGAATTGTTTAACTAATGTTGTCATGAGAAAGCAAATTACGACGGCAATTATTGAACAGTTAACGCTACAAAGTGCTTTAAAACTTAAATAAAAAAAGCCGACAATGTAATAATTACAATTTGCCTGAAGTCTTTGAAAGGTAGGTTTTTTTTGAGAGCAAGACCTTGCAAAAAATCTTGAACACTAATAAGGACTTCTCAAAACGAAGCAACACGTCTTTGCTCTTTGTACCGTAGAGTTGTCTAGCGGTTGTGTGTCCTCTTTTACTTCTGTTCTACTAATCGATGTAATATGATTATCTTCGCAACCGATACCGGTCCTATGATTGTGATTTCTTGCTCACCTCCGAGCAAAAACCAAACCATTAGAACCTAATCAACGTCGCATTAGCTCTGGCGCGGACGAGACCGAGAAACAAGAAACGCCATGTTTAGATCCGAGATAAAGCTTATTAAGTGGTTTATAATGACTGTCTGAAAGCATCAATTTGAGCAGGAAACAATCTAACGAGCCGTGTAATGGTGGGGGAATTGTTCTACTTCATTAGATACAGTTTATCTGAGAAGTTTAACGTCTCGCGGGCACATGCGGAAATATCGGTTTACGTACGATAGTTTGGGCCGATCGCTGATATAGTGGAATGTTTCGTCGACGTTAGATGTCTGGTAAACCATTTGCTGTGGTTGGATTACAAGCACCTTTTGCTTCATGACATGATCATGCTTGTTACGTTCCTTCAATTATACTATTTCGTTCTATTTAGGCCCGATATAATCTCTTTGTTGTCATATTATTTTGTGATCATCTAAAGAACGCACACTTGCTTCATACATTGAGTTTGATCTCATCTCCATTTGGTGTAATAACTGATAAGCTGCTTGTTCAAATTAGGACGTATTTTGAAAACGGGAATGTAATAATAGAAATATATATATATTTTACGTTCACAGATAATTTTTTTAATCATTATTTATTTATTTTATATCTAATATGTACATGTGTTACTTATAAACTTACAAACTAACCATTTTCTTTCACTTATTTTAGTATCTTTTTTTTTGAAAAACAAATTCCTTTATCTGCCTTACTAAAAGAAAAATAATTTTTTGTTTATTACCCCACCTTGTTGTATTAAATTTATTCTGCTCATTCTCATCATATTCTTCAATTCTTCTAATTCCCCTTCTTTTTTTTCTAAGTTCCAAAAAACCAACGCACTTATGTACCATATATATATACTAATTTTTCCTGCTTGTTTTTTATGGAAGTTTCTAAGAAATTATCTATATTTAATTTAATTATTTTCATAATTTGGTTCTTTGTCCACTCCCAAACTGTGTTCATGCCTGTACAGTTTTTCACCCTGTCCAACAAGTTATCAGTTTTACCACATTTTGTACAGTTACTAGTAGGGACTAAATTATGCTTCTTTTTTTTTTCCTCCGTTGGATACATATAATTTGCAGTTTTGAAAACTGTCGCTTTCCATTTTGTTGGTATAAAATTATATAAAATTACAATAAATGTTCAATTTGTCCTCCTTGTTCCTCAAGGCACAATGCAGCACGTTTCCTAAATTGTTTATGGCTCGTCCAATATCCCTTCGACATCATTTATATTTGAGGAATAATAATTTTTAATCATGTCACGCTTTTCTTCATGTGAAACTGACATTTTTTCAGTAAAATAAAGTATCCGTGACACTTAAAATTGTACTAAACTATCAAACGTTATATGGGGCTTATGTTTCCAAGGCATTTTCTGCAGAAATGTCAAACATTATGGGGCTTATGTTTCCAAGGCACTCTATGCAAAATCGTCAAACATTATGGGGCTTACGTTTCCAAGTCACTCTATGCAAAAACGATTGATTTGATATTGCAGCACGAAAAATAAAGTAAAGCATAATGTGTGACATATCATTTTAACCAGAAAAAAATCCTCTTTTCAAAAATGCGAAAATCCAATATGGCGCCCATAAGAAAAATAAAAGTTGATCGTTATATCTTTGTCCAGGGAGGCGAGAAACAAAATGCAAGGTCATATTTAGATTCCTTGTAAAAAAGTACCTTAATAATGTTTAACTTAGAAATGTCCAGCGCCATTCGTTTTCGTTTAAAAAAATAAAAACGAAAACGACAATTTTCAGTTTTTTCGCATTATTTTCAAAACGAAAAGGGCCAGCCAAAATTTTTTTTTACCATGTTACTCGGCATCAAATTCCGCAACTTTGCCCCACTTTAACCGACCTCGTATCTCTTAAGATAACCAAGATCCCCATGCATAGACTCGAAATACGGTCACCCTGTATATAAATACCTACTTTATTCGTTTTCAGATCACCAGGATTAGTGCCCATAAAATTATAATTTTACCTATATTATTTTGGGAAAACCAGGTACCTACCTAGATACCTACCCCTGTTCCCAAAAACGAATGAAACGCCTGCCAAAGATTTAAATTATCCTAAATTCTTTCAATTATGCACAATATGCATATAATATGCTAAATATGCTAAATATGTGTGTTGCATATTTGGGTTACTCTAGTTATTACAAAAGTAATAACATCATTTATTCCGTTATGAAACACTCTCCAAGCGCCTCGGCCAACTTTCAGCTCGATTCCAAATTGTCGCGACTTCTGGAACTCCGCACATCCGTCTGCAAAGTCGCCCGGCCCCGTTCGCGACTGCGGCGTTGTCAGACTTCGTGAAATATTAATCCGACAAACGCGCCGCCCGGCCTCCGCTCCGACGGCGAGCCTCCTCCAGCGAGCATAATCCAGTAGCTAAGTAGATTACGGTGTACGCCGTGTTCCCACGATTAGTGGCTCCGCTGGAACGGTTAATCATACACGATGGCGTTTTAATTGTCGCTCGCGTACAGGGGAAGGACGAAGAGTAGTTAAGTGTATACCGGGGTTTTATTTTTATTTTGTATTCTAAATACCTATATTATATTCTTATTCGTAATATATTTTTTTAAGTGTAATCACCCATAATCTAAACTATTTCAATTATCAGTAACAATTAAATATCATCTAAACAATAAATACTTCCAAAACAATAGTGTGCGCAAAAGTACAAGCGCGCTACTGGATTCATACTGTGAGAGAGCAATCCTAAAATTGACCTGCTCAGTAATAATCGGCCGTCGCATGCATTAACACTTTGGGTACCCGCCGTCAAGTTGTTGTTGATTGAAGTGTGGTTTTCTGTGATTTTGAGATCGGGAAAAGTCCTGTTTCTCGAGGTGATGTTGATATGAATGATAGTGGTGCTTTTGATACACCTGGCTTTTATGAGAAGTCCGTACAGATCTGTTAACGCACATTTGGTGCCGGCACAATGGGTGCGAAAGTCTCTGTCCATTTTGGGGACGATAGCTTGTTCCTCGAGTGCTGACTGGTGAGATTAGAGGCCTCACCTGGGGCTCGATGACACGAATAAACATGTGGGGTGCCAGTACCGCACCCCGTGTCTAATTCGTTGGGATGCTTTACTGTTTAGCGGCAGTTGAGTATCCGGGGAAGCCTTTACTTATTTTAGGTGACACTAGCTAGTCGTCGAAGATATTATATGATAGTAAAATGCTAAGAAAGATATCCGATATGACGGACGCATGGAGGTTAACCGGGAGTAAAGGGGCTAACAACCCCCGGTGAGTATACCATAATTTTATCAAGGTAGCAGGTCAGTAACTGTTGCTTTTGTCTTTTTCATATGCCCGAGTTTGTACAACAATATAAAGTATTTAGCCGTCGAGTGAATTTGCATTGTGAAGACCCCCTGATTGAGAGCCACTGACAAGGTAAATAATCTACATTTCAAATGATTTTTACATAAGATGGAAGAGCGGCGAAGAGGTTTCGAAAATTTAGCAACATACCTATCACCACACCAGTCGTCCAGTTAGCACCTAGTTTGCAATGGAATGGAAGAATCCACTATCAGAAGAAAACTAATTACACAGATGCCTCTACTTCGTTCAATTATATGAATTTATCCCTTCCAGGTCCATGTTTTTTGGATAAACTCTTTGATGTATCACTCGTTGGTGAGATCATATTTGCATGTTCTTATTCATTTCCCACTAATTTCTCTATACTGTGCGAATGCGATAAATAATGGTCTCATTCCGACCTGAATAGATGAAGCGTTCCATTTTGTGACCTTGGGTCTTGGGCAAGAACGGTAGGCGCACAGGATTGCTCGATCTCAAGCGTAATAATGTTCGTCAGTCGGCAGACGGGTGTGACATCAGCGCTAGACCAACGGTTAATTTGTATATCGTGCGGTGCGGGTTTTGGCGTGCGTTTCGTGTATTTTATATAATCTGTTTTTAGTTTTCAAACTGTTATTGAATCTATATACTAAATTAGTACATCTTACTTAGTATTAAAAACGTAAGAACTAATATAAAGGATGATTTTTTTAGGACTTCCACCGCGATTTCCTCGCTTATTGTGCGCTCTACAAAAAAACCTAAGAAACAAAAATGTGACAATTTTGAATAGCTAGGAGATGCTGAAAAATAAATTGGCATCCACGGCCAACTTGTCGCGCAATATAAAAAACTTCAAATTAAGCAAAACTATTATTAGCCGTAGCATGTTTATTTTAAGAGAAAGGGAAAACTTTCGTATTAAAAATTGATGGCACTAAGATGCTTTATGCAACTGGGTACCTAGATAGTTTCAGAAAATTACACAGGGTCTTCGGCCCTCTTGAGGCTATGAAATTTTTTTGTTTATTTCTTATTAGCGATTTTCTCGCTTACCTTGCGCCGCACAGAAAATTCGTAAATAAACAAAATATTATGACGATTTTGGAGCAATACTAAGAAACCCACAAAGAGACAAAAATTTAAATGGCTTTAAGAGAGCCGAAGACCCTGTGCAATTTTCTGAAATTAACTGAATACCCACCCAGTGCTATTGTTAGTGCCATAAATTTATGATATAAAAGTTTCATATCTCTTAAAATAAACGGCTATTAATAATTTTGCTCAATTTGAGTTTTTTTATATTGCCCAACTAGTTGGCCATGGATGTCCGTTTCTTTTTCAGCGCTACCTATCTCTCCTAAATTCCCACATTTTTGTTTCTTACGTTTTTTGTATGGCGCAAAATAGGCGAGAAAATCGCCATGGTAGTCCTAAAAAAATCCTCCTGTATTTTGTGAAATCATCTCTCCAATAGATATCGAATGTGTTGTGCCATTATTATAGCATAGCAGTTAGATTTGAGATATCCTCGTCATTGTCTTCGATTTTTTTGTAGGTACTGGGTGATTTAATACTTAGCCTTAATACATTCCAAGTAAAAAATAAAAATTCTCTGTACTCGTAGTAGTATCTAAAAACCAAAGGATTGGCAAAATTAGTTTAATAATACAGAATATTCACACTATATTTAAAAATTTTAAACGGTACCTAGCGCCCGGCGCGCTTAGCAGGTAGAGGTCTAGCGATGACGTCACGCGTGCCGAGAATTTTGTCGGATCGAGCAATCCTGTGCGTCTACCGTTCTTGGGTCTTTGGTAAGCTTTTATAGGTGTAACTTAACAAGTAATCCCCAATTAACCCCGCATCACCGCAACCGCACCCCTCTGCAAAATTCATCCCTCAGAACACCTAACGGGTTACGTTAATAAACCACGCCACTTCGCACTTCTTGACCTTGCATTATTGAGACGCGGTCCCGAATAAATAACGTCGAGATACACCCTCGTTACCGAGGCATTCGTAATTTGAGGAACTTCTTATCTAAATTTGATAAAGGGAGGGCGACACGCAAATGCCAGAGCCCAACTTGTCAGGCAAATAATGCATCTTGGAGGCTTAGACGCGAGAGGAAAGCAAGATGAGCTAGAATCTGGAAACCAGTGCGGTGGTGGCGGTGGGAAAATGCAGATAGATCTGGCAAATCTAATTGTTAAGGCGGAATTCGCACGCCCTGGTCAAAAACGCACTGTTGGAATTATTACTGCTACACAGTTAATTTACCTATTTAGTTCTAGATGGTGCTACAATCAAAATCATTGTCGGCTTCCATTTTCCCCTCTGGTATTAGCCCATAGTAATAATAATAATAATAAATTTATTATTTACCAGATTAAAATAGGTAAACATAAAGAGTTTTAAAATTATTATTGGTAAATAAAAAGCTCTAGATTAGGTAATTGATACCAATTCTTCCGTCTAGACTTCAAGAAATAAAAATAGCTGTAAGTACAACTTACAGATTAATCTAGATCAATTCCACCATTAATATTAAAATAATTACAATCATAACCTGTCTAAATTCCAATAAACGTTAATATAATAAATGCAATTAATCTTATACGTAAACTAGAATTAACAACTATTGCCGTTGAAAGAGATTTTTCCTACAACTGGATTTAAATTTAACAACTGATACAGAAAACAGTGGATCAGCCGTAATTGCATCACAAGTCGAAATATTTTAAGGGAAAGTGATTTGTATTTCAATGTTTTATAGTAAAAGCAAGCCATATGTAATTTTCCACGATAGCCAATCTATATGTCCTTTAGTTTATGTGACATTTCTTCTGAGATGACCGCAATACCATATAGGTATTCTCAGGCAGCTGATCTGGACCTTCTGAACCCTCTCAATATCCGCCTGGTCAAGCCAAGGCCCAGACTCTTGCAGTTATTAGAGATACGAATTACATTCCCACTAATTTCAAATTTACAGTAATTGAGAATGGCGAGCTCTAAATATAAAGTGTCAGCTGCCAATTTTTATATTCTCAATGCAGTAATATATGAGGCGCCATTTCGGACCTAATTATTATTTTTGAATATATAAATTTCTCGGGCTAATATATTTGTTTAATATGATATTTATATAAATTTGCGTGAATAATCTTTTTTTAGTCAAATTTATATATTACGCATCGCCCAAAAGTATATATTACAGTAAACGCAAAAAATATATCAAAACACGATATATTAATTTGGTGCGCCAATATATAATAATTTAGGGTACCACTGGTCGTCACCAGAAGTCGCGCCGCGCATTCCTAAAGTGCACCGGCAACGCTGCAGCAGAAAGTGCAAAAGCTCGAAGTCGAAATATTTGTTTTATATGATATTTATAGAAATTTGCGTGAATAATCTTTTTTTAGTCAAATTTATATATTACGCATCGCCCAAAAGTATATATTACAGTAAACGCAAAAAATATATCAAAACATGATATATTAATTTGGTGCGCCAATATATAATAATTTAGGGTACCACCGTTCGTCACCAGAGGTCGCGCCGCGCATCCCTAAAGTGCACCGGTAACGCTGCAGCAGAAAGCGCAGAAGCCCGAAGTCGAGTGATTATGATTACCGACGTACTGGATGTTCTTTTTCTGTGTCAGGTTTGGGATTTGATGTGGTGTATAACCCCACAATCAGCTTACATATTAGTTTCCCGCCCGCATGATCGTTTTCGTTTCGCCTTCGTTTTGTTGTAGGAAGTGGCTATTTATACGTCCGACGTATATAAAAGTCGGTATACGTCTTGCACTCTCATTGGTGGATTGAGTCACGTGACTTCTTTGGACGTACATTTAACTCCGTACACGTCCGAAGCCGAAGTAAACATTTGATACGTCTACGTCGGAAGCCGTCAGTGCATTTTTTCTCAAGTAT
Source organism: Pseudeuparius sepicola (assembly GCA_963920635.1). NCBI lineage: Eukaryota > Metazoa > Arthropoda > Insecta > Coleoptera > Anthribidae > Pseudeuparius > Pseudeuparius sepicola. The sequence goes on along the minus strand of OY987300.1, from coordinate 11,329,274 downwards.
CTGTGCAATAAGGAGCGTATTCCCTTCTTTTTGGGGGATAAGCGTTGCCGTATGAAAAAAGAAGGGGACATTCGCATCATATTGTGGCAGTCGGCAGCGATGCGCGCTGCCGTATGAAAAAATAAGTGGTAATCTTTTCCAATGGTGTAACGTCGGGCGAAAATAGGGGATAGGAACCTACCTATCTAGCCAAAATTTCAAGAAAATCGGGGGTGGGTTTTACACAGGGACCCTTTTTATTTTAAAGAGTCCCTGGTTTTACACCATTCTGCGCTTTCTGCTGCAGCGTTACCGGTGCACTTTAGGGATGCGCGGCGCGACCACTGGTGACGACCGGTGGTGCCCTAAATTATTATATATTGGCGCACCAAATTAATGTATCGTGTTTTGATATATTTTTTTGCGTTTACTGTAATATATACTTTTGGGCGATGCGTAATATATAAATTTGACTAAAAAAAGATTATTCACGCAAATTTCTATAAATATCATAGGTATAAAAAAAATATTTCGACTTCGGGCTTCTGCACTTTCTGCTGCAGCGTTGCCGGTGCACTTTAGGAATGCGCGGCGCGACCTCTGGTGACGACCAGTGGTACCCTAAATTATTATATATCGGCGCACCAAATTAATATATCGTGTTTTGATATATTTTTTTGCGTTTCTGTAATATATACTTTTGGACGATGCGTAATATATAAATTTGACTAAAAAAAGATTATTCACGCAAATTTCTATAAATATCATATTAAAAAAATATATTAGCCCGAGAAATTTATATATTCAAAAATAATAATTTAGTCCGAAATGGCGCCTCATAGTAATACCCCAATGTGAATATTTATATAGTTCAGTTAGTTAGTTTTTATGTTACATTCTAGGTACTAAAAAAAATACAACTCCATGCTGATCAGACTTCGGCTATACATTCTCTGTGATTGTAGCAATCGGAGCCGTTATGTTTTCTCGCAATTTTCAACCTGCATCAGTCACTATAAACCATTTCCTCCGCAGCATAAACATCCCCAAACTAAACAACAGCACAAAAACCACCCTCCAACCCCCAGGATCTCCACCCATCTCATTGAAAACCCTATTAAATTTACGCTTCACCCCCCGTGCTAGGCTTCCAGCTCGTAGGGCGGAGGCGGGAGGTCGCAAAAGCGTGCACTGGCGTAGCAAAGTTTCCGCTCGCTGTGTTTGGCAACACCTACGGCGGCTTAAGCCGGGTACACACCAAATTGCGCTGTCTTACCACTTAATTAGCTTTCGGGTAATTAAAGATGCGTCGACGGGAGCTAGCGGGGCCATGCACCATGGGCGGAGGGGGCTCGTGCCGGCAGTGGAATACGAGACGGGTAACTTGGGAAGTTGGCGGCGTTATAAATGTCTGCGTCGCTGATAATATCAATCCTAAGTTCCGTTACACAAGGAATTTATACAGACATGAGAAGTTGCTTCTGGGGTACCTATTCTCCTAGGATTGCACATATATTTATAATCCATAGTAGGTTCACTCTATGGCAGCTCTTTAATTCACAGAAAAAATGCCGGGTGGACTATACACGAACTGTGTCTTGCATGGTTTCCAGCAGGGACGAGAGGCAAAGAGTGAACGGCCATTGGACTACCTCGTTGATGTTCGTTCTTTTTGCCGAGTGAACCTTCTATGTATAATCATATCTTCGGTGCTCTTATAGTTTGGACTATTATGAGGATGAGAGTTAATATTAATTACTACGAAACCGCCCGGCAGTTCCTCTACATATAAAATGTGCTGAGTTGTCAGACAGACTGTCTCTTATACAGGGTGATCAGGTGTAACAAGCTCTATAACGGCCGGGAAATTTTTTTTAGAAAAAAGCGAGAATAGGTCAATTTGGTTTGGCAGGGGGACATCTTTTGGCATAAAATTGATAGATCTATCTGCAACCCCCTGAGCAGGGGTTGAACCCCTTCAAAAAATTTAAATGGGAAGAGGGTTCATGTTACACACCTTTGGAAACGTCTATCAATTCTCTATACACCTGTATCAGATTTTTGAAAATCGATCGACTTCCCAAAAAGATACAGCGTGTAAAATGCAAAACATTCATTTTCAATTATTGCATGGAAGTGAATTGGCAACATTTTGAGCATTTATTGCAATAAAGTTTCAATTTCCTCCCCGTTTATCAAATTTTTGTCAAAATAATGTTGCTGAACATGCTTTCTATGCCTTACGGCCCCCCGACCAAACCACTTTCGCCTTACTTGTTTAACAATACCAGGCAATAGTTGAAAATAAATGTTTTGCATTTTACTCGTATATTTTTGAAAAGTCGATCGATTTTCGAAAATCTGATGCAGGTGTAAAGAATTAAGAGACGTTTCCAAAGGTGTGCGACATGAACCCTCTTCCCATTTAAATTTTTTGAAGGGGTTCAACCCCTGCTCAGGGAGTTGCAGATCTATCAATTTTATGCCAAAAGATGCCCCCCTGCCAAACAAAATTGCCCTCTTTTTGCGTTTAAAAAAAAAATCCCGGCCGTTATAGAACCTGTTACGTTTCCGCCGGAACACCCTGTATTTGCATCTATTGTTTCTCGCCCGTCATAAATTTTACAATAAACAGGTAAATACACTATTCTGAGCATTTCCTTTATATCTACAGTCTACACGTAGGTAGGTACAAACGTCGTGATGCGCATTTCATACCAATGCACCTAACAATAAAGACATTACAAAAGCGTCGTCGATATCTTTCAATTGAGTATCGCGTGTCAAACTAAATACCATTCGAATTAAACTTCCTGCGAGTTTATTTCTAATAGGATATAAATAATTTAATTTTCCATTAGCCGCGATGTTAATTTTATTATCGCTCTGCCGCGTATAAATATTTTAATAGCGGACAGCCGTACACCATTCTAATAATAATTATTAAATGTGCATTAAAACATGCGCGCTGATTATTATGCTCATCGATATGTAAATTATTTCCATCGTATACACATACACACATATTATTCGGGGTTTTGTTAATTTTCCGTTCAATGCGGGAACGTTTCATCCGACTGGTTATGCAGTTCTGGCAGAACCACCTACAGACTAGGCATGGCAATTCTCGACCATTAGCCTTCTGCTTCAAAAGAGAAAGAAACTGTTTGATTTGTTTTTTATGTTTCAAAGGGGATTAACAGTCTCTATACATAGAAAAGGCCTACAAAAAATAATGGTCACTGAACCTTCATCTACCGTGAAATATTGTGTTATACTCAAACCAATAATATAGACAATACTTTCTAATGGCATTGTAATCAACCAATATGAATTTAAAACTTTCCTTGTGATGTTGCAATGGGACGTAGGAAGAAAATATTTTTAGAAATATCTAATAGTTAAAGCCAGGAAAGTAAGGACAGATTCATTTACTGAGAACATCACTTATCAGCACCCTCTCAATTGAGGTTGTAAGTATATATTCTGAGGTGGAATCAGTCTAAAATTCACAATAAATTATGCCCTTTATGCTTCCCATTTTGAAGGCTTAGGTATATTTCAACTAAATAGTTGTCTATGAATACTTTTTTGTGTGCAATTACACCGAAAAGTCTAAATGATGCATATAAATGAAAGAGCGTCGTAGCTGACGGTCTACATCACAACAAATCCACAGCGCGTGACGACCGTCTTCCGACTGGAGCGGCATTGCTGGCTTCTAATGCTCGCTTGCGCAACTTATAACCACAAAATCCTAATGTTTTTGACATAATACATATAAACAACTATCTCAGCTATTTTTGATTTGAGGTGTTAGATATGCATGATAATAAACGTCTGAAACCATAAAATATGACAAGTGCCAATGCCTTGTCCGTATGCGGAGATGGTTTCAACGCGATAAGCCGTCCTGTTTATTAAAATGATATAATTTCATCCGAGGCATCATACACGCCATCATGCAGTTTTTGCACATCAATTTTCCAATTCGAATATGAACGATAAAATTTAAATATAATATTTATTTTGACAATGTAATTTCGCTCGTATTTATTCTTCATGGCGTATTTTTCGGACGCAAATGCCGCGCGAAATTGGTTCCCGTATTTTCTTTGTTTCCTGCCAATTCTAGTTCAGTTTTTCTATTATTCGCAGTTTTCGCATTTTAAAATTCATATTTGATATATTCGAAATTTATTAAATGATGTTTTATGCAATGCTGTTCAACGCACTGCAATGTTCCTGTTTTTTGTTCGTCAATAGTTTAACTAAAACCAATTTCATGTACAGTACGTCACCAGTTCGCTTTGTTCGTCCCGCAAATATATCGCACCCTTTACCCGTTAAATAAAATCACACTTTTTCTAATTCGTCCGAATTCGTCATAAAAAGAGCTATTTCTTCGATTGTCTTTCTCTGAACCGTCCGCCGGGGAAAATATGCACAATCCGGCATCACTCTATCAACACCTGGCCGTCGGTGTCTAAACTTGACCTTATTGTCGCGCCATCTCTTACAGAATAGCATTAGCTGCATTTAGAAAGAGGTCCGCCTTTGAGTAGGTACTTTAAAATTACACTGGTCCATTCTGTGCCTGTTTTTTTGCAACCTATCTAAATATTGTTGAACCTACGTCTCTAACCCACGGTTGCCTGAAGGCTGCCGTTATATCGGCAGGCATGATGACCCATCGGGATCTCAGATGTTATACAAGATATCACATAGACGTTTATCTCCTCCCGTGGTGTCACGATTCCGTTGTCTACTCGCTGGCTGTCCCGTCGATGTTTATGGATGTTCGCTTTCGTACGCGACGTAGGGGCACGAGCGTAAACCATTGTAAGGAGACACACAACTGTATATTGTAAGTATAAGTAATGTAACTCTTGGCGTAGGTCTAAAATCTAAAAATTCCTGATATACAACTTTCGAAAGTTTAAAATTCATACCTATCTACCTACGTTTAACTAGTAAATACCATAATAAGAATATTAATCATTGTCATTTGTTTGCTATAGTTTATATTGTGGGTTTAATCTAGTTCATTCGTATTGTTGTAGGTGGCACCAGTGATATAGTTGTTGTTCCATCTTACCGTCAAGTGCCTGATAATATTGTATACAGGGTTAACTATCACTTAGTACAAAAAATTTTACCACGTGCGCAGGGTGGCTTAAGAAAACATAGAAAAATATTTTTATATTTTTTTATGATCTTTAAAAAAAGGTAAAAACCCCTATTTTCCCTGTAAATCTCCGCCTCTAATACGTCATCCAATATGGCTTCGGAACGTACTACTGTCAGCTTGAAGTTATTTTCGCGGTGTTTCCGTTGTTTTACGAAGGATGAAAATACCTTTTTACTCAAACAAATAAAAAAAACATAAATAATAATCGATTTGAATCTGTACAGCCTTACCTAACTTTGAAATTTAACTGACCTACATTCACCTGACCTCTTAAGCCCTAGATAAAGGTGTAAACCCCGTTTTGATAGTTCGTTCTTTTAGCGCGCAGTGCAGAACCCGAAACAACAGTTTATTTTCAATTAAAAGCTCACCCAATGTCCTTCCATATTGTGCAACAGCTCGGCTGTCCCAATGCAAAACACAGTTAACAATTTTATCAAAGCGTCGAGTACCGGTCGGTCCGCCGTGGCAACACTTCTTGATTTCCTGTATCCGGGGCACAGGGCGTCTCCAAATTCTCCACAATTTTCCGTCTCCTGCCTCTGGCTATGCTCGAGGCTTCTCACTACACTCCAGCTTCCCTTTTTCTCCACCTTTTTTGTCCCAAAAGCCCCGGGACCCGCGAAAGTTAACTGCTACAACGTGTGCCGTTACTTCATTAGTATCCTCCCCTCTTGGCTCTCCCGCGCAAGTCACTTCACAAATTTCCCCTAACGCCTAAATTAAATCAAAGGTTTCCCAGTGCCTTCACCTGAATTACAACATCAGCACACGATACACAGAAAACGGTATGCCAGCTAGGAGAACGAAAATTAAACTCTTCTGCACACCTACGTCACTTCGACAAAAGAGCAGCGGCCAACTTATAAAAAATAGTTCTGAAATTAGTTTCACTTTCTTACGTCAGTTGTCAATTTCAAGTCAAGTTAAATCCAAAACAAGAATGTAGGCACCTTGAGACACCTTGGTGGATATGTGGTTGCCTAGCTCACAATAAACGAGTCAAAAAAGGTAGATGATTTTGTTGAATGAGCGTCACCGTTGACGTGACAGCATCTGCGCGCGGGCAGATGCGACCGTATTCCTTATTGGAATACGGTCGCTTAGAAATAACAATACAACTAATAACTAATTAAATGGGAAAGTTAGGGCCTGGCACACCAGACTTGAATCCAATGGATTTTTGTATTTGGGGATACAATGTATCATGTCATGAAGGCGATTGTGTACGAACAGGAAATCGACAACGACAACGAGCAGCAGTTATAGGTGAACAGCTACTGTAGTGCTTGTGCAGTTGTGTTTTTTGGTTACCCTTCGGGGTCTTCCTGGCGGAGGCGGAGGTGATCCACCTCGCTTCAAACAAAAGGAATAGCTGAGGGGAACCAAGAGGTTCCCAACAGATTTAGAAAATGTGAATGTTGTGTTGTGTAGTGCTGTGCTGTGTGACTTTTAATGTAAAAAAGCAAAAAAAAAAGAAAATGGTGCGATATACAATCCTGGAAATGTCAGTAAGGTAGGTGTTTCATAGGCATTCTACATGTTCCTTAGAAAGTAATCGTTTCCAACAGGAAATCGAAATTTCGTTGTGAATCATCGGATAAATTGATAGACGTGGTAACGCCGCGCTATTTCACTACCTGTCACTACCATTGACATAGGCGAAATTTTAAGACAGGTCATGGCGGGCATTCATAGGCGGCGTTTTTTGAGGGGTTTTAAACAATTTGAAAAAAAAATTTTGGGCTTAAGACAAACGTTAGAAAATTTTTGAAAATTTATTTTGGCAAGTCTAATTTTTCTTTATATCTACCATAAAAATTGTTGTACTAAGTGATAGTTAACCCTGTATAGCTCCAGTTTCATTTGAATTTGTCGACACTTGCAGTCGTCTCAATTTAGTAGCTTTCTGGCCACCTAACAGATACAGGGCGTCGTTCTAATGACGCCGATGTGGTGTTCCCGCCCGATACGTGGGCAACCGGTAATGCGTTACCCATGCCGTCCACGAATTTCTCGATGCTGATTATTATACCGGGGGCGTAGGCAGCCGAATATATGCGGCCCCGTCCCGCTGCTTCGAATGCGAATAATGAAGTTGTTTATGCCGGCACGTCAGGTGCGGCCGATCAATAATTTTGTGACTTTCACGGCGCGTTTAACAACTATAAATATACGCATCTGGGTGGGATATACGACTCCGTACACCTGTAGGTGGGACGTTACAGATCGGTTACGATTTAATTGATCATAAGGCGCTTGTGTCTTCTCAACCTTATGTCCTCTTTGGTGTATGTCCGAAATTATTATCGAATTACTAAATGTACTTTCTCAATTTAGATTTACTCAGTCAGAGTAAAAACTTAAGGAGATTTTCGCACTTACAATGACATGATACAATATTTCAAAAACTGTTTTTTGAGCAGGTTACGACATAATATTAAAAAACCAAACATGACTAGGTCAATAACCAGCCCAAAACCCGATATGTGGCATGCGGCAGGCCGGCACCGTCGCAATGACAAGGCCCGGCAGCTGAAAGAGTCTTCCAAGGGAGGTGGGCCTAAGGCGCCAAATTCAAGTTTCAAGATGTCAACTTGGCAAATTTGGTAAAAAAACACTTTAAAATGATTGTTCATGGTTTTCCAACACGGATAATAATCTACGAAAGTGAAAGTCACTTTTTCAAGGGCTTTTGGTGCATTTAGACATTTACCGGTAAAATTTTCGTAAATGCCAATTATTTCTTATTTGCGTGCCTAGATACAACTAAAGTCGAATGAATAAAACCATAAAACTTACAGATTTTAAGATGGTTACGTTTAATCATGTAAAATTGTTAGGTCTCTCCACAAAGTCCAAACCAAAACTACTTTTACCCTGGAAGAAGTGTAGGAACAAAATCTCTTTTGATGGCCTTAACCCACTTTTCCCTTAAAATGGGGTCTTTATGGAGGAAAAATAAGCGGACACTTTAGGACCGCGTTTGTAGTTTCCCTTGCAGTTGGGAACGTCCACGGCATAATTTAAATTAGTCCGAAACTATACTATTAATCACTTTATTCTGAATCACTGCTGTTTTACCACCTTATTAATAAAACTCCACGTCCTGTATTACTAAAAAACACAGTTCAACACACAATAAACACAACAAGCGTTCTTTAAAACAGGAAAATCGCCAGACAAGTAAACGTAAACAACTACAGACAGCTACCTCCCTCTGATGACGTACCTAGTGACGTTTCGCGTCGCCAGCTGGCAGACCTTTATCATTGCGATGGTGCCGGGCAGGCACGCTACTCGTTTTATTACGGTGCCGTATAAAAATCGCCGAATTTCCTGCGTTCCGCAAATTAATTCATCAACTATTGTAATTTATACAAAACACACACGCCGATTGGATTCGGCGAGCTGCGCGAACTCTCAATTATGCGTTCCGCGTTAATTCTAAAAGTGTGTAGTTTTTAATTTGGAAAGTGTTATGGCGCCCTATTTGGACGTTTGACGCCAGGGTTCTGCGCGAATTTAAATAAAATCAGACGGGAATGAATATTATTCGGTGAGTATGCAGGGTTTATATATGAACTTTTCTTTTTATTTTTACGAGTTCTCTCGTCTATTAAAACCTGTATATAGGATGGGTGCAGGGCAATCCGGAAACTGTCGATTCACTGTTTATATTGGAACTTGGATTTCTTACCGTCAGACAACCTTTCCCCGGAATACGACATTTTTATATAGCTTTAGATAAAATTCTTATCGAATTAAATGGAAAATAGGAACAGCGATTTTGGCGTGGCTATAAAACGGCTAGATACAGTGCATATAGTACAGATACTTAAGTGACAACTACTCGGTCAACTATGATAATATATGTATATATTTTATTATTATTTTCTACAGAAAATATCGTTTAATCTTTTTGCATTTCGCAGATTTTTATTGCATATGCACGACAAACGCCACTCGCGAGGTTTTTTATCTAGTAATTTTTATGGCATTTCATGACCGTGTTTGCTTTTATTTTGCTCCGACTCCTTTTTAATTACCGCTTATAACGGAACACATTTGCCGGTGATTTATTTTATAAAGCGCCAGCTCGAGCCACTATTTATTTTTTGAATTGCAATCATTTTCGCGTTGACGTTCGCCGAATAAAAATCCGGTTGGGTTTATCCTCGGGTTTATCGAATCACGGGGCGAACCGACAAAATCGGCGAAATTCGGACACGCCAAAGCGGAAACGCAAACTATTTTGATTGGGAATCAGTAAACTGATTTAAAAAAGAACCGTGAATCGGTGTCATTGTATGGGGAAAACAACGGTCGAAGTTTTCAGGTCTGTCAATTAAAATACCGCTAGGATTGATTTTTCGTTTTTAAATAGTGAGGTAACACACTATTTACGTACATACTATTTACATACATACATAATTTATTTAATTGGGATTGGCCCATTTTGTATAACATTCTTTATCATCTTGTTCTGGATGAATCGGTAGTGTCAACTAATTTTACTTCTAAAATGCCACTCATAGGTAATCTGTTGGAACTAAAACACAAAAAAAAGAATTAAGGAGTCTTTTAATCACACAGCGGCTTGTACTAAACTGCCTCCTCTTAATTAAAAGGCCCATTCTTAGGGTTATAATGTACCGTTAATTTAAATAAAGTAAGAAACTAGGAATAATCTATCTGCAACGTTTACCGACCTTTTTTTTTTAAACGGGAACGAAAATGTATCGTCAGTTGAAAATCCATACTTCCCCCTGTAGGTAAACATTGCCGTGAATGAGAGATTATAAGGGATACAATAAAAAAAAGGTACAGACAGGCGGATATGACGTTACGGAATGTTTACGCCTGGTAAATATTGGCTTTCGTCCATTCTTCTGTTTGCACAGGCTGCATATCGTTCTCACAAATTCCTCGAAATCAATATTGATTTTTTCAACTAGTTTACACACGGATGAAATATGTATATGAGTGTTTTTTTACGTACGACTTCGATTGTGCCTGCGTGTATACCTAGTGTATAGGGACAGTTGTTATATTTCATTTTGTTTCAAGATAGAGAAAATATGGATTGATCCTCTTATGGAATATGACAAGAAAGGTACTTCAAGAAAGTTTGCATGTTTCACAAAAAATCGTTACCAAGAAATGGAATAAGATCTCTGTATAGGTATAAAAGTAGTATGGGCCTTGAATCGTGAATCCTATAAGCCAAGCACAGAATTTCGAATGAAATTATAAAATTTTATGCCACCTGCTTATTCTAACGTTTATGGTGTTTTGTATTTTCCGAATTGCCTGGCATTCCTCGAAGCTCTTATAAGAGTCTATCTACCTTAATGTAGTTCTCGTTTTTATTGATGGTTCATCCGGAATCGCCAAGATGGCACAATAAAACTTAATTACCTGGTACGCAATAATGGCGCAACAGCGAAACAATACCGATAAAACCCGCATGGTAATAAAGTTACTGAAATTGAATGGTTTTTCAACAAGCAATAAAAATGTAAATCACTCCCCACGCCTCTCGCAGCCAATGCCGAACTTTATTCAATTTTTATGTTGGCCGGATTCAATGCGCTTAACGTTATTTTTACAGATTGTATAAATATTATATTGGGATATAAATTTTATCAGGCGCCCTCTGGGTATATACCTAACAAATAAAACCTGAAGCCAATGCCAATGGAATCACTACTCCACCACACAAATTTGTATTCTATATAGCTCTCAAATAATGCCAAATATTATTGACATTGATGCTTTATGGCAGTTTGAAAACGATTTTAGCGAATGCAACATTTCAAACAATACTTTCACTGGACGTTTGTGATGTAATGTGCAAACAAAAGCATACATTCCGCTTATTACCGTACATGCTTTGCCCATTTCGTGCTAATTAAAGCAAAAAGTTGGAAAAGTTCTAAAGTTGTTAAGTTATGGCTGCTTTGTCGTTTTATTGTGCAAATTAAATCGGTTTATTACCGACTGGGACCGAGCTTCGAGAACCATAAACCCTTTATTCCGAATGTTGCGGAACACATGGCCGCATTGCCGAAACTTATTAAAGCTTGTGTGTTTTTATTACCGACAGGACGCGAAAAGATTAGTGACATCATAATGGAATAATTGGCACAACCTATGAAACTAAACTCGTGCCTAATGGCCGTAAGACATTTTAATGAAACTTGTATAGTATTGTCAAAGTCTAGAGAATACTATAAGTCGGCTCACTTGGCCTGTGTAAACAAATATTTCCCCCCTGCCCGATCCCGCTCCCTTCGCCTTAGCCCTCGATCGATATCCCGCTGAGCGGGCGATTCAGAGTCAGAGCGTCACTTTGTTACACAGTGTCTCTCTGAACGGTGTGCTTCGTATTGTTGCAATGGGTGCGCGTAAATTATATCCAATACCGTTGCCAATTCTGAGTAGTGATGGTTTATCACGGTTCTTATTGCAGTGCGGATGGCTGTAAAAGTAATTCAAAATCTGTGTCCTTTTTTCGAATTCCTAAAGACCCTGAAAGGGTTAGTTTGACGTATAATTAAGAAAAATATCTTAATCAATTATTTCTATATAGTCATCGAAATATTATTATAGTATTACATAATACTCGTATTATGCATAGTATTATATGACATATACATTATATCAGTGACTATAGAAGGAATAAGACTATCTACGCCGTATTAAATAGCATGTTTCAAAATTTTCTCATCCGCTCGGGGTGCGCCATCTATGAATCGAGAAATCCCGACGGGAAGCTACAGTGGCTAGAGTTTCGAGGAACCTGTAATCGCATCGGCGTGTTTTCGCAGCCAGACGTTCGGCCGGTGCAAGGCCACTTGCGGCTGGAGATCGCGACATTGCCGGATCTCTCGATTGGAATTTGTTTTGTCGGATGAGTTATGAAAACATTTTATATTATGTGAAATAGCATCGCGGATTTACGACTAATTGATTCGTAAGGAATCAGGGTCTTCGACGAGATTAATTTTGACATTAACAGATACTAAGAACATCAAAACCAACTAAACAAACAAATACATTACGAATGTGACTTTACGAATTTTTTAGAGGATATATTTTTTATTTTACCATTTAAAAGCAGTAAAAAGTAGAAGCAGTGTTCTATAGTTACTGGTAGAAAAAAATGTGGAAATAAAAGCGTCAGTTCAATCTGTAAAACTGAGGCACGATTTTCCTCGGGAGTTGCAACTCGGCAACTCTGCTTGGAGTAGGTATATCTCCTTATTGTTTCATTTATTTCCGCTGCTGTCAGTAGTTAATTATTGTGGATACTGTTTTAGCTTAGCAGATTGCGGAATCTTTTTTGGCTAGGTACTTACAAATTGACAATGAAAACTGTGAAGCATCGGGGTGTGTACAGAAACTGTATTTCATCTAAATTAGATGACAAATTAAATAGGGCTACTTTTTTCAAGTTTCCCGTAAAAGATAGTACTCGGTGTAAAACGTGGTTAAAGAACTGTGGAAATATGGACTTGATTAAATTTGAAGACGACTTGGAAGAGTTAGAGACATACCTAGTTTGTGATAAGCACTTTAAGAGTGAAGCATTTTATGATGTTCATTCTAAAAATAGGTTGGTAAAAAGTGCAGTGCCTATACCCTTTCTGGTAACTAAGACTGGTAAGTATACAAAAATAAAAAGCTTGCAAAAAAAGATATTTTGTATACATACAGGTGTGGTCACTAAGGTAAACAACTACGAAATAAATTAAAATATATAGTACATTTTTATTATTTACACATACAAATGTGCCTGCGTATTTCCCCTCGAGAACTTTTAAGTGAATTAATATGCCGTCTTCAATTTTGGTGGATGTACTTTAATCCTGTCAACAATACGACGGCTCTGATTACTTTTGGGCGAACTCGCTCTACGGAATGGGGTGGAAATTAGGGGACAAAAACGATATTACATATAAATTTTTCGAAATATAGGAAAAAGTAGTATTTTTTACGGAACAAAATTAACAAAAATTAATAGGGTATATAATTATTGTTACTTGGAGAATATTTTAACATTGTCATAAAAACGGAGAATTGTTATCACAGAACTTTAACACTTGACATTACTATAAAAATGGGGTGGTCTCGCAATGAGGCGCGAATTTGAAAATAGCTAGTGAGGCCTAGGTAGGTACACATAATATAGTTTTTTATGTTTTTGGGGCCAAAGGAATTCAATGTATGCATCGTTTTAAAGAAACAAAACATAATAGATATGATAACGCCAACGCCATGCCAATTGAGAGTAGTTATAAAAAATATGAGCAGATGGTCCAAATGTCGATTTCTAAATATTACCTACAGAGTGAGAAAAAAATGACTACCCTTGAGGTTGTACCTCAAACTACGCAAACAATTATAAATATTTTTTCTTTTTGTAGGTACACAAATTATAATGGCAGATACGGGGTCTTATATGTTTTTCGATTAGGTATAAATTTGGAACCGAGTTTGGAACGGATCGATTTCCGATTTCCTTCAAAAACTCAAAATAAAATGAAAAAACTTTAAAAAACAAGCTTTTTAAAGTAAAAAACACATTTTTTTACTCCGAGTCTTACTTATGGGGTAATTTTTTAAATTCTTTAACTTCCCCGACATACATTTTCTAAAATTTATTTGTGGCGCAAACAGATCCATTTAATTTTTAATTGGGTTTTTCGCCACCAAACTGATTGAAAGACAACTTTTTCAAGTTGCCTCGAAAATTCATAAATTCTTAACACTGAATGAACAAAACTTTAAACGCGTAACTCAAAAAATAACTTCAACAAATTTGTTTTCTGAGCTTTCGGAGGATAAATCTTCCTCCTTTCTCAAAGATCATGTCACGTCAAAGTGAAGTGACAGATTGATAAATTTCAGGTTAAAATGTCATGACAACAGAAACAATAGCCTAGCCACCTGCCTGATATTGTACCCTGTGTTTTTTCTAATTATCTATACTAACTTCTCTTTGAATAAGTGGCAATAATATTTTACTGAATTCCACTGAACATTCAGCAACACAGTTGCCCGTATTTCCTAGAATAAATGCAGATTCTTTAATTTTTCGTCTATTTCCTACTTCTTCTTTTAGAATTGGTTTGGAACTATCCCACAATATCCTATGATTGTTATTAAAGGAATGTTCACATATTTTTGACTTCGAAATTTGATATAATTATTATAATTTTATGTTCTTTTTATGTTCTTTTAAACGAACGTTAAATGGCCTACAAGTCTCCCCAACATAGAACTTTCCACATTCACAAGGAATTTTATAAATGCAATTTTTTGAACTTTGTAACTCATTAAATGGTTTTGTTTTAACTAGCATCGATCTTAATGCATTTTTGGTTTTAAATACTGTTCTCACATTAAAACGATTGCCTATACGTTTTAGCTTATCTGACAGTCCAGGAATATAAGGAATTATTAAATTTACTGGTCGGTTAATAATTCCTTATATTCCTGGACTGTCAGATAAGCTAAAACGTATAGGCAATCGTTTTAATGTGAGAACAGTATTTAAAACCAAAAATACATTAAGATCGATGCTAGTTAAAACAAAACCATTTAATGAGTTACAAAGTCCAAAAAATTGCATTTATAAAATTCCTTGTGAATGTGGAAAGTTCTATGTTGGGGAGACTTGTAGGCCATTTAACGTTCGTTTAAAAGAACATAAAAATTATATCAGGCAAAATCAAATTTCGAAGTCAAAAATATGTGAACATTCCTTTAATAACAATCATAGGATATTGTGGGATAGTTCCAAACCAATTCTAAAAGAAGAAGTAGGAAATAGACGAAAAATTAAAGAATCTGCATTTATTCTAGGAAATACGGGCAACTGTGTTGCTGAATGTTCAGTGGAATTCAGTAAAATATTATTGCCACTTATTCAAAGAGAAGTTAGTATAGACAATTAGATAAAACACAGGGTACAATATCAGGCAGGTGGCTAGGCTATTGTTTCTGTTGTCATGACATTTTAACCTGAAATTTATCAATCTGTCACTTCACTTTGACGTGACATGATCTTTGAGAAAGGAGGAAGATTTATCCTCCGAAAGCTCAGAAAACAAATTTCTTGAAGTTATTTTTTGAGTTACACGTTTAAAGTTTCGTTCATTTAGTGTTAAGAATTTATGAATTTTCGAGGCAACTTGAAAAAGTTGTCTTTCAATCAGTTTGGTGGCGAAAAACCCAATTAAAAATTAAATGGTTCTCCGACATACTTTGAAATAATAAAAAAAAAACATGAAACCACTACACATACGAAAAAATGCCAAGAAGTCACTTTTGGTTACAATTAAAATCTACATAAAAAATCAATACATTTTATTTTTATACAAGGTGACTCATTTTTCTTTCAAAAATGGTTACCCAATCCCAATAATATAATTAATGAAGGTTGGTGACACAAAAATTAAATATTTTTTTATTTAACTTAGTTGGGAGAAGGGTCAAAACACTAGTAAAATACTCATTCTTCGCCAACGTTTCAAATAATATATAACCTTCATCAGGGCTTGAAAATATAATACAATATAATAGAAAATTGATATAAACTAAACATACTAATGTAAGAAAAATGGTTTTCTGGCTCTTACTCAACAAAATCAGCCCAGGAAATATTTTTAAAAACGTAACTTTGGATTCATTACATTACTTGAATGATTTTTCGAGAGTAGGGTGGTTGAAAAAGTGATGACTTCTCTCCCATCGATGTTAATTATAATATATTATGTTATTATATGTTAATTATAATATATTATATTATATTATATTATATTATAAATTATAATAATAGCTGAATATTCCTTCTCGCATTTATACCTATCCCTTTTCTACTTATTTGATTTCTCATTATTACGGATATATTCTTACACATTCTTCGCCTGGCCTGACGTCTGACGACACCTTTAGAATTGCCAGTAGGTGTGGTAAAAGATTTCTTCGCACAACTTGCCTTACTGAACCTTTCATAAAAATAATAAATAAATCTTAAAATACAAATTAGTACTAATCTATTCATAAAAGAGACTCTGGCAATCCCCTATTCTCCTAATCCATGGCGCACGCACCCTTGTACCACCGTTCACCGTTTACTGTTCCCCATTGTTGTCAGTTATGTTTTATTTTATTTGAAAGCATTTTCTGATGATAAAACTCGGTACTGCACTGATCCAAAAATTATGTTTTGTTGGCAGTTTTCGGGCGGGTTTCAATGCTCTACTGGAAAACCAGTTTAATAAATTATTACACTATATATAAATATAAATATAAATATAATATATAAATATACACAAAGCATTCTAGAAATTTTTCTTTGTAGGGTAAATACCGAGTAAATACACATATAACGTGGCTCGGCGTTTTTTTTTATTTTGTGTACAGACAACACATCTTTTGGTAGGATTTTTCCTAAATGTAGTTTCTGAAATAATGTCAGGAAAATGTCATCCAGTTAATCTTAGAGGATTGTTTTCAACATTATGTCTACCTAAAATATTGAAAAATTCGCGTAAACCTAGCCCCTAGCCTTCCCATATTTTTTTATACTACTACTACAATAGGTAGATACCTATATGAAAAATGAATTAACGCAATTTTTTTTCGAAAACATGTAAAAAATGCGAAAGTAACAGTAATTAATGGCAATACACCACCGTACACCAACTTAATCAGCACTAGACGACTTCATGTTGCCGACGAGAATACTCGATCACGTGATTCAATCACATGGCTGATTTTGACCAATAAGAAGACTTTGCCTGATCCCATTTTAGTCGGCTCCCGCATGCGAGATAACTTGCGTTTAGCAGTTTGCCCACAAAATTAAAATTAAAATGCTCATCGTTAGCACTATGGGTACAGAAATCCATTTGCGATCATACTCAAAAGGTTTAACCAACTTCGACTTCGAAGTTAGTGAAACTAAAATCTAAAAGTGATTCACAGGCATAAATAATATAAAAACTAATATAGGTACCTACATTACTGACAATGAAAATGCTATCATATTATCATATTTGTTCTAATAATGCGCGCGTTGCATTTTCTTTTCTGCCGGGCCCATGCAAGCCGGCCGGCCGGCGAATCCTCCCTTTTCTGGAGAGTCGAGTTCCAGAAATGCAATAGGTATATTTTTATTTGATAATTGGATGACCTTGTCCCGCAAAGCGTAGGTAAGTAGTTTTGATAGCGCCGCAGGCGGCGGTATCGCGTGGCCCCGAGCGGTGTATCAAAATTTGATTCCTCAGTGGTCCCGTCGCTCTCGGCCTGGCGTCGGCATTTGGTGTCGCAGGCCGCAAATGGAGAATATTGCCACGGTAGGCGTATATTATTACAATCAGTTTTCTTTCTATAGTCACTCAAGTCACTGTTACAATTATTAATTCTGTTAGTGATTAAGTGTGATAATTATTATGCCGCACTATATAATTTTCGTAAGAAATTGCAAAGTAGACGTTGGTTTTTGTAGTATGTGTCTGTAAACTTGCTATAACATTCAGTTTTTCAAGGGATGCAAGTAAAAAAATGTTTGTCAAAATCGATCAAAAAATAACCGTTATGTGTTTTTTTTTATAAAAACACAGTATTTACCTGTATGTGTAACATAGTATAAAATATTTGTATAGTGTTTATATTTGTTATATTTGTTTTCTGTTTTCATTCTTGTTTCTGAGATACCTTCTACGCATGAAACTTATATCATATTATAATATAATGGTACTTAAACAGAATGTTTACAGGGTTCTAAAGTATTTTTCACAGCCGGTACGTCTGCAGACTGCAGTCATCTCCTTACTCCTTATTCTTATACAAATCGCCTGATACAACTCCAGTAATAATTATAATATAGTCGGCATTATCTCATTATGCCTCTATACGGAAATCTGGCAACAGCGCCCAGTCCTATAAATGAACCACATCCCGTGAACCGCCAGCTACTACGCGTTGTCCAAAAATGCCAGTAGGGTGCGCCACCTTACGGGTCACTTTCAGCGGCGGTTGGAGGGGGAGACAACCGGGCCAGCGAGCAGTGTCGGCACGCTATGCTAGGCTTCGTCGACCGTCTTATTCCTTCTATAGTCACTGATTATATATATGTTGAATAATATAAAGCCAACATGTCACAGGTGTGTTTCTTTCTTTGTTGTAAATAAAAATTTTGATAATTGCAGATGTCAACATAATGGAAGAAGGCCTTAGGGTTCGTCAAAGACTACAAATTTGCGAATATTGCACCTGAAGAGGCGTATAAAAATTTGTAAGGCACATTTTGATGAGCAATCATTCATTTCGCCCCGGAAAAGTTTATTAACAACTGCGATAGTTACGTGGGCGAGCGTAACAAATTTGTTTTTAAAAAGATGTTTATTGGCAAAAGTTACAAGAGAGACTGTCGTAATAGAACATGTTTTAGTATATATAATATTAAAAGTGTCTTCTCAGCATGTAGCGTCTTCTTTCCAGAAACATGGCATATGTGTTCATGTAACTCGATTATTACCAGAAGCTTATGGTTAGAGGCATATTCGTATGCGTAATCTGGCAGGCAGAGACAAGTCAACAATATTTTGTGAACTAAAGCCTATGAAGGCAGTTCAGGACCGTTTGACAGTGCCTCCACGAGAATTTAGTGAATATATAATCAATTTAGAAAATATTTTCTTATCAAAATTTAATGACTTATCGCATCGGGATGGCTTAGCTTCTAGCCTACTAAAAGAATTCCGATCTGTAAAATACATATATCCGTGTGCAAATTTTCCCCACGACTATTTGGTTTCATTATACAGTTTCCTCCAAAAAGTTCGCACCATAGGGGGAAATTTTTAATTAACGTTTTATTTTGAAATTTAATTTTGGGGTTACCTTTTGCTTTAAAAAAGATGAAAAATGACCGACTCAAACGTAGTCATGTGACTTTCGTTATCCGTCAAAAATGACATTTAAAAAAATTTATCGCCAAAAATGGGTTTAGTTGTTAAAATATAAAGTTTTACCTGAAAAAGTTGTTTGTTTTTTAATTTTACGTAAGTGTACCAAATTTGAACGCTCTATTAAAATATTTAGTTTTTTGCCAATTTTTAATATTTATGAAATTTCTGAAAATTTTAAAAATTCGAAACTTCGTAAGGACTATTTTATATCATTAGCTTTATCATTCTATTAACTTTTTATTACTAATTACCGATAAGAATAGGTATTTCTCAAAAGAAAATGATATTTACGCTTTAAAATTCTGTTATGTTTGTTGCAAAGTTGATGTACCGTCTAGAATTTGGGGTATAAATTTAGTTACTTTACTTTTCCCAGTTCTAAATTGATGCCAAAATAATAATAAATTAAAATATCATCAAACTATTTTACGTATCTAAGCAAAATTCTTGACTTTTATGGAACAAATAATTATTACGTTTAAGTTTAATTTCATATTAATCGATATTGATGAGTAGGCCATGGAGAAAATAGAAGCAATTGTTTTTATTTGGCAGTTGTTTTTATTTGACAGTTATCAAAGTGTTAATTAAACTGTTAATTAAAAATTCCCCCCCTATGGTGCCAACTTTTTGGAGGACACTGTATAGCGCGAGTTCGTATTTACTACACACTTAAATTTGCGAATAGGGAATTAAAAACTCAAAGCCAAAATAAATCAAATCCAAAACTTACAATTTTGCAAAATTTGTAAACTATGTAAAAAATTTTGTTTGCTCCTAGGTACACACTTATGTGTATTTTTATGTTTAATTAGGTATATCTTGCGTTGTTTAAACGGAAAAAGTAAAATACCTGCGTTTTTATTATACGTACCTACCTATTATTCTCCTTATTTTTCTGCTATACCTATTACTCCTATTGTGCATAATGGAAAGTTAATATAGAGGTGCCCCCGTATAACTTGGTGCAACCAGCTTTACGGTGTCTTGGATAGTCCTCCCTCGTAAATAACGGAATGGCCAACTGACATTAATTATTGACGACCGGTCGCAAAAAGCGGCGGCTTTTCGACGACTTCAAAGAAGTGATCCGACTTATAGTATATTCTGTAGACTTTGGTATTGTTAACCATACAGAGTAGCCACATTTGGGTCTTGGCTTTTGTACCGTTGGAACGGCTTCTCCATTTTTGTGGTCATCGGTGGTTTGAGCCGAGGCAGACGAGATGCAAATATTTAAATACGACGGGTGCGCGCGAGGGTCGAGATCTGAACGGGTAAACACTACATTCTCTCCGTGTTTACGGGAGGGCCCGTGGATGTTTGTGTTGCGAGCCGAATCCCTGGTGCAATCTGCGCGTATAAGACAACACAGCACATAGGCGTTCATTTTGCGAATGTGCACTGGAAAGTCAGTGCTGGTACCGAAATACAACAAACGAAAATAAGTTACAGTCTAGTGGCCTCGTTAGATTTGCGGAGAATCCTGGGATAATTCAGTAGATCCGGCTTGATCTATCTTCTCGTCATAGTTAATAGTTAAGTCTACCTGCATCCTTATACTCCCTTTTCAGTATTGCAACTCGTTGACTTTATAGGCCAGGGAAAATAGAATTTGACCTAGACAAAAATATTAACTGCAATTTTGTTTTACCATATCAAAGTTATAAGTAAATACGTTGGTAGAAACCAAAAATTAAACATTTTGAAAAAACGGAACCTTGAGTTACCTCAAGAAACACCTATTTTTGCTTAGAAATTTCGAGCAAAAATGTTAACTGGATTTTTTTAGAGTCTTTAGGTAAAAAACTTCCCTTGCTAACATATATTAAGAAATTAAACATTTTAAGAATATGGAAGTAACTTAGATCGACAAAGAGAGATGAAAATCGGATAATTTTCTATTTCTTCAAAAGCAAAAATATTAACTACGTTTTTATTGCAGATGATCATTCCCTTTTACAAATAGAATGTAACTTATATACAAAATTAAACATTTATCTGAGCCGCATGTACGTCAGCTGTCACTTTTCATTGGTATAGAATAGGCAAAAATATTAACAACTGTTTTTTGTTTGTTTAACTTTTTACAATATAACTATATTGAATCATATATAGCGAAATTAAACATTTATTTACGGCGCATATAGGTCAACTGTCACTTGTCATTTCTTTAGGAAAAGCAAAAATATTAACTGTTTTTTTTTGTTTAACTTTTTACAATATGACTATATTAAATCACATATATAGCGAAATTAAACATTTATTTAGGGCGCATGTAGGTCATAACTGTCATTTGTCGTTTGTATAAATCCGTTACCAATTTTTGTTTAATTTCAAAAAATTTAACAATACTTAGTATCCACTTACAAAGTTTAACAAAAATCAGCCAGTTAATAATTTTGCTCTCAAAGACAGCTTAAAATTTCTTTAAAATGCGATTTCCGGCGAAACAATATGTTTAATTTCGCAGAACAAACTGTTAATACTTGATTTTTAAGGTAATTATAAATAATAAAAACGCAATTAATATTTTTGCCAAACAAAATATTACGCAAAATGTCATTTTTACATCATTCGGATACTTGCGCAAACGTAATCTGTTTAATTTATCAATCTCAACTTTATATACCTTACTTACTAATAAATGCAGCTTAAAATTCGCAGTTAATATTTATGCCATCTTTATTACAACAAGAAAATGCATTTTTCTAAAAAACGCCCACACGCGTATGTTTATTTTGTATAAAAACAATTCTGGCGTTCATTTATTACCAATATTTTGTGATGGCATTATAAAAATGCGGTTATGAATTTTGTCTATACGTTTCGTTATTTTTTACCGTAATTTCCCTGGCCTATTAATAGTCAACAATGATCCTCTAATTTCCCCAATCAACTTTTTAGCTTTTTCGCTAATTTATCCTTTCTTTGGTTCTAGGGTCCACCTCAACCGGGTCAACCGTTCAAGTTTACCGTGGGTGAATCTTGCGACAGGATTAAGGAGGAGTTCAACTTTCTACAGGCGCAATATCACAAGTAAGTATTGAAACTATAAACAGATAATCGATTCTAAAACGTATATTGTATGCCAGTCAATTTATAATGGTCTGTAAAAACGATGCCGGGAAGGTCGAGTTTTATTAACGGTCATTAGCACAAATAACTATAGATGCTGTAACTTATTGGAGCCGTAAAGTTTTACTGTCAGATTTTAGTAATGACCGCGACAAATTGTGTTTTTATTAGCGTAGAAAATTGCGGCAATAAACCGTAAAAATAATATGTAAATAAACATAAATACGTTTATTTGATGAAATTCCTATACTACAGAGTGAGTCTGAAACTTCGTATTCAAAAAATGCGGTTACACGTTAGTGCTGATTTAACTACATAATATATATCTGTGGTGTCTTTTATATAAAAGCTTATCAATATTTCACAGATTATATCTCGAAAACGGTTGGAATAAACTTATGAAATATACAGGGTTCGTCACTTGAAATTCACCAGATCTATATTTTTTGAAAATTTTTTTAACGATTTTCTTGATCTCGATGTCAAAAGAAAGCTCTTTAAAAACTCCTAATGGGGGTTTACAAAGATTCTAAAGTCGCCTGTATTTTAAACTGACGAAAGACATTCAAAACTTGCGTTTTTTTACTTTAAGATCAATAAAATCGTTAAGAAAGTATAAAATAAAACTCATGGACATGGATACATCTTCGTTGGTTTATACACAGAAAATAATAAACAGCAGCAATATGTAATATCCTGATTTAATTTGTGCCCTGATGTCAGTGCAGGTATAGTATTTCTAAAGTCACTTGAAAAAGCATAAAAAAACTCTAATTGGCCTCACAAAAAGAATATAGGACATAAGCGTCACGCAGTTTTTAAAAATATACATATTCTACAAGCAACATATAATATTTCACTTTTAAGGTTTTTTTAAGGTTGTCGTCAAACACAACGTACGTAAAGGTTAATGCACTATATATAATTTTGTTAAAAGGTCTCTAAAAAGCCATATCGATTACAACTATTTACGCAAGTATATCCTAAGATCTGTGAAATTATATGGCACATCTATCCACCGCATTTCGCTGCACAAGCGGCCAGCCGTCGAACAGTGTAATATAACCCATGCAAGTATTGGTGATATTATATTAGGCGAGCATGCAGTCACTTGTTTTTACTACAATATCTATCTTCTCTGCCTCCTTCATTTCTTTTCATTACTAATACCAGATGCTGTTTAATATGGTTAAAAAAGTGTTTTGTCTCGTGTTTTATTGCCGAGGCGCCTGTTCTCGAGCTACCCTGGTAAAATATAAATGAACTCACTTTGAACACAGTGATATACGGGTGCGATCTATTTCATAGCATTTACCACGCTCTGCGACTGGTAAAAATACCAGACTTATCAGCAGAAATCACCCGTATAAAATTCAAAGGTTTTTATGCGGTCGACGGCGACCTCTTCAAGTAGGCAGCCAATGTTAGGCCAGTGTAACCAGTGCCATGTACGGCATTAAAATAAAATGTTTATAATATTAAAAAAGGCCGCGCGCCGCGTAAAGGTGGATTTATAAACTCGACGTTTGCGTTGGCGCTCGAAGTTGACGGTGACCACGGGCGTAGCCAGGATTTAGTTTTTTGGGGGGGGTTAGTTTGAGAAGTAAATAAAACAACAAAAATATACTTACATGAAATTTAATATCTATATATTCATCCGAAAAACTAAGACATATTTATAAAGTTCTTAACTTTAAATGAAATGGATAAATTAATTTCGTTCCTCTGCGCTAAATCTAAAACCATTAAAGAAGAAATCTTCGGCTTTTTCTTTTAAATATATCCACTACTTCATCTGCATGAATTTCTGTTCCATAGTGAATGTTCATTAACCATTAAGTCTGTTTTCACTTGTAGTGTTTCGTAAATAGTTTTTCAGTCTCCTTAGGCTCGAGAAAGACCTTTCTGGGGTAGCAGTGGATACAGGAATGGTAGCCAAGATTTGTAGTAATGTGTAAATATTAGGATAAAGGTTTTTATCGCACATATCTAGGCATTCCAAACTACATTTCGGGGTAGGCAGTCTTCTTATCAGCATGCAAGGTAGCTGAAGCTTTGATAGCTAAATCCAAATTTGTTTCTTTATTAGAAACCCCTTGACCTTGACTACACCACTTTTTCCAGTAGTCCATACCTTTAAGTTTATCACCCTTCCTTTTTTTCCCCTCCATTTTTCGACAGTAATAATGATTCACGTATCTATCCTTAACAAGGTCATCGAATAACAGCGCACTAAAATTACTCACTTACACGGTACACTTAATTCTCTTCACTATTCGTTCACCACTTTTCACTTTTATTCGCTTCGAGTTCGCATGGAACAATACTGGCGTAAGCGCGGTCACGCGCCGCGGCGCCGCTTATATAGCAGCCCAGTAGCCGTCCAGAAACTTCCACGAACTTCCACAAAGTTCCGCTCATTTCGACCGAGGGGCGTGGCGAATAATCGAGAAACAACGCAAAGTGTCCCTACAATACAAAATAGTTCGGCTGCAACTGCGTCTGCCTCTCGTCAAAAGATGGCGCTAGGCGCTACTATTACTACATATATTCAAACGTAATAATAATTTAACTCTTCACTCCTCGTATTTTTTCGGTATAATATTAGGTAATATTTTGCTTATTTCGGGGGGGGTTTGAACCCCCGAAACCCCCCCCTTGGCTACGCCCGTGACGGTGACCTTCGCAGTTTGCGTCCAGAAATGTGAACGACGGAACGTGAAAAAGATGAAATTAGTTTATCTCTGACGGCATCGGACGCAGACGGCAACGTTCGACGGCGTTTATAAACGGTTACACGTAAAATATTGGGATTGAATTTTCGACGCAAACGGCAACGGCGAGCGCCAACGCAAACATCGAGTTTATAAATCCACCTTAAGACTCGGTCTTGTTTTACAAACCAAACGCCTCCCATGCGTTTTTGTGCTGTTCCAAGTGACTTCATTTATACCATACAGCAATCTGTCCAAACGTTTTGTTTTATTTCACATTTTCATACCGCGGCAAGTATAACGATTCTGTCAGTTGGCCAGCATTCCGTTGGATCCTCCGCTAAAAGAAACATTTCCACGGCAATCATTTGCTTAGCAGAGCGCTCGAACATCTCATTCCTATCCGGTGACTAATCTACCCTTTTAAGAAATCCTCATCTCTCGTTGGGCAATCTTACCATAAACATACAGCACAAATTGCCGTCGGATCACGATTTTATCCGCTTTTAAAATTCCGATTCATTTTGAATGGGCGGCAAAGCGGAGAGAAGTGCGGCGTGAATTGCCGCAATTACGGGTAATTTCCCTTTGATTATCCCGGGAAAAAAGATGGTGGCCGGCGCGGCCATTTTCGGTAGCTGGAAATGTGGGGCTTAATTGGGGTTAATTCGAAGAAGAATGGGGAGCCACTTCATAAAGCCGAGCGGAATAACGGGTATTTTGTAGATTGTCAAAAATTAATTTGGGGCGTTTTGGGCTTAGAGAGGCTTCCGATTTAATAGAGTGGGTAAAATTTTATACGTTCATAATTAAACTAATTTTTACTGACTGAGGGTGAGTGATTAGGTATATTTAGTACAGCTATAGGTACATTTTTATTTTAGAGATTTATAATAGATAAGAGTTATAGGACTTGATTTAGACCTCCAGAATCCATTTCCAGAACAATGATTGAACATTTCATTATTGTGTTCTTGCAAGATATTATTTAAAATTTCGAAAAAATATTTCTAAACAAAAAGGCTATATAGGTTTTTTGTTGATTATTTTGATACCTGTCCCTACCCTTCCCAGTCAGCTTATTTTTATGGTTAAGTAGGTAGTTAGCTGTATAATTTTAGTACACTTTTAGCGTAGTTACATAACGTACCTAGTTAAAAACATTTATTTGTTTAGTATCAAATTTAAATAACTTTCATATCGAATATAAAATTTCTATATTGCTTATGAATTTTGTAATACTTAATTAGAAAATCTAGGTACAAAGTGTTTTTTGTTTACAAAAAGAGATACCTCGAGAGATACCTATTTCCTTTTTGAAACATTTTCGCATTTTTCCTAATAAATCAAGAACGTGATATTCAATTGTCAATTGTCTTTTCCCAACAATAAACAAGTCGTCGCTCTTGCCCCAATATGTAAGAAATCACTCCTATACCTTGATATTTGTTATACTTTTTTAGAGAAAGAGAAACGCTCCTAAATTATTAAATAAGGGGAAGAGTTTTTTTAATGAATTTGTGACAAAACTGCATTCGATTGCACCTTATGAAAAATATCTATATACATATTATACAGAGAGTGTCCCAGGTTTTTTGATCAGGACTTTGGCACTGCCGTGTTTTTGGGAATGGAGTACAAGCTGAAAATGTCAATTTCTATAGGTACGTATCTCACAGAAGGCGCCACTTGCGCTATTTTCGGATGGTGCTTTTACTCGCAACTTTTTTGAGGTTATCTTTTTGGTCTTGCAGGTTCATTAGTGCATATTTTCATTTGCAACAAAAGTGTACTCTTGTTTCATAACGTTAAAATCAACCGTTTGGGTTGAAATTTGTGAAAACGTGTCCCAACACCTGTTGACGCCAACATCCAAACATACAATTTCCACCTATCGCTTTCAATAATAATAATAATAATTATCACCCTCACAATAAATGTTAGAGATGTTAGACAGTGACATTGTTAACAAAGGTCCAACAATTTAAATTGTTTTTTTTATCGGTCGGTTGGAATTTTTTGTAAAGAAATAAATTACTTTTGTGTTTATTAATACTTTTTTTAATAATTCTCTTGACGCATATAAAGTTCCATAAAAATTCACCATTTTGAGATGGCGCAAAGATAAATACTCTGTATATTTTTGTATCGAATCTTTGCACACCAATCCTATGAGTGGTCTTGTTGACCATCCAACTTGGCTCGCCAGACGCCTTTAAAATTCTTATTTTGATCACCTTTGGCACCCTGTACAATGGAACTTCCTGTATATTTTTTTGTTCAAATTTGATATATGAGATTTTTGGGAGTCCTGATTAATTCTGTAGTGTCAGAGCTTAAATAAAAAAAATCCCTAAATGGTTTCGTGAAAATCGGGGGTATAACAAAATGTAGCCGGCCCTGTATTTGCATTTTAAAATGACAGGCGCAGGTCAAAATAAGCGGTTTTTGAAGGCCTTTCAAACAAAAAAAGTTCAGGGGCTTATTTCCAAAAATAAACATTTTATGGCTTAAAAGTAGGCACCCTGTATATATTTTTTGAAAGCTTAGATCTTGAGAATAATATAGGTCACCTACAGGATGTTTAAGCTGAATTTTAAAGTAGCTTTATCTAGAACTTCAGTTTTCACGTTGATCTTTCTATTTTGATTTTTTTCCGACCAGAGTATTATTTGACAGGTAGTTAAATAAAACATTAATTTAAAAAAATATTTACGATGTTGAATTGTGACAAACTGAGTAGGTTTTTATGCACTTAACAAAATATTAGTTGTATAGAAAAATATGAAAACAGGTACTTGAACTTTTTTTCGTATCCTTGACAATAAAAGCAATTTACTCTTCTGTATTTGCTCAATTTAAGACCGAGCAGGGGCCAGTGGCGACAGGGTGAAGTAAAAAACAATTGTTGCAGAATTTTTTATAAAATAAAACCGTGCAAATGAGTGTACAACGAATTTAACATCCAAAATGAACTAAAATGCTTGCTTGTTTTTGACAAGCTTACATGGCAGAGGTACATTCATAGATTTTATTAAGAAAAGCGAGTCTAAAAGGCAAGCAAGTGTATCTTGGTACCTTTTGGTTTGAAATGAAGTGCGTGCCTAGTTATAGTGTAAGTATATATAGAACGCATTAGATTTTTCAGTTTCTTCTTATATAGTGGACCATTGGTTCGCTTTGGGGCTATAAACAAAATTTTCTATGTTCTTTCTTGCATACGTTACAAAATACTCTTCCAAAATATAATATCCAGAATTCTAGCTTCTTCGACTGGTAGAACAGATCATCCCTTAATTCCAAAATAGTGTTTATTCTTCTGCAATTCACATAATGGTCTGCGCATACGATTTTCTTGATGAGCATGAAAATTTCATGTTATCACAAACAAATCTACCTATAAATGCTCTGTTAATATGACAAAACTGCTAAATATTGAACGCAAAGAGAATTCGTGATCGTGAAAAGAGCGGTAGTGGTAATAAAGCTGGAACCACTGAAGACCCCTATTATAACCTATAATAAGTCGCTAGTTTTTTCTTCGAGTAGCGCCATCCCAGTCCGCAAACAACAATGAAATATGACGTCATAGTGTCAGTAAAGGCTACTACCTGAAATGTCAGGTGGCGTCAGTGTAAACATGGCTCGAAAACGGACGTGAAAACACTTTTTTTTTCTGACATGGTGTCCCAAAAAAAAACACGAATTTGATTATGTTGGCCATTGGGCAGAGGAATAGACAAAGATAAACCATAACATTTTTGATTTCTTGAAGAAAGGCACCGTTTGTTGTCACAGTTTTTGTAACACTATACCACCAGTATTGGATTTGATTGAGTACTAGTTTCCATAGTCAAAAATTCTACTCGAGAAGCTGCCACTATTCTGAGTTCCATGATACCCGGTTTCAGCATTTTTTACCGGCTCAATATGATACCTCTCTCTTATAGAGCCGGTTGGTCCGTTATTTTAATGGGAGGCCCGTCGGGACGGCGGCATCTCGAAATGTTATCTACAAGCCGATTACAATTTTTCAATTAAATGCGGCTGGATTACGCGCAGCTATGCCGACAATGCGCCCCCCCCCTTCCCGGGAGCACTCCGCTTTTTCATCCGGCCAGCACAAATTGTACGTAGAAAGTCACGTTCGGCCGTAGATAAGATTCAGGCCGTGTTCGGCGGCCATATTATCTCTCTTTTTAAGGAGGTACAATTTTGCCGCGGAGTGTGGAAAGCGCTGCAGAATACCGCGAAGCGAGCCATGCGCGAGCATTTTTGCCAATATATGGTCGGTTTATGCGTTGTCCGTTTAATACAATGAACGAGTACTTGCTTTGGTTGCAGAGATTTATAAGGATGTTCGAAGCTACTTATCTGGAATGCTATAATATACAAAGAGCAATCGTCCATTTTCGTCTTTTCTAGGGAGTGGTCTAAAAGTATGGTACATACCTACTTAACTTACCTATCTTTTTTTCAAAACGCCTACGTTCACCAACGTTGTTCACCTACCGTTTTCAAATTTTACAGATTAAATTTTACATTAAAATGAAGAAGGAAAGTGCCAAATGGGCAGTGGTAAAACACCATTGGTTTTCTTGAAAAAAATCAATTCGTTCCGTTTTGAAAGCAAATAATGTTTAATACCTACGTCCTACATTGCTCGTAGGGATTTTTTCTCAGTGTAAGTGATACCTACAATTAATAAGTAAAATTTGAAAGTAGTAGATGTAAAATTTTATATTTGGAATGTTGACTTTTAGCAGTGACTATAGAAATTTCAATGCAAACGATTGATTTTATCGTAAGTAATATCATAAGGGCATCTAATTTTTCCGAAAAAAATTCGAAAAAACACGTTTTTAAGTAATATTTTAAAAAGAAGCATGAGTGCCGGTGGCGACAAAAATCCGAGTCGAAGACGAGGATTTTTGCATCTGCACGAATGCATTTTGTTAAAAAAATATTACTTAGCATTGTGTTTTGTTGGATTTTTTTCACAGGAAAAATTAGACGCCCGAATGTATTTGACAAGACTAATAATAATAATAATAACAATAAACAACAGTACGTAATGTACACTTTTGCTGTAGAACGAAAATAATATGCACTAAAATGATAAATCTGCAAGACCAAAAACATAACCTCAAAAAAGTGACAAGTGACAGTAGGTATCTCATGCTTTAGGAAATACTTAGAAAATTACTCTTATTTTCTATACACCCAAAAACACAAAAAAAGAACTTTAACGCCCTGTATCTGGAAAACAAAAGAAGGGCAAAAATTATTTTTTTAACGAGATCAGATTTGTGTGTATCAATATTCTTGGACCACCCTGTATACTGGGTTTTATTATTTCCACTTCCAAACTTCAACGGTCACTAGAAATTACGCTAAATAATAAATAATGCTAGGTTTTCCTATTATGCCTTTTTTCTATCGTTTCTATTGCTTTTGCTATTGTGATCTTCGTGTTGAGGATTTTTTTTTTGTAATTGAAGACTACTTTATGCAAAGTAGCGAGGCTATAAATTAATAGCAAAGTGCCAGAGATGTCCCGTATCCCTACCATTGTTGTTTTGACAAACCATTGAGTAAATTATTCCTTCCTTTACTCAATGGACAAACTTAATGTTCTCATTTTTGTAGATAGGTATCTACGAGCACGGCGCATACCTACCAAATTTATTTAGTTAAAATATCTTTGGTAGATTAGAAAATATTATTGTTTATTTCAAGATGAAGGCCCAACAAAAAAAAATTTATGCACTCATGGAGTGCAAATAAAACTATATTTGACTTCGACTTTTGCTAATTTAATTCTGTTGGTCTGCAATCATAGGCTTTTTTTGAAACTCGAGGGACTTCTATTTTTGATACAACCGAAGTTGATGCTAGAATACATTTTCTCTTGTGCAAAAACCGAGGTTAAAGCCAACAAAGTGATTTTTTTTTATTGTAGACGACTCAGCATATAAATCCTGAAGCCCAACTCGGTTGACGAGTGTTTGGGTGTACAGATCGCGTCTCCGATGTTTTTGTGATCTTACATAAAACGTTTTCTTTTTCTCCCTTTTTTTCTCCCCAGTAATTTATATTAATTGCCACGCTCGATTTCACTCGAAATTAATTAAGGCCCGGCGTTCCTTCCAATTTAATATCCCCGGCAAAAGGTGTACATAAATGAATGCTAATCACGCCCAAGAATTTTTGTGCGGCCCCGCCGTCCGGGAAGCCGGCTGGCGCGCAGTTTTCTGGCCTTTTTTTTTCATGAACGCGCCCGCCCCGTCCCCCAATGAAGTAATTCGCAGGCCTTTTGAATATTAATTGAGTTTGCTGGCAGGAATCCCTCGAATATCGGGCATTAATTTGACGGCCCCTTTTGCAGTGAAAGGAACTGCGTGAGCAACGGGAATGCTAACGGCCTTTTTCGATATTGATGTTTTTTTGGTCCAGGGTTTATTCG
Source organism: Pseudeuparius sepicola (assembly GCA_963920635.1). Lineage (NCBI taxonomy): Eukaryota > Metazoa > Arthropoda > Insecta > Coleoptera > Anthribidae > Pseudeuparius > Pseudeuparius sepicola. Next base: position 11,297,858 of record OY987300.1, on the reverse strand, counting down.
TGTTTTTCCTTTTTGGGTCCTGAGGAAAACAACTGCGGTTGCTGGGTCATCAAGTGTAACCTGCAGAGAATTTATTTCTACAGTTTTTCCTTGTAAGGGTGAAAAGTTTGCACCGGTATGCGCCCGGTCCTTCATATACTCATTATCATTACTTCTTCGCAATATCTGAAAGCAACTGCCACATAGTCTTTACTATTTAGATTTAGATTAACAGTTTTTAAACACATAGGGGTAGTAATAATGTTTCCAAATCCTTCAAATTTCTAAAAAAATGTATAATTGAAAACAATTAATGGTTTAAATGAGGCAGTTTATCTACAGCCCTGTGCAAGTGCTCGAGAGCTCTACATTTTGGGTTATAATTTTTTGAAATGGTTATTCTATTCCATGGCCTAGGAATATGCTGTTATTAAAAGAAGAAATGGATAGTACCATCGAGTTGAGACGCTTGGTACAAAATTTCAATACTTTATTTATATACAGGACGTTCACCAGAAATGGGTTCAAATTAAGAAAAAATTTGGTTTTCTGGAGTACCCTGTATAAACAACCGGGCATGCGTAGAGGGTAGGTACTCCGGAAAACCATTTTTTTTTTCGAAATTTGACTACATTTGCTGACCGTAGGTAGGTATAACTTAGAATATTAAAATGTTGTACAAAATGTAGAGATCTTCCAGTACTATAGGTTGATTTTTTTTTGAAAATCATCCCATCTTTTGGAAAATACGGAATAGTATGGACTCAAAGTGAAACACATTGTATACACTTAATATACTATACTAAAATCGAGCAACTCTTACGCCTGGCGTAAACAAAAGCACGTGCGTTGAAAGATTCGCCAGGGCCGCACTGAGGCACGACCTTTATTTAATTTTAGTTTTACAATTGTTTACATCAAAATATTTGGGAAAAGAATTATTGTCTTAATTAAAATGGTTCAAAACTTCGATAAAATTATTTTTGGCAGTGTCTAAATAGCTGAAAACAACAAGATAAAACCGAATAATAACTACACTTTTGCGATCGAGTACGTCCCTGTTGCCGAGTCGGGCGAAATTTTATAGCCTACCGACCAATCGCGGATCGTCATTGAACACGTGGTTTTATTTACGCCAGGCGTACGGATTGCTCGATTTTAGTATAGGAATATGACAAATCCTTTATAATAATATTAATCCCATTAATCCCCCAATCCCCTATTACATTTTTTCCGCCTGTCCATCTTGGTGATGGGCGATTCCACTGTCACCGCCAGTCTTTTTGCGGCGAACGTTGTCATTCGGCCGCATCGCAAATGACGTGTCATAAGTTGCTACCAAACCCGTACGATAAAAACATACCGTGGCCTGCAGTTCGCCTTTTATAGTTGCCCAGGGTATACGCTATGCTGGGCAATCATTCCTTATGGTCTTGTCGCATTCGTATTATCATAACTCGCATGGGTCGTCTCGGAAATGCTTTGCCGCCATTGGCGTACGTCACGGACCGAATGCCACCCTTGGGGGGTCTGTGCTTGGTACTCTTTGGGTGGTGCCTCTTCGAGGAAGAATACTTCGCATTCTCCTGTAATTGTGGAAGTTACTTGGGGGTCTGTTATGCAATTATTCCATTTCCTTGTAAGGGAAAAAGTATACTCCTGGGTGGTTTTCAGTGAAAGTGCGCCTATGGATTTATGGAATGTCATAAAGAAATGGAAAGGACATAATATTACGACGTCATTATATCCTTATCGTCCCAAGTGAATTTAATTTTTATATCCATTTTACGAGATATTTATTGCGTCTTGGGTACGGCAATTCGATGCCCTGGCATTCGTTTAATGAACTGAGCGTACGGGAGACGTGTTTGTTAATTGAATCCGATCATTACGAGACCTTGCGCAGGACAATTATCGCCTGTCATAAATCATACGTTATCCTGGACTGAAGGCCGCAGAAAAACATCTACTTACACATGTTTATTCTATCGGAATTTTTCCGTTTAATAATAGTCCAGGCGGTGGGGGACCAAAAGTAGAATTGGAACCACAGAAGGAAGGCGCTCCGTTCCCGTCGCCTTCACCATTATCTCCCGCGGACTGCACTTTAGATGAACCATGGCTTTAATGGTTTTCAGCGGTAATAACGAGAGGCAATGGGTATAGGTATAACGGCGGTAGGAGTGCCTCTGCCATATTCGGAGTGATCCTTCTGTGTGATATCTTCAGTGGAACTACATTAAATAATAATAATTAGCGAGGAACATGTGAAAAAATGTGGGAAAAATCATAGCTCATCGTTTCCAAGTAAAGAACGTAACTGAGTACCGATTTAAAATTATCTTGCGGTTGAAATCAAAAGCGGCATAACATTTTCCCACAGTTTTGTTATGGCGAAAGCGGTCAAGGCAGCATCTACTCGTAGATACACCGGCATATTTTCTTCGATGTACGTTACGCACATAACAATAATTTTCCTGTAGAATCTGTGCCAACGCACTCAATCTAAACGTTTCTGTTTCAGCCTCAAGTTGGAATGCGAGAAGTTGGCTAGTGAGAAGATAGAAATCCAGAGGCATTACGTAATGGTAAGTAAGGCTTAATATTAGTGGTCTAATTTGTATTTTATTATGTGAGCAATGGCGACCAAGTAGAACCACAGTATTTCTCTGGGTGATGCGACCTCCCTGTAAAGCCAGCGTTGTACCATTAATTTAATAGAATGCAAAATGTACCAGATCGAATTTCAGATAAGCCGTATAGTTCTCACTTAATTAGCGCGTGAGTAGATCTAGCGAATTGATTAATGCCCGTTTCAATCAAAACGCGGGCAACCAGACTGAATACAATTGACATTTCGAGTGGATTAGCCGTCTGTTTGTATTAACTTCTGTAATATTTAAATATAAATAACGCAGGACATTGACAGTGTTGTTGATTTTAGATAAATTAACTTGACGCCTTTATTTTACGCAAGAAACACCATTTTTATATATTATTATTTTGTCTCGTATTTTATTGCCGGGGCGTCTGTTCTCGGGCTACCCTAGTAAAATATAGATGATAAAGAAATTCGAAAGTAGAGAAATATCTTAACATTGTGCTGAAACATAACTCGCGTGTCTCATTCTCTCTTAACAAATATATTTTTTTATTGCTTTATAATTCAATAAATTTAAGATGAAAATCAAGGTTCTATTCTAAGTAATGAACAGGCAAATAGGAATCTGGTTTCGCGGTTAAATGGTTTCATCTAGAACCACCATGGAGAATTGCTGAATCGTAAATTCAGGCTTGCCAGTGCATGAAGTTGATACCAAAGGCGTCGCTATAATGTTTAGACTGATACCTACATTAGAAATACATAAAACTGAAAATAATAAAAAAATATATTATTCTATTGCGACTATGATATACAGTGTTATTATTATTTTTAGGTCCAAAAAATATATTATATTGAGCTTGATATTGAGTGATTTAGTTCCTCTCCTCTTCGTACCGTTTAAGGTGGTGAGATAAGCTACTTTATTCAAATCTTATAAATTACACTCTTTTTAAATGCAGTACACTTTTAAAGAGGCATAAATAAAAAAGTATCCCAATCAACATTTTTTGAAAAAAATCCACAGGTAAATATTCGGACACAAATTAACTCTAATAACTTATTTCATCATCCTAAAGTACAAAAATAACGATGGTAGTAACTAAACCACTTGCTATAGCTGTAATTTATAATAGTTTAAATGCATAAGTATAGGTATTGCTAAAGTCACTTGAAACAGCATAAAAAACTCTTCGCGTCACAAAAAGAATATAGGACGCAAGCGTCATGCAGTTTTCAAAAATATAAATATTCTACAACCAACATAATATTTCACTTTTAAGGTTTTTTTAAGGGTTGTCGTCAAACACAACGTAAAGGTTAATGCACCATGTAATATTGTCAAAAGGTCTCTAAAAAGCCACATCGATTATAACTATTTACGCAAATATATCCTAAGATCTGTGAAATTATGGCATGGCTATCCACCGCATTTCGCTGCACAAGTGGCCAGCCACCGAACAGTGTAACCCATGCAAGTATTGGCGATATTATATTAGGCGAGCATGCAGTCACTAAGACTTGTTTTTACTGCAATATCTATGTTCAGAATAGCTTACATTTCATTTAATTAAATTAGTTGATTTAATTTCTTATTAAATTTAAGATAAAAGTATTCCCAAATAGTGCGTATATTGCCTGTTGATTCATTTTTGAATTCAAATAAACCACGTGCATATAAAAGGATATTTGGAAGGCGCCTAAATGTCTACGCGCGCGCATCCGAGGTTCTCATTGTCCGGGATGTGAGACAACGTGGGTGTGTCCGTTGTTAGCCGTGCACATGGACGCATCGAATTCCTAACGAAACCGCAAAAAACCGCCGCATCCCTTAAGAGTTTCTACTTTTCGGGAATAATTCCATCTCCGCACGAAAAGGAAAACCGTCGACTTCTTTTGTTGTCCGAAAACAGTTATATTTCTTGGTGGTGTGTCACGCCAAGCGCGAGAGTGTTCCCGACAAGAAGCCGTTGCTGCCATCTCATCTGACTGAATCAGAACACCAGCGAGTCACCCAGATTGCAGATAAAAGGTAAGCTGGACAAGTATCCCGTTTCTTCTTTGCTCATTTCATCATATCAGGTGCTCACTTTGGGAATACTCTTAAAATCGCCCCTATTGGGTTTTTATAGTTCATTTCACGTAGCTTTTCTAATTGATAAGCCGCGCGCGAACATGGTCCTTCGAGCCGGATAAACCGGAGGACCGCCGGTTTTCTTTTTCGAAAATTACGCATTTTTCAAAGAAATTTCTATTTCAATTTTTCGAAAAACGCCTTTGAATTTCGCTTTAAACTCGCTTCGCATTCGCAAATTCACGTTCCTTGCAACGTTTCACGTCGATATCGTCTCATTCGCAGTGAAAATTGTCAATTTTAACAGTTATGAACAAGCTTAAAATTATTCTGAACGCCCGCTAAAAATCTCGATAAGTTCTTGGCCATCTTGGTTTCCGTTAAATCGAAACGAATCGATTTTATCCGCACGCATCGTCACCGCATCGTCTTTGCCGGTCGGCTTCCGCCTTTTTTCTGTGACGTATCGGACTTGCGCGGTGGTCAAATCCAAGGCTCCGTCGCCAGTTGGAATTCAATCGGACCGTCGTGAACTTCGTAAAAGAAAACCTTTGTTTTGATTTGAAACCACGCGCCGTACTGTCCACGCGCGCACCGCCCGGTTAGCCGAAAACTCTTGATTGAAGTGTTCGCTTTTATTTTTAAACCTACAACAGTCGTGTGTGCTCTAATTTCTCTATAAATTTGCAAATATGACTGATCCGGTTCGCCTTAAAAAGCTGAAAAATTATCGCACTAATTGCCTGTCCGAAATTTCGATTTTACTAGAACTAGGCACTCGCGCAAAAACAGATCGATCTATACGCAGTCTATTTAAGGTCAGATGCGCTGAAGTTGATGTTTTAAAGGAAGATTTTTTAAAGCATCATCAAAGCATTGTTTCTATTATTGTGACCGATGCTGAAACGGATTTAGAACCTGAAAATATTATGCGTGAAGGTTTTTTAAGTGAGTTTTACTCTGTTAAATCGATTTACTTAGAATTATTTGAAGTTGAAACCAACAATATGTCGAATACTATGAACCACACTATGCTCGGAACCGGGAATAACACCGCTAATCCTTTTGTTACAAGGCCGCCAAAGATGGATCTTCCAAAATTTAAAGGTGACTATCGCAGTTTTTCTACCTTTATAGATTTGTTCAACGCTCTGGTTCATGACAACCCCCTTTACTCCCATAGAGAAGTTTAGATATCTGTTGACTTGTGTGGAAGGGAAGCCCTTAGGTGTTGTGAGTACTTTACCAATGACCGCTGATAATTATCAAATAACATATGAAAATTTTGTTAGTCGATATAGTAACCCTCGTTTACGAGGGCAATGTCATTGGAATGCTTTAAAAACAGCTCCAAAAGCCCTTAGAGATCAACCTGGGTCTCTTAGGAATTTATTGGATACTTTTGCTCAAAACCTTGCTTCATTAAAACACTTAGATTTTCCTGTAGAATCGTGGGATTTCATATTAGTGAACATGCTAATAGAAAAGGTAGATGATGACTTGATTACGAAATTTGAGTTGTTGCCTGATTCCACTGACATTCCGCATTACCAACAGTTTTTCGACTTTTTAGAAAAATGTTGCAAAACTTATGAATCGCTATCGTTTACCTTGCCTTTACATCACAGTAAAAAATCCGCTAATTCTTTTGCGCAATCCACTTCACGTCATACTGCTTCGTTTTTTACAAACCAAGCTAGTACTGGCAACAACAATAACTCGCCGCTCTGTGTATTGTGCAATGATGCGCATCTTTTATACAATTGTCAATCCTTTTTAGCAAAATCGCCTCGTGACAGATACCAAACTTGCAAAGCCGCTCATCTCTGTCTTAATTGTTTGAGTAGTATGCATTCCACGCAAAATTGTAAGTCGCTTATTTCCTGTCGAAAATGTAGTCAGAGACATCATACGCTCCTTCATTTTTCGCCTAGTAAACCTAGTCAAACGCATGACAATAACACTTCCGCTTCGACGTCAAACACGGTGTCCGGTAACCAAAGTACAAACAATAATAATCCGCAAAATATTGTGACTACAAGAGAGTCACAAAGGCAGACACATCAATTCTTTGCCGGTTCTAGCTTGGTTTCAAGAAACACCTCCGTTGTTCTAGGAACTGCATTAGTTGAAATGTTAGACAATCGTGGAAATTTTAAGATAATGCGCTGCCTTCTTGATCCAGGAAGTATGACGTCATGCATTTCGCAAAAGGCTTGTAATATTTTAGGTTTGCCTAGACACTACGGTAGTTACGAAATACGGGGACTTGGCGACATGACTTCTCGAAGTAATCGAGGCACTGTCACTCTTTCATTTCGACCGATAGGAAAAGTAAACCCTTTGTTATGCACAGACGCTATTATTTTGCCGAAAATTTGTGAAAAATTGCCTTTAAATAATCTCCCGATTGTATCCTGGTCGCATATTAAAAGTTTGCCACTAGCTGATCCGCATTTCTCTTCGCCAGGTGTTATTGATGTGTTACTCGGCGCTGATGTCTATACAAAAATAAGATTAGACGGTTGCATTCAAGGAAAGGAGGGGGAACCCGACGTTTTGAACACCATATTTGGATATGTTCCTATGGGAAAGTTTAAATATTCCAATTTAAAATCGCCAGTTGTTGTATCTTCATTTTTTTGTCATGCGCTAGATTCCAGTCTTGATGAGACTATAAAATTTTTTTGGGAAGTAGAGTCAGTCCCCTCTGTAAGAGCCATATCGCCTGACCATAAGGTTTGCGAAGAGCATTTTTTACAAACCTACACTCGAAAAAATGATGGCAAATTTGTTGTATCGCTCCCATTTCGCCACGACTTACCGACCTTCCCCGGTATACGCGAGCTCGCCGTGCAAAGGTTTCTTTCTTTAGAACGCAGATTGTTAAAAACGCCAACTTTATACGCTCAGTACTGTGAGTTTATGAAGGAGTACCTTGAATTAGGACATATGTCCGCAGTGAATGACTCTGTTATTTCTGCAGACTCTTTTTATATACCGCACCACTGTGTTTTGAAACCACAAAGGCTGACGATTCCCCGACTCGAACTTTGTGCCGCCGTTCTCCTCGCCAAACTTATGTCGCATCTTATTTGTCTTATCAACAAGAGTTTAACAATATCTCGTATTTTTGCGTGGTCTGACTCGCAAATCGTCCTTTGTTGGCTTAATTCTTCTCCACACCGATGGAAGACTTTTGTGTCAAATAGGGTTTCCTATATTCAAGATAAACTTGCGCCTGCATATTGGTTGCATGTTGATTCAAAAAATAATCCTGCCGACGTAGCTTCGAGGGGTCTGTTTCCTTCAGAACTAGTCAGTGCAAATCACTGGTTCCAAGGCCCTCCTTTTTTGTATAAACAAGAAAGTTGTTGGTCAAATTTGCCTACCTCGGACCCTATTCTAGGTGTTGAAGAGGAGCAAACGTTATCGTTTTTTGTCGCTTCCGATAACGATCACTTCGTCGACAAGCTCTTAAAGGATTGTTCGTCCTTTTCTACTATTCAACGCATACTCGCTTTCGTTCTTCGATTTGTTTTTAACCTCAAAACCCGTACTAATCAAAAGTCTGGACCTTTAACGTATTATGAGCTACATGAATCTTTCATTGTTTTAGCAAAACGCACGCAATCTATCTATTTTGGGTCAGACTTACGCGCAGATAGATTTTCGAAACCGCTCCGCAAACTCAACGCGTTTGTTGACAATTCAGGCATCATTCGAGTGGGCGGGAGGTTAAAAAATTCTAGCTTGTCATATTCCGCAAAATACCCGATTTTATTGCCGAAAGCTAGTGATTTGACTACACTTTTTATAAAATCCTACCACGAAAAGTATTTGCACGCCGGTCTTCGCACTTTACTATTTCTCCTTTCACAAACCGTTTGGATTCTTTCGCCGAAACGCGCTATTACCTCTGTTATTCACAAGTGTTTGACGTGCTGGCGTTCTGACCCCAAGCCATTCCAACCTCCTATGGGTGACTTGCCATCTCCTCGCGTGTCCCAGTTGAAAGCCTTTAGTCATACGGGTGTAGATTTTGGCGGACCATTTCTTATCACAATGAATAGACATCGTGGAGCTAGGACTACTAAGGCCTATATTTGCCTATTCGTATGTTTTGCTACTAAGGCGATTCACCTTGAGTTAGCTAGTAGTTTGTCAACTGAGGCTTTTTTAGCTGCTCTCCAAAGATTCATATCACGAAGAGGTCGGTGCAATGATTTATACAGCGACTGCGGAACTAATTTTGTTGGAGCTAGTAAAGAGCTAAAAATTATGTTTGCGGCCGCCGCGTCAAGAGAAAATATCCAATGGCACTTCAACCCCCCGTCAGCGCCACATTTTGGAGGCCTTTGGGAGGCTGGTATTCGTTCGGTTAAGACTCACTTATATCGCGTCGTTGGTCAACAGATCCTAACGTATGAAGAGTTCTACACGGTTTTAACATTAATCGAAGCAGTTCTCAATTCTCGTCCGTTGAACCCTATCAGTTCTGATATTGAAGACGTAAACGCGCTAACTCCCGGTCATTTCTTGACTACCGAACCCATATCTTGTATACCCGCTCCAGATTTGACCACTGTGCCTATTAATCGTTTATCGCGTTGGCAACTTTTGCAACAAATGCACCGCCACTTTTGGGATCGCTGGCATAAGGAGTACCTTCATTCTCTTCAACAAAGATATAAGTGGCTTGATACTTCAGAAAACCCGATATTGGGAAGTTTGGTACTTATTAAAAGTGAGAATACCCCTCCTTGTCAGTGGCCCTTAGGTCGTATTATCGAGTTAACCAGCGGCAAAGATGGTGTGGTACGCGTCGCGATTGTAAAAACCGCCAGTGGAACTTTCCAAAGACCACTGGTAAAATTATGTCCGCTACCTATCACTCAATAGACATTTTTTCTTTCTTCTAATTTTAAGTAATTTTCGTTCGTGTCGCGTCAATTTTCTTATTGAATTAAGTTTTTTTTTTGTATTTTTGGAAAATGCATATGTAAAACATGCATTTTCGCCGGGCGGGATGTTCAGAATAGCTTACATTTCATTTAATTAAATTAGTTGATTTAATTTCTTATTAAATATAAAAGGATATTTGGAAGGCGCCTAAATGTCTACGCGCGCGCATCCGAGGTTCTCATTGTCCGGGATGTGAGACAACGTGGGTGTGTCCGTTGTTAGCCGTGCACATGGACGCATCGAATTCCTAACGAAACCGCAAAAAACCGCCGCATCCCTTAAGAGTTTCTACTTTTCGGGAATAATTCCATCTCCGCACGAAAAGGAAAACCGTCGACTCCTTTTGTTGTCCGAAAACAGTTATATTTCTTGGTGGTGTGTCACGCCAAGCGCGAGAGTGTTCCCGACAAGAAGCCGTTGCTGCCATCTCATCTGACTGAACAGCGAGTCACCCAGATTGCAGATAAAAGGTAAGCTGGACAAGTATCCCGTTTCTTCTTTGCTCATTTCATCATATCAGGTGCTCACTTTGGGAATACTCTTAAAATCGCCCCTATTGGGTTTTTATAGTTCATTTCACGTAGCTTTTCTAATTGATAAGCCGCGCGCGAACAATCTATCTTCTGTCTCCTTCATCTCTTTCTACTACTAATACCAGGATCGGTTTAATATGGTTAAAAAAGTATTTTGTCTCTTATTTTATTGCCGAGGCGCCTGTTCTCGAGCTACCCTGGTAAAATAAAAATGAACTCTCTTGGGACACGGTGATATACGGGGTGAGATCTATTTCATTGCAGTTACCACGATCTGCTACTGGTAAAAATACCAGACTTATCAGCAGAAATCACCCGTATAAAATTCAAAGGTTTTTATGCGGTCGACGTCGACCTAGTCAAGGAAGAAGAAAGCGAACGTAGCGATTTATTGGTCGGCGTTTGGGAGATCCACGGAGCAGGTGTCGACGTAGGCCAGTTAGGCCAGTATAACCAGTGCCGTGCCGTGCGGAAATGAGGATTGGTTATTGTTTTACAAAGCAGACGCCCTCTAAGCATTTTTATGTTGTTCCAAGTGACTTCATTTACACCATACCAAGTTTTATTCGCATTGATTCGATTCATCCGAAAATTGCAAATTTTTACAGACTTTCTCGTGTGTACTATTATTCTCGTCCAACATTTTCAATAGGTGCAAGTTATTTCTGGGGCGCCTATGGCAAGCTGCTAACTTGTCCCGCCGTGTTCTAGCAAGTGTATCGACCTCGCAACAACTATTATACTCTCCTAGGATCACGCAACTAATTGATTATTCCAATCAAATCAACCGCAACCGGCGCTCTCTCATCTTTCGCGAGAACTGGCCTCTAATTAGATGCATATTATTGCTGTAATATTTAGATCCACGCGAAGATTGTTGCTTCGAGCGCGTTAAGCACGGAAGCTTTTTTACTTTATTAGACGATAGGAACGCGAAAGAATGACGTTATGCAAGGAAATTACCTGTCTGGAATGACTACCACGCACATACCATGTACAGAGCGTTACAGAAATTAATACAGCGTGTTCTATAGTTACAAATTATTACACTCGAACACAAGGGAGGTTAGGTTTTATATTAATTTCGTTGAGATTTTTTTACATTTCTGCCGTCGAAGCGTGTATAATTTTTGCATAACTACAAAAAATATATTTGGTATTGGTTAGAATCTGACACAAGGTGCCAAAAATATAAAAAAATCAATAAAATAGAACTTGTGAATTAATTCATGAACTTATTCGTGAAGAAAATTCGAAAAGCCAATTTTTTGAGGCAGGTCGATATTTTTAGCAATTCAAAAATTCACACAGACCTCGCATCTTACATCTTAAGGGTATTGAAAACACTAGATATAAATAAATAATTTTATTTTACATGATTTTTATAAGAATACTAACTGTAAATAAAATTTTCACATTCACTGCAAGTGCATCTATGGCAACTTTTCAACTAGAGAGACACGTAAATTTTGTATTTTTTTTTAAATTTAATAAAAATGTCATACCAATAAAACTCATTTTTTCATTCATTAAAATACATATATTTTATTTAACATTATATAAATATCATTTTAACAAAAGGTATTACATAACATTATAACATTAAACGTAAACTATAAAATTTGATTAAACACATTCGTATTAGGTATCATATTTCATCTAATAATCAAAACCTTCATTAAAAACTTCAATATTTCGAAAACAGTTGGATTTAGATCATCATTCATAAAATTATTTAAAATTTATTGTGGAGTTTGAAAATATAAATATATACATAATACATGGTGTTCTAAAAAATACTTGGGGAGGTACTCTTTTCCCACTGTGCATTGCTTAATTGTTTCAGCTAATAAAAAATACCCATGATTTAAAAGAAACCTAACTTAGGTACATTTTTGTTCGAAAAGGTGGGGTACAAAATATGATGACTTACCCAGTACATTGAAGGTCATCACTAAAAGTGGTCAATCAATAAATTTTCATTGATAATAATAATAACACTTTAGTAAACACTTACTTATTTTATTTTATCGTTAATTAACCTTATATAACATTGATATATTTATCATTATTCTGCGTTGTATAAAAATTTGACAGTTTCTTTTTTATCTTCCATTCTTCCTTTATTTCATGAAAACAAGGCGTTGGCGCTGTTTTTGAAAACGCAAGCATTGTCGTATACAAATGTAGGAAATAAAATTAAGTATAAATCAACGCTTAATTACATATTAGAACCGTCCACAAATGCAACAGCTAATCCGTGCTATTGTAATACACTAGAAAAAATTAAAGCGAATAAATTAAATTTTAAGAAAAATGAAATAATCCAAACAAAAGAAATATACAAAACAAATATAAACAAGAGGCTAGAAATTGAAGGAAAATTTCCAAATATGAACTGGAAAAAAGTGTGGCTAAATATATGAAATCCCGAAATACCCACAAAATGGATTGCGCAAGTTTATAAAGTTTTGAATGAATGTTTACCAGTAGCAGAGAAACTACATAGGCATGGCATGCAACTTAATAATCTATGTGCGCTTCTTGTGAAAAAGTAGAGGACATAAAACACAAAGTCCAAGAATGTCCCAATTCTGAAGTTACTTGGACCTGGGTTAATAACAAAATTAAAACCAAATTTAATAAAGGTTTCCACACTATGTTAAACTCTTCGAAGAAAAATTTAACGATATAAAGGATAAAAATGTTTGGTTTTTCTTTCTTTGTTCTATAATTTATTATAATTCTATTGAACGAAGTGCGGGAATTTAAAAGATTATATAAGCATTATTAGGAAAGCGAGATTAGATTTAATAAGACTGAAAAACATAGACTGTTTCAGCAACAAAATTTTTTGCTTTTAAAATAAAATAGGGTAAGTCAATATTTGTAATATTTTTGTAAATTGTTAATAAAAGGGTTTTATTAAAAAAAGTAAGAGATAAGGAAAAAGCACAAGCAATCCTATGGCTCCTTTCAGGATTAGTTGATTATAATTTAGAAGGGAGAGAGACGAATTTAGCATACTTAAAAAATAAGTATAGGTTCTGCAGAAATAGCATAAATCAAACGGCTAAAAAAATATACACATAATGTGCTTCTGAAAAAAAATTTACTATAGCTACGTAAGAAAAATGTATTTGTATATATTTTAAATAAAGAGTTTTTATAAAAAAAACAAAAATATTGAATTTTCATTCGTTTAGGCAACTGATATGAAGTAGGTAAGGGGCATGTAGGTATTCTAAAATTACAAAAGCTTTTTATAACTATAAGTAAAGCAGGTACCTATACATTTTATAAAAGTGATCACCTTTTTTAAAATTACCATATAGGCGGAAAGTAAAGTAGAACTTTTAAAGTTTCTGCTTAAAAAATTTTTTCGATGTAAGTTTTGGAACAAATATTATGTATATAACTTACGCAAGATAAGCTGAGCCGCGCGCTCTACAGTATGAAATGAGACTGTGGGCCACAGAAAAACATCACTTAAAAAACATTTTAGTTTTCGAGACAAATTGTGTCAAGAATGAGAAAAATTCAAAAATTTGTATTTTTGCCATTGTTAATGTGTGTTTCATCTGAAAGAAATTGTAAGCGTTTTGTTACATGTATATTATTAATAAATCTGCTGTTTCTAAAATCCACTTCCAATATTATTTTAATTTTGAAAAATGTATTTTTTTGTGCTTCCAGTATATTTCATCCAAAACTTTAGAGCGTCAAAACGTTTCTTTTTAATAACGCATTTCAAAAAATTGTATACTTATTTGATTTTAAAATTTTAAATTTTATAATTTGTAATCATGAATAATCAAATACACCTAAACGTTTTAATTTTTATTTTTCGGCATGAATCAATTTTTATTAAAAGTAGTATAATAATACATATTCAATAACACTTAAATACCTATTTTATTTTACACGTCACTAAATTAGGGTGTCACCTTGATTTATGAATAGAAATCATACAAACACACAATGAAAAGGAGATTAATTATTCTGGATTTGAAACAAAGAACACCAAGTCTGATTCATCTGTGACAAAACACCTAGGAGCCAAGGTTTTAAGACATCAATATCGAGAACTCTGCTATCTTAAAACTGTAACATGGCGACGCCGCCGACATGTAGATATCACCACCTAAGCATAATCTGTTTATTTATTCCTTGTAACCCAAACAAAACTCGGCCGATTCGACGAACCGGGACCATGTCGCATGTTGCTTCGATTTTACGAAGACAGTCCCATATATAAATGGGCTCAGAAGTATTTTCAATACTAAAAAGTTGCTGACCGGCTATTTAGAATTTATTTAGAAATTTGAGGTCGGCTTCTAATTCTACGTGTCGATTTACGTCGGTTTGACTGATCTTCTGGTAATTTTCGTTAAAAAAGTATGAATACTAAGTATGAATTTTAGGAGTTTAGCTAACTGGACATTTAGGAGCTTCCCAAATCAATTTAGACCAGATTTCCGGTCACTGCAAAATTAATAGTTAAATAATTTTTAACATTTTAGTGACCAAAAGGCTTAGGTTGTGATCTATCAAGGATCAAAAATGCAATATTTTTTAGTTTCCTATATAAACCCCTATCAAAATGCATCTGCTTCCACAAACCGCTTCTCCAATCAAAATTCGCTGCGGTTTGTCCTGTTCGCGATACGAAAACACGTTTGTTTATGGAGCGGGATCGACCGCCGCGCGCCGCCGGTCCGCCGGTCCGCCGGTATCGCAAAAACGGATCCGGACCACGGAAACAATTAAACCGGTCGCATGCGGGCCCGCCGCAATTTCAAAAATTTATTTAACAATTATCCGCAAAACGCCGGCGGTTTCCGTACGTACGCCGTTAATTCGCAACAAAACCGACACGGTGTAAATGGATGTCCCACCTGCGCCGACGGCGGTCGCAAATCACTTAAAAAGCATAATTAAAAGTGTCGAAACGCGGGCTAGTGCGCCGATTGCTTGAGTAAAAGGAAAACAATCGAAATTTATAGGTGTCGTTACGTTCGGAACAAAGGGATATAGCGGCGGTTATTTTACGGCATTATCTCTGGGAAATCTTTATTGCTTTTGGTGTGACTGCCAATTTATTCATTTGCTTTTTGTGGCAGTTTTGTTACAGTTGTTCATTTACCTAATCCCTTGGCATTTGTTTCATATTTAATTCCTTTTAATTGGTGTGTTAGTAATAACGGTGATTCGAGACCATATTTATTAGAGTTAGGCACATGCGGAGATTTTTAATTGAAGGAACATGTTATAGTAGCAGGTATTATTTTTTTAACTACACAGTTAAAAATAATATGTTGAATATATATTTTTTTATGTTCCATCTGGCCCACGTACAAAAATATGTAAAATGGGGAATATCGTAAATTTAACCGTTTGTAATACATGTATTTAAATATTATCATATGTCAATGTATAAATATCCGGATAACAAATTAATGTTAAATTAACATTACCAATTTGTATAGTATTTGAGTATTTCTTATGTTGTTTTGAATTTGTTGATATAGTAAAATTATCAAGTAGGTACTAAAAAGTTTATTTTATATTTTGTTTGGTTCACTTTAACACTACTTACAAGTTAGTTTTACATTTGAGCATAGTATGCTAAATTTGCAAATTCTTGACCTCGTTTAAGAAAATATAGTTTAACGGCTTATATGGGACATATTATTTTCGGTAACTGACAGAGTGAACCAGGAATCAGCAGACAATATCTAACGGATTGCATGCTGAATACTTCACAGGTGGGTAGACCGAGAGTTTTTTTAGACTTTTATCCTATTCTCTCCTATACTCTATTAATCATCCTCAATCACTTATTTTGTCAACATAATTCTAATATTGAATTCCTAACGCATATACATACAATACGACATATTATCACTCCCTATATTTTAAAATTCATTCATTATAATAATGTCAACACTGTTCTCTGTACTAGTTCCATTTGCTAAAAACTATCCACTAATCTGTCTCAAATCTATCCAAACCGTCCTAGTGTAGGCAAGAAAATATGAAAGTCATGTAATGCCAATGTTGCCCGTAGCCCTCTTGTGGAATCTTTTTTATCCTAATTATTAGGTATAATAGTCTTATTATTATTCTGCTACATTAATAGGTAATTATTATTAGTTTACTTTGTTCAAAACTTTTGTTATTTTTTCTCTTGTATCTCATCAAGTCTCTAATTGCGTAAGAATTATTTTTGATAAGTAGTAAAATAAATGATTTCCTATATATAGGGTGTAATAGAAGTGATGGACAATGTTGATGCAAATTATTATATAATTAAAAAGAACTAACCCTTCTTTATATTTTTCCGCTGCGAATTAGGGTTTTCGTGGTATAATAAGGCGTTGAAATGAGAGAGTAGCAGCACTTTTTCCAGCAATCAAAATTATTTTTCTGGTAGTTTTTTATATATTTTAGGAAAAAATAATCCTTTCAAGACTTTTTTTAGAAAGTTGCCTGTAAAAGAAGGAAATTTGTAAGTAAAATTTTTGACTGCCAGTTAAACGTTTGCTAACTTCACACCAATTTGAAATTTCCCAAAAAAATTGTTTTTTTATAACTCTGGCAAAACTCGGGGAGGTATCTCGTTGAAATTTGTTGTGAAGTAGGTATACATGCTAATGATGAGTTTATATTCAAAGTTTGACGCTCCCGGTCTTGCCAGTGGCGTAGGTGGTGGGTTGAGGTAGGTATAGTTAGAGAAGAGAATCGAATAAAATTCTACAACTTCGCTAAAGCCTGATTCTTGGAAATTGTGTAAGTTATTCTTTCCTTGACGTTGTTAAATTGTCAGTTTTCTGTTCGCAGTTAGCAAGATAGCGTTGACTGACGTATTAATAAACACTGCTCACGGCTGTCATGTTTGACAGTTCTTTGGCTCACCATGCGCTTCCCGGAGACAAAATACAATGCAAAATACATTGTTGACCATAGGCGCCATCTACTTTCCAGGACATGAAGCTATAGAAGTGAGAAGTCTTATTAATACGTCAGTCAACGAAAATAGTTAGTCTTATAGTTTTGGGAAATTCAATATCATTATGAAAATCCGCACAGACCTATATAGGTCTGTGTCTACAGAAAAAATATTATGATGAAGTTTTTTTTTTCTCCAGTTGACCGACATTTATATTAAACCTTGTACTTATACCTATGATCCTCTACAGGGAACTGATTATTCTCAAATGTTACGTATCTTTTTAAAATCATAAAGGTTTTTTCGAAATTTTTATTATGTATGTAGGTAACTTGCCATGATTGAATAGGTAGGTATAGGTAATTATTGAGTAATATGTAAAAAGATGCCTTATTTGAAAAATAGATGTAATTTGTCACATATTGTTTTCGCGCGGATAGTTCATAAAACTGCAACACCGTAGAGGAAATGTGCATACGATTACCTCAGATATTTGGATATTTTTAATACGAACTCACTTAAATTTAGTACATTTTCTGAATTTGTCGTAAGTTAAGCTTACCTTGTAGAACGGGTATTGATGAGTCATATCAGGTATCAGGTAATAAATCAACTTATTTTAGCTGGGGAAGGTTTGTTTTGTTCCTACATGGTGTACTTTCTGGCACATTGTTCCCAGAATACTTCTAACGAGTGTCGATATTCTGCTTTACATGTTAATAAACTCGCAATAAAAACTTCAGTATGCCTCACCACAAAAATATCTATTTACTGCCCCGTCGATTCCCTAGTTTATCACGATTTAATAACGAAAATTTACCAAACATTTCCGTCTAACGGGCTTCCGAACAACGCAAATATTTTAATAAACTACCCCAAACAAATAGTGAAACAAATGAAATTTCGTTGTATAGGAACGCCAATAAAACAATCGCGAAATACGTCGTACATAACGTAATTAATAATCGCGAGTAATGAAATAAATTATCGGTTTGTAAAATCGACAACAAATTATTTTATATTACACCGATTCCGACACGGCGGAACATTAGCAATGGGCCAGTTAAAACACGCCCAAGAGCCGAGCCGAAAATTATTGTTATAAATGAGTTTATATTGGGGGGTGGAAAATTGGTATTAATATTGACTTGATTAATATTTATGTTCCGTGTCTAATCGGGGAAATATTTTCAGTTTATTTGAGTTTCTTTTAGCAAATTTGGGGCGAAGGTATAGATACCTCTTAATATATTCTAATAAATCTCCTTGGAGGTGCCGATTTTTTAAATTTCAAGATTTCAAGTAGCGAAGAAAAATTCACAGTTTGATATAAGCTAGTTATAAATCCAAATTTTAGCAAGTTAGATACCCTACTTGTTTTGGAGCCAATATCTTCAATGGTTCCCCAGCTTCTGGTTCAGAGACAAACGAACCATGAACCGTCAATTTATGTGATAGCCACCGTATATGGATAATCATAGTAGGGTCACTATGCCTCGGTACTTTGGTCTTGGCTTGGTACACAGGAAGCGCCCTGTTCCCGTCGCCTTCGCCATTATTTCCAGGCGACTGGACATAGATGAACCGCGTCTTGCATGAATTCTATTGTATACTGGATGTTCACTTATCTCCGCGAGAAGGTAGGTATGTATGTTCATCGAAAGAAGCTTCGAACACGGCTTTAATTAGTCACTATATAACAATTCCCAACGCTTGAATATTCATGCGCCAAGACTCGCACTTCCTTGTGCGTGCGCATCGCAGCATGTTAATTAGTCTCGGTTTTAATAATATCGAACCGACATCCTGTTGTATGATATAATCCCCAATAAGGCGGATAGCCGTACATTAGCGTCCGAGTTATTTATACGTCTACCGGGGTATTTCGAGAATACATTCATAATTTATGGTCTGTTAACGACAGCATAAACGACACTGGGTACAGGCCGTTATTATGCGCTGGTTGCCGCTTTCATATTTAATAAGTCAATTTCCTTTTAATACGCGTGACGTTTCTCCGAGTATTATATTACGTGCGCCTATTAAAGGTCTTGTGCGTACATCGCTGTGTAATTAAGTTCTCTAGCTTAAATTATGCAGAAAATCGCGCTGCCCTGTCACAGATAGTGCCGGTGGAGCCCTGTCATTTTCACAAATTGGATACGCGAATAAGCTAGACAGAAAAAAAGATACCCGTGACTGTTCACGAGGACATGAGATACCTACTTTAGATGTTTTACACTGTTTTGTGACAGAGACATTTATGTGTGCTTCCTCGATTGAGTTTTTTCCCCCACAAAACTTTCTGCCTCATAGAGCTTTACCAAAAATAATATAGGAGTACTGATCTGGTGTCGTCTGACGAACAATGTGTAAGACTATATTCATAATGAGAAATGAAGTAAGTAGAAAAGAGAGAGGTATAAATGCGACGTTGATACTACTCGAGAACAATAAAATCAGCAACCAGGGTAGGGAGAGCCACGAGCGAATAGCAAATGGGATGTGTGATTAAAATAAAATAGTATAATCAGAGAATGAAGTAGTGGGATGTTATAGGGTGAAGTAAGGGCAAATTGTATAGCCCTCTTTCTTATGCTTAATCGATTTCTTATTATGGATATATTCTTACACACTGTTCGCCGAACGATACCTTTAGCACTGCCAGATCAGTACTTCTATGGCATAAACCAGCAGCATATACAATACGAAATTAAAACTTTAATTATAAAGGCGCAACAGCTAGAAATAATGGCGAAACCAATCAATAAAATAAGGAAAATTTGTATCACTGAGGCTTACTTACTGAGGTGGAACACTTTTTTTTGTCGTTAATTCATTAACCTCTAACCGAGGCATCTAAGGCAAAGGCAAATAAACCACACGAGTTATAAAAATGCACTTCAGTGCCGAGAGACACATCATATTTTTTTAATGGGAAAAAAAGAAGTATTATTAGGCAAAATAATTTAAAGAGGGTCATCCATCCATGTGCCAACCGCGCGAGCCGTTGCTTTGCCTTTATATCGCTCTACCTAGATCGAGCACGATGCGGTATGTCGCAACTTGTCTGCAAAGGTCATCTGGCCGCTCTATTGTAGTCTATACAATGTGTCCCGGATAAGAATGAACAGCATGGGGATCTTGCAAACGATGAACCATCTTCAACTTCCTTTTTTCCATTCATTTTTTTCTAATGCTTTCCTGTATTTAATAATAAGTCTAAATATTAATGAGCATTGTCAACAATTTAACTTTTAATCGGAGAACCAAAAAAAGGACGGCAAAGACTAGTAACAGTCACATACGATAATAAAAAATAAGTAAAAATCCTCCACCTAGAAGGCTTTGAAACAACGAAACCAACCTCTTGTCATTTGTCATAACTCCCACTGTAACATTTTGTTAATAATTTGAATTATTCGAAATGGAGGGTGCTTTTTCAAATGACGACAAATTTAACATGTTAGCATGTTATATCTTGTGTCACAGAAATACGAATGTATTGTTGCAATTTTAATATAATAATAATAATGGCAAAAGTTATTGGTTTCATTGGCTCAAAGCTTTCTTCTCACAATTAGAAAAAGCGAAGAATTTACTCCAAAACACAATGCGACACTATTTGCTGTACAACAACAGAGGAAAACACGAACCGGACAGGGCCGTATTTAAAAATATTAAGTTTTCGAAGCAAAAATAAATTGTAAGTTAAACTGTTGACAATACTGATTAATATTTAGACTTCTTATTATTAAATACAGGGCCGCAATAGAAAAAATAATGAATGAAAAAAAAAGGAATTTTCAGTATAATTGTCTCAAAACATTTTAAAAATATTTCGTGTCATACATCATGGTATTTGCAATGAAAAGTGCTTTCAAAATCTGCTAAACAAAATCCAGATCAGTATTTAAAAAATAAAGTTGTTGTAGATGGTTTCTCAAAAACGAAATGTTGTAGAACAAATCTAAAAACGCCACCTTAAAGCCCGTTAAAAAGTGCCACAAGAAAGTGTTTTTCTTTTTTTTTATCTGTGATAACAACTTCAGAAAAAATAAAATCGAAATCGCAAAATTTCACTTTTTTCAAAAACGAAAAAAGATATTAGAAATCTGTTTGTACCATTTTATTGCGCATTTTTTTCCCCATTTAACCGCTTTTCTATCTCTTCTCGTTTGCAAGATCCGCATGCGGTTCATTCTCATCCGGGACACATTGTATACTTACAAAAATAGTTATTCTGAAAGATTGCGTTGTTATAGGTAACAATTCCGCAAAGAGGCTGTAACGCTAAATGATACTTTATTAATTAAGAAATAAAATCATGGGTAAAATCAGCCAAAATATTTATTAAGAACACTTCTTTTCAATGAACCAATCTTTCAACCAACATTTTGATCGTTCTCAATAATTGGACAATGTAAGCGAGGAACACAGACGCGTGATAATATTAGCTAGATGCATAGAAGAATAGTAAATTCTTCTATGCTACAGGTCATCCGCTATTGCTTGTTTTCTAGATGCATTTGATATGGTGGTTTTTCCTGATACTGTGATACCATAACATTCAGAAATTTGCGATTTTTTATATTAGTTGAATATAAGCAGTTGAGACAGATTAGTGAAGTAGTTTGTTTACAAAAAGTATAGTTATTAAAGTAGGTAGTTAGTAGTTTAAAGTTTAACCACTGCATAGTTAACAACAAAAGTAGCTAAAACTACTGCCCATCTCTATCTCTAGATTTTGATTTATGCATTATCTTGTCATTCTCTATAGCTAGAAGTGTCCGGTTTTGCCGAACAAAAGGTAGGTACCGTCTCAGCAGATGGCGCTGACACCATCACTCAACGCTCAACGTCTATAATTCAATGAGGAGAACGGTCTGATAGAAGCCATTAGAGATAATAATAAAACGTTAATTATGTTGATTATGACTAATCTGGCATAATGATAGCTTTATGATTTTAATGGATCGAAATTTGATCACGGATACGCGCACCCAAAACAGAACGGTCGCCGAACAAATCCCGGCAATTACATTTTAATAACTTGTCGGCAATAAACACCAATTAGCATAAATGTTGCGCGCAAAAGTGCTCTATTAATTGCTTATTGAACGCAACCTTTTGGCTTGCACAATAATTCTTTCTTGTATAAGGCATTAACACGTAGGAAATACACTTACCAAAATAATAAATTAATCCTGTTTGTCTGTTCCGCCGTTGTGAATAAATTAGCTTGGCGGAGACGTAAAAAAAACACATGTTGTAATCTAATAACCAGTTTAGCTGTCAAAGCGTGAATTAATTGAATTATGCCGGCAGCCTTTTCTTCCAATTAATTTACACCTGCCTGTGCCTCAAATAAACACACCTAAAAGTGTTGTGACATTTTTTGCTTCGCCAAGAAAGCAACATTCCATTTAGGGCTTATTATGCGATACTTAGTAGTCGTAATTCTTTAAGCGAAAACTTCGCGAACACTGAAGCATTTAACATTTAAGAGAGGCGGAATTTTACAAAGTTTTAAAGGAAGTTTGCATTTTTATAGGTAAATTTCGAAAGTACGAAGGTCGTTTTGTGGATTTTACGAATTATAGTCCAACTTAAATATAATGGGAATATGGTGCATTTTGTTTTTCGCATTAAAAATGTAAAAATGTGATTATTTTTCATAATTTGTGTAAAGAATCATGCGAATACACCATTTTCATAGTTTAGCAGATACATGCAGTGTTAGTAAAGTAGGTAGGTATGTCACAAAATTTTAAGGGAAGACTCCTGGGTCGATTATAAGAAAAAAAGTTCATACAGGGTGTAAACATAAACATAAACAAATCCATAAAACTTAATTTTTGGAGATAATCGTCTGACCTTTTTTGTTTGAAAGGTCTTCAAAAACCGTTTCTTTTGGTCTTCCTACCGGTGTGTAAACGCAAGACCCCTTCCGATTTTTTATACCTACCTCTGATTTTCGCGAAACCCATTTAGCAATTTTTTTCCCTAATTGTACTTTGGTAGAAAAAAGGCCAATGTCCATTTCAGCTGATTCGAAGAAAATGAATTTGAATTTATAATTACCTATTGTGAGCTTAAAAATGCAAATAAGCTTTTCTGATAATTTTCAATTTGAGGTGACATATAGAGTAAAAAGTACGTATTTTAAGATGATTCTAGCTATTTTAGTATATATATTTCTTTTTAGTTGCAGAAAAATGGACATTGGCCCCGAAAATAATATTGCGAACATTGGCCCTTTCTTCGAAAATAAAACAAGTTGTACAGACAAATTTTTGTTATTCAGTTTGATAACACCCACAACTTAAACACACTGTCGACCACAGAACAGTCAAATACTGTCGACCGAAATTTGAGGTTAGAATACTAACCTCAAAACAAATTAGGGCCAATGTCCAAAAAAATAAAAATGACAAGCGGCCAATGTCCTGATACTACGGACATTGGCCGTTTATTTTATATATCAATTGTTCCACACATTTTCCCATTTTCTATTAAAACGAATTGGACTTAGGCCTTTTCCCACTTAAGATTACTTCAATTCCATGTAACTTTGGACATTGGCCTTTTTTCTAACCAGAATATATCAACTGCTCAGTCTGATTATACCCTTAACTCCTATAAATGCAAATTTTGGACATTGGCCCTTTTTCTACCAAGGTACAGAAGTAATGTCGATCCCTCGTAACCCTGCCACTCGCAGCCGCAGAAGACTAGTATACTACCATAATTTGACACTCCAATTATAGGCCTAGCGACTACCAAATTGGTTTCGATTTATTTATTTACAGAAAAGTTATTCAAAACTTTCGTTATCTTTCTGTAAATTTCAACATCCTGAATCTTAAAAACGAAGGCCTTAAGGAACTATGTTCATATGAACTTTTTTGTAATAAGAACGATCCAGGAATCTTCCTTTGAAATTTTGTGACCTACGTTATTAACTCCCTGTATATTTTATGATACGCTAATGGCGTCAAGTTCTTAACTTTTAAGATAATATAAATGAGAAATACCTACTTAATATGTTTCGGCAGTAAAATTCTTTTAAACACAAAACTATCAGGACGACCATTTATATCCATTCAAATAAATCTGACAAACCAAAATGGAATTCCTATTGAGTATATATTCTCTTAATGGCAGCAGTATTTTTTCTCATTCGGCTATGATGGCAGTTGCCCGGGGCAGCTCACTTTTTATATTTAATGCCTTCTCTAATTAATTTCACCAAAAAATACCGTCGAAAGGCTTCTGAATTCCAAAGATGGCTCATCGGGCATTCTCGAATAGGTGGTCCAGTTTTTTCAGCTCAGAAATGCCACGAATTCTATTTTGACTCGAGAATTATAACGTCCCATGTTTTATTTATTTTGGCTTTTAAATCCAGTAAATTTAATCGGATTCCTATGGGTAACAATGCAATCCATTGGGTAATAAGAAAAACTTTTTTGTCGCAACTTTGAGACGCTACCTTAAATAAACTATTGCTCATAGGTGATTTTGTAGTGAACAGTTTTTGTTAAGAAAATTTCGCGCTATCGTTAGCGTAAGAAAGGTTAGATGTGAAAAAATTGGCAACCCTTTTTCGATTATTTTCTTATAACCTGTTTGTAGTACCAAATTTTGTTAAAAAATATCAATCTATCTAGAAACCATTGAAAATGGAGATTTAACTAGCTATTTTACCTACTTACTCGCTTAAATCAAATTGTATGAGGTTTAAAAACAATTAACAACTGTAACTTACTTTATTACAAATAATAGTAATGGCAATAGGCATACCTAAACACAAAAGCCCTAATGTAAAAATTATGAGGTTTGAAAATTTTATGGAAGTAAGTAAATGGTGGATTATAGTAAAAAAAATATTTTTATTTTTACTTTGTTTTTTTTTATATTTAGGTACCTATACCTATTTGTAACAAAGCAAGCTAGTTTCAATTGTTTTAAATCCCCATGCAACTTGATTTAAGTGAGTAGGCAAATAAAATAGGTAGTTAAATCACGATTTTCATTAGTTTCTAGAATTTTTATTGTTCGATATTTTTTTAACAAATTGTGGTACCAACCCATTCTAAGGGTTGCCCAATCCAGTGGTGTAGTAAGAATTTTTATATATCTAAATATGCCTAATATGAATTTTTCAGTTTTGACCTACTAAATATATCGTAGTAGGCCTTGGTTTTTCGTCCTGTATATGCCAAAACTATTTTTCTTGTAAACATATTATTGTCGTAATAATTATTATTGTTGATAAATGTCAAATTTTGTTTTTTTTTATATGTCGACTTATGTGTCGACAAAAGCCTTCTATGTAGTCCCTATACGTCAGTGGCTCTTATGTAGTCTGCAAAAATGCGGAAAAAAAAAGAGAAAGTCGCAAAACAGCCATTAGACGCCTAGTTCGTGTGTGTTTGTTATTTTAATGACTGTCCTTTTTTTGCAGTATTACGAAATGTCCTACGGGTTAAACGTCGAAATGCACAAACAGGTGAGTAACAATTTTTTTTCTAATAACACACTTTCTACTTGTCCCGAAACATGTTATTTTCTTAGGAAACCGGCGATAAACGCAAATTTGTCACTAATTGGCACCACCGTATACTTTTGCTGATTAGATACGTACACATTAATTTATTCGCAATGCTATCGCGTTCTGGCGACTTTGCACATTTCATTATCGCAGGTTTGAGAACCGCGGTGCTATTAGTTTCGCAACGACCGTATCGTTTAATAATATTTTTTCGTGTATGGTAGCGCAAAATGACTAGGCGATTACAAGACAACCGTTTCTTACGCGAATAAATATCAGTCAGCATGAATTTTGCCATGTTGTGTTATCTGATATCTTTATGACAGCTCACATCACTCACTTATTACATATTTTAATTTTAAAGCAATGAAATTAACATGTTTATGTTCAAATATTTTCGTTTATTATAACTTTGTTCTTTTGGTATAACTATAAGATAAATCCAAATTAAAACAAGAATTTCAAGACCCTGTATCTCTTAAACAAACATTTCTACAGGGTGTTTCTTAAGCATGCGGCAAAAATGTAAGGTAATATTTCTTGAGTCAAAATAAAAAAAAAATCCTATGTGCATAATATGCCCAGAATTGCTTCATTTCCAAAATACAGGGTGTTAAAGTTTTGTAAAAAACGTTTCTTTTTTACTACAGTCTATAAATTGTTTTGAATAATGCAACTAAAATACAACTATTTTATCCCTTGATTCTTTTAGTCTGTCTCTTCCATAAACTTATTAAGAAACTCCAAACATTTTAATGGAATCGGCCTAAGAAAGTAATAAAAAAATGTTTTTTTTTATAAATTAAGCAATTCTGGATATACAGGATGATTTTTTAGGTCCACCACCGCGATTTTCTCGCTCATTTTGCGGCCTACAAAAAAAACGTAAGAAACAAAAATGTGGCAATTTTGGACAGCTAAGTGGTGCTGCAAAAGAAATCGACATCCATGGCCAACTTGTCGCGCATTATTAAAAAAAAACTAAAATTGAGCAATGTTTATTTTAAGAGACAGAGAAAAACTTCTATATTGAAAATTTATGGCACTAAGAAGCTTTATGCAAAAGGGTACTCAAATAGTTTCAGAAAATTACACAGGGTCTTCGGCTCTCTTGAGGCTATGATTTTTTTTTGTTTATTTCTTATTAAGCGGTTTTCTCGCTTATTTTGGGTCGCACAGAAAAAAAGTAAGAAAACAAAATATGTCAATTTTGGTCAGCGAGGCGACATTAAAAAAGGGATAGGCCTCCATACACAACTTTTCGCGGTGTACTAAAAAAAAACCTAAAATAGACAAAAATTTTCATGGTTTCAAGAGAGCCGAAGACCCTGTGTAATTTGATGAAACTATCTGAGCACATCGGTGGATAAATCTTCTCAGTGCCATCAATTTTCAATATAAAAATTTTCGTCTGTCTCTTAAAATAAACATTCCACGGCCAGCGACAAGTTGGCCATGGATGCCGATTTCTCTTGCAGCACCACTTAGCTGTCCAAAATTTCCACATTTTTGTTTTTTACGTTTTTTTTTGTAGGCCGCAACATGTGCGAGAAAATCGCGGTGGTAGACCTAAAAAAATCATCCTGTATGTTTATATATTTTTTTTAATTTTGAACCAATGAATATTCCCTTAAATGTTTGTCGCATGTTTAGAAATCAAGGCATGTTGTACCCCCCTATCTCCGATTTCGGGATTCAGGTACCATTCCCACGGAATCATCCTGTATAAAAGACGAGGCAACTAAGCACAGTTTACCCCACTTGACAACAATACAATATTTCAACCATGGTAGGGAGAGGTACGAGCGAATAGCACATGGTTGTGTTTGATGCAAAGTTGATGTACCGTCAAACATCATAATAAAATATTATAATCAGGAAATTAAGTAGTAGGAGGTGGTGGGATGAAGCACGGGCAGTAGAGGCGGTTATTGCAAACAATTTTCTTTCCAAATTCGAACCCGGAATAATCGGCTGTTTTATCTGCCGTCCGACACGAACGTTTGCCTGAAATTTGGCGCGGGCCAAAGCCGTAACGCCGTGACGGTTTTTTACAAACGTAAAGTTGGCCGAGATATGGCCCCGCCCGCACCCGACAGAACAACCCCGGATGAAAATGGGCCGTTAAAAAGTCGACTCCGATCGGCCGATGGCGCGTGTCGCTCGAATTGCGGGTTAAAAATGGCAATGGCGCCGGCAAATGGCGGGCGATTCGGGCGTAATGCGGAAATAACCGGTTTATTAACCTAGTGGGAGAACCTATAAGTTTGTAACGAGCGAACGCGACTGACTTTTTTTGCTGGCGTAACGGCCGTTAACGAGGCGTGTAGCAAAGCCACAGTGGTTCGATTTTGGTCTATTATTGGTGGAAGTTAGTTATGGAGAAATTTGAAAATTTTTTTATGGCAATTTTGTTTAAAAACATTTTATTTTTATTTTTTGGCCATTTTTCAAAATAAAGGTTTTCGAAAACTCTGTTTTCTGATACGTTTTTTTTTTCTAAAAATATCGAAAAAATTTATTAGAAAAAGCACAGAATAAATAGCGTCACAACAGAAGCCTCCATAAGGACATGTGTCAAAAATAAGCGAGCCTCCATTTCAATTTACAGAAAAATAACCAATACCTTATACATAAATTTGGTCCTAATACAATCTCTTTGCAATGTGGATTAATGTAAAATCAAATAAAATGCACAATGTTTCTCCCCTTAGAAGATATTTCTCGTCAAAGCGAGCATCCTTTTGACACATGTCTTTATGGACGCTTCTGTTGTGAAGCTATTCATTCTGTGGAAAAAGTCACTAGGATTTAAAAGTTACACCTAGGGGTACCATACTTGATAATTTTCGTTACTTTTCGTTATAAAACCGTTTTTCGTAAAATATGCGAACAAAATGTGTTAGAAAGAGTTGTACCTACTTACGGTTTCGAAAATATTAAAAATATGAAAAATGACCCGCTCAAACATTGTCACGTGACTTTCACTAAATTACTAAATATCGATACCAATGTCTTTTTCAAAATAAATTAAAATTCTGTTGTGTTTAATGCAAAGTTGATGTACCGTCAAACATTTAGGTTATGAACTCTGTTATAAATTTGTTTACCTACGACCACTACTGTAAACGATAAGCAAAAGCAATGTACTATCTACCACGTATTAAGCTGAGCTTTACACATTGTAAACACTATCGCATGGTAACCCAACCGCACAGTAAGCAAAACGCATAGAACACAAAATCATAGGAGGCCAAATCATAGGCAGCCGTGAAGAGTAGGTAATATAAACCCGACTTTTAAACCTGTCCAAATAAAGATACTTATTCGTTAAATAATTATTGAATAATATATTGAACAATGGTCGACAATGCCACAACCGAGTCGGGCCGCTCGGCAACCGGCATTTTCATAGTTCGTTTTCGATGCGAACATAGAGTTGTGTTGAGCTGGCAACGGCGCCTGCTTTTACATCTGTCGCTATGTAATAATATAATCTTTCATAAATTTTTCCAATACAAAATTTGCGCCAAAAAATAATGAATTTCATTTCTCAACATCAAACTTTTCACAAAATTCCCCACTTTTTGATAAAATTAAATAATTAAGGTGGAAGGTAATTTTGTTCCCAAAAAAGTTCAAAATTTTGTTAGGTACGACAAATACTAGTTTTAAGATATTTATAGATATTTTAAGTTATTCGCATCAATTTAGTATTGGAAAATTCAATGTAAGTGAATCGATATCCCAAATGCTTGACAGTAGGTACCTATCTACATCAACTACTTTGCATCAATTTTTTAGAAATTTTATAAATATTAGAGACTAAAAATTTAAAATTAAAAAACTTTTTCTAGTAAAACTTTTTCGAAATTTTAACAAATAAGCCTATATTTTAAATAAAAAAGTATTAATATATGACACTTTTCTTCTTTTTGAAAAAGTTAACTCCTCGGTATACATCTCAGAGAAATAACCAAGGATAGAGGGAGCAACAGCAACAAAATATATACGTTTGTAGTCCACCAACATCTTGTGCAAATTTACCGAAGTAAACAAACATTAAGCCCGCGTGTACAACGTTTACCTGAGATACGTTATATTCTGAGAAATATCAATTTAGCCACATACCACACACTTTCTGCGTCCCATTGTATACAAAATCAGTCACTATGTCCTAAATACTAAGAAATAGTTTTCTAATTTTATGTCTGTCAAAAATTTTTCCATCGTTTTTAAATTTATAAATACCCCAAAAAATTCTTTATATCTAACAATATTTTGCAAATTAATCTTTTTAAACATTTTTGAGGTCATGTTAAGGAATTGCTCTTGAAAAAGCTCCGAATCAGGAGCGAAACGTCAAGTTTTATTACAATATTTGTTAATATAAACTTTGTAAAAAAAAGGTCTTATGATGGGAAAGTTTTGTGTAATATAAATTAACAGAAAAACAATTAAAAACGGGAAAAATGCATACGTAAACAATCGGAAAACTTGACTTGCTGGGCATACACAAAACAAATACCGCCGAGTTAACGAACGCAGCGCCCGCGGCAGCATCGACGGCGTTGCCATGTCGGTCGGTTTGAGGGATCTGTGACGATTTTATTAAAGTGATATTCAGATATTATAATTACAGTGCAATTTAGTTTTAGTTTAAAATTGTTACATACAAGAAATTAATAACTAACTATATTTGTTAATTTAGCGTTATGGGATGTGCCTTCATTTAATGCCATTATTAAACCCTTCTATTTTGAAATGAAATGCGGTAAACAATGGAGTACGTGGCATCACTAAAAAAGATGTTGGCTTTGTTTACTTTTTGTTCTTACTCCCTCTATTGTTGGTTATTTCTCTGAGGTCCTATATACTGTACTACAAACACTACACCATTGACTTCTATCGCTATGTAATAATTATACTCTTGCATAAATTTTTTCCAGTACAAAATTTGCGCCAAAATAATAACGAATTTAATTTCTCAACATAAAACTTTTCACAAAATTCGCCACTTTTTGATAGAATTAAATGATTAAGGTGAAAGGTAATTTTGTTCCCACAAAAGTTGATAATTTTGTTATGTACGACAAATACCTACTAGTTTGGCGATATTTTAAGTTATTCTTATGCCATCAATTTAGTATTGGAAAATTCAATGTAAGTGAATTGATATCTCAAATGCTTGACGGTATAGGTACCTACAACTTTGCATCAAGCATAACAGAATTAGCGTTAACATAATTTTATCTTTTTATGGAGTTTCCCAGTTTTTTAGAAATTTTATAAATATTATAAACTAAAAATTTAAAAATTTAAAAACTTTTTCTAGTAAAACTTTTCTGAAATTTTAACAAATAAGCCTATGTTTTAAATAAAAAAGTATTAATATCTGACACTATTCTTCTTCTTTTTAAAAAAGTTAACGCCTCGGTTAACATCAAATAAGCCAAAACAATAACAAAAAATTTCCCTTCACGACGGGAACTTTATGAAGTGATTTGAAATAGAGACCACTATAATTCGGAAGCACCTAAATAGCTATTTTTTAATCGCAAACAATTTTTTCTAATAAACTTTCTGTATCTTTCACGAAAAAGGTTTCCATCTACCCAGATATAAACGAAAATATTGAAAATATGAGTATATAGAGCAAAGTTTTTATGAAATTTTGTACCTATCTGCCTATGCAAGGGTAATTAATATCTGTATTCGAGGCTTTATTACACCTTAACTGAATAATAATTTGGAGCAAAAGGATGCGTATGAACCTATAAATTGAATAAAGAAACCGAAATATATATTCCCTCCGTCCCCCGGAAACCTTAAGCGAGGCCCACACGCCCGGCCCATAAAAGGTCGTGTTCTGGCCGCCGCCGGAAGTGCCGCCATTTCCGGTCGGACCGGCCGCCGATTTACGGCTGTTTGCGAGGTGGTCCGCTCGGGAAGCAGCCGTGGAAATAAAGGGTGGGAAAAGGGGTGAAACGGGGTGGAAGTTCGGAAAATGCGATAAAGGGGACGAAACGTAATAACAGTTACGGACATTTTGTCCGTTTCGACAACGAAACGTCGATTCTATGGAATCATCTTGTTATAAACATGGTTTCAATAATATAAGTTAAAAGCGACTTTTCTACCACCATATAATCATAGTAGCTTGACTTGGCCGCGGTACTTTTATTCGCTGGATAGATCAACTGCGTCTTGAGTGGTTTTTAACGGGGACGAGAGCCATGGGGTAACGGGTAACGGGCCATATTCGGAGTGAGTGACCCTTCTATGTCTTATATCTTCGTTGCTTCTACGATTCCGTGCGAATCTTAAAAGCATTTTTTTGTATTTAATTCTTACAAATGAATTAAAGAACCATATAATATATGAAAACGTCATGTAAAGTATTACCATATTCTGTAAACTTTGGTATTCCATGTTTTTACAACGTTAATCTCAGCCCCTTATAAACAGATTTACGCCACGACTCATTCGCTGACAGATGCCTCTTTCCCCATATATGCACGCATTGCATCCCCCTTTATTAAATTTATTCTTTTGTCCATGCAGACGTCAACTAATACCACTTCTATCCGTTTTTATTGGCAAACTTATTGTCGTGACATGGACGATCGATCGGAGTAAGTATAAAATTGTCGAAATCGAAATTTCCAATTTCCGCCGTTAACTCCCGCACGCTAACCTATTACAACCCCAACTCGCTCGTCGAAGTTTTTGTTAATAAACCCTCCCGCAATAATTAGAGGGGCGGCTGCCGCCCCATCAACAGGTGGTCGGCGTCCGGCCCGAATTTCGAATTAATATAAATGTTAATTCATAATATGGATATATGGACTCGACCGGCACACGCGCGCGCCCATAAGTTCATCATTCGTTAAAATAATCGGGGGGCAATTATTCATTGCCTGCGGTCAGATGCGTGCCGCTGCAATGAAAACCGTGCGGGAGGGTTGGTTTTACACGGACCAGTGGCGTTACTACTTACTAGGAACATCGATGATGCTCAAATAATCCAATGCGAAACGTAACTAGACCAATTATAACAAATGTCATTGTAATCATTTGCAGTGCTAAAGGTGTCGTCTGGCGAACAGTCTGTAAGAATATATCCCTAATAAGAAATCGAATGAGCATAAGAGAGATGGCTATGAAGGTGACGTTGCCACTACTTCTTAACGCAATCGAGGCTATTCAATCCATCGCGGTGGACGGGCACTAACCGCAATTAACTTCTCCCTACTAATCGATTAGGTGGGGCATCCGTGGCTCCGCCTCTACTATCCAATTTGCCCGTGCTCCACCCCACCACCTCCCACTACTTCATTAACTGATTGTAATATTTATAACATAATACACAACTATAAACTTTTCAGAGATAAAACAGCACATCTGCACTCACTTCGCACTTGCCAGGGAACAATGTAACATGCGTTTACCTATATAATATTTCTTGCCTAACGAAAATCATTTAGGAGGCGCCACTGATCGAATTAATATACGACGTCGAGGGAGGGCGATAGGTCACGTTTTGATACTCGATAAGCGCCTGGAATAAGAAGGGGGACTTACACCCCTTGTAAGCCATGTGCGTGCGATCTATAAGCAGCAGCGGACTATAACCCATAGTCACCCCCTTCTGTCTCGCCACCCTAACGTATTACAAGAAATATAGATGGAGATTTCTTTTGGAAATAAGGGTGGGAAATATAATGGAAGCAATTTTGCTATATCAAAAGGTCATTTATCATCAGTTTAGAGGAGTTTGAAGGGTGTTTCTGACTATAGGCTTGTGACTCTCAAGCAGCTGCAATAAGCGGCGAGAGTTTTCGCCAAGGGCGAATTCGAAAATAATAGATAAATAGAGAAAAGGAGGCGGTTAATTTTTTTCTTGTGGATTTTGCGTAACTCTTAACAATTTTTGCGCAAATAACTTCGTAACTTAATATAAAAGTGCATAAAACAATAATTCCCGTTTTTTAATAACCCAAAACAGTGCATTTAATTTGTCGCATCCACATATCCACTATTTTCTGCTTATGAAAGTCTTAAAAAGTTGTCCTTCTCCTGCACACTATTTTTCATTTTGTTTACTTAAAACACGAGAGTCACCGAGTTCTGTAAGGACGCGAGGATGCCTGCCACGCACTAGGCTGGCTGGGACTGGGGCTCAAGAACCGAGAGCCCTCTAGTATGCTACAATTCGGGAACAAGGAAGTAAATATAGAATATAGCAGTGGCGAAACTAAACTACGTTTTCCCATTTTTTTACTGGGGTGCTCTAGTGCTTTCAATTTAAGAAGTTAAGTGGTTATATAGGTGCTTTACGTAGACCAACCGGCTTGAGCCTAGTAACCAGGGACTCTTTAAAATAAGGGGACCCAGCACTATACTTTCCAAAGTGAGGCCTATTCTTTCCTCATTCTAATAGTATCAGTGATGCCAAGTATGCCATTTTGTTGGAGAATCTATGAATATAACAGGTATTTTGATTGTTAGTAAAAATTAATAATGGTTTCCGTGATTTCTAAAAATTAGACTTGACAATGTTACAGAATATGGCAACTGTCAAATGAAACAAATTTATTGTATGGTTGAAATTCTTTAATTGTCACATCTGAGTATCTGGAAGTTAGAAAACTTAAAAATTGTTAATTATGATGGGAAATTTTTTGCCTCCTTTATAATCTATGGCACTATCTAACACATAAAACCTGATGGCAGTTGGACACTGACATATAACATAACCTTGTACCAGCCCACTTATGTGGTCTCCTTGGAGTCTACAGAAAACAAACTTCCCCTCAAGGCTTCACTTTTCCTATGTGATAGACTGTGAAATGCTGGGTCCCCTTATTCTAAAGAGTCCCTGCTAGTAACTAAGATCCTTTTCTTAAAGGTACACGTCATTGACACCAAGAAAATTTAACATTTAACTGAAATTCTCCCGAATAAACAAATTCTATCCCAGGAAACAACTTTCTGTGCCCAACCTCGTCATCGTGTCGTGTTATACACCAGTAAAGGTAGCAAACTCCATCATCCCTAAATATTTCCCCCCGAAATTATAGCTTAACTTCCAAACACGCGACGAACTCCATACCTAATGACGCCGCTTCCACGCTTTGATGTCTGGCGCAATGTAAATTTTAATATGTCGGTCGTTCATTTACGTTTTCCCCATGTTTGTCCTCAAACATTTGCCCGCCCCACAATCAAATCCAACTAATAGTTTTTCGATGTTCACCCTCGTCTACCGTAAGGTTCCCGATCGGGGACCCTACATGGGTAACGCCACTGAGTAGATCCATGGTTGGAAAATCATAAGAATATCGCTATTGGTAAAACTCGAGCAGTGGTCTTCTAGAAACTATAGAAGCAGAAAGCAGTGGACGTTTTCAAAGCTCTGTTCCCCAAAAAGCCTTCAGCAACTAACGGCAAATTGTCACCATGAAAAATTTAGTTGTTCAAAACAAAGCCATGAGAGTCATTATAGGCCCTGACTCGCCAATCGTCACATCAGTAGTGGCCAACCACCTCACTTCATTCTAGAACCTCATTTTACACTATAATTTCTCAAGGTCAAGACTTCCTCAAAAAGCCAACACTCCCACCCTTATGCCAAATATATTTTTCAAGCTAACGGACGAAGATTCGTTGATAGGTAGGTAGGTACCTATGCCTCCAAGGGAGAAGATTCCCCTTTGAGCTGGGGTATTCCATTCAGTTCTGTGTTTGTGTTAGATGTCCTCTCCCCCACCGAAAAAAAAGGTAAGGTTACGAGCGTCGCTGCTTGAAGAGCGACTAAGGGTGGACCTGGCGACCCCTCCCGTTTGCTACCCCTCGGTAAGGGAGGGTGGCCGGCGGCGCGGAACGGCTCTAATTAGAGGGTGGCGGCGCCCCTCCATGATACGTGCCGGGTAATCTGGCCATTGAATTGTTCCGTTAGGGGTTGCGGACGGTTTTCGGGGAGGCAGCGGCGTAGGGAGCGGACAAAGGCGCCGAAAATGTCGGGGTCATTGTACATGTAGTGTGACATCAAGAATCGAATTGGCGTACATCCTGCTTTCGCGCGTGTCGGTGAGATCATTGAATCAGGAAACGCAAAAATTGAATTTATCGAAAGATTTTTTATTCATCCCTCATTGGGCCGTCGTCCCATCGTTTATTCTCCCTGCTTTTGAAAGTATTAAAGTTACAAGCCATAGGCGGGGTGAAAACGTTATAACCTGAGCTTGGGGGCGGTGGGTGAAGAGTTGAAATGAAGTCTTCAGTCAACGACTTGAACTTACAGGAACTCAGATTATAGTACATAAACAATGGGTAATAAATAAGTTTAGCGTAGCGGAGCGAGTGTCTAATAGGACAGTATCTAGAGGAGTTTGTAAAACATGTTGCATGATATACTTTTTCTAGGAGTGTGCACTACCCTAAATTGAACTTTAAGAACCCTCATAGAAAAAATGTATCGTGACACGTGTGAATATGATTGCCCATGTACGTCATAGATTCGACACCCCATTATTTATACAATTTGCCGGCTAACAGCGTAGCTCAAGAGCCTTCGCCCCCCCCCCCCCCCTCTGCATGAAATGTACCCCACTTTGCGAAGCGCTTTTTTCCGTTAATTAAATATTTGCACCCCTGCCGCCGCCGCCGTTGCCTCTCCCCCTCGCCCCGCTCTCCCCTCCGTTATTAAAAAAACATCGCACCCCAAAACAAACTGCGCCGTTCTCGGCCCGAAAAAATCCCCGAGAGCACTTAAAAAATCAATCCGGCAAATCCGATTGCGCCCGCTGCGGGTTGCGCCACGGATTTTACGGTGGGGTGGACTGTCGACGAATGTGATTCTGCGAAAAAAGGTTCTCATAAATAATATCTCGCTTCGTACGAGGTATACCTGTGTTCCCTTGAAATTTGATTTTTTTGAAAGGTTGGCTGCAAAAAAATATTTTTTGAAATAAATACCCTTATAAATGAAATTTGATGGGGTTGTTATAAAACGATTTTCTGGACATCCATGCAAAAAGAATAAATTTGTTGTTGAAACAAATCACGATAACTTTAATAATTTATATTATTTTTAATTGCATTTTTAGTGCTTTGTGTTATTTCGGAACCAGCCACCATAGACGTAACTAGGTCGTATTTTTAGGGGGGGGGCTGATCAGGACCGGCTCAAGATTTTGCGGGGCCGGGTGCCGCATGAAAATGCGGGGTCCCGACAAGGAATTATTTAATCCCTTAAGAAGAAATTTTTGAAAGTCGGTACGCTACTTACAAAGGTATATTTTTACATGTCATTCTGTAAAATGGTAGGCCGGGGCTACGAGTTTGGATCACTTCTGTGACGTATATTGGAATTAATTTCGAGTGGTGGAGGGACAATTTTTGTGTCTTTTTTTTAAACAAAGGCATTTAAAATAATTCTAAAAAATGCGCCGCAGGCGAAATTTTTTAAAAATTTGAAATAACATTACATAAAATTAGTCTTGGGAAATCCCAATATCTTTAAATTTACAAGCTGGAGTGAATATTTTCAAATTCCGAAATGGGGTTCGGTCCCGCCCTTCTAAATACGTTACTGATTGGATCACCCTGTACCACCCTTGAGGTGCCACACCCAAAAACGTTAATTTTAAGGCTTCAAAAAATAATGTATAGGTCTATCTACTGGTAATTTTGAATCATCTTTAATTCATTTAAGAAAAAACATTATGAAAAAGTAGAGGTTTAAGAGTAGAAACCAGAGAAAAAATATTGGGAATGTCTGCTATTTTGTGATGCAAGATTATTTACATAGTACATATTATAACGAAACAACAATACATTGGATGAATAACAAAATAAAAGTCTGGAGTCTGGCACAGCAAAAGTACATTCTCCGACGCCCGTCTCGTCTCCTTCTCTCGGCAGCAGGTACGGTGTGTTCGCTATCGCTTGCGCGTTTAAATTTCAGTCGGATTTTGTGGGGGCACAAGGCACAAGATTCCGCAAGAGCAAGCGATTCGTCGAAACTGGTGAATTTAAAAAGGCGCGTGCGGTGTTCGCCGTGTTGCGTAACGTTGCGTTGTCTGTTTACGAGAAGCATATCTTCGCACATCCTTTACATTTTAGGGAGGGCTAATAGAAATGTAGGGGGGGCTAAGCCCCCCCTAGCCCCCCCCCTAGTTACGTCTAGACCAGCCACAACTTTCTGCAATTCAAATTTTATTGGAAAATTTGTCAGAAATTATTGTCTTACTCTTTTTCCTTGCAATCGTTTAATTATTTTCTTACTTTTTTTACCTTGCAATCGTACCATAAATCAGTAATGTTGTTGTCATTTAAACAAATTTCAATTTTATATCACAGTATCCATACAACCTCGTGCTTTGATGTATTTTTTTTTTTAAGTTTCTTTGTTTTTTTTTACAAGGGTCTGTCCCTCGGTTGGGTCAGAAAGTGTAAAAAAAAAGTTTTATTTTACATTATAAAATCAGATAGTATATAAACTAGTGTGGATAGGAAACCAGCACATACTAATAGATATCTCCATGTTAATTCCAATCATCATATTATTAGTAGTTAAAAGTTTATATGACTAAAACGATTTGTTCTTACACAAAATTTGAGGAGTAAATTTAGGTATCTTACTAAATTTGGGAGAAACTTTTTCAGGGTTGCCAACCAAACAACAATGCTGATAGAATTATTAGATCAGATAAGTTAAAACGCATAGACAACCTTTTTAATATCAGAACAGTATTTAAAACTAAAAACACAATAAGATCGATACCAGTTAAAACGAAACCATTTAATGAGGTACAAAGTTCAAAAATTGTATTTATAAAAATTTTTGTGAATGTGGAATGTTCTATGTTGGGGAGACTTATAGCTTGTAGGTTGTAGGCCACCTACCACCTACCCACCCACCCACCCATCCATCGATCCATCCATCCATCTATTATCTATAAATGACATTTTAAAAGGAAATGTTTTTATCAGTATTAGTCCACAAACTCTTCATTTTCAAGATATACCGATAGGGCGTTAATTTTTTTTTTTAAATAGATATCCAATATTTTTTATATCTTTCAGAATTGTAAATATTGAAATGAATTTTGATATATGAAATATGTCGATGCACATAGCATAGCAACAACAACATTATGTGTTAATTTCGTTGTTTCCGTGCAAGTAGTGGCGACCGTATACGCAAATCAGAGATATTAATTCAACAAAACAAGTTGAAATATGATCATGTATAAAATTAAAACTCAATACACTATCTTAAATGCAAAAAGTGTTTTTTGGATTTTTTGATAACTGTTTCATGCCTGATTTCACTTTTCGATCAGATGTTCATTAAAATAATAATTAAATTTAACAGATTATATTTTGCAAAACCTGTGGTGTAAACCAAGGAATATGTAATTGATCAAAATTAATTATGTTAAACAAACCCCCATAACTCTTTAACTCTAATTAGGAATAAAAACCTCTAATTTGAGCCTCAAATTTTTAACGAAACTACCTATGTATCTTGAAAGTGAAGCGTTTGTGAAATTACAGCAATACGAAATTGCGTTGCATGATTCTATGAGCTGAAGCTGAAGTATCTACTTCGTGAGGTGCGCGCATGATGTGTCAAACATTTTCTAAATTTTACAATTATCTTACTAGAATCATCTAAACTTCTTAAAAATACTTCCATTTTTCGAGTGGGCGACAAGGCTCCACCTCTTGTTTCTATATAGAATCATCATAAGTATTAAGAAAATAATGTGAAAGCCACTCTACATTCTCTCTATTGAACCTGAAATA
The DNA here is from genome assembly GCA_963920635.1 of Pseudeuparius sepicola. NCBI lineage: Eukaryota > Metazoa > Arthropoda > Insecta > Coleoptera > Anthribidae > Pseudeuparius > Pseudeuparius sepicola. The sequence goes on along the minus strand of OY987300.1, from coordinate 11,258,378 downwards.
CCAAATTGTGAAAATAACTTAATTTTATACAATTTAGGCATTTATAGATATTATAAAACTGCACAATTAACGATAATTACCTAAACAATTTAGGATATATGTCAGCATTGTATCGTCTCATTTGATTTTATACTTTTCTGCAACGTACATTCATAAAAATGTAATAAAAAGCACTTAATTTGCGGTGGCCGAAGTTTCTGAAACACCAACTTCGCTTAGACTGGAGTAAATACTACCAAACGAGTAGTAACATATAAAGCATAGTACCTTCTTCTATACCGTACTTTCACCGTTTTAGTAGACATAGCCGTGGCAGGGCGGCGCGCCGCCGTGTATTCGGCCAGGTTCGTCAGTCGTTGGCGGGGGGCGGGGCGTGTTTTTTGCTCGCAAAACTCGACTGATAAGCGGTGCGGGACTACTGTGTACTCCCCCCGCCAACGACTGACAAACCTAGCTGGACGCACGGCGACGCGCGGCCTATTCCCCTATGTCTACTAAAACGGTGAAAGTACGGTAGATCTTTGCTACGCTCATATCAGCTGTGTACCCACCACGGACCGGAAGGCGGCCAGGTAGTCGGCTAGGTTCGTCAGTCGTTGGCGGGGGGCGGGGCGTGTTTTTTGCTCGCAAAACTCGACTGATAAGCGGTGCGGGACTACTGTGTACTCCCCCCGCCAACGACTGACAAACCTAGCTGGACGCACGGCGACGCGCGGCCTATTCCCCTATGTCTACTAAAACGGTGAAAGTACGGTAGATCTTTGCTACGCTCATATCAGCTGTGTACCCACCACGGACCGGAAGGCGGCCAGGTAGTCGGCTAGGTTCGTCAGTCGTTGGCGGGGGGCGGGGCGTGTTTTTTGCTCGCAAAACTCGACTGATAAGCGGTGCGGGACTACTGTGTACTCCCCCCGCCAACGACTGACAAACCTAGCTGGACGCACGGCGACGCGCGGCCTATTCCCCTATGTCTACTAAAACGGTGAAAGTACGGTAGATCTTTGCTACGCTCATATCAGCTGTGTACCCACCACGGACCGGAAGGCGGCCAGGTAGTCGGCTAGGTTCGTCAGTCGTTGGCGGGGGGCGGGGCGTGTTTTTTGCTCGCAAAACTCGACTGATAAGCGGTGCGGGACTACTGTGTACTCCCCCCGCCAACGACTGACGAACCTAGCTGGACGCACGGCGACGCGCGGCCTATTCCCCTATGTCTACTAAAACGGTGAAAGTACGGTAGATCTTTGCTACGCTCATATCAGCTGTGTACCCACCACGGACCGGAAGGCGGCCAGGTAGTCGGCTAGGTTCGTCAGTCGTTGGCGGGGGGCGGGGCGTGTTTTTTGCTCGCAAAACTCGACTGATAAGCGGTGCGGGACTACTGTGTACTCCCCCCGCCAACGACTGACAAACCTAGCTGGACGCACGGCGACGCGCGGCCTATTCCCCTATGTCTACTAAAACGGTGAAAGTACGGTAGATCTTTGCTACGCTCATATCAGCTGTGTACCCACCACGGACCGGAAGGCGGCCAGGTAGTCGGCTAGGTTCGTCAGTCGTTGGCGGGGGGCGGGGCGTGTTTTTTGCTCGCAAAACTCGACTGATAAGCGGTGCGGGACTACTGTGTACTCCCCCCGCCAACGACTGACGAACCTAGCTGGACGCACGGCGACGCGCGGCCTATTCCCCTATGTCTACTAAAACGGTGAAAGTACGGTAGATCTTTGCTACGCTCATATCAGCTGTGTACCCACCACGGACCGGAAGGCGGCCAGGTAGTCGGCTAGGTTCGTCAGTCGTTGGCGGGGGGCGGGGCGTGTTTTTTGCTCGCAAAACTCGACTGATAAGCGGTGCGGGACTACTGTGTACTCCCCCCGCCAACGACTGACGAACCTAGCTGGACGCACGGCGACGCGCGGCCTATTCCCCTATGTCTACTAAAACGGTGAAAGTACGGTAGATCTTTGCTACGCTCATATCAGCTGTGTACCCACCACGGACCGGAAGGCGGCCAGGTAGTCGGCTAGGTTCGTCAGTCGTTGGCGGGGGGCGGGGCGTGTTTTTTGCTCGCAAAACTCGACTGATAAGCGGTGCGGGACTACTGTGTACTCCCCCCGCCAACGACTGACAAACCTAGCTGGACGCACGGCGACGCGCGGCCTATTCCCCTATGTCTACTAAAACGGTGAAAGTACGGTAGATCTTTGCTACGCTCATATCAGCTGTGTACCCACCACGGACCGGAAGGCGGCCAGGTAGTCGGCTAGGTTCGTCAGTCGTTGGCGGGGGGCGGGGCGTGTTTTTTGCTCGCAAAACTCGACTGATAAGCGGTGCGGGACTACTGTGTACTCCCCCCGCCAACGACTGACAAACCTAGCTGGACGCACGGCGACGCGCGGCCTATTCCCCTATGTCTACTAAAACGGTGAAAGTACGGTAGATCTTTGCTACGCTCATATCAGCTGTGTACCCACCACGGACCGGAAGGCGGCCAGGTAGTCGGCTAGGTTCGTCAGTCGTTGGTGGGGGGCGGGGCGTGTTTTTTGCTCGCAAAACTCGACTGATAAGCGGTGCGGGACTACTGTGTACTCCCCCCGCCAACGACTGACGAACCTAGCTGGACGCACGGCGACGCGCGGCCTATTCCCCTATGTCTACTAAAACGGTGAAAGTACGGTAGATCTTTGCTACGCTCATATCAGCTGTGTACCCACCACGGACCGGAAGGCGGCCAGGTAGTCGGCTAGGTTCGTCAGTCGTTGGCGGGGGGCGGGGCGTGTTTTTTGCTCGCAAAACTCGACTGATAAGCGGTGCGGGACTACTGTGTACTCCCCCCGCCAACGACTGACGAACCTAGCTGGACGCACGGCGACGCGCGGCCTATTCCCCTATGTCTACTAAAACGGTGAAAGTACGGTAGATCTTTGCCACGCTCATATCAGCTGTGTACCCACCACGGACCGGAAGGCGGCCAGGTAGTCGGCTAGGTTCGTCAGTCGTTGGCGGGGGGCGGGGCGTGTTTTTTGCTCGCAAAACTCGACTGATAAGCGGTGCGGGACTACTGTGTACTCCCCCCGTCAACGACTGACGAACCTAGCTGGACGCACGGCGACGCGCGGCCTATTCCCCTATGTCTACTAAAACGGTGAAAGTACGGTAGATCTTTGCTACGCTCATATCAGCTGTGTACCCACCACGGACCGGAAGGCGGCCAGGTAGTCGGCTAGGTTCGTCAGTCGTTGGCGGGGGGCGGGGCGTGTTTTTTGCTCGCAAAACTCGACTGATAAGCGGTGCGGGACTACTGTGTACTCCCCCCGCCAACGACTGACGAACCTAGCTGGACGCACGGCGACGCGCGGCCTATTCCCCTATGTCTACTAAAACGGTGAAAGTACGGTAGATCTTTGCTACGCTCATATCAGCTGTGTACCCACCACGGACCGGAAGGCGGCCAGGTAGTCGGCTAGGTTCGTCAGTCGTTGGCGGGGGGCGGGGCGTGTTTTTTGCTCGCAAAACTCGACTGATAAGCGGTGCGGGACTACTGTGTACTCCCCCCGCCAACGACTGACGAACCTAGCTGGACGCACGGCGACGCGCGGCCTATTCCCCTATGTCTACTAAAACGGTGAAAGTACGGTAGATCTTTGCCACGCTCATATCAGCTGTGTACCCACCACGGACCGGAAGGCGGCCAGGTAGTCGGCTAGGTTCGTCAGTCGTTGGCGGGGGGCGGGGCGTGTTTTTTGCTCGCAAAACTCGACTGATAAGCGGTGCGGGACTACTGTGTACTCCCCCCGTCAACGACTGACGAACCTAGCTGGACGCACGGCGACGCGCGGCCTATTCCCCTATGTCTACTAAAACGGTGAAAGTACGGTAGATCTTTGCTACGCTCATATCAGCTGTGTACCCACCACGGACCGGAAGGCGGCCAGGTAGTCGGCTAGGTTCGTCAGTCGTTGGCGGGGGGCGGGGCGTGTTTTTTGCTCGCAAAACTCGACTGATAAGCGGTGCGGGACTACTGTGTACTCCTCCCGCCAACGACTGACGAACCTAGCTGGACGCACGGCGACGCGCGGCCTATTCCCCTATGTCCACTAAAACGGTGAAAGTACGGTATAAAAAGTGCATGAAGCATGTACTATGGAGAGTAGTAAATGCTTCGTTCTTAGAGTAGAAACTTCATAAATGTAGTACTTACTTGAAGCATTAGCATCTACTACTTTTTATGCATTCCACCCAATTATTTCATTCCCACGTTATCGACAATCCAATAGCAGATGGAAACCGTGGCTCGTTCACACAGAATCCGGGAAAAGAGAGACTGCGCGCCCGGAAGCGAGACGGAGCACTTCCGGTCTTTGTGCGACCGCGGGCGCGCGAATCGATGTTCCTTTCGACCGACGCCACCCCCTCCCGCCCCCATCGCCCCGCCACATCGCCCCCTCGTTTGCCCCACGGTTTTATCGGCCCCCAGGCCACCCCTAATGGGGCTAATTAATTCGTTCCAGCCGCCCCGCCGAGTTACTCGATTGAAATTTGCTTGTCTAGGGGGGATCTACGGCGTTACTGCATTTTTTATCGCTATAGTCTGTTTATTTTAAAGGATGAGTAAGTTGCTTTATGGGCGCTATATAAAAATACCTAGGTATATTCTTAGTATTCCAAGTTAGACACCGGAGAGAGTCAAGGATCGTGCCGTGACTACGCAACGCACCTCCAAGCGGGCCCTCGCCTGATCCCAAGTCTTGTCACGTCACGAGGCCTATTACCCCTGGCCCAAGTTTGATTATTCCATTATCGGGCAGTGCGGGTCTCCAATTAATATCGTCGGGGGTGCCCACACTGCCCACCCCCCCCCCCCCCCAACACAAAAAGCGGGAGTTAAACGAATTACGCGCGTAATAGTATATTACATAGCGAGAGTTGTAAACAGCTTATTACGTATGAGTGGAAAAGTCGCGCACGAGCCGCGCAGCGGCGAGTGCTGTAATTCCACGAGTATGTAACAAGCTTGCAACTCGAGTTTTGTATTATAATTTTTCTTCGACGAAAGAAAAACTATTATAATAGATAAACTATACTTCTGATTATCTGACAGGCAACAATTAGTATGTTGGTTAGTTGATGGTGACGCGGATGCCGCGCTAACAAGGCACCCGTGATAATTGCGTTTTAATTAAGAACAGATACGTAATTTTTTTTATTACGTGTCAGTGTTCGTAACAATGGACTTACTTATAACCTAAACCGTCACTTAATAGGTATGTTACTAGCATAGGAGTAGGAAAAGAATATTCCGGCGGACGGCGGACAGATACGCGCTTTGAATCAGCCGATGCGGTAAGGGTGTTGCTTCCAACGCAACACACATGCAATTATCGCGGTTTGCTGTCCTCGTCAAACAACCTACACACACTTAGCATTGCATATATGGAGTCCAAATATATGCAACTGCGCAAACATGGCCACGCCGCTAAATACAGCCAACTTCGTGTTCATCCCCCGACCATATGTGTAACCACCATCTAGTTTGGGTACACACGTATTCACGCATACGCGCAATTTCGTGTTTAGCTAACAGATGCTAGCGTTCGAACTTTAGGAAAAAAACCACCCTTCTGGTAGGAATGAATGTTAAACATATTAGTGATTCTACTTAGAAAAAATATTGTAAAAGGCAATTTTTTCAAATTAGTGCAATTTTTTTGGAAAAATATTTTGCCACAACTTTTATTATGCCCTAAATGGCAAGACATCATTGAATGCGCCACGAAGGTCGAAACTTTTGTAGGTTGCTTTACAAAGTTTTCCATGCATACCGTGTCGTTAAAATAATATTTTTCTTATTAAAAACTCATTTAGACATTGCGTCTAGAAATACCTACTCTTGATCCTTGAAAACAAATATATCTATCAATTATTTCTTCTACTTAATTTGGGCAACTAAAAAAATTTAGCAAAACCTGTAGTTTTCTCTTGTTAATGTTTCATTAAAAAGTACCTATTTAATGTTTTAAAATTTAATTCTCTAAAATAATTACTCTCTTATACAGAGTATCCCAATCTCCGACCAAAAACCCATAGATAAGTAATGATCTATCTCAATAAAGTAAAAATGTTGGTTATGAAGAATAACAAAAAACCTAACCTCAATTTCTTATTAATAAACAGCAATTTTCTGTTTAAGTCCCCAAGGCCATGGGCGTGTGCATTTTAGGAGGGTGAAAATTAAAATAAAACTAAACTCATGCAAAACGATATTTTATCATATTATTATTATGTATTTACAAATATATTGAAAAAATCATTGACATACCACTTGTTCCTTCATATAAATAATAATCCCAATAAAATGAGTAATTAATGAATTAAAATGTTGCCAACAAAAATATCCCCAAAATTATTATCCTATTTATTTGTTGGTTTAAAAATTTTAAATATATATATATCTATATCATTTTATTAATCATGTCTTCTCAAAATATGAAAACTTTCATGTAAATTTTCAGAGTAGAGGGATATTTTTGTGGCGTATCGGGTAAAGGACAGTCAGTGGAAAAAATGCACTCCAGCGAGAAAATAGAAAGCTTAATTTTAAACAAAAAAGTTCATATGAAGGTAGTTAAAAAACGATTTATAAAAAAAGATACAGGGTAGGAAAATTTAACTAAAAACACAGGAGAGAATAGAAGCAATTGTTTTTATTTGACAGTTGTTTTTATTTGGCAGTTATCAAACTGTCAAATAAAAACAATTAATCAAGGCTTCTATTCTCTCCATGGCCTACTCATCAATATCGATTAATGTGAAATTAAACTTAAAGGTAATAATTATTTGTTCCATAAAACTCAAGAATTTTGCTTAGATACGTAAAATAGTTTGATGATATTTTAATTTATTATTATTTTGGCATCAATTTAGAACTGGGAAACGTAATGTAGCTAAATTTATACCCCAAATGCTAGACGGTACATCAACTTTGCAACAAACATAACAGAATTTTAAAGCGTAAATATCATTTTCTTTTGAAAAATACCTATTCTTATCAGTAATTAGTAATAAAATATTAATAGAATGATAAAGCTAGTGATATAAAATAGTTTCTACGCAGTTTCGAGTTTTTAAAATTTTCAGAAATTTCATAAATAGTAAAATTGGGAAAAAACTAAATATTTTAGTAGAGCGTTCAAATTTGGTACACCTACGTAAAATTGAAAAAGAAACAACTTTTTCAGGTAAAACTTTTTGATATTTTAACAGATAAACCCATTTTTGGCGATATATTTTTTTAAATGTCATTTTTGACAGATAACGAAAGTCACATGACCACATTTGAATGTTTCATTTTTCATCTTTTGTAAAGCAAAAGGTAACCCCAAAATTAAATTTCAAAATAAAACGTTAATTAAAAATTTCCCCCTACGATGCGAACTTTTTGGAGGACACTGTATACAAATAATTAACTCTACTGCCATCCCATGTTCACAGCAAACTGGCAATTTTTTGTTATTACCTATCATGCTTAGATTTTGTGCAAAACAGACTTTCACCCGAAAAATCTGCTTGGATAATTTAGTTTTCTTATTAAGCTTATTATTTTTGTATTAAGGGTTTTTTGACAAACGTTTATATGAATTTTTCTGCTTAAAATGACCTTCTTCGGCGTTGGTTGACATTTAACGACAATGTTGACCTTTTTCTATCATCCCCCAAACCCCCTAATACCGATTATAATTTTCGCGTGACCATTCCCTCGGACCATTCTTTTCCAATCAACCCCTCGCCATTGTTATCCGCCGCAACCCCCAAACAATATTTCCCCATTATCGAAGCGACCCATCCGAGCGTCACTTGACGTGGCCGTCCGTCCGTGAGAACCACCCCTTGCACCCCCCGGCATCGACGTACGGTCGTTAAATTCGGCGGATGCGAGGGTGAACTCGCGTCGTTCGCCGCCGCGATTTGCTCTTTCGATCACGCCGAATACAGGGGTGGCGCGCGCCGATTATAAATCCCCCGGGGGAGGTGGGGGAGACTTGTGGCGAAACGTGCCGACAATGACGAGTGTCGTGGTTGTTTACGTGGAAATAAAAAAGGGAGCATAGTGTGGGGAAATGTGTTTTTTTTATTATACTTCTTTGAAAACACCGTATTTTCATCTGTTTTAGCAATAATGAAAGATGGGGTTTTTCGGGCTAGCGCACGGAAACAGCGCATGGAAAAACTTTCCGTGCGCTGAATAAAAATATCAAATATATGGCTTTAAAATAGAAATATACAGCAAAGTAAACTAAATTTAAGAAACTCTATATGCTCTCTGATATTTAACATGTAGGTACCTATTTTGTATTTTAATTCGTAAGTGTTTCAATATTTAGATACATTTCTGTAATATTTTTGACGTTTTATTCGCCTTATCTGACAATAACTAATTTACAACAAAGCACCTTTGAAATAATTTGAGAGTAACCATGGAAACTCATCATACGTACCAAACACTATATTGTCTGCATTGTTTATTTTTTGTCAATTAAATTTATTATAATATGCCGATAATAGTATATTATTCAACGAGTAAGTAATGATGGTTATTACTCACGAAAATAAAGTTTGCAACACGAGCGTTAGCGAGTGTTGTAATTTATTGAAGTGAGTAATAACCATTGCTTACGAGTTAAATACTATATTTTTTCTACGGCCATAACAGCGAATAACATTTGTTTACGTATAAGTATAATATATGGATCACACATATCAAGATTGCGTCTCTATCTTAAATTTTCGAAGATATGTGATGATTTAGCGTAATTGTACTTCTTAGCATTGAATAATGCGACCATAAGGACGATGCTTTGTATTTTTTCAACAATTCTTCGAAGTATACAAGAAGAACACTTTCGGAAAATGATTGTGTGTGTTTTTTGCTTCTCTATTCCATGAATTGTTTATATTTATACCAATGCATACTTTTTCCTCGATTTTTCGGGTAACAAATTAAGTGAAGCCTCTTTCGCCGCATTTTGTATTTTGGGAGGAGTGCTTATTTTGGTGTCTTCGCCACTAGAACTCATGTTAAACAGGAAAGAGTTAAAAATGCCGTTTGACAACTTCAACTAGTTTATTATGGAAGCTTCCCTGTCAATCAAGGCATACGTGATTGTTGTGATTTTATTGGAACAAAAAATGGGATTTACTTAATTTGATTGGTTCATAGCCCGTGAGTAATGGCCATTACTCACGGGAGGAGTAATAAGTCTTATTACTTTTTTAAAAGAACCCATATAAAGGACAAATTACTAAATGGCCGTAGAAAAAAATGTTTTAAGTTTCCGTTTTCAAAGAAGTATAATAAAAAATATCGTTCATTACACGTCCAGAAATAGATTTTTCCGTGCTTGCATGGAAAAATCGTACGGAAATTTTTTTTATTTCCAGACTCGTAATGAAATATACCTACTATTACTTGGCATTGGATTGACACATCGTTATAAAACTATAAACTGGACCACCACAATATTAAAGACCTGTGCATAGCGCTGTTTCAAGCGATCGCCACTGGCGCCACACGACGAAACAAATGTACACGGTGGTTTAATGTTAAAACACCATTGTTGCAGAATCTTTTAGAAAATAAAAACATGCAAATGTGTCTGTTACAATGAATTTAATATCCAAAATAAAATAAAATATTGGATTTCACAAGTTCACTTGGCATATTAAGTCCATGGCTAGTTGTATAGTGTAAGTATAAAACGCATTATATTTTTCAGTTTCTTCTTTATATGGAGGACTATTGGTTCGCTTTGGAGCTATAAACAAAATTTTCTATTTTCATTCTTGCATAGGTACGTTAAAAAATACTCTTCCAAAATAATATCTAGAATTTTCGCTTCTTCAGCTGGTTGATCAGATCATCCCATAATTCCAAAATAGTGTTTACTTTTCTGCAATTCACCTAATGGTCTGTGCGCAGTGTGCATACCATTTTCTTCATGTGCATGGAAATTTCATGTAATCACAAACAAATCTAGGTACCTATAAAAGCTGTGTTAATAGGATAAAACCAATCGTAACAAAGCTGGATATTTAAAATTGGGACATTTTAAACGTCAGTAACTGACATACCAACAACCACAGAATATAACCCATAATAAGTCGCCATTTTTTTCGTCGAGTGGCGCCACCCTAGTCCGTAAACAACAATGAAATATTACGTCATGCTAGGGTCTTTAATATATTGTCGGTCCAGGTACATGGAAATGTACTTTACTTGACATTGAGTTGACACTTCGTTATAAAACTATAAAATACTCCACAAATTTGAAGGTATAATGCGGACAAAAAAAAATACTATGTTACCAAACTTTTAACGTGGAACGTATTTATTCATAGCTACACTGTCTGCTTTCATGTGACTGCACAAAAATGTGATTATAGATACTAGGCCCAGTGCATAATAGCTCCGCAGGTGTTTGACATGGCATAATCAAGCTATAAGGAGATTCTGGCAAATAAGCACAAATTAAGCGGCCTTTTAATAACTTTTGTACATTCCCTTGACAAATTATTACCCCTTGCCGCGTCGGAGTGGGGAACCTTAAAGGAGATTAATCGATTTTATTAAAATTTCAAGCGCACTAATCCTTTCTGAATATGTATCTGGGGGAACCCTACAAAGTGGATGTAGCGTTTTGAGACGATACCAACAGAACGCGTTTCACCACCCCCTATCTAGACCTTCCTCCGCCCTCCACCTCGCCATTCCGAAAGGGGTGAATTAAATACGCGAGAGGGGTGCGGCTCGGGGCCGCTGCTGCGGGTGTTAATTCAAGTTAGTTTGTCAGCTGTCGGGGGCGATCTCTTGAATACATTTAGGTCCGCGCCTGGCCGTCCCGCATTTGCCAGGTGCCAGGGGTGGGCCCGGCAAGTGACGCCTTTATAATGTAGCAGCGTGTTTACGTTTGAACTACCGCCGGCTCGACGCCGGGTTGAAAAGTTGGGGGATGATACGCGGGAAGGGTGGGTTTCGGGGATATAACCCGCATGGTAGATTCATTCTACGGCCGCACTTGCCCGGCTAATAATAGTCTAGGTTTTGGGGGACTAAAAATAGAATGAATTGGAACGACAGAAGGAAGCGCTCCGGTCCCGTCGCCTTCACCATTATCTCCCGCGAACGGGACTGTATAGATGAACTGCGTCTTGCACGGCTTTCAGCGGAGATGAGAGAGGCGCATAATATGTGGGGTAACGGTGGTCGGCCTGCCTTGGCCATATCAGTGCTTTTTGCTTTCTATTTGTTATATCTGCAGCGCTATAGGGATTGTATGAAAAGCTGAGGCTCGAACTTGTCCCTTTTCTTGACAAGTCGAGCGATCAAGAATGAATTTAATATCCATAATAAAGGTGATCAATATGCATGTTATGTCCCTTTTAATTTGACAGGTTTATAGGTCTATTAATAATAAAAATAGAGCCAATATAAAGAAAAGAAGGATTATAATATTTCGATTATTGACGCTTTATTTTGAATCGAGGTAGTCGTATTACAACATTTTGTTCCTTCTTTATATTCGAATGTTCGGTTGCTTTGAGTTGTGAACAAATTTTTCTGTTATCATATTTGTAGAGATATAAATTGCAAAATACAAAATACACTTCCAAAAATATAATTCAACTGATTCAACTGATCATCTGACAATAATTCTAAAACTTAAATTTCTATTAAAAAAGCACCATTATATTTTTTCAAAAATCAATCCCAATTTTCCACACAGGGTCAGGTCAATTAACATTAACATTATCAAAATTGATTTCATCAAAACAATCACATTTATTCACTTTGTATGTTTAGGACCTTAAGACTTGGAAGATTTCAACAAAATGAAACTGTTTTGCAGTACCTATACACTGTGTCCCGGATAAGAATGAACAGCATGGGGATATTGCAAACGGTGAGAGATAGAGCAACGGTTAAATGGGGAAAAAGTTGCGCAATTTCGAGGTCAATAAAATGGCACAAACAGATTTCTAATATCTTTTTTCGTTTTTGAGTTATTTTGAAAAAAGTAAAATTTTGCGTTTTCGATTTTATTTTTCTCTGAAGTTGTTATCACAGATAGAAAAAAAAAAAGAAAAACACTTTCTTATGGCACTTTTTAACGGGCTTTAAGATGGCGTTTTTAGATTTGTTCTACAACGTTTCGTTTTTGAGAAACCATCTTCAACTTAATTTTTTTAAATACGGACCTGGATTTTTTTTTGCAGATTTTGAAAGCACTTTTCATTGCAAATACCATGATGTATGACACGAAATATTTTTAAATTGTTTTGAGACAATTATTTTGAAAATTCCCTTTTTTCCATTCATTTTTCTCTAATGCGGCCCTGTATTTAATAATAAGAAGTCTAAATATTAATCAGTATTGTCAACAATTTAACTTACAACTTATCTTTCGATTATTGGAGAACCAAAAAAAGGACAGCAAAGACTAATAACAGTCACAAGCGATAATAAAAAATAAATAAAAACCCCCACCTAGAAGGCTTTGAAACAACGAAACCAACCCCTTGTCATTTTTCATAACTCCCACTGTATCATTTAGTTAACAAAATTTGTATCATTAGAAATGGAGGGTGCTTTTTCAAATGGGGACAAATTTAACATATCAGCATGTTATATCTTGCGTCACAGAAATAGTGTAGAGGCCGAACGAATGCATTGTTGCAATTAATAAATAGCAAAAGTTATTGATTTCGTTGGCTTAAAGCTTTCTTCTGACAATTAGAAAAAGCTAAGAATTTACTTCAAAACACAATGCGACACTGTTTGCTGTACAACAACAGAGGAAAACACTTACCAGACAGGGCCGTATTTAAAAATATTAAGTTTTCGAAGTAAAAATAAACTGTAAATAAATTGTTGTCAATACTGATTAATAATTAGACTTCTTATTATTAAATACAGGGCCGCAATAGAAAAAAATGAATGGAAAAAAAGGAATAATCAGTATAATTGTCTCAAAACATTTTAAAAATATTTCGTGGCATACATCATGGTATTTGCAATGAAAAGTGCTTTCAAAATCTGCAAAAAAAATCCAGGTCCGTATTTAAAAAAATAAAGTTGAAGATGGTTTCTCAAAAACGAAACGTTGTAGAACAAATCTAAAAACGCCATCTTAAAGCCCGTTGAAAAGTGCCATAAGAAAGTGTTTTTCTTTTTTTTCTATCTATCATAACAACTTCAGAAAAAAATAAAATCGAAAACGCAAAATTTTACTTTTTTCAAAATAACTCAAAAACGAAAAAAGATATTAGAAATCTGTTTGTGCCATTTTATTGGCCTCGAAATTGCGCAACTTTTTCCCCATTTAACCGTTGCTCTATCTCTCACCGTTTGCAATATCCTCATGCTGTTCATTCTTATCCGGGACACAGTGTATATTTACAGGGCGTCAAAGTTACATCGAATTTTGTTTCTTTATTTTTAAGTTGTTTTTGTTCTCCTTATTATTGCAAACCTGACCGAAATTGAAGTAAACTTAAATTGGTTTAATTAAACTCTTGCAGTCCAGGTATCGTTACAAATTTCTAGAGTAAAGAACTGATCAAATAAATTTTAAAAATAAAATTTGTTCGGAAACCCAGATAATATGAGAAAGTATCAAGAGTATTTTTTTTGATAAGATTTTTGACTTAACAGTTTTCTTAGCAAATAATTTGTCTAAATACCCATACAAAAGCCTAGAGAATACTCTAGACTTTGCCCATACCTGGTCTTGTTAGAAACATCCAGTATTTTAAATTAGAGACAACTAATGAAAAATGGCATTCGAAAAGTTACCTTAACATAGTCTAAATATTATATGGCTGATTGATACATAGAAATTTTGTAATATATCGTATATTCAGATTTATTCCCTATTGATAGGATCGTTCAATCAGATTAGCAAAAAAAGTCAAGACCATAAGCACAATATAGGACAAAATTCAGCGGAATGCCATCACAAAATATTGGTAATAATTACGTAATATGGGTAATAATTACGTAATATTTTGTTGGGCAAAAATATTAACTGCGTTTTTATTGTTTATAATTACCTTAAAAATCAAGAATTAACAGTTTGTTCTGAAATTAAACATATTGTTTCGCCGGAAATCGCATTTAAAAAAATTGAAGCTGTCTTTGAGAGCAAAATTATTAACTGGCTGAGTTTTGTTAAACTTTGTAAGTGGATACTAAGTCTTGTTAAATTTTTTGAAATTAAACAAAAATTGGTAACGGAAGTATATTTTTCTTATAAATAAATATTGATCGATTTCTCGAAAAATGACGGCAGCCTAGGAGTCTATACATCGGCGGCCGACCGACCACACAACGGGTGAGGAAGTAGGAAGGAGCACAAAAAAGTTATGTTGTAAAAAGTTAAACAAAAAAATCAGTTAATATTTTTACTTCTATACGAATGACAAGTGACAGTTGACGGAGTGAGGTAGTATATGTATATGCACCGTAAATAAATGTTTAATAATTGTGCCCTATATATGATTCAATACAGTTAGGATATTGTAAAAAGTTTAAAAAATAGTTAAGTAATATTTTTGCTCTACCGATACAAATGACAAATAATGACAGTTGACTTACATGCGCTCTAAATAAATGTTTAATTTCGCTATATGTGATTTAATATAGTTATATTGTAAAAAGTTAAACAAAAAAAAACAGTTAATATTTTTGCTTTTCCTAAAGAAATGACAGGTGACAGTTGACCTATATGCGCCATAAATAAATGTTTAATTTTGCTATATATGATTCAATATAGTTATATTGTAAAAAGTTAAACAAACAAAAAACAGTTAATATTTTTGCCAATTCTATACCAATGAGAAGTGACAGCTGACGTACATGCGGCTCAGATAAATGTTTAATTTTGTATAAGTTACATTCTATTTGTAAAAGGGAATGATCATCTGCAATAAAAACGTAGTTAATATTTTGGCTTTTGCCGAAATAGAAAATTATCCGATTTTTACCTCTCTTTGTCGATCTAAGTTACTTCCATATTCTTAAAATGTTTGATTTCTTAATATATGTTAGCAAGGAAAGTTTTTTACCTAAAGAGCCTAAAAAAATCCAGTTAACATTTTTGCTCGAAATTTCTAGGTAACGAAAAATAGGTGTTTTTGAGGTACCTCAAGGTTCCGTTTTTCAAAATGTTTAATTTTTGGTTTCTACCAACGTATTTACTTTGATATGGTAAAACAAAATTGCAGTTAATATTTTTGTCTAGGTCAAATTCTATTTTCCCTGGCCTAATAATAAGAATATGAGGTTTAGTCGATGATATTAAAGGTGCCGTGACATATCCGAGGTGTTTGCGTCATCATTCAGGCAAGAAACCCCCGATTATATCGCGGCACGCCCTGGAAGGATATTCCATTATTGTCGCTTTGATGTACGATCCGCGCACAATGTGTGAAATAGCGGGGAAGCCGCAGGGGGGCGATATGGAAATACGGCGCCGTAATAATATTATTTGAATTTAAAATCGGGCCGCGGGCTCGCACGGGCGGTATCGCCGAAAAACCCAGGGGAGATCCGACCGCCTGCACCTGGAATGTTTTCGGGTAATTTTTACGTGGGGTTCGCCCCGCTCGAGAAGATTGGCATTTTCTGGGGTGTTGTGCTCGTTGATCGAACGGCGTTCTCGTCACAATATCGAGTCAAAGTTGTAGGGGGTGGAAGATAGGTTGTGAATTTGTGTCCCGAAGCGAGAGCATACTCGAGGAAATAGGAATAAGGGCGTGACAGGTCTTTTTGAAGCTCTGCTAGCGGTGGATATGGTAAAATCTGCGGACAAATATAACTAAAGCAATAAAAAGAAATGGCATGTATAAACAATAATATAACAAAGTGAAAATATATAAATATATGGAAAAATACTGAAACCAAAAAGAAACTACCTACCCACTGAGTGATTCATAATATTTCGTGACTTTACAATGTATTCGACATTCTTTTCTACTTCCTTAATAACATTTTAAGGATAGAAGGAGTAAGAACAATAAAATTAATAGTAAAAAAATATTAAAAAAAGCTTTTATTTAAATGCTCTGAAAAGAAGAAAATAAACTTTATAATAATTCAAACCAAGGCAAACCCATAATTTTGTTACATTATAAAATTGTATATGATATAAAAGCTTGTCGCGAGATTTTCGTGTGTAAATTTCTTTTATACATAGAAAAATATATTTTCTAGTTAGAATTACTTTCAAGATATATATATATATATATATATATTCTCGCGGCAAGCTTTTATATCATATACAATTTTATAATGTAACAAAATTATGGGTTTGCCTTGGTTTGATTTATTATAAAGTTAATTTTCTTCTTTTCAGAGCATTTAAATAAAAGCTTGTTTTTAAAAATATTTTTTACTATTAATTTTATTTTCAACTTTTTAGTTCTACTCTTCAAGCCCTTTCATTTGATACCCATATTAAGGGGGTTGACAAAAAATACATTATCCGCCATCTTGGAGCGGCGGCCATATTGAATTTAGTGCATGTGATGTCACTAACTTTATCGTTTTCTACTCTTCAAGCCCTTTCATTTGATACCCATATTAAGGGGGTTGACAAAAAAATACATCCTCCGCCATCTTGGAGCGACGGCCATATTGAATTTAGTGTGATGTCACTAACTTTATCTTTTTCTACTCTTCAAACCCTTTCCATTTGATACCCATAATAAGGGGGTTGACAAAAAATACATCCTCCGCCATCTTGGAGCGACGGCCATATTGAATTTAGTGTGATGTCACTAACTCTATCGTTTTCAATTCTTCAAGCCCTTCTATTTGATACCCATATTAAGGGGGTTGACAAAAAATACATCATCCGCCATTTTGTGGCGACGGCCATTTTGAAAGTATTACAATATTGAGTATTGTATATTGTATTGTCACCGGAACTAAAGGTGTATGCAAAATTTCAGCTCAATCGGATGTCAGGAAGTGGTTGTAATTCAGCTTGCAAGATTCGATCCACACATACATACTAACAGGTGAAGTTAAATAAAAGCTTGTAAAAAGTAAACAGAGTCAATATATTTTTGAATGATGCCACCTACTCCATTGTTTACTGCATTTCATTTCAAAATAAACGGGTTTAATAATGAGTCAAATAAAGACACACCTCTCATAACATTAAATTAACAAATTAATGTAGCTATTAATTCCTTATATTATGTGACAATTTTAAACTAAAACTAAATTGCACTGTAATTATAGTAGGTATGCTAACTTTAATAAAATCGTCTACAGACACTTCAAATCGCTCAACATGGCAACGCCTCCGTCCGCCGCCGCATTCATTCTATCTGCATTGTTTGTGTTGTGTTGTTTTTCTTGTTTACGTTTGTATTTTTTTGTGTATTTTTGTATTTTTCGTGAATTCAAGTGTTTTCTTTTTTGTTAATTTATAACTATTTATTAGTATTTAGGATATAGGGACCGAGTGTGTGATGTGTGACCATATTGAAATTTCTGAGGACATAACCTATCAGAGGTAAACGTTGTACACACGGACATAATGTTTGTTTACTTTGGTTTTCTGTTACCTATATGTTAGTTGACTACAAACGTGTTCATTTTGATGCTTTTGCTCCGTCTATTCTTGGTTATTTCCCTCAGGGACAATTTGAAATATGCGTCTTTGCCACACAATGTTGGGTGTGTTAAAATGCTTATTAAAACAAATCGTAGTAAAAATAATAATTATCATATTTTTTTATATGGACATTAAAGACTGCATAAGAGAAATAAAATATTTGGGAAAAGTCGTCTATTGCAATTTAAAATGGAACGCACACATTGTAATTAATACAAACAAATTGCGATCATTGCTATACCTACTTACCTCTTTGACCTACTGAGAGAGAATTTAAAAACAGTATACTTTTCCTTAGTACAGTCGCACTTGTTATATGGAATAATCGCTTGGGGGAGTGCATTTAATAACAATTTAAGACCTCTAGAAACTATAAACAAAGAAATCTTAAAGAACGTGTTTAATTTTAATTCAAGAGACAGAAATACTAAACATAAGAGAGCTCTATCCCAAAACAGCCCTATTAAAATCAGCAAAAGACTGAGACATTACCAAAAATATAACTCACACTTACTCCACAAGATTCCGTCAGAATGATAATTTAAATATGCCTACGGTGCGAACTACGATGATCCCTTGGGCACAATGGTTGAAAATGGAAATTACATTGTAGACCATTGTGACGCAGGGATCATCGTTCGTGATATCTGCCAAGGATAGTTTATAGGACATTCCCCCACTCTTAAACAAAAGCAAAGGCAGTCCCTTTACACCCTCAACATCGCGCGACGGTGCCGCTCTCACCAGCTGGCCTTCAGCTTGATGCCAATGGCGTATCAAAAAGGACAACACGGGTATTGAAAACCGAAAACAAAGTGAAAAAACAAACATAAAACAAAAATGCGATGCACCAACGTACTCCACATAGTTCCCATATTTCATTGCACAAACATTAAAATGAAGAAATAAACGAAAACAGCCGAAACAACATAAATATACGCCATAAACAAAGTGCATGCCAAAAACGTCTGTGTGCGCCTATGGCTGGAAGCGTTATCTATTTAGGGAGTTACTAAATCGCCAATTCACGTGTAAATGGTACCAACTTAAATTCGGCCTTTCTCTCCCTTGCCTCTCTCACCCTCATCTACTTATATAGGTCATAAATTATTCAACAATTTGCCACTTGAGTTAAAAAATAAAGTAAATCACCAAAATTTCGGGAATCGTTACTTTTCATTGTTTGTGCTGATTTTTTTATATGATATAAATTGATATGATATAAATTTGTATTATTATTATTATTATTGTTATAATATGTTGGGTATATCAGTGTCATGTATAGTCAAATTATTTTAAGAAGACCTTACTGGGACTGTCGATTGGTAATTTCGACATCCTAAGTTGGCATCAATGCGGCAAAAAATGCAACCGGGTCATAAGTTCAGGTCAGTAACGAGCCCATTTGCACAATGAATAACTATTAATAACACGAAAAGTAACAAGAACAAGAACTGCACAGATAATGGTAAAACTCACGAAACGTATAAATTCCGCGAATATTTTCACTGCCGAATGTTTGAACCAGTTTGAACGATCTGGAAAACCTTCACTGTCACTTTGACACACCGAAGCTAAATTTGCCTGAGTTCGCACATACCTAGACGCTGCCAAAAGCAGCTGATTATACCAAAATACCAAAATGAAATGTGTTTCCATGATGTTTGAAATTATTATTAAAATGAGTTGTAGTCATAGTTATTTTTATTTGTAGCGGTATAATCGTGATTGCAATAGGGTTTTTATTCTATTAGGTATGTTCTTTTTTCGTATCACTTGGGTAACTTTTCACATCATAAATCAATGAGTGACGTCATTAACTGGTTGAGACACATATACCAATGTTATACCTCTGGTTAACAGAAAATTCCTAGGGATTTTGTGAAGAATGTCATCTGACAAAATCGGGACTTCTTACAGTAATCGGGGTATATCATCGCTGTGTGGTGGAGCTATGTTCAGTGTCATACCATGTCATTTGTTTTTGCCAGTTAACATAACTTCTACATGTGATTTATGTTGGGGTTGTTATACTCACATTGTGAGCATTCGAGCATACGCAGACAAGTTCTAATACTTCATTGCGTGTTAGTATATAAGTTAAGATGAGTTAAGTTCGCTCCAATATTTGTTTAGTACATTAATAATATTTTTTGAAATGTTCTTAAATAATAGTTATTTATGTACCAAGGCACTGAAGTTCAACTTTTTATGACTCATGTGGAGTTTAGTTGCTGAGGCCTCTGGCCGAGGCAAATAAACCACATGAGTCATAAAAAGAACTTCAGTGCCGAGGTACATATTATATTTTTCTTGAAATCTGAAAAAAAATGTTTTATTAGGCAAGAAAATAATAATAAGGGATCACCCGTCCACGAACCGACTACGCGCGGCGTTGCTTGACTTTACCGATCGCTCTACCTAGCACAAGCATAATGATGTACGGCACCTTCTGACAGAAAAACCAAACTGCTGCTTCTTGTGCAGCTTACACAACAAATCTATTGTTTTTCAAATTTACTAAAATATGTATACTGAAGGATTGCGCTTCTATAGGAAACAATTTCGCAATGTGTACGAAAAGTTAAATGAGCCTTTATCTGCCGGGTTTTGAATATTTGGTCACTTTTGACGGGCGATTTCTCCGCGTCTGACGTTTGATGTTTACATCTCGCCAAGGCCTACTTATTGAAAAAATCGTACAATAATGGGCTACATTATTGTACGATTTCTGTGCTTTTAATGACGATTTTGGGACATTTTAATGCCGATTTCAAGAAAATATTTATTATTATATTACGCAAAACCTCCCATACCCGCCCATGCGCCGCTAAAAGCCTTCCCCGCCGCCGCCGAGCGCACCCAAACCCCCGTTTTCATCACAGATAATGCCGGCAGTAAACACGGGCCCGTTAGTTTTGTTAGTTCAGCAACTCAAATAATTCGCCCCATAGGAGCTGCAGGTCGCGGGGACGCGAGGGGGGCGGCGAGGAGGGGGCGGGTGTGTCAATATTTGGCCATATAGAAAGACCGTTGTTATTAGAAGCGGCGGCCGGTCGCCGGATATTGGCCGGATACGATGACAGCGTTGACTGAAGGTTTAAAAAGACCTCTCACGGATCCAGATAAAATGCCGAGCGCTTTTGGAGGCGAAGGACTATGGATATTCGAACTTTTTCCAATGATCGTAGTCATTCGCCTCCGCGCACCAACTCCATCTACTGGTGTATAGCGGTATTATTATTTCTATTTAGCTCTCGTCCAGTACTACTGTTTAGCACCATCTATTTTCGATAATTACAATGACTCTAACAAAATCGATAATTAGTGGTAGGTTTCGTACTCGACAATTTCGTATTCCAAAAGGCTCGTTTGTGTTCGGGGCGGGGCAAACAAGTCTAAAAATAGACACGGGGGGAGAAGGGAGAAGGGGCCAGTGAAATAATTCTACGATTTGGCTTTTATAAAATTAGGAATAGATTCAGGGTTGGGCGTATTTCAGTTTGATATTTGACGATTTTAACGGATTGGCAGATTTTTAAAATTCTCTTTTTTAGGATATAGTGATCTACATTATGTTGCTTCAATTTCTTACGTTGATTTGAAAAACAAAACATATGTCCAAAATGAAAACTTTGAGAAAAGTGAAAAAACTGATTGCCTTCCCTCTATTAGGGAGTATTTTTTAATGTACCTAGGCGTTTTTCTGGAAAAATGTTGAATACAGAAAGAGGTTGTTATTTATTTTTATTTTTTTAGCTTAAGTAACTAATAAAAATATATACTGTGTGTCCGGCGATTCAGTGCCCAAGGGGTGTAAACGATAAAAAAATTCTAATTGTAAGTTGACATTCTGTTTGGTGTTGCCCCAATAATTGGCCGAACCTATCAGCAAAGTCTAGAGAATACTAGACTTTGCTATCAGTACACAGTGTATACAGGGTGTATTTTTGTCGAAAAAAACAAGGCCGGAGTAAACTGTACCCTCAATTTTAAAAGCTAGCTAGCTAGGACGTTAAAACGATATTATTGCTTATATCAGACATTTAAAAATCAATGTGCCTAACTAAACCGGTGTAAAGTTAGTAGCCGATTTTCTGGCAGCAAAAAATTTTCCTCGCCCTTATTTCCACAAATTTATTTTGATAAAAATAAAGTAGAAAGGGTAACTATTATTAAACCTTCTAAGCAGATTAAACTGGAGAATGAAGAAAAATATTCATCAAAAAATAAACGTTGAAATTTTTGGCTCCTAGAAAATTGGCTGCTAAGTGCTAAGTTCAGTTTTAAGTAGGCACTTTTGTTGAATTTACGTGATCGCGTTTTTTATGTTCTGCCGTTTGATTTTTCTCTATAGTTAAATCAAGGTAACGGCCTGCCCTCTCTAACTGTTTAATTTGCAGTTTTTGCTCAAATTACATTGACGAAAATGAATTTCTTAATAAAAAAAACTAACACTGTTTTATGAAATGCTACTTTTATTAGTGATATAAACAAAAATAGTAAAAGTAGGTAAATAAGGATTTTTTAAACTGTTGACTATGTATGTACCTACATGTAGGAATTGAGATTTTTTAAGTAGGTATTGACTGAACACGCCAGAAAGTAATTACCCATTTTCAGTCAGAATTACCTTTGAACATTTTTTGACAGAGAGGAATAAAATAAAATAGTTAAATGAGAAAACACATTTATTAAAAAAACACCTAAATACCAAATCCAGAAATATTGTCAACATAAATAAATTATATAAGTAAGAACATTTTAACGCATATACAATTATTATACAGGGTGTCCAACTTTAAAACTGTACAAATCCGTAAAATCTTCATTTTTAGAGATAAGAGCCTAAACTTTTTTTGTTTGAAAGGCCTTCAAAAACCGCTTCTTTTGACCTTCCTGCTATTATTAAAATGCAAATCCAGGGCCGGCTACCATTTTTTTATACCCCCAATTTTCTCGAAAACCATTTAGCGATTTTTTTATTTAAAATCTGACCCCACAGCGTTAATCAGAACACCCCAAAACCCCTATATATCAAATTTGAATAAAAAATATACAGGGAGTTCTATTCTGCAGGGTGTCAAATTTGAGCAAAATAGGAATTTTAAAGAAATACATTACTTTTGTGTTTATCAATATTTTTTCAATGATTCTACAGCACTCATGACCCATATAAAGTTTCATAAAAATTCAGCATTTTGAGATGGTACAGATAAGAATACTCTGTATATTTTGTATTGGACCTTTGCACACCAATACCTTGAGTGGTCCTATAGACCATTGAACTGTTTTGAGGGGATTCCATGGCAATCTTGACTTGGCAGATACCTTTAAAAGTCCTATTTTGCTCAACTTTAACACCCTGCAGATTGGAACTCCCTGTATATTTTTTATTCAAATTTGGTGTAAAGGGGTTTTTGGGTGTTCTGATTAATGCTGTGGGGTCAGATTTTAAATAAAAAAATCGCTAAATGGTTTTCGTGAAAATCGAGGGTATAAAAAAATCGCAGCCGGCCCTGGATTTGCATTTTGAAAATGACGGGACGGTCAAAAGAAGCGGTTTTTGAAGGCCTTTTAAACAAAAAAAAGTTTGGGCGATTGTCTCCGAAAATGAAGATTTTACGGATTTGTACAGTTTTAAAGTTGGACACACTGTATGTTATTTGTTTTGGCAATAATAATAGTCCCCCACTAGTCAATAGTTTCACAATGTGTAAAAAGAGTTTCAAGGCTAAAAAAAATTCGAAGTCTCGCCCGCAGCTCTAGGGTTTACTATAGATCCCAACGTACCCGTTGAAAATAAACACCATCTATGGAGCTGGAAATATAAAATTTTGTGTCTGTATTTTCTGCTCGTGTGTGGTTGATGTAATATACGATTTCTATTAAAGGGAAAAGGATGGAATGATACCCCTGTTTAATAAGTGTATTTGGGCGGGTCCTTTCCCCAAGTAAATTTCTGGTCGCGAAAGGGAGCAGTGAAAGGGGCAAATAATATTGTAATGAATCTCAAAAATCACAGTCCAAACTCGTTACCTTGGTTACCACCTTTATTGTTTAGCCTTCAAAAATCACAAATAAACTTGTCAGATTACTGTCACTGCCCAAGAATATTCTTTCAGCTCCAAAATTCGCACAAAATCGCTTTCTAACCTTTCACTTTCTCCAGGCCCAATTCCCAGGTCTTAATGTCAAGTAAAACCCTGTCAAAAGTCAAAATCAAGATATTGCCAGACTCGAAATGTCCCATCTGTAATTCCCACCGAGCTATCCCAGTATACCCCAGAAAACAGTGTGCTGTTTTCTAGACTTTGCTTTCGAGTCAGCGACACCGACTGTGAATAATTGTTACTTCCGCTAGCCGCAAGATGGCTCCGGCGAAAATGCCAGAAGATTTTCGATATCGATCCGCTTTAATTTCTGGTCCGGAATGTAGAGGGTGCCAGCGGGCTCCGGAGATGTTTTTAAATCGGCACGCTGTTCCATGGGCGTAGATTCTCTTTTTAAATCTTCACCCAACGATGACAGGTTACGTCTGTTAACGTCGATAGTCCGTACTGCGGCGATAGAGGCCCTGGTTGAAAGGGAAGGGTAGATTGGGGGGTTGTTTCCTTTTGTACAATAGCTGCCAATAATGCGCGACAAGATTTGTTTTATTTAAACATCGTTAAACATTTAACATCGACTGAAGTATAGAAAAACATTGTTAAAATATCAATATTAATTATCTGTGCTGCCATAATATACTTATGCTGTGTTTCATTGTTTATAGGTACACCATCGTATTATCTAACGAAAAAAAAAACGGATTAATTTCAAATTTAGGTGGGAAGTACATGTACAGAATGTTTCGTTGATTAGTACAGACATTTTAACTGGTAGTAGGTTTCGACGGCAAAAGCACTCCTATTGAAGTATTTTTTAAACGTGCACAAAATAAAAGTTATGAACTTTCGACAAATTTTAAAGACAGTTTGAGAGGCACCGGTCGTGAGGTCGCTTTCTGCTATAGCATTGCCATACCGTCAGATAATTCCTTGCAAAAATGTGCGGATCAGTAATTCAATTCCCTTGAGATTATTATAAGCAAATCAAATGAGAAAGTCTCCAAAATAATATTCTAAAGAGGTAGATACCTACCCTCTCAGAAATAACCCGAAATTAATTAAAAACTAGGAATTATTTGTGCCCTAAATGTCAGTTGCAGATATGCGTGTCTTCATGAAAACAATCTTCAGAAGTGGACGCAGGTAACGGGTAAAGGCGGGTACCTGAAAAAGCGTCGCATTTATTTCATCGTATAGGTATAGGTTCAAATCACACACGATGCTTTTTTTAGTTAGGTATTACAAAAAGTCAGATTTTATTGTTTACTATTTTATTTTACCTCCAATAAAATGCTTTTGGGCAAAATCTACCTGTACTAAAGAGTGGACATGGGGAATGAAAATATAATAGTTTTTCACGAAGTTTTTCACAATACAGTAGTTTTTAGCCAACGAAATTAGTACATAATTATTGTTACTCGAGAGCATTTTTGCGACATTGTTATAAAAAGGGGATGGTTTAGAGTTGGTGGAAAGAGGTGAATTTGAAAATACTGAGTGAATACGTCGTTTTCTATATCTGTGGGGCCAAGGAATTCAATTTAGGCATTATTTTGCAGAAACAAAGTAAATGAGAATTTTTACGAGGGGAGATTCCAACAATAAAATGTGAAAATATGTCGATGTATTGTGGGAGTTGTGTGCAATATTAAATAAATAAATATTAAAATAATGAATTTAAAAAGTGTCATGAACGACGACATATTGTAACCAAAATTTGGCTTACAATGGACAGTCTCAGAAAATGATATAATATAAAGGTCTTTAATTAATAAAATTATTAATCAAGCCCTGTCCGAATTATAGAGAAATTGTGGAAAACATTTTTATAATTCCAATGTTCTTAACAGAATGTTCTTTGATCGACATTAAAGTAACTTTTTGTAATAAACTTCCCTCGTTCTGAAACCAGCCTTACGTTGAATTTTTTAATTAAAAAAATTGCATTTATAAAATTCTTTGCGAATGTGGAAAATTCAATGGGGGAGACTTGTAGGCCATTTAACATTCGTTTAAAAGAACATACAAATTATAGCAGGCAAAATCAAATTTCGAAGTCGAAAATATGTGAACACTCTTTTAATAACAATCATAGGATTTTGTGGGATATAGCTGCAAACCCAATTCTCAAAGAAGAAATGGGAAATAGACGAAAAATTAAAGAATCAGCACTTATTCTAGGAAATACGGGCAACTGTGTTGCTGAATGTTCAGTGGAATTCAGTAAAATATTATTGTCACTTATTCAAAGAGAAGTTAGTATAGATAATTAGATAGAACACAGGGTACAATATCAGAGAGGTCTAGGTTATTGTTTCTGTTGTCATGACATTTTAACCTGAAATTTATTAATCTGTCATTTCACTTTGACGTGACACATTTTGTTGAAGTTATTTTTTGTGTTACAAGTTCAAAGATTCGTTCGTTTACTGTTAAGGATTTATCAAATTTCTGGGCAACTTGAAAAAGTTGTCTTTTAACCAGTTTGGTGGGGACAAACCCAATTAAACAAATTGATGGATCTGTTTGCGCCACAAATAAATTTTAGAAAATATTCAGCATTACGTATTTCTCAAAATATACTACTTACATACTTTCGAACTTCAGAAGAACAAAACTTTTAAACAAAGGATTCCCAATTCGCTTTGTATTTCTTGGAATATTTCCTAACATCATTTGGCAGACTGCTCAGATCTATCTGTAACTTTATTTCAGGTGAATGCATTTTTAAAGCCTAATCTTCCAATAATTGCCAATGTTTGTTATATATACATCCCATTATTTCAGTTTTGTTAAATGGCGATTACTGAAAGTTGTATCTGATTTCAGAAGAACTTGTATGCCATATTGCGAGTGATCCTTCTACTTGTTATATCTTCGGTGCGTGGGTGTTATATACACTGTGTCCCGGATAAGAATGAACAGCATGGGGATATTGCAAACGGTGAGAGATAGAGCAACGGTTAAATGGGGAAAAAGTTGCGCAATTTCGAAGTCAACAAAATGGCACAAACAGATTTCTAATATCTTTTTTCGTTTTTGAGTTATTTTGAAAAAAGTAAAATTTTGCGTTTTCGCTTTTATTTTTTTCTGAAGTTGTTATCACAGATAGAAAAAAAAAGGAAAACACTTTCTTATGGCACTTTTTAACGGGCTTTAAGATGGCGTTTTTAGATTTGTTCTACAACGTTTCGTTTTTGAGAAACCATCTTCAAC
Organism: Pseudeuparius sepicola; assembly: GCA_963920635.1. Classification (NCBI taxonomy): domain Eukaryota; kingdom Metazoa; phylum Arthropoda; class Insecta; order Coleoptera; family Anthribidae; genus Pseudeuparius; species Pseudeuparius sepicola. The sequence continues at coordinate 11,231,374 of OY987300.1, read as the reverse complement.
TTTATTTTTTTAAATACGGACCTGGATTTTTTTTGCAGATTTTGAAAGCACTTTTCATTGCAAATACTATGATGTATGACACGAAATATTTTTAAAATGTTTTGAGACAATTATTCTGAAAATTCCATTTTTTCGATTCATTTTTTTCTAATGCGGCCCTGTATTTAATAATAAGAAGTCTAAATATTACCTAATCAGTATTGTCAACAATTTAACTTACAACTTATCTTTCAATTATTGGAGAACTAAAAAAGGACGGCAAAGACTAATAACAGTCACATACGATAATAAAAAATAAATAAAACCCCCACCTAGAAGGTTTTGAAACAACGAAACCAACCCCTTGTCATTTGTCATAACTCCCACTGTAGTATTTAGTTAACAATTTGTATCATTAGAAATGGAGGGTGCTTTTTCAAATGGCGACAAATTTAACATGTCAGCATGTTATATCTTGCGTCACAGAAACAGTGTAGAGGCCGAACGAATGTATTGTTGCAATTAATAAATAGCAAAAGTTATTGGTTTCGTTGGCTTAAAGCTTTCTTCTGACAATTAGAAAAAGCGAAGAATTTACTCCAGAACACAATGCTACACTGTTTGCTGTACAACAACAGAGGAAAACACTTACCAGACAGGGCCGTATTTAAAAATATTAAGTTTTTGAAGTAAAAATAAACTGTAAATAAATTTTTGTCAATACTGATTAATATTTAGACTTCTTATTATCAAATACAGGGCCGCAATAGAAAAAAAATGAATGGAAAAAGGAATAATCAGTATAATTGTCTCAAAACATTTTAAAAATATTTCGTGTTATACATCATGGTATTTGCAATGAAAAGTGCTTTCAAAATCTGCAAAGAAAAATCCAGGTCCGTATTTAAAAAAATAAAATTGAAGATGGTTTCTCAGAAACGAAACGTTGTAGAACAAATCTAAAAACGCCATCTTAAAGCCCGTTAAAAAGTGCCACAAGATAGTGTTTTTCTTTTTTTTTCTATCTGTGATGGCAACTTCAGAAAAAAATAAAATCGAAAACGCAAAATTTTACTTTTTTCAAAATAACTCAAAAACGAAAAAAGATATTAGAAATCTGTTTGTGCCATTTTGTTGACCTCGAAATTGCGCAACTTTTCCCCCATTTAACCGTTGCCCTATCTCTCACCGTTCGCAATATCCCCATGCTGTTCATTCTTATCCGGGACACAGTGTATATTATGAACGGTGCTATAACGCTAGTTAGCGATAAATTATAGCCAAGACATGCTGCGCAAGTAAGTAGATATTCTCGTCGAACACGCTGGTCGCTCCGCCGAGGGGGTGGAACCGCCCCCTCCCCCGGTAACTCCGCCGTTTCGCGAGTGCGATTAGCCGAGCCGCTGCTCCCCGGCTACACACTTCCCGTCAAATTAGCGGCGGCGCCGTCGGGGCGCGTCGTTAACGCGATTACCCGCGAGATATTCCGGTTAAGCCGGAAGTGGGAGCCTGGCCTGGGTGAGATATGCGGAACTAGGAGGCAGTCCGGGAGGGTTACGGGGTGTATAATGACGGAAAAATGACTGTGGGCGGAGTACGCCGTTATTATCGCCTATTTTGTATCCACCTGCGCTCGCGCTCTGTAGGGATCGCCTCTTCTGCTGGTTGTATGATGTTTTTTCGAAATTAAACTTCACGATAAATAAACGTCACGACTTGGGGGAAAACAGAGCGAAAACAGTTTGCTTTTAATTCTCTCTATTCCAAAATACTCCGTGATACCTATGACCCTAACAGTCACCGGTTTTTTTTATTTGGGCATTTTTAGCATGCCTACAACATTAGCCTTTTTTTAATGAAGAAGGTAGGTGTAGGTATTGGCACAGAATTAGACGAATAATTCTGTGGTATTGTTTCACAAGACAAGATTTCTTGTCTCTTGCATTATTTATTACGTGCAAAGCTTGTCGACACAAGATGGTGCAGCTCTGCAGAGCCGCGGTGCGGCGGGTCAATGATTTATTTTTTTAATAATTATTGATATAGTTTTTTTTTGTGATTATTTGTGTTTTAATAATAATTTTGATTTTTTGATTTGTGTAGAGATAAACACTCCCACTATACCACAGACGTCATTTTAGTATATTTTATCACTGTATAGTGGATTAAGTCAAGAGTACATACCTACCTATTAATTTGTTGAGTTTATAAGATTTAAAATTATATTTTGCACGTTTTCATTTTTTTATTGTTTTTTCTAAGCAACAAAACAGCGTTACAGTGGTTATTATGATATGATTGTTTAGTACTAGTCGCTGGCGGCGTTGGGTGTCGCATCATATGCGCCGGTAATTCAATTTAGTATTACAGATTACTTATACAGGACGGCAAGTTTAGATACCGCCGGATAGATGGCGATGGCTCCACTCATCTCGGAAAGTTGGAGGATTCTTTTTGTGAACCGTAGTTAATTCATATCAGCAAAATTATTTCAAGGCATTTTTAAAAAAGTAGTCACAATTCGTTTTAGCCCTACGTTAAAGTAAGTAAATTTAGCATTCTGAGTTTTGTTGATGGTTGGATAACTATTCCCTAAACAAAAGCAATGGTCGGGTGGTAGCGGCATCATGCGGTAGGAAGGAACGATACCGACTGTGGCGCTCTAGCCACTGTGACGACTCAGTCTCGTCAATATCTTGAGTACAGGTGTGTGGACTGTGGCGTGTAGAGAGTTCCGCGATTCGCGAGGCAATGAGCTTGTACCTATTGAAGTTGAAATTAAACGGTGATAGAGTGTTTTAATTTTAGACGCATGTTTGCATATTTTGGGCTTATAGTTTTGTGTTTTGTGTGCTATACTGCAGTCTTTGCAAACAACGTACATCCGTTGTGGGAAACTAAAAGCTCTCTATACTCCTAAGTACAAACCAATTACTGTTGATTGACATTGAAAAATCAAAAAGGTAATAAATTCACTTAGACTATGCATACATTTTTTTGAAATATCTGGGAAAAATACAAAAAAGTAAATTTATGATATGTTGTGCAACTGATTAGGTGAGGGATGTTAACAAGGGGTTTTAATACACTTCTGAAAATATTTGTTTTCTTTTTTTTTGGTTGTCGTTTGATTTTTTTTAATTTCGGGTTAATATTAAGCTATTTTTCCCACTTGTGGTTACAATTTTTTACATCATGACTGAATCACCCTGTAGATACAGTAATTATTATTTTTAAATAACCGTTTATACCTATGCTCATTTTTTAAAAATCAATATTATTTATTATGTCTCTTATTAAAGTTTTACAGAAATTCTAGTGACGCAGATAACCATTTTTGCAAGATTTTTGCAATATTGCAAGAGTCGTGCAGAATGATTTCTTGAAATTTAAAAGAGTCTTGCCTTGTTCTTGCAGCAAGAACAAGACAGGAACAAGAAGTTTGCACGAGTCTTGTGTAAACACTAGGTATAGGTATTTTAAAATGGTATTAGATACAAGAGTGTTGCGAAATAGGCGTTAACGAAAGTGATGATTTTCTGTTTCATGTGTTATTTTCTATACAGGTTTCTATAACTTGTCATATTTATTCACATTTACATATATTGATGCAACCGATCGTTCATGTTTTACTTTTTTTTCAGCATTGACTATCTCGTTAGTCTTCTGCATTTCTGTAGCATCCGAAAGTTTTTTTCTGGAGTGTTTGATACTTCTAACTATAGTCCATAACCATTCCCTAAGTAGGTATTTGCTATTTTGGAAACCTACCTACAACTTCTAAAACATTGTAGTGATAAACAAATTAGTTTATGCCGATTGTTTGCCTTCCCAAATGCTTACAAATATTGTTATATCTGGCTTTCCAAACAGCCACCAACGAGTCCGTATTTAACTACCACACAAACTGCCAATATAGGATTAAATAACGGCGAATTATATATCTTCATTTCCTGCGCTTTATTCGTGCTCACTAGGGCCAAAAGAAGAAGAATTCCTAAATAATCCTGAGATACAAATGCCGACAGGCATTGCGTCTTCAGTCTTCACCATTACTGACACCATTGGTTCGTCACAATGTGAAAAAGTCACAAGAAATCGCCTCTCATGTTTACCGAAGCGTAAATATGTCTTGAAACACGACACACGAAGTTTTAATGTGTGAAATTGATTGGAAATATTTTTTTGCTTCAGGCCACGTTGTCCAAATATGGTCCAACCGGTTTAATAGGCGTGAGATTCGATGGATTAACGACTAATTCCATTTGGACATCTCATTTCTAAATATCTCTAGACGCCATAGCTTCGATGAAACAAACTTGTGTTGTCTGCAATCACAGAGATTTTTTGTAATTTATTTTCTTTCTATAATCTGCTGAAAACCTTCCTTCCTTCCTTCCCATATTCACCTACATATCCTGTTCACTCTAGCGTGCCTCTCTATTTAGGATTTTATACCAGAAAATCCTCCCCGTGACTATTAGGGGGTTGAGTCGGCGTGTCTCTGCTCCTCTTCATCCCACGCGATCCCTTAAAACCTGACAGGCATATCAAGATGTTCATCTAGAAGGGAGCAAGTGAAAGCTCATACGGCGACGCTAATGCTGCGAGTTTTAGTTGGAAAACTGGCTTTTAAAATATTAGGGAATTCTTCACGCAAGATTGACGATACAATTTTTTTTTAGATATACGAGAGGAATACCTACTAAAGGGGAAGATATGTGAAATAAATGGTATAGGACAAAAATGAACATCATCTTGCAATATCTACCGTACGAAGCACCATTGACTGCCTGTCATTTTTAGATGACAGCTAGTTGCAGGTGCAACAAGATCATCATGATTCCTAGGAACATTCTGCTTTCTATCTTTTAGGTTCAGAGCCTGTTTCAATAAATTGTCGATAAAAATGTTGACAAAAATATGCTTTGTATTTATAATAATTATAAAAAACTATCTCTTGCAATATATTTTTTTCTATTTCCATCTTATACGTAATAGCGCTTTTGTGGAACCAAAAATATAAATTAATGGCATATTGGCTGTGTTGCGAATATGCCGGGACTAATATTGAGGAGTGGAAATTAGAAAGGGCTTAAGTGCCAAACAAAAGGTTTCGAGATAATCGACAAAAACTAAATACCAGTCAGAAAACTTTATTAAATAAACTTTTAATAAGTATTATGCATTTAAAAGGAAACGGAAAACATACTCCGTAACAAATATTTGCAAATCAAACGTTTTTTTCACAAAATAAAAATGTTTAAACAAATAAAATTTGGAAACGGTTTAAGTGTCATAACTGACTAAGTTAAGAAACATTAAAAAAATACACTTTATAACTTTTGTTCTTCTAGATTCTAGAACATTGTCTACAATTTGAAGTAGCTGCTTATAGAAACGTTGGTGTTCTGGATTTTGACACCTTGCATTCTGATGGATATATTAGCTTGTCTGAGTCCAGCTGAAGTTTTCCCTTTCATCAAATCATTAACTTGCATCCCTTCTTGCAGATAAGCACATGCAGTTTTAATCTTAACCCGCGGTGGCGTCGCTCGTACCGGCGCTGACTTTTTAGACTGCATGTTTTTCTGCCTTCGATCGACCTTCGTTCGAACCGATGTCGAGGCAGGGGCATGTACATGTCTAAAGAAAAACACCGCTATGGCCAAGAGCGCTGGACAAATGTGGGTTCACGGTATTGCTCCTAAATAGCTTTATCCGTGTGATTTACTAATTGTCCTGCACTCACTGGGATTACTACGGTTTTCTAGGGTTTTCCGTAGTACTTGAGCGAATGCTATCCTAGTTCTATCGGGAAAAAAGTCGGTCCTAGCCGCAAATGGCAATGAAGGCAAAATAATAGTAATTGCCCCCCTCCCCCGCACAAGCATGTGGTTGCTTCTGGGGTACTCCTAGTTTGGAGTATTGTGAGGGTGAGAATTATTATTATATAATTATTATATTAACCGCTCCGAGAGTTATCACAGTAGCTTTACTGATATTTAACTTGGTAGTTAATAAATATTGGACATTGGACTTGGGACCTTTCTAAGGAAAATGTTAACTCACATACAATTACCGACATGTGCCAAGGGGTTTCAAGAAGTTAAATTTAAATTTGGCACTTAGAACCTTTCATAGGACATAAAGAATGGCACATAGAACGTTTCTATGTGAAAAACTAAATTTCAGAGAAAATGGCAATTAGGCCCTTTCTAATTTCCATAGATTATTTTCTTCTTGTAAATAAATTATAATAAAGAAGTTTCCCGTACGGTGCAGACATTAGGCGGACACTGTAAACTGTCTGCAAATAAATACCTTATACCAATTATCTTAAATTCCTTTCTAAGAACACTAAAAAGGCATTCAAACGTTTCTTTTCATTCGCTGGAATAACTTTTAAAAGCCGCAGCCGTTAGATTCTCTTTCACTTATTAATAAATAGCCACTAAAACCGGAGTTATGGCCTATTAAAAGTTAACAAGTTTTTAACGCGGACTCTGGCCCGATGAATATAAATCCGCAACGGCCGCTAGTCGACATAAATCGCTGCCAAATCGATCGCCATTATTTAAATTAATCACGCACATTAAGCGACATTTCATGCCCTTTAAATTGGAAATATTAGGGTTTCGGAAACTCGTCACCGAGCTTTGTTGATGGACGAAACATGTTTGTTTACGGAAAGAGAAATAATATCAATAACGCTGGCGTATTTATGCAATAAACTCCATTATGTCAATAACCACACCATGTTTTATTAGGCATCGATATAGTGGGGTGACCTCAGACATAAATAAAACAGACATAAACTGCTGCTCAATAATAATAGAAATTATGGAATAACTAATCTGGCCACTAAAATGACAGGCATTGTCTTTAATTATGAAAATTAATTTTTTTATACTTCTTTGAAAACACCTTATTTTCATCTGTTTGAGCAATAATGAAAGATGGGGTTTTTCGGGCTAGCGCACGGAAACAGCGCATGGAAAAACTTTCCGTGCGCTGAATAAAAATACCGAATATATGGCTTTAAAATAGAAATATACAGCAAAGTAAACTAAATTTAAGAAACTCTATATGCTCTCTGATATTTAACATATACCTATTTTGTATTTTAATTCGTCAGTGTTTCAATATTTAGATACATTTCTGTAATATTTTTGACGTTTTATTCACCTTATCTGACAATAACTAATTTACAACAAAGCACCTTTGAAATAATTTGAGAGTAACCATGGAAACGCATCATACATACCAAACACTATATTGCCTGCATTGTTTATTTTTTGTCAATTAAATTTATTATAATATGCCGATAAAATGTTTTAAGTTTCCGTTTTCAAAGAAGTATAATAAAAATATCGTTCATTACACGTCCAGAAATAGATTTTTCCGTGCTTGGACTTCCCGTGTTCGGCTGCGCCTCACACAGGAATTTGTCACGCGCGCACGGAAAAATCTTTTTTCCAGACTCGTAATGAAATATACTATTTCCTGCTCTCTCCCCCCGTAAGTTTACTTCACATGCTCGCCAACAGGTCCGAAAGCGAAAGTGAAATGTTCGAGGTGCCCTGTTGCTAGGTACAAAAAGTATTGTCTAGCAACGATGCAACGATTATGCAGCAAGGACATATATGTAGCAACTTGAAACTGGCGTCAAATTTAATATGTTTCGCATCGATTGTTTTATAAACTGGTGTTGATCAAAAAGGATACGAATTATGCCAAAGAAAAATTAAAAATATGAATATATTTTTCAAATAATGTGGCTAATTGCAGTCAAGCAGCAGTGAACGTAGCGCTGGGTTAAAAGCGTCCGGATAGTAAACTCTAGGTCACGGGTTAGAGTCCCACACAAAACCCATTTTTTTTTATTTTTTTTTATTATCGCTCAATTCTACTTCTTATATTTATTACTGATTTTAATTTTTAGTAATTGAGCAGTGATTATTTTGAATATTATTGCTCACAATCTACTCCATAGCGTTTAACTAAAATTACCTATACCATTGAGTATTTATTTCTTTACTCAATGCTAATAGGAACTTGTCGGAAGCAGGAAAAATATATTTCAATAATTATTGTTATTTTCGAATTAAGCTAAAGGTGCAATAAACAAATCGTACCTCCCATGCCATCTATTGTTGAAGAGAATAGGGCGAATTTCACTTTGATATTTCGCTGTGAAGGTATTCCAATTCCAGGCGGAGAAGCTACATTTATATCTATTTCAGCGGGACCCAGATAAATCACAAAAGAAGCGGAACTCAAATAACGTCTTGAAAACGGTTCAGCGTACATGACAAACAGATAGCGATAGACTCAAATATCAAGTGTCTCGTGGAAGGGGACAGGGGCGTACTGGCGATATTTACCTGCCTATGTTATTTGGAGATGAGATCAGCGTGGCTCCGAACTATGGTATTTTCGCAACTCGCCACTACTAGACTTAACTAACATGATATGAAATTGTCGTTGGAAACAAAGTAGGTCGATAAATTGACCACAGATCATCTGGTTTAAAATAATATGGCGTTTCTTATGTCATTTTTCATTTAGATTGTGTTAACGATTAATTTAAAAGCAACTTATCCTAGACGACTCTGTGTAATGAAGTAAATAATACTATTAGGTTCTATTGTTGCAACATGTTTCATCTTTTTTTATTTTAGTTTCGCAGATGTGTGCGCCTATGGCCGGCTACGCTGAGTCTCGTTATGAAAAGACGCTGCCGCACGGCAAAATACTGTGTAACTCGTGTAGCGAGACCGCAAGCAGTTCCAATAATGGAAGTCGCCAAACATGGCGTTTCTCTATTTTATCACGTAAGGATCGATTCTCGAGTATTGTCGCGGCTTCTGCGAAATCAACGTCGCCAGGGCCGTACTCAGGATTTTCCGCGAAACCTTTTGAAACAAATACTTTCTTTGGATATCCCTAATCCGGACCTGCCGTTGCATTTTAAAGGTTCGCTTCGTCGAATCCGGAGGTTTTTAGGGGTTTATAATGGAGTCCCCTTCGCGCGAAGTGATTAATTGTGTCGGCCTAATTTAGTAGTCGGATCCAATCCACTCGACAATGGGGAAAATTCGGAAGTTTTTTTTCCATCGGAAGACTAATTCCGCAAAATGGTTTATGGTGATGAATGGTTCGGCATTGTTAAGAAAATTGGCGAGTGAAAAATTGAGGAGTAGTTGGACGGAAATTTTGATACTTTAGAAGTTTGTATAATGCGACCATTATTATGAATAACAACAGAATCGGCAAGGCAACTACAGATAACCCAACCTAACTAATTCATTTGGGTTATTACTTTCTTGAAATTTGAAATAAATTAGCAATTTTCATTTATCCACTTTTGTACCTATGATTTGATATTTTTGATCATTTGATAATAAAAAAAATATCGTTTATTTGCACATAGACTAATCTAAAGGCTGCATTGTAATCAGCCAACATAAAAATGCCTACTCAAAACAAAAACAACAAATTTGACACTTAAACCTGCATCACCAAGAGGTTACGTTTCCTATACCACAAATCCGACACTTTAATCTTCCCATCGTTCTTAAAACTACACTAATTTGCTAATTACTAACTTAAATATATGTCTTTTGTCCAATAACCCCAAAATCTTCTAAAAAAAAAAAACAGGAATAACGCAAAAGTTAACACTCAACATCGACACAAACCGGCCAAATCTCAACGAACTCTGGATCAGCTGTTGGGGCATAATAAAGCAAATGCGCATCGATCACAAAGCGCTAGTCCAACGTTGCTACGTTAGCCAGAAAAATCAATTTATTAAGGATATTCATAGACCAAGTAGGATCAGTAAATTCACAAAAATTGTTAAACGATAACTATCCAAATTTTTACTATATACGTAGATTGTAGATATCAACTAATTGTTCCAAATTGATGTTTTTTAACGTTGGTTATACATTTATTTCGTAACTACAAGATAATATATAATGAAGAAGTTTGGCAATGGTGCAATCATTGAATTGGTTTGTTTTAGATGTCTTTTACTAACTCAGACAAATAATGTTGCCAAACATTTTTATCTTGGTAGACTTTGTATTGTATTATCCTTATCCTTATCCAATAGTAATCGTATATTACACCAACCTTAGTCCACACACGAGATGAAAATACAGACAATAAAAATTGGTAATTCCAACCTTAAAGTCGGTGCTATAATAGTATTTTCGCGAAAATAATCATATGTGAAAGGGAAGTATATTGATTTTTTATATGCCAGTTCGAGGAGAGTTCTAAAACAGATCTCGAAAACATGTTTTATGCCTTCATATATCTTCCCTTCAAAGACTAAATTTCTTGGCATCTCATCAAATAGATTGATCAACTTGACTTTAAGGTTACTAGTTGGCCCAGTGTTTTTTAAGTGACTCGGCGGTTCGCCCGCCAACTGCCGACTTCCCTTTTCACTCCATCAACGTAAGTGTTCCCGGTGGAAGTCGAGATTTGTGTAATGGGGGTATATTTCCCGTTTTAATTAGATGCGAAGGGCCTGGCGGAGAGAAGCGAGAGGAGGGGGCGCCGCAGCCAGACCTGGCAAATCCGTATGGTAATTAGACAAGCAATTACAGAGCTAGTGGTGGTGCGAATTTGAGTGGCGGCAATTAAAATCTCAATTAGGGTGCGCCTTTCCGCGGCCCGGCCGTGCCACTTTTCGGCCGCCAAGGTCTAAATTGTATGCGTTTGCATATAGATTAAAGCCGCCATAGATACTCGGAGGCATTGTTGAAACCGTCCGCAAAAAATCCCGCTACGCCAACTTTCAAACTTTAATTTTGGAGCGAAAACAAATCAAAACAGATAAATTGTAATGGCTTATAGGTACAATTCTTAGGACTCGATACATTATGCTTGTGGGATGAGTGCAATGGAGGACATGGCTCATCAATAGGCACCACCTTATACCAGTCATTTATAGTTATATCGATTCACATTACTTCCACATCCACATCAAGTTTTGTTTCGCCAAAAAAGTTTCCAAAAAGATTCATTCGCTAAATCGGTTTAAGATGTTCTAAAAAGAAGTTTCATCATAGTGAATGCCTCCTTTCAACTATATTGACATTAAATGTCGATAAATTTAATTATGTTGTTCTGCAAAAATCGTAGTAAGACGATTATTTTCGTTTTTGGCAGTTCACAGTGATCAACAGAAAACACTTCAAAAGTTATTCTGGACTATTTCCCTCGTCTTAATTTCCACCAATCACAAACGCGCAATTTTGAATTACAAATGGTTTCTAGATGGAAAAACTGTATAACTAGATGAAAATAATAATAAAAAAAACAATGCTAAGTAATATTTTTTTAACAAAATGCATTCGTGCATGCAGGTGCAAAAATCCTCGTCTTCGACTCGCATTTTGGTGCCACCAGCCCTCATGCTTATTGTTAAACTATTACTTAGCAACGTGTTTTTTCGATTTTATTCGGAAAAATTAGATGCCCTTATGATATTACTTACGAAAAAATATCTGGATTTATACCTGGTGTCCCAGTCCTAAATATCTAATTTCAAAGTGGGACAATTCAAGGTAATAATAATGTTAAAAATCGATCAGTAGAATTTTAATTTATTTGAATGTAAAAATTTTGTGTTAAAAAAATACATCTGCCAGTAATGAAATTAACTTATTCACTTTATGTTAATCCTTTTCGTGGGCCGGCCAAAGTGTTAAATGTACCACCCATGCAATCCATCAAATATTGAATGCTGCCGTTCTTTTCGTCAGTTACCCAAAAGCCGTTAATCTATATCTACCTATTTTGTTAAATAAAATATGTTAAACGAGGTCAATAATTTGCAAATTTAACATAATATGTTCAAATGTAAAACTAACTTATAAGTATATGTTAAATGTATAAAACAAAATATAAAAATAAGTTTTTAGTACCTAGGTACTTGTTAATTTTTACAATCAACAAATTCAAAATAACATAAGAAATATTCAAATACTAGAAATTGATGTTAATTTAACATCTGCTTGGTATTCGGATAATATGTTAAACATTGACAATATATAATAATTAAAGCCCAGATTTAAACGCAGAGAAAAATGTCAAAAAATCGCATATAAAGGCAAGTAACTATTTTGGGTAGAAAAGGCAGACAAAATTTGAAAATGGCAAAAAGACAATTTTAATATTTTTTATGCAATTAAAAATTACAAACAAATTATTTATTGTAAGCTATCACTAATTTTTTTCCTATATTACAAATTTTCAGTTTGTTAATTTTTGAAAAAATAGTGTCATAGTAGTATTGTTCCAAAGTGTGCATTCTCAAAGTACTTTCGTCAGGAGCTTGTTTTTACACTATTTTTCAATGGACGTTTTAAAACTACTATTACTTAATTTATAGAGAGGAATATTTGATTCATAACCATTAACAGATCCAAATTTGATTTAAATTCTTCGTCTTCGCTTATTTTTTCGAATTGACTGAAAGTGGCTATCTTATTCTTAACTGGGACATGTTATTTGAAGTTCTTATTGCAAAATTTCTTTGATGACGTGGAGTTTTACAGTGTTGATCTACAAAATACTGTTTTTTGCCGGAAATCTAAGAAAGGGAATGAAAATAAATACAAATATTTGATAAACTTACTGCCTGCGCCATAAGGCTCGCCATAGGGTTTGCAAGAAACACCATCACCATCGAGGGAAAGCTCGTAGGGTAAGGACGTGTCCATGCACAAATTTTAAAAGACATTTGAAATAAACTAATATCGATATCTCACACTTTTATTTTAGGGCGTAAAATGATGACTACAACTGGGTGCCAAGACGAATCAAATGAAACAAATATAAATTATTTTAGACCTCTTCCCCTTTTGCCATATTTGCAATAATAGGAGATTTACCCACCTGCCCCTAATTTTTCTTCCCTTACCAAGAATTGTGAATTATTAAGTTTAAGTAGAAGAATTAAAATTTTACGCATTTATCTAATAGCTACCTACCATTAAATTTACAAAATATGTCTTGAACCTTAATAAAAAGGCAGAACATTGATGAAGTAAATCCGGGCTTTAATAATAATAGTTAAAAATATATTTTACAATTTTCGTTAGTAACATGAAATTGTTAAGATTAACATACCTATTATTATTAACTGCATATAAGTATTGTTCAGTTTCGGATCAAAATTTCAACACAATGACAACAAATATTCCTTTTCTTGCTATCCTATCTGTCACATTCGATTGCCACAGGCCCGAGCGAAATTTCAATAAAAAAACTTGAATTTTCTACGCTGACGTGCTATTGCATCTTTTCACGGGCGTAGCCAGGATTTAGTTTTGGGGGGGGTTTTAGTTTGAGAAGTAAATAAAACAACAAAAATATACTTATATGAAATTTAATATCTATATATCCATCCGAAAAACTACGACATATTTATAAAGTTCTTAACTTTAAATGAAATGGATAAATTAATTTCGTTCCTCTGCGCTAAATCTAAAACCATTAAAGAAGAAATCTTCGGCTTTTTCTTTTAAATATATCCACTATTTCATCTGCATGAATTTCTGTTCCATAGTGAATGTTCATTAGAGCCAAACCATTAAGTCGGTTTTCACTTGTAGTGTTTCGTAAATAGTTTTTCAGTCTCCTTAGGCTCGAGAAATACCTCTCTGGGGTAGCAGTGGATACAGGAATGGTAGCCAAGATTTGTAGTAATGTGTAAATATTAGGATACAGGTTTTTATCGCACATATCTAGGCATTCCAAACTAGATTTCGGGGTAGGCAGTCTTCTTATCAGCATGCAAGGTAGCTGAAGCTTTGATAGCTAAATCCAAATTAGTTTCTTTATTAGAAACCCCTTGACCTTGACTACACCACTTTTTCCAGTAGTCCATACCTTTAGGCTTATCACGTCTCTATCCTTAACAAGGATAGATAATATTAGGTAATATTATCTATCCTTAACAAGGATAGATAATATTAGGTAATATTTTGCTTATTTCGGGGGGGGTTTGAACCCCCGAAACCCCCCCCTTGGCTACGCCCGTGCATCTTTTACAGACCGCCAGTCCGCCCCGCTGAAAACATCAAACGACTTTTTCCCTTTAACGTCCGTCCCGGTGAGAAAGTTCGCACTCTCCGGCTAAGAGTTGCAAACTGCCGGGAGGGCCGGAAGGCGTACAGCGTGCGCGAGTGGCGGGATTCGCCGTCGCCGCTGGGGCACTCGAGCCCGAGCGTCGCGACGCCTTCTGCGAGCCGGATAATTGGCCGGCAGCGCCGCCGGGACGCCCCTAATTAACAGCTTAGAGCCGCGGCTTGCTCTATAAATGCCCGTGGGGCCGCGCTCCGGCGGTTTTGTAGAGGCTTTGCGGCGATAGAGCGCGGGTTTATGAAAAAAGGAGGAAGGAATTTTATAAAACTTGTCGCTTTGAGAGATTTTCAGCGCATTCGTCCACGTATTGAAGTACAACATATGCGACTACTGCTACGATGCTAGTTTTGGCAAATACAACTGTGTTATGGTATGTTGGGACCTGATAAGAGGTGCGAATCTTGTTGGGACGGGATGGAAAGAAGAATAAAACACGCTCTCTATACAATCGGTAGGGTGCACACAACAAGGTTTCAAAAAATTCAGCACTTTGGGATGGCACAGACACAGAGAAAAATACAGGGTTTATTTTTTTATCGGATCTTTGCACACATTAAACTTTGAATGGTCCTGTTGACTGTTGAACTGTTTTCACTGTTAGGCCAGGGAAATTAAGGTAAAAAATAACGAAACCTAGACAAAATTTATAACCGCATTTTTATAATGCCATCACAAAATATTGGTAATAAATGAACGCCAGAATTGTTTTTTTAGAAAAATACATTTTTTTAGAAAAATACATTTTCTTGTTGTAATAAAGACGGCATACATATTAACTGCGAATTTTAAGCTGCATTTATTAGTAAGTAAGGTATATAAAGTTGAGATTGATAAATTAAACAGATTACGTTTGCGCAAGTATCCGAATGATGTAAAAATGACATTTTGCGTAATATTTTGTTGGGCAAAAATATTAACTACGTTTTTATTATTTATAATTACCTTAAAAATCAAGAATTAACAGTTTGTTCTGAAATTAAACATATTGTTTCGCCGGAAATCGCATTTTAAAGAAATTTGAAGCTGTCTTTGAGAGCAAAATTATTAACTGGCTGATTTTTTTAAAATTAAACAAAAATTGGTAACGGAAGTATTTTGAAATTACAAATGACAGTTGACCTACATGCGCCGTAAATAAATGTTTAATTTCGCTATATGTGATTTAATATAGTTATATTGTAAAAAGTTAAACAAAAAAAAAACAGTTAATATTTGTGCTTTCCTAAAGAAATGACAAGTGACAGTTGACTTATATGCGCCGTAAATAAATGTTTAATTTCGCTATTTATAATTCAATATAGTTATATTGTAAAAAGATAAACAAAAAAAGACAGTTAATATTTTTGCCTAGTCTATACCAATGAGAAGTGACAGCTGACGTACATGCGGCTCAGATAAATGTTTAATTTTGTATAAGTTACATTCTATTTGTAAAAGAGAATGATCATCTGCAATGAAAACGTAGTTAATATTTTTGCTTTTGCCGAAATAGAAAATTATCTGATTTTTATCCCTCTTTGTCGATCTAAGTTACTTCCATATTCTTAAAATGTTTAATTTCTTAATATATGTTAAGTTTTTTTTACCTAAAGAGTCTAAAAAAATCCAGTTAACATTTTTGCTCGAAATTTCTAACGAAAAATAGGTGTTTTTTTGAGATAACTCAAGGTTCCGTTTTTTCAAAATGTTTAATTTTTGGTTTCTACCAACGTATTTACTTATAACTTTGATATAGTAAAACAAAATTGCAGTTAATATTTTTTTCTAGGTCAAATTATATTTTTCCTGGCCTATGTGTGGTTTTCAAGTGATTACTGACTCATTGATATATGAGGATTTTGGCGTAGCTAAGTACCGAATTGTGAACAAACTTGTTTACATAATGCTCTTCTAGGATGATACATCCGTGTAGAAAATAACAGGTGTAGGTAGGTACCATGATACAATAAACGAAAGATAAGATTCCGCGTAGGCGACGGTTGGCCTGTGACGTCATTGCGAGCGTTCTAACCGGTGCCACACCGTAGTATTCCGTTATTCCGCATGCACACGACTATTAAATATCGTCGGCGTTTAGTGTCTAAATAATAATTAAAAAACTTTTAATAATCAGGTGTGCTGTATACGGATGTAATGTGGATGACGAAGGCAAAAACTTCGATAAAAATATAAGGTTTTTTACTTTTCCCAAAGACAAAAAATAAGTTTGTAATGAATATGGGTTCACTTGTGTATTCGTAAGAATAAATTTAATACATAACTTCTGCACGTATTTGCTCAAAACATTTTGAGAAAGATGATTATGTACGTAATCTGCAACACGAACTACTTGGATTTTCCCCGAGAAATGGTCGATTTAGAGCTTTAAAAAATGAAGCAGTGTCTTCCAAAAATTTACCAATCCCAAAAATTGAGCAAAATACTGCAAGATATTTTCGTTATAAAAAAGGAATAGAAAACAAACTTCTGGAAGAAATTTGCAATGAGTATGTAATTTTCTTAGATATCTTATACCTATAATTTTAATATTGAAATATTGAAATGTTTGGGTTTTTACATAATCACAGAACTATAGCGTTATATATATTGATTTGGCAACGAAGTACACCAGTCTGCGCATAGAATTCGTACTAGCCAGGCGCACCTATTCATAAAAAATACCCCTCTAACCACCGATTCTAGCCAAGTAAAACTTCTATGGAAACTAAACGGCTTTTTTTTCGCTCAAGAATGTTCTTCAGAATAAAGGCACTCAACCAAGATTTGAAAAATTTAACGATTTCTAAAAAAGAATGATGACAAAAATTATTAATTAAGAAAAACTAATATAAAAAACTTCTAAAAACTAAAGTCGCCTTTCAAACGGACAGTTTCTTGTTTTTTGCTACTTATGGTTAATAAACCTTTTTGGGTCGAAAGTAAACGTATATTATTTTTTCAAAATATATTTTCAATACAACTGTTTTGGCCCATTTATAATGAAGGTTGTGTTTAAAGTAAGCTTTTTTAGATTTATTTAATAAATATTAATTTGTAATTAGTTTTTCATTTAACCCAAGACACATATTTTCCTGTGAAATTGAGAAAATAGGTAAAACGTAATGTTTACATGCCTCTAACGTATGCATCTCAATAGAAACCACGCTCGCAATGACGTAACTGCGCGCGGCGGGTCGATATTCGGACGGCTAGGTATCATACCTTTCCCTCTTTATATCATGGGTAGGTACCTACTTATTTCCAAGTTGTGAGATACTTACCTAATTTTAAAATGTCAGTATCTTTCATATCTACTTGTCAATTCTAAAATTGAATACAGTTCATTTTAATTGCCTCTTAGAACATTTATCTGAGTTAAAAATACTGAGTATTCCCCCAGCTATAGGAGGAAACATAATATTATTGCAAACATTCCAATTACTACCGATATTCGCAAAGCCCTTGACAAAGCACGACTTTAATTTGCGTACACAAAAGCGAATAAAAGAAAAACATTTCTTTGATCTCGCATTGAATTACATCCACCCCAAAAATATTCGTAAATTTCCTGAAATTATCGCCATTATACAAAACGCCGGAAAAAACACTGTTATGCAAATACCACGGCGATTTAATTAATGGTTTCCGTGACGCCCTTAAACCCCACGGTCTCCCCCTTAATTAATATTCGCTGGGCGAGTATAAACAGGCGCTAACGATGCTCCCTCTTAATTACTTCGACGAGGGGTGAGGGCCCTTAAGGGGTGGGGGGGGGGGGGTCGAGGCATTCTCTCCTACTTCGTGCTTCAATTGTGCCGGAGGGGGAGGTTTTTTTAATAGGTGGGCAGAGGGTATGTGGAAAAAATGTGGGGAAAATATACGAGTGTATGGTTGCAATCAGTGGCGTACGGTGACATAATTATGTAGGGAAGCGATCGGGATCTACAATGCCGAATATTCGGTAAACTATTCGGCCCAATAGTTCAAAGTACCGAATACAATTTATAGAGTCCCTTATCAAAACGCTTTTTAAGAGCCTCTATGGTGATAAACTGAACACTAAACCCACACACAAAAATCTAAAAAAATACCCTTAGACCAGTCTTTGATAATTTCATGTTCTCAAAAAAAAAAACATGTAACCTCTATCAGTTGTTTTAAAATTTTTCTGTTCTTCGTTAGGTACTAATTAATTATGTAATCCTGCCGTGACTAATTTTTAACTAGTTGTCCAGACTATGTTCGATGCTATGTTTTTCCAAATGTTTTCTCTTTAATTATTGCCGTTAAATATCATCTTCTGTTCACATGCCTTTTTACGGTTTTGTAGAGGTTATCAAGGTAAAAAAAACACTCGAATTCCAGGAAATCTTCTCAATTAAATTAGAAAGCAAACATGACCAGCAAAATAATTTAGATAGCGTTTTGCAACCCTTTAACTACTCTTACTTTTTATCCAAGTCCATTTTAAATTGTCTAGTAATTTTTTTAACAGATTTTTTGACTTTTGTTTTTAAAATAATTGATGGCATAGGCCTACCTCATGAAATAATGTCACATTTCTCTTGAAAAACGAGTTGTGCAAATCCCTTTTCCAATAAACTGCACACTACACAATCATTTACCGTTTACCGAGATTACCACTCCTGGCTCTCCCGACATGTGGAAAACAAAAATGCAATAAATTTTTAAAAATATTTATCTTGAAAACTGAGAGGTTTCCGAAAAAATATTTGAGAAAACTTGTTACTTTTGGTTAGATGCGTGGCTCTTATTTCAGGGAGAGCCGATATACAAAAGACACTTAGGTAAAAGTTCAAGACTTAACTAAAATCACAAAGTTAATTTTTTCTGCACATCAATTATTAGCCTATATTTTTATAAACTTCTGTTTTTCTTTTGAAAGTCATTTTTCCTATGCAACGACAATCATTAAGTATTTTACAGAGAAGATTAGTGATCTAGATAATGTTGCTATACATGTTTCGTAAATTTTGTCGAGTTTATTTTTCCATGTGTATTGTTTTAAATGTATTTATTTGTTTGTCCGTTTTTATTAATGTAACCACAAAATGCCGCTACTCCCAGTGATGTAACGTATCGAGATATATCTATCTATAGATACTTTTTATGTACCTAGATACATATCTAGATACTTAGATACTAGATACATTTTTTTAGCCAAGATACCAAGACGTGCCACGTGCCTATATTTAATTTTTAAATTGTTCCTATGGGCAAAAATTAATTTTGACTTTATTGTAATTCAAATAGGATTAATGCTTTGCTTGGTGCAATCGATGAGGCAAACTTAATCGGCTAAATTGCGAAGCACCCTCGCTTGGTCATTAGGTATGTTTTTATTTCATAGTTAGCCACTTAGTATGCATCATTGATTCTACAAAGCATGTAATCCTAAGGTACTTCTTTCATCAATAGCCTCTCCCTCAGGAAAAAAGTGTTGTTCTCACAGCAAAATTCATGTTTCCCTGTTTCAAATTCCGAAATTCCTACTTCCAAAACTAAATTAATTTTATCCATTTTAACCGTAATTCTGTTGTCCTGTAGTGCTCTATGTCCTACTAAAATAGCCTGGTGTTCAATTAATTGAATAATATTTTTAAGACGTTATGAAACTATTTTAGAGATTTTTAAAAAATATAACACGGTTTTACCATCATCTGCGCCAGTCGAGCGTCTCTTTAGTACAGGAGGATGAAAACTTCGAAATGTTGTTAATGTTAAAAAATAAATAATACACATAATAAAATGGGGTGTGATCTAGTGATTTTTTTAAAATACCGTACATAAAGTAGGTACCTACCCAGTGCTCACTTTGGAGTGACGTACACGGTAAACTACTAACCCACAACTTGTTTTGATAGTGACAATCTAAACTTCACATTCGTCTAAACAGTTCTACTTTACCAACACACACACACGTGTTTTATAAATATGTAAGTAGGAAGTATATTGGTTGCCTTATGAGGTCTGAAAATTTATTAAATAACTGATAGTGTCTGAAAGTATCTGGAAGTATTTAGATATTTTTTTACCGTATCTGTATCTGTACCCAGATACTTTGGAAAAAATGTATCGGTATCTGTATCTAGATACATCTTCCAGACAGTATCTGTATCTGAATCTAGATACCGAAAAAAATGTATCTGTTACATCACTGGCTCCTCCAACTAGAGCCAACTACACTGAACGGGGCCCACGGAAACTATTGAACTATAATACTGTACAAAGAAGAAAGTAGATTTTCCTCAATATTCTGTAAAAGAAACACGAATTCCTCCCTAAACGTCCCCGTCTGTTTACAGTGATCCTGGCCCCAGCCCACTGCTTATCTCGGGGCTTATCTCGTAATCTCGTGAAAGGCCCCGCGGTGCCGCGGGGCCTTTATTAAGGCCCTAATCTTGTTTGTAGCGAAAGGACGCCTCTGCCCCCCCCCCCCCCCGGCCCCAACGCTCAATTAATTAGTGGTTGGCCTGAGCATAAGGGCGTAGGGTGGAGAATCTTAAAAATTGTTTTCCTGCTCATATTATGTTCGAGATGCCCTGTTAATTTGGTTGCTAAATTAGAGATTCATGGCTTGACTTGACTTGACTTGATATTCAAGCTACTTGACTTGACTTGAAATCAAGTCAAGTTTAAGTCAAGTAGTAATTTTCCAATATCAAGTCAAGTCAAGTATTTATTTCTCAAGTTATTGAAAAATCAAGTTTTTCTTGAAGCTACTTGATTACTTGACTTTTTATCAATTTCAAATTTTATTATCAGTTAGGACAGTTAGGTAAATAATAATAATAAACCTTTGCATTGTACACTTTTTTGCAGAACTAGGAAATAACAAAAATAAACTGTTTTAAGTCCGTACCAAAATTATGTGTATAGTCTGTGTGACAACAATAACTTCTATTTGTTTGTCTGTGTCTGTGTAACATAGACAACAAAAACTTCTATTTGTTTCACGTTAACACCGTTCAAAGCACTTTTTCTTCTTAATATATAAACATTTTTCTCGGAAACTTGGTTCTTATTTTGTGTGTTAATAATAAATAAACATGTTCACAAGTAAAAGTAAATTTTATTTTATTGCCAATTTTAGAGATTCATGGCTTGACTTGATATTCAAGCTACTTGACTTGACTTGACTTGAAATCAAGTTCAAGTCAAGTAGTAATTTTCCAATATCAAGTCAAGTGAAATATTTAATTTGTCAAAAGCTTGATTTTCAAGTCAAGTCAAGTTATTTGTTAAAATGTCAAGCTACTTGACTTGATGAAACCCTATGCTAAATTCATAAGTTACCTAGCAACGCTTAAGTGACGAGGATCATAAAATTATTAAGAGAATTCAACACACATGATAGCTTCCAAATAGACTTCAACTTTTATGCATGGTACATTTTATATGAGAGCACAATGGTCTAGTGGCATGATTTCCGCTTTGTGTGCGAGAGGTCCCGGGTTCAAATCCTGGTTCTGGATGCTTTTTTTATTTTTAAATCACATTTTAGAAGAGGCAAGATATTTATAATTTTTGTAGTTAATTTATTTAATAAGTTTGGTTGTCAAATTACGCCTAAACGCTGAATAATTAAATTATTGCAGTTGTTAAATTCTCTTCCTAAATACAACTCATGGTATGCCTAATAAAAAAATAAAATATTGTGTCAAAATTTACTACTCATGGCGATTTCCGTCTCACGTATTTTATAATACACATAGTGCTTTGACTCCTTTCTGGGATTCCTTATTCAAAGGTAAATACCAACAATAATAATCCGTTTTCGAAAAGTTTCTCCAAACTCCCAGCGCCAATGGCACGACAGAACGGACCGTCGGACGGCGGCCGCGGTAGCGGTTTCGCGGGCGGCCGTTACAGCGGCTACGTCACGCGCCCGGCTGCGGCTAACCGCGACACCCCCCCCCCCCTCCCCCGAACCCCCACCCCTGCGCGGACATGTGTAGCGGACGCCCCCGCGCCCCCCCCCCCCCGCCGCCCCACCTGGTCGAGCGTTTGCGTCCCACTTACGCCATGACGGCCGGGATGTGCTCCTCTCGCGCTTCGTCGCGCGCCGACCGTTCCTACCGACTGCGCCACGTTACATGGCATTATGTATAGTTATAATTAAATTATTATAGCGGAAGTTAATTTGAAATAAACGTAAAAATTAAGATAACAACTAGTACAGCGTAACTAACTTTCCAATTTGATTCAACAAAGTAAGTGCCTATCTCAGATAAATAACCAAGGATGGATAGATGGAGTAAGAACAAAAAGTAAACAGAGACAACATCTGTTTGACTGATGCCACGTACTCCATTGTTTACGGCATTTCACTTCAAAATAGTCGGATTTAATAATGAGAACGAAGGCACACCCCCCATAACGCTAAATTAGTTATTAATTTCTTGTATGTAACAATTTTAAACTAAAACTAAATTGCGCTGTAATTATAGTCGCTAATTATCACTTTAATAAAATCTTCGACAGATACCTCAAACCGCCCAACATGGCAACGCCGCCGTTGCCGCCGCGGGTGCCGCGTTCGTTAACTCGGCGGTATTTGTTTTGTGTTTGCCCAGCAAGTCCGATTGTTTACGTATGCATTTTTCGGGTTTTCAATTGTTTTTCTGTTAATTTACAGGCTATTTTTTTATTACTATTTAGGATATAGTGACTGATTTTGTATAGAATGGGGCGCAGAAAGTGGTAAACGTTGTACACAAGGCCGTAATGTTTGTTTACTTCGGTAAATTTACATAATATGTTGGTTGACTACAAACGTGTGTATTTTGATGCTATTGCTCCCTCTATCCTTGGTTATTTCTCTGAGGTGCCTATAATTACCATGCAAAATAATTATGGAACATTTGACTTTTTTAGTTTATTCTAAATTCTATGTAGGTTGATCAATTCCAGCTGGAAGTTTCTATAAAAATTTAAATAATCGATTAAATTAAAGGAAACTGATACAAACTATACCAGGAAGTGCAATATCAGTTAGGCAAAATTT
The DNA here is from genome assembly GCA_963920635.1 of Pseudeuparius sepicola. Lineage (NCBI taxonomy): Eukaryota > Metazoa > Arthropoda > Insecta > Coleoptera > Anthribidae > Pseudeuparius > Pseudeuparius sepicola. Next base: position 11,208,216 of record OY987300.1, on the reverse strand, counting down.
TTTGTTTAACGAGGTTTTATACATACTCGCTTATAAATTTGAAATACATACTCTATACATCCATACATACATACATACATACATACATACATACATACATACATACATACTATAGACATCCATACATACATACATACATACATACTATAGACGTTGTGCATAAATATAGAGCAAGATGTTATAAATCGAACCCTTTCTGCAAAATTCGTTTCCTTTTATTTAGAATCAATGTAAATTGTAAATTGTGAAAAAGTTCAAATAAGCACAAAGGGGAAAAACATAAAACCTCAAAAAAGCAAAAAAAACACAAAAACAGCTATCGCAATATACTTAATTTTGGGTAATTCGTGATGCTTAAAAGCCTGTCTTTACTAGAGACTGGAGAAAGAGACGCAAAAAAATTGGAAAAAAGCACAAAAAAACTTTTGCAATATACTTATAGTTTTACACAATTCGTGTAGAAATTAAATATAATATCATGGTTGCTTATAAAAGCATTAAGCACAATGCTTAAATCCGGTCTCTATTTATTAGTGACTATAAAATAATAATTGCTATAGGTAAATTCCTATGATAATTTACTTAGGTGCATACTTTACATTTTAATATGAATAAAAAAACACGTCTATAAAGCATGCAAAATGTATTAATCATAAATAAAAATCTATGATTATGATAAACAAAACTATACAGGGTGGCCCACCACGAACTGCATCGATCTATATATGGAAAACTAAAAGTAGGAAAATTCTGAAAATTTGGCACCTCGCCAATGCCGATGGGTGCTGCTCAACTAAAATATTTTGGTGAATGTGGCACTTCCGGTTAAACCGGAAGTCGATATCAACTTTCTTATTTCAAATGGAACACCCTGTATATTATTGCATTTTTGGATTATAGGCATCATTTTGGAACAAAAATATGCAACATGTCCTATGTCTAAATCCAACCGTTTTTTCAGAACATAAGAACGATAGCAAAAATTATCTTATAAAGCGAAATCCAACAGTACTCGTGGAACATAAAATAAAAACCGGCCATAATTTTAATTTTGAAGGAGTAACTATCTTAAACAGAGAGCCCAATTATAAGAAAAGAATTTTACATGAGATGGTGCACATTAAGAGGGAAAAAAGATCAGTCAATAAAAGAACGGACATAGAAAATCTAACCTCAGCTTATTTCAATATCATTAACAAACTATGAATATTTACCTACATTGAGGTGTTCTACCCAAGCATATAAGTCTCTGTTTTCTTATCTTTTCTTTACTGGAATTGTTTTTCTACATCTAACTATCTAGCCACATTGTTCTTTTTGAATTTTAACGTAAGTGATGGTGACAAAATTTTTATACATCTATTTTAAGTTTTAAATCTGTTTCCCGGTGTAACTAGTATCTCTTTTACCTAATTCTTCCTGTGGTATGCTAATCATAGGATATGACAAAGAATTCTACATTTAAATGTAAGTATTTTAAACTAGTTTTCTTCAAAAAATTGATCCCTATACACCCATTATAACAAACCTATCAACAATTTTTGGATCGAAAATTCTTCAATTTCGTTTTTGAGATATTTGCATTTTTCCGAAAAAAATTACAGGTGCAGACCTAAAGTCAATTAGCAATTTATACGAGGAAACCGCGAAATTTCAAAACGAATTTTTGGCCCTGACCTAGTGATCTCTGCTGAGAAATAAATCCGTTCTTATACAGGGTGTTCACAAAATATGAATAAAAATTACATTCAAAATGTGCTTAAATCTCGAAATTTTCAAATGGAAAGCCCCATTTTTTTAATGCGATCTTATTCACCACAAAAAATGATGACAACTTTGTGTAAGGTTTCCTATACCTAAATGCAGTAATTTTCGATTAATTTACGAAAAACCCACTTTTCGCCCATAAAATGCGGGGTTTGCTTAACGCATGGAAAATCATATTAGCCCTGGACGTTAGATTATTTAAATTTGTTTATTATCTACGGAGAATGCATAATCTTCGTTTGTGTAATTTAAGCGCGCCGGCATTATAGTTGACAATAATTTATAAACCAAGTGACATTTCCTCAGCCGCGATTGTCTTTTCAACGTCCAGGGCTAATATGATTTTCCAAGCGTTAAGCAAACCTCGCATTTTATGGGCGAAAAGTGGGTTTTTCGTAAATTAATCGAAAATTACTGCATTTAGGTATAGGAAACCTTACACAAAGTTGTCATCATTTTTAGGGTGAATAAGATCGCATTAAAAAAATGGGGGTTTCCATTTTAAAATTTCGAGATTTAAGCACATTTTGAATGTAATTTTTATTCATATTTGGTGAACACCCTGAATAAAAACGGATTTATTTCTCAGCAGAGATCACTAGGTCAGGGCTTCTGTTACACGATGCCAAAAATTCGTTTTGAAATTTTGCTCTTTTCCTCGTATAAATTGCTAATTGACTTTAGGTCTGCACCTGTAATTTTTTTCGGAAAAATGCAAATATCTTATAAACGGTTGGATTTAGACATAGGACATGTTGCATGTTTTTGTTCCAAAATGATGCCTAGAATTCAAAAATGCAATAATATACAGGGTGTTCCATTTGAAATAAGAAAGTTTATATCGACTTCCGGTATAGCCGGAAGTGCCAGATTCACCAAAATATTTTAGATGAGCAGCGCCCATCGGCATTGGTGAGGTGCCAAATTTTCAGAATTTTCCTACTTTTAGTTTTCCATATATAGATCGATGCAGTTCGTGGTGGGCCATACCCTGTATTCTTTTTATAACACAATACACAAAAATAAAAATGAACTTGCAAATACAGCAAACAAAACATATATTCATGTATTATAACCCAAAACAAAAAAATAATAATGAACTTAAAAATACAGCAAGCAAAACATTATTCTTTTTATATAACACAAAACAAAAAATAAAAATTAACTTACAAAATATAACAAAAAATAATAATAATACTTACTGCTTGGACGTATCCAAGTTGGATACTTCGGGATTTGAGAGCCATGAATTTAAACACATTAAACTTCGCGCAGCTTCTTTTCAAGCAATTTCAAGAAATCTTGAATTTAAGTCAAGACGTTAGCTTTGAAGAAACCGTCGAGTCAAGACATATTTACTTCCTTGATCTTGAATCTCAAGTCAAGTCAAGAAATTACGTTCAAGTCCAGATTTCTCGACTTGATGTAACCCTATAAAGAAACTGCACGCGTGCCCGAAAATCGAGTGAACGGCTGGAGTGGGGGTTGCCGATGAACGCGCGCGGCGTAGATCGTAATAGGACGATGATTTCGAATCGCTTTAGCTTCTTTTCTGTAATTATGCACTTTAAAAATGGACCAAGTAGGTACAGTAAACATACTAAGTATAGGTACAGTAAACATACTAAGTAGGTACAGTAAACATACTAAGTAGGTACAATAAACATACAGGGTTGTTCATAGCTTACTGTAGACCGATACAGCAACTATAGAAAAAATGTGTTCTTCTAGCGAAGTGGGTAATGTTTTCTCTTAAAAAAACTATGTTCGGCAGTCCGGTTCAGTATTATAATTCGACCTCAAGTATCTGTTCGTGCACTTTTCACTGTACCGCGCCATAAATTTTAAATTATCGTGTGAAACCAAACGGCCGTCCCTCACCATAATTTCGCGTTTAATGAACTTTAAAATAAAAACGAAATAACGCAACGAGGGCGGGCTCCGTAATAATGCCCGAGATAATAATCGGAATATCCAATGTTAGTTGGCGGCGTGTTACAGCTTAATTCCCCAGGGTATATTAGGCAAATTTGCATGCGCCAAGGCCGCCCGTATTTCCCTTTGTATAAATTCGAAAGCCGATCTCCACCTGCATGTGTTGGCGCGACACTCTAGTTACTAGTTGGCGTTTGGCTTCGAGTGCAAAGTGTGGCGCCATCATGCGGTGCGATTTGCATAGTGCGAGTTTGGGGCTAAACAGAGTATAAACTCACTCCAGTCCCGTGTCCCGTATACGTATACTGCGGGAATGCGATCCCTGTTTGATTTCAGTGCACCTAAGGCGGTCTGGTAGTGTGAAAACTTCCAAGTCTTGGGAAGTTTTAAGTAGAACACCATAATATACAGTGCTATACAGGGTGGAACTGAATCATGGTACACCCCACTTTTTTCCCTTGTTTTTTGAGATACAATTTTGTAATTTATCATGTCGATGTCGATGTTTATAAATGTAACTTTTTGACGTGTAAATTCATTTATTTCCGCTTCCGGTTTTACGGGAAGTGACATTCACTTTTGTTTTTGAAATGGAACACCCTGTATATTATTTAAGTTTCGGATTCTCCTCGATGTACTGAAACCAACGATGCCTCACAAGTGACATTTTGGCCGACAGAAAGTGGTTTTTCTTTAACTTATTTGGATTTGCAATAATAACCTAAAGGTGGCTATGAAACAAATGAACTTCGACAAACTGAACATCTTTAATGAACTGTCAAACCGTCTGTCTACAGCAAAGTACTTCTCTTATAATAAACTACGGTATCAATGTGTTGTCAATTAAAACAACTGCAAAAATAGTGTTTGCGAAATGCCGCAAACTTACACAAGATCAGAAAAAGTGGATATGTTGAATCCAAAAATGCATTCAAATGAATGGCGGGCATTTCGAACACTTACTATAAAATCGGTGCAGAGTTGCCATTTGTTTGTATTGACATTGTTTTCAATAAATATTTGATGTTAAAATTTCATAGCCACCTTTATAGTTTATTATTGCAAATCCAAATAAGTTAAAGAAAAACCACTTTCTGTCAGCCAAAATGTCACTTGTGAGGCATCGTTGGTTTCAGTACATTGAGGAGAATCCGAAACTTAAATAATATACAGGGTGTTCTATTTAAAAAACAAAAGTGAATGTCACTTCCGGTAAAACCGGAAGCGGAAATAAATGAATTTACACGTCAAAAAGTGACATTTATAAAGTAACATCGACATGCCAAATTTCAAAATTGTATCTAAAAAAACAAGGGAACATAGTGGGGTGTACCATGATTCAGTTCCACCCTGTATAGTGAATAAATTCGATGAACATATTAACCTCGTAAGATTTATATTAGATGCGATACATGCCATCGTTTGGCATGCTTTCCTTATGCTTTCCCCATCTGTCGTTAACGGAATATGAAAAACACTGAAAATATGAGAATAAAAATAAGTATATTAAGTATTCCAACTGCATCCTATTATATTAGCCAAATAAATGAACCTAAAATAAAGAATAGTAATTTCTTGATTTTTTTGCAGAACTATACCTACTACTCACATGGTTATCTGGAAGTAAAATGGAGGTTACCATTTACGAAATATACAGTGTGGATAGAAATTGTGGAATATTGCTTAGGTATATTTCTTAAAATATTCCTAATATGAAAAACTTGTTTTAATAAAAGTGTTAGGGGAAATTATTTTCCGTTTAGTGATATCAAGCAATCCTTCGTAGCACAAAAAATGTGGTTGCCATGGTAACCGACTTGATTTTTTTAAATGGCACCATATACTTTTTTTGGTGAAAATTGATACATTGGAACTTTCTGAATACGATACAATACAATTTTAATGGGGTCGCATAAGAAAAAAATACAAAAAAAAGTTTTCTATTATGCTATTGACAATCAGAACAATGGGAAACTGTCACTAGCTGTCAGTTGCTTGTAATTGTGTGCATTGTTACAGTAAACGTACTTTTTTACTCAATTTTCTGTGTACTTAAGTACTTTAGTAAGTTATAATGGCGCTTGAATTAAGTGAAACGGAAAGAATACAGGTTAACATATTAAGTACTTAAGTACACAGAAAATTGAGTAAAAAACGTTTAGTGTAACAATGTACACAGTTACACAGCTAGTGACAATTTCGCATTGTTCTGATTTTGGCATGGCTAACTTGATGTTAATAATTATTTTGATAAACATTGTCAATAGCATAATATAAAACTTAATTTTTTTGTATTTTTTTCTTATATGCGACCCCATTAAAATTGTATTGTATCGTATTCAGAAAGTTCCAATGTATCAATTTTCACCCAAAAAAAGTATATTGCGCCATTTAAAAAAATTAAATCGGTTACCATGGCAACCACATTTTTTGTGCTACGAAAGATTGCTTGATATCACTAAACGGAAAATAATTTCCCCTAACACTTTTATTAAAACATGTTTTTGATATGAGGAATATTTTATGAAATATAAGCAATATTCCTCAATTTCTATCCACACTGTATATCGATGACATCATAAACCTGTGAAAAACAGGCGAAATAAAGAGAACATGTCTAATGATAGAATCTAATATAAATCGTTCAATGATTATCTAGGAATTCCTAAAAGTTTTCAGGGGTTACACTGTATGTATTGTATACTTCGGTAATTTTCACACTTCGATAATTCCAAAACCTAAATGGCCGAGGCTCGACAGGATTTGGAAAGTGGATTTCGGGCCAATATTGCCCCGTCCTGAATTTATACGGTTATTATCAAAATTAACGCCGGTACAAAATGGGTAAATCGCGTTTACGCGTGCCAAACACGCGGACCGACAATGTCCACACAATTTACACGGCAAACGCCACTTGTTTACAGGGCAAAATACAAAATACAGAATGCGGTGGTGTATCAAACATTTGACAAGGCCGACTAGTCGCGAATAGGTTTAGAATCTGCCACTGATATACTGGAAGTAACGTATAAGTGAAGTACTGGGTTCTCTACCTACTACTTTTGTGTACTACTTTGTGTACTACATAGACAATACGAAATAGGTAGGTACTACCAAGGCCCCCTTGATTCATCAAAACTGGAAAAATATTCAGGAAATTAGTTGCGAAGCAAGCCAGGCTTGGACCACACTTATACAATACAGACAATACACACTCTATGACTCAGGGTGGTGCTACTGCATTGGTGTGGATTTCACATTTGGCTGTATCTTTATGATATACTATAAGATAAGGTCTATCTTCATCTAGTAACAAGAAATAGCATTTTTTAAATTTAGTGACCCATAGTTGGCAGCGTTTAGTCCAGGGACGCTTTAAACGGCTTCGCACATTGACACATGCACATACGAGTATATTTCTTATGTGTCTCATATTGAAATCAAAGTGAAAAATAATAATATTGACCAGAACTTCGTGACATTATTATAGCGGCTTGTCAAAGCATCACTCGACTCTCGACTGCAATGTGATGATAAATAATCGTAGGCGTACTGAGAAGTGTATAATAAGAGAATTCGGTGGGTTAATTGAAATGGATAAGATTTAAATTTTTATGTTGTAGTTTTCTCATTTAAAGCAATGTAACCTTGTTGTAATGGTTTCATTAGTTAATGTTAAAAACAATAAAATAAATTCGTATCTCAATATAAAAAATAATATTTTTTTTCTTCGACACCCTGTAAATTAGGACAACGAATCCGTAATCACTTTTTTTCTAAAAAATCGCTAATAGGACTTCTCGAATTATTGTCCCATAAAAATGGTCGTACTTACAGCTTAAAGACAAAACTGCCTAGCGGTCTAATGCGCATTTTGAAGACCTACCTAACAAAAAAAAGTTTTTGAAAATCGGTTCAAAAATAAAAAATTACAAGGGTGGGAACACCTTAACGTGGACACACTGTATGTGCACGTGAATGTTCTAAGTTTTAACGCCAATAATAGTGTTATGTTTATTGTCACCTGCAATCCACACTTAATCGAACCATTGTACCCATACTACAAGTTACCTCTATAATTCACGAATTCTCCAATAATATTATAAAATTGCATTCGACTTACCGAAAACGCGGACGTAAACATAACTTAAAACGTCGAAGTGTTCGAATTTCGAAGGAGAGGCGCGTCCATGTATTTCATGGGCTGAGGCTTTTCATCACTGCTTCTAAATATTATTATTGCAAGGCGAACAAAGGGAAAATAAAATCGGAAAAATATTTAAACAAAATAATGCCAATTTCCTAACGAAACATAACATTTTTTAAATAGAACTCTGCCGGAGTCTGCCGTCACTTCAGAAGCCTTGGAAAATTCTAGGGGCATACAACATAAATCTAGTGACTAGATAAGGAAAGACCTTAGTATATCGGTTTTAATTATTGATGCACCATCGACAGGATCCGACACCCTGTCACTCTAATATTCGTCCGGCCGTTTCGCCCCCGAAATCGCCGGTACCGTTTTCGAATTCCGGAGTGAATAATCGACGCCCACCGCGTGACACCACCGCCGCCCGTGAATAATGCACAAGTCGGCAATTAGAGGCGAGCCGACTAAATCCGCGGGTTAATTATTTGTCCGCCCGCCGGCCATTATTACAATAAATAATCGAGGTGTGCCGGGGGTGGGACAGTGATTGCGGCGGTTCATTATTTCATGAGAGCACCGCTGCACACATTTAAGAGCGATGGTGACATCAAGATAAATTTTCTTGTATTTAATATACGTAGAGGTTGATTGGTTCACCTGTGTGTGTAGACGTTATAAAATTCTCGCTGTAATAGAATATCGCGCGCAGCCAACTAAAATAAATCCAGCGCGATTACGTGGCCACGGCCGGCGGCGGGTAACTCGAGTAAACAAAACAGTCGCCCCGGGGGTAGTGGGGAGGGGTTGGTCCGCCCCATGCATTATTCAGGCGGATTAGCCCTCGACTTTATCTAATTAGGCGAGCCCAGTTGTGCGCCGGCCGCGTTTGCTGTTGTTCCTACCGACTGCGCCACCTCAACCGACACTGCCGGGACCACGTATACCATCGAGAGTGGTAGGGAAGTCGCACACGGGACAAATTTGCTGCGTTTCAGGCGCCCGTCTCCAGAAGGGGATAGGTTTCAACTTGGCAATAAGTAAGACGAATTTGATGGGAACGTTTTCCAACAGCATTTTGAATATGATCCCATCTGGATAACTACACTGTTTTATAGTTAGTTTATTAAGTTGTAATCAGGGCTGCGCACATAACATTCTACCCCCCTTAAGTTTTTGTTTTAGAATTTAGAAAAAAGTTGAATATGTGAATTGTAGAAAAGGTTCTTGGGATTTCATATAGGTATTCATAAAAACAATAATTATCGAATATCGCCTCTCGGAGATAGAGAACAAACTTGTGCTTTTTTGAATGGAACACCCTGTATACTGAAAACTGTCAAACTATGTTTATAAAAACAATAATTATTGTTTTGAATTTCCCATGGCAATCTTGCTTTTTTCCGAAATTCAATATTTCAAAGGACAGTTTTGTGGAAACTATACTAGAGCAAACATATTAGGTAACATGTATATTATCGTCAGAAATATCATAAGGGCATCTAATTTTTCCGAGAAAATCGAAAAAACACGTTGCTATAAGTCATATTTTAACAAGAAGCATAAGTGCTGGTGGCAACAAAAATCCGAGTCGAAGACGAGGATTTTTGCACCTGCATGAATGCATGTTGTTAAAGAAATATTACTTAGCATTGTGTTTTTTTGGATTTTTTTCACAGGAAAAATTAGATGTCCGAATGGTATTTGACAAGACTATTTCATGAGTAACAGATTATTGTGCATATGCATAGCTTACAAAACATATTACCTCTTATACAACATCTGTCAAGTTTTGCCGCGGGTAAACTCAAAAAAACTGCTAACAGGTGCTGTCATACAGTTTTTACATCTAGAAACCACTTGTAATTCAAAATTGCGCGTTTGTGATTGGTGGAAATTAAGTCGTTGAAATCATAAAAAAACCATGAATTTCGAAAATCAAAAAATATACAGGCTGTTTCATCTAAAAAACATAAGTTTGGTCTACAGTATGACCTACTTCAAACTTTGATTTTGACGTTGTGTCCACAAACATGTTTTCCTTATTTCTGTATTATGTGGCTGTGACGATTTATTTGTTGTTCCACTTACTTAAGTTTGGCCGCCAATTTCCTTCTCTAGAGAGACTCCTTTTAATTAAACTAATAGTCGGTCATTATCAGGGCGTACCTGAAATAAAAAATACTGCCGAAAATACTCCAAAACAAAAGTATGGTTTCAAGACGCCTGCTACGCCAATACCTACCGCCCTTTTCATCCATAATTTATATTCGAATCGAATCGATACGATTAATACGAGATCGGCCTGGCGTGTTTTCCGTTTCGCAGACAGCCATTGTGTTCCTGGGGAGTTTGTCCGGACCGAATTAAAATTTGAAATTTCCGCAGGTATATGCGCATTTCACGGCCCGATTATCATTTCATTGAGTCGCTCTGTCGTGTCACCTCTACGTCACTCGACTAGGAATGCGGTGTGGCTCTTTAATAAGGTGGGATATTTGATAAGCTCGGTTTAAGTTGGGCAATGAATGGGCAATGAATGAACATGTAACCATACCAAAATAAGGCAACGTATTGCTTTGATATTAAATTTGTTTCATTACATTGGCCTAGTGCTCAATAGTGGAGTACAGCTTCCGTCCGTTAGATGGCGGAGGCAAAAGACATTCGGCTGAGGGTGAGAGTTTAACATGATTTAATCTGTCTTTGCGTTTCTGTAATGAATCGTCAGGATCGCAATTTGACCTCCGCACAGATATAATGATGTCTGTGGTTCTCCGGCATAGGCATGTAAGAAGCGCCGTTGGTGCCATCCAGCGGCCAATAGCGAAACTATGACGGGAGAAATTAAACTTCAGGCTATCATCCGTGGAGGGCGGTATGTAACGAATTAAGAACTTTGCAATAGAGTAGCATGTAGCGGTGATTACTAGCATTCTAATCAGTACACATGGAGCTTACAGCTTAGTCGCTTCAATGCACAGCCACAGCCGACTCTAGGGGAAGCCCTGAAGTATAGAAAACTGGCAACAAGGGATGCGGGTCCACGTCGTGTGCCCTGACACTCCCTATCGGTTGATTTTACAAGGAATTTACCAGAATTAATTTGTGTAGTGCGGGTAGTGCTATCGTCGCCAGATTGCTACGACGAGGCAGTGTGTCTCTGGGCGGAAACAGACAGCCCGAAGTGCTGGCGACAGCTTTTTTATAAATTTGTTTTGTTTGTGAAAAAATGAAACATTTCTCTAAAAGTGAAAGATCGTTTCTTTACAATTTCAAGCCTCAAGATGCCTAGAACCGTCGAGGGAAGCTAGAACTTAGTTATATCAAAGTTTACAGAATATTTTATTCTGTAAACATTGGTTATATACCTGGCTGTAAGTCAAATCGTAATAATAACTTGAAGTAGCTAGGTTTTCTTTGCTTGACGGCAAGCGGTTAACTCGTATTCATTTTGGGCTTTCCAAAGGACGAAAATTTAAGAATAAAATGATTAAGGGCCAACTGCATAGACAAACTAAAGTACCCTTTAAAATTGTTTATATTGTTGCAAAAGTTTATTTACCTAATGTTAAAGTCAAAAGATAATTTAGTTGAATGTAGGTATTATGAAATTGACCCTAACTGCCATTTCACAACATGCCGTTCTCTGTTCGCTTGTTGTTTATATTTTTATGAAAATTTAACCATAAGGGAAGAATAATAGTAATCATCATTTGCCTGATGGCGCACTTTGCGAAAAAATCTCACAAAAATTCGACTTACAACAAAATGTAGTTCCCTCTATTTGCCGAAATTTACCATATTATTTGTGTAAAATGTACCTATCTACACCAGGAATCGTACTTACTTTAAATACTGATACTTCTGTGTTTATTTTGTTACTTGTTACTGCCTTTATTGTCTGTTAAACAAACGGCCCTACTTACTTAGGTACCCTATTATTGAAACAAAGTTCACAAATGTATCTAATTATATGTAATTAAACATTTATTAGAAAAGATAAACTAAACCAAAGTGCAGACCCGTTGAACCGACCGACCCGTTGCGGCGTTGCCACATGTTTGCACAGGGCTTGTAAGCTTGAGAAGGTTGTAGCACAGCGGTCGGATATTTTCGACTACTATTACCTACTTAGATACACAAAATAATTATTGTTGTAACTGATGCCGCTATCGGAGGAATCGCATTTCCGCTGCCGGAAATCTGGCATGTTTAATTTGCAGTAATTAGTGGCGACAAAACAGGCTTTACGAGTATGTAAACCGGCCACATTATCCAAATATCGAAATTAATTATTAGTACCATAATTAAAATCAATTGGACGTACACCGGACTAAACATTTACATTAATAAAATTAACTCCGGGATCGAGACCGCGGCCGTCCGGCCTACGGGCCGTCCCAACAAACACTTCATTTGAATAAATTACCGGCTGGCTTATTATCATAACACAATTACACCGGTCGGGCGATGAAACGCACTGAGGACATGGTGTAGTCGGCGGCCACGCTGGAATTTACAATCGTTGGGATTGTCGACAAGGGTCGTTCGTAAATGTATAGGGTACCTAATATACTGGCAAAATAATTTGGCACTAAACACACACCGTGGGAAATACTAAAAACTGCATAGCGATTTGAAAAAATACAATGTTTCCTTATACTGATAAAACAATAAATTGCACCTGTTACCCGTCAGCAGACTTGGGCAATACTCGAGTACATGTACTCTAAAATAGCCCTCATTGTATTCGAGTACATCACGTCGAGTACAGATACTCCGATAAAATTCTGATGTACTCTAAATGTACTCTTGATGCACTCATAAATTTTGCATTTCGGAATAGACTTGTCTGCTCTCCCACCAGGCCCTCCACGGCATGACGTCCCTGTTCACTTGATTTGAAACTTGAACACTTTTAGAATATGGTTTTCTTTATTATTAGCATTGAATATTTTTCAAACTTATACGATAATTCAAGCGCATATTTTGACGTTCAAATTTAGTTTTTTCACTAAGTTGAAGTTAGGTAATTTGTATGATAATTTGAAATATTGAATTTTTTGTCAGTTCAGAAACGTGAAAACCAGGTAAACCTTGGCAACAACGCTGAAACCTAAGCAATCAGTGTTTTTAGGGGCATGACGTCACGATTCTAGAAAATTTGTATTTAATATATAGGTATTTCATTTCAAGCCCTTTCTCGATCGCAAAAAAATAGAAAAAATATTTTAAGCTTTATTTTGAAAATAATTCATTATTCAGTTATAAACAAAATGTGTGAAGTGACCTATTAAAAACGTAAAAAAAACATTCGTTTTTGCTTCCCTTCTCACTTCTCATAATTAAATAAAAACATTGTACTCAAAATGTACTTGAAAAATACAGTGTTTCAAGTACATGATACTTCAAATGAATGAGTCCTTGGTAGATTGTGTACTCGTACTCGAAGCATGTTAAGTATATTTAAGTTGTACTCGGATGTTTCGTTATGAAAGATAAGAATTACTCCATACTATGAGGTACTCTTTAAGAGACACAATTACAGATACTTAGTTATAAACTCTTAACCGCACCAATCACTACCAGGGGATGTTTCACAACTTAACAGTTCAGACTAAAATCAATTATTACAAAAGATAAAGACGAAATTATTTGTAAGTTTTTATTTTGTTGTTGAAAAAAATTTCTGAATAATCAAAAAGATTTCAGCTGAAAACGACGAAATTTGAACGCCTCCGCGATTTGGAGACAGCAAAAGAAAATAATAAAAAAATGTTGCCGAAGAGATCTCTGAAGAAATATAGGAGTTAACAGATAATTTCGTAGTTCACGGTATTGCTCCTTAATAGTTTCATCTGTCTGTGTGATTTACTAATAATTATTGTCCTACGCTCACTGGGATTACTACGGTTTCTAGGGTTTTCCGTAGTACCTACTTGAGCGAATGCTATCCTAGTTATATCGGAAAAAGCCGGCCCTAGCCACAAAAGTCAACGAAGACTCAATAATAGTAATTGCCCCCCCCCCCACAGGAGTATTGTGAGGGTGAACAATTATTATTGTTATAATTGCACAAAAAATGTGGCTATCTCGACTCAAGCATTGAAGCATTGAATACCAATTTAAATATGATGTGAGTTTACTATTTGGCAAAAGGCTATTGGAAACGTTTACTGTTTTTATACTGCTTGACACTGCAGAAAGAGAAAAACAAGGTTGAGCCTCCGCCCGCCTCTGTTTGCATAAATCTCCCCCCAATCACACTTTTTCCACCTCTTTTGTGCTTGCTGTGCGAGACACGGCGTAACACAAAAGAACCGACAGAACCGTGGCGGACAGCGCCGCTCAAAACCCTCCAGCGGATTAGTACGGGCAAATGTCAACACGTCCGCATCGGCCCAGATCCCTAGGAAAGCAAACACCATCTGGTTTTTTTTTGGCGGCGGGGCCACCTTTGTTTTGCGAGCGAGATTATGTATACCCGTGCTTTATACAGTGTGATTCAGTCATGCTGTAAACAATTTTAACCACACAGTCGGGGGTGGCCTACTTAAAAGGAAAATGCCCAAGTCTAAAACAGGGGGGCAAATCAACCTTATTACCCCGGTAAGTCGGCGCTCCGGTATGCTATGTTGCCGCTTGTGCTCACCGCGGAGTTCTGGCGTACCAATAACCAACCCACTCGCCGCCGACAGCTGTTCGGGTGAACGACCCGGCGCAGCGAGGTGCAATCGCCAGTAATGCCGAGTCGAAGACAGGGGAAAGGACTCTGCTTCTCTCGCCGTTTCGCGCTGTGGGCCGTAGAAGCCGCTGTCGCCGGACTCTACTCACAGCTCGTGCTCTTGTATGCCTTGTTGCTTGGGGTTCCACAGCATAAGTATAATCGGGCTTGCTACACGAGAAAATTACTATCGGATACAATCTTATGAAAATACAGGTAGTGCGTTTGTAAGTTTTGTGCTGTTTTAATAATTGATGCTCAAGATTTTTGGGCATTAGGTACATTTTTACAAAATAAGAAAAGCGAGTCAAAAAGGTAATAAATTAACTTAGACCATGATGTTTTTATCGTTACATTTTTTGAGATTTCTGTGAAAACGTAAAAACCTACATTTATGATATGTGCAACTGACAACTGCACATCAACCTTAGTGGTTTTAATGCACTTCGGAAAATGTCTTTATATTTTTTAAACAGAATGAATATTTAGTGTCCCCATTATAATTTTAAAAGAAATGGCTTGTGGCATATGGGACAAAATGCTTTGGTAATTGGCAACACCAAACTAGTTGGAAATTGTGTATGGGTCTTTCGGAGGTGTGCAGACCACGACAGGTACCTGTTTCGGGCTTGTTGGCCCTCATCAGGCAGACGTAGCGCACCTCAGCCGAAAAGACCCAAACACGTTGGCTTAGTGGAAAAGGAACTAGTATAATGCGGTGAGCATTTACCATCCAACGCCATCTAGCTGGTACTGCCAAAACCAAAGCAATGTGAGTGTGTATATATCGACCGGTCGATCGACATATAAAAAGAACTCGGCAAAGCGGCGCGGCGCGGTGGAAAAAAAAACCAGAAGAAGCATACATACGGGGGCCAAGAAACTCGTTTGATTCATCACCGAGTATCTTCTAATATATAGAAATCAACAAGGATCGAATCGTGAGTTTCAATCCTCGTGTGCTTACGTCTATAGCCTAACGATAATTAAACAGAATGAATATTTATGTTTGGGTCTTTTCGGCTGAGGTGCGCTACGTCTGCCTGATGAGGGCCAACAAGCCCGAAACAGGTACCTGTCGTGGTCTGCACACCTCCGAAAGACCCATACACAATTTCCATTAGATATTGGAAACTAGTTTGGTGTTGCCAATTACCAAAGCATTTTGTCCCATATGCCACAAGCCATTTCTTTTAAATTTATATTTTTTTGTTGACTTTTCTTGACTTTTAATTTCATATTTGTATTAAGCAATTTTTTTCTAGTTAAAATTTTTTATATCATGATTGAATCACTCTGTATACTGGCAAAATTTTGCAGGTGACAATTTGCCAGATTTCCGTTTATACAGGGTGTCCTAGAAAATAAGGCCAACCCATTAACTCTAGATTCTTAACGACAAAATATGGTTATTTAACTACATTACAAATTTGAGAAACGACCTAGGAAGGTAACACAAGCCAAGAGTAGAAAATTAACAATTTAAAAACTTATTTAAGTTCCATTAGGGTTTTATAGTGGCCATATATGGCAACTACTTGATTTTAAGAACTTGTTTTAAAACCAGATAATCTTTAAGTCTGTCGGTCCATATACCTGATTTATCAAGGTCTACAATAACACTTGTTGGCTGTTAAGATGAATAGGTTTTATTAACAAATACAAATATTTTTTAGTATAGATGGTTGTAAAAGCCTACTTATAAATCTAATTTGCTTTGAGATCACTAGAACTAAATAGCATTACTTTATGTTTTCATAAGTACAAATCGCCGGCTAAAAGTATCTTTTGATCCGTAAAAGTTTTAATTTGTTGTGTCAATTATTATGGTTTTATGGAATTCCCGAGGAAATAATAAAACCCTCTCTTAAAACTTCTAAGGTTTTAATAGCAGTTTTAAAACAAGCACGCAGAACCTTCTCTAGATGAGTCCTTTTGCTTTTATGGAGGTATTACTTGCAACAATAGAACTGAGTCGTTCTCTGCGTCTGCCGCGAAAAAAAAATAATTATTTGAGAAAGTTATTGCTTTTGTTGAGTTAAATACATGTTAAAAATTTGTCCATAATTTTCTATGTAGCTTAAAATCATAATAATATTGTATTCTGCCGTAATCTCGTGTATAGTCGTGAGCATTTTGGTCAACATTCATTTGATTACTCCAGTCAGGTCGCAATTTAGGCAAACTTCGTTGAGTTAAGAAAGAAACCATAATATGAACGACGGAAAAGTATATCCATCCTCTCCCGTGCCTTTAATAAAAAAAACCATCGCGTCTCATCCCTGTCAGAATATAAGCCATTCACAAAGGAATACCGCTTGTATAGGGGGTCGCTCGTCTTAGTTCCCCCCTCCCCCTCTAACTGGGGGGAAATTAGATTTCGCGTTCGACATTTCTCCGGAGAGGGTGCCCGGATACGCGCAAAAAGTCGTCCGGGGGGGCTCCCGGTGGAGTCGTGACGCAATTCCGGGACCCCGGAAGGAAATTGTAATATCTCGATAGGGTCCGGGGGGGCGATGTTTGGATATTGGGCGAGATTGCGAGACACTTTTTGACTAAATCTGTGGAATAAGCGGAAAAGAGAAAATTTACTGAAGTGATAAAGTGGCTTCTCGGGCGAAAAAAGATTTTTTTGTCATAAAGTAGTATATCAAGTCCGCATTATAGGGTAAGGTCACCCAAGAGTACGCACTTAATATTTAAAGTTAAATAAATAGAAATATTTTTTTATAATTATCGACATAACAGATATTATATCTTTAATAAAAAAAAAACAGTTTGCGTACTCTTAGGAACAAGAGCTCTAAAGAGTACGCAGTGCTGGATTTAAGAGTACGCGCTAAAAAAAATTCAAATTACAACAATATATTATTCTTGACATAAGTCACATATTATAAAGACCCCATGTCCGAGGTAGTTGGTACAGTCCAAAGTCTATAGACTTTGGGTACAGTCTTCGTGCCACCATGCACCTCATGAATCACACTTAATCCATTCTGAAATGCTCTAGTGTTCCCTGCAGAGAGAACAAAGAATATCGTATTGAGATTTTCTAGTTTTTAATATTGTATAGAAAAGTTCTTCGTCTTTAAGTTTTATTACGCTATACTAAATTTCAAACCTCTAAAAAATACTGTGTTAGCGACAGTCGCCATTGGAATAAAGATGTAGCTAAAATAATATATTTTTAAAAGTAATAGCGTTGACTGACGTATTAATAAGACTTCTCACGGCTATAGCTTCATATTCGGAAAAATAGATGGCGCCTATGGTCAACAATGTATTTTGCATTGTATTTTGTGTCCGGCAAGCGCATGGTGAGCCAGAGAACTGTCAAACATGACAGCCGTGAGCAGTCTTTATTAATACGTCAGTCAACGGTAATAGCAGATATTTTTATTGTAATTTTATTATGAATGTAGCGGCTTTTTCTTACTTCACGAAATATTGAAATAAAGCGAGTTTCGGAGATAACTATGGAAAGTACATAAAGTTCGCATCAAATGTGACGAATTTTAAGTTTAGAAATTTTCTTTTTTGAAAAAAGTGGCATTAAATGACATTTAACAATAAAACTACATGTAGATAGTAAACGTAGTAAAATTGAATGATTTTATGAAGGTTTACTAAAATTCATTTGTACTCATTTGTGTTGCTTAAAAAAAATAATTATACAAGTATACAACCCTTTACGAAATTTTGACAAATAATGCCACTTTTGGCTTTTTTTCCAAAAATATCACAGTTGACATATAAATAAAATCACGTGTTGCTTTTAAGCTTGTAATTTTTTTAAACAAAAACGACTGGCTACATAAAATTTTTCGAAGAATAAAAAAAATCCATATGATGCGCACCTTACTGAAACTACTAGAAAAATTTTTTGGTATTTTTCTTTCTAGTTGAGGTTCTAAGGGTTTTTTTATAATAAAAATTTTCATCTACAGTCACAGTGTAAAAATTTTGTCTAGCCGAGGTTTGTGTATTGATAAACATTATTATCAAAAATATGAAAAAGTTTAGTCCAGTGAAACATTGTGTAGTATGTGATTATAATAAAATAGCAATGTGCCGTGGCGTTTTATATTTATGCTGGAAGATCACATTGAATTTTAAAAAGCTTTTGCCCGCATTTCAATTGCCCTTAAAAATTGTCAAACGACGCCCTCAACCCCCCAACATGTTTACGTAAACTCTTTATCGCAGAATCACGCCCTCAAACATTTTACAACCCCTTCCCCCGAAACTATAAACTCCCTCCCCGGCAATAAACCACCCCTAATTGGTAATTTTCCCCCTCGCCTGCCGTTGTGACAGCTATATCCCCCCACCCTCATTTTTACTGCTTCCCCCCCCCCTCCACCCCAAAATTAATTCGATAATGGCGGGTCCCGGACCCCCCGGATTCGGGGCCTAATTGAATTTCGCCCCCTACCCGCTTGGCACTTTGTTTTACGAACGCGGTGGGCGAGTTTTAAAATATGGGAAGCGGTGATTTGAGTGGATGTATTTGAGTTTGTTGCGTGAATTATAATTCTACTAATTTAATTATACTTATATTTATTTTCGTAAATCTATTTTGGAATAAAATGAATGCTCATCTGCGCAAGAGTTTCCACTAGTCGATTTTTCTTATTAAAAACTTGTCCAGTTCGCCCAAGAGGGGATTTTGGGATTTACTCGAGCGCGACAGATTATCATATGGGGGGATACCTTGCACCCTGTTGAGTACCTCCACCATATCTAAGCCCTGTCTACAGGGCCGCGCGTGTAGGGCAGCCGATCAGATTAGTAAAAAAAAATCGATAGGTGGATATACTCCAGCGCGTCAGATTAAGATATGATGGGTTAATTACATGCTGAAAAGTGTGCATTTCAATAATCTGACGATTTGAGCGTGACGTAAGGGGGTGGGAGGGACACAAACTTGCAAAAAAAAACCGTTACCTCGACTTTCTCGAGCGCGGTCGAACATTTTTTTATTTAAAGGAAATAATTCAAGGATAACGGGAAAAATATAATCTGCCGATTTCCACAAGCCGAAGTAACAAAAATTCCCCACTCCACTCCTCTCTCTCCCTTTCACTCTTTCTCTCGCACCGTCCGCGTCCCCACACGCCAGCCATCACGCCATCACAGCTGATCACAGCACTCGTGTACAGTACAGAGTTATTCAAACTCGATGTCCCTGGCCTATTGTCGGCAAACGAAAAGAGAAAAATATATCTGCTTCCGGGGTCTTAAATAGGACCACACGAAGACTACATTAATATAAAATTGAGAATATTTGACAAACGACGCTCTGCGTCGCGGCGCCCTTCGATTTTTTTTGTAACGAACGTACATTTTTTATTTGATATTTGGATAGACCTGCTTTTTATCTATAAATTTTATTTTAGACGTTTTGTCAAATTTTGTTTAGTTTAAGAAATATAGGTAATACAATATTTGAAAAGTTCACGTTCAACACCCAATAATATAGAAAACAAATTATTAAGAGCATAAGTTTATAGACAAAAATTCCTTAATTTTTAACAGACAACATGTTTTTTTCTTAGAAAACGCAAATATTCATTAAAAAAAGCATGACAATTTTTTTTTCAAACCGTCAGATTAAGAAAATCCCTCCAAATAATCGTCAGATTATGGATCAGCACGACCCGGACATCAAGCTGAATCGTCTATATGAAAATCTGACGCGCTCGAGTATTTCAAAATACGATTTTTTTTGCATTTTCAAAAAGTCGCCACGAGCTGGCTTCACATCCGAATTGTCAGTCTATTGAATGGGAGCTTCCTTCGGGTACACTTAACATCCCTTCTGAATATCTGACGCGCTCGTGTAAATTTTTTTTCTTCCCATTTTTAACCCTCCCGTACGGCCGCCCCCATCATGCAAACCGGCAGATTAACATACCTACGTCATCGGAGACACGTGGGGCACATACACTATCAATATCTGACGCGCTCGAGTATATCTCCATGTGACTATTTTTTTTACATTTGTGAAAGCTACCGGTGGAAGGGTATATATCATATAACCTTTTTTTCTTTCTACCAACTAATCTTCAAAATCCAATAGGTCCCCACGACGCTCGAGTAAATCCCCATTTAGCATCGCGGGCTCCCCTACTACTAAATCTTGTTCAGTATACTAAATCTGTTTTATTGTTCCAGACTGAAATAGCAAAGAGACTGAATGCGATAATTGCACAAATCCTACCTTTCCTGTCCCAAGAACATCAACAACAAGTCGCCACTGCCGTAGAAAGAGCGAAACAGGTTACAATGACGGAACTTAACGCAATCATAGGGGTAAGTACTTAAGTATCTTTTCTTTATCCTGTCGATTATTAGACTTTTTCGAAGAAACCCTTTATATGATTGTGAAGTCACAATGTAAAACGTAGTAAAACGTAGTAGAACGTAGTAGAACGTAATACCTTTTCATTATTGTGTTCGGAATAATGAGATTCGTTTAGAAAAATTATATTCCTTCCACGCTTGAGCGCTAGTTCAATCTTTCGAACGGAAATAATTCTCGGGTGACTTGAGGGCTTACATTCCCCCCAGGAAAATGCCCTTCTCCCCCTACGCTTACCCTCCTGCGACGGATTGTAGGGCCCGAAAGGTCCTTTTGTTATTCATGCGACGGGGCTCCCACCCCAAGGTTTATAAAAAGACGGGGGAGTTACCCCATCACCTTCGCGCAGGTTGTAAAAAGGAGAGAAGGGGAACGCAGGGGCGCGGCGAGAAATACATATGCCGTAAGGGTGTGTTATAAAGAGGCAGCATGGTTTTGGCAAAATATGCTATCAAAGTTGAAATATTTAAATACAAACTTCAAATAATCATTATTGCTTCGTCTCACAAGTAAACCTCGTTAAAATCTTAATTTCTGAGATAATATAACACTCCTTTTTTATTTATTATTATTTTTTTATTAAATTTATATCACTTTGGCATTAAGTAGGTACCAACAGGGTTGTCTAATTTAAATGCCCATACTGGCTGTTATTTTCTTCATTTTTGAGCTAAAAACAAAATTGAAAAACTACAATAAAGATTTATGAAAAATGTACAGGGTGTCTCAACAAATGTTGATATATAATTTTATTTTTAGCTCAAAAGTAGAGAAAATAACAGCAAGTGGAGCTCCCTCATTAAATAAAAAAGGAAATTACGGGTTTGCAATCTCTATATTATTCAGAAAAAAATTGTTAATGCTTAGCCGATCAGCTAAATTTGCAATCAATAAATTTATTTATTTTTTTATTGTTTGTTACAGGAATCTTTATCTAAGAAGATTTTTAGAGAAGAGATGTAGATGTTTTATTTTTAAGAAATAAAAATGGTGAAAACGAAAGAATCACGTTACAATATTGGTTAGGAAAGTTGCCAGTTTAGTTTATTGTTTATAAAATATTGTAAAGGTTAAACATTCTTGTTAAATAATGTATGTTATTATTATTTTAAATAGGTTTTGAAATTTTCTGTTAGACTTATTGTTTTATGTATTAATGGTTAACTGTATGAATATATGGAACTTAAATCTTTAATATCTGCTTTTTTGTTCATCGTGTTATATTTTCAGTTATTTCAGCAAACTTATAAATAACAGATAAAATTATTTATTTTTCACAGCATGGCTACTAATTAGACAACATTATCTATTTGAAATTTAAAATTTTTAATTTCATGAGTAGGTATTATATAATTCATCTAGATCAAGCTTACATTTTCTTTACAATATACCCCAATTTTAATTTTAAATTAATAATCTCAATATTTTTTATACCTCTCAGTGTGTATATCATTAAATAATATTATTATCTAAGTAAAAATTTTGATTATCTCATATATTATAATTATCATGATGAACATATTTCAATTTTTCACAGAAAAAAATTGGAAATATAAACTTTTGATTTTATATATAAAAATAAACGTATTTATTAGTATATTTTGATGAACACTTAACATATTTAGATTTTGATGCATTGAAATTACATTCGTACATTATTTGTTACAATTTACAATAATTCTAAACGCTTTATTCTGTAATTTTTGTAAATCCTGGATATGATCGTTATTTAGCGTGAACAAAATGGTAGAACAATATTGAAAATTAGGAAATATTATAGATTGAAATACAGTTAGTTTTGGAAATTAGATATTCTCGATAGCATGCCAATTTTTTTTACTATTTTTTTTAGACTAATAAAAACGTGTTCTTAAAATTTAAATTTCTATCAAAAAATATGTTCAAATTATTTAAATCTTGTAAATTATTTTCAATTTAATCCAGTTTATCATCTACACAAAAAATTAACTTATCGTCAGTAAAAAGCCGAATGACATTTTTTATATAACTTACTACGTCATTAATATAAAAATAATAAATAGAAGAGGTTCCAAAGCAGAATACAACAGAATGTCCCTTTGTTAATTATTTAAAAAAAGTGAATCGATCAAGCTATGCATTAACTGAATAAATATTGAGATTTGCCAACCCGTGATTTTCATTCACTGGTATCTGGTAGGTACAGTCCTTATTGGATCAAAAATAAAATTAGTGCCCCCAAATATAAACTGTGCCATGTTTTGAAGTAATATGTAGGCTCGTATGTAGGTATATAGGTATTCGGTGAAACTTAAAGAGTTGAAGAATTTCCCTTTTTTTGTGCTCTTTCTCAAATACAAAATTGATAGTATCCGACACAAATACAAGAAGAGACTAAAAGGGTTGATACAGTTTTATTCTTATATTGTTGCTTCATAAAATTTATTTTCATTTTGCTAGAAAAAATCGTGTCCGCCTCTGACTACCCAAAAGAAATTCCCTTAAATCCCTGCGCTACCATCAAGATGTATATCTGTGGATATATTCTGTTCCTGGGCCCAAGGGCTTTCAATCCATGTTTCTTTGTCTGTTCTGTGCGCTGTGCCTGATATTGTTTCTAGATTGAATAACCAGCAATATCTCTAAATCTATGAAATAATAATAATAATAATAATATTAATAATTCTCACCCTCACAATACTCCAAAGTAGTAGTACCCCAGAAGCAACCACCTGCTTGTGCGGGGGAGGGGGGCAATTACTATTATTTTGTCTTCGTTGCCATTTGCGGCTAGGGCCGACTTTTTTCCCGATAGAACTAGGATAGCATTCGCTCAAGTACTACGGAAAACCCTAGAAAACCGTAGTAATCCCAGTGAGTGTAGGACAATTAGTAAATCACACGGATAAAGCTATTTAGGAGCAATACCGTGAACCCACATCTGCCCAGCGCTCTTGGCCATAGCGGTGTTTTTCTTTAAAGACATGTGCATGCGCCTGCCTCGAACCAAGGTCGATCGAAGGCAGAAAACATGCAATCTAAAAAGTCCGCGGCCCCATATAGAATGAATGATTTAAATTGAAATCTATTTCTATCTATTGAGACTTATGTATGACCGATTTATAAGCAGGGAAAGTGGACTGTAGTACCTGCTCAAAGAACGTGCTGTAAATACCCTTGTGGTGAATGTGTAATGGATTGTAGAACAATGTCACTCCATTTGTATTACCATTTTCCGAAAGTTAGATGGTACATTTTGGAGTAAGTTAAAGGTTTCTTTTCTTGGCACATGTTTCTCTCAGTTCTCATTTATCGACGAACAAATGCTGAAAGGGATAGCTCACCCCCTTCACACAAAAGCGTTTAACAAGATGGAAGCGGTCTTAGTTCCGTCTATCTTTTTTTAGGCGTTGATTGCCTCCGGAGAAATTCTGAATTTTCCATGGGATTCCGGGGTCCCGGACCCGCATTTTCCGTGCGATTAGGCCATACTCAGTTCCGGGTGATTTTATTTTTCAAGGGAGGTCTCAAGGTTTCATCAATTTTCTCTGCAGGAACTTCCGTAAGGATGATGAATGATCAAAATGACACTAAAACTTCAAAACTGTGTCTGTGAATTATGAGCAATGAAGAAAGCGTTTCAGTTCGTAAAGTTTTTTCGAAATCTCCATCTTACGCAGTTTGCGAACACTCTGTATATAAACGGTTTTTTACATTTGACTAAAATTGTGCTACCTTTGGTTTAACGCGTGATACTTTTTGTAAGAATGCGTAATGTGGAAAATGTCCTAAAAATACTAATATAAAATAGGGGATATTAAAGGATTTTTACAGATTTTCTTATTGTTCGAATAAGCATTTGTCCCCCAGTTTCCCTTTATCAGAGAATAAGTTCGAAACCAGACACCTTTGCTTGTCCCAAAAGCATTAAGGATACAAAGTAATTCCTTGAAAAACCCTCTATATTTCTCAAAGATTCCGGAGGAGAGCCTCTCGCATTTTCTGGATGATTAGGCAACATCCAATGCGGGGCGATTTTATTTTTCACAAAGACCCAGCTTTCATCAATCTCTGCTGAAGCAATTTTATAAACGTTTCTATATGGACAAAACTTGCTATAAAATGGCGTAGGTATACAGTGTGGTCATTTATGTGTGCATGTTCGATAATCATATTAGGCGCACTTAGAATGGTTGCAAGCCAAACAGCATACAGGGTAGGTAATAAAATATAAAAATTGTACAGGGTGTTCCCGTATTATTTGACCCACCCCTAGAGCCTTTATTTTTTTTTAAATTACTTGAATGAAAGTTGTAGGTTTTTTTCTGAACCGCTAGGATCTGTTACTAGATAAAACAAATGAGCGTCGCAAATTTATGAAAAAATATAAAATTATTTTTTTTAGTGGAACACCCTGAGTATTTTTGGATTTTTGAATTGCACGCATTTTTCCGATTCCAACAATATAAATATGTTATATGTTTGCTCTAAGCATTCGCATGATATTCCAAATTGTAGATAAATACGATTTTTATATTTAATCAAGGTTTCCATGGAAAAACATTTCATCTCAGACAAGAGCATTCCTGTAAATCCATTATTTTTGGGACAATACACCTTGGTACCCTACAACTTTCATTTAAGTAATTTTTTTCTAACTCCAAAAATAAAGGCTCTAGGGGTGGGTCAAAATATACGGGAACACCCTGTACAAGAGTAAAGTACCCTTATTTCAGAAAATTTAGCAAAATGTTATTAAGAAAAGTTGTCTAGAATTAAAAGTTATGTCAAAATACCAAAACATGTCCTCCTAAGAAAAATAAATATATTTTTTTGAAAAACATTAATAATTTCCCAAAAAAAATTGTTTTAATATTCACCCGAAACAATTTCATAAATCGATCAAAATTACATCAATTTCGCCTAACTTTCTTAAAATTCAAGCATATTTGTAAAATTTACTTGCATTTTTAATTTTTTAGGGAATCACAAACTTCATGTTTGTTGCAACGATATTAATCAAAACTTTAAAATTTCGCAAAAATTCTTCTGGACAAGGTAAAACATTAGTAATGATAATGTGTATATTAAAAATCTCTCATTTAAGGTGCAAAATTTTTATTTTAAATGTTTATTAAGAAACTGGGGAAATTAATTGACGAAAAATGTTTTTCTTAGGAGGCTATGTTTTGGCATTTAGGCATAGCTTTTAATTCTAAACAACTTTTCTTAATAATCTTTTGCTGAATTTTTTGAAATAAGGGTACTTTACTCTTGTGC
The DNA here is from genome assembly GCA_963920635.1 of Pseudeuparius sepicola. NCBI lineage: Eukaryota > Metazoa > Arthropoda > Insecta > Coleoptera > Anthribidae > Pseudeuparius > Pseudeuparius sepicola. The sequence goes on along the minus strand of OY987300.1, from coordinate 11,182,017 downwards.
AATTTTTATATTTTTTGACTTACCCTGTATGCTGTTTAACTTGCAACCATTCTAAGTGCACCAAATATGATAATTGAACATGCACCAACTTTCGGCAATGTCTGTATTTTGGTTGTGCAATTAATAAAATGACCACACTGTATAAAATTTCAGACAAAAAGCAAATCTTTTATGACATTAAACATGATAAAAAAAGTTTATCTCCTCCTCTGACCAGCTGAGAATGCTTCCAAATATCCCTTCCTTCTTTACATTAGTCTTATTTGGAATTTATACACAAGGGTTGAAACCACCCCTCCGATACAGACGAAACCGCTTGTTTTAGGATGTTTCTAAATATGGAAACAGGGTGGTTCAGTCATGATGTAAAAAGTTTAACCACAGGTGGAAAAAAATCAGAAGTATATTAGAAAAAAAAACGGAAACGTACAAATAGATCGCTTTGTAGACGTTGTTGCGATTGTGTGCGGAAATTCGAGGAAAGTCTTCAAGCAAATGCCGCAGCTTGTGGTGTGAGTACAAATATACAATAACACTTGTCGTTTTTACAATCAAGACTGACAACACGGATAAAATACAGATGAGAGAGTGGATAGTATTATTTTTCTTATTTCTTTATAATCTTCAACATTGTACAATGAAATTTGACAGCAGGACTTATCTTCCAACTATGAGCGTCGAATAAGCAAAAGTTGTCGATGGTGTTAATAAAACTAGCCCTCTTCCATAATTCCCCCTTTATCTCCGAATAACTCCCAAAAGTTGCGCCGTCCGCTCCCCCACAAAGGCGTTTAACCCCCGGAGTAATTCCGGAAGAAAAGCCCGATTTTTCCCAATAATTCCGGAGCAGCGTCTGTCGCATTTTCCAGGCGATTAGGCAACGCCCTCGGGAACGAAGCGCCCTCTGCCATAAATCTCCAATGCAAAAAGTACCGCGGAGAGAATTGGTATCCTTACAGCGTGAGAACGGAACAATGGTGTGGGGATGAACAAGCACAATTGGTCGACCAAATGGGCACCAGCATAATATACACTGTGTCCCGGATAAGAATGAACAGCATGAGGATATTGCAAACGGTGAGAGATACGACAACGGTTAAATGGGGAAAAGGTTGCACATTTTTGAGGTCAATAAAATGGCACAAACAGGATTTCTATAAAATCTCTTCTCGTTTTTGAGTTATTTTGAAAAAAGTAAAATTTTGCGTTTTCGATTTTATTTTCTGAAGTTGTTATCACAGGGGCTTTAAGATGGCGTTTTTAGATTTGTTCTACAACGTTTCGTTTTTGAGAAACCATCTTCACCTTTATTTTTTTAAATACGGACCTGGATTTTTTTTTGCAGATTTTGAAAGCAATTTTCATTGCAAATAGGTATGACCCGAAATATTTTTAAAATGTTTTGAGACAATTATACTGAAAATTCCTTTTTTTTTCATTCGTTTTTTTCTATTGCGGCCCTGTATTTAATAATAAGAAGTCTAAATATTAATCAGTATTGACAACAATTTAACTTGCAGTTTATTTTGACTTCGAAAACTTAATATTTTTAAATACGGCCCTGTCTGGTAAGTGTTTTCCTCTGTTGTTGTACAGCAAACAGTGTCGCATTGTGTTTTGGAGTAAATTCTTCGCATTTTCTTATTGTGAGAAGAAAGCTTTAAGCCAACGAAACCAATAACTTTTGCCATTTATTAATTGCAACAATACATTCGTTCGGCCTCTACAATATTTCTGTGACACAAGATGTAACATGCTGACATGTTAAATTTGTCGCCATTTGAAAAAGCACCCTCCATTTCTAATGATACAAATTGTTAACTAAATGATACAGTGGGAGTTATGACAAATGACAAGGGGTTGGTTTCGTTGTTTCAAAGCCTTCTAGGTGGGGTTTTTATTTATTTTTTATTATCGTATGTGACTGTTATTAGTCTTTGCCGTCCTTTTTTTTAGTTCTCCAATAATTGAAAGATAAGTTGTAAGTTAAATTGTTGACAATACTGATTAATATTTAGACTTCTTATTATTAAATACAGGGCCGCATTAGAAAAAAATGAATGGAAAAAAGGGAATTTTCAGAATAATTGTCTCAAAACATTTTAAAAATATTTTGTGTCGTACATCCTGGTATTTGCAATAAAAAGTGCTTTTAAAATCTGCAAAAAAAATCCAGCTCCGTATTTAAAAAAATAAAGTTGAAGATGGTTTCTCAAAAACGAAACGTTGTAGAACAAATCTAAAAACGCCATCTTAAAGCCCGTTAAAAAGTGCCATAAGAAAGTGTTCTTTTTTTTTTCTATCTGTGATAATAACTATTAATAACTTCAGAAAAAAATAAAATCGAAAACGCAAAATTTTACTTTTTTCAAAATAACTCAAAAACGAAAAAAGCTATTAGAAATCTGTTTATGCCATTTTATTGACCTCAAAATTGCGCAACTTTTTCCCCATTTAACTGTTGCCCTATCTCTCACCGTTTGCAATATCCCCATGCTGTTCATTCTTATCCGGGACACAGTGTATAATGGACGTAGCGGAAGATGCCCTCGGACGAGACGGACTTTCGGCTATCTGCTAAAATAAGTGTATTTACTAATTTCCAATTTAAAATTTAAATGATGGATCTTCGATTGTAGGCGCCATTTCAGACATTTTTAAACTACGCCTGAACAGAAAAACTTATTTCCAGGATCTTCTTTTAATTTCAGCAAATTTCCACGATAATACGAAGGTGTTTTTCAAATATCTACGGATCTATTTAGGCGGGATAGGCCCATTTTGGAGTCATTCTGAGTTGGTAAGGAAATAAGAACTTTTGCAGTTTTTCAAAAAAGCGCATTGGTCGCACATCTAGAAATTTCCAAATCGAATTTTATTTTTCCCTGGGCCGTCAAATTTAAAAACACTAAAGAAAAATCTCCATAAAGTTTTCCGTTCTAAATACGAAATTCGAGTTTGGCAGTAGGTATACCTATAGCAAAGTTTACAGAATAAAATAGAAGTTTAAGATTAATTTACGAAAAACCCACTTTTCGCCCATAAAATGCGGGGTTTGCTTAACTCTTGGAAAATCATATTAGCCGTGGACGGTGAGAAGACAATCGCGGCTGAGGAAATCTCACTTGGTTTATAAATTATTGTCAACAATAATGCGGGCGCGCTTAAATTACACAAACGAAGAATTATTTAAATGGTTTATTATCTACGGAGAATGCAACAAAGTAATATCAAGAACCTGCGAAACAAAATCTTCGTTTGTGTAATTTAAGCGCGCCGGCATTATTGTTAACAATAATTTATAAACCAAGTGACATTTCCTCAGCCGCGATTATCTTTTCAACGTCCACGGCTAATATGATTTTCCAAGCATTAAGCAAACCCAGCATTTTATGGGCGAAAAAGGGGTTTTTCGTAAATTAATCGAAAATTACTGCATTTAGGTATAGGAAACCTTACACAAAGTTATCATCATTTTTAGTGGTGAATAAGATCGCATTAAAAAAATGGGGGTTTCCAGATTTAAGCACATTTTGAATGTAATTTTTATTAATATTTTGTGAACACCCTGTATAAGAACGGATTTATTTCTCAGCAGAGATCACTAGGTCAGGGCTTCTGTTACATGATGCCAAAAATTTGTTTTGAAATTTTGCGGTTTCCTCGCATAAATTGCTAATTGACTTGAGGTCTACACCTGTAATTTTTTTCGGAAAAATGCAAATATCTCAAAAACTGTTGGATTTAGACATAGGACATGTTGCATATTTTTGTTCTAAAATGACGTCTAGAACCCAAAAATGCAATAATATACATAGTGTTCCGTTTGAGATAAGAAAGTTGATATCGACTTCCGGTATAACCGGAAGTGCCAGATTCACCAAAATATTTTAGTTGAGCAGCGCCCATCGGCATTGGTGAGGTGCCAAATTTTCAGAATTTTCCTACTTTTAGTTTTCCATATATAGATCGATGCAGTTCGTGGTGGGCCACCCTGTATATGTTTTACGAAGCGAAACGTCGACGTCGGCGACTCTCTTTGTTGTCCGATTTATAAAGGGGCCGCCAACTTATATTTTTATTCTGTAAACTTTGCCTATAGGGTATTTGATAAATAATGGGCCCCCTTTAAACACGTCAGCCACTGACTAATTTAAAATTGGAAAAAACCGGGATTGCCTTGGAAACTTCGGAAAAGGTTATTAGGAAATGTGCTCGTATTGTATTATTGTGCATCTATGCCAAAGTTTTACCAAAACAGGCACCACGAAAGCTAACGAAAAAAGTTTTTCCCATTTGGTGCGCGAACTTTATGAATGGCACTGTATATTTTTTGTGAGCTTGCTTGTTGTCCCTCGCGGCTTGCCAGACAGTATATGTACAACGTAGGGTGTTTACTCTTCCACTCACAAATATGCCTCTAACAATATCTGAGCCATGGCAGGGGTAGCGGCTGCCTGTGGACCGATAGCCGCTGCTGACCAGCTGACGACTTCAACAGTACCCGGGGGCGCTGTCGTCTGCCCCTCGGAGCCCGACCTGGACAAGGAGGCTACTCAAGCGGGGTCCATTGCCAGGTCAGACCACCGAGGGTGGTCAGTGATCAAGTAGCTGCTAATAAGCGGGGCTTACTAATGCCCAGCTTGTGGCTGGCGCCGAATTTATACTAGCAAATTTTGCCGACTCGGCGATTGGACTTTGATCTATCTAGTTTTTATCTTATTGAACAATCCTTGTATGTTTTGTTATTGATTGACCCCTGCATTTATAAATTTGTATAATGTTATCTTTATACGTGTTATGATTTGGTAGAAATGATTTTAAATGGTTTGGTCATCGGTCCACAGATGTCACATCATTTATCGAGATGGAGACGTCCGTAGTTCCGCCTCTCTTTGTCCGTGCTGATTGCCCCGGAGGAATTCCTCAAAAAACGCCGAATTTTGTCGCCAGGTTCTGTCGCCTTTCACGGCTGATTAGGCAATAATACGCATGCCAGACATTTTATTTTTCAAGTAAATTGCCGCTTTTATCAATCACGCCTGTAAAAAGGCCGACGAAGAAAGACCCTGCGTCAGCCTAGATGGTTCTTTATAATATACATATTCCAAAGATTTGTTCTCAGAGGCGTCAGAAAGAGTCGGAAGTAGTCAGGATTCTGCGCAATTCACTTTTTGATCGGCGTCACAAGAGTTCCTGACAGTTGTTTGCTGTTCTTACAAATATTTCGGACAGATTGCTAACTGTCCACAAACTAATACTCAGAACATGCGCAATAGTGCGATTGTTTGTCTCTTTCTACCTTGTTGCTTTTGATTTTTTTTGTACAGATTTATCGAACTCTTCTGTGATTTCCAGTGAGTAAAGTTTGTTTTCCTGATTTTGAATATAAAAAAATAAAAATGCTAATTTTAACAAAACTTTTCTTCCTGGTCGTTTTTATTAATTTTTCTGAATAGAATTTCCTGGGGTTCGACCAATTAAATTTTGTTTTAACACATTAAAATTTTTTTTATTTATTAAAAACATGACACTACACGCGTTTCAGCATTTTTGCCATCATCAGGTATCTAGGATAGTTTTTTTTTTCCATAATTTAAAATTCACCTTAAATAATAATAAGTATATCTGAAAGAGGAGACGTTCTTTGTTATTTTTATGGGAATACAAGATTTTTTTAATATTTATGTTTAGAACATTATAGATTTTGAAAAAATAATAGTTATTATTACTTACATTACTAACTTATTATTTTTAGGAGGAGGGACTCTTAAAAATAATAAGTTAGTAATGTAATTACTTTTAATTAAAATTAAAAATAATAAGTTAGTAATGTAAGTAATAATAACTATTATTTTTTCAAAATCTATAATGTTCTAAACATAAATATTAAAAAAATCTTGTATTCCCATAAAAATAACAAAGAACGTCTCCTCTTTCAGATATACTTATTATTATTTAAGGTGAATTTTAAATTATGGAAAAAAAAACTATCCTAGATACCTGATGATGGCAAAAATGCTGAAACACGTGTAGTGTCATGTTTTTAATAAATAAAAAAAATTTTAATGTGTTAAAACAAAATTTAATTGGTCGAACCCCAGGAAATTCTATTCAGAAAAAAAAATGCTAATAGTGGATAAAAATTGTTTCGTAAGTGATCTGTTAATAAGTTGATATACAGGGTGATTCAGTCATGATGTAATAAATTTTTACCACACAGTAGTGGAGGTCTACTAAAAAGGCAAATGCGTTTGGAAGTTTAAAACGTGAGGCAAATTAACCTTAGAACTCTAGTAACTCGATACTTCTGCTTCAAATCCAATCGTCAAGATGAGCACTGAAGAGCTATGTTGCCACATTCCAATCATACTTTTTGTATTCAGTCTTGATTCTACAAAGGGCAAGCGTTATAACACTTCAAACATCTTAAAAGGTTATATTCACATCATAGGTAAGCACCAATATTTGCTTAAAGTCTTTTCACAAATTTACGCACATTTGTATCACAATTTTTAAATTGGGCGAGAATATTGCTACTGGCAACGCGTAAAGGCGCCTACCGCGATCCATATTTTGCACGTGTTCATTTTTATTGCAAAACACCCTGACAGTGATTATTCTGACATAATTGTTTAGTTTTAGTTTACTGACTCAGGCTCTCAGTGACTAGGCGCATCAGACGCGGCAGTAATTCAATTTACAGATTACTTCTACGGGATCCAAGTTCAGGGACCGCCTTATAGATGGCGATGGCTCCACTCAGCTCGGAAAGTAGGAGGGTTGTTTTTATGAATAGTTATTTAACCGCAGCTAATTCATATCAGCAACATTATTTCAAGGTATTCTTAGAAAAGTAGTCACAATTCGTATTAGTCCTACGTTAAAGTTTCGTTGATGAGAATTAACTGCGGTTCAATAACTATTCCCAGAACAAAAGCAATGGTCGGGTGGTGGCGGTAGCATGTGGTAGGAAGGAACAGTACCGACTATAGCGCTTTATAGCGACTGTGGCGACTCAGTCTTGGCAATATCTTAAGTACAGGTGTGTGGACCGTGGCGTGTAGAGTTCCGTGATTCGCGAGGCCATGAACTTGTATCTATTGAAGTTGAAAGTAAACAGTGATAGAGTGTTTTAATTTTGATGCAAATTTGCACCTTTTGTGCTTAGTTTTGTCTGCTACTGCAATCTCTGCAAACAACGTGCATCCGTTGTGGGAAACTAGAAGCTCCCTATATTCCTACTAACCCACTAATTACTGTTGATTGACATTGAAACATCAAAAAGGTAATAAATTCACATTTATATTAAGCTATTTTTTCCCACATGTGGTCAAAATTTTGTACATCATGACTAAATCACCCTGTATTTATTGTGTAGGTTTCAAATGGCTAATCAACCCCAAAAAAACGATCAATATAGGCCTACTTGTAAGGTTAGAAACAAACGTGTTAAAAATAAAAGTTATGCAACCAGATAAAAAGGGTTATGCAACCAGATATAAATAGTAGGTCACTGTCAACAACTGTCCGCACAAGCAGTTCCTGATTGATCAGAAACTGACGAAATCCGAGACATGCGCACAACAAATAGTTTGCAAATTATCAGGAGCTGTTTGCTGACTCCTTGTGGAAACAAACCTGTAGTGATACGCAAGAGCAAATAAGTTCCATTGTCCAAACAAACTCATAAAGACACAAGATATTGACTTCTAGGTAAGATCTGTTCGTTGGGGGATTATTACAATCCCCGTTGTCAGGTATTAGACCTTATTTTCTGTTGGGAACAATTCCTGTCTCAAAAAGGAAACAGAGGTTTGAATTTTTGAAATATTTTTAAATATCGTATAAAAAAGTTTACCTACGCCACTGGGAAAGTACCCGCCCTCGCTTTACATCGGGGGCGCCACCCGAGGGCTATCAATCACCCTTCGGTAGGGTGAAACGGCTTATTATCAGATGTTCCGCAAATTTGGACTCCGTTTCGCCGACCGTGCTTTTGTTTCTATAGATTGAAATTCCGTCACTGCGGATAAAACGACGACGAATTAATTCCTCTTTCGAATCGAAAATCCAGGGGGGGGGATCTAGATAGGGGAATTATTGTCAATTTAGAAAGAAATCTTTGAAGAGAAAGAAGAGTTAAACGGGATTGTATATGATAATTCTTAAATTTGATTGTAACATATTATACGGATTAGCCGGGTCTCTATTGTGTTTATTTTAACAATAAGGATGTAAGATTAGCGAGTGTAAATGTAATAATTACAAGAAAAGGTGATAATGGGCAAACACTCAAAGTTAACAAAAAGAAAAAACTAGTAACCGCATACACGTGTTTCATGCTATTTGGCAATCATCAGTAATGTGTCCTTCGTCCCTTAAAACATCTTACGTGAAAAATATCTTCTATACAAAGTTGTACAAAAAAGGTTCTATAACAATTCTTCCTAAAATGTGTAAGTCTTTGGTAAATCCGGCAAAAATCACCATGGGATATACAGGGTGTCAATTTAATAATGGTACATAGAACAACTTCATATATTTTCTGCCAAAATATTTTTTTTTTAATTGAATTATGGCTACATCTCCCAAAATAATCAAGCTGCTGAACTGGAATTTGGCACTGTTATGTTTTTGGGGATGGAGAATAAGCTGAAGATGTCAATTTCTTCGTAACTCGCAGAGGGTGCCACTTGCGCTGTTTTTGGACAATGCTTTTACTCGTAACTTTCCTGCGGTTATCTCTTTGGTGTTGCAGGTCCATCATTTTAGTGCATCTTTTCATTCTGCAACAAAAAGGTACTGTTTCATAACGATAAAATCGACTGTTTGCGTTGAAATTTTCAAAATGTGTCCCAAAACACCTGTTAACTCCAACATTCGAAACATAAAATTTTCACCTACCGCTTTCAAATGTTATATATTTTATCCAAACGGTCCACACCACAGACCACAGTGTAACAAGTTTCATTTTCTCCCACTACACCCTCTCTGCTGACCCAAGGTCTCTGCGATTCTTTTATTGCTTGCGGTAAATGGAGGCATTATTCGCTGTGTGTGTTGTATATTTTCTCGTGTATTAACAAACTACAAGTTAGTGTATCAAATGTGAAAAAACACTAATTCAGGGTGATTCAGTTTTATTCTGCGACACTTCAACAGGCGATAGAAAACCAAAAAAATAACCGCACTTTCTTCTATAAACTATATCATTTTAAGGCCTTATAAAAAAGTTACAGGGTGTTAAAGTTGTAAGAAATATGTGGAATTTATTGAATATTTACCAAACTAGTTGAGATATTTAAGTCATATTTGGTACACGTTATAACGGCATGGGTTACCATAAAACCTGCTGTTAATATCAAACACCTTGAACAACCAGTGGCGTAGAAGTGGGTAATTAGTATAATTGTTTTTAGACAAAAAATGAACCACCTTGTATAGCAATAAAATGTATTCAATTTCTTATGTAAATTCTAATTGTAAACAAAAACTTTCTCTTAGCATTTTTTAATATGTGTCATGGTTTCATAGCAAATTTGATTTTTTCGTATTATTTCGGGGTACTTCTGAAAAATTAACTTAAAACTTCGCTCCATAAGTAACACTCAAAGCAGAAAAAAATGTGTTTTTTACTTTAAATACAGTAACTTTACCCAATAAGCTTACCCATTCAAGGATTTACTTTTCAAGATACAGAGTCTAACATTAATTGTATCTTCCTCAAATATATTAGACCCTGTATCTTCAAAAGTATATAGCCTTAAATAGGTAAGTTTATTGGAAGAAGTTACTTTATTTCAAGTTGCAAACACATTATTTCCACTTTAAGTGATACTTATGCAGCAAATTGTTTAGATAATTTTTCAGAAATACCCCGAAATAATACAAAAAATCAAATTTGCCACGAAACCATGGCACATACAAAAAATTACCTAGAGGGCATTTTTATTTAAAATTCAAATCTACATAAGAAATTGAATACATTTTATTGCTATACAAAGTGGTTCCTTTTTTTCTAAAAACAATTATATATATATATTATATAATTACCTACTTCTACGCCACTGGTTGTTCAAGGTGTTTGATATTAACAGGTTTTATGCTAACCCATGCTGTTATAACATGTACCAAATATCACTTGAATATCTCAACCAGTTTGGTAAATATTCAATAAATTCGCGAAGCACGAAGTATGTATTGTGAGTTGTCTATATACTTACTTAAAACGAAGGCAATCGAAGTGTAGAGAAATTTATATCTAGTAAATCATAAAAGTGTGTTCAGATATTTAATCACTGGACACTAGGGCGTTATCGACGTTATTATAATGTGGTCCGATAAACAAAAACCTAACAAACCGATGAAACAGATCCCACAAGAGACTTCTCCTATTTGTCTGCGCTGTATATCCAGCTCGTTACCAACTACATTATCCATTTAGCGGGCTTCCGAAAAATATATAAGCCTTGTTTGCGGAACTTATATATTCCCCGGGCGGTCTGTTGTGTATAAAGGCCGCCGAATTCGGGTTTCGTGATGGGTGGCAATGAATCCCGAGAGAACCGGCATGAAAGAGCAATCATTTCCCTTCGCGTGTGCCCCCGGTCGGGAACATTTCGAGGTTTTGCGGTGAATGTTCGAATTAGATTAAACGAATCACCGCCGGTCACGAAAACGGCCCCGGCACAAGGCGATGTTTGATTTGTGGTTGATTCCTTTCCGAAATTGAAAGTGAATTATTAAGGGTTGTTCGGCAAATTGGTCGTCAATCTATGAGCACGATCGACAATGGATAGAAAGTTTCTTCTTTCGGACACCCTTATAAAACTTATCTTTTATTCGTACTGCGCATGTCTTACAACATATTACTTGTCTCTCTTTATTCCATTGTGATATTAAGGAATTTCATCTTTATCGTTTGAAACGAAGTAGACAGTTCGTTTTCTCAAAGCTGACATATTATCATGTTTTGTTTCTTTAAATCATCCATGTTTGCTATTTTGATCTTAGTAAAAGGCGACTCCTATCTCAGAACATTCACGGGCTCCGCAAATACGATGTGTTAACAAGTTTGTGATTGAATTAGTAATTTTCGATTTTTATTTGTTTTCATTAAACAGCTTAATATGATACATAATGAAACTTATGAATTAAGTTTATGGCGTTACGAAAGTTACGAAATATATCATAAAATATCCTTGTACTTAATTTTCTTTGACGAATTTAAACCTAACCTATAACAGTATAAAGCTTAAAGTGGCAGCCATTATTAACCTTTTTGGTAGTAGATTACACCATAGATTTTATAATGTACCCCACAACTGTAATAGTAATAACTTTAGGTAACCATAATCACCAATTTTAGTAACACCTGGAAACCTAAGAGTTCGAGCCCTACTTTAATAAAACTAAAAGTAAATTTTTCAACTTTTGATAATACCAGTAACCCTTATACAACCCAGAGTAGCACACGCACGCGCACATTCTATAAAATCGAATATATGACATAACCTCTAATTTAGTTTTACTACCTGCATCAGAAACCGTATTAATAATTATTGTGATTAGGTATTGTGTGTGTCTTACGAGCAAAATGTCATTTAATTGTAGAACTGCAAGAACCTGGCAAAAATATTCTAATTTATCAGTTTGCGGCAACGAAGACAAAATAATAGTAATTGCCCCCCTCCCCCGCACAAGCATGTGTGCTTCTGGGGTACTCCTAGTTTGAAGTATTGTGAGGGTGAGAATTATTATTATTATTATTATAGTTGTTCCGAGCGTATGGGCAAATTGCAGAAAGAAATGGAAATTCAGACAAAGATACCAGTAATAAAGGCAAAATAGGGAAGAAAATATAAGTGTTTTTATTTACTTATTGTTATTAAGGAACAAAAAAATGTTTATAGAGTTACCTCTACAAAACCTAGCCCTACAGGTTTTATAAAGTAGTTTCCAAGACCATTATATAACTCGGTTATGAAACAGGGACTCGAGGTTTTATCAAAAACAAACACTAGATCGTGACCTTATTATAAAGCTGTCAGTAACCGGTCATCTAGAAGACACTTATAAAACTTTAGAAACCTTTAATTGCATTTATTACTATTAAAAAGCTGTTATAAAACTAATGGTTACTTAAGGTAATCTAAAATGTTACTTGGGCTATAGATTACACACACATATTAGAAATGTAATCAAAGTAAAACATAATACAGAGTAGCTGTAGAAGACGCCGAAGTCTCCTACATCTCACCGCTACTAACTATATATCAATAAATAACACCTAGCCGATGGAACCCGTATCTCCGGTAGCTTAGTTGGTTAAGTGCCTACGGCCACAGTAGGAGTCCCGGGTTCAAGTCCCGGCTAGAGTGCATTTTTTTCAATTGATATCCTTTACCTGATATGCCATTAAACATCCTTTATTACAATAAGATAATTTCAAATTCAAACTTGAAAAATTTTCACTACTTTAACCTTTAAGAACCAGGATTAGGAAGGTTGCTAAAAGACATAAAAATCCCACCCTCCCGAGAATCTTCCTCTTCCTTTACACCAATATTACGCCCCCCATAAAATATTAATACACTCTCTCCCCCTTCACCTTCGTTGGGAGACGAGAAAATGGCGTTCGGGAAACCAAGCGAAAATCCCCAAGATGCCCTTTTTAAGTTTATTAAGTTGAGGTAGGAAATCGAAGATCTCGGTAACTACAAATTTTCTTTTAATCTCTTTAAAATCATTTAAAACATGTCGAAATATTGCAGAACCGCGTAAGTGTACAAACAATTCGTTGATGTAACAGAAAAATATTGCGAAAAAATCCAATAAGTATTTTCTTATCGATCGGATTTCTCGCTTGGCGCTACCCGGTCAAATCCGCAGAACGTCGATGGGCAACCTTAGACGTTCGGTCGCCTAATCAGCATTCCAATCACCTTCGGAGTTTATCGAGCAAGGTCCCCAATTCCCGACAGGAAAATTAAGTGGAGAAGTCGGGAAATTTCATCCCCCACGCCATATGGGCGGCCCCGGGGGGTTGGAAATCTCATTTCGCGCCCCCTCCGCGAAACCGTTCCGTTTCTCCCCCGTGCGCCTACCCCTCTTGAATTTTTCGATATTTTTAGGTGGATACAAGACGACGGATTGAGACGTTCGTATATTTATTCGGAAATACCCTTGTAACACCCCAATTTATATATTGAACAGGATGGGCTATTTATTTTGTATGTAGGTGACATTTATGACAAAAAGTATTGATCTGAATCAAGCTTTATAACATGTTTTATTTACCCTGGTCCAACACTATGCGAGCGTGACGTCATAATTTAATTACTGTTGCTTGAGATCTGAAGTGGCACTATAATAGTATACGAGAAAATTGGCAACTTATTACAGGTTATGCCTAAATAAAATATCCAGTTTTATTATGATTTACGTTCTTTTTTAATTTCGCAGTATTGTCATATTAACGTTTTTGTACCCTATACTTTCTATAAGGGAAGAAACCGGAAACACCTATTCGTCTTTTGTACAGTACTTTTTTATAAGTTGGTTTATCGGAAAATAAAAATATGTATTCTATAGCCCAATTAATTAGGAAACTTGTTTTACTCTTGCTCTTTTTTCATTAATTTAATAGTTTTCTTGAAAAAAAAATGCTTTTTTGTTCCGTATATTTAAATACAGTTATTGGCACTATTGACACTCAAGATTGCTTAAAAACATAACATCCGTTTATAATTTTTGTCACTTTCATATTTTACTGTTCACGAGCTTGGTAGGGAATACTTTTTTCTACATTCAAAGACATTTAAATTTAAAAGAATATTTTTGGTAAATTTAAAAAATGAAAATAGTAGGCAAGGGTTCAAATCTGTTTATTTAAATGTCTTAAACAGTAAGCAACGAAAATTACAAAAATGACACCCGCCACCGCCTGCAGTGTTTTTACGCAGTCGTGAGTTTCAATATCTGTATTTAAATACGGAACAAAGAATATTTTTTCCTGCTCCCTCCCCTGTAAGTACACTTTACATACTCGCCAACAGGCCCGAAAGCGAAAGTCAAATGTTCGAGGTGCCCTGTTATTTTCGTTGCTAGCTGCGAAAGTGGTTGCTAGGTACAAAAAGTATTGCTTAACAACCCTTACGCAGCAAGGACCTTAAAACCATTAATAAAATGTATGTAGCAACTCGAATCTTGCGTCAATTTTAATAGGTTACACACCAATCGTTTTACAAACTGGTTTTGATCATAAAGAACACGAATTATACCAAAGAAAAATTAATAATTTCAATGTTTCTCTGGCGTCAAATAAGAGCCGCATAACAGAACAAATTTGACAGGCACCGCGCTACCGGTAGGGTGAGAGTACGCGATTAGTAATTCGTAGATCCAGAGTTCAAATCCCACACAAAGCTCAACATTTTTTATTTATTTTTTATTATCGCTGCATTCTGCCTCTTATATTTATCACTGATTATCAATTTTAGTAATTGAACAAAGGTTATTTTGAAGATCATTAATACTCATAATCTACTCCATATGTATTTAGACCTTTATTCAAAGTACCTATAACCTGAAATTGTCGGTAGCAGGAAAAATGTAATACATTGCACGATGCGTAAGCTCTTCTTTGGCCTCGGAGGTACTTTTAAAGACCGAGGCAACGCTCGCGTTGCCTCGGTCTTTAAACAACCTCCTTGTCCAAAAAAGTGCACTTACGCATCTGGCAATGTAAATAACTATTATTTTCGGATAAACCAACATACAAAAAAATTATGTAAAAAAAGACGAATAGGTGTTTCGGGTTTCTACCCTTAGGATGGATAAGGTGTAAAAAGTAATTCTACCGTAAAGTGTCTTCCAACTGGCTGGTAAAGTGTTCCAAAATTCAAGTTTCTAGATTGAACCGTTTTTGAGAAAAAAATCAAAACCAAACTTTTTGTCCCTCTTAATGCTGGAATAACCTGTAGAACACTTCCTCCAAATATTTGCACATCATTACGTAACACCCTGTATAAAAAGGAAATTGAAAAATCTAATTCGTCCTCTGACTTAATTTCAAACCAACTGGTACTAAAATCTCTGGCTTGCTTTTAAGAGTGACTTTATGATTATGCCGCACAGCTAAGCATAATAACTCGAAAAAGATCTAAATAACACATATTGACACCTATCACCGTGTCAGATACAAACATTTTGTGTCAAAACATGGTTAATACATTTCCGTCTTACGTATTTTATAATACACATAGAGCTTTGACTTTGACTCCTTCCTGGTATTCTTTGTTCAAAGGTTGTATAACAAACACAGTTTAGTTTATAAACTATTTTGCAACAAAAGTGTTTTTTTTTTAATATAAACCACCCTTTGGTTTTTTTTTCGTCGATTTTCTTTAATACAGTGTTGCTCTAAATTTACCAGGTACCTTTGTAGCTTAAGGAGATAAAATGTCAATAAATTCGACAAATATGCAATATCAGCGAAATAAAGCACCTACACAATATTTATCTACTAAAAAATATACAACTGTCCACTTTATAACCTTGTAAAATTTGGTGTTAAATTTCGTTAAATTTTAATCAACCCCCGTCTTGCGTTTTCCGTTAAAATCGCCTTATACAAACAAATCGCTTTAGCCTTCTCAAGTTTAAAACACCGCGCTTCTTTTAGGCGGGGAGACGAAAAAAAAACAGGGGAAAACAAGTTTTCTCTACTCAATTAAGCCGCCGACGCGGCGTTGCATCAATCCCCCGGAATAATCTAATTATAATAAAATCCGGCAAGAACGGCTGAAAGCTCCGCTGAGGAAATCAATTTCCATCCCATTGAGGGTCCTGCGAAAAAGTTTGGAGGGGCTTCGAAACGTCCGGCGACCTATAATGGCAGTCTCTAGGCGTTGGAAGTATGAGGATAGCAACGTGTCATTGCTTAGTTTCGATCACAACGTGTTTGATTTATATTGGCCGCGCCCTGCCATAATAGACACACTCTTTATTTGAATGTAGCTACTCCCATCTCCATTTTAAGTACAGAGATTGATTGGAAATGAGCGTTCCTTTAGAAATAAGGTTAGCCAGTCTTCCCTAATGACCCTGGAAACCATTAAAATTATCTAAAAAGTGATAATTTACCGAGTAATAAATAGCTGTTGGTCACACCTTGTCACGCTAGACACGCCTATTGCTTGCATAGCCACTCCCATTGCTTCTGCAGTATCGGGGTCAACATTCACTACGAGTAAGTACCGTCTTATAGATACTAGAAATGTTTTGTAAAAATGATATGATTCTTTTTCTTCGTAAGTTTCTTCGTTCTATCGCCATATGTGTTTAATATCGCCCCAGTTCAATTTCGCGGCTATTTTATTTCCCCGTCGACATGTCCCTGATAAATCCCCGGCAATAAATTGATTCTTTTTGAGACGCGGAAACAATTTTAAATTTTCCGGCGACGTACACCGCGCTCGGCCCCGATCCCCCGCGCCTCGTATGGGGGTGTAATCTCCGTGAAACAAGGGTTTGCCGCCCTCGTTCCTCCCGCATATATTGGCGTCGCCGACGTGAATAGTATATGGGAGGAGCACAGGGTTGAACTCTGCAAGAATTTTATTATCGTCTTGACCTCAGATCATGATCGGTAACTTATTGTAACAATTAGGTGTTACTCAAAAAAACTAATAAAAAATATATATTGAGAGAGCGAGATGCGGAGAGCAAGTTTTTCTCTTGGAACTAGTTATGAGGCGATCAAATAAAACACAATATTCTAAAAACAAGTTTTATTACACCTTGAGAATCGTTTGCATTAAATTGCCTTACAAAAGAAAGTTACAATTTGAAAATCGTTTGTATTAAATTGACTTACAAAAGGAAGTTATACTACTCACAGTTACATAAGTTACACCATCGAATTGATAAGTACAATGGAAGTCCCACAGGTACCACTTTCATTGTTGTTTGGGGCAGCCAACTCTAGAGAGAGATAGGTTTCAAATGGCAATAAGTAAGACAAGGACGCCTAATGAAAGTGTCAGCTGATTCAGGCAAAGGAGCTATACAGGGATGTTGCATATTAATGGGCGAATTTAATGGGCATGTTCCGTAATTATCTTTATTGTATGATCTGTATTCCGAAATTCGGGGCTTGTTTGTAGGAATGAGAATTTTTCTATATAACCACAATTATTGAAATATTGCACAGAAAAAAGTAGTAAATTGATTAAAAAAATTACCTACATGGCAATTTTATGTACCTGGAAGTAAATTGAGACAAAGAAAATACAAATTACAAAATAAAAGTTTATTTTAAAATAAAGGCGACAAAATATCTAGGATAAGGCATTCATTTTCAACTTTTAATTACTTATTTATTATTAATTAAATTTATTTTATATGTTTAGGCATCTAACAAAAAGAATTAGAAATAATTACCTACCTTATTAAAGGGACCAGAACCTCAAGATTAATTCCATCTTTGACTACGAAGAGCTAGGTTCATTAGCATAATATTTTGCCAGTTTTTCCCTTGATAGTTTCTATCATGACTTGGAAAATAAAAAACTGTAGTAATTACATACTTTTTAAGTTTGCGCTGCCCAAAATTCTCTATGAAATCGCTCTCGATAAAATGTTGACTACAAATGCAAGTAAATACTTGTAGACAAAATTTTTCCTTTTTATTGCTGCAATCCACTTGTCTCTAATATCACCTTATCTCTTGGAAAACTGCAAAGTTATTAGCAAAGATTTTTTGGACTTAGGAATGAAAAGAAACCCACTACTTTTATTCTTTCCACTCCGTTTGGTACATCCAAATAGACAACAGGAGTTGACCATCTTTTTTGTAAATTTTCTCTCCGATCTAAAAATAATACAACTAAGAAAACTCAACGCCGTTTTATACGAAACTGTCACCACGACACGAACTCAAATCAAATATAAATAATACAATAATTACTCGTATTGTACTTGGGACACAAAAATAGAAAGTTAGGACAAACACCCCTTTTGTGTTATGTGGTTTTTGCCGGAATCAGCTGATTTATTTACTATTTCACTTACTCAAGTTTGGCTGCCAGTTTCTCTCTCTACACTCCTTCCATCTACTTATCAATTCAATGAGTTACACAGATGTAAATGAAATTTAAACAGAAGTAAATTTGAAAATTGAGGTTAAGCAATCGCCTTAGTTTACACACCGACTGAGATTTTAACTGCGGCTCGATTCTGTCCTTTCGACTTGGGTAAAAGTAATATAGTCCAACACGATACCTCAACTCCACATTCATGAAAGTCCGTGCCCAATATGCGAGAACCAAACCAGACCACTTATAGCTGCAACGCTGCAGTGCCGACTAGCTGGGACGTGGGTGTTTGTTGTGGCTGGTGGATCTGTCGCTTAGCTGCACGTGACCAAACCAGAACTTGTGATGCTGTAGGAGGAGGTGTGGTTTAACAGCCTCGACATATATGTGAAATCGAAAACCAAGCAGTACCAAATCTCGTAAGTCGAGAGAAAAATTTGAACAACTAACAGGCGATGTTGTTTATATTTACTTATAATTTTAACTTGTCTAGCTAATAAAACTATCCTAATTACAACAATAAGTATGGCTAATTTATTAATGCGATATTTATAATTATTTAAAAAGAAACACTGTGCACAGAGATAGCGAAAATAATGCAACATATTTACTTGTAAAAATGAGATATACAATTTGAAACTTGATATTAAAAAGAAATCTGAACCTCAGACTAGGACGAGAATGATTTTTGTTTTCGATTAAAAGTTATATTAATAAATATACACTTATATGTTCTCTGGGGTAAGAAAAACAAATTTAATGAAAGAGAAAATTTGTGATAGTAGCAAAAAAAAACTGAGGTGACTCTTCGTTACGTTGAAAGTTAATAAGGTTAAAAAATTTAAGATACGGCAATATAATCAGGAGCAGAACACAGGCCGAAATCCAGAGGACAGCTTGAGTTCGTAGAACCTAGGTGAGTAGATATCTCGAGAAAACGGTACAAAAAATACGATAAGGAAAAGATAAATGCGATAAAATCTACTCACCAGGGCTTCCACGGACTTCCACGGTGCTCGAGCCCCTGTGGACTCCTCCTGTGCTGGCTGAATTGCAGCTGAACTGTTGGTTGGCACACGTGGTTGACTACACGCCAGAAAACCAGGGCTCCAGTAGATAAGTTTCACATGAAATCGAAAGATAACAAATATTACTTAAAGAATGGTAAAATTTCAACGATACACTCTTGATCAAACCGCTAAATTGGGGTTGAAAAGTCGGAAAAAAGTGGGCAAGCCAAAAACACGATGCGAACACCTCAAGAACGCAAGTGTCTTCGTCTTCGGAACAAGAACTTAATCAGAACCTTTTGTGGTACGATATCCGGGTTCGAGATTATGGAATGTTCTATCGAATTCTATAGACAACCCGCGAAAATTCTTAATAAAAATGCACGATGAAAAAACTAACATTTTGAATTTATTTCCGTTTGTGTTTGTGATTCGTACCACAAAAAGGTTAGGTGTTAGGTAGATGAACGACAAAATTTACACTTGACCGGGGAATCGACTGTAATCACAAATCACTTTAGTTAGATAAATTTGATATGATCGGAATAGTATCAGGTACCTATTTATTCTCCAAAAGCAAGCACAACAAATTCAGAGGTATTTTACACTAGCAGGCAATAGACGGGAATTATTTAGTTACATAGATACCTGAACTTTGGAATCTGGCTCGCACACCAATATATTCACACAACCACAAAATACAAAACCCTGTCAGAAGAAGAAGAGTTTAATCGTATGCGCGATAGGCGTAGCATTATCTTTCGGTTACAGGGGTGGTTCAATAATGAATTGATAAATTTAATGAAATTAAAACGCTGTAACGGAATAAGACAAAATTTTCGTTACATTATAAAATTGAAATTAACGTATACTTTATTAGATATCCAATTCGTTATGATGGGAATGGCTACTCAAGCTAAGGGCGTGTCTAGTATCTAGTGCCAAGCGTTCGTTATTTTTCTCACACTTCTAAAACTGGTTGCCCATTGGCAAGCGACGCGGCGCACTTCAAAGGCGGCCGCCGTAGGTCGATTCGAGGCCCCTCGAAACTTTTTCTTTGGACCTCCCATAGGATGGAAATTGATTTCGCCCCGGCGGCGGCGGAGCTTTCAGCCGCTCCCGCCGGATTTTATTATAATTAGATTTTTCCGGGGGATTGAAGCAACGCCGCGTCGCCGGCTTAATTGAGTAGAGAAAACTTGTTTTCGCCGACTTTTTTTTCCGTCTCCAAGCCTAAAAGAAGCGAGGTGTTTTAAACACGGGAAGGGGGCTAAAGTGATTTGCTTGTAATGGGGTTTTAAGGGAAAACGCAAGACGAGCGTTGATTAAGATTATAAGTTAGATAAAGTCGGTAAGACAACTCCTTCTCGAACACGCCCTCTTTTTCGTTTGAAGTAATAGCAGCATAATCTCATCTATTTTGATGGTCCTTCGTGTGCGTAGGAAGTGAGCTATTTTTCCTCAAGTTTTTTAGAGTCTTACCCAATAAACATTTTTGGTTTTATTAGAGTACCTAATCACAACTATTAGATTACCTAAGTTAAACCACTGTTAGTTATTTAATATAGTTGCGGAAATATTTCGGTTACCTTTATATATAAACCCATTAAAACACTTAAATGGAGCAATTTATAAAGGTCACCAGCACCTATTTTAGTATCGTTATACGACTTTAAAGTATATAACCAATAGTAGAGTAAATGTTTCCATCACCTTTATATAACCTACTTATACAACCCGGCTACTTTGAGTGTTAAATTTGGTTCTATAAGGTTTGCAGTTACCCTTATAAACTTTGCCTATAATGCTGTTAGTAATATTTCATGGGATTTAGATATCGGACGCCTACTTCCATCTCTGTTTAACTATTGTTGAGCGCCTATCCTTTCCACTCACTTCAAAATGTTATGGTTGGGCATGTCACAGGGCATGTGAATATTTTTGCTAAGTATAATAATAGATGTTTCGCTAACCATACTTGAAATTGTGTGTGGCAAGATAATTTTTCCGCAAATATGAACAAGATACCTTCAAAAAATTCACGGGCCTGCGAAATACTCCTAAATAAGCGAAAATTACGAGAAAAAAGTTTAAAAAAATATGCCCGTGTCACATAAAAGTATATTTTGTTATAATTTCCGCGGAATAAAATAAAATATGCTAATAAATTTGGTAACTATATATATATTTGCATCATGGCGTCTATTAGTAGATTACCCTTAAAAGCTTTGGCGACAATAATATCACTTAGAGTAACGTTACATAAATTGAAACAATGCTATAAACCTTCTGTAGTATTTTTTTTTATAAAACTACAAGTTTCCTATATATCCTTAGATAATATAACGCTACCAATAGTGTTACTATAAAACCAAAGGTAATATAACGCTACCAGTAGTGTTACTATAAAACCAAAGGTAATATAATGCTACCAGTAGTGTTACTATAAAACCAAAGCTATTTTAAAGACCTCTCGGAGATGTAGGGCTGCAATAATTTCATAACCTTCGGTAGATAACCCGTTAAACACTAATTTTCATGTTCTGAACTAAATTTGTGTTTGTTTTTGTTTTTAATAAAGGTATGTGTCACTAGCGCATGGGGCTCATTTACACCGGTGGATAGATCGACAATGATTTTCAATTTATTTTAACCCGTTTCACTTTTACACAGTTTCAAACAATTTCTTCTCATTAACAACACATACTTCACTTATTTTTACTCTCCTCCTGTTATACATTTTGCATTCGATTTTTAATATAATGCTCTACATCATGCCGGTATCAACAATAATAAGTGTTTAATCAGCCATCTTTAAAATGAAAACATATTTGTATAAGAGTAATTTATATCACTAAAAGTTGTAAAAGCCTATAAAGGATATTTTGGTACGAAATTGGCAACCAAAAGGTATATAATGTGTTCAGTAAAACACCATTAGCTTCAGGGTTTTATAGAAGTAATTAGGAATGCTGTTATATAACTCGGGAAATCATAGTTTTATAACATAGGTATTGGAAACTCTTATACAAACATGTTATATATCTTGTAGTAACGGTCACTCCAAGTGCTATAAAATGGTGTTGGAAACATTTACACAACTTAATTATAACCCTATAGTACCCATATTGATATTATATAACCCTTATAAACTCCAATTACTGGAGGTGATAACCGGTTCCTTTCATATAAAACTCCGCAACCTTTATATGACATTTATATAACTAGGTATCACTTGTGGCAACGAAAAATGTTTATTGGGTATCTAGCACTTCGCGGGTGATTAAACAAGTTCAAGTAATTTTTTTAAGTAGGGCTCTGTCTTATTAATCTTAGAAACTTGTATTTAAACAAAGGATGTGTCTATAGTATAGCAATACGTGGGCAAGAGAAAATCGTATGTTATGTTATGTAGAATAAATAGGTACGCCCCCCATTGGTTTTATCACATTTCCTTCTTCCAAAGCCTAAAACTGATTTCCTTTTGACAAATAAGGGCCAAACGACGCGGCGCACTTCAAAGAAGCCGTTATAGGTGGTGGGTCGGTTCGAGGCCCCTCGAAACTTTTTCCTTGCACCCCCAATAGGATGGAAATTGATTTCGGCCCGCGGCGGGGCTTTCACCCGTTCGTGCCGGATTTTATTATAATTAGATTTTTCCGGGGGATTGATCAACGCCGCCGCGTCGGCGGTTTAATCGAGTAGGCGAAATTTGTTTTTTCTATCTTCTCGCCTCTCGATGTTTTTGATAATGATTAAAATGTAAGTTAGAAATAATCGATAAGGCAACTCCTCTTGTACAGTAAACTCAGCCCCGTAATAATTGGGCCACACCTCTTTTACAGAGTGTCCCAAAAATTTACCTAACTCATCAGAAGCAACAACTTGTTTCAAATATTTTTTTTGTATTTTTTTTTTCAATTAACCCATTAGGTACTAGCGTTCCATATATGGAACACAAAACAGCATCTGCTATAAAGCGCTCTCTAATATATTCGAAATAAAAAAATCCCTTTTGGATACTATTTTAGGTTGTATAGTCACCGCCTGTACATATGTTTCATGCAGTGCCTTCTGATAGCTTGAACACAATCCCTGCTATATTATATTTTATCATTGAGTTTTGTGAACGTGCAAAAATGTCGAGCAGTAAAGGGAAAGTACATATTTTTTTACATTCTAGATCGTTAGTACTGTAAATAACCAGTGTTTTGTTGAGTTATCATCGCATTTATTTGATTGCTTGTATTGGGAAACAATAAGTATATTTTCTCATTGGTTAGATTTGATGATTTTGATTGTGTTCCATATAGGGAACACTAGGCTTGTGGGCCACCTTTTCAATGCTATATTGGACATATTATTGTATTATACAAATTTAGTGGAAAGCTATGAATTTTGGTCTGATATAAGTTCCAATCATGGTGTGCAATCAATAGGTATATTACTGGATCTCCAGAAAATATGGAATTATCATACGAGAATTCTGCAGATGAAGATTCTGGTGGCTTGTTGGAAAATCTGTCAGGTAGACAACTCGAGACGAAGGCCGAACTTGTTAATAGAAAGTAAGACACAAGCGAAAAATTTATGCTGCTGATTATGATGATAATGCACCTACCGTTATCAATATTTTTCTGAGTGGGTAAATGGGTAAAATAAAAGGACTTTTTGTTTAAAGATGATGCTTTGTTTCCGCAACCTGGCACATCTGATTACAGAAGTATGTCTCCAGTTGACTTATTTGAATGTTTTTATTGCAGAAGATATTGTCGACTTTTGTTAAAAGAGAGTAATAATTCCGCTATATTCAAGAATTGTTGGAACCCTAATATAACTCATCACAAGAGTAGATCAGTATTTAGGTAGGTTAGGTTAGGTTATTCGGCTATGATTAGATGCTTTTTGGCGTGTCAAGGTACGATTAAAACTATTGGAAAATAACTATTTGGATTCTGGAGAAGATCTTAGAAATATTGCCATGTATAACGCTGAGACGTGACAGATTCATCGAAATAATGAAATGTATATGCATTGTGAATAAACACCATACGATGCGTATAGGACATAACCACACGCAAGCAATACCAAAATGCGATGCAGGTCTATGCATTGATTGTTTTATTGTCTTTCCTATATACAAACTAATATTTATTTTTTATTTTGTGTTCATGTCTACTCAATAGTAAAACATTTATCATAAAAAATAACTTTCTATTTTGCTTATATTTTCCACACCTTAGAGGACTAACGTTCCATATGGAACGGCCGCCATTTTTAAAATGACAGGCAGCTGTTTTTGATGTAGTGCTGTTTAAGTGTTATTTTAAGTAGTAATAAATATATTTTATATATTTTTTGGTAAATTAGAAAATTCGGTCCCTATATAATGGGTTAAAATAACGCTAACGAGTTGCTTGTGGATAAAAAATACTATCCTCATAGGTTTGCTAGCCTCCTGCCGGCTAGGCACAAAACTTTTCAACTGCAACTTTTAAAACTTTCTAGGAAGCTCTAATACAATAGTGATTAATAAATTATTTCTAAAAGAAGTGAGCTAACCTTTAATGTCTGCGTTTTCCAGGAAAAGCCTTCTTCCAGTCTCATTATTGTTGCTCTTAAATCATTCATGAATTCTGTATGTTGCTGGTAAGACGAAAATGCTCCCATCGAATGGTATAAAAAATAAAAACATAAAAAATGCATCGCCCCTGTGAAATAACCGGATATAACCCAAAGGGGCCTTTTCCTTTCCCCAATCTCGCCAGAAAAAGGACGGATGGAATTCTCCACAATTCCCCCCAGCATACGGTGGGGGCGGGAGGGGGAAAGTCCTCCAGACGGTCGGCAGGCGGGCGGGGGATGCGCCACCCCCTCAACCCCTTCTTCCGTATTCCGACCGCGCACCCCAAATTGTTTCGCCCCGGATCGGCGGCCGCGCCGTAAAACAGCCCGGAGCGACTCCGGGCCCCTGATTAAGCCCCGAACATTTGTTTCCGGGAGGTGGGCCGGAGGGGCGGGCGTGAATCCAAAACGGTTGGGCGGGAAGATAATGGGTGGAAAGCGATGGTGCTGAAAGGAAAAGGTGGGTTCTGTTCATACGCCAGGATTTTAGGCAAATTGCCTTTTTGCCATTGTTGCCTTTTTCATCCGTTTTTGCCTATTCCATCCATGTTTAGCCTTTTATGGAAAAAACTGCCTTTTTAATAAATTTCAACACATGTTTTGTAAATTTAGCGGTAGATAGGTAGGTTTAAGTAAGGGCAGAATGTAAAGGCGAAGTCGGCAATAAATCATGAAAGAGAGAGCGCTATATCTATTGCTTTACTTGCACTCGCACAATTTGTATTCGACGTACGTCTTAAAGTTCGCTAAGCACCTTTCATGAAAGGAAGAGAGATAGAAAACCTAGTATTTGTCGGCAGGGTCGGCCTAGAATAAATTATTGCTTTACTACCTGATGTGAACGGACGGATTAAAAATTTGTACTTAGGTGCCTGTTGTAATTTTATTCGTAATTTTTGAAGATTAATTCGGTAATTTAGACTGGCAATTAAAAGATAATGATCCTGAAATTCAGAGTAGGTCTTAGGTATTTAAATAATTATTGTAATGGTTAGGCAAAAATATATATATTTATATTTTTAGTTACAAATTAAATATCAACATAAAATAAACTTTACATAGTCAGAAGTCAGTATATACATAATATATAAATAATAATAATATACATTTCATTCGTTATGAATTTTAGTCAGAATATAAAATACTATCATCCGAATATGAATCGTCATTTAAATTAATAATAATTGGGTCTATGTCAACGTCCAATATCTTTTCTTTTTCCCAATAATCTTTGATAACGTTCTCGGTGTGTTTTATACAACTGGACCAGTTTTCTTTAGTGACTTCCTGGAGAGCTTCTTTCCAAACAAACATTACCGTGTTATCATCATGCATTGCCTCAGATACAATTTTCTTATTAAAAAAGTTTTGCATTGGGCTCATACCAATTTTATTGCATTAAATATACAATGTTATGGGGGAAGCTCAACACTTGATGTCCCATTAAAAATAAAGTGGATGTATATTGTCGTAGAATAATAATAATAATAATAACGTTGATTTGCTGCAGCTCAAAATTCCCTTTTTTTCCAGTTCTTCGCATATTTTCTTCTTCTTTAGTTTTCGGGGCTGCTTTACTTTTAGTGTGAATACCATTTTAATATGTTTAATGCCTTCTTGCCTAATTCGTGAAATGGTCCTTCTACTAATCTGTAACTCTGTAACGCCTCCGATGCACATTGAAGTACCGATAAATTTTCACGTGTGTTATCCTTTTTTTTTTCTTGGAAATATTTCACCACATTTAATATTAAGTTTCTACTTTGGGCACTGAATACTTCACGCTGTGTTGTTATTACAAGGTGTCTATCACTATCACCTAAATAAACCAAAAAATATTTAATTACTGCCCTGTTTTATAGGCGTACTCCCATTTATATATATTATCTTTATTAACATAATGTATCAGACAAGGACAGCAATAAAAAGTTGGTCTTGCGGTTCTTTAAGCCGAACCCCTCGCTCCAAAATATAAGGGAGAGCAGGTAGGGAAAATCATAGCCCATCTCTCTCGATTTTACGGCCGACTTCGCCTTTACATTCTGCCCTTACTTTAGATTCGGTAGATTTAATCGAAGAATTAAAGGTAAATATTAAAAAAACGTAAAGTTACAATCGGGCAAACTATTTCAAAAAAATTAAATAATAGGTACCCTAGAAAAAATGGGGGATTTAAAATTTACGGCATGTTTTCTGATGAATTAGGATCAACAGATCCCCAGATAATAATATCTTCGCTAAAGTACGCCCCAATGGAGAACTTGAATATTTTTTTATTTATTTAATATATTTGCATATCTATAGAAAGAGCACATACCAAATATCAGCCCTAAAAGCGCAATACCAAACGACACGATGCTCTATAGATCGGAAGGCAGTGACAGGAGTGACAGCGACACAGAATTAGAGAAAGTTGAATTTAAATTGAACGTTAAAATAAACAGTTCGGCGACCCACTTCCAGAGGGCTCTGATGTAAGTCAAAAATAAGAACCGCCTAAAAGTTTAAACTGAATGGTGAGGCCACGGGACTATAGTAATTAGTAGGTCTCGGGTTCAATCCCACACAAAACCCAAGTTTTTTTTTTATTATCACTGCATTCTACCTCTTATATTTGTCACTGATTATTATTTTTAGTAATAATTGGACAATGGTGAATATGAAGAGTATTACTCACAATATACTATTTATAAATTCAAAGTATTCCTACATACCTAATATGAAGTTGTCGGTAGCAGGAAAAATTTAATACATTGCTCAATGCGTAAGCTGTTTTTGGCCTCGGAGATAGTTTTAAAGCCCGGGGCAGCACGGGCGTTAAACAACCTCCTCGGCCAAAAAAGTGCTCTTACGCATCTCTCAATGTAAATAACTATCACAGTTTTCAAACGTTGTCAACAATATCAAGGGATAGGGCGTTATCGTTGCTCTTTCTAAACAAAGCGTGCGTGGTGCTGTAGTTTTTATAAATGTGCTGCCCACATTAGTTTATACATGGTGCTGCCGCCCACCACAGGCGCGCCATCACTAACGAACTGTTTGACGTCACAACCAAGGACGGCGTGTTATAAGACTGATTTGAATTATGCAGTTTTGAATTGCTTACATTTATTACATAAAAATAAAAAAGAATTTTTGTGAACTGTGGCTCATTTAATGGCAATAAATTACGGCTCCCCATTACGTCCGTGGATGTAGAGCACAATTGTTCTACATACTATACAAAAACATATTAAGCGACTGAAGATAAACTTTGAAAATTTGTAATATTGAAAAACATTTAGTGATAGCTTACAATAAATAATTTGGTTGTAATTGTTAATTGCATAAAAAATATTAAACTTGCCTTTTTGCGTACAGTTTTGCCTTTTTCAAATTTTGACTGCCTTTTTGTATCCAAAATACCAGCCCTTATAGGCGACTTTGTTGGCATTTTCTGTACCTGTCACTCCTGGTTTTATAAAAGAAATTATTTATTATAACATCTATTATGCGATACAGGGGGGCCCGGATGTAAATATGTATAATAACTAAAACTAACAGTAGAAAATTTTATTGTACTTAGGTAAGCATAAAAAATAAAAAATGAAATTTATTTCAAAAAACGGTTGCTCATGAATTATTTGGGAAAATACTAAAGGTACCGATCTGAATTTTATGACACGATTTGTTTATAAAGGCGAGGCATATGTAATAAAACTGCACTAAAATTACCTCCATATACCAATAAGACATAGTATACTAAAGTATAAAATACAATGTGGCTATTGGTTAAAATTTGACAGTAAAAAATATAGATATTCAAAACATGACTAACGTATTAAATGCATTAAAGCGCACAGAAAACCAATAAGAACCCAAAGAGGTTGGAACGTATTCACGCAAGAAAAACGAGACCCACCTATCTTTCCCTCCGCATTTTCCATTTTATCCGTTTTCCCGCACATCCTCTCCCGTGTAGCGCCTATTTGCATCTTACGCGGGCAGCCCTCAATATTTCAGGCGTTTCTTTTCATTCGCGGTACCTCGGGAGCGGATAAATATTTTATGAGGCTGGATGCAAGTTCGCCAGACCGCGCAGATAAGAAGGGGGCAGAAGGGCGGTTGGGGGGGGAGGGGCACCCCACTCTCAATATTTAAACGCGGCTCGTCGAGCTGGGGGAGGAAAATCTCGGGAACGAGAGGTGTTTGGTAAATGAGCGAGACAAGGCTGGATTACGGCGGGGGTTTAAGCAAATTGGGAGTTCCTTTGCGACACGTGCCGTTGAAAAACTTCCGCACTTCGGCCGTTTGCCGATCGAGAGCGCTGGGAGAATCGTAAACACAGTGTGTTAATTTCAGGAGTTGAATGAATTTAATCTCTTCTAAAATTTGCGCACACGTTATGGTATAAATATGTTTTAAACTTTTTTGTCCCTCTTCGTGACTGAAAATTGTCAAAGTAACTTTTAAAACCTGACCAATTTAGGCATAAAAGTTATTTTTTGTCTTATTAAATTCAAAAATATTTTTATTCGGAAGCTTTAAAAATATAAGTACCTTTTTTAAATAAAGTAGTTCAAATGGCAACTACAATTTTATTATTAATCTTTATTTTGATAAGTTTTCAGTATTATATCTCACATTTCCTGAAATGCCTAAAGGACGATTTTTTGTTTCATTTGAATTTACTTTTGATTGCACCAACTTTAATACGTTTTATAAACAGCTTTTGATTAAAAATAACACGAATTATGCAAGAAAATAAATAATAATATCAATACCTATTTACGAATCTTTCAGTGTAAATAGCTATTTTAGGAACATCCTCATATACAGGGTGTTCCGCATAAGAACCGATACAAAACAGGAGCATACAGGGGAGTCCAAAATCAGGTGATTGAATGCAACTTAACCTCTATACCAAGTTGCACCCCTGAGAAGTTATAGGTCTTGAAAGTGGGCTTTAAAATTTCGAAAAAAATCAATATCTCAGTTATTTTTTAACTTAGAAAAACCAAATTGGTACAAGTTGTGAGTATACCAAGGGCATTAATCGCCAGAAAACATAGTTCAGTACCATATTAAAGGGTTGATACAGAGTTATGCACCCTAAAAATGTGACAGAACTTTTTTGTCCGTCGGCGGACTTACAAAATTGTTACTTTGTGTTGTGAAGAATTTAATTCTATAACTTTTTTTCTCTTGTTTTTTTTTGGAAAAACTATCGCTTTCGCCAAAAACGCGAATAACTGAAAACACGTACCTATTGCAGATGTGAAAAACAACCATTTAATGGAAAAAGAATCAAAAAAATCAAAAAGAAACAGGAATAACAATAAAATAAAATAATAAACTGTGATCAGTTTCAAAAATTTCTAAAATAACTCTTCAGTGCAAATTATATTGTTATTCCTGTTGTTTGCATTCTTTTTCCATTAAATGATTTTTATTCAAGTTTGACGTTTAATTTCATAGCCAACTTTTGAATTTTCAAAGATTTTAAATATCACATCTGCAATACATGTTTTCAGTTATTCGCGTTTTTGGCGAAAGCGATAAAGTTTTTCAAAAATAACAAGAGAAAAAAAGTTTTAAAATTAAATTCTTCATAACACGATGTAACAATTTTGTAAGTCCGCCAACGGACAAAAAAGGTCTTTCGATTATTGCCCTTGGTGCACCCACAACGTGTACTAAATTTGGTTCTTCCAAACTCAAAAATAACTGAGATATAATTTTTTTTTCCAAATTTCAAAGCCCGTTTTCAACTTCTCAGGGGTGTAACTTAGTATAGAGGTAAACTGCGTTAAATCACTTTATTTTGGGCTCCATTGTATATGCTCCTGCTCTGTGTCGGTTCTTATGAGAAACACCCTTTATTTACCATTGACTGATAAAACACAATCATAGTATTGGCCTTGGAAACCATAAAATTTAAGTTAAATGTTATACATTTGTCAAAATGAAGCGAGTTGAACTACTACATTCCATTCCACGTTTTAAGTGTTAAGTTCAATTTATTTATTCGATGATTTTTTTCACAATAATTTTCATGGTGTTTTGGTACATTACGAGCACACTGGGCGCAATTTAAAAATGCGACGTAAATCCAACAGATAATCACGGCCGTGTTATCCGTTGCGACGATTCGTTGCACCGCCAGCCGCGCTGCGTCCAATTCGACTTTTTATTTGGCTTTTATTCAAAAATCCGTCCGTATTTGGCCTTTTTATGGTGCGCAGCAAAACGGATCGTAATTCAATAACGGCACTCGGCCGCCCTCCCATCAGGAAAACGTCAATGGGAAACTGACGTGCCGTTTTTTTATCGTCACACAAATCGGCGGGATATCAATATTTTTCATGTGTATACCTATCCTATAACAATGGAGTTTTCCCAAATAATGGACTTTCGGATCCCGTTACAAAGCTTTTCATTTGTGCCGAGTATCGACAATCTTCTTATAATGAACATATTTTGAGTTTTATTACCCTGTTTCGCAAATACAGTGCTTTGAAATTTTATAAAAAAATATGCCAAATCAGCTCGTTCTATAAGAAGTTTCTAACCACACCCTAAAGGGTACCCTAAATGGAACTGTAGGTACACAAAATAATTCGTTTATTTACCTAGATTATATTAGGTACTGAAGTTCAGCAACACTGTTTTGTACCTTTTGCAATATTTTAAATGAGTTTATCTAGACGAAGTAGGCGCAGCTCCAACAGAAACAACACGCTATTGTTACCTACCTTGTTTTCATTATAAAATCGAAAAACCATGTGACCCAATTTTTTCCCGCCAACAATACATTTTTTGTTATTTCCGGGAGATGCCGATTCCGGAAAAATCGAAGCCGTACAGAATTAGCGGGGCTCATATTTAAAACGGATTCGATTTAGCGCACAATGGAACGGGAAAAAAGCACCGGCGGCGTTAATTTAATCCGCCTACTTCGGTTGGCTGCACTGAATACTTAAAATTTCCACGGTTCACGAGGGCCGCGCCATAGTCCAGGAGATCGCGATGGAAATTCCATAATGGTTGTATAAAAAATTGTTCACAACTACTGTGAACTACCCTTTTTGGCCATTCATATATACACTACCAAATTGCTACCGGTACAATCTTATTATGGAAATATCTCATAATGGATTCACAGTTTTACTATACGCCAGTGGGTTTATTACCGTTCATAAATTTCTTATACGAGCTAGGGGATGGCGTTCTGGCAACGCATTTTTGGACATTTCATTGATATTTACAAAAGAAGACCAATATTAACAATGAAAAATCAAAAGCGAGTCAAACGGTAATAAATTAACTTATACCATGATGTTTTTATCGTCACAGCAGAAAAAAATTCCCTAAAAATTTAAAAACCTCAAAAAATTATCGGTCTTTTGGGGTTTTCTCAATATTTCGACATTTTTTGACATTTCTGTGAAAACGTAAAAAACTAGGAAAGCCCCGTTAAGGGTTTTGATGCACTTCTGAAAATATATTTTTTTCTTGACCTTGCATTTTTTTAAATTTCAGATTCGTATTAAACTGTTTTTTCCACTCAATCATACCCTGTATATTAGTTGAGAGAATGCGAAATACTTATCTGGAAAATAAGAATGTTGTAAAGTCCTTGATAACTACTTACCGATAAAATTTGGTGTCGCGTGACCACAAAATCAAATGCTAAAGAAAACGCTTCGTGGAAGAACACGCATGGAAGAACTTTATAAGAAATAGGACCCAAGATTCAGATATGCCACTCATGTGGAAATTGGTTTGTGATTATATCGAATCCACATTATTTATCCGGAATCAAACCAGAACATTGTTAAGTGATTAATCTGATATTCCACTGACGATGAGGCAGTTGACCGTTAATTATCTCGGTTACGTGCTGAGATATGCTTCTAGATTGAACCTCTAAGACCGATGTCGGTTCCTGTCCCTTTCACAAAAGAAATTGTGCATCATCGTGGCCGCTCGAGCGATAAACATCGATAAAGGAACAATTATGCGAGTACGTTTTAATATTGTTTTTAGCGTCTATTATGTGTAATTAATTGTCTAGATCTCAGGGGCTGATACGGTTCAGTTGAGTTCACCGCGCCAAATACTTACGCTGTTCTCATTATATCTTTTTGTAATAATCTGAATTGTAATAAAAGACCCAGAGATGTGGGTAGATATCGGTGATATAATGCAAATGGTTGGCGAGCAGGCGCGCATATCTGTCGTTCGTCAACCCAAAGTTTGTTCTGTTAAAATTTTTACGGCACATGTACATTTTTTAATGGACGTGTTTGCCTTTTAATTACCAAGGAGATTTGTCAAACAGAGTTTTGTTGTGCACCGGAATTAACAAATACTTAGAGCAAATGTTTGCTTTGGAATTTTTAACGTTGGATCGGCCTTACGTATGCCGGAGCAAACATCGTGTAAGTAGTGAACTTAAACACAGCTTTACTCGAAATATGTTTTCTATTTACAAAGGTTTTTTTGTGCTCGCTCAATGTGTGTGTGTGTTGTGTGCGTGTGTGTTCGAGGCATAAGCACGCCGTTCGGCAATTTGTTGGATAAATACGTTCTTCTTCGTTATGTAAATATTAGCAGGGAGTAGTGACGTGTTAAAATAAACCGTTTCACAGTTTTATTTAAACGAGTAAAAACAAATAAATGGGATTTCACTATAGCGCTGATTAAGGTTGAATTGCCAACAACTGTCAGTAATAAATATAAAACGAGCTGTAAAAATCCCGTGTTTGAAGTAATTTCGACGTGATGTTTTTGTAAACAATCTATTTAATTGGTTTTTACAACTGTATAGGAGGCTCGTTAATAATAGGGCGAGACCCATTTGGGAGATTGGTAGCTATATGGGGAACGGAGTAAAAAAACTATCACAAATTGTGTTATTTTTCAATTGAAACTGGATTTTTGTAACATTTTGAGCCACTACCTGCTTTTAAAACTCAACACATAAATAAATTATCTTTATGAGAATAAATGTAATACATCCTACTGACCGAAAGAAAAATAAGAACACTCAGTAAGGTTTAGATAATATGTTACACACACTGTATAAAAAAATTCAGTTTGCTTCAATTTGGACTTTTGGACAGAATGATTTAATATAAATATTTTACACAAAACATTTTCTGTAAATCAGGCAATTTACCTACTTGATATGTAGCTTTTTAAATCTCGTTCGCTATACAGAACAGGCGTAGGCCTGAAAAGCGTTTTTAGCCGTGTTCCTATAGTTCCATCAAACTTTTTGTTTGCGGTGTTTCGGGGAATGTTTATTAAACGCTCCTCCCCGCCAAAATAAAAATTCTAAACCCGTCCGGAACTTTTTAATTCCGGCCCTGCGCGGGGCCGCTTAATTGGATCGGGCTGCGAACCCGTTCATCCCCCGCCCACCCCCACCCCCCGCCCCTTTGCCCCCGGGGCGCTTTTCACGTCATCTGGCGCCCTTTGTGAGTGGCGGATTAAAAATTGAACGCCCGCCAGCCAGGGCCTTTTTCGCTTTTTTTGCGCCCTCCCCGGAACGCTACGTGCTCTTTTGTCGCTTTGGCCGACGGTTGGGGCGAGAAACTTTCGGAACGTCGAATAATTTGTTTTTTAGAGAAGCGTCCTGCTTGACACTTGATTTTTAGTACAGTAACTAACACAAAATTAGGCCAAACCCAAACATCCAAAAAAAAAGTCCTTTCTAGCGCGAAATAGTTCCATACCCTCCCAAGAGTTAGTACTAAAAAGTTACACCACCACCAGCGTCGGGTTTCGGGGGGAGGGGGTGAAAAGGGCAGGAAATTCTTATTTTTTACAGTTTTCCGTAAATATCTAGTAAACTATGAGGTTTAGCGCAAACGTCATCCTATATACGCAAATGATATACCTACATTAAATTCCGAACAAGAATTGTTATATACATAATTATGGTAAAGTGAACGGTTTCCATGATATGGAGGGGTAAAGATTTCTTTGTTTTTATTTCACGTAGTTTTTGTTGAAAAAAACTTAAAATGATTACAGTATAAATTAGTAACTGAATAATGTATGTAGAATATATATAGATATATCTATGCATATATAGATACATATTACACCCATAGATTGTTATTTTTTGTCACAACAAGTATATGACTGTAAATATGTCCAATACAAGTTAGTAGCCTTAGTTAATTTGTACTCACTCTTTGCCCTCATTCATTATAGCGTTCTGATTTCCATTCCTTCTTTTATGTCAAATCATTCCCATATCTAATTTGTCCTTAGCTTGTAAAAATGAGAAAGTCATGAATAGGAAGCTCATATGAAAAACAAGAAAGTATATATTAAAAAATCCTCATCGTATGCTTCTGCAGAGATGGATGCGTCCAAAACTGCGAGTGTCAAAGAAGTGGTCTCAATTTTTCAAGTATGTGCAGCAATTGCTTAGGACTTTTGTGTCTCAATAGAGATACTGTAATCATCGACGACGATTTAAATGATGATTCTCAAGTGGACGAGGAACACGAAGATTTGTTTCCTCTCACTCAGCCCGAGTGAACTATTTGGTGCTGACTGATAACGCAATTAATGATTCACCTAAAACTTATAACCTTTTGTATCATTTTGATTTCCCTCCCATTTTTTCAATATAGATTGTTTAATATATTTTCTTGTTTTTCACATCAGCTTCCTATTCATGAATTTCTCATTTTTACAAGCTAAGGACAAATTAGATATGGGAATGATTTGACATAAAAGAACGAATGTAAATCAGAACGCTATAATGAATGAAGGCAAAAAGTGAGTACAAATTAACTAAGGATACTAACTTGTATTGGACATATTTACAGTCATATACTTATGAGGTTATGTTGTGACAAAAAAAATAACAATCTATGGGTGTAATACGTATCTATATATGCATAGATATATCTATATATATTCTACATACATTATTCAGTTACTAATTTATACTGTAATCATTTTAAGTTTTTTCAACAAAAACTACGTGAAATAAAAACAAAGAAATATTTACCCCTCCATATCATGGAAACCGTTCACTTTACCATAATTCTGTATATAACAATTCTTGTTCGGAATTTAATGTATATCATTTGCGTATAGGATGACGTTTGCGCTAAACCTCATAGTTTACTAGATATTTACGCAAAACTGTGAAAAATAAGAATTTCCTGCCCTTTTCACCCCCTCCCCCCGAAACCCGACGATGTAACTTTTTAGTACTAACTCTTAGGAGGGTATGGAATTAATTCGCGCTAGAAAGAACTTTTTTTTGGATGTTTGGGTTTTGGCCCACGGTACAGAATTGAGTAGGTAAGATGAGCAATGTAAATAAGTAAAGTATACTGCAGATCATAAGAGAGTTAAATAATCAGTAGAGAACAACATATTGGGTGCCTCTACTAGAAAATAAATCTAAATTCGACCCTGTGCATATTGTTTACACTTATCTACCCTTTAAAATAAATACACTATACTCTTTATCTCCGCACACCATCAATCATATCCCTTGGGTCGCATCTCGTCGGCCAAACTCGAAACGCCCGCATTTTTCTCGCCCGGACCACGCCCGAAACAAAAACAATAACGCAGGAGGGGGGGGGGGGGGGAAACTCCGGGCCATTAGCCCGCACGGGTCCGGAAACCGGAAAGAGGCCGTCGCAGCGGGAACGGCGGCCGCCCGGAACTCCGGGAGTCGAGCGTGACCGGACTGCCGGAACTCGGTTTTTCCCCCTTGCGGAATTGAGTTTCTATCCGACGCGAGAAATGGTTGCGCCGGAGATCGGTCGTTCGGTGTCGGGGTTGATTCTGGAGGGTTTTCGGGGAGCTCCGGATTTAACGGGGAGTGGTAATGATACTTTGTGGTAAGCCGGATAGGTTCCAAGTGAGTTGTCTCAGTTTGTTTCATTCCCTAAAGGTCCTGCACGAGTCACATCATCAAGGGAATTTGCAAGAAACTATGTCCTCAACACCCCTTTTTACTTATTTCCAGTAACGCACACTCTTTAGAAAATGTTTCACGTTACTCCATTATCGGCTTGGAACTCATCAAAGTGTACCAAATTTACCGCCTCCACCCCACGCACCCTCTTGACGCTACCCAATCAGAATGCAGCGACTAGGGTCAGAACTAATCGATCGGGCATCTTCGTACACCCCTCGGACATCTTCGAGCTTGCGTTGCGTTCTGACTGGTTGGCATGAGAAGGGGGCGTGGCTAGCAATGGGAGTGGAGTGAGTAAATTTGGTCAAAAAAGGACCGCATTTTGGCCTTAGGGCGATTTACATGGGGAATGTTGGCTCTCGTACATACATCGCAGTCTTACTACTGAAACCTAATTAGAATTGGCCAATAAAATAAATCGGAACAATCCGTTAAACGAAAAAGGTTTGGATTATAAGAGGTGAAGATCAAAGTAACGAGCCATTAATAATTTATAATTAGTCCTGTTATTTTGCCCTGCTTCCCTCTTTCCCCCGTTATCAATTATTTAAGCCGGGCAAGGGGAGACCGAAGGATCATCCCCCCGAGTGCCGTACTTTCGAAATGTCGGCTGCAATTTATGTAGCGACCCTCTCGGATGGCTTATTAAGTGGGCGACCCGAACTCCAGGGTAAAAAATATGTTACAAAAAGGTCTGCAATACGCCGTATCGCTGCAAAAAATAAAAGAGGGAATGGCGCCGTATTTGGAGCGCGCTTGTGGGGGACAACACTTCGTTTTGAAGAGCCGTGTTTTTTCTGTACAGCATTTCGATTTAAACGACTCGAAGTTGTTAAGATCATCTGTTGTTTGAATTACTTCAAAACTTAATCCGATTTGATTCCTGGAAGTACATAAAAAAGTATTCAATGACGAAG
This sequence comes from Pseudeuparius sepicola, assembly GCA_963920635.1. Classification (NCBI taxonomy): domain Eukaryota; kingdom Metazoa; phylum Arthropoda; class Insecta; order Coleoptera; family Anthribidae; genus Pseudeuparius; species Pseudeuparius sepicola. The sequence continues at coordinate 11,144,417 of OY987300.1, read as the reverse complement.
CCGGCCCACGCCACTTGTTTGGTATTACATTTTGGACCTTGATTTGGTTGAAATATGAGCTGTCCTTGGCACGAATGGTACCTATATCCTACGAATCAAAAACTCTCAACGGTCAGCGGCAAGCGGTGGGGGCGCCATAATTTGCCCTAAGTGCAGCATAATAGGATTATTAAGTTAATTCGATTTAGGTGAGCGTATAGCGTGAATTCCGGCGCCCACCGGCGTGTTAACCGATTTACCGTCGCTGGTCTCACGCGCAACCGATATGCTTTTTTTGTATTTCTCCATTCGCTCGACAGCGTCCCGTTTATTTTGCCATACAATGGGTTGCCCGTGTATAAAAATGGCGAGTTGACTGGGTGTGCCTTTAGCTCGTTGAGCTATAGCCTTGTTTATGGAAACCTTACAGCTAAGTACATTGGAAGGCACTAAAAATTAAAGCGACCCAACCATTTGCCTACTAATTTTCTTATATTAAAATCTACCAAAAAAATAGCTGGACAAATATTTTTTGATAAATCTGTCCCCGTAACTACTGTAGGTATTTCGTGAAACGTAAAATATAAATGCTGATAAACCAGTAAAAAAAAAAACTAATAAGGAACACGAATAAAAAACATCAAAACTATAAAAATGCAGGACTCCATCATATATTCGAGACGTGTCTGAAACGAGGCTCCGTACCTACTGAATTCCTAAATGCCACCGAAACGATCACTGTCTGCCCGACGTCTCTGGGACGTATCTAAGGGACTTTACGAGCAGATAAACCCCGTCAACATCGATAATGTCTACTGCCTCTCCGCAGACGTTTACGTGATAGCACACCGAATCCCCGACGAAACAGGGTCGTCGATAACGACTACAGGTTGGCCTTGGGGTAGCGCCACCAACCGTTTCAATGAAATGAGCGAAATCTTCCAAGTGAATTTTATACCAGTTCCACCGAACCGATTGAGCTGAAATTTTTGCTTGCAATATTATAATTTTTCTTTACAACCCCCTTGTTATGGATATCAAATGAAAGGGTTTGACGAGTATACAATTGCAAGGCTACTGACGTCATGCTAAATCCAATCTGGCGGCCGCCCCAAGATGGCGGATTACTATTTTTCCACAACCTACTTGACATGGGTATCAAATGAAAGGGTTTGTCAGTGCGTGACGTCATTCTAATTTCAATATGGCGGATACCCTAAGATAGCGGACGCCCCAAGAGCCGCACTCCACACTAAATGGGTATCAAATGAAAACGTTTGACGAACAGAATATCGTTATTCAGAATGCGATAATATGGTCGGGTTACTCTGGTAGTGAAGGTACCGAGACATAGGTGTCAAAAGCGGTTGATCACTGCATGACTCGGTGACATGGAAAAAGACCTTGTAATAATGACGCGTTATCATGAATTGATAGATTACGACATACTAACTAGAAATCACAAAATAAAATAATAATTTAAAAAAAAAACCTTTTTAAAAACAAGCTTTTAATTTAAGCCATGTACTCAAATCAGGGACCCTTTAAAGTAAGAGGACCCAACATTATACTTTCCAAAGTGAGGCCGTTTCTTTCCCCATTCTAATGGTCTCAATGATGCCAAGTATGCCATTTTATTGGAGAATCTATATGAATATAACAGGTACTTTGATTGTTAGTAAAAATTAATAATGGTTTCAATGATTTCTAAAAATTAGACTTGACAATGTTCTGTCAACAAACACAGAATATGGCAAGTGCCAAATGAATCAAATTTATTTTATATTTGAATTTGGTTTCCTGCAATTATTTCCAGGAATTTAAGTAATATAAGTATGGTAAGTCAGTGCCGATTTTGCTTATTTGAGAATTTGTCGCTATTGCAACTTGTTACCAGGTTCCTGAATAATAGTAAGTAATAATATGTGTACTTGAACTTTCTTCCCTTGTTGAATGTATCTACCCAAAGAACTTTCACAGATTTCGGGATGGACTAATAAGATTAGGTCTTGTACTTAGTTCTAATCATGTAGTTTTTCTCGGTGCTCATTTTTGTAATTTTATTTCTCTTCCAAGGTACCTCACAAACGTAAAATAAACTTATAGTTGTAGATAAAAACTGTTTAAAAAAAGACCTGACTGAAGTTACCTGCTTAATAATTTAAAATTTAGGAAATACCATTTTTGTTTTGAACTACTAACTTATACGTAATGCTTACGTAATGGGAATTGTAGGATTACTAAAGGTGGGACAAGAAAAATCTGGTTGCAATTATTGGGAATACTACAGGCGGCTGCATTACCTTTAATTGATTATATCTGGAAGTTAGAAAACTTAAAAATTGTGAACTATGATGGGAAATATTTTGCCTTCTTTGGAATCTATGGCACTGGCATGTCACATAAAACCTGATGGCAGTTGGACACTGACATATAACATAACCTTGTACCAGCCCACTTATGTGGTCTCCTTGGAGATATACAGAAAACAAGGCTTCCTTTTTCCTATGTGATAGACTGTGACATGCCGGGTCCCCTTATTTTAAAGAGTCCCTGACTCAAATGAACAAAATAAAATTAAGATTTTTAAAATTTGTTTTCAAAAAGCTTGTCGTGCGAAATGTTCATAAAAGTAAATATAATTGGATTGGTTGATAAGTAAGTAGATACTTGCCGAAGTAGATATGTAGGTATCTTTTTTCTCGCTACAAGCTTTTTGTTTTATTCGTTCTAGTACAGGGCTTAAATAAAAGCTTGTTTTATAAAAAAAAGTATTTACCATTTTGTTTTTTCTTTAATCCATACCAAAGTATAGAAAAGTTAACCGGGACCCCATAACGAAATTTGTCAGAATTATTAATTTGACAAGGATATTATGGACATACAAAAAGAAAACCGTTGTCATCAATGATGGTCGTAATATTAGTTTTGGCTTTACTATGTTTTACGCCCGCAATCTTGAAGACTAAAACTTTAAACGGATAAGTTTAAAGTTTTAGCATTAGACACATTTTTTACCTTGAATTGAAATTGAGTTACACCAACACCCCCTTGTATTATCGGTGGTGTTGGTTACACATATCACAGAAATATTTCTGTTAATTTTCTACATAAACCATGAAATTATTGAAAAAAAATAAATTAAATTACCTAAAGAGTAACTTATTTTTTGCTGTTAAAATGTGGTATTGCATGGGTCACTTAATATTAATACATCTTATGACATTCTATGGGAGTACCTACAAATTTTATTATATTATATTGTGTACCAAATTTTATTTTAATACTGTAATGTGCTCCAATTAAAAAAATAATCCATATTATTTTCAAAATGTACATATTTATCTTCTTTTCAGTCCTGTTAATACGAACTACCTTAAATAAGTTCCTTAACCATTACAAAAAATGTACAATACGTACATGGTTACAGTGAATAAAAGGGAAAACTTTTTTATTTTCCCTTGTACAGAAAAAAGAAAGGTTAAAAATAAATAAGGTAGTTTACTCTTTTTTATTTTTCTGGACACCCAATACATGAAATGTTATGTTTTTCCATTATACAACCTCTTTTTAAATACAAGAAAAACTTATTATCAAGTGTGGTTTTTGCCGTAAAGTGTAAAATAGAAAAGTTTTCTCTCTTATTACTCTAACCCTGACACACTGTAGGTATATAAAAACTGACACTATACTAACTTTATATTTGGGCAAAAATTCAGGCTATTCTGATGTTCGATTTTAGCAAAAAACGACACCAGTCCTGAAGTTTGTCACTAGATTTAGGAATTTCTGTTTTTAGTGACAAATTTGAGGTATCTTTTTAGGGAAACCGGGCGTCGGGATTGGCCGACTTTTTGCCCAGATATATGGTAAGTACCACAGCTTTCACCGCACCGCGTGCAAATTTGACATTCTCATTTCATACAACCATTTTTAGTGTTTAGTTTGGCCTCGCCTATCACGTCCCTCCCCGCCTGGCGTTACTTGTGTACACGGCCGCCGTTGACTGGCGACCGTCAGGCTCGGGTATTCTGTCGTCGTCGCCTTCTGGATTGGAATGCCGGTCTGCAATCTTCGTAATTTCATTCGGGCGGTTAGCAGCTGATTTTATTAACAGGGCTTAGGCGGCTGGGGCCGAATTTCCTGCGAATAAATTTCCGGTCATTATTTATTCGCTTAATTTGAACGGGAGGGGGCCGAAAAGGCCAACGCGAAATCGGTATCGGGTTATAAACGGGGATTTTATTGGTGCGATTAATTTTGACGGGCAACGCTGTATAAATTAATTGACAGGAAAAAATCTATTAGGTTCAGATTATATAATGGAAATCTTCCATTATTGTGAATCTTGAGAATGAACATACAAAAGAAAATCACAATTCAATAGTATGTAGGTATAGTAAAAATGAACTCACTTGGAACACAGTGATATAAGGGGCGCGATCTATTTCATACCATTTACCACGCTCTGCTACTGGTAAAAATACCAGACTTATCGGCAGAAATCACCCGTATAAAATTCAAAGGTTTTTATGTGGTCGACGTCGACCTAGTCAAGGAGGCAGCCAATAAGAAAGCGAGCGTAGCGATTTGATTGGTCGGCGTTTCGGAGATCCGCATGGAGCAGGTGTCGACGTGGGCCAGTTAGGCCAGTATAACCAGTGTCGTGCACGGAAATAAGGATTGTGCTTTATTTTACGGATTTTGGTTTTATGTATAACTTTTTGTTTGGTGTTGCTTTGTGTGTAACAAAATTATTGATTTGCTTTTGTTTCATTTATTTCAAAGTTTATTTTACTCTTTTTAGAGCATTTAAATAAAATTTTTATATAATATTATTAACGGCCGTGCGCCTCCTATGACTCGGTCTTGTTTTACAAAGCAAACGCCGCCCAAGCGTTTTTATGCTGTTCCAAGTGAGTTCATTTATACTGTACCGACAGGGTATTTTTAAAATATACACAGATACTAATGACCACTATTTTAAATGTCATAGCTACTAAATTAACTATATTTTACTAATTTAAAACATATATCACTTAAAATAGTGTCATTAATACCTATGCATATTTTAAAAATACACTTATTTTTTGTGATACAGGCAATCAAACATACTTTTGATGACTTTTTATTTCTCTAGGCTTTGGTTATGTTAGATTATCTCTGAGAGATACTTTAATAAATTTCATTTTTACTTTTTCTTCTATGTATATCCATGATATAATATTTTAAAAAACTAGTAGTAAGAAATGTTAAATGTTTATTGCCATTTTGTTTTTATTTGATTTATTGGAGCAAGTATATATTGTAAATTTAAGTCCACATATCTCGCTAAAGGGAACAGCAAATATCAACATATAATATTATATCATTGCAATCAGAAAATCTGTTTACCGCGCTTTTTAAGATGTCTCAAATTTACAACTGACTTTAATATTGGAAATGTTCGTCATAATTGTTATTATAACAACGGGGCAAATCGGTATGCACTTTAAAGTAAGGGGACCCAGCATTATACTTTCCAAAGTGAGGCCTATTCTTTCCTCATTTTAATAGTATCAGTGATGCCAAGTATGTCATTTTATTGGAGAATCTATGAATGTATAACAGATACTTTGATTGTTAGTAAAAATTAATAATGGTTTCCATGATTTTTAAAAATTAAACTTGACAATGTTTTGTCCACAAGTGCAGAATATGGCAACTGTCAAATGAAACAAATTTATTATGACCGCATTACCTTTAATTGACACACCTGAGTATCTGGAAGTTAGAAAAGTTAAAAATTGTGAATTATGATGGGAAATATTTTGCCTCCTTTAGAATCTATGGCACTGGCATGTCACATAAAACCTGATGGCAGTTGGGCACTGACATATATCATAACCTTGTACCAGCCCCCTTGTGGTCTCCTTGGAGTATACAGAAAACAAACTTCCCCCAAGGCTTCACTTTTCCTATGTGACATGCTGGGTCCCCTTATTTTAAAGAGTCCCTGGTATGCACTATTGATCCAAAATATGGCGGGGTATTTAAATTTTGCTGACAACTCTTAACATCCACAAATGGCTACTTATGGAAAGAAACAGTTTGTGGTTGGTGTTTAAATGTATGCGTATTTTCTGTTTGTACTACGTTTATTTTTGTAGTAAAAAATGTAGCCTGTAATATTGAAACCTTTTCTGACTTCCTTTTCTCTGCCACCTTTTTTAGAAATAAGTAGTTTGTCAGAAGAACTCCACTTAAATGACAGTGTGTTCCTGTACTAGCCCTACCTGTGTACAACCTGCCCCCCGACTAGCGACTTTAATGACAGAATTTGCCGTCGTCACCGCCTTCGCGATTGGGATGCCGGTCGGTTTCGCGCGGCGCTGCAATCTTCGTAATTTAATTCGGGCGGTTAGCAGCTGATTTTATTAACAGGACCGGCGTAGGCGGCTCGGGCCGAATTGCCGACGAATAAATTTCTGGCGCATTATTTATTCTCTCAGCTTGGATCGGTGGGGTGTCCCGAAAAGGTCTACCGGAATCGATGCAAGGTTATAAATGGGAAATTTATTAGTAGAGGTTAAGAGCGAGTTTAAATATTTTAGCTGGTGGTACTTTATTCGGACTATTCTCGAACGCGGCTTTTTTTTTCAAAAAAGAAAATTGGAATATTTCATCTTCTTAGACTCTCCCCAAACAGTTTTAGGACAGCTGGGCAGTTACCGCGTACCGCGTGTTCGGTTCCATGAAGCAGCGTTGCCAGATGTTTCGCGGCAGGAAACGTATCTGAGCATTTTTGATTGCGGATGAAATGAAATTTGCAAGCTTTTTATAATGTTTCACGTGCCGTGGTTGGCTTAGACTACTTCCTAACTATATGTGGGCCAAGACACTTATAAATAAAATATATAAAAGTCATAATTATACCGATTATTTAGGTCGATGTTGAGATCATTGCTTAAAAACACCGACTAACTAACTGTTTTTACTTTTGGCAAGCAAAATATCGAACGTTACTATCGAAAAGCCAAAATATTTTTACCAAAATATATATGTAATTTTTAAAACTACACATATAGGTACCTATTGGATTTTTCGCTGATGAATGGCTGCTTTTTCGGAGTTAAACGCAAAAAAAGGGCGCACGCGTGTAACCACTTTGTGAGATTCGGGAATTACGCCACAGGCCCGTAAATATCCGCATTTTTTACAAGCGTCAATTTTTAAACGGGTGCTGCAACAACTTCCAATCGGGGTTTAATTCGGCGGCAATCCTATCCCGATTAAAAATGCTACACTGCCGGGTTTTGTGTTAAGTTGACCAAAAAAAAAATATCGGCCGCGCAATTCCACGGTATATTGTTTTGTGGTTTAAATTATTGTCATTTACGGTTTTTTTCAAATTTCGCTTTGCTCACTTCCAACATTTGTCCGATATGTTCAACCCTGTCACCCAATTAGTAGAGACTACTCTGTACCAATCAAAGTTACGCCCTGTAGAAGCAATGCTTAGTTTTTTATGCAAGTATTGCATTCCAGGTTTACCTAATAAAAAAACAGTTTTCTACTCATTAGTAGGTATAGGTTGTTATAGTATTTAACTGAGAATTCAACGCCTGCCAATATGGACCAATGAAATGATATGATTTTTGAAATACTTACCAATCAGGTGATGATTTCAGCGATAATACCACTAGTGGTATTTTCGCTGAAATCCTACTCTCTTAGTTACGTCCTAGTTACGCTAAACCAATATTGTGGCAGCTATAAAACTGATAACCCGATAACTTCTTCACATTACCAAATTTAATATAGGACTAGAATATATGTTTTCAGTTAATACATTGATCTTTAAATATCTACAGTGTGTCCCAATTTGATACTGGACACCTTCTTTTTTTAAGTCATTTTCCTATAACATTTACAACATATACAATAACCTTCCTCAGCAGTTTAAGTTCATGTGTGGTGAGAGATTCAAAACAGCTTACCGTCTTCTGGGTAAATAGGTCACTCGGAGTGCCTGTGATACTTGTTTAGTTTATATAAAGTTTGTATGTCACTTGGTTGTGGATGTGTCATTTACTTTTAAATGCTATTGAGATTGAAAGTAATAGTTACTAGGGCTGGAACTATTTATCAGTTATGCTGCCGTTTCAGTCCTTTTGTAGTTAGCTAATGTTAATGCGTTGTCTTGATATACGCTGTGTATAACTACTACAATAAAAATTATTATTATTATTATTAAATATATGAAGGGCAAGGAAAACAAATGGTCTCTATTTTTTTATTGGTAGTACCAAGGGAGAGTATCTCATAGGTGGTAGTATTTGGATGGGGTAATTGTTTCATGGCCTGCTATGATTTTTTAAAATAGCAAATTTTCAAGAAACCCCATTAGGGATTTTTTTACGACAAAATGTTATTAAGGAAACTTGTTCAGAATGAAAAATTGAGTAGATTTGCAAAATTTTAAAAGGCTAGGCCTACTTTGATTTTTAGATTTATCTCCCACTTTTTTCTTAGAAAAGTGTCCTTTCTGAAGCTTTCACGTCAAAATTTTATTTTTTCGCGATGATCAAGTTTTCTTAATAATATTTTGACGTGAAAGCTCCAAAAAGGACACATTTCTAAGAAAAAAGTGGGAGAAAAAGGCAAAAATGCTCTATTAGCACAAAAAACATATTCAGAACAGAAAGTTCAATCTAAATGACAGCAGCTGTCAAACTAACTATTTGCAGTTGTTAAATTCTCCTTTTAAATACAACTCGTGGTATGCCTAATGATATACACTGTGTCCCGGGTAAGAATGAACAGCATGGGGATATTGCAAACGGTGAGAGATAGGGCAACGGTTAAATATTTATAAATATTTCTTGTCATACATCATGGTATTTGCAATGAAAAGTGCTTTCAAAATCGTAAAAAAAAATACAGGTCCGTATTTAAAAAAATTAAGTTGAAGATGGTTTCTCAAAAACGAAACGTTGTAGAACAAATCTAAAAAGGCCATCTTAAGGCCCGTTGAAAAGTGCCATAAAAAAGTGTTTTTCTTTTTTCTCTATCTGTGATAGCAACTTCAGAAAAAAATAAAATCGAAAACGCAAAATTTTACTTTTTTCAAAATAACTCAAAAACGAAAAAAGATATTAGAAATCTGTTTGTGCCATTTTATTGACATCAAAATTGCGCAACTTTTTCCCCATTTAACCGTTGCCCTATCTCTCACCGTTTGCAATATCCCCATGCGGTTCATTCTTATCCGGGACACAGTGTATAATACCTTTCCTTAATTTATCACTCATTATAATCCCAATGCTAAGAAAATACCACTCCTGCTGCGCAGTCGTGGTATTTTCAGCTTTGGGATTATAATTCGTAAAATTAACGAAAGGTATTATCGATAATAGGCACACCACTTGTTATATTACCCCTGATAATTATTGTAGAAAAATCAAATAAGCCAGACATTTTCATTAAAAAAATAAAAATATAAACATTATCTAAATATTCTGGTAAGAAATTCGTTTTAGAATTTTAATATATTCTCCTGGCAGGAAATATTTTTGTTATTCCATGGATCGTCTGTTTTTATCTAGGAGATCCATCACTTCAAGTTAAATAAATTTAGTTGGGAATTTGAAAATTAATTATTTCAAAAACGAAAAATATAATGGCATAAAGTTTAATATCATTTTAAATGTACTGATGAATAGATTCGAAAATGGTAGGCATATTTATAGTTACATTAAAACCTATTTTATTATTGTTAAATATTGATTCATTTAATAGTTCTTATCAGTTGTTGTTATTTTATATATTTTATTGCTTCAAACATAAAAATTGGTTAAGTTGGGAATCAAGAACCTTTGGCACTTAGAAAATACTTCTTTTGCTTAACTCCATGATGATTAAGTCTAGTCTAGACTAGACTTACTCATCTTCTGATGATGCTAACATGGTTAGCGAAACGCGAGTCAAGTGCAAAAACAAAGTTTTGGTGTGTAAAGTTAAACAAAAGAAGTATTTTATAAAAATTTGTATTGTAATAGCACCTGAAATAAATTCAGAAGTTTCAGAATTTATTTTTAAATTTGAAAATGTAGAAATTAGTTTTATATATTTTTTGAGTATAATGTACAGGGAGATCCATATCAGATTTCACTCCATCTTAACTTCTTTATTCTTCGAACTAAAGAAAAAAATGTAAAGTTTTAGTATTTTTGGTGGGTTGATACAAGGTGTTCTCTGAAAGGTGGACGAACCAAAGTTAGGTTTTTTTAATGGGACATCCTGTATATCATTGAATTTTCGGAATCTACGCATCATTCCGATTATATATACGTCATTATGTTTTTCTCCATCCGTTTTCACTATACAGGGCGTTCAAACATCATTTTGTTATGTTATTCACATACTGTATCTCGGAAACGAAATGTTTGCGGATAAATTGAGTATAAGAAGAAGCGATGAAAATATTTAGACAAAAAAGTTAAGGTTGATGTTTCCGGTCCAGGGAAAAATATGAACCTTGATTTGGAGTGGGTTCAAAATGATTATGAACGTTTTAGAGGCACTATCTTATAATTTTTTCTTATACTTGATTTATTTGCAAACGTTTCGATTCGAAGATACACGTACGGTGTGTTTCACTTTGAGTCGAGACAATTCCGTATTTTTCGAAAGATGTACCGATTTTGAGAGAAATGCTCATCAAACATTTTAATAAACTTTTATATCGAAATTTTTTTCTTTAACTCGAAAAATAGTTAAGGAAGGGGGGGGGGCTGAAATGTTACGCGATCCACCCTGTACCCTACAGAGTCTTTAATAATTATTATGAGAGCACGCGGGCGCTTCGCCGCTCCCAAACGAATTCGTAAAACATCAACTATGGCACTTAATTGATATAAATTATCTCTATTTATTTAATTAATTAATTATTAATTTAATGATAAAATCAATATCATCATAATAACTGTTTTAAAATGACCTACTATACTAAAATCGAACAACTCTTACGCCTGATGTAAACAAGAGCGCGTGCGTTGAGATATTCGCCAGAGCCGCACTGAGGCACGACCTTTATTTAATTTGACTCTTACAATTGTTTACGTCAAACTATTTCGGAAACAATTTATTGGCTTAATTAAAATGGTTCAAAACATTGATAAAATTATTTGTGGCAGTGTCTAAATAGCTGAAAATAACAAGATAAAAGCGCATAAATACACTTTTGCGATTGAGTACATCCCTGTTGCCAGGCGCTCTGATAATTTATGGCATATTGACCAATCGCCTTATTTCGCGGAACGTCTCCCGCTATCCCACCGCGCCACTCCCCTAGCCGCGCCCCCGCGCCCCTCCCGACCGACCAGCTAACAGGCCACGCCCACTTTCCAGCAACAGCGGCCCGACCTGCCGCGCCTCCTGCAGCAGATGCACGCCCAGCAGCTGCCGGCGGCGCACGCGGGCGCCCCCCCGCTGCCGATGATGCCGGGCCACCCGGGCCTGGCGGGCGCGCCGCCCGGCTCGGCCGCCGGCCTGCTCGGCCTGTCGGCGGCCGCGCTGCCCGCCCAGCACCCGCTCAGCGTGCTGACGGCGGCCTCGGCGAAGGCGGAGCTGCACAGGGCGGCGGGCGGCGGCGGGGCGCCGCCCCAGGACGACGCCAAGTCGAACAGCGGTGAGTAGGGCCGGTATTTCCCAAAATTAGCCGAAGAACGAACGTTATGTCGCACTTTTCCAAGGGTGGCGAGGTTTTGTAAAATTATTTAAAACTGATTCTACTCATAGTCGAGTTATGTACATTTTTTCCGCATGTCGTGCATTAAAAATTTCAGCAACTTGTCGATATGTCATATTTTCTCCACATATTAAAATAATTTCAATTTTGTCTTGTACAGGGTGTTCCCGTATATTTTGACCCACCCCTAGAGCCTATATTTTTCGAGTTAGAAAAAAATTACTTAAATGAAAGTTGTAATGTTTTTTCTGAACCGCTAGGATCTGTTACTAGATAAAACAAATGAGCGTCGCAAATTTATGAAAAAATATAAACTTACCTTTTTTAATGGAACACCCTTATATTTGTGGATTTTTGAATTGCACGCATTTTTCCGATTCCAACAATATAAATATGTTATATGTTTGCTCTAAGCATTCGCATGATATTCCAAATTGCAGATAAATACGATCTTTATATTTAATCAAGGTTGCCATGGAAAAACATTTTAACTTAGGCAAGGGAATTCCTGTCAATCCATTATTTTTGAGACAAAACACCTTGGTACCCTACAACTTTTATTTAAGTAATTTTTTCTAACTTGAAAAATAGAGGCTCTATGGGTGGGTCAAAATATACGGGAACACCCTGTACAGTCAAAATTTTTACCTTTCTCCGTTTCAAGAGTATTAAACTGTCGAATAAAAACAGTTGCTTCAATTCTCTCCATGGCCTACTCATCAAAGCGATTAATGCGAAATTAAACTGAAAGGTGATAATTATTTGTTCCATAAAAATCAAGAATTTTGCCTAGATTCGTAAAATAGTTTGGTGATATTTTAACAAATTATTATTTTGGCATCAATTTAGAACTGGATAACGTAATGTAACTAAATTTATTCCTTAAATGCTAGACTATATATCAACTTGGCAGCAAATACAGGGTGAGTCACATCTAAAGGCAGAGCCGAAAACACAAGGTAGAATTCGCTAAAATAAGCACATATGCTTAATAAACATTAGCTCAAAAACGCTTGGTTCTCCATATACAGAGTGTTGAAACTTTTCCAAATATTTTTTAATTTTTTTCTAGCCCGTTTAGGAATTATTTTATACATATTATGGGTTGTCATTTTGTGCAATAATTTGGCCCTGTTCAGATGAGCAGCGGCGTAGATAGAAATAATTTTATTTTAAATGACAACATAATCACCTTGACACTAGTTTAAAAAATCCGAAATTACGAAGAAGCTGTACCAGAAATAAAAAAATACCAAGAGGCACTTTTTGTTCCAAATTAAATGGGCTATCAAAAAAAAATTTTGGTTTTGCACAGGGCCGTACTACTTTTTTTCTACAATTATTTACAGTAACTATTTGTACCTACGCCGCTCGTGATCGGAACGGGGTCAAATTATTCCACAAAATGGCAACCGTCCAGTGTATAATGTGTACCAAATTTGGTTGGAATTCCTAAATGGGATCGAAAGAAATTTAAAAAATATGTTATTTTTGGAAAATTTTCAACACGCTGTATATGGAGAACCAAGCTTTTTTGGGCTAATGTTTATTAAGCATATGTGCTTATTTTAGCGAGTTCTACCTTGTGTTTTCGGCTCTGCCTTTAGATGTGACTCACCCTGTATAACAGAATTTTGAAGCGTTAATATACAGGGTGAGTTTTTTTCGATGCCCACTATGGGGATCTCGGAAACTAGCAGAGCTAGAACAAAGGTTAAATGGGGAAAGAATTGCAGTTTTGAATGCTCAATCTAATGCCCCTTTTGGATTTTTAAAAAGTTCCTGGCTCACTAGATATTTTGAAAAGAGTGATTTTTTTGCTATTTTATCAGATCTCTGTAGCTCCGTTATTTCTGATTATACAGAAAAACTGTAGAGACAAAAATTGTCAGCCATGGAATATTTTCATAATTACGTTCTATTTTACAATAACACACTTCAAACTTTTAAATTATTTTATTCTTAGCTGGTAACGAGATGTAACAAAATAAAACAAAAATTATCATGAAGGAGCTCCGCTACATAATTATTTGCCCGTAAGAAATTACCCAGATCAGCTCTATCCAAATAGTTGGATAGGGAGAAATATACCTATTTCCTGGCAGCCCCGATCCCCCGATTTCCCAAGCAGCATTAAAGTTGCGGTAACTGAGATGGGAACTTTGAATAAGTAGTTATAACGTAATTATTATTTAAAAATCGACTTATTAGTTTTTATTACTTACATTAAGAAAGTATGAGTAATTGCGTAGTAATTATTACTACAAGTTGGAACTTTATGGTTTCAGTACTTCTAAGTAGTTTTTGAAGTATCTGGAACGGAATTGTTACTAAGCAAAATTACGTTAAAGTCGCGTTAACTCTAAGGTTATATTCAATGGTCACAATTACTTTGTTGTGTTACTTGTTTATCACTTTAAAGTTTTCATTACTTTATGGTAACGCTGAAAGTAACTTCCACATCTTAGCGACTTTAGAAATACCTCCAAAGTTACGGAACTATATAGTCATATTTAAAGTGAAATTAACTTTCCCGCTACTCGAGAAAACTACTGTATGGTAAGTTTTACTTCTCACTCCATTTTAAAATTACCTGAAAGTTCCAATTACTACAAAAAAAATACTTTAAAGTAACTGTCACTTCTATAGGGACCAAAATGGAAACTACATTTAGTTCCTTACAATCGATTGAAGGATTCGGTAGTTTTTGGGAAGTGATGAAAATGTCAGCCATTAGAAAGAAGAAAAATTATAGACACACATTCACATTTTATAGAAAATTAAAGCAGCAGTTGGATGAAACGAATCGAAACACGAGCACTTGTCTTCAATACAAAATTACAAAACGCTTCTCTTGAGTGGCTACAATTTTAAATATCAACATTATAACATACAAATTATAGGTTAAAGTTCAAAATGGAACCTAGTAGTAGCAATCGGAACTTAAACGAGGCTTCTGGAACTTTGAAGTTCTCTTGTAGTAATTAGGACTTTAGAGTTTAAAATATCTAAAACTAATTTTCGTCTTAAAGGTAGGAATTACCTTAAAGTGAAAAAAGTCTAGTTGCCGTTACTACCAGTTAAGTGGCAAAGCCTTCAAACACCCATTTTAAGGTAAATAATACTTAGAAGTAATTACTGAAAATTACGCCATATTTTCTTATAAAATGGTAGACGCCATTAATACCAAATGTCAATTTTCTTTGGTATTGAAATAGTTATTTCTTCAAAATTGTCCCAAAAAAGAGAAAATTGAGCAAAAATGAACTCGTATAACTTATAGAAACATTAAAAAAGCATTTTTCAGTATTTTTAGGTAATTTCGCACATTTTCGTAATTTATCCTCCCGATAAAAAAGTGTTAAAACATGCATTTTGAGAGGGCGCGTTGTTACTTTTCAATCTATCAACGTCATATTTGACAGAAAATTTTCAATCGTTTAAGTTTCTTGAATCTAGCAACGAGAAATAAATCAGCAAATTAATACCTTTCTTATACCTACCATTATTGATAGATATAAGTTAAAAATAAATATTAGGTACTTCCATTTTCCACGGTTATTGAAAAATGACGGAAGATGCTGGACTAGAATACTTTTTAATTATTTAGACAAAGACAAAGCGAGGACGCGAATGTAAAGAAGCAAACAAATCCAACAAAGTAGCGGTGACCACGCCGCTACGTATCCACCACGTTGCCGGAACGTAAGCGCGTCGTAGCGGTGTAAGTTGCTAGGTGGTCGCCGTTACGTATCTATCACCCTCAAAATGTTCCCCATTTTGGTCGCAGGGACGTAATAGGAACGTAGTAATTACGTTCCTATCAGTAGTAATCACAACTTTAAAGTTGCAAACAAAAGTCGCTGGAACGTAACGGCGACTAAAAATGCTGCTTGGGTTGTCTGCTTTGGATTTCTTTTTGTGGGGAACAGTACAAAATAAAGTATGAGACAATTGTTGAATTAAGAGCAGCTGTTTTAGAAGCAATTGCCAGTATTGACAGGCGCTCTCTAAGAAAGGCCAAAAATCCGTTTTTAAAAAGATGCAATATATGCATAAATAATAATAATGGTGGATTGTTTGAACACCTTTTTTATTTTAAAAGGTGATCTTTTAAAATAATAATAATTAGAATTTGAGTTTTTTAATTTTTGTTTTATTTTGTTTCATTTTGTTACCAGCTAAAAACAAAATATTAGAAAGTTTGAAGTATGTCTAATTATAAATTAGAACGTAATTATGAAAATATGCCATGGCTGACTATGTGAAAATTAAAAAATCAGAAAATTAGCCATAGCTCTTTTATTTTTTATAATAACTATGCCGAGTATTATATCTTTGGAAAGCTCAAAAAATGGCCGATTTTATAAGGCCACAGCCAACTGTGATTTACATTTAAAAAAACAAAAGTTTACGTCATATCTCAAAAATCCCAAACAACAAAAAAAATTGGATCAGATTAACTTATTATGCCCAAAATTATCTACAATTTTTGTCTCTACAGTTTTTCTGTATAATCAGAAATAACGGAGCTATAGAGATCTGATGAAATAGCAAAAATCACTCTTTTCAAAATATCTAGTGAGCCATGAACTTTTTTAAAAATCCAAAAGGGGCATTATATTGAGCATTCAAAACTGCAATTCTTTCCCCATTTAACCTTTGTTCTAGCTCTGCTAGTTTCCGAGATCCCCATAGTGGGCATCGAAAAAAACTCACCCTGTATACTTGCGTCGTGGAATATGAAAGCCTCCGTTACATAGTTTAACCCCATTGCCATATTTTCGCCACTTCCCAGCTTCCTTATTATTTTGCCTTGTCTAATGTTAAACAGCTAGAAGTATGACAGCGCAATTATAGGATTAAAATATTAGTCGTATAAACAACGTCATTTCTGTGTTTTTGTTTGGTTTGTCTTAAACTGTCAAGTTCGACATTACCAGTGGTAAAAGTAATTAACCCAGACAGTTTTTTAAGTGGAATAGCTAATCATGTAGAAAAAGTGAACATGTTGTTTAGCCACAAAAAATTCTAGGCTGCCAGTGGCGACTTGTGGATTAATGCATGGGGGGGACTACCTTATATAAATGTTTTTAAGATGTTAATAACGCAAAACAGTGCATTTAATTTGTCTACTTGTTCTTGTCGTACGCATTTCTATAAATGTGTCGCGTAAAATTGCGAGTTGCAGCTTTTTCCGGTTGAGATAATTGCAAATCTGGAGTTGGCCTCCCAATAGTTTTTATTTCAACCTTTTCTGTCAATGAAATTCATAAAAAGTTACCTTTCAAAATGTCCTGCACACTATTTTTGATTTTGTTTACTTAGAACACGCGTGGCACCGAGAGAAGTTTTGTAAGAACGCGACGACGCGTGCCTCGTACTTGACTGGCTGGGACTGGGGCTCGAGAACTGAGAGCCCTCTCGTATGCTACAATCGCATACATAACAGCGGAAGCAGTCGACCCAGCCCGATCGCGCCCCTTCCACTTTTCTGGCGGAATCGCGGCTCAAATATTCGTAGCTGCCAAGCGATTATCCATTTTGGGCGTTTAAATAGTTCTTAGTACATTATCGGCGGCGGGCGTTGCGGCAATTTAATTAGGAAGGAACAAGGAGGTAAAATATACAATATAGCTCCAGCCGCACAGCCCCTAGGAACAAACCGCCACTGAGACTGGCCTGCAATATTTATCGGCAACGATATCCAGAATGACATGCCACAAACAAAACAACCCCGAAAAATCAATTACTGATGCAACGCGGGATTTGGGGATTTCTTATTCAACAATCCAAAGGATTTTACAGCAAAAATAAAATATCACGACTTCAAGCAACATCACTTACAGCATTTGTAGAAAAAAGATTAAATTTCATTGCGCAGAGGACTATTCTATATTCTAGAGCAAGACAAGATGAAAACAGGATTTTCAAGCATATTTTATATGAACTGACGAAAGTGGATTCGTAAGTAATGGCGCGCCAAAGAGGAAAATCCGCATAAAGTTCACCTCATAGAGAACTAAGGGCATATTGGTGTCAATGTTGGCATTTTTTTGAAGGCACTCTTCTACGAGTAAAATATATTTAAATTTTTTAATAGAAAATTTACCAAATTTGTTGGTAAATATGTATCATCACTTTATGCAAATAATGTGGTTTCAACAAGATGGAGCATCAGTGCATAATGCAAGAGGAGTAGAGGAGTTTTTAAATTAATTCATTTGATTCTTCACATTTTCTACAAGTGGCCTCCTAAGTCTCCCGACTTTTTACCGCTAGACTATTTATTACGGAGGAAATTAATAAATGAGGTCTCTAAAACACCTTCGAGGAATGTCAATCGGTTAACTCATGCTAAACTCTCAGCCGAATGTCTTTTGCTGCCGCCATCTAACGGCCGGAAGCTGTACTTCACGATGGAGCTGGAGCACTAAGCTATGGAAACTTGTTTTGTACAGTTTTCGTATACACAAATGCTTGCGTCACCTGGCCTCGGGAATTATTCGTCAGTCGTATATTGCCAATTAATTGGTAATGAATCTTATATCTACAATACTATAATCACTGCCTATACATAGTTGTTACTAGAAAATTAAGAAGGGTTGGTTGAGAGGGGGGCGGTTGAAAATAGAGAGGGATTCAATTTTGGTTTTATTTTGCAGAAACAAAGAAAATTACAATGGTTACGAGGTCATGAAATTCTAAATAAGCGAAAATGTGTTGGCAGCATTTTTTTATACAGGATGATTTTTTTAGGTCTACCACCGCGATTTTCTCGCTCATTTTACGGCCTACAAAAAAAAAAGTAAGAAACAAAAATGTGGCAATTTTGGACAGCTAAGAGGTGCTGCAAAAGAAATCGGCATCCATGGCCAACTTGTCGCGCAATATTAAAAAAACCTCAAATTGAGCAAAACTATTAATGTCCGTGGAATGTTTATTTTAGGAGACAGAGAAAAATTTTTATATTGAAAATTGACGGCACTAAGAAGCTTTATGCAAAAGGGTACTCAGATAGTTTCAGAAAATTACACAGGGTCTTCGGCTCTCTTGAGGCTATGATTTTTTTGTTTATTACTTATTAAGCGATTTTCTCGCTTATTTTGGGCCGCACAGAAAATATGTAAGAAAACAAAATATGGCAATTTTCGTCAGCGAGGCGACATTAAAAAGGAATGGGCCTCCATACCCAACTTTTCGCGGTGTACTAAAAAAACCTAAAATCGACAAAAATTTTCATGGTCTCAAGAGAGCCGAAGACCCTGTGTAATTTGCTGAAACTATCTGAGCACATGGGTGGATAAAGCTTCTCAGTGCCATCAATTTTCAATATAAAAGTTTTCCTCTGTCTCTTAAAATAAACATTCCACGGCCATTAATAGTTTTGCTCAATTTGAGTTTTTTTTTTATATTGCGCGACAAGTTGGCCATGGATGCCGATTTCTTTTGCAGCACCACTTAGCTGTCCAAAATTGCTACATTTTTATTTCTTACGTTTTTTTTTGTAGGCCGCAAAATGAGCGAGAAAATCGCGGTGGTAGACCTAAAAAATCATCCTGTATAATTACGAAGAAAGGATACTCTCAATACTCTTCACTTCCTCATGCAACAACAACAACATACATTGTATCACTACTTTTTAATCAAATCCTTTTAAATCCACCCTCCAGCGTTACCCGATACTTTTCACCTTCCCCTCCGGCCCCCGCAAATCCAATTAACAAATTGAAACATCGCATTTTTCCCACAGCCGGGGCGCATTTTAAGAATTCGCCCGTTTTCCCGGCGGGCCGACGACTCGGCTCGCTTTTCATTCGCCGGCGGCCTGCATTATTTACCCGCCCAGAAAACAAAGGCAGGAAATAAAACTAGGAAAACGGAACACGGCGAAATCACTAGCTCTAAACGGCGCGCCTTCTGGCAGAAATACGGCTGCCAGTCCGTGGGCACAACGCGAAATTGTTTCGGTTAAAAAGTAGTAGGTATATTAACAAAGAGCATATTAAAAAGCCCAACAAACATACAAAGTTAAAATTACCTCATGTTTACTAGTCCAATTTACCTCTAAGTATATGATTTTGTCAATTTATTCTAATCCATCTAGCATTCTTGTTTCTGATTTTAGATAAAAAGTGTAAAAACCAAAGTTGGAGGAAATTGTGTCTCCAATGCGGTTATCATGTCCTACTTTCCATTACCTGCCATTTTCGAGATATGACACAAACTTGTGTTTTTTTATGAAAACCATAATTGGCTATGGTCTCAAAAAATCAGGCATTTTTAGAGCTTTCCAACGATATAATAGGTACTCGGAATGGTTATTCAAAAAATAACGGAAATAACTATGGTTTCTATTTAAAAAAACACACGTTTGTGTAATATCTCGAAAATGGCAGCTGTCTGTATTTACACTTTTTATCTAAAATCAGAAATAACGAAACTAAAAGAATAAATCGCCAAAATTTCTTTTTTTTTTAAATCTATTACCTAAGCCATGACTTTTTTCAAAAATCCACAAGGCGCGTTAAATTGGAAAGTATTGCAGTTTTGTGGGCTCATAAATCTATAGGACGAATTATAGAGATTAAATTACTTAGTATCTAACCAATGACGTCTAGGTTTTGACGTCATTGTATCTAACCTATTTTCGACCTAACTAACCTACAGGGACTAATATTGAGACAAAATTTACTTCCTCTTCTTTATAACCTCCAGAATTTCATGACTTTTTATTATAAGGGCATCTAGAAAGTTAAAAAGTGGTAATTATTTACCAAAAAATACCAAATGCCTTCAAAGCCTGATTTTAGGTAATAATAAACTAAATTAGGACTAAACAACTTTCTTAAAAGTTGAACTTTTATGAAGCTTACAATAAGGTTAGAAATTAGTAATTTTAGATAACAAACATTTCTTTTCAGTTTTTCACACTTTAAAAAATTTTATAAAGAAAAAAATGGTAATATTTTACCTTCAAAGGTAATTCTCACACAAACATTGGTAAACTTGACTAGGCCTGTTTGTTAAATAAGTAAATACAAAGGAAGAAGTCTCTATGGTGTTTCTTGAAACTCCCTGTAGGTATAAAGTTTAAATGTGAAACTGGGATTACGAAGTTCCATCAATTGTCAAATTTTCGGCATTCGAAAACAAGATGTTTTCGGTTACATTGTTTTGTTTTCATGTAACCCCAATTCTCGCATGGCAATGTAGTCCAGAATAAAACCGGCTCGGCTTAAATGAACATCTTACACAGCAGCAACAGTTGCACCTGGGCGTAATAAAGATGGAGATTAAAGCCGGGTGCCCTGCGGGGATCCCCCTCGCTCTCTCCCAAATTAATTAGTAGTTCTGCTCGCGACCGAGCTTAATTCTCTATTAGGGGGGTCTTCGGGAGTACGAATTAACTTCCGGGGGGAGTGTAGTCGGTTGCGAGGCAGCTCCGTGGATCGGGAGTCGGGAAAATTCCGTGTTGTCGACAGGTTAAACCGTAGTAATACGGAAAGTTTGTAAACAAGTGAATTGTTGGGAAAATGGATGGGATATGAAATTCTACATTGAATATTTTAAACAGGATATTGTTGATTGGAGACTTCAGGAGGCCGAATGTGATGCTTCTTTGGTCCTTCTTCGTGGGTCAATGGAGCTGTTTGATATTTCAAAACTTATCGAATTTTGCCTAAAATCCATGTATTTCACTTTTAATAACCAACTATACGAACTAAATTACATGAACAGGAGTAGGAACACGGCAAAATTAACTTTGCCATGGACGTGGAAAAGGAGGGTTCCTTGGGACATTTGATTTATCGAAAATCAACACATACTGACTGAAATTACTAAAACGACATAATATTATAACCGGATTTTTGTATATACCCTTCCAAAATTCTGCCAGCACCACAGACTGTTAGGTACCAGGTTTTTTTTTACATAACATTCTACCCCCCTTAACTTTAACTTTTTTGAATGAAAGTCAAAGCTGCATGTGCAGATATCAAGTTGAGTACTAAAAATCCTTAATGATGATGGTTGTTTAACCAAAAGCGCTCTGTCAGGATTTTTAAAATAAATATCTGTGCAAGGTATAAGAACTTTTACTACTCAATTTAACTTTTTTGTTTTAAATTTTGAAAAAAATATATAAATATGAAATTGTATAAAATTTTCTTGCGATTCAGAAAAACAAATGAATGTCGCGTTTCGGAGATATAGACCAAACTTATGGAGATTAAATGGAGATTTGACAATTTACATTAATTGTCGTATTCCTACAATTACATACAACACAAAGAGCATAGGTACATTCTTAATAAACTTCTAGTTAGCAACAATACCTGCCTCGTTTATCTATCCGATCTCCTGAGATATTTTTTCTTTAACTTGGTCGATATTATTTGACCTCTCCGCATACACTCGGTCCTTCAAAGTGCCCCACAGAAATGAATCGAGTGGGGTCAAGTCTGGGCTTCTGGCAGGCCATAAAATATTTCCATTTGAACCAACCCACTGTACAAAAGTACCATCTAAATGCCTCTTGACTGCGTTTGATTTATCTGATGGAGCGCACCGTCTTGTTGCCAAACAATGTTCGGCTCATTAACTTGATTCTTAAGAGCTGTAAATATTTTAGTCCAGTTAAACCACCTCCCAAAAATACCACACCAAATATTTATTGAAGTTCGACCTTGTAGTTGAATTTAAATAAACTGTCGTGGATTTTCTGAGGACCAATAGTGAGTGTTTCTTAAAATTAAAAACGCAACATGTTGTAAAAGTGGCTTCAATAATACTCCACAATATAAAATCTGTAATAATAATAACCGTAGGAGTAGTAATATAATTATTATTACTGAGCTCCATGATATTTGCAAATATCTCGTTAATAGAATGTCTCGGATTTAGTATAATAAGACTGCTTTCTGCATAGGCGTATTCTCAGTTAAAACATGTCGTGGTTTATTTCACTTTTCTTTATTTTTTAAACTTCCACTAATTCTCAATTCGTTATAAATATATTTGAAATATATGTGATGAGGTAGGACTGTTCCTTGGTATACTCGTGCGTATTTACGCTTTTCACGCTTCGAATTTTTTTCTCAAGAAACATAATATTCAACTAGTATGTCGTTTTTTTTTTCCACTATATGGTGGAATGGTATATTATAATAACAATAATATACCATTTTCACAACACGATGTGGTAACACAACAATTAACACCTGATACAAACTGTCAAAGTCAAGCAAACATATAACATATCGGGAAATATACGGGGTGTAGAGATAATAGAGAAAAAGTCACAAAAAATAGTTTTTATCCCGTTAAAATGTCAAATACTAAGTGTTCGTTTAAAATAAACTAGCCTCCCTGGCGACAATTAATTCCCCCCCCCCCCCCCCCCACAGAAAATGAAACAATAAATACGACAACTTAGTCTAAGCTCCTTATAGCTGGCGCGCCGAGCCCCCGTATTTGTTTTGCAAATATGTACACGACATAACAACCGGCGGGGCCGCTGCCCTGACGCACCCCTGCTTAATATTTCACCCCTTTTATTAAATACGCCGCAGGCTCGGGCAGCCGTGAAACCACCATGGTCGCCGAAAGTTTATTTTTGTAAAAGAAAATTAAAAAATGTTTCCCACATTGTCTTGTCTTTCGAAGATGTTAAATATCACGTCTCCAAATATATTTACAAAAAGAAAAGCTTGCGTGCGACAGCTGCTGCGTCCTATTAGGTTTATCAAGGCAACCATATCCCTTCTCGAACAATTCAAACAGAAATGGTATCTGTGATTAACAGCATTGGAGGTTAAATCTCCAGCTGATTTTAAGTAAGCAAGATGTCTCCCCAAACTTATTATATATATTTTTTGGTACGCCCATGTCTTAGTCCATATTTTAATGAGTTTCCCCGAATCCCCTCCCTATTCCTCCAAATAATGTTTGTCGTCGCCGGGAAAATTTAGATTGCAAGGGATTCGGGACCGGATTTTCATTGCTTTAAGCCCACCAGTAAAAACTCATTTGCCTTAATTTTGCCTTCGTCCTCTGCCGTCTTCTTCCTTTTAATTTAATAATTACCAACTTCCGTATTTACCGTAATCAACACCATACGCTGGATTATTTGAGTGGTTTGTAATAACTAGTTATTGTATTCAATTTGTTTGCGCAGTTATCTCATTCAGTGATAGTAGATAAGCTGAGCTATATAGATTGTTGAAAACACGCATTTTTTGTTGTCCCTTTAATCGTGGCCAACTCTGTACAATTTACCATCTTGCAATGTCAGGGTCACCTGTGATGTTAGGCTCCGCCCTGTTCTCTGATCTCTCTCTCTATCTCTCTGTCGTTTGTATAAATATGTTCTTTCCGTATGTATGTATAAACCCTCATTACCTTCGACACCAAAGGAAGAGAAAATTATTCTAATAACACAACTTTTTCTCAAACTTTATCAAATCTCGTTGGCTATTCAAATATATCAAGTGCTTCCAGAGATGTTCCCAATTGACCCCAATACGAGGGAGGGTTCGACGTTTAAACGACCTATTCAACCGCCAGATACCATAGACGTCACGTGGGATAGGGAGGGGTGCTACCCCAATTTCCGGTCGGCCTCCCCCCGATCCGGGCCGAACATAAATTCCGGGGCAATTTTAAAAGTTTTTCACTTCCGCTGAGATCCCGGAGCCGGGATCTATAAATCATGCAAAACCCGGATAAGTAGATTTCACGCGGCATGGAGTTGTAACTGCTCCGAGAAAAGGGCCTTTTCCGTGAAATTAGTGAGCTTTATAAATTGGTGGGGTTTATGATTTATGTCTTCAGGAAAAACGAAATTTTAACAACGAACGTTTCTTATTATTTAGCGTTTTTCTAGGTATATTATTGTCATCCTCACACTATTCCAAACTAGGAGAACCACCGAAGAAAGCACACCGATTTCAGAACTGCGGTTGAAATTTTCACGAGCCACACCAAATATTTTACAGAAAAACGAATAACAATAAATAAATCAAAATATCTATGTAATATTTTTTAGTACCTGTAATAACTATTACAGGTACTAAAAAGCTTTCTGTGTTTCATATTTTGACTTTGACATTGTATGTTAGAATTTCCACGTTCGATACTTACATTAAGTCGCTAAAGGTCGAATTTTGTGGGTTGATGAACAAATAGGAAGTTCACATAATCAACAATCCTGAATGGTTACCCTACACCCTCTAACCCCTTCTAGTAGCTGTAGAAGACGCCGAAGTCTCCTACATCTCACCGCTACTAACTATATATCAATTGGAATAAGTAACACTTAGCCGATGGAACCCGTATCTCCGGTAGCTTAGTTGGTTAAAGTGCACTAAACATCATTTATTACAAAATATCTATACTTCAACTTAGTATCGAGTGCTAATAATTGTAAGACATTACGATTTATCTGTGTGAATTTATTTTCGTTCCAAAATTGAAGTTTGAAAATTGGCGTGACATCCTGAAAAGTAGACTTGAAAGGTCCTATACTTACTTTATTTAGATTATTAACATAATTTGACTAGCGGAACTCAGTCTACAGATTAACACTTTCTTCCAAGTTTTCCGGGTAAACAGGAAGTTTTAATTACTTAAGGTGAGTGGTGCGAAAGGCTCCTTGAATCCAAATTAGATTAAAAGTCTTTCAACGGCGAAAGGGTACTTGGGCAAGTGGAAATCGTCAACAATGAGAACTTTACCGTGAAGGAAAATATCCAACAGTGACACGAAACAAACATACACAACCACACACACATAAATCTGTATTATATTTTAAAGAAAGAATACATACTAACGCGCAATAAATGGAAATTAAAAAAAGAAAACCAGAGAACCTTTCTCTCTCTACGCTACTTCTACTTATTAGTTCGATGGAAAAGTCATCCATCTTTTTTATTTCAACTAGATTTTTTTTACGTTATCACTAAGTACTACTTCAAATATTTGTCTTTCTTTCTCCGGTTTAACGTACTAAACGCGCCGAAACGTAACCGCGAAACTAAATACTGCCCGTCCCGTCCCACGCTGGCGTTAATCAAAATTTTAGGGTGCAATAAAAAGGGGTGATAAAGCAAGGCAGTTTCGCCGAATGGGGCGGTGTTCTTTTTATAAGCCCTCGGGATCCGTACGTCGGTTTTACTGTCTCGAATTTTGTTACGCCACTCCGGTTTCAATCAATTTCCTTCGGATTAGAACGATCAAGACCATAATTGGCGGATGGAGCAGTTTTGGTATGTTGTAGAGAACATTTGGGCTGAAGGGCTTTATTTGTGAAACAATCATGGAGCTTAAAGTACCGGTGGAACATAGAGATCAGTTAGTAACACTAAATATTTTTTGCTTCCAGTTTAAGTCTGACCTGGACCGACACTATATTAAAGACCCGAGCATGACGTCATATTTCATTGTTGTTTACGGGCTGGGGTGGCGCCACTCGACGAAAAAAATGGAGACTTAATAGGTTATAGGGGGAGTATTCTGTGGTTATTGGTATGTCAGTTACTGACGTTTAAAATGTCCCAAATTTTAAATATCCAGCTTTATTACGATTTGCCTTCTTTTTACGTTAATGAATTGTCTTTGCGTCCAGTATTTAGCAGTTTTATCCTATTAACACAGCTTTTATAGGTAGATTTGTTTGTGATAACATGAAATTTCCATGCAGGTGAATTGCAGAAGAATAAACACTATTTTGGAATTATGGGATGATCTGATCAACCAGCTCAAGAAGCGAAAATTCTAGGTATTATTTTGGAAGAGTATTTTGCCCTCCATATAAAGAAGAAACTGAAAAATCTAATGCGTTTTATGCTTACTTACACTACAACTAGCCATGGACTTCATTTCAAACCAAATGTACCAAATACTCATCTTGCTTGCTTTTTAGACTCGGTTTTCATGTATGGAAATATGCCATGTGAACTTGTCAAATTAGAGGGACATAAGACATAACAAACAAATATTTTATTTTATTTTGGATATTAAATTCGTTGTAACCAAGGACGTCAAAACCTATAGACGTGGTGCCCCATTGCTAAAATGCCCTTTATTTTGACTCCAAGATTAAATATATCCATACTACTCTAAAAACATGCTACAAACAAAGACAGAAAGTCAACCATCAACCAACTATACACCCGGTGATTCCCGGTTATAGTTCCTTCAGAATCACACTTAAATATCGCATGTTTTTTCTTGTTTGGGGGCGCCGGAAGCATCGGAACCTCACCTGAAGACTCGGGGGATGGTCTAACGACGCCAACCTCCGAGCCCAGAGTCGAAATAAGTTCGCTACGGCTCGACAAAAAGGCGCAATTTCTGACAATCTCGCGACATTTTCGGAATAATTTAATGGAGCGCTTAGATTGTGATTAGTTCTGGGCGTCAAGCGTTTATCAAAACAAACCTGTCTATAGGTTCTGACGTCATTGGTTTTAACAGACACATTTGCATGGTTTTATTTTATAAAAGATTCTCCAACAATGGTGTTTTAACATTAAACTACCGTGTAAATTTGTTTCGTCGTGTGGCGCCAGTGGCGATCGCTTGAAACAGCGCTATGCACAGGTCTTTAATATAGGTAGTGTTGGTCCAGGTCTGACCAAGTGAAGTGAAGAATGTCAACTTCGTTGATTGTCAGTCATATGACTTAAAATTGTTCCTCTTTTATTAATTCGTCACGTCACCTCTATACCTATATCCCTCCCCTCACACATTCCTCACTTCTGGACTAACCAGATCTGTATACTGTTTTATACCTAGTGAATTCGCGTGGCCGCACGTGACCCGCTCGTTCCGGCTTTATTTCTCTTTTAACGTTCCTTGAATTTAATCTTAACTCCTTTTATTGCGCGCAGGGCGATTTGCTGGGACAATGTCGAGGGGCTAGCACGAGGCCATCCATTTTTCAATGTGTGGCGGTCGGAGCGGGTGCACGCGAACTCGCCGATAAATTCAGCATATCTTTTTTCTGTTTCCGACAACGGCGTCGTGGGGTTTTGTATAGAGCCGCATATTAATATGTCGGTGGGTATTTTGCGAATAGTTCAAATTGGCAACCTGGTAACAACATTGTGGAGTAATGAGTCATGATAAAATGTGCTAGTACAGGTCAGTCTCCCTCTATCTTTGCCCATTTATCCGAGGGGCAACTGTCGACACACACCTTATTTTAACAGGTCACCCCTCTCGAGCCTCCTCTTAACTTTTCATTTTTTTTTCTTAGAAAGAAAAGTTTTATTGCTGTAGGTTTCTGGCTGTATCAAACTTTCTATAGTCTGTTACAGAAAACAGAATATTTCAAAAATTGAATTTTTAAATATAATAATTTTTCCGATTCCATCAATTTATATTATGCAGTTATTTCCAGACCCTTGTAAAATACAAAAGAAAATTCTAGTTGAAGTTACAGCTGCGGTTCAGCCTTCCTTGTTTTGAAATTAAATTCTTGCATTATTATTCAGTTTCGTAAAATCATGCATGCCTATTGATATTCTTATAAATAAATAACTGTTTTTCATACTAGCACAGAATAAATAGTTTTGCACGTTAGTCTGTGATACTAGTAAAGTGCCCTTTCAGAAAATATATCACAAATGATAGTAAGAAAAGTTGTTTAGCTTCTAAATTATTTTGCATTAGGGAATATATTTTTTATTCTGAACAACTTTTCTTAATACTAGTTTGTAGCATCTTTGAAAAAAGATGCTACAAAGATGCCTCATAAAAAAATATTCGCTAATGCGAAATTTAGAACCTAACTCCAAATTTGATTTTTAAATTGGAACACGTATGCACGGTGTTCAGGCAATTATTTTTACCCCGTTATTTTTTTATTTTTTTACCTATAAAAATGTTAAATAGAAAAGTTTGAGTGCAGACATCAAGGAACAGAGATATAAAGTGTGTCCCCAGATAAGTGAAACGACTCTTGTAAAATACAAAAAAATTAGAGTTGAAATTTGAGTTTCTGCGGGTCAGCCTTGCTTGGTTTGAAACTAATTTGTGACATTTCACATCAGTAATGTGCCCTATTAGCAGGTTTTACGACAAAACCTTATTAAGAAAACTTGTTCAGAACGAAAAACTGAGTAGTTTCCAAAGTCTCTAATTCGATTTTTTGCCTTCTTCCCCTCTTTTCTTTAGAAAGGTGCCCTTCGTGTAGTTTTCACATCAAAATATTGTTAAGGAAACTTTTTCACAATGAAAAACTGAGTAGGTGTGAAAAAAAAATTAAAATGCAAAAAGGGTACTTTTCTAAAGAAATGGGAAAAAAGGCAAAAAAACGAAGTAGGCTTAGATTTTTGAAACTTCGCAAACCTATACTCAGTTTTTAATTTTGAACGAGTTTTCTTAATAAATTTGTCGTAAATCCTACAAAAAGGGCACTTTACTGATGTGAAATATTAGTGTTTTTCAAAATTTCCAAGCCATACGTGAGTTTTTTAAACTAAAATTATATCACAAATTAGTTTCAAAACAAGCAAGGCTGAACCCCAGAAGCTCAAATTTCAGCTCTAATTTTTTTATATCTTCTACAAGAGTCGTTTCACTTATCCGAGGACATAGGTAGGTACTGTTGTAGATATAAGTACGGCTTTTTAAAAAACCTTGTATATTGTTCTATTTTTGAAATACACCTATTTTTGCGATTCAAACGATACTTAGATGTTAGGTATATTGGGTCCAGCTGTTTGAAAGATATTCGACTTTGAAACTGTCAATTTTGCACTTTTGGTGCCCATTGTTTCGATAATGAAACCTTTCCATGAATACTTTATTGTATAGAAGAAAATATCAAAAATGACGATGAATATCGATGAACATTCGCCCTTAAAATGTGGCTACATATTTTCGCATATTCCAAATTTGATATGCAACCAATTGATTTAGTGAACAAATTACGTTCAGGTTAAACAATAATTATTATTGAATCAAAATTTGATACAATTCTATGGCAAATATGTCACAAACTACAAAACGGGTAGCAAAAAGCGTTATCTGACAGTTAAGGGCACATTGTTTTGTTTCATGGCCAAATGAGACATATACGAGATATTTATATATATATTATCTATATATTATTGTTGAGCACTTCGAGATGAGGTTATATTATACGGGGTGTTCTATTTAAAAAACAAAAGTTTAGTTACAACTTTTTTATTTAACATTTAACAAGTTAAGCTGGGTAAAAAATAACTATTAAGATCTTGTACCTACCTACTGAAAAACCACAAAATTAGAAGTTCTTGAAAATATTCGAAATTTCGCACTAAGACTTTTTTTAATTCTGAACAACAAAAGGTACAAATCTGCAATTTGGTACGGTTTATAAAAACGCTGGCAATACAACGGATTCAATCTAGATCGCTTAATTGCGTCAGTAGCGTGCGGGCGGTAAATTGCACCCCTTTTACGCGAAAATTACGAACGCCTATGGCATAATTTGAATTATCTTTGTTGAGTTCTCGATAATCGTCATTCAGTTTCATATAAAAAATATGTCTTGCAAATTGGTCCTAGAATGTTAAGATTTCGCTTAAAATTGGAAACTATGATTTGGTTGTACTTTTCTTATTAAGCGTTTTTCATACTAATGCTCATATGAACTTTTCTTATTAAGCTTTCTTGAAAGTATGTTCATATGAACTATTTTGCATAAAATGATATTCTCTACCATCAGTTTTGTTTAGGACATTTACAAATTGACGAGGAGAACATGAAAGTTGTCCTCGAAGTTTTCCCCGTTCACGGGAAATCTGTTTTTTTTTACTCCTCCCCTAATTGCCCGATTTAAAATTCGCCGCCGTTGTTTTATCCGGTCGTTGCCGGGGAAAAACGGTAATTTTTAAGCAGCGGCCGTTATCTTGTAGCCCCGGCCGCCCCGGCGCTTTTTATTTATTTCCCCGGCAAACTTCCCAAATTAAAATGCATTAAGCCGGCGGATCTTGAATAATAAATACGGCTAAGTGGTTGACGTGTACTCTTTTAATGCCGTTGCGCTTCTCGGAGACGCCCCCCCACCGCCGTTTTTAACGATTCATGAGCCCGGGTAATTACCAGTCTGAAACAAAAAGGAAAAGTGCGCGATTCTTGGCAGAAGTTTGTACAAGTTAAGAGGGAAGTTAAACATCTTTATAGCTCGAGTCATCTCTTTGCTATTGTTTGAGCTGCGCTTGCAATTTTATATTGGAAATTGGGGGGGGGGTAATTCCCCAGTATTTGCACCGAAGACATACCTAACGCATAGAAGGGTCACTGAGGCAGTCCGTCCGCCTCTCGTCTCCCCTGAAAACCATACCAAGACACAGTTCATCGTAGTCCAGTCAGCGGGTTAACCCAAGTGACAGGGCTAGTCAAGTTGAGAGAATTACCTACGAAAGTAACATATTACCATTTTAACCTAACCTAATTATTAACTACATAAACGCTCAACTTTTAGAGAATTTTATTTGGTTCTAATTAATTAATATAATGTAGTTTATTATTACCTAAAATTATAGGCTTTGAAGACAAGGAAAATTTTATCATCCATTGTTTGGTCAATATTTACTTATTTTCAACTTTCTAGATGCCCTTATATTCAAAAGATAATTTAAGAAATGCTGAATGTTTTAAAGAAGTAAATTTTGTCCCTGTAGGTTAGGTCAAAAATTGGTTAGATAGTTAAGTAACTTAATATCTATATTCGACCTGTTAAGTATATTACGTTTTTAGGTTTATACAGTAACCTAGAAAATCCCTGTAAAGTTCAAAAGAGTCGTTTTTTTGGACTTGAACGTAAAAAGGCTTAAAGAAGGTCAAAATTTCTTATAAAAATTACCATGAAGTAAAATTATCCCAAAACAGTTTTTAAAGTAGAAAAACACTGAAAATATAAAGATTGAACTATAGCTTATTTTGTTAGATAGGTATATTATGCTGTTATTTAAAATTTGGATTTTGGATTATTTTCTAAAAAGTATTGTATGCCTAAACATCACAAGGCTTTTGGTCATTCCTCTTTTGAAAATGGCGAGATAGATAAATCTGTGAATGCTCCAGAAGTGCAAACAGTTAACAATACGATATTAGAAGCCTCATAATTATAATGATAATAATTTGGAAGAGTACGAACAAAGAGTTAAAGAAATTGATGATCTCTCTATGCTCAGCTTGAAATGAAAAAGTTTTGTATTTATAGATGAATGGATACTTATTCTTGATATTTATCCAAAGAATCTCGTAAAATACCTAATATTATTAGCTATTATTAAATGCAATGTATCTCTATTACCTATCATTTTCTTAATCTCGTGTTTACCTGCCAACGTTGTCAACTAAAGGTGTAACATACGCATGCTTAAAGAAAGCAGTATGTCTGTTTCAGCACAACGAAAGAGCTGTCAGAAGCATGCGCGGTTTTGTTTTTGGAACGACAAAATGAAACTGCGCATGCTTCAAACTGGTTTCAAATTCTGCCGAAATAGACCTAATAATTACCTTATTTATTCCATTATTACCAAAAATAACCCTAATTGTAACTTTAACTTGTTTTCGCGTTATCCTTTAATAGGGAAAATGTTACTATACGAGTATGGTCAACATTTTTTGTTATATTTTCCCTAATTTAAGAAATTATGACTTCAAAGTCTAAAAATACGTAAAATGGAACTTCACAGTTAAGAATTTATTTGCTATCAATCAAACAATGATGCCCTGCACCTTGAAATGAAAATGATTAAAAGTTTACCTTATATGCAATTATGTTTCAAAATATGCCAAAGTCACACTTTGGACACCAAATTAACTCCTCAAAGGTTTGTTTAGCATGTTTTCTTGTCCTGTTCGAATTTTGTTAATAAACACTTCTGAAGAGGAGAATTTTTTTTGCAAATACTCAATCTCAATCTATAATAAACAGAAATATTTTAGGCGCAAAGAAATTTTTGCACAGGCAGACAACAAAATCCAAACACCTTTAATAATTCCATACCTCTCCGCATATCTATTAGTAGTATTAGTTATAGGTTATAGGGTCAACGGCAGAGACGACATTTATTGCATCGGCTGTTTATAGAATATATTTACCGTATTAATAGAAAGAGAAAACTGCTGTTCTTCATAGTCACATTTAAGTTTAGATAATATACATTACCTAATTTTTACTTTATAATGTTTACTACTTCAGTGGTAAATGTTACTAAAGCCCATAATGTTATATTACCTATTTTTAACTTAAAAAATAACTTCCAGTTTATTCCCCACTTTCCACTTAAAAATAAATGAATAATAAATTTCTGACTAGTTGGGTAGCAAAACTGAGGTAATATTAACTTTAAATGTTTGTTGGGAATAGTGATAATGGAAACGGAGCGCTTCCTTTAGTTAATTTCCAATGCTACTTTTGTTCTCCTCTTGTGGTAACATGCACGAAGAACAGCACCTCGAGGGTACTTCTCGCTATTTTCTCTACAGAAATATTGTTTGAATTGTTTTTTTATTTCACGGATTTAATTTCCCTTAAATATTTTTCCTTAAGAAAGGATATGGTCAGCAAATTGCCTATCTTCACACTCGTTAAAACGCGGCAGAAATCTTCTCTCCGTCAAACCCCCAACAAGCAATCTCACACCTCCGTTATACGATCCCATAGAAACGCCGTAAAACTAATGGAACGCCGTTTAATCGTCCGACGTCTTCATCAATATTCATTCGATATTTTCGCCTTTAATATCGTTGTTCGTCTGCCCCGAATCAATGGGAAGCCATAAAACCGGCCTGTCGTAAAGCCCGCGGCTCCGTCGATTATAAACAAAAGTGCGCGGCGTAAACGTTTAATATCGCCGTAAAACGCCGCCTCTCGGCACTTTCGTTTACGGGCGAATTACCGTAAAATCTTTCCGTGTCGGACGCGGACATTTTGGTACATGTGGCAATGTCACGTAGCGCGGTTTCCTCGAAAACAAAGTCATCAAAACCGTCACTGGCGACGATTTTCTACCACCAAAATCACCAAGGTTGGTTTATATTGTTTTCTTACGCGAGAGCGGCTCAACACCACTGGTGACGCCAGTGTATACACGTATAGCAGTTTAAAAAGTTTCAACACATTAGAATAGTTCAAAGGCATCGTGGAATAGTTCGATTACCACCTGCTATTCGTGTATAGTTAAATATAAAGTAGTGGTTTTGTTAATATTGATGATTAGCTATATTAAAAATCACGAGGCAAACACTTGCTGATAAATTTGCAATAATTTTTCAGCGGTATCAAGGATTTTTGCAATGTTACAGATGATCTTACAATTAAATAAAGAATAAATGAAGAAAAATTAATTGTTTTATTAATTTAATTTTAATTTTAATTAATCATCGCCCCAATATTCTAAAACACTTATACATTCAAAAGGCACCTTTGCACTTTTTCTGGTTTTTGGAAAAAAAAATATAAACAATTATTTTTGTTAAATTTCTTAGAAAAAAAGGCCTTAAAGAACCGTGTTTTTTGTGATAAAGATGAAGTATCTTAATCGTCACCAAAGAATTACCTGAATTTATATTATATTCGTATACAGGATGATTTTTTTAGGTCTACCACCGCCATTTTCTCGCTTATTTTACGCCCTACAAAAAAAGCGATGGAACAAAAATGTTGCAATTTTGGACAGCTAAGAGGTGCTGCAAAAGAAATCGGCATCCATGGCCAACTTGTCGCGCAATATTAAAAAAACCTCAAATTGAGCAAAACTATTAATAGCCGTGGAATGTTTATTTTAAGAGACAGAGGAAAACTTTTATATTGAAAATTGATGGCACTGAGAAGCTTTATCCATCCTCTCTTGAGGCTATGAAATTTTTTTTGTTTATTTTTTATTAAGCGATTTTCTCGCTTATTTTAGGCCGCACAGAAAATACGTAAGGAAACAAAATATGGCAATTTTGGTCAGCGAGACGACTTTAAAAAACGTACTAAAAAAACTTTAAATCGACAAAAATTTTCATGGTCTCAAGAGAGCCGAAGACCCTGTGTAATTTGCTGAAACTTTCTGACTACGTGGATGGATAAAGCTTCTCAGTGCCATCAATTTTCAATATAAAAGTTTTCCTCTGTCTCTTAAAATAAACATTCCACAGCTATTAATAGTTTTGCTCAATTTCAGGTTTTTTTAATATTGAGCGACAAGTTGGCCATGGATGCCGATTTCTTTTGCAGCACCACTTAGCTGTCCAAAATTGCAACATTTTTGTTTCTTACGCTTTTTTTGTAGGGCGCAAAATAAGCGAGAAAATCGCGGTGGTAGACCTAAAAAAATCATCCTGTATATTGGTCAAGTTTTTACAATAAGAATGCAATTTGAATGTAGTTTAATCCAGTCTTCATCAACATTCATTCGTTATTTTCGCTTTTAAAATGTTGTCAATTATTATAAACAAAAGTATGCGACGTAAACATTTTTAATGTCGGAGTAAATAGCGTCGCATCTATTTTACTTCTGCCCCCACCAATCTCTCAGTACTGACGTCGTTAATAGTATAACAGCTTGTCGTAAAATACTCGGCATCTTTTTTTTACGAGCCATAACGCACCAACTTCGATAATATTGACTTGTTGCAAAAGACGTTTTTTTTTATACATATGGGACTTTTTTTATTAATTGCACAATTAACTAAAATACAGATATTACCGAAAGTTGATGCATGTTCAGTAATCATATTAGGTGCACATAGAATGGTTGCAAGTTAAACAGCATACAGGCTATAGGTTCAAAAATATAAAAATTGTACAAGAGTAAAGTACCCTTGGAGAGTAAAAAGTTGTTGTTTAGAATGTTATATTGTTATTGGTATTAGTAGTATTTCTTAGTCTGTAAAGGTAATTTATTTAAAAGTAGATACATTCTGGCCACGATACACTTACCCACGGTATGTCACTAACCAATCCGAAAACCAGGCAACTCTGCGCATCTACGTCAGTTGCGAATCACGAATTCTAAATAATGCATGGTGTTTAATGACGGCTGCGGTTGTGTTTTACGATTTTGTATAGTTTACAGTTTAATGTGTCAAGAAAAAAGTGTAAACAACTGAGTGATCGTCAGTCCAGCTCGACAGCGCTTTGAAATAGGCAAAAAATGCCGGGATGTGCAGTCAGCGTATGTCCAAACAATAATAGAAACAGTAAGGGAACGGAAATTAAGTATTATAGATTTCCCAAGGACAATAATCTGGCAAGGAAACAGATTATTTATAGAACAGAGCATTAAAAATAGGGGATTCAACAGAGTTTTTGCCTGGTTTTTACAGCAAATAAAATAGAATGTGCAATAAAAAATTAGCCTTGTTATCGTTAAAGGGGATCATTATTTGATCCCTATTTTACTCACTATTTATTATGTTGTTTTGTTTGTTGTTTAACTATAAACTAAGCATTAGTTGTGCAAGTTGTGCTTGTGTCGAGGCTTGTGTGCATTAATTGGTAAATAAGGATTTAATTGACATAAACCGACATAAACACTGGAAGAAAAAAGTTATATTTTTGGTAAGGCTTTAAATTTTATTTATCAATATCCTTGCCTATAACAAGTCATCTGTAAAATACTTTTTTTCGATGGAGAGTTTGTGTCGATAGAAGCCAAAATTTAGTTCAGGATTACTTTACTTACAATAAATGTATTATTTAGATACCTACCTACAGTGTGTCCACGGATAGAGTTCACATAAGGTGTAAATGACAAAAAATTTTCGAGTTGAAATTTGAGCTTCTGGGGATAAGCCCTGCTTGGTTTGAAACTAATTTGTGACGTAATTTTAGTTTCGAAAAATCACGTATGCCTTGGGAATTTTGAAAAAACTAATTTTCCACATCAGTAAAGTGCCCTTTCAGTAGGTTTTACGACAAAATGTTATTAAGTTAACTTGTTCAGAATGAAGAACTGAGTAGGTTTGCGAAATTTCGAAAGTCTACGCCTACTTTGATTTTTTGTCATTTTCCCCACTTTTCTTTAGAAAAATGCACTTTGTGTAGCTTTCACATTAAAATGTTATTAAGAAAACTTGTTCAGAATGAAAAACTGAGTAGGAATTTCTGCTAAAAAATTAAAATGCACAAAAATCAAAGTAGACCTAGGCTTTTGAATTTTTTCACACCTATCCAGATTTTCATTGTGAACAAGTTTTCTTAATAACATTTGAATGGGAAAGCTACACAAAGTGGACATTTCTAAAAAAAAGTGGGAAAAAATGCCAAAAAATCAAAGTAGGCTTAGACTTTCGAAATTTCGCAAACCAACTCAGTTCTTCATTCTGAACAAGTTAACTTAATAACATTTTGTCGTAAAACCTACAGAAAGGGCACTTTACTGATGTGGAAAATTAGTTTTCTCAAAATTCCCAAGGCATACGTGATTTTTCGAAACTAAAATTACGTCACATTACTTTCAAACCAAGCAGGGCTTATCCCCAGAAGCGCAAATTTCAACTCGAAAGTTTTTTGTCATTTATACCTTATGTGAACTCTATCCGTGGACACACTATTATATGATATTTTTTATCGTCTATCAATATACGGTGTTTTAAAACAAAAATCCTGTTAATTTAACAAAATATACATCAATTTTATTTGCATGCATACGATTAGCTAAAACACAAAGAAAACAAATTATTTGTAAAATTATAATTATCAAATTAAATGTGTTTTTATCAACAGAATATTCATTCATTTATCTAATAATATAATCTACATATTTTTAACAACATTTATTTAAAAGAAAACGTTTAAAATAAGCAAAAACCCATAAAAAAGTAACCATTTCTGTGTAAAACATATGGAGCAATTTAAATTTTGATTCGCAACTGACGTCACAAGATGCGCAATGACATACCGTGGGTAAGTGTATCGTGATTCTGGCTTCACACATTTGTTAAGCAACGTTGCTAAATTGATGAAAACTTTCTCGATTCTTCTGAACATTGTATGCGCTTGTGTTTTTTTTTTGTATAAAACACGTTTTACAACGAATAGAATCCTTGTTTCTGCTAAGAAACCCCGCGAATTCCTTTCTTCCTCTTTATTAAATGTATAGCAATGATCTTCGTTATATTGTTTCTTTTCAAAGTCAAGTTTCCTGCGCGGTAAATTTTTCCGGCGCACGCCTCTGAATTGGTCGGTCCCCCGGTACGAGATACCCGAATCCACATCTTACTCCATTCCGCACCACTTGAGCGCCCTCTCCGGGGACCGTCGCCGCCGCGGCCCCTCAAAGCAAAGAAAGGGGCTCTCGAGGGCGGGTAATGGGGCCCCGCGCCGGCCCCGGCCACCCCTCGCCACCGAACATAACCATAGCCGGGGCAGATCCTTCTTTCCGGATATTTTTTCATATTTTAAGTATCCGCGTAAAATAAACAACACCCTACCCAAGTAACATTTAAAGTTGCAAAAAAAACGTGAAGACGTTGTAATACAACTTGTCTATACACGTATCGTCCTTTTTACAGCTCCTTTATGACCGAATATGGACGGTTGGAAACAGGTTTTCATGACTTTTCATACAACTTTTATCTGACTTGATTGGATATGACTTTTATAAGTCCATATTACCAATTAGTCGTAAATATGGAACGTAGTGTTATACCAACAATCCAATATGACTAAATACAACGGTCTGATTTAATATGACATAATGCGAAGTCATATTGTGCAGTGTTTGCTTGTAATACGAAGACATTTCATTCTGTCTCTGCCGTAACTGGTAAAAACAAAATTATACGTTGGTGATATTATGCAAAACAAAACGGAATCTATTGCGAATTTGTATTTACTGTGAAAATTATAAATATAGCTCGAAAATTTACAACGCGCCTTTAAAATAATGGAAATTAAAGGAAATGAAAGAAAAAAAATGTAAAATATGAACGTGCTTTAAATTAAAATTTAAAGTGTTACAGTTGTACAAGGATCGGTCGATATATCGAAAATACATGTTTTCCACTCAAATTTCTATGATTTATGTCCACAAATTAAATTCGAAGTTTTGCCACTTTCGTAAGAAAAACATGGTTGTCCTATTTAACTGAATTTCTGATGGCAAACATGGCCGACGGTGCTTAGTAGTTGTAAAACTTCAATCAAACTTCTAAGAGGTCATAAATAGTTCTAAAACTGTCAAACGACTATTAAGCGACTAAAACTAAAATCCAAATTACAGAATAAGTATCTATATGCGCATGCGCGTGGAGGGCTGTCTTTAGAAATTTCTGCAGTCCGGGGTAGGTGCCTCGTCAAGTTGGTAGTAGTGCTAGTAATAGTAGTAGTATAAAAAATAAAGATTTGTGTGACAAAACTGATTTAATTCCAAATTTTTGTAACTGCATACTATGAATGTCGTATAAAGGTATTTTATTAAAATTACCACTTACTGGGGTCATATTGAGGTTGAAATTAATATTAATGTGCACTACTTTCTTACCATCATGTTATCATTTCTATGTCGTATTAAGATCTTGCTTAAAACTGTTCTACAACATCTATGACTTCCACTTACTGATGTCTTATAATATATTTAAATCGTCTTTATACCACTATCGCTCCACAAAGTTAATAAAGTCGTAAAAGTTGTTGTATTCTCAACGACTGAGACCTCTTTACAACCTTATAATAACCTTTGAAAGACTATATAATGTTGACGTTAAAGTAACCATGTTATGCCTGTTATAAGTCTTTTATAGGACAATAATGATTACTTTCACGATTCGAGTAAATAACATCATAACTACTATAGTTGTTTTATCTACCCTAAACGACAATTTTATAACCCTAATACAACTATTTGGACATTAAGATAAATAATTAAAATAACTTAATATGTTACTTTGGGTAAACAATTCGTTTGTCTTGGGTCGACGGAAACGGCAATTTCGGTGCAATAAAGTTAACGCATTAACTTAACCTAAAAAGACAAACAAAGGGTTTCTCCATGGATACAAATGCACAATGTTTGTAGAAATGTTAAGCGACGTTGCAAAAAGTTTGGCAAAAATAATATCGCAATACCAGTGGTGCCTGTTTAGACTCCACGAGCCCACAAACGAATGTGTTAAGAATTATCACGTAGAACTAAAATAGTTACGTTGCGACTGACTGCGTCGCATACTTTTATTTATAATAGACTGGGAACGGTTTATTATGGTTCTTCACCGGTTCGGGACAACGGGGAACAACGTTATTAAAAGAGAAAATAAGGAATGAATATTTATGAAGACGGCGAATTAAAGGGCATTCCATTACTTTTACGGCAGTTTTAAGGGTGGCATAATGGCGAAGCACGCGATTACTAGCACATTTAACTATTCGCCACGATAATTTAGCAATTTGCATTCTAAAAGATAAAAACTGACGTTTCTTCGAAGTAATTCGGAGCTTGTAAGGCGAACATGAAATCTGTATGGGTATAGTACTAGATATTAATCATTAAAAATCGTTGTATCTAATTTTTCCTGATGTCTGGTGTCTGGTTATTTTAATGAAAAATCATCTTTTTACTAGAATAGCTACGACTATTGGTTAGTTTGTATACTATCCAGCTAGTTTACAAACTATACAAGATTTATCGCTAAAGTACAAACCACAAGAAAATTACAGAAATTAACTGTTTTTTTT
The DNA here is from genome assembly GCA_963920635.1 of Pseudeuparius sepicola. Classification (NCBI taxonomy): domain Eukaryota; kingdom Metazoa; phylum Arthropoda; class Insecta; order Coleoptera; family Anthribidae; genus Pseudeuparius; species Pseudeuparius sepicola. The sequence continues at coordinate 11,104,032 of OY987300.1, read as the reverse complement.
TTTTGGCTAATTTATAAACTATCCACAGTTATTGTATAAAGTGTGAACTTAATATTGCTAGTAATAAATAATAATCTCGTTGGTTAGTATGTAAACTAACCAACTCCCTTTGGTTAATTTATTAGAAAAGCGAGGATATGTTTATGGCAAGTGTATGTTCTTACTGTTTACTGTCGTGTCTTGTGAAATTTGTTCAAGAATCTAGTTATTAAAAATGAATCAACGGCAACAATTTGAAAACCTACTTTTCGAAGTTTACAAGCAAAAGTCATGCAAGCACGGAAAAATCTATTTCTGGACGTGTAATGAACGATATTTTTTATTATACTTCTTTGAAAACGGAAACTAAAACATTTTATCGGCATATTATAATAAATTTAATTGACAAAAAATAAACAATGCAGACAATATAGTGTTTGGTATGTATGATGCGTTTCCATGGTTACTCTCAAATTATTTCAAAGGTGCTTTGTTGTAAATTAGTTATTGTCAGATAAGGTGAATAAAACGTCAAAAATATTACAGAAATGTATCTAAATATTGAAACACTTACGAATTAAAATACAAAATAGGTACCTACATGTTAAATATCAGAGAGCATATAGAGTTTCTTAAATTTAGTTTACTTTGCTGTATATTTCTATTTTAAAGCCATATATTCGATATTTTTATTCAGCGCACGGAAAGTTTTTCCCATCTTTCATTATTACTAAAACAGATGAAAATAAGGTGTTTTCAAAGAAGTATAATAAAAAAACTTTTTTTTACGTTTGAGTGAATATTATGATGCCATTAATGCGAGTTGATTATTATGTATGACTACTATTACTAGCAATATTAAGTTCACACCGTATCCAACTACTGTGGATAGTTTGTAAACTAGCCAAAAAATTCGGTTAATTTGTGTAATTTTCTTGTGGTTTGTACTTTGGCGACAAATTTTGTATAGTTTGTAAACTAGCTGGATAGTATATACAAACCAACCAATATTTTAGTAAAAAGATGATTTTCCATCAAAATAACCAGATGTTTAGATAGTTTGTATCTAAAGCTGAGTTACGTTACCAAACTAACGCAGACATTCTTCGGTCCCACCGAAAAATGTCTGCGGTTGTGTCCGGTTTAAAAAAATACGTCTTTAACAACAATTCAATATTATCGTAGTCAAAATGGTGCGACCGTAAATGAAAGTGGAGAACTTTACGGCGCACGCCATTCCGCCATTAACGACGTCACGACTGAAGGGTGAGTTGGGGTGCAAGTAAAATAGTCACGATGCGATTTACTGCGACATTAAATGTTTACGTCGCATACTTTTGTTTATAATTGACGAAGCTGGGACTTTACGACGCGCGGGTTTATGGTTCTTCACCGGTTCGAGTCGGGGGGGAACAACGTTATTAAAAGGGAAAATAACGAATGAATATTGATGAAGACGGCGGATTAAACGGCGTTCCATTAGTTTTACGGCGGTTTTAAGAGCAGTATAACAGGGAAACTCACGATTACTCCAACGTTCAACTAAGCGTAGATAATTTTTGCATTATATAGTTTATTCTATAAAAATATTTCCGAGATGAAATCAGTGTAACCATTTGCATATGACTTGCTCTGACGTCACCTTATACCTCTATAGTATCACAAAGTATTGAGTCGTTTGCACATACATGCTTTGTTTCAGCCAGGCGGCTTGCACATAATGCGAGGCCAACGATAAAGAGAGGCCATGGCGCTAACGCATAATCACGTAGTCACGTGACCAACTTAGTCCTATATAATAAAAGGCATTTTTGGAGATAAGTAGAAAAAACCAAATTTCGTAACAATTTGGCGAGTTTTCTTTCATCTATTACATTATTGGTTTTGTGGATCCAGGCTTCCTCTAATTGTTTTTTCAAAATTTTCAACCTGCCTCAGCTGTTTTGGGCCGAGAGTTAAGCGGCACTGCACTCAAATATTTTGGCACATTCTCAAAAATTGTTGGGACAGCACCTTCCTTTATCTTAGGTGATATTCTCTATAGGTATTTCCCTCCCACAACACATTTTAATTGTTTCACTTTTTTGAAAATGTGTTAATCACACATACTTAAGGGTTTTTTAGAAATTAAATCTTAGTTGGAATTTGGCGCAAATTTTCTTCCCGAGGCAAAGCATATGTTGTTATAGTGACATTTTTTTCCTGGCTTTTGTAATATGTATAAATATAATATAAACAGATCAAATATTTGGTATTTAGGTTATTTTTTACGAAATAAAAATGAAAACTTACCTCAGCATACTGTAAATATTGACGAGGTCCCAGTTGATCGGCAGCGTGAAAGGCCGAATAAGAACCGTATCAGGGCGTGGGTCGACAACGAAAATCCTGGAGTATGGTACAACACTGATTTATTTTGCACAAGGGGAATGGTGAATACAAAATACACAAATCCGAACGTGGTCAACGGGAACGGCTTCCATCCATCCGGACCGTCTGAACTCGCTGATCTCCCGTAAGCGGTTCACCCGTCTGTGTCTCAGGCTCCACTGGGGAGAATTCCCCTTACAGAGCTCATGCGTCGGCGCGAGCGGCACCAATACTCTTGGACGGCACGACTCCCACCCAGAGGCCATAATAACACCTGGGCGGTTCCCCTCCGCCAGGACACGCGCGCTCTAGACACAAACTTGTTTCTAAAATATAAACTAAGACGTGTAAAAACACTTTAAACATTTAAAACTTCTCAAAACCCAAGCTGCCGCTTTCAGTTATATGACAAATGACATGTAACGTCGGACTAAGATGGTCACGTGATTTTTGTGCGCCATGACCTGTCTTTATCGTAGGCCTCGAACATAATGAGAATGACGTCTGACAGCATGAACACAAAGGCACCACTCAGAGCGGTTTGTTTACGTTCCTCTCATATTGGAGATAAATATCTAATGATGTGCATAATAACCTTTCTGCGGTCGAAATATTTGGGGACGCCGCTGCGACCGCTGCCACCGCTATCGAATCCCCCAACCCCTAGGTGCTCGACGATCCCCCCTCCGGCGCCCCACCCACCCACACCCCCGGGACCGAGGGGATGGCTTCTAAGGGCATTCAATTCGGCGGCGGGGCCCTAATCTCGATCGCAAAGTGGCGACGCGGATTTTCGCCGCGTATCTGCCGTTAATTACGTAGACCGAACCCCGGCCCTTATAGGGCTCGCGTGAACCCAGCCGATAAAACGTTTGGCGGGTCGTTTTTTTTTTTAATGGCAAACGGATTTATGGTTATGGGTGGGAGGCATGCGACATTGGGTGTACCGAATAGAATGCGATGCGGTCGATAGGGGTATATCTGAAAAATATGGGGTTTGATTTCTGATAAGCTTCTTAAGGGATTTCTATAATACTTTTGGAGTAGTTTGTTTTCGAGACGAGATCTATGGTTGCAGTTGGGAGTTATGAGACACAGACATAAAACTTTTTGAACATAGTCCGGTAAAGTTAAGATTTAATATTACATTTCATTCATTTCAAAACTAATTCTACAAACCCTTCATTTTCAAGATACAGGGTGTTAAAATCTAAAAAATATATACATGAATAAGGACTATAAAAGTACAAAATATCACGTTTTACAATTTACCAGTGGCGGAGATGTGGGTAATTGGTATCAATAATTCGAAAAAATAGTACGGCGCTGCACAATATAAAAGATAAACATATTTCTGAATAGACCATTCAATTCTAAGCAAAAAAATATCTTTTGGCATTTTTCCGTTTTGGTCGTTTCTGCGTAATTGTAATACATAAGGGCAAACTGGTAAAAGTAATTAATTCAAATCAAACATTTTTAATTTATGCAAAACTACATTTTTAACAATTTTTTAACATTATAATACGTGTTCGAAGTGCCTTCCCCTCATTTCTAAACATTTTTGGCATCGATATAACAGATTAGCTACTGCAGAACGTATGGTAGCTCGGTTCGTTTTGAGAGTTTCCACATTTTCTTCAATTTTGAGCCTTAGTTCATCCCTGGTGTCAGATACCGTGTTATAAATTTTGTATTTTAAATATCCCCAAACAAAATAATCAAGGGGATTCAAACTGGGGAACTGGGTGGCCAAGAAATTGGCACAATTCCATCAGGTTCTGGTTGTCGAGGCGGAAAGCGACCAATCCAGAGGTGCGGAAAATTCTCGTTCAACCAATTCCTCACTTGTCGCCCATAGTAGGGTGGTACCCCATCTAATTGAAACCGTAGCCCCACCCTAATATTTAGCGGCAGATCTTGATGTTGTTTTGCTTTAATTAAATATGTTTTATTTTAATTAATTATTTTTACCAGTTTGCCCTAAAAGTGTAATAAATCACAAACATTACAATTACGCCGAAACGACCAGATTCCGAAAAAATACCAAGAGACATTTTTTGCTTATAATTGAATGGTCTATTCAAAAATATGTTCTCTTTTTTATTTTGTGCAGGGCCGTACTATTTTTTTGTCGAATTATTAATACCAATTACCCATATCTCCGCCACTGGTAAATTTTAAAACGTGATATTTTGTACTTTTATAGTCCTATATTCGCATATCTTGTGCACTAAATTTAGTTTTGCGATCTCCAATATTAATTTAGAAAAAAAATATAAAACCATTTTATTTTCAAAACTTGGCCACCCTGTATCTTGAAAACTAAGGCTCAAACGAACTAAATTTATATAGGAAACTCACATTATTTTGTCATGTTCTATGGACTTTTAAATTACATTAATATACATGGAGATAATTTTTTATGTGAAATGTGTACAGATAGATAGCAACATTATTTAATAATGTACGTAATAATGATTATTACGTATTAATTTCCAGAGGCGGAGGCACGGAGTTCAGAGATATTAATTCGACAAAAAACAGGCCCCGCTTCCACAAAATTAAAACTCGTCAAAAACCCTGTTTATCTCAAATTCAAGATGCAAAATAGGAGGGAAATTTAAAGAACATTAAAAGTTAGCAACTTTTAAAAATTTGAGAACAACCAAGTCACCCAATGATTTTTGAATTTTGTTAAAATGTTTATACTAACCTATGAATAAAAAAACTATATTTAGGTAATAATTTTCAACACATATATCTTAGTATATGGTTAATTCAGCCACTGGCGATAACTTACCTACCTACTTTTTTTCCATCATTAAAATATTCGATCTCCAACGAGACCTCTAAAAGAAACCCCACGAAAATTTGTCTCTTTCCCCCCATACACATACATTTCCCCTTTGGGGGATTACCCGTAATCCTCGAGCGCCCCATCCCGCTTTCAATAACGAAACCCGCGGGGTCGGAATTTACATCCCGGCGCTGGCTGTTCAACCCCCACCCCGCCCCCCCCCTCGCAAACCGAAGATCAAAGAAGCCGATAAGTCGGGGAGCCGCCGCTCCGGCCGGATCCGTAATTTATTTGCGTCTGGAAGCCCGGAGTGAGATTTCCCGCCGGATGGGGCGGCAAAGGGGCGCTAAGTTCCCGTCTTTATACGGTCGGAATGTCGCACGGAGGCGCTATCGAACATTTGGGGTGAAAAGTCGTACCGGTTGGCCCTTTGGAATGTGTCGAAAGTCTACGCGAACTTGTTATTTAAGATACAGGCGCATAGCTTCTAATTTGATTAATATTTTTCTTGAATGTAAATCAAATGTTCTAAACTGATTTTGGAGGGTTTCTAAATTGAACGCATTAAAGCGCATCTCGATATCTTTATTAGTTTAGTAGAAGTAATTTTTTTTTTCATTTTTGTAAAAATATCCTTAAGGCATCATCTTGTCAAAAGTCTGAAATGCAGACTCTTATTTTCTCACTTCTAAATTAAACTATAATAAATAATGAATGCAGCACATAGTTTATATCTAAACAACATAATAGAAGTACGAAAAGTTAGGTGAATATTGGGCTCCATTTGACAAGATGAACTCTCTCTCTGTGGTTATAGTTCTGAGATACACATAGATACTACGACATTACCTAAAACATTCCAGACTGTAGGCTGTTAAATTAAAACACAGAATACACGACGGATACAATTAAAATTTAATCCAAGTCTTTGCACGTGGAAAAGAGTCTTTGCAGAATACATTTTCCGCGTCACCTACTTTTTCTGCGAATCGCAAATGGAGAATTCCGACAACTTCCTACACATGCAGCTCTGTGTTTCACTCTTGGTGCATCGTGTTCAGGTAAAATGCGGCACAAAAATTCGGTGTTAAAATAAGTACCACAGGAAATTATATATTATGGAGGAAACTAGCGGAAACTCTTGACCAGATGAGCATTTGAAATATTTTTAATTATTCCAAGTTTGTAATAGGTATTTATTATTGTTTTCGTATTTAGTATAGGCTCTGATACAGCTATGGCGTGCATTTCGATTTTGGTTTTTTTATGTAGACGCAAAGTTACCTGATTGATGTAAAAAAATGTAAATCTACAGGAACGGACAAAGTCTGTTAGTGCTAAAACTGTAAATTAAAAAACATTGAAACATATTTAGGATATCTATGTCGTTACTTTTTGACAAAAGTGAAATAAAATATAATGTATGCGAGTAGACGACTATTACCACCTACATATTTTTACTTTCAGTGTTGCTTTTTTTAATGTGAGAAACAAATTATTGCAAACAGGTCACTCAAAATTTGACGTTACAATTTAAGTACCTATCTAGTTATTTTGATGTTTTTAGGTACATCTACACATCTACAGGGTGTCTCACTATAAATTGACACCCCCCTTAACTTGTTAGTTTTTGAGATTAAAAAAAAGTTTTTGGCAAAAGTTTTAAATACTAATACAAAGTTTTTTGTGACGCTATTGGACCGTGTACAGTGTGTTCTAGAATGCCGTGACAGACATAACTTATGTTTTTTTTTAAATGGAACACCCTATACCTATATTTTTGCATTTTTGAAATCTGCTCATCAAGGTAATTAAAATGATATTAAATTTTGTGGCATTAGCCTTTTCCGTTTTTGAAAAATTCCGTATTAAAATTTTATACTAAATTTATTTAACTCGAATTTGTGGATCTCGTGATAAAGATAGACGATCAATGTAATAACGAGAAATATTTGTTTTAAACAAGAGAGTAACATGGTGAAACTCCAAAATGTTTAGGTGCTTTTACGATTTTCCTGAAATTCTTTATTTCCAGAATATAATCAGTAAAATTTGAAAAGGCTCCTAAACATTTTGGAGTTTCACTATATTACTCTCTTGTTTAAAACAAATATTTTTTGTTATTACATCAATCATCTATCTTTATCACGAGATCCACAAATTCGAGTTAAATAAATTTAGTATAAAATTTGAAAACGGAATTTTTCAAAAACTGAGCCACGGCTTTCTAGAACACACTGTACACGGTCCAATAGCGTCACAAAAAACTTTGTAGTAGTATCTAAAACTTTTGTGAAAAACTTTTTTTTCTAACCTCAAAAACTAACGAGTTAAGGGGGTGTCAATTTATATTGAGACACCCTATACATAAGGTCTGTAAAATATTTCATCTGGAAAGAGCACAAATAAACCTTACTAATTTTGTGCGCCTAATATGTTTATATCTATAAGCAGGCGGAGCCTGACGACGTACAGCAACCCAGAAAACTAGTCGTAAACATCGACAGTAATTTCAGCTCTTCCTTTCGGTATCCCGTACTGTAATACAACTCTTGCCAATTTTTCGTGACAAACCTTGTCGCTAATCCTACCTGCATTTCTTGCACCGCGGCCTCCACGGCCGACTGCAAAAACTGCGATACGTTCCGAACGTTTTATCTCAATTGTTTTCGTCTCGATTGTTCCATGTTGCCGTCGCCGCCGTCGCCGACTCGATTGGGCTCGCCTCTCCCCGCCGCCGTTGCCATGGTTACCGTCGTTCCTGTTTCCTCATCCGGCAGGTGTCAACTCGGCAGAGGAGCGCCACGTGAGTATTGACTGTTTTTTTTTTATAGGTTAGTTCGTTAGTTGCAAGTTGCAGCGCGCTAGTAGCTCATTCGATTATGCGTGGGAATTACGAAGCGGGCATGTATTAATGAACATTAAAAAATATTCTTTGTAACCATGTTTGCTTTAATTCAGTTCAATTTTAAAATATATATTGTAGAATATGTCAAATTCGCGTAGGGTGATATTTAAATCTGAAGAGGGGGGCTAATTTTCGTAACAGATTTAGTGGTAGTAAAATTAGTAATAATGGTGGTTTGTGAAGGATTTTTTCTAGGAAGGGGTGGGGGTAGAAAAATAAACCTATGAAACCTGTGTCAATAAAATTTTACTTCAGAATTTCACTTCATTTAAAATTTAATATTCGTGGTTAAAAATTCCGCCGCGGGGTACATATTTCAAATCTTCAAGATCAAACAATTTGAACGAATGAAATTAACTCGATTATAAGCAAAAAATACAACGTATAGGTAAATCTACACTGGTAGTAATTTTTCCTTGATATTTTTATTTTATTTTAAAGAAACAAATGTTTGTCAACCTATTAAAACAGAAATTATCTAAAGTTAAAAAATCCCATTGAAAAAAGTTATACAAATTTCCGATAGAAGTGAAGTAATAGTAACGAATATATGTTTATTTTACACAGGTAACGGCTCTCATAGTTGACACATGTAAATACACAGAAAAATTCGCAAAAAGAAAAAAATGTACATGATAGTGGGTAGTTTAAATTTAGAAGCACAAAAGTTCTCTCCAAAAATATCTGAGAGAGGGACTATAGCCCCTGCCCAGCCCTACGCTACGCCTCTGCAAATTTAGAATTTTTGTCAAAAAATTGTCTTGTTTTTGTGTTTATTTAGTCAAGATTCGCAAAATCTGATAATAAGTATAGTTTACTAAAGTATATGTGTAAATATACTCAGTTTTAAGTTACCAAATTGTAACAGGTGTTAAATCTTCAAACAATAACTGCACTTTTTGGTATAAACTATATCTGAGGCCTTATAAGAAAATATAGCCCTAAATAGGTGAGTTTATTTGAAATAGTTTCTTTATTTAAAGTAGGAAACATATTTTTTCTACTTCGAGTCTTACTTATACGAGTAGAGCACATTTTTTAGTTAATTTTTAAGGAATACCCTGAAATAATACAACAAAATCAAATTTTCCATGAAATCATGACACATACAAAAAAATGCCTAGAGGAAATTTTTGTTTACAATTAAAATCTACATACAAAATTCAATACATTTTATTACTGTTGATTGATTTTTTTTAAATAATAATTGTACTAATTACCCACTTCTCCTCCACTGGTTGTTCAAGATGTTTCGAGAGATGTTTGATATTAACAGGTGTTATGCTAACCCATGCCGTTATAACGTTATACCAAATATGACTTAAATAGTTTAACTAGTTTGATATGTATTCGATAAAGTCCACATATTTTTCAAGACTTTAACGCAAACTGTAACTTTTTTATTAGCCCTTAAAAAGATATAGTTTATAGGAAACAGTGCGGTTATTTTTTGTAGATCTATCACCTGTTACACTTTGGTGACTTAAAAGTGAATCACCCTGTATATACAGTGTGACCTATTCTGATGTTGGACACCCTCATAAAATCTGTAATTTATGTCCGATTTTAGCCGGTTTTTTTTCTAAAAATAGATCACAAAAAACTCTATTTTGGCGCAAAGTTTCAGATCTTAATCTCAATTTTCAAGGCCTGCTATGATTTTTTCTATTGAAAAAAAGACGAAAACCCTTTAGCGATTTTTTTATTTAAAATCTGACAAAACAGCGTTAATCAGGGCCCCCTGAAACCTCCATATTGAACAAAAAATACACAAGGAGTTCCATTCTGCAGGGTGTCAAAGTTGAGCAAAATAGGAATTTTAAAGGCATCTGCCAAGTCAAGTGTGCCATGGAATCCCCTCAAAACAGTTGAATGGTCAACAGCACCACTCACAGTGTTGGTGTACAAAGATTCAATACAAAAATATACAGGGTATTTTTCATTGGACCATCTCAAAATGCTGAATTTTTATGAACCTTTATACGGGTCATGAGTGCTGTGGAATCATTGAAAAAATATTTATAAACACAAAAGTAATGTATTTCTTTACAAAATGCCAACTAACAAATAAAAACAATTTAAATTATTGGACCTTTCTCAACAAAGTCACTGTCTAAGATTATAAATTTTCTGTGCGTTTCCTGTTGTGGCACACTGGCCACCTTAACTGATATGAACTTACTGACTGGCAGGCTCCTGTATTTTTTAGATTTAGTGTGTGGAGCGGTTTTGATATACTCGATTTTTGACCTATATAAAGTTCCAAAAATTTAGTAATTTGAGATGGCACAGATAAGAACACTCTGTATATTTTGTATTGAACTTTTGCACACCAACACCTTGAGTTGGTCCTATTGACCATTCAACTGTTTTGAGGGGATTCCATGTCACACTTGACTTGGCAGATGCCTTTAAAATTTCTATTTTGCTCAACTTTGACACCCTGCAGAATGGAACTCCCTGTGTATTTTTTGTTCAAATTTGGTATATGGGAGTTTCAGGGTGTCCTGATTAATGCTGTGTTGTCAGATTTTAAATAAAAAAATCGCTAAAGGGTTTTCGTCTTTTTACTAGAAAAAAATTCATAGTATGCCTTGAAAATTGAGATTAAGATCTAGAACTTTGCGCCAAAATAGAGTTTTTTGTGATCTATATTTAGAAAAAAAACTGCTAAAATCGGACAAAAATTACAGATTTTTACATCAGAATGGGTCACACAGTAGATTAACAACATCAACATAATTTGAAAATCTTGAGAAAAACTAAACTTCTGCAGGATTGTAGAAAAAATATAATATGTTTCCATTTGAAAAACCGCCCAGAATAATCAGAGTTCCTTTGGTTTCCCTAACTGCCTATTCTGCTTTTATTGGCCCGACGAATAGCCTAACATTTTTTTCGGATGTCACTATTAATACCGGAACTTATATTGTTGGCCCCGACCGAAGTTTTCGGGACGATTTTATTCCGCCGCACAATAAAACATCCCCGATTATATTTTTATGCAGGCCACATTTCCGAGTCAATAACGGAAATAGCTTCATAACCAATAACAGATGTAGACGGGTAGCAGTAAAACATTTTACGTCGGTTTCGCCTATATACGCGCATAAAAAACGTATAATAATAATAACTTGTTTGTTTTTATCGACCCGCGAATTTTTCGCACATAAAAATGAATTTGTTCGGCGAACTGCTGCCAGACATGCATAGGCGGCGGTTCAGTCCTAGACAAAACTATAGCTAGATCAATAAAAACATATTGCATTGTAATTATTCGACATAATACAATACCAAATCGAAATAAACATTTTTATTATACTTCTTTGAAAACACCTTATTTTCATCTGTTTTAGCAATAATGAAAGATGGGGTTTTTCGGGCTACCGCACGGAAACAGCGCATGGAAAAACTTTCCGAGCGCTGAATAAAAATACCGAATATACGGCTTTTAAATAGAAATATACAGCAAAGTAAACTAAATTTAAGAAACTCTATATGCTCTCTGATATTTAACATGTACCTATTTTGTATTTTAATTCGTAAGTGTTTCAATATTTAGATACATCTCTGTAATATTTTTGACGTTTTATTCACCTTATCTGACAATAACTAATTTACAACAAAGCACCTTTGAAATAATTTGAGAGTAACCATGGAAACGCATCATACATACCAAACACTATATCGTCTGCATTGTTTATTTTTTGTCAATTAAATTTATTATAATATGCCGATAAAATGTTTTAAGTTTCCGTTTTCAAAGAAGTATAATAAAAAATATCGTTCATTACACGTCCAGAAATAGATTTTTCCGTGCTTGCAGGTCACGCGCGCACGGAAAAATCTTTATTTCCAGACTCGTAATGAAATATACTATTGTTTTAGGTGCATGGGCTTTACTCCGTCGCCAGTGGCGATTTTTTCTTATACTTACCACGCCCGTCTCGTCAAAGTCTAGATAGTATTCTCTAGACTTTGGTCTCGTGTTGTTCATAATAATTATAGAATTTTATAGCCTATAGTTATATCGACAATGTATGAACATTATGTACCTACTAATTACACATATTGAAACATAAAAACCCAGTGGGGTGTCTGGCTATTACTCGCATGTTCGGTTGCCATGTGCTTTCCATTATCGCAACCGCCACATTTCATATCTCCCCCGACACCGACAGCTTTGGCCCCTGCGGCAAGCAATAACCACACCCGAAATCTTTGATTAATCCCAATTTGAGCGTCATCTATCAACCCGTTACCCCTGACACGGGAACCCCCCGTCGAAAATTAAACAACCCCCTCGCGCGCGCGCCACCCCCGATCCAGCACGCTTCGGTAATCAATGGGAGCCACCCCCGGGTGCGAGGGTGACAGATCGCAATATCCATGGGGGTTGCGGCACGTGCGGGTATCTAGATTACGACGCCGTGCGGTCGTAGTCGACGGTAAGGGGGCGGGCCGGGACGAACCGCACGAGGGGGTTATTGCGGAATGAGTTACCTAATTGGAGATTAAGACAATTAATCTTGGAAAATGAGATTTATGCTTGTCGATAGGCTTATAAATATCTTCTAAATTGACTATTTTTATTTGTTTACCCTGATAAATGGTTTCAAGATTTTCAAGAACAAACGAAATGAGACCTTGAACGTCATGAAAAAATACCACTCCTTTAATTATTGTTTAATTTTTTGTGATAGAAAAAAAGTTTTAGATACAAGTTGTGGGGAATGTTATGCAGTTTCAGAAATGAAAGAAAATATTTAAACAAAAATAAAAAGAATATTTTTTTATAACTCCGTTATTATTAATATACAGTATGTCCACATAAAAGTTGTTGAATAGGAAAAAGTTTCCCATTTTTCATTTTATCGAATAAAGTTATTCTTGATAAAAAGTTTTGCTGGTTCTTAAAGTAAGATTGGGATAGAGAAATTTAACATTCCTTGTACGGTGCGTTCAAAAAATTGAAAAAACTTTATGTGGTACAAGAATAAAGTGCACTTATTTATGCAAATGTGAAAATAAGTTACTAGGAAAAGTTATTCCAAAGTAAAAGGCAGTCTCTAATACCAATTTTCGAAACAACCGGCCTACTTTTATTTATTCATTCATTCATTAAATAAATTAACAATTCGCAAATTTTAAAAGTTCGTTTACTCAAACACATTGCCACCATATTAAGCACATGTTTGTAAACGGACAATTAATTCATCAAAACTTCTTCTAACCTCATCCAAAGATATTGAAGCATAACGGCATCTCTAATCGCATCCTTTAATTGGTCAATATTGGCATCTAGTAAAGGTGCGCGATAAACAATTTGTTTCAGTCTACCCCATAGGAAAAAAATCCATTATTGTCAAATCTGGATTCCTAGGAGGCCACTGAACTGGTCCTTGTCTCCCAATCCACTGGTCTGGAAATGTATGGTCTGACCATTGTCTTACACTTGCCGCATAATGTGCTGGGCATCCATCTTGTTGAAAATAAAATGAACGACGGTATTCTAACGGAAGGTTTTCTAATTCACAGTCAAGAAAATTTGTCAACGTATCTAAGTAACTATCCGCATTACAAGAAGTGTTAAAGAAGTATGGCCCTATTATTCCGTAATAAGAAATGGCGCACCACACATTTACTTTAGTAAAGTATATACTGACGCCTCCGTGGTATCCGAAAATGCGGATTAGAATCACTCCAATATCATGAATGTTGCGAAGCCACAACACCATTGGTTGGAATCTTACTTTAAAAACCAGCAAAACTTTTTATCAAGAATAACTTTTTTCGATAAAATGAAAAATGAGAAAGTTTTTCCTATTCAACAACTTTTCTGTGGACATACTGTATACCTTTTATGTATGTATGTAGAGAGAAAACTGAAGTAATGTCATTTTCCTTATTGGGTTTTTCACAGCGCGATGATAATCGTAAAGTGAAGTTCCTTGGTGTTTACCTGGACCCGAATCTGTCCTGGAAAACGCATTTGAATAATCTCTCCCTAAGGTTATGTAAATCCGTCTACGCTCTGCGCAGAATAAGATCAACAATAAACAAAGAGGCTGCAATTACGGCATACTATGGTTTATTTCATTCTTGTCTCAAGTATGGTATACTGGCTTGGGGAAACGCATCGCACTCTCAACTACACAGAATATTTTTAATTCAGAAATCCGCTGTGCGTGCTATAAAAAACGAAGGGTGGCTTTCTCCTAGTGGTCCGATCTTCAAAGAACTGGGTATTCAAACACTATTTGCAATGATAATCTTAGAAAATCTAATGTATGTACGAAGTAATATCGGCAACGTTCAGACCCGCGAATCCCAGCACTCTGTGAATACCCGAGGAAAGACTAATCTCATACAACCTAGAACGAGAATATACAAATCCAGAAAGTTGGGCCTCCATCTTTACAATGCATTACCAAGAGCGATTAGATCGTTACCACTAAAACAATTTAGGCGAACTTTGCAACGGGCTTTGGTTGATTTGTGTCCGAGCAGTATTGCGGAGTTTCAGGCTCACGTGGGGGAAGTTCATGCTCTTACAATGTGACTCTCTTTTTTAAACCCATATTGTATTTTATCTGTATAGTTTTAGTTAAAAAGTTTTATATGTGTATCTGTAATTATCTTTCATGCATCATGAACGCTCAATAATTTTTTTTTCAGATGAATGTGACTCTTTTTAATGTTTGTTTTTATATATTATGTGTTTGTATGTGCCTGTATTGGTTTCTGTTTGTACATGCAACTATATATATATTTTTTGACTTGTCCAAAAACTGTGTTGTTTCATGGATTGAAATAAATCTATCTATCTATCTATAGAGAATTGCAACGGAAACAACTTTATTTAATAATTTTTGCGACATTTTGACAAATAAGTTAAACGTTTTTGAAGTCTTTATAGGTCACTTTCGCATACATAATTTTTAGTCTTGTTCAAGCATAAACTGCTGGCAAAGTCAAATTTTAAATATTCCTGTAAACAACAAATTTTCCCTCATGATACGCACTTTGTCACACTGTACATATTTGATCTCGAACACCCCTGTAAAGTGCGTATTTTGGTTTTAGCTATATTGCCCATCTCGAGGGGCACACTTGCCAGTCTACTACGATTTACTTTAAAAGCTATTTTTGGAGAAATCATGTTAGGCATTTTTATCGAGAAATTTATAAGAACAACTTTTTCAGAATCACATCAAACTCGCAAACATCGTCTTTTGTCAAAATCGAAGAAGAAAAAAAACAAATGCCTTTTCTCAATTTTCGATCATGAAAATCAGTCGTGGTACCCTTCTGCAATTGGTTCTAATAAGTTTGTTCTTATTGAAGACCCGCCAAATATCACTTACTATTAATCACTTGAAAAACCAGAAGACAATAATATTTCCCTTAATTACCACGTTTTACTGTCCTGCTCGTATTTGTCTGGTTCGTTAAATTTTGCAATCGATTTTAAACTAATTTCCCGATCAGATAGAGACCTGAAACTTTGAACATAGCTCAGAACTGGATGACATTGACTCGCTATTTACATATTATTATGTTATTATTTGTTATTATAAAAATATTATTAATATTAAATAAAAATATTTGACTAGTGGAAATTGATGAACAGATAAGCACATGCTATAAGCTAGTAATAAATAAAAATAACGTGTTTAAAATGAATTAAGAAGAAAGGATGACAAACAGATAGACAAGAAAGCGAGTTATTTAACTGTTTGCAACATGTTTCAGATTAAAGAATTAATTGTATAATAATTGTATAACAATAGAGAAAAGACGAAAAAACTGTAAACAATAATAAAGTTAAAAAATTCCAAAGCAGAAAATTTAAAAAAATATTTTTTGTTAATATACCACGTTTTTAAAAAGAACTAAAAGTTTAATAAAATAATATAATAATATAAAAAACGGACTAAAATTTGTAAAATAATTTTTCCTAGGTCTATAAAGATTCGAAAAACGTGGGGCACATGCAATTAATAATAGTGTAGTTATCAGTGGCACGCGCCCCAAGTTTTTCGAATCTTTATGGGGCCCGGACAAATTATTTTATATTTTTTAGTCCGTTCTTTTATATTATTGTATACTTTTAGTCCTTTTTATAAAAAGTGGTATATTAAAAAATCATTTAAATTTTTTTTTGTCGGTAAATGATTGTTTTCCTACTTGCTGGTTATTTCTAGTCGATTCTAAATAGCTTTATCAACAGAGGCAGCTTCTGACGGTCTTCAAAACGAAAAATAAAATAAAATCGGACAACAAATACAAATTGTTCCGGATGAAATAAATCGGAACTGCTTTTTAATTTAAAATTAGGCGTGTCGAAGCCCCACTTACGGACCCCGCCGTGCGCTCCGTCCCGCGCGTCCCACCCCCTTCCCCGCCCGCCGCTCCTTCTCCCCCTTCAATTTCGCGGGCGTGACGTGAAACATCGCCGGAGCTCACCGCCGCCGGCGCGCCCCCGGGGACCCGGAAAAATACGAAAACCGCCCCTCAAGGCCTCGTTTGATGTGGCGGACGCGCCGCAAACCGAGCGAGGAATATTGACGCGCGTTGGCGCTCGCCACGCCCTTCCCCTTTCCCTAATCTGTTCCTTTTACCCCCGTCGGCGGCGGCTGCCCTCCAACGGTCTCCGAGATAAATTGCGCACGTCAGGGTAAAACCTGGCTACAACATTTGACAATATCACGGGTCGAACAAACCCTGTTGCGGAGCATACTCTATATATATATATATATATATATATATATATATATATATATAAGAAAAGGTGATAATGGGCAAACACTCAAAGTTAACAAAAAGAAAAAACTAGTAACCGCATACACGTGTTTCATGCTATTTGGCAATCATCAGTACGGTGTAACATTAACCAAATCAAAAGATAGGCATGATTTGGGAAGCAACAAATGAAGTCCAGGCAGGAGCCAACAGCACATTTGCAGCTTCAGTCAGCACATCCCCTATTTTGGGGCTTGTACTAACATCGCCACGGAGGCTGCTAAAGCGACCTGCGTGGAAATCTTCATAACCCAAGATACAATGACAATAAGGATGTAAGATTAGCGAGTGTAAATGTAACAATTACAAGAAAAGGTGATAATGGGCAAACACTCAAAGTTAACAAAAAGAAAAAACTAGTAACCGTGGCGATGTTAGTACAAGCCCCAAAATAGGGGATGTGCTGACTGAAGCTGCAAATGTGCTGTTGGCTCCTGCCTGGACTTCATTTGTTGCTTCCCAAATCATGCCTATCTTTTGATTTGGTTAATGTTACACCGTACTGATGATTGCCAAATAGCATGAAACACGTGTATGCGGTTACTAGTTTTTTCTTTTTGTTAACTTTGAGTGTTTGCCCATTATCACCTTTTCTTGTAATTGTTACATTTACACTCGCTAATCTTACATCCTTATATATATATATATATAAGGATGTAAGATTAGCGCGGAGTGTAAATGTAATAATTACAAGAAAAGGTGATAATGGGCAAACACTCAAAGTTAACAAAAAGAAAAAAACTAGTAACCGCATACACGTGTTTCATGCTGACTGAAGCTGCAAATGTGCTGTTGGCTCCTGCCTGGACTTCATTTGTTGCTTCCCAAATCATGCCTATCTTTTAATTTGGTTAATGTTACACCGCACCGATGATTGCCAAATAGCATGAAACACGTGTATGCGGTTACTAGTTTTTTCTTTTTGTTAACTTTGAGTGTTTGCCCATTATCACCTTTTCTTGTAATTATATATATATATATATATATATAGTCCGCTTGCTAGTCTTCTGATTTTCGTTGGCATGCGCTAGACGTGATTTCGCCAAACCACCGCTTCCAAATTAGGGATAAACTATCCACTAAAGCCACGGCATTCGGTGGTCGTTTAGTTGGTCTAAATGGGGGAGATCGGAGATAGCCTCGACGGGGCAAGATGTCGCCCGAATTGCCCTAATTATCGTGTAGAATTGCTTCCGGCCCATTTACGGTCTTGCCCGTCGCCAGATGTTCGATACTTAACCCCTTGATGGGCGAATGTATGTTTCGTTTCATTCCCAAGATGAGAAATAAACGTTAACAAACCGTTCCGCGTGTTGAACACGCGTTACTTACAATCCGTCTGGCTAAGGCAAAACGCCTGAAAACGACTAAACGCTTTGTGATAGTGGTACTATGGAGTGGTGTCATAGCAAGCCCTCCGGGCCGCATAACGTGCAAGCAGCGTTTAAAATAAATGTTTACATTAAATAATCATATTATCATTGTGTTATCACTTATTGCTCTATTATTACTTATTGCTTATTATTTATTATCTATTTTATGCATTCATATTATGGCCCAATTATGTTACACCTTGTCATCAATTTTAGATATATTTTGTTATAAATACTATATTACATTATAATCTCGCACCTTCCTAGTTAATAATTGTATATTCTGTATTCTGCCATTAGATCATTATTGTATTTTATTATTATACCTATTGTAATCAGCAATGAAAAGCTATTGCATAGCACCAACTTTTTCAAATCGGTACTATACACAAAGTATATACAGGGTGTCTCATTTTTATCTGGAACACCCCTGTAAAATTTGAACTGGCTTACGGATTTTAACGAATTTTCGGCAGCGAGCTCTCTTGCGTCTCAAATGGCATAAAATTTGTACTGTACAGCAATAATGAAAAGAGAAACCGAGTACAGTTTCTGATCAGGTTTATTACTATTGTCCCCTGTGGACCTCTTTTTACCATTTTTACTTGTTTCCATAGCTACCTTAATAGCTGAACTCAAATTGAAATTTTGATTTTTTGCAATTGTGATACAGTGTAAAATGTCTAATTAGTGGGAATAATTTCTTGAAATTTGGAATCTGGGGGTTTTCAGGGGCGCTGATTAACGCCACGTTATCAGATTTCCGATAAAAAAATCGCTGATACCTTAACTCGAAAATTTGGGTCAAAAATTTTTTTAATCCGGCCCTGGAATAATCGTATGGTCGTTGAAAAGTGTTTGATAAGTACGTCTAGGAGGGCCCTGTATACAAAAAAAATTCGTTAGAATCCGTAAGCCAGTTCAAATTTTACAGGGGTGTTCCAGATCAAAATGAGACACCCTGTATATACTGTAGTGCCACATGAGAAAATCATAATTTCTAAAATAATCTATTATACGTTGAAACGAAACTCTCTTTTAAAGGGCGCTTATTATCCTTTGTCCGCTTTTAGCTCCCACTCCGGTTAATTATCTCAAAGGTTAAAAAAAACCGAATACACGCGTAATCAGATTTGCTTCTTTAATTTGGCCGCCCTTTGTGTCCTTGTTTAAATTGTAGCTTTTTAAAGTGCGACATTTCCAGGGATCGAGTCCGACACAAAGAAAAAAGTATGTAGAGATGCGAAGAAAAAAGTATGTAGAGATGCGAGTTGCATTTATTTATTAAAGCACCTAAAAAAGGGTTCATATACATATTATGTGTAACGGGCTAAACAATTATATTTCTGATTAGAAAGTATTTTCATTTTCTAACAGATCTTTTAATCCTATTTCATTGTACATCTGTTACACTAGATAAAAGACAAATATTATGTATTTAGTGTGGAACAGCCAAATGGAATAAATTTAATATCTTCATATTTTGGCACACCTCAAGGCAATGAAGAAACAAGTCAATTTTAGATTATAAAATGACACAGTACAGAGTAAAAATTTCATCCCTAAATTCAACCCCCTTTGAGTGACAAGTGCTACCCCCAAATTTTTAAATTTGAAGTAAGGGTTTGTGATACGTCGTCTGAAGGATCTTTTCATTCTAAATTCAAAAATACTATGGTTTTAAAATTTTCGGCTTTTCAAAATAAAGCTCTGGTCGAGCATTTAGAAAATGTTTGGTTGAGTTTGTAGACTAACGTATGTCTTAAAAGTTTTGGCACAACATTCAGCGACTTTAAATACAAGTAAAAATTAAATAATATCAAGTTGCAACGTAAGCAATGTTTTGTTTCCGAAGGCAACTTGATATTATTTTATTTTTATTCTAATTAAAGTCCTTGAATGTTGTGCCAAAACTTTCAGGACATACGTTACTTTCGAATTCTACAGGTCAATTTACGTCGGTTAAGCCGGTTGTCAAGTAATTCTCAGGTCGTTCTATCGGGAAATGGTGCTATTTCTACGTAAATCTTCCCACTGGATTTGCAGTAATTAAATTATTATATTATTTACGAATTTAAATTAATATCATATTCCAAATGATAGTAAACATTTTTCTCTATGCCTTTTACGTCTTGAAATAAGGAAATATTCAATTACTCAAAAATATATTGCTGTTATAGAAAAACGCCGAAATATGTGACAAAATTGATAGATGGTGGGATCATCCCTCCGTGTGTTCGGTCCCCGCCCACCAACCACCCCGTGCATTCCGTCCGCCCCCGTCGTTCCGCCGGCCCCTTGCGTGTTTACACCGTTTTCCACTCGGTCCGGCATTATTAAGGCATTACCGACAAACCGGTGTTTCATTACCCTGGTCGGGCGGCTATCGCCGCCGCCCGACACGCCACATGGAGCTTAGACCCCTAATTGGCTTTAGAGCGCTCGTGTACGCCGCCGACTATCCGCGAAATTAGTTTGTTTTCTTTATTGCGCGCTTCCAAAGCAGTGACGTGGCTGGGCGTGGGTAGTGGACCGTCAGACAGTGACAGATTCTCCTTACTGATTTTCTCATTTATGCCTTGGAGAGGGTTGAAAGGTAAATATATGCTGAGTCGTAAAATAGTAATTTTAAGTTTGGCCCCCGGGGAAAACATATGGAAAATAATTCGATTTTTCAAAACAGAAAAAAAAGGTACTAATTCTAACTTATGCCATGTTCACCGTATGATTTCTTATACTATTCCGACCTCGAAAACCCAAAGGCATAAGTGTAGCGTGTGGAAAAAGGGTTGAATTAAATGAAAACCCCGTCCTACACTTATGACTCTTGGTATGTAGTCCTAGAATCGCATTTTCTAACCACATTATGTCAAACGGCATAACTGCCATTATTAATTAACGAATCCACAAATTTCCTGCAACTTTCCGATTTCTGCCATCGCCTTTATCCACCTCCCAGACTTAAGCCAATGTGCTAATACTGTCTGATAGACCCATAACTTTCTATAGTTTTAGAGGCATAAGTGCAGAAATCAATTAACGAAAAAAAATTCCGACTCAAAAGTGCACTTTTCCCCACGCGTCACTTCTGCCAATCAATTTTTGGGCTAGTGAGGATATAAGTTTTCATCATTTCGAACGGCATAACTGACGGAGTCAGTAAACCAAGTCATTTTTTGTGTGATCTGCCAAACCCTTGATTCAACCTTTTTTCCACACGCTACACTTATGCCTTTGGGTTTTCGAGGTCGGAATACTATAAGAAATCATACGGTGAACATGGCATAAGTGAGAATTAGTACCTTTTTTTCTGTTTTGAAAAATCGAATTTTTCCATACGTTTTCCCCGGGGGCCAAACTTAAAATTACTATTTTCCGACTCGGCATCGATTTACCTTCCAACGTTCACCAAGGCATAAATGAGAAAATCAGTAAGGAGAATCTGTCACTGTCTATGACGGTCTATAGGTCCTATGAACTATACCTAGTGTATTTTTTTCCAACGTGAAGTCAGTGTAAACATTTGCAGGCCGCTTGCACGTGAGGCCGAAACGCAGCAACCATGGTTGCTAGATTTTTTTGGTAGCCGACTTATCATATTTCTATCATTTTTATCACTGTCTCTGTTATTATGGGGATTATTATTTATTAGTTATATAAATTAATAAATAGTACGCAATAGGGTATCTACTTGACGAAATTTTACAAACTTGATAAAACAATTCCTGCGGACACCTGCCTAAGACCCTATACGATCGTTTAAAAAATATATGTATATTTACATAATTAGCAAGTTTTAAGACTTTCTTCGAAATTTGGTGGGAAAGCACTTATGACGTCACAAGTGTTTTATAAAGGCAATTGGGCAACATGGCGACACCACTGAAGTGTTCTGAGACATAACCTTATTCTGCGGTGAAAGTTACAAGGAAAGTTAAAATTTCTAAATTCTAACCTCAAACTCCCAGACTTAGGATGCCCCGTGAAACCACATTTAGTCAAGAAGTGTTTTTTTTTTCGTAAATATTCAGTCATTTGTCTGCAAATGTTTTGGTTAGGTGCGGGGCCTAAGTACGGAATTGAGTACATACATATAAGCACTATGGCGCCTTTATAAACGCGCCTTCAAGATAGCCCTAGTCCGTATGTTCTCCGTTCATTCATAAATCATAATAGTTTATTATTATTACAACATAGGTACACCTTTACAGTTATCCCATGAATCCCATGAAGGAGTCAATATACGGAACATATTCGTAACAAAAAAAAGTCTGTATGTGAATGTGACAAAATTTCTGTGTGCAATTGCATTAGTTAAAGCTCAAAGGTTGAAATACATTAAATAACAGATATTCATAGGCAAGCTGAATTATTGCAAACGGGCACCGGCAACTTTGCAATTCCGTTTCCCTTGAAAGGCACAGAGGTTGCCACGTTTGGCATTCTAGACATTAAAATGAAGAAACTGTAGATTTCAACGTGAACAAAATTGTGCAACCGTCTTTAAATTTAAAATTAAAACCGGTCGTTTCATTTATTTCGTGTTATGTTAGAGCATCTACTGTAAACTGAGTACAATTTTAGAGCAATTAAAAATATTGTCAAGTACCCTATTGTGGTATTGTTTCTCAAAGAAATCTTTTACAACTGTTTTCCCTTCAAAGTTAAAATTATTTAATAACTGGTAATTAATAGTATTGTCACAGAACATAAATTTGTGCAAAATTGGTCATTATAAATACTAGTAAAAAACGCAAAATAACAAAATAACAAACAATAAATTTTAAATGAAAAGCGAAAAGTGTATATTTCTTTTATTTTTTGTCAGATTCTTTTTTCCCATATTTTCTTTCTTAAGTATTCACTCTGATTTATCTTTTTAGTATGTTTATAACATAATAAAATGCAGTAAAAATATACCCAAAAGTGTTCTAAAAAAACCTGAAAAATCAATCTTTGAAATAATGTTAAAATAAGTGGGCATACAGAAAAATATGATTGTCGTTTATCTAGCACGTTTCCTTCTTTAATTATTCACTATCTCAATCACATATCTCTTCCATGCCACCATAAATAAAGACAAACACATATTTTCACAAATTATTCACACAACAACTTTGTGTAATAGGCAAATAATGCAGTTGGCGGCTTGTGTACTTTTAAATAAATTCTCGTCGCTACGCGAGTCGCTAACCGCTTTCGTGAGCGGATCATTTTACATTTTATCGGCTTTAATATGTATGTCAGTGTTTGTCCTGCAATATTTGATTAATTATTAATATTAGAGGCGATAGTTGAAGGCACGCGAAATGGCTATAATGCAACGAAATACGTTATTGGCAAAATCCATATTTATACAAGGTCGCACTAGAACTATATGGTGATCGCTGCTAATTTCGAAGGATCTGTGGACATAGCTCGAGTGCCACAGGAGGAAATTCTCGAATTTTCCGCCGTTGTAAGAGGGGGGTGAGAATTGCCGTAAAAGACCCCTCGCGCAGGAAAATATATAAAAGGAATGAGTCCACTTGAGTTTCGCAACGGGAACTTTTAGAACTAATTCCGTGCCGCGGCAGATGAGTAATGGCCGGCGGTTTTCTTATTGCCCCCCGCCAGGACCGTACCCGGAAGGATTCTTAATTGTATTATAAGTGGAGGAACAATTTAGTGCTCTCCAGCGCAGTGAGGTTGAAGATATTTTGTACCAGGCTCCTACCTAGTTGTTAAACCTAAACTGTTTTTGTACATACAGCGCTGTTCATAAAGTTTGCCCCAAATTAGAAAAAATTGTATTATTAGGTTAATGAAATATTATCTCTTAAATTTAGAGCAACAAGTAAATAACTGTTTTGGGTTATTTGCCGGGAAAAATATCGAGTAACGATTTGAAAAGAAATAAATAATTAAGAAAAAACGAATATTCTAATATATTTCTGAAAATTTGCATAGTATAGCCACAATAATACAATGAAAACATATTTTTATTATACTTCTTTGAAAACACCTTATTTTCATCTGTTTTAGCAATAATGAGAGATGGGGTTTTTCGGGCTAGCGCACGGAAACAGCGCATGGGAAAACTTTCCGTGCGCTGAATAAAAATACCGAATATATGGCTTTAAAATAGAAATATACAGCAAAGTAAACTAAATTTAAGAAACTCTATATGCTCTCTGATATTTAACATGTAGGTACCTATTTTGTATTTTAATTCGTAAGTGTTTCAATATTTAGATACATTTCTGTAATATTTTTGACGTTTTATTCACCTTATCTGACAATAACTAATTTACAACAAAGCACCTTTGAAATAATTTGAGAGTAACCATGGAAACGCATCATACATACCAAACACTATATTGTCTGCATTGTTTATTTTTTGTCAATTAAATTTATTATAATATGCCGATAAAATGTTTTAAGTTTCCGTTTTCAAAGAAGTATAATAAAAAATATCGTTCATTACACGTCCAGAAATAGATTTTTCCGTGCTTGCAGGTAACGCGCGCACGGAAAAATCTTTATTTCCAGACTCGTAATGAAATATACTATTTCTTAGTAACTTTTTCCGATATTTACAATTATTCAAACTCAATTTTCCATTTTTTTTATTTTAAATGTCAAAGACAGGCACGAGCTGTGACGTCGCGACCATCTTTAGGCAATAGTGTACCCAAAACAAGCACCAATTTAAAGCAAAAGAATAGACCTGTATGTGCGTATATCCAAAAAATAAGTACCTAACAATATGGAAAGCCATTTAATTTTTAATTAGATTTTTCGCCACAGAAACCTGAACAAAACTGATCAAAAGACAAGTTTTTCAACGAAATTTCAAAGTCAAAGATTTGTGAGTTTTCTATAATAGGTAATAAATGTAGTACTTACAGGGTGTTTCTAAATTGCCAACGTATTGTGACAGGTAGAAAATGTCATTTTGAACAAAAAGTTTCCTATAAAGATAGGTCCGAAAATGCATGATAAGAAAGTTACAGGGTGATAAATGTATAGTTTGAAAAACATCTTTATCGCGATAACTTCTACAGAAGTTATGCATTTTAAATGAAACTTGGTGCAGTTCTTTAGTAACTGAAGTGCAACAATTTTGTGTAAAAACAATTTATTCCTATCGACCAGAGGCGGAGGGGCGGGGTAGCACAATGGGTTTTATACTCATAACTTTTTTGAGGTTATATTTTTGGTCTCGCAGGTTCATCATTTTAGTGCATCTTTTTATTTTGCGACAAAAGTGTACTCTTAACTCCAAAATTCGAAACATAAAATTTTTAACTACCGCTTTCAAATTTTACAAAATAATTGTTCCATTTAAAGTGACAAAAAATTCCCTGTGAACTATGTATCAAAAATTTTTCGCTTTCAAAATAGAACAAATTGAATTAGATAACATTTTGAAATCCAGATTTCAGGAAAACCAGTGATGTTTTACTCAATATTCATTAGGCATTTTTTCTTAATTTTGAACATACAATTCATCTCTAAAACATTTAAATGCGTAAGGCAATAATTTTATTTTTCGAATTTTGGAGTCAACAGGTGTCTTGGGGCACATTTTGCCGATTTCAACGCAAACGGTTGATTTTATCGTTATGAAACAAGAGTACCATTTTGTTGCAAAATAAAAAGATGCACTAAAATGATAAAGCTACAAGACCAAAAAGATAACCTCAAAAAAGGTATGAGTATAAAACCCATTATGCTACCCCGCCCCTCCGCCTCTGGTTGATGGGAATAAATTGTTTTTAAACAAAATTGTTGCACTTCAGTTACTAAAGGTCTGCGCCAAGTTTCATTTCAATTGTACAACTTCTGTAGAAGTTATCGCCAAAAATATGTTCTTCAAACTGTACTTTTATCACCCTGTAACTTTCTTATTATGCATTTTAAGACCCATATTTATAGGAAACATTTTGTTCAAAATGACATTTTTTATCTGTCATATTACGTTGGCACCATAATTTAGAAACACCCTGTATACGCAAATTCCTCATGGCAGAGCACATATTATTTATATATTTTGGCATATTTCCATAATATTTCTTAACGGAAAAGCAAGCTGGAGTACACTTTGGTACCCTTTGGTTTGAAAATAAGTCCATGATAGCTGTAGTGTAGAAGCATGCAGCAAATTAGATTTTCCAATTTATTCTTTAGACAGACAGTGTGACAAATAAAGACTATGCATCATAAGAGAATTTCTTTTGCAAAACTATTTAAAATTTAATTTTGCCAGCAATTTGTGCTTGTACAAGGATAAAAAAGCGGTTATGTGACTGGCGGTAACTGTCAAATTTGACATTTAACGGAAAACTTAACAAAACGCCACTTATTTCTTAGAAAAAATGTTTCCCTTGCAATTATTCTTCATGAATTTACGACAACATTAATTCCTTACTTCTTTTCATTATTTTTCTATTATTTTTCTACAGATTCGACCTATACGTAAGTTCCTTTATTTTAAAGACACTATTTTTTATGTAATTTCTTTTATTTAGTAAAATAATCAACTTTGTTGGGGAATATCAGTAGTAGCGATCACGTGTCAAGGGAAAATTATTAAAATATTTATAATTTAATGTAATGTAACAATTCCAGGAATTAAGTAAGTATTGGACCTGAAATCATATTTAGCTAAGAATGTATTTAAACTATGAATTTCATTAGAATGAAAGACAGAAAGACCTTATGTATGTAGAAACTGAAAATAAAAAGAAAATAATTTCAAAAATGCAAAAATAATTCTATATTTCGACAAATAATTAAGTGCCGTTTTAAAGTTTTTTCTTAAATGTCAGATTTGACAGTTAATAATCATATGACCGCTTTTGTATTCGTAATTTTTATTTTTTATACTTGTACGTGCACAGACTACCGGCTAACTCAAATTTTAAATAGTTTGCACCCTTTATTTGTTACACTGTACAGTGGACTCTTGGATTGCTTTGAGCTTTTCAGTTTTTGTTTTCTAGACAATAATTTTTGCAGCTATATTTATACAAATATTTCGGCTATAATAATTCTTCGTAAAAACGATGTTATGATTTTGAATCATTTCTTACAACGTTTACTACATGATTTTGAAACGGATATTTTACGATTTGGTATGTCGTGAATGACTGAAACATTATTAAAATCAGGTAAATGATATAAATTGAAAAAAATGCACTCCAGCCGAGACTCGAACCCGGGACTCCTACTGTAGCCGTAGGCACTTGACCAACTAAGCTACCGGAGATACGGGTTCCATCGGCTAGGTGTTATTTCTACAGCTACTAGAAGGGGTTAGAGGGTGTAGGGTAACCATTCATGATTGTTGGTTATATTATGTGAACTTCCTATTTGTTCATGAACCCACAATATTCGACATTTAGCGACTTAATGCAAGTATCGAACGTGGAAATTCTAACCTACAATGTCAAGCCAAAAATATTAACAATGAAAGA
Organism: Pseudeuparius sepicola; assembly: GCA_963920635.1. Lineage (NCBI taxonomy): Eukaryota > Metazoa > Arthropoda > Insecta > Coleoptera > Anthribidae > Pseudeuparius > Pseudeuparius sepicola. The sequence continues at coordinate 11,076,336 of OY987300.1, read as the reverse complement.
TTTTTTAATACCTGTACTTATTAGAAATAATTTATATCATTTACCTGATATGCCATTAAAACATCCTTTATTATTTATAATAAGTACAGGTATTAAATAGTATATTTCATTACGAGTCTGGAAATAAAGATTTTTCCGTGCGCGCGAGACAAATTCCCGTGTGAGGCGCAGCCGAACACGGGAAATTATGCAAGCACGGAAAAATCTATTTCTGGACGTGTAATGAACGATATCATAATAAATTTAATTGACAAAAAATAAACAATGCAGACAATATAGTGTTTGGTATGTATGATGCGTTTCCATGGTTACTCTCAAATTATTTCAAAGGTGCTTTGTTGTAAATTAGTTATTGTCATATAAGGTGAATAAAACGTCAAAAATATTACAGAAATGCGTATCTAAATATTGAAACACTTGCGAATTAAAATACAAAATAGGTATATGTTAAATATCAGAGAGCATATAGAGTTTCTTAAATTTAGTTTACTTTGCTGTATATTTCTATTTTAAAGCCATATATTCGGTATTTTTATTCAGGGCACGGAAATTTTTTCCATGCGCTACTGTTTCCGTGCACTAGCCCGCGAAAAACCCCATCTTTCATTATTGCTAAAACAGACGAAAATATGGTGTTTTCAAAGAAGTATAATAAAAAAAATCTTTCATTATTAAAATCGTTTATTATCAAGTGTCCTCTTTGGGGTACTTATACGTGATTTATCGGGCCGAGTCCGTCTCTGTAGCGAGCGTCCCCCCCGGGGCGCCGCTCGGCGCCGGTCCGCGAAGTTTTTCCACCACTTTGCGCAATTTACGGTAATGTTTCGTTTTATAATCTTGTCGGCGCATATTTTGAGCGGCGCGGCGCGATGAAGACGTATATAAATTTTAATGTCGCCCGTAGCGAACGGCCGTAAAACTCCCCGCAGGTCCGGAGTTTCCGACTTTTATTCGCCGGCCCCGGCCCCCCAACTCTGCGAATATTAAACTCGCATTACCGCAACTCCCCCCCCCCCACCCCTTGCCACCGCCCGCCACTTCCCTAATTTAATAACCCCATTAGCCCATTAAGATGTTTTTTCGGTTTATTTCGAGGAAGGGAGGCGGAATCACGCGCTCTAATTAAGTTTAATTTGAGAAATAAATTGGGGGTTTAAGAGGGTGGCCGGGTCGGAAGAATAACCTTTTAAATTATAAGTTTATAATAGTGGGGAACTTGCGCAACAATTAAATTTGAAAAATATTACTCACGAGCGTAATTTATTGCCATTAAATGAACCACAGTTCACAAAAATTTGTATGTAATAAATGCAAGCAATACAAATCATTCTCGTAACGCGCCGTCCTTGGTTTGTAGTACAGTAAAACTAACACAAAATTAGGCCAAACCCAAACATCCAAAAAAAAGTCCTTTCTAGCGCGAAATAGTTCCATACCCTCCTAAGAGTTAGTACTAAAAAGTTACACCACCACTAGCGTCGGGTTTCGGGGGGAGGGGGTGAAAAGAGCAGGAAATTCTTATTTTTCACAGTTTTGCGTGAATATCTAGTAAACTATGAGGTTTAGCGCAAACGTCATCCTATACGCAAATGATATACATTTAACTCCGAACAAGAATTGACTATACAGAATATTATTGTAAAGTGAACGGTTTCCATGATATGGAGGGGTAAAGATTTCTTTGTTTTTATTTCACGTAGTTTTTGTTGAAAAGACTTAAAATGATTACAGTATAAATTAGTAACTGAATAATGTATGTAGAATATATACAGATATATCTATGCATATATAGATACATATTACACCCATAGATTGTTATTTTTTGTCACAACATAACTTCGTAAGTATATAACTGTAAATATGTCCAATACAAGTTAGTAGCCTTAGTTAATTTGTACTCACTTTTTGCCCTCATTCATTATAGCGTTCTGATTTCCTTTCGTTCTTTTATGTCAAATCATTCCCATATCTAATTTGTCCTTAGCTTGTAAAAATGAGAAACCCATGAATAGGAAGCTCATGTGAAAAACAAAAATATAGGTATATTAAACAATCCTCATCGTATGCTTCTGTCTGCAGAGATGGATGCGTCCAAAACTGCGAGTGTCGAAGAAGTGGTCTCAATTGTTCAAGTATATGCAGCAATTTGTTTCACGAAGATTTGTTTCCTCTCACCAGCCCGAGTGAACTATTTGGTGCTGACTGATAATGCAACTAATGATTCACCTAAAACTCATAACCTTTTGTATCATTTTGATTTCCCTCCCATTTTTTCAATATAGATTGTTTAATATATTTTCTTGTTTTTCACATGAGCTTCCTATTCATGACTTTCTCATTTTTACAAGCTAAGGACAAATTAGATATGGGAATGATTTGACATAGAAGAACGAATGGAAATCAGAACGATATAATGAATGAGGGCAAAAAGTGAGTACAAATTAACTAAGGCTACTAACTTGTATTTTACATATTTACAGTCATATACTTATGAGGTTATGTTGTGACAAAAAATAACAATCTATGGGTGTAATATGTATCTATATATGCATAGATATATCTATTTATATATATATATATATATATATATATATATATATATATATATATATATATATATATATATATATATCCTACATACATTATTCAGTTACTAATTTATACTGTAATCATTTTAAGTTTTTTTGAACAAAAACTACGTGAAATAAAAACAAAGAAATCTTTACCCCTCCATATCATGGAAACCGTTCACTTTACCATAATTCCATATATAACAATTCTTGTTCGGAATTTAATGTATATCATTTGTGTATAGGATGACGTTTGCGCTAAACCTCATAGTTTACTATATATTCACGCAAAACTGTGAAAAATAAGAATTTCCTGCCCTTTTCACCCCCTACCCCCGAAACCCGACGCTGGTGGTGGTGTAACTTTTTAGTACTAACTCTTAGGAGGGTATGGAATTATTTCGCGCTAGAAAGAACTTTTTTTTGGATGATTGGGTTTTGGCCCAATTTTACTGTACTATTGGCCGAGGAGGTTGTTTAACGCCCGCGCGTTGCCTCGGGCCTTAAAACTATCTCGACTCCAAAAAAGCTTACCTACGGATCGAGCAGTGTATTAAAGTTTTCCTACTACCGACAATTTCATATTAGGTAGGTAGGTACTATTTGAATTTATATCCACTATGGAGTAGATTGTGAGTAATAATCTTCATAATAACCTTGGTCCTATTATTACTAAAAATGATAATCAGTGATAAATATAAGAGGTAGAATGCGGTGTTAATAAAAAATAAACTTAGGCTTCGTGTGGGATTGAACCCGGGACCTACAAATTACTAGTCCCGTGGCCTCACTTGAGTTAAAAAAGTCCTTGTTAAATTTAACACTTTGGCATTTGGCACTTCTGCTGGTCTTTTGTTTAAATAATTTGGGTAGCTTGGCTGCCCACAGTTGTATAATTTGTTAATATTTAGTTTTTAAAATGTGACTTGGTGTGACCTTCTATTTTATGGGTTTTTTACTGTTGTATAATGCTTTATGCTCCAATTTTCCTGTACACACTTGACAAGTGAGTATGACATGATGTTAAAACAATTTAGTTTTTCCAAAGTTAACTTTTTCCAACCCCCTATTTTATGTCATACTTTCTTTTTAGGTGGTACTGAGGATGGCTTAACAGCCGAAAGCGCTTTACCATGATTTTTAATTAAATTATTTGCACGGAAATACACTTCTTTCTCTTTTTCATCTATATATACGTGCACACAGCCCCGCACTCCTTTGTATTAACACTTTTAGGCCGTTCTTATTTTTGACCTACATCAGAGCCCTCTTGCAAATGGATCGCCGAACTGTTTATTTTAACGTTCAAATTCCATTTTCCCTTCTCTAATTCCCTGTAACTATCACTCTTGTCACTACCATCCGATCGATCGAGCGGCGTGTCATCACTACCATTCCCGCGCTTTTCGTGTCGTTTCAAATGAATAGCTTGTGGTCACAACTTTAATTATTTATTGTAAAAAATTAAATATTGCGAAATATTGCTGATATTTGGTTTTCTTTATGTAGATAATCGAATAAATTAAAGAAAAAAAAACGTTCAATTTCCCCGTTATATCGTATTTTATAAAGACCGGATATTATACATCACTACATTCTCCGAGAACGCTTTTACAAGTGGAATGCCGAACATAATTTTTTTTATTGGTGTTTGGATAGCCCTATTTTTTCTGTATGACTTTCATCTTATACTTTTTCTCAGATTTTGTTTAGTTTAAAAAGAATAGGTAAAAAACATTCGAAAAGTTGAGTTTTAAAAAATACAAAAATACTATTCAGAATCTAAAAAGAAGAAGAAAATAATGTAAACATGACTCCGAAAATGCTTACCTAATAAAAAAGGTACAGGATGTTAAAGTTTAAAATTTATTTTTGAATCTTCGAATACCTTCCAAAAATCGAAATATTTCCATGAAATTTAGTGAGATGGTTTCTTGGGCGAGGAATAATTCAAATATGTGACTAATTTGTTTTCGATATAAAGGGAGCTGTACAGGTAATTTATCAGTAGGTTTTTTTGATCTAAAAATGTTGTGTCACCCCCTGATTTTTTTCACACTTATTTATTTATATCTTGTATAGAATATTTATGGACAAATTTTTCCTAGCTAATGCAAATATTCAGTAAAACAAATTAATGGCAATATTTTTAAAAGTGGAAAATAAGAAATCACTTTCATTCTTTCTTAGTCACTACTTCCACATACGTTTTTTATTAATAGTAAGTAAATCAGAATATTGCACACAAATGCCACCGTATACTGACATATTTTCATTTTTTTTATACTTTCATACCCTCATCGTCGTAACCATTCTTATTTAGTTCGTTTCTCAAAAGAATGACAGCGATGTACCAAATGGGCCAAATTGGACACTTTTAAAGGGAAACTTCTATTTTTAACAAACAAAGACGAAAACAGATGTCTGAGGTTCATTTTATATGACAAAATTAATGGCGAAAACCGCAAATCGATATCTGTCACCGTTCTTGAGTTACAGGGCGTTATTAGAAATTGTGCATTTTCGAAAAGTGGCCGTAACTTTTTCATGTCAATGGTTTAAGAATTACTGATAAAAGAATATTTTTAAATAGAATACTCTCTATATTTTTGCTTTTTTTAATAGAGAACAAAATTACCATTTCAAAAATATATATCACTTGGTGATTTAGTTAAGTAGTTATCAATTACTAATAGTTTTATGAATTATTTCATCAGTAACTCTTAAACCATTGACTTGAAAAAAATGTAGTTGCAGCATTGGATTCTACGTAAAAAAAGTGCTTTAAAAATGTTTTTACAGAAACACAAAACGAAAAAGTTACCGTCACACTAACGCACATATTCGAAAAACGCCCTGTAACCTGTAACTCAAGAACGGTGACAGATATCGATTTTCGGTTTTCGCCGTTAAGTTTATGATAAAAAAAAGGCACCGATATCAGTTTTCGTCTACCTCGGTAGCATACATAAAACGGGGAAAAAACTTACAAATACCTCATTAGATTTGAATATAATGTTTATTGCTCTTAAATGGTCCCATATTTTGTTACATGTAGACAAAAATGTCAATCAAATTATTGAAAATGAACACAGTTAGCCCTTTTTGATTGTAGCATCCACCTTGATGTCAAGCCTGGGTTTTTTCGCACTCCTGACAAAACGTCTCCTTCTTGTCTCGTCCATATCGCTTGGAGCAATAGCATCCAAGCCTCCGATGCACTTTAGGGAACCATCGGCCTGTTGTCTAGGTAACAACCCTGCGCCGCATTTGACTGACAGTGCGTCGGCGTAGATGACAGCTGTCAAAGCTAGGAGGATCAAAGTTAGTTTCATCCTGCAAAGAAAGAAAAACATTCTATATGGAATTATCAGAATTATTGAAAAAGCTATCTTGAGTTTGGTAATAGCTCATACTGATCCCTCATCAGTGTGAGGTATCATAGCTAAAGCGATATTAGAAATTTTCGCCTCTCTCACCTCCCCCCCCCCCCTTCCCTTCCAAGTTGTCGAATGTCCTAACCTTCTTATAAACTTACCTTGGCGCGTAAAAGTATAAAAAATGTGCCCTAGGAATACTGTTGATACATTTAGAAAGCCATCCTGCGGGTAAACAAAATTCTTTTTTTTTTCGACTTACTCTGGAATCATAAAAAGTTCCTACAACTTTGGTCGAAAAGTGTAGAAGGTATAAGCGGTAATTTTTTTATTAATCACTACATGCTACCATAGATTAAGAAGACGTAGCTAGGCAGAACCATTAAGTACAATAACAATCACATGTGAGGGAGAAACATAACCTTTAAAATCCCAATCGATTTGACAATATTAAGTTGAAATTTTGGAAAATTGAGTGCACTGAAAAAATTACAGGGTCTTACATCATCAAGACAAGTTTAAAATATTTTAAATTGTCAGATTGGTAGGTACTTACATCTTTCTTCCTCGGTAGCACAACTATGATGAACGTATTGCATTTTGTGTCAGCAGCTTTATATATACGATATTGGTGCGTACAAACATTAGGAATTTTAATTATTTGCAATTTATGCAATATAATGCAGTGGAAATGGGTTCCATTTATTTTATTTATAAGCTTTGTTTTTTCTAATACGACGCCAAGGTCAAAAATATCAAAGAATATCAAATGCTGTAGATTAATAACCAATAAGCATCATTTAGTAGCAATTAAAAATTTATAAATCCAAGTTCGTCATTACATTTTTCATTAAATAATAGTTACCTACTCATAAATTTGAATTTCTGACGTATTTCAAATGTTTCGGTATTGAAACGCACTGTTATTGTAAGATGAAATAAACATCATTGCAAATTTCAGTTCTATTCTAGATTATGGCATCTCACTTAGACTTCGACTCAAAAGTACGGTAGTATTAGTGTAGTGTGTAGGTACATACCACATCAAGAATTTCTAATATGCCTGGTGTCTTCCCTTTTAGTGTCATTTTCAGGGATGGTCTCGTAGCAGACGTCGCCCCGCTACACAAGTTTACATGGCGACCGCAGCGCTGCGGTTTTGGGGTTTGGGGGACTGCTGCGGTCCTGGGTTGGGGAAGCCGGGCGGATTGGAGGGGCTGTGCAAGGGGAAGCCGGGGTTAGATAGGCGAGAGGAGGGTCGACGTAGTTTTGGTTAGGTGATGAAGGTATACAGTTTGTTTATAAATTATGGTGAGGAATCGGTACGACGGGCGGAAGAGGTCATGTTAGGCAAGAAAAAGTTAGGGGAACAGAAGGTAAAATGGCACCTTTAACAAAATTGATCAATTTTTCAAACTATATGAACTTTATTTGCAAAATCAAATTAAGTCTTTGAGAACATAATATGTTCTCTTATATACGTATACCTCAAATATCCTAAAAGTTAACCTCATCAGGCAAAAAATAAACAAAAGAATGAAGGTAAAACGGACCTGGTTAAAAGTGCCAAATTTCACATGCAAAAATTGCTTCATACTGTTTGTCTTCGACCACAGAGCAAGAAAGATGTGCTATAAACACAAAAGGGTAGGTTACAAGGGGGTATAAAGCGCACAAGGGTAAGTTAGACGAGGGTAGAAAACACACAACGGTAGGTTAGACGAGGGTAGAAACACACAAGGGTAGATAACCAGGAGGTACAAAACACACAAGGGCAGATTAGACGGGGATATAAAACACATAAGGATATGTTAGACGGGGGTATAAAACACATATGGGTAGGTTAGAAGGCGGCAAAAGGGGACAAAAGGGAGGGATGCAAAAGGAGTGGGGAGTGTGTTCGTGTTCCAGGACTCTCTAACTATGCCTACTGGAAGTAGTTAAGTTTAGAGAGTTCTGGACCCCATCCCTGATCCCTCCACTCCTTTTGTGACATCACATCTAGGCCCCGTCCCCACACTACCACACCACGTTTTAGAGTTGTTTTGAGCTCGTTATATATTTCAGAGGCTTTTGTAAGCCCCATCCCAGCAAGCACCTTTTTTACGGCCTGTCTCATGGACATTTTACTCTATTTCTGCTTTTCTGACATTCTCTTGTAGTTATTGATCATCTTAAGTGTATCAGGGAGGCAGAATGGATCGCTAGAAGGCAAAACGGTCCAGGTGGTCCGTTTTGCCTTTGTGTAGTCTCGAACAAAACTGGTGCGTTTCAAGGTTATGTCAACTCAAAGTTAAATAACAAAAGAATGTCTTGGATAGCGGAAATACTACTCTATCTATGGATAACTTCACTAATCCTGGTTGTGTATAACAAAGGAAACTGCAGGATACTTGAAAATGTCTAATTTTACATAAATTTTTATTAGAAATGACTTACTTTTCTAACAGAGCACCCTTTGCTTTCGTCGACCACTGGTTTACTGTCCAAGATTGCCTATTGGTAGTGTAATCTATATACACTATCAAGCGACAGATGGCGCTGTAGCCATACGTAATAAATAAAGGGACCATTTTGCCCGCAGGGTCCGTTTTACCTTCCGTTCCCCTACCTGTAATAATGATACTAATTACATAATATATTTCTAGGCTCGACTCTTTCTTCTAGTTATATATGAGATATATACTAAAGCGCTATCTGCCAGAAGCTCATAATGTAGAAACAAACTACGATCTGGACCCTATGATTTGATCCCAAATTTTAGCCAAGAGAAGACACGGCGAGTAATAAACCGTCTAGAATCCGACTCCGTCCTTGCCTCCATCCCCTGCTCATATTCCTTTTAGGGGACGACCGCTCCGATACACAAGTTTACATGGCGACCGCAGGACTGCGGTTTTGAGGTTGGGGGGGATGCCTGTGGTTTGGTGGGAAGCTGGGGGGATTGGGGGTTGAGCTGTGCAGTAAGGGATGCCATGGCTCCGTTTACGGGATTATGTAGCCGAGGAAGGGGCGGCGGAGTTTTGGTTTCACGGCGAATGTAGGGAAGTGGACGTGTTGTGTGAAGGGGTTGACGAAAATAGTATAATCGGATGCTTGTAGTATAGGGGGACATCCGGTGTACACTGGTAAGCTTCCAAAGTAGATAAAGTGCAAGGTGAAAGTTAGTGGTATTATTTAATTGATGTATGTACCTACTAGTTTTACCAATTAGGTTGATTAGACTTTCAGGTGTAGGTAGGCTATGACAGTCCTGTTTCTCAAGGTATTCATATAACCCTTTCCAAATAATTCAAACCGGAAAGGCAGGTATAACAAAATAGTGGTGCCACCTAGCATCGAACAGATGAGATAAAGTGACACAACAGGAGTAACAGCTAGAGTCAAATTCCACCCAACATTTACCATGCAATTCTCACAAGCCATGAAAATTGTTTGAAGACTACAACTTGAACCGAAATCTCGCTGCGAGTATTTCTTAGCGCTTGTAATGGTCCCGAAACTGTTTTAACTTTCCTCTTTGTGGGAAAACTCGGATAATCGCAGAAAGGGACCCTGAGAAGTTGTGGAATAGTAAATTGGAATATTTATGGGTGGCGGCGCACTTCTGAAAGCGCTTAATAAAAATTTATTCGCGAGGGCAACCGAAAATTCCGGACCAGCAAGAAATGCACTTATGTAAATTGGGGTAGTTCTGCAGTGGCGTACACTTCGTCCTTATAAATTTAAGCGGAGAAAGTGAATTTACGTCAAGATTGTTTATACCTACTTAGTCCTTGTTCGTTGACTGACGTATTTATAAAGACTTCTCACGGCTATAGCTTTATGTCCTGGAAAACAGATGGCTCTGATGGGTAACAATGTATACTGCATTGTATTTTATCTCCGGAAAGCGCATGGTGAGCCAAAAATGTGTCAGACGTGACAGCCGTGAGCAGTCTTTAATAATATATCAGTCAACGCCTTGTTGCTTCGTTTCTATGCACATTTTGGAAGGTGCAAAAGACAGTAATATTTATCCCATAATGAATCATTATGTAATAAAACAACGAATGACTTAGCGCGAACAATGGATTGCCCACGAAGTTGAAAATTGTTCTATATTATCATTGCACTGAATCTACGTAACGAATTGCCTGGAAGTAACAATTAATTAAATTTTCTAGTGGTCTATATTCTGCGCCACTGCCTTCCTCCTCCTCCCGCCGTTTCCAGGGGGCGAATTACCAAATTAACCTCGGCAAAGAAAAGGGGGCTGGGAGGGTAGCGAACTGTGGTGACAACGCCCGAAAATTGAATTCGGAGGCGGCCATAACTCTCGCTTAATTTAATAAAGAAATCTGAAAACGCTAGAGGGACTGATGCCTGGAAACTTCGTGGGGGATCTGACCGGATGTCTACAGATATTTCTGGAAAATATCGCGAATAATTGTATTTTTGCATTGCACAATGAATTGCCATGGTGTGCCCTACATCAACTTTATTTGATTTCTCGAAAACGCCAGAAACATTGCATTGTATTGCAGCATTTAATAGGTATAAATAGCTACAATGATTGGATTGTTATGTAATACCATACGTCAGCACAAAAAACGCCAAAAACATTACAATGATACAATGAAATGTAAACAAGGACAACGTATCGCAATTGATTTATTTGTATTGCACAATATCTTTATAATTGTCTCATAAAACATCAAAAACTTTTCAATTTAGCATGAATAATTAATTGTATACATTGACAACGAAATGCCAACGAATTGTACTTTATTACGAATTGAAGCTTTTTTGATGTTTAGTGTTCTGGAATTATTTGATTTAGCACAAACACCCATAACATTGTATTGCTACAGCAATTTAGTACGTAAAACTAGCTACAATGAATTGTAAACACAACAATGTACAGAGTATTATTTTCTTGCATTGCACAATGAATTGCTATGGTGTGCAACACATCAGCTTTATTTTGTTTCGCAAAAATATAAACAGTCATTACATTTATACAGCAATTTAGTGTAAAACTAGCTTCAATTAATTGTCGACGAATTGTATTTTATTGTACACAAGCTTTCTTCTGTTTTACAGAAAGGAAATTTAGTATTTAAAACTAGCTACAATCATAGACAAAACTACACATAGACTGTCAGAACCATTGTTTAAATTTCCGCACGCTACACCAGCTAATAACTAAATTAAAATACCTATACCTCAACTTAGTATCGAGTCCTAAGAATTGTAAGACATTACAATTTATCTGTTCTAATTTGTTTTCGCTGCAAAAGTAAAGTTTGAAAGTTGTTGTAGCGGGTTTTTTGCGGACGGTTTCAACAATGCTTTTGACTATCTATGGCTCCTTTAATCGATGCTACAATAAATTGAAAACACGTAGAGGGATTTGCAAACTTTTTTGCTTTGCACAATGAATTGCCATGCTGTGCCGTACATCAGATTAGCTACAATGAATTGTAAAAACGGACAATGAATTGTACCTACTTTCTTTTAAGCTTCCTTAATGCAACTTTTTGAGTATTTTGTCGTTGCCTGCGCCACTGCCGTCCCAAACTACTCGGACGGAAGGGTCTTTTCTTTCCACGGGGCGAATTACCAAATTAACCCCGACAAAGAAAGGAGGTTGGGTGGGAGGGTCGGGTTCGGGGGGTGGAACGGTGGCGGCGTCTCGCGACGACTCCCCAAAATTAAACTCGGAGGCGGCCATAACTCTCGCCTAATTTAATTAAGAAAACTGCGAGTGGCGGGCGCGCGGGTGGCTCCGGGGGGATTGGAGGGGGAGTTTTTCGCGCCCCACCGGATTAATCGCCCGGTTATTTACCCCGGAAAATTTTAATTGCGAGGGGGTTGTTTTTCTCGAACAAACGGGGGGTATGAACGTTACAGTAGTATCTAATGGGGCGCCTAGGGCAAGCATCAACTATAATTTGGAGTAACAACCGCGAAGAAGGGGTCGAGGTAATCCGGTCAAATGGCCAGGGGCTTAATCCGGGGCTCTGCCCTCCCGGATGCGGTTAGTCACCCCCTTTATAGTTCGCCCTCTCTCGCCAAGAGTAATCAGGGGTTGACTGTAAAGCACGAGAGGTCGGGCGTCTCTAACTGTTATGTGTTTAGGAACGGCTTGTAACTGCGTCGACGGCGGGATTTGGAAAACAGTTCGATACGATATCCCCCAACATTAAATAAAGGTAAACAAGCCGCTCTGCGCGGTACCCGCACGTGACACAAAACATCTGCAAACGGCTTGTGATACTATACATTGTGTCCCGGATAAGAATGAACAGCATGGGGATATTGCAAACGGTGAGAGATAGGGCAACGGTTAAATGGGGAAAAAGTTGCACAATTTCGAGGTCAATAAAATGGCAGGAACAGATTTCTAATATCTTTTTTCGTTTTTGAGTTATTTTGAAAAAAGTAAAATTTTGCGTTTTCGATTTTATCTTTTTCTGAAGTTGCTATCACAGATAGAGAAAAAAGAAAAGCACTTTCTTATGGCACTTTTTAACGGGCCCTAAGATGGCGTTTTTAGATTTGTTCTACAACGTTTCGTTTTTGAGAAACCATCTTCAACTTAATTTTTTTAAATACGGACTTGGATTTTTTTTGCAGATTTTGAATGCACTTTTCATTGCAAATACCATGATGTATGACAAGAAATATTTTCAAAATGTTTATTTATTAATCAGTATTGTCAACAATTATTTAACTTAGAGCTTATCTTTCAATTGGAGAACTAAAAAAAGGACGGCACATACGGTAATAAAAAATAAATAAAAATCCTCCACCTAGAAGGCTTTGAAACAACGAAACCAATCTCTTGTCATTTGTCATAACTCCCACTGAATCATTTAGTTAACAATTTATTTCATTACAAATGGAGGGTGCTTTTTCAAATGACTACAAATTTAACATGTCAGCATGTTATATCTTGTGTCACAGAAATAGTGTAGAGGCCGAACGAATGTATTTTTGCAATTAATAAATGGCAAAAGTTATCGATTACGTTGGCTTAAAGCTTTCTTCTGGCAATTAGGAAAATTGAAGAATTTACTCCAAAATACAATGCCACTCTGTTTGCTGTACAACAACAGAGGAAAACACTTTACCAGACGCAGGGCCGTACAATTTAAAAATATTAAGTTTTCAAAGTAAAAATAAACTGTAAGTTAAATTGTTGTCAATACTGATTAATATGTAGACTCCTTATTATTAAATACAGGGCCGCATTAGACAAAAATGAATGGAAAAAAATGAATTTTCAGTATAATTGTCTCAAAACATTTTAAAAATATTTCGTGACATACATCATGCTATTTGCAATGAAAAGTGCTTTCAAAATCTACAAAAAAAATCAAGGTCCATATTTAAAAAAATAAAGTTGAAGATGGTTTCTCAAAAACGAAATGTTGTAGAACAAATCTAAAAACGCCATCTTAAGGCCCGTTAAAAAGTGCCATAAGAAAGTGTTTTTCTTTTTTCTCTGTGATAACAACTTCAGAAAAAAATAAAATCGAAAACGCAAAATTTTACTTTTTTCAAAATAACTCAAAAACGAAGAATATATTAAAAATCTGTTTGTGTCATTTTATTGACCTCAAAATTGCGCAACTTTTTTCCCATTTAACCGTTGCCCTATCTCTCACCGTTTGCAATATCCCCATGCTGTTCATTCTTATCCGGGACACAGAGTAGAGTGGCGTCAAGTCAAGACTTGCTGTATTTTTATGTTTATTTGATTTCATCTTGGAAACAAATATATAAGGGAGGATACGGGCCACAAGAGCAGTATGATATAAAATAACCTTTAACTTTTATTACGGTGGAATTTTATTTGCTCGAAAGGCATCCCCACGTCGCGAAACCGTTTTCCCGACTTAATACGGTAATTCCCCACCGAATTTCGCCGAGATGCTGCAAGCTCCCAGACGGGTCCCTTTAAAACTTGCATGTCCGCCTTTTAAGGATGCGTTGAACTCCGGCGGAGTCCGGAACTGTTTACCTTCGCGCCCTAATACAATATTTCGCGACGGGGAGTGGAATTTTACGAGCCGGGCCGTATATACTTTGTTTGACGCACACTTTGTGTCAAAACGCGGCCCGAATTTATAAAGCCGTCGCGGGATTCGGGATAAAGAGGCCATAAATAAGGCGGGCGTTTGCTTCGCGCGGTTTATTTTGGCGCAGTTATTTTCTTTTTATCGGTCGTTTCCGTCGGAGTTTTCAGTGGGGCCCTCCACCGTTTGTTGATAAAATTACCGTCCTTCAGACGCAACTCCCTGTCTTTATTTTCAGTAAATGGTATACACGCCAATTTTTCCCTTGCTATGGAAACTTCAATTCTTCAACTTCAACTTCAATGACGTAATATTTCTAAACAGTTATTTTTCTTTGCATTTTCGTTTCCTTTACTTTTGGGTAATTTATTCCATACATTAAGGCCAAAAAGAATATTTTTTGTATGAATATACAGAGTGTCCCGAATTAGCCTGCCATAATGAATGAAAAAGTTCCTATAAATATGGCCTAAAAAATGCCGCATAGAATGTCAAACAATCTCTACATATCTCTTTAGGGAGTATTTTTGAGGCCATATTTATAGGAAACTTTTTCCATTTTTTGGGTCGCAGAACACGCTGGTAAATTATGGCAGGCTAATTTCGGGACACTCATCGGGCTTCGTTTCCTAGATACAGGGCGTTGCAGAATTTCTAAAATTTATTTTTTTTTGCAATAGCGTTCAAGTAAATAAAGATATCGCATTTTAGGACACCATGACGTAGGTATATTTAAATCACGCCAATAAGAACAGGTTTTATTTTGTTACAGTGTTTAGATTCGGCTATGATAATAATTATTTATGTACAAAAGTTCAACTTTTTATGACTCATGTGGATTTTAGTTGCCGAGGCCTCGGACCGAGGCAAATAAACCACATGAGTCATAAAAAGAACTTCAGTGCCGAGGTACATACATCTATTATATATAATTTTTTGAAGTAGAAAAAATATATTTTATTAGGCAAAAATAATTATAAACGATCAGCCGTCCATGAACCGACTGCGCGCGGCGTTGCTTGACTTTGACGATCGGTCAAGTATAAGGAGGCACGGTGCTTCCCAACAGAAACTCCAAACTGCTGCCTGTTATGCGCCTCCCTGAAAAATAGATTGATATTCAAAACTACTAAAATATTTATACTGAAAGATTGCGCTGCTGTAGGCACAGAAAATATATTCAGAACAGAGAGCTCCTTAATGACAGCTGTCAAATGGACTCCAACTTTAAAGCTTAATATTTTCCGAATGCATTGATATTGAGGTGCACTATTAAATGTTGGCTAATCTACGAATTGAGAAGATTATATTTTGGGAAAATATCATTTCATAAGTAATGCAATCTGCTTGTTTTTAGAGTCTGTAGTTGGAGTCCATTTGACAGGTATTGTTAAGGAGCTTTCTGTTGTGGAACTATGTTTTCTGTGCTATAGGTAACAATAATTTCGCAATATGTACGAAAAATTAAATAGGCCTTTATTGACCGGGTTTTGAATATTTTGTCACTTTTGACGGGCGATGACTCCAGCGTCGGACGTTTGATGTTTACATCTCCCCAAGGCCTACTTATTGAAAAAATCGTACAGTAATGGGCTACTTCATTTAGTGCCGATTTCTTGCTCTTCGTCACTAGTAAAAGTGAAAAGCCCTTACTATGCCAGTTAGTACCTACTGGTCATAGGTATCTTGAAATGGGTACATGAGATTTCGATGGGATACCTATGTTTACTGGAAACTTATGAAAAACTTTTTTTTAATTTATATGTGCAAATTTTGGCGAATAATTGATTTAAGAGGGTTCATTATTTAACTGTATATAACAATTTTTAATTAATTTCTTAAATTAACTTCTTCATTTTTTTGCTTTAAATATAAATGTTTTCGGAAAGAAATTTAATCGATTTAAGGCCGGAGGGGTCATTTAATTCCCAAGAAACTGCCAGAAACGAGAATTTATTAACAGATTTGGCTTAGGAAGGACTCCAGTTTGAAAACTCAATTAACTAGTTTCTTGTTAATTTTACTAAGTAAAATAAATTAATTAACATGACAAACTTTTTAACGTGCTGTATGCAGACAAATATGCACATTCAAAAATATAGGTTGCCATTTGAACAATAAATAATGCGATTACATATCAAAAGAAGCATTTTTTATAACAAAAATTGACGTGTGCGTTGATTTCTCCGGAAAACTTTTCCTTTTCAAGAATAAGTATGAATTTATTCTTTACTTTATGTACACCCTGTCTTGGTCAGGTTAGGTCGCTAAATTTTGATTCGCAAACTTGTTCCGATTCTGGCCACCCATCCGTGCAATCGGTCGCGCACCGCCCCACTTACGACCCCGAATGGGGCCGTATCATTTTTACGAGGGCCGCGGGTGCGGGGGCCGCGCGCCGGGCCTGTAGGGGAAACATATTGCCACCCTTTATATTATTTTCAGCGGCGGCCGCGGCGTAAAAACGCCATCACCCCGGGTTTTATGGCTTATTAAGCCCCGCGGCGGCGTTGCTAGTTTACGGGGCGGGTTTATTTTTCGAGGGGCGCCTTTCGTCAGCTGACCCCGAAGTGGAAAGTTTTATGGGCTGAAAGGAGAGATCATTATGTTATACCATTATATACTGGCATTTCTTAATAGCGCAGAAGTCTGGTAAGGTAAGGAAGCCGGCGGACTTCATTCCATGCGGGCAAGCGCAAATTCGAGTACAGCTAATGCTACTTTCTAAGAGATGGCGCGGCAATCAAGTTTAGGCACCGACGGCCAAGTGATGGTACGTTGTTGCCGGATTGTGCATCTTTTCCCCATTGATGCAGATAAAACTAAAGTGGCAAGAAAGAACAATATTCCTATGGAGATAGATATAGCTATTTTACCTACACCGTGCTGATCGGGTTTCTGTAGTTGTATACTATTAAGTACTTACCGAACATTAGGAAACTTTAAAGGTCTATAATTATTACGAAGTTAGTGTGCTTAAATAAGGTACCTAGTTATTTGATTTTAAATTTCAATAAATACTAGATTAAACTAGTTTTAAGATCCGAGAAAGTAAAGAAAAGAAAAGAATCAAAGTGAAACCGGGAAAATATGTAGGAAAGTATCGGTATTATTCGAATCTTTTGATTAAAAGTATCTAAATATGAAAATAACAAAAAAAGTTGCATTCCGAAGAAATTTCGGCAATTTTCGGCTTTTTCAAAAATATCTCGGAAAGCAGACCATGGATCTCGAATGTGTTTTCACACAAAGTTAGCCCATCAGTAGTTCAATTTTTTTCTTTCAAATAAAGTTCTCCGAAAAATGCATATTTCTGGATATACTTTCGAGTGACCATCCTCCATTAATAGGCACCCTGTATAATAGTACATTTGTGTAAGGAGTTATGCTTCAAAAAGTTGTATACAATTGACAAAAAATACGCTCGAGGTCCCAGTATAGAGTTTCAGTTTAAAAGCGCATCATATACCTTGGGTTTCTTATTTTCTAAAATGCAAAAAATTGGAAAAATCATAGTAAGCTATAAGCTATTTATATTGAAACTTCCACAAAGATCGAAAATGCTAAAAATTGGAAAAACTAAATAGGCCGATTATTTACAAATTTTGTGACAAGGGGTAATTTAATTCCTAACAATTTTCTTTTTATAATTTGTCGATATCTCGAACAAGAGAAATAATAAGATAAAAATTAAAAATTAAGACTCAGTAGGCCTTATTTGTAGGACGATTTTAGAACTTATAAAGAGTTCTTAAAAAGCTTTATTAAAAAGTTAAAGGTCTGTAGAGTTTTAAGTTTTAAAAAAGTTAATTTCTAACATTCCACAATAATTAACAAAAAGACAAATTAAATTAACGAAAGGTACCTACATACCTATATTATATTGTGATTATTAAGCATACCACGAGTTGTATTTAGGAAGAAAATTTAACTACAAATATTATAAATATTTTGCCTTTTCGAAAATGTGATTTAAAAAATAAAAAACTAATCACAACCGGGATTTGAACCAGGGATCTCTCGCACCGAAAGCGAGAATCATGCCACTAGACCATTGTGGTTCTAATATGTACAATATACTTAACTAGCAGCATTTAAATTTAATTACCATGCTTAAAAGCTGTCATTTAGGATGAGTCTTCAGTTTTGAATATATTTATTGTGTTAATAGACATTTAATGATAAATGTATTAACTGAAATTGTCTCTTCTAATCTAGTCCTATATTAAATTTGTTACTGTGAAGAAGTTATCGGGTTACCTATCAATTTTAGCTACCACCCTATTGGTTTAGGGAACCTAGGTCGTAACTAAGAAAGTAGTATTTCAGCGATTATTTCCCTCATACTGCTTGCATCCAATAAGGTAGCTCCTTCCATAAAAATCCAACCAATCATATGCCTCTGCTAGCGATAATTGCACTTGTTCAAAAGCAAAGCGGTAATACCACTTGTGCAATTATCACTTCGTTGCTTAGCAACCGCGAATCTGTTCGATACAAACACGTACTTCTTAAAATTGGTGTGTTTTACACTGTTCTAAATAATTATGTAGCTTATAAATTATGTTGCGATGTTATAAGTATTGTATCAATGAATTTATGTAACTTTTACATTGCTAAATTGTTGTTATTAGACCTCCGTCTCCGTTTAAATTTATTACACACATTCAGAAAATAAACCAACGCTAACAGGGTGTAGGTATAATCGCATTTCCCTTGGATATCCAAGCGCCATGTTTGTTTACTCGAACGTTACAGTCGAAGCTGTCAATAAACTCGTTCAAAATGAGTCGTTTTGGAAATGTAAACGTAGAAAAAATTAATATAGAAATTATTAAATCGTATTTGTGAAATAATCTCGACAAATACCCCTCGTGCCGGAAATTTTTCTAAATAATTTTATTCTCAAGCGCTATTTTGCCTATTAGCAAAACCCCTCGTACAAATTGGGCTTTTATTTTCAGAGATAAAATAAAAGACCAATTTATACTCGTGATCTTTCGAGGCAAAATAGCGCTTTCGAAAAAATTGTCGATACAATTTCCGGCACTTGTGATATTACATACGATTATTTCCCTCGTACTGCTTGCATCCATTAAGGTAGCTCCTTCCATAAAAATCCAACCAATGATATGCCTCTGCTAGCGATAATTTGCACTAGTGCAATTACCGGTAATTGCACTTGTGCAAATTATCACTTCGTTGCTTAGCAACCGCGAATCTGTTGGATACAAACACGTACCTACTTCTTAAAGTTTGTGTGTTTCACACTGTTCTAAATTATGCAGCTTATAAATTATGTTGCGGTATTATTAAGCATTATATCAATGAATTTATATAACTTTTACATTGCTAAATTCTTGTTATTTAGACCTCCACCTCCGTTTAAATGTATGACACATTCAGAAAATAAACCAACGCTGACAGGGTGTAGGTATAATCGCATTTGCCTTGGATATCCAAGCGTCATGTTTGTTTACTCGAACGCTACAGTCGAAGCTGTCAATAAACTCGTTCAAAATTAATCGTTTTGAAAAACATAGAAAAAATTAATACAGAAATTATTAAATCGTATTTGAGAAATAATCTCGACAAATACCACTCGTGCCCGAAATTTTTATAGATAATTTTATTCTCAAGCCCTATTTTGCCCATTAGCAAAACCACTCGTACAAATTGGGCTTTTATTTTCAGAGATAAAATAAAAGACCAATTTATACTCGTGATCTTTCTAGGCAAAACAGCGCTTTCGAAAAAATTATCGATAAAATTTCCGGCACTCGTGATATTACATACGATAATACCACTACCTAGTGATATTATGCCTGAAATTATCACCTGATTGGTTAATGTTTCTCAAATTATGTCATCTCATCGGTTCATATTGGCATTGACGTCGAATTTTCGTATAAACATCTATGTCTTATTGGGCTTCGAAATATCTGCTTTCAACGTCGAATATTCCATTTTTGAATAAAATAAACAGGCGGCGGCGGCGGTCTCCCCGTTTTTGCGTATATCTCCCCCTCCGTTATCCGATGGGGGCCCCCAGACAACGGCAATGGGATTAAGCGGTGTATCCCCGAACGCGGCAAAAGCCCCGGGATTATAAATGAGATTATCCTCGGGGTCGTCCCCCATTGATATAAAGCACGTCTCAAATCGACCGATGGAAAACAGGGACCGTCGAGATATAAAAACCGCCCCTCGACCCTCGATAAATCACCGGGTTCGGGCACTTAAGGGGGAGACACCGTCGCCCAATAAAAAGTCATATCGGATAAGGGTGTTACATTTTGATTGTTTATTAGGAAGATGATCTCAAGTCTTGTTATTTTGAAAGCTCCAAGACTATTGTGAATCTTCTAAAAGCCTTGTGGTGTTAGTAATTCTTGGACTGAAAAGTTGGCAAATATTGTATCTCCTTATTCCTTAAGATGTTCATAATGCGCACATAACAGGTCGAAAAAACATTTGTTCAAAAAACATTTATTCGAAAAACATTTGTTCGAAAAAACATTTTTTCAAAAAAACATTTGTTTAATTTAATAAGAGATACTTCCTTACCCTATGCCAACTAGGAAAACAGAAAAACATCTCGCAAAAGGGTAAGAGAAGACTATAACATTACATATTTTCGAAAACTTGGAATCCTTTCCGACAATGTGAAAGCCTATAGCCGTAAGAACACGGTCTGGCAGCACATGTACTGTAACACTGCTTGAATAAGAGGCATCTCGGTTTGTAGCTTCTTCGGAACCCGTCAAAGGAGTAGGTTTGGCCGCGCAAGTGGGAGTCACAGTTTTTGAAACACAGAAAACTGTAACTCTAACTTGCGGTCCAAAAATACAGGGTGCCTAAAAAATTTTTTTAGACACCCTGTGTATTTTTTGTGTTTTAAAAACTGTGACTCTCACTTGCGGCCAAACCCCAAACCTACTCCTCTGACGGGTTCCAAAGAAGCTACAAACCGAGATGCCTCTTATTCAAGCAGTGTTACACTACATGTGCTACCAGACCGCGTTCTTACGGCCAGGCTTTCACATTGTCGGAAAGGATTCCAACTTTTCAAAGATAGGTATGTAACATTATTGGAGTATTGTGAGGGTGAGAATTGTTATTATTATTATAGTCTTCTCTTACTCTTTCGCGAGATGTTTTTCTGTTTTCCTAGTTGGCATAGGATAAGGAAGTATCTCTTATTAAATTAAACAAAATGTTTTTTCGAACAAATGTTTTTTTCGAACAAATGTTTTTCGAATAAATGTTTTTCGAACAAATGTTTTTTCGAACAAATGTTTTTCGAACAGATGTTTTCGTATAAATGTTTTTCGAACAAATGTTTTTTCGAACAGATGTTTACGAATAAATGTTTTTCGAACAAATGTTTTTTCGAACAAATGTTTTCGAACAAATGTTTTTCGAACAATTTTCCGCGACCCGCACATAACGGTAAAAAGTATTTTATGTCGGTTATATGATTGTTTACTAACTAGTGCCTTATAGTGCCGTCGAGTTCGAAGAGCTCGTATAAACGGTGATAGTACGTTTTGATGTGTGTTTGCACATTTTGCATTTATTCCCCTCCAAGAAGTCTTCACTGATTACTCTTAAACATTTTTAACCTTAATATATATTAACTAAACTATGCTGTATTTATCGACACAGCAGGAATTTGTTACCTAAAAATTTTAAAACTTTTTAAATTTATAAAATTTACCATAACGTGATCACGTATATTTTTTACACCCCCCCTTATTCTCTATATTTTTGAGGTTAGGAAAAAGGTTTCAGATAAAAGTTGTAGAAGCCAAAGCAAGCTTCTTTCAGCGTTTATTTAGTTTTCAGAAAAGCGGAGCCAAACCAAAATTATGTTTTTTTTTTAATGGAACACCCTGTATGTTCTTAGATATTTGAAATCTGCTCATTATCACAATTTCAATGATGTATACATTATACATGTAATATGTTTGTTTCAAGTGTTATTTGGAAAATATTCCACCTTGAAACTTCCAATTTGCACTAAAATGAAAATTTTGCACCTTTTTTAATATACACATTATATTATTACTAATGTTTTACCTTGTTCGAAAGAATTTTTGCGAAATTAAACATGAAGTTTGTGATTCCCTAAAAAATTAAAAATCTAAGTTAATTTTACAAATATAATATGCTTGAATTTGAACAAAGTTATGTGAAATGGATTTAATTTTGATTAATTTATGAAATTGTTTAGGGTGAATATTAAAAAAATAAGAGAGACTATTTAATGTTTTTAAAAAAAATTCTTAGGAGGCCATGTTGGTATTTAGGCATAACTTTTAATTATAGACAACTTTTCTTAATAACATTTTGCTAAATTATCTGAATTAAAGGTACTTTACTTTTGTACAATTTTTATTTTTTTTTACCTACCCTGTGTCCTGTTTGACTTGCAATCATTCACAATGCGCCCAATATGATTATTAAACATGCACCAACTTTCGGGAATATTTGTATTTTGGTTGTGCGATTAATAAAAAAAATCCCATATATATGTTGCACACTTAAATGACCACACTGTATACGTGATCACATGGTACACTTATTTTTAAAATATTTAAATCATAACAGTATCACACTGGTATATACCTCAAAAATCTTGCACTTCGAGGCAACTTTGTGTAATGGCAAACATTTATTATCAACTAACTGTCTGAAAAAAGTTCCGACTGTTAACATGCCAATTGCGCCGTCGTCACCCGTTTCGTCTCGTTTCGAGCCGGGCGTTACTTCCGGTTAAACCGGAAGGGAAGTCGTCGCGTAAATAAGGGAGGCCTCCCTCCGGCAAATAAAGCCGGAAAAACGCCTTTTTCTCTCCGAGATTTACTGCCGGTATACGCGTCTGCCCCGGCCGCACTACAAACAATAAAGTCCGGCCCTGTGGGCCGACGTGCGGCGCATTTAAACTGCCCGTTTTAGCCGCGAAATGAAAAAGCGGGCTCAGGACTGACGGAATTTGCGAAGAGTGGTTCGAACCCGAGAATTTATGTTTTTAGAATGGCGCGCGCGTGTGGTTTAAATAGGAATAAAAACAATTTTAAATGTAGGTTCAGACCAACCCTCAGCCGAACCCCCCCTCCCCTTTAAAAAGTATTTCCAACGTATTTCCATCAAGTAGCAGTCTTTAAACTAGTTATCGAAAGAAAGAACTTAGTAGTAGCAAAGAAATTTTATAAAATATCCTAATAGGTTCACTTCAAATTTTATTTATTTATTCAGTATCATCTACAACTTAAAAATTGTTTAGTTTTGAGATGTTTTTTTTATAATTTCCCATCGAGTCTCCATTGACACCACGTAACGTTTCGGGTACCTAGTCTTTGCTGACACTATTCATGTCCAGATTAGAGAAACGTACATTAAGATCGATGCTAGTTAAAACGAAACCATTTAATGAGGTACAAAGATCAAAAAATGTGGCGAATGTGGATAGTTCTATATTGGGGAGACTTGTAGGCCATTTAACGTTCGTTTAAAAGAATATAAAAATTATATCTGGCAAATTCAAATTTCGAAGTCGTAAATATCCTAGGATTTTGTGGGATAGGTCCAAACCAATTTTCAAAGAAGAGGTAGGAAATAGACGAAAAATTAAAGAATCAGCATTTATTCTAAGAAATACAGAGAACTGCGTTGCTGAATGTTCCGTGGAATTCATTAAAACATTATTGTCACTTATTCAAAGAGAAGTTAGTATAGATAATTAGGTAGAACACAGGGTACAATATCAGACAGGTGGCTAGGCTATTGTTTCTGTTGTCATGCCATTTTAACCTGAAATTTACATAGAATTGATAAGTACAATGGAAGTCGCACAGGTACCACTTTCATTGTTGTTTGGGGCAGCCAACTCTAGAGGGAGATAGGTTTCAAATGGCAATAAGTAAGACAAGGACGCCTAATGAACGTGTCAGCTGATTCAGGCAAAGGAGGTATATAGGGATGTTACATATTAATGGGCGAACTTATTGGGCATGTTCCGTAATTCTCTTTATTGTATAATCTGTATTCCGAAATTCGGGGCTTGTTTGTAGGAATGAGAATTTTTCTATATAACCACAATTATGTAAATATTGCACAGAAAAAAGTAGTGAATTGATTAAAAAAAAATTACCTACATGGCAATTTTATGTACCTGGAAGTAAATTGAGACAAATAAAATACAAATTACAAAATAAAAGTTTATTTTAAAATAAAGGCGACAAAATATCTAGGATAAGGTATACATTTTCAACTTTAATTACTTATCTTAATTGATTTATTAATTTTAAAATTCAATTTAATAGGGAAAGCATGTAAGGCAGGTAGCTTTTACATATTTTTATTTTTTATATAATTTTTAATGTTTAGGCATCTAACAAAAAGAATTACAAATAATTACCTTATTAAAGGGACCAGAACCTCAAGATTAATTCCATCTTTGACTACGAAGAGCTAGTTTCATTAGCATAATATTTTGCCAGTTTTTCCCTTGATAGGATAGTTTCTATCATGAAATCTATTGTAAAATAAAAAACTGTAGTAATTACATACTTTTTAAGTTTGCGCTGCCCAAAATTCTCTATGAAATTGCTCTCAATAAATTGTTGACTACAAATGCAAGTAAATTCCATTTTATTGCTGCAATCCACTTTACTCTAATATCACCTTATCTCTTGGAAAACTGCAAAGTTATTAGCAAAGATTTTTAAGACTTACGAATGAAAAGAAACCCTACTATTCTTATTCTTTCCGCCCCGTTTGGTACATCCAAATACACAACAGGAGTTGACCCTCTTTTTTGTAATTTACAACTTAAACAGAAAGAATATAGCCAAATTTTCTCTCCGATCTAAAAATATAATATAAACCAAACACCAACTAAGAAAACTCAACACCGTTTTATACGAAACTGCCACCACGACACGAACTCAAATCAAATATAAATAATACAATAATTATTACTCCTATTCGAATTGGGTCTTGGGACAGAAGGAAAATGACGTTTGACAACGGAACTCGTTTGAAGCAATTGAAAAAATAGAAAATTAGGACAAACACCTCTTTTGTGTTATGTGGTTTTTGCCGGAATCAGCTGATTTATTTACTATTTCACTTACTCAAGTTTGGCTGTCAGTTTCTCTCTCTACACTCCTTCCATCTACTTGTCATTTCAATGGAAATTTATTATTTACAATACAAAAAACATAGTTTATTGGCGATTGTGGTTGTGCACTAAGATTTGAAGTTAATTTTAAATCTAAAATGCCAGATAAAATACATCTTATTATATTATGCAGATACTTAATTATCGTTATCATTATCCATTTATTCTATAGGGCATCTTCTTTGCTCTTTTCTGTAGTGTTTTCTGTAATAATAATTCTGCAGAACATTTTGTGATACTGGAGTTATTTGAAATATTTCTCAGAGCTTTTGCTCTTCTTGCATGCGCGCTAAACGCGCTAATAGTTATTTATGTACCAAGGCACTGAACTTCAACTTTTTATGACTCATGTGGAGTTTAGTTGCTGAGGCCTCTGGCCGAGGCAAATAAACCACATGAGTCATAAAAAGAACTTCAGTGCCGAGGTACATATTATATTTTTCTTGAAATCGGAAAAAAAATGTTTTATTAGGCAAGAAAATAATAATAAGGGATCACCCGTCCACGAACCGACTACGCGCGGCGTTGCTTGACTTTACCGATCGCTCTACCTAGCACAAGCATAATGATGTACGGCACCTTCTGACAGAAAAACCAAACTGCTGCTTCTTGTGCAGCCTACACAACAAATCTATTGATTTTCGAATTTACTAAAATATGTATACTGAAGGATTGCGCTTCTATAGGAAACAATTTCGCAATGTGTACGAAAAGTTAAATGAGCCTTTATCGGCCGGGTTTTGAATATTTGGTCACTTTTGACGGGCGATTTCTCCGCGTCTGACGTTTGATGTTTACATCTCGCCAAGGCCTACTTATTGAAAAAATCGTACAATAATGGGCTACATTATTGTACGATTTCTGTGCTTTTAATGACGATTTTGGGACATTTTAATGCCGATTTCAAGAAAACTATATTATTTTCGCCATACCAGGTCGGTATTTGATTATTTGTAATAATCGGGCAGCTGCAACTAATGCTTGAAAACTACTGTGCATTATTTTACATTTTTCTTATGAAATATTATAAAGTTGAAATGACAGTGTCATTCTATTAGTGTCATATTTTCATGCTGCTATTTTTTGTGTAAGTAATATCATAAGGACATCTAATTTTTCAAAAAAAAATCAAAAAAACACGTTGCTAAGTAATATTTTAACAAGAATGCATTTTGTTAAAAAAATATTACTTAGCATTGTGTTTTTTGGATTTTTTTTCACAGGAAAAATTAGATGCCCGAATGGTATTTGTCCAGACTATTTTAATGAGTAACAGATTATTCTGCATACACATAGCTTACAAAACATACTACCTATTATACAACAGCTGTCAAGTTTTGCCGCGGGTAAACTCGAATAAACTGCTGACAGGTGCTGTCATACAGTTTTTCCATCTATAGAAACCATTTGGAATTCAAAATTGCGCGTTTGTGATTGTTGGAAATTAAGACGAGGGAAATAGTCATATTCTTATAAAGACCAACCAGACGTACACTGTTTCAGTTTCCTATAAAAAAAAAACACTCCGCCCATGAGTTCCCATCATTTTTCTTTAATTTTACATAAAACATAAAACATAACCTAAGTACAAAAAAACTGTAATTTGACATACAATACGTGTTCCGTTTTCTTACCGAAGTAACTGAAATCGTGCCGAAATTGGTTTCGATAACATTTCGGTAAACATTACGGAACTATACCCGGAAATTACCGAAGTAATCGAGATCCGGACCACAATAAGTTCTGTAACTTGTGGTGGGGGTAAACATTTGTAACCTATTTTCCTATTTGTTCGGTGTTTTGTGGTTGTAGTTGTTTATAACCTTGGCGTTTTGTGGTTGTTTATGAAATGTGAAAGACGAGGGAGGGCTGATATTTTTTATTTGTTTGGCGGATATAAACATATTTGCTTCTTCGTAATTCATTATGCACGCCCCGGTCGGATTCGTCCACAGAACACCCTCAACACAACTAAAATAATAATAAAGTTCTAACCTCAACTCTTAACAACTCAAAAAACACAAATAGGTTAGGTTGATGAAGTAACAACGGCGTTCCGTTTTGAAAGTTATTTTTGATTACAATTGACAGAAAGTGCTCGGTAAATTCTGTAAGAAAACGGAACACGTATACAGTTTCTATGGAATCTAAAATTTATGCGGCAAAATATAGAAAATAGTTTAGCTATCTCTATAATGCCCAAAATCGGCGAATAATGACACTAATGACTTTATTGTCCCAGCTCTCCCTATTCAAGAACTCTAGTTATAACTAAATACCCACACGTAGTTACATTTAAAGAGTTTTATGTAGAATTTTCCGGGGAATAGGGGTATGAGGTCAAAAATAATATAATAATGTGTTGTAAAAAAGATATAGCGACATCTTAAAGTTTGATTTTAAGAAGAGATATTGATTCTAGGGTACTAGGGTACTCCTAGTTTGGAATATTGTGAGAATAACAACCTTTGAAATTTTCCTGAAAATACAACCAAGTTGTTAAATTTCCAACATTATTAATCCTAAAAATTTAACGTTATCGCAAAGAAAAGTTATTCAACGTCAGAAACATAAAATCAAATAGCTTATTAAAAAGGAGGTCAGGTAAACTGGGTAAAATTGAGTTTAGAATGAAGAGGGGGATTCGAACGCGGGTCTCTTATCCACAGACGGGACAGCTTTTCCCAACTTGAGACGGTTTTCCGTGAATCTTTTTTCTCTTTCAGCTTGTACTAAGACTTCATTTAAAATTCGAAAAATACTGATTTAAATAAAACCAATTAATCGCTGCGAGGATCCCCCGTCGTCCCGGGGGTGCTTAGCCCGGCCCCGCCGCTCGTCAAACGTCACCCCGAAATCCAATTACCGCGAAAACGCTAATTAACGACCGACGGGGCGAAGAATCGGGGGCGGCTTTGCATTTTCGCCCGCCCCCCCCCCATGCCAATTAGGGCGGCATTAATTATATGCGACTCCCGGCCGGGGCTAATCGAAAGTTAACGTCGCCGATAGCGGGTTGCGAACAATTACGGGGGTTGCGCCGGAGTGGCGTTACCTATGTATGCGCGGTTTGCGAGTTTCTATTAGCGACCCCAGAACTTTAAAATGTCCTTGTTTGTAGTGGACATATCTAATGAGTTGGCGAGCTGTTAAAATTTGCTTTGACGCTGCAGGAATTTCGAGTTAATTTATTCATAACTTTGTGGCGACGGTTAATGCCCCACTTCAACTATGAATAAAGCTACGTAAATACCCGACTACTATAGCCCAAATGGTTTGGGAAATAATAGAAGAGATATAAAAGATCATAACTTGGAATGGAATATTTTAAAGATAGTTTATAGTGGTTTAATTAAAATTTCTTTAAATTTAAGAATTATCCAATGTCGTTTTCAAATACGGGGTATGCTCAAAAAGTGATTAAAGATGTCAAGAATTTATTTTTTCCTAAAAAAATAAAAATTTCAACTGATATCACTCCTACCTATAAGGATGCTTTTAATTATATCCGATGTATAATAGCACAATATAATATACCAGTAACAAAAAACAAAACCGAGATCGACGATCCTTTGTTCTCGACCCATCAAAATATATGTACAGGGTGGGCCAAATTGGACACTTTTAAAGGGAAACTCCTATTTTTAATGGAGATAGACGAAAACTGATATCGGTGTCTGAGGCTCATTTTTTAAGATAAACTTAATGGCGAAAACCGCAAATCGACATCTGTCACCGTTCTTGAGTTACAGGGTGTTTTTCAAAAATGTGCATTTTCGAAAAGTGGCCGTAACTTTTTTCGGGTTGAAAATTTTGTGTTTCTGTAAAAACATTCCTAAAGCACGTTTTTAGGTAGAATCCAATATTGCTACTAGATTTTTTTCAAGTCGATGGTTTAAGAGTTGCCGATGAAAAAAATTGTTTTTTAAATGTATATTTTTGCATTTTTTAATAAAGCAAAAAATTACCATTCCAAAAATATATAACACTTAATCATTTACTTAAGTAGTTATCAATTACTAATAGTTTTTATGGTTTAATGTGTATAATTGGAAGCGCGCCCTTTCAACAAGTAGGCTTTGGACGGTGAGACAATGAAACAATCGTGGAAAAATGTTTACTGTTACTTGTCAAATTTTCCGTTAAGCTGTTTAGGCAGTGTAAAGATTTTTCTATTTTTGTGTAATTTACAACTTTATAGGTATAGGAAATTTGAAAGTTATGAAAAATGGGATATGATAGTCTGTTTTATACAATCCAAGGAAAATGCCTAACTCTGTTCAACTCGCTCCTTTTCGGCCTATCCTTTTCAAAATGCCCACTATTAATCAAATTGTGTCGCAATCTTGCAAAAATGTCCTTGAATTGAAAGGATGTCTTCTCTCATAGATAGCGCTCGTAGTATAAATTGGTTGTTGCATATGCATTTCTCCCGAATTGTATAAAACAGACTAATTTACATCGCCAACTAACATTTATACAGGACCTTATAATGGCGAAAATGTTTTTTTTATTTTCAATTAAAAATTAGGAATGCTTAGGAAATATTTGAACATCGTGTAAACTTAATTGAAACATACCAAAAATGTCCCATTAATAAAGAAAACAAACACCATTCTACCATTTTAAAATATGGCATTATTCTTCATAGAACACAGAAAATATGCCCGATTTAAGTATTATTTTAAAAAGGTAAGATGGTGTTCTTTTTCTGTTTTCTTTATTAGTGGAACATTTTTAGTATGTTTCGTTTAAGTTTACCCGATATTCAAATATTTTCAAAGATTTTTAATTGAAAATAAAAAAATCAATTTTCTCAAATATAAAGCCCTGTACAAATGTTAGCCGGCGAGGCCGTGCAATAGTGCTGCCACCATAACGATATGTCCCACAAATTTCTGCTACATCTCGTGCAGCGCATAACAATTTTACAGGAGTGTTCCGGCTAAAATCTTAACACCCTGTAATCTTAAAAGTTATAGCACTTTTTTAGCAAAAACTGATAATTGCAATTTCCCTTAATATAAGAGATATAACGTATTATCAAAACGAAATGACTTTTTATTATACTTCTTTGAAAACACCGTATTTTCATCTGTTTTAGCAATAATGAAAGATGGGGTTTTTCGGGCTAGCGCACGGAAACAGCGCATGAAAAAACTTTCCGTGCGCTGAATAAAAATACCGAATATATGGCTTTAAAACAGAAATATACAGCAAAGTAAACTAAATTTAAAAAACTCTATATATGCTCTCTCATATCTAGCATATACCTAGTTTGTATTTTAATTCGTAAGTATTTCAATATTTAGATACATTTCTGTAATATTTTTGACGTTTTATTCACCTTATCTGACAATAACTAATTTACAACAAAGCACCTTTGAAATAATTTGAGAGTAACCATGGAAACGCATCATATACATACCAAACACTATATTGTCTGCTAAATTTATTATAATATATGCCGATAAAATGTTTTAAGTTTCCGTTTTCAAAGAAGTATAATAAAAAATATCGTTCATTACACGTCCAGAAATAGATTTTTCCAGACTCGCAATGAAATATACTATTTTGTCGAAATTATGGTAACTGGGAAAAGTCTATTAGAAGTATTTGCGCATTTTTCAGTACCCTTAATCTTAATCCATTTCTTGCCGCCCAAAAAAATCTGAAACCCCCGCCCCCCGGCGCTCAAGCCTTCCAAAAACAACCCTAATAAGCCCTAAGGGTTGCAAAACATCCCCCCCGTCCCGCCGCCGTCGTCCCTTAAATTAGACAATTACGGAGTGGCGTCGGGCAACGACATCCCCGAGGCGCAATTACCGCCCCAGACGCCGGGGGAGGCCGCCCCCGGGGGGTTGCCGGGGGTGGCGGCGGGGGATTTTGGCGGACAAAGAGGCTCGTTACTCGCTTGGAAATATGTGCATGTTGGAGTGGGTTTTAGGAGATGGGCCAGGTTTTTTAATAATATGTTAGTGGGGGAGAATGTAACAATGCCAGGGTAATTTTTAAAGGGTTCATCTCTACAGCGTCTATTAATTTTCCTATACCTACTGTGTTCACTTGGTGATTATACCACAAGGCCCTAATTATAAGTGCAAGAAAGCGGGAACACAACATAAACACAATAGGGTAATAAAATGCAAATGAGACGGCCCACGCTTAGGTACTATCAACTGCCGCAGGGAATGCACTATAATAACTTATTTTCATATCTTCACAAATAAAGGCAGTTTTCTCACGTACCATTTTAAGTTTTTTCGAATTTTTTAACGCCACCTACAAGAAATGTTTATTATCTATATGCCAATCTTATTTTAAGAACAAGCAAAACTTTTTATCCCGAATAATTTTTTTCTATAAAATGAAAACTAAAAAGTTTTTTCTATTGGACGCCCTAACCGTGGACATACTCTAGTTTAATACTAACAGTAACCTTGCTTGTCTACTACGTAAAACATTTTTTATAAATAATATCAAAATTAAAGTTTTGAACCTTCTTAATGTCTTTCTCCGGGCAATTTAATATCAAAATTAAAATTTCAGATTATTCAACAAAATCTCTGAAGCGCCCTTTGTCGGTAGGCAGTAAGTCCATATCAGTTAAGGTGACTGGCTCAGACAAATAATAAACATAGACTAACTACCTATAACCTAAAGGCTGCATTGTAATCAGTCTACATAAAAAATGCCCACTTTAATCAAAAACAACAAATTTGACACTTAAACCTGCGCATCATATGATAACCAGAGCAGAGGTTACATTTCTTATGCCACAAATCCAACACTTTACTCTTCCCATCGATCCTAAAACTACACTAATTCACTAATTACTAACTTAGCTATATGACTTTTGTCTAATAACCCCAAAATCTCCTCAAAAAAAAAACAAGAATAACGCAAAAGTAAGCACTCGAAACACATCAATACAAACCGGCTAAATCTCAACGAACTCTGGATCAGCTGTTGGGGCATAATAAAGCAAATGCGCATCGATCACAAAGAGGTGCAACGTTGCCACGTTTACCAGAATAAGCAATTTATTAAGGATATTATTCATAGACCAAATAGGATCAGTAAATTCACAAAATCAGTAAAATTTATTGTTAAATGATAACTGTCCAAATTTTTACTAAATGTATTGTTTTGTTTTAGATTTCTGTTAGGTACTAACTCAGACAAATAATGTTACTAAACATTTTTTTATCTTGGCAGGGTCTGTATTGTATTGAATTATTATTAGTCTATGTTTATTATTTGTCTGAGGTGGCTATGGTATGCCACAACACGAAACAAATGTATGATCTTAGCAACTTTGTTGACAAAGATCCAGTAATTTCAATTGGTCTTTATTTGTTGGGTGGGTTTTTTGAAATAAAAAAATTACTAATAATTTAACTGTTTCCGGTAGATTCCATGGCACACTTGCCTCGATAGATGTCGTTAAAATTCTATTTTACTCAACTTTGACACCCCGCAGAATTGAACACCTTGTATATTTGTTGTTCAAATTTGGTATCCTGATAAAATAAAAGCTGGTCCTGGATTTGCATTTTGAAAATGGGAGGATGGTCAAAAGAAGCGTTTTTTGAAGGTCTTTCAAACAAAAAAAAGTTCAGGCGATTATCTCCAAAACTATAAAGGTTTTATCATTTTATAACCAACGATAAAGTTCTGCTACTACAAAAAACCGACTCGCCCAATATATTATTTATTATTTCTAAATATAAATTGTGCCGAAAATCCAAAAATATATCGAAGCCAATTTTCTGCAAACATTTTCTAATAAAATTGTTCGATATCTAACAAGAACAATAAGGCTTTCAAAATCTTACCTGTAAGGTCATTTTATAACTCCGTTTTCTATTTTGGCACAATCATCAATGAAACCTACCAAAAATAAAAAAAAACCGTGAGTTCTATGTGGGCCCCTGTCCAAACAATTATAGTAGTGTTTTCTAAAAGCTTGTAGATTGTAATAAAAACCCAGAAATAAATAAATGCAATCGCAACACGTAATCCCCCACTTTCTGGAATTAATATCTCACCCCCCGAAAGCGACCATCATTACCCTGGAACGGGCTAGGCCATTAACTCGCTACAAACACAGCAATTTTCCCCCGACATGTTCGGTCAAACGCCCGGGAAAATTGGCCACCCCCCGCCAAGGGTGGACCGGGGTTGAACACTGGTCGGATTGCACCCCATTCGGCATGCTAATGCGCCGCCCGGAACGGGGTTAATTCGCTTGAGGGAGTTTGGGCGCAGGTGGGGGAGTTTTCAAAGGAGTGGGGAAGTTGGCTCTAATCGAATTTTGAAATGAATCGGTAATAAATTGGCGAGGTCGAGCACATAGGAATACAGGGTGTTAGTAAATAAGTGCGACAAACCTTAAGGGGTGATTCTACATGACAAAATAATGACAGTTTGCTATATAAACGTAGGTCCGCAAATGCTTCGTTTCCGATATACAGGGAGTCAAAGTTTAAAAAAAAATGATAATTTATTTATTGCGCTGAAACGGATTAAGATATTCAAATGAAATTTGATGGGTTTTAAGAGGACTAGAAAGCGCATTTTTTGACACCCGATTAAAAATTTTATGTTAATCAGTGGCGTGCATAGGGGTAATGGCCTCGATATTTTTAAGAAAATAAATGATACGCCACTGAGATAATTTAAAATAAAAATTATTTTTAAAATCCTCGTTTAATTAGTGACAAAAAAGCTCTCTTACCTTTTTTCACAGGGGCCGCCATTTTTATGCAAAAAATAAAACAACATAACGCGTATTTTTAATTTCTATTACAACAATATCAAAAACCTATCCTATACAGCAACAATAAATCAAAACAACAAATGAAAATAAAATATATCTCGAATAAAACATTTTTAGTTAGGTGTGCGCATAGCTATAACAATAAATAAATTATCATTTTTTTTTAACTTTGACTCCCTGTATATCGGAAACGAAGCATTTGCGGACCTACGTTTATATAGCAAACTGTCATTATTTTTTCATGTAGAATCACCTCTTAAAGTTTGTCGCACTTATTTACTAACACCCTGTATAACAGACAACATCAGATGAGTAGATACAAAGTCTAGTAGATACTCGGTCTTGTTTCCAAAAATTTTACGTTGCCTTCAAATGTGACTTTGCATTCGGTGTTTTATGTTAAAAACAAACTTCGCGCTTGTCTCGTAACTCTATTAATATAAATAATAGTTTATAGCAGCTTCGAGTAAAATACTATAACATAAGAAGGAACAACGGCCGTCAATCCTGTTGCCATCTGTTAGGGAAAAAATAAGTTAAAACACAATGCAAAATTCATTATTGTAACAACATTTTATTAGAAGATAGATAGCAACATGTTACACTGGTTCCAATCAACTGTCTATAATTTGGCAGCTGCGTCCAGGAAAGATAGACATAAGCGAATTTTTTTATTCTGTGTAGGAAGCACCCCCGAACAATTTTTATTTTTCATCCGATTTTAGCCCAGTTTTTTCCTAAAGATAGGCCACAAAAAACTCTACTTTGCTGCAAAATTTCAGGTCCTAGTCTCGAAGGCCTACTACGATTTTTTTTTTCTAGTAAAAAAATGACGAAAATCATTTAGAATTTTTTTTTATTTAAAATCTGACACCAAAACCCCCATATACCAAATTTAAACAAAACATTTACAGGGAGTTCCATTCCACATAGTGCCAAATTTGAGCAAAATAGGAATTTTAAAGGCATCTGGCGAGTCAAGTGTAAGTAATACATGGGGTTTTTCCGCTTTCACGGGAAAACGATTGGGAAAATCGAAACTTTTCAATTATCATAGGAGCAATTTTGAACTACTTTTATTTGAAACTTTTTTTTATAAAAATGCATCTTCTTTGAGATATTGGCAGTTTTTGGTTAAAAAACGCGACAATAAGTATCTAAAAACGCTGTATGTTGCTGGTAGACATATTTATGTTTTCTGACGTCAAAACCTACACTTTCTTATAGAAAATCTCGAGAGTAGAAAACTTTATTCATTTTTTTCCTTTTTTTCCTGGACTAGCTGATGCTCCTCTTTGCGTATAACATTTTACTCAATGTCAGTATTTTGTCTATTCCACTCTTTAGATTACTTTACGTTGGTTAAACTTTGACGTGGAACTCAAAATGCTCGGAATAACCTTTATCATTTTACAACTGAACTCAATGACTTATTTATATTCAACCTAAAAAAGCATGTCGTTGTATTAAAAGAGGAGATTCTCCAAATCCTCCTGACTTGGCAGCCTTCCTAAACGATCTCCTTGTAAGAATGCGCCTGGAATGCTGCCAAGAGTCGGCCGCGGTTAGCAAAAATCATTCCCCGTTGATGGCAAATGATGGGAAAACACTCCTGCATTATTTATAAAGCACCAATAACCGGCGGAATATCTAAGCGCCATTGGCGAATCACTTTCGACGTTGTCGGAATTTTGTGGGTTTGTGAATTATTCGCAGGCACGCGATTTTGAGGATATGGTTTTATAAGAAGGATAAAATTTATAGCAGGGAGTATTTTTGTCGACTGCTGACGTATTTTTATAAGACTATCAGGGCTATTATAGCTCTAGACCATATACCTATAGCAACCTATACCGCGCAAGAGAGACGTCCGACCGGGGGAATAATTTGGCGGCCATTTTTAACCCTAAATGAGAGGCGGGAAATTTGAAATAATTTATACCGGTGGGTTCCATAAATAATCTAATGGCTTGGTTTTCGTTTTGTGTAAAATGGAAATTATTTTAGTTCAAGTACGACATAGGTCCATTATTTTTGTTGTTTTTGGATTTGTAGGTTGAGAAATTATACAACTTAATCAGAACAACATATTTTAATCATCATAAAGAGAACTAATTTAATTATTATTGTACATTATACAATACCTACATTATAAATAATTACTTATAAAAAAACAGGAAAATATTTTTTATTACCTAACATTTTCATCCAATATTACTTGGGATAATTAATTATTTCTTTGAATACTTTTAATAATAATAACCTGTTTTCCAGGAACATATCTAGACCTATTTCTAGATTTTTAGGCGGCTAGTTTTATTCCTTAGAACTTCTTCTATTTGTTTGTTTAAGAATTTCACAATCTGGATGTAAAAGTCTCTTCGCATTTTTACATTGCATTACCAAGTCATTTTTTTATTTCGTAAATATGAAAACGAAAAGCTATTAACCGTACAAAATATCTCAAAAAGGCATGTCACGCTGACTTTTCTGATTTTACCCACAAAATATATAGGTTAAGAAATGCGGCGTCAATGCTTTTGCCTGGCAACACCGCTGACAGGAGGCAGAACGGTCAGCGCCACCTTACCGGGTTGGATGAACCTTGGTTGGAATTTCTGTAAGGAATTCTGCGGGGGGGGGGGGAGGGGCAAAGGGGGAGAAGCGGGAAATTTGAACTAGGATCTCCCACTAGAATATTGAATTACTTTTAATTATTGCTTTATTTCAAAAAGAGAGCGCATAATGTGATATATTCCGCCACATTATGTGTTCCTTTTCAGAAATAAAACAATTAAAAGGACTACAGGGATATATTAAAGTATTTTCGTTTTTTTTATATATATTTAAAACAAAAACCAAAGAAACATATCAGGCAGGTATAATAATAATAATTCTCGCCCTCACAATACTCCAATCTAGGAGTATTGTGGGGGGAGGGGTGGCAATTAGGACTATTATTTAGGATTATTTTTGTCACCACCACCAATAAAACCATATACAAAAACTTAATGAATAGAAACAAAATAACAATTAACTCCTATTTAGAAAATACATATCACAGGTCCTTGGTCCTCTTTCAGTCCGGATAAATCACAGATAAACAGTCTTGGTCATTGTTAATATTCCCAGTCTACCGAACTTGGTTCGGCAATCCGGAAACATGTAATAAAGATAAAAATCGATTAGTGAGTTCCTTATCAGCAGATCGCAATAGCTACAAGTAAGGGAAGCAAATATGTTAGATAGGAAATAATAAAGACAGTTAGGAATTTTTAAACTTCTTGAGTTTTTTAGTATGTCCCTCACTAATTCGCTTCGTACCTTTTTTCTCCCTGATATACTTAAAAATAGTTAAGGAAGTGGCTATTTATACGTCCGACGGATACAAACGTCAGTATACGTCTTGCGCTCTCATTGGCGGGCTGAGTCACGTGACTTTGAACGTGCATTTAACTCCGTACACGTCCGAAGCCGAAGTAAACTAATATTTAGATACGTCGGAAGTGGATTTTTCTCAAGCATCTTTGCAATAAGGAGCGTATGCACTGGATAGACGCGTATGCACTGGATAGACGCTGCCGTATGAAAAAAGTAGTGGTAATAATTTCCAATGGTGTAACTCGCCCCCGATTTTCTTGAAATTTTGGCTAGGTAGGTACCCCGTATTTTCGCCCGATGCGACGTTCGGCGTTGTAACCCACCCCCGATTTTCTTGAAATTTTGGCTACCCCCGACATTCGGCGCCGCGACATCATTGTAAATAATAAAATAACAACTTCATTTTTCATTCCGCAGCGGCCGCAGCGCCCATCGCGGAAAAAGTAGGGCATACGCAATATAAAATGAGACAAGATAGGTCTGAATAATCTCGGACATCATCCAATCGACCAAAGTAAACAAGCCGATTCATATTCCATCGGACGGTAGAAGTAAGGTTATGCGTCACGTGACTCAATCGACCAATGAGAGCGCAAGACGTATACTGACGTTTGTATCCGTCGGACGTGTAAATAGCCACTTCCAATAGTTAATCTCACACATTATTTATTAATGAATAAAGCAATTTGACCTATTGTGGATGATGTTGAAGTAACTCCGGCCATGTCTGAGATTCTTCGGGGACACGCCACCTGCTGCGTCTTCTATTCTCAAATTAAGTTGCCTCCATTCTCCGTTTCAACAGTTTCCATTGTATCTAAAATAATAAAAAGGTGTTATTTTTTACTATCGGTACCACCTATCTTTAAATCAAACAGAAAACTACTACTGGAGTTAAACAATAAAAAACACATTAAAACACACTAAACACAGAAAATAATAACTGCTGAGAAACAACGACTACTAAGTAGACGGGGCTTTCAGTACGAGTCATTTTAGCAGTCGAACGAAACTGGTTCGACTATGCGTTTACTGACTATTGTTATTAATCTAGTGGTAATAACATAGACAAGAATAAACAACAGGAATAAAGGGAATAAATATAACTTGTAACAGTGTTTCTAAAAATAGCCCCCTAACCATACTTTTCACACTGCCTATTCATATTTGGAATATTCCTCGAATAACACATTGATAATAATTCGGGAAGAGCTGTTATGAGTTATGGCATTAATAAATAATAACATATTTGACTTACCTTGTTCGAGATTGTTGATATATTTTTTTATTAAAACTTCAAAATTTGCAAATTCATCGATCGTCAAGGCATCTGATCCGGCGATTCTATTGGTCCAACCCTCCAACCCGTAATGTATAGGCAACCCGTTTAACATAGGGTCGCGTTCAGAGCGAAAATAGCTCACTTTTTGCTACCTTCGATCATACCCTTCGGCCTTCACAACCCGTCGTAATGGCCGACCTGTGTTGCCAATGCGCCGGACCCAGTTGCATACCCCTGATTTTACCGGCGCCTTTAAAAATTATAATGCAATTTCATTTTCATACAGTATAAAAAAATTTAAACAAGGAATATAGTAGCCACCATTCAAACTGTCAATATAGGGTAAAAAATGGCGGCGAATTCCATCTCTTTTCGTTCCCTGCGCCTTGCCGTGTGCGATAGGGCCAAAAGCGGTATATGTTAATATACAGGTATGTGCTCTAGACTTTGATTATACCTTCATGTCCTGGAAAACATGGCACTGATGTTTGATAGGTAATGTATGTTGCTTTGTATTTTGTATCAGAAAAGCGCATGGTGGCCCACAAATCTTTATTGAATTATCAGATAATATCACTATGAAATAAAAAAATATTCTTCCACATCCGAAAACATTTCCAGAACGTTCTAACCTTTCTCCTAACCCCAACTCCCATTTGCGAGACTCCCTTCCTTCGTTGCCGCCCCGGGGCGATTTTTCAACACGGCCCGATTGCTCCCCCACAGTGAATGGCCGCCATTTATTCTAATTTGGCACCGGGGGGGTGGAGGGGGCGAGAGGGATGCGCGTCCCCCCCCCCCCCAGCAACGAGCGCGGCATTAAGATGAATTCGCTTCGAAGAAGGCCGGTTAATTTAAGGGGATTAGCGCCCTAATGGCCGGCTAATACTTGCGGTTGTTAAGGAACAAATTAACCCCCAGAGGGCGGACCGGCTCGAAATCGAAAGTGGAAAGTGGAGGGAGATAAGCGATTACGAGGAATCGCCCATATTTTGCGGACTGGGAAATCGTTAGTTGAGGTCATTTGTGCTTTGAAAGAAATGAACAACACACTTGAGGCTTCACTCGAGGCTTATCTGAGCAACAAGATTTCTATTACCTACGAAAAAAAATTAAAAATTAAAAAGTGACCATTCACCACTCAGAGAAATAACCAGAGATAGAGGAAGTTGTTTACAGCATTTCATTTCAAAATAGAAGGGTTTAATAATGGGATTATAAATGAAGGCACACCTCCCATAATGCTAAATTAACAAATGTAGTTATTAATAAAAGAAATGGCTTGTGGCATATGGGACAAAATGCTTTGGTAATTGGCAACACCAAACTAGTTTCCAATATCTAATGGAAATTGTGTATGGGTCCTTCGGAGGTGTGCAGACCACGACAGGTACCTGTTGCCAATTACCAAAGCATTTTGTCCCATATGCCACAAGCCATTTCTTTTAAAATTATAATGGGTACACTAAATATTCATTTTGTTTAATCGTAGTTATTAATTTCTTGTGTGTAACAATTTTAAACTAAAACTAAATTGCGCTGTAATTATAGTAGCTAATTATCACTTTAATAAAATCGTCAAGAGATACCTCAAACCGCCCAACATGCCAACACCGCCGTTGCTGCCACTAGCGCCGCCTTCATCGCTCGGCGGTATTTGTTTTGTGTTTGCCCAGCAAGTCAAGTTTTCCGATTGTTTACGTATATGCATTTTTCGTGTTTTCAAGTTTTCAATTGTTTTTCTGTTAATTTATAGGCTATTTATTAGTATTTAGGATACACAGTGACTGACTTTGTATAAAATGGGACGCAGAAAGTGTGTGGTGTGTGGCCAAATTGATATTTCTCAGGATATATCCTATCACAGGTAAACATTGTACACACGGGCCTAATGTTTGTTTACTTCGGTAAATTTTCATAAGATGTTGGTTGACTACAAACGTGTGTATCTTGATGCTGTTGCTTCCTCTATCCTTGGTTATTTCTCTGAGATTCACCATCATCATCAAAAATGCATATGGATCTCGTCGAGTCAAAGGCTCAGCGCTAAGTAGAGTAGAGGCAAGGGGTAACGGCGGCATATTCGTGTTTTTTGCACAGTGACCCTTCTGTGCGTTATATCTTTGGTTGTGCGTTATAAAAAAATCAATACACTTGATGCTATAGCTATCCTAAATTTTTAAATGAGAAATCAACCAAGTCGGAAATTCAAGATTTCCAGAGTTGGTTAGAAGACAGCGCACCGCGGTTTCTGGTCACCCGGCCAGTTCCCGGCTTTTCGCGTGGCAAATATCGCCACCGTCGTGCTGCCGCGACCCCGTGGGCAGTGCGTGAACTTCGCTGGAAAATATTATAAAAAACAACTTTTTATTTTTCGATTTAAATGCAACGTTAGAAAGACCAACACCGGTTTTGAAACTAGTTCAAACTTGCCTTAGAAGCAAGGAAGGTCAGTCTTTCACGAGATATTTCCGATATTTATGTTCGACGTAATGTGAGGATCTCCTTATTTTGTTTTCCATGCTCTTGTTTACGCCTGGCGTAAACAAGAGCACGTGCGTTGAGGTATTCGCCAGGGACGCACTAAGACACGACCTTTATTTAATTTTAGTTTTACAGTTGTTTACATCAAAATATTTCGGAAAAAAAAATTGGCTTAATTAAAATGGTTCAAAACATCGATAAAATTATTTGTGGCAGTGTCTAAATAGGTAGCTGAAAACAACAAGATAAAACCGCATAACTACACTTTTGCGATCGAGTACGCCCCTGTTGCCGAGTCGGCTGAAATTTTATAGGTTACCGACCAATCGCGGAACGTCATTGAACACGTGGTTTTATTTACGCCAGGCGTAAGGATTGCTCGATTTTAGTATAATCTGAACCATTTGTCCTTGAAAAAGTCAATATTGTCCAACAATTGAGCTCTGCATACCGACAGCAGATTGCTAAACATAATGACTCATTATATTTATTATTTTAGGAGCAAATTACCTCCTTTCAAATAATTCGTTTCAATTTTCCCCATGAAATTTTTATAAATATGTATCCGATGCTCTTAAAAGATCGATCAAAAACAGAATTGGAAGTTATTTATTCAAGAAACGATTTGTCACACACAAATAGAAAGTGCCACACGCGGTTCTTTTAGAATTCATTCTAAACGACGAGATGCAAAACAAATTTTCTTTTTTTTTCAATTTCAGTTGGTGAATTTGTGACTTCACCTACTGAGCTATAAGTAAAATATCACGAGCCGCCACTAGTAAAAAAAGTTTTCCCGCGAAGGAAAAGTTTTGTAAATGCTTATCGTTAAAACACATATTTTTGGTAATAACACTAATACATGATTAATAATCTGTCTTTGTATAGGGAAACACCAAATTAACGGTCCAAAATCTCCCATTGTTTCTTTAATAACCGCGCCATCGATCTTACTGCGAACCGCGGAAAGCAAAGCCCCGAGGGAAAAAAGAAAATCCTCTCCCCCGCCCCCTCAAATCCCCGTATTTTCTAATTTTCCCGGGCGTGTTTCTGCGGCCCGTAGAATACCCTGCCAGCGCGAAATAAAACCCGCAAAATGCGCAAAATATTCCGGCGGATCCCAAACAAAGGATCCCGGCGCACTCAATTTTCTAAATGAGGCCCCGGGATCATGGGCGTGCGCAGAATTTTTTTATTCGCGTTGTTGTCAGAAAAATATAAATAAATAATAATATTTACTTACTATTACTCTGTCCATTCTGTAGCAACAATCGTTAACGTTTATTGGATATAAAAAGCATACTTTAAAATTTAGAATGGTCCAGTATTATAATGGGCCTTGTTCACTAAAACGAATTTCGATATTTCTTACTACTAGAATGAAATTAATCACATAACTCTTTAATAAAATCCTCCTCAGCATCTTTCTCGTCAATACCTAGTTTTGTTATTAACTAAAAAAATATATAAGAATTTTAAACTGCCCGCCTTAATTTGGAGCAATGAAATTGCGTTTGCGATGTTGCCGGTTATACTAGTAATCGAAGCCCCAAAAATTCGATCTCCGTTCTAATTTCAGACGTGCATATTGAATCGAAATCGATTCTCTAGAGAAAGACAGTTGTCCGAACTCGACCGTACAGACACGGGTAGTTGTTTTGTGGGTCGTGTGTCGTAACAATCTGTGGGCTGGTCATGCCATTCTGTCATTCTTTAATGTAAACCGAACTAATAAATTTTTTTTCTGAAAACCTGCAAAAGTTAAAAGTTTGAAAACCTGCAAAAGTTAAACTGTATACCGTATGCTGATTTGAAATCAAATTTAATTGGTCTTGTAATATGGATGGTGCTAGGCACTTATTTATCATTATCAGTATTGTTATCTCCCCGAAGAACTGAAAAAAGTGATAGATCCCGTAATTGAGAGAAAGGAGAAAGGAATATTTTGGTCATCCGGAAAACCTTTTGATAGCCATTTTAGGGGATGATGAAAACACATTCGAGAGTTAGCTTCAAGAATAATTGCAAAATGAAGATCAACTGCAAAAAAACAACGATGTCAGAATATTTCGAGTTAATAAATTAAATTTTGATTGTCAAGATTATGTATGGTGTATAGTTGTTGACTGACAAAATGTTGTTATAAACCAGATTTATTTAAGTTTGGACAACTTACAAGGTGGTGATCATTCTGCAAGTAACTTTTAACTCAAAAAAGGGAAAAACATTGCTATTTTGGTATATTATTAAATTAATTGATATTGAGGTTATTTTTTTATTTCTTTTTATGGCCTCTGCTCTTTTCGAGCAATCTAGCCACTATAAGGCGACGTACGGTGCCAAAGCGTGGGGTACCTCGAAAGACCCACCCACTCGTGCACCGCCGCGCCGCCCCCTGGTATTGAGGTCAACTGTTATGTCTATTTGGTTTTTGCCACAAAATATAAGTTAGTTAAATTTTCTTCTTCTTCATTCGTCACAAATCTCAAATAGAAACATATCGATATTGCCGTAATAAATCGTGCGTCAACGTCGCAAAACACTAGCCAATCAGCTTTTTGGGCCCGTGACGTCACGTGCCCAAGGAATTTGAATTTCAAAAACGTTTTTAGGGCATATCCTGGCCGAAAAAATCGGAAAAAATATTTTCGTGTTTTCTTTATTATTAAGATTCATAATCAAAAATAAAAAAGGTGGAACAGGCCCATTGTTTACGTTTCAGTCATACCTATGCAATTAAAATTATTTTCGGAGAAGTATTTTGTAAACGCATTGGCAATTTCATTGCAAATTTAAATTCTTCACAACCTCTGAGTTTGGTACCTATTTCCTGGCAATTATTGTTGTAGGGATTCTATATTGAAATATTACTTTTTCACTAAAAAAAGGTTAAAAGCGATGCCGCCTACGCCAATGGTCTCCTTTGAAATCAGGGGTTAGGGGAAGATTACAGACGAACTTAAGGAGATGAAACTTAGATTCCCGCGAAGCTGGGGATGCGAGAAAACACGTAAAAGTGGATAAATACGTGGGGAAGCCCTGTTTTTCTTCTTGTTGACATTTACGTCGCCGGTTATTGAGAATGTTTGGCCTGCGGTATTACAACCGAAAATGGATGTTTGGGGGAAGTTGGCAAATTGGATCCCGCAGAGAAAAGATTCCGGCGGCAGTAGTTTTACTATATTATTTGTCGTTACCAGTTCGGAGGTTTGTTGACAGTAGATTTCCTCCGGAAAGTTAGCAAACATGAAAATTTTATCAGAATAATATAACCGATTCTTTGCCGGTTTTATTCGGGATTTGCGGAAGTTTCGGTTCGGAGAAAACGACTTGAAATAAATTACGACTGCAAGTTTTTAAATCAGTTAAACCCAAATGGTTTTTACAGATCGTGTTATGAATATTTCTTCACTAGATTCGAATTGGCGTTAACTTTTATATAACATTTCTCAATTTCTCAGCTGGAACGAACTTGGAGATGATAGAGATAAAATTTAAAATTTAGATTGCCCAAATTATTTCCAAATCAATGGCATTAGAGATGATTTGAAATGAGGCCGACAATACAAAACCAAAAACATTAAATCTAAAACGAAAAAAATTAAAGGGAAATTAAAATTCTATAAATAAATATATGTAGCTGTTCT
The DNA here is from genome assembly GCA_963920635.1 of Pseudeuparius sepicola. Classification (NCBI taxonomy): domain Eukaryota; kingdom Metazoa; phylum Arthropoda; class Insecta; order Coleoptera; family Anthribidae; genus Pseudeuparius; species Pseudeuparius sepicola. The sequence continues at coordinate 11,031,559 of OY987300.1, read as the reverse complement.
GTGAAGTAGGTATACAGGGTGGCTTTATAAGTGGCTCACTTAAAATATTTCGGCTATTTTTTGACAGAAAAAATCGGTGGCAAGTGTGATCGATAGCTCTTCGAACGGCCATCTTTTGCCATGATAAAAGTTGCTGTCCATGGCCACCTAGGAAAACTATGGAAAAAAATAAAAAAAAACAAAATTTTTTAAACCCCTGTAACATTTTTATTTCTAGAGGTACAGAAAGTTTAATATAAAAGTTGTTTGCAACAACTATGAGAACACAAATTTAATGTTGTATCAATTTTGAAATATTAGATATGACTAACTTTGGGCTCTTGGGATCAAAAATTAAATTATCTGGAAAAAAGTTGATTGACGCATTTTTTATAAAGCAAAATATCCCATTTAATTTGATATGTTACACTTGCCAGTTTTTCTGTATATAAGAAATTAAGAACAGTTATTTTTAATAGTTATTTTTTATTGGCAGAAGGCCTAGTTACCCATGAAAATAAATACTCGCTTCAAATTTTGAAAATCAAAAAATCACTTCATGTAATGTCGAATAGCTAATCTCGAATTTTTATTTTAAATAATAAAAAATGCGAGATTCGTAGACATTACTGTTTGTTAGGAAAATCAATTAAAAATACTTAATATTTTCAATTTACCGTAACCATAGAATTATCCTAAAAATAAAATAAAATGTCGTACCTATTGTTACAATACAATAAACGCTCAGTGAATACCTAGTATTTATACCTACTTTTCACAACAAACAACAGCGCACATTCTCCAACATTTAACCTTTTCAGCATCTGCATTTCAGCTGCTGCATATTTCAAGTATTCTCATTTTTTAGTAATACACATTATGTGGAGCTGTTGAGTAAACTCATCTGTTTAGGTAACCCCATTTGCAAAATTCCAATAGGGTTGTCGCATTACTAACATCATAACGCTATCATTGCATATTTATTTTCATGGGTAACTAGATCTTATGTCAACCACAAATATTACCAATATTTTTTCTTTTTTTTTAGAAAATACAGAACATGGGTAACTAGATCTTATGTCAACCACAAATATTACCAATATTTTTTCTTTTTTTTTTAGAAAATACAGAACAAACGGCCAAATGACATTTTGCTTGACAAAACACACATAATTAAATGTTTTTTTTTTTTTCAGATAATTTAATTTTCGAACCTAAAAGAGTCTAAACTTTACGGTAATCCGCACATCAAAACTAATATCATACGTAAATTCTATCGGTTCTTGCAAAACAAATTTCCGTATTAAACTTATTGTCATATTTCCAAAAATAAAAAAGTTAAAATCCGATTTTTGGCCATAGTTTTCATAGATGGCCATGGACAACAATTTTCATCATAACAAAAGCCGCCTACAAGAGCTATCGATCGCACCTGCCACCGATTTTTTCTGTCAAAAAACAGCCGACATATTTTGAGTGAGCCACTTATATAATCCACCCTGTATATTTAATTATGTATTTCTGTGTGTACTTACTAAATTCATTTTGTTACAAATAATGTTTTTGTAGGGTAATTGGAAGAATAGCTTATAGCTAAACTTAGCCTCATATCTGTCTTGTTATTTAGACAAAATAAAGACGATCTACCCGTATTATTATTTTTTATTAATAATTGTTTTTGTGCCAATAAAAAAACTATAGCTAGAAGCTACTTTTAAAAAATAGTTGAACACTGTATTTTAATACGATGTTCCTTTGGTTAAACACTACAGATTTTTAATGTTTATATACAATCAATCACCGACCTTTATCACGAAATTCACAAATTAAAGTTTAATACATTTTGTAAAAAAATTGATAGTAGGTACGATAGTAGGTACGATAGTAGGCACGATAGTAGGCTGACAGTGTCACCTGTCCCTGAACTCTCCATACTAACCAGTTGTTGAATAACTTTCGCTAGTAGATAGACAAAGGTCTTAACAGGGTGTAACTTTGATTAGTACAGAAATTTTAACTGGCGATATGTTTCGACACCAAAAGCACGCCTTTGAGGTTTGTTTTTGAAAATTTTTCTTTCAAAATCACCAAAAATATGACAAAATGAAAACATTTTTAGTGCCACTGGTTCACGTTCGCGTGGAAGTCACCAGCTGATAACGCGGCGGTCAACAACCTTCCGCAATCCAGCGCATCGGCATCACTCTCCTCAGTCTTCCACCGGCCGTGAAGCGAAAATAGTGTCTCAAAAGCTCACACCTCAGGATTACCGAAATCGTCCGGTTCCCGCGGATTTTGATGGCGAATATTGTATTGTTACTTGTTCTGGATAAAGTGAGAATTACGATTACCTATGTATTTCCTTTTTTTCTAGCGTAAAAATGCCAACTAAAAACAAGTATAGCAGTTTTTTCCAGGGATATCAGCATTCACATACAGGGTGTTCCCGAAAAGTTAAGATCAAAAAACTATTTTTTTGCGAAGAAGGAATAGAAAAAAAGTTACAATTTGAAAAAAATGAGTCCATTAAAATTCAAACTGACATATACTTTCGAACCCACTTTTGCAAATGTCCATATTTGCAAGAAACCCTTCAACCTGTCGACCCGGTTACAAAAGCCTAAAAAACCGCCTATTTCCGTACTTACTAATCGAACTTCCGACACCCTCGAAGGCGCGACAAAGCAGCCGGCCCTCTTACAGCGTGTCGATCCTCTTAAGGCCGGCTCGGCCGAGGGCGGGTGGGAATCCTCTTTTATTCGGGCGGAAGTGGGGCGGCATTCAGCGGAGGGTGAATTTTCCCGCAGATGGGGCTTCGAGGGTCGTATTTTTCCGGATGGGGAAATTCGCCGGGGAACGTCTCCGCGAGTTCGCCGACGAAATCGAGGAGAATTTTTGAGGACTGAAAACGCCCCGATAATATGCGTAGGTTGTGTGGATAAGTGGGGGTCGCTTTCGGATTGGGAGCGGCTAATCGAAGGCACATAATATCGCGGTAATTTACTTGAAAATATTATAATATTTAAAACTGACATGATGAAATATTCAATTCAAAAATCCAACCAATCATATTATGCCTCTGCTAGCGATAATTGCACTTGCGCAAAAGCAAAGCGGTAATACCACTTGTGCAATTATCACTTCGTTGCTTAGCAACCGCGAATCTGTTCAATACATACTTCTTAAAATTGGTGTGTTTTACACTGTTCTAAATTATGCAGCTTATAAATTATGTTGCTGTATTATTAAGCATTGTATCAATGAATCTATATAACTTTTACATTGCTAAATTCTTCGCCTCCATTTAAATTTATGACACATTCAGAAAATAAACCAACGCCGACAGGGTGTAGGTATAATCGCATTTGCCTTGGATATACAAGCGTCATGTTTGTTTACTGGAACGCTACAGTCGAAGCTGTCAATAAACTCGTTCAAAATGCGTCGTTTTGGAAATGTAAACATAGAAAAAATCAATACAGAAATTATTAAATCGTATTCGTGAAATAATCTAGACAAATACCACTCGTGCCGGAAATTTTTCTAAATAATTTTATTCTCAAGCGCTATTTTGCCCATTAGCAAAACCACTCGTACAAATTGGGCTTTTATTTTCAGAGATAAAATAAAAGACCAATTTATACTCGTGATCTTTCTAGGTAGGCAAAATAGCGCTTTCGAAAAAAATATCGATAAAATTTCCGGCACATACGACTATTTCCCTTGTCTTAATTTCCACCAATGAGAAACGCGCAACTTTGAATTACAAATGGTTTCTAGATGTCAGCAGTTTTTTCGAGTTTTCCCGCGGCAAAACTTGACAGCTGTTGTATAATAGGTAGTATGTTTTGTAAGCTATGTGTATGCAGAATAATCTGTTACTCATGAAATAGTCTTGTCAAATACCATTCGAGCATCTAATTTTTCCTGTGAAAAAATCCAAAAAACCCAGTGCTAAGTAATATTGTTTTAACAAAATGCATTCGTGCAGGTGCAAAAATCCTCGTCTTCGACTCGGATTTTTGTTGCCACCAGCACTCATGCTTCTTGTTAAAAAATTACTTAGCAACGTGTTTTTTCGTTTTTGTTTCGGAAAAATTAGATGCCTTTATGATATTACTTACGAATATCTATCCTTATTTTTACCGCCAAGTTTGAGTCTAGGAAATTTAGTCAGTTTGCTTAAGAAACTTCTAAAAATATAATTCACAGTTTACGTTACCAAAATAGATAGGTACAGGGTGGCCCATCCAAGCGGAAAAAGTATGCTACGTGGAGACAGGTTAACATAAAATCGTCATTCAAAAAATGAGGTTGTAGTAAAAATTAAGGGGAATTCGAGGGTGTACCCTAATTTTGTATACGGGGGTCGGTAAAGAATTTATCGCGAAAAAACATTTTTTGCAAAATAAAAAAAATATATTTTTTTACCCACACATCCATTAGAGAACCTTTAAGTAGTATTCCCGAATATTCAGTTTTTTAATATAACTTCCGGTTATAGCGGAAATGAAAGTGGTTTTCTCTATTTTACAACTTACACATTTCTCTTAACCATCACAGGATTCCTTTTTTAATTCTGAATCCAAACATATATATAATTTGACCTATTTATCTCCAACCGTTTCCGAGATATTTATCAGAGAAGCTCCATCAAACTAGATACATGGTCTCATGGTCGGTGTCTGATGTTCGATCTGAGTAGGCCAAACAATAAAACCAAATTTATGACAAATCAAGTCAGCCATGATAATAAAACTGACAAGCGAGTAGGCTGTCAATTCAATATTGTTGTGAAATCCGGCAGAAATTCCGTGGGTGTTTGGTGCGGAATTGTGGGAAATTTTATAATGGGCCCTCTATTTTATTCAGGAAGTATGACAGGTAGGAAATACCTACATTTATCATTTTTGTCTAAAAAAAACACCAAATTTCATTTAAAATAAATTGCTTATGCCTCTAAACCATGATGTTTAATTATTTCCTGAAAGCATTAAGAAGCTGACACTGTTGAGATGTTTAAATTTTAAATTACGAGGGGGAATTTTTCGTTAATAACCTTAGTCTTAATAACACTGTTTTTGGACAATGAAAAAATATCAAAAAAACGTAGGTACTTACAATTTATTTATGGTTATGCTATAATAGCAAATTTTATAACATTTAGTATAAAATGGCCAAAAAACATAGAATTGCGACAGAATCAGATAGAGCTTATATAAAATTGTAAATATTATTATTAATATTGAAAAGACAGTTTAGTTTAGTTTATAGAACCAGTTACAAAAAATAATAATAAAAACAAAAACTTGGATCGATAAACGAAAATATTATAAGAAACAATTTAAGGTTATATAGTATTTATCAAGAAAGAAGAAAATGCTTAAAAAATTAGAAATCATTTATTGAAAAATTGTTTTATATAATTATAAAATTTAACTTTTATGACCTGCAACAAAGGTTTTTGGAATCAGCTCGTCGAAGCACGTCGACTGAGACGTATTATTTATGCAGATGCCGAGCGACCGATTTTTGTTAATTTTGATTTTGACAAGGGATACAATAAGTATTACGACTGAAATTTTCTTATTTCTCAATATTGACGACCATCGTCGTCGTCCTCGCAAATCTCGCCTCTCCCGAAGCCCCCCCTGCCCGTGTAGGGGGGGAAATAAAGCGGGGCATTAAGCCCGCTCGACAGCTTACGAGGGGTGCGGGCCTCGGGGTGGGTTTCCGAGGGGGTCCAAATGGATTAGATACGGACAGGGCGAATGGAAAAATATTACACGGCCGACGATGATAAAAAGGTGAGATTTTAATCTTCTCTTGGGGGCGAGATAGGGGGTGAAATCGGGTGGTGCGGATTTGGATATATGTTCAAGTATATAGGCGCTTCCTGATGGATACCACCGACGTAGTTTCTCTTAGATTCAAGCATGACTTCAATTCGATTCAATTAGATTATATGACGACAATGTATAAAAAGTCAATGTTTTTGGGGTTTTGTTTTTATGCAAGGTATCCTACCGAATAATGTTGCGAATGTAGGGGGTCGCAGTGGAGAGGTTCTGAGCATTGCTAACTATTTAGACTGCATGTTTCTCTGCCTTCGATCGGCCTTGGTTCGAGTCGAGGTTGGGCAGACTGCATTTAATTGTTTCTAACTTACTTCTAGTTTGGAGTATTGTGAGGGTGAGAATTATTATTATTATTATAATAAAAAAATATGTATAAAAAAGCAAATTGTACCAGTATTATTTCTATAAGTATTTTTTTTTATAAATTTTGTGTTACACTGTGACAAACATTCCCTAATTACCTTCAATATTATTTCTCATTTTCGGCTACGGGGGCCGGGGGGGTCCATTTTCAAGGAGAACCGTCAATGATACGGCCCTGATTTCTTCAATCATTTCCATTCGGAATTACTCCGGAGCGGCTTCGGGATTAATTTCGACAGAACGGCAATTTCGATGGGTTTAGCATAAGTCCCCTCGAGATTAGCCGTATGCTTCGCTGCTCGTATAACCGAATTTTTATTCTTCGAATGGAGCGGTGGAAATCGTCTGATTATTATGGAGCAATCGAAATTTATTTTTAGAATGATAATTGGAAAAGTTGCAATCGCGAAATTTTTTAAGAGATTACCGCATATTTTGTTCTACCTACACTGTGTTCAACGAATGTTCATACCTACGTCACAACTCCCGTCTTTGTCTTACTTATGAATATACGTTGGATATCATACCAGCTACATCGAAAACTTGAACTGCAATAAAAGTAGGGCTGGAAATTTTGAAACAGTGCTATATCCATATATCTCCTTATAGCGCTCCATAGTACGTACATACGAGCACACTATCCCCACGTAAATCACCATAAGGCCAAAACGCGGTCCTTCTTGATCAAAATTTCCCCTTCCAATCACACTTTTAGCCACGCCCCTTCTGTAGCCAGTCAATCATACGCAGGGGTGCCCGAAGATGCCCGAGGGTGTGCGAAGATATCCGATCGATTGGTTCGCGGAGTCTGACCCTAGTCACCAATTCGCTGGCGTCAAAACGGGACACCGTTAAAATTGAGAGTGGGGGGGGTAAATTGGATCAAAAAGGACCACGTTTTCGTCTTAGGGCGATTTACATGTAGAACGTAACATACCTAGCCTTACTACTTGTTATACTTTACAATACAATAACCAAACTTCCACTTTCCAGTATATATAGGACGGTCAACCCCCCCACCCACAGACTTCTTAATTCCGCAATAACTTCCCTTCGATCGACTCCAGAACTAGGGCGGCGGCTCCCGCCGGCATTTTTCCCGATTTACAACCCCCTAAATCGCCGAGCAACCCCCGGTAACGGTCTATTAATTCAATACAGGGCGCACCGCCCGCCAGGACAGCCCTTTATGGTCCAATAAATATGGAGGAGGGCGGAATTTCCCAGAAGACGCCGGCATTAGCAATAATCGGGGGGGGGGGGGAGAACCGGGACCCCTCGGGTGCCCCCCGGGACCGCACGGGGGGCGCCGTTCACCGTTTCTCATTTTTACGGAGACGCTGGGGGATGAAGCGATCCGGAGGTTACATTTTTTTACGAGGGTTGCGGATATTTTGGTCACGGTGTATTTATCTTCAATTTATTGGGTATTCTATACGACTACGTCACCACGTCGAGGGACAAGGCCTACTATAAAGACAGGCCATGGCGCAGAAAATCACGTGACCATCTTAGTCCGACGTTACATGTTATTTGTCGCATAACTGAAAGCGACAGCTTGTGTTTTGAGAAGTTTTAAGTGTTTAAAGTGTTTTTAAACGTCTTAATTTATATTTTAGAAAGTTTGTGTAAAGTGCGCGTGTGTCCTGGCGGAGGGGAACCGCCCAGGTATTATTATGGCCTCTGGGTGGGAGCCGTGCCGTCCATGAGTATTGGTGCTGCTCGCGCCGATGCGTGAACGCTGAAAGGGGAATTCTCCCCCCGGAATGGACAGTGGAGCCTGAGACACAGACGGGTGAACTGCTTACGGGAGATCCGCGAGGTCAGACGGCCCGGGTGGCTGGAAGCCGTTCCCGTTGACCACGTTCGGGTTGGTATATTTTGTATTCACCATTCACCTTGTGCGAAATAAATCAGTGTTGTAACGTACTCGAGGATTTTCGTTGTCGACCCACGCCCTGATACGGTTCCTATTAGGCCTTTAACGCTGCCAATCAACTGGGACCTCGTCAATATTTACAGTATACTGAGGTGAGTTTTCATTTTTATTTCGTAAAAAATAACCTAAATAGGTACCAAATATTGGGTCTGTTTATATTATATTTATACATAGGTATTACAAAAGCCAGGAAGAAAATGTAACCATAACAACATTTGCTTTGCCTCGGGATGAAAATTTGCGCCAAAAATGGATTCGTCAAAACCCTTAAGTATGTGTGGCTAACACATTTTCAAGAAAGTGAAACAATTAAAGTGGACAAATGTGTTGTGGGAGGAAAATACCTATAGAGAATATCACCTAAGCTAAAGGAAGGTGGAGTCCCAACAATTTTTTAGAATGTGCCAAAATATTTGAGTGCAGTGCCGTTTAACTCTCAGCCCAAAACAGCTGAGGCAGGTTGAACATTTAAAAAAAAAACAATTAGAGAAAGCCTGGATGCACAAAACCAATAATGTAATAGATGAAAGAAAACTCGCCAAATTGTTACGAAATTTGTTTTTTCTACTTATCTCCAAACATGCCTTTTATTATATAGGACTAACTTGGTCACGTGACTACGCGATTATGCGTTAGCGCCATGGCCTGTCTTTATCGTTGGCCTCGACGTCGAGGGAAATGACGTCACGATTAGTTGGGGCCTTCCATAGCTACTTTCGACCGCCTTGCCATCCGTATAGCCACCTATGAAAGTTATGACAGAAAATCGATAGAAATCAAAATTTTTGAACGGTCATATTTTTTTATTGCAAGAGACAAAAAATATTGTTCGCAACGAATATCTGAATCCAGATGTGACGTCAGTTTTGATATATTAGTAAAATTTTGATGTTCTTTGGATCAAAAATCAAAAATTTAACTGCGAATTTTTCTTGATATGAAAAGAAGACTGCCTAAGTGTAATAGTTTGTAATATATATGTGATAGCTATGGATCGCCAACCAACTATTATTTTTTGTGACAAATATTATACACTGTGTTCAGTTGAAAACAATCCACCCTTAATATTTTTAAAACTACGAAAAAAATCAGAAATCGCCGGGACCCGTCAATTTTTGTTCGGAGGGGGAACCTCTTTGACGTACAGGTCATGTTGACAAATTCACCTCTGTAACCCCCACCACCCCTAACTTTAAAATTTCAAATGGGAATACCCCCTTTGTGATACATCATTTTATAGCTGATGTTATTGCGAATACAACTCATTTTTATTTTTTTAAATCCGATGATGAGTTATGGGTAAAAAACGGGTTTTTCATAGTTTAAAATAAATTACTTTTTACCCTAGATTTTCAACAGCATTCACATGGGGAAATAATACACAATGATTGTGTGGCTACTTATTTTATTAAATTTTCAAAATGAGCTCCATTAGTCGCTAGACAGTAGTACTCTGTTCAACATTCCGCTCTTACTTTAACAAATGTGTCGCGAGAAATACGTTGGCATTCTTCTGTTATTCTGTTCTTCAGATCCTCAATTTTTGTGGTAAGGGTTTTTTTTATACACGTTTGTTTTATTTCCCCATGTCAATGCTGTTGAAAATCTTGGGTAAAATGTAATTTATTTTAAATTATGAAAAAACCGTTTTTTACCCATAACTTCTTCAAACATCATCGGATTTCAAAAAATAAAAATGAGTTGTATTCGCAATAACAGCTTTAAAATGATGTATCACAAAGGGGGTATTCCCATTTGAAATTTTAAAGTTAGGGGTGGTGGGGGTTACAGGGGTGAATTTGTCAACATGACCTGTACGTCAAATAAGTTCCCCCTCCGATCAAAAATTGACGGGTCCCGGCGATTTCTGATTTTTTTCGTAGTATTAAAAATATTAAGGGTGGACTGTTTTCAAATGAACACAGTGTATATCTCGTATAATAAGTGTTAATAAGTGATATAAAAAATATGAATATGCCTGGGAGGATTGTTTTGCCGCAATTGAAGAGCGAAATCCTGCTCCTCCTCCCTGGTTCCGTCAGCTTTGATTTACGACTAGTTGCCCACCCCTGGACAAGTCATCAATTAATTAACCCCATCGGCTCAACCCCCCGATCGGCGCATCCGCCTTTTCAGCGACCCACCCGCTCCGGATAGTCGGGTCTTTGAGGGGATGGGTTTTTCGTTAATTAATTAATTCCGAACAGAAAATCACTAAATTAACTAACAGGCGTAGTGTAGTGTAACGAAATTACAAAGAATTTGTTCTACTTTCTAGGGGATTCGTCCTGAAAAAATATAATGAAATGTAAAAGAAACAGATTCTTTATTCTTTCCTTTACTTTATATTTTTTTAAGATAGGTACTTGCTGCCTTGATAAACATAATAATACATTTTTATGGTAAGCTCAGTGAACATTTACAATATATTCAAAAATGTTTTCCCAAAGTCTATATATAGACTTTGGCCCATACCCACCTACGAAAACTATTGCCAACAATCGAATAAATTCAAAGTATTCGAACCGTTGTAACTTTTTTATTTTCTGACATACGGGATAAAGTTTTTTATTATACTTCTTTGAAAACACCTTATTTTCATCTGTTTTAGCAATAATGAAAGATGGGGTTTTTCGGGCCAGCGCACGGAAACAGCGCATGGAAAAACTTTCCGTGCGCTGAATAAAAATACCGAATATATGGCTTTAAAATAGAAATATACAGCAAATTAAACTAAATTTAAGAAACTCTATATGCTCTCTGAAATTTAACATGTACCTATTTTGTATTTTAATTCGTAAGTGTTTCAATATTTAGATACATTTCTATAATATTTTTGACGTTTTATTCACCTCATCTGACAATAACTAATTTACAAGAAAGCACCTTTGAAATAATTTGAGAGTAACCATGGAAACGCATCATACGTACCAAACACTATATTGTCTGCATTGTTTATTTTTTGTCAATTAAATTTATTATAATATGCCGATAAAATGTTTTAAGTTTCCGTTTTCAAAGAAGTATAATAAAAAATATCGTTCATTACACGTCCAGAAATAGATTTTTTCGTGCTTGCATGACTTCCCGTGTTCGGCCGCGCCTCACACGGGCATTTGTGACGCGCGCACAGAAAAATTTTTATTTCCAGACTCGTAATTAAATATACTAGTTCCTAAAAAAAAAATTGAAACTGATATCACTCCTATAAGAATGCTTTTAATTATATCCGATATATAATAGCACAATATAATATACCAGTAACAAAAGTGAGATCACCGATCCTTTGTTCTCGACCCATCAAAATATATGTACACGGTGTTTAGATTTGATAATATTATTCAGCACCCCCTTAAACCCTAATGTCATAAGTTTTGTTAATTTACATCGCCGAGTAACATTTCTACAGAACCTTAAATTTAAGATTTTTTTTATTTTTGATTAAAAATTTAGGAATGCTTTGGAAATATCTGAAAATCGAGCAATCTTATTCAAAATAGCCCAAATTTTTCGCGTTAATAAAGAAAACCCCAAAAGAAGGCGTTTTATCTTTTTAAAATAATGCTTAAAAATATGCCATATTTAAGTATGATTTTTGCGTTTACATTTCTGTAATATTTTTGACGTTTTATTCACCTTACCTGACAATAACTAATTTACAACAAAGCACCTTTGAAATAATTTGAGAGTAACCATGGAAACGCATCATACATACCAAACACTATATTGTCTATTGTTTTCAAAGAAGTATAATAAAAAATATCGTTCATTACACGTCCAGAAATATATTTTTCCGTGCTTGCATGACTTTCCGTGTTCGACTGCGCCTCACACGGGAATTTGTCACGCGCGCACGGAAAAATCTTTATTTCCAGACTCGTAATGAAATATACTATATCATGAAAATTGTTTGCAGGAACCCTTAGAATTTATGTATGACATTGGATTACCGTGGGGTTTGATGTGTCACACTCTTGTTGAAATTATCTGTAAAAATGTTTAATTATGTGTGTTTTGTAAAGCAAAATGTCAATTTGATGTGTCACACTTGCCTGTTTGTTCTGTATTTACTAAAAAAATTAAGAAAAATATTGGTAATATTTATAATTGACTTAATTTAAATTTAAATAATATTCAATGATAGCGTTATGACGTTAGTAATGTCATACCCGATGTAATTTTTCATATAGGGTTACAAAAACATTGTAGTTTACTCAACAGCTAAGCAAAATGTGTAATTCTAAAAAATGAGAATATTTGAAGTATTCAACAGCTGAAATGCTGTAGCTGAAAAGATAAAATGCCGAGGAATGTGGTGTTGTTTATTGTGAAAAGTAGGTGTAAATACTAGATGTTCGCTAAGCATTTAATGTAATAATACAACATAGCTCAGAACTGGAGGACAATGCAATATTAACGGGCTCTATATACAGGGTGTCTGCTTTTAGACATATGCAAATCATGTACCAAATTTAAATTAAAAATATACAGGGAGTTCCATTCTGCATGATATCAAAGTTGAGCAAAATAGGTATTTTAAAGGCATCTTTCGAGTCAAGGGTGCCATGGAATCTCCTCAAAACAATTGAATGGTCAACAGCACAACTCAAAGTGTTGGTATGTAAAGATTTAATACACAAATGTACTGTATATTTTTCTCTGCACCATCTCAAAAGGCTGAATTTTTATACTTTTACTTTATGCGGGTTAAGTCGAATGCTCTTGAATTAGTGAAAAATATTAAGTAATAAACACAAAAGTAATTATTTTTTTTTTACCAAATGCCAACCAACATGAAAAAACAATTTAAATTATTGAACCTGTGTCAACAAAGGCACTGTCTAAAATATATTTTCTGTGCGTTTCCTGTTGTGGCGTACTAGCCACCTTAACTCATATGGACTTGACTGGCAGGCTTCTTCATTTTTTAGATTTAGTTCGTTTATAGTGTGTAGGGCGGTTGTTATACTTTTGGCCACAAAAAATTCATTACTATTTTGCTCAACTTTTACACCCTGTAGAAAGGAACTCCCTGTATATTATTTGTTCACATTTGGTATATGCGGGTTTCAGGCTGTCCTGATTAACGCTGTGGGGTCAGATTTGAAATGAAAAAAAAAACGATAAATTGCTTTCGTGAAAATCGGGGGTATAAAAAATCGTAGCCGGCCCTGGATTTGCATTCTGAAAATGGTTGGAAGGTGGTTTTTGAAGGTTTTCAAACAAAAAAGTTCAGGGGATTTTATGGATTTGAATATGTTTAAAAGTAGTGAATATCATTATATAAAAAGGATTTAGTAGTATTATTACAGTTGCTTATGTGGTCCTGGATTTCCGCTAGTCACGGATTTTATTTCAATGATGAAGTGAAGAGAAACTGAGAAATATAATCTCGTCGATATGTTTAAAATCGATTGGAAAATTTCACACGCAAGACTAAAAAGAAGAAACCAACGGACTAAAAAGTATAAAACAATTTCTCCCATCCGAAAAACGTGAGGGCATGCAATAGATAATAGTAAGGAGTGTAGAAAGTAGCTGTCATTTCTGTCATTTTTGCAGTGCAATAAAATTGTTAGTGGCTTAGGTAAACTATTCATATATCAATTATACAGGGTGTTTCATCTTAAGTGCGAACACCCCCGTAAAATTTGTATTCTCCATCCGATTTTAGCCGCGTTTTTTTCTAAAAATAGGCCACAAAGAACTTTACGTTGGTGCAAAATTTCAGGTCTTAATGTCAATTTTCACGGCCTACTACAAATTTTTTTTCTAGTAAAAATGACGAAAACCATTTAGCGACTTTTTTATTTAAAATCTGACACCACAGCGTTAATCAGAACAACCTAAAACCCCCGTATACCAAATTTGAACAAAAAATATACAGGGAGTTCCATTCTGCAGGGTGTCAAAATTGAGCAAAATAGGAATTTTAAAGCCATCTGTACTGGGTCTTTTTCGATGTCAAAATGCTGAATTTTTATTAAACTTTATATTGGTCAGGAGTGCTCTGGAATCATTGAATAAATATTAATAAATACAAAAGCAATTTATTTCCTTGCATCATCCAACCAACAAATAAAAACAATTCAAATTGTTGGACCTTTATCAGTAAAGTCACTGTCATAAGATGATACATTTTCTGTGCGTTTCCTATTGTGGCACACCAGCCACCTTAACTTATATGGACTTACTGACTGGCAGGCTTCTGTATTTTTAGACTTAGTTCGTTTGTAATGTCTGGGGTGGTTTTGATATACTCCATTTTTGACCTGTATAAAGTTTAAAAAATTCAGCATTTCGAGTTGCTACAGAGAAGAACACCTTATATATTTTTTATTGGATCTTTGCACATCGACACTGTGAGTGGTCCTGTTCATCATCCAACTGTTTCGAAGTAATTCCATGGCACACTTGACTCGCCAGATGAGTTTAAAATTCCTATTTTGCTCAACTTTCACAGCCTGCAGAATGGTTCAAATTTGGTATACGGGTGTTTTAGGTTGTTCTGATTAACGCTGTGGTGTCAGATTTTAAATAAAAAAATCGCTAAATGGTTTTCGTCATTTTTTACTAGAAAAAACATTTGTAGTAGGCCTTGAACATTGACATTAAGACCTGAAATTTTGAACCAACGTAGAGTTTTTTGTGGCCTATTTTTAGAAAACAACGCGGCTAAAATCGGATGGAGAATACAAATTTTACGGGGGTGTTCGCACTTAAGATGAAACACCCTGTATATTGCATGCACCCTACGTTTTTTGGCTAGGAGAAATTATTTTATACTTGTTAGTCTGGCATATTAATTTTGTTATATTTATTTTCATAACAAAAAATATATATCTAATAAGAGTTTCGCATTTTTTATTATTTAGAATAACAATTCTAGATTACTTATTCGACATTCGATTAAGTGCATGTAAATCACTTTATTTAAAATTTTTGAAAACCTACTATGTCTACTTTCATTTAACATCACAATCGATTATTATTTATTTCCACGGCTAACTAGATCTTAAGTATACCAATCATATATCTTCCAATAATTTTCTCAATTTTTATAGTAAATACAGAACAAACTAGCAAGTGTGACACATCAAATTGACAGTTCGTGCAAACAATTTTCATGTTACATATTTAAAAATAATGTAAATAAACCGATAAAAATGTTGGCTGAAAGACTTAAAGCTACATGTCATGGATTTTAGCAGGACAAGATGCAAAGGGTAGCCCCGCCCCTGTCGGACTTCCTCTGCCATATTCGAAGTGACCCTTCTATGTGTTAATGGTAGTATTGGCCAACGTTCTATAAAAGAAATCTTCAAGCGACGTTGCCACATTTAGAAAAGATATAAACCGAAACAAATTAAATTTTGATGACGGGAACTGCACATTGAAAATTGAAAAGGGTTCCTACACTAATAAAACGAGAGTCCGTCCCGTAAAATCGACCGACGAAACAAAAACCGCGTCACACCGCATCAAGATCGACTTTCATTGCTTTATTATCGCCATTACTAATTTTACGGCCGTGTACTCTGACGCCGAAGGCCGTAACTGCAACTAAGTAACCGTAAAATATAATATTCTTTCGGGAATAGGGGGGGATACGCCGTAATACCTTTATGATAAGCCGTGTAATGCGTTTTGTGTTGATGGCGCGCTCATTAAAGCCGTGCTTTAATTTAATGCCGCTCTAAAAGATTGAACCCTAAAGAAAGGACCGTGGACGTAACTGTACATTGTTATCGGGGTTAGAGGCGACAGTGTAATTTTACTGCTACGGGCGGAAAAGGCATATTGAACGCTATTGTTATGACTAAATGATGTTGTGTGGTGGGTGGGATCCATCAGTGGCGTATTACAAAGAAATGCTTCTAGTGGACCATTGAATAAAAGAATATACCCTTTTAAAATATTTATATATTCTTTTACTCTATATGATACTTACTACCAAACATGATAACTGCAATAACTAGCTACTTGTGCTCCCTTTTTAATTCTAGAATATGTTTCCTTAATAGGCAATTGGCGAAAATTAAAGCCTTCTATAAACGTTGTCCTCTGTTTTGGATTCGGAGATACAATTTTGGCATGTCATTTGTGGGTAGTCTGTGTAGTAAAATCTGAGTTATCAATCTTGAGGACCCTGTGCTAACTTGGGGGGAGCCGAAAAACCTCAAAATTTTCGGACTTTTTAAGTTTTTCGGTCATAATTTCTAAACCTTATGTTTTTTGTTTTTAGCGGAATACACCTATTTACAAAGTTGAAGAACATTAAATTTCCTTGAAATCTCACTGTGAAAAGTGTTTTTTGACCCAATAGTTGCAGAGATACAGTGGTTCAAAGATACAACAAATTATCAAAAATTGCAGAAAAATTCAGGTTTTTGCCTTAACCTTTGGCTCTCAGAGATAGTTGGTGCATGTTTTCAAGGACCCTGAGGCAACATCACACCAAATTTCTGACGCGGGAGAGACGTTCCTGGTGAAATTGTACGGTGGGTCCCCCGTCGCAGATAATTTGGAGGCTCTGCCTTACCAAGCATCATTCTCATTAAACTTTGTGGCAAAAATCGAAATTTCAACTTGCCAGATTGCCACCCTACAAGATATGCCAAATACCACTCCTTCAGAACATACCTGCAAGTACAAATATCTCTTATTTTCAGTTACGTAACTTTTGTGTCCAATAACATTTATAACTCTAATAGTAAAACAGTTAACGCAAATACAACTAATCATCCTATACCTTCATAGTAAAAGGTTCCATGCATGGGCATACTGGTTGACGTCATTCCCGCGCTGTGTGCGGATTGAATCAAGAGTTACCATGCAGCCTATGCCTCTACTAACCGTGATATTTACTCGCCTATTGAACCAACACACACATCATTTTTTTAATGTCGTTGAAGGTGCGGAAGTTTACAAAAAAACATTTTCACGCGCTATTACCTTGTTGGTATATTTTTGTATATTAATAATTTTCAGAGTTAATTCAAAATCACCCCTACCCCCTGTTTCTCGCAATCCCCCCAAATCCTCCCTCGGGGGAATTCGAACGGGGAAAACTGCTCCCAGGCGGTTGCAGTCCCCAGTTTTACCCGATTAGGGGACTAGGTAATTGCGGGCAGGTGTTTTGCCACTGCCGGGTGGTGGGGGAGGGAGTGCGAGGGTCGAAACCACCCCCAGCCTCCCTTCCCGTTCACCCCTTGTTTGCCGACAATAATTACAATCGCTGACCCGCACACCGATGCTTTGATAAGGCCGAAATGTACCACAGGGAGATGAAGGACCGAAGTATGTTCTACTAGTTTAAAATTGGGGGTTAGTGTTACTATACGCGACTGAATTTAAGATGCCAACGCACCGACGGGCACTATGCGAACTAACTATATGGGTCATTGTCACCTCTAGCTTTGGGCACACTTTGGGTTTACACTGCGTTGTTCTTTGTTCTTGTTCATTGTTCTTGTCGTCTTCTATATATTTTGTGGTCTTCTTCATAAAGTTATTTGGTTATTAGGTAAAAGTTCCCCCCGACAATCGGCGCCCGCCGATTGTGGGGCGAAAACAGCGGCCGGGCCGGACGTAAACACGGCACAAATCTTTCCAAATTTAGG
Organism: Pseudeuparius sepicola; assembly: GCA_963920635.1. Lineage (NCBI taxonomy): Eukaryota > Metazoa > Arthropoda > Insecta > Coleoptera > Anthribidae > Pseudeuparius > Pseudeuparius sepicola. The sequence continues at coordinate 11,013,797 of OY987300.1, read as the reverse complement.
ATTTTCCGCGGGTTTCCGCGAAGTTTCGATGTTGCAAAAGGTGCAAAATAGTGTGGTGATCAGTTTGAGCTGCATATAGTAAAAATTCATCCGGATTATAACCACAAATATCTCCATGAAAAGTGAGGTGTCAAAGGAAATTGGAAAATTCATTTTCTCGGAAAATACGCCCGAGCACCGAAAACTAAGGTCATATTCGTGTTCAGGGACCCCGAAAATAGGGGGGTAGCCAAAATTTCAAAAAAATCGGGGCAGACATACACCACGGGAAACTGTACTTACCGGTTATTATAAAGTTTAAACATTATTGTTTATGATTTATGTAATTGCAAAGGCAACAGGCAAATGAACTAAAAGCAGAATTCGAAATAGAGAACTTTGTTGGTTAAATTAAATTGATTCGAAACTTGTTCCATCTCAAAAATGTTTTCAGGAACAAACGAACAAAAAATGTTTAGGTTAGGACCTCGGCGACCGAATCAAGACGGTTTTTCGTCCGAATCTCGCACTAAAACTTCGTAATTACACTGCATAACACTTTAGCATGTTCAAATTCCACTTCTGATAACTGTGGGAGGCCTTTTGGGCATGGTAATCATAATAAAAATCACATTTTACTTGCTTTATTTCATTTTCTAACAACTCTTCTTTAACTCTTCTCTCTTTTTTTGGCACAAGCGTGGCGGGAATATTTAAACATTTGAATTCAACTGTTGTTATTTACCACATTATTATAATAGTCAACTTTAGAAAATAAAGCTTTTTTGACTGATTTTGAACAAAACAAAAAACATAATATACGGATCAACAAAATGGCATGGCCCATAGACTTAGTTTAGCATTGAGCCTACAGGGGGCGTATATCTTATACTCAATCGCGTATAGTTCAGTGGTTCACCGCTACAATTCACCATTTATTTTGTATCTGTTTAGGCAAGGTCGTAATATTTCACTGACTGCGCCCCGAAATACCTCCCTTAATGGCTCACCGCCTACCATCTCCCCGCCCCCGCCCCCGAAACCGCGTTATGCAGCGTTGCCGCCGCCGCAGACCGGCTCTCATAATAAATCAAGCAGGCGGCGCACCGCCGCGTAATGGAGCGGTTTATCGCGCCAATTTCCGCGATCGCGGGCGGCCGTGGTCGCGCCGGCCGACCGCGATCCAAACACCCTCGCCCATGGGCGGCACACTAATGTGGGATTAGCTGACGAAACGTGAATGTAGAGAGGCTCACAACTGACACCTTGGAAGTAAAATTGAAGAAGTTTTTATTGGTGAACTGATGACTAAAATTGAACTGAAGAATTTGGTTCAGAAAAAAGTGCGGTTATTCAGAAGCTATGATATCACCAGAGAACAAGGAAGGGGAGAATATAAACTCGGCGGCGGCGCCTTTGATCTTTGGAAGCCGGTGTTCGCCATGTTGTCTGTTTAGAAAACAGGGCCGTATTTAGAATTTAGTGAAGGGATAGTGTAGGTCTGTACTCAGATATTTTAAATCATTCATTTATAAACACAAAACAAATCATACATACTGAAATGATGATTGGAACAGGCAAAAATGTTAATTGGATTTTGAAGGAATATTTTTAATTTAAGGTAGTTAGATAACTGAAATATTTAGTAGGTATGGAAAGGCGACTTTTCTTATCTTATTCCAAAAATTTAATATTTTATTGATCTTAAAATTTGATGACTGCCCGAGCAAAATTTTTTAAGCAATCATTTTGTAGAAAACAAATGAAAAACAAAACATAGGGATTGTATGTATTCTTCATCGGATTAATAAATATACCCACCCAGTTCTAAAACAGTTTCGTTTTTGTCTCCTTCATTAAAATCAGTAGGTACCTACGACTATGCGAAAAAACTTGGACATTTGTATGCGAATAGATATACTTAGTAAAAAAATACATGTTTTCCATAAAATAAACTTTATTGATGTTTCCATGTAATAATCTTATTTTTGTTTGTACATTTTCAATTTCTGTCTATAATTTTTAATGCTATTACGTACTACGTACTATATTACAGGCGTGTTTGTCGTTATTATGTACTTTAGAAGGGTGCCTAACTTCTCGATAAAAAAAAACTAAGCGCAGTTAGTATTCATAGGTACATAGGTATGAACACAGGTAAACGGAGTAAACCCACACTGGTAACAATAACGTATGGCCTGTTTCCTGTTTATGCAGACTTAATTTAAGGGCAGGATTTATGATTCAATTTAACCCTTATTATGTATTCTATTTATCCACATTTGCTTCATGTAAAATTTAGCCCAAAAAACATATTTTTGATTTGAAAGGTTTTTTGTTTTTTTTTTGTGCCTTTTTGTCTTAAATTACATGTAAGTTCGATAATTTTATTTACGAATGACTTAAGATATTAACTTATTCTTAAGTGAAATCGCGTGAACTACACCATGCATTTTCAGTGTTTTAACTTACGAAGTTTAAATTAAATCCTTAAATTAAATCTGCCTTTAGATACTTAGGTGGAAGGTTATGATAATACAGTAAATTGCACCTGAACAGCAACTAATTCCCAGAGATTTCACAATTAATTATCTACCAATGCTCTTTTGGAAAGGAGAAAAACGATAACCTGCAGTTGGAACTTTTGTTCATCCGCGCAGCCTTTCGCTGTGCACATAACGCCCCCGCTTTTGTCTCACTCATGATCATAAGACAAAACACTGAACAAAACAACACACTCGCAATAAAGAAAACTTAAAATTAACGCCGCCACTGAAGATCTGTTCGCTCTAAACGCTAAACTGAAAGTGACGCCTCTGTCTAAACAAAAAACATGGCTGATATAGGCTGCGCCGCCCAGATGCGCAGGCTAGCTCCGCCCCCTTGAATTAAAATTCTCCCCTTCCTTGTTCTCTGATATCACTGAATCTTTCTGCATGCGTCATTCAATTTTATATTCTATGGATTTGAATAGGTCTCTTGACATTTTGCATTTATCTTGGCTTTCTTTAGCTATTTTCATTGTGCTTCTTTGATTATCATTTGTCTATTCTCCGGAGAAATCAATATTTCTCTAGGTTTCCAACATTTCGACGACACCCACTGAAAGAACTAACCCGTTTCGATACACCCCGTATATTTCCATCCAATCGGCCGTCGCTGTGTCGGCCCTTCGGGGAATTGCGAAACACAAAACCGGATCCGGGGACGAGAACAGACGGGCCCCGGCCCCGGTCGTCGCTCGTACACCGGCGCGTGTAAATTGAGGTTATGTTGGGAGTTGTTTTATTGCCCGCCGCCAACTGGGATTTACCGCCACGCCGCGCCGGGACCACGCCAATAACGACTTTGTTTTGCCGCGGCCGGCCAGTGCCGTGTGCCAGAGTTGGATTCTCTACTGAATGCGCTAATTCTATTTTATTGTAATTTCCTCACGATTGCGAGAAGGGTTCTTTTCGTAAGGTCGACACCAAAGGGAGATGACAAACAATTTTGCCCTCAAAGTCAAAGTAAGTCGCCAATGGCAAAAGTTCGTGTTTTGTTTGTTGTATTGAAAATAATCTATCCAAAATAGATGGAGCTGGTGAGAGAGTATGCGGTAGCTTTTCTCTCAATCGCCTTTGGCCCAAAAAATAAATAAAACTTCCTCGAATCCGTCCCTGCCTGGAGCGAAATGGGTCACGCTCGGGGCGTCGAAAGAACCGGGCGCGCCGCTCCACGTATTCCGAGCAATTTCCCCCCGAATTCACCCCGCGCCCCACCCGCCGCGCCATTATTCTTCCCCCCCTGGGAATTTGTCTGAATCGGCGCGGACAAAACCCACGCGCATCCCAAACACGTTCTTTTGTCAACGCCGACGCCGGCAGACATCTGTGCGCCGCGCCTGCGATTGTGCAGGTTGGCTAGATAAGGAAATGCAAGCTGGGGAAAGACGGTGAGATGTAACGGTCGGCTGTGGCTGTGGTGGCAGACGCGAAAAGCCTTATTTGCCGCTGCGGTTTGCCACCGTCTGCGGTTATTGTGATTGCGTGTATAAGGAAATGTAGCAGGAGAATGACGGTGAGATGTAATGTCGACTGACTGGTGGAAGGGCCGAGTAAATAAAGTCGTAAACCCTTTTCTTTGCGTGGCATGCGAATATACCGTATCAATTTATCCAATATACTTACAGATCTTGATATTCACATATGTCAACTTTATAAACATACTATAAAACTGCTGATAAAACCTTACGAGACGTTAATCTTATCCTGTGCCGGATGTCGCAGGTGCCCTGTCTCATTTTATTGCTTTCTTGGGACCCCAGAAAGCCTCACTGCCTCAGTTTGCGATTTTACGACAGGGACTCTTTCCCATCCTCTCGTTATGGACCTTATACATCACGAAGTTTTAAAAAATTCATGACAAAAAACGCAGAAAAGACCGTAACAGGTGCTTGGAAAAAAAATAATAATCCAAATGTTGATTTCATATGGGCAAGATATAGTGATGTGTCCCAAGCTAGATCTGTATGGCATCCCACATGATGTTAAAACTTCGCGCTGTTTTATTTTTCGTTTCTAATTGTATTGTGGCTGTAAAGTGTAATGGCACCTCTGATTTATATCTTAGCGTCAAGTGTCCACTTCTGTTTTATATAATTATGAACTTTCATAAATATGTAGAATAAATTTTAAATTGTTCGATAAGGAGAAACATTCCTCTTGTAATCTATCCACCTCGAACCGAAAAACCGGCAAAATTAACAAAATGTCCAAATAGATTGTATTAGATAGAAATAATTTGAATACAATTAAACGACACGGATGCCTTAATTGGCTGCAATCTGCAATTATTAACATAGAATTAGGGACATCGCCGTCAGACCGGAAACAATTGAAAATTAATGCTCCGATATTTCTATTTTCCGATAAACCGAAAATTATTTATTGCCGGGCTGCGCCGGGCGTAATTAATATAACTGCAATGGTGAATTTGTTTAATCGAATTTCGGCGGTGGAATAATTAGATTATTATTACATATTTCATGGTGACGTTAAGCGCCCGCTTACGCCAACATCATTCGGTTTTACGCTGCCGATAAAATTACAGTGGGAATTTCGGCGGGCGTGGGAGATATAGTTAATTGTTTTGCCGTTAATTTCTAGTTATTAACGGAAATAATGATAATGTTTTCCAATGCGGGTTTTTAATGTTTTTTAACAAAATTACTCCAACTCCAACCTCTTACAACGAACGATTAATACTAATGCCAACTAATACTAATTCCAACTAGCATTTTGCGGTAAGATGTAAGTGGCGCCATTTGGTTAACCAGTCAATGGTAAACCGATAATTTTGGTTTTAACAAAATCTCTTATGATTGTGTATCTTCTTTGCAGAGGAATTCGATATCACCGGCAGAGAGAGAAAAATATCGACCAAGGACGCCACAAGAGCCAGAACTCAAGAAACCGAAAAAAGAAGAGAAAGACCTCGGACACGTAAGTACTAAAGTACGTATATAGTACTCCAATTAACAATACTAATACTACAAGGTAAGCGTTTTGTATTATTTTGTCTAATGTTACTTACACAATGCAGTGTGTCCGCGTTTGCTTTTTTTAAATTGTTGACCTTATAAGGGAACATATCGCATAGACACTATTTCGTTTGGGTGATTATTCCATGGCTAGCGATTTTTTTTAAATGGTACACTTTCAGAATATCATATTGGGATTTGCTTTATTAAAAATCTGACCCTATGGCCTCATTTTCTGTATACCAAATTTAAAAAAAAAATCTGATCGGTTTTACAATGGCCAAGCAGCTTATTGCATAAGATGTGAAGTGTGCCTTAAAACATGAACAAAATAAAATAAAAACGTATTTTCATCTTAAATATTTGCGAAACATCCATATAGCTATGTTTGCACTGGTTAATGTCTACCTGTCTACGTAAACTTTTTCGTATTGTTTCTCAGGGCTCTCTTGATTTTTCCAATCATTTTGCCGTGCTTTTCGCTGTTATTTTTGTTACGAGGGGTCTTAAATAGATTTGATGTCTGATGGGACAAACTGCTTGGCTTGAGCGGCAATTTCTCTTGTAATGAAACCGATCGGTTCATTTTCGTAAAATTTGGTATAGAGGTTTTTTTTAAATTGCTAATATGGAAATATGACGAATTTTTCTCAGCCCTTGATAGATTTCTAGAGTGTTCACATGCAAACGCGAACACACTGTACAGGGTGACCGAAAAATGTCGGATGAGCTCTTCAGTAGGCAGTAGGCCAGAAATTATATCAAACGTGTTTCTAACATTGTTGGCGTTGATATTTGACAACCATTAAATCCCTTTGTATTCCTTTACAATATAAATACATATCACGAACAATGATCCTTGCGTCACAATGGTCGACAATGTAATATTTTAACTATTTTTCTCGGCTTCCCTGTAGGTAGAATTCCCTACAACATACCTTCTGAAGAGTTTATCATATTATAATAAAATAACAGTGGAACACAATTTTGCTTAAAATACCTATCGTATATGCAATAGGGTCGTTCACAAAATATAAATTTGTTTCTGTAGAAAAAAAATATTTTCCTTACACAAGGAAAGAGACGGGACGATTAACAGCGCTCGCGGCCGTGTTACCGACTGCCACATCGCACGACAGGCCAGTGGCGTAGCATGAAACGCGTTCTAAGCCGATATCACAAAAATGTTAAAAATTAAAAGGTAGTTAATTTTGACTTACATGCAATTTGAAATATTGGTATTTATTTGCAGATAATTTCCCAAATGTAAAGCTAGTGTCAAGTCCTGGAACATATTTATTTGCGCAATTTCGAATCAGTCAAAATTAAATAAATAATGCACGTCCATGGAAACCAGCCCATATTTTATGAAACTATTATTAATTAAGAAATTTTCAATAAAAACGTTGTTAAAAAATAATTATATTGGTCCTATTTACAAACAAAAGAATGCACTTTATCAGGATTCGTCATCATACTAAAAGGAAGAAGGAATTTCAAAGGTAGCTTGTTAAATATTTATTTGTGCTTTTCACTTCTGCTTTTGCAACCAAACGCTGAACAATTCACCATCGTAAGAGTATATTTTCCCCTTAATCACTGTTACTTTTAATTCACAAATTCACGAAATTAACTCACAACGTACTCGCTTTGTCTGCCACATATAAAATGGCCGCCGTTAAAAATGACATAACAAAATCTATACACGGCGTGGTAGGCAAGCGCGGTGCCCCCTCTCTTTCCTTGTCTATGATATTTTCTTTCTTTCTTATTTAAAGCGGTTTTATGATTGATTATTTTTGTTTTGGTTGGTTTTTACAGAAACTGTAACAAAGTTCGTGGAATATATATAATTACATACAAATCGTCATTAAAAGCTCAGAAATCGGCACTGAAGTAGCCCATTATTGTACGATTTTTTCAATAAGTAGGCCTTGGCGAGATGTAAACATCAAACGTCACGTGACGTGACCAAATATTCAAAACCCGGCCACAAAATTCCCATTTAACTTTTCGTACACGTTGCGAAATTGTTACCTATAGCAGCGCAATCCTTCAGTATACATATTTTAGTAGGTTTAAATATCAATAGATTTGTTATAGAGTCTGCACAACAAGCCCATATTTTATGAAACTGTCATAATCAGTAAAGAAATTTTCAATTAAAACGATGTTAAAAAATAATTTTATTGGTCCTATTTACAAACAAAACAATGCACTTTGTCATACTAAAAGGTAGAAGGAATTTGAAGAAGTTATAATGAGAAAAAATAAGGTTTTAGGTAGGGCATCTTTCAAAGGTAGCTTGTTAAATATTACTTGTGCTTTTCACTTCTTCTTTTGTAACCAAAGACTGAACAATTCACCATCTCCAGAGTATATTTTCCCGAGTATTTTCCCCTTATTCACTTTGACTTTTAATTCACAAATTCACGAAATTAACTCACAACGTAGGTACTCGCTTTGTCTGCCTCATATAAAATGGCTGCCGTTCAAAACGACATAACAAAATCTATACACAGCATGGTAGGCAAGCTCTGTGCCCTCTCTCTTTCCTTGTCTTATGATATTTTCTTTCTCTTTTTATTTAAAGCGGTTTTATGATTGATTTTTTTTGTAGAGATTTTAGATCTATCGATATTGTTGGTTTTTACAGAAACTGTAACAAAGTTCGTGGAGTGTTCATATGAGTTTTACACTCGACAACTCACTGTGGTCGACAATTAATAGTAATTCATTACGCAAACACCGAGATTCGCAGTTTGCCGCACATCTCGTTGAGTTTTTCGCCCGGCATGGTAATTAAACTTTTAATCCGCCGAAACGAGCGCTCTAATATGAGAAGTGCGGGCCGAGGCGAAAAGCGCAAAACAATAACTCTCCGGCGAATTGTCCCCGCGTTCATAAAAGTAAAATATGGCCGTGCCGGGCGGGCAACAAAAGCTAATGTTTAGGGCCGTAGAGACCCTCCACCATAAACTTAATAGTGCGCTGGTTTATTTGCGGTGCGGTTAAAAGAAAATTGCTTTAATCTGGGCGTTAGTGGGGAAATAATTATGCTTAGGCGCGAAATTAAAAAAGTCATAAGAGTAACGTTGATTTAGAAGCACACTATAATTTTAATGTGCGACAGTTCACTAGAAAATTGATTGCATATATAATTTTATTATTTTATAGCTAGCTAGTAGGTACAACATTGTCTTTCCTTTATTTTAAAAGGGCAATTCATTAACGATTAAATCATGACAATGGGAAACTTGCACAAAAATTAAATTTGAAAAATATTACTTTCAAACGTAATTTATTGCCATTAAATGAACCACACTTCACAAAAAAACTCAGTTTTTATTTTTATGTAATAAATATAAGCAATTAAAAACTGCATAATTCAAATCATTCTTGTAACGCGCCCTCCTTGGTTGTGACGTCAAGTAGCTCGAGGCGCCACCACCATGTATGAACTAATATGGGCGGCACATGTAAACAAACTACAGCACCACGCAAGCTTTGTTTAGAAAGACCAAACGAGAACGTCCTATCCTTGTCTGACCGTCTTGATATTGTTGATAACGTTTGAAAAGTGTGTGCTGAATTAAATAGTTATTTACATTGCGAGATGCGTAAGCGTACTAATTTTTTGTCCTGAGCAGCAAGTGTCACGTTTCTGACAGCAAATGAAATCCCACGTACTGTTTATTTTAACGTTCAATTTCCGTTCTCATCTTCTCTAATTCTGTGTAGCTGTAATTCCTGTCACTGCCTTCTGATCGATCGAGCTATTCGACGTCACGACCATTCCCGCGCTTTTCGTATCGTTTCAAATGAATAGCTCGCGGTCACAACTTTTATTTACATTTATTGCAAATTAAATATTGCGATTTGAGGGCTAATATTTCGTATGTGCTCTTTCTATGGATGGCAAATATATTAAAGAACTAAAAAAAAATTGTTCAAGTTCCCCATTATGTACAGGGTATACAGGGTTGTCACTTTTTTAACGACTACTTTTGTCAGCGCTGTTATAGACTGTCAGATGGTGACAGATTTAGGTGCCCCATTTTCGAAGAGGGTTGAAAAGTACATCGATGTTGAGTACAATGAAGGGAAATTTACGAGTGGCCCCTGGGGATAACATATTATGGAAAAAACAGAAATAAAAGTTGTCTGTTGCCCATATGTTGCCAAATGGTTTTCGGGCTAGTGACGATGTACGTTTTCATACTTTCATACTTTCGATGGGCTAATTCGATTTGCTAATTTTCTATATTATGTGCGATATGTTGTTCGACAACTCATTGCAATAGATAAAGCGACAAAATATTGTTGAAGCCAATTCGTTGTTACAATACAAATTCGTGTTTTTTTTTTGTTCTTTTTTGTTGGAATGGTAATTAATTACACTTTTATTTCCCCGAAACGAGCCCTCTAACACGAAAAGCGCTAGCGGTGGTGAAGAGTGCCGAACAATAATAATTCTCCAACGGATTGTCCCGCCGTTCATAAAAGGAAAATATGGCGCTGCCGGCGGACAACAAAGTCCAATATTTAGGGCCCTCGGCCGTAAACTTAATAGTGCCCTTGTTTATTTGCGCGGCCGTTAAAAGAAAATTGCTTTAATCTGGACGATCGTGAAAAAATAATTGTTCGGGCCGGAATAAAAAAAAGAAACCGTAAAAGTCGCCGTGATTTAGAACTGCGCCGCAGATAATTGCCGGTGTTTAAGAGATACTTATAATTTCGCAGTCGTGAATCTTCGCCCTTATTAAGAACTGTCAGTGAGAAAGGAGATAAAATTTAAATTGCTTGTGTGTTTTCGGCTGGTGATTTTCTCATTATAGTACAGTCAATCTGCAGTTGGATATCGAAAAAATCCGACAACGCCGAATTTTTGATAAGTTGTTATTGGTGGTTGGTGGTTGGTGGTTAGAAAGAGGGGAGAACCTATGAGGACAAAGATTGTAGAGCTTGGATTTTGCAACATTTTTTTGTTGCAGGTCGAACTTTCGGTAGTTCATATTCCCAAAATGATAGAGGGCGCCAAAGTTTACAAAACAATTTTTCCATATTTTGAAAAATTAATTTAAACTTGAATAAGACATTGGTGTTGTTTATTATATGGTATTATTAATTAATTAAACAGTCTGACTTACAGCGAGTCCTGTGTTCGTTACATCAGAATTGACTGAGATTTCCGCAGTTATCACAGAATTTCTGATGTTTTCACAATGAATTCTCCACATTTATTCATAAATTATTGTTGGGCATGTGTTATATTTCTGGAGATTAACGAAAAATTGCGAAATAAATTGTTTACACAATTATAAAACAATTCGAAGTAAAATTTTCGTTGTCTTGTTTAAACAAGAATTTTATATGGAAGAAATATCAAAAATAATGTTTATACTGCTTGTTTATTTCAGACTTATTTTCCTCGGGAGAGTTTTTTTTTCAATTTATCTTCCTCAAAAACATTATCTTCTCCTTCGGACATGATTTCTTCTTGTTGGGACTTTGCAGAAGTTTGTTCAGTTCCAAAACGATAACTGTTCAACAATTCATGAATAACATTCAAGAATTCATTGCGAAAACATGAAATGATTATATTTTCTAAAATTTATTTGTGGTGCAAACAGATCCATTGAATTTTTTAAATAGAAACTGGTTAAGGGGCATTTTTTTCAAGTTGACTGGAAAATTAATAAATTCTTAACAGTAAATGAACGAAAGTTTGAACGTGTAATTCAAAAAATAACTTCAACAAATTTGTTTTCAGTAAAAAACAAAAAAAAACAAAAAAAACTAATTTGTTGAAGTTATTTTTTCGAGTTTCACATTCAAAGTTTATTTTTTAATTTTCCAGGCAATTTGAAAAAGTTGCCTTTTAGCCAGTTTGGTGGCGAAAAACTCAATTAAAAAATTCAATGGATAAAATGATTATTCTGTGATAACTGCAGAAATCCCACCCAATTTTAACGCCTAACGAACATTTAACTCGCTGTAACTCAGAGAGTTTGAGAAAATTAATAAACAATACCAATGTTTTTTTATATTTTTTTCAAGATCTACAACTTTTGTTAACAAGTTATTTGGTTTAAAATAATTTCTCTAGCTCAAGGTGAGGATAACGTTGGCGCCCTCTATCTTTTTGGAAATGAACAACAGAAAGTTCGGCCCAAAACACAAGCGTGGTCGGAGGCGTTTGGCTCCATAGCTTTTAGTATTATTGAGAAATACGTAGATATCTTGACAACTGAAGAACACAGCGATGAATTTTATGAATTTTCACTTTCAGTCAGGTGTTGAAATGTTTGATCATTTCATATTGGTTTATTTTTAAATTGGTCACATCTGAATACGTGTTGCCGTTACGTTCAACATATTGTACATTATGATGAATAAGTGTCAATCCAGAAGTGTTGGCGTAAAAAAATACAGCGCGCCAAGTTACCTGCGTGATCCTTCACCGTCAACAAGGAGGCTTCACATTCAGGATATCGAGCTAGGAAACGCTACTGCTTTTGCTCTTCCCAAATATCAACAACCCTATAGCGGCCGCGTCCGTATATCGGCCAATATCGGAACCCCATCAAATTTTATGAACGGGCGCGGTGTCGACATGATGGCGTTTTATTTAGAATCTCGGGAGTTTAAAGAGCGGCTTTACACTTTTACGGCTTCCTTCTCGCTTCGACTCGTAAAACTTCCAATAAAAGTGGCAACATTAAACGCTGGCGGCTTTATGACGTGTAAAATCGCGCTCTAGCGACGATTCGTTGGATGATAATTGATTGCGTGAGAGACAGTTAGTATGGCAAACTCGTTGAAATGTATCAGTATAATACGCAGACCCAAGATCCAAGATGTGAAACGAAGTCCTAGCAGCGTAAATGTAGGCTTACATTCTGAATATTGTGGAATGTATATAGAAACTTGAAAATATTGTGCAAAATAGGCAAACGTTATCACAGATTCTAAAGTATTGACGAAGTTCTGAGGTCCTTCGAGCTCTCACAATAAAGAAAACGGCAAATACACACATTCTGTAGCCTACAATCGTTGATAAAACAAATAGGTGAGGTAGAAACTTGCTGTATTTATGGTACCTACTTGCACTTCGAGACCGTTGAACTGATGCTGCATAACTTCAATATAGTCCATTGAGCGGATAACACGGCGTCCGGTGCTCTTATATCGAGATATCACGCGAGGGCGATAAATCTCTTCGCGCTTTTTCTTTTTGCTAGGTTGGTATCCGCAGAATGGCGGATTCCGAGGAGCCGTGTAACCAGTTAAAGGATTATCCCGCTGCAAGTGCAATTTACATAGCGAACAGCCGTCGATTTAATAAATAATTCAGCTGAGTTATGACCGGTGTACGGCGTGATTAGTGGTGGATTATTACCAATTAGCTACCGAGGACGGTATGTCTCGTAAATAAGATACGATGCGTCTAACCCGTAGTGTGCAGGTCAACTAAGACAATAATAGTAATTAATTGTTAGTGTTATATGTACCTTTAACTTGGTTAAACCAAGTAGCCTTTAATATCATCAAGGGTACTTTATTTTCACTACCGGCCATATTTCCTTATGCCCCCCTAAAAATCAAACATCCCCTTATAACCATACAGCGACCACGTCCGTAAAATCGGCCAATATCTGAACCCCATCAAATTTTACGGGCGGCGCGGTGTCGGCGTTTTATTTAGAATCTCCGGACTTTAAAGCGCTGCTTTACACTTTTACAGCTTCCTTCGTGTTTCGCCTCGTAAAACTCAACGGTAAAAGTGGCAACATTAAATGCCGGGGGGGGGGAGCTTTAAACGAGGCTCTCGCGCCGATTCCTTGGATGGTAATTGATTGTATAAGGTATAAGGGGCAGTTTTATACAGAATTGTATTGTGGTAGTATACGTTGGTTTTGTACTTAAACAACCTCCTCGACCAAAACACTTATTGCCGTACAAATAACTGATGCAAAGAAACTAAGATGTGAGTTGAATTTCCACGGCCACTTAAGAACTAGTTTTTCATGTGATGCAAACATGCTAATGTAAACCGGCTAGACACTAAATCCATTAGGCAGCATGTCGTTCTGGTAGTCGGACAAAAAACAACAGATAAACAGTGACAACCTATGACTTTCCAACCATTCTCCAGAAACAACTATCTATGCGGTGCGTGCATGCTTTGTCTATTGTGGGTACATTCCTTATAAGAACCAGCCCGTAGCCTGCGTACTTCTAATCAACGAAATAACTTTCTTGGCAGACACTAATGAAGGTTTATAAGGTTTTTCAGCCGTCTCCGTTTCGAGCTCGTGTACTCAGATGCAATACACGATCTTCTCGTTTTTGAGACAGAGGCGACTCAACAAATATCTTCTTTACAATAAATCCTCCACCTCACATATTCCTTCTGCGTTTCCAGCATAGCGACGGCGAGAAGAGCGACCAAGACCTCGTTGTCGATGACGCTTCTGAAGACCCGGTCTCTCCACCCAACGGTACCACGTCACCGAGAGAGAACGGAATCGACAAACTGCCCAAGAAAGAACACCCGGGTCCGCACAGTCCGAGGTCCGGCACCTCGAGCAACGCGTCGACACCGTCGACGAAGAAACTCGATGGTGACAAGCCGGCCACGCCGATCTCCAAACCTGTGACACCTACGAGCGCCGCTGGGTCCTCTTCGGGCAGTGGAATGAAACCGGTGGTGAAACCGCCGGCGTTGGGACAGTATCCGCCTTATCTCATGTCAAATGGTAAGCGTCGAGATCGTAGAAGCTTCCTGCAAACAAGGTTCTAGGAACACTGCGTTCCACCAAGTGCATTAATTTTTGAATTGCAGGGATACTAAATGTGTATTGTCATTCTAGGTGGTGCCCCACACGATCTACAAGCTGCTGCCGGTGCCGGTTATGGAGGATTACATAACAACCTGCCACCTGCATTAAACAACTATCCTAGACCACCACTGCAAGTCGGGTACGATCCACACACTCAAATGAGGGCACCTGTGGTGCCTGGATTGGGAGGCATACCTGGAGGCAAGCCGTAAGTGTAACTATTCATAGCCTTATTCTACAATCATGGCTCTAGTTCTTAACAGTGTAGTTTCAATAATTTTCCATTACTCTTCCTGCAAACCTACTGTGTTCTTTACCAATATCTGCATTTTCAGGGCTTATTCCTTTCACGTAAGTGCAGACGGACAGATGCAGCCAGTCCCTTTTCCCCACGATGCCTTAGTTGGTCCAGGCATCCCTAGACATGCCAGACAGATCAACACTTTAAGCCACGGCGAAGTTGTCTGTGCTGTAACCATCTCGAACCCAACGAAATACGTTTATACCGGGGGAAAAGGTTGCGTGAAAGTGTGGGACATCAGTCAGCCTGGCTCCAAGAGTCCCGTGTCGCAGTTGGATTGTTTGGTAAGCAGACATAATTCTGTTTCTTTCCACATTCTAACAAACTTAATTACAGCAAAGAGACAATTATATCCGAAGCGTGAAACTTCTACCTGATGGAAGAACTTTGATCGTCGGAGGAGAAGCATCGAACCTCTCGATCTGGGACCTAGCCAGTCCAACACCCCGTATAAAAGCAGAATTGACGTCAAGCGCTCCAGCGTGCTACGCCTTAGCCATCAGCCCGGACTCCAAAGTATGTTTTAGTTGTTGCTCAGACGGAAATATCGCCGTTTGGGATCTTCACAATCAAACACTTGTGAGACAGTTCCAGGTATGTTATATGGTTTCAACAACTTTCTGACGTTATTCTACTTCTAGAATGCCATCAAAGATTAATTTCGTAGAGCTATATATCAATAATATTAATTGTAATATCGCTATTTTGTTTTCTAGGGCCATACAGATGGTGCCTCGTGTATAGACATCTCAGCTGATGGAACAAAACTGTGGACAGGAGGTTTGGACAATACTGTAAGAAGCTGGGACTTACGAGAAGGCCGCCAACTGCAGCAGCACGATTTTAGTTCACAAATATTCTCGCTTGGGTATGCACTTCTTCCAAAATTACCAAAATTGTAGTTAATATCATCCGTCCTTCAGGTACTGCCCTACTGGCGATTGGCTGGCAGTTGGCATGGAAAACTCGAATGTGGAAGTGCTCCATGCGAGCAAACCCGACAAATATCAGCTGCACCTTCACGAAAGTTGTGTTCTGAGCCTCAGGTTTGCTGCATGCGGTAAATGGTTTGTTTCAACTGGTAAGGACAACCTTTTGAATGCGTGGAGGACGCCGTATGGGGCTAGTATCTTCCAGGTAACTATTAAATTTTGTTTATAAAACTCTTACTACCGATTCATAGGTTTTTTGCTTCCCTGTGATACCTGCAATGAAATTTTTGGGAACACCTCTTTAGCTAAATTTGTAATTTATTTTCAGTCTAAAGAATCCTCAAGTGTGCTCAGCTGTGATATATCCGCTGACGACAAGTACATAGTGACAGGTTCAGGAGACAAGAAAGCCACCGTGTACGAAGTTATCTACTAAACGAATAAGTGCAAGTGAAAAGGGTCGTGTAAATAAAGATATTGTGATAATTATTGTGTAATAGACGAATTCTTGCGGCAAAAAAGTAGTGATCTGATTGTGAGGTAACTAGGACAGTATAGGGCTAGCGATATAGGGGTGGACTACAGCAGTGATCTCCATGACATTTTAAATACTTGCTTTACTAATTTAAACGATTCTTTTGTAAATATTATACTTTTTTCAGTTGTTGCTACTCGAAATGTAATATGTTTTTGCCGAATGATCCTGTAGCGAAAATACAGTTCTTTTAAAATAGATTGTGTCGGTTCTCTTGTTGTCCCTCATGTGTTCACGGAGTTGACGATTACTTAATTTTTTTATATGATTAATTAGATGAAGACATATGTATATAGCACTCTAGAGAACATTAAGCACTTTGTTTTTATTTGTTATTTAATATTTAGATCGAAATGCAAAAATGTAAAACAGGAATTCACAAATGTATATTATTCTATATATTTGTAATTATTAATTCTAGTATAAATAAAATTTTAAGGAAGAAACTTGTGAGTATGTCAGTGTTGCCTATCACCATAATATTATTCATGTTTAAAGCCATTGTGATTTTTTTCAATTCCTCACAGTGGCTTGAAGCAACAACGTAATATAAGTAATTGCTCCGATTTTACATGTTCAAACATACTTAGTTCATTTTTGTGTCATCAATGTATTAAGTTGAACTAAAGACGTAGCTTTATTACAAAACTCAAAACTTGTACTGTATAGTTTCGTTGCATGTTGTAAAGCAAATATCATTTTTTTATTAGCATGCAAGATGATATCAGCAGATGAATCAACATATTATTTAGTTACTTTATAATTCTGCTAGTATCATTTCAACCACAAACATGCAGAAGTGAAAATTGCAATAGACCAATAGATTTTTACCTCACTGCAATTCAGACAGGTCAGACTAATGTATTTTTATCACATGATTAAATAAATACTTATGTTATTTGCATTTTATGTAAGTGGTTTTATTTAATCCTTTCCTAAAGAACCAAAGAAACTTTCTCAGATTGATGGAATTTGATTTTATAAATCTTAGAGACTTTTATGACTGACGTTCTCTTTATTTTGAGTAAATGATAATAAAATATCCCATAACTTCTAAAATGCAAAGTAGGCTAAGGTCTTAATGGAAATGGAAGTTTATACTTTCGTTTTATTTACTAGTTTTTATATTGTTATTATTATTATTATCAATTGTTTGGGAATGTACAGCCCACTTTAAATCCAAAAAGATGTTTTTTTACTGCTTTTAACTTGGTTTTTAATAACGCGCCTAAAAAATATATAGAATATAGATATATATTCTATATATATAGAATATATATCCTTTACTCAATGATTATAGTAAATTGTTGTCCTCACGCGAAAACTCGGACCCTCCTCTATTATTTCTCTAATTTTTGTAGATAGAGAAAAAAGTTTCATATAAAAGTTGTAAGGTAACTATCGGGCTTTAGAAAGGTAGGCTTGTGGATTATACAGGGAGTATCGAAAAAGTGGGAATCCTGTATATTTTTCGATATTTTAAAAGAGCTAATTTTTCTGATTGCAATGATATATATAATATGTTGATATTTGGATTTCCATTTAGCAAGATATGTGGATCTAATTTTATAAAAAAATTATTTAAAAGACTATCAAAGTAAGGTGGATTTTTGATAGTTATTATGCTAGATTATCTCTTTAGTAAATCAAAATAATAACAAAATGGCAATAAATATTAAAATTTCTTTTTGCCAGTTTATGTATTCATCCTGGACAGACGAAAAATAAAATTGATGAATATTAAATACTTATTGATATTTTGTCATAATAAAGTAAGTAAGAGATAATCTAGCACATTTATCAAAAATCCGACTTAATTTCATGGCCAACTGCGATCTTTTAAATAATTTTTTATTAAATTATATCCACAAAAATATTTTGTCCCACTTTTACGATACAACCTGTATAATTCACAAGCCTACCTTTCTAAAGCCCGATAGTTACTTTACAACTTTTATGTAAAACGTTTTTCTCTATATGCAAAAATTAGGGAAATAATAGGGGTGTCGGAGTTTTCGCGGGAAGAGTTGAAGACCCTGTACCTAAATAAGTCGATTGTGTGGTTACTTCATGAATTATTTGAAAATGTACAATATACAATCCTCTTTAAATTTATAAAGCTGCTTTTTTACTGATTATGTGGTTATTATTATTATTATCAATTGTTTGGGAATGTACAGCCCACTTTAAATCCAAAAAGATGTTTTTTTACTGCTTTTAACTTGGTTTTTAATAACGCGCCTAAAAAATAGGCAAAAATTATTAGTGTCAAATATCTCGAAACTATTGGAATTATTTGTTTTGACAAGACTACCTGTTTGATGTCGGAGGAGTTGCTTAATCAAAATTACTATTTCCAAACAGATATTTCCAGTGGTGGAGAAAAACCCAAGTTCTACGCCTATATGGGCCAATTCGCAACAACCTGATACTACTATTGCATTCCTTACAGTAATGTTATCATACCAAATTGTATCAAAAGGGTGCAGAGTTTTTTAAAATTAAAACTTCAGTGCCGGATTGAGCCCAAAGGAAGCAACTTTTCACTAAGGTAAGTTTGTCTAAATCGACTTTTCTTGGGCTACCTACATCTGGTATAGTTTAGGTATAGAGTCACCATATACTAAAACCAAAACAATAAAAAAAATTCAACTCGTATAATAGGCTAAAACTTTTTATGAACGAAAACACATCACTACATAACTACCGCCATCTGGACTTTACTGAATGGAACTAGCTTCAGTTGGATAACTTTCCATACAAAGACAATGATGGGATATTGCCACGATACACTCAGTGAGTGTATCGTGGGATATTGCGGAATAGCTGAACTGCTTCAAATTTATTGATTTCAACCGTGGGCCTCCCCGAAACCAGGGGAGGCACTGGTCCCATGAAGCAGACCCACGGAAAGTTGAGCTAACGTCGGCTAGATGGCGCTATTAATTCTACAGGAAAAGGGCATAATATTTATAGTTTGGTAAATTATTAGTTTGCTAACAAATTGATAATTGGGTTTCTTCTTCGTTCTTTATTTCTTTAAAATCTGGATAACTACCGGTTTTTTACTAAGATCACAATTGGTAGTACAATTTTCTTTTTCTAACGACATTGGATTCCTTGGAAAAACTGCATAAGATTAGCCTTTGGACCACGAGTTTATCACGTTAACTAGAACACCCTGTACTTCTTACGTGTAAATAATAAAACATGTAAAACACCACCTGTCTCGGAATCGAGTTGTTCTACAATATTCATATGAAAATAATCGTGTTTTGTTTTGAAGTTGAGAAATACATGGACACTTTTTTTTATTCTGAACTGCTTTTCTTAGTAAAATCATAAATTACCAATAACCAAGTAGCGAAATTTAATTGTTTTTATAAAGAATTGTACTAATTATCTATAATTTCTGATGATTTCTAAAGATTTCTGCCGATTTTCTGTGATTAGGTTGGTGCCTACCAGTCCTTCCACTGATTTCTAGTGATTTCTTGACAATGTGTAAATTGATTACCTGACTGAGAACTGAGACACACCTCGTTAAATTAATTTAATAGCTCATTTTATGACATCTGACGATATACGCTGATGTTGGTGTTTTGTCTACACAGTTTTACAATCGAGTTTATAATAATATTATATACTGTTTAAAACATTTTTGTGACATCCGACAAATTAACATCATGTCCTTTCAAAGGGCCACATTATTATAGCTATATTTTTTTGCATAAAACACGAAAAACGTTTTTCTGTTGTAGGTATTATTGAAATGCCATAGATATAGATACTTAGGGACTCCGAAGTATTTGTTTGCCATTGTTTTGTTCCTTCCGTTGGAAGTTTCTGGTAATAGTATATGCTTGCGTAAGTAGTTTCATGTTTTCTAAGGTATATTCTAATACGCTAATATTTTCTGACCTATAAAAACCTTCTCTCCTCTCATGTTCTAACATAACCTGTTAGCTAGCGTTGACTGAAAACTGAATTCCTCCCATACAAGAATAACTTATACCAGCTAACAATTTCAATTTGTTATTTTAATGTTTATTACATTTTAATGGGCATTCGTCCATCTTTTGTTCCTTCTGAGAGAAGCATTGATTAAGGTTTCCTTATTCAATGAGAGAAGGTAAAGTAGGGCCTCTGTGTAGTTGCTGCTAAAGCATTGGGTATTGCCGTCGATGGAGGAAGGAAGTATTACATTACCTACTGAACTGCTTCAAATTTAAATTTATTGATTTCAGCATTGTCTATATTTCAGCCGTGGGCCTCCTCTCAAACAGAGGCATTTTATTCACAACGGTCCCAGGAAGCAGACCCACGGAAAGTTTAGCTAACGTCGCCTAGATGGCGCTACCAGTTCTTCGCGAAAAGCGTCAATTGTTTGGAAATTTATTCCAGTTTGCTAATAAGGTGATAATAATTGTATTTCTTCTTCATTCTTTATTTCTTTAAAATGTGGGTGGTAAACTTGGGAAATTATTACGTAATTTACCACATGCCCCACATGTGTGTTGAAGTTGTGCCTAAAAATCGATCGATGCTCGGATTTAGATTTCATAAGAAAGTGTCAAACTCGAAGTAAGGCTATTCTTAAAGGTCCTATTCGATCACAAACCGGGCATATTGGAAAAGTTTCGAGGAATATGTAATCTAGACGCCACCGCCACATGCGATTTTACAGAAGGTAACCTATATACCTGCCTCCTAGCACGTTTTCCTGGCGGCGAAATATACTTATGCATGTTATTCTCTTTTGGAGGAGATTTTGGCATTGAATTGTAAATGGTTCAAAAACGACACTCTTTTTGGCATATCCGAAGACCTAAGTGGACACAGGTGTTATCTCACATTTTTGGAAAAAATGGTTTTATCTACTTTTCGAGTCCTCCGGGTACCCATCTAAATTTTAATAAGTTATGGTAGTCAATGTTTTGTATTTAGAAAGACAACCATTTATACCTCTTCATAAAGGTGGTAGAGGAAAGTCGCCTAATTTCGGATGGTTTCCTAATTTCGGATAGTGGTTTATCTAAGAAGCCATCTGTTGTTTTAAATTGAAACCTCACCCTATACACTGCAAAAAGTCAAATTAAGCCCACACTATGCAATATTGTGGTGGTACAATCTCTCTCCATTAGATGGCAGCTCCAAACGTCTAAATTGCATGGCGGAGTTTTATGTTCAGTCGCGATTTGAGCTGTGTCGATCTTTGAAATAATCATTCCAGAATTTTGTGTTTGCGTACTAATTAAGTTAATATATTAATTAAGCCGGTATTCTAGTCACAATTAAACAGATTTCAAAAATAACAGTACTGCATTACTCTAACCAGTGACTATAGAAGGAATAAGACGGTCGACGAAGCCTAGCATAGCGTGCCGACACTGCTCGCCGGCCCGGTTGTCTCCCCCTCCAACCGCCGCTGAAAGTGACCCGTAAGGTGGCGCACCCTACTGGCATTTCTGGACAACGCGTAGTAGCTGGCGGTTCACGGGATGTGGTTCATTTATAGGACTGGGCGCTGTTGCCAGATTTCCGTATAGAGGCATAATGAGATAATGCCGACTATATTATAATAATTATTGCTGGAGTTGTATCAGGCGATTTGTATAAGAATAAGGAGTAAGGAGATGACTGCAGTCTGCAGACGTACCGGCTGTGAAAAATACTTTGGAACCCTGTAAACATTCTGTTTAAGTACCATTATATTATAATATGGTATAAGTTTCATACGTAGAAGGTATCTCAGAAACAAGAATGAAAACAGAAAACTAATATTTTATACTATAAATACTATACAAATATTTTATACTATTTTACACAAACAGGTAAATACTGTGTTTTTATAAAAAAAAACACATAGTAGCGGTTATTTTTTGATCGATTTTGACAAACAAGTTTACAGATACATACTACAAAAACCAACGTCCACTTTGCAATTTATCTCGATATGTATATTACAATAATATTTGTTTGTCTCTTTGGATATTCGTGTTAGTGTCGGCTAACGTCAAAATGAATCACGTCGAAGAACTTGATTCCTTGCGAAATCCGCGATGAGCGCGATACCATTTCACACTATGTATAATCTTTTCAATTCTCACCCGACAAAACCAATTCCAATTTAGAGATCCGGCAACGTCGCGATCCCTCCGGCCGCAAGTCGCCTTGCACCGAACGAACGTCCGGCTGTGAAAACACGCCGGACGATTACAGGTTTCTCAAAACTCTAGCTACTCTGGCTTCCCGTCTGGATTTCTCGATTCATAGATGGCGCACCCCGAGCGGATGAGAAAATTTTTAGACATGATATTTAATACAGCGTCGACAGTCTTATCCTTTCTATAGTCACTGCTCTAACCTAAAAAGTGAAAAGGTGCCTATAATTTCGGATAGTCTGAAGTTCCTAATTTCGGATACCAGAAACCCAAAATTCTGGCTACAGATCCATTGAAACTGGCTATTATAATGAGGTCAGAGGAAAACAAATGGGATACCTACCTATCCTAATGTCTCCAATTTTGTTTCGGTCCCGAAACATTGGAAATTACAACAAACAAGCTAATAAAGAAGCTAGAAAAAACGTATGTGTGCGCCTTTTGTTTAAATATATAGTTTTTACACTTGTAGAAAGTAGTCTCTTAATTTCGGATACGGTGTCGGAAATTAGGAACCTTTTTTCAGTCGCACCAAAATGTACCGAATTCATATACCGTCGTTTTCTTGGAAAAACAAATGTAGTAAAATTCTTTTGACAATAAATTTTGTTTCATTATAACACGTTGCATATGCTTATATGAAAAAATAAATAAAAAACACTTCTGTATAATAAATACTTAGTAAATTTAAAGTAGTATCCGAAATTCGGCGACTTTCCCTTATCATATTATACAGTCCAAGGAAAGTTCGGGTATGGTGGTATATATCGCATTGGCACACTAGACTGTTTAGAATGGCCGTACCCAAGATTTGATGAGCACTTTAAGATGAGCACTTTAAGAAATATAGGTACAAAAATTAAAGTTCTGTAATAAAATACAGGTTTCGCCACCTAAAACTGCCCAGACCTATAACTTGGTCAATTTTTAAGCGCGCCGGGCATCATATAACACCTATATATCCAAATTGTGTCCAACTTGGTTGCACAAAGTTTTGATTAATAATGTGAGTTTAATGTGATTAATAAGGTGAGTTGTCATCCTGTATCTTAGAAACGAAACGTTTAAAAATTATGAAAATAGTGCCCCAAAACGTTCATAATCATTTTGAATCAGGGACTCTTTAAAATAAGGGGACCCAGCATGTCACAGTATATCACATAGGAAAAGTGAAGCCTTGAGGGGAAGTTGAAAGGAGACCACATAAGTGGCCTGGTACAATGTTATGTTATATATATATGTATATGTCAGTGTCCAACTGCCATCAGGTTTTATGTCACATGCCAGTGCCATAGATTTTAAAGGAGGGGAAATATTTCCCATCATAATTCACAATTTTTAAGTTTTCTAACTTCCAGATAGTCAATTAAAGGTATTGCGGCCGCCTGCAGTAGTCCCAATAAGTGCAACCAGATTTTTCTTGTCTCACCTTTAGTAATCCTACAATTCCCATTACGTGGGCATTACGTAGTAAGTAGTTCAAAACTAAAATGGTATTTCGTAAATTTTAAATTATTAAGCAGGTAACTTCAGTCAGGTCTTTTTTTAAACAGTTTTTATCTACAACTATAAGTTTATTTTACGTTTGTGACGTACCTTGGAAGAGAAATAAAGTTACAAAAATGAGCACCGAGAAAAACTACATGATTAGAACTGAGGAACCTGGTGCAATAGCGACAAATTCTCAATAAGCAAAATCGGCACTGACTTACCATCCTTATATTACTTAAATTCCTGGAAAGAATTGCAGGAAACCAAATTCAAATATAAAATAAATTTGATTCATTTGACAGTTGCCATATTCTGTGTTTGTTGACAGAACATTGTCAAGTCTAATTTTTAGAAATCATGGAAACCATTATTAATTTTTACTAACAATCAAAGTACCTGTTATATTCATCTCCAATAAAATGGCATACTTGGCATCATTGAGACCATTAGAATGAGGAAAGAAACGGCCTCACTTTGGAAAGTATAATGCTGGGTCCCCTTACTTTAAAGGGTCCCAGTTTTGAATCAAGGTTCATTTTTTTTTTCACACAGATTATAATTTTGCCCTGTGGACCGGAAATGTTAACTTTTTTGTCTGGATGACGACAAAATGACCGTTAACGTTTTAGGGGTCAATTTATCAGCAAACATTTCGTTTTCAAGATCCAGGGTGTGACAATATGAAGAAAAAAAATAAATTTTAACGCTGTATTGTAGAAAGGGCTGGAGCTGGAGCAAACATATGAACCTTTTTCCTGTCGTTTTTCAAGGCTACCTTGATTTTTTCAATTTTATTGCCGTGCTTCCTGCTGGAATTTTTGTTACAATATCGATGCAATTTTGAAATTGTCAACGCGTTTTCATTTGTTTTGCCCATGTTTCAAGGCACACTTAACATCTGATGAGATAAACTGCTTAGCTTGGTCGGCAGTTTCTGTTGTACCAATGATATCTTTATAAAAAGAAAACGGATTGGTGTTTTTCTTTGTGACATTTGTTATACAGAGGTTTGAAGTAAGGCCAGATTTTTACTAAAAAAATCCCTAGTATGGTATTCTGTCTTTTTTAAAAAAGTATAGCTAACCATGGAATATTTTTTTCAAATTTAAATTTAAGAAAAAACAAACAAATGACTCCGCCCTTTATGGAGAGTAGAGGCAAACGAATTCTTAAATTAAAAAATATATAACGTTGTGCAATCAGTTTAAAGGATAAAAGTGTTATGCCTATGTAGGTACATTAAACTCAATTTGTTTTGTAAAATGAACTTTTTTCTAATTTGAATTTAAGGAAATACAAATAATGACTCTGCATCTTATAAACAAAAGTCATAAGCTCCAATAAAAAATTACGAAAAAATGTCTAACTCTAAATAGTTAATTGCAGTTTTCCTAGAAGTTGAATTTTGTGACATAATACCTTTATCCGCTTATATCTTCAACTGTTAGTTAATAACGTCATTTATAGTTTTAACATAATTTCACACAATTTTGTTGCAAAAACGAGCAGGTACAAGGTGATCACGCGAAGTTAGGCCACCCCATAACTTTTTTATTTTTCAACTTAGAAAAATATAGAATACAAACATTTTTGGTCTGCAACCTGTCTACTACATGATGTTGTCGGAATACCTAGCTGTAAACAATTTCGAGTTTGAATTTGACCATTTGGAGTCCAGGCCTGCATGTCTAGGAAATAATTTTCACTAGGTATATATTTGTAATTTTGAGAAATAAAGTAGGAATTATTCAAAATTGGAATCCTAACTTACTCAGTGGGAATTCCGACTTACTAAGTATAGGCTAATTGCTTTGAAAACCAATAGAGGGGCATAATTTTTAATTCTAAGCAACTTTTTCTAATAACATTTTTGGATATCTTGTTCATAAAAGGCACTTAACCTACACGGAAAATAAATAAATCGTTTCTGTCTCAAAATTACAAATGTAGTGAGAATTATTTCTTAGACATGCAGGCCTGGACCCCAAATTGGCAAATTGGAATTAGAATTTTTTTCTTATTCCTGAAAAATATCCGTGGACACACTGTATATCACATAACGTAGGAGGTTATACATTGTTTGTTACTGTTTTCTGTTATTACTCAATAAGAACACATGCATTTACTAGTTATAAATTTATTTGACAGATAATTCCTTGGGTGGTGTGACTTACATTGTTTTCCATGGCACACTGTATTCTCCATCCGATTTTAGACGCGTTTTTTTTTTCTCAAAAAACTCACAAAAAACTCTACGTTGGTGCAAAATTTCAGGTCTTAATGTCAATTTTCAAGGCCTACTACAATTTTTTTTTTAGTAAAAAATGACGAAAACCATTTAGCGATTTTTTATTTAACCACCACAGCGTTAATCAGAACAACCTGAAACTCCCGTATACCAAATTTGAACAAAAAATATACAGGGAGTTTCATTTTGCAGGGTGTGAAAGTTGAGCTAAATAGGAATTTTAAACTTATCAGATCTGGCGAGTCAAGTGTGCCATGGAATTACTTCGAAACAGTTGGATGATGAACAGGACCACTCACAGTGTCGATGTGCAAAGATCCAATAAAAAATATACAAGGTGTTCTTCTCTGTAGCAACTCGAAATGCTGAATTTTTTAAACTTTATACAGGTCAAAAATAGAGTATATCAAAACCACCCCAGACATTACAAACGAACTAAGTGTAAAAAAATACAGAAGCCTGCCAGTCACTAAGTCCTTATAAGTTAAGGTGATTGGTGTGCCACAACAGGAAACGCACAGAAAATGTATTATCTTATAGACAGTGACTTTATTGATAAAGATCCAACAATTTGAATTGTTTTTATTTGTTGGTTGGATGATGTAAAGAAATTTTGTATTTATTAATATTTATCCAATGATTCCAGATCACTCCTGACCAATATAAAGTTTAATAAAAATTCAGCATTTTGACATCGCCCAGAGAAAAAGACCCTGTACATTTTTGTATTGAATATTTGCACACCAACACTTTGAGTAGTCCTGTTGATCACTCATCTGTTTTGATGGGATTCCATGGCACACTTGACTCTCCAGATGCCTTTAAAATTCCTATTTTGCTCAATTTTGACACCCTGCAGAATGGAAGCATATTTTTTGTTCAAATTTGGTATACGGGGGTTTTAGGCTGTTCTGATTAACGCTGTGGTGTCAGATTTTAAATAAAAAAATCGCTAATTGGTTTTCGTCATTTTTTACTAGAAAAAAATTTGTAGTAGGTCTTGAAAATTGACATTAAGACCTGAAATTTTGCACCAACGTAGAGTTTTCTGTGGCCTATTTTTAGAAAAAAAACGCGGTTAAAATCGGATGGAAAATACAAATTTTACGGGGGGGTGTTCGCACTTAAGATGAAACACACTGTATATACATTATACATCGTTGGAATCGGAAAAGAATGTAGATTCTGAAAATCGAAAAATATATAGGGTGTTTATGGGAATACCTGTATAATTTCTGAAAACGTCATGAAGAAGACAGGTTGCAGTCATACAACTCTTGTATTTGCTATTTTTTCTACCCTTTCCATAACTATCTAATAATTGATATCTATACAGGGGTCCCCGTTGTTGTAGACAAACTTTGACATTTGCAAAGTTTTGGGACGAAAGTTTCCTATAAATAAACATACTTCTAAAGCTTTTAAGAAAGTAATTATTTTCAATATTTTATTTTTATCTTTATAACGAAAAGGTATATCGACATCAAATTATAGGTAGGTATAATATATATAGTAAGAGATCTTCAAGACACACAGTGGCGAATCTTTCGCTTACCTATGGGCCTTGCAAACCTATTACTACATACCGAGTTTGAAGCCGATATCTCCTTTTGTCCCAGAGATAAAAATAAAATAGGAAAATAATTGTCTCGAAAACTAAGAGTTTATACACATATGTTTATGTAATAGGAACTCTTTATTCCAAAATGATTTTTCTACAAAAATGGCACACCCATTGTATATTATGGCACACACATTATTTCCTACAACCAAATTGTAACTTTTATAAATCTGTTTTAAAATTGATAATTTACTTCTCTATGTTTTTCTCTATAATTCGTCACTGTCTCTCGTTGAGACGCGGGTAAATTTTCTACGTATTTCTCACAATACCGACAAAATTTACATGTTAGGCACACCTGGCCGTACAGTATTCTCCTATCTACCTTTGTCATTGCGTTCTTGTTACGCTTTTCAATTGAGAAGATCAACAATTTTTTTGTTGCCGTTCCCGAAGGCCTCCACCTCACCGTGCCATTATTCGCAAACTGGGCCCAGGTAATTTTCCGAAATCTTTTTTTTACAAAACTGCCAGGTAGGTACCTGGTTTATTGTGGAGACCCATAGCTGAGCTTACGGCCTAAAGTATCGGGTGTTGGGTCCACACAATGGTCTTAACGTTCTGATCCCTGCCGACCCCGTTATTCTATTTAACCTACCCTTAATTACTTTGGAAGTGCCAAACAGAAATTGTACAGGACGAATTTAGTGTTACGACTAATCAGGGTAATCACTTTAGAAAATGTAGAATAAAACAAACATACGTACCTGACCCACATGTAAAAATTGTATAGCAATTTGTTTACTAGGGAGAAAAATGCATCGACCGCCCAAACAGCGTCGCGCTTAGCCCTCGTCCTCAAGAGATAGATATATAAAATACTACACACATCAAAAGATTCTAAGGGACAAGGATAAAAATTACGAAATAAAACACAATATCCTATACCATATATTTTATTATATTATAGCTGTACTCTAAATAGACTTAGGTATATGTGCCAAAATTCACAAAAGAATGAAGAAATTCTTTAAATTTACATGGTTAACAACAATAAAGCAACATTAAATAATAATAATTAATAGAGAGGATTACCACCACGACTGTTAACAACCTCTCTACATCTACGAGGCATACTCAGAATTAGGTTGTGAATGTCATGTTGTTCGATGGCGTTCCATTCATTTAAAAGGTACTCGAATAGTTGGTGGTTAGTTTGAAACACAATATTTTGCACCAAAAGCCTTCGTCCGATCATATCTCATAAGTGCTTGATGGGATTAAGGTCAGAGGATTGAGAAGGTCAAGACAAAACATCAATTTCATCAGAAATTCGCGCACGACACTTCCTGCACGGGGACACGCATTGTCGTGCGTTAGTTGAAATGTTGGTCCACTTCTCTCAGCATGGAACAACAATAAGCCGAAGAATAATGTTTTGATATAATCATTGGAATTCAGATACCACTCCAACCAAACGAGATTAGTTCTTCCGCCGATGTTGATATCGCCCCATACCATGATCGTACCTCCTCGAAAGGTGTGAACCGCTCGAACAGCTGCAAGGCGTCCTACATTTCCAGGACAACTCCACACACGATGCCCCCTTGAATCTGGCCGAAGCCTAAATCGGGTCTCATCAGAAAAGAAAATTGGAGTCCATTCCTGCTGGTGCCAATTTAAAGGTTCTTGTACTCACTATAAACGTGGAACCTGTTTTGGACAGTTTGGTCTCTAACCCGTACATTGTGTGTATTGGTATTGTGCAGCTGAATAACCAATTGCGACGCAGTGATACTGCGCTCTCGCGCAAGGTTAGCAATCTTAGCAATGTATCCAGAATTGGGGTAGTTACCCTTGTATGCCGTTCTCTGACGTCTCATGTTTCTTGGTATCTTATCCATCAATCTTTTCTGCGTCAACTCTTTGTGAAATTCCAGCCTCCAACGTACCAATAGTAGGTACTTAACATCGTTTCACTTTCCAAAAGATGCGTCTCTCCATCATAAAATGTTTAAAATCAAACCAAACTTGCCCAGCACTGAATGACAAATACTTATTAAATTAAGAAAATTTTTCGTTTGAATTTTAAAAAATTCGGCAATGGTTTTTTTTATTGTAAAAACATTAATACGTTGCATTATCAGTTGCTAGAACTGCTCATATAGTCGTACTAATTTTTTTACTATTAAAACATGAAATTAATTTAAAAAATATGCACATTTTGTATTTGTCCCTTAGATTCTTTTGATGTGTATATTTTCAAAAATGTTGTTTATTATGTTCTATCACTGCCAAGAGATAATTATTATACTGTCCAATTATTTTAGTAGAAGTAGAGTATTATAAAATATCCCAATTCCTTATTGCCTCTGTTTTATTTTCCCTAAAATAATAATGACATCCATCTCTGGAACTGTTGCCCTTCAATCAAATTCGACAATAAATATTTCGTCGGTAAAATCCTACTCCTTTCAAGTTTTAAATGAGCGAAAATATTTATGCAAACATTTACCTTGTGTTTCGGCACCAGTCGGTACGTTCTTTGTGTATTAATATGTTGAAATAAAATATGGTTGTTTACCCGTTTTAACATTTTAATACAGGAATGTCGAAAATTTAATGAATTCTTAATTCTGAATAAATAATAAAACACAATATGATTCACACGCTTTTGTCTGTTGTGAAGGAGAATTCGGTCATTCGGCCACATTTTTTTTTGTTTTAGACAAAAATTATAATACCTAACGATCTGATTGTAGATTATTATCATATAATATAATATATAGTATTTATAATGTAATGTTGTAGAGGCAAGTAAAGCGAAAGTGTTGGGGTCATTTTTCCATTTGCTTGCCTAAATTATCTATAAATTTACTATACAGGGTGTTCCTTAATGACATGTCAATATTTAAGGGGGTGATTCTTGGACCCATTTTAAGAAAAAAACTTCATACGAACGTACGTCGTAAACGTCCTAACTTTTGAGATACAGGGTGGTAAAGTCTTCAGAAAAAAATTTTTTTTTATAATATCTTTGACACTATTGTAGATATGTTTATGAAATTTGGTACAAGTCTTCTATGCATCAAGATGCATTTTCTGATGTACAAACAATTTTATTATTTTTACCAGTGGCGTCCGTGCGGAATTTGGATTGAACATTTTTGAAGAAAAAAATGGTACGCCAATGACTTCTCTTAAAATAAAAATTATTTTTGGATTTCCCATTCATTTCTAAGCAAATTTGATCTCTTGATTTTCTTTCGTCCGACGCATAGTTTTCACTTAAAAAAATAAAAAACCTTTTACTTCAGGGTAAAGTCGCTAAAAGTCTGATGCGGTGACTGGAAATCGTTTTTTCTTTTTTTTTCATGCTATTGAGTTCATTTATTATTAGTGTTAATTAATTCAGAAATAAGCAACTGATTTTACTTCAGAAAAAAGTAAAAAAAAAACTTTCAAATACCCAATAAATACCACATTAGAAACCTTTACCACCCTGTATCTCAAAAGTTAGGACGTTTACGACATACGTTAATATGAAGTTTTTTTCTTAAAATGGGTCCAAGAATCACCCCCTTAAATATTGACAAGTCATTAAGGAACACCCTGTATATACCATTTAACATTTTAATGAACAAGGTAAGCCCAGGCTCCAGGATTGTCAAATAATTCAATAATTTTCAACACATATTTGTAACCAAAATCTACAGGGCGATCCAGTTTCAAATACAGAAGCGACTAGGATAAGTAGAATATAAAAAAATACTGCCAATTTGTTCTAGTATAAAGGTTTTTATTTGGAGGCCTTATAAGAATAAATATATATGTTGTGTTTACTGAGTATTTACATATTTAGATAAATATTAGAATAAAAATTAGCTGGGATATTTAAATAATATTTGGTACATGATATAACGGCATCTCGATAATTTTTGCTATGGTTTCATGGCAAATTTGATATTTTTTATTATTTCAAGGAATATTTAAGGAATCAACTAAAGTATTTTATCTATAAGTAAGATTTAAAGTAGAAAACAATATATGTTTCTTAGTTTAAACAAAATAATGTTTTCCCTTAAACTTCCCCATTTAAAACTAAATTATTGAATATAGAGGGTCTCAAAGATTTGATCAAGTCAACATTTTTATGTTACGATCTGAATTTGACGTGAAAGCTACAGAAAGGCCACTTTCCTAAAAAAGGGAAAAAATACAAACAAATATAAGCAGGCTTTTGAAATTTTGCGTACTTACCCAGCTATTCATTGTGAACAAGTTCTCTTAATAAGATTTTGTCGTAAAACCTACGCAAAGGGCACTTTACGGTGTGAAAAAATAGTTTTTCAAACTTCCAATATTTTGATGAAACACGTAGATATATTGTATGTTTCATCAAAATTTTAAATTTTAAAAAATCTTCCAACCTTAAAAACAAGTTTTTTGTAATTATTCTTAGTTAATGGTAGCTATTCAACCAAAAAGGTTTCAAAAATGTAGGTACAGGGTGGCCCATCCAAGCGGAAAAAGTGTGTTACGAGGAGACAGGTTAACATATAATTAAGGGGAATTCGATGGTGTACTCGGATTTTGATGGGGGGTTAATAAAAAAGTTATCGTGAAAAAACAATATTTGCAAAATAAAAAAATAATTTTTTACCTATACTATTAATATAACAATAATAATTAATACTATTAGGGAATCTTCAAGTAGTATTCCTGAATAGTTAGTTTTTGAAATCATTTCTGGTTACAGCGGAAATGAAAGTGATTTTGTCTATTTTACAACTTACACATTATGTTTAACCATTATAGGATTCCTTTTCTAATTCTGATTCCAACGATATATAATTTGACCTATTTATCTCCAACCGTTTCCGAGATATTTATCAGAGAAGCTCCATTAAACTAGATACAGATTCTCATGGTCAGTTCCTGATGTTCGATCCGAGTAGGCCAAACAATAACACCAAATTTATGACAAATCAAGTCAGCCATGATAATAAAACTGACAATCAAGTAGGCCGTTTACTCAATATTTCTATATTTACCAGTCAGATTAGTCTAAAGCTTTGTTGCTGAAGCTGATACTAGTTACAGTTTAAATAAATCTCTCTCTGCATATATCTGTGATTTTTCGTTATTTCTTTCTGAAATAATTTAAAATTCGTTCTCTTTCGTCCTCACTAATTCTAAACCCTTTTTTCTCTTGCTAATCACACTTCCTGTCGATCTGAATCTTCGATACAGCTTACATATAAATGAAGCACTCGGAATATTTCTATTTGGATATTTGCGAGAATGCTCCCTCAAAGATTCTACGTGCCTTTTATCATTTTTGATAAAGACCTTTAAAATATCACAGCATACTTCTTTCAAAAACATTTTTTAGAACTGTAACTAGTAACAGCTTCAGTAACAAATAAAAATAGAAATATTGAACTTATACATCCTACTTGATTGTCAGTTTTATTGTCGTGACTGACTTGATTGTCATAAATTTGGTTTCATTGTTTGGCCTACTCGGATAGAACATCAGGCACAGGCACTGACCATGAGACCATGTATCTAGTTTAATGAAGCTTCTCTGATAAATATAGAAAATCACTTTCATTTCCGATATAACCAGAAGTTATTTCAAAAAATTAAATACTCAGGAATAGATACTACTTGAAGGTTTTCTAATGGTTGTGTGGGTAAAAAATTATTTCTTTTATTTTGCAAAAAATGTTTTTTCGCGATAAGTTTTTTACCGACCCCCGTATACAAAATCCGAGTGCACCATCGCATTCCCCTTAATTTATACTACAGTATCATTTTTTGAATGACGATTTTATGTTAACCTGTCTCCTCGTAACGCACTTTTTCCTCTTGGACCCTGTACCAATAACAAAAAAATATCATAAAGTAATTGGAATCCTTGTACCGGTGAAAAAATCTGATTTTTGAATGAATATCGTGGTTTGGCCAACAACCTATTTTCGTTTTTTTTTTCATATTGAAAGGCAGCAAGGGGATCGACCTTGGTGTGGTGTGCATCAACCTTTCATCGTTTCATTGAACCTTTTCAAAAATATCGAAACCAAGTTTTAAATTACTCCAATAACTTGTTATATGTGCTGTATGCTGTATACATTGTAACTACCAAGAGCTATTACATTACGAAGAAAATTATTAAAGGAGATACCTTCAAAATTTACCCATAATAACAATCGATACAGCGCTTGGAAACTGTTGTTAATTCAAACGCTGTCTATAAATCAAATTAAAAACTTCCTTTTCAAAATTAATCCCACCTTCCGCGAAAATTTAATAACACTGGATCCGTTCGGCGGTTGCTTTTTAAAATATACACCCCTCCATCTGTTTGCGACGTTGGACATACAATCGATCGAAAAAGTAACGGGGAATATAACAGCCCCTAAAAAAAATCGTTAAACCTGAATTTTTATACCTATTTCCGAAATATATAATTTGTACACTATGCGCCATATCTGACCTCCTCATTTCACTGTACCTACTCCTACTATAAATTCCGTTTTATTTTATAAAGTGTAGTCCCTAGAATAGTGTCCGTTTCTTTTTTGAGCGACCGTGCCTGAGCTGAACCCACCCCGACTCTCACAGTTCATGCGAACATACATCATCCTAAAAACTTGTTTCCGTTGTTACGAAGGATAACAATACATCAATTTTATCAGGTATAAGGTATCGACGTTTCAAATTGTAGGTTCGTACAGATCCGTCACTCACACAAACCGAGATCTACCCTTGGGAAATATTTCCCTACTATACGACACCCTTAAAAGGTTTTAAAGCGTGAAGCAAGGACCGGCGGTATCATTTGGGATGCTGTACGAAAAGAGACAATAAATATGACTGACCCTATTTCCAATTTCCCCAAACTGCCCCCCGGGGTGGGATTTGCGAATGCATCTCATTTACTCAGCGCGCAGCGTACAATCCGCCCATTTATATTCCATATTTTATTCCGGTTTTTCTCGAAAATGCGAGCTTGCCACACAAATGGGCAGCAAGGCCCGTTTTAGTACATTGAGCCAATGAAAAAAAGTAAAAAAATAATTATTAGTTCCTTTTAACTATTGATGATGGCGGGGGTATGGTCGAAGAGCTATTTAGAAAAACTGTTTCACAATGGAAATTGCAGTTTAGGATATAGGTACGTTATTGAGTACAGGGTGTCCCAAACTTGACGCCCCAGGGTTATTATAGGTAACAAAAACAGCTAG
This sequence comes from Pseudeuparius sepicola, assembly GCA_963920635.1. Taxonomy (NCBI): domain Eukaryota; kingdom Metazoa; phylum Arthropoda; class Insecta; order Coleoptera; family Anthribidae; genus Pseudeuparius; species Pseudeuparius sepicola. Next base: position 10,978,966 of record OY987300.1, on the reverse strand, counting down.
TAAAAATTTGACTTGTGGGTTTCTTGTAGGTTCACTTAAGCTTGCTTTTGTGCCAAAAAGATAATTTTTTTTACTACTAACCTGAGAAATCACCATTATTTACCTCATTCCTCTAATGTCTCTAGGTAAATAATGATAATAAAAAAATACCTAGGTAAATAATGAAAAATTTTCTATATGACATTTAAAAATTAGTTTCATTTTATCAGCTAGACAACATTTTATCAGCTTGACAACTGAACTCAAATCTAATCAAATATGTAAAATATGGCAATATTTCAATGTTAGTAGTATATTATATCCTTCGGCGCTACGCGCCTCAGGATATAAAAATGCTCGATAAATAATAGCTCACTTCTCAACCTAAATGTATAATATACTATTATTTCAAATTATTTTGCTATTTAAGTACAATTATTGGGATTTTTTTTTACTAATTTTATGCCAAGCCCGTTTAAAGGATACGTGCATTTTCAAGAGAGACTCGCGGAACTCTTTTAGAGCCTCCTGTATGGAAAGTAAATAAGTAGTCTTGACAGAGCCTTGACAAGATTTGACAGTAAATAAATATAAAAATTATGCTCCACAAGCACGAAATATCAAATCGATATTTTGATGAATTTCTTTATACAGGGTGCTTCGGTTTGTTTAGGACAAACTTTCACATGAGATAGAATAAGTCATTTTATATCATAAACATAGGTCGTAAAGTTCTTCGTTTCTGAGATACAAGGCGTTAACAATTTCGAATTTTTTTTTTAATTTTTTAATTTATAAACTATTAAAGATATTTAAACTAAATGTGGCACACAAGATAAATGTATGCAGGGACATGTGTAATACCAAGTTTCTAAATTAACCAGTGGCGGAGATACGGTTAATCGGTACCAATAATTAGATAAAAAATTTCACCGTCACCGTCTCGCCGCAATGTTTTTTTTATCAATTTTTACATTTTGGAAAATTTTCCAGTAGCATAGACACACGCAAGGGTGGGATTAATTTTCAGATAAATCAATTTATCTAAATCATTTAATAATTTTTTTGTGGCATGTCTACGCCAATAAAAAATTTTCTTAAGGATTTTTTTAAAAGAAGCGAGTAATTTTCATGACACATTTTCCGTTTTGGGTCCAACTTTTATCGAAAACTATTTTATTAGTAATTTTGTAGCAAAAATTGATGCAAAAAATTGCGTCTAAACGGTGACATATACAAAAACATGTCAAGAGGCACTTTTTGTTCGACGCTGTCTAAAAATGACATCATTTTTTATTCCGTTCAGGCCTGTACTAAGTATTCTTATATAATTATTACTGATTACCCGTATCTCCGCCACTGGTTAATTTAGAAACTTTGTATTGATGAATCTAATAAGGGGAACAGCTGTCGTAGTCTACCTTCTCGAACGATTCAAATATGAAAAGAACGGCACATCCATTAGAACTTGGATGTTGGTATGATAATACCAGTTGCCGAAATTTATACTCCCATGAAGCCGCCAACTTTCTTTTTGTAAAAAATCTATTGGGGACGTGACATTTTATCATCTTTTTAAAAGGTCGAATTACAAAAAGTCGAAATACGAAAAGTCGAATCACAAAAGGTCGAATCACAAAAGGTCGAATTACATTTAGCGAGTAATTGAAAATTATGAGTCGTGGGAATACCAATGTTGTGGATTGGCGGAAAAATGGTCGAATCACAAAAAAGTAGAAAATGCAAAAAACTGAATCACAAAAGGTCGAATCACAAAAAGTCGAATTGACAAAACCAAAGGTCGAAAATAAAAGGTCGAAACACAAAAGCAGGAAAAGTTTATTTTGCATCCTTGTATCTTTTGCGCAAAGGATACAGAGTGTCTCAAAAAAATCTTAGTACAAAAGTAAGCACCACAGTTTTATGTGTAGTTTGTTGCAAAATATACAGGGTGTATCAAAAAACTGTGATGCTCACTTCTGGCCTAAGCTGAAGTCAGTAATGGGTACCTAGTGACAAAATTTTCTTTTATACATAAGAATATATAAGCCTTCGGCATCGGCGTATAGCTGCAGTTTGCCTTTTTGTGCTCAAAATGTTATTTTAGTTCCTTTTAGCATCAAGCTATCAGAACATCACAAGTTTGAAAAATCCTCTGTTGAACTGTCAGCTAAAATATTGTTGACTTAATACAAAATAATAATATATCTAGGTAACCATGTGGCCAAGCAATAAGTACTATTAAAATGTCTCTAGGGGTGTCATTGTTACACGCACCAATTTGTTCCTTTGCGTTTTACAAGCGGTTCAAAAGCGAACGAAATAAGAAGAGCGCCTTAATGGTAACTTTATGGAAAGCGCGGTCTTAATGAATTTTATGGGCGTCTGTTCTCGAGACGGTCTGGTGATTTAAAATATTGTTCGGTGAGTCGTTCCACCGTTCAGAAGAGAATTCCACATTCCACGCAGTGAATCAATCCTTTTGGAATTTAATATTTTTTCACCAGCGCCACAGATTTACGATGGGGGCATCTTCTCGCGCTTCTTTGTTGCTGCAAGACGCAGAGCTTGGCACCGGCAACCTTTTGACTTGAGGTTCGATTTTCATTTGGTTGCAGATTTTCATTTGGTATTCTATGCATACTTAAATACAAGATAAAAAGCGTTGATAGAAAAATCCGCTTGGAGAGAAACATACATAAAAGTGGATGCAACACATTATTCTTTAATGGTAAACATAGTAGGTATATTTTGATGCTTAAGGCTTGTTCTGTCCTGCTAAGATATCTAGTCGATTCGAAAATTGCAGTGAGGTCAAAGCTATAGTAGCTATAGTATTACAAGCTGAAATTAAGGGCGTGGTTGATATTTGAAAAGGGCACTGAAAGCATGTGTCATTTCTTTTCAGAATCAAACTCATGGTCGACTGCGACCACTTTTTGGGGTCGAAAATTCGAGAATTTAATTAATTTTGGAGATTATTGGGGATTTTTTAAAGAAAAAAGGATCAACGTATTCTTATTTAGTCAGAGTACACAAATTAAGTTCGGTTTCAAGAAATACGAAAAGGTTTCTTAGAAATGGACGCATTTCTCGGACATGTTGGCATAATTGCAGTTATCATACCACAGAATAATTTTTAATCTGTTGTAGTTTATTTTTTTCTTTCCTGTCAGCAAGTCAGCAGCATTGTTCGAGAAATCTTATATCAAACCATCAAAGTATACTAATATCCAAGTAGCTCTTTTAGATTAAATGGAATTGGAGGTTTGTAGGTGACTATAACCAGACATAAAAAGATAGTGAGAATATAGGTAACAACCTGGACCCGAGTGTGAGCATTATTAGGTACATATTCGGCAAATATTGGAATTGGAATATCAAGGAGCAAAATTTGTCAGATAATATTCAAAAATGCGTATTTTAACAAAAATATGTTAAAATGTAAAATAATTTATTTTAAATATTATAACACCTGTCAATATACAAAATTTTATATTTAATCACAGCAAAATTTTGATATAACTATTATATAATATACACATTTTAAATATAAATTTCTAGAATGCAGATATTTTACCATTTAAAATCATTTAAATTTACAAAATTCAAGTTTTTTAAATAAAAATAGAGGGGCGCTTTTTATTGATTCGATAGTACCCCTAAAAATGTTCCAAAGCAAGTTTGTATTTTTTTACCATCAGTTTTTGTAGCAAGTTTTGATACATTTATGAATAAATATGTTTGGGAAGTTATATAGGTATTTCAACAATAAGAACTAGAATTATTTATACCTATTTGTTTAAAAACGTTAAAGTGAATGGGCGTTTGTTAAAAGTGATTTTTATTTTGGATTTCCTTTGATGCAAATGTAAGTAAATACATAAATGTTGTTTATTAAATTCTACATTTATGCAATTTTTATTTCTCTTATTTTTAGGCTTTCACGGATGTTTTCCATGTGAGAATGAATTTCCGGATTGTTGAGTCGTGGTCTAGACATTCGCTAATCTTAACTGGAGAGCATCTTTTAGTGGTGACTCGTCCATTGAAGTAATATCTGGCGATCTTACTGATAATAACTTGCGATCCAACATAGGACGAGTATTCACTGAAGATGCTTACTGGTACTTTGTACGATCAGCAAAAACACGTCTGAAAGATTTCCATCGACCACAGCGGGACAGCCTGAAAATTTGCTCTCATCTATTAATTTATATTAGGTATATATAAGTATTACCAATTACTACAAAATATATTTAAAATATCACTAAAATAGTATTAAATTTAATAATACGTATTATTATTTTTATTTTAACTTCAAATATACCTAGCTACCTTTTTTTCCGTTAATATGATGTGGTAGGTGGGTAGGTACTTACGATTTTATTGACAGCGGTTTATTTTGGAAAATAACAATAAGTTAACTTTTCTCACTAATTTATATGACAGATATGAAAAAAGAAAGATACCAAAAACAAATACATAATTTTAATTTTATATTGGGGTATAATTTTTTATAGGATACATCCGCCATCCGCCATTAGTCGTTCGGGTCACTTCATATTAACAAAAATGTTATGGCCCCTTAGGGTATGGTGCCTCATATTGTGTACAAAGGATTTAAAAATAATCGAAGTAGTGCCAACAAGGTGCCAACGGAAAAGTGTTGCTGAGAGAGGCATTTTCAAGAGCACCTACTACCAGAGCATATAAAACAACCAGCAGTTTATAACTTACTCTTGAGAAATCGTCAGCAAATTTAATGACCTTGAGCCATATTGGGGGAATAGAAGTCACAGGTGTAGTCGGGAAAATCAATTCAGAAATACACAGTAGTATTTTATTAGTAAAGTATATAGTGTGTGATAAGCACAAGCAGCTTTGACTCCTTCCTGGGATTCTTTATTTAAAGATACTAGCAAAAAGCACAATTTACAAAAAAGCACACTCCACGGCACTGTAATATCTCTCCTACAGCTAAAAAAGAACTGCCCAATCGCCCCGACACTGCATCCATTTGACAGAATTTTTTCCCAAATGGCGGCTGCGCGAACAGGTGCGCAGAATTTTCCCGCCATGGGGAGTTTTACTGTTGGTTGTTTTATATGCTCTGCTACTACTCGATGTGTTTTTTGGCAAGTTTAAGTAGTGAGTTCGGCAAAGGGATCTATTGTAGATCCTCCCGATTTAACAGATTGATGTCAATAATTAATTATTGAAAATTAGCTATTTCCAAACCTTGCTCGCAGCTCGCAGCAGCCCTCCTTTCGCAACCGCCCGAAGCTGCCGAATGCAAAACCAGCACCGTCTGCATTTCCGCTGACGCCGCTCCCGCCGCCCTCTCCGCACCCCACACCGCCCCCCCCCTCAGCTTCCCCCGCGCGCGACCCGGCAACGCCGCCTCCTCTCCGCGCCGCCGGCCGCCGGCACCTCGCTCCACGTGCTCCCCCGGCCCCCCACCACCGTCCGCCGGTCCGCGCACGCGCGCCACCCTGCGCACATGGCATGCCGCCGCCCGGCCGGCCGGCTTCTCCTCGGCCGGCCGTCAGTCCGCGGTCGGCGCCAGTCCGCGCAGCACGCTCCGTTCATCGTAATTAGAGCCGTTTCCCCCGTGCCGCACGTCCACCAACGATAGCAACAAAACAGGCACGATAACACTGACGAGAAGGACCCGGGATGCCGGCCTCCATCGGCGACGAACGCGCGCTCCAGCTCGCGCTGGAGCTGAGCATGCTGGGGTTCGGCGAGCCGTTGGGCGCGCCCGTCGTGGTCGACCAGGTCGAGCCCGAGCTCGTCGGCGGCTTCGTCAGCCCGCTAGCCGGCCTGGAGGAGGTGCGCAACAAGAAGTCGCAGAACATGACGGAGTGCGTGCCGGTGCCGAGTTCAGAGCATGTGGCGGAGATCGTCGGCAGGCAAGGTAGGCAGGCGCGCGACTCTGGTGGCGGTTTTTTTGGGCGGGGAACCCGCAGCGTTGAGGTTATGGGCTTGGCGGGGAGGCGTGCATGCGGTGTGTGTGGCTTCGGGTTGGTAGTTGGTATGCCGATTTCCAAAACATTCATGTGTTTGGTTTCTACAGGGACTTGAACTTGCAATACCTACAAGTCCTGTGTAGAAACTTCATTTTGGCCCGGACGGTACTACCTATACTCACATAATATACCTAAGTCGCATAAGTAGCTTTCAAATGGTAATAAATAGGTACATACCTAGGTAACTTCCTTTCCACTGGCAAAGAAAGGATTTGGAGTGATGAGGAAATTCGGAGATACCTACCTAGTGAGGCTTTGTAAGAGGTGTTAATTACCTACGATTGTACTTATATGATTACATAAAGTATGTAAGGTAAGTAGCTAAAAACCTAATAAATAATGCTTTTGATGGATGATGACATTATGAGACAAATAAAGAGAAGTGGATGAGGAAAAGCAATGTTTCTTCTAAAAACGAAAATTCTATATTGTAGGCGAACGTAGGTACCTACCTAGGATTGAGGTTTAATAACAACTAGGTACCTACTATAAAAATGAATTTCATCCGAGATTGCAACTCACCAACTTATACAGTGACCGGCAGAAAGTTGGACACAAATGGAAAACTTTTTATTATTAATTTCTGAGAAAATTTTATTCTTGATAAAAGTTAGTGCATCATTTCAAACTCAAAACGCACATATCAAAATTTAAATATCTCTTTTTGGATACGAGGTAGATTCAAAAATGTCAAAATAACTTAAGAGCAAAGTACCCTTATTTTTTAAAATACGGTAAAAAGTTACTTACAAAAGTTGTTTGGAATCAAAGGTGGATGTCAGATTTAAAGTCACAGCCACCTAGTCAAAAAAAGAAATTAAACTTTTTTTTTGTATTTTTTCGACCACCCTGTGTATTACAAAAAAAACAACAAAATACTGCAAGCGCAACTTATCATCGGATAACACATGAATTTGCTACTAAACTTTAATTTTGTTCGATTAGCAGCTAGAAATTTAAATTAATCGAAATCAGAGTTTAAAAATATTAAATTTTTGTGTCCAACTTTCTGCCGGTCCCTGTATTAACAACTACAAAATCTAATAAAGAAATGCTGTACAAAAAAGACGAATTCTTGCAAATTTATCTATGATAAAATTAATTTTCGAGTTGAGTGCAAGGATTGAGAATATTTTTGTAATTCTGTGATTGATGTTGTTAGTGGGGGGGGGGGGGTTACATAGGTACCTCTACCTATTTACCTTGGGTTAGGTACCTTCCAAGAACTACTTTCTTACCTAAGCTAAGTAACTTACCTATGTCAGGACTTGATATTGAGGGTTGAACTAAAAATATAAATATACCCAGTGTTGTGTACCTAGGTCAAAAGGTGGTAAATAGAGGTTTATTTAATATTTTACGAGATTTGTATGAGGGACATGAGGGTTGTTGGCCCATTTTTGACCAGTGATATTGGGCCTGCGTCTTTCTATAGAAGCATGTGAGAACGAATCGAATTACGTAGTAGATAAAATAGTAGGTCATTTGAATTACCGAGAAAATTACATTGAGCTGATATTTTTTAATCTATCCGGAAGACCTACCTAATTTTTCCTGAAAACACCAGGATGGCCGAAAAGGCAATTGAAAGAAATGAAAATTAATGGATATTTTTTGACCACTCCCATTTTATTATTTATTTATTATTGTCTATGTTTCTATATCTTTCACTCGCTACCTACTATACCTAATGGATGATATTATGATAGAATAGTGGATTGTTATAAACCCAGTCAGCTTATTTTTTTATTGTCTTACTCTTTATTTCTATGGAGATTTTTACATTATACTGCATATTATAATACCTACCTGCCTGTAGCTGTAAAAGGCCCAGTTAAAAGGTGGAAGATTACCTAATTTTTATTTTAGACACCATGCGAAAGTAAACACACCATAATTTACAGCCATTGTTTGATAAAATTTATTTGTCGTGCCGCCATGGACAATTTCATATTAGGCGCGACAACACACATATCGACTTTTTTTATAACCCAACCCAAACTAGTTGCAAAAGTTCATTACCCTACATAAATAAATAGCGACTATCAAATTCAGGTTTCGTTACTTGGAATTGGTTAGCAGAAAACCAACAACGCGAAAAAAGTGGAAACTACCTACTTACTTGCTTTTGCTTTGTTCGTGGATTGTTCCATACGATAATTCTACCCACAAGTGTAACTCTGCGATCGATGGGCCTCCTTCACATCACATATATCCAGATCGAGGTACCTACAGATGTTTCATATTATAGAATATACCTACCGAGATAAGTACCTACCTACCTATTATAGTAGGAAGAACCATGAGCCAAATGAAAATATCGCAGGAAGTGGTGTTCAAGTGCTATTCTAGGAAATTGTGGGGGACTCTATTTCATCATTTGGACTTAATGTTGGAACAAGATAAGATGCCTTAAAAATAGATAAAGTAATGTAGGTTAATTAGTTGAGTATTTAGAGGGTATTACACCTGATGTTTTGATGCTTGTTTACCAAGCAAACTCTGTAACGAAACTCTTTCAGTGACTAAATAATTGAGTTTCTCAACGTTGCTAATAAATGATAAAATGAAGCTGAGGGGGACCAGTAGTGGATCTCGTACCAAACGAAGGCCCATAGAAGGAATAATAATGGATGATCTGTGACCCATGGAACTCTTTTCGACTTAGAATTCAGGACACAATGTTGGTGGAGCACCGTTGGTGGTATATATATGAAAAAACCCTGCTTATCCTAGATATTGACACGCGCTATTCAAAATACCTCTCGAACTGCACGAGGGCCCAAAATGCGCATTAGCCCAGCCATAAATAAAGATTATACACGGGCCTGTATAGGGTTCTAAATAAATTTGCTGCGGACAGACCGGAGAGGAGCAGCTGCTCTTCGGATTCCGTGAACCTCTCGCACACAGGTAGGCTCGGAAATTTCCTCCGCGTTTTTATTTATACCTGGCCCCGGGGGGACCGATAAGCCGAACAAATAATTAAAAACGGATCGGTCGGCCAGGGCCGGAAAAAAAAACGATTTAACCATAACTTAATATGGGGTCGTTTCGGCAAAAAGATGCAGGAGAGTTAACAACAAATTCTTTTGGGATATATTGGCGGCCGGCTTCATCATTTAGATCAAGGATTGTAAAAAAGATTTTGTAGGTATCTGTGAGATCGTATTCAGGTAAGTAGGTAGGTACCTATATAAAAATTTGTATACACACAGCGAAAGTCTACAGACGTTATTTTGTTAGATGAGAGAAAGCATTTTTCTGCATTGAACCCTACCGATAAAGATAAAAAATCTCGGAAAAAGCCAAGAAAAACTAAGTATTTAATTTTGCACTTTAAACTCGATGTGGTTGGAGAGGAAATGTGTTAGATAGGTACATACATACTTTAAGTTTCATATTCATTCATTAATATTTAATTGTTCCTATAGAGATGCAGCTTGTAAAGAAAATAAGTGATCTTTTAAAATTTCATCGACAGTTTCATTGAATGATACCTGCCTACGCGCAAAAAATAGGCTGGATTTTCGATAATATCCAGTAGCGTACTCCAACATTCAACTGCCACAAAATAAACTTCATCTGTTTGATTTTTGGTGTACTTAGACTAGTATGAATATGCATCGAAAAATTACGGCTTTGGTTCGAATCATCGATTTTTAATTAGCTAAGGTGTAATTAACTGGCTCCTTTATTTGACAACCGGCGACCGAATCAAGAGCTTTACAAACGATGAATATGCATCGGCAGACATCCTCAAAGAGTGCGGTGAGACTAATTACCTTCTTTCAAAACAATTACCGCACGCTTTAATATTTATTAAAACCGCGCGTCTACGCGTTGGTAAACAGCACCAAGATTATGCTCCTTTCTCTCTTGCCCGCGCCGAAGAACCCATTGAAAGCGACCGCGTCTCGGCGGCTTTGACCGTGAACCCGCGCCCGTTCGACCATTGTTTTTGCAAGAAAAACGTAAATTGTCATTCAGACGCGGCGCAATCTCGACGCGTACCACACGCGTTTCAAGGCTCTCCGAGTGGTATTTTCGGAACGGTCTATACCTTCGGCATGGGGTATCATTATAAGAATATAAATAAAAGCCGAAGAAAGAGCGACCGGCTCTGCGCTACAAAGGAAACGCGTTTGCCTCGGCGACGTTTCGCGGCGATGGTCCCTGAGGTTGTTAGCCGAGACCCTGGGACCAGTCACGAATTAATTGTATCTGGTTTGGATTGGATGTAATGTGCGTTGGGACGATTTGTAAGATACGTTTTGTTTTTAGGGCGCGTTATGAAAGTATTGACAAAATTGTTTGTAGGATATACAAGATGATTCGCCAGTCAAAAGTCACCAGGGCCCTAACCTTTTTATGTAACCTTGCTGCCTCGCTTTCTGCACTTCGCATTTGAAGTAATTAAACTAGAGATGGGAAAGTTTCCACTTTACGAAAATTCCCGGAAAGTTTCCGACAAAAATTTCCGAAACTTTCGGAAAGTTTCCAGTGTTCTTTTTTTAAGTGTTTAGTTTAATTAGTCACACTTAGAGCTTTCCAAAAATACCAAATATGTCATATTTTGAGTGAAATTTGTTAAAGATGTTGCAGAAAAGGTATAATATCACAAAATGTAAAAGGTTTGCTTTGCAATTGGTATTTCGTGATTATAATCCAAAATTTCACTTTCAGATTTTAAATTATTACTATTATTATTTAATTACTACCTACAGTAAAAAACGTAGGAAGTGGCAGTTTTTTTTTGTTAAAAAATACTCTTTTGTAGATTTAGTTGGGACAAAAAAACATTACTTCCGCTAAACCGAAAGTGATATGCAACCGTGTTGTGCAGATTTTTTATTCACGTTACTAGTCTAATGAAAAATTGCAACAAAATCGCCATCTTAATTTAAAAAAAAGGTAATTTGGTGATAACTTTTTTGTTTGAAATTAAACTGTTTTTTTTTTCTTGGCGGAATTCAATTTCTTGAGAAAGAAACAACACAAGTTTAGTGTTTGAACCACCAATGTATCTTAAAAATTACCGAGATAATGGCTAGTGACATCTTAATTGCGTCACCCTGTACAAAAGTAAACATAATAAAATAGAAAACTGATAAAACATAGATAAATAAAAAAGATAAAACCAAATAGAAATATATAATAAATTCACATATTCATATTATGATTATTATTTACCTACTTTAATTTAATTTAAACTTATTAATTCAGAAGTCAAAAGTATACAGAATATAATAAAATATATTTTATCTGGTCTATACGCGACTGAATTTAAGATGCCAATGCCCCGACGGGACTATGCGAACTAATATATGGGCCATCGTCACCATGTGAACGGTGCTAGCCACCGGGTCTACACTGCGTTGTTCTTTGTTGTTGTTCATTGTTGGCATGGCCCATAGACTAGTTTAGCATTGAGCCTATAGGGGGCGTATTTCTTATATTCAATGGCGTATAGCACACAGTTCATGATTCTTCTTTGTATTTTTTAGGTTATGTCATGAATCTTGGCCACGCATTTATGGCGGCAAATTTTAAATTTGTACATAAATTCCCGGAAAATTTTCCGGGAAAGTTTCCCAGGAATGTTTCCAAAACTTTCAGGGAAAGTTTCCTAAACCTTCAAAGTTTCTTCCCGGAAAGTTTCCAAAAATGGAAACTTTCCCGACTTTGAAAGTTTCCGTTACCCGTCTCTAAATTAAACCAAGATAAAAAGCCAAGAGTCGATTTTTGCTCAAAAATTAAATTTTGCATTATTTAAGAGTGCAAGTTCTAATCTTATACGGGCCCATATCATCTTTTTTTGTTGAATTAATATCTCTGAACTTCATGCCTCCGCCACATATCTTCTAGAATCAACCGGTCTATTATGCTTTATTTTAATGTTTGTTTGCCTTTTCTTATTTGGTTGTTTACATCCAAAGTTAATTCTCCGGTTGCCCTCGTATTTTACCGAGCTCGTACCGTACATAAACACAAACCGATCGTCCATTGTTTCGTATCAAAGAATACCCAAGCCGACTGCGACGTAGTGAACAAACTCGCGTCCTTGACGGGTCTCTCACGAGATTTCAAGGTCAGGCCAGGCCTGCTGCGACCGTTTTCACCGGAAAAAACCGGGACAGAGTGTATAGAGCGTCCGTCGGAGGGAAAGAAACGAGGGGGTGGCGCAGAAAGGCCTTTTTCTGTCTTAAATTGATTCGACGGTCTTAGACAAATTAGGGACGATCCGTTCGCTCATTAATTAAGGTTTAGCCGTGGAAAAACCCGTCGGGGTAGGTCTGGAAGCAGGTAGGCGTGGAAACGGCATATGAATCTAACTTTTTGTGACTTAGGCCGTGGAGAATTGCGAGCAGATGTTTAAAAATAGGTTTTACCTGAGGAAAAATAGAATCCATACAAATCTCGCTTGTTTTGAAGCATAATGGTATAATATAACGGCTTTGGTCGTTAGTCGTTCGCCCTCGATAATGTTCGTTCAGCCCTCGGTTCAGCCCGAGAAGGGGGGAGCCAACGGGCAACCCCATGGTAACGGCGCCAGCAGTTACAGGCCAACCGAAATTTACAATTATACTTACAAAGCATTTCATACAAAGGATCGACGTTTGGAAAAAACATTTTTCGCTCAGCGACTTACTGAATATATCTTCCATCTTGATGACCGTTTTAAGGTAATTCAATACTGTGTTTGATTTTCAGAATGCTTTATCAATGCTTGTTCATTCATTCAAAAATCAAACTGCGCGTTTACTACACCCAGTATACAGTGTGTCTAACGACACTTTTACAAAGAGTTATCGCAAGTTCCAATTTGTAGTAAATTCAAATCGCAATTTTTATTTTAATGAAAAATGCAAGTTAACGACCGCATTTTATTATGGTTATCAACCAATTATGAACGCCGTGACGCCACTGCGGTTTGTTTATTTATGCCTGTTATAAAATAACAAAATGGTATTTCACTTCTTGCGGATTTACGCGTGAATGTCAAGATTAAATCGCGAAAAAATAGTTTAATTGTTTAGGAGGTTTTTGGTCCCGAATAAATTAAAGTAGTTACGTAAGTCGGTATATTTCGGAGCCATTTCGGACGAGAGGTGCACAACCCGCAGGTTCAGGTTCAAGAGATGCGGCATTTGCGTATTTAAAGCTTTATGTAATTTCAAAATGAAGCGCACTAAATTTAGATCTAGAGCCAATGACCCAAGTGATCCGTGGGTCCTAAAACGACGATCATCGTCTTAGACTCTATTGTGTGTACGGTTTAATCAAATTTCCTGTTTTTTGAGTAGGTAAGGTTTTTTTGGGGAGAATGGCGAAATGAAATACGGAATTCATATAGGATAATTAAGCGGCAAATTCAAGTTAAAATTAAAACAGATTTTAGATTTTTTCAAGGATATTTATTTTGTCTATATTTGAGGGTATATTTAACAACGTAGTTAAGTTTAAAAAGTACAGGGTACAGGTACATAACAACTCTTTTCGCGATTATTCCTCTGGACTCGCCTATGGATATCTAAAAAATCGAACAATCGATTTATGAGTTTAGGAATAGACACAGGGCGATGTTAAAAAGCTGTATCCCTGAACAATTCACCTAAATGAAAACAAAGTACAAAAACATATACAGGGTGAGCCAGTTTTTTGTAGCAGGACTATTAACATTGTATATAATGATATTTTAAACTGAAAATTTCTTATGAAAACGCTTCATTTTCAAGATACAGGACGTTGAAATTTGAAAAAATATACCGAATATTTTTTTATATCTTCCAAACAAATAAGTAGAGTTATTGAAATGAATTTTGATGTGAAATATTATATCCAGGTATTAGATAGCAACATAATATGTTAATTTCGTTATTTCCTTGCAACCAGTGACAGAGGCACGTAGTTTGACAAACAAGATGATACCTATAGATCTGTATAAAATTAGAACTCAATTTATACTGACTCTTAAATGCTAAATTTAATTAAGCAAAAATTGGAATAAAACAAAAACATTCTCTTGACTCTCTTTTATGTTACGGTTTCTTGTCTAATTTCACTTTTTGATTCATTGTTCATTCGTGTCAAAAAATTTAAAAATCAACTCAAATTATTCATATATATGAAAATTTTTTCAAAAATTATTAAAATATCGTCTTGCTTTGCAATAAATTACTATGGCAATAAATAAAAGGATAAATCGCCTACTTGCCGCACCGCGGCTCTGCAGCGCTGCGCCAACTTGTCTCGACAAGCTTTGCATGTAATAAATAACGCAAGAGTCTTGCTAACACGAGTCTTGGCAGCAAGTCTCTTACTGAAATGACTTTACTAAACAAAAACTGAAAGAACAAGTAGTTGCAGGAAGTCTTACTTGCAAGGACAAGCTTTTTTACAGCAAGAGTCGCGCAAGACAAGAATTAATTTAATTTATTGTCTTGCTTTGCAAGACAAAGCAAGAATAGGCCTAGCAAGACAAGAAATCTTGTCTTGTGAAACACTAGCTCTATTCATGGTTAATGTTTGGGGGTTTTAAAATTAGGATATAAACTAGGTACACTCTATAACGCCTCAAAAAATTCATGGAAAAAAGCAATACAAAATACATAAAAATACTAATATGTAATTAAGAAATGTAATTTCTTTGTTCTCCACCATGCATTGTAAACAGCAATCAATATGAGTTGTGAAAACGGCTCCGAAAAAGTTGTTCATCTTGGGTGCCGCCATGTCGTCGTTCTTGGTGCTCTCGAAGACCGGTGGGAACCTTTGTCGCTTCGACATTGGCGAGGTCAGTTTCGTCGCAGCGTGTAATAACATAATCTCGGCCGTCCGTTTGCGCAAATAACCTACCGATCGTCGATTTTTTCGCTGGAACCCCATTAAGTTGCGGCGTTTATGCGGTTAAACACCTTGCCAGTGCGCGCGGCGCAATATCCATAAACTGAATTCTATTTCATTATAAACTGATGGTTGCCCTCGCATACGGCTCGTCGTCCGACCGGCCACATTCGTGAGAAAGTCCCGAGATGGTGCAGAGGTAATTGGTTCTCGGGTTTTTTTCCGGTCTTCCGAAGAACACACGGGGAGAGTTGCAACACACAAAAAATATACTTCTTTACTGTAGGTGCACTTTGTGCTTCAATTATCATGTTAAACTCCACAATCAGAAAGGTAGAGCTCATCTCTTCCCCATGCTTCACAAAAATATCTTCTTTCCCCATGCTGTATACAAGACAGAAACACCGAAGATATTATAACAAATAGAAGGGTCACTTCGAATATGGTCGAGATAATGGTGAAGGCGACGGGAACGGAGCTTTTCCTTTTGTGGTTCCAAATCTACTTTTCGTCCCCCGTCGCCTGGACTATTGTTAGACGGGCAAATTCAAGTATATATACATTTGTAGTGCCTGCCTGCGTGGTTTCCTCTCGAATCTGCTGTCCACAATGATACTTCCAGCAGGCAAACCTAAGTGCTCACCTCCGCTGATGAGTGCCGGGTAACCCGAAACCCCGAACCACCATAAAGTAATCGAATGATCGACATTCGATGCCGACGTCCTCCGGATGTTCGATTCTTTGTCTTCGGTTCGTGTCCCCCGCATCGGACATTCATAGTCTCGCACGACGTGACTCAGTCGATCGCAGGAAGTTGTGAATCGCCTTCATGACGACCGGCGCGTGTCTTTTATTAATTCAATGAAAAAAAAAACGAAATTAAAAACCAAAAATTAGATTCCACAATTAGTACCCACCTATGTGTACAGAATGAATACCTAATAGTTATTATTTGGTTATTTTTGTTTGATAAACAGGCATCTATTGACTTGGACTTCAACAGCTTTGTTTTCTAAAAATGTGAAACGCTTCACGATTTTGCGTTCCACATTTTTAGAAAACAAAGTTGTTAAGTTATTTTTTGAGTTAAGCGTTCAAAGTTTCGTTCATTTACTGTTATAAATTTATGAGTTTTCCTCGCAACTTAAAATGTTGTCTTTTAATCAATTTGGTTTATCGTGGCAAGAAACCCTGTTAAAAATTAAATGGATCTGCGCCACAGAGAAATTACTGAAAATATAAGTATTTTTATTTTTACTTTTATTATCCGACAAAATAATTTAATGTTTACCGAAATCTGATGTTTTGGAAGAATTTCCACGTTTATTTTAATCATTGTTTTCCTCATATTCGTTAGCTACATGTCTACGGTTCACTCATTGTTTACCTGTTCGTAATTTCTAGAAATACCCGTTCCCAAATCTCCCACGACACGTAGGAATGCAGCCGTTTTATCTGTTGTTATAATTTCGAACGACACATTTTTAATAACGTCCACTAAATTAACCAGCGGCACCCAAAACAGGTCAACATAACCTCCCGAGTTTTTTGCCTTTCCGCGAAGGCGGCTGTGGCGGCGGTCGATTCTCCTTTGTTTTTCGATAAGGTCTGGTGGGCCGAGGACGCTGCCGACCATCAAGGAGGCCGCGCCGCTCGATTTTTGGGTCCATGCATGTTTTTTTCGGGTCGGGAGTTTTGTTTTTTTATTGGAATTTTCGAACGGCTAGACGCCAACACAACAAAACAAAAATTTAAAACGAATTACTACAAAGAAGATGCTGAGTTCTGAGTTATAGTAGATACCAAAATGTGCGAGGCACCGATGTACTGTCTAGAGCTGAAAATAACTGCACCTATACTAAAATCGAGAAACTCTTACGCCTGTCGTAAACAAGAGCACGTGCATTGAGATATTGGCCAGGGCCGCACTGACCCATGGCCTTTATTTAATTTTAGTGTTATAATTGTTTACATCAAAATATTTCGGAAAAAAATTATTGGCTGAATTAAAATGGCTCAAAACATCCATAAAATTATTTGTGGCAGTGTCTAAATAGCTGAAAACAACAAGATAAAACCGCATAACTATACTTTTGCGATCGAGTACGTGTCTGTTGCCGAGTCGGGTGAAGTTTTATAGCCTACCGACCAATCGCGGAACGTCATTGAACACGTGGTTTTATTTACGCCAGGCGTACGGATTGCTCGATTTTAGTATAGTATCTATTTGATTCTGATTCATTGTTATTTATTTACGCCTAAAGTCAGAGGTCTTTCCTAAGTAAATAATAATGTAGCCAGAGAAGTTTGCTGCCTCCTTATTTTCTGGAAGGTACTCTAACAGGTTTTTTGCGTTGCGATATTTCAAGTCGACGAAATATACAAGTGTTTATTCTTAAAACAAAAACGTCGAATTGCACCGCATTCTGAAATGTTATCTCTGTTATTATTCACTATCTTTCTGATTCACTGTTGTTGTCTTGTCTAGTTTAGCCACTTATTTTGCCGAACTGACCTTGCCGAGAGCAACTGATTAACTGGTCGTTATCATAAAATTACAAAAGTGGTACCTGTTTTAATTAAAACCTCACCGAAAAAACGACGTGTGGGATCTTCAATAAAAGTTTTATTGCTCCCAAAATTTTTGCCGGACCACATCTGAGGTGGTCCCCAAAAAAGAAAGGTAACCTAATAGCTGTTTCGGTATGCTGATTTTCGGTTTGAACAATTAATATTGGTTTTCATGGGGTATTTTGTTCGATATAGAAAACAACAATCATGCTAGCGGTTATAACCTTTGAGATGATAATTCTGCTTAATTTTTTATTGTTATTGAAATTGAGATAAGGTTTAATTTCAATTTTTAATTATCTTTTATTTTGTTTCCGGTAAGACGTACAAAGATACAGTCGACATAAACAAATATACTGTATAGTGTACACAATATTAATATTCCATATGTACACTATAAGACGTAAGAAATGTCCTCACACAATTTAATTATTGCGAGTACGTAAGTGATTCATGAATTTAAATTTATTTTTCAATTACCCCATAATAATGTGTGTTGGCAAATTATTGGTTTCTGGTAAAAAATGCCTAGCTAGCATTAATAATTATTAAAAGTTAATTCTCCGGCAATCGGCAATATTTGTTATATTCTACAATATATTCCAAAATTTTTCACATACATATTTCATTTTTTAAAATGCCAAATTTGGTAGATTTATATCGAAAAATTAAATATGGAAAAAAATTTGGTGCCTTGGAAACGTCTATTAGAGCAAAAAAATAGAAAATAATGATATTTGTTTAGCACTCGCACTTGCATTTTTACTTTTCATTAGTATTTAAATAAGCCAAATGAATGTGCTGAAACAGGTGGTTCCGAGGTTCCATCTCTAATGGTTTGAGTCTGTACTAATTTCAAGTTTAGTTTCAGGTTTTTGATGAAATTGATTTTTTCGTTTGGTTTTCATTTCCTTTACCACAAAAACTAAAATAAGACGTCAGACATACGAGTGCTAATGCCAGAATAAATTGCAACACTTCTTTATTTTGATGATTTAAAACATGGTTAACATTTTGGAACAGTCTTTATATACCTGCTTCATGTTGTCACTTCAGAGTTAACTTGTTTAAAAACAAAATATAACCAGCAAGGATATTCAAACAAATTTTATAATAATAATAGTTCTAACTTCCTCAATTAGTCAGTTTCAGAGATATTGATATTGATAATAATAATAATCACTAATTAATTAGATGTAACTTGCAACAATGTTATATCAACAACCATCAATTCGGAACTTAATACAAAATCATTTTGGCCAAAATATGCCTTATACACTGTATTCATTTGAAAACTTTCCACCACCAATAACTTGGAAAGCGCAAAAAATCAAAAATTTGCCGAGACCTCAGCAACCCCAACTTGAAAATCTTAAATGGAAGTACACCACTTACGATACATAATTTTAAAGCTCTTGTTATTACGAATACAACAGTGTGCCGCTTTTTGAAATTGATTCAGATTTGAAGAAGTTATAGATGTATGTACCTAAATGAACAATGTCGAAAGACTACCTAATATCACAAAAACAATGTTCTGGCAAAAAAGTTGTAAAAAATAGGCGTTAAAAATCCTTAAGGATAGGTATACGAAGAAAATAGCTAATAACGTCAAAAAGCTACGCGGACGTATTATTTTCTTTGCTAACGTTTATAGAAATAAAAATCGTTTTTTTTTGCTCATAACTTCTTAAAATCTGAACCAATTTTAAAAAGCGACACACACAATGAAAAGAGCTTTAAAATTATGTATCGCAAGTGGGGTACCAAAAATCGACCTGTTTCGGCAATTTTTTTTGCATTTTACATGTTATTGGGGGTGTTGGTGTCAAGTTTTTAAATGAACATAGTGTATATAAAACTCGAGAAATTCTTAAAAGTTCAATAGGTGACTAACATATTTCGGATTTGTGCCTCTCACGCTCTCACCAAGCCCGTGTATTATTTGTTCTAAGAATGACCGATTTTTTGCAGCGTCTCTTATCCAACCATCAGAACAAGCTGACCACATCCTTAAAAGTGCGTCGACATCTGTGATTTATTTCGTTCTTCCCGTGTTATTTAATATTTTTTCATCTATAATTATCCAATAGCAAATTAATTGGGCACGTAATAGAATTGCCGATTAGCATAACCTGAAGGTAAACAATGGCTGCTGCAGGGTCATTCACACTGCACATTTTAACAACGTAAACGTTATTTTTGTACGCCAACAAACTAAACGTTTCGACACAATATACGAAAAGTTCGAATGGCACACATTATCAGCCACTCTGGTGCATCTTGTAACCCGACAGGAAGTTATAATTTATCTAATTTACGCCCTAAATATCGTTATGATTGAGAGCGGTTCAACTGTCCCCTGGCAGCTGTTGTCTTTCCACCAAAAAAACTAAAAGACCTCGATCGAAATCATCTAGTGAAACCCGGAAATTCTTAAGTAATTCCAGTTCTCTATGGAACATTAAGATCTTTGAACTCGCCGGTAAACGGCCATGAATTGTTCCGTAGACCCCTCAAAATTAAATCGTAATAGACTCGAATAAGGTACTACGCAGAAAAAAGAAAATGCGACGGACTTCGTAATGGGAAGTCGGGATTTTTGACCTCAACCGGTGAGAGAATTGCTAAAACCAAACATACCATTATTAACCTGTGAGGTAATTAGTTAAAGGATAGATACTAATGCACGATGTGTTTGTCGAGTGACTGTTGGGGATCTTTGAAACTATTTTTACATCGTAATTCATCCGGAGAGGTACCGAGTATTGCTGATTGCTGTCATTCAAGGTTCAAGGATAGCAGGTCGAATATACAAGGATAGAGGGAGCAAAAGTATCAAAATGCACACATTTGTAGTCAACCAACATGTGTACAACGTTTATCAGTGAGAGGTTATGTCCTGTGGTCTTTTAAACTACGTCTCTTGTCACAGTCGTTTCACTTTTCCATAGGAACACTGAAATAGTCTTCCAAATTTTAAAGAGTCAGTTCTTGTCAAAGTTATACATTATTGAAATGAAAAACTATTGATCACAAAAATTATAATTATAATTTAGAAGACATGGAGAAAAAATTATTGTTGCTACCACAGTTTTGTATTCTAGCCTATTGAAATAGCTAAATAAAAATTGTTGCTTCTACTACTATTATTTCGTGAATAGCATACCGTGACAGAAGCTGTTCCATAATAATTAATAGACGGTAAACTGTGAAATACACGCCGGTTGCTTCATTAACAAGGATGTTTGTTGTTAATCTCGTAGAGCCATTATTTAGTAATACATTTTAATGATATTAGAGTATTTTAAATTTAAAGTGGAGGGGCCAACATCGAACGCACGTAAACAAGGCTACGTCGTCAATTTTCGAGGTAAGTTTATACCCTATGGCGAGATGAATGTATACGTAGGTTTAATTTTATATTCAGGGCAGGATTGCTGATTTTTTTGATTTTTTTAGAAAAAATCAAATTAATCAGATTTTTTTTTATTTAAATCGGATTTGAATCAAAAAAATCGGATTTTTTTTATTTATATATAGAATTTTTTGTTTAAAGTGGTTTTATTTTTATTATTTTATTAGGAAATTATATTTGATTTTTTTAAACGTATAAATAGATAATGAAAACGTTTTACTTATGTTTTTTATTTAAGGATTTCAGCAGAAAGACAAGTTTTGCAGACTTCTCGGTACCTAGCTTATTTCCTAATTTCCTATGAACCAAATTAAAAGATAAAATGATACGCTCTACTCCTGCTGAAGATGCTACTGCAGTATGCAGTTGCTTATGCATGCTCATTTCCTCTTCAGTTACACAGCCAGTGGCGTGTTATTTACATAATGTAACTACATTAAAATTTTTATTTAAATCAAATGATTTTTTTATTTTAATCAAACGATTAAAATCGCGATTTAAATCAATTGATTTTAATCAAAGCAACTCTGATTCAGGGAGCCTTCGTCCACGTGAATACAGTTTCCCTTTTTGGTTGTCTGAGCTCATTATATCAGTACATCTCGGTACATGTACTTTCGAAACTCTTGAGGATGAAAAGAACCAGGTGCTATAGCTGCCAGAAGTAGACACTTTTCGTCTTCGTCATAATGTTTGATGAAAAAGTCACGTGCCTACTTGACATTGTTCTTACAGGACTCGGAACTAAAAGAATACACTTAATGCAGTATCTACACACTGTGGAACAATAATTCTGTGTGGATTCCGTAGTTTCCTTCAAATCATTGTGCATCCGTAGTAGGTGGCAGCGTTGCGAGCCAAGCATTATTAAAGACTGGCGTGTCCGGTGGTCAATGGCTGGGCTGATGGTACAATGTCTCGCACAGGAAGGGTACCATAACTCTGGGAAAGAACCGTGAAGAAGACACCAGAACCTGGCGCAAGACGCTAGCGCTCGGTCACGGTCTGTAGCAATGCCGCGCGCTCTTGGGAATGAAGATTGTCTACAACGCATAATGGAGTTTTCTAGACCGGCCAACGCAGAAAATGAATTCAGATGAAGAGAAGGTTCCTTGTACTTATTGTTCGAAATAATATTATTTGCAAACCGACAAAGGTAGCACCGTATAACTACTGTACGGTGGTAGTAGTAAGTAGTAAGTTACTGCAGGTTAAAACGAAGAAATATCGAAACATTGTTTATGTTACGTAGATGTTGGTGACCTGAATTTGATATATATGAGCCAAAACAAGGCAATAATGGTCGGGATTAGGTCAAAGAACTTATAGAGATTTTTTTTTTTTTTAATTCATCGACGTTTCGACCTTTATAAGGTCATCTTCAGGATGCTACATAAAAGGACATTTAGATAAAATACACATAAACAAGACCATTTCCTCGTTTCGGAGGTTGACACAGAATTAAAATATAAATTAGAAGGTAATGTAAAAAACCGTGTACTGAGTTCAAATGTAGATAAGCAGAAGATTGAAAAAGTTCATAGGAATACAGGGAGAGACAGTAAAGAGCAACAGCTGTACTAATCATTGAATGCATTTATTTATTAAATTATAGTAAGCACTACTAAGGTGTTGGATATCTAAGTTTTTATTGACGGAAGTTTTGAAACGTTTCTTGATATTAACCATTTCGTGAAAAAGTCTCTTTTTTAAAATTGGTTGTTTGGCAATAATTTTAGTATTATCAAAGTCAAATCGATGTTGGTAAGCTAGTACATGTTCAGCTAGTCCAGTCCTGGCATTGTTCAACAACAAATTCTGAGGTCTTACACTTCTTTGATGTTCTGAAATTCTTTCTTTAAGGTATCTACCAGTTTGACCGACATATGCCTTATCGCAATCCTTGCAAGGTATTTCATATATTATGTTGCTCTTTCGTTCTTTAGGTGTTGTATCTTTTGTTTTGCTATAATATTTCTTAATTGTGTTCTCACATTTAAAGGCAATGTTAATATTGGCTGAATTTAATGTTGTTGCTATTTTTTCTGACAAATGTTTCACATATGGAATTTTATAATAGATTTTGTTATTTGTAATCTTGTTATGGGAAAGATTATTGTTAGAATTTTGATTTGGAAAGCGAATTCTGTTGATAATTTTGGCTGGGTAACTATTTTTCAAGAGAAGAGATTTAATAAGTTTTAAATTTTTTAAGTGAAATTGTGGGTGAGAGAGTCTTAAAGCACGATCTTTTAGGTTATTAATTATATTAATTTTATGCTGGAATGCATGCGTAGAATGGAAATTGAGAAAACGTTCGGAAAAAGTTGGCTTATCTACATTTGAACTCAGTACACGGTTTTTTACTGTGTCAACCTCGGAAACGAGGAAATGGTCTTGTTTATGTGTATTTAATCTAAATGTCCTTTTATATTTTAAGTTTTTTGACAATTGAGATCAACATTTTTTATGTGAGTATTGCCTGTATTTTGGGTTTTTTTTCCTTTTGAAATTGGAGTTTTATGTGTTATTTATTCACTATCTCCCTTTTATATCGTTCAATTTTATATTCCAACCTTAATTATGTATTTTTGTAACATTGTAGCGTTGACTGACGTATTAACAAAGACTGCTCACGGCTGTCATGTTTGACAGTTCTCTGGCTCACCATGCGCTTCCCGGATACAAAATACAATGCAAAATACATTGTTGACCATAGGCGCCACCTACTTTCCAGTACATGAAACTATAGCCGTGAGAAGTCTTATTAATACGTCAGTCAACGATTGTAGCATCCTGAAGATGACCTTATAAAGGTCGAGACGTCGATGAATTAAAAACAATAATAAAAATCTCTATAAGTTCTTTGACCTAATCCCGACCATTATTGCCTTGTTTTGGCTCATATATATTGTTTATGTTATCCTTCAAATCCGTTTGACATTTGCACGGCTCCCCTTGCCACACATTTGCGAATTATTCCCCACGAATTGTGACATGTAATTACATAATGCGATACTAAATTAGTTGGCCGACGGCCGCGTATCAATTAACGATGCTTGTCGTCGTTAATGAATAATTTATAATGACAACAATAGCGTCTGACTATCGGAGAGAGCATACGTGGACGGAGAACAGGGGACGCACAACAATAGTTGAATGGGCCCCGGCTTAAAAAAAACTCGGGATCTCTCTGTGAGACGACAACGTCGCCAGTTTGGTTACCTACAAAACCTGTTGGTCTGTTTAGAAATGGTTTACGCTTCGAGGTTCGGATTTTCGACTAAATTCCACGCGGACAACGAAAGTGGAACTGCAGTCCAGTTCGGACATGTGGATTATTTGTTTTATTCGAATGTTTTCCAGTGGCGGCTCAAACTTACCTAGGTATAGATGAAAATCGTAAGAATTAGTACTCTATAATATATTGAGTTTTCATGAATATTTTTTGTGATTTATTCGAACTATACTAAAATCGAGCAATTCTTAGGCCTGACGTAAATAGAAGCACGTGTTAGATGACGTTCCGCGATTGGTCAATATAGGCCATAAAATATCAGCGCGCCTGGCAACAGGGACGTACTCGATCGCAAAAGTATATTTAAGCGGTTTTATCTTGTTGTTTTCAGCTAGTTAGACACTGCCACAAATAATTTTATCGGTGTTTTGAACCATTTTAATCAAGCCAATAATTTTTTCCGAAATATTTTGATGTAAACAATTGTAAAACTAAAATTAAATAAAGGTCGTGCCTCAGTGCGGCTCTGGCGAATATCTCAACGCACGTGTTCTTGTTTATGCCTGGCGTAAGAGTTAGAGTTGCTCGATTTTAGTATAGTTCGGTTTCCACCGAATACGTGACTTAATCTTTGTTAAATGTTTGTTAATGTACAGGGTTTTCTAACAGAATGTCTCACCTCCGGTATTTTCTTTATTTTGTCCTAACAAAAAAGTGTTTTATATGAAAGTTTCATAACTGTTTGCGAGCTTTTGAGGCCGAAATGAGTGCTGCTTAAAATGAATATGAACATACCTAGTGTAAACTCTATCGGTTTTTCAGAATTAAAACATAATAGACATCTACATAATATGATATGATATGATATTCAGCAGCTGTCACTGCTTAGGCCTTTGCCATTTATCATGTTAACCTTAGATGGAAAACAAAATGTCAGATAAGAGTGATAAGCTTGCAAAACGTAAAATAGTAGTGTCGGCATAATAATAACAATATTATTAGGCTTATTGGACTATTTGGCTTTAGATATACATTTTGGGTTATTTTATCACTATGAATTTAAAAAATATCAAAACTTTTCTAGATACGTTCCTTGTATTAGGGCACAGCTGTGATTAGGGGTTTTTGAAAAATAAAATATATGTCGAACACCAGGTATCATTTTGAACAGTATTTGCAGGGCATGTTATTGATTTTATTGGTAATTATTGTTAATTAATAATATAAGTTGATTTATGAGAAAATATAAACGGTTTTCCGTTTTCTTTCGCCAGGCAAGTTTTATTTTTATAAAATTTTTATTATTTTTTAAATATAGTGACAAAATAATCCAAAGTGTATCTAAAGTTAATATTTTTATATTTTCTATGATAAAGCAGCCAATTTCCATAATCAAACTAAAGTACTACCCTTTAAATTTAAAGGAGCTTTAGTAACAATTTAAACATTGCTTTAATATATAAAAAAGTGAATATGTCGATATACTGTAGGATTTGTGTGCAATATTGGAATTTATCTCGAATCTTACTTTATTAAAAGAGATTTAAAAAGAGTAGGTAACGTGGCAGTGTTTTCTTAGCTTTTTAGTTCGCTTTTTAGCCATACAAAGTGAGTTTAATTATGATGCGAATTTGAAAGAATACTTATACACGATAAAGAAATAATAATTTACGAGAGAGGGCCCACATAAGCCTTTTGCCGTTTGATTCGTAACTGCGCCACTGGTGTTTTTCCAAGCTTGACTGCCACTAGATATGTAAAAGGTTACGGTTCGGTTTTTATTAGACGTTAAGTAATTCCAGTATACCTATGTCACGAATAATATCGGGTAACAGTCCGAGCGAATTTCGAATACCAGTTTTGCATTTATGTGTCCGATTGCGCCACGCGTTTTTCTAAATAAATTAGAAAACAAAACGAGGTGGGTGCGCTGAAAAATCGGGCCCCAACTGGGGCATGTGCGCCGCCACAATAATTCCGGTAGACGCCTTCTGGATGACGTAACAGGGAATATAATAAATCGCGATTTTTACCGAAGATTTTTCGCGCCGAGCGAAAGTGTACGTTTCAATTAGCACTATCTGCGATTGCGCTATCGAAATGCAGCGGTACGGCGCGTGCGAGTCGGCTGGAACTAATACAATATTTATCAGTTCGGACACACGAAAGGAACTGAGGTCCGTAAATCCAGTGCTAAGTACGGTTAAGTGAGCCGTTGGTTAGACGCAAAAATTGCAGCTGCCTTAAATTGTATATTATGTACTTACCTTTCATTTCCTTCGACGACTGGAAGAAATATTACGTCAATGAACCAATTTCCACAATAATTACTCTAGATAATGGGGCTTTGACTACGGCTATGTTCTATATATATCTACCATTATTTATAAGAATATTGTTGAATTAGCAATGTCTTTTCTATTTCAATAAACGACACCAGCACCTGGTAACTACAGTAAGAATTAACTGTCAGTATTGACAGCGGTTGTTCCTGTGTACATTTTAGAGCATGCATAAAATGCGTTGTATTTTTATAACGTAAGAATATTTATATTTCAACGGCTGACCATAAAGATAACAGAATTTCGTCACAGCGAGAAGGTTGTCATGAATAACAAACCAAACATCTGAACAATCCTACTGGTATTGTTTTAAAAGCTTTGAATGTGTCATCATTAAGCTAACCAAACACACCGTTATGGTTTCCCGTTTTCCCTTAAGTAATTTTCTTTATCTAATCGCATTAACGGCCCGCGCTGTATTGATTTACCGACCACCCGTAGTGACTCAAAGTAGAAAAAATGCCTAAGTAGTCGCTACTTTGTTGCAATGCCTACACTCGAACTTTGCTGGCTCATTTACGATAAAAAAATTTGGACAGGAATGTCGATATTGACTCTGGTACGTAACGCGTGTCTCGAGGGTGCATTTTCTATTCGCCCGGCCAATTTATCAAGCGCTAACGCAAAAACAATGGACACATGATTTTTGCTGATGCGAATCTAGTCCAAACAGTCGATAAATAACCTCACTTAAAGTGTCACACGCGACTCCTATCCAACCCGTTATTAAGTAATCTCTCTCTGTGTTTTCTGGTTCGATTTTTGATCGAGTGCTGGGCGTGCACGTATACAATAAAACGGCATTAACAAATCTATTTTCCAGGTCGGAAACTCGACAACGCAGCCTCCCACCTGGGGCCGGAGTCAATATCAAAACGAACTTTCGCTCGTTAATTGTCTCGGTTTCGCAAACAATCGATTGTTTTTTTATTGATTTTCGCGGATTTGGCAACACCGGGCGACCGCCAAATTTTAATACGTTTTGCATACCGGTACAAGTCAAATAGTAGAGCGGAAAAGTTATTTACGCATGGAGAAATATATACCTCTATAATATAATTATAATAACTCTCGCCCTCACAATACTCCAAACTAGGAGTACCCGAGAAGCAACCACATGCTTGTGCGGGGGAGGGGGGGGGGGCAAAGAACACATATGATATTTTACATGCTTCACTATCCTTTCATGAGAATGTTTTAGTCGATTTGTCGTAAATCATACAGATCAATACCTCTACAGAACATTTTTTTGGTATCTTATTTGCGAAGGGCTTTTTTTAGTAATTCTACGTTGCCTGAAAATTTTAACTTTTTGCACAGGCACATTAAAATCATTTTTACAGCCAAATCTTAATGTAAACTGACCGATTTTCGAATTGTTCTATCGAACCAACCCTCGTACATTAAATTTCTGTTTTTATCCCCTTTAGCGATGACCATATTACATCGTACGTGATCAATTTGGGAATTACCTCAATTTAAAGTGGATTGCGTACCAAGCTGAATGGGCCGCAAGACCAATAAATGATCTTCATTGAGCCGTGATGAAATTTATTATACGCGCCTTTTTTATAAGGGCACGTTACAATGTTTCTGTATGTTAACAATACCCATTCTCGGATTTATGGGAACGTTACAATCAGTGCTTCATTTGAAAAAATATGTGCATTTTACACCTCAATATTTGTGATATCATGAACAGCGTCCAGAGATATACTAATAAGTCCGGGCACTCGGCCTTGTGTAAACAAACGTTTCACTCTAAATTTGCGAATATTCCACCTGAAGAGGCATACAAACCTATAAGAATTTGCAAGGCACATTTTGATGATCAGTCATTCACTTCGTCCGGAAAACGTTTAGTAAAAACTGCTGTCCCCTCGGCTGTCCCATTAAGATTACTGCCAGAAGCTTATGGTAAGACGCATGCTTGTGTATGCATAACATTTTGTTCTGTATTGTTTATGTCAATTTAAATATCAAAATATTTACTACAGGATGATTAGTTTAATTCTTTGTCGTTAAGTATTTATTTGTTATTTATGTTTTTTTCTGCTCTATGTTTTGTTAGGCTATATTAAAAATGAACGTAAAACATAAAAAATTGCATTTTTATTCATGTTCCAACCAAAGTCTACAGATATACATACCTACTAATTATGTAGATTCTGGTAATAACAACCTTGTTTTTAATTTAACTGTACCTACCAAAAACTAACGGTACACTTACCTACACAAATAATGTTGTACCAAAGTCTACAAATAGGTATACTATAATATTTGTAGACTTTGGTAAATAATGGAAAGTCAATATGAACCTGCCCCCGTATAACTATCTTGGCGATTTCGTTTAGTCGCCCTTGTAAATGCAAAGCGTGCGAGGTGACGCTGATTTACGACCGGTCGCAAAAAATTGTCGGCTTTTCCGAGAGATCAAAGAATTGAGTGGACTTTATAAGTATTTCTAGACTTTGTCATGAAGTCGTCATAATGTCACACGTTTTCTTAAGTATCGCGCAGGTGTTGGCTAGTCAGCTATCGATTAAACCCAATAACGCTGATATAATAGCCCCCCTTTCATATTAAAATGTGTATCGTTTTATATTTCTATGGCACAAAGGTGTACTTTATTCGATGACCTTGGTGCCTCGCTCCCATGTTCCCGCGTCCCCAGGTATTCTCTAGGAATGCTTTTATTTACCTAGGCCGCTATTTACCCAACCAGATTAGAAATTAGGTTATTCGTTGAGGACTCTCGATTTGTAGCGCGCTCTCTGACGATTTTGTCAGGAGGGAAACACCGACTTATTTCGGACGGTCCTACATTTTAATTTTGGCACAATGCTCGGCACTGTGGCAGTCATTAGGGTCATTGAAATTTAAGTTTAACTTCCTCCTGGGCGCTCAGACGGCGGCCAACTCGGATTATAGCGTTTCTGCTAACCGTTGGTTCGGTACCTTCGATCTAGTCCACATAGAGTATATCAGCCCCTATGAATAAAGAACCCCAGGAAGGAGCAAATTTGGGCTTTACGCTGGACCGGTCCAATCTCTGCATATGGCGGCATGCCGTTTCCGGTTTACAAAAGTACTTAACCGATGGAATGTTATCCCCCAAACATTTTGGTCTGGTAGTCACGGAATAGCCGCAGGCTGCACAGCTAACCATAATAGATCTCCAAAAAGTACTTATCGAAGAACTACACAAATATCTAATAGCACAAACCACCGTGACAACCGTCAAATATAAAAATATTTTGTCAAAATTCAGTCTCTATACAGGGCGATTTCCGTCTCACGTATTTTATAATGCCCATAGAGCTTTGGCTCCTTCCTGAGGTTCTTTATTCATTGATCAGCCCACAAAAAAGTCGTCAATTTAAGTAAAAAAATACGAATAAAATATGTTCGGCCCAAAATACGAGGTAAACATTTATGGCAGAAACTAAAAGTAAAGTGGCGTAGTTTCATTTGTTTTCAGATGTAAACAAGCATGTTTTTTAAGTCTCGATCGAGGTCTCCATTGTGGTCAAATAATGCAAATACTTCGGCGAATATCTCAATACGTTTGCCGCATTATAATTCTCATATGTTAACAAAACGAACGAATACACAATTAAAAAGTACGATTTCAAAAGTAAATATGTTATATAATATATCTTATGTGATTCTTTCCAAAATTAGAAATCTCGAGATAGAAAATACTGAGGGAAATAAAAATGTCATTTACTTAGTGAGATAAAAAATAATGACATTTGTGAAATGAGTGGCAATTCTTAATTTTAATATTATTTAAGGTTCGCTTACGCACATAACTTTATTATATAGGTACATTTTCTGTGACTTAATTTTCGGCCTATTTTTTTTTCATAGATTTCTCAAAATTGGAATGAATCGTTTAAAAAGATCGTAGCACACAGTTACACCAAATAGGTGTCTTGTATCTTCATTTTTGAGAGTTCCCTGAGGATTGTTCTCGATTTTTTTATACTAGTGTAATGATGTGATAAAATTACATGAAAGTTAAGAGCTGCGTATTAATATTCAAGTATTATTGAAATTGTAAACAGAAATGATATTTACGTAGGATTTTGCTTTGCCAACATGTTACTCATCTATAATTCACCTTTGCTTAATTTGTATTCACCTTACACGAGCTTCATATTTGGTTTTTTTATTTTTAATGGCGGATGTGTGGCCTGCGGCCCCAGGAAGACGTTCAATGAAAAACACAACGAACCACTTTGTTTTCACGGCTAGTTGACGCTAAAACGTATTCAAATAAAATGGAGGAACGAAACTAGAGCTTGTGTCACGCATTTTTTATGGGCTCGCTCCGGAATATATTTCCACCGGCTATTTTACAAGTCTCTCACCTCAGTTATGAAGGTTACTGCATGATTTATGAACACAAACCGCCATCGAGCGCGTCCTCGCCTAAAAAAATCGTTTCTCATCTACGGGAGATTTGGCAACGTCCGATGTGTTTACCCTCGCCTCGTAATTATAATTTTTAGAGGTTATGTCTGGCTTGAATGGCCCGCGTTCATCGTGATTATAAATAAAGAGACCGCGACCTATCTTAAATCTCAATTCGGGCGCTAAAAATACATATCGGCCGGTTCGTAAAAACGTAACGGCCATTAAAAAAATTGGCCATTTCCGGGTTTAATCGATTCCTAACGCGCTATAATGACACGATAATCAAATGGATATAAAGCGCGGTTTCTCGTCTGTTGTCTTATGAAATAGGAAAAAAAGATTATTTTCTGCTCGTAAGCAGATTAGATTGGAAAACTAGGGACCGTACGAGTAGAAGCGTGGCGGTTTGGTTATTGTTATTAGGTTTATTTCCGCTCAAGGACGCTGATTTCAAGCCAGTAGTGTAGTCTATTAATTGTAGCTTTTTTTTAAAACAATCTATAATTTTTTTTCAATTTTTTATTTATTTATTTTTTGTTTCAGGTGAGAACAATAAAAACTTAATAGTTATTTTGCAATACACAGGCAGAAATATGGTTTGGTGAGTATCGTATTTAATTTTTTTATTGCAAGCCTTGTAGCTGGCGTGCTTACAGATTTTCTAGATTACTACACAAACCTACGTCCACTTTTCAGTTTTACAAAAAAAATACTGAATTTGAACAAAGTACGTAAGTAACTAAATATCTTAAAAACAGTAGGACTCTCCGTAAGATATGTATGCAAAAAATAAGCAAATTGTCGTGTTTTTATAAGCAATAACATACCTGAAATTTAATGATATCTACTTTATGATATATCTATGTATTAAGGCAGACAATTGATTTATAATTTTTGTCCAAATTTTTGTCCCCAGTAATTTAAAGTTTATTTGATGCTACAACCTAAATACTTAAATAAAAAATACTATACTGTGTGGTCATTTAAGTGTGCAACATATGGGACTTTTTTTATTAATTGCACAACCAAAATACAGCCATTGCCGAAAGTTGATGCATGTTCAGTAATCATATTAGGTGCACTTAGAATGGTTGCAAGTTAAACAGCATACAGGGTAGGTCAAAAAATATAAAAATTTCACAAGAGTACTTAAAGTACCGTTATTTCAAAAAATTCAGCAAAAGGTTATTAAGAGAGTTGTTTAGAATTAAAAGCTATGCCTAAATACCAAAACAGCCTCCTAGAAAAAGAATTTTTTTCGTCAATTAATTTCCACAGTTTCTTAATAAACATTTAAAATAAAAATTTTACACCTTAAATGAGAGTTTTTTAATATACACATTATCACTACTAATGTTTTACCTTGTTCATAAGAATTTTTGCTAGGTTTTAAAGTTTTGTTTAATATCGTTGCAACAAACATGAAGTTTGTGATTCCCTAAAAAATTAAAAATCTAAGTTAATTTTACAAATATGCTTGAATTTGAACAAAATTATGCATAACTTTTAATTAAATTAGGCATAACTTTTAATTCTAGACAACTTTTCTTAATAACATTTTGCTGAATTTTCTGAAATAAGGGTACTTTACTCTTGTACATTTTTTATATTTTTTGACCTAACCTGTATGCTGTTTGACTTGCAACCATTCTAAGTGCGCCTAATATGATTATCGAACATGCACCAACTTTCGGGAATATTTGTATTTTCGTTGTGCAATTAATAAAATAATCCCAATATGTTGCACATTTGAATGACCACACTGTATATTACAAGCAAAAAACGTTTCTTAGTTTCTGTTGTTTTTGTAGTACCTACTTATCTAGATTTTTTGTAATAAATTATTTTAGAAAAATTAATACTCGTATAACGTTGAGGGCAGTGAAGGTCAATAAATCTGTCAAATTGTTAGTTTCATATATTAGGTGATTCCAGTCATTTAATTTTCTATTTTAAAACTTACACTAATTTGATACCATAACTAGACTCATACAGAAGAGATTACAAAATCTCCAAAGCCCCTTTAAATTCAGTCCCTGCATAATCCCAAATCTAAATCTGTTGTTCATAGTATTTAACCGACTTTCTCGCCTTTCAAATGACAATAACCCGAATAGAACACAACGGTTCTAGTTCCAGGTCATTTTCTCCCTAATCCGTTGCCATCATTAATAAACCAACCCCCCAAAAGTTCCGCCTATGGCCGCCAGCTGCCGCCCAGACCCTCGGAACAACGTCACACGTTTTCCGGACCAGCTGCCAGTCCCCGCCGCCGGTACCCGAAATTGGACCTTTATGTACTCGTACATAACGTCCGGATTCGCGCGGCAGCGACTAAAAGCCGGTCCCGCGCGATTTTTTATGCTCATTATCTTGAAACGTCGGCGACGAAGTCGAATTAAGGTATTAGTGCCGTTTTGGGTTTCTTTCGGGAGGGATGAGCCGGCATTAAAAGGTCGTTTCTGGGAGATTAATACAAGTTTAATGGGACTGCTTAATTTCGGGGTGTAGGGAAATGGCTGAGTGGGGTATAAATAATATAAAGGCAATATGTAGGCGAGTTGTATTAATACACCATGCTTAGGCATCATAGGTAGGTATGGAAGTTGCGTCTCCCGCGTATAGTTCAAAGCTTTGCGACCCAATTGCAGACAAAAATTGAAATTTTAGATTCCATCTCGATTTTGTAAAATATATGTGAGGTATACATATTGGAACATAATATTGTCATTTGTAGCGCACAGCGGATATAATTCATCAATCAATTGTCACCCCTGAACCAAAAAAATCGACAAAAGATGTAAATATATAGGTCGGTTCGTATTTTTCATTCTCGATTTTTAAGTTTCACTCGGTTTCACCTTAAAAGTTTTTTATTGCTCGAGAAATACGGATCTGGCCCAGGCACCCCTGTCAAATGACAAATTGTCAGGTGGTATGAACTAAATTACCGATGTGTCAATTCTGGCGTCCGCTTATTCGGCAAGACGAGTATATCTGCAGGTTGATTTCATTACAGAGAAAATTGCTTCTTATTAAATTGCTATTTTGGCCCTGATGGACTATGGCCCGTCAGCGTCTGTTTGCCCAGTTGGCACCTTTCATTTGGGCCAGGTACCCGAGCCCCGGGTACCCGCGAAGAGGTACCCAAAAATAAAAATCCGACGAAAACAAAGCCGGCCGCCGACAGATTACATCTCTCGTGCCGCTTTTATCCCCGCGGGCCAGAAATCCAGACCTAAAATTTCCTCTCCTCCTTTTTTTTCGCTCGCGTTCTTCGGACTCCGCCACAATGCGCCTGGCCGTCGAATTTGAATTGCTAATAATGGACGCCGAAATGGCACCAAATCGGCCAATTAAAATGTTTCGCCAGTAGTTTTTTGCGTCTACAGAATTCGGTCCCTGGTGCATCGGCAGTTTGGATGTGGGTCACGCGCCCTGGAAGGTTAAAACAACTATAGAAAAGCAAAAATAGGTAGCATTCTGTACTTATTATGTTTTTTCTGTTTTATTCATAACTGTTTATAAGTAGTTCATTTACACTATAGAAGAAGCTTCTATATTTTTAGTCTTGCAGCACAGGAAAACAGAGTTTGTTTTTAAAGTCTAAAAAAGTTAAATAATGACACTAGTCTGTGTACACTGTTTTTGTAGAGCACGAAAGTGTAAAGAGGTAAACAAAATTGTAAATTACGTGTGCACCGTAATATTGCGCTTTCCATTACCCAACAAAGTATGTACCTACATAATACCTAATTCAAACAATCACTTATCAGGCACCGGGTATTCTTCTGTTTGTTTGCTTGATACGCAGATAGATTACTTAGCCGCGCAGCTGCATGTTACAATTATTACTATCTGGCAAATATTACTTTTTTTAACGATATGGTACCACATGTGGCATTCGGAAGGTCAAAGATCCCTGAAAGGTGAGGCAACATCCGTTCCCAACAGATTTCAGATTTTTTGTCCGGAAGCCCGTACTTACGTTACTTCGTGTTTGGCCCAAATGTGTGACCCAAATTTCGGGAATTCGTTAGACCACCTGTGGTGGATATTTCTGGAAGAATTCACCCCAAACCAAATGTGCCATTACTTTACTAGGATATATGAATCAATCTAGTGTTTATTGTGTATACATAAGTTTTGATAACAGAAAACTAAACAGATAAATTCGGCTAACCGTCGGTAGAGCAAACAGCAGGCACATCTGCCAGAAATATGCCTCATTTTGGCGGGATTTAACTTTGCCAACTACGAATTACAAACGTATAGGTTGCGGAAACTTAGCCTTGTCCGATGCCTGTGGTCATTAACATTTCAGAAGTGATATCATGACCTTGTAGAACCCGAATACTGTGTACGGCTACCAGAATGATAATTTATAGTTCGGAGAGGCAGCAACAAAGGGCAATTAAAACATTTAATAAGGCTATTTGTTTTTCACAACAGTTGGGTAAGCAGGTTTTTTTCGTAAACAGTATGTTATCTGGTATCTCGTGATGAAACGGTTTTTGGTGATAACGTTAACAAGACGAATAAAATTTTTATGTTGAGATAAAAGAATGTATAAAAATAAGTGCACATATACTTCCTACTATTTTCAAGTTAAAATGTTGCGCTCCAAAATAAAAATATCCTGCACAACATAAAAATAACCTAACAGAAGAGGATCCCCCACACCGAGCGGCGCGAATTTCGCGGCGATATAAATAATATTTCCTCAGTCGTCTTCAATGAAAATGAACGGAATAATAAAAGAGTAGGTACAATAAAACGTAGTGTGCTTTATTGTTAATAACAAATTAAAGTAGCCAAAAGGGAATGGGAAATACCAAGGAATGAAGAATATATTATAAAACATCTGTACTTAGATCTCAGAACAGAC
This sequence comes from Pseudeuparius sepicola, assembly GCA_963920635.1. Classification (NCBI taxonomy): domain Eukaryota; kingdom Metazoa; phylum Arthropoda; class Insecta; order Coleoptera; family Anthribidae; genus Pseudeuparius; species Pseudeuparius sepicola. The sequence goes on along the minus strand of OY987300.1, from coordinate 10,943,229 downwards.
ACAACATGCCGAACAAATTATTCCCTAAGCCTTCCAACAAATCCTCATAACAACAATACCATGTTTACTCAACCCAACAAATTACCTACCTAGCACTTCATTGTCGGCTTTCCTCATTACCGCAACCGTTATTAAAACTTATTCAGGACAAAATCCTACCTGGCCAGTGCGGCAAGTTTTTCTTTGTCGTACCTTTATCTCAATTTCTAGGGCCCCTCTGTAAATAACGCAACCGGTTTATGGCGGCCATATTCCCAGTGAAACGTTATATTGCCGTGCCAAAAATAAATTGTGTAGACTAAACTAAAGCCGAAACTACCCTCCGGAAAGAGACATCTGACGGCTTACAAAAATTGATGGGCCACGTTTTTATATTATAGACTGGCTTCGTAAGGACAGAAGTAGGCTTGGCAGGAAGTTCGGATTCACTGAGCGGAAAGGTCACTCTGTGACCTCTGTTTAAACTCTGTTATTTTACTATATCCACAAATCAGTTTTTGTTTTCTATACATAATATACTCATATCAGAATTATTATTAATAATTATTGTTGTTCGGGGTTTGCATCTTGCAGCTTGTGGCATTTTTTTGGATGTTAGCTACAAAAATTATTATTTTTTTGACATTGGAGACTCAATTTGGAAAGACAGTTCAAGGTAGTAATAATCATTGTTAAACGAATATGAAATTTAGTCCACAATAAAACGTGTATACGCGAGTGAATTTAAGATGCCAAGCCCCGACGGGACTATGCGAACTAATATATGGGCCATCGTCACCATGTGAACGGTGCTAGCCTTGGGTCTACACTGCGTTCTTCTTTGTTCATGTTCATTGTTGGCATGGCCCATAGACTATTTTAGCATTGAGCCTATAGGGGGCGCATTTCTTATATTCAATTCATAGATGTTACCGTGAAAGACCGAAATTAGTGAAGGTCGACATTCGCCGGTGAATTTCGATCAATTTACGAATTAACGTTACTAGGGCAATTAAAATACCCAGCCCCTTACAAAATTCTCCATAAAATGCAAAAGTCGAATACGGTGATTACACATACCAGTCAGGTTCACTCTCATCAGATTGGAAGTAATAATACTATTCACCTATACAATGCCAGAACCAATATAGCTCTTCATAATCCTATAAGCAGAGCTTCACAAACATACAATGATCTTCCATCGATAATAAAAAATGAAATAACCTACAACAGATTTCTCAATAAGTTAAAACAACACTTTCGCGGCTGACACAATGTGCCACCGTTAATTGTTATGTTTTGCCTCCGATACCAATACTTAAAGTATTGTTTTAGGAGTTATTTGGAGTTTAGGTGTATTTGTTGGATTATTAGTGTATTTATGAGATTGTTAGGTTAAGATAATTGATACTATTGTATATGTACATGGGCTTGTATTAATTACACTTGAATAAACCAGTTGTAAAAAGATATTTTCAAAACAAAAACATATTAACCGACCATCCGGCGGGACGAGTCGCCCATGGCCGGTCCGTCGCCCTCCCTCTCTCTCTGACGCGTCCCGCGCGACGTATGTCCCAGCTCGACGCGTCGCGATCGCGGCCAGCCATGACCTAGCCCACCGTTCGGTGATCGCCGCTGGTTCCACCCACCACCATCCGTCTGGTCTGGCTCTGGCGGTGCTGTGTCCGCCCAAGAGAAAACAACTGAACGTCTAATAATAATAACAACAGGGTGGCTGGATGCTTTGGTATAATAGACGCATAGACCCGCGCATAGTGTAAATTGAAGATAGGTTAGGTTACGTACTCAGAGGCGTGCTGGGACTATCACAGTCTGCTTGATCGGTAGCAAATTTAACCAATAAAAAGTTACGATTTAAGTTCTAAGTAATCAATTCAAAATGCTTGGTGTCGGCTCTTAGTTTTGGACAACTACTGTCACAGATATTTAACAACCTATTTTTTTTATAGAAGCTCATAACTACAATAAAGAATAACCTTATGATATAAAATAATACTAAATGATTTATCAGTGATAGAGATAATTCTATAGAAAAATAGTGCCATCTCTGCACAAATTAAAATTTAAAAATCATAATGTTACCTATAGGCAGGTATAGAAAAAACATTTACTACTTTTATTTTCGAACGAAAAGTAATTCAAGAATTTTTTCAGTATAATAATTATTATAAGATATGAATGACAACAAATCTAAATTTACATTATAATAATGCCGAATTGTGTTAAAAATGTGTATCCACGAATTGACATTCGGCAATATATTTTTTAATAACTTTTAATTATAAAAGTTTATTAATAATAATAATAATATTATCTCGAGCGTTATGGGCTTTATGATAAGCGATAATCGGGGCTTTGTTTTGTGGGATGTTTTGTATAATTACCTTATTATTTATTTATTTATTTATTTAAAAATTTACATGAAAATTATTACCAACAAAATAATTTCACTATAATATTACCGAGTATAAATAAGTACACCTATTATAGGTTGATTTATATACTTTTTTTCCGATTATTGCCAATGTCAATTAAAATTTTAATGATTATGTTTAAAGTGACAAAATTAATAATGAACTGCAGTCAATAAAAATCCTACCAATAAAGATTTATTTTGTTGTTTGTTTTTGTTCTACTAAATCTGGAATAAAATCTCTAGTTCAATAGGTAACGTTCATTGTAAAACCATACAAAATTTAATCACGTGGTATAAAGTTAATGATGTGAACAAATAGGTACCTATAAAACGACTTAATATTGATTATAAGGTTGTTTCATTAAGGGTGAAGAGGTACCTACCATATCTCAGGAATTAATACTCCTGGAGCTTTGGAAAAAAAATCTTCTTCAGTAATGTAGTCACGAAAAATCGCTAGAAATTATTTTTAAGTTCGTAGGTCGGCCGCTAGGGGGCGTATTCTCAACAGTAAATTTGAAAAATGGTGTTTTTTGTTGTGAATTAATCTACTTTTCGATTATAACAGAATACATATGTCATTGCATTTAAAATTTGGGAGAAATTGTAATAGAAGGGAAAATTTTCAAATTGCGCCCTCTAGCGGTGACCACGAAATACGAAATGACCTTACTGGACAATCATTTGATAGAATAAGGAAAGCTCTCTTCAACAAGCCCAAATTCGACCAATTCGGTTAAGCCAAACCGGAGTTAGCAGCATTTTTTCAAGTTAAGGTTTATCTACCCGTTTCACCTCTATTTGAAGGAGCTAGAGCAAAAAATCCTTAACGAAAATTGTTCAGAATTTGCTGAAGAGTGCAATACAATTATTTTCAATATACCTTTATTAGTTGTTTTTTTTGAGAAAACTCATTTTTTCAAATTTACTGTTGAAGATGTTTTTCCCAAAGCTCCAGGACTATTGATTCCTGAGATATGGTACCTCTTCACCCTTAATGAAACACCCTGTATATTGATTAACATGCAGATGTAGTGTAGGTACAAGTCTGGTATATTTGAGTTAGAGATACTTTATAATAATATAATACACTAGATAATAAATGATGTTTAGTGGCATATCAGGTAAAGGATATCAATTGAAAAAAATGCACTCCAGCCGGGACTTGAACCCGGGACTCGTACTGTGGCCGTAGGCACTTTAACCAACTAAGCTACCGGAGATATGGGTTCCATCGGCTAGGTGTTATTTATCCCAATTGATATATAGTTAGTAGCGGTGAGATGTAGAAGATTTCGGCGTCTTCTACAGCTACTAGAAGGGGTTAGAGGGTGTAGGGAAACCATTCATTATTGTTGGTTATGTAAACTTCCTATTTGTTCTTCCACCCACAATATTCGACATATAGCGACTTATTGCAAGTATCGAACGTGGAAATTCTAACCTACAATGTCAAAGCCAGAATATGAAACACAGAAAGATTTTTAGTACCTGTAATAATTATAAATAATAAATGATGTTTAGTGGCATATCAGGCAAAGGATATCAATTGAAAAAAATGCACTCCAGCCGGGACTTGAACCCGGGACTCCTACTGTGGCCGTAGGCACTTTAACCAACTAAGCTACCGGAGATATGGGTTCCATCGGCTAGGTGTTATTTATCCCAATTGATATATAGTTAGTAGCGGTGAGATGTAGAAGACTTCGGCGTCTTCTACAGCTACTAGAAGGGGTTAGAGGGTGTAGGGAAACCATTCATTATTGTTGGTTATGTAAACTTCCTATTTGTTCTTCCACCCACAATATTCGACATATAGCGACTTATTGCAAGTATCGAACGTGGAAATTCTAACCTACAATGTCAAAGCCAGAATATGAAACACAGAAAGATTTTTAGTACCTGTAATAATTATAAATAATAAATGATGTTCAGTGGCATATCAGGCAAAGGATATCAATTGAAAAAAATGCACTCCAGCCAGGACTTGAACCCGGGACTCCTACTGTGGCCGTAGGCACTTAACCAACCAAGCTACCGGAGATACGGGTTCCATCGGTTAGGTGTTATTTATTCCAATTGATATTAGTTAGTAACGGTGAGATGTAGGAGACTTTGGCGTCTTCTACAGCTACTAGGAGGGGTTAGAGGGTGTAAGGTAACCATTCATGATTGTTGGTTATGTGAACTTCCTATTATAGCGACATAATGCAAATATCGAACGTGGAAATTCTAACCTACACCCTCTAAGCCGAAGTCTCCTACATCTCACCGCTACTAACTAATATCAATTGGAATAAATAACACCTAGCCGATGGAACCCATATCTCCGGTAGCTTAGTTGGTTAAAGAGCCTACGGCCACAGTAGGAGTCTCGGGTTCAAGTCCCGGCTGGAGTGCATTTTTTTCAATTGATATCCTTTACCTGATATGCCACTAAACATCATTTATTATTTATAATTATTACAGGTACTAAAAATCTTTCTATAATACACTAGGATGATCATCTATCCATCTAAACAGTGGAAACCTGGTCCTCTCCGAGGGCGTATGCTATTTTTAAAAGCAGAGTTTTCCCGTTAGCAGCTGCCACCAGATTAAACGTCAACGTGAGTGTTAATAAAACGCGAAACAGGTCGTTGGATGCGCCCGGTGTGGAGCACTCGTTACACGCTCGAATCCCCCCAAAGGATAAAGGTTTGTGTAAACTGAACGCTCTCGAAATTGTCGCGTTACGGGCCTGGACCAGCCGAACAAAGGCCGACCAAACAAAATGGCCCATTAATCAGGTTTTAGATTATCGATTCGCTAACGAGCAAGAATTACTTTCAATAATTAATTCGCGCGGTGAGAGTTGCCACGTGTTGGGGGGCGAAAGGGACCGAACTGACATGCCAAAGAACAAAACGAATCTGTAGGTAAGCCACCGGGAAAACGTGGACCAGTGCTGTTCGAAAATTGCTCCGTTTAATATTTGTTTGTTTAACTAAGCGGTGAAGTAACTGATTAACTGCCGTGTTGAACACATATTTTTTAGCCGAATGTGTGAAATAATAAAACAATATTGGAAATTCCAGGTTGGTTATGTAATCAATTCATGCGTGTTTGTATGTCTGGTTGCATAAAAACTGCCAAGGGGTGTTTGACACGAGTAGCATTCGCGATTGAGTTTGGAGCGTCGGAGGGCACGGGACGTCCTATAGGAACGCATTGTTAACTGAATTCTGTTGTCAAGCCTGTATTTTTGGTAGCATAATTATAGCTGCCATTTTAACAAAATTAACGTAGTAGGCATTTTTATTTATATTGCATTTTGCAGGGGCGTGCGGTGACATTTTAAGTAAGGGAAGCAATGTTTAAAAACTTACATATTTGTAATGTAATTCGATTCTTCGATCACTTTTTGCGAATTCGTCAATGACGTCATCATAAAAACGTCGATGCTCTAACATGTTCTGCAGAAGTATATTCTCAATAGACAACAGCGATATCTGTGAAAGTCATTCATTCATTTTTGTGGTTAAATTTTTCATAGGGGGTTTTGCTCTTCCGTTTGTAATTAATTGAAGCTTATCCGCAAAGTTTAATGTTGAAAATCCCTTTATTATTAAGGCATACACTACACATTCACACACACTCTTCTTACTTAATAATTGTCCAACTTTAACATTTTCAACGTCATTCCCGACAGCCGCAGTTGACGGTATTTGCATGTCCACGTCCGTATTATTGTCTTCCATATCGCCCGAGATAGGACGCGCGCGACGCACCGACGCAGATCAAAACCAACTAAATTAAATAAAGAACCTACTGCAACGATAGCTTCCACGCCCGCTTAAAACAGGCGTTCTCATTCGCGTCAGCCAGTGCGGTGGAGGTGGAAAGTTCAATAACCTCTCGACTATCGAACGCTACAGAAAAGCTGGCGGCCGGCATAGCTTACATTGTACTGTACTGTCGCTCGGTAGGATGGGCGCAGTCGGGGTAAACGCCGCATTTGCTATAGGCATAACATATTGTAGATTTTATATATGATATATAAGATAATTTTTAGCGTTTTTGATATACCTAGGTAACTAAACTAATTGCTTCCTGTTTAAAAATTCAAAAATTACATTTTATCATTTTACATTGTTTTGGTTTAGGGGAAGCACTGCTTCCCTTGCTTCCATGGACTGCACGCCCCTGGCATTTTGTTTATGTGTATCAGTGTCACCCAATAATCACTGAAAAAAATCGCCTCCTTGCTATTTTTTATAAAACAATATAGTGTTAATTATATCGTTTTACCGGTAATCAAACGTCTTAAACAACTTTTAAACAAGTATCCGTGAAAAATGTTCCACCAATAAAACAAACACGCCTAGTATGACAAATCTTGGGCCACAACCAAGGCCGCATCGCCATTTAAAATGTCCCGCACATCACTGGCTATCCGAGCTCAAATCAAGAATATAAATTCGCATTTACTTGCCGAATGTGCCTAATTAAATTTTCGTTATCGTAAATTCTCGAAACTGGCCTCTCTCCTGGTCGCCCGCCGCGACTTATCACAAAAACAAAACGAAATTCCAGCGACCGTAAAAGGCATTCGAAGATGACGGCATTCCCGATCGCCAGACAGGTCTCTCTCGGAACAAAAGTTTTATTATAGTTGGCCCGCTGAAGAAGGTAAGACAGTATTAGTAGGGGTTCGGTCTCGGGCTTCAAATCGGACGATAATGGGAATCGATTAAAAGCTAGTTGGATAACATGTTTCGGGCAGGATAAATAAACCAATCAAAAGTAATGTTTTCAACTTCCAGCATACCTCTGTTAATTTCGTTTTTTTAATTATATTAATTTAACAATTTAATATTAACAGTAATTTATGGATTTTCTTGTAAGGCCACGTAAGGAAAAAATGTTTGCTGTAACATAAAAAAACCGCTGCCAATGGAATCACTAGGTAAGTATAGTATAAATGAACTCACTTGGAATGGCATAAAAACGCTTGGGCGGCGAATAAAATAAACTTCGAAATACTTCAAATCCCTTTTCCAAAAAATGGTGAAGTTGGATTTTAACACGGAATATCAGTAATGAGTAACAAAAAAGTAACGGCCCACTTGGTCAGATTTTTCATACATCCTGCATATTTTGGATTTTTTAGGTTCCTTTTCTTCTCCCAATTCCAACGATGCATATAGTTTAATATATCTCTAACAATATATTTTTAGCATCTTATGCAAATATGTGAATTTATCATATATTTGACTAAATTTATTAAAAAATGAAAATTCGATGCTTAGTTATATTTAGAGATAACTATATAAAACTATATTCTGTTTGGAATTTGGAGAACAAAGGGAACCTAAAAACCTAACATATACCTAGATGGGGTCAAAACGGAAGTCAAAAATGAAAATCTACAGTCTTTTGTTAATACCCGTATGCTCATATTATGCTGTATTAACAACTTCACATTTTTTTGGAAAAGGGTATTTATGAAATAACTTTTTAATAAAACCCTGTACTTATATTAAGTTTGAAGTCATATTCGAATTGCTCCGAAAATTCTACACAAGTTTATTTTTGAACTATCAATTTATCTTAAAATTACTGAGAAAATCGGGTTTATTACGTTAACTGGGACACCTTGTATGTGAAAACTATTCGTTGCTGTGATTAAACAGTCAAAATTATTTCATTTTTTTAAAATTTTATTTATATTTTTTTAAAGAAGAGTAAACAGTTTTAGTAAATTTCTTGTTTAGAATAATTGTATGTTCTTATAAAATAATGATTTTTATAGGGAATAGGATACTATGCAATGTTTGTTTATAACTTTTTGCGGTGGCAGTAATATTGCCATAGAAAAACCTACTGCGACAAAAAAAAACAATAAAATTTCTCCCGAAGAGGAGCTTCGCGAGGAGCTTCGCTAGGATAACTTGGCTCCATCCAGACCGATTATCCTGTAACCACAAAACATCTAGCAGTTTTTTATATATTTTCTAAAATTTATTTGTGGCGCAAACAGATCCATTTCATTTTTAATTGGGTTTTCCGCCACCAAACTGATCGAAAGACAACTTTTTCAAGTTGCCTGGAAAATTCATAAATTCTTAACAGTGAATGAACGAAACTTTAAACGTGAAACTCAAAAAATAACTTCAACAAATTTGTTTTCTAGCTTTCGGAGAATAAATCTTCCTCCTTTCTCAAAGATCATGCCGCACGTCAAAGTGAAGTGGCAGATTAATAAATTTCAGGTTAAAATGTCATGACAACAGAAACAATGGAAAACAAATTTGTTGAAGTTATTTTTTGAGTTACACGTTTAAAGTTTCGTTCATTCACTGTTAAGAATTTGTGAATTTTCCAGGCAACTTGAAAAAGTTGTCTTTCGATCAGTTTGGTGGCGAAGAACCCAATTAAAAATTAAATACATCTAGCATTTGTCATTTGTCACTTCTCACCACACTTCTTGCCACTGAACGAAGGTTATATCTATAAAACATTAAAATTAGGTTAATGTAAAAATGTATTATTCTTGTAGATAAGGCAACACTGGCGAACTGAGGCGACTTTAAGAGCGCGTTTAAAGTGGCATATAGCGCCCGGGTAGTACCCCAAAATGAAATTTTAAGCACGGTCGAACGAAATCAGGCGCGACTCGAGAACCTGCAGCTCCTCCCAGCCATAAGCGCCGCACGCGGCGGCTCCTCTTCTCCGGCGCGTCCCAACGAAAGTGAAATGAGTGAAAACCGGCCGCGGCGGCGTTCCTCGGTTTCTTGCGCGGCCTCGGGCCCGCTCCGCCGCGGATGTTGAACTAGGTTCGTCTCAAGGTCTCGCCGGCGGCGGCGGCGGCGGCGGCGGTGGCCGCAGGAAGCGGCCGCCGAGCCATCAGGGGAGCCGTGGGAAAATGGGTCTCTGCTATGGGCGTGCGGCGGGCTCTGGGCCGGTGCAGCAGGTGGCGAAGCCCCCGTGCGTCCACCACTGGTAACGCCTAATTCCAATTGCCAACACGTCAACCTACAGTGTGACCCATTTGTTTTGGGGTCAGTCTGTAAAAAGTGTATCAATCGTGCGATTTGGCTGATTTTTTTTTTAAATTGTAGAGCTCGATGAACTGCACATTTTGAACAAAAATTGCCTGGTTCGCATAAAATCCAAAGCCTACTATGACCGTTTTTATGAGCAAAATTTTAAGAAACCATATTAGCGTTTTTTTTTTGAAAAAATCTGTGTGCGCCAATGGATTGAGCACCCCTCGAAGTGGGTATGTACAAAATTTCATCAAAATATTTAAAGTAATAACGATTTTGTAGAAAAATTAAAAATGCAGCCAAGGTACGTCTTTATTTTCAAAAATTCAAAGTTGGCCATGGAAAATAATTGAATTGTTTACTTTTATTAAGTGTCAAACTGTCTAAATTGAGTTCAGAAATTGTTTGTGCTCAATACAATTAATTATCATAATTATGGAATATTTAAGCATAAGAGACAAAATAGAAATTGTTCGACTCGTGGGCGACAACGAGCGCTCGGCAGCAGAAGCTGCGGCCGAATTTAACAATAGACACCCAGGTAGATCAGTGAGTCGAAGTACTGTACAACGTATAAACAATATTTTGGATCGAACTGGATCGATTTCTAAAAATTTATTAAAAACTAGGCAAAATGGACGCCGTGGACTTGTTGAAAATAACAATCAAATTCTGCAATACTTTAGTGACAATCCTCGAAATAGTGTTCGAACGGCTAGTTTAGACCTTCATATACCCAGAGAGAGTATAAGGAGATGTTTGAGACAAAACAAAATAAAACCGTTTAAGCCAAAATTTTTGCACACCCTGGAACCAGGAGATGAGGAGAGAAGATTAGAATTTTGCTATTGGCTGCAAGGTGAATATCTCCATAATGACAACTTTTTAAATGAAATTTTATTCACCGACGAAGCCACGTTTACTACAAATGGTGTAGTATCAAGTCAAAACTGCCGTCACTGGTCAGCTGAAAATCCAGAGTTTATAATAAATGCAAGGAGACAATATTCACAAAAAATTAACGTTTGGTGTGGAATACTACGCGACAGAATAATTGGCCCATTTTTCTTTGAAGGGAATTTGAATGCGGCTGGCTTCTTGAATTTTCTAGAAATTGAATTTAGAAATGCTTTAGATGAGTTACCATTAAGATACCGTTTAAATTTAAAGTTACAGTTAGATGGCAGTCCTATTCATAATGCTCGTTTAATCAGAAACTGGCTAGATAATAATTTTGAAAACTGTTGGATAGGGCGAAATAGTCCTTTCTGTGAGTGGCCACCGAGATCTCCGGACTTAACTCCTTTAGATTTTTTTCTTTGGGGTACACTTAAGCAAAATGTTTATAAGTCAAGACCCCATAATTTACAAGAACTGCAAGCTAGGATAAACCGTAGTTGTGAGGAAATTACTCCACAGCAAATACGAAATGTAATTTTGAATGTACGCAAGAGGAACGACAAATGCATTGTAGAAAATGGAGGCTTGGTAGAAGTTACAAAAATTTTATAATTTTAATTGTTTTTATGTTTTGTGTTTATAAGCATAAGGTTGTATTATTACAATTCAATTATTTTCCATGGCCAACTTTGAATTTTTGAAAATAAAGACGTACCTTGGCTGCATTTTTAATTTTTCTACAAAATCGTTATTACTTGAAATATTTTGATGAAATTTTGTACATACCCATTTCGAGGGGTGCTCAATCCATTGGCGCACACAGATTTTTTCAAAAAAAAAACGCTAATATGGTTTCTTAAAATTTTGCTCATAAAAACGGTCATAGTAGGCTTTGGATTTTATGCGAACCAGGCAATTTTTGTTCAAAATGTGCAGTTCATCGAGCTCTACAATTTAAAAAAAAAAAATCAGCCAAATCGCACGATTGATACACTTTTTACAGACTGACCCCAAAACAAATGGGTCACACTGTATAAAAACATCACGATTTTCAAAACCCAGCGAGAATTTTTGCACAAAAGGTCACCAAATCGAAAAGCGATTGCCCCCGTCGCGCCGCTCGAGTCATGCCCGCATATCCGCGCACCGTTGCAATTTTTCCGCCCGCTTAAAATTAATCCCAATGCGCCTGACCAATCTCGTTAGTGATTACGTTGGGTTCGACTTGAGAGGTGCCGCCCGGTGCGTAAAATTAATTAGGTATTGCTCGCGTTTAAGCAGCATAACGCAGTTTATTTTTAGTTCTCAATGGCACAAAGGGCAAGAACGGTAGACGCACAGGATTGCTCGATCCGACAAAATTCTCCGCACGCGTGACGTCACCACTAGTCCTCAACCTGCTAAGCGCGCCGGGCGCTAATTTTAAAATATAGTGTGAATATTCTGTATTATTGAACTAATTTTGCCAATCCTTTGGTTTTTAGATACTACTAAGAGTACAGAGAAGTTTTATTTTTTACTTAGAATGTTTTAAGACTAAGTATTAAATCACCCAGTACCTACAAAAAAATCAAGGACAATGACGAGGAGATCTCAAATCTAACTTCTATGCTATAATGGCACAACACATTCGATACCTATTGGAGAGATGATTTCACAAAATACAGGAAGATTTTTTTAGGACTACCATCAGGATTTTCTCGCCTATTTTGCGCCCTACAAAAAAAAAACGTAAGAAACAAAAATGTGGGAATTTTGGAGAGATAGGTAGCGCTAAAAAAGAAACTGACATCCATGGCCAACTTGTCGCACAATATAAAAAAACTCAAATTGAGCGAAATTATTAATAGCCGTTTATTTTAGAAGATAGAAGAAAACTTTTATATTAAAAATTTATGGCACTAACAATAGCACTGGGTGGGTATTTAGTTAATTTCAGAAAATTACACAGGGTCTTCGGCTCTCTTAAAGCCATTTAAATTTTTGTCTCTTTGCGAGTTTCTTAGTATTGGTCCAAAATCGTCATAATATTTTGTTTATTTACGAATTTTCTGTGCGGCGCAAGGTAAGCGAGAAAATCACTAATAAGAAATAAAAATAAAAAATTTCATAGCCTCGCAAGAGGGCCGAAGACCCTGTGTAATTTTCTGAAACTATCTAAGTACCCAGTTGCATAAAGCTTCTTAGTGCCATCAATCAATTTTTAATATGAAAGTTTTCCCCTATCTCTTAAAATAAACATGCTAGGGCTATTAATAGTTTTGCTCAATTTGAAGTTTTTTTATACTGCGCAACAAGTTGGCCATGGATGCCGATTTATTTTTCAGCATCTCCTAGCTATTCAAAATTGTCACATTTTTGTTTCTTACGTTTTTTTGTAGGGCGCAAAATAAGGGAGAAATTCGCGGTGGTAGTCCTAAAAAATCATCCTGTATTAGTTCTTACGTTTTTAATACTAAGTAAGATGTACTAATTTAGTATAAAGATTCAATAATAGTTTGAAAACTAAAAACAGATTAAATAAAATACATGAAACACACGTCAAAACCCGCACCGCACGATATACAAATTAACCGTTGGTCTAGCGCTGACGTCACACCCGTCTGCCGACTCGCGAACATTACGCTTATGAAATCGAGCAATCCTGTGCGTCTACCGTTCTTGCACAAAGGGGACATACTTATATGTAATATTATCGACGATATTTTACATCATAAAGTATTTATTACCTACCTAATTTTGTTGAGGTTTGTGTCGATCGCTGGAAAAGATCGAAAATGTTTGTAATTAAAGCTATTTTGTATGCAAATATTTTGGCTGGGTGGATTTTAGGCCGTTTGACCTTTAAAGTTGTAAAAAATTGTCGCCTGCGACGCTTGCTCTTTTTTTGGTAACACTTTTTAAAAAGTCACGCGCCGCTATTGGTGGTGGTTATGATGTTGTGGTCGAACAGAGTTTAATAATATAGCTGCGGTGTCGTGTCGTTGAGGTAGGTTTGAGTAATAAGGCCAAACTTTGTAGGGAAACTCTTCATATAACAAAGAAAATTAAATAATGTTGTAAAAACACCTGAAAAGAAAACTAAAGAACAAATTCTTGGTTTTCACTTGGATTTAATTAAGCCAAAAATGAAAATACAAATATAAATTTTCGTAATGGTGATGTCACTGTTCCGGTCCATACGAAGGCATTTCCGAGAATACATGGAATATTATATAGTGTCTACTTCTAGGAAGCGCAGTTAAAACATAATATTAAAAGAATAATCTGTGTATACTTTAAATACCTAAATAAAACCTATTAAATGGTAAGGTAATTCTCTTTTAAACTGAAAATTTCCACTTTATTCGATTAAACTTCACGTTTGCGTAAAACGCCGGACGTCTGGCAACGCCACTTTATACTATTATACCTACCTCAATAATACGAAGCGAAACAAAGCATTGGGAAATCCAATAGACCCGAGAAACAGCTATTCTATATAGGTAGTCATTTAAGTATTTTAGCAAAAATATAGTTAAAGCGAACTTATAAAACCTATTAAGCCTGGAAACATGGACTAGTATTACTTACTAGGGAGTATTGTAAATAATAGTTATTTACATTGCCAGATGTATAAGTGCACTTTTTTGGCCGAGGAGGTTGTTTATAGACCGAGGCAACGCAAGCGTTGCCTTAGTACCTCCGAGACCAAAAAAGATCTTACGCATCGTGCAATGTATTACATTTTTCTTGCTACCGACAATTTCAGGTTATAGATACTTTGAATAAAGCTCTAAATACATATTATTATGGAGTAGATTGTGAGTAAAAATGATCTTCAAAATAACCTTTGTTCAATTACTAAAAATGATAATCAGTGATAAATATAAGAGGCAGAATGCAGCGATAATAAAGAATAAATAAAAAATGTTGAGCTTTGTGTGGGATTTGAACCAGCATGAATCTACGAATTACTAATCGCATACTCTCACCCTACCGGTAGCGAGGTGCCTGTCAAATTTAGTCTGTTTGTTATGCGGCTCTTATTTGACGCCAGAGAAACATTGATATTATTAATTTTTCTTTGGTAAAAACTCCCGCCGCCTTTATTGTCTGTACAAACTTAATGGTACGACATTCAGTGCGTAAACTCGAGGCTGCGAGGAGAAAATTTGCGCGTTGTGCTGTTGTGCTTCTTCGGCAATTTTTCGGCTCGCTGAGCGTATTTCACACTCCAGGGAAACCGAATTGGTACCCGCCGCGCGAAAACAATAATTACGGAGATCCGGACAGATAAATCCAGTCTCGAGGAACAAAGGAGACACGTCTACGGACGCGGTTATTATTTAAAACAAATTTAATGGGGGAGGGGGGGTTGTTTCGTCAGAACTCGGCCTTGGGGCGGGATACAGAACCCTTTCAGCATGATTTAGGTATATATTATAGTGCGAGCAGAGGGTACGATAACTTTGGGACAAAAGTTTCTTTCGATGATTAAGCTCGAGGAAAAGCACACATTTCTAAGTTTGAAACAAATCTGTTAGGTACACCTACAGTTACAAAAATAATTGAGAAAATAGTTACTTATTGTACAAAGGCACTGAAGTTCAACTTTGACTCATTTAGAATTTAGTTAGTAATAAGCCACATGAGTCATAAAAAGATCTTCAGTGCCGAGGTAGGATATTACGATTTTTTTAAAAATCGGAATTTTTTTTATTAGACAACAAATAATCATAAGGGATCATCCGTCCATGAACCGACTGAGCGCGGCGTTGCTTGACTTTGTCGAACGCTCTTCCTAGGTCAAGTATGACGAGGCAAGGCGCTTCCCAACAGAAACTCCAAACTGCTGCCTGTTGCCTGCAGTTTCCATGGAAAAGAGATTTATATTCAAACCTACTCAAATATTTATATTGGAAGATTGCGCTGCTATAGGTAACAATACTAACATTTAAATGGGCCTTTATTGGCCCGGTGTTGAATATTTGGTCACTTTTGACGGGCGATGGCACTACCGCGTCTGACTTTTGATGTTACGTTAGTAAATAGGATAAGTTTGTACAAATATACAATTTATACTAAAATGCAGTGATAATCTAAGCAGACATCCGAGGTGGATTATTAATTATATTAATTATTAATAATAGTTATAAATAGTTTTATGCAACTTCCTATAAAAATAATGATAATAGCAAAAGGAGTGCGATAAAAATAGCAAATAATTATAATTATACCAAGATTATAAAAACTGTTCATTTGGTGGAAAAGGTTTGAAAACAAAAACGAAACTCCAACAATATTTTGTCTGTTTGGTGGAAACAGTGTTAAGAATCTGTTCAAATTCTGTTTTCAGTTTTCTGTTTTCCAAAAAACCCGAACAAAATAGAATCTCAACTAGTCCGTTTGGTGAAAACGGGCATTTACGCGGTTTTATGATTGATACACACCTATTCGTTATACAGAAAGTGTGCTGGTTCCCTATGAATCAAAATAAGATACCTATACCATACTGGATTCCTCAAACCTACAAAGAATTAACCAGTTCTATACAAATTGACTTAACAGTTGGTTTCAAGGGCGCACATCAAACTTTTTTCCATGCCAGTTTCTCCTTAATTTCTTTAGATTTTACCCGCGGCCTAATTATTTTCTGTTTACATTGTTAACGACTTCTCCGGACAACTTCTAATAAGCTGGATGATAAAAAAAAATCGTTCAGGACTCCCGAACGTGGCGCAGCATCTTAAATATAGCAATTAGGGGCGTTGAGCATTAGAACCGCCGTTAAAAACTCGTGAGATTCAAGTTCAGCGGCCTAAATTACGTTTTAATGCATAGGTCGAGGCGTTAAACGCACAATTTGTTTATTTAACTCGGTTTTACGAGGCCCGGCTGTTTGTTTTCCTTTGCGTCATGCGCGCTTCTTTTAAAAAAATGTTACCGGAAGCTTCCACAGCCATTGTTGTCGAGCGGGCTCGTGGTCGGTTTTTTTAATCGGGCGTCTGTATGAATAAACTATAAAAATTCATTAAGAGACCGTTTCGTGTACTTGTGCTTTACACTCCCATTCAAAAGCAGGCTAGCCCCGCAACCCGTGGGCCGTAATTTTTTCCTCACCCCTGACCAACTTTCCTGCATGAGTCAGGCGAGAGATTGCAATTATACAACGCGCAAACTGGCTCTTTTGGCTTCCATTGTCTTTATTTTCGGTGTAGGTTTCCCTTTGTCGAACGAGAAAACTACACTATGTGATTAGGTAACCCGAATCGGATCGGAAAGGTGTTATTTGGATTAACCTTCTGCCGGTATCCTCGTCACAACGTTATAAATCTTTAATTTTATTAAAACATATTATTATCTTGTTTTTTGACCTTGCGAACATTTACGAAATTGCGCGGGTAAGGCGCTTCTAATCGATAAAAGCATATACGAGGTGCGCCGAAACTAGCATCATAACAAAAGATTCCCTTTTTGGTTTGGTTGGTGTTTCGTCAATAAGCTATTTCACTCGTTTTTTTTTACAATTTATGTGTTTATCTATAGAGGAGTCGATATACGGAACACATTCGTAATAAAAAAGTATTTTGTGACAACATTTTTGCGTGCAGTTGTATTAGTTGAAGCTCAAAGGTTGCAATACATTAAATAATATACAGTGTGTTTCATTTCAACTCGAGACAATTCATTATTTTTTTACGGGTTGACCGATTTTCAAAAACTTTTTTTTTAAATATAGTGCTCCGAAAGATCTACATTTTGACACTAATTTTTTTCAGATTTATCTTTTCCATGACTACGATCAAAATTATACCCCCAAAAACTGCAAAAGTACATTAGGCATTTTTTAGGAAAAAAATGAATAGCACAGTCGTATTGACTATACCCGAAACCATATACCAAGTTTCACGGTCCTAACTTGTACAGGGCGTTCACAAAATAGCTTCAAACAGCAAAAATACGGTTTTTCGGAGTACTCTGTACAAACACCGAGAGATATTTTAAAATTATTTCTGTGCAGTTTGATTAAGGCTCACATAAGCCATCAATTCCCACGAATTCATGGCCCTGCCTTATACAGGGCGTTCGCATTAAAAATACAAAAATCGAAAAAAAAAAAAAGATTTTCTGTTGGAGTTCTGTTCTTAATTTGAAAAAAATTAAAAATTGATTGGTATCCACGTATCCAGGGTGCTCTTTATTGAAAATACTTTCTAAATTGTAATATTGTTTATGTTTTTTAATAGGCATAAGTTAAATTGTAGAAAAAATGTCAAAAAAAAAACACCAACAGAGAAATAGTTTGTTTTTTTCGATTTTTGTATTTTTAATGCGAACGCCCTGTATAAGGCAGGGCCATGAAATCGTGGGAATTGATGGCTTATGTGAGCCCTAATCAAACTGCAAAGAAATAATTTTAAAATATCTCTCGGTGTTTGTACAGAGTACTCCGAAAAACCGTATTTTTGCTATGTTTGAAGCTATTTTGTGCTATAAGTTATGACCGTGAAACTTGGTATGTGGGGTTTTCTGGTATGGTCAATACGACTGTGCTATTCATTTTTTTCCTAAAAAAATGCCTAATGTACTTTTGCAGTTTTTGGGAGTATAATTTTGATCGTAGTAGGTCATGGAAATACAAATCTGAAAAACATTAGTGTCAAAATGTAGATCTTTCCGAGCACTATACTTTTAAGAAAAAGTTTTTGAAAATCGGGGAACCAGTAAAAAAATTATGAATTGTCTCGACTGAAGTGAAACACACTGTATATTCATAGGCATGCTGGAGACATTTGAATAAAAAAGTACAATTTGGCTTTGTTCCACGAATTATTGCAAACGGTCACCGGCAACATTGCAATGCCGTTTCTCCTGACATGGGCAGAGGTTGCCACGTTTGGCTTTGTAGACAATAAAACGACGAAACTGTAGATTTCAGCCTGAAGAAAATTGTGCAACTTCGTATTTTAGTATCATAAATAAATAAGGTTAAAAGCCGTTGTTTCATTTATTACGTGTTATGTTGGTACATTTACTGTAAACTGAGTACGATTTTAGAGCAATTAAAAATATGGTCAAGTACCCTATTGTAAACAAATGGGTTGCAAATTTAAAATGTTAAAGGTTTCGGATTATTTATTCAGCACGTTGTCCACGGCTTATCTATATAGAAAAACGATTTTTAATTTTTCAACTGATCTTGTTAAACGCATTTTCTCACAATTAAATTCGAACATTTGAAGATCCAATTTTATTCTATCATAATGTGACTATAACAAAAAAATTGTTGTAAAGTAAAATATTTACGAAATATCTAGAGTGTGAACTCAGTGCGAGCATCTTCGGACACCCCTCGCGTCGCGTTGGGTTCAGGAATCTTAGTCTCTGCGCTCTGATTGGCTGACGTAAAAAGGGGGGAGTGGCTAACAGCGTGGAGGGGGTAAATTTGGTCAAAAATTGCCACGTTTTCGGCTTATGGCGATTAACATGGGGAAAGTGGGTTTGAAGTCCCAGACTAGGTACCTACTAACAAATTCTGTTATGTAGATATCTACCTTTTTCTATAATGTCGGTGCTATTTTTGGTTAGCTCTAAACAAGGTTCTAACACGTTCGTTCTGCCACCAAAGATGTGTACGTACCTACGTGTATGCAGTAAATTCGAGATTTGCGTGACTTTTTGTAAGATTTCAGTATTACCTTCCACATAGCGAAAGATATAATTAGAAAATCGATACGCCTTCAGTCGATCGCACTTTTACAACGCCCCGGCTCCCCTGTTAGTAAACTTAGTATTTTAATCTGTGGAAGTTGCTCAATATTTCAAACTATGTATTCATGTACACATGCGATTACTCTTAATTGCAGTTTCCACCTGAAACACCTTACCACGTCCTATTACTTATAGTTTGCGTGGTCTGCTCACCCGACAACTTGACCGTTCCAATAGGAATAAAACGAAACTCGCTACAAAATCGTTTCCGAACAAAGAGTAAAGTATCGGTTATATTTAGGAATATGTATATGATTGTTTGGTAAGTAGCGGCTATGCTCGTTTTTTAGTGCACACACGCCGAGACCCAGCTGTCACCAGCCTTGTACCACCTACGTCGTTCAAAAATGAACAGAATTAAATTGCCCAAACCAGAATATCGGGTGGCGAATAACATTCAATATAGTTGTTGTTATCAGATCTTGCCGATTTTTTAACACGAAAAAATGAGCAACAACTTCTGATGTGCACTAAATTTGCACTTCAGACTATACAACGTCATAGAAATAAAGGTAAACTCATCTTAAATCCGATTTCATATTTCATCAGATCATTTCCTCAGAGATTCATGGGAATCCAATTTCGTCCTGTAAGCTTAACAATTAGATTAGGAACGTAATTCTACCCTTCTATTTGTGTATTCTATTTATATGCCTTTGTACTGAAATTGGGTAAAGGACACTGCGCTGCAGCAGTCCGGAATCAATATTATACTACTCTAAAAGTTTTCCACCAGTGTCCAACGTACTAATGTTGTTTTTCCTTTTGTTTCAGGTGTGTATCGTTGATTCACAATCAAAGAGGTCGTAAGTAAAACATAAAAAAGGCAGAAATTTCACATTCGTTACACTTTATCATATTATATGCACGGCATTTGGATTCGAGGAAAGAAGAGCTTTGGGTTTCACGACTGCGTAATAACACGCTGAAGTTGGGCTTGCAGAAAAATTGTATGCTAAAGCATAAATCGCGAGCGGAATATTCTGTGGGAAATTGTTTGTTTTTGTTATTTTGCCCCCAAGTAATTTCGCAATTGAGAATCTTTGAAGGTGGGAATATTACGAGGTCTCAGTTTCGGTCAGCAATTTCTTAATTTATCGCTTCCTAGAAAAACAACGGCAAAACAAAGAGTTACCTAAGTAGAGTTCACGGGTCTCAGTTTAACCCAAGGTGCCATCTGTCGCTCATATCCACTATTACTTTCATATTCATATACAGGGTGTTTCTAAATTATTATCCGAACATAATAGGTATGACAGCTAGAACATTTTATTTTAAACAAAAAGTGGCCTATAAATATGGGTCCAAAAATGCATAATAAAAAAGTTACAAGAAAAAATTTACTATATGAACATGAATGATATACCAAAAATTTTTAGGTTTCAAAATGGACCGGATTGAAGTCGACAAAATTTTTATTTCAATAAAACGAATGCCTATTCGGCATTTTTTTCTTAATTTTGAACGAAAAATGAAAAATTCACCTCTAACATTTAAATGTCGTACTTAGGTGAAATTGTATTTTTTCGAAACAGGTGTTTTGTGCACATTTTGACAATTTAAACGCAAATGGTTGATTTTATTTTTATGAAACAAGTATACAGTTTTATTGCAAAATGAAAAGATGCACTAAAATGATTAACCTGCAAGCAACTAAAGGACTGCATTAAGTTTCATTTAGATCGAATAAGTTCTGTATAAGTTATTGCGAAAAATATGTTTTTCAACCTGTACCTTTACCGCTCTGTAACTTTCTTATTATGCATTTTTGGATCCAAAATGACATTTTACACCTATTACATTGGCACCATAATTTATAAACACCCTGTATAACTATCGAACTAACTAGTCTATATCCGTCCAAAAACGATCAATGTATTCTAGTCATTTTTTTATTACAAGCTTTTATTTAACTTGCAACGTAGGGTGAACTATGTATGTATGTATGTAGGTATGTTTAGGTCAAATCTTGCAAGCTGAATTAGAACCACTTCCTGACATCCGATTGAGCTGCAATTTTGCATGCACCTTTAGTTCCGGTGACAATACAATATACAATACTCAATATTGTAATACTTTCAAAATGGCCGTCGCCACAAGATGGCGGATGATGTTTTTTGTCAACCCCCTTAATATGGGTATCAAATAAAAGAGCTTGAAGAATAGAAAACGATAGAGTTAGTGACATCACACTAAATTCAATATGGCCGCCGTTCCAAGATGGCGGATAATGTATTTTTTTTGTAAACCCCCTTAATATGGGTATCAAATGAAAGGGCTTGAAGAGTAGAAAACGATAAAGTTAGTGGCATCACACTAAATTCAATATGGCCGCCGTTCCAAGATGGCGGATAATGTATTTTTTTTTTGTAAACGCCCTTAATATGGGTATCAATAGAAGGGGCTTGAAGAGTAGAAAACGATAAAGTTAGTAACATCACACTAAATTCAATATGGCCGCTGCTCCAACACGGCGGATTACATTTTCTTTTCCCATAATATGGTCATTAAATGAAAAGGCTTGAAGAGTGGAACTAAAAAGTTGAAAATAAAATTAATAGTAAAAAAATATTTTTAAAAACAAGCTTTTATTTAAATGCTCTGAAAAGAAGAAAATAAAGCAAACCAAGGCAAACCTATAATTTTGTTACCTTATAAAATGGTATATTATGATATAAAAGCTTGTCGCGAGAATATACCTATATATATCTTGAAAGTAATTCTAACTAGAAAATATATTTTTCTATAAAAGAAATTTACACACGAAAATCTCGCGACAAGCTTTTATATCATACCTACACAATTTTATAATGTAACAAAATTATGGGTTTGCCTTGGTTTGATTTATTATAACGTTTATTTTTTTCTTTTCAGAGCATTTAAATAAAAGCTTGTTTTTAAAATTATTTTTTTACTATTAATTTTT
Organism: Pseudeuparius sepicola; assembly: GCA_963920635.1. Lineage (NCBI taxonomy): Eukaryota > Metazoa > Arthropoda > Insecta > Coleoptera > Anthribidae > Pseudeuparius > Pseudeuparius sepicola. Next base: position 10,921,199 of record OY987300.1, on the reverse strand, counting down.
TATGTCTTTTGATGGCTCTATGGGTCATTATTTAGAACACTACCTAAGCAACTTGCAGGTTGTGAAATTTATTTTGACGATTCTGATTCACAAAAGTTTGTTTAAAAGTTAGGTATTTTTACACTATTACTTAATTTGAATAATGATAATATGTCTTTCCTCCAATAAATCAAAGTGGACCGTTCTTATTTTGGATTTATTTGGTAAGAAGTGTTTCTAGAGCCTTAGATCTATTGATTTTGGTTGCAATTGGTGAACGTACCTATTGTCAAACTAGTCAAATGACCTATATAATCGAATCTAACCAATTGCAAATATCTCTAACAATTGCCAGCTCGTTTTTATTTCGAATAAAACATTTGGCATGTGATAAGCGCCTAAAAATTAACATACTCTGGGCAATATATCACCCTATTATATCATGAACGGTGGGTGAATGCCAGAATAAATAGCCTTGAACCAGTTGCGAGTTTTTCATACAAAAACTTTGCAACCAATGCCAAGTTCAAAAAGCAATGGCAGAAATCTAGAAAAAAAACTGAGCGTCAAGCGTTTCGTAATTTTTTTCGATCGGCCATGTCGGTAATCTACTTTGCTTCCGTTTACCGCATAATACGGTTTAATTTGCTTAGATAACCGAGGTAAATAAACTTGAACGAGGATTTTTCAAGCGGTCCCTTATCAGTGTGATTAGCGCGAAGTGCAAAAATAAGTCGGTTTGAATATTCTCGGGTTTTTTTTCGTTTGTTGTATGAGACCAGATTTTATTAATTGACGAACGGTTGCGCATACTAAAAGAGCTCTCAACGACAACTAAAGATTTGCAAATCCTTTAATGGTTTCGCGTTTATTTATTCCGCAGTCTCTTCACTATGTATCTCGGCGATGTAAACATGCAGAAAAAAACGGAAATAAAATGGTAATTGATTCAGCACTTCGGTAAATTAAACCCGGTGAACTTATTTACAGCAGACAATATTTATCTTTGCTTCTCTCGAGTATGTAACCACGAGGAATCGACTTTTGTCGCAAGATCGATGCTATGTTATATAAAGTATGGGCGGCACAAAGGGGATCACTAGCATAACAGTGCTCTGGACCTTTTTTTATTATTTGTTAACATCAGAGCCAGAGAAATTTGTGTCAAAAAATTGTTACGGAAGGAGAAACAAACAGTGACTGTCAAAATTGTTTCTCCAATCGATATAACATTCAATATTGATTCCCAAATTCGTTTACGGCCATCTCACGTCGCCGCCGTTTCAAAATTATGTATATCTACGGTATGAGGCAACTCTCCAGCCGCAATCTTGACATCGTTTCTCGGTCAATATTTGGGCTGTGTCGCAAAACCAAAGGTAGACCGGTGGGAAACGGGGCTATATATTTTCGAAACCGCAAATTTATGAACCCGTTCGCCCCGCGATATCGATTCTCGGCGCTCTTCCATATTTCACCAGCGACGGTAGTCCATCCAAGTAATGGAATAGGCAGAACGCGAATTTCTGGGGTACAGTTCCGTCAAGGATACGTTTGAGAATACGGTTTTGGAGGCACAGTAACTAGGAACGAGCATAGGGGCATATTATAATAATTTTGAAAACGCGTATTTATTATATACCCCGATTACTGTATAAGAATCCTGATCCACGAAAATCCCAAATAAAAATAACTATGAAAACTATCAATTTTCTTGAGTTGTGATTAGAATTATGCAAAGCACTGATTTGTTAAAAGGTCGTAATGGGTTTAAACCTTGACGAAAAACATTCATGAAAGCAAGTAATAAACTGTCTGTTTGGCAGCTGGTTTCTTGTAGAACATAATGAGTATTTTATTATTGTCCATGGCCCCCTCGGATGCTAAACATAACAAAAAAATACAGTAACGTCGTGGCGACACATGTGTATACAGGGACCGGCAGAAAGTTGGACACAAAAATTTAATATTTTTAAACTCTGATTTCGATTAATTTAAATTTCTAGCTGCTAATCGAGCAAAATTAAAGTTTAGTAGCAAATTCATGTGTTATCCAATGATAAGCTGCGCTTGCGGTATTTTGTTTTTTTTTGTAATACACAGGGTGGTCGAAAAAAATACAAAAAAGTGAAATTTCTTTTTTTTTACTAGGGGGCTGTGGCTTTAAATCTGACATCCACCTTTGATTACAAACAACTTTTGTAAGTAACTTTTTACTTTTTACCGTATTTTAAAAAATAAGGGTACTTTACTCTTGAGCTATTTTGACATTTTTGAATCTACCTCGTATACAAAAAGAGATATTTAAATTTTGATATATGCGTTTTGAGTTTGAAATGATGCACCAACTTTTATCAAGAATAAAATTTTCTGAGAAATTAATAATAAAAAAGTTTTTCATTTGTGTCCAACTTTCTGCCGGTCACTGTATAAAATATTTTTACCTTTTTTTAATTTTCAACCGATTTTTCCTGCGCTCCACACAATCCCTTGGAAACAAATTATCTTTCTGCTGCATTTTCCTAAAGTTGGATCCATTTATCTAAAAAAGTTCCAGCGTTTTTCAAAATTTCATGAAATTTGACAGCGACTGCCATCTTGAATTTTATGAATATGGTGAATTTTATGAATATGGCAAAAGTGCTACTTAAATGTTAAAGGTTCATTATTTTGCTTTAAAACGAGACCAAAACGAAAATTTTTTTTTTATAAAAATATATTACTCGATAGCAATTAATTATTTTCGGCAATGGTAAGAAATATAACCCTATATTCACTTTACTTTAAAGGTAATATATAATAAAAAGTGGTTTTGCAGTAGGTATCTAAAGTATCTTCTCTTGGGGTCGTTCAGAAAGGTAGACGACATCGAGTGATATTTTCGAAAAGGAAAAAACGCAAAGTGTAGATTAACAGTCGCCACAATACACATTTTACGAATGTTGTCCAACCCACGTTGGAATACCTGTGCCCATACACATCCTGAGAAGTTACAGGACCTTCATTTTAATTGCACACATACAGGCACACATACCAGATGATTCAGCCTGAAGCAAAACCGTGGATTTGTCTATTTTTTTGAGGGTGTCAGAATTGAAATATGAGACCAGTTTTGAATATTCTTAGAATTTTCGTCTCATTGGGATCAGTTACTTACATGGTTTACAATACCTACTTTATTCCCATTGATCCAGTGAGGACATAGACAGTGTCAAACCATGCATAAATATAGGGTGTCCCGCCAGTTAACGTAATAAACCCGATTTTCTCGGTAATATTGATGGTTGAAAAACTTGTGTAGAATTTTCCGAGGAATTCGAATATCTCGTCAAACTTAATATACCTACACCATGTCGTTAAAAAATTATTTCCAAAAATACCTAGGTAGGTACCCTTTTCCAAAAAATTGTGAAGTTGGATTTTAACGCGGAATATTAATAATGAGTAAACGAGGATGGTGATCCAAATTAAGTGCGCACCAATGATAAACTCCGTTGTTATTGAAGATACAAAATGGGTTAGATTAGCAAACTAGTACATTTTTAACGTTGATTAAAGTGAGATAATAGAAAAAAATGTACATTGGCGGTTTTTGGCAAAATAAAATATCGTTTTCTTAAATGGAACACTCATATTATATTTTTATGAAATATATTGAATTTTAGAATACTTACAAATGGTTCTAACCAACTTTTTGCTACGATGAAAAATAAGGGAGTTATAAGGCCCTACACATCTCGAAAAATAATCCGATATTAGCTCCAAAAAGTGTCCGAGATGCCTTGAAAAGAACCGAGAAATATGTTGAAGAACGAGGAGGAGTTTGTGAATATCAGGTTTTTATCTTTGTTTGATTATTAAATTATGCTCTTCACTAAATTATTGTAATTTGTTTCCGTATCCTACTAGGCTAATTTAGGATTAGTGTTCGAGTTGTGTAGAACCTTTTAACACCAAAAAACAGGATGTTCTCTAAAAAACAATGTTACTTTGTCAAGCTCCAAAACGCGATGTTCAATTTTTTCGATTATTTGATCTCAATCGGCGTTAAAAAATCGACCAGTTTGCGAATTTAACCGATATTATATCTTTAATAACTGAGTTACTGATTGGCGCGCACTTAATTTAGTTCATCTTGTATAAAGATAGCGCAGTTATACTTACGCGAGTGTTATTATGTATTAAGTAGGCAGCTCTTTAAGACGAACGGCCTGTATATACGTGTTCCTTCGGGTTAATCGCGATTTTAATTGAAAGTGTCTCTCCGCAAGCAGGTGCCATTGACCCATGCCCCCCCACCTCCGCCCAACTTCTCTCCTAGCATTACTCCGCGACGTACGGGGGGTCCCACCTGGAAATCAACCCAACACCCAATTTGTTTATACACAAATCCCATTAAATCGACTCCAATCGGGGGCCGGCGGCGCGGCGGTGGCGGCGGACGGGCCGCGACCAAGGTTCAGGGACCTGCGCTCCGCGGAGAACAAAACGAGGATCTCGAACAATGTGCCGGCCCAGGTATACACCGGATGTGCGAAAGAATGCCCATCGGGATGAGATAGGCCATGCATGAAAATACCAGCAGGAGAAATCATCGTTTTGTGATGGAAAAATCGGCTCGCTATCTCATCAATCATCGATCTGTTTTGAGAAAAATTACTCGCGCGTCGGTACTGTTCATTACTCAACGCGTGGTAGCGGGAAGACCTCAGTGGTTACGCTAGAGGTTAGAATACGATCTTGTGATGTCTAATATTAAAATTGTTGTCACCGGGCAGTTTTCGCTGGAGCACACTGTATATTTTATGTATACCTCCGCATGCAGCATGATCAGTTTGGAATTATTTCAAAAATGAGGAAGAATGACGGACTTAAGGATTCTTTTTTAAAGAATGTGTTAACAAGTTTGACGCTCCGTGCTTCTTTATGTTAATTTATTAATTTATTACACAATAACACCTAGAAATATGTGAACATATTGAAGATACACACAAAAAAAGGAAAACGTTCGCTGTGGAAAAACCACTTCATTATGACTATAACGAAGACTATTTTTTTCACACAGAATAAAAGTTTGTCAAAACCACAAACCGTCTGTAGTATCGGCCATGTATGTATCTTGACTGCTAAACCACCCATCTTGTAACTTGTTCAACAATGTAGAGGAAAGTCGCCTAATATGGGGTACATTTTTATAATCCCCCTAAAAATGGAATGTTTTTAAAAGAATCAACGTAACTTTTTTCAAAACTGGACTTCATCCCTTACGCAACCTGATTGTCTACTTGAAATATAATTAAAATTCTAACTTTTTCGTTTTTTGCTTTTAAACTTTTTTAGGCAACTACCCCATATTAGGAAACTCTATCCCTAATATGGGGTACTTCTATTTCCTAATATGGGGTACCTAAGAATTTATTAAAATTGGTGTTTAAATAAAATACCTACGAAAGAAACACGGTGGGTTGGGTAAGTACGTCTTTATTTTATGTTATTTTAGAAACAAAACACAAATTATCAAAAAATAATTCTTTAAAACAATTATAAAACTATTTAAAGATTCAGTTCGTACAAAAGTAAATATTTTTCCATAGCATGATTGACGATTGCATTTTCCATGTCAACGGAAAAACAGATTTCCGCCTAAGAATACCATAAACAATATCTTCTGCTGCTCCATTCATTTTTACATATTTCCGACGTTGTCTGGGGTACCCCAGAGTACCCCATATTAGGCATATGGCAGTAGTAAAAATAAAAGAGTAGATTTTAAGAAATAAGCTAATATATACATAAAAGAACCAGTCTAAGCCAAAACTAGCCCATAATACACGTTTTGAACAACGTACAATAATTTAACTTACCTTTTTTGTAGCCAAAGTCACAGGATTTTCTAGGAATTAAAAATTTTCAATACGCTCACTAATTTTGTTGGTCATGTTGTACATATTGGAACTGTAGCTCTCTGCATCGCGAGATGTTTACTAGTTACATTTACATGTCACTTCTAGAAGCTTAGTATAGCCCCCACCAAATAGATGGCCAAATAGATGATTATTATGATTATTATCTCGACTTAGCCAAAAGGCATTCGCACTCCCTCTACGGGGAACATTCACTCAGATCCCGGGCATCCCGGATACCAAAAGGATCTGGCTCGGACGAGACCCTTGCCATGTAATCGGGCCTTAGGTGACATTGATGTTGTTGGACGATCCTGCATTCCCCATGAATTTCCTGACGGTTCGGGCTGTCGCAAGTAGTACCGCTTTCTGCATGGACCTGTAAAGACTATCAGTTAGATTCAGCTCCTTGATGTTTCTCAGCAAACTTTTTGGTATAACACCAGTTGTTGACATGATGATTGGAATCGTCTGGACGTTCTCCATTTCCCATTGCCTTCTAATTCGTTCTTCTAAGTCTCTGTACTTCGCGATCTTCTCGACTTGCTTCACACGCAGGTTGTTGTTGTTCGGGATGGCCACATCAATCAGAGTTGTCTTCCTAGAAATTTTATCAACTATTATAAGGTCCGGTCTGTTATGGGCAACTCGTTGATCAGTCAGAACTGTACGATCCCAGTACATCTTGTAGTTTCTGTTCTCAAGAACAGGCTCAGGTGTGTAGTTGTAATATGGGACCCTCTCTGTCTGCACAAGCAGCAGCTTTTCCGCCAGTTCCTGGTGCAAGATCTTGGCAACCGAATCGTGTCGTTCCTTATATTCCGTTGATGCAAACATCTGACATCCTCCTGTTATGTGCTGGATTGTTTCTGAAGTTGGGCACCCGTATCTGCATCTGTCATCCACTACCGATGCATCTCCTACAATGAATTTTAGGTAGTTGCGAGTTGGTATAACCTGATCTTGTATGGCCAGTAAGAAGCCTTCTGTCTCTGGGAACATTCGTCCCGAGGTCAGCCAATAGTACGACGCTAACTTGTCGACATGTTCCTGGTTAACCTCATTAGGATGCCTCCCGTGCAGCGGCTTCTCTAACCACCTCTGTAGTTTAGTTTATCGTTGTCGGTTCGGTGGTGATTGTGATGCTCGTGTTCCGTCAGACGTAGCGGTGTTGAGACGTCTGCTCCGCATATAGCTTTATGTAGTGTGGAGCTGTTGGCCTGTCTGTGGAAATAATTACGCAGATTTAGTATTTGTTGGTCCAATTGCTTGCTGAGGTCTGCCAATCCTCTTCCTCCTTGTTGACGTGGCAGGGTTGTTCTTTCTACGGCGCTACGGGGATGATGTTTATGAGCTTTTGTCAGTAGTGTCCTAACTTTTCGTTGCAAGTTGTTGATGTCCGTGTTGGTCCAATTCACTATTCCGAAGGAATAGCTTAGTACAGAGCACGCATACGTGTTTAGGGCCTTAAACAAATTCCTGCTGTTAAGATCAGTTCGCACTACTTGTCTTACTCTCTTGATGAATTCATTAGTTAAATCGGTCTTCATTGTTCGATGATCTATCCTTTGAGCTTGCTTCATCCCGAGGTACTTGTATGTATCTCCCACGCTCATTGCTTCGATCTCCTGTCCGTCCTGCATCTCGTGTGCGCCTTGTTCGAGCTTTCCCCGGACGATATTAAGGGTGCGGCACTTGTCCAGTCCAAACTGCATTCCGATGTCCCTGGAGAACTCCTCTACAATTTTGAGCATTTGCGTTAGTTGGTTCTTGGTTGCGGCCATCAGTTTTAAATCATCCATATATAACAGGTGATTCAACCTGAACGCTTCTGATCTGTTGCTTTTGATAGCGAAGCCATATTTCGTAGAGTTCAACCGGTGTGATAGAGGGTTCATCGCCATGCAGAACCACAGTGGACTGAGTGAATCTCCTTGGAAAATCCCTCTTCGGATGTTGATTGTGATTATTATTATTATATCGACCCAGCCAAAAGGCATTCGCACTCCCTCTACGGGGAACACCCACCCAGACCCCGGGCATCCCGGACACCAAAAGGATCCGGCTCGGACGAGACCCCTGCCATGCTATCGGGCCCTAGGTGACATTGATGTTCTTGGACGATCCTGCATTCCCCATGAATTTCCTGACGGTTCGGGCTGTCGCAAGTAGTACCGCTTTCTGCATGGACCTGTAAAGACTATCAGTTAGATTCAGCTCCTTGATGTTTCTCAGCAAACTTTTTGGTATAACACCAGTTGTTGACATGATGATTGGAATCGTCTGGACGTTCTCCATTTCCCATTGCCTTCTAATTCGTTCTTCTAAGTCTCTGTACTTCGCGATCTTCTCGACTTGCTTCACACGCAGGTTGTTGTTGTTCGGGATGGCCACATCAATCAGAGTTGTCTTCCTAGAAATTTTATCAACTATTATAAGGTCCGGTCTGTTATGGGCAACTCGTTGATCAGTCAGAACTGTACGATCCCAGTACATCTTGTAGTTTCTGTTCTCAAGAACAGGCTCAGGTGTGTAGTTGTAATATGGGACCCTCTCTGTCTGCACAAGCAGCAGCTTTTCCGCCAGTTCCTGGTGCAAGATCTTGGCAACCGAATCGTGTCGTTCCTTATATTCCGTTGATGCAAACATCTGACATCCTCCTGTTATGTGCTGGATTGTTTCTGAAGTTGGGCACCCGTATCTGCATCTGTCATCCACTACCGATGCATCTCCTACAATGAATTTTAGGTAGTTGCGAGTTGGTATAACCTGATCTTGTATGGCCAGTAAGAAGCCTTCTGTCTCTGGGAACATTCGTCCCGAGGTCAGCCAATAGTACGACGCTAACTTGTCGACATGTTCCTGGTTAACCTCATTAGGATGCCTCCCGTGCAGCGGCTTCTCTAACCACCTCTGTAGTTTAGTTTATCGTTGTCGGTTCGGTGGTGATTGTGATGCTCGTGTTCCGTCAGACGTAGCGGTGTTGAGACGTCTGCTCCGCATATAGCTTTATGTAGTGTGGAGCTGTTGGCCTGTCTGTGGAAATAATTACGCAGATTTAGTATTTGTTGGTCCAATTGCTTGCTGAGGTCTGCCAATCCTCTTCCTCCTTGTTGACGTGGCAGGGTTGTTCTTTCTACGGCGCTACGGGGATGATGTTTATGAGCTTTTGTCAGTAGTGTCCTAACTTTTCGTTGCAAGTTGTTGATGTCCGTGTTGGTCCAATTCACTATTCCGAAGGAATAGCTTAGTACAGAGCACGCATACGTGTTTAGGGCCTTAAACAAATTCCTGCTGTTAAGATCAGTTCGCACTACTTGTCTTACTCTCTTGATGAATTCATTAGTTAAATCGGTCTTCATTGTTCGATGATCTATCCTTTGAGCTTGCTTCATCCCGAGGTACTTGTATGTATCTCCCACGCTCATTGCTTCGATCTCCTGTCCGTCCTGCATCTCGTGTGCGCCTTGTTCGAGCTTTCCCCGGACGATATTAAGGGTGCGGCACTTGTCCAGTCCAAACTGCATTCCGATGTCCCTGGAGAACTCCTCTACAATTTTGAGCATTTGCGTTAGTTGGTTCTTGGTTGCGGCCATCAGTTTTAAATCATCCATATATAACAGGTGATTCAACCTGAACGCTTCTGATCTGTTGCTTTTGATAGCGAAGCCATATTTCGTAGAGTTCAACCGGTGTGATAGAGGGTTCATCGCCATGCAGAACCACAGTGGACTGAGTGAATCTCCTTGGAAAATCCCTCTTCGGATGTTGATTGTGATTAATATTATTATTATGATTATTATTATTATTATATATACCCCACAAGGCAGATGGCCAAATAGATGATTATTTCTTCCTGACTCCTGTATGTGCTATATATGGTCTTGCCTTAAATCCTTAATTCTGCTCAGGCTCTTGTTCACAAATTTGTGTGCCTGAATCAAATTCGCATCTGTCTTCAATACCAAGACATGATCTGCAAACCAGAGCCAGCAAAACACTCTCTCCCGTACATCTCCCAGACGGAAAAAAATACACTTCTGCCCCCCCTAAACGGCGCCATAACAAACCGCCCCCAAATCAATGATGGTCCCGGCGTACTCGCTCCCCCGACTAACGCCCCCCCCGTGTCCCCGCTCCCCCCCCCCCGCCGCCGCTAGGGGCGAGAGGCGGCGTTGCCATGGCGACGGCGCTGCACCGCGCGACGCCCTGCAGACGGCGGCGGCGGCGGGTCACGTGACGCGGCGCGGTGCAGCGCGTCGGCAAGGGTCGTCGCCAGTTCACGTTCAATACGAGTCATTGCCACCTCCCGTCCCCTTGGTGGGTCTTGAGGGCTAAGGGGCGGTGACCGGTGGCCCGGAAGGTCCGGAATGCAGTTGCTAAGGTGCCCTGAGCGTTGTACAGGCTCATTTTGCAATGGGGATAGTCTGGAGAAGCGTTTGGAGTTTGGAGACGCCCAGAGGGGATATCGGGTTATAGCATGATGATATGAAAGGCCGAAATTCGTTGGGGCGTGATATCCGTTTTTGAGATGACCACTTGAAGATCTCAAGTTACCGTTGCATCAGAGTTCCTCACCCACTTAACCGTTTAGGAACATGGGAACGCCCAAAGGTTACTTACGAAAGCATATTGAAAAAATAATTGAGCAGAGGTCATAGGCGTCAAGATGATAATTTGTGAGACGGAAGGTCTGGATGAGGAATTGCTTTAAATAGTTTGCCGGCTCACTTGCCATGGGACTGGCCTGGAAATGAATTAAGCACATCCAGAACTTTTGTACGAAAGCAGTATCAAGAAACTCGAGATATGGTCATTAGGAGTTCTGTATGATATTTTATGTAAATCTTTGATGGGACTAGTCTGGAAATGCACGACCAGAGGTCTTGTATGATGAAAATTTAGAATTCATTGAGGGGATGATAATTTGAAAGACTTGAAGATTTGGAATGGTCGCATTTTTTGCTCCCATACACGTTTTACAGTCTGGAAAGACATGATACATTGATACCCAAAGTATAGGACATTTTTAAAGAAATCATTAGCCTGGATTTATGAAATGGCTACCAAAATTTTGCTGCTAACTTTACGGTTGGAATATATGGACCCTTTCCATAACTAGGCCTAGAAAATGGGTAGAGATTTGGAAAATCGTTTTGCTATTTATAAGTGATGTAGATGTAGTCATTACCATGACTACGATTGTATACTATCGAAAATGCAGACTCCTCGCTTAGAACTAACAACCAATATGTATTTCGTGGTATTTTCCATTAGGCAAATTGTCACACTCAAACTAGCGTACAACGCGGAAAAGCCAGTGGCTTGGAAAACCCTCCCATTCAATAATGCAGCAAAAGGCGAACCAGCGGCCCTATAATATGCTCAAGAGATGTAGGTGCTGCGGGAACAAGGGACAATGGGAGTGCTCGGAAGCCCGAGCTTTTACTCCATTTTAAAATTTAATCTACTGACCTGGATCTTTTTATTCATGGTTGGTACACTGGTTTCGTTAACGTACAACCGGCACAACGCCAGCTATTATACAATGACATTTTTTTAAGCGGCACATACATACACTTGCATACACTTGGCTTTCGCAATTCTCGATAACCGTCTAACTGATAGCGAAAGCAATATGTATCTGATTTTGATTTTTGGGAAAGGGCGGAATGTCTAGAATTGGAAACTTTCAGATCGATATTGTAGCCTTTCGGAAACAAACATTGTTATTGTTGTTGTTGTTTTTTAAAATATAGGTATAGGTAGAGCAATTTACAAAAGTGACGATAATCACGAAAAATTACTATTCAATAATGAAAGCAATATGTTCAATATTTGTAGTCTTGCTAGTAATGCCTCGCGATTATCATCGTTTTGGTAAATTGATCAATCAAAGTCACAAATTATTTATTTATTCGAAACGACTTCTTAAAAGTGTGTTTTGATGTAGACCTGGCTAGAAAATGAGATGAAGACAGCCCTAAGAAGTTCAGCATAAATGAATATTAATTATGATATAATTAACATTCACATAGAGGCTTAAAGCTGTTCAGAATGTGGCGTGACCATTAAAAATAAAAATTGTAAAATCTACTATGTAAATTAATTGACTATAAAATGCATCAACATTTTCCCCGCAGAATTACCAGCTACATGGATTTATTATTTGGTTACCGAAATTATCTACCTGAATTTTTCTTTAAAAATGAAAAATATGGCCTCTGTAGCTTCACCACCGATATTAATCATTATTAAGTTGACAAATAGGTGAAATTTATTCCCGTCCGTACTTTGCCGCGCGCTAATATCAATATTGATTTTGGCCAATTCATTCTACGTTTACCGGTCAGATACCAACCGAATATCGCTTTTAATATGTGTTTAACGATAAGGACGTTTGTTTGTTTATGTGCCCGATATTCAATTATTTGTTGTTTTAACGCCAGATAAATGAATATACGAGCGGTGCCAAAGTTGCATTTTTTCGTGATTAGCTCCCTTGGCACCGCAGCGCGTATACTGAGGAAATTGTCACGCCCAAAATATTTTGTCACCAGCAGTTGTATTCTCCTCTTCCATTACTGTGAACTCTCGCTTAAAATAGACTTATTTAGTACGCCAGCAGGCGATGTGTGTGTACGAGGTTGAAAAATGATAATTAGTGGACCTATTTAGCTTCTGAATAAACTCTGAGACTTATCCAGGAGAGTCTCTAGTGATGAATTACAAATGGTTCTTTCTAACGTCAAAATATTTTAATGTTACGACATCGCCGAATAAAAAGTACGTACGATAAGGGACATCTTCATATATTAAAAAGAATTTAGAATCCAAATTGCGATGCAGCTCCCTTGAAATGTTTATGAAAACTATGTCGCAATAATAAATTTTACTTAAGTACTTGGGACCTTAAATTGTACCAACTATCAGAAATAGACTCCGGAAAAGCCGCGTAAAACGAGGACTTGAGATGATGTCAAGAATTCAAGTGGCCTACAGCATACAGAGTCCAAAATAACAACTAAAATTACCGCACTTACGCTGTATTAATCACACAAAACTTCAAATTTCCTGATTAAGAACCTCAAGGAACCCGAACCTGGAAATAACAAATTACAATAATTGTATGGCTCGACAACGTCTTTGTGGTCATTTTTTGCGGGCCCTGTACAAAAGGTGGATAACCTCTACAAGTGTGGGTGCATAGATGCCATAACGTGACATAAAATCTGGTAGTAGTACGCTATCTAGAAATTTACCAGACATATTTTTAACGACCTTTTTGTTTATTTTCGTGTCTTGGGAAGATTTTTATAAGTAATCCGGTCGTACAACAGTGTTGTCGGTTCCAAATTAAAATTAAAGGTTCTTCCTGTATTTTTTGGCAAGTGGCCACATGTGGTGATTCTTCATAGTGTGTTATAGCATGCAAATGCAAGAAATCTTTATACGCTGGTCGTTAATGCCACTAAATTTATATAGGACTGCCTATCGAGTTTATGTTCTAATATAACGTGTTTAAAAAACTGTCTTAGTTATCTACTTGTTTATTACTTACCAAGTTTTTTTAATTTGGGGTTTTATTCTTATACATATAAGATTCACTTTGTTACAGTAGTGTTGTTGAATATAGCCTTAATAAGAAATCAGATAAAATTCAAGAGAGATACCTATTACCTATAAGGGTGATGTTGCCACTACTATCTCTGTAAATCTATAAGCGATTAGTGTGCAGTCTTGTTGCCTCTTCAGTGTACCCTACCATTAGATTAGGCGGGGGAACTTATTATGAAACAATAATTGTAAATTCATCGTTAATTTTGACTTAAGTCACATAACACCGAGAAGTTCTCCATGTAGCAAAATATTTTCCCCAGTGGACTCACGGAAGTCCAATATAAACAACCGTTTTCCTCCTCGGATTGTCAATTGCCTCTTCAGGACGATGGCCCTACATGATGTTTGTCGGACACAAAACGATATAAAACTGGGAGACTATTGATCTGTCTGCCTCGGCAATCTCAGATTTTCCGCTCACGTCCTTTCCCCACCTCTCGTTGCTAAGGGGGATCAATATAGATGGTTTTTATGTCTGAAACACCTCAGAAAAATGTTAGGCGGATATTACCCGTTTCTCCAGCCTATTTATTGCCCAAAGTTTCGACAGTTTTTTGTGGCAGCCTCTCTCGCACGGATTTCATCGTTTTAACACATCTTGAGGATCTTGGTTAACGACTACCGAATGATTGTATCACTGAAACTTTTTCAAATGCTATGTTGCCATATTTACACAACTATTAATAACACCAGATACATAAATACCATGCCAGTATGTAAGATCTGTTGATCAACATATTTTGTTTGTAGGTGTGGTCTTTTTTTATAAAACCTAACCCTTACTTAGCTCCCCATGTAGATGTTTGGGATACTTCAGAGCTCGTTTATTTCGAGATGTTGCCAGATTCGGATTATTTCCAATTTTTGGGAACTTTTTTAGTACATGTGGGTCAATGTTTGTTTCAGCTCTGTGTGCGTATGAGGTGGCATGCCTTCTATAGTTCAACGCAGGAAAGAAAACGTTTCTAAAGAATGCGGGCAGCGTTGCGAGATTTCCTATAGGAGTAGTCGTTATTTATTGGCGAATACACGTTTTAGCATATTGAAGCCGAATTTCTGAACTCTGTAATACCGAAAAAATAAAGCTCGCATCACACGACCACTTACTCATTTTTATTTATCATTTATTTTTAACGCGGTGTAATAAAACACCTATTATATTTTTTCGACATCGTCGCGTCTACCATCGCCTTTGAAATACGGCAACAAAGCACTTCTGCCAGCGAACCGGCCGACAAAACCAGTTGGCCAACGCGTTTTGTGTCTGTTTCTATAATACGTAAAGTTAACTGCGTATTTGGGCTACCACACAGCGCTCACTTTTTCGGCCACCGGCAAGTTTGGCAGAGAGCTCAGTGCCGTTTAGTATGTTCGGGAGTTAACGCGCGCAAAATGAGTAAACAGCGAATAACGTTGCATTCTCAAGTACGAGAAATAATTGCCAATGTTATAAGGGTTTGCCTTCCTCCATAGTCCAAGGCATCACCGTTAAGAATAATATTAACTATAAATTAAATAACAATTATATAAAAATTAAGTTAGTGAGTAGACAAAATTGAACTACGCCCCTGAACTGTGACTAATTCTATAATATTTACGAGTTCTTCCCCCCTGCGTCGCACGCATTCTGCCGTAAGGAGGACTATAGCTATATTCAAACTTGCTACATATTTTTTTAATAGATAATCCATCCTTGAATACTCGTCACCTAAATATTTTCAATAAAAAAAAAATTATGTGAAACATTTCTCCTTAGTTCCCCGCATTTCTCTTATTGTCTGTAACAGCCATCAATTCATTTTCTACAGACTCATTGTGGTTACGAGGCTCCTAAAACCGGTTGCGTTTACATTTCTATCGTTACCTTTGTGGAGTTATTAAGATCAGTTGTTAAAATGGTGGGTAACTAGCTGCGGGTTTATCGTCCAACGCTTATTTATAGAAACTTGTAGTCCGGGCCGCATAGTTTACTAAGAAAACGAGAGAGAAAAACGTGGCAGGACGAGTCGGCGAACGTCGGCATTGTTTGAAGAAGTTGGAGCTGTTTACGTTCTCCATGGTGTATTAAAGGGAGTGCGCTATTTTTGTTTGGGTGTAAAAAACAGATGGACGAAATTTGTGGTTCGAAATATAATGTCGGATATGAACAATTTGGCAGACCGATGAGGGCTAACGACAAAGAAACAGACCTGCGTGAGTGATCCAGTGTATGAACTAAAATTGGATGAAAAAATAAATTATTTTTTCTAAAGAAACCATTTATTTTATCAGCCTGTCACAAAATTGTTTAAACTATTTAAAGATATAAAGGATGCCTAATTTTAAACAGTAGGTATGTCAAACCTTAGTCAAGTCAGAATGTACTCCGCCGTAGTGTATATAGGGGTTCTGTTGATTAGGTCCTTTACAGTGAACAAATTAGGGTATTGGGATCAAATTGAAAGGACAATTTTATAGAATATAATATTGAAAATAATATTCATAAGCGTCCAAGGCGAAATTATTGAACTAAATTATTTAACTGGAGGGGAAAAATCTGGTGAAAAACTATATAAAAATAGGATTACATAGGAACGTAATGGTACAATATTATAGTTATTTGCTAATAATTTGACGAATGGGAAATTATATTCCTTCTTCCGAATTGGAGATTTAACAGGGAACCTAAAATATGCGAAGTAGACAAAAAAACGGCAACAGTACCTACTGCCTACTTACTACTTATCTTTGCCAGTGATTATATTATTGCAGTATTATATTATAGTATTATATTATATATTATTGTATTATAGTATTGCAGTATTATAGTATTCAATACTATAATCACTGTCTTTGCTCATAAAACTTTAGGTTTAAAAATAATAAAGAAGGGTCCCCTTTGGTGCAGACTTTTTGGAGGACATTGTATGAATTTATATTTGCCAGTAATCCCAAATTAACTTGCTCTTTTAGTTGAGCTGTGTGCTAAAGCTAAACTTTGATAAATACCTAATTTCCAACAGTTGTAACTAAAATCCAAACTAACTGCTCGATTAAAATATTTGTCTTTGCACTTCTGATGAAGTCGCCGGTTATCGTTTGCCAGATTTGATATTTTGGATACGGGTTTCTAACCCAAAAATCTATTGTGCCATCACGTAAATGTATGCGTTTATAAACCAACAAATCCTATTTGTGCAGAGTTTCCCTGGATATGGAAACTTTTTGCCAGTAAAGATATCTTATTCGTAACTGCCCAAAATGGGCGAGTAATGACTTTTCTCGGGAGGTCTATTTCTTCTAGGTATACAGGGACTGTATAATCTAAAGAAAAGTGAGGCATTATGACACCGTGGGAAAGACCTGCATATAAAAATCGCGGTAGCAACTAGAAAATCCATTCAAGGTGCGTGTGCCGTGCTAACGATCAAACTTTTTTTTTTTTAATAAGGGGGAACACCAGGCCTATTCCCCAACAAAAATGGCGCACATTACCCCCCGCGGACATAATGCGATTAAACGCTGATGAGTTGGCGCCGTCCTGGAAAATTGCTACATAAAAAAGTACAAGGTTAACACGGGATTTTTTGGTGAGTGGAAATTGGTTTTATGCAGGAGTGAAAATATGCTAGGAAATCTGAGGAAAACAATCTTATTAGATTTGGATAGTTTCGTCCATTTATCTTGAGAACTTGTCAGGGTATAAAATATAGTTGTAAATCAATATGCGGGGTTATTTCAATTAGCAACTTTAAAGTCTAAATAAAACCCTAATATACTCTTAACGTTTCGTATTTTTTTTATTTATCTAACGTTAAAGATTTGTGGGATCTAAAGAATGCTTTGCACCGTTGGCACCGTGGACCAATCAGATAATGATATATTATTGGTTGCTATAATTGGACGCTATAAACAAATTTTGAAAAATCAAGAGTTTTCTAGTTATCGCACTTTGAAGATGACAGTGCATGCAGGTGCAAAATCTGTAGTACATAATTAAGATCATTTTCAAAACTCAAAACGAGAAACTAAATTTGTTGAGTACTACTTGCAACTATTCTAATATCTCAGATGTTGTGTTGTCATTTTATACGCACGATGTTAAAGAGGTAAGCGTGAATGCCAACGATATAATATAGGAATAGATATACATTACCAAAGGGAACTTGTTTTGTTTCATGATTTTAAAAAGATGTTATTGTTGGCACATTCAAGGTTTCCAGTTTTTTTTATACGATTTAGGTTATTTTGTAAATATAAGTATCTCAAAGCATATACAGTGTGTCCCAATTTGATACTGGACACCTCAGAAATATATGAAGGGCAAGGAAAACAAATGTTCTCTATTTTTTTATTGATAGTACCGAGGATAGTACCAAGGGAGAGTCTCTCATAGGTGGTGGGGGTATTTGGATGGGGTAATTATTTCATGGCCTGCTATGATTTTTTAAAATAGCAAATTTTCAAGAAACCTCATTAGGGATTCAGAATGAAAAACTGAGTAGATTCGCAAAATTTTAAAAGGCTAGGCCTACTTTGATTTTTAGATTTATCTCCCACTTTTTTCTTAGAAAAGTGTCCTTTCTGGAGCTTTCACGTCAAAATTTTATTTTTTTCACGACGATCAAGTTTCCTTAATAATATTTTGACGTGAAAGCTCCAGAAGGGACACATTTCTAAGAAAAAAGTGAGAGAAAAAGCCGAAAAAGCTCAAAATCAAAGTAGGCCTGGCCTAGACTTTTGAAATTTTGCAGTTCTACTCAGTTTTGCATTCTGAACAAGTTTTCTTAATAACATTTTGTCGTAAAAAATCCCTAATAGGGTTTCTTGAAAATTAGCCATTTTGAAAAATCATAGCAGGCCATGAAATAATTACCCCATCCAAATACCACCGCCTATGAGATACTCTCTCTTGGGACTAAATAGAGACCATTTGTTTTTCTTGTCCTTCATATAGTTCTGAGGTCTCCAGTATCAAATTGGGACACACTGTATAGGTACGATATACAAGCCTATTAAAAAACTATTTATTATGCATTACAAAATAGAAAAGACTGAATCGAGGACTGAATTTAAGAAAGTCATCTATTCCTAATTAAGTGTGTGTTACTGCCAACTGTACAAGTGGTTTCTTCTTTAATTTAATTATGGTTCAATCGAGGGTTCAATGGAGCAAAATTTGATATGTTGCCTATTTTTGGTGAATGCAGGCAAAATACCAGAGCGGCCGCAAGATAGCCGCAGATCAGAATACTTTCACAAATAACGAGAGTTTCTAACACTGAGTTAGTTTTGTTTTGGCCCTAGCCTGCTAGGGCAACTCAAAACGCCATTCTTTCCCAAGGAGCATTTGATCGAAAACATAGAACATTTTCTTTAAAAACAGTTACCCAGAAAAATACAGGCTTTGCAAACATGAAAAAATGTCAGGAATGTTGCCGGGAAAAATATAATTGATGGCGTCATCACCCCTACTTCTCAAAATTCTCAAAATACTTTTTTCTTACGTCCATACGCAGAATAAATTCCTCCTGCACGCCTCTGACTGCCTTGGAGCGTGCCAACGAAGTAGGTAGGTGTTTGAGTTTCGGATCAATATTACAGCCTTGGTCCCGCTGTTTCCCGCTCTCCAAGGGGTGAATGTTAAGCAGCACGATTTTTAATTTTTTCCTCTCCCTCTCACCCCCTCCCTGCTGTTTTGCATAAACGGCCAAGTCCATTTTCGTGTCACAATTTGGGCGTTGTATTTTTATTTGCAGTAGGCACGCCCGGTTGGGCTTTCATCGCACACTTTTTGAGCAACCTGAAAAAACATTGCCGAAAGCATTTGTAGCCGCGCGCAGTACAACATGAACTAAATATGCCGATTAGAAAAATGGATCCAAGGTTGCTTTTAAAATGACAAACTTGTCGAGTTCATATAGAAAAAAAGCTTCGCTCCGATGTAATTTGACCACTAAAATTGCAACGCCCTATAGGTATCATGGAAAATGTCATTTCATTTTCCATCCAATGTTAGAGTTCTGTTGCAAAAAACTGACTTGTCCTGTTATAATATACCCCCAATGTATTGTTTCAGAAAACAAAAATTTAGCAGCATCCACCATCTTAGATTTCGAAATAACTAACTCGCATTTACATCAAAGTGGTATTATTTGGACTTTGGAAAAAAACTACAACGAAATAAATCAATTGAAAAATACGAAATTTGCCAGAAGAATGAAAATTCCTTTTTTTCTGGACTTCTCTGTAATGTAGGTAAGCTTTTAATTCAGAACAAAACATTTTTTTGTATGGTTTCAATCCAAGGCAATTTCATTTTATTGATTTGAACGTAGTAGAATGTTTTATTTCTACTCACACTGACCATAATTAACTTCTAGATTTCCAAACCTTATCCTAACCATCTTATCGATCGAAGTTTTTGCCATTTTCATCTTTTATCGATTAATGTAATTCAGGTCAGTCAAAAGGTTTATGGCAGGAAATAAGGATTGAGGATTAGATAAAAGAACTAGATTAATATGTTTACGACTTATTTTATTAGTTCTCTCTAGGGCAATACATTATACTAAGTTAAAGGTTTAAGTTTGTTCTCGTATTATAATCAAAGGTATTTCTTAATTAAAAAAAAATACAATGAGAAGTATCTTTGCCCTTGCCTTGAAGAACCTCAAAATTAATAAACCTTACTTTTGCCTTTGACCATATTGTAATTATCTCAAGGATTAAAAACGATATAATTCCAGCTCAGCGTGCGCCAAGGAAAACATCAATTCATCGCGAGGAATCCGACGTACTCGCAGACATTATTTATCGTTCCATTACCGCGGATGGATTAAGTCCTTGACAATGCGATACTTTCCCAGTGCTCGCGCGTTTTTATTAAGCATGCGAGAACCAATGACGGGAATCAGAAACCCCGCAAGTTTTAAATCCGCGACTTAAATCATTTCGATGAATGCGAAAAATTAAAACTGGTCGGGTTGGTTCGCACAAAGGAAGGATGGGCTTCGAAAACTGTGGGCATCGCCCACTCCGCGACGGGTTATCAGCGGTGCAGCAAGTGTAATAACTGGCGTAATAAATTTGTCGCTTACCCAACGAGGTTAACGCCAAGGCGATAAATAACCCTATTTGGAAATTTTCGTCTTGGATATTCTCACTCTACATTCCTGCTGCATTATATTCATTATATTCATAATCCAATCTAGATTGGTAGTTCGTTTGTTGTCGGACTGTCTCAGTTGCGTCAAAGAATACTTGAAATATATAGGTAACAAATTTCTTTTCCCTATAGATTTATCGGTTCCGTTGTTACTGACATATAGCGAGAGGCGGGCGGGCAGAAGGCACCCTGGAAGACTAAAGTGAGGGTAGGGGGTTAAACATACAATTTTTTTAAAAATTGATAAGGTAAAGTGTTGAAAATTTGCAGGATAATCGGAGATAGTGCAAATAAGTAGAGAAAAAATCGGCAGAAGACTAGGTGGGAAATAAAGAGTCGGCAGAAGGAGCTAATGTTGCAAAAAATTTTGCAACAATTATGTGACTGTGTAAACTTCTGCAAATTTTTACATTTATTCTGTAACTCAAAATAACACTAGTTGCAAAACGGCAGAAGGCTAGTTGGAAGAATTACGGAGATATGGCAAATAGTAAGTGCGTCGGTGGTCCACTCGAATAATTACTTTACCTGATATATTATATTTTATTTCATCAAGTACACTTCTGGCAATTTGTCAGCATATTTTACGATAATTCAGTGCACTATTTGTCAATTGGCAGAAGTAAATTACGAAGACATACGTAAATCAATAATTTTATTAATGAAAAATAAAAAATGTAAACGAGCCTTAAAAAAAACAATTAAAAAACTTCGATGCTTCCTGCTTGCCACCTTGCTACACTGAATTACGCCAACACATGGAAAGGACGCATTATATTGCAAATATATATATATATATATGCGAATTTATTTGATCCGTACGAATTAGAAGCTGAAAATTGCGGATGGATATTGAATGGGTCCCAATACGAATTCAAATGGTTTGAAGGACCACAATTACCATCATCAAAGACGTTGTGCTTGATAGTGACGATTCGGAAGGTAATTTTGAATTTGATTTCAAACATGATTTAATAGTGATTTTCGAAAAATATTCAAAATTATAAATATAATTTTAATAGAAATGAAATTAGTCGTCATATTTTTTCATTAATAAAATTATTGGTTTACGTATGTCTTCGTAATTGACTTCTGGCAATTGACAAATAGTGTACCGAATTATCGTAAAATATGCTGACAAATTGCCAGAAGTGTACTTGACGAAATATAGATAGGTGAGCCCTCGACGCACTTACTATTTGCCATATCTCCCTAATTCTTCCAACTAGCCTTCTGCCGTTTTGCAACTCGTGTTATTTTGAGGTACAGAATAAATGTAAAAATTTGCAGAAGTTTACTCAGTCACATAATTGTTGCAAAATTTTTTGCAACATTAGCTCCTTCTGCCGACTCTTTACTTTCAACCTAGCCTTCTACCGATTTTTTCTCTACTTATTTGCACTATATCTCCGATTATCCTGCAAATTTTCAACACTTTACCTTATCCTTTTTTTTTCAGAAAGAAAGTTAGCGGCTTTATGGGACTATAAATTTCGGCAACTGGTAATATCATCCCAACATCCAATTTCTAATGGATGTGCCGGTGTTTTCATATTTGAATCGCTCGACAAGGTAGACTACGACAGGTGTTTCCCATAAAGCCGCTAACTTTCTTTCTGTAAAAATCTATTGGGGACGTGAAATTTTATTATCCTTTTTTTTACAAAAAAAAATTGCATGTTTAACCCCCTACCCTCACTTGTCTTCCAGGGTGCCTTCTGCCCGCCCGCCTCTCGCTATGTCAGTAACAACGCAACCTATAAATGATCAAATTCCCACTTTACCGAGTGACCCCTACTCCACATAGCCAGCTCTTAGACTACTATCCATGGCTTCTCCTCCTGGAAGTGTAACCACCCCAACCAATCCATTCCTTTTCTCTCTGTTTGTTCGATAATAATCTGAACCCAATGAAAATATTCTTTCGCAAGCGAGATTACCGGTTTTAAAACAATTCCGTCTTTTGCCCTTTGTCCCCGAATATCCAGCAAGAAAGTCCCTTAAATTATTCTCCAACTTTCCTCTTTCAGGCCGGCACGTGCCGACCGTTCCCACTTTGCGCCGCTGCCTCCAAAAGAGCCTCATTTACATTTTTAATAACCGGCTTAACAAGCGGTTTGCTTTTGCCAACTTCCCGCGGCTCTTGTTTGTTATTTCAGCGAGAACAGCTGACGAGCCGTTCAAAAATCCTGACCTCCAAATTGCGAACTCTCGTCTTTTTAACGCGCGTCCGGTGAAGTAGGTACCTTTGAAGACACAACAAACGATACAGATTGACCCTGAGGGAGGATGAAAAATAGTTTGCCGCTGACCACAATTTCTTATAGGTTGTTCCGTGAGAATATCTAAGTATGTTATCTTGCTGGTAGAAGTGTGGAAATTATTGATACGGCACAACATTCCTCACGTACTAAAGTGGGTTCTTTTGTGTGCAGCATTACAGGTTGTAAATATTGTGATTACGAGGTTGTTCGTTCGTTATTTCGCGCATATAAATCTTTTATAACACTCCATTCCTCATAAAAAAATATTATTGCGCATCTCAACAAAGCTCTTTAACGCGATTGAAAACACTTAGCAGTTGGTTTCTAGCCATTTTTCTGTAGAAAATTTCAACTAGGGTTTTCAATTTTATTTTATTTTTGCAATAAAGATGTCTGTTCTGCAAAAAAGAAAATCCAAACAGGATGATTTTTTCAAGGTTGCTTGGGGACTGCCTCCTGAGTATCCAACCAAAAGATCACACACTGGTACGAATAATTGGTATAGGGGTGGTTTCCTGGACTTTTACAGCTCAAAAACACTATTTTCATCTCGTGTTGCAAAATATACTGTTTTCTTTTTTGTATATCTAGGGGTCTGAAGTCATTTGCATTTACCTACCTAAAATAGTAGGTACTGTTTATAAAATAAACACTCATAAAAAAACAGCCAAAATCAACATGTTTCATGCGTCCTAGGAATTGGACAAAACTGCGAAATTTTTGTCATAAATGCACTGTAACTTGTTAAGTAGTCAAGACAATAAAAAATTGTAGAGCATTATTTACTTATCTCCAACTTTTGTTAAGGTCATTTTTTTGTAAAAAAAAGTTTACCAGTTTAGGAAGAATAGCGCAATTCGTACCAGGAGTTCGAGTTTGATCTTTTGGTTGGACACTCAGGAGGCAGCCCCCAAGCCATCCTGAAAAAAATCATCCTGCATTTGGAATTTTTTTGCTTCCCCTATAAACCGAGCACAACTTTATCTGACAATATCGGAAATGCTTAGAAATCACTTGCCGCACATTAGTTGTTTTAGATACAATTTAATTAGAGTAAATCCCGACATAAATCTCCTATCTTGCTACCTAAGGTATCTTCAATAGGCTGGAATTTTTATTGCCTCTGGCTTTATTGTGGTTTCTTGTGGCACTATACCGACTGTTTTTTGTTACCTCTTTAACGACGAACGGCGATAGGAATCTCAATCCCAGTGGCGTTGTTTTCAGAACAAAAACGAACATACAGTTCACCGTACCACCGTAAACCCTAAATAGAACGTCTGAGACATACTTTGCATGAGTCAAACCTCCTAATAAAAGTGTTGTACTCTCGTATTAATGTGCGCATATGTGGCACCGTGGGGGACGAACAAGCGCGACGCATCGCTCTCCTTTGATCTCAGCGCAGTGTCAGAGAAATTCGCCGAAAGTTTTCTGCTCTCATAAGGAGGCGATTCATTGTTGAACCGTTAGATTGGTGAAGAGCGTGTTTGGAAAATGTCACCGGTCTGGCGCCGGTCCAGCAAGTTGTGCATTTCACTCACTCGCAGTCTAGCTGGTGCGTCTAGAAATATCCCTAGGGTAAATGCCACCTCCCGTAATAATAGCATCCGGAGAGATGCGAGGGCATAGGCGGGCAGAGCTTGGATGCTTGTCAAGTGAAGTATAGGATCGGTCCGGATCAAATGATGTTGATGTGTCTTATCGGTACCCGGCGCCCAACAGAAGAGCAAGTTAATGAAGAACAATTTAACAATCTAAGTGCGGAAAACCTAGGCCACCGTTTGAATTGCTATGTGCCTAGGAATGCCGGTACCTACTTGTACGCCTCTGCCGGGGACCAAGGAACGCTGACATTTACTGGCATCTCGGAGCACATTTTCCACTCGTCTAATTTTGTACCCGGCGCTATGTAGGTAGCCCGACGCGAGAGTAAACAATATCAACCGAAAAAATACCTCGGCAAACATCGGAGATCGGGGGGGGGGGGGCTCCTATATTAAATGTAGCGTTGGTGTAGGCAGGGCAAACAAACGCTCTAAGCAGATAAGCACACATTGTGGACATTCGATGGGGGGATCCTCGCAGAGAGATGGGAACGACCCCGTGGAAGGTTCGAGGCGGCACGAAGACCGCGGCGAGACGGCGTAAATCGCGATTCCGTCCAAGGTTGGACTTCTGCGTACCTGTTTATGGGTTCTTGCGGGTGCCACACACGCGGCGAGGCTGGGAAATGCATTTCAATCTCGGTAACGCGTACCCTGAAAGTTGGAGTTTCAGTATTAGAAGAAATTTGAGTAGAAGAGCAAATATGAAGTTCACATATTTATAACCAACAATAATAAATGAGAAATAGTAGTTGTAGGAAACGCCGGAGTCTCCTTCATCTCACCGCTACTTACTAATATTTAGTTGATGATGGAAACCGTAAGCTCCAGTAACTTAGATGGTTAACAAAGAAAGTAGGTACCTACGACCCCAGTAGGAGTCGTTCGTTGCTTTTGATGTCAAGGTAGATAGCATTACAACCAGTGGAACATTTGTACCGATTTGAGAAACCCTTATCAGTACTTCTAACAATTCTTGTCTTTGGCTGTAATGTCACAGGTCACCACCTTTTAATTAGCTCATGTTCCCGCGGTACGTAGATCCAAATTCAACTGCTAAATATTATATTATAATAAGGACATTCTTTTTTGTGAACCCCGGGGTACCTTATACAATGTGTCCCTGGATAGATGTAACGAGATGTGTAATGGAAAAACTATTTTGGACTTTTAGATTCGGAGCATGAGTCCTGCTTGCCGTGAGACTAAAGTATACAAAAAATGAGTTGATTTGGTGTTCTACCGGGTGTTTAAAACAAGCAAAAAATAGCTGTAAAAATATGGAGGTATACAATTGCATTGGATACAACTTTTTTTAAGTAGCATTTTTTGGTATATTATGTTAAAAAATAAAAATAGGTATAGTATAAATGAAGTTACTTGGAACAGCATAAAAAGCTTTGAATTTTATACGGGTGATTTCTCCTGATAAGTCTGGTATTTTTACCAGTAGCAGAGCGTGGTAAATATGATATTAAATAGATCGCGCCCCGTATATCACTGTGTTCCAAGTGAGTTCATTTATATTTTACCAGGGTAGTCTGACAACAGGCGCCTCGGCAAAAAAATACGAGACAAAACACTTTTTTCTCCATATCAAACCGCACCTGGTATTAGTAGTAAAAAGAAATGAAGGAGACAGAGAAGATAGATATTGTAGTAAAAACAAGTGAATGCGCATGCTCGCCTAATATAATAACACCAATACTTGCATGGGTTACATTGTTCGACGGCTGGCCTCTTGTGCAACGAAATGCGGTGGATATAATAGCCGTGCCATAATTTCACAGATCTTAGGATATACTTGCTTAAATGGTTATAAACGATATGGCTTTTTAGAGACCTTTTGACAATAATATTATATGGTGCATTAACCTTTACGCTGTGTTTGACAACAACCTTAAAAAAAACTTAAAAGTTAAATATTATGTTGGATTGTAGAATATGTATATTTGTGAAAATTGCGTGACGCTTATGTTCTATATTCTTTTTGTGACGCCAATTACAGTTTTTTATGCTGTTTCAAATGACTTCAAAACCTACCTACTTTATCACAGGTGATTTTTACAATTTTGCTTATACAACGCCAACTCATTTTTTGCACACCTTAGTTTTATAATGAGCAGGACTCAATCCCTAAATGCCATTCCAAAATTCAATTTTTTTCCATTACACTTCTCGTTACATCTATTCAAGGCCACACTTTATATGGTTTCAAAAAGAGTAGAGATCTAAGTATATGAGTAAAATAAACACAAAACTGTTTAATGTTTAAGTTCTGTTAATGCAAAAATATGCACCGGTAAGTCTAAATAATAAATTATATTCACCTGCAGGCGCTATAATCTAGAATAAACCGTTCGTTATAGTAATTAGAGGCAAAATCGGGCCTTTTTGTGTCTGGCAAAAGACCACCAAAGTGGTGGGTTTAGCGACCAATTAGAAGCAAAAACGCTATCTCACATTGAGAATTAAGAGCGTCCAGAACGGCTTGTTAACGAACATTAACTTTGATTACTTCGTATAATAAAACAATCGCGATCGCCATTAACAGGGGAATTAACGAAATCCGACAATTCTTATCAAAGGGGGATGGTTAAGAGATTTAGTTCACCTGGACCAACCAACCAACCAACACAATTGAAGTGGCTTCATGTTCCATTAGCCTCGCTATTCTAGACTTCCAAGTCGTTCAGCTGGTTCTTCACGATGCCAAGAAACTAGTGACCTTAAATCTAAAAGCACAAGTCGTCTTCACGTCTCCTCTTCTAAAATTAGTTAGACCCGCGGACCCTTCTTTGATCTCGCCAAACTGCAATCTCCCTTAGGCGGTTTAACCGCAACCGCTTATTATTGACTTTGGAGGTCGACGCTGGGGCCCGACAAAAAGAAGACGGCGCCACGGCATGCGTGAAGAGCGCGCTCTTAATATAGGCTCGAACTCCCGACGCCGAAGAGACCGTCTGGCTATGCAGGTAGGAGACCGCGTCGTGTCGCGACGGTGTAACTGGTCGATGAGACGAGGAAGCCACAGCGACGCATAAATTTATCGGTTGTTTATTAGTGGAGTGTTGGGAAACAGGTATTTAGGAGGCGCCAAAAGAAATTAAGATGTTTAGAGGCGGCCGACGATTATTTGGTTTGCAATGCAACCACAACAAACAAGAAAACTAATTGACCGTTTCATAACAGATTAAGGTTTCTGGCGCAATATTAACTACGTGCTAGAAATTGCAAGAGATTAAGAAGCAACCTTTCTTTGGTAACATAAGGAAGCAACCTTTTATTTCTATGGTAATATAAGGAAGTGATAGATTTCCTGCTGTGAAGAGACGGGAAGCTTAATATGTGCTTTGGTACTAATGTGGTGACAAGCTGTGTCCTGCAGAGCGTATACATGGGTCCATCTAGTTTTTTGTAATCGCTGTAAAAGTGAAAGCAACATGTCTCTATCAATATTGGATGAATTTTAGAGTGTATGCTCTACGTCTAAACATGCTGGGTTTTAATTTCCTATTTGATTCTCCAAACAAACACGAGCACCGATGGTCATGCAGTCCTCATAATTTTGAGGTTACCAGAAACTGTTCTTGTCTACATTTTCCTTAACCTGCTCTGAGAGGGTGGAATAGATTGAGTCAGCTTCCTTGATACCTTCGCTCATCCATGCACACACGCAGGCGTGCTTTTGATCATCATGCTATTGTTCCCGTATATCTCAGACAACGAACGAACTCTAATCTATGTTAATTGCAATCCGATTATATATCCCGGGTGGGTCGCGACTATGGATAAGATAAGCAAAGCCGCTACCGGGTCCCTGGGGTAGAGGAGCCACCCGCAGAAATTGGTAGTCCAATTACCGTGGAGGGAAGCCAGGAGGAAGGCCGATGCACCGGCCGGATAGAACAATAAATTAAAAGTAAAAAAATATTTAAAAAAAAAGCTTTTATTTAAATGCGCTAAAAAGAATAAAATAATCTTTTCTTTTAAAACTTTTACTATCAACTTATAACGTCATTCCACAATTTATATGATATAAAAGCTTGTCGCGAGATTTAAGTAGTGGTATTTACTTAGTTTGAAAACTTAAATCTCGCGACAAGCTTTTATATCATATAAATTGTGGAATGACGTTATAAGTTGATAGTAAAAGTTTTAAAAGAAAAGATTATTTTATTCTTTTTAGCGCATTTAAATAAAAGCTTTTTTTAAAAATATTTTTTTACTTTTAATTTATTTTGTAATTTTTAGTTTGGCCAGGTGTCTGAGTCTATTCATCTCAGTTAACGCATCATTGTTGCAAGGTCGTTTGCCGGTTAGTTTAGAACAGTCTAGCTCTTCAATGAGGAGACCTTCTAATGACCATCTTGGGTGTTCCGCCATGTTGGATTTAGAATGACGTCACACATATAATCATGCATTGTCATCCAAATTAAACGTGTGTACAAAATTTCAGCTCGATCGGTTGAAATTTAACTAGTCCGCCATCTTGAGTGTTCCGCCATGTTGGATTTAGAATGACGTCACACATATAATCATGCATTGTCATCCAAATTAAACGTGTGTACAAAATTTCAGCTCGATCGGTTGAAATTTAACTAGTCCGCCATCTTGGGTGTTCCGCCATGTTGGATTTAGAATGACGTCACACATATAATCATGCATTGTCATCCAAATTAAACGTGTGTACAAAATTTCAGCTCGATCGGTTGAAATTTAACTAGTCCGCCATCTTGGGTGATCCGCCATGTTGGATTTAGAATGACGTCACACATATAATCATGCATTGTCATCCAAATTAAACGTGTGTACAAAATTTCAGCTCGATCGGTTGAAGATATCTGCTTCAAAATTGAGTTGCAAGATTCCACCCGAACAAATTACATACATACATACATACATACATGCATTGCAAGTTAAATAAAAGCTTTTAAAAATATGCGAGGCGCTCGGCCGGGGTCCGCTGCTTGTGCCCTTCAACTCGCGCCTGTCGGGTCAGTCGCGTTCGCCGCGCGCCGGAGCCACGTTGCCACGTCGACTACATGGATTTTTTGAAAAGTTGGCGATAATGATATTGATCTTCATCAACTTTATAATAGACATCAGTATTACTCTACTAAACACTGAATATCCGAAGACTGAAGACACATACCATAATATTAAAGCTTTGTCCTATATGCATCCTAGTATGCTTCTATTCGATGACCGAAAACAATTCACCGAAATTCCAGATGTAAAGGAGGAAAACCAGTGCCAATAATAATTGACATTTGTACCAATAGTACCTTGTATTTGGTGAACAGGGTCAGTATTGTTTAAAACAAGTGTTTAAAAGCAATGTTTAAAACATATTTTAAACGATAATTTTAAACTGTTTTAAATTGAAAATATTAATTAAGTAAACTCGTTCAAAACAAATCCCTTTTTTGGAGATATAAACATACAAAAACTTAATAATGAAATCTTATTGGAGAAATATTCTCAATAAAAACAATATGTAATGATTTGTTTTGCCTTAATCAAGCTGACTCGTACAAATTGGCCATTTATTTTTTGGTAAAACCCCTCGAGCGAAGCAAAGTTCGAGGGATTCTATAATAAAGGGACCAATAATTTATATTCATGATGTTTTTAGGCAAAATATCGCTTTCGAAAAATTTATCGATAAAATTTGCGTCGCTAGTAATTTTACATGCAAATGCATTTTTCAAACTATCAGCGCCAGGTCTTACATAAAGTTTTGGTTCGGGTTCTAGAAATCGATATACGTCTACAAATTGACGAATGCGAGTTTGAAATAGCAGATATTGCGACCAAATATAGAACTCCAATATTAATCTACCTTTGAGCTATTTGCGCCTATGTAACTCATTCATTCATCTATTTTTAGCAAACATGCATGCGATTCTATTTCCGAATGATAGGGAGTTAATTAGTTAATTACCCCCATTATAATATACCAGTGTCGTCTGTTATTTACCAGTAGGTCCGAAACGGTAGGGGGGAATTCGACTGTTTAATTAACACAACTAACTGCAAGATTTTACCTAATCAGACTAAGACTTTTCTTTTCTAGAATAGTTTCTAGTTTGTTTTGTGGTCGCTGTAATTAGGAAGTCCTTTCATAATCACTGCAAATAGAGCGTTTCATAATCTTTGGAAGAACGATTAGAACAAGTTCTATAATCTCTAGTCCTAAAAGTCCCCAGCGCCAATTGGTTTCCACGCGATCCGGCAACGTTGCCTCTCCCGCCGCGCCGCGGCATCCTTGGATGCACTTGTGCTGCAGTTCTGCGGGCGGTGGCGCGCATCCCCCCCTCCCGCCGCCCCTCCCCCCCGCAACCTTCGACGCGCGGCGCGCTATTTTTTAATAGCCGCACCAGTCTGGTGGTCAAGGAGGCCGTGCATCGCCTTTTTGGGCACCATATTTGCGCCGGGCGGCCCGCCGTCTGCCAGTACCACCTCTCACCGCCTTCTGACTCGCAAACTATACGACGATAGTTGACTTTTTGGACCACTATGAACCGTTTAAGAGGTCGGAGCAAGCCCTTGAAAACATTGTGGTGCTTGATGCTACCATACCACCCTGACCCGTTGTTCTCTTTGTTCCAGGCTGTAAGATCAAGGCGCTCCGCGCCAAGACCAACACGTACATCAAGACGCCCGTGCGGGGCGAGGAGCCGGTGTTCGTGGTGACCGGCCGCAAGGAGGACGTCGCCAAGGCCAAGCGCGAGATCCTCTCGGCGGCCGAGCACTTCTCGCAGATCCGCGCGTCGCGCAAGAGCAACCTGGCCGGGCTGGCCGGCGGCGCCAGCACGCCGCCCGGCCCGCCCGCCAGCGTCCCCGGCCACGTCACCATCCAGGTGCGCGTGCCCTACCGCGTGGTGGGCCTCGTCGTCGGCCCCAAGGGCGCCACCATCAAGAGGATCCAACACCAGACGCACACCTACATCGTGACGCCCAGCAGGGACAAGGAGCCCGTGTTCGAGGTCACCGGGCTGCCGGAGAGCGTGGAGGCGGCGAGGAGGGAGATCGAGGCGCACATCGCCATGCGCACGGGCGGCGGGGCGACGGCCGTAGACGAGAGCGACTTGATAGCGAGCCTGTACAAGTCGGGGCTGGGCTCGCTGCTGGGCTACGTCGAGCCGGCGAACGGGGGCGGCAACGACGTGTTCCCGCCGTCGGCGATGGCCTCGTCGACGGGCAGCAGCGGCGCGTTCAGCTCCTGTTCGTCGTCGTCGTCGTCGTCGAGCAGCGGCGGGGGCAGGGACCTGGGGGCGATCTGGGGGGCGGCGGACGGGCGCGACGAGGGCCTCGGCGACTCTCCCGGCCTGGACGCGGCCCTGTCGAGCATCTGGTCGTACCCGGCCGCCGCGGCGCCGGCGAGGCCGTCGCCGACGCGCAGCACGAGCCCGGCGGACGCCAAGTGCCTGGTCTGCGCAGACGCGAAGGTGACGCACGCGCTGGTGCCGTGCGGGCACAACTTCTTCTGCGTGGAGTGCGCGGCGCGCGTCTGCGACTCCGCAACGTCGGACGGGCAGTGCCCGGTGTGCTCGCTGCCCGCGATGCAGGCCATACGTATTTACTCTCCGGGCAATGCCGTCTAAATGGCGACGGCACCACCCCGCAGAGACCCCGTACAACGAATCCGCCGCCGCGGAGTCATCGTTCATGCCAGTTCTCTCGTTTTCTCCCTCCTGTAACTTCTCGTACCGCGTTTTCGTTTCTTCCTAGTATTAAAACAAGTACGTCTCGTCTATAGCCCCCGCACTCAAATTTCTTGAATAAATAATAACCTTATAAAAGACATGACGCGACACTACGTACTAAATAAGGAAATTTTTTATACTATTGATATAAGTGTTTCGTTATTTTTTTAAATATATTTTTTTAAGTTTCGCCTTGTGAAGTGTCACATTTAAAGTCTGAAAACAGCAATTCTCAAAATATTATTTTAAGTAAATGTAATATTTAAAGTATGTGAAAAATATATGAACAAAAAATATAGCAAAAATTTAAAAATATAATAGATTGATAACGGAAGTGAGAAATTAGGGTTGATAGATGGAAAGAGAGGTTTGTGCGGTGAGAGCAATGCAACATGGGTGGGGTCCCAACCACGACCATCTTCTATATGGTTGGCCGGCCGGTCAGGCAGCTCAGTTAACTATCACTAGCGCCCGTGTACTTACGATCCATTCGGAATACTAACTTTATGTCTCTTAAAACGGCACTTTATTTCGCTGGTGCCAACTAAAAGAATAATGACTTTTCTATGATAAAACTTGCATTTTCTTCGCCTCTACGTTCACATCTTTGCCTAAGATATTATCTTTTTACTATCAACGTTCAAATTTGTTCAGCGGTCTACCAATAGTATTCTACGTTTACTTTAATCTCTTATAAGCTTGCCGCTTTCTTACAAGAATTGAAAGAGGTAACAACCGAAACTTTGACCGCAGGAATTGATAACGTGTTGTTAGAACGGTAATAAGATAACAATAATTATTATGTATTGAGAATGCGAATTTTGTGGTACTGGTATTTTACTCGGTCCGAAATCATTTTTTATTGCTTTCCAACATAAAAACATTAGGTATTTACATATTATTAATTATTTTATATTTATAGAATTTTATTTTATTTCTAAACTATAAATCTTTTAGGGTTGCTTTTTTTAGTACGGACACAGCAGATAATTATTTTTGGTAATATACTGGAAGCATTCAAGTTGGCAATATGTAGTAATTATGCGCGTCTTTGTCGAAAAATTCCAAGTGATACGGACGAGTTCTTGTTTTCTTCTCGATATCGGCTTGTAGCTCACTCGAATTCGTTCTAGGCTAGATTACACCCGTTGATTGGGCTGATTTTCGGCTGTGAATCCCATCAGACACTATCAGCACACGCCGGCAGCGCCACACAGCCGCCCCGACTCGCCCGCAGCGCCCCCTAATAACGAAATACATATCCCTTATTGTTAGTTGAATCGCTAATTGTTGCTATTGTTCTGTTATGTCATGAGATGTGATAACATATATTTCTATATTTCTTATAGCGTATGAGTTGTGAGAGATTTTATATAAATGATTTTATCGCGCTGGGCCGGTCGGTCGTCTGCGGCGTTGCCGCGCGTCCAACTACCAACTGTGCGTCGTTGCCGGCTCGTCCACGGTGGTCGGACCCCGCCCAGTCACTTCAGTATTCACAATTATATGCGTCGTCACCCTGTCAGTACGTTTTCGGTGATCTTAGATCAGTGTCGTTACCACAAAAATGGCCGAGACTGAGGACAAGTCTGGGGCTGCAAACGAATCTTTCACTGGAGAAATGGGGACGTCGACCGTACGCTTGTAGTTCACGTTTGTGTCGATATTTTCGAAGGAATTTGTCTCGGCAAAACCGAAGGATATCTACACAAAAGTGAAATAGAAGAGGTTGAAACGGATTTTTTCAGTTGAAGGAGCGTGTGGGAGCCGCGCGGTTGTCCGGCAAGTCCGGCCCTGGTCCACCAGTGCATTTCCCCCTGCCCTGCTGCACTTTTAGTGAAATGGCTGCTACTAGACTGGCGCGAGTTGGCCGCTCGCTTATATATTACTTATTAATATATGTATTATTGTATTTAAATATTAAGAAGCTATATTTTGTTTTTTATTTATTTTTTTATTGTAGTATTTGGAAAATTATCGTTACTAGATAAATTATATATTTTATTATTAATATTATTATCCACGCTTGCCGGTGCGCGCCAGTCACCTAGCAAGGGGCACCCATTATTATTATCGTAGCGAAGAAGAGTATACCGCCCCTACTTTGTTTGTACGTACACTCTTGTAAATAAGTTGTTGTTTTATAGCTATTAATACCATATTATTATTATAATTATTATTTTATTTTTTTACATATTTTTGTGGAGATATTTAAATATGAATGTTAGTACAAGTTTCACAGTTGTGTGACAGAGTGACTGTTTTTTGAAATAGTTTAATTAGATTTTTGATTAGTTATATATTTATATTTGATGATATTTTAATTATATAAAACTATCCTCGAGGTGATTTTTCATTTTTTTGTAATTTTTTATTGATTTTTGAATATGAAATGTATAAGTGTGTTTTCTATTTAGAAATTTATAAATTAGTACGATTTTTTTATATTTTAGCGACTGACCTTACGCTTAAGAGTATTTTTTGCTTTAGTTTTTTATCGTTTTCTAGGGACGGCTGAAGCGACGGCACCGGCCGCCATTTTTTTAAACGTATTTAACTTAAATCCGTAAGACTAAGCTAGCCGGGTCGCTTCTGCTGCTCCTTAGGGAAACTATAGCAAATAAATTAAGATATTGACTTTTTTATAAAATTGCTACCAAATATATAATAAACTACGTGATTTATAATTTCCGATTTTTTTTTATTTTTCCGTTTTTCGACTAAAGATATTTTGTTATTTGTGCTGCTTGCCAGATGTCTACATATATCACTGAGTGACATATTGACTGAAGATTTGCGTACCGAAGAAAAATATATGAGTGTTCGCACCGAGAAAAGTAATAAATTGCTTTGCTGTTTTCTAAAGGTCTTGAGGTGGAATTGTAATAACTACCAAACTTAAGAAACTAATTAATTATTTAAATAATATTCCAACATTCCGGCAGTGTCACTACTTTCAATGAAACTACCACATGCAGCAGTTTCAATGACTCATCTAAAATCTTCAACTATCAATACCGATGATTGCAATATTTCACTCAAAGGATATTACGCAAAATAGGTCCAGCCGTGCACTTCACCCTACCCTCTGTTGTGGCAATAGCCAATAGCATTGTAATTTGTAATGGTTCCAAAAATTCGCTGTGCTCGTCCAATTGTCAGTATGACCACCGCTAGATTGTGTTCTCCCCGCATGAAACTACCTTGCGTGTTGTTCGGTGTTGTCTCTTAACTTTATTGCATGTTATTTCAGTGGGTACTGTAGAGCCTAGGACTGTAGCTCTCGAGGCACAACTTATAGCAAAAATGAAGAAAATCGCGTTTTATATTTTATGATACCTGCATATGGAAAAATATTTTTAGTACGCGTGAAAAACGTAGATGTAGTCACATTATGAAAAGTATATTTAAAAAATTTTAATATTAAGTAAATGCTCAATACGGTTGAATGAGGATAAAATAAACTTTCGGGGTGCAGAACGGCGCAAGAGTAGGCCAAGACTTTTTAGGTAATTTGTGCAATAATCGCGTAGGCAAGGGTTCAAAATACGGGCGCCGTTCTCATGGGCACGACTTTTAAAAAGGTGCTGCAGCAACCGATGGTTTTAATAAAAGTCTTCCCGCCCGAGAATTCATCTTAACTTTTTTAAAAAATGAAAGTTCATTCTAATTTTTTTAAGAAGATATACCTACCGCCAGCGAAATAGCTGATTTCAACTCTCTCGCTTCGGATGGACGGTACTCGAGGTTAGTCGGCTACCAATCTACGGTTAAATACTTCCATTGTTAATTTGGCTTCTAGCTTGCGATTTTTCGGCTAAGTAATGCCAGCTAAAGACTCTTAAGACGCTAGACATCTTGTGCTTCTGGCAAATGTACATCACCCCATAAGAGAAGTCGCGCATATATTTTACCTGCTTTATCATGGCTTACGGTTTATTTATTCATCATCTAATTCATTGTCATCAATATCATCATTCATAAATTGGCCACTCGATGCTTGACAATATTGGCGCTGGAAGTATAGGTACCTACTAAATCATTTGATTCGCAACATCGTCCGAAACGAGAGAAGTTCGAGCTTTCGCTTCCTCCTGATTTTTAGATAGACAAATTGGCATGACGTTCATCGCTGTCCCTTTGTTTTCATCGTATCACCTCTCCAGATTGCGAAAGACGGGTTGGTTTATGGTTGAGTATCATCAACCAAACTGTGTAAGGCCGGGAACTCGACATTCCAATCCAACACCATCAATCAAATCATCAATCATCGCGCGACATTTCGACTGCATCACATACACCAATTACACCATACGTTTTTAAAGTAAATGAATAATAAATTTTGCTAATCACACTGTATATTAGCATATTTTTAACATTTAATATACAGGCCTAACTACGGTACTTAGTATATCTATATATTTCGTATTTATGATTCCGATATGGAGGATAATTTTTTGGGATAGGATCTAAGAGGTAATACTTATAGATGTTTTTTAGAAATGGGAATAAAATACCGTATTTATATAGTGAAAAATATTTAAGATATATCTTTTTGTAGCCTCCTGTAAAAGACATTTAGCAGGGTCGCAGGTTCAACGCTGCTACGAGATCTTACGGGGTTGTCATGTCATCGGCGTAATATGCTCTCATAAAACTCAAACGATACGCTATGCAATAATTAGACTGCTTCCCAACAACATCGAAACCAGCTGGGAACCTCACACATAATAAGCCAAACGTGCAGGGTGTAGCGTAGTTGCAATCCAAATCTTCCAATGATTTCGTAAGACACATCAATTTTTCGTTATTGTAGCAAGACAGCAAGCAGTATCCAGTAGGCCAGGTCATGTCTGTTCAGTTGGCAGTTGTTTTGCGTAAAGTGGCACCCTTGATGTCAAAATTTTGTCTTCTAATCGTAACTTAAAGCAATAAAGTAACGAAATAACTAGTTATGTAGAAATTAACCTATTTATCTACATTTTAACTAATTACGATAAGACTAGAGTAGAGCAATTTTTTAAAAAATCGTAGAGATGGAAACTTACGACCCTAGCAGTCACTGCTCAGCATTTACGATATTATAAAAATATAAACTATGATATATACTAAAAATAATATATTTAGCAGCAAGAAAAAAATGTTAAAAGTATTTCTATATTATGTGTGCAAGTCGACGTTTGAACGTAATATATATTCCTAGTTAGATTTTTGTCATTTTATAATATTTTTATGTTAAAAAGTAATCTAATGCTTTATTGCTGTTGGCAAATGAAAAGGAATAACTTCAATTTTAGCACAAATCGGTTTGTTTCTATGGAATTGATATAAATTCATTTCGATGGGCTCCTTTCACTTTGTATCCGAATCTACATTCCAGAGGACTGCCAGAAAAGAGCGGTGGTTCCAAAATGATTAAATAAATATAAGAGTATATCTCCACATCAAAAAAGATATCTCTAAACATTTCCAGAACTTTTAACCGTCTATGCATTTATAGTTGCGATGATAAAAATAACATCCATACAACTTTTCAGTCGTGTCGTGAAGATTTATTGATATGCTTTTTGGTGTGAAGCGTATTAAATCAGAGCACAATAATTTCATCATATCAAAGCTTCACTGTGATTCGAAAGACTGACTTAAATGTTTAAATTTCGGAATAGAAAAATTTAAATCTCTTTCTAAAGTACGATCGTTTCCTTCGACTTTCCTTTAATTAGATTTTTAATTTCATTTTATCTTCACCTGAAATACCAACAGCTTTAAAGCAGAAAATGCAAAAATCCAAAAAAATAAGTGTGAGGTGTGAATATTTTTCCAGTTACCTAAAAAAAAATAGAGGATATTTAGATATATTTCTATTACAATACTTTAATGACTATACGTATACAATATTTTAAAATTCCTAATTTTCGGGAAGGTAGCCAAACCTGAGAAAGCTGCTTGTGTAATTCGTATTGAAGCTTATTTCCAAACAATAATATTGCATGAGAACGACTTATCTTTCAAATTTCAAACATTTAGGGAAATGTAATCTACACACACGTTTTTGAAGTTTAGGGTATCTTAGCTTGCAAGCGAGTAGAGCTCTTTCTGCGACTTTTCGAAAATTATAGCGGTTGTAGTAGCTGGATGCGATATGTCGTTCTACTAGGGTTGACAATTTTTCATAGCTTAAGTCGCACGCGTAAAAAACAATAACTATATATTGGGGAACAGTAAAAATGCGAAACATAGAACATCGATAAAATGTGGATTCTAAAACCTTTTATATTACTGAAAATTCTGGTGCCAAAGTATAAAGTTACTAAAAACATTTGTTATGCAGTAGTTTAAAAACTTTATTTTTAAAACAAGAGCAATAAGTCGTTGACGTTACTGTTAAGAACATACAAAAAAAATCCATCATCATCATCACCTAGACCTCAACCACACACCATACAAGCAATCTCATACTGCATAGCAACAATTTTCGAGTGATCATTTCGACGACCAACAATAAACAATTCTTTTTCTTATTTCATCCTCTAATTATACTACCTACTGACTCTTCTCAATCACCAACAAATCCTCAGTTTTATTTGGCTCATTGTGTTACGATCTTTTTCTTCATTTTTCTTTCGACTCTATCTCAACATTCGTAGGTACCTAGGTAACTATCTATCTGTTGTTTGTGTTCGTTGCAGTTGATTGGTGAAAATATACATTCTATGTAGGAATAGTTCTTCGTCAGGGTTATATACGTATGTAAGCATGTCATAATCACTAATATATTTTAGTTAATAAAATCGTTAAAAGTATCATTTCAGGTTTAGAGTAAATACCATCATTTTAAAGAACGCGCACCATGTAATACATCAAGTTTTGTTACCTATGTGTCAATAGCTGCTTCAAAAATGGATATATTTTCGTATTTAAAATAATGTTTTTAAAGTGCGTCATGATAATCTATCAAAAACAACTTTAAAAAATTATAAGAAACGGTCCCTGTTAGTCCAGATTAAACGTCGCATTCGGCATTAAAAATTTCCAATATAAAAAAACTCGTTCTGATCTGAAGTAACGGCGACCCTATGGCCTTTAGTGTTTGTTATTAAAGGAATTTTTGCTTAAGGTATACTAAAAAATAGATATTTTTGCAGGAGATATTTTTTAATTGAATATTCGAATATTATTTTTTATCGATTTTCAGAGTTCCACTGAACGTGTTCTCGATGTGAAATATTTTACATGTTATATGTTCATGGTGTGTAACTCCCATGAGTTTAGTCATAAAATTGTTCCCCGATCTGAGCCTCGACAAGCAGGCGGTTCGAAACACGAAAATTAGGCACAATTTGTTTGAAGGGGAGCCGGTATCGGCCCTTTAGGAAAAAAGAGTTTATGTAGACAGTTGGCGGAACTGCTTGTCGGGTGTACACATACGTATAACAAATACATAAGCACACGCCATCTTAATTTTTGGGGAACAATTTGGGCGCAATATATAAACTATTGATTGTTATTGTGAGGATGTATAAGAATTAAGAATGTATCGATTTTTCCTGATGATGTTAACCTATCCCCATATATATTTTAATAACGTATTGATAACAAATTATATTATATATACGTAGCATATATACATATATTGTGTAATATGCATTCAGTATTTTGTATGAGTACACGTTTTTCGGAAGATATAATATATTCTCTACTTAAACTTTCTACATTAAACTAATGAAAAATACATATTGAAATACTTAAATGTTGCTGTACCATTATTATTATATTACTTATTTATTTTATCATACACCAAGTAAAATATACATAAATAGGTATATTATATCTAGTAAAATATATAATTATGGTAATAAAAATGTATTTGTATTCAACTAGAAGTCTTTTTTACAAGTTTGAGAATATTATTTTGACTTTTTGTTTCTGTGGACCTCTACCCTTCAACCTATAAGTACACAAATCATACATCCCTTCGATATGTTTATAATTATTTGAGAAACACACGAGCCACCACAACCTCAACAATCATAACTGCTTAGAGCAGAACTAGGTACCTACCTACAAAACTGAACTCTAGTAGGTACTTGTGTGTGACTTCATCGTGCCTGGGTACAAGGTATGTAAATTTGTGAATAACACAAAATTTAGTATTATGTATAAAAAACAATAATTGAACTAAAAAATATCGTGCAACCTGAAGTAGATTCGTTGTTTTATTCAAACTAAATTCATGTTGTAAAGTTATACCCTTATAAATAAAAACATGTTTTTATCGACGCGACGTCTGACTGCCGCGATAGGTGCAATAATTAGGTTGACTATATCTGCACCAAGTGTACTTAACTGCCGTGATTGGAATATGGATGTAGATAGCTACATACCATATCGACTGTGACTTATAACGTATTGCCATAACCAGCGTTAATTTACATGTATGCCATCCGTAATTCCAGATGATAAACAGTTAAATTGATTTCCTTCTATAACCAGCCACAATCCAGCCTGGCACTGGCAAGCGGGCTTC
Organism: Pseudeuparius sepicola; assembly: GCA_963920635.1. NCBI lineage: Eukaryota > Metazoa > Arthropoda > Insecta > Coleoptera > Anthribidae > Pseudeuparius > Pseudeuparius sepicola. The sequence continues at coordinate 10,880,440 of OY987300.1, read as the reverse complement.
GTCCCGCATAGGAAGCAGGCCTAAATGGGGTGTATTCGCACCACGCAGAGGTATACTTACTAGGTACTTAGATTCCCTACACATTTTTCATGCAGAGAGAGGTTTAGGTATGCTGCCGTGCTTATTAGAAACGCAGTATCTACGTACTGCGCTAAAATGAGAAATCGGACGTTAAAGTTTTTGGTTAATATCTTGGAAACTAATACTTTTTCGCTAACAAAAACTGTGTTTGTGTGAACTAACTAATATCAGAATTATACTATAGACGTCGTAAAAAACGTATATTTAATTTTTTTACTAAAAAGTCAGATACCGCGGATTTACTTCGTAAACATACCAATTGAGTTGCGACCTTTTTTAAGCAAAATGCAGTATCTACATACCTACTCATAACAATATATAATAATGGAAACGTTCATGGCATTTCAGGCACAAGGAAGGTGTAATACGAGTAGGTAATACCATAGAAGAATTTACTATGACGTAATACTTAGGCCTACTTGTCACGAACGTTTCCATTATTACAAGTAATAGAGGCATGATTTATCCTCTATATTTATAACAATAATATATCTTATATTAAATCAATTTTTTCAAGAATGGCATCTAGGCAAATAATAGGAACAAGGTATTCTTTGCAATCTTTATTTATACATCAAAAGTACGGGGCAGGTTTTCCCAAAATATTTGCTGATTTTGTGGTAGCACACCATTTTATTCTTTCTATCGAGGCACGGAACATTCTTAAGTAGGTCACTTTTCTTCATTGCTTTTTTCATAAGAAAATCCAATGTTTTTGTTTTATCTTCGAGAAAAGAAGTTCTGTACTCATTCTTTTTACTATCGCTGAACATAACGAGATGCGTTACATTTTCGATAATTACTATTGTTCTTAGTAGGATACATTTATATCATTGAATATGTACAGGGTGTGGTTGTAAATGCGGGGTATCTCGGTTATTTTTAGAGCCTAATATAGATAATAACTACATAGTGTTATTATTTTTGTAAAGCTTTCGACAATCTGAATATAACTAGTAGAAAATATACAGGGTGTTATATGTAAAAAATCTAAGTTTGATCCATATATCGAACACTATCAATTTTAGTAAAAAACTGAATACGGCACTGAATTCTACATGAAAATGTCTATAAGATACAGTTTTTTCTATTTCAATATCATTAACCGTTTCCAAGATACGAGGTATGCCCCAAAAGCGCAAATTTTCAATTTCGCCCTGTATCTTAAAAACGGAGGTGCCTATGAAAAATCTGTTAACGGTATCTTTGGTTTCACAAAAAAGTAGCAACAATTCGCGAAAACCGCAACTCCCTATCTCTACAAATAACCGAGATACCCAGCATTTACAACCAAATCTGGACACCCTGTACATGCGCGGCCCAAATCGGTCCACTAGGCATGAGAAATGAGCAAAAAATCAAGAATTTCGAGTAAGTGCGGCAACGTTGCGCCAAATTTTACTCTGTGGTACGGCTTCTCAAATCAACAGCTTCCTCTACATACCCTCGCACCACCCCGCTCTTCCCGTACCGTTTAGTTGAACTCCTTTTCTACCTCGCCCAACGAATCATTTACGACTAATGAGTGTACAATATAGGACGGGAATTAACAGGCAAAGCTAAGACAAAAAGCGGCACGTGCAGTATGCTTAGACAAAATGCGGTAATTGCAAGTGTCTCATATGCAGGTACCGCTTTTTTGCTAAGCAAAATGAATATACGGCATTTTCATTAAGTAAACCTTTGCATTTAGCACATACGGCATATAAAACATTTATTATTTCACTGTTAATATTGCAGATACCGCTTTTATAAGTAGCATGGAAAGAGATAAGTCCAATGTGAACCCAATGATACAGAAAAGACGATTTCAGATATTTTTGCAGATACCGCGTTTCTAATAAGCAGGGCAGTATGTTGGTCACTAGCAGAGCCATGGTGCGTACCTACACATAAAAATGAAAAAAATAATAATAATTATCTTACCCCTACAGTCTACAGTTTTACAATTATCAAAGTCATTATCAATATTGCATTGATTTGCATTTTTTTTTACCTAATCCTCCCAACATGGACAGCAATCTGCAGTCCGGCTCTGCTAGATCTGCCCTTATGGAACAGCGGGGCTTTAGTGTCTCATAAAGTACATAAAAGACATAGGGGAGGCTCAGTCATATTGCTAAATGGATATTGCAGAATAGGTATCCCTCTAATGTACAATACCGAAGAAAGACAAAGGATGTAAGTCATATTGCCCTGGGAGGCTTAGGTACAGCCTGTACAGGGACAGGGTAACGGGAATGGTGGATTAGTAAAGTATTTTAATAATTAAATGACCCTTGCGTCGTCAGAGAGCACTGAAATATTTGGAGAAGTAGGTAGGTAGTAGTTTTTTTGTTTTCAAGTTTCGGAAACTATTATCTAAAAGAAGACTTTAGTTAGAACTATGTATCAATAACACTTTTCGATAGGAATGGGGAATAGGGAATATACAGTGCCCGCCAAAAGTTGGAACCATAAGGGATTATTTTTTTATTTTTGGGCTAAGATGAAACTACTCTAGGGCGATCATCTCTGCTTCCAAAAAGATTCGAAATGAGATCATTAAACGTCGTGACGTCATTTGACATACCTGTCAAAAATGACATTTAATTAAATAAATGGCCAAAATACGCTTTATTTGAGATTTTATCGAAAAAAGTTGCTTGGAATTTTACCCCTATGTACAAATTTTCAGACAAAAATTCTGACAATGATAAATTTTTGATTTTTTGAAAAAATATAAAAACTAATAAATTTCATTTTTTTTCGGTGTGCCATATTTGACTTTAGAATCCAAACGTGATATTTGTCAGTTGTGGACCCTTCTTGGGTCGTAATCGACTAGTGTCAAGAAAAACTCAACTAACAAGGTAGGTACAATTTTGGACGATTTATTTTTTGTTACAATGTATTGCCAGATGTAATTGCACCTTGTTAGTTGACTTGAGCTAAACTAAAAAATATCACGTTTGGATGATAGGCAAACAATTCTAAAGTCAAATATGGCACTCGGAAAAAATGAAATTTATCAGTTTCATATTTTTTCAAAGAAATAAAAAATTTATTATTGTTAGAATTTTTGAGTACCTAGTAGTTTCATCTTAGCCCAAAAAAAAATCCCTTATGGTTCCTACTTTTTGGCGGGCACTGTACATAGACTCTGTTCGACGAATGTTCATATCTACGTCCTACGATGGATATAATAATAATAATAATAATAATTTATTTGTTCCAAAATACAAAAATGTAAACAATAATATATTATGACTAAATTATCAGAAACAAATAAGAAATAATCCACTAACACCACTTAAGGTGTGTGCGTGAATATTTTCTACAAAAACATGTCTCTCTGTAGGTAGGTACATACGTATTCACATTTACTAGTAAAAAAGGGGAATACCTATCTTGAGTTGATAATACACAGTAAAAAAAAATGGAAAAAAAAAAGAAAACGGAAACGTGTGACATCCTGGAGAAAAAGGAAAAAATACAAAAAGAAAGAAGAAAGAAGAGAGAAGAGAGAAGAGCACCAGGTAAGTATTGATTAGCGAAAACTGAGTAAGTATGTCTTTTATTTCATATTTATTAGTTTCTTAACCATATTTCTAGGCCTTATAGTACAATAGAAAAGAAAAAATTTATCTATTTTCTTGATCTCAGTCTGTCTCGGGGCAGGTGTTTATTGTTTTTTGTTTTTTCGATTGGGGTACTATTTTTCGGAGTTTCAATTCAATCATTAAATAGTTCCTTCACCGACTGTATAAGCAGCTGGTGTAGGGGGTGCACTATTTGCTCTTCGTGGATTTTCCTCTAGATCTTCAAAAGTTTCTAGTTCTGCGGCAGTATATGGTTTGTTGTTGACATAGAGCTTATTTCCCCGGATGTAACACTGCTCTTGTTTATTTTGTCGATATCTGAATAAGTGGTCTTTCAGTACTTTTACTTCCTCTCTTTGAATTGATGTAAGGTCATTAGTCACAACAATGTTTGAACCCTTAAGTTTTTTGCAGTTTTGAAGTATTAACTGCTTTTTATGGAAGTTCAATAGTTCAACCTTTACTGGACTGCTTTCGTGTTTACCCAGACAAAAAACATCATTGAAGTCATTCTCGCTCAATTTAAGACCAAGCAGTTGATTGATTCTTCCACAGACAAAACCAACAGAGATTATTATACTTGGCTTTTTTAGGCCAAAAATGATTAAGTTGTTTTTTCTAGTATTCCTGTTGACTAATTCTAGCGTATTTGTGAGCTCTCGATTTTCCCTTTCGAGTTCTTTCAATTTAGAATTTAGATCTTCTATTTTCAGTGAAAGTCTCGCTTCAGAAGTTTCAACTACGTGTCTTAGTGATTTTATATCATCCCTGAGTTTACCAATCTCATCCAGAATTTTTGCAGAATCGGCGCTTGACATGGCAATCTGTTCACTGCAGTGTGTGGAATGCTTTATTTTTATCTACGGGTTTTTTTCTGGTTGGTCGGCGGAATTTTTAGTCAAATATATGTGAGTTGCGTTCAATGTTCTACTTAATCTGACTTTCTTGTTCCAAGCTTTTAGGTGTAAGTTGTGAGTATAAGGTTTATGCACTATCTGTGACTTACTGTGAAATTATCTGCTTGTCAATTTGTCTCTTCGCTGCCTTTTTACTTGGAGCACTTCACAAAAATCGTTTTACGCTAAAGCGTACCACACATTCGGTCGTATGTTCACCAGTCAGACATATGGACGGGAGTTGTGACGTAGGTAGTAGGTATGAACATTCGTTGAATAAATACACACAAAGTGTTTGACTTGGACAAGACTCCACCAATTCAAAGAAGGGTTGTTGGATAAGACCTGGATGAATATCAGAATTAGCCAAAAATAAGCACTTCTAAGTAAATATACCTACATTGTTGATTTTCTTCTAAATACATTTAATTTACAACAAAAAGAAAAACACAAGCATTACATTCGAAATTGAATTTAGGTATATCTAATACCTATACATGGAATATGAGGCTCCAGTTCTTAGCAGGTTGTATTTATTTTGAAGATCGACAGATACATACCCCAGGAAGCGACGTAATCTCTACACAATTTTCCAATGTAGTTTTGTAATTGAACGCGTCAGTCAATATTTGCTAGAAGGCGACGAAGAACTACGAGACCCGTCGGTTTCGTTTAGGATTGGGGCACATTTTGAAGATACGTAATATTTTCATACCAAGATGTTTACAAACAAGTAATTAAAGAATATATGAAATAATAATATTATAATAATTATAATTAAAGCCTGTATTTTATGTAAATTGTATTTTTTGCCTTTTTTGTCTATTCCATTAATGTTCTGCCTTTTGTGGAAAAAACTGAGTTTTTATTAAATTTCAAGACATATTTTATAAATTTGGTAGGTAAATTCGCCTGCCATAAAATTTTAATTCTTTTACTTAAACTTCTTTTACAATTCTTGGGAAGGAAAGGAAAATTAAGGCCAGGTAGGTAGATTTCCTATTATTGAAAGTGTTGTAGGCAGGTAAATTTGTATGTCGTATAAGATTTTAATCTTTACTTAAATTTCATTTACAATTCTTGGTAAGGGAAGGAAAGTAGAGGCAGATAGGTAGATCTATTATTTTTCATAAACATTATGAACAAGTTTTCTTAATAACATTTTTACTCTAAAAAAAGTAGAAAAAGTAAAAACCAAATAGGCCTAGACTTTTGAAATTTTGCAGACCCACTCAGTTTTTCATTCTGAACAAGTTTCCTTAATAAGATTTTGTCATAAAACCTACAAAAAGGGCACTTTGTTGGTGCGAAAAATACTTTTTTCAAAATTTCCAAGGCATAGGTACCTGATTTTTCGAAAGTAAAATTATGACACAAATTTCTTTCAAACCAAGCAAGACTGATCCCCAGAAGCTCAAATTTCAAGTCGAATTTTTTTCGTTTTTTACAAGATTCGTTTCACCTATCTGGGGACACACGGTCACTGTAGAGTTTTGTCTGAAGATGTTTCAAGCGTACCATTTTTAGTTGCATGAAAGAATCAGAACAAACAAATAATGTCACAATTAGCAGATTTATTCAAGAGGGCTTACCTAATATTTTTGCCGAATGCCGTACCTGTTGACAACATTGTATTAATGTTAAACCGACACCGCACCGTGCAGTCCGTGCATGTTAAAAGCTGCAGTTAATTTAAAGGCGTTTTGTTCCAATTTAATTTATTGTACTTATACTATTTATTCCTAGACCTCCTAGACCGATAATCACACGCTGGGGTACTTGGCTTGAAGCGGCGTTATTTTATTTCAGGTATTGTAAAGAAATAAAAAATATTATGTCACTGTTTACTGACGCTTCGTCGTTCGCCATTTAATTAGAGAAGCTAAGAAAATTTTGAATAATGATGAGCAAATAAATCAAAATGCCTGTTTTTATAGGCGCCTTTTTTGGCCTTTATTATCTGCCTTTACATCCGGTGCTTTAACTATAATAATTTTTATCAATTTTTCTTCGTCTCTTTCAGATTCCTACATATTATATTGCCTTTAGGTTTTAAAGTTTTTTGAAGTTTTACGAAGCCGTTTCATCATAAATGTTTTCATACATAAATTTTTCCACACTCGCATACTAAACTCGATTATGTCTAGGAAGGTAAGACTCCTTTTATTATTTAATTTTATTGTATAACTTTATTACTCATCTACACAAGTTTCCCATCTAATTTAAAATATTTTTTCTAGTTTTGAATATTCTTTAAGGTCTCACTGCTGATGAAGACCCCCCGCAGGTGGGTTGAAACATATATGTACAATTGAAAATTGGAGCTGAGACTGTAAGTTTTACCCTCTTTTATTAAGTATACCTATTGTCAGCTATATTTCTAGGTACCCCCGTATATGTTGTATGACGTATGACTGTTAGTTGCTCTAAGTACCAGGGTCATTTCCTTGAAATTTTTCGCGAATCGCGCCGTTATCCTTGCTCCATAATGTTATATTATCAAGGAAGTTATGCGGTAGCACATTATTTTGGCCCCCCGCCAACTATAGATCCTATCGCTTTATCCTGCCTCCGCAGTATGGCGTCCGAAATGGGGCCGGTTTTCATATTCATTTCCCCGGCAAATGACTGGCGATTTTTCAAGATTTTTCTGAAAATCCTAACAAAACAACATCCCTGCGGTCAAGGTTAAGATACAATGTAATATGGAGAGAATAATTTAGAACTACCTTATTTCAAGTTTTTGAAGATTTTGGTTGAGTTGAGTTGAGTTCAGAGAGGTTTCAATTCACTGGAGCGGACTCAAATAGACGGCGTAAACCCTACGCAGATTGAAATTCAATCATATTTAAAATTTCAAGTAAAGCCGCTATTTCCAAACAAAAGTTGGCCAGAATGTGCACTAACCTACTGTAGAATAAGTATAATAAGTTAATGTCCCTAGAGAGGATTGAAAACCGTAGGATTCAATAAGGATGATGTAAACGTAGAATTATAAAAGATTTGACATAACTCAGTCGGATCATCGGATCCATTTCAATCCGATCGAGTTGTCACGAGATAAACGTAGTCTGTGTTATGTTTATGGTAAGCCAATGCCTGGCATAGGTGTCAATCACTGGGAAAATCACAAGTCATGAAAAAGAGTTTTTTTCGATGCCCACTATGGGGATCTCGGAAACTAGCAGAGCTAGAACAAAGGTTAAATGGGGAAAGAATTACAGTTTTAAATGGTAAATCTAATGCCCCTTTTGGATTTTTAAAAAAGTTCATGGCTCACTAGATATTTTGAAAAGAGTGATTTTTTGCTATTTCATCAGATCTCTGCAGCTCCGTTATTTCTGACTATACAGAAAAACTGTAGAGACCTAAATTGTGGATAATTTTGGGCTTATTAAGACAATCTGATCCAATTTTTTGTGTTGTTTGTGATTTTTGAGATATGACATAAACTTGTGTTTTTTTAAATGTCAATCATAGTTGGCTGTGGCCTTCTAAAATCGGACATTTTTTGAGCTTTCCAAAGATAAATACTCGGCATAGTTATAATAAAAAATAAAAGAGCTATGGCTAATTTTCTATTTTTTTTTAATTTTCACAGTCAGCCATGAAATATTTTCATAATTACGTTCTATTTTATAATTAGACATACTTCAAACTTTCCAATATTTTGTTTTTACCTGGTAACAAAATGTAACAAAATGAAACAAAAATAAAAAAACTCAAATTCAAATTATTATTATTTTAAAAGGTCACCTTTTAAAATAAAAAAAGGTGTTCAAACAATCCACCATTATTATTTATGCAAATATTGCATCTTTTTAAAACTGAATTTGTCGCCTTTCTTACTTAGAGAGCGCCTGTCAATACTGGCAATTGCTTCTAAAACAGCTGCTCTTAATTCAACAATAATAATTGTCCCATACTTTATTTTGAACTTTTCCTTACAAAAAGAAATCCAAAACAGACAAATCCGGGGATCGGGGCTGCCACGAAATATGTCTATTTCTCCCTATCCAACTATTTGGATAGAGCTGATCTAGGTAATTTCTTACGGGCAAATAATTATGTGGTGGAGCTCCATCATGATAATTTTTATTTTATTTTGTTACCAGCTAAAAATAAAATATTTGAAAGCTTAAAGTATGTCTTATTATAAAAAATAGAACATAATTATGAAAATATTCCATGGCTGACTCTGTGAAAATTTAAAAAAATCTGAAAATTAGCCATAGCTCTTTTATTTTTTATAATAATATATGCCGAGTATTATATCTTTGGAAAGCTCAAAAAATGGCCGATTTAATAAGGCCACAGTCAACTATGATTTGCATTTAAAAAAACACAAGTTTATGTCATATCTCAAAAATCACAAACAAAAAAAAATTGGATTAGATTATTTTAATCTTATTAAGTCTAAAATTATCTACAATTTTTGTCTCTACAGTTTTTCTGTATAATCAGAAATAACGGAGCTACAGAGATCTGATGAAATAGCAAAAAATCACTCTTTACAAAATATCTAGTGAGCCATGAACTTTTTTAAAAATCCATTATATTGAGCATTCAAAACTGCAATTCTTTCCCCATTTAACCTTTGTTCTAGCTCTGCTAGTTTCCGAGATACTCATAGTGGGCATAGAAAAAAACTCACCCTGTATAATGATGTTACAAATTCACAAAACAATCGCCGTTGCGCCGTCATATACAATGTGTTGTATGGCTAGTGGAAATTAGAAATGTCCAGATTTATTATATTAATAATTAGTTTAGACATTTCTCTGCACAAGAGAGCCGCCCCTGCTTCTTAGACACCCTGTGTGATTTTTTTAGGGCGTCGCCCCGCTCCCGAAACGCATTAAAACTTATCAGCATCAATCTGACTCACTCTCTCGCGAACGTTTTCTGCACCGCTACACGGGAGGGGTGGGTTTTCCCCGCTCCGCCCCCCCACCTCCCCCCCGCGCGGCCCGAATTCTAAACCGGCCTCCTTTTTACACGTCACGGAAAATTAATGAACCCGCTTTGTGTTTGGGTAATGAAACGCGCGGTCCTAATTCGGATTTTTCAGCTGCTAAATAAAAAAGTAATTCGTCGGGATTGACCGAAAATTGGAGCGGCCATTGAGGCGCAAATGGGAGTCAATCGGGTCCTGTGTCTGTCGGTGGAAGCGAACTTTGAAGCGGTTTAAATAACGCATGGTGAAAATCGTATCTTAAAAAAGGTCAACATCCAACATTATAATTATTGCCTGTATAGTTTATTTGTTTAGAGTGTTTTCTCCATATACAGGTTGTTTCATCTTAAGTGCAAACACCCCCGTAAAATTTGTATTCTCCATCCGATTTTAGCCGCGTTTTTTTTCTAAAAATAGGCCACAAAAGACTCTACGTTGGTGCAAAATTTCAGGTCTTAATGTCAATTTTCAAGGCCTACTACAAATTTTTTTCTAGTAAAAAATGACTAAAACCATTTAGCGTTAATCAAAACAACCTAAAACCCCCGTATATCAAATTTGAACAAAAAATATACACGCAGTTCCATTCTGCAGGGTGTCAAAATTGAGCAAAATAGGAATTTTAAAGGCATCTGGAGAGTCAAGTGTGCCATGGAATCCCGTCAACACAGATGAATGATCAACAGGACTACTCAATGTGTTGGTGTGCAACGATTCAATAGAAAAATGTACAGGGTCTTTTTCTCTGGGCGATGTCAAAATGCTGAATTTTTATTAAACTTTATACTGGTCAGGAGTGCTCTGGAATCATTGGAAAAATATTAATAAACACAAAAGCAATTTATTTCTTTACATCATCCAACCAACAAATAAAAACAATTAAAATTGTTGGACCTTTATCAATAAAGTCACTGTCTAAGATGATACATTTTCGGGGCGTTTCCTGTTGTGGCACACCAGCCACCTTAACTTAAACGGACTTACCGACTGGCAGGCTTCTGTATTTTTTAGACTTAGTTCGTTTGTAATGTCTGGGGTGGTTTTGATATACTCGATTTTTGACCTGTATAAAGTTTAAAAAATTCAGCATTTCGAGTTGCTACAGAGAAGAACACCTTGTATATTTTTTATTGGATCTTTGCACATCGACACTGTGAGTGGTCCTGTTCATCATCCAACTGTTTCGAAGTAATTCCATGGCACACTTGACTCGCCAGATGAGTTTAAAATTCCTATTTTGCTCAAGTTTCTCAACCTGCAGAATGGAACTCCCTGAATATTTTTTGTTCAAATTTGGTAGGCGGGGGTTTTAGGTTGTTCTGATTAATGCTGTGGTGTCAGATTTTAAATAAAAAAATTGCTAAACGGTTTTCGTCATTTTTGACTAGACCTGAAATTTTGCACCAACGTAGAGTTTTTTTGTGGCCTATTTTTAGAAAAAAACGCAGCTAAAATCGGATGGAGAATACAAATTTTACGGGGGTGTTCGCACTTAAGATGAAACACCCTGTATGTAGCTAATCTAACCAGCTTTGATTTTTGGCCTTTTGGACTTTTTTCAAAAATGGAAAATTGAACCTAACCCAAAGCAATACAGAGTGAATCCGTTTTTTGTAGGAGGTTTCTGGTATTCTAATGTCAAAACAGAAAATTTCATTTCAATATTTATAGGTCCATAAACGATTTGTGACTGACTCGTTTTGTCTAGAAGTTCGACGCTACACTAGTATTTGTCACATTGGGTGACCCCAATCGAATGCCTTATATAAAGGCTTTCCACATAAATTTTACTTGAAAAAAAAATCATAATACCTAATGATCCAAAGGCTTTGTGTTACCATGTAGCCAAAAACTGGTCTACAATTTATTTTACCACTGCTCTTCATCAAAGAAAATTTGTTTGATGTCACAAGAGATACCTACCATTACAATTACCACATAAGTTTGAACACGGAATATATGACTTTATACATGTGCATAATTTATTACATCCCGACTTACAATTATTGCAATATATCATTTGTAAAACAAAATCTGATGCCACTGTTTTTGACATAGTTTTTGGAACTAACATATCTGTTTTTCATCCCAACCCCAATGTGTTTCCATTATGAAGCCAATATTGAATTTTTAAATAAGTCCTATAGGTAATAATGATTTTGTGCTGTGTCAGTAGTTGGAGGTAAGCTAGTAAACTCAAAATTCTTGCTAAGAACTTGAGATGTAAGGGTTTTATATTTATCTCAACTGATCTAACTCATTTGCTAGTTTATGTATCTCCAGGTTTGATTATGTAGGATTTTTCTGCTGAAGAATCTAAAAAAAAATAGTGCAAATGTCGCAAATAATAAGGATATTTTTCCAAAGTCTTTTAAGTGGCCAGTTTTCCTTTTTTAAACAAGCACGATGTTGTTTCGCATCCAGATAAAGCACGTGCAAACAAGATGGAACGTTTCTTGTCACTAATTTTGTTCTGCATGTCACCGATATCTGTTACTCTATTGTGTTTGGCCGATTTATCTAGTCCAAGCATGAATATACAGAATATACCTTCCACTTTTTGTACTATTTTAGTGGTACTAGCAAATCGGTATCTTCTGCAACTAAATTAACCGGTGTAGAAGGTTCACTTCTTCCTTGAGTTTTGCCAAAAGCGCAAATTTTCCTTGATGAAGAACAGTTCGAATAAGGTAAAATAAATTGCAGACCAGTTTTTGGCTATAGATATGGTAACACAAAGGCCTTGGTTCATTTTCATGATTTAGTAACTTATTTTTCAATTAATCAGGTCTTTTGCACAAAACATTATGAATGTGAGATTTTGAATTCATTGTATTGAATAATATTGTTAAGTGATTTAAGTCTGTTATTATTATAAGTTCATGGAGTAGTTTTAAAATTATTGTATAGTACTATTACAATGTTTTATTCATTTTGTTTGTTTAACAGACTGACAAAAATTTTATTAACAACATGTTGGTGATATTCTAATGATTTTCGCAATTTACAAAAATTTAAAAATTCTTAACGTTACTATTTTTCCCAAAAAGTGCCAAAATTCAAGATGGCGGGCGGTTTTTTTCGGTGACGCAACAACAGTAGAAATTTTTAATTTTTAGTATGTTCATTAGGGTTACTATTGCTATTTTTTTTATAGGCGCAGCTCTATATAAATTTTTGCATTTGCAACAATTTCATAACTGCACCGGGACAATATATGCAATTTTGCTATCCCTTCTGTAGGTAACTTATTAACAAACATTGCATGCATATGGACCGACTATATGCCACATATAGAATAATCAATGCGCATAACAAATGAATCACACTGATTGCTTTTTAATTATAAACTTGCACTGATGGTTGGAACGTAGTTTTTTAGTCTCGGTTAAATCCTCAAACCGAGCACTTTTTGTTTTCAGATTGGGGAAAATGAGCATGCACTTTGTTAAAACCATTTATTTTTTAACCAAAATTGTGAACATTTATTGCGTGCGCCATAAAAAAAAATGAGGTATACAGGGTGTTTCCTAAATATGCTGCAAAAATTCAAGGGAAAATTTCTTGGGTAAAAATTAAAAAAAGTTCCTCTAAACATGTATGAATTGCTTCATTTCCGAAATATAGGGTGTTAAAGTTTTTTGTAAAAAATAGTTTTTTTATTACTATTTAAGAAATGCTTGTACCGATTTTATTAAATTTTTTAGAGTTAATATTTTTATGCGGTGTTTTATGTGGCATCGTGTTCAAGAAAAAAAACTTTTGCGTGCCTCTGAAGTTTTTTTTATTTCTCGAAAACGAAGCCGCATACGAAAAAATCAAGGGACAAAATACTTTATTAATTTTAGTTGTTTTATTCAAAACATTTCTTAGATTGTAATAAAAAAACACTTTTTTACAAAAGTTTAACCCCCTGTATTTAGAAAATGAAGCAATTCTGGTCACATGTTTATAGGAACTAGTTTTTATTATTTTGACCCAAGGGCAAGCAATATTCGCTTAAATTTTTGTCGCATGTTTAGGAAACACCCTAGTAACAAGATAGGTTTTTTGCTCAAGGCTGAACGGTAAAGTAAAATGTGAGACTTAACAATGCTCCAATGTTCATGGCATAATAATCCAAGGTGCTCTTTAGAATATTACTATGTCTATACAAATATTTTTTTTATTTAACGCAACCCTTTGTTCCCTATTATTTGACGATTTGCGATATCGAATCAAAGTCAACAATACGAAAATACCTGTATTAATTTATCATCGAATTTCTGCTGACAGCGGAATGGAAAATGGATAATAGCCATCCTACATTATTTAGCTGCCTAAAATGGACGTTTGTTTTGCGCATCATCGGCCATAATTATATAATGCGGCGCATTAGTGTTTCAATTACAATGTAATAGTCATAATCCTATTTTCGCCAGAAATCAGAAGCATGTCCATTATTTATTTAATCACAGGTGTTAGTTTGGTGATTTAATTCAATATAGTGTAATTGTATTGACAAAGTATTGTTTTCGTTTCTTTCTTTTTTCTTTTGACTCATTTTGAATAAAATTTTGTACACAGTACCCTCCTACAGAGGTTGTTATATTTGATGAGAATATGTGTGTTCTAAAGCAACCAGGTACAGGGTGGTTCATTATAAATTGACACCCCCCCTTAACTTGTTAGTTTTTGAGAAAAAAAAGTGTTTCACAAAAGTTTTAGATACTAATACAAAGTTTTTTGTGACGCTATTGGACCTTGTACAGTGTGTTCTAGAAAGCCATAACAGACATAACTTATGTTTTTTTAAATGGAACACCCCATATATTTTTGCATTTTTGAAATCAAGGCAATCAACATAATATTAAAGTTTGTGGCATTATCCTTTTCCGTTTTTGAAAAACTCCGTATTCCTAGTATAAGATAGGACAATAAATGTAATAACGAAAAATATTCGTTTTAAACAAGAGAGTAACATAATGAAACTCCAAAATGTTTACAATTTTCCTGAAATTCTTTATTTCGAGAATATAATCAGTAAAATTTGAAAAAGCTCCTAAACATTTTGGAGTTTCACTATATTACTCTCTTGTTTAAAACAAATATTTTTTGTTAATACATCGATCATCTATCTTTATCACGAGATCCACAAATTCGAGTTAAATTAGTGTAAAATTTGAAAACAGAATTTTTCAAAAACGGAAAAAGATAATGCCACAAAGTTCAATATCATTTTAATTGCCTTGATGAGCATATTTAAAAAATTCAGAAATATATAGGGTGTTCCATTTAAAAAAACATAAGTTATGTCTGCCACGGCTTTCTAGAACACACTGTACACGGTCCAATAGCGTAACAAAAAACTTTGTATTAGTATCTAAAACTTTTTCTAATCTCAAAAACTAGCAACTTAAGGGGCTGTCAATTTATAATGAACCATGCACCCTGTACGTACACGCGCGGCCCTTGAAATCGTTCCAATACGTGCGGACGCAAAGGCGTTCAACTGACAACGTTGCAATTACCCCTCCCCTCTCTCGCGGTTTGAAAGCCAGCGATATAACCTTAAAAGCGTAAGTGACGGCAAATCTAACATCTTATTACGCGACATTACCTTACGTGACATTGCCAGTTACAGTGCAAAAAACAGTAAATTCGGCGCTGTTAGGTTGGCCTTAGATTGCCTGAATAATAGTGGAAAATCTTATAACCCTGCCCACGGACATTGGTGGCTTTTTCGCAAAAGTCTTTCGACAACCTGTAAACTTTGTCAGAACCTCACACGAAGACGACAGGGAAGATTTAAAAATTGAAATAAACAAAGATTTGGTTCGAGGTTAAGATAAAGAAGTGGGTAATAAACCAATGTAAAAAAAACACTACGAGATTCTTCCATAATAACACAATTATTATACCTAGATATTATACCTTATTTAACTAATACCACCTTGACGATCAAAGAAATCCGCGTAATTTCACGTTACGTGAATCTCAAAACACCAAGAAACTGTGTGAAACTTTAAATCCACTTTATTATAATGATAATGCAGCGATTTATTATCTAACCTATTTTCGTTGACTGGTGTGTTAATACGCCAGTTAACGCAATTTTTATTTTCTACGGGGAAGAGCGGGTCGGTACGAGGGAATGTAGGGGAAGTTGTTGATTTGAGTAGCCGTGGAATTGGCGCAACGTTGCCGCACGTACCCGAGATTCTTGATTTCTTGCCTATTACTCATGCCTAGTGGAACGATTTCTCTTGACTTTTTCTTATATTGGTTATTAGGGTTTCATGTTTCATGGCATACCCTGTTCCAGTTCCCTCCTGAGGTTCTATATAATTTCTACGATACAATGGCGTAGTTAAGATCAGAAAATGACTTTGTTAAATGAATTTGTTTCGCGTATCTCAGAAACTAAAAACTAAAGCTTAGAGAAGGTATCTAACTTTTATTGAGGAATTTACTTTATTAAACTTAAAATGAGTTCCAACCACCCGTAAGCACAATATTTAGTTTGCCTCAATAAAGTAACTAGTGGTCACTGTCGACCGCATTAAGCATGTTTGTCACGGCATTCGTAAAATAAACTGGACTACTTTTCCAATACAATCATTTTGTCCCACCGAATGTTTGGCCATATTGGCCATCAAAGGCACGAGGGCCGTGGTTCTCCGTTGTCAAATGTAATTTTGTGTTGCCACCACATATTTCGCTTTCCGCCTAGAATGCACACAATATGGCGGCTATCCAGGCGGGCGCCAGCGCCCTTTGCCGGATGGATAAAAATTGGTGGAGGGACTAGGGCCCAATGGCGGTCCAGTTTATTTTACGAGGGCCGTTATGTTTGTAAATTCGGTTTGAAACAAACTAAAATAAATCGGATACAAGAGTACAACACGGATGAGTAAGTATACCTAATTTTACCGCGCTAAAACTATTATCTACCAGATTAAACTAAATTTAATACCTAACAATTCATACATATAGGCGGACGATGTGTTCTGTGTGAAAAGAGAAGGAAATTTCTTATGACGCCCTGAACTCGATTTTAGTTTGAAAATCACTCAATTAAAAGTTGTAACCCTCCTTCACCGAGAGGTTGCTTTTCAATGCAACCCTCACCCCTCGAGTTACGGGCTCCCTCTGGGATTAATAAATGCAGCAGTTTACTTTCTTGCGGTCCCCAGAGCCGTTACAGAATACACTTCATTTCGTTCTATACAAGAAGTTTCTTCATAGTGGTTCTAGAACATTCTTATGGTGGGTCGAAGGATGGTTTGGCCTTTATGGGGTTTTTATACGTATATACTTATAACGTCTTATTACTTTTACTAAAAAAGTTTTTATCTATACAGTGTGGTCAATGGTCTTCCAAGTGTGCAACATATGGGATTTTTTTTATTAATTGCACAACGAAAATATAAATATTCTCGAAAGTTGGTGCATGTTCGTTAATCATATTAGGCAATGGTTGCAAGTCAAACAGCATACAGGGTAGACCAAAAAATATAAAAATTGTACTAGAGTAAAGTACACAGAAAATTTAGCAAAATGTTATTAAGAAAAGTTGTCTAGAATTAAAAGTTATGCCTAAATACCAAAACATGGCCTCCTACGAAAAAAATATTTTTTTTTGAAAAATATTAATATTTTCCTAAAAATTGTTTTATTATCCACCCTAAACAATTTCATAAATCAATCAAAATTAAATCAATTTTGTATAACTTTGTACAAATTCAAGCATATTTGTAAAATTAATTTAGATTTTTATTTTTTTAGGGAATCACAAACTTCATGTTTGTTGCAACGATATTAAACAAAACTTTAAAATTTTGCAAAAATTCTTATGAACAAGGTCAAACATTAGTAATGATAATGTGTATATTAAAAAACTCTCATTTAAGGTGCAAAATTTTTATTTTAAATGTTTAGAAATTGTGGAAATTAATTGACGAAAAATTTTTTCTTAGGAGGCTAGGTATGTTTTGGTATTTAGGCATAGCTTTTAATTCTTAACAACTTTTCGAAACTGTGGAAATTAATTGACGAAAAATTTTTTCTTAGGAGGCCGAGCCTATGTTTTGGTATTTAGGCATAGATATCTTTTAATTCTAAACAACTTTTCTTAAACCTTTTGCTGAATTTTTTTAAATAAGGGTACTTTACTCTTGTACAATTTTTATATTTTTTTACCTACCCTGTATGCTGTTTAACTTGCAACCATTCTAAGTGCACCTAATATAATTATTGAACATGCATCAACTTTCGGCAATATCTGTATTTTGGTTGTGCAATTAATAAAAAAAGTCCCATGTTGCACATTTAAATTACCCCACTGTAGACACCAATAATTAATTATTTATATTGCGGACTGTCTGTAAAACTATACATTGCCACACAGATTTCCGGAGGTAAACAAACGCTTTATTTTACAGTGAGATCGAGAACTTTATCTGCCGCATTTGTGGGAGGTAAGGTAAAAATGCTTATACTTTATCAACTTGGCCATGACCGCGTTTGACAATAGACGAAAATCGTTCGACGCTGACAGCCGCTGTCACCACGCGTCGCCGCACGGATTAGTTGAAAGAATTTTAAGTTTTTTTTACACATATCTATCTCCAGTTTTTTAATTTTAATTTTTTTAGGGTCGGCGATAAAATTTTGTATGCACCATGTCTTCAAGTGTCTTTACCGACTTGGCACATAAATAACTAGTATAAAGTACATTCCTAAAAGTAGTAAGTTAAAGGGACCTTGGTTGAGACCTCAGTTCAACAAAAAGTGGTGAGAAAGCTCTAACAAAACAAAACAAACAAAAATTTAAACGTTTTTAGCCAAAGGGATTTTTACAACTGCTGGAAGTTTGGAAAACACATTATTGCGGGAATATCTATATATTCACTACCTATGGCCTAAATGATTCACCCCGTCTAACTTATATTTTTCGCCAGAAAAAATTATAAAATCTTGCAATAATTTTACTGCAGGTAGAAAGAACAGCAGGCTGTTCAAGTCAATGATTTCATCAATCAAGGACTCGCTTTTTTGGACGAAATTTTTTTTTGATAATTCGCCCCATCGACTATGGAGTATCCAAAGAGTATCCCGAAAATGTCAGATTTAAGCAAGTAGGCAAGTAAAATAGGTAGGTAGTTAAATCGCGATTTTCATCGGTTTCTAGAATTTTTATTGTTCTATATTTTTTAACAAAATTTGGTTCAAACCCATTTTTAGCGATCCACAATCCGCAGTGACGTAGTCTTAATTTTTATAAAAATGTGCCTTATTTATGATTTGTCCAATTTTGACTCAAAAATATGTAGTAGTAGGCCTTGGCTTTTTAAAATAAAATGTGCTGTTTTGCCCTAAACTAGAGTTTTTATGATCTATCGTCAAAAAACCCGATTGATAAATACAAATTTTACGAGGGTGTTCCTCTTTGAAGTGGGTCACACTGTATATAAGTATTTTTCAGGTGGTTTGTTTGTAACCTACCTAAATGTATAGATTGCTTTAACATAATATATAACATTTTCCTAACCAAAGGAAAACCGCTCTCCGGCCAATAGTTTGTTTCCGGTGTTTCTTCCCATATCGGTTTCCCCCTGTCCTCCCCACAATCATCTCGGAAATGCGTGCCTCGATTCGGGAGAAAATTCGTTTATTCTAATGGCCATTTATACCCCAAACGTGATACCTATTCTCGCATGTGCGATACCCTTCCAATTTGTACACTGCCAACATCGTTAGCACTCTGTAGACTGGCAGAGGTGGGAGATAATAATAATAATGTAATGAAAAGTGCCTCTAAAGTTGTTCTAACAGCTTTTAATGAATACATTTTCACTGTTTTCTAACCTACTCGAAGATTTGGCAGATAACATTTATGTTTCTACATTCTACTTACAGTTTTATTATTTTTTAATATTAATTTTGAGGCATTTTCCGTTACCACTATGTTGGTCTGAGGCCCTCAGGGCCCCACTTTTGTTAATTTTTCATTGTTTTCACTGTAGTTTCCGTAGGTTTCCTAGAAGCACTCTAGAACTTTATGATTTGTACATCTATCATTGGCCAAGAATATTCACGAGACACGTACCCACGGTATGTCAGAAACGAATCCGAAAACAAGGCAAATCTGCGCATCTAGGTCAGTTGCGAATCACGAATTCAAAATAATGGGCGGCTGCGGTTGTGTTTTGCGATTTTTTATAGTTTACAGTTTAATGTGTCAAGTAAACTGTGTAAACAACTGTCAGTCAAGAATAAATAAACAAGGACGGGTTAATAATTTATTATTGATAAATAAATCTTTGCAGTGAAATCAGTGAAATTCACCTTACTTACAATAAATGTATTATTTAGATACCTAAAACACAAAGAAAACAAATTATTTGTAAAATTATAATTATCAAATTAAATGTGTTTTTATCAACAGAATATTCATTCATTTATCTAGTAATATAATCTACATATTTTTAACAACATTTAATTGAAAGAAAACGTTTAAAATTAGCAAAAACCATAAAAAAGTATCTATTGCTGTGTAAAACATATGGAGCAATTTAAATTCTGATTCGCAACTGACGCGTCACAAGATGCGCAATGACATACCGTGGGTAAGTCTATCGTGGAATATTCTAGAATACGCTCCAGTCTTCTATTTGAGTATATAAGCCCTAGTAATTGTGGCTGCAAGTAGGTAAAAGGTTAGAAAGCGATTTTGATGCAAGTTTGATAGTCCAATAAAGACGTCAGTTTTGCAAAAAAAATCCAAACAGGATGATTTTTTCAGGGTTGCTTTGAGGACTGCCTCCTGAGGGTCCAACCAAAAGATCACACTCAAACTCCTGGTTAGGGTTTCACAATTTTCAAGAAATTTCTCGATCTTGACTTGAAGTCAAGAAATCTGAAACTGTTTCCAAGACAAGTCAAGATTTTCTATTTCAAGATCAAGATTTCTTGTCAAGAAACCAAGAAATTCTTGAATTTCTTGGAATTAAGGTTTATTAGTAGAGACCGGATAAAAAAGCGCAAAAAATGAAAAAAAGTGCTTAAAAAGCACAAAATTTGCCAAAAAATTATGTAAACGTACGTGAAAAAGTTCAAATAAGTAGAAAGGGGAGAAAGCATAAAACCTCAAAAAAGCAAAAAAACACAAAAACAGCTATCGCAATATACTTTTGGGTAATGAAATTAAATATATCATGGTTGCTTATAAAATTCAGCAATAAGCATAATGCTTAAAATCCGGTGTCTATTTATATAAAATAATAATAATTTCTATAGGTAAATTCCTATGATAATTTACTTAGGTGCATACTTTAGATTTTAATATGAATAAAAAACACTATGAAGGATACAAAATGTATTAATCATAAATAAAAAACTATGATTATTTTTATTATTTTTATAACACAAAACAAAAAAATTAACTTACAAAATATAACAAAATAATAATAATAATAATAATAATAATAATACCTACTGCTTGGGCGTATCCAAGTTGGATACATCGGGATTTGAGAGCCGCATGAATTTAAACTTCGCGCGCCGCTTCTTTTCAAGCAATTTCAAGAAATTTCAAGATATATTGAATTCAAGTCAAGACTATTGCTTTCAAGAAACCGTCTAGTCAAGATAATAATTTCTTGATCTTGAATTTCAAGTCAAGTCAAGAAATTTCGTTCAAGTCAAGATTTCTCGACTTGATGAAACCCTACTCCTGGTACGAATTGAGCTATAGGGTGGCTTCCTAAACAATATCGGTGGTTTCCTAACATTTTTTTAGAGCAAAATTACCCTAATAAAAGTAGTAGAGGAACAAAGTATGAACAACGTTTCTCCATCATTCTCTTTTGTATCTCTAATACATAACAAGTTGCAGCGCATTACTTATATGACAAAAATTCCTCACGCTGCAGGAGTGGTATTGTAAACATTTTTTACAAAAAAAAACCTTAATAAAAGTTTTCTAGGGTAAACTTCTGCGAACTGTGAACTTATGCGACTTGACCCTAATTGTAGGAGCGCAAATGTAGTATAAGGTTTAAAACACGGCGCCCAGGGATTCTTATCGAGAATCAAAAAGAGAAAAGATATTTTGCTTTGTGATAAATAAAACCATGTAAATTTTATAGCAAAACCTTCAATAACCTTTTCCAAATAGTCGCTCATGCCTGGGCATATACCTAGTACAATACTACAAACGGATTTTTATTTATCTATACAATTATTTCCAAGTATTGACAAGCTTACACCTCGAATATTCTATATAGAATTTCAAACTTCTTGCTTTGTCGGCAGGGTATATATTTTCCGATCCCTCATAGTTGGAAGTTTCGTGGAAACTAATTTACTGACGAAGAATTCAATGCTGCGACGAAACATGGCTGCATTCATCCCGAGTTTCAATTGCAGCTTTGAAATATTCCCGTGAATGGGAGCTGTATGTGGGACAATGCTCAAAGCATTGCGCCGAGTCGCATGTTCGGGCTCTGTAACGACTTTCGCGGAGCAAACGGGCAGATATTTCTCGAGATATTCCAAAAATAGGAGGATATTCGGAGAAGTTCATAGAATATGTCAACACAAGCCGTGCAGACGAGCAGAACAAGTATGTACATTAAAGTAAATACAGCGACGAAATTAAGATTAGATACTTCTTCATATTGAGAGGAAAACACTAAATATGTACACGTATACAATATATGTACTTACTATTCGACATAAAACATTATAAAAAAAAATTCTTTAGAAAATTAAAACTATTTAACTCTCCATATACCTCAGGGGCGTGCGGTGACATTTTAAGTAAGGGAAGCAATGTTTAAAAACTTACACTATTTGTAATGTAATTCGATTCTTCGATCACTTTTTGCGAATTCGTCAATGACGTCATGATAAAAACGTCGATGCCCTAACATGTTCTAGAGAAGTATATTCTCAATAGACAACAGCGATATCTGTGAAAGTCATTTTTGTGGTTAAATTTTTCATAGGGGGTTTTGCTCTTCCGTTTGTAATTAATTGAAGCTTATCCGCAAAGTTTAATGTTGAAAATCCCTTTATTATTAAGGCATACACTACACATTCACACACACTCTTCTTACTTAATAATTGTCCAACTTTAACATTTTCAACGTCATTCCCGACAGCCGAAGTTGACGGTATTTGCATGTCCACGTCCGTATTATTGTCTTCCATATCGCCCGAGATACGACGCGCGCGACGCACCGACGCAGATCAAAACCAACTAAACTATACAAAGAACCTACTGCAACGATAGCTTCCACGCCCGCTTAAAACAGGCGTTCTCATTCGCGTCAGCCAGTGCGGTGGAGGTGGAAAGTTCAATAACCTCTCGACTATCGAACGCTACAGAAAAGCTAGCGGCCGGCATAGCTTACATTGTACTGTACTGTCGCTCGGTAGGATGGGCGCAGTCGGAGTCAACGCCGCATTTGCTATAGGCATAACATATTGTAGATTTGATATATTTATGATATATAAGATATTTTTCAGCGTTTTTTATATACCTAGGTAACTAAACTAATTGCTTCCTGTTTAAAAATTCAAAAATTACATTTTATCATTTTACATTGTTTTGGTTTAGGGGAAGCACTGCTTCCCTTGCTTCCATGGACTGCACGCCCCTGATGTACCTACTCACTAAAGTATGAAGGGCTAACCTCTTATTTACTTGATATTTTTTTCTGTTTACAACTGCAAAAGCTTAATTTATTTTCGCTGCTGTCTTATTTATGGTTACTCCCATAAACGGAAAATGGGACCCAGTCCTAATGAATGAACCAACTACCAAATAGTAGGAACATTATTTGTTCGAAACATTTAGGTGCGGTTTCTAAAGCCGTCCAATATTATTGCTTCTGAAACAACAGAAAAAAAAGCGGATTTTCTATTCTTTCTGTCATTTTTGCAAAAATTACTTTCCTTTTTTTAGATCATCGTATAGTTTGAAAATTGTGTTAAAAAATATTAACCTCTTCTAAATGCATCTGGTTACGCTACTACTATTTAAGCGGGTTTAAAACATACCCATGCCTTTACAGTTCTATCCGAACTTTGCCCGTTTACATTATACGTTGCTTTACACAAGTGCAGAATTAAATTGCAGCCTTGTTATTAAACTGACTTCAAACAGTAACTAAGTCGGTTTTAGTAATTTATTGTGGAATAAATTGTTTTATGTTATAGCAATTCTAGATAACCTTTAAAACTTGTATTACACTTGATTCATTTTCAAATGCTTTATGTTCGAATTTTAAATTCGGGTAGGACAGTCGTAGACAATCGATGATAAGACAAAACATATATTTACTTTATCTCAAAATATATAGGTAATAAAATTGCAAAGGATTGTTATGCAGGAGCTAAAGATATCTTGGGAACTGGTAAATATAGACATTTCACTCGAGTTGTACATTAAGTATATTTCTCTACTTGCAATACAGCTGATAAACAAATATTTGTGTATAAGGGGAAGACAATTTGACAGGTTAAACTAATTTTTTGTAATAATAGAAATTCAAGGGTTGCCAAACAAGTCAACGCGCGTTGGAGAACGCTTAACTGCTCCTGGTTGATTTCGATTTTATAAACTACCTGATGTGGATATGAAATTATATTTGTTCAGTTATTACGACAATATAATAAACTAGTTACCTACAATAATATAATATTAAAAATTCAACAAAGCCAATACTGCTGTGGAAATTTTCCATAAGTTATATTTATTTTTTTATTATCATTGAATTAAACCAATATATCCGATCCTTCAAAGTGCCCCATAGAAAAAATCGAGTGGGGTCAAGTCTGGGCTTCTGGCAGGCCATAAAATAGTTTTATTTATGTGCTGGAGCACCGTCATGTTGCCGAGCAATATTCGGCTCATTAACTTGATTCAATAGATCAGAAATTTCTCCTCTTAAGTGCTGTAAACACTATAGTCCAGTTAAACCACCTTCAACAAGTACTGGACCGAATATGTGATTCTGAAAAATACCACGCGAAACATTTATTGAAGTTCGACCTTGTCGTTGAATTGAAAATAAACTGTCGTGTATTTTCTGATGACCAATAGTGTTTCTTCTATTAAGAACGCCACATATTACATATTGTAAAAGTGGCTTCGTCAGACCATAATATAGAATCTGTAATAGTAATAACCGTAGTTGTAGTAAAAGAATAGGGATATACGACAACTGGACCCGGGAAATAGGACGCGCGACAACTGGACGCGGATAATTGGACGCGCGACAATTGGACGCGTGCGACATTTGGACGCGCGAGAATTGGACGTGTACGACAATTGGGCGTGTATAACAATTGGACGCGACGAGATCCGGACGCAAGATTCTTGGATTTACGAAAAACAATTATGTTAATATAATAATAAATTATCTTAATTGGCCATAAATGCCTTTTCTGAAGAATTTCCCCAGACCGCCGTTCGTGGTTGCTTCTTTCATTTTACGCAGTCTATATGGAGACAGATACAACAATCTGGGCTCCAGAGAAGATATAGTGAAGAACCGGAATTTGCATTGCAATTAAGATTATTGGCAGCGCTGGCCTTCGTTCCTCCAAATGATGTCATCGGAGCTTTTTATGACGTCGTCGAAAGCCAATTTTACTTAGAGAACGAGGAACTATTGTTGCCAGTTATTAATTACTTTGAAGGTACTTGGATAGGCCGTACGGACAGGCGAAACCGTCGAAGATCACCACTGTTTGCCATCAGTTTGTGGAACGTCTATGATCTGGCCCTGGAGGATATCCCACGAACAAATAATGCAGTTGAAGGTTGGCATAACAGCTTTTCTTCCATTGTTCAGGCGACACATCCATCCATTTGGAAGTTCATTCATGCGTTGAAAAAGGAAGAAAGCCTGAACAGGGTGAAAATTGAACAATGCATCGCAGGACAGGAACAACCCAGAAAGAAAGTTTATCGTGACACGGCTCAGAAAATACAAACAGTGATGGCGGATTACGCAAATAGACCAGTGTTAGAGTATTTACGGGGTATCGCATATAGTTTTCAATTCCAACATACCTAATAATATGTATAAAAATTATTATGTATGTGCTATTATAATATTATGTTATTATATTAAAACAAATGTATATTTATAACTGACAAAATTGATTACTTCAATCAAAAGAATTTAAACAAATATTTTTGTATTAGCCGAATAACCATTGTTTGATGATAATTCGCCATTTATTTGACTTGCCAATTTCGTGTTTATTTGAACTTGAATTTTTTTTTTCAGAAAGAAACCTACTAATTGTCGCGTCCAATTGTCGTACGCGTTCAATTGTCATATTCGTCCAATTTTCGCGCGTCCAAATGTCGCACACGTCCAATTGTCGCGCGTCCAATTATCCGCGTCCAGTTGTCGCGCGTCCTATTTCCCGCGTCCAGTTGACGTGACACCAAAGAATAGTAAGTAGTAGTTAGTTAAAATAGTAGTATAGTGTAATCTTTATAGTATAGTGATAATATACGAGTGATAAAAATACACACCTATAAACTGATCATTTTCCGCTTGCCTCTGCAACACTAAACGGCAATATTCTCGTCGTATAATTATAATTATAATTTTCATATAGTTTTTGAACTGGGCGATAACAAGATGGTCTAAACTTATGCATTTTCAACAGTCTCAGGACTGAGCTCCTAGATATTTGCAAATATTTTTATTCTAGATGCATCTTTCATAAGTATAATGTTTCGGGTTTTCCACGAAGTATATACGACTGCTTCCAGCTTATTGTCAGTTAAAACACGTCCTGGTTTATTTCTCATTTATTAATAAATATATTTGAAATACCTATGACTTTACCTGGGCACATTTGTGCGCATTCACGCCTTGCAAGCTTCGCATTATTTTCGGAAGAAACATAACATGCAACAATGTCGTTTTTTCACTAATATTATAACAATAATATAAAATTTCAAATCACGATGTGGTAACACAACAATTGACACCTGATACAAACTGGCAAAGTCAAGCTCTGATTCTCGTAATAATTATTATGAGTTAAGGTGGGTAGAATGTTATATGAATAACCCTGTACATGTACATCTGAGAGAATTCTTTGCACTTTTGGGTAAAAAAACGTACTTTCGTAGCTGCTTTAACAACTGCTTTATTGCCTCTTTAGAAACCCACGCGGCTCCTTAGCTCAAGTTACAAACAAAATAATTTACTTGAGGTTTAAAATATCGTATTCTCCATAATCTCCATCATTTCAGAAAGTGAAAGTTTTTAGATTTTCCTCCAAAAGAGCTTTTGATTGACAAAAATAAAGATTTTCAAAAGTATCGCACACCTACGCATTCCAGAGAAAATCAGCAGTCAACAAAATAATGATCCTTAGCCCGTGGAACCTCCGTCACAGATAAGCAGATTGGAGAGAAACAAATTCGAAAGTCTCGTGTACGACAAATAACAAAAGTTCCGACCCTAAACTTAGCAAATACCTTCCGTAAACTGCCAGATAACATCCCAACATCCATCTCATTCGTGCATGTACAGTTCCAAAACCGTCTGGAGACGAGAAATTTGCGAAATCTGTTTGTGTATCTCCGTAATCTCCACGAGACGTATCCGAGGACGTATCTCAAGTTAAATATGAACAATATAACCCCAGGAATTAGATCCGGTAATGGAGGGTTCTCCGTCGAATTAGGGCCGAAGATCTTCTTCTGAATCGCGGGATTTTTGGGGATTTCTTTGTTTTGTCCCTCTATTTGCATTCTAAAGTTTGCAGGCGCGTAAAAGTTTGTTATGCTAATTTTTGGGCTTTTGTGTGTGGCACGGGGCAAAGGCAGACACAGTGGTATTTATAAAAGGGCCCAGGGTCGACCCTAAAGTGTAATTTCCTCAACCGGCCAACCACTAAAAAAATACAAATATTTATAAAATTTTTACTCCATTTAAAAAAAATACTAATAATAACAAAGAATACCTTCACAAGCACTTCTATCATTTCTTTTTTGCAATACTAAAGCCCAGCTTTTAGTTTTTCCCACGTGTAATAACTTCCACATTCATATTCATGTTACATAACGTAAACTTACCAGTGCCTGACACCTTAAGGGTTGATTTATCAAATTTTAATCTATAAAATTCAATTTGGCGCGTTTATTAATGATTCTTAATATGGAGTAAGTAGGAGACCCGTCACTGGAAATAATTACTAACAGTCCAAATCAAATCTGCAATATATTTATTATAAACAATATTTTAAAATTTATATTTTTTTATCCAGTAGCTGACAGTGATTTTTGGCTAGACCCTTAGCCTGAATCTGATAAGCCCAAAACCTGACACCCTATAAAATTGTCACAGCAATTTTTAAAAAGAAAAACACAAGTGATTATTGTTTGTAGAAATGTTTATTTATTCGTACATTCTCACTTCTGGAACATATAGTAACTTATTCTTGAGTAGAAAACTTTGGGTTTCCAATTTTGAAAATTGTTATTTGTTCATATGCCACAGTTAGTTGTTATTGAAAATAATGTTCGCTTTTATTTACCTATTTCTTTTATTTTTCTGTGATAATATTGATTCTAGTAAATCTTTTAAACATACTTTCTATGCCAACGGCTTTTGGAAAAGTTCGGTTGATTTTTCATTATCTATAGGTAGCGGGAAATTCCAAAATTAGCTTTTTAGTGTTTTTCTACTTTGTCTCATGCACGCCTCTGGTGAATGTAATAGGGAGATTTTTTCGCATACCTATGGACCTTAAAGACTTATTACAACATACCGGGTTTGAAGTCAATATATATGATCCGTTCCGGAGAAAACAAAACAAATGAAAATAATTATTTTCATAAACGCCTTGTATCTCGAAAACGAGCTTATTTATAGGAGGTTTTTGTCCTAAAATAACTTTTTATACAAAATGTCAAGGTTTGTTTACAAAAATCGGGGAGAAATGAATCACTTTTTAATTTTTATTTTCGAGATACCTACGTAGATCCAAATTGAACTGCTATATTGGTATGGTATAAATGAAGCCACTTGGAACAGCATATAAACGCTTGGGCGGCGTTTGCTTTGTAAAACAAGATGAATCTTAGGTGGCGCGCTGCCCTTACCTTATATTATAAAAATTTTATTTAAATGCTCGAAAAAAAGAGTAAAATAAACTTTCAAATAATTCAAACCAAAGCAAACCAATAACTTTGTTTCACACAAAACAACACCACACAAAAATCTATACATACAACCAAAATCCGTAAAATAAAGCGCAATCCTTATTTCCGTGCACGGCACTGTTATACTGGCCTAACTGGCCTACGCCGACACCTGCTCCGTGGATCTCCGAAACGCCGACCAATCAAATCGCTACGCTCGCTTTCTTATTGGCTGCCTCCTTGACTAGGTCGACAGGTCGACATCGACCGCATAAAATCCTATGAATTTTATAAGGGTGATTTCTGCTGATAAGTTTGGTATTTGTACCAGTAGCAGAGCGTGGTAATTGCTATGAAATAGATCGCGCTCCGTATATCACTATGTTCCAAGAGAGTTCATTTATATACTTTACCGTTATACAAATTAGAGATAAAATGGAGTTTGTTGTGTCTGGCAAAAGAAAGACAAAGTTATGAATATAGAAAAAAAAAATTAAGAGCGACCAAGCCGGGACACCCAGGACATGTCTTTGTTATAAAGTTAAATAAATTTCTTTCATGATCAATGGAATAATAATATTTTTCCCGCGTATAAATCACCCCTCTCCATCCAGTAGCTGTTTCCAAAGCAATAAAATAAGGTGGGTCTCCTGGGATTTATGACGTTCCGAATAAAATTTCGAATAGAAATTAATATAAAAACGTGGCATATTAGTCCGGCAGCGGAACCGGTTTTTTTGCCTGAAGTGCGAAATTTGGGACGAAGTTGTTTTTTTAACGGATTCTTGCAGATTTGTATGTCTATTAACCATATCCGACTGATGACATGCTGGCGTCATTGAGCAATTTGATATACAGGGTATCTCAAATATTAGACAGTAAATATTAGATAATATATGGAATTTCTACTCTAAATCTTACTATTTAGCTGTAAAATTGTTGTTATTATTATATTATTGTATAAATTAATTTCGTTATCATTAATATACAAGGTGTTTTAAAAACATGTGTTATGAATTTAAAATATTCATGAATTTCTCTGTATTAGAACATTTTCTATATAAGTTAAAAAACTAATAAAATTATAAAAATGGGTATGTTTAGAGATAAAGCTACATGACAGGTACAGGGCGTCTTAAATTTGATGCTCTGTCCACTCTGCAGCCAAATGAGCATTTTGTATAAACTCAAAGTTGTACATTAAATTATGTAATTTTTCCTAATTGTGTGTAATTATAGGTACACTTCGCCACCAATATGGACATTACTACAATAAAGAAATTACGATTTTTTACTTTAGTGTAATTTAATGTACTTAATTTAATGGCATTTGCTACTCGGTATATTATAATATCCAGAAATGAGATGAGAATGATAAGGAAGGACTGATAGCAATTAGGCCTATGTATAAAACCCTTTTATTGGTTGTTAAATATTTATTTCCTGTGTTATATTACTAGTCCCTCATCCCCTTTCCAAAACCCACCTTCTCAATTTGCGATTTCTATATTTTAATTTTAGTGCTTAAGAAGAATGCTTTTTTAATTTATTATATTTACTTATATCATAGAAGAATCTATAGATTCTTCTATGCTTATATTAAGAAACAAAAAAACGTGCTTTTTCTGAGACTCTAAAGAAATTGCCTCATTGCATTGTATGTTCGTTTTTAACTGAGAAATGTAAGTCATTGTGTATAACATCATTTTAGCAACCGGTGCGGGAATGTTATTGTTCACGGGTTGCCACAGCAAACTGTGCGGGAGTGTCATTGTGCAATGCAGATTTAAGAGAAGTAGTTGGAGGCCTTGGAAAAAAGCTCGCGTCTAAAGTCTATCCAAGTTACAGAGGCAGTAGATATAAACAAAGTCACATGACCGCCTTGCGATCGATTACCAGGGTTGGACTAATATGAGATTCCAAGTGGCTTTTAATTCTGAACTAATTCCATTAGAAGTTCTAAAATTTGTGTTTCTACCTTTCGTGGATCTTTATAAATTTCCTTAAATTAAGTAGCAAAATAAATTTACAGAATATACTGCTCGCGATCCGATCTAAAATATGCAGGAAACTCGACGGAGGGAAGAGTCGGCCCTGCATTATTCTCGCCGCGTAAACACTTGATGTCTTATGACGGCCAGACCAATAAGAGAATAGGTCACGTGTGGCCAATGTTTTGATCCACTGCCTCCGTAAGTTGGATAGACTTTAGTTGTTTATTTAAACAGCCTTATCGTGTCTTGTGGCGGTTGGCGATTTTTTTGAGACACCCTGTATCTTTTGCGCAAAAGATACAGGGTGTCCCAAAAAATCATAGGCCAAAAGCGAGCGTCACAGTTTGTGCACAAGATACACAGGGTGTCTCAAAAAATCTTAGGCCCCAAGTGAGCGTCACAGTTTTTGAATCACCCTGTATATTTGTCCGCGAAATATACAGGGTGTTTAAAAAATGTGACGTTCACTTCTGGCCTAAGCTGAAGTCAGCAATGGGTACCTACTGACAAAAATAATTTTCGTTTTTCGTTTATATATAAATAAGCCTTTGGCATTGGCGTATAGCTGCAGTTTGCCTTTTTGGGCTCAAAATGTAGGTCCTTTCAATTATTGAAGACCAATTATTACATATCGAGTTTTAAAATTTCGACCTTTTGTGATTCGACCTTTTGTGTTTCAACTTTTTGTGATTGGACCTTTTGTGATTCGACATTTTGTGATTCGACCTCTTGTGGTTCGACCTTTTGTGATTCGACATTTTGTGATTCGACCTCTTGTGGTTCGACCTTTTGTGATTCGACCTTTTGTGGTTCGACCTTTTGTGATTCGACCTTTTGTAGTTTCGACCTTTTGTGCTTCTATCTTTTGTTTTTCGATCTTTTGATTATTCTACCTTTTCTGTTTTCGAGATTTTTTAAAATTACGACCTTTTGTGTTTCGACCATTTTTCCGCCAATCGTCTTGTGGCACAACTATAATAGGGTTTTGTTTCTCAAATACTGGAACTCCAACTGTAAAAAAGCAGCGGCATTCAGAAGTGACAAACTTTAATTTTAGAGATCAAGGTTTGTACTGTGGACAAAAGTGATATTTAAAAAATAATAAAAAAAAGCTTCAATGATGGCCATCGTTAAGAGTCGTGGAAGACAAGAATACGAAAAAGCAATGAAGGAAGCTATTTTACAAACATGTGTGGAACATAACGATACCTGAGCAGAAAAAGTTGTCTTTCGTTTTTTATAGCTGTTTTAATAAATTAATTAAAAAATAAGAACGATACCCGCCAGGTTCATTTTCGAAAAAATAAACATCAAAAGTGCAAAATTTAAAGTGTCAAGTTCGAATACTTTACAAACGCTTGAAACAAACATATTACATGTATATACATCATTGAAACTGTGACAATGAGCAGATTTCAAATATCTAAAAATATGAAGGGTATTCGATTTAAAGAAACAAAAGTTTGGTTTGGCACCGCTTTTCTGAACAACCTGTATAAAAATAAATAAATGCTGAAAAAAGCTTGCTTTTTTTGTATCTGAAACTTTTTTCCTAACCTCAAAAATATATAAAAAAAGGGGGTGTAAAAATATACGTGATCACATGGTACCTATTAAAAGGACACCATGTATCTCAAATTGTTCAAGGATGACAGTTTGTCATCACTTGGATATCAAAACTAGGAGTTCTATTTTTGGGTTTACCCCCGTGGCTGCCGGACTATATCCCCCGTTAAAACTGCTAAACAAGCCTTTGTTGAGTCGCCGCCGCAAGCTTGTCCGGTAATTAAAATACGACCGAATTTGAAAAACAAAACATTTTTCCATCCTTCCCAAATCCCGTCTCGCCACGGGCGAATGGATACATGCAAAACTAAACCCGGGATAACGGATACAGCCGCCCCGTACAAAAGCGCCGCCGCCGTTCGCTCTCCGGCAGGCAGCGCCCGGAATTACAATTGATCACCCGGAAGGGCCCGGTTGGTTCCGGGCCGCTTCCCGAAAATGCCAGTGCCCGGAGCGCTGCCGCCGCCGCCGCGTCGCTATGGCAACGGCGCGCGGCGGCGGCGGCGGCGGCGGGCGCAGGATTAAAAATAAAACAGCCCCCTCCGGGGTTTGGCCGGAGGGGTGGGGGAAGGCGCGATTAATTGAAGGGGGGAAGGGGATTGTGTCTGTCTGGTATATGGGGATATATTGTTTTTGTTGGGGGCGCAGTTGGGGAAACAACATTTTTAAAATAAAAAATCTAAAAATGTTTTTAAAAGAAAAAAGTTTTAGTAGGCAAAAAAATTTATCATGATCACCAGTCCAGAAGCCGACTGCGCCCGGTGTTGCTTGACTTTGGCGATCGTTCTACCTAGGTCAAGTATGGCGAGGCACGGCGCATCCCAACGGAAACTCCAAACTGCTGCCTGTTGTGTAGCCTCCATGAAAAATAGATTGATGTTCAAACCTACTAAAATATTTTTACTGAAAGATTCTACTGCTATAGATAGCAATTTCGCAATATGTACGAAAAGTTAAATGGGCCTTTATTGGTTTGGAATATTTGGTCACTTTTGACGGGCGATGGCTCCGCGTCGGACGTTTGATGTTTACATCTCGCCAAGGCCTACTTATTATTAAAAAAAGTCGTACAATAATGGGCTACTTCAGTGCCAATTTCTAGCTTTAAATTACGATTTAAAAAAAATTTTTAATTGGAAGTAGGTATACGACATATTAGGTCCAAGATTTTTGTTGGTTTTAAACGACGCAATTAACTAGGTTGAGAATTTATAAAGCTTAATCAAAACAACATATTTTAATCATAAAATCAAAGAGAACTAATATAATTATTTATGATATTATGAATAATTACTTAAAAAAACCTGAAATTTTTTATATTTTTATTATCTAACATGTTCATAACACTTTTACTTTTGATATATAATTATTTCTTTGATATTTTTAATAATAATAACAATTTTTCCAGGAACCTGTTAATGGATTTTTAGGCAGTCAATTTTTACCAATGACATTTTTTTATTTTGTTTGTTTAGAAAATGCATTAAAGTCATGTGATTTCTAATAACGGTCTTCTTTGATAAACTTCAATAATTTTGCTGGCGGTGATGTGCAGTTGACAGGTTTACTTGCTGCTAAATCTATTTATTCGCTTAATTCTATTTGCTCCAGACATGCGGCTCACTTTAGCGTATCGAGAATTAAAAATTTTCAATTTTTAGCCTCTCCATGAGTTACTTCCTGAATCGGAACGAATTTCCTTGGTACTCTGACCAATTTTGACGCCGCTGCTTCTTCAGTTGTGTTTTTAGATGGTAAAGGAGCCACTTTTCGCGTTCTTTCGTGTTGCATTAAAAAAACCTGTTCATCAAATTTAATAGGACACGCATACATAAAGCCCTTCCAGAGAATATTCTTGTGGATGAGACCTAGAGTACTATGACACTTTCTAAATTTATATAGTTTCTTCTCTTGTAAACCTAAAAATCAGCAAGAAATCAGAGAATGTCAATAAAAAAACTAAAAAATATTATTTTGCAAAAAATTATACTTATTTACTTACTTACCTATGGATTGTAATTTCACAATCTAGATGTAAATGTCTCTCTTCGCAGTTTTACAGTGCTTTACTAAGTGATTTTTTGAGCTCATAAATATGAAAACTAAAAAATATTAACCGTGCAAAATATAAAGGAAAAAAATCGCGATTACAAACTTAAAACGCATCTTTTAAAAAAGCATGTTACTGTGATTTTTCCGATTTTACCGGTGCATTCAAAAATTATAGTGCAATTTTATTAACACTGTATAAAAACATTAAACAAGAAATAAGGTAGCCACCATTCAAACTGCCAATATTAAATTTTGTTTCTTTATTTTTTTTACGTTTTTTATTTATCGCTATTATTGCAAAACCGATTAAAATGGAATGAAACAAGTTCTTATGTACTTAGTTAAAACTCTTGCAGACTAATTGCAAATTTCTATTTAGAATGAAGAACTCGTGAAATAAATTTAAGAAATAGCAAATTGAAAAAAAAATATTTCGAGTTTTTGTAGAAAATTAATTGATGTATCCGGAAATAATGTTTAAATTTAGGTAGTACCGGGACTTAACAATTTTGATTCCAAATAATTTGTCTAAACACCCATATCTCCGCCATTGGTCTGGTTAGAAAGTCGACACATAGAGAAATAAAATCAAATGGGTATATGTTTGAAAAACTTTGGCGCCATGTAGGTATCTGGGAAACAAAGGCTTTGTATAAAAAAGTGTATACTGCAAACGATTTTATTTTATTGAGGTCTCCCCGCTGTTAAGTTCTTACAAGTAGGGAAGTAGGTAAGGGTTTGTAAGACTTTAATTTATATTGTTTTCTGATTTTTCTTTATGTAGGAGATATTGAAAAATGTTGTTATAAGTTAGAACAAAATTTCAAAATAACATTAGAGCTAATTTAGTGAAACACTATGTAACATTTTACAAAAAAATTAAGATTGACATGGACGCCACTGCTTCGACTATTTGACAGTAGTTAAGTATTTCCTATAACTTTCGTATTTACAATTATTTTTGTAGTAGCTCATCTTTCGTGAATAACCTTGTACAACAGGTATCAGTGTGGTGCGAGGCCTTTTGATTGACTTTTCTTAACAAAACAAAAAAAGGCGTAACTTTTTCATAGAAGTTGTTCGAAGTGTTGTCCTCCATACCTAATAAAAGCTTCAACTCTTTGCTGCATAGATTCTTTTATTTTAGCTAATGCATCGTGGCTATTTTTTAGTTCATTCGCAGTTATAGATCTGTTGTAAGTTCCAACACCCAACCCGCTGTCTGAGGGAGCACTAAAAAATACATTATTTTTTCAAATTTAATTACTACTGATGCTCTACTATATAGTATTGTATGGAACCTTTTTTATGTTTTCTAGTGTCACCTTTTGACTTTCGAAACATTGTCAAAAACATTTTTCTATTATGTCCATGACGTCAAATTAGTCGTCCATTTTGATACTAACTTTTCTCGATCGTTTTGTTGGCCAATTAATGAACTTGTAACGAAACTACACGTACCAAGCACCGCTCCACCGTCACGAAATTCAAACCGCCCACCATAATATTATTCTACTCTAATGGAGAAAATCCTCTTTCAATAAACATTACAACCCAAAATCGATACGACTCCTTGTATTATGCACGAACGCCACACGACATCATCCACCACGACACAATATGTGTATATATATATCAACAAGATTACTCATCGACTAATTGCCGACTGGTAGCAGTGCCGCGGAGGGTTGAATTCTGCCCTCCTGCTCGAATCAATTGCTCTCTGGCTTCAATACCACTCGAAAGTCTTGTGAGAGTAAATATTTTCAGGCAAATCCGCATACTCGCGAAACGTATTTTGTGT
Source organism: Pseudeuparius sepicola (assembly GCA_963920635.1). Taxonomy (NCBI): domain Eukaryota; kingdom Metazoa; phylum Arthropoda; class Insecta; order Coleoptera; family Anthribidae; genus Pseudeuparius; species Pseudeuparius sepicola. Next base: position 10,844,338 of record OY987300.1, on the reverse strand, counting down.
GCCCACGAGGCAAGAGTTTTCCTGCTTAATTCGGCTTAAAATTGCCCCTCCTTGGGGGTTATTGAAGGGGTGGGGGGAGGAGAACGGCAGAAAGAGGGAAGTCATGCTTATGGTTCTTCAAAGAGTGTTTCTTTGTATAGGAAATTTGGTTTTGTTGGGGGGAGAGGTTACTTCATTTTTGGAATTTATCCTTGGCACATACTTACAAGAATAAATAGGATATATGATCTCAGATGGTAACCAAATATACTACACGTAGAAAGAATATAAAATATTCGACTAAGCATTAACTAAACTGTCACAAACATGTTTAGATATTTATTCAGGTTCTAATAAATTCATTCGAATGAAGTAAAAAACAAATACCTATAAATACGTTTAACGAACATTTTGCTATTCATTTCACAAAATATCCGGAAAGTCTCACTGCCCCCGGAGTCCGGAGTCTCCTGAAGGTAGCAGCGGCTGTGGCGGGAGCCCGTCGCTATAGAAACGTTGCAGCGGGGTCTGCCCGCTTCGCCACGTTGCCACATCTCTGCTTTTTTCCCTGGTCTAGGGAAAAACTCGTTCATTGACCCCCCCCCATTGCAATTATAAATCCATTATAGATACATCAATATAATGTACATTGGATAAAATTGATTTTTATATGCAGTGACGGTGAAGTGGCACTTTTGGGAGGGCTGTGTAAACGTAGAAAACACTGTGAGTTTCATTATAATATACAAAATCGTTTATTAATGACCTCTATTAATGCATTATTGGTCATGTGTCAAAAGTAATAGCGAGCCTCCATTTCAATTTATTGAAAAATAGTATGTATTTTAAAAATGAATTTGGTTGTACAATCTATATATTTGCAATGTAGATTAACTTAAAATCGAGTTTCCTTTTAACATGATATTATACTACTTGTTTTAGGAAGGGAATAGACAGGCAAACATGTGGCCGCTTGCAGAGAAGTAGGTATATCAGTTACTGGCGAGCTTACGATTCCTGAAATTTGTTTTTCGACCTTGAATAAATTAATATTGACGAAGATTTTGCTTTAATCCCTCTGGAAGTGGCAAAACTGTAAATGTAGCACAAATTTTTTTCTAATTAGTATATTAAATAGCGATTAATAATATCTACGATTAAACGTCAAAATGCCTTGTTTATTAAATATCTATTAAACACCTCTAGGGAATAGCAAACCCGCTGTTTTTTTACAAGCAAGAAATTTGGCAACGTGGGGCGGCGGCAGCAGCTCAGTCTGGGACTGCCGGGGGTGGCTCTGCAATGGGGTGAGCGTCCCTCTACGGCTGAAAGCAGGACCGGACTGGTGAAACGATTTTAAGTGTTTCTGAAGTGTTAAAATGAAGTAAATACACGCAATGCAATTTCTCAGGGTGTCTTTTATTTTTAATATAGAGACCGCTTCCGGTTTCGCGGCGTTTGAAATCTTATCTCGACGATTTCGTTTATTGTCTTTTTAATGTGAGACATTTCTGTCCCACAGACGCCTGGTTTTCGAGATACATGGTGTTAAAATCGTCAAAAATTTTAAAGTTTTATTTTTATAAAATATCAAAATGTTTAAAATTAAAACGGCATCTGAATGGAAAACAATTTTTTTAAGGAGCCATATTAGTACATAGTCAGTACACATAATCTGTACACACGAATCCTAAATTTGAATAGTAGAAATTAATATTAAACTCTGTTGTTTGAAGCACAAAAAAGACTATAATTTCCGCGTTGGGTTAGAACCTAAGGCTTCTGCCACAAGTCACAAGTTCTAATATTTCTGACACACATGCTAAATGCGCCCCTGGATGGACCCGCCCAAAATATTGCTGCCAACCTTGGACAACCAAATTAAGAAATGTCATTTCTAGTGTACACGGAGCGCCAAATTGGACATTTTCAAAGAGAAACTCCTATTTTTAACGGAGATAGACGAAAACTGATATCGGTGTCTGAGGCTCATTTTTTATGATAAACTTAGTGGCAAAACCGCAAATCGATATCTGTCACCGTTCTTGAGTTACAGGGCGTTTTTCGAAAATGTGCGTTTTCGAAAAATGGCCGTAACTTTTTTCAAGTTGAAAATTTTTTGTTTCTGTAAAAACTTTTCTAACGCCCTTTTTTACGTAGAATCCAATGCTTTAAGAGTTACGGATGGTTTAAAAGTTACGAATCAAACAAATTATATTTTAAACGGGACACCCTGTATATTTTCGCATTTTTTAATAGAGCAAAAAATTACCATTCCAAAAATATATAACACTTAATAATTTACTTAAGTAGTTATCAATTACTAATAGCTTTAATAATTATTATTGTTTTCATCGGTAACTCTTAAACCATTGACTTGAAAATAAATGTAGTAGAAGCATTGGGTTCTACTTTGGTTCTACGCAAAAATGTGCTTTAGAAATGTTTTAACAGAAACACAAAATTTTCAACCTGAAAAAGTTACGGCCACTTTTCAGAAACGCACATTTTTGAATAACGGTTTTCGCCACTAAGTTTATCATAAAAAATGAGCCTCAGACACCGATATCAGTTTTTGCCTATCTCCGTTAAAAATAGGAGTTTTAGTTTAAAAGTGTCCTGAACAGTTAAAGAGAGATTTTAGTATAATTTGGAGGCTATTTTCGGCTATTATTTTTGTAAACATCCCTATTATTGGGATTGTCTTCCTATTAAATTTGCTGCCCATGTATCTACATAATATTAAGCTGTCCTATATCCTCTAATCATAATGACATCTTAATTCTGGTGTCTCCCCCCTCAATAATTAATTACCTTTACTGTAATATTTTATTTTGCCAGTACGAATTTCCTTTGTTTACAACGACAAACAAAACCCCATATAGCCTCCGTTGTTCTTTCTAAAAATAGCCCACATCCAACCCACATCAATTTATAACAGTTTTCGGGCTTTTCGAATTATAACATTTCCATTCTGAAATTTTAACGAGGTTATAGAACAATGCCCCCTTGAGTCTCAGTTTCGTATTCGATTGGCTGATATTTGCAGTTATTTTCATTTCTTGGCTTCTGCGTAATTTGTCGTGTTCTAATTTGATATGAACAAATAAGTTGAATATACAACCGGATTATCAGGTGACACAAAGATTTAATGGTTTTCATAGAGGCGACTTTTTGACGATCGGTTGCTTTCGCTAATAACAATAGTAAAGCTAGGAAACGGGTTATTTATTACTACTAGAAGTCTGCCTCAAAAATACTAAATACCTATGAGTTGCTAAAATAAAATAAATTGTTTCAAAATACTAGAAAACCTAAACAAACTTGTTTCCGGTCTATAAGAACAAATTTTGTGTTGGATTTAAACGAAGTTCTACAACGGGAAAACAGGGAGATGCATTATGGGGCTGGATAGGTGGAGTCCCGGGTTTTCTGTGGCTACGTGATACATTTTCCAGGCTCGGGCAGCGCACAGTATAGATCGATGGCAGTCATAATAAATTCATTACAGTCCCCAGCACAGCACAATACGTTGCAGGGAAGCGAACGTTGCTATACTGACAGGTCAATCAGAGGGAGGAAAGGAAACCTGGACACGCATACTGGACGAAACGGTCGATGACTCCTAGCCGTAGGGCCGGCCTCGGCCCTTCCCTACAGAGGCGTGCCCCGGGGGTTTTTCCAGAGAATACTGGAATTCTATGGTTGGCCAGGAAAATTTGAAAATTTCATTTTTGCCTGTAGGGTAAATCAACAATATACAGGGTGATTCACGTAAGTGGTTCATTAGAAGTTTACGGGGAAGGAGTGAGAATTTTAATTTGAAATTTTGGTCACTTATATAACAGGTTGTAAACTTTCTTTCTAAAATATTTTCAACTTCCGATCACTTCCGGTTATACCGGAAGTCGATAGCAACTTTTTTATTTCAAATAGAACACCCTATATATTATTACACCATTTAGTTCCCTATTAAATTCCAAATCTTTTTTCTGAACATAATGTGTACCATATTCCTAACCCTTTTCGAGATATTCGCAAATTTTTGATTTTTTTGAGTGGTGCAGCCATCGACCATAGTGATCATAACTTTGAAATTTATGAATCTGGAAAACTGAAATTTAGGACTGTCGAAAGTCAACTATATTAAATGGTCTGTTTGCCATTTCAAAATATTGTGCAGGGTGTTCGGGAAAAAATTCCCAATATCAACATCGAAAAATTGAAAAATTAATTTTTTTCAAATGGAACCCATATTTTTTTATTGCACCATTGAAATGCTTGTGAAAAGACAGTTCAAAAAGATATAACACACTATATGTCTAAATGAAGCGGTTGCTTCGTTATTACGCAAAATACGTATTTTTGCTGCTTCATATCAAGAAACAACGGACCTTTTCTAATAGGCGGCCATGGATTTTTCATTTGTGATTGTCATTTATTGTGTTCCAAACAATAAAATATTAACTGTTGACAAGAATGCCTCAAATTAACTATTCTAACGTAGATATTTTGAATATGTTTTACACTCATGGAGAGTGTAATAGAATTTTAGAAAGAACAATTTTTATGAAAGGCATTTACATTTACCACCTTTGACGAAAAGAAAATTCAGAAACTTCGAACGAAATTTCATAGTCCGTGGCAAGGTCCAAACAAAGAGAAGCAAATGTAAATACGTAACAGGTAAAATAGCATAATATGAATAAAGTTTTTTACTTATATATGTATTTTCTTGTTTTTTCTTCTAGTACCTATTATTATGTAATTGTTAGTATTATTGAATTTTGTATTGTTGCTTCTCAGGGAAAAAATATTATTAAATTGCGTTATTTCATATAATGCGACGCTCCTTGAGAAATGGCATCTTTGTTGATACAGAGCAGAAAAAATACGTATTTTGCGTAATAACGAAGCAACCGCTTCATTTAGACATATAGTGTATTATATCTTTTTGAACTGCCATTTCACAAGCATTTCAATGGTACAATAAAAAAAATAAGGGTTCCATTTGAAAAAACTGAGATTTTTCAATTTTTCGATGTTGATATTGGGAATTTTTTCCCGAACACCCTGTACAATATTTTGAAATGGCATACAGACCATTTAATAAAGTTGACTTTCGCCTACAACAGTCCAAAATTTCAGTTTTCCAGATTCATAAATTTCAAAGTTATGATCACTATGGTCGATGGCTGCAACACTCAAAAAAATCAAAAATTTTTGCGAATATCTCGAAAAGGGTTAGGAATAGGGTACACATTATATCCAGAAAAAAGATTTGGAATTTAATAGGGAACCAAATGGTGTAATAATATATAGGGTGTTCTATTTGAAATAACAAAGTTTACAACCTGTTATATAAGTGACCAAAATTTAAAATTAAAATTCCTTCCTTTCCCGTAAACTTCTAATGAACCACTTACGTGAATCACCCTGTATATGAATAGATGTGCCAACAATAACATCTTTTTAAAATCATGAAACAAAACAAGTTGCCTTTGATAATGTATCTATTCCTATAAATCGTTGGGGTAAATAAACGCTTAATATACTTTCGTCAGTTTTAGGTGTCTTATTTTTATCATATAGCAGTGCCCGCCAAAAAGTTGGAACCATAGGGATCTTTTTTATTTTTGAGCTAAGAAGAAACTACTATGGGGCGATCATCTCTGCTTCCAAAAAGATTCGAAGTGAGATCATTAAATGTCGTGACGTCATTTGACATACCTGCCAAAAATGACCTATAATTAAATAAATTCCCAAAATACGCTTTGAAAAAGTTGCTTGGAATTTTATTTTACTCCTTCGTGCAAATTTCCAGACAAAAATTCTGACAATGATAAATTTTTATTTTTTTGAAAAAAATATAAAAACTAATACATTTCATTTTTTCAGTGCGCCATATTTGACTTTAGAATTGTTTGCCTATCATCTTAACGTGCTATCTTTTAGTTATGGACCCTTTTTGGGTCGCAATCAGCTAGTTTCAAGAAAAACTCAACTAACAAGGTGCAATTTTGGACGATTTATTTTTTGTTACAATGTATTGCCAGATGTAATTACTCCTTGTTAGTTGAGTTGAGCTAAACTAAAAAATATCACGTTTGGATGACAGGCAAACAATTCTAAAGTCAAATATGGCACACCGAAAAACGTGAAATTTATTAGTTTTCATATTTTTTCAAAAAAATAAAAAATATATCATTGTTAGAATTTTTGACTGCACATAGGGGTAAGATGAAATTCCAAGCAACTCTTTCAAATAACTTTTTTCGATAAAATCACAAATAAGGCGCATTTTGGCCATTTATTGAATTAAATGTAATTTTTGACAGGTATGTCAAATGACGTCATGACGTTTAATGATCTCATTTCGAATCTTTTTGGAAGCAGAGATGATCGCCCCAGAGTAGTTTCATCTTAGCCCAAAAATTAAAAAAAATCCCTTATGGTTCCAACTTTTTGGCGAGCACTGTATGTGTATATGCCACCTAAAATGAAAATTTTCATAAATTATATATCAGAATGTAGGCCTGTAGAAGTTTTCTGACACAGATGAAAGGCTTGTCTAACTTAGCATCCTTTGACCCCAATCTAAAGGACATTATGTAACATGTCAATGGTGCAAGATGGCCCACAAATTTCCAAAGACCACCAAAAACACGAATTGGAGGAATTGCCAGTAGAAAAAATTTTGGGATCTTAGAAATCGCTGACCCGCAAAAAAGTATTAATATACACGATTTTCAAAAAGTTACAGTGCAATATAAAGATATCTATAAAATAAGAGTAAAAAATATGGTAAAACAAATACAAATAATTGTTCAGAGACTATAAAAAAATTAGTATATAGCACTGGTATAGTATAAAAAATAGGGTATTTGACGAAATTTTACAAACTTTTTAAAACAATTCCTGAACCCTTGCATAAAACACTACGAATATTTTTAAAAATAATATTTTACGTAATTGGCAAGTTTTAGACTTTCTTTGAAATTTGTCGGGAAAGCACTTAGCACTTATAACGTCACCAGTGTCGAATGTGTCCAATGAAGTGTTCTGAGACATAACTTATTCTGCGATGAAAGTTTCAAGGAAAGTTGTAAGTTCAAAATTCTAACCTCAAACGACCAGACTTAGAATGCCCCGTGAAACCACATTTAGTCAAGAAGTGTTTTTTTTTTCTGCCAATTTTTTGGCAAGGTTGGAGGTTGGACCTAGGTACGGAATTCGGGCTGAGTACTGTGACGCCTTCATAAAAGCGCTTTCAAGATGGTCCGTAGCCCCTAGGTCTACGTTTATTATTAACTCATAATACTTTACTGTTACTACAACATACAAACCTTTACAGTTTTATCCCACGAATTTCGGTAGACTTGTACATTAGATTATTAGATCCATGAAAGGGCATCCAATTTTGGGCAAATTATCGGATTGCCCTTTCACGTAATCCTTGGGCATGATAATTTACCTACAATACACAGTTGTTTATAGTATAGATTTAGGTAAATTATCGACAACACGATAACTATACAAACAATAAGTATATAATAATAAATATGAATAACACTATAATAAATCGCACAGATTCTACTAATTGTTTTGATTGAGCGGCATACGGAATGACAGCATGACAGAAACTCGGGTGCGGCGGCTTGGGTGAGCCGATGGCGTTGCCACATTCGCATATATTTCCGCATTATTGAAGTCTGAATATTTATCGTATATGTTCCATATACACGTACTTTAACCAAAGTGTCTCGTGAAAGAGATGAAGGATATAGTTTCCAGCGTGTGCAGCATAAACATACACCATTTTGCTATAGAGGAGTCAATACACGGAACACATTCGTAATAAAAAAAAAGATATTTATAAGCAAGCTGGAGACATTGAATAGAAAAGTAAAATTTGCCTTTTGTTCCACGAATTATTGCAAACGGGCACCGGCAACATTGCAATGCAGTTTCTCCTGACAGGCACAGGGTTTGCCACGTTTGGCGTTCTAGACAATAAAACGACTTTACTGTAGATTTCAGCCTGAGGAAAATTGTGCAACTTATTCGTGTTTAATTATCATAAATAAATAAATAAGGGTTAAAAGCCGTTGTTTCATTTAAAACTTTTTATGTTGGTGCATATACTGTAAACTTAGTACGATTTAACTTCAATTAAAAATATTGTCAAGTATTGAACTATAGAATCGTGACGCATAAGAAAAATATGGTGTGCAAAAATAAGTGATGGCCTCTTCCAAATGAAAACAGGAATATCACTGATTGTCCAAACGTCTGGAATTAGGAATTATCTAATAACTTGGCAACGCCTCAACCGATCTTAAAGATTAGTCAAGCTTAAGGGTACCCTACAAAGGCAAAACCATGTATTCGCAAAAAATGACGTTTTTTGATAATACATGTTTCTGGCTCAGCATTTCTCGCTCTTTCGTTTGCTATTTTGGCCACATTAATATTATAATCCATTCCTAAATTACGACTGCTGCAAAAGAGTGTACTAGTAAACATTTAAAAAAAATTCTTTGGTAAAGTAAGGTATTCAGCACTTGTTCACTAAATGTCCAAAGGCAAAAGAAGGTAATGTCCAATACCGTTGGATTTTCGTTATTAGCTACAGTTACGTGCTAAGGCAAAATAGTGTATTGTTTTACCAGTGAAAGAGTTTAAATATTAACTCTGTCAAACTTAGGCTATTCGAATAGTACACAATTTTACCTCAGTTTCCCAGAAAGAATTGAAAGAGAGCGTTGTTTGTAGTTATTTTGAACGTGTGGTGGCTATAGAATAAAGAATTACAGAGGCAGGAGAATTCTGTAGATGATCCTAGATGATAACGGGGTGAGTATGAAATTAAAATGGAGTATGAAATTAAAATTGCACTTTGCAGATTTGAGTCTTTATTAAAAAATATACAGGGTGAGTTTTTTTCGATGACCACTATGGGGATCTCGGAAACTAGCAGAGCTAGAACAAAGGTTCATTGAGGAAAGAATTGCGGTTTTGAATGCTCAATCTAATGCCTCTTTCGGATTTTTTTAAAAGTTAATGGCTCACTACACTAGATATTTTGAAAAGAGTGTTTTTTTTGCTATTTTATCAGATCTCTGTAGCTCCGTTATTTCTGATTATACAGAAAAACTGTACAGATAAAAATTGTAGATAATTTTGGGGTTAATAAGATAATCTTATCCAATTTTTTATGTTGTTTGTAATTTTTGAGATATGACATAAACTTGTGTTTTTTTAAATGTAAATCATAGTTGACTGTGGCCTTATCAAATCGGCCATTTTTTGAGCTTTCCAAAGATATAATACTCGGCATAGTTATTATAAAAGATAAAAAATGGCCGATTTGATAAAGCCACAGCCAACTATGATTTACCTTTAAAAAAACACAAGTTTATGTCATATCTCAAAAATCACAAACAACATAAAAAATTGGATCAGATTATCTTATAATTAAGCCCAAAATTATCTACAATAGTTTTTGTCTCTACATTTTTTCTGTATAATCAAAAATAACGGAGCTACAGAAATCTGATGAAATAGCAAAAAAATCACTCTTTTCAAAATATCTAGCGAGCCATGAACTTTTTTAAAAATTCAAAAGGGGCATTAGATTGAGTATTCAAAACTGCAATTCTTTCCCCATTTAACCTTTGTTCTAACTCTGCTAGTTTCCAAGATCCCCATAGTGGTCATCGAAAAAAACTTACTTTGTATATAGGTATATAATATCATAATCTTTGTTGTTGAACAATTTTATATACTGCAAAAGAGCATATTTTTCAAAATAATTACAAAGTTTAAAAATACTGCTATGACAGTGATTCTAAATTTAAACAAATACAATAAAACAAAAAATTATATGCTCAAGAAATTACACTGGTTGAATATAAAAAATTTAACAAAATTTCTAGTATTTATATTCATATTCAAATTAAAACATAATTTAATTCTGGTTTGTTTACATAGGTATATTACTTTCAATTTCTAACATCATAATTATTATACAAGATCATTTAGTGATTTTCATATACATACTCGTAATTTTAGTAAGAATATTTGTTATAAATCTATTTATCAAGAAGGTTGATCGAGTGTAACAAATTTCCAGATAAATTAAAAAGTGAAAATTAAAAAAAAAAAATTATTAAAAAAGTGTTTATTTATTTTCGTTTTCAAAATGATGTAATTTAACTAATAATTTAATTTAAATGTTAAGGCAAGAAGAAAATTATTTATTTGAATTTATAATACATACAAGGCTAAATAAAGCATGTTACTACTATTACTAGTTATGCACTGATATTTAAGGCTTTCATTATTAATCATTAATCGTCAGTGGAAGAGTATTGGAACTTGTCCATAAAATGAAGCACTCGCGTCGTGGCTTTTACTTAAATTTATCAACAAATGACAATGCTCCAGATTTTCTAGATGAAGGAATGTGAACGATGCATTTTTTTGTGCAATATTTTGTAATACATACAAAAGTATGTAATAAACATTACCTCATTTATTATAGTTTTTTTCTTCCCATTCTCTAATTTTCCTTTGGCATAAAAATGTATTGCATTTTACCTTATTTTGTAGGAGCATTTTGTCCCAGTTCTTTGGTTTTAGCACAATTGCAATACCATGTATAGTCCTTTTTTCAAAAAATAATAAAAAAAATTGGGCATATTGATTAACCACTTGCTGTAGAACATAATTCTCCACTTTATATCCAAAAATCAAGTTAATTGGCCGAAAAGTCACGAAGCTATAGGACAATTAAGATATAAAACTTTTAAACTCTTTTTTTTTTAATTAAAATTGTGCGAATATATGGTTTTGTCTTTGTAGGGTACAAGGTGAGTAACAGAGTACAAAAAAAAGAGTGTCATTCCGTTTAAAGATACAAAACTTTGGCGTTTTTAGCTAATTTTGCACGACCTTGTATAGGAATTTCCAGCGACAACAAACAGCTTTTGCTGGAAACTTTAGTTCTGTATTTGTCCAAACTCTCGAGATACGGAGATAGGGCATGATATATGTGGCCCAGCCAGTACTATTCAGTTCAATGTTTGAAAAAAATGATGGGGAAATTTATGAAGCTTTCTTTAAATATTAGTTCCTGAAGTTGTGTCGACTGGTGGTAGCTCTCATTTTAAAAATTGGAGTTTGTGCCATGATCGAGAGGACTTAGTCCTACGCCACTGCCTTCCTCTTTGTGACGCATTTGGGCGTAACGTCAAATAAAAACATTCCCGAATATTGTGGATTGGGTCCCTCTCCGCCGGTTCACACACACCTTATCGATTCTATATATAAATACAATTAAAGTAAAAGTAAATACCCGCCCGCTATATTGTATTGTATATTTCACAAATAACCACACCCAGCCACCACAATCAATATTGAAGACCATAATAATACCTAAATAACAGTGGAGTTAAAAAAAACTTTCTGTATTGATAATATAGTTTGAGGTGGTTGTTACAAGTATTACACAAATAAATCTATACACTCTGAGTACGATAGAAAAAAGATATTATTTTGACTTCAAAACAATATCACGTTTGATATTAAAGTCTGTCTCCCCAGTAATATTGAGTTTGTCATTTTTTCCCTTGTTATTCAGACTTCGACGCGACAAATATTGAATGGCTCAAAGGCAGCTCTTATTTAAGGGGTGATTTAGAAGCTTTTGGGGGAGTTTTTATTGAAATTCGAGATTTGTTGCTTGCACATGGCGCTTGTAGACGTGTCATTTTTATTTTCTCTTTACTGTAAATACAAAATAAAGATTCCATCTGCAGTATAGGGTACTTGACGAAATTTTACCAACTTGCTAAAACTATTCCTGGACACTTGCCTAAGACCCTACGATTATTTAAAAAATATATATTTACGTAATTAGCAAGTTAATAGACTTTCTTTGAAATTTGGCGGGAAAGCACTTATGACGTCACAAGTGTTCTATAATGGCAATTTGGCAACATAGCGATACCACTGAAGTGTTCTGAGACATAACCTTATTCGGCAGTGAAAGTTGCAAGGAAAGTTGAAATTTCAAAATTCTAACCTCAAACTTATGATGCCCCGTGAAACCACTTTTAGCGTTGATTGATTCCTTCCTCCATCGACGATTTTAGTCAAGAAGGGTCTTTTTTTTCGTAAATACTTATTCAATCGTTTTTCTGTAATTTTTTTGGCTAGGTTGGGCCTAAAGTCCGGAATTCGGGCTCAGTAGGTACTTCTAAGCACTATGGCGTCTTCATAAACGCGCCTTCAAGATGGTCCCTAGGCCGAGGTTCTCTCTTTATTAATAACTCATAATACTGTATTCTTACTACAACGTAGGTACAAACCTTTGCAGTTTTATCCCATGGATTTCGGCAGACGCTAACAGCATCCAATTTCGGCAAATTACGGATTGTCCTTTCAGGGTACCTTACCTTACACATCTATACCTTACCTATAACTAGGTCCGCAAACAATATGTAATAGTAAATATCAATAACAAACTATAATAAATGGCACAGATATTATCTACTAATATTTTGATTTAGCGAGATACGGACGGAATGACAGTTGGCATCACGGGATGTCATCTGCCGATCATAAAACCATACTTGTTAGATGACATGTGGATATATGAATATGGTTAGATGCCTAGGTGCGCGGGTAACGTTGCCAAATACGCGAATATTTCCCCCATTATTGGTACCTGAATATTTTAGTATGTTCCGTATACAGATATTTTAACTAAAGTGTTACGTGGCAGAGATGAAGGATATAGTTTCCAGCGTGTGCAGCATAAACAGACACCATTTTGATATAGAGGAGTCAATATACGGAACATATTCGTAATAAAAAGTGTTTATGTGACAAAATTTGTGGTTGCAATACGTTAGTTAAAGCTCAAAGGTTTCAATACATTAAAACAGATATTCATAGGCAAGCTGGAGATACTTGAATAGAAAACTGCAATTTGCCTTTGTTCCACGAATGATTGCAAACGGGCACCGGCAACGTTACAGTTCCGTTCCTCCTGAGAGGCACAGAGTTGCCACTTTTGGCGTTCTGGACAATAGAACGACGAAACTGTAGATTTCAGCCTGAACAAAATTGTGCAACTTTGTCTTTAATTATCATAAAAAATAAGGGTTAAAAGCCGTTGCTTCATTTATTACCTGTTATGTTGGTGCATCTACTGTAAACAGAGTACAATTTTAGAGCAATTAAAAATATTGTCAAGTACCCTATTGTCGCTTTGACAGATTTTATTTGCTATTTTTATCTATTTTTATGTTAGTAATATAGACCGGGAGATAGTGACAGATCTTTGGACGTGATTTTGCTCAGTATATGCCTTTCAAAGGGCATTATGCTGCGTATAATCTCACGATAATAAGGTATGAATCAAAAAGTCATACTGGGTTCTTATATGGAAAAATGAGTTTTCATTTATTCGAAAAATATGCGTTTTGATATGATTTTAGCAGGCTGCCATCTGTTTTCTAATGAAGTTCAAAATAGAAAATTCCTCCGGAGAACCATAGGCATAATACCGTTAGCGTGGGTCCAAAGGGCTATTATTGCCACGTGATCTTGTATTTTAATAATTAATTTTTCCACGTTTCTGAACAGGCTGCCAATGAGGAGTACCTTATATGCAAGTTCTTGTTATGAAACTGCCGAAAAAATGATGGCATCAGTGGCGGATTACCCTATAGGCAGAGTAGGCTATAGCCTAGGGGCCCAAGGCTTTAGGGGGCCCGTTCTTATTTCGATGTTTCGATCAGAATTCGGAATTGGAAAAGGTTTTACATTTTGCAATTGCAAATTTCAGACAAAGAAAACATCACTTCTTATTTTTTCATCTAGGCGGTTGGGTACTCTATTTAGTCCACTCACCGCTAGAGGAGGTAACATGAATAATAGTAGTGTTTAATATTCTGTGGTTCAGTCTATTCTCTGTGCTTTCATAAGTTAGGTTACGTTAATTTAGTATCAGTAACAACAAAGCAATTAAAAATAATAAAACGATGAGTGGTGTTCCGCAGACGAACTCGGTTCCAAGTGGACCAAAACAAAAAGAAAAATTGCAAAATTAAAGGCTTCAAGGTAATCCGAAGTTTTGCAAAATGTTCCAAAAATAAATGTTTCTTTCAAAAAAGGCATCGATACTAATGCAACTGCAACTGATATTGATTCTGAATGTCAAAATGCGTATGAATTATCGAAAAGTTGAAGGTAGATTGATCTTTTTTTGCTGAAATTTGAAAAATTAAACTTAGGGGATTTGCTTGCTTCCTGTTTTTGGTTTTTGTTCTCTAGGTATATGAATTTTTGTTTTCGTTTTTTTTAGCTTTTTTCAGATTTTTTTTGCTCTTTAGGTCTCCCTTTAGGTAGATACATAATTCCCGATATTATTTGTTGAGAACAAAAATCTGGATACAACAAAAAAAATTATGGCAAGCTTTGCAAGTATAAAAGCCAAGAAAAAAGGTTTTAATAATAATAAGTACCTATGTATCTACTCTGTTCTTAGTACATAAAGTTAATATTTTTTCTATATCTCCTTTTCTAAAATAAATAAAATTGTTGATAAAAAACTATCCGAACTTAAAATTTTACCTAAATTGTAATTAATTTTTTTATTGGGACAGGCCAAGGGGCCCTTAAATAAATTTAGCCTAGGGCCCAATATAGCTCTAATCCGCCCCTGGATGGCATACCGTTTGCGCCAGTGTTTATTTAAAAGCAAAGTATTGTAATACAGATAAAGAATTTCGAAAACAAATAACGTTTTGTCGGGTACTCGAGAAAAATTATACGAATAAAAATTGAAAATTCCGATGACGAGTGGTGACAGTCACCCAAATACCCAAGTTCTCACGACGGCTCGCACGTATTTCCCTGGCACATCACCTGGGACTTGTGCTACCTACACCAAATTGCGTATAATCCCGTTCTGTATAATATCATAATAAATAACCTTCCCTGAATAAAAAGGACACGCGCCCGCTGCCGCAGCCCTCCGACGGCCCCTCTGCTTAGGCGCGAAACCAGTGGCGTGGTGGTGTACCGAAATGACAAGTAAACAGGAATTAAGTCCTACCTAAAATGCAGAATTTTTACCAATTTCCTCAATAGTGGCATACTAAGTTGGGAATTTGGAACCTATTGGAGATACAGTATTCTTCTTACGCTTAAATCCACATACCAATAACGTTGTTTTTGCACTCGACGCGCGTTTCGCTAGCCAAGTTAGCATCATCATCTCCTGATGATGCTAACTTGGTTAACAAAACGCGCGTCGAGTGCAAAAACAATGTTGTTGGTATGTGGATTTAAGCGTAAGAAGAATACTAAAAGATGCCTGAGCGTACCTACTTCGGGAATGAATTAAAATTTAATATCGTTTCATAAATATTTCTTCAGTGGTTTTAGACAACGCAATTTTTGTTCATGATCAACCAGTTATTAAAAACAAATCTTTCAAATTAGATATCCCAAAGCTACTAACTGTGAGCAAGATAAAAGAAATTATTTAGTTCTGATCACTTTTCAATGAAACCAAAACTAGACTAATTGAATTGAGACAAAACTAAAAAAACGAGACTAGAATTGGATATAGCCAATGACGTCAGAACCTATAGACTGGTTTGTTTTGATAAACGCTTGACGCCCAGAACTAATCAGAATCTAAGCGCTTCATTAAATTATTCCGAAAATGTCGCGAGATTGTCAGAAATTGCCCCTTTTTGTAGAGCCGTAGCGAACTTATTTCGACTCTGGGCTCGGAGGCTGGCGTCGTTAGACCATCCCCCAAGTCTTCAGGTGAGGTTCCGATGCTTCCGGCGCCCCCAAACAAGAAAAAACATGCGATATCTAAGTGTGATTCTGGAGAAACTATAACCGGGAATCACCGGGTGTATAGTTGGTTGATGGTTGACTTTCTGTCTTTGTTTGTAGCATGTTTTTAGAGTAGTATGGATATATTTAATCTTGGAGTCAAAATAAAGGGCATTTTAACAATGGGGCACCACGCCTATAGGTTTTGACGTCATTGGATATAGCCCTATTTTTTCTATATATCTCATGTCTTGAACGTTGTGTGAGATTTTGTTTAGTTTAAAATATATAGGTAACTACTTAAGTATTTAAATAATCGAAGTCCACTTTTAATACGCTGTACCTTAGGAAATATTACCAGCTTATGCAAATATTCAGTAAAAATTCATGACAACTATATAATATCAATAATGTTTCTAAACATGGAAAATTAGAAATCAGAATTTCTTTGAATGTACCTATATGACAAAAATGTATATGACAAGCAAAGATAGAGGGACACAAAGGGGCTTTGTAGGCAGATACAAACTAACAAAAAACATTAACTCCAACATGATTAATATTGCTAATAATATACAACCTACTGGACAGTCTCTTAGATATTTTCAAGGGGTCTCACTGTATCATATGATTACCTTATGATGACTAATGATTTCCAGAAATATGGCTATAATTTCCATGATTACCTATGATCTCGTGATTACTTATAATCTCTCCACTGATACGCTGTGATTTTTACTGATTTTCTAAGATTTCTGCTGATTTCCAAAGATTTCTGTGATTGCCTCTGATTATCTGTGATCTCCTGCAGTTTCTTCTCATTCACTGTGATTTCTGGGCAATGTGTACACTGTGTACCTGAGTAAGACATCCCTCGAATATATTCTTATAAGTTTCAAAATACATTCTTCCAAGAAAAAGTCGAAGTTATAGTAGAAGAGCGGGAGCATCCAATAATTGCGAAACCAAATAAGATGTGAAATTAATATCCCAACAACGTTTTCCTTGGAAATAGAGTATCTAATTAAGTAAATTTAATCACAAGTACCAGAAAAAAGTCAGCTATTCTCGAATATTTCCTTCAGAATTTCGATACTTTGCACAAATTTGATCGAGTGTGATTTATATTTTTTATATTTTTTATTCTCACGCTTAGAAAGGTCTCAGAAAATTGTTATTGATGAATTTATTCTCACGCTTAGAAAGGTCTCAAATTGGTCTCTTTATTTACTCAGAAAACAAAATGCTAATCTGTAAAAGTGAGCTTGCTTAAGGCAAAATATCTCTTGAGAATAAATTTGTAATTTTTGTTGAGAATACTTTAGGAATACGATTTCAATATTAATTTTTAGTAATATTTATACTCCCATCTCCAAAAAGATGCATTATAATCAAACATTACGTTTGGATCTCCAACTGAGGTCTAATATAGACAGTTTAGCAATGTAAAAGTGGAAAATGGGCTAATATCAAAATCTGAAATTCTATTTGAAACTTTATAAAGCAGTACGCCTATGGACTGGGAAGGGTCGGCGAAATGGAGGGGGGATCCCTCTACCCACCTTTTAAATCACATTCTTGAGGGCTAATGTTTTGGTAGGATAAAAAGAGAATTATGTTAGAGTTATCGCGGATGAAAAATGATTGATTTAATGGACCTTTCCTTCGGAAAAGCCGTTGCGTATTTTTGTTTCCATAGCCGCGGGGCGGGCAGTAATTTAGTCTAATTTGGCGGAAATTTGATATATATTGCTTCATTTTTTTTAAAAAATGATAAATGCCATGGAAAAACAAAAATAAACGGAAGTTGGCAGCAATTAATATTGTCTCATCTCGGGGACTGTCCATTTATTAGGTTAAAAGATCAGGAGGAAGGCCAGGAGTTAGCTAGGTACCTTTTATTAGAAAAGGTATTTTTAAATCTCTTTCGTACAGAAAAAGATTAAATTTGTTAAACGATGCAGAGACTTTTATCAAGAATAATATTGTCTGAGATATTAACAAAATAAGAAATTCCTATTAGTGTCCAAAATGTCCAAAATTTCTACTGTGGTAGTATGCACAAAGGACAGCAACTCAAGGGACGCGCGCACTTCCCAATTGTGACGTCAAGTTGATGGGAGTGTTCCGCGAATTCTAACGAGTATTTATCACTTAGTTTTTCATCCGATCAACAGATCTATCAATGCGATAAATAACCAGGAGAAGCGTCTCTCGTTATAAGAAAACATTCCTCTCGACTGCCCTGATTGAAAGCTACAGTGAGAATTTTTTAAACGGCCACTTTATAGAATTCCGAAAGGCGGCCCACTTTGAAACGAAATCAGTCCGATGAAACCCGATGTTTTCCAGGCTCCCGAAAAGGGGTTTCGTCTTATCAGCTGTTCTCGACGAGTTGAGCAGCGCAGCTATTTATCTTTTCTGCTCGTGGAATGTTATTTTCCCACAGACCAATTTAACTTAGGTGTTTTCCAGCCAAATCCCTCGAAATTGAATGAGAAAAATCTGTTTCCCGGTCGGTCGGGATGCCGAAATAATCGGACCATTACGCGGAGCAAATTAATTTTGCAAAAAAGAATTAAATTGGAAATTAGGGAATAATTGACAGTGTATTTTAAAACATGTCCTGTAATTAAATACACGGGTCTACTAAGTCGGCGTTTCCAGCCTCAAAGTAGATTCAAAATTTTGGAAAGTACTAGTCATGTAGTCCAAAAGAGCTCCATCTTCGAGTCTATTTTAGGATGTTTTTCGAGGCTATTTTAGGATGTTTTTTACCCAGAAATTAATTTTTATTGGGAATTTCCCATTAAAACAGTTTTCAGGTGTATTTTTATTACTGTAATAAGCTGAATTAATTAACAGGCTTTTTTGTTTATGGGAGCTTACTTACTAAGAAATTAAATTAATTTAGAACTTTCCCCCATTTTTTTTTACAAAAATGCAGGTCTTTTTATACCAAATAGGATTGTATTAGGTCCCGGGCATATAGGACAAGCTGTATGTAATCTAATCTCCTAAAGTATAAATGAACTCACTTGGAAGAGCATAAAAACGCTTGAGCGGTGTTTGCTTTGTAAAACAAGACCGAGTAATAGGTGGCGCGCGGCCCTTAATAATATTATACAAATTTTATTTAAATGCTCTAAAAATAATAATATAAACTTTGAAATAATTCAAACCAAAGCAAACCAATAATTTTGTTACATAAAAAAACAACACCATGAACACAAAAATCTATACCTACACAAAACCAAAATCCGTACGGCACTGGTTATACTAGCCTATAACTGGCCCACGTCGACACCTGCTCGATGGATCTCAAATCGCTATGCTCGCTTTCTTATTGGCTGCCTCCTTGACTAGGTCGACGTCGACCGAATAAAAACCTTTGAATTTTATACGGGTGATTTCTGCTGATAAGTCTGGTATTTTTACCAGAAGCAGAGCGTGGTAAATGCTATCAAATAGATCGCGCCCCGTATATCACTGTGTTCCAAGTGAATTCATTTATACTATACAACTGTAGAAGTGTTCGTGCCGTTGAATTTTTATTTGAAACTTTTCGTCGAAAATAAAGGCGATAAATAATGAAATCAATCTTAAGTGGAACACCCTGTATACAAAATATACAGGGAGCATCATTACGGAACACCGCCTGTATACAAAATATACAGGGTGTTCCGTAATGAGGCGCAAATATTTGGAGAAATTGTTCTACAGGTGGTTTTAAGTGGGTGTCTTTTAGATACAATTTTCCAAGTCTTAAGAGGGACAAAAAAAATGGTTTCGATGGTTGAATCTAGACACTTGAATTTTGGGATACGTTACCAGGAAGTTAGAAGATACTTTACCGTAGAATTACTTTTTTAACTTTATCCACCCTAAGGTAAGAAACCCAAAACACCTATTCATTTTTTACAGAACTTTGTTGCAAGTTAGTTTAAAACAAAAATTCTTAATTATGTAAATGTAGCCCAATTAATTTACAAACTTTTTTATTCTTGTTATTTTTACATTAACTAATAGTTTGGATAAAAAAAAAAGTTCCGTATAATACAGTTTTTGACACTAACGATTACATAATAACTAGGAATCCAATCCCGAAAAAAATTGTGAAAATCCCGGGATTTTTATTAGAACGATATTTTTTAATAGTTATGGTAATGTAGATAAATTAATATAACACTTACGTTTTAAAATTTGTGTTTATTATAAACTTGACGCGCGTGTCGCTATACAATAGCTTCGTCGAGTTTATAATAAATATGGAGGACATTTTAAAACGAAAGTGGTTTATATTTCTATATCGATAATAAATTTCCATCAAGTAGGTTCACAGTAAAAAAATTGAGTTGAATTTCACTCAAACTGCACTATTGTATCGGCCGGAACCATCAATAATTTATAGTAATGTTACTGTCAGAACAGTAGATAATAGTAAATTAAAGCACATACAGGGTGGTCCAACTTTTATGGATAAAACTTCAGGAATCTATAGAAAACGTCGAAATAAGTAGACTTTTTCAAATAAAAATGTATCAAAATCCTAACGGTTTTAGTTATACAGGGCGTCAATGTTAATTTTTCTTTAATTTCTTATAAAGGAAGACAGTTAAGTCAAACATATATTTGGTACAGTTTAGACAACCATTAAGTTCTATAAACTAAAAATAATTTGTCCTAAGTAGTTTCCCAACTAATTGTAAGAAAAAATTTATCCTTGACCGTTTTTGGAAAAAGAATTTCGTGCGTTTTACATTTTTTAGCAGAAGAAAATCAAAGTAGGGCTAGCCATACCTACTCAGTTTTTAATCCGGAACAACTTTGTTTAATAACACCTTGTTCTAAAACCTACAAAAAGGGTTTCTAGATTCGAAAAATCATTGGGAATTAAAAAAAAAAAATTTTTCTCACCAGTAAAAGTGGCCTTTATGTAGGTTTTACAGCAAAATATTATGAAGGAAAGTTTTCTTCTTAGAATTGATCGAGAAATTTAGTGAAATAAAAATTTTGTATTAAAAAATATGATGTTAACCCCCGCGTCTCTGGCACTGGTGGAAGTAGACAGGCCGAATTATTTTTAATTCGTAGCACTTAATGCGTGTCTACACTGTATCAAATATGTTTGCCTTAACTGTCTTGCTTTAGGAGAAATTAAAGAAAACAGTTAGGATGTCGACACATATGTTTATATGAAAAAATCACTTATTTTGACTTTTTCTATGGATTCCTGAAGTTCTATCCACAGAAATTGGACCACCCTGTAGATATAATTGAAATCAATGTTACTTATTAAAAACGAATCCGAAAACAAGACAAATCTGCGCATCTACGTCAGTTGCGAATCACGAATTCAAAATGCGGTTGTGTTTTACGATTTTTTATAGTTTACAGTTTAACGTGTCAAGAAAAAAGTGTAAACAACTGTCAGTCCAGCTCGACAGTGCTTTAAAATAGGCCAGAAATGCCGCAATGACACACCGTGGATAAGTTTATCGTGGGCATAATGTATTTTAAAGTTCACAGCGACGTCTGTTTAGTGGCGTCTGTACAACAGGAATCTATAAGACATCTATGTCAGTATAAGAAACTAAATATCCTGTATCACCGTGTTACGGTTTTAAAATGCACGAACTTATTCCTAGGCAAATAAATGAAAGGCACACGCTGCTAGCTAGCGATTTATTCCGACCGCAAGTAACTTGACATCTTTAGCAAAATAATTTACACTTCAAGTGTTACTTTGCCAGTGGTGGTCCTTTCACCCCATTGTCTATCTGTATTCCAGTATATCGAAGACCTAGAAGAAGAAAAATAATTGACTTACAACTTTGATGGCAGTCGGTGGATTGTTTGTTTACCTTGTTCGCTTCTCGTCAAATCTCCCGTCGGGGAACATCGAACTACCTTTTTAGTACTCCAAGTGCTGCGTTCTTAGATAGTTTACCATTCTACAACAAATTAAACACATAAATCACTCACTCGAACCAAACGTTTCATAGGAGGCAAAACATAAACATAGCCTATATCTGTCTTACCAGAACTTTCCTAAATACCTCTTTTGGTACATTAATTTATCTTGGCTTGGATTAAATACCAGAATAAATGCCTTTTATCAATATTTGTCACGGATTAGTGTTAATGGGGATCTTATACAGAATTAAAATTGTGATCTTATTTTTGTGTTTGATGTGTGACACATGTTGACATTGACATTGACACCTGTCAACCGCCTGTCATGACGTCACTTCCTGGAAACTGGGAAATCTGTGTCACTTTTTGGTGGGAAGTTGCTGAAGTAGCACATGCCTTTGCCTTAGGGGCGATCCAAGAAAAGTGAGAGGGTGGTGAATTAGGCAAGTTATTTTGGGTGAAAATTGTACCTTGGGGTCCCTTTCACACTTACAACCAACGGTTGGATTCGAATTTGCCAAATAATTCACCTGAAGCGTTCTCGACATAGATTCTTTTTTTTATCGACTTTAAGTCGCACACGTGGCCACTCAACATCGAAGGTAAGCATTTAATGCCCATTTTTCACTGTGCACGTATCATATATTCTGACATAATCCCAACCAAGTACAAAATAAAGTCAGACAGAAAAGTAAGACAGATATCGGGTGTGTTTTAGGCCAAGCAAGTACGCCCTATCTTCAAGCCTACAAGTATCCGGTTTGAAGCGAAGCTCCTAGTCACCAGTGCCTGTAAGGCACCGCACACACACTGCGCCAACCACCAACACACATTCGCAGACAACCTCATGCAGATTCAGTCACACGGCACGCATACCTGATTTGCAGGCGTATACGAGGGCGCTAGGTCTCCGGAGAGGCACCACCTCGGGTCCTAGACTGGTTTCAAGGGACTTCATATCGCTGCCTGCCCACCTGGCAGCCCCAGATAAGTGGGAACATTGTTTGATAAAATGAGATATGCCAGTGTTGGAGTCGAAGTTAGAAAGCATTTATTCTTTCACAGAGTAACAGTATAATTGGTAGTGATTAACAAACGTAAATTAGTCTACTTCAAAAAGTACGACATACACATGTCTATATATCAACAAAGACTGACTTAATATCATTGCTGTCATTGTCAAATGTCAGATTACAAAAGTCACACAAACCTAACTTCATACTTAGCAACACGTTAACAACCAAAGTCGACAGTGTTGCCAGTTCACATGTTGTGAGACAAAACCTTTTCATAACAAACATATCATTTTACAAACAGTTCGATTACCTCCGCACGCATTTATCATCTGCTTACGCTAGGACTTTAGCTTGTGCCTGTAACCTACAAAGGACATATTTATGCATTATTTTCTTGCGGTTTGCACGCTTACTTTACATAGTTCATAAATGTCATGCTGTTCGACACTGCCGTAGAGTAGTTTTAGAGCTGGAATTGCAACCTACCTTAGGTGAACGTTTGTCTCTGCTTCTGTACACCTGGTATACCAAGGTATTAGGCCTCCTGTGGGGTGATTGTACTTTATTCTCCCCATTATCTTCAACTCTCAACAGATAAGTTGTCAAATGCAGACGTCATAGTGAGGTTACGTTTGTGGGGGTTATAGTCACAAATTACTAAAGGTATTACACCACCCAAAAACAGAAATAACCATAGAGCTTAAAAGAAAAGGCGCAGAGCCTCCAGGGCTGCACCTAGCCAGAACCAACCCCAAGTGATTCGAGTGTAGATTTTAAATAACTTTTGTGTTAACTCTTAAATTGTCTTATTTATATATAGCCTATTCTGTGATTTACAATAATAATAATATAAGTTAATTATATCTTAAATGACACCTGTGATACACCTAGTGAAATTAGAGTTTCTGCTGATATTATATTATCATTAAGAAAATAATCTTGCTTTATTTTTCATCTATTTACACCCCTGGCTGCTTATTATTTGAACAGCAACCAAAAAGGAAAAAAAGTGTAACAACCGGTGACTCACAGCCAAAAAATACAATTGTCATTTGGTGCCACACACGTTCCACATCCGGCCGTTGCTTCCCGTATGCGGTCCCCACCCGTAGCAATCCAATATGGAAACAACCCCTAATTTTCATCCCCCCCTCGCTGTTTCCCCGCCGATAAATCGGGCCCGCCTTCTGCTTATCTGGCAACACTTGGCGAGACGCCAATTTACGTGCGAAGGTCGCAGGAGCAGGAACACCCCCCCCCCCCTCACCCCGCCTGGGGGGAAGGTACGTAAATATCAGGAGTAATGTCAGGCCCGGCCGAGGGAATAAGGGGAACGCGGATGGGGGAAGCCTTGGAAAAATGCAATATATCTATTAAGGGGATGAAATGGGTATAAAGGGATCGGGGGGGGGGGTTATCTTTGGATAATGGCAAATTTCCGGACGATGCTAGGATATAGAAGAACGAAACTGAAGAAATAGTAACAGTGTTGCGTTGGGAGTCGTTCAATTTGCCTAGAAAAAGTGTCAACGGCGGCACCATCAAGAAATGTGAATATTTTCAAACATTGGTGATTTTAAAGGTAAATTTATAGTTCAAAAACTAGTACGCAGTTTCTTCCAAGAAATCCAATGCCACACGAAGAAAACTGGACGTTGGTAGAATCATAAAGGAAGCGTTTTATCAGTGACTTACCGGAACATATCAAAGATGGTAAAATTTACATGCACGTTGATGATGAGTGGTGTAATTTTTCAAAAACTGAAATTATGCAGTTCTGGGCGAAGCAAGCGAATGATATGGTAATAATTTTATTGAAGAAATGAAAATAACACTTTTGCAACCAAAAAATATTTATTATACTTTTACTTCATCAAGGCATTAGATTAAAGTATAAATTTCTAGGTTTTAAAAAATCAAATGTAACGATATACAGCACATAGGTAGATATTGTGTTATAAACTATATGATTTAATAATAATAATATTTTATTAATCAGCTTAATTATTTTTATTAATCATCTCCTGATGATGCTAACTTGGTTAGCGAAACGCGCGTCGAGTGCAAAAATAATAATAATAGTGTATCGCCAATAGGTTCCAAATTCCCAACTTAGTACTAATGCTGATGTTCATAGCCATGATACCAGAAACGCCGCCACAAGCATTTCGAGAAGTCGCCTCATTGAGGCTAAGAGACCAAAATTCTTGGCGATATTTAAGAAACGAATACACTAATAACTTATAATACTTTCTACACATTAATTATTATTTGTTTTTTATCTTCACGTTCAATGTGCCGATAATTGAAGGTACGTTTTTTTTTGTAAGTGAGACTTTTTTGATTTTAAACAGTTTTATATTTTCTTTTATGTGTTAAATGGTATATCTATACCTACTTGGTATTTATGTGTATAAGGTTTGTGTCTGTATTATCTTTTACTTACTTACTGTTGACTCATTATATCCGATTTACATCGGCGATCAGTTACCAATACAGATTATATTATTATTAGATATTGTTGTACAAAAAATTTATGTCAGAAAAATGATTTTTCACAAATAAGCAAATGGTGGATTGAAATATGATTATTTGATTAGATGAGGTTAAAAAGGGGGAAAATAAATATCTGCTTTTTAGTCCCACTTCCGATGAATTTTTCTTGAAAATTTTGAATTTTCCGTAAAAAATATATTGGCATCACTAAGAAAATCAAGCTTCCTATCGAAAACAAAGAATTTACTTTCTTGATACGTATATTTACACAGTAATAAAATATGGTAAAACCAGAACACTAACAGTGATCACACAAATTCTGGTTAAATTAACTATTACTTTCGTTTTGGTATAATTTTAATTTTTACATGAAATTTGCACAGGTATATGTAGCATAATACACGCTTGTAGTGTAATATTTACCATTTTTTCGTGTACATACTTATTATTTTACGACACCTGGTATTTCATAATACAGTTTTTACCTTTGTACAGGATGTTTAATAAACTTATGGCAAAAATTCAAGGGGTATTCCCTGGGTTATTTTAAGCAACTTGAGTTCTCTCGACTTTTTGGGGAAGCAGCTTCATTTCGGTGATACCTACATGGCGATAAAGGTTTTTCGAAAATCATATTTTTAAAATTATTAATCCAATCAAATGTATTGGAATGAATTGAATCAATTGTTTAAAGTTGGTAGCTAACATTCAAAATATTGTTATTGTCGAAAAATCTCTATAGCCATGTATCTTTGAAATAATAGCATCTTTTCGAAAATCATCAAAGGACAAAATAGTCTTAAAATAACCCATTGGAAATAACCCCTTGGATTTTTGCCTTACATTTACTAAACACCCTGTATTCAATTACAAATAGAAACTTGGAAAATATGTAACTGCTCCTACCATGATGTAGATGGTGCTTCTTTTTTATATTGTATTGTATTGTATTGTATTGTATTGTATTGTATTGTATTGTATTGTATTGTATTGTATTGTATTGTATTGTATTGTATTGTATTGTATTGTATTGTATTGTATTGTATTGTATTGTATTGTATTGTATTGTATTGTATTGTATTGTATTGTATTGTATTGTATTGTATTGTATTGTATTGTATTGTATTGTATTGTATTGTATTGTATTGTATTGTATTGTATTGTATTGTATTGTATTGTATTGTATTGTATTGTATTGTATTGTATTGTATTGTATTGTATTGTATTGTATTGTATTGTATTGTATTGTATTGTATTGTATTGTATTGTATTGTATTGTATTGTATTGTATTGTATTGTATTGTATTGTATTGTATTGTATTGTATTGTATTGTATTGTATTGTATTGTATTGTATTGTATTGTATTGTATTGTATTGT
The DNA here is from genome assembly GCA_963920635.1 of Pseudeuparius sepicola. Classification (NCBI taxonomy): domain Eukaryota; kingdom Metazoa; phylum Arthropoda; class Insecta; order Coleoptera; family Anthribidae; genus Pseudeuparius; species Pseudeuparius sepicola. Next base: position 10,817,685 of record OY987300.1, on the reverse strand, counting down.
ATTGTATTGTATTGTATTGTATTGTATTGTATTGTATTGTATTGTATTGTATTGTATTGTATTGTATTGTATTGTATTGTATTGTATTGTATTGTATTGTATTGTATTGTATTGTATTGTATTGTATTGTATTGTATTGTATTGTATTGTATTGTATTGTATTGTATTGTATTGTATTGTATTGTATTGTATTGTATTGTATTGTATTGTATTGTATTGTATTGTATTGTATTGTAGTGTATTGCATTGCATTGCATTACATTACATTATCATATTTTGCAAAAATACTGAGTGAGAGAGGAGAAAGTCCAAACATGCTATTATTCCAAGGGCGGCGTTTAGAAAACACGAACAGTGTAAATTAAACACGAGAGGGGTTTAATGAAAGCATCCATGCATAGTTATGAAATTACACTTTGTTGGTAAAAATAGTCCATTTTAACGAAATATGGTACCTATAACACCGGAAGAGTTTTCCGTCGAACCTTTTAGTAGGCCCCTGTGGTAAAAAATTCATGACTGGATCACCCTGTATATATATTTATTTTTGTTTCTCCCTCGGCTTTCCCCGTCGGTCCCCAGTTACATTGTCCTGCACACACACCGACTAATAAATGATGAAACCGGAAAAATACCCATCGAATCCTGGCCGGGGGGGACTGAATTATTAATTGAAAAATACGACCGCACGTTCACCCCCATTATTTATTTTTCATTAGCCCAGGCGAAGCGGGGGTGGGGGCAGAGGGGTGTTCCCCCGCCTCCAATCAGCGATCCATCTTTCCCTCCTCCGGGGGATTTTTTCTTCGCTCCTAATTCGGTGGCTGTTGGGCACTGGAGCTATACACTCGTTTATTATTTAAAAGGCGGGAGTTCGATGATTAGGAGAACTTAATTTTACTTCGTGTTGAGGTGAGTAAACCAAAGTTATCAGCTCCAAAAAGCTGAGAATATTTAAGCTCACCGCAAATACCGAAATTTAGAAATTATGACGCGAATAATGCGTCGCAAATGTTTGAAAGCAAGCGACCAAGTCAATCCTAAAATTTTAAAAAGCGTTGTCGCTACATTTCATTGTTCAATCTTATTAATTAAGATTATGAAGAAGTATGAAATAGGTACTTACCTCTCCTTGATTCTGCAAATAAATGGCTAGCATACTATAAATAACACTCCAAACACCTCCAGAAAATAGTGTTCACATCACAAGCACAATAATTATTTACTTGAGGATTTTCTCATGTTTTCGTTTTCCGTACATAGTTACATTTCTCATAATTTTTAAATTACACTAGAAAATTGGTACCGCTAATAGGTACTACCAAATGGCAGTGACGTCTACAATGCCAACCATTTTGCACTTTTTCGTGACTGGCAAGTGCGGCACGGGCGTAGCCAAGGGGGGGTTTCAGGGGTTCAAACCCCCCCCCCCCCCCCCGAAATAAGCAAAATATTACCTAATATTATCTATCCTTGTTAAGGATAGATAATATTACCTAATATTATCTATCCTTGTTAAGGATAGAGACGTGAATCATTATTACTGTCGAAAAATGGAGGGGAAAAAAAGGAAGGATGGTAAACCTAAAGGTGTGGACTACTGGAAAAAATGGTGTAGTCAAGGTCAAGGGGTTTCTAATAAAGAAACAAATTTGGATTTAGCTATCAAAGCTTCAGCTACCTTGCATGCTGATAAGAAGACTGCCTACCCCGAAATCTAGTTTGGAATGCCTAGATATGTGCGATAAAAACCTTTATCCTAATATTTACACATTACTACAAATCTTGGCTTCCATTCCTGTATCCACTGCTACCCCAGAGAGGTCTTTCTCGAGCCTAAGGAGACTGAAAAACTATTTACGGAACACTACAAGTGAAAACAGACTTAATGGTTTGGCTCTAATGAACATTCACTATGGAACATAAATTCATGCAGATGAAGTAGTGGATATATTAAAGCCGAAGATTTCTTCTTTAATGGTTTTAGATTTAGCGCAGAGGAACGAAATTAATTTATCCATTTCATTTAAAGTTAAGAACTTTATAAATATATGTCGTAGTTTTTCGGATGGATATATAGATATTAAATTTCATATAAGTATATTTTTGTTGTTTTATTTACTTCTCAAACTAAACCCCCCCCCCCAAAACTAAATCCTGGCTACGCCCGTGAAGTGCGGCCACTGTGGAATGTGGCAACTTGTAATAACACTGAGCTGGCGCAATCTAGTGACCTAAGCAGCAACCCCGGTATCCTTCTCAATTCGACACCATCCAGTAGATGGCGCTGATAGCTCTGAACAGCGCATGCATAATTATTATAGTTGCTTTCCATGGCCATCTACGAAAACTATGGAAAAAATAAAAAAAAATGAAACTTTAAACCATTGTAACTTTTTTATCTCTAGATGCATCCAAAAATGTTTAAGACTCAATGTACACCACGTGCGTGGTGATTCAACATTTTGACCCATAAAATGGTTTTTTTCGATTTGTAGCGAGCAACTTTGGATAATACAAATTTTAATCTAAGTAATTACACACATTTTGAGACAAAATTATTTAAAAATATTTATCACAATGGCCGTTATTAGCATTTGCGCAAAAAGCCTAGAGAAAGTGCCCTAATATGGGACCACATTACATTTTGTTCTGTATTTTGTCATATAATATATTATAATGATTAAATTTACGTCGAATACGTTTACTATAGTCTCTATTTTCACTGCAGTTTATGTAGGATTGCCAAATATTAACACTTGTTGCGTAAATGAGAATTATGAAAAAGAGTAAAATCTTCAATTTTTAAAATTGGGTGCCTAATAGGAGACAGTCTCATATCCAGGTTTAACAAAAGCACTACTTGCCACAAAGTAATTTTTATTTCAAAAATTTTAAAAGAATGTCAAATTAACCTAGTGTACAACAATTTAGTTACATAACACTTGACACGCTTAACAGGTTGCTAATATGAGACAGGGTTTAACAAAAATACTACTTAACTCAAAATATTTTTTATTTTAAGAACATTAAATGAATATCAACTTAACACAGTATACAACTCTTTAATTATATAACACTATTCAAATTATAAGTAATCTAAATTGGATGAAGCGAATCTCCTTATATGAGATGTCTCATATTAGGAATCCGATGTATCATAGAATTTTTTGCCATCGTTAACAAATGGTATTAAATTCGTTATATAACTACTCTAATTATAAAATAACTTTTATTCAATACAACAAGCTACAAAAATATATTAAACACTTACCACGTTATTCAGAAAAGCGGTTCCCAAAATAATGGTTTGGATCGTTTATGTAAAGAAGGGTCTGTTTTTAAAATTGTCTACTAGTGAAGGATGGGGACAAAATATAGAAATTGAAGCCATTCCCATGGTCATATACAAAAAATATGAAAACTCGCAGAATCATTCTCAATAGGAACTTTGGAAACTACAACATGGAAACAGAACACATTTTCAGAGAATTCTGAAGACTATTTTCTATTATGGACAGCTATGAGGAACAAGTAACAATCAGTGGCGTAATTTCAAAATATGGGTCCGGTGGCAGGATTTTTTTGGGACCCTGTTTTAGGTTGTAATAAAAAAAATATAGCATAAACATTAACAAATTAAAATAGAATATTTATAGCAAAATAAATACACGCACATAAACATGAACAAACTGTAATTCTAAAACGAAACAATCAATAAAATAAAAACAAAATAAAAACTAAACTTAGGCACTTAGGTGAATTGAAGTAGTAGGTACATCTTTTTAAGATTAATATTTTTTTATTAAACATTTTTTCGTTGCGCTTTTTGATTTGCGAATGCCTCAACTATCGTATCTGTTTTAAATTTTTTTGCTCGGTCGGTAACTCTGATAGCTACGCCCGCACTGTACTTAGGTCTAAACAGTTCAGCCATTGTGATGTAGATGGTGACGGGCACTTAAAAACTAAAAAACTGGGCCTAGGTGATACCAAATTGATGGGCATGGTATCTACAAATGGTACATTAGGATGGCTCTAGAACATAATTGAATTTTAAAGTTATATTTGCCTGTGGAATCCTAGATGCTTCAAAACTGACCATACCAATAATAATGCAACATGCAACTAACTTCTAGTTTCTATTCGTAAGTCTATGTTATAATGTCTAGATACCTAATTTCGGCCAGCCCGGTATATATATCAGAACAATTGCGTACCCTGTTTTGTCGTATACCATCAATTCCTCTCCCTTCCTCTTCCCATACAGTCAGCTGATTCCGCCAGATTGCTGAATCCCCACCTATTGATTTATGTTCGGTCGCGTCCCCCCAGATCTCAGAAAATAACCTTTTGATAAATCGGCCCCATCCAGTTACACCCCGAGATTTATATGCGAACTTGAAACAATCGGGGTAGGAAATATCGGCGCGGCAACCTCCGTGTATGTATAGACCCGGGGTTATTCAAGGTTTCTTTGTGTTCGAATAAAGCAGCGTTGCATGCAAGGATAATGATTTTGTTGGGTAGATTTAAAGAACTGCAAGGAGATCGTAAGGGAGTTATGGCGTCCTGAAATAATTTCAAGGATTCTCAGGGGGTCGATTTGCATTTAAATGGGTTTATCGAGCATCACTGAATTGTCCGTACGCTTCGTGAAATTGTAGAAGTAGAAATAGCGTGCTCGTTTTTCTGGATTTTGCATTCTTAGTTATCCTTGGCGGTGTTCACAAGTTTCCGATGGGAAAAACAAAGGAACTATAAAAGTTACCTACCTCCGTAATATGACATTGTAGGTATAGGTCATGTTTATTCGGAAACTAGGAAGTTTGTTACATTACTGCTAAAGATGATCCCCTAAGTGAGTTGAAATATATGTAATAGTGTCTAAAAACATATTGAAGCAAAATAATTTAATAGTTATTTATGTATAAAGACACTGAAGTGCGACTTTTTATGACCCATGTGGAATTGAGCTGCAGAGGTCTCTGGGCGAGGCAAATAAACCACATTAGTCATAAAAAGAACTTCAGGGCTGAGATATATAATAGATATATATTTTTTTGAAATCGGAAAAAGAATGTTTTATTAGGTAAAAAAAATTATCAAAAAAATTAAAACCGACTTCAAAAATTTGCCCGTATGCACACTCCACTAAAAATGAAAAAAAAGTACATGCACATTTCAACTAAAATTTTAGAAATATTTTTCTCTTTCTAAATTGAGTTATCTTTGTATTTGGTGACAGTCAAGGCAAGGAATTTAAATCTATTTGGATATGAATATATCATATCCTACATACATCATAACTTACTGTCACCGACTCCAAAGATAACTCAATTTAGAAAGAGAAAAATATTTCTAAAATTTTAATTGAAATGTGCATACGGGCAAATTTGTGAAGTAGGTGTTATTTTTTGTTATTTTTTTTTTAATTTTTAGTGGAGTGTGCATATGACCAAATTTTTGAAGTCGGTTTTAATTTTTTTGTTAAAATTTTTGTATTTCTTATTTTTTAGTGAATTATTAGGAATTATCGAAATCGGTCCAATATTAAATTTCATCCCCTATTTGTCCACCCTTAGGATTGAAATTTTTCTCTTCAAATTTAATTTCTCTTCAAATTTAAATGTGATCACCCATAAGGTAACCCCTTTCTAATAAAATAAGAATCATCCAAATCTGTCCGTAATATGAACTTTCATCCCCTATTTATCTACCCTGCTTAGGGGTGAAACTTTTTCTTTAAATAAATGGGACCACACCTAAGGTACCCCCTTTCCAATAAAGAAAGAATCATCGAAATCGGTCCAATATGAAATTTCATCCCCTATTTCTCTATTTTTTCTTCAAATTTAAATGGGGCCACTCCTAAAGTAATCCCTTTCTAATAAAAAGAGAATCATCGAAATAGGTACAATATGAAGTTCCATCCCCTATTTTTCTACCCTTAGGGGTGGAATTTTTTCTCGAAATTTAAATGGGGCCACCTCTAAGGTACTCCCTTTCTAATAAAAAAGAATCATCGAAATCGGTTCAATATGAAATTTCATCCCCTATTTCTCCATCCTTAGCGGTGAAATTTTTTCTCCAAATTTAAATGGGACTATTTTGTAGGTATACCCTTTCAAACAAAAAAAGAATTATCCAAATAGGTTTATAAATGACGGAGTTCTGAGGTAACAAACATAAAAAAAATAAAAATACAACCGAATTGATAACCTCCTCCTTTTTTGAACTGCGCGCGTCGTTGCTTTGACTTTGACGATCGCTCTACCTAGGTCAAGTATGACGAGGCACGGCGCTTCCCAACAGAAACTCCAAACTGCTGCCTGTTGTGCAGCCTCCATGAAAAATAGATTGATAATCAAACCTACTAAAATATTTATACTGAAAAATTGCGCTGCTATAGAACAATTTGTACGAAAAGTTAGATATGCCTTTATTCGTCGGGATTTGAATATTTGGTCACTTTTAACGGACGATGGCCCCGCGCTTGACGTTTGATGTTTACATTTCGTCAAATAAATATTTCAACAAAGAGCTTTACTAGTTTGGAGTTTTTATGTTAAATGTCAGCTTTGACAGTTACCGCAAGTCACGTATCTGCGTTTGCATTACTTTTTTATCCTGTTAACTGCTGAAGAATTTACGATAATTCCGCGAACAAAAATTTTTTACTTATGAGGCAGAGTTTATTTTTTGTCAGTCTGTGTATTATGTTGTGCTGAGTATGGAAAATCGAAAAAGTCAAAAGTTTATTTTAATAGGTATAGCCGAAAAGTAGGTTTAGATTGGCGCTGATCTGAGGTGATAGAAAATATAAAATAAGCTAAAAGCCCACAAGACCAAGAAGGTATGGCCGTAGCTTACCCTAACTAGGGTAAGCTGTGGTATGGCGATCCCCAGTCGATTGCCAATTTCACATTAAATTCCTCGAGGTGTTTTCCATCAATTTCCTGGCTGAGACCTCCCGAAAATAAATCAAGGCGATATCCAAGGGGGGCGTTGAACCTTTCATTAAGCCGCTTTGGAAAATTTATTCATGGAAAAGTGGAAAATACCGGCATTCGATAAGTCCGCCGGTTCCTATCCGCTGTTTCTTTCGGCCTTCTTTGCATATTTCTCAGGCGCGTTTATGGCCAATCGCCCTCCGAAGTTTTGTGCAATTCCTATACCTATCTGTAACTGTCAAAAGGGAATATAGAGGCATTTAGAATCGATACGAATAGCCCCATAAGATTCTGACCGTAACTTTTTTCTCTAGATACGTAGGTATAAATCTTTAACGCAGACATTAGGTATATGTAGACAACTTAGTTGACGGGGTGGTTTAAATTGAAAAAGGTAAACCGCTTACGAACTGAATGCCACTGATATTTTTTATTACCTCTTAATATAGTAAAATTATTATGGTGTGAGTTGTAGTCATACCTAGTTATTTTTATTTGTAGCCGTATAATCGCGATTGCAATAGGGTTTTTAATTTATTATCTTCTTTTTTTCTTATCACTTGGGTATCTTTTCACATCATAAATCAATGAGTGACGTCATTAACTAGTTGAGACACATATACCAAAGTTATACCCATGGTTAACAAAAAATTCCTAGGGATTTTGTGGAGAATGTCATCTGACAAAATCGGGACTTCTTACAGTAATCGGGGTATTGTTTACCGTTAGTTTACCGAGTGTCTTTATGCGAAAAACACAAAAACTGTCCATAAATTAAAAATAAATCAGATTAAAATCTAACGATCAACATTTATTGCTAAAGTAATTTAATCGCAGGAATAAGCAAACCGAGCTAAATATATTAATCTAGCCGGTTTATTAGTTTTGTTTTATTTACCATGGGAAACGGAAATAGAGCTCAATTTGTACCACTGTAATAGCTCGTAAAGCCTTTTAATCAAATCTATGTAGCCAATCTGCGTCCAAACATGGGGATGCATTTATTTTATGTAAAACTACAAGATACTACCTAGGTACAGATTTCTGTTGATAAGCTCTCAACTTTGTCTTGTGTGGATATTTTCTTATTATTAATTATTTTATATATTATACCTATAGAACGTGTATGCAGCAAATAATGAGGTACCTAGGTGAAATTGCCAGGAAAACTGATCACCGTCCATATGATGATACTAAATTCATTAAATAGCCAGTGGCGGACATTTTGTAACTGTTTTATTGTGTATAAAATTGAAATTTATACAAGGAAAACTAAATTAGGTCAGTTTAAATGAACCCCCATCATTTTCCTGTTTGTTAGAATAGAAAACATTTCAAAACTAATTTTACGCAAGTAAGAGTGTTGTTAACAAATTATCCATTTATTTACATATACCTACCTTCAATTTTGAAGTATTAGTAGTAGGTGCAGTAGTACTATATTACGTGTTTTGCTTACACATGTCAGATAATAGTTATTTATGTACCAAGGCACTGAAGTTCAACTTTCAAATAAACCACCAGTTTTTGAATTTTATATAGCTCAAAAATAAACACTGGCATGAGCATTAACCATCACATTTTGTCGCATTTTGTTTGAATATCTTTAATAGTTGGAGATGTCAAGATTGTTAGAAATTTAATACCGGAAAGTTGCGGCTGTGGAAACAATTCACCATAATAAAATTTACCAAAATATTTAATTTTTTTAATTACTTTTACTTTTCAAATAATACATATAATTTTGAAAGCAAATGATATTCCTGTTGAAACTTTTCAAATTGCCACCCTGTACACATGTTCCGAAAGTCCTTGGTAGTTTGGTGCTCTGCGGCAAAAAAACAGCAGGTGCCACCAATGGAGCTCACCTGGCAACACCAACAACAGCTTGCGTCTAAAGGGTTTATTTCTTTTCCACCATCGATCACAATTCCTCGAGAGTGTCGCATTAGGTAGGTACCTCTCACATTTTCCCACGTTACACATTACCTCAGGTCAAGTATTGTGGGTCATCCTGGTTACTTTACGTCAGACAATATGAATGATTTTTTATATATTTTTGAAGCTTAGTGTAAAACCCGATTCTCAGACGTCGCCAATCACACGAATTTCGTCCGCGCTTTTCCCCAATTTGCCGCATGCGACGGCCCCGTCCACCATCTGGCAGTCCGTAGCCCGGGGTCGGGTTACCAGCCGGGCAAATAAAAAAGAAACTGGGCTCGCCACCGCGGCTAACGCGATTCTGATTACGGGGATGCCTCCCGTTCGTCTTTTGTTTTTCAAGGAGGCGGCCGCCCGCGTCTACTGCGGTTTTTTAGCGGCAGACCCGCATCGTGGTAGGCTGCGGGATGGAACTTCCACCAACGGTCGAGTCGGCCTCGTAATAGTAATGATAATAGTCTTGTATATTATGACCATAGATAAAGCTACACATAGACTGTCAGAACCATTGTTGACATTTCCGCGAGGCACATCAAATATTTTGCTATAATTTTATATAAAAACTAATAAATAAATTAAAATACCTGTACCTCAACTTAGTCTCCTAAGAATTGTAAAATATTACATTAGAATTTATTTGATTTGATTTATTTTTGTTCCAACATTTAAAGTTCAAAAGCTGATGTGGTCTTTTGGTTATCTACAGTGTGTCCCAATTTGATACTGGACACCTCAGAAATATTTGAAGGCCAAGAAAAAAAAGGTCTCTATTTTTTATTGACATTCCCAAGGGATGGGGTAATTATTTATTATTATTTCATGAAATAATTCAAACCAAACCAAACCAATAATTTTGTTTCACACAAAACAACACCACACAAAAATCTATACAAAAAACCAAAATCTCTAAAATAAAGCGCAACCCTTATTTCCGTGCACGGCACTGGTTATACTGGCCTAACTGGCCTACGTCGTCAGCAGCTCCGTGGATATCCGAAACTCCGACTTGACTAGGTCGACGTCGACCGCATAAAATCTTTTCAATTTTATACGGGTGATTTCTGCTGATAAGTCTGGTATTTTTACCAGTAGCAGTGCGTGGTAAATACTATGAAATAGATCTTGCCCCGTATATCACTGTGTTCCAAGTGACTTCATTTATATTTTACCAGGGTAGCTCGAGAACAGGCGCCGCGATAATAAAATACGAGACAAAACTCTTTTTTAACCAAAAAGAGATGAAGGAGACAGAAACGATAGATATTGTAGTAAGAAAAAGTGACTGCATGCTCGCCTAATATAATATCACCAATACGGCTGGCCACTTGTGCAGCGAAATGCGGTGGATAGCCGGAAATAATTATAATCGATATGGCTTTTTAAAGTCCTTTTGACAATATTATATGATTAACCTTTACGTTGTTTTGACGACAACCTTAAAAAAACCTTATAGTGAAATATTATGTTGCTTGTAGAATATGTATATTGTTGAAAACTGCGTGGCGCTTATGTTTTATATTTTTTTGTGACGCCAATTAGAGTTTTTTATGCTGTTTCAAGTGACTTTAGCAAGACTATAATAGAAAAGCTATTTTTTACAAGCAAATTTTTTATTTATTTTTGGAGGTTTGTATGCCGCCCGTCCCTGCGTTGGTAGCTTCCTTTTAGCTTAAAAATTGTCGTTTTATTAGGACAAATAGCGGAATTTTGAATTTTTATACAACCAATACATTAATTCTGCGACGTCACGTGATATTTTTTTACTAGCACCAGACAGATTTTAGCAATGAAGATTTTATATTTAAGGCAATTAGTAGATAAGGGCGGTATTTGTATTATTCGAAGTGGCAAAATAAAGCTAAGGGGAATATTGCCAATTTAAAAAAAAACGCTCTCTCTTTTATTATACTTAATAAATATTTTCTTTGGAAAATATTTTGCAATAAAAAAATTAAGATAAATATATTATTATATATAATTAAATCATGTCCCTTTTATAAATGTGAGACATTAGACATGTCCAGTTTTTGTTAAGCTACGCCATAATACTCGCTATAATACAGAATATTTCCCAGGGTGGTATAAGAAAAACTTAAAATAAAAAACAAGTATATACAGGGTGTAACTTTGATAAGTACAGAAATTTTAAGGGCAGGTCGGGAAAAATGCACTTGTTACGCCTATGCAATTAAAATTTTTCTAAAGTGCATATTAACGTCAGAAATAATTTTTTTTAAAACGCTATTAAAACCCCTTTTTCCGACGCTACGGCCATGGGTCCTTGACCTTGCCGGGACCAGCTGGAACTGAGGCCGGTTCCGGCGGATCCCCCCCAATTCCGCCGTGCAGCGTTGTCAGACGTATAGCTCTTTCACAGTATTTCAGGAATAGTCTTTCAACTAGTTTTTGAACAAATCTTTAATGGTTCTTTTAGCGAATAGCATGCAAAAAAACTACCTTTCGGATGCCTGGATGATTTTCCTTGCGGGTGTCGTACTCCTTTCTTATGTTATCCAAAAATCCTCTCGAAAATCACAAGAAGCACTAGGTAACTGGTTGCCAGTCGAATCGCTTTTTCCGAGGCTTTTTCGCAGTATTTGAAGAATATTGACGCAACCATGTATCATTTGGTGTATGTGGAGATTAAATAAATAAATAAATAATTTTTGGACAACTCCTTAAAGGTTATTTTAGCGAATAGCTCGACGAATAGCATGAAAAAGCCTACCTTTGAGATGCATCGATTATTTTTACTATTTTCTTGTGTTTAGATACTATCCAAAAATCTTCACAAAATCACATAAAGCACTAAGTACCTACCTAACTAGTGGCACTGTTTTTATACGATGGTCGCGAAGGTATAACACTTCATAGTCTCTTTTTACGGAAATACGAACAAAACACTTGTTTTTTTTTCACTGCACACTTAAAGCGGCGCGATGCCAAATATTAGGGACGTCTCGGTTTCCCTCAGCTGATTTATTCCAACGGGGACTCGACTAGGTGGATTGTACAATTAGATCCATACCGTATGCGTCTAATAAAACCCGAATTTTCGCGAACCCTTGAAGTTGCTTCTTTTATCCTCGCGCGTAATTGGGGTACCTAGTAGGAACCTATCTAGCACTGTTTTCATACGAAGGCCGCGAACGTTTAACACTGCATTTCTTAACGGAAATATGAAAAAATCACTTGTTATTTCACTGCAAATTCGTAGCGGCAATTGCAACAGGTTTGGACATCACTGCTGGTCCAAAAAAATGGCGAACGGATCTGGAAAAATGTACAGAAGCAGGTTCAGTTCCGACGACAGTTCGTAAAACAAAGCAAAGTAACGGAACAATATCGGTTAGCGAGACGCGACGTTTGCATACGCGTCCACGTTTTGGAAACAGAATTGTTATACCACAGAATAGCCACACGTAAGGCATTCTGTATAATAATAAATTGCTTGTTGAAGCTGGCGCTCCCAAAAATTACAGGCGGACGCGGATCGATATCAATCAGCTGTTAAATCCCAAAATCGGACGGACGATCTTCGACTAGCGCGTCGGCTACGGCGCGGCGGTACGGTGACGGAGACGGCGTACGTGCGCACAAGCTTTCTCCCATACCATTCAATACCACTATTCGGTGTTGCCGTTTATGCCGACATGTCCCCAAACTGACTTAAAGTCCCTTAAATCCGATTTTTGATTTTCGCGGATTTATACGGGGTTTCATTCGTTATAAGTTAATCTACTATCTTGTATAATTATTACGCACAAAAACGGGTAAATCCATGTAAAAATCCACTACACAATTAAATTTATACGGAATTAAATTACTAAATCAGGTAAATTTTCAGCACACTTGGCAACATAGTAGCGCTGCCCCGAGAGAAGTAGGGGCCGCGAGCCGCGATTGGCTAATATCGCGCACTAGTTATGAGTAGTGGGGATCACCTGTAGTGTCGATGTCAAGTGGCGCCCCGCGCTTGCGCTCCTCGCCCAGCTGTAATTTAGTAGGTCGGCCGGGCCGGGCGGCGTGGAAATGGAGCAAAATCCAGTGAATCAGTGCCAGTGAATTCATTCGTAATTGTAATTATTGCGCGATTCAGCGCGGCGTCGTTTTTGACGTTTTTGTGTGAAGTTGGCGTCGGACGCCAGCGCCCGACGCCAACGTCATATGCCCGCGCCTGGCGAATCTCGGCGAAGGAATGTCGGGCAGTAGTCAAGGGCACGCAGAAGCTTAAATTCACCAGGAGGAGTCGCTGTTTTTCGGTTTTTGGGGACATTACGCGACATTTCGCCACCAAGTTTTTACGAAAAGTAAGAGGAATGGTAAGGAATTAACTTGAGAGAGTTCCGAAACGGCAAAGGGTTAAAAAATGCGGAAATGATAAGCACGCCAATTTGACAGTCTTCCCCAACTATTTTCGGAACCGAATAATTTTTTATTTACAACCATGTATGTAATATCGACATTTCTGACTTTTTAGAAGTTTGAAAGTGTCAATTTTTTGACTTTTACTTACCGCCCTCCCGCCCGGGTGGAAAGTTTACTTTATCTCGAGACACCTCGGTGTGTAATATACTATTAAAAGTAGACAATAGACAGGACAACAACCCTGAGGGGGTTTAAAAGTGGTGCACCATCAGGCAAGGGTAGAAATATATTAAAAACGTTGAACAAATCGGGGCCGCGCGTTAAATTCACATCAAATGACAGTCTTCCCCCACTTTTTTCGGAAACGAATAATTTTTTAAACGTAGATAATACATAGGACCACAACCCTGAGGGGGTTTAAAGGTGGCGCACTATCGGGCAAGGGTTGAAAAATATTAAAAACTATGAACAAATCGAAGCCGCGCGTTAAATTCACGTCAAATTACAGTCTTCCCCCACTTTTTTCGAGATTATAGGGCTACAGGCGAACACTCGCTAAAAAAAAGTAACGCACCGCTGCTCTACGCTCTACCCTATGGGTGGTTGTGGAAATTTGCAATTTTTACAGATAATTTGTATTTTAAAACAAATACTTTATTCAGTTGATTGCCGATCAGAAATTTATTATCCCAAGGTGTGATACCTACTCCACAAAAGACTTGTCAAAAAATTATGAGTGTGAAATCAGCAATGAGTTTTCTAGCAATGACTTCTCCGAGCGGCGCTCGGATACATTTCTGCTGCCTAGGGACTTAAAATAACAGTAAAGTGATAAAAACTGACGTCTACTATGTTTTTATGTAATCGTGCGATAATCACTGTTACTTAAATATATTATAACAAAAGAGTAATTCTGTTTTGTTACTCACAAACTACAAAGTTAGTGAAAAAATATAAAGAGTAAAATAAGATCTAAATTACCTGGACTAAAGAATAGGAATTTTTCTTGTTGAATAAACAGTTACTAAAACTTCAATAAAAATGACGAATAGGTGTTGCGGGTAGCTTTTCGTTAGTCAAATGAGAATAAAAAATATTCTTAAAATAACTTTACCAATCTATCATCTATCTTTGTAATAGAATGTTAGATATGTCAAAAACAGCGAAACAACAAGACGTAACCCTCGAAATGACATCAAATCCTTGAAAACTCAAACAAACCGTCAAATTTCCTGAAAAACTCCAGACATTTCCCAACACCGACTTCGCCCGGTCGGTTTGTTTGTTTCTGGTCTAAACTTTGTCCGATTCAATTAAACACACGTCCAAATGTTTTCGTTTTGCGCCGAATCGATCGCCAGAGATGTTATGGATGGGAATCTGGGGCACGGGGCATAAGAGGAATCCGGCACCTGCCCCGCGTTTCGGCAAGGCGGACAGGTGCATCATCAAGCGGGCACCTGCCAATGATAAAAGAATTTCTCGATTTATGTCGGCGTATACGCGCGTGTGTGCTTAATGAGAGACGGATCGTTTGCATAATGCGTATGGCGAAATGTTTTAAACTGTTTATTAGCGGCTTACGTAACAGGAGGAATTTTCATATCGAATGCTTTTTTATTCGTATTGGCAAACATACCTCTATATTCTATACTAACTTCAGAAAAAAACAGAAGAATATACCTGTATTCAAGAAAACGTCAACATATACAGTGTCTGCCAGAAAGTTGGACACAATGGGAATTTTCTTTATTTGAAGTTTCTCAAAAAAAATTATTCTTGATAAAAGTTGGTGCTTGTGCTTAAACTCAAAATCCACCCGTAAAAATTTTGAAATTTTTATTCGCATGCAGGAAAGGTTGAAAAATATGAAAATTCCTCAAGAGTAAAGTATACCCTTATTTTTAGAACTACAGCAGAATGGCACTAAGAAAAGTTGTTTGGAATCCCAAGACAATGTCAAGTATGAATTCACAGCCACCTACTCAAAAGAAGAAGAAAAATCACACTTTGTCATTTTCTTATTCACCACGCTGTATAATAGATAATATTAGATATGTATTTTGAGGCACATTTTCGAGCATGGCAGTACGATACCAATGATTTTTATTTACGTTCAACTAGCATCTTAAAATCACTTAATAACTGAAAGTTCTGCAAAGTTTGTCGTTTTTTTGTGTCCAGGTAAAATACTCCTACAATTTCAAACATAACATAGCGACTAATCTGTGAAACAGATGATACAAAATGTACATACCGAAATGAACCGAAGAACAATAGCCTGATATTTTTATTGTTGAATTATCATTTATTAAATAAGTCATAAATTGCTGCTGTATTAAAATATTTTTGTGTTTCACAGATTAGTTGCTATGTTATGTTTGAAATTGTAGTAGTATTTTACCTGGACACAAAAAAACGACAAACTTTGCAGAAGTTTCAGTTATTAAGTATGTTTTTAAGATGCTAGTTGAACGTAAATAAAAATCGTTGGTATCGTACTGTCATGCTCGAAGATGTGCCTCAAAATACATACCTAATATTATTTATGAATGGTGAATAAAAAATGTGAAAGTGTGATTTTTCTTCTTCTTTTGAGTAGGTGGCCGTGAATTCATATTTGACATTGTCTTGGAATTCCAGACAACTTTTCTTAGTGCCATACTGCTGTAGTTCTAAAAAGAAGGGTACTTTTCTCTTGAGGAATTTTCATATTTTTCAACCTTCCCTGTATACGAATAGAAATTTTAAAATTTTTTTCCCATTTGTGTTCAACTTTCTGGCAGACACTGTATATGTCGATTTTTCATATAAACCTTTATCGAAATCCTAACTGTTTTCAAGTTTTCTTTTGTTTTTTTTTAAGGAAGACATGCAATTAAGGCATATATTTGGTACAGTTTAGACACACGTTAAACTATTTTTTAAGTAAGAAATGATACGACACTGGAAAAGCTGTTCCAGTGATTTTTTTGTTCCAACTTTTACAATACGTATTTTCAGTTGAAAAATTGGGTTGAAAATACGGCAAAATGTTAGATACTAACAAAAGTTGATCTGAATAGAAATAAATTAAAAGATAGAAAAACCTTTTTAAAGACAAGCTTTTATTTAATTAAGCCATGTACTAAAACGGATAAAATAAGTTTAGGTTTTCGTTAAGGTAATTCAATCTCAAACTCAGACAAGCTTTTTTAAATCAAAGTTTGTCGCGCGAACTGTAAAGAAAATACATACTTTGGTATGTGGAATGTACTTGCTTATCAACCAATCACTGTCCGATAAAATTAATTGGTACCTACCTTTATCAACATTTCGTGCAACAAGCTTTTTGACTTAAAAAAAGCTGATGTCCATATTAAGGGGGTTGGAAAGAAAATGTAATCCGCCATCGTGGAGCGGCGGCTATATTGAATTTAGTGTGATGTCACTAACTTTATCGTGTTCTACTCTTCAAACCCTTTCCATTTGATACCCATAATAAGGGGGTTGACAAAAAATACATGATCCGCCATTTTGTGGCGACGGCCATTTTGATAGTATTATCTACATTATTGAGTAGGTAGTGTATATTGTATTGTTACCAGAACTAAAGGTGTATGCAAAATTTTAGCTCAATCGGATGTCAAGAAGTGGTTCTAATTCAGCTTGCAAGATTCGACCCACACATAGATAGATACATGCATACATACATAATATTGTACATACTAACAGGGCAAGTTAAATAAAAGCTTGAAAAGGAAAAATATGGTGACATACAGAAATTCGATAAGATCGGCCTACCTCGATGACACCGTTAAGATTTTCAACAAAAAAAATACAGTAAAATACTGTAGAATACTTTACACTTGTGCTTATTATAGTCTTTAGAAGTCTGCTGTATTTTTGTCGAGTGTTTCCCCAACACAAAAAACATTAGCATTTTTCCGTATTAAAAGATGGCCATGGTTGCCCAGCTGTCAAAACGAAATTAAAACTTGAGAAAAAGCCTTGCCGACAAAACTGAGTGTACCTTATGTGCCTTATCTCTCTTCGCTATCAGATACGGATAGGGGGCCATTTGGACTCCCATTCTACCCAACCGGGGTTGAACGTTATTAATTTTAAATCAACCGCGTTTATTTCGAGCTAGAACGCTCCTCGTCTACGATTTAGTACAATGGGGATGCGCTGAATTTGAAATGGTTGCTAAAAAGCGTTGCCATATTCCGCAGATGCGTCCGTGTAGAGAATTTGAAATTCGCGAAATGTTTTCGATATTTAGATGGCGTAAATGGAAAGATGATGATGACAAATAAATGTCCAGAAAATAGTTTTTCGCTCTCCGTTTGTTTTGGGCCGACGAAAACCACAATTAGTGTAATAGAGGCAGAAACTACTCTGTATTATAGAGTATACCGAATGAAAATACATTGGGCGTTGACTGACGTATTTATAAAGACTTCTCACGGCTATAGCTTTATGTCCTGGAAAACAGATGGCTCTGATGGCTAACAATGTATTCTGCATTGTATTTTATCTCCGCAAAGCGCATGGTGAGCCAAAAATGTGTCAGACGTCTGAGACGTGACAGCCGTGAGCAATCTTTAATAATATATCAGTCAACGCATTGGGACTAGAGAAAAACGAAAATTTAATTTCCAATTCTTATAGGGATACGGTCTACTCCTGTGAGTCATTTTACTTGTCAAGTCAACCCCCTTCTGTTTGATTGTCCCCCTGACCCAAAAAAAAACACCCCGAGGTATTTTTTTAAATTGAAAGATCGCCCGGGTTGATTCCCAACTGACAGCACCACCCCACCGAATGAAAAACCGAAATTAAAACGAACTGCGAAAAATCCCTGCTGACAAAGCGAGCTGGCCCTTTATCATCTGCCTTATCTCCCTTCGCTTTTAGATACGGATAGGGGCATCTGGCCCCCTTATAACTAACCGACCAGGGTTGGATGTTATTAATTTCAAATCAGAGGCGGTTATTTGGAATGGTTACCGTACCCACAGCTTTGCTATTGCCTAGATTCGTCCTTGTTGTGAATTGTAAAGTCGACACACGTTTTCAATACTCTGAAAGTCTGTAAATAGGAACATGATGACGATGTCCGAATATACTTAGTTTTTTATACAGGGTGGAGCGAGGAGCTGAGCAATTTTTCAAAAAATTCCCGAAACACGTCAACGTTTTAATCTATTTACCCACATTTTCCAAGCAACTTGAAGAATATAGCCCTTCAGGGGGAGCTGAAACCACCCTCAACTTTTTTTTCAAATACAACCCTATGGCTTGTGACCTCTCATTGGAAAGCTGACGAATCCAGCGCACTAGTCATATCACTTTTTTGAGAAGGTTGAAGGTTGCAAAAAAATTAAAATGTATTTTTTAAATTTATTTTATTTTCAACGAAACGATTGTTCAAAATGTGCACCATTTAATGTAGATTTTACTTTTGAAACGTTCCCATAAAAAAATCCAACCAAATTTTTTGCCACAACTGATAAGTAGTAGGTATTACTTTTTGTTGGTGCTTTACACAGCTACAAAGTGGAATTTAGTATGAATGCAGTATTCAAAGAAACGAATTGTTGTAAACTAAAGAAAATGCTTTATTTAAGTGAATCTCTGAAAATCGAAATTTTGATTATGATTGGATATGGTGATAGAACGCGAACTCAATGCGAGGTTGTTCGTCTCTTCCGAGAAACTGATCCCGATTTGCCACCAATAAATCGAGGTACTGTTAGCAAGATAGAGAAACGATATTGACAAATGGGTCATGTCAGAAATGCACCAAGGCAGAGGCGTGATGTCAAAGTCTAGAGACTTTGGTGATGTTGTTGATGACGACACGAAGTTAAATATGCTAGTTGAAGAAAATCCAGTCACTTCAGCTCGTCAACTGGCTCGCGATAATGATCTTAATCACAAAACAGTTTTGAAAGTTCCTTAAACACGCGAAAAAAAGGCCATATAAAGTGCAAGCTGTTCAAGAATTAGTTGAAGATGATCCAGATCGACGAGTTGAATTTTGTGATTTACTGGTGAACCATATTGATCAAAACCATTTACCTTTAGAGTGGATACTTTTTTCAGACGAGGCTACTTTTATGTTAAATGGAAACGTAAATCGTCAAAATTGTCGTTATTGGGCCGAAGAGAACTCCCATTGGATAAGGGAAATTCATACCTCCCTCAGAAAACAAATGTGTGGACCGGCATAATAAAAGATAGAGTCATAGGTCCATTTTTCTTCGATGACAATCTAAATGGAGCAAGATACCTTCGTTTTCTCCAACACGAACTAATGCCAATTCTATGTCAACTCTTCCCAAATGCCTTGGATCATAATATGCCCGACGAGAGGCTGTGCGGTTTCAACAAGTTGGGGCCCCGCCACACTACGCTGTTGTTGTTCGCCAATATCTGGATACAATTTTTCCTGGTAGATGGATTGGAAGGCGAGGTACCATTGAGTCGCCAGCAAGGTCTCCAGATCTTACACCGCTAGATTTCTTTTTATGGGGACATCTAAAGAGTAACGTATACACTCAAGAACCAAACAACATTGATGAGCTGAAGGAACGAATAAGAGTTGAATCCACGAAAATATCACCCGAAATGTTACGTAATGTAAGGAATAAAACCTATCACAGATTAGGATGTTGCCAATACGTAAATGGTGCACATTTTGAGCAATTGTTGCGTTGAAAATAAAATAAATTAAAAAAATGCATTATTTTCATTTTTTTGCAACCTTCAACTTTCTCAAAAGATTAATACATGACTATTGCGCTGGATTCTCCTGTCCGTCACCTTTCCAATGAGAGGTCACAAGCCATAGGGTTGTATTTGAAAAAAAAAGTTGAGGGTGGTTTCAGCTCCCCCTGAAGGGCTCAATTTTTCATGTTGCTTGGAAAATGTGGGTAAATACATTAAAACGTTGACGTGTTTCGAGAATTTTTTGAAAATTTTCTCAGCTCCTCGCTAGCGAATTTATTCCAGTTAATGTCTCCACCCTGTATAATAAATTTTCCCCGCACTCTTCTCATGGCTAAAATCTCTTCTCCAGTCTACTCGTATTTAACTATACCATCTCTTCTTTATAAACTTACTGAAATCACTGCAATGCTCATGTTAAGGTTTATAATATCTATATTCAGGGTAAATCTGGCTAAAATTTACTTCCACTTTTTTGAGGGGCGTCTAAGGGTCTATTTTGAGACTTCACCCCCGTTTTTCGTCCAAACTAATTACGCGGTTGCCGTTTATATAATTAGGGAGACCCGCAAAAACTCTCGGCAACAATGAAGCTAATTTTACTTTAATGTATCCTGGGTTTAGCTCCGCTACAATTAATTGCCATTATCCCAGCTAATGAGTGTTTTAGCTAGCTTATTTATCTTTTTTTTTTTAGAAAAAGTGAATCGACGAAGCTTTGAAAAGGATTACCAGGGAGGGAAGCTGCTCTAGGCGGTCGATATACCGTAGATGTACAGTCTTCCAAAGACATTGTGCAAATGCTCCGTTTTCTATATACCAGGTGTTTCATTAAGGGTGATGAGTAAAGATCGGATTATATGCAATCAAAAACCTTTATAATATGCGCATATATATGCATACAATTTTTAAATATATGCATGATTTATGCAAAAGCACCATGAAATATGCAATGACAAAATTATTAAAATAAACAACTAAACGAATTTTAAACATGTATTACATAGATTATATTATTGTACTGTACAAATATATGCATAAACGTAACTTAATACTAAACTACAAGATCAATCTGAAATAATGTAAAATGCACTAGTAACAATATGTGTTTCAAGGTTTCCTACTGTAAAATTATGTCTTCGGTCACTAAGAATATGTTTATATAAAGAAAATGATCTTTCATCAACCGAAGTTACAGGACAAAATTTTAAGGTTGGAATTAAAGCCGGTTCAATATCAAAATTTTCTAAAGTTATACCGGACATTACATTTGAAGCCTGAACTAAAACATTATAACCCGGATTTCTTTCGATTACCCCTTCTAACTTCGTAGCTACGGCCTTTCCTACTTCACCTCGCACTTGCTTACAATTATATATAAATTTTTCTACTATATCTATTGACTCTGGCAAGCATTTAGACATTCCTTCTAATTTTAAAATACTTTCTGGTACAAAACTATAGTTACTTTTAATGTAAATCAATTGCTGTTCAATTTTAGAATTTTGAAGAAGTTGTTTGCATTTATGGATGGATTGGGAATCATCTTCAATTTGTAAAACTAACTATTGCGGCTCGAATCCAGGTGCCCCACCTGGTGACAACAGGCTCAGGTGGTAATGGTGTTTCAGGTAAATACGATTTATAAAACTGCACTCTTAATAGGGCCTTTAAAAAAATTTTCTTCCGATTAGCAATTAAATCATTGACCAATGGGAAGGAAGTTCTAATGGTCTCTGCAACCCTATTGAATCCATGGGCTAGACAAGTTACATGAATTAAATTTTCATAAAATATTTTTAAATTCCGCCCTGCCTTTAACATATACCGTGCAGCATCGGACAACAGAATAAGAATTTTATCTGTAGGGACTGGATGTGGCAGAGAAATGTGTTAATGTTTCTTGAATATAACGGGTAACTGTTAGGTTGTTTGTTTTTTCAAGTTCTTTTACTGCTATAAGATGAGGTTTTCCAGGTTCTTCAGAAAGTTTTCCAATCATTAGATTAGCTATGTAACGACCGCAAGCATCAGTTGTTTCGTCAAAAATAATATATATGTAGTTATCTGCAATTTCTTTCTTAATTTCTTCTATCACTGAAGCATATACCTTTCCAACGACGTTTTTTCTTAATGTAGATTCATCTGGAGTGTTAAATTTGCAGTACTTTTGCAGAAATGCCTTCACTTGAGGGTTGGTCATCTTTTGGAGAGGAATATTCGCAGCCAAAAACATTCTGCACAAATCTTCATTAAATTCGGTCTGCCCATGGTGTTGATTACTGCTGACTTCCAAAGCTTGCTTCAACGTTGACTGAACAGGACCCGATTTGATTCTGTTAGCCTTAGAAATGTGGGACGGCGTCTTGGCGTGCTGGTCTACTTGGAATTTCTTCGAGCAGGAAAAAATTTTTGAAGAAGCCTTGCAAAAAATGCGATCGCCATCCAAAATAAGTTCTGGATACGGTTTAATCCACGAGGCACTTTGAATTTTTGGCATGTTCACTACGTAATTCACTTTCACTTTGTTTGGGCACACTTTAGGTGTTCGGACTACCTACTGCAACCACACTGATACTAGGGATACTAGTAATTTCAAAAAGGATGCAAATAATTTATAGTAGAGGCGCAGGTAGGTATTCAAACCTCAGCTTAACAAAGCTATAAAAATCTCTTAAATTATTTAAATTAATATTTACCTGAATATTTTTGGATTATTGTTTATTGTATTGATGGGTTTAAACTTTTATGGCTTTATGTAGGTATTAAGCTGGGGTACCTACCTGTCCGAATGCCCATGTTAAGTAAATGACAATAAATAACAAAATTTCTTTATTTCTACTTTCCAAAATAGAAAATTATACATAAATATGTAAGATATGCAAAGAAAACCTACATATGCACTAAATGACCAAATTTGAAGATATATGCAAAATATGCAATTGCGTAAAATCCGGTCTTTAGTGATGAGACACTAAATATTAATATATTCTTTTGGCGATAACTCGGAAACGAATGAAGATATCGAATTCAGTCTTTCACTTTTTTTTCTTGAAAACCTAATTTGATTTTCGATTATGACATAATAATTATGTCATTACAGTTAAAATAGCGAAAGAAAAAATAAAAATATGTACCTATTTCTCCCTCCCTCCCTCCCTCTATAGCGAGGGCTGCGAAAATCATTGGCAAGTATTCTGTTTTAATCGACAAATCTTCCTTTCTTAAACGAGGCTGAGTTTGTCAAATTTGATAGAGCCAAACTATAATACTTATGGAGTCTTATAGCAGTATTATGAAGTCTTATCCTCCTTCTCTCCTGCCCTAATTTTGCATCTCACAGATAATGTGTTAGGTACACCAAAAAGATGTAAAAAAATCTAGTGAAATTACCAATGTACTATTGTGTTGATAGCTTTAGGTATATTTCATTTAATATTTAAGTATATTTTCCAGAGATATGCCTTTTTACATGGCCGTAGTAATTACGCTCCCTAGCGGCAGATTTAGGAACTTAAAAATTATGTCCAGCAATTTGCCGAAACTCCTGGACTATTAATTCCAGAGTTACGGCTCCTCATCACCCTTAATGAAACATCCGGTGCAAGGAGCCGAAATTTACAGAAAACAAAACCGAGGACCATGCTTCTCACTGTAGCCAGTGGCGGAGATGTGGGTAGTGATTGACAAATAAAAAAAATTGAAAAAATATACAGACTGTTTCGAGAAACAGTGTACAGGCTTCTAGGGTAGAAGAACATCGAAAAATAAGACGAAAAGTTCATATAATGGTGGGGTCACAAACGTATACCTAAAAAGATACCTACAAGGTGTTGAAATTTTATTTTTTATTTTTCCAAATAATTTTTGAACGAATCGAAAGATCTGCGCAGGAAATTTGAAAACTGTAGTTATTTTGGGGCGAGGAATTGAAACATTTCGCGTGATTTAAAATTCATAACTTTATTGGCTCCAGGTGTATCTATTCTTTTTATATACTTGTGTTTTCCTCTGTAATGTGAAAAAGGTGTACTTTGTAGTAACCATTTTATCCAAGTAAGAATTTAAGTTTTATTAGTGTCTTCAAGATATGTACAAGTCTAATTTTTGAAGTATCCTTTAAAACCTCAATATCTTATGAATCTCCTGCAGACCTTCATAAGACTTTCTTAAATCAAAAGTGGAGAACCTTATGATGCTCTTCAGGAGCAAAAATAAAAGAACGCTTAAAACCTTTTACCCCTATGTAAATTCCCTCACAGTATTCTTCAAGTTATATTTAAGAATATGTTTGAGACATCAATAAGAAGGCCTTAAGAGTCCTTGTATGTAATAGTGATAGCTTAGTCTTAAAGGTGACTTGTATTACCGCTTTTAGTTTTATTAATATCTAGTTATTACTTCTCGCCAAGATTTATTTTACTTAAGATATTGATAACTGCCTCATGGAATGTATATCCACCATGTTGATAGATTATCGTAATATATCCTTTACAAAAGTACAGACTTAAGTATAGCGTTAACGGAAATCGGTATATACGATAGGCTAAAAATCCAAACGCTCACTAGTACACTGATTAAATATTACATGATAGCCCTAAAGAATCAATGCGCTTCGCCAACTCAACAAATTCTTTACAAAATTGCGTGCTTCTTAAAATAATATTTTTGCAAAGATGCATAGGTATTTGTATTTGAAAACCACTCCAATTGCTTCCTCTTATTAATAATTAAATAATGTTAACATTTTACGATCATTTTAAGATGAAATATGTCATTAATCTACAAAATATTTCACAAGGCTGAATAAAGATATTCTTCATACATTAAAAAATATGGCGGATTTTGCTTAAATTCATTATGGTATTGAGACTAAGTTAAGCTTAAATACAAATGTACTTAGTATTGGTGTAATAAATACGATCTTAAAGCATATTTGATTTTACAAAGAGAAAATAGTCTTACGCAAGACAATTTATACCTCATCAGGAGCTACTAGTCTTATTCTAGAGTATTATAAGACAATATATCTTATCTTAGTCTTCTAGCATGCGTCGTCAGGCGCACCACTTGCGCCAGATATTTGTGAGGAATACATAACCTATAAATTTATAAGTAAGTATGATTTCCCACTTCCTACCTAGTGTGCGGCATCTTGTTGTGCTTCTGCCCTATTCCCTATAGTATAATGCCTTTTAAAATGTGCGCGCACAAACCTCTACTAAATCAAGAAACAAAATGGAGTCATTTGTTTGTAGCTACAAAGAAGAATGATGCAATAATAAATACAGATTAAAAAGTTTTATGGTTTACTTTAATTAGATAATACAGTCCTATTACTACTGATTTAAGGGTGTCTTGTCTTAATATATACTTGTTTTTGTCTCATTCAAGGTAAGCACAAGATTATTTTATTTCTTGTTTTATGATTACCTCTAACAAGAACAAAATTACTCAGTCCTAGTAATCTTAAGAATTATTCTTGAAGAATGCTATAAGACTAATTGTTAAGAACATTATAAGACTTTTAACACTTCCTTGCGGTTTATTAAAACCTCACTGAATTTAAGAGCGTTTTAAGAGTAAAAATTCTTATGAAGACCTCGAAGCATACCATTAATAAAACATACCTAAGTGCAAAAGCCCTTAAAGATAAAATAGTCTTATGCCCTAGTCTTTGAGAAAATTGTAAGACACGTTAATAGATGCTTTTCGTCTTTAAGAGTTAATGTTATTTATTAAGACATTAATAAGACACTTTTGCTTATCAAAGATCCAATAAAACCTTCATAAAACCTACCGAGGAGCATTTAGAATTTAAAATGTTACTTGGGAGGGATATTTTCACTTTGAAATTTCCATGTAACAAACAGCAACATTTCAATATAAGCTCGCACTCGTTCCCAGTACGTTTTGATTAGGACAGACAACAGTAAAACGCTTTTTAACTGAATTGGCTGTTATTTAATAAACCATTTTCAGTTTTGTATTAGTTAATTAATTTTAATTAATTAATTAGAATTTCTCATTTTGTACGATAAAAATTTAAACGCCTTGTATCTGAAAAAAGTGTACCTTAAATACTATTAGAATGCACGGCATTACAAATGTAATGAAGCTACCCCACCTCGAATGCCCATTACGACCTAAAATTGTCCCGTTAAGACATTAGATTGATTAGGAAGGGTTAGAACTGCACAAATTCTCGCTTATCTCTGTAAGTGCTTGTTCCAAACCGTAATTTTTGAATTTCCCGTAATCTCTCGTCCAAATGTAACTTGTGACTCCCCCGACAAACCGGCGAAGTTCTCTGGAAAATTTCCTTGCCTTGAATAATAACCCGAGATAACAATCTGATTTCGTGCGCCTGCCGTTTTTTTCTTCCTCCAAATCTCCTCCTTAATTTCTTATGCAAATAGGCACGGGTGATTAACGGGTCCCTGCCTTTCCTCTTTGTCATATTCCTCGCCCCGTCCGAAAAAATATTTATCCGGCTCGGAGTAAAATAATACTGCCTGGTATGGCCCAGTTTTTAAGAGCTAATTTTTTCGTTTATTTTTGATAACAAAAAGGTTGTTGACAAGTTCGGTAGGCAGCCCTTTGTGGTTTTTTATTAAGGATAAAGCCGACAAAATAAGTAACTAAAAGCAGAACTTATAAATGCTCTCTCATCGGCCAGACCTATCGTCACAAAAGCGCATTCATTTCATGCGCTATACCTACAATAATTATAGCCTTGTCTATCTACTAATGAATGTTCACTGGCCAGTGTGGAGAATTCAGGGAGAGATCAGAAATGTTTCGTTGATTATATTCCATCCGAGTACTCAGACGTCTCCAATGCTTTGTCTATATACTGACCAGAGCCAGTAGTGTCTATCTACTGGCTATCTACTGCTACTGACTAGCTGACAGCGCCGCCTGTCTCTGAACTCTCCATACTAACCAGTTGTTGAATACCTTTCGTTAGTCTATACAGTGTCCTCCAAAAAGATCTTTCCAAAGGGGGGAAATTTTTTATAAACGATTTATTTCGAAATTTTATTTTGGGGTTACCTTTTTCTTTAAAAAATATGAAAAATGACTGACTCAAAAGTAGGCAATGTGACTTTAGTTATCTGTCAACAATGACATTTAAAAAATATAGGTATCGCTAAAAATGGGTTTATTTGTTAAAATATCAATAGTATATTTCATTTCGGGTCAAATAAATTAAATTGACAAAAAATAAACAATGCAGACAATATAGTGTTTGGTATGTATGATGCGTTTCCATGGTTACTCTCTAATTATTTCAAAGGTGCTTTGTAGTAAATTAGTTATTGTCAGATAAGATGAATAAAACGTCAAAAATATATTACAGAAATGTATCTAAATATTGAAACACTTACGAATTAAAATACAAAATAGGTAGGTACATGTTAAATATCAAAGAGCATATAGAGTTTCTTAAATTTAGTTTACTTTGCTGTATATTTCTATTTTAAAGCCATATATTCGGTATTTTTATTCAGCGCACGGAAAGTTTTTCCATGCGCTGTTTCCGTGCGCTAGCCCGAAAAACCCCATCTTTCATTATTGCTAAAACAGATGAAAATAAGGTGTTTTCAAAGAAGTATAATAAAAAAGGTTTTACTTGAAAAGTTGTTCCTTTTTTAATTGTACGTACGTGTACCAAATCTGAATGCTCTACTAAAAGATTTAGTTTTTTGTCATTTTTTAATGTTTATGAAATTTCTGAAAACTTTAAAAACTTGTAAGTTCGTAGCATTTAGGATATAAATTTAGTTACATAACATTTTGCAGTTCTAAATTGATGCCAAAATAATAATAAATTAAAATATCGTCAAACTATTTAACCTATCTAACTAAAATACTGGACTTTTAGGGAACCTTTCAGTTCAATGTTGTATTCCAGCTAAAAAACGCCCTTTAACCCTCAACAAATTTGCTGGACCATAGGGAGAAATAGATAGGAAAGCCATGGAAAGAGTTTTATAGGTTTTAAATAAAATTACACCAACAAAATGGGCATAATATTATCTAACATTTCACCCAGGTCATTTCTTAAAAAAATTAAGTATCGGTCAGCGTTTAAGTTTTCTCTCAAAAAGTATGGTCCCGTTATTCCGTTATGGCGTAAATATGCCGCAGAAAATATTTGTCTTGAATGAGTGGTCGCGGCATTCAATAACAAAATGAGGGTTTTCCCGATCCCGCACTATCTGCAATTTTGAGAGAAGTGAGATTTTGAGAGAAGTGAAGGTAGCTTCATAGGTTCATAAAATATTATATGGAAATCTAAATTATTCTTCATGTTTTCCTTGAAACCACGCAGAAAAACTAAACCGATCGGCAAAGCCCCTTTTTTCAAGGTATTAATAAATTTTGGCTTCTAAGCCCTAAATTTATTTTCCTCAGAATTCTTAATACGCTGCTTTTACTAACACTCGTCCTTCGGTTAATTTGGGAAATACTGGATTCTCCACGTTGTGTCACATCTATTCAAACATTATGTCGCACTTCTTTATAGACCGTCAGATATTGACAGATTTAGGTGCCCTATTTTCAGTGGTGTGCCTGTTATCGAAAATACCTTTCTTTAATTTTACGAATTATAATCCCAAAGCTGAAAATACCACGACTGCGCAGCAGGAGTGGTATTTTCTTTTTAATTTCTGTATTAATTTTTTCTATGTTTAAATTTCTGTATTAATTTTTTCTATGTTTAAATTTCCAAAACGAATTTCTGTATTAATTTTTTCTATGTTTAAATTTCCAAAACGACTCATTTTGAACGAGTTTATTGACAACTTCGACTGTAGCGTTCGAGTAAACAAACATGACGCTTGGGTATCCAACCCTGTCGGCGTTGGTTTATTTTCTGAATGTGTCATAAATTTAAACGGAGGCGGAGGTCTAAATAACAAGAATTTAACAATGTAAAAGTTATATAAATTCATTGATATAATGCTTAATAATACCGCAACATGATTTATAAGCTGCATAATTTAGATCAGTGTGAAACACACAAACTTTAAGAAGTAGGTACGTGTTTGTATCCAGCAGATTCGCGGTTGCTAAGCAACGAAGTGATAATTTGCACAAGTGCAATTACCGGTAATTGCACTAGTGCAAATTATCGCCAGCAGAGGCATATCATTGGTTGGTTTTTTATGGAAGGAGCTACCTTATTGGATGCAAGCAGTATGAGGGAAATAATTGCGGTAATTTCACTTGTGCAAATTATCACTTCGTTGCTTAGCAACCGCGAATCTGTTCGAGACAAACACGTACCTACTTCTTAAAGTTTGTGTGTTTCACACTGTTCTAAATTATGCAGCTTATAAATTATGTTGCGGTACTATTAAGCATTGTATCAATGAATTTATATAACTTCTACATTGCTAAATTTTTGTTATTAGACCTCCGTCTCCGTTTAAATTTATGACACATTCAGAAAATAAACCAACGCTGACAGGGTGTAGGTATAATCGCATTTGCCTTGGATATCCAAGCGTCATGTTTGTTTACTCGAACGCTACAGTCGAAGCTGTCAATAAACTCGTTCAAAATGAATCGTTTTGGAAATGTAAACATAGAAAAAATTAATACAGAAATTATTAAACCGTATTCGAGAAATAATCTCGACAAATACCACTGGTGCCGGAAATTTTTCTAGATAATTTTATTCTCAAGCCCTATTTTGCCCATTAGCAAAACCACTCGTACAAATTGGGCTTTTATTTTCAGAGATAAAATCCTGAGAGCGAAGCTCGATGGATTTTATCAGAAAATAAGAGCCCAATTTATACTCGTGATCTTTCTAGACAAAATATAGCCCTTTCGAAAAAATTATCGATAAAATGTCCTGATATTACATACGAAAATACCACTAGTGGTATTATCGCTGAAATCATCACCTGATTGGTTAATATTTGAAAAATCATATCATTTCATTGGTTCATATTGGCAGGCGTTGAATTCTCGCATACAAGACTCTAAGAGGGTTGAAAAGTACCTCGATGCTGAGTGGAATGAAGGGAAATTTACGAGTGGCCCCTGGGGATAACTTATGGAAAATCGGGAAAAAAATCAGTTAAATTTTCCCAAATGTACTTATCCATTCGCGCCACTCAAGCCAATGTGTTTTCGGGCTAGTGACGATGTACATACGTTTTCATACATTCGATGGGCTGGTATGAAAAAATCGGTCAAAATCTAGACTTTTCTTTACAAGATTACGATTTCAACCCTTTAGCCACCTGCAACACTCAGACCTTTTTTTCCAAAACCAGGTTCTATTAGGTAATCATTTAATGAAAACGGCTTTCGTGAAAATATCGAATCGAATTGTGAAAAATGAAAAATCTAATTTTCCATACGTTATCCCCAGGGGCCACTCGTCAATTTCCCTTCATTCTACTCAACATCGATGTACTTTTCAACCCTCTTAGAGGCTTTTATGCGAAAATGGGGCACCTAAATCTGTCACTATCTGACGGTTTATTAGTATTTTTCCTGTGGGGTTTTTTAAAATTATTTAATAGTAAACCTATACTTTTACATTTTACTATAAAATTCTACTCAGTCGAGTTATGTAAATTTTTTCCGGATATCGTGCATTTCAAACAATTTCAATTTTGTCTTGCCCACTCAACATTTTTATCTTTCACCGTTTCAAGATTATTAAACTGCCTACTCATGAATATCGATTAATGCGAAATTGAACTGAAAGGTAATTATTATTTTGTTCCGTAAAAGTCAAGAATTCTGCTTAGATACGTAAAATAGTTTGATTATATTTTAATTTATTATTAAATGTAATGCTGCGAAATTTATGTCCTAAATCAACTTTGCAGTAAACATAACAGAATTTTAAAGCACTAATATATTTTTCTTTTGAAAAATAAATTTTCTTATCGGTAATTAGTAATAAAAAGTTATTAGAGGGTTCAAATTTGGTACACTTACTTAAAATTCAAAAAGAACCAACCTTTTGAAGTAAAACTTTTTTATATTTTAACAAATAAACTAATTTTTAGCGATATATTGTTTCAAATGTCATTTCATCTTTTTTCAAGGACAACTTAACCCCAAAATTAAATTTCAAAATAAATAAATCATGAATTAAAAATTTTTGCCCTATTTGTTTTGGAGGACACTGTATATAGACAAAGGTTGTATCTAGTAAACTCTGGTCTCTAGTTTTCAAATTACTTTTATGCAGTTCCTTTTCTTTTAGTGACGTTGATTATACAGCCATCAACGTTCTAAATGTTTACAATCCAGGCTTAATAAAAAAATGTTTGTCAAAAAAAAAGAAGCATGCGAGATTGGCCCGTTGTGTAAGCGCCAAATGCGACGAAAAAAGTTCCGGGGGCCGGGACACAGGTGCTCCGGAGGCCCTGGTAATGTTTAATCATCAATGCGGTCGTTACCGGACATTCTACAAAACGTACGCGGTTCTCTGTTCTTTTAAAGATAATGAAATGCGCTACATGAAAGTAGAGTGGCCACATCTGCCTAATTACGGAGTCCATTACGTTTCGCTGCTAGTGAACAGCGTGTGCGGGGACTGACGTTACTTAATAGTGCAGGTTTGTAATTTTTTTACGGGGAAAAAACGACTTAAAACGTATTATGTTTTAATTCACTTATAGCCGAAAAACCAAGCGCAATTTCTCTTTAAATAAACATACTAAATAGACTTTTTCTACAATTGCATTGTTTTAAAACAACAAGTGCGCACTATAATTTCTGGCACTTGACGCCGAGAAGAAGAAACGTCATCACCCGTGAGGGAAAAAATAAAAAAATATTTTTCATAAAAATATGACGAAATTGCTATTACACATAGAAACTTTCTTAGTACCATTGCTTCATGTGCGACTGTATGCTACTTTGCCGGCAATTCCAATGCATAGATAAGGTTGCGACCGCGCCGGTACCTCTATTTATGCGAATCGAAGGATTTAACAATCAGTGTGGAAGGTATTCAGGGACCGGCAGAAAGTTGGACACAAAAATTTAATATTTTTAAACTCTGATTTCGATTAATTTAAATTTCTAGCTGCTAATCGAACAAAATTAGAGTTTAGTAGCAAATTCATGTGTTATCCGATGATAGTTGCGCTTGCAGTATTTTGTTTTTTTTTTGTCATACACAGAGTGGTCGAAAAAATACAAAAAAAGTTAAATTTCTTTTTTTTTACTAGGTGGTTGTGAATTCAAATCTGACATCCACCTTTGATTCCAAACAACTTTTGCAAGTAACTTTTTACTGTATTTTAAAAAATAAGGGTACTTTACTCTTGAGATATTTTGACATTTTTGAATCTACCTCGTATCCAAAAAGAGATATTTAAATTTTGATATGTGCGTTTTGAGTTTGAAATGATGCACCAACTTTTATCAAGAATAAAATTTTCCGAGAAATTAATAATAAAAAAGTTTTCCATTTGTGTCCATCTTTCTGCCGGTCACTGTATAACAAAAAAAGATAGACTCTTCCGTTGCATAGATGGTAGATATTCTGAGAGCGTATTTGTTGTCAGGAGAAATGGCAATGCCCGCGCAGAATTTACAGAAACGAATACTCCAAATCCGCGAAGTTTTTAGAATTGTCCAGAGATTAAGAGATTTTGGAAACTTTTTACACAAACAGATAGGTAATGGATGTGAACAACCGACAACTCGAATAACTTCTGTGTGGAGGTGAATTAATGTGATTAGGTTATGATTAGTGCTTCCGTGCTTGGTGCGCCATTGCTATATCCTAGTACCTATGTGGTGGGGAAATTTGTAAATGTTTACAGATATTTTTCAATTGTCTGACGATGTGGCAACACTGTAGTACGAAGCCATCGCTTCAGTAATGAAGCGACCTCGCTACCACTGGCTTCCAAACTGTTTCTAAAATTCGAAACTTTTTTGAATTCTCTGCGCGTTTTAAAAAATACTCAAGGAACCAAAATGTGTCAATTTTGAACAGCTAAGTGGCGCTGAAAAAGAAATCGGCATCCATGGCCAATTTGTCGAACAATATTAAAAAATCTGAAATTGAGCAAAACTATTAATAGCCGTGGAAGTGGAATGTTTATTTTACGAGACATAGGAAATCCTTTATATTAAAAATTGATGGCACTGAGCAGTGGCGCAACCAGAAATTATTGTCAGGGGGGCTGGTTGACAAAGTTCATTTTGCAATGTTAAGAATTCCGCCGCAGGCGAAAATTTTCAAATTTTCAAGGTCAAACATTTTTAATTAACTAAAAAAATTCATGATAATTTAACTATGTAGTAACTGTAAGAAGTAGGTACTCTTTTTTCACATAAAAGCCCAAGAGAGAATTCCTTGAGTGATGTGGAAGTAAAAATAAGTTAGTGCCTATACATTTATTGCCACATCCTCTTAAAGGGCCAAATGTAGAATATATAGATAGGTAGGCAACTTCCTATAGAAATCCATTTCCTTGTGGATTCATAATTAGGGTTTCCAGTCCCGGTATTTAGTAAGGGGATGGTCCCGGGGTTTTACCCAAAAAGTGTGGTCCCGGGATTTTGCTCATGGTCCCGGAACCTTAAAAGTCCCGGATTTTTTTTATTACGTCATGAACACGCCACCACTGAACGGCCAACCGTGTGGTCGTGTGGTGTGGTATTATTACAATTTTTAATTTTAAACTGAAATAAGAATACTTACTTGTTATACATTTAAATTAGTTGGAGTTGGAGCTACATTAGTTGTGTGTTGTGTTTTTTAAATCATCTCAGAGTTTTACTTTATTTTGTGTTTGTTATTTTATAGGTACCTACCCACATTTAAATAAAAATATTTCTCTTGCTTTTCTTTAATTTTCTTCACAAAATTTGTTGTAAGAAACATCATCTTGATATCGCGACCATTTTTCGGGACTTTCGGGACTAGTATCTACCGGGATTTAAAATTTGGGACCCGAATACATTTTTTCGGTCCCGGGACTCATAATGATTATTAATTTTTAAAAGCAGGAATAATTAAAAGGAGATGTTCGTTTATTAAAATGCGCCGCATGCGAAATTTTTTAGAAATTTTAAGGACAGACAATTTAACTGAGGCGTAGAAAATTGTAAAGTTACATCACCACAATATGTTTCCTCTTCTTTTTTTCTCAATGAGACGGGTTTGAACACTCAACCCCCCCCCCCCTTATCTACGGCCAAGGCGTATATGAAGGACAGTAGAAAACAGAAGGCCAGGCGCATAGAATTCAGGTCAGATTGGTTTTAAGTTCGGCGCAGGTTTGGTTAGGTTTTAAAGCCCGCGGCGCGAAACGCGTGTGCGTGTGACTTGTGTTTCTGTTCTGTGCCGACTGCCGGCCAGACAACTACTAATCTTTCATTAAATGTCAACTACTAATGTGTACCACCGATATCCGATATCCGATATCCTCAATATCGTAAATTTGATAAATCATAACATAAACTTAAAAAATACAGGTTAAGGGGGGGCTC
The DNA here is from genome assembly GCA_963920635.1 of Pseudeuparius sepicola. Taxonomy (NCBI): domain Eukaryota; kingdom Metazoa; phylum Arthropoda; class Insecta; order Coleoptera; family Anthribidae; genus Pseudeuparius; species Pseudeuparius sepicola. The sequence goes on along the minus strand of OY987300.1, from coordinate 10,783,213 downwards.
GCCATTGTATGTTTGGTTGCCTGTATCAATGTATTTTTATTTCCAACTAGCTGGAAAAAGTAGCGAATTTCAAAGGATTACAAAAAACACGGGTATTTTTAAAATATCCATAGATACTAATGACACTAGTTTAAAAGTTATGGGCGAGATTTTTTTTTTGAATTTCAAACTTTATGCCGGCATAAATTCGTCTATTTTGTCTCTTGAGCCGGAATTTTACCTTCGTTAAGATTGGCATAGGTTTCGGAATATGCTCGGAACGAAAACACGGTAATAAACATTGTAATTATCCAGTCTTGTTGTAAATAAAAAACATAGGCAAAATACCCCTTAAATTATGCAGCGGGAATGCAAAAGTGTGGCTATTATTTATCAGATGGCGCGAAAAACAGACGATCGATGAACGGTTGACGCTGTTGTTACTGGTCCAGTTTAATAATTACATTATATTATGTTCATAGCTAAGCTGTCTGATTACTTTTTTATGTTTTTGTATTACTTCCATATTATTATATACTACGAATTGCGAATTTTTAATATTAAAATAATATAAAACTTCAAAAGGTATATTCGGGAGACCCTCGTAGCTCAAAGACTCCGATCTGTGATTTTAACCCCTCTCTTTTTAGCAATGGTTCATTGATTTTCAGCGTGAAAGGTACACGGCGGCACTAAAAACTGCTTTAGTTGACTTTGCATTATTTATACTTACGTGTGGGTTGGGTACTGTTATGTTCTTATAGTTATGTCGCCGTTATGTATTTTTCGTGAGGAAAACACAATCGTTAGCATATAAACTGACATTAGGGGAGGATTCATGTCTATGTCTCTATATGTATAGGTATGTCGAAAATTATCTATACCGGGTGTTCCATTTTAATAAATGCAGCTATTATAAATATCTCAAAAATGAAAATCACAAAAAAATCACATAAAAGTTGAAGCATATTATGAGGTGCAATGTAAGACGCACGTTTTCACTTGTAGGCAGACGATGTTTTCAAGGTCACTTGAATGTCTACTGTGTTTTTTACTGTTACAGGCACATTTTCTGTAGGCATAGTATTGCGCTGGTATTGCTGGCTTAAAAGTTCTACAAAATTATGTTTAGTTTTTTCAATGAAATGAAACATGGTCTTTTATGTGTACATAAGGTGTTTCTTCGTTCGCATTAACATTAACACAAACACACATTTTAAGTAACGCAATAATTAAGATAAATACATATCTCGAAAATAAAAAATGAAAAAGAAAACGATATATTGATGCGAAAGAACATCTTCTGTACCTATATGTTAAACATATACAGTGTGACCTCCGCTAAGGAGTTACCACCCTGGTAAAATCTTTATTTGTTTACCGATTTTGATAAACTGTTTTTTGTTAGGTTCAAAAAGCACATTAAACAATGTGTGTAACTTTACTTTTGGGCTGTAATCATGGCCACCTGTCAACACATGGGCTCAATTTCAAAAAGTACTATTATTTTTTTAATAATATTTTTATTAGGTACAGGGTGTCCGCCTGAAGGTGATAGGAACATTCAATTTAACCATTCCGTATTTTTTGAGACAAATTAATGATTTAAAAACCAGTTTGTTGCAGTTTTTTCCAAACAATGTAATGTCGTTTGGAAAAAAACAATCGAACGTCAAACAAAAGTTATAACCAAAAAACCTTTTTGGCAAAAATGAAGCTGGTGCAAAATGTATCTTTTTATATATTAATTTAAACATATTTTTTTATTAACGGATAATAATAGAACACATATGCAGTTAACTTTGGGGTTACCTTTCGATTAAAAACGAGGAAAAATAACCGACTCAAACGTGGTCACGTGACTTTCGCTATCTGTCAAAAATTATATTCAAAAAATAAAATCCCTAAAAATTGGCTTATTTGTTACAATTTCAAAATATTTAACTTGAACAAGTCGTTTCTATTTTATTGTTACATAAGCCCCTATTTCCTATTTATAAAATTTCTTAAAATTTTAAAAAGTCATTACTTCGTAAAAACTATGTTATATCACTAGCTATACAACATAATATATGAGTATCATTCTATAATTTTTTTACTTTTTATTATTACTAAAAAATATGGATAAGAATATGTCTTTTTCAAAAGAAAATTATATTAACGCTTTAAAATTCTATTATGTTTGACACAAAGTTGATGTACCGGCAAGCATTTAGGTAGTACCATAGAAGAATTTACGTAGTACCTATAAATTTATTTACATTACATTTTCCATTACTCTAAATGTATGCCAAAATAATACATATATTAAGATATCAGCAAATAGTAGGTATTTCACGTATCTAACAAAATTCACAACTTTACGTCAACTTTGGATCAAATACAACAGAATTTTCATTTCTTTCGGTTTATCAATATTAAGTACTTAACGAAAAGTTAATAGAATGATAAAAGATAAAACTATAGTGACATAAATTCTAAATGTCAGTTAGGGTAAGTATTGTGATCATTCATGCGGTTTTGAGGGAGAATTATTATGTCATGACAGTAGATTTGACAGCCGGTAGGTAGTCCTCTTACTTAATATTTTACTCAACAATATTCTTAATAACTATGAAAAAATATATAAAAATAAAGGAGCGTAAATATTCATATTATTATTTTGTGTTTAACAATTCACAGTTTCACTCCCAAAATACGCCAGGATGGGAGCGATGTACTGTTATTTGTATAAAAAAGGGGGTCGGTCCGCCTGCCTCCCCCTAGACCCCTGGTTCCGACCAACGACCTTGTCGGGCAACAAAACAACTTATAAGGAACGGAAACTTATTTTAGCAAGGCGAAACATTACTTTTTATTCTCGCTCTGTACCAATGGCCGCTCTCCAACTCCAGCGCCATCTTACAGACACTTGCGCAATTTTTGCACTCCAGTACCCAATTTCTGTTTTAGCAACATTTATCCTAGTTAGGAACACGGTCAAATGAAGGTCGTCGCGAGGTGATGATGTTTTATTTCCGTCCTTAAACAAAATACAAATCATTCGGTCTTGTAAAGAAACGATACTGTAGCATTGTTCTTATCTAGCATTGTTTAGCGCTTTTTCGCTTCGTTGGTGCGAGCTCGGGGGGGTGCAGACTGGCAGCCCCCCCCTCGTTGCGCCACTGGCACTGAGAAGCTTTCTCCGTCCAGGTGCTCAGATAGTTTCAGCAAATTGCACAGGATCTTCGGCTCTCTTGAGAGGATGAAAATGTTTGTCGATCTGAAGTTTTTTTTAGCACAGCGCGAAAAGTTTTGTATGGAAGCTCATTTTTTTTAACGTCGCCTGGCTGGCCAAAATTGCCATATTTTATTTTCTTACGTATTTTCTGTGCGGCCCAAAGTAAGCGAGAAAACCGCTTAATAAGAAATAAACAAACAAATCCATAGCCTCAGGAGAGAGTACTCAATTGCATAAAGCTACTTAGTGCCATCAATTTTCAATATGAAAGTTTCCATCTATGTCTCAAAATAAACATGCTACGACTGTTAATTGTTCTGCTCAATTTGAGTTAGCAAAATTTCCACATTTTTGTTTCTTACGTTTTTTTTTTGTAGGGCGCAAAATAAGCGAGAAAATCGCGGTGGTACTTCTAAAAAAAACATCCTAGCCCTTCGATACCTACCTCGTTTACTTTTTCCAACGTAAGGTTAACCGAGCACTCAGGCCCGAGTTCAACCCTTAACAAGGAGCGCGGGGGCCCCATCCTTCGCGCCCCAGTTCAAGACAATCAGCGGCCCTAATTGGGTCGGCTAATTGTTACAGGGGGCGCGAAAATTCTCGCGCCCTCCCTCGCCCCCTGCCTGAATTATGCACACGTCGATTTCGTGCCACGTCCCGCCTTAAGAGGCTACGATACTTATGAAATCCGCCCGAAATGCCCGACTCAATTCAGGACAAACGTCGCTCGATTAGATATGCCTATCCTTTTCCTTCCTCTGGTCCCTACGACTCCCCACTCCAGCCTGCCCCTTCATAGTGCTACGATTGAGGGGCAGGCCGGCCGTGGGTACTACACTGAGAAAAATCTGGCACTTTGTAAAAAAACCCTGTTTAATTCAATATGAGATATTATTCCTCAAACTCAAGCAGAAGCTTTTTTGTAACTAACAATAATCAATTCAATTTCAATTGATATTGAATTCTAATGAATAATTTAAATGTAATATTTTATTTCAATAAATAGCGTGTTCTGGAATTGATTCTATAATACTTCTTTTCTAAGCACATTCTTTTGTCAGAACAACATAACGTTTCATGGTGTTGAATTGAATAGGGATACATTTAACTGTTCATTATACTGAAATTACAACTATTGTCACTGATTTTTTGATGGATTTGTAATACTTAATTGTGGGTACTAATATCAATTATAGCCATTCACTTGCAGTGTTCATTATGACTACGAACGATATAGAGTGTAGGGTTGATTCAAAACCTTTAATTTGCGATCACTGTGTGCACTCCTAAGTTAACCCCCAGTTAACCCTGAAAAAATCAGCTTGTTTTAAAGAATTTTTTTTTACCCTTATAAAGCACTTTAGATAGTGGTGATCTTTTACCTATATCTCGTAAAGTATTGAAGTTAAAAAAAAAACTTCATGAGGGAAAGTTGTAGAGAACGTAATAATGTATACATAAGAAGAAAAAAAATTGTACACATGAGAAGAAAAAAAATTGCAAAAAAATGTTTGCAAAACCACTCCTATTGCGGGGTTCGTAACACGACTTCGACGGTGATTTTTTGGGGTTATACTCAGGACGCTACCCACAACCAACCCTGAAAATATCTACCTGTTAAGAATCATTTTTTTTTTCTACCTCTATAAAAAAATTACAATTTGCTTGGACTATGATTACTTACATTGATGAATATAAAAGTTGCCATTAAGTTATTTTGTTCATCCAATGAATTATAATGTTTTTTCAGTTGCTTCTGGGGTACTCTTATATAGTTTGGAGTAGTCTGAGGGTGAGAATTATTATTATTCAAATAAAATAAATTTAATTGTTTAAATAAAACATAAGATATTTTAAAACCGAGGTTATGCTTTCATTGTAGTATGCCAATTTTAGTATCGAAGTGACAATACGTCTTCTTAACGGAAATTCAAACTATTTTAAACTTATGGGTTCATCTGCAATTACGTCAAAAGTATAGATTATATTGTTGGGACCACATGGATTTGCTTGTATATTTAAAGTAGGTAATGGAAAAGTGACTATATACACGAACTCACTAAAATCACAACAGTCTTTTTCCTGTGTAGACGTGTAGATAATATGAAATAATAACTCGTGCCGGCCGCCGCCGACGGCCGCCGGGGTCACACGAGTCTCGCCGATGCCGACGAAGAAGCGCGAATATATATTTAAAAAACGGCGGTGGCCTGTTTGCTTTATTGCAAAAATGATATTTTTCAGGGCGTTCACTTTTCGTTGGCAACACACTGCATAGCTTTTTGGCGTCGAAGCAATTTTACTATTATTTTTCATATCAGCAAAGGTGCATGCTATGAAGGGTTCGTGTATAAAAAAAACTTCTGTAATTGCTCAATTATAAAATCTAAATTAACGATTCGATTACCGAATTCTTCTTGAACCACATTAGGGTCAGTTGAACATCTATTAATGTTTGATTGGATAATTGTTCTGCATAATAGTGTTGCTACGACTAAAAAAGTGCGTCTAAAGTCTACTTCTTCAAAATGTTTTATATAACTACACTACACTGTAAGAGTTCACTTTAGAGGGATTAGAGTGAATAGGCCATATTATATCACAACGGTTTCGTTAATCTATAAAATTACATCCTCAAGGACTAATTTATAGAGTTACGAAACTGGTCTCCCTTTTTAAATAAAGTAATAGTTGTGAGATAATAGGAGCTATTAATTTCTAATCCCTTGTAAATGTTCCATTCAAAGCCCTGTTTTTCCCAGAAAGTTTGTTTCCCAAACCCTATGCACCTTCAGTACTACTTATACCTAAATCCGAATAAGTGTGCAAAATGCAAAATATGTAGGTACCCCTCTCTCAAATTCTGGAAACCATATTAGGTTCCTACGGGAATAAAAGCACTCAAGCCCACAAATTACTCCTATTGGTTTCACTACATGTGACTGTTGTGACATCATTATCAAACATTATAGGTATTCTTGCCCTGACTGCGGTTCAGTTTCAGAACCTTATTCTGACAAATCTGAATTATCGAACATCCTAGAAAATGTATTAAAATGTCATAAATTCGACAGACTGGAACAATAAAATGTACTATTTTTATTTTGCCCGATTTTCAACTCCAATGACTTTCGAACAATCTTCTAACGAAGAAGTTTCTAAAACTGACTGGATGTCAGAATTATTATCGTTCCCTCTGGAAAGTATATAAATTAGCTTTTATCATGCAGCGATTTACATAGGAATTCGTTTTCAAAAAATGCTTCACATGACCCATTTATTTGGCAAAATTATTACTTGTACCTATCACATTTTTAAAGTAAAAATCAAGCGCACAATTTGGTCTAGAATTTAAATTTACTCTTTTTGCATGACCAGGCCATTTTATGCCCTAGGGATTAAACCATTTTACACAAAAGCAAAAAGTAGGTACTTTGTGAATAATAATTATTTATTTTCTAAAATTTATTTGTGGCGCAATGGATTAATAATTATTTATTTATAATTCCTGGAGGAATAATAATAATGAGTATTATTATATGCCAGTCGACATACATAATGTCGCGGTAGAAAATATTTTCTTCGGGTACTCGGAAATATAAATATTTGCTAACATACTAACATTCAAAACAAGCGAAACACAAATAAGGGAGACTGAGACTAATAAAATGAAAAATGAACCATCTGATATCGATTGAAAGTTCTCCTGACGTGGTTTCCGAGCCCGGTGAGGTACGCCGAAGTAGGGGGAAGTAGGGGAACCACGAGTTCCAGCGAACGCTCGCCCGCCCGCCTATCTCCGTACGTCTAATTCCTGCTCGAATGGCCAATTCACGGATCATTTTATTGCCGGGCAATGGGTTCGTAGTTTTCAAATCATAGCCAAACGAACAAACGTATCGACTTGAAAGTAGTCTTAAAATAATGTTATAGAATGCCTCAATCGTCGTTGTGTCCTTCGAATTATTTTTGAGCGGTGGAAATACTCGAAATTCTTAACCGAATATAGTCGAATTTCGGGTATGTTTGGCATTTTTTTTCACAGTGTCGCATTAGTCCTGCACAGTTCGTGATACACAACGACGATTCTTCGTAGTTTTATCTAAGCCACAAAAAAAAATCAAGTGAAAATATTAAGAAATGCAAGTAGGAGATGTAAACTACGAAACCCTTGAAAATGGGGGGTATCGTAGCGCCTTAAGGGGGCTTCACACCGCAGTATATTCGTCAATATCGCTCTATAAAAAGTTGTTCGATGAATACGTATACAGGGGAATTTTTATAGGTGGTATTAAATAGCAGCTTTTCCAGCCAGAGAGTCGTTTATTTATAATATCATTACCAAATTTGTTATTTCCGAGCTTTCGCTCTGGATTGAGGCGTTCTTTATTCATTGGGATTGAGAGCTTCTTCAGGGCTGTAAGTTAAAATTTATTTTGAAAAGAGATCAAAAGCGAAAATAAATATACTTACAATTAACTAATGGAAGTATCATTAATACATAATCTCCAATTTGTAGGTGTAAAAATTGCCAAAAAAGTAGTAAATATGGTGGAAAATTTCATTTTTACGACGTTTGTAGAAAAATTGTAAATCAAAAATGACAATAAATGTTTATATAACAACCGATGTGAAAACTTGGAAAAAAACAAAAAAATATTTTTTAGGTCATAAATATTACAAATTTCTTAGGTTATAAATATGACAGAAAATCAAAAATATATTAAATCATAAATATACAAGAAAATTTGGAAAAAAGTTCTATTGTTTATCAAGGTACAAAATACAACTTAAATCTTTAATGTCAGTTCTTTTATTCATTGAGTTTGATTCCATTTGTATTTCAACCATTTCTAATAATTTATAATAATTACTTTCGTATTGCAATATTTTAACTGCATCAAAATTGATATTATGACCAGTGAAAGAAACATGTTCCGAAAGAGCAGACGAGTTTTTATTTAATCTACTATCACTTTTGTGTCCAGAAATTCGATTCTTTAAATTTTGAGACGTTTGGCCAATATATTTTAATTCACAGTTACGACAAGGGAGACAATAAACTACATAAGATTGATATAAAGGGTCTTTTAATTTAGTATAAAGTTTGAATATCGGTTTCACATTTCTTAAAGCAATTTTCACATTTTCATTTTTAAAAAACTTTATGATTTCAGGAGTTAATTCTTCAATGTATGGAAAAATTTATAAAAAAATTTAACCGGTTGAAAATTTTGTGAATTACTATCATTGTTGTTATGATTATTGTTGATAACATTATTTGCTACATTAGTTCGTGTATTAAACAAAATTTTATTAATGTATCTTTCAGGATATGAATTAGCAATGAGAATGGTTTTTAACCTATTAAAATTAATTAATTTCAAAGAAGGGTGGACTAACTTTTCTATTCTATTTTTTAAGGCTAAAATAAGATTAATTTTCATACTATTATTGTGATAAGAAAAATAGTTAATGTATCTTTCTGAGTTAGTTGGTTTAATATAGGAGTACCAATCAGTAATTAGTGAGTCATTTTTTCTAATATTTTTAATGTCTAAAAAGGTATAGAATTATTACATTCTTTTTCAACAGTAAACTGTAAATGTTCATTATAATTGTTAAAAACTTATACAGGGGATTCAGTTTTGTTCTAGGACACATCAAAAAGTGATAGAAAACCTTACAAAATTACTATTTTGTGGTATACATTTTTATCCACAGCGATCTCGATTTCGAAATACAGGATGTTTAAATTGTCAAAAATTCTAACATTTTGTTTTTTTTTCGACCGTTAATAAAGATATTCAAACCAAAGTGATATGGGTATACTCCAAATTTGTTTTATCAAGATAAATACTAATACGGAACTGTAGAGAATTTTATTTTATGCACTTGGGTAACTTTGTTATTTGGCAAGTATTGACGAGAACTGACTAAAATATTATAGTAATTCAACAATCTGAAGGCGTCACTTCTTAAAATTAAATAATTTTTCTACTCGCATTTCTAAAAATCAAAATTTGCCGTAAAACTGTGGCAGATGGAAAAAAGTTAAACGTTAATAATTTTGAGAATTTAAACACCCTGTACCTCGACAATGAGGACAAAAAGTTTCAATAAAAGAATCTACAAATGGGACAAAAAACGTTAGATAGATAACATAGCCCAATAGGTGTCTATTAAATAATAGGGCACTTGACGAAATTTTACAAACTTGATAAAACAATTCTTGGAACACTTGCATAAGAACCTACGATTGTTTCTAAAAATAATATTTACCTAATTAGCAAGCGTTTAGACTTTCTTCGAAATTTGGAGGAAAAGCACTTATCTATGACGTCGCAAGTGTTTTAAAAAGGCAATTTGGCAACAAGGCGATGACACTAAAGTGTTCTGAGACATAACCTTATTCAGGAAAGTTGAAATTTCAAAATTCTAACCTCAAACCCCCAGACTTAGATTGTCCCGCGAAACCACATTTAGCCAAGAAGTGTTTTTTTTTTCTAAATATTTAGTCGCGTTTTTCTGCAAATTTGTTTGGCAAGGTTGGTCCGACGTACGGAATTCGGGCTCAGTACTTCTAAGCTCTATGACGCCTTCATTAAAGCGTCTTCAAGATGGTCCCTAGCCCCAAGTCCTCCGTTTATTAATAACTCATAATACTTTACTACTACTACAACATACAAACCTTTGCAGTTTTATCCAACGAATTACGGTAGACGTGCATGAACATCGGATTATTAGATCCATGAAAGCATCCAATTTCGGCAAATTATCGGATTGCCCTTTCACGTAATCCTTGTCTGTGATAATTTATCTACACTGCACAACTAACAACACGAGAGCTACACAAACAATATCATGATAAATAGGAAAAACACTTCAAACAATCGCACAGATATCTACTAATGTTTTGACTGAGTGGCATACGGAATGACAGCATGAGGGGACGTCGGGTATGCGGCTTGGGTGGGCGGGTGGCGTTGCCACATACGCGAATATTTCCGCATTATTGAAATCTGAATATTTATCGTATATTTTCCACATACATATATTTTAAACAACGTGTCACGTGATAGAGATGAACGATATAGTTTCCAGCGTGTGGAGCATAAACAGACACTATTTTGCTAGAGGATTCAATACACAGAACACTCGTAATACAAAAGTATTTATGTGATAACATTTCAATAGAAAAGTAAAATTCGCTTTTGTTCCACGAATTGTTGCAAACGGGCACCGGCAACATTGCAATGCCGTTTCTCCTGACAGGCACAGGGGTTGCCACGTTTGGCGTTCTGGACAATAAAACGACAAACTGTAGATTTCAGCCTAAAGAAAATTGAGCAACTTCGTCTTTAATTATATCATAAATAAATAAGGGATAAAAGCCGCTGTTTCATTTATTACGTGTTGTGGGTGCATCTACTGTAAACTTAGTACGATTTTAGAGCAATTAAAAATGGTATCCTATTCTTTTACTTCCGGTAAGCAATATTTTATTTTCGTAAAGTAATTTTTGCGGTGGTATGAAACCAAAGTAAAAATTAGAGTGTAGATCCGCCTTAAGGTTGAAAAATGGGGGTGAGTGGCTCAAGTGCGAAACATTGTTATCCGCCACCCATAATTGCAAGGTGCCGGAAACAGGAAGTGATTTTTTGTTAAAATTTTTCGCGCAATTTTTTTTATGGCTATACACAATTAAAAATCGCTTCGTAACTACAAATTTTTGCATTAACACATTAGCAGGTAATAGAAGTAACTTTTAAATTTAGTGTTGCATTTTTAACTATACTATATGTAACAAAAAAATGTAAAAATGAGATCTGGACAGGTTTAATTCCAAATAAATTTTGATTTAGTATTTTACTGAAATAAATTCAGTAAAAAACAGGGGTTTTCCTAAAAAAAACAGACAGGTCAATTTTTATTTTTAGTGGGATACATTTTGAAAATTTTTAGCAAGAGAAAACAACTTTATTGGAAAAAAAATTACTTCTTGTTCCGTGATAAAAGTTACATTTAAAAACGTGTTCCAAAATTCAAGTTTCTAGATTCGTACTCGAATAACTTTGGAGGGGAGATTTAAATGGAAAAATTTTACATAAAAGACCCCCCTTAAAATCACCTGTAAAATCAAATATGTAACACCAACATGGCTTTTCAGAATCTGCTTGTCGAAAGGCGTCTAGTGACTCTAGGAAGGAGCAAATTTGGGCTCGTTTCCGTTTTTACAGCGGCGTGCACCTTTAACACGTTAAGCCCCAGGCTGCCAAGAAACGAGTTTTACCTCAGACCAAACAACTTTTTTTGACAACTTTATGTTAAGATGGCTGTTACTGTTTCAACTTACCCTAGTTAAAATTAAATACAAACTTTTTTGGTTAAATAAAGCTGTGTACCAATATGGCACACAAAAGATTTTTGTTTCTTATAGGAACGTCCTGCGGACCGTGCGTGCCATATTGTGTCACAATTAAAATGTTTCTTTATTATAATATTTTTAATGCCAACACGGTTTACAAAAAGTTCCCCTTCTGGCAACCCTTTTTTCCTTTCATTCCGTGACATTTTACCTTTATACAACAATTATAATCTACTAAAATAAAGCGCAAATTATCCAACGACGTTTACGTGTCAAAAATCAACTGTCAACTAAATAACCTAACCACAAAATAATCCTTGTGAATTAACGGACTAAGCGAATTTTTTGTTTACCACAGACCGGACGATTCCATTACACCATAAGGAAATAGGCTAGCTGTGCTCCTGAGAGAGCCACACCAACTTAAACACAGCCGGCTACTGTGGCCATATAGGTACACATGGTCTACGGATAAACTAAAACCTATATGGTACACATGGGGCTTAACGTGTTATTTCGACAAACTTATCGAGGCAGAAATCCTCATTTTTCGTGAAATCAGTGCCTACAATACAGGCAAAAAATTATAAGGCACGTTTATGTCTTTAAGTTTAGGAATCCTTGAAAATACAGCAATTCTAATTTTAAATTTTTAATTATGAAGAAGTAGGTACCTACACAAACGCCTATGCCACTTTGGTGCATGGCCTCAAAAGTTAATCTAAATATCAAAATTACTTACTGATGGATTATTATCCTCAAACATTTTAGTTTTGTCGATCAGGGAAGTGCCACAAGCCGCAAAGCTAAGCATGATAACCCGGAAAGTATCTAAATACCACATACTGACACTTATCAGCGTGTCAGATATCAAAATATTGTGTCAAAACTTGGTTACTACTCAATGCGATTTCCGTCTCACGTATTTTATAACACACATAGCTTTGGCTCCTTTCTGGGATTTTTTATTCAAGGAGTGAGACCTATGTATGCCGGGTGTTCAATTTCTCTACTCTTCGGGACCGATTCGGATTCGGATGGCTAGGCTACGAACCCCCGGGACGGTTTGTTTCAAATCGGCGTTCTAGACACGAAAAAACCCGCTCTTTTGTGTGCCGTTGCCCTTTCGCGAGAGGTAGCGAGCGGGTTCGAGCCGTTTCAACGCCGGATTCGGGTTTCGGATGACATTGCACTGACCTAACGCACCACGTTCTCACGGGGGGAAGCAGAAGACCTTCGAATGCATCCGTTGGCAATCACCCGGCCCATTTCCGACCGCTAATCGAGTCAGTTTTTATATGTAAATTAAGATTATTGAGTTAACTTTATTCATTATCGCAGTATTATTGAAAGACTAGTGATTGAACATAGTGTAGGAATTTACTGGATTATTCAACTGGTTTTATTCATTTCATTAGCATCTTCCACCGTATAACAGTGTATAGCTCAAACCTTTTGAATTGGAAAGAAACGAGTACATAAGGTATATCGTGCCCAGAAATGAAGCTATGATCTATATTATTTAATTCCGACATGAAATAAAGATAAACAAACCGCTCCGCGTGTTACCATACTATGAGGCGTGGCCCCCATTATTTACAAGCAATCAGGCTGAGACAAATCATCTGCCAACGACTTAATACTATAGAGTGAGGTCAGGACAAGTCTGCTGATGGTCTATGATACCTACGTATATATGCATACAATACACCAGATTTGGTTCGAACATCTTTTTTAGTTTCAGAGACATTTCGAATTTTCATTTCGGAAAAGTTCAAGAACGAAAACGAAGTAGTTGTGGAAATGTCTCCGAGTTGGCATACTGGGCGAAATTGCCATAGCGGGCTTTTCTGGGAAGGTATTTTGAATTTTCCGGTTTTAACGGATGAAATTAGTTCCACCATAACATTGTCCGTGGCCTATGGCCCCATTGTTTTAGTGCCTCCCTGAAGAACCTCCCTTTTTTACAAGCTTTTATTGAACTTGTCCCGTTAGTATGTTAGTATGTACGTATGCATCGAATTAGAACCATTTCTTGACATCCAATTGACCTGAAATTTATTTGTGCCGTAAACAGATCCATTGAATTTTAATTGGGTTTTTTGCCACCAAACTGGTTAAAAGACAACTTTTTCAAGTTGCCTGGAAAATTAATAAATTCTTAACAGTACATGAACTAAACTTTGAACTTGTAATTCAAAAAATAACTTCAAAAAATTTGTTTCCTGAGCTTTTGGAGAATAAATCTTCCTCCTTTCTCAAAGATCATGTCACGTCAAAGTGAAATGACAATCTGAAAAAGTTGTCTTTTAACCAGTTTGGTGGCGAAAAACCAAATTAAAATTCAATATATCTACCTTTAGTTCTGGTGCAATACTCAATATTGTAATACTTTCAAAATGGCCGTCGCCACAAGATACCGGATGATGTATTTTTTTGTCAACCCCCCTAATATGGGTATCAAATGAAAGGGCTTGAAGAGTAGAAAACGATAAAGTTATTGACATCACACTAAATTCAATATGGCCACTTGTCCAAAATGGGGAATTACATTTTCTTTCCAATTATGGGTATCAAATTAAAGGGTTTGAAGAGTAGAAAACGATAAAATTAGTGACATCACACTAAATTCAATATGGCCGCCGCTCCAAGATGGCGGATTACATTTTCTTTCCAACCTCCTTAATATGGACATCAAATTACCCAAGACGGCGCATTAGGTACCTATTTCTTCACAACCTCCTCGACATATGTATCAAATGAAAGGATTTGACGAGTAGAAAACGATAAGGTGAGTAACGTCATACTAAATCCAATGGCGGTTGTCCCAATATGGCGAACTAAATTTTCTTTACTACGCTCTTGATATGGGAATCAAAGAGGTAGTAAAAACCACAAAATAAAAAACCTTTTTAAAGACAAGCTTTTCGATTAAGCCATGTACTAAAACGAACAAGTTTAGGTTTTCTGCTCTTTGATTAAAAAAAGCTTGTCGCAGTTTGGCATTGAATTATCTTAACGAAAACCTACATTTATTTTATCCGTTTTTGTACATGGCTTAAATAAAAGCTTGTTTTTAAAAAAGTTTTTTATTTTTTATTTTATTTATGAAATTTTTCAGATTATTAGACATAAGGAATATGTTTTAATCTTTCGTATTTTAACACTCTGACTCTGACAAAAGTTATGTACTATTTTCGTTCAATAATATGTATATTCATCCTCTCATTTCCACCTCTTTCCCGTGAAGCAATTTTGCACAAAAGCAAACCAAACCGTCCTATTGTACATACGTAGGATTATCTATTCTATTCTATACCTACGAAATTCGAAATAGATATCTGATTTCGCTCAAAAGTTATCGAGGGGACGTACAGACACACCAATCTTTATTGAGAGAATAACAGATTTTTTTTTGCCAAAAGAAAACTTTCCCTTCGCGTTGTGACATATTATGTTTATATTAGGTATATTTGTTTTCATTTTGGTCAGTACAATTTGCCGCTAGCTTCATGATTTGAAAATTAATTTAAAGGATAACATGTCTCCTGTCGTTCTCTATTTATAGAAAATGGAATTCAATTTTTCCATTGTTTCTCTAATTCAGTGAGCAAATTTTGTGACCTGGAAGAGCAGTGGTTTTTTTCCATTGTTCTAAATTTTTAACGAGGATCGAAATTCCAATAAAGCTGCTTTGAAAATAGCACAAGCTTTTAGGTTCAAATTAGCGTGTGTTGTAGAGTAAATGGAATTACATTTTTTGTCTTTCCACAGCCTAGTCTATTTTAGAATATAATATTCGATATTTACCCTAGATTTTCTATAGCGTTATTTTGTACTAGGTACAAAATTAAACCGTAAAAATTAAGGAACTTAAAAATTATTTTAAAAAAGGCTAAAACACGCTTCGAATAGTTCCAATCTTTTTCATTGCTGGACCATCAAATTTGATCATCCTTAGAAACAATGCGAAATCTATCTGTGGACAATATATCCCAATTTCGCAATGTTCCCTCGCCGTCCGGTGAATCATAAACCGCGAAATAAACCCACGAGGCAAAAACTGCCGACACGGCCGTGTCGAATGTCTCAGTTGGTCCCGCGAAACGCCCGCCATCTTTAACAATGCGCCGAATTTTACTACGCACATAAAAATACCGTTGGCGGCAAAAATGAAAACGGAATATAGGTCAGCGCCGCCGTAAAACGAGTGAGCGATGCACGTACCGAAAGGGGCAAAAAGGAATAAAAAGCGCGGGTAATTCCGTAGGTATATTGTCTCACAGCGCAACAGTGAGATAGAAGTCGTACAAGGATACTTTTTTAACGTGCACGCATAACGCATAATGCAAATGTACAGGGTATCCCAACGAAAACTTGACCCCCCAAAAATTCTAAAACCGAACGATATTTGAAAATTCGCCGAGACCCGTCGATTTTTGTTTTTGGGGGGAGCTTTTTTGACAGTCAAGCCAACCCGATATGTTCATCCCCCTAAATAGCAACCCCAATTTTAAAATTTCGAATGGAACTACCCCCCTTGTGGCGCATCATTTTAAAGCCCTTTTTATTGCGAATACAGTGATGTATCGTTTTTAGAATTCTATTGAGATTTAACAGAATTATTGGCTAAAAACGGAAAGTTGACAAGTACAAAAAACAACGTACAAAACAAGCGAATATTTTCACTGTCCAAAGTTTGAACCCTTTTGAACGATCCGGAAAACCTTCACTGTCACTTTCACAACACCGAAATAAAATTTGCCTGAGTACGCACCATAGAGGCTGCCGCAAATTAGCTGATTATACCAAAATAAAAGTGTTTCCATAACGTTTGAAATTATTATTAAAATGAGTTGTAGTCATAGTTATTTTTATTTGTAGCGGTATACCTAATCGTGATTGCAATAGTGTTTTTATTTTATTATGTTCTTTTTTCGTATCACTTGGGTAACTTTTCACATCATAAATCAGTAAGTGACGTCATTAACTGGTTCAGACAGATATACCAATGTTTTACCAATGTTAACAGAAAATTCCTAGGGATTGTGTGGAGAATGTCATCTGACAAAATCGGGACTTCTTACTGTAATCGGGGTATACAATATTTAGGCCGATGCCAATTGCATGGACATAGGGTAAATATATCTAGTGTCATGTAACTTGTACCATTCCCTAGGAATATACATAATTTAAAATGGGAATAAAGTAGAGCAAGCCAATGCCGTAAAATCCAAATACTGAAAAATGTTAAATGCTAAAATAATTATTGGCATTATGAATAAACTAATATTAAACTAGTATTATTCACAAATAAACAGAAAAAGCAATTTATTTAAAATTTTTGACTATTAAATTATTAAGTTTTTTCCAAAATTTCTTATAAATTTTCAAAGGAATTTGTTTTTTATAATGTCTATGGTGATCCACATAATATTTTATGCTTTTCTACTTATTTTTCTAGTAAAAAAAAGTGTAGAGGTAAAAGTTGAATCTAACAGAAGTTGTATTTTTCATTTTATGAAACCTACCCTTTATTTTGATTAAAATGATATGCAATTTTGTATGGTTATCTTCTTTTTTTGAGATAAGGAGTTTTAAGAATTTTGAGAAATCTCTATGTTTTAATTAAGTTTGTGGCTCTTCTGATAGAGACCTAGGTTAGATTCGTTAACAAAAAATATCTGCTGCGACTCGCAGAATATCATGTCAACATTTAGCAGTGGCGTCGCGTCGGGGGGGCCAGGGGGGCACCGGCCCCCCCAGATTTTTTTAGGTGGGAATTTTATAATACTATCTAATGCACAGAAAATATACGCGTATCGTATATTTTCTGTGACCTAAGGTAAAAAGAAAATAATTCACAGCAATCTATTAATTAATTACATTATCGGTGATGTTGCCTAGTTTTGGCCTGGGCTTGAAAAGTAGAAAACGATAAAGTTAGTGACATCACACTAAATTCATTATGACGACCGCCTGAAGATGGCGGTTTACCTATTTCTGCACAACCTACTTGACATGGGTATGAAATGAAAGGGTTTGACGAGTGCAAAATAATAAGGTAAGTGACGTCATACTAAATCCAACATAGGGGATGCTCCAAAATGGCGGACTAAATTTCTTTACCAGCCTCCTGATATGGGCATCAAATAGGTACTAAAAAGCACAAAATAAAATAAAAGGTAAAAAATCTTTTTAGAAACAAGCTTTTATTTATAACATGTACTAAAACGAACAAAACAATATAAAATAAGTCTATGTTTTCGTTAAGATAATTCAATGCCAAATTGCCACAAGTTTTTGTAAATCAAAATGCTTGTCGCGCGAAATGTTAATGAAACTAGGTTCCAATAGATATCTCCATTTCAACTCCAATCATCATATTAGTGTTAAAAAAGGAGTAATTAAAAGTTTGTATGACAGGGCTAGAACGATTTGTTCTAATAACACAAAATTTGAGGAGGAAATTAAACATATAAAATATGTTCTTGAGAAGAATAGTTATCCTACTGAAATTGTTTAGCAAGTTTTTCAGGATTGCCAACAAACTAATAATGCTAATAGAATTAGAGAAATAAATCTGGTGGACCGACCAGTAAATTTAATTATTCCTTATATTCCTGGACTATCAGATAAGCTAAAACGCATAGGCAATCGTTTTAATGTCAGAACAGTATTTAAAACCAAAAATACACTAAGATCGATGCTAGTTAAAACGAAACCATTTAATGAGGTACAAAGTTCAAAAAATTGCATTTATAAAATTCCTTGTGAATGTTCGTTTAAAAGAACATAAAAATTATATCAGACAAAATCAAATTTCTAAGTCAAAAATATGTGAACATTCTTTTAATAACAATCATAGGATATTGTGGGACAGGTCCAAACCAATTCTCAAAGAGGAAGTAGGAAATAGACGAAAAATTAAAGAATCTGCATTTATTCTAGGAAATACGGACAACTGTGTTGCTGAATGTTCAGTGGAATTCAGTAAAATATTATTGCCACTTATTCAAAGAGAAATTAGTATAGATAATTAGATAAAACACAGGGTACAATATCAGGCAGGTGGCATAGGCTATTGTTTATGTTGTCATGACATTTTAACCTGAAATTTATTAATCTGTCACTTCACTTTGACGTGGCAAGATCTTTGAGAAAGGAGGAAGATTTATTCTCCGAAAGCTCAGAAAACAAATTTGTTGAAGTTATTTTTTGAGTTACATGTTTACAGTTTCGTTCATTCACTGTTAAGAATTTATGAATTTTCCAGGCAACTTGAAAAAGTTGTCTTTCGATCAGTTTGGTGGCGACAAACCCAATCAAAAATTAAATGGATCTGTTTGCGCCACAAATAAATTTTAGAAAATATCTAGGTACCAATTAATTTTATTGGACAGTGATTGGTTGATAAGCAAGTATCCAAGTATGTATTTTCTTTACAATTTGCGCGACAAGCTTTTTTATATATATAAAAACTTGTCGCAATTTGGCGAAAACGAAAACCTAGACTTATTTTATTTTATTCATTTTAGTACATGGCTTAAATGAAAGCTTGTTTTTAAAAAGGTTTTTTTAATTTGATTTTTTAAGATATTTTTTTTGTTGTTATAGGACAATACATAGAAGTTGTTTTATTTTGGGAGTATTTTTTTTTTGTTTTTGACAGTGACAGTACAAGTTTTCATGTAGGTATTATTTGTCTCGTTGGTTTATTAAAAATATGAAAATATAAGAGTAATTGTTTTCTTTTCCCATTTTTGTTTCAGATATGAACTAAAATTGCGATAAAAAATATTGAAATGTTGACTGAGAAAAAAAATTTTTAAGTGCCCCCCCCCCCCCCTGTTTCTGAAGTCACGCGACGCCACTGACATTTAGTACCTACAATTAGGAACTTTCTAACTTTTTACTTAAATTCTTAAAAATGTAAAAGAAACTAATATTTAATAGGATATTCTGCGGGCCATACTAGAGACTGGGTTAGAAGATATAATGAATATACAAGGGTTTTTTAAAATCGGGCCAAACCAAACATACGTTTTTTATGGGAACATCCTATATATTTTCAGTTTTTTTTAATCATTATGGTTAAAATGGTATGACTGTTGACTGACGTATTAATAGAGTGCACACGGCTGTCCTGTTTGACAGTTCTCTGGCTCACCATGCGCTTGCCGGACACAAAATACAATGCAAAATACATTGTTGATCATAGGCGCCATCTGTTTTCCAGATTCCAGGATATGAAGCTATAGCCGTGAGAAGTCTTATTAATACGTCAGTCAACGGTATGACACTTTATGCCATTATATTTTACCTTTTTTGAAATATTTAATTGTCAAATTTTATTCTAAATCTATTTAACTTGGATTTGTGGCAAACGTTGGGAGCTATTTGAGATTTCACTGAAATTCTCAAAATAAAAATATACAGGGTGTTTCGATTTGTTTAGGACAAACTATACAGATGCTATAAAGACATTTTAGGGTGGCTTGTTCATATAAAGGTAGGCCGTAAAGTTCTTCGTTTCTGAGATACAGGTGTTAGAGATTTCGAAAAAAAAAGTTTTATTATTAATTTATAAGCTGTTTAAGATCTTCACACCAACCTTGGCACACAAAGTGTATGTATGGAGGGACATAACAATGTGTGATACTAAGTTTCTGAATTAACCAGTGGCGGAGATACGGGTAATCGTTACCATTACTTAGATAAAAATTTAGTAGAGCCCTGAACATAATAAAAAGAAATATCATTTTTAGACACAAAATTCAATTTCGTACAAAAGGTGCCTTTTGTTTTTCGTATCTGTCACCGTTTCCCTGCAATTTATTGCATCATTTTTTGCGACAAAATTATTAGTAAATAAAAATTTGACCAAAAACGGAAAACTGTGTTTTTTGCAATGTACCTACTCGCTTTTTGTAAAAAATAATTTTAGAAATTTTTCCATTGGCGTAGACATACGCAAACGTGGGATAAATTTTTAGATAGTTTATTTTATCTAAATCATTTAATAATATTATGTTGAGGTGTCATTCTCACGTTTTTATAATTTTTACATTTAGTGCTAATTTTCGGCTATGTTTCACGATCAATAGATGGAATATTGACTTTGGGAGCTTTGGATTACATTACCGACTCAGCCATGAACGGAACAATCAGGTCAAAGGTCAAGAGACTCCCTATTTTGGATTCATACACCCTAAAATTTCTCCTAGATTTGCAAGCAGGAGGAGTAATTGTTGGATATTAAAGTTAGAGTGGAGACTACACTTTATGTAGAAGATTGTAATCTCGGGGAAACACCACACGTTAAGGGAAAGTCGCCGAAATTCGGATACCACTTTAAATTTACTAAGTATTTATTATACAGAAGTGTTTTTTATTTATTTTTTCATATAAGCATATGCAACGTGTTATAATAAAACAAAATTTATTGTCAAAAAAATTTTACTACATTTCTTTTTTCCATGAAAACGACGGTATATGAATTCGGTACTTTTTGGTGCGACTGAAAAAAGATTCCTAATTTCGGACACTGTATCCGAAATTACGAGACTACTTTCTAGTTTCTACAAGTGTAAAAACTATATATTTAAACAAAAGGCGCACACATACGTTTTTTTCTAGTTTCTTTATTAGCTTGTTTGATGTAATTTCCAATGTTTCGGGATCGAAACAAAATTGGCGACATTAGGATAGGTAGGTATCTCATTTGTTTTCCTCTGACCTCATTATTATTATATTATTATTATTATTATTATTATAATGGCCAGTTTCAATGGATCTGTCACTTTTTCCGAAAATAAACAATTTACTCGCAACCAGCATATTATATTAAGCTAGAATTTTGGGTTTCTGGTTTCCGAAATTAGGAACTTCAGACTATCCGAAATTGGGCACCTTTTCACTTTTTAGGTTAGAGTAATGCAGTACTGTTATTTTTGAAATATGTTTAATTGTGACTAGAATACCGGCTTAATTAATATATTAACTTACCTAGGACGCAAACACAAAATTCTGGAACGATTATTTCAAAGATCGACACAGCTCAAACCGCAACTGAACATAAAACTCCGCCATGCAATTTAGACGTTTGGAGCTGCCATCTAATGGACAGAGATTGTTCCACCACAATATTGCATAGTGGGCTTAATTTGACTTTTTGCATTGTATAGGGTGAGGTTTCAATTTAGAAGAACAGATGGCTTCTTAGATAAACCACTATCCGAAATTAGGAAACCATCCGAAATTAGGCGACTTTCCTCTACTCTGAAGAGTCTCTGACTGAGTTCTCAATACTCCTGTGTCAGTGATGTAAAAGATACATTTTTTTCGGTATCTAGATACAGATACTGTCTGTCTAGATACATATACCGATACATTTTTTCCAAAGTATCTGGGTAGAGATACAGATACGTTAAAAAAGTATCTAGATACTTCCAGATACATTCAGATACTATCAGTTAATTAAGAAAACTTCAGACCTCAGAAGGCAATCAATATACTTACCTACTTAGATATTTATGAAACAAGTGTGTGTGTAGGTAAAGTATAACTGTTTAGACGAATGTGAAGTTTAGAATTTCACTAATTGAAATTGAAACAAGTTGTGGGTTAGTACACTAGTCACTAAATCACACCCCATTTTATTATTTGTATTGTTTATTTTTTTAACATTAGCAACATTTCGAAGTTTTCATCGCTATGAGCCTGTTACGCCTTGGCGTTAAAATTTGTCCTCCTGTACTAAAAAAGCGCTCGACTGGCGCACATGATGGTAAAACCGTGTTATATTTTTTGCCTCATCGATTGCACAAAGCATGTAATCCTATTTGAATTACAATAAACTTAAAATTAATTTTTGCCCATAGGAACGGATTGAAAATTAAATATAGGCACGTGGCAGGCAAGCCTTATTGGCATCGTGGCTAAAAAATGTACCTATCTAGTATCTAAGTATCTAGATACTTTCAAAAGGATCTATGGTTTGTACAAAACAAATTCCGATGCACGTCATCGTATACGGCATTGGAAAAGACTCGTCATAGGGACGCAGCGTTGCCGTATCGTGATAAATACAGATATAAACAATAACCGTCGCATTCACCATATTTTTAAACCACAAGCATAAAATGTATTTTATATGATAAAAGATTTTTAGTGGGTTTGCAGTCAAGTTGGTCTTTAAAGAAAACTATTGGTTAATTGCCAAGCTTTCCGAATTGTTTATTCCAATGCAAAACACGTGGAAACGTTCACGTGCGCGTCCACGAGGTTATAACTTATAACTCGGGCTCTGGCGGTTGTAAATTCGGCAACGTCGCCCGTAGCGTTAACAGCGGTACCAACATAATACTAGGCCAAATTCAAATATCAACACACAAAATCACATATGTTTTCATATAAAACGTTGGTAACACAATTTTCGTCATTAATTGTTATTGATGACGTGCAACGGAATTTGTGTTGTACGAACCATAGACACGGGCGTAGCCAGGATTTAGTTTTGGGGGGGTTTAGTTTGAGAAGTAAATAAAACAACAAAAATATACTTACATGAAATTTAATATCTATATATTCATCCGAAAAACTACGACATATTTATAAAGTTCTTAACTTTTAATGAAATGGATAAATTAATTTCGTTCCTCTGCGCTAAATCTAAAACCATTAAAGAAGAAATCTTCGGCTTTTTATTTTAAATATATCCACTACTTCATCTGCATGAATTTCTGTTCCATAGTGAATGTTCATTAGAGCCAAACCATTAAGTCTGTTTTCACTTGTAGTGTTTCGTAAATAGTTTTTCAGTCTCCTTAGGCTCGAGAAAGACCTTTCTGGGGTAGCAGTGGATACAGGAATGGTAGCCAAGATTTGTAGTAATGTGTAAATATTAGGATAAAGGTTTTTATCGCACATATCTAGGCATTCCAAACTAGATTTCGGGGTAGGGCAGTCTTCTTATCAGCATGCAAGGTAGTTGAAGCTTTGATAGCTAAATCCAAATCTTTATTAGAAACCCCTTGACCTTGACTACACCACTTTTTCCAGTAGTCCATACCTTTAGGTTTATCACCCTTCCTTTTCTTCCCCTCCATTTTTCGACAGTAATAATGATTCACGTATCTATCCTTAACAAGGTCATCGAATAATAGCGCACTAAAATTACTCACTTACACGGTACACTTAATTCTCTTCACTATTCGTTCACCACTTTTCACTTTTATTCGCTTCGAGTTCGCATGGAACAATACTGCCGTAAGCGCGGTCACGCGCCGCGGCGCCGCTTATATAGCAGCCCAGTAGCCGTCCAGAAACTTCCACGAACTTCCACAAAGTTCCGCTCATTTCGACCGAGGGGCGTGGCGAATAATCGAGAAACAACGCAAAGTGTCCCTACAATACAAAATAGTTCGGCTGCAACTGCGTCTGCCTCTCGTCAAAAGATGGCGCTAGGCGCTACTATTACTACATATATTCAAACGTAATAATAATTTAACTCTTCACTCCTCGTATTTTTTCGGTATAATATTAGGGGGGGGGGGGGTTTGAACCCCCGAAACCCCCCCCCCTTGGCTACGCCCGTGACCATAGATACTAAAGCAGATCCTGATCACTGTCCTGTGTAGCCACTACGCCACTGGGCCGACGGGTCCATCAAAAGCGGTTTCGGGGGCCTCCGGGCCCCGTAAACCTTTTCCAGGGGTAGCCCCCCATATCCGCCCCTGCCTGGAATCCTCTAATCCCTTCGCTCGCAGACCGGGCGGCGTCGCCGGCCGGGGCCGGTCCCCGGGAGTCGCCCTGTAATCCGGGGGTGTCCCCGCGGCAACCCGCCGCCCCACCCCGCAATTATAATGGATTAGGAAACCGGTCCGGGCGTGCACATGCTAATTGCGATTTTGTGTTTCGACGGTGTAGTGTGTTCTAGACTCTAGACTGGCAACACCCCCCGCTTCGGAACATGTAATTGGGCGGATTTTTCGGGGAGACTTCGTTTGAAGTTTGCCATAGCAGTATCGTTTATGAGCATTATCTGCCTCGCAGGTTTGTAGCATCATTTCAAAGGTTTCCCGAAATCATGTAAGAGCAAATAAACGACAGAAGATGTTTAATAATAATTGTCAAAAAAAGAACATTCGATTTGTGAGTACCTATAGTGGTCAAACCTTAACCTAAGTTTGGATTTTACACCCTTTTTAATATACAGGGTGAGTTTTTTTCGATGACCACTATGGGGATCTCGGAAACTAGCAGAGCTAGAACAAAGGTTAAATGGGGAAAAAATTGCAGTTTTGAATGCTCAGTCCAATGCCCTTTTGGATTTTTAAAAAAGTTCATGGCTCACTAGATATTTTGAAAAGAGTTATTTTTTGCTATTTCGTCAGATCTCTGTAGCTCCGTTATTTCTGATTATACAGAAAAACTGTAGAGACAAAAATTGTAGATAATTTTGGGCTTAATAAGATAATTTAATCCAATTTTTTTATGTTGTTTGTGATTTTTGAGATACGACATACACTTTTTTTAAATGTAAGTCATAGTTGGCTGTAGCCTTATCAAATCGGCAATTTTTTGAGCTTTCTAAAGATATAATACTCGGCATAGTGGTTATATAAAAACTAAAAGAACTATGGCTAATTTTCTGATTTTTTTTTTAATTTTCACATAGTCAGCCATGGAATATTTTCATAATTGCGTTCTATTTTATAATAAGACATACTTCAAACTTTCAAATATTTATTTTTAGCTGGTAACAAAATGTAACAAAATAGATCTACAGTTGTTCTGTATAATCATCAGAAATGACGGAGGTACAGAGATCTGATGAAATAGCAAAAAACACTCTTTTCAAAATATCTAGTGAGCCATGAATTTCTTTAAAAATCCCAAAGGGGCATTAGATTGAGCATTCAAAACCGCAATTCCTTCCCCATTTAACCTTTGTTCTAGCTCTACTAGTTTCCGAGATCCCCATAGTGGTCATCAAAAAAAAACTCACCCTGTATATTGGGTATGCATTTTTTCTGAATTCTTCTTGAAAAATTCCCCGGAGTCCACCATATTGGGAATTTGTTCTAGATCAGTAGTTATCCTGACTTTCTTAAATTCATTAAATAACATTAAAATAACAAAAGATTGTTAGCTGGAAACTTATTATTTTTACTTATTTACTATTATAATAGCTTAAAAACACGATTTTTATTTTTTAGTGGAAAGGCCCATTCAGGCGAAATAGTTCAAACCATATATGTAGTTCTTTCAAATAGCCTTAGCTATACAAGCATACAAGATTCTAGAAATTGTAACTTTTTATTTTTTGGCCTAATTCACTAATCTTTCAGTTAAGAATTTTTCGCAAAATATAGAAAAATTTTATTACAATTTAAATAAATTTTAGGAAATTCTTACCCAAATACCTATTTCAGTAGGATCTCAAAACGTTCCTAACATTTAAAAAAATGATATTCACCGATAATAATATATAAGTTAATTAAATTTGATATACCTACAATTTTTAAGTTAAATATTTTAAAAACGTAAAAAAATGCCAATGGGCACTATACAATGTGGTCATTTAAGTGTGCAACATATGGGATTTTTTTTATTAATTGCACAACGAAAATACAAATATTCCCGAAAGTTAGTGCATGTTCGATATTAATATTAGGCGCACTTAGAATGGTTGCAAGTCAAACAGCATACAGGGTAGGTCAAAAAATATAAAAATTGTACAAGAGTAAAGTAGGTACCCTTATTTTAGAAAATTCAGCAAAAGGTTATTAAGGAAAGTTGTTTAGATTTAAAAGCTATGCCTAAATTGTTTTGTTTTTCCTGGTCGTTATTCAATAAGTAGTAATAAAATTCCCGGGTTTCGACCAACGTTTATTACAAGTTAAAATTTTGGTATTTGTTTCTCTTGAAATATAAATTATTTTTTTTTTTATTTTTTATTCCGACACGTGTTTCGGCCTTTTTTTAAGCCATCATCAGGTACATATAATTGGACAGTTTTTGTTATATAATTGTTGCTTTTGGTGTCAATAATTTTTATTCTATAAAAAAGGAAATTAATGAATACAATAGAAATTATAAAAATTGTTTTGGTGTTAAGATAATTCGATTATTATTAATACAAAATAAGATGACTTTATATTTTTACTTAAATTTTTGAATTTTTGTTGTTCATAAATTATAACCTTAAATAACCTAACCCTGTACATTATTTTCGAAAGAGCGGAAAATGCAAATATGACATTACCTATATTTATACCCAATGATCTGATTATTTTGGAATTTTGTGACAGGATGTATTTTTAATTTACAACAACTCCGGATCAAATCTGAACATCCTGTAGATGAGAATGATAAAAAAAAATCAGGAGTTGAGACTTGACATTAGGGGATTCTGGCATAAAATGTTGTCGTGTGTTGAATTTCTAAATAAATTACCTATAGGTACTTTGAATTTTGTGATTTTCTCCGGATTTGTTAGGAAAAGCGCCTTTTGCGTAGAAGATATAAAAAAAAATGTAAGAAAATATTATTCAAATCTTGATATCTCTGTTTCGTCTCCCAAACGAAATTTCTTCTTAGTTAAAGAGTCACATTTTACAACTTCCAGTTTCGGTATCGAGGGCCTATAAAAAGGAAATTGTTTCCCTTCGGGATAATTCAAGTATCTATAAAATATACGTTGATGGTACATAATTCACCCTTTAATGAAGATGTTAACGACTATTTAAAATGATTTTTGACCCCAGTTGTTGCCATCAACCCAAACGTTTACATTTGACTGTAAAATTTTAAAGAAACTATTTGTTTAAAAGAACGTTTTGAATTAATTGTAACACAAAGCGATAAAGGTAATGTTACTGTTAGGATGTATAAACAATGTTATAGGTATTGATACAAGTTTAGATATATTATCTGATCAACGTTTCTACAAGCAATTAAGAAGTGATCCAACACACTTTACAACAGAAAGCTAAAAAATAAATCAATCTCAACTCTAAAAAAAGAAAAAGTTAGATGATTCTACAGCAAAAAAACTTATGATTTATAATTCAGTTTCGCCGCGTTTTTATACATTACCGTCAAGGGAAGAAGGCAACCTATACTTTCGATGAGACCAATAATTTCTTGAATAGATTTCCCTAATCAAAAAATTACTAATTTTATTACAGATGCTTTAACTAGAGCCTATGTTAATAATATCGGATTTATATAAAAGATTCTTTTGAATTTAGTAATTTTATAAATAATTTTTAACTACCTGAAAATTATGTTTCGATGTAATTTCACTTTTTTACTAACTTACTTTTAGAATAGGGAAGTTTCCTCTAATCGAATTTCGAGATAAAATGCTAATCAGCGGATGAAGTATTAATGATGAATTAATAATTTGAAAATAAAATGAAGATTTTTTAAATCTTCATTCGGTTTGCCGACGGGGGTTTCTACGTCATAATAGTTCCCGAAGATTGCCGAACGCTAGCTCAGAAGAAGCAGAAATAAAAATAATTGGACATTGTGAAATATCCTTCAGCTGACAGTCTGACAGGGGACAACATCAACATAACCAGCAAATCCAAACTTCGGACAGTTTTGTTTTTGATGATAGCTTGTGTCGTAGAAACATATTGTTTATTATTATCTTCTAGTCTAAACAATAATAAAGAAGAGGAAGGCAGGAGTATAAAGGATTAATTTTTCTACTTACTGTGAGGAAAGGTAGGTAGGAAATCCCAGATTAAATTATCTTAATGTAATTAATTGATTGGGTTTACAGCTTAGGTATATATTTATCGTTTACAGGTACAAGTTTATCAGTATTATAGGTCTTCTTGCAGTGTGTATACGTTGTATTAGTAAGAGATTTCTGGTAAAATAAAAAATAAGCCCTAGTTTCTTTTTATCTGGCGCAGTGGGCACTGTCACAAACATTTTGTTAGTATTATCGGACGTAGGTATTTGTGCAATAGCTAACAAAGCACTTTTTCGTCATTGTGAAGAAATACATTCAAATATAACTCCTTTCGATGATTCTCAGTATTCTTCGTCGTCGAAATAGTCCACAGTAGTGTGCACTGTCGAACGTCAAGCGTTTATTTACTCAGTTGTCAGATTTAATCGGGGTATGATATTAGAAAGATGCTTTATGTTTATTTTAGTTTTACCAATCCTAAATTATTTCACTTTCATGTCACAACAGAATAGGTATTCTAAATACCTAAAATTATATTATGAAAAATCGATTATACATATTATTAAAAAGTAAAATATAACTAATGAAATAGGTATCATAGTTCAATCTGCTCGAAAACGCACATCAGCCTGACAGTGGAATTTCTAATCTAACAGTGGAACTTCTAATCTGGGCATCGTTCTGTGACATGCTTCACAGCGGTTTACGGCATAACCGATACAGCCAAGTTGGAAGAGGAAGAGATCGCAGAGTATGTTTACATAGGGAAAAACCTTGATATAACTATTGTGACGTAAATTTTTAAAAATCGCTCAAATTGGCGGGAAAACAGGAAGTGGATTTTCTCTCTAACAAGGCTGTAAAATAGCAAATTACATATACTACGATATTGTTGAAGGTAAAAAGAATCCATTGGCACTAAATTTGAAAAACCGTAAACTTCCCTATTAGTGAAATCTGGTATTAATGTTTTCTCTGGCCGAGGCAAATAAACCACATGAGTCATAAAAAGAACTTCAGTGCCGAGGTACATATTATATATTTTTTTGAAATCGGAAAAAATGTTTTATTAGGCAAGAAAATAATCATAAGGGATCACCCGCCATGAACCGACTGCGCGCGGCGTTGCTTGACTTTGACGATCGATCGCTCTACCTAGGTCAAGTATGACGAGGCACGGCGCTTCCCAACAGACAAACCAAACTGCTGCTTGTTGTGCAGCCTCCATAACAAATCTATTGATATTCAAACCTACTAAAATACTTATACTTACTGAAAGATTGCGCTGCTATAGGTAACAATTTCGCAATGTGTAGGTATAAAAAGTTAAACGGGCCTTTTGTGGCCGGGTTTTAAATATTTGGTCACTTTTGACGGGTGATGGCTCCGCGTCTGACGTTTGATGTTTACATCTCGCCAAGGCCTACTTATTGAAAAAATCGTACAATAATGGGGTACTTCAGTGCCGATTTCTGAGCTTTTGGGATTTTGGGACACTTCACTGCCAATTTCAAGAAAACAATATTATCATAGGTACTTTTAGAAAATAGAGATCCTAAAAAGGTTTTGAATACTATTATTTGTTCTGTAATAACAACTAATCAAAATTTACCTATAAATAAATGATAATAGGAATAATGCTGTGAGCTGTGATGGTGTAGTTGTTACATATTACATATATAGGCATACACATATAGGTACTTCCATATATTAAGACTCAATGTACAGCAAGTGCGTGGTGATTCAACATTTTGACCCATAAAATGGCTTTTTTCGATCTGTAGCGAGCAAAACGCTTAATTTTATACTTTTGGTCAATACAATATTTAATCTAAGTAATTACTCACTCATTTTGAGACACAAATTATTTAAAAATATTTATCACAATGGCCGTTATTAGCATTTGCGCAAAAAGCCTAATGACGGCCATTGTGACAAATATTTTTAAATAATTTTTATCTCAAAATGTAAGTAATTACTTAGATTAAAATTTGTATTGACCAAAAGTTTAAAATTATGCATGTTGCTTGCTATAGATCGAAAAAAGCCATTTTATGGGTCAAAATGTTCAATCACCACGTACGTGCTGTACATTGAGTCATTGTCTGGAATGAAAGTGTTAAGTTTGCAAAAAGAAATATTTTGACGATTTCTAAATGTTTCACAAAAGTAAAAACACCTTTAACTAATTTTGATAATATCACGTGTTGTTTATGAAATTCTATGTAATGATTGTAACAAAGAATATACTAGACAAACATCAAGACATATTAAAGATAGAATCAGTAATAACAAAACTGATTGCAGATTACATAAAATTAATTCAAATATATTAGCCGAACATGTAACTCATAACGATCATAATATGTATTTTATTAACTCTAAAATTCTACAGATTGAGAACCGTAATAAAAGACTTTTTTTAGAAATGGTGGAGATTAATTTAAAAGGTAATTTTAAAAAAGGTGTCTACACATATTTGTTTGGGAATTTTTACAACGTCAATTTAGTAAGTAGTCTTTTATTTATTAAAAAATATTCCTTTATTAAATATAACCATTTTGTATGGAATAAATTATTTTGAAAACTTGACTATATAAAAAACAGTTTTCTTATATTGCCATAATATTGACTGCATCCCCATTAAACAAATCTCAATTTTTCTTTTTAATCGATTCAACCAAGATTTATACCTTGCTTATGTAATAATAATTATTTTTTCCGCGGAAGAAAGAGAGAAAAGTTTATACATGGAGTCCCAGAGTCACTGGTCTAAACGAAGCATGTAGATAGGGAATATCACTAGGATGACCATGAACCCGAAGTTTGACGGTTTCGAGAAACTCCGTACATTTCCGCAGAAATGTCACTATTTTGTTGAAACTGGTGTGAGGATTGAGTTGAAATTAGCAAGCGTATGTATTTTTTATTTTTCTTTTTGACAGTAACCAAGAGCCAAAGAAAAATCGTAGGAAGTTGCTTCAGTACGCCGGTCCACGGGCGTAGCCAAGGGGGGGGGGGGTTTCGGGGGTTCAAACCCCCCCCCCCCCCCCCGAAATAAGCAAAATATTACCTAATATTATACCGAAAAAATACGAGGAGTGAAGAGTTAAATTATTATTACGTTTGCATATATTATGTAGTAATAGTAGCGCCTAGCGCCATCTTTTGACGAGAGGCAGACGCAGTTGCAGCCGAACTATTTTGTATTGTAGGGACACTTTGCGTTGTTTCTCGATTATTCGCCACGCCCCTAGGTCGAAATGAGCGGAACTTTGTGGAAGTTCGTGGAAGTTTCTGGACGGCTACTGGGCTGCTATATAAGCGGCGCCGCGGCGCGTGACCGCGCTTACGGCAGTATTGTTCCATGCGAACTCGAAGCGAATAAAAGTGAAAAGTGGTGAACGAATAGTGAAGGGAATTAAGTGTACCGTGTAAGTGAGTAATTTTAGTGCACTGTTATTCGATGACCTTGTTAAGGATAGATACGTGAATCATTATTACTGTCGAAAAATGGAGGGGAAAAAAAGGAAGGGTGATCAACCTAAAGGTATGGACTACTGGAAAAAGTGGTGTAGTCAAGGTCAAGGGGTTTCTAATAAAGAAACAAATTTGGATTTAGCTATCAAAGCTTCAGCTACCTTGCATGCTGATAAGAAGACTGCCTACCCCGAAATCTAGTTTGTAATGCCTAGATATGTGCGATAAAAACCTTTATCCTAATATTTACACATTACTACAAATCTTGGCTACCATTCCTGTATCCACTGCTACCCCAGAAAGGTCTTTCTCGAGCCTAAGGAGACTGAAAAACTATTTACGAAACACTACAAGTGAAAACAGACTTAATGGTTTGGCTCTAATGAACATTCACTATGGAACAGAAATTCATGCAGATGAAGTAGTGGATATATTTAAAAGAAAAAGCCGAAGATTTCTTCTTTAATGGTTTTAGATTTAGCGCAGAGGAACGAAATTAATTTATCCATTTCATTTAAAGTTAAGAACTTTATAAATATGTCGTAGTTTTTCGGATGAATATATAGATATTAAATTTCATGTAAGTATATTTTTGTTGTCTTATTTACTTCTCAAACTAACCCCCCCCCCCCAAAACTAAATCCTGGCTACGCCCGTGCGCCGGTCGTTAGTACCCAAACAAAGAAAACATCGATATATTTCGAACAGGGGGTTTAACGGACCCCGGCAGCGCCAAACCGCCGACCACCGGGCACCCGGTCATCCGTGACCCGCAGGCCTCCGCATCAGCTGGTGCCTGCGCCGCCTGCGCGACCGGCTGTTTTCTGTTGTTCTGTTTTCGTGGCAGCACCTGCCCCGTCTGCCGCCGAAGAAATCTCGTCGCGCCGCGCGTTTTTATGACCGCCCCGACCTCTCGCCCTCGCCGATTCCACGGAAGATTCGGATGGAGGCTGAGAAAGTCTCGGGTCCGATTGTAATGCATGCATGAGTTTCTGTGGAAAAAAACGAGGTGCAGTAGAATGACCATGTATTTTTGTTTCTGGAAGTAGATTTCTATAGTTCAGTCAAAGTCAAAGTGGAAACATTTTGGTGTAATTGTTTTTATTGGTTTATTTTATGTTTTTTGGGGTGCTGAACATGAATCCGAAGTTGTCCAACAAAAATTTTCGAAGCAAATATGAGAAATCATAAAAAAACGCTAAAATAGTGTTTTTATAAATTTTTATAATAATTTTTATAATAATATAAATAAAGAGAAGAAAATATTATCTACAATTTAACTCTCTTAAAATTTTTTTTGTAAGCCGTATGGTTTCCACGCAAAAGAGTATCGAAACATGGAGGAACTTCAGTAATTTTTTTAAAACAGCAAATAACACCATTAATTTATAATTTTTATTTAATGTAGGAAAATATTATTGTATAGGCTAATAAAAGAGGTGCATTTTTGTACAATTTTTATATATTTATGTAGGTACCTATACGATAATACGAATATTTCAATTCGAACTTTGCAATATATTGGGAATATTTTGGAAATATTCGGTTCTGGAAAAACGAATATTCGTTTATTTTATATTTCCCGAAAATTTTGTGAGAAAGTTCGCAATTTTCAGCCCGAAAATTCATATATTCATATAGTATAATATATACAGGGTGTCCTATAACTTGTCTGCCAGAGGGCAACAGGTGGTACTAGACGTCAAAATATACCGTGTGAGCCAAAAATGCCTTAGTAAAATGTTGCTCGTTTAAAAGATACAGGGTGTTGAAAATGGAACTTGATTTTCGAAAAATTGCAATGCTGAAAATACCTTCCCGAATGTGAGGCGTCATTTAATAAAGAGTATAAGAAAGTGACTTGAGGTTAGTAAAATTATTTTAAGAAGTCCTTACTGGGACTGTCAATTGGTAATTTCGACATCTTAAGTTGGCATCAATGCAGCAAAAAATGCAACCGGGCCATAAGAGCCAGGTCAGTAACGAGCCCATTTGCACAATGAATTACTACTAATAACACGAACAAGAACAACACAGATAACGGTAAAACTCACGAAACGTACAAAACCCGCGAATATTTTCACTACCCAAAGTTTGAACCCTTTTGAACGATCCGGAAAACCTTCACGGTCACTTCACAACACCGAAATAAAATTTGCCTGAGTACGCACCATAGACGCTGTCGCAAGTAGGTGATTATACCAAAATACCAAAATGAAGGGTGTTTTCATGACGTTTGAAATTATTATTAAAATGAGTTGTAGTCATAGTTATTTTTATTTGTAGCCGTATAATCGTGATTGCAATAGGGTTTTTATTTTATTATGTTCTTTTTTTTGTATCACTTGGGTATCTTTTCACATCATAAATCAATGAGTGACGTCATTAACTAGTTGAGACACATACCAATGTTATACTTAACAGAAAATTCCTAGGGATTTTGTGGAGAATGTCATCTGACAAAATCGGGACTTCTTACAGTAATCGGGGTATAAACGGGGGACATTTTCAATACCTGTTGAATAAGTAAATTTAAAAAAACATTTTGTATTTTGAATAAATTGCGTTGTATTCACGAAATTTGGATTTTTTCGGTGTTTCTACATTCAGAGACGAATATCTCGCAAACGGCTTTGCGATATCGATATTGACCAAGAGTATGTTTTTTATATCGTCAAAACATTCCCAGCTTCATAGGGTAAAATATTATGCAGAATTTAATTCATCCCGAAGTTCGCACCAAACGCCCTCTAGGAACTAGGTTCAAACTAGTACCGAATTCGGATTTCTCACTTTTGAAAACACAAGTGTGTCGATTTTGAATAAGATACCTTCAACGGTTTTAGAATTATTGAAATTTTTCGAAAAACAAGTTTTATTTTCAACACCCTGTATCTTTTAAACGGGCAACATTTTACCAAGGCATTTTTGGCTCACACGGTATATTTTGACGTCTAGTACCATCTGTTATGTTATGGGACACCCTGTATATTCGCCCATATTCTTAACGTTTTGTGGGTTGTATAGCATAACACAGCGCCTAATGCAGCGCCCCCTAGTATTTCTTTAGAGGGCACTGCCTGATGTCATGTTTATTGGAATGTTTCTGTCTTCAAAAACTACTTATTTCCCTATTTCTATCATTTCAACAATCTTTTTTGCGTGGAAACCATACGACGTACAAAAAAAACATTATTTTTAGTGTTTCTTTAATGATTTCTCATATTTGCCGTGGAAACTTTTGTTGGACAACTTCAGATTCGTGTTCAGCACCTCAAAGAACATGAAATAAACCACTAAAAACAATAATTATAACAGAACTTTCCACTTCGCACCCTCTTTGTGTACCATTTGACTGAATTATTCTAAGGATGTCAGGTGGCACAGATGCAGCAATTCAATATACAGGGTGTCCCGGTTGTAAATGTCATAAATGAAAACAATGGTACAAAAACTAATTTTAAGCATAAAAGTTTATATGTGCATATGCCCTAAAATGCATATTAAAAAAGTTACAGGGCGTTAAAGTTTTATAAAAAATATAGTTTTTATTTTCTTATTTCCCACGTTTTAAAGATAACTAAACGAAATTCGGCAGACATAATACATTGACGGAGAGCCATAAGAGTAAAAAATATTAAGCTCCTAAATTAGCCAGTGGCGGAGATACGGGTAATTAGTTAGATTAATTTGCTAAGAAAAGTATTACCACCCTGTACAAAATTAAAACCGATATTTTTTCTGAAACGGACATTTAGTTTCAGAGAAAAAATGACTTGGCAAATTGTTGTAAAATGCTTAGATTTTGTCTAAAACGGCTTACTCTCCCGAAAAGATCTATCGGTTAGGTAGGGCAGAAAAATGACAATTCAACCAAAAATCCATTTAGGTATTTTAATTGTTTTATTTTTATTTTTTTTTCGTGCATTTTTATTTACAAATATTGCATATTATTGAAAAAGTTCGTCTAAATTAATAACAGAACTATAAATCAGATGCCTTTACTCCTTTTTTTACTTGAACTATCATTTTTCGCTGTTCAGCAACCGATACATTGTTTCGGGAGGGTTAGTTGTTACTTTTGAGTTTCACATAAAATCTAAGCATTTCACGACAATTTGTCAAGAGCCATTTTTTGTCTGTGACTAAATGCCCGTTTCGGAAAAAATATCTGTTTTAATTTTGTACTGGGTGGTAATACTTTCCTTAGCAAATTAATCTAACTAATTACCCGTATCTCCGCCACTGCGTAATTTAGGAGCTTAATATTTTTTTACTCTTATGGCTCTCCGTCAATGTGACATTTCTGTCGAATTTCGTTTAGTTACCTTTAAAACGTGGGAAATAAGAAAATAAAAACTATATTTTTTATAAAATTTTAACGTCCTGTAACTTTTTTAATATGCATTTTAGGGCATATGTACATATAAACTTTTATGCTTAAAATTAGTTTTTCTACCATTGTTTTCATTTATGACATTTACAACCGGGACACCCTGTATATAAAATATAAAGGTTTTGTTTTTTGGATGATTTTGACGATTCAAGTTTCCAATCAGGACGCCTATGTTTTTCGACCGGAATTTTCCGTGAGGTGGCGGAGATAGCAAAAACACACATACGGACTCCGGATTACCTAAATGAAAAGGCTAAAGTCCGAGTCGAATATATACGTGTCATTGACAGCCCGAGCTCGAGGGTTTCGCTCTGATTTACCAAGGGGCGATTCGCCCTTTTTTGCCCTTTTCCGGTACAGATAAATGTATTAGATAAATCCGAAAGCGCCGTCCCTACGGCGGCGTCATGTTTGCCCGATTTTTGCCAACGAAAAACCTGCGGGTTTTTGGTGATAAATGCTTGGAATTAGAGGGGAGATAAAACGTGTTGGTATAACGAGTTTATCGGTTGTTTATGCGACTTTAGTCTATTCTCGTTAATTAAGAGCACATATAGCATCACCGCTGGGGGAAAACGGAAATAGGGGAATGTTTAGAGACTTCAGAACAAATTAGATGCATGCGTATAATAGGGATCATGGCAATCCCATTTTATACCAATTATTTCAGTCAAGCTGCTTATATCCAAAAAGGTAGCTACTTTTTTTAAAGAAACAACCAATCATATGTCCTCTCTAGCAGTAGATGCTCTTGGGAATCATCGATAAATTCAAAGGGAATTTATCATTTCGTCGCAGATCATATTATTCCCTAAAGCGTTTTGTACGTAGATTTTTATAGTCTCGAAGAAATGACTTGCATACACGATAACTTTTGTTTGGTTTTAACAAGTGACGTAACGGTGACGAACTTTATTAAATAATAATAAGTAACCGAATATAAGAGATTTGGAATAGTAGATTCTGTAATGAGGTTAGAATGAAAAAATTCGATACCTACGAGTGGAAGATTCCGAACGCGAGCGAGTATCGAATTTTTTTATTCTAACCGAGTAACAGACTGCATTTTCTCCACGACCATTCGTGAATGTAATTATTCTCCACGACCAGAAAGTCAAAAAACAATTAAATTAAATTTGAACAAAACAAGTTATTTTTTCACACATTTTGCATGTTACATTGTATTTTATTAATATGTATATTTATAGTATTTGTACAATAATTATTGAAATTGAAAACTGGTGCATTGGAAATATTTTCCGTAATTTTTTTCAACGCAGATTGGTTTGTAGATGCGGAGTGAACAGACGTATAGCAAGACGAATTGGAAGATGAAGGGGCAGTTACTGATGATCCAGTAATTGACGAGACTAATTGATTTGCTACATTTATTCGATTTTGTAGAGAATTTTCTATATATCCTTCTGCTACTTGAGAAGACTTCCAGCCCCCATGTCTTTTTAATGTTGTACTATTCGCACCTGCGTTTACCAACGTAGTCGCTGTCGTACGGCGGAAACAGTGGCCAGTATATTCTTGTGGGTTTTCTAGATTCAGGAACGTGGCAATTTGTTTAGGCATATTACCCAGTTTATTTATGCCAATTACTTGGCGTGTACTTTTATTTTTTTGGAAATTAATAAAAAAATTATCAGACGGAACAAGAGTCTCAGTGCCCAGTATTTCTTTACAATATTATAATAAAAATCTCCGGTGATTGGAAATTCTCTCGATTTTTTAGTTTTCGTATTAGGAACTGCAATTAGTATTGCGGAACCTAAATCTTTAATGTCAGAAACTTTCATGTTGTAAAGTTCATTCTTACGACAAGCCCCAAAAACCCAATTACAAGGGCGACCTAAAATAACTAAATGTTATTAAGTTATTTGAGAGATAATTTTTACTACTTTTGTAGCTAAATATTATATCACATCCGGAGCATTTTCTAAGAATTGCCTAACATTTTCTTCTGTAAAAACCTTCGATTTCTTAGGTAGGTAAATAGTTTTCAGAAGAGCGTTTTAGTAAAGATTTTAATTTTTTGTATTTTGATATATCGATATCATATTTCACATTTATCGTTGCGCTTTTAAAATTGAATACATTTTCCATAGAGTCGAGGATTTCCATTTTTTTAAGAAATCACCAAAAAATGCAATTAAAACATTTTCAGAAAATGAGGTCGTTTTCTTTTCTTGTTGCCACTCCCTTAACAACGCATAATATTTTTCATATTCATGTTTAGATTTTTGCGGCAGCAGGTTCTCACTTATAATATTTGCACAATTTGTAATTTCAGGTGGAGTATTATCAAATTCCATATCAAAATCACTCGATTTTTCACTCATTTTATTTAACTTAAAACACGTTCGAAAATACTTATTATGACGCGCACCCCCACGCTGCCATTGTTGACAGCGAGGTTGACAGTCTTGAAATCCATGGCATTCTATGCAGTGTTTAGTTCGAATAGCGTATATTTATTCATTGTCTTGTTATGGAATGAAAATATATAAAATAATGCAATGATTTATTATATTACAAGTACGAAATATTAGTATCCCTATTATTATATTGTTTATCTATGTGCAATAGATTACAAAAATTTTATTAAGATCCTGGAAATACATGCAAAACACTCGAGAAGCAATAATTATTTAAGAATAAATCATCTCACTCTAGAGTGAGCATTTTTAAGTTCTATTATTAAAAATGATTTTAGAATACTTACATTCACGAATGGTCGTGGAGAAAATAAGTTCGTCTACGAGGACTCTGCCTTATACAGGGTGAGTCGAAGTTAAACCGCCATACTCAAAATTTGAGTAGTATTTTTAAAAATAAATGGGGTTCTTCATATAACATTTTGTCCAAAAACGCTTCGTTTTCGACATACAGGGCGTCAAAGTTTTCTTTTAAAAAACAGAAAAAATTTAGTATTTTCGGTTCCATTTATGCTATCGGGTTGAAAATTGGTACTTTTACGTTTTCAAACATAACGAAGAAATTATAATAAAGTTGTCTTGGTTAAAGTTCTTTTTATTACTAATTTCACAAAAATTGTTAATTTAGGACAATACCTACTGTAAACAAAGAATTCCAAATGAATAAATCCCATTTCTCAGCCTACTACGAAATTTTAATTTTTTCGAATTCACGCGCACCGCGACACAAAATTGCGTTTTTCATGAAAACGGTTAAGGTTTTCGTATTTTTACAAGAGACATTTTTTGTTCAAAATCGAATGTAATTTAATATTCCGCTGTCCAAAATGCAGATTTTTCAACGACAAATAAGTTTAAAACACTTTTGTTCGAAAGTAACGACGTAGCCAACGCCCTCTAGCGGCTAGAAGAAAGTTGATAGAAAATTCATAATTGCCGTCCCAGAAAACATAAAAGCACAAATTTTCAACTCGATAGCGTAAATGGAACCGAACATACTAATTTTTTTCTGTTTTTAAAAGAAAACTTTGACGCCCTGTATGTCGAAAACGAAGCGTTTTTGGACAAAATGTTATGTGAAGAACCTCATTTATTTTTAAAAAGACTGCTCAAATTTTGAGTATGGCGGTTTAACTTCGACTCACCCTGTATTATGTTATCAACGAATCTACCGAACTACATCGTGTGCAATGATCGTAGGACTGCGGTAAAGGCGCCAAAACGCGACAGCTGCCTTGTACTAACTTGTACCCGTAAATTAATATCTTCACCCATTGGCGGTTTTATTGAACAACTTTGGGAAACTGCTTCGTACCCGCAACATACCCACATGCCATTAATAATGTTCAAAGTAGATATAAAAAAAAATTGCACCTTTTTTAGTACGATCGAAAGTATTTGATGATTGCAATTATTGGGAACTAGCGTCACCTAGATACCTATGTAGACCAAGGTAAGCACCCAAAATCTCATAAATTTGCAAATACCTACTGAAGTGAAAAAATTGTTTACCGCCCTTGTAAAATCTTTATTTGTTGGCCGATTTTGACAAGCTTTTCTTTGTTAGGTAGGCATTCAATGTGTGGGGAACTTTATTCTTGGGTTGTAATCATAGATATCAATATCCGAACACATTGAACATTTAATCAGAAATTAAACGTCTTTTCTGTTCTCATGGTTTGACCCAACGGCAGAGCCGATGCATTTTTTTTTCGCCTCTCGCATCTTTACGATGCAGTAAAGCAAAATTCGCCTGCGCCAGAGCTGAACCGTTTAAATTAAGGCACTGCAGGACTGTGCCGACGCCTCCGGTTACCCATTAAGATGATAATTAATATTATATGCAGATTTTATTGCCGAAGTGCTAATAAGGAACTTTAGTGTTGGG
The DNA here is from genome assembly GCA_963920635.1 of Pseudeuparius sepicola. Classification (NCBI taxonomy): domain Eukaryota; kingdom Metazoa; phylum Arthropoda; class Insecta; order Coleoptera; family Anthribidae; genus Pseudeuparius; species Pseudeuparius sepicola. Next base: position 10,742,721 of record OY987300.1, on the reverse strand, counting down.
CAGCTTTCGTGCTATATCGGCCATGTCGTTCGTCAAGGACTTTCGAGGTTTGCCTACAAAGTTTGTGGGAAAAGATACGACCCCCGATCGTTGAAATGTTGGTCAAATTGTATTGTTGGACAGGATTTCTTATTTTTATATGCATCAACTTGTTTTTGTTATTATTTGTCGATAAAAATTAAATCTCCGCTTTATAGTCTAGTTCTACAGTCTAGTCTCTGTCTCTAGTCCATATAGTCTGATCTATAGCAAAATGTCTAGTACGTATTAGCCTAGTCTGTAGTCAATTCTATAATCTATACTATAGAATATGACTATTTTAAATTATTTTTATTTTAAATTTGCACAATTACCATTTAATTTTCTTTTTCATTTCATTTTCATTCAATTCACCGACATCTGGGAAGTTTGATATTAATCACAATTTAGGTAGGAGAATGTATAGCAGTTTGTCCAAACCCGTTAGCTGAGTAGATGTCAATTTGGAAAGAACAAATCATTTATATTTGAACAATCCCTGATGGGCCGTTTCATAATACTGATGCAGGACCTAATCATTGAGTAAAAGAATATAAATATAATATAATTTTTCATAAAAAGTTGATAAAATAGTATTTTTACAGTTATTTTTTCAGGTATTTGGGAAAATTAACTAAAAAGTAAGATTCAAGGTAGAAAAAATGTGTTTCCTACTTTAAATAAAGTAACTTTTTCAAATAAACTTACCTATTTAAGGCTATACTTTTCAAGTCTAAAACATTTATGGAAGATAAAATTAAGGTTACCTACGCTCTGTATCTTGAAAAATAAAACCTTGAATGGGTAAGTTTATTGGAAAAAGTTACTTTATTTACAGTAAGAAACGCATTTCTTTCTACTTTGAGTCGTACTTATGGAGCAAATTTGTTAGTTAATTTTTCAAAAGCCTACCCTGAAATCATACAAAAAAATAAAATTTCTCATGAAACCGTAACACATATGAAAACGAGGACATTTTTGTTTACAATTAAAATTTCCAAAAAATCAGTACATTTTATTTTTATACAAGGTGATTCATTGTTTTTTTTTTCTAAAAACAATAATTGTACAAATTACCCACTTCTCCGCCACTGGTTGTTCAAGATGTTTGATATTAACAGGGTTTATGCTAAACCATTCCTTTATAACGTGTACCAAATAGGGCCGAGTTTATGCGAAAAAGTGCGGTTATTTGTTGAAGATCTCTCACCTGTTATAGTTGTGATAATTAAAAGTGAATCACCCTGTATATTATGTCGTATAGCAGGTTAACTTTGATCAGGCATTCACCGCAGCTCGGGTGCTCGAACACCCTTTGAAGCTCCCAGATTTTTTTATATTACTTTCGCGCCACCAACAAATTTGATTAAGGCAGCCGGCGCGCTCTCTCCCGGTAATTAACTTTTTAATTTCGAAATGAGACGGCCCTCTCGGTCCGAGGCTGCCGGCTCTCTGACAAAAAAAGTTTATGAGGATGTTTCGTCAAAGAGACGGGGATGCCATATCGTGCGAGGCCATGCGAATAACAATATTTTTTTTTACAGAAACTTCGGGGGTAATATCGCGAAGAGTTATTCTCGGCGTCCATTCTTTTTCTTTCGCTTTCGTTGAGTTTTTTTACCGACTCCCGCCATGTCTGATGCTGTTATTGAACGAGTGAGTTGATTGAGCCAAGCTTTCATGGTTGAGCGCACAAATTACCTACAGAATATAAAAAAATATTACCTGAAGAATATCCAGTGAAACGACGAAAAAATATATTTCAATTTCATTAAGCATTATATAATATCTGCGGGAAACATTTTTTCTGAATTTCCAAGGCATGCTTGATTTCTAGAAAATAAATTAATGACACAAAATTAGTTTTATTACAACCAAGGCTAAACACCTCAGATCCTGAATTTTCAACTCGATTTTTTCTTTTGCAAGAGTCGTTTCTCATATTTCAGATGTGTGGTTTATGTCCAAATACAAATGAATAAATACGTAAATAATACTACACATATATTTTTTGAAATCGTCAGTAAAGTAAGTCATTACTGTAAGATTTTTTTATTAGTAGGCGAGATGTAAAAACAAAACATCAGAGGGGCTCGTCGTACCGCATCGTGATCAATCTAGGTAGAGCGATATAGAGGCAAAGCAACAGCGCGCTCGGTCGGCTCATGTATGCATGGGTGACCTTTTTTAAATAAAACTTCTTTTCTCCCTATAAAAAAATATAATGTGTCCCACGGCACTGAAGGTCCTTTTTGTAACTTATGTGGTTTATTTTAAATTCCACATTCATTATAAAAAGTCGAACTTGACTGCCTTGGTACACAAATAAACTATTATTACTCAGTAACATTTGTTTTTGCAAGACCAATTAATGGCCAAAACGGAGTTTCTTAGTGAATATCCACATCGAGTTAAGGTACAGGGTGGTCCAATTTTGCACACTGCTGGTTGGAAAAATAAAATAAAAAAGACTAGAATTATGTAGAGGGAACCGAATTTTTTCAGTTTTTGCGACTTCAGTTTGATGCTCCATATCCCTCTCATTCCAAATTAAGTATTACCCTTTTACCTACATAGTTGCTGTCACCGTCAACTATTTCCGAGAAATTGTTTTTGAAATATATTTTTGACTACCCCCCCATTACTACCCTCGTATAAAAAAATTTAAATCATCTTCGGATTCTACATAAAGTTCCAATAGGGGAAACTTCTTTATTTTTCATTTTATCATAAAAACTTACTCTGGATAAAAAGTGTTGCTAATATAATATAATAATAAGATTGATATAGAAATAATTAACATTTCTTGTACGGGGTGTTCAAAAAATGAGAAAACATCAAATGGTACAAGAGTAAACTGCGTTAATTGTTGAATCTATGCAAAAAAGTTATTAGGAAAAGTTGTTTAAAATCAAAAGATAGCCATAATGCCTATTTTCGAAGACTCGGGCTACTTTGATTAAAGGACAAGATTAAAGACGTCGCTTCTTCAATATCTTTAGATCAGATTAGAAGTCTATCTGAATTAGTTTTCTATTTCGAACGATGTGCTGAATATGGTGGCAGTGTGTTCGAGTAAATAAAATGTTTAAAACTTGTGGATTGTTAATTTGGAATTTGTGTTGAGTACTGTTGAGTAATTAATTTTAGTGATTAAAAATAAATAAAGGTATTTCGTTTTTTCCAAAAATTGGTATTATGGACTATCTTTTAATTATGGACGATGCTTCACAATTTATTTAACACCCCATAGAAGAAACGTTAATCATTTCTACGCCAGTCTTATTTTAAAACACAACTTTTTATCAATAGTAACTTTTTTCGAGGATATGAAAAATAAAGAAATTTTTCCTATTGGCGACCGTTATCGTAGACGTACTGTACCTACATATGTTTTTTATTTTATTTTTAGCTCAAAAATAACGAAAATTATATAAAATATGTTCAATTTTCTTGGAAATGTTTTGCTTATTTTTTAAAGGAAAGATTCATTGATGATGTAATTTTATTTCAATGGTCATGATAGGTTTGATAAGAGACATCTTCATATTTTATGAGAATGATCACGAGGCGTTATTCCAAAAGTGCCAATATGTCGATTTCCTTGATATTACAAACGAAAACTTGACCCCCCAAAAATTAGAAAAAGAAAAATGTTTGAAAATTCGCTGAGACCCGTCGATTTTTGTTTTTGGGGGGAGCTTTTTTGACAGTCAAGCTAACCCGATATGTTCATCCCCCTAATGCCTAGCAACCCCAACTTTACATACAGTGATGTATCGTTTTTAGAATTCTGTTGAGATTTGACAGAATTATTGGCTAAAAATTTCTACACAAATGCCAGCCACTAATAAGTTTTTTATCTACTACACACGACCAATTTACCTAGTTTTTATTGACGCTTGTCACAAATGAAAAAGCTGAAGCAAAACAAAAAATGTTCATTCGAATAAATTTAAACCTACCTATCTTTTTAAAATATGTAACAAAAAGTCACTGTCACAAAAAAGTTCCCGTTTTTTTGCTTGTAACCACGAAATCGTTAATTTCACCCTGCTATTGAAAGTGGAAACGTATTTTGAAACGGTTTATTCTATCGCGGAAAGGATATAAATTGTTGCAATTTGTTATCAAAATCATGTTTGTTCTAAAGCTACAGCACGAATTGCAACAATTTCTAACCTTTTCTAACAATCTGTCATTTCACTTTGACGTTACATGATCTTTGAGAAAGGAGGAAGATTTATTCTTCGAAAGCTCAGGAAACAAATTAAACAAAACTAATGACACCTAATCATATACTAGTCCCAAGTAACAATATTCTGTCAAATCTTATTGGTATTGGATGTATGTATTTGTAACAGTTTTACCATTATTAATCGACAGGTGACATAACTATCTGATTGCGCTACCGTCTATACCACACTGATGTACCGATAAATTACAGAACATTCCTAGGAAATTTTGTGAACTATGTCATCTGACAAAATCTGGATTCTAATACAATAATCGGGATATAGAGATGGAAAATACTCGAGCATTTATATTTTGAATAAACAACTCAGGACTACCCCTTCTCGAGCCCTGGAGGCTTCGTTGGGGTTTCTTCTGTTAGGGTGGTGGAGCATGGGGCGGCCAAGGTGACTCTCAGACTGGAGGGTCTCTCTTGGAAGTGAGAAGAGATGTGTAGGTGCCTTCCATCCATATTTTTTGAGTTACAAGTTCAAAGTTTAGTTCATTTACTGTTAAGAATTTATGAAAAAGTTGTCTTTTAACCAGTTTGGTGGCGAAAAACCCAATTAAAATTCAATGAATTTCTAACCTTTCCGCGATAGAATAAACCATTTCAAAAACACGTTTTACATTTTCAATAGCAAGCTGAAATTAACGATTTCGTAGTTACAAGCAAAAAACAGGGAATTTTTTTTTTGACGGTGATTTTTTGTTGTTTTAAAAAGATATAAGGTTTGAATTCGTATGAACTTTTTTATTTTGCTTCAGCTTTTTCATTTGTGACTTTTTTGTAAACTGATCGACACTTCAATAAAAACTAGGTAATTTGGTCGTGTGTAGTAGATAAAAAATATATTAGTGGCGAGCATTTATGTAAGAAATTACTACGCGTATACAGTGGATTGTCAACTTTCCGTTTTTAGCCAATAATTCTATCAAATCTCAACAGATTTCTAAAAACGAAGCATCACTGTATTCGCAATTAAAAGGACTTTGATGATGCGCCACAAGTGAGGTAGTTCCATTTGAAATTTTAAAGTTGGGGTTGCTAGGGATTAGGGGGATGAACATATCGAGTTGGCTTGACTGTAAAAACAGCTCCCCCCGAAAACAAAAATCGACGTGTCTCGGCGAATTTTCAAATATTTTCCGGTTTCTAATTTTTGGGGGGTCAAGTTTTCGCTGGGAAACACTGTATAATAATATGTTTTAGGATTTGTACGAATAAGTATAGAACTTAAAAAAGTATGGATAGGTATAACATGTATAGGTAGGGTTAGGTCACCTAAGAGTACGCAGCCCCTAAGAGTACGCACTGGCATTTTTTATTAGTTCCAATGCTATTAGGATAGAGGTCGCTATTCAGTATAGACGCCTTCAATTGACAACAAGTTTTGATTATAGTCGCGTGGTGCTCCGTAAACGATTCGACGAATTACAGGCAATTAACCAATTTTATACATATTTTTATAATTTTTGGCATCTTTGCTATAAGGAGTATCTTACCCTGTGAATGCTTAACTATATTGTTCGACTGTGCATCTTAAAAAGGGCTTTAGATAGGCATGTTTCGCACAGCTTACGATGTGTAATTATGGTTGCCTGTTTTAATTAAATAGATTATTCAATCATCGCTGACATGTCCGCAAGAGTACGCATGCGAACAGTACGCGCGCACAAACAGATCTATTAAAAAAGGAATTAAAAAGGGGCTGCCACTTGTTGAAAAAACTAGAAAATCTCAATACGATATCCTTTGTTCTCTCTGCAGGGAACACTAGAGCATTTCAGAATGGATTAAGTGTGATTCATGAGGTGCATGGTGGCACGAAGACTGTACCCAAAGTCTATAGACTTTGGACTGTACCAACTACCTCGGACATGGCGTCTTTATAATATGTGACTTATGTCAAGAATAACATATTGTTGTTATTTGATTTTTTTTTAGCACGTACTCTTAAATCCAACACTGCGTACTCTTTCGAGTTCTCGTTCCTTAATAGTACGCAAACTGTTTTTTTTATTAAAGGTGTAATATCTCTCATGTCGATAATTATAAAAAAATATTTCTTTGCATTACATATTCTTAAATGTAATAAGGAATTTATACTGTGTCGAATAAATCTGTATTACTTATTGTTGTCGATTTATTTAACTTTAAATATTAAGTGCGTACTCTTGGGTCACCTTACCCTATATAGCAGATTCACAAAGATTGGATTCGAAAAAATAAACACACCTTATGGGCGAAGTATGTCTATCTTGATACTTTTGGAAAACCTTTGTTCGACATTTTGCCAACATTTTTCCACTTTCTTTTAAGCGACGTAAAGTGCTGGGTTTCTCATTCATCTCGCAGCTTTGTCTCCCACAAAACATCCAGGCATTACACACCTTTTAAGCTTTATGAAACCCAATTCCCCGTATACCTACCTACAAATTACACCCCTGGCACCACCGGTATCATATATATCAGTTTCGGTTGGAGGCCAACGATCGCGCCGGAGAAAGAACTCTCTCCACCCCACACCCCGTCCTTAGCCTTACAATAGCGCCCGACAACAAAAGCGCCCGGGTCAAAGTAACAGCCAGCGAATTACTATAATTCCATAAAAACATTTTGGCGAACAATGGGGAGCGCAGCGGAAGCTTTTTATTATATTTCTGCCAAAAAGAGAACCAATTAAATTAATGGAGGTGCAAAGCGGGAGGCGCCCGCCGCGAGTTATGGCGTTTCCGGGACCGGACAGAACGGGGGGGCTTTGTCCAGGAATCCAACAAATAACCATCCTCGTTTGTGGGTAGCACGTCCAGATTATTGCCGACGGTACGGAAGAATCCAAATAGGCGGGGATGGAGAAAAATTCCATTATACCCGCATTTTTCGTCTGTCCGATGAAGTTCGGCAATAATATCAGCCGATTTTGCATGCAAAACATCTCTAAAGAGAAAATTCAATGCGGTTACTGCGCTCACGGGCGTAGCCAAGGGGGGGGGGGGTTCGGGGGTTCAAACCCCCCCGAAATAAGCAAAATATTACCTAATATTATACCGAAAAAATACGAGGAGTGAAGAGTTAAATTATTATTACGTTTGAATATATTATGTAGTAATAGTAGCGCCTAGCGCCATCTTTTGACTAGAGGCAGACGCAGTTGCAGCCGAACTATTTTGTATTGTAGGGACACTTTGCGTTGTTTCTCGATTATTCGCCACGCCCCGCGGTCGAAATGAGCGGAACTTTGTGGAAGTTCGTGGAAGTTTCTGGACGGCTACTGGGCTGCTATATAAGCGGCGCCGCGGCGCGTGACCGCGCTTACGGCAGTATTGTTCCATGCGAACTCGAAGCGAATAAAAGTGAAAAGTGGTGAACGAATAGTGAAGACAATTAAGTGTACCGTGTAAGTGAGTAATTTTAGTGCGCTGTTATTCGATGACCTTGTTAAGGATAGATACGTGAATCATTATTACTGTCGAAAAATGGAGGGGAAAAAAAGGAAGGGTGATAAACTTAAAGGTATGGACTACTGGAAAAAGTGGTGTAGTCAAGGTCAAGGGGTTTCTAATAAAGAAACAAATTTGGATTTAGCTATCAAAGCTTCAGCTACCTTGCATGCTGATAAGAAGACTGCCTACCCCGAAATCTAGTTTGGAATGCCTAGATATGTGCGATAAAAACCTTTATCCTAATATTTACACATTACTACAAATCTTCGCTACCATTCCTGTATCCACTGCTACCCCAGAAAGGTCTTTCTCGAGCCTAAGGAGACTGAAAAACTATTTACGAAACACTACAAGTGAAAACAGACTTAATGGTTTGGCTCTAATGAACATTCACTATGGAACAGAAATTCATGCAGATGAAGTAGTGGATATATTTAAAAGAAAAAGCCGAAGATTTCTTCTTTAATGGTTTTAGATTTAGCGCAGTGGAACGAAATTAATTTATCCATTTCATTTAAAGTTAAGAACTTTATAAATATGTCGTAGTTTTTCGGATGAATATATAGATATTAAATTTCATGTAAGTATATTTTTGTTGTTTTATTTACTTCCCAAACTAAACCCCCCCCCCCCAAAACTAAATCCTGGCTACGCCCGTGACTGCGCTATCTCTACCGTACTTTCACCGTTTTGGTAGACATAGGGGAATAGGCCGCGCGTCGCCGTGCGTCCAGCTAGGTTGGTCAGTCGTTGGCGGGGGGAGTACACAGTAGTCCCGCACCGCTTATCAGTCGAGTTTTGCGAGCAAAAAACACGCCCCGCCCCCCGCCAACGACTGACGAACCTAGCCGAATACACGGCGGCGCGCCGCCCAGCCATGGCAATGTCTACTAAAACGGTGAAAGTACGGTATGTAATTATAACCGTCGAGGGAAAGTATATCACTTAATATAATTCCTTCAAGGGCTTACCTAACCCTGGACCACTATATAGTGTCAGCACAGATAACGTAGGAACTACATGTGGTGTTAGTAAAGGTTACCTTAAACAACCTCCTCGGCCAAAGAAGTGCACTTACCAATCTTCTAGTGCAAGGAGTAAAATCACCCGTCAAAGTTGGATCCAGGCAGTATACTTGGTACTACATCCGATCAAACTCCTTGTTAAAATCAGGCAATAAATACAAAAATTGTTCTGATTTCGAAGAACCGTTTTGAAAAGAAGCCTTCAAAGAGAAAATTGTATGACCACAACATTTGCATTTCTTGACGAGATCTACCTTTTCTCTAACAGTTCAAATCAATTCCAGATCAATCGGGGTTCTTCACATAAACATACTTTTTTATTTTTTGTTTGAATTTTGTCGAAATAATCAAAGAAATCTCTCTACCTCTCTTTGTCTCTGATGTTTTTTTGGGTATGATATATTTCTCAGAACGAGCTGTTAGGAAGTACTCACGCTGGTGTCAAAATAGAGAAAACTTTGTTTGGGATTAAAACATATTTCCGAAAGCAGCATTTAAACTCGGTTTTCTCGGAAATTTTCAAGATAAATTCATAATCCAGAAGCCGATTTGATGCAGTTTTTTCCAAGGAAACCATTGCCACTAAAAAAATCGAAAAGAAACAAAAAAGTTATAGCAAAATACTCGTAGAATATAAACCAAAATGGTAGATCATAATTAAAATTTTGAAAAATTGTGTCACATAGACAATTGAATTTCCTATCGAAAACAAAACTTAATTTTCTGATATTTCTAATAAATACTTTTACTTTTAATACGGTTAGGGGGTCCAACAGAAAAAAATTCTTTATTCTTCATTTTGTCGAAAAAAGTTGCTCTTGATAAAATGTGCTTGTTCTTAAAATAAGATTGGCTGTAAAGTAAGCATTTTGCATTTATTTTTTCGTATCTTCACAATAAATGTTAATTATTTCTACGCCAGTTTTACTTTAAGAACAAGCAAGACTTTTTTTTGAGAGTAACTTCTTTTCATAAAATGAAAAATGTTTTTCCTATTGGACACCCTATCCGTGGATATACTCTATACCAAACTTCAAAAATATAAATAAAATATCTATTTGAAACTAGGGATGCACCGAATATTCGGTAGGCCGAATAATTGGCCGAATATTCGGCCATTTTTTGGGCATAGCCGAATATTCGGCAAGGGCGAATATTTGGCTAATTATTCGGAAAGTTGATGAAACATTTGGCCGCATATTCAGTCGAATAATTTTTTTATGAATTATAAAATGTATTAAAAAAGAAATAAAAAGATTTTTTTCAAATGTAACCTTAATTTATTTCAAATAAAAATGAATGTTACTAATTTAAAAACAAACATAGGTATCTGCCGAATATGATACAGGGTGTTTCAAAATATAGTAAACAGCTTTCTAGGGCTGAAAGGACATGGAAAAATAAGATGACAATTTCATATAAAGGTGGGGCCAAACATACATACCTAAAAAGCAAGGAAAAAGGTTTATTTTATATTTTTCCAAATAACTTTTGAACGAATCGAGAGATTAACACGAAATCTGATAACTGGAGTTATTTTTATAAAGTACACCTTTTTCGCATAAAAACTTTATAGGAAAATCCATTTACGTCAGAAAAAAGAATAGACACACTTGGACCCAAAAACGTTAAAATGCCATAAGTGGCGTCCCTTATAAAATCACATCAAAGCTATGCCAATATTTAAATTCTTCGCCTCAAAATAACTCCAGTTACCAGATTTCGAGCAAATCTCTTTCTTGAGAAAAATATAAAATAAAATTTAAATTTTGGCACCATAATATTATATATTTTTGGGTGTTTTGGGTGACCCCACCTTTATACAACATTTTCGTCTATTTAAAACGATGTATTTAGCTAAAAAGAAGTTTGAGTATTTTCTAAAAAACAAAGAACCTCGGTCATTAGCATGCCTGTGCAGCTTGGCTACCTCCACCATGAAAGCTTACAAATCGTTGATCAGAAAGTTCTCACAGATATAACATCACAGGTGCTTACTGTAAAATCAATCAATGACATTCATCGTGATCTCCAATATATTATGTCATTCCTGGGAGACTTTATGAAGGAACTGTCGGGAAAAACCTACACAAACCCTTTTCTGTGAGCTGCAACAAATTTTGACCCTGACAACAATATCCCACATAAAAACTTTTCTTCATTTTTTAATTTTAAGTGTCAAGAATCCTATACCCAAATCGATCGAATTGTTTCTAGGTAAACTCCACACTTGACTTTCCACTATAACTTCAAAACTTCAAAACCAACACATTGCCAACAAATACCATGAAATACCATGGAATGTCCTGAATTGTCATGGACGCTGAGCCCAGAGTCCCAGAGGTGGAGAGGTAAAAAAGGACTGCGTTTTGGTCTTAGGGGGATTTACATGGGGGAAGTGGGCTTGCCTATACATTTATACCCTGTAAGGGTCTAAGAGTATTCACACCAACTTTGACCATCCAGTGATGAATTTAAACTTCCCCATTAAAAAAGTAGCAACTTTTCTTTACAATACCTTCTTGGGGAAGCATCGTTACAAAGTATGTCCCCAACATTTCAAATAATGCCCGCGAACAAAGGGCGCCGTCGAGTCGAAAAACTCCCCGTTTAAAACTTCCCGCAACTCCGCCCCCGAACACCAATTTCCAGCCGCGCGCCATGACTGATTACTCCCCGGGCGCGATAGCGATCTTAATGGCCTGAAATATTACATAATCAGGCACCTTAAGGCCCGGTCTGAGGGCGCGTGAGGGCGCCTACTTGCATTAGGGACGGGCCCTATCGCATCTGCCCGAGTTCGATCCCCGGTCATTCCCCGGAAAATGTCCCGGCTTTTTGCCCAGCACGAGAGAGGTCCTCTAATGTTTTTCGGGGCGGATTGAGAAATGAGCCTGTCCGGGGTCTTAAATGGGACTCGGGATGAGTGGTTTGCCGGGATTTGATTGGAAAACACAAAGGGATCGTCGGGTTGTGTTGGGGAAAGTTACGTTTTTTGGTGTACAGGATGTCCCAGGATATAAGTGAGTAAATAGGTGTAAAAAACAAAAAATTTTCGAGTTCGAGGTTCTGACCTGCTTGACTGGAAACTAATTTCTAGCATATTTTCGTTTTTGAAAAATCAAGATGGCGTCGGCCATTTATTTATTTTCATTGTAGGTGAAGTGCCTTTTCCTTTAAAGGTAGCGAAACATTTTATTAAGAAAAGTTGTTCACAATTAAAAATTATCCCCGGGTACCAAATTTTGAAAAGCTCGGACTACTTTGTTTTTAAAAAATGAGAAAAATAAAGTAGGCTGATTTTCTCAAAAAAACGCAGGGATAACTTTTAATTCTAAATAACTTTTTCTTCTAAAATTTTTCGATACCTTGTATTTAAAAGCTACTTTAGCGCGCTAGAAAAAGAAAAAAATGAGAAAAAAACTAGGCCGATCTTTCCAAAATTTGGTACCCGGGGGTAATTTTTAATTGTGAACAACTTCACCTTCACCTACAACAATGAAAATAAATAAATGGTCGCTGTCGACGCCATCTTGATTTTTCAAAAACGAAAATATGCTAGAAATTAGTTTCCAGTCAAGCAGGTCAGAACCTCAAACGATCAAATTTGAACTAGATTTTTTTTTGTCTTTTGTCTTTTTTGGCTCACGTATCCTGGGGACACCCTGTATATGACTGAGAGCCACCGCGATTCTCTTTTGCGCCTTGCAAAAAAGATTTAGGCAAAAACTGTTGGGTATTATTTTATGCCTAAATGACAGTTAAAATAAGAGTTACGTTCGTGGCCAACTTATCGATAAATAGTAAAAAAAAGGGTGCCCATATTAAAGGCGTATTTGAGGTAGGAAATTTTGAAAGGTATACAGGACAACGATAGTCTATTATTATAAACGTCATTTTTTCATAGCGAGTGTTTAATAGAACGAAGGTCTGGACTTTGTAAAACGTTTCATACTATACCTATTAAGAAAAAAACACTCGCAACCTTTTAAACTATGCAATAAAAAAGGCATGGTTCTGAGAGAAAAATAATATTTTTTTCTTGAAATCGGCATTAAAATGTCCCAAAATCGTCATTAAAAGCACAGAAATCGTACAATAATGTAGCCCATTATTGTACGATTTTTTCAATAAGTAGGCCTTGGCGAGATGTAAACATCAAACGTCAGACGCGGAGAAATCGCCCGTCAAAAGTGACCAAATATTCAAAACCCGGCCGATAAAGGCTCATTTAACTTTTCGTACACATTGCGAAATTGTTTCCTATAGAAGCGCAATCCTTCAGTATACATATTTTAGTAAATTTGATTATCAATAGATTTGTTGTGTAGGCTGCACAAGAAGCAGCAGTTTGGTTTTTCTGTCAGAAGGTGCCGTACGTCATTATACTTGTCCTAGGTAGAGCGATCGGTAGAGTCAAGCAAGGCCGCGCGTAGTCGGTTCGTGGACGGGTGATCCCTTATTATTATTTTCTTGCCTAATAAAACATTTTTTTTCCGATTTCAAAATAAATATAATATGTACCTCGGCACTGAAGTTTTTTTTTATGACTCATGTGGTTTATTCTATGACTCCACATGAGTCATAAAAAATTGAACTTCAGTGCCTTGGTACATAAATAACTATTACTGAACGAATTTTGTTCCAGCCGTAAAACGAGAAAATTGCATTTCTCATGATAACATAACATTCTACCCCCTTAACTTTTTTGTTTTTAATTTTGGAAAAAATGTAAATATTAAATTGTATAAAATTTTCTTGCGATTTCAGGTAACTATGTATTTGAAAAACCAATGAATGTCGCGTTTAGTAGTTTGCACAAAATCGTCCTTTGAATTATTGAATCTCGAACAAAATCAAAATTGTCATGGAAAATTGAAAACAACCATTACGAGAATATTACAAATGGAGATTTGACAGTTTACATTAACTGTTGTATTCCCACAGTTACATACAATAATATATTGAAAATTCAACAAAGACAATACTGCTGTGAAAATTCTTCATATTTTATATTTTCTGTCATTTTAGTCTTAATAAAAGGCATATTTTTTATGGATGGAACGTGACACTTTATTATGAATTAAATTAAATTATAATGCTTCCAATAAACTGCTCTTATAGTTAGCCACGGTACCTGCCTCGTTCATCTCTCTGATCTCCTGAGATATTTTTTCTGAATGTCTCTTGACATCATTTGTTTTATGTGCTGGAGCACCGTCTTTTTGCCAAACAATATTCGGCTCATTAACTTGATTCAATAGATCAGAAATGTCTCCTCTTAAGAGCTGTAAATATTTTAGTCCTGTTAAACCACCTTCAAAAAATGCTGGACCAATTATGTGATTCCGAAAAATACCACACCAGACATTTATTGAAGTTCGACCTTGTCGTTGAATTGAAATAAACTTTCGGTATTTTCTGCTGACCAATAGTGAGTGTTTCTTCTATTAAAAACGCCACATGTTGTAAAAGTGGCTTCATCAGTCCACAATGTAGAATCTGCAAAGTAATAACCGTTGGAGTAGTAATAGAATAGTAATGTATAGTAGTAGTAGAATAGTGTGATCTTTATTTTAGCAATTGTCAAAATCAAGCTCTGATTCTCGTAATAGTAATAATTGTTTTGAATTTTCCATAATTATCAATAATTATTCAAATGACGATTTTGTGCAAACTACTAGAGCAAACATATAACATAATATACCTAGGTATGTCGTGAATACACAACTGAAATCGCAAGAAAATTTTATGAAATTTCATATTTACAGTTTTTCCAAAATTAAAAACAAAAAAGTTCAGGGGTGTTATATGAATTACCCTGTACATATACAGGGTGTCCCGATTTGTTTAGGATAACTTTCGTAGTGGATAGAAAAAGGCATTTCAAGGTGGCTTGCTCATGTAAACATAGGTCGTAAAGTTCTTCTTTCATGAGGTGCAGGGCGTTAAGAAAAAATGTTTTCATTTTTAATTTCTAAACTGTTAAATATATTATATTCAAACCAAATTTGGCACACAAGATGTATGTATGGAGGGAGATATAACAAAATGTATTACCAAGTTTCTAAATTAACAAGTGGCGGAGATCTGTACCACTAATTATATAAAAAAAATAATACAGCGCTTAACAGAATAAAACCCTTCTTATTGTCGCTAAAAATCTTGTAGCGTAACAATGGAATTGCAGAAAAAAACGGATTTAATTTTTTTCAGCAGGGTCGACCGCACGACAGCTGATCGTATGCGACGGTGCCACGGTCTGTCTGTGACGTCAGCAGCAGATGGCCGTCGGACAGAAGGGTTGATTGCACCCAGCTGGGACAGCCGCCCACTGAGGATCGCTGTTTTTGCACCAACGGCCCTTGAAAAATACAAAAGGAACCGTGTTTTTGTACTTTTCAATAAAAATAAAGATATAATAGTAGATAATACAGGAAGCTTTTTGTGGGTGGTGGGTGTATAAACCAAAGGCTAGCAACATATACAGTAAGAAAAATAAGTAAATATACTCCCACACTTGGACAACATTAGGGTGTGTTTTTTTCGATGCCCACTATGGGGATCTCGGAAACTAGCAGAGCTAAAACAAAGGTTAAATGGGGAAAGAATTGCAGTTTTGAATGCTCAATCTAATGCCCCTTTTGGATTTTTAAAAAAGTTCATGGCTCACTAGATATTTTGAAAATAGTGATTTTTTGCTATTTCATCAGATCTCTGTAGCTCCCTTATTTCTGATTATACAAAAAAAACTGTAGAAACAAAAATTTTAGATAATTTTGGACTTAATAAGATAATCTAAGCCAATTTTTTATGTTGTTTGTGATTTTTGAGATATGACATAAATTTGTGTTTTTTTAAATGTAAATCATAGTTGGCTCTGGCCTTATAAAATCGGCCATTTTTTGAGCTTTCCAAAGATATGCTTGGCATAGTTATTATAAAAAATAAAAGAGCTATGGCTAATTTTCTGATTTTTTTTTTAATTTTCACATAGTCAACCATGGAATTTTTTTCATAATTACGTTCTTTTTTATAATTAGACATACTTTCTAATATTTTGTTTTTAGCTGGTAACAAAATATAACAAAATGAAACAAAAATTAAAAAACTCAAATTCAAATTATTATTATTTTAAAAGGACAACTTTTAAAATAAAAAAGATGTTCAAACAATCCACCATTGTTATTTTCCAAATATTGCATCTTTTTAAAACCGAATTTGTCGCCTTTCAATACTGGCAATTGCTTCTAAAACAGCTGCTCTTAATTCAACAATTGTCTCATAATTTATTTTGTACTGTTCCCCACAAAAAGAAATCCAAAACAGACAAATCGGGGGATCGGGGCTGCCAGGAAATAGGTCTATTTCTCCCTATCCAACTATTTGGATAGAGCTGATCTAGGTAATTTCTTACAGGTAAATAATTATGTGGTGGAGCTCCATCATGATAATTTTTGTTTTATTTTGTTACATTTTGTTACCAGCTAAAAATAAAATATTTGAAAGTTTGAAGTAGGTATGTCTTATTATAAAATAGAACGTAGGTAATTTTGAAAATATTCCATGGCTGACTATGTGAAAATTTAAAATAATCAGAAAGCTAGCCATAGCTATTTTATTTATTATAATAACTATTCCGAGTATTATATTTTTGGAAAGCTCAAAAAATGGCCGATTTGATAAGGCCACAGCCAACTATGAATTACATTTAAAAAAACAAAAGTTTATATCATATCTCAAAAATCACAAACAACAGAAAAAATTGGATCAGATTATCTTATTAAGCCCAAAATTATCTACAATTTTTGTTTCTACAGTTTTTCTGTATAATCAGAAATAACGGAGCTACAGAGATCTGATGAAATTGCAAAAAATCACTCTTTTCAAAATATCTAATGAGCCATGAACTTTTTTGAAAATCCAAAAGGGCATTAGATTGAGCATTCAAAACTGCAATTCTTTCCCCATTTAACCTTTGTTCTAGCTCTGCTAGTTTCCGAGATCCCCACAGTGGGCACCGAAAAAAACTCACTCTGTATGTAGGTATATAAAGTATTAAGTTTTTATGTCCTTATACCTTTTAATAATAGGATATACTGGCAATAATTATTGTAGATTTAGGTTATTTCATTATTTTGTTACTTAAAAATAAATTTAGGTAGGTTGGTTAAGTGATGCCCTAATTAAATCTGACAACTAAGCTAACTAACCTTGATGAGGGTTTAGTTATGCTGTCAGTTGAAAGATATTTTACATTGTACAATTACTTAATTTAAAAAGTCCACATTATGTTTTCAAAAAATTAATAATTTACACAACACTTTTGGTGACTGTAGGTACATCTCCACTTATCCTACAATGAGTCAACCGATCATATTTTCAACTGCCGAAGTCTATAAAAGGGGCTTAATATTTCCCAAGTTGGGCCTATGCTCACAGCTTCCAGCTTCAGCGGACTGCAGCCGGCAGCTTTGCATACGCTTTCAGCCCGTCGAGGAAAAAACATCCCGAGACACTTAGAAAGTATCAATTTTTCTCTTTCACGTTATCCTTTCTCAAAGGGCAAGAAAAGATTCCAAAAGAGATTAATGGATTTTCGCGAGTTTCAGATTTCTTTTTGAGGGGGATTTCGTCCGGCCGTTCACTTCACTTCTCGACCGGAGAAGTTTGCAGAATGGGGCCCGTTTCCAACCCCCGGAATTTTCTTTAGAGGATAATTCTCGTGGAACGTAGATATATAGCCTACCAGACGGGGGGTTTCTTTATTTTTAAGGGAACGAACCCTAGGACCAACACAAGCTTTGTGTAAATAAATACAGTTGCTTGCTATGGAGCAATAAGAGGATTCTGCTAGGAGAGCAGATTTTATGGAATCACGCAAAGAATAAAAAAGCTTATATGGCAACCACTTTAAATTAGAAATTTCGTAAACTTAGTGGTTTCTTGCAAAGACAATATGAGATTCTCTTCTTTCTTTGTACTAGTGACGCATTAACAGAGATGAAGAGATTTCGCGCATACACTCGTATGTATACCCAGGGCCGTATCCAGCGAAATTTGGGGGGGGGGGGGGTTCAGGATCGGCTCAAGCTTTTGTGGGGCTGGGTGCCGTATGAAAGTGCGGGGCCCCGGAAAGGAATTATTTAATCCATTAAGAAGAATTTTTTGAAAATTTATACGCCACTAGTACATATTTTTGTCACTTTTTAAAAAAGCAGGTCGAGGCGATGAGTTTAGATCACTTCAGTGACGAATATAGAAATTAATTTCGGGTGGGGAGGAACAATTTTTGTGAATTTCTGTCAAATAAATGCATTTAAAATAATTCTGTAAAATACGCCGCAGGTGAATTTTTTTAGAAATGTTAAGGAAAATTACTTAAAATTAGTCTTAAGAAATCTCAATATTCAGATTTTTTTCAGATAATTTATCATTATCGTTATCTTAATTTTAATATAGGCAATTATTAAAACTCTATTGAGTTATCTATTTTATATTGGCACCTAAATTTGCACAGGTACCTATTTTCCATTTGCCTAACATCCTTATAAATTTATAAATAGAATAATGATAAAGGTGAAATATTCATTTGTCGTTTGGCACTATAATAGTATGGCTTCGATTTCATGAGAAAAAACAAACCCTAAATGAGATTCACAGCGACGCAATAATTGACCAAGTTGCAAAAAACAGTAACTTGCTGTTTGAAATTTAAATATTTTCCAACAGATTTTCTAATTTTTATATGGAAGTTTATACGGGGCACGGGCCCGCCGAAAAGATGGAACCATAAGGTTTTTTTTAATTTTTTTTCTAAGAATAAACTACTCTGGGGCGATCATCTCTGCTACCAAAAAGATTAGAAATGAAACCGTTAAACGTCGTGTCGTCATTTGAAATACCTGTCAAAAATTACATTTAATTAAATAAGTGGTCGACATAGGCCTTATTTGTTATTTTATGGAAAAATTGAGCAATTGTAGGACAAAGGTCTATTTATTTTTTCTCTTGCCTCCTTTTTGGAAAATATTAGTAACCCGTACGGGGTTTATTTACTGAAACAGTTTATTAATTCAAACAAGTTATTTGAAAAAGTTCATTGGAATTTACCCACCCCTATACGCACATTTTCAATCAAATATTCCGACAATGATAATTTTTTGTTTTTCTAAAAACTAATAACTTTAATTTTTTTCGGTGCGTCACAGGTTGACTTTAGAATTGCTTTTCTATCATCCAAACGTGACATTTTTTAGTTATGAACCCTTTTTGGGTAGTAATTGGCTAGTTTCTAGAAAACTGAACTCTAACAAAGTGCAATATTGGACGATTTTCCTATTTCTGAACAACCGTTGTCCATTTTTTTTAAGTTAGATGATCTTATCTATTACTTCACAAGTCAATATATGTCACTCCGAAAGTAATGAAATTTACTACTAGCACAGACCTATGCTATATTTATAGGTCTGTGCTACTAGTTTTTAGATCTTTCCAAAAAATCGCAAATTTATCATTGTCGGAATGCCTCACAATTTTCACGTAGGGATAAAATCACATTCTAAGCAACGTTTTTAAATAACTTTTTGGCCATTTATTAATTCAATGTCATTTGACGCCGCGACGTTTAACGGTCTCATTTCGAATCTGGAAGCAGAGATGATCGCCCCAGAAAAGTAAAAAACCTTATGGTTCCAAAATAATGGTACATACAGCAACTCAATAATTATGTCGTGCCAAAATATCACCCGTCAAATCTCAATTGTTACTGAGATATAGGATAGGGCTTTAAAGTTCATTTTTTGAAATTGAATTATGGCTACATAAGTCTCAAAATAATCAAGCTGCTGAACTGAAATTTGGAAATGAGCTGGAGATGTCAATTTCTACGTATCTTAAAGTGCTTTTACTCGTAACTTTTTTGAGCTTATCTTTTTGGTCTTGCAGGTTCATCATTTTAGTGGATCTTTTCATTTTTTAACAAAAGTGTACTCTTGTCTAATAACGATAAAATCAACCGTTTGCGTTGAAATTGGCAAAACGTGCCACAAGACACCTGTTAATTCCAACATTCTGTACTTTACATAAAATTATTTCTAAAGGTAAATATTAAATATATATTTTATTTAAAAAAAATAATGTTGTGGCCTGCTTGACATATTGCAAGACATAAAACTACTGATAACCGGATGTACGGCAGCTGATGATCAATTCACTGGGCATTATTACTGCGGAAAGTTGGCGAAATGCGATATACAAACATGTTATTGCCGAAGAAAATAAAATGTGGAATCTTGATGAATTAATTGACGACACTATGGAAATAGAGTCTCTTATTATTGCCTTAGGACACGATGCCTCTTCCGAGTTTTCTAATGACGATCCTTTATATTTTGAATTGTACTATTATTTTAATAAATAAAATTGTATTGCCTATATTATTGTAAATATAAAATAGTTTGTTTTATTAGTGTTTAAAATTTAATATTTTTGCAAAATTGTTCATTTGTTGTAAGTAAAGTAAAAACGATAA
The DNA here is from genome assembly GCA_963920635.1 of Pseudeuparius sepicola. Classification (NCBI taxonomy): domain Eukaryota; kingdom Metazoa; phylum Arthropoda; class Insecta; order Coleoptera; family Anthribidae; genus Pseudeuparius; species Pseudeuparius sepicola. Next base: position 10,722,465 of record OY987300.1, on the reverse strand, counting down.
TAAATTGAAATACACTTTTTATTCTCCTTACCTGAATCCCCAATATGAACCAGTTGTTGTATAACTTTCGTTAGTAGATTGACAAGGGTATCAGGTAGGTAGGTGCATAGCTAGCATTGTAAATTGTAAGTTGTAACAAGATTTACCTTTGTTAAAAATAGGTATAGTACGATAGCCCGCTGCATGATTTCAACTCTCATAAGCCTATAGAATAAGATGTTGGGTACAATAGAGAGTATGTTTCTTTACTTGAAGCGAGTAGGTTGCCTCAATTTATATGGTCCCGACCATTGTTATTTATAAAGAAGTTGCGGTCAATTTTTAAGTAAATCTACTGTCATTTGATTATATAATAAAATAGGTACCCGAAAATCCATCGCTGTTAAATACGGCGGGAAAGATGGGGGCAAGTCTGGACCTCGGGGACGCGAGTTGTGTGCGAAGTCCCGCTATACAGCCAGTGCCATATACCGTTTGATGCCCAGGGAAAAAAAAATTTCAAACGCGTTTTTCGGGAGATCTGACGGTACGGCGAGATGGCCGGAGAACTCGGGTCAACATATTTAACGAAACTTTTTCTGGTAAAAAACGACCAACACAGGTGGGACGCATCTTTTTTACGTGATTGGCCGGCATTTCCCGTTACCTAAAAGCCAAAGTCTGTAAACTGTCAGAAATTGCCCTTTTTCGTCGAGCTACAGCTCGAGTTATTTCGGCTCGGGGCTCTGGGGTCGGAATTTTTAAAGCTTATAGCATTTGCTACGTTAAAACACTTTGGCACTACCAAATTATTAAAGTGGACGTTTCGATTCAATTTACAAGAAAATTACTACAATACTACGTGTTTCCTTAACCATACAAAAAAGGAGTAACTTTTTTGCCTCCAACACTCTTTGCTTGTTTTTTATTCCTTCAACGTAAAATAATAACTCATTCACAGGATTTTTTTACCGATATAGATTTTGTTTTTTGTTTTGTAATAACAGCATAAATAAAATAAAAAAATGGTATACTCGTATTCAGTTTTTCACGGGCTTTTCAACGAGCCCACACAAGCCATATGTTCTCATTTAAAAAAAAGGAGTGGCTTCCAGCTAAAGGGTTGAAGGAAAAAAATGTTTTATATTGCTAAAAAAATGATGAATAGCGAATGAAAATTGACATGTTTTTGCGTTTTGTAAGAAAAAAAAACTAGAAAAAAGATATGATTTTTTTTCCAGACTTTCGCCCAACCCTGTATATTCGTGGGACGGGTTGTACCTATTAAAAAAATAAAAATTATCCACAACTTCTTTAAATAACAATGATCGGGCCCATATTATCTGAGGCAACCTACTCGCTTCAAGTAAAGAAATATACTCTCGACATTTTACATAACATCTTATTCTATAAGCTTATGAGAGTTGAAATCATGCGACCGGCTCTTGGACTAGTAGATTTGCCCGTTAGATTCATAGGTGTTATTTCGCTGGTGCGGACGGTCCACGTGGTGCCCAGAACCCGTCTCGGCGGTACCTGGTCGCATTTCGCCTTGGTGAGAGCCCCCAGGTGCACCGGCAGCTGCCGTCCGCAGCACATGCCGCTCCTCTTTACCTGAAAGGCACAAAAAGATCGCGGCGCCTTCCGGCCGGGATGCTGGGCCTAAATGTTAAGCATCAGCTGGCCTCCGAATCTCTCTGAGAACGATCGATCATGGGTGTGAGCAGTGCACTAAATTCCCATCGTGCGTGGTAGGCCCGAAGTGTATGTGAAACTTGATTTTTTAGAGTTCTTATAATAACTAGTTTGTCCCAGTTATGGCCTGCTTTCGCCTAAATTTGAACGCATAGAAGTAGGTATACTATGTGTGCTTCAGGTGAAGCAACTCTCACAGAACAGTTTGCCGAAACATTTTCATAGTATAAGGAACCAAAGAATTTGTTTCAGGTACAAAAAAAGTTATAGGTAATAATTTTCCAAGTGGCCTACTATGTTCTTTTAGTACAGTCAATACAATAAATCATTAACTTTAATTTCCTAGGCTCAAAACGCCCTTGCATTGTGTTTGTGAATGATAAAACCACAAACAAGGCACACATGTCATCAAAAGTATGATCAATTATTGTCTGTATCGATAGAAATTTATTTACAACCAGCTGGAAAACTGTAGTGAATTTGAAACGTTTTTAAAAATACCCTTATTAAACATGGGTAGAATAAATAAATTTAAATTATGATTACATTTATAATATTTAAATAAATTATAAATACAAAAATATTTAGTTCTGTAATTTGATACAAGGTCATATTTTTTAATTCTGAGCAAGATTTCCTAATAAAATTTTTCTATATTTCGCACAGAAAAGGCACTTTACCTGATGCGATTTTTATTTTTAAGCTGCTACCAGCGCCCTCTATAAATTTTTTAAAGTCCAAGATACTAAAAATTGTTTTTGGGTGAAGTAAGAGCAAAATACAGAAAATTCTGTTTGTAATGCAAAAAAAAATTGTCATATACACCTATAATACCGCTTTGCCGTGGACACATTGTATAAAGTTATAGAGTTAGATCTAAACATCCAGAATCCGTGTAGAAAAAATAATTCAGTGTATGGGTATTTGAATTAAATCAAATTTGCAAGTATGTACATACATTTTCGAAATTAAAATTTTGACAATTAGTTTCTAAATGAGTTGGGCTGAATCGCAGAAATTTCAACTCATTTTTTTATTTGGTTTTTATATTGATTTTGCCATTTTGGACCATTTTGTCATAAGCTAGATTTTACTAGGGACCACATTTTGAAAAAAAATAATAAAAAAGAAACCGGTATTGTCAAATTATTATGGGACCTATTATTATATTATTTATTATTATTCATTTTTATTCATTTTTACAAAAACGTGGAGGAGCCAGGTTGTTAATCTCATTACAAACATAGTGTAAAGTTCAATATCAAAATGATTTTTTTAAATTATTTGGAATATTAAATTCAAATTATAGTAGACATAGAAGCCAGCACACTTTTAAATTTTTTTAATGATGGACTCAGTGGTGACAGAAAAATTGACGATGATGAAGAAATTTCGAGATTGAAGTTGCAAGTATATCTTTCCAATAATAATTAAACACATGTGCCTATCTCTGGCTTTTATAAGTCTTATGTGGTGGAAAAATGTAAACGAAATAACAGCTGCATTATTTTTTGCAAGAGGATTAAGTGCCTCTGTGGGGTATAAATTTTTAGTCGCCCTGTATATCGTTTGGTCAAATTTGAAGTAGGTACGTAACCCTCTTCTGGCAATTATGACCCCCCAGGCGTTTACTTTTTAGGGTACAGTGGTGTACTTGATAATACCCAGCTTCCTTCTGACGGCCTGTAAAATAGAAACAAAAATTTTAGAGTACTTTTTGAAAATTTCATTGTATCTCCCAAACAAAAGCAAAAATTTTTTCGAAATAACCAAAGATAGATGGAGCAAAAGAATCAAAATGGACGAGTTTGTAGTCAGCCAACATACATATAATGGAAATTTACCAAAGGAAACAAACATTACGCCCGTGTGTACAATCACTATACAGTGTGTCCGAAATTGCTGATGCATGTATTGCGATCTCGGAAACTGTTAGAAATAGAGAAACGGTTACCCTTACTTAGATATTATTCTTTCAACTTTTTTTACTAGGTGTGATACATCATTAAAAAGCTAAAAACAGAGGTTTTTCAAAACCGTAAAAATCCAATATGGCGTCCATATGAAAACAAAGTTGATGATAGTTAAAAAAAAACCGAAACGTTGCAAATAATATCAGATTAGACAGGCGTTTTAGGCGCAAAAAATTGCCCCAAGAAAGTTTTTACAGAATTTAAAAATTTACATAAATAAAGAAATTACGGGGAATTTTCGAAAATGCATAATTTTAGTTTTTTCAAAATGTCTTCAAAACCAAAAGAGATAAAGTCGCAAATTAAACGGCATTCAATTACAAACAGAATTGTCCAAAACTTTCCCCATTTAACCTTTTCTCTATCTCTAACAGTTTCCGAGATCGCAAAACATGCATCACCAATTTCGGACACACTGTATATTAAATACTAACAAATATTTTGAAGTGTCTGTTGACGATTTTTTTAAAGTGATAATTAGTATTTTATAATTATTACAGTGCAATTTAGTTTTAGTTTAAAATTGTTACATACAAGGATTTAATATCTACATTTGTTAATTTAATGTTATGGGAGGTGGGTCTTCCTTTAAACACAATGTTAAACCCGACTATTTTGAAATGGAATGCTGTAAATGAGGGAGTACGTGGCATCACTCAAGAAGATGTTGGATCTGTTTACTTTTTTTCGTACTTCCTCTATTCTTGGTTATTTCTCACAAATGGTATAGTTGGTTAGGTGTATAATACGCCTACTACATCAAAGTTTTAATTAATTTAATAGTACAGCAGCATGAACTTGCAAGTACCCAGACCCAAGCGCTGGACGCCCAAGTAACATTTTAAGTTATAATTATTTATTTTATGTCCAAATAGTTGTATTAGGGTTATAAAATTGTCGTTTAGGGTAGACAAAATAACTTGTTGTTATGATGTTATTTACTCGAATCGTGAAAGTAATTATTGTCCTATAAAAGTCTTATAATAGGCAACGTCAACATTATATAGTCTTTCAAAGATTATTATAAGGTTGTAAAGAGGTCTCCGTTTTTGAGAATACAGCAACTTTTACGACTTTAGAATTATAGTTGTACGACGGTTGTAAAGAAAATAATTTGACCACATTAAAACTTTGTGGAGCGATAGTCGTATAAAGACGATTTAAATATATTATAAGACATCAGTAAGTGGAAGTCATAGATGTTGTGGAACAGTTTTAAGCAAGATCTTAATACGACATGGAAATGAGAACATGACGGTAAGAAAGTGGTGCACATGCGCGTTAATATTAATTTCAACTTAAATATGACCCCAATAAGTGGTAATTTTAATAAAATACCTTTATATACGACTTTCATATGGTCATTAGTAAAAGTGAGACGTGATTTATTCTATCATAATATGTATCATATTATGATGTGCCATATGTCATACAGTAAATGTAAAGCAATAATAACATAGTACAAGCATATCAGCATCTGTTAAAAATTATTATGAGTTTTACAAAAGACTGGGAAAATACAAATGCTCAGGAAGTTATAGACGAGCAGTTACAAAAATTTGGAATTAAATCAGTTTTGTCATACAAATCTTTATTTTTTATACTACCACTACTACTAGCAATACTACGAACTTGACGAGGCACCTACCCCGGACTGCAGAAACTAAAGACAGCCCTCCACGCGCATGCACATATAAATACTTATTCTGTAATTTTGATTTTAGTTTTAGTCGCTTTATAACCTCTTAATAGTCGTTTGACAGTTTTAGATGTATTTATGACCTCTTAGTAGTTTGATCGAAGTTTTCCAACTCCTTAGTCATATGAGCACTGTCGGCTATGTTTGCCATCAGAAATTCAGTTAAATAGGACAACCATGTTTGTCTTACGAAAGTAACAAAACTTCGAATTTAATTTGTGGGCACAAACCATAGAAATTTGAGTGGAAAACATGTATTTTCGACATATCGAACGATCCTGTACAACTTTAAGATTTTAAATTTTAATTTAAAGCACGTTCATATTTTACTTTTTTTTTTCATTTACTTTAATTTCCATTATTTTAAAGGCGCGTTGTAAATTTTCGAGCTATATTTATAATTTTCACAGTAACTAAAAATTCGCAATAGATTCCGTTGAGTAAAATCGTCAAAAACCGAGATGCTTTATTGCATAATAACACCAACGTATAATTTCATTTTTACCACTTACGGACGCATTATGTCAAATTAAATCAGACCGTTGTATTTGTTCCATATTTACGACTAATTGGTAATATGCAGGTATTAATAGAGATATTCACAACTTTAGAGCTACTTCTTTATGACGTTAAAGTATCTTTGAATTTACACGACCTAACGGATTTATAAAAGTCATATCCAATCACGTCAGATAAAGGTTGTATGAAAAGTCATGAAAACCCGTTTCCAACCGTCCATATTCACTCATAAAGGAGTTGTAAAAAGGAAGATACGTCTATAGACAAGTTGTATTATTGGTCGCAACAACGTCTTCACGTTTTTTATGCAACTTTAAATGTTACTTGCCCCACCCCCGGGGCACGCCCCTGGCCCTCATTATTTGCGCAAGAGCCGGGTCCCTCCCTGTACCAAACCCATCCATCAGGCGGACAGATTCGTGCGTCGCGGGAGAGGGGCGGGGAGGGGCGAGGGTGCGTTACTCACCCCCCCACTCGAGGGGTTATTGCCCTGCGTGCGTTTCCCCATTTCATTAGTAGGCTTAGGCGACACCATCGATTTTCCGGGGGGGAAAAACCGGGGCGGCTTTGTCGGCTGGCACAACGCGCAGACAGCGCCCGAAGCCGGAGAGGACGCGGGGCCCCACGGCCTACTTGATTGATTGTTTTGCCTGGCTGGGTGGATTCCGGTATGTTCCCGACGAGCGCGGTCGGGTCCCGGAGTTTTCTTGCGGGGGGAAAGTAGATCCGCGCGGCGCCAGAAATTTAACGCACTATACAGGGTGTAACTAAACTGATGGTCAAAAATGAAACCATGTATTCTTGGAGTCAAAATAAGGGCACTTCTTCATATATTTTTATACAGAGCGTAGAAGTTTGGAGAAAAATACACATATTTCTTAGTATTTCTAGAAGTATACGAGATATTTTCTTCAAACTTGGCGTGTCACATGAGCGGATGAGCCGTCAAACTTAAGGTTGACATGAAGCTTCTGAGGCTCCCAGTTGCGGAGATACAGGGTATTAGTAAAATTAATTAGTTCAGAAAAATATGAATACCCTGTATAATCGCATTTTTTTAGTTTGTTTTGAGTGGTGAATAGAATGGTTAACAAAAAGTATCTCTTAGTACTTTCCGCACTACTTTTCCGCACTAGTGCGGAAAAGTGACACTTTCTAAACTAAAATGCGTGCGGAAAAGTAAATGCGTGAGGAAAAGTGTCTTACTTTTCCGCACGCTTGTAGAAAAAATAGTGTTCCTAACTCTTGCGGAAAATGTCTTTTCCACACTCGATTTCTTGGCTGAACTCCGCTAAATTAATGTTACACCGTACTGATGATTGCCAAATAGCATGAAACACGTGTATGCGGTTACTAGTTTTTTCTTTTTGTTAACTTTGAGTGTTTGCCCATTATCACCTTTTCTTGTAATTATTACATTTACACTCGCTAATCTTACATCCTTATTGATATGAATTTATCTTTAAAATTACCGAGAAAATCGCGTTTATCACGTTAACTGGGACACCCGCATGTACTCCGCTATTTGTACCTACTTTGAACGTACAGCTAACAGGTTTAGCCAGTTTTGCACCAGCTGACAGTTATTTATACGATTTTCATATCGTAATTTATTATATAAATAATTTTCAGCTTTGCTGAAATCATCGGAATTTTTTTTTCAACTTTCTCACATGCGCAGCTAACAAGTTTTGCCCCCCACAGCAGGCAGCTGACACATTTTTTTTTCATGGAATCACCATAAACAAATAATCATCAAATTTCCAGCTTTGCTAAAATGACCCGAAAAATATTTTTTTTACTAGGGTCGTAGTCCTCTAGTACTCGTTTGCCACGGGGGTGCGCCAGCTGACACGAATCTTACTTATTTATCAAGTAAAAACTACCGTACAGAATGAAGAAAAATTATGCTGAAATGACCCATGGAATTTTGACGCCAGCCCCCTGACTATAACAATAAAGGGCATATTTATGGATAGAACGTGATAATTTATTATGAATTTTGTGCAACACAGAGAGCTTACCTTCGTAATAAACTTATCTTGTAGTTAGCCACGATAGTTGCCTCGTTCATCTCACTGATCTCCTGAGATATTTTTTCTTTAACTTGGTCGATATTATTTTTGACCTCGCGGCATATACCCAGTATTTCAAAGTGCCCCACAGAAATAAATCGAGTCTGGGTTTCTGGCAGGCCATAATACATTTGAACCAATCCACTCTACAAAAGTGTCATCTAAATGCCTCTTGACATAATTTGATTTATGTGCTGGAGCACCGTCTTGTTGCCAAACAATATTCGGCTCATTAATTCAGTAGATCAGAAATTTCTCCTCTCAAGAGCTGTCAATATTTTAGACCAGTTAAACGACCTTCATAAAATACTGGACCAATTATACCTATGTGATTCCGAAAAATACCACTCCAAACATTAAACTTATTGAAGTTCGACCTTGTCTTTGAATTATTGAAATAAATTGTGGCGCATTTTCTGATGACCAATAGTGAGTGTTTCTACTGTTAAAAACGCCACATGTTGTAAAAGTGGCTTCATCAGTACACAATATAGAATTTGTAATAGTACCTAATAACCGTAGGAGTAGTAATAGAATAGTAATGTCTAGTTAGTAGTAGTTAGCTAATAGTAGTATGGTGTAATCTTTATAGTGATAATTTACAGGTGATAAAAATATGCACCTATAAAATGATCAGTTTCCTTTTGCCTCTACAACACTAAACGGCAATATTCTCGCCTTCTAAAATTATAATTTTTATACAGTTTTTGAACTATGCGATAACAATATGGTCTAAACTTATGCATTTTCAACACTCTCTGGACTGAGCTCCATGACAAATGACAAACCATATCTTTAATATAATGTCTCGGATTTTCCACGATGTGTAATAACATTTCTTTCTGCATATTCTCATTTAAAACATGTGGTTTATTTATCTTTTCTTTATTTTTTAAACTTCCAGTAATTCTCAATTTGTTATAAATATATTTAAAATACGTGTAATGAAGTAGGGTCATATGCCCGTAACCTATATACATATATAAAACAGGAACATGCGCGTCTGAACCTGCCCTGATGGGAACAACATGATTTAAAAGGTAGGTAGGAAGTTATGGAAATTCGTCCCTTAACAGCGACCTAACTACATTCCCACGAATAAGTTTTTTGGTTCATGTACATAGGAGAATATTGCTTAATATTATAAAGTCACGGTATATGAGGGTAATTCCAGTTTTTTTAAAGCAAGCGGGTTATACTGGCACATGAAAACCGTTGATAAAAGTGTGTCCTATGGGATGAATACTTAATTAATAATTTTGAATAACAATAATAGAATGGAAACTTATTTTTTGTATTATTTTTTCTTTTATAAATATCGGCTTTATTCCTCAACTCAATAACATCTAACGTACCAATGCTCTTACACAAGTACAAGTAACACCTAAAACAAATATATGTTCCAAAAGTCTTAACTTTTAAACTACAGAGGGCTAAAATTTTAAGAAAAAATCTTTTTTTATTGTAACTTTGGTATTACCCTAGATATTTTTGTGAAATATGGTACATGCCTTCTATGCATCAAGATGCATTTTCTGATGTACAAACAATTTTATTACTTTTACCAGTGGCGTCCGTACGGGTTTTGAATTAAATATTTTTAAAGAAAAATATATTACGTCACTGCTTCTTCTTAAAGTAAAAATTATTTTTGAAATCCCTATTCCTTTCTTAGCAAATGCGGTCTCTTGATCTTTTTTGTTTGACGTACGGTTCTCGCATAAAAAAATAAAACTCATTCATTTGCACCTTGGTATAAAATTATAGATGATATTAACAATTATTCAAAACGATCTAGTTGGCAAGAAGTAGATTTTGTTTTGTATACATAAACAGTTTTGACAGTTGTCTACCTAGTCTAGTTGTCACATATTTAAGTTATTAACATTAACATGGTCCAATTTTAGCACCCTGTATCTCAAAAGTTAAGACTTTTAGGACATAATATGTTCATACGAAGTTTTTTTCTCAAAATGGACCCAAGCATAACCCCCTTAAGTATTAGCATGTTATTAAGAAACACCCTGTATATGGCGAAGTCTGGCCTATGGCTACTCTACCCGTGATTATAGTATTGAAAAGAAGACATCCGATCGATGTGCTACTCTAATGCAAGGTTCTTGACCGCCCTCTACGGATGATAGTCTGAAGTTTAATTTCCCCCGTCATAGTTTCGGATGCCACCAACGGAGCTGCTTAGATGCCTATGCCGAAGAACCACAGATATCACCATATCTGTGGGGAGGTCACAATGCGATCCTGACTATATATTACAGAACCTCAACCACAGCCTGTGACAGGCTAACTCATGCTAAACTCTCAGCCGAATGTCTTTTACTGCCGCCATCTAACGGACGGAAGCTGTACTCCACGATGGAGCACTATAAGCTTTGGAAAGTTGTTTTGTACAGTTTTCGTACACGCCTCCAGTTAATTCCCGAACCCCTTAATAGGGGGCAAATGCTAGCGACGCCTCGCGTGGGAAATTATTTGTTAGTCGTCTATTGCGAACGACAAAAACAAGCAATTTATCACGTGACATTTTTGTAAGTATAAGGAAAGTAAGTTCATTGATGTTTTTTTTCTAAAGATCCATTGTCGGCGCACAGATTTAGAAATTCCCTGTTCGCCCCGCACGCCTCATACCGAACTGAAGATATCTTTTACATCTGGCCCTCCATTATCAGACCCTTTGGCATTATGATTTGCTCTCGTCTGACCTTGGGCGGCCCTCTCCGAGACTACTTATGTGTGAATTTCGATTAACCTCGCGTGGAACAAAGCGGGCAACTGAAAAAAAAAAACCGGGGTGCGCCCTTTTGTGTGGCGGGAAGAAACAACTGGCGAAGGTAGTGCCCTCCAGACGGGAGCAGGTCGCCAGACGAACCCAGACGTACCGTGACCTTTGCGTCACATCTGGGGGTCGTTATTGAATGGGTTGTCGAGGGCACGTATGGAAAGAAAGGAAGGTGGCGTGTGTAAGTTCGTTCGGCGAGGCAACGGATTGTTAAATGGCTTGAGGGTCAACCGAATGGGATTTTGGAGCTCACGTCGTGGTTTAGTGCTCACCGAGGTGCTTACATATTCGGTTGGAGCTCGACGAATCTAACAGTAGCATCGTTACGAACCAACACCAACCAGTGTCCAAATCCTCCGGAGAATCTTACAAGAAGATACACTAAGTCCTCTCAAAAATTTTGTATTATAAACACAACCAAGTACCAAACTGAAAAGGAACAAAATTGTTGAAAAATAGAAATTTTTATTTATTAAATCCACACGCATTATACCTAAAAAGAAATAAATGAGACACTGTTTAAACTATTGATAGCAAGCAGCCTCAAAGAAGAACAATATTTATAGTTGTTCACTTGTGCATATCGACGGAAAAATTCTTGCAACTGAGTTTTAAACCAGTTGGACTCAACCGATTGAGCTGAAATTTTGTACACACTTTTGGTGCTGGTGACAATACATTATATAAGTTGTCCTCCTTTTGACTTTTTGCACAAGTGAATTTGAAGTGAAATGAGCATGAAGTGATCTGATAGTGAAATGATTTTTTATTGGTAAATGGAACAGAATTTTTCAATATTTTTCACCACCTTAACCCCAGAAACACTCAAAACCAACACAAATTACATAAAAATCGATTTGCTGCGTAAACTGATCACTTCATAATCAACTGAACATTTGTAAAAGGAACACTCAATGTCAGCTGATGTGATCTCAAAGTGATTCGGAATCGATTTGCGATCACTTAAAACTGTAAAAGGAGGACGGCTATAGTATATATACCTACTCAATATATAAGCTTTGTTCCAACAATAGTTCTACCAATCCTAGCGAATCAGAATACAGAAAACTAATTACAAAACTATTTTCAACCAATTAAGTCGACGAGAATCGGTTCAGAATGGCCGCCGCTCCAAGATGGCGGACTATACCTATACTTCTTAATTTGAATAAAGAATTCCAGGACAGTCAAAGCTCTACCTATATGTGTGTTATAAAATACGTAAGACCTGAGTAGTAACCAAGTTTTGACAGAATATTTTGGTAGGTATCTGACAAGGTAATAGGTGTCAGTATGTAGTATTTAGATACTTTTTCCAAGTTATTATGCTATTCTGTGTGGCTTGTGGCACTACCCTGACCGCCAAAACTAAAATGTTTGAGAATAATAATCCATCGGCAAGTAATTTTGAAATTTAAATTAACTTTTGAGGCCATGCACCAAAGTGGCATAAGCGTTTGTGTAGGTACCTACTTCTTCATATTTGGAAACTTAAATGTAGAATTGCTGTGTTATCAAGGATTCCTAAGCTTAAAGACATAAGCGTGCCTTATAATTTGTTTGCCGGTCTTGGTCTTGTAGGTACTGATTTCACGAAAAATGAGGATTTCTGCCTCGATTAATTTGTCGAAACAACTCGAAGGTGCGCGCCACTGTAAAAACGGAAACGGCATTCCGCCATTATGGAGAGACTGTCCCGGTCGAGCGTTAAGCCCAAATTTGCTCCTTCCTGCCTGGAGTTCTTTATTCAAATATTTCTTCCCCACCGCCTTGACATGGATATCAAATTAAAGGGTTGACGAGTAGAAAACGATAAGGTAGGTGACGTCATATATAGCAGATTACATATTTCTTCAGAACCTCGTTGCGATGAGTACCAAATGGAAGGGTTTGACGAGTAGAAAACGATAAGACGAGTGACATCATACTAAATACAATATGGCGGCTGTCCCAAGATGCCGGATTACCAATTTTTTCACAACCTTTTTTTAGACAGAGTAACTACCTACCTAAATAAAGTAAAGATGAAAAAAAAGTACTTCATAATGCCAAGAAAATTTTTAGTCACTTGAAATTCAAATTTATTCCCTTAAAAATATTATAATTAGTAATATTAACATTAGAATTAGAAGTAAATAGGGGAATATTTTTTTGAAGGCAAAATTTTTTGAAAGATTGTTGGTATGGTTATACCCCGAGACAAAATTTTGATCAAATACCCGAGCCAAAGGCGAAAGATCAACACTCGCCAATTTTTTTTTATCCATTTTAGAGGTATTGACTTGAGATTTAGCATAAATGTTTGTCCAATTCGACCACTTGGTTCTCATTGTTGTAACTCAAAAAGAAATGAAATTCGCAGGGTGAGAAGATCTTTTGAACCCCCAACTTTTTCTGAGATTCGCCTATGGAGCCTGTGGAACATTTTCATGTGTTATTTATTTTTATTACCTTCCTGTTTTCTATTTTTGTTTCCGTTAGATGAAAACATGTATCCATGGAATATTTAACGAAATATCCAGATAAAGACAAACGACGTTATTCTTCTGACGGTGGCCTTGTTTTGGAAGGACAATTTCCGGTGGAAATATTAAATATTGCTTTGGCATAGCAACATTAAAGCCTTAGCTACGTCTAGTTCACTTTCGATTCCCCCACGCCCGACTAGGGGACGATACCCATCAAGGATATCGAGCTAATTTCCGGGTGGCCGCTTTTTGCCCCGATACAATCTGACCCCGAAAAGTCACAAAAAGGCGAAAATAGCACCGCCACAATGCAGGGGCGGAACACTTTTCCGCCTTGAGCATCATTAGCCTGATTCCGCTCGAGATATGATGATTTTCCAGAATATGGTAAGGCGAAACAGGAAACGATATCCCCGAACAAAGTTTACGAGTAAAAGCACTATCACAGGAAATATACTACGAATATATTTTCTGTGGCACTATCCAAAAATGGCGGTGCCCTCTGTGAGATACGTAGAAATTGACACTTTCCAGCTTGATATCCATCACTAAAAACACAGCAGAGCCAAATTTCAGTTCAGCAGCTTGATTATTTGATATTGATATTGCCATAATTCAATTTCAAAAAGAGAACTACAACGTCCCGTGTCTCAGAAACGAAGAACTTTAAAACCTATATGTTTATATGAGGAAGCCACCTTACAATGAGTTTTTTACAAAATGTCAAAGCCCTGATGAAAAAAAACTGGGACACCCTATTAGTTATAGTAATTTCACCTTTTCTTCTTCAGAATTTCAGCTGCTGCTTATTTCATGTATTTTCATTTTTTCAAGCTTGTATTTATGTACCTAACTTCACCTGTTAGTGTAGGTCGAATCTTGCAAGCTGAATTAGAACCACTTCCTGACATCCGATTGATCTGAAATTTTGCATGTACCTTTAGTTCTGGTAACAATACAATATGCAATACTCAATATTGTAATACTTTCAAAATGGCCGCCGCTCCAAGACGGCGAATGATGTATTTTTTGTCAACCCCCTTAATATGGGTATCAAATGAAAGGGCTTGAAGAGTAGAAAACGAAAAATTTAGTGACATCACACTAAATTCAATATGGAAGCCGCTCCAAGATGGCAGATTACATTTTCTTTTCATCCCCCTTAATATGGGTATCAAATGAAAGGGCTCGACGGGTAGAAAACAATAAGGTGAATGACTTCATACGAAATTCAATATGGCGGCCGCCCCAAGATGGCGGACTAAATTTCTTTACCACCCTCCTGACATGGGAATCAAATAGGTACTAAAAAGCACGAAATAAAATTAAAAATAAAAAAAAACCTTTTTAAAAACAACATTTTATATACCTAAGCCATGTACTAAAACGAATAAAATAAAAAATAAAATAAGTCTAGGTTTTCGTTAAGATAATGCAATGCCAATGTAGGTACCTACTTGCTTATCAACCAATCACTGTCCAATAAAATAATAAAAGCTTTTTGATTTACAAAAACTTGTCGCAATTTAGCATTGAATTATCGTAACGAAAACCGATACTTATTTTATTTTTTATTTTATTCGTTTAAGTACATGGCTCATATAAAAGCTTGTTTTTAAAAAGGTTTATTTTTTATTTTTTAATATTACATATTTTGTGGAACTGTTGAGTAAAATTTTCTATTTAGGTAATCTCATATAAAAAAAAATTCACTGGGGATGTCATTATTACCGTCATAACGCTATCATTCCACAATATTCTTTCCATGGATGACTAGATATTATGTCAACGACAAATAATATTACCAATATATGTTTTAAAATTTTTGTTGTAAATACAGGTGTGACACATCAAATTGAATGGAATATTTTGCTTTAAAAGAGGGTCCAAATTTTACGGTAATCCATAGAACAAAAGGAATGTCACACTTAAATTCTGTCAGTCCTTGAAAACAATTTTTATGTTAAACTTTTTTCCCAGTGTCACAAAATAAAAAAGTTACCGCGGTTTAAAAATTTTGAATTTTTTAGATTTTTGGCCGTAATTTTTGTAGGTGGACAGCAATTTTTGTTATGTCAAAAGAAGGTCGCCCGGAAAGGCTATCGATCGCATCCACCACCGATTTTTTCTGTCAAAAACAGCCTAGATATTTTGAGTGAACCACTTATAATAAACCACCTTGTATATTGTGATTATGCTAAATACGAATCTAAAATCAAAATTTCTATAATTTGCTATTATATTTATTTTCAAATCAACCCCAGCTTTTCACACAGGATGCCACGCCAATGAACAATATTAAAGTTGATTTTGGAAAAACAATCACATTTTGAGTAGGTATAGGAACATACAGGGTGTTTCTAAATTATGGTGCCAACGTAATATGACAGATAGAAAATGTCATTTTGAACAAAATATTTCCTATAAACATGGGTACTAAAATGCATAACAAGAAGGTTACAGGGTGATAAAAGTATAGTTTGAAAAACATCTTTATCGTAATAACTTCTACAGAAGTAATGCAATTTAAATGAAACTTGGTACAATTCTTTATTAACTGAAGTGCAACAATTTTGTATAAAAACGATTTATTCCCATCAATCAGAGGCGGAGGGGCGGGGTAGCACAATGGGTTTTCTACTCATAACTTTTTTGAGGTTATCTTTTTGGTCTCTCCGGTTCATCATTTTAGTGCATCTTTTTATTTTGCAACAAAAATGTACTCTCGTTTCGTAACGATAAAATCAACCGTTTGCGTTGAAATCGGTAAAATGTGCCCCAAAACACCTGTTAACTCCAAAATTCGAAAAATAAAGTTAAGAAAATTAAGAAAAAATGCTTAATGGATATTGAGTAAAACATCACTGGTATTGCTGAAATATGGATTTCAAAATTTTGTCGACTTAAATCACTTCAATTTTGAAAGCGAGAAATTTTTGATACACAGTTCATAGGGAATTTTTTGTCACTTTAAATGGTACAATTATTTTGTAAAATTTGAAAGCGATAGTTGAAAATTTTATTTTTCGAATTTTGGAGTTAACAGGTGTTCGTTATGAAACAAGAGTACGTTTTTGTTGTAAAATAAAAAGATGCACTAAAATGATGAACCTGCGAGACCAAAAAGATAACCTCAAAAAAGTTATGAGTAGAAAACCCATTGTGCTACCCCGCCCCTCCGCCTCTGGTCGATGGGAATAAATCGTTTTTACACAAAATTGTTGCCACTTCAGTTACTAAAGAATTGCACCAAGTTTCATTTAAATTACATATCATCTGTAGAAGTTATTGCGATAAAGATGTTTTTCAAACTATACTTTCACCACCCTGTAAGTTTCTTATTATGCATCTTAGGACCCATGTTTATAGGAAACTTTTTGTTCAAAATGACATTTTCTATCTGTCATATTACGTTGGCACCATAATTTAGAAACACCCTGTATACTTCCCTCCCACCTGAGATACGAGGGCGTACTCATTCGTGAAGAGTGACACCGTGTATCTTTTGAAATTATTGAAGAATTTTTTAAAATCTTCTATATATTATGAAAAAAAAATCTCCGTTTTAATTCTAAGCAATTCTACAGTCTGACAAACGAAAGAAGTCCTATGAAAAACTCAGTCTAAGCGCCATCCGAATGTTACGAGTATTATTGTGGGCATGGGCGGTTAGACTGAGTTTTTCATTGGACTTCTCTCGTTTGTCGGACTGTACTCTTGTACAAGTTTTGTTCAAAAACCTTCTTCGTGCACGAAAGGAACTATTTCGTTTTTGAAAAAAACATTTTTAGATCTTTAAAATTATATAATTTCCAATTTGTGTCCAAATTTATCAAGGAAAATCTCTACGGATATGTTATAATAGACGCAAAATGTGCTGGCAGCGGAAATGAACCAAAACCTTCTCGAAACCCTAATGTAAAACGTATAGGGGGTTTATGAGGCATAAACACTTGTCGGATATTATTCAGCTGAGCTAACAACTATTGTCTAACTCTGGTTTCCCGCCAACATCGTTGTTGCCGCCATATTTATATTTTCCTCAAAAACACATAATTCACCAGTCTTTTACACGTTGCAAAATAAATCGCCCAAGAACATCCATAATACAACCGCCCCAATAAATCATGTTTACCCCTCAGTTCGACGGCGCCATGATGGAACACAATAAGGTCGAATCTTTTCCTTTTCCATTAATTATATCCATCTAAATTTCGGTCACGCACCTCACGGATCGGGTGGAGTGTTCCTGGTTATCGGCGGCGGAGGTTAAGCGAATTTTCTCTTCAACTAGAGGGCGAGAAATTTCTTGCACCCGTAGAGAATTAGACCATAGTCCAAGAGCCGGCCGCATGATTTCAACAATCATAAGAATATAGAATAAGATGTTATGTAAAATGTAGAGAGTATATTTCGTTACTTGAAGCGAGTAAGTTGCCTCAGATAATATGGGCCCGATCATTGTTATTTAAAGAAGTTGAGGTTAATTTTATAACAAACCGAGGTTTGCTATAGCTGGGTCTGTCCAATAAAATCTTGCTACCTTATTACAATATAATTTATTGATTACAATTATTGAGAGATGTTACAATTTTGATCGTACAACTTTAAAATGGTAACAGTGTAAAATAAATATTTTATAATGAAGTTAAATTAGAGCAACTATAATAAACTAGGAGAGAATTCAGTTAATAATTGGTTTGAGAACAATAAAAAGGTCGAATTGTCTTTACAAATACTCTGACTGTTCAGCTAAAGTTCTTTGAACCTTGATCCTTAAGTTGGAACTGAGTGTATCGTTTCTTACGCTCAAACGAGGCTCGTTGTAGTGTGGGGCGTGGCTAGGGCTTCCTCCGGTCCTTGTCTGCTCGAATAGGCGTTGCTGTTGTTGAGGCTAGCAGATATCTCAGGGGTTGCGCCGAAGTAGAGCTGACCAGGAGTCGGCACCTATGCCAACGCAACTCCTCTCGATGCCTACGCAACTCTCGTTACGTTGTTCGTCGTCAGAGGCCTGTGGTCGTAGCGTCCTCAGAGATGGTGTGCAAGCATGAACAAATCAGAGAAAAAACAGCATTATACAAGGTCTAAGCCTTTTACAAAAATTAATGAACCACTAGGTTACGATTAATACTTAAAATTGAATTTGATCTCAAAGTTATCTAATATTGACAAATAACGATAAAAATTAAATGTTTAGAACTATACTAAACTAAGGGGAACTATGCATAGTTTTTTAAATTTTATAGAAAATATTATTGAACTGACCGGAATAGCAAAGTGCTTAATATTTAATAAAAAGAAAAATTTGAGAATTCTCCTGCCCGAATTCTTGAAATTTAAGAAATTTTAAATCTTATTTAACGCGAAAAGTTTGAGACTTGAACGGTAAAATTGAGAAACTAAAAAACTGATAAACTAAAGGCAATACGAATTTATTAGGAAACTGAAAATGTCGGTGTCAGATTTATTTGAGCGGCCCGGTACCACAGAATCGAGACCTAACCCGAAAAATAAGAAAGTAACGTGTGACTAATGTGACCAAAACTTGAAAATATTCAATAAGATAACAGCCGCAAGATGGTGGGTATTCAAAAAAAGGACAATGCTATGTTTTTGAGTTAAAGATGGCCGGGGCCTTGGACGAAATTCAAAAAAATAGCACGTCAAAAAAACGCTACAGGTGAGTAGTAAAGTCGCTGAATTAAAGCAAAAATCAAAGAAATTACTCACCTGTAGGGTTTTCCAGAAGAAACAGCCACCACCTGCTTGCTGTGTCCCGCGTTTCATCAGCTACGCAGCCAAAAAGGAAGGGCCTCGTCGCGTCGTGCAAGCGTCGTTGCCTCACGATGCCGTGAACATAGAAAACAGAAAAACCCAAAAATATTAGTCACACGAAATCAATCCCCGATATTAAAATACAAAACCACTCAAATAAATCACCGATGGCAAAAATTTAACTAGATAAAAGCCGAAAAATCGAAAATTTGGCGGGAAATGGGCAGATGCCTCTGCGCGACTCGATACAAGCGAAAGCGGGAGCAAACTCGCCTAAGGTCGGACCCTCCCGGCCGGTGGCCAGCAAGACCTACGTCACCCGCCAACTCTCGACCAATCAGGATTTAGCATGAAATGTATTTAATCAACTAAACAGTATTTATGTTCAAATTGTGCATCAACAGAACCGAAAAATCGAGTAATTCATAATACAGATTTTTAATTACATACCTGCAGATAAATAAACACACACTTTGAAAGAAAGTTTTAAAATTTGAAAGAATCGTAATAAAATCGAATACAATGTTATAGATGAATTGGAACTGTGCAAAAAAATAAATTAGTTATTAAGTATGAGATATATGTTTGAAAATAATGACTTTAAGTTAATAACAAAATATAAAACGAGTAACGGATTTTGAAATGAAAAAATCCGTTACAATTTTTAATTTTTTAATAGGCACAACCCGTCCCACAAACATATTTCCAAAAGTCTTTTGACAAATTCGAAAAGTGCCGTTCTAAAAATCGAAGGAGGAGGTAAATTTCTTAATTGGGTCTCGTACTTTCCTCCAGTACCTACAGAAACCTCAAAAATCCGATATTTAACCAAATCTCCCGACTCCCGATTTTCAAGTTTCGAGAAACGGGACCCCTATAATAGTATTAGCGAAATTGACGGGAAATCTTGAGGAAACGCTCTTACAAATGCGTGTTTTTTTATCATTTTTTGATTTTTCGGGGGCATCGGAAGCATCTGCACCTCACCTGAAGACTTGAGGGAAGCTTTAAAAATTCCGACCCCAGAGCCCCAGAGCCCCAGAGAAATAACTTAGCTGTAGCTCGGCGAAGAAGGGCAATTTCTGCGAGTTTTCGGACTTTGGCTTTTAGGTGATGGGAAATGCCGACCAATCATGTAAAAAAGATGCGTCCCACCTGCGTTGAACGTTTTTTTCGCCGAAAATCCTTAATCACTCGAAAACAGGAAATAATTTACCTGAAAAACTTTCGTTAAATATGTTGACCCGTTCTCCGGCCATCTCGCCGTACTGTCAGATCTCCCGAAAAACGCGTTTTAAAATTTTTTCCTGGGCATCAGACGGTAGGTAGGTATATGGCAGTGGCTGAATAGCGGGACTTCGCACACAACTCGCGTCCCGAGGTCCCCGTCTTTCGCGCCGTGTTTAACAGCGGAGGATTTTCGGGGCCCCGAAAATACGCCTCTATAGGGTTTCATCAAGTCAAGTAGCTTGACATTTTAACAAATAACTTGACTTGACTTGAAAATCAAGCTTTTGACAAATTAAATATTTGACTTGACTTGAACTTGACTTGATTTCACGTCAAGTCAAGTCAAGTAGCTTGAATATCAAGTCAAGCCAAGAATTTCTAAAACACAGAAAATAAGAACCAAGTTTCCGAGAAAAATGTTTATATATTAAGAAAAAAAAAGTGCTTTGAACAGTGTTAACGTGAAACAAATAGAAGTTTTTGTTGTCTATGTTACACAGACACAGACAAATAAATATAAGTTTTTGTTGTTACATAGACTATATAGGCACATAGTTTTGGTATACGGACTTAAAATAATTTATTTTTGTTCTTTCGTAGTTTTGCAAAAAAAGTGTACAATGCAAAGGTTTATTATTATTATTATTTACCTAACTGTCCTAACTGACAATAAAATTTGAAGTTTTTAAAAAATCAAGTAATCAAGTAACTTCAAGAAAAACTTGATTTTTCAATTACTTGAGAAATAAATACTTGACTTGACTTGATATTGGAAAATTACTACTTGACTTGAACTTGACTTGATTTCAAGTCAAGTCAAGTCAAGTAGCTTGAATATCAAGTCAAGCCATGAATCTCTACGCCTATCAGATTTCTAAAGGACCAAGGGGCCCTTTTTTACTGTTTCTCTATTTTGTTCTAATAATCATATGAGAGTAGATTAGCCTAAAAATTAACCACAACTTCTTTAAATAACAATGATAGGGCCCATATTAATTGAGGCAACCTACTCGCTTCAAGTAAAGAAATATACTGTCTACATTTTACATGTACATAACATCTTATTCTATAATCTTATGAGAGTTGAAATCATGCGGCCGGCTCTCATACTACCAGTAAAGTCATCATATTAAGAGAATTTGGTGAAGAAGATTTAAATATTGCGCAAGTGCAATTTTTGTGCGAAGTTCTCTCATATTTCGTTTTTGTTTCTCTATTTGCGTTTTTTATTTGTGTTTTTTTATGTTTCCGACAAAACCTCAAAACATTTTCATAAAAATAGGCAATCGCTTCGTTTTTGACATTAAGTAGGTTTTAAAACAAAACAAATTGATCAACCCTTTCGGAAAAATATCCTCACTGCGACCATGGTTGATTTATCCGCGTGTTTTAATTTCGTTTGAAATGGACAGTTTACGTTTGGGCTTTTGTCTTCTTCAAATGGGTTAGAAGCCTCTACGACCAAATTATGGCGCACGGGAAATAAAAATAACATGAAATAGCTACCATGAAACATTCCTTTAGAAATAAAACGAGTTACGTGGTTCTGCGTCCCCCTACTGTAATCCCGTGGCATGGAAAACGGCTTGCACGGCTGCAATTTTCCAGGGCATTTTCCAGAAAGTCAATGCCCCGAAATGATATTCCACGGCGCAGTAATGACGCACCGTAAAAATTGATTTGATAACGAAAGGGCGATATTGCCGGCTACGTTTCGTATAGATAAGCGTACAGAAGTAATGATAGAGGGCATAAAGTAGTGTATGTTGACAGATCGTTAGGAGTCAATTACATAATTTTTAATATTCTTGAAACGCATATTACCTATAGGAAGGACGAATAAGATCTAATAAATTATGTAAGGCCCGTATATACCTACTCTAATTAAAATAAAAGCGCACGCTTATTCAACAAAATTAATTTTTGTAAGGCAGAGAACCGGTGTCTAAAAATCATATGAACTTATTATTATAATATGTATCGCATATAACTTGCAGATATCACTTTTTGTATAAAATATTTGTGGCAGAAACTACAAGCTTTTATTTAACTTGCCCTGTTAGTAGGTATTTTTATCTATGTATGTGTGGCTCGAATCTTGTAAGCTGAATTAGAGTCACTTCCTGACATCCGATTGAGCTGAAATTTTGCACACACCTTTAGTTCCGGTGACAGTACAATGTGCAATACTCAATATTGTAATACTTTCAAAATGGCAGCCGCTCCAAGAAGGCGGATTACATTTTCTATTTTCTTTTCAATTCCCTCAATGTGGGTATCAAATGAAAGAGCTCCACGAGTAGAAAACAATTAGGTGAATGACGTCAATCTAATATGGCGACCGCCCCAAGATGGCGGACTAAATTTCTTTACCACCCTCCTGACATGGGAATAAAATAGGTACTAAAAAGCACAAAATAAAATTGAAATAAAAAAAATCTTTTTAAAAACAAGCTTTTAAAACGAATAAAATAAGTGTATGTTTTCGTTAAGATATTTCAATTCCAAATTGCGACAAGTTTTTGCAAATTGAAAAGCCTGCCGCGCGAATTGTAAAGGAAAAATGCATACTTTGGCAAATAGGTGTGTACATACTTGCTTATCAACCAAATCACTGTGCAATAAAATTAATTGGTACCTACTTTCATCAACATTTCGCGCGACAAGCTTTTCAATTTGCAAAAACTTGTCGCAATTTGGAATTGAATTATCTTAACGAAAACCTAAACTTATTTTATTCGTTTTAGTACATGGCTTAAATGAAAGCTAGTTTTTAAAAAGGTTTTTTATTTCATTTTTTTGTTTCTCCACAGGAACATGAAAGGAGAACTTTTTTTAGGTTACCAGGAAAAGACACTGTCTGATAAAATCTAACGCTTTGTCAGTGGTTAGTTCAGATTCAAGTTTAAAAATTCATATATTATCTATGAATAAAACTTCCTTTCTTTGAGAAAGGACAGAGGTTTATTCTCCGAAAGCTCAGAAAACAAAGTTTTTGAAGTTATTTTCTTGTTTTAATCAGTTTCTTTCCGATTCCTGTAGCTAACAAGCAAATAAATATTAAATGTCCCTAAAAAAGATGCGTGTATACATACAACCTACATTTTAAACTAAAAAACTTTCAATATTGCCTATTTTCGCCAAATTGGTATTTTGTGACCTTGATATTTTTGTTCTGAAATATTAAGTTTCAAACAGGGCTAAAAATAGTCAAAAATAAAAAAGTTCCTCTCCGGCCGGGAATCGAACCCGGGTCTCCCGCGTGACAGGCGGGGATACTGACCACTATACTACCGAAGATTTCTTTAAAATTTCGAGACTAAAATTGGCTGCGAAAAATAAATACATTCCTATCTACTTGATTGATATCTGATATAGTATATCTCAAGATAAAAGATATAATATAATCTTTAAGATAACATATTTGTTTTAGATTACATATTCAGTACCTATACAAAGGGCTTGAACACCTCTGCTAATAAATTTGAAGGAAGCATGAAAAAATTTGCTCTCTGGAAAAAATTAACAATGCAATTGTGCTGTTATCACCACAGAAAACATTTTTACTAAATCCTAAATATTATTGAGGAGTTGACTTTGAAAACCGAAGAGCCACGTTTCCTAGCTGCATCTCAAGTAACGACAATGTTCTAGACAATTTTTGAAGAAGGTTTTTCCGTAATATCTCCGAAACGGTGAAATAAATTTTAATGAAACTAGGACAATATACCCAGTAGGTACATAACATGAAATTATAGCTACATTTCAATCTCGTCTTGGAAACCAGGGGCGGACCACCTCTATAACATAAAAAATGCCCCTAAACATTGATACGACCTCTTCTTTAACTTGCAATTATTTAAGTTTTCCACCTAATTCAATACAAAAAAGGTACTCTTCATTCACAACGAAAAAAATAACTTTTATCAAGAAAAAAAACACTTGTCTACTAAAAAAAGGTAATATGCAAATTACATTATTATTTTTGATTGAAATGTTGCTATAATTTCATATTATCCTTATATACCTACTGGGTATAATGTCCAAGTTTTTTTTCTTTCGACCTTCAGGGTTTAACTTTAAAGCACGAAAAGTTCCGAAAAGAAGGGTCTTACAAAAAAAAATTGTACCTATAGAATAGAACATGTTAGTCTTTTTTGTCCGAACTAACCGTCCTTCAAATATCTCCCAATACTTCTGGGACACCCTGTATAAACCGTATTCCGGAAATGACCTTTAAATATTTAGTTCCCAGCAAGTATCTATGTTTTAAATATATTATCACAATATATTATTTTTTTAGGCTTTCTACGACCATGATCCTGCTATACCAGCGCATTCGCCACATATCGCAGCTAGTAGTATTATTATTTATGGTGCTCAACTCAAATGATTCAAAAATTCAACTCTTAAAAAAAAATGTTTTGTTGCTATTTCGAGGAAAAACTCATAGAAACTAGCACCTAATTGCTTATAAAACAGTTATTCCCATCAAACCTTAGGGAATAATTCGCCAACAATCGAAATAGAAACTTTGTCTCATGTTTCCCCCAGACAGCTTTTAAAAATAACTCCCAATCTATCCACGAAAAGCACTATACAGTGTGTCCGTGTTTGCTTGTGAACACTCTACATATAAATCTATGAAAAGCCGAGAAAAATTTGGCCTTATACATATATATTTTTTTATTGACCTTCGGGAAGATATCTCCCAGACACTACTATTTCGATTGGTTGATTATTCCATGGCTAGCTACGATTTTTTAAAATGGTGCATTTTCAGAATGCCATATTAGGGATTTTTTTATTAAAAAAAGAGTTGAGATATGCATTGGTTTGGCAGGTGACTTAGTAGAGTGTACAAAAACCTGAGAAACATTAGACACATTTGTTGTTGAGTTATATGCGTTTTGTTACTGTTAATTTTGGGGTAGGGAGATCAATTTCAATACTATTTATAGAGCGCGCCATTTGAAAAAAATGAGTTTTTGATATTTTTTCATAAGAGAATTCGAGACTAATCTTCGATCGCTCTGTATAATCAAAATGAAAATGACTGCCTTCTTAGTAGCAACCAAACTTCCAACTATAATAAAGCATGGACAAAATTTTAACTTTCGCAACTGTCGTTACGGAAAATGTTAAGAAACCCGCAAATGTCAAAAATTTCAAAATAGGTTAAATATCCCAATAAACTATGAGGTTTATAAGTATGCAGTTCATTAGACAAACTGACATTAACATTTAGCAAAGAATCCGAATGTGTAAAAACATACAGGATGTTCCATTCTAAATAAGGAAGTTGCAGTCAACTTCCGGTATAACCGGAAGTTGCAGAAATTTTAACATATTTTAGTTCAAGGCTCTCGAGATACCTACTTTTAATGCACGGACTTCGCGCCGCACCCTGTATAATATAGTGTTCCATAGGCGTGAACTTCCCATCAACCCCATCTCGTCAAGTAATAATTTATACACCCCGGAAATGTATTTCCATAGGCTGCCTCGATTTCCGCATTCATTTGACTGCACCATGTGGCAACGCGGCGGCGGCAACGGCCGCTTTTATTATCGACCCGTCGGCAACGGCACCGCGACGGCCGACGCCCCTGTTGCCACGTCGTGAGGTTTGTCGGAGGAAATATGTCTGAACTTCTATACACCTGGAAAAGCAGAGATAAATCAAGTGTTGTTTGGACTACTTAACAATGGTGAAAACACGGTAATTCTTGGTTTTTCTTGTGGCCGTTTTGAGAACCTTTCGTATATTCTAAATTTTATAGTTACCACATCTCGATGAAATATATAGGTGGATTCCAAGAATTTGTCAGACTCCTTTATTTGTAAAGGTGATAAATGATAAAACACGAGTAGATAGTAAGTAATATCCAAACCGCCAGTTAGAAAGGGTAAAATAAATGGGCAGGTACAGGGGCACAGCGTCGAGTTGAACATTTAAAAACTGATCGTGCATAAAATTTTGTATGTATCACCACGGCTGCAATCTGCAATTAACGCTTATGCGCTTATATACAGTGTGGTCATTGAAGTGTGCAAGATATGGATTTTTTTTAATTAATTGCACAACGAAAATGCAAATATTCATAATCATATTAGGCGCACTTGGAATGGTTGCAAGTCAAACATCATACAAGGTAGGTCGAAAAATATAAAAATTGTACAAGAGTAAGGTACCCTTATTTCAGAAAATTCAGCAAAATATTATTAAGAAAAGTTGTCTAGAATTAAAAGTTATGCCTAAATACCAAAACATGGCCTCCTAAGAAAAACAAATATATTTTTTTGAAAAACATAATAATTTCCTAAAAAAAAATTGTTTTAATATTCACCCTAAACAATTTCATAAATCAATCAACATTATATCAATTTCACAACTTTATTCAAATTCAAGCATATTTGTAAAATTAACTTAGTTAATTAACAAATTTTATTATGTTTGTTGCAACGATATATTAAACAAAAGTTTAAAATTTCGCAAAAATTCTTCTGAACAAGGTAAAACATTAGTAATGATAATGTGTATATTAAAAACTATCATTTAGGGTGCAAAACTTTTATTTTAAAGGTTTATTAAAAACTGTGGAAATTAATTGACGAAAAAAATTTTTTTCTTAGGAGGCAATGTTTTGTATTTAGGCATCGATTTTGATTCTAAACAACTTTTCATAAGGAAATAAGGGTACTTTACTCTTGTACAATTTTTATATTTTTTGACCTACCCTGTATGCTGTTTAACTTGCAACCATTCTAAGTGCACCTAATATGATTACTGAAAATGCATCAACTTTCGGCAATGTCTGTATTTTGGTTGGGCAAAGCCCCATATGTTGCACACTTAAATGACCACACTGTATACAAGGTGTCCCAGAATTTTTTTATCACGACTTTGACATTTAATTTGTAGAAAACTCATTATAAGATGGATTACTCATAAGTATAAACATAGGTCCTGAGTTCTTTGTTTCTGAGATACAATGTGTTGCAGTTCTCTTTTTGAAATTGAATTATGGCAATATCTCCCAAAATAATCGAGCTGCTGACCTGAAATTTGGCACTGAGTGTTTTGGGGGATGGCGAATAAGCTGAAAATGCCAATTTATACGTATCTCACAGAGGGCACCACTTGCGCTATTTTTGGATCGTGCTTTTACTCGTAACTTTTTTGAGGTTATCTTTTTCTAACGCTCAGAAACTTTCGTCGTAAAGCGTTATTTAACGACCAGTCGTGCATAAAAGAAATTAACCCCAAAAAACATGGTCTATATGATAATATAATAAATAAGTTCAAAATGCCACTTTAAAATATGATAATTAGGCTTGAGCATAATGCTTAGTGAAGGGACGGAACCGTATTTATTAAGAGAATTTTATGCTTTTATTTGTCACTGTATTGTTCAGACAAATGCAAGGTTCTTAACCCCGTCTTTTTTTCAAATATTATTTCTTCCTCTTTCGCTCAAAATATATCATTGCATGAAGTCATCTTTTTTGCATTCCCTGGTCTATTTTGCAAATTCTACTGTAGTACGCCCTCTTACAAAACCATCAAAACGAATTTCGGTCCAAAACTTTTTCCCAGGGTATTCCAGGACAGGAAACCTGGCAACGCCGCTCCATTTATGCACAACTGCAGGCCTTGACATCGAGTAACCGACTAAACCCCGGCGCTGAACTCCCGGGGGTTGTAAATAAAAACTGCGGTAACTCCCGCAACTTCCGGCCAGGCATCGGGCCGCCGATAACTTCCAACTTCAGGAAGACTTTTTCAATTATTCCCATTTCGGAATTTGTCTTTCGACTTCGAGTGGGTTTTTCTGCCGGAACTTCTCGTTTTTATGGCTCGGTTTGCGATGGAATATTAAGTTCCAAACAGAGTTAAAAGTTTGGCGGCAAAATACAAAATAAATGAAAATAAAAAAGTTTCTCTCCGGCCGGGAATCGAACCCGGGTCTCCCGCGTGACAGGCGGGGATACTGACCACTATACTACCGAAGATTTTTATACAGTTTCGATACTAAAATTTGGCTGTGATACACGATTATTTTTGCAGTAAATAGATATACCATACCTATATAGGAGTGGTTGATACCAAAAATATCTAAAGATAACATCTATATACATTAGGTAAACGGAATTGTATAAATATAATAGGTATCTAATATTGAAAATTCATAAGGATAACTATGAGAAGAAGTAATGTACAGAGCGAACAAAATGACCATAAATTTTAAAAATTTCTTCCTACAATTTTTTAAGTATAGTATACATCCTGGATAGACGAACAAGTAAAAATGATGGATATTGCCATTTTGTTATAATTTTGATTTACTAAAGTAAGAGATAATCTAGCATATAACTATCAAATATCCGACTCAATTTCATGGCTAACTGCGATATCTTAAATTTTTTTTTTGTAAATTTATGTCTACATAAGTTGCTAAAGAGAAACGCAAATATCAACATGTTATACTTATATCGTTGCAATCAGAAAAATTAGCTCTTTTAAAATATCCAAAAATATTGTAGTATGGGATGTTTATTATTAAAAACAAAAAATATTTTGTCCCACTTTTACGATACACCCTGTATAAACTACAAGTCTACCTTTCTTTGCATTGGTTTCTCTTTATTTTATTTGTTATGGATTCCCATCTATATTTTCGATGCCGCCTAAATATATAGAGGTTTTTAAATAAAATAGATGCATTCATTTTCAAATTTTCTTTACAATTTTTGTTTTCTTACATTGTGGATTTATATCCACGAGACGATATAGTAGGAGATATAGGTATCTCCAACAAATATCCAATAATGCTAAACGCTATAAAGGCTATGGCTATACTAATATAATTTTACTGAAGCAGTATCAAATAA
Organism: Pseudeuparius sepicola; assembly: GCA_963920635.1. Classification (NCBI taxonomy): domain Eukaryota; kingdom Metazoa; phylum Arthropoda; class Insecta; order Coleoptera; family Anthribidae; genus Pseudeuparius; species Pseudeuparius sepicola. The sequence goes on along the minus strand of OY987300.1, from coordinate 10,693,360 downwards.
TTTCTTTTATTGAACTCGGTTATAGAAATTTGCATGTGTCAATATCATTTGCTCGAAATTCCTTGTTATAAAAAATACAAAATACCTAACCATCATTAATAATAAATATCTTTGCCTGCGTCCCGCAAATATAATTTTTGTTGTCAATTATGTCTATAGAAATTAAAAGAACCGAATAAAAAAAATAAAAAAATTCTCTCCGGCCGGGAATCGAACCCGGGTCTCCCGCGTGACAGGCGGGGATACTGACCACTATACTACCGAAGACTTAGTACAAATTTAGGGACTTGAATTTAGAGAGAGATTGTCGGTTATCTTTTAATAGCAGTTGCTCATAATATAGCATTAGCTATAATCTAATCTTAGAATACCTTTATATTGCCGTGAAATTTAGATAGATATCCATCGACGCTAATAACGTTGATTGAGGAATCCATCGACGCTAATAAGATCGTTAACGTAACTATACCTACCTACCTTTCTGTGGTTTGTGGTTGTGGATCAGGAACCATTTATTTTAAAATTTCCCGCAGGGGTAGGTGTATAATTTTAAAAACTTTTCCTAATGACATTTTTGATTATCTACCTTATTTACAAAAAAGCGACACCTTATCTTTAATATCAAAAATAAATATTTTGATTAAGCAGGCTTAACTCCCCAAACAACAAATTTCAACTTTTATTTTGTATTATACTGAAGTATTATCGTATTATCTCCGAAAGAAAACGAATGCAAAATGTAAAAAAATAATGGGCACACTTCGGTTTAAGAGCGTGCTAAATAAAAATTCATTGTCGTTTTTGTCTAAAAAATAGCTAATCTACCTACCTACTTTTCGACCTTGACCTATCGGCCTTGACTTAGATTTTTAAAAGATCTATTAGGTATGCGTGTCAGTGTCTCCAATATCTTTTATGAAGATCCTATTTAAAAAAAATTGAAAATCGGCCTATAAATAAACATTTTATAGTGGTACCTACCTAAGTAAGTACCTACTATAATATAATATGGCAGTCAGCGTATCTTCGTTCCATGGCCTTACTTTCGCAAGTGCTAATATGGTTCGATTTTCTACGTGGATAATTTTTCCTTAACTAGAAAGTTTATTAAAATCAAAATTTATATAGGTGCACACAGGGCACAAGCACAACCTTCTCAAGCTTACAAGCCCTGAGCAAACATGTGGCAACGCCGCAGCGGGACTGTTAAACGGGTCTATGCAGTATTATAGAGCAGTCTGCACTTTGGCTTAGTTTATCTTTTCTAAGAAATGTTCAACCCTCTTTTTAATTATAATTAGATACATTAATTTGTGAACTTTGCTTCAATAATTGGGTACCTACCTAAGTAAATAGGTAGGTACAGACAATAAAAGCAGTAACAAGTAACAAAATATAAGTATAAGTATTTATAAAAAAAAGTACGATTCGTGGTGTGGATAGATACATTTTCGACAAATAATATGGTAAGTTTGGGCAAATAGAGTGGACTACATTTTGTTGTTAGTCAAATTTTTGTGAGAATTTTTCGCAAAGTGCGCCATCAGGCAAATGATGGCACCCTTATGGTTAAATTTTCATAAAAATACAAACAATAAGCGAACAGAGAACAGTATGTTGTGAAGGAGAGTAATCTCTTCTGATTGAAATGGCATTTTAGGGTCAATTTCATAATACATTCAACTTTTGACTTTAACATTAAGGTAAAGAAACTTTTGCAACAATACTAAACAATGGTAGGATTGTTAGAAAGCCCCTTTAATTTTAAAGAGCACTTTAGTTTGTCCATGCAATTGTCCCTTAATAATTTTATTCTTACATTTTCGTCCTTTGGAAAGCCCAAAACGAATACCGCTTGCCGTCAAGCAAAGAAAACCTAGCTACCTACTTCAAGTTATTATTACGATTTGAGGCTTGAAATTGTAAAGAAAAGATTCTTCACTTTTAGAGAAATGTTTCATTTTTTCACAAACAAAACAAATTTATAAAAAAGCTGTCGCCAGCACTTCGGGCTGTCTGTTTCCACCCAGAGACACACTGCCTCGTCGTAGCAATCAGGCGACGATAGCACTACCCGCACTACACAAATTAATTCTGGTAAATTTATTGTAAAATCAACTGACAGGGAGTGACAGGCCACGCCGCGCAGACCCGCAAGCCATGTTGCCAGCTTTCTCAACTTCAGGGCTTTCATATAGTCGGCTGTGGCAAAAGTTATACAATATCATAAAATATGACTTATATATTCAAGAGTAGACGTCAATATTTGCCCGACTCTCCCCAACATTCAATAACAAATATTTTCGGCGTTCGTTTACTGAAAGAAGGGCCGGGAAACTTGTTATATAGATGGCATCCAATTAAATTACCTATAAGCCATAAAAGTTTTATAAGCCAAGAAGGGTGAATCAGCTCGGAAGATGAAGTTGTTATTTTTATATTTCCGCGTGGCCGTAGTCCCGTATCTTCAATAAAGTTGGGGAGTTTTACTTCTTTTTGAGGGCAAAAACGCAAAAAGGGACGCTGGTATTGACAACTTGAGGCTTCCACAACAATTTTTTGTGTGTGGAGGCAGAACATAGAAATTCAGCTATACTTATAATATTATCACAAAAATAGCTATTTGTATAACTCTAGTATAGTACTATAATTCCATATAGACAAAATCCCGTAATACAGACGATCAATGATTTGATAATATATTATACTTTACAAGAAAAAAATATTATACTTTACAAAAATGAATGGGTTTTTAACTTTATTCAAAGTGCACATATTCCTGTGACCAAACTTTTAGACACAACTGTTAAAGAAATAAAACTTTACCTTCTAATTATATAACAAATACCAAAAATAATATGTAATAAGTAATCAAAATCTACGCTACTGATGGAGACATGGAGATATTGGTCCATATTGAAATTCCTACCTACCTAAGCCAGGCGATCAGAGAGCATACCTAACAATTGAACGCCAGACCTTTAATTTGAATATCATAATAATTTGCATAATTTTATATGCGAGCGCCATTCGGGTCCTGGGAAACCAATTTGAAAAAGTGGGAATTTTTCAAAGGGCGCCAAGGAATTCAATTATCAAGTGCAATTCTGGAGTTTAGAGAAGTTTCAGCCAGGACGACGAGAACTCCACAAATAAGCTGCAAATGGGAGTTGGAGGCGCCGAATGCGCCCCTGGAACAATTTAATGCCGAACTACATAATAACGGTTTTAACCAGTAGAACGAATCTTTGCCAAGTGCGGAATTAGCTCGTCTGTGGAATTAAACAAAAATAGGACAGGAAGGAGAAGCCACGAGAGTTTGGACTAAGGAAAGATGAAGATCGCTTTTGTTATACAGTCCTCCATTGTAAATTTTCTGGCGCCTAGATATTATATCAAGTCAGTTGTTCTCAGTCTGGATCTGGAACTATTATAGTTTTGATTTTTTAAATTTTTAGAGTTTAAGTAGGTAGTAGGTACCTACTGAAAATACCAACAATATGAATTTTATATTTTTTTGTACTATGTACCTACTTATCACGGGCGTAGCCAGGATTTAGTTTTGGGGGGGGTTTAGTTTGAGAAGTAAATAAAACAACAAAAATATACTTACATGAAATTTAATATCTATATATTCATCCGAAAAACTACGACATATTTATAAAGTTCTTAACTTTAAATGAAATGGATAAATTAATTTCGTTCCTCTGCGCTAAATCTAAAACCATTAAAGAAGAAATCTTCGGCTTTTTCTTTTAAATATATCCACACGGGCGTAGCCAGGATTTAGTTTTGGGGGGGGTTTAGTTTGAGAAGTAAATAAAACAACAAAAATATACTTACCTGAAATTTAATATCTATATATTCATCCGAAAAACTACGACATATTTATAAAGTTCTTAACTTTAAATGAAATGGATAAATTACCTTCGTTCCTCTGCGCTAAATCTAAAACCATTAAAGAAGAAATCTTCGGCTTTTTCTTTTAAATATATCCACTACTTCATCTGCATGAATTTGTGTTCCATAGTGAATGTTCATTAGAGCCAAACCATTAAGTCTGTTTTCACTTGTAGTGTTTCGTAAATAGTTTTTCAGTCTCCTTAGGCTCGAGAAAGACCTTTCTGGGGTAGCAGTGGATACAGGAATGGTAGCGAAGATTTGTAGTAATGTGTAAATATTAGGATAAAGGTTTTTATCGCACATATCTAGGCATTCCAAACTAGATTTCGGGGTAGGCAGTCTTCTTATCAGCATGCAAGGTAGCTGAAGCTTTGATAGCTAAATCCAAATTAGTTTCTTTATTAGAAACCCCTTGACCTTGACTACACCACTTTTTCCAGTAGTCCATACTTTTAGGTTTATCACCCTTCCTTTTTTCCCCTCCATTTTTCGACAGTAATAATGATTCACGTATCTATCCTTAACAAGGTCATCGAATAACAGTGCACTAAAATAATTACTCACTTACACGGTACACTTAATTTTCTTCACTATTCGTTCACCACTTTTCACTTTTATTCGCTTCGAGTTCGCATGGAACAATACTGCCGTAAGCGCGGTCACGCGCCGCGGCGCCGCTTATATAGCAGCCCAGTAGCCGTCCAGAAACTTCCACGAACTTCCACAAAGTTCCGCTCATTTCGACCGAGGGGCGTGGCGAATAATCGAGAAACAACGCAAAGTGTCCCTACAATACAAAATAGTTCGGCTGCAACTGCGTCTGTCTCTCGTCAAAAGATGGCGCTAGGCGCTACTATTACTACATATATTCAAACGTAATAATAATTTAACTCTTCACTCCTCGTATTTTTTCGGTATAATATTAGGTAATATTTTGCTTATTTCGGGGGGGGGGTGGGTTGAACCCCCGAAACCCCCCCCCTTGGCTACGCCCGTGCTACTTATAATAGGTAGGTATTATTATATTATCCGGGTCTTGCATTCGGCTATCAAGGAAGGAACTGTAATATAAGGTATATTATACAGGTTAAAGTAACAGGAAATTATAGATCACCGATTTTTATAAAAAAAAAACAGTAGGTGCGCGCAATTTATTTTCTAATAAATCTCAGTTCTGTTTCCCTATAAAATATGTGTATATACAGGGTGACTCAGTTCCGGTGTTCAACATAATTTTTTAAAATTAGATTTTATTTTTTCTGGCGCTATTTGCGATAATATTGAGAAATAAATTAAACCTTTTCATTGCAACTTTTTCTCTACTACGTCATGGTATTTTTAGGTTTTTGGGGCGACGTTTCGTTTTTGAGATAGGACGATCATCTTAATTTTTTTAAATACGTACCTGGATTTTTTATTCCATATTTCGAAATGAATCGTTGTCCTGAGTACAACTATGTACGACACATACATATTTTTTCTCGTTCTGGCTATTCCAATTATAACAAATGATTGAACTAGGTACCTAATTAAACTTCATGTTTGTCATATTTTGAAATTATTTTTTGTACTTTAGGTAAAATGTATCCCACTATTGTTAATAATTTTATTGTTGTTATTTACCTAAAGTATTTATAAAAAAAGAATTTCAAAATATAACAAACATGGAGTTTAATGAATCCAGTAGATACTAAAATAATGATCACCTGTTATAATTGGAATAGCTTTGAAAAAAAAAGGAAAAAAATTCATAGTCCAGGACCGTATTAATTTTTTCTTAGTAAATGTGCCTTTTAGCGACCAACACGAAAAAAATATGTATGTGTCATACATCGTTGTAGGTACTCAGGACAACGATTGATTTCGAAATATGCAATCAGATTCTTATTTTAAAAAATTAAGATCTCAAAAACGAAACGTCGTCCCGAAAATCTAAAAATATCGTGACGTAGTCCAGAAAAAGTTGCAATGAAAAAGTATATTTATTTTTCAATATTATCGCAAATGGGGCCAGAAAAAAATAAAATCTAATTTTCAAAAATTCGGTTTTTCTTAAATATCTCAGCAAAACATCAAAATATTTTAACTTTCTGTTAGGTGCCCAAAGGCGCAAATTTGTCTCCATGAAACAAAACAATGTGTCTTTAATTATTATTGTCAGATATCATAGAATTGAACCAAATTTTCATTCCATAATAATTGTTTTAAATTGAACGTATTTTGTTTAGTAAATCAACAGAGGTTATATTTTCAAATTTGGAATATGCGGAAATGCAGCCATATTTTATTTTAAGTGCGAACGCTCATCATCATTTGTGACAATATTTTTTTTTATATGTATAAAGTACCTACCTATACCCGCAAAGGTTTCAATTTCGAGACAATAGTGCATCAAGGTAAAATATTTTCCAAACGGCTTTACCAAATATATAACGTATAAAATCGTTTGAATCGCAAACATACGTAGATATCAAAATTAAAAAATATATACGATGTTCCATTTAGAGAACCATATTCATGGCTATATTTCTGTTACTCGATGTTTAATTTATTATTTTTCTGAAAATGCACTTTTCTATTTAACATTTTTTTCTAGGTAAAAAAATAAAAGAGTTAAAGGGATAAACTAAGAACACCGTGGACCTACCTCTTAATTTTTGAACACCCTGTATGAATTCATTTAGACTTCGTGTTTATATTCTTCGGAATATTCTACAGAAGATTAGTTTTCAATTTTTGTTTAAGTCCAAAAAATAACGAAAAAATAAGTATATTTATTTGAAATTGGCACACCCTGTACATGATCTATTTTCTACTACATAATGTTAGTCCTGTTAGTTAAAATTTAGAAATCCTGTATAGATCATCGACGATTATGATGAAAAAGATTATTGCTGCTTAAATAGCATTTTATTAATATCTTCAGTTTTCTATAAAAAAAAAAAATATGGTTTACCTATATAAACCACACACACAAAAACTTGATCGAATTCAGAAGCAAAAGAGAGGCAAAAAAGCCGAAAATAACGGTCCATTCATGAAAAAAAAAGCATTTCAAAATATTTTCTATTAAAAAAATCTCTTGATACCTGGAAAAAAATATTGAATTCAGCTGCAGATAAAATATTAAAATAAAATTGGAACACCTTTGTACATAAAAAAAGATAAAAATGGGGAAATCCTGTATGAAACAAAACTGATTCTATACGGAAAATGATCATTACTGATCTAACTGTAAATTTCAAATAAAAAAAATTATGGATGTACCCCAAAAAAACTCGACCGTATCGGACGGCAAAAGAAGGGCAAACTGCCGCACCGCAGCGCCGACCGTTGGAGGTGTTATTAACTCTCAAGTGACCCCCCAAATTTGGAAATGGCGGGCCGTTCCGCCGCCGCCAGGTGGCCGCCGTGCGTCCCACACGTGGGGCATCGCCGGGCCCGCGGCCGCCGAATCAACCCGATGTGACTGCACTGACCGGAACCTGATCAGCTCGAGGACAAGCGATCAACGATTCAGCTGTGCCATCACTGACACGCACCTCCGATAGGTGATGCGGCCTATGCGGTATATGTAGTTAGCGGAGATTAGTCTGTAGCGGTGAGATGTAACAGGTCTTTTGCGATTTATGTCGCGCCGTTTGGCTTTTTTGAAGAATAAACCGATAGAAAACGCGTAGACGCTAACGGTGGTTGTTGACCCATAATTGTTTCAGCAATAGTTATGTAATTGTAATGTACAATAAATAAAAACGATATACGGATCCGGTGTGTAGAGCTGAGCGGGTAAAGTTTGCGTAGTCTTCGGTAGTATAGTGGTCAGTATCCCCGCCTGTCACGCGGGAGACCCGGGTTCGATTCCCGGCCGGAGAGGATTCTTTTTTTATTTTTTTTGCTTGTAAATTATTGCTTCTTCTTGAGGCTTCAAGTTAGTCATTTTTTTTGTTAAGTGTCTGTAAAAATTACTGACTCAAAGAGAAAAATACCACTAGAAAAATCCTATATTTTCTTGGGCACTACCAACAATATAATTACCAATGGATTGAATGGATGTATTGTATGTAATGGATGAATTAAAACATTGCAGTCGATTTTTCACACAGGGTGTCCCGTGTCAGCGTGTCTAATTTTATAGCTATTATTAGTATACAAATTAGGTACCTATTGCTTAAAGTTTTTATTTTTGGACACATGAACATTTTCAATAAAACCATTTATCGATTTTTGCATTTAAAATCTAGAACCCGCTATGATGCCAGACAAACTTGTGACAAAATTTATTTTTGTTCAAATTTGGTATAAGTATGGGGTATGGGGATTTTGAAGTGTCCTGATTAATAAAAAAAACGCTAACTATAGGTAGGTACAAAGATCATGTATGATCTTTGGTAGGTATCTATAGGTAGTTTTAGGGAAAATCGAGGGTGTAAAAAATTGTAGCCGGCACTGGATTTCCATTTTTACTAAAATAGGAAAGTAAAAAATGTCGTTTTTGAAGACTTTTCAAACAAAAACAGTTTCTGAGAATATCTCCAAAAAAATAAACATTTTATGAATTTGCGTAGTTTTGTAGTGATGAAATTAAAGTAAATAAAAAGCAACTTGCCAAAAATTAGTAATAAGAGAAATAAAGTTAAAAGTAAAAAATAAAAGTGCAAGCAAACAAAATAAAAAATGTCTCTCCGGCCGGGAATCGAACCCGGGTCTCCCGCGTGACAGGCGGGGATACTGACCACTATACTACCGAAGACTTGTGAAAACTTTGTAGTAATGCGACTGATACGCAATGCTACTCTATTTTTAGATTATACGAGTGTTTAGGTAGGTTTACTCCATGATACAAGATACAATAAAGGATATTATATCATGGGTTTACTCGTTCGGCTATGCTAATAGGCTCTTCGTAGATTTCTAAAGTGTTGACAAGCAAACGCGGACACATACTGTAAAATTAATAAGGGTCTTTTTGCTAATTGAAAAATACTATATTGTTTAACAAAATTGTTAGGAACTTTTCTATTGTTTACAATAGTATGATTAATTTGTCAAAAAAGATACCCATATGGCAGAGGGAAAATGTGTTTTAGATGCATGGAGACAGGTTAACGCCATTCAAAAAATTAATTTGTAGTAAAAGTTAAGGGGAATTCGAGGGTGTACTCGTATTCGGATAAAATCTGAAAAATCCTGAATATTCAGTTTTTTTTAGTAACTTCCGTTTTTGCAGAAATGCAAAAGTGATTTTCTGTATTTATTACAACTTACTGAACTTTACACACTTGATTTAACCATTATAAAATTCCTTTTTAGATATACCTATATAATATTTGACCTATTATTTGTCTCCAACCGTTTCCGAAATAACTATTTACAAAAAAGCTCCAAGAAACTAAATAAAATAGACTCTTATGTCAATGTTATGATGTTCGATCGTAGCAGGTCAAACATTACAATAATTAGAATCCGATTTAGGTATGAAAAATCATGTCAACCATGACAATAAAACTGATAATCAAAGTAGGCTGTCAATTCAACGTTTATTTCGTTCATTTTCGAAACAATGGGCATCAAAAGTGCAAAATTGAATGTTTCAAGGTCGAACATATTCCAAACAACTGCATGTAGGTATAACATCTTTAGATGATCATCTATCGTTGCTGAATCGCGAACTATATGTAGACTTCAAAAATAGAAAGGTATACAGGGTGTTCTGTTTAAAAGAGCCATAGTTTATATATATCTCTGTTACTCGAAATTGTTGAAATCGTTTTTGTGAAAATGCATTCAAATAGAACCCAACAACTTTTCTATCCAACATTTTGTCAAGGTTAAACAAGAAAAAGTTAAGGAGGATAAAAATAAATTTTTCACACCCTGTACCTATCGACTTTTTCTTAAAATATAGCTATATTTTATTTTTACTGCAAATATCCAGGTTGTGCGCCATAGAAATTGAATTTCTTGTACCGGATCGGAGAAGTTCACGCTCCGCAGACTCCCTAGGGCAAAGCGACGAAGCCAAAGGGAAACTTAGGCAAACAGCTTCAAAATGACAGTTTGATATAATTTTTTTTCTTATTTTGCATCGTTTTTCGCTTCCCAGATATCCGATAGGCTGTTACAACTTTTCCAAGGAATAAATTGAACAAGAAAGCTTTTAACTTCTTTGTTTCACTACATTCTCATTTATTAGACAAGAGTGTTAAATATTTTTTTGCAATGCAGGGACTAAAACATGCACTTTGATAGCTCATTGTAGGGAGTAAAGTGAGGAATAGGTAATTTAAATGTCGTTATAGATATAATATTAGCGTTTTAGAACGTTAGATACTGATTACTGATGTACAGGGATATTCATATAACATTCTACCCCCCTTAACTCTTTTGTTTTTAATTTTGAAAAAAAAAATGTAAATACAAAAATTATATAAAATTTTCTTGCGATATCAGTTGTGTATTCAGAAAAACAAATGAATGTCGCGTTTTGAAGATATAGACCAAACTTATGTTTTTTTAGATGAAACACCCTATATATGTCTCGATTTTCGAAATATACGCATTTTCTGGTTTCATTATGTTTTCTCTAGTAGTTTGCACAAAATGAATTAAGTATTGAATCTCGGACAAAACTAAACTTATGCCATGGAAATAAATTCAAAATAGGAGAATGAGAGCTTGGCTTTGACAGTTTGTATCAGGTGTTGTGAAACTGGTATATTATTGTTATAATATTAGGGAAAATAACGACATTGTTGAATGTTATGTTTCTTGCGAAAAGAACGCGAAGCCTATCGAGAATTGGTACTGGAAGTTCAAAAAATAAAGAAAATATAAATAAACCACGACATGTTTTAACTGAGAATATACAGGAAGCAGTCTTATTACTTATACTTTTTTTTTCAATTAAAAAATAAGTGCTTTTTGGGTGAAGTATTTTTCTTTTGACACATTATTGTTTAGAGGAAGCATTTATTATTTTCCTGAAATAACGTACTACTTGGTGCAAACAAGAATAATTTTTATTTATAGTATTAGCTTTCGTTGTTTGGGTCAACCACATTGTTATTTGGTTTAAATGTGACCTTATTTGAGTTAAATAATACTGCCTATCATTTTTATTGCTGTCTCACTCCAGAGAATGAAAGATAGAAAGAAAGAAAAAATATGGGAGGACGAGGGCGCACTCTAGTGTCGGCGTTCAGCGCTATTCCGTGTCCGTGTAAGTAAGTACGCGTCTGCAGTCTTCCTAGAGGTTTTGTGCGAGCAGTTTTATTATTATTTATAGCCGCCGATTAGCCGAGTGTAGTGTAGTGTATTGTGTGTTTCAACTTCTTTTGTAAGTACCTAGGATACGCATAAACAATAATGGATACAAATCTAAAAGAACTACTTGAAATGTATTAAATAGGCCACCTGTATGAGGCGTTTTCCTTGGTGAGTTTTGTATAGTTTTTTTTATATCAAATATTGTTTTTTAATTGTATTTAAATAAATATTTTTATAGCATTACAAATTATCGTGTTTTTCTAATCCAATTTCCGTCCCATTCAACAGAACATCTTTATGTATTGAATAAACTTATTGTTTTTATTTGAATCGACAAAAAGTAAAGTTTGTGAATAATGATAAAGACAAAGGTTGCTTTATACTTTAAATAAATAATATTTTATTTGAGTGAATACCCTGAATGGGTAATTCACCCCATCACAGTTGTTTGACGCAACTTTCTTAATTGTTTAAATAGAATAAATAATGTTTTTTAACATTGTAGATTTGTGCCTTCAATTCAAATCGTTAGTACTTTCATGGGAATAAAAATTAATTTCTTCCAAATAATATTTTATTTGTCTCAAATTAAATGTTGCTTTTAAATTGAAACAAACCAAATGTTTTATTCAAAGTTAGTCTAGGGTTCGCCATATACAAGAATCAAATTTATTTGAGTTAAATAAATTTTATTTGATTCAAGTATCTCTTTCTATCTGTGTATGTGATAGACTGTGACATGCTGGATCCCCTTATTTTAAAGAGTCCCTGCCTTGTGTACGGTTGAAATCAGATGAAATTGAAGGTTGTAAAACCATTTTACATTTTCTTGAAATTCCGCCCCCCTCCGTCTTCTACTTGAATAACACCGCACATCTCTGACCCCCGTGTATTCAAACGGTAAAAAGCAGTCGCGAGTCGCGTATTCATGAAATTCAAAAAAAACTCTGTGGAGTCTGACATTATGGTTTTCCCTCAAAATCGCACGAGTGATCAGGAATATCCTGACATTGTTAGGACTGCCTTTATGTTTACGAAACAAAATATATTTACATTACTTCCACATAACTAATACCCGAATGAAATATCTGTTTGGGCGAATCGATTTTAATGTTCTAAAACGTTGATTCGATATTTTAATGAAAAAACGTCAGTCTTATCACTGAAGGAATATCTTTGGCGACGGTAACCCAGTTTGGCCCCACCCCCCGACTTTCGGTATTGTTAATCCAAAAGTCTCCAGAGAATGACTTTACATCGTTCGGTTCCGTCTCACTTCTACTGTACTTTATCATCTAACGAAACTCTTCGAATTTTAACTCGTACTTCTCTCATCGAAATTATAATATTATCTCCCAATTCTCCGCCGAAAACAAACGGATAAACTGGGCGCCCGGGGCGCTCAAGGACCCCAATCCGTCGTCCTCGAGGAGTTTTCCGAGTCCCCCCAAACGGGCGGCCGGGACTGGGGAGACAGCCGCCATGGCAACCCCCCACCCCCCCCCGGCACACGGCGAGACGACGTGGGATCAAGCAGACTGCTTGTAAATGCCCGCCGACAGCGGCGCCGTCGACAGGGGGGAAATAACCGAGAAAAACTGATGCGATAGCCACTTTCACACAGTTTTTATTTGATCTGCTACATGATGATATTTTTTTACCTGGATCAACACCACGGGCGTAGCCAAGGGGGGGGGTTTCGGGGGTTCAACCCCCCCCCCCCCGAAATAAGCAAAATATTACCTAAAAATACGAGGAGTGAAGAGTTAAATTATTATTACGTTTGAATATATGTAATAATAGTAGCGCCTAGCGCCATCTTTTGACGAGAGGCAGACGCAGTTGCAGCCGAACTTGCCTACCCCGAAATCTAGTTTGGAATGCCTAGATATGTGCGATAAAAACCTTTATCCTAATATTTACACATTACTACAAATCTTGGCTACTATTCATGTATCCACTGCTACCCCAGAAAGGTCTTTCTCGAGCCTAAGGAGACTGAAAAACTATTTACGAAACACTACAAGTGAAAACAGACTTAATGGTTTGGCTCTAATGAACATTCACTATGGAACAGAAATTCATGCAGATGAAGTAGTGGATATATTTAAAAGAAAAAGCCGAAGATTTCTTCTTTAATGGTTTTAGATTTAGCGCAGAGGGACGAAATTAATTTATCAATTTCATTTAAAGTTAAGAACTTTATAAATATGTCGTAGTTTTTCGGATGAATATATAGATATTAAATTTCATGTAAGTATATTTTTGTTGTTTTATTTACTTCTCAAACTAAACCCCCCCCCAAAACTAAATCCTGGCTACGCCCGTGATCAACACTACTATTAGTCCAGTAAATTTAAGGTTTAATATTGCAATTCATTGGGTAAGATTTTTTTTTACATCGATAGTATCCTTGTTTATATAAACACGGATAGTATGTATGTACAATATACAGGGTTTCCCAACGAAAACTTGACCCCCCCCCCAAGATTTAAAACCGAAAAATATTTGAAAATTAGCCGAGACCCGTCGATTTTTGTTTTTGGGGGAGCTTTTTTGACAGTCCAGCCAACCCGATATGTTCATCCCCTAATCCCTAGCAACCCCAACTTTACAATTTCAAACGGAACTACCCCCCTGGTGGCGCATCATTTTATTGCAAATACAGTGATGTATCGTCTTTAGAAATCTGTTGAGATTTGACAGAATTATTGGCTAAAAACGGAAAGTTGCCACTGCCCGCCACTGATAAAGTTTTTTTATCTACTACACACGACCAAATTACCTACTTTTTATTGCCGTGTCGATCAGTTTACAAAAAAGTCACAAATTAAAAAGCTGAAGCAAAACAAAAAAAGTTCATACGAATTCAAACCTTATATAAAATATGTAACCAAAAGTCACTTTTTTTGTTTTGCTTCAGCTTTTTTATTTGTGACTTTTTTGTAACCTGATCGACACGTCAATAAAAACTAGGTAATTTGATCGTGTGTAGTAGCACAGAATAAATAGCTTCACAACAGAAGCGTCCATAAAGACACGTGTCAAAAGGAAGCTCGCTTTGACGCGAAATATCTTCTAAAGGGATAAACATTGTGCATTTTATTTCATTTTACATTAATCCACATTGCAAAGAGATTGTATTAGGACCAAATTTATGTATAAGGTATTGGTTATTTTTCTGTAAATTGAAATGGAGGCTCGCTTATTTTTGACACATGTCTTTATGGTCACTTCTGTTGTGAAGCTATTTATTCTGTGGTAGTAGATAAAAAAATTATTAGTGGCGGGCATTTGTGTAAAAATTACTACACGTACAGTGGATTGTCAACTTTCCGTTTTTAGCCAATAATTCTGTCAAATCTCAACAGATTTCTAAAAACGACGCATCACTGTATACTGTATTCGCAATTAAAAGGACTTTAAAATGATGCGCCACAAGTGGGGTAGTTCCATTTGAAATTTGAAAGTTGGGGTTGCTAGGGATTAGGGGGATGAACATATCGGGTTGGCTTGACTGTCAAAAAAGCTCCCCCCAAAAACAAAAATCGACGGGTCTCGGCGAATTTTTAAATATTTTTCGGTTTTCTAATTTTTGGGAGGTCAAGTTTTCGTTGGGAAACCCTGTATACATAGAAAGCTAAAATCCGAATTTTCGAGCCCTTGCAGGTTTTTCGCCATCTTGAATTTAGGGGTAAAAAATCAGTGCCTTATAGGGCCAGACGTCACGATCTTTTTTATACTTTATATTCAATTTTAGGCCCTTTCTCGATCTCAAAAAATTTGGAGAAATATTTTTGAGCGTTATTTTCAACGTGTTGCATGATGCATTTATAAAAAAATGTTTGAAAAAATATCATGTGGTAGAAAAAGGCCCATTCTCCTAATTTACCCTATAGGGATGTTTCAGCCCAAGTATAGCACATTCGGTGCGCTATTCTGCTTAAAACTTTATAAAAAGTATATTGCAGCAATTAATATGGCCAATTGGTTATATTAAGGAAATATATGATACCAAATTGCTTATTCAGTAAATTAGCCAAATAACGTTGCTGTTAAAACAACTTTACAGTATTTTTATAAAGGTGTTTCATTGGGCCATTTATATAGCATTATTTTTACTTCGTAAAAGCGGTATTAGAAGCCTTTATATAGAATAAGTAAAACAGATTTGTAAGAGTTATATCAACTTGCATATAGATTCTATAACGTAATCTAATACTCCAACTTTTGCTTTATTGTGGCTAGATACTATAGAGTTTTAAGCGTGATTAAAGTATAATTTCTCAGCAATAGTATAGTTATTTAAGACAAATAGCTTCTAATTCTAATATAGCTTTAATATAGATTATGTATAAAAGCTTTGTAACTATCACCAAGAGAATATTTTCTGTAGCAAGTATATAGTTGAAATGCTCTTTTATAGAACTATATACCAGCAGATGTTTTAACTGTAAAAAGAACTTTTTCCGGTGTTCAAATAAATTAAAACGATAGGTAAAACTATGTTATAGAGACAGACAGTGTCAAGTTGAAGGTCTTTATCTTTACCTGTTTTTGGAAATAAATAATAATTATTATTAAATAAAAAAACCTTACAATATTCTTATAACCAATACCTTATTGTAGCTACCTATTTCTGCTATTTATTTATAGTCATAAAGTATTATTTGTGGTTAGCGTTTAATTTATTCACAAGCTATATTATATTATATATTATCTTATTATTTACTTGGGTGTTGGGCCAGTTCCCAAAATGAAGTTATTTCAAAATGTGTGTTTAACGATATTAATAAAAATCAATTAAAAAAGAAAATATATCTAACGTCCAACGAGAGATGGCACTGGAGACATAAATTCAATGAAAAAGGAAGACTACAAATAGTAAATTCATGAGATAATAAAGTATTATTATTATAATATTCTCCTGATAATTTATAATTGCTTAATAAGCGGCTATACAACAATAATGACACCTTTATGTAGAATAGTGCTCTTTAAACGATTTATAAGTGATCGTATGGTGACCTTTTTAAAAGAAGCCATTTTGTATAGTGGAAAAGAAGGTGATAGGGCGGCCATATTGATATGTTCAATAATTTTTTTAATGTTAGAAGGAAATTTTTGCATTTTTGTTATGATAATTAGTTACAATACATTCAGAATAAGTAACGCAATTTATTTAAATACAGGAGTTGTGAAAAAACGGGAAAAAAAATATTTCTTTTGTTTAAATTAATTTCAAGGAATTTTCGAGGCGCAGTAGTTATTTCGCACTAAAATAAGTGGTTTTTACCATAAAACTTTGTTGGCAGATGAATTTCGAGTCCAGGGTGAGCAATAAAATTAATAATATACAGACAAAAGAGTCTTCTGGCGGATTCTTATTAGGTACCAGATTCTACTTCGTTATTCAACAAAGTCGTCATATTTCTGTATGTGATTGTGAGAACACAGAAATTGTATGCTTTAATATAGCCGTTTTATTGCATAAATGATTTTTTAACAGATTTGTTCGTCTTCGTCAATATATGCTTTTTAAGGTTTTATAAATCTTGTTTGT
Organism: Pseudeuparius sepicola; assembly: GCA_963920635.1. Classification (NCBI taxonomy): domain Eukaryota; kingdom Metazoa; phylum Arthropoda; class Insecta; order Coleoptera; family Anthribidae; genus Pseudeuparius; species Pseudeuparius sepicola. The sequence goes on along the minus strand of OY987300.1, from coordinate 10,676,628 downwards.
ATCATGTAAATACCTCTAATATAACAATTAAAAGAATATAGCAATATAGCAACTGCTTAGTGGCTGTATAACATGTTTTATATAAGGGCTGAAAAGACGTATTGAAGAAGCTATTTAATTACTATTTCAGCTTGTTTTATAACCTTTATAGAACTTAAAAGCTGTATAAATAGGGGCCTTTTTTGGGTATATTGATACTTTATTAGTGCTGAAAGATGGTTTACAACTCTTAATTATATAGCTTGAGGCTATATAAAAAAGCGGTATAGATACTGTTATAGCTTTTAAAAAACAATTTGTGCTACTTGGGAGGTGATCGCCCCTGTCGCCACGTGCCTTCCAAAATTTGAGTGGTTTAATACCATTGCTACAAAATATCTTTTAAAATAAGAACATGCAAATAATTGGGTTTGAACTGAATATTCCTACAAAATAAAATAAAATGTTTGTTTTTTTTTGCCTTGTTGAAAAGTTTTCTTGGCATACTTATTTCCGCAATAGACAACCAATAACATGTAAACACTAGAAAACTATACAGGGTGATTCACCTTTAAGTGACCAAACTGTAACAAGTGATGGAACTATACTTACAAGTTGTTCAAGGTGTTTGATATTAACAGGTTTTATGCTAACTCATGACATTATAGCGTGTACCAAATATGACTTAAATTTCTTAATAATTTGCTAAATATTTAATAAAGTCCACATATTTTTTGAAATTTTAACACCCGATGTAACTTTTATAAGGACTTTAAATGATACCATTTATACCAGAAATTGCCGTTATTTTTTGAAGATCTATCACCTGTTACAATTTGGCTCACTCAAAAGAGAATCACCTTGTATGCTGATTATTGGGTATTGGGTTTGATGGTTTGAAATGAAATCCACCGCTACTCAGGTCGAACATCAGACACTGACCATGAGACCATGTATCTAGTTTAATGGAGATAAATAGGTCAAATTATACATTATAATTATTAATTATACATCATTGGAATTAGAATTAAAAAAGGAACCCTACAAAGGTTAAAATGGAATGTGTAAGTTGTAAAATAGAGAAAATCACTTTCATTTCCGCTATAACCAGAAGTTATTCAAAGAAACGAAATATTCAGAAATACGACTTGAAGGTTTCCTAATGGTTGTGTAGGTAAAAAATTATTTTCTTATTTTACAAAAAAAAAAATTTTCGCGATAACTTTTTTACCGAGCCCCGTAATAAAGTCCGAGTACACCATCGAATTCCCCTTAATTTTTACTACAATATCATTTTTAAATGGATCCTCCTCGTAACACACTTTTTCTGCTTGGATGGGCTACCCTGTACTTTCATAAAATGTTTTTTCTCCACATAATTCCCAACACGTCCATACCAAAACTAGACCGAAACTTTCGTGCGGCAGATAATACCGCCATCCTGAACCGCTGAAAGGACTGAAAGGTGTTTATCTTGCAGTTCGAGCTCGGGAATCCCGAAGTTACTGAAATTTCTGGAGCGTCTCGCGGCTTTCAAGCGCCGCCGACCGTGTACCGACCAGGAAACAAACACGCTGCGGCGGCCTTTCAGCAGATTGCGCCATTTTTCTTCCCTGAAACGCGGGAATCCATTCCGACGGTCCTGCTGGCAGCGACTGCCGTTCGGGTTTTCGTGTGGGTTGCGAGCGGCGCACGAGGGAAGAAGTTTCAATCACGGGCGTAGCCAAGGGGGGGGTTTCGGGGGTTCAAACCCCCCCCCCCCCGAAATAAGCAAAATATTACCTAATATTATACCGAAAAAATACGAGGAGTGAAGAGTTAAATTATTATTACGTTTGAATATATTATGTAGTAATAGTAGCGCCTAGCGCCATCTTTTGACGAGAGGCAGACGCAGTTGCAGCCGAACTATTTTGTATTGTAGGGACACTTTGCGTTGTTTCTCGATTATTCGCCACGCCCCTCGGTCGAAATGAGCGGAACTTTGTGGAAGTTCGTGGAAGTTTGTGGACGGCTACTGGGCTGCTATATAAGCGGCGCCGCGGCGCGTGACCGCGCTTACGGCAGTATTGTTCCATGCGAACTCGAAGCGAATAAAAGTGAAAAGTGGTGAACGAATAGTGAAGAGAATTAAGTGTACCGTGTAAGTGAGTAATTTTAGTGCACTGTTATTCGATGACATTGTTAAGGATAGATACGTGAATCATTATTACTGTCGAAAAATGGAGGGGAAAAAAAGGAAGGGTGATAAACCTAAAGGTATGGACTACTGGAAAAAGTGGTGTAGTCAAGGTCAAGGGGTTTCTAATAAAGAAACAAATTTGGATTTAGCTATCAAAGCTTCAGCTACCTTGCATGCTGATAAGAAGACTGCCTACCCCGAAATCTAGTTTGGAATGCCTAGATATGTGCGATAAAAACCTTTATCATAATATTTACACATTACTACAAATCTTGGCTACCATTCCTGTATCCACTGCTACCCTAGAAAGGTCTTTCTCGAGCCTAAGGAGACTGAAAAACTATTTACGAAACACTACAAGTGAAAACAGACTTAATGGTTAATGAACATTCACTATGGAACAGAAATTCATGCAGATGAAGTAGTGGATATATTTAAAAGAAAAAGCCGAAGATTTCTTCTTTAATGGTTTTAGATTTAGCGCAGAGGAACGAAATTAATTTATCCATTTCATTTAAAGTTAAGAACTTTATAAATATGTCGTAGTTTTTCGGATGAATATATAGATATTAAATTTCACGCAAGTATATTTTTGTTGTTTTATTTACTTCTCAAACTAAACCCCCCCCAAAACTAAATCCTGGCTACGCCCGTGGTTTCAATAGGTACTAATTTGGAAGAGATTTTTTTTATTAATAGATCATTCACGGTGGACTTTCCTCCTGAAACTATTTTTGGTTTTATACTAAGAAACATTTTTTTGTGTAGGACCAAAGCATCGAAATTCCCCTTTTTATAATGAAGCACAGTAGTGCAGTCATTTTAGAACTTATACTCTAGTTTAATTACCTGGGGATGTATATAGTATAAATGAACTCACTTGGAACACAGTGATTTACCACGCTCTGAAATTAAAAGGTTTTTATTCAATCGACGTCGACCTAGTCAAGGAGGCAGCCAATGAGCAAGCGAGCCTAGCGATTTGATTGGTCGGCGTTTCGGAGATCCAAGGTGCAGGTGTCGACGGCCAGTATAACCAGTGCCGTGCACGGAAATAAGGACTGCGCTTTATTTTACAGATTTTGGTTTTGTGTATAGATTTTTACGTGGTGTTGTTTTGTGTGTAACAAAATTATTGGTTTGCTTTGGTTTGAATGATTTCAAAGTTTATTTTATTCTTTTTTAGAGCATTTAAATAAAATTTGTATAATATTATTAAGAGCCGCGCGCATTTTTATGTTGTTCCAAGCGAGTTCATTGATACTTTACTCTCCCAGAGATGACCATCAGAAATTAAATTAAAACTAGGTACTAATTAGTTGCGGCAACAAATGTCAATAATTACAAATATGAATTACTTCATGATATTGGATTTAGTGTATAATGAAAGTTTTAAAAAACAAAGTCATTTATTTCTGGTATCACATTTTACACGTATGTGAATGCCCATATTTTCCAAACGGTTGGAACAATCATGTGACTGTGATTGTGATCACTGATCACAATAAAACCATACCTAACCTCGACCAAAAATTCAAAACAGTTAGGGACTTTGTTCCGATGAGCAACATTATTCCGTTGGCAGCACTACTTATCGATTGGTTTACGCATTTTAATTAATGGCGGCTGTTGTTGTGATTTTGTATTATTTGTTAATATTTTTTTAGCGAAAATCGTACGACTTCCAGTGCTGTGAAAGTGAATTTTAGGCTTGTGGACTATTTAAAAACGGATGTGTGTAAAACCAAGTGGCATTAATAATAATATAATAATAATAATATAACGTTTATTCAATGCAAAATATACAAATATACAGTATGGTATCTTTACACTTCAATATAAATAAACGATAAACGTATTAACTTACTATGGTCGATCCTGTGCGTAAGTAGGTATATATATAAGTATATAAATAACAATTTGTGAAAAATATTATATTCATCTAAATAGGTGAAAAAAGCAAAGCCGGGAGTATTTGTCATATCCGTGAGTATATTCCATCTTTATCTGTGTCATTCTTATGATGTTTATGTAATTTATTTCTTATATTAAGTATACAGGGTATCCCAACGAAAATTTGACCCCCAAAAATTCCAAAACCGAACAATATTTGAAAATTCGCCGAGACCCGTCGATTTTTGTTTTTGGGGGGAGCTTTTTTGACAGTCAAGCCAACCCGATACGTTCACCCCCTAATCCCTAGCAACCCCAACTTTAAAATTTCAAATGGAACTACCCCCCTTGTGGCGCATCATTTTAAAGCCCTTTTTATTGCGAATACAGTGATGCGTCGTTTTTAGAAATCTGTTGAGATTTGACAGAATTACCTATTGACTAAAAACGGAAAATTGACAATCCACTGTACGCGTAGTAATTTCTACACAAATACCCGCCACTATGGATTGTCTTTGCTACTACACACGAACAAATTACCTAGTTTTTATTGACGTGTCGATCAGTTTACAAAAAAATCACAGATGAAAACGCAGAAGCAAAAAAAAGTTCATACGAATTCAAATCTTATATCTTTTTAAAATATGTAACAAAAAGTCACTGTCACAAAAAGGTCCCCGTTTTTTGCTTGTAACTACGAAATCGTTAGTTTCAGCCTGCTATTGAAAGTGTAAACGTGTTTTTGAAATGGTTTATTGTTTATTCTATCATGGAAAGGTTAGAAATTGTTGCAATTCGTGCTGTAGCTTTAGAGCAATCATGATTTCGATAACAAATTGCAACAATTTCTACCCTTACCGCAATAGAACAAACAAACCATTTCAAAAATACGTTTCCACTTTCAATAGCAGGCTGAAAGTAACGATTTCGTGGTTAGAAGCAAAAAAACGGGAACTTTTTTGTGACAGTGACTTTTTGTTACATATTTTAAAAAGATATAAGGTTTGAATTCGTATGAACTCTGCTTTTTCATTTGTTACTTTTTTGTAAACTGATCGAGACGTCAATAAAAACTATGTAATTTGGTCGTGTGTAGTAGATAAAAAAACTTAATAGTGGCGGGCATTTGTGTAGAAATTACTACGCGTACAGTGGATTGTCAACTTTCAGTTTTTAGCCAATAATTCTGTCAAATCTCAACAGAATTCTAAAAACGATACATCACTGTATTCGCAATAAAAAGGGCTTTAAAATGATGCGCCACAAGGGGGGTAGTTCCATTTGAAATTTGAAAGTTGGGGTTGCTCCGGATTAGGGGGATGAACATATCGGGTTGGCTTGACTGTCAAAAAAGCTCCCCCCAAAAACAAAAATCGACGGGTTTCGGCGAATTTTCAAATATTGTTCGGTTTTCGAATTTGGGGGGGTCCAGTTTTCGTTGGGATACCTAATGCTTGAATGATTTTACTTTGTATGTCCTATAAGTTGCCTTAAGTATGATCTAGGCATCGATAAAAGCCATTCATATAATTTTCTTTTATATAGGTTTATAGAATGTATCCTAGTTGTACTGTCCGGAAGGCTGTTGTATAATTTGGGGCCAAATCAGGTATAACATCTTTGACCGATCGACTTTTTTGAAAAAGGAATATCCAAACTATAAACTCTCCTTTTCTGTTACTGTAACTATAATATTTTCTGAGAACAGCAATAATCTTTGACAAAAAGCTGTTTCAAATCCCGAGTCCTTAATTCTTGAAATAACTCATCTGATGGATATTATTATTAGAAGTTAGTTTTTTTGTTATTCTTCATTCTTGGGCCTGCAGCGAAATTCATTCATACGATACGAGAGCACAAACTCATATCTATTTAACCACCCCTCTCGTAAAGGCTTCAAAAACCTTCAACCTGCTGCCTCAATCCATAAAATCAATAAAAAATTTAGTAACTTTTTCAAATAATATTAAATCGTTGTTACAATTGTCAAAATAACCACACACTGATATATAACTTGTATATTTTCGATACCCATGCCTCGAGCACGGCTTAGAGCATGTATGTAAAAGATTTATATTATTGTAAAAAATTTACTGAAATAAAGGTTAAAAAAAAAACAATTCTACTGCGGGGAGATAGGGCATTACTTATCTACGGATTTTTGGTAGGAGTGCCCAACCCCCTCTGTAACTTTTTTGTTCATTCGTTGTTTGTTTGAGTGCAGATTTTGAAAAATTAAAAGAAAAAAATACACGGGTAAAATCACTCTGTACCTATAAAACGCGAAATATCTCAACTTTACCAATAACAACCCTCCCTTCTCGGCTAAAAATGAAATGAAAACAGTCGGCTGCTGAGCAGGGGGGGGCGCGCCAGGGCCCCCTTGCCTACTCCCCCCTATACCCTTCCCCCGGAAACACTTTATTTAAAAAAAAGGGCCGCCGTGCGTGCCTCGGACCCCCTATAAATTCTCGAAGTAGAAATTTATTAACGTCATATTTGGGAGGAGGGAAAATTGCGGGGGGAAAACAGAAAATAATAAAAAAGCCATTCGTACGGCATGCGGCGCTCCCCAAATTTACGATGATCTGTGAGGAAGCGGATGAAGGATCGTCCTGGCAAAACAAGAGGACTTGTTGTTTTAGTAGATACGCCAAACATTTTCCCAAAGTTTACCATTTCGAACGAACAAATTAAGTCGCAAGATAATTTCACAAAACGAAAGTTGCCCCGGTGACGTCTAATGAAAAAACAGGGTGACCCCGAAATAAAGCGCGCGACAAGCTTTTTGAAATCAACTTTTGAAAACCTGAACTTTTTTTTTCGTTTTAGTACATGTCTTAAATAAAATTTTGTTTTTAAAGGTTTTTTTAAAAAGGTTTTTTGTTTATTATTTTTTAAATTGCAAAAGTGCAAAAAAGTAATAATATTTATTTTGAGTAAACTTTTTGGTGACGTATACTTAAGTAAGTATACCTAAACATTTTAGAAAACAGTTCGCAGTAATACAATAAATTGTGGTTCCAATGTAGTATTATACCTACCTTTATTATTTGTTTTTACCAACGATATAATAGAAATAGATGCATTATTACCAAAGGCAATTTGTTTTGTGTCATGATTTTAAAAAGATGTTATTGTTGGTACATTAAAGGTTTCCAGTTTTTTATACGATTTAGGTTATTTTGGTTTTGCAAATATAAGTATTTCAAAGCATATACACGATATACAAGCCTATCAAAAAACTATTTATTATGCATTACAAAATAGGAAAGACTGAATTTAAGAGATGCCAATGTAAAGTGTAAATGAACTCACTTGGATACGGGGCGCGATCTATTTCATAGCATTTACCACGCTCTGCTACTGGTAAAAATACCAGACTTATCAGCAGAAATCCCCCGTGTAAAATTCAAAGATTTTTATGCGGTCGACAGATATTATTACGAGAGAGAGTTTTCTAAATATTGTTCGTTTTACTTTTGAGAGTAGTTATTTTGTTAGGGATGGAATATTTTATCAACAAATAAAAGGAACTTCTATGGGTAATCCCGCTTCACCCATATATAACCTGAGATTGTTATGAATAGATTTGTAAAAACAATTATACCAAAACTTCCATTTCAACTCCCTTTTATTAAATTATATGTTGATGATTTAGTTACTGCCACGGGCGTAGCCAAGGGGGGGGGGGGTTCGGGGGTTCAAACCCCCCCCCCCCCGAAATAAGCAAAATATTACCTAATATTATCTATCCTTGTTAAGGATAGAGACGTGAATCATTATTACTGTCGAAAAATGGAGGGGAAAAAAAGGAAGGGTGGTAAACCTAAAGGTATGGACTACTGGAAAAAATGGTGTAGTCAAGGTCAAGGGGTTTCTAATAAAGAAACAAATTTGGATTTAGCTATCAAAGCTTCAGCTACCTTGCATGCTGATAAGAAGACTGCCTACCCCGAAATCTAGTTTGGAATGCCTAGATATGTGCGATAAAAACCTTATTTACACATTACTACAAATCTTGGCTACCATTCCTGTATCCACTGCTACCCCAGAGAGGTCTTTCTCGAGCCTAAGGAGACTGAAAAACTATTTACGAAACACTACAAGTGAAAACAGACTTAATGGTTTGGCTCTAACGAACATTCACTATGGAACAGAAATTCATGCAGATGAAGTAGTAGATATATTTAAAAGAAAAAGCCGAAGATTTCTTCTTTAATGGTTTTAGATTTAGCGCAGAGGAACGAAATTAATTTATCCATTTCATTTAAAGTTAAGAACTTTATAAATATATGTCGTAGTTTTTCGGATGGATATATAGATATTAAATTTCATATAAGTATATTTTTGTTGTTTTATTTACTTCTTAAACTAAAACCCCCCCAAAACTAAATCCTGGCTACGCCCGTGGTTACTGCTATTCCCATTAATACTGAATTACAAATTTTAAATATTTTTAATAGTTATGATTCTCATATTAAATTTACCATTGAAATTGAAAATGATAATAAATTACCATACTTAGATTTATGTTTAATTCATAATCATGATAATACTATTGTCACTGATTGGTATATAAAACCATTATCATCTAAAAGAGTTCTCAATTTTGATTCTTTCCATAAAAGATCCCAGAAAATTTCTATAATTAAATCATTAAAACATAGAATCATCAATCTATCTCATAAGAGTTTTTGGACTAAGAACTTTAATTTAGCTAAAAAATTACTTTTAGATAATGGTTATCCATTGAAACTTATTAATTCTGTATTATTTAATACCCATAATTTTAATGTTGATAATGCAATTAATAACCCTAATTTATCTGTTGATGATAATAATGAAAATTCTTTAGTACAACATTATAACATTCCATGTGACTTCTCCAAAAACTTTTTTTTTTATTTTATCCACTAATAACATACAAATTGTTCCTTCGTATCTTAAAACAACTTCTATTTTATTTAATAAATTTAAAGATAAAACTCCTATTACCTATTTTTCTAATTTGATTTATAAAGTTCCTTGTTTAAATTGTACAGGTACATATATTGGACGAACTAAAAATTATTTAAAAACTCGTATGAATGATCATAGGAGAGATTGCAATAATAATAATAACCATACAGCTTTAGCTAATCATCATAATTTAACTAATCACAATTTTGATTTAACTAAACCATTATTCCTTAATCTTGAGCAAAATTATCAAAAAAGACTCATAAAAGAATCTATTTTTATAAATTCTGATCCTAATTCAATAAATTTTCGTACTGATGTAAATAATCTAAGGGTAATTTATTCTAATTTGATTTCTTCTATTCCTAATAAAATTACTACTAATTAAATTTACTATTATTATTACTACTAATTAAATTTAACATCACAGATTGTACTATTTTTACAACTCTGCTCAATTTATATATTGGCCTCTCTACTGTTTTTCTCCTTTTACCTTTTTCATTATTGTGTGACTTTTTATTAATTCTGACTTTATCAAATCAAATTGACATTACAATACTAAAAGACTATAATATAACACTCAGTGCAATGTACAAGCCGACATCTTACAATAATAACTATTTCTTGTCTTTTCTCGAAAACATCCTAATTAAACATCCTAAGAATCATTTATTGATAGGAGATTTCAACATTAATTTGCTGGATAAATCCAAGAATGTCACTAGTAAGTACATAAATATGTTAAGACTTAACAATTTTTACATAAGAAATTCGGTGTCCGAGTTGCAGGCTACGCGTGTTACAGATAGCTCAAAGAGTATCATAGACCATGTAATATGTAGTTATAGTTTTAGTAATAATAGTAAAATAAGCCCGTGGAACGTGATACCGAATCCCTTATCGGATCATAACCTATTGTCATTCCAAATAAGTATAAAGGCTAAAATTTACAAACAAAAAATCGTTCACAAATGTTTGGCTGTTGATCATAAAAAATTTAAAAACATATTCGCGCATAAACTAAACGGAGAACTGGTTGAGACTTTTGGAGACTTGATTGACATTATAAGCAAATGCAAAAAAGAATGTGAGTACATAAGGGTAATCAAATATCGTGGTGATAATAGCTGGGTAACTCCCGATCTCTTGAGTCTCATCAAAGAGCGTGACAAATTGTACAAAGAAAAAATAAAAAATAAATCAAGTGTAAAACTGCAAACTGAATTTAAATATCTGAAAAATAAAGTTAATAATAAAATAAAATCTTTAAAAAATCAGTATTTTAGAGAAGAGTGGGAAAAAGCTGGCACAAATACAAAGAAACAGTGGAAATTCATTAATAAATTAGTAAAAAACAAAATACAAAAGACAGCCATCCACAAACTAAACATAAACAATAAATCAACGAGTGTACAGTCACAAATAGCTGAACACTTTAACAACTATTTTTCAACTGTAGGCGAATATATTGTAGGCGAAATTGAACGAGAAATTGCGACTAATAATTTGGACTTAAATTTTGATGAGGTCAAATGTGAAAACTCTATGTTTGTTAGCTTGACTACCGAAAGTGAAATTGGTGAGGTCATTCTGAATCTTAAAAAAAATTCTGCACCAGGGCACGATGGGATATCTGTATATGATCTTCTTAACCTCAAAGACTCTTTGCTGACAAACTTAACAAAATTGGTTAACAAGGTCCTTACTACGGGTATCTTTCCAGAAGAGTTAAAAATAAGTAGAATTTCACCTATTTTTAAAAGTGGCAAAAAAGATTTAACTAACAACTATAGACCCATTTCTGTTATTAGCGTATTCTCAAAGTTAATTGAGACAATCATCAAAAATAGAATGACAACTTTTATAAATAAATTCTTGCCAGTAGATAGATATCAGTATGGCTTCATCAAGGGCAGTGGTACGCTTGGTGCAACTGCGGATCTTGTAAATGAGATATCAACAGCCTTGGACGCTGGGAAAATTGTTGTTACCGTATTCATCGATCTTAGGAAGGCTTTCGATGTTGTAAGCGTTAATATCTTATTGCAAAAATTGAACCAGATGGGTTTCAGAGGGACCATGTTTAACTTAATAGAGACTTATTTAACCGATAGACGACAGTACGTCAAGTTAAATGAGTTCAAAAGCACATTGACATCAAACAAATTTGGGGTGCCACAGGGATCGGTCCTTGGACCCTTACTTTATACCCTATATGTTTTATCTCTGCAGAATGTAGGTCTGAGGGCTAGGTGTTTTACGTTTGCTGACGACACGGTTCTTGTTTACACGGGGGATGTCGATACCGAGTTGAATTATATTATCAATAATGATCTGCATTTATACTTTAATTGGTTGCTCTGCAATAGATTGAAAATCAACATCGAAAAAACAAAGTATATATTATTCAAGCAAAAAAATAAACGTATAACCAACTTAAACCTACAAATAAACAACGAACAGATCGACAGGGTCTCTGAAATAAAGTATTTAGGGCTGATAATTGACGAAAACCTTAACTGGAAAGGACACTCTAATCATATACTTAATAAAGTCTCCCCGATGATTTCAGCGATACTTAAGTGTAGGGCCTATATTTCTGCAAAAAGTAGGATGAACGTTTACAATGCTTATTTTTTGCCCCATTTCCAATATTTAATTCCATTATGGGGAACCGGTGGGGTGACGATCTTTGAGAAGACGCAGGTAATACAAAACAAAGTTTTAAAGATTTTATTTAATTTCAGAGCACGTACCGACACTACTCTTCTTTACTCACATTTAGAATTGTTCGATTTGAAAAAGTTATTAGAACTAGAGCAGTGTAAACTAATATTTAAAATCGTGGATAAACTGCAGAAGTCAAATACCCGCTTTCGGGCCTGCAGCGAAATTCATTCATACGATACGAGAGCACAAACTCATATCTATTTAACCACCCCCAGAACTGAGATAGGCTTAAATAACCCTCTCGTAAAGGCTTCAAAAACCTTCAAAAACCTTCAACCTGCTGCCTCAATCCATAAAATCAATAAAAAATTTAGCAACTTTTTCAAATAATATTAAATCGTTGTTACAATTGTCAAAATAACCACACACTGATTATATAACTTGTATATTTTCGATACCCATGCCTCGAGCACGGCTTAGAGAATGTATGTAAAAGATTTATATTATTGTAAAAAATTTATTGAAATAAAGCTTTAAAAAAAAAATTATTTTTACATTAAGACTAATATTTTTCTCTTTTTGGTAAGTTCTGATTCTATATTAGTTTTAATTTATCAATTTTGTATATTTCTTTAATTTATTTTAGCCTGATGAAGCAAATATATTTTGCGAAAGCTTATGCAAAAGATAGAGTTGTGATTTTTTAAAGAACTATCCTAAACCGAAGAACCATCCTTCAATTACATATTATTGGTTTGCTTTGGTTTGAATTATATCACAGTTTATTTTATTCTTTTTTATGTGGTTCCAAGTGAGTTCATTTATACCTACCGCGTCTTCTTCCCCTCGACCCGCTAATGTAGAAGCAAAATGAAACCGTGTTATTTATATTAGCGTGAGTCACCTATTTCTATATATCGTTGGTTTTTACACAAAAATGTCCGCTCTTGCCTGCCTGTTTGTATAAGGTGCTGCTTTTGTTTTTAAAAATAACGTTACGTTGCTATTTCTTTGGAGTCCCGTAGCATCTACATTAAAGAAAAGTTTCCGATGCAGTATCTCAACTGTTCTTGCTCCATAGAGGTAGGTATGCACCAGGTGGCGAGCGCAGCTCAATTTTCCGCACCCCACCCCGCATTGCTCATTAGGGGAGCAATTAGGGCGTACAAAGGGGGTGGAGCAACTCCGAAGCGGGGCGCCTTATGCTCGTTTTTCACGCCTCCCCTTAGAGAACGCATTGGGGAACTTTTGGCATTGGCAACCGTTATTATACGGGGCGTTATAAAATATGGCTAAAAAACTGGAACATACTTGGCCGAAAATGAGAAGGAAGTTTATTGAATTAAAAAAATTTAAAATAAAAAACATTTTAGAATAATGAGAGGGGCACCTCTGCTTGAAAGCACGTGGCATTCCCGGAAATTCCCGGTATTACCTTTCGCTTGGCAAATGGCCATTCTGAGAAAAGATAGAATTTTTAAAGAAGGGGTATTTAATATACTTCACTGTTTTCTCTGTACCTTTCATAAAGAAGGGCCTTTGTCAGACGCATAGGAATACAATTACATGGTCTCTCTTTCATAACTTTCACAACTCGGAAATAATTAGAAATATTTATTTCCTAGAGCCTTCAAATTAAAAACTAAAAGATTAAAACGTTTCCTTCTTTTTTGGTTTGAAACTTTTTCCATAGTAAACTCTGTCAGTTAAAATTAAGGTTAAACCTTTGAAAAAGAATTCGCTAATAATAATGCCCGAGTCCTTCTATTATAGGCATTTTAAGTTTGCTCTTTTAGAGTGGATCTTGATGAAACAAAGTTTTAGAAATGACGAAATTGTTTGAAGGACTTTTCAGACAAGGGAAATTAAATTAAGTCATTGGAAATTTGGAAAACTTGTATTAACCCAAAGAAAAATGTCAGGTTTGTTCTTAGAGAAGTTACCTATATTAAGTCTCTCAAACAACAACCAGTGGCGGAGGTATGGGGATAATTAGTAACATCAAGTAATTGAGACAAATACCATTGAGTAAAAGATATTCTATGTAGTAGGTACAATAATATCCTTTACTCGATGCAAATTCTATTTCTAGATGCACGAGACGAGCCTTCGTCAAAGTGGATGGATTACATTCTGTATACATCTCCGTGTCCGCACGCGCATTTGTTTTTGCGGAGATTAGAGAAGTTAAGTGCAGGACGCGGCAGTAAGGCGCCATCTTGTGGGGGGTGGCGGAACTACGTAAAAACGTCAATTATGCTTGGTTAGTCGAAGTATACAGCGCCATCTTGCAGCGAGTAGCAAAGCTAGAGCACGTTCAGGGCAACCTGCGTGACGGCTTGTCTGGAAGATTCGATCATTTGATTACGTTGTAAATTTTACAATGTAATCAAAATAAACTATGGGCCGTAGTTCGGAGACCCGCGTATATCGATTCGCCATGTGCCAAGTCTGGCAGCGAGATTACTGGCCACATATTTCCTGGTTGGCCTCGCCCAAATCCTGTCGGATTACCTGCTGGCCGCCCTGGCCGGCCGTCTCCCCCACCCCCCACCCCCCGGATACAACCCCCCAATGTAAAGTGTACAGCTTCCGGTCTCCATAACTCCCCCGACCCTCGGCCTGGGGGGAAGGGGGGGCGTGTTTAATGAAAGCGCCTCGACGGTATGAAATTTGTTCCGGCGGAACGTAAAACGAACAAAGTGCCAGTTAGGGGATGACGGATTAGGTGGTTCGTTAACTGGAGATTTCGCAAATATATACAAGAACGAGGCGGGCGATGTCCCCGCTGAGATGTTAAAGTACGAAACATATGTTCATTTGCGTCGTTTGGAATTTCAGTGGTTATGGAAACACAGCACTTGTGTAACATTAGACAATGTGTATGTTATATCAGAAAATACGCCAGCTAATCACAGAATCTACGTCTCAACCAAATATGTTTTCATGCTTCCAAAATTTCTGAAAACTTCAACTTCTCATAGATAGATTCCACATCCGTTCTAAGAACTTCTAGAAATCGCGAGTTTCTGGCGTATTTACTCAGCGCCAAAATACTATAAAGGCGCCTGATGCCTTTTGGCGGTACTAAGAATATTATTTAACCTCAGTCTCATTGTCAATCCATCATTTTCCAACAATTTTCCATTTCAATATCCAATTGTAAAAAGTTATAAGTTTTTTGTAAATACGCGTCACATGTATACAGGGTGATTCTTTTTTTATACTTTAGGTAAAATGTATCTCACTATTGTTAGTAATAATTATTGTTGTTATTTACCTAAAGTAAGTATAAAAAAATTTTCAAAATATGACAAACATGTGGTATAATTAATCCAGTAGGTATTAAAATAATGATCACATGTTATAATCGGAATAGCTTTGAAAAAAAAGAGAGAAAAACGCATAGTCCAGGACCGTATTAATTTTTTTCATAGTAAATGTGCATTTTAGCAGCTAAAACAAGAAAAAATATGTATGTGTCATACATCGTTGTACTCAGGACAACAATTCATTTCGAAATATGCAAGAAAAAAATCCAGGTCCGTATTTAAAAAAATGAAGATGATCCCTCGATCTCAAAAACGAAACGTCGCCCCGAAAATCCAAAAATACTATGAAGTAGTCCAGAAAAAGTTGCAATGAAAAAGTATAATTTATTTTTCAATATTAACGCAAATGGCGCCAGCAAAAAATAAAATCTAAATTTCAAAAATTCGGTTTTTCTTAAATATCTCAGCAACTTATGAAAATATTGTGACTTTCTCAACGGCATATTGTCAGGCGCCCAAAGGCGCAAGTTTTCCTCCATTTGATTGACTTCGTATCGTATCTTTATTGTACAAAACAAATTTGAATAAAAATTCAAAATTCAATCCCCCCAATTGGCCTGGTTTTGACTTTTAGCCCAATAAATGCTACATAAACTATTAATCGTTTTACCCAACACCCAACTATGTCATTTTGTACACTTCTCCTATACATCTGCACCTACATCTTCTATACTAATGTATACAGTGACCCGTATGTACAATAATATTAACCACGGGTAAAGTTGAACCTCTGGTGCAAGCCTATGAAGTTATTTTTTAAGAAATTCAAATTTGTGTTTTACTCTAAAAAAAAAACAAATATTTTGGGACTGCTCATCTTGTTCCAGATTCCATCCATCATCCTAATTTAAACTCTGCGATGTTGCCAAACATCATAAAAAAATTTTGAACGGGTCATAAACGAACCCTGTATATATAAGGTTTTGGACGCGTTTTTGGAAATAATACCAAGGGACCTTTATTGCTCAGAATTAAATTTCAGAAATGACATGTAGAAGAAATTTCTGATAAAGAAACTGATGGCACGTGAGCGCCGCCAATGCCCTACCTTATCGTATTAGGTGGACGTTTAATCTTTTCATTCTGTTTACATAATGGGAGAAATAAGTCTTTTAGTCTTTACAAAATTCCTAACATCGACCTTTTCAAGGGCTAGTGTTCTTTGCGGGTTAGCCGGCGAGTCTTCTCATTTCGCATTCCTGTATTGGACGAGGTGAATTCCCATTCTAACCCACTTCACTTTCCCGGCACTAGTTTTTGTGGCCGACCCTCTTGTGGAGGCCCGAGAGTATTCTGACAGCAGATTATTTGCAGATTCTAGAGGGAAATAAAAAGCTTTTAAATCCGACAGCGGTTTAGGACTTTTTTGCTTGCCCCGGCCCTGAATATGAATGCTGGAAGTGTCGTTCGAAAACGACACGAAAAAGTGTACAACTTGTCGGATGGTTAGGTATTCGGGATGTTTTGTTCTTCAAAAGCTAGCCACCACAAAAATAAATGTTCCTAAAGATGCCACTGCCTCGATTTGGACCAAGGTCGATCGAAGGCAGAAAAACATGCAGTCTAAATAGTTAGCAATGCTCCGAACATCGTCACCGTGGCCCCGACTTACATACATCTTTGATACAGCCGAGGTGTCTTTGATATAGCTGAATTCACTTTCCAGCCACTGGGCACCGTGTATAGACAAGACCCTTTTCTAAGGGCAAAGAGAGCCGACAACTTCTGGCGAAGGTGGAAGGTTAGCTCTTTTAAAATAATTATATTAATGGTCCAGAGGTGGAAACTGTGGAAACCCCCCCACTTGCCAACTAAGGTAGTTTTCCGACATGGGCGTCCCTCGGGGTCCCGTTCGGTATTAAAATTTAAACGGACGACGCCGGCTCTGCTTTCTTTTATTCATGGAATATCCACGCGTGCGGTTTATCCCGTGTTCCGGAAAGGAAAGAGCAGAGGTGCAAGAACTGAACAGTGGTCACTCTTTGCCTGCCTCTTCGGGAAATAGGAGAAAACGATCTGACGTTTGGGACACTGCATCACAGTAAAAAATCCGGTGTTAAATTTGACACGAAAAGTGGTCTATATAAGTCCCCACCATATCTGGTAAATTTTACACCTTCTTCTTTTGGTCAATTTCACCAAATGTTCTGGTGTCAATAAGAAATATGCTGGTGTGAATATTTAACACGGCGTTGTGTAAGATTAACACCCTGTTGTGTGTAACTTTTAGGTACACGCAATTCGGTCAAAATGGTGTAATTTAATTTATTTGGTATACCCATTTTCTTCGTATTTCTCTCTTATAGTTTTACATATACTTTATTTTAAAGAAATTTCAAATGCCATTTATAAGTACAGATAAAGGAAATGAGTTATTTGTAAAAATAAAATAAAACTAAAAGAAAAAGAAGCTGTATGAACCAGGTATAATGTATAATATGTGCGTGGTCTTCGATTTAAATTATTTGTAGGAAACAATAAACAGTAAAAAGTAAAGAAAATACTTTATTTCAGTTCCAAAATATATGAACGATTCCTTACAAATAGGTATAAAAAGATCAACATTTTCTTTCTTAAAGCTTTAAATACATATTAATTCTCACAGCCAAAAAGATTTGGTGATAAAAATTTATATATTATATAATATCGTACGAATTTGTAAGAAAAGTGTGCCTAACCACAAACACAAGAAATGCTTTATGTTATAGGAGGTTATTTATACTTATAATGCAAACGAGTATTTTCTTACAAATTCGTACGATATTTTGATGCGACCAAACTGTTTCGTACGAAATCCCATACAATGTACTTAAGTAACTGTTGCCTTACAGAACTGTCCGTGTGAGACAAAAACAAACTTCAAACGTTGTGACACAGCGATTTAGTTAGATAGGCCCGTTCTCACAAGCACAAGCAGGTCCCAACTAAATCAGAGCCAATCAGCAGCCATCAAAACAATCAGAACAGTCAGATAATTTAAAATTCGTCAATCAGATACGCGACTGGTTTCTGATTTCGGTGAGAACAAACTCATATCAACACAGTTGATGAGTATAGGTAAGGGGTATCACCTCGGCTATCACACAGTACCTTTCGTCGTCACATCTGCATATTCGCCTGTCGTTTTAATCCATCTGATTTCACTATGAAATTTTAGTTTACATAACAACACCATTTTTGCACTAGCGGTCGATAGAATCACTTTTATACCTATTATACGCGCCATAGCTTCGATTTCCTAAGATTTTACACCAGTAACTGGCGAAATGCCTTCCCTCTCTCATCACCCTAACACGAAATTGTGTTAATACGTTCAATTTAACATCGCTTAGTGCTAAGGGACACCGAATGGTGTCAAGCAACATCGCGTGGTGTGAACAAACACGAAGCCATGTTAGAAATATAAAAAAATTACACCCCTAAGTGTAAAAATTAACGAATTTGTTGTAGTGTGAATTTTACCAAACGAGGTTTGGTCAAGATATTTGGAATCCACCAATTTTCGTGTAAATTTTTTACCAAATTTCTTTCACCACTTACACGAAGAGGATTTACACCGATTTTTTTACTGTGTAGGTACTCCTCATTTCCTAAAAACAACCGTTTATCCGCCGAGTAAAAAAAAAAAAGGGAACGCAAATATAATGCCCTTGGCTTCCACAAACATTTACATATCTCACCCCCAAATTCCCGAATCCTTGGTGCGCCCCCTCCCCCCGCTCATGCCTTTCGGGGTTCCGTACCCCGCCAACTCCAGTATGCTGATTTTGGCGAAAACACGAACTATTCCTATTTCTGGCAGTGACATTGATGAATGTTGCCTGATCAGGGCGGCGGTAATTTTCTTTGCCGAACGGCTTAAACACGGCCAAACCCCGGATGAAATATCGATACGATGGGGAAGCCGACGCGGTAATGTGTAGGCCTCCAGAGGGCGAGAAGAACCACTTTGGGACGGGGGAGGGGTTTGATACGGGTGAGTTATTTTAAAGTTACCCCAATAAACATTTTTGGTCTTATTAGAGTAACCACAACGATTAGATTACCTAAGTTAAACCACTGTTAGTTATTTAATATAGTTGCGGAAATATTTCGGCTACCTTTATAAACCCATTAAAACACTTAAATGGAGCAATTTATAAAGGTCACCAGCACCTATTTTAGTACCGTTATACGACTTTAAAGTATATAACCAATAGTAGAGTAAATGTTTCCATCACCTTTATAAAACCTACTTATACAACCCGGCTACTTTCAGTGTTAAATTTGGTTCTATAAGGTTTCCAGTTACCCTTATAAACTTTGCCTATAATGGTGTTAGTAATATTTCATGGGATTTGGATATCGGACGCCTACTTCCATCTCTGTTTAACTATTGTTGAGCGCCTATCCTTTCCACTCACTTCAAAATGTTATCGTTGGGCATGTCACAGGGCATGTGAATATTTTTGCCAAGTATAATAATAATAATAGATGTTTCGCTAACCATACTTGAAATTGTGTGTGGCAAGAAAATTTTTCCGCAAATATGAACAAGATACCTTCAAAAAATTCACGGGCCTTCGAAATACTCCTAAATAAGCAAGGTTGTTTGCATTAAAAAAACTTATTTTTTTTATTTGCAAAAATTACGAGAAAAGAGTTTAAAAAAATATACCCGTGTCACATAAAAGTATATTTTGTTAAAGTTTCCGCGGAATAAAATAAAACATGCTAATAAATTTCGTAACTGTGGGTCGTGTCGATTCTGTTCTATATTTGCATCATGGCGTCTCTTAGTAGATTACCCTTAAAAGCTTTGGCGACAATAATATCAATTAGAGTAACGTTACATAAATTGAAACAATACCTTCTGTAGCATTTTTTTTTATAAAACTATAAGTTTCCTATATATCCTTAGGTAATATAACGCTACCAATAGTGTTACTATAAAACCAAAGGTAATATAATGCTACCAGTAGTGTTACTATAAAACCAAAGCTATTTTAAATACCTCTCGGAGATGTAGGGCTGCAATAATTTCATAACCTTCGGTAGATAACCCGTTAAACACTAATTTTCACGTTCTGAACTAAATTTGTGTTTGTTTTTGTTTTTAATAAAGGTATGTGTCACTAGCGCATGGGGCTCATTTGTACCGGTGGATAGATCGACAATGATTTTCAATTTATTTTAACCCGTTTCATTTTTACACAGTTTCAAACAATTTCTTCTCATTAACAAAACATACTTCACTTATTTTTACTCTCCTCCTGTTATACATTTTTCATTCGTTTTTTAATATAATGCTCTACATCATGCCGGTATCAACAATAATAGTGCTTAATCAGCCATCTTTAAAATGAAAACATATTTGTATAACAGTAATTTATATCACTAAAATTTGTAAAAGCCTATAAAGGTTATTTTGGTACGAAGTTGGCAACCAAAAGGTATATGTGTTCAGTAAAACACCATTAGCTCCAGGGTTTTATAGAAGTAATTAGGAATGCTGTTATATAACTCGGGAAATCATAGTTTTATAACATAGGCATTGGAAACTCTTATATAAACATGTTATATATCTTGTAGTAACGGTCACTCCAAGTGCTATAAAATGGTGTTGGAAACATTTACACCACTTAATTATAACCCTAGTACCTATATTGATATTATATAACCCTTATAAACTCCAATTACCGGAGGTGATAACCGGTTCCTTTCATATAAAACTCCGCAACCTTTATATGACATTTATATAACTAGGTATCACTTGTGGCAACGAAAAATGTTTATTGGGACACCACCGCATATATAACTATAGTAGAACTTGGCCGCAAAGGCGCAAATGCTTGTCTATCGGTCCGGTGTATATCCTTGAATTGTCCAAAAGTAGAATTTGAACCACAGAAGGAAGTGCTCCCTTCCCGTCGCCTTCACCATTATCTCCCGCCGACTGGAGTATAGATGAACTGCGTCTTGCATGATTTTTAGGGGTAATGGCGGTGAGACTATGCCTCGGCCACATTCGGAGTGATCCTTCCATGTGTTATATCTTCAGTGGTAATTTCACGCAACATAGAAAAAAATCGATTCGAGATAAATTCAAATAGCACAAGACTTTTTGAAATTTGGTACACCTTGGTTGCTGAGGGCGTCAAATACTAAATTTTCATAGTGTCTTTTTTTCAAGGTTAAGTATTTACTTTCTTAGTAGGTGCCGTATTTTAATCAGGTTTTATTTAGGAATAAAAAAAGGTACTCTAGTTGGTACCAAAAAGTGAACACTTTTCGATAAATGTGTCATTATTGATTAAGAACTCAATATCCTGGAATCTGAAATAATTATTTATTGAAATAATGTTCCAAAAAAATAGCAAAAAATCCATTATGGAGGTTACCTACTAGACCTGCTTAAATGGTAGAAAAATGCGATGGCGCAAACTTCTTCTGAAATAATTACCTCATGGAATTATTCCTTTCAGTTATATGTACAGGGTGATCCATCCAAGAGGAACATCCCCTTAACTTCTTTATTTTTCAAGTTAAAGAAAAAATTGTAGAGATAAAAGCTTTAAGGTTTTTTGTGAGTGAGTATGAGTGAGTGTAGATTCAAAAAATGCAATAATATACAGGGTGTTCTTGTGAAAAAACATCAGCTTGGTTTGTCCAGCCTTTAGGGAACACCCTGTGTCAATTTCAGTAAGTTCATGGAAAAGCTCACAAAAAACTTGTTTAAAACAAATATTTTTCGTTATTACATTGATCGTCGTAGTTAAATAAATTTAGTATAAAATTTGAATACGGAATTTTTCAAAAACGGAAAAAGATAATGCCACAAAGTTAATATCATTTTGATTGCCTTGATGAGCAGATTTCAAAATTCCAATAATATACAGGATGTTCCATTTAAAAAAATTAAGTTGCCATTGGTCCTACTTTTTTGGAACACCCTGTACACTAAACGGTCATGGCATAAAAAAGTATTCGCCGAACCATTGATTTTGTTTTTTGAATCATCCTTTTATCTTAAAAAACAAAAAAGTTAGGTGGGGGGTCAATTCTCAGTGAATAACCCTGTACCTATCTAAGTATACCTATACTATCGATCGATATGAATAAATCAGATTTAAATAAAAATTAAATAAACCTTTCATGAAGCACCGCAAAATTTTCAAAAATGTGTTTGATATGCTGAATAATATGTAGATAGAATATTTATTAACTTACTTCTTACCTACACCTGTATGTAGTTGATTTAGTAATTATTATGAGGCGTTTATTTGGAGGTCTTTTATTGATAAGTTTGGGGAACTGGTGAGACTTCCTGGGGGGATATATCCCCCTTATCCCCCTCGTGGGTACGCTACTGGCCCTTTTTTAAACATAAATACAATTATTTTTATAAAACTCTCTAATATTTTGCTTATTATAAACTATTAAACATCCTAATATTATTTCTCACATTATAAACGGCAAATTTCTAAATTAAGCACCTTACGGTTTCCCTCTCTCACATCTAATTCACTTTAAGTTTAGACTCATCAGAATTTCCCCCAATATTCCACAAAAGCGTTCCCACCCTCAGGAATGCCGTCAATATTGACTGAAGGAACAAAGGATTTCATGTAAATCTCGCGCTGTTTATTTAAATCTTCAATATCTGAACGACATAATTTACCGTCAATATAAAAAAAATCGAACGAACGCTTTTGGTCGTGTTTGTCGTTTTGTTATTTCATGGGTATTTCTCTTTTTTTTGTTGAAATAATACAGTGGCGTAGCTGAATTACCTAAATTTCAAATTGAAAAGGCATCAAAATGCACCTACACAATGTTTTATTGGCCCATCTAATTAAATTTTTCCAAAGCTGAGTTTGCCCACTTAAAAATAATGTCTGTTCATTATATGTCCCCATTTTTTTATCGTTCTTTGTAGGTAAAATCTTAATTTATTTAAAACGAAGGCCGTAGGCCTCTCCAACTGGAAAACACCTTCCAGATATCCTCTGCCTCCCTTTGATATCACTGCCACGCACGGGCGTAGCCAGGATTTAGTTTTGGGGGGGGGGGGGGTTTAGTTTGAGAAGTAAATAAAACAACAAAAATATACTTACATGAAATTTAATATCTATATATTCATCCGAAAAACTACGACATATTTATAAAGTTCTTAACTTTAAATGAAATGGATAAATTAATTTCGTTCCTCTGCGCTAAATCTAAAACCATTAAAGAAGAAATCTTCGGCTTTTTCTTTTAAATATATCCACTACTTCATCTGCATGAATTTCTGTTCCTTAGTGAATGTTCATTAGAGCCAAACCATTAAGTCTGTTTTCACTTGTAGTGTTTCGTAAATAGTTTTTCAGTCTCCTTAGGCTAGAGAAAGACCTTTCTGGGGTAGCAGTGGATACAGGAATGGTAGCCAAGATTTGTAGTAATGTGTAAATATTAGGATAAAGGTTTTTATCGCACATATCTAGGCATTCCAAACTAGATTTCGGGGTAGGCAGTCTTCTTATCATCATGCAAGGTAGCTGAAGCTTTGATAGCTAAATCCAAATTTGTTTCTTTATTAGAAACCCCTTGACCTTGACTACACCACTTTTTCCAGTAGTCCATACCTTTAAGTTTATCACCCTTCCTTTTTTTCCCCTCCATTTTTCGACAGTAATAATGATTCACGTATCTATCCTTAACAAGGTCATCGAATAACAGCGCACTAAAATTACTCACTTACACGGTACACTTAATTCTCTTCACTATTCGTTCACCACTTTTCACTTTTATTCGCTTCGAGTTCGCATGGAACAATACTGCCGTAAGCGCGGTCACGCGCCGCGGCGCCGCTTATATAGCAGCCCAGTAGCCGTCCAGAAACTTCCACGAACTTCCACAAAGTTCCGCTCATTTCGACCGAGGGGCGTGGCGAATAATCGAGAAACAACGCAAAGTGTCCCTACAATACAAAATAGTTCGGCGGCAACTGCGTCTGCCTCTCGTCAAAAGATGGCGCTAGGCGCTACTATTACTACATATATTCAAACGTAATAATAATTTAACTCTTCACTCCTCGTATTTTTTCGGTATAATATTAGGTAATATTTTGCTTATTTCGGGGGGGGGTTTGAACCCCCGAACCCCCCCCCCCTTGGCTACGCCCGTGCTGCCACGTATCTGCTCTTTGTCTCAGACTCATTAGGTATGCCTCAAAAGTGAAGCCAGAAGCTTACAACTACTTTGGCTAGATTCTGAGGTATAAAATATGATCACATATACAGAGAAAGTCCGATTTAAATTCTTGTACGAGCATTTTTTTGTTAAGAAGTTTGAAACTTTATTGCCATTGTATGTTGAAACAGGTTCTCGAAGACTATGTAAATTTTAGTGCCTTCTAGGTCTAAGAACATAACGTGTCGTATACTTAAAGGTACTTTCGTTGATAAGTACATACTTATCTACTATTTATTTGTGAGTAACAACTGATCTGGCACTGCCTTTCATCCCCCTTTTCATTTATTCACTCTCTTGTCGATCGGCTGTAATTGTTGCTCTGGTTTCCAGTTCCGTTTTTCGACCATATCGGCAGAAAAAAAAATTGACTAGTTCGAAATTATTCTACGTTCGCCCTGCAGATTTGAATCTATTTATGATGACCTATTTTCTTTCTTATAATCTGAGAGACAATTGGGACATTTATAATCAACTATAAAGAGGTATTCAAGGCCCACAAGTACCCTACAATTGCTTTTTTTTTCTACAAAATATCAAAGTTTGTCTACAAAAACTATATACAGGGTATTTGGGTGTCCCAGTTGTAAATGTCATAGAAAAAATGGATAGTAGAAAATCTCATTTTAAAAAAGTTTGTCTCGCGAAATGTTCATAAAAGTAGGTAGGTATCAAGCAATTTCAGTGGACAGAAATTGGTTGATAATCAAGTAGGTACTTGCCGAAGTACCTATGTGTTTTCTTTACAATTCGGGCGACAAACTTTTTGACGAGAAACTTTGAAAACCTAAACTTATTTTATTCGTTTTAGTATATACAGGGTGTCCAGATTTGGTTGTAAATGCGGGGTATCTCGGTTATTGTTAGAGCCTAATATTAATAATAACTACATAGCGTTATATATTTTTGTAAAGCTTACGACAATCTGAATATGACTAGTAGAAAATATACAGGGTGTTTTATTTACAAAAACCTAAGTTATATCGAACACTATCAATTTTAGTAAAAAACTGAATACCGCACTGAATTCTACGTGAAAATGTCTATAAAATACAGTTTTTGCCATTTCAATAGCATTAACGGTTCCCAAGATACGATATATGCCCCAAAAGCGCAAATTTTCAATTTCGCCCTGTATCCTGTATCTTAAAAACGAAGGTGGCTATGAAAAATCTGTTTACGGTATCTTTCGTTTCACAAAAAAGTAGCAACGGTTCGCGAAAACCGCAACTCCCTATCTCTACAAATAACCGAGATACCCCTCATTTACAACCAAATCTGGACACCCTGTACATGGCCAGAGAATAACCAAATATTCTGTAACATGGCTTAAATAAAAGCTTGTTTTTAAATAGTTTTTTTTATTTGTTAATTTATTTTGTGTTTTTTAGTTAGTATGTGTCTATCTATGCATTTCTGATAATTAGTCATCATTAAAAGTTCTTTTTCTGTGATTTTTAAGCTGCCATCTCGGGGCCTCCGCCAAATTAAAATTATAATGGCGTCACGTATTCTGATGATTGACAAATTCTTTCATTTGATATTCATGTTGAGGAAGTTGTGAAGAAATAGGTACTTAATGCGCCATCTTGGGGCGGCCGCCATATTTTATTTAGTATGGCGTCACTTATCATCGTTTTCTACTCGTCAAACCCTTTGGTATCTATAAAAGAAAAAAGGTAATCCGCCATCTTGGAGCGGCGGCCATTTTGAACAAATTATAATATTGTAACAAAAAATGCCTCTAAAGTTGTTATATTAGCTTTCAATGAACATGTTTGCACTGTTTTCTAACCTACTCAAAGATTTAGCAGTATTTAGCCAGAGGCTTCGGCAACTAAATTCCACATGAGTCATAAAAAGTTGAACTTCAGTGCCTTGGTCCACAAATAAATATTAATTAATCAAAAAATGCGGTGTAACATCATCGGCACCAACTATTAAAAAACTGTAATATATTATTATTTACTATTTTTCCTTATTTTTTTGAAGCGAGACGAAATATAAAAAATTGCAAGAAAGGGGGTAAAACGGAAAAATCCTTTTTTTGGTCAGTATGAACAAGACAATTCTTGTCTGTCTTTTATAACGAACGTTCGCATATTACGAACTAATTTTCTTTAGAGGTTCGACTGTTTCGTTCCCAAACATTGGAGATACCAAATCATTTTTTTATTAACTTTTTACTTTACCATGTAGGTATTAGGTATTTTAAATTAACTTTCCGTGTATGCGCCCGTCCTTATAAAAACGAAACCCCATTATGGCACGTGTACCGTGTACAAACTCTTCACGCGGCGCCCTTAATTTTAATTCCGCTTTTTCCGGGCGAGTTTTCGCCCGCTTCTGTATTCCGGTCGCGGCCCCCTTTTGTTGGCTCGCGTCCAGCAGGACGCCGTAGTGTGTTTCAACCGCCGGGCCCCGCCCTCCCAATATGACGTCGCGCCCGAACTACCCCAACTTTATGATTTATTTATATTTGCCGGCTAAATATTGTCCGGGATACGCGAGCCGGGGGATGTTCTGGAAACCCACCAAGAGTTCGTGACACCAAAGGTAGAATAATAGTGATCCCGAATAAGCTCGACCTACCCTTACCTGTGTTAAAAACCAAAGGTACTTTTTAGAAAAGTTTTGTTTTGCAATCTTTTACTGCTACATTTTTTAACATTTCGACGTCTTAATAACATTTTGTCGTAAAAACTATTCTTTATTCTTCAAGCGCATGAAATAACGACAGGAATCAAGTCAAATCAAGAAACTTCTAATTATGACAATGTCAGATATTAGTGGGTTTGTGAAAACGATCTTCAGAAGTGGCCATAGCTTAATCGCTAAAGGCGCGTGCCTATGAAAGGGTTTATTATTTATTATCGTAGGTTCAAATCCCAGATTATGCATTTTTTCAATTATTATCAACAAAAATACAGATTTTATTGTTAATATTGCGATAAAATGAAATACCTAGTAAGCAATAAAATCGTATTTTAGTTGAGAATTCAAAAAAGGTAACTAACTATATCGTGTGGGATTTGAACCGACGATTAATTAGGCTACGGTGACTTCTGAAAGTTGTTCTCATGAAGTGGCTTATATTTGACGTTAGCATTGAAACAATTTGTTTTTAATTAATTAAAAAATTTTGCGTTGTACCCGGAGAGGACCTTTTTTGATGTTTTGTTCAGGTGGATTTTCTGAACAGATTTGTTTATTATGTATCATGGGCCTCGGAATTATTTCTATTTATTTATCTAAAGTGGCTGGTCGTTTTGAATTTTGACATATTTATGTCGTTCACCTAAAAGCCATAGGCATCAACTATTAAAAAAACTGTAATAATTTTTTTATTATTTACTATGTTATAAAAATTACAAGAGAGGGGGTAAAATGGAATCATCCTTTTTTTCGTCAGTATATGAGCAAGATAATTATTGTCTGTCTTTTATAACGAACGTTCGCATACGCATATTACGAAATAATTTCCTTTAGAGGTTCGACTGTTCCGTTCGCAAACATTGGAGATATTAAGTCATTTTTTTATTAACTTCTAACTTTACCATGTAGGTATTTTAAATTAACTTTCCGTGTATGCGCCCGTCTTTATAAAAACGAAACTCCATTATGGCACGTGTACCTTGTACAAACTCTTCACGCGGCGCCCTTAATTTTAATTCCGCTTTTTCCGGGCGAGTTTTCGCCCGCTTCTGTATTCCGGTCGCGGCCCCCTTTTGTTGGCTCGCGTCCAGCAGGACGCCGTAGTGTGTTTCAACCGCCGGGCCCCGCCCTCCCAATATGACGTCGCGCCCGAACTACCCCAACTTTATGATTTATTTATATTTGCCGGCTAAATATTGTCCGGGATACGCGAGCCGGGGGATGTTCTGGAAACCCACCAAGAGTTCGTGACACCAAAGGTAGAATAATAGTGATCCCGAATAAGCTCGACCTACCCTTACCTGTGTTAAAACCCAAAGGTACTTTTTAGAAAAGTTTTGTTTTGCAATCTTTTACTGCTACATTTTTTAACATTTCGACGTCTTAATAACATTTTGTCGTAAAAACTATTCTTTATTCTTCAAGCGCATGAAATAACGACAGGAATCAAGTCAAATCAAGAAACTTCTAATTATGACAATGTCAGATATTAGTGGGTTTGTGAAAACGATCTTCAGAAGTGGCCATAGCTTAATCGCTAAAGGCGCGTGCCTATGAAAGGGTTTATTATTTATTATCGTAGGTTCAAATCCCAGATCATGCATTTTTTCAATTATTATCAACAAAAATACAGATTTTATTGTTAATATTGCGATAAAATGAAATACCTAGTAAGCAATAAAATCGTATTTTAGTTGAGAATTCAAAAAAGGTAACTATATCGTGTGGGATTTGAACCGACGATTAATTAGGCTACGGTGACTTCTGAAAGTTGTTCTCATGAAGTGGCTTATATTTGACGTTAGTAATTGAAATAATTTGTTTTTAATTAATTAAAAAATTTTGCGTTGTACCCGGAGAGGACCTTTTTTGATGTTTTGTTCAGGTGGATTTTCTGAACAGATTTGTTTATTATGTATCATGGGCCTCGGAATTATTTCTATTTATTTATCTAAAGTGGCTGGTCGTTTTGAATTTTGACATATTTATGTCGTTCACCTAAAAGCCATAGGCAGCTCGTCTAACATGATCGGCATCAACTATTAAAAAAACGGTAATAAATTTTTTATTATTTACTATGTTATAAAAATTACAAGAGAGGGGGTAAAATGGAATCATCCTTTTTTTCGTCAGTATATGAGCAAGATAATTATTGTCTGTCTTTTATAACGAACGTTCGCATACGCATATTACGAAATAATTTCCTTTAGAGGTTCGACTGTTCCGTTCGCAAACATTGGAGATATTAAGTCATTTTTTTATTAACTTCTAACTTTACCATGTAGGTATTTTAAATTAACTTTCCGTGTATGCGCCCGTCTTTATAAAAACGAAACTCCATTATGGCACGTGTACCTTGTACAAACTCTTCACGCGGCGCCCTTAATTTTAATTCCGCTTTTTCCGGGCGAGTTTTCGCCCGCTTCTGTATTCCGGTCGCGGCCCCCTTTTGTTGGCTCGCGTCCAGCAGGACGCCGTAGTGTGTTTCAACCGCCGGGCCCCGCCCGCCCAATATGACGTCGCGCCCGAACTACCCCAACTTTATGATTTATTTATATTTGCCGGCTAAATATTGTCCGGGATACGCGAGCCGGGGGATGTTCTGGAAACCCACCAGAGTTCGTGACACCAAAGGTAGAACAATAGTGATCCCGAATAAGCTCGACCTACCCTTACCTGTGTTAAAAACCAAAGGTACTTTTTAGAAAAGTTTTGTTTTGCAATCTTTTACTGCTACATTTTTTAACATTTCGACGTCTTAATAACATTTTGTCGTAAAAACTATTCTTTATTCTTCAAGCGCATGAAATAACAACAGGAATCAAGTCAAATCAAGAAACTTCTAATTATGACAATGTCAGATATTAGTGGGTTTGTGAAAACGATCTTCAGAAGTGGCCATAGCTTAATCGCTAAAGGCGCGTGCCTATGAAAGGGTTTATTATTTATTATCGTAGGTTCAAATCCCAGATCATGCATTTTTTCATTATTATCAACAAAAATACAGATTTTTATTGTTGATATTGCGATAAAATGAAATACCTAGTAAGCAATAAAATTGTATTTTAGTTGTGGAATTCAAAAAAGTAACTATATCGTGTGGGATTTGAACAGACGATTAATTAGGCTACGGTCACTTCTGAAAGTTGTTCTCATGAAGTGGCTTATATTTGACGTTAGCATTGAAATAATTTGTTTTTAATTCATTAAAAAATTTTGCGTTGTACCCGGAGAGGACCTTTTTTGATGTTTTGTTCAGGTGGATTTTCTGAACAGATTTGTTTATCATGTATCATCGGCCTGGGAATTATTTCTATTTATTTATCTAAACAGACACTGGTCGTTTTGAATTTTGACATATTTATGTCGTTCACCTAAAAGCCATAGGCGGCTCGTCTAACATGAGCGGCATCAACTATTAAAAAAATGTAATATATTATCATTTACTATATTAGTATGAACAAGACAATTCTTGTCTGTCTTTTATAACGAACGTTCGCATAATACGAACTAATTTCCTTTAAAGGTTCGACTGTCTTGTTCTCAAACATTGGAGATATTAAATATTTTTTTATTAACTTCTAACTTTACCATGTAGGTATTTTAAATTAACTTTCCGTGTATGCGCCCGTCTTTCTAAAAAGGAAACTCCATTATGGCACGTGTACCGTGTACAAACTCTTCACGCGGCGCCCTTAATTTTAATTCCGCTTTTTCCGGGCGAGTTTTCGCCCGCTTCTGTATTCCGGTCGCGGCCCCCTTTTGTTGGCTCGCGTCCAGCAGGACGCCGTAGTGTGTTTCAACCGCCGGGCCCCGCCCGCCCAATATGACGTCGCGCCCGAACTACCCCAACTTTATGATTTATTTATATTTGCCGGCTAAATATTGTCCGGGATACGCGAGCCGGGGGATGTTCTGAAAACCCACCAAGAGTTCGTGACACCAAAGGTAGAACAATAGTGATCCCGAATAAGCCCGAACTACCCTTACCTGTGTTAAAAATCAAAGGTACTTTTTATAAAAGTTTTGTTTTCTGCGCCTACATTTTTTTAACATTTTGACGCGAAAGCTACAGAACGGCCACTTTTCTAAAATAAACTTTCCTTAATAACATTTTGCCGTAAAAACTATTCTTTATTCTTTTATCAGAAAGTCAAAGTAGGTCTAGGCTTTCAAAATTTTGCAAACCTTTAATTTTGAACACCTTTCCTTAAGACTCAATGTACAGCACGTGTGTGGTGATACTGATGATGATTCAACATTTTGGCCCATACCTAAAATGGCTTTTTTCGCATAATTTTAAACTTTTGGCCAATACAAATTTTAATCTAAAGAATTACTCACATTTTGAGACAAAAATTATTTAAAAATATTTATCACATTGGCCGTCATTAGCATTTGCGCAACAAGCCTAATGGCGACCATTGTGATAAAATATTTTTAAATAATTTTTGTCTCAAAATGTGACTAATTTCTTAGATTAAAATTTCTATTGGCCAAAAGTTTAAAATTATGCGTGTTGCTCGCTTCAGATCGAAAAAAGCCATTTAATGGGTCAAAATGTTGAATCACCACTTACGTGCTGTACATTGAGTCTTAATAACATTTTCCGTAAAATCTACATAAAGGCGACCTTTTAATCTACATAAAGGCCACTTTTTAATTATTCCATGTATTCTCGGAAATACCCTCATATGGACCGGCACGTGACGTCACTGGTCTGGAAATTAAATTTCTATTTTCATTTTTGGCTTAATTAAATAACAAAAAATCTAATAGCGTCGGTTTAATTTTTTTCTTCTCCAAGAATTTGTTGCTCATTGTTAACACTAGCTCCGATAATAAAACTTTATTAGGCTATTCCTTTCATGGAATTCCATCTCGTACGAACTGTAATATTATAATAGATTATAATACCTATTTCCTGTGAATTATGATTACCACAAACAAGACATATAAGCATATCTAATCCCATTTGGAATGTGTCAGGTATATTATTTCAACTAAATATAGATAATTAGGTATCTAGAGATATTTTCCTTTGTGCAATCACACAATCTAAAAGCTGTACCCGAAGGCTAAAAAAGAGCGCCACGTGTTAAACCTTCCAAGTTCATTCAAGCTAAAATCATGAAGCAACTCCCGATAAGCCTAAGAAATCAAAGAACACACATTTTTAGTAGATACACCAGATACTATAGTGTATTCGAAATAATCGTAAACCACAGGCGACGTAATTTTCTTTTATTTTCAATGTGTAAAATAAAAAAAATATATCTTTAAAAATATGGTTGTTGTCTAACAAATAAGTAGGGTATGCTGAATATATTATAATCTTAACGATAATAATTTATCATTATCGGTATCTTAATTCCTATAGCAATTTTAATACAAGCAATTTTTAAAACCCTAATTTATTACCATAAGAAGGATAGAGCAAAAGTTTTATTTTACCAGCATTAAATAAAATCTTACAAGCTGTTATTGCAATCAGCGACTTGCCTGTCACTGCCTGTAGTGACTAGAACCACATTATGGACAGTCCTTAGGACATGAATTTTCGCTGGGAGAAACAGAACCGAAAGTTTATTCTAATAGACAATCCCGAAATCATTTGAAACATGTTTTACTGAAATTTGGTTAAACGAGGGACAAACTATTTCAAAAGTATGGAAAGACAAAAATATTCAAAGTTCTCAGCAAGCTTCTATGGAAGGGTGGTCAAGAGGTATGAACCTTCCGTCTGGAAAAGGTCGTAGGTTAATAATAACACACATTGGAAGCGAAGATAGATTTCTAGATGGCGGTTTATTAGACTTTCAATCCAATTCTACTAAAGATTACCACGACGGAACCATAGGCGCCGACTTATGTAAATCTCCAGGGGGGCTCACCACATTTTGAATTTACCGTATTTACGGTGTGTCCCATTTGAAATAGAATCAACCCCGTAACATTTTTATTTTTCAACCGATTTTAGCTGTTTTTTTTCTAAAGATAGGGCACAAAAAACTCTACTTTGGTGCAAAATATCAGGTCTTAATCACAATTTTCAAGGCCTTCTACGATTTTTTATTCTAGTAAAAATTGACGAAAACCATTTAGCAATTTTTTTATTTAAAATCTGAGACCTCAGTGTTAATCAGGACACCCTAAAGCCCCCACACACCAAATTTGAACAAAAAATATATAGGGAGTTCCCTTCTGCGGGTTGTCAAAGTTGAGCAAAATCCCCTTAAAACAGTTGAATGGTCAACAGGACCACTCAAAGTGTTTGTGTGTAAAGATCCAATAGAAAATAGGCCTGAGAGACAGTAACTCCATAATATGAGTTAAGGCGGCTGGTGTGCCACAACTGGAAATACACAGTGACTTTATCGAGAAAGGTCTAATAATTTAAATTGTTTTTTATTTGTTGGTTGGCATTTTGTAAAGGAATAAATTACTTTTGTGTTTATTAATATCTTTTCAATGATTCCAGAGCACTCTTGATGCATATAAAGTTTCGTAATTTTGAGATGGCCCAAAGAAAAATACCCTGTATATTTTTGTATTGAATCTTTGCACACCAACACTTTGATCATTTGACTGTTTTGAGGGGATTCCAGATTCCACGACACACTTATTGACTCACCAGAAGCCCTAAAAAATTCCTATTTTGCTCATATTTGTAACCCTGCAGAAAAGAACTCCCTGTATATTTTTTGTTCAAATTTGGTATGTGGGTGTTTTGGGGTGTCCTGATTAACGCCGTAGTATCAGATTTTAAATAAAAAAAATCGCTAAATGGTTTTTGTCATTTTTTACTAGAAAAAAATTCGTATCTAGTAGGCCTTAAAAATTGAGGTTAAGACCTTAAATTTTGCACCAAACAAACAAAGTAGGGTTTTTTTGCGACCTATCTTCAGAAAAAAAAAACGCTAAATCGAATGAAAAATAAAAAAATTACGAGGGTGCTTCGATTTCAAATGGGCCACCCTGTTAGGTATATACGACTAGGTATTTGTTAAATAAAGGTATTGCAATCTAAAAAATGATTTTATTAAAAAGTTTCCCACGGCTTGTCAAAAATAAAAAAATATAGGTATATAGTATATTTCTTCTAAAAAATTACAATTACCAGTCACGCATACTAGTTTTACAAAATAACAAAATTAAAGTTTGTACGGACTACGATGACAGAAATAAGATATGAAAATGCACACGAAGTAATGAGTCATTTCTTCATAGATCTGTGGCTTGTGGCTCACAAAAAGTCTAAAATTCCGTAGTTAAAAACCTATTTATGAATGAATGGTCGGGTCTCCCCTTTCCCTTGCTTATTAATTTTGTTAATTAGCGATTATCATTTGGAATTTTAAACAATTTCCAGGGGGGCTAAGCCAGGTAAAATGTTATTAGATTTTATGCTATACAACTTAAAAAATACGAAAGGTAAGGTAAAATGTTCATTAAACATAATATACAGTACCCGCCAAAAAGTCTGCACCATATGGGAAAAATTTTTAGTAAATAACTTACGGAAAATTTGTTTGCGGCATCAGGTTTTGCTTGCTCTAGAACCAAAATTGACATAATCAAATGTTGTGACGTAGTCTTTTTTATTCAAATTTGACATTAATGAAAAAAATGTCCGAAAAATGGGCTTATTTAACCGAATTTCGAAAAAAGTCATAGGAAAAATATGTTCCTTTCGCAATTTTATATCCCTGTGCAAAATTTCAAGAGCCTACTACGATTTTCATATTTTGCCCTTTGTTGGATATTATTGGACACAATATTTTAAATTTTCTAGATATTTCTGATCAGATCAGCATAACAGAAATATTTGTGTGTTTTTACAACCAACCATTTACTATAGAAAGAAGTTTGTAAATCGAATTTATGTGTATATCTGTAAAAATGAGATCAGTTTTGCACCAAGGGTGCTTCTTCAACAAGCTCTCATTTTAATTTTTTTGCAAAAAAATAGGAAAAGAAGGATATTTAGACCGTAAACTAAGTATTGTGCAGTATCTATTCAGTCAATGAGTGTTTTAAATTACATAGGATCGACTTTTATGGATTAACAAATACGGAAAAGGGCAACAAACGTCAAAATATGAAAATCGTAGTAGGCTCTTGAAATTTTGCACAGGGGTATAGAATTGCGAAAGAAACATATTTTTCTTATGACTTTTTTTCGAAATTCGGTTAAATAAGCCCATTTTTCGGACATTTTT
The DNA here is from genome assembly GCA_963920635.1 of Pseudeuparius sepicola. Classification (NCBI taxonomy): domain Eukaryota; kingdom Metazoa; phylum Arthropoda; class Insecta; order Coleoptera; family Anthribidae; genus Pseudeuparius; species Pseudeuparius sepicola. The sequence continues at coordinate 10,641,517 of OY987300.1, read as the reverse complement.
TTCATTAACGTCAAATTTGACATATAAAAAAGACTACGTCACAACATTTGATTATGTCAATTTTGGTTCTAGAGCAAGCAAAACCTGATGCCGCAAACAAATTTTCCGTAAGTTATTTACTAAAAAATTTTCCCATATGGTGCAGACTTTTTGGCGGGCACTGTATATTATAGTCACAAACTTAAAGGTATTAATTATTGTATTTCAGATGATCTCTGCAGTATCACTATCCAATTTCTTAATATCTCCGGGTATATCCGCAACAAAAGCCACCTTTTCCGCAGCAGCTCCACGGGAGATCGATTCCCCCCGGAACACGTTGCCGGAATAAAAGGCGAAACAAGAAAATAGGTCACCGTAAATAGATTCAAATCTGCAGGGCGAACGTAGAATAATTTCAAACTTGAACTCGGGGCTTACGTGCTTGCGAACGACCTCGCCCGAACGAACTAGTCGAGTTTTTTTTTGCCGGTGCGGTCGAAACACGGAACAGGAAGCCAGAGCAATTACAGCAATACGTGGCCGGTCGACAGGGGCGCGAATAAATGAAAAAGGGGATGAATGGTAGAGCCAGCGAAGTTCTTGTGGACAAAAAAAATAGTACACCTAACGAAAAGGTAGAAAGGTAAGAAAGTAATATACTCTGTGTTTTACTTTTCATAGGTATCTTAGCAGTGGCGTAACTACGGAAGAGTAGGCCCGTGTTCAAAATTTCAGGTGGACCCCTGTGTTTTTATTATGTTTGAAAGTGGTATAACGATGACAAACATTGTACAGGATGTACCATTTTCGATACTTTTGCAAGTTACATTTATATTTTGAAATTCTTACCTCCTAGAAAGAAACCGTGTACGCCACTGAATTCTACGTGAAAAAATCTATAACGGTCGATTTTTACCATTTCAACAAGTTAGCGTATAACGGATATAGGGGGAGCCTGGAAATGGCAAATTTTGAAAATAACCTTGTGTTTAAAAAAAACTAAGGAGGCCGCATGAAAATTCTGTGGACGAGCCTTTTTTTATGAAAAAGTAGGTCAGTGTCCCGAAAACCGCAACTCCCTATTCTAAAAATAATGGAGATACCTCGCAAAAGTAGCGAAAATGGGACACCCTGTAAGTGTATAGAGAACTTAACTTAAACTTTGTATGGACCAACAGTTAAAAATAATGCACATTGCTCGCTACAGGTCGAAAAACACTATTTTATAGGTAAAAATGTTGAATCACCATGTACGTTCTGTACAGGGTGATCCAAACTCGACGCCCCAGGCCTACTGCGGGAACACGAAAACTGAAAATACAATTTCGAACAGGGGCTCTTAAATGGAATGGAATGAAAAACATGGAATTTTTCTATTCACTAGGATCCGTTTTCCGAAATCTAGCTAGCCATAAAAACAATTGCGATAGTCAGAAATTATTTAAGAGTACGTTAGGGTGCCTTGTGCACCATTAAATTTGTTCGACTGAAGTATTTTTAAAATTTTTGAGTTGTGCTTGATACTGACTTGTTTGCTATTATGGATTGTTACAATAATTGTTTTTAATGTTCCAGTTGAAAAAATTTACGGGTGCACAAGACAACCTAATATTCTCTTAAATAATTTCTGACTATCGATCAATTGTAAATTTTGAACAATAAAATATACAGAAAATCTTTTCCTATAAAAGTTGTTGAGAATGATAAGGACTTTCGATATTTAGGGAAAAAATGGTATGCTTTTGGAGAAAAATATTGATGACGTCACAGCGGCCATTTCCCCAAACAACACTGCCAAAACTACTTTTAAGTTATTATACATGTTTTCTACTACCCTTGCATTTTTATTGTCGAAATTTCAATCGCCCTCTAATGTAACCGATTAGAGATTCTGACTCGTCGGTTCGAAATGTATGCGCCCCGCATGAATCTTGGTGGCGGTGGGCCCCTAGCAGCTCTGGGCCCGTGTTCACGAACACTCTGAACACCCTGTAGTTACGACACTGTATCTCAGAAAAACGCGCTTAATTTCAAATTTGTTGATTGATTTTTTTAATAAAATGTATCAACCGATGTAGTTGACAAGAAGGGAAATATTTTATTATCGATTTTATTTATTTACAAAAAAAACTTGCTTCTTACCAAAATGAGTTTAAGATATAAAGTTTGATCAGATGTACAGGGTGGTAAAAAAATTAAGTAAACATGAAATGATTTGAGAAAGTAGTAGGTACCATTGATTAAATAATTTAGAAAACATGTTTATAAAACCCTTCGTTTTAAACATACAAGCAGAGAAAATACACGCTACGGGGAATACAACGTGTTTTAAGTTTCAAAAAATATATATTATTTTTCATAGTGGATATTACATATTTAAACTAAATTTGGCATGCAGCTGCACTTTATAGGGTAGGTAGCAGATTTGGTGATAATATGAAGGCCCACACACAAACAGCCAGTGAAAGAGTTGTGGGGTTTCCCTTCCATTAATTTAAAAATAACTAGTATGGCCCTATTAAAAATCAAATTTGAAACTTTTTCCAAAAAAGTCTCTTGATATTTTTTCGTACCTGCCACTGTTTTGGGCAAATTCAAAAATTAATTCAAACTTTCTTTGGGGTAGAATATTTTTTAGAACCATTAATAACACTATTTAAACAAGTTGTGCATTATTCCTTATTAACATAATTTACAATTTAATGGCTGGTGTATAATCCATTAGACGTCGGTGTGAATTATGTATTCAACCAAATGGTTCATATTTTCAACATATATTTTAAATTAGATAGTTAATTATTGTAATTCATATACATTCATAATTCCTAATTTAAATTATGTTAACAAGGAATAATGTACAACTTATTTAAGTAGTGTTATTAATTGAAGACCTCGGTGCAAAAACCGGACAAGTCCACTTTTGGGTAAAATTGACTTTTTCCACTACATTTATGTATTAAAATATCGCCGATCGATTGGTGCAAGAATCAGCTAAGTCCAAAGCAGAATAACGTTGATATATAGCTTTAGGACTTGGCCGCTCGCATTCTTGGGTGCAAGAACCAGACAAGTCCGGGAGTTTTTTTCATTTTCCCAAAACTTATAAATATGGGTAAAATTGACTTTTTCCACTATATTTATGTATTAAAATATCACCGATCGATTGGTGCAAGGATCAGCAAAGTCCAAAGCAGAATAACGTTAATATATAGCTTTCGGACTTGGCCGCTCGCATTCTTGGGTGCAAAAACCAGACAAGTCCGGGAGTTTCTTTTTAATTTTCCCAAAACTTATAAACTATGGACTTGTCCGGTTTTTGCACCGAGGTCTTCAATTAAGATGATGTTCCACTTCAAAACAAGTTCGAATGTATTTTTGAATCTTACCAAAAATAAAAAATTTGCTATGCAAATTATGGTCTTTGATATTTGCAAAAAAAAGAAGGAATTTTAGAATGGCATTTGGGTGTTGTGAGACCAACATATACAAGAAAAGAGTTGATTAGATGTCCTCCAGAGTGTTTTAAAAGCAAAACTGCAAAAATCACCATCAATAAACTATCTTTTCATGAAATCGGCAGCAATCGGCACTGAAGTAGCCCATTATTGTACGATTTTTTCAATAAGTAAGCCTTGGCGAGATGTAAACATCAAACGTCAGACGTGGAGCCATCGCCCGTCAAAAGTGACAAAATACTCAAAACCCGGCCAATAAAGGCCCATTTAACTTTTCGTACACATTGCGAAATTGTTAGCTATATAGCAGCGCAATTTTTCAGTATAAATATTTTAGTAGGTTTGAATATCAATGTATTTTTCAAGAAGGCTGCACAACAGGCAGCAGTTTGGAGCTTCCGTTGGGAATCGCCGTGCCTCGTAATACTTGACTTAGGTAGAGCGATCCTCGAATTCAAGCAACGCCGCGCGCAGTCGGTTCATGGACGGGTGATCCCTTATGATTATTTTTTTGCATAAAACTTTTTTTATTTAAAAAAATATAATATGTAGGTACCTCGCCACAGAAGTTCTTTTTATGACTGACGTGGTTTATTTGTGCCTCGGCAACTAAATTTCACATGAGTCATAAAAAATTGAACTTCAGTGCCTTGGTACATAAGTAACTTTTTTTTTTCAAGATATGATATTCTACGGAAAAAAGTAGTTTAGAATACAATTTTGTATCAAATTTCAGGAATGTAAAATTATTAGTCTTTAAAACTTTCTTTTTTTAAGCAAAGCAGTAGTAACTAACATCTAAACGCGCAAAACGATACAAATTATTGTTCATCAAGATACATAATGACGTTTGTGCATTAATATGCAATTCCATACAATAGGTAGGTATATAATACTTCAAACATACCTACATGTCTTCCGTATTATTGGAGAAATATTAGCAGAGGGACGTTAATCCGTGAAAAATTAAACTGTCTGCAGTAAACACACAATTCAGTCGGCAGAGGCGAAAATAAAGGTTTGGAGAGGAAGGAATGCCATGAGAATGGAATCAAATCACACTAAAGGAGCTGCTACGGAGCGTCGTCTCGGCACCGATGGCCATAAACTTTGGAATGGCGATGTTCTCTCTGTTCTGCGTGTGCCTTTTCCCGTATTTACACTCGAATAAAGAAACACATTTTTTCTATAATTAACATCAGGAAAATGGATGTCGCCAATAAAATCATTTTTACATGTTTGCATAGAAATGTAATCAATATAGAAATAATCGATTATTTTAGCGTCAATATTTTAAATATAATTTCCAAAAAAAAAAGCGAGAAACAGATATAATCGACGAATAAAGAAGCCCAGGAAGGAGCATGTTTGGGATTAACGCGGGATTAACTAACTAATCGAGGCAGAAATCCTCATTTTTGGTAAAATCAATACCTACAATACAGTTCAAAAATTAGAAGGCGCATATGTTTATATCTTTAAGTTAGCAATTATAATTTTTAATTTTCAATTGGCATGTGCATTTCTGTATTGTAATTGGCAATTTTATAGAGATTAATTGTTTACCTAGCACGGAATGGCATTTATTATTTTATATTTAGAATTATACACTATACTTTCTCTACGACAGTTACTTTGTGTTGTTGAAATTTTGTCTTTTTTAGTTTTTTATAATTTAATTATTTTCAACATGAACAAGAGGTATTAAATTTAAGACAAATGTTACAATATATTGCTTATCTATAATTATTTAGAATATTAAAATCATATATTAGTCCTTACAGTTATAAGAAATATTTGGACAATTTTCTGGAATTAAATTGCTTTCTGTCACAATTGCAGCTTCCAAAATATGCGATAGTATCAATTCTACCCTCGATTCTACCATATTACCGCTGGAATTGTCTACTTTTGTTGTAAGTAATTAGCAAATTTAATTTCTTCCATGATCTTCTACTATTTTAGTCGAATTTGTATATTAGACCCGTGCACAATGATATTCCCGCACCGGTTGCTAAAAACAATGTATACAATGAAGTACATTTCCCAATTGTTAAAAACGAACATAATTAAAATGAGGCCATTTATTTATATTCGTGGTAAAAAATTTGTTGTGCTTGTTTCAAAGTTTATTTAGTTTTTGCATGTAATTTAGTAAAACAATAATAGACCTATAGCACTGGCAAAAAAAGCATTAAAATAATAATTGTAAAGTAATAATTCTACGAATAATTTTTATGAAGATTCTAGGGGTACTCCTGGTTAGTAGGTATTCCTGTTTTATTGCAAGAGATTTATGTAATTATTATATTTTACTTTTAGGATTATATACAAGTTTGGGGATTTTTGACATAATGTATGGGGATCCATTTTATACAAAATGGGATTTATTTTAACTGAAAGTACGACATGGGTCAAATATTTTGTGGTTTTAAGTTATTAATGTATTCGGGAGGCGTAGCAAGCAACTACATTGCGGTTGGGAAATTATACAGATTAATCAAAACAACATATTTTAATAATCATAATAAAGGGAACCAATAATTATTAATGTACATTATACCTTATATGTAGAATACATTAGAAATAAATTACTTAAAAAAACATGAACAAATGTTTAATTATTCAACACTTTTGCTTTTGATAATTATTTATTTGGATACTTTTAATACCTAATAATAACATATTATCCAGGAAAACATTCTTGTTTCTGAATTCTTAGGCAGCCTGTTTTATTTCTGAGAACTTTTACTAATGACAATTTTTCATTTTGTTTGTTTAGAAAATACAAGCAAAAAAAATTTGGTAACTTCAACTTTAACGACTTTAATATACAGGGTGTTCGAAAAATAGACGGAGATATTTTAGAGGGTGATTCCCTGTTAAGAAATATGAAAAAAAGTTTCTATAAACATGGGTCCGGAAATGCAGAGTTTTCAAGATACAGGATGTTAAATAAAAAAAAATAAAACATGAAATTATTAATGTCTTAAAAATTATTTACTCGATTCTGTTGAAATTTGGCAATGTTATTTGTTGTATTAAGAGGCTAATTTCGCCCTAACTAGATTAAATTTATTAAGTCCAGTGGCGTCCCGGGGGGCACCTTAGCGAATATTATTATCAAAAAAATTTACGCCACTACCTTTTTTGTAACTTTAATATTTTTTGTTTGATTAAGCATCTAAAAATACAACTTCTTTCCCTCTTGTATTGTTTTCCTATCTCACTTCGTTTTCGAGAAAAAAAAATAAAAACCGTTTTATTGCATGTCACTGGACAAAATTGGTTGTAGTGTACTTTATGTTATGATATTGGAAAAGTTGCAATAACACTCTTTCCTAGAAATGCTTTTGATTATTTGTTTTCCAAGGCACTTGTGATTTTTTTGCAAAAATTGATAAACCAATTTTGTCCAGTGACATGCAATATATTTAACATCCTGTATCTTGAAAACTCTGCATTTCCGGACCCATGTTTATAGAAACTTTTTTTCATATTTCTTAACAGGGAATCACCCTCTAAAATATCTCCGTCTATTTTTCGAACACCCTGTATGCATCAAAAATGCAGTAAACTGATTTCTAATTAATCTTCTTTGATAAGCTTCAATAATTTTGCTGGCAGTGATCTGCAGTTAACAGGTTTACTTGCTGCTCAATCCATTTCTTCGGTTAATTCTATTTATACAATTTAAAATACAATTTGCGTTTTCCTCGTCTCCATGAGTTACATCCTGAACCGGAATGAATTCCTTTGGTGGTCTTACCAATTATGACACCATTACTTCTTCAATTAGGTTTCTAGATGGTAGAGCTCCACTTTTCTCGTTCTTTCGTATTACATTAAAACCTTCTGTTCATCAAAGTGACTAGAACACGCCTACATAGAGTCCTTCCAGAGAATATTCTTGTCAATGACACCTAGAGCACTAAACCACTTTCTAAATTCAGTTTCTTCTCTTGAATTGAGCGACACGATGTTCAGCAACAATACCGTAGACACATCGAGTTTCGTTTAAACTCGCCCAGACTTGATCGGGGGTATATCAATATGGCGGCCGGCCATCGATTCGGACTAATTTGATTGGAACAAAGAGGGGCCAGGCCGAATCTGCCCATCCATTATTCATAGCGGCCCGTTGTTAACTTTAAAACAACGCGCGGCTGTCCGGCCGACGCAGAGCCGGCCTTGAAAAACACATCGGGAAATGCCCGGGTTGGTATAGGTATAAATCCAGCTGGAAAATGGAAAAACGACCGGACCGAACAAAAACAAGACGTAAGATAATGAATGATTGGAACAAATACACGAACTCTGCTATTTTTATATCGGTGTTGGATTTTTGTGTGGTTGGCAATGAAACTTGGAGTAGATATTTTATGCTTTGACATAAACGATATCTTCATTAATTTTGTATTTCTGATTATAACGGTATACAGGATGGACCTCACAATATATCGAAATTTGCTCCTCCTGGGGATTTATTCATTGAATAACCCCACATACCTGTATATTAACATATACCGCTTTTGGCCCAATGCGCACGGCTAGGCGCAGGGAACGAAAAGAGATGAAATTCTCCGCCATTTTTAACCCTATATTGACAATTTCAATGTTGGCTACTTGATTCCTTGTTTAAAATTTTTTCTACTGTATGAATGAAATTGCATCGAACTTTTTGAAGGCTCCGGTAAAATCATAAAAGTCACCGTGCCATGCGTTTTTAGTTTTTAATCGCGATTTTTTCTTTATATTTTGTACGGTTAATGGCTTTTCGTTTTCATACTTAGGCGAGATCAAAAAATGACTTGCTAAAGCATTGTAAAAATGCTTTTACATCCAGATTTTGTAATTACATTCCATAGGTAAGTAAATTATTTTTCCGAAAAAAATCGAAAAAACACGTTGCTAAGTAATATTTTAACAAGAAGCATGAGTGCTGGTGGCAACAAAAATCGAATCGAAGACGAGGATTTTTGCACCTGCACGAATGCATTTTGTTAAAAAAATATTACTTAGCATTGTGTTTTTTTGGATTTTTTTTTCACAGGAAAAACTAGATGCCCGAATGGTATTTGACAAGACTATTTCATGAGTAACAGACTATTCTGCATACACATAGCTTACAAAACATACTACCTATTATACAACAGCTGTCAAATTTTGCCGCGGGTAAACTCGAAAAAATAGCTGACAGGTGCTGTCATACAGTTTTTTCATCTAGAAACCATTTGTAATTCAAAATTGCGCGTTTGTGATTGGTGGAAATTAAGACGAGGGAAATAGTCATTGATATTTTCTGATTTCTTGCCGATTTTTAGATTTTCAAGAGAAGAAACTAAATTTAGAAGGTGGCTTAGTAGGTCCTACTCTATGTGTCATCGACAATAATATTCTGCCTGTTCTATTCATTTTGACGAACAGAAGTTTTTAATGTAACACGAAATAACGGGAAAAGTGGCGCTCTACCATCTAGAAACTAGAACCATAACCAATGACGCAGTGGAGTCAAAATTGGTAAGACCACCAAAGAAAATTATTCCGGTTCAAGAAATAACTCATGGAGATGGGGAAAATGGAGAAATTGTAATTTTCGATGCGACAAAGAGAACCGCATTTCTGGAGCAAATAGAATTAACCGAAGAAATGCAAACAGCAGCAGCAAGTAAACCTGTTAACTGCAGATCACCGCCAGCAAAATTATTGAAGCCTATCAAAGATGAGCGTAATTAGAAATCGCACTTTACATTTTTGAAGCAAAGATTAAAATGATAGAAGTTGATCTTACCAAGTTTTCTTTTGCTGGTATTTTTTAAACAAACAAAAAGTAAAAGTTCCAAGGAATAAAAGTAAGTGCCTAAAAATTCAGAAATAGGTATAGGTATGTTTCTGGAAAATAGGTTATTATTATTAAAAGTATTCAAATAAATAATTATTTCAAATAATATTGTATGAAAATGATAGGTAATTAAAAATATTTTCATGTTTTTTTTATAAGTAATTATTTATAATGTAGCTATTGTATAATATACAATAATAATTACATTAGTTCCCTTTATGATGATTAAAATATGTTATTTTGATTAAGTTGTATGATTTCTCAACCTAGTTCACTGCTTCGTTTCCCGAATACATTAATTTAATATTAAAACCAACAAAAATCTTGGACCTATGTTGTTCGTTGAAGTAAAATAATTTAAATTTTACACAAAACGACAACAAAGACATTATTTATGGAACCTACCCGTATAAATTATTTCAAATTTCCCGTCTCATTCAGAGTTAAAAATGGCCGCCAAATTATTCTCCCGGTCGAACGTTTCATTTGCGCGGTATAGGTTGCTATAGGTATATGGATAACCCCAAGGCCTACTATAAAGACAGGCCCTGGCGCACAAAAATCACGTGACCATCTTAGTCAGACGTTACATGTCATTTGTCACATAACTGAAAGCGGCAGCTTGAGTTTTGAACAGTTTTCAATGTTTAAAGTGTTTTTAAACGTCTTAGTTTATATTTTAGACACAAGTTTGTGTCTAGTGCGCGCGTGTCCTGGCGGAGGGGAACCGCCCAGGTGTTATTATGGCCTCTGGGTGTCTGGGTGGGAGTCGTGCCGTCCAAGAGTATTGGTGCCGCTCGCACCGACGCGACGCGACGCGTGAGCGCTGTAAGGGGAATTCTCCCCCGAACCACAGAATAGGGAACCCGGAATGGACTATTATGGACATGGGACAGTATTGGACAGTGGAGCGTGGAGCCTGAGACACAGAGGGGTGAACTGCTTACGGGAGATCCGCGAGTTCAGACGGTCCGGGTGGCTGGAAGCCGTTCCCGTTGACCACGTTCAGGTTTGTGTATTTATTGTATTCACCATTCACCTTGTGCGAAATAAATCAGTGTTGTAACGTACTCGAGGATTTTCGTTGTCGACCCACGCCCTGATATGGTTTCTATTCGGTCTTTCACGCTGCCGGTCAACTGAGACCTCGTCAATATAATACAGTATACCTACTGAGGTTAGTTTTAATTTTTATTTCGTAGAAAATAACCTAAATACCAAATATTGGGTCTGTTTATATTATATTTAAACATATTACAAAAGCCAGGAAGAAAGTGTCGCCATAACAAACATTTGTTCTGCCTTGGGATGAAAATTTCCGCCAAAAATGGATTCGTCAAATCCCAACTGAGATTTAATTTCTAAGTATGTGTAACTAACACATTTTCAAGAAAGTGAAACAATTGAAGTGGACAAATGTGTTGTGGGAGGAAAATACCTATAGAGAATATCATCTAAGCTAAAGGAAGGTGATGTCCCAACAATGTTTGAGAATGTGCCAAAATATTGTGAGTGCAGTGCCGTTTAACTCTCAGCCTAAAACAGCTGAGGCAGGTTGAAAATTAAAAAAAAAAACAATTAGAGAAAGCTTGGATGCACAAAACCAATAATGTAATAGACGAAAGAAAACTTGCCAAATTGTTACGAAATTTGTTTTTTCTACTTATCTCCAAAAATGTCTTTCATTATATGTATAAAACTAAGTTGGTCACGTGACTACGCGATTATGCGTTAGCGCCGTGGCCTGTCTTTATCGTTGGCCTCGGGCACGGGCGTAGCCAGGATTTAGTTTTGGGGGGGGGGGGGTTTAGTTTGAGAAGTAAATAAAACAACAAAAATATACTTACATGAAATTTAATATCTATCTATATATTCATCCGAAAAACTACGACATATTTATAAAGTTCTTAACTTTAAATGAAATGGATAAATTAATTTCGTTCCTCTGCGCTAAATCTAAAACCATTAAAGAAGAAATCTTCGGCTTTTTCTTTTAAATATATCCACTACTTCATCTGCATGAATTTCTGTTCCATAGTGAATGTTCATTAGAGCCAAACCATTAAGTCTGTTTTCACTTGTAGTGTTTCGTAAATAGTTTTTCAGTCTCCTTAGGCTCGAGAAAGACCTTTCTGGGGTAGCAGTGGATACAGGAATGGTAGCCAAGATTTGTAGTAATGTGTAAATATTAGGATAAAGGTTTTTATCGCACATATCTAGGCATTCCAAACTAGATTTCGGGGTAGGCAGTCTTCTTATCAGCATGCAAGGTAGCTGAAGCTTTGATAGCTAAATCCAAATTTGTTTCTTTATTAGAAACCCCTTGACCTTGACTACACCACTTTTTCCAGTAGTCCATACCTTTAAGTTTATCACCCTTCCTTTTTTTCCCCTCCATTTTTCGACAGTAATAATGATTCCTTAACAAGGTCCTTAACAAGGTCATCGAATAACAGCGCACTAAAATTACTCACTTACACGGTACACTTAATTCTCTTCACTATTCGTTCACCACTTTTCACTTTTATTCGCTTCGAGTTCGCATGGAACAATACTGCCGTAAGCGCGGTCACGCGCCGCGGCGCCGCTTATATAGCAGCCCAGTAGCCGTCCAGAAACTTCCACGAACTTTCACAAAGTTCCGCTCATTTCGACCGAGGGGCGTGGCGAATAATCGAGAAACAACGCAAAGTGTCCCTACAATACAAAATAGTTCGGTTGCAACTGCGTCTGCCTCTCGTCAAAAGATGGCGCTAGGCGCTACTATTACTACATATATTCGAACGTAATAATAATTTAACTCTTCACTCCTCGTATTTTTTCGGTATAATATTAGGTAATATTTTGCTTATTTCGGGGGGGGGGGGGGGGGGGGGTTGAACCCCCGAAACCCGTGGCCTCGGAATAACTCTAGCTTGCGTATTGTGTGCTCATCTGTGCCCATAGTTTCGCTAGTAGAAAAACATTCCTTCGCACAATAATACAAAACAATTTTAAGCTTACTTTAACGTCGTACAAACCCTTGTACCTATCCCCAAATTAGCTTAGGTAATTTCATTTCCGAGTCTGCGTGGGGCAACCGTATTTCTTAGTTACTTTATCCCCATTGAAAGGTAGGAACAGACACAAAAAAACCTGCACTGCTCGCAGCGTTGCAGGAATGGTGGTGGGGAGATGCTGCCGGCTGTCGGGGTTGTAGTTCCCGGCGCGTAGCAGCCGGGGAGAGGGGAAGGGGCGCGGTGATGCGCAATCCTGCGGCCAGCGTTGCCACGTCGCTCGCGGTATCCTGTAATATGGGGAAAATTGTTGTATATTATACATAAATTTTTATTTTTCGTGGAAAAAGATACCAGGTCCATGTTACTGTGCACGAAGGAATATTTTAGGTGACAAGCTTTGTTTCTTGTTGTAAAACAAACATTGAAAACATTTATAAACTTAGGAGAGGAAATAATGCAAAAATAGAACAATATAACTTCATAACATTACAATTCTCCACGGCTTGCTAAATATAAGTAGATCTTTATTTTTGCTAATTTTACTGGCTTTCTATCCATATGAGAATGTCAACAAGTCTGATTAATCAGAAAATTGTAATGTTTCGTACAGGGTGTTCACGTTAAAGTGATAAACCCGATTTTCTCGGAAATTTTAAAGATAAATTAATGATTGAAATAACAAGCTTGTGTAGACTTTTTCGTGGAATTCAAATATGGCGTTAAACTTAATATACGGAGTGCTGTTAAGAAGTTATTTCAAAAAATACCCTTTTCCAAAAAAAATTGAAGTTGGATTTTAACACAGAATATTAGTAATTAGTATATGGGGAGTAATAAACTATTGTCCGTTTTCACTTCTGACTTCCGGTTTGACCGGAAGCGAGCCGCAGTTGGTCAGATTTTTTAGATACTCTGTAGATATATTTTGTTTTTTTAGTACTTTATTCTCCCAGTTCCAACCATACCTATATAGTTATATATAGTTATCTCTAACAATAAATTTTTAGCATTCCATAAAAATATGTGAATTTATCATATTATTTGACGAAATTTATCAAAAAATATAAATTCGCAGCTTGGTTATTTCATTTCTAGAGATAACTATATAAAAATATATGATTGGAAATGGGAGGGCACAATAAACCTAAAAAACCCAAAATATACAGGATGTCTCAAAAATCTGACCAGGTTCACTTCCGGTCAAAACGGAAGTCAGCAATGGAAACCGAAATTATTTATAACTCCCCGTATAATCATTACTAATATTCCGTGTTAAAATCCAACTTCACATTTTTTTGGTAATGGTAAAAGGAAACCGAGTTTATTACGTTATCTGGAAGACTGTGTATTATTTCACACTGCTATCATTAATTTAGAATGTTGAATAAAGTTCAGTACCTACTCTTTTCATCAAAGATGAATTTTAGATATAAATATATTGAAAAGAACGAGGTCTCCATTTTAAATAGTTTGCATTCAACAAATTGACATTTATAACAGGGACTGCTAATTTAATTTTTACCGTCCATATAAATGTAGGTAGGTATTCCAGTAAATCTTATTTTTTGCCATTTTCTAATATTTATGAAATTAGCGGTACAATTTTTATTAATAATGATGAACTGCAAAAATTCTAGCAGTGACTAAGTAGGTATTTTGGACTAGTAATAAAATACATGAAAATATGTTTATTACTAATCTGCTTTCATCCATTCCCAGTTAAGCTTATTCGTTGATTTGATTGATTTTTGCATTGATATAGGTAGGTACTTATTATTTGTAAGATTTGTAAAAAATATTTTCAATTTTTTTAAAAAGGTTATTCTTGTTAAAAAAATCCCCTTGTCCTTAAAATAAGATTCGTATGGAAAAAGTTAAGATTACTTATACTGGGTGACCAGAAAATTGAGGAAACTACATTAGCATATTTGTAGAGATAGCGACAAAAGTTATAAAGATAATTGCTTCGTCAAACACAGTTTCCTACTCCGAGTAACTTTCCTTAATACAGTTTTGTCGTACTACCTACAGAGAGTTATTTAATCGAAGAAAAACAAAAAAAATCTAAAAATCCTAACGCTTTCAGTACCTTACCACGATGAACAAATTTTCTTTAGGTATAACTTTTTCAATATCTCTACAAATAGAGGCAGTTTACTATTGTGCTAATTAACGTTTCCTTAATTTTCTGGTCACCCAGTGTAAATAATGTTAACTTTTTCCATGCCAATTCAAAAATTGAAATAGTATATTTCATTACGAGTCTGGAAATAAAGATTTTTCCGTGCGCGCGTGACAAATTCCCGTGTGGGGCGCAGCCGAACACGGGAAGTCATGCAAGCACGGAAAAATCTATTTCTGGACGTGTAATGAACGATATTTTTTATTATATTTCTTTGAAAACGAAAACTTAAAACATTTTATCGGCATATTATAATAAATTTAATTGACAAAAAATAAACAATGCAGACAATATATAGTGTTTGGAATGTATGATGCGTTTCCATGGTTACTCTCAAATTATTTCAAAGGTGCTTTGTTGTAAATTAGTTATTGTCAGGTAAGGTGAATAAAACGTCAAAAATATTACAGAAATGTATCTAAATATTGAAACACTTACGAATTAAAATACAAAATAGGTACATGTTAAATATCAGAGAGCATAAATAGAGTTTCTTAAATTTAGTTTATTTTGCTGTTTTTCCATGCGCTGTTTCCGTGCGCTAGCCCGAAAAACCCCATCTTTCATTATTGCTAAAACAGATGAAAATAAGGTGTTTTCAAAGAAGTATAATAAAAACAACAATTTTTGCGCGTATAGTTAAGTCCATTCGTGGACACAGGGTATATGTATAGATATATTATACACTTGTATTCTTATGTATTTCATGATGAGTAGGTATTTGTATCATTTTTTAGTTATTTTATTGTGCCAAAGTCAGTTTTCTACTTGATCAGGTTAGAGTATAGCGTTGTTATGGTATAGCTATTTCGCCTGAAGAAGGAACATTGTTCACATTTTATTTCCATTATTATTATTATTAATAGTATTATTTGCAATATCCGATAATCGCTTGGTATGCAACGTATCACGTGATAATGAAGCCTTCCGGCATTCCTTGCCCGTTTTCGGAGCCTCCGCTTTTCAATAGACGAACCAAAAAAAAAAAATAACCGAAACCTCGAACCTACCGCAACCTTGCCGGGGAAAAATCGGCGGGCGTCGGCGGCGTCTGCGGGCGTCGGGGGCGGCCCGCCCCCCAGGTGAACGACCGCCGCCGACCCAGACCGCCGGCCGGCGGCGGGCGGCGCGGGCGGCCATCGATCCCACCGGCGCCGCGGCGCGCTGCACCCCGGCGTTGCCGCTGCGTCGGCGCTTCCGCGTCCGCCCCGCCGGCAGCGGAAGGCGGAAGGGAGCCGCGGCGGACCGGTTTTTTCCGGGAGGTATAATATAAAAAATATAGGGTAATAAATAGTCTGTTTAATAACTCTATTTATTTTGGTGACCGGTTTCACAGACTTAAACTGTCTGCATCTTCAGACCAACTGAAAGAGGCAAATAAAAGGGGGGTGAAAAATATGTCAGGAATATTAAAAATCTACCAACAAACAAACATAAAAAAATATTATATGTACAAACAAACAGCCACACCGAAATTAAAATAAAAAAATTACTTACATAGATAAGCAAAAAGCTTAATAGTAGGGGAGAGTCGGGTAATATCGGACACATTTCGAAAAATTGAAATAATTTTTATCAAAAAAAAAAATTATATATTAACATATTTCTGCTTAAAATAAACTATAGTCTTTGCAGAATAGAATACATAATAAAATTAAACAAAAAAACTTAAACAAAAACTCCACTCGTTAAAAACAAAAGTGGGCCTCTTTTTGTAATTTTCTGAAAACGTCGGGTAGTACCGGACATGAATTAATTCCCCTTACAAATGCCGCATTTATAATAAACCTGATGTTTTTCTGCCCCAGAACAATTTTTATGGGTCCAACCATTGCACTAGATGCATTGTATCTAATTTGCGACGAAGTCTTCACCACAGATGATACACTCCATTGCTTCTTGTTGCTGTTCAGAGCACATTACCTTTGCTATATTTTTTGTCTTTTACATTTTTTCCAATGTAATCCTCTAGTTGGTCAATTTTTCTTTTTCCTTTTGTGTTCTTGGGCATTTTTTTAAAGTTAATATGAAAATAAGAATGTTCAGTTAAAATTTCAGTGTTTCGATATCACCCGAAATATGTGTGACCGATACTACCCGAACAGCACCGTTGGAAAAAAGTGGCCAACTTATTTTTTACGACCCTCCGATAATTTCCATAAAACCATTTTTATATTCCAAAATAACCAACAACTGTTATATAAAATGAACATTTTAAAAGAACTTAAAGTTTATATAAAATATAGTTAATTATATGTACAGTGACCGGCAGAAAGTTGGACACAAATGGAAAACTTTTTTATTATTAATTTCTCAGAAAATTTTATTCTTGATAAAAGTTGGTGCAACATTTCAAACTCAAAACGCACATATCAAAATTTAAATATCTCTTTTTGGACACGAATTAGATTCAAAAATGTCAAAATAACTCAACCAGGAAAATAATACAAATTATAAAAATAACTCAAGAGTAAAGTACGCTTATTTTATTTTAATTTTATGTCCGGGAAATTTGTTTTGGGCAAAAAAATAAAAAAGAAAGCACACGACGTGTACCGTTCAAAGCTCGGCTCATACTGAACATATGTGTCTACGGCAAATCTAATAAAGCATTTTCTGACAAATTCGGAACGCCATCTATTAGGGAAATTGAGAAGATGCTGTTGTCCGATACTACCCACTGTCCGATATTACCCGACTCTTCCGTGCGCGCGTGACAAATTCCCGTGTTCGGCTGCGCCTCACACGGGAAGTCATGCAAGCACGAAAATATCTATTTCTGGACGTGTAATGAACGATATTTTGTTATTATACTTCTTTGAAAACGGAAACTTAAAACATTTTATCGGCATATTATAATAAATTTAATTGACAAAAAATAAACAATGCAGACAATATAGTGTTTGGTATGTATGATGCGTTTCCATGGTTACTCTCGAATTATTTCAAAGGTGCTTTGTTGTATCTAAATATTGAAACACTTACGAATTAAAATACAAAATAGGTATATGTTAAATATCAGAGAGCATATGAAGTTGCTGTATATTTCTATTTTAAAGCCATATATTCGGTATTTTTATTCAGCGCACGGAAAGTTTTTCCATGCGCTGTTTCCGTGCGCTAGCCCGAAAACCCCATCTTTCATTATTGCTAAAACAGATGAAAATAGGTAAAATGTTTTCAAAGAACTATAATAAAAATATTTTTCCGGTAAGTACCTCGGTTACCAATTTTATTGTATAATTCACAAATTAACTTGTCGGGCATTGTCGCTGACCAGAAAAATGTTCTTCTGCTTTCAAGCTTGCAGCAAAATCGCGTTCTAAATGTTTACTTACCTACTTCTAGGCGCAATTTCTAGGGCTTATATACTCGAAAGGAAGACTGGAAACCAGTGGTGTATCCAAGATTAACGTCTGGGGGGTGGCAATCAGTTATAAATAACAAAACTCTGTCGATAATTTTAATGAATAAAAACAGAACAAAAACATATTTTCTAAAATAAATAAATACAGGGTGTCCGGAAATAAATGCATAAACTTGAAAAATTAAAAATAAAAATGGTAAATATGACGAAAAGTTCATATGAACATGGATCCGCAGATGTTTGGTTTTCGAGATGCAGGGTGTTGAAATTTAAATTTTATTTTCAATTTTTTTGGGAAGAGAAGTCATAATTTGGTATTATTTTTGGTGCAATCCGTATAGAGGGCGCTGCGTACGCTATCATTATTTAATTTAATTTGCCCTAACTTTTTTGACAGTAAACTTTTACGACATTTTGTGAATGTATCCTCTTCCCACAAGTTTTCTAAGCAAAAAAGGTATACTTGGTGAATAACGCCAAAGGTGACCGCTTTCGAGAAATTATCAAATTTCTGCATCGATGCAGGTGCATATCGACACTCGTATGCAATTAAATTCAAAATAAAATTTAAATAAACAAGCACATTTATTTTTGACAGTTTAATTAACTTGATGTTTTTTGCAAGAATATTTTGTCGTCTCAAAAAGTTACTTAAAAAAAAATCGAAAATAAAATTTCAATTGCATATTAAACGATTATCGGATACATCTCGAAAACCAAACATCTGCGGACCTCTGTTTCGTCATATTTTTCATTTTCCTTTTAATTTTTTAAGTTATAACCGGACACTTTGTATAACATAAAAATAATTCTTATTCTTTTTTTGGTCTTGAACTCGTCAAATATCTCCTCTGGAGGTATGGGTATTTCAGGGTACACATTAAGGAGTGTTAACCCATTCAGTTGGTTTTCGCTAATATTGTTTCTAACATAAATTTTTAAAATTTTCAGTTTTGAAAATGTTCTTTCTGGTTTAATATGTTTAGTAGGTTGTTTTGCCTAATTTAGGGTTACGCGCTGGGACTGACGAAGTGTGTGCATAATATAGGGCGGCGCGTTCTCAAATCTACTGCACAGGTTTTAATTTCGAGAAGGCAAGATAAAACAAATAACAAATTGTAGATGTTTGATGTTCACTGCATTTTCTGATTAGGCCGGGAGTATATAATTTATGGTATTATTAATTTTGATATTACAAATCTCGTTTATCTCGACAGCTCTGGGGGGCCCCCTTTGCCCCCCCCCTGAATACGCCACTGCTGGAGACTACTCTAGAATATTCCTGGCTAATGATAGATGTACAAATAATAAAGTTCTGGCAAATTTCTAGAAGACCTATGGAAGCTCTACAGGAAAAACAACGAAAAACTAAAGAAAATGGGGACTTGGGGGCCTCAGGCCAACAAAACTGTAACTATAATCTTAAAAATTATAAAACTGTAAATAGAATACCGAAACCTAAAATTTATCTGCCAAATCTTTGAGTAGGTTAGAAAATATTGCAAACGTGTTCATTAAAAGCTGAATAACAACTTTAGAGTCATTTTTCGGTATAATATTTTCGATACACACAAAGTTTTCCCTCTTACCAAATCTCTTGCTATGGTTTTCATTAAAAAAATATATAACTTTGGTTCATATTTCAAAAACTATTAACGCTACCAAAAAACTAATTATTCCATTCGATTCTGCGCCAAAAAATCTATAAAAATAGTTGATTAAATTTGTCGATATATATAAGTTGTAGCCAGGAGAGAGGTTTCCAAAAAATCGAAAATTTTAATCCTGCGCCAATGCGCGGAAACTATCACCTAGTAAAAAAAATATATTTAACATATTGTATTTTTTTCGACCACCCTGTGTATTACAAAAAAACAAAATACCGCAAGCGCAACTTATCTTCGGATAACACATGAATTTGCTACTAAACTTTAATTTTGTTCGATTAACAGCTAGAAATTTAAATGAATCGAAATCAGAGTATAAAAATATCAAATTTTTGTGTCAAACTTTCTGTCGGTCCCTGTATGTGTCTCAAGGCATTGAAGATCAACTTTTTATAACGAATGTGGAATTTAGTAGGGTTTCGTTCTTCAAAACACCCATTCGATTATGGGCACTTACAAAATTATTTCGCGGCGCCCACAAAGATTGCCGCCAATTTGCAAAACTGCCAGCCCGCTTCCCTTCCATTAGACGAGAAAAAAAATCGCCCCATTATCCGCCGCACCGTTCGGCTCGCCGGCCGCAATAATCCAGCCCCCCAATTTGGGGAGCGATAATGGCGGCCGGATAAATATTATCAATTATGCAGGGGCGGGGGGGCGTCCCCCCATCGCACCGGCCACCGCGGCCGAAAGGTGCTCCATCAATTCATTGTCCGATTTTTGTTGCTGACGCGCCCCGCCGCTGCCGAGCCGCCGAAACAAAACGAGATGGATTGCGGCGTTGGGGGCCGGACATTTCGCCAATTAGATCCGTGGTTCGGATATGGGATAGGAAGGAGGGAGAAAATCCAAAAATTGTTTGTTGTTCATCCGGGCTTCTGAAGTTTCCAATATGTGACACCGAAGCATGGGAAGCGATTATTCGTATTTTTTGCTAGTCTCCCATTTATTTCGTTGTTTTCTGGATTCAACACCAACCTAACTTGTCCTTGTTGGTGTTTACTATGTTTTGTGGTACTATCGGCTTGATACTAGATGGCACCGCTGGTTGGTTTACTCACCTCCAAGCGCAAGTTACACTACTACAACTGCTACCATTTCGGTTTGAGTCGTTCGAGAGGGTTATGGCTGCCGTGATGAACCTAATAAGGGGAAACAGCTGTCGTAGTCTACCTTCTCGAACGATTCAAATATGAAACTCCATTAGACATTTGATGCTGCTATGATGCCGAAATTTGTAGTTCCATTAAGCCGTTAACTTTCTTTTTGTAAAAATATACTTATTATTGTCAAGTAACTACCTACCGATTCCTACGAGAGCTGGCTTGGCTCATAGATAAACCCCTAGTAGGGGGAAAACATACAACATGTAGTTTTGGTTTTGTAAATTTTCTATGCCTCATTTAAACTATTTGTCCTTCATTTTTTTAAAAAACACCCCTCCTTCTTTTTCTTTAAAAAACAATGATATTTATGGGCTCGCCAAAAAACAAATTTCTATTGATGATACTGGTTCTGTAAAAGGAAAAGGAGCATGTACTTCTTGGCTATACAAATGATTATGGGCCCATAATTAACAAAGAAAAAATTACCACCAGTGGAATATGTGAAAAATTTTCGACCGCGACGCAATTTTTTAACATGAAAATTCAATTTCAATTTTTTAAATTTTTGACCCCCTCCCAACGACAAAGGTTAGCTACGCTCCCTCCCCTAGAGCCTCCCCCCCCCGGCAAATGCCGTAGCAGCGCCCATGGTTGCCATGTTGTTACATGAATTTGTTTGTTTGCTGAAAATTCAGTAGCTGCCTATAGTTTTAAGGCAAACTTAGAATAGACATTTTTATATACTATATTTCGCGAAATATCGAAAAAAAAAACTTGGATAAATCGGATTATTTAATACATGTTAGGTCATCCAGCAAGTGAATATTCTTCGATATGTATGTACTTTCAAACCTGCCAAAAAAATTATCTAAGATACCTTCGAAAACCGCTTCTTTTGACCTTTATACCATTTTCAAAATGCAAGTCCAGATCCGGCTATGATTTTTTTATACCCCCGATTTTATCGAAAACCATTTAGCGATTTTTAAGTCCATATGAGTTACGGTGGCTGGTAGGTATGCCACAACAGGAAACTCACAGAAAATCATTTTAGTAACTTTGTTGCGAAGAAATAAATTACTTTTGATATTTTATCAATAATTCCAGATAACTCTTGACCCCTATAAAGTTTCATAAAAATTTTGAGATGTCCCAGAGAAAAATAGCCTGTATATGTTTGTACTGAATCTTTGCACATCAACTCTTTGAGCGGTCCTGTTGATCATTCAACTGTTTTGAGGGGATTCCATGGCACACTTGACTCGCTCGATGCCTTTAAAATTGCTATTTTGCTCATCTTTGGCACCTTGTATATTTTCGGGGGTACAAAAACTCGTAGACGGTGGTGAATTTGGATTTTGAAAATGGTAGGAAGGCCAAAACAAGCTGTCTTTGAAAGCAACAAACAGAAAAAAGTTCAGGCGATTATTTCCAAAAATAAAGACTTTATGGATTTGTAATGTTTAAAAGTAGACTGCCTGTATGTTACTAACAAAGCTCATTTATTTTCTAAGGTTCTCAAATAAAACAAAAAAACTTTGATTTTAAACATTTTCTAATTTAGAAAACAGACATAATTATTTCATTAATAATTCCAACGTCCCTGTAAACAACTTTCCCCTTTATAAATTAAATATGAAATAAAATGGCGCCGCGTAAACGGTCTCGTCCTTGTTTCATAACTAATCGCCGGCCTTCATCCAAAAACGTTTATTGGCCCGGGACATTGTTTCAGCCTCTCGTCTAGAGATACGCAAGAAAGATCGTCCATTAATCACCCGGAAGAAGCAAAAAGTTGGCACATAAATCGAGGAAAAACGGGAAAGAACACGGCGCGCTGGGGGGGGACGAACCAACCCCCGAAATCGGTCTGGGTCAGCGCCGGTCGTTGCCCCAGGGGTGGTCGCCGGCCAGCGGCAACCTTAATAAGGGGGGCCCTGCACGGGCGGTTGAAACTGCAGCTATGGACGAGAAAATGGTTCCAGTCGATAATGGTTATTTGTATACCAAGACACTGAAGTTCAAGTTTTCTTTTCAAGTTCAGTGTCATAGATTTTTTGAAATACGGAAATTAAGGATACCTATTAAGGACTTCCGGTTTAACCGGATATTATTACTGCTCTGTATATTCAAATGTCACTAGTCCTTAAATTTTCCTTTCAGCGCGATATAACTATAACATTATGAGTTATCTCTTACCTTTTTCGAGATATTCGTTCACGTTTTTCCGGTTGGCATAGAATAAGCAAGCGTCTCTTATAACAAATTCTCCATCCATGGCCTACTTATCTTAGCTATAGTGTGAAGTTAGTGTGTTAAGAAACAAAGATTAAGTCATGGCCTACTTTCAGTTAGTTTTAAGAGATCCTTCTGTACTACATATCAACCAGGAAGAAATAGGCGAATATCTCAAAAACGGTAAGAGATAACCCTATAATGTTATATGTAATATTATACGAGTATCTGCAAAGGACGTAGTTTATGCAATTTTATAAAAATATGTTAGATACTCAGATTTTCAATAAACAGATTTTATTATTTTTGTTCCTTAATATAAACAATGCAATTTTTTTTGTGAAAATAGGTTTTGGACTTAACTTTTCGAAAATAACCCGTATAACAACTTACTAGATTCGGATTTCTTGGAAGAAACTGCAGTCTGGTTTTCAGTTAATCTTTGATTTTAAAAACTAAGAAAGTAAAAGGGCTTCACTCTTTACTTGAGACACCCTGTACATTTTACGATTTTTTTCTGTAATTGGTAGGTATAGTAAGGAAAATACCTTACTTTACGGTAAGTAGGTATACAAATTAAGAGTACATGAAAAATGGACGCATTTTTTATTTTTATGAGTAATATTTTTTTATTTTGAATTAGCGTAGGTAGGATACAGGGTGAGCCATCCAAGCGGTAACACTGGCTTGTGTTAGAACCAATTGAGATAAAAATAAAAACACTCAAACAATAATTAAGGCGCTTCCAAATGTTTGCACGGAGTATGGTCAAGAAGTTATTAAAAAAGAGCATTCTTCAAAGTAAAAATTCGAGTATAGGATGGCAATATGTTATTCAGTAAATGGAGACTGTTTTAGGATGTTCTCACCCATAACTGACTGCCAGATTTGCCGGAAGTATATCTACAGGGTGTCTCAATGAGGACTCCCGTCGCCGATATCTCGGGAACAAAAACAGATATCTTCATTCTGCAAACGTCGTTCGCTAGGACGTGAAGAGAGCTTTATTTGCAACCGCTAAGCGTTCATTTTGACATTGGCGTATAGATGGCGCTGCGGTGCAAAGAAACTTTTCGATCCTATAGGAACGTTGGAATGTAGCGCATCTGGAAGATTGGGTTATTTGGAGAAACTTTTATTCTAGGGACTATTATGGTTACTAGTTTCTGAGATAACCGCTCTAAAATGTCATTTACAAAAAATGAGCTAACTCGCTAAAAATCAACTTTAGAGGAAAAAGTTATTAAAATATCTTTGTAGTTCACCAGGATGAAAAAAAAATGTAATTTCCAGTATCATATAATAATAATAACACCATGCATGTACATACATTTAAACAACGACAATTTGGCTGAATTTATTTTTATTAACCGAAGGTGGCTATGTGCATTGTTTCAATATGACTTTTAACTTCAAACGCCCAGGTAATTTTCTATCGTTGTCAATTTGTTTCTTGTCTAATTAGTTTATTAATGTTTCTAATAATGGTTATAAATAGTAATAAAATAAATTCAGCCAATTTGTCCTTGTCTAAATGTACCTACCTACATGGTGTTATTGTTATTAGGTATACTTTTTCCCAATTCTGAGGGAAAATTGTAGGTACACTATGTTCATTTTGAACTGAAAAATGGGTCACTTCCGGTACTTCCGGTCAAATCGGATGTGTAATAATTTGACACGTGCCGCTATTTTCTTCATCCTAGTGAACTACAAAGATATTTTTAATAACTTTTTCCTCTAAAGTTAATTTTAAGCGAGTATAGCTCATTTTTGATTGTAGAGCGGTTATCTCAGAAACTAGTAACAATAGGAAACTCATCCGTAGATCAAAAGTTTCTCCAAATTACCCAGTCTTTCAGATGCGCTACGTTCCAACGTTCCTAGGGTCGAAAAGTTTCTTTGCACCGCAACGCCATCTATAGGCCAATATCAAAATGAACGCTTAGCAGATACAAATGAAGCCCTCTTCACGTCCTAGCGAACGGCGTTTGCAGAATTAAAATCTCTTTTTGTTCCCGAGATATCATCGACGGGAGTCCTTATTGGGACACCCATATATGTATATTTTCCATTTTTGTTCTAGACACTCTGTATATAATATATTCCTTAATTTGTCCCAAACCCAACAATTATACTTTAGAAACTGAAAAGTCTATTGCATTAATGATAAAAATATTTTTAAAATATAAGGTCATGATTTTATATTTTTATACCGTGATAGTCTCATGAAGTTTTCCCAGTAAACACAGGTCAGTTGAATTTAGGTTGATTTAACGTTATGGCCGTAGAAATAACGTTACACGTTGTTTTTGAAACGTTAACATTTGCGTTACATTGACAATGGTTGCAAAATCAACCTCAAAAATACCTTGCTAAAACTGTATTAAAATAACGTCATATCAAATTCTTCCACATAGAAAGTTGATAGACCGTTTCTCTTTATATATTTTTAAACTTAGGACTTTATCAGTGACTATAGTTCTATAGTCACTGACTTTATGGTTTTCATTTCAACGTTTAAATAACTTAATTAAAACAGTTTGTAATCAACACGGAGAACATTAACCCTTTTACGACGTTGCTATTGCTGCACTTTTAAACTCGTAATATTACGGTTTTATTATTAACGTTATACTAATGTTACTGAAACACCCTGTTTGAAATAGTTATTTAACCAACTGTTTTTCAACGTTTCTACTGTTGCACTGTTAAATTAATTCACAATATGGTTTTCATTTCAACGTTTAAATAACTTAATTAAAACAGTTTGTAATCAACTCGGTATACATCAACCCTTTTACGACGTTGATATTGCTGCACTTTTAACCTCGTCACATTTTGGTTTTGTTACCAATGTTATACTAATGTTACTGAAACACCCTGTTTGAAATAGTTATTTAACCAACTGTTTTTCAACGTTTCCACTGTTGCACTGTTCAGTTTATTCACATTATGGTTTTCATTTCAACGTTTAAATAACTTGAATAAAACAGATTGTGAACAACACGGAGTACATCAACACTTTTACGACGTTGCTATTGCTGCACTTTTAAACTCGTAACATTATGGTTTTATTATCGACGTTATACTAATGTTACTGAAACACCCTGTTTGAAATAGTTATTTAAACAATTGTTTTTCAACGTTTCTACTGTTGCACTGTTCAGTATATTCACGTTATGGTTTACATTTCAACGTTTAAATAACCTAACTAAAACAACTTGTATTCAACACGAAGTACATCAACCCTTTTACGACGTTGATATTGCTGCATTTTAAACTCGTAACATTATGGTTTTATTATCAACGTTATGCTAATGTTACTGACACACCCTGATTGAAATAATTATTTAACCCACTGTTTTTCAACATTTCTACTGTTGCACTGTTAAATTAATTCATAATATTATGGTTTTCATTTCAACGTTTAAATAACTTAATTAAAACTGTTTGTAATCACCCCGGTATATATCAACCCTTTCGCGACGTTGCTATCGCTGCACTTTTAACCTCGTCACATTTTGGTTTTGTTATCAACGTTATACTAATGTTACTGAAACACCCTGTTTGAAATAGTTGGTTAACCAACTGTTTTTCAACGTTTCTACTGTTGCACTGTTAAATAAATTCACAATATGGTTTTCATTTCAACGTTTAAATAACTTAATTAAAACAATTTGTAATCAACTCGGTATACATCAACCCTTTTACGACGTTGATATTGCTGCACTTTTAACCTCGTCACATGTTGGTTTTGTTATCAACGTTATACTAATGTTACTGAAACACCCTGTTTGAAATAGTTATTTAACCAACTGTTTTTCAACGTTTCCACTGTTGCACTGTTCAGTTTGTTCACATTATAGTTTTCATTTCAACGTTTAAATAACTTAACTAAAACAGATTGTGAACAACACGGAATACATCAACCCCTTTACGACGTTGCTATTGCTGCACTTTTAAACTCGTAACATTTTGGTTTTATTATCAACGTTATACTAATGTTATTGAAACACCCTGTTTGAATTAGTTATTTAAACAACTGTTTTTTAACGTTTCTACTGTTGCACTGTTAAATTAATTCACAATATGGTTTTCATTTCAACGTTTAAATAACTTAATTAAAACAGTTTGTAATCAACTCGGTATACATCAACCCTTTTACGACGTTGATATTGCTGCACTTTTAACATCGTCACATTTTGGTTTTGTTATCAACGTTATACTAATGTTACTGAAACACCCTGTTTGAAATAGTTATTTAACCAACTGATTTTCAACGTTTCCACTGTTGCACTGTTCAGTATATTCACGTTATGGTTTTCATTTCAACGTTTAAATAACCTAACTAAAACAGCTTGTATTCAACACGAAGTACATCAACCCTTTTACGACGTTGATATTGCTGCATTTTTAAACTCGTAACATTATGGTTTTATTGTCAACGTTATACTAATGTTACTGACACACCCTGTTTGAAATAATTATTTAACCCACTGTTTTTCAACATTTCTACTGTTGCAGTGTTAAATTAATTCATAATATGGTTTTCATTTTAACGTTTAAATAACTTAATTAAAACCGTTTGGTAATTAACTCGGTATATATCAACCCTTTTGCGACGTTGCTATTGCTGCACTTTTAAACTCGTCACATTTTGGTTTTATTATCAACGTTATGTATACTAATATTATTGAAACACCCTGTTTGAATTAGTTATTTAACCAACTGTTTTTCAACATTTCTATTGTTGCACTGTTCAGTTTATTCACATTGTGGTTTTTATTTCAACGTTTAAATAACCCAATTAAAACAGTTTGTCATCAACTCGGAGTACATCAACCCTTTTTCGCCGTTGCTCTTGCTGCACTTTTAAACTCGTAACATTATGGTTTTGTTATGAATGTTATACTAATGTTACTGAAACACCCTGTTTGAAATAGTTAATTAACCAACTGTTTTTCAACGTTTCTACTATTGCACTGTTAAATTTATTCACATTATGGTTTTCATTTTAACGCTTAAATAACTTAACTAAAATAGTTTGTAATCAACTCGGTATACATCAACCTTTTTACGACGTTGTTATTGCTGCACTTTTAAACTTGCAACATTTCGGTTTTATTGTTTTATTATCAACAACACTTTATACATTTTTGGCAGCGATGACGTATATTTCTCAATATGTACTTTTATTTTCAGACAAAAGATGCGTGCAAGGCTGCTTTTAATGTGGTTCTTTAAAGAATATATTTTAATTTTATATTGTGGAATATTTTACTTATTTTTGTTATTTTTGCATGACGTAAATAATCATTATATTATATCATATTATTGCTCTTTCTGTGTTATTATTCCATTCATTAGATATTTAAAAACCCTTTTTAATGCGATTTGTGAGGTAAGTATGAATGTATGGCATAGTAGTGAAATTTGATAAAAGTAATAATTACTTTAACTTTTTAAATTTATTAATAAGGCTTGCATAATAATTATAAATTGCCTTTTCTACCAAATTAACATTAACCATTATTAAACTTCTCATGAAATTTTTGGTTATAAAACTTTAAAATGTAAAAGAATGTTCACAGCACTTGTACATGAAACGCGTAACAGTATAAATCGCAACTAACCCTAATTTTTAAAATGTATTTTTTTAAGAAAAAAAATTCTCTTGGTTACGATAAACGTTATATGAAACATTTTTTAATCAAATATGCATCGCGTTTATGGTATTTAATTTAACGTTAATAATAACATTGAAGGTTCAACGAAGTATTAAGCGAAAAATATAATGATTACACTTAAAGTACCTTACATCGTTTGGAAGCCATTTTTTCTCTAGCAGCTCTGTTGATTGAACAGGTAAGTAATAGCATTTTTTACCAAAAATTAACGTTCTTCATTAAGGTTATTCTAATGTATTTCTACTTAGTTTGATCATTGAGTAAAGGAATAATACGTTTACTCAATGGTTTGATAAACGTTGTCCTTTTTAGATATATATATTTTTTCAGATTAATCAACTTATTGCTACAAAAACGTTTCTTTGTAACTAATATTAATAACGAGTTATTGCAAACAAATCGAATTTTTGTGAGTTTTTTGGAGTTAAAAAGTCGTCGGTCAATTTAACTAGCGTGTAATATGCTTTTGAAGATCCGTATTGGAATTTTAATAAAACGTGTTTTTTTTTTGTTACATTGATGTTAAATAGTTATGGTAAACATCCGTTAAATCCGGCGACATTCAACTAAAAATTAACGTTACGGTTATTAATTTTTAATTATAGTTTTTATTTTTAATATCATTGCATTTTCTAAAATCTAATACGTATTTTAAAACTTTGTAACTGTAATTTTATTAACGTTAGGTATTTTAGAACGTTAACAAATCTTTGAAATTACAACGTTATTTCACAGTTGATGCTAAACGGAAGTAAGTATATTAAATGATGAACCTACATATTTATATGTAAAAAATGTATGTAATTTTCGTGTGCGTGAACGTTTAAATAAAATGGTAAATATACGTTATCTTCATGAGTTAATAAGCCGTTGGTACTAAACGTATATTCGGAAGTACATTTAAACGTAAAAAATACGCGTTTTCCTCTGACTTTTAAACGTTTAAATAAAATGGTAAATACACGTTATCTTCATGAGTTAGTAAGCCGTTGAAGTATAACGTTCTTTTACCTTTGGTACTTAACGTATATTCGGAAGTACATTTAAACGTAAAAAATACGCGTTTTTTCTCTGGCTCTTAAACGTTTAAATGAAATGGTAAATATACGTTGTTTTCATGAGTTAATAAGCCGTTGAAATATAACGTTATTTTACGTTTGATACTTAACGTATATTCGGAAGTACATTCAAACGTACAAAATACGTGTCTTTTCTCTGATTCTTAAACTTTAAAATAAAATGGTAAATATACGTTATCTTCATGAGTTAATAGGCCGTTGAAATATAACGTTATTTTACATTTAATGCTTTACGTTTATTCGGAAGTACATTTAAACGTAAAAAATACGTGTTTTTCTCTGGCTCGTCAACGTTTAAATAAAATGGTAAATATACGTTATCTTCATGCGTTTATAAGCAGTTGATATATAACGTTATTTTACAGTTAAAACTTAACAAAAATATACGTTATCTTCATGAATTAATAAGCCGTTGAAGTATAACGTTATTTTCCATTTAATGTTTTACGTTTATTCGGAAGTACATTTAAACGTAAAATATACGTCTTTTTTTCTGGCTCGTCAACGTTTAAATAAAATGGTAAATATGCGTTATATTCGTGCGTTGATAAGCAATTGATATATAACGTTATTTTACAGTTAAAACCTAACGTGTGTACTCGGAATTCAGTTAAACGTAAAAAAAACGTATTTTTTCGCAGGCTGATCAACGTTAAAATGTAATGGTAAATATACGTTAGATCCCGCGACATTACCACCAAAAATTAACGTTATGGTTATCAGTTACTTGTTAACGTTATTTTAACGAACTCTGGTTTACTGGGTTGGCTTTCAGTCCATGCCTAATGCAGCCCCATTCCGGCATAAAATAAAAAAAAATCCATTTGTTGTGCACATTATGCCGGACACTGTATAAGAAAGAAATTTATGCTAAATTTAAACGAAGTGAATGTTTTAACAAGCACAGTTGGGTTATTAGTAACTAAAATCTGCTGATTAAACAAACCACGCACATTTTTTAAAACACTCTGACATGTTCATGAGTCCTTGCTAGTTGTTCATTGTTCAGTCCACCCCATAACATCTAGACTGAACGTGTGGGAGAGCATTAGACCCGAGAAACTCGGAAAATCGTAAAAGTTCAAACCTTATATTGAATTCATGCAGGTGTTGCGGGGGCACATAAGAAGGAAACCTTTCGTTTCCCTGGCCTTTCTTCTTTTTTACTTACCAAGATTGGTTTTATATCGAGTTTTATATTTTTTTGTATCCTGCTTAAAAATACGTATAAAATGACACATTTAATTTCGTCGACCTTAATTCTTAGTTCTTTTCCTTTCATATTAAGCCTATCTTATAAATGTCTCGTTGACAATTGACATATACAAGGTGTCCCAAGATAAGTGAAGCAAGATGGGAAAGACAAACAATTTTTGATTTGAAGTTTTATCTTTGTGGGGCTTCACCCTAAAGTAATTTCTGTCATATTTTTAGCTTCGAAAAATCAAAGTACCTACCTATGTCTTGGCATGAGGGAAAAATTCATTCTCTGCGATGCTTTATTGCCTTTTCTGTATTAAGATATTGTATTAAGAAAAGTTGTTCAGAATACAAAATTATACAAAGCTTCGCAATTGGCGTACAACGATTTTTTAAATTTTTTTACAATTTTTAATTTTTCAATGCTTTTCGTTTATAAGATACGGGAAAATTTTATTAAGGAGAGTTGTTCAGTTGTCCTGTCCAGGAAAGGCATCTTGTCTGTTAAAAAAATTAGAAATTGTAAAAACAATTTTTTTTCAATCTTGTTTTGTCTTCCATACCTATTGTTTCACTTATCTTGGGACACCCTTTCATTACATACTGTAATTTTTTCTACATCTACCGTGTCCTTGGTTTGTTTGGATGACTCATGTAAATGACAAAATAATTTAGAGTTGAAATTTGATCTTTTGAAGGTAAGCTCTGCTTGGTTTGAAACTAATAACTTGCGACACAATTTTACTTTTTTACACCAGTAAAGTGCCTCTCTTGTAGGTTTTGCGACAAAATGTTATTTTTTACACTGAAAAACCGAGAAGCTTTGCAAAATTTCAAAAGTCTAGGCATACTTTGATTTTTTGACTTTTTTTCCCATTTTTGCCCTCTCTGTAGAATGCATGTCAAAAATTATTAAAAAACTTGTTCATGACCATGACGAAAAACTGGGTAGGTGTGCGTTTTAGCAGAAAAAAGTAAACAAGTAAACAAAAAATGAAAGTAGGCCTAAACTTTTGAAATTTTGCAAAGATTCTCATTATTTCATTTTAAACAAATTTCCTTAATAAGATTTTGCCCTTAAAAAGGCCACTTTACACGTGTGAAAAATTGTTTTTTTTTCAAAATTTCCAAGGCATACATGATTTTTTGAAAGTAAAATTATGTTGCAAATTAGTTTCAAACCAAGCAGGGTTGAACTTCAAGAGATCAAATTACAAATCGATTTTTTTTGTCATTTACAAAAGAGTAGTCCACACAATCCAGGGACACACTGTATATATTTACTTATTTAATAATGTCCAAAGTAAGCACTCAAAATATTATAAAAAAATATAAACGAAACGAATGCCCATTTTACAATATACAAGGTAGTTCACTTTTTGTAGCAGGAATTTAACAATCGATAGAAAAATTTATTTGAAGAGGAAAATTTCATGAAATTTTCAAAAAAAATATCGATTATTTTTTATAGTGTCTCAACCAATGGAGATATTTAAACCAAATTTGGTATGTAGCACCACTTTAGCGAACTTGGTGATAATGAAGGCCCACGAGCAATCAATGACAGAGTTGTGGGTTTCCTTTGCATTAATTAAAAAAAAAACTTTTACAGCTCTGTCTAAAATCTGAAATTTCATTCCAAAAGAGCGACTAATTATGAATAAAAAGTGTTTCTTGACAAATTTTTGGTATTTGCCACGGTGGATTACCAAATTTTTAATTTTTTGTACAAATTCAAAAATTAATTTTGGGGCCTAACATTAATCAAAATTACAATTTAATGCCTGGTGTACAATCCATTAGACGTCGGTGTGAATTATGTACCTATTCAATCAAATGGTTTATATTTTGAACATCTACTTTAAATTAGATAGTTAATTGTAATTAATACATTCTTAATTTTTGATTTAAATTATGTTGAATAATGTTGAACCTGGACCAAGACTTGCATAGCGCTGTTTCAAGCGATCTCCACTGGCGCCACACGACGAAACAAATTTACACGGTGGTTTAATGTTAAAACACCATTGTTGCAGAATCTTTTATAAAATAAAAACATGCAATTGTGTCTGTTACAACATACCCCTTATTCATTGGTTACAACGAATTTAATATCCAAAATAAAATAAAATATTTGTTTGTTATGTCCCTCTAATTTGACAAGTTCACATGGCATATTTCCATACATTTTCTTAAGAAAAGCGAGTCTAAAAAGCAGGCAAGAGTATTTGGTACCTTTTGGTTTCAAATGAAGTCCATGGCTAGTTGTAGTGTAAGTAAGCATAAAACGCATCAGGTTTTTCAGTTTCTTCTTTATATAGAGGACTATTGGTTCGCTTTGGAGCTATAAACAAAATTTTCTATTTTCATTCTTGCATACGTTACAAAATACTCTTCCAAAATAAGATCTAGAATTTTCGCTTCTTGATCAGATCATCCCTTAATTCCGAATAATAGTGTTTATTCTTCTGCAATTCACCTAATGGTTTGTGCAGTGTGCATACCATTTTCTCCATGTGCATGGAAATTTCATGTTATCACAAACAAATCTACATATAAAAGCTGTGTTAATAGGATAAAACTGCTAAATACTGGACGCAAAGACAATTCGTTACCGTAAAAAGAAGGCAAATCGTAATAAAGCTGGATATTTAAAATTTGGGACATTTTAAACGTCATTAACTGACATACCAGTAACCACAGAATACCCCCTATAACCCATAATAAGTCGCCATTTTTTTCGTCGAGTGGCGCCATCCCAGTCCGTAAACAACAATGAAATATGACGTCATGTTCGGGTCTTTAATATAGTGTCTGTCCAGATTGAACTTATTTAATATTGTTATTAATTAAATTGATGTTCTACCCCAAAACAAGTTCGAATTTATTTCTTAATTTGACCAAAAATTAAAAATTTTGTACGCAACCGTGGTAGATACGAAAGAATGTCAAGAGATACTTTTTGTTTAGAATTAATCCCTCTTTGAAATGAAGTTGGCATATTCGGCTCGACTTTGGAACGTAGAAAACTCCACGTCTGTCAATGCGGCGACGTAACAAACAATCGGCTTTTCCGGAATTTTCCATAGCACGGCGAACCCGTCACCCATTCAGCATTCTATTTATAGAAACGTGGAAATGTAGAGGCGAATTGGCTCTAGCCGCGAGGCGGGCGCAGCCGGGCCGCGGGGTTAGTCACCCCGCGAGCTGCGGCCCGCAGCTGCAGCCGCGCGGCTCCCGGCCGGGCTCACCCGCAGCTGCAGCGGCGAGCCCGTACAGGGTAGGAGACAGTAAACAGTAGAGTTCCCTGACTTTGCCAGGTTTTCTTTCATCGGTAAGAAAAATTCCGGACACGCAATTGCTTTCCTGCCCTCAAATGTAAATTATAATTTCTAGCTAATATTTGGTAAAATCCAGGGACTCTTTAAAGTAAGGGGACCCAGCATTATACCAAAGTCTTATTCTCTAGACTTTGATTATACTTTCCAATGTGGGGCCTACTCTTTCCTTATTATAATGGTATCAGTGATGCCAAGTATGCGCCATTTATTGGAGAATCTATGAATATAACAGGTACCTACTTTGATTGTTAGTAAAAATTAATAATGGTTTCCATGATTTCTAAAAATTAGACTTGACAATGTTGCGTCTACAAGTGCAGAATATGGCAACGGTCAAATGAAACAAATTTATTGTATAGTTGAAATCGATTTCCAGCAATTATTTCCACGAATTTATGTAATATTAAGTATGGTAAGTCAGTAGTGACGATTTCTGTTGAATGTATCTACCCAAAGAACTTTCACAGATTTCGGGATGGACTAATAAGATTAGGTCTAGTAGTTCTAATGATGTAGTTTTTTTCGGTGTTCATTATAAAATTATTATAATTTTATTTCTCTCCCAAGGTACCTCACAAACTTAAAATAAACTTGTAGTCGTTGATAAAAACTCTTTAAAAAAAGACCTAACTGAAGCTACCTGCTTAATAATTTAGAACTACCTACTTAGAGGAAGAGACCCAAATTTGAGATAGGTGCCTAATTTGAGATAGCTCCTTATATTAAAGGATATGTAACGCCATCTAACAGAAATAGCCTAGACTAATTAAAATAAACTGGGGTGTAGTGTTAAAGTGGTAGTTGAGCGCTTCAGTTCGTTTGTTTCTGTACAAAAGCACGTTTGGTGCAATTTGACTGCTAAAATTTTTTTGATAGTGTAAATAAACTGGCATTTACAGTCAAGGTGAAGTGTAATGTCGTAGTAGTTGGTATAGGAGGTGTTGCTTAATGATATTTTATTGAAATCTGGCACTATTTTTTTATAACTAACCTAAAATACTGTTGTCAATTTTTTATACTGAAAGTTCCTAATTTGAGATACCAAATTTGTACTGTAATTGAGACTATCTCAAATTAGGCAACCTTTTATTTTATGGGGAAATTGGCAAAAAAAAAATTTAAGTTGAATAATTCGTCTAGATCGCTATTTTAATGTAGTTTCTTTGCATCACTGTTTTGTCAATGCACTAAGCAACTATTCCAATACAAAATTATTAAAAAAAAATTAACGGTGAATTTTATTTCGAATTTACAAAAAAAGTGTCTCATATTTGGGTCTCTTCCTCTATACGTAATGCCCACGTAATGGGAATTGTAGGATTACTAAATTTGATACGCAGGTAAAATCTGGTTGCAATTATTGGGACTACTACAGGCGGCCGCATTACCTTTAATTGACACATCTGAGTATCTGGAAGTTAGAAAAGTTAAAAATTGTGAATTATGATGGGAAATATTTTGCCTCCTTTAGAATCTATGGCACTGGCATGTCACCTGATGGCAGTTGGACACTGACATATAACATAACCTTGTACCAACCCCCTTGTGCTCTCCTTGGAGTCGACAGAAAACAAACTTCCCCTCAAGGCTTCACTTTTCCTATGTGATGTGACTGTGACATGCTGGGTCCCCTTATTTTAAAGTCTCTGAGTTAGTTTATAAAGTAACCTTGCCTTGAGGCAGCTATCCATGTTTCTCTACAGGGCGATTGTTTGTTCCAACCAAAAGATGCTTACTGTGACAACAAATAAATGAGGCTCCGTATCTCGTTTTATATTTACATTTTCAATTACCCCACTGGGCCCGAAATGAGCTCTCATCCTTCACCGGGTCCCGGGTATTATTTCCGCATTGCCGGTCCCCGGAGGTATGAAAAAACCGCCCCCGTTCCCCACGGCGGGGAAAATATCCCCGTTAATCGGGGCGATCTTTCGCGGATCTACCCCCCTCCGCGTTTCCCATCTTCGGGGGCGGTTTTAAGGGAATTAATGAAAAAAGGGGTTTTTCCACATCCAGAAAACATTTTATTTTCAAGGATGTTTCGGCCCCACCAAGATATAACCATCATATCATCGAGTAAAGGAATATTTACTCAATGATCATATCCATAATTTTTCATAGAGGGCGGGGGCAAATCGAAAAAATATTTAATAAAAAAACCTGAAAATGGGGATGGGGTTAGAATGAAAAAAAATCGATACGAGTGGAATTTTTTCATTCTAACCGAGTACCAGACTGTATTTTTTCCACGACCATTCGTGAATGTAATAATTATTCTCCAAGGCCAGATAGTCAAAAAACAATTAATATAATTTGAAAAAAACAAGTTATTTATTCACACATTTTGCATGTTACATTGTATTAATATGTATATTTATAGTATTTGTACAATTATTGAAATTGAAAACTGGTGCATTGGAAATATTTTCCGTAATTTTTTTCAACACAGATTGGTTTGCAGATGCGGAGTTAACAGACGTGTATAGCAAGACGAATTGGAAGATGAAGGGGCAGTTACTGACGATCCAGTAATTGACGAGACTAATTAATAATAATATTTATTTGCCAAAGACAATTTACATTTAACAAATAACAATTACTTTCAATAAATTGCAAATAAATACAGAAATCCATAAAAGGCACATGCCTTGCACATGGATTAGAATATTCACAATATGGACAGTTAAAAACGAATATGACATCTATACAAGTACCCAGCAGGCGACAACAGTAATAACAGTTACTTCTTTAAGGCAAGATAAGAAAACAAAAACAAAAAAGAAAACGGCCAAATTATACAAACTATCATTAAAATCGTGTACATTTGTTGACGGGGACCTGTAGATTGCAGTAACATGAATCACTAGATCCCCTGAATGATGTATTGACTTATGAGACTGTAGAAGATCTTAGGGAAGCTGTTGAAGAAGATTTCGCGGTTATCGATGGGCGTTCGGTTAGAAAAGCTTCACTTTCTGTTTTAAAACGGTGCAATACATGTATTAATAACAATGGCGGACTATTTGAACATCTCTAATAATTATTAGGTGACATTTTGTAGTTTTTAAACACTTGCTAGTACTCTGTTTTATAAATAAAATATATTAAATGTTTCAAAAGATTTCTTAATGACTTAATTTTGATACCTAATCATAGTATCATTGTTTACATGGCTAACTCAGTTAAAATCAGAATTAAACAGAAAAACCTCCATAACTCAGGATTGACACAGCTTTAATGTCGCCTAAATTTATTATTTCATAGCTGTAGTTTTTTATATTGTGCTTTATGTAAATTAGCACGCCATCATTAGCTGTAACGCTTCCATGATTATAAATTATATTGTAGCCTGGTACGTGTAGCAAAGTTAAATCAGTTAATATGCGTGTTTCTGTAAGCACTAAGACATCGACATCGAGATGCTCAATAAACTCATGCAGGAGAATCTGTAGATCATCCAAATGTTTCTCTGAGCCCCTGATATTAGTATGGAATATATTGAAATCCAAACTACCGGCTCCCTCTGCAAGAATTGACTTACAATGTTTCAGATTATCCGATATGTATGTATTTATCCTTTCCACCTTAAAATCCCTAATATACTCATCCATTTTATTATTTGATGCTTTATGTAATACTAAAATATAGAACCTTTATAAGAAATCAGAACAATTTTTAAACAATCATAATATATGCCAGTTATTATACAAAATAGTTCAGAATAAAACTTGGATACCTACAATATAATATAATATGACAGAGAAACAGACAAACAGGGCATCTAATACTAAGTTTAAAAGAATTTCCAAGGAAGCATATAAGCTCTATGAGTTGCTTATACTTTCTTAATTATTTTTTGTTTGTTTCCCTGTCTATTAGTATGTAATCTTGTCTGCGGCGGGGTGCTACAGGAAGAATTTGTACGCTTAATATTAATTGAATCAGTTTTTATATTTGCATCAGTATTTGTGCGCCTCTGAGAGAGTAGCTGAAAGTCCAATGTTGTTTGTGGAACGTCCTCCGAATCAATCGCCGTACTAACTGGTGTCGCTGGAGCACTATTTGTCTTCGGTTGATCATCTATCTCGCAATCCTCAGATGACGATTCCCTAGCGCATATCTCTTCTCGCTCATCCGCCTACTTCAGCTGTGCCACCGTGAAGACTTCACCATTAACGTAGAGATTTTGGCCCCTTATTTTAGCATTCTGTTTTTGTTCCTTGGCCAATTTCAAGTGCTTCCGCAGTACTTTATTTTCTTCACGGTCCTCACTGCAAAGATCATGAACCAGGAATATAGTAGTTCCTTTCAATTTGTAAGCGTTCTCGAGAACTTTGTTTTTTTTTTCAGGTAGCTGACAAATTCTATCTTAATTGGAGAACTGGGTTCGCTATTCAGACAGTACACATTATTCAAATCTGTTTTTTTGATTTCAACTTGTAGGATTGGGCGTAGTTGGTTGATTACCAATTGAACTAAATCGTCTTTTTTATTGTGAGTAAGCCCAAAAATTAAAATATTGTTTTTTCTTGTTGTTCTCTCCAATAATATGTACCTACTTCCTTTGCAAAGTATTATATTTTTCAGCCAGTTCGTTGTATTTGCGATTCTGTAAATCAATTACTTCTTCGACCGCTTCAACCTTTCCTTTGACTTCTTGAATGTCAGATTTAAGCTCGCATTTGCTGCTGTTTATTGCTTTAAGAAGTTCATTCTTGATTTTTTCAAGTAATTCTACGTTAGATTTGCTACATTTATTCGATTTTGTAGAGAATTTTCTAAATATATCCTTCTGCTACTTGAGAAGACTTCCAGCCCCCATGTCTTTTTTAAAATGTTGTAATATACGCACCTGCGTTTACCAACGTAGTCGCTGACGTACGGCGGAAACAGTGGCCAGTATATTCTTTTCTAGATTCAGGAAAGTGGCAATTTGTTTAGGCATATTACCCAGTTTATTTATGCCAATTACTTGGCGTGTACATTTATTTTTTGGAAATTAATAAAAACAAATTATCAGACGGAACAAGAGAAGGTCTCAGTGCTCAGTATTTCTTTACAATATTATAATAAAAATCTCCCGAGATTGTAAATTCTCTTGGTTTTTTTTAGTTTTCGTATTAGGAACTGCAATTAGTATTGCGGAACCTAAATCTTTAATGTCAGAAACTTTCATGTTGTAAAGTTCATTCTTATGACAAGCCCCAAAAACCCAATTACAAGGGCGACCTAAAATAACTAAATGTTATTAAGTTATTTGAGAGATAATTTTTTACTACCTTTGTAGCTAAATATTATATCACATCCGGAGCATTTTCTAAGAATTGCCTAACATTTTCTTCTGTAAAAACATTCGATTTCTTAGGTAAATAATTTTCAGAACAGCGTTTTAGTAAACATTTTAATTTTTTGTATTTTGATATATCGATATCATGTTTCACATTTATCGTTATGCTTTTAAAATTGAATACATTTTCCGTAGAGTCGAGGATTTCCATTTTTTTAAAGAAATCACAAAAAAATGCAATTAAAACATTTTTAGAAAATGAGGTCGTTTTCTTTTGTTGTTGCCACTCCCTTAACAATGCATAATATTTTTCATATTCATGTTTCGATTTTTGCGACAGCAGGTTCTTACTTATATTATTTGCACAATTTGTAATTTCAGGTGGAGTATTATCAAATTCCATATCAAAATCACTCGATTTTTCACTCATTTTATTTAACTTAAAACACGTATGCCAGCTAGGAGAACGAAAATTAAACTCTTCTGCGCATCTACGTCACTTCGACAAAAGCGCGGCCAACTTATAAAAAATAGTCCTAAAATTAGTCTCACTCACATACGTCAGTTATCAATTTCGGGTCAAGTTAAATTCAAAGATAGAATGTAGGCACCTTGAGACACTTTGGTGTATATGTGGTTGCCTAGCTCACTATAAAACGAGTAAAATTTCCGTTTAAAAATAAAAGTAAGCCATGATTTTGTCGAATAAGCGTCACCGTTGACGTCACAGGACCTGCGCGCGGACATACCGTTTTCTGTGTATCGTGCTTCTTATGACGCGCACCCCCACGCCGCTATTGTTGACAGCGAGGTTGACAGTCTTGAAATCCATGGCACTCTATGCTGTGTTTAGTTCGATTAGCGTATATTCAATCATTGCTTGTTATGGAATGAAAATATATAAAATAATGCAATGATTTATTATTATTAGTACGAAATATTAGTATCCTTATTATTATATTGTTTATTTATGTGCAATAGATTACAAAAATTATATTAAGATCCTGGAATAACATGCAAAACACTCGAGAAGCAAGTATTTAGGAATAAATCATCTCGCTCTAGCGTGAGAATTTTTAAGTTCTATTATTAACAATGATTTTAGAATACTTACATTCACGAATGGTCGAGGAGAAATGGTATTTTTTGCAACTGCACTAAAGAATGCACACCAATTGCACACATTTGCGGGTGCAGGAAAGTTGGACCGTCCTGTTCTATGAATAAAGAACCCCAGGAAGGAGCAAATTTGGGCTTTACGCTGGACCGGTCCAGTCTCTGCATAATATGGCGGCATGCCGTTTCCGGTTTACAAAAGTACTTAACCGATGGAATGTTATCCCCCAAACATTTTGTTCTGGTAGTCAGGGAATAGCCGCATGCTGCACAGCTAACCATAATAGATCTCCAAAAAGTACTTATCGAAGAACTACACAAATATCTAATAGCACAAAGCACCGTGACAACTGTCAAATATAAAAATATTTTGTCAAAATTCAGTCTCCATACAGGGCGATTTCCATCTCACGTATTTTATAATTGCCCACAGAGCTTTGGCTCCTTCCTGAGGTTCTTTATTCATTTGTCCTGTTCAATACTTTCTGGTCATCGTCACGGGCAATCATGTCTCAATGCAAATGTCGATAGCCCCACCGAAGAAAATATTCAAGATGAAGAGTATAATGAGTTTGATCTTATTTAGGTACCTACCTCTTGGCACAAAATATAACAAAAGGAAAAGAAAATGTTGGGGAAGAAAGTAATCGCACAAGATAGAAGAAAAGGAAAGTGTCATTTGAGCGGACAGACGACGAGAACCTGGATTTTCTATAATAACGAAAACCGTCATAAGACATACAGAGAGAAAAATATTTGCGGAAAAACGGTTTCTGTGACATATGACCTTGAATAACTTAAAACGCAAGCGAGATATTGGTGGGGACTTTTGACACATTATCAGCAATATAAAAGTAAAGGTGTATGAAAAATACCCTGAATGATCTGAAATATAGAAAAACATTTAGTGATAGCTTACAATAAATAAATCCTTTGTAAAATATTGCTAATTGTAGGCGCCTTTTTTGAATTTTTGTTTTGCCTTTGTATTCGGGCTTTTAATGAATTATCACTATTGGGTAATTAATTTCACAAAAAGTTTGTTAGAGTGTTTTCTGTCGAGGCTAGTAACATTTCGTGGATGAATGATGAATGTTCCTGATATCTCGATTATTTTGAGAGATAAAAGGCGTTCTTCGTTTTTTCGCGTTTCTTAAATGAGCCATAACTTTTTTGTTCGTGAATATCTTCGGTTTTCACATTATACAAGTTTAAAGTTTTAACATCAAGTTACAGATCGGAGTATCTAGTGTTGTATAAACTTTGGTTATGTATGTAGAGGAAAGTCGCCTAATTTCTCAGGATCTAAGGTGCTGCCATCTATTTGGTGGGGACTATACTAAGCTTCTAGAAGTGACATGTAACTAGTAAACATCTCGCGATGCATGACCAACAAAATTAGTGAGCGTATTGAAATTTTTCAGCTTCTAGAAAATCGTGTGAATTTGGCTACAAAAAAGGTAAGTTAAATTATTGCTTGTTGTTCAAAACGTGTACTATGGTCTAGTTTTGGCTTAGACTGGTTCTTTTATATATGTATTTGCTTATTTTTTAAAATCTACTCTTTTATTTTTACTACTGCCCTAGGCCTAATATGGGGTACTCTGGGAATCCTAATTTTGGGTACCCCATAATAAGCTGCATTTAATTTAATCTGGCTTTCCTTTTTAATTTCAGATGCCAAACAATCTGAAAAATATGGTAGCTGCTATATCAGCTTGTAGGGAAAAAAGAATGGGATACTTTAAAAGGTCCCAAACACTTGGAGTGCCTCAGACAACGTTGGAAAGATGTAAAAATGAATGGAGCAGCAGAAGATATTGTTTATATATATTGTATTATATATTGTCTTAGGCGGAAACCTGTTTTTCCATTGACATAAAAAATTCAATCGTCAATCATGCTACCTATGGGAACGGAGAAAAAAATATTTACTTTTGTACGAATTGAAAATTTAAATAGTTTTATAATTCTTTTAAAGAATTATTTTTTGATATTTTTTGTTTTGTTTTTATAATAACATCAAATAAAGACATACTTACCCAACCCATCGTGTTTCTTTGGTAGGTATTTTATTTAAACACCAATTTTAATCAATTCTTAGGTACCCCGTATTAGGAAATAGAAGTACCCCATATTAGGGATAGAGTTTCCTAATATGGGGTAGTTGCCTAAAAAAGTTTAAAAGCAAAAAACTAAAAAGTTAGAAGTTTAACAATAATTAAAAAAGTTACGTTGATTCTTTTAAAAACACTTAACTTTTAGGGGGATTACAAAAATGTACCCCATCTTAGGCGACTCCTCTACAGCCTTCACCATCTTTCTTCGATCATTATTTCTGATCCGATTTGTCTCAATTAATACTACTGATCCGAGAGACGACAAAGAAATGAGATCTGCCAACCCGTTTTATATTTACATTTTCAATTGCTCCTGTGGGCCTCGCCGAAACGAGGTGCCATTTTTCAGGAGACCCTGGATATTATTTCCGGATTGCCGGTCCCCCGAGGACCGTGGGGGGCGAGAAAAAAATCACCTCCGCCCCTCGGTGGGGAAAGGTCCCTTGTTAATGGGCCGGTGCGACCTCACTGGTATAACGAGAATTTATGAATGGGGCGATTTTTTTGCAGGCCATCCATATGGTTTCACATAGGGTTTCATCAAGTCAAGTAGCTTGACATGTTAACAAATAACTTGACTTGACTTGAGAATCAAGTTTTCGACAAATTACATATTTGACTTGACTTGATTTCAACTAGTTATTACTTGACTTGATATCAAGTAATTTCAATCTACTTGATACTTGATATTGCTGGATCTTAATGACGAATTACGAATCTACAGAGTGTCTCACATAAGAGTAAAACAACCCTATAACTTCTTTATTTTTTAACCGACCAGAATGAAATTTTTACAAAAGGTAGATGGCATTGTTGCCTTCTTATTTCCAAAAATTAGTTGCCTACTCCAAAGTCGAAGCCACCTGCGATGCTACAATCGAGTCTAAAAATCCAAAGTCATATTAGGCATTTTTTTTTTCAAAAAAATTTACTAGAAAAAGTTGTTCAGAATCGATTCAGAACCCTAAATCCAAAATTTTGTCAAAATCAAAAAATATTAATTAAAAAAAAATCATTTCCAGAAACAGCTATTTAATAATTTTCTGTGAATAGAAAAGTGTGCCATGGAAGTTTTGAAGGCAAGTTGTTTTCATAAAGTAATTATTTTAAAATAGAAGCTCCAAAAAAAATTTTAAAAATTTAAATTTTAAATTTTTACTTTTATTTTATTTATTTAATATTTTTTTGATTTCGACAAAATTTTGTATTTAGGGTTCTAAATCGATTCTGAACAACTTTTTCTAGTAATTTTTTTGAAAAAAAAATGCCTAATATGACTTTTGGATTTTTAGCCTCGTTTGTGGCATCGCAGGTGGCTTTGAGTTTGGAGTAGGCAACTAATTTTTTGGAAATAAGTAGGCAACAATGCAATCTACTTTTGGTAAAAATTTCGTTCTGGTCGGTTAAAAATTAAAGAAGTTATAGGGTTGTTTCACTCTTAAGTGAGACACTCTGTATATTAGGTACTAACGCCCTTGTTTATACAGAATAAACAACGCAACAACGCATTAACAATTTCTGCAAGCTCCATAATATAATCTATATGATTATGTAGCGCAAAACTCGTTGAGTTTTCGATGCGCAATCGACTAAAATCGGAATATTTATCTATAGCAGTGGTTCTCGACCTTTCTTTGAACAGGTACCTACCACTAGAACTTTTTTGTTCGGTGTGTGTAGGTAAGGGCCCCAAAGTCCGAAATAAACAGTTTGGGGATTTAAAAATAAATTTTTACTTGTACCTATTATCCCACACTCCACAATTGATAAAAAATCAAGGAATCAAGTAGCTTCAAGAAAAACTTGATTTTTCAATTACTTGAAAAATAAATACTTGACTTAACTTGATATTGGAAAATTAATACTTGACTTGAACTTGATTTGATTTCAAGTCAAGTCAAGTAGCTTGAATATCAAGTCAAGCCATGAACCTTTAGTTTCACACTTCAGGAGCAATTAGAAGAGGGACTGAAGAAACAAA
Organism: Pseudeuparius sepicola; assembly: GCA_963920635.1. Taxonomy (NCBI): domain Eukaryota; kingdom Metazoa; phylum Arthropoda; class Insecta; order Coleoptera; family Anthribidae; genus Pseudeuparius; species Pseudeuparius sepicola. Next base: position 10,596,868 of record OY987300.1, on the reverse strand, counting down.
GTTTGTCTCATGAAACGCAGTGCAATTTACACCACGGAAGATGATAGGTACAGTATAAATGAACTCATTTGGAACACAATGATATACAGGGCGGGATCCATTTCGAAGCATTTACCATGCTCTGCTACTACTGGTCAAAATAACAGACTTATCAGAAGAAATCACCCGTATAAAAATCAAAGGTTTTTATGCGGTCGACGTCGACCAAGTCAAAGGAGGCAGCCACTAAAAGAAATCGGGCGTAGCGATTTGATTGGTCGGCGTTTCGGAGATCCCCATCGAGCAGGCGTCGACGTGAGCCAGTTAGGACAGTATAACCAGTGCCGTGCACGGAAATAAGGATTGCGCTTTTTTTAAGGATTTTGGTTTTGTGTATAGATTTTTGTGTAGTGTTATTTTGTGTGTAACAAAATGATTGCTTTGCTTTGGTTTGAATTATTTCAAAGTTTATTGTATTCTTTTTTAGAGCATTTAAATAAAATTTGTATAATAATATTAAGGGCCGCGTGCCGCCTAAGTCTCGGTCTTGTTTCCCAAAGCAAACGCCGCCCAAGCGTTTTTATGCTGTTCCAAGTGAGTTCATTTATACTATACCTACTTTTCTTCACGAAATTGTGGGTACACAATTAGTTAAAATTAAAAAAAAAACATTCGAAATATTATCCATTTGTAGACGGAAAAATTTTGTATAGGCCTTGCTAAATGGCTATTAGTAAAATAACGGTTTTCTGGTGATATTGCTGAAAACCTAAGAAACATAAATTACACAATAAAAAATAGATTCGGGTGTTTGCTTCCTGGTCTGATTGAAATATTTATAAATATATTTATGTTTATAGCGACAGGCGGAAAATTAATAATGAAATTGGTGACTTTCTTGTTCTGCCTTGCGTCGTTAAGTTCGATCGTGTTTTTTTTCATTAATAAAAACCTTTTCCAAAGTACAAATCATGTTATGCATTTTATTTTACTGTGACAAATCATTTATTAATCTGTGATAATATCACCGTATGATAAAGCGCAGGTTAGACATAGACAACCAATAAAACAATACCAGACAATCAAACTATGCATAGTGTAAACCATATGAATATGCCTTATTCAAAATCCGGTGTAGATCCATGCTATTATACAGGGTGAGTTTTTTTCGATGCCCACTATGGAGATCTCGGAAACTAGCAGAGCTAGAACAAAGGTTAAATGGGGAAAGAATTGCAGTTTTGAATGCTCAATCTAATGCCCCTTTTGGATTTTTAAAAAAGTTCATGGCTCACTAGATAATTTGAAAAGGGTGATTTTTTGCTATTTCATCAGATCTCTGTAGCTCCGTTATTTCTGATTATACAGAAAAACTGTAAAGACAAAAATTGTAGATAATTTTGGGCCTAATAAGATAATCTTATCAAATTTTTTATGTTGCTTGTGATTTTTGAGATATGACATAAACTTGTGTTTTTTTAAATGTAAATCATAGTTGGCTGTGGCCTTATAAAATGGGCCATTTTTTTATCTTTCCAAAGATATAATACTAGGCATAGTTATTATAAAAAACAAAAAAGCTATGGCTAATTTTCTGATTTTTTTAAATTTTCACATAGTCAGCCATGGAATATTTGTTACATTTTGTTACCAGCTAAAAACAAAACATTAGAAAGTTTGAAGTATGTCTAATTATAAAATAGAACGTAATTATGAAAATATTATATGGCTGACTGTGAAAATTAAAAAAAAAATCAGAAAATTAGCCATAGCTCTTTTGTTTTTTATAATAACTATGCCTAGTATTATATTTTTGGAAAGCTCAAAAAATGGCCGATTTTATAAGGCAACAGCCAACTATTATTTACATTAAAAAAAACACAAGTTTATGCCATATCTCAAAAATCACAATCAACATAAAAAATTGGATAAGATTATCTTATTAAGCCCAAAATTATCTACAATTTTTGTCTCTACAGTTTTTCTGTATAATCAGAAATAACGGAGCTACAGAGATCTGATGAAATAGCAAAAAATCACTCTTTTCAAAATATCTAGTGAGCCATGAACTTTTTTAAAAATCCAAAAGGGGCATTAGATTGAGCATTCAAAACTGCAATTCTTTCCCCATTTAACCTTTGTTCTAGCTCTGCTAGTTTCCGAGATCCCCATAGTGGGCATCGAAAAAAACTCATCCTGTAGATAGATTCTGCAGGACGATTTACGTAGGAATAGCACCATTTCCGGGTGTAATGCTGTTTAACTTCACAAACAAAAAATTAGGACACATTTAAGAACGCCCTATGTATCTCCCAAACGAATGCGGTTTGCAGCATTCAAAGCTTGCCCCCAAAGCTTTGAATATCGATGCCCCCTAGATATAATATCACGGCAGTCAAGTGGATGGCGCTTTTTCCGCGACAGGCATCCCAAATTCGGTTATTTGTCCCCCCACGCCCCACCCCCAGTCGTTTATCGTCCATCCCCCCCGTAACTCTGGGCTTTATCATTGCAGGGGGGGGTATTTATCAAATTCTATTTTTGGAAGGCCGCAGAAAGGGTCGTCTTTGTAGCGACATTTCCAAATGCCGGCCTCCGAGAGGGTGCGAAGAGTGCCTACCCCCTCCCACTCTCCCCTTCTAAAAGGTTTCTGGGGAACCCGGCCGTGGGCTGTTTTTGATTGGCAAATAATGCGTGATCATTGTGACAAGTAGGACGATTTCCTCGTTTCGTTCGTACAATTTTCTGGGGCAGAGAGCGCGAAGTTTGTACATGAATTTTCATTAAATCAGATATTAGTGTTGTACACAACATTTGCACGATTTTGAGAAGGGTTGCTATATTCAAAATGTGATGTGTTCCGTGACAAAAAAAATTAATTTCGGAATTGAATCTACATAGAAGACTGCTAAAAACTTGCAATTGTACTTCCCAAGTTGCTTCTAATAATAAAAATGTTCCTTTCTATCCTTTCAGATTTTTACATTTCTGGTGAAGTCGCCGGTTTGAATTGAATACAATTAATTGTTTATCCTCATCCCACGTACTGGCACGCCCATTGCACATTTGAATAAAGAATCCCAGGAGAGAGTCAAAGCTCCATGTGTATTATGAAATACGTGAGACGGAAATCGCCCTGAGTAGTAAGCAAGTTTTGACACAATATTTTGATATCTGACACGGTGATTGATAGGTGTCAGTATGTGGTACTGATACATTTTCGAGTTATTATGCTTAGCTGTGCGGCTTGTGGCACTTCCCTGATCGCCAAAACTAAAATGTTTGAGGATAATAATCCATCGGTAAGCAATTTTGAAATTTAACTTAACTTTTGAGTCCATGCACGAATGTGGCATAGGCGTTTGTGTAGGTGCCTACTTCTTCATAATCGGAAATTTAAAATTAGGATTGGTGTATTATCAAGCATTTCTAAAATTAATGATAAACGAGCCTTTTAATTTTTTGCCTGTATTGATTTCACTAAAAAATGAAGATTTCACGAAAAATAAGGATTTCTGCTTCGATTTCGATTAGTTTGTCTAAACAACTCAAAGGTGCGCGCCACAATATGTCATGCAGAGAGACTGTCCCGGTCGAGCGTTAAGCCCAAATTTGCTCATTCCTGGGGTTCTTCATTCAAAGCATCATTGCCCATTTGATAGTTTTGACACAAGTTTCTAACCCAGAAAAGAATTCCTGACATGTTATAAACATGTAGGCTCGCATGTAGGTAACCAACAAATCCTACTGGGGCATGGTTTCCCTAGATATAACCGAAACTTTTTGCCAATAACAAAATAAAAAGACAGGTAATATATATAATATAATCTTTATTTTCGGAGATAATAGTGTGCAAGGGTCCAATACAAAATATACTCTGTGTCATCTCAAAGTAATGATTTTTCTTGAGACTTAATACGGGTTAAAAATCGAGTATAGTTTAGAATCGCGTTAAGATATATACATTATACAGTGTGTCCACGGATGGACTTAACTATACTTGTAATTTTTTTTTATTTTCAATTCTTCGAAAAAAGTCATTCTTCATTAAAAAGTCTGCTTGTTCTTAAAATAGAATTGGCATGAAAAAAGTTGACATTACTTATACTGGGTGACCAGAAAATTAAAGAAACGTTAATTACCATAAGTGTAAACTACCTCTATTTGTAGAGATAATGAAAACAGTTATAAAGAAAATTTGCTCAGCGTGGCAAGCTACTTAAGTGTACAAAATTTCAAAGCGTTAGGCCTACTTTGATTTTTTGATTGTATTCTCTTTTTTTTGTCAAATAAATGGTTTTCTGTAAATAGTACGACAAAACTGTATTAAGAAAACTTCCCCAGACTGGAAAACTGCGCATGATGACAAAATTTTACGATTCTAGGCCTACTTTGTATTTTGGAAAATATTGGAGGAAACGCAAAGTGGGCCTAGGACTGTCAAAAAATTTTCCATCATACACAGTTTCCTATTCTGAGTAACTTTTATTTATAAGTTTTGTCTATCTACCTACAGAAAATTATTTAATCGAAGAAAAACAAGAAAAAAATCAAAAAATCGAAGTAGGCCTAACGCTTTGAAATTTTGTACACTTAAGTAGCTTACCACGCTGAGCAAATTTTCTTTATAACTTTTTTAGTTTACCCTTATGCTAATTAACGTTTCTTTAATTTTCGGGTCACCCAGTATAAGTATATAATGTCAACTTTTTCCATGCCAATTTTATTTTAAGAACAAGCAGACTTTTTTATGAAGAATGACTTTTTTCGAAGAATTGAAAATAATTTTTTTTTACAAGTATGTATATAGTTAAGTCCATCCGTGGACACACTGTATGTTTTGCAGGACAGTCTTGAACTATTTTCAACTATGAATTCTTGCCGGATGAGTGTGTTAAGTGACACTGGACACAATTGTATTGGATCAGCTAATAAGACATATTCAATGTTTTAAATTTTTGAGGAATCAAAACATTTCAAATGACACTGGTTGTGTTGCGAATATGACTGAGGCAGAGACCGACGCCGAAAACTATTTTTGTCAAATATAAAGAATAAAAGAAATCCCCGAATATACAACCAAATATAATTTAGCGGCTGACAGAGTGAATCAGCATCCAATATCTACAAAAAATTAATTGTTTTTAGGGATCCCCCATTTAAGAGACTTTTTATCCCAGAAGGGGACCTCTATCCTCAAGGGATACATTTGTGTTAGATGCACGATACGAGAAAAATAGAGGACTTCCTGCTAAAACAAAAAACTTTGTGTTTTGTAGAGCTAGTTTTAGGTAAGTACAACCATTGAGTAAAGTTACTCAATGGTACAACCTATTTCCGCAAGCTTTTTCTGGATGAAATTTCGAAAAACATCAACTTTTATCTTTTTCAAAAACATTACGTGTGCTCACACAATAATAGAATGATATTTTTACTGTCGTAACCATGCGAGATAACGTGAGATAACACTGCACAAAACAAATTAACAGACACACACTCGCTGTTGACCAATAATATGGAAGTCAAACAAACCGGAATTTCATTATCAAACCGACTGTACGCTACACTGCGGAACAAATAACAATATAAAACATTTAAAATTCCAACGTGCAATTTTCGAAGTGAAAACAAACAGACTAGTGGTAAAATAAATTCATTCGAAAGAGTCAATTGCTGTGTAGGTTTTATATCAATGTGGAGGATAAATGGTGCAATTCGTTTCCTAGGGTTTTCCGTTAATACTTGAGCCATTATCCTAGACGAAATAATAGTAATTGCCACCCATCCCCCGCACCAGCATTCGGTTGCTTCTGGAGTACTCTCAGTTTGGACTAGTTTGGAGTATTGTGACGGTGAGAGTTACTTATTACATTATGAGTCTAATAAATCCATATAGGTATATTTTGCACACCTTATAAGTACCAGTCTCAGGAATTATCGCGGTTCCAAAGTATCAAAGGTTAACGGTACCCACCAGTCGACAATACTCTTGTTTACTAAAATAAACTCATGCCGGCGTTTCGACGTTTAATATCAATCATTGTTGCTCCGCGAGCGGCAGATTAATAATTTCGGTGTGAGTTGGGCTAAGGCCTAAAAGACAAATTCAAGATGAGCGATCATCAGCACATGGACTCGAATTGTGTTACTCTGACGCGATACGTGCTGGCCGAACAGAAGAAAGTACCGTGTGCCACGGGTGAACTGACGCAACTCCTAACCTCGATCCAAACAGCTGTTAAGGTCATCAGCACTGCTGTGAGGAAAGCAGGGATAACTAAGTTGTGAGTTGAAAATGTTGGGCCACAGGTTTGAAGGGACCAAAACTGAAAACTAAGTATATGTATAGTAGGTACATGGTTTTCGTTTTTATAGTCAAAAATTGGTTGAAGTTCACGCATCCACGTGTTATAATCACTTCGGAATCTATTTGAATTTTAATTTTACAAAACACCAATAAGTTTAATAAAACTCAAAATTTTGTGGCGTGGTGACGCATAAAATAAATGAAGTAGGTATAACACTTAAGGAAATAATCATGGTAAAAAAACGAAAAACCCTTATTTCAGCTCCCAAAATTAAAACAAACCAAAATTATTATAGGTAATTTGATAGATAGAATTGAAAGTTAGATGCCTATTTTTATATTAGCCAATTTTATTTATTTTTTTTTGCTATTTTCTCTGGGATAATCTGATACTACATGTTATAGTTCTTCTGCTTCTGTAATTCAAAAAAGAAGACATAAATAATGGTTAATTATGATTTATGAAAATAGCTGCCAATAATATAGGTTCTAGTATATTATTTATTTTATGGAACAAAAGCCGACCCCTCAATTATTAATAAGTTGTTGTGGAGTTGTACTTGGTACACCATACTTTACACACAAAACAAGAAGAAGTGAACAATATTGACGGATTTTGTGCTAAGAAAAAAAGTAGGTTCCTTACCTTACCTCACATTGGAGACCTCACTTTATTGCTAAACTCAGTATACAGTCAGACCACGATACACAAACTGTGTATCGTGAGTCAGACATAAAAGTTATAAGTTCCGTTGTTATAAGAAATTGATAAAATTACAAAAAGTATTTTAAAGCATATCGAACAGTAGTATTTATGCTCCTATTTATGTATAAGTAGAATAAAAAAATTCCATATCTATTTATAGAAATATTAGACAATAATTCTAATAATTCACTTTGGATAAGAACCTTGTGTCGGTAAGAATAAATTAATACAAAGAGAATCCCATCTAGGATTGTCTCTGATTAATACCACCTATAATATTCCAGGTTTGATATCCCATTGCCTTCGCCATAATTTGAAATAAGTGTGTCGAGATCACAAGAAAACTATATTTCAGAGAGATACAACAATAATTATTATTTAAATACACAATAATAAACATAGTCAGAATATCATCTGATTATACCTAAGTACATTATTTTAAATGTAAGACTTTTTGAAACGAAAATTAACTATTCAACCTGACGAACGAACTCATTTAGGTATACCTGACTGTCATAATAACTACAAGTTTCTAAATGCGAGTTGCATACACTATTTTTTCTACAACCAGTCATAGTAAGTGGGCAATTTCAAAATTATACTAAACTTACAGTGAAGTATTTCATTGCGTATTTCAATTTTTTAGAATACCCTCAAAACAAACATTGAAGAAGTTTCTGAAATTTGCCTCTCCAATTCGTTGACTGGAAATAAACGATTTTTCTTATGTTATTTTTTATTTCTGTTTATTTAATTCCTCACTATCGCACATTTTAAACGATTTCCGTTGCAAAATTTAAGGAATTTATCCAGGAATTTGCTGTAGGTAAACAGTACCTAACTACAAACTGTCAAAATTGGAAAATTTTAAATCTGGTCATGGCAATATTACTTATACCGAATATTGACTAGATAATGGCGAATTTCTATTGGTTATAAAATTGCACCATAAGAAAAAAATCTGTGTCATAGCCAGTGAATCTCATTATACTACAGGTAATGTTTTCTTGAAATTGGCATTAAAATGTCCCAAAATCGTCATCAAAAGCACAGAAATCGTACAATAATGTAGCCCATTATTGTACGATTTTTTCAATAAGTAGGCCTTGGCGAGATGTAAACATCAAACGTCAGACGCGGAGAAATCGCCCGTCAAAAGTGACCAAATATTCAAAACCCGGCCGATAAAGGCTCATTTAACTATTCGTACACATTGCGAAATCGTTTCCTATAAAAGCGCAATCCTTCAGTATACATATTTTAGTAAATGTGAATATCAATAGATTTGTTGTGTAGGCTGTACAAGAAGCAGCAGTTTGGTTTTTTTGTCAGAAGGTGCCGTGTCTCATCATACTTGACCTAGGTAGAGCGATCGTCAAAGTCAAGCAACGCCGCGCGTAGTCGGTTCATGGACGGGTGATCCCTTAATATTATTTTCTTGCCTAATAAAATATTTTTTTTCCGATTTCGGCCAGAGGCCTCAGCAACTAAACTCCACATGAGTCATAAAAAGTTGAACTTCAGTGCCTTGGTACATAAATAACTATTAATAGAGTAAAATAAAAGTATGAAAGTGAAAAAATATTACTTAAGTGAATAAAATTAAATACATATATCTTCTTTAAACCAAAATCAATCCTTTATTAAACCATAGGATAGAAATAATCATATTTATTTTTCTGAGATATTTAAAAAATAAATATAGGTCAAAGTTACTTACAGTTATTTCAGATTTTTTCATGTTTCGACTGTTTTTTAGATTTGGAACCGTTGGATCCACAAATGTTCAAGGTGAAGAAGTCAAAAAGCTCGATGTCCTCGCAAATGAACTTTTTATTAACATGCTCAAATCATCGTACACCGTTGGACTTCTTGTTTCAGAAGAAAATGAAACCGTCATCGAGGTATACAAACCACAATAATAATTGTAATCTTTTAAACATACATTTTTTATAATGTTCAGGTTGAAACTGAAAGAAGGGGAAAATATATTGTTGCCTTTGACCCACTTGATGGTTCTTCGAATATCGACTGTTTGGTGTCTATTGGTTCAATTTTTGCAATAATGAAGAAGGAAGATAATTCACCTCCCACCATCGATGACGCTTTACAACCAGGAAACAAAGTGGTAGCTGCCGGTTATGCCCTTTATGGCAGTGCAACCATGATGGTACTCTCACTTGGAGGCAGTGTCAATGGTTTCATGCTAGACCCGAGTATTGGGGAGTTTATTTTGACAGATGAAAACATGAGGGTACCAACTAAAGGTGGACATTTTGTTTTTAATTTTTTCGTAATATTTACTCATTTTATTTTGTATTTAGGAAATATCTTTGCTATAAACGAAGGGTATTATCATCAATGGGACAGTGCAGTCAAAGAATATATCGAAAATAAAAAAGATCCTGCAAAAGGTAAACCATATAATGCCAGATATGTTGGGTCAATGGTTGCTGATATTCACAGAACGATAAAGTATGGTGGAATATTTATTTATCCCGCAACTACATCATCGCCAAAAGGAAAAGTGAGTTTTAACATTGTTCTTTTTTAGAAAAAAATTACAAAATTATTTGTAGTTACGATTGCTGTATGAATGTATTCCAATGGCATACATTATGACGCAGGCTGGTGGACTCGCATCAAATGGCAAAATTGATATTTTGGATGTTCAGCCAAAAGCACTGCATGACAGGTCGCCAATTTTCATTGGGTCGAAAGAAGATGTAGAGGAAGTTCTTGAAGTGATAAAAAAGCATGAAAAATCAACTTGAAAATGTTGCTAGCTACATAAATATTGCAACTTGCTGTTTTTGTTTTTACTTATGTACACGTAAACTTATATTTTACTGAATATATACTTAAGATATTTTATTACCTATGAAGTACACCATATAAAGTTTGTTCAGCGAATGTTCGGCCCTACGTCACAACTCCCGTTCTTGTCTTACTCATGACTATACGACGGATATCGGTCGTATATTCACGAGCCAGACAAGGACGGGATGGCCGAACATTTGCTGAACAAACTGTACAATTTTTATAGATCTTTATTAGTAGATAGACACGGTTTTGGGTAAAAGCCCGACAAAATATTATATTGCCATACCTATAGGAGTAGGATCAAGGTTCACATTCGCAATCACAAAAACTTTATGGGAACCACCAATAACTTTTATACTTAAGAATGTATTTAAGAAAGTACCTATACTTGCTTGGCCTCTGCAGGCAACGATTAAAAATAACCTACGTACTTGCAGTGATCCAAACCTGGCCCTGTTTGATTTAGACTATAAAAAATATTTCTCAATTCAATCAGGAATCAATTTTATCCTCTGCTCCCTACTTTTTCAGCACTTTTCGTTCCAGCTCCGAGGTTAGAAGAATAAATTTTTGCAACCTAACCTACATACGCTTTGTGTCAAAACTGTCAAAATGCCACAACCATAAAATAACAGAATTAGCTGATACCGCCCCATCTTTTGGCGAGTAGCCGAACTAATCTAAACATTGACGTATTGATCTTATTATATTGATTCAGTGTTTTAGGTGCAGCTGCATTGTTAGCAACAAACAACGTAGACCACAGATTACAAAATCGAAGAAGAAGAAATGTATTTGACAGTTTGTTTGAGAGTTGACAATTTAACAAAAGCAAAAAAATAAATAAATAAAAATGGCACGTCAGCAGCAAGACGTGGACGAGCTTTTCGAAGTAAAAAACTACTTTTATATCGGCAACTACCAGCAATGCATCAACGAAGCCCAAAAACTTCGAAAGGCACGTATTTTCTACATGCCTGTTTTTTTTTTGTTAGAATAGGGTTATGTTCTTTTAGCCATCTTCACCCGACATTGCCTTACAGCGAGACATCTTCACCTATCGTTCGTACATCGCCCAAAACAAATTTCTGGTAGTCCTGGACGAAATTCACGGTGCTTCTCCGACAGAAGTCGAACCACTGAAACTCTTAGCCGACTATCTCTCTTCGAAATCAAGACGGGACTCCGTTCTTGAACAACTCAACCAAAAAGTCGACAAAAGCTTATCGAGCGAAACTCTGATATTGGTCGCTGGAATTATTTATATTAATGAGGGAAATTTCGATGGTGCCTACAGGGTGCTTCATGCGTCTGATAGTTTAGAATCGATGGCTTTCATCATACATATTTTGTTGAAGTTGGATCGAGTGGATTTGGCAAAGAAAAAGTTGAAGGAAATGCAAGAGAAAGATGATGATGCCACTTTGACGCAGTTGGCACAAGCTTGGGTTAATATCGCTGTGGTTAGTACAGTTTTTAGGACAATTTGAGTATGAATTTAAATATATATATTTTCTGTTGCATAGGGAGGTGATAAGTTGCAAGATGCTTATTATATCTATCAAGAATTGGTGGATAAATACGGTTCGACACCGTTGTTACTAAATGGTCAAGCGGTTACATTTATAGGACAAGGAAAATATGAAGAAGCCGAGGCAGCTTTGCAAGAAGCTTTGGATAAAGATGCCAACTATCCCGACACATTGGTTAATATGATTGTGTTGCAGAGGAACATTGGAAAAGCACCAGAGGTACAGTATTGTACAGGGTGTTTCCGTACATTCAGTGCTCTCCCCCTATAGCTTTTATTTTTTATCTAGGAAGAAAATGTTTCAAATAAAAGTTCTAGAAAGTTTAAAAATATATAACCTTAGATTTTTCAAATGGAAAACCCAATATATTTTTCCAAAAATTAACGTCAACTGCTGTCAGTAAAAATATTGAAATTTGACCGGTAGTTATGTTAAGCTCGTAATATTTTGGCACAAAATATATAAAGTTGCTCAATGTACCATTATTAACGGGATGCCTCATCATATACCACCTAGGTATTTATTAAAATTGAAATAATTTTTTTAAATTGAAACACTATTTATATTTCTCGTTTTTTTTTAAATCTACACTCATCCTGATCACGACAGCTGTTTTTACAATAAATGGCATTTAATCTTCATTGTTTTTCATGTTTTCATACCCTGTGGATATCTCATCGGAAACAAAACATTGAAAACGAGAAAAAAATTAGTATTGTAAAAACAGCTTGAGCAAAAATATAACATAACATACATTGTTGGTAAAGGGATGAAGCGTAGGTAGATTCAGAAAATTAAATAATATTCGTCGTCGAGCGTGTAATACCTCCAATGTGACAATTAGGGCCAAATTCGGGTTTTGACACATTTAGGTTCATTTTAACATTGCGCGTCTATGTAGAATACCCACAATGTGAAATAATAGTATTTACCCCTACCTATACCTGATATTAACATCTCTAATGTGCCGCGGTACTGCAGAATGAGATAAAAACATCTCTTATGTACATTTATGTAACATCGTTGATATTACCCCTTCTAAAAATATCTCCGATGTGACGTCTGGCTGTCACATTGGATATATTTTGATATTTCGATTCAGTACATCGGAGCTATTCTGCGTGTAAAATTTATAATCTCAATGTTTTGATAGTTAGGTACATTTAATTTTAGTGTTTGAGTTTTTAAAGCTTTTTTAAAAAAATGTTTAAATAACTGCGCCAAATATTTGTAGAATGTAGAATATTTTAAATAGTTTTAAGTAGGTACCTACTTGGACATTATAAATTTTATTACCTTATTAGGTATGTGATTGTATGAATCTACAGAATATAGGTACTGTCTCATTTGCCAGTTGGCCCACGCTTTATACCTATTTGACCATAATTTAAAAAATCATTTATTATTTTAATAAACACTTTTTAATAATTTCTCTACCAAAACACAAACAGTAATATTAATATTTATACAAAAAGAATGTTTCCGTGTTACATTTGGATCACATGTATATTTAGGTGGACGCATTGAGTAAACGTTTTCCTTTACTCAGTGGTGGAAGGTAAGGTCGAGGATAATGTTTTGTAGTAAATATGTATTGCGTTAATAATTTCTTATATTGTTGGAATCTGTTTCCATCGATCGTGGAAATTATTCCCAGAACTCCCTCCTGTTACATACTATCACAGAGAAGACCAGAATACAGAAAGTCGCATCTTGTCAAATATGTCAATGGAGCCCAACTTTTACGTAATTTTTCACACACCCGATAAGATCATTCAGGTAAATTATGAAGTAGACTGCGTTCTTCATTTATTTCATTTATTACAGATTAATTTAAAACCGAGAAAGAAGATCCACAGTGACCTACAATGGATTAATTACCATTTAAAGTTGGGCTCAATTTGATAAGATAATGGGTTCGCAGGAAGGCCTGGAAGGGACACTCGCCTTTTTTTTCTAGATCCGCTCCTAAAATTTTTACTTATAAGCCGAAACTTTAAAGTTTCGACTTATAAGTCGAAATATTGAGGGTCAATATTGAATATAATAATTATTAAAAAAAAATTGAGGGTCAATATTTCGACTTCAAAGTTGAAGCTTTAAAGTTTCGAGTTATAAGTCGAAATTTTAGTTCAATATTTCGACTTATAAGTCGAAACTTTAAAGCTTCGAGTTATAAAGTCGAAATTTTGGGTCAATATTTCGAAATTTTAAAGTTTCGACTTATAAGTTGAAATTTTAGAAGCGGAAATAGAAAAAAAGGCGAATGTCACTTCCAGGCCTTCGTAGGTTCATGGCCATTTTCTGAGATTCTTGTTTGTTTTTCAATAGCTCCATAATTTGTATAAGTGAAACGTATTTTTTCATTATTAATCTTTGATTAAAAAATACATGTCTTAGATTATTGCTATTTACAAGCCTGAAAATACCAACAATGTGCTATTGGACAAGAATATAATTCCTCCAATGTGACTAAAAAATCAGTTTTTTTGTCTTTATTTACCTTCTACTGCTATCACACCTTAATTAGTTTGTTTAATTTTTTTACAATATACTATGCATTACAGTATTTTAGATATGATATAATTTAACAGTAACAAGTTTTTTGGCTTTCCTGAAAAATTTGATTTTTTTCACATTGGAGATATTACACGCTCGACGACGATACAGGAAAATTGCATTTAAAAAACATTCTAGGTTTGGTTTGTACAGCTTTTATGGAACAACCTGTATCAATTTCAACAGGACAATGGAAAAGGCCACCAAAAATCCTAAAACTTTTGTTTCTGCATTTTCTTTTCTTTAACTCGAAAATAAAGGAGTTAAGAGGGAGGGTAAATAATGTGGAACACCATGTATAAAACTCATTTAAAATTTATTTACATTAACAATTTGGTGATTTTTGAGCAAAAACATTAGGGTCCAACATATTTTTCAACAAAGCTCCCAGAACATAATTTTTTTAATACTAACCTGAGAAATCACCATTATTTACCTCATTCCTCTAATGAGAAGTAATATTTCTCTACCTAGGTAAATAATGATAATAAAAAAATACCTAGGTAAATAATGAAAAATTTTCTATGTGACATTTAAAAATTAGTGTCATTTTATCAGCTTGACAACTGAACTCCCAGGCTACTTGATATTTTGAAGTATTTGAAAAAAGCGAGAAATTACTAAAATATGGCAATATTTCAATGTTAGTAGTAAAAAAAATTCTATATACACCTCGGTTGAGAAGGCCATTATTTACCTCGCATATTATATCATAAAAATGCTCGGTAAATAATGGCTCACTTCTCAACCTAGGTGTATAATATACTATTTCATGCTTCTACACTCACACAAATACACATAATGGTTAATAATAATTATTATATTCAAGGCATTTCAAAATTCTACAGGTTATTTTTGATATACTATTGTAAGCCCAACAATTTTATATTAACGTAGGTCTGCAAACACTTATTTCTTTTTAAGATACAGGGTGATACCCTGTCAAAATTTGAAACCCCACTATTAAAATCGAGCAATCCGTACGGCTGGCGTAAATAAAACCACGTGTTCAATGACGATCCGCGATTGGTCGGTAGGCTATAAAATTTCACCTGACTCAGCAACAGGGACATGCTCGATTGCAAAAGTGTAGATATTCGGTTTTATCTTGTTGTTTTCAGCTATTTAGACACTGCAACAAATAATTTAATCGATGTTTTGAACCATTTTAATTATGCCAATAATTATTGTCTGAAATATTTTGATGTACCTAAAATTAAATAAAGGTCGTACCTCCGTGCGACTATGGCGGATATTTCAACGCACGTGCTCTTGTTTATGCCAGGCGTAAGAGTTGCTCGATTTTAGTATAGTAATGTATTATCACATTGGTACTGACACTGACTACTTTGACACTGACACTGACTACTTTGTATTTATTCGATATATTTTTTTAAATGTAAAAAAATGTAGGAATTCAAAATTATATTGAGAGTCAAATATTATCGACCAATTATTCATACTTAGGTATTAGGAAAAATAAGTGGCAAATTGAAAAATAGACCATATTCTTTCAGTAGAGTGAGTGGATCAATTATTGAGAATCATTATTGAAAATCTACCACTATATACATTGTTTAAAATAAGTTTGGTGCCTACCCTTCCTGGAAAATGTTCTGGCTAGGCCCATGTCTATGAATCTTTTGGAAATGTATTCTGGATTCACACTTTATTTGCTTTTGGGTTCTCATTAACATCAATAGAAAAGCACAATTTTTTTGTTGTCGTGACATTTGTTTTTAACCTCTGTTTTTATTTTATATCCAATTGTTAAAAATCCTTATCGTAGTGGAAACATTTAAGGAAAAACAGAGTAACTATACATGTTGCCATGAGGTTAAAACGATTCTTTTTATTTCAGATTGCAAATAGATACCTTTCCCAACTAAAAGACGCCAACCCTGATCATCCATACATCAAGGATCTGAAGCAAAAGGAAAACGAGTTTGCCAAGATTTGTCAACAGTATTCACCGTCTAATCCAAGCATTCCTGCATAAATAATTTGGATATATTAGGCACTTGTTATTTTTTGAACAATTAAAAAGGAATCTATTTTATAGAAAATTTAAACATTTAGAAATAACTGAGGACATAAAGTTGTATCTATTTGTATTTCGTATGTCCTTTTTTGGATTATAGTTAATTTATGTGAAAAGTCAAAATACATGCTTTAATAAGATGAGCCAAAGATTCCTTTATTGTGCCAAAAATTGAAATAACTTTCTAGGAACAGCCGGAAAATTCCACAGGTCAGTTAGGGTAAGGTAATATTAGCTCTGTTCGTGGAATGATTCCGAATCAGTTCCAAACTAGCACCTCTCAATCTCATTAGTGAGTTTGAATTTTAGAATTTCTTTGAGAGAAATCATATTGATGGTTACAAAAGTCTATCCAAGTTACAGCGGCAGTAGATATAAACAAAGTCACATGACCGCATTGCGATCGATTACCAGGGTCTGACTAATATGAGATTCCCAGTGGCATGTAATTCTGAACTAATTCTTTTAGAAGTTCTAAAAATTGTGTTTTTACGTTTCGTGGATCTATATATTTCCTTAAATTAAGTAGCAAAATAAATTTACAGAATATACTGCTCGCGATTCGATCTAAAATATGCCGGAAACTCGACTGAGGGAAGAGCCGGCCCTGCATTCTGCTCGCCGCGTAAACACTTGACATTTTATGACGGCCAGACCAATAAAAGAGAATAGGTCACATGGAGGCCAATGTTTTGATCCACTGCCTCTGTAACTTAGATAGACTTTAGTTCTGAATCGGTTCAGGACTGCTCTGCGAACATAGCAAATATCTCTTCTTCAACTTTCTGTGATCCCACAAAACAGTAAATGGTGACAATAAATAGCCTTGTCTATCTACTGACGAAAGTTATTCAACCATTCAACTCCCCATATTAGCCAGTGATTAACTTTCGTTAGTAGATAGACAAGGTAAATAGTGATTTTTTTCAATGTCAACATCATATGTATTATAATACACACATAAAAAGAAACTAAGGGACAAATACAAAAATGCTCATATTTTCTTAATTATTTCGTATTTAAATATTTAAAAAAAATAATACGATTATGAGCAGTTCTAGCAGCAACTGATAATGCAAACGTATTAATGCTTTTTACAGAAAAAACGGTGCAGAATTTTTTAAAATACAAACAAAAAAACTTCTAACTTAATAGGTATTTGTCATTTAGTGCTGGGCAAGTTTGGTTTTAAACATTTTATGATGCAGAGACATCATTTGGAACGTGAAAAGATGTTACGTACTATTGGCATGTTGGAGGCTAAAATTTCACAAAGGGATGTCGCAGAAACTCTTAACACATCCAAGAGTGTTATTAATCCCTTATGGAAAAGATATCAAGAAATAGGAGACGTCAGAGAGTGGCATACACAAGGGTAACTACCCCAATTAAGGATACATTTCTAATATTGCTAGCCTTGCGAGAGCACATTATCACTGCATCGTAATTGGTTATTCAGCTTAGCAGTTAGTGACCAAACTATCTGAAACAGGCTCCATGAAGATCAAATTAATGGCCAGATTACAGTGGATACAAGATCATTTAAATTGGTTCCAACAGAAATTGACTCCAATTTTCTTTTCTGATAAGCCCCTATTTGGACTTTGGCCAGATTCAAGGAGGCATCGCGTGTAGAGTTGTCCTGGAAATGCAGGACGCCTTGCAGCTGTGCGAGCGGTTCACACCTTTTTAGGAGGTACTATCATGGTATGGGGCGGTATAAACATCGGTGTAAGAACTAATCTCATTTGGTTGGAACGGTATCTGAATTCCAATAATTATCAAAACATTATTCTTCGGCCTATTGTTGTGCCGTTTGCTGAGATAATTTGACCAAAATTTAAACTAATGCACGACAATGCGCTTCCGCTTAATGCAGCATGTGTCGTGCCCGAATTTAAGCAAGAGATATTTTGCCTTGGCCTTCCCAATCCTCTAACCTTAATCCCATCGAGCACATATGAGATATGCTCGGACGAAGACTTTTGATGCAAAATATTGTGTTTAAAACTGATCAACAACTATTCCTTTCAAATGCATGGATCGCCATCGAACAACATGACATTGGCAACCTAATTCTGAGTATGCCTCATAGATGTAGAGCAGTTGTTAACAGTCGTGGTGATAAACCTCTGTATTAATTATTATTTAATGTTGATTTATTATGGTTATTTATGTGTTGCAAAAACATGCATAATTTTTTCCTGGAAACTAAGGAAACTTGAAGAAGGTGACACATATAAGTCTCTTATATTATAATATAAAAGAATATGGCAGGAAATTGTGTTTTATTTCATAATTTTTATCCTTGTCTCTTAGATTCTTTTGATGTGTGTATTATATGGTCAACAAACATAAATACTACTTTTGCCAAACTGACAAACAAAGGTTAGAGCCAGGGTGGAACTTTCGTCTTTTTTTAAGCAAATGTATACTAATTTCCTACTTCTCCGCCACTGGTTGTTCAAGGTGTTTGATATTAATATATTATTATAATATTATGCCAACCCATGCTTTCATATCGTGTGTCATAATGTGACTTAAGACTCAATGACTATGTTTATCTCGACGCGTTCGATCCGATTGAGAGAGGTTTGAATTCACTGGAGCGGACTCAAAGACGGCGTAAACCCTACAGATTGAAATTAAATCATATTTAAAATTTCAAGTCAAGCCGCTATTTCTAAACAAAAGTTTTCCAATACCTACTGTGGAATAAGTAGAATAAGTTAATGTCCCTAGAGAGGATTGAAAACCGTAGGATTCAATACTGATGATGTAAATGTAGAATTATAAAAGATCTGACATCACTCAATCGGATCCATTTCAATCCGATCGAGTTGTCACGAGATAAACGTAGTCAACGTACACCTCGTGCTGGTTATTCAACATTTTGACCCAGAAAATGGCTTTTTTCGATCTGTAGCGAGCGTAACACGCATAATTTTAAACTTTTGGTCAATACAAATTTTAATCTAAGTAATTACTCACATTTTGAGACAAAAAATATTTAAAAATATTTATCACAATGGCCGTTATTAGCATTTGCGCAAAAAGCCTAATAACGGCCAATTGGTTTTAAACAAAAACAGTTTTTTCTCGTAAACAGTTCATTTTTTTAGTTTATGGTTCAAGCTATCTAAAGGTGTTATTTGTACGCCGCTATCGTAAAGGGTGTAAATAAGATTTGACATTGTGCTACACAGCTAGTCCGTTCCTGACAAACCAAATAATAAGCTAAAATTGTTTTCATGGACCCTTTTTAAGGAGTCTTATCTATTGTCCATCGTAAATTACACAAAGTATTTACCTAAGTTATTTAAAAAATCGATTTTCAGGGGCTTGTGTCTCTGTAGGGGGCCCTCTGGAAATTTTTTTATAGGAACTTGTCATGTTATTTAACGTCTCCTGTATAAATCCGGGAGATTGCCCACATATTCTGGGACACCCTGTATATCGAAACTACATAATCTTTGCCTGAAATTTGACGAATGTCAAGTTGATATAAATCCTTTATCTATGGTTAAGTTGCGAGTTTTTCTTTTTCATAAAAAGATATAAGTTTAAAATGGTTTTTGGGTAATAATAGAAAGGCATGTAGACAGTATTTTTTTTCTTATATTGAAAACTTACCCAAATAATGACAAAAATATATGTTCATTTATAATATTCATATATTATTGAACACAGATCAAAATAAATATTATGTTTAAAAAAATCTTAACTACATAGTTACCTACCACGAAACTGACCTTACCCGTTTCCCTACTCAAAAGCGAAAGTACCTACCTACTTTCTTCGGCCTGGCTCATACAGCTTCTTTATCTTTTAATTTTTCTTTATCTTTAAGAAATATTAAATGTCATTGGTCAGTTCAAATCAGGGACTCTTTAAAATAAGGGGACCCAGCATGTCACAGTCTATCACATAGGAAAAGTGAAGCCTTGTTTTCTGTATATCTCCAAGGAGACCACATAAGTGGGCTGGTACAAGGTTATGTTATATGTCAGTGTCCAAGTGCAATCAAGTTTTATGTGACATGCCAGTGCCATAGATTCCAAAGGAGGCAAAATATTTCCCATCACAATTCACAATTTTTAAGTTTTCTAACTTCCAGATAGTCAGTTAAAGGTAATGCGGCCGCCTGTAGTAGTCCCAATAATTGCAACCAGATTTTTCTTGTCTCACCTTTAGTAATCCTACAATTCCCATTACGTAGGCATTACGTATAAGTAAGTAGTTCAAAACAAAAATGGTATTTCCTAAATATTAAATTATTAAGCAGGTAGCTTCAGTCAGGCCTTTCTTTAAACAGTTTTTATCTACAACTATAAGTTTATTTTACGTTTGTGAGGTACCTTGGGAGAGAAATAAAATTACAAAAATGAGCACCGATAAAAACTACATGATTAGAACTAAGTACAAGACCTAATCTTATTAGTCCATCCCGAAATCTGTGAAAGTTCTTTGGGTAGATACATTCAACAAGGGAAGAAAGTTCAAGTACACATATTATTACATATGGATTCAGGAACCTGGTAACAAGGTGCAATAGCGACAAATTCTCAAATAAGCAAAATCAGCACTGACTTACCTTACTTATATTACTTAAATTCCTGGAAATAATTGCAGGAAACCAAATTCAAATATAATATAAATTTGATTCATTTGGCACTTGCCACATTCTGTGTTTGTTGACAGAACATTGTCAAGTCATAATTTTTAGAAATCATATTAATTTTTACTAACAATCAAAGTACCTGTTATATCCATAGATTCTCCAATAAAATTGCATAGTTGGCATCATTGAGACCATTAGAATGGGGAAAGAAACGGCCTCACTTTGGAAAGTATAATGCTGGGTCCCCTTACTTTAAAGGGTCCCTGGTTTAAATCAAGGGACAAATGCCATTGGTTATTTCTTAAAGATAAAGTAAAATTAAAAGATAAAGAAGCTGCATGAACCAGGCTTTCCATGTGCATAGTAATACAATTTATACACAAAACATGAAAGTCACATTTTTTTCCCACACCTGCACCACCCTTTTCTTCTCTTTCATGTCTTCTTCCTTGGCTTGCTTCTTCAAATGCACCGTCGTACCTCCTCTTTCCGTACCGTCTTCGCCCGTTTGCGCGCGTCTCAACTTCTGCTGACATTCCGAGCAACACCACCCGATACCGGGGATGTTCAGCATCAGCAGCCTCTGGACTTCCGCGGTGAGATTTTCGCGGAAGAAGTAGAGTTGCACCTCGCAGCCGTGACAGACTATTCCCTCTCTTGTCACTTTGGTACCGTCGGTGAGGTCTAGTGTGACCGAGCACAGCTTACTCATGTTGATTCGGTTTAATGTTTAATGGAAATGACGATATGTTGACTGATCAAAGTTGATATTCAAATACTTTGAAGCCACAGTGCACCAAGTGGTATTTATAGCAAGCTACAAATATAGTAAGTAAATTGATTTGAAGATATTAACAGCAAAAGGGCCTAAAGTTTTATAGCTAACCTTAGATTGAAGATTATGCAAATTATGTTATCTTTCATATAATGAACTAAAGGATTCCCAATAATCGATTAACAAAATGATATGACTTTATTATTGAAATTAAGAATATGTTTCTCAAGAAAATTATGTACCTACCTGAGAGTACCTTTTTTCAAATATTAATTTCATTTCTTTATCTCTGCAACATATTTAACATTTTTTAAGTCTTGAGCGAGATTGTTTTTTTTTCTTGCTCCTAAATATTTTTGTTGCTACACTAAACTAATTTTGCCCAATTTGAGGTTTTTATATTGCGTGACAAGTTGGCCATGGATGCACGTTTTTGTTTCTTGCGTTTGTTTTTGTGGGGCGCAAAATAACCCAGAAAATCGCGGCGGTAAGTAGATGTTAAAAATTTTCCTGTATAGGGTATGTATATTTAGGTAGTACTAACAAAAAATATTCAGTTAAAAGCGTTTTACTGTTTGTATTAGTCAAAACCTCTGGAACGAATGCGATATGCTAATGTTTGAATTCCTGCCCTCTCCCCTCAAAAAAAAAAAACAGTTATCAAATTTCGTGTAAATCTCTGGGTTTTTTGAAAAGTTATTTGGATTTAAAATAAAATTTAAATTTTGACAGCGTGCATTTTTGAACCCACATTTAAAGTCTTATTTTTCTATGTTCAATCAGTCGTAGAGAAGCACAATTTTTTGAAACATTCTGTATAGAATTTACAATAAGAACTTTAGATTTTGCATAAGAACATAAGATAGTTATTCAAAAATGATATTGTAGTAAAAATTAAGGGGAATTCGATGGTGTACCATTAAACCATATAGGATTTCTTTTTTAATTCAAATTCCAACGATATATAATTTGACCTATTTATCTCCAACCGTTTTCGAGATATTTAACAAAGAAGCTCCATTAAACTAGATACATGGTCTCATGATCAGTGTCTGTGTCTGATGTTCTATCCCAGCAGGCCGAACAATAAAACCAAATTTATCATAATCAAGTCAGCCATATGATACTAAAACTGACAATCAAGTACTTATACAGGGTGTAACTTTGATAAGTACAGAAATTTTAAGGGCAGGTCGGGAAAAATGCACTTGTTACGCCTATGCAATTAAAATTTTTCTAAAGTGCATATTAACGTCAGAAATAATTTTTTTTAAAACGCTATTAAAACCCCTTTTTCCGACGCTACGGCCCCATGGACCAATGTCCTTGACCTTGCCGGGACCAGCTGGAACTGAGGCCGGTTCCGGCGGATCCCCCCCAATTCCGCCGTGCAGCGTTGTCAGACGTATAGCTCTTTCACAGTATTTCAGGAATAGTCTTTCAACTAGTTTTTGAACAAATCTTTAATGGTTCTTTTAGCGAATAGCATGCAAAAAAACTACCTTTCGGATGCCTGGATGATTTTCCTTGCGGGTGTCGTACTCCTTTCTTATGTTATCCAAAAATCCTCTCGAAAATCACAAGAAGCACTAGGTAACTGGTTGCCAGTCGAATCGCTTTTTCCGAGGCTCTTTCGCAGTATTTGAAGAATATTGACGCAACCATGTATCATTTGGTGTATGTGGAGATTAAATAAATAAATAAATAATTTTTGGACAACTCCTTAAAGGTTCTTTTAGCGAATAGCTCGACGAATAGCATGAAAAAGCCTACCTTTGAGATGCATCGATTATTTTTACTATTTTCTTGTGTTTAGATACTTTCCAAAAATCTTCACAAAATCACATAAAGCACTAAGTACCTACCTAACTAGTGGCACTGTTTTTATACGATGGTCGCGAAGGTATAACACTTCGTAGTCTCTTTTTACGGAAATACGAACAAAACACTTGGTTTTTTTTTTCACAGCGGCGCGATGCCAAATATTAGGGACGTCTCGGTTTCCCTCAGCTGATTTATTCCAACGGGGACTCGACTAGGTGGATTGTACAATTAGATCCATACCGTATGCGTCTAATAAAACCCGAATTTTCGCGAACCCTTGAAGCTGCTTCTTTTATCCTCGCGCGTAATTGGGGTACCTAGTAGGAACCTATCTAGCACTGTTTTCATACGAAGGCCGCGAACGTTTAACACTGCATTTCTTAACGGAAATATGAAAAAATCACTTGTTATTTCACTGCAAATTCGTAGCGGCAATTGCAACAGGTTTGGACATCACTGCTGGTCCAAAAAATGGCGAACGGATCTGGAAAAATGTACAGAAGCAGGTTCACTTCCGACGAAGCTATATAATAAGTTCAATATTTCTATTTACCTGTCAGCTTAGTCCTAAAATTTTGTTACTGAAGCTGTTACTAGTTACAGTTTTAAAAAATGGTTTTGAAAGAAGAATGCTGTTATATTCAGTTTATCAAAAACGATAAAAGACACGTATAAACTTTGAAGGAGTATTCTCGCAAAATATCCAAATAGAAATGTTCCGAGTGTTTCATTTATATGTTAAGCTGTATCGAAGATTAAGATCGACAGGAAGTGTGATTAGCAAGAGAGTGTTTAGAATTAGTGAGAACGAGAAAGAACGAATTTTAAATTATTTCAAACGAAATAACGAAAAATTTCACAGAACTAGCAACAGCTTCAAGATTCAGCAACAAAATTTTAAACTAACTATAACTGGTAAATAGAAATATTGAATTAACAAACTAGGTACCTACTTGATTGTCAGTTTTATTATCATGGCTGACTTTGATTTGTCATAAATTTGGTTTTATTACTTGGCCTACTCGGATCGAACATCACACGGGCGTAGCCAGGATTTAGTTTTTTTTGGGGGGGGGGGGGTTTAGTTTGAGAAGTAAATAAAACAACAGAAATATACTTACATGAAATTTAATATATATATATATATATTCATCCGAAAAACTACGACATATTTATAAAGTTCTTAACTTTAAATGAAATGGATAAATTAATTTCGTTCCTCTGCGCTAAATCTAAAATCATTAAAGAAGAAATCTTCGGCTTTTTCTTTTAAATATATCCACTACTTCATCTGCATGAATTTCTGTTCCATAGTGAATGTTCATTAACCATTAAGTCTGTTTTCACTTGTAGTGTTTCGTAAATAGTTTTTCAGTCTCCTTAGGCTCGAGAAAGACCTTTCTGGGGTAGCAGTGGATACAGGAATGGTAGCCAAGATTTGTAGTAATGTGTAAATATTAGGATAAAGGTTTTTATCGCACATGCAAGGTAGCTGAAGCTTTGATAGCTAAATCCAAATTTGTTTCTTTATTAGAAACCCCTTGACCTTGACTACACCACTTTTTCCAGTAGTCCATACCTTTAGGTTTATCACCCTTCCTTTTTTTCCCCTCCATTTTTCGACAGTAATAATGATTCACGTATCTATCCTTAACAAGGTCATCGAATAACAGTGCACTAAAATTACTCACTTACACGGTAGGTACACTTAATTCTCTTCACTATTCGTTCACCACTTTTCACTTTTATTCGCTTCGAGTTCGCATGCAACAATACTGCCGTAAGCGCGGTCACGCGCCGCGGCGCCGCTTATATAGCAGCCCAGTAGCCGTCCAGAAACTTCCACGAACTTCCACAAAGTTCCGCTTATTTCGACCTAGGGGCGTGGCGAATAATCGAGAAACAACGCAAAGTGTCCCTACAATACAAAATAGTTCGGCTGCAACTGCGTCTGCCTCTCGTCAAAAGATGGCGCTAGGCGCTACTATTACTACATATATTCAAACGTAATAATAATTTAACTCTTCACTCCTCGTATTTTTTCGGTATAATATTAGGTAATATTTTGCTTATTTCGGGGGAGGTTTGAACCCCCGAAACCCCCCCCCCCTTGGCTACGCCCGTGGAACATCAGACACTGACCATGAGACTATGTATCTAGTTTAATGGAGCTTCTCTGATAAATATCTCGGAAACCGTTGGAGATAAATAGGTCGAATTATATATATCGTTGGAATCAGAATTAAAAAAGGAATCCTAGAATGGTTAAATGGAATGTGTAAGTTGTAAAATAGAGAAAATCAGTTTAGTTACCGCTATAAGAAGAAATTATTTCAAAAAACTAAATATTCAGGAATACTATTCGAAGGTTCTCTAATGGTTGTGTAGGTATTTTTTTTTATTTTGCAAAAAAATTTTTTTCGCCATAACTTTAATCCGAGTACACCATTGAATTCCCTTTAATTTTTACTACAATATCATTTTTTGAATGACGATTTTAAGTTAACCTCTATGTCTCCTAACACACTTTTTCATGAATCCTACCTACCTAAGGGAATAAATTTAAAAGAATATCTAACTTTTTGTATTTAAGATTAAGAAAATCATTTTGTAGATTAAGATTACATGTACCTACCTACTTAGTAAATTCAGAATTCAAAATCGTGGGCACCTACCAAAAAAATAAAACTAATTAAATTTAGTTAACCTACCTACCTACCTAAAATTTTTGTACATGGTGGTCCAATTAAATACGCAAGTATTATTTTCGTTATATTTGAGCTAAAAATAAAATTAGAAACCGGGGAATCCGAATATGATTTTAGGGTTTTTATCGGGGGATCGTCAAAAATATATATTAAATTAAATTATTTTTCAGAAAAAGCTGGTTATTCGTAATGAGTAAAAAGACAGTAAAAAGTAAGTTCTTATTTCTGTCGCCCGGATTGACTGGTTTTTTGGGACAATCTGTATTTTTTGCATGTACCTAGATACATATCTAGATACTTACAAAAATCAGGACCTGCTTTAGTATCTAGATCCTTTTGAAAGTATCTAGATACTTAGATACTAGATACATTTTTTAGCCACGATGCCAAGGCGTGCCACCACGTGCCTATATTTAATTTTTAAACCGTTCCTATGGGCAAAAATTAATTTTAGGTTTATTACAATTTGTCCTCCTGTACTAAAGAGGCGCTAGACTGTCGCAGATGATGGTAAAACCGTGTTATATTTTTTGCCTCGTCGATTGCACAAAGCATGTACATACTTTGTGCAATCGACGAGGCAAAAAATATAACACGGTTTTACCATCATCTGCGACAGTCTAGCGCCTCTTTAGTACAGGAGGACAAATTTTAACGCCAAGGCGTAACAGGCTCAGCGATGAAAACTTCGAAATGTTGCTAATGTTAAAAAAATTAACAATACAAATAATAAAATGGGGTAAGATTTAGTGATTTTTAAAAATACCATGCATAAAGCACCTACTCATCAGTGCTCACTTAAACTTCACATTCATCTAAACAGTTCTACTTTACCTACACACACACTTGTTTCATAAATATCTAAGTAGGTAAGTATATTGATTGCCTTATGAGGTCTGAAATTTTCTTAATTAACTGATAGTATCTGAATGTATCTGGAAGTATCTAGATACTTTTTTAATGTATCTGTATCTGTACCCAGATACTTTGGAAAAAATGTATCGGTATCTGTATCTAGATACATCTGCCAGACAGTATCTGTATCTGTATCTAGATACCGAAAAAATGTATCTGTTACATCACTGATAATTTGTGACTTTTAGGCATTCTTTCTCCCAGTTCCAACGATATATAGCTTTATATATACAGTGTCGTCCAAAAGTTCGCAACATAGGGGGAAAATTTTTAATTAGGTAATGATTTATTTTGAAATTCAACTTTTATGGTTGCGTTTTGCTTTAAAAAGATGAAAAATGCCTTGCTAAAACCTAATCACGTGAATTTTGCTTTCTATCAAAAATGAAAATTGAATTGTAATTCTAATTATCCACTTTTTATTGCTAAATATCGATAAGAATATGTAGTTTTCAAAAAAATGATATTAATACTTTAAAATTATCTTATGTTTGTTGCAAAGTTGACGTACCATCAAGCATGATGCGAAAATAATACCAAGTTTGAATATCATCAAAGAAATTTCAACTTGACTTTAAATTGATTAAGAACCTTAATTGGCTTATTTATTATCACGAGAGAAAAATTATTTAAGGAAGTAATTTTTGTTAAATTATTTTTATTTATATTCAAACTGTTTCTCGTATCTAACAAAAGTCTTTTTTCCGGGACAATTTATCTTTCATCGTAAAATAGTTTAACCATGTTTTAATTTATTATTATTTTGGTATAATTAAAAGTATAATATATTTAGTTGTACCCTGTACATACCATTTTCAATTATCATGATATTTGAGTATTTAATTAGGTAGGTACCTACTTATTACTTTTCATGGTGCTCGTTCTTGTTTATATCTAGCAAGATGAATATGAAATAAAGAGTGTACTTTTGAAATTTGAAAAAAATAATAGTTGCAACATTTTACTTTTTGGACAACATTTTGTAGGTACTGAAAGCGATTTTGACATCGCAGCATCCTAGATTCATACAAAGAATTTGAATTACATATTTACTATTTCAAAGTGTATCACTACACGGAAAAATAATGAATGGATATTTTTTCACCAAAATCCTACGGTGTTATTTTTTCGATTAAAAAATGACTCATATTGTTTTTCACAAGGGTTAGGTACCCCTTAAAAAAAATCGCAGAAGGCCAGGCTTTCGTGGTAATGCTAAACCAGTAGTACCTACCTATTACGCGAAAAATTGTGGCAGCCTACTTAGATTTTTAAGGGCGTCAATATGTTTGTTGGGTGGGCTAAATGCAAAAGAATAGATACCTACAATAATAAAATAATAATATTTAAACTAAGTAGGTATGAAAACTGGAAGAAAAGTTGCTGCAGTACATCTAACTCGAAATTATTCAAATTACAACCCTATTAATCGCCCGGTAGGAATCTAAATCGGTGTGTGGTCGCAGGTAGTTACAAAAACGTTTTTATAAACTGCATTGTGGCCGCACGGTCCTTCGTGTCGGAGCAAGTAGTTCCATGATAACAAACGCGAGCAATCTCAATATTAATCGCAGAGAAAACTAACGGCGCGCGAACGGCTTTCTTTATTTTCGCGGGCACGCCATTGGCTAGTCGTTACATGAAATTTTCAGTGGTTTTCAGTGGGAAAAGCGCAGCTGCCGATTTCCCGGCATTTTTCCAGGTATTTGGCTAATTGCAATGCGCACACATCGAAAATACCGCCAAATACGGTGGAGTTTCCGCCGAATTTTCCGAATTGGAATCATTTGGTATATTCAAAGCGTTATAGTTGTAACGTAATCTAAAAATATGGATAATTTACAATGATTTTTGGTAATTGTAGCCATAGACCTTGGAGGTCTTGCGGGTCTTGGACAATTCTGAACTTTAAAAGCGGAATTTTCGAAAACGCCTGAATGGAATACCGGAATCGAATTTAAGTTCGTCGGAAATCCTAAATTTTTGCTTTTCAAAAAAAGAAATGCGCTGGTCGACCATTTATGGAATTTTTAGCAAAATTTAGATGCAGGTTTCGGCTTCTAAGGGCCAATTTACGTCAGATAGGCCGGTCTTGGAGCCATAATGATTAGTGTTTCACACACAAGACGCTTGCAAATTTCTTGTTCTTCCTGTAATAAAAAGACAAGACTTTTTTTAACTTTCTTGTCTGCTTTGTAGGTCAAGACAATAAATCATTGTACAAGACCCTTGCAATTTTGCAAGAAATCTTGCTAATAGCGAATATTGATTTTTAAGAAATTACCATAAATATAAACGGTTATTTAAGAATAATATTACAGTTTCTATATACTAGTATACAATCTGGTACATATATTATTTACAATACTCTTAGTAAGTAGTTCCAGGCATTACAGGTGTACTCAAAAAGAAATCGAGAATTAACGTATTATGCCTACTTCCCGACTCCCGACAAACAAAATCATTCTAATTTTAATTCTTATAAATGCAACAAATTGGGTGTTCCAAAATCGACGCAACATTGTTATTATAGACAAACGAAAAGAGCCAGTAAAAATTTGACTTGTGGGTTTCTTTGTAGGACCACTCAAGCTTACTTTTGGGCCAAAAATATCTTGTTTCATGATATCTTGTTTCATTAAAAAGTTAACTATGCGTATTATTTGTAAAAATATGAAAAATATGCCATGGTATTTTTTGATGAGAATCGAGTTAGCCATGATTTATGAAGGTATATTTTTGACAGAAACAAAGTAGGTAGTAAAATTTTATTATTAGTTATAAAAATATTAATGTATGAACGCCTTTTTAAGAAAAACTGTTATCATAAACACTTATTATGTATTATATTTAAAAACCTAAAATTTTAGCGAAAAACAAAAACCAACAATATAAAAATAAATGCTAGGTAGGTTCTTACTTATAAAAGTCTATAGACTAACTTCTGTCATATAGTGACAGTGACCTTTCTTAATATCTATATCTGGTGTTATTTGCCGACAGACGTCTTCTATGTTCTCTATTAAATCATCACTATTCCGAGATGGAGTTTTGTAAACCATGTTTTTCAGAAATCCCCATAAATGGAAATTTAATGGTGTTAAATCTAGCGACTTTCCTGGCCATTTTATGGGACCATTTATTCCAATCCATTTGTTTCCAAAACTCATCATTTAGAAATTCTTTTACAATGTTGGCCTTATGTGTGCTAGAGCTCCGTCGTGTTGAAACTTGAAACTTCTTAACTGCAATGGCACATTTTCCATGAGAACTGGCAGCTTCTCCATAGACTAATAACATATCAACTTTTTATTGTGTACCATTATTGAAGTTTTATCATACGTTCAATGTTCAATGACTGGATACAATTACTAAATGTAAAGAGAAGGTATTTCAATTATGACAGGTAAGAATGATAAATTATCAACTGTCAATTGTTTTCCATGGATACTTGATCAAGGCTAATTTCATTTAGGATATATACTTTGTATTACACGAATATAATCTCTAATTTTTGCAATAACAGTTGCCAGTTCTCATGGAAAATGTGCATTTAAGAAGAACAATGTGGTTTCAACACGACTGAGCTCCACCACACAAAGCCAACATTGTAAAATAATTCCTAAATAGTAAGTTTGGAAACCAATGGATTGGAATAAATGGCCTCATAAAATGGCCAGAAAGTCGCCAGACCTAACTCTGTTAGGTTTCTATTTATGGAAATTTCTGAAAAACCTTGTTTATTGATGACTTAATAGAAAAATAACACCAATAAAAAATACCATGGCATATTTTTCATATTTTTACAAGTAATACGCATACCTACAACTTTTTAATGAAACAATATATAAAAAAATATTTACGGAAGTTTATCAGAAAACCGTTCTCTTTCCAAATATAAAAAAAACAGGTATGGTCCTGGGAAAAATATATTTGATGACGTCATAACCTATATTTCCCAAATTCCTAAAAATTATCTTTTTGGTCCAAAAGAAATCTTGAGTGGTCCTACAAGAAACCCCAAGTCAAATTTTTACTGGCTGTTTTTGTTTGCCTATAATAATCCTGACGCGTCGAGTTTGGGACACCCTGTATTCTTGAATTAGTCCACTATAGTGGATTAATTTATTTTTGTTTTGTTCGCCTTAATTGTATTTTTGCTAAAATACTTAAATGGCTACCGCCTACGTATAGACTAGCTGTTACTTGGGTCTATTGGACTTCCGAATACTTTGTTTCGGTTCATATTATTAGTGTGGCATAGTGTGATTGGAACATTTTGGGAGGGTAGGTTTCGCGGTTTTTCACATATCGAAAGACACAGACATCAAAATACCTTTAACAGAAAGGAAAGTCTTCGACTTAAGAGGTATTTCGAATTTAAAATCATGAAAATATTAAAACAAAATTATTATTAAAATAAAAACAAAAACAAAATAATAAGACAATAAGCCACCCGCTGCCCCGCGGCTCTGCAGCGCTGCTTCCAACTTGTCTCGACAAGCTTTGCACGTAATAAATATAATAAATAAGAGTCTTGCTAACAAGAGTCTTGGTGGCAAGACAGTAAATCTGTAATAATTGACATATTTTATAAATTTATACCTAGGTACTTTTATCGAGAAAATAATAAAGCACTTCGCTGGAATTCTAACTTTTCCAACAATGTCTCTAAACTTAAACGCGCCAACCTATTACTTCTGAATAATTCATTTAGCATTTCATGGCAGAGAAGGTAGTTAAGATTAGGAAACGGCAATCGGAGAGTTTAACATGGCGGCACTTTATTACTATGTGCTAATGAAATTTGTTTATCTGCCTCCTTGTTATGCGAAAGGGCTTGTTTGGAGGTAACGATATTATACCTTGATCATGATATACACCGCGTTTTATTACCCATTCGTGATGAATTGCCATTATTAGGTTTATCTGCATTTTGAATGGGATCGCCGTTCAAGAAATTGAGTGATTTGCATATATCCGTTTTAAATTTTACCCACGTGAATATCTACAGTGACATCCGTGTACTTTTTTTCACACTCTTTCAAGAAAATGTTGCATATGTCGTCAAGCGGTGACGATATGCGTGAGTCGGTTCAACATTTTTGTTCGATATCTTTACAGTTATAGCCTTGTTTATGGAATCCATAGTTACACTCTATTTAAAGTAAATGCATGTGGCGCGTAAACATTTACACGATGGAAGCACGTGAACAATTCTGAGGGCTAATACGAGGCAGGGCCGCATTAAGGACGTTCTCTATGAATTTTATAATATAAAATAATAAAATAATATGCCCCAGTATTAAGAACTTTAAAAACAAACTTTTATGGCACACCTAGTCATTCACTTACCTGAAAATTTCTACTATTAACACGAATCGTAGCTCCAAAAATTAATAAACAGCGAAAGAATTATATCGGAAGAAAATAAAGGTCCACTTGCAACTCAATACACCTCTGAAAGAAATACCGACTCGCTGCACTCACCCGCCGGGACAGACTTTATTGCCGACTAGCCAATAGCAAGCCGATCACGTGCGTATCACGCTCTAGCCATGCAACAACTTGTGTTTATGTTTCACTTGCGTTTAGTTTGAATAGAGTTTAGTTAGTGGTTAGTGACAGAGTCATAGTCACTGCCTACTAATTTTCCTCTTAAATCCTACCAAGAAAACAGCTGGACAACTTTATTCTTTGCAAAATCTGTCCCCTGGGTATCTACTGTATTTCTGTGATGTCCTTATGTCAATGTTAGACATTGGCTAACTATAGAGTATCCATAAAGAAGGGTTATGATATCATGTTATCTTACAATACCTAATTATAACAAATAATATGAGGTCAAATTTTACATTTGTTTGAAATTCTAAATATTTAAATTTCACTAAATTACTGTTTAAAATGCATTGTTTTTGTTTTGTTATTGTTACCTAATTGAGGGAGTAGATAAGATATCGTTAGTTTTACCCGAATCCCGAGTGTTTTGAGCTTTAAACATTAAAAACGCAAACACAAATTTTTATCTATCAGAAGGCATAAATGGATAATTGCAAAAGTGCAAATTTCATGACAAAAAGCAAATTAAAATTTTCTCACATACAGGGTGCCCAATTTAGATGGAATAATGGATGTAATTTTTTAAATACACCTTGTGTAACAAATGTTTCAGACAAGACTTTTTCAGATCTATCTGCATATTTTGTTGACATTGAATTTTTTTGGAAACCAGTCATATCTTTGCTATCTCAACCAACTTTGTTTTTAAAAGCTTTTATTTAACTTGCAATGTATGTATGTATGTATGTATGTATGTAATTTGTTCGGGTGGAATCTTGCAACTCAATTTTGAAGCAGATATCTTCAACCGATCGAGCTGAAATTTTGTACACACGTTTAATTTGGATGACAATGCATGATTATATGTGTGACGTCATTCTAAATCCAACATGGCGGATCACCCAAGATGGCGGACTAGTTAAATTTCAACCGATCGAGCTGAAATTTTGTACACACGTTTAATTTGGATGACAATGCATGATTATATGTGTGACGTCATTCTAAATCCAACATGGCGGAACACTCAAGATGGCGGACTAGTTAAATTTCAACCGATCGAGCTGAAATTTTGTACACACGTTTAATTTGGATGACAATGCATGATTATATGTGTGACGTCATTCTAAATCCAACATGGCGGAACACCCAAGATGGTCATTAGAAGGTCTCCTCATTGAAGAGCTAGACTGTTCTAAACTAACCGGCAAACGACCTTGCAACAATGATGCGTTAACTGAGATGAATAGACTCAGACACCTGGCCAAACTAAAAATTACAAAATAAATTAAAAGTAAAAAAATATTTTTAAAAAAAGCTTTTATTTAAATGCGCTAAAAAGAATAAAATAATCTTTTCTTTTAAAACTTTTACTATCAACTTATAACGTCATTCCACAATTTATATGATATAAAAGCTTGTCGCGAGATTTAAGTTTTCAAACTAAGTAAATACCACTACTTAAATCTCGCGACAAGCTTTTATATCATATAAATTGTGGAATGACGTTATAAGTTGATAGTAAAAGTTTTAAAAGAAAAGATTATTTTATTCTTTTTAGCGCATTTAAATAAAAGCTTTTTTTAAAAATATTTTTTAAATAGCAATATGCACTTTTCACACGTAAAATTTCATAAGGGTTGCATAAGAAAATTTTTGAGAAAAAGTAGAATTTCTGCAAGTACGCCAAAATTGAAATCCAAGATTGTGGGAAGACTTTGTTTAAATAGCGGCGCATATCACGGTGGTAATGGGGCTTCATATTGCTGGAACCAGATATCCTGGATTGGCATACTAAGGGCAGGAATCACCTCATTTTGCAAAATATCCGAATAAATAGGTACCTTTCGCCAGTCAAATTACCATTGATAATAAAAATTTAGACAACGCTCTAGAATTTAAATTTTGGCGTACTTGCAGAAATTCTAATTTTTCTCAAAAATTTTCTTATGCAACCCCAATGAAATTTTACATGTTCGTATCCACAAAAAGGAGCTGATTCCAAATTTCAACAGAAAAGTGTATGGTGCTAGCATATAGGGAGACCGGGGCAGGTTGTAACACGGGGTTAATTGTTACACTGTAAAAGTCTCCGAAACGAGAAGTCTGGCAACACTGCTAGATGCATCTGAGCGAACAACGTTTTGTCAAGGTTAGTTTCCCGAATGCAGTTGCGGAGGACGGATGGTAATATTTCAGAAATCCAGTCAAGGTCGATTTTCATTCACGTAAGTAAATTTTACACATATTCATTTTTTTTTTGGTTTACGCGAAGTTACAGTGTGTTGCAATATATTTTTTCATTTTACGTTAATGGCAACTAACCGCTCTATAAGTTTTGGCATTTGTTTTGACTAAAAGTAGTGTAGTGTTTTTGTTATGATATAAAAATAATAAAAATATAAATCGGGGCAAATTGTAACATATTTATTGGGGCAAATTGTAACGTCTTACAACCTGTCCCGTCCGAGAGATGTATATGCTTTATTAATTGTGTGCCATTTTTTTAGGATGAGAACGTACAAGAAAAAAACTGACAGAGGTAAGACATCTAAAGAAGACATGGAAGAAGCAGTAAATCGTGTGTTAAACAACAACGAGTCTGAGAGAGCAGTAGCAAGGGCTTTAAATATTTGCCATGTTACACTTCATAGATATGTCAAGAAAATTAAGAATTCTGCATTACCTAATGGTAATATCACATTAACTAGAGTCGTTTATAGTCGGAAACCTGTTTTTAATGAAGAACAAGCAAGAAAGTTGGTTGATTACCTTAAATATGCTTCCAAGATTTACTTTGGCCTGCGGAAGTTGGCATATGAGTGTGCTCTTACATATAACATCAACATTCCCGCTTCTTGGCATAGAAACGGATGCGCAGGAGAAGATTGGTTGACAACCTTTCTAAGAAGAAATAATGAACTTTCAATTCGCACTCCAGAGGCTACGAGTTTACAAAGAGCAACTAGTTTTAATAGAAACAATGTTTCACTGTTTTTTGACAAATTGGCAGCCGTAAGAGATAAATACCAGTTTAATGCAGCCTCTATATGGAACCTTGACGAGACGGGGGTAACAACCGTTCAGAAAGTTAGTAAAGTTATAGCGATAAAAGGAACCAAACAAGTTGGTGGGATAACATCCAGTGAAAGAGGAACACTGGTTCCATATGCGTTGCAGTCAATGCTATAGGAAATTCTATACCCCCACAATTTATATTTCATAGAAAGAAGTTCCAAGGCCATTTTATAAGAGATGGGCCTCCAGGTAGTATTGGTGCTGCTAATGGATCCGGCTGGATGACAGCAGACGAGTTTTATCAATTTATGGAACATTTCATTTCTTACGCGCGACCATCTCAAGAAAATCCAGCACTGTTACTGCTGGATAATTGCGGATCGCACTTGGCAATAAAAACTATTAATTTTGCTAAGGAGAACTACGTAGTCATGTTGTCATTTACACCACATTGCTCGCATCGGCTGCAGCCATTAGATAGGAGCGTCTATGGGCCGTTTAAGAAGTATTTGTCTAATGCCCAAGATTCGTGGCTTAGAAGTAATCCTGGAAAATCTATGACGATATATGACGTGCCATCTTTAGTTAGAGATGCACTGTCATTGGCACTCACACCTACAAATGTTATGAAGGGGTTCAAGGTTTCTGGAATAGAACCATTTAATAGAAATATTTTTACAGACGACGATTTTTTGCCGGCTAGTGTCACAGATCAACCATTGGGAAATGTTGAACCTTCCCTCTCCGTTCAACCTACTGAGGTATCAGAACAGCCATCTGCATCGCAGTCAGAACAACTATCTAGATCACATTCAAAACAGGCATCTGCATCACTCTCAGAACAACCATCTATATCGAACTCAGGGCAGCCATCAACATCGCATTCAGAAGACCCATCTACAATCATCCAATCATCAAAATAACATAGCTTTGGAACAGACTCAATTTTCTCCAGAATTTGTAAGACCATTACCAAAATCTAAACGGCTAAAACAATCTACAAGAGGCCACAAAAAGAGAAAATCTGCAGTTCTAACCGACACTCCTGAAAACGATGCATTAGAAGCAGAGCAGGCTGCAAAAGTCTCGAAGAAAACCAAAGAGGTCCAAAAGAAGAAAGTTGAAAAAGCGAAAAAAAAAGTTCTTCAAGAGTCTGATAGTTCCTCTGACGAAGAATGCTTTTGTTTAGTTTGTACTGAACCATACAGCCAAAGCAAACCTAGGGAAACGTGGATTAAGTGTTCACGTTGCAAGTTATGGTCCCACGAAGAATGCACAGCAGGAAATTTACCATACATTTGTCAAAATTGCGATTCGGATTATGACTCGTGAAAAGTGTGAATGATTTTTAAAAGTCGAATTGTATGTTTTGTTTTGTTAATCTCCCAAAGGAAATGTTGTTTAGTTTTTTCAATAAATATTTTTTGTGACTTGCTGGTGTCTGTTACAATTTACCCCTCATGCTGTTACAACTTACCCCTTAGGCGGGGCAAGTTGTAACAAAATAATCGTCTTACTTATATCGGCTAGAAATTATTACCTACTAATTGTATTTTCCCTTTTGTTTGCGTTTTTTTGTGTACACTAAACTTCTAAGAAATGCAACAGTATAAAATATAAATAAATTTGTATATACTTCGTAAAATGCAGACAAAAATACAAAAATTGTTACAACACAATGAGGCGGGAAATTTGAAATAATTTATACGGGTGGGTGCCATAAGTAATGTAATGTCTTGGTTGTCGTTTTGTGGAAAATTATTTTAGTTCAAAGTAGGCACAACATAGATCCAAGATTTTTGTTGGTTTTGATTTTAAATTAATGCATTCGGGAAATGAAGCAGTTAACTAGGTTGCGAAATTATACAACTTAATCAAAACAATATATTTTAATCATCATAAAGAGAACTAATAAGTATAATTATTATTGTACATTAAACCTTATACAATAGCTACATTATAAATAATTACTTATAAAAAACATGAAAATAATTTAATTACCTAACCCTTTCATACACTATTACTTGGGATAATTATTTCTTTGATTACTTTTAATAATAACAACCTGTTTTCCAGGAATATATCTATACCTATTTCTGAATTTTTAGGCAGCTAGTTTTATTCCTTAGAATTTTTCTTTTTGTTAGTTTCAAAAATACAAGCAAAGGAAAACTTGGTACCTAACGTCAACTTCTACCACCTTAATCTTTGCTTCAAAAATGCAAGTCATGATTTCTAATTGATAAGCTTCAATAATTTTTCTGGCGGTGATCTGCAGTTAACAGCTTTACTGGCTGCTGCTGTTTGCATTTCTTCGGTTAATTCTATTTGCTCCAGAAATGCTGCTCTCTTCGTCATATCGAGAATTACAATGTCTTCATTTTCCTCATCTCCATGTGTTACTTCTTAAACTGGGATGGATTTCTTTGGTGGTCTTACCAATTTTGACGCCACTGCTTCTTCGGTTAGGTTTCTATATAGTAGAGCGCCACTTTTCGCGTTCTTTTATGTTGCATTAAAAATCCTGTTCATCAAAATGAATAGAACATGCATACAATAGAGTCCTTCCAGAGAATACTAGTATTATTGTCCATGACACCCAGAGTACTAAGCCACTTTCTAAATTTAGTTTCTTCTCTTGAAAGCCTAAAAATCAGCAAGAAATCAGAAAATATCAATGAAAAAACAATATTATTTGGCAAACATTATCGATACCTATTTACTTACCTATGGAATGTAATTTCACAATCAGGATGTAAAAGTCTTTTTGTATTTTTTACACCAAGTCATTTTTTGATCTCGTAAATATGAAAACGAAAAGCTATTAACCGTACAAAATATAAAAGAACAAATCGTGATTAAAAACTAAAAACGCA
This sequence comes from Pseudeuparius sepicola, assembly GCA_963920635.1. Classification (NCBI taxonomy): domain Eukaryota; kingdom Metazoa; phylum Arthropoda; class Insecta; order Coleoptera; family Anthribidae; genus Pseudeuparius; species Pseudeuparius sepicola. The sequence continues at coordinate 10,558,628 of OY987300.1, read as the reverse complement.
TCTCTCAGAAAAAAGCATGTCACGGTGACTTTTATGATTTTACCGGCGCATTCAAAAAGTATAATGCAATTTTATTCATACAGTATAAAAAAATTAAACAAGGAATAAAGTAGCCACCATTCAAACTGTCAATATAGGGTTAAAAATGGCGGCGAATTCCATCTCTTTTCGTTCCCTGCGCCTTGCCGTGCGCAATAGGGCCAAAAGCCAAAAGCGGTATATGTTATATACATAGGTATGTTTGTGCTAGTTAAAAAAACAAAGTTGGTTGCCATACCAACGAAATGACTGACTATCAAAAAAAATAAGGTCACCAAAATATGCAGATAGATCAACTGAAAAACTTTTGTCTGAAACATTTTTTTATCCAAGGCGGATTTAAGAAGTTATATCCATTATTCCACCTAAATTGGGCACCATGTATACTGTGTCACCATTAAAGTCCGCACCATATGGGATTTAAAAAAAATAGCTTTGGTTAAAATTTGATGTCGGAACAGTTATTGCTTCAAATTAGAGCAAAAATGCCACTAACAGTTGTGGCCAAGCGATCTTTGTTAAGTGTCAAATTTGACATTTGCTGCAGAAAGTGGCGGAAAGTGGCATTTCGAAATCGAATTTGAAAGAAAAAATATTTGACAAAGATGTTTCTACTGCGATTTTATGTATGTACATACGTGTGCAAAATTTCAAAAGCCTAGGGATGAAGTTGCGTATTTTGATACTTTCCATTATTCTATAAACTAAAATTTCAACCATAAAAAATGTTGACACGAGCGGTGAAAAGTTCCACTATTAACACTATTAACATAGTGTCGGTCCAGTATGGACAGTAGCTCATAATCTAGACAGATATGAGCCAGATAATAATTTATCTGTCTCATGGTATACCTTTGTTAACTTAAGTCCATGTTTGCCACATAATAATTCGATGGTGTTTACCACCTGTGACCTCAGAGGTGTTTCTAAATAGGTTTTCATTAAGATAAAGTATCCTATTGTGAGTGGACCCAATCTATATAGTTCTATACTCAAGCCGAATAAATCTGTTTCCTCACAAGATACATTATAGAATTTACAGTTCGCAAAAACCGTATGCATTGTCGCTATAAATAAGCCACTACAGATTTATATCCAAAGGATTCGAACACAATTCAGTTTGTACGAACGATATCGACTAATGGCCAAGTTTCGACATTATTCCCTTGTTTTTTCCCTTTGAAAAATATCGTCGTGAGCACGCTTCTCCCCTTTGTCCGATCTGTTTTCGCTTAAAAGGGACGTTCAACCCTTTGACCTTTATATTATTTTAAGAAGTTCGTCACGGCTCTCGCGCATGGCAACCAGAAGTTTAATTAAAAATTTCCTTTGGCTCAGAATTAAGAATACCATCAGAAATTATTAATGTCTTTAATTAGAGCGGAAAAAACGCATTATCACCAATAACAAAGCAGTAAAACTCGCATTTTTCATTATGGACGCTCGCCCAGAATGTTCAGCCACAAAAGGGGCTGAGAATTATGTTTTTCTGCGGCCGTGCTGAAAGTTAAGTCCTCCCGCATTTTTTAGTTTAAACAATAGGCTCTTTTGTATAGTAGTAATTTATTTTAGAAGGTAAAAAAAACCATCTCGACTACCTACTACAATCACAATATTTTTGGTTCTAGCGGACGACCCTGCACAGATTAACACTTTGGTAGATACTGGTGTTAATTTTTAGTTTGTTGGTTACAGGTTGGTTACAGTACTTGGTACACAGTATGCGTTGATTATGTGATATTAAATATGGTTTTACCAAGTTTCTTAAATGGACAATAGTAGAGGGATATGGGTAGGAATAACCCAAACTGCGACTTTATAAAAAAATTAAACTAATTCGCCAACGACATTTATTTAATGTGAAAACTTTATTAACAAAACACTGTATATTATACAGTGCCCGCCAAAAAGTCTGCACACCATATGGGAAAAATTTTTTAGTAAATAACTTACGGAAAATTTGTTTGCGGCATCAGGTTTTGCTTCCTCTAGAACCAAAATTGACATAATCAAATGTTGTGACGTAGTCTTTTTTATATGTCACATTTGACATTAATGAAAAAAATGTCCAAAAAATGGGCTTATTTAACCGAATTTCGAAAAAAGTCATAGGAAAAATATGTTTCTTTCGCAATTTTATACCCATGTGCAAAATTTCAAGAGCCTACTATGATTTTCATATTTTGCCCATTCCCGTATTTGTTAATCCATAAAAGTTGATCCTATGTAATTTAAAACACTCATTGACTGAATAGATACTCCACAATACTTAGTTTACGGTCTAAATATTCTTCTTTTCCTTTTTTTTTTGCAAAAAAATTAAAATGAGGGCTTGTTGAAGAAGCACGCTTGGTGCAAAACTGATCTAATTTTTACAGATAAACACATAAATTCGATTTACAAACTTCTTTCTATAGTAAATGGTTGTAAAAACACACAAATATTTCTGTCATGCTGATCTGATCAGAAATATCTAGAAAATTTAAAATATTGTGTCCAATAATATCCAACAAAAGGCAAAACATGACAATCGTAGTAGGCTCTTGAAATTTTGCACAGGGATATAAAATTGCGAAAGAAACATATTTTTCTTATCACTTTTGCGAAATTCGGTTAAATAAGCCCATTTTTCGGACATTTTTTTCATTAATGTCAAATTGGACATATAAAAAAGACTACGTCACAACATTTGATTATGTCAATTTTGGTTCTAGAGCAAGCAAAACCTGATGCCGCAAACAAATTTTCCGTACGTTATTTACTAAAAATTTTTCCCATATGGTGCAGACTTTTTGGCGGGCACTGTATAATTTGATTCGTGATTCTTTAGCATTCAGTCACTTTTTGAATCATCAAAATCTGTCCAACAGCAGCGAAAATGATATAAATACAGGATTTCCCAACGAAAACTTGACCCCCCAAAAATTAGGACACCGAAAAATATTTGAAAATTCGCCGACACCCGTCGATTTTTGTTTTTGGGGGGAGTTTTTTTGACAGTCAAGCCAACCCGATATGTTCATCCCCCTAATCCCTAGCAACCCCAACTTTAAAATTTCAAATGGAACTACCCCCTTGTGGCACATCATTTTAAAGCCCTTTTTATTGCGAATACAGTGATAATGTATCGTTTTTAGAGTTTTGTTGTCACGAAAAAAAGTTCTCGTATTTTTTGCTTGTAACCAAGTGATATCGTTAGTTTCAGCCTGCTATTGAAAGTGGAAATGTCTTTTCGAAATGGTTTATTCTATCGCGGAAAGGGTAGAAATTGTTTCAATTTGTTATTGAAATCATGATTGCGCTAAAGCTACAGCACGAATTGCAACAATTTCTAACCTTTCCGTGATAGAATAAACTATTTCAAAAATACGTTTACACTTTCAATAGCAGGCTGAAACTAACGATTTCGTGGTTACAAGCAAAAAAGATGATTTTTTTGTGACAGTGACTTTTTGTTACATATTTTAAAAAGATATAATTTTTGAATTCGTATGAACTTTTTTGTTTTGCTTCAGCTTTTTCATTTGTGACTTTTTTGTAAACTGATCGACCCGTCAATAAAAACTAAGGTAATGTGGTCGTGTGTGGTAGATAAAAAAACTTATTAGTGGCGGGCATTTGTGTAGAAATTACTAAGCGTACAGTGGATTGTCAACTTTCCGTTTTTAGCCAATAATTCTGTCAAATCTCAACTGATTTCTAAAAACGATACATCACTGTATTCGCAATAAAAAGGGCTTTAAAATGTTGCGCCACAAGGGGAGTAGTTCCATTTGAAATTTTAAAGTTGGGGTTGCTAGGGATTAGGGGGATGAACATATCGGGTTGGCTTGACTGTCAAAAAAGCTCCCCCAAAAAACAAAAATCGACGGGTCTCGGCGAATTTTCAAATATTTTTCGGTTTTCTAATTTTTGGGGGGTCAAGTTTTCGTTGGGAAACCCTGTATAAAATGTCTAATACCGAAACTACCAAATTTAAATCACCCGTGGTGGAGCAAAAAATCGTAGAAAAAAAAAAACCGTAAACATCCAATAGACAAACAATTGAAAATTCTAAATCACAATCTGAAAAAACTTATTTTCTTTCCCGGCGAAAAAAGTTTCGCCCTTGCAAAATTAATGGCCCTTTAAATTCCCTCCCGCAGGCAATTTTCCGAGAAATTTGGCCTAAGACCGGGGAAATCAAGGGGGCACGTGAGGCGCCCTCAATTTTTAATGTCGTCGCTGGCTGGAACAAGTGAAAATCTGGGGAAAAGTCGCTCCCAAATCGAATTAGCCTTGAATCCGGCCTTCGGGCGTGGAACACCGTACAATCTCGAAACGAAACGAAAATTCCATGCTGGTGATTTGGGGGCACTTCAAATAACATTTTGACTTTTAAAATATATATTTTAGCAGGCAAATGTTCGAGTTATTTGCGTTTTTCACACATTTCTGTTTTCCAATGGAACAAACTATAAAGTACAAAATTTTTCTCTATGTTACATTGCAGATATTCACAGCCTGGTGACGATGAGGGAAATAATCGTAATAATAAAAATGAACGACTGAAGTAGTCTTGATACTTATCTGAATTCTTATTAGAGTTATATATATAGTTATACAGGGTGGCCCACCACGAACTGCATCGATCTATATATGGAAAACTAAAAGTAGGAAAATTCTGAAAATTTGGCACCTCACCAATGCCGATGGGTGCGCTGCTCAACTAAAATATTTTGGTAAATCTGGCACTTCCGGTTATACCGGAAGTCGATATCAACTTTCTTATCTCAAATGGAACACTCTGTATATTATTGCATTTTTGGATTCTAGGCATTATTTTGGAACAAAAACATGCAACATGTCATATGTCTAAATCCAACCGTTTTTGAGATATTAAAAAATGGAGGTTTCCATTTGAAAATTTCGAGATTTAAGCACATTTTTAATGTAATTTTTATTCATATTTTGTGAACACCCTGTATAAGAACGGATTTATTTCTCAGTTGAAATCACTAGGTCAGGGCTTCTGTTACACGATGCCAAAAATTTGTTTTGAAATTTCGCGGTTTCCTCGTATAAATTGCTAATTGACTGTAGGTCTGCACCTGTAATTTTTTTCGGAAAAATGGAAATATCTCAAAAACGGTTGGATTTAGACATAGGACATGTTGCATGTTTTTGTTCCAAAATGATGCCTAGAATCCAAAACTGTAATATATATATCGTGTTCCATTTGAGACAAGAAAGTTGATATCGACTTCCGGTATAACCGGAAATGCCAGATTCACCAAAATATTTTAGTTGAGCAGCGCCCATCGGCATTGGTGAGGTGCAAATTTTCAGAATTTTCCTATTTTTAATTTTCCATATATAGATCGATGCAGTTCGTGGTGGGCCACCCTGTATACATTGTATGCCAGAAAACAATGACTTGACCTGTATAGAATACCTCCAACACTCCAACAAAAATGTCTAGCAGGCTTCAGATTATTTTTTTTTGTGGTTTCAATCAGTTCTTATTGCATTTTTCAGCAAAATAGCTCCTATCCCGAACTCATGTGGTCAATAACCCGATTCGGCTTGACATGCGAAAGCAAAAAATGCAAACGTTAGTAATAAAATCTGATATATGGTCGCAATTTGTCCCGACAGAGGTCTCGGCTCCCCTATACACCGTATATCTGCTTTTAATTACGCCACAAGCAATGCCCTCCTATGTTTGTAATTTTCAAATCAATCGCTACAAAAATATTTGATGAGTCTCTAACAGGGTGAGTCTTTGACCCGTACGAAAATTTTAAACAGGGGTAATGTAAACTTAAAAATAAATCAGTTATACAATTTTTAAAAACGGCATTTTATTAGAATTAGAAAAGGTAGAAATTGAAAAAAATTGGACCTGTATCTAAAAATTTCTATTTTATTTTTAACAAATCGAATAAGCTACCGGTTTCGTAACTTTCTACAGTTACGAGTACATCATCAGGCTAGAAATCACCAAGAGGTTCAAAGCTCTAAAAATTTGAGTATACAGTTATTGCATTAAACTACTAAGTATTGTATAACAACTATAAAAGTCATGTAAGACAAACTATGACAAAGGACAAACGAATTAAAATTAGTCTAACTGATTAGGTAGCCTATTACCCAAATAACATTTTCGATTATCTTTAATAACCGTTAAATTTATAACATCTTTTTAATAGTAATATAAAAAGGAACTAAATGTTTCTAAGATTTTATAAGTATCATATAGACGATCTGTCACAAAATATCGGGTTTCTGTTAACCAACAGTTTTATAACCGTGTTATAATGGTCTTGGAAACTACTTTATAAAACCTGTAGTGCTATGTTCTATAGAGGTAGCTCTAAACACCCTTTTGTTCCTTCTGTGAAATTAAGAGACTGATATATAACTTTTAAGGGCTATAATTCTATAATGATCTTCTCCAAATCAATTAAAAACCCCCTTATGCAACTGAAAAAATAATATAGATAGCTTATGAATATATTCAAACTGTACTGTAGTTATACATATAATATACATTACATAAATTCTTCTGAAGTTCTAGTCTCTTATAATAAGACCATAAAATAACAGAACTTCAAAAACTTATACAGTAAAACAAAATAATAACAAGTAAATAAAGCTGTCTTCCCTATATTTCGCCTAGTATCTATCATCATTGCTTTCTGCAATTTGCGTATGCACTCGGTACAACTAATAAACTAGAAGTATTTTTGCCAGGATTTTGCGTTTGCCCAATTTTAAAAGACATTTTGCTCACTAACCACAATAATTATTAATAATATTTCTGATGCAGGTAGTAAAACTAAATTAGAGGTTAGGTACGTCGTTTTTACTGCGCGTGCTTCTTTGGGTTGTGTAAGGGTTACTTGTATTATCAATAGTTGCAAAATCTGTTTTTAGCTTTATTAAAGTACCACTCGACCTCTTACGTGTCCATAGGTGTCACTAAAATGGGTGATTATGATTAGAGTTACTTAAAGTTATTTCTATGTACCTATCAGCAACCACATTTTTATAACCTATGGTGAACTGTATTACCAAAGGTTAATGGCTGTCATTTTAGGCTTTTTATTGTTACAGGTTAGGTTTAAATTCATCAAAGAAAATTAACTGCAAGGTTATTTTATTATATACTTCGATACTTTTCTCGATATAAATTTATAAATTAATCATTATGTATCATATTTATACAGCCCGTGAATTTTCTGGAGCAGAATCCAATTTCACCCGATGCAGGAAAGGTTGCACGTGGATTTAATGCTCTCCTGAGGTCGAACCTTTTTTTACTATGCTCAAAATAGCAAACACGAATGATTTAAAGAAACAAAATATTATAAATATGTCAACATTAAAAACGAACTGTCTAGGTACCTCGTTTAAAAAGATAAAGATGAATTTACTTAATATCGCACAATGACATAAAGAGAGACAAGTAATATGTTGTAAGACATGCGCAGTACGAATAAAAGAGAAGTTTTATAAGGGTGTTCGAAGGCTCTTGAGAAGAAGCTTAAGTAACCAGAAGAACTAAGAGCTCAGTTATAAATTGGTCGAAGGCATATAAGGGTTTCTTAATTGTTACGTGAAAGTTCTTGCATATTCTTAACGTGGCTTCAAGTTTTATAATATTAGTAAAATATTAGTAACAGTTGCTTCAAATCAACAACAAAAACATTTTTTGAAGAGTGGGGATAATAACTACTTACCACTATAATTCAAAAATAGTATCTCGCGAGAAATACCCTAGTGTGTTTAATTTGAAACCATACAGGACACAAGTTTCAACTAATCGTGACCAATGACTATTATCCTGTGATATTCGAAGTATTATATTATACGTAGGTGTAGGTATAAGTTCTTCGAGAGTTCGTTAAATTTCTAAAATGTTCGGCAAAACCCGTCCTATTAGCAGTGATACGAACAAAAGCAATTAGTTATGTTCTAATTGTATTCCCGATATTCGCCTATACAATGCGTACGGTTTACGGCCACGTATCGCGAATAACAAGGCTAATTAATAATTACCCAATTACAATTTAATTAAACATTGGTCGCCAGGGGCGGAGGAGGAAGCCTCACAGCTGAAAAGCCAAAAAATCCGTAGTATAATCATAGCAGATCTAACCGGTAGCGTACTTTCAGCCGCTCAGCTCGCAGAGGGCGCTCTTGTAACCGATTGTTTTTGGACAATATTCGCTTAATATTTTCCCCACTTGCTTTTAGGTTAAAATGTCATACCTACAGGGTATCCAACTTTAAAAGTGTACAAATCCGTGAAATTTTCTCTTTTGGAGATAATCGCCTAAACTTTTTTTTTGTTTGAAAGGCCTTCAAAAACCGCTTCTTTTGACCTTCCTTTCACTTTCAAGATGCAAATCCAGGGCCGGCTGCGATTTTTTTATACCCCCGATTTTCGCGAAAACCACTTAGTGATTTTTTTATTTTAAATCTGACCCCACAGCGTTAATCAGAACACCCCAAAACCGTTAAATACCAAATTTGAATAAAAAGTATACGGGGAGTTCCTTTCTGCAAGATGTCCAAGTTGGGCAAAATAGGAATTTTAAAGGCATCTGACAAGTCAAGTGTGCCATGGAATCCCCTCAAATTAGTTGAAGGGTCAATAGGACCACTCAAGGTGTTGGTGTGCAAAGGTCCAATACAAAATATACAGAGTGTTCTTATTTGTGCCATCTCAAATTACTGAATTTTTGGAACTTTGTACAGGTCAAAAGTCGTGTATATCAAAACCGCTCCATACACTATAAATGAACTAAATCTAAAAAATACAGAAGCCTGCTAGTCAGTAAGTCCATATCAGTTAAAGTGGCTGGTGTGCCACAACAGGAAACGCACATCTTAGACAGTGACTTTGTTGAGAAAGGTCCAATAATTTAAATTGTTTTTATTTGTTGGTTGGCATTTTGTAAAGGAATAAATTACTTTTGGGTTTATTAATGTTTTTTCAATGATTCCATGATGAGCACTCCTAACCAGTATAAAGTTTAATAAAAATTTAGAATTTTGAGATGGCTCAGAGAAAAAAACCCTGTATATTTTTGTAGTAAATCTTTTCAAACCAACATTTTGAGTGGTCCTGTTGACCATTCAACATGGCACATTTGACTCGCCAGATGTCTTTAAAATCCGTATTTTGCTCAACTTTGACACATTACAGAATGAAACTCCCCGTATATATTTTGTTCAATTTTTGGTATATGGGGGTTTTGGGCTGTTCTGATTAATGCTGTGCGGTCAGATTTTAAATAAAAAAATCGCTAAATGGTTTGGTAATGGTGTGTAAAAAAATCGCAGCCGGCCCTGGATTTGCATTTTAAAAATGGCAGGACGGTCAAAAGAAGCGGTTTTTGAAGACCTTTCAGACAAAAAAAGCTTAGGCGATTACCTCCAAAAATGAAGATTTTACGGATTTGTACAGTTTTAAAGTTGGACACCCTGTATATATGTTACAGACCGTATATATAAAACAGGCCGTATACAAAAGGAATAGTCCATAATATGTATAAGAAGCTTGTCCTTCAACAAACGGTCTAGTCGGTTTGCAAAAGGACTAGTCCTATTATATACGGTCTATCTGCAACTGGACCATATATCACAGAGATATTTAAAGAAAGACAGAATGTATGTGCAATGTTTTCCGGGCGGTTTCGACGTCCGCCATTTCTGAATTACCTCTTCTTTTTTTATATAGGCCCATCAAAGAAAGATATTACTTCTTGCTGGTACGTAGTATTTTGAAGGAAAAAAGGTAGGTAATTATTTAGTATAATGTATAGGTAAAGGTAGGTAATTATTTAATATAATGTATAGGTACCCTAGATTTTTTCTGCAAAATACATACTAAAAAGAAGGCATATTATTTTTTAATGGGCCTATATAAAAAAGAAGGGTAATTCACTACGATTGCACCATACAGTCTGTATGTCAATAGTCCGTATGTTAACGGTCTATTAGTCCGTATATGAAATGCCATGTCATTTGCATACGGTCTGCGCCATTTAGGCCTTATAGATACAGCCTAGACCGTATACATACGGTCTGTTTTCATATACGGGCTGTAACATATACAAATAAATGCTACCAGAATAAGCACATTCCAGGAAAAAATCCCTGCGCAGCGCCCATGCCGTCCCGGTTTACAGCCTGCAGCTTAATGAGAGAGGCCCGCCTCCCTCTCATAACGAAGCCATTTACGGAAACATACATATTCCTTATTATCGTTTGAGTGCCTAGATTCGCCGACTGTAATGCATAATATTCCGGGGGGTTTTGTCCCCCTCTACCCACGTATTCATATTCATCGGGAATATCGCGAAAATAGAGTAATGAATTAGATCGCTAATGAAACCGGGCTCGGGGGTGGGAGCCTCCGTTCCAATTAAGGGTGGGGGAGAACGGGGCCGCCACCTGGCACAGCGGAATTGTTTAGAATAAATTAGACTGGTTTTTAATCAAAAATGGGACGGGTTTAAACGAATTCAATTCGTTGAAAACTTTGAGGGAGACGTGTGCGGCTTTTCAAGAAATTTCAAACTATGACCCGTTTCATACTCTTTACTTTAGAAGCATCATCGAGAATTATTTTCCTAGCAGGTGCAGAATATGGTACCTTTGAAAGAGTTCAAAGATAAGGGTAAAAACTTACAGTCTCAGCTCCACAAAAACAGTTTCTTTAATATCAACTGTACATATGTTTCAACCAATGACGTCAGAACCTATAGACAGGTTTGTTTTGATAAACGCTTGACGCCCAGAACTAATCACAATCTAAGCGCTTCATTAAATTATTCCGAAAATGTCGCGAGATTGTCAGAAATTGCCCCTTTTTGTCGAGCCGTAGCGAACTTATTTCGACTCTGGGCTCGGAGGCTGGCGTCGTTAGACCATCCCCCGAGTCTTCAGATGAGGTTCCGATGCTTCCGGCGCCCCCAAACAAGAAAAAACATGCGATATCTAAGTGTGATTCTGGAGGAACTATAACCGGGAATCACCGGGTGTATAGTTGGTTGATGGTTGACTTTCTGTCTTTGTTTGTAGCATGTTTTTAGAGTGGTATGGATAATATATTTAATCTTGGAGCCAAAATAAAGGGCATTTTAACAATGGGGCACTACGTCTCTAGGTTTTGACGTCATTGGTTTCAACCCTCCCTGGGGGGTCATTTTCAGTAGTGTAACATTACAGAAAATTTAAAGCAAAGAGTTAGTAAACACATTTCTTCTACCAGCGGTTTTGTTTTCAACTAATGTACCAAGAAAATTGTGACATGCTATATTACTTGATAAGGTTAATTTAGTGTCACTAATAATAATTAAAGTTAGACTTTTCTCCCTAGTAGATCGTTTAGGAACAAACCTGCGCAAGACAAGGTCAAAGTCAACTTATAAGCAGAAATTGTACAATACTTCTGCTTATTTGTCTGAGGATTTTAGGATTTTCCTCTACCGATTTGAACAAAATTCAGCGACTGAATTACCTTGGCATAATTTAAAACGGCCGAACAAATTTATGCGCTTACTGTGCCAATCGCAACTGTGATTATAGGGTAAACATATAAACCGGGTGATAAAGTTCGTTGCTGCCATCCCCATCTGACGTCCTGGGTGGATATGTGTGTGTGCGCATAGATTAAATGAAATATCCTGTATTTTAGAGCCATTAGCTTGCCTCGTGTATCACGCCTGGGGAGGGCCGGACCTGTCAAAGAAAGTAGAGTAACTAAACATACATCCGTATGACATAGTAACGCCAAATTATTGCCAAAATATCATATTCTTTTGTGAAGATCCTCTAGACATATAGGGAAACGCAGTATGTGAGTTTGTTTATCAACAAAAATAGGAATCGCATGAATGTGCAAGTTATAAAGTGGAAAAAATTAGAAGTTGAACTTTAGTATGGAAAAACAATAGTAGAAGTGCTTGTTATATCAAAATAATCCTCACAATAACAAAAAATATATGACTTTGACGAAAGCTTGGCTTTTAACAGCTAAAAATAAAAAAAGATGTATTAGCAAGCCCATTATTATTATTATTATTACATAAATAGCTGAAAGGAATGTCCAATATAGGAAGTTATATAATATGAAGTAATATAAAAGAAACTTTAGTTTTTATTATCCTATAACAATGTTATAACAATAACATGCTGTATAAAAAAGACTATAAAAACAACTTACGTTTAATACAAGATCAGAGAGTTCTCATCCTAGGAGGGAAGGTGTACATCTTACGACTACGGATACCTTATGTCAATAGAGCAAACAAAGAAACAAATCAATTGACGTCAATTCCAACTGACCAGCTTCACATTATCAAGAATTGTAAATACAAAATATTTAATTATGCTGATTTAGTCTTCAGTAGAGTTAAATTATTAATTTGGAATTTTATTACCTATTAATCTTAAAATTTAAATTAAAAACAAATGAACAATCAATTAAATCTTACAAATTGCCAATAACTAATAAATAACTTACTGATTATTAAAGATTATTCCAAATTTTCGAATTTGAAAATTTCGTTGAGTTTTATGGGAAAATCCAAATTTGTCACGTTGAGCATCGTTGAGAAATGTGGAAATGAAACGCCAAGCAATGCCGATCCAAATTCATAATATGAAGGTGAAATTTTCAGACATACGCACATCCAACAATGTTTATGGTGTTTATTTTATAACTATTAGGTTTTTCGAAAACCAAATGCACCCTAAACCTTATTTTATATTGAGCATATTTTGGCAAAAAATCAGCCAAATATGATTATCGCTTGCAAAAACATGTAGGTACCTACATCAATGTATTTATTTTCCTTTTTAGACAGAAAATTACCCAGAAATTTAGAAAGAATAATAATAATAATAATTCTCACTCTCACAATACTCCAAACTAGAAGTACCCCAAAAGCAACCGGGGGAGCGGTGGTAATTATTACTATTATTTGGGTTTTATTGCCATTTTCGGCTAGCGCCGACTTTTTTCCCATAGAACTAGGATAACTTTCAGTCACGTACTATGGCAAACCCTAGAAAACTGTTGTAATGCCAGTGACTGTAGGGCAACTAGTAAACCACACTGATAAAGCTATTAGGGAGCAGTACCGCTACGTTTTACCCAGCAATCTTGGCCATCAGCCATGTAGCATACGCTCTGCCCTGATTTTGCAAGCGAAAATTCAGATTTGGCTGGTTTCTTGTCCAAATATATACAATATACAGGGTGATTCAGTCATGATGTTAACCACACTGTGGGGGATGTCTACCAAAAAGCAAAAGGCGAAAGAATTTTTTTCTCGAAGTTTAAAACGTGGGCCAAATGAATCTTAATACTCGGGTCACTCGACGCTTCTGCTTTAATGTAAACCGTCAAGGTTGACACTGGAGACCTATGTTGCCACATTTCAATATTTCATTTTATGGAAGGTGAAACTGAGGAAATAAGACATACCTACCTCTAATCTGCATTATTGGTGTATTCAGTCTTGATCCTACAAAGAGCAGGTATTCAAACATCTTAAGAAAATGTTGTATTCACATCATAAGCATCAGCATTTGCTTGATGTCTTTCGCAAATTTTCGCATTTTTTGATTAACTGTGGTGACTCGGCACATTTTGTGCTTAGTTTTGTGTTTTGTCTGCTACTAACAACGTGCATCCTTTGTGGGAAACTAAGAGCTCTCTTATACTCCTACACAACTAATTACTGTCGATTGACATTGAAAATTCGAAACGGGTAATTATTTCACTTAGACCTTAGACTATGCATACATTTTTTGAAATATCTGGGAAATGGTACAAAAAAGTAAATTTGCAATTTACAACTTACTTTAACAGCTGAACAGGTGAGCGCCGTTAACAAGGGTTTTAAGATACCTCTGAACATATATTTTTTCTTTTTTTTGTTGACTTTTCAATTTTTTTATTCATCATAACTAAATCACCCTGTATAGTGTTTAAGATGCCTTTGTTTTTGTGAGATACCATATATAATTTTAAAAATATACATAAACTTGATGTGCGATATTTACATTAGGTATGTTTGGTACTTCTTAAAAGTCCTTAATCTTTTCAAAATGATGATTGTGTTCATACACTATATAGTTCTCGCCTTTGACGTTACTTGTGTATGTCAAGTTCGACAGTGCGTAGCGGTCCTAAGGAAGGCGACTAGCTTGACCCCTTGGCGACATATGGGAGTAACAGGTCTGGGCTGCGGAAAGGATCAACAAAAAAACTTCTCCCCAAGCCTCGAGTCCAGCCAGGATAGGGGTTTGGATCAACGCAAGTGTCCGAGCTTACACGTGTCGTTTTTTTCCAGTCGAAATTTGCTACGGACAAAAACGTCCGTGGCAACCGCCAAAATATGCTTACTAGAGTATATTGCTGTATACAGGATGGTTCAAAATAGAAATGATTCTTCTTTAAAAAAAATCTCTGCTAAGTTGAATAGGCACTTATCGATTTTTCAGTGGCGTAGCTAGCTCTGAGTGGGCCCTGTATCAAAGGCTAAGCCAAGGGCCCCTGAGCCGGGAGGGGGGTAAATTAAAATCTATATACTCCAGAACAGCATATCACTATTTATAAATAATACCTACAGAAATAAAACTGGCCGCCGATTTTTAAATCGGAAAAATAAAAAGATAACAGGGGCTTTGTGCGTTATAACTGTAATTAGATACTTACTGAATATTAAAAGAAAATAATTTAATTTTAGTTTGAAGTAGTAACCAAATCAAAGCATAAACATTTTGATTTCTTTATTTTTTTTTATTAATTCTTCTAATTGTCCTGGTCGTAACATTCGTTATTTAGTAATGATAATCCTGGAAATCCATCACAATCTTACATTAGTTTATTTTCCAAAACATATACAGTGTGTCCCAGGATAAGTGAAACGAGAGGTGTAAAAGACCAAAAATTTTCGAGTTCGAATTTGGCCATTTGGGGTCCAGGCCTCCTTGCCTAGAAAATAATTTTCACCATATTTTTAATTTTGAAAAATGAAGTAGCCCTGACAGGAACGATTTATTTATTTTCTGTGCAGGTTAAGTGCCCTTTCTCGACAAGATATCGAAAAATTTCATTGGAAAAAGTTGCTTAGAATTGAAAATTATGTTCCTATGCCAATTTTCAAAATAATTGGCCTACTTTGATTTTTGTCCACTTTATTACCTATAAGAAGGTGAACTATCCTTGTCGTTTAAAATATCGAAAAATTTCATTAGATAAAGTAATTCAGAATAAAAAAGTATGCAAGACTGCGAAATTTGGACTCAATCGGCCCTACTATGATTTGTTTGAAATAATAAATAAAATAATAATAAATCCAAGTAGGCCAATTATTTTGAAAATTGACACAGGGTCCTAGTTTTCAATTCTAAGCAACTTTTTATAATGAAATTTTTCGATATTTTAAACGACAAGGATAGTTCACCTACCTATAGGAAATGAAATGGACGAAAATCGAAGTAGGCCAATTATTTTGAAAATTAGCATAAGGACATAATTTTCAATTCTAAGTAACTTTTTCCGATGAAATTCGTCGATATCTTGTCGAGAAAGGGCACTTAACCTACACAGAAAATAAATAAATCGTTCCTGTCAGGGCCTACTTTATTTTTTAAAATTAAAAATTTTGTGAAAATTATTTTCTAGGCAAGCATCGAAAATTTTTTGACTTTTACACCTCTCGTTTCACTTATCCTGGGGCACGCACTGTACAATAGTTTACGCGTTTTGGCATAATGCCATCATCAGAACTATATATATTTCATTATTTATAACATTACACATTTTACTGTAATTTATAAATACCTAATATGTATCATTAATACGTTAAAATATTTAAAATAAAAATAATTCTTAGTTGTGTGCATATAATAATATAAAAAATTACACAGAAAAACGTCTAACAAACATTTTAAAATATTTTAATGGCTAATACTGTAGTGACTGGAATGGTCGGTGGGCTCCTTAAGCCAGTGGGCCCTGTATCATTGATACAGCTGATACAGCGGTAGTTACGCCACTGCGATTTTTCAAAGGATTTTTATGCCTCTAGTTTATTCGTAACAAATAATATGATCTTTGAATTTTTTTATAAAGTGACTATGGACTCAGAGATCTGGTACCTAATAATAAATCAATAAATGAACTTACTAATTTAGATATAAAATTAAGGAAGCCGCTTGCTGTAAAATGTAAAATTAGTGGAATATATTACTGATGTAATTAATACTTCTTTCGTGTTCTAACGCGACTTTTTAAGCGAAGGTGATTAAACTGACTCGGCACGTTTCGGAACTATCCCGA
The DNA here is from genome assembly GCA_963920635.1 of Pseudeuparius sepicola. Taxonomy (NCBI): domain Eukaryota; kingdom Metazoa; phylum Arthropoda; class Insecta; order Coleoptera; family Anthribidae; genus Pseudeuparius; species Pseudeuparius sepicola. The sequence continues at coordinate 10,542,238 of OY987300.1, read as the reverse complement.
AATTTCATTTTCCGGTGACAAAAAGAGCAAAAACGAGCAGGAATTCGACGGGAGAGGGTTAGGGATTACGAAATTAATGGCATTTTATCCGCGCAATTAAGAGCCCGCTTTATTCGGTTTTAAATATGCTGGATACTCACCCCGAATATTTACTAATAATAATGGGCCGTTAATCCGTTGGTATGGATGGGGTAGGTATGCAAATCTGATTTAGAGGTTTAGAGATACGTCCAATAGGGAAATATTTGTTATGGGTTTTTCTTTTTGTTAATATTTGTATGTATTTATTTTCGATGAAATCAGAAGGCCAGAATCAGTATCAAAATGTAGTAACAAAGTGTTGTTTATGTATCCTTATTTCATACTTTTTTTTCTCAAAATATATACCACGTTTTCAAAAAGAACTAAAGAAATATTAAAATAATACAATGATATAAAAAATGGACGTTCTTCGAATCTTTATGGGACTAGGAAAAATTGCTTTATACCATTTATAGTCCCTTATTTTTATAATTATTATAATATTGTATTATACTATTAGCCCTTTTTAAAAACGTGGTATATTAAAAAAAATGTTTTTTAAATTCCATTATTTTCGGCTTTTTAGTTTTGTGTTCGAAATGTTTAAACTTTATTTATTTATTTAACTTATTTTTATTAACAGCATATGTCATGAGCTTATCTGTTCACAAGTTTCCACTAGTCAAATGTTTTTATGTAATATTCATATACAGGGTTCCCAGGTTTTTTGATCGCGACTTTTCACATTTTATAGAAAAAGCCATTGTAAGGTGGATTGCTCATATAAACATAGGTCCTAAAGCTCGCCGTCTCAGAGACACAGGGCGTTGTAGTTCCCCTTTTGAAATTAAATTATGGCAATATCTCCCAAAATAAACAAGCTGCTGAACTGAAATTAGGCACTGGAGTGTTTTTGGGGACGGAGAATAAGCTGAAAATGTCAATTTCTACGTATCTCACCTGCTCTATTTTTGGATGGTGCTTTTACTGGTAACTTGTTTGAGGTTATCTTTGCGATACTTGCAGGTCCATCATTTTAGTTCATCTTTTTATTCTGCAAGAAAAAAGTACTCTCGTTTCATAACGATAAAATCAACCGTTTGCATGGAAATTGGCAAAACATGCCCCAAAACACCTGTTAACTCCAACATTCGAAACATAAAATTTTTGCTTACCACTTTCAAATGCTACAGGTCAACTGTACAGACAAAATGCTGCAAAAAAGCCAAATGGACATGGGTCAAAACACCACTGCCTTTCTTGAAATAGGGTGTCAAAATTTTGTCAAATTCAATCCTTTCCATTTTGAAAGCGAATAATTTTTATTTCAATGTTCATTTGGATTTTTTTTTACTTTAAATGGTACAGTTGATCTGTAACATTTGAAAGCGGTAGACGAAAATTTTATGTTTCGAATGTTGGAGTTAACAGGTGTTTTGGGGCAAGTTGTGTCAATTTTCAACTAAAACGGTTGATTTTATCGTTCAAGAGTACCTTTTTGTTGCAGAATAAAAAAGTGCTCTAGAATGATGGATTTGCATGTCCAAAAAAATAACCTCAGAAAAGTTACGAGTAAAAGCACACGCTCAAATTGAATTAACCCATTATTTTTGAGAAAATTTCTGGAATTTTTCACAATATTGCAGAAACAATTGATTTTTCAAAATTGATCGAATTTATCTCTTTCTTAAAGTAGATTAATTTTTATAAAAAAGTATAAGTTGAAAAATTAGGGTTAGGTATACAGGGTTTTTTTTTAAACATGCGGCAACAAATATTAGGAGATATTCCTTGGGTCAAAATAAGAAAAAAGTTTCTATAAACATATGTCCAGAACCACTTCCGAAATACAGGGTGTTAAAGATTTGTAAAAAGATCGGTTTTCATTAATACGAATATCTAAGAAATGCTTTGGCCGCTTTTATAAAAATTTATACCTACAGTTTGTTAATAATTTTATGTGGTGGTTTTTAGACATATTAGAGTGATCCAGAAATTTCAGCGTGAAATTCAGGGAAATGTTGCTTGGAATTGTACACAAAAACAATAAGGCACTTTATACTACAAGTTGTTGTTCCTTAATTTTTTATCGTATGTCGCTTCGTTTTTAGAAAAAATAAAATCCGAACTTTTGCACTTTTGAATCAAAAATTATTAAAATGCACAACAAAATAAAAAGTCATCAGAGGATAACCAACCGTTGTTAAATGACAATTTGCCCCAAAAGTTCTATCACTCTTCCAGATTTGAAAAAAATCAAAAATTCAAGGGAATCAAGCTATATACTATATAGAAGATAATGAAATAGTAAATTGACGAAATTACGTAGGTATATATAAATTAGGACATAAAAATACGTATCTTAATGTATGTATACAGGGTGTCCCAAAAGTAAACGTCATCCCTTGGAGGGCTAATAGGACTGACCCGCATATCAAAATATGAATTACTTGTAATTTGTTTCGTTCTAAATAAATACCTGTCACTTTAATTTAACAAAAAGTGTTTTCATTCGTCTTCCTAATAACCGAAATAATTTCATAATGAGCTCCCGTTACAGTAAAATAGCAATATATTTTGCAATAAAAATTTGAATCTTAGAATATGTGCCGAATTTCACGAAATCCATAAAAGTGCCAATATCTCGAAAACTAAGGTCATATTTTGATATTCGGGTGACCTATGTCAGCCCTCCAAGGGATGCCTTCAATTTTGGGACAATCTGTCTGTATAAAAAATTACATCAAATTACAATTCTTTGGTCGCCTAAAAAGTCTATCAATTAAAACTTCGTAAACTCTGTGCAACAATGCTATCGTTGCTTGCATGTTCTCAAAGCTATAGAATACTTCTTGCCTGTGACGTCACGACACATTCCCTGTCTACCTCCAAATCGTAGAAGGCCTTGATTGCATGTGCCAGACGGGCTCTGTACGATGGCGCCCTCTCATTTCGTTCTCAGTCACTGTTCATGCTCTACGTGGGTCGGTTGTATGCTTCTCTCCAAATTTTCCCGCGAACGTGGTTTCTTAGTAAAAAACATCACCATTTCGGGGATTAAAACATAAAGAAAATGAAATTGGCAGATTACTAGTTAAATTATGTGTCTCTGTGTATAGGTGGTACTGGTGGTAGAATAGCATAATAAAGCGCGAACTATTTGAACGCTAAAATTTGGTGTTTTGTAACTTTGTATATTAGTGGGAGACGTTACCAGTTGACCTGTTAAAAAGCGACGACATTTTAAAGGTAACTTTAGACTCTCTAGAGCATAATTGTCCCGATAGATAAAGAAATCCGTAGAAAATGCGGAAACTTTGCCATATTGTAAATAGTTTATCATGTCGCGAAGGCATTTGAAACTTCCCTAACAAACTTGTTTAAAAAGATTATTGGACTAAAGTTTTCGCGAGACTTTGCGGAATTATTTCAAAGAAACTTTTTGTTATGAACCCAAGAAGTTCGAACAAAAAAAAAAACGGAGCACAGTTTGCTTTGTATAGTGAAGTTTAGATTATTACTGATTAAAACTAACGAAATTAGAACTAATTTTACAGAATTCTCCAAGCATTTGCAATTATTATTTCGTTCCACTTTAAGTTAAGTCATGGAGCTTTTACGAAAAGATGCTTTGATACGCAGGGCGTTCAAGAAATAGTGAGAACTGTATGGAAAACCGATACAAAAAGTCAAAATTTGATATAGGTAGGTACCTTAGCAAATTAAGATTCTATGGAGAGAAATATAATCAGTAGGAGTATTGTGGACAATGGACACACCTACCTAGTCATCTAAAAAGTACATAGAAACAGTCATAAATAAATTATTTATTTAGTCATGTAAGGCTGTAATTTTGTAATTTGTAATTGAAGTAAAATTACAGGTTAGGCTTCGTATAACCGGTGGCCTAATGCATGTGCCACAATAAAAAGTACCTATATAGATTGCGTGTCAGCCGTCTGATTTTAATCGTTGTATGTTAGTAAAATCGATGAAAGCGTCAGTGGATTGTATTTTCCTATGAATATATTTTTAAATACCGGCACATAGGGAGAAATGGGACAAATTTATATTGTATTGACCCCAGAAGTTTTCTATTGGTGTTAGATAAAAAGATAAAATACCGAGTATAAATGGTATGTCGTGACGACGACATTAACAGCAAATTATTTGCTTTAATAAAATTACATTGACATACATTCACAAAAGAAAATCAGATATCTATAATATAATACCTATTTATTATTCTTATGCAGGTATACTACTATAAATATCTATACCAATACATACATGTCATGTACCTAGGGTATTGTCCAGGCACCATTCGATTGGGGTTAATGTAAATTTAATTACAGAAATGCCCATATATTTTTTCATATTATGTGAATTTTTTAGGCATGAAAAATCGAACCTAATAACAATAACATTCCTTTAAACGTTTTCAGTACCTATCAATAGTGTTTTCATCAAATTTAACTGAAAAATACTTCATCAAACAACATAAATTTAAAGCGATAATATCATTTTCTTTGGAAGAACACATGTTTTTATTGATAATAGTAATAAAAAGTTAGTATTGAAGCTAGTGACGAAATAGTTGTTTACATTGCAAAATTTAAGTGCACTTTTTTGGCCGAACAGGCCAAAAATGAGCTTACGCGTCATGTAATGCATTACATTTTTCTTGTTACTGACAATTTCATATTATAGGTAGATACTTTGAATTAAACTTTTAATACACTACACAGATAGAAAGAGATACTTCAATCAAATAAAATTTATTTAACTCGAACAAATTTGATTTTTGTATATAGTGAATTCTAGAATAACTTTAAATAAAACATTTGCTTAAGCAACATTTAATTTGAGGCAAATAAAATATTATTTGGAAGAAGCTAATCGTTATTACCATGAATTGAATAATAATAATAATAATAATAATAATAATTCTCACCCTCACAATACTCCAAACTAGGAGTACCCCAGAAGCAACCACATGCTTGTGCGGGGGAGGGGGGCAATTATTTTGTCTTCGTTGCCATTTGCGGCTAGGGCCGACTTTTTCCCGATAGAACTAGGATAGCATTCGCTAAAGTACAGTGAGTGTAGGACAATTAGTAAATCACACGGATAAAGCTATTTAGGAGCAATACCGTGAACCCACATTTGCCCAGCGCTCTTGGCCATAGCGGCGTTTTTCTTTAAAGACATACTATCCATGCGCCTGTCCCGAACCAAGGTCGATCGAAGGCAGAAAAACATGCAGTCTAAAAAGTCAGCGCCGGTACGAGCGACGCCACCGCGGCCCCTTGATATATTTAGGCGGAACAAAATCTACAATTGTTAGTTGTTTCACGTCCTTCAGTGTTCATGTTGAAAATTCACAGGGATAGGACATAAATAAATAAATGCAACCTTTTAAAACAATTGCCTACGTTTCGTCAATATATTTTGACTTTTTCAAGGCTAAAAAAACACAACATGACTGTAATGACAAATTTAAAAATAAAAAAGAAAAAACAGCTCTGGCAGCACATCATTTTGAGGAGGGCCATCTATTTGACTATGACAATGCCAATATTTTAGATAGAGAAACAAACTGGTTTAAGAGAAATGTTAGCGAGATGATACATATTAGACTTAATGAGACTGTAAACTGTAGAACGGATACACAAAATTTGAACTTAGTATATAGTAATTTGTTGGATTTATACAAAAAAAAAAACGCGAGATAACGAACTGATATTTGAGGTGAGATCGCCACTCACATGCGGACACACTGTGTATATGAACGTACCAATTGTATTATTATTTTTTCCCCATTCAATTCAAAGAAACTATCCTCATTCTATCTTTCCTGCTCGAGTGTGTGGTTCCATTTTCGCTTTATTTATTTATAACGTATGCATTTACGGTAACAATGTGTCTTTCAATTGTCTATATGGTCTTTAACAATGTTTTCATAAGTGCTATAATATTCTACTGATTTAACTTGGTGAGTTTTTTACTTTCTTGTTCGGTCTGTATTGTATTTCGTCTTTTTTTTCTGTAGTTCTTACGACATTGTGTTTTTTAGCCTTGAAAAAGTCAAAATATATTGACGAAACGTCGGCAATTGTTTTAAAAGGTTGCATTTATTTATTTATGTCCTATCCCTGTGAATTTTCAACCTAAAAATCTACAATGTTGAAAAGCATTTTTGCAAAGCAAATTTGAATAACAAATATACAGGCAGTTCCATTCTGCAGGGAGTCAAAGTTAACCAAATAGGAATTTTAAAGGCATCTGCCAAATCAAGTGTACCACGGAATCCCCTCAAAACAGTTGAATGGTCAATAGAACTACTCAAGGTGTTGGTGTGCAAAGGTCCAATACAAAATATACAGAGTATTCTTATCTTCTTATCTTATTTTTGGAACTTTATACGGGTCAAAAATCGAGTACATCAAAGCCGCTCCACACACTATAAACGAACTGAATCTAAAAAATACAGAATCCTGTCAATCAGTAAGTCCATATCAGTTAAGGTGGCTGGTGTGCCACAACAGGAAAGCACAGAAAATGTATCATCTTAGAGAGTGACTTTGTTGAGAAAGGTCCAATAATTTAAATTGTTTTTTTTTTGTTAGTTGGCATTTTGTAAAGAAATGGCATTACTTTTGTGTTTATCAATATTTTTTTCAATGATTCCAGAGAACTCTCTTGATCCGTATAAGTTTCATAAACTTTCAGGATTTTGAGATGGCTCAGAGAAAAATACCCTGTATATTTTTGAGTGGTCATGTTGACTATTCAACTGTTTTGAAGGGATTCCATGGCACACTTCACTCGCTAGATGCCCTTAAAATTCCTATTTTGCTCAAATTTGACACCCTGCAGAATGGAACTCCCTGTATATTCTTTATTCAAATTTGGTATATTGTAGAGGTTTTGGGGTGTTCTGAGATTTTAAATAAAAAAATTGCTAAATGGTTTTTCGTGAAAATTGGGGGTATAAAAAAAAAACGCAGCCGGCCCTGGATTTTCTTTTTGAAAATGGTAGGAAGGTCAAAAGAAGCGGTTTTTGAAGGTCTTTCAAACAAAAAAGGTTTAGGCGATTACCTCGAAAAATGATTTGTACAGTTTTAAAGTTGGACACCCAATAACAAAATAATGTTTTAACCAAAAGGATAACATAACAAACATAAAAAAGGTTTAGGAGTAGGTACACAATTTGCAGGGTGGGCGTTTTATATAAATCACCATTATATTTAACTTCCAGATTCAATATAGTCATGGCGATGACTTTTCTAGTCCGGATTTTTCCAACAAACTTGCACGAACAGCCGCAGTATAAACTTTACGAATCCCTCATTCTGCCGGCCTATATTTTAGCATCGCACCGAGCTGTTTTAAATCGTGTGATCGATACGATTAATTTCGTTTCAAAGTCTCCCGCACTATAATTTACCGCCGTTCTTTCGCGAATTTCTAATTAGTTCCATTCGGCGATGGCGACGAATGGCTTTAACATGGAAATTTCTGAGCTAAAAGCCTTTTCAGAGAGGGCGGCTACTTCCATTTCTAGCTTTCCGTTAAATGAAATATACGTACTTATGCCCGGAGTGGGATTTCTGTATGGACTTTATTCACCTGAAATTTAAAGCTAAGATTTAGTCAGGATCAAACGAATTTAACAAACTACATAGAAAGAGATCTTTCGCACTTCTAAAACCATATGCCCAACTATTTCAAAACCTAAGAAAGATAATCCAACACCCAACTAACACTTTTAACACAGTAGCATAAGCTTCCCGATTTTTCAAATACGGCCCTGTGCCACCTGACGTAGAATAGCTTCGATAGGTGCTTGGCTGAATCGAGAAATAAAGGGTGCGGTTACTGTAAGTATACTATACAGTGGTAATGCCAATTATTGTTTGGACTACCATAGTATTTTTGTAAAAATAATAAACTTAAAAAATAAATGGCACATCAAAAATCATTACAATTTGTTTAAGGTACGTAAAAAACGAATAAAATGTCCGATATTCTTAGTTTTTAAATTTGCCTGCATATACATCGTGCAAAATTGTATTTGAAAAATAAAATTTAAATATATTTTTTAATATACGACGTTTTTTAAAACAATTAAAATAATATATACAATTAAAATAAGTAATAAAATAGTAAAAATACATACAATTAAAATAATATAAAATGCGTGGGGCGCATGCAATAGATAATAGTAAGGAGTGTAGAGGATAGCTGTATTTGAGAAAACTTTTGCAGTGCAATACAATTTATTGCTAATAACTGTTATACTTTTTAGTCCGTTTCTTTTTATATTATTATATTATTTTATTATAATTTTAGTATACCTTTTAAAAACGTAGTAGGTATATTAAAAATATATATTCAAACTTTATTATTTTCTGCTTTTTAGTCATGTGTTTGAAATTTTGCAATCGATTTTAAACATCTTGATAAGATTATGACAGAGGCATTTGTCAAATTTCAGATTTATTTCAGTTTCTCTTCAGCAGATCATATTTGAAATAGAAGATTGTTATACCTTCCTACCAATAATAGATCAATCTGTTTAATTGTTATTTTCTCGAAAAATAAAATAAAGGAGTCAAAATTAATGTCATAAGATTTTTGTTTAAATAACAAAATAAATGAATTTCAGATCCTGCTAACTTCTAGTTGTCGCATTCTTGCAAACTGTTAAATAAATCGCTTTATTTTATTTAATATTAGTATTTTTTGTAATAAAAATAACATAATGATAATATTGCATTGTCGAACAGTTATAAGCTATGGTTAATCCTTAAAGTCTCTAGCTCAAAGGGAATTTAGTTTAAAATCGATTCCAAAATTTGACGAATAGACAAACAGTATTAGGAGGACAAGAAAACGTTGTAAAATTAACTTTATATTTTTCAATAGATCTCTTAAGGTGGAACTCGCAGTTTAATAAAGTAGCAATCCTTTGGACCCGTTTTTTTCCGTTATTTTCCAACCGATCTTGATGATTTTTTTCATTGTGTTCAGAAAAGTAATAGCAAGAGATTGATGGTTTTACTTTTTTGATATTCTTATTTATTTATTCAAAAATCGTATTTCTAGGCCGAAAATCAAAATTCTAAAAGCATCAATCGATCGGTACAACGTTTCTAAACACTTTCCTTTTTTTAAATTGGCAAAAAAGTGAAAAATGACAGTAAAAAATGGGATTTAGTGACATTTTCTTTCTTTTCTTCGGCTGGCTAAATAAATAAGAATATCAAAAAAGTAAAACCACCAATCTCTTGCTATGACTTTTCTGAACACAATGAAAAAAAAATCATCAAAATCGGTAGGAAAATAACGGAAAAAAACGTGTCCAAAGGATTGCTACTTTATTACACTGCGTATGTCTGCAAGTTCCGCCTTGAAGTACAGTGGAAGATTTCCAATCTTATATGTCTTTTTAAAGATCATATCCATTCCCTTGTTTGCCAAGACTGTTCTCTAAAAGCCTGTCCTGTCTTTTTTTAAACATAAAACTTAACACTAAGTACTTGATTTTATTTTTAAGGAGGACCCGGGTATTTTTTGGTCTCATAGCATTGTTTTCATAACCAACAAACAAAAAGTACGGTTATACATAAAAAACGCTACAAATGTGATATTTCAAAAACAGCATAAAATGAGTATACAGTGTGTCCCACATAAGATGTACCACCTCCTTAAATTTTTTTATTTTGCTTTAGGCCTTTTGATTTCGAAATGAACTTATGTAATTACTTTGCTCCCCAAATAGTATATTTCATTACGAGTCTGGAAATAATTATTTTTCCGTGCGCGCGTGACAAATTCCCGTGTTCGGCTGTGCCTCACACGGGAAGTCGTGCAAGCACGGAAAAATCTATTTCTGGACGTGTAATGAACGATATTTTTTATTATACTTCTTTGAAAACGGAAACTTAAAACATTTTATCGGCATATTATAATAAATTTAATTGACAAAAAATAAACAATGCAGACAATATAGTGTTTGGTATGTATAATGCGTTTCCATGGTTACTCTCAAATTATTTCAAAGGTGCTTTGTTGTAAATTAGTTATTGTCAGATAAGGTGAATAAAACGTCAAAAATATTACAGAAATGTATCTAAATATTGAAACACTTACGAATTAAAATACAAAATAGGTACATGTTAAATATCAGAAAGCAAATAGAGTTTCTTAAATTTAGTTTACTTTGCTGTATATTTCTATTTTAAAGCCATATATTCGGTATTTTTATTCAGCGCACGGAAAGTTTTTCCATGCGCTGTTTCCGTGCGCTAGCCCGAAAAACCCCCTCTTTCATTATTGCTAAAACAGATGAAAATAAGGTGTTTTCAAAGAAGTATAATAAAAATTAATTTTCTAGCTTCAAGTTTGTGCTTTATCGATTTTAAAATTACTTCACGATTGGAATTTCAAATAAAGTTTTCCCTACAACGTATCTACATATCGATACATAATAGCCGTGAATACACGGGTATAACTTGTGGCGCCTACGGCCCACGTATATGCGGCCAGATTCTGTTGTATGTGTTGTTTGTGTTTGTGCGAATTGTTTATACAGTCCGAATTGATCGTCTGTGGCATTGTAGCCTAAACTCTGGGGCCATTGTTTTAGACCACGCCCTGCGGGGACAACAATTTCAATCGTCTGCGTACAACATTATATTTAATGAAAAAAAAAAAACAACTTTATATAAGCTAGAGTTCCTGGATTGGGATAGTTAGTACAATAATGTCACTTTTTAACAGAAAATATAATTTTTCAAAAGTCACATCAATTTTGTGGATGAAAAATAATTTGGGGTAGATTCCATATGGGCGTAACGAACTTCTGACCACAGGAATATCTATTATTAAAGTAACGTTGACCTTTTAGAAACAATGATCTTCTAAAAATCTCTTATTTGACCTATTCCAACTATCACCCACTTCAAACATATAAAAGGTCACTAATAAGAATAAATTAAAAGTAAAAAAATATTTTTAAAAAAAGCTTTTATTTAAATGCGCTAAAAAGAATAAAATAATCTTTTCTTTTAAAACTTTTACTATCAACTTATAACGTCATTCCACAATTTATATGATATAAAAGCTTGTCGCGAGATTTAAGTAGTGGTATTTACTTAGTTTGAAAACTTAAATCTCGCGACAAGCTTTTATATCATATAAATTGTGGAATGACGTTATAAGTTGATAGTAAAAGTTTTAAAAGAAAAGATTATTTTATTCTTTTTAGCGCATTTAAATAAAAGCTTTTTTTTAAAATATTTTTTTACTTTTAATTTATTTTGTAATTTTTAGTTTGGCCAGGTGTCTGAGTCTATTCATCTCAGTTAACGCATCATTGTTGCAAGGTCGTTTGCCGGTTAGTTTAGAACGGTCTAGCTCTTCAATGAGGAGACCTTCTAATGACCATCTTGGGTGTTCCGCCATGTTGGATTTAGAATGACGTCACACATATAATCATGCATTGTCATCCAAATTAAACGTGTGTACAAAATTTCAGCTCGATCGGTTGAAATTTAACTAGTCCGCCATCTTGGGTGTTCCGCCATGTTGGATTTAGAATGACGTCACACATATAATCATGCATTGTCATCCAAATTAAACGTGTGTACAAAATTTCAGCTCGATCGGTTGAAATTTAACTAGTCCGCCATCTTGAGTGTTCCGCCATGTTGGATTTAGAATGACGTCACACATATAATCATGCATTGTCATCCAAATTAAACGTGTGTACAAAATTTCAGCTCGATCGGTTGAAATTTAACTAGTCCGCCATCTTGGGTGTTCCGCCATGTTGGATTTAGAATGACGTCACACATATAATCATGCATTGTTATCCAAATTAAACGTGTGTACAAAATTTCAGCTCGATCGGTTGAAGATATCTGCTTCAAAATTGAGTTGCAAGATTCCACCCGAACAAATTACATACATACATACATACATACATTGCAAGTTAAATAAAAGCTTTTAAAAATAATTTGGGGTAGATTCCATATGGGCGTAACGAACTTCTGACCACAGGAATATCTATTATTAAAGTAACGTTGACCTTTTATAAACAATGATCTTCTAAAAATCTCTTATTTGACCTATTCCAACTATCACCCACTTCAAACATATAAAAGGTCACTAATAAGAAAAACTCGACATCGTAAAGTATCTATTAAAGTAGGTCCGTGATACACGCGCCCCATCTATGAGGTGAGGAATATACTAAACAAATGGCGGGTTATTTGAAAAGCTCCTTCTATTCATTTGATTACTATTTCCTGTTACTAAATCGTATTTTTTGGCAAAATCCACAGTTTAATTATGAAAAAGTAAAAAGTGTAATGAAGGTCACAATTAAACTGTACCGAACAATGTCTAATGTAGGTAACCTCCTGCTCTGGTTTCTGTCCAGTTCCAATAATTTTATCAGCTATTAAAGATTGCATGGCCTGCATAAATTACTACTACTTTTTGGATACAATCCAAAATACATAGTTTATTGGCGGTATTATATTATGCACATACTTAATTATAATAATTATCATTATCCATTTATTCTATAAGACATCTTCTTTGCGCTTTTCTCTAGGGTTTTCTGTAATAATAATTCTGCAGAACATTTTGTGATACTGGAGTCATTTGAAATAGTTTCCAGAGCTTTTATAGAAGGCCTGCAGTCTTGATCGATGACGACACACACTCAGACCGATTCTAACTAAGATATTCTATGCGTTGCGGCATTTTTTTCAGCCATTTTTTTTATTTTCCATATTATTTATTAACACATACCATAAGAAACCGAAAAATGTTATGCACAACAGAAAATAAATCATTCTAAACAATTAAATTTGCAGTAATAAACATAATAAGCTCAATGAAATTCAACAATTATTAAAGGTGGCTTTATGCAGCACTCATAACTTCCCTATCATTCTATAGACCAGATTACAGTAGATTACAAAGATAAAGTGGGTTATAATTTTAAGAAAATGAAAACTGCATAAAAACCTCGTGCAACAAGCAACATTATTAACATGTATCTTTTTATTAATGATAATAAAGAGGCAGTGAAGTGATAATACGTAGAATAAAAAACGTACTAAGCTCAAAGAAAATAAAAAAACACTTACACTTACAGGCAAATTGCTTTAGCGCTTAAGTACGTAGAAATAAATATAATATAATGAATGAAAATAAGAAATATCACTTACTCGCTAATTTCTTTAATTTTCTCTCAGCCTTTTGCGCCAATATTCTATCATTTTGAAGCTTTCGATAATTATTGAGATATATGTTTGCCAGTGTAGCCAAACATTTTACATTTAACTGATGATAGGATACTCGGCAAGAACAATTTTTGCCTTCTGTTAACAACGACATATTTTGCAGAATTTTGAGACTTTCCAGTAGTTTAACAAATCTGTAATTACGTATTGCCCCTGTTTTTTTTTTCAATTAAATGATAATATAGGGCCTGAATACCTGAATTGCGAAACACTATATAAGAAAGGATAACTGAATATGAGGATTTGTAGCTGTATATGCACGAACACCGTGCCGTAAAGCCGCTTGCCTCGGTACGCCTCGACTGAGAATTGAGAGCGTGAACGAGGCGTTTGGCGAGGCCTGACAGTGTGACGTTGCAGAGGAGGGGAGGCGATGGCTGCAGGCCTTCTATCCCGTGTGCCTCGGCTAAACCATATTATTTTCGCCATACCAGGTATTTGGTTATTTGTAATAATCGGGCAGCTGTAACTAATGCTTGAAAAATGCAATATTTTACATTTTTCTTTTGAATTATTCGACAATGGTATTCATATTTACGCCTAATAAGTTTTCTTATAGAGGGAAACCAGACATACACTGTTTCAGTTTCCTATTAAAAGAAAAATACTCCGCCCATGGGTTCCCATCATTTTTCTTTAATTTGACATAAATCATAACCTAAATACAAAAAACCTCTAGTTTGACATAACCTACAGTTTCTATGGGAATCTAAAATTTTTGCAGGGGTAGATAAAAGATAGAAAATAACCTAGCTATCTCTTATATAATGCCCAAAATCGGCGAATAATGACACTAACTCTCCCTATCCAGGAACCCTAATATACTATAGTGCCCACGTTTGTATTAGATGTTAGTTGGTCGAGCGGTATGTTTAAAGGTGGTCTATAAGTAATTTATTTTGGTGTGGGTCTAAGAATTAACGGAAACAACGGGGAATTTTAATACACATATATAAAAATAGATATAGTACGCCTATGGTGTATAAAATATGAGTACATAAATATGGTAAAATAATCGATGATAAAAGGTACAGTTGAATAATTAAAAATATTACAGACTGAAATCACAATAAAAGTTTGTACAAAAATGTTATTTACTAGTTTCCCTTGGTACCAAACCTCGGTGGCGAACAAAAATAGCTTATTTCAAAAAGAATTCTGCTGAGAATAAATGTAGTTTAAAATACTTCATATAAAGTTATAAGGTTTAGGTATATGGTATACAAGTTAGTTAGCCTGATGTCACAAACGGTAATGAAGTACAAAGTTATGAAAAATGCTCAAAAATGAAAATATAGACACAAACCATTACTAATTCGAAATTGGCACAAAACACAATCAAAATACCCAAAGTTAGCGTAAAATACTAGTATTGTGCTTAAACGGCACAGTTATGTTTCTAGCTATAGAAAAATACTCCAAGGCGCTTAAACTATTTACTACGTTCCAATAAAAATAAAAATAAAATTATTTAGTTACTCAATAATAGGGCAGCTCAGACGTCAAAAATTAACAAAAACAAGATAGCTTACTTTTGGTCAGCTCAACGGACAGCATAGGTACTTACTGTTTTAAGGTCGGTTCTTGGTCTGACTCTGTGGCAGGCAAGGCAGCAGACTCTGGATGTTTCGGGCAGTACTTCACCTTACAATTGGTGGTCGGAGACTTCTCTGACTTTTGGGAGTAACCCCCTTTTATAGCAGCTTGGTTCTTTGTTCTCGCCTCGATTCCAGGATGTGCAGGTGTTCTTAATACATTTTTGTGGGCGAATGGAATGTATAAACAACATGGTTTTTCGTTTAACTTAATGTTCCTGGTTTCCGGTGGTTTAAATCATAACCCGATGATTCCTCGCAGAAGAATTTCAAGGATTTTACTTAATATTGTCACGAGTTATTTGATAAAATAAAATAAGAATTTTTGGTGGTACCTACGGGCACCTCTATTCGAGTAAGCTACATTTGTTTAAAATATGAAAACCCGACAAAACTTCAAGAATGTCAAAACTCCAGCAATGAATGTTTGATTTATAAGTTTAATCGGTACCAACAGCGCCAGAGCCGTTCTTTCATGAATTTCTAATTAATGCCATTTGCAAATGGCAACGCTGAAATTGCCAGACTGAAATAGCGCTTTCAGGGCAAATCCAGTTCCAACTGCGGTTTTCGATAAAACGACCGGACCGGGAGTGTTTGTGTTAAACGTACGGCATAACATAATCCTATGCGGCGTGGGTATGAGGCTAGATCACGTTCCGTGTATTGTTTGTGCTGGCGAATTGTTCGTACAATTGCGAGGCGAACGTTTATTGGAACATGCCTCTAAGCTTTGCTTGATTAGTTTCGTTCTAGTCAATGACGTCAAAACCTATAGACGTGGTGCCCCATTGTTAAAATGCCCTTTATTTTGACTCCAAGATTAAATATATTCATACTACTCTAAAAACATGCTACAAACAAAGACAGAAAGTCAACCATCAACCAACTATACACCCGGCGATTCGAAATAAGTTCGCTACGGCTCGACAAAAAGGGGCAATTTCTGACAATCTCGCGACATTTTTGGAATAATTTAATGGAGCGCTTAGATTGTGATTAGTTCTGGGCGTCAAGCGTTTATCAAAACAAACCTGTCTATACGTTCTGACGTCATTGGTTCTAGTGTACCTATACTAAAGGTAACTGATGCTGCGTTAAGACAATGAAAAGTGCCAATCATAAAACCCCTTTGAATGAAATTCTTGTCGAAATAAATAAATGCACAAAATTAAAAAAAAACTCAAAGTAGTTTCGATGGGTAGTAGGTAGATAATGTGGAGTGAAAATTGGAAAGCAATGCAATAAAAATTGTAGTTATTTTACAAGAACAATCTGGCAACTAATGCCAACACTCTATTTTGAAAGCGAATAATTTTTGGTAGATTACATTTTTGATAGGGAATTTTTCTAACATTAAATGAAACAAGAGTATCTAACATAATAAAAAAATGCACTAAAATTATAACCCAGCAACACCAAAAAGATATCCAAAAGATTTTGCATCCCAAAAATCACAGCAGTGCCAAATTTCAGTTCAACGGCTTGTGCATTTTGGTAGATATAGCTATAATTCAATTTCAAAAAGAACTTCAACTTTCTGTATCGTCATATTTTGGTCCCGTACTTCCGTTTCGGGATTTCCTATTCCCAATGTATCACCCTGTAGATTATATTTCTATGAACTTTTAAAACAGTTGAAAATTTGTGGAACTTATTATTATATTGTATGAATCAATTTTGGAGATTCTGGAAAATTAATTTAATGGAGAGAATTTTAGAACTTCTAAGTAATTAGGATTTAAAAAATTACGTTGAAATTTACTTTTTTATTTGACTCAAGGCAGACAAATTGGTATGTTGCTGATTAATAAGGTAGGTATCCTAGAGCAAAACTTGTTCCAATAATCATTGACCTCATTTGTAGAACAGAATACTAGATTAGACGATAATTCGGCTTCTATCTAACACAAAACAATACGTGAATCACGATCTAATTCGATACCTGATCCGTCGAAGATTATTTTATGCCGTACGTTTAACACAAACTCTCTCGGTTCGTTCGTTTCATCTAAAACCGCAGTTGGAACTGGATTCGCTATGAAAGCGCTCTTTCAGTTTGGCAATTTCCGCGTTCCAGCCCGACGTTGCCATTTCCAAATGGCATTAATTAGAAATTCATGAAAGAACGGCTCTGGCGCTCTTAAATTAATGGCATCGATTATAAGCCGCCTCAAACGGATGAAGGCCAAATCCGATTTGGATATATTCTAACATAGCCAATTAAATGCAACAGTAGGTAGCGTTATAGAAATTATACAATATTGTCTCATAGAAGCGGCTGTGGTTATAGTATTGTGCATCTATCTTAACCCGAGGCCAACGATAAAGACAGGCCATGGCGCTAACGCATAATCGCGTAGTCACGTGACCAACTTTGTCCTATACATATAATAAAAGGCATTTTTGGAGATAAGTAGAAAAAACAAATTTCGTAACTATTTGGCGAGTTTTCTTTCATCTATTACATTATTGGTTTATCCAGGCTTTGTCTAATTGATTTTTCAAAATTTTCAACCTGCCTCAGCTGTGTTGAGAGTTAAACGGCACTGCACTCAAATATTTTGGCACGTTCTCAACAATTGTTGGAACAGCACCTTCCTTTAGCTTAGGTGATATTCTCTATAAGTATTTTCCTCCCACAACACATTTGTCTAAAATTGTTTCACTTTCTTGAAAATGTGTTAGCCACACTTACTGAATGTTTTTTTTTTTTGGAAATTAAATCTCAGTTGGAATTTGACGAATCCATTTTTGGCGCAAATTTTCATCCCAAAGCAAAGCAAATATGTTGTTATGGTGACATTTTCATGATGGCTTTTGTAATATTGTCAACAAAGTGACATCTGTGGACCGATGACCAAACTATTCAAACTTACTTCTACTGAATCATAACAAATAAAGATAACATTATACAAAATACAGGGGACAATCAATAAAAAAATATACGAGGATTACTCGATAAGATAAACATTAGATAAATCAAAGTCCAATCGCCGAGTCGGCAAAATCTGCGAGTATAAATCCAGCACCAGCCACAGGCTGGGGATCAGTAAGCCCCGCTTATTAGCAGCTACTCGATCACTGACCACCCTCGGTGGTCTGACCTGGCAATGGATCCCGCTTAAATAGCCTCCTTGTTCAGGTCGGGCTCCGAGGAGCAGACGACAGCGCCCCTGGGCACTGTTGAAGACGTCAGTGGGTCAGTAGCGGCACCCCGCCGTCGCGTCGGGTCAAGGGCGCAGCTCGCGTCCCGGTCACTTCCACGTACTATCGGTCGCGTCGGTCCACAGTCCGCGCTACCTCCGCCATGGTCCAGATACTGTTAGAGGCATATCTGTGAGTGCAAGAATAAACATCACCCTAGTTTGTACCTGCTGTCGTTCTTCTGCGCTTCGCGACTCCCGCACCCAGTGATCCCGGCAAGCTGTGAGGGTTAATCCAACCCTCCGGCACACACAAGTAGTGTGTCACATGGTAAAGGCTCCGTGTGAAGGCACTCAGTTGTGACACGTGGTGGAGGCGCGCAGTCTTCAAGCTGCACCACGCGTCTCCCACGTAAACTTGTGTGACAATATGTATAATTATAATATAAACAGACCCAATATTTGGTATTTAGGTTACTTTTTTACGAAATAAAAATGGAAACTCACCTCAGAATACTGTAAATATTGACGAGGTCCCAGTTCATCGGCAGCATGAAAGGCCGAATAGGAACCGTATCAGGGCGTGGGTCGACAACGAAAATCCTCGAGTACCTACGTTAAAACACTGATTTATTTCGCACAAGGTGAATGGTGAATACAAAATACAAAAACCCAAACGTGGTCAACGGGAACGGCTTCCAGCCACCCGGACCGTCTGAACTCGCGAATCTCCCGTAAGCAGTTCACCCGTCTGTGTCTCAGGCTCCACTGTCCATTCCGGGGGGAGAATTCCCCTTACAGAGGCCATAATAACACCTGGTCGGTTCCCCTCCGCCAGGACACACGCGCACTGGACAAAAAAACTTGTTTCTAAATTATAAACTAAGACGTTTAAAAACACTTTAAACATTTAAAACTTCTCAAAACCCAAGCTGCCGCTTACAGTTATGTGACCAATTACATGTAACGTCGGACTAAGATGGTCACGTGATTTTTGTGCGCCATGGCCTGTGTTTATCGTAGGCCTCGATCTTAACCTGATTGGCAATATTAATATGGCAGACGTCCGGGAGGAGGGGCCCTTAACCGCCTAATCCCACCCATTAATGTTCCCCGGTATTAATCAGGGCCTACTATGTCTCCGATATGTGCTTGGAATTAAATTTCGGACAAATTGAGCTTCCGGTCACTCGGCGAAGCTCGGCGCTGAGTCGATTAAAAGCGTTGAACGTGACGTGGGGATGCATTTTAATAGACAGTCTAGCTATAATGGGAATACCGGGTGGTTTCAGTTGGAACTAGTATATTTAACTATTAGCAGGATTACCAGGATGTAAATAAATATCTACTGTTTGATAAAAAAATGCAGGATATCAAAATTTAAATTTTATTTTTGTTTTCTTCAAACAACTCTTGTAGAAATTAAAATATTTGCGGAAAATTTGCGAATTACACACATATGTCTGTTATTAATCGTTTTTTACCTATAAGTGTTGTGTCACATTTTTGTTAAAAAGTTGTCTTTCGTTTACTGAAATAATTCAGTCTACGATTTAACGAGTTAATAATAAAAATGAATGAGTTTGATTAGAAAAAGAGACAAGTATTTTCTACACAGAAAATATACGCCTCCGTGTAGCGTATATTTTCTGTGATTTACTATAGTGGTCCCAAGTGGTATAGAAGCCATAAAATTGAAAGGCGAACAAATTTTCTATTCAAAATTTATACAAAATGTAAAATTTTATAGGAAAAAAATCAAGTTTGCCCTTAAGTACGTCATTTGACATTCTTTTTAACCTAAAATGATAGATACATCAAAATTTACTTAAATCCAATAATAAAAAACATTATCGGAATGTTTTTGTATTATTATTTTAATGCGGGCTTTCTGTGTGACACTGAGTTTTTACTTCCATGTACGTATATTATGAAACAAGGATGTATTTTTGTAAATATCTGTAGTAATAATAAATAATAAAAGTTAAATATACTTTTTGTAATATACCACTTTTTAAAAAGGACTAAAAAGTATCAAATAATATAAAAAAATTGGCGAAAAAGTATAAAATAATTTCTCCTAACCCCA
This sequence comes from Pseudeuparius sepicola, assembly GCA_963920635.1. Classification (NCBI taxonomy): domain Eukaryota; kingdom Metazoa; phylum Arthropoda; class Insecta; order Coleoptera; family Anthribidae; genus Pseudeuparius; species Pseudeuparius sepicola. The sequence continues at coordinate 10,522,062 of OY987300.1, read as the reverse complement.
TAAAGATTCGAAAAATGTGGAGCGCATACAATAGATAGTAGATGCATGACCTTGATATTTTTCGCTTGATATTTTTTGCCTGATATTTTTCGAATCTTTATGGGGCAAGGAGAAATTATTTTTTTGAGTACGTTTTATATTGTTTTATAACTTTTAGTCCTTTTTAAAAAATGTGGTACATAGGTTATTTTCTGATTTTTAGTCTTGTGTTTAAAATTTTGTAGTCGATTATAAACATCTTGATCAGATAATAATAATAATAATAACATAACTTTATTTAGCAAAATGCTATAGAATATACATTTTTATAATAAATTACATATTACATAAAACTTACATATCTATTTTAAACATCAACAAATAACCATTTTCATTAATTAAGTTACTCAAAATTTTTTCTTTCAACTCCAATTTAAATTTTTTGAATAGAATATTTTTTAAACCCTTTTGTAAATTATTAAACAATTTTATACCTTTAAAAAATGGAATTCTGAGAATCTTTTTTGTTTTTATGTTCCGGAGAAAAAAATTAAATTACCTCTTGTTTTATGTACATGAATTTCATTTAATTTTACTACCAAACTTCTCAAATAAGGGGCAGACATATTAGATTTAATTTTGTATATAAATAATAAAGTTCTGTATTCTAAAAGTTTTTCAGCACTCTTCCAATTTAATTTATCCATCATATATACAGTTCTACTATACCGATCCCATCCTAAAATCATCCTCCCTATTTTGTAATACCTGCATTATATTAATATCAGATTTATTAGATAAAAACAAAATAGTACTACAATAAGTAAAATGGGGCAATATAACAGAATTATAGATTAATTAACTTGTCCACTCGCTCACATATACTCTCCCTTGCTAACATCAATGTTTTTTGAAATCTTTTTACAAATATAGTCAACACGTTCTTTAAATTTTAATTTTCTAGCTACTAATACCCATAAAAATTTAAAAATTTTTACTACCTCAATTTTAGAATTATCAATTTCAAAACTGCAATTTTCAATAAAATTATTGCATAGAAAATCATTCCTTAATACCATACCTTTGGTTTTGCAAGTATTTACATTCATTTTATTAACTTTCATTTATTCGCTAACATTACTCAATACTAAATTTATTTTTTGCTCTAGCATAAAAAAATCAATAAATAACAGTATCATCAGCAAAAAATGATATTTACATGAAACAAAAATATTTGATAATTCATTTAAATATAACACAAATAATAACGGTCCTTAAACACTACCTTGAGGCACACCTACATTTATTTATTTTTCTTTTGATATGCTTTTCCCACATTTAACAGTTTGTTTTCTAAAATATAAATAATTTTCAAACCATTTTAATACGTTGCCACATACAATACCATACAAATTTAATTAATTAGTAACTTGTTCCTATCTACTGTTTCAAATGCCGTCTTCAAATCCAAAAAAATTACACCAATAATTTGACCTCCATCTAATCCTTTTTTCCACTCATTCGAACATACTGTACTGCCGACTCGCTAACTATACAGGGTGAGTCGAAGTTAAACCGCCATACTCAAAATTTGAGTAGTATTTTTAAAAATAAATGGGGTTCTTCATATAACATTTTGTCCAAAAACGCTTCGTTTTCGACATACAGGGCGTCAAAGTTTTCTTTTAAAAACAGAAAAAAATTAGTATTTTCGGTTCCATTTATGCTATCGAGTTGAAAATTGCTACTTTTATGTTTTCTGGGACGGCGATTATGAATTTTCTATCAACTTTCTTCTAGCCGCTAGAGGGCGTTGGCTACGTCGTTACTTTCGAACAAAAGTGTTTTAAACTTTTTTGTCGTTGAAAAATCTGCATTCTAGACAGCGGAATATTAAATTACATTCGATTTTGAACAAAAAATGTCTCTTGTAAAAATACGAAAACCTTAACCGTTTTCATGAAAAACGCAATTTTGTGTCGCGGTGCGCGTGAATTCGAAAATCATGTCGAATTCGAAAAAATTAAAATTTCGTAGTAGGCTGAGAAATGGGATTTATTCATTTGGAATTCTTTATTTACAGTAGGTATTGTCCTAAATTAACAATTTTTGTGAAATTAGTAACCCACAATTGTTTTCAAAGCCTACTAAACGTTGAAGCGCTTTTTCTCTGTTTTTGCTAATAAAGTTGTCTTGGTTAAAGTTCTTTTTATTACTAATTTCACAAAAATTGTTAATTTAGGACAATACCTACTGTAAATAAAGAATTCCAAATCAATAAATCCCATTTCTCAGCCTACTACGAAATTTTATTTTTTTCGAATTCACGCGCACCGCGACACAAAATTGCGTTTTTCATGAAAACTGTTAAGGTTTTCGTATTTTTACAAGAGACATTTTTTGTTCAAAATCGAATATAATTTAATATTCCGCTGTCTAAAATTCAGATTTTTCAACCACAAAAAAGTTTAAAACACTTTTGTTCGAAAGTAACGACGTAGCCAACGCCCTCTAGCGGCTAGAAGAAAGTTGATAGAAAATTCATAATCGCCGTCCCAGAAAACATAAAAGTAGCAATTTTCAACTCGATAGCATAAATGGAACCGAACATACTAATTTTTTTCTGTTTTTAAAAGAAAACTTTGACGCCCTGTATGTCGAAAACGAAGCGTTTTTGGACAAAATGTTATGTGAAGAACCTCATTTATTTTTAAAAAGACTGCTCAAATTTTGAGTATGGCGGTTTAACTTCGACTCACCCTGTATATGACAGAGATGTGGCAAATTTCAGGTTTATTAATTAATTCCAGATCCTTCTTAGTTACCATTGCATGTGCTTATCGGTTCACAAATTTCCACTAGTCAAATATTTTTATTTAATATTCACATAATATTTATAATAACAAAATATCATAATAATAAATATTGCATTGTAATCCAGTTTTGAGCTATGTTTAAAATCGATGGCAAAGTTTCATGAACAGACAAACAGGAGGACAAGAAAGCGAGTTAATACAGGGGGATGTTTTTGTGCCGTAGCGGGTAAAGGATAATCAGTTAAAAAAGTTTAGATTTTGAAAATCTTTTTCGTTTGTAGTCAACCAAAATATAACGGAAATTTACATAAGTAAACAAACATTACGCCCGTGTACACAACGTTTATTTGTGATAGGTTATGTCCTGAGAAATGCCAATTTGGCCACACACCACTCACTTTCTGCGTTCTATTATTGTATACATAATCAGTCACTATACCCTAGATACTAATAAACAATTTATAAATTAACTCAAAAACACGAAAAATCTGCAAGTAAACAATCAAAGAAATTGACACACTGGGGTAAAAAACACAAACAATGTAGAGAGATTGAATGCGGGGTTGTCATGTTGGGCAATTTGAAGTGTCCGTTGACGCTTTTATTAAAATAATAATTAGCATACTATGATTATAGTACAATTTATTTTAAAATTGTTATAGAACAGAAATAACAGCTGCATTTGTTAATTTAATGTTATAGAAGGTGTGTTTTCATTTAATCCCATTATTAAACCATATATTTTCAAATGAAATGCTGTAAGCAATTTAGTAAGTGGCATCACTTGTTGGCTTGTTGATATTGGCTCTGTTTACTTTTTGTTCTTATTACCTCTATCCTTGGTTATTTCTCTGAGTTGGACCTCGAGGGTCAGTTGAAAGTTGAAACCCACTTGTTACAAAATATAAAACTGGATACAACAAAAACTTATGTCCTGCAAATCCGAGAAAATATTCTCCTAAATTATGGTTCCAGACCCTCAAATTATACATTTCAACATTACATAAGTATACCCAACTTAGTTATGGCTCTATTTATCTCGGAAACGGGTCGCATAGACGCCTCGTGTCCGGCAGCTGCACCTTAACCGGATTAGTATTAATATAGGTCGTCCGGGGGGGCCTGTAATCGCCTAATCCCGCCTATTAATGTCCCCCCCGTATTAATCAGGTCGGATTATGCCTCCGATATGTGTCCGGAATTAAGTTTCCGACAAATTGCGCTTCCGGTCGCCCGGACGACGCTGGCCGGCAAAAGATGAACGAATGACAATGTAGAGAGGCGGCATAGACGTAACTAGGTCGTATTTTTAGGGGGGGCTGATCAGGACCGGCTCAAGATTTTGCGGGGCCGGGTGCCGCATGAAAATGCGGGGCACCGACAAGGAATTATTTAATCCATTAAGAAGAAATTTTTGAAAGTCGGTACGCTACTTACAAAGGTATATTTTTTACATGTCATTCTGTACAATAGTAGGCCGGGGCTACGAGTTTGGATCACTTCTGTGACGTATATAGGAATTAATTTCGAGTGGTGGAGGGACAATTTTTGTGTTTTTTTTTAAACAAGGGCATTTAAAATAATTCTAAAAAATGCGCTGCAGGCGAAATTTTCAAAAAATTTGAAGAAAAATTACATAAAATTAGTCTTGGGAAATCCCAATATCTTCAAATTTACAAGCTGGATTGAATATTTTCAAATTCCGAAATGGGTTCGGTCCCGCCCTTCTAAATACGTTACTGATTGGATCACCCTGTACTACCCTTGAGGCCCTACACCCAAAAACGTTAATTTTAAGGCTTCAAAAAATAATGTATAGGTCTATCTACTGGTAATTTTGAATCATCTGTAATTCATTTAAGAAAAACCATTATGAAAAAGTAGAGGTTTCCGAGTAGAAACCAGAGAAAATATGTTGGGAATGTCTGCTATTTTGTGATGCAAGATAATTTACATAGTACGTATTATAACGAAACAACAATACACTGGATGAATAACAAAATAAAAGTCTGGAGTCTGCCACAGCAAAAGTACATTCTCCGACGCCCGTCTCGACTCTCTTTCTCTCGGCAGCAGGCACGGTGTGTTCGCTCTCGCTTGCGCGTGTAAATTTCAGTCGGATTTTGTGTGGGCACAAGGCGCAAGATTCCGCAAGAGCAAGCGATTGGTCGAAACTGGTGAATTTAAAAAGGCGCGTGCGGTGTTCGCCGTGTTGCGTAACGTTGCGTTGTTAGAATGTTAGATCTAAACTGTTTACGAGAAGCATATCTTCGCACATCCTTTACATTTTAGGGAGGGCTAATAGAAATGTAGGGGGGGCTAAGCCCCCCAGCCCCCCCCTAGTTACGTCTATGAGAGGCGGTCTGGCATTTATAGAAAAAGGTAAGAATTTTATGATGAGGGCATTGTGAAGAGATATTGTTAATTAACTGAGGAATACCGTGGTTTAATAATATTTGTTTACCTGTGGGTAATTTCTGTTTGTTGGTTGGCATTTTGTATAAAATACTTTTGTGTTCGTTAATATTTTATCAATAATTCCAGAGCAGATCAGTACAAAGTTCCATAACAATTCAGAATTTTGAGATGGCCTAAAGAAAGATAAACTGTGTATTTTGTATTGGATCTTTGCACACCGACACTACTTTCAGTGGTCGTGTTGACCATTCAACTGTTTTGAGGGGATTCAATGGCATACTTGCCTTGCCTTTAAATTTTCTACTTTGCTCAACATTGACTCTGTGCAGAATGGAAATCCCTGTATATTTTTGCCGTGTAAGATTTTAAATAAGAAAATCGCTAAATGGTTTTCGGGAAAATCGGGGGTGTAAAAATTTTAGCCGGCCCTGGCTTTGCATTTCAAAAATGGTAGGAAGGTAAAAAAAAGTGGTTTTTGAAGAAGTTTCGAAAAAAAAAAGTTCCGGCTATTATCTCCAAAAATAATGACTTTATGGGTTTGTATGTTTAAAAGTAGACAATTTATTTGTAATACAAGACATAACAATTTTCTTTAAAATTTTTGTAAATTTTATTATAAATAGACTAAAATCCATAGAGATGCTAAAGCATCACTGGCAATAAGCGACTAGACCGGGAGATAGTGACAGATTGTTGGACGTGATTTTACTCAGTATGCCTTTCAAAGGGCATTATGTTGCCTCTATTCTCACAATAATAAGGCATGAATCAGAGAGTCATCCTGGGTTGGTTCTTCATATGAAAAACTGAGTTTTCATTTTTTCGAAAAACGTGAGTTTTAATATTATTTTAGTCAGGCTGCCATGTGTTTCATAATGAAGTTCAAGATAGAAAATTCCTCGGAAAACGATAGGCATACCGTTAGCGTGGGCCCAAAGGGCTATTATTGTTACGTGAACTTGTATTTTCATAATTTCCATTTAATTTTTAATTGGCTTTTTCGCCACCATACTCATTAAAAGACAACTTTTTCAAGTTGCCTGGAAAATTCATAAATTCTTAGCAGTAAAACCGTTAAACTCAAAAAATAAAAAATTGTATTCTGATCTTTCCGAGAATAAGTCTTCCTTTTTTCTCAGAGATCATGTCGAATTCAAAAACCAAATTACAAAATAAATGGATCTGTTTGCGCCACAAATAAATTTTAGAAAATATTTTGAATAAATATATTGTTAAGTTTTGGTCATTGGACCTTGAATACGCCCTTATACCTATGTGGATAGATAGCTACTAGGTACATAATACTAAGAATATGGGGACATTTTGAACATTCCTTTCAACGATATTGGCACGGATACGATAAAGCAGTATGTGTAAAAGTATTATATTATCAACAAAGAAAGATTTTTTACTGCCTGTAATAATCGAAGAGTACAGGCTAAAAAGGATGAAGGTCCACAAACATCCGTATTTGAGATAGGTATGCCAAGTTATGGCCAAAAGGCATTATTTCCTGCCTAGCATACTATACAGAGAAAAACAGATGGCAGTACCTAGTAAAATGCGTTTTAAATTGGCTGTACTGGGTAAAAAGGATGAAGGTCCACTCGCTGTATGAAAAACGGATGAGAGTCCAAAATTCCCCCACTTTGTGCTGGCATTTCTAAGGTTATGTTATTTACATGTGGTTTATTTTATTCCAAACACTTCACTTTTCCTTGAAGCCAGAGTACCTCACATGCGTTTGTTTGCGATTTTTTTGCCATACCTACGTGTGTTACCATTGCATTTTTAAGATGTCTGAGAGTTATATGCTATCAGTGACTAAAAAAAGTGTAAATTTAGGACGAGTTTTTCTACTGTAGAAGCTCAACTCTATACTTTGAAAATTTACATGTAACTAAATTTCATTTATATAAAATATATATCTTAAATTAATATTGATTTTTTTGCCGACTTTCATCTTTTTTCCCCTGACTTAATGTGCTTAACTCCCTTTTACAATTTCTCTGGACGCCCATGTCAAAAAAATATTACTAACATACCAAAACAAAGAGACCCCTGCTAATATTTTAAAAATTGGTTACTAACAAGTCCATTTCTTAAAGAGATAGAGGGATTTAAACTTAAAAATTTGTTTTACTTAAAACTTTTGTTTTGTGAGCCTCATCCTTTTTAGCCTGCACTCTTCTATAAATAATGGATTGCATTTTTTTTTCGATTATATCCTTTGCCTGAAATGCCACTAAAACATTCTTTACAGGTACTAAAAAATCTTTCTTTGTTAATATTCTTGGCTTGACATTATAGGTTAGAATTTTCACGTTCGATACTTGCATTATGTCGTTAAAAATGTTGGTGGGTTGATCGACTTTTCAAAAAGATACACCGAGTAAGATGCAAAACATTCATTTTCAATTATTGCCTGGTATTGTTAAACAATTAAGCCGAAAGTGGTGGTAGGGGGCTGTAAGTTATAGAAAGCATGTTCAGCATCATTATTTTGACGAAAATTTGATAAACGGGAGGAAATTGAAACTTTATTGTATTAAATGCTCAAAATGTTGCCCATTCACTTCCATGCAATAATAAAGATTTTGTTCAAAACGCTGCCGAACATTGTGCAACATTTCAGGGGTGATTTGTCGACATTCGTTTATAATACGGAGACGCAGATCTTCTATTGTTTAACAATACCAGGCAATAATTGAAAATGAATGTTTTGCATTTTACACGCTGTATCTTTTTGAAAAGTCGATCGATTTTTGAAAATCTGATGCAGGTGTATAGAGAATTGAGAGACGTTTCCAAAGGTGTGCGACATGAACCCCCTTCCCATTTAATGTTTTTGTAGGGGTTCAACCCCTGCTCAGGGGGTTGCAGATAGATCTATCAATTTTATGCCAAAAGATGTCCCCCTGCCAAACAAAATTGACCTATTTTTGCGTTTTTCAAAGAAAAAAATTTCCCGGCCTTTACAGAGCCTGTTACGTTTCCGCTGGAACACCCTGTATAGGAAGTTCACGTAACCAACAATCATGAAAGGTTACCCTACCCCTAACCCCTTCTAGTAGCTGTAGAATAAGCCAAAGTCTCCTACATCTCACCGCTACTAACTAATATTAATTGGACTAAATAACACCTAGCCGATGAACCCTTATCTCCGGTAGCTTAGTTGGTTAAGTGCCTACGGCTACAGTAGGAGTCCCGGCTGGAGACATACCTACAAGGCTGTTATTTTTCTATTACCCCATTTTCCCTCAATAAATCTCCTATACCGCCAACCCATTACGCCGCTATTTCCCGCGTCCGCGCGTCTCCGACTTTCTCGATCCTTAGCGCTATCCCCGCACCTCGGATCGCGATCGTATCTCCGGCCCGGAGATATACGGACGTTCCGAACGCGCAAACGAACGCCGCGCCGCCGTAAACATCGAATAACTTCCCGTTTGTATACTGGCGGACGCGTAATTGCGGCCGCTGGATGTTCCTCCGGGTTTATCTGATGGCGAGCACGGCGTCGGAAAGACGGACGGGCGTCCGACGCGCGACCGTGTACAGCAGCCTTATTTGGGAGTGCGTACAAATTGCTGGATGCCGGGTGGTTTATTTAACTACAAACAAAACGCAGAATGCGAATTTGAAGTTTGATTAGTACAGAAATTTTAACTTTCGGAATCCAGCGCATCGCGCGTCGCTCTCCTCGCGAATAATAATATTGTAATGACTTGTTCTTGCCGGACAATAAAAGTTCCTTGCTGAAATCTCAGTCGGGTGAAATGAAAAATAGCCGCGATACTGCAATAAAAATCTATGCATCGAAGAGTGGAAGCTGGTATTAGAGAATGATCGAACAACTTCTTTGAAACAGTTACCATGTTAAGAAGTGGAGTGCTGAAAACAAATTAGTGCAGTGATTATTACTAAGTTATGGTGAGTGCTTCTGTACCAGTTGAGTCTTGATATTATTATCCTTTATGCTAGATGATAGGGCTGCAGGCAACACCCGCTTAAAAAGTAACGCGGCGCTGCTATGGGAGGTGACGAAATTTTCAAATTTTTCGCAGGAAAGGACCTTGCGTCCAGTGGCACCTCAAACTGTCTGTAAAATTCGGGAATATTTTTGAAAGGCCAGAACTTTTTATTATTTTCTGCACATTATTAATGTTATATAATTAGGTACTCAATTGTACATATCGATTTCTCTGATTCTCAAAACAACTACGTAATATAATAAATATTATTGGGATCTGTATACTCCCAGTAAGTCAGTTGGTTATGATTTATACAAAATTTGAAATATTTAATAACGTTTTAAGGTCATAAGCTATTTTAAATAAAATGTTAAATATTTTCGGAAATTTATTTGCGCGCAAACAAATCCATTTAATTTTTTAATTGAATATTATTACTTCGTCATCAAACCGATTAAAAGACAACTCTTTCAAATTGCCTGGAAAATTCATAAATTCTTAACAGTAAATGAAGGGAATTTCGAACTTTTAACTCAAAAAATAACTTCAACTAATTTGTTTTCTCAGCTTTCGGAGAATAAATTTTCCTCCTTTCTCAAAGAACATGTCACGTCAAAGTGAAATGGCAAATTAATAAATATTTTTTTTGTCATGACAACAGAAACAATAGCCTGGCCACCTGTTTGATATTGTACCCCGTGTTCTATCTATAATTATCTATACTAACTTCTCTTTGAATAACGGGCAATCATATTTTACTGACAAATAATATCTTACGAGGGGGGAGTGTACAGTGGCCACCAAGTTCGCTATATCTTAACCACATAGATTTCCTTTTATAGAGTTATGTAAAAGAAAAAGTTTATGAAACAGAATGCAACACTGAAGAGGACTTTGAAAGAGGGATAGCGTTGGAGGAAATAAAACAGAATGAACGAACCTTAGGGCGAATTAAACATAGTTTCCTTCGTCGATGTAGACTATGCATAAGGAGAAAAGGGGTACATTTTGAGCATTAAAAAAATATTTAACAAATCTCCGCCACTGGTTTGTTTTGAGACACGGAAATTTCCCAAACTATGCCACCTAACAGGACACTATTGTGTACCAGAGTTGTTGCAAATATCTCAAACGGTTACGAAGATATTGTAAAAAAACAATTATTCTCCAAAATTGCAACGCCCTGTATCACGAAAACGGTAAAGAATTGGATAACAACATATGGGGTTTTTCCTGTTTCAAATGACGTCCCCTATCACCCATTTCCGTTTGGACCATGACTTATGGGACACCCTGTATAAAATTATTCCCATATAATTTTTGCTTTCATTAGGTATACGTATCCAAATTTTGTCCCTTATCACGTTTTAATTTTATAACAAAGATATAAATATTTATCATAATATTCTAAGTGTCTTAAAAATTGTAAGTATATACTTAATAATTATAAAAGATTTCAAATTTCAGTTTGTAGGTACTTAGCTCACCAGGAGGCGTATTGCTATTCAAAAATTATAGGGAGTTTTCTATCTATCCCTATATATAAATCCTTCTATCCTTATGTTCATTAATCTGACATTTCACTTTGACGTGACAAGATCTTTGAGAAAGTAGGAAAATTTATTTTCCGAAAGCTCAGAAAACAAATTTGTTGTTATTTTTGAGTTAAAAGTTCAAAGTTTCGTTCATTTACTGTTAAGAATTTAGGGATTTTCCAGGCAACTTGAAAGAGTTGTCTTTTAATCAGCTTGGTGGCCAAAAAACCCAATTAAACAAGTTAAATGTATAATGATGTTAAATGTTAGAAACCGATTTTTTGCAGTCGAAAAAGATTGGGAGAAAATATGTTTGATATTGTTTTGCACTTGTAAAATAAAAATGCGAAAAGGCCCATACAGTTTAAATAGTACAGTAAAACTAACACAAAATTAGGCGAAACCCAAACATAAAAAAAAGTTCTTTCTAGCGCGAAATAGCTCTATACCCTCCTAAGAGTTAGTACTAAAAAGTTACACCACCACCAGCGTCGGGAAAAGGGCAGGAAATTCTTATTTTTGACAGTTTTGCGTGAATATTTAGTAAACTATGAGGTTTAGCGCAAACGTCATCCTATACGAAAATGATATAAATTAAATTCCGAACAAGAATTGTTATATACAGAATTATGGTAAAGTGAACGGTTTCCATGATATGGAGGGGTAAAGATTTCTTTGTTTTTATTTCACGTAGTTTTTGTTGAAAAAACTTAAAATGATTACAGAATAAATTAGTAACTGAATAATGTATGTAGAATATATATAGATATATCTATGCATATATAGATACATATTACACCCATAGATTGTTATTTTTGGCACAACATAACCTCATAAGTATAAGACTGTAAATATGTCCAATACAAGTTAGTAGCCTCAGTTAATTTGTACTCACTTTTTGCCCTCATTCATTATAGCGTTCTGATTTCCATTCGTTCTTTTATGTCAAATCATTCCCATATCTAATTTCTCCTTAGCTTGTAAAAATGAGAAATTCATGAAAAAAAAAGCTCATGTGAAAAACAAGAAAGTATATATTAGACAATCCTCATCGTATGCTTCTGCAGAGATGGATGCGTCCAAAACTGCGAGTGTCGAAGAAGTGGTCTCAATTGTTCAAGTATGTGCAGCAATTGCTTAGGACTTGCATGTCTCAATAGAGATACTGTAATCATCGACGACGATTTAAATGATGGTTCTCAAGTGGACGAAGAACACGAAGATTTGTTTCCACTCACCAGCCCGAGTGAACTATTTGGTGTTGACTGATAATGCAATTAATGATTCACCTAAAACTTATAACCCTTTGTATCATTTTGATTTCCTTCCCATTTTTTCAATATAGATTGTTTAATATATTTTCTTGTTTTTCACATGAGCTTCCTATTCATGACTTTCTCATTTTTACAAGCTAAGGACAAATTAGATATGGGAATATTTTGACATAAAAGAACGAATGGAAATCAGAACGCTATAATGAATGAGGGCAAAAAGTGAGTACAAATCGAGGTACAAATTAACTAAGGCTACTAACTTGTATTGAATATATTTACAGTCATATACTTATGAGGTTATGTTGTGACAAAAAACAACAATCTATGGGTTTAATATGTATCTATATATGCATAGATATATCTATATATATATTATACATACATTATTCAGTTACTAATTTATACTGTAATTATTTTAAGTTTTTTCAACAAAAACTACGTGAAATAAAACCAAAGAAATCTTTACCCCTCCATATCATGGAAACCGTTCACTTTACCATAATTCCGTATATAAAAATTCTTGTTCGGAATTTAATGTATATCATTTGCGTATAGGATGACGTTTGCGCTAAACCTCATAGTTTACTAGATATTCACGCAAAACTGTGAAAAATAAGAATTTCCTGCCCTTTTCACCCCCTCCCCCCGAAACCCGACGCTGGTGGTGGTGTAACTTTTTAGTACTAACTCTTAGGAGGGTATGGAATTATTTCGCGCTAGAAAGAACTCTTTTTTTGGATGTTTGGGTTTTGGCCCAATTTTACTGTACTAAAAGATGTGGTCTTATGTTTGTCAAACGCAATGTTGTTAATGAATTAATGAAAGACATTATTGCTTGTAGAATTGACTTTATACTTTATTAGTTACATTAACAAAAAAACGAAATTCACCGTTACATAATTATGATTCAAAAGGGGAGGGGGTTCACAGCACAGCGAGACGAGCGCGCCCACTCGCTACAACCATTAAACCACCGCGACGTCAACGTCCCCCTCCGCTCCCCGCCGTTCCCCGTCCCGCTCCCGATAATCTCTCAGATTATTATTCAGGATATTCTCCCAGATGTCGTTCACGGCGTCGGGCAGCGCCGCCTCGCCATCATTCAAAAAATGATTTATGGTCACCTTCCTGTTCCTGCCCGTCGTCAGCGACGACACGAAGTACAGCTTATTCGAGAGGATCGCCTCCAAAAACACCAGCATCTGTTTCTCGTTTATCGGCCCGCTGTAGCTGCACTTCTTCGACACCCGCCCGGACAACACTTTCCTGCACGCCGGCAGCAGCTTGAAGAACTTGCAGGACAAAATCTTCGTGCCGGAAAACGAGAACCGGTGCAGGAACTTGCACTTCTGCACCAGCCTGCACAGGTTGGCGCTGTTTATCACCATCGAGCGCTCGCTGCCCCAGCAGTTCCTCACCGCTATCGCTTCCAACTTCTTGGCGTGCCTGACAAGCTTGTCAGTGACAACGTTCACATCGTTTCGATCTGAAAGCGAGAGTTCCTTCAGCAATGGAGATTGTTCGATCCACTTACATAAAACGTTGGTGGGCACCTCTCTCTCGGCGGTTATCGCCCTCCAAAGGGTCGGAGCGGTGGCCAGCACGTACCACCTCTTGCAGACGCACCTGATGACGCGGTACAGGTCGTTCTGCGGGAGGAACGAGAAGATGTAAATGAGCAGTTCGTTCGGCAGCGCCGAGATGTAGTCGGTGTATCTGAGGCGCTTGGCGGGGACGGCATTCTCTTCTAAAATATCGTTGGTGTCGCGCGGTCTGCTGCGGAAGGCGTACGTCTTTCGTGGTTGGAGAAGCATTTTTATAAAGTGCTGGAATTTTAACTGAAATTTGACAAAAAGTGATGTTTGAGTTGCGACCATGACAGTTGAGGAGCGCGAATCGTCTTGACGTTTACGTCGGAGATTACAGTTGAACGCGAGGTGGCCTTTAAACTGCTCCACAGGGCAAGAAATTATTTAAAATTTAAATTATTTAAATTTCGTTATTGAGAAAAGTAGGTACAACGAGAATGGGCGATATTAAACGTCACTTTATTTTTCAAGCAAAAAATCATAGGAGGCTTCTGTCAGTGAGATAGCATTTCAGCAATAGGTAACAGTGGTTTGCTGCGAATAGCTCTAATTAATTAGAAGTAATTTTAATTCATCTAACGCTGCTTGCACTAACGGGTTCGGTGTTTAATAAGAAGCGCCGTTCGATAGAATGCGAGGTCTCCCGATTTGTAACTTTTCTTGTCCGGAGTATTTGATGATAAAAGTTTATGTTCATCGGCCACGTGAAATTCTCCAATAATTCGCGAAGAAATCGGTGGAAAAGATTAGAAAAGGAGCAACAACGAAATATGATGATAATCTCGAAAATTTTATCTTCAAAAAATAAAATGCTTTTCTATACCTACATAATAATAGGTATAGTGCAGAGTAGAACAAGTTTAGTAAATTTTTTTAGTATAGTCCTCCTTATGGCAGAATGCGTGCGACATAAGGGGGAAGAACTCGCAAATATTATAGAATTAGTCACAGTTCAGGGGCGTAGCTCAATTTTGTGTAACTCACTGACTTAATTTTCATATAATTGTTATTTAATTTATTGTTAATATTATTCTTAACGGTGATGCCTTAGACTATGGAGGAAGGCAAACCCTTATAACATTAGCAATTATTTCTCGTGCTTGAGAATGCAACGTTCTTCCCTGTTTACTTATTTTGCAAATGTTAATTCCCGAACATACGAAACGCCACTGAGCTCTCTGAGCCGGCGGAAAGAACTTGCCAGCGGCCTATAAAAAATGAGGTCTGTGTGGTAGATCAAATACGCAGTTGACTTTACGTACTATAGAAACGGGCACAAAACGCGTTGGCTAACTGCTTTTGTCAGCCGACTGCTTGGTAGAAGTGCTGTGTTGCCGTATTTCAAAGGCGATGGTAGACGCGACGATGTTGAAAAAAATATAATAGGTGTTTTATCACACCGCGATAAAAATAAATGATAAACAAAAATGGGTAAGTTGTCCCGTGAGGCGAGCTTTATTTTTTCGGTATAACAGAGTTCAGAAATTCGGCTTCAATATGATAAAACTTGTATTCGCCAATAGATAACGACTACTCGTATAGGAGATCTCGCAACGCTGCCCGCATTCTTTATAAACGTTTTGTTTCGTGCTTTGGACTATACCCGGGACTCGGAGGCGCGGGGCCAGTCAAAACGCAGGCCGCATATGCCGCACCGTTCGCACCCGCCTATAGGCGGCCCTGGAGGGGTTAGACTAGTGGCCGTTGAACTTGAAATAGCTTTAAGTGATAAACAAAAATGGGTAAGTGGTCCCGTGATGCGAGCTTTATTTTTTCGGTATAACAGAGTTCAGAAATTCGGCTTCAATATGATAAAACTTGTATTCGCCAATAGATAACGACTACTCGTATAGGAGATCTCGCAACGCTGCCCGCATTCTTTATAAACGTTTTGTTTCGTGCTTTGGACTATACCCGGGACTCGGAGGCGCGGGGCCAGTCAAAACGCAGGCCGCATATGCCGCACCGTTCGCACCCGCCTATAGGCGGCCCTGGAGGGGTTAGACTAGTGGCCGTTGAACTTGAAATAGCTTTAAGTGATAAACAAAAATGGGTAAGTGGTCCCGTGATGCGAGCTTTATTTTTTCGGTATAACAGAGTTCAGAAATTCGGCTTCAATATGATAAAACTTGTATTCGCCAATAGATAACGACTACTCGTATAGGAGATCTCGCAACGCTGCCCGCATTCTTTATAAACGTTTTGTTTCGTGCTTTGGACTATACCCGGGACTCGGAGGCGCGGGGCCAGTCAAAACGCAGGCCGCATATGCCGCACCGTTCGCACCCGCCTATAGGCGGCCCTGGAGGGGTTAGACTAGTGGCCGTTGAACTTGAAATAGCTTTAAGTGATAAACAAAAATGGGTAAGTTGTCCCGTGAGGCGAGCTTTATTTTTTCGGTATAACAGAGTTCAGAAATTCGGCTTCAATATGATAAAACTTGTATTCGCCAATAGATAACGACTACTCGTATAGGAGATCTCGCAACGCTGCCCGCATTCTTTATAAACGTTTTGTTTCGTGCTTTGGACTATATCTTTTTGGTTTTTAATAATCTCCCGTTCTCGTGGTGCATTTTGTACATACGTGAAGTATATTCCAATATAATAAAATATCCTACTTTTTGTGTCGACCTGATATCAAAATGTCAGATTAATCAGACTTTGTCACCTTGACGTAAATCTTATTTTATTGAGTGAATAATTTGAGCTTTCTTTCAAAATTAGCGCCCAATCAAAGTTTATTAATCCGGACATCTTGTAGTAAAGCATCTGTTTTTTGCTTTCTTCTGCTTATATTGAAATGATTTAAAGTTGAAATGTGAAATGTTGACGTTTCTCTAAAACGCCTCTAACGTCATATTGGTAACATGAAGTTTGCGTTAAGTCTGAGGGGACATTTAGTATAACTGAGAAGAAGAAAATAAGAACCTACATGGATTATGTTTTGTGACTTGCATAACCTCAAACTGATTGATTAGGTGAGATTGCCAGATATGGAATTTGATCATAGATAAAGGATTTATATTGAATTTGATATTGTACAGCAGCTTTGGACAGTACACAACCGCAAAAAAATCGCTCTTCTTCCCTTCTTTTTTAATACAGATGAATTCCTATCTAGCATCATTAGGAACATTGAAAGGCACCAATAATGTGACGCCATGAGTCGTTGTCGGGATTTATCGTAAATTTGTTTGTGGCGCCAACAGATCTATTTAATTTTTAATTGGGCTTTTTGCCACAGAACCTGAACCAAACTGATTAAATACCTATTTATAAATATTACTTTTATTCTTTCTTTTAATTATATATATCTACATAAATTTGTCTGTCACTGGTCGAAAATATTATGAATTATCACGTGACCAGGGGCAGAAGGCTGGGAATTATTTATTGCGATTTCATAAATAATGCAATTACAACGATATGCAATATCATATGTAATATGATTTGAAACGTAATCTCAAATAATATCCTATTGCCTAAATTAAATAACATATTTGATTTATTAACATTGCACTAATAATTCGTGATTTCGAAAATTTGATTACCGATCCGAAAACGCATACATACGCATTCGATATTAGAGCCGAATGCTAATAGAAATTGAAAACGGATAAAAAAAGCCTGCAATTAATAAAATTATAATTAATGTGTAGCGTATGTGTATATTGAAACAATTATTGCTGAATAATATAAGCCGTTAATAAATTCATTGTAAAAAGCTATAAAATGTACATAGGTATACCAAAGAGTAAATATAAATTGCAATATTTACATGAAATTAATGGCCACGGAACTGCAGAGTCAGCATCGAAATAATAACGGGACTGGTTATTATTTATAATAGAAAATATGTATTTGTCAGTTGTGGGTTGGTTATTTAAAATCTGCAGCTTTCGTTGCTAAAAAGCCTGAAACATTATTGTGTTACAACCTGCCTCTTTTATTTTTCCATTTATTGATGTTTCCAACAGTTTTGCCTCTTTATCTTCTATATGTTAATAGATGTAGCTAAAATTCGTAAAATATTGATTTTCTCAGACGATTGCACTATCCGGCAACGTCGCGGCCGCGGTGCGTTCAACTGTTCCATTTAATAGGGTGCACATTCGATGTTATATAGAAATACTATTGTTTCCCAGCAAGTGTGAAGTGAGTGAAAAATGTTGCTTTTAACTCTAAACATTTTATAGTTGCGTATTAGTGTAATAATTATGAACAATGGGACACGAAACGTGTGTGGCATGTAAGAAATATTATTTTTGTTGTTATTATTGGTCTAGTTATATTTTGTCTGGATTTCCAACAGTTTAGAACCATCCAGCAATGATGCTTCCGCTTTCCACTCCCACCCGATTCGTTTTCAAATATCCCAAAGCGCGGTCATGATTGCGCCATCCCATAGTCGTGAAAATCTTGGCGGTGGAAATTCCCGTGGCAATTCGGATTCGGAAAGCGCCCGGTTAGCGTAATTGCATTTTATTGTTATTTATAATTGGGCAGCAATTAGGCGGAGAATGGCCAAGTAATTGCCACACGGAATCGTTGAAATTCAGATTAAAAGCTATTCCGTTTTTATGCGCAACGCGTCCCATTCAAAACGGCGGAGATAGGCAACGCAATTTATTAATTTTCCTATTCAGGCGGCGCAGCATATGCGTTTTTTTCGAATGTGTGTGTTTATTCAGGTTTGCTCGGCGCCATTTTAACTACAGGCAGCTATTAATTATTTCTGGAGAAAGGGCCTAAATGATGTGAGTGCACACTGCTCATCCAGGGAATGCTAAATATAATTTTTAATATGCTAGGGGCGCGGGTTAAAAAACTGCTGCCATGCAATGTCTATGCCTAAATGGACATGTTCTGTATGTTTTTATTTTGTTATTGTTGGACATGCGTCCAAACTGAACTGGTTACGTAATGAATCAGTTGATATACCTACCTATGGAGAATTAGACTTTTCTTGTAAAAATGTGTTCACCGATTATTTATGCAATTTATAATTTTATAACTTAAGTTACAAAATTCCGAATTTTGAGAAATAGATAATTGAAAATAAAATACAAATTAACTTAAAGCATTCATTTAAATTTGACCTCAAAATAGGTTCTTGTAGTTGTAGGTAAAATGTACGTCAGTTTGTTTATATTATATTTGTAATTTTTCGCGAATTCTGACAATTTGCACTTTAGCTGAGACCTAGAGATCTCCTGAGGTAAAGCTTTAAATGAACGCTCGTTAGTAACGTAAGTAACTGAATTCGTAATACATAGGTACATAAAAAGAAAAATCCTTGTTTATACAAAACTATTCATTCTTCTAAAAAAATTATACTTTTTATTTATTTTAATTTGTTGAAAGAATGGCCCTTAAAAGACTGAGCCTAAAAGGAGGAGTTCAAATAAAACAGACAGTAATATTTTACAAATTTAATGTTCCGTTGAGAACTGAGATGAACAAGTACAGCTGTCAATAATTATTTAAGCTTTTTACAAATAGACTAAATTGATAAAAAAGGTTATGTTAAAATCGAAGAAAACATTCATTTACTACAATGACATGCTGTTTCGAAGAAAAGAGTCTTGTAACTTTGGACGATCACTGTCGATGGAGATACTTACCTCAGCTAGTTTTGGCTGTGGCGACTGGTAAGCCACCGGGAATCCAGACTCCTCAAGGTAGACAGCTAGCTCTCGGGAAAGCAAGGTCGTGATCTTTGAGCCGAAAACCTGGGTGTGCTGAGACAGTTAAACAGGCCTGCATGGTCGTTGACGAAGTATCACCACTTGTGGCAAGGGTAGTTGAGGTTGTTCCCTTAGTCCTCTTGTCCCTCGGTGTTAGGTGAAAGGGTAAGAATCGAAACAGCATACGTTCCAACACGCAACAAGTAAATCATGTGCCTTTACAAAGTGGAACAAAAAAAAATTAAATTTATAATTAAATTAGATATTACAGTAAAACTACTGTGCACAGCGATAGCTCAAATAATTAATTAAGTGAGTATAAATGACTCGACAAGTGATTGAGATATGATATTCTTGACGTAGAAAAAATACAGGGTGTCCGGTAAGTACCTCCTAATCTCTCGGAAGCATACAGGGCCCCAAAAGAGTTCTTAGCGATTTACTTTTTTGGCTCTAACTTTTGAACCGACTTGTATAATTTAATGAAATTTTAATAGTTTATGTTGGCCATAAAGACTCATAAAACCATACTACCGTTTCACATCGTCAGGGAAGTCAGGAACGGACTTGCCACCACACTCGTTGGGCCAAATTTTTGACAGGTGTCATTTTACAGAGCTGAAAACTGTTTTTTTAAATACTTTGGTCATTGCTCTTTAAAAAAGGTACTCTTCATTTCTTTCGACCAAATGAGCCGTTTTCGAAAAAATTAAGTTTTTGTATAACACTCAAAAGTTACTAATGCTAAACACAATTAGGTAAAAATCAGGTGGTTATTGTTTAATGAATTACCTACTATTGAAGACGTACCTCTTGATAGAAGAATGCAAATGTGGTACATGCATGATGGTGCTCCACCTCATTTTAACCGTATAGTACGTCAACACTTAACTAACGTTTTTGGCCCTCTATGGATAGGTCGAGGTGGCCCTGTTTTATGGCCACCAAGGTCGCCTGATCTAAATCCTTTAGACTTTTACTTTTGGGGACATCTAAAACAACTAGTTTATTCAACACCAGTAAATACTAGAGAAGAACTACTAGCGAGAATAACACAGCATTCTAACGAAGTTCGTAATAATGCCGGAATATTATTTGCAGTGCAGCGGGAAAATATTCGAAGACTAAGAAAATGTATTGAAGTACGTGGAGCTCATATTGAACATTTGCCAAAATAACATTTAAACGTTTTCATTATTTTTGTGTTTTAATAACATTGTAAATTAATTAAGCTCCGATCAACCCTTTGAAAGGTTTTCGAGCTGGAAATCTTTCAGCATAAAGTCTTCTTGCCTTCGAAGAGTTGGACAGCGCTTCACCATAAATTAAATGCATATCAGCCTAGTCTGTATTATGTTATTTTTAGGGTTCCGTACCTTTATGGACAAGCACTCGTTAATTGTGTAAACGTGTTAAAAAACTTAATTTTTTCGAAAACGGCTCATTTGGACGAAAGAAATGAAGAGTACCTTTTTTAAAGAGCAATGACCAAAGTATTTAAAAAAACAGTTTTCAGCTCTGTAAAATGACACCTGTCAAAAATTTGGCCCAACGAGTGTGGTGGCAAGTCCGTTCCTGACTTCCCTGACGATGTGAAACATCTACGGTAGTATGGTTTTATGAGTCTTTATGGCCAACATAAACTATTAAAATTTCATTAAATTATACAAGTCGGTTCAAAAGTTAGAGCCAAAAAAGTAAATCGCTAAGTACTCTTTTGGGGCCCTGTATCTCCGTTAAGGGGCACTGTAGGAATTTTTTTCCTTTGACAAACTAGGGTTATTTTGACCTCCCCTGTATGCTTCCGAGAGATTAGGAGGTACTTACCGGACACCCTGTATATAACAATAACTTGCTAAAGTTACCTACTAAAGAACGTCTAATGACGTTGATTTCCCTGTCACTTAAATTAAGTTAAAACAAGAAAACCTTGACTTCTCTCCGTTCCGGAAAAAGGTGAAATAATTAATATATAATAAGGAGCAATTTAAATATTTAGCAACCGACAAATAACGGTACTAGGCAAAGAGCTGATTTAGTGTGAAAGGATACGTAAAAAATACAAGATTAAATAACTCGTAAGGAACCGAGAAAAAACCGTGTGTTATGGCTTTATACGTTGTGCTATCTTTCACAACAAAATTGTAATCCATCAAACAAATTAACAAAAGGTAAGATAGAGGTAATATAAAAAGGTACGAGTAGGGTGATAAGACAGCTGTGGGTCCGCAAAGAAACAGCAAATCTGGGTGGCAAAGCCCAAACTTCTAAGAAATATTTGAAAAAATACTCACCCCAGATTCCTGTGTAGCCGTAGCAGGGACCCAAAACTGCTCCTTAGACCCTTGTTCCTCAGTCACCGATCGCTGAACAGGGCAAGGCTCGCCGAAAACCAACCCAAAGACCCTCGATGGTGTTTACATGAAAATAATACCAAAATATTAACACAGCACGGTCAATTAAATCACCAGAGAAAATTTTCACACTAAACCGCTCAAAAATAGTGAAGACTGTGCACGATGATCAAAGATGATTCGAAAAATTAAAACAATATCAAGAGTGCACAATCTCACCGATTACCGAAACTAGTCGCTTGAAGAACAGAGAGAAAAAGCCTCGAAACTCCCTGCCAAGCCCTATTTATAACTTCCGACAGCCAGTGACAACTTCCCTTTCTAGAAATGAATGGAATTGTCCTCTCAAAGAAGGTTATGATGAAAAACATTAAAATTAACCGCGAACTTACTGATTCCGGTGCAAAAACACAAAGGTTAGGTTATGCATCTGTCCACTTAGGCGCTCTTGTTCTTCAAACGATTCTGTATAGTCTAAAATCTGCTGGTCTGTTACATACCTTTTTGTCACTAAATAATTATTGTTTGAAACTGTTAAGATTTATTTAAAGTTATTTTAATATAATAGACAATGACGTACCTGTATATCAATAAATTAAGCCAAATTCGCTAAATTCCAGCACAAAACTTTTCGCGTATACATGGTTGCATAGTGGTGCGGAGATTTTTATTTAGCCTTCTATAAATATCTCGCTGTATATTGAACGAGCCAAAATTAAAAATCGTGGTAACGGAGATTAGCATAAATTTCCGTTACAAAATATACCTATACCTACCTTTCTACCTACATTATTTTGTATAAAAAAATCACAGAAACGTTTCAAAAATTAACGAAAACAAGATCATTTCGAAACGATCTTTTTTAAAAAGATCGTTCTTTAGTGAAACAAGAAAGATCTAGATCTAAGATCAAGATCGCGATCTTAGACCATTAAAACGACCTTTTTTAAATAGATCTGCCCAGCTCTGGCTCAAACTCGATCTACTGGAAATTTATTAGTTTTTTTATTAACCTAATTTCTTTATAAAAGTCGCTAAGTAACATATAAAATTACTACAAATTAAATTTACCTACACCTAGGACCACAGGCTGAGTTCAAACTTCCTTTTGAACTCTTTCTCGGACGTGTGGCTGTAAAGTTCCTGCGCCCTAGGCATGTTGAAAGTATCGGGTGCCTGCGTGTGGTAGATGGGTTCCCCGTACCAAGTGCCCACCTTCCAGCCCTCTACGTTCTTCATCAGTTCCCTTTCGTCCTCCCTATTTTTCCTGATTTGCTTGAGTAAAGCACGATCACGTTCGGCAATCAACAACGGGTAGATGGCGTGACGCGCCGACCTAGCCTCCAGTTCTGTCGCTTTCACGGATTTGCAGTTGAGAAAATAAAGGTAAGCTGCCCCCACAGTCATCCCGACGTAGCCCCCGAATAAAGCATAGCCTGGAATTTGAAAGTTGCAGGTTAAATATTATGTAATAAGAGGACTGAGTGAGTGGCTTACCGTTGAAGTATGTCCTCGCCGGGACTCTTTTGTACCTGATGGGGCCGTAGCCCCCCTTTGGGGGCATATCTTGCCTAAATTCCGCTTTTGTCGTCATTTTTGTGACAGCCAAAACGTCCGAGCCACAGATTACAAACGGTTGACAGGCGAAATACCAAGAAAAGAAGCGCAAAAAAAAACATCCAATAAAAAATGACAAAACGATAGTAGCGCCAGCGATGAGTGTCATGGGTAACTTAACGTTGTTTTTCTATGTTGGTTAGCCTTATTAATTGCTTCCGATTAATTACTATTTTGTATAATCTTTTACTTTTTGGGCTAGACAATTGCTTATCTATATATTCGGCACATCAGAACAAGTCCCAGCGGCGTCACACAAGGGATATTTTACAAGGTTTTGATTTACATTTTGTTGGAACTATAATAAATAGATATAGTTCCTTTCCGATCTGCAGAAACACGACGCGCGGAAATCCATGGACTCTTTAAAGTAAGGGGATCCAGCATTATACTTTCCAAAGTGAGGCCTATTCTTTCCTCATTCTAATGGTATCAGTGATGCAAAGTATGCCACTTTATTGGGGAATCTATGAATATAAGAGGTACTGTGATTGTTAGTAAAAATTAATAATGGTTTCCATGAATTCTAAAAATTAGACTTGACAAGGTTGTGTCTACAAGTGTAGAATATGGCAACTGTCAAATGAAACAAATTTATTTTTTTGTTGAAATTGATTTCCAGCAATTATTTCCACGAATTTAAGTAATAAGTATCGTAAGTCAGTGCCGATTAATTTGCTTATTTAAGAATTTGTCGCTATTGCACCTTGTTACCAGGTTCCTCAATCCATTTGTAATATGTATACTTGAACTTTCTTCCCTTGTTGAATGTATCTACCCAAAGAACTTTCACAGATTTCGGGATGGACTAATAACATTAGGTCTAGTAGTTCTAATCATGTAGTTTTTCTCGGTGTTCCTTATAAAATTTTTGTAATTTTATTTCTTTCCCAAGGTACCTACCTCACAAACTTAAAATAACTTGTAGTCGTAGATAAAAACTCTTTAAAAAAGACCTGACTGAAGCTACCTGCTTAAACTTAAAAATTGTGAATTATGATGGGGAAATTTTTTGCCTCTATTAGAATCTATGGCACTGGCATTTCACATAAAACCTGATGGCCGTTGCACACTGACATATATATCATAACCTGGTACCAGCCCCCTTGTGGTCTCCTTGGAGTCGACAGAAAACAAACTTCCCCTCAAGGCTTCACTTCTCCTATGTAATAGACTGTGAAATGTTGGGTCCCCTTATTTTAAAGAGTCCCTGCAGAAATCCAAGGAGGGGAAAGTACAAACATGCCATTATTTTGACCTTGATCACAAATTACAACACGGGCGGAGTTTAAAAACACGAACGATGTAAATTAAACACGAGTAGTGTTAAAGAAGCACGAGAGGTGTTAAAAAATCATAAATGAACAGCAATGAAATTACACTCTAAAATATGTACTTTTAAAAACACACATCGTGAATTTTCGACACCCGCTCGTGTATTTTTACCTCACAAGGCATTTTGTTGTTGAAAAAATAGATTTACCAGAATTAAGTCGGCAAAAATAATCAAATTTTACGAAATATGGCGCATACATTAACACGACAAAAGTTTAGCAGCAGTTTTGTATGGTTTACACGGGCATATTTTCGACTGTGTACCTTCAACCTAGTAAAAAAGCCTATTGTAATATTATACTAAAATATTCTCCTACAAGATCTTCTAAAAGTCAAAGGCAAAGCTTAGCGCTAGTTTTTTTTAACGAGGCCTATATATAAACGCGGAAAAGGCGTAAAGTAGGGGAGGGGAAAGTCGAGAAAGGGGCAGGTACACTACGGAAAGAGACCCCGCCGTGATATATGAAGTCAATTTAAGTTAAGAAAATTGGAAAATATTTCACGAGCGACACACATTTTGCAACGCCAAACAACGTTGCCAGACTTCTAAATTTCCTGAAAGTAAATAAACGGAAGAGAATGTCCCGAATTCACCGATTTGTCTTTAGAGCTTTCTTTGACTGTTTGTTTGTTCCTGGAGTTACAGCAATCAGTATCGAGATAGGTACCTCCTAACTAAATAAATGAGTTGATATTTACATTTTTACCAAACGTATAAATATTACTTACACTTACATAGCTGTTATATAATGATTGCTAGATTTCGAGGATACAAAAAAAAATCCGTCGTTATTGTTATTATACAAGTTAAATAATTTTAACGCGAGATATAATAAATGACTATAGGGATAGGGGGAGTAACAGTAAATTTTCAGTTCCCACTTCTGACCTCCGGTTTGACTGTAACTGAGCATCACCTGGTCAGTTTTTGACACACATTTTGCGGTTTTAAAGTTCTATCTGTTCACAATAAGTATACGATTTTCTAATTATCATTAATTTTTTTAGTTATAGTTATGACATGAGAACTACGTTTCAATAGTCCTGATGGTTTCAGTATAATAGACGAAAACGTTGACATTTTGAAAAAAGTAGTTTTGTTGTATCTTATCCACCCATACAGCACACAGTCACAATATTTTTTTTGCTAGAGCCCCTAGAGAAAAGTTATAATGTTGGCGAGCTAACACATTTATAATATATAAATATATAGAGGGTGTCAACCTAAATAACCTAAAAAACGTTTGAAATAAAAATCGTTTCCCGTATATTTTATTCACTCCGGAAGGCGATTACTGCTGTATAATATACTGTTTCACGGCAAAAACTAGTTTTCGAGGTGCACCCCGCGTTGGCTGTCAACGGGGGACAGGCGCAGTTAAGAAGATTTGCATGAAAACTTAATTCGTTCGCCGAGAGGGAGAGAATAGAGTCGGGCCACTTAAATAATCGGGTTCTTTTGGACCTTTTACAACGCGGCATTAGCATAAAAAACGCATTTGTTTTGCCAATTGCCGGGATGCAGTTCGCAGTCCGCTTTTGTCTGGCGAACTCTGCCCACTTTAATGGCCGAAAATAATCGAGTCGTTTTTGTTTCCGGCGGGAAAACCGCCGCGCGCCCGCCGCGAATTAAAACAGAGATAACCAGGCGGTAAAAATGTTGGCGAACTGGGGAACGAATTTTCTACCGTACAAATTTTAGGTTGGTTGTCAAGACGTCTAAAAGCTATATAGCGGAGGAATGTACCGGGTGTCCTACTGTCGAACTGAAAATGGAAAAATATTCCCCTTTATCGGTAATAAAAAATGGACGATGATGATGGTCAATCAATTTTTGCACGTCGTTTTTTGTATTGAAAATACTTGAGGGGTTCCATTCCAAAACTCGTCTTGTCCAGCTTACGTAATATTTCACAATTCGCAAAAAACTTTCTCTCGGAACTAGGGAAATATTAGGCAACAAATATATACACTAATGGATGTATTATAATACCGACAGTAGTATTTAAGCACTCATTTAAATCATATTTAACCCATCTTGAAGAAATTCACAAAAATTAAATGGACAAGACCAGTTTTGGCATGATTGCGTGGATAAGGCAATTTATGGAATGATAAAATGCAATTCATTAACTTAAATATAATTTCTTTATTTTTATTACAAAAATATTTTGAAAATAAAAAATACATGTTATTAGAATCTAAATTCTTAGCGAAATGTCTTCCTCGAGACCCCCTTCACAAAACTCATTGGTTTCGGTTTCTTCATCATTAGGTGAAGAGAGAATTGGAAGATTACTTCCAATTCTGTCCTGTTCCTCTAAGAAATTCTTAAAAAAAAACTAAGTCTTCTCGCTCCACCCAATTCTCCCCAAAATGGGAAACTAGCAACTTGTTAACGTCTTCATTTTTTTTTTACATTCACTGCCACTCCTTTCTGAATCTCATCTACTTCCATTTGGGTTGCTCGTTTCCCACGTTTAAAGATTGATTTTGACTCTCCCAAATTACTGTTGTAGTTTTCTTCCCCTGTAACTTTTATTGCGTCTCCATTTTTTTCAATTCTAATTCTTCTGGCAGTTGAAAATTTAAAATGCCAGGATTGGACACCTTTCAAATAATGCTTTGCCACTTCCTTCCAGGATTTTACTCCACAATCTGCCAGCTTAGTCACGGTACCCCTTTCACGAAAAATATCAATGTATGTGTTAGGGTTAGTAATTTCACTGATTTTCCTTAATTTCTTTTCTATTACACCAAAAACTCGGTCGGATGGTAAAAATGAATGTCCTCTAATGGGAAATACCAGTTCAATTTCTTTAATGTTCGGTGGTGCGTTTTTAGCTAGGAAGTATATGCACATTGCGACCATTGTTGAATTTCTATTTTGTCCTCCGCAGCCGTCGGCACATAATCTTATCTTGTTGTAAATAGATAAATCAATAAGACTTCACAGGCAATGAAAAACTGCTGACGCAATTTCATTCGAGCCTTTGTGGAATTCATGCTCCATCCAAGTGTAGATGAATACATTATCATGTTGAAGTTTGGCTTTTGAGGAACCTTTTACTACCGTAAAGTTGTACGTGTACAATTGGCGACTATAATAGGCAATTTGATCCTGTACTTTCGGGTTGACCAGGTTTTTTTGACAATCAAAAGACAAAATGATCATATCTAGCTTTGTTTCCTTTAACTTACAAAAAAAAGCTTTGCTTTTTAGGGTATGAATTCTTTTTTCAATTTGAAGCTGACTACGTTTGTCACTATCCTTCTCTTGTTTTATTTTTTCAGTCAAAGAGCTGCAAGAGGAGCACGTATCAGACGCAGGTGAACCAAAACCGTTGTTATATTCTAGGCAAAATATGTTTCTAAAAAAAGTCTTTTTAACTTTTAAATTGATTTCAGGTACTTGATCATTATACATGGCCAGCAGCTTATTAATAGATAAATCAGAAGCCAAATACTGTCGGCTACTTTGTTCTCTACAATAGTGTACATCAGAACATTGCAATTTTTCAATAAAATTTTTAACAGCCTCTTTCTTTTGAGCATAAATGGGCTTTTGTTTTGAACCACCCCGATTTTCTTTCACGGGCAAGCCAGTATGTAAAAATGACCTCCCAATTCTTTGAATGCGATCCTTGGAAACTTGAAGAATGTCCTTAAATGCATTTTGACATACCTGTACTTTGAAGTTCTTAGTTTCCCTAATTTTCACAAAGTACTTGATAGCTACCGACTTTCTGGACGATCCTGCTTTCTTTGCTCTAGCTCTTAAAGGGACACCGATAGACATATACTTTAAGATAAAGATGTCTTGTTCAGTTTTCGTTTTCAGAGAATAAAATAAGCCATGGAACTCTTTAATATCGTGCATTGTGAGTATTGAACAGCGATAGGTTTTTCCCGTTGAATGTTTGCATTTCGGGAAAGCAGGTAGTCGCAAAGGAGCATATCTACAAAAAAATTAAAACTAACCTAAATTGCTTACATTAGAAACGTGTATTGTGCCTTACCTTTTCGATTTTGCAATATTTTTCTTCCATTTGGAAGGATCACTGAGACGGCGTCTGCCTTTTCCTTGTCCGACAGGTAAGCACAATGATTCATTATCCATATTGTCGTCAAATATTATTTAATATTTATGTTAAATAAACATACCGCGCAGAAATGCTTGCTAAGTTGTTTACTAATCAACAGATCAAAACGTTCTGAATTCGTTCGTATGATGCAGTAATAAATTTTACGGTCACGTGATCCAAATTCGGAGTTTCTATTGGTCGCCTGGATATGGCGAGTTTTGACATGATAGAGGCGATGGACAAGGAAAGTTATGGAATGATGCTTGAAATTCGATATGCTTTTTACGTAGGATAAGATGGATTTTGAGACGTTATTAATAGCTTACCTCATGGAAGATTATTACCAAATGCTATATGCATTGGTATATCATTTTCTGTAAAAACTGGATAAGGCGAGTTTTGGAATGGAACCCCTCACTTCTGGGTGCATTTATATCTTCATAAAATCGAACCTATGTTATAGAGGGTGGTTCATTATAAATTGACACCTCCCTTAACTTGCTAGTTTTTGAGGTTAGAAAAAAAGTTTTTTACAAAAGTTTTAGATACTAATACAAAGTTTTTTGTGACGCTATTGGACCGTGTACAGTGTGTTCTAGAAAGCCGTGGCGCACATAACTTATGTTTTTTTAAATGGAACACCCTATATATTTTTGCATTTTTGAAATCTGCTCATCAAGGCAATTAAAATGATATTAAACATTGTGGCATTATCTTTTTCGGTTTTTGAAAAATTCCGTTTTCAAATTTTATACTAAATTTATTTAACTCGAATTTGTGAATCTCGTGATAAAGATAGATGATCGATGTAATAACAAAAAATATTTGTTTTAAACAAGAGAGTAATATAGTGAAACTCCAAAATGTTACCGCCCTCGAGATTTTTTTAAATTATGAGAGATCTGGGGGGGGGCGAGGCCCCCTGCCCCCCTTCCCCCTGGCTGCGCCTCTGAAGTATTTTATGAATGAAAAAACGAGTTTTATTGGTATGATATTTTTATTCTAGTTGAAAATTTGCCATAGATGCACTTGCAGCGAATGTGTAAAATTTATTTACTGTTACTATTCTTATAAAAATCAATGAAAAATAAAATTATTTGTATTTTCAATACGTAAGATGCGAGGTCTGTTCATAGCACTATTCACTTAAATTAGGAAGATAGGTATGGAGATTTTTGTATAAAAAACACAAGAGCAAGCAAAACAGTATAATTATTATGAAGATAATAATAATGTGCCCTATGCCCAAGAGGTATTCCTAGAAAATTGTCAATATTTTCTATGTCGTTGTGGCTGTGCCAGAAATATATCGGCATTCTACCGGGAAATGAACCTTTCCTACGTAAATCGACCCGCATATTGCATAGGACCAACCGGTTTGTCGCAAATATATATTTTTTGAAGATTCGATTCTTCGATTTTTGAGATTTTGGGCGATTTTGACTTTCAATCAAAGATCATAATATTCGAATATCATGATCTTTGCTTTCAATGCAAAATCCTCGAAAAAAGATTGGACGAAATAAATTTAAGCTTCATTTCTGCAATCTTCACCACATCTTACATCTCGAGGCGCTGCGTCGATTGGCGCAAGCTAGAATGTTGTAGCTCTAGCCGTTTCGGCGTAAATGGCCTTCAAAATCAAATCGAAGCCAAATAAAAGCCCAAGTACGAATTTTTAGTTGTATCTCCGGATCGGCTGGAGCTTATGCTCAATATGCTTCTCAATACACAGACTTCTTAGTCTGTTCTACTACCAAGTAAATTAAGTATATACAAATTCCAAAAGCCAATTGGAGTGATAATGATTCTTTTATAATGCTGGTGTTTACATCATCAGTATTGAATCAAACGGTTTTTCAATCGACTCTACTTATATAGGGACACTATCTTGTTATGCTTAATCCACTGTAGGTTGGGGCACATGCATCCTTCTGGCTAACTTCTGTTTGTCCATCCACGTTTTCTTTTTTACTAACATTACAACAAAAATCTTGATTGTTGAAAATCAATGATTTGAAGTTAGATCTCAGCAACAAAACCGTAGTGAAGTTAGCGGGTTTAGTTGCATTTCAAGTCAAGCCTGTTTATGTCGTCAAGGATTGATGGCTTCAATTCGATTTGAGCCTACGAATAAAGTCTTCGACAAGCTCTACCAGCCTTTTCTTACGGAACTAAAATAGGTATCTCATTTCATTGCAGAGATATAAAGCTGGGGAATTTTAGGTGAATTACCCCGTATATTTAAGATATTACGGCTATATTCTGACACATTATAATTATGCCAGATGACACTTTTTAAAAAAATACAAATACACCTTAAATTGAAACAACACATATATTACCTACTTTCTTATGCACTCTATATTACGTTGACCCACCACTTGTCTTGTTTCCTATATATCCTATACATAGTTGCGAACTTAGTCAGAAACTTGCAAACTTCAACATAAGCCAATTAAAGTCACTTTCACACCTCCCGAGTTTAAGTACCTCCCAAAACCCCACCAGATGAGTTATTTAAAATGTAACTTGTTTGTTTGCATGTTCTTCGGGGTATTAAACTTGTCGAACTAAGCAGTTTAAGTTTCCCGAAACTTCCCTCTTTATAAGATTAGTTAAATTTTGTTGAAATCCCCCCACAAACACATTTGAAACCCGCTCAGATGTCCCCCGATCGATAATCCAAAGCGAAAAGGATTAATTAATTTGATTGAAGTTGAAAATCTTCGGAGTTACAGAGAAAAGTGCCCCCAAGTTTTAGGACTTTTTAATTAATTCTGACGCTTTTTGATCCGTTCTAGGAAATCCGAAAAAACTTCCGAAAACCCATCTCGATCCGAAAATATAGCTACAAATTGCATTTTCTGCTTTCCAGCAGCATTTAATTACTTGAAACAATGGCATGGCGCTGAACTATCCGCCTAAAACGAAAATTAAATCGGCTTTAAATAAACTGAATTCTCTCAAGTTTCAGCCTGAAACGAAAAAAAAATCGATACAGCTGATCCCCTGGATATTGAAACCCCTGAAAAATACTCACTCTGTTTTTTTTTTCTGTTTACGTCCTTTTGTTGTTTGCATGACTGCCTTGAAAACAATTCCGCGTAGTTTGATAGATGTAGTATGGCAGTCCTGTAAGTTATTGATCAGGATCATTCAAACTCGCTGTCCCACGCTAATTAGGTAGGTATGTGCAAACGAAAAGTGAAAAAATCCGCTTCCGTGGTGTTAATTTTTTTTTGTAAATTAGATATCTAGGTAGCCCTATTCCTTATAAGTAACTTTTGTCTTGAACGCTTTGTTTTTTTTTTCTGTTTACGTCCTTTTGTTGTTTGCATGACTGCCTTGAAAACAATTCCGCGTAGTTTGATAGATGTAGTATGGCAGTTCTGTAAGTTATTGATCAGGATCATTCAAACTCGCTGTCCCACGCTAATTAGGTAGGTATGTGCAAACGAAAAGTGAAAAAATCCGCTTCCGTGGTGTTAATTTTTTTTTGTAAATTAGATATCTAGGTAGCCCTATTCCTTATAAGTAACTTTTGTCTTGAACGCTTTGTTTTTTTTTTCTGTTTACGTCCTTTTGTTGTTTGCATGACTGCCTTGAAAACAATTCCGCGTAGTTTGATAGATGTAGTATGGCAGTCCTGTAAGTTATTGATCAGGATCATTCAAACTCGCTGTCCCACGCTAATTAGGTAGGTATGTGCAAACGAAAAGTGAAAAAATCCGCTTCCGTGGTGTTAATTTTTTTTTGTAAATTAGATATCTAGGTAGCCCTATTCCTTATAAGTAACTTTTGTCTTGAACGCTTTGTTTTTTTTTTCTGTTTACGTCCTTTTGTTGTTTGCATGACTGCCTTGAAAACAATTCCGCGTAGTTTGATAGATGTAGTATGGCAGTCCTGTAAGTTATTGATCAGGATCATTCAAACTCGCTGTCCCACGCTAATTAGGTAGGTATGTGCAAACGAAAAGTGAAAAAATCCGCTTCCGTGGTGTTAATTTTTTTTTGTAAATTAGATATCTAGGTAGCCCTATTCCTTATAAGTAACTTTTGTCTTGAACGCTTTGTTTTTTTTTTCTGTTTACGTCCTTTTGTTGTTTGCATGACTGCCTTGAAAACAATTCCGCGTAGTTTGATAGATGTAGTATGGCAGTCCTGTAAGTTATTGATCAGGATCATTCAAACTCGCTGTCCCACGCTAATTAGGTAGGTATGTGCAAACGAAAAGTGAAAAAATCCGCTTCCGTGGTGTTAATTTTTTTTTTGTAAATTAGATATCTAGGTAGCCCTATTCTTTATAAGTAACTTTTGTCTTGAACGCTTTGTTTTTTTTTCTGTTTACGTCCTTTTGTTGTTTGCATGACTGCCTTGAAAACAATTCCGCGTAGTTTGATAGATGTAGTATGGCAGTCCTGTAAGTTATTGATCAGGATCATTCAAACTCGCTGTCCCACGCTAATTAGGTAGGTATGTGCAAACGAAAAGTGAAAAAATCTGCTTCCGTGGTGTTAATTTTTTTTTGTAAATTAGATATCTAGGTAGCCCTATTCCTTATAAGTAACTTTTGTCTTGAACGCTTTGTTTTTTTTTTCTGTTTACGTCCTTTTGTTGTTTGCATGACTGCCTTGAAAACAATTCCGCGTAGTTTGATAGATGTAGTATGGCAGTCCTGTAAGTTATTGATCAGGATCATTCAAACTCGCTGTCCCACGCTAATTAGGTAGGTATGTGCAAACGAAAAGTGAAAAAATCTGCTTCCGTGGTGTTAATTTTTTTTTGTAAATTAGATATCTAGGTAGCCCTATTCTTTATAAGTAACTTTTGTCTTGAACGCTTTGTTTTTTTTTTCTGTTTACATCCTTTTGTTGTTTGCATGACTGCCTTGAAAACAATTCCGCGTAGTTTGATAGATGTAGTATGGCAGTTCTGTAAGTTATTGATCAGGATCATTCAAACTCGCTGTCCCACGCTAATTAGGTAGGTATGTGCAAACGAAAACTGAAAAAATCCGCTTCCGTGGTGTTAATTTTTTTTTGTAAATTAGATATCTAGGTAGCCCTATTCCTTATAAGTAACTTTTGTCTTGAACGCTTTGTTTTTTTTTTCTGTTTACGTCCTTTTGTTGTTTGCATGACTGCCTTGAAAACAATTCCGCGTAGTTTGATAGATGTAGTATGGCAGTTCTGTAAGTTATTGATCAGGATCATTCAAACTCGCTGTCCCACGCTAATTAGGTAGGTATGTGCAAACGAAAAGTGAAAAAATCCGCTTCCGTGGTGTTATTTTTTTTTTTGTAAATTAGATATCTAGGTAGCCCTATTCTTTATAAGTAACTTTTGTCTTGAACGCTTTGTTTTTTTTTCTGTTTACGTCCTTTTGTTGTTTGCATGGCCTTGAAAACAATTCCGCGTAGTTTGATAGATGTAGTATGGCAGTCCTGTAAGTTATTGATCAGGATCATTCAAACTCGCTGTCCCACGCTAATTAGGTAGGTATGTGCAAACGAAAAGTGAAAAAATCTGCTTCCGTGGTGTTAATTTTTTTTTGTAAATTAGATATCTAGGTAGCCCTATTCTTTATAAGTAACTTTTGTCTTGAACGCTTTGTTTTTTTTTTCTGTTTACGTCCTTTTGTTGTTTGCATGACTGCCTTGAAAACAATTCCGCGTAGTTTGATAGATGTAGTATGGCAGTTCTGTAAGTTATTGATCAGGATCATTCAAACTCGCTGTCCCACGCTAATTAGGTAGGTATGTGCAAACGAAAACTGAAAAAATCCGCTTCCGTGGTGTTAATTTTTTTTTGTAAATTAGATATCTAGGTAGCCCTATTCCTTATAAGTAACTTTTGTCTTGAACGCTTTGTTTTTTTTTTCTGTTTACGTCCTTTTGTTGTTTGCATGACTGCCTTGAAAACAATTCCGCGTAGTTTGATAGATGTAGTATGGCAGTTCTGTAAGTTATTGATCAGGATCATTCAAACTCGCTGTCCCACGCTAATTAGGTAGGTATGTGCAAACGAAAACTGAAAAAATCCGCTTCCGTGGTGTTAATTTTTTTTTGTAAATTAGATATCTAGGTAGCCCTATTCCTTATAAGTAACTTTTGTCTTGAACGCTTTGTTTTTTTTTCTGTTTACGTCCTTTTGTTGTTTGCATGACTGCCTTGAAAACAATTCCGCGTAGTTTGATAGATGTAGTATGGCAGTCCTGTAAGTTATTGATCAGGATCATTCAAACTCGCTGTCCCACGCTAATTAGGTAGGTATGTGCAAACGAAAAGTGAAAAAATCTGCTTCCGTGGTGTTAATTTTTTTTTGTAAATTAGATATCTAGGTAGCCCTATTCCTTATAAGTAACTTTTGTCTTGAACGCTTTGTTTTTTTTTTCTGTTTACGTCCTTTTGTTGTTTGCATGACTGCCTTGAAAACAATTCCGCGTAGTTTGGTAGATGTAGTATGGCAGTTCTTTAAGTTATTGATCAGGATCATTCAAACTCGCTGTCCCACGCTAATTAGGTAGGTATGTGCAAACGAAAAGTGAAAAAATCTGCTTCCGTGGTGTTAATTTTTTTTGTAAATTAGATATCTAGGTAGCCCTATTCCTTATAAGTAACTTTTGTCTTGAACGCTTTGTTTTTTTTTTCTGTTTACGTCCTTTTGTTGTTTGCATGACTGCCTTGAAAACAATTCCGCGTAGTTTGATAGATGTAGTATGGCAGTCCTGTAAGTTATTGATCAGGATCATTCAAACTCGCTGTCCCACGCTAATTTGGTAGGTATGTGCAAACGAAAAGTGAAAAAATCTGCTTCCGTGGTGTTAATTTTTTTTTGTAAATTAGATATCTAGGTAGCCCTATTCCTTATAAGTAACTTTTGTCTTGAACGTTTTGTTTTTTTTTTCTGTTTACGTCCTTTTGTTGTTTGCATGACTGCCTTGAAAACAATTCCGCGTAGTTTGATAGATGTAGTATGGCAGTTCTGTAAGTTATTGATCAGGATCATTCAAACTCGCTGTCCCACGCTAATTAGGTAGGTATGTGCAAACGAAAACTGAAAAAATCCGCTTCCGTGGTGTTAATTTTTTTTTGTAAATTAGATATCTAGGTAGCCCTATTCCTTATAAGTAACTTTTGTCTTGAACGCTTTGTTTTTTTTTCTGTTTACGTCCTTTTGTTGTTTGCATGACTGCCTTGAAAACAATTCCGCGTAGTTTGATAGATGTAGTATGGCAGTCCTGTAAGTTATTGATCAGGATCATTCAAACTCGCTGTCCCACGCTAATTAGGTAGGTATGTGCAAACGAAAAGTGAAAAAATCTGCTTCCGTGGTGTTAATTTTTTTTTGTAAATTAGATATCTAGGTAGCCCTATTCCTTATAAGTAACTTTTGTCTTGAACGCTTTGTTTTTTTTTCTGTTTACGTCCTTTTGTTGTTTGCATGACTGCCTTGAAAACAATTCCGCGTAGTTTGATAGATGTAGTATGGCAGTTCTGTAAGTTATTGATCAGGATCATTCAAACTCGCTGTCCCACGCTAATTAGGTAGGTATGTGCAAACGAAAAGTGAAAAAATCCGCTTCCGTGGTGTTAATTTTTTTTTGTAAATTAGATATCTAGGTAGCCCTATTCCTTATAAGTAACTTTTGTCTTGAACGCTTTGTTTTTTTTTCTGTTTACGTCCTTTTGTTGTTTGCATGACTGCCTTGAAAACAATTCCGCGTAGTTTGATAGATGTAGTATGGCAGTTCTTTAAGTTATTGATCAGGATCATTCAAACTCGCTGTCCCACGCTAATTAGGTAGGTATGTGCAAACGAAAAGTGAAAAAATCTGCTTCGTGGTGTTAATTTTTTTTTGTAAATTAGATATCTAGGTAGCCCTATTCCTTATAAGTAACTTTTGTCTTGAACGCTTTGTTTTTTTTTTCTGTTTACGTCCTTTTGTTGTTTGCATGACTGCCTTGAAAACAATTCCGCGTAGTTTGATAGATGTAGTATGGCAGTCCTGTAAGTTATTGATCAGGATCATTCAAACTCGCTGTCCCACGCTAATTTGGTAGGTATGTGCAAACGAAAAGTGAAAAAATCTGCTTCCGTGGTGTTAATTTTTTTTTGTAAATTAGATATCTAGGTAGCCCTATTCCTTATAAGTAACTTTTGTCTTGAACGCTTTGTTTTTTTTTTCTGTTTACGTCCTTTTGTTGTTTGCATGACTGCCTTGAAAACAATTCCGCGTAGTTTGATAGATGTAGTATGGCAGTTCTGTAAGTTATTGATCAGGATCATTCAAACTCGCTGTCCCACGCTAATTAGGTAGGTATGTGCAAACGAAAAGTGAAAAAATCTGCTTCCGTGGTGTTAATTTTTTTTTGTAAATTAGATATCTAGGTAGCCCTATTCTTTATAAGTAACTTTTGTCTTGAACGCTTTGTTTTTTTTTTCTGTTTACGTCCTTTTGTTGTTTGCATGACTGCCTTGAAAACAATTCCGCGTAGTTTGATAGATGTAGTATGGCAGTTCTGTAAGTTATTGATCAGGATCATTCAAACTCGCTGTCCCACGCTAATTAGGTAGGTATGTGCAAACGAAAAGTGAAAAAATCCGCTTCCGTGGTGTTAATTTTTTTTTGTAAATTAGATATCTAGGTAGCCCTATTCCTTATAAGTAACTTTTGTCTTGAACGCTTTGTTTTTTTTTTCTGTTTACGTCCTTTTGTTGTTTGCATGACTGCCTTGAAAACAATTCCGCGTAGTTTGATAGATGTAGTATGGCAGTTCTGTAAGTTATTGATCAGGATCATTCAAACTCGCTGTCCCACGCTAATTAGGTAGGTATGTGCAAACGAAAAGTGAAAAAATCTGCTTCCGTGGTGTTAATTTTTTTTTGTAAATTAGATATCTAGGTAGCCCTATTCCTTATAAGTAACTTTTGTCTTGAACGCTTTGTTTTTTTTTTCTGTTTACGTCCTTTTGTTGTTTGCATGACTGCCTTGAAAACAATTCCGCGTAGTTTGATAGATGTAGTATGGCAGTCCTGTAAGTTATTGATCAGGATCATTCAAACTCGCTGTCCCACGCTAATTAGGTAGGTATGTGCAAACGAAAAGTGAAAAAATCCGCTTCCGTGGTGTTAATTTTTTTTTTGTAAATTAGATATCTAGGTAGCCCTATTCCTTATAAGTAACTTTTGTCTTGAACGCTTTGTTTTTTTTTTCTGTTTACGTCCTTTTGTTGTTTGCATGACTGCCTTGAAAACAATTCCGCGTAGTTTGATAGATGTAGTATGGCAGTTCTGTAAGTTATTGATCAGGATCATTCAAACTCGCTGTCCCACGCTAATTAGGTAGGTATGTGCAAACGAAAAGTGAAAAAATCCGCTTCCGTGGTGTTAATTTTTTTTTGTAAATTAGATATCTAGGTAGCCCTATTCCTTATAAGTAACTTTTGTCTTGAACGCTTTGTTTTTTTTTTCTGTTTACGTCCTTTTGTTGTTTGCATGACTGCCTTGAAAACAATTCCGCGTAGTTTGATAGATGTAGTATGGCAGTCCTGTAAGTTATTGATCCGGATCATTCAAACTCGCTGTCCCACGCTAATTAGGTAGGTATGTGCAAACGAAAAGTGAAAAAATCTGCTTCCGTGGTGTTAATTTTTTTTTGTAAATTAGATATCTAGGTAGCCCTATTCCTTATAAGTAACTTTTGTCTTGAACGCTTTGTTTTTTTTTTCTGTTTACGTCCTTTTGTTGTTTGCATGACTGCCTTGAAAACAATTCCGCGTAGTTTGATAGATGTAGTATGGCAGTCCTGTAAGTTATTGATCAGGATCATTCAAACTCGCTGTCCCACGCTAATTAGGTAGGTATGTGCAAACGAAAAGTGAAAAAATCCGCTTCCGTGGTGTTAATTTTTTTTTTGTAAATTAGATATCTAGGTAGCCCTATTCCTTATAAGTAACTTTTGTCTTGAACGCTTTGTTTTTTTTTTCTGTTTACGTCCTTTTGTTGTTTGCATGACTGCCTTGAAAACAATTCCGCGTAGTTTGATAGATGTAGTATGGCAGTTCTGTAAGTTATTGATCAGGATCATTCAAACTCGCTGTCCCACGCTAATTAGGTAGGTATGTGCAAACGAAAAGTGAAAAAATCTGCTTCCGTGGTGTTAATTTTTTTTTTGTAAATTAGATATCTAGGTAGCCCTATTCCTTATAAGTAACTTTTGTCTTGAACGCTTTGTTTTTTTTTTCTGTTTACGTCCTTTTGTTGTTTGCATGACTGCCTTGAAAACAATTCCGCGT
Source organism: Pseudeuparius sepicola (assembly GCA_963920635.1). Taxonomy (NCBI): domain Eukaryota; kingdom Metazoa; phylum Arthropoda; class Insecta; order Coleoptera; family Anthribidae; genus Pseudeuparius; species Pseudeuparius sepicola. The sequence continues at coordinate 10,483,098 of OY987300.1, read as the reverse complement.
AGTTTGATAGATGTAGTATGGCAGTTCTGTAAGTTATTGATCAGGATCATTCAAACTCGCTGTCCCACGCTAATTAGGTAGGTATGTGCAAACGAAAAGTGAAAAAATCTGCTTCCGTGGTGTTAATTTTTTTTTGTAAATTAGATATCTAGGTAGCCCTATTCCTTATAAGTAACTTTTGTCTTGAACGCTTTGTTTTTTTTTCTGTTTACGTCCTTTTGTTGTTTGCATGACTGCCTTGAAAACAATTCCGCGTAGTTTGATAGATGTAGTATGGCAGTTCTGTAAGTTATTGATCAGGATCATTCAAACTCGCTGTCCCACGCTAATTAGGTAGGTATGTGCAAACGAAAAGTGAAAAAATCTGCTTCCGTGGTGTTAATTTTTTTTTGTAAATTAGATATCTAGGTAGCCCTATTCCTTATAAGTAACTTTTGTCTTGAACGCTTTGTTTTTTTTTTCTGTTTACGTCCTTTTGTTGTTTGCATGACTGCCTTGAAAACAATTCCGCGTAGTTTGATAGATGTAGTATGGCAGTCCTGTAAGTTATTGATCAGGATCATTCAAACTCGCTGTCCCACGCTAATTAGGTAGGTATGTGCAAACGAAAAGTGAAAAAATCTGCTTCCGTGGTGTTAATTTTTTTTTGTAAATTAGATATCTAGGTAGCCCTATTCCTTATAAGTAACTTTTGTCTTGAACGCTTTGTTTTTTTTTTCTGTTTACGTCCTTTTGTTGTTTGCATGACTGCCTTGAAAACAATTCCGCGTAGTTTGATAGATGTAGTATGGCAGTCCTGTAAGTTATTGATCAGGATCATTCAAACTCGCTGTCCCACGCTAATTAGGTAGGTATGTGCAAACGAAAAGTGAAAAAATCCGCTTCCGTGGTGTTAATTTTTTTTTTGTAAATTAGATATCTAGGTAGCCCTATTCCTTATAAGTAACTTTTGTCTTGAACGCTTTGTTTTTTTTTTCTGTTTACGTCCTTTTGTTGTTTGCATGACTGCCTTGAAAACAATTCCGCGTAGTTTGATAGATGTAGTATGGCAGTTCTGTAAGTTATTGATCAGGATCATTCAAACTCGCTGTCCCACGCTAATTAGGTAGGTATGTGCAAACGAAAAGTGAAAAAATCTGCTTCCGTGGTGTTAATTTTTTTTTTGTAAATTAGATATCTAGGTAGCCCTATTCCTTATAAGTAACTTTTGTCTTGAACGCTTTGTTTTTTTTTTCTGTTTACGTCCTTTTGTTGTTTGCATGACTGCCTTGAAAACAATTCCGCGTAGTTTGATAGATGTAGTATGGCAGTTCTGTAAGTTATTGATCAGGATCATTCAAACTCGCTGTCCCACGCTAATTAGGTAGGTATGTGCAAACGAAAAGTGAAAAAATCTGCTTCCGTGGTGTTAATTTTTTTTTGTAAATTAGATATCTAGGTAGCCCTATTCCTTATAAGTAACTTTTGTCTTGAACGCTTTGTTTTTTTTTCTGTTTACGTCCTTTTGTTGTTTGCATGACTGCCTTGAAAACAATTCCGCGTAGTTTGATAGATGTAGTATGGCAGTTCTGTAAGTTATTGATCAGGATCATTCAAACTCGCTGTCCCACGCTAATTAGGTAGGTATGTGCAAACGAAAAGTGAAAAAATCTGCTTCCGTGGTGTTAATTTTTTTTTGTAAATTAGATATCTAGGTAGCCCTATTCCTTATAAGTAACTTTTGTCTTGAACGCTTTGTTTTTTTTTTTCGTTTGCAATTTACTGGCAAAAATATACAGAAAATTAAGATATTAATTGACTTGACTTGTCCATGAAGTGGGCGATGAGCTTCTGTCATTTGTTCTCTATATATACAAGGTGTCTTTTAACATTCTTGCCTTTTTCAAAATGCAAATTCAGGTCCGGCTGCAATTTTCTATACCCCCGATTTTCACGAAAACCATTTAGCGATTTCTTTATTTAAAATCTGACCCCACAGCGTTAATGAGAACACCACAAAAACTCCCATACACCAAATTTGAATAAAAAAATATACAGGGAGTTCCATTCTGTCGGGTGTCAAAGTTGAGCAAAATAGGAATTTTAAAGACATCTAGCGAGTTAAGTGTGCCATGGAATCCCTTCAAAACAGTTGAATGGACAACAGGACCACTCAAAATGTTGGTGTGAAAATATTTACTACAAAAATATACAGGGTATTTTTCTCTGAGCCATCTCAAAATTCTGAATTTTTATTAAACTTTATACTGGTCAGGAGTGCTCTGTAATCATTGAAAAAATATTAATAACACAAAAGTAATTTATTTCTTTACAAAATACCAACTAACAAATAAAAACAATTTAAATTATTGGACCTTTCTCAACAATAAGGTCACTGCCCAAGATACATTTTCTGTGCGTTTCCTGTTGTGGCACACCATCCACCTTAACTGATATGGGCTTACTGACTGGCAGGCTTCTGTATTTTTTTAGTAGATTTTGGACCCGTATAAAGTTCCAAAAATTCAGTAATTTTGAGATGTTACTGATAAGAACACTCTGTATATTTTGTATTGGACCTTTTCACACCAACACCTTGAGTGGTCCTGTTGGCCATTCAACTGTTTTGAGTTTGAGGGGATTCCATGGCCCACTTGACTTGGCAGAGGCCTTTAAAATTCCTATTGTGCTTAACTTTGACACCCTGCAGAATGGAAGTCCCTGTATATTTTTTATTAAAATTTGGTATTATAAGGCTGTTGGGTCAGATTTTAAATAAAAAAATCGCTAAATGGTTTTCGTGAAAATTGGGGGTATAAAAAAATCACAGCCGGCCCTGGTTTTGCATTTTGAAAATGGCAGGAAGGTCAAAAGAAGCGGGTTTTGAAGGCCTTTCAAATAAAAAAAGTTTAGGCGATTATCTAAAAAATGAAGATTTTACAGAATTGTACAGTTTTAGAGTTGGACACCCTGTATATTGACGTAAAGCAAACAATAATATACTAACAACTATTTATTATAAGGATATCTTAAAAGCCTCTTATCGCATTTTTACAATGTGTTACGACGTCATTTTTGATCCCGTAAATATGAAAAGGAAAAGCTATTAACCGCATACAATACAGGGTGAGTCTGAAATAACTGGCATCCTTTTTTTGGGTAATATAGATGGTCATTCTGAACCACTTTTCTTAATTTTTTTTTCCTAGCGCCGAGATTTTTCTATAATTCGTCCCCTCAAAATCCCCCCTATATGAAAACACGGCACTGGCGCCCTGCCAACAACCGAGTAGAAAATGGTAAATCATCAACTAGTATGTATTTTGAGACCGAGTTTACGCTATTCTCAGTGCCGTGTCTTCATAGAGGGGGCATTTTAGGTGGGTAAATTAAAGAAAAATTTCGGCGATAGGAAAAAAAAATATTAAGTAAAGTTGTTCAGAATGACCATCTCTCTTACCCAAAAAAAGGATGCCAGTTATTTCAGACTCACCCTGTATAAAGAAAAAACGCGATTAAAAACTACAAACGCATCTCTTAAAAAAGCATGTCACCGAGACTCTTACGATTTTACCAGCGAATTCAAAAAGTATAATGCAAATTTATTCATATTCATAAAAAGTGTCATTTGGCGAACAGTGTGTAAGAGTGTAAGTGTGTAAGAAATCGAATAAACGTAAGAGAGATGGGTATGAAGGTGACGTTGCCACTACTTCCTAATCTAAACGAAGCGGTTCAAGCCTTCGCGGTGGACGAGCTCTAATCGCAAACACAGAATTTTGTTATTCTGTGTCGCAGGTAAGTTCTCCCTGCTCGATTAGAAATCCCTCAGGGGAGGCGTGGCGCTGCCTCTACTATCCAATTTGCCCGTGCTTCAATCCACCACCTCCCACTACTTCATTTCCTGATTATAATATTTTATTATATTGGCATCCCATTTGCTATTCGCTCGTGTCTCTCCCTACCCTGGTTGTAATGTTTTATTGCTCTCAAGTAGTAGCAACGTCGCATTTATACCTATATCCCTGTTCTACTTACCTACTTAATTTCTCATTATGGATATGTTCTTACATATTGTTCGCCAGACCGACACCTTTATAACTGCCAGATCAGTATGCCAATATACAAGGATGTGGGCTCAAACTATAAGTATTTCTATACTTGTATACCTACGACGCCACTTTTTTAAAAAGTTCCGCCGATTTCCTAAAAGTTATCATGTACTTGTCGGAAATTGCACGACAAGAAACGTGTTTCCCAGCCCCACACTCGAATGAAGTATATTCCATTCCCGACGGTTATTATCCCCCTTCCAAACGCAAAAATCGCCAAAGTTTGATTAGAACCTGTTGAGTTTCCTCTCCCCAAAACTCACTTAGAACGATGCGGTTACCGCGGCCGTTCGCTTTATTGAAATAGTTCCTGGGTCTGCCCCCAGGGGCGTTCCTTAACTTTTCCCCCACAACGTTCCAAATAAAAGGCATCACCGCCCGGCCATGTGGAAACTTTTCGCACTTTTCGTAAATGAGTTACGGCTTTTAATTCGATCCGATTCCATATTGTCGACTCGACGGCTGCGAACGCAGAGATCTTTTTCGATTTGGACCTATTTTAACGCTGGTGGAAACTGGTCATATCTCGGGCACAATGGAGTGTGCTAATCAGAATGGAGTCAGCGCCAGAACGACAACAAAAGAACCGTTTTTTTTGTCAGTAGTATATTTGGGCCTAAAATCGATTTTTCGGTCACGTGGGTATTTGAAAAAGTTAGTCCGGTGGAGATATTTATACTTTTTAATGAAATAAACTCCCTGAATTTGGAAAAAATAAACATATTTTTAAAGGAGCATCTTTTATCAGTGATCAAAGTACTGGTACCTATATAACCACTTCTTTTATGACATACTCAAATCAAAGTGTACAGTACATAGTTAATTCGTCATATTCCCTCCTAATATATAAAGTCTTCCAAGCAATTAGTGGCGGAGATATGGTGGTATACTACACTTAAGATTACAACAACATAATACGGTCTCAACCTCAACCAATGTTACGTTGCATTTAAAGGAATTTCAAAAAATTAATTTTATTACCCGATTTATTTTGTACATACAAAACTCAAATCGTTATGTTAACGAGTTTCAACAAATATGTCAGAAACCGATAGACGTTGTTTAATACGCGACATGGACCCGCTTCAAGCAACTGATTCAGAAAACAAAGGGTGTTTGAGTCAGAGTGTCACGTCACTTATACCAACTTCCCCCTTAAAGTTTTTATCCCGTTGAGCCCTTCAGCTCCTCTTTTCCCTTCACGAGACAAAGATAATAACTGGTGCTGGTGAGGTGCGTATCGGCGATTTTCAAGTACAAAAGGGGAAAAGCGAATGATTGACAGAAACAGGGTTGGAACTGATTTGGTTTTTTAAGAGGTCATCTGATGAAGATATTTTACCCAAAATACACGGTGACCGGTAGAAAGTGTGCACCATAACATGTTTTAACATTGGAAATGTTTATGTTCGTATGGGACTCGAGTTAGGAGTTTTCGTTCAAGCCCAAAAGATAGTATGACTGACGCGACGCTCTACTAAACTAATGCTTGCATTATGAGTGGCGACAATTTCGTAATCTATTTGTCTCTTTTCAGCTTCAGAGCTGGCGCGTATGCTGTTGTCTCGGTCTCACTTACAATGCATTTGTCCTTGTAGATTACCATAATAACCCGTGAGCTTAATTTAAAATACGGCTAGCCGGGCATCGGATAGGAATGAATTAGACATTATTAGTGATCTTGGCTTCATTAGTAATAATTTGCGAGATTTTGCATGAAGATGTAATTGAATTTTTTGAAGATAACTTACTATTAATCATTTAATTTTTTTTTAAATAAATTAGGTGGGTCACTGACCAAATGACCTTATGAAGAAGCCGCTTCTAAAATTATATTTTTTCATACTTACTTTATTGCCAATCTTAGGCACATTGTCGTGTACTTTTCCAATGCAATGCTATAAATTACATTAAATGTTAGTTGGGGCCACATTGTGTCACATACTGACGGAAAAACATAAAATCTGAAAATTGTGTTCCGTGGGAAAGGCCCATTCCACAAAATTCGCGCATTTCTCCGACATGCCTATCGATTGGGCCGAAGTAAGACTTCTTTTTCATTGCGGTTGCGTGCCGATTTCTATTTAGTCGTAGACAAGAGCTATCAGAAAATGAAACAGAGCGGCGGAATGGAAAAGTTGTGTAGCCTTTCATTCGACGATTACAGAGTGCGGCGCAGAGTGGAAAATTGAATCTCTTTATGAAGTTTTAGCCGCAGACAACTCAATACGGCTCGATTTTCGCCTCCTCGTCGCCGACTAAGCTTTTTATCAGTTTATCTATTATTTTTGAATTACACGGTCGGTCGGAGCCCTTGTGCGCCTGAGACCTAGTTTAAATTTATAAAATCAGTGCTCCGGGGCCCTGCCGCGGTTATTTTAACAAAGGAGGGATTTAAAAAGCAGAGTCTAGTGGGGAAATTTGGGATGAAATAATTTACATAATTCTGTCTAATTATACACACTTCAACAAGTTCTCACTGGAAGAGAATTATATTTTCAATCCGTTGTAAGGCTTATTTCATAAGTATTTACGAAGGTATCAATTAATTACCGAAGCAATCAATTGATCATGGAGTAGATAGCACACCCGAAGATGCGGGACAAAGCCACTGGTCTTGATCGGCAAAGGCTCACGCTACAACTACCGAGACCAGCCATCTACCGTCTCCACGGCGTCAGTTAACCAACCGAAAACATTGATAGAATCACTCCATAATCAATTGATTGCTTCGGTAATTAATTGATTCCTTAGTAAATTCATCGTCTAGGCACGGTTGTCTATACCACTTGATAGTCGGGTGAGCCGTGAGCCATACTGCTGAGGGATCACCGTCCCGAAACTGTATATGGTCGACTATCGCTCTTTTTCTTTTATTTCATAAGTTAAGTAACTTAATTTTACTACATTATTTTAGGTGAAATTAAGGTGCCAGAAATTATTTCCATATTTGTAATTTTTTTTTTTAAAGCTGTATACAAAATCTTTGCAATATTTTCTAAAAAATTTTAGAGAGTGCTAGATTTACCTTAGTGTAAAGTAGCTTCGTTTGGGCGTAATCCGGCCCTGAAGTGTTAATTTTAAAATGCTTTATGTAATAACTTTTGAACGTCTTGAACGATTTTATTAAAATTTTATATGGTGACGTTACTATAAAGAACGCAATTATTGTAGTAACAGAGTGTTGGTCCATAGGCATAATACAACTAATATTTTTTGCCTATTTTTTAGATGCATTATTAAAAACAGTTGAAAAGCAGCTTTTTGATGCAAATAATTCATAAAGTAACCACAGAATCGACTTATTTAGGTACATTTTTTGTTTAACTCCCTTCCACAAAAAATTGTTAGTGCTTAAAAACATGGAAAGCTAGATATCTATACACTATACAGGGTGACCCGAAATTAGCCTGCCATAATTTACCAGCGTGTTCTGCGACCTAAAACAATTTAAAAAGTTCCTTTAAACATGGCCTTCAAAATGCCCCCTAATGGGGTTATAGCCCCCGAAAGGGGCAGTTTTACAAACGGGTTTCTATAAATATTTCCAGAACGAACAAAGATAAAATTCTGAAATTTGGTATGTGATGTACCTGTGAGATTTGACATTTACCGAGGTACCGATAGTTAGATATTCTTAATCATAGAAGTCCCAAATGGGGGGTTAAGGGGTTAAAAATACCCCAATGTTTTTGTATACTTTTTTCCTGATTTCTTGCGAAATTATGGAATTTGAAGGTATTCTACGAAGAACAGATGCTCTTGTTGAACTTCGATAGCATGCCCCGTTTTCAAGTAAACTCGTTTTGAAATTTTTTGCAGGGTGCCATGAAAATGCCTATTAGAAATTAGCCTGCCATAATTATTTAGGTATAGCACGTTTTTTGGTACAAAAGAATGAAAAAAGTTCCTATAAACATGGCCTCAAAAATGTCCCCTAAGGGGGCTATAGTCCCCGAAATGGACACTTTGGCAAACGGTTTTTTCTAAATATTTCCAGAACGAACAAAGATAAAATTCTGAAATTTGGTATGTAATATACCTGTGGGATTTGACGTTTACTGAGGTAGAGATAGTTTGACATTCTTCTAATCATAGGCGTCCCAAATAAGGGGGGTCAAGGGGTTAAAAATACCCCAATTTTTTTGTGCGCTTTTTCATGATTTACTTTCCCATGTAAGTCACATACCAAATTTCAGAATTTTATCTTTGCTCGTTCTGTATAAATATTTAGAGAACAACTTTTTGCCCAAGTGTCAATTTCTGGAGCTATAGCCCTCTTAGGGGGTATTTTTGAGGCCATGTTTATAGGAACTTTTTTAATTATTTTGTATCAAAAAACGTGCTGGTAAATTATGGCAGGCTAATTTCTAATACTTACGCATTTTCATGGCCCTCTGCAAAAAATTTTCAAAACGATTTTAATCAAAAACGGTGCACGCGATCACAGTTCAACAAGAGCACAATTTTTTCATAGAATACCCTGAAATTTCATAATTTTGCAAGAAATTTGCGAAAAAAGCACACCTAAAAAAATTTGGGTATTTTTAACCCCTTAACCCCTCATTTGGGACGCATATGATTAAGAATGTGTAACTATCTTTACCTCAGTATATGTCAAATCTCACAGGTACATCACATACGAAATTTCAGAATTTTATCTTTGTTTGTTCTGGAAATATTTAGAAAAAACCGTTTGCCAAAGTGTCCATTTAGGTGGCTATTTATACCCCCTTTAGGAGGCTACTATCAAAGGTGGTACATGGTATCTATATGCGAGGGGAGAGTTCTAGTTCTTCATTACAGTTTTAAAATGCAGGGGCGTTCAATGGCTTAGACGTGGATAAAGAGCAGATACTATTATTGTGTTTACTTATTTCTTACTCTTGACCAAAATTTTTTTATTAAAATGTCTGGAGTAGTTTATTGGAATACTAAAAAGTATAAAACATTTTTATACTTCCCCAAAATTTCAACTAACTTTAGGTAGTAGGTATATTGAAAACCCAGATTTTTCGGACCTTTATTTTGGACTGGAAAGGCTAACGTTCGTATTTGTACATAATATCGATTTTATTTATTTCTATTTTTCTACATGCATATACCAACGAAAATCCCTTTGGATTCAAACTGCAACCTTTAGTCTGTAAGGAATTCGTACGTGACTCATACTTTACTTTCCTATCCCAGAGTTTAGTGGTGCACTGCCCGTCCTGAAAACCCCATGGTCTAGCCATTATTTATTCAACGCTATTATAACCGTCCGAGGCGTTATAGTGTACGTGTTTTGGAAAGTTATTCTGCAGAGGCATCTTAGAAGTAGATAGATATACCCATGTGTCTAATGAAGTTTCTCCAACACTATTCGAGCTACCGCCGCATTGCTGTTGTTGTGCTCTGCCCGACTTGAATGATACAATGAAGCTGTTCGGGTTAGAGATACAGGTGTAGAAGTCTGTTTGAAAGACGTATAGCAAGTTAGGCATACGGACAAGTTTGCAGAACAATAACAATGACTCATTAACATTATCTAAAAAAGAAAAAAGATATATGGGCACTGAAAATAGCTATAACATTCTAAATGGCACATTGCTACTTCCTACTCAAAGAGATGGCGCTAGAGTCAGTACTATATACAAATTAGGTTACTGAGTGTGTTTACAGGAATAATGTTCTAGATTCTTTGGGTTTAAAATAAGGATTCTCAGAAAGTTTAATGGTAGGTTTGCATGTTTCTATCAGAATCACATCCAGTGGGTATATACTTGTAAACTTGATATGGCGTGTGTTGATTTTTGATTTTTGTTTAGTATGAGGGATTTTTCTTCTTAGGGTACCTGTGGGGTAAGATAACGAAATCGTCATCTAGCTACAGTACTCGTCATCAATAATAATAATAATAAAGATGTAAGATTGTGAGTGTAAATGTAAAAATGATAATGGGCATAAGCACTCAAAGTTAGAAAACAAAAAGAAAAAACTAATAACCGCAAACACGTGTTTCATGCTATTTGGCAATCATCAGTACGGTGTAACATCAACCAAATCAAAAAGATAGAAATGAGTTGGGAAGCAACAGACGAAGTCCAGGCGATGTTAGCACAAGCTCCGAAAACTAGCATGAAACACGTGAATACGGTTACTAGTTTTTTCTTTTTGTTTTCTAACTTTGAGTGCTTATGCCCATTATCACTTTTTCTTGTATTTTTACATTTACACTCACAATCTTACATCTTTGTCGTCATTGTATCTTGGGCTTTGAAGATTTCCACGCAGGTCGCTTTCGCAGCCTCCGTGGCGATGTTAGTACAAGCTCCGAATTGGGGATGTGCTGAATGAAGCTGCAAATGTGCTGTTGGCTCCTGCCTGGACTTCGTTTGTTGCTTCCCAAATCATTCCTATCTTTTTGATTTGGTTGATGTTACACCGTACTGATGATTGCCAAATAGCATGAAACACGTGTATGCGGTTACTAGTTTTTTCTTTTTGTTTTCTAACTTTGAGTGCTTATGCCCATTATCACTTTTTCTTGTAATAATAATAATAACAACAAAATGGTTATTTATGTACCAAGGCACTGAAGTTCAACTTTTTATGACTCATGTGGAATTTAGTTGCCGAGGCCTCTGGCCGAGGCAAATAAACCACATGAGTCATAAAAAGAACTTCCGTGCCGAGGTACATATTATTTTTTTTAAATCGAAAAAAAAATGTTTTATTAGGCAAAAAAGTAATCCTAAAAGATTACCCATCCATGAACCCACTGCTCGCGGCGTTGCTTGACTTTGACGATCGCTCTACCTAGGTCAAATACGACGAGACATGGCGCTCCCAGAAGAAAATCCAAACTGCTGCCTATTGTGCAGCCTCCATGTAAAATTAATATTAATATTCAAAGCTACTGAAATATTTATATTGAAAGATAGCTCTGCTAGAGGTAACAATTTCGCAATGTGTACGAAAAGTTAAATGGGCCTTTGTTGGCCGGGTTTTGAATATTTGGTCACTTTTGACGCGCGATGGCCCCGCGTCTGACGTTTGATGTTTATCTACATCTCGCCAAGGCCTACTTATTGAAAAAATCGTACAATAATGGGTTATTTCAGTGCGGATTTCTACGCTTTTAATGACGATTTTGAGACATTTCACTGCCGATTTCAAGAAAAATTCATTAATTCTGTAGATCCCACAATGTGCAACCCGGGTGAGCCATATTATAGTAGGTACTCAAATCTCAAATTCGCTCCTTGGCATCCTTCTTAAGTGTTAAAACGGCGAATTCTCGGCTTACTTAAGGGTCGGGTCTCCCTCTAAGCCCGCCATTACACTTGCTAACGGCCTTGGCGGATATTTCCCTACAGGAAAAGGGCCAAAGGACCTTGCGAACGCGAAATAATTGGAAAATGTCGCGGGAGAGGTAGAACCGCGCTCGCGAGACGTTTAATAAACGCCTATGGAAAAGATAAATCCTATTCTGTTGAACTGCCGGCCTGCCCTACTGTTTCTTGCCGGTGGGAAATAGTAGACCATTCAAGCTTATCAGGCAAAATTTTCATGTCTTTTCATTGTCCATTTAGCTAAAGAGTAGAAAGTAGGTATTCAGAAGTGTATTAAAACCCCTAATTAACGGCGCTTTGCTGATCAGCTGACAAACTCACGCGTCGCGGTTGGCGACCCCCCGATGTGCAATAATTGTTAGTTGCACAACATATAAATTTATTTATTTGCAGACCAATTGGCGTGCCGAATCAAGAGATGGACCACCAACGTTAACCCCAGCGCTTTTCGCTGCCTTTTCTATTTTTTCCTCCCAGCAACTTTGCCACTTTTTCAAGATGCCTGCTGTTACGCAATTTACCGTTCATTCTGTAAGCCTCGGGACAATAGGCAATAAAGTGTTGCATACACTGCTGCTTCTATCATTAGTCCACCAGAAGCGCGATGCGCTAGTGTACATGACGACATCATAATAACCTTCAGCAGACTTATTTCTTTCTTGCTTTCTACCGCGTAATTTAAAGATTACGAAAAATGTAAGTGCGGAAATTCAAGAAAAGTCTTCAAGCTAATTCCGTAGCTTGTGATGTTCTTCGACCAAAAAATTAACCACCCTTTATAGTAATGTATTCGTTGGGCCCTATTACTTTGAATCACCTCATAATCTATGCCGAAGCAAAGGAACTGGGGCGAGCATTTCTGCAGTTTTAAATTCCCAGTTTCTCGGAGGGGCGGTAGGTATACGGTTTTTGCATTCAGTAAATTCTCATTAAGTTAAAGATTCCGCTTATACGGGTCTCCTGCTGCATCGCTCCTCGTGAGCTCCTATAAAGAAGCCCAGAAATAGAATTTTATCTACACGATGGGAGTATAAGATACGTCGCTCAAGTAGATAAAGAATATTTAGATATTAAGTTCCTCTTAAAATATTATTTGAAAACAAAAAGTTAAGGGCACGCTAAAACTTCATCAATGGCATCAAAATATGCCCAATAAATGTGCAAATTACTAGTATTTTTTCTGAATTATTCATTTCAGTTAAAGTCATACCAAGTTACAAAGTAATAAATTTGATTTCTTTTTCGAAAAATTGGTTATGGTGTAGTTACTTTTTATTGTATGTGCAGGGTGGGCCAAATTGGACACTTTTAAAGGGAAACTCCTATTTTTGACGGAGATAGACGAAAACTAATATCGGTGTCTGGGGCTCATTTTTTATGATAAAGTTAATGGCAAAAACCTCAAATCGATATCTGTCATCGTTCTTGAGTTACAGGGCGTTTTTCGAAAATGTGCGTTTTTGAAAAGTGGCCGTAACTTTTCCCGAATTGAAAATTTTGTGTTTCTGTAAAAACATTCCTGAAGCACTTGTTTACGTAGAATCCAATGCTACTACTACATTTTTTTTCATGTCAATGGTTTAGGAGTTACCGATGAAAAAAAAATTTTTAAATGGTATATTTTTGCATTTTTTTAATAGAGCAAAAAATTAGTTTTCCAATAATATACACTTAGTGATTTACTTACAATAATTATTACTAATAGCTTTTAAGATTTCATGTGTATAATTGGAAGCGCGCCCTTTCAACAAGTAGGCTTTGGACGGTGTGACCATGAAACAACCGTGGAAAAATGTGGGGAAAATGCCTATATCTGTTTAATTCGTAGCTTTTCCACTATTAATCAAATTGTGTCGCAATTTTGCAAAAATATCCCTGAAAGGATGTCTTCTCTCTAAATACCGCTCGTTGCATCTGCATTTTCCCCGGATTGTTTAAAACAGAGTACCTATCATATCCCATTTTTCATAACTTTCAAATTTTATTGTAAGTTATAAAGTTTATAAATTACACAAAAACAGAAAAATCTTTACACTGCCAAACAGCTTAACTGAAAATTTGACAGGTAAGAGTAAACATTTTTCACGATTGTTTTATTGTCTCACCGTCCAAAGCCTGCAAGGGCGCCCTTCCAATTATATAGGTAGACATGAAATCGTAAAAGCTATTAGTAATTGATAACTACTTAAGTAAATCATAAGTGTTATATATTTCTGGAACGGTCATTTTTTTCTGTATTAAAAAAATGCAAAAATATTTCCGGTAACTAAAACCACTGACTTGGAAAAAAATTTAGTAGTTTTTACAGAAATATACAACATTTTCAACTCGAAAAAATTTACAGCCACTTTTCGAAAACGCACATTTTCGAACGCCCGGTCACCCAAGAACGGTGACAGATATCGATTTGCGGTTTTCGCCATTAAGTTTATCATAAAAAATGAGCCTCAGACACCGATATCAGTTTTCGTCTATCTCCGTTAAAAATAGGAGTTTCCCTTTAAAAGTGTACAATTTAGCCCTCCCTGTCCAGGGTTATTCATATAATATTCTATCCCCCTTAATTTTTGTTTTTAATTTTGGAAAAAAAAATTAAAATATGAAAATTGTATAACATTTTCAATTGTAAACAAATTAATGAATGTCGCGTTAATGGAGATGTAGACCAAGCTTATGTTTTTTAGATGGAAGGGACTCCCTGTATATTTCTCGATTTTCGAAAATTACACATTTTTTTTAGTTTCAACGATATACAGGGTGTCCAACTTTAAAACTGTACAAATTCGTAAAATATTCATTTTTGGAGATAATCGCCTAAACTTTTTTTTGTTTGAAAGGCCTTCAAAAACCGCTTCTTTTGACCTTCCTGCCATTTTTAAAATGAAAATCCAGGGCCGGCTGCGATTTTTTTTATACCCCCGATTTTCACGAAAACCATTTAGCGATTTTTTTATTTAAAATCAGCACACAGCGTTAATCAGAACACCCAAGAACCCCCATATACCAAATTTGAACAAAAAATATACAGGGAGTTCCATTCTGCAGGATGTCAAAGTTGAGCAAAATCAGAATTTTAAAGACATCTGGCGAGTCAAATGTACCATGGAAAAACTTTAAAACAGTTGAATGGTTAACAGCACCACTCAAAATGTTGGTGTGAAAAGATTTACTACAAAAATATACAGGGTATTTTTCTCTGAGCCATCTCAAAATTCTGAATTTTTATTAAATTTTATACTGGTCAGGAGTGCTCTGGAATCATTGAAAAAATATTAATAAACACAAAAGTAATTTATTTCTTTACAAAATGCCAACCAACAAATAAAAACAATTTAATTTATTGGACCTTTCTCAACAAAATCACTGTCTAAGGTGATACATTTTCTGTGCGTTTCCGGTTGTGCCACACCAACCACCTTAACTGATATGGACATAGTGACTGGCAGGCTTCTGTATTTTTTAGATTTAGTTCGTTTATAGTGTGTGGAGCGGTTTTGATATACACGATTTTTGACCCTTATAAAGTTCCAAAAATTCAGGAATTTGAGATGGCACAGATAAGAACATTCTGTATATTTTGTATTGGACCTTTGCACATCAACACCTTGAGTGGTCCTAGTGACCATTCAACTGTGTTGAGGGGATTCCATGGCACACTTGACTTGGCAGATGCCTTTAAAATTCCTATTTTGTTCAAATTTGACAGCCTGCAGAATGGAACTCCCTGTATATTTTTTATTCAAATTTGGTATTTAAGGGTTTTGGGGTGCTCTGATTAATGCTGTCAGGTTTTAAATAAAAAAAATCGCTAAATGGTTTTTGTGAAAATCGGGGGTATAAAAAAATCGCAGCCGGCTCTGGATTTGCATTTTGAGAATGGCAGGAAGGTCAAAAGAAGCGGTTTTTGAAGGCCTTTCAAACAAAAAAAAGTTTAGGCGATTATCTCCAAAAATGAAGATTTTACGGATTTGTACAATTTTAAAGTTGGACACCCTGTATATGTTGAATTTTTGAATTATTAAATTGTTTGTCCAAGATTAAAAAAAAGGTAAGGGGGTAGAATGTTATAATAATATGAGAGAAACCCTGTACAGTCGAACTCGGCTATAACGGCGACGGGCCATAACGAACACGCTCATATTACGAAGGAGTTTCATGCTCTCTTCGAGGTTCGTTATAACAGAGTTCGTCTGCTTGTTCTTATACTAATACAAAAAAATTTCTCAGTTGAATTTCAGAACAAGCCTTTCCCTGTAGGGCCAAAACCGGCCCGCAATCCACTATTTTCTTATCTAATGGGATTTATGGAAATCCGACACTCGTGCAATGCAGAACCGGCATACCGGTAATCGCTATTTCATTGTAGCCATTACAATAATTTACAAAGGCGGCGGCGAAGGAGTGTCGTATTACTTTACATATTTATTAGGATCCCTTGTAACGAGCCCCCCGCGGAATGGATTTACGATTGAACAGCATCGACAGCGCCAAAACAGGGCCAAAACCGGCCCGCAATCCACTATTTTCTTATCTAATGGGATTTATGGAAATCCGACACTCGTGCAATGCAGAACCGGCATACCGGTAATCGCTATTTCATTGTAGCCATTACAATAATTTACAAAGGCGGCGGCGAAGGAGTGTCGTATTACTTTACATATTTATTAGGATCCCTTGTAACGAGCCCCCCGCGGAATGGATTTACGATTGAACAGCATCGACAGCGCCAAAACAGGGCCAAAACCGGCCCGCAATCCACTATTTTCTTATCTAATGGGATTTATGGAAATCCGACACTCGTGCAATGCAGAACCGGCATACCGGTAATCGCTATTTCATTGTAGCCATTACAATAATTTACAAAGGCGGCGGCGAAGGAGTGTCGTATTACTTTACATATTTATTAGGATCCCTTGTAACGAGCCCCCCGCGGAATGGATTTACGATTGAACAGCATCGACAGCGCCAAAACAGGGCCAAAACCGGCCCGCAATCCACTATTTTCTTATCTAATGGGATTTATGGAAATCCGACACTCGTGCAATGCAGAACCGGCATACCGGTAATCGCTATTTCATTGTAGCCATTACAATAATTTACAAAGGCGGCGGCGAAGGAGTGTCGTATTACTTTACATATTTATTAGGATCCCTTGTAACGAGCCCCCCGCGGAATGGATTTACGATTGAACAGCATCGACAGCGCCAAAACAGGGCCAAAACCGGCCCGCAATCCACTATTTTCTTATCTAATGGGATTTATGGAAATCCGACACTCGTGCAATGCAGAACCGGCATACCGGTAATCGCTATTTCATTGTAGCCATTACAATAATTTACAAAGGCGGCGGCGAAGGAGTGTCGTATTACTTTACATATTTATTAGGATCCCTTGTAACGAGCCCCCCGCGGAATGGATTTACGATTGAACAGCATCGACAGCGCCGAAACTTGACAACCATAACGCTTATGGTCGCGCCATGGAGGTGTAGGTAATCTCCCGATCGAGTTTTTCATACACCAAAAAGCATCATTGTTATGGTTATGGAAAAAAGAACATGCAAGTCTAACTTGCAACGTCTTGCAAATTATTGTTATGAAAATTAAGAAAAAATAGCATTGTTAAACCGACTTATCTATATCAATACCTATGCTTTTAATTTAGAAAAAAATATATTTTTCTGCATTTTTATAAGTGGTACAAGCCAATTTTATTGCCAAGGAACTTTTGTGTGAATTTTGATAATCCACAGAAAAACAACTAAAAAGACAGGATCTTTCTCTTATTTTGAGGTAGATATACGGGTGGCCCACCACGAACTGCATCTACCTATACATGGAAAACTAAAAGTAGAAAAATTCTGAAAATTTGGCACCTCACCAATACCGATGGGCGCTGCTCAACTAAAATATTTTGGTGAATCTGGCACTTTGGTTATACCGGAAGTCGATATCAACTTTCTTATCTCAAATGGAACACCCTGTATATTATTTGGATTCTAGGCATCATTTTGGAACAAAAACATGCAAACATGTCCTATGTCTAAATCCAACCGTTTTTGAGATATTTGCATTTTTCCGAAAAAAATTACAGGTGCAGACCTACAGTCAATTAGCATATTATACGAGGAAGCCGCGAAATTACAAAACGAATTTTTGTCATCGTGTAACAGAAGCCCTGACCTAGTGATCTCTGCTGAGAAATAAATCCATTCTTTTACAGGGTGTTCACAAAATATGAATAAAAATTACATTCAAAATGTGCTTAAATCTCGAAATTTTCGAATAAAAACCCCCATTTTTTTTAATGCGATCTTATTCACCACTAAAAATGATGACAACTTTGTGTAAGGTTTCCTATACATAAATGCAGTAATTTTCGATTAATTTACGAAAAACCCACTTTTCGCCCATAAAATGCGAGGTTTGCTTAACGCTTGGAAAATCATATTAGCCATGGACCTTGAAAGGACAGTCGCGGCTGAGGAAGTGTCACTGACTTGGTTTATAAATTATTGTCAACAATAATGCCGGCGCGCTTAAATTACACAAACGAAGATTATTTAAATTTGTTTATTATCTACGTAGAATGCAACAAAGTAATATAAAGAACGTGCGATTCATACTTTACATATTCTGCAAGCAACAAATATTTCACTTTTAAGGATTCTTTTAAGGTTATCTTCAAACACAATATAAAGGTTAATGCACCATACAGTGACCGGCAGAAAGTTGGACACAAATGGAAAACTTTTTTATTATTAATTTCTCAGAAAATTTTATTCTCGATAAAAGTTGGTGCATCATTTCAAACTCAAAACGCACATATCAAAATTTAAATATCTCTTTTTTGATACGAGGCGGATTCAAATAACTCACTAACTTATTTTTTAAAATACGGTCAAAAGTTACCTACAAAAGTTGTTTGGAATCAAAGGTGGATGTCAGATTTAAAGTCACAGCCACCTAGTAAAGAAAAAAGAAATTTAACTTTTTTTGTATTTTTTTTTCGACCACCCTGTGTATTACAAAAAACAAAATACCGCAAGCGCAACTGATCATCGGATAACACATTGATTTGCTACTAAACTTTAATTTTGTTCGATTAGCAGCTAGAAATTTAAATTAATCGAAATCAGAGTTTAAAAATATTAAATTTTTGTGTCCAACTTTCTGCCGGTCCCTGTATAATATTGTCAAAAGGACTCTAAAAAGCCATATCCACCGCATTTCGCTGCACAAGTGGCCAGCCGTCGAACAGTGTAACCCATGCAAGTATGGGTGATATTAATTAGGCGAACATCCAGTCACTTGCTTTTACTAAAATATATATCTTCTCTGTCTCCTTATCCCTTTTTACTACTAATACCAGATTCGGTTTAATTTAGTTACAAAAGTGTTTTGTCTTGTATTTTATTGCCGAGGCGCCTGTTCTCAAGCTACCCTGGTAAAGTACCTATACCTAAATGAAGTCACTAGGAACACAGTGTAAAATTCAAAGGTGTTTATGTGGTCGGCGTCGACCTAGTCAATGAGAAAGCGAGCATAGCGATTTGATTGTTCGGCGTTTAAGAGATCCACGGAGCAGGTGTCGACGTAGGCCAGTTAGGCCAGTATAACCAGTGCCGTGCACGGAAATAAGGATTGCGCTTTATTTTACAAATTTGGTTTTGTGTATAGATTTTTGGGTGGTGTTGTTTTGTGTGAAACAAAATTATTGGTTTGCTTTGGTTTCAATTATTTCAAAGTTTATTTTATTATTTTTTAGAGCATTTAAATAAAATTTTTATAATATTATTAAGGGCCGCGCGCCGCCTAAGACTCGGTCTTGTTGTACAAAGCAAACTCCGTCCAAGCAACTTGATTTATAAAATACCCTAAAATTGAATAACGAAAATTTAAAACGACACACAATGTTTATTTTTGTATTGTTTTTAAATACACTCATTAGGCATGGGTATAATAATATAAAACTTTAGGTATGCCTATATTTTTTATATTAAATTTATCTTCCTTGACTTTGTGGATCTCTTGATAAAAACAAACGATTGATGCAATAATAAAAAATGTTTGTTTTAATCAGTGAATTCATTTCACACTTTGCCTAGATTCTTACCTAAATATTTTATTTCCCAAAAAATGATTCAACATTTTAGAATTTGAAATTGAGATGCTTTATTTTAAGAATTTCAGTAAAAGCTCACAACCGTTGTAATTGTTTTAGAACTTTAATCACAGAAAATTTACTTCGAAAGTATAGATTTACTACTTAATTCTTAAGTAGTTTCTGTGCTTTAATACCTATAATATGCCTTGGGTATATATCTATAAGCAAACATTTTGAGATAGAATGGATCGATCGATCGATCACGATATCCACAGATTGCACTTAGTGTAAAGTTTTACATCATGTTATGATATGAAAGTAGACCAGAAATTAAAAAAAATGGTAGATATACTTAAAAGGGTCTTGTACCTACTGAAAACGTACTTCCAGGATAACTCATACAAAAAGCACTACAATAATATAATGTGAATGATAATGTACTTATTTGAATCCTTTTTGATAAAAAAAAAAAGAAATATAAAATGCCTATCTGGCTTTCTTTGGGAACGATACAAAAATTTCCAAGTGAATTTTAAAGAAGCAAAAAATGGTCGAATTCGATTGCACCTATACAAGGCCCTTAAAATAAAAAGTTGCAGCTTATACAACGTAGAACTCCCTTTGCAATCACATATCACGTAATAACCACGGAAATGAGAAAGTTAACGCAGTTTTAAACCGAATATATTATACCTCCTTCGAGTCGAGGCAATAACAAAAACGCGGCGCGTGTAATCCGAAATCCGACAAATTTTCATTCGGCCCTCGGTGCCCGTAATGAAACCGCAGAGCGACTTTTAATGGAAACACAAATTCCAATTACACGAATTTCCGTTCGCGGTCCCGCCCGACCTGCGGCGCGTAACTCAAGTTTTTAATCTGGAATTTTAAGAAATAACATTCGCGGTTGCCGCGCAAAATGAAAAACCGAAACGGCGAGCACTTGACGGCCTCGAGTGCCCGAGTCCGCCGTTGTGTAATTAAATGAAAATCTGAAACTCAACGAGACAAACGTAGAAATTTTGTAGGGCACTTCGAATCTTTACAAGCGTTGTTATTGTTGATGCCAAATTTTAACAAAATTGAAGAAATAATATCAGAGTGATCGTTTGAGAATTTTTTCCAGGCCCATTGAGAAACACAATCTTTGTACATTCGCGCAAACTGATAAAGAATAAATGCAACTATTAGCCTTTAGGTATTTACAGAATATTTGTAGGGCGGTGCAATTAAATAAATGCAAGTATTGTAGTTTCAATATATTATACTATAAGTGGAGTAACCCAAATATGCAAGTCTAAACCCTAAAAATGTGCACATAAATATGCAAATAATTTAGTCAAAATATGCAGGAAAATGTTGAAAATATGCAAATTAAGAAATACTTTAAAAGTATAAATTTATTGTTTCATTTACAAATAAACATATATAATGTACATACATACAAATTTCTAAATGCATTTATACATAGTAAAAGTAACAATATTTTATTTTAAATTTTATAAAAATTATATAAAATTATAATTTACCTATATTATTTTGGGAAAACCAGGTACCTACCTAGACACCTACCCCTGTTCCCAAAAATGAATGAAACGCCTGCCAAAGATTTAAATTATCCTAAATTCTTTCAATTACGCACAATATGCCATATTTTGAGGATATCTATATGCAAATATTTAAAAAAATGCATATAGTATGCTATAAATATGCAAAATATGCTTGTTGCATATTTGGGTTACTCTAACTATAAGCATATCACTCATGGAAAAACATGTATAGTACTTAACTCAGGAGTTAAGTCTATATTTCTTTAAAATAGAAAGATATTCGTCATGGGTTCTATTTTTGAAACATGATCTTCCAAATTAACATGCTTAATTACAACAAAACTATCTATTTACTTATATAATTACCAATGGACCATTTGATTACACCATTATGCAGATACATATAAAACATAATTCAAAACTCACTGATTAAATTCTGCTGTTTAATTATTTCATGGAATGAAAGCATTGTGGCTGTGTGCTGGATCGAATTAAATGTTGCGGTCAATGCAAATTCAACACAACTGTGGACGTTACAGCAAAATATTTAACGCAAATTACATTATGTACTTAAAAAACATGTTTTAACAAAAGCTAAACATATTCCATAAACTGGCCAAAATGGCATGATATGATTTTCATTGCATTTGTGGAAAGACCGTCTCTTTCTGGACAAGTGATTATAAAATTTTAATGGAGTTCCATAGAAAAAAATTTAGAAAAAAATAACTTTTCTAAAAACAACCTCCTTTGGTTTGTATATTTCGTTACTCTAGTTCTTATTAAGTCTAACCGAAGGAGGTTTAGGATAGGACAGGACGATTATTTTTTCTCAATTTGTTTCTTACGTACCCCATTAAAATTTTATTTTGACGTATCCAGAAAGAGATGGTCTCGCCAAAAGAGTAAACAAAATCGTATTGTCATTAAAAAAAGTTTATGGCAAAACTATGCCTAGAAAACCTTTTTAAATAACGAACATTTATGGAAATATTATAAGCACCTTTCTATATAAGTTCATAACCATATAATAGTCTATTATACACCTAGGTTGAGAAGTGAGCCATTATTTACCGAGCATTTTTATATAATATGCGAGGTAAATAATTGCCTTCTCAACCGAAGTGTGTATAGAATTTTTTTTACTACTAACATTGAAATATTGCCATATTTTAGTCATTTCTCGCTTTTTTCAAATACTTCAAAATATCAAGTAGCCTGGGTGTTCAGTTGTCAAGCTGATAAAATGACACTAATTTTTAAATGTCACATAGAAAATTTTTCATTATTTACCTAGGTATTTTTTTATTATCATTATTTACCTAGGTAGAGAAATATTACTTCTCATTAGAGGAATGAGGTAAATAATGGTGATTTCTCAGGTTAGTAGTAAAAAAATAGTTTTTTGGGCTACTTGATATTTCGAAGTATTTGAAGAAAGCGAGAAATGACTAAAATAAACTAAAATATGGCAATATTTTTTCAATGTTATTAGTAAAAAAAATTCTATATACACTTCGGTTGAGAAGGCCATTATTTACCTCGCATATTATATAAAAATGCTATATAGTGGCTCACTTCTTAACCTAAGTGTATAATATACTATTAACTCCTATAAATAATAGGTAAAAGATGCTAACTGTAGTTTATCAGTTTCCGAATGTATTTTAAAACAGTTGTGAAATTTTTCTCATCGTCAACTTGATAAAATAAAAAAGATATGTTGTTAAATCTGGTTTGAATAAACAAATCGTACCTACAGAACAACCAAAAACTGCAATACAAAAACTGCAAATCGCTCTGATGCCATCAACTGACCCATTTGTTGCCCAGCAAATTATAATATAAAATCGGTCCGACACGCCTGTCAACCGAGATAGATGATACATTTTACACAATATGTAAACAGGCCTCGGTGTGATAAATAGGCGTCCTAACGTTCCACTCCAGGGGCGTAGCATAATGGGGCCGACTTCGGGTTATTTATCATTCTTAGACGTCGCTTTTGCTCCTTTAAACGTTCGCCCTGTCAGCCGTTTTATGGAAAAATTTACACCGCTCTTACAACCGAATGAAGGTGAAGGTACCTACTATGGGACTGATATAAATATCTTGTACGGCGTAGTTCATAGACGAAATATGGCATTTATGATTTTAAGCTTGCAGATGACAAAAAAATGAAACATTTGAAACAACACTCTCGATATTCAGTACGTCATCGGACTAACCTTGTTAAAATATCAGCGTGAGCAGATGTGGATCCACTTAAATACAAGTTCCCCGATCACATTAAGTTGTTCTACAAGTTCTCACGATGTGCCAGGAAGCGATATACTCCCATGTGGATATGAATTGCGGGGAGCTCCTCCTTTTTGGTTTATCTAAGAGAAACTGATTTATCTTTGAAGTAGTTGAAGTTGTCTGGAGTTCGCCTAACCTACAAGTGTACTCAAATATAATGTATCATGAATTTGGGTCAGTGGATGGGTCCGAAAAAGGAAACGGAATTTGAGAAGAGCTGGAAGTTTCCTAAAAATTACTTTGAAACTGGTGGTGGAAAATTTGAAAAATACTTAGTCGAGAAACCAAGTAGTAAATTACCACTATGACATCTGCATTGTATGATAATTTTATTATTGTCGATTGCTACATAATACCTAATAACAACATGTTTTGATTGTTACTTTAATTTTTGTTCCAAATAGTTAAAAAAATAAGAAACACCAATATTTTCGAAAGTGCTATTTTGCCTAGAAAGATCACGAGTATAAATTGGGCTTTTATTTTCTGAGCTACGCTCTCGGGATTTTATCAGAAAATAAAAGCCCAATTTATACTCGTGATCTTTCTAGGCAAAATACCGCTTTCGAAAAAATTATCGATAACATTTCCGGCACTAGTGATATTACATACGATAATTTGCACAAGTGCAATGATCGCTAGCAGAGGCATATGATTGGTTGGATTTTTATGGAAGGAGCTACTTTATTGGATGCAAGCAGTATGAGGGAAATAATCGATACAATTTCCGGCACTTGTGATATTACATACGAAAATTCCATACCCACCTTTTTTGACCAATCAGAGGCTCGTTTTTTGCTTCGTTGTCATAGCAACTCAAAAAATTTCCGGAAATATTCTCACTTGCTCTAGGCAGCAGGAGGTGATTACAGCGGAATTTTTTTGACAGATGTCATTATTGTTATGTGACATTGTAACATATACTCGACAAAAATTTTGATAATAATTTCGTTTAATTTACGTGCAGGTATGGAATTTTCTTACCGAATCCCCCACGTTCTTGAATTAATTAATTAATATCTAACACGATTTTTTTAAGAAAATTCGTGTACTCGAAAAATTTCCGGCAATAATTCAAGCACTAGGGCGATTACTAGTGATGAAACCGCTTTAGAAAAAATTCTACGAAAATAAACGTCAATAACATCCTTTCAAAAATGAAAAAGTTACAGGCCGGGGCAGTTTGAAGTTTGATATTTCTGTAGCTTTTTTGGTGACATATGGAGTATTCGATACTTGCAAAATTGGGAGAACTGTGTTGTTATAGCTATAGCCATAACGTTTTAGCAAAGACTAGAAAAATAGCATTCCCTAGACTTTGGTTTTAGAGACGCAACTGCTTAGAAACATTTTAAATTTGTGATGGGATGTTTTTACGAGAATTTCTTGTCTTGTCTCTTTCGAGAGTATTTGTGCTCAGGCGGGAAAAATACGATGGTAATTTAAGTTCAAGTGTTTTGAGTTAGTTAATTACGTCGGAAACGGTATTTTTATTCTCGTCAACCTCCGCATAAACAGCGGAATTCGCCAGGTTGGGGAGAGGCGAAGGAACCCATGCAATTTATTATAGGAATTTTAATGAAGCGCTTGACAAATATTTGCCAAGCAAAAAAATCTTTTCATCCTATAAATATGTACCCGCAATTCTTTTCCTTCAAATGGAGAGATCAAACGGGGAGAAATTATATTGCGGATTCTTTCTTTCTTATGAGAAAAAGCACGCCTCATTGAGTTATTAGATTTTTTTGAAAGATGTTTATTTTTTGTAAAATTACGCTGTTATGAGTTTATAATTCCGCTTTATATCTTTACGAGAAATTACATTCCTATCAGGGTTCCAGATCTTAAAGTATCCATTTCAATATATGAATTTTCAAAGTGGAATCTGAACTAACCACTGACAAAGTGCCTTGGTAGCATGAACAAGTTGTCCTTTAATCAGTTTATTTTAGGTTCCTGTAACAAAAAACTTATTATCTTATTATCTATAAAACTTTCCACATTGACAAGGAATTTTATAAATGCATTTGTTTGAACTTTGTACTTCATTAAATGTCTTCAATCTTAATGTATTGTACCTACTAAATCTCAACAATAACAGTCCAAACTCGTTGTCTTGGTTACCACCTTTATTGTTTAGCCTATTCACAAATAAACTTGTCAGATACTGTCACTGACCAAGAATATTCTTTCAGTTCCAAAAAATCGCACTAAAATCGAGTTCTAACCTTCAACTGCCGCCAGGCCCAATTTTCAGGGCTTATACACCTATACGATAGGTGTGAAAGACAAAAGAATCGAGTTGAAACTTGAGCTTTGGGGGATCAGCGCCTTGCTTGATTAGAAACTATTTTGCACAATACTTTTATATTTTAAAAATCCAGTAGGCCTTTACAGGGGCAATTTATTCATTTTCGGTTCAGGTACACTACCTATTCCTTAAAAGGTATCAAAAAAATTATTCTTTTAAAAAGTTGTTCAGAATACAAATCCTGTACCAAATTTTAAAACAAACGGCACACTTGTATTTTTGCGGTTTTAGCGCAAATCAAGTAAGTACATTTATCGATAAACTATATCAGAAGAAGTAGTTCAGAATGCAAATTTAAAGCCTTGTACTAAATTTTAAAACAATCGGCATTCTGAATAACTTTTTCTAATAAAATTTTTCGATATCTGTTAAGGAAAAGGTAGTTTACCTGAACAGAAAATGAATAAATTGCCCCTGCCAAGGCCTTCTTGATTTTTAAAATATAAAAATATGGTGCAAATTAGTTTCTAATCAAGCAAGGCTGATCCCTCAAAGGTCAAGGTTCAATTCGAAATTTTTTTTGACCTTGACACCTATCGTATATAGTATATACACCTATCGTATATAGTATATACACCTATCGTATATAGTATATATCCTGTATATTCTAATGGAAGACTGGAGACTACTCTAGAATATTCCTCACCAGATAGATGCACAAATCATAAAGTTATAGCAAATTTCTAGAAACTTATGGAAGCTCTACAGGGAAAACAATGAAAACTAAAAGAAAATGGGACCCTGGGGGCGTCAGGCCAACAAAGATGTGGCGGAAAATGCCTTTAAACTGATCACACAAATTATAAAACTGTAAGTAGAATACCGAAACTTAAAATTTATCTTCTAAATCATTGAGTAGGTTAGAAAACAGTTTAAACCTGTTCATTGAAAGCTGATATAACAACTTTAGAGGCATTTTTCGTTACTTACAGTATTTTTGGTTTTAAATACTGTTCTGACATTTAAAAGATTGCCTATGAGTTTTAGCTTATCTGATAGTCCAGGAATATAAGGAATAATTAATTTTACTTCGGCCCACAAGATTTGTTTCTCTGTTATTGGCATTGTTGTTTTGTTGGCAATCTCTTAAAGTCGGGCATTTATGAATTTTCAAAGTTTAATCTGAAGTAACCAGTGCCAAAGCCCCAGAGCTTTTTTGGCAGTAGTTTTTCCTGGAAACTTGATAAAGTTGTCCTTTAATTAGTTTTTTTCAGGTACCTATTGAATTGAATTGAATCAAATATCTCGTTTGTCAATATTACAATGTGTACTTTAATATGGCGAACCCTATATAAGGCTCTTCGCTGTATGACTGTATATGTGATGCCTTACCTTAAACGCAAATCATAAAGGTTAAATTTGTTCTGTTCCTCAAATCGGAAATGTAACATTCTCTTCTGTCGTCGTTTTATTAGTTTGATCTGATAAAATCTTATAATTAATATTAAAAACCGTTCATTCTAATGCTCACGAACTATTTTTAAGTCTTTTCTCATGGAGAAAATCTAAATTTTGCCCCTGCTTCTCTGAAATCTGCAAAGTTTTCGCGTCTGGCGCAGCAGACTGCAGGTTTCGCCGTCGTCTAGCTGACAAATAGCAATTACGTGCGCTCGAGAACTGCATCAAACTGGATTATATCTCCCGGTTTTAATGAAAATATGCTTAGTTTCCAGTAAAAATTTATTTAAGGTAACGCTTATTAAGTTCGTGGATCAACTTAAGCAGCCATTCAGTTTTAAGGACACCGGAAGAAGGATTTTAGCGATTTATCTCAATTGCACGGACATTTCAACCTATATTTAATGTTCATTTAAAAAAATAAAACAAACAATATAGTTTCCAACAAAAACTACCGCGCAAGCCAAGCAGTTTATCGCATCAGATATCAAGTGTGCCTTGAAAAATGGTCAAAGCAAATGAAAAAGTGCTGAAAGTGTCAAGATTTAATTGATCTAAGATCGTTTTTAACAAAACTTAAAGCGAAAAGCACGGCAAAATTAACAATAATAGCATATTCGATAGCACTCAACAGCAAACGTGCCTAATGTTTCTTAGATTTTTGTGCACTCTACTAACTCACCTCCCAACTCAATGCATTTCTCAACTCTTTTTCTTTCATTGATAACAACCTTTGTTAATTCTATTGAAATATTTTGTCAGGCTTCACTTATCTGATGGCAAAGGTTATCTATAAGTTATTGGGCCTATTTTTGTGGAACCTATTTTTTATTACCCCCAAAATTAGTTGGAAATAGGTATTCTGCCTTCCCTGGAAGGGTTATTAAGGATTTCACAAAATCCTTCTAAAAATTTAAAAAAATGAGCACTATTTAAACTTTGACGGAAAAAGTAAAGTCCAATCTCTCTTCTGGATGAAATTCCACAAAAAAAAAACGTTAAGTTTCATCATTTAAAAGATGTCCTTGTGCCACAAACAATACTCTAAACCGCAAGGTGTGCAACTAGTTGGGTTTAAGTTTAAGTTTAATTTTTTTAAGGTTTTCCAAATTAAAGTTTTCCAAAATATAAGTTTAGGGGAGCTTCTCTTACACTACTTCGGATTATTTCTAAAATATAGCAATATTTCTTCCGCAAATTCAGCATTCTGTTTTGGCTCCCTTTTATTTTTTTCGTAACCTGCCCAACAAATGAAACAAAAATTCTTGTATTTAGCTGAATAGTTTTAAGAGCAGTAAAATACCTGCCTCAATGAAAAGTTTGTAAATTCAATACACATTAGTATGTGTAAATAAGATATTTGAGCAACATCCCTATAACTACGATTGTTTTTAGCAGTTAATCTAACAATTTCTACCTTTTCCGCTTCACTTAACTTTTCCTCACCCATTTTCTTTGGCGTTTAATACCAAACTTGTCACTGTCACCACGTAACCTTTACCGTGTTGTATTTCATGGCTACCTTGACTTTCCCAATTATTTTTTAAATTTTTGTTAAAAACGATCTTAGATCGATTCAATCTTGGCACTTTCAGCACTTTTTCACTTGTTTTGACCATGTTTCAAGGCACACTTGATATCTGATGCGATAAACTGCTTGGCTTGGGCGATAGTTTTTGTGTTTTTTTTTTGTCATGAAATTTGGTATACAAAGATTTGAAGTAACGCAAAATGACGATATGGGGTAAAATTTTTAATAAAATCCCTAATATGGTATTCTAAAAAGTGACCAATTTAAAAAATCATAGCTAGCCATAGAATATTCACCCAGTCGAAATAGTAGTGTCTGTGAGATACCTTCCCTTAGGTTTATCTAAATATATATAAAGCCGAATTTTTCTCCGCTCTTCATAGATTTCTGGAATGTTCACAAGCAAACACACTAGTCTTCAATATATTTAGGCCAGGGCCTAAGCCTTTGAAAATGGCAAAAAAGTAAAAAAAAAAATAGAACAATATGAAACCCATTGGAAAAGGAAGAAAATATAGCAAAAAGAACAGAAAAAATAATTTAAGGGCGATTTGAGGTACGGAAGTTGTAGTGGGTGATCTTTTAGTGGTGGAAAACGGTTTATCACGATTTCCGGCAAAACTACAACTCCTATCGAAAAAAGCTAAATAGCAAAGTTGTAGGCAATAAAAAGATCTACAACCATTGTATTTACACTTTTTTCACATAACCTCAAAATATCCGCGAAAAATCGAAATAACCGATTTTTTGGTTTTTAATTTCTATCTCCCACAAAAAGAAATTTTCCACAAAATTTCGTGTAAACTTACCTTCTTATGTCCCAAATACGCTGTAATTTTTTCGAATAAAATTATTTATTTTTACCCCCTTTTTTATTTTAAACCGAAAAAGTAACCTCATTTTCAAAATCGAAAATACCCACGTCAAAAAAGCTGCTTTTTAAAAAAAGTCGATCCGCTTTTTGTTCGTTGAAACCTCTACTTTATGATGATGTAAAAAATGTATACATCACTATTTGAAAATTTTCTCAAAAAATGCAAAAACCAAAAACTCGATTTCAAAAATTTTTTTTAATCATTGTTTAAAATTTTGCGCTATTTATTGAAATTTACACTTTAATTAGGTACTTGAAAAATTTAAGATTCCATGTTATATTGATAAGCCAAGAAATTGCAAATCGATATACAATGTGTCCCGGTTAAGAATGAACAGCATGGGGATCTTGCAAATGGTGAGAGATAGAACAACGGTTAAATGGAGAACAAGTTCCTCAATTTTGCAATTTTGTTTTGAAAAAAGTGAAATTTTGCATTTTCGATTTTATTTTTTCTGAAGTTGTTATCACAGATAGGAAAAAAAAAACACTTTCTTACGTCACTTTTTAACGGGATTTAAGATGGCGTTTTTAGATTTGTTCTACAACATTCCGTTTTTTGAGAAACCACCTTCAACTTAATTTTTTTTAAGACGGACCTGGATTTTTGTGCAGATTTTGAAAACACTTTTCATTCCATATACCATGATGTATGACACGAAATATTTTTAAAATGTTTTGAGCTAATTATTCTGAAAATTCATTTTTTCCACTCACTTCTTTCTAATGCGGCCCTGTATTTAAATGGAAAAAAAGAAATTTTCAGTATAATTGTCTCAAAACATTTTAAAAATATTTCGTGTCATACATCATGGTATTTGGACTGAAAGGCGTTTTCAAAATCTGCAAAAAGATCCAGGTCCGTCTTTAAAAAAATAAAGTTGAAGATGGTTTCTCAAAAAACGAAATGTTGTAGAACAAATCTAAAAACGCCATCTTTAAAGCCCGTTAAAAAGTGGCATAAGAAAGTGTTTTTCTTTTTTCCTATCTGTGATAACAAGTTCAGAAAAAAATAAAATCGAAAATGCAAAATTTCACTTTTTTCAAAATAACTCAAAAACGAAAAGAGATATTAGAAATCTGTTTGTACCATTTTATTGACCTCAAAATTTCGCAACTTTTTCCCTATTTAACCGTTGTTCTATCTCTCACCGTTTGCAAGATTCCCGCATGCCGTTTATTCTTACCCGGGATACATTTTATATCGATTTGCAATTTCTTGGTTTATCAATATAACATGGAATATTAAATTTTTCAAGTACCTCATTAAAGTGTAGATTTCAATAAATAACGCATTTTAAACAACGATTAAAAATTTTTTTTCGAAATCGAGTTTTTTCGTTGTTTGCATTTTCTGAGAAAATTTTCCATAATGATGTATATTTTTTTACGCCATCAGAAAGTAGAGGTTTCAACAAACAAAAAGGGAATCGACTTTTTAAAAAGCACCTTTTTTGACGTGGGCATTTTCGATTGAAAATGAGGTTACTTTTTCGTTTTAAAATCAAAAAAAGGGGCAAAAATAAATATTTTGTTTCGAAAAAATTACAGCGTATTCGGGACATAAGGAGGTAAGTTGCTACCAAATTTTGTGGAATTTTTTTTTGTGGCAGATAAAAATTAAAAACCAAAAAATCGGTTATTTCGATTTTTCGCGGATATTTTGAGGTTATGCGAAAAAAGTGTAAATACAATTGTTGTAGATCTTTTTATTACCTACAACTTTGCTATTCAACTTTTGCCGGAAATCATGATAAACCGTTTTCCATTACTAAAAGATCACCCACTACAACTTCCGTACCTCAAATCGCCCTTAAATAATTTTTTCTGTCCTTTTTGCTATATTTTCTTCTTTTTCCAATGGGTGTCATGCTGTTCTAGATTTTTTGTTCTCAAAAATTATCTACCCTGGCCTAATTCATTTAAGTCGACTTCAAAGCTGTCTCTGCCATCACTTTCAATATGCTCATCTTAGCAAGGGGTTCCGCTAGCCGCAGCTTTATCCTACACTATCCTAAATTCACGGGACTTTCATTCCAGATAATGCTGTACTGAAAAGCACTTCGACTCCTCCACTGGGACCTAATGGAAGGGCGTATTTCCTACCTCAAAAAGTAGGATACAAATCAATACGCCGTTACAAATCGTATTTACAGTTGATCGATTTCGTCCGAGCACCCCGGCTGGCTGGGCTTTTCCATTTCCTCTTATTTTCCCCGCAGCAGCGGTGTACAGCTGCAGCCGTAATAAATCACAAAAAATATATTAACACAACATACGGCGAAGGTAACGGTCGGCACAGCTATGAAATAGGAGTTACTGTGGGAGCGTATTTCGTACTATTAAATTTTTATAGAATTTTACAGTAATAAATACTGAAAGTGGAAAGGAAAATATATAATAACCGCGGAAGTGAGTAAGTGGCAAAGAATTAATAAACTCACTTGGAACACAGTGATATACGGGGCGCGATATATTTCATAGCATTTACCACGCTCTGCTATACTGGTAAAAATACCAGACTTATCAGCAGACATCACCCGTACAAAATTCAAAGGTTTTTATGCGGTAGACGTCGACCTAGTCAAGGAGGCAGCCAATAAGGAAGCGAGCGTAGCGATTTGATTGGTCGGCGATTTGGAGAACCATGGACGTGGGCCAATTAGGCCAGTATAACCAGTGCCGTGCACGGAAATAAGGATTGCGCTTTATTTTAAGGATTTTGGTTTTGTGTGGTGCTCTTTTGTGTGTAACAAAATTATCGGTTCGCTTTGGTTTGAATTATTTCAAAGTTTATTTTATTGTTTTTTAGAGCATTTAAACGAAAATTTTTATAATATTAAGTGCCGCGCGCCCCCTAAGTCTGGGTCTTTTGTTTTACAAAGCAAACGCCGCCCAAGCGTTTTTATGCTGTTCCAAGTGGGCTCATTTGTACCAAAACTGATTTTTTTGATAAGTAACTTTTTTCTGTACTTTTGACGTTGTTGTTTCCACAACACTAGAATTTTTGTTGAAAGTAGAAATTTTAAACAAACTTTAAAAATTCTCTACGCTCTATTAATGCAAGTAAGGATTATATTTTTATTCAGTTTTATTAAATGAAAGAGCTCATCTGGTCAAGAAGTTCTGCAAGCAGTGCTTTCCCCCAAAAACCCGTAGGTCAGTCTCTTCGACTGTAATATTATATTGTAGCAAGGCACTCCTGCACGCCTCACACAGGGACAACGATTAAAGTACCGCAAAGAATCCACTATAAAAATCAATAACCGGTCACAAACCGTATTTACAGTTGATCGGTTTCATCCGAGAAGTTTGAAGTCGGAGTAAAGCATTTTCGATTAGATTTTTATTGTGCGCTATAACCATAAATATGAAACGTTGAAAGGAGGAACTAACTGCTGTTACAGGGAGTCCTGGGAGCCCTTTGTTTTGATTTTAGTTTTTATCGAAACAATTGTTTATTGGCAATAAAACCTCTGACTATACAATGGGACTTCGTCTTTCGTATGGATTAATTTACATAAGTGTGTCCTAAGTACGTATGTATACAAAAATAGTTATTTATGCACCAAGGCACTGAAGTTCAACTTTTTATGACTCATGTGGAATTTAGTTACCTAAATAATCCACATTAATAATCCACATTGGTCATAAAAAGAACTTCAGTGTCCTGGTACATATTGTATATATTTTTTTTAAATCGGAAAAAATATTTTATTGGGCAAAAAAAATAATCACAAGGGATCACCCGCCCATGAACCGACTGCGCGCGGCGTTGCTTGACTTTGGCGATCGCTCTACCTAGGTCAAGTATGACAAAGCACGATCCTTCTCAACAGAAACTCCATGAATCTCGGGCGTTATTATATTCGGGGTATTATATTCACACTACGGGCTCTAAAAGCCTACTGAACGCCCTTGATACATAAATAACTATTACTGGGGCTCAGTCCTATTCAATTATTATAAAACGATTTATTTAAAAACTTTGAAATTTTTGCTGAGAAGCCGCTTTCTTTTGAAATGTTGTTTTCATATTCTAGCTTCATCTTTTTAGACATACACGAAATGTTACCAAACAAGCTGAGTCTTTGAATCGTACAAACACTTTAACCAGAGTCAAAGTTGAACCTCTAAGCAAGTTGTTTAACGTTTTTTCATGATTTTTTTTAATTCAGTCATCCGAATTTAATGCAAATTCAAAGCCAATAGCACTTTTTAGAAATGTTTTCTCGTTTATTTTTGAGTTTCTTAAAAAAAATACCCTCATAGGCGTGCTCTAGAGGGGTTCAACTTTATACCAGGTTAATATTTTTGTACGGGTCAAAGAATCACCCTGTAAGGTTTTGGAGCGCGGCAATTCCATGACAGTGGAGTTTTCGAGAAATATATTATTATAGACTTCTCGGAAAGTTAGAAACTTGATATC
This sequence comes from Pseudeuparius sepicola, assembly GCA_963920635.1. NCBI lineage: Eukaryota > Metazoa > Arthropoda > Insecta > Coleoptera > Anthribidae > Pseudeuparius > Pseudeuparius sepicola. Next base: position 10,449,170 of record OY987300.1, on the reverse strand, counting down.
CTTATACAGTGTGCGCCATAAATATTGCCATAAATGGAAAAAAATGTATTTACAATTTTTGAAAAAAATTATGTTCCTTATAAAACTTAAAATGCACTCTCCTGTACGAGGAAGGCTCAAAAATATAAAACTTGCTAAAGAATAGAGTGCCCTTATTTTTCAAAATAGGGGAAAAAGTTATTTAAGAAAGTTGCTTAGAATTGAAATATTATTTCCAATATCAAGTCACAGCCGCATGGATTTTTTTTTTAATTTTTGGGTTTGCAGTACCACCCTATACATATGTAGTTTTATTATTTCTTCTATGTTTAACTTAAAATGATCTAGTTGAGCTGTTGCTGGCATTTGAAATGTTTAGTATTAAAATTTGTTTGAAAAAATTTTGTTTCTTATTGATGGCCACAAAAAATGAGATTTTTGACAACAATTCCTGTTGTAGACAATTTTCCATCAATGAGTGAACTTTGTTCAACTTTGCTAGTAAATTATTATGTTCACAAACTTTAAGTTGCCTCTGCATTATTAAGTTTTTTGCATCGCAGGTACGTTCATTAAAACGTTTTAATTCCAAATAACTTTTGCCCCTATTTTGAACCACCCTCGTATACGGAAGCAGATTTTCAAGTTTTTATAAGTACATTTTGAGCTTTAGAAAAAGCAGAAACAACGAACTATTATTTTCAATGCTAAAAATAAGCGCCATTTTCACGAATGCATAAAACATTTTTTTTCTAGATAAGTCACTGATTTTAGCAGTCCATAACTCAAAAATCAAAGTTTTTTGTTCTAGGTATAGGAAAAAATCGGATTATTTTTGATCCGCGGAATTATTGTAGCACAAGATATTTTCTGTTTTTAATTTTTTTGACGATCTGTGATTTCTCACAGTTTGCCTGCCTCTGTCGAACCTAAGCACGATGTAATAATATACCAGTAGCTCAACTAGGATCTAGGATCACCGATCCTTTGTTCTCGACCCGGCCAAATCTATCGCGTGTTGCAGTTTTATACTCAATAAGGAACAGAATAAATAGCTTTGCAACAGAAGCCTCCTTACGGACATGTGTCAAAAATAAGCGAGTCTCCATTTCAGTTTACAGAAAGACAGACAGTATTTTAAGCATAAATTTGGTTCTAATAAAATCTTTTTGTTATGTAGATATGTAGATTAACGTAAAATCAAATAAAATGCATATTATTCATGTCTTTGGAAGATATTTCGCTAAAAAGCGAGTCTCCTTATGAAACATATCGCTAAGGAATTGTCTGTAGGTATTACTCGTTAGTCTGTGCTCATGGTCATTCTATGTAATACATCAGCTAGCATAAGACCACACAGGACCGTATTTAATAATTCTATGTTAGAAAGACGTCAGAGAAACCTTAAAAATACATCCATTTTTTTCTGTTGGCAATATTTGAGACAGTCGGGCTACTGGTTATATCGTGACCAAAGTGTACTTATACCAATTTGTTTACCAAATAACGACAAATCTCAACGGATAAAGCGGGAAGCTACACATTTTCGTCAAAGTCCCACGCCACCGGTACATCCACTTTCAGCTTCTTTCTGATAAAATATTTGCGCCGAAACTTCCAAATTGGGCCCTCTCCGGCCGACTTCCGAGGGGCCAGGCCCTAAACTAAGATAAAGTTCCGAAATTATTTAGACGGATGTTGCGCACTTACTAATATAAGGCAGAAGGCGGGGCAAGTGTTACTTTCCTAAGTTCCGACGAAATATAGGGGCTGCAGGGGAGGAGATAATAAATACAGCTATTCGCTCGAATTTCTGCACGGCCGTATTCTTTGGGGGCGGGAAAATATTAGGTGATTAATATAGAAAGCAGGCTGGTAATGATATGCTTTAAAATGGGAGTTTCGGCAATAAGACAACGGAGTTTGGAATTTTCTTAGAAATCATTTATTATTGTATAGTACTATACAGGGTGAGCCGAAGTTAAACCGCCATACTCAAAATTTGAGTAGTATTTTTAAAAATAAATGGGGTTCTTCATATAACATTTTGTCCAAAAACGCTTCGTTTTCGACATACAGGGCGTCAAAATTTTCTTTTAAAAACAGAAAAAATTAGTATACTCGGTTCCATTTATGCTATCGAGTTGAAAATTGGTACTTTTATGTTATCTGGGACGGCGATTATGAACTTTCTATCAACTTTCTTCTAGCCGCTAGAGGGCGTTGGCTGCGTCGTTACTTTCGAACAAAAGTGTTTTAAACTTTTTTGTCGTTGAAAAATCTGCGTAATAAAAAGAACTTTAACCAAGACAACTATATTAGCAAAAACAGAGAAAAAACGCTTCAACGTTTAGTAGGCTTTGAAAACAATTGTGGGTTACTAATTTCACAAAAATTGTTAATTTAGGACAATACCTACTGTAAATAAAGAATTCCAAATGAATAAATCCCATTTCTCAGCCTACTACGAAATTTTAATTTTTTCGAATTCACGCGCACCGCGACACAAAATTGCGTTTTTCATGAAAACGGTTAAGGTTTTCGTATTTTTACAAGAGACATTTTTTGTTCAAAATCGAATGTAATATAATATTCCGCTGTCTAAAATGCAGATTTTTCAACGACAATAAAGTTTAAAACACTTTTGTTCGAAAGTAACGACGTAGCCAACGCCCTCTAGCGGCTAGAAGAAAGTTGATAGAAAATTCATAATCGCCGTCCCAGAAAACATAAAAGTACAAATTTTCAAGTCGATAGCATAAATGGAACCGAAAATACAATTTTTTTTCTGTTTTTAAAAGAAAACTTTGACGCACTGTATGTCGAAAACGAAGCGTTTTTGGACAAAATGTTATATGAAGAACCCCATTTATTTTTAAAAATACTACTCAAATTTTGAGTATGGCGGTTTAATTTCGACTCACCCTGTAGATTGATTCCAAAATATTAATAAATTAAAATACTATCAAACTAGTTCACGTATCTAACCAAAATTCACCACTTTCAATAATTAAAGTAAAAAGTCTTGAATTTTGGTTAGATGCATGAAATAGTTTGATAATATTTTAATTTATTATTTTGTCATCCATTTACTTCCGGAAAATAACAAAATTTTAAAGAACTAAAATTATTTTCTCCTAAAAAAAATACATTATTCTCTCCTAAAAAATACATATTCTTATCGATATGCATTTTTTATGTTTTTGATTTTTAAATAGAGCAAATAAAAGATATATCCTTGGAGATATCCATTAGAAAATTGTTATGAAAAGTAATAGCTAATATTGAGATAATTCAGAGCATCATTCACTCGTCTTTTATGTAGTTACTAGAAATCACTCGTGTTTGGAGTTCAAATGCACCGCACAATTTTACACAGTCAATAATTTTTCTAAAAATGCACCTATTTTGCGTCACTTTATCATTATATAGACTTTTACAGATTTACGATAAACACTACTTAAGTTCTTATATCATCACGTCCAAGGTTACCGAAATTCATAGCGTTATTCATATATGTATGTGAGAAGAAGCATGTTTTGTCACTTTTGCTTTTAAATGTTTTATTTTAGTAATGTCAGTTATAGTCGATAACGAATCATTAGTACCTACAAAACAAAGTACAGGAAAAAAAGGCGTTTTTTCATTGCATCCACAAATTCAGTCAGAAATGTTGTACGTTGTTGGCTTAAATTGTTTTCAGAAGAGGCTTTGGGTGTCCTTTTTTTATTTCTAAACGTTTTCCATAAGTCAATGTGCCGCTTATTTTAGTTTTTCTTGCAGTCACTACAGAACCGGAAGCCATTTGTAAATTTTTGATGACTACAGACCGAGGGGTGTTACACAGGGGAAGTCCTATACACTTGCAGGAAGTTTCAGAAAATTCAAGGAAGTTCACGGAAGTTTGGGGAAATCCTGAGAATTTGGGTGAAATCAAAGGAAGTCACAGGGAAGTCCGGGGAAGTAAGTCCATAGCTTTGGACGAGTCCATTTTCCTAAAAACGAGGTGAAGCAGGCCGTTCCATTCTAACCCAACTTTTTAGGAAGCGTTCACAAGATACATCGCGGCTCAGTACTACGTGTTTTAGTTAACGTGATGAAATTAGGCCTTTTTGGCTTTGGATTTTTGTTACACATTGTATATGAATTGTTTGTTGTCCACTTTATGCTATTCGAGAAAAAATCGGTGGATTAAAGCGATGAAATTATTAAGGCTTTTCCTATGTTTTTGTCACACCCTGTGTTTTTTTGTCCACCCTGTACCTATGCTGTTAGAGAAAAAAATTTGTGTCGTCATGTGATCTATCGAACAAAACAAATTTCAAAATCGGTGCGCAAATAAATATTTTAAAGGGGTGGCACATCCTGTATATGAAATTCGCGGAAAATTATAAGGAAGTCCAAGGAAATTTGTAAGAAGTATACTGGAAGTCCTAGGAAGTTCGGGGAAGTTTAGGGAAATCCACCAGAACTTCTGTTTCAGAGGAAAGTTTTGCACAGTCCACAAACGGAATAATACCTAAATAGATGGCCAAAAAGGAAAATTTCTAAAATGCATACACCGAAACACAACACGAAACAATTAAGAAACGTAAATAAGTTGAACCGAAAAGACAAACCACGTGTCGACTGCGGAACCGTTTGTTGGGTTTATTTTCACGCAACTATGGCTGACGCGGCGCTTTACTAAACCAATAATGCCTTAAAAAAATGACAAAAAACTAAATATTTCTATACATAACAATACTCCTTTAACAATATTTCTTCTTTTAAAATATCTGTATGTGTTTTATATAAAAAAAAAACAAAAAAGACAAGTCAAAAGAATTAGAATAGGAGAACCACATCCACACCAATATCCCTCACCTCAATTCACAGTAAGCAATTAAACAAAAAATAAACAAAGAATCACAATCACTCGAACAGTTTACAAAACTGTTTTTTATGTTACGTATGTTCAGTGGTAGCAAATTAAACATTTTCGGCCCCAAATAAACCACCGATTTTAAGTTAAATTTCGTCCTGTTATAAGGAAGAGAAATGTTTTGCTGTGGTCTATTCCTAGTGTCATAGTCATGAGAAGTTCTTGGAGAACTCACATTTCTAGTCATAAACTTACAAAATGCAACTATAAAGACATCTAATATTTAAGATTTGCTTGGAGTAAAGTATTTGCTTGGAGTAAAGTATAAGGAAATGTGAAATAGTTTTGGTTTGTTAAATATTATTTTTAATATATCAATATTTCTGAAACTTTTCATGGTGTGAATTTAAGGATTGTCAGTTTTACTTTATTTTTCAACAAAAAAATTATGATTAGAAGCTACTATGGGTAAAATCTAACGAAAGCCTAGTTTCTAGTGACTAAAAGACGTTACTTAATAGTACTAATAGATATCTTGGCATCAAAGCAAATAACAAATCAAATGAAAATAAATAAATAGTATAATCCACTATAACTATTAAAGAGCAAGTTTTTAGCAAAACCAACATTCTAGCCCTAAGAAGCTACCAAAAAATAAATATGTTCGCTTTATGTTGCAGCGTTGAGTGAAGGAATCACTCAACGGTTGCAGGTAACAAGTTGTTTTATGTTCCAGCTTACTTGTCTCAATAACAATTTAATTAATGTCAACTTTTTTAGAATATCTTGTGTATTATAAGAATCTTGTCTACTTTTCATTATAAGTTTCATGGTATTCTCTGCTTCGAGCTATTGTAGAATATCAGATAAAGAAGTTTAGTGAGATTTCTCGAGGCGTAAGAAAGAAACTAGCGCTCATCAACTTCCTCGAAACTCGACTGGATACTTTTTTCGTTCACGTGCAAATTCGTCAGAAATTTCCCCTTGCCCATAATTGAAGTAGTTTTTAAGTGGCAATTTACATTTCTAATTCCCCTGGAAGTTTTAATATTTGCCCAGAAATTAATTTGCATAGTCCGCGGCCGAAGTTTCCGAATTATTCTAAAGTCACTACGTACAATAAGATTATTTACATATTTCCTGGCTTGGAATTGCATTAAGCCGCTTGTTTTTTCACCCTGGAGGCACTCGGCACCGAAAAAGTTTCCGCCGCTTGCGAGAAGATTACAACGCGAATTCCGAAACTCAATTTGTTGTTGTTTTTCCTCTAGGGGAATTTGGCCCTGCTGTGCTCTGACGCCCATTTCCAGACGCGTTGAGGAGGTCATTTTCTGAGGCGATTTGCTTTTAAATCAGTTTTTCCACTTTTAACTAAAATGCAACGGAAATATTGTGTTTTAAAATTATGTCCCGAAAATTTCAGACCGAGCTATTTCTAAAATTTCATATCTATACTTATTTGGTACCTTTAATGATAATGTTAATGTTATTATTCCAAGAACCTTTGATTTCTTTTCACATACCTACCTTTATTGCAAAGAAACTAATAGTTTAAATAAATTTTCAGTTTATATAATTTCTGTAATTTAAGAAAATGAACAAGATTTATTCAAGTAGATCAATAAATAATACATAAACAAAGAAAAAACATTGTATTGAAAAAGTAATAATTTCACGAATAAGCGTGTTCCAAAGAAATTTCGAATTGGCTTGACTTTAAAAACGCAACTTATTTGTTGAAATATCCAAGAAACTTTAGAAAGAGTCGTTTGTTTGCAATTCTTTATCCGCATACCAATGTCCAAAGACTTACCACATTACTTCATGCGTCATGTTCAATTATTTCAATAGCCTACCCCCACCCATGTTTTCCAAACTTTTATTTTCAAAATGTGGAAAAATGCAATAGGCACAATATTCGCTTAATTCGTAAAATTATTACTATACAATTATTTTGATGTTTTTCTATATAGGGTGAGTCATTAGTAATGGCACATAGTGCAACCGCATATATTTTGGGCCAAAATATTACGATTGAGGCTATATGCCTTATAGAAATGTTGTTTGTTTAAAATATACAGGGCGTTAAATTTCTCTTTGTGAAATTGATTTATGGCTACATCTCCCGAAATAATCAAGCTGCTGAACTGAAATTTGGCACCGCTATGTTTTTGGGGATAGAGAATAATCTGAAAATGCCAATTTCTACTTGGGGGGGGGGGCGCCCCTGGTTCTGTTTTTGGATGGTGCTTTTACTCGTTAACTTTTTGGGGTTATCTTTTTGGTCCATTATTTAGTGGGGGCATCTTTTCATTCTGCAATAAAAAGGTACTTTTGTTTCATAACGATAAAATCAACCGTTTGTTGAAATTGCCAAAACGTGACCCAAAACACCTGTTAACTTCAAGATTCGAAAAATAAAATATTCACCTACTGCTTCAAATACTGCACAACGACTGTAGCATTTAAAGCGAGAAAAAAACCCATATGGACAATGTCTCAAAAAACGTTCACTATCAAAATGGAACGGATTGAAACTCAACAAAATTTGGACACCCGATTTTAAGAAAACAAATGTGTTTCGACCAATGTTCATTTGGCATTTTTTTCTTCATTTCCAATGTACAGTTGTTAATCTGTAACATTTGAAAGTAGTAGGTGAAAGTTTTATTTTTCGAATATTGAAGTCAACAGGTGTTTTGGGGCATGTTTTGGCAATTTAAACGCAAACGGTTGATGTGGGCGTTATGAAACAAGAGTACCTTTTTATTGCAGAATGAAAAAATGCGCTAAAATGTCTGACTTGTAGGGCCAAAAAGATAACCTCAAAAATATTAGGAGTAAAAACACGATCCAAAAACAGCGCAAGTGGCGCCCTCTGTGAGATACCGCGAAATTGATATTTTCAGCTTATTCTCCATCCCCAAAAACACAGCAGTGCCAAATTTCAGTCCAACAGCTTGATTATTTTGGAAGATGTAGTGTAGTGATGTTTTGGAAGTTCGAAGTAACGTAGGTAGGTAATTGCTGGAAAATTAAAATTCTGAATAATATTGGAAAAAAATATCTTGCCATGCAGACTATATTTTTCGCACTGTGTATATGCAAGTAGTTCGATTTACCGAAATTTGATGTTAGTGGGAAATTATATTAGCTTGTTCCGGTCCTGTCCCCAATTAAATCTACAACAATAACTCGAATTCTAGTTTGTAGGAATTCCCCTATAGCGTTCGAGTATTAGCATTAGTGACTGTAGGCGGTTCAAAGCGCCCCCTCGAACCGGCTTTGATATTTTGATAATACCTTTGTCAGTGCAGCGCACTAATTATTATATCCTTTACGGCGGGTACGATATACCTACGCAACGGCGCAGATCTTCACAAATTTGCGCCTCGGGAGGTTCGAATATTAATTAAAGATGAAACGGGTTTTCGTTAATGGTAAACATTGTGCCTGAACTCCTTTTGTTAGCTTCAATTTTCCACAAATTAAGTAATTCCATTACGAAAAAACTGGTAACAATATCAACTTGTCCTAACTAACCAAACCAAACAAACCTCTTCAGGCAGTTGCAATGCCTGCACGAAAGAAAGTATAACTTTCTACACGTTGCGTTTATGAAACCTAAAGACCTTGTATATAGTGTAAGATTATTGATAGTTATCCATGTTAAAATGAAAAAAAAAAATATGCCAATGATCGGTAAAAAAGTGAAGAGGATCCAGTAAATATGTAGATAGAATGGTCCAAAGGTATTATTGGTACATATAGTACTATTAAAAGCCTGACGGCAACAAAAATGTTATCCTATCGAGTAAATACTGCCTAATTTTCTTTCGTTTTCCAAACAGAAGGCGTTAAAGTTATCTTTTTTATTTTTATGTCTATAGATGTCCCAAGGTATTCAAGCTGCTGAACTGAAACATGACTCTGACGTATTTGGACAATAAGCTGAAGATTGAAGATGTCGATTCTTACATAACTGACAAGAGGGCGCTGTGCCACTCGCGCTGTTTTGGGTCGTGTCTTTACTCGTATATTTTTGGAGATTATCTTTTATCCTTTTACTGCATCTTTTCATTTTGCTACAAAGGTGTACTCTAGTTTCATGACAATAAATTCAACCGTTTGCGTTGAAATTGGCAAAATACTTATGCCACAAAACTGTTGGATGTTGCCTGTTGCCTCCAACATTCGAAAAATAAAATTTTCACCTACCTGTTTCACATTTTACAGAAATTCGAAATAAATGTAATGATGTAATGTAAAAATGTATATTATAACGATGTACCTAATGAAAAATGCTCAACACTGTTTTTTAAATAGATTGTTAAAATTTTGTCATGCAAATGTGGAAATTTGTTCCATTTTGACAGCGATTAATTTTTGGTACAGGGTGTCTCGAATATAAAGCATTAAGTCCTATTATTTACTGAGCTTTTAGCGTTGACTGACGTTAATACGTCAGTCAGCGCTTTTAGGTTAAAAAAAAAAACAAATAAAAAGTAAGAATTGACATACCTACAAGGACAAAGAACAGGCAAGGACCAAAAACCATTTTTTTTTCGAACAAATGATAAATATTACTTGTTTCAATTTTTTGATAGGTACTAATGTCCAAAAATAATAAAAACTGCTCATTTACAATTTGAATATCACTTCCGGTTTAACCGGAAGTAAATAAATGTATAGACGCAATGCCCAATTTTTATTATTAAAAATGCAAATAAAAATATTTTTAATTTTGCGAAAAAATAGTTCTTTGGTCCTAACTTTTCTAGAACACCCTGTGTTCTATGATCCTGTAATTATATAGTCAGATTCGAATATATCGGAAAAACTACATGATCTGGTTTTTAGTTAGCTTTCTGTATTTCAAAAACTAAGAAAAATAATCGGACGTTTTTTTAGACTCGCTGTACATTGTAAAATTTAAAATCAGTAGGTAGAAATTTTATTTTAAAAAGTACCTACCTACCTATGATATCTTCTTTTTTGTGCGTTGTAATCCCACTCAACTATATAACGCATGGTAACTATACTATAATCGAGCAATCCGTACGCCTGGCGTAAATAAAACCACGTGTTCAATGACGTTCCGCGATTGGTCGGTAGGCTATAAAATTTCACCCGAGTTGGCAACAGGGTCGTACTCGTTCGTAAAAGTGAAGTTATGCTGTTTTATCTTGTTGTTTTCAGCTATTTAGACACTACCACAAATAATTTTATCGATGTTTTGAACCATTTTAATTATGGCAATAATTTTTTTCCGAAATATTTTGATGTAAACAATTATTGTAAAACTAAAATTCAATAAAGGTCATGCCTCAGTGCGGCCCTGGCGAATATCTCGACCCACGTGCTCTTGTTTACGCCAGGCGTAAGAGTTGCTCGATTTTAGTATACATACGAGTACATAATATACAAATAATTAAACTTATACCCGTTCAAATTTAAAACTTCCAACTTCTACGTTTGTCCCACTTCCGTTGTAACAGGAATAACTGACAATTGAAAAGTTTCGTAAATATCATATACAGGGTCTCTAGTGAAAACTAAAGCCTCAACGAGCCTGTCTCAGAAAATTGAATAGGTGTAGATAAGTGCACTGACATAAATCTACCATTTTTAGTTAATTTATTAATGCGTGTACTCAAGTGTTATTCATGCTTACGTCATATATATCGATCCAACAGTTATCGTTAGTGAGGTTAGGAGGAGAAATAATTCCACCATGTTCCGGGTCCCAATTAAGTCTACAACAATAACTAGAATTCTAGTTTAAAGGAATTCCCACCGCGTTCGGGTATTAGCAGCTCAAAGACCCTCCACAAACTTGCTTTGATATTTTGATAATACCTTTGTCAATGGAGCGTACTAATTATTTCCTTTCTAATGGATACCTGACGACGGCGCGGATCCTCGCAAATTTCCGCTTCGGCGCAACTTCGTGTAATTAATTATATTGATAAAACTTTGCTTCTATGGATAATAATAAACATGAGTCGGCAAGAATAAGGCTGTGAGCGGAAAGGCGAACGGGTAATTCGGCAAATATAGGAAAATTATTGTAGTCGACATATTAAATCGAAAATAATTTCTTACTCTTCAACCAAAATGAACTTTAGGAAAAATATTTCTCATTCATTAATAAATTTTATCAGGAGATTTCGCCCAAAAAAATGTCGAAAAAGGGGGGTAGAACCTAGCAATTCCTCTTAATCGAGGCCAGTCGGCTATCCATCAAGCGCTGCCTTATCGTAATTGATTTCTCAGGTAAAAAATTCACAATGGGGCGAAATGCCCGGTAATGGGATTAGATGTATTCTCCCCCCGTCACACAATGACAAGTTTATGGAAGTAGATCTCGGCTTTTAGGCAATTAGAAAAGTTTTGCCGCCGGTCTTGAGCGGGAGAGCGTGGTCGGTATGCCGTTAATCTCATTTTAGGAGTAAGAATACATAGATTAGATCTAGAAATCCATTTTTGCGATGTTAAGTAGCCAGGAGTAATAGAGAAAAAACTGCATCTCCCATAACAACTATCAGCTCATAATATATTAATAGATTACATTCAAGTGAGATAACATTCGTAAGAAACCAATGCTGCCGTCGACCGTCGTAACTGAAAGAGAGAGCAAGTCAAGAACTTCAACTTTTAAATTTAGCAATTAAATATTAGTGTCTGTTAAAAACTATGGAATCAAAAATTGCACGTATGTACGAAGCGGTAGAAGGACCACTCTCTATTTTATTCCTAGATCTCGACTTTAAAGTCGAGATCTCGACTTTGAACTCGACTTTAAAGTCGAGATCTCGACTAAGTTATCCATAACTTTTTGTTATGGACTATAATAAATTCTTATTAATACAATTTTTATTTAAATTATTTTTGTGACTGTAATAAATTTGTATTAATACAAGTAAATTGTAATTTGAATTATTAATAATAATCTTTTTCTTGAAATCGGCAGTAAAGTGTCCCAAAATCGTCATTAAAAGCACAGAAATCCTACAATAATGTAGCCCATTATTGTACGATTTTTTCAATAAGTAGGCCTTGGCGAGATGTAAACATCAAACGTCAGACGCGGAGAAATCGCCCGTCAAAAGTGACCAAATATTCAAAACCCGGCCGATAAAGGCCCATTTAACTTTTCGTACACATTGCGAAATTGTTTCCTGTAGAAGCGCAATCCTTCAGTATACATATTTTAGTAAATTTGAATCTCAATAGATTTGTTGTGTAGGCTGCACAAGAAGCAGCAGTTTGGTTTTTCTGTCAGAAGGTGCCGTGTCTCATCATACTTGACCAAGGCAGAGCGATCGTCAAAGTTAAGCAACGCCGCTTGTAGTCGGTTCATGGACGGGTGATCCCTTATTATTATTTTCTTGCCTAATAAAACATTTTTTTCCGATTTCAAAAAATAGTTATTTATGTACCAAGGCACTGAAGTTCAACTTTTTATGACTCATGTGGAGTTTAGTTGCTGAGGCCTCTGGCCGAGGCAAATAAACCACATGAGTCATAAAAAGAACTTCAGTGCCGAGGTACATATTATATTTTTTTTGAAATCGAAAAAAAAAATGTTTTATTAGGCAAGAAAATAATAATAAGGGATCACCCGTCCACGAACCGACTACGCGCGGCGTTGCTTGACTTTACCGATCGCTCTACCTAGGACAAGTATAAGGACGTACGGCACCTCCTGACAGAAAAACCAAACTGCTGCTTCTTGTGCAGCCTACACAACAAATCTATTGATATTCAAATTTACTAAAATATGCATACTGAAGGATTGCGCTTCTATAGGAAACAATTTCGCAATGTGTACGAAGAGTTAAATGAGCCTTTATCGGCCAGGTTTTGAATATTTGGTCACTTTTGACGGGCGATTTCTCCGCGTCTGACGTTTGATGTTTACATCTCGCCAAGGCCTACTTATTGAAAAAATCGTACAATAATGGGCTACATTATTGTACGATTTCTGTGCTTTTAATGACGATTTTGGGACATTTTAATGCCGATTTCAAGAAAAATATAATATGTACCTCGGCACTGAAGTTCTTTTTATGACTCATGTGGTTTATTTGCCTCGGCCAGAGGCCTCGGCAACTGAATTCCACATGAGTCATAAAAAGTTTAACTTCAGTGCTTTGGTACATAAATAACTATTTCTTGAAATCGGCAGTGAAGTGTCCCAAAAGTAAGTAAGTAGTAAGTAGGCCTTGGAGAGATGTAAACATCAAACGTCAGACGCGGAGCCATCGCCCGTCAAAAGTGACCAAATATTCAAAACCCGGGCAATAAAGGCCCCTTTAACTTTTCGTACACATTGCGAAATTGTTACCTATAGCAGCGCAATCTTTCAATATAAATATTTTAGTAGGTTTGAATATCAATAGATTTGTTATGGAGGCTTGCCCAACAAGCAGTAGTTTGGTTTTTCTGTTCGAAGGTGCCGTGCCGCGCGCATTTGGTTCATGGACGGGTGATCCCGTATGATTATTTTCTTTTTAATAAAACATTTTTTTTTTCGATTTCAAAAAAAATATATAATATGTACCAAGGCACTGAAGTTTAACTTTTTATGACTCATGTGGTTTATTTGCCTCGGCCAGAGGCCTCGCCAACTAAATTCCACAGTTCAAAGTCGAGATCTCGAGTTCAAAGTCGAGATCTCGACTTTAAAGTCGAGATCTAGGAATAAAATAGAGAGTGGTCCTTCTACCGCTTCGTATGTATGTATATCATTAGAAAGCTTATAACATTTTACAACGTTTTAAAATTTTAAATATTTCTGTGTCGAATTTGTTCAAAAAATGTGTTCATTCTTAGTATAAATACTAACGCGTTTAACGGTTTAACTAATGCAAACTTCAGTAAGTGTTGTAGTTACTGCCCTCTGACTAAGCATTGTCGAATACCTACTATCACAGACTAACGAGTAATACAGACAATTTCTTAGCGACATGTGTCAAAAGGAGACTCGCTTTTTAGCGAAATATCTTCTAAAGTCATGAATAATTTGCATTTTATTCGATTTTACGTTAATCTACATAGCAAAGATATTGTATTAGAACCAAATTTATGATTAATATACTGTTTGTCTTTCTGTAAATTGAAATGGAGACTCGCTTATTTTTGATACATGTCCGTAAGGAGGCTTCTGTTGCAAAGCTATTTATTCTGTGCTACTATTATTATATTCAGTATCGCGAATTTCTAATATTCCTGAATATGCAGCAAATGGCTAATACTAATTGCCCCCCTCCCCCACAAGCATTCAGTTGCTTCTGGAATACTCCTAGTTTAGAGGATTGGGAGGGTGAGAATTATTATTATTGATATTACCTACAAATTAAAGGCAAATTCAGGACGACTTACTGCTTTATTTATAGAAACATATATGCAGATAAGAATCTGAGAATTACATTTACCCAAAACTATCAACCAAAATACATACCGAATAAATTATTCAAGGATTTCTTTGAAACATAAATTTTACTTATTCTCGATTAATATCAATATTTATAATTTTTTTGTAATTTTTTGTACTTTTAAAAATAGAAAAACATTTAGTTTTTCTTGTTTAATGCAGTCCAGTATTTCATAAATGAACTCACCTGAAACACAGTGATATACGGGGCGCAATCTATTTCATAGCATTTACCACGCTCTGCTACAGGTAAAAATACCAGACTTATGTCAGCAGAAATAATCACCCGTATAAAATTCAAAGTTGTTTATGCGGTCGACGTCGACCTAGCCAAAGAGGCAGCCAATAAGAAAGCGAGCGTAGCGATTTGATTGGTCGGCGTTTCGGAGATCCATGGAGCAGGTGTCGACGTGGGCCAGTTAGCCTAGTATAACTAGTTCCGTGCACGGAAATAAGGATTGCGCTTTTTATGGATTTTGATTTTGTGTATAGATTTTTGTGTGCTGTTTTTTCGAAAATTATTGGTTCGCTTTGGTTCGAATTATTTGAAAGTTTACTTTATGCGAATGACTGTCGTGAAAAATCAAGATTTTTTTAAATGTATTAGCCTATTATTAAAAGTTTACGAACAATCTGTATTGTCACGGCCCCAAAATCGTACAAGTTTTAAATTTATAATTTGTGGAAATACCGGAACCCTCGCCAGTAGTTTAAAGAGTTTTTTTTGTAAGAACCTGGTACTGGCTTCGCGATGATTTTGCCGCTCGAAAATACCGGACATGGGCGCGAGCCTTTTATTGTTCTCAGACTGTTTGGTTTATGATTTGTTTTGGTCTAAGGTGGTATATAATTTGGATCTAAGTATTTTTGCTGTTAAGTACCGGATCGATAATCATTCCCAGTTGGTTTGTGGAGTTTTAGACCAACGTTTGGTAAAATTATTCGCCTTATTTACCCCTTCTCAGTTCCTACCATGGTACCTTGCTTGGTTAGGGAATTTCTGAATTCGGCTTTCAAGGAGGTTGACGGATAGGTTACTGCTGGGACTCCCGCTTTTCTAGAAGAACGAAGAAAACGACGAACGTGTGATCGACGTGCGAGTGGTTTCCTGAAAATTTTTGGTGGAAAAACCAGTTAGGGGGATCGTTCAGGAACCATCGTTGTTGTTAACAAGATTCATCTTTGGGAAATCCGTGTTTTGTGTGGAATTTGATGGATTTTAGCCTCTTGGAGGGATTTATCGTGTCGTCACACGTGAGTACCTGTTTTTGCATCGACTTTCTCGATATCTAATTGAGTTTTCTCTTTCCTGTAGATATTTCGTACTATCTCTAGTAGTTCCGACTGTCATCAGGGACGTTATTAATCAGGAAAACCCTCAACAGAGGGTAAGTTATAATTTTTGGATATGACGTCAGCAGTAGTGACGTATGCGCTCCTTTTAGGTTTTCATTTCCGGCCATACGTTTTGGAGGTTGCCTACCATTCCCCGCCTCTAAAAAGTATCTAATGTTTCTACCAAGGAACCAACTCCAGGAAGTTCGGAGTTGCCGCAGAGACTTTCACTCAATCTGAAGTCACAACAGCCAACCTGGGAGAAGTCTTTCCCGGGAACCCCAGCTAAGCGAACAATTATTAGTGTCTGTGTTGTCAGTGTATTTGGTCTGTGTATGTCCTTGGGTACTCTACGTCTATGTGGGATAGCCAGAAATATTTTATGATCAAATTCCATTTTAGTGATAAGCGTCTCTAAACCCTTTTAACATATTTGTTGGTATCTATCTATATCAATTGCTTACTTATTACTAAACTACCGCTTGTTATCAAATTACTTGTAAACCTAGGGGCAGATCTGCTTTGGGGTCCTCTTTGGTGGGGTAGATGTAGTCATTCCTCCCCCACATTGTATTTTGAGGCCTTAAATTGGTGTGGTAGCCAGCTAACCTTATCTAAGAGGCCGTTTTAACAAGAATAATAAGCAATAATAATTATTGTTAGTCACCAAAGTGTTACCATTACAATTTATTAAATTTTCCTTATTATTGCCAACAAGTTGTTGATTCTTATCTTAAGCCTAGAATTCAACTAGACCGTCAATACATAACTTCGTGATTTTAACGGTATTGGGGGCTAAATTCAGTTGAGAGGGGTTCTAGCTATAAAATCACGTGCCGCCCTCTCTTAGAACAGTTTTATAATAATATAATGTTCTCTCTCAACAACGAAGCACCTTTACCAGCTTTTGAGATTTGAACAAGAAAAGGGGATTTATAGCTTTTATATATCGAGCTAGCCTGGTTATATTTTTTTATGCCCACCTTTGATTGTTTAAATAATATACGACCCTGAGATTACGTGGCAGTATAATAAATCCATCAATGAAATCGCAGTTGCTATAACAGAACTGTTATTGCCTCTATACACCCCTTCCCATTTGAGGCAGGAAATAGATCGCGTGCCTGCTTTCCAGAGATGTTGTTGAGTTTATCGGCGTCGTAAAGATAAATGGGAACTACTTTTCTTAATTAATACACCGTTATAACCCGCTAAGCCTCATTTACTCAATCATTTTTGAGCATTATTACCGGAGAACGAGGTGCTAACTAATAGGAAAATTGTCGGTAGCTTTAGTTACGTAATTTGGTTAGAGATTATTGATTTAGGGCATTACGTTGACGGCGTCTACTTATTTGCACACTCTCTATACCGTACAATCAGAAGGTTATTGAAGTTTTCTAGAGTTTTAAAAAGTATAAACATTTTCAGATGTTTAATTTCATTTTCAGGGTTTTCATTGAATATAAGTAAGTGAGAGTGTTTTAAATGCTGTCGAGTTGTAGCACGACGTCTGTCTGGTAAAAGTTTTCGAACGTCGGGATTTTTAAGATAGTTTGCAGTCAAAGTTTGGAACAATGAGGTTGAATCTTTTGGAGGAGATCAAACATTGAAGTGAAGCATGGATGTACCCAATAAGCATTTTTGGTTTTATTACAGTAACCACTACTATTATAGATTACCGAACTTAAACCACTATTAGTAACTTAATATAGTTGTAGAAATATTTCGGTTACCTTTATAAACCCGTTAAAACACTTAAATTGAGCGATTTATAAAGGTCACCAGCACCTATTTTAGTAAGACCACTTTAAAGTCTATAACCTATAATAGTAGATTAAATATTTCAATCATATTTATATAACCTACTTATAGAACCCGGCTACTTTCAGTGCTAAGTTTGGTTCTATATGGTTTGCAGTTATTGTTATAAACTTTGGCTATAACGGTGTTAGTAATATTTCATGGGATTTTCCCATGGATTTCCAAACATCGATATCAAAAGTCTCAACAAACATTCCCATTAACTAATACTGCTGGTGACCAACATTTTTGTCTGGATGTCTCTGATTAAACACACGGGCTGTTCTTCGTGCACAACGATGTTCTTAACCATATATAGAGTAACCCAAATATGCAACCCGCACATTTTGCATATTTAGCATATTATGTTATGCATTTTTTTTTAAATATTAGCATATATCCTTAAAATATGACATATTGTGCATAATTCAAAGAATTTAGGATAATTTAAATCTTTGGCAGGCGTTTCATTCATTTTCGGGAACAGGGGTCGGTGTCTAGGTATGTACCTGGTTTTCCCAAAATAATATAGGTAAATTATAATTTTATGGGCACTAATCCTGGTGATCTGAAAACGAATAAAGTAGGTATTTATATGTATAGGAATTATCAACATTTTTTCTTCCTACACCTGTTCCTACCGATAATTTTTTGCTCGTTTTGTCAGATGCAGCACCGTACATGGTAAGAGCCGGGCAAAATTGGCAAATCTTTTATCCGAAGTTGATACATGTAACATGCCTTGCTCATGCTTTAAATAGGGTCTTAAATAGCGTCTTAAAGCGCCTATAAGGGTTCAGTTCTACAAAGAAAAACTACCAACCACTCCTCTTCCATCTCAACCAGTTATTACAAGATGGGGCACTTGGTCGGAAGCTGCATTTTTTTATTGCAAGAATTTTTGCCAACTGAAAGATCTAATTACAGAATTTTCGAACGAATCTTCCCAGTCCCTTACAGATATTAAACATCTATTCGAAAGCAAGGAAATAAAGAAACAACTTTCCTTTCTAAAACAATAACACAAATGGTGGAATCTAATTTGCCATTAACCCGAAGTGTAGAACTGGTAAAACAATCTGAGGTTGCTTTTCAAAATGTCACAGGTAAAATTGGGGACACAATATTTCAAAAATTTAGAAATGTGATGGAAAAAAATAGTGGGTTTCAGTTTCTTAGCCAAGTAGCAAATATTTTAAAGGGAGATTTTACAACGGTTGATGTGGAAAGGAGTTTCTCCATTTATAATTTTTTATATTCTGGTAGAAGACACAATTTTGTAATTGAGAATTTTCAGCAACATTTAGTGGTTTATTGTTTTTACAACTAAATATTTAGATTTAGTTCAATCGCCCTGTATGTAGAAAATTTAAAATAAAATATTGTTACTTTTACTATGTATAAATGCATTTAGAAATTTGTATGTACATTATAATATGTTTATTTGTAAATTAAACAATAAATTTATATTTTTAAAGTATTTCTTAATTTGCATATTTGCAACATTTTCCTGCATATTTTGACTAAATTATTTGCATATTTATGTGCATATTTTTAGGGTTTCGACTTGCATATTTGGGTTACTCCACTTATAGTATAATATATTGAAACTACAATACTTGCATTTATTTAATTGCACCGCCCTACAAATATTCTGTAAATACCTAACGGCTAATAGTTGCATTTATTCTTTATCAGTTTGCGCGAATGTACAAAGATTGTGTTTCTCAATGGGCCTGGAAAAAATTCTCAAACGATCACTCTGATATTATTTTTTCAATTTTGTTAAAATTTGGCATCAACAATAACAACGCTTGTAAAGATTCGAAGTGCCCTACAAAATTTCTGCGTTTGTCTCGTTGAGTTTCAGATTTTCATTTAATTACACAACGGCGGACTCACCATATATATATATAAATTATTTCCTTTTATTTCAATTCTTTCTTGTTCAGTGATCAGTACATAACGAAGGCAAGTTCGAAACTAAATATTCTTAAAATGTATTTTCAAGGCAAAAACAACATTTGTTAAGAAAAACTTTTAAGGTTTTTATTTACGTTTATACCTCAGTGTTTACCCTTAGACCTTTTCTCAATTACAGGAGTAATGTTAGTAATTTGTTGCTACTCTTAACACGTATCATTTTATCTATCAATCAATGAAAGTTTAAAATGTAGCCTTTTAAAGACCTTTCAAAAGAGCTATCATTCAATACCCCTTCGTATTTGAACTCCAATAATAGGATACTTGACAAAAATTTACAAACTTGGAAAACAATTCCTGGACACTTTCATAAAATCCTACGATTGTATCTAAAATTAATAGGTAGGTATTTCCTTAATTAGCAAAAATTTTTTAGACTTTCTTCGAATTTTGGCGGGAAAGAACTTATGACGTCACAAGTGTTTTAAAAAGTCAATTTGGCAACATGGCGATACCACTAAAGTGTTCGTAGACATAGCCTTATTCTGCGGTGAAAGTTACAAGGAAAGTTGAAATTTTAAAATTCTAACCTAAGACCGACTTAGGATGCCCCGTGAAACCACATTTAGTCAAGAAGTGTTTTTTCGTAAATATTCAGTCGCGTTTTTCTGCCAATTTTTTTGGCAAGGTTGGGCCTAGGTACGGAATTCGTGCTCAGTACTTCTAAGCAATATGACGCCTTTATAAAAGCGCCCTCAAGATGGTCCCTAGCCCCAAGTTTTCCGTTTGGTAAAAAGTCCTAATACTTTACTATTATACTACAACATACAAACCTTTGCAGTTTTATTCCACGAATTTCGGTAGACGCGAATATCGGATTATCAGATCTACGAAAGCATCACATTTCCTCAAATTATCGGATTTCCCTCTCACGTAATCCTTGTTCATGATAATTTACCTACACTATACAACTAACAACACGAAAACTACATAAACAATATAATAAATAAGAATGACATTATAATATTCTATGGCACAAATTTCTATTAATGTTTTGATTGAGCGGCATACGAAATGACAGTTGGGCGGGTAGCGTTGCCACATACGCGAATATTTCCGCATTATTGAAGTCTGAACCTTTATCGTAATTGTTTCATATAACCAAAGGGTCCCGTGACAGATATGAACGATATAGTTTCCAGCGTCTGCAGCATAAACAGACAACTTTTTTGCTATAGAGGAGTCAATACACGGAACACATTAGTAGTAAAAAAAGTATTTATGTGACAACATTTTTGTGCGCAAATGCATTAGTTAAAGCTTAAAGGTTGCAATAAATTAAAAAATATATATTCATAGGCAAGCTGGACACATTTGAGTAGATAAGTATAATTTGCCTTTGTCACACGAATTATTGCAAACGGGTACCGGCAACATTGCAATGCCGTTTCTCCCAATAGGCACAGAGGTTGCCACGTTTGCGGATTATCCATAAGGCAAACTAGGCACGTGCCTAGGGGCGCGAGGTTACAAAGGGGCGGCGCGTGCGCGGAATTTAACAAAATGTAGACGCATAAACTTTTAATTTTGAAATAAATAATTCATAACTTTAATTTTTTATTTATCAAATATTAATAAATTCTTTTAGGCTTTTACATAATTAATTATAACACACCACCATCATCATCTGTCAACACACATACACAGTCAGATCTGTTTCACAGAGAGACATCATGGATTTCCACATTCGTTCTGTCCCTCTTGCTTTCTTCACTCTCATCACATATTTCATTCACGCCTAAGGGTAAGTACACGTGTCAAGTGATGTCCTTCAGTGGTTCATATATACCTAATAGTATAATCACCAACTACCAGCTATGCAATGAGACAATGCGGAACTTGCACAAAAATTACATTTGAAAAATATTACTTTCAAACGTAATTTATTGCCATTAGATAAATGAACCACAGTTCATAAAAAACTCATTTTTTATTTTTATGTACAAAATATAAGCAATTAAAAACTGCATAATTCAAATCATTCTTGTAACGCGCCCTCCTTGGTTGTGACGTCAAGTAGCTCGTTGGTGGTGGCGCCTCTGGTGGGAGCAGAGATATATCTCTGGGTGGGAGGCGGCACCATGTATAAACTAATATGGGCGGCACATGTACAAAAACTACAGCACCACGCAAGCTTTGTTTAGAAAGAGCAACGAGAACGTCCCATCCTTGTCTATCCGTTATTATAGTCTATCTCAGTCTTGATATTGTTGATAACGTTTGAAAAAAGTGTGCTGTATTAAATAGTTATTTACATTGCGAGATGCATAAGCGCACTTTTTTCGCCGAGGGCCCGTGTAGCCTCGGGTTTTAAAACTCTCTCCGAGGCCAATAAGGGCTTAGGTATGTAGCAATCTATTACATTTTAAAAGCTTTTATTTAACTTGCAATGTATGTATGTATGTATGTATGTATGTATGTATGTAATTTGTTCGGGTGGAATCTTGCAACTCAATTTTGAAGCAGATATCTTCAACCGATCGAGCTGAAATTTTGTACACACGTTTAATTTGGATGACAATGCATGATTATATGTGTGACGTCATTCTAAATCCAACATGGCGGATCACCCAAGATGGCGGACTAGTTAAATTTCAACCGATCGAGCTGAAATTTTGTACACACGTTTAATTTGGATGACAATGCATGATTATATGTGTGACGTCATTCTAAATCCAACATGGCGGAACACTCAAGATGGCGGACTAGTTAAATTTCAACCGATCGAGCTGAAATTTTGTACACACGTTTAATTTGGATGACAATGCATGATTATATGTGTGACGTCATTCTAAATCCAACATGGCGGAACACTCAAGATGGCGGACTAGTTAAATTTCAACCGATCGAGCTGAAATTTTGTACACACGTTTAATTTGGATGACAGTGCATGATTATATGTGTGACGTCATTCTAAATCCAACATGGCGGAACACCCAAGATGGTCATTAGAAGGTCTCCTCATTGAAGAGCTAGACTGTTCTAAACTAACCGGCAAACGACCTTGCAACAATGATGCGTTAACTGAGATGAATAGACTCAGACACCTGGCCAAACTAAAAATTACAAAATAAATTAAAAGTAAAAAAATATTTTTAAAAAAAGCTTTTATTTAAATGCGCTAAAAAGAATAAAATAATCTTTTCTTTTAAAACTTTTACTATCAACTTATAACGTCATTCCACAATTTATATGATATAAAAGCTTGTCGCGAGATTTAAGTTTTTAAACTAAGTAAATACCACTACTTAAATCTCGCGACAAGCTTTTATATCATATAAATTGTGGAATGACGTTATAAGTTGATAGTAAAAGTTTTAAAAGAAGAGATTATTTTATTCTTTTTAGCGCATTTAAATAAAAGCTTTTTTTAAAAATATTTTTTTACTTTTAATTTATTTCCTGCTACCGACAATTTCATATTAGGTGGATATGTAAGTACTTTGAATTTAAATACACTATGGAGTAGATTGTGAGTAATAATCTTCATAATAACCATTGCCCAATTATTACTAAAAATGATATTCAGTGATAAATATAAGAGGTATAATGCAGTGATAATTAAGAAAACTTCTTGTGCGATTGAACCCGGGAACTACGAATTACTAGTCCCATAGCCTCACCATACAGTTAAAGAAGTGCTTGTTAAATTAATTTAAACTTTTATGCGTTTCTTATTTTTGACCTACGTCAGATCCCTCTGGAAATGGGTCGCCGAACTGTTTATTTTAATGTTCAATTTCCATTCTTCCTTCTCTAATTCCGTGTAGCTGTCACTCCTGTCACCGCTTTTCAATCGATCGAGCGGTGTGACGTCACAACCATTCCCGCGCTTTTCGTGTCGTTGCAAATGAATTGCTTGCGGTCACAACTTTAATTATTGATTGCAAATTAAATATTGCGATTTGAGGGCTGATATTTGGCATGTGCCCTTTCTATAGGTAGGAAAATATATTAAAGAAATAAAAAAAATGTTCAAGTTCCCCATTCCTCGTTCTTTGGAACTTTCACGCTTGGGGCGCCGATGAGGTGCTTGCCTAGGGCGCTCCCGACATTTAATCCGCCTTTGCACGTTTGGCATTCTAGATAATAAAATGATGAAACTATAGATTTCAGTCTGAAGAAAATAATGCAACTAAATAAATAAGGGTTAAAAGCCATTGTTTGATTTATTACGTGTTATGTTGATGCTTCTACTGTACTGTTTTAGAGCAATTAAAAATGTTGTCAAGTAGGTAGGTACCCTGTTACCGATCTCCAAAAATATCTGTTGCGTAAATCGCTACAAACCCCCCCCTCTCGCCGCAAAACTCCACCATACGCAAATTCCATTTCGGCGGGCATTTTTCAAGCCCCGGTTTCCGCTACAACGCCACCGACTGGATGGATGCCTCGCCTGGAAATAAAAGGCACCCATCCAACCAAATCACTGGAAAGCCTCGAGCCGAGACCGGGATTCGTAAGTTAATTGGACCGTTGTTTATTCTCTTTGGGTTTTAGCGGAATGCCATTTTGGCGCGCTCCGTGGCTGTTATGAAAAATACGGCGATGCTAATTGTGGCAGGTGTGAGTGTTTTAACATTTTATATCGTGTTTCTCAAACTATAGAGAATATCGGGGACGTTATTGTAGCATACCAGGTAAAGGGTAATCAGTTGAAAAAAAAAAGCACTCCAACTGGGAATTTCCACTTCGATACACCTACTTTCATTAAGTATACAGTGTCCTCCAAAAAGTTCGCACCATAGGGGGGAAATTTTTAATTCTCGTTTTATTTTGAAATTAATTTTGGGGTTACCTTTTGCTTTAAAAAATATGAAAAATGACCCACTCAAACGTGGTCATGTGACTTTTGTTATCTGTCAAAAATGACATTTAAAAAAATATATCGCCAAAAATGGGTTTATTTGTTAAAATATCAAAAAGTTTTACTTGAAAAAGTTGTTCCTTTTTCAATTTTACGTAAGTGTACGTGAGTGCTCTACTAAAATATTTAGTTTTTTGCCAATTTTTAATATTTATGAAATTTCTTAAAATTTTAAAAACTCGAAACTTCGTAAAAACTATTTTATATCACTAGCTTTATCATTCTATTAATTTTTTATTACTAATTACCGATAAGAATAGGTATTTTTCAACAGAAAATGATATTTACGCTTTAAAATTCTGTTATGTTCGTTGCAAAGTTGATGTACCGTCTAGCATTTAGTTACATTACATTACGTTTCCCAGTTCTAAATTGATGCCAAAATAATAATAAATTAAAATATCATCACACTATTTTACGTATCTAAGCAAAATTCTTGACTTTTATGGAACAAAGAATTATTACCTTTAAGTTTAATTCCACATTAATCGATATTGATGAGTAGGCCATGGAGAGAATAGAAGCAATTGTTTTTATTTGACAGTTTGATAACTGTCAAATAAAAACAACAACAATGGCGGCACGGTTAAATTACATAAACGAAGACTATTTAAATTTATTTATTATTTATGGAGAATGCAACAGAGTTATATCAAGAACTTGTAATACATTTGCTGATAATAAATAAATTTAAATAGTCTTCGTTTGTGTAATTTAACCGTGCCGGCATTGTTTACAATAATTTTAAACTAAATGACATTTCTTCATTCTCTGACTCTGACAATCGTATAATCAGCCATGGCCAACTAGACTTATCAAACTTAGAAAAACGCCCCCTGATGAAGAAGTGAAAAATTAGTTTTTTGTAAATAAATCGCAAATGGGAACATTTAGGTATAGGGAACCAAAAACAAACTTGCCATAATTTTTTGTGTTGAATATGGCTATTACAAAAAAAATGGGGGTTTCCATTTGAAAATTTTGAGTTTTTGGCATTTTTGAATTAATATTTGAATAATTTTTTGCGAGCACCCTGTACAAGATCGGAAACTTTCTTTGTGGTATTTCTCTGCACCAAGCCTTTGACTACAAAATGCCAAGAGCGCGTTACGAAATATGTAGCCGTTGTGAAGAAACTGTCAATTAAGTACGGGTCTGCATCTGTAATTTTTTCTCTAAAGTGGCAAATATCTCAAAAACGGTTGAATTTAGGTATAGGACATGATACATGAAATGTACCTAGAATTTTCCGTAGAATCCAAAAATGCAATAAAATATAGGGTGTTCCATTTAAAATAACGAAGTTGTCATCGACTTCTTGTATAACCGGAAGTGCCGCCATTTTGAAAATATTTTAGATGAATTACTCATTGACATTGGTCAGCTGCTAAATTTTCAAAAAAATTCTGTGTTTACTTTTTGAGATATCGATCGATGCAGTTCGTGGTGAGACACCCGTATAGTAGTCGTATTAAATACCACCCTGCTGATGGAACCCAAAGTTGTGATTTTTCTGTGCACCGACTCCCCTGTAAATAAATGACATCAAGAATGGAAAGCCTGGAAGCGATAACCCGGCATTCGTAAGTTAATTAGGCCGTTGTTTATCCAGATTGGATTTCTCAGAATTAAATTTTTTAAGCTTTTCAGGTCATTTAAGGTAAATAAATCGAGATTGTTTGGGTTAGTGAGGTGTTTTTGATGAGTTCGAGATACTTGACAATACGTTAAATTGGTGCCGTAAGCCAACTCTCACAAGAAGTCTTAGGGAGGCTGGTTGCGAGAAAACTGGGAAAAGAAACTGTTCTATGAATCTATTTGAGAATAGAAAGATCAGTGTCTTGGAGGTAACAGTTTTCTCTGCACCGCCATCGATTTGATATAAGTGGTATCATCTGATGTATTCTGATCTATTGGGGGAGAGAAGATTTGTGGATTTAAAGGAGTTTTCTTGGTCCCGTATTATTCATTTGCTTCTTGCGATATTTGTGAAGTAGTACGGATTATGTTTGTAGCGAGTGCTACTATTGATGTTGTCTTAAAAAATTTAGCTGACAACGCCAAATTTCTGACACCCTATAAATGAAAGGAATCCACCAAACAAATCACTGAAAGGCGCGTAGGCGGGAAGGAGATGCGTGTAAGTTAATTGGGTCGTTGCTTATTCTCTTTGATGGGGAGAGAACTTTCCAGAGTTTGCGTCTCGCACCTGGATTTGCGCCGAATTCGATTTTTAAACTGTTCCAAGTTATTAGCCGAAGTCGTGTGGGTGTGCGAGAGCTGCTTGGTAAAGTCTTTTATTATAAACTGGATTTTTTGCCGGGTGGGAGAAAATGATTAACAGAGAGAAAGGAATATAATTTGTTGTGCCAAAAATCAAATAGTAAATACCCACGATTCATTGGAACTAACATATTTTCTATTAGTGAAAATAAATACACATCCTGTAATTCAAGAAACTACCTACTATTTAAAAAAAGATGCGATTTTAATTTTTTATGAAGTAAAAAACATTTTTGAGATAAACTTATGATTGAAAAACGGAAAACCATAGGCATATATTGTCAGCGTGGGCCCAAAGGGCTATTATTGTCACGTGAAATTGTATTTTAATAATTAATTTTTCCACGTTTCAGAAAAGGCTGCTAATGAGAATTATGCAAGTTCTTGTTATGAAACTGCTGAAAAAAGGATGGCATACCGTTTGCGCATGTCCAAGTACAGTTTAAATTGAATGTTATTTAATCATTTAAATGATTTATTCGATGTAAAGTGTACTTGGACACGCGCAAACGGTATGCCATCTTTTCTTCAGCAGTTTTATGACAAGAATTTACATTACTTATCATTGGCAACCTGTTCAGAAACGTGGAGAAATTAAGTATTAAAATACAAGTTCACGTGACCGATTTGGATTTGTTCTAAATTGTGGCCTTTGAGAAACTGAATTTGATAGAAAGTTGACAGAGTTGTACTACGAAACCAATGCCTACTTTGCTATGTAAAATTCAAAAAATCGTGTTATTTTTTTTTCTGTTAAAGTTGAGTACAATATTGTGTTCAGCGTCCCCAAAAAAAGGTCTTCAAAATTTATCGAAAATCAAGCATAATAATAATTCTGCTGATAAATTTAAAATACAATTTTGCTCATACGTGTTTTGTGGGGGTCAGCTTTTATAATATAGGATATAAAATAACCGTATAAATTAAATTTTTGTTGCTTCTACTAATTCTCATTGGAATAAATGCATTTATTTCCACAAAGTTCGGTTATTTCACTGCACAAACATTAAAATGAAGAAATAATCTAGAACAACCAAAACAACATAAATATACGCCATAAACAAAGTATATGCCAAAAACGTGTGCGTCTATGGCTGGAAGAGCCAAATGTTTAGGGAGTTACTAAATCGCCAATTCACGTGTAAATGCTACCAACTTAAATTTGGCCTTTCTTCCCCTTGCCTCTCCCCCCCCTTCCCTGTCAAGTTGTCGAATGTCCTAAAAACTAACCTTAGACCCATTTTTGGGACGAGGAATACCATGGCAGTTTTAAAAGAAAAAAAAAACGCAAACACGATTTCTCATATTTTCCATGAAAAATTGTTTAATGTGAAATCGTAAGACATACAGAGGATGTACAGGGTGATCCAAACAAGATTTCCCCCCTCTAACTTTTTCATTTTTCAACTTACAAAAAAATGTTTTATACAAAAGTTGTAGAAAATTTTCTGATCATCTTAGAGAAAATTAAAAAAAAAAACAAACAATTGAACATCGCGTTTCCGATATATAAACTAAACCTATGTTTTTTTAAATGGAACACCCTATATATTCTTTGATATTCTAAAACTACACACTTTTCTGATTCCAACGATATATATATATGTCATACATTTGGCGCAGCCGTTTTACTACAATTTGCATTTAAATACATCGAAATTTACTTCTGAAAAATCAAGATTGCCATGGAATTGAGAACAGTTGTTATACTATAATCACAGTTTTCAACTTTACGTAATCAAAACAAAATGTGACAATATAATTAGTTGTTATATCATAGCATGTGCATAGCAAGTGGCCCCCACCATTTGCTATGCACATGGTGTATCTTTTGATAAGACTGCGAATTATTTGGATGTTCTTCAAAATGTAATAACACATTTAATTCTTCCTCTTCATTCAAAATACGACGAGTATATCTCCTTTTTGCCTTATTTTGTAAAGTCCCGGTATTTTTCAACTTGTCATAAATGAATTTAATATATTTTCTACTAGGTATATATGCCTATCAGGAAATCTTCTCAGGTATTTGCGTCGAGTATAGTTTCTGTTTTTGTTGCAATAAATATAACATTCTATAATATCATTCTTTTCGACAAGCGAATATAAATTATACACCATGATAAACTATCTATAGTTTTGTCCACACTCTCAACAAACTTCTGTTCTTCCCATGACAGCAGGAAATTCGCCGACTGATTGTCAATTCCATGGCAATCGTTCAATCGTGATTTCTCAGAAGTAAATTACGATGTATTTAAATGCAAATTGTGTGAAAACGGTTGCGCCAAATGTATGACATATATATATCGTTAGAATCAGAATATCGTGTAGTTTTAGAATGTCAAATAATATACAGGGTGTTCCGTTTTAAAAAAAACATAGGGTTAGTCTATATCTCGGAAACGCGATGTTCAATTGTTTTTTTGAAATTTGCCCTAAGATGATCAGAAAATTTTCTACAACTTTTGTATAAAACATTTTTTTCTAAGTTGAAAAAATGAAAAAGTTAGAGGGGGGGAAATCTTGTTTGGATCACCCTGTACACAATTTTTGTTGTGAAAAATGCTAGGAACTCTGATATTATACAGACGACTAATTGGATTTTTAAAAGGTTTACATCAAAGCATATTACTTTGAAGAAATTTCATATCTTATGACTAAAGGGCGGAATATATGCATTTACTTTCAGTCGAAATATGCGCATATATATGCATCACTTTTATTTAAAATATGCAATAATATGCATTTATTTGGCCAAATATGCAATAATATGCATTTATATTATATGTACAAATATCTTAAAAAACACCAAAACTGATTTTAGAGAAAGGGTTTATTTTAAGAAGAAATATATAAAATACCTCGTAAAATACCTATATTAAAGCAGAATTATAAAAACATTTTAATGTGAAATTGGATAGTAGGAATTAATGATTAAATACTTTTCGAAGTTTTCCATAAAAAAATTTTGCCTTCTGTCGGTAAAAATATGTTTATATATAGAAAAGCTTCTCTCAACATCTGCCGATGTAATAGGACAATATTTTAATTTGGGTACTAAGGTACAAGGCCAAGGTGCAACTTCGTTGGATCATTTACCATCAAAAATACTCTTTACTGCCATTAAAGATTTGAACCCTTCAATCTTTTCTACAATAGAGTATCTAATTTTTTTCTAACTTTAATACCTAAATCACCGGGAACCTTTCTACATTTAGCGGAAAATGTTTGAACAAAATCAACCGATTCGCTTAAACCTAATTTTTTTACTTTCTAATGAAAGAATTATATCTGGTATAAAACTAAAATTAACTTTAATAAAAACAAGTTGATTTGCTACATCCGCATTTTTCAGGGTTTCTTGACAATGCACTACACACTGCGAGTTGCCTCTGGGCTCTCATAATCTTGGTTATATCTTATATCTAGAAATAAGTATAGGAAAAACATGCAAATATGCACAAAAATATAGTTTTTCCACAAATATGTAATGTTTTGCGAAATTGAATAAAATATGCAAAAAATGCATATATATGCAATTTGCATATATTCCGCCCTTTACTTATGACAATTTATTTTTCTCGCACAGACGTTTTTTTTTAAAGCTGAGTTTTTCCAGATGTGAAACAAAAAACCTGGAGGTGTATTAAAAAATGGCACTGCCGATGGTGCGGCGACCTCGTTTTAGATGCGTATCAGAGTTTATACGTATAAACAACGTTTTCATATTCCGCACGGCGGAAAAGGGAAAAACCAATTTGGGAAACTTCGTTTGCCTTTTTAGAACTTACATAAAGAGATAAAAAGGTTATTTGAGGCCTGCGGGGTGAGGCGTGTGGGCCGGGCCCTCTGTGGATTTTCCTCTCTCTCTCTCTCTCATCACGGGAGTGTCACGTTCCAGTGAAAATGACAGATCCTTTTTTGTTTCAGTTTTTTTTATGTTCGCGTTCTTATTTCGTATCATATTACTGGGGTCGCTGGGTCGCCTCGCTCCAAATGCACCGGTAAAGACCACGGGAATAATAGGTATATATTTTTAAATCAGGATGGATTTTGTACCAGTGAAATATAAATCAAGGGGTACGTTTTTGTGACATACCAGGTAGAGGATAATATATCAGACAGGTGGTATTATAACACTGCAATATCAGACAGGTGGCTAGGCTATTGTTTCTGTTGTCATGACATTCTAACTTGCCATTTATCAATCTGTCATTTCGCTATGACGTGACATTATCTTTGAGAAAGGAGGAACATTATTTATTCTCCGAAAGCTCAGAAAACAAAGTTGTTGAAGTTCTTTTTTGAGTTATACATTCAAAGTTTCGTTCATTTACTGTTAAGCATTTACGATTTTTTCTGTCAACTTGGATAAGTTGTCTTTTAATCAGTTTAGCGAAAAACCCAATTAAAAATTAAATGCATCTGTTTGCCCCACAATAATATTGTCAGTTCGCAAACTTCCAGTGATAGTTAGTTAGTTTTCACAGTATAATAGTAAATAGTAGCTGTTTAAGATTTTTAATAATATAATTTGAATTTGGATAGGATATTAGGTAGATACTTCGAGGTACTTATGCACATATTTATTTGGTAACCATAGATAAAGGATTTATATACAGGGTGTCCAACTTTAAAACTGTACAAATCCGTAAAATCTTCATTTTTGGAGATAAACTTTTTTTTGTTTCAAAGGCCTTCAGAAACCGCTTCTTCTGACCTTCCTGCCTTTTCACGAAAACCATTTAGCGTTTTTTTTTATTTAAAATCTGACCCTACGACGTTAATCAGAACACCACAAAACCCCTATATACCAAATTTGAACAAAAAATATACAGGGAGTTCCATTCTGTAGGGTGTCAAAGTTGAGCAAAATAGGAATTTTAGAGACATCTGGCGAGTCAAGTATGCCATAGAATCACTTCAAAACAGTTAAATGGTGGTGTGAAAATATTTACTACAAAAATATACAGGGTATTTTTCTCTGAGCCATCTCAAATTTCTGAATTTTTATTAAACTTTCTACTAGTCAGGAGTGCTTTAGAATCATTGAAAAAATATTAATAAACACAAAAGTAATTAATTTCTTTATAAAATGCCAACCAGCAAATAAAAACAATTTAAATTATTGGACCTTTTAACAAAGTCACTGTCTAAGATAATACATTTTCTGTGCCTTTTCTGTTGTGGCACAACAGCCACCTTAACTGATATGGACTTACTGACTGGCAGGCTTCTGTATTTTTTAGATTTAGATCGTTTATAGTGTGTGGAGCAGTTTTGATATACTCACTATGTACACTATGTATATTTTCTATCGGACCTTTGCACACCAACACCTTGAGTGGTCCTATTGACCATTCAACTGTTTTGAAGGGATTCCACGGCACACTTGACTTGGCAGATGCCTTTAAAATTCCTATTTTGCTCAAATTTGACACACTGCAGAATGGAACTCCCTGTATATTTTTTTATTCAAATTTGGTATATAAGGGTTTTGGGGTGTTCTGATTACGCTGTGGGGTCAGATTTTAAATAAAAAAATCGCTAAATAGTTTTCGTGAAAATCGGGGGTATAAAAAAATCACAGCCGGCCCTTTATTTGCATTTTGAAAATGGCGGGAAGGTCAAATGAAGCGTTTTTTTAAAGCCTTTCAAACAAAAAAAAGTCTAGGCGATTATCTCCAAAAATTAAGATTTTACGGATTTGTACAGTTTTAAAGTTGGACACCCTGTATAGGGATAGATAGGCAACTCCCTATACTTTTTGGATGTCATACGCCCCCCTGGTGAGCTAAGTACAAACTAGACTATTTAAGCGGGAAATTTGAAACCTTTTATAGTTATTACTTACAATTTTTAATCCACTTTTAATTTTATAACTCCACATAGACATAAGATAAATAATATCTATGTCTATGTCGAGTTATAAAATTAAAACGCGATAAGTGACAATATTAGGATAGGTATTATATTGAAAGCAAACATTATGTGGGAATAATGTTATACAGGGTTATTGGTTGTTTCCGGACTTTTTTCATTCCAAATATAAGACTATAATGTTGGGCAAGTAATCTAGTTGAAAATTTTAAAAAAGTTCTGTACTCTTTATCTCCTCCCCTATCACATCTCCAAAGGAATGTATCGAATTACCAATAACCCTGTATA
Source organism: Pseudeuparius sepicola (assembly GCA_963920635.1). Taxonomy (NCBI): domain Eukaryota; kingdom Metazoa; phylum Arthropoda; class Insecta; order Coleoptera; family Anthribidae; genus Pseudeuparius; species Pseudeuparius sepicola. Next base: position 10,416,446 of record OY987300.1, on the reverse strand, counting down.
TTACAAACATTTGGTAAAATACGATCACCACAATAATGCCTAACCATCCAATGAATAAAGAACCCCATAAAATACGTGAGACGGAAATCGCCCTGTATGGACACTGAATTTTGACAAAATATTTTTATATTTGACAATTGTTACGGTGGTTTGTGCTATTAGATATTTGTGTAGTTCTTCGATTAGTACTTTTTGGAGATCTATTATGGTTAGCTGTGCAGCCTGCGGCTATTCCGTGACTACCAGAACAAAATGTTTGGGGGATAACATTCCATCGGTAAGTACTTTTGTAAACAGGAAACGGCATGCCGCCATATGCAGAGATTGGACCGGTCCAGCGTAAAGTCAAAATTTGCTCCTTCCTGGGGTTCTTTATTCATAGTAACCATCACATACATATTAGTATATTACATAGCGAGAGTTGTAAGCAGCTTATTACGTACAAGTGGAAAAGTTGCGCACGAGCCGCGCAGCGGCGAGTGCTGTAATTCCACGAGTATGTAATAAGCTTACAATTCGAGTTTTGTAGTATAATTTTTCTTCGACGAAATAAAAACTATTATAATCAATGACGTCAAAACCTATAGACGTGGTGCCGCATTGTTAAAATGCCCTCTATTTTGACTCCAAGATTAAATATATCCATACTACTCTAACAACATGCTACAAACAAAGACAGAAAGTCAACCATCAACCAACTATACACCCGGTGATTACCGGTTATAGTTCCTCCAGAATCACACTTAGATATCGCATGATTTTTCTTGTTTGGGGGCGCCGGAAGCATCGGAACGTCACCTGAAGACTCGGGGGATGGTCTAACGATGCCAGCCTCCGAGCCCAGAGTCGAAATAAGTTCGCTACGGCTCGACAAAAAGGGGCAATTTTTGACAATCTCGCGACATTTTCAAAATAATTTAATGGAGCGCTTAGATTGTGATTAGTTCTGGGCGTCAAGCGTTTATCAAAACAAACCTGTCTATAGGTTCTGACGTCATTGATTATAATAGATAAACTATACTTCTGATTATCTGACAGGCAACAATTGGTATGTTGGTTAGTTGCTATGGTGACGCGGATGCCGCGCTAACAAGGCACCCGTGATAATTGCGTTTTAATTAAGAACAGATACGTAATTTTTTTTATTACATGCCAGTCATTACGTGTCAGTCATTACGTGTCAGTGTTCGTAACAATTGACTTACTTATAACCTAAACCGTCACTTAATAGGTATGTTACTAGCATAGGAGTAGAAGAAAATATATTCATTTTAGTCTTCTTAAGGTTAATATAAGTAAATTAAATTAAGAAAGAAATATATTGTTTAAATAGATAAAATCTAAAATCTACATACTTTTTCGTTTTTCCGGTGAAGAAATGTTTCGAAGTATTGATGGTTCAGCTGCAGGGGACTCCCAACCAGTAGGTACCTACTAGCTATTAGTGGAATTTTATTGGGTAAATCCTCGGGTGAATTTCTGGGTGAATCTGTAGAAAATAATAAGTAATTATTATTATTATTATTAGTCTTTCATGGTGCACTGGGTATGATACTCACAGAATCCCAGATATCAATTTAGTAATTTATTAAAATGGTATAAAAAAACAAAATGTCTATAAAAAAATTATTAATATGAGTATAAAAAATATTCACAGTAGGCAAATCATTACAAATAGAATTGAATTTTTAGAAATCTTTCAACAATCTTGACCACGAAGCCCGAACGATAAGGTAAATCACGTGCCCCGAGTCACAACGTTTAAGGAAATAAACGCCATTTGTAATACTTCTTACCAATGCAAACTGTGGCCAAAAATAAAGATGACACAGCATCCCTCTTAATCCTAGAGTTTGACCATTTGCCTCCTGTGTATGTATGTTTACAATCTGGTGTAAAATGCATGACAAAAACCCGGTAAAGATCATTTAGTTTTTTGTTCCCATTTTTTCAGACCAAGTTTACAAAGCTGTAAAAATAGCAGTTAGTTTTATCACAATAAAATCCAGACATTTTACTTACACTTTCCTCTTTGGGAAAAATATGCATTTCCATTATCGACTGTCGCGTCGTCCTTCTTCACAACCAGGTACACAACAAGCCACAACCATTTTAAAAAACCAAACCAGATAATATATGAAAATAACAGGGACTCTTTAAAATAAGGGGACCCAGCATTATACTTTCCAAAGTGAGGCCTATTCTTTCCTCATTCTAATAGTATCAGTGATGCAAAGTATGCCATTTTATTGGAGAATCTATGAATATAACAGGTACTTTGATTGTTAGTAAAAATTAATAATAGTTTCCATGATTTCTAAAAATTAGACTTGACAATGTTGTGTCTATATTTACAGAATATGGCAACTGTCAAATGAAACAAATTTATTGTTTAGTTGAAATTCTTTAATTGTCACATCCGAGTATATGGCACTATCTATCACATAAAACTTGATGGCAGTTGGACACTGACATATAACATAACCTTGTACCAGCCCACTTATGTGGTCTCCTTGGAGTCTACAGAAAACAAACTTCCTCTCAAGGCTTCATTCTCCCTAGGTGATAGACTGTGAAATGCTGTGTCCCCTTATTTTAAAGAGTCCCTGGAAAATAACGATAAATATATAAATGAACAAAACAAATACTAAAAAACGCAGAAAATATGAAACAATACAAGAAAAACTATAAATAAAACGAACCGAGAATCACAAGCAAAACACGTCAAACGCAAGGCCACAAATTAAAATAATTGCCTCCAATTTTTGATAATAATTGAAAGATATACGCCATAAGCGCCCTCAAGAGAGCTAAGTACAAACTATTGGGAAGGCTCTGCTAAGTACAGTACAAGGGGGAGTTTCCAGGCTCTGTTTGGTAACCTATATCGTATGGGGGTATCGAAATGTATTTAACGTAACGTAGCCTTCAAAAAACTGACAGATTGTTGCCTGGCGTTACCCAGTTATCTTCCAAACTTTTTCAAAGCGATTCCAGGCGTCACGACAGCGGATTCCACCCAGAGTTTGTTGTGTTTCGGATGAAATCTTTTATTTTATTCTGTCGGTTAAGAGATTGGTTTCTTTGTTCTCCATGTCCGCAAAGGCATTTGGTACCAACGCACCGACCAGGCGTATAAGAAAGATAAATAAAATCCCCGTTCTTTAAGCGTGTGTACACACTTACTTAAAACTGTTTTGCAGTTGAAAAACCACGAGGTAAATAATTATCTACCACTATAGTCGATTTACGTTGAACAGTCAGTAGAAAACAACAGGGGCAAACTGCGGTCCTTTTTATCAGGGGGTCGTTATTTCTGTAGACACTACGTGCTGAACACAGTTAGTTAAAGTACTGGAATGCTTATGATTTATGATCGCTTATAATTTGTTTACCAGATAATATTTTGAGCCTGGATTATGAAAACTTATTTTTTTCTAATAAGAAATTCGAAATATGAATAATGAATTGTTGGTTCTAAGTTACAATAATTGTTTGGTAAATTTAAAAAATGTTCAGAAAAATCCAGGGTTGACTGCGATTTTTTATATACCCCGATTTTCACTAAAACCGTATAGCGATTTTTTTTAATTAAAATCTGACACGACAGCGCTACACAGTAAAAAATCCGGTGTTAAATTTGACACGAAAAGTGGTCTATATAAAAGTCCACAACATATCTGGTAAATTTTACACCTTCTTTTTTGGTCAATTTCACCAAATGTTCTAGGGTCAATAAGAAATATGCTGGTGTGAATATTTAACACGGCGTTGTGTAAGATTAACACCGTGCTGTGTAACTTTTACACGAAATTTGGTCAAAATGGTGTAATTTATTTTATTTGGTATTTAAGATTAACACCGTGTTGTGTAACTTTTACACGCAATTTGGTCAAAATGGTGTAATTTAATTTATTTGGTAAGTATTCCGATTTTCTTCTCATTTCTCTCTTATGGTTTTACATATAGGTACTTTATTTTAAAGAAATTTCAAATGACATTGATAAGTACAAATAAAGGAAATGTGTTATTTGTAAAAATAAAATAAAACTAAAAGATAAAGAAGCTGTATGAACCAGGCATAATATGTGCTTGGTCTTCGATTTAAATTATTTGTAGGAAATAATAAACTGTAAAAAGTAAAGAAAATACTTTATTTCAGTTCCAAAATATATGAACGATTCCTTACAAATAGGTATAAAAAGAAAGATCAACATTTTCTTTCTTAAAGCTTTAAATAAATATTCATTCTCACAGCGAAAAATATTTGGTTATAAAAAATTTATATATATATAATATCGTACGAACACAAGAAATGCTTTATGTTAGGAGGTTATTTTATACTTATACTGCAAAAGAGCATTTTTTTACAAATTCGTACGATATTTTGATGCGACCAAACTATTTCGTACAAATTCTCATACAATGTACTTAAGTAACTGTTGCCTTACAGAACTGTCCCTGTGAGACAAAAACAAACTTCAAACGTCGTGACACAACGATTTAGTAAGATAGGCCTGTTCTCACAAGTACAAGCAGGTCCCAACTAAATCAGAGCCAGTCAGCAGGCATCAAAACAATCAGAACAGTCAGATAATTTAAAATCCGTCAATCAGATTCGCGACTGGTTTCTGATTTCGATGAGAAGAAACTCATATCAACACAGTCGAAGAGTATAGGTTAGGGGCTATCACACATAGTATCTTTCGTCGTCACATCTGCATATTCGCCTGTCGTTTTAATCCATCTGACTTCACTATGAAATTTTACTTTACATAACAACACCATTTTTGCACTAGCGGTCGGTAGAATCACTTTTATAACTAACTATTATACGCGCCACGCGGTCGGGTCACACGTCACACAAACTGATTCGTTTCGTCGTGCAACACGTTCGACAAACAACTGATGCCATGGCTTCGATTGCCGAAGATTTTACAACCATAACTGGTGAAATACCTTCCCCCTCTCATCTACCTAATACGAACTTGTGCTAATACCTTCAATTTGACACAGCTTAGTGCTAAGGGACACCGAATGGTGTTAAGGAACACCGCGTGGTGTGAACAAACACGAAGCCGTGTTTGAAATAAAAAAAATCACACCCCTAAGTGTTAAAATTAACGAATTTGTTGTAGTGTGAAATTTACCAAACGAGGTTTGATTAAGATATTTGGAATCCACCAATTTTCGTGTCAATTTTTTTTACACCGATTTATTTTACTGTGTAACAAGGATACAAAAAAAAAATGAAAACACCGTTTTTATTGGTTTATTTTTGGTGAATGAAATAGTCTGTATTACTCGTTAGTCTGCGGTAAACTGATATCGAATTTAAATTTCAGATTATCGCGAATATTCGACAGAAAATCCCTATCGGGCATAATATGAACTCGAATAACCCCATTTGACTCGTCAGGAAGTTCCCACACGGAGCGATCCATTTCGCTTTCGGTAACACGTCTCTCTTCGTCTCCCGCGAGACCAGCCCGCTTCGGAAAACCTGGAAAACTCTGGAAATGTTTTATTGCCGCAAAATACGCGTCTATGATGTGCGACGCAGCTGCGCGCCATCTAAGGAGAATCGCGTCGCAATATTCGGTTACGCCTCGCAGCATTGTGCCGCGAATATAAACTTGTTTTCTAGCGAGGCGACGGGCTTCGCTCGAAAGTTTAATTTGATTCCGAATCTGCGCCGTTGCAACCGCGACAGGTTGGGTCCAATAAATTTGATGAATTGTATTGTGTCAATAGTATTATGCGGAATGACACTGTTTTGCTTTACGGCGTAGACTACCTATTTCAAAGAAGTTAAAATTGTTCGGCTCCAACGATATATAGGAATAGATACATTATCAAAGGCAACTACTTGTTTTGTTTTATATGATTTTAAAAAGATATTAGGTATTGTTGGCACATTCAAGGTTTCCAGTTTTTTCATACGATTCTAGCTATTTTGTTAATATAAGTATCTCGGAGCATATTACGATATACAAGTCTACCAAAAAACTATTTAGGTATATTACGCATTATATACAGTATGTTCACGGATGGGGTAAATAAGAGGACAAATGGACCAAAAAGTCAAAGATACGAAAAAACGTTATTCTTTATAAAAGTTTTTGCTTGCTTTAAAAATAAGATCCAGGATGCCAAAAATTTCTTTTTTTGTACAGGATATGCAAAAAATACAAAAACATAAAATTTTATGAAGAGTAAAGTTGGCTTTATATAAATTTTAATGCAAAACGTTAAATAAAAAACTTGTTTGAAATTTTAAAAGAATTCTTATTCCAGATTTTCAAGGAAAAATTTGAAATTTCTAAAAAATTACTCTTTTAAAACCGAAATTTTTCCAAGTCATACTCTTACCTTTTTATTTGATTACGCCATTGATAACTTTTACTGTGACATATTTGTCAAAATAAGAACGATGTTGTCTTTAGAGCAAAGAATATTATTTATAATCCAAAATACAGAAACGGCGAGAATAGTTATCGCTACGTTATTGAGAAGTTTCAAGGAAAGTTGCCAAACGTACAATTATGCACAAGTTCAGTATATAAGTTAGTAATCAGATTTAAAAAAACTGGATCCGTTAATGATTTAAAGAAGACGACGATAAGATACGACAAAAACGATGCTTCTACAGTATTAATTTTGCAATATATTGATGAAATTCCTATGCTGTCTTTAAGAAAACGAGCCCAATGTTTACAAATCTGTAAAAAAATCCATATTCAAAATGTATCGAAGGAAAATAAAATTTATCCTTTTAAACAAATTTTTAACCACACTTTGGAAGATGGGGACAGTTACAAACGCTTGGATTTTTGTTTCTGGCTCGGTGATGAAATTCTAAATAACAACGTGAACTTTCATAAGCAGATAATGTTCTCAGATGAGTCAACCTTCAGTACAAACGGCACTGTAGCCTCTCAGCATGTGAGATACTGGAGTAGGAAAAACCCAGAGTTTAGAATTGCGAACCGCCGCCAGTATTTTAAAAAAGTAAATGTTTGGTGCGCTATTTCCTATATGGGATTATAACATATTTTTTTGATAATACGCGTAAAAGACATTCTTATTTGCACATGCTGGAGTCATTTCTGCCAGACAAGTTAGAAGAATTGCCTCTTCAACATCGCCAAAATATGTATTTTCAGCACGATGGGTGTCCTGCCCATTATGCTACAGAAGTCAGGGATTGGCTCAATCGCAAATTTGGAAATCGATGGCTGGGCCGAAATGGTCCAATTTTGTGGCCCCCTTGGAGTCCCGACTTGACAATTTGTGATATGTTTCTATGGGGGCGCATTAAACAACTAACATATGAAAGACCCATTGAAAATAACGAAGAAGTTTTAAAGCAGAGAATTTTAAGAGCGATAGAATCAATTTCACTAGGAGAAATAAGAAGCAGCTTTAGCCATTTACGACGTCAGTTAGAAAAATGCGTAGAATATTGAGGAGAAGTTTTTGAAAAATAAAAATAATGTGCCCCTAAATGTTTCAAAGTTTAATAAAATAAGAAATATTTCTCGAGTATTACAATTATTATTTAATATTCCATTAGTAATTTTATTTAACCTGTCTGTAATTTTGGATTATAAATATTCTTTGCTCTAAAAACATCTTTCTTGTTTTGACAAATACGCCACAGTTATCAAAGGTGTAATCAAATAAAAAGGTCAGAATATGACTTGGCAAAATTTCGGTTTTAAAAGAGTAATTTAGAAATTTCAAATTTTTCCCTGAAAATCTGGAATAAGAATTCATTTAAAATTTCAAACAAGTTTTTTATTTAACGTTTTGCATTAAAATTTATAAAAAGCCAACTTTACTGTTCATCAAATTTTACGTTTTTGTATTTTTTGCATACCCTGTACAAAAAAACAAATTTTTGGCATCGTGGACCTTATTTTTAAAACAAGCAAAAACTTTTATAAAGAATAACATTTTTTCGTATCTCTCAGTTTTTGGTCAATTTGTCCTCTTATTTACCCCATCCGTGGACATACTGTATAAAATAGGATAGGCTGAATTTAAGAAATGGCAATACAAACAAATTATAGTTCAACCAAAGTCTATCTGGGCGCTGGTTCAACGCAGGAAAGAACAGCTTTCTAAAGAATGCGGGCAGCGTTGCAATATTTCCTATACGAGTAGTCGTTATTTCTTGGCGAATACCAGTTTTAGCATATTGAAGCCGAATTTCTGAACTCTGTAATACCGAAAAAATAAAGCTCGCATCACGCGACCACTTACTCATTTTTGCTTATCATTTATTTTTAACGCGGTGTGATAAAACACCTATTATATTCTTCAATATCGTCGCGTCCACCATCAACTTTGAAATACGGCAACAAAGTACTTCTGCCAGCGAGCCGGCCGACAAAACCAGTTAGCCAACGCGTTTTGTGCCTGTTTCTATAGTACATAAAGTAAACTGGCAAGCTTGGCCGTCGGCTCAGAGAGCTCAGTGGGAATTTTCGGGAATTAACGTGCGCAAAATCAGTAAACAGGGAAGAACGTTGCATTCTCAAGCACGAGAAATAATTGTCCATGTTATAAGGGTTTGCTTTCCTCCATAGTCTAAGGCATCACCATTAAGAATAACATTAACTATAAATTAAATAATAATTATATGAAAATTAAGTCAGAGAGCTACACAAAATTGAGCTACGCCCCTGAACTTTTATGGCACTTATGTAAATATGATATATAAAGTACTATACTGCTACTTCACTATTAAAATTTAAGTTAAAGTAATTATTTATAAAATTGTCATTTAAAAATTTTATATATAAACATAACTTTCTTTGATTGAGGGTCAAAATTATTTGATCTGCTCCTTATACGTTTAATTACCAAAAGTTTAGTTAATTACTGAACGGATCATTGTGTTAAAAATATTCAACCCTACCTTATAAAAATCTAATATCTTCCGGTGGAAAAACTTCTCCCGAAGTTTCCAAGTGGAGATCCACATCTCTTTCGATGACACGTTGACGTTTGCAAGATTTTCGAACTCCGGAAAACCTGGAAAACTATGGAAACATTTCTATTATGCACGAAGTATATCTTCTCTGTCTCCATACATTATATTGTTTAATAGAAAGTACGATATAGGTAGGTAAGTTCTGGTAATTATATAGCTGTTTGAATTAATAATAGGACTTATTTGCAAGAATACAGTACAAAACATGTAGGTATCCTGTACAAAGGCGAAGTCTGGCAACAAGTGCCATTCATACTTAACCTTTACCTAACCCTAACCTATATCTACCTATATCTACCTATATCTACCCAAAACATAACCTATATAAATTTTATTAAACTACGGCGTATCAAACGATATAATACAGTTATAGCCAACGACGAAAACAGTGTCCAGGACATATTAAAAGCACCATCATCTAGAAAGCAGCAACCTCTTTACCTTTCCGCTAAAAACCCTGTTGCCAATCTCGTTCCTCAAAGTTGTATCTAAGGAATTATACAGGTGAACAGCGTTAAAAGAAAAAGACCTTTTTAATTCTTTGAAGGATGGAGATATACGATCATATTTTCTTAGGTTTGTAATTAGCCTGCAGCATGTGTTTTGTATTCTTTGTAATCTGTTCAATGTTGCACTATCCAAACACGGTACATATACAATATCTCCATAATGAATTTTTGAAAGAATTAAGCTTTCGCAGAGAAGCTTTCTTGTATTCGTATCCAATAAGCTCCTACTTGCGTATAGCAATTTTAGTCTCAAGTAGCATCCCTTGGTCAACCCAACAACATGATCCACGAATCAAAGTCCCTCATCAAATGTCAAACCAAGAATCCTCGCAGTCGACACAACAGTCACATCCGAACCATCTATTTGAACTCGCATATTTAATTTCAGAAATTCTCTATGCTTCTTTTTTGAAAATATAATTAGTTTAGATTTTGTCGGATTCAAATGCAAATTGTGACTTATAGCATATTTATTTATACATAGCAGATCCTCACTCAAAGTTTTCTGTGCTACCAGATAATTTTTGGGGTGAAAATTCAAGTAAACTTGCGTATCATCGGCAAAAGCCTGAGTATTTGATCGAGTAACAACATTCATTAGGTCGAAAGTATAAACGAGGAAAAGCGTAGGCCCCAGCACAGAACCCTGTGGGACACCCGACGTAATAAGTGATCGTTCAGAGACGTTGTTTCCGATACTAACCTGCTGAAACCGATCCTTTAAGTAATTAGATATGAATTTTAATGCAGAATTATCAAAACCGATATATTTACATTTAGCAATCAGCAAATTACGACTTATAGTATCGAATGCGTTACTAAAATCCAAGAGAACCAAAGCAGTGGCTTCATCGTTGTCAATACCCCTTAGAATGTTATCACTCAAATTTGCCAGAGACGAGACGCAGCTATGGGCTTTCCTAAATCCTGATTGATTCTCTGGAAATAATTTATTTACCTCCAAGAATTTCACTTTGGAAAAATATTTAGTCTGAAAATGTTGTGTTTTGCCCTACTAAATTAGAGTAAACGTAGGAAGAAGAGCAAGCTCAGTTTGCAAGAAAGCACAAAGCTGAATTAATATTATAAAAGTAAATCCATCGCAGAGCAGAGCAGCATTTTAACTTAAAAGGAGAACGAAAAATAAAAAAATAGGTTTAGTTATGTTTTCTCTGGGGTTCAACCCAATAACATCAGACGACACGAACCTACCTACTTGTCCCAAACTTCCTACACTGCAGCCCATATCCCCCTGTGTGACGCGTTTGCCACCCTAGGGATTTACCATATCCCGGAAAACTTGGAAAATTGTGAAGATATTTTTATTACTCCGAAATATACACGTCTTCGCGCTAGATAGGACTCCCTCGTTGTCTCATATGTGTATATAAAGTAGGATAGAGAACCTCGTTGCCTGGAATATGCTGTAATGCTTGTTTGTATATTGTGCCGTGAATATAAATATGTTGTCTGTAGAAAATAATGCTATGCTGGATGCTCTTTTTGATAGTTTTACTTGATTTTGCGATGAAGTTATTTCTGCATTCGACCATAAAAAATCATTTCATATATACAGGGTGTTCCGGAAATAAATTTGAACGATTTTATGGGGGTGTTTTTGTGTAAAAATTGCCTAACTGACAAACTCGCATAAGAGTAAGCATACTTTAATACAATATACTTAATAACTGACAACACTACTGACGAAAATACATAAAATTTTTACTCATTGTTGATATTTGCTTTATAGACCCGCTTGAGCCACTTTAATTTTTTTGTATAACACAAATTAAGTAGAATATCAAAATTTTATAAGGCCCAGAAAAGTTTCAAAATTTAATACCTTGGCCTATACAAAATATTATTACTAAAAAGGTAAAAGAATACGGAGGGTAGTTCATTAATATCCCTCCCAGTAAACTAGAAAAAGCAATAAAATTTTGAAATAGGTAAGTGTAATAAATTGCAGGAAATAGTTATTTAATAGTTATTTAAAATGTCCCAAAATCGTCATTAAAAGCACAGAAATCGTACAATAATGTAGCCCATTATTGTACGATTTTTTCAATAAGTAGGCCTTGGCGAGATGTAAACATCAAACGTCAGACGCGGAGAAATCGCCCGTCAAAAGTGACCAAATATTCAAAACCCGGCCGATAAAGGCTCATTTAACTTTTCGTACACATTGAGAAATTGTTTCCTATAGAAGCGCAATCCTTCAGTATACATATTTTAGTAAATTTGAAAATCAATAGATTTGTTGTGTAGGCCGATAAAGTGCCTTGGTACATAAATAACTATTATGTACCAAGGCACTGAAGTTAAACTTTTTATGACTCATGTGGAATTTAGGTGCCGAGGCCTCTGGCCGAGGCAAATAAACCACATGAGTCATAAAAAGAACTTCAGTGCCGAGGTACCTTTTTTTTTTGTAAATCGGAAAAAAAATGTTTTACTACTACTTGTTTTTTTACTACTACTACTACTTTTTTGGAAATCGGAAAAAAAAATGTTTTACTAGGCAAGAAAATAATAATAAGGGATCACCCGTCCATGAACCGACTACGCGCGGCCTACTAAAATATGTATACTGAAACAATTTCGCAATGTGTACGAAAAGTTAAATGGGCCTTTATCGGCCGGGTTTTGAATATTTGGTCACTTTTGACGGGCGATTTCTCCGCGTCTGACGTTTGATGTTTACATCTCGCCAAGGCCTACTTATTGAAAAAATCGTACAATAATGTAGCCCATTATTGTACGATTTCTGTGCTTTTAATGACGATTTTGGGACACTTCACTGCCGATTTCAAGAAAACTTCATTTTTACCCTTAGGTACATTTATTAGGCCACAAAAACAATAATATAATAAGCAGTGATGTAACAGATACATTTTTTTCGGTACCTAGATACAGATACAGATACTGTCTGGCTGATGTATCTAGATATACAGATACCGATACATTTTTTCCAATGTATCTGAGTACAGATACAGATACGTTAAAAAAGTATCTAGATACTTCCAGATACACTCAGATACTATCAGTCAATTAAGAAAATTTCATACCTCATAAGGCAATCTTAGATCAGTGTTTAAGTATTTACTATGCTTAGATATTTATGAAACAACTGTTTTGAGGAATGTGAAGTTTAGATTGTCACTAATTGAAACAAGTTGTGTGCTTTATGTGTGGTATTTAAAAAAAACACTAAATGACACCCCATTTTATTATTTGTATTGTTTATTTTTTTAACATTGGCAATACTTCGAAGTTTTCATCGCTGAGCCTGTTACGCCTTGGCGTTAGAATTTGTTCTCCTGTACTACTAAAGAGGCGCTCGACTGGCGCAGATGATGGTAAAACAATGTTATATTTTTTGCCTCATCGATTGCACAAAGCATGTAATCCTATTTGAATTATAATAAACTTAAAATTAATTTTTGCCCATAGGTACGGTTTAAAAATTAAATATATGCACGTGGCACGCCTTGGCATCGTGGCTAAAAAAATGTATCTAGTATCTAACTATCTAGATACTATCAAAAGCATCTAGATACTAAAGCAGATCCTGATTTTTGTAAGTATGTAGATATGAATCTACAGTGTGACCCATTTGTTTTGGGGTCAGTCTGTAAAAAGTGTATCAATCGTGCGATTTGGCTGATTTTTTTTTTAAATTGTAGAGCTCGATGAACTGCACATTTTGAACAAAAATTGCCTGGTTCGCATAAAATCCAAAGCCTACTATGACCGTTTTTATGAGCAAAATTTTAAGAAACCATATTAGCGTTTTTTTTTTTGAAAAAATCTGTGTGCGCCAATGGATTGAGCACCCCTCGAAATGGGTATGTACAAAATTTCATCAAAATATTTCAAGTAATAACGATTTTGTAGAAAAATTAAAAATGCAGCCAAGGTACGTCTTTATTTTCAAAAATTCAAAGTTGGCCATGGAAAATAATTGAATTGTTTACTTTTATTAAGTGTCAAACTGTCTAAATTGAGTTCAGAAATTGTTTGTGCTCAATACAATTAATTATCATAATTATGGAATATTTAAGCATAAGAGACAAAATAGAAATTGTTCGACTCGTGGGCGACAACGAGCGCTCGGCAGCAGAAGCTGCGGCCGAATTTAACAATAGACACCCAGGTAGATCAGTGAGTCGAAGTACTGTACAACGTATAAACAATATTTTTGATGAAACTGGATCGATTTCTAAAAATTTATTAAAAACTAGGCAAAATGGACGCCGTGGACTTGTTGAAAATAACAATCAAATTCTGCAATACTTTAGTGACAATCCTCGAAATAGTGTTCGAACGGCTAGTTTAGACCTTCATATACCCAGAGAGAGTATAAGGAGATGTTTGAGACAAAACAAAATAAAACCGTTTAAGCCAAAATTTTTGCACACCCTGGAACCAGGAGATGAGGAGAGAAGATTAGAATTTTGCTATTGGCTGCAAGGTGAATATCTCCATAATGGCAACTTTTTAAATGAAATTTTATTCACCGACGAAGCCACGTTTACTACAAATGGTGTAGTATCAAGTCAAAACTGCCGTCACTGGTCAGCTGAAAATCCAGAGTTTATAATAAATGCAAGGAGACAATATTCACAAAAAATTAACGTTTGGTGTGGAATACTACGCGACAGAATAATTGGCCCATTTTTCTTTGAAGGGAATTTGAATGCGGCTGGCTTCTTGAATTTTCTAGAAATTGAATTTAGAAATGCTTTAGATGAGTTACCATTAAGATACCGTTTAAATTTAAAGTTACAGTTAGATGGCAGTCCTATTCATAATGCTCGTTTAATCAGAAACTGGCTAGATAATAATTTTGAAAACTGTTGGATAGGGCGAAATAGTCCTTTCTGTGAGTGGCCACCGAGATCTCCGGACTTAACTCCTTTAGATTTTTTTCTTTGGGGTACACTTAAGCAAAATGTTTATAAGTCAAGACCCCATAATTTACAAGAACTGCAAGCTAGGATAAACCGTAGTTGTGAGGAAATTACTCCACAGCAAATACGAAATGTAATTTTGAATGTACGCAAGAGGAACGACAAATGCATTGTAGAAAATGGAGGCTTGGTAGAAGTTACAAAAATTTTATAATTTTAATTGTTTTTATGTTTTGTGTTTATAAGCATAAGGTTGTATTATTACAATTCAATTATTTTCCATGGCCAACTTTGAATTTTTGAAAATAAAGACGTACCTTGGCTGCATTTTTAATTTTTCTACAAAATCGTTATTACTTGAAATATTTTGATGAAATTTTGTACATACCCATTTCGAGGGGTGCTCAATCCATTGGCGCACACAGATTTTTTCAAAAAAAAAACGCTAATATGGTTTCTTAAAATTTTGCTCATAAAAACGGTCATAGTAGGCTTTGGATTTTATGCGAACCAGGCAATTTTTGTTCAAAATGTGCAGTTCATCGAGCTCTACAATTTAAAAAAAAAAATCAGCCAAATCGCACGATTGATACACTTTTTACAGACTGACCCCAAAACAAATGGGTCACACTGTAGGTACATAAAAAGTACCTAGATAGAGTATCTAGATACAGTATCTAGATACATGTATCTCGATACATTACATCACTGCTAATAAGAAATAATTACAAAAAGTCATTCACACACTTAGGTATTATATTATAAAAAATTTATAACTTTAGATGGCAATAAGTACTCCTAAACTTGCCCTAAGTGGCGATCCATTTCCCATTCGGCGACAGGTTGGTGTTGGGATTTTCCAGCTCTGAAAAGCTCTGAAAACGTTTTCATTATTACGAAATATACGACGGTGGCAATATACGTATAGCTCTCGCCATATATTTTGCATGAAGTACGATATAAAAAGATATGTAGGTATATTATGTGTTATGGCTGTTTGTATTGTGTGGAATGGAAATAAACCTGTTTTCAAAACGAATTCGTCGTGGAGGTACCTACTGCTTGAAACTTTGATTCAACTGGGCAATTTGCATAATTATTGGCTTTATAATACAATAAAAAACTATTGCGGAACAAGTTAAGCAATGAGCCATGAGCTTCAAGTGCACGCACGGGCGTAGCCAGGATTTAGTTTTGGGGGGGGGGGTTTAGTTTGAGAAGTAAATAAAACAACAAAAATATACTTACATGAAATTTAATATCTATACCTATATTCATCCGAAAAACTAGGACATATTTATAAAGTTGTTAACTTTAAATGAAATGGATAAATTAATTTCGTTCCTCTGCGCTAAATCTAAAACCATTAAAGAAGAAATCTTCGGCTTTAATATATCCACTACTTCATCTGCATGAATTTCTGTTCCATAGTGAATGTTCATTAGAGCCAAACCATTAAGTCTGTTTTTACTTGTAGTGTTTCGTAAATAGTTTTTCAGTCTCCTTAGGCTCGACAAAGACCTTTCTGGGGTAGCAGTGGATATACAGGAATGGTAGCCAAGATTTGTAGTAATGTGTAAATATTAGGATAAAGGTTTTTATCGCACATATCTAGGCATTCCAAACTAGATTTCGGGGTAGGCAAGTTCGGCTGCAACTGCGTCTGCCTCTCGTCAAAAGATGGCGCTAGGCGCTACTATTACTACATATATTCAAACGTAATAATAATTTAACTCTTCACTCCTCGTATTTTTAGGTAATATTTTGCTTCTTTCGGGGGGGGGGGGGGGGGGTTGAACCCCCGAAACCCCCCCTTGGCTACGCCCGTGAGTGCACGAGTATGCAATATGCATTGCTTAACGAGTTGTACCTACACTATACTTTGTGAGTGACCTACGATTTAAGTTTTAATTAGATAATATTTGAAAAAATTTCATGTTCCAGCCAGGTTGCTTTTTTTCTTTTTCTTTTTTTCTTGATAATATTTGACATATACACGCGTTTGTTAAAAAAAGGAAATTATTTTATAGACTTTAGTTGGGTTAGTATAGACAGTGTTTTAGGTAGGTTTCGTTCGGCTATGGTATAGAGATGGTGCAGTGGAGAAGCATCGACAATATTATATCGATACTATTAAACTAAGGTAATATCCATTCTAATTATTGTAATTCATATATATTCTCATCATTTTAAGAAATGCGTCTCTATAGTTTAGATTATATTTACATTGTCAATACATAGATACTAAAATCTTAATAATTCATGATTTACCTTTTAAATATCGAAGATATCGTTTGACAGATGTCCACCTTTATACTTCCAGTATGAAGTTAGCGTCGTTATCCACAGTGTTCAACCTGGACCAACACTTTATTAAAGCTTCGACTGACGTACCTATTTATAAAGACTTCTCACGGCTATAGCTTCATGTCCTGGAAAACAGATGGCTCTGATGTCTAACAATGTATTCTGCATTGTATTTTATCTCCGGAAAGCGCATGGTGAGCCAAAAATGTGTCAGACGTGGCAGCCATGAGCAGTCTTTAATAATATATCAGTCAACGATTAAAGACCTGCAACACCATTGTTGCAAAAAACATGCAAATATGTCTGTTACAACGAATTTAATATTCAAAATAAAATAAAATATTTGTTTGTTATGGAGGTACCTCTAATTTTACAAGTTCACATGACATATTTCCATACATTTTCTTAAGAAAAGCGAGTCTAAAAAGCAAGCAAGAGTATTTGGTACCTTTTGGTTTTAAAGAAAGTCTATGGCTAGTTGTAGTGTAAGTAAGCATAAAACGCATCCGATTTTTCTGTTTCTTCTTTATGGAGGACTATTGGTTCGCTTTGGAGCTAGGTATAAACAAAATTTTCTATTTTCATTCTTGCATACGTTACAAAATACTCTTCCAAAATAATATCTAGAATTTTCGCTTCTTCAGCTGGTTGATCAGATCCTCCCATAAATTCCAAAATAGTGTTTATACGTCTGCAATTCACCTGATGGTCTGTGCAGTGTGCATACCATTTTCTTCATGTGCATGGAAATTTCATGTTATCATAAACAAATCGACCTATAAAAGCTGTGTTAATAGGATAAAATTGCCAAGTACTGGACGCAAAGACCTAAAGAGAAGATAAATCGTAATAAAGCTGGATATTTAAAATTTTGGACATTTTAAACGTCTTAAAGTGACATACCAATAACCACAGAATACCCCCCTATAACCTATAACAAGTCGCCATTTTTTTCGTCGAGTAGCGCCACCCCAGTCCGTAAACAACAATGAAATATGAAGTCATGCTCGGGTCTTTAATATAATGTCGGTCCAGGTTCAACAGCAGTTTCAAATTCCACTAAATCAGAAAATAAAGAGACCAATCGTGACCTTTCTATTAGGCGGAATAGCGCTTTCGAAAAATTCATCGATAAAATTTTCGTCACTATTATAGTGATTTTGCATACGATAATAATTTTAGTTTTATGATTATCATGATCTTTCGTTTTATGTAATAAAAGTTTCTTAAAACCTGGAACGTCCTGGATATATTTTACTTGAACGTCTTGGATATACAGTGTGTCCACGGATGGACTTAACTATACTTGTAAAATTTTTTATTTTCAATTCTTCGAAAAAAGTCATTCTTCAAAAAAAAGGCTGCTTGTTCTTAAAATAAAATTGGCATGGAAAAAGTTGACATTACTTATACTGGGTGACCAGAAAATTAAAGCAACGTTAATTAGCATAAGAGTAAACTACCTCTATTTGTAGAGATAATGAAAAATGTTATAAAGAAAATTTGCTCAGCGTGGTAAGCTACTTAAGTGTACAAAATTTCAAAGCGTTAGGCCTACTTCGATTTTTTGATTGTATTCTCTTTATTTGCCCAACAAATGGTTGTCTGTAAATAGTACGACAAAACTGGTATTGAGAAAACTTCCCCAGAATGGAAAACTGTGCATGATGACAAAATTTTACGATTCTAGGCCTACTTTGTATTTTGGAAAAAAATTGGAGGAAACGCAAAGTGGGCCTAGGATTGTCAAAAAATTTTCCATCATACACAGTTTCCTATTCTGAGTAACTTTTATTTATAAGTTTTGTCTTACTACCTACAGAAAATTATTTAATCGAAGAAAAACAAGAAAAAAATGAAAAAAATCGAAGTAGGCCTAACTCTTTGAAATTTTGTACACTTGAGTAGCTTACCACGCTGAGCAAATTTTCTTTATAACTTTTTTCATTATCTCTACAAATAGAGGTAGTTTACTCTTATGCTAATTAATTTCTTTAATTTTCTGGTCACCCAGTATAAGTAATGTCAACTTTTTCCATGCCAATTTTATTTTAAGAACAAGCAGACTTTTTTTTATGAAGAATGACCTTTTTCGAAGAATTCAAAATAAAAAAAATTACAAGTAGGTATAGTTAAGTCCACCCGTGGACACAGTGTATTTTACTTGTAATTATTCAGGTTACCTGAACATCTTTCCTGAGCTGTTGCCAGGTTCACTATAAAGTCTGTTTAAGTAGGTATCGTAATACTAGTTGGTAAACTCGAACAAGCCTGCAAAGTGTGCATAACTTCAAATTCCATGTTATCCTATAGTTTGGCAACATTGTTGCCTACGGGTAATTGGCATTGCTCCGCCGTCGTACAGAGCCGTTGAAGCAGGGACAGCTAGAGGTAAAGCTAAAATGGAGCACCCGTTCACATTTTCTATAGAAATATTGCGTAAAAGTTCAAAGAAATTGTTTTGATTTTGATTTTTGCTAACTGAATAGTCACGTTTGACGTCAAATCAATTCCTAGTGTCTCGTTAATTTTAGAGTGAAAAGTGCAATTATTCATAGCCTCCAAACAAATAAATTAAATGTTGTGGTTGAGGTCGTACAAGAATTGCATTGTCTTGTAGGTATGTGTTTCTATCAAAAAACGTACACTCTAGTTTCCGAATTTTTAAACCTCGATTTGTGGAGAACTTGACGCTAACTCCAACAGCTTTTGATTGCCTAACAGCTTAACGGTTAACGCTTGGTATTAAGCCAACGTTGTTTGCAGCTCCGCGAAAAAACTTGTTCAACCAGAAAAATCATATTTAGAGCTTCTTTTTCCAGTAAAAGTATAAAAATGTTTTAAATATATTTCTCGATCCTGAGAGTTTGTTTTCTTAGAATCTAAGGGACAAGGATAAAAATTATGAAATAAAACACAATTTCCTGCCATATTTTTTTATATTATAGCTGCACTTTAAATAGACTTCTGTGACAAAATTTGGAATATAATTAAGAAATTCTTAAAATTTAAATGTATGCATGTTTTTATAATCAACAACAATAAAGCAACATTAAATAATAATAATTAATACAGAGTATTACCACCACGAATGTTAACAACCGCTCTGCATATACGCGGCATAATGCCAACAGTACGTAACATCGTTTCACGTTTGCTGCGTATTTCAAATATTGATGTCTCTGCATCATAAAATATTTAAAATCGAACGATTCTTGTCCAGCACTAAAGGACAAATACGTATTAAATGAAGAAGGTTTTTCGTTTGAATTAAAAAAAAATCTGCAACGGTTTTTAATGTAAAGGACACTAATACGTTTGCATTATCAGTTTCTAGAACTGCCCATAGTCGTACTATTTTTTTAAAATATTTAAAGACGAAATAATTGAGAAAATATTTTTTCTTGAAATCGACAGTGAAGCGTCTTAAAATCGTCATTAAAAGTTTAGAAATTGGCACTGAAGTAGCCCATTATTGTACGATTTTTTCAATAAGTAGGCCTTAGCAAGATGTAAACATCAAGAGTCAGACGCGGAGCCATCGCCAGTCAAAAGTGACCAAATATTCAAAACCCGGCCAATAAAGGCCCATTTAATTTTTCGTACACATTGCGAAATTGTTACTTCTTATAGTAGAGCAAATCTTACAGTATAAAAAATAATATTTTAGTAGGTTTAAATATATCACTCTATTTTCCATGGAGGCTGCATACCAAGCAGCTGTTTGGAGTTTCTGTTGGAAAGCGCCGTGCGTCGTCATTCTTGACCTAGGTAGAGCGATCGTCAAAGTCAAGCAACGCCGCGCGCAGTCGGTTCATGAACGGGTGATCCCTTATAGAAAGTTGTCCCTTATATTATTTTAATGTACCTAAGTAGATTTTGCCCCATATACCTGGTGCGAAATTTTCTTTATACTCACCTGTTGCCTCGATATTAATTATCCAATGCATATTCATCTTTTTTTGGTACATTTCAATATAGGAGCATCAAATGGAAATTTTTAAAATTGTTGTGCCCGCTTTTTTTGTCGCAATTTAGTTACGATGTTCTCATAAATATGTAAAGCTAGAATTACGTATGCATTGCAATCTGGCCCACAAAAAAATTTAATCGCCCCGTTCAAAATTCTATATACAAGCATAGATTTTATATGATAGCTGTGTCGGAATCATGACTCCGAATGAAACGAAATTGTATAGGATGTTTGTTTATGGAAATTAATTCGGTAATTTTGGCCATTCCGCACAAATTTACTGCCGATTTTCGTGAAAGACACCCCATTCTGCCGTGTTTCCCGGATTTGCGTTTATCAAAATATATTACAATAAATCAGGAGTTCTCAAACTGCTTACATTAAGCTCCTCTGCAGCGATAGCATTTCAAGTTTATATTTATGGTTGCTAATACTAGGAAAACACGGAAATTTACGAACAAAGTGAATTTAAATTAACACATTATCATATCGGAGTGTGGATTCCCGGGCTGTAAGTTTTTCCAAGGGTGGAAAGTTTATCGGAGGGCCTTTTTGTCATTTAAAAGGTCCAATTAGGAGAAAAGTACCCCGAGGACGGATTTGCATAACTTGATCGTGCAGTTTGGAAAGTAAAGGGAAAGTTTCTGAGCAATTTACGCGTTTAGGGACGTATTTTCAAGTCGATAGCTTTTAGATTCACCCTGAATCAATTCCACAAAACCATTTATTTAACATTATGCTTTCAACAGTTCTTTCGTTTTTTTTTTCATTTAATTTGGGTATTTGTATATATTATATCTAATGTGTAACCGTATCCTACAGTTGAAGTAGTACTTCATCTTATAAAAAAACATGTTGGAATCTAGAAATAACACTACTTCAAAAGATTTAAGTATACGTTATTGATTAAATTCTAAATCCCTCTACCAAATATTTAGCGTTTCCCTTTAACAAAACAACGATGTAATTCCAAATACACGGCACGTAGGTATGTGTCTATAAAAAGGCGGATTTCAACCTGATTTGCCGATTGTTTTCATGGGTTTTTCGGGACTTTTGATGCCGTTTGACTGGAACAAACTGACTTAGGCACCCGAATTCACCGCTAAATTGCCCAAAAGGCTTTTACGTATTCAAATTGGGCGATGAGCTTCGGCAAAAACTGGCGGATTTTAAAGCTTTACGTACCGGTAAAAACGTTTGAGGGCATAAAACACCTGCTTTGTGGTTTGTATTTGGAGTAAATGGCGAAGAAACATGTAGTGCTTGGTAATAGGTAGGTATACAGGTGGCTCACTATAAATTGTTTTTTTGTTAGTTTTTGAGGTTAGAAAGAAAAGCTTTTTACAAAAGTTTTAGATACTAATACAAAGTTTTTTGTGACGTTGTTGGACATTATACAGTGTGTTCTAGAAAGCCGTGGCAGACTTACCCCCATATACTATATTTGATCAAAAAATGGGTTCTACACCGTGTTAAAGTTGAGCAAAATAGGAATTTTAAAGACATCTGGCGAGCCAAGTGTGCCATGGAATCCCTTCAAAACAGTTTCATGGTTAACAGGACCACTCAAAATGTTGGTGTGAAAAGATTTACTACAAAAATATACAGGTAATTTTTCTCTCAGCCATCTCAAAATTCTGAATTTTTATTAAACTTTATACTGATCAGGAGTGCTCTGGAAACATTGAAAAAATATTAATAAACACAAAAGTAATTTATTTCTTTACAAAATGCCAACCAACCAATAAAAACAATTTAAATTATTGGGCCTTTCTCAACAAAGTCACTCTCTAAGATGATACATTTTCTGTGCGTTTCCTGTTGTGACACACCAGCCACCTTAACTGATATGGACTTACTGACTGGCAGACTTCTGTATTTTTTAGATTTAGTTCGTTTATAGTATGTGGAGCGGTTTTTATATACTCGATTTTTGACCCGTATAAAGTTACAAAAAATTCAGTAATTTTAGACCTTTGTACACCAACAACTTGAGTGGTCCTGTTGACCATTCAACTATTTTGAGGGGATTCCATGGCACACTTGACTTGGCAGATGCCGTTAAAATTCCTATTTTGCTCAACCTTGACACCCTGCATAATGGAACTTCCTGTATATTTTTTATTCAAATTTGGTATATAGGGGTTTTGGGGTGTTCTGATTAACGCTGTGGGGTCAGATTTTAAATAAAAAAATCGCTAAATTGAAAATGGCAGGAAGGTCAAAAGAAGCGGTTTTTGAAGGCCTTTCAAACAAAAAAAGGTTTTGAAAATATCGCACAAAATACATTTTTTATCGATTTGTATGCACTTAAAAGTAGACACCCTGTATATGTTATATGTTCGCTCCAACCGTTCGTTTAGAACTGAGCCTTTTTTGTTTAGGATTACTCCTTGCGTCATATAGGTTGCCATGGAAGACAAAAATGCCAAATTATAGTAATAATTAATTAATTAAAAAACATACGTTATGTCTGCCACGGCTTTCTAGAACACACTGTATAAGGTCCAATAGCGCCACAAAAAACTTTTTATTAGCATCTAAAACTTTTATAAAAAAATTCTAACCTCAAAAACTAAAGAGTTAAGGGGGGTGTCAATTTATATACCATGTGATCACGTATATTTTTACACCCCCCTTATTACCCATATTTTTGAGGTTAGGAAAACAGTTTCAGATAAGAGTTGTAGAAGCCAAAGGAAGCTTTTTCACCGTTTATTTAGTTTTATACAGGGTGTCCAGACAAGGGGTGCGAAACCAAACTTAGGTTTTTATAAATGGAACATCCTGTATATTTTTAGATATTTGAAATCTTCTCATTGTCACTATTTCAATAATGTTTGGAAAATATTTGACCTTAAAACATCAATTTTGCAATTCTGGTATCAATTTTTTCGAAAATGAAACCTTTTCGGGTATACGTTATATTGGAAAAAATGTCATAAATGATGATGAGTATTATTCGCCCTTAAAATATGGTTGCATTTTCCTATACTCCAAATTTGTATACAACCTGTTGATTCAGTAAACAAATTGCATTGAACTTAAAACACTCTAAAATTCATCCATATTTTAGTGGTGAATATATATACCTACTCATCATGATTTATAACATTTTTTCCTATAGGTATACCCGCATAAGTTTCATTTTCAAAAAAAAATAATCCTCAAAAGTGTAAAATTGAAAGTTTCAAGGTCGAATATTTTCCAAACGCTTGAAACAAACATGTTTTTCGGAAGACCCTGTAAAAAACTAAATAAACTCTGAAAAAAAGCTTGCTACAACTTTGAAGACTCTGAAAATTTTTTTTCCTAACCACAAAAATCTAGAAAGTAAGGGTGTAAAAATATATGTTATCGTTATCACACAAATATTTTGTACAAAAAGAGTCCACTGTTCAACTCTGTACCATATTATTACTGCTTACCTATACCTATTAAAAAATTATTAACTTTATACTGCCGAATTACGAACACTTGGTTTCCGTTTATTGAATCTCAATAATAAACTAACTTTTTTTCCGCTCTTGAAGTAAGCCTATAACATGATGTCTACGAAATATATTCGCGTGATGTAAAATTTCAGTTTCTCTTATTTTTTATTTTATCTTGTAACTATTTAAAATTCTTTTTTAAGATAAACTGTTTTTTTCTCTCATAAGGAATCAGTAGGTAATTGCCTACTTAATTGTCAGATAAATGAACTTTTTCTACTCCTATGCTAGTAACATACCTATTAAGTGACAGCTTAGGTTATAAGTAAATCCATTGTTACAAACACTGACACGTAATGACTGACACGTAATGACTGATACGTAATAAAAAAAATTACGTATCTGTTCTTAATTAAAACGCAATTATCACGGGTGCCTTGTTAGCGCGGCATCCGTGTCACCATAGCAAGTAACCAACATACTAATTGTTGCCTGTCAGATAATCAGAAGTATAGTTTATCTATTATAATAGTTTTTCTTTCGTCGAAGAAAAATTATAATACAAAACTCGAGTTGTAAGCTCGTGGAATTACAGCACTCGCCGCTGCGCGGCTCGTGCGCAACTTTTCCACTCATACGTAATAAGCTGTTTACAACTCTCGCTATGTAATATACTATTAGATAAGGGTATTCCAGCGGAAACGTAACAGGCTCTATAACGGCCGGTTTTTTTTTGGAAAAACGAAAAAATAGGTCAATTTTGTTTGGCAGGTGGACGTCTTTCGGCATAAAATTGATAGATCTACCTGCAGCCCCCTGAGCAGGGGTTGAACCCTTTAAAAAAATTTAAATGAGGCAAATGTTAAAAGTGTGCGACATGAACCCACTTCCCATTTCAATTTTTTGAAGGGTATAACCCCTGCTCAGGCAGTTGCAGAGAGATCTATCAATTTTATGCCAAAAGATGTCCCCCTGCCAAAGAAAATTGACCTCTTTTTGTGATTTTCCAAAAAAAAATCCCGGTCGTTAGAGAGCCTGTTTCGTTTCCGCTGGAACACCCTGTATAACTTTCTGTATCTATATCTCCTGAAGAAGGATATTATCGGTTTTCATTTTTATTGAAGCATATAAAAAATCCAACTTATGAATGCCGGACAAAAAAGGAGGTACTACAGCTAATACTGGTAATTCTTTTTCTTTTGGACATAACAATATCTACACTTTCCTTTCTTGGTAAAGTATACCTACCCAAATAGCGGGTCTATTTTCTTTTCCTCTCTATACATGAAATACTTTTCATTAAATAGAAATAGAGACTTAATCCAAGCAAGGAAAGGGGATTCCGTGGGAAAGGATAATCAAGCCACGTACGGTCATGTAAGGCGATTACACCACTATTGTGGTCTTTCCGGTGCCAATCTGTTACGTCGGGGTCTTGTGGCTCTATCGCTCAAGGCTCTAATCCTTGCGAAGACCGAGTCGGCTCTTTCCGTTAGGGCATGGTGGGGAACGAAGAATGTGCAGTCGTCCGAAATGTTACTTTTAACTTCTTATTAAGAGTGTTCTGGAGTTCCACAGGTTATACAATTTATAGACTTTTGTTAAACGTAATTTACCTTTTAGCCTTTTAGATTTTTAGGTACACGGTGATTTTTCATCATAGAAAATACGTTTTATTCACGCATTTTTTAAAATCTTGAAACAATATAGTTTATTTTATTTATTCCATCTAACGAAAAATTTGAATCTAGTGTTTTTGAAATAACGATCTTTAGTGGAATTCTTTACGTAAAACCTAAATAAATAAACGTTGTATAAAAAAGTCCTTTAAAAAATCGTACAATAATTAGGTACTTTTTTCTTGAAATCGGCAGTGAACTGTGTCAAAATCGTCATTATTAAAAGCTCAGAAATCGGCACTAAAGTAGCCCATTATTGTACGATTTTTTTCAATAAGTAGGCACTATATTTCTTTTTATGACTCATGTGGTTTATTTACCTCGGCCAGAGGCCTCGGCAACTAAATTGCACATGAGTCATAAAAAGTCGAACTTCAAAAACTATTACTTACTTTAGTAACGATTTCTGAGCTTTTAATGTCAATTAAAAAATATATATATATAATTTAATTGTTATCTATAAGTAGGTGTAGATAAAATCAAATAGTTTATCATTTGAAAAACAAGTTGTGTTTATGCTAACGTTTTTGATTGTTGGTTTTATTTTATACATTGTGCTATAATATTTAGTAGCAGAAAAAGCTTACACGTTCGGAAAAGGTATAGATCAGTCTGGATTGTGTGTCAGAGGGATTTAATAGTTAGGTACTCTTTATAAAAAGATTTATTTGTTAAAAGATAAGACTCGAATAAAAAAATTCAAAATTTTATATTTACCGTCAAGATGCCCAAAAAGTTAAAAAATATAATTTTTCTCAGGGGAAACTACTCTTTTTGGCTGCTCTCTTATGTGCATATTATTCCCACAGTGGAAATAACTCTCGCAGAAAAATAAGCTAGATATGTTTCCCATTTATACTACACAGAGAAAAATCAATGAAAACAACAGTTTTGCTAAGAATTCACTTATGACAGTTACTAAAATTTTTTGTACTGGTATAAAAAGAGTTACGACTCTAATAATTTAGTTTTTTAAATAAATGATCACAGTTTTATTACTGCGCAGCTTATGAAAGGTATTATTTTAAATTTGCAGCTTTATAATCCTATTTTATAAGATCTTATTTCTAATAATATTTTTTTGTCATACGCTACCAAAAATAGTTATTTTACTGACTCATTTAAGTCCGTAAAATGCTTCTTTTTCGGCCTAGTCCCTAAATGAATGAATGACATGACAAAATTATCAAATAAACAAACTTGTTGCTACGATATCAATTTCTAAGCCAATAACATTTTCGAACATTATGATTTAAAAAATTATGGAAAATTTGCAAATTTAAGCATTCTGAAGAATTGTAAAAAGCGTATAACAAAATTTTGAGAGGGTATGACAAAAAAATAGTGTTTGTCACATAGCCCAAGATACAATGACAACAAAGATGTAAGATTGTGAGTGTAAATGTAAAAATACAAGAAAAAGTGATAATGGGCATAAGCATTCAAAGTTAGAAAACAAAAAAAAACTAGTAACCGCACACACGTGTTTCATGCTATTTGGCTATTTTTTGTGTTTCATGCTATTGGCTATTTTTTTGTTTTTTAACTTTGATTGCTTATGCTCATTATCACTTTTTCTTGTATTTTTACATTTACACTCACAATCTTACATCTTTGTTGTCATTGTATCTTGGGCTATGGGCTATGAAGATTTCCACGCAGGTCGCTTTAGCAGCCTTCGTGGCGATGTTAGTACAAGCTCCGAATTGGGGATATGCTGACTGAAGCTGCAAATGTGCTGTTTGTCACATACGTACCTAAATGAAGTTTTTCATGGGAGCACGTTGGGGATGTCTCAAGTTAAACTTTGCAGCATCTACTATGAGTATGATCACCAAAGAACCAGATTATTTCGATTTTTTTTCTCTTAAAGTCAATGGCATTTTGATTCTGTGGTCACTGAGTGGAACTTAACGCAATAAAGTCAAAGTTTGGTCTGAGTGACATTTAACACTAGTAGTGAAAAATTATTACTTTCCACGGCACCTTCATTATTAAATTAAAAATTGAACTTTTAATAATAATTTTGTGTAAGACCAAAATAATGAAAATATTCAAAATGCGAATTTTGACATGAAACTAGGTATGTGGGGTTAGAATAATGTTCTAAATAACTTTTTGTAATAATTTTTTTTGATATATCTAACGATGAGCAAAATATTGAATATTATACCTTATAACCGAAAAAGAAAGTTGGAAGGTGCTAAATGTGTATAGCTGCTTTTTCGTTTTTATTTGGGTGGGTTCGGATCCTTTCGTGACCTGAATCCGTTGTCCCGACCAGGGACGGATGGGACGGTCGGGCAGTCGGGCAAATGCCCGAAGGGCCGGTCGCAATCGGGCCGACTTGGGCCGGCCTGGACAGCTTGCGGCCATACGGCATACGCAAAATATCAAAATAATCATCACCGCGGCAGCAGCGCAGTCAACGACGTCGCGACGTCCCTATGCCCAATCCGGCCCTTTCTTCCCTTCCTAATATATTCCAAGGGGCATCTTCTGCTTTGGCTACAGTGTGTCACTGTAGAAATCTATAAAGAGCCGAGTAAAATTTATCATATATTTTTCTAGATTCACCTAGAGGAAGGTATTTCACAGACACTATACTATTTCGACTGGGTTATTATTCCATGGATAACTATGTTTTTTTTTAAACGAACAATTTTCAGAATATCATATTAGGCATTCTTTTAAGAATAAAATGGATGGTGGCCATAGCTCAAAACCTTTTGTACAAAATATCAGTACTCTAAGTTATATTCACAAAGTAGGGCCAGATTTTCCAGAGTACCCTGTATAAACCACAGGGCACAGGTTGGTGATCTTTTTTTGCAAATCGATTAAGCTTTGTCTCAGGTACTATTGTACCTATAGCCAGTCTAGCTCATACGAGTACACGGTGTTCGTAAAAAAATCAAATTTGATGAAATCCTGTATTTAAAAAATATTTAAAGAAAAAATTAGGGATTCTACTGCATTATGTCGATAGCCCTTGTTAAACATACTTGTTTTTAACATTTCCTAACAATTGGAGGCATCATCCACAATCCTTAATTATGATTTATTCATCAACATATCACATCAATCAAATCAGGTGTGCCATGAATGGAATGCCATGAAAACAAAAACAAAGCTTCTACATCTTTGACAGTTACCTAGGAGGGGCCTAATGTAAAATCCATTTTTTTGATAATTTTTTTAATAAATGATTTTTTTGTCAAATTTGATTTTTTTTACGAACACCCTGTATGAGCTAGACTGGCTATACTACGTACATACAATGATACCTCAGGCAAAGTTAATCGATTTACAAAAAAAGATTTCCAACCTGTGCCTTGTGGTTTATACAGGGTACCCTGGAAAATCTAATTTTTTTGAATTTTTCCCCACTTTGTGAACTTTGTATAACTTAGAGTACCTACTGATATTTTGTACAAAGGGTTTTGAGCTATAGCCAATTCGATGGCACCATCCATTTCATTCTTAAAAGAATGCCTAATGATATTCTGAAAATTGTTTTTTAAAAAAACATAGTTAGCCATGGAATAATCAATCATCCAATCAAAATAGTAGTGTCTGAGATATCTTCACAGATTTCTAGAGTGTTCACAAGCAAACGCGGACATACTGTAGATTACAAGATACTAGATTAGAGCCTTTTATGATAGTGAATATAGAAAAAGCTTTTTTAAAATAAAATTGATAATGAAGAAGTTTAAAAAAAAATTAAGTTAAAAAGTATTAATATATGTTTTCTCAACGGCAGCTACCCCTCGACACTGCAATCTGTTGCATGCGCCCCCACGTTTTTCGAATCTTTATGAGGCTCGGAGAAATTTTATTTTTTTAGTCAGTTTTTATATTATTTTACACTTTTTAGTCCTTTTTAAAAACGTGGTATATTAAAATAATATATTTAAATTTTATTATTTTCTGCTTTTTAGTCTTTGAAATTTTGCAATCGATTTTAAACATCTTGATGATTATGACAGAGACCTGTGGCAAATTTCAGGTTTATTAATTAATTCCAGATCCTTCTTACTTACCAATGCATGTGCTTATCTGTTGATAAATTTCCATTAGTCAAATATCTTTATTTATTAGGTATTCATTCATTTTATAGTAACAAATAACATATTAATAATATGTAGTATATACCCATTAATTATGCATTGTTATCCTGGTCTGAGTTATGTTTAAAGTTTCAAGTCTCTAACTCATCGGAAAATTAGTTTATAATCGATTGCAAAATTTGACGAACAGATGAACAGGAGGAAAAGAAAGCGAGTTAATAAAAACGTGGTAAAAAGCATGAATTTATTAAATCAAATAATAGATCTAGTCTAGTTTGTCATTTTTATGTTTTTTTTTTGTATTATAGAGAATACGGCTATTTTAATTTTTGGGGTTTTTAGGTTTTTGGTGAAGAATTTATTTTTATTATATGTATATAATATCCAAATAAAAATAAACCTGCTTTTTATTGCAACATATCTTATTGGGCCGGAACGACTAAACTTCCCGGGCCGGTTGACCCTACCCCATCCGTCCCTGAACAAACCCAACAAGAGCAGCAGTTAGTCCAAGAATGCCAATATTTGTGATTTAAAATGCGTACGATACACAATAATTTATAAAGTAGGTATACAAAATTTGAGAAAAACTATAACTACTTATATTATGACTTAATTAGTAGAAATATAAAATTCAGCTGAATTTGAAACCTGCAATAAATTGCTAGTCGTTTAACTTTAGTTATTAAACAATGAAATTTGATTCGAAAAATTTGGAAATTATTAATAAAATTATGACTTGAATATTAATATTTTGTTAAGTGAAGCTCTCTAAAATTAATGCGAATTTATTAAGAATATATTGAGAAATGCTAAAAGCAAAACGAGAAAAAATTCAGAGAAGGCGACTGTTACTAGAGAGTGCCGATCAGTTCGAGAGCGAAATTAAAAAAGGGTGAGGATCGTGATGCCGTTCGATTCATTCCATACAACCGGGGTACATAAAAAAGTGCAGCCAATAAGAATCGAGCTGCCGGAGTCAATTGACGGTTTATTTCAAATGATTCTCTTTACTTGTATATTAAATAATAACAAAACAAATACTATTATATTTCAAGAAATGTAACATACTTCTACTTCAACCTGTTCGTAAATACCCACACAATAAATTCCACTGTCTGTGTTAACAAATAACGTAAACAAATCGATATTTTGTGCGGGTTGTTCTACCTACCACAGGAGGTCGCTGGCGGTACGCTCGCGAAATTAAATTCATTTATAATTTAACAAGAAAATGTAAGCTGTACCATCCTATAATAGGTGTGCATTCTTAGTTTATGCCTGTCTGGATTGAAATAAAAACGTTGTAACGGGTTTCTTGGAATTTACAACAGTGCCAAGTCAGAAACAAAAAACACACAAGGTTGTCTTCATCTCAAATGCGACATAAGTACTGTATATTATATAGAGCTGTAAAACATCTGCGTCTAAGAGCCGCCAGAAGCTTTCCGCCATTTCCCATTAAGCATTAGTGCCGAATTTCCCGTCTAATTCGAAATCCGACGCCGTTCCACCAGGTTCCTATTTCCTCCGCTGACGCGCCAGGTCGCGCGAATTTTCACCCATCTTTCCCCTTTAAAGTGCACGCAAATTTGCGAGCTAGAGCAAGTAGTTCATTACCTCATTACAAGCCGCTTCCATCGCGACCTAATTGCTTTAAAAGAGATCTTATCGCCTTACCGGGCGAAAATTCGATTACCAGCGCACAGATAATTTTGCCGCCCTTTCAAGGAGGTAGTCGGGCTGCAAAGAAATTTTCTGGTGCACACTTTACACCGCTGAGCCTCTGGGGGTAGAATTTTAAGAACGGTTTTAAAGCTTCTCGCTTCGATATTTCTAAATTTGGCGCTGCGCCGTAGATTTATTTATAATCAATAATTGCGGTAACTAGCACCATTCAGCGGCTGTCTTTGCAATAGTACCTATACACTCGCAACTATTGCAAAAACGAGTGGACTATACACAGAAAAAGTTTTACTTGAAAGAGTTGTTTCTTTTTCAATTATACCTACCTACAGAAGTGTGCAAACTTTCAATGCTCTATTAAATGATTTATTATTATGCAATTTTTTTAATCGTTTTTTTTATGAAATTTCTGAATAGATTAAAAACTTGTAACTTCTTTTATATCACTAACTTTATCATTCTTTTAACTTTCTATCATTAATAAATGTTGATAAGAATATGTCTTATTCAAAAGAAAATAAATTCTGTTATACAGTGACCGGCAGAAAGTTGGACACAAATGGAAAACTTTTTTATTATTAATTTCTCAGAAAATTTTATTCTTGATAAAAATTGCTGCATCATTTCAAACTCAAAACGCACATATCAAAATTTAAACGTCTCTTTTGGTACGATTCCAAAATGTCAAAATAGCTCAAGAGTAAAGTACCCTTATTTTTTAAAATAAGGTAAAAAGTTACTTACAAAAGTGGTTTGGAATCCAAAGTGGATGTCAGATTTAAAGTCACAGCCACCTAGTCAAAAAAAAAGTAATTTAACTTTTTTTGTATTTTTTTCGACCACCCTGTGTATTACAAAAAAAAACAAAACACCGCAAGTGCAACTTATCATCGGATAACATATAAATTTGCTATTAAACTTTAATTTTGTTCGATTAGCAGCTAGAAATTTAGATTAATCGAAATCAGAGTTTAAAAATATTAAGCATTAAGCATTTATAAGACACTAATTTATTTACAATTAATTTTTCAGTAGGTATTAAATTGATGATAAAATGATGTAGAATATCTCTAATCAAAATTCAGAGCTTTTTTCGGAATAAATTATTTTTCTTGAAATCGGCAGTGAAGTGTCTCAAAAACATTATTTTACGATTTTTTCAATAAGTAGGCCTTGACAAGATGTAAACATCAAGCGTCAGACGCGGAGCCATCGCCCGTCAAAAGTGACCAAATATTCAAAACCCGGCCAATAAAGGCCCATTCAACTTTTCGTACACATTGCAAAATTGTTACCTATAGCAGCGTAATCTTTCAGTGTAAATATTTTAGTAGGTTCAAACATCAATCTATTTTTCATGGACGCTGCACAAGAGGCAGGCAGTTTGGAGTTTCTGTTGGGAAGCGCCGTGCCTCGTCATACTTGACCTAGAGCATGTACCTCGGCCAGAGGCCTCGGCAACTAAATTCCACATGAGTCATAAAAAGTTAAAGTTCACTGCCTTGGTACATAAATAACTATTTTTTACCACGAACCTGAGAAATCGCCATTATTTACCTCATTCCTCTAATGAGAAGTAATATTTCTCACCCTAGGTAAATGATAATAAAAATAAAAATAAAAAAAAAATAAAAAAAAAATAAAAATGATAGTAAAAAAATACCTCGCATATTATATCCTTCGGCGCTACGCGCCTCAGGATATAAAAATGCTCGGTATATAATGGCTCACTTCTCAACCTAGGTGTATAATATATTATTATATCACTATCTTTATAATTTTCTTAACTTTCTATTACTAAATGTCCATAAGAATATGTCTTTTTCAAAAGAAAATAACATTAAAGCTTTAAAATTCTGTTATTTTTAATGCAAAGTTGATGTACGGTCAAGCATTTAAGATACAAATTTATTTACAAATAATTTTCCAGTCTTAAATTGATGTTAAAATAATGATGAATCTAAAATATATTTAGTCAAAGTTCAGTACTTTCTTCGGAATAATTTTTTTTATTTATAAATTTTTTTAATTAGGATGCCGTGAAAAGTGCTAAATTTGTTGTTAAATATACTGGGTGAGTCTGAAATAACTGGTATCCTTTTTTTTTAGTAGGAGAGATGGTCATTCTGAACAACTTTTCTTAATATTTTTTTTCCTATCGCCAAATTTTTTCTCTAATTTACCAACCTAAAATCAAGACTATGAAGACAAGGCACTGACGAATAGCGTAAACTCGGTCTCAAAATACTATACTAGTTGACGATTTACCATTTTCTACTCCAGGGCGCCAGTGCCGTGTTTTCATAGAGGGGGGATTTTGAGGGGATGAATTATAGAAAAATCTCGGCGCTAGGAAAAAAAATATTAAAAAAATGAGTTCAGAATGACCATCTCTATTACCCAAAAAAGGATGCCAGTTATTTCAGACCCACCCTGTATATGTGACATAGTTTGATTATATTTTAATCTATTATTATTTTTTACTACAGGAAAACGAATTGTTGTTATTTTTAATTGTTTATTGATTATTTTAACAAAATATCTAAGTGCAAGCATTCGATGCAGTTTCGCAAATGAAATGCTTGCTATATGTGCAGCTTACGTCATTCCATTGATACGATTTCGTTGGATGTTGGACTTTAGCGAGTTCTACACAATACTCACCAATTCCACCAGAATCATTTGGTTCTCCACTTATCCAATCTGAGTATGTGATAAATTTTCCAGTAGATAGCCAGAAAAAATCCACTTCGCCCCCTAGACGATTACCTGAAGTCCACACACTAGTATCGTTAAAATCTAGAAATAAGTTATTTTGATATTAGGCATTAACCAGAGAAGGAATGATTTATTGCCTCTGCTCTTTAAAACTTCTTCCACAGCTTGCGACTCACTGGCTGAATTTATCGTCAACAGCTGCATTCCTTGTAGTCTGCAGAACTGATAAGCTTGATAGAAATTATCCTATAAAGAAAACAATTATTGTAATAAGTGTAATAAATTAAAATGCTGTTCTTACCGGGCTCTGAGAAATATAATACTGTTTTGTCCCCGTATCCAGTGCATGCGTTAGTTTATTTTGTGGTCCAGAACCACACAATACTATTGTAATAGGACTAAGGAGTAAAATATACGAAGCAGCAATCATGTCTTAGCGTATCGAACACTTGTCTTGCACAAATCTTTATGATCATCATATCCAACAAAATACTTGAACTGAAAGTAATCAGCTACTTGAAATTTGCTACTTGCATTGTGTGATTTGATTACAATTCAAATTTGATAAAATATAAGCGTAGGGTGAAGATTAGTCAACGATATGAATCTGTTTTAAACTACCGTTGGGTGCAAAAAATATTATATTTTGTCAACAAACAGGCCACTTTCAGATTGAAATCGAATTTTGTGGTTTTTGATGTAGGTAACCATTGCTTGCTCAGTTCATTGGTGAATCAGTAGATTGAACAAAATGAGATAGTTAACAAGTAGCAAAATCCATGACAGTTTAATTTTTCTTCATTTTTTTCGTTTTTCGTGGTAAAATATTCAAAATAGCTTTTACGGTCTTAGGTCATTATATTATTCGAAGTGTCTGCGTGATACTTGTGTTAGTTATACAATATTTATGCAAGACAAATTGATATGTTTTAGTTATTATTTATTTTTGTTGTCGTTTGCTTCGCGGATGTGGTCTGTGGCATTGTGGCATTTTACGTTATCTGTGGTAATAGTATTTATAGGGGTGGAGCTATTTATGAGTTATGCTGCCGTTTCAGTCCTTTTGTAGTCATATAGTATTAATGAAATTAGCTAATATTTATACTTAGACATACTTAAATTCACTACAATAAATTATTATTATACCTTTAACTACTATTTCTTATTTATAATGTTGACCAGTAAAAATATTGTTATCATTGTTTTTTCTGTATACATTGGTTTAATTTCCCTCTAATTTATAATTTTATATCGCATTCTTCGGCCTATTGTTTTTGTTATAGGAAAATAATTGTAAATCCTAATTGCTTGACGGTACATCACGTTGGACAAAAAGAACATAAAAATATATAATAAAAAGTTATATAATATACAGGGTGAGTTTTTTTCGATGCCCACTATGAGGATCTCGGAAACTATAGCAGAGCTAGAACAAAGGTTAAATGGGGAAAGAATTGCAGTTTTGAATGCTCAGTCTAATGCCCCTTTTGGATTTTTAAAAAAGTTCATGGCACACGACATATTTTGAAAAGAGTGATTTTTTGCTATTTCATCAGATCTCTGTAGCTCCGTTATATCTGATTATACAGAAAAAACTGTAGAGACAAAAATTGTAGATAATTTTGGGCTTAATAAGATAATCTGATCCAATTTTATATGTTGTTCGTGATTTTTGAGATATGACATAAACTTGTGTTTTTTTAAATGTAAATCATAGTTGGCCGTGGCCTTATCAAATCGGCCATTTGTTGAGCTTTCCAAAGATATAATACTCGGCGTGGTTATTATAAAAAATAAAATAGCTATGGCTAATTTTCTGATTTTTTTAAAATTTTCACATACTCAGCAATGGAATATTTTCATAATTACGTTCTATTGTATAATAAGACATA
Organism: Pseudeuparius sepicola; assembly: GCA_963920635.1. Taxonomy (NCBI): domain Eukaryota; kingdom Metazoa; phylum Arthropoda; class Insecta; order Coleoptera; family Anthribidae; genus Pseudeuparius; species Pseudeuparius sepicola. The sequence goes on along the minus strand of OY987300.1, from coordinate 10,380,258 downwards.
CATTAAACTTTCAAATATTTTATTTTTAGCTGGTGACAAAATGTAACAAAATAAAATAAAAATTATCATGATGGAGCTCCACTACATAATTATTTGCCCGTAAGAAATTACCTAGATCAGCTCTATCCAAATAGTTGGATAGGGAGAAATATACCTATTTCCTGGCAGCCCCGATCCCCCGCTTTATCTGTTTTGGATTTCTTTTTGTGGAGAACAGTACAAAATAGAGTATGACACAATTGTTGAATTAAGAGCAGCTGTTTTAGAAGCAATTGTCAGTATTGACAGGCGCTCTCTAAGAAAGGCGACAAATTCAGTTTTAAAAAGATGCAACATTTGCATAAATAATAACGGTGGATTGTTTGAACACCTTTTTTTTTATTTTAAAAGGTGACCTTTTAAAATAATAATAATTTGAATTTGAGTTTTTTAAATTTTTGTTTTATTTCGTTACATTTTGTTACCAGCTAAAAACAAAATCTTAGAAAGTTTGAAGTATGTCTTATTATAAAATAGAACACAATTATGAAAATATTCCATGGCTGACTATGTGAAAATTAAAAAAAAATCAGAAAATTAGCCATAGCTCTATTATTTTTTATAGTAACTATGCCGAGTATTATATCTTTGAAAAGCTCAAAAAATGGCCGATTTTATAAGGCCACAGCCAACTATGATTTACATTTAAAAAACACAAGTTTATGTGATATCTCAAAAAGCACAAACAACATAAAAAATTGGATCGGATTATCTTATTAAGCCCCAAATTATCTACAATTTTTGTCTGTACAGTTTGTCTGTATAATCAGAAATAACGTAGCTACAGAGATCTGATGAAATAGCAAAAAATCACTCTTTTCAAAATATCTAGTGAGCCATGAACTTTTTTAAAAATCCAAAAGGGGCATTGGATTGAGCATTCAAAACTGCAAATCTTTCCCCATTTAACCTTTGTTCTAGCTCTGCTAGTTTCCGAGATCCCCATAGTGGGCATAGAAAAAAACTCACCCTGTAAAAAGTTATAAAAAGTTAATATAATTTTAAATCTAGCGATATAAAATATTTAAAAGTCTTCAAAATTTTCATAAATATAAAAAATGCAAAAAATAAAAATCTTCTAGTAGGTAGATAACAATCTTTCAATTAGCGGTTGTCAAGTCTGACAAAATCAACTGCAAAGCAATTTAGTTTATACCTGGAAATACCTGTTTTTGTTGTTGAAATCCCTTCACTAGATTGTTCTAGGGTCAAAGTGTCTTTGCAGCTTATGGACTGGATAAACTTTGTAATTTTAAATAGTTTATAACAAAATGGGCTCTGATTGTTGGTCGCCAGATAATTATACTCTTTTTTTAATAAAACAGAACAGAAACTGAGTGCAGAAGATGGAGTCCAAATAAAACAAGACAATAAAAAAATTACAAGATTTAATAAAGTTTTTTAAATTCACTCTTTGACAAGATCACAGAAATTACTCCGCTTTTTGCAAAAACTATTAAATTAAAAGGTAGTTAAACTTATCGTTAGAAAGTTCTTTATACAAAACTCAACTTGTTAGAACCTTGACTGGTTAAAAGTTCTTTGGAATTTTCGACTAGCACTGTTTTTGGGGGATACCTCGACTAAGTAAACGATAGGCAGCTACACAGCCACAAGTCACCCAGACTCCTTTGGATATGGTGTGCACTTCCACAGCTAGCTCTCGCTGGAAGCAGGTCGTGAGTTTTGAGTGGGGTTCCGTGGTGTGCTGCGGCTGGTACCAATATGGTCCGATCGTGGTTGGTTGGTGGTGGTGCTGCAATGCGTAGTCCATCCCTTTTTGGTGTGGTTACATGTAACGAGAAATCAAAACCACAGTGTCCGTTCTAACACGTAGAAAATAAGCCGGCGACTTTCACAAGATCACTATTATAGCTATGTTAATAATTGTTAAATTTTATATTATAATAATACTACTGTGAACAGTTACAGTATAAGTAATTTACATTAAGATTTAAAATATACGTAAAAATCAATAATCAACTTGTGATATTTCTGACTTTAGAGATAAAGGTTAAAACGTGATTTATCAAACTGTACTACAATAATAAGAGCTTGATTTCCTTGACACTTAATGAAAAAGAAATATATCGATTTAAACAGTAAGCGAAAAGTACTGAAATTTGATCAGCAGAGAACAAAAAAAATTGGGTTTCTTCTCTACTCAAGACTTCAATAAGAATAAAAAAAGTAATTTATCATACAACCAACAAGGCTACGGTACTAAAAAAGCAGCTGATTTAGTCTAAAGGAATAATAATTCGACCGATGTGATAAATGCTCCGACCTAATGAATTATTATACCGTGTGCTAACGAATTCAAAACGGAGAGCCTTCTTCACCACAAAATCTAATATAAAATAATAATAAAAACGTGTCTGATAAGGCGATCAGTCGATAGCTGTTGGTCCCAAAAGCACAGCCAACCTGGGTGGTGAGGTATTTTTCACAAAGACGGAAAACTTGAAAAATACTCACCCCAAATTGCTGTATTGCCGCAGCCAAAACTAACAGTCATCAACCCTCGCTGCTCAGCCTCCAAGGGGGACCCAAGGCCGCTTGGTCCGTTGAAAACCTAACACGACCGACGGTACTCCGGCGTGGTCACATGAAAATTTAAAGAAAAACCAAAATATCAGCCTAGCACGGTAAATTTTAACAGTCTTTTTTACAGTAAATCACGCTAAGAAAAGATGAAACCTATGCACGAAGAACAAAGATTGGAAAATTCAGAAGGAAAATCAAACGCGCATAAGCTAAATCAGTACCGCACCTGTTGTATCGACGAGTAGAGAAAAAGCCGGAAGAAAATTGCCTGTCACTCACACTTATAACCTCGGCCTCGGCTGTCGGAGACGTCGCTGAAGACAGAAACGAAATCAGATTCAAGAACAAGGAGCTTACAACGGACAAGTGGAGCAATGCTTTTCGCGGCCGGGTTTGATATTTAAATTATTTTGCAAAAATCAACTAAAATGTGGTCTGCGGTGTAAACAAAATAATAGGAGTGAGAATAATAATAAAATGCTCCAGAAACGGAAAAAGTCTCCCAGAGACGTACTGGTGAAAATGGCGATTTAGATTATATAAAATAAAGAATTGAAACCACTTAAAAATTTTGTACCACTTTGAAACCTTGAACGGATATCGCCCAGACGACGAAAAACAAAAGGCTACCGCAGAAACGAAAAAAATAGCCTCAGGGGCGTAGGTGCTAGCAAAAATCGCGACTTGAAACGTAAGATAATAATTTTTACGCGTTTAAAAATGTTGTACCACTTTGAAACTTTGAACGGATATCGCCCAGACGACGAAACACAAAAGGCTACCGCAGAAACGAAAAAAATAGCCTCAGGGGCGTAGGTGCTAGCATCGCGACTTGAAACGTAAGATAATAATTTTTACGCGTTTAAAAATTTTGTACCACTTTGAAACCTTGAACGGATATCGCCCAGACGACGAAAAACAAAAGGCTACCGCAGAAACGAAAAAAATAGCCTCAGGGGCGTAGGTGCTAGCAAAAATCGCGACTTGAAACGTAAAAGAATAATTTTTACTAGTTTAAAAATGTTGTACTACTTTGAAACTTTGAACGGATATCGCCCAGACGACGAAACACAAAAGGCTACCGCAGAAACGAAAAAAATAGCCTCAGGGGCGTAGGTGCTAGCAAAAATCGCGACTTTGATACGTAAAAGAATAATTTTTACTCGTTTAAAAATTTTGTACCACTTTGAAATTTTTACAAAATATCGCCCAGATGACCAGAAACAACACGCTACCACAGAAACGCAAAAAAGAGCCTCAGGGGCGTAGGTATCGGTAAAAATAACGACTTGAAACATAAAATAATGAATTTAACCAGCTTAAAATTTTTGTACCACTTTGAAATTTCTACAAAATATCGCCCAGATGACCAGAAACAACACGCTACCGCAGAAACGCAAGAAAGAGCCTCAGGGGCGTAGGTACCGGTACCTACGCCCCTGAGGCGATATTTTGTAGAAATTTCAAAGTGGTGCAAAAATAGTAAAAATTATTCTTTTACGTTTCAAGTCGCGATTTTTGCTAGCACCTACGCCCCTGAGGCTATTTTTTTCGTTTCTGCCGTAGCCTTTTGTTTTTCATCGTCTGGGCGATATCCGTTCAAGGTTTCAAAGTGGTACAAAATCTTTAAACGCGTAAAAATTATTATCTTACGTTTCAAGTCGCGATTTTTGCTAGCACCTACGCCCCTGAGGCTATTTTTTTCGTTTCTGCGGTAGCCTTTTGTTTTTCGTCGTCTGGGCGATATCCGTTCAAGGTTTCAAAGTGGTACAAAATTTTTAAACGCGTAAAAATTATTATCTTACGTTTCAAGTCGCGATTTTTGCTAGCACCTACGCCCCTGAGGCTATTTTTTTCGTTTCTGCGGTAGCCTTTTGTTTTTCGTCGTCTGGGCGATATCCGTTCAAGGTTTCAAAGTGGTACAAAATTTTTAAACGCGTAAAAATTATTATCTTACGTTTCAAGTCGCGATTTTTGCTAGCACCTACGCCCCTGAGGCTATTTTTTTCGTTTCTGCGGTAGCCTTTTGTTTTTCGTCGTCTGGGCGATATCCGTTCAAGGTTTCAAAGTGGTACAAAATTTTTAAACGCGTAAAAATTATTATCTTACGTTTCAAGTCGCGATTTTTGCTAGCACCTACGCCCCTGAGGCTATTTTTTTCGTTTCTGCGGTAGCCTTTTGTTTTTTGTCGTCTGGGCGATATCCGTTCAAAGTTTCAAAGTGGTACAAAATTTTTAAACCGGTTAAAATTATTCTTTTACCTTTCAAGTCGCAATTTTTGCCGGTACCTACGCCCCTGAGGCTCTTTTTTGCGTTTCTGCGGTAGCGTGTTGTTTCTGGTCATCTGGGCGATATTTTGTAGAAATTTCAAAGTGGTACAAAAATTTTAAGCTGGTTAAATTCATTATTTTATGTTTCAAGTCGTTATTTTTACCGATACCTACGCCCCTGAGGCTCTTTTTTGCGTTTCTGTGGTAGCGTGTTGTTTCTGGTCATCTGGGCGATATTTTGTAAAAATTTCAAAGTGGTACAAAATTTTTAAACCGGTTAAAATTATTCTTTTACCTTTCAAGTCGCAATTTTTGCCGGTACCTACGCCCCTGAGGCTCTTTTTTGCGTTTCTGTGGTAGCGTGTTGTTTCTGGTCATCTGGGCGATATTTTAGTAAAAATTTCAAAGTGGTACAAAATTTTTAAACGGGTTAAAATTATTCTTTTACGTTTCAAGTCGCGATTTTTACTAGCACCTACGCCCCTGAGGCTCTTTCTTGCGTTTCTGCGGTAGCGTGTTGTTTCTGGTCATCTGGGCGATATTTTGTAGAAATTTCAAAGTGGTACAAAAATTTTAAGCTGGTTAAATTCATTATTTTATGTTTCAAGTCGTTATTTTTACCGATACCTACGCCCCTGAGGCTCTTTTTTGCGTTTCTGTGGTAGCGTGTTGTTTCTGGTCATCTGGGCGATATTTTGTAAAAATTTCAAAGTGGTACAAAATTTTTAAACCGGTTAAAATTATTCTTTTACGTTTCAAGTCGCGATTTTTGCTAGCACCTACGCCCCTGAGGCTGTTTTTTTCGTTTCTGCGGTAGCCTTTTGTTTTTCGCCGTCTGGACGATATCCGTTCAAAGTTTCAAAGTGGTACAAAATTTTTAAACGGGTTAAAATTATTCTTTTGCTTTGCAAGTCGCGATTTTTGGAGGTACCTACGTCCCTGAGGCTCTTTCTTGCGTTTCTGCGGTAGCGTGTTGTTTCTAGTCATCTGGGTAATATTTTGTACAAATTTCAAAGTGGTACAAAATTTTTAAGTGGTTTCAATTCATTATTTTATATAATCTAAATCGCCATTTTCACCAGTACGTCTCTGGGAGACTGGAGCATTTTATTATTATGCTCACTCCTATTATTTTGTTTACACCGCAGACCACATTTTAGTTGATTTTTGCAAATTAATTTAAATATCAAACCCGGCCGCGAAAAGCATTGCTCCACTTGTCCGTTGTAAGCTCCTTGTTCTTGAATCTGATTTCGTTTCTGTCTTCAGCGACGTCTGTCGGAGACCACCAAAACATAAAGGTTAGGCTTCTTCTTCTTCAAACAATCAACATATTATTTTAGGCTGTTGTTCTGCTACATACCTCATTATTTTTAAATTGTTAATTATATGAATTTGTTTAATGATGATTGGAAAGGCAAAGAAACAACGTACCTTGTATATGAATAAACTTTGCCAAATTCGCTAAAGTCCATCACAAAACCTTCGTGTATACATGGTTGCATAGTGGTGCGGAGATTTTTATTTAACATTCTATAAATATCTCGCCGTATATTGGACGAGCCAAAATTAAAAATCGTGGTAACGGAGATTAGCCTAAATTTCCGTTACAAGTGTAGGCAAGGAAGGTAGGGAACTGACCTATGCCGGTGCAATTTTTAGAACACGTTAGAAATTTCTTTTGCCTATTACCTAGACCACTTCGAAAAAGTAGGTATCGCAGATCTTCCCAACAGAATCTTGGTTAGGCGTTATGGAGAAAGTTTTGTGAATTAATAAACTGGGTAATACCACCCTGCTATACCACATAGATGTGTAACTTGAACAGAGCATCTGTAGTCCTTCGTTTTATCCGTTTTTGGCTCTGCCCTAGTCTCGGTCGCGCGTATGAAAAGCATTACGCCCTACTTGTTTGGACCCTGAACAAAAACTAAACCCGTACGAAATAAAAGGTGCTTTGAGTAAGTTGGTTGGCTTTGCGGCGATGAAAACCATTATGAACAGCATAATGACGAGGGTTTATTTAATGCGAATTGAGGTATGTTCCAGCGGGTTTCAGCTTTTTCTTCCTTTGCTGGTGGTATTGTTTTATTTTCCGGGAATACGATACGGTAAATATAGAGGTAGGAGACGGGTTGCCTTTGTTTGGGAAGAGCAGTTAATAGAATGCTCGGCATGTTTTAAAGAGATTCCGCTTGTTTGGCAGTAAACAAGGTATTTTCAAGTAGTTTCAGCGCAAACTTGTTTTTGTTTTATAGAGGTGCAGCCGAGATAACGAACGTTGGAAAACATATTATTTCGTCATTCCGGTTGGTGCAAATTTTGCAAAAGTCTTATTGCGGGAATTGGCCGGACGCATTTCTAGCGTATGTAGGACACAGGGTGCCCCAAATTGGATGCTTACCAGATGAGATTTGCCCCTATTTTCCCAAGAGGTACACAAAAATTAGGTGACGGGGCTCGATTTTCGTGAAAAGTTGAATGCCTCTAATTGCATCCTAATATTTATTTATTCATAAACAAAATAATTACCAAAAAAATCCTTAGACCCTAATACAGTGTTCAAGACACTGGTAACAAGCAACAAGCATCAACCTCGGAGCGCCGAAACCGCGGCAGACTTAGAAAAACCAACGCGGATTTATTTCCAACGCCACTGTCATTTGTCCTGGCACAGGTTCTGCAGGTTTTTTTCTGCAGGTTTTTTCTACAGGGTGTCTACTTTTAAGTGTACTTATACAAATCGATAAAAAATGTATTTTGTGAGATATTTCCAAAAACCTTTTTTGTTCGGAAGGTCTTCAAAAAACGCTTCTTTTGATGTTTCTACTTTTGTCAAAATGCAAATCCAGGGACGGCTACGATTTTTTTTATACCCCGATTTTCACAAAAACCATTTAGCGATTTTTTTATTTAAAATCTGACACACCAGCGTTAATCCGGACACCCCAAAACCCTTATATACCAAATTTGAATAAAAAATATACAGGGAGTTCCATTCTGCAGGGTGTCAAATTTGAGCAAAATAGGAATTTTAAATACATCTGGCGAGTCAAGTGTGCCATGGAATCCCTTCAAAACAGTTGAATGGTCAATAGGACCACTCAAAATGTTGGTGTGAAAATATTTACTATAAAAATATACAGGGTATTTTTCTCTGAGCCATCTCAAAATTCTGAAATTTTATGAATCTTATACGGATCAAGAGTGCTCTGGTATGAGGCGCCATTTCGGACTAAATTATTATTTTGGAATATATAAATTTCTCGGGCTAATATATTTTTTTTAATATGATATTTATAGAAATTTGCGTGAATAATCTTTTTTTAGTCAAATTTATATATTACGCATCGCCCATAAGCATATAATATAGTAAACGCAAAAAATATATCAAAACACGATATATTAATTTGGTGCGCCAATATATAATAATTTAGGGTACCACTGCTCGTCACCAGAGGTCGCATTCCTAAAGTGCACCGGCAACGCTGCAGCAGAAAGTGCAGAAGCCCGAAGTCGAAATATTTTTTTTATATGATATTTATATAAATTTCTCGGGCTAATATATTTTTTTAATATGATATTTATAGAAATTTGCGTGAATAATCTTTTTTTAGTCAAATTTATATATTGCGCATCGCCCAAAAGTATATATTACAGTAAACGCAAAAAAAATATATCAAAACATGATATATTAATTTGGTGCGCCAATATATAATAATTTAGGGTACCACCGGTCGTCACCAGAGGTCGCGCCGCGCATCCCTAAAGTGCACCGGTAACGCTGCAGCAGAAAGCGCAGAAGCCCGAAGTCGAAGTGATTATGATTACCGACGTACTGGATGTTCTTTTTCTGTGTCGGGTTTGGGATTTGATGTTTTGTCAGCACAATCAGCTTACATATTGTGGCAGTCGGCAGCGATGCGCGCTGCCGTATGAAAAAAGAAGTGGTAATCTTTTCCAATGGTGTAACGTCGGGCGAAAATAGGGGATAGGAACCTATCTAGCCAAAATTTCAAGAAAATCGGGGGTGGGTTTTACACAGGGACCCTTTTTATTTTAAAGAGTCCCTGGTTTTACACCATTCTGCGCTTTCTGCTGCAGCGTTACCGGTGCACTTTATAGGGATGCGCGGCGCGACCTCTGGTGACGACCGGTGGTACCCTAAATTATTATATATTGGCGCACCAAATTAATATATCATGTTCTGATATATTTTTTTGCGTTTACTGTAATATATACTTTTGGGCGATGCGTAATATATAAATTTGACTAAAAAAAGATTATTCACGCAAATTTCTATAAATATCATATAAAAAAAATATTTCAACTTCGGGCTTCTGCACTTTCAGCTGCAGCGTTGCCGGTGCACTTTAGGAATGCGCGGCGCGACCTCTGGTGACGACCAGTGGTACCCTAAATTATTATATATTGGCGCACCAAATTAATATATCATGTTCTGATATATTTTTTTGCGTTTACTGTAATATATACTTTTGGGCGATGCGTAATATATAAATTTGACTAAAAAAAGATTATTCACGCAAATTTCTATAAATATCATATAAAAAAAATATTTCAACTTCGGGCTTCTGCACTTTCAGCTGCAGCGTTGCCGGTGCACTTTAGGAATGCGCGGCGCGACCTCTGGTGACGACCAGTGGTACCCTAAATTATTATATATTGGCGCACCAAATTAATATATCGTGTTTTGATATATTTTTTGCGTTTACTGTAATATATACTTTTGGGCGATGCGTAATATATAAATTTGACTAAAAAAAGATTATTCACGCAAATTTCTATAAATATCATATAAAAAAAATATTTCGACTTCGGGCTTCTGCACTTTCTGCTGCAGCGTTGCCGGTGCACTTTAGGAATGCGCGGCGCGACCTCTGGTGACGACCAGTGGTACCCTAAATTATTATATATTGGCGCACCAAATTAATATATCGTGTTTTGATATATTTTTTTGCGTTTACTGTAATATATACTTTTGGGCGATGCGTAATATATAAATTTGACTAAAAAAAGATTATTCACGCAAATTTCTATAAATATCATATTAAAAAAATATATTAGCCCGAGAAATTTATACATTCAAAAATAATAATTTAGTCCGAAATGGCGCCTCATACTCTGGAATCATTGAAAAAATATTGATAAACACAAAAGTAATATATTTCTGTACAAAATGATAACTAACAAATAAAAACCATTTAAATTATTGGACCTTTCTCAACAACGTCACTATTTAAGATGATACATTTTCTATGCGTTTCCTGTTGTGGCACACCAGCCACCTTAACTGATATATGGACTTACTGACTGGCAGGCTTCTGTATTTTTAGATTTAGTTTGTTTATAGTGTGTGGAGAGGTTTTGATATACTCGATTTTTGACCCGTATAAAGTTCCAAAAATTTAGTAATAATTTAAATAAAAAAATCGCTAAATGTTTTTTTGTGAAAATCGGGGTATCAAAAAATCATAGCCGTCCCTGGATTTGCATTTTGACAAAAGTAAAAACGTCAAAAGAAGCGTTTTTGAAGACCTTTCGAACAAAAAAAAATTTTGAAAATGTCTCACAAAATACATTTTTTATCGATTTGTATACACTTAAAAGTAGACACCCTGTATAAAAAATTGTTTTTATTGCTTATTACTTTTTTCAAACCGTTCGAGTCAAATTTTTACGATGAATTCTTGAATAAATGGTTTCCATACATTGTTATTAACAATGCGTCCCTATTGCGGCCATTTAACAATTAGGTATTGTTAATAAAAAAATATTTCGTGCATGGAAACCATGTGCTGTTTTGTCCCACTACCTAGTTGTTCTGTGATATGTATGCAGTTTTTAGTTATGACATAAGAACTACATTTCAATAATACTGATGATGTCAATATAGTAATACTTTTTTAAAAAAGTAGTTTTGTTGTATGTACCAAGCCACCACCCAGCCAATACAGCTCACAATAAATCAATTTCCAGACCAAAAACTTCTTTTTCTCTTGGTCTTTCCAGTGCTTCCTAAATCAGAACCAAAAATCATAAGTCTTCCAAATTTCCGCCTCACAACCCCGAAGGGATCTTTCTCGAGTTTTGCTTACCAAATCCCGCCTTGCCCCCGTCCCCACTGAACAGATAATTGAGCGGGTCAACCCGTGTTGCGTGGCGGTCCCCAGAAGACGACGCCCTGCGACTGATGTTGACGGAGTGGCGGCTCGCCCTAGAAATTAAATTGGAATCAAAGGGCCGCCCTCCCCCAACCCCCATCGCGCTGCGTCTCCCTCAATGCATTATTAAAACACGTGATTAAATAGGAGGGGGGGCGCCGTGTGTCTCTATTGCGGCCGTTTAGAGTCCTCGGCGCGAGACAATGACACCGACGGCAGGGGGGAGGCGTCAAGTGGTTGCGAGGTGTGAACGCCGGCAGATCAGACAGGGGTGGTATGAGGAGGTAGACAGAGCTGTAATCAATTTTGAGCTGAAAATGTGGTCAAAAAACCAACGGTCAACTTATCTATTAAGTTAGTACAAAATTATGGCTCGCGGACGCTATAGCATGAACAACAGGCGTTAGATGATATTATTAGATAAAGCTGTAGACAGTATAGAATGCGTTTATTGATTCCTAGGCAACGGAACTGCAAGGTTGAAAATTTAGAATATTTTGGCAACCAGTGAGGAGTGAATGTATTGCTCCTGTCTACCACAGAAAGAGACCGATGTCTACAATGGCGGAAACCTAACTTTTTAGAATAATTTTATTTTGATCCAAATGTTGTATTCGAAATCCGCATAAATAACAAATTATTTAATCCAATAAGTATAGGTAGAGCTGGAAATCACCCTGACAAGTAACCAAATTTTGAAACAATATTTTGATATCTGACACGGTGATAGGTACCACTATGTAGTTTCGATAATTTTATGCTTTGCTATGCGGCTTGTTGCTCTTTCCTGGCTTGCAAAACTAAATGTTTAAGGTGATAACCCGTTGGTGAGTAATTTTGTACCTTAAATTAACTTCTGAGGCCATATACCAAAGTGGCATAGGCGTTTGTGTAGGTAGGGGAACGGAAGGTAAAACGGACCCTGCGGGCAAAATGGTCCATTTATTTATTACGTATGGCTACAGCGCCATCTGTCGCTTGCTAGTGTATATAGATTACACTACCAATAGGCAATCTTGGACAGTAAACCAGTGGTCGACGAAAGCAAAGGGTGCTCTGTTAGTAAAGTAAGTCATTTCTAATAAAAAATTATGTAAAATTGGTCATTTCCAAGTAACCTGCAGTTTCCTTTGTTATAGACAACCAGGATTAGTGAAAGTTATCCTTAGATAGAGTAATATTTACGCTATCCAAGACATTCTTTTGTTATTTAACTTTGAGTTGACATAACCTTGAAACGCACCTGTTTTGTTCGAGACTACACAAAGACAAAACGGACCGGGCAAAATGGACCACCTGGACCGTTTTGCCTTCTAGCGGTCCATTCTGCCTCCCTGGTACATTTAGGATGAACAATAACTACAAGAGAATGTCAGAGAAGCAGAAATAGAGTAATATGTCCATGAGACAGGCCGTACACAATGTGCTTGCTGGGATGGAGCTTACAAAAACCTCTGAAATATATAACGAGCCCAAAACAACTCTGAAACGTGGTGTGGTAGTGTGGGGACGGGGCCTAGATGTGATGTCGCAAAAGGAGTGGAGGGATCAGGGAAGGTCCAGAACTCTCTAAACTTAACTACTTCCAGTAGGGATAGTTAGAGAGTACTGGAACACACTCCCCACTCCTTTTGCATCCCTCCACTTTTGTGGTGTCACGTTTAGGTCACGTTTATATCCCCGTCTAATCTTCCCTTGTGTGTTTTGTACCTCCTAGTTATCTACCCTTGTGTGTTTATACCCTCGTCTAACCTACCGTTGTGTGTTTTCTACCCTCGTCTAACTTACCCTTGTGCGCTTTATACCCCCTTGTAACCTACCCTTTTGTGTTTATAGCATATTTTTCTTGCTCTGTGGTCGAAGACAAACAGGATGAAGCAAGTTTTCCATGTGAAATGTGTTTAAATTTGGCATTTTTAACCGTTTTACCTTCATAGAGGTGCCGTTTTGCCTTCGGAAGCAGGAAAAATGGACCAAGCGAGTTATTTTTTCTTTTATTTTTTTTGCCTGATGAGGTTAACTTTTAGCCTATTTGAGGTATACGTACATAAGAGAACATGTTATGTTATCAAAGACTTAATTTGATTTTGTAAATAAAGTTCATATATAGTTTGAAAATATGATCAGTTTTCTTAAAGGTGCCATTTTTCCTCCCGTTCCTCTACCTACTACTTCACACTTGGAAATTCAAAATTAGAATTGCTGTATTATCAACGATTCCTAAACTTAAAGACATAAACGTCCCTTATAATTTTTGGCCTGTATTGTAGATACTGATTTTACGAAAAATGATTCCTGCCTGGATTAGTTTGTTGAAACCACTCGAAGGTCCACGCAGGAACTATCACTCTCGCACGGTAATCCGATGCTCCTTCCTAGGGTTCTTTATTCATTGATCGAAATATTCGAAATAGTCAACGGTAGAAGGCAATAGAAGCTGTTGGTAAATTTTCGCTTAAGAAGTCACGTCCCTGGCTGTTAGCAACATTTGACACAAGAAACCTATTTAAAAAACTAGTGGTTTCACATCTAAAGTCCTCTCTGTGTTCCGGTTCCGCAAATATAGGAACTGAAGCGTCCGTCTGCTACACGTCACACCCTTTCTACCGCCATCGCTATCTCCGACTCCACCATCCTAACGTGTGAAAGTTTGCAAGAGGGTTACTTCACGCGGAAATTACTGGAGTTAAGTATCAGAAAGTGGAAGTATAGGGGGAATTACGCAGCCCACGTATTCCCCTTTGCCTCCTTTATATTCCTCGACTTAATTGAGCACTTTGAATGACCTTAGATACTATTTATAACGTTGAAGAGCGTATTTGCGCCAGTTTGAGACGTGGAGCGTGTCGCAAGGCAGACATTTCTACTTAGTTCACGAACTGTTTGTGCGATGAGCAGTATATGGAATAAATTGTATAAAAGAAATCGAATTCATTACAATATTTCTCATGGTTTCCACCTATACTAAAATCGAGCAATCCTTACGCCTGGCGTAAATAAAACCACGTGTTCAATGACGTTCCGCAATTGGTCGGTAGGCTATAAAATTTCCCCCGACTCGGCAACAGGGACGTAGGTACTCGATCGCAAAAGTGTAGTTATGCGGTTTTATCTTGTTGTTTTCAGCTATTAAGCCAATAATTTTTTTCCGAAATATTTTGATGTAAACAATTGTAAAACTAAAATTAAATAAAGGTCGTGCCTCAGTGCGGCCCTGGCGAATATCTCAACGCACGTAGGTACTCTTGTTTACGCCAGCCGTAAGAGTTGCTCGATATTAGTATAGTGGAAACGCTCGCACAGATGGGCATTATACTATTGCCGCCCCGTCTCAGATTAATAGGAATTAATCGCACCCCATCCATTTCTACGGCGCCGTTACGCGTAAACGGTGTTGGGTTTATTCGCAGCGGCGGCGACCGCAGCGTGATTGCTGCATTGCGAGCGTGCACGCGTTAATCCGCAGCCTTGCCGGGACCGCTTTTAATTGGTCCCGATCGGATTAAAATCGGGGACTTCAAACGGGACCAACTGCGTATGGCCGGAAATGCGATTCGCTGATTGGCTGGTTTGAATACGGAAAGAGACGAGGCAAATGTGTGTGGCATGTGGGATTTACACCACATTATATGTGTAGATTAGTTGGAGGTAGACTGGCAATGCAGGAATACGATACACCTAATTGGTTTTAATATTTTGGTCGTAATCATCTGAAGGCAAAAAAATGAACAGCAGATTTTAGCACTAAGGTGGTTATTTTGGGAAGGTTATAGAGTATTATCCGACTTTGGGGGGATAAGGCATGGGAACGGTATAAAAAAAACCACCTAGAGATGCACGTGAATATTTAGTAAATCTCTAGAAATAAGTAATTTTGAATTTTGTAAAACCTTTAGTTCGTTGTTATCGTGTTATGATAATACTACTTTTTTATAATACTTCCCAAATGGACAAGATTTTTTTTTATTTTCTGGTAATAAACAGGGATCCCCTATCTTCTTAAAAGCAGACAATGCCATAACCTTATCATGATCTCTATATTGATCATAATATACAGTATATCTTAATATTTCCTATGCCATTTTTGCGGGAAATAGCTACTACAGAAATAGGAAATACAGAAATAATTTGCAATCTCGAAAATTGTTTGTAATACGTTTTTTGTTAAATTATATATTTTTGTTTTAGGTATTGAGGCAGTGAATTAGAAAAACCACAAGCAAAGAAGATGTCACAGTAAGTAAATCAAAAATGAAGATGTATCACTGCAAGGCCCAGAAATAATTAAGAATACTGTAAACAAACAAAATATTTCTAAAATAAACACGTTTTCTTGCAAAATAAATAAGAACTGCGTAGTGGGCTTTGATAAAGAAATACAAAATTGACAAAATAAATTCGTTAACGCTATTCATTTCTCATGGGAAATGCGATTTGAAGCCACTTGATTTGACAGAACCAATACTTACCTACTTGGGTAAAAAATCAAGGATAAAGCAAATCGCAAGATAAATGAAACATTCTGTACATTTGCCTCATTATAATGCTTAATTTGTCTTACACTGAATCTAAATTATGTTATTTCTTGAAATTTTCAGGATTCTACTAGTAAGGATTCTACTAACAAGGAAGGGCTAGCATTTTAGTCTAACTACACTTCTTATTTTAAATGAAACATAACAACATAAGTAAAAAAAAATGAATTCTGCTCAGAATTTCCTTTTCGATGACATTTCATACCTACATTAGCATTTCTTTAAATATTGGCTCTCCTAAATATTTGTTTATCAATTTCCTAACACATTCAGCGAATAGGTTGCAATGGAAATAATTTATATAGTTTGTTTTTGCCTATTTGACGATATCATATCAGTTAGTTTCGGAAAAATATATGGAATACAGAAGTGAGATTTATCATAACTTATTCTGTTATCACCATTGAATTTGCAATAATTATATTTTATTTTTAGTTGATGATTATGATTAAAACAGCAATGAAAATCAAAAATAAGTGATTTTAATTAAATTATTACCTAATCCTCGGAGTATTCTCTTTTTTCTGCTGTTTTATACCAAATTATTATAGAAAATTGTATGCCGAGTTCAATGGTGAAATAGTTATTTATGTACCAAGACACTTAAGTTCAACTTTTTATGACTCATGTGGAATTTAGTTGCCGATGTCTCGGGCCGAAGCAAATAAACCACATAAAAAGAATTTTAGTGCCGAGGTATGTACATATTATATTTTTTTGAAATCGGGAAAAAATGTTTTATTATGCAAATAAAAATTACAAAATAAATTAAAAGTAAAAAAATATTTTTAAAAAAAGCTTTTATTTAAATGCGCTAAAAAGAATAAAATAATCTTTTCTTTTAAAACTTTTACTATCAACTTATAACGTCATTCCACAATTTATATGATATAAAAGCTTGTCGCGAGATTTAAGTAGTGGTATTTACTTAGTTTGAAAACTTAAATCTCGCGACAAGCTTTTATATCATATAAATTGTGGAATGACGTTATAAGTTGATAGTAAAAGTTTTAAAAGAAAAGATTATTTTATTCTTTTTAGCGCATTTAAATAAAAGCTTTTTTTAAAAATATTTTTTTACTTTTAATTTATTTTGTAATTTTTAGTTTGGCCAGGTGTCTGAGTCTATTCATCTTAGTTAACGCATCATTGTTGCAAGGTCGTTTGCCGGTTAGTTTAGAACAGTCTAGCTCTTCAATGAGGAGACCTTCTAATGACCATCTTGGGTGTTCCGCCATGTTGGATTTAGAATGACGTCACACATATAATCATGCATTGTCATCCAAATTAAACGTGTGTACAAAATTTCAGCTCGATCGGTTGAAATTTAACTAGTCCGCCATCTTGAGTGTTCCGCCATGTTGGATTTAGAATGACGTCACACATATAATCATGCATTGTCATCCAAATTAAACGTGTGTACAAAATTTCAGCTCGATCGGTTGAAATTTAACTAGTCCGCCATCTTGGGTGATCCGCCATGTTGGATTTAGAATGACGTCACACATATAATCATGCATTGTCATCCAAATTAAACGTGTGTACAAAATTTCAGCTCGATCGGTTGAAGATATCTGCTTCAAAATTGAGTTGCAAGATTCCACCCGAACAAATTACATACATACATACATACATACATACATACATTGCAAGTTAAATAAAAGCTTTTAAAAACGTAAGGGATCACCCGTTCATGAACCGACTGCGCGCGGCGTTGCTTGACTTTGACGATCGCTCTACCTAGGTCAAGAATGACGACGCACGGCGCTTCCTAACAGAAACTCTAAACTGCTAAAAATATATCGATATTCAAACCTACTAAAATATTTACACTGAAATATTGCGCTGCTATATAGGTAACAATTTCCCAATGCGTGTACGAAAAGTTAAATGGGCCTTTATTGGCCGGGTTTTGAATATTTGGTCACTTTTGACGGGCGATGGCTCCGCGTCTGACGTTTGATGTTTACATTTCGATAAGGCCTACTTATTAAAAACATAGTACAATAATGGGCTACTTAATTCAGCGCCGATTTCTTAGCTTTTAATGACGATTTTGAGACACTTCACTGCCGATTTCAAGAAAATAATATTTAATAGCTACCATTATTGTGAAAAAAATAAAGGATATAACGATTAGTCCTTGTTTATAAACACTATGTGCTTCTTCATTTCAAATTTCAGATCAGATGGGATACCTACACATCTGAGAAGAAACGATTCTATGCCAATCCTTTTCATTTTGCAAGCAAGTAAGAATTAAAGAAAATACTCGTTGTTTTTGCCGGAAAGCCCAATAAACGATTTCGATAAACCCAAACAATATACATAAGCGCTACTCATTCTCCGATGATCGCTCACCTCTATTTTTACATCGTCCTTCGTCCCGGGGTCGCTCGAATCCACGGCGTAGCCCTGGGCCGGAGATCCGCCATTAGCCATCCCTTGGATGGCCGGTAATCCAAGCTGGATCCCGGTAAAAAACTGGGCTACGTCACGATCGGGTGTAGCTTTTCCCCGTGGACTTCATTATAAGAACGATACGGAGGGGTTTTTGACGTACAAGGTCACCAGGATGATGCAAAAATGGTTTTAATACAGACGGGAAAGGTATATCTAATAAATATAATTAACCAACAAAAATGTTTGCTTAACATTATGGCGAAGCCTATACCTATAAATTTATTTTTTATCCTATACGATAAATTTGTTAGAAACAGGACTATGACTAATATATGCGTTAATGTTGTTCACTGCGAAATAGTTACAATTATTTGTGCACTGTCGTATCTACTATTTCTTATAAAATTAATGATGGCGAATAACTCAGATATTTATACGCGCTGATTGATGTAAAAAAAATTAAGCACCCACTCTATATACTACTCTAAATTACCACTTCTTGTATACCACCACTACTAACTCTGAAAGCACGCTTTACTGACCGATTATAAGCATCAAAAGTTGATTTTCTCTCCTCGAGGTAAATAAAATGTTATTATTGACCATGGTCGTCATCGTCCAATTATGACTGTAACGTACTCTGATCTAATCACAGATTGGAAAAAGTTAGAAAAACGCAGATTACTTCCAATATTTACTGAAAAGGTCACATTACTATCATAGGAATATAAAATAATATAATAAGTAATAAATCCAAAGATGATATAACCGATGAATATTCATCGCAAAACGTAAAACCTAACCCACAAAATACCCCTCAAAGTATATACAGCAAGTTGATGAAAACATGTTTATTACGAAAAATTCGAAAATACTACCTACACAAATTGAACAAAATCATAAAACATTAAACACTAAAGTAATTCCCTACTCATTTACTTATTAAGATTATAATTTATTATGCAGTTGTGGCAAGTCATGTTTAGAATAATTTCGACGGGAATTGTTATGTGTTCGTTAACAAAATGAACATTTAATGAAGTAACAGTGATAGACTTTCTGAAATCCGAACTAGTCGAAGAACCTATTCCAACATCAAAAACTTTGCTTCGAGAATCACATATTATATGACGGTATCGCTATTTTGTACAAGTGTCCTTAATGTACCCTGAACTGAACCCTGGACCATTTTAGCAGTTCTTGTTTTTGATGGCAAGGATTCCTCAATGTATCTCTCAGCCACAGCAGAATATTTCCAGCCTCCATGCTGTTTTACAGTTATTATACAGGGTGATTCAGGAGGAAATGTCAATATTTTAGGTACGTATTCGGGGACCCAAAATAAACATAAAAGTTCCTATAAACATGGGTCCTATTCCCGGCCGTTACCGAAATACAGGGGTAAACAACATTCAATTTAAGGTTTTTATTACATTATTTATAACAGGTAGGCTAGGTTTTAGGTGATTCAGGCGGAAATTCCTGTTGCTTAGCAATAGTAGACCTTAATCCTCTGGATTATTGTCTTGGGGGTGGTTTAAATCATTGGTATATTCAAGTAAAGTAAACACTAGAGATGCATTACTCGATCGAATAATAAATGCAGCAGCAACTATAAGAAACAGGCCCGTATCCATTCATAGAGCGACCCGAGCTATTCACCAGAGAGCTGACTTATGTTTAGAAGTAAACGGTGGCATTTTTGAAAACTATAAAACCTAGCCTACCTGTTATAAATAATGTAATAAAAACCTTAAATTGAATGTTGTTTACCCCTGTATTTCGGTAACGGCCGGGAATAGGACCCATGTTTATAGGAACTTTTATGTTTATTTTGGGTCCCCGAATACGTACCTAAAATATTGACATTTCCTCCTGAATCACCCTGTATATTGCCTCCATTCTCTGTTAAAATGGTGGCCGAAGTCCGTCTAAATGAATGACCAGTATATCGCTCTGGTTCTGGCAGCTTTAGGATTAGTTTTGGCATCTTACTTATTGGCATTGTGACCAATGTTCTGTCGTGTTGGCTTATTGTGTGGCAAAATAACGAATAACCCTGCTAAATCTTCTTAATATAATTCTTAACAACTTTGACCCAATCTGGTTTCCCAATTTTCTCGATGTTGCATTTTTGCTTGTAGGTACATTAATAATAAAAAGCATATTATAAAGTTTGTCCGTCCAGCAACCGCAATGACAAGCACAACCTAAATAAATACAAGAAAGTGTTACTCTCAAAAATTGCACGGTCTCATTCTTTGTGAAAACTATTGATTTTTTCGGTGAATAATTAGTATTTCGCCTTTTCAAAAATACTACCAGCTTAAAATATCTCGCAATAACAATATTTTCGTTCAAGGAAATTTTTAGATTTTTAGCATTGAAAATATTAACCACTAACTCGATGATTTTTTGTTTCTTGCTTGCAATTGAGAAAATAATAACAATGTGCTTTCAGAAATTTTTCATCGTTCCTCATTTTGCGAAACTCTTTGGACGTCTCATAATTTTTTAAATATACATTTTTGGACTTTTGAGGTAGCAACAAATCATTAATTTTTTGCCCTTGATTTCTGGAGGAGTGCATATTATTATGTCGTATAAATCATCACAATTATTATCACACATCGTGTCACACATAGTACTATACTAAGAAAAATAGATACTAAAATTATTATGGCTTTACGACTAATTTAAAGTTGACAAATAGCAAGGCCAACTTGATTTTTATTAAGTAATGAAAGCAAGAAGCAAGGATATTTTCGGTATTATAAGAACTTTATTTATTACAATAATAACCTTGGTTCAAACAGCTGTTATTGCCCTTGCGTCAATAATAGCTTCTATTTAATCCGTGGTTAATAATATACTATTTGATTCAACATTTAAACAATAAGGTCCTGTCGAAGATAAGAGACTCAGTAGCGTAGCTAGGGGTCTTGGGGCCACGGTGCAGAATTCTGCATCGTATTAACATCATATGTATGTTAAATCAAACGAATATGGTCTGTTTTAAGAAAGCCACAAAAACACATGTTTTTGCACGGAAATTGTTTAAAATCAAATACATTGTAACTTCTAATATTTAAAATTGTATACCGTGGAAAAACATTGTAAAGGACTGTGCAATGTTTTTACCGTAAAATCGATGACATTTTTGGAATTGGAAGTACAAAAAAAAAGTAGAACAACTGTCTTGTTCGAAAAAGTAACTAGGTATAATAATAGTAGTTAATACCCACTCACCTAAAAGCCTTCTATTGAAAAAAAAAACCATCTATTAGTTAAAAATATATTATCATTTTTAATAGCCAAAGTTTTTAAACCTATCTCCTGAAAACTAGACTTTTGTCAGTTATAATGTTTTTGCATCCGCATAATGTGCAGATCGGAACAGGGCCCCTGCGGGCGCCCGCCCCGAGCGCCCAGCAGATAAACCAACCATCGTTTGATTGGAATACAATCCAAGAACAATTCTGGAAAAAATCAGCTCGTCCGCAATAGTTTTTATTGAGAATTAATATTAATATACACACGTAACATAATAATAATCGCTACTGAGTGTTGAACAAAACAACTCTGTGACCCTGTTGTGTCTGGGAATGTGGAAATACTCGGCCGGCGAGCGGTGTCGTGTTTGTCACAAAAAATACTTGAGTGTTAGGCTGATGTAGTAAGGAATATACAGGGTGATTTATTCATAAATACATTAATTTTAACCACGTCATCAGGGAGGTACATATATACCGAAAACGCAAAAAAAAAATTTTTGCTGCATGTTTAAATAATGGGGCAATTTATCCCAAATCCCGCGTAACGAGGCGCACCTGAACGCATGTGGCTACGACGTTATGCTGCAGCACATGGCCCCGGCCGCGACGTTGCCATTATTTATTGATAATTTAATTACGAAAAAATATTCAGTTTATGAATTATTTACCTAGTTGATATGCCAATAACAGGGTGTTAGCACACCTTGGAATTGGCGTGTTCAGCATCTAACTCGAGAGACCCTTATCACTACACTTTTCACCGCACCCGCTATAACAATACAAAAGGCCTTCACAATCACACGCACAAAACGCACTCAGTGTCTACAGAGGGTGGAAAATACTGAAACCTCAAAAGACTGAAACTGTCTCCGAAATTCGCTAGATTTTGAGATTTAAGACAAAAGTTTTATTAAAAAGAACGCAGGCGTCCCATCCGCATTCCACAACTATTATTTATTACGTCAAACTTGTCATTGTCAAGGATCTGCTGCCGGTTTCTATTGTATGTGGCGCCATCTCGTTGGTATTAACGTCGCCGAATCTGTGGTTGAGCTCTCAGTCACCCTCTGTGTGTTCAAAACCGAAAGTCTACAGCGCGCTTTATGACACGGTAACTAGCGAACCTTTCTAATAGATGGCAGCACGTACTACAGAAACCAGAGTTGCCTACATTCTGTAGGTATATTCGGTACTCTTTGTGCAACATTTCTGCTTTTTTACCAAAACGGTTCTCTAGACAAATGCGGAAATGATAGACATAATAATGATCCTTCATGGAGAATGCCTGCAGAATGTCAGTCAAGCTACCGCGGAACTATTTAGATGCGCGCCACCTATCGGCAGGTAGCGAAAGTAAGTACGAAACCACAACGACGTTTCATTACGGGAATGCTTTCTACGAACGAAGTAGTGTCAATGAATGCGACATGGGACATAACCTTTAAAAATATCCAAACCAAAATACGGAGAATGTGCACTGTGGAATACGGGAAACAATAACATCACATGTGCGATTAGTGAGGCGGAGTGCGAGAAACGAAAGGAAATTCACAGTGCACTCTGCAGAAACTTGGCAAGGATCAATGCCGCAAACACCAACGCGCCGCGTGCCGGAAATTCTCGGCCACGGGCAATCGCCAAGCTCCTTTTGCGGAGTTCGGGCTACACACATCCTCCTACTCCTACTAACGACTGCACGACAAGGGTTGTGACAAACAGAAGTCAAGAAAGCTAAGGACTTTTAGCAACCCATCATCCCTAACTCGCCCAGAAATAATACTAAGACTCGGTAGGTTACACATCAGGCTATACCCGGTAACATACCTAACGGCAGGAAAAGAAACTAGAAAAAGCTGTAAAGATCGAAAGGTGGAAATTAGAAAGATTCAAGTACTTACGACTGAACCAATGTCACAGAGGAGGACCACCCCCACGGAAACGATTCTATTGCAAATATGGATCCCTAGTAACAATGAAAAGCAAACATAACGAGAAATAAAGGAATGAGAAGTGTATCGTTGGTGATGGTAACCAACTTAAGCGGAAAGTAAGGTAATTTTAAGCAACTGTATCCCAGAGATGTTGGCTAATTTTGACGTTCTTATTTCAGAGGAAGCAGAACAATCACAGAACACAACTACTTACTCTAGGAGCGTCTTGGTGTAGTAAAAAGGATTATCAGTGAATTAGTGAGCGGAAATATTAGTGCCCCAAGCGAAAGTGAGTGAAGTTCGTTTTATCGAGAAAAAATCGTCTTCAGTGGTGTCGAGGTCCACGAAATCATGTAAGCCCCCTAGTTGAATAGGTACCTACTTAATAAAGCATCCAAAAATCAAAAGGTCACGTAAGCAGTCGTTTCATTTATTTTTCTCGTTGGCATTTATCCCTTAAGGCTCGCCTTAAGGTGTCTCAGGGCAAAACTAACCGTTACAAGAGGTAAGCGTTAACATTTGTCCATAATTTCCGCAAGCATTTGGCGGAACATTCGCCTACAATACAAATAATTATGTACTGAAAACATTCCTTTAAATTTACGAAAGTTGCGTACATCTGGCAACAATGTTGACGCGCGCAACGGCAAGCGTCGTCCGATGCCTCATGCGCCCTGAAAGCAATCCAGTGGCAGCCGTAAATAGAGGGCCAAATAGGTAAAAATGCGGTTTAGAAAAAAAATAATTCCGGCTTTAAAAAAAAGTTGGAATTTTTTTAATTGCGATTTCGCATTCATAGCATTTTTCCCTACCCACTGTTAAAATTAATGTAGTTATGAATAAATCACCCTGTATTTAAAAGAGACGCAATCAGGATTGCCTGCATTTTTAATAAAAATGTTTTCGCCTTTTTGGCGATTAAAAAAATATTTATTAAGGGAGAGAAATATTGTCAAATACGAAAGGAATGTCAAGGATTAGGGGGCCCCTAAACCCGCGGGGCCCCGGGGCGTCGCCCCGAATTACCCTAGCATAGCTACGCCACTGAAGAGACTACATTAACAATGATGTCGATCGCCACTGGACTTTTTGTTAGCTACTGTGGATCCATAAATAAAGATTATTCATTTATTTCTTATGGGCCTAGGGTTAAGTAATTAATGTCTCAAAACACCTACACGAGCACATTTTCTTTTTAACAAGTAACTCCCTTCGACCCAAGTCTATTTTTGGAATTAGTATATAGGGAAGGAAAAAGTAATTTTGCCGAATTCCCGCATCCAAACATGAATTCCGAAACGAATACCTCACTTGCCCACCTGTATCCCTTTGTAATATTCCGAGCAAATATAACGGAACATGGGGGAGATACTGTGGTTTGAATGGAGAGATTGGCGTTGTCTTTGTTATGTAATCCCCCCCCCCCCAATCCTGGGAGTGCTATCATTTTCCTCAGATACCGAATAAGTAGTCAACATGAGAGTGTAAACAGGGGCGTTTACACCAAGCCCATGCGAGGATCTCTAGGGGAAATCCGATAGGAATACAATGGTAGTATATAGCGAATAAGAGACGGGCAAACAAATAGGTAGGTAGGTTCATATTTGAGCTCTACCGGGCTTTTTTTCGGAACTAATATCTCATATCGTTGCTGCGATATAAAGTTTTAGGTGAATCATCTTGTCTATTATCTCAAATAAAGTAGAGTGCTGGAAACGTCGTGGAGTAAATATTCTTGAATTTGATATACCTCTAGATAAGGCAATTAAGGGAGGGGGATCACAGATAACCTAATAATTTAGTGCTAGAGGCACCATAAGATAGTGACGTTTGAATGATGTATAATCTACCCTAATTGGTGAATAAGTAGTTGACATGAGAGTGTAAACAGGGGCGTTTACACCACGCCCATGCGAGGATCTCTAGGGGAAATCCGATAGGAATACAATGGTAGTATATAGCGAATAAGAGACGGGCAAACAAATAGGTAGGTAGGTTCATATTTGAGCTCTACCGGGCTTTTTTTCGGAACTAATATCTCATATCGTTGCTGCGATATAAAGTTTTAGGTGAATCATCTTGTCTATTATCTCAAATAAAGTAGAGTGCTGGAAACGTCGTGGAGTAAATATTCTTGAATTTGATATACCTCTAGATAAGGCAATTAAGGGAGGGGGATCACAGATAACCTAATAATTTAGTGCTAGAGGCACCATAAGATAGTGACGTTTGAATGATGTATAATCTACCCTAATTGGTGAATAAGTAGTTGACATGAGAGTGTAAACAGGGGCGTTTACACCAAGCCCATGCGAGGATCTCTAGGGGAAATCCGATAGGAATACAATGGTAGTATATAGCGAATAAGAGACGGGCAAACAAATAGGTAGGTAGGTTCATATTTGAGCTCTACCGGGCTTTTTTTCGGAACTAATATCTCATATCGTTGCTGCGATATAAAGTTTTAGGTGAATCATCTTGTCTATTATCTCAAATAAAGTAGAGTGCTGGAAACGTCGTGGAGTAAATATTCTTGAATTTGATATACCTCTAGATAAGGCAATTAAGGGAGGGGGATCACAGATAACCTAATAATTTAGTGCTAGAGGCACCATAAGATAGTGACGTTTGAATGATGTATAATCTACCCTAATTGGTGGATTCACGTCAGACGCGAATTCTGCTATCAATGGTATTGATTCATATCTTCGAAAATTGTCTTGGGTGATCCTTATAGATTAGATCCCGCAGTTGCTCTAAGTTAATCAAGGCAATTTACCAATCAACCTCGAAAAATAAGAAATTAGTTTTGTAACTGACTTATTATTCGATTGAAAATAAATCAATTTACACGTAATAATTGTATTGAATGGACCAAAATCAAAGTTTTATATTTGCCTAATATTAATATTAATCTTAATACTATTAATACTATTATTAATAATAATTTAATTCCTGGATAAAGGAAAAAGTAAAAATGATCGATATTGAATATTTATTGCCATTTTGTTGTTATTTTGATTTTCTAAAGTCAGTAAGAGATGATCTAGCATAACTATCAAAAATACGACTTAATTTCATGGCTAACTGCGATCGTTTAAATGATTTTTTTTGTAAATTTAGGTCCAAATAACTTGCTAAAAGGAAAAGCAAATATCAACACGTTATAGGTATATTAAAAATATGTATTGTCCCACTTTTACGATACACCCTGTATAAACCACAAGTCTGCATTTCTAAAGCCCGATACTTACCTTGCAACTTTAATTTAAAACTTTTTTTCTATCTGCAAAATTTAGGGAAATAATAATAAGGGGGGATCGGAGTTTTCGCGAGAAGACTCTGTACATAACCACGCAGAGAAGACCGGAATACAGAGAGTTCATCTTGTCAAATATGTCAAAAGCAGCCCAACTTTAAACGGTAATCAATCCTTTGTATGTCACTGTGGATATTCTTTCTCAGCTTTTAAATTAATCTAGGTGTAATAAATGAAGAACGCAGTCATCTACTTCCTATTTCATAGTTTATATATGAATGATTTTATCGGGTGTGTGAAAAATTACGTAAAAGTTGAATGAACTGCTGATTTACAAGTCATTCAGATTTCCGAAATATATTTTTGTCGATATATCGAAAAAATTTCTAAGAGAAAAATGTTTTTATTATACTTCTTTGAAAACACCTTATTTTCATCTGTTTTAGCAATAATGAAAGATAATGGGGTTTTTCGGGCTAGCGCACGGAAACAGCGCATGGAAAAATTTTCCGTGCCCTGAATAAAAATACCGAATATATGGCTTTAAAATAGAAATATACAGCAAAGTAAACTAAATTTAAGAAACTCTATATGCTCTCTGATATTTAACATATACCTATTTTGTATTTTAATTCGTAAGTGTTTCAGTATTTAGATACATTTCTGTAATATTTTTGACGTTTTATTCACCTTATCTGACAATAACTAATTTACAACAAAGCATCTTTGAAATAATTTGGTAGTAACCATGGAAACACATCATACATACTAAACACTATATTGTCTGCATTGTTTATTTTTTGTCAATTAAATTTATTATAATATGCCGATAAAATGTTTTAAGTTTCATGAACCTACAACAACATTTATTTTTTTAAGAAGAACCGTGGTAAAAATAACACAAAAATCACAATTTTTCGAATTCAATTTCAAAAATCGAGAGCTGAAAATGAAAAACCCTTTACATGCATTACTGGTGGTGTCGACCGAACACCATCGCCCTCCTTCCTTTAGCAGCGTGTCGTATGAACCCATCCCTGCGAACAAATGGGGGTCGTGACAGGGTAGATTTGCATGAAAATTGACCTTTGCCCTACCCAAGGCCGGCTCATATTTCACCGCCGAGGCCGGCGTCATAATTCGTGGATTCTTCGAGGCTTCGATAAGGATGATGAACGCCCCCGCTTCCCAATGGGATAAATGGCCCGCGTCAGCTTCCCTGGCACTGGCTTAAAAACGTGAGAGGCCGGAAGGAAAGTGGCGAAAATACGTAACTTCTATAACTTCTAAAGCCACTAATATTCACTTAAAATCTGAATTCGTTAGGTATGATATACAGTGTGTCCCAAATTCGATGCTCACCATTGGGATCTCGGTAACTACAAGAGATAGCGAGTCGGTTAAATGGGGAAAGTTTTAGACAATTTGATGGTCAATCTGATGCCGCTGAGAAATCAAGGCATCAGATTGACCATAAAATTGTCTAAAACTTTCCCCATTTAACCGACTCTCTATATCTTGTAATTACCGAGATCCCAATGGTGAGCATCGAATTTGGGACACACTGTATATTCAAACATGCGTGTGATACAAATCACGGACCCTAATGCTAAACTATATGTTATTAAATCGCCGTAAGAGTGTGTTTGTAATTGAATTTTACTTACTAGTTGAAGAAAATAGTGGATTTTTCAAAGGTTTGCAAAAAATAAGGGTATATTAATTGAATATATAAAAATACCATTATTTTCCAAAACTTTCCAAATGCATTAATTTTTCCAACTAAATAAAATCCTATTAATATAGGTGGATTGGGAGTGTTGGGACAAAAATGTCATTAGTGTCATTATTGGCCGATTTTGGGCATTATATGTAGAGACAGCTAGATATTTTCTACCTCTTGCCCCCGCAAAAATTTTAGATGTCCATATAGAAACTGTACGTCAAATTAGAAGTTTTTGTATTTAGGTTGTGATTTATTGTCAAATTGATAGAAACTCATGGGCGGAGTATTTTTTAAATTGGAAACTGAAATAGTGTATGCCTGGTTGTCTTCGATGACAAAATTTATGTGGCATAAATAATATGAATAACATTTGTATTTTAAAGGTGACTAAAATAGTCATCAATCATCATGTTGGACTGTTGAACATTTTAATTAAACAAAATGCAAAGCAATAATTAAATTATTTTCACATTTAAAACTATTAAAACACGCCTAATGTTAAGATATACAATAATAATTATCAACTTAACTATTACAAAAATCGATAATGTTTATAAAGATGTAAGATTGTAAGTGTAAATGTAAATACAAGGAAAAGTGATAATAGGCAGTTAGAAAACAAAAAAAAACAGTAGATAACCGCATACACGTGTTTCATGCTATTTGGCAATCATCAGTAGGTACGGTGTAACATCAACCAAATCAAAAAGATAGGAATGATTTGGGAAGCAACAAATGAAGTCCAGGCAGGAGCCAACAGCACATTTGCAGCTTCAGTCAGCACATCCCCAATTCGGGGCTTGTATTAACATCGCCACGGAGGCCGCTAAAGCGTCCTGCGTGGAAATCTTCATAGCCCAAGATACAATGACAACAAAGATGTAAGATTGTGAGTGTAAATGTAAATACATACAAGAAAAAGTGATAATGGGCATAAGCACTCAAAGTTAGAAAACAAAAAAAACTAGTAACCGCATACACGTGTAGTTTTAGTAACCGCATACACATGTATGCAAAAAAACTTACTGACTTTTTACGTTTTACCTCATGTAGGTAATTAGAATAAATGAAAATAATATTTTTTTTTACCTACCAACTTTGTTACACTCATGGATTCTATCTATCCCAAATCCAGGGGCGGGCCGCCCTTTCGTGACGAAAAAATAATTTTTTCTGGAAAAAGGTAGTAAGTCTCTAAATTACTTGCATTCGCCCTCACAAAGAATATCGTCAACAATGCAACAACACCATGTTGATATGAACCCGTAACCCGTTGGCCGTCGGCAGTCGGAGCTACCTCCATTCTGGTCTTCGACGTTGGTATAGGCCGAAAATTTCGTAGGGGATATCGACGCATCAGACCTGTATAATAGTGAGCTAAAAAAATTAAATATCTTTCTTCCATCAGAATATACTGCAAGTCGAAGAACTATTTTAGAATACTTGTTCAAAAATTCTCTCTCGAATAATTTTCCGAACACCGCAATAGTCTTCCGAACACTTTTGTGCTCGCCAGTTACCGTAGCATTCGCGGAGAGATTTTCCAAATTAAAAATTATAAAATACTATCTAAGGTCTTCTATGAGCCAGGAGAGATTAAACGATTTAGCAATAATTCCCATTTGAATGTATCTTACTTGATACAATAAATATCAGTGATATAATATCAGAGTTTGCCAGTGTTAAAGCGACAAAAGTACTACTCGTTTAACTTGTATCTTTTGCCTTGTACCTAAGGGATAACCCCAATATTTTAAAAATATTTTATTTTTTTGTTTCATTTAGAAGAAAAGGTTTTATTTATTTTTACAAGTACTTACCTGTATTTTTCTTTTCCGATGCAAAATATATTTATTTTCAGTTGTATTATTACTTTGTAAACGTAATTTTTTACATTTTTTAGTTTCTTTTTCTTAGAAAATTATTTATTTAATTTTATGTGTGGCATTTGTATTTTGTTTAAAAAGGTTATTTTTCTAGTGTAAGTGATGTTTTATATTTTACTTGTAGTTTTTATTATTACAAGATTGATTGCCTGTGGTATTTTATTGTAATAAGATGGCATTGTGGCCTACTTATTTCCAAAAAATTAGTTGCCTATTCCAAAGTCAAAGCCACCTGCGATATCACAGTCGAGGCTAAAAATCCGAAAATCATATTAGGCATTTTTTTAAAATTTACCAAAAGAAGTTGTTCAGAATCGTTCCAGGACTCTAAATCTAAAATTTGTCAGAATCAAAAAATATTAAATTAAAAAAATAATGTCAAAAAAATAGCAATTTAAGATTTTTCTGCGTTTAGAAAAGTGTGCTATGGAAGTTTTGAAGGCTAGTTATTTTCAAAAAGTAATCATTTCAAAATAAAATTGAAAGCTACGAAACAAATTTATTTTTTTTTTTGAATTTTTACTTAATTTTTTTATATATCTATATTTTATTTTTATTAAAATGCCTAATATGACTTTCGGATTTTTAGCTTCGATTCGAAGCAAAGGCACCTGCGATGCGGCTTTGCTTTGACGTAAACAACTAACTTTTTGGAAATAAGTAGGCAACAATCTACCTTTGAGAAAAAATTCGTTCTGGTCGGTTAAAAATTAAAGAAGGTATAAGGTTGTTTCACTGTTAAGTGACACACTCTGTAGGTATTTTTGAGAATATCTATTATCATTTTTGCAATTACCTCGTAGGTAATTACAAAAGACGGAAAACCCTAGAAATTCAAGATTTTTTAAGTTTTTATAATCTGAAACGTTGACTGAGATAATATTTCAGTCAACGCCTGAAAGAAATTTTTTATTATATTCTGCAGATGGGCGGCCAAACATCTAGGAACGCCACTGAAAATTATTTTTCTTTAAAAAAATGACATTATTGTCCTAACTCAGGAACTCTACGTAAAAAGACACACTCTTCTATGACGTTCTAAATATTGTGATGTGTTGTTGGCAGATCTTTTAGCGTTGACTGACGTATTAATAAGACTTCTCACGGTTATAGCTTCATATTCTGAAAAGTAGATGGCGCCTATGGTCAACAATGTATTTTGCATTGTATTTAGTCTCCGGGAAGCGCATGGTGAGCCAGAGAACTGTCAAACATGACCGTCGTGAGGCCGCCGCTTTATTAATACGCCAGCCAACGATTTTAGCCTTTTTAGCTACCGGCACGATTCGTATGCTCCTCATTTTATGCTGTGACTTTTCCCAAAATAGGATCACGCGTCAACTGTCAAAATTCGCGTTACGTAGTTACCCCCATTTTCCGAGCGAAACAAAAAAATCACCCCTGCATAACGGCGGGACACGAATCCTTTCTTCTAGTTGCGCGGGACGGCGTCTTATTTCACGCTCCGTCAGTTGCAGTCAGAACTAAGGCCGCCGATTCGCGTGGCCCTTAAATAGGTCGCGACACGTCAAATTACCACCCTAAACTGAAAATATTATGCTAGCGCTTTAGATTCTAACCAAGCAGACCTTTACTTTTCTCGCTAGCATGTACTTAATTAACTCACAACGTACTTGCTTTGTCTCACATATAAAATTGCCGCCGATCAAAATGACGTAACAAAATCTATACACGACAGGGTAGGCAGGGGCTATGTCCTCTCTCTTTCCTTGTCTAAGGATACATTTGCATCCAAACAGATTTCTAACAAGCACTTTTAGTAATTTTAGTAAACATTCAGCAACTTTCAGCTTGACGGTCGTTGTCCATCCTTGCCTCTCTCGATGTATTCTTTCACTGATTGCCTATACAGGGTGTTTCTAAATATCATGTACATACGGAAGGGGGCAATTCTTTGGCCCATTTTAAGAAAAAAACTTCATATGAACGTATGTCGTAAACGTCCTAACTTTTGAGATAGAGGGCGTTGAAGTTCATTTTTTTAAATTGAATTTTGGCTACATCTCCCGTAATAATCAAGCTGCTGAACTGAAATTTGGCACTGCTATGTTTTTGGGGATGGATAATAAGCTGAAAATGTCAATTTCAGCGTATCTCACAGAGGGCGCCACTTGCGCTGTTTTTTGATCACGCTTTTGCGCGTAACTTTTTTGAGGTTATCTTTTTGGTCCTGCAGGTCCATCATCTATTTCAAGAAAACCAATGGTGTTTTGACCAATGCCCATTTGGCATTTTTTCATCATTTTGAATGTACAGTCGATCTGTAACGCTTGAAAGCGGTAGGTAAAAATTTTATGTTTCGAATATTGGAATCAACACGTGTTTTGGAGAAAATTTTGGCAATTTCAAAGCAAACGGTTGATTTAATCGTTATGAAACAAGAGTACCTTTTTCTTGCAGAATGAAAAGATGCACTAAAATCTCAAATCTCAAAAGTTAGGACGTTTACGAAATACGTTCATATGAAGTTTTTTTCTTAAAATGGGCCAAAGAATTACCCCCTTCCGTATGTACATGATATTTAGGAACACCCTGTATAATAAAATTTGTGAATGATATCTAATAAGTTATTAAAATTTCAAAATCGAACTTTTATTCTTTTGCTCTTTTACTAAGCTCAGATTCATTAAGAATAGGTTTTGACTAACACAAAGGAGGGAAACGCTTAATGCTCTGGATTTCAGGAAATCTTATTTCTTTGCAAATTACTCATTTTCAAAAGTGCAAAAATTACTGGTTTATTTTAAACATGTACCTACTAAACAAAAATTATAATATAAAATATTTTAGTAACATTTAAATCTTTTATTTACAGTTCTTTGAGGCTTTTCTAAAAGTAAACAAATGAGAATTAACATTTAAATAAGAGTTGCTTTGGCACTAATATACAATAATAATTACCGAAATTTGTTGCAAAAATTGATTGATGATTGTGATTATTGTTTACTTTTGGGAAATCCACCCAAAAGAATGCGATACTCTCTGTAATAATGAATTTTAAAATGTTAATATTATATTAGTATTAAAAGAAGAAAATAGTTCCTGTCAGCTGGAGCTAGCTATATTTCGGTAAGTACCTAATAATAGAATGTAATTTTTTTTGTATTATTACAACATTTTGTTCAAAACCAATTTATAGTATATTTTAGGTAAAAAACATAGGTAGGTACTGTATCTATCACCTGAATAACCGATTAGTGTTTCTGTGCAAATGATAAATAATTATTTGAGTTTTTATAGTATTAACAAATACATTCGTTAATTCGACGCACAGTGATGTAAAGTGTTTTACAATTAAAAAACACGTTCATTAATTCAATGTTAAGTTTTTATAATATTAACAAATACATTCTTTAATTCAGTGCTCAGTGTTCAATGTAAAATAAGTGTTCATAATGTATAATAACCGCATTCATCAATACGATGTACAGAATTCATACTCTTAAAACAAACGTTACCTAATTGTTTTAATGTAGGCAGTTTTTAAAGTTAACAAATAGCGTCAATTCGTTCGTAATATCAATAAATATCTACATTGATATGAAAATTAACGTATATACAGATATTTATAATATTAACAATCCTTTACGCTGAACAAATATTAATAAACATTTTGTTGGTTAAACGAACGTTTTTATTTACGTACCTTTTTCGTTCAGTGTGTAAATCTATAAGAGCAAGTGGATATATGACGTGGATGCTGCAAATTAAATAAATTCATTGTTTTGTTTTCCGTGTTTACTGTTTTATAAAGGTATAAGGTAAAATTAGAGGATATTTTGAAATTTCAAAGGCAGGGCCACGGATTGGTTTCAAGAAATCAATGTGAAATATTCGAAAAATCAAAATATACCTACCCTAATTTTTGCCTCCAGTGTATGAACAAATAAAAAACACGAGCTTTCTGTTTAGCACATGAATTGTTCAACAGAACTAGCATTTTTAGGCGAGGTTAGTCTAATTACCGCTAGTAAAATTCCACGTAGGTACCGGCAAAACATTATTAAACGTAGCCATTAAACGTAACGAAGCCGTGGAAAAATAGATGTATTTTAAAAAGAATAATAAACGGCATAAAATTTTGTTTCAAACTAGAATTAGCACGACGAAAAAGAAGACTCCCAGAATCGTGGTAGTTTTCTAGAATTAATCAATTTTACATCAGAGTTAGATTCTGATATGAAAGAACATTTAAAAAGTTCTACAGTATTCATGGGTAGTACATTAAAAATGGTGCGATATGAAATTTTGAACAGCATTCTGGAAGTTTATCGCCAAGAAATTCGGGAGCAAATAAATAAAACAGACTTTTCGACCTTACAGTGTGATGTAGCAATTGACATTTCGAATCATTATCGAATGATTTAGATATTTACATGACATATATTTTTGCGATATTAACTTTTTAAAAAAATGCAAGAAAACAGAGAACTATTGTTCTATGCACTTTTTACATTAATTATGCTGCTAAAGTATAAATGAACTCACTTGTAACACAGTGATATACTGGGCGCGATCTGTTTCATAGCATTTACCACGCTCTGCTACTGGTAAAAATACCAGACTTATTAGCAGAAATCACACGTATAAAATTCAAAGGTTTTTATGCGGTCGACGTCGACCTCGCCAAGGAGGCAGCCAATAAGAAAGCGAGCGTAGCGATTTGATTGGTCGGCGTTTCGGAGATCCACGGAGCAGGTGTCGACGTGGGCCAGTTAGGCCAGTATAACCAGTGCCGTGCACGGAAATAAGGACTGCCCTTTATTTTACAGACTTTGGTTTTGTGTATAGATTTTTGTGTGGTGTTGTTTTGTGTGTAACAAAATTATTGGTTTGCTTTGGTTTGAATTATTGCAACGTTTATTTTATTCTTTTTTAGAGCATTTAAATACAATTTTTATAATATTATTAAGCCGGGCGCTGCCTAAGACTCGGTCTTGTTTTACAAAGCAAACGCCGCCCGCAAGCGATTTTATGCTGTTCCAAGTGATTTCATTTATACCATACCCACCTCGGTACTCACCTATGTTTTTAATTGATCACGACTTTTCTTTTTTCTTTTCAAAACATATCCCTCAGGAGCCGCCACTGGTCGGCACCGTCGCAATAACAAGGCCCGCCAGCTGATAGCGATGAGTCATCCAAGGGAGGTGAGCCTAAGGCGCCAAATTCAAATTTCAAGGTGTTAACTTGTTAAATTTGGTAAAAAAAAACAATTTAAAATGATTGTTTACATATATAGCTCATGGTTTTACAACACGGATAATAATCTACGAGAGTGAAAGTCACATTTTCAAGGGGTTTTGGTGTATTTAGATATCTACCGGTAAAATTTTCGTAAATGCCAATTATTTCTTATTTGTCTGCCTAGATTCAACTAAATTCGAATAAATAAAACCATAAAACTTACTGATTTCAAGGTGGTTACGTTTAATCACGTAAAATTGTTAGGTATAACACTCTCCAACAGTCCAAACCAAAATCCTGGAAAACCGTGTAAGAACAAAATCTCTTTTGATGGCCTTAAACCGCTTTTTCCTTAAAATGGGGTCTTTATGGAGGAAAAAGCGGGCACATTAGTACCGCCTTTGTAGTTTCCCTTGCAGTTGGGAACGGAACACGTCCACGGCATGATTTAAATTAGCCCGAAACTATAGACACAACCTAAAACCTATAAACTTAAATTGAACTTTAATCACTTTATTCTGAACCACTGCTGTTTTACCACCTTATTAATAAAACTCCACGTCCTATATTACTAAAAAACACAGTCCAACACACAACAAACGTTCTTTAAAACAGGAAAATCGCCAGACAAGTAAACAAACAACTTCAAAAAGCAAGCTCCCGACCTCCCTGTGATGACCGAGGCCAACGATAAAGACAGGCCACGGCGCTAACGCATAATCGCGTAGTCACGTGACCAACTTAGTGCATATAATGAAAGGCATTTTTGGAGATAAGTAGAAAAAACAAATTTCGTAACAATTTGGCAAGTTTTCTCTCATCTATTACATTATTGGTTTTGTGCATCCAAGCTTTCTCTAATTGTTTTTTCAAAATTTTCAACCTGCCTCAGCACTGCACTCACAATATTTTGGCACTTCTCAAAAATTGTTGGGACATCACCTTCCTTTAGCTTAGGTGATATTCTCTATAGGTATTTTCCTCCCACAACACAAAATTGAAAAAAAAGAACGGAGAATTACCTATACCTTTCATCACCGGCACTTTTAGATGCTGCCCTTTCTCTGTAAACACAAATTTGCCTAAACTACAATATAATAAATCTTGATTGACTAAACCGACAGGATTTTTTGTTCGTCCGTTATGCGAGCCGCTCGAACGGGCAATCAATCCTAGTCAAATCGACCCGGCTCGTCATTTTTTTATATAAGGAGCTTTAGCTCTAGCCCCCCCTTAAGTGCATATTAATCAATACCGATGAAGTCGAATAAAGAGACGTTTTTGGGTCGCTCCACATTTTGATTTATCGTCCGCCATATCGACTATCCTTCCGCAATTTTAATTTGCTCTCCGGGACGGGAAATTATCTTTTATAAAGGGCCGGACTTGGCGTTTCTGGAATATTCTAGGAACATAAACTTTAACTATTACAAAGTGTTTAATTTTAAAGTAATGTAGAAAACTACTGTTTATTTTTAAAAGTTCCATTGCCACTTTTGTGCTAATTATTAAACATTGGCTTATAATTATTTCCCTTCAAGTAACCACTTTCGTTTTGGCACAATTTGAATTTTTACACGGGCGAATACATGCCTTTTGTGTAAAATGTACCCTTTTCCATATAAAAATTTTTCGATACCTGGTGTTTCATAATACGGTTTTTTACCCATATACAGAGTGTTTACTAAACATATGGCAAAAATTCAAGGCGTTATTCCCTGGGTTATCTTAAGTATATTTTGTTCCATTGACGATAAAATCATTATTCCAATCAAAGATACAGGTTGATTAAGCTTTCAAAAAAATATATTATTATTATCTCGACTTAGCCAAAAGGCATTCGCACTCCCTCTACGGGGAACATTCACTCAGATCCCGGGTATCCCGGATACCAAAAGGATCTGGCTCGGACGAGACCCTTGCCATGTTATCGGGCCTTAGGTGACATTGATGTTGTTGGATGATCCTGCATTCCCCATGAATTTCCTGACGGTTCGGGCTGTCGCAAGTAGTACCGCTTTCTGCATGGACCTGTAAAGACTATCAGTTAGACCCAGCTCCTTGATGTTTCTCAGCAAACTTTTTGGTATAACACCAGTTGTTGACATGATGATTGGAATCGTCTGGACGTTCTCCATTTCCCATTGCCTTCTAATTCGTTCTTCTAAATCTCTGTACTTCGCGATCTTCTCGACTTGCTTCACACGCAGGTTGTTGTTGTTCGGGATGGCCACATCAATCAGAGTTGTCTGCCTAGAAATTTTATCAACTATTATAAGGTCCGGTCTGTTATGGGCAACTCGTTGATCTGTCAGAACTGTACGATCCCAGTACATCTTGTAGTTGCTGTTCTCAAGAACAGGCTCAGGTGTGTAGTTGTAATATGGGACCCTCTCTGCCTGCACAAGCAGCAGCTTTTCCGCCAGTTCCTGGTGCAAGATCTTGGCAACCGAATCGTGTCGTTCCTTATATTCCGTTGATGCGAACATCTGACATCCTCCTGTTATGTGCTGGATTGTTTCTGAAGTTGGGCACCCGTATCTGCATCTGTCATCCACTACCGATGCATCTCCTACAATGAATTTTAGGTAGTTGCGAGTTGGTATAACCTGATCTTGTATGGCCAGTAGGAAGCCTTCCGTCTCGGGGAACATTCGTCCCGAGGTCAGCCAATAGTTCGACGCTAACTTGTCGACATGTTCCTGGTTAACCTCATTAGGATGCCTCCCGTGCAGCGGCTTCCCCAACCACCTCTGTAGTTTATCGTTGTCGGTTCGGTGGTGATTTTGATGCTCGTGTTCCGTCAGACGTAGCGGTGTTGAGACGTCTGCTCCGCATATAGCCCTATGTAGTGTGGAGCTGTTGGCCTGCCTGTAGAAATAATTACGCAGATTTAATATTTGTTGGTCCAATTGCTTGCTGAGATCTGCCAATCCTCTTCCTCCTAGTTGACGTGGCAGAGTTGTTCTTTCTACGGCGCTACGGGGATGATGTTTATGAGCTTTTGTCAGTAGTGTCCTAACTTTTCGTTGCAGGTTGTTGATGTCCGTGTTGGTCCAATTCACTATTCCGAACGAATAGCTTCATTGTTCGATGGTCTATCCTTTGAGCTTGTTTCATCCCGAGATACTTGTATGTATCTCCCTTGCTCATTGCTTCGATCTCCTGGCCGTCCTGCATCTCGTGTGCGCTTTGTTCGAGCTTTCCCCGGATGATATTAAGGGTGCGGCACTTGTCCAGTCCAAACAGCATTCCGATGTCCCTGGAGAACTCCTCTACAATTTTAAGCAATTGCGTTAGTTGGTTTTTGGTTGCTGCGATCAGTTTTAAATCATCCATATATAATAGGTGATTCAACTTGATCGCTTCTGCGTTGTTGCTTTTGATAGCGAAGCCATATTTTGTAGAGTTCAACCGATGTGATAGAGGGTTCATCGCCATGCAGAACCACAGTGGACTGAGTGAATCTCCTTGGAAAATCCCTCTTCGGATGTTGATTGTGTCGGTCTCGATGTTACTGTCTGCGGTTCTGAGTTGTACCTTAGTGCGCCAGGTTGTCATAACGTGTTCTAAAAAGGAAACTGTATGATGATCTATTTTATACAGCTTTAAGATACCTGTGAGCCAGTCGTGAGGTACGGAATCAAATGCTTTTTTGTAGTCCACATAAGCCATGTGGAGGTTTCGTTGCTTGGAATGAGCCTGGTTGCAGATGACAGAGTCTATGATGAGTTGCTCTTTGCATCCCATTGCGCCCTTCGAGCAGCCCTTCTGCTGCATTGCAATGATGTTGTTCCGCTCGCAGTGAGCATATATTCGCTGCGTAAGGCAAGATGTGATTATCTTGTACAGCGTAGGCAAGCAGGTTATTGGGCGGTACTTGGCAGGGTTATCCGTATTCCGCTGGTCTTTTGGTAACAGGTAGGTTGCACCCTGTGTAAGAAACAATGGCATTTTCAGAGGATCGAGCAAGACTTCATTAATTAAGGTAGTTATCTGTTCATGCGTGCACCACAACTTCTTAATCCAATAATTTTGGAGATGATCTGGACCTGGTGCCTTCCAGTTGTGGGAATTCTTGACGACATCGGAGACCTCAGCGGTTGTGAATTGCTCGTGTTGCATCTGGCTATAGTTCCGGCCCATCTCGCGTTCTTCGCTGATCCAGCTTGCACTGACATTGTATGTACCTGGTGTGGCAAGTTGATTTCTCCAGAAACCGTCGACCTGTTCTCTGCTAGGGTAACTCGCATTTGTGGCATCGGCGCTAGAATTAAAAGCACGGTAGAAACCCTTTTCTGATCTTTCAAAGAGTTTGTTGTCTCGTTTCCTGTTGTTACTAGCCTTGTATCTCCTCAGACGCCCTGCGAAAACAGAAAGTTTTTGTTTTAATGTGTCAAGACATTGTTGAGCAGTGATGTTCGCGGGGTCATGCCGAGAATGCATTTGGGTGCGGCTCATTATTGCCTGCACCGCCCTCTGGATCCTTCTAGTTCTAACTCCTCTGATATATTCCGTCACTTGTCCTATGTCTTTACGGAGACTCTCGATCTTCCGAGTTAGTCGCATTTCCCATTGAGCCATTCGTGGTTCTGGTCTTGCACGATTCAACTCTTGGGCCGTTCGGATCTTGGCACCCATTACAGTGGTGACTGCCGTTGCGGCACAGTAGATTAACATGTGCATATGTTCTAATGTTGGTGTCACTGAAACATAGTTTGGTAAAATTCGTGTGTTCATAAGATCGAGCACGATCGCAAGTTTCCTGGAAGAATTTAATCTTGGTAGCGGTGGCCTGCTCAGTGGGTCTGTGCCTTCGTATCGCAATACTGCCTGTCTCATATGTGCGTTTAAGCCTTCAAAATGTTCTTCGTTAACCGATTCCAGACTCTCGGTTGTTGGTTCTACCGTTTCGGCTTCTAGTTGTTGTCCAGGCGCTTGAAGTTCCCCATTGTTGTTGTTGTCATCTATATCTATGTGTTCGCCGTGGATCTCTAGCTCAACTTCCCGTTTGATAGCGTTAAGTCGCGTTTCTGGAATTCGGTTATTTCTTAGAATAGTTCGATACTGATCTGACACTCTTTGTTCAGACACTTGCATGTGTGGAAACTCCCTGCAGAACTCGGCATGCAGTTGTTGTCGGTAGCCGATCATCTCTTGTCCTAAGTTTGTCACCCTGTAAAAAATACGCATAATCGATTCATTCATGGACACAGTCCATTTCATGCGTCGTCGTTGTAATCCCGCCTCTGTGAACGCTGGCTGAAGTTCCCGCGCAGCACCTTCGGTGGGTGGAACCCTAGTTCTCGTTTGGCTCCCATGTTGTAGATGTTCGTGTAGTTGTTGGGCTGTAGCTGTTTGTGCAACAGGGGCCCGCCTCATCAGCGCCCTGTCACCTATTATTATTATATCGACTTAGCCAAAAGGCATTCGCACTCCCTCTACGGGGAACATTCACTCAGATCCCGGGCATCCCGGATACCAAAAGGATCTGGCTCGGACGAGACCCTTGCCATGTTATCGGGCCCTAGGTGACATTGATGTTCTTGGACGATCCTGCATTCCCCATGAATTTCCTGACGGTTCGGGCTGTCGCAAGTAGTACCGCTTTCTGCATGGACCTGTAAAGACTATCAGTTAGATTCAGCTCCTTGATGTTTCTCAGCAAACTTTTTGGTATAACACCAGTTGTTGACATGATGATTGGAATCGTCTGGACGTTCTCCATTTCCCATTGCCTTCTAATTCGTTCTTCTAAGTCTCTGTACTTCGCGATCTTCTCGACTTGCTTCACACGCAGGTTGTTGTTGTTCGGGATGGCCACATCAATCAGAGTTGTCTTCCTAGAAATTTTATCAACTATTATAAGGTCCGGTCTGTTATGGGCAACTCGTTGATCAGTCAGAACTGTACGATCCCAGTACATCTTGTAGTTGCTGTTCTCAAGAACAGGCTCAGGTGTGTAGTTGTAATATGGGACCCTTTCTGTCTGCACAAGCAGCAGCTTTTCCGCCAGTTCCCGGTGCAAGATCTTGGCAACCGAATCGTGTCGTTCCTTATATTCCGTTGATGCGAACATCTGACATCCTCCTGTTATGTGCTGGATTGTTTCTGAAGTTGGGCACCCGTATCTGCATCTGTCATCCACTACCGATGCATCTCCTACAATGAATTTTAGGTAGTTGCGAGTTGGTATAACCTGATCTTGTATGGCCAGTAGGAAGCCTTCCGTCTCGGGGAACATTCGTCCCGAGGTCAGCCAATAGTTCGACGCTAACTTGTCGACATGTTCCTGGTTAACCTCATTAGGATGTCTCCCGTGCAGCGGCTTCCCCAACCACCTCTGTAGTTTATCGTTGTCGGTTCGGTGGTGATTTTGACGCTCGTGTTCCGTCAGACGTAGCGGTGTTGAGACGTCTGCTCCGCATATAGCCCTATGTAGTGTGGAGCTGTTGGCCTGCCTGTAGAAATAATTACGCAGATTTAATATTTGTTGGTCCAATTGCTTGCTGAGATCTGCCAATCCTCTTCCTCCTAGTTGACGTGGCAGAGTTGTTCTTTCTACGGCGCTACGGGGATGATGTTTATGAGCTTTTGTCAGTAGTGTCCTAACTTTTCGTTGCAGGTTGTTGATGTCCGTGTTGGTCCAATTCACTATTCCGAACGAATAGCTGAGTACAGAGCACGCATACGTGTTCAGGGCCTTAAACAAATTCCTGCTGTTAAGATCAGTTCGCACTACTTGTCTTACTCTCTTGATGAATTCATTCGTTAAATCAGTCTTCATTGTTCGATGGTCTATCCTTTGAGCTTGTTTCATCCCGAGATACTTGTATGTATCTCCCTTGCTCATTGCTTCGATCTCCTGGCCGTCCTGCATCTCGTGTGCGCTTTGTTCGAGCTTTCCCCGGATGATATTAAGGGTGCGGCACTTGTCCAGTCCAAACAGCATTCCGATGTCCCTGGAGAACTCCTCTACAATTTTAAGCATTTGCGTTAGTTGGTTTTTGGTTGCGGCGATCAGTTTTAAATCATCCATATATAATAGGTGATTCAACTTGATCGCTTCTGCGTTGTTGCTTTTGATAGCGAAGCCATATTTTGTAGAGTTCAACCGATGTGATAGAGGGTTCATCGCCATGCAGAACCACAGTGGACTGAGTGAATCTCCTTGGAAAATCCCTCTTCGGATGTTGATTATGTCGGTCTCGATGTTACTGTCTGCGGTTCTGAGTTGTATCTTAGTGCGCCAGGTTGTCATAACGTGTTCTAAAAAGGAAACTGTATGATGATCTATTTTATACAGCTTTAAGATACCTGTGAGCCAGTCGTGAGGTACGGAATCAAATGCTTTTTTGTAGTCCACATAAGCCATGTGGAGGTTTCGTTGCTTGGAATGAGCCTGGTTGCAGATGACAGAGTCTATGATGAGTTGCTCTTTGCATCCCATTGCGCCCTTCGAGCAGCCCTTCTGCTGCATTGCAATGATGTTGTTCCGCTCGCAGTGAGCATATACTCGCTGCGTAAGGCAAGATGTGATTATCTTGTAAAGCGTAGGCAAGCAGGTTATTGGGCGGTACTTGGCAGGGTTATCCGTATTCCGCTGGTCTTTTGGTAACAGGTAAGTTGCACCCTGTGTAAGAAACAATGGCATTTTCAGAGGATCGAGCAAGACTTCATTAATTAAGGTAGTTATTTGTTCATGCGTGCACCACAACTTCTTAATC
This sequence comes from Pseudeuparius sepicola, assembly GCA_963920635.1. Taxonomy (NCBI): domain Eukaryota; kingdom Metazoa; phylum Arthropoda; class Insecta; order Coleoptera; family Anthribidae; genus Pseudeuparius; species Pseudeuparius sepicola. The sequence goes on along the minus strand of OY987300.1, from coordinate 10,337,270 downwards.
CAATAATTTTGGAGATGATCTGGACCTTATTATTATTATTATTATCTCGACTTAGCCAAAAGGCATTCGCACTCCCTCTACGGGGAACATTCACTCAGATCCCGGGCATCCCGGATACCAAAAGGATCTGGCTCGGACGAGACCCTTGCCATGTTATCGGGCCCTAGGTGACATTGATGTTCTTGGACGATCCTGCATTCCCCATGAATTTCCTGACGGTTCGGGCTGTCGCAAGTAGTACCGCTTTCTGCATGGACCTGTAAAGACTATCAGTTAGATTCAGCTCCTTGATGTTTCTCAGCAAACTTTTTGGTATAACACCAGTTGTTGACACGATGATTGGAATCGTCTGGACGTTCTCCATTTCCCATTGCCTTCTAATTCGTTCTTCTAAGTCTCTGTACTTCGCGATCTTCTCGACTTGCTTCACACGCAGGTTGTTGTTGTTCGGGATGGCCACATCAATCAGAGTTGTCTTCCTAGAAATTTTATCAACTATTATAAGGTCCGGTCTGTTATGGGCAACTCGTTGATCAGTCAGAACTGTACGATCCCAGTACATCTTGTAGTTGCTGTTCTCAAGAACAGGCTCAGGTGTGTAGTTGTAATATGGGACCCTTTCTGTCTGCACAAGCAGCAGCTTTTCCGCCAGTTCCCGGTGCAAGATCTTGGCAACCGAATCGTGTCGTTCCTTATATTCCGTTGATGCGAACATCTGACATCCTCCTGTTATGTGCTGGATTGTTTCTGAAGTTGGGCACCCGTATCTGCATCTGTCATGCACTACCGATGCATCTCCTACAATGAATTTTAGGTAGTTGCGAGTTGGTATAACCTGATCTTGTATGGCCAGTAGGAAGCCTTCCGTCTCGGGGAACATTCGTCCCGAGGTCAGCCAATAGTTCGACGCTAACTTGTCGACATGTTCCTGGTTAACCTCATTAGGATGTCTCCCGTGCAGCGGCTTCCCCAACCACCTCTGTAGTTTATCGTTGTCGGTTCGGTGGTGATTTTGACGCTCGTGTTCCGTCAGACGTAGCGGTGTTGAGACGTCTGCTCCGCATATAGCCCTATGTAGTGTGGAGCTGTTGGCCTGCCTGTAGAAATAATTACGCAGATTTAATATTTGTTGGTCCAATTGCTTGCTGAGATCTGCCAATCCTCTTCCTCCTAGTTGACGTGGCAGAGTTGTTCTTTCTACGGCGCTACGGGGATGATGTTTATGAGCTTTTGTCAGTAGTGTCCTAACTTTTCGTTGCAGGTTGTTGATGTCCGTGTTGGTCCAATTCACTATTCCGAACGAATAGCTGAGTACAGAGCACGCATACGTGTTCAGGGCCTTAAACAAATTCCTGCTGTTAAGATCAGTTCGCACTACTTGTCTTACTCTCTTGATGAATTCATTCGTTAAATCAGTCTTCATTGTTCGATGGTCTATCCTTTGAGCTTGTTTCATCCCGAGATACTTGTATGTATCTCCCTTGCTCATTGCTTCGATCTCCTGGCCGTCATGCATCTCGTGTGCGCTTTGTTCGAGCTTTCCCCGGATGATATTAAGGGTGCGGCACTTGTCCAGTCCAAACAGCATTCCGATGTCCCTGGAGAACTCCTCTACAATTTTAAGCATTTGCGTTAGTTGGTTTTTGGTTGCGGCGATCAGTTTTAAATCATCCATATATAATAGGTGATTCAACTTGATCGCTTCTGCGTTGTTGCTTTTGATAGCGAAGCCATATTTTGTAGAGTTCAACCGATGTGATAGAGGGTTCATCGCCATGCAGAACCACAGTGGACTGAGTGAATCTCCTTGGAAAATCCCTCTTCGGATGTTGATTGTGTCGGTCTCGATGTTACTGTCTGCGGTTCTGAGTTGTATCTTAGTGCGCCAGGTTGTCATAACGTGTTCTAAAAAGGAAACTGTATGATGATCTATTTTATACAGCTTTAAGATACCTGTGAGCCAGTCGTGAGGTACGGAATCAAATGCTTTTTTGTAGTCCACATAAGCCATGTGGAGGTTTCGTTGCTTGGAATGAGCCTGGTTGCAGATGACAGAGTCTATGATGAGTTGCTCTTTGCATCCCATTGCGCCCTTCGAGCAGCCCTTCTGCTGCATTGCAATTATGTTGTTCCGCTCGCAGTGAGCATATATTCGCTGCGTAAGGCAAGATGTGATTATCTTGTAAAGCGTAGGCAAGCAGGTTATTGGGCGGTACTTGGCAGGGTTATCCGTATTCCGCTGGTCTTTTGGTAACAGGTAAGTTGCACCCTGTGTAAGAAACAATGGCATTTTCAGAGAATCGAGCAAGACTTCATTAATTAAGGTAGTTATTTGTTCATGCGTGCACCACAACTTCTTAATCCAATAATTTTGGAGATGATCTGGACCTGGTGCCTTCCAGTTGTGGGAATTCTTGATGACATCGGAGACCTCAGCGGTTGTGAATTGCTCGTGTTGCATCTGGCTATAGTTCCGGCCCATCTCGCGTTCTTCGCTGATCCAGCTTGCACTGACATTGTATGGACCTGGTGTGGCAAGTTGATTTCTCCAGAAACCGTCGACCTGTTCTCTGCTAGGGTAACTCGCATTTGTGGCATCGGCGCTAGAATTAAAAGCACGGTAGAAACCCTTTTCTGATCGTTCAAAGAGTTTGTTGTCTCGTTTCCTGCTGTTACTAGCCTTGTATCTCCTCAGACGCCCAGCGAAAACAGAAAGTTTTTGTTTTAATGTGTCAAGACATTGTTGAGCAGTGATGTTCGCGGGGTCATGCCGAGAATGCATTTGGGTGCGGCTCATTACTGCCTGCACCGCCCTCTGGATCCTTCTAGTTCTAACTCCTCTGATATATTCCGTCACTTGTCCTATGTCTTTACGGAGACTCTCGATCTTCCGATTTAGTCGCATTTCCCATTGAGCCATTCGTGGTTCTGGTCTTGCACGATTCAACTCTTGGGCCGTTCGGATCTTGGCACCCATTACAGTGATGACTGCCGTTGCGGCACAGTAGATTAACATGTGCATACGTTCTAATGTTGGTGTCACTGAAACATAGCTTGGTAAAATTCTTGTGTTCATAAGATCGAGCACGATCGCAAGTTTCCTGGAAGAATTTAATCTTGGTAGCGGTGGCCTGCTAAGTGGGTCTGTGCCTTCGTATCGCAATACTGCCTGTCTCATATGTGTGTCCAAGCCTTCAAAATGTTCTTCGTTAACCGATTCCAGCCTCTCGGTTGTTGGTTCTACCGTTTCGGCTTCTAGTTGTTGTCCAGGCTCTTGAAGTTCCCCATTGTTGTTGTTGTCATCTATGTCTATGTGTTCGCCGTGGATCTCTAGCTCAACTTCCCGTTTGATAGCGTTAAGTCGCGTTTCTGGAATTCGGTTATTTCTTAGAATAGTTCGATACTGATCTGACACTCTTTGTTCAGACACTTGCATGTGTGGAAACTCCCTGCAGAACTCGGCATGCAGTTGTTGTCGGTAGCCGATAATCTCTTGTCCTAAGTTTGTCACCCTGTAAAAAATACGCATAATCGATTCATTCATGGACACAGTCCATTTCATGCGTCGTCGTTGTAATCCCGCCTCTGTGAACGCTGGCTGAAGTTCCCGCGCAGCACCTTCGGTGGGTGGAACCCTAGTTCTCGTTTGGCTCCCATGTTGTAGATGTTCGTGTTGTTGTTGGGCTGTAGCTGTTTGTGCAACAGGGGCCCGCCTCATCAGCGCCCTGTCACCGACGTCCCGCTCGCTGTCATGCCCAGCGCCGGCTCCAGACATGCCCTGGCGATCCCCAGGCAGCGGCCCTATGACAATCATCCTATCATTCTCCATTCCATAGTTTTCTCCCGTAACGTGGGAGTGACGGCCCGCGGTCGCCTTTTACGACTCGCGGAGCCACGATAGGAGTATTCTAACCCGCTACCCATACGGGTCAACTAGGATAACGCGGGATCGTTACTCCCGAGGATCTGCCCCTGTCACCGGCCAAACCCCTCCTTGCGTTAACTGGGAAACACGGGATCGTTACACCCGAGGATCTGCCCCTCTCACAGGCTAGACCCATCCCTGTGTAACTGGGAGTCGCGGGATTGTCACCCCCGAGGATCAGCCCCCGTCACCGGCTAGACCCCTCCCTGCGCAACTGGATATCGCGGGATTGTCACACCCGTAGGTCTGCCCCTGTCACAGGCCAAGCCTCTCCATGCGTAACTGGGAATCGCGGGATCGTTACACCCGTGAATCTGCCCCTCTCACAGGCCAGACTCATCCCTGCGTATTTATTATTATTATTATTATTATTATTATTATTATTATCTCGACTTAGCCAAAAGGCATTCGCACTCCCTCTACGGGGAACATTCACTCAGATCCCGGGTATCCCGGATACCAAAAGGATCTGGCTCGGACGAGACCCTTGCCATGTTATCGGGCCTTAGGTGACATTGATGTTGTTGGACGTTCCTGCACTCCCCATGAATTTCCTGACGGTTCGGGCTGTCGCAAGTAGTACCGCTTTCTGCATGGACCTGTAAAGACTATCAGTTAGACCCAGCTCCTTGATGTTTCTCAGCAAACTTTTTGGTATAACACCAGTTGTTGACATGATGATTGGAATCGTCTGGATGTTCTCCATTTCCCATTGCCTTCTAATTCGTTCTTCTAAATCTCTGTACTTCGCGATCTTCTCGACTTGCTTCACACGCAGGTTGTTGTTGTTCGGGATGGCCACATCAATCAGAGTTGTCTGCCTAGAAATTTTATCAACTATTATAAGGTCCGGTCTGTTATGGGCAACTCGTTGATCAGTCAGAACTGTACGATCCCAGTACATCTTGTAGTTTCTGTTCTCAAGAACAGGCTCAGGTGTGTAGTTGTAATATGGGACCCTCTCTGCCTGCACAAGCAGCAGCTTTTCCGCCAGTTCCTGGTGCAAGATCTTGGCAACCGAATCGTGTCGTTCCTTATATTCCGTTGATGCGAACATCTGACATCCTCCTGTTATGTGCTGGATTGTTTCTGAAGTTGGGCACCCGTATCTGCATCTGTCATCCACTACCGATGCATCTCCTACAATGAATTTTAGGTAGTTGCGAGTTGGTATAACCTGATCTTGTATGGCCAGTAGGAAGCCTTCAGTCTCGGGGAACATTCGTCCCGAGGTCAGCCAATAGTTCGACGCTAACTTGTCGACATGTTCCTGGTTAACCTCATTAGGATGCCTCCCGTGCAGCGGCTTCCCCAACCACCTCTGTAGTTTATCGTTGTCGGTTCGGTGGTGATTTTGACGCTCGTGTTCCGTCAGACGTAGCGGTGTTGAGACGCCTGCTCCGCATATAGCCCTATGTAGTGTGGAGCTGTTGGCCTGCCTGTAGAAATAATTACGCAGATTTAATATTTGTTGGTCCAATTGCTTGCTGAGATCTGCCAATCCTCTTCCTCCTAGTTGACGTGGCAGAGTTGTTCTTTCTACGGCGCTACGGGGATGATGTTTATGAGCTTTTGTCAGTAGTGTCCTAACTTTTCGTTGCAGGTTGTTGATGTCAGTGTTGGTCCAATTCACTATTCCGAACGAATAGCTGAGTACAGAGCACGCATACGTATTCAGGGCCTTAAACAAATTCCTGCTGTTAAGATCAGTTCGCACTACTTGTCTTACTCTCTTGATGAATTCATTCGTTAAATCAGTCTTCATTGTTCGATGGTCTATCCTTTGAGCTTGTTTCATCCCGAGATACTTGTATGTATCTCCCTTGCTCATTGCTTCGATCTCCTGGCCGTCCTGCATCTCGTGTGCGCTTTGTTCGAGCTTTCCCCGGATGATATTAAGGGTGCGGCACTTGTCCAGTCCAAACAGCATTCCGATGTCCCTGGAGAACTCCTCTACAATTTTAAGCATTTGCGTTAGTTGGTTTTTGGTTGCGGCGATCAGTTTTAAATCATCCATATATAATAGGTGATTCAACTTGATCGCTTCTGCGTTGTTGCTTTTGATAGCGAAGCCGTATTTTGTAGAGTTCAACCGATGTGATAGAGGGTTCATCGCCATGCAGAACCACAGTGGACTGAGTGAATCTCCTTGGAAAATCCCTCTTCGGATGTTGATTGTGTCGGTCTCGATGTTACTGTCTGCGGTTCTGAGTTGTATCTTAGTGCGCCAGGTTGTCATAACGTGTTCTAAAAAGGAAACTGTATGATGATCTATTTTATACAGCTTTAAGATACCTGTGAGCCAGTCGTGAGGTACGGAATCAAATGCTTTTTTGTAGTCCACATAGGCCATGTGGAGGTTTCGTTGCTTGGAATGAGCCTGGTTGCAGATGACAGAGTCTATGATGAGTTGCTCTTTGCATCCCATTGCGCCCTTCGAGCAGCCCTTCTGCTGCATTGCAATGATGTTGTTCCGCTCGCAGTGAGCATATATTCGCTGCGTAAGGCAAGATGTGATTATCTTGTACAGCGTAGGCAAGCAGGTTATTGGGCGGTACTTGGCAGGGTTATCCGTATTCCGCTGGTCTTTTGGTAACAGGTAGGTTGCACCCTGTGTAAGAAACAATGGCATTTTCAGAGGATCGAGCAAGACTTCATTAATTAAGGTAGTTATCTGTTCATGCGTGCACCACAACTTCTTAATCCAATAATTTTGGAGATGATCTGGACCTGGTGCCTTCCAGTTGTGGGAATTCTTGATGACATCGGAGACCTCAGCGGTTGTGAATTGCTCGTGTTGCATCTGGCTATAGTTCCGGCCCATCTCGCGTTCTTCGCTGATCCAGCTTGCACTGACATTGTATGGACCTGGTGTGGCAAGTTGATTTCTCCAGAAACCGTCGACCTGTTCTCTGCTAGGGTAACTCGCATTTGTGGCATCGGCGCTAGAATTAAAAGCACGGTAGAAACCCTTTTCTGATCGTTCAAAGAGTTTGTTGTCTCGTTTCCTGTTGTTACTAGCCTTGTATCTCCTCAGACGCCCTGCGAAAACAGAAAGTTTTTGTTTTAATGTGTCAAGACATTGTTGAGCAGTGATGTTCGCGGGGTCATGCCGAGAATGCATTTGGGTGCGGCTCATTATTGCCTGCACCGCCCTCTGGATCCTTCTAGTTCTAACTCCTCTGATATATTCCGTCACTTGTCCTATGTCTTTACGGAGACTCTCGATCTTTCGATTTAGTCGCATTTCCCATTGAGCCATTCGTGGTTCTGGTCTTGCACGATTCAACTCTTGGGCCGTTCGGATCTTGGCACCCATTACAGTGGTGACTGCCGTTGCGGCACAGTAGATTAACATGTGCATACGTTCTAATGTTGGTGTCACTGAAACATAGTTTGGTAAAATTCGTGTGTTCATAAGATCGAGCACGATCGCAAGTTTCCTGGAAGAATTTAATCTGGGTAGCGGTGGCCTGCTCAGTGGGTCTGTGCCTTCGTATCGCAATACTGCCTGTCTCATATGTGCGTTTAAGCCTTCAAAATGTTCTTCGTTAACCGATTCCAGACTCTCGGTTGTTGGTTCTACCGTTTCGGCTTCTAGTTGTTGTCCAGGCGCTTGAAGTTCCCCATTGTTGTTGTTGTCATCTATGTCTATGTGTTCGCCGTGGATCTCTAGCTCAACTTCCCGTTTGATAGCGTTAAGTCGCGTTTCTGGAATTCGGTTATTTCTTAGAATAGTTCGATACTGATCTGACACTCTTTGTTCAGACACTTGCATGTGTGGAAACTCCCTGCAGAACTCGGCATGCAGTTGTTGTCGGTAGCCGATCATCTCTTGTCCTAAGTTTGTCACCCTGTAAAAAATACGCATAATCGATTCATTCATGGACACAGTCCATTTCATGCGTCGTCGTTGTAATCCCGCCTCTGTGAACGCTGGCTGAAGTTCCCGCGCAGCACCTTCGGTGGGTGGAACCCTAGTTCTCGTTTGGCTCCCATGTTGTAGATGTTCGTGTAGTTGTTGGGCTGTAGCTGTTTGTGCAACAGGGGCCCGCCTCATCAGCGCCCTGTCACCGACGTCCCGCTCGCTGTCATGTCCAGCGCCGGCTCCAGACATGCCCTGGCGATCCCCAGGGCATTATTATTATTATTATTTTGTGCCTTAGCGCCTTTCTAGTATCAAAAATTACCTACTCCTACTTCAATTCCATTTGAAAATCATTTCGTTTACTTAAAATAATAGTTACTTCAAAGTAAAGTAAAGAGTCCAAAAAAGATGAGAAATAGGAAAAACTCCAATTTTCCGCGAAAGAGAGAGAGAGATATGAAAAAAATTAAAGACACATTTTTTGTTCCATATTGAATTGTTTATTCAACAAGATAATAAATTTTTGTATGGTACAGGGCCGTACTATTTTTTTGTTTAATTAATGGTACTGATTACCCATACCTCCGCCATTGGTTACTTTGGAGACCTGATATTAACATGTGTTATGTCACCCTATGGGGGTATTATTGTGTACCAAGTTTGGTTTAAATATTCTTATTGATTTGGAAGATGTAAACAAAAAACAATATTTTTTGAAAGCTTTATCACCCTGTATCTTCGTAACGAAGCGTTTTTGGACCCATGTTGATATGAACTTTTCGTCTTATTTTAACGAGTAAATTACGCCCCTGAAAGGGTGCCACATAGTTTTGAATCACCCTGTGTATTGCAATGCATTGACTCAATTGTTTAAGGTTGATATATATATATAGCTAACATTCAAAATACATATTACTATTGTCGAAAATCCTTTAGGAATAGCCCTATCTTCGAAACAGAGGCGTCTTTCACCAAATCGTCAAACGACAAAATAATATTCTTAAAATAACCCATTCGAACAACCCCTTGAATTTTTGCCTTATATCTACTAAACACCCCGTATACAATTAAAAATTGAAACTTGGAAAAAAATACACCTACCATGGTGTAGCAGGTGCTTTTTGGGCTAGTCAATAGTATGGTAGGTGGTAGGATTATGATAGAAAGTCACTTTAAAGATTTATTTATTAAACAAATTTTTGAAAATATACAGGTAGATATTAAATACATGACTAACATTTGAAATGCTTAAACTTTAATATTTACTTGATTTGCTTGGTAGTGGCTAGTCACTCGATTTGTAAAAATCGAAGAATAGTGAATAATCTTTTAGTCATTTGGCTAGATAATTGCTTACCTTTAGGTATAGCGTTGAAGGAAGGAATATACTTATTCTCCACTCAACGAGTATAGTCAGCGCATCCGAACAAGTCCCAAAACGGATATTTAATAAGGTTTTTTTTAGAAAATTAGAACTATTGAACTATAATTTTCTTCCGGACCTATAGCCAGAACACGACGCACATCAGAAATCCAACAAGACACTGACGAAAGTCCAAATATTCCGTTATGGTGTTTAAAAAATACACGAACGGTGTAGATGAAACACGAGCGGTATTAAAAAGACACGACCGGTGTTAAAAATAACATTCATGATTAGCACTAAAATTACAGTTTAAAGATATGTGTGTTTTTGGAAACACATTCCGTGTATTTTCAACACCAGAAGAAAGTTGGTAAAAATAATCCATTTTAATGAAAATTTGTGTATAAATTTAAATGAGTTTACCAGTAATTTTTTTTGCTTTACACGAGCAAATTTTGTACTGTGTTACTAGCAAACATGTTCAATTGCTCTTCGACGTGGAACACGATTCACGTGCACTTTTTAAACCTCCCTTTTGTTAAATAATACAACTTAAATCCGGCCTTTATGCGGACCAAGCTCGGCGGAGCTATATAACTTACAATCAGGGTGTATTGTTCGCTTACACGTGAAAGCCTTTATTTTGTAAAATTTCGCATAAAGTGCCAAGCCAGCCGTACAGATAAAGTGCTCGCTATAGGTGTTGAATATAATACGCCCATATCGCGCACAAAGAATAATATTTGTACCTTTTCCACACCGCTATTTACGTATTTATTTATCTCCGACGTGGAAAACGCAATGGGGTGTTTCGCAGCATGTTGTCGCGTTATGCGTTATGGATTTTAAGAAGACCCAATATGAAAACGTAGAATTTATTGCTGTATAAATAAAATACTTCTCTGCATCTTTGTAAATTACATTGTCGTTCTCTTTAGGGACGCAAAGATAAAATCATATATACTCTATCGTTCATAACTTTATTACAAAAAAATTCTACTGTCAGCTCGACAAGCCTGGAACCTGAGACACCTTTCAGCCGTAATAGGTATGTGTAAATCTATATCTGTACCTCAGAGCCAAACTGTATTAAGTCCAAAAACTTAGTTTTTTAGCAGTATTGTTTCTAAAAAATTAAATTTTAATTATTACTATTTTTCGGCAGCATTCTGGATAGAAATTTGTTATTTTAACTCAAAAGACCATAAAAACAACACAATAAAGCGCCGCATCGACAAGACGTGGCGTGCCGATAAAAACAATGTGAAAAATGAGGTTATGTGGACTTAACATATTAAAGGAAAGCGCCATCTATGAGGCAAATGATATCAAGGTTGATTTTTTTTTATTTGATTTGATTTTACATTTACATCTTACATTTGGTAACTTACATGTACATATCTCCTTTTATAAATTAACCAAAAATAATAATAATAATACATGAACCCATAAATAAACAAATTCCACCAGTGAATAAAATAGAAAAATTGTGTACTAAGGTAGGGATTATTTAGAAAAGTGGAAACAAGATTAATAAAATTGCATAAACAATCAAAGTATGACGATACCGTCATTAATGTTTCTTTAAACTTAGTCACTCATCTACACCTAAGCTAAACAAGCTTGTGTGTGATAGATGAATAACAATGAAAGACCAATAATTATAATTATTTATATTCATTTTAAAACACCTAAATGAATTATCAGTCCCTGTGGATCAAAGAAAGGGCATTGTATTTCACTTTTGTTTCCCATCTGTTTAAGAAGGACAGGACACGAAAGAAGCCACTAAACAAGCCTTTATTGACCCATTGTTATAGCAATAAATTTAACAAACTTCTGAATTGCTCCTTATGCTGCTTTATAAAAATGGTAACCCTTTATTGACCCATTGTTATAGCAATAAACAAAACTTCTGAATTGCTCCTTATGCTGCTTTATAAAAATGGTAACCCTTTTGTTAAAAAGACTTGTATTATTTAGTAATTTACATTCTGGAGGCAACTCGTTATAGAATTTACGAGCGAAATATAAAATGAATCTTAGCGTGGTCGTCTTTGTCATAATCGGAATGCTTACGTGCAGGTTCATTATGCTTCTGGTAGCATAAGCATTGTGTGCAAGTATTCTCAGGTCCTTACATTTGTATGTGAACATAATTACTGATTTTATATATAACAAATTCAGATCTAAAATATCACATTCATCAAAAAGTAGTTCCGTAGGATATAGCCTATCTCTCTTACGGATAACTTTTAATAGAAAACGGTGACTTACATTAAGTTCATCTAGCGTAGAAGGATATGCAGCACCCCACACGATCACTCCGTATCGCAGAATAGATTGCGCTAAAGCAATATACAGCATCCTTAAAACCTTTGGAGTAAAAAAGTCACGAATCTCATAAAACTTCCAGATTAGTTTTCTAATTTTTTTTCGACAGTGCATTCAGATGTGGCGTCCATTTTAGGTTTCTGTCAATGATTATTCCAAGATATTTTATATTGTCAGTCACTGATACAGATCCTATACAACTACAGTAAGCATTATTTTGTATATTCGGACATTGATAGGAGTGAGAATAAATGGTGTCATACCATGGTTGCGCGTTGTTGTATATGCTATAACAAGTAAATTTTGTTTTTTCGACGTTCAGTGTTAACAAATTTTGGGCCAACCATTGACGAATCCCTGGTAGCGAGCCTCCTAGATTCTTCCCATTCCCTGCTCTCTATCAGATACACCGTGTCATCAGCATATGACACAAGTTTTCCTTTTAAGTCCAAGAACAGTAGCTCGTTTATATAAATTGAAAACAAGAGAGGGCCCAACGCAGAGCCCTGCGGTACTCCAAACTCTATGATTTTAAAACTGCTCATCGTATTATCAACTCTAACACATTGTAGTCTGTTTTGTAGATAATGACTTAGAAGTTGATAAGGAATACCCCTAATTCCATAGCTTTGCAATCTAGATAAGAGTAGTTCATGGGACACACTATCGAAGGCTTTTGCCAAGTCTAGAAAAATAGCTAATGGTTTTCTGTTTCCATTAACAGCTCGATGCAAATATCTGGTCACTTCAAACATAGCATCCTCCGTCCCTTTACCCTCCCTAAATCCAAACTGCATTTCCGAGAGAATTTTATTGAATTTTAAGTGATCATTTAACCTTGCCTTAATATACATTTCTAACATTTTTGCAAAGTTATTGAGAATCGAGATAGGCCTGTAGTTACCCCTCTCTTGGATGGCATGACCCTTGTGTATCGGGATAATCACCGAAATTTTTAATGGCTTTGGGAAAACTCCGCTTTCGAAACATAAATTATAAATATATACAAGAGATGATGAGATTTGTGAAGCTACTTCTTTTATAGTTTTTGCTGTAATTTTATCAGTACCTGGTGCAGAGTTATTTTTCAGTTTATTAATATTTCTTAGTACTTCCAAATCCGTAACTGGAGCCATAAATAAATTAGAACAATTTTTTTTCTATCATGAATTAATTCATCAGCTTTAATGTCATTAGCCATACCCCTTCCTACACTCGAGAAATATTCACAAAATAATTCCGCAACTTCTTTCCTGTTATCAGTTAATTCATTTTTGTTATTTTTTATAGCTATCTTCACCTTGGATCTGCTTTTGTTAAGTCCTTCACAAATTATCTTCCGTTTTTTTTAGTATTATGTTTATTTTCATTTATCAAATTTTCAAAATAAGAACGTTTAGTTAATTTCAATTTTTTATTTAAGTTGTTTCGATATTGTTTGTAGTATTGTACTAATTGCTGATCATGCTTATTTTTCAATGTCTGAAACTTTAATTTATCCCTAATTCTAATTTCTATCACAAGTTCTTGTGATATCCACGGTTTTATTTTTTTTTGGATGGGTTTAATTTCAATTGTTTTAGAGGATAGTTCACTATATTGCGTAAATCTCTCAATGAACACTTCGTATGCTAAAGTAAAGTGGGATCTTTTTGAGTATATAAATCTAGCCATTTTTCGTCACTTAAATATTTCCTCAACATGTTATAATCAATTCTACGATAATATGAATCATCCACATAGTTTAATTTATCATTATCAGCACCACTATTGAACTTGATTTTTACGCAAAATGATCTGTGGTATCAGTTATAAGTACCATGGGAGTCAGTCTAATTTCCCTTAACATAGTGTGTCTCGCAGGCAAATAGTGACTTAACATTATTTATAAAGATCTAACTTTGTTATTAATAGAGATAGGTGGACGCTATAAATACCAACATAAAAAGCGTGTAATTCTGATGGACTTAACATATAAAACTCATTTTCAGCAAAAATGGACTTAACATAGTTTGGCTCTGGGGTACAGATATAGGGACGCAAAGAGAAGATCATATATACTCTATCGTTCATAACTTTACTACAAACTCTAAGAAAATATTGTCAGCTTTCTCATACTTTATCGAAATTGTGCGAAACTTGACCTTTAAGTTCGAAACACTTTTGATTCACATCCTATGACTGTCTCGACAAGCCTGGAACCTGAGAGACCTTCCAGCCGTAATAGGTATGTGTTTTATCGTAAATCTAAATCCGCCCGACGCAAACCTAGGTATATGCGCCGAAAGTGCACATACTCCCCTAATATTTTCCGGCGTATCGCGTTCTGTTCTAAATTCGAACTGCCCGGATTTCTCGCAGGAAATTGGGAACAGTCATGCATGCCCGTTTGGAGCCGGGGTTTAATATTTCACCTATCGGTATTTCCGTCATTTTTAAACGCGAGCGAGCACCAACATTAATCCGGCGGGAGGAGCGTCGGCCGCTGCGTAACGCTGTCCGGAAAAGCGGCTTTAAATCATCGTGAAAACTGGAGGGCAATAACGTGTAGTTACCATAGATAAAAATGCGAAAACGCGCCATGCAAATGCGATGGGTTTTCCGTGTAAGCAACGCATAAATGCGGACATTTTCAAATTACGTAGCATCAGTCAGTGGCGTAGCAAGTTCACTACATCTCTGTGCCTTGAGTCCGACTTTTGTCTGAGAGGAGTGGCCTCGAGTGGACCCCAAGTTTGAAATCGACATTAAAAAGCTTCAAACTAGTAAGTAAAAGTACAAAATGTGGCACTAGAGTAAGCCATTATATATAGTACTCTAGACGTCAAGCGAGTTCGTCGCCCGTAGAACGTGGCGAGATATTCAAAAACTGGGGAATAAAACAGTGGCGTAGCCAGAAATTTGTCATGTTAGTTATATGACATTTTTTTAAATAAAACCAATACATAAACAAATAAACAGGGCATGGAGGGGGTTCTGAACCTTGGCTACGCCACTGCCATAAAGTGTCATTTACCGTTCCAGCCTTATAGCGGAATTGTTATCTATAACAACGTAACCTTTGAGTATAAGTATTTTGGTAGGTTTGAACATTAATATTATTTTTATGTAAGCTGCATGTGATGCACTAGCAGCTGCATGCACTAGCTTCGTAGTTTCTCCAAGACGCCCCGTGGAATATCGTGCTTGATCAATGTAGAGTGATCATCGTTCATCAAACAACGGAGCGGGTGGTCAGCTCTTAGATGGGCGATTTCTTTTTTTAGTTTACTGGTACATAATAAAACTTTTTTTATTTCAAAAACAATATAATATGTAGCTACCTCGGCACTGAAGTTCTTTTTTATGCCTCGGCCAGGGGCTTTGGCAACCAAATTCCACACGAGTCATAAAAAGTTGAATTTTAATGCCTTGGTACATAAATAACTATTTTTTAGTAGTTATATTTTACTACCCTTTTTAGACAAGATAATTTCCTTGATGCTTCTCTGTAAAATTCTCTATTGAAAATACCTCTAATATTAATAATATTATTAATAATCAGTTTATACAGGGTGATTCAGTTATAATGTAAAAAATTTTAACCACAGGTAGAGAAAAAATAGCTTAATATGAATCCGAAATTAAAAAAAATTTGAAGTCAACCAAAAAAAAAATTTTCCGAATTGCATTCAAACCCCTTCTTAACGGCGCTTTCCTAGTCAGCTGGTAAGCCCGCGCGTCAAGACTTGTGCGCAGTTGATAATTGCACAACATATCGTAAATTTACTTGTTTTTTACTTGTTCACAGAAATTATTTCAAAAATGTAGAAATTCTGAGAAAATCCTAAAAGGTCGATATTCTTTGTGGTTTTTAAATTTTCCGGGAAATATTTTTCTGTTGTGGCGATAAAAACATCATGCTCTAACTTAATTTATTACCTTTTTGGCTCGCTTTTTTATTTTCTAATGTAAAACCTTTTCTACTTTTGTAAAAAAATATCATTATAATGTCCAAAAATGTATTGAGAATTAACACTGTGCACACAATGCCACCAGTAACTTGACGACACAGATTAAAGGCACAAGTTTATTCTGTTCGTGGGGTGCGTCAGATCTTAGCATCTCCGGCATCTCCTAGCCCGTAGGTTTAAAAAATCTGTGATACAGTAATAAGCCCACTAGCGTATAATAAAACTGGCAATTTATGATGGGATACCTACTTCCGTAAGATTGTAGCAATTTTCTCGTGTAGCACGCGGGTTCCACCTGCGCTGTCGCCTGTGGTACACAGAGTGTGGGAGCACGAGCATGATGAGGATGGTATCCAAGAATCTGGCGGTAGCAGCGGTTCACAGCATCGATCCACGGGAAAAGTACAGAGGCACGTTCACTTTCGTCTGCCATCCACTCGACACTGGCGTACGTGACGTGGCCGAGTGGCGGATGGCAGTACTGAGAAGACACTGGAGGTGGCGGCCCGGCGGAGGGGACGTTCACCCGATCAGGATCAGCTGTCTACGCAGCTAGTGGGTTGTTGGAACGGGCGGCGCAGTAACAACGCAGCGCGTCGCAGCCTACGGAGCGCCGAGTTACTGGGGACTAGGGTTCAATTGCCCCAAGTTTTAGACTTCTTCAAACAAATTTATTATTATTAAATATCAATTGCATTTCCTTTCTTTAAGCAAAAGGGCGCAACGTTCATCAAAATCCGTGAATAAAAAAATATATTTACAAAAGAATGAAGGCAGTTACAGAACTACTGCATGATAATGATTCTTTCTATGATTGCGTGTGGCTCCGCCCCCGATGGATCGATTTTCTTGAAATTTTAGGGACAGTTTGAGAGTCACCATTGCCATAACGTCAGATAATTTCTTGAAAATCGGCAAAAATTTGCAAATGTCCACACCTCCCATGCGGTATAGCCGCGGCGCGTTACTTGTTTTCACTTTTCACAACAATACTTTCTCGACACAGATCACCACTTATTAACGACGTAAATTTTTCATAGAAGTTGTTCGAAATGTTGTCTTCCATTCCTAAGAGAAGCTTCAACTCTTCGCTGCATAGATTTTTTTTATTTTAGCTAATGTATCGTGGCTATATTTTATTTTATTCGTAGCGGGTTCTACACGAGCTCGTTGAGTGGCAACAGTGGCAAAAAATGTATTATCGATCTATTGCAAGTTCCAGTCATTGCCCCCGACCCGCTAGCTGGGGGTGCATTTTTGTCATATGTTTGGTAATTTTAAAGTCGAAACCTTTCGCCAGTTAAAATGTATGTACTAATCAACTGTACCCTGTATACCTACGTATATATTTTCTATTCATTATGAGGTCTATGGGTTACAGATGAAAAGTAGGAGAAACCAAGTTTATATTCTACGCCACTGGAGCTTTTGATATACCGCCACATAGCCGCCTGTTTTTGTGCGTATTTTTGTATTCGGGCAATGAAGATAAATCAGGAGTCGCAAATTGACGCGGCGGCAGGCACAAAAATGGCAAATACGCTTAGTTAACCAGGACTTATAACAGCGTTATTTTTTTTTTCGTTTTGTGCCGCATACAGGATTTCGGCGAGCAGTGAGGATTGAATGTATTGCTCCTGTCTACCACAGAAGGAAACTGATGTCTACAATGGGGGAAACCTAACTTTTTAGACTAGTTTTATTTTGGCCCAGAAGGTATATTCAAAAGCCACATAAATAACAAATGATTTTATCCCATAAGTAGGTTCAAAATAAGGAAAAAAATACCAATTGGTCATTGGTCAGAACAGCATTGGTTTTCTTGAAATAGGGTGTTCAAATTTTTTTAAATTCAATCCTTTCCATTTTGAAAGCTAATAAGTTTTGGAACATTGTTCATAGGAATTTTTTTCTCAGTTTAAATGGTACAGTCGATGTGTAACGTTTGAAAGGGGTAGGTAAAAATTTTATGTTTCGAATGTTGAAGTTAACAGGTGTTTTGGGGCACGTTTTGCAAATTTAAAGGCAAACGGTCGATTTTATCGTTATGAAACAAGAGTACACTTTTGTTGTAAAATGAAAAGATACACTGAAATGATGGACCTGCAAGACAAGAAAGATAACCTCAAGCAAGTTTGAGCAAAAAATTAATAGGGGTTGTTAGTTTTCACCCTTTTTTAGGGCACTGTGTAAATGAATAAACTACCCTAAGGCGTCTTCCAGTAAGTAGATAACACATACCAAATTTCAAGTTTTTAAGTAGCGCCGTTATTGAGATATAAATAAAAAAATAATTTGGGTTCACCCTGTAGACCTGAATAAATCCCAAATCGAAAAATTTTATATGAAAGACCCTCCTTAAAACCTCCTGCCGAACATCCCTTTAAAGTATTTACTATACATTCTGACTCACCCTGTATATCTCTTTTTTGTAAGTTTTATATATGTTAGTTCTAATATTTTCACTGTTTAATTTAATTTTACATCGGTGTAGCGAAAAGCGCGTCATGACTTTAAAATTTATTTTCTAAAATGCAGTGAAAATTACTCGCCTAGTTAAATCTCGGAAGACTGAAAAATTTAGTAGCTCGGCACCCTGGGCGCTGTATAGTTTTTTATGGCCTCGCGTGCTCCGCATAGTGGCGAAAAGAACAAAGTTGAATGAGTTCCATGCAATTTGAATGTCGAGACATAATAAAACAATAAAAAGGCACAGTCCCATTTTAGTTCGTAATTGAATAATTTAGGACCACTTCCATAGACGTTCCATTTACGGCGAAAATTTCGGAATATATCATATGTAGAGAGGTCCCCGGTTTTTGTCCACATACTTCGACAATTTGTACCAACTAAGCTACTTTCTTTATTTCCAAGGTGAAATCAATGTAAACATTTGCACGCCGCTTGCACTTGATACGGCCCTGTGGTTCAAGTTGCCTGAGACGGCGCTGGCATCAACCAACAGGGCGAAACGCAGCAAGCTAGACTTGCTCTGCCGTCACACTATAGCACCCCGAGGCCTACGATAAAGACAGGCCATGGCGCACAAAAATCACGTGACCATCTTAGTCCGACGTTACAGGTCATTTGTCACATAACTGAAAGCGGCAGCTTGGATTTTGAGAAGTTTTAAATGTTTAAAGTGTTTATAAACGTCTTAGTTTATATTTTAGAAACAAGTTTGTGTCTACTGCGCGTGTCCTGGCGGAGGGGAACCGCCCAGGCGTTATTATAGCCTCTGGGTGGGAGCCGTGCCGTCCAGGAGTATTGGTGCCGCTCGCGCCGACGCGTGAGCGCTGTAAGCGGAATTCTCCCCCCGGAATGGACAGTGAAGCCTGAGACACAGACGGGTAAACTGCTTACGGGAGATCCACGAGTTCAGACGGTCCGGGTGGCTGGAAGCCGTTCCCGTTGACCACGTTCGGGTTTGGGTATTTTGTATTCACTATTCACCTTGTGCGAAATAAATCAGTGTTGTAACGTACTCGAGGATTTTCGTTGTCGACCCACGCCATGATACGGTTCCTATTCGGCCTATCACGCTGCCGATCAACTGGAACCACGTCAATATTTACAGTATACTGAGGTGAGTTTTCATTTTTATTTCGTAACAAATAACTTAAATACCCAATGTTGGGTCTATATTATATTTATTACAAAAGCCAGGAAGAAAATGTCACCAAAGCAACATTTGCCTTGCCTTGGGATGAAAATTTGCGCCAAAAATGGATTACTCAAATTCCAAATGAGATTTAATTTCTAAAAAAACCTTTAAATACCTATGCGTGGCTAACACATTTTCAAGGAAGTGAAACAATTAAAGTGGACAAATGTGTTGTGGGAGGAAAATACCTATAGAGAATATCACCTAAGCTAAAGGAAGGTGCTATCCCAACAATTTTTGAGAATGTGCCAAAATATTTGAGTGCAGTGTCGTTTAACTCTCAGCCCAAAACAGCTGAGGCACGTTGAAAATTTTGAAAAAATAATTAGAGAAAGCTTGGATGCACAAAACCAATAATAATGTAATAGATGAAAGGAAACTCGCCAAATTGTTACGAAATTTGTTTTTATACTTATCTCCAAAAATGCCTTTTATTATATAGGACTAAGTTGGTCACGTGACTACGCGATTATGCGTTAGCGCCATGGCCTGTCTTTATCGTTGGCCTCGGTAGCACCCTTTGAATAATGAATCCCAGGAAGAAGTCAAAGCTCTATGTATATTATAAAATATACGTGAGATGGAAATCGCCCTGCGAGAAATAACCAAGTTTTGACACAATATGTGGTACCTATTTAGATATTTTTTCGAGTTATATGTTTAGCTGTGCGGCTTGTGGCACTTCCCTGACCTCCAAAACTAAAATGTTTGAGGATAATAATCCATCGCTAAGTAATTGTGTAATTTAAATTAACTTTTGAGGTCATGCACCAAAGTGGCATAGGCGTTTGTGTAGGCACCTACTAATTAGAATTGCTGTATTATCAAGGATTCCTAAACTTAAAGATATAAACGTGCCTTATAATTTTTTTCCTGTATTGTATAGGTACAGATTTCACGAAAAATGAGGATTTCTGCCTGGATTAGTTGGTCGAAACAACTCAAAGGTGCGCGCCGCTGTAAAAACGGAAACGGCATCCCTCCGTAGGCAGAGACTGTCCCGGTCGAGCGTTAAAGCCCAAATTTGCTTCTTCCTGGGGTTCTTCATTCAGATAGCACTACAAAGTATCGAGTCGTTTGCAGATGCTTTGTCACAGCGAGACGGCTTGTAATTAATGAGGGCGATGTCTGATCACGTGGGCACCACGCGGAGAGCCTTATTCCATAAAGGACTGTACAGGGTGGGTCAAATTGGACACTTTTAAAGGGAAACTCCTGTTTTTGACGAAGATAGACGAAAACTGATATCGGTGTCTGAGGCTCATTTTTTATGATAAACTTAATGGCTAAAACCGCAAATCGATATCTTCACCGTTCTTGAGTTACAGGGCGTTTTTCGAAAATGTGCGTTTTCGAAAAGTGGCCGTAACTTTTTTCGGGTTGAAAATTTTGTGTTTCTGTAAAAATATTCTTAAAGCACTTTTTTACGTAGAATCCAATGCTACTACTACATTTTTTTTCTAAATAATGGTTTAAGAAATACGGATAAAAAATATTATTTTTAAATGGAACATCCTGTATATTTTTGCATTTTTTAATAGAGCAAAAAATTACCATTCCAAAAATATGTATATAATACTTAATGATTACTTAAGGGGGCATTATCACACATAGTGCCAACCCAAGTGTGTTTTTGGTGTTTGTTTTTAAAATTACTAGGTCTTTCAAAAAACCAATGCTCAACTCAAATTCTACATTACATTGCGCATATTTGCACAAAAAATCAGCCAAATCTGATGTTTCGTTTGCGAAAACAATATACCTGAAATGTATTTTCTTCTTCTTCTCTAATAAAAAATTACCAGAACCTTTAGGTATATTGTTTTTCCAAACGAGCCATCAGATTTGGCTGATTTTTTGTCCAAATATGCCCAATATAATGCAGTATTTGAGTTGGGCATTGGTTTTTTGAAAAACATAATGATTTTCAAAATAAACACAAAAAACTCACTTGGGTTGGTAGTATTTAATGCCATGTGTGTTTGTAGTTATCAATTACAAATAGCTTTTATGATTTCATGTGTATATAATTATTGGAAGCACGCCCTTTCATCAAGTAGGCTTTGGACGGAGAGACAATGAAACAATCGTGGAAAAATGTTTACTGTTATCTACCTGTCAAATTTTCAGTTAGGCTGTTTAGGCAGGGTAAAGATTTTTCTATTTTTGATGAAATCATAAAATCATAAAAGCTATTAGTAACTGATAACTACTTAAGTAAATCATTAAGTGTTATATATTTTCGGAATGGTAATTTTTTGCCCTATCAAAAAATGCAAAAATATACAGGGTGTTCCATTTAAAAAATATTTTTTTTTTCGGTAACTCTTAAACCATTGACTAGAAAAAAAATGTAGTAGCAGCATTGGATTCTACGTAAAAAAGTGCTTTAAGAATGTTTTTGCAGAAACACAAAATTTTCAAACCGAAAACAGTTACGGCCACTTTTCGAAAACGCACATTTTCGAAAAACGCCCTGTAACTCAAGAACGGTGACAGATATCGATTTGCGGTTTTGGCCATTAAGTTTATCATGAAAAATGAGCCTCAGACGCCGATATCAGTTTTCGTCTATCTCCGTTAAAAATAGGAGTTTCCCTTTAAAAGTGTCCAATTTGGCCCACCCTGTACCTGCGAATTTACACCAATTACTGCGACAGAGTGGAAAACGAAAAGAGAGATACCCCGACACGTCCCGGCGACGAATTTGTCGTCTTGCCGCAAGTGCAGCTTCCGTGGACAAACTACAGGTTCGTAACGGCCCTATATATCGGGGCCCCCGACCAGTAATAATGTTAAGGTCGGGTTTATGTGCAGTGCATCGGACGTGGCGCGGTTGCGGCCGGCCATTTTAACTGCTGTTTGCGCCAACTTGTTCGGATTAAATTTGGGGGCTTTTAAAACTTTCATAAATTGAAATTAAACTGGGAAGAGGGCAGTAACTCGAAGAGTGGGGGTGGGGAAACGGTGGCGCCACCCGCAGTTAAGGGTTGTTTGAGAGGCGATAAAACCAACTGCGACGCAATGGAAGTGGCGGAGAATTGCTCTCAGATAAGTCACAATTTTCTACAAAAACTGGGACTATTGTGCCAGCTTTGCCGTCTACTACACATGTCTTTCTTGCGCAACTGGCAAGTTGCAACACACTTCCGCAACAAGTTCATATACCGACACAGTTTTAAAGCTGGCCTAATACTCCGTAATGGGATTGAAACATTTCATTACCTCCCGACTCGCCTTGAATCATTTAAGCGGAAAAACGGAGTTTGTCCAACTTTCGGCTCACTTATTCAGGGGCGTGCAGTCCATGGAAGCAAGGGAAGCAGTGCTTCCCCTAAACCAAAACAATGTAAAATGATAAAATGTAATTTTGGAATTTTTAAACAAGAAGCAATTAGTTTAGTTACCTAGGTATTAAAAAACGATAAAAATTATCTTATATATCATATATCAAATCTACAATATGTTATGCCTATAGCAAATGCGGCGTTGACTCCGACTGCGCCCATGCTACCGAGCGACAGTACAATACAATGTAAGCTATGCCGGCCGCCAGCTTTTCTGTAGCGTTCGATAGTCGAGAGGTTATTGAACTTTCCACCTCCACCGCACTGGCTGACGCGAATGAGAACGCCTGTTTTAAACGGGCGTGGAAGCTATCGTTGCAGTAGGTTCTTTGTATAGTTTAGTTGGTTTTGATCTGCGTCGGTGCGTCGCGCGCGTCCTATCGGGCGATATGGAAGACAATAATACGGACGTGGACATGCAAATACCGTCAACTGCGGCTGTCGGGAATGACGTTGAAAATGTTAAAGTTGGACAATTATTAAGTAAGAAGAGTGTGTGTGAATTTGTAGTGTATGCCTTAATAATAAAGGGATTTTCAACATTAAACTTTGCGGATAAGCTTCAATTAATTACAAACGGAAGAGCAAAACCCCCTAGGAAAAATTTAACCACAAAAATGAATGAATGACTTTCACAGATATCGCTGTTGTCTATTGAGAATATACTTCTCCAGAACATGTTGAACCATCGACGTTTTATGATGACGTCATTGAATTCAGTGATCGAAGAATCGAATTATACATTACAAATATGTAAGTTTTTAAACATTGCTTCCCTTACTTAAAATGTCACCACACGCCCCTGCAAAATGCAATATAAATAAAAATGCCTACTACGTCATTGAATTCGCAAAAAGTGATCGAAAAATCGAATTACATTACAAATATGTAAGTTTTTAAACATTGCTTCCCTTACTTAAAATGTCACCGCACGCCCCTGCACTTATTCCACCAATTACCATAAAATAAGACAGCGGTAATCAGCAGCCGAAGCGAAACAAACTTCGCACTTCTCCTGCTAATCGGAATTATAAGAATTCCTCGAAGGAAATTTACGAATCGAGCATTCAGTCGATACTCGCCCAACTTCGGGAGATAAGGCTTGAATTATGAGAACTGTTTTGGAGATTTGCGTTGTAAAAAAACTACAATGAAGATTTTTGAACGAGAATAATTTTATTATACAGGGTTTCTCAACGAAAACTTGACTCCCCCCCAGAAAACCGAAAAATATTTGAAAATTCGCCGAGACCCCTCGACTTTTGTTTTGGGGGGAGCTTTTTTGACAGTCAAGCCAACCCGATATGTTCATCCCCCTAATCCCTAGCAACCCCAACTTTAAAATTTCAAATGGAACCACCCCCCTTGTGGCGCATCGTTTTAAAGCCCTTTTTATTGCGAATACAGCGATGTATCGTTTTTAGAATTCTGTTGAGATTTGACAGAATTATTGGCTAAAAACGGAAATTTGGCAATCCACTGTATACGCGTAGTAATTTCTACACAAATGCCCGCCACTATTAAGTTTTTTATCTACTACACACAACCAAATTACCTAGTTTTTATTGACGTGTCGATCAGTTTACAAAAAAGTCACAAATGAAAAAACTGAAGCAAAACAAAGAAGTTCATACGAATTCGACCCTTATATCTTTTTAAAATATGTAAGTACCTAACAAAAAGTCACTGTCACGAAAAATGTTCCCGTTTTTTGCTTGGAACTACGAAATCGTTAGTTTTAGCCTGCTATTGAAAGTGGAAACGTATTTTCGAAATGGTTTATTCCAGGGACCCTTTAAAGTAAGGGGACCCAGCATTATATTTTCCAAAGTGAGGCCGTTTCTTTCCCCATTCTAATGGTCTCAATGATGCCAAGTATGTAATTTTATCGGAGAATCTATGGATATAACAGGTATTTTGATTGTTAGTAAAAATTAATATGATTTCTAAAAATTAGGCTTGACAATGTTCTGTCAACAAACACAGAATATGGCAAGTGCCAAATGAATCAAATTTATTTTATATTTGAATTTGGTTTCCTGCAATTATTTTCAGGAATTTAAGTAATATAAATCTGGTAAGTCAGTGCCGATTTTGCTTATTTGAGAATTTGTCGCTATTGCACCTTGTTACCAGGTTCCTCAAACCATTTGTAATATTATGTAGGTGTAATAGGTACGTACTTGAACTTTATTCCCTTGTTGAATGTATCTACCCAAAGAACTTTCACAGATTTCGGGATGGACTAATAAGATTAGGTCTTGTACTTAGTTCTAATCATGTAGTTTTTCTCGGTGCTCATTTTTGTAATTTTATTTCTCTTCCAAGGTACCTCACAAACGTAAAATAAACTTATAGTTGTAGATAAAAACTAGTTAAAAAAAGACCTGACTGAAGCTACCTGCTTAATAATTTAATATTTAGGAAATAAAATTTTTGTTTTGAACTACTTACTTATACGTAATGCCCACGTAATGGGAATTGTATGATTACTAAACGTGAGACAAGAAAAATCTGGTTGCAATTATTAGGACTACTATAGGCGGCCGCATTACCTTTAACTGACTATCTGGAAGTTAGAAAACTTAAAAATTGTGAATTATGATGGGAAATATTTTGCCTCCTTTGGAATCTATGGCACTGGCATGTCACATAAAACCTGATGGCAGTTGGACACTGACATATAAGATAACCTTGTACCAGCCCACTTATGTGGTCTCCTTGGAGATATACAGAAAACAAGGCTTCACTTTTCCTATGTGATAGAGTGTGACATGCTGGGTCCCCTTATTTTAAAGAGTCCCTGGTTTATTCTATCGAGGAAAGGGTAGAAATTGTTGCAATTTGTTATCGAAATCATGATTGCGCTAAAGCTACAGCTCGAATTGCAACCATTTCTAACCTTTTCGTGATAGAATAAACCATTTCAAAAACACGTTTACACTTTCAATAGCAGGCTGAAACTAACGATTTCGTGGTTACAAGCAAAAAAACAGGATTTTTTTTTGTGATAGTGACTTTTTATTACATATTTTAAAAATATATAAGGTTTGTATTCGTATGAACTTTTTTTGTTTTGCTTCAGCGTTTTCATTTGTGACTATTTTGTAAACTGATCGACACGTCAATAAAAACTAGGTAATTTGGTCGTGTGTAGTAGATAAAAAAACTTATTAGCGGCGGACATTGGTGTAGAATTACTACGCGTATACAGTGGACTTTAAACTTTCCGTTTTTAGCCAATAATTCTGTCAAATTTCAACATATTTCTAAAAACGATACATCACTGTATTTGCAATAAGAAGGGCTTTAAAATGATGCGCCACAAGCGTGGGTAGTTCCATTTGAAATTTTAAAGTTGGGGTTGCTAGGGATTAGGGGGAGGAACATATCGGGTTGGCTTGACTGTCAAAAAAGCTCCCCCCAAAAACAAAAATCGACAGGTCTCGGCGAATTTTCAAATATTTTTCGGTTTTCTAATTTTTGGTGGGGTCAAGTTTTCGTTGGGAAACCCTGTATCTTGATTTTCATTCGAAGTTTCAATTTTGTTTGCTTATCTATGTTGTATTATGCTGGTATTTTTTTATTATCTTCAAAATAAGCATGACAATAATATTAAATCGAAATTCCAGTAAAAGGAAACGATAACGTTATCATAAGATAATATCAAAATTTTTGACAAAGACCTTGATAAAAGATTTATCGTCTCAAAAATTATATAACACGAATACAAACTCCTAAAAGATACCTTAAAATTAATCACTTGCTTCATATTATCGAAACTGCTATTAATGCATCTCCTGGTCCAAGACTCAAATTCCCTGCACCAATAATATCTCTGTAAAATTAAAATAAAATGTTACCCCGTTAAGAGATAACATCAATGACCCAGACTCACCCGTCTTGATAAATGCTATCAACACTAGATACATAAACTTGAATATTATCAGCGTTGTCGCTTGCCACACTTACGGTGGTAGTCTCATTATTCATATTGAAGAGGAGGTGGTAGTTTCTGAAAGAGCCTCCTTCGGAAACCACCAACCTGCTTATTTGAAGCACCCCATCGCCTGGTTCCGATATAATAGTCTGAGAATCTTTTTTCCAGTTCGCCTTTCCTTGCAGCAGTTTTTTGTAAATGCTAAGGTGGCTCCTTACACTAGTTTCTTCGTCTTCCACATTAGTTTGTAAATATTTTTTGCTAACAGGAAGCCACGTTTCTGCGCCTTCATTAAACCCAGCATTCGTAGTGTTATCCCATTGGAAAGGCGTTCGTTCAAAGTCTCTGCTTATTTGATCAAATGTATCACAGTCGTTTATAGCACTTGGATCTTGACCTTGCTCACAGGTGACTTCTCCATTTTCTTGGCCTATTTCTTCTGCCATATACGTTATAGTCACGCCTTTAAGGAAGGTTATCAACATGTTATAACCATCAACGTTTCTGGGATTCACTTTTGTTGCTACCCTGAAGTTATCATGGTTGCCAGTCTAAAAAGTCGGTTATAAAAATATAATTGATGAAAGCGTTGATTGACGTATTTATAAAGACTTCTCACGGCTATAGCTTTATGTCCTGGAAAACAGATGGCTCTGATGGCTAACAATGTATTCTACATTGTATTTTATCTCCCAAAAGCGCATGGTGAGCCAAAAATGTGTCAGACGTGACAGGCGTGAGCAGTTTTTAATAATATATCAGTCGACGCTAAAAGGAGATAGACGTGTGCTTACTTACCAACCAGTTTCTTGTGTAAATTCCTGGGAGTTGGGTAGCCCAGGTTAACAAAGCATCTTCGATATTAGCAGGTCTGCTCTCTTCATTCATTCCCAAAAACCAGAAGTTGAAGGAAAAATGTGCACCGCGCCTTTTGCCATCTTGAGAACCATAGTATGCAACAACCTTGTCAATATCTGAAGCGACTTCTGTCATGAATATCCTGGTGTCACCACCATTCTCTTGTGTATAGTTGTCTACGTGATCCCTCCAACTGTAGACGATGTCATAGGTGAGGTTTTGATCTTTGGTGTAAATGTGCTGCAAGTAGTTCCAATTGTCGTCAGATACGCCTGAATCAGGATTGATAGGTTCATCTCTTAGAGCGTCGTCTTCTACAAGATGGGGTACAGCATCTACTCTGAACCCATCGACACCTAGGTCCAACCAGAAGGTCAACACATCCTACAAAATAATGTAATGTGTGAAATAATGTGAAATGCGGTAGAATGTAGCATATTGACTTTACCTTCATTTCTTGTTGTACTCTTTCGCTTCTGTAATTTAAGTCGGGTTGTTTGTCAGAAAACTGGTGAAGATAATACTGTTGTCTTTGGTCATTCCATGCCCAAATAGGTCCATTCCAAACGCTAAGCTATAAGATTTCATTTAGAACCCTACGTTCATATTTTTTGTTTGCGACTCTTACCCAGTTATTTGGCGGAACTTTGGTACCATCTTCGTTTACCCTGGGATCTATCCATACATAATAATCCTCATATCCTTCTTCGCGATTCACTGACTTCTGGAACCACTCGTGCAGATCGCTGGTATGATTTGGCACAAAATCTAAAATAACTTTCAATCCTAATTCGTGAGCTTTCTTCACAAGCTTGTCGAAGTCTTCAAAGTCGCCATATATGGGATCTATCGACCTGTAGTCGCTGATATCGTAACCGCCATCGACTTGTGGAGACTCGTAGATAGGAGACAACCACACAGCTTGGACTCCAAGCTCTTTGATGTATTCCAGTTTGTCTGTGATGCCTTGAAGGTCTCCGCTACCATCATTGTCGCCGTCTTTGAATGATCTTGGGTAGACTTGGTAGAACGTTGCTCGCTGCCACCAGTCTAGAGCGTAGTCGTCGTCACTTTCATGAATGATCGTTAGGTTGTTACGAGGTGTCGAAAATATGATCACTTCGCATGTTGTAGAGACTGCTAACGCTACTACAAACAGCAGTATTGGAATCATTTTTGAAATGATAAGGTTTTCGACGTGACAGCTGTCTTTAAACGTCGAGAATAATTTCAAGTGGGTCAGTTAGCAAGATAACAGTTTTGACATTGAAATTTTTATACAAATAATAAAAATCTACACCGATTTTTTCTTTTCGAGTCAATAGACCGTTAAATGCATTGTGCATTGTGGTGTAGACCATCCTTGTTTGGTAATTTAATAATCAACGATTATTAATTTTCAACTTGGATAATCACAGGCCCTCGTCCTTGGTGTGTTATGCAAAATAGATTTATGCAGATTGGCGCTGGAATAAATTAAAATCTCGTCGCCCGTCAGCGCGACTATTTTGTGTAGTTGGCAAAATTGTGTTTGGGCCACAACAATTCGACGTAATTGAATTATTTTCGCGGAAGGGGGGAAATGTTTTCGATGTAGACATGTCAAAACAGGGATTCGTAATGGGGAAATGCGCGATTTTGGATTGCAGGCTTTCTGGAAAACGAGTTTCAAGTTTTATATCATGTAATATGCAGTACCGTAACTAGGGCGGTGCGACCGGTGCCCCAGCACCGGGCGCATCATGGTAGGGGCGCCGGGCAGGGCTGGGCCGGGCCCACAAAATTCGAGATTTGACGACTTAATGCTAGTATCACAGACCTATATAGTAGCGAAGCTATATATGTTTGTGCTAGTATCGAACATGGAAATTAACCTACAATGTCCAGACAAGAATATTAACAAAGACAGATTTTTTAATAATTAAAAATAATAAATAATGTTTTAGTGGAATACCAGGTAAAAGATATCAATTGAAAATGCACTTCAGCCCGGACTCGAACCCAGCACTCCTACTGTAGGCACTTACCTGATATGCCACTAAAATATCCTTTATTATTTATAGTTACAGACAGGTACTAAAAAATCTTTCTTTATCATTTATTAATGGCATCTAATACAGCTGTGTTCAGTAATTGTAGAAATGACAATAATAGCCAAAAATATGTACTACACTTCTTTCAAATAAACCAGCTTTCGCGTTCAATGTTTTGAACTTCTTCAAGGCTAAAAAATATGTATTAAGTATCCGACACTGTATACACCATGTTGGGTTATTTTTAAAAACGAATTGCCGCTCTAATACTGCACCGAATCTAGTCCACTTTTGCATACATACTTATAAAATCCCTTTACAGGCAACAAACACCCTAATTTTGATATTTTTTAAAAAATAACTAAGAAAAAATTTAATGATTTAATTTTTAACGTCTCAATGACATTTGCAATCTAGATACAAAAATTAGAAATAACTTTTTCTTACCAGTTTTTTCTAAAAATGCGTCATATTATGTTCATGATTCCTTTCTAAAAATTTTAATCATTATTGCCAGTGAGGTGACGCCGCCAATTGTTAAAAGACACTATTAGAATGAAGTATTAATTTCTAGGTTTATAAAATGCAAAATAGAAATGTATTTGATTATTCTCATTATTTGAATTTTTTACATTGAATACACATTTTTTAGCCCCGAAGAAGTTCAAAACATTGAACGAAAGTTTGATTATTTGAAAGAAGTATATTAAATATTTTTTGGCTGCAAACCCGTTATTTTCAATTTCATTTCTTTTTACAAAAAATGACCTTAATGAAAGTTTTAGAGGATGAACTTCTGGTAAACTTTTTCTTCTAAACTTTGTATCCAATACTTAACGATTTACAAAGCATTATATTGTTTAATTAATTTTTGTCATATAATGCCCTGTAAATCATTAAGTATTAGAGACAAAAAATTATGAGAAAAAGTTTGCCGGAAGTCCATCCTATAAAACTTTTATTAAGGTAATTTTTTGTAAAAAAAAAAATGTTTACTAGACCACCCCTGCAGAGTGAATAATTTTTGTCAAATAAGTAATGAGCTGTAACTCATTACGTATTAGAGATAAAAAAAGAATTATGAGGCAAATTCGTTCATATTTTGACCCCCTACAACTTTTATTAGGGTTATTTTGCACTAAAAAATGTTTAGGAAACCACCCTATAGCGCAATTCGTACCAGGAGATCTAGTGTAATCTTTTTGTTGGACACTCAGGAGGCAGTCGCCAAGCAACCCTGAAAAAATCATCCTCTTTGGATTTTTTTGCAAAACTGACGTCTTTATTGGACTACAGTTTTGTTTTAAAGAGGGACACTTCAACGGGTGATAGAAAACCAAAAGATAACCGCAAGTTTAGTTCAAATGTAATATAAATATATTTGCAAATTCTTATCATATACAAAGTTTTATAAGATTTCTGAAAATGGGGGGGCGCATTTATCAGATTTGGCACCGGGCGCAATATAGGCAAGTTACGGCTCTGGTAATATGTAGGTATAATATATTTTAAGTAGATATCACCTTGATCCTAACCTTGTTGTTATCTACCCTTGATTTTGTTTACTGTAAGATATTATTATGTTCCCATTCACTATTGTTCAAGATGCATACTGTAATGATATCATTTTACATTGTATATTGTTTAAAACTGAGTCACAGATTACAGGATTTGTGACTGAGTATTATAAAAATTGCTTACTGCAAGAACTGCAGAATCTAATCATCTCTTTGTTTATTATATTCTTTTGAGAACTAAAACAACTCAGCAAAACATCAATGTTAAGATCTGTATAAATAGACCTAAGTAAGTACGAGTATATCCAGTCTAGTTGCCAAAACGCTGTAACTCGCGTTCTTGAATAAAAGATTTTTATAAAGTCTTCGTCTTCACGTAACAGGGATATTATTATTATGGTAATATTACAATAAACACCCTGTAACTAGGTAAAGAAGTAGCTAAATCTTTTAATATACAGTGTGTCCCACGTAAGGGTAAGCCACCCCTCTATAATTTTTATTTGTGCCCCGATTTTGAAAAACTTGTTTGTTGAATAGCTCTTTGAAAATGGCATTCGACGCACTATTCAATTTTTTTGAAAACCGAACACATGGCCAACTGTGACTAGTTTTAATGGTCCTAATTTGGAAAAGTGATATTAGCGATTTTTTTAGGACTAAATACTAACGATGGATTCTTCTTTAGGACCACTTAAAACATAACTCTACAAACTTTCATCTTGTTCCCATACAGGACATCTAAAAAATAATTTTTAAAATTTGCAATATATTTTTTTAATAGACAAGGTATTATTGATTTTTTAAATTAAATATTAGTTTATTCAATTAGACCACCAGTGACAGATGTGCATTTCTCAATTCGCCGTCTATTGTTTTCAACCACTCCTCTGAGCTGCTCGTGATTCCGCGACAAGCTTCAATAATGTGACATAACAAACATTGACAAGTGATTGACAATTAACAATTTTTCTTTCCAGGTTTCCATTGCCTGCTCTGATCTTAGATTTTTCCAAATTTAAAAAAAAAACAGAATAAATGTAGATTTTATGAAACATAAGATATCGCATGATTTTGTTACCAGCTAAAAAAAATTAGAAAGTTTGAAGTATGTCTAATTATAAAATAGAACGTTATTATGAAAATATTCCATGGCTGACTATGTGGAAATTTAAAAAAAAATCAGAAAATTAGCTATTGCTCCTTTATTTTTTATAATAACTATGCCGAGTATTATATCTTTGGTAAGCTCAAAAAATTGCCGATTTGATAAGGCCATGGCCAACTATAATTTACATAAAAAAACACAAGTTTATGTCATATCTCAAAAATCACAAAGAGCATAAAAAATTGGATCAGATTATCTTATTAAGCCCAAAATTATCTACAATTTTTGTCTCTACAGTTTTTCTGTATATTCAGAAATAACGGAGCTACAGATATCTGATGAAATAGCAAAAAATCACTGTTTTCAAAATATCTAGTGAGCCATGAACTTTTCTAAAAATCCAAAAGGGGCATTAGATTGAGCATTCAAAACTGCAATTCTTTCCCCATTTAACCTTTGTTCTAGCTCTGCTAGTTTGAGAGATCCCCATAGTGGGCATCGAAAAAAACTCACCCCGTATATTGCAAATTTTAAAAATAACTTTTTGGACATCCTGTATGGGAACAAGATGAATCTTTGTAGAGTTATGTTTTAAGTGTTCCTAAACAAGAATCCGTTGTCAGTTAGTCCTAAAAGAATCGCTAATGTCACTTTAAAACTAGTCACAGTTGGCCATGTGTTTTCAAAAAAATTTAATAGTGCGTCGAATGCCATTTTCAAAGGGCTAAGGGCTATCCAACAAAAAAAATCAAAATCGGCGCACCCTTAAGGGTGACACACTGTAGGTATTACATATACCTTAATATTAATTTATGTAAACCAAATATTCTAAAAAAAAATTTCATTTTTCGACTTCATAATAATCATAACGATTTATAAAATAATAAATTATACTAATTTGCCAATGCGTTAATACGAAACGAAATTAATAAAATATTCAATAATATGGCGCTTATCAGTATATCCATGAATTTATGTGCATATTCAAATTTGTTTATTCGACTCTCTCACCCGTAAAACTGTTCGTCGGTGAATGTACGCTATAAATTAACCTAACGCCTACTTTTCTGACTATTGTGCACTTATTCGAAACTTTCCAGGACAACAACAAACTTGGAAGCTTACAATGGACCACTACCGGCATACTAATCTCAAAGTTTTTCGAGAAAACGCGCATTACAAAACGTCCTGCTCTTATTTTGCAACGCGCGGCGAAGAGTAGCGCGAAAGATTTATACTTTGGGGTTGATAGATGCTTTTAGCGGTTGGCAAAGCAATCAGAGGAACATTGCCCTTATTATGGGACAGGAAGACCAAAAGTTGTGACCTCTATTTAAGATTCGGATTTAGGGCATCAAAAGTAATAGTGTTTTACAAGACAAGATTTCTTGTCTTGTAAGGCCCATTCTTGTCTTGCCTTGCAAATCAAGACAAGAAATTAAATTCATTCTTGTCTTGCACTACTCTTGCTGGAAAAGGTCTTGTATTGCAAGCAAGATTTCTTGCAATTTCTTGTTCTTGCATTTTTTGTTTAGTGACCTCATCGCAAGACCCTTGTTTGCAAGAGTCTTGCTACCAAGACTCTTGTTAGCAAGACTCTTGCATTATTTATTACGTGTAAAGCTTGTCGAGACAAGTTGACGCAGCACTGCAGAGCCGCGGCGCGGCAGGGCGCGGGGTCCAAACTTCCACAGTGCCAGAGAACAAGGAAGGGGAGAATATAAACTCGACGGCGGCGCCTTTGATGTTTGGCAGCCGGTGGTCGCCATGTTCTCTGTTTAGAAGACAGGGCCGTATTTAGAATTTAGTGAAGGGCTAGTACCTATAGGTCTGTACTCAGATATTTTAAAGCATTCATTGATAAACACAAAACAAATCATACATACTGAAATGATGAAAGGCGATTTTTCTTATCTTATTCAAAAAATTTAATATTTTATTGATCTTAAAATTTGATGACTGCCTGAGCAATATTTTTTAAGCCATAATTTTGTAGAATACAAATGAAAAACAAAACATACAGTGTGTCCACGGATAGAGTTCACGTAGAGTGTAAATGACAAAAAAAATTCGAGTTGAAATTTGAGCTTCTGGGGATCAGCCCTGCTTGGTTTTAAACTAATTTGTGACATAATTTTACTTTCGAAAAATCACGTATGCCTTGGGAATTTTGTAAAAACTAATTTTCCACGTCAGTAAAGTGCCCTTTCTGTAGGTTTTACGACAAAATGTTATTAAGGAAACTTGTTCAGAATGAGGAACTGAGTAGGTTTGCGAAATTTCGAAAGTCTAGGCCTACTTTGATTTTTTGGTATTTTTTCCCACTTTTCTTCAGAAAAGTGCACTTTGGGTAGCTTTCACATTAAAATGTTATTAAGAAAACTTGTTCACAATGAAAAACTGGATAAGTGTAAAAGAATTTCAAACGCCTAGGTCTATTTTGATTTTTTTCTGCTAAAAAATTTAAAACGCATTTACACCCTATGTGAACTCTATCCATGGACACACTGTAGATATATGGTACCTATATGTATTATAATATTATTTTCATCGGATTAATTAAATATACCTACCAAGTTCTAAAACAGTTTCGTTCTTTTGATTATCATAAAAACTTAAAAAGGTGCTATTACGCACTATATTACGCGTGTTTGTCGCTATTACTTTAGAAGGGTGCCTAACTTCTTGATAAAAAAACTAAGCAATTAGTATCCATAATAGGTACATAGCTATGACCACAGGTAAACGAAGTAAACCCACACAGGTAACAACAACTTATGGCCTGTTTATGCAGACTTAATTTAAGGACAGGCTTTCCCTATTTATTTGTATTTATTTTTTCCAATTTAATAATAATAATATTTTTGTTTGGCTTTCCTTTCCGTTAAAGTTATTCTAATGTCTGTGGATTTCGATATTTGTGTGGAAGTGGACGAAAACCTCGAAACCCACCCTGCTAAAATAACCCGATCTACATTATGCCACAATAATACGAAGCGAAACAATGCATTAGGAAATTAGGAAGTCCAATATACTCCTTATAGGTTGCTTAAGTATTTTAGCAAAAATATAGTTGAATCAAACTTATAAAAAATAAATTAATCCACTGCAGTTAACTGCAGTATAGTTCTAAAAATAAAAAAATATTAATTTCCAGGAAATTGTAAATAAAATATATGTATATTTACTAGATACTAGTATATAGAGACAGTTATTCTTGAATAACCGTTTATATTTATGCTCATTTTGCAAAAATCAGTATTATTCAAGATCGTCGTCACTTACATTTTATTATTTATCCTATTAAAGTTTTGCAGAAATTATAATTACAGATAATAATTTTTGCAAGATTTCTTGTTTTTAGCAAGATTTCTTGCAAACTTGCAATAAGACTCTTGCAGAATAATTTCTTGTCTTGTCTTGCAAAGCAAGACAAGAAATTTAAAAGAGTCTTGTCTTGCTCTTGCAGCAAGAACAAGACAAGAACAAGAAATTTGCAAGAGTCTTGTGAAACACTAAAAAGTAAGGTCCAAACCGAAGCGTTAATCGCAGGACTTAGACTTCCCGCTAAATCGTCGTCTATGTTTTCTAAATTATCCTTAATCCTAAATATTGGAGGGTTGCTTTTGAACGCATTCATCACTCATAGTCAATTACAGTCCACTTAATCGAAATTAATTCAAAATCAAGCTCCGATTCTTCTCTATCATTCGGATATTTGACTAATCTCTCCCTATCCCCTCGCCACTTCAGCGAAAATCATATCATAGGATTAATTAATATTTGCGTTGTAAGTACATATTAAATTTCCATTTCCCAAGATTACCCACTTGTGTTACCGGGGGTGGAGGGATATCGCAAACCAAATAATTCTGCTTCATATGGAAACTATGTTACTCGTGCTTTGCTAGTTTGAAACATAATAAATAATATAGACGAAAAATTATTTTTTTTGCCTTTATATTCCTTAGAAAATCGTACAAAACTGCCTAAGATTGCTTTACACCGGAAGGAAAACAATCGGAATTAATTATTACTTTCATTACATAGCTGGAAACAGTTTCAGAGCAAGAGTTCTGTTGCTACTCCAGAAAATTTCTTTCCGTTTCATAAATAAATAATTAACAAGTCCTTTAGCCTCAATTGTTCCACCAAAAGTTTTATGGAAATGCCACGAGTTTAATTACCTAGTAGCTACCTACAGAAAAAACAGCTTGCGGCTTAAAATTTTAGTTGTTTTTCTCTACTTGACTTTAGTTTGTACGTACCCAACTTGTAAATTCAGCTGCAAGCACATGATAATTGTGTAGCTTTTCATAAATATATATCGGCAATCTTTGCACAACATGTGTATGATACAAAATTATAAAAGAAGACAAAAACATACCTACACTCTATTCAAACTAAATGCAAGTGGCGCGTAAACATTTACACGATGGAAGCACGTGAACGATTCTGAGGGCTAATACGAGGCAGGGCCGCATTAAGGACGATCTCTATGAATTTTATAATAAAAAATATTAAAATAATATGTCCCAGTATTAAGAAGTATAAAAACAAACAGCGAAAGAATTATATCGAAAAAAAAATAAAGGTCCACTTGCAACTCAATACACCTCTGTAAGAAACACCGTCTCGCTGCACTGGCCCGCCGGGTCAGACTTTATTGCCGGCTGGCCAATAGCAAGCCGATTACGTGCGTATCACGCTCTACCCATCAACAACTTGTGTTTATGTTTCACTTGCGTTTAGTTCGAATAGAGTTAAGTTACACTCAACTAAGTCGATATTGTGCCCACACTCTGAATGCGAAAAAAACTCGTGAAAGTTTAAGGATTTACCAATAATATTAAAACTCAAGTTTGATATTTGATTTCAACAAATCCAGATAAATATTTCATTTCAAAATTGTAGATGTTATCGGCATGGGAAACAAACCGGCTCTTATCTCGGAACATTATTATTTGGATTAGTTAGCATTTTATTGAGCACTTACTTGAACAAATCAAATCAGTTTTGAGGTATATTAATAATAGATAATGCCACAGATAATTATTGTAAACTAACAAGCACCTGCGTCAGAGATCTGACATTCTAGCGAGAATTCAACGCCTATATACCATACGAACCAATTAAATGACATAATTTTTATTAACTATTAATCGTAAAACGATTTCAGCAAAAATACCACTCGTAGGCAATCGTGATATTTTCAGCTTTGGGGTTATAATTCGTAAAATTAACGAAAATTAGAGGCACACGACTACAGTGATATTATCCCTGATTATAGGATAAATTTGAAACAATTTGTAACCAGTAATCCCAAATCCGGGATATATCTATTAGCTTTTCCAAAATTAAAACCTTGCTTCTATATTAGTCGATTTATTCTAGGCTGTTTATCAGGCCACAAATTTAATCTAATGAAATTAGTACCTAATGTATTATATAAGACATTTTCTTGAAATCGGCAGTAAAGTGTCCCAAAATCGTCATTAAAAGCACAGAAATCGTACAATAATGGGCTACATTATTGTACGATTTTTTCAATAAGTAGGCCTTGGCGAGATGTAAACATCAAACGTCAGACGCGGAGAAATCGCCCGTCAAAAGTGATCAAATATTCAAAACCCGGCCGATAAAGGCCCATTTAACTTTTTGTAAACATTGCGAAATTGTTTCCTATAGAAGCGCAATCCTTCAGTATACATATTTTAGTAAGTTTGAATATCAATAGATTTGTTGTGGAAGCTGCACAAGAAGCAACAGTTTGGTTTTTTGTACGAAGGTGCCGTGTCTTGTCTTACTTGACCTAGGTAGAGCGATCGTCAAAGTCAAGCAACGCCACGCGTAGTCGGTTCATAGACGGGTGATCCCTTATTATTATTTTCTTGCCTAATAAAACCTTTTTTTTCCGATTTAAAAAAAATATAATATGTACCTCGGCACTGAAGTTCTTTTTATGACTCTTTTATTTGCCTCGGCCAGAGGCCTCGTCAACTAAATTCCACATGAGTCATAAGAAGTTGAACTTCAGTGCCTTGGTACATAAATAACTATTTTCTAGGTCATGATTTTTTCGTACATTTTGGGATATACCCGTTGCGCTCTTTAATTTTGAAGCTAAGAACAAGATGTGAAAGTTTTTACGAATAATCAGAATTTGCTATTAGCTAAACAAAATGTTTAAATTGGAAAATTATTTATAAAAAAATTATTTAACTTAACTTTAATATTATATTAAAATTATGAAATATTTAGTTTGCAGTAAATAATATTAACATAATATCACTATTAACCATATTTTCCTAAAAAAATGTAAGATTTTTGCTTTAAAAAACAAATTTATTATTTTTCTAATTTTTGCAATAATTATAATACATTTTCAGGCCGTTAACCTTTTTACTCACAAAAAAGCTTCTGCCAAAATTACAACCCAAAGGCGTCTAGTCTGTTCTGAACTCCGAATTGTGCTTAAAAACTTTGCAATTTGTATTCCCGCACAGTTCCGTTTAGAGAATTTGTGTTGCTGAAAAGTTTTGAGGCTAGCTAGGCAGAGAATACTAATTGCTGCAGGTGTCTGATAAAATTTATATCTCATGAAACAGGCGGAGGCGGTTTGGGATTTAAAAACCTTGAGCCATCTTGTGTGCTATAAGATGTTAGGCCCCCAACCGACGATTTTACATTCCTATTTCGCGCTGCGCTGTTTAGGATAGCAGACACACGACAGACCACGAGCCGGGCGCCGTTGCCGAATGTATAGGAATCGTCTCTATTCACATGATTATATACATAACAGGTAGCCACATGCGTTCTGCTTTTGTATGGGAAATGTGGCCTCAGCGCTCCCATCACGTCAACCGCCGCCGACAGAATAACGAAGGACGGACGAGTTTCCCCCGGAAAAATTCCAAGACCCTCGTCCGGGAACAATCCCCGGACCCATGTCGGAGTTTCGCATACTTCCGGGGTAGTCCGGGCGTGACGCGACTGATCCGCGGGCC
The DNA here is from genome assembly GCA_963920635.1 of Pseudeuparius sepicola. Classification (NCBI taxonomy): domain Eukaryota; kingdom Metazoa; phylum Arthropoda; class Insecta; order Coleoptera; family Anthribidae; genus Pseudeuparius; species Pseudeuparius sepicola. The sequence goes on along the minus strand of OY987300.1, from coordinate 10,298,350 downwards.
CGCATCGGGCATTCTTTAAATTTGTCGCCTCGTTACCGCCAGCCCGTCAACACCTAGCCGAGATAGACCGCGCATAGTTCTGCAGCGAACAGGCTAGTTCACCGGGAGTTAGTTGGCGGAGTTTCGTTGCGGAGTTTTGGTAGTGTAATTTGGAGGTGAAGTTTGTCGGTTTTATAGTGTAACTGGATTTGAGAATAGCACATGTCACCAGTGGCGGTGGTGACAATTCAGTTATAATCAATAACAACACTCATTAGACTTACTGATGTAGAAGTAAATGTAATAAAATATAAAAATTTTTAGACACTATATAGGTATATTATACCTACAAGCACAGACTAACGACTAATGCAGACTAGAGGCCCTGTATGACACGAAAAGTGACAGTTATTGGTTTTAACACGAATAACTGTCACTTTTCCCCTCGAAACTAACCCGCCACTGTAGGTCAGCCATGATGAGGTAATAGACGACGAGCCGCGGCGTTGTTGCCAAATGTATCGAAAACATCTTTATTCTTAAATATAAATACACTTCTGAATTTAAATGCTGTTATTTTAGAAGTTAGGATGTTGGTGCAGGAACAGCTGATAAACCTTGAGGAAGTAGGAATTTAAGGCAGCCAATAGTACGACATGTCCCCACGAGGATACATTCCAAGCATTCCTGCCGAGTATCAAGTGAAATACCTATAGTCTATCCAAGTTACAGAGGCAGTGGATCAAAACATTGGCCACCACGTGACTTATTCTCTTATTGGTCTGGCCGTCATAAAATGTCAAGTGTTTACGCGGCGAGCAGAATGCAGGGCCGGCTCTTCTCTCAATCGAGTTTCCTGCATATTTTAGATCGGATCGCGGGCAGTATATTCTGTAAATTTATTGTGCTACTTAATTTAAGGAAATTTATAAAGATTGTATTATAGTTGTACATTTATATTAGGTAAAGAAGGGCTGGGATTAATTATCAGTAGTACTGCCATCCCAGTCCTTTTGTAGTTGTAAGTTAAAAAAATTTCCCTATATTTATTGTACCTGCTACATATTTGCAACTACAATAAAGTTATTAATATTATTATTATTAAAGGTAAAAACACAATTTTTATAACTTCTAAAAGAATTAGTTCAGAATTACAAGCCACTGGAAATCTCATATTAGTCAGACCCTGGTAATCGATCGCAATGCGGTCATGTGACTTTGTTTATATCTACTGCCGCTGTAACTTGGATAGACTTTTATTATTATATAAATTCTTTTTTTTTTTCATTCATTTTTTTTCTAATGCCGCCCTGTATTTAATAATAAGAAATCTAAATATTAATCAGTATTGCCAACAATTTAACTTACAACTTATCTTTTAATTGGAGAACTAAAAAAAAGGACGGCAAAGACTAATAACAGTCACATACGATAATAAAAAATAAATAAAAATCCTCTACCTAGAAGGCTTTGAAACAACGAAACCAACCCCTTGTCATTTGTCATAAATCCCACTGTATCATTTAGTTAACAATTAGTATCATTATAAATGGAGGGTGCTTTATCAAATGACGGCAAATTTAACATGTCAACATGTTATATGTTGTGTCACAGAAATAGTGTAGAGGCCGAACGAATGTATTGTTGCAATTAATAAATGGCAAAAGTTATTGGTTTTGTTGGCTTAAAGCTTTCTTCTCACAATTAGAAAAAGCGAAGAATTTACTGCAAAACACAATGCGACACTTTGCTGTACAACAACAGAGGAAAACACTTTACCAGACAGGGCCGTATTTCAAAATATTAAGTTTTCTATCCATAAAAGCTGTGTTAATACGATAAAACTGCCAAATACTGGACGCAAAGACAATTCGTTATCGTAAAAAGAAGGTAAATCATAATAGAGCTGGATATTTAAAATTCAGAAACTGAAAATCAGAAACTGACATAGATACCAATAACCACAGAATACCCCTATAACCTATAATAAAAGTCGAAATTTTTTCCGTCGAGTAGCTCCACCCCAGTCCGTAAACAACAATGAAATATGACGTCATGCTCGGGTCTTTAATATAGTGTCGGTCCAGGTCCAATGGCCGGGTTTCTTTGCTCTGTTGCCCACGGCAGTGGTGTAGTTGCTCCTGCCCTAATATTAGTTAGCACAGTTCGAATATGCTAACTATTTATTTGGGCCTGTATTGTTTATTTGCGGACCTGAGGCCTTAGGCAATCGATGGCGATTCTAATCAGTAGACTGTATATGTACACGGCGATCCAATATCCCTAGCGTCTTCCGATCCTCTCGAGTTTCGAGGCGGTCCGGTCCTATTCACAAGTTGAACCCATACCTGATATTTGCATGAAAAGCAATTAAAATAAATCGAGGTTACGGTAGACTACCTTCGAACGTCCTTACAGGGAAAGAAGATAATATTATGTACACATTATGTTTCACTTTTCACGAGAAGGTACACATTCAACAGACATGACCTCCAAATGGCCTTAAATTCTTCTGAAGTAGGGTAAATATTCTCCGAACGAGTAGTTGCCATCGAAAACTGTACAATTGGATTTTGAACAGCTGGTATAGCTTAGGTTACGGTGAAAAAGTTACGACATTAAATAGTGGTGGGCTGTGTCTTGAAAATATAATTTTCAGTGAAGTGGTAAATGTGATTAATACTAAGTTAGGGCAAGTGCTTAAAAAACAGATTTTTCTGACGATATGGTAAGGCTGTAATAGGAAGCCATCGCTTCAATATTGAAGGAACCTTCCCAAGTAACATTGTAAGTTATAATTATTTATCTTAGTAGTTGTTATGATGTTATTTACTCGTTATGATGTTATTTACTCGAATCGTGAAAGTAATTGTTCTATAAAAGTCTTATAACAGACATAACATGGTTACTTTAACGTCAACATCATATAGTCTTTCAAAGGTTATTATAAGATTGTAAAGAGGTCTCCGTCGTTGAAATTACAACAACTTTTACGACTTTAGAAATATAGTTGTACGAAGGTTGTAAAGAAAATAATTTGACCACATTAAAACTTTGTGGAGCGATAGTCGTAAAAAGACGATTTAAATATATTATAAGAACAGTTTTAAGCAAGATCTTAATACGACATAGAAATGAGAACATGACGGTAAGAAAGTAGTGCGCACTGTAAGGTTGTATAAATCGTACCTGCATTTAAATCGTACCACCCCCTTTTTTTAAAAAGTGTGCCAATATTCTGGTCACCTAGTGGTGTCGCAAGAAACTACATCCATAAGCGACAACATTGTCAGTTTGCGTTTTGTGGTCCGTTCGGCCATTAAGTTCCTATTACCGCCGCAAAAAAATGGGTGTTTCTGTTGTAAATTTCCTGGTTTATTCATAAGCTTTTACTGTATCGGTAAGTAGTATTTTCAAACGCATTTTATGTCAGCTAGATAGTCTATGTTTGTCTAATAGATTCTTGAAGTCGTTATTAAATACCAATTTAGTCTATGAGGTTAGAATTTGATTTTATTATTTTTTTGCCTTGTTCTCCAAATCGTACCTCAATGGAGTTTTGTAAATCGTACCGGTACGATTTGTACAACTGGATTATGTTTCTTGTGCCAACAAAAAAAAAACAAATAAAAAAAAAACAATTTAAATTATGGGACCATACTCAATAAAGTCACTGACTAAGATGATACATTTTCTGTGTGTTTCCTGTTGTGGCACACCAGCCTCCTTAGCGCATATGGACTTACTGACTGGCAGGCTACTGTATTTTTAGACTTAGTTCGTTTATATAGTGGTTTTGATATAGTCGATTTAAAGTTCAAAAAAATTCGGTATTTTCAGATGGCACGGAGAAAGACATTCTGTATATTTTTGAATTAGATCTTTGCGCACCAACACTTTGAGTGGTCCTGTTGACCATTCAACTGTTTTGAGGGGATTCCATGGCTCTCTTGACTTGCCAGATACCTTTAAAATTTCTATTTTGCTCAACTTTGACAACACGCAGAGTGGAACTCCCTGTGTATTTTTTATTCAAATTTGGTATGTGGAGGTTTTAGAGTTTCCTGATTAATGCTGTGGTGCCAGATTTGAAATAAAAAATCGCTATATAATTTTCGTCATTTTTTACTCGAAAAAAATTCGTAATAGGCCTTGAAAATTGAGAGTAAGACCTGAAATTTTGCACCAAAGTAGAATTTTTTGTGACCTATCTTTAAAAAAAAACCGGCTAAAATCGGATGAAAAATTTTACAGGAGTGGCCCCATTCCAAATGGGCCACACTGTATATGCGACTTATGCACTTAGATTAGATTGTTGATTTTTTAAAATACATTTTATTTGTCATGACTATTAGTTTTATTTAAAAAGACAGTCACATATAGTATTATCCTAAGGTAGGTACCATTTAGAAACGAAAGGTACGATTTAAAAAACCGTAGGTACGATTTACAAAACATGCCTTTAAAATCGTACAACTTGAAAAAGTTTTAAAAAATTACAATACTTTAACGAAATTCGACAAACTAAACATTGACAAAATTAGGGTAGGTGTCCAAAATGCTGTTTTATGATCTAGGTATTAAATTTTGACATTTGGTCAATTAGTTTTTCAAGAAAAAAATTATAAACTAAAAAGGGTACGATTTATACAACCTTACCCTAGTTATTTTTTCTACCCTAAACGACAATTATAACCCGAATGGACATTAAGATAAATAATTATTATATCTTAAAATGTTACTTCGGGTGGCTCTCAAAGTGTACCTAAAATTTTTTAAAGGCCATACCTTTTTATTTTCTGCACATTTTCATGGGCCTGCTTTTGGGGTACCTACTAATCAAAGCTACCACCCGTACATTCACTAATATTTCCGGGGGCGTTCTCCGGTGCGGCCCGCGCTCCGAATATGCTAATTGATTATTTGAGCCGGGATTGTTTATGTCCCGATCCGGTCTCGCCGGCAATCGAACACGATTCTAATCATTCGCCGGTATTTACACGGCCATCCAATTTCCTCGAGTGCGGCGGACGATTGTTGACCGGTTCCGTCTCGAGACACCGACTTTCCGCCACACAGGAATCTCGCCACGTCGACCTCTAGTCGGGTCGAGCGTCGACCTGGCAACGTCGCACTTCCCGGATCACGTAACGCGGACGTGTAAAGCAGCGCCCGGACGTAAACGTAGAAAATAAAGCTACCCATGCACGGTGATAATTACAGTTGCGTCTACAGTATATAGATTGGGCGTATAGTCCTCCTTACGGCAGAATGCGTGCGACGTAAGGGGGAAGAACTCGCAAATATTATAGAATTAGTCACAGTTCAGGGGCGTAGCTCAATTTTGTGTAACTCACTGACTTAATTTTCATATAATTGTTATTTAATTTATTGTTAATATTATTCTTAACGGTGATGCCTTAGATTATGGAGGAAGGCAAACCCTTATAACGTTGGCAATTATTTCTCGTGCTTGAGAATGCAACGTTCTTCCCTGTTTACTCATTTTGCACACGTTAACTCCCGAACATACGAAACGCCACTGAGCTCTCTGAGCCGGGGGAAAAAACTTGCCAGCAGCCTAAAAAATGAGGTCTGTATTTTAGCCCAAATACGCAGTTAACTTTACGTACTATAGAAACAGGCACAAAACGCGTTGGCTAACTGATTTTGTCAGCCGACTCCTTCGCAAAAGTGCTGTGTTGCCGTATTTCAAAGGCGATGGTAGACGCGACGATGTTGAAAAAAATATAATAGGTGTTTTATCACACCGCGTTAAAAATAAATGATGAACAAAAATGGGTAAGTGGTCCCGTGATGCGAGCATTATTTTTTGGTATAACAGAGTTCAGAAATTCGGCTTCAATATGATAAAACTTGTATTCGCCAATAAATAACCACTATACTCGTATAGGAAATCTCGCAACGCTGCCTGCATTCTTTAGAAACGTTTTCTTTCGTGCTTTTGACTATAACAATTCTAGTCTGCTCTAGATATATATTGCCAGTACACAAAAAAATTCGTTTTGCGAATTTGGGGTCAAAATATTTAGGTGTCACGTAGTGAGTCCTTGTTTGTACGATTTTTACAATAAGTAGGCCTTGGCGAGATGTAAACATCGAACGTCAGACGCGGAGCCATCGCCCGTCAAAAGTGACCAAATATTCAAAACCCGGCCAATAAATGCCCATTTAAGTATTCGTACAGATTGAGAAATTGTTATCTATAGCAGCGCAATCTATCAGTAAAAATATTTTAGTAGGTTTGAATATCAATAGATTTATTATGGAGGCTGCACAACAAGCAGCAGTTTGGTTTTCCTGTTCGAAGGCGCCGTGTCTTGTCATACTTGACCTACGCCGCGCGTAGTCAGTTCATGGACGGGTGATCCCTTATTATTATTTTCTTGCCTAATAAAACTTTTTTTTCGATTTCAAAAAATATATAATATATGTAGCTCGACACTGAAGTTGTTTTTATGACTTATGTGGAATTTAGTTGTCGAGGCCTCTGGCCATAAAAAGTTGAACTTCAGTGCATTGGTACATAAATAACTATTACAATTGGGAACAACTAAATGAGAAACTACTCGGAAGTGTCTTTTTTTCTTATTTTTTCGCATTTTTTTGCCAACCCTAATTGATTTTTCAAATGGTAACCCAATTTTATAAAAATAACAATACATTCAAAATTTATGATTCAAAATTTATAAAAAATTTAATTTGAAAAAATTAAGGTTATGTATAGATAATCTAATCTATTTTAAATATAGAAATAGGGTCCATATCTTATTATCCCAATATGCCTTTTAGCATAGACTAACGTTGCAAAGCTATTTATTCTGTACTTTTAGTGAAAATTCCACATTTACTATTATAGTAGAAGGTTACCTTCTAAAGCCCCTTATGTCACTATAACATCCCAAAATTACTGCTAACCACAACTTTTATGAAAGAAAGACGGCACATAAGTTGCATTCTTTATTACTTTCATTACGAAGCTGAAAATAGCTGCTAAATACAAAAGTTAGCTCTCTTTAGGTTTAGGAAATGTTACACTCCTCTAAGGATTTTTTTTCTAAATAAATGTTTACACGAATATGTTTTATAGAGGCAATTATTTTCTCTCGAGTCTGTAGAAAATTACTTTCAGTATACACATTTTCATTTAATTAGTACCAAGCTACCTGCAATTAAAATAGTTTACAGTTTACAGTTGTTCGAAAACTGTTTTTCATTAACAGCAGACATATTATTATATTTTGATAGGTATAATTTTAATGTATTTATCTTTACAGAATCTAAAAGTTACTTTAGGAAATTAAGTATAGTACACCACAAAATCCCTTATAATTCCAAGACGACAAAACTGGACCTAATTCCTTTTTTGTCCCTTTTAACAGCTAAATGTTCCCATTGCGTATATAACCGCTAAAAGCTTCCATCGACTCCAAAGTATAAATCTTTGGGCCACACAGCGCCCCGCGTTACCAAATAAAACCAAAGTGTCCTTCCCTGTTTTGTACTCCCGGCTTCTCTGAAAAACTTTGGGATTTGTATGCCGGTACAGCTTCGTTGCGAGCTCCCAAGTTTGTTATTGTACTGGAAGTTTTGAAGCCACCGTGAAAGAGGATATAGTAATACTATTTCCGTCGAAAAGTATATGCATTATCTTTTTCTCTCGCAAAATAACTCGAGTTACATGAAATTTGGTGAAAGTATAGCTTTTTTGCATTAAATGCGCTAAATCTAAAACCATTAAAGAAGAAATCTTCGGCTTTTTCTTTTAAATATATCCACTACTTCATCTGCATGAATTTCTGTTCCATAGTGAATGTTCATTAGAGCCAAACCATTAAGTCTGTTTTCACTTGTAGTGTTTCGTAAATAGTTTTTCAGTCTCCTTAGGCTCGAGAAAGACCTTTCTGGGGTAGCAGTGGATACAGGAATGGTAGCCAAGATTTGTAGTAATGTGTAAATATTAGGATAAAGGTTTTTATCGCACATATCTAGGCATTCCAAACTAGATTTCGGGGTAGGCAGTCTTCTTATCAGCATGCAAGGTAGCTGAAGCTTTGATAGCTAAATCCAAATTTGTTTCTTTATTAGAAACCCCTTGACCTTGACTACACCACTTTTTCCAGTAGCCCATACCTTTAAGTTTATCACCCTTCCTTTTTTCCCCTCCATTTTTCGACAGTAATAATGATTCACGTATCTATCCTTAACAAGGTCATCGAATAACAGCGCACTAAAATTACTCACTTACACGGTACACTTAATTCTCTTCACTATTCGTTCACCACTTTTCACTTTTATTCGCTTCGAGTTCGCATGGAACAATACTGCCGTAAGCGCGGTCACGCGCCGCGGCGCCGCTTATATAGCAGCCCAGTAGCCGTCCAGAAACTTCCACGAACTTCCACAAAGTTCCGCTCATTTCGACCGAGGGGCGTGGCGAATAATCGAGAAACAACGCAAAGTGTCCCTACAATACAAAATAGTTCGGCTGCAACTGCGTCTGCCTCTCGTCAAAAGATGGCGCTAGGCGCTACTATTACTACATATATTCAAAGGTAATAATAATTTAACTCTTCATTCCTCGTATTTTTTCGGTATAATATTAGGTAATATTTTGCTTATTTCGGGTGGGGTTTGAACCCCCGAAACCCCCCCCTTGGCTACGCCCGTGATCCCCATATTTCTCAAACCACCAGGATTTTTTCTTCAATGATTTAATAATAATGGACTCAAGAATATGATATATAAGCTTACGGCAAAGCCCATCTGAGCTGTCTTCAGGTCCGTAAAGGAAGTATACATAATATCTAATACCTATTTATTTCTGTTTTTATACAAGCTTTTATTTAACTTGTCCTGTTAGTATGTATGTGTGGATCGAATCTTGCAAGCTGAATTAGGACCACTTCCTGACGTCCGATTGAGCTGAAATTTTGCATACACCTTTAGTTCCGGTGACAATACAATATGTAATACTCAATATTGTAATGCTTTCAAAATAGCCTCCGTTCCAAGATGGCGCATGATGTAGTTTTTTTTTATTTCCATTAACATCCTGGGAATCGACCATCATTTATTTATTTAAAGTTCACATAAATTACATTTACGCGTTTCGGCCGATAGCCATCATCAGAATTAAACTATATAATGCTAAAAACAGATGAAAGAAGTAAACATACTAAATTTTTTTTAAAAGTTACACAGCCAAATAGAAAATAATTACAATCATGTATATATAGTTCCGGTGACACTACAATATGCAATACTCAATATTGTAATACTTTCAAAATGGCCTCCGTTCCAAGATGGCGCATGGTGTAGTTTTTTAATTTCCATTAACATCCTGGGAATCGACCATCATTTATTTATTTAAAGTTCACATAAATTACATTTACGCGTTTCGGCTGATATAGCCATCATCAGAATTAAAACAACGCAAAATTAATCTTGGACACACAGATTACCCACCTTATTTCCTATTTTTCCGCGGGTTTTCGCTAAGTGTCGATATTGCAAAAGGTGCAAAATAGTCTGGTGATCAGTTTGAGCTGCGTACAGTAAAAAGTCAACCGGATTATAACCACAAATATCGCCGTGAAAAGTGAGATGTGAAAAGGAAATTTGAAAATTCATTTTCTCGGAAACTACGTCCGAGCAAAAAAAACTAAGGTCAGATTCGTGTTCAGGGACCTCGAAAATAAGAAAGGTAGCCGCAATAAAAAAAACGGGGCTGCGTAGGTACATCGTGGGGAACTTTCACCGCTATTTTTGCCATAACAAGCACGAGACGTACACAGTTTCAACAACCAGTGATTGGAAAATACTGAAACTGTTTCAAAAATTTCGATTCTATTGGAAATAGGTATGAGTCCTTAACTATGATAAGAAAACATAACGAGAAAGAAAGGACTGGTGTGTCGTTCGTGTTGGATACGACCTAAGCGGAAAGTACACGGTAAGTTTAAGTAACTAGACCCCAGATATGTTCGCTAATGTTGACGTTCTTATTTCAGAGGAAGCGGAACACCCACAGACGCTATTTTTGCCATTACAAGCACGAGACGCACACAGTTTCAACAAACAGTGATTGGAAAATACTGAAATTGTTTCAAAAATTTCGATTCTATTGTAGATAGGTATGAGTCCCTAACTATGACAAGAAAACATAACGAGAAAGAAAGGACTGAGAAAAGTGCGTCGTTCGTGTTGGATGCAACCTAAGCGGAAAGTATACGGTAAGTTTAAGCAACTAGACCCCAGATATGTTGGCTAATGTCGACGTTCTTATTTCAGAGGAAGAGGGACACCCACAGAACACATCTCTAAGAGCGTCTCCGTGCAGTAAAAAGGATTATCAGTGAACTAGTGAGCGGAAAAATTAGTGCGCGAAGTGAAAGTGAATGAAGTTTGTTCTATCAAGAAAAAGATCGTCCTCGGTGGTGTCAAGGTCCACGAAATCATGTAAGCCAGTTTAGTACTTAATAAAGCATCAAAAATCAAAAGGTCACGTAAGCAGTCGTTTCATTTATTTTTCTTGTTGGCATTTATCCCTTAAGGTGTCTCAGGCCAAAACTAACCGTTACAAGAGGTATCTAAACCTAAGTGTTAACATTTTGGCCATAATTTTTTTCCGCATGAATTTTGCAGAACATTCGCCTACAATACAAAAAATAATTATGTACCGAAACATTCCTTCACACTTATGAAAGTTCCGTACACCCTCCTGACATGAGAATCAAGGTACTAAAAAGCACAAAATAAAATTGAAAATAAAAAAAAAAACGTTTTTAAAAACAAGCTTTTATTTACGCCATGTACTAAAACGAATAAAATAAGTTTAGGTTTTCGTTAAGATAATTCAATTCCAAATTGCGACAAGTTCTTAAAAATTGAAAAGCTTGTCGCGCGAACTGTAAAGAAAAAAATGCATACTTTGGCAATTAGGTAGTTGCTTATCAACCAATCACTGTCCAATAAAATTAATTGGTATTTACATTCATCAACATTTCGCGCGACAAGCTTTTCAATTTGCAAAAACCTCGCAATTTGGAATTGAACTATCTTAACGAAAACCTAAACTTATTTTATTCGTTTTAGTACATGGCTTAAATAAAAACTTGTTTTTAAAAAGGTTTTTTTTTATTTTCAATTTTATTATATTTTTAGATAGGTATACTATTCGGAATTGCATTAAATCTTCAGTAAACTCTAAACATATAAGTTTATATTTGTTGTATTCGCATAAGTACTGGTCCCATTAAAACCTGGCAAGCGATAATCTCGCTCTATACTAGAGTTATTATTTTATAATATATGAGCACTAATTCATGTAATACTACTAATACTACTCTTGAATCGTCTCACTACAAATAGGCACAAATCGCACATTTATTCCTACTGTAGGTACAAGCAATTCGAAATCACGGAGCTTGTAAGGGTGCAATTCACGGGTTTCAAGTGTTGCAAATTATTCCGTCATTAGCGCTCGTAATGTAGAAGGCTGGCTTTACAGAACAATGTATTAAAAATTTTTTCAACTGAGATCTTGGGAAAAGTAAGGCAGTTCAAAAATTGTGATAGTTTCTTTCATATAGTATTTTGAAATAGTAAATCAGACTTTGTGCTTCGTTTTCATTTATTAGTGAATTAGGGATGGGAGACAAAAAAACATTCAAATTTTAAAATATTTATCTTGGAAACTAAGAGGTTACAGAAAAAAAATGCATTTGATAAAAGTTGTTACCTTTAGTGAGTTTGCGTGTAAAAACCAGAAGTCAATTAAAGGAATACACTGTACTGCATGCCAACGGTAAAGAAAAATTAGGTCGAAATAAAATATCTCCAGCAAAAATCGTTTTGTTTTATATATATCAAAACTCTCAGAACGGCACAATATCTACCTCCAATCCATAAATCAATAGCCGCTAAAAGCCGAGACCGACGACCGACCCTCGGTCCCGACAGGGGCTCCGGGGCCGATACGTCGAACGGGAAACGCGCGGAGCGCCGGCTCCGGTGACCGGAAACCGTGGCCCACTGTTTACTTTTGTTGCCCGGAGCATAAAGCTAATCCCCCGGAAGATTGGGCACGGAGATGACGACCCGTCGGACGAAACAAATGCGGCGAGGCCGGCGCCGACGATTTGTCACCGGGGTCAACGTACAGGGTGGTTCGAACGCGGTGTCCCACGGGCAAACGAAAAGAGGAAAATGTATCGTCTAGTTTGGAGGCTTCAAGTTGGACCGAAAGAAAACTAGACGAAATAAAAAAAATGACAGACGACGCTCGGCGTCGGGAAGACTGTTAGTTATTTTTCGTAACGACCATACGTTTTTTTATTGGATTTGTAGATAGCCCCACTTCTTGCATATTATACCATTTGACTTGATGGTTTTGTCAGACTTTGTATAGCTTAAACTTTTTATATCTAATTCTAATATTCATGGATAGATACGTTCATAAAAATACAATGTCACACATAAAGTTTATTATTCAATTTTAAGAAAGTTTGTTCTTCCTTAGAAACGATGTCAAATGACGCGTTAAAAAGTAACTATACGTGTAAAGTACACAGTAAAAAATCCGGTTTAAATTGACATGAAAAGTGATCTATATAAGTCCTTCTGGTACATTTTACACCTTTTTTGGTAAATTTCACCAAATGTTCTGGTGACAATGAGAACTAGCCGGTGTGAATGTTTATCATGGCGTTGTCTAAGATTAACACGATGTGGTTTAACTTTTACACACAATTCGGTCAAAATGTTGTAATTTAATTTATTTGGTATTCCCATTTTCACCTCACGTGTTAGACAAAAAATATACAGTGGCCTTAAAATTACGTACAGGGTGTCTCACTTTAAAGGGGTACACGGTTGTAAAATTTTTATCTGGTTACCGAATAGAATGTAAAAAACTCTTTTTGTTGGATAGGTTTTCTGAAAAGTACCCAAGACCATTTCAGATGTTTGTTAAATGCACAACGGATTTAACGCATCAGTTTTATATAGGTATAGGAATATTCAAGAAATAATATTTTTGCGATTTTTTAATGGAAAACTTGTCTTCTTATAGAATAAAATCTTATAGAATAGATAGAATTAGTGAAAATTTTCTCACAATTATCTATACATTAACTGAGTAAAACAGAATATTTTTGAGGCGAACTTAGTGCTAATTAATTACCTACCTATATGTGATAATGTTTTCCCCTAAAAAGCCATGACTTTCATTTAAGAAAAAAGTGAAATTGGCCTTAGAATGGTACTTTTTTTGGAAGGCCTATAAAAAAGGTTTTTAAAGTCGGTTCACAAATGAAAATTATTGTGTACAACTTTAAAGTGGGGCACTCTGTACATAATTTTTAAAACATTAGGTATATTTTTTGGTTGGTGCCAAAGTGGGGCACCCTGCTTTTCCAAGCTGATATAACAGTCAGATTTAAAAAATACTTACCACAAAGTAGGAAAGTTCTATCCCAACTAGCTACTATAAAATAAGTGAAGTAAGGTAAGTGTAGGTAAGTACACTTACGTAAGTAAGTATAGAAAGTAAGTTGTTAGATAAACGTTCAAGTATTGAGATTTACCTAAACTGATCTTTGCCCCAAAAGTGATGGAGAATTAAGTAGTTAAGAGGACCTCGTACAATTTTTAATTTTGTTTTTTTTTTTAATATTTCTTAAAATAATAGTTTAATGAGTCTGGCGAAATTTAGACTACATCTGTTGTCACATGTCACACAGAAACTACGAATTAATGCCTGGTTCATACAGCTTCTTTATCTAGTAATTTTACATACTTTATTTTAAAGAAATTTCAAATGTCATTGATAAGCTCAAATGAAGGAAATATGTTATTTTCAAAAATGATGTAAAACTAAGAGATAAAGAAGCTGTATGAACCAGGCATAATCTTTGCTTGGTCTTCAATTTAAATTATTTGTAGGAAATAATATACCGTAATAAGTTAAGAAAATATTTTATTTCAGTTCCAAAATATAATATGTACGAAAAATGTAATATTTAACACATAATTTTTTAAGCATAAACAACTGTCAATAATAAATAAAATACCCATAATATGATGCTGACTGCCTATATGAGTGACACTGTTCTTAATGTCGAAAAGACAAAAAAGAAGATAAAATAGTTTTTTCTACAAGCGTGCAGAAAAGTACACTTTTCCGCACTCATTTTAGTTTAGAAAGTGTCACTTTTCCGCACTAGTGCGGAAAATACTTTTCCGCACTACTTTTCCACTTTTTCTAAACTAAAATGCGTGCGGAAAAGTAAATGCGTGCTTGTAGAAAAAATAGTGTTCCTAACTCTTGCGGAAAGTATCTTTTCCACACTCGATTTCTTGGCTGAACTCCGCTACGCGTCGTTCATCCAACTGCAATCGCGTGCGGAAAAGTGGCACTTTCCGCACTTGTTAGGAAATATACTATTTTCTACAAGCGTGCGGAAAAGTGTACTTTGAATTTCTTTGCTTTTCCGCACGCTCGTAGAAGAAAAGTGTGTTTGTTACAAAAAATGACGTTTTTGAGATTGATTCCCAATAAATAAATTAAACCTAGATTCGTTGACTGATATATTATTAAAGACTGCTCACGGCTGTCACGTCTGACATTTTCCGGAGATAAAATACAATGCAGAATACATTGTTAGCCATCAGAGCCATCTGTTTTCCAGGACATAAAATTATAGCCGTGAGAAGTCTTTATAAATACGTCAGTCAACGCTAGATTATTGTTTATGCGACATTTCTGAGATATTGGTGATATTGCATTCTTATTAATAATTCACCCTGGATATTAATTAGGTTCTTCAGCATCTTTTCCTTTAATCTGCGCTAATTGAACAATTAATTCCCCTGGAATTTCCGGTAATATAACACGGTTAGGGTGGGTCCATACCTTGATTAAAACACTGTTAGCTCGACCAATCAATCCGGTCCAAGCAGCATCAATTATTCAAGTATTAATAGGGCCCGATGGAACCGCAGCTCCGCCAGTAGATATGGATATTAAGGTCCATCTAGTTCGACATGAATTAGTGCACATATATTATAAAATAACAATAACACTAGTATGGATCGAGATTATCGTTTGCCAGGTTTTAATATAGGACCGGTACTTATGCGAATACAACAAATGGACTTATATAGCGGTTACTGAAGTTATAATGGAATTCTGGACAGTAAAAATTTAAAAGAAAACTTAAATACGCACTAAATGTTTTTCTGCAGCAAATTTGTTTTATGTAAAATAATAAAATTAATCATGTAAAAGCAAAAACCCACTTGCACTTGGGAACGGAACACGTCCACGGAATGATTTTAATAAGTCCGAAACTATAGACACAACCTAAAACCTATGAACTAAAATTGAATTTTAATCACTTTATTCTGAAGCACTGACTGCTGTTTTACCACCTTATTAATAAAACTCCACGTCCTATATTACTAAAAACACAGTTCAACACACAATAAACACAACAAACGTTCTTTAAAACAGAAAAATCGCCAGACAAGTAAAAGTAAACAACTACAAAAAGCTACCTCCCTCTGATGACGTAGTGACGTTTCGCGTCGCCAGCTGGCAGGAGTTTGTCACCATAGCAACACTGTGCCACGATTGGCGATATACAAGAAATTTATCTAAGGAATGTGTGTTTAAACCACAAAATATGGAAAAAGACCTTGAACTTCACAGACCAAAGCGAAGAAAAAAAATGTATATCCTCGAGGAGATACGTAAATTTCCTTAATTGAATGCTGAAGTGCTACAGATAAGATCCGGGCTGAAGTTTTCGCTAATCCCGGAGACGCTGTAACTAAGTAGATTCCCCAGCTTTTTATCTCAGTTTATCTCCCTTAGCCCCGGCCGGCTTTGAATCCGGCCGGAGCTACCCTCTGGCTCGACTGCGAATACCCCTTATTAAGCTAAATAGCGGCCCCTTTCACTACCCACGTAATAAAATTAACCATGAATTTTAAGCAAAGGCCTGTTCCCGTTTTTGCTGCAAAAATCAAAGGCGAGGTCGTGTTTTTGTACAATCAACGACGACAGATATTTTACATTGTCTGTTGGCACAATTTTGAGACAGTTCTCCCCACTTACTTGAATAATAGGGAGAATACACAATACAGGAGGCGACCAAATCATACAGATCTTCCACTTCCACAATTTATCGATTTTGGAAATGTTACATACCCATTATTTCACTGTGATAAGTTAAACCTCCGAACAGCTTGTACAGGGTTATTCATATAACATTCTACCCCCCCCCCCCCTAACTTTTTTGTTTGACTTTGACAGTTTGTATCAGGTATTAATTGTTGTGTTACCACATCGTGGCTGTGAAAATGGTATATTATTGGTATAATATTAGTGAAAAAAAAAACATAGTTGAATGTTATGTTTCTTGCGAAAAAAATCCATCACACGTATTTCAAATACCTATATTTATAACAAATTGAGAATTATTGGAAGTTTAAAAAAAAGAAAAGAGAGATAAACCACGGCAAGTTTTAACTGAGAATATGCAGGAAGGAGTCTTATTATACTTCGTGGAAAATCCGAGACCATTATATTAAAGATACATCGAGATATTTGCAAATATCATGGAGCTCAGTCCAGAGAGTGTTGAAAATGCATAAGGTTAGACCATATTGTTATCGCCCAGTTTAAAAACTGTACGAAAATGACAATTGCAGAAGGCGAGAATATTGCCGTTTAGTGTTGGTGAGGCAAGCGGAAAATAATCAGTTTATAGGTGCGTTTTTATCATTTGTAAATTGTTACATAAAAATTACACTATACTACTATTAACTAACTACTACTATACATTACCATTTTATTGCTAATCTTACGGTTACCTATTACTATTATTATTACAGATTCTATAGAGGAAAGTAGGTACCCCAATATGAGACCCCACACTAACTCCTAAAGTAAGAGTCTCCATCTAGCTGGCAATGTCTCAAATAATCACTAATGGTATAAGTGGCCACATGTAGTGCAGTGTCTAGCTCATCTAAATTTTTAAGTTAAGAACGGCATTGCTTACTTCAACCGTACGTGCACAAACTTTTAAAGGGCTTCGGTTACCGTGTAATTCTGAATAACGTGGTAAGTGTTTAATATATTTTTGTTGCTTGTTGTATTAAATAATAGTTATTTATATACCAAGGCACTGAAGTTAAACTTTTTATGACTCATGTGGAATTTAGTTACCGAGGCCTCTGGCCGAGGCAAATAAACCACATGAGTCATAAAAAGAACTTCAGTGCCGAGGTACATATTATATTTTTTTTGAAATCGAAAAAAAAAATGTTTTATTAGGCAAGAAAATAATAATAAGGGATCACCCGTCCATGAACCGACTACGCGCGGCGACGATCGCTCTACCTAGGTCAAGTATAATGAGACACGGCACCTTCTGATAGGAAAACCAAACTGCTGCTTCTTGTGCAGCCTACATAACAAACCTATTGATATCCAAATTTTCTAAAATATGTATACTGAAGGATTGCGCTTCTATAGGAAACAATTCCGCAATGTGTACGAAAAGTTAAATGGGCCTTTATCGGCCGGGTTTTGAATATTTGGTCACTTTTGAAGGGCGATTTCTCCGCGTCTGACGTTTGATGTTTACATCTCGCCAAGGCCTACTTATTGAAAAAATCGTACAATAATGGGCTACATTATTGTACGATTTCTGTGCTTTTAATGACGATTTTGGGACACTTTACTGCCGATTTCAAGAAAAAATTATTTTGTGGTTAGTAGTATTTTTGTTAAACCTTAATGTGAGACTGTCTCATATTAGGAACCTGTTAAGTGTGTCAAGTGTTATGTAACTAAATTTTTGTATAGTAGGTTAATTTGATATTCTTTTAAAGTTTTTGAAATAAAAATTATTTTGTGGCAAGTAGCGTTTTCGTTAAACCTGGATATGAGATTGTCTCATATTAGGCACCCAATCTTCAATATTGAAGATCTGGCTTTTTTTTTTCATAATTCTCATTTACGCAACAACTGTTAATATTTGGCAATCCTATATAAACTGCAGTGAAAATAGAGACTATATTAAACGTATTCGACGTAAGTTTGTGCATTGTAATATATTATAGGACAAAATATACAGAACAAAATGTAATGTGGTCTCATATTAGGGTACTTTCCTCTATTTTGGACTGATGAAGACACCTTTACAACATGTGGCGTTTTTAATCGAAGAAACACTCACTACTGGTCATCAGAAAATACACAATGTTTATTTCAATTCAACGACAAGGTCGAACTTCAATAAATGTTTGGTGTGATATTTTTCGGAATCACATAATAATTGGTCCAGTATTTTTTGTAAGGTGGTTTAACTAGACTAAAATATTTACACCTCTTAAGAGGGGAAATTTCTGGTCTATTGAGTCAAGTCAATGACCCGAATATTGTTTGGCAACAAGACGGTGCTGCAGCACAAAAATCAAATGCTGCCAAGAGGAATTTAGATGACACTTTTTTAGAGTGGATTGGTTCAAATAGGACTATTTTATGGCCTGCCAGTAGCCCAGACTTGACCCAACTCGATTTCTTTCTGTGGGGCACTTTGAAGGACCTTGTATATGCGGAGAGGTCAAATAATATCGTTAAGTTAAAGAAAAAATATCTGGGGAGATCAGAGAGATGAACGAGGCAGGTACAGGAAGGTATGCTCTCATGTGTTACACAAAATGGAAGCATTGTAGAACACCTTCTATAATTTAATTTAATCCATAATAAAGTATCACGTTCCAACCATAAATATGCCTTTTATCAAGAATAAAATGACAGAAAAAATAAAATATGACTTATGGAAAATTTTCACAGTAGTTTTGGCTTTGTTGAATTTTCAATAATATTATTGTATGGAATTGTGAGGATACAACAATTAATGTAAACTGAAATCTTCAATTATTATAGTATTCCCATAATAACTGTTTTGAAATATACAGGGTGCTCCATCTACAAAACATAAGTTCAGTTTATATCTCCGAAACGCCACATTCATTTGTTTTTCTGAATACGTACCTACCTGAAATCGTAAGAAAATTTAACACAATTTCGTATTTACATTTTTTCCAAAATTAAAAAAAGTTAAGGGGGTAGAGTGTTATATGAATAACCCTGTACAGTGTGTTATTAAATAAAAAGAATACGGCATACAGAATAGCTGCAGTACTTGGTCTTAAACAACTCCACAAGTTTGTTGTTGGTAATTCAAAATCAAAATAAATTATTATCTCAACTCAACGTATTTATTTTATAAGATATTCAAACCGGGTACCATTATCCCCAAAGACAATAACAAAGTTTATTTTCAATTTGTGTAATTTTTAAGACCCTGTCACTGTTCTATACAGGGTGTCCGGAAAGTATGGGGCAATCTTACAGGAGCAGGTAGGGGACGTCAAAATATTACGATTGAGCTTTACCACTACGGGTCAGATCTCAATACTTACTGAGATACAGGGCGTTGTAACTCTTTTTTTCAAATTGAATTATGGCAATATCTCCCAAACTAATCAAGCTGTTGAACTGAAATTTGGCACTGCTGTGTTTTTGGCGATGGAGAATAAGCTGAAAATGTCAATTTCGCCGTATCTCACAGAGGGCGACACTTGCGCTGTTTTTGGATCGTGCTTTTACTCGTAACTTTTTTGAGGTTATGTTTTTGGTCCTGCAGGTCTATCATTTTAGTGCATCTTTTCACTCTGCAAGAAAAAGGTACTCTTGTTTCATAACGATAAAGTCAACCGTTTGCGTTGAAATTGCCAAAACGTGCCCCAAAACACCTGTTGAGTTCAATATTCGAAACATAAAATTTTCACCTACCGCTTTCAAGTGTTTCATATCAACGGTACCATTTGAAGTGAAAAAAAATCCCTATGAACAAAGTACCAAAAATTATTCGCTTTCAAAATGGAAAGGATTGAATTTGACAAAATTTTGACACGCTGTTTCAAGAAAACCAATGGTGTTTTGACCACTGCTCATTTGGCATTTTTTTCATCATTTTGAATGTACAGTTGATCTGTAATATTTGAAAGTGGTAGGTGAAAATTTTAAGTGTCGAATATTGAACTCAACAGGTGTTTTGGGGCACATTTTGCCGATTTCAACGCAAACGGTTGATTTAATCGTTATGAAACAAGAGTACTTTTTTCTTGCAGAATAAAAAGATGCACTAAAATAATAGACCTGCAGGACCAAAGAGATAACCTCAAAAAAGTTACGAGTAAAAGCACGAGCCAAAAACAGCGCAAGTGGCGCCCTCTGTGAGATACGGCGAAATTGACATTTTCAGCTTATTCTCCATCGCCAAAAACACAGCAGTGCCAAATTTCAGTTCAACAGCTTGATTAGTTTGGGAGATATTGCCATAATTCAATTTGAAAAAAAGAGTTACAACGCCCTGTATTTCAGTAACTATTGAGATCTGATCCGTAGTTGTTGAGCTCAATCGTAATATTTTGACGTCCCCTACTTGCTCCTGTGAGATAGCCCCATACTTACCGGACACCCTGTATTACCGCACTTCTTACACTTAATCCCGGGGGACGCGCACACGACACAACAATACATTTGTCGCGTTCGGGCACATATTTCTCAATTCCGGGTCCCAACGATTTGTTGATGCCGGCCCAAGAACTCCCGGAGCAAGTGGGTGCTTTTACGCTATTGGGCGTTCTCGGCAGCCAAGGCCCAGAACGCTAAGTGAGAATAATTGCGTGTGACGACATTGTAAATGGTTTGTGTAAACCGACGTTTTTCAGACGTCACCGTAAGAGGGCGGAGTGTTCGCGATGCCTACGTCTCCATTTTAACTAAGAGAATGTGCTTGTATAAGAGCGGAGAGCCACACTTGAATTTATACCTATTTGAGAGACTATAAACTCCGAACTTTTTATTCTGAAGTCAACTGTTACGGGCCGGGAAGGTTTATTGTCGGCCGATTTATGTTTTTTCTCTCACAAGAATCTCATAAAAATATTCGCCACGGAGTTGGATTTCGCGGTATCTTTGTAGACTTCGGGGGATGCGTCGATTGCCGCAAAGTAGAAAGTAGGTAGTAAACGAAACGGTTTCCGCGAAATGAAAAGAAGTCGTTGGTTTTTTTATATCTCCGAATCCAATATTGATAGGACCCAGCTCCCAAGGCATTTACACCATCATCTCTTTATGTACAGGGTAAGTTAAATTTTTTGTGCAGGGCGTTAAACATTTTCGGATCGTTGTTAAGGTCTGCTTGGCGCAATAATTAATTCTCATCTATTTCATATTTCTCGATTTACAACTTATTTTTTGAAAAAAAAAAAAATAAAGTTTTTCTATTGCAAATTGTAGATGGCGCAGCAGCGTCGAAAGAAAATTTTCATTAGCCGTGATCTCGAAATGTGGCGCATATATACGAATTATCCTACAACTTGAAGCAAATTGTGTGCTAAAATCAAATTTTAAAAATCAACAGTTTTCAGGTAAATTTGGCAGTGCAAGCAAGTGGAAAATCTGTAATAGATCTACACAATCCTAAGATTATTTCCAAAACTAAAAAACGAGAAACAAATTTTCTGAAGAGTTCATACAACTATCCTATAATAGCTTACAAAGATGTTTTGACAATTTTAAATGTACAGGGTGTCCCAAGGAACAATCCCACACCTGTTAACTCATTTCGAGACACAAAAAACTTTTCAAACAAAAGTTTATTTAAGGGGAAATCCTATACAGGGTGATTTATTCATAAATACATTAATTTTAACCACGTCATCAGGGAGGTACATATATACCGAAAACGCAAAAAAAAAATTTTTGCTGCATGTTTAAATAATGGGGCAATTTATCCCAAATCCCGCGTAACGAGGCGCACCTGAACGCATGTGGCTACGACGTTATGCTGCAGCACATGGCACCGGCCGCGACGTTGCCATTATTTATTGATAATTTAATTACGAAAAAATATTCAGTTTATGAATTATTTACCTAGTTGATATGCCAATAACAGGGTGTTAGCACACCTTGGACTTGGCGTGTTCAGCATCTAACTCGAGAGACCCTTATCACTACACTTTTCACAGCACCCGCTATAACAATACAAAAGGCCTTCACAATCACACGCACAAAACGCACTCAGTGTCTACAGAGGGTGGAAAATACTGAAACCTCAAAAGACTGAAACTGTCTCCGAAATTCGCTAGATTTTGAGATTTAAGACAAAAGTTTTATTAAAAAGAACGCAGGCGTCCCATCCGCATTCCACAACTATTATTTATTACGTCAAACTTGTCATTGTCAAGGATCTGCTGCCGGTTTCTATTGTATGTGGCGCCATCTCGTTGGTATTAACGTCGCCGAATCTGTGGTTGAGCTCTCAGTCACCCTCTGTGTGTTCAAAACCGAAAGTCTACAGCGCGCTTTATGACACGGTAACTAGCGAACCCTTCTAATAGATGGCAGCACGTACTACAGAAACCAGAGTTGCCTACATTCTGTAGGTATATTCGGTACTCTTTGTGCAACATTTCTGCTTTTTTACCAAAACGGTTCTCTAGACAAATGCGGAAATGATAGACATAATAATGATCCTTCATGGAGAATGCCTGCAGAATGTCAGTCAAGCTACCGCGGAACTATTTAGAAGCGCGCCACCTATCGGCAGGTAGCGAAACTAAGTACGAAACCACAACGACGTTTCATTACGGGAATGCTTTCTACGAACGAAGTAGTGTCAATGAATGCGACATGGGACATAACCTTTAAAAATATCCAAACCAAAATACGGAGAATGTGCACTGTGAAATACGGGAAACAATAACATCACATGTGCGATTAGTGAGGCGGAGTGCGAGAAACGAAAGGAAATTCACAGTGCACTCTGCAGAAACTTGGCAAGGATCAATGCCGCAAACACCAACGCGCCGCGTGCCGGAAATTCTCGGCCACGGGCAATCGCCAAGCTCCTTTTGCGGAGTTCGGGCTACACACATCCTCCTACTCCTACTAACGACTGCACGACAAGGGTTGTGACAAACAGAAGTCAAGAAAGCTAAGGACTTTTAGCAACCCATCATCCCTAACTCGCCCAGAAATAATACTAAGACTCGGTAGGTTACACATCAGGCTATACCCGGTAACATACCTAACGGCAGGAAAAGAAACTAGAAAAAGCTGTAAAGATCGAAAGGTGGAAATTAGAAAGATTCAAGTACTTACGACTGAACCAATGTCACAGAGGAGGACCACCCCCACGGAAACGATTCTATTGCAAATATGGATCCCTAGTAACAATGAAAAGCAAACATAACGAGAAATAAAGGAATGAGAAGTGTATCGTTGGTGATGGTAACCAACTTAAGCGGAAAGTAAGGTAATTTTAAGCAACTGTATCCCAGAGATGTTGGCTAATTTTGACGTTCTTATTTCAGAGGAAGCAGAACAATCACAGAACACAACTACTTACTCTAGGAGCGTCTTGGTGTAGTAAAAAGGGTCCAACTTTAAAACTGTATACAAATCCGTAAAATCTTTATTTTTGGAGATAATCGCCTAAACTTTTTTTTTGTTTGAAAGGGTTTCAAAAACCGCTTCTTTTGACCTTCCTGCCATTTTCAAAATGCATATCTAGGGCCGGCTGCGATTTTTTTAAACCCCCCATTTTCACGAAAACCATTTAGCGGTTTTTTTATTTGAAATCTGACCCCACAGTGTCAATCAGAACACCCCAAAACCCCCATATACAAAATTTGAACACAAAATATAGAGGGAGTTCCATTCTGCAGGGTGTCAAAGTTGAGCAAAATAGGAATTTTAAAGGCAGCTGCCGAGTCAAGTGTGCCATCAAAACAGTTGAATGGTCAATAGGACCACTCAAGATGTTGGTGTGCAACGGTCCTATACAAAATATACTGAATTTTTGGAACTTTATACGGGTCAAAAATCGAGTATATCAAAACCGCTCCACACACTATAAATGAACTAAATCTAAAAAATACAGAAGCCTGCCAGTCAGTAAGTCCATATCAGTTAAGGTGGCTGGTGTGCCACAATAGGAAACGCACAGAAAATGTATTATCTTAGACAGTGACTTTGTTGAGAAAGGTCCAATAATTGAAATTGTTTTTATTTGTTAGTTGGCATTTTGTAAAGAAATACATTACTTTTGTGTTTATCAATATTTTTTCAATGATTCCAGAGCACTCTTGATCCGTATAAGTTTCATAAAATTTCAGAATTTTGAGATGGCTCAGAGAAAAACACCCTGTCTATTTTTGTAGTAAATATTTTCACACCAACACTTTGAGTGGTCCTGTTGACCATTCAAGGGTTTCCATGGCACACTTGACTCGCCAGATGACTTTAAAATTCATATTTTCCTCAACTTTGACAACCTGCAGAATAGAACTCCCTGTATATTTTTTATTCGAATTTGGTTTTGGGGTGTTTTGATTAACGCTGTGGGGTCAGATTTTAAATAAAAAAATCACTAAATGGTTTTCGTGAAAATCGGGGGTATAAAAAAATCGCAAAATTCAAAAGAAGCGGCCTTTGAAGGCCTTTCAAACAAAAAAAAAATTAGGCGATTATGTCCAAAATGAAGATTTTACGGATTTGTACAGTTTTAAAGTGGGACACCCTGTATGTTAGTAGTTTTTTGAAATCTACTCGTCATTACCGTTTTTGAACTAGTTTATCTATCACAAATCCAAGTTAAATAGGTTCGGTAAAAATTGCAAATTAAATATTTTGAAAAACGGTGAAAGATAATGTTATAAAATTTTATACCATTTTAACCATAATGCCCGTTAAAGAAAGGTTCGTTTGGTTTTCTTCACTTTCAAGAAATTCACAGTATAGGTCATAAAAACTGTTTATAATAAGCTACAACTTTTGTTTTTAAAGTTTTTTATATCTCATAAACTTAAAGAGTTAAGGGGGTGGGATAGTTGTAAGAACTCCTCAGAAAATTAGTTTGTCGTTTTTTAGTTTTGAAAATAATCATGGCATTGTCTACCACCGGTTTGCCACATGCATGCACTGCCAACTTCAAAGTAACTAAAACTAAAAAGATAACTGAAAAACCATCCATTTTCGGATGCACCACTTGTCAACGAAAATTCTCTTATTGACCGCAGCTATATCTACAATTTGTAACAGAGACGTTCAGTTTAAGCGTTGAGTGAGGAACAATAAGAGGCGCAGCGCGCATATAAAATTGCGTGACCGGTTTTCGTGTGCTTACCCTGAAGCCCCCCGTTGCCCCCACTCGCCTAGCGACCACGGATTTTTACAACTTGTTTATGTTTTCGAGAACACCGATCCCTCTACAACCGGCTAACGGTACAATTTTATATATTTTATATTTTAATGGAAAGATATGTATTTTTTTGTCTCGGACGCTTTTTATCCCGGACGCTTTTCGGGCCGCGTTTTCGGCTCCGCTGCGTCCCGTAAGGTTGCGCCTCTTATTATTCCTCAATCAACGGTTTGAACCTACGAATAAAACTTCGATGAGCTCTGCTTGCCTTTTTAAAGGGAACTAATAGTATAAGTAGTATAGCTATGCCGGTTCAAGGCCAATTTCCCCATGTATTTCTTATGGGAGCAAAATCCTGCACTTTTTTGACCAAACTTACCCCCTCCACTCCCAAACCACGCCCCCCAGCCAATCGCACCGACTCTGAACCCTGCGATAGCCCGAGGGGTGCCGAAGATGTCCGAGTTCGCTGACCTTCGCCCCTGCCGCGACCTTCGCGCGCTCGACTTTCTCCGAGGGTGCCGAAGTGCCCGTCATTATCCCTCCGACCGTTGACCCAGCCGCGACGCCGGAAGCAGGCCGCGGACATGTCACGACGAGACTCCCACCTAATAATTAAAAGAAACCCGCACCCTGTTATAGAAAATCGTAATTTAGGCAAGCCATGACGTCTCCTGGGTGCTCGAGTTCTCGCTTTCGCCAGGCCGACCGTTGACCCAGCCGCGACGTCGGGGCATGACCGGACCGGGAATCGCAACTAATAATTAAAACACCCTCTTATAGAAAATCGCAATGAAGGCAAGTCATGACGTCCCCTGTTGACCTCTAGCCGTGGCCATGCATGGATTTTTGCCAGCCCTCGCCTACCGTTGACCTCTGCCTGGTGAAACATATTTTTTGCGTCCGCGACGCCGCGACATGTCACGACTCGCAACTAATAAAAACCCTATAATTAAGCCGTGACGTCCCCCTGTCGACCTTTAGCCGCGGCCATGCATGGATTTTTGCTACCACCTCTGCCTGCGTATTTTTGCGTCCGCGACGCCGAGACACGTCGAGACTCGCAACTAATAAATACCTAACACCTATAGAAAAAATATCAGCTTGCAATATGTACGTGATGTAATTCCGCTGAAAAAAAGTACTTTCTCTTTGTCGGAATAAGCGCCTATGAAACGAGCACGCTGATCTCATCGGTACTGGCGATAAACAATTTGTAGGAAAAGTGTAATAAAGAATAGATATGAGATACATATGAGTGTATACATTTTCTTGACTACATTACCTAAGGATGTATCAAAAATCTATCTTCCTATATTTAGAGACTGCTCAAAAGGAAAGTGGACATTACATTTGGGGCATAAATTAATCATTTTTAGTTGAGTTTATAACCATCTAGGTAAGTAAATTTCTTTAATTCCGAGAAAGCCAAGCCCTGTTTTAAATTACTTGTCTAAAATATAATAGGTGCAAAGTTCACCAGTTTTTAAAAATATCCCGTCACACGATTATCAAGTTGAAAGACTAGCTGCAAAATCGGATTTTGTACAACGCGTTTCCTGTTTAAAATTTCACCCAGAAAAAAAAAGGTACTAATTCTTACTTATGCCATGTTCACCGTATGATTTTTATACTATTCCGACTTCGAAAACCCAAAGGTATAAGTGTAGCGTGTGGAAAAAGGTGGAATTAAGGGGTTAAAACCCTTAAACGGTCTAAAAAACGGAAAAAACGACTAGACGATTCGAAAAACGACTAGACGATTCGGAAAAAACGACTAAACGACTCTGAAAACGACTAAACGATTCTGGAAAACGACTAGACGATTCGAAAAACGACTATACGATTCGGAAAAAACGACTAAACGAGTCTGAAAACGACTAAACGATTCTGGAAAACGACTAGACGATTCTGAAAAACGACTAGACGACTTGAAAAAGCGATATACCATGGAATACCATCGAATACCATGAAATACCATCAAAGACCATGGAATACTATCGAAAACCACGGAATACCATAAATGGTCTTGGATATCCCTGTGAAAAAATTTGCCTCGGGGAGAGCATAAAAGGAAATTATCCGTGATCGATGCTCTGTGATCGAAAGATATATAAGCCTTTGATAATACAATCACTCTCAGTTAAAGACATGTTTTTGTCACTTGAGATTGAACCTAGGAGTTATGGTATCCAACACACCAATGACGGATTAGTCATGGGACAAATACCAGTAACTGTTGAAGATAACGTATTATGTATTGGAGATCAAAAAATTACCCTTACACCAGGTCTGTCTCAACTGCTTTTGAAGAACAAACCACAAGGTATTAATGAGAGTGACCTAAAAATATACAAACAATTGTTGATTACTAATTTTCGATAGGTTCAACAAATCAGGTTTTAAAAGTGTGTTTAGGTGCCTATGGTTTCATCTGGTATATGTTCCATACAGGATTCGAACATTAGCCCACATTCCAAAGCCAAACACTCGGCATTTATGTAAAATTCTAGGAAATGCTTGGCAGTGTGGTAATAATCTCGACGCGCTGTTGTAGCAGGGCTCCGCTGGCTCCCGCAGGCCTCGCCGGTCTCTGTAGACTCAGCAGGTCCCTTTAATGATGTGTACCGCAGGCTCGGATTAAATTAAAAAAATTACTATTAACACTAAAATACCCGGACAATAACCATCATTCCAACGCCAAAACACTCAACAGTAGTATTTCTGCGAATGCATCGCAGCCGGGCGCGGATGACTCACATCCGCTAGCCGGAACTTGTCAGGACAGGTTGACGACCTAAAAACAATTCTCTCTACTTAGATAAAAATAGAATGTCCAATAAGATTTTTTTCACACACTTTTATATATAAGCACAGATAACGTAACCATATAAGTATATATTAGAATATTATAAAATATTTAAGCCCCATATAGTTCGAATTTGAATGGGATATTATGTTACATGGGTAATATATCTCAACACTTCGTACACAAACAAAACTCGCTCGTTCTTTACAGTTTTATTACTGTGAATTCGGTACCTACTAAAGCGGCAGACTTGGGATGCAGCAGTAGCAAATACAATATGAAGCGCAGCTCTGATGTATACTAAAAATGTTATTATCAAACTTATATATATATATACCAAAACAATTAGATTATGGACATGGATATTAATTTCTTTAGGTAAAGGTAATAAACATTTGATACTATCGACAGGAGTCTACGCAAAATAATTGTATCCGTATTCAGCAAATAAAAAAGTTATGGGTACCCGTCACCGATGAAAAAGTATACAAAACTGATAAAATGTTCGTGGCATCTTGTATATTAAAATATTTAATCGCGTATCTAAGTTGTTATTTTATTCATTGCCTATCCCACAAATTTGGATTTTAGCTCTTGTAATCGCTCGATCACGATTGAAACTACACTCATAAAATGTTTAAAAAATGTCCATCCCACGTGATCGCTCGACAAAATCAAAACGTGCAAAGTGGCTACTGCTCGAGGTTTGACCTTTGTCCTTAGGGACACGTGTGACCCAGTTGATGTAGAATCTAAAAAAACCCTGTAAATCATACTTCCATAGCATAGAATCTAAAATCCCCCGGTACAGTACGGATGAAAATTTCAAACCAGGCATAATCAACATGTACGTTCAAAGTAAAAAAACTTGTCGGTCAACTGTTTAACCCCGAAATTTTGTTGATTTCTAGGAATAAAAAAGAAATAATAAGATTGTAAGTCCAAAGCTATTTACGCTATCAAATTCGTTTAAAATGCGAATGATAATTTGCCGCATTAAAACCAGGTGTGAAAAATTCAACATACGTCCCTAAGAAGTTCAACCAATTTTACCCTGGAAATACAATATTTTTAATGAATAAAATATCGAACATACAACAACACCCTTCTAAATATAGTATAAATCATGGTTTTTTTTTTGATAATGTGGAAAGCTAAACTGAAAATTGTTGCTAGAGGTTCTACCGGGGTGCCAAAAATCAACTATTATTAGAAAATACGCTGATGTCATAATATAGCCGTCGATGTCACCGTTAGCGTGTCCTATGAAAAATGCGTTCTGCTTAATAAGGTGTAAAAAAATCCATGACGGGGCTTAGATGAATAAATAAAGTTTGATGTATGTGAAAGTATAGACTAAATTTTCGTATAGCCCGCGTGATCGCTCGAAGTGGCGGTATCCTCTGGACTAGAAAATATCATATCGGCTCAATCTCCAAACATTTTCATTTTGAATTATACGTTTTCATTGATGATAGATCTAGCAAGAAAATTGGACACTAAACTGCACGTACTACTTAGAGGGTTGTAAGCCGTTTTAATAAAAGCACCAGACTTTCTTAAAATTCATGGCTAAACGTTAACATAATGTCATACAAACATGCGGCACGCAAAATATTAAGAATAGATATATGAGCTCAAACATGTTGATCAAAAAATATATTAATTTCTGGCGATTTAGTTTAGCAGTTATCATTTAAAAACAAAACCTGGTCCCAATATTCAGTGAAAATAATAATTGAAAACTTTGAACCTTATAAACCACCACTAAATAGCGAGTCGGAAAAAGTAAAAAAATATATATAAATATATTATTTTGATATTATAACCGAAACTGAATTTATTGGGGTGAAGATGTAAGGAAATATTTTTAGCTAGGAAAAAGTAATACAATTATCATAGGTACTGGTTGCAGAACCCGTTGTCAGTTTTGCAAGGATTTTTGATACAAATATAATTGCTAACGTTTAATTTGTTTACCCCATTTACGAAAATGATAACAAAATTGGATCAGACAAGATGTTTTTTCGAAGTATAGTTTTTAAACACAGGGTGCTACCACCGGTTTTACGATATAGGTTTAAAAATGCGACGCAAATACATAAAAAAAAATACCCTAGAGATAAGAAAAAGAAAGATTCTTGGTGATGTATAAAAAGAAATCAGGTTACATCTAATGCCCCAGACAGTAGAATAAACATCCCCGAGCGATGAGATATAACCAAACATCATTTTTCCAACGGCACAGTCATTTTCACGGGAAAAACAACCAGTAACCGTTCAAATTCCATAGATAGATACTGCCGTAATCCAAAATTTCACTGAACTACGCGTATCTATTATACTGAAGTAAGTACTGATACACTTCCATCTTTCCAAAGAAAAACAAACACGAAACTCAGACTTTTCATATATTACAACGCCTCGAGTCTTTGTGGCCACGACCGAGAATCTACTGAAGCAAGTGCGACGCATAGGACGTGAAAAGTGCCGAGTTGGTTTTATTAAACAATGAAACTTATACCTACGTATATATATATAAAATAAATGAGAAATATGCCAGAGATTTGAAACCTAATTGTGTTGCAAGTTTGAGGTCCAAAAAAATATTGGTTTTAATTTTTTAAGGTGAGAAACACATCTAACAACCAGTTTGGAAATATACAAGGCAAAAAAAGTAGTGATGTGGCTGCCCCATTTTATGTTTTATACAGGTTGGATTATTTTAGAATAGTTGTTCAATAGACCGAGACAACATCATAGACGCTTCCCGTTAGAACAGAATCTGATGAAAAGAAAAATTCAATCTGGGTCAAGCTACTAGATAACCAAAATAAAAAATACTGAACGTTATAAAATTTAAAAAAATCATATTTTCAACGGATTTTTATCCTCTGAAAATGGCGTAAAATTCAGTTTCACTGGGTCAAGCTAGGTGGTAACTATATAACCAAAATAAAAAAAATACTGAACGTTATAAAATTAAAAAAATCATATTTTCATGGGATTTTTGTCCTCTGAAAATGACGCAAAATTCAGTTTCAATAAGTTACTAATTGAGGTAATAGGGGGAAAATCTTAAATAGGAATTCTGAGACAACGATGTTTAATAACGACAATTTTCTCGATTATCTAGAATCAAAAATATTGCAAGTGACAATTCACTATTTTCTCGACATTATGTAAAGCCTTATTATTGCGTCGTAAATTAAAAGATCCAAAAATATTGGCATCAATTGTTTAGTAAATGTGATTAAAATATGTCTACTTTATCAACAGTTATTTGTAACAGCTTATTATCTTGGAAGCGTAAACTCTTTGAATTTTTTAGACAAAAAGTTGTAGTTTAATAATGGTCAGTTGGATTCCTTTTTGAATCATGTTTGCGTATTACCTACAAGGATTTACAACCTCCAAACATAGAAATCGCTCATTTTAACCCGATTTAATAAAAATTTCACCAAAAACAATACTTTCAGTCATATACACTTCTGATTAATAAAAAAAGGCACTATAGTAATAATGAGATTTCCAATGGAATTTTTATAGACTGTTTGCACATTTTGAGAGTCTGTTTGCTAGCTTTTGGGGGTATTCCTTGATATTTTAGACAGATAAAAATGAATAACATTGGGTTTCCTAACTAAAATACAAAACGCACTGTTGACTTTACTTCCGTGGATAGTAAGCCTATAATACATATCGAAAACAGAGAAATATTCAGGTCAAGAAAAAAGTAGCCTAATTTACAAGTTTGGGAATCAAAAACTACCTTTTGTCTTTTAATTATGATGAGAAAATACGTCTAATTCGTAAGTCAAATAAATGGGACATCATGAAAGATATACTAATAATTGAACAAATGCTATCTCAGTTCTATAGACACAAAGGTACTATGGGTAGTAATAGTTTTGGGATCAAAAGACAAGCTTTTAAATTTGTTAAGAAAATACGTCTAATGAAATTGAAAGTAGTAACTAGATTTTGGTTAACATTTCGTTAACGCGTTGATGAATGTTTGATGCAAGTGAAAAGTAGATCGAATTTCCAAAAAACGGTGACTGACCAAACAAGTTATTATAAAAAGTTGCTCAGGAGACCGATGTAACCTAGAAAACGCCTTTCCTTCGAATAGAAAGTGGCATAAATAGTTACAAAATGGGACTTAGACGGATATTCGATGCAAGTGAAAAGTAGGCAGAATTTTCGAAAATCGGACGGACCAAAAATTATTAAGTTGATCGGGAGGTTGAGATAACCTATGAAACGCCTTTCATTCGAATAGAATCTGACAAAAAAAAAATCCAAGAAAATTTTAGACGACTGTTTGCAAGTGAAAAGTATACAGATTTTTGTCGAAAACCGGCGACTGACAAAAAAAAAATACTTATTAGAAAATTTTGCTCGGGAGACCGAGGTAACCTAGAAAACGCCTCTCGTCCGAATATAATCTGAAATAAAATTCCATGATGGAGACTTAGGCGAATGTTTGATGCAAGTGAATAGTATAGACCGAATTCCCGAAAAAAAAAACGCCATTCGTTTTGAATATAATAAAAAAATCGAATAAGGAACGGGACTTATTAGACGAATATTTGATGCAAGTGGAAAAGTATAGATAGATTTTTTCGAGTGACTGATAAAAATAGTTAGTCAGAAGGCCCCCAGATAACTAACATTGATATTTTGTTTGAACAAAATCTGTAAAAAAAATGCCAAGACGTGACTTAGACGAATGTTTGCAAGTGAAAAAAAATGACTGATAAAAATAGTTAGTCGGAAGGCCCCCCAGATAACATTGATATTTTGTTTGAACAAAATCTGTAAAAAAAAAGCCAAGACGTGACTTAGACGAATGTTTGCAAGTGAAAAAAAAAACAAAAAAAATTATTAGAAAAGTTGACCGGAAGGTTTAACCTAGGAAACGCCTTTCATTCGAATAGAATATGACAAAAAAAATCCGAGACGTGACTTAGACGAATGTTTGCAAGTGGAAAAAAAAAACAAAAGAATTATTAGAAAAGTTGATCGGAAGGTTTAACCTAGGAAACGCCTTTCATTCGAATAGAATATGACAAAAAAAAAATCCGAGACGTGACTTAGACGAATGTTTGCAAGTGAAAAAGAAACAAAAAATTATTAGAAAAGTTGATTGGGAGGCCGAGGTAACCTAGGAAACACATTTCATTCGAATAGAATGTAACAAAAAAAAAATTCCAAGACGTGACTTAGACGAATGTTTGCAAGTGAAAAGCATACAGATTTTTTTTTTTCGAAAAACGACGGCTGATCAAAAGTTATTAGAAAAGTTGTGCGGGGCCGTGGTACCTAGGAAACGCCTTTCATTCAAACAAAATGCGACAAAAAAAATTTAGACATAGATGAATAAGAATGCAAGGACGATTGGAGTGATCTATAACCCTAAACAGAAGGGAGAAAATGCCCCTCAATAAATCGAAATTTGTGTGTTTTCCATATGATTCAATGAGATTTTTACAAATTATTGGAAACTTAATGACGTGAGAAAAATAAAACGTCCATTGTCTGCTCACATTTTAGGAAATTTATCACAATTTATTCTAATTAATAATACCCTTTGTTTATGGAATCCCTAGTTAGCCAATGTGTCATGAGTAAGTATATGACAGGTCAAATACGTATATAATGTAAAGTAAAAATATAGTTAACAAGGCGTTAACGAGCATTGACAACATGTTAACGAACGAGGTGCTAACAACGCGATAACTTAACTTTGACAACTCGTTAACGAAGCGTTGACGAGTGTGGACCCTCCAAATCTTAGGAGATACATTCGCAACCTTACACCGGATCACGCGTCACAAAGATGCTACCTTAAATTAATGCGTTGACAACTCGTTAATCCCAGGAGATACAATCGCAACTTACACCAGATCAAACTCAACTGTGGAATCCTGTGACGTCACAGAGATGCTACCTTACATTTCTTTTAGGTAGATAACCTAACATTATTGTCGTGGTGTCCAAGAGGTTAGCGACTGGTGAACCGATTGCCATTGATCAAAACTGACTTAATCCGCCTCTGATACACCTCCCACAAATCCAATGGCAATCGGTTCACCAGTCGCTAACCTCTTGGACACCACGACAATAATGTTAGGTTAGGTTATCTACCTAAAAAAATGTAAGGTAGCATCTCTGTGACGTCACAGGATTCCACAGTTGAGTTTGATCTGTGTAAGTTGCGATTGTATCTCCTGGGATTAACGAGTTGTCAACGCATTAATTTAAGGTAGCATCTTTGTGACGCGTGATCCGGTGTAAGGTTGCGAATGTATCTCCTAAGATTTGGAGGGTCCACACTCGTCAACGCTTCGTTAACGAGTTGTCAAAGTTAAGTTATCGCGTTGTTAGCACCTCGTTCGTTAACATGTTGTCAATGCTCGTTAACGCCTTGTTAACTATATTTTTACTTTACATTATATACGTATTTGACCTGTCATATACTTACTCATGACACATTGGCTAACTAGGGATTCCATAAACAAAGGGTATTATTAATTAGAATAAATTGTGATAAATTTCCTAAAATGTGAGCAGACAATGGACGTTTTATTTTTCTCACGTCATTAAGTTTCCAATAATTTGTAAAAATCTCATTGAATCATATGGAAAACACACAAATTTCGATTTATTGAGGGGCATTTTCTCCCTTCTGTTTAGGGTTATAGATCACTCCAATCGTCCTTGCATTCTTATTCATCTATGTCTAAATTTTTTTTGTCGCATTTTGTTTGAATGAAAGGCGTTTCCTAGGTACCACGGCCCCGCACAACTTTTCTAATAACTTTTGATCAGCCGTCGTTTTTCGAAAAAAAAAATCTGTATGCTTTTCACTTGCAAACATTCGTCTAAGTCACGTCTTGGAATTTTTTTTTTGTTACATTCTATTCGAATGAAATGTGTTTCCTAGGTTACCTCGGCCTCCCAATCAACTTTTCTAATAATTTTTTGTTTCTTTTTCACTTGCAAACATTCGTCTAAGTCACGTCTCGGATTTTTTTTTTGTCATATTCTATTCGAATGAAAGGCGTTTCCTAGGTTAAACCTTCCGATCAACTTTTCTAATAATTCTTTTGTTTTTTTTCCACTTGCAAACATTCGTCTAAGTCACGTCTCTAATTTTTTTTTGTCATATTCTATTCGAATGAAAGGCGTTTCCTAGGTTAAACCTTCCGGTCAACTTTTCTAATAATTTTTTTTGTTTTTTTTTTCACTTGCAAACATTCGTCTAAGTCACGTCTTGGCATTTTTTTTACAGATTTTGTTCAAACAAAATATCAATGTTATCTGGGGGGCCTTCCGACTAACTATTTTTATCAGTCATTTTTTTTCACTTGCAAACATTCGTCTAAGTCACGTCTTGGCATTTTTTTTACAGATTTTGTTCAAACAAAATATCAATGTTAGTTATCTGGGGGCCTTCTGACTAACTATTTTTATCAGTCACTCGAAAAAATCTATCTATACTTTTCCACTTGCATCAAATATTCGTCTAATAAGTCCCGTTCCTTATTCGATTTTTTTATTATATTCAAAACGAATGGCGTTTTTTTTTTCGGGAATTCGGTCTATACTATTCACTTGCATCAAACATTCGCCTAAGTCTCCATCATGGAATTTTATTTCAGATTATATTCGGACGAGAGGCGTTTTCTAGGTTACCTCGGTCTCCCGAGCAAAATTTTCTAATAAGTATTTTTTTTTGTCAGTCGCCGGTTTTCGACAAAAATCTGTATACTTTTCACTTGCAAACAGTCGTCTAAAATTTTCTTGGATTTTTTTTTTCAGATTCTATTCGAATGAAAGGCGTTTCATAGGTTATCTCAACCTCCCGATCAACTTAATAATTTTTGGTCCGTCCGATTTTCGAAAATTCTGCCTACTTTTCACTTGCATCGAATATCCGTCTAAGTCCCATTTTGTAACTATTTATGCCACTTTCTATTCGAAGGAAAGGCGTTTTCTAGGTTACATCGGTCTCCTGAGCAACTTTTTATAATAACTTGTTTGGTCAGTCACCGTTTTTTGGAAATTCGATCTACTTTTCACTTGCATCAAACATTCATCAACGCGTTAACGAAATGTTAACCAAAATCTAGTTACTACTTTCAATTTCATTAGACGTATTTTCTTAACAAATTTAAAAGCTTGTCTTTTGATCCCAAAACTATTACTACCCATAGTACCTTTGTGTCTATAGAACTGAGATAGCATTTGTTCAATTATTAGTATATCTTTCATGATGTCCCATTTATTTGACTTACGAATTAGACGTATTTTCTCATCAAAATTAAAAGACAAAAGGTAGTTTTTGATTCCCAAACTTGTAAATTAGGCTACTTTTTTCTTGACCTGAATATTTCTCTGTTTTCGATATGTATTATAGGCTTACTATCCACGGAAGTAAAGTCAACAGTGCGTTTTGTATTTTAGTTAGGAAACCCAATGTTATTCATTTTTATCTGTCTAAAATATCAAGGAATACCCCCAAAAGCTAGCAAACAGACTCTCAAAATGTGCAAACAGTCTATAAAAATTCCATTGGAAATCTCATTATTACTATAGTGCCTTTTTTTATTAATCAGAAGTGTATATGACTGAAAGTATTGTTTTTGGTGAAATTTTTATTAAATCGGGTTAAAATGAGCGATTTCTATGTTTGGAGGTTGTAAATCCTTGTAGGTAATACGCAAACATGATTCAAAAAGGAATCCAACTGACCATTATTAAACTACAACTTTTTGTCTAAAAAATTCAAAGAGTTTACGCTTCCAAGATAATAAGCTGTTACAAATAACTGTTGATAAAGTAGACATATTTTAATCACATTTACTAAACAATTGATGCCAATATTTTTGGATCTTTTAATTTACGACGCAATAATAAGGCTTTACATAATGTCGAGAAAATAGTGAATTGTCACTTGCAATATTTTTGATTCTAGATAATCGAGAAAATTGTCGTTATTAAACATCGTTGTCTCAGAATTCCTATTTAAGATTTTCCCCCTATTACCTCAATTAGTAACTTATTGAAACTGAATTTTGCGTCATTTTCAGAGGACAAAAATCCCATGAAAATATGATTTTTTTAATTTTATAACGTTCAGTATTTTTTTTATTTTGGTTATATAGTTACCACCTAGCTTGACCCAGTGAAACTGAATTTTACGCCATTTTCAGAGGATAAAAATCCGTTGAAAATATGATTTTTTTAAATTTTATAACGTTCAGTATTTTTTATTTTGGTTATCTAGTAGCTTGACCCAGATTGAATTTTTCTTTTCATCAGATTCTGTTCTAACGGGAAGCGTTTATGATGTTGTCTCGGTCTATTGAACAACTATTCTAAAATAATCCAACCCGTATAAAACATAAAATGGGGCAGCCACATCACTACTTTTTTTGCCTTGTATATTTCCAAACTGATGTGTTTTTTTTTTTTTTTTTTAGATGTGTTTCTCACCTTAAAAAATTAAAACCAATATTTTTTTGGACCTCAAACTTGCAACACAATTAGGTTTCAAATCTCTGGCATATTTCTCATTTATTTTATATATATACGTAGGTATAAGTTTCATTGTTTAATAAAACCAACTCGGCACTTTTCACGTCCTATGCGTCGCACTTGCTTCAGTAGATTCTCGGTCGTGGCCACAAAGACTCGAGGCGTTGTAATATATGAAAAGTCTGAGTTTCGTGTTTGTTTTTCTTTGGAAAGATGGAAG
This sequence comes from Pseudeuparius sepicola, assembly GCA_963920635.1. Classification (NCBI taxonomy): domain Eukaryota; kingdom Metazoa; phylum Arthropoda; class Insecta; order Coleoptera; family Anthribidae; genus Pseudeuparius; species Pseudeuparius sepicola. The sequence continues at coordinate 10,260,474 of OY987300.1, read as the reverse complement.
TGTATCAGTACTTACTTCAGTATAATAGATACGCGTAGTTCAGTGAAATTTTGGATTACGGCAGTATCTATCTATGGAATTTGAACGGTTACTGGTTGTTTTTCCCGTGAAAATGACTGTGCCGTTGGAAAAATGATGTTTGGTTATATCTCATCGCTCGGGGATGTTTATTCTACTGTCTGGGGCATTAGATGTAACCTGATTTCTTTTTATACATCACCAAGAATCTTTCTTTTTCTTATCTCTAGGGTATTTTTTTTTATGTATTTGCGTCGCATTTTTAAACCTATATCGTAAAACCGGTGGTGGCACCCTGTGTTTAAAAACTATACTTCGAAAAAACATCTTGTCTGATCCAATTTTGTTATCATTTTCGTAAATGGGGTAAACAAATTAAACGTTAGCAATTATATTTGTATCAAAAATCCTTGCAAAACTGACAACGGGTTCTGCAACCAGTACCTATGATAATTGTATTACTTTTTCCTAGCTAAAAATATTTCCTTACATCTTCACCCCAATAAATTCAGTTTCGGTTATAATATCAAAATAATATATTTATATATATTTTTTTACTTTTTCCGACTCGCTATTTAGTGGTGGTTTATAAGGTTCAAAGTTTTCAATTATTATTTTCACTGAATATTGGGACCAGGTTTTGTTTTTAAATGATAACTGCTAAACTAAATCGCCAGAAATTAATATATTTTTTGATCAACATGTTTGAGCTCATATATCTATTCTTAATATTTTGCGTGCCGCATGTTTGTATGACATTATGTTAACGTTTAGCCATGAATTTTAAGCAAGTCTGGTGCTTTTATTAAAACGGCTTACAACCCTCTAAGTAGTACGTGCAGTTTAGTGTCCAATTTTCTTGCTAGATCTATCATCAATGAAAACGTATAATTCAAAATGAAAATGTTTGGAGATTGAGCCGATATGATATTTTCTAGTCCAGAGGATACCGCCACTTCGAGCGATCACGCGGGCTATACGAAAATTTAGTCTATACTTTCACATACATCAAACTTTATTTATTCATCTAAGCCCCGTCATGGATTTTTTTACACCTTATTAAGCAGAACGCATTTTTCATAGGACACGCTAACGGTGACATCGACGGCTATATTATGACATCAGCGTATTTTCTAATAATAGTTGATTTTTGGCACCCCGGTAGAACCTCTAGCAACAATTTTCAGTTTAGCTTTCCACATTATCAAAAAAAAAAAACATGATTTATACTATATTTAGAAGGGTGTTGTTGTATATTCGATATTTTATTCATTAAAAATATTGTATTTCCAGGGTAAAATTGGTTGAACTTCTTAGGGACGTATGTTGAATTTTTCACACCTGGTTTTAATGCGGCAAATTATCATTCGCATTTTAAACGAATTTGATAGCGTAAATAGCTTTGGACTTACAATCGCAGTATTTCTTTTTATTCCTAGAAATCAACAAAATTTCGGAGTTAAACAGTTGACCGACAAGTTTTTTTACTTTGAACGTACATGTTGATTATGCCTGGTTTGGAATTTTCATCCGTACTGTACCGGGGGATTTTAGATTCTATGCTATGGAAGTATGATTTACAGGGTTTTTTTAGATTCTACATCAACTGGGTCACACGTGTCCCTAAGGACAAAGGTCAAACCTCGAGCAGTAGCCACTTTGCACGTTTTGATTTTGTCGAGCGATCACGTGGGATGGACATTTTTTAAACATTTTATGAGTGTAGTTTCAATCGTGATCGAGCGATTACAAGAGCTAAAATCCAAATTTGTGGGATAGGCAATGAATAAAATAACAACTTAGATACGCGATTAAATATTTTAATATACAAGATGCCACGAACATTTTATCAGTTTTGTATACTTTTTCATCGGTGACGGGTACCCATAACTTTTTTATTTGCTGAATACGGATACAATTATTTTGCGTAGACTCCTGTCGATAGTATCAAATGTTTATTACCTTTACCTAAAGAAATTAATATCCATGTCCATAATCTAATTGTTTTGCTATATATTCCGTAAATTGGCCTTGCATTCATCCGGCGGTATTTATATTTTTAAATATGTGTGCGTCTCAAGTTTGATAATAACATTTTTAGTATACATCAGAGCTGCGCTTCATATTGTATTTGCTACTGCTGCATCCCAAGTCTGCCGCTTTAGTAGGTACCGAATTCACAGTAATAAAACTGTAAAGAACGAGCGAGTTTTGTTTGTGTACGAAGTGTTGAGATATATTACCCATGTAACATAATATCCCATTCAAATTCGAACTATATGGGGCTTAAATATTTTATAATATTCTAATATATACTTATATGGTTACGTTATCTGTGCTTATATATAAAAGTGTGTGAAAAAAATCTTATTGGACATTCTATTTTTATCTAAGTAGAGAGAATTGTTTTTAGGTCGTCAACCTGTCCTGACAAGTTCCGGCTAGCGGATGTGAGTCATCCGGGCCCGGCTGCGATGCATTCGCAGAAATACTACTGTTGAGTGTTTTGGCGTTGGAATGATGGTTATTGTCCGGGTATTTTAGTGTTAATAGTAATTTTTTTAATTTAATCGGAGCCTGCGGTACACATCATTAAAGGGACCTGCTGAGTCTACAGAGACCGGCGAGGCCTGCGGGAGCCAGCGGAGCCCTGCTACAACAGCGCGTCGAGATTATTACCACACTGCCAAGCATTTCCTAGAATTTTACATAAATGCCGAGTGTTTGGCTTTGGAATGTGGGCTAATGTTCGAATCCTGTATGGAACATATACCAGATGAAACCATAGGCACCTAAACACACTTTTAAAACCTGATTTGTTGAACCTATCGAAAATTAGTAATCAACAATTGTTTGTATATTTTTAGGTCACTCTCATTAATACCTTGTGGTTTGTTCTTCAAAAGCAGTTGAGACAGACCTGGTGTAAGGGTAATTTTTTGATCTCCAATACATAATACGTTATCTTCAACAGTTACTGGTATTTGTCCCATGACTAATCCGTCATTGGTGTGTTGGATACCATAACTCCTAGGTTCAATCTCAAGTGACAAAAACATGTCTTTAACTGAGAGTGATTGTATTATCAAAGGCTTATATATCTTTCGATCACAGAGCATCGATCACGGATAATTTCCTTTTATGCTCTCCCCGAGGCAATTTTTTTCACAGGGATATCCAAGACCATTTATGGTATTCCGTGGTTTTCGATAGTATTCCATGGTCTTTGATGGTATTTCATGGTATTCGATGGTATTCCATGGTATATCGCTTTTTCAAGTCGTCTAGTCGTTTTTCAGAATCGTCTAGTCGTTTTCCAGAATCGTTTAGTCGTTTTCAGACTCGTTTAGTCGTTTTTTCCGAATCGTCTAGTCGTTTTTCGAATCGTCTAGTCGTTTTCCAGAATCGTTTAGTCGTTTTCAGAGTCGTTTAGTCGTTTTTTCCGAATCGTCTAGTCGTTTTTCGAATCGTCTAGTCGTTTTTACGAGTCGTCTAGTCGTTTTTTAGAGTCGTTTAGACGTTTTTAGAGTCGTTTTTATAGTCGCTTAGACGCTATAAGCTTTTTCTTGGTAGGATAATGGACAGTCAAAAATGAACATTGTTTTAATTTTCATTATTGAAGAACATGTTGCATGCCCTCATTTTATTCCATATATAGACCGTTTAAGGGTTTTAACCCCTTAATTCCACCTTTTTCCACACGCTACACTTATACCTTTGGGTTTTCGAAGTCGGAATAGTATAAAAATCATACGGTGAACATGGCATAAGTAAGAATTAGTACCTTTTTTTTCTGGGTGAAATTTTAAACAGGAAACGCGTTGTACAAAATCCGATTTTGCAGCTAGTCTTTCAACTTGATAATCGTGTGACGGGATATTTTTAAAAACTGGTGAACTTTGCACCTATTATATTTTAGTCAAGTAATTTAAAACAGGGCCTGGCTTTCTCGGAATTAAAGAAATTTACTTACCTAGATGGTTATAAACTCAACTAAAAATGATTAATTTATGCCCCAAATGTAATGTCCACTTTCCTTTTGAGCAGTCTCTAAATATAGGAAGATAGATTTTTGATACATCCTTAGGTAATGTAGTCAAGAAAATGTATACACTCATATGTATCTCATATCTATTCTTTATTACACTTTTCCTACAAATTGTTTATCGCCAGTACCAATGAGATCAGCGTGCTCGTTTCATAGGCGCTTATTCCGACAAAGAGAAAGTACTTTTTTTCAGCGGAATTACATCACGTACATATTGCAAGCTGATATTTTTTCTATAGGTGTTAGGTTTTTATTAGTTGCGAGTCTCGACGTGTCTCGGCGTCGCGGACGCAAAAATACGCAGGCAGAGGTGGTAGCAAAAATCCATGCATGGCCGCGGCTAAAGGTCGACAGGGGGACGTCATGGCTTAATTATAGGGTTTTTATTAGTTGCGAGTCGTGACATGTCACGGCGTCGCGGACGCAAAAAATATGTTTCACCAGGCAGAGGTCAACGGTAGGCGAGGGCTGGCAAAAATCCATGCATGGCCACGGCTAGAGGTCGACAGGGGACGTCATGACTTGCCTTCATTGCGATTTTCTATAAGAGGGTGTTTTAATTATTAGTTGCGATTCCTGGTCCGGTCATGCCCCGACGTCGCGGCTGGGTCAACGGTCGGCCTGGCGAAAGCGAGAACTTGAGCACCCAGGAGACGTCATGGCTTGCCTAAATTACGATTTTCTATAACAACAATTGGACAATTACCATTATTGATATATAAATATAAATACCTACTGATTGGTGTTGATAATAGTTTCAAGAGTTTGGTTATACTCATTGTTTATACCTACTTGTCCCGTTGTCTTAGCTAGAAATCTCTCCCAGTGCCATTAAAAAAATACTCTGATAAATGCCTAGATATTAAGAAAGCTTGGAAACTGGTGAACACTCACAAAAGATAATTTTTGATGGTTGTTGTTTTATTGCAGATTTTTTTTAAATTACGATTTCCGCTGTTATCCCCGCCAATCCTCGATGCCTCTCTATCTATTATAATCTCATCAATAAGCGCAGACTGCGGAAGCAAACTCGATCCGACGGACCCATCAAGCGCACTACAAGCGCATTCATTGCAACGTTGCCAGGTCGTCTCCGCCTGATGCATTATCAACTCGGGACGGGAGGCTATGGTGCTCCCCTAAAGTATTGATAGCTATAACTGGATGATATATGGCTGTTGAAACATTAATTATAAAAAAGTGGTTTTTATATCATAACATAGTTTTTCAAATGGAAGCACTAATCTGACCTTTTCACACATGACCTTGAATATTATCAACGTGTAATAATTATTGCGTTTTAGCGCTAATTTTTAAAATTATTAGTTTCTTCAAAAAACCAAATGCACCCCAAGTATATTTCGACAAAAAAATTCAGCCAAACCTGATGTATCGCTTGCAAAAACGATGTATGTACCTAATGTATTCTTCTCCTCAAATATAAAATAACTGGAAAATTTAGGTACAGTGTTCTTGCAAAGGATACCTATAGGTACATTAGATTTGACTGATTTTTGGGTTTACACGTACACGTCGATTTTTATTTATAGTTTAGAGTTTACTTTTATTTTACTGAAAATATATAGGGTACTTAAAAAAATCAGTAAATCCCCATCCTAACCACTTTCTCCTGCGTTTTAAAAATGTTAAAATATAGTTTATTTATTAATGGTCAAACACTTTTTTAAAATAGGTATACTGACGAGTCTCGGTTCATGCAGAGTTTCTAATACATTGCTATAAAATCGTTGTTTAGGTATAAATCGCCATGTTTAAATAAAGAACTCTTGTGTCGCCTATCGCCACCATTATGTGCAATGCAACTGTTTGAGTTGGAAACCGAGTTGGAAACATTAAACTAATTGTAAAATGTGCTTTTATTATTGTTTAGAGAATCATATTGTGAAGAGATTTTCATATACAGTAATAAACTATTCAAATCAGTTAAAAGAGGATTTTAAGAAAACAAATTGTTTTTTTATATTTACTTAAAACTTAACCAAACTTAAACGGGTTAATTTTTTCCCAAACACATACCTACAATCTATCAGTAAAATTTGCGGCGCATGAGAAACCTTACAAATGATTTTATAAAACATTTTTATTTCTTAACTCTATACCATTTTCATGAAACGAGTCCGTTATAATAAAGTCTCCACAAAAAATGCAAAACCTGATTTACTTCACGACACGCTTAAAACATAATTTGATTCTATAATATTCTTCAATAAAAAATTAAATACTTTTTAAACTGTTAAATGATACAATTTATCCATTGTGCGCACAATAGCAGCTTTATAAAAAATATAATGCATTATACAACCATTTTGTAAGACTTTCTTAGTGCCGTTTTAATCGCATTTTATAGATGTGACTATGTGACACACTATAAAATCATTTTATAGTAGCTGTATAAGCTGTATAAAACAATAGTATAAGAGTTGTAACTATATACTTTTTATAGAATGATTATGCTATACCGAAATGTATAAAAATGGGCCCTTTTTGGTTGTATAAAGATCATTTAATTATTTTGTACCACGCTATAATAGTATATTACATAGCGAGAGTTGTAAACAGCTTATTACGTATGAGTGGAAAAGTTGCGCACGATACGCGCAGCGGCGAGTGCTGTAATTCCACGAGTATGTAATAAGCTTACAACTCGAGTTTTGAATTATAATTTTTCTTCGACGAAAGAAACACTATTATAATAGATAAATTATACTTCTTATTATCTGACAGGCAACAATTAGTATGTTGGTTAGTTGCTATGGTGACGCGGATGTCGCGCTAACAAGGCACCCGTGATAATTGCGTATTAATTAAGAACAGATACGTAATTACGTGTCAGTCATTACGTGTCAGTCATTACGTGTCAATCATTACGTGTTAGTGTTCTTAACAATGGTCTTACTTATAACCTAAACCATCTATCACTTAATAGGTATGTTACTAGCATAGGAGTAGAAAAAATATATCTTATAGCAGTTGTTTACACAAACCTTATAAAATTTATTTTGCTACTTGCGGGGCGTAATACCATTTTGAAGATAATTTGATCTTCTGCAACTTTGTTTCTGAGCACTTTTGCAAAAACTGGGTAGGGTATAATGGCTTAGAAGGTACGAGACATTTATATCTCTAAAACTCTGGGGTCTGGTCGAAAACGGTTAGGAGAAGGAAAACATTATTAGATTAGATACTATTTGGTTACAAATCATGTCATATATTATAATTTTGTATATACTTAATATGGGTTTCGCTAAACTACTATCGAGATATACGCGAAAAACCAAAAACAAATGCATGATATAATTTCTAAAACAAAAGTTTCTAGGTAATATAGATTTTGTGCGAATTAGTCTGAAGTAAAAGCTCTTTAAATAGACCCCAACCTAATTTAAACGAATCCCCCAATTGTTCCTAATATTTGATAAATACAGATCGGCTTTTAGCGGGCGAAATCTTCCGGAAATTGAAGTTGTGCCTATAATATTGCGATGCGCACGTCACATTATCTACCCCAATCCATCACCCCCGACATTCCCACTGTTCCCCGACTCGGGAAATCTGCACCCCCCCCCCACCCCCACCCGCCCCCGGCGGCACTTCCCCGTCGGTCCGATAGCGCGCCACACACAATCGACTTAAACTAATTACGGGAACAGTTTCCAGCGTCCGGCGCTGTCCGGTGTTGTTATTCCTGGAGTGATTAGCACCCACCTCAACGGGTTGAGCGGCGTTGCCGGCGCACGCGGAGAGCGAGGTCGGCCAACGTTGCACAGGACGGCGCTAGTCGCGAGCTTCGCGTAGAAATGTTCGACCGACGTATCGGATGGAGAGGCACATTTGTTCGGATATTTATATTTATTATTGTTCAATGGGGAACTTGAACAATTTTTTTTCTTTCTTTAATATATTTACCTATCTATAGAAAGAGCACATACCAAATATCAGCCCTCAAATCGCAATAAATAATTAAAGTTGTGACCGCAAGCTATTCATTTGAAACGACACGAAAAGCGCGGGAATGGTCGTGTCGTCATATAGCTCTATTTATCAGAAGGCAGTGACAGGAGTGACAGCTACATAGAATTAGGGAAGGAAGAATGGAAATTTAACGTTAAAATAAACAATTCGGTGTCCCATTTCCAGAGGGATCTGATGTAGGCCAAAAATAAGCACCGCCTAAAAGTCCAAATTTAACAAGCACTTCTTCAACTGAATGGTGAGGCCACAGGACTAGTAATTCGTAGGTCTCGGGTTCAATCGCACAAGATATATTTTTTTAATTATCACTGTATTCTATCTCTTATATAACTGGTTATCAGTTTTAGTAATAATTGGACAATGGATTATTATGAAGATTATTACACAATCTACTCCATAGTGTATTTAAATTCAAAGTACTTACCTACCTAATATGAAATTGTCAGTAGGAGGAAAAATGTAATACATTGCTCGATACGTAAGCTCTTACCTACGCATCTCGCAATGTAAATAACTATTTAATACAGCACACTCTTTTCAAACATTATCAACAATATCAAGAGTGCGATACTTAGACTATAATAAGACGGATAGACAAGGATGGGACGTTCTCGTTGATCTTTCTAAACAAAGCTTGCCTGGTGCTGTAGTTTTATACATGTGCCGCCCATATTAGTTCATACATGGTGGTGGCGCCTCGAGCTACTTGACGTCACAACCAAGGAGGGCGCGTTACAAGAATGATTTGAATTCATTTAATGGCAATCAATTACGTTTGAAAGTAATATTTGTCAAATTTAATTTTTGTGCAAGTTCCCCATTGTAAAAAGAGACTGCGGTGAACCTATTGCCACTTTTTGCTTCGAGTGAATTTTGAGGTCTTTTGGTATTACCTATTCGTCGAGTTTTGTTGTTCTGTATAATCTGTAGTTATCAGAAAACGCGCGTTTTGGCATGTAGTACAGGCCGATGAGTTTCTTGGCATATCTGTAATATCAGTAATAGTGTTTTTGGAAATGAAATTTAAAATCTTGCAGCCACTATTCTCTTCTCTATTTCATTGAGCTGTGTCTACTCCTAAGCAATTCACCCAGCTTTCATCTTTCAGAGCAATCCTTGTCTAATTTTTTTTAAATTATTTAGGTGGATGAATTTAAAGAACACTTAATGTCACAATACACAAAGGTATAGGGGAAAGCCGCATATTTCGTACCACCTCCTAAATCGTACCTTTTCAATATTTGTGTTACCAGGAGATTTGCGAGACATCTGTTAGTATTTTTAGTAAGCATTTGTAACCATTAGTCGCCTATATCATACCACGATACACTTACAAACGGTATGTCATTGCGCATCCATATGCCTATCTCTGTCGCACCTTGTGACGTCAGTTGCGAATCAGAATTTAAATTGCTCCACATGTTTTACACATCAATATATACTTTTTTATCGGTTTTTGTTTATTTTAAACGTTTTCTTTTAAATAAACGTTGTTAAAAATATGTAGATTATATTACTAGATAAATGAATGAATATTCTGTTGATAAAAACACATTTAATTTGATAATTATAATTTTACAAATAATTTGTTTTCTTTGCGTTTTAGCTAATCGTATGCATGCAAATAAAATTGATGTATATTTACGTTGGTAGACAATAAAGAAATATCATATAGGTATCTAAATAATACATTTATTGTAAGTAACTAAGTTTTGGCTTCTATCGACACAAACTCTCCATCGAAAAAAAGTATTTTACAGATAACTTGTTATAGGCAAAGATATTGATAAATAAAATTCAAAGCCTTAGCAAAAATATAACTTTTTCCTTCCAGTGTTTATGTCGGTTTATGTCAACACACAAGCCTCGACACAAGCACAACCTGCACAACTAATGTTTAGTTTATAGTTAAACAACAAACCAAACAACATAATAAATAGTGAGTAAAATAGGGATCAAATAATGATTCCCTTTAACCTTAACAAGGCTAATTTTTTTATTGCACATTCTATTTTATTTGCTGTATAAATGTTCTATAAATAATCTGTTCCCTTACCAGGTTACTGTCCTTGGGAAATCTATAATACTTAATTTCCGTTCCCTTACTGTTTCTATTATTATTTGAATATACGCTGACTGCACATCCCGGCATTTTTGGCCTAATTCAAAGCACTGTCGAGCTGGACTGACGATCAGTCAGTTGTTTACACTTTTTTCTTGACACATTAAACTGTAAACTATAAAAAATCGTAAAACACAACCGCAGCCTCCATAAAACACCATGCATTATTTAAAATTCGTGATTCACAACTGACGTAGATGCGCATAGTTGCCTTGTTTTCGGATTCGTTAGTGACATACCGTGGGTAAGTGTATCGTGTATCACACCATTAGTTTATTATAATAATACTGGTTTTTGTATGCTGTGTGCGGTGAATGTAGAGTCGAAAACATGATCAAAATGTGATATATGCTTGGGTTGGGCATATTTTGTCCCAATGCGGTTTAAAGTTGTTAAATTCGACTCTTGTGTGCAAAACATTAAAAAAATTGCTTATTTTTGTAAAAATTAATATATAGAACAATCATAAATTTAAAACCTGTAGAAAGAGATAGGATTTTGGGGCAAAGCCACCTGCTATTGAATTACAAAGTAGAATTTATTAACGCGCGGAAGGCAGTTTGAAAGAGGAAACAAGGCAAGCTCTAATTTGGGAGGTTTTTGTATGTGAAGTACAGGGTGTTCCCGTATATTTTGACCCACCCCTAGAGCCTTTATTTTTCTAGTTAGAAAAAAATTACTTAAATGAAAGTTGTAGGGTTTTTTCTGAACCGCTAGGATCTGTTACTAGATGAAACAAATGAGCGTCTCAAATTTATGAAAAAATATAAAATTACTTTTTTTAATGGAACACCCTGTATATTTGCGGATTTTTGAATTGCACGCATTTTCTCGATTCCAACAATATAAATATGTTATATGTTTGCTCTAAGCATTCGCATGGTATTCCAAATTGTAGATAAATACGATTTTTATATTTAATCAAGGTTGCCATGGAAAAACACTTCATCTTAGACAAGAGCATTCCTGTAAATCCATTATTTTTGGGACAATACACCTTGGTACCCTACAACTTTCATTTAAGTAATTTTTTTCCAACTCGAAAAATAAAGGCTCTAGGGGTGGGTCAAAATATACGGGAACACCCTGTACATACACGACTGAAGTTTTAATGTGTGTGCCTGGATTACTGAAATCGTTATTTTCACGCCTAACTAAATATCTATATTAATCGGTATCAAAATGTGAATTGTGTGTGCTTCAGTGTTACAATTTTTCAAATTACGATAAATAAACATAAAAAATGTAAGTTTTCGATAGAGCAACCACAAATAACTTATATACAGACAATCAAACCAAAACATAAAATTGATAAATGTGTTCAGTTTATGTTTAAACAATAGAGTTTTTAATATTCCACAGCTCTTTTTCTGTTTTAGCTGTACACAGACACACTAAACATGGTACTAAAACTGCGAAAATGCCGGTTAAATTTGCATAGGCGCAATAATTAGGGTTTTGCTTCCAAAATATATTCTAATTAGTCATAAAAAGTATAGGAGCTGAAATCCGGCATTTATTTATACATTTTTGAGCCAAATTTTTGTGGGTCATAATATTTTTTTACTTTGCTCTGCTGACAAAAATAATATTGTTGTTCATTAGTCACTGGGGTATTTTATTATAAAACATGTCATCTGATGTCTGGAGTAGGTAAAACTATTTCGCCAAATCGCCGAATGAAACAGATGAAATTTCTCATAGACGCCTAAATTTTCGTATAAATTTCGGCGTATATTCCAGAAACATTCCTTGAAACCAGCACTCAATTCGTTAGTCTCTAAACTCTGAGGCTGAGGCATCCTCCTTAATTACCTACTTGACTTCTCTGAAATAACTATGCCCATTCGTCAGATGTCAATAAGGGGCGTCAGACATGTAATTTTTTTGCACAAGTAGACACAGCAACATACTAACCCCTCCCCAGTCAGTACTGCCAACTGAATTCTTACCCTAGAGGGTAATAGGTTTCTGAGCAATTAACTAGACGTTGAACGACGGCTAGAATGCAAGTCTTGGAGTTAAAATTGTTTTCCTGGGTGCTTCGTAAACAAATCTAGATTAACAACCTTAAAACAGCAGAGTAATACCAAAGATCATGATCAAAGATCATAATATTCAATATTATGATCTTTGGTAATACAGCGTTCATAGACTGTAAGTTAAATTGTTGTCAATACTGATTAATATTTAGACTTCTTATTATTAAATACAGGAATAGAAAAAAAGGAATGGAAAAAACGGAATTTTCAGTATAATTGTCTCAAAACGTTATAAAAATATTTCGTGTCATACATCATGGTATTTGCAATGAAAAGTGTTTTCAAAATCTGCAAAAAAATCCAGGTCCGTATTTAAAAAAATAAAGTTGAAGATGGTTTCTCAAAAACGAAACGTTGTAGAACAAATCTAAAACGCCATCTTAAAGACCGTTAAAAAGTGCCGTAAGAAAGTGTTTTCTTTTTTTCTATCTGTGATAACAACTTCAGAAAAAATAAAATCGAAAACGCAAAATTTTACTTTTTTCAAAATAACTCAAAAACGAAAAAAGATATTAGAAATCTGTTTGTGACATTTTATTGACCTCAAAAAATGCGCAACATTTTCCCCATTTAACCGTTGCCGTATCTTTCACCGTTTGCAACATCCCCATGCTGTTCTTTCTTATCCGGGACACAGTGTATACCTAGTTGGTTGAAAACAGTGTTCTGGAATTACTTTGAGGATTTTTATTTCACATTTTTTGAGGAAAACCTTGTTTAAACTTCTTATACAGGAAGTTTCATCCTGATATTACATTGTTAGTAGCCTTATGCTACATTTTCTCTTCTATGGTTAGTAGCGTAGATTCAATAAATTTTATCGTAGATACAAAAATGTGAGATGAACAAAAACTGATATGTCAAATTTGACAGATACAGGAATCTACCTGTTTTGTAGACAATCGTTTGTTATTCTATTCGAATTATTTTCTGCGAATTACTTCATTAATTTAGCTGTCGAATACCCAAATGTTTAAATTAATCTTGTTTAACAAACAGTCAGTGAGCCTGCGTTTGGTAAATTATCTATTCTCTATTCTCCATGTCGTTTCCAACCGACAATAACTTGTTGAACGTCGAGTTAATTTCTGTACAAAATAAATTTTAATGATAAACCGAGATGGCTCAAATGTTAGTCAGAAAATTTAATTTTCTAAATTTGAGTGAGAAGTGTACCTGCAGAGTATCTACTTACTGCGTCATGAAGCTTCTCCTGATTAGAAACATTATCATCATTTAGCCTATTCACCAGTCGGTAAATCCCAAATATTAAAATCTAAATTAATCATGTTTTCTTCAAAATTAGGTTAATGATAGAAAAAAAAACGAAAAGGCCGATGTACTTTTATATATAGTCTATTTATTTCAAACTGTCAGCAAGTGTAAACGAAATCACCCGAACGGCTGAATCGCACAGTCTCAAAGCTTCCTCTCGAAACTTTAACCTTAAACAAACCCCTCCATCTGTGGACTTCGGCAATTTTAAAGGAAGCCACCCCGTTATCTAATCATTAGTCACGAAACGCGTTTCTCGTCTCTTAATTACTTGACTTCTCCTTAGCAATTAAGCCCATTCATCAGACATCAATACTGCGCCTCGAACGTGTAATTTTCAAGCAGAAACGGGTACAACACCTCAAGATTTCCTCAACATTTCAGACTAATTTTGCACCCGAAATGGTAATACCTACGTTAATATATTATTAACTAAATAAGCAAGTTATGAACGCATTAGGACACATAGCTGTTGGCAATTTAATTATGTAGACAAAGCAAACATATTGGCATAGATATATTCAACCTATATCTTTTTACATTACCCTGTTTAATTGTAGTATATGTAGATACGATGGTAGTATAAAATTTTACATTATGTAGTCTCTACATTCGTTTAGTATTTCCTGGTTGGGAAAATACTTCTTTGAAAACACCTAATGTTCAACCCAGTGTTCAACTGTAAAAAATTAAAACGCACAAAAATCAAAGTCGACCTAGCCTTTTGAAAATTTTCACACCTATTCAGTTTTTCATTCTGAACAAGTTTTCTTAATAACATTTTAATGTGAAAGCTACAAAAAGTGCACTTTTCTAAAGAAAAGTGGGAAAAAATGCCAAAAAATCAAAGTAGGCCTAGACTTCCGAAATTTCGCAAACCTACTCAGTTCTGCATTCTGAACAAGTTTCCTTAATAACATTTTGTCATAAAACCTACAGAAAGGGCACTTTACTGATGTGAAAAATTAGTTTTTTCAAAATTCCCAAGGCATACGTGATTTTTCGAAAGTAAAATTACGTCACAAATTAGTTTCAAACCAAGCAGGGCTTATCCCCAGATGCTCAAATTTCAACTCGAAATTTTTCTGTCATTTACACCCTATCCGAACTCTATCCGTGGACACACTGTATATGCATTCTGATTATTTTACATGTACAGGGTGTTCCCGTATATTTTGACAAACCCCTATAGCCTTTATTTTTCTAGTTAGAAAAAAATTACTTAAATGAAAGTTGTAGGGTTTGTTCTGAACCGCTAGGATCTGTTACTAGATAAAACAAATGAGCGTCGCAAATTTATGAAAAAATATAGAATTACTTTTTTTAATGGAACACCCTGTATATTTGTGGATTTTTTAATGGCAAGCATTTTTCCGATTCCAACAATATAAATATGTTATATGTTTGCTCTAAGCATTCGCATGATATTCCAAAGCGTAGATAAATTAAATTACAAATTTTAAAAAAAGAGTTTTTCTGCAATCAGGCGTAAATACCAACCAACACAACTAATATATGATTTTTATATTTAATCAAGGTTGCCATGGAAAAACATTTCATTTTAGACAAGAGCATTCCTGTAAATCCATTATTTTTGAGACAATACACCTTGGTACCCTACAACTTTCATTTAAGTAATTTTTTTCTAAGTCGAAAAATAAAGGCTCTAGGGGTGGGTCAAAATATACGGGAACACCCTGTACCTCAGAGAAATAACCAAGAATAGAGGGAGTAAGAACAAAAAGTAAACAGAATCAACATATTTTTGAGTGATGCCACGTAGTCCATTGTTTACAGCATTTCATTACAAAATAGACGGATTTAATAATGGGATTAAATGAAGGCACACCTCTAATAATGTATGTAGCAATTTTAAACTAAAACTAAATTGCGCTCTAATTATAGAGAGGTTGCTGACAAAAACTTGTTACTTAACTGTCGTAATAATCTAAGTTTTGCGTTTCATATAGTGTCATTGAAAAGCAGGAGTTTGAAACCTGGAGAAAGACAAAGCAAACGACATTTCTAAATGACAAACTCAAGTGGAGATATACGGGAAATACCGCTACAGGGAAAACTAAGCTGAAAAGGTGTCGGTTCCTCTAATTTAAGAGACTCTTTGTGCTTTGTTGTTTTCCAAAGTAGAACACTGAGCGCTAAATGAATATAGGCGGGTGTTAAAAGGGGCGTATAATAATATTTTCGATAATTTTAAAGGGAACATCTCGTTATTGACAGTAGAGTTAAAATAGTTCCCCTATCACTTTATACCACCATAAACACTAACCCAGGATAAACTAGTAGAAAAGTAAACAGAAAACTATTATATGATGGAAACTGATTGTTTGTTAAAATATATTGACGTTAATGTGTTAAAAATAAATTGTAGGACTGAAGCAAAACTGCAGTTCCCACCCTTGTATTTTTTTTATTTGTGAACCGATTTTTAAATACTTTTTTTTTGTTAGATGCGCATTATTGCGTTAGGCAGTTTCGTCCTTAAGCTGTATTCATGGCCAACTACGACTGGTTTTATGGGCCAAAATTTTGGAAAGTCCTTTTAGCGATTTTTTTAGAAAAAAAAATGATGATGGATTCTAGTTTAGGACACACTGTATATAGGAAACAGCAGTTATTCGATTTATTTGGGCCTTAATTAAGCCATAAAATGAAAATTTAAATTTATTTCCGTACGAGGGCATTTCCGAGAATACATGGAATATTTATTATTATATAGTTTCTACTTTTAGGCGGCAGTTCAAACATATCATCACAATATTATCTCAATAATAATATATTAAACTGCAAGATAATCCTCATTTAAACTGTCGCCGGACGTCGAGCAACGTCGCTTTATCAATAGTTTTCTCCCATTGCATCGCATTTGACCAAAGTAGCTGACATAAATGTCAAACGAAATAAACGAAAAAACGGCAAAATATTTCGAGTACAAAAATCATTTGTTTCGTCGTAAAGTTGTGTGCTGGTTTTTGTGAAGCCACGTTCGGGAAAAAAATTGCCGTATTAGTCCATTTGGAATACTTAAAGTACAAATCTTGCTTGGAGTTTCCACTGGGCAGAAATTTTTAATCATTGTTCATTGTTGCGACACCACTGAAATTCGGTCACACATATACCTAATAGCTAATCGTGCTTCGAGTTTCCACTGGCCAGAAATTTTTAATGAATGTTCATTGTGGCGACACGACTTTGAAATCCGGTCACACATATACCTAATAGCTAATCGTGCTTCGAGTTTCCACTGGCCAGAAATTTTTAATGAATGTTCATTGTGGCGACACGACTTTGAAATCCGGTCACACATACCTAATAGCTAATCATGCTTCGAGTTTCCACTGGCCAGAAATTTTTAATGAATGTTCATTGTGGCGACACGACTTTGAAATCCGGTCACACATACCTAATAGCTAATCATGCTTCGAGTTTCCACTGACCAGAAATTTTTAATGAATGTTCATTGTGGCGACACGACTTTGAAATCCGGTCACACATACCTAATAGCTAATCATGCTTCGAGTTTCCACTGGCCGGAAATTTTTAATCAATGTTCATTGTGGCGACACGACTTTGAAATCCGGTCACACATACCAAATAGCTAATCGTGCTTCGAGTTTCCCCTGGCCAGAAATTTTTAATGAATGTTCATTGTGGCGACACGACTTTGAAATCCGGTCACACATACCTAATAGCTAATCGTGCTTCGAGTTTCCACTGGCCAGAAATTTTTAATGAATGTTCATTGTGGCGACACGACTTTGAAATCCGGTCACACATACCTAATAGCTAATCATGCTTCGAGTTTCCACTGGCCGGAAATTTTTAATCAATGTTCATTGTGGCGACACGACTTTGAAATCCGGTCACACATACCTAATAGCTAATCGTGCTTCGAGTTTCCACTGGCCAGAAATTTTTAATGAATGTTCATTGTGGCGACACGACTTTGAAATCCGGTCACACATACCTAATAGCTAATCGTGCTTCGAGTTTCCACTGGCCAGAAATTTTTAATGAATGTTCATTGTGGCGACACGACTTTGAAATCCGGTCACACATACCTAATAGCTAATCGTGCTTCGAGTTTCCACTGGCCAGAAATTTTTAATGAATGTTCATTGTGGCGACACGACTTTGAAATCCGGTCACACATACCTAATAGCTAATCTTGCTTGGAGTGTCCACTGGCCAGAAATTTTTAATCAATGTTCATTGTTGCGACACGACCTTTAAATCCGGTCACACATACCTAGAGTAAGTGAAAAGTGCAGCGTATATTTTTGAGAAAAATTTTCAGAATAGCAAGGTACCTATCTAATATAACTTAAAGAACGCGTTGGTAACAGTGCGCAAAGAGCTTCTTGTTTATTTTCGCCGGCACAAACACGTTTTAATCTCGTTATTTTTAAATGGGGTACAAAGCCGAGTTTGGAAACACGGGAAATGCAGTTAGCGGGGAAAACAAACGGAGAAGGCGGCGGTGTCTCTAATTTGCGGGACTACATGTTGAAATGGACGAGAGATGCGTAAGTGAATTACCCCAAACGTTATTTTCACACCGCCGAAATACAAAGGGTATTCCAGAAATGACGCCACGCTATATGTCGCCGAAATAAGCGCAAATAATAACTAAGAGACCCGTGCTTTTTGTTTTGCTCAAATATCCAAATTAAGGGCCCCAGGGGCTAGAGATTCATGGCTTGACTTGATATTCAAGCTACTTAACTTGACTTTACTTGAAATCAAGTCAAGTTCAAGTCAAGTAATAATTTTCCAATATCGAGTCAAGTCAAATATTTATTTTTCAAGTAATTGAAAAATCAAGTTTTCCTTGAAGCTACTTGATTACTTGATTTTTTATCAATTTCAAATTTTATTAGGTAAATACGCAACTAATGCAAATGCGTGATCGTTTCTGTCTCTGTCAGCGCGGAGCTCGGGGAACTAACGCGCGAGCGCGAACCAGAGATATGGAGGTGGGGAGAATGTGCGTCAAGCTGCGTGAACTGACTAATTTTGTCTCGCGCCATTTTGAAGACACTTTGCCCAATTTATAGACGTATATTAATAAAAACCTTAAAGTAAAAAAAACTATTGGAAAATCTTTACCGGAAAAAATATATTCCCTCACGTGTTTCTCTTGTAAAATCCTTACAGTCTTTCACAGAACACGACATAAGGACAAAATCAATCGAAATTGCTTCGAAAACTCCAAACAAAAACAGGTAAGCACTCCGCACCAGCCGGTAAAATGTCAAAAGTGTCTTCAAAATGGCCGGCAGATTATAGACGAAAGTCATGATGCGCAGTAGGGAAAAGCGCGTTCTCCTCTCCTCCATTTCTCTGGCTCGAACGTAAGCTTTCTACGATCAGAGGTTCCCAACAATCCCAACCAGTGTTCCGCCCGCTGATCACCTGGGGATCACTAAATTCAAGTCCTTGAGGAGGAGTTAGAGGACATTTTCGCTGGAGTGGAGTGTGCTGCAAGGGACAAGTAAAAATTTATTTTTAAATCCTCAAACTGTTTATTTCGGACTTTGGGGCCCTTACCTACACACACCGAACAAAAAAGTTCAAGTGGTACCTGTTTAAAGAAAGGTTGAGAACCACTGCTATAGATAAATATTCCGAATTTAATCGATTGCGCATCGAAAACTCAACGAGTTTTGCGCTATATAATCGTTTAGATTAAGTGGAACATGCAGAAATGGTTCATGCGTTGTTTATTCTGTATAAACAAGGGTGTTTGTAATATAGATTCGTAATTCGTTTGATTTTGATATCAAATCAAGTAATAACTACACCTTTTCCAATTGTAATTCAGAAAAACACAAATGTATTTCAGATAATCTCAATTGTAATTCAGATTTTCCATAAGTAATTCAGAAAATCTCATTTGTAATTCAGATTTTTCAAATGTAATTCAGAAAACCCCATTTGTAGTTCAGATTTTTCAAATGTAATTCAGAAAACCTCACTTGTAATTCAGATTTTCCATATGTAATTCAGAAAATTTCATTCGTAATTAATTAAGAAAATCCCACTTGTAAATCAGATAACATCAAATGTAATCCAGATAACAGTTGTAAACCTGATTTTTTGATAATAGGTTTAAATAACAATAACCTCACACACTCGGTATTATAAAAAAATTTATAGCAACTAAGAAATTTTAAAGTGTTTTTCAATTTTAAATCTCAAATAATTGAAATAAACCCCAGCAAACTTATGTACAGATACTTTCTGAATTACACTAAATTTAGTTTTTGTCCATAAATTTTGAACGGGTTGGCCGATTTTATTCAGCCTTGGCATTAAGGATGGGTAAAAAAATTAACATGCGTTGCGTTTTTAAATATATTTTGCTTTAACAAGTTTATTTTAAAAATGACGATTTCCACTGTTCAAGAGAAAGTGCAAATTATAAAATGGTATTTCATGTCCCCTAATGTTGAAGAGGTTATTGCGCGCTTTGTGTTTGCTTTGAAAACCGTCCAGTACCCGCTGTTTCTACTGTAAGCAAAATCGTGCATAATTGGGAAATTCAAATGTGATATTGTCGGCTTGTTTTAGGACACTAAACCCGACAATATTACATTTGAGTAGCAAAAGTAAGGATATTAGCGACAAATTTGATAATTGGGAAACTACCGGATATTTAAGTTGATTGCAACGCTCGTACTGTTCGATGCATCTTAAAAAAAAGGCTACTTGATACTTGCGTAAGGTCTGTGAATTTTTTCTTAGAATTGGCTGAGGATCACCACCCTGAAATATTTTAACGTTAAGTTACACCCTGAATAAGAAAGATACAGGATGATACATTTTTTTTAACTCTAACACTCTGTATCTTTTTTTTAAATATTTTATAATTCTTTTTTGTATTTCACAGAAGGCCGCTTTTTTTGCCAGCATTCGCATTTAGACCTACCAAAATGTGTATTGCCCACACGCGTGTATTTGCGGTGTGGGTTATTGAATAAATAAAACAAACAGATGTAAACTTAATTTCCAATTGTTTTTCGGCATTTTCCGGACCGGATTTTATAATTCAATCCCGCCATTACGCGCTGGGGGCATCCGCAACCCGGATCCGCAAAACAACGGAATTAATTTTCGGCTGTTTATTTGTTTTCCGGCGGCGCGCACCGACGCACCCAAAACGGCCGTTGTGGCTATTAAATATTGTATAAATAACCCGTTGCTAATGCCAAGGTTCGCACGCAGTTCGTGATTGGCGGGCCGCGGCGTGATTCTATTGTCGATCGTTAAAACTAAAACAATGCCGTCCGAAAACAGACTTTTATACTCTGTTCAAATAGAATTGATAGCACGCTGCCCTCATTATAAATTCAAGAGACTACCTGGGTCCGACAAAAAGCTTTGCCATTTGTTCAATGTATTTATCTGCGTTCTTCCTTAGGCGCACCCCCTAATCTCCAAATAACAATAGGCAATAAAATGCTAATAAAGGAAATTATAAGCCATAGGCGAAGGATCGGTTGCAAAATGGTTTGTTTGGATTAAGGGACAGGTAAGGAAAATAAAGTTTATTCATTTATTAACGTTTTTACTTGTTCCTATAAAACCAACCCAACCATTTTGCAAAAATATTAAATTTTCAGAAAATAATAAAACAAACTATTTAATATTTATAATAATGTTGGCAATACAATTTCACATAGAGAATGTTATTTATTAAAATAATATTACAATTCAAAATATAAAGGATCGTCTTCGGAAAATTCAGAAGAGTCGTCATGTTCTAATGCAATAAGTGTCTCAATTTCCAGGGTGTCGTCAATCATTTCATCAAGATTCCGCATTTTATTTTCTTCCGCAGTAACATGTATCGCATTTCGCCAACTTTCTGCAGTAATAATGTCCATTGAATCGATCATCAGCTGTCGTACATCCTTAAGCTTAAAAGTAGTAGCACAGAAAATATACTAGGTACTAGGTACTAGTATATTTTCTGTGGTAGTAGGGCTCATATACAGGGTGATTCAGTTTTATTCTGCGGCACTTCAACAGGTGATAGAAAACCAAAATATAACCGCACTTTCTTTTATAAACTATATCATTTTAAGGCCGTCTTAAAAAGTTACAAGGTGTTAAAGTTTTAAGAAACATAATGTGGTCTTTATTGAATATTTACCAAACTAGTTGAGATATTTAAGTTATATTTGGTACACCTTATAACGGCATGGGTTAGGTTAGGTTAGGTTAACCTGTTAATATCAAACACCTTGAACAACCAATGGCGTAGAAGTAAGTAATTAGTATAATTGTTTTTAGAAAAAAAAGAACCACCTTGTATATCAATAAGATGTATTCAATTTATTATGTAAATTTTAATTTTAAACAAAAATGTCCTCTTGGTAATCTTTTGTATGTGTCATGGTTTCGTGGCAAATTTGATTTTTTGTATTATAATAATTTTACAGGAATGAATATTTAAAAAAATCGTGAAAAGAACGTGAGGGTTATAGTGAGTTATTTAATATGGATTGTTTTTCATTTAAACTTAAAATGTAAGAACAAATGGAATCTGGATCTTTTTCTTTTGTTCATTTGATGACTTTATATTAATTTCGTCTCAAGGAATAAACTCTTAGATTTTTCTCTATGTATAATAATACATACTTCTGTCTACTGTCATTTATTTTTCATAACTTACTTCAAAATATAAAATTTTCGTTTATTTCATATTAGCAATGACTACGAAGGCCTAAAGGGCACACTCGGCTTTTTTTCTAGATCAGCTCCTAAAATTCGACTTATAAGGCAAAACTTTAATATTTCGACTTATAAGTCGAAATATTGACCCAAAATTTCGACTTGTAACTCGAAGCTTTAAAGTTTCGAGTTATAAGTCGAAATATTGAACTAATGTTTCGACTTGTAACCCAAACTGACCCAAAATTTCGACTTGTAACTCGAAGCTTTAAAGTTTCGAGCTATAAGTCGAAATATTGAACTAATGTTTCGACTTGTAATTCGAAACTTTAAAGCTTCGACTTATAAGTCGAAATATTGACGGTCAATATTTCGAATTATACGGATAGCTATAGACAGCTATGGATAGTTATAAGACGAAATATTGAACTAATATTTTGACTTATAATATTGACGATTAATTTCGACTTATAAGTCGAAATATTGACCGTCAATATTTCGACTTATAAGTCGAAGCTTTAAAGTTTCGAGTCATAAGTCGAAATATTAGTACACTTATTCGACTTATAAGTCGACGGTCAATATTTCCTGTCTTAATATTATGAATGTCCTCCTATCTTCGTCGAGCATCAGACTATACCTACGGGAGGAGATGATAGACTTTCCTCCCTATACTCGTACAAGTAGCTATTATCGGCGCCATTGTGGCTTGGAGCCCATTCATAAAACACCCGTAGGGCTATCCGCATAGAGCAGCGGATATAGACATAAATCCCTCGGCTAATTCTGATGTTAATAATCAGCCGAAGGGCCCGGATCTAGCCTGCCCAGAAAGCGCCGCCTAACTTGAGAACAAATTCCGGATCCCCGCCCTCCAAATTAAATTACATTTATAAGTGGGAGGTCCGAACGATATTTCCTCAATATCCAATTCGGCCGGGTATTGGTTTACGGCCTGGCGAAGCGCGCAAATATGTAACTATATCTGGACGGATGGAACACGGAGAATTCGGGCGGAAAGGGGATTTAATTAGGACCGGACAATAATTATTTGGCGATCGGCAAAACTATAGAACAATGCGGGCGACCGGGCCGCGCGCGGTTTTCCCCCCGAGATTAAATTACTGGCATTTAATTAAAAGTTTGTATGTTCAAAACCGGACCGGCGCCGAGTGAGTTAGTGTGTTTGAGGTCGGGCGGTTGCCGCAGCGCCGTTTGGTTATTCTGGAGCGGTCGAAAGAGGAGCTGGTCATGGTTCCCCCGTGGTAAACTTGAGGGTCGTTCGGTGGTTGAGATAGGTACGGAGTAACTGCATGTGTTTTCCTTGGGGAGAATGCATACGGAAAGGCGGTAAATTGATGATTGGCAAAATTTTGCGACAGAAACATTAATTCATATTGCATTGGATCGATACATCTGTAAGTTTATACAAATATGTATCAGTTATAAAGCTGCTTTAAATAAAGTTCTTATCCAAATCAATGCAAAATAGAAACATTCCTCCTGCAACTCTTCCCAATGTAGAAAACGAAATCTGTTGACGTAGTATAGGAATATTATACAGGGTGATCCAACTTTTATGAGCAAAACATCAACAATTTATAGAAAACGCCAAAATAAGGAGATTTTTTTCATATAAATATGGTTTCCAAATCCTAACGGTTTTCGTTTGTTTGTTTTCTTTTATTTTCCTAAAAGAGGACAGTTGAGACATGTTTGGTACAATTTAGACATACATTAAATGCCACAAATTAAAAATAATTCGGCCTTTCCTATATTGTAAAAAATGATACGCAACTGAAAAGGTAATCTTTTTTGCCGTCACTAAATTTTCTAGTTAATTCTAAGACAGAGATAATGTGCCGTTTTTTAAAAATTAATTTTAAAATTTCCCTTAGTTGATGCAATTATTTTTTTTGTTATTGCATTGATGAAATTTAAATTCAATATTTAAAAAGCCCCAATAATATATATATATATATATTGTAAAATTGTATATTATGATTTTAACATCGAAGTTGTAGTCAACGCGCTGGGTGCATGTGTACAGAATGAATAACTTTTAAATTATTCACGTTAGAAACAAATTGTATCAAAATATTGTTGATACAAAAAGCCATGACATATCAAAGCTTGTTATTTTTTAATTAGAATACCTCAGTATATTTTTGATTATTTCAAATCTAGTTATTTTTCCGATTCCCCCGATATATAAAGTGTGACCCAATTGTTTTTAGGTCACCCTGTAAGAGGTTTATTAGTTGTTAGATTTAACTCGAATTTTTCAAAAATTTTAGAGTTTAATAAAGTGCAAAAATGACCTCCTTCATTTAAAATTCAATTTGCCTGTTTCTAAGAGCAAAATTTTAATAAATCACATTAGCGAAACTAACTGGATTCAGCGCCCCTCAAAATTTTATCAAAAGCAAGCTTTCCAAAGTGCTTAAATCTGCTTCGAGTTAAGAGGAGAAAGTCGCACATTATGTGCTCACTAGTTTCGTTGTGATTACTAGTCTCGTCCCGTTCGTTGCAGAATAGACGGTCCATTATCTGTTTTGCCCATGTTTTAAAGATGATATAAGGGGCAGAATCCATTAAGGGTATCTTTGATTAGTCTTAATTCATTCTTGATTAGAGTAAGAAACTTTTGGCGTTTTCAGGCAAATAAGTGGGTCAAAAATGTTTTGCTTGTCTTTGCCCCGGAGTGTTTCTCCAGTAGACATCTTTTTGTTATTTTTTCCATAGTTTGATCTCTGTCAAAATGAGACTTTTGTTAATGCTACAAAATAGTTGGGATCAGTGATTTCATTTCATGTACACCTTCATGCCCTGGCACCCACATTAAGGCCAATCTATTGCCTAAAGCCACTTGCTTCAGATGCATTTTGCATTCCCGGGCAAATTTAGACTCGTAAATATCAAAGCTTTCAATACTGCTTGACTGTCTGATAATATTCTTGCCCCCTTGATGCGTTAATTTAAATTTGTTAGCTTGGTAAAGTTGCGAGGCACTTTTGGTTACTTCTTCCTGCACAAAAATATGTGACTGAGTGAGGTCAAGCATTACCTTGTGGGACATGTATATATATAGACAAGCCAGCCGTTGCATTTTCAACAAATTGCCTTGCGCCACGTTTTCCTTGGTTTTTGGCCACTATATATATAAGGGACGCACGTAAAGTGGACCATAGGATCATTTTTGGATTTAATGGCCATGACTTGCCAAATATCGTTAGGCATGACCAGACCATAAAGTCGCTGTCGCTTTTGGCAATGGGTTTTTGTAGATGCTGGTTCCAGGAAAGTGTGGAATCCAAGTATGATTCCTAAATACTTATTTCACTTCACTGGAAAATTTAAGTTACTTGTTTTTAGGTAGTAGTGCTTTTAGGTTGGGCTTCCTTCTCTTTTTAAACGGAACCAGCTAGAAACGTCTTATACTTGGATTGACGTTAAGTCCCTCCTTGTAGGTTCAATTACTGATAGTATTAAAGGCATTTTGCATTAGGTTATAAATGCCACCTCCATGCTTGCCCTTTGCTGTAATGACAAGGTTATTAGCGTATACCTGGACATCAAAGCCATCAGCGCTTGTCAGTTCCTTTAACAGATCGTCGACCTTGTACCAGAGACTATGGAAAAGGCGACAGGATTCCCTCTTGAGGATTCCTTGGTAGAAGTCAACATTTAGTATGAAGCTGAGGTATTATTATTAATAATTTACAGTAAGAAAGGCATATAATGAAAAAGATGAATCTTTGAAAAGGACAAACCAAATAAAAATATGTAAACTGATACTAGTTCAATAGAAACGCAAGTAAAAACTCAAGAACAAATATCTAATATTCTCTGTTGCAAATAAATATCGGGCTACGCAAATATGAAACTATATATCTGCGATGAAATTCAGAGAATTCGAGCTGAAAGAGAATTTAATTAGTCTCGCTTTGCCCCCAAACAATAATTATTATTTAGAGATCGGCAAAACTATAGAACAATACAGGACGGTCACCCGAGCCGCAAGGCTGACTCCCTATAGATTAAATTACTGGTATAGCGTTTGAGGCTGGCGAGTGGTTTCAAGAGACGTTTGTATATATGAGCCTCAATGTCCCTCTCCAGAAATCTTCCTGAGCTTGTTGCGAATGTCTGATCTTCTAAGCACGGCCTAGATCTTGTCTCGTATCTTTCTTATTTTCAAAATGACAGCTAGGAGAAACAAGTAGTGTTGTTCTATACTTGGAGTCTCATGTATCGACTGCCTCCAGCATCTTAAAAAAAAAACACCAGCTCTGACTAAAGAAATTATATTTTTCTTATACGATGCCTCATCCTATCTTTGGAGATCGAGATGGTTGTATTGTCCTTAAACGACCATGGGACCAAGTTAACCTTGCCAACTTGACTTTGCTAACACTATAAAACCGGCTTCCTTTCTTCAGTTGTATCGAATCCTTCTGTCCCTGTCGAGCAGTAGACGCTCCTACATTTCCATTGGAGCCTTGTTATTATACAGGGTGATTCAGTTTTAATCTGCAACACTTCAACAGGTAATAGAAAACCAAAAAATAACCGCACTTTCTTCTAAAAACTATATAATTTTAAGGCCTTATAAAAAAGTTACAGGGTGTTAAAGTTGCAAGAGATATGTGGAATTTATAGAATATTTTAAAAACTAGTTGAGATATTTAAGTCATATTTGGTACACGTTATAACGGCATGGGTTAGCATAAAACCTGTTAATATCAAACATCTTGAACAACCAGTGGCGTAGAAATGGGTAATTAGTATAATTTATTTTAGAAAAAAAAATAGAACCACCTTGTATAGCAATAAAATGTATACAATTTCTTATGTAAATTTTAATTGTAAACAAAAACGTTCTCTTAGCATTTTTTCATATGTGTCATGGTTTCAAAGCAAATTTGATTTTTTCGTATTATTTCGGGGTAGGTACATCTGAAAAATTAACTTAAAACTTTTCCCCATAAGTAACACTCAAAGTAGAAAAAATGTGTTTTTTACTTTAAATGCAGTAACTTTTGCCAATAAACTTACCCATTCAAGGTTTTATTTTTCAAGATACAGAGCGTAACATTAATTATATCTTCCTTAAATAATGTATTAGACCCTGTATCTTCAAAAGTATAGCCTTAAATAGGTGAGTTTATTGGAAAAAGTAACACATTATTTCTACTTTAAGTGTTACTTATGGAGCAAATTTTTTAGATAATTTTTCAGAAATACCCCGAAATAATACAAAAAATCAAATTTTCCACGAAACGATGACATACGAAAAATTAACAAGAGGGCATTTTTTTTTAAATTACAATCTACATAAGAAATTGAAAACATTTTATTGCTATACAAGGTGGTTCTATTTTTTTTTCTAAAATAAATTATACTAATTACCCATTTCTACGCCACTGGTTGTTCAAGATGTTTGATATTAACAGGTTTTATACTAACCCATGCCCTACGGGTGTTTTATGAATGGGCTCTAAGCCACAATGGCGCCGATAATAGCTACTTGTATGAGTATAGGGAGGAAAGTCTATCATCTCCTTCCGTGGGTATAGTCTGATGCTCGACGAAGGTAGGAGGACATTCATAATATTAAGACAGGAAATATTGACCGTCGACTTATAAGTCGAATAAGTGTACTAATATTTCGACTTATGACTCGAAACTTTAAAGCTTCGACTTCTAAGTCGAAATATTGACGAAAAATTTCGACTTATAAGTCGAAATATTTACCGTCAATATTTCGACTTATAAGTCGAAGCTTTAAAGTTTCGAATTATAAGTCAAAATATTAGTTCAATATTTCGTCTTTCCATAGCTATCTATAGCTATCCGTATAATTCGAAATATTGACCGTCAATATTTCGACTTATAAGTCGAAGCTTTAAAGTTTCGAATTATAAGTCGAAACATTAGTTCAATATTTCGACTTATAACTCGAAACTTTAAAGCTTCGAGTTACAAGTTAAAATTTTGGGTCAATATTTCGACTTATAAGTCGAAATATTAAAGTTTCGTCTTATAAGTCGAATTTTAGGAGCGGATCTAGAAAAAAAGCCGAGTGTGCCCTTTAGGCCTTCGTAGTCATTGCTAATATGAAATAAAAGAAAATTTTATATTTTGAAGTAAGTTATGAAAAATAAATGACAGTAGACAGAAGTATGTATTATTTTATACATAGAGAAAAATCCAAGAGTTTATTCCTTGAGATGAAATTAATATAGAGTCATCAAATGAACAAAAGAAAAAGATCCAAATTCCATTTGTTCTTACATTTTAAGTTTAAATTAAAAACAATCCATATTAAATAACTCACTATAGCCCTCACGTTCTTATCACGATTTTTTTAACCCATGCCGTTATAACGTGTACCAAATATGACTTAAATATCTCAATTAGTTTGGTAAATATTCAATAAAGACCACATTATGTTTCTTAAAACTTTAACACCCTGTAACTTTTTAAGACGGCCTTAAACTGATATAGTTTATAAAAGAAAGTGCGGTTATATTTTGGTTTTCTATCACCTGTTGAAGTGCCGCAGAATAAAACTGAATCACCCTGTATATGAACCCTACTACCACAGAAAATATACTAGTACCTAGTACCTAGTATATTTTCTGTGCTACTACTTTTAAGCTTAAGGATGTACGACAGCTGATGATCGATTCAATGGACATTATTACTGCAGAAAGTTGGCGAAATGCGATACATGTTACTGCGGAAGAAAATAAAATGCGGAATCTTGATGAAATGATTGACGACACCCTGGAAATTGAGACACTTATTGCATTAGAACATGACGACTCTTCTGAATTTTCCGAAGACGATCCTTTATATTTTGAATTGTAATATTATTTTAATAAGTAACATTCTCTATGTGAAATTGTATTGCCGACATTATTATAAATATTAAATAGTTTGTTTTATTATTTTCTGAAAATTTAATATTTTTGCAAAATGGTTGGGTTGGTTTTATAGGAACAAGTAAAAACGTTAATAAATGAATAAACTTTATTTTCCTTACCTGTCCCTTAATCCAAACAAACCATTTTGCAACCGATCCTTCGCCTATGGCTTATAATTTCCTTTATTAGCATTTTATTGCCTATTGTTATTTGGAGATTAGGGGGTGCGCCCAAGGAAGAACGCAGATAAATGCATTGAACAAATGGCAAAGCTTTTTGTCGGACCCAGGTAGTCTCTTGAATTTATAATGAGGGCAGCGTGCTATCAATTCTATTTGAACAGAGTATAAAAGTCTGTTTTCGGACGGCATTGTTTTAGTTTTAACGATCGACAATAGAATCACGCCGCGGCCCGCCAATCACGAACTGCGTGCGAACCTTGGCATTAGCAACGGGTTATTTATACAATATTCAATAGCCACAACGGCCGTTTTGGGTGCGTCGGTGCGCGCCGCCGGAAAACAAATAAACAGCCGAAAATTAATTCCGTTGTTTTGCGGATCCGGGTTGCGGATGCCCCCAGCGCGTAATGGCGGGATTGAATTATAAAATCCGGTCCGGAAAATGCCGAAAAACAATTGGAAATTAAGTTTACATCTGTTTGTTTTATTTATTCAATAACCCACACCGCAAATACACGCGTGTGGGCAATACACATTTTGGTAGGTCTAAATGCGAATGCTGGCAAAAAAAGTGGCCTTCTGTGAAATACAAAAAAGAATTATAAAATATTAAAAAAAAAGATACAGAGTGTTAGAGTTAAAAAAAATGTATCATCCTGTATCTTTCTTATTCAGGGTGTAACTTAACGTTAAAATATTTCAGGGTGGTGATCCTCAGCCAATTCTAAGAAAAAATTCACAGACCTTACGCAAGTATCAAGTAGCCATTTTTTTTAAGATGCATCGAACAGTACGAGCGTTGCAATCAACTTAAACATCCGGTAGTTTCCCAATTATCAAATTTGTCGCTAATATCCTTACTTTTGCTACTCAAATGTGATATTGTCGGCTTTAGTGTCCTAAAACAAGCCGACAATATCACATTTGAATTTCCCAATTATGCACGATTTTGCTTACAGTAGAAACAGCGGGTACTGGACGGTTTTCAAAGCAAACACAAAGCGCGCAATAACCTCTTCAACATTAGGGGACATGAAATACCATTTTATAATTTGCACTTTCTCTTGAACAGTGGAAATCGTCATTTTTAAAATAAAATTATTAAAGCAAAATATATTTAAAAACGCAACGCATGTTCATTTTTTTACCCATCCTTAATGCCAAGGCTGAATAAAATCGGCCAACCCGTTCAAAATTTATGGACAAAAACTAAATTTAGTGCCCCCTTTTAAGAGCCCCCGGTCGGGTTTGAAGTAGCTTGACATTTTAACAAATAACTTGACTTGACTTGACTTGAGAATCAAGCTTTTGACAAATTACATACTTGACTTGATTTCAACTAGTTATTACTTGACTTGATATCAAGTAATTTCAATCTACTTGATATTGCTTGATCTTAATAACGAATTACGAATCTATATTACAAACACCCTTGTTTATACAGAATAAACAACGCATGAACCATTTCTGCATGTTCCACTTAGTCTAAACGATTATATAGCGCAAAACTCGTTGAGTTTTCGATGCGCAATCGATTAAATTCGGAATATTTATCTATAGCACTGGTTCTCAACCTTTCTTTCAACAGGTAACACTTGAACACTTGAACACTTGAACTTATATATTTTGTTCGGTGTGTGTAGGTAAGGGCCCCAAAGTCCGAAATAAACAGTTTGAGGATTTAAAAATAAATTTTTACTTGTCCCTTGCAGCACACTCCACTCCAGCGAAAATGTCCTCTAACTCCTCCTCGAATTCCACATATTTCTTGCAACTTTAACACCCTGTAACTTTTTTATAAGGCCTTAACATGATATAGTTTATAGAGGAAAGTGCAGTTATTTTTTGGTTTTCTATCACCTTGAAGTGTTGCAGATTAAAACTGAATCACCCTGTACATATCAACATAACCACATTAGGTAATGGCGAAGCGTGGAGAATTCCGGCGGAATCATACGGAGTTTAATTAGCGCGTTTCCATCGTACAATAATTATTTAGCGATCGGCAAAACTAGAATAATGCCCGGAAGCCGAACTAGGGTCTCCCCCGACAGATTTAATTACTGGCGTTTAATTAAAACTTTTCCGTCGGTTGAAAAGCGGCCGAAGCCGAATGAGTTATTATGTTTGAGGCCGGGCGAAGTGTTTTCCTTGGCTGGTCGCCGCGCACTTCCGTTCGACGGTTGGATTTCCGGCCGCTTCCGGCCCCCATTACCAGCCGGCAAAAATTACACTCATCCGATCGCCGGATGTCTGGAAATGTCGCGGCCATGTACAAAATCAACACGGATCTTGTTTTGGTTTGGCCATGTTTTTCATAACAGAGGCTTACTATACAACAGAAAGTTAAAACTATAATTGTTTGGGAAGGCATCCATTATAGGTAGTAGATTCAAAAATACTGATGTAGAGCAAAAGCAATAAAATAGTCTGTATAACCTATAAATCTATTTTATTTGTTCTTATCTGGTTACCGGTTTCTCAAGCTACAAAGTTGCTTGCATCTTCAGACCACTAAAAAACAGTTGGGAGGCTTTGGAGATTTTTAAATATTATAGAGAAAATAATGTAGAAATTCTTAATGTACGGATTGAAAATGACAGTTCACTGTTTGGGATTCTGTTTGATTAACACAGTACTCTATGTTTGTGACAGTGTAATTCAGTGTTTACCACATAGAGGGCGACACTGTCTCACTTTCGGAATGTTTAATACTTTGATTGATGGAGGGCGCTTCCATTTGTTTTTGACTTCGACTTGACATATGTGGGGAATGGCCAATTTACGTTTTTTAAATTGTTAATAATAATTTTGTCATTATCGCCCTTATTCTTAGTCATCGGTGAGTTGTTTGTTTTTCTACATTTCCCTTTGATGCAATATATTGTTTTTCAGTTTACTTCACTTAGTATTTTTTGGTTTATATAGTATAATAATAGAAGAAAAAGGTACATAATTAAACAAAGTTTTTGACCATGATATTCAGATAATAAGAATTCAGTTGTTTGAAATTTAACTTATTGTATTCACAACTTTGTTCTGAGGGTGAGTACAATGTTTTTCTTTCTAATTAATCTTATTTTTCCCCCTATAATTTCAAATAATTTTTAATATAACCTTACTTTATGACAGGTTGAGAAATAGTACATTGGCCCATGTGTAATGGTCTATAGTTTTTAAATTCCTGTTGAATAAAACGAATGGATGTGCAGCCTCCGATATGTAATGTTTGACAAATCTGTAGCTAGTGCTTATTATCTATGTAAGTATGTTATTGTTTGCCTTAATTCTTGGTATTTAGCAGAAATATTTTTGGATATTTTTTAATTGTAATAATTTTATTTAATGTTTTTTAAAGTGTTTGACTTTATCACTTGGGACTGTACTGATCTCTACCATCCCTCTTTTTTTTTTTTTTTAGTGGTCTGAAGATGCAAGCAAGCAAGCAACTTTGTAGCTTGCGAAACCGGTAACCAGAAAAGAAGAAATAAAATAGATTTATAGGTTATACAGACTATTTTATTACTTTTGCTCTACATCAGTATTTTTAAAACTATAATAGCAAGGGCGCCCATAGAAAATATTTTAGGGGGGGGGGCAAAATTATCTCATCTACCCTTGTTCTTTTTAGAACTACCTAGCTCTGAATCGATAATTGGTTTATGTGATTGTGGCCCAGTTAAATTTTGTATAAAATATTTCAGGGGTTTGTTTTATACAGGGTGTCCTGAAATTAGCCTGCCAGAATTTACCAGCGTGTTCTACGGCCTAAAAAATGAAAAAATTTCCTATAAACATGGCCTCAAAAATGCCCCCTAATGGGGCTATAGCCCCCGAAAGGGGCAGTTTCACAAACGGGTTTCTATAAATATTTCCAGAACGAACAAAGATAAAATTCTGAAATTTGGTATGTGATGTTCCTGGGAGATTTGACATTTACCGAGGTAGCGATAGTTATACATTCTTAATCATAGGCGTCCTAAATGTTAAGGAGTTACAATTACCCCAATTTTTTTTTTACTTTTTCCAGATTTCTTGCAAAATTATGAAAGTTGAAGGTATTCTAGGAAGAAAAGGTGCTCTTGTTTGAGGCCATGCTTATAGGAACTTTTTTCATTTTTTTGTATCAAAAACGTGGTGGTAGATTATGGCAGGCTAATTTCAATACGATTTTACTCGAAAACGGTGCACGCTATCAAAGTTCAACAAGAGCACCATTTTTTCGTAGAATACCCTGAAATTTTATGATTTCGCAATAAATTTGGGGAAAAAAACACACAAAATATTTAGGGAATTTTTAACCCCTTAACCCCCCATTTAGGACGCCTATGATTAAGAATGTCTAACTATCGCTACCCCAGCAAATGTCAAATCTCACAAGTACATCACATACCAAATTTCAGAATGTTACCTTTGTTCGTTCTGGAAAAATTTGTAAAAAACCGTTTGTGAAACTGCCCCTTTTTGGGGCTATAGCCCCATTAGGAGGAATTTTTAAGGCCATGTTTATAGGAACTTTTTTCATTTTTTTAGGTCGTAGAACACGCTGGTAAATTATGGCAGGCTAATTTCGGGACACCCTGTATACCTGGAAGGATATGAAAATAATCTTTTCCTCAACTATAATAATATAAAATATAACGCGAAGGGATTTTGGGAATCACCAGGGGGGGGGGGGGGGGGCACGTGCCCCCCCTTGCCCCCCCCCTATGGGCGCCCATGTATAATAGTATATTTCATTACGAGTCTGGAAATAAAGATTTTTCCGTGCGCGCGCGTGACAAATTGTGTGTGAGGCGCAGCCGAACACTGGAAGTCATGCAAGCACGGAAAAATCTATTTCTGGACGTGTAATGAACGATATTTTTTATTATATTTCTTTGAAAACGAAAACTTTGATCGGCACATTATAATAAATTTAATTGACAAAAAATAAACAATGCAGACAATATAGTGTTTGGTATGTATGATGCGTTTCCATGGTTACTCTCAAATTATTTCAAAGGCGCTTTGTTGTAAATTAGTTAATGTCAGATAAGGTGAATAAAACGTCAAAAATATTACAAAAATGTATCTAAATATCGAAACACTTACGGATTAAAATACAAAATAGGTACATGTTAAATATCAGAGAGCATATAGAGTTTCTTAAATTTAGTTTACTTTGCTGTATATTTCTATTTTAAAGCCATATATTCGGTATTTTTATTCAGCGTACGGAAAGTTTTTCCATGCGCTGTTTCTGTGCGCTAGCCCGAAAAACCCCATCTTTAATTATTGCTAAAACAGATGAAAATAAGGTGTTTTCAAGTAGTAGAAAGAAGTATAATAAAAAGAACATTACAGGATTGATTTTTCAACTTTTTACAAAGTGCTCTTTGTTGGTGGGTTTCCCAACGAAAACTTGACCCCCCCCCAAATTAGAAAACCCAAAAATATTTGAAAATTCGCCGAGACCCGTCGTTTTTTGTTCTTAGGGTGAGTTTTTTTGACAGTCAAGCCAACCCGATATGTTCATCCCCCTAATCCCTAGCAACCCCAACTTTAAAATTTCAAATGGAACTACCCCCCTTGTGGCGCATCATTTTAAAGCCCTTTTTATTGCGAATACAGTGATGTATCGCTTTTAGAATTCTGTTGAGATTTGACAGAATTATTGGCTAATAACGGAAAATTGACAATCCACTGTACGCGTGGTAAATTCAACACAAATGCCCGCCACTAATAAGTTTTTTTATCTACTACACACGACCAAATTACCTAGTTTTTATGGACGTGTCGATCAGTTTACAAAAAAGTCACAAATGAAAAACTGAAGCAAAACAAAAAAAGTTCATATGAATTCAAACCTTATATCTTTTTAAAATATGTAACAAAACATCACTGTCACAAAAAAAAGTTCCCATTTTTTTGCTTGTAACCACGAAATCGTTAGATTCAGCCTGCTATTGAAAGTGGAAACGTATTTTCGGACTGGTTTATTCTATCGCGGAAAGGGTAGACATTGTTTCAATTTTTTATCGAAATCATGATTGTGCTAAAGCTACAGCACGAATTGCAACAATTTCTAACCTATCGGTGATACAATAAACCATTTTAAAAACAAGTTTACACTTTCAATAGCAGGCTGAAACAAATGATTTCGTAGTTACAAGCAAAAAAACGGGAACTTTTTTGTTACAGTGACTTTTTGTTATTTTAAAAAGATATAGATAAGGTTTGAATTCGTACGAACTTTTTTGTTTTGCTTCAGATTTTTCATTTGTAACTTTTTTGTAAACGGATCGACACGTCAATAAAAACTAGGTAATTTGGTCGTGTGTAGTAGATAAAAAAATTATTAGTGGCGCACTGATAAAAGAGGTCCGTTTGTGACAAAAGAATACGTTCTTTTGCCATTTTTATCCTTAGAACAAAGTCAATTCATTTCAGCTTAAATCCATGTATTTAGATAAAGGAAACTTTGGTTCTTGAAACAACTTCCACATTCTTTTAACTTTTGATTATTTTATGGCGACATAAACTTCTTTCGCATAAGATCTTGTACATCATTATCTTCTATCAAGGGCAGATTCTATTAGGCGGAAGTAGAGATTCTTGACAACAGAGCCTGATCCCCACCGCTACCCGCGTGACGCGTGAGGGAACTGCGCATTTCGACTCGTCCGACGTCCGAGAGAGACGTAGGTGTAGGTATTTGCGTTTGTACAGTGCGCTGTGGATGGTGACTGTTATAAAATGAACGTAAAAGAACTCTTAAATAGCTGGCGTTTGGACCATTTATGGTCCAAATTTGAAGGTAAGCATTTTGTGTAATTAGGGAGATAATTTGAAATGTGTGAAAATGATATGATTGCAATTAATTGTGAGTAAGGTATATATCATAACACTGCCCTACTACCATTACTATACTATTTCCATATTTTGTGATAATTTATTAGGCATCACTTATGCAAATTGAAAAGATTCCTAGTGTTTTTTTTTCTGGGATATTACGCAGACAAAGCACCTGTAAAATACAAAGTTAAGAATGTTTATATATGCATTGGTAGACGCCAACGTTATCGTAGGACATAGGACGCCGTTTCCGTTGTCAAAATGGCGATATCTCATTACAAGTCCCAAGAACTTACCACAAAAGAATACAGACTTTGCCTTAAGTCCTGCGATTTTGCCATACCTATCCCCACTAAATACTTGAGACAGCAACAACAATTAATTTTTCAGTTTTTAGTTGCACCCTCGGTTGTACCTGACTTTAGTACAAATATTTTAACGTGTACCTAACAATTCATTTGAGCATTTTCGCATCATTTTTTAAAAAGTGGCGCAAAACCTCTTTTAATCTTCGTAAATGGCGCATTGACTTCTCGAACAGCTGGAACGGCCTTGGACAAGGCGATCAATAAAAGATAGACCAACGCAGTCGTAGGGACGGCGCGCAGCGTAAATTGGAAGAGAAAAATAGAGTTTAGAAAAAATATATTTTCTCGTTTATTTGGATTTTTTTGAAAGGCGTTCAAATCTTATTTTCTATACCCACTCGTATTGTACTTAGTGATCAGTCACCCTGTATAGCAGCTATAGGGTAATAGAATGACAAAAGCTTAGTGTAATAAGTACACATAATAATGAAGTGAAGATATCTCTAAACGTATACGAAAATATTTTATTGTTGTGCGCATTTAGGTACATATATTCAACAATTTATTATTATCGTACCTATTTCAACTTTTTTATCATGTCAGCATGTATTGGGTGGCCCAACTAAGAATGGACGCCGGCCGTATCTCAGAAACTACTCACCCTATAATTTTGGAAAAAAAATACTAATAACTAAATTGGCCAAGAGCTACTACTATTAAGTAAATCGGCTTTGAGCTTCTGAGGATCAGACCTGCTTGGTTTAAAACTGAGATAGAATTTTAGTTTCGAAAAAAATTACGTGTGCCTTGGAAGTTTTGAAAAAAACTGATGTTTCACACTTGGAAAATTCCTTTTCTTCATTCATTATGTATTAAATTTTTTTTCTCTCTCAAAAAATAAAAAGATTAAGAGGGGTGCAATTTTCAGAGGGGCACCCTGTACAACTGGCCAAAAATATTAAACATTAATTATTTTTATTTTTGTCAACAATAGAAGAAAGAATTGATGAGAGCGAAATTTTAAAGTATCTTTCTGAAGAGCAAATAGATAAACTTACGCAAAATATAGGAGACAAAATAAGGTTAAAACGAGGCATTAAATCGCTGTTTGAAGAACAAGAAGAGGAAAATGTAAGTACATATATATACATACATTATATAATACATACATTATATAATACATCCATTATATAATACATACATTATATAATACATACATTATATAATACATACATTATATAATTGACATGTTGATTTAGTTATTTAAAAAATATCTGCTCTATAGTTTTGTTTGTAAAGCTGTCGATCGAGATTTTAATTCGTCAGCTATTTTTCGCTTCCATGCATATAAGCTTGGTGATTTTCAGGAATCAATCCCAACCAAAAAAATTAGACAGTCAGAAACAGAAACTCCAATAGAAACACAACAATTAACAAGTGTTAATACAGAAACTGATTTTTCTCAAATAGAAAATCTTCCAATAGTGTTAATTGCTGGACCCTCATCTCAGAATCAAGACGTAGCAAATTTGAAAACACTAAGTACAGCAACTACTGAAACGTATTACGCTAGTACAAGCTCCGACACAGCATATTCGTCCAGCCTTAATTCACCTTCTGATACTTCCAATCGCTCCAGTGCATTGGATGATTTCAGTTTAGAAGAATTTTTAAAGGCTGATATTGTTGGGCAAGCCCTTCTTTTTAAAGGGAAGGGAGAAGGACTTGCGAATGTTGACAGAGACCGCCTAGCCGAAATTTTAGTCAAGCACTTGCTTAATAAATTTTCAAAATTGTCACATGGTGATTTTGAAGTCCTTTCAAAACAAATTGAACAGGTTATGCCGAAAGAAAAAAGTTCCACTTATTTCGTTCCATCTATACCAAAGAGTCAGTCAAGACGACACCAGTCTGAAAAAGCTCGAGGAAAACTGATTGACAAACAAAGAAATCTCCTCTACCTTGTGAAAACGTTGTTTCGGAACGAAGTCAAAACAGTCGTTGCTCCTGATGAGCCTGTTTCTAGTGAAGCGGCAGGTAATTCGTATTAGTTATTATTATCGTATTGCGATTAACTGTAAAAGGTGTTTCTATTTTAGACATCACACAATCTGCTAGGGATAGCCATATATGGCTGAAGAAGAACACTGAACCAACAGCAGAGGTACTGACTCACTGGAAGAACTCTTATTGTGTAAGGAAGCTTGCACATACAGAATCTATCGAAAATTTTATAAATGAATGGCCTATATTAAAAACTCAGCTAGCTCCTGAACTTGTAAGTGGGCATTCACAAAATAGGCTTAATTTTCTAAATAGCGACGAATGGTTCAATTCTGCATTTTTCTGTATGCTTACGAGATCTGTTGGGTCACTGAATATCTTTTACATATTGTAAAAATGAACTACCGCAATTTCAGGTTAGTCATATTTATATGTCTTAACTAAGGAATGTATACGAATCTTTGTAAGACACAAATTTCCGCATAATAGAAAAAAATGGAAATGCAGAATTGATCCATAAATGTTAACTTATTTACACTTATATGGTACCACTAACACTAACACACGTAAGGCACTTTGTTTTACCTAAAATTTGTTTTTAGATTAGTTGGGATTTTGATCAAATCGATTCCTCTAACAAAGAGAATTTTGATTTGGAATTACGCTTTGAAGAGTTTTTCGACAATATTTTAAGTAACAGAAAAACTGGTCTAAGTGCCACAGATAACAGTATTCTTCAGCTTCTAGATAGTACTGACTTAACTACGGGTAAGTAGATAT
The DNA here is from genome assembly GCA_963920635.1 of Pseudeuparius sepicola. Taxonomy (NCBI): domain Eukaryota; kingdom Metazoa; phylum Arthropoda; class Insecta; order Coleoptera; family Anthribidae; genus Pseudeuparius; species Pseudeuparius sepicola. Next base: position 10,221,236 of record OY987300.1, on the reverse strand, counting down.
ACCTATCTACCTAAAGTACTTACTAATTTTATGTTATCTAAGTGCTTATATTAAATATTAAAAACGGATCAGTTTATACTTGTGTACTCTTTATCTTTTCCAAATTTTACTAAAAATGAATGTGTTCTTATATTTTACCTATTTAGATTATTATTTTTATATATTTATTATTTGTAGATTCGAAAACTGCGATTAAATTACATTTACTAGCAGCTCTTGTGCCCCCAAAAACCAGAACACAAGTTGGAAAACTCCACTGGAAACCTTCGGTTGTGGAATGTCGAGATGGATTTTTAGTTCATGTTACACTTCCGGGTGACATCGATAAAGCCAGAAAAAACCAAATAGACCAAAAATATAAAAAGGGCTTAACCGTTCAACCATACATTCTTCTGGTAGGACATAGTTTAAGTAATGTAAACTCTGCTTTTGTAGTGGTGAATGATATTACCTATAAATGTTTGACAGTTTTGGATGCATTAGATTTTTGTTATAAGGTATATCAAGTGTTTGATGCAGAGTATCCATTTGAGGCACGCCATATTTGGTATCTAATACAGTGGAATATTTATAAATATTATTCTAAGAATGATCCAAAATTGCCTTTCATAAATGATTTGACGGAGAAACTTTAAACGGCACTTATGTAGGTATATACCTTTAAATTATTAAACATGAGCGGTTTTCTGTGTTTTAAATGCAATCGCCTTTTTTTCTCTTCTAACACATTAATTCAACACATTAAATTTAGCCATCCTTTTCTATCAGTGTATCAGTGCAAACAAATTGGTTGCTCCAGATCATTTAAAGATATAACTAGTTTACGGAAACATTTTAAGTATAAACATTCAGGTGATTCAGTGGAGAGAAATGAAATTGTCAAAAACAATCGATGTGAAGTTCCCCAATATTCAACTCCTAATTTTGATAAACCTAAAGTAACTCTGCCCGAAAGTGTGCCAAATAATTTTACTTCCCTCGATCAAGACAATAATATACATATGATATTCGTTAGTTTTATGTCTAAGTTATATAACAATCCTTCTGTAACTAGAGGCTTTGTGCAAGAAGTAATTAATTACACCAAGGAACTTAATCACAGTATCTTTTCTTTCATAATTTCAAACTGTGAAAACTTAGATAACAGTGAGGACATTAAAAAATATCTCAATGAATCATTTAATACATTAACGACGAAATTTGATCAAGTACGCACAGAACATTTAAGATTTCAGTATTTAGAAGAGCAACATTCTTTTACGAAGCCCACACCATTTACTATCGGAACATCTGAGAATTTATCTAAAACAGATACCTCTGGAGAACCAACTATTACAGTTAAAAAAGTTGTAGGGCAAATAATATGTATCAAAACGATATTAAAACAGTTTTTAGAATTGCCCGATGTTTTTAATACAATAGAAGCATATATACATGAGGAAGAGAACAGTTCAAGGGAAATTTTAACAAGTGTCTTTCAGGGACATCAATGGAAGAGAATAAAAGAAAGGTTTATTCATAAGAAAGCGTTGCCCATATTTTTATACTTTGATGATTTCGAGCCTCTTAACGTTTTGGGGTCAAGGTCAGGAAATTATAAAATAGGAGCTGTTTATATTTCACTGGCGTGTATTCCACCTGAATTTGCCTCACTTTTAGAAAATATCTTTTTGGTACAATTATTCTATTCCTCCGACAGAACTACTTATGGTAATAGAAGAGTGTTTCAAAAATTAATTGAGGATTTAAAGTATTTAGAAACCGAAGGGATTAGAATTAATACCTCTACTGGCGAGAATATAGTTTATTTTCCCTTAATTTCCATTTTAGGTGACAATTTAGGATTAAATTCAATTTTAGGTTTTCCAGAAAGTTTTAATTCTGATTTCTTTTGTCGTATATGTACCACACCCAAAGAAAAAACGCGATCTGAATGGAGGGACTCTAATTTTGTTGATCGTACTATTGAAAATTATAATATTGACTGCATTTCTGGATCCCATGGTGTTAAAGAGGCTGCAGTATGGAATGATTTAACTAATTTTCATGTTACTCAAAATATATCCTGTGACCTAATGCATGATATGCTCTTAGGAGTCTTACGATATGATATGGCTTTTATTATAAATTCTCTTATTAAGTCGAAATATTTTTCACTTGAACATTTAAATAACAGAATTAATTTTTTTAATTTTTCACGAGTAGATGTAGGCAATTGCATGCCACCAATTAAATTAGAACATTTGAAGAAAAAAATGATAATTATCAGTGCATCAGAAATGATGTCACTCACAGTTTATCTGGGACTATTAGTAGGAGATCTTGTACCAGAAAATGAGCCTGTTTGGAAATTTTATATATTAACACTTCAAATTTTAGAAAATTTGTTATGTAAAAGTTTTTCAAAAGATTCTATTAGTTATTTACAAATCCTAATCGAAGAACATCATGCATTACTTTCAGAACTATTTAATGAACATTTAAGACCAAAATATCACATTTTACTTCACTACCCAAAAGTAATACGCTTATTAGGCCCTCCCAGGTACTACTGGTCAATGAGATATGAAGCTTTTCATCGATTGTTAAAATGTACTGCAAACTCGGTAACATGCAGAAGAAATCTGTTGCTAACCTTATCAATTCGGCAACAACTTAGGTTCTCTTCAAGAATTTTGAGCAAAAAAGGATTGGTTACATTTAAAACTAATGGTCCGCCTATTTGTTTAAGCGAAAAAGTACTAAAAAACTTTCCTGGACTTTTTACTGCAAATGTTATTGATGTACCTTGGATAAGTGTTGAAAATTTTTATTATAAAAAAAATTTTTTTCTGCAGATGTCGTCTGTTTTAGATGAAAACGACTTACTTTTCGTTTTAATACCTATGATAACAATTGGCTTTTGTGATCATGTACAAAGTTATGAAGTTGTAACTAGTGAGAATAGTTGTTTAGTTGTTCAATCATTTCAGTCACTCGATAATAAGTCATGTTATAATACTCATTATGATGCAAATGGAAAGATGTTTATTTGTACAATTAAATAATTTATTGATAAAAATTGGCTTTTGTGATCATGTACAAAGTTATGTAGTTGTAACTAGTCAGAATAGTTGTTTAGTTGTTCAATCATTTGATCATTTCAGTCACTCGATAATAAGTCATGTTATAATACTCATTATGATGCAAATGCAAAGATGTTTATTTGTACCTACAGGGTTTTCACGCGAAAACTCCGACCCCCTATTATTTCTCTAATTTTTACAGATAGAGAAAAAAGTTTTATATAAGAGTTGTAAGGTAACTATTGGACTTTAGAAAGGTAAGCTTGTGGATTATTCAGGGTGTATCTTAAAAGTGGGACAAACTATATTTTTTGTTTTTAATAATGAACATCCTTTAAAAGATATAATTTGTCTGATTGCAATGATATATAACATGTTGATAACTATGCTAAATTATCTCTTACTTAGGTAATTAAAATATTAGCAAAATATCAATAAATAATTAATATTCATAGTTTTTACTTTTTCGTCTATACAGGATGAATACTTAAAAAACTGACTATCAATCCGCCTTAATTTGATGGCTAACTGCCATCTTTTAAATGATTTTTTATGAAATTAGGTCCACATATCTTGCTAAATGAAAATCCAAATATCAACATATTATACATCAGTGCAATCAGAAAAATTATTTCGTTTAAAATATCCAAAAATATACAAGGTGTTTATTAAAAACAAAAATAGGTATATATTTTGTTCCACTTTTACGATGCACCCTGTATAATCCGCAAGACTACCTTTCTAAAGCCCGATAGTTACTTACCTTACAACTTTTATATAAAACTTTTTTCCCTATCTGCAAAAATCAGAGAAATAATAGAGGGGTCGTAGTTTTCGCGTGAAGACCCTGTACAATTAAATAATTTACTTTTTTTTAACGAGGAAAAATCTATTGAGTGTAATCTTTTTTGGAGTTTATATAAGACTGGCACCACATGAATTTGTGGTAATCTCCGAATCAGGAATACCAAATATTTGTTGTTCGACAAATGCTTGCTTGTTTGAATGGGAGACTATGAGAATGTTTGGCAAATCTGCTATTCGCACTAGTAGATATTCCCCAAACAACAAACATTCGGTGTTCTGAACTTGGTGAATACTGCACGTGAACAGTGCCTGCTTTAGAGAGTAGGAAGGTAGTATAACTCAATGTCAGAATATATTTTTATTTTGTTGTTTTGTAAAACCGATAAGTGTTTGTTTTGTTTTTATTTGAAATATATTTTTAAAAACAAATAATTTCATTTTATTGTCAATGCTGAAACACCCTGTATTTTGTGCTTTCAACAAGAAGCAGATTCTCTTGTCTCAAAGCCAATGCAATTTAGACAATAAAACCGGTAATTTGCAACAATTGACTAAGCTTTTTGGTTTAAAGTTATGAATTTCTGAGAATGAGAAAACAAACTGTTATCAAAAAACTGTGTCTTGATACAATGTCACAATAGTCTTGACAATATGTAACAGAATTTCCAACAATCTGCTGAGTTTTTGGATCAAAGCCTCTACAGTGTTAAGAGAAGATACAAAACATTATAAGCTCTCGTTCGAACTCACAATGATCTTGTTTTAAAAGAGGTAAAAGTCAAACTCTTGCGTCTAGCTAAAACATTATTTTGTATCCAACGCAGGTTTCTCTTCCCAAACACTTATTCTCTTACACCCATGTAATACTGAGTATCAGTCACAACATAATGTGGTTATTATATCAAATTCGTCATTCATTTGGCATATATCAAAAGAATGATTTCTTTGAATGAATGGTAAATTCCTTTGGAGCAAAGTATCCTTTTTATCAGTGCGAGCATTTGTGTAGAAATTACTACGCGTACAGTGGATTGTCAATTTTCCGTTTTTAGTCAATAGGTAATTCTGTCAAATCTCAACAGATTTCTAAAAACGACGCATCACTGTATTCGCAATTAAAAGGGCTTTAAAATGATGCGCCACAAGTGGGGTAGTTCGATTTGAAATTTTAAAGTTGGGGTTGCTAGGGATTAAGGGGATGAACATATCGGGTTGGCTTGACTGTCAAAAAAGCTCCACCCATGAATTAGAATCGACGGGTCTCGGCGATCCTTAATAATATTACAAAAATTTTATTTAAATGCTCTAAAAAGGAATAAAATAAACTTTGAAATAATTCAAACCAAAGCAACCCAATAATTTTGTTTCATACATACCAACACCACACAAAAATCTATACACAAAACGAAAATCCGTAAAATAAAGCCCAATCCTTATTTCCGTGCACGGCACTGGTTATACTGGCCTAACTGGCCTATGTCAACACCTGCTCTCCGAAACACCGACCAATCAAATCGCTACGCTCGCTTCGTTATTGGCTGCCTGCTTGACTAGGTCGACGTCGACCGCATAAAAATCGAATTTTATACGGGTGATTTTTGCTCATAAGTCTGGTGTTTTTACCTTTAGCAGAGCGTGATATCTATGAAGTAGATCGCGCCCCGTATATCACTGTGTTCATGTGAGTTCATTTATATTTTACATTGGGGCCGCTTGGCCAAGTGCGGAGCATTGCTAACTATTTAGACTGCATTTTTTCTGTCGATCGACTTTGTTTCAAATCAAGGTCGTGGCATACTGCACGCATACATCTTTATAGAAAAACACCGGTGATGGCCAAGAACCCTGAATAAATTCTGGATTGATGGCATTGCTAGTTAATAGCTTTATCTGTGTAATTTACTAATTGTCCTACATTCACTGGTATTACTACGGTTCTCTAGGTACCTACTTGAGCGAATGCTATCCTGGTTCTATAGGGAAAAGTCGGCCCTAGCCGCAAATGGCATCGAAGATAAAATGATAGTAATTGCCGCTGCTTTGGAGATGTCGCCTTTAACTGCTGATATATTATAGTAGTGGACCTGTTTTGTCATGTTTTGTTGTGTTGAAGTAAAGCTCTCATTTTAGTTTACCTTAGTGGTGAAACATATTTTCTCTTCCACACAGAGTGAGTGACAAATTCCTCGTTATACATTAATAACAAAAATAATAATCTGGGTGCAAACTTGAGATCGACTTGGCTGAAGATATAGTTGATGTGGTTAAACTTCTGTAATATTGATGTCTTTTCCTGAACGATCTGTTTAACAGCTTAATCCCGGATAATCCGCCCTCCGGTCAAATCGGACATTTCAAGAAATTGCCTTCAGGCTATAAAGATAAAAAGGATTTGGGGGTAATATGTTGACGTAAATCTTTCATAAGTATAAAACTGTAAGAAGGTTTCAGTTTTTAATAGACGAACATAAACTTGCTCTGTCCACTTTTATCGCTAAATATCTGTACATAAGGAAAATTGGTTGGAACTTCCATCACACAAAATTCGCCTTTGTAAAGGGAGGACTTGTAGATATATATATTATTGTTAAATAACCAGTTCTGATAAATATGTAAGTATATAATAATAATTATTAATATTATTTATAGAAATAGGTAAACTAATTTCGTACTCAGTCGTGCCTTGTCGGAAATTGATAGTCTTCCTCGATCAAACAACAATCCCTTATACAGGGTGACTTCTTGATTAGTACACAAATTTTAACAAAAAAGTTTTGGGACCCCTGACCACGTTCCTTGCACCATCTGCAATGTTGCCAAACTTCATACAAATCGTAATCTTATTTATTATTAAATACTTAAAAGAATATTAGGTTAGCAAGTAGCAATTTTCACCACCACTCTATGTCCTATAGGTACCTAATTCAAGTTAGTGTAAATGATGTAAAATTCTGTTGACTGTACAAAGCCTTGGTAGTCTCCTTATACTAGAATCCGGATTTTCTTCTACATCATTTGAAATGTGTGGCTTTAAATCTCTTATTTTACTTCTGCCCTGGTCACCTGAATATGGTATAAAACTACTATTATAATCCATCAATCTTCGCACCAGCCTAAAAAATGTCACTCAAACGGTTATGTTCCTTTGGTAAACTGGCACTTTGGCGTGTTTTTGATGGGATTCAAATAAAAGAAAATGCAAATAATGTACAACTTAGTAAATGTGTGACTAAAAACACGTGTATTTTTAACAGTTGATACGAAGATAAAAAAAATCCTTTTAAGGAATGTCATAAGGCAACCAAAGTACCATATTTAAAAATATTTCGAGATATATAGGGTGTTTCACGAAACGCAAAATGAGGGTATTTTTAAAGAAAATGGAAATAGTGGGAAAACGGGCCACTTTAGGGTATAAGTAGTATTAACAAAAGTTGTAGTATTCGAAAGGTACTATACTCTTAGCATCTTAAAAAATAGGGTATTCTATTTGAAAACCTGGAGTAATAATTGCTTGTTGAAAATTTTCAAACACGACACTCTCCATGGAGCACCCTGTGTAATGACAGGGTCGTATTTAAAAATAGTAAGTTTTCGAAGTAAAAACAAACTCTAAGTTAAATTGTTGACAATACTGATTAATATTTAGACTTCTTATTATTAAATACAGAGCCGCAATAGAAAAAAATGAATGGAAAAAAAGGAATTTTCAGTATAATTGTCTGAAATTATTTTAAAAATATTTCGTGTCATACATGATGGTATTTGCAATAAAAAGTGCTTTCAAAACCTGCAAAGAAGATAAGTCCGTATTAAAAAAAAAAATAAAGTTGAAGATGGTTTCTGTTGTAGAACAAATCTAAAAACGCCATCTTAAATCCCGTTAAAAAGTGCCACAAGAAAGTGTTTTTCTTTTTTTTTTATCTGTGATAACAACTTCAGTTACATTTCCGGTGCCAAGAATCGCCCTGTATAACCGAAGCGGCGGACAAAAACTTGCGTCCGGAATGCAGGAATGCGGAGTTTATTGCGCTTTTCAATTTAACCGAGATCTAATCGCCGAAATTAATTACGAGCCCGTACCCTTATCAAGGCCTGGTCCAAGCCGGGAACTAATGAGCTTTGCGATTTACAACGGTCATAACAAGAAGAAAGACAAAACGGACTTCGCCCCCGGACGCGACGCCACAATGGCGTGTCTGGTGACAAAAAGCCGCGGGTCGAGTGTCCACTGTCCATTCTTGCGTTGACATCAAGGACAGCGGGATCATTATTTTAGGGATGGATTTTCGCACCTACTAGTTTAGGGACACTTTAAACTGGGCCGACACTATATTAAAGACCCGAGCATGACGTCATATATCATTGTTGTTTACGGACTGAGGAAAAAAATGGCGACTTATTGTATAGTCAAATTATTTTAAGAAGTCCTTACTGGGACTGTCAAATGGTAATTTCGCCATCCTAAGTTGGCATCAATGCAGCAAAAAATGCAACCGGGTCATAAGTCCAGGTCAGTAACGAGCCCATTTTTTGCACAATGAATAACTACTAATAGCACGAACAAGAACAACACAGACAACGGTAAAAGTCACGAAACTACAAAACCCGCGAATATTGTCAGTGCCCAAAGTTTGAACCTTTTTAAACGATCCGGAAAACCTTCACGGTCACTTCACAACACCGAAATAAAATTTGCCTGAGTACGCACCATAGACGCAGCCGCAAGTAGATGATTATGCCAAAATACCAAAATGAAAGTGTTTCGATGACGTTTGAAATTATTATTGAAATGAGTTGTAATTATAGTTATTTTTATTTGTAGCAGTATAATCGTGGTTCCAATAAGGTTTTTATTTTATTTTGTTATTTTTTCGTATCACTTGGGTAACTTTTGACATCATAAATCAATGAGTGACGTCATTAACTGGTTGAGACACATATACCAATGTTATACCCATGGTTAACAGAAAATTTCTAGAGATTTTGTGGAGAATGTCATCTGACAAAATCGGGACTTCCTACAGTAATCGGGGTATAGGTTATAGGGGGGTATTCTGTGGTTATTGGTATGTCAATTTCTGACATTTAAAATGTCCCAAATTTTAAATATCCAGCTTTATTACGATTTGTCTTCTTTTTACAGTAACGAATTGTTTTTGCGTCCAGTATTTAGCAGTTTTATCCTATGAACACAGCTTTTATTAGGTAGATTTGTTTTTGATAATTTGAAATTTCCATGCACATGAAGAAAATGGTACGCACACCGCACAGACCATTAGGTGAATAATTGCAGAAGAATAAACACTATTTTGGAATTATGGGATGATGTGATCAACCAGCTGTAGAAGCGAAAATTCTAGATATTATTTTGGGAGAGTATTTTGTAACGTATGCAAGAATGAAAATAGAAAATTTTGTTTATAGCTCCAAAGCGGACCAATAGTCCTCCATAATATGAAGAAGAAACTGAAAAATCGAATGCGTTTTATGTTTACTTACACTACAACTAGCCATGGACTTCATTTCAAACCAAAAGGTACCAAATACTCTTACTTGCTTTTTAGACTCGCTTTTCTTAAGAAAATGTATGGAAATATGCCAGTGAACTTGTCAAATTAGAGGGACATAACAAACAAATATTTTATTTTATTTTGAATATTAAATTCGCTGTAACAGACATATTTGCATGTTTTTATTTTATAAAAGATTCTGCAACAATGGTGTTTTAACATTAAACTACCGTGTAAATTTGTTTGGTCGTGTGGCGCCAGTGGCGATCGTTTGAAACAGTGCTATGCACAGGTCTTTAATACCTATAGTGTTGGTCCAGCTTTAACAAAATATAGACAGTAGACTGACTTTGAGACTCCCGCGTTTCGACTAACTTCAACTCAGTTTTTTCTCTTAGCTCGCAGTGGGCTCTGTTGCAGGGCGCAAAGCATCACAGATCACAGGTCAATTATTGCAAGACCAACTGCAAAATTTTATTAGAAATTAGAAATAGCTGTTATGACAACCCAGCACATATTTTCACAGTAATTTGCTTACTTAATCTGCACATTTGTTTGTTTCTGCTGGTAGGTGAATTTTTTTTTCCTAAAAAGGAGAAATAACAATGGAAGTTTTACAAAAATTCTCCTTAATTGTACGGCGATTTTAGAATTATTGAAAACGTTTTTAGAGAGCTATATTTTGACATCATTCGTAAATTCAAGCAAAAAAGCAAAAAAAGGACAAATTAGTTAAATTCTTCACCTGGCAAACAAATGAAAGGGCTTGAGGTAGTACAGAAGATATACAATACAATATAACATTTTGATAATTTCTATTAGTATAGATATGTATAGGTATGAATTTTAACATTATTATGTAGGTCATGAGTTAGCACAATTTTCATAATTACATAAGTAATTATTAAATTCTTTTGTATGTAATTATAATTTATTATGATTATTAATTATTTCCGGTTTTCCTTGCCAATAAATAATGGTGTCACATACATTCATAGTGTCTCACTTAAGAGTGAAACAACCTTATAATTTCTTTAATTTTTAACCGACCAGAACGAAATTTTACCATTTTTTAAAATATTTTATAATTAATTTCTTTATTCACATATTAGACTTCCTTATTAAGACACATATCCCTACTTTGACTACCATACCTGCAGATTTCAATACTTTAATAACTTACCAGACTTCCTTATTAAGACACGTGTCCCCACTTTGATTTCCACAGCTCCAGATTTTGATTTTGATAATTACCCGATTCATGTAGTATTACCTACCCATATTGTGACTCTTGCCGATTTGAGATAAATCCCACGCGCAGGTCTTACTTTTGTGGGAATTTCACGTTTGTTTAGTTTAGTTATATGCAAAATGTTTGTATTAACTTGTAAGAACTGAATAAACGTTATTATTTTTATTGTTATTATTTTTTCTGAATTATTGTTACATCTTTCGGGAAGTTAAAAAAATGCCCAGCTTCCTTCGTGAGTTATTTTTGCATGCAGTGATGCTGCAAACGACTCCCACCGGCATCTACATTAACAAAAAACTGATCAAAAAAACTGTGCTTGAAAAATTGGGTGTTGAATACCAAAGCACGCAGATCTCTCAACAAGTTCGCTTGTAAATAACACAATTTATAATTGTTTTTAAAGTCACAACAAAACTAACAATACACTAATACACTTTGTCGGAAGTTATCGTCACAATTGTTATTGCAGTTAATGCAGTGGCGTAGCGAGCTTAACTCGCGCCCGGGGCACAATACCTTTTTAGCGCCCCCCCCCCCCCCCATTCGAAAACCATATAATATTGCATGTAAAATATACTCGCAAATTAATAAATAAATAAAGTAAAATAAATAAAGTTATAGGCTCCAGCTAAATTTAAGACAAAAAATGTAGTTGAGAAAACAAGACTAGATTTTGAAATATATATGATCATCTAGAATTAGTTGATAGAAGATACCTATTACTTATTTTACATATTGTGCACTTTTTGATTTTAATCACATAACCTAGAATATAAAGGTTGCCTAATTTTGGATAGGAACGGGTTCCTATAATAATTGGATATCCAAAATTAGGAACCCAACTACATGACCTGCTCTAAACTTTGTTTAATATTTTTTAGTAAAATGCTAAAGATGGGCACACGAAGACTGTGTTGGTAGTGAGAAAACAAAAGTTTATGTTTGTAATTTTTGCTTTGAGAAATAGGTTCCCAATTTTGGATAGGATATCAAATTTTGGGAACCCTTTTCTTAAATTTGAAAAAGTGCTCTATTTTACTTTTGTCTATTTATTATGTTCTTTAAGGTTAAAATAAATAGTTTTGTGAGTGTATCCCATTTTTATTGAGGTAATAAATATTTTAGGCACAGAAGAATTAACAAAATATTTTTTTTCACACAAAAAAAGTTAAATAGAAAAAACTATCCAAAATTAGACGATCTTCCACTAACAAAATTAAGAATTCTTAATTTACCGTAAATATGGCTTATCTGGGGGACAACCTAAAACCAGCAACTTTTTTCTACGCTTGTCAAAACTATCACATTAATAAGCATTGGATTTTGACGTCTCTTAAAGCCAATTTTAACAACCTACCTTAGTTTAATTTTAAATTTAACTAAAAAAATATAGTTTACCAACTCTATAGAAAATTAAGATAAAACTACCTAAACTCAGCTCTTTCTTTTGCAGTGTACCGTCTTTCCAAGTATAGTTTATAGTTTATAGTTATAGTTTCAAGCTTTGGCTCGAATGAAAAGCAAGGACAATTTATACATAGTAATTAGTTTTATTAATGTATTATAATCATATTATTTTTAAATATATCTATCTCCTTAGAGATAATAAATATTTTTTTAATTTTATTTATAATAAAAATATAAATTATCCAGATTTTTTTGTTTTTCGGACCATTTGGGACCCCTTTGTGAGTAGCGCCCGGGGCATGATGCCCCCCCTTGCCCCCCCCCCTCGCTACGCCACTGAGGAATAGCAGTCCAACTTTATTTAGTAGGTTCCAGGGATTCTTTAAAGTAAGGGGACCCAGCATTATACTTTCCAAAGTGAGGCCTATTCTTTCCTCATTCTAATGGTCTCAGTGATGTCAAGTATGCCATTTTATCGGAGAATTTAAGAATATAACAGGTACTTTGATTGTTAGTAAAAATTAATAATGGTTTCCATGATTTCTAAAAATTAGACTTGACAATTTTGTGTATAGGTACAACTACAGAATGTGGCAACTGTCAAATGAAAGAAATTTATTTTATACCTAGTTGAAATCGATTTCCAGCAATTATTTCCACGAATTTAAGTAATAAGTATGGTAAGTCAGTATAGTGCCGATTTTGCTTATTTAAGAATTTGTCGCTATTGCACCAACCTTGTTACCAGGTTCCTCATTCCATTATTTGTAATATGTATACAGTAAAATTATTTTAAGAAGTCCTTACTGGGAGTGTCAATTGGTAATTTCGCCATCCTAAATTGGCATCAATGCAGCAACAAATGCAACCGGGTCATAAGTGCAGGTCATGGGGCGGCGGTGTCCGAGTGGGTCTTTCGATTTGACCCACGCTTTGGCACCGTACGTCGTGGGTTCGAGTCCCACCACGGTATGTGCCATGGGTGTTGTGTTTGTCTTTAGGTTTAATTTAGGATTAAGTATATACAATTAATATAGGCTGGTATGGGATGGCTACGAGCTAGATTAACCCGGCCAGCCGCTCGAAGGAGGATGAAATAAGCCTCGGACCTGGGTATATGATCTCCGATATCTAGCCCATAAAAAAAAGTGCAGGTCAGTAACGAGCCCATTTGCACAACGAATTACTACTAATAACACAAACAAGAACAACACAGATAACGGTAAAACTCACGAAACGTACAAAACCCGTGAATATTTTCACTGCCCAAAGTTTGAACCCTTTTGAACGATCCGGAAAACCTTCACTGTCACTTTCACAACACCGAAATAAAATTTGCCTGAGTACGCATGCACTATAGACTCTGTCGCAAGTAGCTGATTATACCAAAATACCAAAATGAAAGTGTTTCCATGACGTTTGACATTATTATTAAAATGAATTGTAATCATAGTTATTTTTATTTGTAGCGGTTCTTATAGCACTCCGTAGTAGCAGTATAATCGTGATTGCAATAGGGTTTTTATTTTATTATGTTCTTTTTTTCGTGTCACTTGGGTCTTTTCACATCATAAATCAATGAGTGACGTCATTAACTAGTTGAGACACATATGCCAATGTTTTACCCATGGTTAACAGAAAATTCCTAGGGATTTTGTGGAGAATGTCATCTGACAAAATCGGGACTTCTTACAGTAATCCTGGTATAGGTACTTGAACTTTCTTCCCTTGTTGAATGTATCTACGCAAAGAACTTTCACAGATTTCGGGATGGACTATTAAGATTAGGACTAGTAGTTCTAATGATGTAGTTTTTCTCGGTGTTCATTATAAAATTTTTGTGATTTTGTTTTTCTCCCAAGGTAGGTACCTCACAAACTTAAAATAAACTTGTAGTCGTAGATAAAAACTCTTTAAAAAAAGACCTGACCGAAGCTACCTGCTTAGTAATTTAAAATTTTCGAAATACGATTTGTTTTGAACTACCTACTTATACGTAATGTCCACATAATGGGAATTGTTGGATTACTAAAGGTGATACAGGAAAAATCTGGTTGCAATTATTGGGACTACTACTATACAGGCGGCCGCATTACCTTTAATTGACACATCTGAGTATCTGGAAGTTAGAAAACATAAAAATTGTGAATTATGATGGGAAATCTTTTGCCTCCTTTAGAATCTATGGCACTGGCATATAACATAACCTTGTACCAGCCCCCTGGTGGTCTCCTTGGAGAAAACAAAGTTCCCCTCAAGGCTTCACTTTTCCTATGTGATAGACTGTGACATGCTGGGTCCTCTTATTTTAAAGAGTCCCTGGGAGGTTCCGTTGGTCAGTTCCATCCAAACTTCTCCCGTTTCGAGCTACAGGCGGTCGGTTCCAATCGCCGCCGACGGGGGGCGCCACGCTCGTCCCGCTCCGGTCCGTCCGGGCGGCCACGTGCTCCCGCCAAAGCTTTCCCGGTGGCGTCGCGGCGCGGTCGTCGGCGTCGCTCCCCTCTTCTTCGCTCGGTGGTTTGTCTGCATTCTGACGTTTTCGCGTGCGAGTTTCGGCGATATTTCCATATTAAAACGGTACTGTCATTCGTGTGACTTTGGATAAGTGTGAATGTTTGTTCTTGTGTAGATACTGTGTGGTTGCCTGTGGATTATTGTTCTCTTCGTGGTGAGTGTAGTCGATGTTTTGGTGAGAGCTGGCAACTACCAGCAGAGTATTACAACGGACCAGAAAGGTAAATAAGGGGTTTTGTTAAAAGTGGGGTTTTGTTAAAAATACCGCGGTGTTCATACGCACATTCATGATAAACACAACAGAGACCACAAAGATATCAAATTAAAAAAAAGAACAAATTACACGATCTTGAAGAAACATCAAGCTCTCAGGCCACAACTAAAGTGGCTAGCTGCGTGACCGGTTTCGGGGAAGGTGTGTAACTCCTGACAGTTCTTAATTAGGTAATCTACCATGAAGGAGATCGTTTTCCTCGACCTTCCGTTTCCAACGCTGTTTTCATGCATTCGGGAAAAAAACTATATAGAATTATTTCCATCTGAACACAAGTAAAAATCAAATATTGTGTTCAAATTGAAAAAACAAAACGATGTGTTTATCAGCTTTTTTATGCAATAGGTAAAAATGATGGCACAAGGAGTGAGAAATTGTTTAAACCAAGCATTTTGTGGCCTCCCAGGTCTCCGAAAGATTCTTAAACTTTGTATAGAAGGTAATATTTTGATATTCTAGTCAATTATGAGCCCTCCAATGAATGACGCTGACTCTTGTTTCACCCTATAGAAAATATAGTTGACAATTTCCGACAAAATATTTTCTTTTTACATAATAACATATTTTCTATTAATAAAAAGGAAATATGCATCCCATAATTTAAGAAACGATTTTTACCTACTTTTGAAGTAAGAAACAACCCTTGTTTCCATGATGTACCACGATTCAATCTGCGTACCTATAGTAGGTATGTCGGCCATGCGCGTATATATCCCTTTTTATTTATTTATATTTTTCTTTCGATGTGGGCTCTGTTCTATAGTGCAGGTAAATAAATAACCATTTTTACTACGTAAAATATTTATATAGAGATAGGGATTTTAGAGAATAAAATTATAAATAAAAATTCGTATAGAAACAATTTATTCCCATCACCCGAAGGTGGTGAGGCGAGATATACAATGGGTTTTATAACTTTTTTGAAGTTATCTTTTTGGTCTTGCAGGTTCATTACTTTAGTACGTATTTTAATTTTGCTACAAAAGGATACGCTTTATACTTTCTAAAATTTATTTGTGGCGCAAACAGATCCATTGAATTTTAATTGGGTTTTTCGTCACCAAACTGGTTAAAAAATAACTTTTTCAAGTTGCCTGGAAAATAATAAATTCTTAACAGTAAATGAACTAAAAAAATATCTTCAACAAATTTGTTTCGCTTTTGTTTTGCTTTCGGAGAATAAATCTTCTTCCTTTCTCAAAGATATTGTCACGTCAAAGTGAAATGACAGATTAATAAATTTCAGGTTCAAATGTCATGACAACAGAAACAATAGCCTTGCCACCTGTCTGATATTGTACCCTGTGTTATCTCTAATTATTTATACTAACTTATCTTTCTCTTTCACTGAACATTCAGCAACACAGTTGTCTGTATTTCCTAGAATAAATGCTGATTCTTTAATTTTTCGTTTATTTCCTACTTCTTCTTTGAGAATTGGTTTGGCCCTATCCCACAAAATCCTATGATTGTTATTAAAAGAGTGTTAACATATTTTCGACTGCGAAATTTGATTTTCCCTGATATAATTTTTATGTTCTTTTAAACGAACGTCAAATGGCCTCCCCAACATAGAACTTTCCACATTCGCAAGGAATTTTATAAATGCAATTTTTGAACTTTGTACCTCATTAAATGGTTTCGTTTTAACTATAGCATATATCTTTATGTATTCTTGGTTTTAAATACTGTTCTTACTTTAAAACTAAAATTCAATGGAAAGGATACTCTTGTTACACAACGATAAAATAAACTGTTTGCGTTGAAATCGACAAAACATTCGCAAAATAGCTGCTAACTCCAAAATTCGAAAAATAATATTTTCACCTTCTGCATTTCATTCCGTTCCATTTTGAAAGCGAAATATTTTTAGTACATCGTTCATAGATTTTATCGTGAGTGAAACACGAGTAGGTAGATACGCTTTTTTTGCAAAATGAAAAGATGATGAACTAAACTAAAATGATGAACCTGCAAGACCAAAAAGATAAGATCAAAAAAGTTATGAATATAAAACCCATTGTGCCTTTGGGGGATGGGAATAAATTGCTTCCTAAATTCTATAGAAATTATTACGAAAAATATATTTTTCAAACTGTACCTTTATCACCCTGTAACTTTTTTATTATGAATTTTCGGACCCATGTTTATGGGAAATTTTTGTTTAAAATAACATATTTTACTGTCGATTACGTTGCCACCGTAATCTAGAAACAGCCTGTATACAGGATGATTTTTTAAAATCAGTATGGGGATATCGGAAACTAGCGGAGATAGAAGAAAGGTTAAATGGGAAAAGAATTGAAGATTTGTGGGTCCCATTTAAGGCGTCTCGTGGATTTTTGAAAAATGTCATGGCTACGAGATGTTTTGAAAAACAAATTTTGGCGATTTATTCTAATCCATCTAGCTTGGTTGTTTTTGATTTTAGATAAAAAAGTGTAAAAAAAAATGTGTCCCCAAGGCGGTTATCATGCCCTACTTTTCGTGACAGCTGTCATTTTAGAGATATGTAACAAATTCGTGTTTTTTCAAATGGAAACCATAGTTGTTTTCGTTATTTTTCTGAATATCCATATCGAATATTGTATAGTTGGAAATCTTGAAAAATGCCTGATTTTTGAGACCATGGCCAACTACGGTTTCCATTAACCGCATTGGGGACACAACTTTGTTTTTACACTTATTTTTATCTAAAATCAGAAACAACCAAGCTAGATGGATTAGAATAAATTGCCAAAATTTGTTTTTTTTTTCCAAACATCTAGTAAGCCATGCCTTTTTTCAAAAATCCACAAGACGCCTTAAATTGGGCCCACAAATCTTCAATTCTTTTCCCATTTAACCTTCCTTCTATTTCCGCTAGTTTCCGATATCCCCATACTGATCATCAAAAAAATTCACCATGTATAAAGGGAGTAAAAACAATGAAGATTAAAGCAATAGAAACCTGAGCGCTACGTGAAAAATTTATTAGAAAAAGTTGCTTAAAATTACTTCCGCAAACAAAATCTAACATTTGAATTAAATTGTTTTACTTTTTTTGCTATATTTTTGGAAACTTATTAATTTTTTGTTTAAACTAGTTATAGTTAGTTTTTTCCTGTGTAAAAGATTTTTTTTTTAATATAAAAACCATTGTATGTTTTCGTATAATTTTTAAAGAAAATTAGGGTTTCGAAGCACATTAAGTTTAACACAAAATTTAATTCTATACGACATTTCTTAATTGATTTTCCACATAGCGTCAAGATTTTTGGTACTTGACTCTTCATACTTTCTAATTATTATTAAATTTTTGCACAGCCTATCTTTTCGAGGATTTTAAGGTAGGAAAATATTTTATGAAGAATGACTTTTTCTCGAAACTTGAAACTTTAGACGTTTCTTGCTTTTGTTATAGGTAAGTTTAAATTAGTTTCAAAATCGGTGTTGGTTTTCCTAACCTTTCAATTTTAATTTTTGTATGTATATCCAAAGTTGAAAAGTTGTTTTATAAATTATTATTTTTCTAATAAATTTACGTAGGTATTCAGCTTCGGACCTGTCACAACCCGATCGAGCCATGCTATTATAGAAATATCCCGAGGACTTTGGTCGAAGATGGATACTTGTCCCTCGCACTACGCGTTTTCACGAGAATGCAAGAAGAGACAAAAAAGTTGTATTTTGAGCTGCTTATTCGAAAAGATATAATTTAAAAAAAGTCTATTTTCATCAATATATTATTCGTGAGTACCGAGGGTAGTGGGGCACCACAGGAACTCATTATTATCATCTAAATATTGCTAACTTAGCGTCTTATCACAATGAACAACACTGTCAAATTTCAACAAAATCGGCAAAAGGATCTTTGAGATATTGTCGATTTTTTCTCAATAGAATTTGTAGAAACATGGCAATATTTCGTGACGTCACGAGCTCAATAATAATTGACCACCTTCATTAAAAAAAATTCGAAAAGGGCCCATTGGAAACTTTATTACCTGCACTGAGCTCCGAGAAATCTTCAAAAAAGACAACTAAAAATTGAGAGCTGATTACGAATTTCCAACAATATACAATTTCCATTCCCACGATTTAGAAAACTCTATCGCACGCCACTGGTGCATCCGGCACTCCGCCCCCCCCCCCTCCTCCCCTCCCGCTAAATTGCGATTCCGGTGGGAATCCACGCAAATGTGTGAAAAAGTCGTAAGGAGCCCCGGCCGCCGTGATGATCCCGCAGAAATGAAGTTTTTTTCCGGGGCCCCCGGACAATTTATCATTTGTTTCGGGAGCGGTTCCGTGCCGAATGGAATAAGTTAAGGCTGGCGGTGGGCGGTGATAAATAATAACGGTAAAAACGCGAACTCTCGAAGTTGTCGAGGCCTCCCCCGTCGGCAGATGCGTCAAAAAATTGGGGGCAATCCGGCGGCCGACAGCCGCCAACCTAAATTGGATGCGTTCTAAGCCCAAGATCAACACGACCCGGTTGACGGGGACCGGTGTCTAACCAGGAAATGGGAGTGATTCTTCCCGGCCGGTTCTGTCGCTGATATCTGGGTTAAGGGACGGGGCGAGGCAACACTTACTTGGTAGGTAGAAATAGTACAGTAAAACTAACACAAAATTAGGCCAAACCCAAACATCCAAAAAAAGTTCTCTCTAGCGCGAAATAATTCAATACCCTCCTAAGAGTTAGTACTAAAAAGCTACACCACCACCAGCGTCGGGTTTCGGGGGTAGGGGGTAAAGGGCAGGAAATTCTTATTTTTCACAGTTTTGCGTGAATATCTAGTAAACTATGAGGTTTAGCGCAAACGTCACCCTATACGCAAATGATACACATTAAATTCCGAACAAGAATTGTTATATACAGAATTATGGTAAAGTGAACGGTTTCCATGATATGGAGGGGTAAAGATTTCTTTGTTTTTATTTCACGTAGTTTTTGTTGAAAAAACTTAAAATGATTACAGTATAAATTAGTAACTGAATAATGTATGTAGAACATATATAGATATATCTATGCATATGTAGATACATATTACACCCATAGATTGTTATTTTTTGTCACAACATAACCTCATAAATATATGACTGTCCGATACAAGTTAGTAGCCTTAGTTAATTTGTATTCACTTTTTGCCCTCATTCATTATAGCGTTCTGATTTCCATTCGTTCTTTTATGTCAAATCATTCCCATATCTAATTTGTCCTTAGCTTGTAAAAATGAGAAAGTCATGAACAGGAAGCTCATGTGAAAAACAAGAAAATATATATTAAACAATCCTCATCGTATGCTTCTGCAGAGATGGATGCGTCCAAAACTGCTAGTGTCGAACAAGTGGTCTCAATTGTTCAAGTATGTGCAGCAATTGCTTAGGACTTGCATGTCTCAATAGAGATACTGTAATCATCGACGCCGATTTAAATGATGATTCTCAAGTGGACGAAGAACAAGAAGATTTGTTTCCTCTCACCAGCCCGAGTGAACTATTTGGTGATGACTGATAATGCAATTAATGATTCACCTAAAACTTATAACCTTTTGTATCATTTTGATTTCCCTCCAATTTTTTCAATATAGATTGTTTAATATATTTTCTTGTTTTTCACATGATTTTCTCATTTTTATAAGCTAAGGACAAATTAGATATGGGAATGATTTGACATAAAAGAACGAATGGAAATCAGAACGCTATAATGAATGAGGGCAAAAAGTGAGTACAAATTAACTAAGGCTACTAACTTGTATCGGACATATCTACAGTCATATACTTATGATGTTATGTTGTGACAAAAAATAATAATCTATGGGTGTAATATGTATCTATATATACATAGATATATATATATATATATATATATATATATATATATATATATATATATAATATATATATAATATATAATATATATATATATATATATATTATTATATTACATTTACACTCGCTAATCTTACATCCTTATATATATATACATATATATATATGATAAGGATGTATTATTATTATATATATATATATATATATATATATTCTACATACATTATTCAGTAACTAATTTATACTGTAATCATTTTAAGTTTTTTCAACAAAAACTACGTGAAATAAAAACAAAGAAATCTTTACCCCTCCATATCATGGAAACCGTTCACTTTACCATAATTCTGTATATAACAATTTTTGTTAGGAATTTAATGTATATCATTTGCGTATAGGATGACGTTTGCGCTAAACCTCATAGTTTACTAGATATTCACGCAAAACTGTGAAAAATAAGAATTTCCTGCCCTTTTCACCCCCTCCCCCCGAAACCCGACGCTGGTGGTGGTGTTACTTTTTAGTACTAACTCTTAGGAGGGTATGGAATTATTTCGCGCTAGAAAGAACTTTTTTTATGTTTGGGTTTTGGTCCAATTTTACTGTACAAAACGTAGAAATGGTAATTGGACACAGTGGCGTATCCAGGATTAATGTCTGGGGGGGGGGGCAGTCAGTTATAAATAACAAAACTCTGTCGATAATTTTAATGAATAAAAACAGAACAAAAACATAGATATTTTCTAAAATAAATAAATACAGGTTGTCCGGAAATAAATGCACCAACTTGAAAAAAGAAAAAGAAAAATGGAAAATATGACGAAAAGTTCATATGAACATGGGTCCGCAGATGTTTGGTTTTCGAGATGCAGGGTGTTGAAATTTAATTTTTTTTTGAGTATCTAACTTTTTGAGACGACAACATTTTCTTGCAAAGTTTGGTAGCCGTTTTTTTTTTGGGAAGAGATGTCATAATTTGATATTATTTTTGGTGCAATCCGTAGAGGGCGCTGCGTACGCTATCATTATTTAATTTAATTTGCCCTAACTTTTTTGCCAGTAAACTTTTACGACATTTTGTGAATGTATCCTCTTCCCACACGTTTTCTAAGCAAAAAAGGTATACTTGGTGAATACCGCCAAAGTTGACTGTTTTCGAGAAATTTTAAAATTTCTGCATCGATGCAGATGCAATTAAATTCGAAATAAAATTTAAATAAACAAGCACATTTATTTTTTGACAGTTTACACTACTTGTTGTTGTTGTTTTCTTTTCGCAAGAAAATTTTGTCGCCTCAAGAAGTTACTTAAAAGAATCGAAAATAAAATTACAGTTTCAACACCTTCCATCTCGAAAACCAAAACATCTGCGGACCTACGGGTGTCTCATTTTTATCTGGAACACCCCTGTAAAATTTGAACTGGCTTACGGATTTTAACGAATTTTTTTTTTGTATACAGGGCCCTCCTAGACGTACTTATCAAACACTTTTCAATGACCATACGATTATTCCAGGGCCGGATTAAAAAATTTTTTTTACCCAAAATTTCGAGTTAAGGTATCAGCGATTTTTTTATCGGAAATCTGATAACGTGGCGTTAATCAGCGCCCCTGAAAACCCCCAGATTCCAAATTTCAAGAAATTATTCCCACGAATTATACTTTTTACACTGCATCACAATTGCAAAAAATCAAAATTTCAATTTTTATTAAGGTGGCTATGGAAACAAGTGAAAATGGTAAAAAGAGGTCCACAGGGGACAATGGTAATAAACCTGATCGGAAACTGTACTCGGTTTCTCTTTTCATTATTGCTGTACAGTACAAATTTGATGCCATTTAAGACGCAAGAGAGCTCGCTGCCGTCGCAGGCAGCCGTGGAAAAACAATGGCTTGCAGAAATATCAGTTTATGTAACTTTGCAACAAATGTTATTCAGGGGTTGATGTTGCTAAAATAATTTAGGTGTTACAAATAATTTAGTGGGTATAAAATGTAATTTCTAATCGATTCGTCAATACATTTCTGCCGTTTAAAATATTGCTGCTTTTAATTACATTCTTCAAATACGTACTTTGTAGTGTATAATCTTATACTTTATTATTTGTACCAAAAAAATGTAAAAATTAACGTTTCTCGAAGTGTTTGCACTTGCACGACTGCCTGCGACGGCAGCGAGCTTTCTTGCATCTCAAATGGCATAAAATTTGTACTATACAGCAATACTGAAAAGAGAAACCGAGTACAGTTTCCGATCAGGTTTATTACTATTGTCCCCTGTGGACCTCTTTTTACCATTTTCACTTGTTTCCATAGCCACCTTAATAGCTGAACTCAAATTGAAATTTTGATTTTTTGCAATTGTGATGCAGTGGAAAAAGTATAATTATTGGTGGGAATAATTTCTTGAAATTTGGAATCTGGGGGTTTTCAGGGGCGCTGATTAACACCACGTTATCAGATTTCCGATAAAAAAAAATTGCTGATACCTTAACTCGAAATTTTGGGTAAAAAATTTTTTTTAATCCGGCCCTGGAATAATCGTATGGTCATTGAAAAGTGTTTGATAAGTACGTCAAGGAGGGCCCTGTATACAAAAAAAATTTCGTTAAAATCCGTAAGCCAGTTCAAATTTTACAGGGGTGTTCCAGATCAAAATGAGACACCCTGTATATATTCATATGAACTATGAACTTTTCGTCATATGTTCCATTTTTCTTTTTAATTTTTTAAGTTAATACCGGACAGCCTGTACAACATAAAAAATAATTATTCTTCGAACCAGTAAAATCTATATAACAAAATCAAGTATTCTTTTTGTGGTCTTGAGCTCGTCAAACATCTCCTCTGGAGATATGGGTATTTCAGGGTACACATAAAGGAGTGTTAACCCATTCAGTCGGTTTTCGCTAATATTGTGCATAATATACGGCGGCGCGTTCTCAAATCTACTGCACAGGTTTTAATTTTGAGAAGACAAGATGAAACAAATAACAAATTGTAAATGTTTGATGTCGAGTTTGATGTTCACTGCAAAAAATGTTTTGAGACAATCGTACTAAAAATTCCTTTTTTTTCAGTCATTTTTTCTGTTGCGGCCCTGTATTTAATAATAAGAACAATAATTCAACAATTCAAATAAGTCAACAATTATACTTACAGTTTATTTTTACTTCGAAAACTTAATGTTTTTAAATACGGCCCTGTATGGTAAGTGTTTTCCTTGTTGTTGTACAGCAAACGCAGTGTCGCATTGTGTTTTGTAAATTCTTCGCTTTTACCTAAAATGCTAACATGTTAAATGAATTTGTCGTCATTTGAAAAAGCACCCTCCATTTCTAATAATACAAATTATTAGATAACTAAAAATGACACAGTGGGAGTTATGGCAAAAATGACAAGGGGTTGGTTTCGTTGTTTCAAAGCCCGCTAAGTGGAGAATTTTTATTTATTTTTTATTATCGTATGTGACTGTTATTAGTTTTTGTCGTCCTTTTTTTTGGTTCTCCGATTGAAAGATAAGTTATTTTTGCTATTTTTGTACACATGTTGGTTGTTTTGTAAATATATAGATTTAGAACAAATTCAGTATTTGATGATGCTAACATGGTTAGCGAAACGCGCGTCGAGTACAAAAAAAAACAAAGTTTTGGTGTGTGGAGTTAAGCAAAAGAAGTATTTTCTAAGTTCCAAAGGTTTCTGAGCTGATTCCCAAGTTAGGTAAATCAGGATTTGAAAAATATACATATACCTACCAGGTATTATTATAATAAAAACACAACTAACACATGTAACTTTTTATTTGATGTTCAGTAGTTTTTCCGAGTGCAGATTTGGAAAATTAAAAAAATTGCCTAAGAACATATTTTTCGGTTAAAAGAACAAAATATAGAAATAATAGGGGTGTTACTCTTGAATTGATCACTATACGTAGATATATCTACCTGACCACTTCACACAGGGTGCCTAAGCAGCCCTCAGTCCAAACGTCGATGGAGGAAGGACCGAACCACTGCCAGCGGTTCCCCTCGTCCCGGAGCCGTATACGTCGCACTTACCGCCCGGAAGCGATCGCCGCCGCCTTCCCGGAGTTTTTCCCGTCAAGCGGCGACGGGCGGGCGCACCCCCCATAAATTAGGGCGATAGCTCGGGACGGTGCCGCCAGCCACCCTCGCAGAATACCAATTAAGAGTGTGCGGGGAACTTCTGGGGGCCTGTAATTATGGCGGGGAGTCTTATGTTCGCGCAAAGTGCGGCCTATTAGTTTTGGGGGGAGGTTAGTTCGGCCGTGGGCAGCGACGAAGAAGTTTCGGTTGGTTTTCTCTATAAGTTCTCTTGTAGGAGGCCGTTGAAGAACGACAGGAAAGCTTTAGAAACAACTACTGCACCACACCTGCACAATGAGATGCGTAATAAAGCTCACTGAACCAGAAGGATTTCTGTGTGGGGTGAAGGACGAAAACCATGGATGAATCCCTACGACAAGAAATCGAATCCAAACCCGTTGTGCCGATACAATTTGCAATAATAATTTTACGAGCATACAGATTAAAGGAGATATACCGTACTTTCACCGTTTTAGTAGACATAGCCATGGCAGGGCGGCGCGCCGCCGTGTATTCGGCTAGGTTCGTCAGTCGCTGGCGGGGGGCGGGGCGTGTTTTTTGCTCGCAAAACTCGACTGATAAGCGGTGCGGGACTACTGTGTACTCCCCCCGCCAACGACTGACAAACCTAGCTGGACGCACGGCGACGCGCGGCCTATTCCCCTATGTCTACTAAAACGGTGAAAGTACGGTAGATAGTAAGAAGCATTGTTGAAACCGTAAGCAAAAAATTCTGACACACCCACTTTAAAACGTTAATTTTGGAACGAAAACAGATATAGTCCTCCTTACGGCAGAATGCGTGCGACGTAAGGGGGAAGAATATTATTCTTAACGGTGATACCCTAGACTATGGAGGAAGGCAAACCCTTATAACATTGGCAATTATTTCTCGTGCTTGAGAATGCAACGTTCTTCCCTGTTTACTCATTTTGCACACGTTGACTCCCGAACATACGAAACGCCACTGAGCTCTCTGAGCCGACGGAAAAAACTTGCCAGCGGCCTAAAAAATGAGGTCTGTGTGGTAGCCCAAATACGCAGTTAACTTTACGTACTATAGAAACAGTCAAAAAACGCGTTAGCTAACTGGTTTTGTGTTGTTTTATCACACCGCGTTAAAAATAATGATAAACAAAAATGGGTAAGTGGTCCCGTGATGCGAGCTTTATTTTTTCGGTATAACAGAGTTCAGAAATTCGGCTTCAATATGATAAAACTTGTATTCGCCAATAAATAACGATTACTCGTATAGGAAATCTCGCAACGCTGCCCGCCTTCTTTAGAAACGTTATCTTTCGTGCTTTGAACTATATTTATTTATAATGTCTTACTACTTAGTACTCCATACTAAGTTGAGGTATTATAGGTATTGTAATTTAGTGAGTAGTACTTGTACAGTTTATGTGTAGCAAGATAAATATCTAAATAATCTTATTTCAACATTTATGTTGTTCCATTGTTAACCAATGCTTACAAATAAAGTCACGAGACACGGCCATTCACTGACGTCACGCGCTTCTGATGAAAATTCCCGATAATAATTCGTCTTTTATTCTTAATCTAAGGCTTTAAATGTTAGATATGATTTTTATGAGCTACTTCCCCTCTGAAGCCATCGGATTTATTTTCAAATCCTTACAAATATTCCAAATGTGCGGGATCACATTTTTCTGCGTCCTTTCCCCATAAAAAATATAATAATAGGCTACTATCACGCAATAATGCTATCTCCACATCTTTCTTCCTTTTGCCAGACAAATAAGCCACGTTATTTATGAAGTACATGCCTCGAATTTATTTATATCTTGTTGGTATACACAAAAATAAATATTTGAATTTTTTTAACTGCACGTATTGACCAGAAGGATAAATATCTCAACAATGGAACTCTTAACTTGTTATGTTAGTTTTGAAATTAATTAAAAAAGGGGCCGATACAGGGTGATTCAGTCATGATCTCAAGAAATTTAAATACTTACCTACAAGTGGAAAAAATAGCTTAATACGAATATGATACCTATTAAGAAAAAGGTCAACATTAAATATAAGTTTTTGCGTTTTCACAGAAATCTCAGAAAACTGTGGAAATATTCTGCTGTGACTATAAAAACATCATGATCTATGTCAATGACGTCAAAACCTATAGACGTGGTGCCCCATTGTTAAAATGCCCTTTATTTTGACTCCAAGATTAAATATATCCATCCTACTCTAAAACCATGCTACAAACAAAGACAGAAAGTCAACCATCAACCAACTATACACCCGGTGATTCCCGGTTATAGTTCCTCCAGAATCACACTTAGATATCGCATGTTTTTTCTTGTTTGGAGGCGCCGGAAACATCGGAACCTCACCCGAAGACTCGGGGGATGGTCTAACGACGCCAGCCTCCGAGGCCACAGTCGAAATAAGTTCGCTACGGCTCGACAAAAAGGGGCAATTTCTGACAATCTCGCGACATTTTCGGAATAATTTAATGGAGCGCTTAGATTGTGATTAGTTCTGGGCGTCAAGCGTTTATCAAAACAAACCTATGTCTATAGGTTCTGACGTCATTGATCTATGTTGACTTATTACCTTTTTGACTCGCGTTTTTATATGTCCATTGTCAATCCTTTTCTTATTTTGGAAATATCAATGTATCTAATGTCCAAAAATGTTGAGCATCAATTAAAAATTTATACAAAACGTACAATTCAAACGCACTACCTGTATTTCCATAAGGTTGTACCGGTAGTAATTTTCTAGTGTAGCAAGCCGATTCTACTTATACTATGGCACAAGCCAACAAGGCACGAACTCTGAGTAGATATACCGTACTTTCACCGTTTTGGTAGACATATTGGGGGAATAGGCCGCTCGTCGCCGTGAGTCCAGCTAGGTTCGTCAGTCGTTGGCGGGGGGAGTACACAGTAGTCCCGCACCGCTTATCAGTCGAGTTTTGCGAGCAAAAAACACGCCCCGCCCCCCGCCAACGACTGACGAACCTAGCCGAATACACGGCGGCGCGCCGCCCAGCCATGGCTATGTCTACTAAAACGGTGAAAGTACACAGCGCGAAACGGCGAGAGAAGCAGAGTTCTTTCCCCTGTCTTCGACTCGGCATTACAGGCGATTTATATGAAGTAGCTTCCAATGAATCATAGCAGAGTGTGTTTGCAAACAGCAAGCATAAAAATATTATATATTAGTATATTATTTATGGTCTCTAAATTCCCAGCATCCTTACTAATCCCACCTAAATCGTAAATACCGTAATTCACCTTCTCATTTTAAAGGTATTTCTCCACCCACGGGGTGTTACATAAAATGTCCTGAGCAGAGGCGCCTCGTGAATTTCAGAAGTAGCTTTCTTCAAACTTATTAGGTACTTACTTACCCCATTATTTGTGAAAAAAGTAGGTAGTTACAACTTGGGCAGGTCTTGAGAGACTAAGACAATCTATCCATATGGCCACTTTATATGGTATCTCTTTTAGGATATGTACAGGGTGATTGGCTACATTTTCCGTTTCCTTCTATCTTTTCAGGATTAAGAGAAAAAAGTTTAAATACAAAAGTTGTTTGAAATTAAATATAGTGAAATTTTGTATATTTTTTTGTATACGGGTGATTCACGCAAGTGGTTCATTAGAAGTTTACGGGGAAGGAGTGCGAATTTTAATTTGGTCACTCATATAACAGGTAGTAAACTTTCTTTCTCAAATATTTTCAACTTCCGATCACTTCCGGTTATACCGGAAGTGGATAGCAACTTTGTTATTTTAAATAGAACACCCTATATATTATTACACCGTTTGGTTCCCTATTAAATTCCAAATCTTTTTTCTGAATATAATGTGTACCCTATTCCTAACCCTTTTCGAGATATTCGCAAATTTTTGAATTTTTTGAGTGTTGCAGCCATCGACCATAGTGATGATAACTTTGAAATTTACGAATCTGGAAAACTGAAATTTTGACTGTCGTAGGCGAAAGTCAACTTTATTAAGTGGTCTGTATGCCATTTCAAAATATTGTACAGGGTGTTCGGGAAAAATTCCCAATATCAACATCGAAAAATTGAAAAATCTCATTTTTTCAAATGGAACCCTTATTTTTTTATTGCACCATTGAAATGCTTGTGAAAAGACAGTTCAAAAATATATAACACACTATATGTTTAAATGAAGCGGTTGCTTGGTTATTACTCAAAATACGTATTTTTGCTGCTCCATATTGTCACGAATGAAAAGTAAGCAATTAAATTATAACGAAATAATTCAATGAACTCGATTGAGTTCAGGCACCGCCGGTATTATCGAAACTTAACATAAAAATCGCTGACTGCTGATTCAGCGACAAAATCAAAGTTTACCTAAAACCATCGATCGGTTCAAGGCGGCAGTCAGTCCGTACGAGTGCTAAAGAAAAGATCGACCAACCGGCGGGGCCAACCAGCAACCAGGTATTCCAGCTGCGATGACGCCTGCCCCTGCTGTCTCTTCACAAAAGTATGTGTCTTTCTCTGATCGTGTCAATTGTCAATTGTGTCAAGCTTTCTTAATCCTAAATAATAAATTAACCTATGTCAAATTAAGGCCAATTGTTATTATTTGCTACGCTCCCAGTCACGGCTATCCAGGTCGTGACCTGGTATCAAGAAACAACGGACCTTTTCTATTTTTTATAGTGTCAAATATGTACATTGTATACATACAAAGTTCACATTTTCAAAAATACGCCAAGCAAAAAGCGTTACAAAAACAAAAGAACCATATGGAAATATGGACTTTTATTACGTATATACCTACAAAATAAATAACCAAACAGTCTTTATCCTCTATTGCAAATATAAGGAACACATAACATAACGACTTAAGAAATATAAAAGGAACTTAAATTTTAAATTTAATATAGCAACAGATTTTTCTGCCTCTCAACAACAATAAAAAAATAAAATAAAAAATAAATAAAAATAAATTAAATAAACATTCAAATATTTACGTTCTACTCACATTACATATTTAAATTTTTTTAATTGAAAAATAATTTTTTTTATAGAAATAAAAATTTTCTCTTCTTTCCTGGTCGTTCTTGTTTTGTAAATAAATAATCCTGGGATTCGACCAAAAGTTATATATTAATTTTTGTTGAAGGAGTCACTCCTTCACTACCACCTACACAAAACACAATGCACAGATATATTTTTAATAACTTTTATCATATAAAAATAATCGTGTTTTCAAAAACATCCAAAGAATTTTAAATTGTTTATTGATGTACATCTTTTTTAAATATATTAGAAAACAAATAATATATTTTTAAATGTCACTTTTTGTATAAATCTCGCCTTACAAAATAAATGACATTTATATATATTTACAACTTTTATATACCCGATGATGGCAAACATGCCGAAACGCGATGTATTTATAAGCAACACAAACACAAAAAATTAATATATATAACTTTTGGCCGAATCCCAGGATTATTTATTTACATTACATATTTAGACAGTGAGGTAGGTTAGGTTACTCGTTAGGCTATGGTTTAGAGTAGGTCGACTTTTCGAGCTTTCATGTTGGCAAAGTTGTCTATGATTTGGTCAAAATTACTTTTTAGAGCTAAAGAAAATTCTAATGCGAGAGTTCCTAGACTTGTTAACCGTTCTGGGTACATAGTAGACCTAAGAACTTTTTTTATTCAAGCTAAGGTACTAAATGACCTTTTTCCTTGTGCAACTGTCACTGGAATAGTGCAAAAAATCCTGAGAGAAATTATGACATTGGGAAAGAGCGCGAGAGGTATTTTTATTGCATATTATTACATACAACGCCGTCAACGCCTCGCCGATACTGCCAAAAACGCGCCGGGCCCCGGTAATTTGTACCGGCCGCACCCCCCTATGCACGGCCCTGGTAGGCGGCTATGGATTTTTCATTTGTGATTGTCATTTATTGTGTTCCAAACAATAAAATATTAACTGTGGACAAGAATGGCTCAAATTAACTATTCTAACGAAGATATTTTGAATATGTTTTACACTCATGGAGAGTGTAAAAGAATTTTAGAAAGAACAATAATTAATGAAAGGCATTTACATTTACCACCTTTGACGAAAAGAAAATTCAGAAACTTCGAACAAAATTTCATAGTCGATGGCAAGGTTCAAACAAAGAGAAGCAAATGTAAATACGTAACAGGGAAATAGCATAATATGAATAAAGTGTTTTACTTATATGTAGTTTCTTGTTTTTTCTTCTAGTACCTATTATTATGTAAATGTTAGTATTATTAATTTTGTATTGTTGCTTCTCAGGGAAAAATATTATTAAAAATAGCCCTTAACCTTGTCCTATAAATTGCGTTATTTCATTTTCCATGGCCCCCTATAATGTGACGCTCCTTGAGAAATGGCATCTTTGTTGATACAGAGCAGAAAAAATACGTATTTTGCGTAATAACGAAGCAACCGCTTCATTTAGACATATAGTGTGTTATATCTTTTTGAACTGTCTTTTCACAAGCATTTCAATGATGCTATAAAAAAATATGGGTTCCGTTTGAAAAAAAAAAAGATATTTTTCAATTTCTCGATGTTGATATTGGGAATTTTTTCCCGAACACCCTGTACAATATTTTGAAATGGCATACAGACCATTTAATAAAGTTGACTTTCGCCTACGACAGTCCAAAATTTCAGTTTTCCAGATTCATAAATTTCAACGTTATGATCACTAAGGTCGATGGCTGCAACACTCAAAAAAATCAAAAATTTGCGAATATCTCGAAAAGGGTTAGAAATAGGGTACACATTATATTCAGAAAAAAGATTTAGAATTTAATAGGGAACCAAACGGTGTAATAATATATAGGGTGTTCTATTTGAAATAACAAAGTTGCTATCGACTTCCGGTATAACCGGAAGTGGTCGGAAGTTGAAAATATTTTAGAAAGAAAGTTTACAACCTGTTATATAAGTGACCAAAATTTCAAATTAAAATTCGCACTCCTTCCCCGTAAACTTCTAATGAACCACTTACGGGAATCACCCTGTATACAGAGTGCTCGATTTTTCTGGAATTTTTCCGATTTTAATATGTGAATTCATTCGTAAGGGTAAGTTTTGGAGTATAACATATTTCTAGAAACAAGAACAATTTTACTAGACCAATATAACATAATCCAGGTATTTAGGTTTCTAATGTAAACCTCCCCCGATGAGCCGCTACTGCACCTGACCCCTGTTTACTCACCCCGGTAAGCTGGCGCTTAAGGCCGAATTCGTTCTTGGTGAAATATACGGGGTACCGTTCCCCTAATAAAGGGTCCCCAATGGGAATCCGCCCCTTAATCCAGAGATAAACAAAAACCGGCCGAGCAAATAAAAATCTATTATTTATGCCAGCGCGATGCAGAGGTTAGGCTGCGGCGAGGGTAAAGACGTTTCGTTCTCCAGCTTCCTCTTGTTCTTAATAGCTTTTACTTTTTCTTACAAATTTAAACATTTTTTTTATTATTTTTTATTGGGACGACACAAAGTTTAATTATAAAAAAACGTTTTCCGCTCTCTCATCATGACTGATCTCCAGTGGAGTAGTTTCGAGGGCTTTAGAATTGCGGAGATATAAACAAAATTGCGTTAGATATTTGATTCGATATGTTGAAGTTGAAGGAAGGGAGCAATACCCATATAATATTTTTTGTTTTATAAGTGTCGCGGAGAAGCAAGCGTTACCAATATTATAAAACTTGCCAGGTAAGAAGTTGCGAGAGCTTTCCCGTTACAATAATTAAGAAACCCGTATATGCCTTAAATCGACCAATTTTATAACTGCATCTTTAGTTCTTCTTGGTTACCTACTTAAGTTTCTTCTCAAGTGCTTTTGGACACCCTTATAAATCTTATCTTTTATTCGTTCTGCGCATGTCTTACAACATATTACTTGTCTCTCTTTATTCCATTGTGATATTAAAGAATTTCATCTTTATGGTTTGAAGCGAATTATAGACATTATGTTTTCTCAAAGTTCACATATCATTTTCTGTAAATCATCCAGAATATGATACATAATGATTAATTCATAAGTTTATGTCGAGAAAAGTAACGAAATATATCATAAAATAACCTTGTAGTTAATTTTCTTTGATGGATTTAAACTTAATCTCTAACAGTAAAAAGCTTAAAATGGCAGCGATTAACCTTTGGTAATAGATTTCACCATAGGTTTTATAATGTACCCCACAACTGCTATAAAAATGTGGATACTGAAAGCACAGCTTACCGGGTAAGCTGTGCTGAAAGTTACATAGTAATAACTTTAGGTAACTCTATCACCAATTTTAGTGACATCTGGAAACCTAAGAGTTCGAATGATACTCGTACTTTACAAAAACTAAAAGTAAATTTTGTGACAGTGAATGAATAACAATAATTATTCAACGCCTGCGTTTTGTGTTTTTATTTACTTATTGTTATTTTGTTTTACCGTATTAGTTTTTTAAATTATGTTATTTTATTTTATGGTCAAGAGACTAAGACTATACAGAAGAATTTGTATAATGTATATGTATAACAAGAGTATAGTTAGAATGTATTCATAAGCTATAAATGACCACCATGTTATATGGGACATGAAATGTATAGATCGAAATCATTTTTTTCAGTTGCATAAGGGGATTGATATTATTTGAGGTTGAGAATTTATAGTCTCTTAATTTCGCAGAAGTAACAAAAAGGTGTTTAGAGTTACCTGTATAAAACCTAGCCCTACAGGTTTTATAAAATAGTTTTCAAGACCATTATATAACTCGGTTATAAAACTTTTGGTGACAGGAACTCGAGGTTATAACAGATCGTGATCGTATTATAAACCTATCAGTAACCGGATATCTAGAAGACACTTGTAAAACTTTATAAACCTTTAGTTGCTTTTATTACTATTAAAAAGCTGTTATAAAACTTTCTGGCATTCCTGTGATGTCGGCATCGCTCTTTCTCTCTCTACGAGAGTAAGTAACCTTCCTAGACAACATAGAGCAAGTCGGTGTCTGTACGTATTGATCCGATATGTATCGATAGGTAAAACGTTATAATAATGAAAAAAGAAAGCTCTGAATACGTTTTTTAACACACAACTTCTGATTTCAACTCCGTGAAAGAGGCACTGTGTGTTTATGATTTTTTAACACCATATAAAAGATCATTTTAAAAGCTTTTATTTAACTTGCAATGTATGTTTAGGTCAAATCTTGCAAGCTGAATAATTAGAACCACTTCCTGACATCCGATTGCGCTGAAATTTTGCATAAACCTTTAGTTCCGGTGACAATACAATATACAATACTCAATATTGTAATACTTTCAAAATGGCCGTCGCCACAAAATAGCGGATAATGTATTTTTTGTCAACCCCCTTAATATGGGTATCAAATAAAAGGGCTGGAAGAATAGAAAACCATAGAGTTAGTGACATCACACTAAATTCAATATGGCCGCCGCTCCAAGATGGCGGATAATGTATTTTTTGTAAACCCCCTTAATATGGGTATCAAATGAAAAGGCTTGAAGAGTAGAAAACGATAAAGTTAGTGACATCACACTAAATTCAATATGGCCGCCGCTCCAACACGGCGGATTACATTTTCTTTTCGCTTAATATGGGCATTAAATGGAAGGGCTAAAGAAAGAGTAGAACTAAAAAGTTGAAAATAAAATTATCAGTAAAAAATATTTTTAAAAACAAGCTTTTATTTACCTAAATGCTCTAAAAAGAAGAAAATAATCAAAAAATTCAAACCAAAGCAAACCCGTAATTTTGTTACATTATAAAATTGTATATGATGTAAAAGCTTGTCGCGAGAATATATTTATATATCTTGAAAGTTATTCTAACTAGAAAATATATTTTGCTATAAAAGAAATTTACACACGAAAACTCGCGACAAGCTTTTATATCATATGCAATTTTATAATGTAACAAAATTATGGGTTTGCTTTGGTTTGAATTTTTTGATTATTTTCTTCTTTTTAGAGCATTTAGGTAAACAAAATCTTGTTTTTAAAAATATGTTTTTACTGATAATTTTATTATTCTTCTAGAAATATAAATCTTTTATATCCTGTATTTTTCATCCATAAATCATTACAAAAATATAATATAACATATACCATAATATTTCAACAGGCTTTAAAGTACCAATTTTGTGCTGATTGCTGATTACTTGCATTCGCTGGATTTGTCAATGAATGAAACTCCGGTCCCAATAGTGAATCCGTTTAAGTTACTGTGCTTTATAGACAAATAAGTATTAAAGAAAGAAAGTCAGACATCATTTCAGAAAAATTAAATAGGATTTTCTGTCAGCGCCGGGGATCGAACCCGGGACCTCTTGCTTGATAGGCGAACGTTCTACCACTACACTACGCTGAACCGTTGAAATTAAGTCGGTCTGTTTGTATTGTAGCCGAACGGTGAAGCCTTTCGTTCGCGCCGTACCACAGAAAATACTCTCCAACTTCCTCCGAAACACACCAGACTAATAGACACAACCTTGACGTTAGATACAGTTGTACCACCATACATCTAGGAAGTCTTGCTGGTGTAGTCCCTCACATACGAATCTCCCGTAAGGAATGATTCTGATGATGAACTTTCATACGTATAGGACGTAGACCAATGGACATGAAAGAAAGAAAGTCAGACATCACTTCAGAAAAATTAAAAAGGATTTTCTGTGGTACGGCGCGAACGAAAGGCTTCACCGCTCGGCTACTATACAAGCAGGCCGAGTTAATTTCAACGGTTCAGCGTACTGTAGTGGTAGAACGTTCGCCTAGCAAGCGAGAGGTCCCGGGTTCAACCCCCGGCGCTGACAGAAAACCCTTTTTAATTTTTCTGAAATGATGTCTGACTTTCTTTCTTTCATGTCCATTGGTCTGCGTCCTATACGTATGAAAGTTCTTCTCCATTTCCATTTTCATTTTCAAATAGGTATTACCTATTTCTGATGTAACGATTAATGCATAGTTTAGTGCCTTTTTAAGGGATTTTTGGATCTCTTTATGTAAAACATTATTTAGTAAAACAAGATGTAACATACTGCGCGCCGATTTTGTATTTTGCATAGGGGCGTAAATACTAAACACGAAAATAGACCTGCGTCTAATAAAGTATCCCCAGGAGGATTCTTCCTTAATCCGGAGATAAACCAAAACGCGGGACGCTCATCCTGCCGGAGGAAATAAAAATCTATTATTTATGCCGGAGCGGAGGTTGGGCCCCGTGGGCGTTGCGGCGCGGGAGTCGAAGACGCCCGGAGTCGGTTGCCGGCCTCCGGGGACCGGAGGATTTCATTAAGGAGGGGCGCGACGGTACGCCGGTTCGATATTAGATATTAAGCCCCCAACGACCGCGTAATGAGATAGCCACTTTGGGCTCGCCCGCAATTTTTTGATGAGGACCCAGTTACGATAGAATGTTTCCTATAAAAATAGATTCCCGCTTCTCTCATTTGAACAACACCGCTGATGGCCAAGAGCGCTGTGCAAAATTTTGAGCTATCGCTCCTTATATGGTTCACTAATTGTCCTATAAACTCACTGGGATTGCTGCAGTTTTCTGAACTCCATTCAAACTAAACGCAAGCGAAACATAAACACAAGTTGTTGCATGGCTGGAGCGTGATACGCAAGTGATCGGCTTGCTATTGGCTAGACGGCAATAAAATCTGACTCGGTGGACGAGTGCAGCGAGTCGGTGTTTCTTACAGACGTGTATTGAGTTGCAAGTGGACTTTAATTTTTTTCCGATATAATTATTTCGCTGTTTATTAATTGTTGGAGCTACGATTTGTGTTAATAGTAGAAATTTGCAGGTAAGTGAATGACTAGGTGTGCCATGAAAGTTTGTTTTTAAAGTTCTTAATACTGGGGCATATTATTTTAATATTTTATATTATAAAATTCATAGAGATCGTCCTTAATGCGGCCCTGCCTCATATTAGCCCTCCGAATTGTTCATGTGCTTCCATCGTGTAAATGTTTACGCGCCACTTGCATTTAGTTTGAATAGAGTGTAGGGCTTTCCGTACTACTTGAGCAAATGCTATCCTAGTTCTGTCTTCCTTATCAGCAAATGACAATCAAGCCTTAACAAGCATGTCGTGCCCAACATTCAAAGTTAAAACAACCTAATTTTTACTACCCAACTAGTCACAAATTTATTTTGACCAAACTAGTTTATTTCTATGACGTATAAAAAAGTGGAAAGTGGGGCATGAACTGGAAGTAATTTTTAAGTTAAAAATAGGTAAATAATATATCTTTATAGGATTTAGTAAAATTTACCACTGAAGTAGTAAAAATTAGGTAATAATTAGGTATTGTATGTCTATACTTGGACATGCTCGGTACATAATGGCTCACTTCTCAACCTAAGTGTGTATAATAAATATACTATTTTTGACTATAAGGGCATCTAGAAAATTAAAAATAAGTTGGTACCTAAATATTGACCAAAAAATTGATGATAACATTTTTCCTTGTCTTCAAAGCCTGATTTTAGGTATTAATAAACTAAATTAGGGCCAAATAAAGTTTTCTAAAAGTTGAGTGTTTATGTAGTTTATAATTAAATTAGAAATTAGTAGTTATAGATAATAAACATGTCTTATTCTTAGGTTTTCAAACTTTAAGCGATTTTCTAAAGGAAACAATTAGTAATATTTTACCTTCGTAAGTAATTTTTAACCAGCCCTGTTTGTTGGGTGGTTACTTCTGGAGCACTTCTAATTAGGGGTATCGTGAGGGTGAGAATGATTACTATTATTATTATATTTTATTATTATATTTGAAATTGTACGTTCAAGGTAGATACACGCGTATCGCTCCTGCAATTTGTTGATTTTTGTGTAGTAAAAGTCGGCGTAAATAAGAAAAAAGTGAAATTAATGGTGGCACAGTGTTTGTTGTTAAGAAGATCTTGTTTGTGAGACATTGCAATGTATATTTGTTCATAAAAATGCAACATAAGAGTAGCTCTCGCACCGATCAAATGCTCGACGCAAGTGAATGCTTGCTTAAAGGATCATGTCCAATGAAATTGGTGAAGAAGTAAAAAGAGAGATTTTTAAAATTGTTCAGCTAGCCAATGCTAAACAAACTAAAGAATTACAGGAAGGCCTAAATAGTACTATCGAGAAGGTCAAATGAAGCAATAGAAAAGCTACAGTCAAGAGTTTTGTATTTGGAGAGGAAATCGAGAAAAAATAATATTATAATATTTGGCATTGATGCCAATAGTGATAACCTGCTTAAAGACACTATTGGAAAGCTCAACACTTTACTAGGAACTACTATTGGTGAAAATGACATCAATAATATTTATACAATTGGTAAAAAAATAGACAAAAATCCTATAATTTTGGAATTTGTATCCTTCCTTAAGAAAGATGTTTTTAAGTGCACAAGTAAGCTAAAAGGAAGCGGTGTATCAATTGCAAATGACTTATCGCTGGAAGATCGAAAGGAGAAAAAAGTTTTAAACAACCATCTTAAAAAAGCACGCGAAGAACACTCCGACGCGAGAATTCAAGGTTACAGGTTGATTGTAGATGGTAATGCATTCTCAGCTAAGGAGCTTCTAGAATTGGAAAAACAGATACCGGAAACTGAAGACGAAGAAGAGACAATCTCAAGTGAGGAACAAAAGGGAACACAGGAAGAAACCAAGGCAGAAGGAAATTACCAGAAAAAAGTATCAGCAAGGAAAGAGGTACCGAAGAAGGCATAACATATTATAGTCCAAGAAGCAAGAATAGGAAGGCAACCGCTGGTGGAAGTCGAACACTGCGCAAGAAGTCACAAAAATAACTATATGCTTTTTTGTTCTTTTATCTTGTATCGTATACTTTTAGTTGTAGATTTATCACATGCTATATTAGAAACTTCGAAAAATATTTGTATTACAGTAAAATGACAAGCTACAAAGGAGAGTTTAAAATAAATGAACATAAAACAATTGAAATAGATAATGAAAATGATTTTTTTGATAAATTAGGATATGAGAATCTTTGTAACTACTTTTCAGTCTTTCATTGCAACATTAAGAGTGCAAACAAGAATTTTAACAAAGTATTGGTTCTGCTCCAAACGTTTAAACTGTGTTTTGACATCATTGTTTTCAGTGAGACATGGAAATTAGTCGATAGGAATGCCTATAAAATTGAGGGTTATAAGTTATTTTATAATGAAGGAGAAATAAATCAAAACGATGGAGTTCTGGTGTATCTACCTCAAGAACGAATATAGCCATACAGGTAAGTTTAAAATTAGAAACATAGGCGAAATAAAGTGTCAAGTGATTGAGATTCAACTGGATGGTCAGAGAATTGTTTTAGACACAATATATCGATCGCCCACTACTTCTCCCTTTGTTTTCAACGATAACCTTAGGACTTACATTAATAAAAATCGAAGCAGTCATTCAAAAAATTTCTATTATCTAGTGGGAGACATAAATATAGATATAAAATCAAATCAACAATACGCCAATGAATATTTGGATATACTTTATGAAGGTGGCTATAAGTCTCTAATAAACAATTTTACGCGAATACATGATGGCTCTCGTACCTGTATCGATCATATTTTTGTAAAAGACACAAATAATAAAACTCATACATCCTTTGTTCTACAGTACCCAATTACTGATCATTTTCCGGTTATATCTTGTACGTCTCTATCGTGTCAAACAACAAGCAAGACTACGGAAAAAATAAAATTAAATAAGATGAACGAACATAAATTACAACTTTTTCTTCAAAATGTAAAGTGGCAAAACCTTTATGAGACTGATGATGTTGATGCCAAGGCCAATATTTTAGTTGACACCATAAAAGCGGCAATGAGTAAATCGTCCACGGAAATAAATTTACATAATAAATACAAAAAACGGCATCCATGGATTACACAAGCGTTAATGAAATCTATAGACACTAAGCAACAACTTTGTAAGAGCTATACTTCTGATCCGCAAAATATGGCTAATAAATATAATTATTCCACATATAAAAAACATTTGGAAAAATTAATACATACAGTAAAAGTAAAGTACTACAGATCTGAAATAGAAACCAATAAAAACGAAAGCAAACAATTATGGAAGTTGGTAAATAATTATTTAGGCAAAAAGGAAAGTAAGAGTATAATTAAGGATACAAAAATTGATGAAAAAATAGTAACCAACAAGATAGAAATTGCAAACCACTTTAATAGGTACTATAGTAATTTAGGTCAACATCTAGCAAACAAAATTAGAAAGCCTGCAGTTTCAGTGATTCAAAATAAAAAATCCATCCACAGTATATTTCTCACCCCGGTCGACGAGAAGGAAGTGGAAGTTACAATTAAACAACTCAAATCAGATAAATCGCCAGGAAAAGATAAAATTACTGTTAGGGTGCTGAAATTATTATCAGAATTTATCAAGTAACCACTGGTGCATTTGATCAATTCAATGTTTTTGTCAGGTCACTTCCCCTCTATATTTAAAACAGGAGTAATAATTAAACCTTTATATAAAAAGGGTGAACGAACATCTGCAGAAAATTATCGGCCGATTTCCCTGATATCTAATGTGGGGAAAATACTAGAAAAAGCGATAAAAAAAGGGTAACAGAATAGCTCAATAAATACGCACTTATATCAACAAAGCAGTTCGGATTTAGGCAAGGCCAGTCAACAGAAGATGTCATAATACATTTGACAAATGAGTTATATAACAACTTGGACCAAAGTAAGGCTGTGATAGGTGTGTTTTTGGACCTGGCCAAGGCCTTCGACACAGTAGATCATAAAATACTATTGAAAATAATCGAAGATTTTGGGTTTAGGGGTGTATCACTGAAATTAATAAAATCCTATTTAGAAAATCGAATGCAATGCGTACAAATAAACGATGTAGATAGTGACTTAGAACTAGTAAAGTACGGTGTTCCGCAAGGTACTGTACTAGGCCCGATTCTGTTTACGATT
This sequence comes from Pseudeuparius sepicola, assembly GCA_963920635.1. NCBI lineage: Eukaryota > Metazoa > Arthropoda > Insecta > Coleoptera > Anthribidae > Pseudeuparius > Pseudeuparius sepicola. Next base: position 10,180,462 of record OY987300.1, on the reverse strand, counting down.
TATATCAACGGCCTTCTTGAAATGCATAACCTAGTCGGCAATATAGCGTCATTTGCAGATGATACTGTAATTATTTATACTGGAGATTCTCGGAAGGAAGCTAAAGAAAAAGCGGAAAGTGATCTAGTAACAATTAAAAGTTGGTGTGATGAGATATCTTTAACTCTCAATTTGGATAAAACCAAATATATTGCCTTCAGCTGTGATAAGCGAAAACAGCCTTACTTTGATCATTTACTCTTGAATCAACAAAATATTCAAATAAGGATAAGTCAAGCGAAAAACATAAGATATCTAGGAATAGAAATAGATCAGTTCCTTAAATGGGATGTACACATCAAAACACTAATAAAAAAATTAAGAACAATATTGTATAGATTCCATCAACTAAAATACATTTTGGACTTGCCGAAGCTGAGGGTAGTATATTTTGGGTTGGTTTATTCTCTGATACAGTATGGTATCGTTGGATGGGGCAGCACTTGTAATGTGCACACACGTCAGTTAGAGGTTATGCAGAAACGTTTTCTTAAAATTATGTATAATAAATGTCAAACATATCCAAGCGACCTTTTGTATCAAGAGTCACCTAATGGACATTAACCAGATATATTGCCTAAAGCTAATAACTCTCCAGCATAAAAAAAGACATAACCTAGAAAATAGTGCTCATGGCTACAGTACCAGACTTAAAATTAGAAGCAACATTAGGCCGCCTAAAGCAGATAAAGTCAAGGGCCAACAGTCATTCTATTTCATTGGTCCACGTTTGTACTGTCAGTTGCCTGAAACAATAAGAAACACTTTATGTAAGAGCCATTTTGTAAAATTATTAATAAAAGAGTATATTTTAAACCTACCTAGGAAATATTTCAACTACATTATAAACAAAAACTAAGCAAAACCAAGCGGCGATATTTCCTTACTTACCATTAACTTTGACTTGAGGCCGAATAGCCATGTCTCACTGTCAATAAAAAGAAAAAAAAATTTTTTTGATAATGTTGCTATGTATAAATGATAAGTTTTGATTGAGAACAGACCATTTTCATGATGAAATTTTATTTTTTAATAGGTTGGAAGTAACTAGGTTTACCGTTTATATTTTTTTTAGATAAGGATACATTAATTAGATACTTGCTTGTTTGTTTATATGATATGTATGATAGATATTATTCTAGCAATGCTCTGCTTTGTTTAAATGTAATGAATATTGAGCCCACGCACAAATCTTAAATGATTTCTGTGGGATTTATCTTTATTTATTTATTTAACATGTAGATAAATATTGAATGCGATATTGAATGCAATATGTAAATTGTATAAAAAAATAAATAAATATTATTATTATTATTATTATTATATATTATTACTATTAATGTAAGATTTTAGAGCACCTAGAGGAAACGAAGCTGGCCTCGAGAAGCGGGCAAGTATAAAGCACTGGAACTTTACAGACAATGTTCACAATAATTTCTCCTTCCACAATGTTGCAGTGCCTGAATCTCAGAGAAATAACCAAAGGTGGAGGGAGCAAAAGCACTGTACTGTTAACAATGGAGTATGTGGCATCTCCCAATAGATGTCGGCTGTGTTTTTACTTGCTGTCGTTGCCACCTCTATCCTTGGTTGTTTCCCTGAGGCCCAAATTAAACTACACATTCTTGGGTTGACCGGCAGAAGAAAAGTGGTCTCTCGTTCAGCCACGAATCAAAGAGCTCGCCGGACCCTTAATAACGCGCCGTTATTGGTCCGTTATCTAGAGGAAAAACCATCAATATTTCGGCGGACGACGGTGGCCGCGGTTCGAACCCGACCGGGTCAATTTGTCACTCCAAGGCGGCGGGATGTGAAGAAGAAGGGATGTCTCCGGGAGGGGACGGGGAAAAAAGTGGCAGTGTTGTGACGAGGCATTGTTTCGGCTTTCGTCGAGACAAATTTCTCTGGGCATGATAGCAAACAACGCCGAACGAGCAATAATGGAAAGAAAATTAGGTCGGGCTAAAATATACAAGTCCCAAAGAATAAGGCCAACAAGATTCATGACGTGACAATATGGAGATATCTAGTTGAGATTTGGTACTAGTTATTGTTATTTATGTACTCAATTTTCATTGTTGTAGCTCGAAAAAAAAAAACGAAAATCGTGGTTATTTTATCCCCCTCAAATTTTTTCTGATGTACAGGGTATTGTAGATTTTACCCCTTCACATTTTTATTTTTTACCCAGACACAAATGTCAAATAAAAAAGTTGCAGAATGAAACATACCTACACTTTTTTGAACCATTATGTACACTAGTGTTTTTGAAATAGAACGCCCCATCTTGAAGTGCTCAAAAAGGGCTTTTCAACATGGTATATTCCTCTGGCAGTTTTTTATATATTAATTGTTTTAATTTATATTCGGTAGAATTCTAGTTGGCCATGAAACACAACAATATGTATTTCACTGTCAGATAACGCTTCTTCTTGCCTGTTTTGTAGTTTGTGACACCTATATTTAACCAAATTTTCATTCGATAAATTAAAAGTATTTTTTTACTAAATCAACAGGTTGCATATTATTAAATTTGGAATATGCAGAAATGCAGCAACATTTTAAGAACGAATTCTCATCGTCATTTGCGACATTTTCTTCTATATAAAATAGGTACCTTAAGAAAAGAATTAATTTTCAAAACAATGGGCATCGAAAGTGCAAAATTGAGCTGCGAACCAAATATATAACATCTATTATTGTTCGTATCGCAAAAATACGTAGATTACAAAAATATAAAAATATGGGTGTCTCCTATTAAAAATATATATTATTATATAGTTATATCTAGAGAGTGTCTACTTTTAAACATATAGAAATCCATAACATCTTTATTTTTAGAGATAACCTTATGAACTTTTACTCTTTAATAGGCCTTTAACAATAGCTATTTTCAAATTGCAATTCTAGGGCCGGCTAGGATTTTTTTATACCCCCGATTTTCCCAAAAACCATTAAACATTTTTTTTATTTAAAACCTAACCCCACAGTGTTAATAAGGACATCACAAACCGCCATATCTCAAATTTTAACAAAAAATAAAAGGGAGTTCCATTCTGCAGGTTTTCAAAGTTTAAAGACATCTGGAGCACCACTCGAAAGTTTTGTTGAGTAAAGATACAATACAAAATACGCAGGGTGTGTTTCTGTGTACGATCTCAAAATACAGCATTTTTTTGTGTCAAAAATCGAGTAGGTATATGAAAACCTCCCCAGACACTACAAACGAACTAAGTCGAAAAAATATATATAAGCCTGTTAGTCAGTAAGTCCATATGATTTAACGTGGCTTATGTCCCACAACAGGAAATGCACGGAAAATGTATCATCTTGATTAGACAGTGACTTTGTTGGAAACTATCAAATAACTTAAATTATTTCTTATTTGTTGGTTTGCATTTTGTAAAAAAGTATATTACTTTTGTGTTTGTTAATATTTTTTCAATAGTTCCAGAGCAGTAGATATCCTGTATATATATCTCTGTTACTATGACCCTATACAAATTTTCTAATTAAAATAATTTTTCTAGGTCAAGAAATAAAGAAGTTAAGGGAGACGGTAGAACACACTGTTTGCCTATAGAATTTTCAAACCATAGTTTTGGTGTAGAATTAATTTCCTTCTTTTTTGTATTTTGTAATTTTTCTTAAGAAGCTTTATTCGTAGGGCAGTTCTAAAGAAACAGAAAATAGGAAAAATAACCAATCCAAGAGAAGAAAAGTTTCTATATGAATGTCCTAGTCAAATCGTCATAATAATATTTTGACGTTGCGATCCCAGGGTTAATAAGTTGTCCTACTTTTCTTGGCTATCCTGTAAAGTGTAAAAATCAATACAATGCAATCAAATTTATTTTCCGTATTACCAAACTAGAAGAGCTATAACTCTTTTTTAGCTTTAAAGGTAGATTCGTACGGTATCTTAATTTTTTGGGTTTTCAAAATTGTGCTAGCTAATCCCCTTAAACACTTTCAATTCATGTTTACCGTGTATTTTTTGTATATTCTTGCCATACTTACATTTATATATGCCTTTAATCATTCTGCTATAACTTCTACTTTCTAGAATGATAACAAAAGGCCGTAAATACTAAGGCGCAAAAGTTTTGCCGAGACTCGTGTTTCGCAGCTGCTCTGGCGAACACATCATATTTCCCAAAAGTTTCAGTTCCATCGATCGATGCCGTTACTTTCCGTATTGTGAACCATCTAGCGGGACGATAAACTGTGAAACTCCCCTTGAGTTTATGTTACATAATAAACTTGCTCTACAAATTCTTGTGATCATCCAATAATATTACCTCAACATATATTTGACAAAATTTTAAAATTGGGCCAGCTAAACCAGAATTTACATTGCAACCGATTTTTTAGTTTGAATCTCAATCTATTATGGTTCGACTAAAAATTTCGCCAACTCACAAAATGAAACCGGGCGTTTCCAATGAGTGCGGACTAAATTGGATTGGAAATTGAAGAAGTTACAGATATTTTAATTCTAATTAGAAGATACTGACGTCACTACCTAGATACAATATTATAATAAGGTGGGTATGGTATAAATGAATGGTAAATGAGTCTTAGGCGGCGCGCGGCCCTTAATAATATTATAAAAATTTTATTTAAATGCTCTAAAAAAGAATAAAATAAACTTAGAAATAATTCAAACCAAAGCAAACCAATCATTTTGTTTCACACAAAACAACACCACACAAAAATCTATACACAAAACCAAAATCCGTAAAATAAAGCGCAATCCTTATTTCCGTGCACGGCACTGGTTATACTGGCCTAACTGGCCTACGTCGACACCGTGGATCTCTGAAACGCCGACCAATCAAATCGCTATGCTCGCTTTCTTATTGGCTGCCTCCTTGACTAGGTCGACGTCGACCGCATAAAAATCTTTGAATTTTATACGGGTGATTTCTGCTGATAAGTCTAGTATTTTTACCAGTAGCAGAGCATGGTAAATGCTATGAAATAGATCGCGCCCCTATATCACTGTGTTCCAAGTGAGTTCATTTATATTTTATCAGGGTAGCTCGAGAACAGGCGCCTCGGCAATAAAATACGAGACAAAAACACTTTTTTAACCATACTAAACCGAACTTGATATTAGTAATAAAAAGAGTTGACGGAGACAGAGAAGATAGATATTGTAGTGAAAACAAGTGATTGCATGCTCGCCTAATATAATATCACCAATATTTGCATGGGTTAAACTGTTCGACGGCTGGCCACTTGTGCAGCGAAATGCGGTGGAAAGGCGCGCAATAATTTCATAGATCTTAGGATATTCTGGCGTAAATTGTTATAATCGATATGGCTTTTTACAGACCTTTTGACAATATTATATGGTGCATTAACCTTTACGTTGTGTTTGACGACAACCTTAAAACAACCTTAAAAGTGAAATATTATGTTGCTTGTACAATATGTATATTTTTGAAAACTGCGTGACGCTTATATCCTATATTCTTTTTGTGACGCCAATTATTAGAGTTTTTTATGCTGTTTCAAGTGACTTTAGCAATACTATACCTACCTACTCAACTAATTGAGTTACACAACAAAACAGCTAGCACGATGGCCTAAATAATCAAACACCGAATCTTTTAACTCGTTTTAACATGTTTTATTGATAATTTTAAATCGTTATGCATCGAATTGATAAGTAGTGTCCAATCAATATCATCTAATGAAATGTCATTAGACAGTGCCTGTCAAAATTTGACAACATCCTTTATCGTGCATTTTGTGAAAATGGCCAAACATGACAAACACTTGAAACATACATCGAAACAAATATGACAAAATAAAAAATTTAAGAGAAAAATAGGAATGCCATGTTTTTCTTTTATAAAAATGGTCCCGTGTCTTCTGGGGAATGGTCTAACAAATGGAACCTTGAAAACAGACTGCACATCCACACGTGTTTTCCATAGTAAAGAAATCCTAACCTATATACAAAATAATGTTTTGAAAATAATTTATTTTAGATGCATGCATTGTATGCAAAATTTGAAGTAAATAAATTAGTAACAACATTTTGCTTTTATTTTAAAATAAACAAAAATGTGTCTAATATTACAAACTATAAAATAAGCAAAGTAGTTTTCGTTACTTTTTCACATATATTTTTAGCAATTAGGTCTGTTCATTTATTTGAAGTACATACAGTATTATTTTATTCATTCGGTGACCTGTTACAGTTTTTTCCCTGCAAGTTCATGTCTGGGAACATTGTAGTAATAATAGTTTCATTTTATAAAGCAATAGATATTTAGGAACAATATTTTTATTAAAAAGGATTCTCCATTAGTCCAAAACAGTCTTACAAGGTTCCAAAGTTTCGCATATGTACGATAAACTTTGATCCCAACAATCTGTAACATACCAAACGTAGAATCCATGTTTATCGAATATTCCAACGCAATCCTTTTCATCGAAACTATTGAACTTGGGTTCTGGTTGTTCCCAACGAGTGAAGCGAACTTGTTGACCAGTTGACATCCAGTACCACTTGTCATCACCATTCAGTTTATTTGCCGATGTCTACAAGCTTTTGGAATTGCCTAAATGAAATTAAACAAATTTAACAAATTCTCTTTAGTGTTTGGACCTACGTACAAGTTAGGTTAGTACTCTTACACTGGTGAAACAACAATTAAACTCTACTCGGAACTCAGAATCAGGACGAACACTATATTAGTGGATTTGCTCTGTACAACCAAAACACTTACCAACTTTCTTAAGATCTCTTTCAATAGCGTTCATTTCATCTTCACATTGGATTGTGGCAAGTTGCATGCCCTGGGATCTGCAAGAGTGGTATGCTTGAAAGAAATCTACCTGAAAACTCCACATTTCAACAATTTTATAGAGCCGAAATTATAATTGGTTTACCGAGGTTATGTAAAACGAGAATGACTTTCTAATTCCACAGCCAGTAACACTAATCGCTGCATTCGTTCCTATTGTGTAAATAACTTAATATGTTTATATATAATATAATACTAATAACTGCTTGCCACCGTTCCCTTCCTAACCGAGGTTATATTGTGGAATAAATAAAACAAAAGAGGGTGGACATGATAGGGTTTATTGCCTGGTAAGCAATTCACAAGTAAAAGATCTTTTGAGGGGTTTACACCCTTGAGCCTGTTTGCCGTTTGTCCTTAAGGTGACCATACTAACGATGGGGTTAAGGCTCTACAATCGGAGCATCAGCCAAATAGCCTACACCTCGACTTAAACTATTTCTAAATATATGCGCTAAGCTACTTAAGCTACGTTATTAAATTATGTACTTAACAGTAAACAGCCGAAACTCTGTGACTAAGGATGGTGTGATGCGAAAGCTACCTAAGTAGGATAACATAAGTATAAACCATAAGAGCCAACACCGGTGGTGATGTGGAAGCCTTATAGGAAGGTGCTACGGGTGTATATGTCGCTGTGCAGACGTGCAAAATACTCGAGAAAATACTTCCAGAACTGATTACAAGACACTTATTACTACACTTAGCTGTCTGTTGGCCACTTTGGGGCTCCTCGCATGGATCGTACGGGTGCTGTGGTCGTGCCTGCACCTGGCAGGCATCTACGGAGTGGTCCGATGCTTTCGAGTTAACCAGGTGGATGACCAAGACTATACGTGTGCGATTCTACCACTAGGTAAGCGATGGACGTGCAGGAGGGTGTAGCAAGCAAGCGTGCGAGAAAGGAAGAGGCCTACAAGGGTTTTAAAGCAATCAGGACACAATCTTTCAGCGAGAAGATTTCAAACTAAGATTTGTACATGTTTTTGAAAGGTAAGCAATTAGTTCATACTCAATTATGTTTGTAGCAAGCTAGTAAACGCGAAAATCGGTTATTTATTTATCAAAGCAGTCATATCTCACCTTTGGTGTAGTGTGGCCACATGTACTTTTCACTTTCGTGTGAAAAGTTGCTTCTTTTTAAGTAAATACGACTCAAGAATAGGCTTAATACGAACAAACTCGAAATATGGTGTAGAAAAGAATCTACCACCTCCAAAAAAGGGCCTAATCTTAACTTTACTTATTGTATCCGAAAGATTAAACTTTTCGAAGATATGCTCTCCCTTCAAGAATAAGAAGCAAAATGGACGATACTCTCAGGAACAGGAAATTCCAGTAACTTTCAAATCTAGGGAATTTTGATTGCAAATGGCACACATGTGACTTAAGTGGCATATGACTGACATTTGACATCTGTCTTTAATGTCAGTTTGACATTGACACTGTTGACAGTTCTGTTTGTTTATTTTTCTTTAAACAATTATTGAGCACAAACTATCGCCAAAAGGCTACTATATTACTTAAAAGTTTATTGAGATTTTATATCAAAACCAGAGGTATTTATGACGCTATGTTTACATTTGTAAATCTTGATTTTTAATTCTTAAGGTTATGATTTCACTAATCTGTTTTTGTTTCAAGCAACAAGAGGATTGGAAAAGGGGCCCCAAATCTTCTGGGGACCTTCTTGGCAAAAAGTAACAATATTATGGCGGCCTACCAGGACAAAGAGGAGGGGAACTGCAGGATCGAGGGGACTACTTGGGTAAGCTAGATAGCTAAGTTCAATGATCTTAACAATATTATCTATTCTATTCTTTTCCAGAACGTTAGAAGATTGGACCAGATTTGTTCCATATATGGCACCTTTAAATATTATCTCTGTAAAATAACTGGAATACATATTTATTTAGCAAAATTCAGGTATTTTACTCAATAAATCAACTATGCAAAATAAGACCGTAACAACTCCATCAAATCTCATAAAAAAAAAGAATAAAAAAAAAGAAGTAAACCTACCAATGCAGAAAATTCCCTCGTGGTAAAACTAGGATGCTGGGATTTAGGACAACGGACAGTTGCTCTGATTGGTCGCCTTTTACGACCGGGGGAGATCCCTTGGCGTTATTCTTAGACCGACAGCCACACGGCCCTTGCATGATCACGAAACATAGGCAAGTGACTATCCAGTAGGAGCCGGATTGGGTGGATTGGGGGGATGCGCCTTGAGGTCTTTCGCGTGCCAGACCCCTAGGGCACGTCCATTCATGTCACAGAGTTCATACGACCATGGGGAAAGGATTCGCGAAACACGGTAAGGACCTGTATATTTTGGGGAAAGTTTTGCAGTGAATCCTTTCGAAGCATCTGATAAAACATGCGCACGTTTCCAAACTTGTTGGTTCAAGCTAAATCGTTCTTCCCTGCGGCGCAAATCGTATGTGTGCTTACTCCTATTGTAGGCAACTTTGATACGTTTCGCCACATCTTGGCATATCTTTTCCAAGACCTCGTTCTTGCGCAAATCCGGTTGGGGCGTGTCGACAGCAGGGTCATCAATTAGAGGTTTGGAATTTCCACTTATGGAAATCTTTCGTCCAAAATGGAGAAGATTTGGGGTGAGACCAGTCACTTCATGCCTGGCAGAACGGATGGCATAGGCAACCTTAGGTAAATACTTGTCCCAATCCCTTTGTTTATCTGCTACATATGACGTTAGCATTGTTTTCACTACTCGATGGACCCTTTCAACAGGGTTGGCTTGTGGATGGTAGTTTGCGGTGTGTTTGACCTCAACGCCATACCTCTCCATGGTCTCCTTGAAGAGCCTGCTTGTAAACTGGACTCCATTATCCACAATAATCCGACTCGGGGCTCCATGCACGAGGATGACTTGGTCTTCGAGCACACGTGCTACTGCATTAGCTGTTGATGTTCTCAACGGGAAAAGAAGGACAAATTTTGTAAAACAGTCACATACTGATAGGATATAAACATAACCGGAGGAGGATCTGGGTAGTGGGCCAACGAGATCGGCACACAGTAGTTGCCAGGGTCGAGACACTGTCACGACCTTACTGAGCATCTTCCCTGCTGGGGCTTTTTGCTGTGGTTTGGTACTTAGGCATACTACACACCTGGTAATGTACCTTGCTACATCTGCTTTTAAGCAGGGCCAGTAGTATCGCTCTGAGATTCGCCCTACCGTCTTATATCCTCCTAAGTGCCCACATGTTGGGGGATCATGATTCTGCTTAATCACTGTTTGACGCCGCTCTTTTGGTACTACTTCCAACCAGTCATAGGTCGAATCTGTTAGGTCGGGATAGGAAGTCTTAGCGCGCTTGTAGAGCACCCCGCTCTCAAGCCGCCAAAGTGGGTATCGACGTGGCATCGAGGAGACTCGCTCACACATTGTGAGGTACCACTTGTCAGTCGTTTGAGGGGTCTCGGCTGCCACAGTAGTCACCATGGGGACCGATCGGGAAAGAGTATCCGGAACGACATGCTCTGCTCCTTTCCGGTGCACGATCTCAAAATCGTACTGTTGCAACCTGACCGCCCATCTCGCGATTCGACCAACCGGATCTCGGATGCTGTATAGCCATTTCAGACTGTAATGATCAGTTAAAACGGTGAATTTCGTTCCCTCTATGTATGGTCGCAACTTCTCCACTGCAAAGATAACTGCAAGACACTCTTTCTCTGTAGTGCTGTACCTGCGTTCATTCTTGGTAAGCGAGCGACTTAGGTAGCATATTACCTTTTCCTGACCTTCCTGAACTTGTGTCAGGACCGCCCCCAAACCAAAGTCAGATGCATCAGTTTGCACCACAAAAGGGAGTTCGAAATTGGGACAACTGAGAACAGGCGCACTCACCAAGCGCTCTTTTATAGATTCCAGGGCACGTTGGCATGAATCATCCCACAAGAATTCTTGATTTTTGCGAGTCAGATTTGTCATGGGTGCGACAACAGTAGAAAAGTTGGGTATAAATCTTCGGTAATACGAAGCCAGGCCCACAACTCTTCGCACCTCAGTGACAGTACGAGGGGTTGGGATTTGTATGACCGCCTCTACTTTTTGAGGATCCACCATGAGCCCCTCCGCATTGACAACGTATCCGAGATATCGGAGTTCCGGTTTGCAGAACGTGCACTTATCCCGATTTAGGGTCAAACCTGCGCCCTTGATCCTCTTGACCACAGTTCGCAAAACCTCAAGATGCTTCTCAAACGTAGGGGTGCAGATTATCACATCGTCAAGATAAACGAACACATACTGTTCCAAATCTGCGCCAAGAACACGGTCGATCAAACGTTGCCACACCGCGGGGGCACTGTGCAACCCGAACGGCATTCGGCAGAACTGAAAGAGGCCACGGTTAGGGACCGTGAATGCCGTGTACGGTCTGCTCTCTGGGGCCACTGGTATTTGCCAATAAGCAGACTTTATGTCCAGAGTTGTTAAGTACCTCGCATCTCGCAGCTTGTCCAGGATAGAGCTCACCCATGGGATCGGGTAGGCATCTGGCTCACTCACCGAATTTAATTTCTTATAGTTGACGCAAAAACGCCACCGTCCGTCACCTTTACGAACCATTACTATAGGAGAAGACCAAGGCGACGTTGAGGGTTCAACGATCCCTTGCGCCAGCATGTCGTCAAGTTCATCATTGACATGCTTCTGCAGTGCTGGAGAGATGGGGTAGTAGCGTTGCTTTATAGGTGCCGACGTAGTTTTAATGTGGAGCTCCACAAGGGGCGTACAACCCAACTTATCACCCATGTCTGAAAATACCTCGTCTATTGTACTGGTCAACTGCCATCGTTGGTCCTCAGTCAAGGACTCATAGGGACATATAGCACTGATCATACACCTTCGTTCCACGATGTCCGACCCAAATGACCACTCCCCAGCGTTGAGATCTGGGATTATGTCCATTTTCTTCCAAAAATCGACCCCTAGGATAAGAACATGGGGTAGGGATGGTACCACCAGGACCTGAATAACCCTAACTCTGTCCCGAAGGGCGATTGGTATACAGACAGTACCCCGACTGGTACAAACTTGACCATTGGCCACGGTACAGTTTGGCCGTTCCTCCGAATTAATAGAGCAATGCTCTTTCATGATTTCCCAACCTGGTTTACCTATGATGGTGTGACTAGCTCCACTATCTAGCAGACCCAGAAAGGACAATCCATAAATTTTCACCGTTAGGTAAGGACGCTCATCATCCTTGGCATGTTCGATAATAAAATCCAAGACTGCTCGGCGACTATAGAAGCTTTTGGTGCAAAGACATAAAGACAGCGAGCTCGACGTGCACCCTACTGCCGGCTCGCTTTGGCTTTTTTTGCCTTACAGTCCGGACAAGCCGTTGCAATAACACCCACTCGCCCACACCTAAAGCAGTGGATTCGCTTTGGCTCCGGACATTGCTTGAACCGATGGCCTGCCTTTTCACAATTCCAACACTTGACAGAGACAGATGTTGTCTCTACAGCGTCGACTTTAAGTTGTTGGTTGGGCTGGACAGGGCTTATTTCAGCTCGAGATAAGTTACCTCCAGTCCTACGATATGCAAACTCCGGTTCTACCAGGAATTTTGTATTCGTCGGTGGTGGACAGAACCTTTGAACTCGCAGTTCGGTTTCCTCCACAAACCGTCCGATGCGCAGTAGCTCATTTACTGAAAAAATAGGGTGGACTGCCAAGTGCGTCTGGATACTAGGCAGAAGGTTTCTCCTGATAATTTGGACTCTAGATGCTTCTGGTGGAATTTCCGACAAGCGTGAGAACATATTCTCCATCACAGACACATAATTTATGAGTCGTTCCTGAGCTCCTTGGGTCCTCCTTCTAATCTCTTCCCATAGAGTGTACTCATAATCATATGGTTGGAATGCTTCTTTGAGTTGCTTGACGAGATCATCCCAGGACACAAATCGACCCATGCGGTACCAAAGCAAGGCGTCTTTTGTAAAAAGCTCTGGTGCGGCCCGAAGCAACTGCTCCTTTGACACGCCTCGTGACATACGAAGCTCCTCCACCCGCTGCAGAAAATTGATTACGCTTCCCGCTCCATCATATTTAACGTTCCACCGGCCAACATCTACAGGACGAGATAGCACATTATACGTTCCATCATCCAGAAAGGGGAAAATGTAAATTTTGCAGGCGACCTGCTAGAGGATCCACAGTTGAATTGGCCACATTCGTCTGGAAGTGTGGTTGAGGGTAAGTATCTTCATAAGTTCGAACAAGGTCCTGAAAACGTACCGATGGTGCGTACTCGTTTACATTGGGAGCCCTGGGGAGAGCATATGCATTGAGGTTGTTACCATCTGTGGGAGGTAGGTGTGCCTGTGAGTGTGATTGGGATTCCAGGGAGTGTACTTGTGGCATGTGCGAATGGTTATAAGTTGATGGTACTAATATCTGCCGAGAGAATTGTTGATGCTGTGACGTTTCAACTGAAAGCCTGGGGTTTACGGAATGAGAAGTCTGAGGCTCATGAGAGCTCCGGATTGAAATCATGTTGCTTCTTAGAGGGGTGGCAGCTGCTTCCCCTGCCTCACAACGAACATCTCGAACACCGTGAGTATTCTGTGGACTGTCAGAAGCTGGTTCCACCTGATGGTCTTGCATCGGGGGTTCTCCCCTTACTGACGATTCCTCTTCCGAGTCTGTGTCCTCATATACCGACATGAGCGACACAATCAGCTGTTGGTCAGTGGCAAGTAGTGATTTTCTCCTTATCTCCATCGAGGGTTCACCTTCTGTAGCTATCCTGTTCAGACGAGCCTGCAGCTGCAACAATCGGGATCTAACCCTGAGGAATTCATTCCTCTTCTTTTCAACCTTAAAGTTCTGGATATCCCCTGCTAAAACGTTCAGCTTCCGCTCACACTCTTCCAAGTCCTCGACTGGATTTATGTTAGAAACCAGAGGTGCTGTCGCTTCTCCTAAACGTTCTCTTCGCCACGCAGCCCTGACGGCTTCTCGTTTGTCTGAAACAAGATCTCTCAAAGGTTTTAAGCCTCTAATCCCCATTTCGTAGTCCAGATCGTCTCCTGCCAATCGGTTAATGTCCACCATTTTGTTTGCTATCGCCTCTCCCACCACAGAAAATATTTTCAGCACTGACACTGACTTAACTTGTTTTCACTAACCAATGCCTATATTCTCTATAACTACCTAATTTTACTTACTAACACTACTTTTCACTAACTAAATTAACACTAACTTAAGACTAACTCACTGTAACTAGCACTACCTATATACACTAAACTTACACTAAGTATAACACACTACAATATAAGTTATAACACGAGTTAGGATGAAAGTTGTATCCTTTTATGTGTACTTTCACAAACCACAATCTCAAACTTTCCCTTTCCAAAAAAGAAAAAAAGGAAAAAAAAAAGGGGGGGTAGGAAGTCGATGTCGTATACTGTCGCTTACACCTCAGTAGAGTCGCACAATAATTTCAATTTAGATTTGTTTATTGTAATACCACCCTGTATCTATCAATGTATTTCTCAAAATCTAAATGTATTTCAAGAAACTAAAACCAAGCTTTAATCGTTTGCCAAATGTGTTCTTTTATTTCTTCCGATACCTTATACTCGAGAAAAAAATCATTTGCAACTAAAACTTTTTTTAAAAAAATTAACACCCTGTGTTGAATCTGACTGCCGCTTGCTGTGAAAACAACTAAGTGCAGTAAGTAGCTCAAAATAACTGCAAAATATGCCAGTCAATTGTTTCGGATCACCACAATGGTGAACAGTGTTGCACTAGAACCTAAATGGAAAGTAGCTTTCTACATTTACAAATCTACCACCTAACAGTACTAACCTTCATATTTTGTGTGATCTACCAATCTACTGTCACCGTCTTAGAGGTTACCCTCGATATATTCTTAAGACGAAAATCAAAGGCAAAACACCAACAAAGAGGCTCAAAAGTCACTCAAAACTATAACATCTGTTCGTAATGATTTAATAAACACGTTGGGCGCCAGTTTGCCACCGTTCCCTTCCTAACCGAGGTTATATTGTGGAATAAATAAAACAAAAGAGGGTGGACATGATAGGGTTTATTGCCTGGTAAGCAATTCACAAGTAAAAGATCTTTTGAGGGGTTTACACCCTTGAGCCTGTTTGCCGTTTGTCCTTAAGGTGACCATACTAACGATGGGGTTAAGGCTCTACAATCGGAGCGTCAGCCAAATAGCCTACACCTCGACTTAAACTATTTCTAAATATATGCGCTAAGCTACTTAAGCTACGTAATTAAATTATGTACTTAACAGTAAACAGCCGAAACTCTGTGACTAAGGATGGTGTGATGCGAAAGCTACTTAAGTAGGATAACATAAGTATAAACCATAAGAGCCAACACCGGTGGTGATGTGGAAGCCTTATAGGAAGGTGCTACGGGTGTATATGTCGCTGTGCAGACGTGCAAAATACTCGAGAAAATACTTCCAGAACTGATTACAAGACACTTATTACTACACTTAGCTGTCTGTTGGCCACTTTGGGGCTCCTCGCATGGATCGTACGGGTGCTGTGGTCGTGCCTGCACCTGGCAGGCATCTACGGAGTGGTCCGATGCTTTCGAGTTAACCAGGTGGATGACCAAGACTATACGTGTGCGATTCTACCTCTAGGTAAGCGATGGACGTGCAGGAGGGTGTAGCAAGCAAGCGTGCGAGAAAGGAAGAGGCCTACAAGGGTTTTAAAGCAATCAGGACACAATCTTTCAGCGAGAAGATTTCAAACTAAGATTTGTACATGTTTTTGAAAGGTAAGCAATTAGTTCATACTCAATTATGTTTGTAGCAAGCTAGTAAACGCGAAAATCGGTTATTTATTTATCAAAGCAGTCATATCTCACCTTTGGTGTAGTGTGGCCACATGTACTTTTCACTTTCGTGTGAAAAGTTGCTTCTTTTTAAGTAAATACGACTCAAGAATAGGCTTAATCCGAACAAACTCGAAATATGGTGTAGAAAAGAATCTACCACCTCCAAAAAAGGGCCTAATCTTAACTTTACTTATTGTATCCGAAAGATTAAACTTTTCGAAGATATGCTCTCCCTTCAAGAATAAGAAGCAAAATGGACGATACTCTCAGGAACAGGAAATTCCAGTAACTTTCAAATCTAGGGAATTTTGATTGCAAATGGCACACATGTGACTTAAGTGGCATATGACTGACATTTGACATCTGTCTTTAATGTCAGTTTGACATTGACACTGTTGACAGTTCTGTTTGTTTATTTTTCTTTAAACAATTATTGAGCACAAACTATCGCCAAAAGGCTACTATATTACTTAAAAGTTTATTGAGATTTTATATCAAAACCAGAGGTATTTATGACGCTATGTTTACATTTGTAAATCTTGATTTTTAATTCTTAAGGTTATGATTTCACTAATCTGTTTTTGTTTCAAGCAACAAGAGGATTGGAAAAGGGGCCCCAAATCTTCTGGGGACCTTCTTGGCAAAAAGTAACAATATTATGGCGGCCTACCAGGACAAAGAGGAGGGGAACTGCAGGATCGAGGGGACTACTTGGGTAAGCTAGATAGCTAAGTTCAATGATCTTAACAATATTATCTATTCTATTCTTTTCCAGAACGTTAGAAGATTGGACCAGATTTGTTCCATATATGGCACCTTTAAATATTATCTCTGTAAAATAACTGGAATACATATTTATTTAGCAAAATTCAGGTATTTTACTCAATAAATCAACTATGCAAAATAAGACCGTAACATGCTTACCAGTAAATAGCTGTAAAACTAATAACAATAAATAATTTAAAGTTAACATTCTTGAAAAGTTGACTGAACATACAACGAAGGATAAAACTGTGACCATGTGAAACAGTCTATGGCGTATTTACGTTACCTATAATACCTGAATAAAGATTATGGTAATCATTATTAACCTTCAACTTTTTTATTCATTGGATTGAGATTCTGGGAATAATAACAAATATGCCTTGTTTATTTCTAAAAATAGAAAAATAGGAAAAGATTTAATTTATTTTGGTATAATATTATGTCGGGCCAGGATCAAATCTAATGGAACCAGCTTTTCCTTTTAACTGGTTTGAAGAATTAGATGGCCTAACAATTTCCTACAGTAAGTGATGATATACAGGGTTTCCCAACGAAAACCTGACCTCCCAAAAATTAGAAAACCGAAAAATATTTGGAAATTCGCCGAGACCCGTCGATTTTTGTTTTTTGGGGGAGCTTTTTTGACAGTCAAGCCAACCCGATATGTTCATCCCCCTAATCCCTAGCAACCCCAACTTTAAAATTTCAAATGGAACTACCCCCCTTGTGGCGCATCATTTTAAAGCCTTTTTTTATTGCAAATAGAGGTGTCGTTTTTAGAAATCTGTTGAGATTTGACAGAATTATTGGCTATAAAAACGGAAAGTTGACAATCCACTGTACGCGTAGTAGGTAATTTTTACACAAATGCCGGCCACTAATAAGTTTTTTATCTACTACACACGACCAAATTACCAGTTTTTATTGACGTGTCGATCAGTTTACACAAAAAAAGTGACAAATGAAAAAGATGAAGCAAAACAAAAAAAGTTCTACGAATTCAAACCTTATATCTTTTTAAAATCTATAACAAAAAGTCACTAACACAAAAAAAAATCCTGTTTCTTTGCTTGTAACCACGAAATCGTTAGTTTCAGCCTGCTATTGAAAGTGTAAACGTGTTTTTGAAATGGTTTATTCTACCACGGAAAGGTTAGAAATTGTTCGATACTTGCATTAAGTCGCTATAAGTCGAAAATTGTGGGTAGAAGAACAAATAGGAAGTTCACATAACAAACAATAATCAATGGTTACTCTACACCCTCTAACCCCTTCTAGTAGCTGTATATATGACGCCGAAGTCTCCTACATCTCACCGCTACTAACTAATATTATTTGGAATAAATCACACCTAGCAGATGAAGTGCCTACGGCCACAGTAGGTGTCCCGGGTTCAAGTCCCGGCTGGAGTAGGCATTTTTTCAATTGATATCCTTTACCGGATATGCCACTGAAAGATCTCTTATTATTTAGAATTACAGATGCCAAAAACATCTTTCTTTATACTTTAAAAATATATATATTACGCAATATTCAACAATTTCACCCTCTTGGAAGAGCATCTGAAAATTTACTACCAGGTTGTTTTAGTTTTGTCGTTAAATTTGTAGTCTTGCTTATATTAGTTGGGCCTGTGTTAGTTATTAGATAGCCAGGAAAACCCCACCTTGCATCATTTAGGCGATTGCCTGAAATAAAGGATTGCCTGAAATCCACGATTTTTAAATTGCACCAAAAAATTGATACGCGGCACGGAAACAACAGCACTAGCACTATCGTAACAAATCTGCATCTGCACTGCGAGCATGTTTTGTCGTGATTACTGGCCAGTGGGCCCCTATACTCTAACCTCTAATAATTCTAAAATGATTTAAACTAGATGCTGTCGCAGCTGTCTCTCTGCCTGTTGGCCTCAATAAGTGCTGGCGTTTGTTTGTTATAACGCTTGCCCTTTGTAGGATCAACACTGACAACATATAATGCAGATGAAAGGTCTAATAGGTATTTCTATTTCTTCAGTTTAGCCTTCGGCATTCGAAAATAATATTGAATACCCAATGTAATGTGGCAACACAGCTCTCCAGAAGTCACCTTGACCGTGTGCTTTCAAGCCGAGGCGTCGAGTTACACTCGCGCTAAGGTTGCGGTGCCCGACGTTTTAAATTTTTCCGAAAATTGTTTATCGTATTTTCTTTTTAGTAAGCTTTCCCCACTATATGGACTACTTTGTGGTAGTGTCACTTTTTTCCACAAACGTCTGCGGTGTTTAAATTCTCAAAGATGTTAACGTTTTATTTTATATTTACCCAATTGCTAAAGGTATTTCGAACAAAATTTAGAACAGCTTAAGTGTCACAAAATGTGATAATACCAAGTTCTCCAAACAGCAGGTGGAGGAAATATTAGATATTAGTATATCTACACAAAATTTGCTTTAAAAAAATACTGATACCTACTATTTTTTGAAACATTTGAACCGAAGAGATCGCATCAAATGTTTTTTTTATTGATTTTATTGTTGAGATATAAAAGTATAAAGAACCTAAAAATCTATTTTGACATAGTAGGTACCTATGTGAAATTACCACCAATATGTTATTTGGGGAAAACCAGAAAAAATCCATTTTTTTGCGGAAAATACATTAGGAATAGCCTTGTGGTTCTATTAATTGAAATTTTTTTCTGAACAAGGAAAAATATTTTTGAAAAATTGCAATTTTGAATTTAATTTTTTGGTAACTACCGCAAATTTTGGGAATTACTTTAAAGTTAATCAAAATTGATTTTCATTTTCACTCGCTAAGCCGATCGTCTACTCTCAGCTAACGAGTAATCGCTGGGCTTACAGTAAAAAAATTGCCCGTGTAAAGCATTAAAAAATGCTGGTAAACTTTTCTCGTGTAAATTCATACACCAAATTTATTTTTTCAACAGAAAGTGCCTTGTGATGAAAAAAGTACAAGAGCTGGTGTTGAAAATACACGGTGTGTGTTTCTATAAAAACACATATCTTAAAGTGTTATTTCAGTTCTAATCATGGATGCTATTTTTAACACCGGTAGTGTCTTTTTAGTACCGATCGTGCTTCATTTACACCGTTTGTGTGTTTTTTAAACACTGTCCGGGTTGGGATCAAGGTCAAAATAACGGAATATTTGGACTTCATCCTCCCTCAATCAGTCTCTTGTTGGATTTCTGCGTGTCGTATTCTGTCTATAGGTCCGAAAGAAAATTATAGTTCTAATCAGATTTAAATAAAAAACCTTATTAAATAGGTTGTGTGACACCGCTGGGATGTGCTGACTATATCCGTTGATTAGAGAATATATCCCTTCCCTCAACACTATACTTAAAGGTAAAGGTAAGCAATTATCTAGCCCAATAACTGAAATATTATTCACTATAAGGTTAGCTTTCGACTCATAAATAAGTCAATACATTGTAATATATTTTATTAGAATTTTAATTTCAAAAATAAGAAAACCTGTTTGCCGAAGAACCTTTATATCGTTGTGTATCGCCCTAACAAAGCTGCTGTCCTGAAATCGACAATAGAACAAAATATAATTAAAAGAATCCAGGGAATAACACTCTGAATTTTTGCAATATGTTTAGTAAACACCCTGTGTATGAGTAAAAACCGTCTATGAAACACCAAATGTCGGTATTATGCTACACACGCTTGTGTAAATATTCGTGTAAAAATTCAAATTGTATACCAAAACGAAAGTGGATAATTTAACCAGAATCCGTGTGGACTTAATGTGATCTCTTTTGTGTTTTATTTTTACCAAATTGTAATACTGTGCAGAAATCGAGACATTAATGAGTGCAATTTGGGTAAAATTCTACTCAAAATTTTTACTATGTAAAATGCTCAAGAATATATTCAGTGTTCAAAAAATACCGAAAATGCTCAAATTTGTATCACGAGTATGGTGGCGGTTTCGGCTGGCTTGCGTTTTTACTCTTATAGCTTGTATCATGTGTTTCCGTCTTTTAGTAAAGATCCAGTGACAAAATGAATACGAGTGAGCCGAAAATTATGACATTGAAATTGTCACACGTGCGCGCGCTGGGGGGGAACGTTCCGTTTTTCAGATTTCCCTTAATCCACTGCCGGGCCGTAAATCAAAGGCACCGAAAACAGGTTGGGCGTTAAGCGACCGCACGGCGAATTTATTTTTGCAATAAACCACGGCGGCGACCTCAGCCGGGCGACGTTTTAACGTTCCGGAACCGGAACGCTAAGCCCTTAAGCCCCGGACTATTGGCCCCGGAGCGTTCTAATTTCATAAATAACACCGACCCGTTTCCACGGACCGCGGAGCCGAGAGTACGTTTTTCGAGATATACTAGTTTCCGCTTTACGTGGTAAAAACCGTTACAGATGGAATCGTTGCTTTTATCGGGTTTTACATTAATTTAGAGGTGTCGTTTTAAATTTCTCGATTGTTTGTAACAGGAAAGTGTGATCTTTTTGGCTGATACCAAATAAATTTATCTCACATTTTGTGGGATATGCTATACAATAATACACTCCAGCTGTGAAATACTATTACAAATTTACTAGAAGCTGTTTTATTAAGTCTATTTTTTATACAACGCGGCAACTTTGGCAGCCTGTGTCACTTTTTTTTTTATTAATTTTTTTGTGTTAGTCCAAGAGCGCATGATTTCAACACTCATAAGATTATAGCGTTGACTGACGTATTAATAAGACTTCTCACGGCTATAGTTTCATGTCCTGGAAAGTAGATGGCGCCTATGGCCAACAATGTATTTTGCATTGTATTTTGTCTTCGGGAAGCGCATGGTGAGCCAGAGAACTGTCAAACATGACAGCCGTGAGCAGTCTTTATTAATACGTCAGTCAACGATTATAGAATAAGTTGTAAAATGTAGAGAGTATATTTCTTTACTTGAAGCGAGTAGGTTGCCTCAGATGATAATGGGCCCGATCATTGATATTTATCTAAGGTCTCCTTCCAGAACCTCCAAAATAATAAAAATACCCAGTGGTCCAATTTACGATCAAGGAAGTCCAATTTAAGGGAACAGTACCCTAAATTAGGATAGTTGACGGGCTTTTTACAAAAATAGCTCACTCAAAATCAGAAAGCTATTTTGATATTATAGAATAAAAAGTCAGTAGTTTGATCATTAAGTTATGTAAAGAAAAAAAATAATTTTAAATTTTTTATTTTTACAAAGGTAAAATTTATTATTTTCCGTGTACAAATTTTACGACATCTGGTATTTCATAAGACGGTTTTTGCCCATATACTAAACATATTATATGGCAAAAATTCAAGAAGTTATTCTCTAGGTTATTTTAAGTATATTTTGTTTCATTGACGATTTGACGATTTTAGGGCAGCAGCTTTATTTCGGCGATACACAAGGATAAAGATTAAAAAAAAAAACATTTTTTTCTTATTTTTAAAATTATTATTCTAATAAAATATATGTATATGCAATGCATTGACTCAATTGTTTAAAGTCGATAGCTTGTTATTGTCGAGTAGCTCTGTCTCTTCGAAACAAAAGCGTCTTTCAGGAAACCATCAAACGGCAAAATATTCTTAAAATTACCCATAGAACAACCCTTTGATTTGCCTTATTTTATTACTAAACACCCTGTATACAATTAAAAATCGAAACTTTAAAAAGAAGTACACCTACCATGGTGTAGCAGGTGCTTTTTGGTGAGAGGTAGGATTATTACAGAAAGTAAGTTTAAAGATTTATTTATTAAATAAATTTACAAAAATATACAGGAGGTTATTAA
Organism: Pseudeuparius sepicola; assembly: GCA_963920635.1. Lineage (NCBI taxonomy): Eukaryota > Metazoa > Arthropoda > Insecta > Coleoptera > Anthribidae > Pseudeuparius > Pseudeuparius sepicola. The sequence continues at coordinate 10,158,159 of OY987300.1, read as the reverse complement.
TTACATGACTAACATTTGAAATGCTTAAACTTTAATATTTACTTGATTTTACTTGGCAGTGGCTAATTACTCGATTTGTAAAAATCGAAGAATAGTGAATAATCGTTACTTGTTATTTTGCTATACAGTTGCTTACCTTCAGGAATAGCGTTGAGGGAAGGAATATATTCTCCACTCTACTATAGTCAGCACATCTGGACAAGTCCCAGAGGTGTCATACAACGGATATTTAATAAGGTTTTTGATTTAAATTTGATTAGAACTATAATTTTTTTCGGACCTATAGACTGAACACGACGCGCAGAAATCCAACAAGAGACTGACTAAGGGAGGAGAAAGCCCAAATGTTCCGTTATTTTGATCTTGATGATAACACGGGCGGTGTTTAAAAAATACACGAACGGTGTAAATGAAACACCAGCGGTATTAAAGACACATCAGGTGTGAAAAATAGCATCAATGATAAGTTGGTAAAAATAATCCATTTTAAGGAAATTTGGTGCACAGTAAAAAAAATAAATATAAACCATCTTCATCCTTTTGCAAAAGAACAATGAACATTTATTGGTTATTGCGTGCAAGCATTAGATACAGTTTCGCAGATAAAATGTCTGCTATATTTGCAATCTATGTCATTCCATTGATAGAATTTCGTAACATTTGTTGGATCTGGGATGTCTGGGAGTCTCCTGAGTTCTACACAAAACTCACTTCCACCAGAATTATTTGGTTCTTTAGTCACAGTCATCCAATCTGAGTATGTGATAAACTTTCCAGTAGATAGCCAGAAAAAGTCCACTTCGCCTCCTAGACGATTGCCTGAAGTCCACAAAAAAGTAGTTTCGTTAAAATCTAAAAAGAAGTTATTTTGATATTAGACAAACATTAACGAGAAAAGGATTGATGTCTTGCCTCTGTTCCTTAAAACATCTTCCACAGCTTGCGACTCACTGGCTGAATTTATCGTCAACAGCTGCATTCCTTGTAGCCTGCAGAACTGATATGCTTGATAGAAATTATCCTACAGAAAAAATGTATAATTACTGTATCTAATAATTTAAAATGCTGTTCTTACCGGGCTCTGAGAAATATAATACTGTTTTGTTTCCGTATCCAGTGCATGGATTAGTTTATTTTTTGGACCAGACCCACACAGTACTATTGAAATATAACTAAGGAGTAAAATAAACGAAGACAAAATCATGTTTTGCCGCATCGGACACTTGCCTTGCACGACTCTTTATGATCATAATATCCAAACAAAATACTTCAACGGAAAGTAATCAGCTACTTAAAATTTGCTACTTTCATACTGTGTGATTACAATTCAAATTTGATAAGATATGAATGTCTGTTTTATCTACCTTTGTAAATTACCTTCAGTCCAATAACTACTTCTTGTTATAGTTATTTATGTACTAAGGCACTGAAGTTCAACTTTTTATGACTCATGTGGAGTTTAGTTGCTGAGGCCTCTGGCCGAGGCAAATAAACCACATGAGTCATAAAAAGAACTTCAGTGCCGAGGTACATATTATATATTTTTTTTTGAAATCGGAAAAAAAAGTGTTTTATTAGGCAAGAAAATAATAATAAGGGATCACCCATCCACGAACCGACTACGCGCGGCGTTGCTTGACTTTACCGATCGCTCTACCTAGTTAGTTAGTAAGTTAGTTACAACATCTCTTTATTTCCTACTAAATTAGACAAGGGTGTTAATTTACTGTCTTGCTTTACAATGCGCTTTGTTGCTTGACTACGACAAGTATAATGATGTACGGCACCTTCTGACAGAAAAACCAAACTGCTGCTTCTTGTGCAGCCTACACAACAAATCTATTGATTTTCAAATTTACTAAAATATGTATACTGAAGGATTGCGCTTCTATAGGAAACAATTTCGCAATGTGTACGAAAAGTTAAATGAGCCTTTATCGGCCGGGTTTTGAATATTTGGTCACTTTTGACGAGCGATTTCTCCGCGTCTGACGTTTGATGTTTACATCTCGCCAAGGCCTACTTATTGAAAAAATCGTACAATAATGGGCTACATTTAATTATTGTACGATTTCTGTGCTTTTAATGACGATTTTGGGACATTTTAATGCCGATTTCAAGAAATAATTATTTATGTTGAACAGTAAATATTAGGGCTATTATTGTTTCTCTGTAAAACCTTAAGTAAAGTAAGTAGGTCCCATTAATTTAGAATTTTGATACATGACATTCCCTGGGTTAGCAAAATGTATTATTTTAGGTATCGATTCTTTGTCTTAATCCGGAGAGCCACAAATTGATGTCCAATCAATCAAATTAAATATTTTAAAAAGACAATAGATAATAATTTTAAATCTTTTTAATATACAGGGTGTTCCAAAATTAGTCCAACAGGCCAGACCTTATATTCTCAGAAAGATTTTATAAGGCTCTCTATTCGTATAGTTTATAGTTATACTGATTTATAGTTTATGCTGATGAAATATCTCGACTTTAATAACACTACTTTCTTTGGAGAGATACTAAAAATAATGTTTCTTTTTTCAAAATTGTAATGAAGTCTCCTAAATTTCATTATTATTTTAAACAAAACAACAAAGTGTTTCTATTTAGAATAAAGAGTAAGTATACATTTCATTAGTCCAATACACCATTTTAAAAAAATGTTGGGGTGGTTATGACCTGTTGATCTAATTCTGAGACACTGCATGTATAGACGAACAGACAGATACAATAGCAATAAATAAAACTATATGTAATATGGCGAACGATAGGTATATAAAATTGAACGGAGTTTGATAAAGGCTTAGTCGATTTAACACGTTGACTGCCATGTGCATACATATATATTATGCACATCGAACTTATTATTTACTTACTTATTATTGCTCACAGGCAGCGCTTTATGTCAGGCCGCTTATCTATAATATGTGCACATGTACCGTGCATTTCTTATGGGGAATCTGTTGGTGCGGCGTGGGATTAACACCATCTTAGTTGGTCTCGTAATGTCTTACCTACTATTTAATTTTTTGTTACAAATTATCTGTGGTAACATTTGATTTAGGTCCATACGGTATTTATTCTTATAAATAACTAACTAAACACCAGGAAAATAAATGAACTACGCTCCCTTCTCAAGTTATATTATATTTTCAGTCTACGCGTTGTTAAAACCTTTTTTTGTTTCAGCAAAGATAAGAAACTTGTTTGAGGTTCAACTATTTATTTGATAAGTTGTGGTTGCATAAAATATAGAACTGAAAAGATTCCAGTTCAAACTTCTTAATTAGCGTTTGAATAACCTGGTATCAAGAAAACTCTCCGGTTAACCAAGTACGAAGACTCTTGAAAAAAAAACTCCTCACAGGATCCTCTTCATCTAGAACGAGCTCCCGCCTTTCTTCCTTCGTGCTGATGTCTGGACTCTGGACACACCGTGGCAAAAAACTCCTCACGGCATCTTCTTCATGCAGGAGGGACGAGTTCACACAATTTTTTCGTACTGATGTCTTGACACCCCGACATCGCTTCTTCTTTTTTTTTTCAAAACCAACAGTCTAAACACCCTACATCACCACATCACGAGTGATTACATGTGTGCACATCAGCGTACTTTACCTGTTCACATTGCGTGAATAGAATATATGCACACGGCGTATGTTTGAAAATGATGTAATCAGGTGCCATGTGCATATATTTTATTCACGCCTCTAATGCATACTACAATTATAAATATTTATTGACTCTTAAACCATTTTGCTCTCAAAACGTAAAAATAACTAAAATTTTCAATAAAACTACTTCGGCGCAAGGGACCCGATCAAGAAATTCGCATCGGCCGTCAACGTTTTAAAAAAACTTTTGTGTCTCAGCAAAGATGGTTTTTAAGATGGGCAAATGTATAGACCGTGTATATTGAATACATACAATAACACTCTAGCAAAACACTCGTTTTCAGCAACAGGGATATAGATACCAGCTATAGAAAGATAAAAAAATCATTCCTTTAAGTTAGGATCGAATTAATGTGCGTCGTGTCTATATTAGCAACTTTGTTTTTATCGACAACGCACCATGAATGTTCTAGTAACTCTTGCCTTGAGCTTTATATTACCTATAGGGCTCTTCCAAGGTTGGTACCTTTTAACGAAGAATATAATATAATGCTATCTATCTTGAATATAATAATTATTATGTAATATTTTGTACACTTTTAGCGACAAAGACAGATATTTTTCAACATGCGTTTCAAGCTGAAGCAAAAACTTACTACATATCAAAGAGCAAAGTGAGTATTTCTGTTTCTTTTTCTGCAAATCGGTATGTCTCGTTCAACATTTTTAGGTAAATTTTTATCAGGCCTATCGGTTCTGTAGAGCTCAGGGTATGCAATTGGCCACCATTATTAGTCAAGAAGAAACCCATGCTATCAATGAAGAAGTTCAAAAAATGGGTGAGCAAAAAATCATTATTTATATAGGTATTGTGTTTCGTGGAATTAAAAAAATATATACTTTCAATTACCCTCCAATTTCAACGTATTCATAATGCAAATTAGTAGTGGGCATGTAACTGTGTACTGAGGAAAATTTGTAGCTTTTAATTTTCAGATCCAGAAGACACGAATGGGTTCTGGATTTCCGCAAATAGACTTGGTGGTGAAGTAGATTGGTTCTGGATGTCAACAGGAAAATTTGTCACTTACACCAATTGGTATGGTGATGAACCTAACAACATAAACCATGAGGAATATTGTGTCGTATTAAAAAAAGATAATAATACTTCTTGGATTGACGAGTTATGTATCGCCAATTATGACATCATGTGTGAGTCAATTAATTGTTTAACTTAGAAACAACTTGTTTATTACTTTGTGTTTATTAAGAAGTAATAATGAGCAAAAAAAATTATGCAGAGTTTTAATATCCATCACGGATGGATTTTTCTACCTGCAAATATAAATCAAAAGGGATGTATTTGTGGCATACCAGGTAAAGGAAAAAACTGTACTACAGGAGCATGCTGGTTCCATCGGCCAGGCAGTATATAAATCAACTGACTATTAGTCAGTACCGGTGAGATGTAGGAGACTCCGCATTACCTACATCTACTAGAAGGGGTTACAGGAGGTAGGGTAACCATTAATAATTGTTGTTGGTTCTATGAACTTCCTGTTTGTTATATTTGGCATAATATAGCGAATTATTGCAAAGTGTTGAACGTAGAAATTGGTACATGTAAATTTACTTAAAGCAAGAGGGTTGTTTTTGGAGCAATGCAGGTAAACGCGATAATCAGTTGAAAAAATGCATTTCAGCTGGGATTCGAACCCCTAACTCCTACTGGGAAAATAAATATACAGGGTGTCCCGAAATTAGCCTGCCATAATTTACCAGCGTATTCTACGACCAAAAAAAAGGAAAAAAGTTCCCATAAACATGGCCTCAAAAATTCTCTCTAATGGGGCTATAGCCCCCGAAAGGGGCAATTTCACAAACGGTTTTTTCTAAATATTTCCAGAACGAACAAAGATAAAATTCTGAAATTTGGTATGTAGTGTACCTGTGAGATTTGACATTTGCCGAGCTAGCGATAGTTAGACATTCTTAATCATAGGCGTCCTAAATGGGTAGGTTAAGGGGTTAAAAATGCCCTAAATTTTTGTGTGTACTTTTTCCCCAAATTTATTACGAAATTATAAAATTTCAGAGTATTCTACGAAAAAATGGTGCTCTTGTTGAACTTTGACAGCGTGCACCGTTTTTGAGTAAAATCGTATTGCAGAGGGCGTATTAGAAATTAGCCTGCGATATTTTACAAGCTTGTTCTGCGACCCAAAAAAATGAAAAAGTTCCTATAAACATGGCCTTAAAAATGCCCCCTAAGAGGGCTATAGCTCCCGAAATGGACACTTTCGTAAACGGTTTTTTCTAAATATTTCCAGAACGAGCAAAGATAAAATTCTGAAATTTGGTATGTGACATACCTGGGAGAATAAATCATGAAAAAAGCGCACAAAAAAATTTGGGATATTTTTAACCCCTTGAACGCTATGACGCCTATGATGAAAAATGTCAAACTATCTCTACCTCGGTAAACGTCAAATCTCACAGGTATATCACACACCAAATTTCATAATTTTATCTTTGTTCGTTCTGGAAATATTTAGAAAAAACCGTTTGCCAAAGTGTCCATTTCGGGGGCTATAGCCGCCTTAGGGGACTTTTTTGAGGCCATGTTTATAGGAACTTTTTCATTTTTTTGGGTCGCAGAACAAGCTAGTAAAATAACGCAGGCTAATTTCTAATACGCATTTTCATGGCCCTCTGCAATACGATTTTACTCAAAAACGGTGCACGCTATCAAAGTTCAACAAGAGCAACATTTTTTCGTAGAATACCCTGAAATTTTATAATTTCGTAGTAAATTTGGGGAAAAAGCACACACAAAAAATTTAGGGCATTTTTAACCCCTTAACCCCCCATTTAGGACGCCTATGATTAAGAATGTCTAACTATCGCTACCTCGGCAAATGTCAAATCTCACAGGTACACCACATACCAAATTTCAGAATTTTATCTTCGTTCGTTCTGGAAATATTTAGAAAAAACCGTTTGTGAAATTGCCCCTTTCGGGGGCTATAGCCCCATTAGGGGGCATTTTTGTGGCCATGTTTATAGGAACTTTTTTCATTTTTTTAGGTCGTAGAATACGCTGGTAAATTATGGCAGGCTAATTTCGGGGCACCCTGTATACATTTGGAATAAACTAATAAGTCGCTATACAAGGTGTAACTTAAGTAAGTTAAAAGATTACGGGCTGGTGATCCTCAGCCAATTCTAAGAAAAAAGTTCATATAAACAATGGGTCCAAAAATTCTTCGTTTTCGATATACGTGGTGTTACAATTCTCTAAAAAATCGTCTTTGTCCCATAACTTCTTTATTTGTTTTTCTTGGGATTTCGACCAAATTATTATTTTATATCTTCTTTTGTCATTTATTAAAAGATTATTATTAAATTAAAATATTGTACATGTGTTTCGACTATAATAAGTCGTCATCAGGTACATCAGGAACATTCTCGTTCTTATTCTAAAAAAGATAATTTTTTTTAATATTGTATAACTAAAAATAGATTGCATCTGTTTATAAGGTTATTTTAAGTATATATTGTTCCATTGACGATTTTAGGAGATCATGCAGCTTTGTTTCTTCGATACACGACGATAAGGTTTTTCGACAAAACATTTGTTCTTATTTTTAAAATTATTATTCTAATAAAATATATATGCAATGCATTGACTCAATTATTGTTTAAAGTCGATAGCTAACATTCAAAATATTGTTACTGTCGAAAAACCTTTAGGAATAGCTCTGTCTCTTCGAAACAAAAGCAGCTTTCAGGAAACCATCAAACGGCAAAACATTCTTAAAATGACCCATCGAACAACCCCTTTATTACCTTATATTTACTAAACATCCTGTATACAATTAAAAATCGAAACTTCAAAAAGATGTACACCTACCATGGTGTAGCAGGTGCTTTTTGGTGAGAGGTAGGATTATTACAGAAAGTCAGTTTAAAGATTTCTTTATTAAACAAATTTACAAAAATTTACAGGCGGTTATTAATTACATGAATATAACGTTTGGAATGCTTAAACTTTAATATTTACTTGATTTACTTGGCAATGGCTAATCAATCGGTCTGTAAAAATCGAAGAATAGTGAATAATCTTTAGTTGTTATTGAGCTAGAAAATTGCTTACCTTCAGGAATATATTCTCAACTCAATGGGTATAAATATAGTATCATCAAATCGAATTGATATTTTTAACAACACATACAATGGTTTTACAATTATTTTTACATTAAGACTAATATTTTTCTCTCTTTGCCTGATGAAGCAAATATATTTTGCGAAAGCTTGCAAAAGATAGAGTTTTAATTTTTTAAAGAACTGTCCTAAACCGAAGAACCATCCTTCAATTACATATTCAATGGGTATAGTCAATCAGCGCATCCGAACAAGTCAAGATTAGAGCTGTAGTTTTCTTTCGGACCTATAGATAGAACACGACGCGCAGAAATCCAACAAGAGACTGACGACTGACTGAGGGAGGAGAAAGCCCAAATGTTCCGTTATTTTGATCTTGATGACAACACGGGCGGTGTTTAAAAAACACCGAACGGTGTAAATGAAACAGTAGCGGTACTAAAAAAGCACGGCAGGTGTTAAAAATAGCATCCATGATTAGCACTAAAATTACACTTTAGGATACGAGTATTTATTTTTAACACCTGCTCGTGTATTTTTTACATCACAATCACAAGGCATTTTCTGTTGAAAAAATAGATCTATCGCAAGTAAGTTGGTAAAAATAATCCATTGTAAGGAAATTTGATGCACAGTATAAAAATCTGTGTAAACCCTCTTCATCCTTTTGCAAAAGAACAATGAAAAGTTTATTGGTTATTTTACCAAAATTTCTAATTGCAAGCATTAGATACAGTTTCGCAAATAAAATGTCTACTATATTTGCATTCTATGTCATTCCATTGATAGAATTTCGTAACATTTGTTGGATCTGGGATGTCTGGGAGTCTCCTGAGTTCTCCACAAAATTCACTTCCACCAGAATTATTTGGTTCTTCAGTCGCAGTCATTCAATCTAAGTACCTATGTGATAAACTTTCCAGTAGTTAGCCAGAAAAAATCCACTTCGCCTCCTAGGCGATTGCCTAAAGTCCACAAAAAAAGTATAGTTTCGTTAAAATCTATAAAGAAGTTATTTTGATATTAGACAAACATGAACAAGAAAATGACTTATTTTATGCTTCTGTTCCTTAAAACATCTTCCACAGCTTGCGACTCACTGGCTAAATTTATCGTCCACAGCTGCATTCTTTGTATAGTCGGCAGAACTGATAATCTTGATAAAAATTATCCTATAGAAAAAAATGTATAACTGTAATAATTTAAAACGCTGTGGCTCTGAGAAATATAATATTGTTTTGTTCCCGTATCCAGTGCATGGATATACGGGACCCACACAGTACTATTGAAATATAACTAAGAAGTAAAATAAACGATGAAACTTAATGTTTTAGCGCATCAGACACTTTTCTTGCTCGACTCTTTATGATGATCATATCCGACAAAATATTTTAACGGAAAGTAATCAGCTACTTGAAGTTTGCTACTTGCATCCATGTGAGTACAATTAAAACTTGATAAGATATGAAAGTCTGTTTTATCTACCTTTTCAATTTATTATATACCTACTTTCAGTCCAATAACTACTTCTTGATATAATTATTTATGTTGATGAGTAAATACTAAGCCTATTATTGTTTTTCTGTAAAACCTTATAGTTCGGATGATTGGTTCAATCTCCCAATAATTTAGAATTTTAATATAAATATGATATTCCTTTGGTTAGCAAAATGTATTATTTTAGGTATTGATTCGTTGTCTTAATCCGGAGAGACACAAATTAATGTCAAATTAATAAAATTATACATTTTAAATACGATAAAAGATAATTTTAAATCTTTTAATCCTAGTGAATAGTCACGAATATACAGGGAGTTCCAAAATTAGTTCAACAGGTGAGACCTTATATTCCAAGATATAAAAGAGACACCGCATTTGTAACAGATACAATAGCAATAAATTAAACTATATGTAATATGCGGCGAACGATATAAAATAGGACAGAGTGTGAAAAAGGCTTAGGCGATTTATATTGTGTCTCAGCAAAGTTGGTTTTTGAGATGGGAATTAATTTCGGAAGGAGGCTGCTTTTCAAATGTAGGTACACCGTATATATCGAATACTGTAGCAAAACACTCGTTTTCAGCTACATCCGGGATATACCGTATAAACAGGTTTCCTTTGCAAGACCGGCTAATATAATATTTACGTGGGACTGGGAGTGGGGATTTTGAAGCGTAGGAGCCAATCGGAATCATCAAGCGGATGATCTCGCCCACTGCGCGCGCCGCGTCACCCCCACCGTCTGCCTCCCTACTTCCCCCTCTTATTTATTAGAACTAATACTAGAGTAGTACCATTGAATAAGGAATTCGTACCTTAATCAATGGTAGTACCTACATTGAATCTGGGACTTGCAAAGCAAACCTAGCAATGCGGTAGACACCAGCTATCGAAGTATAAATCATTCCTGTAGTTTAAATTAAGATCAAATTAAAGTGCGTTGTGTCTATAGCAGCATCAACAACTCGCCATGAATGTTCTATTAACTTTTGCCTTGAGCTTTATATTACCTATAGGGCTCTTCCAAGGTTGGTACCTTTTAACGAAGAATATATAATGCTATAGATCTGAAATATAATTAATATTATGTAATAATTTTTACACTTTGGTCCTGTCAACAGGAAAATTTGTCGATTACACCAATTGGAATGGTGGTGAACCTAACAACATAAACGGGGACGAATTTTGTGTCGCATTAAAAAAAGAGAATACTGCGTGGATTGACGAATCATGTAACACCCATAATTATTACATCATGTGTGAGTCAGCACAGTGTATAAATTAGGAACAACTTGTTTATTACTTTGTATTTATTAATAAATAAAGAAGAGCAAAAATATATGCCCAGTTCTATTATCCGTCAAGGATGGATTTTTCTACCTGCAAATATAAATCAAAAGGGATGTTTTTGTGGCATACCAGGTAAAGGATAAAAATCCAACTAAATTACAGGAGCATGCCGGTTCCATCGGCCAGGCAGCATATAATTCAACTGACTATTAGTCACTAGCGGTGAGATGTAGGAGAGTCGGCGTTATCCACAACTACTAGAAGGGGTTACAGGGTGTAGGGTAACCATTAATTAATTATTGTTGGTTACATGAACATCCTGTTTGTTATATTCGGCATAATTTAGCGACAATATTAACAGAAAGGATAGATTTTTGTACATGTAAATTTACTTAAAGCAAGAGGGTTGTTTTTGGAGCAAAGCAGGTAAACGATAATCAGTTGAAAAAAAAATGCACTTCAGCTGGGATTCGAACCCGAAACTCCTACAGGGACCATATGCATTTGGAATAAACTACTAATAAGTCGCTATACGAGGTGTAGGTAACTTAAGTAAGTTAAAAGATTTCAGGCTGGTGATCCTCGGCCAATTCCAAGAAAAAAAGTTCATATAAACAATGAGTCCAAAAATTCTTCCTTTTGGATATACGGGGTGTTAAATTTCTCTAAAAAAATCGTCTTCTCCATAACTTTTTTATTTGTAGAGCTTTTTAACCTAATTTGGTACACACCATACTTGGCTAGGGCCCTCTTAAATGTGTTATTTTCAAGCTCTAGATTGAACCAGTGGCGGAGATATGGGTAAATCGGTGAGAAATTCAATATATGGCCCTTTACGATATTGAAGCAAGCTGTTTTTCTGTGGCCGATGGAACGCGTATGTTTTGCTAGCGTGCCACAGTATAGGAGTCCCGAGTTCGAATCCCGGCTGGTGTGCATTTTTTTTTTCAACTGATATCCTTTACATCTGGCTGTGCCACAAGAACAGCCCTCTTGATTTTATTATCTGTTCAAGGTACCTGCACCAAATAACTATATAGGTTCTTGTACAATTTAAAATAGATTTTGCAAACTAATATCATTCGATATAAAATCACGAGGAAGCTACTTCGAATTCAGCCCATATAGCCCAGACTTTTCTTTATCGTTTGTCGTATTATGTAAGATTCAAGATTCAAATCCGCTCCCAGATTAACGTACACTCTGTCCGGAAGTCGCGCCGCGGGGTCGGCACGTCCGACGCCGGCGCCGGACGTGATTTCCATACGTTATCCAATCGGGACGGGGATTTCCGTGGAAATCTGCGAACGTAACGTCCCGGCCCTTCTTATCCGCATTACGCCCGTCCCTAGCCAGAAGCGACGCGCCGGATTATTTACTTTTTTATTTCGAGCGGGCCGGAGCTGGATGCCTCGCGGCCAAAGGGTAAGATATGGAAATTGTCTGAGAAAAGAAGGCGATCCAGAACGGACGTTGGTGGAGATTCGTTCGCTGGGGGACACAAGCCAGTTTTCGAGCATTTCGTGAAACATACGTACCTACATATATTTTTTCACGTCGTTCTGCCATTTGTCTACCAGAATGTGTCACAATTTTATTTGAAGGTTGCCGCTAACGGGGCACGTACACAATAATAATAATAATAATACAAAAACTGACCAATAATAACACAAATAGGCTTTCAGCGGGAAATACCTTAGAGTACTGGGATCTGCTACTTCAATTGTGAGATTAAAACCTATATTGATTTTGACGAAGGAAGTTATAGATAAGATCTATACCTTACTGATTAATTTTGTTCTAACTTTTACAATAACAATTATGTCGATAATAAACACCACCGTTATGACATATTGGACGCTACAATTGATAAAAATTATGCGGATTCAAAATTGGTTGAAGTGGCAAGCGTTTCAAATGGAAATTTTTTAGAAAATTTACAAAAATATGCAGGCAGTGATTAATTACATGACTAACATTTGAAATGCTTAAACTTTAATATTTACTTGATTTAATTGGCAGTGGCTAGTCACTCGATATGTACTAAAAAGACACGGCAGGTGTTAAAAATAGCATCCATGATTAGCACTAAAATAACTACACATTAAGATACGAGCATGTATTTTTAACACCCGCTCGTGTATTTTTTACATCACAATCACAAGACATTATTTTCTGTTGAAAAAACAGATTTACCAAAAGTAAGTTAAATAATCCATTTTAAGAAAATTTGATGTGTAAACCGTCTTCATCCTTTTGTAAAAGAACAATGAAAAGTTTATTGGTTATTTTAGCAAAATTTCTAAGTGCAAGCATTAGATACAGTTTCGCAAATAAAATGTCTTATATATTATCATTGTATGTCATTCCATTGATAGAATTTTGTAACATTTGTTGGATCTGGGATGTTGAGTGTCCTGAGTTCTCCACAAAATTCACTTCCACCAGAATTATTTGGTTCTTCAGTCGCAGTCATCCAATCTGAGTATGTGATAGACTTTCCAGTAGTTAGCCAGAAAAAATCCACTTCGCCTCCTAGGCGATTGCCTGCAGTCCACAGAAAAATAGTTTCGTAGTTTCGTTAAAATCTATAAAGTAGTTATTTTGATGTTAAACAAACATGAACAAGAAAAGGACTTATTTTATGCTTCTGTTCCTTAAAACATCTTCCACAGCTTGGGACTCACTGGCTGAATTTATCGTCAACAGCTGCATTCCTTGTAGTCCGCAGAACTGATAAGCTTGATAAAAATTATCCTAAAGAAAAAAATGTATAACTTTAATAATTTAAAACGCTGTTCTTACCGGGCTCTGAGAAATATAATACTGTTTTGTACCCGTATACAGTGCATGGATACGGGACCCACACAGTACTATTGAAATAGAATTGAGAAGTAAAATAAACGATGAAACATCATGTTTTAGCGCATCAGACACTTGTCTTGCTCGACTCTTTATGATCATCATATCCGACAAAATATTTTAACGGAAAGTAATCAGCTACTTGAAGCTTGCTACTTGCATACCTACATTATTATATACCTACTTTCAGTCCAATAACTACTTCTTGATATAATTATTTATGTTGATGAGTAAATAGTAGGTAAGGCTATTATTGTTTTTCTGTAGAATCTTATAGTAGGTTGATTAAATACGATAAAAGACAATTTTAAATCTTTTAATCCTAGTGAATAGTCACGAATATACAGGGTGTTCCAAAATTAGTTCAACAGGTCAGACCTTATATTCCAAGATATAAAAGAGACACCGCATTTGTAACAGATACGATAGCAATAAATTAAACTATATGTAATATGCGGTGAACGATGTAGGTATATAGATAAAATAGGACAGAGTGTGAAAAAGGCTTAGGCGATTTAAAAAACTTTTGTGTCTCAGCAAAGATGGTTTTTGAGATGGGAATTAATACGGGGAGGAGGCTGGTTTTCAAATATAGGTACACCGTATATATCGAATACTGTAGCAAAACACTCGTTTTCAGCTACATCCGGGATATACCGTATAAACAGGTTTCCTTTGCAAGACCGGCTAATATAATATTTACGTGGGACTGGGAGTGGGGATTTTGAAGCGTAGGAGCCAATCGGAATCATCAAGCGGATGATCTCGCCCACTGTGCGCGCCGCGTCACCCCCACCGTCTGCCTCCCTACTTCCCCCTCCTACTTATTAGAACTAATACTAGAGTAGTACATTGAATCTGGGACTTGCAACTTGCAAAGCAAACCTAGCAATACGGTAGATACCAGCTATCAAAGTATAAATCATTCCTGTAGTTTAAATTAAGATCAAATTAAAGTGCGTTGTGTCTATAGCAACATCGACAACACGCCATGAATGTTCTATTAACATTTGCCTTGAGCTTTATATTACCTATCGGGCTCTTCCAAGGTTGGTACCTTTTAAAGAAGAATATATAATGCTATATAAATATAATTATTATTATGTAATATTTTTTTACATTTTTAGCGACAAACACAGATATTTTTCAACATGCGTTTCGAGTTGAAGCAAAAACTTACTACATATCAGAGAACAATGTGAGTATTTCTGTTTCTTTTTGTGCAGATCTGTATGTCTCGTTCAACATTTTTAGGTAAATTTTTATGAGGCCTATCGGTTCTGTAGAGCTCAGGGTATGCAATTGGCCACCATTATGAATTCAGGAGAAACTGATGCTATCAGAGAAGTACTTCAAAAAATTGGTGAGCAAAAAATCAGTAGATATTTATATAGGTACTCTCTTTTGTCGAATTAAAAAAAATAATACTTTCAGTTACCGTCCAATTTCAATGTATTCATTATGCAAATTAGTAGTTGGCACGTAACTGTGTATTGAGAAAAAAATGTAGCTTTTAATTTCCAGATCCAGAAGACACGACTGGGTTTTGGACTGCCGGAAATAGACTCGGTGGCCAAGTAGATTGGTTCTGGATGTCAACAGGAGAATTTGTCACTTACACCAATTGGTATGGTGATGAACCTAACAACATAAACCATGAGGAATTTTGTGTCGCATTAAGAAAAGAGGATGGTTCGTGGATTGACGAATTATGTAATGCCTTCAATTATTACATCATGTGTGAGTCAGTACCTTGTATAAATTAGAAACAACTTGTTTATTACTTTGTGTTTATTAATAAATAAAGATGATAAAAAATGTGCCCAGTTTTATTATGCGTCAAAGATGGAATTTTCTACCTGCAAATATAAATAAAAGGGATGTTTTTGTGGCATACCAGGTAAAAGATAAAAAACCAACTAAACTACAGGAGCTTGCGGGTTACATCGGCCAGGCAGCCTATGAATCAACTGACTATTAGTCAGTAGCGGTGAGATGTAGCGTTACCTACATGTACTAGAAGGGGTTACAGGGTGTAGGGTAACCATTAATTATTGTTGGTTATATGGACTTCCTGTTTGTCATATTTGGCATAATATAGCGACTTAATGCATGTTAAATTCTAACCTGGAATGTCAAACCAAGAATATTAACAATAGGGATGTTTTTTTTACAAGTAAATTTACTTAAAGCAAGAGGGTTGTTTTTGGAGCAAAGTACGTAAACAATAATCAGTTGAAAAAATGCTCTTCAGATGCGACCATATGCATTTGGAATAAACAAAAACTAAAAAAGTCGCTATACAAGGAGTACCTAACTTAAGTACGTTAAAAGATTTCAGACTGGTGATCCCCAGCCAATTCAAAGAAAAAAAGTTCAGATAAACAATAAGTCCAAAAATTCTTTGTTTTTGATGTACGGGGTGTTAAAATTATCTAAAAAAATTTTGTCCCATAACTTCCTTATTTACAGAGCTTTTTTAACCTAATTTGGTATACATCATACCTGGCTAGGGCCCTTTTAAATGTGTTATTTTCAAGCTCTAGATTGAACCAGTAGCGGAGATATGGGTAAATCGGTGAGAAATTCAATATATGGCCCTTTACGATATTGAAGCACGCTGTTTTTCTGTGGCCGATGGAAGGCGTATGTTCTGCTAGCGTGCCTACGGCCACAGTATAAGAGTCCCGAGTTCGAATCCCGGTTGGTGTGCATTTTTTTTCAACTGATTATGTTTTACCTCCGGCTATGCCACAAGAACATCAACGACAACATGTTCAAGGTATACCTGCACCAAATAACTATAGGTTCTTGTACAATTCAAAATAGATTTTGCCAACAAATATCATTCGATATAAAATCATGAGGAAGCCACTTCGAAATCCGACCATATAGCCCCAACTTTTCTTTACCGTTTGTCGTATTATGTAAGATTCAAATCCGCTCCAAGATTAACGTACACTCTGTCCGGAAGCCGCGCCGCGGGGTCGGCACGTCCGACGCCGGCGCCGGACGTGATTTCCATACGTTATCCAACCGGGACGGGGATTTCCGTGGAAATCTGCGAACG
Organism: Pseudeuparius sepicola; assembly: GCA_963920635.1. Lineage (NCBI taxonomy): Eukaryota > Metazoa > Arthropoda > Insecta > Coleoptera > Anthribidae > Pseudeuparius > Pseudeuparius sepicola. The sequence continues at coordinate 10,141,653 of OY987300.1, read as the reverse complement.
TAACGTCCCGGCCCTTCTTATCCGCATTACGCCCGTCCCTAGCCAGAAGCGACGCGCCGGATTATTTACTTTCTTATTTCGAGCGGGCCGGAGCTGGGTGCCTCGCGGCCAAAGGGTAAGATATATGGAAATTGTCTGAGAAAAGAAGGCGATCCCGAACGGACGTTGGTGGAGATTCGTTCGCTGGGGGACACAAGCCAGTTTTCGAGCATTTCGTGAAACATACGTACCTACATATATTTTTTCACGTCGTTCTGCCAGAATGTGTCACAATTTTATTTGAAGGTTGCCGCTAACGGGGCACGTACACAATAATAATAATAATAATACAAAAACTGACAAATAATAACACAAATAGGCTTTCAGCGGGAAGTACCTTAGAGTACTGGGATCTGCTACTTCAATTGTGAGATTAAAACCTATATTGATTTTGCCGAAGGTTAGTTAGATAAGATCTACCTACTGATTAATTTTGTTCTAACTTTTACAATAACAATTATGTCGACAATAAACACCACCATTATGATTTGTGACTAAATGCGGATTCAAAACATTGGTTGAAGTGGCAAGCGTTTCAAATGGAAATTTTTTGGAAAATTGGGTGTTTTAGAATATTTGAAAAATTGCCTGTTCGACGCTAACTTGTCGACATGTTCCTGGTTAACCTCATTAGGATGCCTCCCGTGCAGCGGCTTCCCCAACCACCTCTGTAGTTTATCGTTGTCGGTTCGGTGGTGATTTTGACGCTCGTGGTCCGTCAGACGTAGCGGTGTTGAGACGTCTGCTCCGCATATAGCCCTATGTAGTGTGGAGCTGTTGGCCTGCCTGTAGAAATAATTACGCAGATTTAATATCTGCTGATCCAATTGCTTGCTGAGATCTGCCAATCCTCTTCCTCCTAGTTGACGTGGCAGAGTTGTTCTTTCTACGGCGCTACGGGGTGTTCAGGGCCCTAAACAAATTCCTGCTGTTAAGATCAGTTCGCACTACTCATTCGTTAAATCAGTCTTCATTAAATATTAGATATCATGTAAATTATACTTACCTATATATATATATATATATATATATATAAAGATCGTAAGATTGTGAGTGTAGATGTAAAAACACGTAGGTCGCTTTAGCAGCCTCCGTGGCTGTTGTTAGTATCAAGCCCCGAAACTGGGGATGTGCTGACTAAGGCTGCAAATGTGCTGTTGGCTCCTGCCTGGACTTCATTTGTTGCTTCCCAAATCTTTCCTATCTTTTCGAGTTGGTTTGATTTTACACCGTACTGATGATTGCCAAATAGCATGAAACACGTGTATGCGGTTACTAGTCTTTCTTTTGTTTTCTAACTTTGAGTGCTATGCCCATTATCACTTTTTCTTGTTTATATATATATATATATATCAAGATTCGTGAGCATATAGTACAACTTGACCTACCCTCATCTCTATTACTAATTAAAGGTATCTTTTTATAAAACATAATAAACAAGTAAATCGCGCAAGGGTTGCCTAATCACATATTTGCACAGCTACCTCTAATTAAAAATTATTTAACTAACTTTTTAAAACTCTTCTAAAAAACAACAACACTGACACGTATATTATTTCTAGAGCTATTACAAATTATCTAAGGTATGAAATTTTGGAGCAGTGGGATAAAAGTATATATACGTTCCCATTTTAATATTTTATATTTTCGGGACTCAAGTCGGAAATAAGCTGCTTGTTTAAGCAGCTTCCAACATTTTCACCCTTTCGGAAGAGCATCTGAAAATTTACTATACCAGGTTGTTTTAATTTTGTCGTTAAATTTGTAGTCTTGCTTCTATTAGTTGGACCTGTGCGCAGGGTTTACAATACAAAACTCATTTCTGCCGGTTAGTTATTGTTATTAGACAGCCAGAAAAACCCCACCTTGCATTATTTAGGCGATTGCCTGAAATCGTTGAGTGAATTACTCCTCACTCAACGCTGAAATCCACAGATTAATGAAAAAAAAAACGAGAATGCGATTAGACCATACAATAATAATACTGTACCTAGCCGCTCTATAGAACTGTTAAGCTTAGTAAAATATATCCTGTAAAAAGAGAATGTTGCTTCATTTCCGAAACACAGGTTGTTAAAGTTTTGTAAAAAACGTTTTTTATTACGTCAAATAATTCTGAAATGTTTTAAACTAGATGCTGTCACAGCTGCCTGTCTGCAATAGGTGCTGGTGTTTGTTTCAAGTATTATAACGCTTGCCCTTTGTAGGATCAAGACTGACAACATAATGCAGATGAATGGTATAATAGGTATTTTTATTTCTTCAGTTTAGCCTTCGGCATTCGAAAATAATATTGAATACTTATTGTAATGTGGCAACGTAGCTCTCCAGAAGTCACCTTGACCGTGTGCGTTCAAGCCGAGGCGTCGAGTTACACTCGTGCTAAGGTTGAGTTGTTGAGTTACCCGACGCGACGTTTTAAATTTTTCCAAAAATTGTTTTTCGTCTTTTCTTTTTAGTACCCTGCATAGTAGTTATGCTTTTGCTACTGTATCCAACGCAAGGATGAGATTATATTCTTTGGCCAAGTCCGCTCAGTGTTATGAAAATTAAAGTTAAGTATGTACAAAGGCGAAATCTTTTTTTTTTGCGAATTCAATACTGGACTTTTGGATTTTTGTATCTACTTATAACCAAGTGTTAAATTTATTAATAGATAAACGTCTCCAGGAAAATATTTAGCTTCCTGAGATCTGCTACTTGAACTGTGCGATTATAATATCTACGTGTATTATTGTTTATACCGAAGGAAGTTAAGATCTTAGCAATAATTTATGATTTAATGATTACTTTGTTCTAATATATATATACAAATATTATGTTATATGGTGCAAAACAGGAAATCTGCTACTTGAACAACTGTGCGATTATATAATCTACGTGTATTGATGTTACCCAAGGAAGTTCGATAGCAATAATTATTAATGATTTCATGATTACATTATTCTAATATCTATACAAATACACACATCAAAAGAAGCTAAGGGACAAATATTATGCGCATATTTTCTTAATTATTTCGTATTTAAATATTTTAAAAAATTAGTACGACTCTGAGCAGTTCTAGCAACTGATAGTATAAACGTATTAATGTTTTTTACATTTAAAAAACCATTGCAGAATTTTTGAAAATTCAAATGAAAACCTTCTTAGTTTAATGGGTATTTGTAACGCAGTGCTGGGCATGTTTGGTTTGATTTCAAACATTTTATGATGCATCGTTTGGAACGTGAAACGATGTTAACTACTATTGGCATATTGGAGGCTGGAATTTCACAAAGGGATGTCGCCGAAACACTTAACAGATCCAAGAGTGTTATTAATCGTTTATAGACAAGATAATACCAAGAAACAGGAGACGTCAGAGAACGACATAGAGGCCGTAACTACCCCAATTCAGAATAGACTTCTAAGGTTGCTAGCCTTGCGAGAGCGCAGTATTATCATGTAATCCTCTGTATCAATTATTATTTAATATTGCGTTATTGTTGTTAATTATGTGTTGCCAAAGCACGCATAATTTTCTAAATTCTTTTGTGACATATAAGTCTATTTAGAACAGCTATAATATCAAAAATATGGCAGAAAATTGTGTTTTATTTCATAACTTTTATCCTTGTCCCTTCGATTCTTTTGATGTGTGTATTATGTCATATGGCACAAAGCATATTGCAATTTCTCAAAAGCGAGAAATACAGGGTGATTCTGTTTTATTCTGGGATACTTCAACAGGTGATAGAAAATGATAAAATATGACTACTTTGTGGTAGTCTCACTGTTTTCCACAGCCGTCTGCGGTGTTTAAATTCTCAAATATGTTAACGATTTATTTTGTGTTTACCCAATTTCTAAAGGTATTTCGAACGAAATTTAGGACAGCATGCATTGATTAAGTGTCACAAAATGTGATAATACCAAGTTCTCCAAACAGCAAGGGGAGGAAATATTATTTAGTGTACACAAAATTTGTTTAAAAAAATACTGATACGGCTTTTTGGAAATCTTTTCTTACAGTACTTCTGCAAAAGTAATTTTTTTAATTTATTGAAATAAAATATACTATGCAGCCTAGTCCAAAGAGATCGCATCAAATGGTTATAAAAGTATTTTGGAGAATTTTCTCTGCATTTCCAAGAACATACCGATGTAATATCTCGACTTTAATATAAAACTTTCTTCGAGCGATTCTAAAAATAATGTTTCTTTTTTCAAAATTGTAATGAACAAGTCTCCTAAATGTCATTATTATTTTAAACAAAACATCGAGTGTTTCTAATCAGAATAATGAGTAGATACATTTCATTAGCCAAATAGTTCATTAGTAAAAAAATTGAGATGGTTATGCCCTGTTGAACTAATTCTGAGTATTTTTTCCGAGACATCGCATTTGTAACAGATACAATAGCAATACAATAAATAAAACTATATGTAATAATGTGGCGAACGATGTAGGTATACACAATAGGGCAGAGTGTGATAAAGGCTTAGGCGATTTAAAAACCTTTTGTGTCTCAGCAAAGATGGTTTTTGAGATGGGAATTAATATCGGGAGGAGGCTGCTTTTCAAATGTAGGTACACCGTGTATATCGAGTACATACAACAATACTGTAGAAACACTCCTTTTCAGCTACAGGGATATACCGTATAAAGTATAAACAGGTTTTCTTTGCAAGTGCGGCTATAATAACATTACTAATATAAGTAGGGAGAACGCAGGCGTGAGACTAGGAGTGGGGATTTTGAAGCGTAGGAGTCAATTGGAATCATCAAGCGGATGATCTCGCTCGCTGCGCGCGCCGCGTCACCCCCACCGTCTGTCTTCCTACTTCCCCTCATACTTATTAGAACTAATACTAGAGTAGTATATATACATTGAATCTGGGACTTGCAAAGCAAACCTAGCAATACGGTAGATATCAGCTATCGAAGTATAAATCATTCCTATAGTTTAAATTAAGTGAGTTGTGTCTGTAGGTATTAGCATCGACAACAAACCATGAATTTTCTAGTAACTTTTGCCTTGAGCTTTATATTACCTATAGGGCTCTTCCAAGGTTGGTACCTTTTAACGAAGAATATTATATAATGCTATAGATCTGGAATATAATTATTATTTTGTAATATTTTTTGCACTTTTAGCGACAAACACAGATATTTTCCAAAATTCGTTTCGAGCTGAAGCAAAAACTTACTACATATCAAAGAGCGAAGTGAGTATTTCTGTTTCTTTTTCTGCAAATCTGTATGTCTCGTTCAACATTTTTAGGTAAATTTTTATCAGGCCTATCGGCTCTGTAGAAATGAGGATATGCAATTGGCCACCATTTTGAATTCAGGAGAAACTGATGCTATCAGAGAAGAACTTCAAAAAATGGGTGAGTTAAAAATTAGGAATTTATATAGGTACTGTGTTTCGTGGAATTCAAAAAAATTAATACTCTCAATAATTACCCTCCAATTTCAACGTATTCACAATGCAAATTAGTAGTTGGCAGGTAGCTGTGTACTGAGAACAAACTGTAGCTTTTAATTTCCAGATTCAGAAGACACGACTGGGTTTTGGACTGCCGGAAATAGACTCGGTGGCGAAGAAGATTGGTTCTGGATGTCAACAGGAAAATATGTCACTTACACCAATTGGTATGGTGATGAACCTAACAACATAAACCATGAGGAATTTTGTGTCGCATTGAGAAAAGAGGATGCTGGGTGGATTGACGAATTATGTAATGCCTCCAATTATTACGTCATGTGTGAGTCAGTACCACGTTGTATAAATTAGAAACAATTTGTATATTACTTTGTATTTATTAATAAAATAATGATGAGCAAAAAACTATGCCCAGTTTTATTATCCGTCAAGGATGTATTTTTCTACCTGCAAATATAAATCAAAAGGGATGTTTTTGTGGCATACCAGGTAAAGGATAAAAAACCAACTAAATTGCATGCCGGCTCCATCGGCCAGGCAGCATATTATAATTCAACTGACTATTAGTCAGTAGCGGTGAGATGTAGGGGACTTGGCGTTACCTACAACTACTAAATTTTTCAAAGCATTGAATGAAGGAATAATCACTCAGCGCTTAAAGCAAGAGGGTTGTTTTTGGAGCAAAGCAGGTAAACGATAATCATTTGAAAAAAATGCACTTCAGCTGGGACCATAATATGCATTTGGAATAAACTAAAACTAATAAGTCGCTAAACAAGCCTACCTAACTTAAGTAGGTTAAAAGATTTCAGGCTGGTGATCCTCTGCCCATTCTAAGAAAAAAAGTTCAAATAAACAATGAGTCCAAAAATTCTGTTTTATCGATGTACGGGGTGTTAAAATTGTTTTTCCTATAACTTCTTTATTTGCAGAGCTTTTTTAACCAAATTTGGTGCACATCATACTTGGTTAAGGCCCTTTTAAATGGGTTATTTTCAAGCTCTAGATTGAACCAGTGGCGGAGATATGGGTAAATCGGTGAGAAATTCAATATATGGCCCTTTACGATATTGAAGCAAGCTGTTTTTCTGTGGCCGATGGAACGCGTATGTTTTGCTAGCGTGCCACAGTATAGGAGTCCCGAGTTCGAATCCGGCTGGTGTGCATTTTTTTTTCCAACTGATATGCTTTACATCTGGCTGTGCCACAAGAACATCCCTCTTGATTTTATTATCTGTTCAAGGTACCTGCACCAAATAACTATATAGGTTCTTGTACAATTTAAAATAGATTTTGCAAACTAATATCATTCGATATAAAATCACGAGGAAGCTACTTCGAATTCCGCCCATATAGCCCCGACTTTTCTTTATCGTTTGTCGTATTATGTAAGATTCAAATCCGCTCCCAGATTAACGTACACTCTGTCCGGAAGCCGCGCCGCGGGGTCGGCACGTCCGACGCCGGCGCCGGACGTGATTTCCATACGTTATCCAACCGGGACGGGGATTTCCGTGGAAATCTGCGAACGTAACGTCCCGGCCCTTCTTATCCGCATTACGCCCGTCCCTGGCCAGAAGGGACGCGCCGGATTATTTACTTTTTTATTTCGAGCGGGCCGGAGCTGGATGCCTCGCGGCTAAAGGGTAAGATATGGAAATTGTCTGAGAAAAGAAGGCGATCCCGAACGGACGTTGGTGGAGAGTCGTTCGCTGGGGACACAAGCCAGTTGTCGAGCATTTCGTGAAACATACTTAGGTTTGTCTTCTCGTTCTATCATTTCTCTAGCAGCAGGATGTATGTCACAAATTGATTTTAAGGTTGAATTTGATTTTAAGGTTGACGGAAGGGTACGTACAAAATATTGCCGTGACAGGTCGTGGAAGTAATTAAAATTAAAGTTTGAATTTATAAAAGTAGAAAGCATCAATTTTAGTTGAAATGTGGAGAGGTGCAAATTTGCGAAGTCGGTGTTATTTTTTGTTATTTGTTTAAATTGTTAGTGGAGTGGGCATTTGGGCAAAATTTTTAAGTCGGTTTTAATTTTTTTAATTTTTTATTTCTTATTTTTTAGTGAATTATTAGGAATTATGGAAATCGGTCCAATATTAAATTCCATCCCCTATTTGCCCACCCTTAGGATTGAAATTTTTCTCTTCAAATTTAATTTCTCTTCAAATTTAAATGTGACCACCCCTAAGATAACCCCTTTGTAATAAAATAAGAATCATCCAAATCGGTCTAATATGAACTTTCATCCCCTATTTATCTACTCCTAGGGGTGGAATATTTTCTTCAAATTTAAATGGGACCATACCTAAGGTAAGTACCCCCTTTCCAATAAAGAAAGAATCAACGAAATCGGTCCAATATGAAATTTCATCCCCTATTTTCCACCCTTACGGATGGAATTTTTTCTTCAAATTTAAATGGGGTCACTCCTAAAGTAATCCCTTTCTAATAAAAAGAATCATCGGAATCGGTTCAATATGAAATTTCAACCCCTATTTGTCCACCCTTAGGGGTGGAATTTTTTCTTCAAAATTAAATGGGACCATTCTGTAGGTATACCCTTTCAAATAAAAAAGAATCGGTTTATAAATGACAGAGTTCTGAGGCAACAAACAAAAAAAAACATACAACCGAATTGATAACCTCCTCCTTTTTTGAAGTCGGTTAAAAAGCAATAACAACTCCACTAACAAATATCTTATAGATTTTGGATATAATCAAAAAGTAAACGAGCAGAATGATAGTTTACGGAAAACTGTAGGAAAATTGAAAAATCAAATGGAAAAGTATTTTCATTAATGTCATATACAAATTTACAGAACAGCACTGAAAATAAGTAACTGATGGTCCAAATGGTCCCCAAGTTGTAGTCTCTTTTGTGCAGTATAAGTATGCAGTATGCATAATCTAATATAATATCAATATAATAAAAAAACAATATTGCTAGACATAATATGATATAATATCAAAACAATATCATATAATAATTAAAATTTTTTGTCAAACCTGTGTTAAAACAAACAACTGTCAGATTCTATACCTATACCTGATTACAGCACCATTGCCAACGACCTACTTCATTTAGCAACTCAAAAATTATACACCTATTATACCTAGGGTATATTTCCCAAATAAGTACTTATGTTTATTATAGCGATTATTTCCCTCATACTGCTTGCATCCAATAAGATATCTCCTTCCATATATAAATCCAACTAATCATATGCCTTTGCTAGCGATAATTGCAATTGTGCATACCAAACCGGTAATACCACTTGTGCAATTATAACTTCGCTGTTTAGCAACCGCGAATCTGTTCGATACAAACACATGCTTCTTAAAATTTGTGTGGTTTACATTTATATAACTTAACTTTTACATTGCTAAATTGTTGTTATTAGACCTCCGTCTCCGTTTAAATTTATGACACACATTCAGAAAATAAACCAAGGCTAACAGGGTGTATAATCGCATTTGCCTTGGATATCCAAGCATCATGTTTGTTTCCTCGAACGCTACAGTCGCAGCTGTCAATAAACTCGTTCAAAATGAGTCGTTTTGAAAATGTAAACATAGAAAAAGTTAATACAGAAATTATTAAATCGTATTCGTGAAATAATCTCGACAAATACCACTCGTGCCGGAAATGTTTCTAAATAATTTTATTCTCAAGCGCTATTTTGGCCATTAGCAAAACCACTCGTACAAATTGGGCTTTTATTTTCAGAGATAAAATAAAAGACCAATTTATACTCGTGATCTTTCTAGGCAAAATAGCGCTTTCGAAAAAATTATCGATAAAATTTCCGGCACTTATGTGATATTACATATACGATATCAGTAACTTGTAATGTTCGGACCGTATCTACCTTTCAGCTTATCGATCCACGATCCACCCTACGATGATAAAAAATGGCCAACTGGGGATCGAAGTAAGAAAAAACAATTTGCAATAATGCGAACTCTTGTCGGGATCGTCTGTATCATATACCCAGAAAAAACATATAGGTACGCTCGGACAGAGCAACGATATTGAGAGGATTGAGATGATATCTGAGGTATTTGTCGGATACAAGTTTTTTGTACTTTACCTTTTTGCTACTTATGAGGGTCCCACGCTTTTGTAGGACTTTGACGTTTGATAGGAAAGTTATTTTGAGATGAAATTTCATACCGTGATTGACATAGATTTCCTAATCCTGAAAACTTTATAGGGTGTTTTACAACGTATCGGAAAATTTTTAGCCAGATTATGCACCACTAAATAATAATTACTCTATTTCTTAAAAATATATAAGAAGTATACCTACTTACAAGTTAACAAAAATATACTCTACTAATATTTACATGTACCTATATATGCCATTTTTTCGAAGAAGATAAGTGAAGCTCCCTAAACATTTTAAAAATTCTTCTAGATGTAAATATGTAGGTACCTACAGGGGGATCCACATACCATTTCAGCCCTCCTCTTTCGAGTTTAAGAAAAAAATTCAGAGATAAAAGTTTTAGAATTGGTGATGGGTTTTCCATGGTCTTATTGAAATTGATACAAGTTGGTTCATATTTTCATATTTTGCCTTGGACCGGAAATATAAACCCTAACTTTTTTTTCTGGATGACCACAAAATGATCGTTAACATTTTAGGAGCATTATTTTCATCATTCATGAAGTTTGAACGCCCAGTATTGTTAAAACGGCTGGAGGAAACATATGGCATGTATATATACCGTTGGATCGGAATGAAGGGTAGATTCCGAAAATTCAATAATAACGGGGTGTTCCATTAAAAACATAAATATAGTTTGTTCAGTTTTTATGGAACAGCCTGAATCAATTTCAACAAGATCGTGAAAAAGCCCACCAAAAATACTAAATATTTTATCTCCAAAAATTTTTATTTAACTCAAAAAATAAAGAAGTTAACTGTTATGTGCATCACCCTATACATACATCATTTTGTTTCAGGTACGTCTGCTTCACTTCGCAAGCTATAGTGACCTTTGAACGGTAAGTTTGAAAATATGAATTTACATTAAAATTTCTGATAAAATAATTTACAATGATTGATAATATGGGTAGAGTGTTCGGAGTACAAAATCTGTAATTTCTTTATTATTTATTACTACTACAATAAAATTTTGTTTTTTCACTAGTTTGATTCTCATCTCCGTTATTTAAGTCGGTTTATATCCCTCAGTTCTAGTTTTCTTCTAAATCGTCTTCCAAAGTAAGATAGATACCATATATATATATATATTCTATTTTATATGTTTAGATTGTGTTGCAATTTACCATTTCACATAGTATATAAGCATTAGCATCACATGGGTATCCATACCACTGATACGTCGTTGTGTTTACAATGCTCTGCATTCCAACGCAGTCTTGTGCAGGCACTGCTGTTGGTTCTGATTCTGCCCAATTTGTATAAATTACAAATTTTCCAGTTGACATCCAAAACCAATCAACTTCGTTCCCAAGTCTATTGGCTGATATCCACAAATATGTTGGGTCATCAGTACCTAAACCATAAAACATAAACGGCATAATATTATAATTTATGTAAATTAATAAATTAGTTTATTATTAATCACCTAATTTTGCTAGCTCGGCGTTAATAGCATCTGTCTCCGCTGCATTTTGTATAGTAGCAAGTTGCATTTCTTGGGCTCTACAGAATTGATAAGCTTGATGAAAATTTACCTTAAAATAGTGTTGGATACAATTCATTTGAATGGGTTATTATAAAAAGGATATATAATATTCCAAAAATATGGCGAATTAAAGTGCGAGATACCCATTTTATTAATATTTGTATCATCTTTCCGCTAAGCTTAAAAACGATAAAATTCCTGGCTCCCTTCATGTAATAATTTTGTTGACCGGAAAAAGAATAATATTTCAGTGATTGTTATCGTTATTCAAGGAATTGTAAAATTCGCGTCCTGTTTACAACTTCGGCGTTTCAGATTGGTTTGCAATCTCGTCGAGTGTTATTTCTCATAATGTTTGTTTCTTAAATAAACACTATTTCTTTATAAATACCATTTGGGGTGGAGAAAGGATAATATTCTTGTACTTATAAATACCAATAGCTACTTACCTAATAGGTATAGACCGTTCGTACTTTGGCATTAAATGCATTTTGTCAAAGTATACAATTGACCAATAGAAATGATTTTTTGTAAAACTATCGATTTTGCCGCAAAACAGTTCATTTTTATTTTCCAAAAGCAAGCTTCGCAGGAAAGTTATCCTATTTCCAATTCATATATTTTTTATAAATCATTAGATATAGGTACTTACAGTGCTCTTAGCTATAAAGTAAGTTTTGGATCCTGCTTTGAATTGGTGTGTAACTGTCTCTGTGTAACTGACTGCGAAAACGAGAATTTTAATTAGTTACCTTATACATATACCTATGTAGTTTATAAATTAATACTAAGAACTTTTGTTTCTCTTTTCCTATAAATATCGTGTTTCCTGATTAAAAAAAAACGAACAATAATTATGTCAAGAATAAGAGCAAATAGAAAAAGTTAAAAGAATTACTCTTGTAACAAGTAAAATCTTACGCAAAAGTTGTTCAAATCACACATGTAAATAAAATAAATGAAAACAAAAAAAAACAATAAAAAGGGAAAACGGTTCCAATGAATGAACATTGTTGTATGATATAGTTATTGTAATATCAACCAAATTAACGATGTTTTAAATACCTTGCAGTCCTATGAGTAAAACTAAAAATGTCGCTGATTTCAGTAGAACGTCCATTTTGTACACAAAAACCTATGTGAAACTAATGATCTAATTCAATGATGAGGGGGTTTTATAGATTTGTATTTGAATATCTCTTGATTATCAAGTTGTTTATTTTACAAACATATCGTTCAATTTTTGATAATGGAAACTATCGCTTTATAGAGATTCGTTCGAAATATGTAAACTATAATAATTAATTATATTAACCACTGATTATATACGTTTAATCTTCAGCGATATGTAAATACTATATTAGTATACTATAAGAGATGTTTGGTCTAAAGAAGGAAGAATTTTGGTGAAACTAAAAAGCTATTAGATGAGTAATATCTCGATGTCTCCATAAGGTAAATAATAGTATATTACATAGCGAGCGTTGTAAACAGCTTATTACGTATGAGTGGAAAAGTTACGCACGAGCCGCGCAGCGGCGAGTGCTGTAATTCCACGAGTATGTAATAAGCTTACAACTCGAGTTTTGTATTATAATTTTTCTTCGACGAAAGAAAAACTATTATAATAGATGATAAACTATAGGTACTTCTGATTCTCTGACAGGCAACAATTAGTATGTTGGTTAGTTGCTATGGTGACGCGGATGCCGCGCTAACAAGGCACCCGTTATAATTGCGTTTTAATTAAGAACAGATACGTAATTTTTTTTATTTACAACCATGTATGTAATGTTGACATTTCTGACTTTTTAGAAGTTTGAAAGTGTCAGTTTTTTTACTTTTACTCTCGAGATAAAGTTAACCTCGGCGCTTCGCACCTCGGTTAACTATTTAATCTCTCGACAGTAATGAAACACTTCCCACCTCGGTGTGTAATATACTATTATTACGTATCAGTAATTACGTGTCATTCATTACGTGTCAGTGTTCATAACAATGGACTTACTTATAACCTAAACCGTCACTTAATAGGTATGTTAGTAAAAAAAGACTTATTAATAGACAGTATTACGCCATTTGGAAATATAGTTTTAATCGACAATGTCAATTTAAAAGTACTTTACTTCACTAAGTTTAGTAGAGATTTATTTGATGAAATTGCCCTATAAAAACTGTAGATATAAAAAAGACATCACCCTTGGTTTACCGATGTTATAAAAACTATGGTAAAGCCATATTCCAAATTTACAAATGAGAAATCTTCACAAAACTGGGACTATTACAAGCGAATTAAGAATCATATATCATAGATAGATAGATATAGATAGATATAACATTTATTTTCATATGCGGTACTACATAGAAAATACGCCAAGTAAAATAACACACAAATAATGTAACACTGATTACAAACGAATAGTAGTAAGTATTGCTTAAATCTAAATTAAAAGTAATTCACATACACATAAAGTAAAATAACACACAAATAATAGGTATAACATTGATTACAAGCGAGTAGTAGATACCTCGTTGGGTAAGTAGGTATTGCTCAAATCTCAATTAAAAGTAATTCGTATATACTTAACAAAAAAGAAAAAGAGAAACAAAACAAAAAAAAATGCATTATCAATATGAGTGTAAAGGAGACCAGGCTCAACGAAGTTAGGTGGAGTTCAGAAATTCGGCAATGTTGTAAGGGCAAGCCAAGACCAGGAAATTCTTTAATCTCACTTTGAAAATCTCATTGGACCTTGCCGATTTTATAAAGTCTGGAAGTCTGTTATATAGGACACAACCATTGTAATGAGCTCCCCTTTCGTACAGTGCTGAGGTATGTAAGTTACAGGTAAGGAGGTCTTTGTGCCTTGTTCTATAATTATGACCAACTATATTATGGTTATATAAATATATATGTGTTCGAACGAAGCACATTAGCTCATAAATGTACACCGAAACAGCTGTCAATATTTTATTACTCCGAAAGGCCTCCCTGCAACTGTCTCTATAACCTAGGTTAAAAATGATTCGTATTGCGTATTTTTGAATCACAAATATTCGCTGGAACTCCTTTGCAAGGCCCCACAGTATTATGCCTTGGCGTAGAATCGAATGGAAACTCGCAAAATAAAGCGTTCTAAGCACCTCTCCGCTACAATGGGTCGACAAAAAACGCAAGCCATAACATGCAGAACTAAGCCTGCCAGCCAAGTAATCGATGTGCTCTGACCATTCCAACCTCTCATCCAAATATATCCCAAGAAGTTTAAAGGAAGGGGCAGGACCAACAACGAGCCCTCCGATTGAGAGGTCCCCGCTCCAGTCCAGACCAGGTCTAGTTGAGCGGAAAATCATACACGCAGTTTTATCTGTATTCACAGTCAGCTTGTTTTTGTTCATCCATTTAGCTATTGCAGAAAAAACATTATCAGCTGTAGTTTCAGCAGTTCTGTGGTCAGTGGCTCTAAAAATGAAACTTGTGTCATCCGCATATGATAAGAGCGAACCTTGACAGGAAGAGAGCGCTTTGCAAAGGTCGTTTGTAAATAAAGTAAACAATTGTGGACCAAGTATTGAGCCTTGTGGAACACCGAAAGGTACATTTCGTACTTTTCGTACATCAATGCTATCAAAATGTGAATATTTAGAATTTTGCGTCAATATCGACAAAAGTGATAGCAAATTAATGTGGAAGAACTTGAGTGATATGGAAATTTACCAGAAAACCGGACAAATGGGCTATTCCTGAGCACTTGGACTTATCTAATTAGAGCGCTTGGACTTATCTAATTACATAGATATAGGTATAATTTCTTTTTGCAGTTTTGGCGTCATGAAGCGCCAGAATAAGACCTTATAAACCATTGTTCCATATGACATCATAATGTCCATAAAATCTAAGGTCGTAGGACTGGATCAAGGACTTTTTAAAATAAGGGGACCCAGCATTATACTTTCCAAAGTGAGGCCTATTCTCTCATCATTCTAATGTATCAGTGATGCCAAGTATGCCATTTTATTGGAGAATCTATGAATATAACAGGTACTTTGATTGTTAGTAAAAATTAATAATAGTTTCCATGATTTCTAAAAATTAGACTTGACAATGTTGTGTCTATATTTACAGAATATGGCAACTGTCAAATAATAGTTATTTATGTACCAAGGCCCTGAAGTTCAACTTTTTATGACTCATGTGGAGTTTAGTTGCTGAGGCCTCTGGCCGAGGCAAATAAACCACATGAGTCATAAAAAGAACTTCAGTGCCGAGGTACATATTATATTTTTCTTGAAATCGGAAAAAAAATGTTTTATTAGGCAAGAAAATAATAATAAGGGATCACCCGTCCACGAACCGACTACGCGCGGCGTTACTTGACTTTACCGATCGCTCTTCCTAGGACAAGTATATTGATGTACGGCACCTTCTGACAGAAAAACCAAACTGCTGCTTCTTGTGCAGCCTACACAACAAATCTATTGATTTTCAAATTTACTAAAATATGTATACTGAAGGATTGCGCTTCTATAGGAAACAATTTCGCAATGTGTACGAAAAGTTAAATGAGCCTTTATCGGCCGGGTTTTGAATATTTGGTCACTTTTGACGAGCGATTTCTCCGCGTCTGACGTTTGATGTTTACATCTCACCAAGGCCTACTTATTGAAAAAATCGTACAATAATGGGCTACATTATTGTACGATTTCTGTGCTTTTAATGACGATTTTGGGACATTTTAATGCCGATTTCAAGAAAAACAAATTTATTGTATAGTTGAAATTCTTTAATTGGCACATCTGAGTAGGTATCTGAAAGTTAGAAAACTTACAAATTGTGAATTATGATGGGAAATTTTTTGCCTCCTTTAATGGCACTATCTATCTATCTATCTATCACATAAAACCTGATGGCAGTTGGACACTGGCATATAACATAACCTTGTACCAGCCCACTTATGTGGTCTCCTTGGCGTATACAGAAAACAAACTTCCCCTCAAGGCTTCACTTTTCCTATGTGATAGACTGTGAAATGCTGGGTCCCCTTATTTTAAAGAGTCCCTGGACTGGATGAAATAAGTATTGATATGTCGAAGGTGTGTTGTCCATATATATTAAACTGTTAATTCTAGTTAACATTTACTGTTCCATATTTTTTAGGTCTTTTACTTACAATATATACTCAATATACAACTTAATTGCTTCTGGGGTACTCCTAGTTTGGAGTATTGTGAGGGTGAGAATTATTATTATTATTACTTCTTTCTTGAACACATATACCTAAAGTTGGGCAAATTGGACGATTCTTACGAAATACTTATTTGCTGGCTGTTATAATAATTGAAAACTGCTTATATTCTCTTATGTGGTATAGTTTTAATTTTAATTCGTATTAATTCGGTCCTTACTTTGTTTTTTTCTTATCATCATTATTTTTTTATTCTATTATAGCTAAGATCTTTATCGCACATCCGTTCAAGAAATCAACAATATCGAACAATAATTGCATAATTCAAGTGGCAGTTCGCAGTTTTCAAGTATCTAAGGTAGTTTCCATTAAAGCACTTCGGGTATGTAGGGTACTGCTATAAATAAATAATTCGGTGACTTTTAAAAATAAGATTATATCCATGTAAATAAAGTACTTTGAAACTGTACGCATAAAATCAAAGTCTTCAGAAGAGTATTTAAAGGACGATTGCCGTATTGTACAAAAATAATCATCGACTATGTGCGAAATTATCGGCCTATATCTATTTTGTCGAACTTTGCCAAGGTTTTTGAAGTCGTTTTGTATAACAGAATTTATCCATCTGTACGCAATGTCCTTTCCCCACATCAACATGGATTTCTGTCAAAGAGATCCACTGTCACGAATTTAACATGCTTCACTCAATTTGTAGCGAGCCGTCTTGACAAACAAAAGCAAGTTGATGTAATATACACTGATTTTGCGAAAGCGTTCGATAGACTTGATCATGGTATACTCATAGAGAAGATTAATATGTATGGTCTTAATTCCTCTGCATTGGCCTTATTGTGCAATTACCTTGATCAGCGTAAACAGTCTGTTTTCTATAACGGATTTCACTCGTTTGAATATACTCCAAAATCAGGTGTCCACAGGGCTCGAATCTGGGACCCTTATTGTTTCTCTTGTTTGTTGATGATATTGCGAACTCGCTCAGTTGTGGTAGAGTGCTATTTGCTGATGATCTAAAATTATATGCCGAGGTTAATACCATTGAGGATTGCATACACTTACAGCTTGATCTTGATCGTATTCATCAGTGGTGCAACGAAAACCGGCTTCACTTGAATATTGCTAAATGTAAAGTCTTGAGCTATACTAAAAAACAATCGACTTTGGCACACAACTATAGTGTTTCCGGATGTGCTCTTTCTCGTTGCGATTCAGTGAAGGATTTAGGTGTCATTTTTGACTCAAAGTTGTCGTTTGTCGACCATATTTCATGGAAGGTTACCCAGGCCTCTAAGGCATATGGCTTCATAGTAAGAAATTGTCGTACTTTCACACAATTCAGTCCTTTGTTAGTCTTGTTCTCAGCTTTTGTTCGCTCTAAACTTGAATATGCCTCAATCATATGGTGTCCATTTTATAGATGCCATAAAGTAGCCATTGAACGCGTACAGAAAAAGTTTCTAAAATTTTTGGCTTTTAGGGTAGACGGAATATATCCCGCGATGGGTACTCCATATGTTGAGCTAACAACTAGGTTTCAGATTCAGTCCTTAGACTTGAGAAGGAAATGTGCAGCACTGAAGTTTTTGCATAAGATTCTGCATAACGAGATAGATGCATGTGATCTCGTCTCTCAAATTAATTTTTATGTTCCATCTATCATTAGAACTCGCAACTCAAACACTTTTTATTGTGATAGAGCGAGAACAAATTTATTTTTTAGAACACCTTTGTTTTTAATGTGTGATAACTTTAATAAGCTGAGTGAACACTGTGATATTAATTTTCATAATCTGAATGTAATTCTAAGAGAGGCTGCTGATAATTTAGACAACTTCACTTTTTAAACTTTTTCTGTGTTCTGTGTATACACCATAATTATTTGCCTTTTTTCACTGTAATGTTTTGTCACTTATATCCGGGTTTTTATATTACTTTTTTATATTGCTTCTTTATCCTGCTTTCTTTATGTAGTCTTTTATGTATAGTTTATTAGTACCTAATATGCATATGTGATTATCTTACTCTTTATTATATACTTGTCCTGTAAATGGGGGTTACCTGTTGGGCAATAAATGCTATATTATTATTATTATTATTATTATATCGACTTAGCCAAAAGGCATTCGCACTCCCTCTACGGGGAACATTCACTCAGATCCCGGGCATCCCGGATACCAAAAGGATCTGGCTCGGACGAGACCCTTGCCATGTTATCGGGCCCTAGGTGACATTGATGTTCTTGGACGATCCTGCATTCCCCATGAATTTCCTGACGGTTCGGGCTGTCGCAAGTAGTACCGCTTTCTGCATGGACCTGTAAAGACTATCAGTTAGATTCAGCTCCTTGATGTTTCTCAGCAAACTTTTTGGTATAACACCAGTTGTTGACATGATGATTGGAATCGTCTGGACGTTCTCCATTTCCCATTGCCTTCTAATTCGTTCTTCTAAGTCTCTGTACTTCGCGATCTTCTCGACTTGCTTCACACGCAGGTTGTTGTTGTTCGGGATGGCCACATCAATCAGAGTTGTCTTCCTAGAAATTTTATCAACTATTATAAGGTCCGGTCTGTTATGGGCAACTCGTTGATCAGTCAGAAATGTACGATCCCAGTACATCTTGTAGTTGCTGTTCTCAAGAACAGGCTCAGGTGTGTAGTTGTAATATGGGACCCTTTCTGTCTGCACAAGCAGCAGCTTTTCCGCCAGTTCCCGGTGCAAGATCTTGGCAACCGAATCGTGTCGTTCCTTATATTCCGTTGATGCGAACATCTGACATCCTCCTGTTATGTGCTGGATTGTTTCTGAAGTTGGGCACCCGTATCTGCATCTGTCATCCACTACCGATGCATCTCCTACAATGAATTTTAGGTAGTTGCGAGTTGGTATAACCTGATCTTGTATGGCCAGTAGGAAGCCTTCCGTCTCGGGGAACATTCGTCCCGAGGTCAGCCAATAGTTCGACGCTAACTTGTCGACATGTTCCTGGTTAACCTCATTAGGATGTCTCCCGTGCAGCGGCTTCCCCAACCACCTCTGTAGTTTATCGTTGTCGGTTCGGTGGTGATTTTGACGCTCGTGTTCCGTCAGACGTAGCGGTGTTGAGACGTCTGCTCCGCATATAGCCCTATGTAGTGTGGAGCTGTTGGCCTGCCTGTAGAAATAATTACGCAGATTTAATATTTGTTGGTCCAATTGCTTGCTGAGATCTGCCAATCCTCTTCCTCCTAGTTGACGTGGCAGAGTTGTTCTTTCTACGGCGCTACGGGGATGATGTTTATGAGCTTTTGTCAGTAGTGTCCTAACTTTTCGTTGCAGGTTGTTGATGTCCGTGTTGGTCCAATTCACTATTCCGAACGAATAGCTGAGTACAGAGCACGCATACGTGTTCAGGGCCTTAAACAAATTCCTGCTGTTAAGATCAGTTCGCACTACTTGTCTTACTCTCTTGATGAATTCATTCGTTAAATCAGTCTTCATTGTTCGATGGTCTATCCTTTGAGCTTGTTTCATCCCGAGATACTTGTATGTATCTCCCTTGCTCATTGCTTCGATCTCCTGGCCGTCCTGCATCTCGTGTGCGCTTTGTTCGAGCTTTCCCCGGATGATATTAAGGGTGCGGCACTTGTCCAGTCCAAACAGCATTCCGATGTCCCTGGAGAACTCCTCTACAATTTTAAGCATTTGCGTTAGTTGGTTTTTGGTTGCGGCGATCAGTTTTAAATCATCCATATATAATAGGTGATTCAACTTGATCGCTTCTGCGTTGTTGCTTTTGATAGCGAAGCCATATTTTGTAGAGTTCAACCGATGTGATAGAGGGTTCATCGCCATGCAGAACCACAGTGGACTGAGTGAATCTCCTTGGAAAATCCCTCTTCGGATGTTGATTGTGTCGGTCTCGATGTTACTGTCTGCGGTTCTGAGTTGTATCTTAGTGCGCCAGGTTGTCATAACGTGTTCTAAAAAGGAAACTGTATGATGATCTATTTTATACAGCTTTAAGATACCTGTGAGCCAGTCGTGAGGTACGGAATCAAATGCTTTTTTGTAGTCCACATAAGCCATGTGGAGGTTTCGTTGCTTGGAATGAGCCTGGTTGCAGATGACAGAGTCTATGATGAGTTGCTCTTTGCATCCCATTGCGCCCTTCGAGCAGCCCTTCTGCTGCATTGCAATGATGTTGTTCCGCTCGCAGTGAGCATATTCGCTGCGTAAGGCAAGATGTGATTATCTTGTAAAGCGTAGGCAAGCAGGTTATTGGGCGGTACTTGGCAGGGTTATCCGTATTCCGCTGGTCTTTTGGTAACAGGTAAGTTGCACCCTGTGTAAGAAACAATGGCATTTTCAGAGGGTCGAGCAAGACTTCATTAATTAAGGTAGTTATTTGTTCATGCGTGCACCACAACTTCTTAATCCAATAATTTTGGAGATGATCTGGACCTGGTGCCTTCCAGTTGTGGGAATTCTTGATGACATCGGAGACCTCAGCGGTTGTGAATTGCTCGTGTTGCATCTGGCTATAGTTCCGGCCCATCTCGCGTTCTTCGCTGATCCAGCTTGCACTGACATTGTATGGACCTGGTGTGGCAAGTTGATTTCTCCAGAAACCGTCGACCTGTTCTCTGCTAGGATAACTCGCATTTGTGGCATCGGCGCTAGAATTAAAAGCACGGTAGAAACCCTTTTCTGATCGTTCAAAGAGTTTATTGTCTCGTTTCATGTTGTTACTAGCCTTGTATCTCCTCAGACGCCCTGCGAAAACAGAAAGTTTTTGTTTTAATGTGTCAAGACATTGTTGAGCAGTGATGTTCGCGGGGTCATGCCGAGAATGCATTTGGGTGCGGCTCATTACTGCCTGCACCGCCCTCTGGATCCTTCTAGTTCTAACTCCTCTGATATATTCCGTCACTTGTCCTATGTCTTTACGGAGACTCTCGATCTTCCGATTTAGTCGCATTTCCCATTGAGCCATTCGTGGTTCTGGTCTTGCACGATTCAACTCTTGGGCCGTTCGGATCTTGGCACCCATTACAGTGATGACTGCCGTTGCGGCACAGTAGATTAACATGTGCATACGTTCTAATGTTGGTGTCACGATCGCAAGTTTCCTGGAAGAATTTAATCTTGGTAGCGGTGGCCTGCTAAGTGGGTCTGTGCCTTCGTATCGCAATACTGCCTGTCTCATATGTGTGTCCAAGCCTTCAAAATGTTCTTCGTTAACCCGTTCCAGACTCTCGGTTGTTGGTTCTACCGTTTCGGCTTCTAGTTGTTGTCCAGGCTCTTGAAGTTCCCCATTGTTGTTGTTGTCATCTATGTCTATGTGTTCGCCGTGGATCTCTAGCTCAACTTCCCGTTTGATAGCGTTAAGTCGCGTTTCTGGAATTCGGTTATTTCTTAGAATAGTTCGATACTGATCTGACACTCTTTGATCAGACACTTGCATGTGTGGAAACTCCCTGCAGAACTCGGCATGCAGTTGTTGTCGGTAGCCGATAATCTCTTGTCCTAAGTTTGTCACCCTGTAGAAAATACGCATAATCGATTCATTCATGGACACAGTCCATTTCATGCGTCGTCGTTGTAATCCCGCCTCTGTGAACGCTGGCTGAAGTTCCCGCGCAGCACCTTCGGTGGGTGGAACCCTAGTTCTCGTTTGGCTCCCATGTTGTAGATGTTCGTGTTGTTGTTGGGCTGTAGCTGTTTGTGCAACAGGGGCCCGCCTCATCAGCGCCCTGTCACCGACGTCCCGCTCGCTGTCATGCCCTGCGCCGGCTCCAGACATTATTATTATTATTATTATGCAGGACGTTGAATAAAAATAGATTAATATGTTAAACACCTACAGTTAAACCTACAAATAGAAACCTTTTTATATTTTCCTTATTATGCATAATACATAAACATAATTTTGATAAAAATTCAAGAGGCAAAATTGTCCAAGCGATAATAAAATAAAGGGTCTTCTCAATTTGGAACAATTATATTTTCTACTTTTCGTACTATTAACAAAAATGTATAGACAAATTTTACGTAACATAGTATTACTGATATAACATATTAAAAACAACATAGTCTCTATTAATAAAAAATAAGTGCACATGCCTTAATTTAAGAAGCGATGATTGTTTTTGAAAAAAAAAAATCAATTTAAATATTTTATTAAGTAGCATTTTGCAGTACTTATACCTCGAAATTTGTATCCTATGCACCCATTATTGCGGCGATTACTCTATCTACTAATACTAATCAATATCGGCCAAGCGCAGATTATTTTCTTTTAGGCGGGAAATTCAAAATAAAACCCAATAATCTAGTGGCATTTTCGCCAACATTTAAAATGGTCGGCTCTCCGTTAAAACCAAATGGATATTTTCTCAATACAGCTTGTAGAAACACAATGACTAAGCAAAATTTAAATCAGTTACTGCTCTATGACCGTGACGTCATCTCCCTAGCCGGAATTTGAGTAATTAATTTTCCTTGGGGAAAAAATCGGATCTACAGGGTGATTCAGTTTTAATCTGCAACACTTCAACAGGTGATAGAAAACCAAAAAATAACCGCACTTTCTTCTATAAACTATATCATTTTAAGGCCTTATAAAAAAGTTACAGGGTGTTAAATTTGCAAGAAATATGTGGAATTTATTGAATATTTTTCAAACTAGTTGAGATATTTAAGTCATATTTGGTACACGTTATAACGGCATGGGTTAGCATAAAACCTGTTGATATCAAACATCTTGAACAACCAGTGGCGTAGAAATGGGTAATTAGTATAATTTATTTTAGAAAAAAAAATAGAACCACCTTGTATAGCAATAAAATCTATTCAATTTCTTATGTAAATTTTAATTGTAAACAAAAACGTTTTCTTAGCATTTTTTCATATGTGTCATGGTTTCATAGCAAATTTGATTTTTTCGTATTATTTCGTGGTACTTCTGAAAAATTAACTTAAAACTTTTCTTCATAAGTAACACTCAAAGTAGAAAAAATGTGTTTTTTACTTTAAATACAGTAACTTTTCCCAGTAAACTTACCCATTCAAGGTTTTACTTTTCAAGATACAGAGCGTAACATTAATTGTATCTTCCTTAAATGTTTTAGACCCTGTATCTTCAAAAGTATAGCCTTAAATAGGTGGGTTTATTGGAAAAAGTTACTTTATTTCAGGTAGCAAACACATTATTTCTACTTTAAGTGTTACTTATGGAGCAAATTTTTTAGATACATTTTCAGAAATACCCCGAAATAATAAAAAAAATCAAATTTGTCACATAACTATGACACATGCGAAAAATTACCAAGAGGGCATTTTTATTTACAATTAAAATTTACATAAGAAATTGAATACATTTTATTGCTATACAAGGTAGTTCTATTTTTTTTTCTAAAATAAATTATACTTATTACCCATTTCTACGCTACTGGTTGTTCAAGATGTTTGATATTAACAGGTTTTATGCTAACCCATGCCGTTATAACGTGTACCAAATATGACTTAAATATCTCAACTAGTTTGTAAAATATTCAATAAATTCCACATATTTCTTGCAATTTTAACACCCTGTAACTATTTTATAAGGCCTTAAAATGGTATAGTTTATACAAGAAAGTGCGGTTATTTTTTGGTTTTCTATCACCTGTTGAAGTGTTGCAGATTAAAACTGAATCACCCTGTACATTAAAAAAATCATGAAAAGGACCTATTTAACAAAACACAAAGGCAATCGCATTTGAAAGTGAATTTCTGGCCCTGCGAACGTCCTTCTTTCTTCCAAATTTTATCGTGCTCTCGTAGGTGCCGAAATCTAAGAGTCCGGGAACGCAGCCAACCCCGTTGTTATCGACCTAGCGGGTTTAAGAGTGTGCCAGATCCCTCGGCCGCGTCTACGCCAGATTCCCCGATATTTACGACTGATTAGGCCCGGCGGAACAGCCTCAATCTTTATTCCATTATGCGCCGGCCGAAGGATAAGAGGCCCGTTATCGGGCCCGCGGAAGGGCCCCATCAGGATTTATGCGAGAGCCGGCCCTGCGTGAGTGCGTGCCTGGTAAGGCTTCGATTTGTTGGCGGGCAAATTGGGAAGTATGACCAGAGCTGGGAAGGATCGCGCCAAAAGAGATCTAGATCATAGATCAGATCGTTTTTCAAAAAAGATCTAAGATCGTTTAAAAATAGATCTTTTAAAACAAAAACGATCTTAGACCAAAGATCGTCTAAAAATGATCTATTTAAACAAGATCAATCGATCTAAGATCTTTTGAACGATCTAAGATCTTCTAAATGATTTAAGATCTTCCAAATGATCTAAGATCTTTGAACAAAATTCATGATATTATACAGGGTGAGTTTCCCCACTATATGGGGATCTCGGAAACTAGCAGAGATAGAACAAAGGTTAAATGGGGAAAGAATTGCAGTTTTGAATGCTCAATCTAATTCCCCTTTTGGATTTTTAAAAAAGTTCATGGCTCACTAGATATTTTGAAAAGAGCGATTTTTGCTATTTCATCAGATCTCAGTAGCTCCGTTATTTCCGATTATACAGAAAAACTGCAGAGACAAAAATTGTAGATAATTTTGGGCTTAATAAGATAGTCTAATCAATTTTTTTATGTTGTTTGTGATTTTTAAGATATGACATTAACTTGTGTTTTTTAAAATGTAAATCACACTTGGCTGTGGCCCTATAAAATCGGCCATTTTTTGAGCTTTCCAAATTTGTAATACTCGGCATAGTTATTATAAAAAATAAAAGAGCTATATGGCTAATTTTCTGATTTTTTTAAATTTTCACATAGTCAGCCATGGATTTTATTCATAATTACGTTCTATTTTATAATTAGACATACCTCAAACTTTCTAATTTTAGCTGGTTACAAAATGTAACAAAATAAAACAAAAATTAAAAAACTCAAAATCCAATTATTATTATTTTAAAAGGTCACGTTTTAAATTAAAAAAGGTGTTCAAACAATCCACCATTATTATTTAAGCAAATATTGCATCTTTTTAAAACTGAATTTGTCGCCTTTCTTAGAGAGCGCTTGTCAATAGTGGCAATAATTGCTTCTAAGACAGCTGCTCTTAATTCAACAATTGTCTCATACTTTATTTTGTACTGTTCCCCACAAAAAGAAATCCAAAACAGACAAATCGGGGGATCGGGGCTGCCAGGAAATAGGTCTATTTCTCCCTATTCAACTATTTGAATAGAGCTGATCTAAGTAATTTCTTACGGGCAAATAATTATGTGGTGGAGCTCCATCATGTTAATTTTTGTTTTATTTCGTTACATATTGTTACCAGCTAAAAATAAAATATTTGAAAGTTTGAAGTAAGTCTTATTATAAAATAGAACGTAATTACAAAAATATTCCATGGCAAATCAGTAAATTAGCCATAGCTATTTTATTTTTTATAATAACTATGCCGAGTATTAAATTTTTGGAAAGCTCAAAAAATGGCCGATTTGATAAGGCCACAGCCAACTATGATTTACATTTCATATCTCAAAAATAACAAACAACATAAAAAATTGGATAAGATTATCTTATTACGCCCAAAATTATCTACAATTTTTGTCTCTACAGTTTTTCTGTATAATCAGAAATAACGGAGCTACAGAGATCTGATAAAATAGCAAAAAATCACTCTTTTCGAAATATCTAGTGAGCCATGAACTTTTTTAAAAATCCAAAAGGGGTATTAGATTGAGCATTCGAAACTGCAATTCTTTTCCGATTTAACCTTTGTTCTAGCTCTGCTAGTTTCCGAGATCCCCATAGTGGGCATCGAAAAAAACTCACCCTGTATAGTTAATAGATACAGATGTATATAAATACTTTTCCTAATTTTGACATAGTATAAAGTGACATCTTTCAAAACCTGAGCAAGTAATGATACGTCCAGTTTTATACGTAACTAGTTGTGTAAAGTGAAATTTTACGTAACTAGTTAAGTAGGTATCGGTACGGTTGTGCAGACCCCCTCCACTTTCCTCCTAGGCCCCGCCCCCTTTCCTGGTGGCCAATCGTAGCGCTGTAACCTCTGGCGCGCGCTCTGACGTTATCCCATGGCGCCAAATTCAAAATTCTGAAAATAAAAAAACCACCAGGGTTCGAACCTGCGACCATCGATTTACAAAGTCGACGCTTTTCCAACTGAGCCAACCGACGCATTTGAAAATATTACTTTAAAATGGTGTAAACTAGAATCTCGGTCACAGAATTAAGTACAGGGTGCCTCAAAAGCAACTGACAAAAATGTATACAGGGATCAGAGGTGAAAATTTAGTACAACTGGATGAGCGAGTATAATATCATTACCATACCAAGTTATTATTGGAAGTCGCACAAAAATCTATAATACCAGTTCAAGAGAAATCGGGCACTGCATGACAGAAACGGACTTTATTTCCAAAACGTCGTTTTAAATTATAAATTGGTATGCCTTTTCCCTCGACAAATATCCATTTAATATTTGAAAACTCGACGAGTCCTCCCCTGTATCCCCAATATACCTTTCGCTACTCCACGTGAATACTCCAGGGGGTACAACTGCATATGATTTGAATAAAATGCCCAAATAAAGTGCGGCCTCGGAGACGAAGGAGGCATTTGGATTCTCTTTTGAGCGAAATCGATAAAAATACTCGCATTGTCGTAAGCCGATAACATTTTAGAGAAGTTATGTATAAGATATAAGCAACTGATGTGTTTACATAAAATATGTTTTAAATTTTGTGATTTCCGATTATGTTATTCTACAGTGTTATTGGTGGAGATGTAAGGTAGGTAGTAAATTTAATCCTATACCTATGCATTATGCAAAACTCAATTTTTTAAAATATTTTTGACAACTTTTATTTAAAATTTTCCTATGATCTAAATGTTTCCGGATTTATTTCATTCCAAACATAAGACCATAGTGTTGAGCAAGTAATCCAGTTGAAAAGTTTTAAAAAAAGTTCTGTACATTTTTTTGTCTACTAAGAAAAATTGAAATATGTCAAAAACTATTGAGTTTTGCAGAATGGATATTAGGATTAAATTTACTCCTTACCTCCTCCCCTATCACATCTCCAAAGGAATGAATCGAATTAAATAACCCTGTATATTATTAGTAATATGTACCATTATACAGGGTGGCATATGTATTATAAGTGGCTCACTCAAAATATCTCGGCTATTTTTTAGCCCTTCCAGGTGGCCTTCTTTTGTTATGAAGAAAATCATTGTTATCCATGGCTATCTACGAAAACTATGACCAAAAATCGGAAAATTTTTTAACTGCTGCAACTTTTTCATTTTTTGAAATATAGCAAACAGTTGAACATGAAAATTGTTTGCAAAAACCGACAGAATTTACGTATGACATTAGTTTTGATTTGTGGATTAGGTACGTTAAAGTTTGGACTATCTTGCCCTCGAAAATTAAATTATCTGCAAAAATATTTAATTATGTGTGTTTTGTAAAGCAAAATGTCCCATTCAATTTGAAGTGTCACACTTGCCCGTTTGTTCTGTATTTACTTTAAAAAAGGAAAAATATTGGTAATAATATTTGTTGTTGACATAAGATGATGAAAATTGACATAACATCATGAAAATAAATATATACAATGATAGCGAATGACGTTAGTAATGACATCTCTGTTGGAATTTTTCAAATGGTGTTACCTAAACAGGTGAGTTTACTCAACATCTCCGCAAAATGTGTAATACAAAAAAATTAGAATATTTGAAATGTGCAGCAGCTGAAATAATAGAGATGCTGAAAGGTTAAATGTGCGGTGTTATTTGATGTGAAAAGTATAGGTGTGAATACTAGGTATTCACTGATTTATTGTATTGTAATATTAGGTACGACATTTTATTATTTCATTTGTAGGATACCTGATATGTATGTTATATAGAATATATTAAGTATTTTTAATTTATTTTCATAACAGACAATAATGTCTACGAATTTCGCATTTTTTTATTATTTAAAATAACAATTCTAGATTAGCTATTCGACATTCGATGAAGTACATAAAATTAAGCCGTTTTATTTTCAAAATTTGAAAGCCTATTATGCCTACTTTAATTTAACGTCATAATCGATTATTTATTTTCTTGGGTCACTAGAAGTTTTGCTAATCACAAATATTACAAATAATTTTTCTTATAGTTTCTTATAGTAAATACAGAACAAACTCTCAAGTGCGACATATCAAATTAAATGGGATATTTTGCTTTATAAAAGATGTCATATCTAATATTTCAAAATACAATAATTGTATTCTCAAAGTTATTGTATACAATTTTCATATTACAATTTTTTCTGTACTTACCTCTAGAAATAAAAAAGTTAAGCGGTTTAAAAATTTGTTTTTATTTTTATTTTTGGCCATAGCTTTCCTAGGATGCTGTGGAAAGCACTTACATCATGAAAAAAGAAGGCTGCTCGGAAGAGCTATCGATCGCACCCGCCAAAAAAATAGCAGAGATATTTTGACTTAAACACTTATTACAAGCCATCCTGTACCTATATTCACAATCATATTATAGATTTTGTAAAAATATTCATAGAGAAAGTAGTAGTAGTTCATTATTATTTTCATTGAAAGGATTGTAAATATTTCATCAAAGTATCAAAATTTATGAAAACCGTATAATGCGCTGGCGCTGCAGTCTCCGAACTCCAAAATTAACATTGTTGCCTCTAATGCCCATTACAAATTATGAATCCGAGATAAAGTTTAATTCCCCCTCGGAATTAGCATATAAAATCCGCGTAATCTCATCGCTTGCAGATGAAATTTTTAATTAGATCCCCAAATAAGGTAATCACGCTAAGGAGGCTGGCAATAAACCCCAACTTAATAATCTCGCGATGTTAGTTTTGCGGGAGTTTGTCGAAGTTTGCGTCGCATCGGCTTAGATACGGCGCCTGACCTGGCGCCCTTCTGCCACTGGAAAATGAGACGGGAGTATTAATGGATGGAAATGGCGGATTGGCAGATGTATGGGGACTGGAGAGACGTCGACGCTTTAACCCACATTCGGGGCCTTATTTGAATTGGAGATCATATTCGGGGCTTCCGATATCCGCCACGAGCCGAATCTGGGCGCCCTGCAGTTATGAATCTGTTTGTATTAGCTATTAGACCGGGAGATAGTGACAGATTTTTGGACGTGATTTTACTCAGTACCTATGCCTTGCAAAGGTCATTATGTGGCACATATTCTCACAATAATAAGGTATGAATCAGAGAGTCATCCTGGGTTCTTCATGTGGAAAACTGAGTTTTCAATTATTCGAAAAATATGCGTTTTGATATGATTTTATACAGGCTGCCATGTTTTTTATAATGAAGTTCAAATAGAAAATTCCTCGGAAAACCATAGGCATACCGTTAGGGTGGGTCCAAAGGGCTATTATTGCCACGTGATCTTGTATTTTTATAATTAATTTTTCCACGTTTCTGAACAGGCTGCCAATGAGAAGTATGCAAATTCTTATTATGAAAATGCTGAAAAAAGGATGGCATACCTTTCGCGCATGTCCAAGTACTGTTTAAATTGAATGTTATTTAATCATTTAAACGAGTTATTATAATTATTTATCAGTAGTGGGTATTTTATAAAGACAATCAATAAGAACAAATAATTATTTTGCTTATTAACTACATACATCGTCTGTTGTTTTCCTATTAGTTTTCCAAAATAAGGCATGTCTAGGGAATGAACCTGATCACACTAGAAGCGATGAGTGAAGAAGCTAATGCCAAACAAATTCTGGGGGCCCTGGATAAAGAAATAGAACTGCATAGGACAAGTAATTAACATGGCTCAAAGATAGAGCTTATTCCGGAAACGAGAAGAATCGGTCGCATGAACAAATAAACAATTATGATAATTTAGAGAAACCTGTACAGGGTGTCCCATGAACGCTTTTGTGCATTAAATTTTTCTCAAAAGTCGAGTGTACATTCACTTTGGGTTGAGACTATTTCGTATTTTTCGAAATATTCGCCGATTTAAAAAAAAACCGCCTTTAGTAGGTACCCGAAGAGCTCTACATTTTGAACTATAATTTTTTGAAATATTCCTATTCCTGTTATTAAAAGAGGATACCAAAAAATCATATTATCTAGGCGATTTTTAAAGAATGAAATTGATAGTGCCTTCGAATCGGCCATAGTTCAAAACTCTTGGTACAAAATTTCAATACAATACAAGTTATACACCAAATTTAATGGGGCCAAAGTTAGAAAAATTGTTTTTTTCCGGAGTACACTATATAAGCTGGACATATTTTGGTTATCTTTTTTGAGAATCGATAAATATTTGTATACAGTGTACCTACATAGTATAGCCAATGTAGCTCATATAGCGTGTTCGTAAAAATAATTCAAATTTTAAGAAAAATAATTTATGTAAGAAATATATAAGGAAAAAAACGGGGTTTTACATTAGGCGCTAAGCGCCTATCTAACTGTCGAATATGTGGACGATACGTTTTTGTTTTCATGGCATTCATGATACGCTGATTTGATTTATGTGTTTCAATTTGTTGAATAAAACAGAATGAATTAATTATTATTTTATTTTATTAAGTTATTTTATAATTAGAGTAGTTATATAACGCATTTAATAACATTATTTGTTAACGATGGCAAAAAATTATATGATATGTACATCGGATTCCTAATATGAGACACCCCAGTGTTCCTAATATGAGATATCTTATATAAGGAGACTCGCTTCATCCAATTTAGATTGCTAATAATTTGAACAGTGTCAAGTGTTATATAATTAAAGAGTAGTATACTGTGTTAAGTTGATATTCATTTAATGTTTTTGAAATAAAAAATATTTTGTGGTAAGTAGTATTTTTGTTAAACCTTAATATGAGACTGTCTCATATTAGGAACCTATTGAGTGTGTCAAGTGTTATGTAACTAAATTGTTGTATACTAGGTTAATTTGATATTCTTTTAAAGTTTTTGAAATAAAAATTATTTCTTGGCAAGTAGTACGTGTTTCTGTTAAACCTGGATATGAGATACATATTGGCACCCAATTTTAAAAATTGAAGATTTGACTTTTTTTTCATGATTCTCATTTACGCAACAACTGTTAGTATTTGGCAATCCTACATAAACTGCAGTGAAAATAGAGACTATATTAAACGTATTCGACGTAAGTTTGCACATTATAATATATTATAGGACAAAATACAGAACAAAATGTAATGTGGTCTCATATTAGGGTATTCTTTCCTGTACTGAATTTTCAGACATAATATTTTCCAGTATATTAATATTTATATTTCGTTACGAATCTGGCAAATATCGTTATTCCTCTTATTCTAAACAGCGTTAGTTCCGGTTATAACTCAGCAGGTTTTCGGCGCGTCAGCCTTGGCGAGAATAAATTGCGTATCGATTGGCGGGCCTCCGGCCGCACACTGCACTCCGGGGAAATTAGTCCGGGGCGGTCCCACAAGGGGCGAGCGTTTTAGGCAAATCTTCGAGTTGCCCCGCGCACGAACAACAAGCTTACTTCTGGACCCGTTTTCGAGGCGTGGGTGGGCCGACTTGCTCCTGAGATTTACCCGGCAGAAATTGGGTTGTCCCTAAATAGGTTACGAGACACAAGAAGGCGAACCGATATGTTCATTTGGTGTTTTCCATAGACAAGTGGATTTCTGCCGCAAAATGAATATGTAGAATGAGAGCCGGCCGCATGATTTCAACTCTCATAAGATTATAGAATAAGATGTTCTGTAAAATGTAGACAGTGCAAGGGGGGAGGGTACAGGGGGTAATTACCCCTCCCCCCAAGGCCATCAAATGTCCAATTTCTCAACTCTATATTTAGGTAAATTTAGTCAAGAGTCTGACGAAGTAATAAAAATTAAATTGCAAGGAGAGTTAGATTTATGAGAAAAAAACATGTAGAGTCGACAATAATATTTGTGATATCCTTACAAGTTATAAAGACTGTGATGAAGACATATTTCCTACTATAAAAAAATTCAACACATATTAATTGTTCTGCCAATTAGTGTTGCGCCAGCAGAACGAAGCTTTTCTTCATTGAAAAGACTGAAAACCTGGTTACGCTCCACTATGGGCGAAGAGCGATAAGTATAGGATTGGCACTGCTATTTGCTCACAGAGAAATCAATGTAGATGTTGATGTTTCTCGGGTTATTGAGCGATACGCCAAAAAAACAAAAGGAAAAATTGATTTCATATTATAATAGATAACTATATTCCTAGTCCTAGAATCCATTGTGATATGGATGTGATTTTTAAGAGTTTTATATTCTTTTAAAGAATTGTATTTATTTTTAAATAGTATATAATTTCCTAACAAGTGCGGAAAGTGCCACTTTTCCGCACGCGATTGCAGCCAAGAAATCGAGTGTGGAAAAGACACTTTCCGAAAGAGTTAGGAACACTATTTTTTCTACAAGCGTGCGGAAAAGTACACTTTTCAGTTGAAATTGCTTTTACGAACGCACCAAACCCCTAATGCTAAAAAAATATTTTATATTACCCCTCCCAAGGCGAAATCCCGGATACGTGTATTTCTTTACTTGAAGCGAGTAGGTTGCCTCAATTAAAATGGTCACGATCATTGTTCTTTAAAGAAGTTGTGGTTGATCAGCAAATCTACTCTCATATGAATGCAGAACAAAATAGAAAAGAAAGCACATGGAGCAACAATAAAAAAGGGTCCGTTGGTCCTTTAGAAATCCGATAGGCGTATTTTCGGGGCGCCGAAAATCCTCCGCTGTTAAATACGGGGCGAAAGACGGGGGCAAGTCTAGACCTCGGGGACGCGAGTTGTGTGAAAAGTCCTGCTATACTTATACAGCCAGTGCCATATACCGTTTTCGGCTAAAAAAACGACCAACGCAGGTGGGACGCATCTTTTTTACGTGATTGGTCGGCATTTCCAATCACCTAAAAGCCAAAATGCAAAAACTGTCAGAAATTGCCCTTTTTCGCCGAGCTACAGCTCGGGGCTCTGGGGTAGAAATTTTTAAAGCTTCCCTCAAGTCTTCAGGTGAGGTGCAAATGCCCCAAAAAAATCAAAAAAATTAGAAAAAACACGCAATTTATAAGAGCGGTTCCTCAGGATTTCCAGTCAATTTCACTAATTCTACAGCCGTCCCGTTTTTCAAAACTTGAAAATCGGGAGTCGGGAAATTTGGATAAGTATCGGATTTTCGAGGTTTCTTTCGGTACAGGAGGAAAGTACAAGACCCAATTAAGAAATTTACCACCTCCTTCGATTTTTATAACGGCACTTTTCGAATTTATCAAAAGACATTTGCGAAAAAATGGTGAATATTATGTTGGTGGGACGGGTTGTACCTATTGAAAAATTAAAAATTAACCTCAACTTCTTTAAATAACGTAATGATCGGGCCCATATTATCTGAGGCAACTTACTCGCTTTAGGTAAAGAAATATACTCTCTACATTTTACATAACATATTATTCTATATAATCTTATTAGAGTTGAAATCGTGCAGCCGGCTCTTGGACTATGGAAGAGTCTTTAATTTAAAGATGAGCAAACACAGAACCGATCCTATCGAATGAGATTGAAAGTCTATTTTAAATATATGTAGAATAATCCATACAATAAAAAATAGATATGTCATTTTCTGGTATATACCTATACTATAATTATGAAAGCTTAAGATATTTTTGGGAAACAATATGCTGTTGAAAAAAAAAACGGTGGCCGATACACGAGCAACTTTCTGACGTAGCCGTAGCAATATTGACATTTGACCAGGAACTGTCTCTTATTCTTAGTCACTAAAACATAACTGGATAAATCAACTTTGTTTTTTTTTGTCGTTATATTTTAGGGCTAAACTATGTACTATGTTATAAGGTGAGAATTAGGTATCTAAGCTTATTCGTTAATTTTTTTATTAATATTTATTCTTGCATTCGATTTTTTAAGTTAATAACGCAAAAACTTTTAAAAATATAATGTTGCTGATATTAACGTTATTAAGTAATGTTTTGACGTCAAAACTATATAACGAAAAACCAAAATGGTTTTACAGAGCAGGTAAATTATAAAAATATTAGAATTGTATTTAACTTTACCCCTGAAGACATCAATTTTGTCAGATGCAAAGGATGGTACAGGCGCGGCCCTTGAAATCGTTCCAATACGTGCGGTCACAAAGGAGTTCAACTGACAACGTTGTAATTACCCCTCCCCTCTTTCGGGGTTTGAAAGCCAGCCATAACCTCAAAGGCGTAAGTGACGGCAAATCTAACATCTTATTACGCGACATTGCCAGTTATAGTGCGAAAAACAGTAAATTCGGCGTCGTTAGGTCGGCCTTAGATTGTCTGAATAATAGTGGAAAATCTTATAACCCTGCCCACGGACATTGGCGGCTTTTTTCGCAAAGGTCTTTCGACAACCGCGAATAGAGCCGTTCTAATAAATCTCTTAATTGGGTGTCGTACTTTCCTCTGGTGCCAAAAAGAACTTCGAAAATCCGACATCTAAGAGAATTTCCCGATTCGCACGATTAACCACTTTCGAGAAACGGGATGGCAGTAGAATCAACGAAACCAACGGAAAATCCTCTGAAACCATTCTTGGAAATAGGGAAGTTTACGGTTTTTCAAATTTAGTGCCAATGGATTCTTTTTACCTTCAACAATATCGTAGTATATGTAATTTGCTATTTCACAGTCTTGTTAGAGAGAAAATCCACTTTCTGTTTTCCCGCCAATTTGAGCGATTTTTAAAATTTTACGTCACAATAGTTATATCAAGGTTTTTCCATATGTAAACATACTCTGCGATCTCTTCCTCTTCCAACTTGGCTGTATCGGTTATGCCGTAAACCGCTGTGAAGCATGTCACAGAACGATGCCCAGATTAGAAGTTCCACTGTTAGATTAGAAATTCCACTGTTTTCAGGCTGTGCGTTTTCGAGCAGATTGAACTATGATACCTATTTCATTAGTTATATTTTACTTTTTAATAATATGTATAATCGATTTTTCATAATATAATTTTATATTTAGAATACCCCTTCTGTTGTGACATAAAAGTGAAATAATTTAGGATTGGTAAAACTAAAATAAACAGTGTATTTCTTCACAATGACGAAAAAGTGCTTTGTTAGCTATTGCACAAATACCTACGTCCGATAATACTAACAAAATGTTTGTGACACTGCGCCAGATAAAAAGAAACTGGGGCTTATTTTTTATTTTACCAGAAATCTCTTACTAATACAAGGTATACACACTGCAAGAATACGTATAATACTGATAAACTTGTACCTGTAAACGATAAATATATACCTAAGCGGTAAACCCAATAAATTAATTACATTAAGATAATTTAATCTGGGATTTCCTACCTACCTTTCCCCACAGTAAGTAGAAAAATTAATCCTTTATACTCCTGCCTTCCTCTTCTTTATTATTGTTTAGACTAGAAGATAATAATAAACAATATGTTTCTACGATACAAGCTATCATCAAAAACAAAACTGTCCGAAGTTTGGATTTGCTGGTTATGTTGATGTTGTCCCCTGTCAGACTGTCAGCTGAAGGATATTTCACAGTGTCCAATTATTTTTATTTCTGCTTCTTCTGAGCTAGCGTTCGGCAATCTTCGGGAACTATTATATAACGTAGAAACCCCCGTCGGCAAACCGAATGAAGATTTAAAAAAATCTTCATTTTATTTTCAAATTATTAATTAATGCAATACTTTTGAGGAAAGTTATATGTGCTAGTAGTGTAATTTGGTGATACTTCATCCGCTGATTAGCATTTTATCTCGAAATTCGATTAGAGGAAACTTCCCTATTGCGTGTTTTTTCTTATTTCTCGAAGAAGTGTACCGATGTAAAAAACCACTACGAGATTCTTATACTTATACCTTATTTAACTAATACCACTTTGAAAATCAAAAAAATCCGCGTAATTCTCAAAACACCAAGAAACAGTGTAAAACTTTAAATCCACTTATAAATTATTATAATAATAATGCAGCGATCGTTGAATGACGTATTAATGTCAGTCAATGCTATTTTCTTCCTATACAGTATGGGGAGAAGGAGGAGCGGGGTCGTGAAAGGGAATGTAGTGGAAGTTGATAATTTGAGAAGCCGTAGAATCGACGCAAAATTTGCCGCACTTACCCGAAATTAGAACTAGAAAAACTTTAATCACAAAACTGTCACTTAGGTTTTTGCACGCGTAAGCTATGTCTCGAATAGGTTACGAACTGTGCTGAATATACAAAAATTGAACCTAATAATATGTTTCTCTTTTATGTCTTATCAAATCTACAGCAATGGACATACCAGAATTGTAGTAAGTTCAATTAAGGGTCTCTACTTCTCTACCAAATTTGACTTGTTGCGAGAATTCCTGACATTCAGAAGTGGGATACATTGTATATCCAGAAAACCGGTAGATACGCATACAACTATAGCCTGCTCTTATTAATTCTGCCTGAATACGGTCCTGTCCATACTCAATGCACATTGCACATGCCATTCTCTCTCCCCACGGGCGCATATGAATGCTCGCCCGCGTTGGAAATAGTCAATCGGGGATCTGAATATTTTATAGGCGTTTTGAACCGGCCAGAATTAGGCTCGTTCATGCTGCGGCGATCGCGCTCGGTGGTCGTTATTCGATTTTTTTCCGTTGCCTACCGAGATTTGAAATTCGGGCCCAAGGTCGATGGACAATATCCACCACATAGAGGGGACGACTGAAACTGAATCGACAATGTTTGATTTGGTCCAGGACCAACAAATATAGTTCTCTGATTGTATAGACAATAGAAATTTAAAAATCCCAGACCAGAAATGGGCCTACTATATACTTTTTTATATTATAGGTAAGTAGGTACCTATATCATGAAGTAGGTTTGTTGAAAATGTTAGTTAGGTAGATATTTGTGTACCAAGGCACTGAGCAATCAAAGTAAGCCTTAGCTTTTAAACATTTTAACTTCTATTCGGGTTTTTATGTTTCCTTTATATAACGTTTTGTTGTAAAACCCGCAAAAAAGTCATGTTTCTGGTGTGAAAAATTGGTTTTCTTCAAAATTTCCAGGTAGGTACGTGACTTTTCAAAAGTAAAATTATGTCTCAAATTAGTTTCAAACCAAGCAGGGCTGATTTCAACTCGATTTCTTTTTGTGATTTACAAGAGTCGTCCAAACAATCTAGGGACAAACGGTATTGTGAAATAACATATTTTGACTGTTTTAAATTTAAATTAAATTTTATTTGCTTGAACTAAATGCACGTTTTAATATATACATTCTCTTCTCTCTTATTATTTATCATATCCAACTCAAAATAACTTCAAAAAATAAATCATTATGTTCTTCAAATTTAAAAACTGAAGTATAGAGTTTAAACAAAACATGTCAGAAACACTTAGTTTACAATAGAAGTGGCCCAAATATGAAAACTTAATTAATGTTATTATTGAATAAAGTACATAGTTGGTCATAGTTTATATTGTTACTACAATTTTTACTCCCTTGGGGCTACAATATTTTAGTCCCAAGGAAGTAAATGCCGCACTTTGGTCCTGCAAAAGAGAGAGTAAAAAGTGATCACTTTAGCCCTTGACGTGTAAGAAAAAGTTTATATGCAGTTACGAATTTTTAAAATTTTCCAGGAAGTTCAAAATTATTAAAAAAAATGACAAAAGCAAAACTTTTTAATAGCGAGTCATTTTTAGTATTTTTAAAGCAAAAGGTCACCCCAATATTGAATTTAAAACATTAATTCATAATTTTCTCCCTATGATGCGGACTTTTTTGAGAACACTGTATATTGTGTGAACAAGAAAAACCAGACACACTGTATATGAAAGATCGGACTCTACTACTTACAACATGAAACTTTAAAAATGTTTTTCTTTCCAATAATACAAAAGTTACCTAACAGGGCAAAACGTGGCGGGATATTTAAATTTTGTTTATACATTCTACGCCCAATAAAAAGATGCGTTACCTTAATCGAAAATCGGGCCCAACTGCACATGAAAGTACTGAATATGACAAATTACCCATAGCTAGCCTTGGGTGTATGGTGTGTGGCCTATTTACAATGAATAATAGGTACGCCTCTTTCACCGCGTACAAACACAAAGTATTCAATTCAATGCCGTCCTTAAATTTTACTGGAGAAAAGCCCGCGCGTGGCGCCGTTATTCTTGCGAAATTCCGTCGTCGATAAATACCGATTTGGGCCCCCAGGCCGCCGCCGCCGCGCCGAACGACCCCGCCGTGGAAGGGCCGTGATTGGCGTAACGCCCATTGATTGGCCCTGATTTATAGCGGGCGATAATTGTAACGAAAACTGATGGCGGCCGCTTCCGGAGACGTGCTAATGGCCCCTCCGCCACGGGACTAACCAAAAGTGCCGGCCGACCTTTTATTTTATTGGCGCGGAAGCAAGATCGATGTGCGCCACATTGTAACGGAAATGGGACGAGCATCCGTGCAAATATTATGCAACGAGCAACTTTGGTTACTTTGATATCACGAAGTTGCTATCATACTTATTACAAACATTTTTAGGGGCACTGGTTCACGCTCGCGTGGTAGTACACCTGCAGATAACGCGGCGGTCAACAAGCTTTCGGAATCCAGCGCATCGCGCATCACTCTCCTCGGTCCTCCACCAGAGTGTCACAAAAGCTCACACCTCCGAATTACCGGATTTTGAAGGCGAATAATAATTGTAATGTTACTTGTTCTTGAAAGACGCTAAAATTTATTTGCTGAAATCTCCGTCGGGTGTGTAGCTGTCAATGAAATTAAAAATAGCCACGATACTGCAATAAAAAATTGTTGCAGTGAAGAATGAAAGCTGTGGTGTGTAAAAATGAAAACAAATTAGTGGTAAATGTGAATATTACTAAATTATGGTGAGTGATTTTGTACTAGGTGAGTCTTGATATTATTATTCTTTATGCGGGATGATAGGGCTAGAGGGAAATTTTTGAAAGGCCATACTTTGTGTTTTCTGCATATTCTTTTGGGGACAGAACATACCGCCAGTTAAAATTTATGTATACTAATCAAAGTTACATTCTGTATATAGGTAAAATAACATTTTACGTCATTTTCTTTTTTCGAAAAGAATTTTTTCTGCTTATAACTTTTTTGTTAGATCCATTGAATTTTTTAACTGGGTTTTTCGCCACCAAGACAACGTTTTCAAGTTGCCTATAAAATTAATAAATTCTTAACAGTAACGAAACTTTGAACATCAAGTTTCAAAGTCGAAAATATGTGCACAATCTTTTAATAACAATCATAGGATTTTGTGGGACAGGTCCAAACCAATTCTCAAAGAAGTAGGAAATAGACGAAAAATTAAAGAATCAGCATTGATTCTAGGAAAAACGCACAATTGGTGTTGCTGAATGTTCAGTGGAATTCAGTAAAATATTATTGCCATTTATTCAAAAAGTTGCTAACTTAGCAAGTATAGATAATTAGATAGAACACATGGTACAATATCAGACAGGTGGCTAGGCTATTGTTTCTGTTCTCATGACATTTTAACCTGATATTTATTAATCTGTCATTTCACTTTGACGCGACATGATCTTTGAGAAAGGAAGAAGATTTATTCTACGAAAGCTCAGAACACAAATTTGATGATGTAATTTTTTGAGTTACACGTTTAATGTTTCGTTCATTTACTGTTAAGAATTTAAAACCCAATTAAAAAATTCACTGGATCTGTTTGCGCCACAAATAAATTTTAGAAAATAATTTTTGTTAGATGTTCTTTTTTTTTTCTGAACGGCATTTGATTCTGATTAGATTACATTAGATTTGAGTGAATCGTGAATTTGTCTAAATAGTATATTTCCTAACAAGTGCGGAAAGTGCCACTTTTCCGCACGCGATTGCAGTTGCAAGAAATCGAGTGTGGAAAAGACACTTTCCGCAAGAGTTAGGAACACTATTTTTTCTACAAGCGTGCGGAAAAGTAAGACACTTTTCCGCACGCATTTACTTTTCCGCACGCATTTTAGTTTAGAAAGTGTCACTTTTCCGCACTAGTGCGGAAAAGTAGTGCGGAAAAGTGACACTTTCTAAACTAAAATGAGTGCGGAAAAGTGTACTTTTCCGCACGCTTGTAGAAAAAAATATTTTTAATATTCTTCTTTGAAAACACCTTATTTTCATATGTTTTAGCAATAATGAAAGATGGAGTTTTTCGGGCTAGCGCACGGAAACAGCGCATGGAAAAACATTCCGTGCGCTGAATAAAAATACCGAATATATGGCTTTAAAATAGAAATATACAGCAAAGTAAACTACATTTAAGAAACTCTATATGCTCTCTGATATTTAACATGTAGGTACCTATTTTGTATTTTACTTCGTAAGTGTTTCAATATTTAGATACATTTCTGTAATATTTTTGACGTTTTATTCACCTTAGTATCTGACAATAACTAATTTACAACAAAGCACCTTTGAAATAATTTGAGAGTAACCATGGAAACGCATCATACATACCAAACACTATAATGTATGCATTGTTTATTTTTTGTCAATTAAATTTATTATAATATGCCGATAAAATGTTTTAAGTTTCCGTTTTCAAAGTATAATAAAAAATATCGTTCATTACACGTCCAGAAATAGATTTTTCCGTGCTTGCATGACTTCCCGTGTTCGGCTGCGCCTCACACGGGAATTTGTCACGCGCGCACGGAAAATTTTTTATTTCCAGACTCGTAAATGAAATATACTATTTCTGCTTATAACTTTTTTGTTAGATCCATTGAATTTTTTAA
Organism: Pseudeuparius sepicola; assembly: GCA_963920635.1. Taxonomy (NCBI): domain Eukaryota; kingdom Metazoa; phylum Arthropoda; class Insecta; order Coleoptera; family Anthribidae; genus Pseudeuparius; species Pseudeuparius sepicola. The sequence continues at coordinate 10,100,440 of OY987300.1, read as the reverse complement.
CTGGGTTTTTCGCCACCAAACTGGTTAAAAGACAACTTTTTCAAGTTGCCTGAAAAATTAATAAATTCTTAACAGTAAATGAACGACACTTTGAACATGTAACTCAAAAAATAACTTCAACAAATTTGGTTTCTGAGATTTCGGAGAATAAATTTTCCACCTTTCTCAAAGATCATGTCAGGTCAAAGTGAAATGACAGATTAATAAATTGCAGGTTAAAATGTCATGACAACAGAAACAATAGCCTAGTCACCTGTCTGATATTATTCCAAAGTCTAGAGAATATTATCTCTGGACGCTGATTATACCCTGTGTTCTATCTAATTATCTATACTACCTAACTTCCCTTTGAATAAGTGGCAATAATATTTTAGTGAATTCCACTGAACATTCAGCAACACCAGTTGTCCGTATTTCCTAGAATAAATGCCGATTCCTTAATTTTTCATATATTTCCTATTCTTCTTTGAGAATTGGTGTGGATCTGTCCCACCAAATCCTATGATTGTTATTAAAAGAGTGTGATTTTGCCTGATATAATTTGTATGTTCTTTTAAACGAACGTTAAATGGCCTACAACTTTCCACATTCGCAAGAAATTTTATAAATGCAATTTTTTGAAATTTGTAGGTACCTCATTAAAAAAAGTTCAAAAAATTATATTTATAAAATTCCTTGCGAATGTGGAAAATTATATGTTGGGGAGACTTGTAGGCCATCTAACGTTCGTTTAAAAGAACATAAAACTTATATCAGGCAAAATCAAATTTCGAAGTTGAAAATACGTGAACACTTTTAATAACAATCATAGGATTTTGTGGGATAGGTCCAAACCAATTCTCAAAGAAGAAGTAGGAAATAGACGAAAAGTTAAAAAATCAGCATTTATTATAGGAAATACGGACAACTGTGTTGCTGAACGTTCAATGGAATTCAGTAAAATATACTTCTGGACAAAATTAACGCACCAACATACAAATTATATTTTAAATTATTTTGCGTGTCTACCAAGAATATAAATAGTAGGCTTGGACATTTACTAATGTTAAACTTTAATTAAATAATGGAATTTGTGGCTTTTCATTTAGTTCCCATTAATTTATTTTTCCACTAATTTATTTAAAAAAATGCAATTTTTGTGGGGATTTATTATGTTGGTGCGTTAATTTTGTCCAGGACTTTTTTATTTCACTTATTCAGAGAGAAGTTAGTATAGATAATTCGATAGAACACATCAGGGTATAATATCAGACAGATGGATAGGCTATTGTTTCTGTTGTCATGACATTTTAACCTGAAATTATTAATCTGTCATTTCACTTCGACATGAATTTGAGAAAGGAGGAAGATTTATTCTCCGAAAGCTCAGAAAACAAATTTGTTGAAGTTATTTTTTGAGTTACACATTTAATGTTTCGTTCATTTACTGTTAAGAATTTATTAATTTTCCAGGCAACTTGAAAAGGTTGTCTTTTAACCAGTTTGGTGGCGAAAAACCCTATAAAAAAATTCACAAATCCGCAAATAAATTTTAGAAAATATTTTTTGTTAGATGTTCTATTGTTTTTTTTTTCTGAAGGGCATTCGATTCTGATTAGATTGCATTAGATTGGAGTGAATCGTGAATTTGTCTAAAAAATAATTGGTGAATAAATCGCGTGTATCACCTTCAGCCGGACACCCTGTACGAAGAAAAGGGGAATTTGCAGAAGTAGGAGACTTAATTATAAGTTGACGGGAGACCATTTTCTGAGGGGAACTGCTGCGAAATAAATCATGAAGCGTAATCCCCGCAACGGAAGGGGGAGAGAGACATGCATCTTTCATTTCAATTACTAATTCTCCAAGTTTTTAATAACTCGAAACTCCATAAACCTGGCTGCGCTAAAATTTCCCGCCGTTCCGAATAATAATTGCTACACGGCCGACGTCTCCCCGATTCCGAAACTCTTCAACTTCAGCGACGCCTATACACTGTCTCAAGACAGATCTTTCCAGTGGCTCGTGATGTTTTTCTTTGGGTGTGCGCTATAACTTACGTTATAAATAAATAGCCCCGTCCTTAGGTGAAATAGATATTGTTTTGCATATTTTTCCAATGGATTGCCTATTTTGTAAAATATTTACATATACAGGTAGGTACATAAGTACCACAGAATATACAGGGTGTCCCTAGTTTGGGTTACTATAGGCTTAAAATAGGTACACAAAAAAAAATTGAATTTTTCAAGAAAGCTATTTTTAAAATAACAAAGCATGCTTGCTTTGAAGCCCTCGAAAAAATAGCTGTTTTTTTTATAATATTTTACATTGAATTTGCATATCCGGTATATCCACCTATAGGAACTTAACCCACGGCCCACGGGATTCGAGCGTTTCACGAGAACACTCGATCAGTATCTCAGTATCACATAGTGAGAAAGAGCTATGTCGCTATAGAGCGACAAACGGGCTAGTCTGGTCATATAGAAAACTGCATGAAGGCGGATAATAGAAGTTTAGTAGACCCCCTGGCATATTTAATTTTTGACAGTTCCTCTTAGTATTAAAATAAAAATAATCCAAAATTTTAAGGTATTGCTCCTTTTGATCTCAAAAAATGGCGCTAGATACAATCGATATGCTGAAAGTCCTCTGCAGCTATAAGTTCACACAATCTTCCTTATTATGATTTGTGAATTGTCGATTTTTTACAAATCTAACCTAACTACTTATCCTTGGTATACTTCAAACTTCAAGCATTTTAAACTGAAATAATTTTAATAATTTTGAGATTTTAGTTTTAACGTTATAACGAGTTTTTATTATTATCTATATCTATTAAAACCAAAAATGACCTTATTTATCCCCAGGAAACACAATAGCATCTAATAGACATCTAATTTCGGTAAATATAGTCTATTTTCCGTCTTCATCTATTATTCGATCATTTTTTTAAATCTATTTTTCGACATATTATAAACCCCACGTCTAATTAATGTCTAATAAACGAAAGTTACAGATAGACAAAGTGACTTGAAAATATTATGGTTAATAGAAAATCTTATTACTAACGAATCACATTTAAAAACTGCCTATTTTATACAGAATTGTTACTGATATGTTTTTAAATTTAATTCAAGTAAACAGAATATATATTATATGTGTTTATAAGATACGTGTAACTAAAATTACACGATAGATGTCTAACTTGAGTCGAAACGATCCACTTTCTGTAATAATCTAGAAGTCTATTTTTCGATTGTTTATAGACCTCATGTATAATTAATGTTTACTAAACGTATTTTATAGATATACAAAATAATTTGAAAATCTTTAATTTATAGCGAATATAATATTGCTAATATAACAAAATAAAAAAGCTGCATATCCTAGGAAGACTTTATATCGATATGTCAATTCATTTAATAAAAATAAACGAACGATATATTATAGGTGTATACAAAATACGTGTAACAACCATTTCTAGATAAATGTCTAACTTAAATCGAAGAAATCCAATTTCTGTAATAATCTAGAAGTTGATGATTTTTATACATCTATTTTTGGATTGTTTATAGACCCCACGTATAATCAATCTTTAATAAACCTATAATACAGATACCTATACAAAATAATTCAAAAATTTTTAATTTATAGGGAATTTAATATCAGTACCTAATATATCAAACAAAAAACTGCATGTATAACGAAAATTGTATATCGTTTATTAGTTTATTACAAGTAAACAAAAGATATTTTATACGTGTTTACAAAATACTTGTAACCACAATTAGTTGATAAATAGAATATGCATTACGCAAAACTCAATAGTTTTTGAGATGTTTCAATTTTTTTTAGTAGACAAAAAATCTACAGATTTTTTTTTTAACTTTTCAACTGGATTACTTGTCCAACACTTGATAATCTGTCCGGATACATTTAGATCATAGGAAAATTTTAAATAATTTGTTTTAAAAAATATTTAAAAAAATGTGTTTTGCATAATGCATATAGGCATATAGGATTAAATTTACTCCTTACCTCCTCTATCACATTTACAAAGGAATGTATCGAATTACCAATAACCCTGTATATCTTGAGTCGCAATTGGAATGGATCCACTTTATGTAATAATCTAGAAGTCGATGACTTTTATATCTATTTTTTTATTATTTATGGACCCCACGTATAATCAATGTTTAATAATTATATAATATAATATGAAAACCGTATATCGACATGTTTATTAATTTATTACAGTAGTTATTTATGCAACGAGTGCAAAAAGTACCTACGGGTCTATTGCATGGGCGGGCGTAAAAATTACCCCCGACACTGTGCAATGACCGACTTTTTGCACAAGATTGCCCATAGTTATAACTATTTCTGGGTGAACAAATATAAAAAAAAATAAAAAAAAAAGTCAAAGTTCAGCGACGAGATTCCATATTTTACAGTTATTGCTTTATTTATAATGGGTAATTTTTGAGCGAAATAGGTATCGCCAATAGTAAAACAGTTGTATTGTAATAAATAGTTCTTTTAAACGAGGCATTCTTACGAATAATTTGTATACCGACACCGACGAGTGCCTTAGGTATACATAATAGGTATTAGTTGTAAGTATAATTATTGTAAAGTTTCAAAAAGTTTTTTTCCCAATTATAGGCAGTTAAAACTAAATTAGAATCCTGAATCCTCGGTAAAGGTAAAATCAATATAAATCATAGACGTCTTTTAAACGTTTATTAAAAATAGAGGGTTCATGCGCAAGCGCCTTGGCGCATCTGACGCAGGCGCACTAGTCCGCATCTAGTAGTGCTAGTCCGCGTCCCCTATTCGTGTCCGCGTAGGAAGTATAGGAAGCAAGGCAGCCACCAGCCAGGCAAACGCAGTTCGCAGTATGTAGTGAATCCGTTGAAAAACGTGTTGGAGAGGAGATCAATCCCAGTTTTTAAGTTGGCAGCTTGGTAAGTATTTCATATTTTGTTTTGTTTCACAACGGCAAGTGTATATTTTGATAAACAACGAAAATGTTTTGTTACTATACCTACTTACTTATTTGTGAGCTGTGAACGTGAACGTTAATGGCGTCGACGTTGAATCCAAAAGATGCATTTGTGGTATCTAGTATTAGTGTGTTCAGTAGACGATTGGGAAATTTATAAAAAGCAATGTCTGTCAACATTACCGACAAAAAATTCTTGTGTAATCCTAAAAGCACGCCCAACAATTGATTTTGTTTATGTTTAAATAGGTACATTTTGAACCATTTCGGCCAGCCCGGGAAACATTGAATGTCGCCCGGGCGGCCTAAACACACTGTTAACCTACTATTTTACTAACATTACTATTATACCTATTATAGGTAGGTATAGTATAATAAAAAGTATGTCTACCGTTTTTTATAGACGCGCATCGTCATGTAGACGTAATATAGACGTTAAAAAGAGGTTTTAGATATCAAACCTATTATTAAGCATATAGTAAAGTTGATTAAAATAAAAATATTAATCTTTGAGTCCTAAAGTCTTACTTTATTGCCATCATACAAGGGATTCAATGAAAGAAAACTGTGTTTAAAAAAGACCCAAGAAATGACAAAAAATGATACCTATTAGGCATTTTTTTGACAAAAAAAATATAGCAGAGCCGATTTAGCCGTATCTTTAAACCACAAATGACAAATGCAAATTTTCGTTACCATATACAGAAAATAATGCTAAAGTTAACAAAAATCCGATATGTAGAAGGATATTTTGACAAAAGAAAAGCATAAGTCCTTAGTTAAGGGTGTACCTGGTGTGTACACTCACATAGTTTCATTATTGTCGAATGTACAGGGTGTTTACAAAATGGAGCCAAACTTGAAAAAAAAATCTATTTTTAGGAACACACTGTGTTAATACCAGAAAGTAGATATTTCGCCAAAAAAACGCGTTTTTTGGTGATATGTAGCTACAGTACCTATCGTATTATATGTAGCTTATACAGGCCGAATATAGAAATATATTTTATCTATTTTACATGAAAAAACTTTGCGTCTCGACATTCTGCAATATTTTTTACGTAAAACTTTGCATTTCATAGTTATAGGTACTTGTATTTCTTTTATTTTCTTATAAATTTATCGATTTCATAGTTCTTAGTTATGCTTAATAATAGATATTACCTCCGCTACCACTATGAAATTTAAACTATGTGGCGCCTTACCTTTTTAATGAAACCACCTCTGTGGGCCAGGAATTCGGGTAAATTCAAGGTGGAGCGATAGGTACCTTTTTTGTTTTTTTTTTCGTTTCGTCAAAATAATATTATCTATAACCAAAGATCTGGGTTATATTTTTACTTTTATTAGCATACCTACTGTTTATAAAACAAAAAAGTACCTATATTTTTGACTGTGTGTTCAAAACTGCCAATTCTTTGCCCTATTAGGTAATTTATAGAATTTTATATTTGTATAGTACCTATATACTTAGTTTTTCAATTCTTATATTACCCTCTACTTTAACTTAACTAATTTCATAGCCGCATAACTTGTTTCTTATAAAATGTTTTATTTTGTTACATCAGAGGTGCCGATACGAAAACGAAAGTAAAAGAACAAGTACATAACATATTATTTATCTTTTATTATTGCGTTATACCTAATATTTTTATCAATATAACATAATAGTATAAATATTTGTGTTTTTGTCATCTAACATCTAAGCAAAGGGCGTATTTTTTTGTCATTTTACAGGTGTATATTTCAAATGTGTATATCTAAAATATTAATAATTAGGTAATTAAATCTTATATACCTACTTTTAGGGTGAGTTCTTCTTGATGATCAGTATGAGAATCTCAGAAACTATCATAATAGAAGGAAGGTTAAATGGGGAAGGAATCGCCGTTTTCTGGGATCACTTTAGTGCCCCTTCTGCTTTTGTAAGTTCATGGGTTAATTACCGAGATATATCGGGAAGAAACTGAATTCTAGCTATTTCTTCAAATTTCTTTCATTCCTGCTCTTAAAAAATTGTAAATACAAAAGGAAATAATTTTGTGCTTCGCGAGATTTATAATTAAAAATTTGTTTTTTATAAGTGGGTTTCTAAAGGTTCTTTTAAATGCATTACTGCACAATGGGCACAATTTGCAGAACAACTGGGCAGGATTTAACTTTTTTATCTACAATTCTCGGTGTGAAATAATAAATATAGGAGCAAGAAAGATTTGAATAAAAAATAGTGAAATATTCAGTTTTTTTAATATCTAGGTAGTTGCTAGTTTCTCTAGTTGGTCATTGAAAAAACTCCCGCGGAACTAGATGCGTTCAAATAATATTTTATATACCTCTATCTCTATATAGTAGCACTATATGTATAAAAAACTGTGCATGTTAAATGCATATCTTTCAATAGTAGGTTTACTAATCAGAAATATACCTCAATTAAGAACGTATTTTAGGAGTCGCCTAAAAAGCATCAATACAACATTAACTATAAATTAAAATAATATGTACTTAAATAATATATTTTAGACATTTCAAAACATACAAAATATAGATTAACATTAAGAGACGTTTTAAAAATGTATATTAGAGACGTCTATTTCAAACTAATACGATTATCAAAAATAGACATATAATTATAAATTAAAATAAAATGTATTTAAATAATGTCTTTTAGACATCTCAGAACATACAAAATATAGATTAATATTCAGACATTTTAAAGACGTATATTAGAAACGTCTATTTCTAACTAATATGTCTATCAAAAATAGAGGTAAATTTTGCGGACATTTAGTTGCATATTAGACATCTATTAAGACCATCGGTAGAGTCACCGTCGCATAGTATTTTTAACGTATATTAGATGCTCTTGTGTTTCCTGGGTCTGCTTACCAAAATAATAAACCTATGTAATATTTATAATTATTTAGGTATAGGTAGGAAATATATTATATATAGAAATGTCTATTATAGGTATAAAATCTGGTTGATGCATATTTAGATATCAGATACTTCCAAGATTCCTCTGCTGAAGATATTAGTGATTCGTGTTCTGTTTTTTGTGCTGTTTGCTGTATCAAGCCAATAATGAATAGTGAATGCGAAATAACTACCTTTTTCTTGAAATCGGCAGTAAAGTGTCCCAAAATCGTCATTAAAAGCACAGAAATCGTACAATAATGGGCTACATTATTGTACGATTTTTTCAATAAGTAGGCCTTGGCGAGATGTAAACATCAAACGTCAGACGCGGAGAAATGGCCAGTCAAAAGTGACCAAATATTCAAAACCCGGCCGATATAATCCCATTTAACTTTTCGTACAAATTGCGAAATTGTTTCCTATAGAAGCGCAATCCTTCAGTATACATATTTTAGTAAATTTGAATATCAATATATTTTTGTTGTGTAGGCTGCACAAGAAGCAGCAGTTTGGTTTTTCTGTACGAAGACGCCGTGTCTTGTCTTACTTGACCTAGGTAGAGCGATCGTCAAAGTCAAGCAACGCCGCGCGTACCTAGTCGGTTCATGGACGGGTGATCCCTTATTATTATTTTCTTGCCTAATAAAACATTTTTTTTTCCGATTTCAAAAAAAATATAATATGTACCTCGGCACTGAAGTTGTTTTTATGACTCATGTGGTTTATTCCACAAATTCCACATGAGTCATGAAAAGTTGAACTTCAGTGCCTTGGTACATAAATAACTATTAATGTAAGTACTTATTTAAATACCAAGCTATAATTGTATTGCAATGTATTTTTTTCCTACCCAGCTTGAAGAAAACACAATGAATTGGGGAAAATTCGTATTCGCCTTCGATTAACCTGACGTTCTGCCCCATATTTTTTTTACCAAAACTAGCATCCCAAATGTCAAAAGAGGAAAAGAAGCATTTTTAAAAACCAAGAATTTGTCGAGGAGGAACATAATGACGAGGAAAAATACATAAATAGAAAGATCAAATATCCATGATACTTAGTATCATGGCAAATGTCTATATTTACATAACTTGTAAGCAAGAATATTTACTAGCTAATCTAATATTAAAAACATATCAATTTACCCACCCTTGTACTTTCACTGTTATATTTTCTGGTGAAAGTAGATCTAAATTGTTTATATAATATCAGTGCAACAGTCATCATAATGGGAGGATTGTTGGAATAAGCCTTTTCAAAACTCTAATACTTCATACTTTCTGCAGCTTTTTATTAAACTTCAAAAGGCCACTTTCACAAGCACCAAAAGAAAAATATGTTTTCAAATGAACAAAATATGTATACGGAAATACTGTGGGATTTAAGTGCTTACATTATTTATTTATAAAAGGTATTAATGGGTATACATAGGTACCTACCCTCCAGACCTTGGTATGTAACAACAGGGACACTTGAAGCAAGCAGTTTTATTCTTAGAATCCAGTCTCATCCAGCAGTTAGCAGTTAATCATACCTTAAGCTGTTATGATGTCATACTGTCAGCCCACAAATCACTAACCAATTAGGTACCCTGAAGTTGCCGCACGCGGTTTTGAGACAGACCCACGGATATATTATGATGTCGGCAAAGAAGATTACTACTACCTTAAATATCTTAAGGTATTTTCAATTTTACAAGATTGTGGATATTTATCTTGGACAAGGGGCTTTTAGGGAACGAGATGACTGTAGTTCACCATTGCAAACATCAAATTAATTTTTAAAAATTAATAGTACTAGCCCATTATGCATCATGCCCATCCCACAAAACAATCAGTGTAGTGTAGCGGTGCTGTCGCACCTCCCGCCGCGCTGTCATATACAGTGCGTTGTATGGCAAATGTAAATTTGAAACGCTCAAATTTATAGCATTAATAATTAGTTCAGGTGCAGTAAAAGCTAGCGTAAAATAAAGATAACTAAACGGTTCCATATGCCGCATCAATTTCGGCGTAGACACACAAATCGCGTTAGGTCGCAAATAATTGCACAGTTCTGATTTTTTCGGATGGTGTTAAGATAGATGCCAATAATAGTGTAAAACCATGTTTCCAGCTTTGCTTGCAGTTTTTGTCTTATAACTTCTAATCGGATGTTAAATCCCCATCATCCCATGGCAACGCCCATGGTCGCCGCCGTAATATAGGGCGAATAATAAATGCCGCTTTATTACAGCCGAAGTTTTTTACGATGCCGTCGCGCACTAAAGCGGGATTTGGCAAAAGTAATTTTCGTCGCCGAAGATAAAGTTATAAAAAATATATGATTTTTTGGTATAATCTCGCCCGCTCTGGGGGCTCAGCGTCAATGGATCTTAATGAAAGCCAACCTAAGACTCGGACATGTTTTGGGGATTATGGTATGAGCTCGTGTTGGGAGGTAAACCGATTTTTTAATTTAGAATAAAGAGATTTATTTACATATCTGTCCTCTTTTGAAACAAACTTGCTTTTTTTAATTGGAACACCCTGTAAACTTTTCGATTTTCAGAATTTGCATTCTTTTCTAATTCCATGGATGTGTAGGTATATGTTGTATATTTGATTCATCCATTCGGAAGATATGGAATGAAATCAGTAACGTCAAGTGTGCCATAGCCATGGAAAAGAAAACAATTTAACTTACACTACCCAAGGAATTAGCTGTCAAATATATTTATAACTACACCTTTTCCAATTGTAATTCAGAAAGTATCAGTTCTAATTTAGATTTTTCAAATGTAATTCAGAAAACCTCATGAAATTCAGATTTTCCATATGTAATTCAGAAAATCCCAATTGAAATTCAGATTTTTCAAATGTAATTCAGAAAATTCCAATTGAAATTTTGATTTTTCAAATGTAATTCAGAAAACCTCAATTGAAATTCAGATTTTTCAAATGTAATTTAGAAAACCTCAATTGAAATTCAGAAAATTTGGTTTAAAATGCATAAAACAATATAAATAAACGTCCTTATGTTCACAGACGATGCGGAAACCCTGTACATAGGTGTATTACACCTCTTCCAATTGTAATTCAGAAAGTATCTATCTGTTCATAAGTATGCTATAAATATTTCAAATATTTGAGATTTAAAATTAAAAAACACTTTAAAATTTCTTAGTTGCTATAAAAATTATTATAATACAGAGTATGTGGGGTTATTGTTATTTAAACCTATTATCAAAAAATCAGGTTTACAACTGTTATCTGGATTGCATTTGATGTTATCTGATTTACAAGTGGGATTTTCTTAATTACAAATGAAATTTTCTGAATTACATATGGAAAATCAGAATTACAAGTGAGGTTTTCTGAATTACATTTGAAAAATCTGAACTACAAATGGGGTTTTCTGAATTACATTTGAAAAATCTGAATTACAAATGAGATTTTCTGAATTACTTATGGAAAATCTGAATTACAATTGAGATTTTCTGAAATACATTTGTGTTTTTCTGAATTACAATTGGAAAAGGTGTAGTAAATACTTATATAAGAAATACTTGACCCCCCCACTAACTTTTTTATTTTTTGAGCTATAAACACGAATAAAAAAGCATTTTGTAGAGAATTTTATAAAAAATTTTACGGTTTTATTGCATTTTATATAGGGCGTTTAGAAAAAGAGCGGCAAACTAAACTTATGTTTTTTTAAATGGAACACCCTATATATTTTTGCATTTTTGGAATCTGCTCATCAAGGCATTTAAAATGCTATTCAACTTTGTGGCATTAACTTTTTCCGTTTTTGAAAAATTCCGTTTTCAAGTTTTGTACTAAATTTATTTAACTCGAATTCGTGGATCTCGTGATAAAGATAGATGATCGATGTAATAACAAAAAATATTTGTTTCAAACAAGAGAGTAATATAGTGAAACTCCAAAACGTTTAGGATCCTTTTCAAATTTTACTGATTACCTATATTCTCGAAATAATTTCAGGAAAATCGTAACAGCTCCTAAATATTTTGGAGTTTCACTATGTTACTCTCTTGTTTAAAACAATAATTTTTTGTCATTACATCGATCATCTATCTTTATCAAGAGATCCACAAATTCGAGTTAAATAAATTTAGTATAAAATTTGAAAACGGAATTTTTCAAAAACGGAAAAAGATAATGCGACAAAGTTTAATATCAGTTTAATTTCCTTGATGAGCAGATTTCAAAAATGCAAAAATATATAGGGTGTTCCATTTAAAAAAAAAACATAAGTTTAGTTTGCTACTCTTTTTTTAAACGTCCTATATAAAATGCAATAAAACCGCAAAAAATTTTATAAAAGTCTCTACAAAATGCTTTTTTATTCGTGTTTCTAGCTCAAAAAATAAAAAAATTAGTGGGGGGGGGTCAAATATTTCGTGAACACCCTGTACATGTATTCTTAAAAAAACAGTAACAAACAATGTATAACCTCCTAGAATGTTATAATATACAGTGTGTCCACGGATGTTTTCAGAATTTTAGGTGTAAATGAGAAAAAAATTCTAGTTCCAATTTGCCCATTTGGGGTCCAGGCCTGCATGTCTAAGAAATAATTCTTGCATCAACATTTTGTAATTTTGAGAAAAAAGTAAGCCCTGACACTAACGATTTTTTCCGTGTAGAAAAGTGCCTTTTCTGAACAAGATATCGAAAAATGTTATTGAAAACAGTGGCTTAGAATTAAAAATTGTGCCCCTCTACTGGTTTTCAAACCAATTAGCATAGATACTTAATTAAGTTGGAATTCCGACTTGGTAAGTCACGATTCCAACTTAGAATAATTTCTACTTGATTTCTCAAAATTACAAAAATATTGACAATTATTTCCTAGACATGCAGACCTGGATCCCAAATGGTCAAATTTGAAATCCATTTTTTTCTCATTTACACCTATTCCTACATCAATCCGTGGACACACTGTATATCATAACGTTCCCTGAGGTTATACATTTTTTTGTTACTGTTTTTTTGTATTTACTCGAGAATTCAACGCCTGCCAATATGAACCAATGAAATGATATGATTTTTGAAATATTAACCAATCAGGTGATGATTTCAGCGATAATACCACTAGTGGTATTTTCGTATGTAATATCACTAGTGCCGGAAATTTTATCGATAATTTTTTCGAAAGCGCTATTGTGCCTGGAAAGATCACGAGTATAAATTGGCCTTTTATTTTCTGATAAAATCCCGAGAGCGAAGCTCGAGGGATTTTATCTCTGAAAATAAAAGCCCAATTTGTACGAGTGGTTTTGCTAATGGGCAAAATAGGGCTTGAGAAAAAAATTATCTAGAAAAATTTCCGGCATTTGTCGAGATTATTTCACGAATACGATTTAGTAATTTCTGTATTAATTTTTTCTATGTTTACATTTCCAATACGACTCATTTTGAACGAGTTTATTGACAGCTTCGACTGTAGCGTTCGAGTAAACAAACATGACGCTTGGGTATCCAAGGCAAATGCGATTATACCTACACCCTGTCGGCGTTGGTTTATTTTCTGAATGTGTCATAAATTTAAACGGATGCGGAGGTCTAAATAACAAGAATTCAGCAATGTAAAAGTTATATAAATTCATTGATATAATGCTTAATATTACCGCAACATAATTTATAAGCTGCATAATTGTGTGAAACACACAAACTTTAAGAAGTAGGTACGTGTTTGTATTCAACAGATTCGCGGTTGCTAAGCAACGAAGTGATAATAATTTGCACAAGTGCAATTACCGGTAATTGCACTAGTGCAAATTATCGCTAGCAGAGGCATATCATTGGTTGGATTTTTATGGAAGGAGCTACCTTATTGGATGCAAGCAGTATGAGGGAAATAATCGCTGAAATCCTACTCTCTTAGTTACGTCCTAGCATTGATTAAACGTATTCCTTATTCAATGGTCCTAGTTACGCTAAACCAATATTGCGGCAGCTAAAACTGATAACCCGATAACTTCTTCACATTACCAAATTTAATATAGTACTAGAATATATGTTTTCAGTTAACACATTGATCTTTAAATATCTATTAGCTACAAAAAAACATATTCAGAACCGAAAGTTCAATCTAAATAACAGCTAGCTGTCAAACTAACTACTTGCAGTTGTTAAATTCTCTTTTTAAATACAACTCGTGGTATGCCTAATAATAGATAATACCTTTCCTTAATTTATCACTCATTATAATCCCAATGCTAAGAAAATACCACTCCTGCTGCGCAGTCGTGGTATTTTCAGCTTTGGGATTATAATTCGTAAAATTAACGAAAGGTATTATCGATAATAGGCACACCACTTGTTATATTACCCCTGATAAGAACACAAGCATTTACTAGTTATAAATATATTTGACAGCTAATTTCCTTGGGTCGTGCGACTTTTGTTTTTACTTGACATTACTGATTTCATTTAATTCAGTCAACGCATATGCAGCCATATTTTTTGAATAGATCAAGAAAATATACAACATATATACATCGTTGGAACTAGAAAAGAATGCAGTGTCTGGAAATCGAAAAATATACAGGGTGTTCCATTTAAAAAATGAAACTTTGTGTCGTATCACTTTTATGGGAAGACCTGTATAATTTCTGAAAACATAACGAAGTAGACAGGTTGCAACCCTACAACTTTTGTATTTGAAATTTTTTTCTAAGTTCAAAACAAGTTTTGCGTGATCACCCTGTTACAAGTGCATTATTTGTTTCTACATTTTTCTTCTGCCTAAAATAAAATAGTCTCACCCTGTTAATAACCCCACTAATGGATCATTAAAGATTCTCTTTTGATGTAAACAGTTCGAACATTGTATTTAACTTTGACGTAATTGTGGAAATTAATAAGAATTAAAATTAATTACCAGCAAGGCAGCCATGCATAATTAAATAATTGACAATATAATTATTCTGGAAAAGTTGGTTAATTACTGTGTTAATTATTTATTTATCGAAGAAACGATGTTGAGGAAATTACTCCAAATGTAAACACTAGGTTCAAAACAGTCTGAAAAAAAAAAACTGAGGTACCATAGATAGGTACCATATCTCAGGAATTATTAATCCAGAAGCTTTGGAAAAAATCATATTAAAGGAAGTGGCCAAAACAAATTGCTGGAAATAATTTTCAAGTTCCTCTGACGCTAGAAGGCGCAATTGCAGCAATGTACAGTGATGATTTTTACTAGAATTCTATATCTCGTCAGTATACTTTCTGCTGTAAGATGTAAAATTACGACAGGAGAGCAGAGGGAAAGTCTTCAGATAAAAGTGTTTAAAGACTATGTCTTCTTTATATCTTTATCTTTTATCTTATATTTTTTATAACTTACTAGCTATAAAAATGAATAATTAAATCAACTTAAAATGTCTGGCCTTAGAACTTCTCCAATACTAATATTAGGTATGGTTACATTAGACCCCTTTTTAATAGAAATAAGAATAGTATAACTTTAACCTGTTACCAGTCAATGTCAATGTGAAAATTTTATAGAATTTTCAGGTTCCTCTATAAACCAATTTTCATACCCATAATCCTTGGGGTATATTATACAAAGACAAAAAAAAAAAAGAAATCTCTCCTAGTTAGGTATATTTTACGTGAGATAATCCTGTCTAAAAGCTCCAGAAAAAGGCAGCAAAGGAGCTATTTGTACTTGTCTGGTTGGCCCTCAAAAGTTAATATATCTCACCACCAGGCAGACATATAAATGTGCGGGAGAGAAGAGTTAAATGCCGCAAAAAATGCTTCCTTTTTCGGAGTCCCTTATCTTTTACAAATGTGTGAAATGTGCCATGTCGGTTAGCAGCGGAATTTGTGTAGAGCGATAACGCTTACAAGGCACTTTAGGGACTCTGCCTATTTGGCACAAACTCGATACTGAAGCCTCTCGAGCACTGCTCACTACTTACTGGGTTAGACTAGAAAATCGCTGATGTTATTAGACAGATAGGGCAAAGCAAGTTGTGCTTACAAATTTACAGGGTGGACAAGAATTATTGTTTTATTTTTGAAATCCCTCAACAGTTTCCAAAATGTAAAAAATGATAGATTGGTCTACAAACAGGAACATGTTTTTTTTATTTCACATATTTAATTTGTAGGTTAATGGCCTTTTGTTTTTATGAAACAGATTTTTGTTTTTATAAATATCCCTATTTAAGGACCTTTCCGAAAATGTAGGTATTACTTACTATTTATATTCCAGAAGATAATCCATTCATGGGTGGCATAGGCGAAGCAAATGAAATAAATCTTGACTTTTCTTTTTACTCATAAATTCCGAAATGAATAACTAAAAATGGGCATTTTATAAAGTTCAGCAGAATTTAACGAAATCTGACATTTGAGCTCTCTAGTTATTATAGAAAACTTTAATTTAAACCGATATCCTTTTTTAGTAGCCACTTCTATTTTGAGACAATTTTAAGTTTAAGTTTTTTGAACATATCCAGGGTGAGTTTTTTCGATGACCACTATGGGGATCTCGGAAATTAGCAGAGCTAGAACAAAGGTTAAATGGGGAACGAATTGCAGTTTTGAATGCTCAATCTAATGACCCTTTTGGATTTTTAAAAAAGTTCATGGCTCACTAGATATTTTGAAGTGTGTTTTTTTGCTATTTCATCAGATCTCTGTAGCTCCCTTATTTCTGATTATACAGAAAATCTGTAGAGACAAAAATTGTAGATAATTTTGGGCTTAATAAGATAATCTTATCCAATTTTTTATGTTGTTTCTGATTTTTGAGATATGACATAAACTTGTGTTTTTTTTTTATGTAAATCATAGTTGGCTGTGACCTTATCAAATCGGCCTTTTTTGAGCTTTTCGAAGATATATATATATATATATACCTAATATATATAATATATATATATATATATATACCTAATACTCGGCATAGTTATTATAAAAAATAAAAGAGCTATGGCTAATTTTCTGTTTTTTTTTTAATTTTCACATAGTCAGCCATGGGATATTCATAATTACGTTATATTTTATAATAAGACATACTTCAAACTTTCAAATATTTTATTTTTAGCTGGTAACAAAACAAAAATTATGATGATGGAGCTCCATCACATAATTATTTGCCCGTAAGAAATTACCTAGATCAGTTATATCCAAATAGTTGTATAGGGAGAAATAGACCTATTTCCTGGCCGCCCCGATCCCCCGATTTGTCTATTTTGTATTTTTTTGTGGGGAACAGTACAAAATAAAGTATGAGACAATTGTTGAATTAAGAGCAGCTGTTTTAGAAGTAATTGCCAGTATTGACAGGCGCTCTCTAAGAAAGGCGGCAAATTCAGTTTTAAAAAGATGCAATATTTGTATAAATAATAATGGTGGATTGTTTGAACACCTTTTAAAATAATACCTAATAATTTGAATTTGAGTTTTTTAATGTTGGTTTTATTTTGTTGCATGTTGTTACCAGCAAAAAATCACTATTTTCAAAATATCGATACCTTTTCAACCTCAAATTGGGAACAATCAATTTCAAATTGGGAATAAACAACTTCAAATTGAGAATAGTCAACTTCAAATTGGGATTAATCAATTTCAAATTGGGAATAGACAACTTCAAATTGGGAATAGTCAATATCAAATTGACAATAAACAATTTCAAATTGGGAATATTCAATAGTAAATTCAAAATCAATAACTTCATGAAATAAAAACACTTATCAACAAGAAAAAATCAATTTGTTAACTAAAGTTTATAATATTAAGCAAAAGTTGGACTGCCTGGTAAGGTTCAAAAAGACTTGGCCAGAAATATTAGAAAGAAGACAAAGACCAAATCACAAATCGCAAACTATATAAATTTAGCTTATAGTAATTAGAAAGTATAAGTAGTTCAAAATAACATAAATAATAAATTAACTGTACCGAGTTGCACCAGATTTATAGGAAATATACAGAGATACATATACAGTGTGGTCATTTAAGTGTGCAACATATGGGAATTTTTTTTATTAATTGCACAACCAAAATACAGACATTGCCGAAAGTTGATGCATGTTAAATGATCCTATTAGGTGCACTTAGAAAGGTTGCAAGTTGAACAGCATACAGGGTAGGTCAAAAAATATAAAAATTTTACGAAAGTAAAGTACCCTTATTTCAAAAAATTCAGCAAAAGGTTATTGAGAAAAGTGGTTTAGAATTAAAAGCTATGCTTAAATACCAAAACATAGCCACCTAAGAAAAGCAAATTTTTCGTCAACAATTAATTTCCAGTTTCTTAATAAACAATGAAAATAAAAATTTTGCATCTTAAATGAGAGTTTTTTTAATATGCACATTATCATTACTAATGTTTTACCTTGTCCCGAAGAATTTTTGCGAAATTTTAAAGTTTTGTTTAATATCGTTGCAACAAACATGAAGTTTGTGATTCCCTAAAAAATTAAAAATCTAAGTAAATTTTACAAATATGCTTCGATTTGAATAAAGTTATGCGAAATTGATTTAATTTTGATTGATTTATGAAATTGTCTAGGGTGAATATTAAGACAACATTTTTTTTCAGAAAATTATGAATGTTTTTCAAAAAAATTATTTTTTTCTTCTTAGTAGGCCATGTTTCGGTATTTAGGCTTTTAACTTTTAATTCTATATAGACAACTTTTCTCAATAACATTTTACTAAATTTTCTGAAATAAGGGTACTTTACTCTCGTACAATTTTTTATTTTTTGACCTACCCTGTACGCTGTTTGACTTGCAACCATTCTAAGTGCGCGTAGTATAATTATCGAACATGTACCAACTTTCGGGAGTATTTGTATTTTCGTTGTGCCAATTAATAAAAAAAATCCCATATGTTGCACACTTAAATGACCACACTGTATTGCAAAAATATGATATTTTAAATTCAATAAGTAGGCACATATTCTGTGTTTATTTAAATATAAGTAATTAAAATATTGTTTAATATGAAGTTGTTGATTTTCAGTTTAATATTGAATATTCCCAATTTGAAATCGTTTATTCTCAATTTGATATTGACTATTCCCAATTTGAAGTTGTCTATTCCCAATTTGAAATTGATTAATCCCAATTTGAAGTTGACTATTCTCAATTTGAAGTTGTTTATTCCCAATTTGAAATTGATTATTCCCAATTTGAAGTTGAAACGGTATAGTGAGCCATGAACTTTTTTAAAAATCCCAAAGGGGCGTTAGATGGAGCATTCAAAATCGCAATTACTTCCCCATTTATCTATTGTTCTAGCTCTGCTAGTTTCCGAGATCTCCATATTGGTCATCGAAAAAAACTCTCCCGTATAAATCTTTTTACGAAGAATGATTTTTGTGACGAAAACTAACAAATAAATATTTCTACTAGTACCTAGTTATTTCAATCCAAGGACACACTGTAGAATAAGATGTTAATTGCTATCTGTGCCAAAAAATTTGTTGCCCTCAATCCAGAATTAGGTATCGTTTTATCGAGAAATTAATTAAATGTGTTTAATTTTCTTTGAGCTTTAAATAATTCAGGCCCAACATTATTATGGATTATAATGGTGTAATATTTTCAACAAATTAGCAATTAATTTATTTCTGTTTTATTATGACCAGTCAGTTTGATGGAAATTCCATTATTAATACGAGTAAAATAATTATTTATTAAAATAAACTGGATTTTATCTCGTATATCATTCTGTAATTTGAAGTCATACTTTTGTCAGGCAATACTCTATTAACATTAATATGGGAAACAATGGGCTAATATAATAATTTTTTTAGGCGTTTGTCCGACTGTAAAATAATAGGTATCAGGAAAAACATGTGGCAACGCTTATCGTATTCCCGCTGTCAAAAGCAAAGCTTTAGTCAAAGTCAAAAGCAAAACTTTTGCTTTTGACTTTGACTAAAAACCAACTGGTCATTATAAAATTACTTCTTATTTTACATTGCGGCAAATCCTTTCTCACAATAGAAGTAAAAAATTGAATTGTGCTATTGTGTTTTGTCGATGATGTTCTTCAAAGAAGGAAATCCGGAGTTAGTCTTGTTATGTCTTGTTATGTCTTGGTGCACTGCAAACAAAATCAAAATAAATTTTGATAAAACACACTGCATAAATTTTCGCATAAGAGATTCAGATGAATTCGGTACTAAACTAGCCAACTTTGATGTGAAATATGTCCCTTCTTTAAAATTGTTAGGTTTTCACATTGATTTTCAAATTAATTGGAAGTTTCACATAGGTAATCTCACAAAAAAGTTATCCAAGGAGTGTTACCTGTTGAGGGCTTTAAAATCGAAGCATATATCTTACGATTTATGTAAGTTAGTGTACTACAGTAACTTTGTGTCTAAGTTACGGTATGGCATAGTACACTGGGGTCATTCGTTCAAGTGGCAGAGCGTTTTTATTATACAAAAACGGGCCATTCGAATTTTAAGTGGTGCCAAATACCGAGAACATTGCCGACCATTATTTAAGAGGTTGAGGATTTTGACTTTTCCCTCTTTGTTAATTTTGGAAGCAGCTCTGTTTGTATCAAGAAACAGAAACCTGTTTGCGTTCTCAGGTGCAAACACTCGTCAGATGTCAAACACTGTAATCTTTGATTTACATAGCACCATGTTTTTTGAGAGATCTTGTTTATATTTCTGCAGTAAAATCTATAATAACTTACCACTTCGTCTGAAACTTTTATCTACAAGAGCACTAAACTTTCAACTTAAAAAAATATTGTTAGATAAGGCGTTTTACAATCTAAACATGTTTTTTGATGAACGCTTTGAGTAAGCATTTACAAAGTATAAAAAATAAAATAAACCTAGAATTAAAATTAACATTATACCTAAAATATATTAGATTAGATGGAATATTATATAGATATGTTCTCTATTTCTTATTTCTTTTTTTTTTATTGTGATTGGATATGGTGGCTGGTATGTTATCTACTATAAATGTATATTTGTATAAAATATTTTCTCTGTGTGTTTCCTACGATTACATTGTACTTTCTTTGGAAATAAATTGTTCTATTCTCTTCTATATATCTAGATAATGATGTTAGAGTAGAGTCACAAGAAAGGTTGTTTTGAGAAAATAAAAACTTAGCTCAAGTCCTGATAATCATGTTTCAATGCACAGTTGACTTTAATATTAGTAAATCTTTATTCCAATAAAGTCGCAAGAATCTTAATTTATGTAAGTAAATATAAATTTGATTCAAATCCTGATTATTTTGTTATTTATAATGCATACCTGACTTTACTCTTAGAGTCTCGACTGAGTCGTTCATAATTGAAATGCGTGTTGATACGATTTTAGTCAGGCTGACATGTGTTTTAAAATATAGTTCAAAATAGAAGATTCCTCGGAAAAACATAGACATATTGTGGTCACGTGTAGATATTTTAATAAAAATTTTCCGCGTTTACGAATAATCTACAAATGCTAAGTGCGTAAGTTTTTGTTATAAAACTGATAAAGGAAAGATCGCATACCGTTTGCGCATGCTGAAGTATAGTTTCCATTGAATGTTATTTAATAACTTACACTATTTATTGAATGTAAACGGTCCTTGGACATATACGCAAACAGTAGGCCATCTTTTCTTCAGTAGTTTTATAACAAGAACATTCATCCTTATCATTGGCAGTCTGTTCAGAAACGGGGAAAATTCTTTATTAAAATACAAGGTCACGTGACCATAATAGTTCTTTGGGCCTACGCCGACGGTATGCCTATGGTTTTCCGAGCAATCTTCCATTTTGAACTTCATTTTAAAACACATGCAGCCTATGTCTAAAATCATATCAAAACGCATTGTTATGGAATAAATGAAGACTCACTATGATAGTATGAAGAATCCAGGTTGACTCTCTAATTTGCACTTTATTATCGTGAAAATATAGGCACTGTAATGCTCTCGGAAAGACATACTGAGTAAAATCACCCCCCAAAAAATCTGTCACTAAGTCTATATATAACGATTAATGATACCTACTGGGCCGTGTGCTCACCCAGCTGGTCCAGTAGACAGGCAAATTTCAGAGTGGGGAGCAGTGCATGCGTGGATGTTTATATTCTAAGCAATCGAATTCTTTAGTTATAGAGTCGCCTTAAACCTGATAGATTTGTTTTAAAAAATCCATCGATCTCTAGTTTTGAGAAAGTGTAGGTAATCTCTTGCGTACTAAAACGGAAAAATCTATTCTTTCAGAATTCGGCACCGTTTAACGAAATATCTTCAGTTTAAGACCAACTCAGTGGCGTATTCAGGGGGGGGGGGGGCAAAGGGGGCAATTGCTTGTCGAGATAAACGAAATTTGTATAATATCAAAATTAATAATACCAAAAATTATATACTTTGAAAATGCAGTGAAGATCAAACATCTACAATTTGTTATTTGTTTCATCTTGTCTTCTCGAAATTAAAACCTGTGCAGTAGATTTGAGAACGCACACACTCCGTCGGTCGCAGCGCGTAACCTTAAATTAGGCAAAACAACCTACTAAACATATTTTGCACAATTACAGTGTGTCAGAAAGAACATTTTCAAACTGAAAATTTTAAAAATTTATATTAGAAACAATATTAGCGAAAACCGAGTGAATGGGTTAACACTCCTTTATGTGTACCCATAATATCTCCAGAGGAGATATTTGACGAGCTCAAGACCAACAAAAAGAATACTTGATTTTGTGATATAGATTTTACTGGTTCGAAGAAGAATTATTTTTATGTTATACAGGGTGTCCGGTAATAACTTAAAAAATTAAAAAGAAAAATGGAAAATATGACGAAAAGTTCATAATATGAACATGTGTCCGCAGATGTTTGGTTTCGAGATGCAGGGTGTTGAAATTAAAATTTTATTTTCGATTTTTTAAGTAACTTTTTGAGACGACAAAATTTTCTTGCAAGAAAAACAACCACAAGTTAATTAAACTGTCAAAAAATAAATGTGCTTGTTTATTTAAATTTTATTTTGAATTTAATTGCATATGAGTGTCGATATGCACATGCATCGATGCAGAAATTTGAAAATTTCTCGAAAACGGTCACCTTTGGCGTTATTCACCAAGTGAGGAGAGGATACATTAACAAAATGTCGTAAAAGTTTACTGTCAAAAAAGTTAGGGCAAATTAAATTAAATAATGATAACGTAGGCCGCGCCCTCTACGGATTGCACCAAAAATAATACCAAATTATGACTTCTCTTTAAAAAAAAAACGGCTACCAAATTTTGCAAGAAAATTTTGTCGGCTCAAAAAGTTACTTAAAAAATCGAAAATAAAATTTCAATTTCAACACCCTGCATCTCGTAAACCAAACATCTGCGGACCCGCATGTTCATATATGAACTTTTCGTCATATATTTTCAATTTTTCTTTTTAATTTTTCAAGTTGGTGCATTTACTTCTGGACATCCTGTATTTATTTATTTTAGAAAATATGTTTTGTTTTTGTCCTTTTTTTATTCATTAAAATTATCGACAGAGTTTTGTTATTTATAACTGATTGCCCCCCCCCCCCAGACGTTAATCCTGGATACGCCACTGGACCAACTTATGGGACGTCAACTTACATGCAAATAAATATTAATTAATCTAAAATAGTTTCTTTAATTTTAGGGCGCTAATTGACAAATTAAGTGTATTCAATTAACAAACTTTATAAAATTGTAATGTAATGTAAAAAGTAATTTTATTTCAAGAGTACAATATGTCAAATGAAGATCAAAATTTTAATGAAACATATGTACTGAATTTAAGATACTTTTTTTCTGTGTTGTAAGGGATTACGATTTGTTTACAATAGGCCAGAGTTGGTGACAGATTTTTGGTTGTGATTTATTCTTTTTGGTAATTGATCAATTTCCTGGGTTACTACCATATCAAACATTTGGAACCATTCAATAGTTTTTATTTAATTTCTTCTACGTACGTTTCGGCTGATAATAGCCATCTTCAGGTTACAATATTTATTAAAATTACGAACATTTAACAATTTCTAAAAAGAATAGAACACATATTTTTTAGTCTTTTTCTCTATAAAAATTAACGTTTAAAAAGTATTTCAAACATATTTTTTTAGTTGTTAAAATCTTTATATAATAAAAATCAAAATAAAAGGGGCATGTTATATAATGTGAATCATGTTTAATAGTGAAAAGTTAATTTTTTTTAAGAATTGCTTTAAGAAATATTCAGGATTTTTTTTCAAAAGAATACTTACAAAATCAGCCAGCAACATCTGTTTGTTACGTGCAACATTTTAAAAATATCATAAATGTTCTTTTTATTTTATAAATAATATGTGAGATTGATTTTCTTTACAATTTTTGTCGACCATTAATAAACTACAACATGATGCCGAATGCGATGCATGGTCTTTCCGAATTTGCTACACAAAAAGAAAGTTGGCGATTTTTTTTATATAATATATAAGTGCAACCAAAAGTTTTCAAGGGACAGTTAAAACGTTATACAGTGTTTGACAAAAATAAGGGTATAATAATTATTGTTACATGGTTTTAGTTGTAAGAATCGTAAACAAAAATTAATTTAATTAGTAAAGGTTGGTGACCCAAATATTAAATATTTTTTTGGTTTAGTTTAGTTGGGAAAAGGGTCAAAACGCAAAAGAAATAGTGTTTTTAATAGCGTTTTGACCCTTTTCCCAATTAAACTAAACCAAAAAACAAAAATTAATGTTTATAATAAATGTTAAATTTTTTCTTTAATCGTTAATAAGATTAAAGTAGATATGTGAGAGTCCATCAGTGTCGTTTCTAAAATTTACAGTATTTTTGTGTTTTTTAATTTTTAACATTTCCAAAATATTACGCTTTTGGGAATCATTTTCTTTGCAAAGTATTTCGGTATTTTTAAAGTCAAAATTATGATGGTTATCAATTGCATGTTTACAAAGGGCAGTAGTATGTTCATTTTTATTTTTGATATCATATTGGTGTTTGTAGGTATAGTCTTTTGTATAAATATTGTTTAGTTTGGCCGATATAAGTTGAATGACAATTTAGACAATTTACTTTGTAAGGTTTGTTTGGAAATCATTTGAAATATTTGGTTTTAAGTTAGAAAAGAATTTATTAGTGTTGTTTTGATTTTTATAGGCAACTTGGACGTTAAAATCTTTAAAAATCTTAGCAATTGGTTCAGAAACGCTTTTAATGTATGGTAAAGAGAAAACTTAACAGGGTTGCGTGAACATATAAGTTATTATTACTGTTGCAAATTTTATGAATTCGTTTTTTGATAATAGGTTTGTAAAAGGTTTCGGGATAATCATTTTTTTCAAGAGTATTTTGAATTTTTTTTAAATTATCAGGTCTAAATTGTTTATGTGAGAGAATGATAGCACGATCAGTAAGACTGTTAATAACGCTTTTTTTGTGAGCGATTGGAACGCTTGAGTTGAAATTTAAATATCTTTCGGGCCAAATTTTTTTGTTGAACCAATTTGTGAAAATCTCGCCGTTCTGGTTATAGGAAATAGAAATATCTAAGAAATTTAATGAATTATTTTTTTCTTTTTCTAAAGTGAACTTTAAGCGAGGATGAAAATTTTTAAATGCGTTAAACGTATTATCAAGTTCATGGTAATAAACATGCTCCTGACAAACTTATAAATTTCTGCAACAACGAAATCGCCTCAGTCGAAAATAAAGCAACCAAACCAACCCGTCCCTTAGTTTCACTAACCTATTCCCATGGATCGACCGAGTCTCTTTCCCCGAGGCAAAGGGTTCCCGCCATAAACCGCTCCCATTCTGTTTAGTGCCCACAGGGCGAAGCGAGGCCCTTACACTCCTCTCCCCCTTTTTACATCTCCTGGCGGGCTACAATAAAAATTACATCGGGTGCAATTTGGGGAATTCACTCCCGGGGCCGTACCTGCGAATGACCCGGCCGCCCCCCCTTTTATTTATGGGGCTGCCGCTGGGGGCGGAGGTTCTCGCCCGAAGGAAATGACTTTTATGCTCGATTTCTCTCTAGTCGGGTTGTGGGGCAGAAAATTCGACTATATAGGGCAATGATATCGAAACGGCAACGTAGCCTAATTTGCGCAGTGTTGTAGGGACGCAGCTTAACGACGACCATATTCAATAATAAGTTTCACCTGGACCAACACTATATTAAAGACCTGTGCATAGCGCTGTTTCAAGCATCGAATTGATAAGTACTATGGAAGTCGCACAGGTATGACTTTCATTGTTGTTTAGGGCAGCCAACTCTAGAGAGAGATAGGTTTCTAATGGCAATAAGTAAGACAAGGACGCGTAATGGACGTGTCAGCTGATTCAGGCAAAGGAGGTATATTGGGTTGTTGCATATTAATGAAGTATTTAATGGGCATGCTCTGTAATTCTCTTTATTGTATGATCTGTATTCCGAAATTCGGGGCTTGTTTGTAGGAATGAGAATTTTTCTGTATAACCACAATTATATAAATATTGCACAGAAAAAATTAATTAATTAATTTTAAAAAATTTACATGGAAATTTTATGTACCTGGAAGTAAATGGAGACAAATAAAATACAAATTCCAAAATAAAAGTATATTTTAAAATAAAGGCGACGAAATATCTAGGATAAGGTGTACATTTTCAACTTTAATTACTTATCTTAAGTGATTTATTAATTTTAAAATTCAATTTAATAGGGAAAGCATCTAAGACAGGTAGCTTTTACATATTTTTATATAATTTTTAATGTTTAGGCATCTAACCTCCCATCTAACAAAAAGAATTACAAATAAGTACCTTATTAAAGGGACCAGAACTTCAAGATTAATTCCATCTTTGACTACGAAGAGCTAGGTTCATTAGCACATTATTTTCCCTGTTTTTCCCTTGACAGAGTTTCTATCATGACTTGGAAAATAAAAAACTGTAGTAATTACATACTTTTTAAGTTTGGGCTGCCCAAAATTCTCTATGAAATCGCTCTCAATAAAATGTTGACTACAAATGCTAGTAAATACTTGTGGACAGTACATATTGCTGCAATCCACTTGTCTCTAATATCACATCATCTCTTAGAAAACTGCAAAGTTATTATCAAAGATTTTTAAGACTTACGAATGAAAAGAAACCCTACTATTCTTATTCTTTCCGCCCCGTTTGGTACATCCAAATACACAACAGGAGTTGACCATCATTTATGTAATTTACAATTACAACAGAGAGAATATAGCCACATAGCTAAATTAAATTTTCTCTCTGATCTAAAAATAATATTAAACCAAATATCAACTAAGAAAACTCAACGCCGTTTTATACGAAACTGCCACCACGACACGAACTCAAATCAAATATAAATAATACAATAATTTCTCTATACTGGGACTTGGGACAGAAGGAAAATGACTTTTGACAACGGAACTCGTTTGAAGCACAAAAACACAAAAATAGAAAGTCAGGACAAACACCTCTTTTGTATTATGTGGTTTTTGCCGGAATCAGCTGAATTAATTACTATTTCACTTACTCAAGTTTGGCTGCCAGTTTCTCTCTCTCTACCTTCCTTCCATCTACTTGTCAATTCAATGGTTTCAAGCGATCGCCACTGACGAAACAAATTTACATACACGGTGGTTTAATGTTAAAACACCATTGTTGCAGAATCTTTTATAAAATAAAAAAAACATGCAAATAATGTGTCTGCTACAACGAATTTAATATCCAAAATAAAATAAAATATTTGTTTATGTCCCCCTAATTTGAGAAGTTCACATGGCACAGTTCCATACATTTTCTTAAGAAAAGCGAGTCTAAAAAGCAAGCAAGAGTATTTGGTACCTTTTGGTTTGAAATAAAGTCCATGGCTAGTGGTAGTGTAAATAAGCATAAAACGCATTAGATTTTTCAGTTTCTTCTTTATATGGAGGACTATTGGTTCGCTTTGGAGCTATAAACAAAATTTTCTATTTTCATTCTCGCATACGTTACAAAATACTCTTCCAAAATAATATCTAGAATTTTTGCTTCTTCAGCTGGTTGATCAGATCATCCCATAATTCCAAAATAGTATTTATTCTTCTGTAATGCACATAATTAATGGTGTGTACAGTGTGCATACAATTTTCTTCATGTGCATGGAAGTTTCATGTTATCACAAACAAACCTACCTAGGTATAAAAGCTGTGTAGGATAAAACTGCTAAATACTGGACGCAAAGACAATTCGTTACCGTAAAAGAAGGCAAATCGTAATAAAGCTGGATATTTAAAATTTAGGACACTTTAAACGTCAGTAACTGACATACCAATAACCACAGAATACCCCCCTATAACCTATAATAAGTCGCCATTTCTTTCGTCGAGTGGCGCCACCTCATTCCGTAAACAACAATGAAATATGACGTCATGCTGGGGACTTTAATATAGTGTCGGTCCAGGTTTCACAACCTTTAAAGAGTAGACATTTCGACTTTATTTTGACATTTGCGGCTTGATAGTCTCAAAATATTAAACAAGGAAAGAGAGAGGACGCCTAACAGCGCCCGCGGCTGTGTTACCGACTGACACGTCGCACGACGGGCCAGTGGCGTAGCATGAAACGCGTTCTTAGCCAATATCACAAAAATGTTACAAATGAATTATAATTTTGAAATATTGGTATTTATTTGCAGATAATTTCCCAAATGTAAAGCTATAGTGTCAACTGCTGAAATATATTTATTTGTGTCGATTTCGAACCAATCAAAATATAATAAATAATGCAGGCCCATGGAAACCAACCCATATTTAATGAAACTATCGTAATCAATTAAGAAATTTTCAATAAAAACGATGTTAAAAAATAATTATATGGGTCCTATTTACAAACAAAACAATGCACATTGTCATACTAAAAGGTAGAAGGAATTTGAAGAAGTTATATTGAGAAAAAATACGGTTTTAGGGCATCTTTCAAAGGTAGCATGTTAAATATTTACCTGTGAAACGAAATGCCGGGCTCTTGCTTTTCACTTCTGTTTTTCCAACCAAACTCTGAACAATTCAAGAATGAAATTTCAAGATCTTTATAGCTCCTACAGTTTATGAGATATTTAGTTCAGATTTGGAATATAGGTTACGCTCTAGGGCCTACATCATTGGGCATGCCAAATGGTTGTGAGAATCTACAGGGAGATATTTTTTCAAGAGTCAAGCTCCCTTTTCTGCTACTGAACTTTTTTGCGGTGCATCGCTGGTAGATTCTAAAATACAACATAAATTTCCTGTTTTGTTTAGAAAATTTTTGGTATCTCGTAGTTTTTTCGTATCTGCGACCGTTATCGAAAAAAAAAATAAAAATCAATTTTTGTAATTCGCTAGATGAAGATGAATGCAATGAAAATTTTTAGTAGTTTTTGTAGCAATGATTTATTACATTACAAAAAACCGAAATAACAAACTGGCATCTCTTGCATTTCCATTTGCAAGGCCATAGATGAAATGCATCTCAGCCATTTCAGAATTCGTAAAATTTGGCATTGTTACGAGATTATATGGAGTATTTAAAACACTTTTAGACTTTACAGTTTAAAACTGAAACCTTTAATTTATAAACGTATGCAGACACAAGTTACGATTTCAAATGCAAACTGTCAGAAATTAATAAAAACAAGAGATTATCCAAATAAAGCCAGAGCCTACTAGACTAATTTTAAAATTTTGATTTCATCGAGGGAACTACAGAAAATGGCTTTTTATTTATTTTTTTTTTGATAATGGTCGCAGGTACGAAAAAACTGAAAGAAACCAAAAAGTTTCTAAACAAAACTGGAAATTTATTTTGTACTTTAGAATCTACAAGCCGCAGAAAAGGGAACCCCTGAAAAATATCTCTCTGTAGATTCACACAACCAATTGGCATGCCCAATGATGTAGGCCCTATAGCGTAAACTATATTCAAAATTTGAGCTAAATATCTCATAAACTGTAGGAGCTATAAAGAAAAAACTAAAAAAATCTTGAAATTTCAACACCCTGTAGATCGGTAACGAAGCGTTTGCGGACCTATGTTTATATGAAGTTTTA
This sequence comes from Pseudeuparius sepicola, assembly GCA_963920635.1. Taxonomy (NCBI): domain Eukaryota; kingdom Metazoa; phylum Arthropoda; class Insecta; order Coleoptera; family Anthribidae; genus Pseudeuparius; species Pseudeuparius sepicola. The sequence continues at coordinate 10,070,475 of OY987300.1, read as the reverse complement.
ATCATCAAATAAGCCAAAGAATTACCCCCTTCCGTATGTACACGATATTTAGGAACACCCTATTAAGTATTCCTCGGCAAGATTTAAAAACCAAACGTTTGTCGAGTTGTTAGATACCCACCTACCTATAACAACGCAATCTTTCAGTATAAATATTTTGGTCAGAGGACGAATTTTTGTTATATAATATTTATCCCCCTGCAGAAACCTTCTAAAAGTTTATAACCAACATCCACTAGAATCAATTGCAAGAGACTTATTTCTATTGTCTATGTTGTATATGTGAATCAGTCAATAAATGAACTAGATATTTCTTTTTGATATATTTTTGCTAATCCAATCGTAATAGCTATTTTCAGACGATCATTTATAGACCGTCAGACAGTGACAGATTTTCCTTACTGATTTTCTCATTTATGCCTTGGAGAGGGTTGAAAGGTAAATCGATGCTGAGTCGGAAAATAGTAATTTTAAGTTTGGCCCCCGGGGAAAACATATGGAAAATTCGATTTTTCAAAACAGAAAAAAGGTAGTAATTCTCACTTATGCCATGTTCACCGTATGATTTCTTATACTATTCCGACCTCGAAAACCCAAAGGCATAGGTAAGTGTAGGGTGTGGAAAAAGGGTTGAATTAAGGGTTTGGCGGATCACACAAAACATAACTTGGTTTACTGAATCCGTCAGTTATGCCGTTCGAAATGGTGAAAACTTATATCCTCACTAGCCCAAAAATTTATTGGCAGAAGTGACGCGTGGGGAAAAATGCACTTTTGGGTCGGAAAATAAGTCGAAAAAAATTTTTTTTCGGCAACCGATTTCTGCACTTATGCTTCTGAAACTATAGAAAGTTTTATTGCAATTCATTTTATCCCTGAGGAAATCAGTTGACGAAAAAAAAATTTTATTTTCCGACCCAAAAGTGCATTTTTCCCCACGCGTCACTTCTGCCAATCAATTTTTGGGCTAGTGAGGATATAAGAAGTTTTCACCATTTCGAACGGCATAACTGACGGAGTCAGTAAACCAAGTCATTTTTTGTGTGATCTGCCAAACCCTTAATTCAACCCTTTTTCCACACGCTACACTTATGCCTATGGGTTTTCGAGGTCGGAATAGTATAAGAAATCATACGGTGAACATGGCATAAGTGAGAATTAGTACCTTTTTTTCTGTTTTGAAAAATCGAATTTTCGATATGTTTTCCCCGGGTGGCAAACTTAAAATAACTATTTTCCGACTCAGCATCGATTTACCTTTCAACCCTCTCCAAGGCATAAATGAGAAAATCAGTAAGGAAAATCTGTCACTGTCTGACGGTCTATTACCGCGGAAATAGTAGATACTTAAAAAATGAGTGGCAGGTAGGTATATTATTACTTATTGTCTGAACCCAGATTGGTTGTTTGTCAGATGCGCCGCTAGAGTGGAGGGGGAACTACTTAAGCCGGCCGCAAGCACTCTTCGTGCCACTAGCGCTCCATCATTCACCGAGCGCGCGTCTCCCACCAAAAAACATTCTCGCGCCATAATTAACCCTTCGAATCCTCCCAGACAGATTTTTCCCCCTCGAAGGCTTCCCGGATTAGGCGACGTCGTCCCCCCGGCGCGTCGCAAGACGCTCCTCTCGATCGATGCCGTTTCCCCGGCTTCGCCCTTTCGCCACGGGCCCAAATTACGAAAAGCGAGAGGAAATTAGACAAAAGCGAAGCGCCGGAATCCGTAAAAATAAGTTTTTGGATCGGCGGCCCTTTGTGACGCGCCGGGGCTTATTGTTCGCGCGCAATGGCCGAGGATTAACTGCTTTGGGGGGCGCCGTGTGTCAATATCTACTCGAGACAGTGGCGGCGGTTTCGGGCAAAAACGTCCGTTTCAACAGTGGTAGAAACGGACTAGATCATCATTTTCTTATTTCTTCTACTCCCGCATACGTTAATTGATTTATTGTCCGTATTCTCCGTGCCGATCGGGAGAGCATAGGCGATTATCTCGAAAATGGTAAGAGATATCTATAAAAAATTTTAAGGTAATTTCGAATAAATAGTTTTTTTGGCGATAACTTTTTTATAATGTTTACGTAGTGCAATAATAATTGTTAAACTAAATGCGTATTACCCGGAAAAAGCTGTATCAACCAAGGTTAGTTTCTATAGGAAGTTTAGGACATTGAGGACTTGGAAGGGAAGGGGGGCGTGAGAGAGGCAAGGGGACAAAGGGCTGAAATTTAAGTTGGTAGCATTTACACGTGAATTGGCGATTTAGTAACTCCATAAACATTTAACGCTTCGAGCCATAGGCGCACATTTTTCGCATATTCATTTGAAGCTTGCAGTCAAAGGCGTGTTTCTTGTTTACTTTAGTTTGGGCGTAAATTTCTTACATTGCATTCTCTCTTGAAATGACGTCTCGGTATCTTTTTTTTTGTTTTCGACATTCACTAACTGTGTTACCACTTCTGATACGGTACTGGTATCAAGCTGTGAGAAGAAGAAGAACAGTTGGCGGAGGTGGCACCATCGCGCGATGTTGCCGATGGTAAGGGACTACCTTTGGTTTTGTTTAAGAGTGGGAGAGTGTCCTAACTTTCCTATAAAATAACCTTGGTATCAACCTAGCTTTTAGTTGGCGCTCGTCTACAGAACTGTCAAATCGCACGCAACGCACAATTTTTTTATTTTTTTTTATTATCGCTACATTTTGTCCTTAAACAGTTATTAAAACCAGGGACGGTGTCTCCATTCATTCAATTAAACAGTGAACAAAACATTTCATAAGTCACAGTATTTATAAAATCCCATAAATATCAATACAAATTAAAATTTAATTATAACATTTTTACTATTTTCGTATGTTAATCTCTATTGTTTTTATCTTCAATGAACATCTTTATTTTTACTACGCTCTTGCCGGCTGCCGGTACTCCGGCTGGTCGGTCGGTGTCGGTGCGATATCCAGATTGACCGCGAGAGGTTTCCGCGAATGCCTGTGGTTAGAAACAGAGGCTATCAAATCCCTGAAACAAACAGTGCGGCCACGTGATCCTAGGCCATTTTTAGTATCATTTTCTGCAGCGCATGAAGCTTACGACAGAAGAGTTTTTGTGTTTGTGATTTCGGTGTTCGTAGTTTTGGCATATTTTAATGGTTTTTTATACTGTAAATGTAAAATAAGATGGAATCGTGTTCGGTGAAATTTATAAAAGAAAATGCCCATAATTTCCAGAGTCGAGTGCTTATAAAAAAGAATGGATCACCTTGGTCTAGATAAACATTGTTTAAGAATGTGCCATCAGAAATAGAAAGTTTAAACGGAGTTTTAAGGTTGAACAATACAAAAAAAATTCGTTGTTGTGCGGGTGTGACAAACTACATGCTTTGCTTTGTTCTAAACAATGAAAAGACTACATCAGAATGGACAAAAACGGTGGTTAGGGATTTATCTCATTTACCAACAAAAAAAAAACAAAACAACATAAAACAAAACAAAAATAAAAAATAAATCTTCTCAAATTCGTTTAAGAAATGAATTTCAGCTCTCGAATATTGGAAATGTTGATGTTCGTCAGTTATTAGATTCTGACTGTCGAAAAGCAATAAAAGACTTTAAAGACCAAGTAAAAAAATCGTTACATTTTGTCCCGTCTTACTTTATTGATTGTGTAAAATTTTGTGGCGTATTCGAGCTAGCGTTGCCAGAATATGACGAGTCACCGGAAAGTTTTAATCGAGGATATACAGGAGCTTATTCTTATTGATTTTGTATCCGAAATCGATATGGGTATGAAACATTTGTAAGAAAATACATTTTTAAAGGTACGTCAAAATCAAATAAATTTTTAAACCTTTTAGATACCGAATTTATTCCAACCTTTACGTGCTCACTGTATACTATTTTGTTCATTTGAAATTTATTTATCTGTTGTGAACATAATTATTTGACGAACCACGCCAATGCTACTACGCTTTAGCTTCGCGCCTCCGCTTGGGGTCGCTTCGGAAAACACTGGGCCATTACAAGGATTTTGAATTTGTAGATAATCGATATGGATTATTTTTTTATTGCCTATTACTGGGGAGCCCGTATATCTCTTTACATTTCCGGCATAAAACTCGCTTGGGACTGAGATTATACACTGCGAACGGGTAATCATCTGTGGTATATAATTTGCATAGCATAATCCCCTCTTACCCCCACCCAAGCTCAACCAGTGCCTATACTGCTCCCATGAGGTAATGGCTGACTGCGCAAGTCAAATGGTATCCACGAGCTAGCGTGATTTGACGACTGCCAACGTTGCGAACTACACTGATTTATTTATCTATGTATAATGTTATCTTGATTGGAAACTTCCACAGGCAGAATTGTACCTGAGTAACTTATGGATAAATTCTGCGTCAGCGAAACTTCTAAACTCTATTCAAACTAAACGCAAGTGTTGCATGGCTAGAGCGTGACACGCACGTGATCGGCTTGCTATTGGCCAGCCGGCAATAAAGTCTGGCCAGGCGGGCGAGTGCAGCGAGACGGTGTTTCTTACAGAGGTGTATTGAGTTGCAAGTGGACCTCTATTTTTTCCGATAGAATTCTTTCGCTGTTTATTAATTGTTGGAGCTACTATTTGTGCTAATAGTAGAAATTTCCAGGTAAGTGAATGACCAGGTATGACATAAAAGTTTGTTTTTAAAGTTCTTAATACTGGGGCATATTATTATTTTAATATTTTATATTATAAAATTCATAGATATCGTAATTAATGCGGCCCTGCCTCGTATTAGCCCTCAGAATTGTTCACGTGTTTCCATCGTGTAAATGTTTACGCGCCATTTGCATTTAGTTCACACTGAGACTGACTGTTCTATGGCCTGTTATCGTATTTATAGGAACACGGAAAATGGAGGAAAATATTGGGAACATTAAGGACAGGATTTAAGGTGATAGGTTTTGCCGCGTATATTTGTGAAAAACGCGCGCCAACAACTATCTACCTAAAAATAAACCCTGACCACGATTCAGAATTGTTAGGGTGTTTAAGAAATTCAATGAATTCAAGGATATTGCTTTGAATGCGATGATTTCGATAGGATTTTAGTGTCATTATCAACAACATAAATTTGCAATGGACCCTTTTTCCTTCAAAAATTGTTGTTTTTTTTGGTAAAATTGAAAATACAGCTGTTATCCGCGAAAAACTAATATACTGGATTAGATGCGATCTCTAATATAAGGCAGGAAAGCCATAGTGGTCGGTGGGTCATTCGCGCGTCTAAAAATAATCTCTAAATAATTCCCAAGTCGGGGTTTTAACCTCCCATATTAAAGCACGCCCCGGAAGCCACGTACGTGCCTCGTGCCTCCAGACGACGTCTGTTTGCATATTTTTGGGAGGAGCCGGCTCGCTCTATCCCCGGGCAATATCGCTGACGTACGGGCCACACGTACCGACAATAAAACCTAAATTTTCCGCAGTGTATAGTATCGAATTTTTGGCGGGGATTTATTTTTATGCGGGCGGAACCTTGGGGGAGACTTTATGTTTATCGCCCTGACTCCTGACTGTGTATTTTTAGGAAAGAGACGGATCGTCGGGGGAAACATAAGTTTAATTTTGGCGCGGGAGAAGTCCTCCATAGGTTAAAGTTTGTATAGTGAAAATGTATGGAGAGCTAGAGAAAATCTGAATTTATACATACAGTGTGATAAATTTTTGTTTGCGGAACTAAAATTTTATTTGCCAGTAGTTTGTTATTGTACAGGGTGTCTCACTATAAATTGACACCCCCCTCTTAACTTGTTAGTTTCTGAGGTTAGAAAAAAAAGTTTTTTACAAAAGTTTTAGATACTAATACAAATTGTTTTTTGACGCTATTGGACCGTGTGCAGTGTGTTCTAGAAAGCCGGGGCAGACATCCCAATAAACATTTTTCGTTACAACAAGTGATACCTATAGTTATATAAATGTCATATAAAAGTTGCGGAGTTTTATATGAAAGAAACCGGTTATCACCTCCAGCAATTGGAGTTCATAAGGGATATATAATATCAATATAGGTACTAGGGTTATAATTAAGTGGTGTAAATGTTTCCAACGCCATTTTATAGCACTTGGAGTGACCGTTCCTACAAGATATATAACATGTTTGTATAAGATAATAATATCTATATTATAAAACTATGATTTCCCGAGTTATATAGCAGCATTCCTATATTACTTCTATAAAACCCTGGAGCTAATTGTGTTTTACTGAACACATTATATACCTTTTGGTTGCCAATTTCGTACCAAAATAACCTTTATAGACTTTTACAACTTTTAGTGATATGAATTACTCTTATACAAATATGTTTTCATTTTAAAGATGGCTGATTAAGCACTTATTATTGTTGATACCTGCATGATGTAGAGCATTATATAAAAAAAACGAATGAAAAATGTATAACAGGAGGAGAGTAAAAATAAGTGAAGTATGTGTTGTTAATGAGAAGACATTGTTTGAAACTGTATAAAAGTGAAACGGGTTAAAATAAATTGAAAATCATTGTCGATCTATCCACCGGTATAAATGAGCCCCATGCGCTAGTGACACATACCTATATTAAAAACAAAAAAAAACACAAATTTAGTTCAGAACATGAAAATTAGTGTTTAACGGGTTATCTACCGAAGGTTATGAAATTATTGCAGTCCTACATCTCCGAGAGGTCTTTAAAATAGCTTCGGTTTTATAGTAACACTACTGGTAGCATTATATTACCTTTGGTTTTATAGTAACACTACTGGTAGCGTTATATGTATTACCTTTGGTTTTATAGTAACACTATTGGTAGCGTTATATTACCTAAGGATATATGTATAGGAAACTTATAGTTTAATAAAAAAAATACTACAGAAGGTTTATAGCATTGTTTCAATTTATGTAACGTTACTCTAAGTGATATTAATGTCGCCAAAGCTTTTCAGGGTAATCTACTAAGAGACGCCGCATGATGCAAATATAGAACAGAATCGACACGACCCACAGTTACGAAATTTATTAGCATATTTTATTTTATTCCGCGGAAATTTTAACAAAATATACTTTTATGTGACACGGAGATATTTTTTTAAACATTTTTCTCGTAATTTTTGCTAATAAAAAAATAAGTTTTTTTTAATGCAAACAACCTTGCTTATTTAGGAGTATTTCGAAGGCCCGTGATTTTTTTTTAATTTGAAGGTATCTTGTTCATATTTGCGGAAAAATTTTCTTGCCATACACAATTTCCAGTTTGCTTAGCGAAACATCTATTATTATACTTAGCAAAAATATTCACATGCCCTGTGACATGCCCAACCATAACATTTTGAAGTGAGTGGAAAGGATATAAGCGCTCAACAATAGTTAAACAGAGATGGAAGTAGGCGTCCGATATCTAAATCCCATGAAATATTACTAACACCATTATAGGCAAAGTTTATAAGGGTAACTGCAAACCTTATAGAACCAAATTTAACACTGAAACTAGCCGGGTTGTATAAGTAGGTTATATAAAGGTGATGACTGATGGAAACATTTAGTTACTCTACTATTGGTTATATACTTTAAAGTCGTATAACCGTACTAAAATAGGTGCGGGTGACCTTTATAAATTGCTCCATTTAAGTGTTTTAATGGGTTTATAAAGGTAACCGAAATATTTCCGCAACTATATTAAATAACTAACAGTGGTTTAAGTTAGGTATAATCTAATAGTTGTGGTTACTCTAATAAAACCAAAAATGTTTAATGGGATAACTTATGTTTTTTTTAAATGGAACACCCTATATATTTTTTTATTTTGAAATCTGCTCATCAAGGCAATTAAAATGATATTAAACTTTGTGGCATTATCTTTTTTAGTTTTTGAAAAATTCCGTTTTCAAATGTTATACTAAATTTATTTAACTCGAATTTGTGGATCTCGTGATAATGATAGATGATCGATCTAATAAGAAAACATATTTGTTTAAAACAAGAGGGTAATATAGTGAAACTCCAAACTGTATAGGATTCTATCTCAACTTCATAGGTACTTTATAGATCTGGGGTTTAAGCTGACCAGACTTGTTGCCGTAGTCTATGTTTTCCTGTAAGGTATCAAACTGCCTACTAAAGAATCCGTTTTCGTTACTCAAACGGCCATAGTACCCGCTTTTATTCTGCCCGTATGCCTATTACCTTCTAGAAATATGTGTTCAATATGCGCCTCGCAAAAATCTATCGTAAGTATATCCCCGAAGGAAATATCTCCGAAACGCCTTTGCTTAAGCGTCTTTACGGTGTTTTTGTTGGCTGTTCGACGGTTGTTCCGTTTAACAAGAATTCGTGTTCCGCCCGCGGCCCCTAGCTGTTAGCGCGCCGTTGTTTTTAGCGTCTTCGGGGCTTTTACGCCGGAGGAATGCGCCGGAGCTCTAACAAGCCGCTCGTCTGACACATGCAGAAACGCCGGCAAGTTTCCTAGTTTTATGCCAGTGCGCCGAAATAGGTCGCGAGTTGAAAAACAATTCGCGCTCTAAAGTTGGATATTAGATGGGAGGCGGTGAGATGCCAGAAGCGCCGAAAGGATGGGCGTTGTTTTAGGATGTTAGATTGTTCGAGCTGAAACACAGAATTTGGAAACAACAACACATAAAATATTGTCAACAAAGTGATATCTATCTGTGGACCAATGACCAAACTATTTAAATTCATTTCTACTGAATCATAACACGGATAAAGATAACATTACACAAATTTATAAATGTACTGGGGTCAATTAATAATAAAACATAAAAGGATTGTCCAATAAGATGAACACTAGATAGATCGAAGTCCAATCGCCGATTCGGCAAAATCTACAGCTGGGCATCAGTAGACCCGGCTTATTAGCAGCTACTCGATCACTGACTACCCTCGGTGGTCTGGCCTGGCAACGGATCCCGCTTATTAGCCTCCTTGTCCAGGTCGGGCAGACGACAGCGCCCCCGGGTACTGTTGAAGTCGTCAGCTGGTCAGCAGCGGCATCGCGCCGCCGGGTCAAGGACGCAGCTAGCGCCCCGGTCACTTCCACGTACTATCGGTCGCGTCGGTCCACGGTCCACAGACAGCCGCTACCCCTGCCATGGCCCAGACACTATGTTAGAGGCATCTTTGTGAGTGGAAGAATAAACACCCTACTTTGTACCTACCGTCTTGTTCAATCGTGGCACACAGTTCATTCCCAGCCCAAGGTGACACGTGGTGAAGGCGCCGGGCTTGAGGAGCCGGTGTGACAATGTCTCCAAAAAAAATTTGGGCAAAATTCACTATCAACTCCAAATACATACACTCATGCTCCAGTTATTTAAAAATATCCGAAATATTTCCAGGCCAAATGAAATTAGTTTTGTTGTTGTTGTTGTTTATAAACAACATATCTGTGTTTTTCAGAAATATTGGTCTGGCATGACATAATAATCACACACTAAACCCTTCATATTATACAGCTCTTCAAAATAGTGGAGTAAATATCAGCTAATACGTCGTAAAAAGTGCATATAGTCCAGTCAATTTAATGTTTAATATCGCAATTCTTTGGGTAAGAAAAAAGTTTTTTCCATCGATACCATATAAAAACCTTAAATCCGAATTTTCGACCATCAACAACTGCAGGTTTTCCGTTATCTTCAATTTAGAGTTACATTTGTTTTTCGCCGATAACAGCTGTATTTTTAACTCTTTACCAAAAAATAGCCAACACCATTTTTGAAGATAAAAAGGTGATCTGCAAATTTCTTTCTTCAGTGTTGCATATATAAACAAGAAAATCCAGCTCCAAAAGCTGTGTAAGCAGTTAATTACGGGAGTAGTATTGTCTTGCTTAGCTTTAAATTAGCACTCAAGTTTATATAATAATAATAAAATGATGCCAGGCTCGGTTTAATGGTTAAAAAAGTGTTTTGTCTCGTATTTTATTGCCGAGGCCTCTCTTCTCAAGCTACCCTGGTAAAGTATAAATGAACTTGCTTGGAACACAGTAATATACGTGGCGCGATCTATTTCATAGCATTTACCACGCTCTGCTTCAAGTAAAAATACCAGACTTATCGGCAGAAATCACCTGCATTAAATGCAAAGGTTTTTATGCTGTCGACGTCGACCGTCAAAGGAGGTAGCCAATAAGAAAGCGAGCGTAGCGATTTGATTGGTCGGCGTTTCGGAGATCCACGGAGCAGGTGTCGACGTGGGCCAGTTAGGCCAGTATAACCAGTGCCGTGCACGGGAATAAGGATTGTGCTTTATTTTACGGACTTTGGTTTTGTGTATAGATTTTTGTGTGGTGGTGTTTTGTGTGAAATAAAATTATTGGTTTGCTTTGGTTTGAACTATTTCAAAGTTTATTTTATTCTTTTTTAGAGCATTTAGATAAAATTTTTATAATTATTATAAGGGCCGCGCGCTGCCTAAGGCTCGGTCTTGTTTTACAAAGCAAAAAGTTCAGTTTTTCATATCCAATGAATTGCATTATTATCCATTAAAATTCGATTAAATTTACTGTATTAATATAGTATCTAAGTCATATATACACAACAGACGAACAGACCTAGAGTAAATAATTATTATATAATTTTTTTTAATAATAATAAAAATAATAATTTATTATAGAAATAAATTTTTTTGAATACGACTGCACCTATCTATTATTAAAAATAATACTGATTTATCAACATTTCCGCACCCTACGGCTTCTTAATGAAACATTTGCGGGTAATCGCTAATACTTTTTTTGCCATGAAAGAGTACGCGTTAATATTGAATTCAAAATAGGTCAAAAAATAGTGGTGTGTTTTCGTCTATTTCCCCCCTTCCCCATAACTCCTCGCCGAAAAGTAGCAGATTCCCCAATCCCGCGCCGGTATTAACTTCCCTGATTTATCTCCCCCGATATGATATTTCCGATTGGGCTCGCCGCGCCGCACCCTCTAATTTATTCGGAATAATCCTGGGGAATTTTTACCGTACAAACTCTGCGTGGGAGGCTTTTAGTTGCCGTGATTTAAGGGGGGGGGGGCTATAAATATTCAGGGGGGTAGATATGCTCTCACACCCCGTAGGGGTGGGAATTATTAACCGATATTAACACGGCGCTATATAGTTGGAATTTGGCCCGGAACAGCAAAAATTGTTCAACCTTGAACGGTGAATAGTATACAATAAGTAGTCCAGCAGCAACACTATAAGAAACCATCTTTGTTTTTAAATAAAGTAATAAACTAAGAAAAAGAAGAAAAATAATAAAGGCTCTCTAAAAATGATTTCAACCTTTAACTTATTATCAAGTGGGAGTAGTGGGACCAATGAATAATGAACCCCAGATTAAAACAGAAATCCGCAGTTTTTAAAATCAGTACCTACACGGGCTAAAAATTATAAGGCACGTTTATGTCTTTAAGTTTAGGAATCCTTGATAATATAGAAATTCTAAATTTCCAATTATGGAGAAGTTGATACCTACACAAATGCCCATGCCACTTAGGTGCAAGGCCTCGAAGATATAAATTTTAATTACAAAATTACTTACCGCTGGATTAAAAACTTGGTTCCCTGGTTCCTTGGTCCATAGAGCTTTGACTCCTTCCTGGAGTTCGTTATTAATTGAGTTGGACTATTACTTAGATTTCTCACTTGACATACCGATTTGGAACTAAGCCGCGCATGGCGTCAATTGGTGCTAATCACACGAATTATCTATTTATACATATATTTTTTGTTTTTGGCTATTTATGATGAAAGTAGAGGATATAAACAAAAAATATCTACAGGGTGTCTAATTTTGATCTGGAACACCCCTGTAAAATTTGAACTGGCTTACGGATTTTAACGAATTTTTTTTTGTATATAGGGCCCTCCTAGACATACTTATCAAACACTTTTCAATGGCCATACGATTATTCCAGGGCCGGATTAAAAAAAAATTTTGACCCAAATTTTCGAGTTAAAGTATCAGCGAATTTTTTATCGGAAATCTGATAACGTGGCGTTAATCAGCGCCCCTGGAAACCCCCAGATTCCAAATTTCAAGAAATTATTCACACAAATTATACTTTATACACTGCATCTCATTTGCAAAAAAATTTCAATTTGATTTCAGCTATTAAGGTGGCTATGGAAACAAGTGAAAATGGTAAAAAGAGGTCCACAGGGGAAAATATTATTAAACCTGATCTTAAACTGTACTCGGTTTCTCTTTTCATTATTGCTGTACAGTACAAATTTTATGCCATTTGAGACGCAAGAGAGCTCGCTGCCGTCGCAGGCAGTCGTGCAAGTGCAAACACTTTGAGAAACGTTAATTTTTACATTTTTTTTGTTTCAAATAATAAAGTATAAGATTATACACTACAAAGTACGTATTTGAAGAATGTAATTAAAATCAGCAATATTTTAAACGACAGAAATGTATTGACGAATCGATTAGAAATTACTATTTATACCCACTAAATTATTTTTAACACCTAAATTATTTTAGCAATATCAACCCCTGAATAATATTTGTTGTAATTGCATAAACTGACATTTCTACAAGCCATTGTTTTTCCACGGCTGCCTGCGACGGCAGAGAGCTCTCTTGCGTCTCAAATGGCATAACATTTGTACTGTACAGCAATACTGAAAAGAGAAACTGAATACAGTTTCCGATCAGGTTTATTACTATTGTCCCCTGTGGACCTCTTTTTACCATTTTCACTTGTTTCCATAGCCACCTTAACAGCTGAACTTAAATTGAAATTTTGTTTTTTTGCAATTGTGATGCAGTGTAAAAAGTTAATCCGGCCCTGGAATAATCGTATGGTCATTGAAAAGTGTTTGATAAGTACGTCTAGGAAGGCCCTATATACAAAAAAAAAAATGTTAAAATCCGTAAGCCAGTTCAAAGTTTCTAGAAGAACTTTACGCTGGTTTTGTTGTATTTTACGAAAAGTTAAATGTATAGCCGCGGTGGCGTCGCTCGTACCGGCGCTGACTTTTTAGACTGCATGTTTTTCTGCCTTCGATCGACCTTGGTTCGAGGCAGGCGCATGCATTATGTCTTTAAAGAAAAACACCGCTATGGCCAGGAGCGCTGGACAAATGTGGATTCACGGTATTGCTCCTAAATAGATTTATCCGTGTGATTTACTAATTGTCCTACACTCACTGGGATTACTACGGTTTTCTAGGGTTTTCCCTAGTACTTGAGCAAATGCTATCTTAGTTCTATCTGGAAAAAAGTCGTCCCTAGCCGCAAATGGCAACGAAGACAAAATAATAGTAATTGCCCCCCTCCCCCGCACAAGCATGTAGTTGCTTCTGGGGTAGTCCTAGTTTGGAGTATTGGGTGAGAATTATTATTATTATTATAGTGAATTCCAAAAAGTTTACGTACAGGGTGTTTCATATTGAGGTCAGGCAATTCCGTATTTTTCGAAACATTAGCCGATGTTGTATAGTATAATTTTTTGATATAATCCTATTCCATGGCCTACTGTTATTAAAAGAATACACTCAAAAATCACAAAACCATATTAGGCATTTTTTAAAGAATGAAATCGATAGTGCCATCGAAATAGTTCAAAAAACTTGGTACCAGATTTCAATACTCTACAAAATGGGGTCAAATTTCGATAAAATTCGGGACTGCTCTGTGAAAACCACGGGGCATATTTTATTTATTTTTTTTTCGAGAATCGATTAAACTTTGCTTAATGTATTATTTTACTACGAAAGCGTAGAAAGGCCATACCATTTTTTTTAAATTCAATTTCCAACATTAAAGTCGGAATTCCGACTTTAATCTCGGAATTCGGACTTTTTTCTCGGAATTCCGACTTTTTTCTCGGAATTCCGACTTTAATGTCGGAATTCCGACTTTAATCTCGGAATTCCGACTTTAATCTCGGAATTCCGACTTTAATCTCGGAATTCCGACTTTAATCTCGAAATTCCGACTTTTTTCTCAGAATTCCGACTTTTTTCTCGGAATTCCGACTTTATTCTCGGAATTCCGACTTTAATCTCGGAATTCCGACTTTAATCTCGGAATTCCGACTTTTTTCTCAAACCAGCTGTCGATCAACTGATTCGCCAGAGGATTTTTTTAAATATGATTTTTTTAAAATATGTGAGGGGTGCGCCACTGGTTCTGGAATTATTTTCTTGTGTTTTGATTGGTTCAAGGTTCAAGCCAGTTCTGGAATGGTTCAGAACTGCTGTTGAAACAAGCCCATGGTGTCCTCGCTTCTCCGGATATGCAGTCAACCAACTAAATAGTCTAGAAGTGCAAAAGAAATCAAAAGAAAACAATTCCGCGTAGTGAAGTTGAAAACCTAATTTTTGAAAGCTTTCTCGTGAATGCAAAGTCAGGCATTTAGGGCCTTTTTTGTTACAAAAACGAACGTACGATTTAGTATCTTTGAAACCACCATTTTCGCCAAATAACACGACTTTACTGCATAAGTCTAGGATGAAATAATATCGCCAAGTTTACGAACTATACCTACAAATAAATTATTTGGTATGACCTTTACAACAGCAAATTTTGTATCAGGAGCGTCTCTTTTTAGCGACACCGCCGATATCCTTGATTTTGAGGGGCTGTAGTACTCAAACAAGAACGGTACCTACCTACGAAATTTCTCAATTTCCAATAGATATTTTACCATTGTCCTAATAGTTATATTATTAGAGGAGACCTACCCAAAGTTGCCTATAGCTGCGTTAATGCAAAAAAACAGCGTAATTAAAAATATAACAGAGCAATATAATAAAATATAATACGTCCATGTCAAAAAGGGACAAGAAAAATAAAAATAAAATTATAATATGTGTTTTCCATATATTTGATACTAATGACCATTTCACATAATATAATGACCCATGTATAGAATACAGTATATAGGGATAATTAAAAAACCTGCTACCTATGCTATCATCGGTATATGGATCCATTTAATTTTTAATTTGTTTTTTTCTCCAAAGAAACCTGAACCAAACTGATTAAAAGACAACTTCTTCCAGAAAAATTCATAATTGCCTGACATTACAAAAAATAAACTTTCAACGTTAACTCAAAAAATAACTTCAAAAACTTTGTTTCCTGAGCAATAAATAAATCTTCCTCCTTTCTCAAAGATAATGTCACAAAGAAATTTCCGACACACAACATTCAACCAAGAACGCAAAATTGAAGGTGTTTCGAAATTTTGTAACATGGTATACATATTTATATACTACGAAAGCGTAGAAAGGCTTTTTAACTTCACTACGCGGAATTGTTTTCTTTTGATTTCTTTTGCATTTCTGACTATTTAGTTGGTTGACTTCAAATCCGGAGAAGCGAGGAAATACCATGGGCTTGTTTCAACAGCAGTTCTGAACCATTCCAGAACTGGCTTGAACCTTGAACCAATCAAAACACAAGAAAATAATTCCAGAACCAGTGGCGCACCCGGTGGGGGGGGGGGGGGGCAGGGGGCCTCGCCCCCTCCAGACCTCACATATTTTAAAAAATTCATATTTAAAAAAATCATATTTTAAAAAATCCTCTGTGCGACTCTTGGCAATTATTTTCCCAATCCGAGACCTGGCCTGGAAATTTTTTTAATCATAAAATATTTTGTATGCAATACCTCAAACTTTTTAAGTCCCCCCCCAATCATATTTTCTGGGTTCGCCACTGTCCAGAACTAATTGGCGAATCAGTTGATCAACAGCTGGTTTGACAAAAAAGTCGGAATTCCGAGATTAAAGTCGGAATTCCGAGATTAAAGTCGGAATTCCGAGATTAAAGTCGGAATTCCGAGAAAAAAGTCGGAATTCCTAGAAAAAAGTCGGAATTCCGAGAAAAAAGTCGGAATTCTGAGAAAAAAGTCGGAATTCCGAGATTAAAGTCGGAATTCCGAGATTAAAGTCGGAATTCCGAGATTAAAGTCTGAATTCCGAGATTAAAGTCGGAATTCCGAGAAAAAAGTCGGAATTCCTAGAAAAAAGTCGGAATTCCGAGAAAAAAGTCGGAATTCCTAGAAAAAAGTCGGAATTCCGAGATTAAAGTCGGAATTCCGAGATTAAAGTCGGAATTCCGAGATTAAAGTCGGAATTCCGACTTTATTGTCGGAAATTGAAATAAAAAAAATGGTATGGCCTTTCTACGCTTTCGTATTTTACATAGTTATAGCAACGTATCTTAAAAAAATCCAAATTATACGAAAAAAAAACATTTATTTAAGTAAAAAATCTGGCTAGCTAGGCGCCTAGGTAACTGGCTAATATGTTATTATGTAGACAACACCTTTTTGCTTTGAGTACTATAGGTTGAAAAAAAAATCGTTTTTTAAAAATCGGTCCATCTAAAAATACTGAATTCAATACTGATTCAAAGTGAAACACATAGGGAGAAATTTTATTTAATGATTTATTTTTAAATTTAACTTTGGGGCTACCTTGTGCTTTAAGAGAAAAATAACTGTGCCAAAAGGTATAATCAACCTTTATTGGGCGGGTTTTGAATGATTGGTCAAGTTTGACATACCTATATGGCCAAAGCCAACTTAAAAAAAGTTTATTTAGGTACCCGTTTTCTCAGCTAAATTTTTCTGGTCTGCGTTAGGTTTATAAGACATAGCGCAATTATTATTTTTATATCAAAAACCTTGTTTCCTAAAAACAATTACCTACGCCCCCTTGGGCCTTGTTTTGTAGCTTTCTCCCGCCGAACAAATTTATTGTCCAAGAATGAGGAGGCAGATTTAATTCTAAATTAGAATTCCTTAATTATGATTTTATGCCTCTTAAAATAATGAAAAGGGGACTTTTAATTAAAAATGATTTCGGCTGGGCGGGGAAGCAGCGGCAGGACGGCCATTCTTTTAATATCTTTTTGTAGCCAATGAAACTAAATCCGACGTTTCTCAATTTGCGACTTTGTAGCCTGTCGACCCGGCCCGAAATTAAAACCGATATTTGTCGAAAATAAAGTATACCAATAAAACGGAGGGAAATCTAATATTTCCCCGGTGAAAAGGGGCGGTTTTTTGCCTTTGATGGGCCGATGATGAAAATTCGGGATGTTATTGACGGGCGGAATTAACACAGCTTTGGTTTTTAAGCAGACCGCGTGTCAGGAACCGGCCCCATTTTTTAAACAAATCCTTCGCTTCCCGGTCTGAATAAAACGCAAAAGCAAATTAATCCGCTTCAAAAATTAACTCGGAAATTAATCGCGAATAGATTCATGTCAACGTAGAAACAACACAAAACATTTTAATTGCAATATCCTCAACTGTTGTAATCGGCGTGTACTGATGATGTCCAGTTTGAAGAACAAACTTTATAGTTTTATTTATTTTTGTATCAGTTTTCCTTCAGTACCTCGCTTCTTAGACTGTTGATAAGAAGAATAATTATTGTTACTTTATTTTATTTTACCACATTTTCGCAATGTCAATTTTTACGATCTCCAATAAGTTTTTTACCAGTCAGATTGTTTTAACACCATGTATTCTCATATTTATAACAAAATAGTACCTAAATATATATTTTCCTATTACGTTACCCCATATAGACAGTGTGTCCGCGTTTGCTTGTGAACACTCCGCAGAAATCTATGAAGGGCTGAGAAAAGTTAGGCTTTATATACAGGGTGAGTTTTTTTCGATGACCACTATGGGGATCTCGGAAACTAGCAGAGCTAGAACAAAGGTTAAATGGGGAAAAAATTGCGGTTTTAAATTATCAATCTAATACCCCTTTTGGATTTTTAAAAAAGTTCATGGCTAACTAGTTATTTTGAAAAGAGTGATTTTTTCCTATTTCATCAGATCTCTGTTGCTCCGTTATTTCTGATTATACAAAAAAAACTGTAGAGACAAAAATTGTAGATAATTTTGGGCTTAATAAGATAATCTGATCCAATCTTTTATGTTGTTGTGATTTTTGAGATATGACATAAACTTGTGTTTATATAAATGTAAATCATAGTTGGCTGTGGCCTTATCAAATCGGCAACTTTTTGATCTTTCCAAAGAATACTCGGCATAGTTATTATAAAAAATAAAAGAGCTATGGCTAATTTTCTGATTTTTTTTAAATTTTTACAGTCAGCCATGGAATATTTCAATAATTACGTTCTATTTTATAATAATTAGACATACTTCAAACTTTCTAATATTTTGTTTTTAGCTGGTAACAAAATGTAACAAAATAAAACCAAAATAAAAAAACTGAAATCCACATTATTATTATTTTAAAAGGTGTTCAAACAATCCACCATAAGATATTATTTTATTATTTTTAAAACTAAATTTGTCGCCTTTCTTAGAGAGGGCCTGTCAATACTGGCAATTGGTTCTAAAACAGCTGCTCTTAAATTCATCAATAATTGTCTCATACTTTATTTTGTACTGTTCCCCCCAAAAAGAAATCCAAAACAGACAAATCGGGAATCAAGGCCAGGAAATAGGTCTATTTCTCCCTATCCAACTATTTTGAGAGCTGACCTAGGTAATTCCTTACGGGCAAATAATTATGTGGTGGAGCTCCATCATGATAGTTTTTGTTTTATTTTGTTACCAGCTAAAAATAAAATATTTGAAAGTTTGAAGTGTCTAAAAAAGAACGTAATTATGAAAATATTCCACATAAAAAATTGGATCAGATTGTCTTATTAAGCCCAAAATTATCTACAATTTTTGTCTCTACAGTTTTTCTGTATAATCAGAAATAAGGGAGCTACAGAGATCTGATGAAATAGCAAAAAATCACTCTTTTCAAAATATCTAGTGAGCCATGAACTTTTTTAAAAATCCAAAAGGGGCATTAAATTGAGCATTCCAAAACCGCAATTCTTTCCCCATTATTTAACGTTTGTTCTAGCTCTGCTAGTTTCCGAGATCCCCATAGTGGTCGTCGAAAAGACTCACCCTGTATTTTTTAGATTGACCTAAGGGAAGATATCTCGCAGACACTACAATTAGGGATTTTTTTATTAAAAATTTGACCCCATGGCGTCATTTGGCGTAATTTCAAACCTCTGAATACAAAATGTCATGAAAAAAAACTATCGGTTTCTTTTTATAAAGCTTTCAATACAACAAAAACTGCCCAAGACAAGCAGTTTATCGCATCAGATATCAAATGTGGCTGTTTGTGGGCACAAGGACATTTTTTAAATGATGAACATTTTCTGGTCAATGTTATCTACACAGATGATGAGGCGCCATTCACAACCAATATCATTGTGTGCTCCCAGAAGACAAGATACTGGTCCGAAGTAAATCCAAATTTTGTGATTCATTGCAAGGAAAAATATCCTCAAAAAAATTATCGTTTTTTATGGAATATCGTCCAGAAGAGTGATTGGAACTTACTTTTTAAATTTTTAGAAGACGAACTATGTAGTACAGTAAAACCACAGACCTATATAGCTTCTAGGTCTGTGGTAAAACTAACACAAAATTAGGCCAAACCCAAACATAAAAAAAGTCCTTTCTAGCGCGAAATAGTTCCATACCCTCCTAAAAGTTAGTACTAAAAAGTTACACCACCACCAGCGTCGGGTTTCGGGGGGAGGGGGTGAAAAGGGCAGGAAATTCTTATTTTTCACAGTTTTGCGTGAATATCTAGTAAACTATGAGGTTTAGCGCAAACGTCATCCTATACGCAAATGATATACATTAAATTCCGAACCAGAATTGTTACATACAGAATTATGGTAAAGTGAACGGTTTCCATGATATGGAGTGGTAAATATTTCTTTGTTTTTATTTCACGTACTTTTTGTTGAAAAATCTTAAAATGATTACAGTATAAATTAGTAACTGAATAATGTATATAGAATATATGTAGATATATCTATGCATATATAGATACATATTACACCCATAGATTGTTAGTTTTTGTCACAACATAAGTATATGACTGTAAATATATCCAATACAAGTTAGTAGCCTTAGTTAATTTGTACTCACTTTTTGCCCTCATTCATTATAGCGTTCTGATTTCCATTCGTTCTTTTATGTCAAATCATTCCCATATCTAATTTGTCCTTAGCTTGTAAAAATGAGAAAGTCATGAATAGGAAGCTCATCATGTGAAAAACAAGGAAATATATATTAAACAATCCTCATCGTATGCTTCTGCAGAGATGGATGCGTCCAAAACTGCTAGTGTCGAACAAGTGGTCTCAAGTATGTGCAGCAATTGCTTAGGACTGGCATGTTTCAATAGAGATACTGTAATCATCGACGACGATTTAAATGATGATTGTCAAGTGGACGAAGAACACGAAGATTTGTTTCCTCTCACCCAGCCCGAGTGAACTATTTGGTGCTGACTGATAACGCAATTAATGATTCACCTAAAACTTATAACCTTTTGTATCATTTTGATTTCCCTTCCATTTTTTCAATATAGATTGTTTAATATATTTCCTTGTTTTTCACATGAGCTTCCTATTCATGACTTTCTCATTTTTACAAGCTAAGGACAAATTAGATGGGAATGATTTGACATAAAAGAACGAATGGAAATCAGAACGCTATAATGAATAAGGGCAAAAAGTGAGTACAAATTAACTAAGGCTACTAACTTGTATTGGATATATTTACAGTCATATACTTATGTTGTGACAAAAAATAACAATCTATGGGTGTAATATTATCTATATATGCATAGATATATCTACATATATTCCATATACATTATTCAGTTACTAATTTATACTGTAATCGTTTGAAGATTTTTCAACAAAAACTACGTGAAATAAAAACATAGAAATCTTTACCCCTCCATATCATGGAAACCGTTCACTTTACCATAATTCTGTATATTACGATTCTTGTTCGGAATTTAATGTATATCATTTGGGTATAGAATGACGTTTGCGCTAAACCTCATATTTTACTAGATATTCACGCAAAACTGTGAAAAATAAGAATTTCCTGCCCTTTTCACCCCCTCTCCCCGAAACCCGACGCTGGTGGTGGTGTAACTTTTTAGTACTAACTCTTAGGAGGGTATGGAATTATTGCGCGCTAGAAAGAACTTTTTTTTTATGTTTGGGTTTTGGCCCAATTTTACTGTACTAATGGGAATAGGGAACTTGACGATTTTTCAAAACTATTTTTAAACTATACCTAAGTGATAGTGAAATACGAAAAACGCATCAAAATATTTTTTTAGCTACTGTTACTGAGATATGAATTTTCTAATTACAATTCCTGTAAAACAACGGGTGACGTCACTTATATGGATATCGAGGCCAACGATAAAGACAGGCCACGGCGCTAACGCATAATCGCGTAGTCACGTGACCAACTTAGTGCTATTTAATGAAAGGCATTTTTGGAGATAAGTAGAAAAAACAAATTCCGTAACAATTTGGCAAGTTTTCTTTCATCTATTACATTATTGGTTTTGTGCATCCAAGCTTTCTCTAATTGTTTTTTCAAAATTTTCAACCTGCCTCAGCTGTTTTGGGCTGAGAGTTAAACGGCACTGCACTCACAATATTTTGACACTTCTCAAAAATTGTTGGGACATCACCTTCCTTTAGCTTAGGTGATATTCTCTATAGGTATTTTCCTCCCACAACACATTTGTCCACTTTAATTATTGTTTCACTTTCTTGAAAATGTGTTAGTCACACATACTTAAGGGTTTTTTAGAAAATAAATCTCAGTTGGGATTTGACGAATCCATTTTTGGCGGAAATTTTCATGCCGAGACAAAACAAATGTTTGTTATGGCGACACTTTCTTCCTGGCTTTTGTAATATGTATAAATATAATATAAACAGACTCAATATTTGGTATTTAGGTTATTTTTTACGAAATAAAAATGAAAACTAACCTCAGTAGGTAGGGGAGGCCGGGGGAATACCGCGCACCGGGTAATACCGCGCAATGTAGTATCATGAAATCTGCAACCATAATTACATCGCTGCTGGCGGTATTCTATTCTGTGAGTTGTAAAACGCATGCGCTAAATTCTGTCAGCCTGTTACATCAATGGCTGATGAAGCGTAGAAGTGTTTTGTGAATAGTCATTTTTTATCTAATTTTTCATCAAGTTTTATGACTGGTAAGTGATAGCTGTAATAATATTTTGGCTGTGGTTTTTTTTATGCATCAATACGAGATCAGTTAAATAAGCGAGCAGTTTAGATGTTTATTATTTTTAAGTTATGCGAGGCAATTCGGGGGAACCCCGCGCAAACACAACGGGGTAATACTGCGCTGCGCCTTATTTCCCCACGCTCACCTTTTTTATTTTCTAATGCATTTTTTATATTTCTAGCAATTTTATAATGCCTCGAAAGTACGAAAGACGTACCGAAAAAGGAAAGTGGACTGCAGATGCACTTAAAGCTGCCATTCAAGCAGTGGAATCAGGGCGAGCAGTTAGAGAAGTTGGAAGATCTTTCAACATCCCTGAGTCGACTTTAAGAGACAGAATGAAAGCTCAAAATTACGATTCAAGTAAATTGGGACGAAATGCTACTTTTACCGCAGATCAAGAGAAAGTCCTAGCTGACCGTGTGCTTAAACTAGCCAATGTCTTTCACGGAATTTCACCTTTAGAACTTCGCCGTATAGCTTACAATTTTGCCGAACAAAATAAAATAACTCACTGATTTAATGCCGAAAATAAATTAGCAGGTGAGGACTGGTTGCAATTGTTTCTAACTCGAAATCCTAGAATATCCCTGAGAAAACCTGAAGGCACTAGTGTAAATCGAATAGAAGCTTTCAGTAAAGCGGCAGTCACTAAGTTCTTTGAAAATCTTACTGAAGTTATGAATAAGTATAAATTTACAGAAAGTCGCATATATAATGTAGATGAAACCGGAATTTCCACTGTTCAAAAACCATCAAAACTCTTAGCTCCAAAGGGACAGAAACAAGTAGGTTCGGTTATATCTTGGGAGAGAGGTAAAAACGTCACTGTGGTATGTGCCGTAAGTGCGGTTGGTCACTACGTGCCACCCATGATCATATATCCTAGAGTCCGTATGAATCCGCAGTTGCAAAGAGATGGTCCGCCTGGAGGAATATATAGGTAAGGATTCTAAAACTATCGATTCGGTACGCTTTGTATTTACTTTTTAAGGCGAAAATCAATCAGTTATTTGGAAGATTCGTGTCTTCAAAAATATGTCCTTTTGTAGGTGTTCCAAAAATGGATGGATCAACGAAACCTTGTTTAATGAATGGCTGCACCATTTTAATAATTACGTGAAAGCTTCACCGGAAGATCCTGTTTTACTAATACTGGACAATCATGCTAGTCACATATCCCTTGATGGATATAACTTTTGTAGAAACCATTCTATTGTAATGGTTTCTCTTCCCCCCCACACATCGCACAAGTTACAACCTCTCGACTTAACGTTTTTCGGACCTTTGAAAAACGCTTTATCTAAGGAATGCGATTTACATTTAAGGGTCCATGTTCACGAAAAAATAACACACTATGACTTAGCTTCAATTTTTAACAGAGCCTATAGCAGGGTTGCAACGATAGAAAAAGCCAAATCTGGATTTCTTGCTGCAGGAATTTGGCCTTTGGATCCTACCAAATTTTCAGAGGATGACTTTGTCCAATTTAGCGATGTCAGAACTGATCATATTAAGATACCAATATGTTTAGATGATTCACTAAAGGAAGATGAAAACGTAAGCAGTAAAGAAAAAACTGCAAGTTTATCGGAAAAGACTCACAAAACACCGATTAAAAAAAGTTATTTAGAGAATATTTCGCCTAACGCGGAAGTTGGAACATCAGGTATAAGAAATGACAAGTGTTCTCCGAAATCTATTGTTGCCAAATTACTTCCTTTACCTAGTGTGAAGTCTAAACAAGCAACACATAAAACTCGTCCTAAACAGTCGTCCAAAATTTTAACTGCTACACCACTTAAAGAAGAGTTAGAGGCTGCCGAGAAAAAAAAGAAACAGAAGAAAGAAGTAGAAAAGAAACAGAAGAAAGAAGTAGGCAAAAGAGAAAGACCTATAAATTTAAAAAACAAACAAAACAAAAAACAAAAGCACATTCGTAAAATATTTGTCGAATCTGATAGTGAAGAAAGCTTTTCTGAAACGGAGATCTGTGATGATGATAGTTTGGACGAAGTTGAAATTTTAACTCATGAAGATGACATTTGCTTGGTTTGCGGAGAGTTTGGGAAAAATAATGAGGTCTGGTTCAGATGCAATGGCTGTTCAAAATGGGCACATGCTGAATGTAGCGGAAAAAACAAAGGAAAAACTTACCTGTGTGATTATTGTTCCTAACCTAACCTAATAACGATAATAAAATTTTAAAATAACTGTCCCAATGCACTTTTAATTTTTGCGTGCCATTACCCCATATCATGCGCGGTATTACCCAAACGTAGGGGTAATACCGCGCAGCTGGGATTTTTTTTATTTTTTCTGTTCCATTTTTACTAAATAGAAATAGTTAATTTTAGATATCTCATTGGCTACTTAATCATAATATGTAACTTTTGTAAAAAAATCGGCTCTTAGATGTACTTACTAAAAGTGTGAGAGGCAATTCTGCTTAAGTGCGTGGCATTATATTATTATATACTGCAAATATTGACAAGGTCTCAGTTGTTCAGCAGCGTGAAAGACCGAATAGATAAACCGTATCGGGGAGTGGGTCGACAACGAAAATCAACGGTTACAACACTGATTTATTTCGCACAAGGTGAATGGTGAATACAATAAATACACAAACCCGAACGTGGTCAACGGGAACGGCTTCCAGCCACCCGGACCGTCTGAACTCGCGGATCTTCCGTAAGCAGTTCACCCCTCTATGAATCAGGCTCCACTGTCCAATACGGTCCATGTCCATAATAGTCCATTCCGGAATTCCGGGCTCCCTATTCTGTGGTTCGGGGGAGAATTCCCCTTTACAGCGCTCACGCGTTGGTGCGAGCGGCACCAATACTCTTGGATGCCACGACTCCCACCCAGAGGCCATAATAATACCTGGGCGGTTCCCCTCCGCCAGGACACACGCGCACTAGACACAAACTTGTTTCTAAAATATAAACTAAGACGTTTAAAAACACTTTAAACATTTAAAACTTCTCAAAACACAAGCTGCCGCTTTCAGTTATGTGACAAATGACATGTAACGTCTGACTAAGATGGTCACGTGATTTTTCTGCGCCAGGGCCTGTCTTTATAGTAGGCCTTGTATGGATATCGAGCAGATTTGGCAACATTGTAAATTTATTTTTATATCTATGATTTTGAGATCCTTTTATTTAATGGGACTGGCAGAATCCTTCTCGGTTCCCTTCCACAAAATGAAGAAGAAGAGCTGAACTTCTAACCTAAAAAGTTGTTTTCTGGTTATAACCTATAAACCCAGAAAAATACCTAAATTATTTGTTTTAACTCCCCCAGCCCAGGCCTTAGGTTTTTATTATAGTCTCCTTATTATTCATTATACTACCTGCTGGATTATAATTATAAACATATTGATTGTCAAAATATTTAGTTGTGTTGTCTTCTCAGTGTTTTGTACTTTTATAACTGGAGTTCTACTTGCCTAAAAGAGACTGCGAAATGTATTATTATTGGTGGTAAAATCGTATGAGAATACGTCTTTAAATTCAAATTAAACATTTATACAAGTTCTACAGACTTGGCACAGAAGAACAAAATTGTTAGAAGCTATAAAACGTAAAAAATGTTTTTCCACTAAAACTCTTATATTTGTATGTGAAGATCATTTTTATGTAAGTCATAGCCAGGTGATATTTATTGGTTTGCATTTATATAATGCTTTTTAGCTAAAAGAAGATATGGAAAACTATGTATATGATGGAAAGTTGTAAATGGTGCGTGCATCCCAGTTCTTACATAAATTATTTATTAGGAAAATTAGAGTGGTTTCTCTGAACATATTGATACGAATGATGTTTATGATTCAACTTTACAAGACTTCTTAAATAACTGTAGTGCTTTTAAATTTGAACATAGAAGTCACGAATCATGTGTTGGCATTTTTGTTTCGTAATTACATATTGGATTTTATTCTAAGCACCGATATACACCTCGTGAAAGAGAGCAGAGAAAAGAAAAAACTGTCTAGGTAAATTATGTTAAAAATAAACATTGATTTCTAACAACTGCACTATTTACTATGCCTAGGTATGCCTTAAGTTCAAATTACTTCAAAATACAGTAAAATCCATGAATTGGCCACCTTTATTTATAATTTGAGCACGTTTTGTTACCTATTAATAATTATTATACAATTATTATCTTTACACTGCCTACGCCCGTAAATATCGCTCAAACGCTCGGCCTAGTTCTCCCACTCCTGGCCGTCAATAACATTTCATTTTCGTAGCCCGGCGACCACACAGAGTGGATAGTGGATACACTTGTCTTATTCACTTTGGCTATGTCTATGCAGCCACGTTAAAAATGCCACGGAATGTTTGCAACCTCCTTGGGAAGCCGCGCAGTCTAGACATTCTGCTTGAATGATCTTCTCAGCCACTTCATCTATTTCACAAACTACTGCATAATTTTTGTAACGAACCTTGTGTTCTGGGCATATTTTGGTTTTTACAGTATACTTTCCTGAGTGTCTCTTTAAGTGCACATAACAAACGGCTGAATCATTATATCTCTTGCTGCACCGAAAGAAATATTATTAGGTACTTAACTAATCAACAATATTGTTTTTTAGCTTACCTCTGTGTCTTAACTCCACGAATATCTGCTGAGTTATAGAGATTGCTATTTCTAAAATAATCTGACACAATGAAGACATCTAGCTTTGGCAAATTATTTGATTATAAGCTTTCACAAAATTTGCTTCCATTGTTGTATTACGTTCAAAATACGACAACAACGCTTCCTAATGGGCATTAGTACATATTTGATTGAAAACTGAATTTCCAAATGCAAATAATCATCTATCAACATCAGCATTCACTAATAAATAAGGTTATGTCGTCAGAGCTTTGTTTAAGCGCGCATTCAAAAAGCCATTTTCAGAATCAGTTTGCCAAAAATGAAACAATTATTTTGCAGTTTTTATTTGAGGAATGTTATTCTCCATACAAAAACTTTTCATTAAATATAAATTGAACAAAAAACAAAATTTGTGCAAGTACCCTATTCCTCAATGACCTAGCCTATAGCCAGGTCTCCTGACCTGACTCCAATGTACCTCTACTTTTGGGGGATAATAAAAAATAATAGGGTCTATGAAAACATGCCCAATACCTTAAATGATCTTTGCCAGCGGATACTTGAAGGCTGGCATTATGTTTCAATAGAAAAATTAACAAAGATAGCAATGTAAGACAAATATTTGAGAAATGCATTGACTTGGAAGGCGACTTAGGTATTAAAGTGCATACAAATCTGACAAACACAATTTTGTTATTATTATTACTTATACCTGGTTAATTACTAAATATGATTTATTTATTGTCCAAATCAGTTACATTTTAAAAGGAAAGAAAATATGAATTGCTCGAGTCATCGAAAAAAAAATCCAGCTGCGTTTCCCAGGCTTGTAAATTAGGATTCACACAAAGTAGTGTAATTGCGAAAACTCCCAGCGCCGTGAATTAGAAACTTTTTCACCGGCAGAGCGAAAATTCTGCAATTTGGTTGGAGCTTTACTTAATAAAATTACTGGGGTTGAATTTCCCCTCATTAAAGGCACTTAATTCGACCCCTCGTCCTCATTTTTCTGCGAATTGGCCGCTTATTTCTAATTTTCAACTTTCGGTAAATATTTACTTTTCATTATAGGAGCAATTAGTGCGACTCGGCACAATAATACTGCTTTAAACTCCTTTGAAAAGTCGACCATTTTGGGTTTTTGATGTATTATTGGACCGAAGCTGGTTTCGGGGACGCCAGAGCTTTTGTGAACTTTTGAAACCGAAGATACCCACGGGCGTAGCCAAGGGGGGGTTTCGGGGGTTCAACCCCCCCCCCCCGAAATAAGCAAAATATTACCTAATATTATACCGAAAAAATACGAGGAGTGAAGAGTTAAATTATTATTACGTTTGAATATATGTAGTAATAGTAGCGCCTAGCGCCATCTTTTGACGAGAGGCAGACGCAGTTGCAGCCGAACTATTTTGTATTGTAGGGACACTTTGCGTTGTTTCTCGATTATTCGCCACGCCCCTCGGTCGAAATGAGCGGAACTTTGTGGAAGTTCGTGGAAGTTTCTGGACGGCTACTGGGCTGCTATATAAGCGGCGCCGCGGCGCGTGACCGCGCTTACGGCAGTATTGTTCCATGCGAACTCGAAGCGAATAAAAGTGAAAAGTGGTGAACGGATAGTGAAGAGAATTAAGTGTACCGTGTAAGTGAGTAATTTTAGTGCGCTGTTATTCGATGACCTTGTTAAGGATAGATACGTGAATCATTATTACTGTCGAAAAATGGAGGGGAAAAAAAGGAAGGGTGATAAACTTAAAGGTATGGACTACTGGAAAAAGTGGTGTAGTCAAGGTCAAGGGGTTTCTAATAAAGAAACAAATTTGGATTTAGCTATCAAAGCTTCAGCTACCTTGCATGCTGATAAGAAGACTGCCTACCCCGAAATCTAGTTTGGAATGCCTAGATATGTGCGATAAAAACCTTTATCCTAATATTTACACATTACTACCAATCTTGGCTACCATTCCTGTATCCACTGCTACCCCAGGAAGGTCTTTCTCGAGCCTAAGGAGACTGAAAAACTATTTACGAAACACTACAAGTGAAAACAGACTTAATGGTTTGGCTCTAATGAACATTCACTATGGAACAGAAATTCATGCAGATGAAGTAGTGGATATATTTAAAAGAAAAAGCCGAAGATTTCTTCTTTAATGGTTTTAGATTTAGCGCAGAGGAACGAAATTAATTTATCCATTTCATTTAAAGTTAAGAACTTTATAAATATGTCGTAGTTTTTCGGATGAATATATAGATATTAAATTTCATGTAAGTATATTTTTGTTGTTTTATTTACTTCTCAAACTAAACCCCCCCCAAAACTAAATCCTGGCTACGCCCGTGAAGATACCTACTATACAAACCAAAATGCCGTTTAAAGTTTCAATGTTTTCATAAAGTAGGTGTGTTCAATAATTTATTTATGCCATTTCTTGAAAACAAAACAAATTAAGTGGTACCTTGTTTTTTAATTTCAAGATTTGTTCAAAATTAAAAAAAAACGGTGTATTAGATAAAACGTTAGGAATTAGTAGGTACCTATATTTCATTGCGAGTGTGGAAACAAAGATTTTTCCGTGCGCGCGTGACAAATTCCCGTGTGAGGCGCAGCCGAACACGGGAAGTCATGCAAGCACGGAAAAATCTATTTCTGGATGTGTAATGTTTATTATACTTATTTGAAAACGGAAACTTAAAACATTTTATCGGCATATTATAATAAATGTAATTGACAAAAAATAAACAATGCAGACAATATTATGTTTGGTATGTATGATGCATTTCCATGGTTACTCTCAAATTATTTCAGAGGTGCTTTGTTGTAAATTAGGCATTGTCAGATAAGGTAAATAAAACGTAAAATGTCAAAAATATTACAGAAATGTATCTAAATATTGAAACACTTACGAATTAAAATACAAAATAGGTACATGTTAAATATCAGAGAGCATATAGAGTTTCTTAAATTTAGTTTACTTTGCTGTATATTTCTATTTTAAAGCCATATATTCGGTATTTTTATTCTGCGCACGGAAAGTTTTTCCATGCGCTGTTTCCGTGCGCTAGCCCGAAAAACCCCATCTTTCATTATTGCTAAAACAGATGAAAATAAGGTGTTTTCAAAGAAGTATAATAAAAAATTATTTCGCTGAACATTTTTTCCCGTATATACAGGATGTTTTTTTAGGATTACCACCGCGATTATCTCGCTTATTTTGCGCCTTACAAAAAAACCGTAAGAAACAAAAATGTGGCAATTTTGGACAGGTAAGTGTTGCTGCAAAATAAATCGGCATCCATGACCAACTTGTCGCGCAATATAGAAAAAACCTCAAATTGAGCAAAACAATTAGGTAATATCCGTGGAATGTTTATTTTAAGAGACAGATGAAAACTTTCACATTGAAAATTGATGGCACTGAGAAGCTTCATCCATCCAGGTGCTCAGATAGTTTCAGCAAATTACACGGGGTCTTCAGCTCTTTCGAGGCCATGAACATTTTTGTCGTTTTGAAGTTTTTTTAGTACAGCGCGAAAAGTTGGGCATGGAGGCCCATTTCTTTTTTAATGTGGTCTGGCTGACCAAAATTTCCATATTTTATTTTCTTACGTATTTTATGTGTGGCTCAAAATAAGCGAGAAAATCGCTTAATAAGATATATACCAGAAAATGCCTCAAGAGAGCCGAAGACCCTGTGTAATTTTCTGAAACTATCTGAGTACCCAATTGCATAAAGCTTCTTAGTGCCATCAATTTTCAATATGAAAGTTTTAATATATCTCTTAAAATAAACATGCTGCGGCTATTAATTGTTTTGCTCAATTTCTTTCTTTTGCAGCGCCACTTAGCTGTTCAAAATTGCCACATTTTTGTTTCTTACGTTTTTTTTTGTATGGCGAAAAATAAGCGAGAAAATCGTGGTGCTAGTCCCAA
This sequence comes from Pseudeuparius sepicola, assembly GCA_963920635.1. Taxonomy (NCBI): domain Eukaryota; kingdom Metazoa; phylum Arthropoda; class Insecta; order Coleoptera; family Anthribidae; genus Pseudeuparius; species Pseudeuparius sepicola. Next base: position 10,039,803 of record OY987300.1, on the reverse strand, counting down.
AAAAAAACATTCTGTATAATACCTTAAAAAAAGAAACTAATTACTAATTTCGAACAACGGTGAGTACCGACTAAACTAACCGCGTCTTCTAAACAATATTTGCGTTTAATTTGACAAATTAATTGGCCTATAATATTATTTTTAACTTACAGTTTGGAATCAGCCGCAACCCCAACAATATATGATTAAATAGCGTTTCCATAAGGACGGGTAAGTTCCATTCTTGGGATTACTTAGACCGCCGAATGCGAAATTTTCAATCTACGAAAACGCCCGGAAACTCCATCAAAATAAAGCACCACCCGGAATTCCTGAAATATTCCGGTGCCAGGCGAGGCAGCAGGGAGACGCGCAGGGGAAAGAAGTTTTCTTATGCCCGGATCAGATCTAAAGGAAGACGCGAGGGTTTTCAACTCACTTTTAGGTAAATAAATTTAAACCTATACAATGTAACTTTCTAACCTTTGCTGGGATATTAGTAGGTACTTGGATATAGAATGGGCAACTTGCACAAAAATTAAATTTGAAAAATATTACTTTTAAACGTAATTTATTGCCATTAAATGAACCACATTTCACAAAAAAATATATTTCTTATTTTTATGTAATAAATGTAAGCAATTAAAAACTGCATAATTCAAATAATTCTTGTAACGCGCCCTCCTTGGCTGTGACGTCAAGTAGCTCGTTGGTGGTGGCGCCTCTAGGGGGCAGCGGCACCATGTATAAACTAATATGGGCGACACATGACGTATAAAAACTACAGCACCACGCACGCTTTGTTTAGAAGGAGCAACGAGAACGTCCTATCCTTGTCTATCCGTCTTATTATAGTCTATCTCAGTCTTGATATTATTGATACCTAACGTTTGAAATGAGTGTGCTGTATTAAATTGTTGTTTACATTGCGAGATGTGTAAGCGCACTTTTTTGGTCGAGGAGGTTGTTTAACGCCCGTGTTGCCTCGGGCCTTAAAACTCTCTCCGAGGCCAAAAAGAGCTTACGCATCGAGCAATGTATTACATTTTTCCTGCTACCGACAATTTCATATTAGGTAGGTAAGTACTTTGAATTTAAATAATACACTATGGAGTAATAATCTTCATAATAACCATTGTCCAATTATTACTAAAAATGATAATCCAGTGATAAATTTAATATATAAATATAAATATAAGAGGTATAATGCAGCGATAATTAAAAAAAAAACTTCTTGTGGGATTGAACCCGGGACCTACGAATTCTAGTCCCGTGGCCTCACCATTCAGTTAAAGAAGTGCTTGTTAAATTGAAACTTTTAGGCGGTTCTTATTTTTGACCTACATCAGATACCTCGGGAAATGGGTCGCCGAACTGTTTATTTTAACGTTCCATTTTCATTCTCCGTTCTCTAATTCTGTGTAGCTGTCACTCCTGTCACTGCCTTCCGATCGATCGAGAGCTGTGGCTTCACAACCATTCCCGCGCTTTTCGTGTCGTTTCAAATGAATAGCTTGCGGTCACAACTTTAATTATTTATTGCAAAATTAATATTGCAATTTGAGGGCTGATATTTGGTATGTGCTTTTTCTATAAATAGGCAAATATATTAAAGAAATAAAAAAAATTGTTCAAGTTCCCCATTATATTAGCAAAGAGATAAGCTTGCTAATATAAAAAGGAAGAAAACTTTGTACTTATATATAAATAGTTGCACTTTCCTATGTACATCTACCCCCTGAATCTACCTAGCATGGCCCTGTCCCTCGATTTTGGACATTTTGGACAATTTTTTACTTAATGGCAAAATATTCGAAAGCGAGTGGACGAAATCTAACTCAAGCTTCAAAGTAATATTTTTTGTTTCAAAATTAATGTAAACTACAATTTTTGTCAAAAATGTACACTAGGATCATTTGACCTGAACGGGTTGGGTAAAATGATCCTTTAATGTACAGGGTGGCCCATGCAAGCGGAAAAAGTGTGTTACGAGGAGACAGATTAACAGAAAATCATCATTCAGGAAATGATATTGTAGTAAAAATTAAGGGGATTTCGATAGTACTCCGATTGCATTTACGGGGGTCGGTAAAAAAGTTATCTCGAAAAAAAAACCATTTTTTGCAAAATAAAAGAAATATTTTTTTTTACCATTAGGGAACCACCTTCAAGAAGTATTCCTGAGTATTTAGTTTCTTCAAGTAACTTCTAGTTGGTTATAGCGAAAATGAAAGTGATTTTCTCTATTTTACAACTTACACATTCCATTTAACCATTATCGGATTTCTTTTTAATTCTGATTCCAACTAGGTATATATAATTTGACCTATTTATCTCCAACTGTTTCCGAGATATTTATCAGAGAAACTCCATTAAACTAGATTCATGGTCTCATGGTCAGTGTCTTATGTTCTATCCGACTAGGCCAAACAATAAAACCAAATTTATGACAATCAAGTCAGCCATGATAATAAAACTGACAATCAAATAGGCTGTATAAATTCAATATTTCTATTTACCTGTCAGATTAAACTTAAAATTTTGTTACTGTTGATTAGTCTTAAACTTTTGTTACTCGTTACAGTTTTAAAACATGTTTTTGAAAGAAGAATGCTATGTTATTTTAAAGGTCTTTATCAAAAATGATAAAAGACACGTAGAAACTTTGATGGAGTATTCTCGCAAGTATCTAAATAGAAACGTTCCGAGTGATTCATAATATGTAAGCTGTATCGAAGATTAAGATCGACAGGAAATGTGATTAGCAAGAGAAAAAATGTGTTTAGAATTAGTGCGAAGGAGAAAGAACGAATATTAAATTAGGTATTTCAGAAAGAAATAACGCAAAATCACGAAGAGATGCAGCCAGAAATTTATTTAAATAGAAATATTGAATTAACAGACTACATAATTGTCAGTTTTATTATCATGGCTGACTTGATTTGTCATAAATTTGATGTTAGTTTTTGGTCTACTCACTCGGATCGAACATCAGACACTGACCATAAGATGTACATATCTAGTTTAATGGAGCTTCTCCGATAAATATCTCGGAAACAGTTGGAGGTAAATAGGTCAAATTATATATCGTTGGAATCAGAATTAAAAAAGGAATCCTATATTGCGATGTGCAAGTTGTAATATAGAGAAAATTACCTTCATTTCCGCTATAACCAGAAGTTATTTCAAAAAACTAAATATTCAGGAATACCTACTACTTGAAGCTTCTCTAATGTTAGAGACAATTACCTTCATTTAAAATAAAATAAAAGCGAATGTTATAAAGAGTTTTTACTTATTAAAACAAAAAAATAAACATACACCTAAATTGTTAATTAAACTTCTAAGAATATTAAAAAAATAACAAGAAAGTATCGTCGTCATCAATTTCATAATCAGCAGTGGCGGCTCGTGGATTAATGCACAGGGGGGCTTAATTTTTAATTTGTCGCATTCACATATCCACTTATTTTTGTCGTACATATTTCTATAATAGGTGTCGCGTAAAATTGCAACTTTATCCGTGAGGTTGAGATAATTGCAAATCATGGAGTTAGTCTCCCAAGAGTTTTTATTCCAAAAAAAGATACTATTCAAAAAGTCCTGCACACGATTTTTCATGTTGTTTATATATTACAAGTAGTAGAGTAGAACACTACACGACTAAATTATAAAACGGGAACGCGAAGCACCGTTCGGGAGGCCGAACCGCGCGGGAAAACACTTCAGTTCGGCGGAAAAACTTTCAGCCCAGACCAAGCGCCCAATCACGCCCCCCTCGCGTCCCGCCGAGTCCCCTCCTCTCCCCCCTTTTCCGCGTAATCCGGCTGTTTACTTTCCTAGCCGTAATCCCCATCCGAAGACTTTATCCGCTTCGTTCTGCGCTGTTCCTCTTTGAACGATGACGGCAACAAATAACGAGCCGGTCACCGTTGCCAAATGTATCAGAATCGTCTTATTCACATGCGTATGGTATGCACTTAAACGAGAGGTGTCTTATAATTGTCGTCAATCAGCGATCCAAGTAGGGATAGATAGAAGGCAGCTAATTCCCAGATCCTTTCCAAACATGATATACATGATATACTGGGTGTATCGTGATCGTGATTCCGAGCATTGCTGCGAAGTGTTTAGTTAAATTGCCCGATTGCCTATATATAGTACACTATCTAACCGGCCTCATCCCATATCTGCATTCCAGCTATGCCTTCCAGTCTCTCGCTTGTATTTTCTGCAACATCTTTACGTATAGAAGAAAAATGTACAACAAAATTTTAATTATTTATTAATCATTAATATTTTTAACAAAAGATTTAAACTTGCAGCCCCAGAGCTTAACTTGGCATTAAATATTCGTTAAGCTGATTATCTGCGTAGAGCAGACTGAGCAGAATTTTGCCAGTGATTCGCATAACTTTGACGGTAATAACATGGACATAATTTTCTTCTCCGACAAAGCCTGGTTTAATCTCGTTCTATATTCAAAAAAGGTGCCAGAAAAGTTTGTAACAAGGTGGGGGTTTAACAATTTAATAATTTGTAGTATTTTTTAAAATGCGTTTATTTGTTGTTTGTTTTTTATTTATTGTTACTCTAAACATAAAAACAAAATAGTAATGATTGCGGGTTAAAACCCGTGCTAAACTCGCATAATACGTCGTTTACATGACAGCTTGAAATAAATTAAGCAAAAACGACATTTTACTGTCACAGCCTACTGTGAATGCAAATTTAAAAGAACGCTCACTATTGTATTATAGGTAAGAATGGTGTCAGTCATTACACAGTCTATCACATAGGAAATGTGAATCCTTGAGGGGAAGTTTGTTTTCTGTCGACTCCAAGAAGACCACAAAGGGGCTGGTACAAGGTTATGTTATATGTCAGTGTCCAACTGCCATCAGGTTTTATGTGACATGTCAGTGCCATAGATTCTAAAGCCTGGTTCATGCAGCTTCTTTATCTTTTAATTTTACTTTATCTACCAATAGCATTTGTCCCTTGATTTGAACTGACCAATGACATTTAATATTTCTTAAAGATAAAGAAAAATTAAAAGATAAAGAAGCTGTATGAACCAGGCTTAAATCAGGCAAAAAATTTCCCATCATAATTCACAATTTTTAAGTTTTCTGGCTTTCAGATACTCGGATGTGGCAATTAAAGGTAATGCGGCCGAATATAGTAGTCCCAAAAAATGCAACCAGATTCTTCCTGTATCACCTTTAGTAATCCTACGTATTAAGTACCTGGGTAAAATCGTATTTCGTATATTTTAAATTATTTCGTCGTTTTTTAAAGAGTTTTATCTACGACTACAAGTTTATTTTCAGTTTGTGGGGTACCTTGGGAGAGAAATAAAATTACAAAAATTTAAAAATGAACACTGAGATAAGCTGCATGATTAGAGCTACTAGACCTAATCTTATTAGTCCATCCCGAAATCTGTGAAAGTTTTTGGGTAGATACATTCAACAAGGTAAGTAAATATATAACAAATGGATTGGGGAACCTGGTAGGTGCAATAGCGACAAATTCTTAAATAAGCAAAATCGGCACTGACTTGCCGCATACTTATCACTTAAATTCGTGGAAATAATTGCTGGAAATCAATTTCAACTATAAAATAAATTTGTTTCATTTGACAGTTGCCATATTCTGCACTTGTACTTGTAGAGACAACATTGTCAAGTCTAATTTTTAGAAATCATGGAAACCATCATTAATTTTTACTGACAATCAAAGTAACTGTTATATTCCTAGATTCTCCAATAAAATGGCATACTTGGCATCACTGATACCATTAGAACGAGGAAAGAATAGGCCTCACTTTGGAAAGTATAATGCTGGGTCCCCTTACTTCTGGTGTGAGTTTATGTATGTGAAATCCAATACGCCTATATTATGTCGCCCGTGCCTATATAAATTTGTGGTTGTTGGGATGTACACGTATTAATCGACCCCATCATATATTATTCAAAAACCCGGAACAAGTCATGTGTGGACCTCGGCTGGCCGCAGGCCGCACGCATAATACATAAACACAAAATAGGTACGCCCCGCGTTTATAATATGTGCAGCGCGTGCGTGTACCCGCACGGGGTTACAATGCTAAATTATTCAAACACGGCGGAGGCAATTTTCTATTAATTTCGTATAATGTCGCCATTATGTTTTTATGGGGCGGCTTGGGATCCCGCTCCCCTTTGACAAATCGATCGTCGATAACTTCGATACCTTTGATGGACGGCTGGCAAACAACGCGGCAGTTATATGTTCGGTGTTATTTTTTCGATTAAAAAATGCCTAATGTAGTTTCTCTAGAGACGCACAAAAATACTATATCAGACTTTGCTCTCAATGCCAAACCAATACTTCGCAAAGGATAACCTCTCGCGGGGACATATTAATAAAAGAAATGACCCGTTCATAATTCCAGAAACCCTGTATATTATGTGTAACATAAAGGTAAGCAAAGGGTTCCCCGCATAGAGAGGATTTTATGGTATTGATAAAAAAGTCATGGTACCACAAATCTAATTGAGATCACGCCTCCCATATACAAAAGTAGTACGCAAGAGATAGACACACCTAACTACTCTGAATGTAGAGAGAAAACTTATGTTAGGAGCCCTGCCTCAGCAAAGTTGGCCTAAACTAATAAAAATATGTTTTTTTTTAAGAAATGTATCGTGTTAACAGAAAATTCATTAAAATCTACACATTTTTCTAAATATATAGGAAACGTTTATTCACTTTTGGCATATAATTAGTCTACCTATATTTTAACTAACAAATAATTTTAAAATCGACAAAAACTAAATAGAAAACTACCCCTGCGTTTTTTCGCCTTTTCGACTTATTACTGCCTCGATACTTTTCGACAAAGTGTTAACTAATGTTTGGCAAACATCTGGAGTAAAACTATTCGCAATTTCTTGGAGACGAGCCCGCAACTCTGGAACGGTTCTTGTGGTTTGTGATCGCAACTTCTTCATTATATGCCATGTTTCAATCGGCGAAAGATCTGGACTGCTAGCCGTCCAACAATCCAATCTTTCACTTTTTTAGCCGTATTACAAGAGGCGCCATCTTGTTGGAAGATACAATCAATATTTTGCAAACGTATTTCTTCAATTTTTAGTTTCGAATTATTTTGAAGGGCGTTAAGGTATTTATCAGCGTTCATGATGCCATCTACAAAGTGTAATTTTCCGACCCCTCTAGCTGATATGGATCCCCAAATCATCACGGAGGACGGAAACTTAACTTTCTTCTGAAGGCAGTCCGTGTGATACACTTCTCCTTTAGTTCTAGTGACTATGCTTCGACTATCACCAACACAAACTTCAAATCAAGCCTCATTACTCCATATAACTGAGTTCCATTGATGCTGAGACCAAGCTCGATGCTCTTTTGCCCTCAGAAGTCTATTTTTCTTCTGCCTCTTTGTTAGTAAAGGCTTTTCATTTGCCTACAGATCGTAAAATTGAAAACGGGAAAAAATCAGAAACAGTTTGGGCTCACCTTGTAAGTTTTAAACCCTATTAGTTTTAGGGCAGCCCTGTGACGAGTTGCCCTTGAAAAACAGTTATCTGTTGCCTGATTCCATAAAACTCTCAATTCTCCATAATTAGCCCGACGATTTTGCACGATATCCTTCTCAGAGCCCTTAAATTTGTATCAGAATAATGTGGCCGGCTTCCATTTCTATGCTTCTGAGCAACGGATCCAGTAGTTTTGTAAAATTTAATAATATTTCGCACAATTATAACATTCCTTATTTTTTCATAAAGAGCCTTACCACGAGACATTTTTATTTGTCAACAACAATGAATAAACAAATATGTTGTGAAATGTCACTAACGAATTGTTTAAACTTATTGAAACGTCAAATATTGTGATTTATTTCAGAGCCGCCGACCAAACTTGTAGAAACAGACTATCTAACTTAAGCTGTTTTCGTCGTACCTACCTATATTTATTTACAATCAAATTACTATACAAAACAACCAACTTAACGCTAAAAATATATCTATGTTAAAGATTCTCTAAAACCTGCAAGGAAACAAAAAATAACACATATTATTCAAAAACGTCTGCTTCGACATGCTATGAATTCATTAATAGGTATCATATTTTGAATGAAAGAAAGAAAATCGGACATCATTTTAGAAAAATTAAAAAGGATTTTCTGTCAGCGCCGGGGGTCGAACCCGAGACCTCTCGCTTGCTAGGCGAACGTTCTACCACTACACTACGCTGAACCGTTGAAATTGAGTCGGTCTGTTTGTATAGTAGCTGAACGGAGAAGCCTTCGTTCGCGCCCTACCACAGAAAATACTCTCCAATTTCCTCCCAAACACACCAGACTAATAGACACAACCTTGACATTAGATACAGTTGTACCACCATACATCTTGGAAGTCATGCTGGTGTAGTCCCTCACATACGAATCTCTCGTAAGGAATGATTGAAAATGAAAATGGAGGAAATTGGAGAGTATTTTCTGAGGTATGGCGCGAACGAAGGCTTCTCCGTTCAGCTACTATACAAACCGACCGACTTAATTTCAACGGTTCAGCGTAGTGTAGTGGTAGAACGTTCGCCTAGCAAGCGAGAGGTCCCGGGTTCGACCCCCGGCGCTGGCAGAAAATCCTTTTTAATTTTTCTGAAATGATGTCCGATTTTCTTTCTTTCATGTCCATTGGTCTACGTCCTATACGTATGAAAGTGCTTCTCCATTTCCATTTTCATTTTCACTGAGGCAGGGCTCGAATACAATACATGTTCGTCTTATTTCCGTTCCACAGTAATCCTTGTTCCAACTTACCTCGTTAGATCTTCCGGTGCCTCGATTATAAATGCCTCTTTGAAAGTCGCGTCGAGTTAGACCCGCATGCATCAAAGTATAACTAATTTTGTACGTTTCCAAAGCCACTCAATTTGCCCCGTAGGGCCATTATCTGCGTAAGTTGAATCCATGCCCACTGAAAGGAAACGAACGTCTCGGCGAGCTCCACTCGATACTCGCATTCGAGAGAGGGTTCGGGGTGTTCAGATTTGGGAGGGGATATTTGCCTCTTCGCATCACATATGGAATATTATAGACCTAGAGTAAAAATTACGTACACGAAAGGCAGTCTTGAAGTTATTTATTTATCCTCGCATTTATATATTATCATTAATCTACAGCGTGTCTGGTTTTTCATGTTCACACCCCTGAAAATATAAGTAGGCTGGGGGAACTGAACGGGGCAATTTTTTTTTATAGATGTGTCCTGATGTGCCTATACTGCGATTTTTTCGAAAAACCATATTAGGCATTTTTTTATTTAAAATCTGGCATCACAGCGTTATTCAGGACACACCAAAACCCCCATATACCAAATTAAAGCGAAAAATATACAGTGAATTCTATTCTACGCGGTGCAAAAGTTGAGCAAATTAGGAATTTTAAAGGCATCTGGCGAGTCAAGTATGGCATGCAACAATTACTTCAAAACAGTTGGATGGTCGACTCAACTCATAGTGTTGATGTGCAAAGATATACAGGGTATTTTTCTCTGGACCATATGAAACCTTAGGTATATGAGTCAAAAATATTAATAAACACAAAAGTAATTTATTTATTTACAAAATGCCAACCAACAAATAAAAAAACAATTCAAATTATTGGACCTTTCTGAACAGTCACTGTCTAAGATGATACATTTACTGTGCGTTTCCTGTTGTGGCACACTAGTTAACTCAACTCATATGGACTTACCGACTGGCAGGCTTCTCTCTTTTTTAGACTTAGTTCGTTTATAATGTCTGAGGTGGTTTTGATATACTCGATTTTTGACCCGTATAAAGTTTCAAAAATTCAGCATTTTGAGTTGGCACAGAGAGGAATAACTTGTATATTTTTTATTGGATCTTTGTGCATCGACACTCTGAGTGGTCCCCTTCATCATTCAACTGTTTCAAAGTAATTCTACGGCATACTTGACTCACCAGATGCCTTTAAAATTCATATTTTGCTCAACTTTGACACCGTGCTGAATGGAACTCCCTGTATATTTTTGGTTCAATTTTGGTATGTGGGGTTATGTGATTAACTCTGTGGTGTCAGATTTTAAATAAAAAATGCCTGATATGGTTTTTCGAAAAATGCACCCCTTTAAAAAATCGTAGTAGGTCAGAATTTCGCGGAAATGCCAAACCAATACTTCGCAAATAATGACCTTTCAGAAACATATCTACATATCTAAAAATTTCCCCGTTCAATTTGCCCCTCCTACTTAGATTTTCAGGGGTGTTAACAGGAAAAACTAGACACATTGTATACTAAATGATATGTGACAGCTGAAGCTCTAAACAATGATGTGTCAGATCTATATGGGAAGTCTGAGAAGAGAAAAAACTCCATTTACATTAGCTATGTTCGCGGAGCGATTCCGAACTGGTTCTGAACTAGTAACCAAATATGATTGGTTCAAAGAAATTTTACAATTCAAACTCACCAATGATATCGGCAGTTACTTACCTCACAACAACAGTTGCCTGTAGGAGAACCAATTGAGAGAGAAAAGCGTAAACAAAAAACTAATGTAGTATTCTAAAAATTAAGGCGGTTCGAACGGAATTAAAATGTATGTACTGGGTGGTCCAAACTCGAACCTTCTGATCTATTTTTAGTAAATTGGCTGAACAATTTTTGAAAAAGAGGCATCGTGAAGTGGTATTGACTCAAGAAATAGATTGAGCCACTACAAGAAAATTTTTGGAAACACACTGGGACGTCACAACGCCGCTAAATTCATTTTTCCCCCAATCAAATCCCGATTGATACGCCATAAGTGTGAGTATTTTTTCTTATTGATAAGTTTTTGTAATCTTGACGGTTAAGATATTGACCTCTTGATATGGAGATGAATGTTCGACTCAAAATTCGAAGATATAGATAAAGCAAAGTTGCTCGGAATAATTGAAAATTAATGTTATCATCTTTCACCGAGAGAACTATGAAGAATTATTTGCAGATTTCCATACCATCGATCAACTTTTTCAGATTATTTTGCTTTTGGTGTCCAAAGTCTTCAAAATCTTTTAATCTCACAATTCTAACAAAAGTTGTCGGATTTGGAGTACCGATTCCTTTCTGGAAAGTCTTCATGATATATTTTCTGCTGGGATATTGCCACCTCCCCTGAGAAATAAATGTTCCCAGCATATCTACCATCTCTGCATTGCAAAATACCCAATTGTATCACCTGCCAGACTAAATTTAATATTTGGAGAAACATAAGTAAATATTGTATTTACCTATGTTTCTCCTCCAGGGGTTTAACTTTACCCAGGGTAAAAAATACGCTTTGATAACGCCGTGCGTTTACGGTGTCGTTTAAAGCCCGCTTTCCCCGATTTTCCCCACAAGTCATTTTCTCCCCCCGGGGCCATCGCATTAACAATGATTTTTAACGGTTTCCGAGGGGCGGTATTCAGATTCCGGCCGGTTTTATGGCCACATCCGCGCTGGGATTAGGATTTTATGAAAAGTGAATATAATAACGCGCCGTAAACCTAAGTGGATTGCTAACGCGTGGAAGAGATACGCGTGGAAGAGATACGGCGATGTGTGTCATAATTTTGTGTGTTAAATAAAAATATTAAATCAAATCCTTCTGCATCTGTCCGGAAACGGGAACGGAAGCACCTACAATGAAAATTGTAACCTTGTTCATGTGCAAACAATGATTATACGCAAGCAGTCACATATCAGGATCATAACACATACACTATCATAATGTCATAACGTCATAAATCATGATTTCTCTATTCCCTAGAACCCTTGAATAGTTCCGTGGAAAAACCAACACCCCACTGTTAAAAAACAGAACCAACCATTAGAAGAAAATAACCAGAGGAATAAGTCAAACAAATAATGTCTATTATTCTAAAATACCGAACTTTAAAAAAGTTTCGCCAGAAATCTCTGACTTAGCTACGGCGTCCATTTTACCCAGTTCCGGGGCTTGTCTCATCCCCCTTTGATTGACGAGAGGCAGACGCAGTTGCAGCCGAACTATTTTGTATTGTAGGGACACTTTGCGTTGTTTCTCGATTATTCGCCACGCCCCTCGGTCGAAATGAGCGGAACTTTGTGGAAGTTCGTGGAAGTTTCTGGACGGCTACTGGGCTGCTATATAAGCGGCGCCGCGGCGCGTGACCGCGCTTACGGCAGTATTGTTCCATGCGAACTCGAAGCGAATAAAAGTGAAAAGTGGTGAACGAATAGCGAAGAGAATTAAGTGTACCGTGTAAGTGAGTAATTTTAGTGCGCTGTTATTCGATGACCTTGTTAAGGATAGATACGTGAATCATTATTACTGTCGAAAATGGAGGGGAAAAAAGGAAGGGTGATAAACTTAAAGGTATGGACTACTGGAAAAAGTGGTGTAGTCAAGGTCAAGGGGTTTCTAATAAAGAAACAAATATGGATTTAGCTATCAAAGCTTCAGCTACCTTGCATGCTGATAAGAAGACTGCCTACCCCGAAATCTAGTTTGGAATGCCTAGATATGTGCGATAAAAACCTTTATCCTAATATTTACACATTACTACAAATCTTGGCTACCATTCCTGTATCCACTGCTACCCCAGAAAGGTCTTTCTCGAGCCTAAGGAGACTGAAAAACTATTTACGAAACACTACAAGTGAAAACAGACTTAATGGTTTGGCTCTAATGAACATTCACTATGGAACAGAAATTCATGCAGATGAAGTAGTGGATATATTAAAGCCGAAGATTTCTTCTTTAATGGTTTTAGATTTAGCGCAGAGGAACGAAATTAATTTATCCATTTCATTTAAAGTTAACAACTTTATAAATATGTCGTAGTTTTTCGGATGAATATATAGATATTAAATTTCATGTAAGTACCAACTTAGCAAATTTCAATATATTCTTAACCTAAGCCTATCCTAACTTAAATCTGAAGACAAACACACAACACGCAGAGCACTTCCGTGGTGGGAATCGAACCCACGACCCACGACGTAGGATGCCAAGGCGTGAAGCGTGGGTACTACCAAATGACCCACTCGTGCACCGCCGCCCCAAAATCTCTGACTTGTAACGAAAGGAAGCAGATAAATAAAGAAGTAAGCTCGTCTCGAGCAAGAATTGAAAATTAGGAAGCGTATTTCATTAAAAGACCTCAGCTCGAATCCTCCTGTCCATCGATTTCCGACTTAATTTGTCGAAACTTTGCCAATAACTTTCCTACCCTTGTCAAATCGGTTTTTCCGTTTTCCGATACACTAACGAGGGTTCGAACCGGATACCTCAACCTGAAAAGGTATTAGCTTATTACCAGGGCCACAATAATAATTATTTTTATTAAATGTGCCACTTTCGTCCTTAAAGGGACGAGAGAGTGAAGTGCAAGGTTTTTGTTTTTTTCTTTGTTTTTTTTTTGACATAAAAAAAAGTAAAAAAATCCGATCATTTGCAACAGGCCAAAAAAACGTCACCTTCGCCAAATACGCAAACTGAACCAAAATAAGCACGCAACATAGCACACCATATTATAATCCTTTCACCATATATTGCAAAATAATTGAAAATTTTAGTACCTGCGGTGCAGAAAATAGCCTATGCAAGGTCACCCATAAATGGAAGCAATATTGACAAATTTAGGAATCTGACTTCCCCTGTAGAAAGTTCATTCTTTTTTATATTTAGGCACAAAAACTTTACTTACTCAAAACATTTCGACAGTCAAATATTATTTTTAATAAGTTTTCGAAATTATAAAATATGTAATTTTTGTGGGCTCCATATAAGTATATTTTAAATCGACTACATCATTAAATTTGAAGTAGGTACTCTGGACTTGATTGTCGAAATGTTTTGAGTAAATATATTTTTTTGTGTTTAAAAAAATAAACTTTTTACAGCGCAGTCAGACTTTTAGGTACCAATTTTTATTTTATCGCAGTATTTTTAATTGTTATTTTTTTAATCAAACTTGATACAAACCCATTTTAAAATATAGTCCCGAATGCAATGACGTAGTCACTTTTGAGGTAAAAAACGCTAACTAGGCCTTGAAAACTGGGACTAAGACCTGATATTTTGCACCAAAATATTTTTTGTTATTGCATATCTTTATCACGAGATGCTAAATTCTAGTTAAATAAATTTATTATACAATTTGAAACCCGAATGTTTCAAAAAGTTCAAAAAAATATAGTGTGATCCATTATAAAAACATAAGAGTAGTTTGCTACCCATTTGCGAAACACCCTGTATAATATTTCATACCATCTCAGAAAACTGCATAAAGGTTCCTACAACTTCTATCTAAAACATTTCTTTACAAAAAATTAAAAGTTATAGGCAGTGGTAATTTAAAATGGGTGTTCAACCACAAAATTTTACACAATCAATAAAATAAGACGATTTTTTTTATTTGGTCGTTAAAGTCTTTTATTGCTTTTCGACAGCCAGAATCTAATAACTGACAAACATCAACATTGCCAATATTCGAGAGCTGCAATCCATTTCTTAAATGAATTTGAGAAGATTTCTGTTTTTGTCCATTATGATGTAGTCTTTTCATTGTTTAAAATAAAACAAAGCATGTAGTTTGTCACACCCACACAACCACGAAGATTTTTTTGTGTTGTATAACCTTAAAACTACGTTTAAACGTTTTGTTTCTTCTGGCATATTCTTGAACAATGTTTATCTTCGACCCAGGTTATCCATTTTGTTTTTTTATAAGCACTCAATTCTCGAAATTATGGGCATTTTATTTTATAAATTCCACCGAACACGATTACACCCTGTTTTAAATTTACAAACGTATAAAATACGATTAAAAGATGCCAAAACCACGAATACCCACGATACACAGATAACTGTAGTTATCAGCTAGTAGAATGAAAATTAAATTATTCTGCGCATCTACGTCACTTCGACAAAAGCGCGGCCAACTTATAAAAAATAGTCCTGAAATTAGTCTCACTGACATACGTCAGTTGTCAATTTAGCGTCAAGTTAAATTCAAAGAGAGACTATAGGCACCTTGAGACACTTTGGTGTATATGAGGTTGCCTAGCTTACTATAAAACGAGTCAAATTTCGGTTTAAAAAATAAAAGTAAGCCATGATTTTGTCGAATAAGCGTCACTGTTGCCGTCACAGCATCTGCGCGCGGACATACCTACCGTTTTCTGTGTATCGTGCGAACACCGAAATCGCAAACACAAATGCACAAATAAAAGTGGCATTTTTTTTAAATAGGCACATAAAGAATGCAAATTTCATCGGTTTAGATCTCTTTACTAATGTAATAAAGTTTAAGGTTGAAGCTACTTATTATCTAAAAATATTATTTTTGTGCCCTTATCGTAAAGGGTGCAAAAAAATTGACATTCTTGTACTACAGCTAGTCCGTCCCTGGCAAACCAAATAAACCAAAATTGTTTTCATGAGCTCTTTTTAAGGAGTCTTATCAATAGGGTAGTTTCCTCTAATCAAATTTTCAAATAAAATGCACAGAACTTGATTCATCAAGTCCTAAGATAGCTTTAGCCATTTTTTATTTCCCGAATAAGTATCCACGAAGTTAGAATTTTCAAAATAAAATTTGAATTTATTTGAATTTGCGTTCGGGACCCGACCGCGTGTTGACGTCATAATAACGAGCCGAACATTTTCATTCGTTTTTTTATCATGTGGTACGGACTTGGACTGGAGACCTAATCTTATTATTTTGTGATTTGGTATGTCACTAGTCAAATAATATCAGCTGGAGTTTTGTTTACATTTCAAAATTTGTAATTTTATCAAAGTTATTGAGGGGTTCCAACGATTTTGAATTTTATATTTTATATTAAAACCATTGTTTATCGCGTTGTCATATAGTAAAGGACTAAATGAGGTATTAATTCATTTTTATACCTGACCTAAGTGTTCACAAATCAACGATTAAAATAAGGTAAGCAAGTAGGCAATGTAAATTTTTATCATTGCTCCTTTCTTATAATATAATTAAAAATTGTGCTTGTGTTTCAAATTGAGAGAGATAGTGTAATAAAATTTAATTAATTACAAGTGCAAATCTTAACTTATGTACATGGTAGGTACAATCCTAAACCCTATAGTTTCAATTACAAAGAAAAATGAATAGGTACCATAAAATTGATATTGGTAGTAGGTAGTTCAATCCCCGGATAAAAGTGTTTGAGAGCAAAGTATAATTTAGTAAGCACTCTTTCTCAATTTGCTTCTAGGTAGGTACCTAAAGAATATAAATAGGTAATCATTTAAATTCCAAGAAATACCTACCTACCTGAGGCATTTATATAGGTATGACATAGAGTGTTTAATTTGCTTTCTGTTTCAGTGCCAAGAAGTTGACAAAGAGTAACCATTGTCTTTTTTTGTCCCCTGCAAACGGCACTCTTACGAATATTTTATTACTATTTGTAGAGATGTTTGCACAATACTCTACAAAGCACTTTTTAGACATAATGCACCAGAAGTACAAGGACAATAACACAATCTGCTGCCAAAGCCTAACAATCTCTAGGCCAAACGCGAAAACCGCAAAGCTAGAAAGCTAGGTTATGTTTCGATACCCACAAAACATCAAAATTAGGTTAGGACTGCACCGTTATCCTCACTAGTTTGCTGCACCGTTGCCAGATCCCCTTTCGGACTTGTATTCAGAAGTAAATCCTGTACTCCAAAGACCGACTATTCTTCAACAAACATTGAGAAAGTATATTATATCTTTACGGAATATAGTGTTTTTTTTTATAAAGTTAACTGCTGTTATTATTTATTGCAATTAATAGGTTTGTTCTAGGAAGCAATCTCAAACTAGTCCGAACCAATAACCAGAGTTAAAAACAGTCAGAGAATTTGAACTGTATAATCAACTTTATGTTGACAATTTGAGTTTCCATACTAGAACACAGCTATTCTAATAACAAAATATTCGACCAGCAAGGAAAAATCACACGAGTTGGCAACGTACAATAAACGAATAAAGCTTCAAGGCTTCGCGGTCCTATTCACATAGCTCAAAATTATTATGACGTCAAAATTAAGAAAACCGTTAAAAACGGAAATAATTTTAAACTCAATTTTCTCCCAAAGGAGGTAAAATTTTTAGTTTGGAATTTTACTAGTGTAGTCTGCATCAATACAGGCTTTCAACATAATAAAATTTGAAAAACGGTTAAATACCCTATTATCCATGCATCATATTAAAAAATAATTAAATTACACATAGTATTTTAAAAGTTATCATTTATAGAGGTAAACTTAGTTTTTGTATTTAAATTGGGATTTATTTTAAGAACAAAATTTCGTTTGCAGTCATATCGAGACTATTTTTTGTGCAATAGTTTTACCTGCTTCAATTTAACTACTTTTTAAAATCTGTTGTGTATGCTGTTTTTACTGAAAAATTTTCAAAACCAAATCTGTGATGAAAATAAATAAATAAATAAATAGTGCCAAAATATTTCGCCTAAGCCAATATCGGAAATAAATTTTGTATTTGTTTTTTTTTCTCTGTTGTATGTTGTTTTACTATAGTGTCCATCTCCAAAACAGCTCTACACCATGCTGTATTCATTTCTTTAAATAAAAAATAAACAAAAGGTACTGAAAATTAACAAAATCCGAATTTACTCTGATGATAATCTGAGATAATCTGAAACTTAACAAGGAATTTCGACTAGTGAAACTTCTCGTCCAGATGTGCAACACAAAAAACTTAACAGTATTAAAAATAAAAATCATGCCAAAATATAATATTAATAAGCATATTATCTCGTCCACGCATAAGATAACAATCCACTTTGTTTTACTGCAAGTATATTCACTTACACAAAATCCCAATCTCGGTGCTGGCGCGATCGTAAAACCACCGGAATCCGAGTATCACATCGTGTGCCCGAGGGTCCTCCACAAAAATCGTTAAAAATCATTTTTAATGCGATGGCACCGGGGGAAGAAAATGACTTGTGGGGAGAATTGGGAGCAGCGGGCTTTAAACAGTGTCGTAAACGGACAGAAGATTACCATCGTAAAGAATCGAATTCTGTAGAGCAGCGCCCACTGTCATAAAATCAAATCAAATCAAATCTAATGATAGAATCTTGGACCTAGTTTTTACTAACATGTCGGCAGAGTTAAAGCGCGAAGATTGTCCTTTTATAAGGGAGAGTTTACATCACCCAGCTTTGAGTATTTTGTTAGATGTTGCCTCACCATCCAATGTTCGCTTTGATGTTTCCAATGAGCAAAAGATGTATAACTTTAGGAAGGCTCAATATCCAGCACTGTACATGGCACTCTCGGAGATTGATTGGAGCATTCTTCATAATTTTTCAGATGTTAATGAGGCTTGCCATTGTTGCTATGGCTTATTATATACCATATTTGACAGATATGTTCCTACATACCGAAATAAATTAAGTCGTAGGTTTCCGAGTTGGTATACTGGTGAAATTCGTTACATGACTAAACTTAAAGAGCATTACTGGCGTAAATTCAGAACATCTAAAAGCAACTCCACCTTTAATGACTATAAAAGACTCAGAGCAGTGTTAAAGAATCTTATCCATGAAGCTTATAACTTATATGTGAATAGTGTTGAATACTCTATTGTCACTGATCCTAAAAAGCTGTGGTCATTTGTTCATAATGAAAAAGGATCTACAAGAATTCCAGGCAGATTGACGTCACACCGGGGCGAGTTGACTGATCCGGATACAATTGTGAATGCTTTTGCTTCATACTTTGCTAGCACCTACCAGTTACCATTCCATTCTTGTGCTGTCAGTCAGACCCTCTCTAATCAATTGACTGATACTATCAATATATCAATGTTTTCACTTGCAGATGTAAAACAGGCAATATCCAAACTTAAAAATAAACTTGTGTCTGGTCATGACTTAATTCCTAGTTTTATTGTTAAAGATTGTTCTCCACTTCTTGCTGAGCCATTAACTTTTTTATTTAATCTCTCAATTAAAACATCAACATTCCCTGATTGCTGGAAACTTGCTCGGGTGTGTCCTGTTCATAAAAAGGGGATTATTTCTGATGTATCTAATTATAGGCCGATTTCCATCTTACCTAACTTTGCGAAGGTGTTTGAGATGTGCGTGTATAACCGCATCTATCCGGTGCTCAGAAATCAACTATCAGTTTCGCAGCACGGTTTCATGAAAAATCGCTCAACGACCACCAATGTCGTTGAAATCTCCCAGTTCATTTGTGAGAGGCTCGATGACAGGGAGCAGGTTGATGTGGTGTATACGGACTTCTCGAGGGCGTTTGACAGGATCGATCATCCCACTTTATTGTACAAACTCTCGCTGGCTGGTTTTAGTGATAGCCTCGTTTCATTTTTTGAGTCTTACCTGAAGAACCGCCCTCAGTCCGTATGTTACAATGGCTTTAATTCTAACAAATATATTGCCACTTCTGGAGTTCCTCAGGGTTCCAATCTGGGGCCTCTGTTATTCCTTCTATTTATCAATGATATTACTGATAATCTCAAATGTGGTAAACTTTTGTTCGCGGACGACTTAAAAATCTATTGTTCAATACAATCCTTAGAGAACTGCTTATTTCTCCAGAAGCAGCTTTGTGAATTGGATGCTTGGTGTGTCGTTAATCACCTGGATTTAAACCCTGCCAAGTGCAGTGTAGTTAGGTACTCTCGAAAAGAATCAAATATAACATTTGATTACAAATTAGGTAACACAAGTCTTGCTTATAAGGACAGTGTTGATGATCTTGGGGTCCGCTTTGATAGTGTCATGTCGTTCAATGAGCATTTCAATAATATTTCGATGTCTGCCTACAAAACTTTGGGTTTTCTGTTGAGACACTGTCGAGGCTTCACAAATATTGCGGCTTTGAAGACTCTGTTCTTTTCACTCGTCCGTTCGAAACTGGAATATTGTTCTGTTATTTGGCATCCAATTTATGAAACCCATGAAAAGCAATTGGAGTATTTTCAAAGAAAATTTCTTAAATTTCTTTATTATAAAACTCACGGCATGTACCCTCCTCGTGGATATGACCATCAGGCACTTCTTAATGAATTCAATATGTGTTCATTGATAGTTCGCCGATCCGTTTCTGGTGTTTCCTTTTTATATAACTGTATCCGAAACAATATAGATTTTCGTTTTTTTCTTTCTAGACTAAACATACGAGTACCAAGACCCAATTCACGGCTAACATCTACATTTTACGTTCCCTATGCTCGTACTAATATAATGTTTAAGTCGCCAATTTATTTTACATCCAGTCTCCATAATATGTTGCCTGATGAATGTGATCTGTTTGATTGCTCCAAGCCTTCCTTTTTGAGGTGTGCCATTGAGTGCTTTTCATAATTTCACGTTATGTGTTGGGTAGTATTAGTATTAGTCCGCTGATAATTGTACTGTACAGGGTAGATACCCTGCGTGGGGCTCCCTATACTATGTTGATTATATTGATTGAGCTGTGCTTACTTTATAATCAGTTTTCTTTATTTTTTCTGTGGTGCTATGTTCCCTTTATATTTATCTTTGTATGTTGTCCTGTAAATGGATTTTTCTGTTGGGCAATAAATAAATAAATAAATAAATAAATAAATAAATAAATAAATAAATAAATAAATAAATAAATAAATAAATAAATAAATAAATAAATAAATAAATAAATAAATAAATAAATAAATAAATAAATAAATAAATATTTAATAATACAAGATGGGTGTTTCTACAGCGGGAACTAAAAAAAAACTGGTCTTATTTTCGAAACGCCCTTTAGAATGTGTCCCTGGAGTGCTCTCGCAATTGTAAGAAGCGTCGTTTTACGGTATATTGTTTTTATTTTTGAAGTTAGTTCAAAAATCATCAAGAGTAAACTACCTACTTCTGAAGGCATGAAAGAATATTGTAAAGAACAGTTTTTTAGAATTGTAATCTACATAAGAATCTCAGGAGAATGTTTATAGAAATCTGGGTAATTTCATTTTTAACATACATCTACTGTTCAGGCAACATTCCAGGAACACATCGTATATTATTATTATACTTTAAAGTATATATATATATATATATATATATATATATATATATATATTTATTTTGTTTTAGGTGGACAACATCCTTGCTCTTGGGTGAATAAGGTAAGATAAAATTTGGATTTTATTTGCTCAGACGACACCTCCAAAGCTGACAGTACAGTATAGAACGAGATTAGTTGCAAAATTTTAGCATGTATAAAAATACGGAACAGCCATCAGTGAAAGAGAGTTTAACTGTCAGAACTTTACCATCTATCTCGGACCAACCTGAAAGTGGCAGCCGGATTTTAACAAATCGCTTTCGTAATTAGGTCAATACCTGTACAACTTATTACACCCGCTTCGAAACCAAGTTAATCCACTGAAAAACAGAGAAACAAATTTAAAAGCCCGGCGAAAAGTTATTGGCAAAGTTTCAACAAATTAAGCCTGGAATCGGTGGGCCCATAAGGTTTCCACTTGAAGTCTTTTAATGAAATGTTCATTCTAATCTTCAATTTCCATCCGAGCGGAGCTTACTTTCTGATCTGCCGCAATGCCGAGTCGAAGCCTTGTCGGCGTAACTTCTTTAGGGCCACTTAAAAGTTTCAAGGAAACATTTATTTGATTGAATTCAGGGTCGGATTAATATATTCCCTCCAATCCATCTAATTATTTGTAAAAATTTGAACTCGTGGAAACTAGTTCAAGAAAACTGTGCCACGAGAGAGGGTTTTCTCAGCGTCCAGAGATATACTAATAAGTCCAGGCACTCGGCCTTGTGTAAACAAACGATTCCCTCGTGGCTTATCCCTCTCCCCTCCTCCCGCCGTCATCGGAGTACCGCGATCGAGCCGATCGATATCTTTAAATATAAGAAAATAAGCGGTACACAGTGTAGCTGAGAGCGGTTCGTTAGCATTCTACCGGGTGCGCGCAAAATATTACCGACCGACCGTGACTGTGTTGTAGTGATGCCTAGTAACGCTTTTTATGCAGTGGGGATAGCTGTAAAACCAGTTCAAAAGAGACCCTGAAAGGTAAGATTGAGTTTGAGGTACTTACCTACAAAAATTAAGACATTTTTATGTGACATTTGAATACTTAGGCATTAACTGAAGAATAATACAGATATAATATTAAAATATTGAAAATTTTAAGGTGCCAGCAATGAATGCCTTAGGGTTCCTCGGAGAACATAAATTTGCGAATATTCCACCTGAAGAGGAATATAAACCTGTAAGAATTTGCAAGGCACATTTTGATGATCAGTCATTCACTTCGTCCGGAAAACGTTTAGTAAAAACTGCTGTCCCCTCGGCTGTCCATTAAGATTATTGCCAGAAGCTTATGGTAAGACGCGCATGCTTGTGTAGGTACGTATGCGTAATATTTTGTTCTGTATTGTTTATGTCTATTTAAATATCAAAATATTTACTACAGGATGAAAAAGTGGATATGATTAGTTTAACTCTTTGTCGTTAAATATTTATTTGTTATTTATGTTTTTGTCTGCTCTATGTTTTGTTAGGCTTTATTAAAAATGAACATAAAACATAAAAAAATGCATTTTTATTCATGTTCCAACCAAAGTCTACAGATATACCTACTAAATTATGTAGATTCTGGTAATAATAGCTACCTTGTGTTTTAATTTAACTGTACCTACCAAAAACTAACGGTACACTTACCTACACAAATAATGTTGTACCAAAGTCTACAAATAGGTATACTATAATATTTGTAGACTTTGGTAAATAATGGAAAGTCAATATGACCCTGCCCCCGTGTAACTAGCTTGACGGCGATTTCGTGTAGTCGCCCTCGTAAATGCGAAGCGTGCGAGGTGACGCTGATTTACGGCCGGTGGCAAAAAATTGTCGGAGATCAAAGAAGTGAGCGGACTTTAGTACCTATTTCTAGACTTTGGTTTTGTATTGTTTTAAATACTATTATTTATGAAATTTATACGCGGTTATACTTTTTTGACAGAAAAGTAAACGATATAGTAAACCCTATGTATTACACGATATTATAGTAAACCTGTTATTTCGCGTTTCAAAAATGAGTTGATACTCGCGAAAGTAAATTTGTCATTGCCCCTACAAATTCGCACTGTATAATAAACTGAAGCGAAAGAAATAACAGAATTTCCTAATCTGCTACAAAAGTCGGCCGTCCACCTCATGTAGCTCCATCTGTTTCGTAGTTTTTGCGCCCCCATTCTCCTCCTAAACTACAGGAAACATCCCGGCCAGGCGTCTCCCCGACAGAGGATCCTTAACTCGATCCATTTTCTCGAGTATCGCCCTAAGGGCGTCCGTTTTGCTAAGATCCCTTCGGCATTTTCCGGGGTATCGATCCCTGGACATGTGTAGGACAGGAATATATTACGGTTGAGCGTAGGGGGCGGGCGGGACCCTGCGAGATTGCCTGCGGCAACGGTAGATTAGGAGATCCGGTCCCGGAAAAACTGTTTTCTACGTAGCCGCTTAGGGAATATGTAGTATTAGATGTTGTTAGATGTTGATATTAGTTAGAAATGTCTTCTGGAATTTATACCTGCACACGTCCTTACCCTGAGCTTTTCTTCATTATAGTTTTCAGAGGAAATGTAAAAGATGGGTAAAAAAGGTTCTTTTTTATTAAAACATTAAAAAGATCTATTGGCAATGTTTAAAATAATGTTTTTTACAGGATTTTTTTAGGGCTACCACTGTGATTTTCTCGCGTATTTTGAGCCCCACAAAAAAACGTGAGAAACAGTAATGTAGCAATTTTGTCCCTGAAAAAGGAAAGGGCATCTATAACTAACTTGTCCTCAAATTTGGCAAGACTATATAAGGCTGTAATTTTCACTATAAAAGATTCCTTTTATATCTTGTAAAAAAAACGTTTAATTATACAGGGTGAATCAGTTTTTTGTAGCAGGATCAGGTAATAGATCTTCATAAAATAACCGCACTTTTTCGTATAAACTATGTCTTGTTAAGACCTTAGAAAAAAGCTACAGGGTGTTAAAGTTGGAAAAAATATGTGGACTTTATTGAACATTTACCAAACTAGTTGAGATATTTAAGTCATATTTGGTACACTTTATAAGGGCAAGGGTTAGCATAAAACCTGTTAATATCGAACATATTGCACAACCAGTGGCGGAGAAATGGGTACAAAATTTGCTCCATAAGTAACATTTAAAATAGAAATAATGTGTTTGCTACTTTAAATAAAGTAACTTTTTCCAATAAACTTACCTATTTTAGGCTATACTTTTGAAGTTACAGGGTCTAAAACATTTAAGGAAGATTGAGTCTTACTTATGGAGCAAATTTTTTAAATAATTTTTCAGAAATACCCCGAAATAATACAAAAAAATGAAATTTGCCATTAAACTATAACACATGCGAAAAAATACCAAGAAGACATTTTTGTCTGCAATTAAAGTCTACATAAAAAATTCAATACCTTTTATTACAATACAAGGTGATTCATTTTTTTTTCTAAAAATAATTTTACCAATTACCTATTTCTCCGCCACTGGTTGTGCAAGATGTTCGATATTAACAGGTTTTATGCTAACCCGTGCCGTTATAACTTATACCAAATATGACTTAAATATCTCAACTAGTTTGGTAAATATTCAATAAAGTCCACATATTTTTTTCCAAATTTAACACCCTGTAACTTTTTATATTTATTTTATTTTTTGAAGATCTATCACCTGTTAAAGTCCTGCTACAACAAACTGATTCACCCTGTATAATAATAGCTACTAATAATTTTGGGCACTTTGAGGACTTTATTAATACGCGCAGATTTATGTTTTATATATTAAAAATTCGTGTTACTCCGTTATGTCAAATATTTATATCGGCTTATATCGACAAATATACAGGGAGTAAATGAATAAGTGCGAAAAAATTCAAGTGGTGAATCTTTGAGTGATTCTAAGACGAAAAGTTTAAATAAACATAGGTCCGGTAATGCTTCCTTTTCAAGATACAGGGTGTCAAACTCTTCTTAAAAAATCGCTTTTCCGTAAATATTTTAATAATCCTCTAGCCGATTTTGTTGAAATTCGGCAGTGTTATTTATGGTATATAGAAAGAGGCTAATTTAGCCCCTACTAGATTAAAATTATTAAGTACAGTGGCGTCCCGAGGGCACCTTAACCAATAATTTTGTAAAAAAAATGTGCGCCACTGTCTTTTTAAAACTTTTTTTTTTCGCTTTCAGCAACTAAAAATACAACTTTTTGTCTCTTGAATTGAAGACCTCGGTGCAAAAACCGGACAAGTCCATAGTTTATAAGTTTTGGGAAAATGAAAAAGAAACTCCCGGACTTGTCTGGTTCTTGCACCCAAGAATGCGAGCGGCCAAGTCCTAAAGCTATATATCAACGTTATTCTGCTTTGGACTTTGCTGATTCTTACACCAATCGATCGGCGATATTTTAATACATGAATGTAGTGGAAAAAGTCAATTTTACCCAAAAGTGGACTTGTCCGGTTTTTGCACCGAGGTCTTCAATTATTCTCGTATCTCGGTTCGTTTAAAAAAAATCACTTTATTGCATGTCTCCGGGACAACATAATAAAAAAATAAAACTACCAATTAACGAAAACTAGGGTATACTCGATATTTTTTCCATATTAATAGTTTATTCTAGTCTTAAAAATTGCTATAAACAGTAATGCTAGCTATAAAATTTTTTTGTTTTATTACAATAATTATAAAAAAAATGTTTGACACCATGAATTTTGAAAACGAAGCATTAGCGGACCTATGATAGACTTTCGGTCTTAGAACCACTCAAAGATTCACCCCTTGAATTTTTTCGCACTTATTCATTTATACTCCCTGGATAGGTGAACAAATAAAATGTCATTTAGCGCCCTCTTTTTAAGGAAATCTAGCTAGCCATGGAAACAATAATTGATAGTCAGAAATTATTTAAGAGTATATGTTAATGTGTCTTGTGCAATCTTAAATTTATTCAACTGGATTTTTTAAAATTTTTGAATTGTACTTGTTACTAACTTGTTTGCTATTATTGTTTGTTACAAAAAAAATAAAAAATATTCCATTTGAATAAATTTAAGGGTGCGCAAGGCACCCTAACATATTATTATTCTTCAATAATTTCTAACTATCACTTGTTTCCATGGCTAATTAGATTTCGGCAAATGATTAGAAAAATTCCATGTTTTTTTTATATATTTGACCCTGTATATGTTGAACAATAAAAGATACAGAAAATCCTACAAAACTTGTTTAGAATAATAAGGATTTCCAATATACAGGGTGTTCGAAAAATAGACGGAGATATTTTAGAGGGTGATTCCCTGTTAAGAAATATGAAAAAAAGTTTCAATAAACATGGGTCCGGAAATGCAGAGTTTTCAAGATACAGGATGTTAAATATATTGCATGTCACTGGACAAAATTGGTTTATCAATTTTTGCAAAAAAAATCACAAGTGCCTTGGAAAACAAATAATCAAAAGCATTTCTAGGAAAGAGTGTTATTGCAACTTTTCCAATATCATAACATAAAGTACACTACAACCAATTTTGTCCAGTGACATGCAATAAAACGGTTTTTTTTTTCTCGAAAACGAAGTGAGATAGGAAAACAATACAAGAGGGAAAGAAGTTGTATTTTTAGATGCTTAATCAAACAAAAAATATTAAAATTACAAAAAAGGTAGTGGCGTACATTTTTTTGATAATAATATTCGCTAAGGTGCCCCCCGGGACGCCACTGGACTTAATAAATTTAATCTAGTTAGGGCGAAATTAGCCTCTTAATACAACAAATAACATTGCCAAATTTCAACAGAATCGAGTAAATAATTTTTAAGACATTAATAATTTCATTTTTTATTTTTTTTTATTTAACATCCTGTATCTTGAAAACTCTGCATTTCCGGACCCATGTTTATAGAAACTTTTTTTCATATTTCTTAACAGGGAATCACCCTCTAAAATATCTCCGTCTATTTTTCGAACACCCTGTATAGTAAAAAAATGGTAATTTTCGGTCATAATTGGACCTTAGTATGTCCCATTTAAGAACCTCTTTTCGGAATTTTATTTTGGGTTTTCGTGTTCCCACTGTAGGCTTGGGACGTCGAGTTTCGCTCACGCTGTACTTTTCAACAGTCTTCGAGTCTTGTATGCGAAAATGAGGCACCTAAATCTGTCACTATCTGAAGTACCATTAAAAATACCTCGAAATGCCTCGGAATACCTCAGTCTACCGTTGAAACACCTCGAAGTACCTCCGACTTCCTTGGAACTACCTTGAATTGCCTCGAAATAAGTCCGAAATAGCTCAAAACACACTCCGCTTGTACATTACCTCAGTGATTTCCCCCTCGTAAATGAAAAATTCCTATATCAGATAAACTAGGAAAGATAATCTGAAACAGGACGTCATCTATTGAAAATCCTGAATACAGGAAAACTCGTGCCCTAAAAATCAGGACAGAGAAAAAGCGACGGCTTGACAGCTTGGATTATATTGATATGTGATTCCTCACCAATAAATATACCTAATCCCGGCTGAAAAATGCAGTGAATGTCCGATTCGATTGGAGAATGAATGATGTGGATTATTGGATAAAATTGGATTACTTACTTATCTATAGCTGGCAAAATTTGTGAGAAGTTAGAATGGCGATGAAGATAATTCGCATATCCAAATGGAAACATTATTTGAGTGTGATATTGACACATAAATCATTTCACCTCTATCCTTAATAGTATTATTATTTTCTTTCCTTGTCTATAGATTAAAATATCTTGTGGACACAACCCAAGGTTCATACATCTTGGCTGATTTCAACATATTCTAAATGAGACTGGGTGGAGAGGCAAAAACAGTTTATTTCCCATTCGTGTGCTTGGTCTTCTTTGTTTTGAAATTGATACTGAGATATATCTACCTGTCCTAGAGTTTTTGTTGTTTTCAGTTCCTGGCATAGTAAAATAGATGACGCTTAATAGGTAGAGGGTGGTTGGTGGTTCATTATAAATTGATACCTCCCTTAATTTGCTAGTTTTTGAGGTTAGAAAAAAGTTTTTACAAAAGTTTTAGATACTAATACAAAGTTTTTTGTGACGCTATTGGATTGTGTACAGTGTGTTTTAGAAAGCCGTGGCAGACATAATTTATGTTTTTTAAATGGAACACTCTATATATTTCTGCATTTTTGAAACCTGCTCTTCAAGGCAATTAAAATGATATTAAACTTTGTGGCATTATCTTTTTCCGTTTTTGAAAAATTAGGTTTTCAAATTTTATACTAAATTTATTTAACTCGAATTTGTGGATCTCGTGATAAAGATAAATGATCGATGTAATAACAAAGAATAGTTGTTTTAAACAAGAGAGTAATACAGTGAAACTCCAAAATGTTTAGGAGCCTTTTCAAATTTTACAGATTATATTCTCGAAATAAAGAATTTCAGGAAAATCGTAAAAGCTCCTTACATTTTGGAGTTTCACTATGTTACTCTCTTGTTTAAAACAAATATTTTTCGTTATTACATTGATGGTCTATCTTTATCAAGAGATCCACAAATTCCAGTTAAATAAATTTAGTATAAAATTTTAATACGGAATTATTTATTAAATAGAAATAGGCAACTCCTAATAGATAACTTATACAACACCTCATTGGCGAAGCCAAAACCTAATAGAACGAGGTTCTGAATAATGTTAGCTCCAGATTTAAAATGTCAATGCTATTTTTGGTAACCTAACCTGTTTTCTGCATACCTATGTACGTATACTATCTACCTACTTTTAGTGTTATGTGATTGCTAATTATTAGTAGTTGTCTCAGAGTAATAACCAAGTATAGAGGGAGTAAAAACAAAAATTAAACAGAGGCAACATCTTTTTGAGTGATGCCACATGCTCCATTGTTTACAGCACTTCAAAATAGACGGGTTTAATAATGGGATTAAATGAAGACACATCTCCCATTACATTAAATTAAGAAACTTAGCTATCAATTCCTTGTATATTATATGTGACAATTTTAAATTTAAACTGAATCACAGCGTAAGAATAGTAGGCTAAGCACTAAGAATTCCTCTAATTTCGTTGTAAGATAATTCACAATAAAATAAGAAAATGCAACATCGTGTTAGTCTAAACAGTTTTTGGCACTTTATGTCCCAGAACTTTACTAAAAAAATTGTTGTGTCGATCTTTGAGTGTAAAAATTAAAAAAGGGTAAATTAAATTAAAAATCAGATCAAATTTGATATTTCACTTAACAAAAGTGTCTAAAGTTATTGTCAAGAATGCCTTGGTTTTTAGCAGGGACTCTTTAAAATAAGGGGACCCAGCATGTCATAGTCTATCACATATGAAGAGTGAAGCCTTGAGGGGAAGTTTGTTTTCTGTTGACTCCAAGGAGACCATAAGGTTATGTTATATGTCAGTGTCCAACTGCCATCAGGTTTTATGTGACAATGCCAGTGCCGTAGATTCTAAAGGAGGCAAAATATTTCCCATCATAATTCACAATTTTTAACTTTTCTAACTTCCAGATACTCAGATGTGTCAATTAAAGGTAATCGGCCGCCTGTAGTAGTCCCAATAATTGCAACCAGATTTTTCCTGTATCACATTTAGTAATCCTACAATTCCCATTACGTGGGCATTACGTATAAGTAGGTAGTTCAAAACAAATCATATTTCGAAAATTTTAAATTATTAAGCAGGTAGCTTCAGTCGGGTCTTTTCTTAAAAAGTTTTTATCTACGACTACAAGTTTACTTTAAGTTTGAAGGTACCTTGGGAGAGAAATTAAATTAGGTACAAAAATTTTATAATGAACACCGAGAAAAACTACCATCATTAGAACTACTAGACCTAATCTTATTAGTCCATTCCGAAATCTGTGAAAGTTCTTTGGGTAGATACATTCAACAAGGGAAGAAAGTTCAAGTATACCTACATATTATAAATGGATTGAGGAACCTGGTAACAAGGTGCAATAGCGACAAATTCTTAAATAAGCAAAATCGGCACTACTACTGACTTACCATACTTATTACTTAAATTCGCGGAAATAATTGCTGGAAATCAATTTAAACTATAAAATAAATTTGTTCCATTTGACAGTTGCCATATTCTGCACTTGTAGACCCAATATTGTCAAGTCTAATTTTTAGAAATCATGGAAACCATTATTAATTTTTACTAACAATCAAAGCACCTGTTATATTCATAGATTCTCCAATAAAATGGCATACTTGGCATCACTGATACCATTTAAGTGAGGAAAGAATAGGCCTCACTTTGGAAAGTATAATGCTGGGGATAATATTTTTTTTATTTTTTTTTACAAACCTTAAGAAAATATATTTTTCCTAAGCAACCGAATATCACATTACAATTAATTACTTTATTACAAATTGTTTTTTAGTTTCTTGCGGATCTCTAATACTCATATTCCATCTCGTGTCACAAATAACCTTTTGTTTGCCAACCCAGATGTTTCTTTGTAGTACATTGGTAACTTTGTCTCTCGCATTTCTTGGTGACTGAAAGACGCATTCCTTATATTCCTCTCTCTCATTGTGGCCCTACGCCGTTATGACCCTTTCGAAATACGCCTGGGCGTGCATGTACGAATTCGACGTGTGAAGTAAATTCACACCTCGGGGCTCTCTTTCGCAATTAGTTAGACGCCGTCACGCGCCGACACTCTCGTCGACACAAAGGCCCTACAATTATCAGACATCTCGACTATGGGGTCGGCTGCCTCCTGCATAATGCAGGAGAGTCGCGGGCGCCAAGTCAGGACGTCGCTCCTTCCTCACGCCTAACCATCTAATTTGGCACGTTTTTCACACCGGGTAGCCAAGAATGCCGTTAGATACGCCGGTATATGGACGGGGTTATTCATAGAACATTTCTAACCCCCTTAACTTTTTTGTTTTTAATTTTGGGAAGAAATGTACTTAAGAGGAAAGTACCCTAATATGAGACCCCACACTAACTCCTAAAGTAAGAGTCTCCATCTAACTAGCAATATCTCAAATAATCACTAATGGTATACCGTATATACTTTCACCGTTTTAGTAGACATTGCCATGGCTGGGCGGCGCGCCGCCGTGTATTCGGCTAGGTTCGTCAGTCGTTGGCGGGGGGCGTGGCGTGTTTTTTGCTCGCAAAACTCGACTGATAACCGGTGCGGGACTACTGTGTACTCCCCCCGCCAACGACTGACAAACCTAGCTGGACGCACGGCGACGCGCGGCCTATTCCCCTATGTCTACCAAAACGGTGAAAGTACGGTATAAGTCGCCGCATGTAGTGCAGTGTCTAGCTCATCTAAATTTTTAGGTTAAGAACGGCATTGTTTATACTTCAACCGTACGTGCACAAACTTTTAAAGGGCTTGGGTTACCGTGTAATTCTGAATAACGTGGTAAGTGTTTAATATATTTTTGTAGCTTGTTGTATTGAATATTATTTATTTTATAATTAGAGTAGTTTATATAACTACTACGAATTTAACAACATTTGTTCACGATGGCAAAAAATTCTATGATGTGCACATCTGATTCCTAATATGAGACACCCCAATGTTCCTAATATGAGATATATCTCATATAAGGAGACTGGCTTCATCCAATTTAGATTACTAATAATTTGAATACAGTGTCAAGTGTTATATAATTAAAAAGTTGTATACTGTGTTAAGTTGATATTTATTTATTGTTTTTAAAATAAAAATTATTTTGTGGTAAGTAGAATTTTTGTTAAACCTTAATATGAGACTGTCTCATATTATAGGAACCTACATTTTTTGTATTACTATTCCTGGTCGTCTATTTCGTCATTTGAATAAAATTCCTGGGTTTCGACCATGTAAACTTTCGTTTATTAACACATTAAAATTTTTTTATTAAAAGTTTTTGTTTTTTTATAAATTGAGACTACACGTGTTTCAGCAATTAAGCCATCATCAGGTATCAAAGGAATTTTTTTTTATTATATAATTTTTCAAGTTTTACCAATTAAATAATAATAATTTATCTACAAGAGAAAAAGGTTTTTGTTATTTTTTTAAGGGAATATATATTCCCTTGTTATTTTTTTAATATATATATAAAAATAACAAAAACCTTTTTCTCTTGTAGATAAATTATTATTATTTAATTGGTAAAACTTGAAAAATTATATAATAAAAAAAATTCCTTTGATACCTGATGATGGCTTAATTGCTGAAACACGTGTAGTCTCAATTTATAAAAAAACAAAAACTTTTAATAAAAAAATTTTAATGTGTTAATAAACGAAAGTTTACATGGTCGAAACCCAGGAATTTTATTCAAATGACGAAATAGACGACCAGGAATAGTAATACAAAAAATGTAGGTTCCTATAATATGAGACAGTCTCATATTAAGGTTTAACAAAAATTCTACTTACCACAAAATAATTTTTATTTTAAAAACAATAAATAAATATCAACTTAACACAGTATACAACTTTTTAATTATATAACACTTGACACTGTATTCAAATTATTAGTAATCTAAATTGGATGAAGCCAGTCTCCTTATATGAGATATATCTCATATTAGGAACATTGGGGTGTCTCATATTAGGAATCAGATGTGCACATCATAGAATTTTTTGCCATCGTGAACAAATGTTGTTAAATTCGTAGTAGTTATATAATTCCTTTGATAATTCCTTTGATATCTGATGATGGCTTAATTGCTGAAACACGTATAGTGTCAATTTTTAAAAAAACAAAAACTTTTAATAACTTTTTTTTAATGTGTTAATAAACGAAAGTTTACATGGTCGAAACCCAGGAATTTTATTCAAATTATAGGAACCTGTTAAGTGTCAAGTGTTAATATGTAACTAAATTGTTGTATACTAGGTTAATTTGACTTTCTTTTAAAGTTTTTGAAATAAAAATTATTTTGTGGCAACTAGTGCTTTTGTTAAACCTGGATATGAGACTGTCTCACATTAGGCACCCAATTTTAAAAATTGAAGATTTGACTTTTTTCATAATTCTCATTTACGCAACAACTGTCAATATTTGGCAATACTACATAAACTGCAGTGAAAATAGAGTTTATATTAAACGTATTCCACGTAAGTTTACGCATTATAATATGTTATATAGGACAAAATACAGAACAAAATGTAATGTGGTCTCATATTAGGGTACTTTCCTTATGTATTAACTTATGTTTTTTATGTTTCTTGTGAAAAGAATGCGAAGCGTACAAGGCGTGAACGCGCACGAATATACCCAGGGAGAGTCCTACCCCATCACACATTTCAAATATATTTATAACAAATTGAGAATTACTGGAACTTCGTGGAAAATTCGAGACATTCTGTATATTAAAGGCGCATCGAGACATTTGCAAATATCATGCTCAATCCAAAAATGTTGAAAATGCATAAGTTTACACCATATTGTTATCGTCCAGTTCAAAAACTGTATGAAAATGATAATTATAGAAGGCGAGAATATTGCTGTTTAGTATTGGAGAGTCAAGCGGAAAATGATCAGTTTATAGGTGCGTATTTTTATCACTTGAATATAAAGATCACACTATACTACTATTAACTAATTACTACTAGACGTTACTATTCTATTACTACGTCTACGGTTATTATTATTAGAGATTCTATATTGTTGGCTGATGAAGCCACTTTTACAACATGTGGCCTTTTTAATGGAAGAAACACTCACTATTGGCCATCAGAAATTACACGACAGTTTATTTCAATTCAACGACACGGTCGAACTTCAATAAATGTTTGGTGTGGTATTTTTCGGAATCACAAAATTGGTCCAGTATTTTTTGAAGGTGGCTTATCCGAACTAAAATATTTACAGCTCTTAACAGGACAAATTTCTGATCTATTGAATCAAGGTTATTGTTGGGCAACAAGATGGTGCTCCAGCACATCGCATAAATCAAGTGCTGTCAAGAGCCATTTAGAGTGGATTGGTTCAAATGGAACTGTTTTATGGCCTGCCAGAAGCCCAGACTTGACCCCACTCGATTTCTTTCTGTGAGGCACTTTGAAGGACCGGGTATATGCGGAGAGGTCAAATAATATCGACCAAGTTAAGGAAAAAATATTTCAGGAGATCAGATAGAGATGAACGAGGCAGGGGTCGTTGCTAACTACAAGAGAAGTTTATTAAGAAGGTATGCTCTCTGAGTTGCACAAAATGGAAGCATTATGGAACACTTCTATAATTTAATTTAATTCATAATAAAGTATCACGTTCCATCTATAAATATGCCTTTTATTAAGACTAAACTGACAGAAAATATAAAATATAACTTATCGAAAATTTCCACAGGCACAGCAGTATTGGCTTTGTTGAATTTTATAATATTCTCGTAATAACTGTTTTGAATTTTCCATGGCAATTTTGATTTTGTCCGACATTCAATAATTATTCAAAGGACGGTTTTGTGCAAACTACTAGAGCAGACATTCACGTTTTTTTATCGCATTTTTAAAATAGTGTGCTGGTTGGCCAACTAAATTTGGGGCTGGTTTCGTATTCTATGTGTCAAGTCAGTTAACCCAAGTTACTCTGAGGTCGTTTAGTTAGGATAACTCCAATATAATGCTCTGTATCTCCAAAAGTAAGAACTTGATATGGGTTAGTTTATTGGAAAGAGTTACTTTAGTGAATGTAAGAAGCATTTTTCTACTTTGAGTCTTACTGTCGATTAAATTTTTTAGTTAATTTTTCAGAAATACCCTGAAATAATACAAATAAATCAAATTTGCCACGAAACCATGATACATTATACGAAACATTTCCTAGATTACATTTTTGTTTACAATTAAAATCTACATAAAAAATCAATACATTTTATTACTATGCAAGTTGATTCATTTTTTCTAAATACAATTTTACTAATTACCCGCATATCTATCCACTAAAAAATGTTTGATATTAACAGGTTTTATGCTAACCCATGCCATTATAGCGTGTACCACATTATTTGACTTAAATATCTCAACTAGTTTGGTAAATATTAAATAACGTCCACACATTTTTTAAAATTTTAACACCCTGTTGCGCTGCTTTTAGCTAATGTAGTCAGCCATTCCCAAAGCAAATCTTTTGGAAACCTTAAAAATATATGAAGACCTCAAAAGCTTGTAGTGGATAAGCTGATTTGTTTTGATTGTTATTGTTGTTGTCATTAGTCCAAAAATGAAACAAATCAGCAATATGAAACCTGGTTTCAAAAAGACATGAAATTTTGTTCAAACTGTCATGGAGACTTTTTTGATTTCTCGGACTACTTTCCAAATACCTATACAAAATAGCCAGCAACGAGTTTTTATTTAACCATCATGCAAACTGCCAATATACCTAGGGTTAAAAAAGACGGGGAATTCCTTTCCTTTTCGTTCCCTGCGCCTTGTAGTGTGCAGTAGGGCTAAAAGCGGAATATGTATATTAGTATGGTTTATTTTTGTGAGGTAAACATCCAAGTTAAAAACATAATATTTTAAAATCACATAATTTAAATATAAATTTAATTTAGTAGATAACAAATTTAATTTTAATATTTTTATTATCTTCGTATATTATGTTCTCTCTATTTTTGTTTTGATGCGCAACTGAGCAGTTTTATAGATCTTCTCAAATTCATTCAAGAAGTGAATAATTGCAGCTCTCGACTATTAGATTCTGGCTATCGAAATGCAATAAAAGACTTTCAAGGCCAATTAAAAAAATCGTTACATCTTGTCCCGTCTTATTATTTTATTGATTGTGTAAAATTTTGTGGCGTATTCGAGCTAGCATTGCTAGGACATGACGAGTCATCGGTGAGTTTAAATCCAAAAGTAGGTATACAGGAGGCTTATTGATTTGGTATCAGAAATCGATATGGCTATGAAACAACATTTGTCAAAATCGGTTCAAAATGACATATTGGAATCAGTTTGTCAAGAATATATAGAAAACAGGTGTCAGAAGCACGCAATGACGTTAAAACCTATAGACGTGGTGCCCCATTGTTAAAATGCCCTTTATTTTGACGCCAAGATTAAATATATCCATACTACTCTAAAAACATGCTACAAACAAAGACAGAAAGTCAACCATCAACCAACTATACACCCGGTGATTTCAGGTTATAGTTCCTCCAGAATCACACTTAGATATCGCATGTTTTTTCTTGTTTGGGGGCGCCGGAAGCATCGGAACCTCACCTGAAGACTGAAGGGGCAATTTCTGACAATCTCGCGACATTTTCGGAATAATTTAATGGAGCGCTTAGATTGTGATTAGTTCTGGGCGTCAAGCGTTTATCAAAACAAACCTGTCTATAGGTTCTGACGTCATTGGAAGCACGGTATGTAGGGATTCAATGTGAAGAAACTACTGATGTTTCTACCCACCAGTAACTTGTTATTGGATATTTTAAGATATTGGAAATTTTTGAAACCTGCGTCACATAGTGCCAAAGAGCACCAAATTAAAATTAAAGCGAGGACGCATTTAAAAGAAACTTTCGGTCTGAGGAGTCTGTGGAAGGAGTTCGAATCCCATAAACAAGGAGAGCACGTGTGGCTAGCATACGATGGCAGACATCGGGGCGAATCCTGGGCATGCAGCGTTGCCACGCACTCGGATGCAACGCCGGTTACACCACACACGGGCGTAGCCAAGGGGGGGGTTTCGGGGGTTCGAACCCGCCCGAAATAAGCAAAATATTACCTAATATTATACCGAAAAAATACGAGGAGTGAAGAGTTAAATTATTATTACGTTTGAATATATTATGTAGTAATAGTAGCGCCTAGCGCCATCTTTTGACGAGAGGCAGACGCAGTTGCAGCCGAACTATTTTGTATTGTAGGGACACTTTGCGTTGTTTCTCGATTATTCGCCACGCCCCTAGGTCGAAATGAGAGGAACTTTGTGGAAGTTCGTGGAAGTTTCTGGACGGCTACTGGGCTGCTATATAAGCGGCGCCGCGGCGCGTGACCGCGCTTAAGGCAGTATTGTTCCATGCGAACTCGAAGCGAATAAAAGTGAAAAGTGGTGAACGAATAGTGAAGAGAATTAAGTGTACCGTGTAAGTGAGTAATTTTAGTGCGCTGTTATTCGATGACCTTGTTCAGGATAGATACGTGAATCATTATTACTGTCGAAAAATGGAGGGGAAAAAAAGGAAGGGTGATAAACTTAAAGGTATGGACTACTGGAAAAAGTGGTGTAGTCAAGGTCAAGGGGTTTCTAATAAAGAAACAAATTTGGATTTAGCTATCAAAGCTTCAGCTAACTTGCACGCTGATAAGAAGACTGCCTACCCCGAAATCTAGTTTGGAATGCCTAGATATGTGCGACAAAAACCTTTATCCTAATATTTACACATTACTACAAATCTTGGCTACCATTCCTGTATCCACTGCTACCCCAGAAAGGTCTTTCTCGAGCCTAAGGAGACTGAAAAACTATTTACGAAACACTACAAGTGAAAACAGACTTAATGGTTAATGAACATTCACTATGGAACAGAAATTCATGCAGATGAAGTAGTGGATATATTTAAAAGAAAAAGCCGAAGATTTCTTCTTTAATGGTTTTAGATTTAGCGCAGAGGAACGAAATTAATTTATCCATTTCATTTAAAGTTAAGAACTTTATAAATATGTCGTAGTTTTTCGGATGAATATTATATTTAATATATTATATTAATTTCCATGTAGGTATATTTTTGTTGTTTTATTTACTTCTCAAACTAAACCCCCCCCCAAAACTAAATCCTGGCTACGCCCGTGACACCACATATTTTTAAGAGTGCTGGTGATATCCGCTATAAAATAAACCCCTCACCCGGCAAATACAGGGGGATTTATTCATAACTACATTAATTTTAACAGTGGGTAGGGAAAAATGCCCTGAACGCGAAATCGCAATTAAAAAATTCCAACTTTTTTTAAAGCCGGTGATTTTTTTCTAGACCGTATTTTTACATATTTGGCCCTCTATTTACGGCTGCCATTGACTTGTTTTCAGGGCGCATGAGGCATCGGATGACGCTTGCCGTCGTGCGCGTCAGCATTGTTGCCAGATGTACGCATCTGTCGTAAATTTAAAGGAATGTTTGCAGTACATAATTATTTGTATTGTAGGCGAATGTTCTGCCAAATGCTTGCGAAAATTATGGACAGATGTTAACGCTTACCTATTGTAACCGTTAGTTTTGGCCTCAGATAAATTAAGGGATAAACGCCAACGAGAAAAATAAATGAAACGACTGCTTACGTGACCTTTTTATTTTTGGATGCTTCATTAAGTACTCAACTAGGGGGCTTACATAATTTCGTGGACCTCGACACCACTGAGGACGATCTTTTTCTCGATAGAATGAATTTCACTCACTTTCACTTGGGGCACTAATTTTTCCGCTCACTAGTTCACTGATAATCCTTTCTACTGCACCAAGACGCTCCTAGAGTAAGTAATTGTGTTCTGTGAGTTTTACGCTTCCTCTGAAATAAGAACGTCAACATTAGCCCATCTCTCTGGAATATACCTAGTTGCTTAAAATTACCTTACTTTCCGCTTAAGTGCTGGTTACCATCACCAACGACAATTCTCATTCCTTTATTTCTCGTTATGTTTGCTTTTCATCGTTATTAGGTAGGGCTCCATATTTGCAATAGAATCGTCTCCGTGGGGGTGGTTCTCCCCTGTGACATTGGTTCAGTCGTAAGTACTTGAATCTTTTTAATTT
Organism: Pseudeuparius sepicola; assembly: GCA_963920635.1. Classification (NCBI taxonomy): domain Eukaryota; kingdom Metazoa; phylum Arthropoda; class Insecta; order Coleoptera; family Anthribidae; genus Pseudeuparius; species Pseudeuparius sepicola. The sequence goes on along the minus strand of OY987300.1, from coordinate 10,000,939 downwards.
TCTCCTTTCGATCTTTATAGCTTTTTCGCACATAATATTGGGTACGCATTATAAATAGTTTGCAAATATGTTTGGGCTTCTTGGATCTTTTCGTGATGTTATTTGTTATTTCTTATTTGTTTCCCGTATTTCACAGAGCACATCATTCTCCGTACTTTTGTTTGGATATTTTTGAAGGTTATGTCATTCATTGACACTAGTACACTCGTAGGAAGCATTCCTGTAATGAAACGTGGTTAAGTTTCGCACGAGGGCCGCCTTAGTTTTGCTACCTGACGCGCTGGACGTGGATTTCTTCTTCCATCTCTTAAATAGTTCCGCGGTAGCTTGACTGACATTCTGCAGGAATTCTCCATAAAGGATCATTATGTCTATGATTTCCGCATTTGTCTAGAGAACCATTTTGGTAAAAAAGCAAAAATGTTGCAGAAACAGTATCGCATAAACAGAATGTAGACAACTCTGGTTTCTGTAGTAAGTGCTGCCGTCTGTTAGAAAGGTTCGCTAGTTACCGTGTCAGAAAGCGCGCTGTAGACTTTTGGTTTTGAACACAGAGAAGGTGACTGACAGCTCTACCACAGATTCGGCGATGTTATAATATCAATGACGAGATGGCGCCACGTCGATACCTAGAATCTGTGATAGAAACAGGCAGCAGATCCTTGACAAGTTTAACGTAATAAATAAGAGTAGTGGAACGCGGATGAGACGGGCGCATTGTTTTTAATAAAACTTTTGTCTTAAATCTCCAAAATCTATCGAATTTCTGAAACAGTTTCAGTATTTTCCAGCCTCTGTTTGTAGACACTGAGTGTGTTTTGTGCCTGTGATTATGAAAGCATCTTGTATTGTTATAGCGCGTGCTGTGAAAAGTGTAGTGATAAGGGTCTCTCGAGTTAGATGCTGAACACGCCAACTCCAAGGTGTGCTAACACCCTGTTATTGTCCTGTCAACTAGGTAAATTCCTAAACTGAATATTATTTCGTATTTAAATTATCAATAAATAACGGCAATGTCGCGGACGGTGCCATGTGCTCCAGCATAACGTCGTAGTCACATGCGTTCAGGTGCGCCTCGTTACGTGGGATTTGGGATAAATTGCCCCATTATTTAAACATGCAGTAAATTTTTTTTTTGCGTTTTTATGAATAAATCACCCTGTATAGGAGTTCGTTAACATCCAATAGACTTTCAGAGAGGAAGGGGGACTGCATTCTCCGCATTCCTGCCAAGTATCACCTTATTGCGGCTCAGCTTTACCACGAGCTGCCACTGGTAGGTATGTGCGATTTTCTTATAGTTTGCGTAATATAATTGAAGAGTGGAAGTACCAAAGGCACTAAGTGCCAAAATCTAAGTTTTGTAGATATTTGCTTAAAAAGGTTTTAAGTGCCATCGCCAATGTACCCACAAAAGTTATAAGTGTAGTTTTATTTCTAAGCTTTAGTAATTTAAAAATAGATGGCGCTCAGAACTATGTCCTGGAAGGTTTTATTTTGAAAGGGTATAAGTGCCAAAGTCAGGTTAGCGTGCTTCTTTGTTTTTTAACGTTTATTGGGCAACAAATTGCAGTTTAATCATGGAAGATGTGCAAGAAAAGAGTAAAGGAAGATTTATAGAACAGCAGCGAACGAAAAAGAATGCTGGGAAGGGATACGTTAATAGGAAGAAAAGAGAAATTCGTCCGAAAAATCCACCTAATCAAGAGGTAAGAAATTTTAGGTTATGGCGGTAGCTTAATAGGTAGTGGTAGTGTAAAAGCAAAAGTATTTTATTGATTTACACCTAAATATTTGCATATCTCTTTCAGAAATCGTGTAAGTGTTATTTTGAATGCAAAAAAATAACGTACGAAAGTAAGCTTCAACTTTTTGAGAGATTTTATGCTGAAAACTACAAAACGCAAGGGACATACTTGATGTGCCTAATAAATTTAGTGACAGTAAAAAGACGTCGCCATGGAAATTATGAAACTGCCGCCGATAGCAAAAGGCAAATTTCCATATCCTACACACTTCCAGATCAAGATGGAAATTTTGTGCATGTATGTAGAAAGACATTTATGAATGTTTTTGATGTCACTCAGAAACGTTTGGTTGGTTTAATAAATAAGAAAAAAATGGGAGATACCACATTTACTGATAGACGTTCTAACAATAAGCCAAGCAAGTTCACGGAAAACGACCGCCAACTCATCCACCAACATATAAACTCCTTTCCTAGAGATGCTTCGCACTATTCACGTGCAAAGTCAGATAAGCAATATCTCAGTCCTGATTTAAATATTCATCGACTTTATAGAGCATTTTTGGCGAAAAACAAAGAATCTCCTGTAACTTATAAGTTTTATAGAGGTGTGTTTAAGAAGGATTTCCCGAATCTAAGCTTTCATCGTCCTAGAGTCGATACGTGCCATACCTGCGATAGGTTAAATTGTGAGGCAAAGCAAACTTCTAGTGCTGGCTGCAGTGCGAAACAACAACTCGAACTTCACCACCGAAAAGTGCAACAAAGTCTGGAATATATGAAGAATCAAACCGCAAATTCGCAACTTCCTGGTAGTGACAAATGCTGCATTTCGTTTGATCTCCAACAAGTTTTATTTGTTCCTACGTTGACACATTCAGATATGTTTTATTTGTCTCAACTATCTTGTTATAACCTGGGGATACATTTGTCGGACTCTAACCATGCTTTTATGTGTATGTGGCATGGAGGTGTTAGTGGCCGTGGAGGTAATAAGGTAGCATCTATCCTCCTCAAACTTTTAAATTCTGGTGTCACACAAAAAAAAACATTTGCAACTGTGGAGTGACAACTGTGCGGGGCAGAACAAGAACAGAATGGTAATATTTGTTTTAGTTTTCCTTGCTCTTCATGAAGTTTTTGAGACAATAGAGCATAACTTTCTAATAAGTGGTCACAGTTTTATGGCTTGTGACAGAGACTTCGCTCTCATCGAAAAAAGAAAGCGTGTTATGAAGGCAATGGTGCCAAATGAGTTACAGGATGTAATAACTTCCGCAAAATATGATCCGCCATTTGAAGTTGTTGACATGTCCGTAAATGGATTTTGGAATATAAAAGAAGTTGCTGACACATTTCTCAATACTAAAGCCTTAAACATCAGTAAGGCAGTAAGAATAAAGATTGATCATAAAAATCCAACAGTACTTCATATAAAAGAATCTTTCTCCGAGTTAGAAGCCTGGAAAACAACCAATATATTGAAAAAAGGAAAAAGTATTGAAGATATAAAATCTGCGGAAATAAGACTTTTGCCCCCTGAGAATAAGATTACTGATAACAAAAAAAAATCCCTATCGTCCATGATTCCTTACCTGGAAAATCCCGAACACAAAAGATATTATAGAGAACTTCTTAATTTAGGTGAAGAAAGTTTGGCGCCAAGCAGCAGCTCATCTCACCTTTAATTAGTACTTATAACCTTTAAGTTGTGAGGCAATTAAAACATAATTTTGGTTTTTGCTTATAACCTTTGAAGGAAAATATTTTGGCACTTATGCCCTTTCAGTTTTAGTTCTAAATAAACTTCAATATTTTATGTTTTTGATAGAAACATTAAGTTTGTGTTCTACTAGTTATTATTTCTAGATGTTAGGAATCGTTTTAAAATATCTATAATAGAAAAAATTAAAAATGTTGCTTTGTAAATTTGTTTTCTTAATTATCTCAGAATTATGAATATGGCACTTAGTGCCTTTGGTACTTCCATTCTTCAATTATGCTTATCGGCTTATCCACCAACGTTCGCTGTAAACCTATGCAAATCCCACGCATACAACACACACCGCACTCCGCGTTATCTATATCCGCATCGTCATGGCGTCAATTCGCCCCATGATTGACGCTCTCCAGCCGCATTGTTGCACCCGCATCCGTCGACAATGCGCCGAATATCTCGGCGTGCCGTGGCCGGGCGTCACAATGGCCGCCTTCGTACGCCGCGGTAATTAGATTCGCTCGCGGGAGGGGTTGGAGTAAAACAGGTTTGTGCCATACAGCCGCAGCCCTGGAATTGAGAGAACTGGCAACATGGCTTGCGGGTCTGCGCGGCGTGGCCTGTCACCCTCTGCCAGTTGATTTTACATAAGAAACCTACGAGAATTAGTTTTATATTATCGAGATTTCTACTAGGCAGTATTTCCCTGGGCGGAAACAGACTGCTCGAAGCGCCGGCGACAGCAGCTTTTTTATAAATTTGTTTTGTTCGTGCAAAACTGAAACATTTGTAAAAGTTCGAAGTGAAGAAGCGAAAGAAGTCATTGATTCCTTCTACAATTTGAGGCCTTAAGATGCCTAGAATCGTCGAGGAAGCTAGAACTTATTTGTATACCTTTCTGTAAGTCAAATCGTAATAATAACTTGAAGTAGCTAGGTTTTCTTGCTTGACGGCTAGGTATTCGTTTTGGGCTTTCCAAAAGACGAAAATTTAAGTATGAAATGATTAATAGACAAACTAAAGTACCCTTTAAAATTAAAGAAGTTTTTGTAATAATGGAAACATTGTTTAATATTGTTGCAAAATTTTCTTTAACTAATTAAAGTCAAAAAATACTTTAGTTATATGTATTATGAAATTGACACTAATTGCCATTTCATACATAAGAAATTGCTCTCCTTCGCAAATCGCAGTTTTATAGGCATTTGATGATTATATTTTCAGTAAAATTTTAACCATAAGGGAAGATAATCATCATTATTTGCCTAACGGGGCATTTTGTGAAAAATTCTCACAGAAATTCGACTTACTACAAATGAAGTCCTCTCTATTTTCCCAAATTTACCGTATTTTTTGTCGAAAATGTAGGTACCTATCCCCACCAGGAATCGTACTTATTTTAAATACTCATACTTCGGTGTATATTTTGTTACCGATTTTATTATTTTCTGTTAAACAAACATACTTACGAGTACTTAACCTCTTATAATTATAAAAATTGTTGAGAATTTTATTAGAAAAGAGAAAAGAAGCCAAAGTTCCGAAAAGTTCGTCAAAAAGACCGATCGTTATTAGACCCGCCAGACTGCATAGACCCGTCGTCTAACCATCCCGCTGCGGCGTTGCCACATGTTTGCACAGGGCTTGTAAGTTTGAGAAGGTTATGCTACAATGCTTCTAAATTCCATGAGCGTAGACCATATTATAGTAGGTAGTAGGTACGCCATTCGTGCATGGATTTTAATGCGTCATTTACGTACACGACGAGAACTGGAACTACATAACGCACAGTGTCTCTCACATGTACAGTCGCGGCCTTATAAATGTTTTCACTAGGCACGAGAAATCAAGAATTTCGGGTAAGTGCGGAAACGTTGCGCCAATTCTACGGCTTCTCAAATCAACAACTTCCCCTATTACATTCCCTCGTACCACCCCGCTCCTCCCCATAGAAAATAAAAATTGCATTGACTAACGTATTAATATGTTAGTCAACGCAAATAGGATAAATCGTTGCATTATTATTATAATAATTTAAAAAGTGGATTTAAAGTTTTAGACTGTTCCTTGGTGTTTTGAGATGGACGTAACGTGAAATTACGCGGATTTATTATTTATAGAAGAATCTCGTAGTGGTTTTTTACATTGGTTTATTACACTTCTTTATCTTAACCGCGGATCAAAACTTTGATTTAATTAAATTTTTAAAGCTTATCCCGGAGTCTTCGGGTGAGGTTCTGATGCTTCCCGGGCCCCCGAAAAATCGAGAAATAAGAAAAAAAAACGCAATTTACAACAGTGGTTTCAGAGGATCTTCCGTCGGTTTCGTTGATTCTACAGCCATCCCGTTTCTCCAAAGTCGTGAATCGGAAAATTCTCTTAGATATCGGATTTTCGAGGTTCTTTTTGGTACCCGAGGAAAGTACGACACCCAATAATTAAGAGATTTCCCACCTCCTTCGATTTTTAGAATGGCTCTGTTGTTGTCGAAAGACTTTTGCGAAAAAAGCTGCCAATGTCCGAGGGCACGGTTGTAAAATTTTCAACTATTATTCAGGGAATCTAAGGCCAACCTAACAGCGCCGAATTTACAGTTTTTCGCACTGTAACTGGCGATGTCGCGTAAGGCAATGTCGCGTAATAAGATGTTAGATTTGCCGTCACTTACGCCTTTGAGGTTATGGCTGGCTTTTAAACAGAGATATGGAGGAAGAGAATGCGCTTTGACCTACTGCGCATCCGATTTTTCGGCTGCACAGAGGGCACTTAGATCGCCGCCATTTTAACCCAGTCTTGTCTTGTAGTTTGTTTACGTTTTGACGTGCTATTACTTCTTAATTTCTTTTTTAAGGTATTTTTCGTGTGTTCGGCATTTTTGCTGGAGGGTTTTTGTAATCGTGTTGTGTTCATTAACATGTCTTGCTCTGTAAAACATGCACAAATTGGTAGGCAATAAGAAATGCCTCCAATCAACTTCTATACCGTCGGAAAATGAATCTGACCAACAACAAAGTGGTCCGAGCATACCGCAAGCTTCAACTTCAACAGATTCTCCTAATGAGGCACTAAGGCAGATTCGCCGAAAACGGTCCAGGTAAAAATAAAGTTTTTTGAGTAAAACGTAAATAAATGCAACAAAAATTTGAAAAAGCTAATTATTTTGAATTTGTCGCATTTTCGTGGGTTAAAATGGAGGTAGAACAATTAGCAGTCTTGCGCACGTTGACTAGCATTCTCCCCCCCCCCTCTAGGTATATCTCTGCTTTTAAACCGCGAGAGAGGGGAGGGGTAATTGCAGCGTTGTCAGTTGAACTTCTTTGCAATGGCACGTATTGGAACGATTTCAAGAGCCGCGCAGGTACCTTTTCCTCCTCAAGTTCTTGAAAGATATCTATATAGTTTGTGCTGCAGGTATAGGTAAATGTGTCTACCTAAATATTCGTATACGTCCCAAATTGAGATTTATAATTCCGTGAATATGAAGGCAACGTATTTTTAGTTTCCGACATATAAAATGTGGAGCCTCGCGTGGAGAAAGCTACATATTTCAAATAAATAGGGTTTTATATAATATGCAAACAGATGAAATGCGATTTAAAGTTGAGACCCTATTAAAGTTTGTTTTGACGAAACTGTAAACAAGTACGTATATTTTGACGCTCGGCACGTTTTGCTTTTATTTTTTGATAGCAAAAGGTATGCCTCGTGGGAGTTAGAATATGTTTGGAAGTGGCGTTTCATTAAAATATAAACGTAGCATGTAGCAGAAAAAATCTCGAGTATACCGATCAAAAATTGTTGGGCGTCCAGAACAAAATCTGGAAAGGCTTTCACAAAAAACGCCAAGGAAGGGGCTCGTAGAGGAATTTTAAATTCTTAATTAAAAGTTTCTTTAGCAGAAAACTAAGCAAGTGGAATCAATGACGGCTTTTGAAACCGTCGGGATACTGTAATTAAATTCTTTGTTAATCTATATTTTACGTCGGAGAACATTTTCCAGATTCTTCTTCACTACTTCCTTATCTAAGTACACTTTTACCTAATTGATAAAAGGAGCGGCCCTAATAACGAACGAAGGGCTCGGCGGAAGGCAAGCGTTGCTAACTAGAGGAAAATTGCTCAACTACAATTTGCAATGAACTGCTAAGATTTGTTCCTTTATACAGAACGAACCTGTTGGAAATTCCTTTGTCGTTTCTGACTGTTATGTTTGTTATTGACACTGAAGGACGACAGTATCTTATAATAAGACAAAATCCTACGTCTTACCCTGGTAGGACGATGACTTTGGCTAGATCAGTATGGCAATACCTATACGAGGTTTCTATACTATGCAGATTTTAAGTTTGAATAAACCCTAATCTCCCTTGCACACCCTCGATGCAGTATCTCTAATTATCTACTATGCCATTGTGGCACTATAGATATCCCTACGGCATTGTCTCGAAAGCAGGTGCAACAATGGGTCTACAGGTTGACAGTTATGGACAAACTTAGATCATAATGGTGTACATGGAAAGGGGGGGGGAAGTATATAGATAAGGAGTCTATTTGGGATGTCATGTACTCACTATACAGGGTGTATCGAAAAAGTTCTGAAGTCATCGATTATTAACCTATACGCATAAACTTGGGAAATTGTAGCTTTTGGCAGGAAATGAATAATAATGAAAAATATATATATATTTATAGTAACAGTAAAATTCAAAGTATTAATTGAAAACGCATTATAAACTAATGCCACACAACAACAGTTCGAAGTTATTTCCACCATTATCGAAAGTTGAACCCCTGGAACGCGTCTATTGGGAATTCAAATTAAGATCGCTGCGCCAAGTGGCCATTAGTTGAACTAACGTCGATGACATTGTTTCATAACCTCACATTTTCGGTCGACGATTTTTAACAATTTATTTAGTTTTCCTTTGTATTTTTGTAATTGTTTTGTGTGTTTATTGTTTATATGTTGTTATTTTATAATTGTATATATTTGTTGTGGTTAATTTTGTTGAGATAGGTTCATAAATCCAACAGTGGTTATAGGTTATTTTTAGGGCAGATGTGTACTCAATTTTTGTAATTCTTCCTGTCTTCGATAATTTTTAGAACAAAAATGGCTCGGATAACCTTTAGCCTTGTAGATTGTGGCAATATTACCTAACAATATTAACTCTAGATCAATGGTTGAAGGGGAGAAAGACGGACAAAGTTTTTGCTGCAGTCCACATTATTTTGGATGGCATAAACGAATGGGATACCTACTTTTATTAAACTGTTGCCATTTGCCTGCAAACAAGTGCTTTGTAGTCAGATTTCCATCAGATAATTAGCGCCTTAAAGATTAGCACTGCTAAAAGTCAGCATAAAATGCATTGTTTATGCAAGGCAGGAGCTGGAGGGCAATGTAAGCATATTTCGGCTTTTGTAATACTATTATTGACCAGTTCACATGTGTAAGGTTTCCAAGAAAAAAAGGCATTATATCGAGCCATGTCCATTGAAAAATTGTAATGGTGTAAAATGCAAAATCAGCAGTACCGTTGTCTGTGCTAGTTCTCAGATTATCTTGAGCATCATTTAAAACATCTGTCTTCAAATAATATTTTACTCTGTGTCGGACTTTTGCCCTCATCACCTAAATTCAAATTTGAAATAACGCTAAAAATCAAAATTCGCGAACATTTCATGTAATATTTGATATATCGCAGAACAAGCAGCACCCTAGTACCGTGCTTTGCTCCTATCCTCACTTTATCTAATCGTTTGTGGAGGTTTTCTGCCCTCGCTTTAAAATATTTTTTGGAGCTTGCCCACCTAAAAACTACTTTTATTAAGTCTCTGATCAAAAACAACAAACGAGTTGGTAACTACTGCAAATTGGGAAAATGCGCGCCATTTGTTTACTGCACGGGGCAGTATACAATTGGTATCATGGATCTTTTTCTGTTCAATTGGTAGATACAGACAGTGAAGTAACAGAGAGTTTTAAAATTTACTACAAAGATTTTAACAGCGTATCTTTGAGATAAAATGGTGTTTTTCCTATAAATGTGTTAAAATGCACCCTCTCCGGGCTACCCTAAAACCTTTGTAGTGAATTTTGAAACATCCTGTATATAAACGACTACAAAAAATATATGCTAGGTTAGGTACATTTGGCACTGGACTTTGACAACATTCCATCTGCGCCTAATTCTCTGCCAGTGAACTTAAAAGGTCTCCCAATCCTTGAAAACATTATATCTCGTTTTTTTACTCTCCCTGTATAAGTACTGCCAATTTAAGGCCGGAATCTCTGGTAGGTTTTCTTACGTTTCCAAGTGTTTCAAACTTCTAGAAAATTTTCAAGATATTGCGGAGCATTTAAAATTCAAGGCTAATTTAATGACTATTTTGTGCGCATCGGCTTGAAGGTCCCGGCGAATTTCGATTCTGTTTTAGCGGCAAATGTGGCGTTTCGCATTCGGCCGGCGGGCGCCAATGGGCCGGCAGCTCGCCTCCTAAATAATTCGCGTCGTAAACTGCTAATTTGCGCCGAACAAACTGGCGGCGGGCGCATTATAAATTTAACCGCTGTTTGCATTATTCGGGAAGTTAATTGACAGGGCCGCAGCCTGTGTCTATTGAGAGAGGGCCCGTTGGGAGTGGAGCAAACAACCGCCCCGTAAACAGGACTCCGGGACCCGGAGTCCAGGAGACCTGGCTCCCGACTTTGGGGTTGGCCGTTTTCTTATTGTTGTTGAGTACAGATATGAACATAGTGACAGAGGTAGGGGGGCTTGCGGAGAAAAGTAAAAGCAAGTCTCCAAAAGCACGGAAAAAAATCACTAAGAAGATGCTATGTGATTCACTTCTTCTCTAACATTTGGATCATGGATAGTGTGTTTAAGAACCTTGCCTTGATCAGCCGGATATTGGGAGGGTTGAGAGATCCACAACAGCTGCTTGAGATTAATATATTATGGGACTGGTCGTCCTCGAAGAATTTCACATAAACTAAAGGCTGGCTAAATATATGTTCAATCGTAGAAAATTACCCACATATGGCTTGCTTTTACAATAAAACATTGAAATATAAATAACCATCTTATCCATCGCAAGATAACATTCCGTACTGACATCCACAACTTAAATCTTAGACAGAAATCATTTGGATTTATTTAATTAACGTTTATTGGGTTATACATAGGTTACAATTGTAATTATTTTAATGTTAAATGGTGGTAGGATTGATCTGGATTAATCTGTAATTTGTACTTGCAGAGTTGTTATTTACTACTGGAGAGGGACCCTATGTGGGTTAATCATATTTTCCAAAAATGATGCAAAAACAACAAATAAATAGACCTTTGTCCCACAATTTCTACTTTTATTCGAAAACTTGGATAAGCTACCGGTTTCGTAACTCTCAAAGTTACGTCATCAGCCTAAATTAGCTATAATAAACAGAAAACAATGAAGTCATAAATAGCTAACAGCACAGACTAACGAGTAATACAGACAATTCCTTAGCGGAATGTGTCAAAAGGAGACTCGCTTTTTAGCGAAATATCTTCTAAAGTCGTTTTTTACTTTGTTTTGATAAGAATAAAAATTCAAATTTGAATTGTTGTTTTAGTTTTTTACTCCGAACCAAAAGCTTTCGTAAAGTAACTCGCGAGTGGTTTGTCGCCCCTGAAGTTCGGCCGCTTCGCGGCCTCACGTCCCATTCGCGATGAATACCCCTCGGCTTATTGCCACACTCGGCCTTCGGCCTCGGGCGTCAATTTTGGCGCCTCGCTTCGCTCGTCGCGTTGGGCGTGTAGAAACAGAAATGCAACAACAGAAACACCTTTTGGAATGACATATCGGGATGCCCCTATACCTACTTATTCTTTATCCAATGCCAAACTTGTTGGCATTTTAACAAATAGATTTTTTTGACTTTCATGTAAAAACATTCACAAAGGAAAGTTGCTCGGAATTGAAGTTTATGATTGTATATCATTTATTATGGATATTACCGTTATGGACAGTTAATAAATATTTATTATTATTTCTGTAAGTAGAAGAACCACCCCGCCAAACCCCTATGAGAGCATCGAGCCAACAGGTTTGGCTTGATACTCTCATAGTATTCCTACAACCCTCATGAACACGCTGTATAAATTTCTGCTATACAACGTGATAAAATTTTAAGAACTTGCCACAGGAATTTACTGCCATTACTTTTCCATAAACTATAAACTATTTACCGTTACTCTCTTCTACAGATTTCGAACGCGACACATAAATTCTCCACCTCGCAATTCTATAACGGCTGACAGAAACCTATACCTCCTACGCCTCCGGCACACCGATATCCCCCGGTTCGACACATCTCTTTCCTGACCTCCGAAAACGACCCCTTATAAATTCAGCGAATGTCTAAACGGCTTATTCTATATTTGTCAACCCCCGTCGAGGCTATATCGGGCGTCCTAACTGAATTCCTTTTCGACGGAGAAAAACTTTCTCGGGCGGCGGAAGAAGTTTTTGGGATAGGTGCGGCTGGCGTGCGTCCTTTGCTGAACACACAGAAAAATAGGAATAGGGCTGACTTGTACGGAAAAAATGGTTGAGGGTTTATGTCAGTTTGGGAGATATGGTAAACGCGGGTGCAAAAGAAAATATGTTGGAGTGAATTTATTTGCGATTTATCAACTATTTCAACCAAGATATTAAAATACAAGGTAAGAAAATACTGCATCGTTTCATACACAAATAAAGTGTGTCCATGGATTGATTTTATGAAAAAAATTGCTGTTGGTCAAGTTTAAGTTTATTCGTTACACAAGATGTTTTTTATGGTGGCGACTACTGTTCTGTTGCGCTATGTCAGTGATATAGCGGGAACGCATTTAAAATATACTTTCGGTCTGAGGAGCAAAGGGGGCTTCTGGGGGGAGTCGAATCTCATAAACAAGGAGAACACTTGTGGCTAGCATACGATGGCAGACATCGGGGCGGACCCTGAGCATGCAGCGTTGCCACGCACCCAGATGCAACGCCGGTTACCACCTATTTTTAACAGTGCTGGAGATCCGCTATAAAATAAACCCCTCATCCGGCATCGCAGCAAATATAGGAGTTCGTTAATATCCAATAGACTTTCAGAGATGAAGGGGGACTGCATTCTTCGCATTCCAGCAAGTATCACCTTATTGCGGCTCACCTTTACCTACCAGTGCTGTTGCCGTTCGCCAGTCAGTTGGGAGAATTTTGGGTTAGACAAGATAAGCACAAAGATTCGTTGTATGGAAACGTATGGTCTTACGTTCGAGTAACACACATCACATCAAGATAAGGACTTTTTATTGGTTGCTTTACCTTAATTGATTACCAAAATTCATTGTTGGGCCTATTTGCACTATTGTTACCTCAAACTGACAACATTTATATATTTACATATTATTTTTCTTTATTTGCTTTATCGAGCTACGAAAGCCAATCTATCAGTTACTTTAGTTCATCAAGCTACGAAAGCTTATGTATTTTTGTTTATTGAGCTACGAATGCCTCAGTTTAATATAAATCGGTACCTAGCTGTTTAAATATTGTACATTAAAGTTATTTAATGATGATACTATGAGATTTTATCAGCTAATATTTGCCTTCAGTTATTTTGTTGCTTTTGAAGTTTATCGCTACCTGTAAATTTGGCTTTATCTGATCTTATTACCTTATCGTTAATATTGCTATTTTTTTGCTATTTTGGTTATTTTGTAAATATTTATATTTAGAAACAAATTAGTATTTGTTGACATTGAAAGTTTACGTTATTCATTGAGTTGAAATAGACTAACAATACCTATTATCCTTGTTTATGGAATCCCTAGTTAGCCAATGTGTGACAGAGTCATAAGGATACGAGAGCAATATTGGATACAAGCAACAGATGGCGCCAAAAATTAAAGTGGACCAGTCAATGTCTACTAATTTCTTACTATTAAAATCTACCAAAAAAACAGCTGGCCAACTTCATTTTGCAAAATCTGTCCCCTGTATCTACTTTATTTCTGTCATGTCCTTATGTCAGTGTCAGACATTGGCTATCTAGAGTATCCATAAACAAGGCTAATATGTTTGTTAAGATTTAGGTAAGGGTAAATATTTATAAATTTACTTGCAAATTTTTCACTTGTTTTGTTTATAAATGACAAGTATGTAAATATATCTACTTGGGTTAAAGAAAATTTACTTATTTTGGTTAGAATCTCAGTTCCTAATATAACTTTGATTTTCATTTTTGTATATCTTACATTTTCATCTAATTACAAATTAGCACATAAACTAGTGCGAAGTCAAGTGTGATGCAATTTAAAATGTACCTTTCTTTTTCTTCTGTGTCTCTGCAGATGGCGCCTACGCTCACAGCCTTTTGAGTTAAAAATACCTTTCAATTACCTGAACCACCCCGTTGCTACTCCAACAAACCCCGAACAGTCCGGCTATACAGTGTGGTAATTTAAATGTGCAACATATGGGATTTTTTGTATTAATTGCAGAACGAAAATACAAATATTCCCGAAAGTAGGTGTATGTTAGATAATCATATTAGGCGCACTTAGAATGGTTGCAAGTCAAACAGCATACAGGGTAGGTAAAAAAATATAAAAATTCTACAAGAGTAAAGTACCCTTTTTTCAGAAAATTCAACAACACATTATTAAGAAAAGTTGTCTAGAAATAATAGTTATGCTTAAATACCAAAACATGGCCCCCTAAGAAAAAAATATTTTTTTGAAAACAATAATTTCCTAAAATTTTTTTTTAATATTTATCCTAAACAATTTCATAAATCAATCAAAATTATATCAGTTTCGCATAATTTTGTTCAAATTCAAGCATATTTGTAAAATTAACTTAGATTTTTAATTTTTTAGGGAATCACAAATTTCATGTTTGTTGCAACGATTAAAATTTAGCAAAAATTCTTCTGAATAAGGTAAAACATTAGTAATGATAATGTTTATATTAAAAAACTCTCATTTGAGATGAAATTTTTTTATTTTAAATGTTTAATAAGAAACTGTGGTAATTAATTGACGAATTTTTTTTTCTTAGGAGGCTATTTTTAGGTACTTAGGCAGAGCTTTTAATACTAAACAACTTTTTTTTAATAACCTTTCGCTGAATTTTTTGAAATAAGGGTAATTTACTCCTGTGCAATTTTTATATTTTTTGACCTAACCTGTGTGCTGTATAACTTGCAACCATTCTAAGTGCACCTAATATGATTATTGAACATGCATCAACTTTCGGCATTGTCTGTATTTTGGTTGTGCAATTAATAAAAAAAATCCCATATTTTGCACACTTAAATGATCACACTGTATAACGTCACAAATCAAGGCTTGTACCTCCAAATTTTTAATTAATAACTACGCTATAATATTCTCTTTTCTCGTCAAACTTTCCATATTCTTCTCTAAAAAAGAGGTCTTTACCCAACAAACACCGCTTTACGTTGCCATTGTCAGCTGCTGAACGGCCCATACAAATATAATTCCGTCCTAAATGCAAGCATTGTAAGGCGCCCGCTCCATAGCGGGCGCAAACGAAGACCAAACTGCAGTTTAGTTGTGTCCCGCCTCAGTTGCAGCAATACACAGAACTGCACTTTAAGTGCATCTGACTTCATGCAGGAGTATAATATCGCCGGCACTCTCTCTGAGAATCCGGGCAGCAGGAGGCTTCGAACACAACCCGTTGTGTTACATAAATGTGATGGTTTGTAGACAATGTCTACCCTACGGGTACCGACAGATTTTAGTTTACAAGTTAAAGACTAAAAGCGTTGACTGACGTATTAATAAAGGCTGCTCACGGCTGTCATGTTTGACAGTTCTCTGGCTCACCATGCGCTTCTCGGAGACAAAATACAATGCAAAATATATTGTTGACCATAGGCGCAGTCAACGCTAAAAGACAATAATATGCTAATCTGGTCATATTTACCTTCATAGAGGCATTAACAGGAGTTTGTCAATGTTTGTCAATTCATTGCAGTATTTTGTCAAGTACCTAGGGATTCAATTTTCTAATCGGGTTGAAAAACATTGTTTGTAGGTATTAATGATATACTCTCAGAAGGATGTTATCATACCTGAAAGACTCTTCCCTTTTTCCAACTCGCCTTTTTCGCATTTTTGTGTGTTCAGCACATGACGCCAGCCACTCGCACCTTTTCCAAAATTTATTTCATTGTCGGAGTAAGTTTTCTCAGTCGGAAAAGAGTTCAGTTAGGGTGCAAGATATAACCTCGCTGGGGACTGACAAATATGGAATAAGCCGATTAGACATTCGCCAAATTTATAAGGGATCTTTTTCGGAGGTCCGGAGGTCAGGAAAGAGATGCGCAGAATCCAAAAGTTATCGGTGAGCTGGAGGCCAGTATAAGATTGTGGGCTAGGGAATTTATTATGGCATTCGAAATCTGTGGAAGAACAAAGAGACATTATAATGGAAAATGATACAAAATTTGTTTAATTAGATGAACCACACAATATCGGCCATAGGTATAGTAGAAATGAACTCACTTGGAACACAGTGATATACGGGGCGCGAACTATATCATAGCATTTACCACGCTGTGCTACTGGTAAAAATACCAAAATTATCAGCAGAAATCACCCGTATAAAATTCAGAGGTTTTTATGCGGTTGACGTCGACCTAGTCAAGGAGGCAGACAATAAGAAAGCGGGGGTAGCGATTTGATTGGTCGGAGTTTCGGAGATCCGCATGGAGCAGGTGTCGACGTGGGCAAGTTAGGCGGCCAGTATAAGCAGTGCCGTGCACGGAAATAAGGATGATTGCGCTTTATTTTACTTATTTCGGTTTTGTGTATAGATTTTTGTTTGGTGTTGTTTTGTGTGTAACAAAATTATTGGTTTGCTTTAGTTTGAATTATTTCAAAGTTTATTCTATTATTTTTATGACTCGATCTTGTTTTACAAAGCAAACGCCGCCCAAGCGTTTTTATGTTGTGCCAAGTGCGTTGCCGTATCTAGCGAAAATTTGGGGGGGGGTTCAGGATCGGCTAAAGCTTTTGTGGGGCTGGGAGTCGGATGAAAGTACGAGGCCCTGGCAAGGAATTATTTAATCCCTTAAGAACAAATTTTTGAAAATTGATACGCCACTATAATAATGTTGGCCGGGGCGATGAGTTTAGATCACTTTAGTGACATATATAGAAATCAATTTCGGGTGGAAGGGACAATTTTTGTGAATTTCTTTCAAACAAGTGCATTTAAAATAATTCTGTAAAATGCGCCGCAGGCGAAATTTTTTACAAATGTAAAGGAAAATTACTTAAAATTAGTGTTAGAAAATCCCAATATATTCAGATTTTCAAGCTGTAGTGAATATTTTCTAATTCGGAAATGGTTTCGGCCCCGCCCTTTTAAATACGCTACTGACTGGATAACCCTGTACATGGGACTCGGAGGCGCGGGGCCAGTCAAAACGCAGGCCGCGTACGCCGCACCGTTCGCACCCGCCTAGAGCCGGCCCTGGAGGGGTTAGAGTAGTGGCTGTTGAAATTGAAATAGCTTTAAGATTTAAAAAAAAACTGCTATTTTTAAATGGTTTTTAATAAAAAACTGAAACAGGTTTTAGTTGAACAAGTTTAACATAATAAAACTTTAAAAATATTAAATATTAATTATAATAATAGCTAAATATTCCTTCTCGCATTTATACCTATCCCTCTTCTACTTATTTGATTCCTCATTATTACGAATATATTCCTACACAATTCTTCGCCTGGCCTGACGACACCTTCAGAATTGACAGTAGCAGTGTTTAGGTAGGTTTTTCGGCTATGCCAGTAGGTATGGTAAAAGATTTCTTCGCGCCACTTGTCTAACTGAACCTTTCATAAAAATAATAAATAAATCTTCAAATACAAATTAGTACTAATCTATTCATAAAATAGACTCTGGGAATCCCCTATTCTTCTAATCCATGGCGCACGCAGCCATGCACCACCGTTCACTGTTTACTATTGTCCAGTGTTGCCAGTTATGTTTTATTTTATTTGAAAGCTCGGAAAGCTTATTGTGATGATAAAACTCGGTACTGTACTGATCCAAAAATTATATTTTGTTGGCAGTTTTCGGGCGAGTTTCCATTTCGGGGGGGGGGGAGGGGGGTTGAACCCCCAAAACCCCCCCTCAGATACGGCCCTGGCCAAGTGAGTTCATTTATGCCTACCATACCACAGTAGTACTTATATATAATTTTTAAGGCGAAAAGGGTTATTTGATAATAACTCCCTTAGACTTAGGAGGTGTTGGACAATTGTATTAGGTCCTTAAACAAGTAGTCATTTTAGTTATTATTCGAAAAATTGCGCTGGTATTTAGAAATTTCCAAATCCAATTTTGATCAGATTATTGGATTCTACGGGTCAAACTGTTTATTAATTATGTTAATATTTTTCCGAACTCGTGAAATTTGTGTATTATCACCAAAATGGTTCGTTACAGCGCCAGAATCTTGTACTAATCTAAAGGTTAAATAAAGGACAACATTTTCCTACTTACAATGTGTTTACAACACAAGATGGAGATCGTTACAATTCAAAATTGTTACAATAAAGCGATTGAATTTGAAAGTACAAATTGTAAGTTTAGATTTTGAAATTTGCAATAGAAAGGTTTTATTCACTAGATACTATGTTCAGAAAACAATAGCTACAAAATGTTCTATTTAAAAAAAATACAAGATCAGAGACGTTCGTGGTATAATAACGAGAGCACTGTTATTTAAAAGTTCACGCGAGCTGTTAAAGTTCTTAATAAGCATTGAGAAAATGTGCATGGACTGTTGGAATTCACAGAGTACCTCAAAACCTTCCAGACGTTCGGGCTGAGTTCGTATGTTACGACCTCAGCTACAACTCAAGACCCGTGTTTTTGGATGCCATTATTTACGAACCTACTTTCGTCAATCCATAAAATATGTCTGATAATGTCGCTTTTCGTTTGCCCGCAATTGGCCAGTGACGCCGAGTTTGAATGCCCCTGTACATCTCGTTGCGTCGATTTAGCAAGCTATCTAGAGATCTACAGTTCATACAATTTAACTAGACACGCCGCAAGAATACTTGGAATGCATCCTAGTGGTGACACGGCGCATCATTGGCTGCCTTGAATCTCTACTGCGATCGCTATTGACGACAAGGTATCAAGCAACAAACTGTATCAAGCTGCTTACGAGCGCTTGCTTCGCTCGGTAACGGTGATTTAAGTCCGTATCGAACGGAATGCTTAATATGCTTTCAACAATTTTGGGTATTCCAAACCACCGACTGATCGCAGTTTCCGGATCTTTCCCGAAATGAGACATATTGTGCCATTGTCACCTGGGAAATAATCCGACATTCGCAAAGGTGGTGCCGAGCCGCGTCTTCTGCCTCCGCCCCGCCGCCGTTGTGGCATTGTCTCGCGCGAGGTGTCGCGTTTCGCCGCTAAACAACACCGGGGTAAATGGATATCCACGGATTATCGTTATCCGGGCTGGCGCATTGTGTCCCGGGAATTACGAATAAGGAACTTAATGACTCGCGAAACTGCCATCCGCCATTCCATTATTTGACTGAGCGAATTCAAGAGGTCTCTTTGGAGTCGTCTATGTAATTGTTATTTTGACGCCTTAACGGTGTATACTCGCTGCAATTAAGGTTTAAGGTGGAACAAGTTCTTTTAAAGCTCGGACCACCGGGAAAAGGTATTAATGCCTCGGCTCGTGCAGTGGGGCCACGATGCCCTGGCCCTACCACCGAACATGCCCCGTGATCGACCCTATAGTTCACACAAATTCAAATTACCGATTTTGCACTCCTAAAATAAACTTCCTGATATTTACTTACCGTATGCGAACCGGCAACGGCGTCAGCGCCGCGCGCCAACTTGCGACGGCATGAGCTCTGCTACGCGGAGCCACCTTCCATTTGGACAGCATTGTAGAGAGCGACCGAAAGCGGTCCGGCGAATGTGGAAGTAAGATCGACAATAATTGGGAACGTACATCGAGTTAAATGCGCAGAAACAGTGATTCTCGCGGGCCAGCCTCCGGTCATATGTTTTGTTGTATTTGGCTTGTCCGGGCGGACAAAACGTGCTGCTTATTTTGCGTAGTTGATTATGCTAGTTAAGTAGTTTGTTTGTATACTCAGCGCCGGTTTTAGGGGGGTGCTAGGGCGCTAATAGCACCTTTAGGAGGCGGTATAAGCTGGTCTAATAACTAAAAATAAATCACATTTTGTTGCTATGTCACTCGCGACGCGACACCTTCATTCTGCAAACATGACATCTGAAACGTCCTCCTATTCATCATCTTATTCATCTGTACGTTGAAGATTTTCCTCCCACCCCCTGGATTTTTGGACGAAAATAAAAATTTCTAAGTGAAAATGCCCTAAACGCAGAATATACAACATTGATTCATTGATTGAATATAAATTGGAAAATTGTCATGTAATAATGTGTAACATAGATACATTTTTGAAAAATATTCTCATTATTGTCAAGTAGCTAACTACCGATTCCACAAGACCTGGCCCAGGGCTGTATATGGTTTGGGGGTTCAGGCCCCTTACATTGAGAAAAGACGTAATTTCCTGTACCTCTTTTAAACTATCTGTGCTTTATATTTCTAAAAATTTTCTGCTACAACGCATTTTAGTAACCAAACACCACTGCTTTATTTTGATTATAGCCGGTTTAAAAAGCAATGATTTTTATGGGCTCACACTAAAACAAATTTCGAAATTTCTATTGGTAAAAGAAGACTGAGTATATAGGACTTCTTGGCTACGAATGTTATGAGTCATAGTGAAAAAAAATACCACCAGTTAACAAGAATATGTTTTGCTTGGAATTTCTTTTCGTTAATTTAAACTGTTTGACCATGAATATTTTAAAACTTTATGCCTGCGGCGCAATTTTATACCACAAAGACCAATTTTTTTTTAATTTCTGAGTACCTCGCAACTAAAAAGTTAAGCTTTTGGGCAAAAGTAAAAAATTGAGAGGAAAGATAACGCGTTTTTTAAACTTAGCACCCGGTAGTCAAGCTAAAACCGGCGCTGTTTGTAATGTTTTCAAAATGAACTGTGTAAGTTTTTTATTAAGAAATTCATTTTCGTCAATAGAATTTGCGCAAAAACTGCAAATTAAAGAGTTGTACAGACCTCAGTTACCCGATTTAACTATATCTAAAGAAAAATCAAACGGCAGGACAAAAAAACGCTAAAAACAAACAATTTGTTATAAAATGAAAAATACATATAGTGATTGATACTTTAGGCATTTTATATAACTTAAAAAATAAATTTAATTTGTTTGAGTTTGTTACTTGAAAGTGTATAAAAGTGTATAAAAGTTGTTTTCCACTACTAACCCTAAAAAGCATGTATTATTGACCCATCATTAACCCGAGAAGTTGATTTTCTCTCCCGAGGTCAATAATAATTTATTATTGACCAAGGTCAATAATGAATTGACGTCACGGGTCACTAGTAACAGGCTCTTCTATGTACGGCACAATTTCGCATTATTATACAACCCTGCTTACTTATTTCACTGATTTTTTTCAATTTGGATTAAACGCTGAACACACGCCAATGTAGATATTTTTACTTGTGGACCCTGCCCACAAAACAGAAATCTAACCTTCCCTTCCCCCACCTCTACCTAACTGTTCTAACCTAAAATTAGTAACAACAGCTGATGAAACAACGTTTATTTAAGTAGTTGGAAAGTTTGGGAAAACAAAAATTACAAATTACAACTAAAACTAATTATTATTATTAATGTAATAATTGACTGTGCAATTGTAACAAGTCATATTAATTAAACCTGTTGCAGTGCTTGTATTTGTAACCGGAATATTAATGTGTTGATTGTTTAAGTGAATATTATCCGATATTTTTTGTGTAACACTGGCGGGATTTCTCGATTCTATATTAGCAAAGGAACTAGAACTACCAATATCAAATAACTGTTCATCACGAGGTTCATTATGACTATCATTTGGATGGATAGTGTTATCGCTCTGCGCAACTACAGGTACTGATGTAGCATTGTTAACTGGCCCTTGAACTATTTTAGCTATTATTTTTTTAGAAGCCAGAGATTCTTCAATATACCCTTCGGCAACAGTGGAAGATTTCCAACCTCCGTGCTGTTTTACAGTTATAAGATCGCCACCATTTTCCGCTAAAATAGTGGCCGAAGTCCTTCTGAATGAATGGCCAGTGTATCTCTCTGGTTCTGATAGTCCCAAGAAACTTTCAATCACGTTTGGCATCTTACTTATTGTATTATGGCCAATGTTCTGTCGTGTCGGCTTATTGTTCCGCAAAGTAATAAATAAGCGTGGTAAATCTGGGGTAGGCCGTTTTTTAATATACTTTTTAACAACTTCGACCCAAACTGGCTTCATGATAACAAACTTTCGTAATGTTCCATTTTTACTAGTAGAAATATCAATAACGGTCATATCGTCTCGAACATCCAAGTCTTTTCGAAGCATATTACAAAGTTCGTCTGTTCTACATGCACCAGCAACTACGATAACAGGTACAACCTAGTAAGTAATAAAATAATTATTGTTTATTGTAAATATGTAAATATATGTAAAGTAGAACGAGGCATGTTTAAGTAAGTACCTTTGCTGTTAAAAACACTTCGTCTGGCACGTCTCTCAAAAATCGTGCAATTTCATCGTCTTTAAAAACAAGTGATTTTTTCGCTACATACCTAATTAGTATTTTGCCTATTCAAAAATGCTACCAGTTTAAAATACTTCGAAATGTCAATATTTTCCTTCAATGAAATCGTGGATTTTAACATAGAAAACGTTGCCTACAAGCTTGATGATTTCTTGTTTTCAGCTTGCGTTTGAAAATATACCAATAATATGTTTTCAGAAATGGTTTCAATATTCTTCATTTTGCACCAGTCTTTAAACATTGTATAAGTTTTTAAGTAAACACTTTTCGACTTCTGTGGAAGCAACTGATCATTAATCTTTTGTCCCTCTTCTCTAATTTCCGGAGGAGTGCAGAATATGTTTGGCGAGGATTAGCCATCATGATAATTATTATCACACATTTTTCACAAAAATAATATAAACTCACAGTTGATTTAGTCAAGAATAAATAATAATAATAATAATAATTAATGGCTAAATTTGACAGATAACAGTAAAGAAACTTCATTTGATGAAACAAAAATCAAGGCTAACTTGATTTGTGATTAAATAATATGAAGGAAAAAACAAAGGTAAGTTTACTATTAAAAATGCTTTACAATTTTTTACAATAATATTTTTATGGAGTGTTAGTAGTGGAAAAATATTTTTATGGAGTGTTAGTAGTGGAAAAAATTCAATATTAACCACGGTTTAGACAGCTATTATTGCCCTCACGTCTTAAATCCCTGGGCGTTGCGTCGGGATTTAATATTGACGTTCGGGTCATTAATAGCCTCTGTCTAAACCTTGGTTAATAATATACTATTGTACTTTCATACTTATTTCCGGGACGCACCTTGTTTTTTACGTTGAATATATTTATAGAACACAATATAATATATTCGTTGCACCACTCTGTTAATATCCGATTTTGGCGCAGCAGCCGCACGCGTCTCGCTCTTTCATCCGGAATATACCCGTCACCGAGGCACAGCCTCATAATCGCGTCTCGCGCAACACGGGGGGCTTTATGAAGCCCCGCCATAGCGGAATCGCCCGGCATTCTCCGGGATATATTCCATATGTCCGGAAATATAATATACTGCCTGCCGGGGCGGCGCCACTGAGGGAAAGTGCGTTTCGCCGAGACATATTATGGCCCGGCGACGGCCATAAACTACACGCGACACGGTCACAATAAAAAGATAAAAAATAACTGGGTGGATCTATAATCGGAAAAGACCGAAACTCCAAGATATCTGATGGGTTAAGTATGCCGCATTTCGACATTTACACATTTCAAGGTTTGACGGTTTGACGGTGGCGTCTCTGTCTCGGGCAGGTCCTAAACAACGTTTCAAAAAAAGAACGACGATCCTAGCTTACAATCGAAATTTGATGTCGGTTCTACCCAGGGTTAAAGTAAGGGGACCCAGCATTATACTTTCCAAAGTGAGGCCTATTCTTTCCTCATTCTAATGGTATCAGTGATGCCAAGTCCAAGTATGCCATACTTTATTGGAGAATCTATGAATATAACAGGTACTTTGATTGTTAGTAAAAATTAATAATGGTTTCCATGATTTCTAGAAATTAGAGTTTACAATTTTGTGTGTGCAGAATGTGGCAACTGTCAAATGAAAGAATTTTATTTTATATATATTTCCACGAGTTTAAGTAATAAGTATGATAAGTCAGTAGTGCCGATTTTGCTTATTTAAGAATAATTTGTCGCTATTGCACCTTGTTACCAGGTTCCTCAATCCATTTGTAATATGTATACTTGAACTTTCTTCCCTTGTTGAATGTATCTGCCGAAAGAACTTCCACAGATTTCGGGATGGACTAATAAGATTAGGTCTAATAGTTCTAATGATGTAGTTTTTCTCGGTGTTCATTATAAAATTTTTGTACCTAATTTAATTTCTCTCCCAAGGTACCTCACAAATTTAAAGTAAACTTGTAGTCGTAGATAAAAACTCTTTAAAAAAAGACCTGACTGAAGCTACCTGCTTAATAATTAAAAATTTTCGAAATACGATTTGTTTTGAACCTACCTACTATCTGGAAGTTAGAAAAGTTAAAAATTGTGAATTATGATGGGAAATATTTTGCCTCCTTTAGAATCTATGGCACTGGCATGTCATACATAAAACCTGATGGCAGTTAGACACTGACATATAACATAACCTTGTATCAGCCCCCTTGTGGTCTCCTAGGAGTCAACAGAAAACAAACTTGCCCTCAAGGCTTCATTTTTCCACAATTCGGTGTCCCTCGTCCCTTTGGCAAAACAAGAAATTATTATCAAGCTGCGGAAAGCCGAAAAGTAAACAGAACCAAAATTTAATTAAATGCAATTAAAATATCGAACACAGGTCTCCTATGTAAAAAAGAATCATCGGCATGAATATAAAAAAACTCACGCGGACGGCTGGCCGCTAAAAATAGCGCGCCGAAAGAATTAAACCGGTGTAAAACAAAAATGAAAACTCTGAAACTGGTAACTTCGTTACAAACTCAAAAATAAAGAAGTTATAATTAGGGAGGGTGAAAAGTTATGTGGATCACCCTGTAACAGTAAACTTATGCCAATTCTCTTGAGTAAATAAATCATGAATTGCTCTAATTAGCGCCAAAAAATCATTCAAAACAATAACAAACGCGACTATAATACACGGGCGCTAGTGAATGACAGTTCAGCGTGTGTTTGCATACCTATACAATTATACATGTTTTAAAGTTAAAAATCAACTAATAACTTATAAGGAAAATGGAAAGTTCCAGGAGCAAAAAGATAGAATTGACACTATCACATAATTTGGAAGCTACAAATATCACCGCAGAAAATGTTATTCCAGAATATTTTCCAAAGATTCTTTATAATTGTAAGTGGTACCTACTCATATATTATTTTAATATTGCAACAGTCGTAGAAGAAGTATAGTATATAACTCGCACGGAATGTTCATTTGATACTCATATGACTTGCAGCACTCGCCTACGGCTCGTTCCGCAAACTGCCACACCCGTGGAAAATGAATGCCATTCCGTATTAGTTATAAGCACTCGTGATACAAACGCGCAATTTTGAATACAAATGGTTTCTAGATGGAAAAACTGTATGACAGCACCTGTCAGCAGCTTTTTCGAGTTTACCCGCGGCAAAACTTGACACCTGTTGTATAATAGGTAGTATGTTTGTAAGCTATGTATATGCAGAATAATCTCTTACTCATGAAATAGTCTTGTCAAATACCATTCGGGCATCTAATTTTTCCTGTGAAAAAATCCGAAAAAACACAATGCTAAGTAGGTAATATATTTTTTAACAAAATGCATTCGTTAAGGTGCAAAAATCCTCGTCTTCGACTCGGATTTTTGTTGCCACCAGCACTCATGCTTCTTGTTAAAATATAACTTAGCAACGTGTTTTTTCGATTTTTTTCGGAAAAATTAGATGCCCTTATGATATTACTTAAGAAAATACCTAGTCCTAGTTGGTACAGGGTGGCCCATCCAAGCGGAAAAAGTGTGCTACGTGGAGACACGTTAACATAAAATCGTCATTCAAAAAATGAGGTTGTAGTAAAAATTAAGGGGAATTCGAGGGTGTACCCTAATTTGGTATACGGGGGTCGGTAAAAAAGTTATCGCGAAAAAACATTACTTGCAAAATAAAAAAAATATTTTTTACCTAGACATCCATTAGAGTTTTTTAATATAACTTCCGGTTATAGCGGAAATGAAAGTGGTTTTCTCTATTTTACAACTTACACATTTCTCTTAACCATCACAGGATTCCTTTTTTAATTCTGAATCCAACGATATATACTTTGACCTATTTATCTCCAACCGTTTCCGAGATATTTATCAGAGAAGCTCCATCAAACTAGATACATGGTCTCATGGTCGGTGTCTGATGTTCGATCTGAGTAGGCCAAACAATAAAACCAAATTTATGACAAATCAAGTCAGCCATGATAATAAAACTGACAATCGAGTAGGCTGTCAATTCAATATTTCTATTTACGTGTCAGATTAGTCGAAAATTTTGTTGCTGAAGCTGTTAGTAGTTGCAGTTTAAAAAATGTTTTTGAAAGAAGATTGCTGTGATATTTTAGAGATCTTCATCAAAAATGATAAAAGATACGTAGAAACTTTGAGGAAGTATTCTCGTAAATATCCAAATAGAAATGTTCCGAGTGCTTCATTTATATGTAAGCTGTATCGAAGATTCAGATCGACAGGAAGTGTGATTAGCAAGAGAAAAAAGGGTTTAGAATTAGTGAGGACGAGAGAGAACGAATTTTAAATTATTTCAGAAGAAATAACGAAAAATCTCATAGAGATGCAGCGAGAGACTTACAAATTCCCCGGTCTACAATACAAAGGGTAATGAAATTAAGCAAATTTAAAGCCTTCAAAATATTGCATGTTCAAAGGCTAATATTCCCTGGAGATGCTGCAAGAAGACTGGAATATTGTCAAACAATGTTAAACTTTTATTTTGCAAGAGGTGGAGCTGGATTTTTTAAACAAATTATTTGGTCCGATGAAGCTACATTTACAACGGCGGGAATATACAACCGGAAAAATAGTATATTTTGGTATGTTGACAATCAACGGGCATTTCGTGAAGTTGTGTAATCCGGCAGAAATTCCGTGGGTGTTTGGTGCGGAATTGTGGGAAATTTTATAATGGGCCCTCTATTTTATTCAGGAAGTATGACAGGTAGGAAATACCTACATTTAATCCAGAACGAATTGGAACCATACTTTGACCAGTTGCCATTAATTTTTCTTAACCCACTCCAAGAAAGACAATTAATATGGCAGCAAGATGGCGCTTCCTTCCATAACTGTGGGCCCATAACAGAATTTTTGAACAATTCGTTTGAAAATTGGATTGGTAAACATGGAACGATAAGGTGGCCGCCACGTAGTCCAGATTTAACCCCCTTGGATTTTTTCTTGTGGGGGCATTTAAAAAATAAAGTTTATAAGAACCGCCCCGAAAATGTTGAGGAGATTAAAAGACGAGTAAAATTAGAAATTGATAGTTTAAACTTTAAACAATCGTCCCTTAACATTTGAAAATGTCCGAAAAAATTTCTTAAAAAGACTTAGGTTATGTGTAAATAATAATGGAAACCATTTTGAACATTTAATGTAAATGGACTTCTAACTAATTTTTAATAACTAATCATATTGTTGTTATAATGTTATAATAAATATGACAGTGGTAAAAATAATAAATGTTTCATAATTTCCACGAGATTTTTAATTACGTTGAATGCAGTTGAATGGCTATAGCCACTTTAACATTCAACCTACTCGCTTGTCAGTTTTATTATCATGGCTGACTTGATTTGTCATAAATTTGGTTTTATTGTTTGGCCTACTAAGATCGAACATCAGACACCGACCATGAGACCATGTATCTAGTTTGATGGAGCTTCTCTGATAAATATCTCGGAAACGGTTGGAGATAAATAGGTCTAGTTATATATCGTTGGATTCAGAATTAAAAAAGCAATCCTGTGATGGTTAAGAGAAATGTGTAAGTTGTAAAATAGAGAAAACCACTTTCATTTCCGCTATAACCGGAAGTTATATTAAAAAACTGAATATTCGGGAATACTATTTAAAGGTTCTCTAATGGATGTGTAGGTAAAAAAATATTTTTTTTTATTTTGCAAAAAAATGTTTTTTCGCGATAACTTTTTTACCGACCCCCGTATACAAAATTAGGGTACACCCTCGAATTCCCCTTAATTTTTACTACAACCTCATTTTTTGAATGACGATTTTATGTTAACCTGTCTCCACGTAGCACACTTTTTCCGCTTGGATGGGCCACCCTGTACACACCGGTATTAGATAATTTGAATTTAATAAGTTAATATTTTAAATGACTTACTAAAATGTTGCTTGCCTGTTCTGTGCTATGTTTCTAATGGAATGTACAAAGAATTTCTGCCAGAAAATTGACCCACCTTTATATACCTACAGATTATAACAGTATTGTGAATAAAATATGTTACACCTGGTATAAAGGTAAAATTTCTTTTAATAAAGCAAGCCTATAAAAATTTAAAAACGGTAGATATCCTAAATATAAAATGTATGCCGACCTACGCCTATGGAACCTACTCCCACTCCCAATATATGGCAAGTGTCCGAAAGCTCTAGCGCGCAATTTCGATGTATGGAATCCGAATATTTGACGTGCAACGACCGGAATCAATGATCCCGCAGCAGTTAACGTCAGCCGAGTCATATTTATGTGGTATTACTCTTTTACCGTGTATATATCGTGGTTTTTGGGGGAGATTGCCCCAGTTTACCCCAGGGCGGGGGCGGATACATCGAGCTTTGGGGATAAATTGAAAAAAGTCGTTTTGGCGGGGGAACACGAAGTGAAGTTTGAAGGCAGCCATAACCTACAGAAATACAGCATATATACGATGTGTCTGAAATTTGAATATTATGAAAGAATGAGCTTTGAGATGAAAAAATCTACAGATCATTGAAAAAATCAATGGAGCAATGGCATCCCACAAATTACATACAAAAAAACATGTTTGAGATACTTATTGACTACCTACTTGCCGACTATCAACTTAAAGGAATCTTCTTTAAGGTATTTTTGTTGTCTTCAAAAAATATCTCTTGACGTATTTTCAAAAATATATAGGTATTATATCAGTGGAGCAATTAATATTAATTTTATCTAAATAAGTAAATAAATAAATAAATAAATAAAAACGGAAAGATATCGAAAATTTGGAATAACTTTTCTGTAAACAACGAATAAATCGAAGCCAAACTTAAAAAACAACAATAAGTTGTCCTAGCTGATTGCAAGTATTGTGTTATTTAGTCGTAGATATAACAGTACCTATATATAGCAAAATAACTTCATTAATTCGATCACAAAACTCGCGCTTGCCTTGAAACCCTGACAAATAGAGAAAAAAGTCAAAAGATGACTTTTGTAGAGAATTGGTCTATCCAAAAATGTAATAAAATGTTGTATTACAATGGGCCTGCCTTTTTTTCCGAATTAAGTAATGTGGATCCCTCGCAACTACGCCACTGGCAGCCGCAGAGAACTTGTATGCTACTATAATTTGGCAATCTATTTGGGCTTAGCGACTACTAAGTTTGGCTTCGCTCTATTCATTTACAGAAAAATTATTCAACATTTTCGAAATTTTTCTGGAAAATTTAACATCCTGTATCTCAAAAAGGAAACCCTTAAGGAACTATGTTCATATGTACTTTTTTTCTTTAAATCGATCCAGTAATCTTCCTTTAACATTTTGTGATATACTTTAATAACACCCTGTATGTATGTATGTATGTTGCATACTTTTTGATTATATTATTAAGTATATGATTTTTGTATGACAACTTAAAATAAAACAAATTAAATTAAAATAATTTTTCACTTTAATGGAAGTCAACATTCAAAACCATATTAAACCACAAGAAGAAAATAAAAAAATGGAATTAAATATTCAAATTTTCTATGTCCTTTCAAAATATTTTTTCACGATAATCCTATTCTATTAGGTAAAGATAATAAATCAAAATAAAGTAAGGAAATCGTTTAACGTCTAAAAATGTTTTATAGGTGTAATGTTTCGCCACTTACTGCATTATTTCACAAACGACCATGTAATCAATCGGCCATACAGAAACGCAATGTGTAATTTTTCATTCTGTTTGAAGTAATTTCCTTCTTTCCATGGTAATTTCGGTTGCGTTTTCTTGCACGAAAATATACTAGTATATACTAGTATATTTTCTGTGGTATAACGCAAAGTTACCTATACAACAGGTAATAAATAGAAACACCTTTTGTTACTATAAATATAGAGAGTTGATAATCAAAGATCTATATAGATATAGTATACAGTGTGTCCACGGATAGAGTTCACGTAGGGTAAAAAGGACAAAAAAAATCCGAGTTGAAATTTGAGCTTCTGGGGATCAGCCCTGCTTGGTTTTAAACTAATTTGTGAGATAATTTTACGTTCGAAAAATCACGTAGGTATGCTTTGGGAATTTTGAAAAAACTAATTTTCCTAATCAGTAAAGTGCCCTTTCTGTAGGTTTTATGACAAAATGTTATTAAGGAAACTTGTTCAGAATGAAGAACTGAGTAGGTTTGCGAAATTTCGAAAGTCTAGGCCTACTTTGATTTTTTGGTATTTTTTCCCACTTTTCTTCAGAAAAGTGCACTTTGGGTAGCTTTCACATTAAAATGTTATTAAGAAAACTTGTTCACAATGAAAAACTGGATAGGTGTGAAGGAATTTCAAAAGCCTAGGTCTACTTTAATTTTTATGCGTTTTAAATTTTTTAGCAGAAAAAAATCAAATTTCAACTCGATTTTTTTTTGTCATTTACACCCTACGTGAACTCTATCCGTGGACACACTGTATATGGTATAAATGAAAACGAACTCACCTTGAACAGCATAAAAACGCATGGGCGGCGTTTTCTTTGTAAAACAAGACCGAGTCTTAGGAGGCGCGCGGCCCTTAATAATATTATAAAAATTTTATCTAAATGCTCTAAAAAAGAATAAAATAAACTTTGAAATAATTCAAACCAAAGCAAACTAATAATGCATTTCGCTGCAAAGTGGCCAGCCGTCGAACAGTGTATAATCCGTGCAAGTATTGGTAATATTATATTAGGCGAGCATGCAGTCACACTACAGGTAAAAATACCAGACTTATCAGCAGAAATTAACCGTGTAAAATTGAAAGGTTTTTATGCGGCCGACGTTGATCTAGTCAAGGAGACAAACAGCCAATAAGAAAGCAAGCGGAGCGATTTGATTGGTCGGCGTTTCGGAGATCCACGGAGCAGTGGTCTACGTGGGCCAGTATAACCAGTGCTGTGCACGAAAATAACAACTGCGCGTTATTTTACGGATTTTGGTTTTGTGTATAGATTTTTGTGTGAAACAAAATTATTACTTAGTTTGCGTTGGTTCGAATTATTTCAAAGTTTATTTTATTCTTTTTTAGAGCATTTAAATAAAATTTTTATAATATTATTAAGGGCCGCGCGGACTCGGTCTTGTTTTTGTAAACGCTTCCCAAGTGTTTTTATGCTGTTCCAAAGTGACTTGATTTATACCATACCATTTTCCGTTTTATTAATTTTCTGACCACCCCGTGCAAGAAATGTTAATTATGTCTATGACAATCTTATTTTAAGAACAAGCAACATTGACTTTTTATCGACAGTAACTTTTTTGGATAAAATGAAAAATATATAAATATACATATAAGTTTGGACACTCTAACCGTGCACATTCTGTATATATCTGCGCATGGCCGACATTGATTAATACGCGGACAGAGAAATTGTGGCAACAAGGGCCTTTCTCATTGGATACAATGCGGCATATTAATGTACACTGCAAAAAGTTTACTTTATAAAAATAACTGAAATTGTTGCTTTTTTCAAAAACAATAGTGGTCTCTGAAACGACGCGACGAAATGTGTTTTTGTTCTTTATTAATATAAAATATGTTATTTCCATTAAGTGAAAAGCACCTATGATTATTCATTCTTATAATATCTACTACTAATACCTACTTATGTATTAGGCTGATTAAGGAAACACAATCCATATGATAATGTTTTCTTGATGCGAGTGCCGGTACTCCCACGTTCTCATACTTTATTTTCTCGTTTAACATGCTGAATATATTCCTCAATTTTGCAGGCAAAGCATCGAATATATCAAAGGCGTCATTATCCGAAATCGCCCAAAAGGGCAAGTCGTTTCCATAACAATTTTTCTTTGAGAGTTTCTCGATATTCGAATTCCCTTTCAGCAATCTAAGTACACGTTAAGCCAAAAATCTCTTATACAATATCAAACGGAAAATGTTACAAATATACCTACACGTTTTCTCTACTTTATCACAATGTCATGATAAGAAGAAGGATACAGGGGGTTGAAAATAATAGTCCAAGTACGCAGTAGGTACAGGGTGGTTCATTATAAATTGACACCCCCCTTAACTTGCTAGTTTTTGAGGTTAGAAAAAAAAGTTTTTTTACAAAAGTTTTAGATACTAATACAAAGTTTTTTGTGACGCTATTGGACCGTGTACAGTGTGTTCTAGAAAGCCGTGGCAGACATAACTTATGTTTTTTAAATGGAACACCCTATATATTTTTGCATTTTTGAAATCTACTCATCAAAGCAATTAAAATGATATTAAACTTTGTGGCATTATCTTTTTCCGTTTTTGAAAAATTCCGTTTTCAAATTTTATACTAAATTTATTTAACTCGAATTTGTGGATCTCGAAAATATTTGTTTTAAACAAGAGAGTAATATAGTGAAACTTCAAAATGTTTAGGAGCCTTTTCAAATTTTACTGATTATATTCTCGAAATAAAGAATTTCAGGAAAATCGTAAAAGCTCCTAAACATTTTGGACTTTCACTATGTTACTCTCTTTTTCGTTATTACATTGATCGTCTATCTTTATCACGAGATCCACAAATTCGAGTTAAATAAATTTAGTATACTTAAAATTTGAGTACGGTATTTTTCAAAAACGGAAAAAGATAATGCCACAAAGTTTAATATTATTTTGATTGCCTTGATGAGCAGATTTAAAAAATGCAAAATTATATAGGGTGTTCCATTTAAAAATACATAAGTTATGTCTGCCACGGCTTTTTAGAACACACTGTACACGGTCCAATAGCGTTACAAAAAACTTTGTATTAATATCTAAAACTTTTGTCAAAAACTTTTTTCTAACCTCAAAAAGTAACAATTTAAACTGGGTGTCAATTTATAATGAACCACCCTGTACATAATTATGTATTTTTAATTTTTAATGTCTACCTAAAACTAACGTTGAAGAAACTCGTTTAAAAAAATAAAAGCTTGTGGGGAGATAGAAGATTTATGTTAAGAACCCTGTACAGGGTGTCCCATTTTGGGTGTTTTTGGTGTTTTTCTCAAAAATCTCGGTTATTATTAAAGCTAGAGGGTTGCGGTTTTCACGTCACTGTACTACTTTTTTGAGAGGAATTTGGTGGACCAATCAGATTTTAGATAAGTTTTATAGTTTCCGCGCATTGGCGCAGGACTGAAATTTTCGATTTTTTGGAAACCTCTCTCCTGGCTACCACTTATATATATATCGACAAATTTAATCAACTATTTTTATAGATTTTTTGGCGTAGAATCGAATGGATGAATTAGTTTTTTGGTAGCGTTAATAGTTTTTGAGATATAAATTATGGTTTCCATTTAAAAAAATATATAAATTTGGTTCATATCTCAAAAACTATTAACGCTACCAAAAAACTAATTCGTCCATTCGATTCTACGCCAAAAAAATCTATAAAAATAGTTGATTAAATTTGTCGATATATATCTACCACTATATATATAAGTGGTAGCCAGGAGAGAGGTTTCCAAAAAATCAGTCCTGCGTCAATGCGCTGAAACTATAAAACTTATCTAAAATCGGATTGGTCCACCAAATTCCTCTCAAAAAAGTAGTACAGTGACGTGAAAACCGCAACCCTCTAGCTTTAATAATAACCGAGATTTTTGAGAAAAACACCCAAAATGGGACACCCTGTACTTATAGAAAAAAATCAGCTTATATTTTAGCGAACCGAGAACAAAAAATTTAAAAGAAAGTAATTTTAGAACAGTTTGTGTTATCTATGTATCTAATAGGGGAAATGTAAAATTGAAGCTCTGTATAGAAAGTGTAAGGGTATTCCTCACTTTTCGATGGCACTAGCTAACTCGTATGTGGCACTCTTTTCGGGGCAACCACAGTATTAAATTACTTTGGGCCTTATCTAATGTTCGAACAACAAACGCGTTGAAAATCAATAAGTCGGTCTCTGGGAAAAGGCGAGAAAAGGTGAGATCTGACTCCCTCTGGCCTTCTATGTGGGCAAAAAGGCCAGAAATCAAAAGTCCTCTCTATTTTATACGTCGAGAAAAATTAATTTTTCGAATGCATGTACCAAATTGATATAGCTGATGTTATCATACCCTGTTTAATTATTATTCTGCAGTCGCCTATAAAATTTCCTGTTCTTCCTTTGTTGCCAAATAGCGAGCACATGGCCTATAGAATATAATACCCGTTCCGGGAAGCTTTTATTTAAACTGTCTGTTTGATTTTAATTTGAGATAGGTTCCTTTATAATTTAGAAACATACAAAAGTCAACTATACTGAGACTGATTCTATAGAAACTTCATCACGTCATTTTCTACAATAATTGCTAGTAACAGAAAATACACAAGGTGAGATTTTAAATTTTGCTGTCAAATAAACATTAATACCATCACTGATGTTTTTTTCACTGATTATTTTGAATATTTATATACACTCACCGGCACGAAAAACGGAGCACTTACAATTTTTATTTAAAAAATGTGAAATTTTAATACTTTGCGATGGTTTATTATTATAATAAGTTAAACGCAAACAACAACATGTTTTAAGTAATTTCTAATAACAATTGGGCGCTTTTTTTTAAATAAAAACTTTTGTTACAATTTAAAAAATTAGAACGATAAACCCACATTGGTGTTGTGGCAAAATGTCCTTAAATGAATCAAAACTTAAACGATTTTTGAGCAAAAACTAATGAGGAGCATTTTTAATAACGGGTATTACCCCCGCGAGCTCGAATGATTGCATGCATTCTCCGTGGCATGCCTAAAATCAAATGGCGAATGTCCTCTTGAGGAATAAGGTCCCATTCCTCTAAAAGAGCTTGTTTCAACTGATTTATGGTTAATGGAGCAGGAACACGACTTCGCATTCTTCGCTCAAGCATGTCCCAAACATGTTCAATCGGGTTCGCATCTGGACTTAACGCTGGCCACTCCAAAACAGGAATGTTTACATCATTTAAATACTGTTGAGTGATTCTTGCGGTATGAGGTCTGGCATTATCATGCATCAGAAGAAAGTTATTTCCAATAAAATCAACATACGGGACAACAAAATCTTGGAGAATTTCATCAATGTACCTGGCAGCAGTTAAGGAGCCTCTTGGAACGATGTACAACTCAGTGTGTGCCTCCAGAGAAATTCCAGCCCACACCATTACTGAACCTCCTTGGTATCCTACTCTAGGACTGAAGGTACATTCTGCAAAACGCTCTTGTGGTCTTCGCCATACTCTCTCGCGACCATCTGGAGATCGCAGGCTAAACCTGGGCTCATCAGTAAATAAAATTCGCCCCCAATCATTTTCACCCCAGTGCTCATGATTTCTGGCAAACCGAAGTCGCGCAATACGATGACGCCTAAGAAGCTCTGGACCTGTTGCAGGTCTACGACTGGTAAGATTGGCTTCTCCAAGTCTTCGTCTAACTGTACGTTCGCTTACATTGGTATTCCGAACATGATGAAGTCTATTTCTGATTTCTACAGCTGTAGCACGACGATCTCGTAGACTTTGCAAGAGGATGAAGCGATCATCATGAGCGTTAGTTTTTCGTTGGGGACCAGTTCCAGGTCGTCTGGTGTAAGCTCTAGTTTCCAAAAAACGTGTATAAATACGGTGCACAGTGCTATTGGATACGGCATATTGTTGGGCAACATATCGCTCAGTTCTTCCGTCTTGAAGCAACGCAACAATAGCAGCCGCTGTTTCAGGATTAACAGCCATATTTTTACCTTAAATAAACGCAGTACAGCTTTGAACTGTTTCACTTCTTTAAACTCAGACTTGTCAAAACAATAAAAACAAAAGAAAAGTCATGGCCAACTAAGACTTGTGTACTTTTTTAATTTTTGGAAATTTTTATTCAAAACAGTCTAGTCTTGCTTTTCAAATAAACGTTTAATTGTTGTTAGATATTACTTAAAACATGTTGTTGTTTGCTTTTAACTTATTATAATAATAAACCATTGTAAAGTATTAAAATTTTACATTTTTTAAATAAAAATTGTAAGTGCTCCGTTTTTCGTGCCGGTGAGTCTAGATACACGGTCATATTTATAACTTGGTCTATTTATAGTAAAAAAAGTAAGTAGGTATAGTATAAATGAATTCACTTGGAACACAGTGATATACGGGGCGCGATGGCGCGATCTATTTCATAGCATTTGCCACGCTCTGCTTCTGGTAAAAATACCAGACTTATCAGCAGAAATCACACGTATAAAATTCAAAGGTTTTAGGCGGTCGACGTCGACCTAGTCAAGGAGGCAGCCAATAAGAAAGCGAGCATAGCGATTTGATTGGTCGGCCTTTCGGAGATCCATGGGGCAGGTGTCGTCGTGGGCCAGTTAGGCCAGTATAACCAGTGCCGTGCACGGAAATAAGGATTGCGCTTTATTTTACGGATTTTAGTTTTGTGTATAGATTTTTGTGTGGTGTTGTTTTGTGTGTATCGTGGATAACCTTGCCATAATTTCACAGATCGTAGGATATAGTTGCGTATATAATTATAGTCGATATAGCTTTTTAGAGACATTTTGACAATATTATATGGTGCATTAACCTTTACGTTGTGTTTGACGACAACCTTAAAAACCCTTAAAAGTGAAATATTATGTTGCTTGTAGAATATGTATATTTTTGAAAACTGCGTGACGCTTATGTCCTATATTCTTTTTGTGACGCCAATTAGAGTAATTAGGAAAAGTTGTTCGAATTTAAAAGATTAATGACAAATTTTGAAAGAATCGGCCTATTTTGATTAAAGGACTAGAGGCGTCGTTTCTTCAAAATATTTTTAGAGGGATTGGAAGAAGTTTATCTGAATTAGTTTTTCGTTTGAAAACATGTGCTGAATATAATATATATGGTCTCGGACGGCAGTGTTTGAGTAAAAAATTTGTTTAAAACTTTGTATATTGTGACTATCTTAATTTTGACTATTTCAATTTTGAACAACTTTTCCTATTAACTTTTTTTCCATATGTTCACACATAAGGGCAGTTTACTGCTGTAACATTTTAGGTTTTGTAAATTATTTCTATGCGAATCTTATTTACAAGTAAAACTTTTCAACAAGGGTAACTTTTTTCGATAAAATGAAAAATAAAGAAGTTTTTCTATTGAATGCCCGAACCGTGTATATATTTTACCTATATATTTTTTTGTGGGGAATTCAAAATACAATAGTAGGTACTGGCATTTTCGTCAATATTCAAAATTGACGGTGCCGGCTCTCCGTTTAAGCTTTTAAAACTAAATCGATATTCTCTCAATGCTTGTAGAAACATGGCAACTGCGCAAAATTTCACCCAATCACTGCTCTAGGGCCATGACATCACGGCCCCAGCAAGAATTTGAATAATAAATAGTTTTGGTTGAATAGTAAATTGTTTCGATATCTAGGTATGTTATTATAGTTGAATTTTTTTCCATTGTCCATTTATGATTCTTTAGCTAACTTTTCAAAAACTAGCTTTTTTAAAGCAGCCACCCAAGATAACTGAATTAAAATCAACTTTATGCCGGGCACGTCGTGGAAGCCTTAACAATATCTCCATTTAATTTTTCCCGGGCAAAGTTGTTTACCGGGTGTCGCTTAATATAAGAGTAATTTTTAATATTCCGGAATAATTAATCATATTTTGCGGAGTTGGTTGCATTAAGAAAAGGGGGAAATTAATGGTGGGTTTTTGTTTTTCGTTTAGCGGGCGAAAAATAAAATTCAAATAGGGCAGGCGAAGCTTCTCGTTTTTAATCGATTTCGGAAGACGTCACAGGGGGATTCTTCGCAAGCCGCGAGAGAATAACGAACCTTTATTATGACGATAAATTCATAAAGTTCAATTTTGTAGCGGAAATTTTATCTTTGGGGATTTTCTGCAATGTTTCTAATTACGTAGGTAGGTATTAGTAAAGGCAAACCACGTTTTTAACATGAGTTAATTCGCAGTAGGTAACTGTTAAGTAGTGGTAAACCAAAATGCCTTATTGGCATTTTGTTAATAAAAAAGGATATCGTGGACAAAATATTATTTGACTAAATTAGTTCTAATGTGAAAATGGTTGGAACAAATATATGATATTGTTATGGAATCAGGAAGAAACGCAGATTACAAAAATAATGGATAATATGCCTGGTGTTCCATTAAAAAACATAAGTTTAGTTTCTCCCGCTTTAAAAAACACGCTGTATAAATTCTGATATGTGCGCTGATATCACAGGAAAATTGTATCCAACTTTTGTATTTACAATTTTTAATAGGTGGGTCGAAAAATACAAAACTTAGGGGGTGGCAAATCTTCCGAGCCAAGTAACATTTTAAGTTATAATTATTTATCTTATAATGTCCAAATAGTTGTATTAGGGTTATAAACTTGTCGTTTAGGGTCGACAAAATAACTGTAGGTCTTATAGTAGTTGTTATGATGTTATTTACTCGAATCGTGAAAGTAATTGTCCTATAAAAGTCTTATAAAAGGCATAACATGGTTACTTTAACGTCAACATTATATAGTCTTTCAAAGGTTATTATAAGATCGTAAAGAAGTCTCCGTCGTTGAGAATACAACTTTTACGACTTTAGAAATATAGTTGTACGATGGTTGTAAAGAAAATAATTTGACCACATTATAACTTTGTCAAGCGATAGTCGTATAAAGACGATTTAAATATAGTATAAGACATCAGTAAGTGGAAGTCATAGATGTTGTAGAACAGTTTTAAGCAAGATCTTAATACGACATAGAAATGAGAACATGACGGTAAGAAAGTAGTGCACATGCGCGTTAATATTAATTTCAACCTCAATATGACCCCAGTAAGTGGTAATTTTATTAAAATACCTTTATACGACTTTCATAGGGTCATTAGTAAAAGTGAGACGTAATTTATTATATCATATATATGATGTGCCATACAGTAAATGTAAAGCAGTAATAAGATAGTATATAAGCATATCAGCATCTGTTTAGCAAAATTATTATGAGTTTTACATATAAGACGGGGCAAAATACAAATGTTCAGGAAGTTATAGACGAGCAGTTAAAAAAAGTTGCAATTAAATCAGTTTTGTCATACAAATCTTTATTTTTTTATACTACTACTACTACTACTAGCACTACTATGAACTTGACGAGGCACCTACCCCGAACTGCAGAAATTTCTAAAGACAGCCCTCCACGCGCATGCGCATATAAATATACTTATTCTGTAATTTGGATTTTAGTTTTAGTCGCTAACTACTAAGTCATATAAGCACCGTGGGCCATGTTTGCCATCAGAAATTCAGTTAAATAGGACAACCATGTTTGTCTTACGAAAGTGGCAAAACTTCGAATTTAATTTGTGGGCACAAATTATAGAAATTTGAGTGGAAAACATGTATTTTCGATATATCGAACTATCCTGTACAGCTGTAACACTTTAAATTTTAATTTAAAGCACGTTCATATTTTACATTTTTTTCTTAAATTTCCTTTAACTTTCATTATTTTAAAGGCGCTTTATAAATTTTCGAGCTATATTTATAATTTTCACACTAAATAAAAATTCGCAATAGATTCCGTTGAGTATACAATCGTCAAAAACCGAGATGCTTTATTGCATAATATCACCAACGTATAATTTCGTTTTTACCGCACTTACGGCCGAGACATCAGAATGAAATGTCTTCGTATGACAAGCAAGCACTGCACGATATGACTTAAAATTAAAATAAATCAGACCGTTGTATTTAGTCATATTGGATTGTTGGTATAACACTAAGTTCCATATTTACGACTAATTGGTAATTTTAAGGTCTAAAAAGAGATCTTCACAACAACTTTAGAGCTACTTATTTGTGACGTTAAGGTATCTTTGCATTTACACGACCTATAATGGACTGACAAAAGTCATATTCAATCAAGTCAGATAAAAGTTGTATGAAAAATCATGAAAACCTGTTTCCAACCGTCCATATTCAGTCATAAAGGAGCTGTAAAAAGGACGATACGTCTATAGACAAGTTGTATTATTGGTCGCAACAACGTCTTCAGTTTTTTTGCAACTTTAAATGTTGGGAGGATACCCCTGTACTACATGCATCCCTTTTTTGAAATTCCTACCTACCTGGCATTCGAAATATATTTTCGTCCTTTCCCGCAAATGCTGCGGGTCCTCCAGAGTTATAACTTATAACATAACGAAACGTTTGCGGATATATAGCTGTCCCGCATTTTCTCCAATGAATTAACCCAGCGATTTATTTTATTCATTTCTCGTTTTCGCGTCTTCCTAGTTGGTCCTCGATTCAGAAATAAATTACGTGCTTGTTTTCCGTTATCTGCGCGTAAACGTACGTAAATATTCAATTTCCAGAATGTTTTTTTGGGGTGTTTGTCGAGAGTAAACGCTTCGAAAAAAGTTGATGTAGCAGAACGCAAATTTTTCAAAAGAGCTTGATTTGTCTTTGCTTATCACTTGTTTGCCCATTTATTTTGTAAATGAATGCCCCGTCAACCTTCTCATACGAAAATTGATTAGATTATCAATTTATCAAGACAAATTTTCGTCCCACGTGGTTTTCGTTGACAATATTTCACGAATTTCAATTTTCTTATTAATTTTATCTATATTTTTATATATCTCCAAAACGATCCGCGCGATTTTTCCCCTTTTTAACACTGGTTTGTTTTCTGGGTGTAGGGGAAAGGTCCCTAATTTGGACCGGATCCTAAATTGGACCACTACTTTTATTTCTATATAAGTTAACGGAAGCGACCTCTGTTGTCCGGTAACTGTAGCTTGTACAGTCTACAGCGCCCCCACAACATTGGCCGTCAGTGGAACTTATCTGAGGTTCAGAATCCGACCCGGTATGTTTTTATGTCGGTTGATGTAATATCGTTCTTGCGTTCTCTAGGCCGTCATTTTGTACTGGTGAGTATTTTTATTCTTTGTTGTATTGTTACCTTTTAAGCAAGGTTGTAGCTATTGTTGAGTCATACAGTTGGTCCAATATTTCTAGCAACAAATGTTATAAATGTGAAAATTTTACGTGAGGTTATAGTTCCCTAAATTGGACCACTTGCTAGTTCCTAAATTGGACCGGTCCAAATTAAGCATCATTATTTTTCTTTAAGGTGAATATGGCACAAAGAGGAAAATATGGGAAATGGGATAAGGAAAATATGACCCCTAAAGGTAAAGCTTCTAAGTACGTCTTATCGGAACAAATCTAGAAAGGGCAAACGCGTTTTGCCAAAGAATAATTATTCATCAAGTGAATCAGAAAAAGAAGACTGTTTTTGCATTGTCTGTCTTTCTCCATATTCCGAATCAAGTCCAGGAGCGAAATGGATTCGTTGTGTGTCGTGCACATGTGAAGTGCACACATGGCCGCAATACCGACTATTATCAATGTATAAACTGTTAGTCTAGGTACTTATACCTAACATTTCGTTATAGTAGGTACGGTAAGTCGATCTCAGAGTTATGTTTTTATTTTTCATAGAATGTAGTCCTAGTTTCAATAAAAAAAAAATTTTATTTACATAATAAATAATAGAGACGGTCCAATTTAGGGAACCTGTGTTTCAAATTAGGAAACCGGTATCTTAAATTGGACCAATGACACTATTTTGAGTTTG
Organism: Pseudeuparius sepicola; assembly: GCA_963920635.1. NCBI lineage: Eukaryota > Metazoa > Arthropoda > Insecta > Coleoptera > Anthribidae > Pseudeuparius > Pseudeuparius sepicola. The sequence goes on along the minus strand of OY987300.1, from coordinate 9,959,133 downwards.
TTTTTTGTTCATCCAACAAACAGACCTTTATGCTCTGTTATAAGATCTATGCTTATGTGACAATTCTAACAAAGTACACAATTTTTTTCGCCCAAATTTGGGTGAACGTTTACATTTTATAGTGGTATTTTCTTAGGTGGTCCAATAGGGACCTTTCCCCTATGTCATAAATTTAAACAGGGGTCTAATATAAGAATTAAGAGAGAATTGCCTTATTGGAAGTTGTATGAGGGAAGCAAACCTCTTAAAGTTGTTCAGCTTCATTAATTTTGGAATATAGACTGCGATCGCCTTACATAATAGCAGTAATTAAAGGAAGAGTATAATTATAATTTACTCAATGATAATAATAGTACATGCACTTTACATTAATAGTTTCTTTGAACTATACGGCACTCTTCCATGATGTGAGTTTGTTTATATCCACCCCAAATGAAAAGGAAGTAAGTATTCCATATTTTTAAAATACCTGCCTACCAAGGTATATTTTCGCCCTCTCCACCAAAGGATAAAAGGAAAGCGGGAGGCTCCCGCGAGTTATAACATAATAAAACGTTTGCGGAGAGCCATGCTGCATTTTTTCCAGTGAATTAACTCAGTGATTTATGTTATCCGCCGGCGAATAATTTCATTTCGCGTTTTCGTGTACCCCCGCGGCCCTTCCCAGTTGATCCCCGGGTCAGAAATAAATTACGTGCTTGTTTTCTGCTGGCTGCACGTAAAAGAACACAAATATTTAAGTTCAGTAAGGTTGATGTAGCAGAACGCAAATTTTTGGAACCATAGCTTTATTTATGTGCGTACCCATCTGTTGTAGGGGAGCCAGTATACTGAAACAATTTATTTACAATAGCCATAAAAAATTGTTTTATTTTTCATTTTATTCTGAGTTTTATTGTTTTTTATTGTATTATGTCTGTATAGGTACATACAACATATAAAAAAACTGTGTGTTATTCAGAATTCTACACTAACCAGAAATTTAATAAATTAAAACCTGTCCCAGTATAGAACAGTATTCGCTACCTATTTTGTAAATAAATAGGCCAGGGAAAATATAATTTGACCTAGACAAAAATATTAACTGCAATTTTGTTTTACCATATCAAAGTTATACCTAAGTAAATACGTTGGTAGGAACCAAAAATTAAACATTATGAAAAACGGAACCTTGAGTTACCTCAAAAAACACCTATTTTTCGTTAGAAATTTATAAAAGTTTTAAAATTTCGAGCAAAAATGTTAACTGGATTTTTTTAGACTCTTTAGGTAAAAACTTCCCTTGCTAACATATATTAGGAAATTAAACATTATAAGAATATGGAAATAACTCAGATCGACAAAGAGAGATAAAAATCGGATAATTTTCTATTTCGGCAAAAGCAAAAATATTAACTACGTTTTTATTGTAGATGATCATACCCTTTTACAAATAGAATGTAACCTATACAAAATTAAACATTTATCTGCGCCGCATGTACGTCAGCTGTCACTTCTCATTGGTACCTATAGAATAGGCAAAAATATTAACTGTTTTTTTTACAATATAACTATATTAAATCACATATAGCGAAATTAAACATTTATTTAGGGCGCATGTAGGTCAACTGTGATTTGTCATTTGTATCGGTAATAGAGCAAAAATACTAGGTACTTAACTATTTTTTAAACTTTTTACAATATGGTACGTACCTAACTGTATTGAATCATAGGGCACAATTAAACATTTATTTACGGTGCATATACATATACCACCTCACTACGTCAACTGTCACTTGTCATTTGTATAGGATCGATTAATATTTATTTTTAAAGAAAAAAATACTTCCGTTGCCAATTTTTGTTTAATTTTAAAAAATTTAGTATCCACTTACAAAGTTTAACAAAAATCAGCCAGTTAATAATTTTTCTCTCAAAGACAGCTACAAATTTCTTTAAAATGCGATTTCCGGCGAAACAATATGTTTAATTTCAGAACAAACTATGTTAATACTTGATTTTTAAGGTATAATTATAAATAATAAAAACGCAGTTAATATTTTTGCCCAACAAAATATTACGCAAAATGTCATTTTTACATCATTCGGATACTTGAGTAAACGTAATCTGTTTAATTTATCAATCTCAACTTTATATACCTTACTTACTAATAAATGCAGCTCTGCAGCTTATAAAATTCGCAGTTAATATTTATGCCGTCTTTATTACAACAAGAAAATGTATTTTTCTAAAAAACGCACACACACATATTTTTTTTGTATAAAAAAACAATTCTGGCGTTCATTTATTACCAACATATTTTGTGATGGCATTATAAAAATGCGGTTATGAATTTTGTCTAGGTTTCGTTATTTTTTACCGTAATTTCCCTGGCCTGAAAGCTATATATATATATTCTCGGAAATTAAAAGTGGTGATATGCGATTTTACTATAAAACAAATATTTGTATTTATAATAGATATCACGAACGATAATCCATGCGTCATAATGCTCGACAATGTAATTTTCATTGTCGACCATTGTGACGCAGGGATCATCGTTCGTGGTATCCACTATATTTAGAAACGCGCATATAGGGAAATAATAAACTGTTCAAGAAAAAATAATGAGTTTATGAAAATATTTATAAACCCCAAATTTGTTCACTTTTTTGATAAATGTACACATTGTTATTTTAGACCCTAAATTACTAAAACAAAAAATGCTATCAATTTTATGAAGCTACGTTCTTCGAAATGTCTCAAAGTGGTGACTTTTTCACATATTAACAAGAAATTTATTTGTATACCTATATAAATGGATATCCAATAATGGTCCAATGTCAACTTCAAAAAACACTTATTTACGTATAGCAAACGATCTCCAGGAATGGAGGAGTTTCTAAAAATTTGTCAGTAAGGTAGGCGAGAAATTGTATTGTAGGTAAGATTCCTCCATATTTACGAAAGCAACTGCCAAACTTAAGTAAAAAAACCCGAATCGATGTTCACAAAAAATAGTATATATCATTACGTGTCTGGAAATAAAGATTTTTCCGTGCGCGCGTGACAAATTCCCGTGTGAGGCGCAGCCGAACACGGGAAGTCATGCAAGCACGGAAAATCTATTTCTGGACGTGTAATGAACGATATTTTTTATTATACTTCTTTGAAAACGAAAACTTAAAACATTTTATCGGCATATAATAAATTTAATTGACAAAAAATAAACAATGCAGACAATATATATAGTGTTTGGTAGGTATGATGGGGTTTCCATAGTTATCTCAAATTATTTCAAAGGTGCTTTGTTGTAAATTAGTTATTGTCAGATAAGGTGAATAAAACGTCAAAAATATTACAGAAATGTATCTAAATATTGAAACACTTTCGAATTAAAATACAAAATAGGTACATGTTAAATATCAGAGAGCATATAGAGTTTCTTAAATTTAGTTTACTTTGCTGTATATTTATATTTTAAAGCCATATATTCGGTATTTTTATTCAGCGCACGGAAAGTTTTTCTGTGCGCTGTTTCCGTGCGCTAGCCCGAAAAACACCATCTTTCATTATTGCTAAAACAGATGAAAATAAGGTGTTTTCAAAGAAGTATAATAAAAAATATATTTCGACGTAAATATTTTCCATAGAAGCTTGACGTCACTGCCTGGTTAGGAAGCGCGCGCGCGCGCGCGCCTCCCTGGAGCTGATGTTCTTTGTGCATATTACCACAGTATAAACTTAACTATAAACTTAATCTAATCATTAATAATCTAGAATTACCCTAATATACTTTTAATAAACTAGTGTAAACTATCCCAACTAGCTTACCTATTGAAAATGTGAATAAATTATCGTAGTCGACGGAAAAACCTGCTTTTTTTCGAACCAAACCACGCTAGTGTGACTTAAATATTGAAATTGGTAGTGCCAGCATGTGTTCATTTCTATTCAGAGAGGAAACGTAATCGCTCCGAAATCTCCGAAACGAGTGCCATAACAGAAATTGGTGAGTTAAGCGGAGTCCCCAGTGCCTCTTCACGTCGAATATGGTCAGCCCCTGCAGAGTGTGAGGCCTGCACGGGCTGCAATTGGAGATATGGCTCCCGGAGGTGCCCTTAGAGAAGGAGGGCGATTTATTATGATTTTTTTCCGGGGATACGGACTTCCGATTTTCGCAGATCATGTGTTCCGGCTTCTGAAAACCTAGGGGAAATCATTGGGGGAAATATGGTGGGGGGAGGAGACTGAAGAGAGGAATGTCCCAGGATGTATAGGTGAACTGGGGGCAGTTTAAGCAATTCATAAAGTAAACGTTTTGTTATTTAATTATTGTTGTAGTTGCAATCAAACTTATCGGGATCCCAGGGGCGTGCAGTCCATGGAAGCAAGGGAAGCAGTGCTTCCCCTAAACCAAATCAATGTAAAATGATAAAATGTAATTTTTGAATTTTTAAACAGGAAGCAATTAGTTTAGTTACCTAGGTATATCAAAAACGCTAAAAATTATCTTATATATCATATATCAAATCTACAATATGTTATGCCTATAGCAAATGCGGCGTTGACTCCGACTGCGCCCATCCTACCGAGCGACAGTACAGTACAATGTAAGCTATGCCGGCCGCCAGCATTTCTGTAGCGTTCGATAGTCGAGAGGTTATTGAACTTTCCACCTCCACCGCACTGGCTGACGCGAATGAGAACGCCTGTTTTAAGCAGGCGTGGAAGCTATCGTTGCTGTAGGTTCTTTGTTTAATTTAGTTGGTTTTGATCTGCGTCGGTGCGTCGCGCGCGTCGTATCTCGGGCGATATGGAAGACAATAATACGGACGTGGACATGCAAATACCGTCAACTGCGGCTGTCGGGAATGACGTTGAAAATGTTAAAGTTGGACAATTATTAAGTAAGAAGAGTGTGTGTGAATGTGTAGTGTATGCCTTAATAATAAAGGGATTTTCAACATTAAACTTTGCGGATAAGCTTCAAATAATTATAAACGGAAGAGCAAAACCCCCTATGAAAAATTTAACCACAAAAATGAATGAATGACTTTCTCAGATATCGCTGTTGTCTATTGAGAATATACTTCTCCAGAACATGTTAGAGCATCGACGTTTTTATGATGACGTCATTGACGAATTCGCAAAAAGTTATCGAAGAATCGAATTACATTACAAATATGTAAGTTTTTAAACATTGCTTCCCTTATTTAAAATGTCACCGCACGCCCCTGCGGGATCCCTAGATCATGTTTATCACGTTAACTATAACACAATACATATGTTAATAATAAAATTGTACGATCTGACTTATTCTCCTGAACATAATATTACGATAATGTTTGCTTAGGTTTAAAAACTCGATATTCGTCATTTTGATAGGAATGAGATTGGTTTTAAAATAACCCTGACGACGTGCTCTACTTTATAATACCATTCTCGCTAAGGAAATTTATTCCATGTCTTGAAAAGTGTCACGAGGTCCACGGGCGCAGCTGAATATACGTTCCGATACTGAAAACTGATTTCAGAAAATCCGCCTGTGAAAATTCGTTTATAGCCTGCCTTGACATACGAGCATGTTAGGGACACTAACGCAAAGAGTAAACATCGACCCAAATAGTACATTTATTACGTTACAACTTTTTCGTCCAATAAAAAATAGCATGGTATAGTGTGTACGGATTTATACCGTTGACCTCTCGGAAATAAATTAACTACCTGATAATACCCCATTGTATATAGGTATAATATATTACTGGGGTGCAGGGTCGGCTTAAACATTATTGAGATATTATTTATTTATCTTCATTTTAAAATAAGTAGACATTCTAAACTAAATGAAAATACAAAACAATGAATAATAATATTTTATTAAATATATTATATTATACAGGTACGATATAGAATTTAATAAAATACATACTTAAATATACATATTTTTAGATTAAAACACAGCACAATATAGTTAGTAGTTTTACAAATTGACTTGTCGATGGGAAGACATCATTAAATTTGGAAACCCAATTGTTCCTTACTCCATTAGTTCTGTGTCACTATCACTATTATCCTCATCTAAACCTAAACATATTATCAGTTGTTGAACATTTGTACACATACACATATAAGAATATTCCACCTTAATTACATGTTGTATACAGTTTTTCCAAATGTCCGCAGAGATGTTACTTACTACGTTTTTTTTATTAATTCTACTACAGATATATTTAATGTGGAAGAAATATTATTTCTTCTAATATTTGATTCTAATTGGTACCATATTAACTCAATGGGGCTAAAAATACAGTAGTAAGGGGGAAGACGCAACACTACATGTCCATTTTCAGCTGCAAGTTTGTCACATACGTATTCCCTATCAATTTTGAAAGTTTTAAGACTTCCAAAAGATCCTGTTTTTTGTATGTTTCTTCAAAATAAATATCATTTTCTCTCATGAAATGTTGAATCTCCGCTTTAGTACTGCTACAATTGGGGGATTGTTTTTAGCCGACTGCTATGATAACGCGCATTGTCCATTACAATAACGCTATTTTTTGGTATATTTTTCAAAAGACGATGTTCAAACCAATCTTCAAACAGTTTTGCGTCAGTGTCTTGGTGGTAATCTAAGGAAAAGACTGCTATGTTTTTAGCTGAAAGCAAAAGACAGTTCGGAACAAACCCATTTTCTGAACCTGCATGAATTAACGTAATTCTTTTGCTTTTATTTGAAGGGGTCCTGGTTTGACAGTTTTGTGAAAAATCGACCCATCCTTTTTTTGCAGTGTCATGGGTATCAAACCATGTTTCGTCAATGTAGATAATTGGGCGATTTTCTGTTCTATATTGTGTAATAGCTGTTAGATATTGATGACGCCATTCTCGTAAAACGTTGAGATTCCATTAAAGTTTGTCTTTTATTAATTGTGCGATATTTAAATCCCATTTTAAGCAGCATTTTTTTAAGGGTCGTAATACCACAAGAAATGTTTGTTTCGTCGTTGATCAGCCTCTTCTTTAGGGAAACCACAGAACTGTGGGTAAACCAAGGTGGGTACAGATTGCTCTTCATACATTTGGTAAATCTTTCTTCTTAATAAATCCACAGCATACTCGTCAATACTTCTCATTGTGCCGGAGTCACTGCGCTTTTTTTGGGAATAATAGGTTTTAATACTATGTCCCTTACCGAAGGCAGACGTCTCCGCTAAAGCATCTCTGGAATTAAGGCCTCTTGCCAGCAACAATTGATACACATTTTTAATTATTTCTTTAGCATCAAAAATGACACTAGATGACCCACTATCAGCACAAATCATACAAGCACCAGAACGCCACACTATAACACTAAGACAAGTCTAATACAACGCTGATACAATTAGCTATATTTATAAGTATAAAAAAATACCTACTCCGACCCTGTACGAAATTCGAGGCATTTTATGGTCAAAGGGATAATGACCGTTTTATGGTATAGGCAAAAGATCAACGGTATAAATGCGTACGTACTATACCTTCATAAAAAAGCTAGCTTTATTACATGCAAGTACTGGATATGGTTTTAATTTTTAATCGTATAAATTTATACTTAATTTCTATCTATAGTGGAAATGGTCCATTGTCGTCTGGGGATGTAACGAATACAAAGTGGACCTACCTAAGGATTCCTATTGCATTCCTGCAGGTAAGACTTAAATGGGGATTGCTTGGACTATTCAATTTGGTTATACTTACTTCTAATCAAATTTTATGACCAGACAAATTTAAATAAAGTGCACCATAAAATTTTACACACCTTCCAGTTTACTAGTGAAATTTCCGAGTGGTTATGTCTCTGCAGCGCAGCATGTTTCATGAGATGTTGCAGGGAAGATTCCCTTGTAAAACCAGAGGCGTAGTTACAAGTTCCGGGTTTCTGAAAATAGTAAAAGTCAGTGGCGGCTCGTGGGTTAATGCACAGGTGGGGCTACGTTTTGAAAAGAATACACTCTACGGTTAATTAAAAAAATACTTGGGTACCGAGGTGGGTACCTACTTTCGGCAAGGGTTTTTTATTTTTAGTTGAAATTATGTATTTTTGCATAATATAAAAAGTGCATGAAACAATAATTAGGTACCGTTTTTTAAAAAGTTAGTAATGCAAAACAGTGCATTTAATTTGTTACATCTACATTTCCCCTTATTCTTGTCGACATATTTTTGTGAAAGGATCGCGTAAAATTTCGAGTTATTTCAACTTTTTCTGTCAACGAAAGCTTTAAAAGTAACCTTTCAAAATGTCCTGCACACCGAGGGGAGTTTTGTATGGAAGCCACGACGCGTGCTACGTAATTGACTGGCTAGGACTGGGGCTCAAGAACCGAGAGCCCTCTCGTATGCTACAATCGCCTATAGCGGAAACAGCCGACTCGGTCCGATCGCGCCTCTTTCTTTGCGGAAAGTGTAAAAAATCAACAAAACAAAAAACCTATCGGGAAAAGGAACATAATAAATATGTAACAAAAACCAAAATAATCATATTATGTATTACGAAACATGTAATACATGTATGTATAAAGGTGACATTTTTGTAAGTATATATTCTAGTGAAGTGCTATTTTACTTAGATGCGTTACGCTACTGAATTTTGTGCCAAAGTAGTATAAAGACTACAGCTCGGCTAAGAACGTGTCCCTAGACTTTTATAGGTGCAAGGTGCACTTGTGTAAAGCACGTTTTTCTGACAGAGTTCTCGAGTTTGAGTGCAAATTCAACATTCTAAATTTTTACGGTCTATTTTACGATTGGGCACTACGAAAATATTAATTCGGGCACCTATCGATGCAAGTAAAGCGTTATGTAGTTCTATGTCTGTCTAAAATTCAGAAGAGAATGTTTTTTGTTTTGTATACCTACGATTCTATACATATAAAACTTTCACCCCGGTATTTATTTTTTATTTTTTTACAAATTTTTATGATCTTGGTTCTCGAAAGCTTTTCAATAAGGTTTTCTAAGGAATTTATTGTTGTTCAGTACCTACCTATACAGGGCGATTCAGTCATGATGCAAAATATTTTAACCGCAAGTGGAAAAAAATAGCTTAAGGGGGCATTATCACACATAGTGCCGACCCAAGTGTGTTTTTGGTGTTTGTTTATAAAATTACTAGGTTTTTCAAAAAACCAATGCTCAACTCAAATACTACGTGTCTCGCAATGCGCAATATAATGCAGTAGGGGAATGCGGGGCAATATGGGGTACTTAATTTCATAGCCCCATATTTCTGAGATATTATATAAATGAAATAATTATATATTTATATTTACAGGTAGTTTGATATGTTTAGTAACATTAGCAACATTTTGTATAACGGAATCAGTAACTTAGTTTTAAATTGTTTGGACTTTTATGAAAATTGCGCTTTGCCCCGTTTTGCCCCGTATATGCGGGGTATAATGGAGTACCAAGAGGGGTAAAATGGGGTAGTACAATAATGCTTTAAAATAGTGAGTTTTTGGTGAATTAAAGAGACGTTTCTCCAAAACGTTTTATTAAGCAAACAGTAATCTTTAAATTAAAAAAATAACAATAAAAACGTAAAAACATGAAAATGTTAGTTTTTCGTTTATATCGTTTCGCCATCTAAACAAATTAAACAATATTCAGGCTGATTCAGTTTTATTCTGGGATACTTCAACGGGGGTGATGTAAAATCAAAAATATTATTATTTCGTGTCACAACTTTTTATCTACAGCCGCTTCGTTTTTGAGATACAGGATGTTTGAATTCTCAAAAATTTTGACATTTTATTTTTATTTTTCCAACCGTTAAAGGTATTTGAACGAAATTTGGGACATGCATTGATCAAGTGTCACAAAATATGATAATACCAAGTTCCCGAAATATAGCCAGTGGTGGAGATACACTACATTTGTTTTATCAAGAAAAATACTGACACGGCCCTGTAGAGCTTTTTTTTCTTTTAAGCAAAATCGTCCCTTGGCATTTTTTGTATCTGCCATACTTTCAAGGTACTAACCTAAATTTACATTTTTGTTCAGTACTGGCCAGAGAAATCTAAAATGACATTTTTTCAAATTAAATAAATTATTTTTTGCATTCCATAAAAGCAATAAAAGATCAATTAATTTTCCCGTAGAACTTCGGCAGATACAAAAAAAAAGTTTTTGCTTAGAATAATGAATAATATTCAAGGGTATTGTATACCCATATCTCCGCCACTGGCTACATTGGAAACTTGGTATTACCGTATTTTGTGACACTTGATCAATGCATGTTGTATACAAAATTTCGTTTGATTATCTTTAACGGTTGGAAAAATAAAAAATAAAACGTTAAAATTTTTTGACAATTTAAACATCCTGTATTTCAAAAATGAGGCGGCTGTGTATAAAAAGTTATTCACAAAATAGTAATAATTTATGATTTTCTATCAACTGTTGAAGTGTCCAAGAATAAAACTAAATTGCCTTGTAGGTATTTCAATAGGACATCCGGGTACGGTACCCGCGGGTACCCCATTTTGCCCCATCTCTAATACCTCATTTTGCCCCGACGCACGTTTTACAATAAAATATAAATGAAATTTACAACGACAATTATTTTTCGATAAAATGATGGAGATTAATCATACTTAATAATAAGTTTAATTAAGCAATAAAACTCACATCGAAAATCGTATAAAAACTGTATTTATCTTGGAAAAACGTAAAAACAAGTTTTAAAACACGGGAGCTGTTGTACTCCCAACAATAGCTAAGTTCTCACTGAATTGACTTGACCGGAGGCGTGGTCTTGCATCGAAAAGAGGTGGAAGGGGGACATGTAGATTTGAAATTTGGCTGCTTCAGTAAGGCTGTATCTAGTAAAAATAGACACAAAAACTCACTTGGGTTGGTAGTATTTAATGCCATGTGTGTTTATGCCACCTTAACACGAAGTCAACCAAAAACAAAATAAAAACTATGTTCCCATGTGTATTAGCGTTGACTGACGTATTAATAAAGACTGCTCACGGTTGTCATGTTTGACAGTTCTCTGGCTCACCATGCGCTTCCCGGAGACAAAATAAAATGCGAAATACATTGTTGACCATAGGCGCCATCTACTTTCCAGGACATAAAACTATAGCCGTGAGAAGTCTTATTAATACGTCAGTCAACGGTATTAGTGTTCAGTAGGACTTTATAGAGCATTTTAAACGGAACGAATATAAAATCAATACTTTTTGTGCACGTATAGCGAAACCGCCATATGCCATCACTTCTAAATAAAAAACTACACCCACTTTTGAACTCGCGCCCGCGCCACGCCATAAATCAGACCTCGCAGCCACTGCGGAGTCGCTCAATACCGGATTTCTCCTGAGATTTTTATCGGTGTGTTCCGTCATCCCGATGATTGATAGGCGGCTAATATGAATCATTCATATCTGGGCCGGTGCCCTGTAACACCGGTTAATGCGTGTAGCCGTGCGGGAGTTGGGCACAGCCGAGATTAGATAAGGCCCTGCGGCCGAACAGGATAAGAAAGTGATTTGGGCCCAGTATAATGGAAGGGTGTTTTTCGGAGGTTTCGTAAACGGGTCTTTCGAATGTAGAGGAAGCTTGTGATGGAAGAACGAAGAACACCTTCTTTATACATAGATTTATATCCACCTAGAAGTACGAGCTTCATTGTCTGTCTCAAGTCTCAATGGAAATATCGGTATAGGTATATGGCGACAAGTAGAGGTATATATAGTCGACATCGGTTTATAATTAAGTTCTTCTTGCAAACATTTCATGTTCTCAAAAAAAGTTACTCTCGATAAAACGTTTTGATTGTTCTTGAAATAACACAAGCATAGAAATAATAAAGACTGCTCACGGCTGTCATGTTTGACAGTTCTCTGGCTCACCATGCGCTTCCCGGAGACAAAATAAAATGCGAAATACATTGTTGACCATAGGCGCCATCTACTTTCCAGGACATAAAACTATAGCCGTGAGAAGTCTTATTAATACGTCAGTCAACGGTATTAGTGTTCAGTAGGACTTTATAGAGCATTTTAAACGGAACGAATATAAAATCAATACTTTTTGTGCACGTATAGCGAAACCGCCACATGCCATCACTTCTAAATAAAAAACTACACCCACTTTTGAACTCGCGCCCGCGCCACGCCATAAATCAGACCTCGCAGCCACTGCGGAGTCGCTCAATACCGGATTTCTCCTGAGATTTTTATCGGTGTGTTCCGTCATCCCGATGATTGATAGGCGGCTAATATGAATCATTCATATCTGGGCGGGTGCCCTGTAACACCGGTTAATGCGTGTAGCCGTGCGGGGGTTGGGCACAGCCGAGATTAGATAAGGCCCTGCGGCCGAACAGGATAAGAAAGTGAGGTGGGCCCAGCATAATGGAAGGGTGTTTTTCGGAGGTTTAGTAAACGGGTCTTTCGAATGTAGAGTAAGCTTGTGATGGAAGAACGAAGAACACCTTCTTTATACACAGATTTATATCCACCTAGAAGTACGAGCTTCATTGTCTGTCTCAATCAGGGGCGTGCGGTGACATTTTAAGTAAGGGAAGCAATGTTTAAAAACTTACCTATTTGTAATGTAATTCGATTCTTCGATCACTTTTTGCGAATTCGTCAATGACGTCATCCTAAAAACGTGGATGCTCTAACATGTTCTGGAGAAGTAGGTATATTCTCAATAGAAAACAGCGATATCTGTGAAAGTCATTCATTCATTTTTGTGGTTAAATTTTTCATAAGGGGTTTTGCTCTTCCGTTTATAATTAATTGAAGCTTACCCGCAAAGTTTAATGTTGAAAATCCCTTTATTATTAAGGCATACACTACACATTCACACACACTCTTCTTACTTAATAATTGTCCAACTTTAACATTTTCAACGTCATTTTCGACAGCCGAAGTTGACGGTATTTGCATGTCCATGTCCGTATTATTGTCTTCCATATCGCCCGAGATACAACGCGCGCGACGCACCGACGCAGATCCAAAACAAACTAAACTATACAAAGAACCTACTGCAACGATAGCTTCCACGCCCGCTTAAAACAGGCGTTCTCATTCGCGTCAGCCAGTGCGGTGGAGGTGGAAAGTTCAATAACCTCTCGACTATCGAACGCTACAGAAAAGCTGGCGGCCGGCATAGCTTACATTGTACTGTACTGTCGCTCGGTAGGTCAACGCCGCATTTGCTATATAGGCATAACCAATTGTCTTTGGCATAACATATTGTAGATTTGATATATTTATGATATATGAGATATTTTTTAGCGTTTTTGATATACCTAGGTAACTAAACTAATTGCTTCCTGTTTAAAAATTCAATGGAAACATCAGTAGGTATTTGCGACAAGTAGAGGTATATACAGTCGACATCGGTTTGAAATTCAGTTTTTCTTGCAAACATTAGGTAACTGTGAACTCAGCTGTCCCCAACAATTACTTATAGGTATAGTTTCCTGTTAGAGTTTTTTGGTTTCCCAAAGATGAAAAAAAATACATAAATACCGTCGAAGCTATAAAATTAATTCTGTTTAAAAATTATACCAAAGATCATAATATTAAAGGAAATGCCACTGCTATTTAAAAAAAACTGTATATGATAATAAATTAAATGATTTATTAAATGAAGGAACTTACAAGAGGATAAACAAAGACCCTACAATAGAAACTAAAATATACAAAACACTATATAAATACCGTGAACAAATCACACAGAGACAAAGGACACTTTTAACTCCGCATCATTCAAAACAGCCACACTTGTATGGTTTACCAAAAACACACAAAACTAACATTCCTCTTCGCCCCATTGTAAGTTCAATAAATTCACTATGTCACTCGTTCGCAAAATATTTACTTAAAATTGTTAATCCGTTAGTAGGAAACTCAAATTCATTTATCAGAAACAGTAATAATTTTTTAGAAAAAATTAGGGAACATCAATTTCCCGATCATTATAAATATATTAGCTAGCTTTGATGTGGTTAGTCTTTTTACTAATGTCCCTGCTGACAAATTATTGAATATTTTACGCAGAAAGTTAGAAATTGATCAGACTTTATGAGAAAGGACAAATTTGAATTTACATGCAATATTAGAACTAACAACACTCTGTGTTAAAACCGCTTATTTTCAACTAGGAAATGAATTTTACCATCAGGAATTTGGCATGGCTATGGGATCTCCTTTATCACCATTCATAAGCCATTTATTTATAGAATATTTTGAACAAAATGAGTTCACTAAATATGTTCACCAACCGAATGTTTGGTGGAGATATGTAGATGACATATTTGTTATATGGAAACATGGAGTAGATGATTTAAATTCATTATTAAATTTTATAAACTCGCAAGAACCTTCTATTAAGTTTACCTTAGAAATTGAAAATACTAATCAATTACCTTTCGTAGATGTTTCTATACTGAAATCAGATAGTATAAAAACTACTGTCTATAGAAAACCAACACATACTAATAGATATCTGCATTTTAACTCCAATCATCATATTATGAGCGTTAAAAAAGGAGTAATTAAAAGTTTGTATGACAGGGCTAAAGAGATTTGTTCTAATAACACAAAATTTGAGGACATATAAAACATGTTCTTGCGAAGAATAGATATCCTATTGAATTTATTCAGTAAGTTTTTCAGCATTGCCAACAAAATAGCAATGCTAATAGAATTAGATAAATAAATCTGGTGGACCGACCAGTAAATTTAATTATTCCTTATATTCCTGGACTACAGATAAGCTGAAACGCATAGGCAATCGTTTTAACGTCAGAACAGTATTTAAAACCAAAAATACATTAAGATCAATGCTAGTTAAAACGAAACCATTTAATGAGGTACAAAGTTAAAAAAATTGCATTTATAAAATTCATTGCGAATGTGGAAAGTTATATGTTGGGGAGACTGGTAGGCCATTTAACGTTCATTTACAAGAACATAAAAATTATATCAGGCAAAATCAAATTTCGAAGTCGAAAATATTATGTGAACACTCTTTTAATAGCAATCATAGGATTTTGTGCTAAGTTCAAACCAATTCTCAAAGAAGAAGTAGGAAATAGAAGAAAAATTAAAGAATCAGCATTTATTTATTCTAGGAATAGAAATACAGACAACTGTGTTGCTGAATGTTCAGTGAAAGAGGAAGAGAGAACACAATGTACAATATTACACAGGTGGCAAGGCTATTGTTTCTGTTGTCATGGCATTTTAACCTGAAATTTCTTAATCTGTCATTTCACTTTGACGTGACATGATCTTTGAGAAAGGAGGAAGATTTATTATCCGAAAGCTCAGAAAACAAATTTGTTGAAGATATTTTTTGAGTTACAAGTTAAAAGTTTAGTTCATTTACTGTTAAGAATTTATTAATTTTCCAAGCAACTTTTAACCAGTTTGGTTTCGAAAAACCCAATTAAAAATCAATGGATCTGTATACGCCACAAATAAATTTTAGAAAATATCATAATATTCTATCGTGATCCTTGATTCTATTGAGAAAGAGAAAACATTCGGTACAAATTAATATAAAATGTACAGATAAATTCTATAAGAAAAATATCTAAACTAAAATGACAGAAATTCCATTAGAAGAACAAATGATAATACAGTCATTTCATTCAAGATCTTCACGTTCTTCTAAGTCGCTATAACGTCTACCGGTATACAAATATTGTTGAAGTCTAAATTAAGTTGATGTTAGTTTTAGATATTTTGGTTTATAAATAATATACCTATTGCTTTTGAAAATAAAATTTGGATTAACAATAATTATCGAAGCTCTGTAGCTTATTATTCCTCAACCTCAATGGTTATTTGCGACAAGTTTCAAAAGTTTACCTACCCTCGAAGATTCTTTCGAGTTTTTGTGTCGAGAAAAAATACTGTTCGTCAAAAACATAACTCGGTAAGCTGTGTTTAAACCACCGACAGTAGATCATTCGAATTTGTTTTCCACCTAAGTACTCTATAAGACGGTGATTCAGGCAAGATGTAAAAAATTTTAACGGTAGAATAAAAATAATAAAATCATCTAAACTACAGAGCATGCCCATACTAATACGAAAAACAACTTTAATTTTTCATGTTCTCAAAAATTTTTTTTCTCGAAAATAAGTTTTGCTTGTTCTTGAAATAGCACAAGCATAGAAATAGTAACATTTTTTCTATGAAGTGTTCAAAAAATTTAAAAAACGAGTAAACTGCCTCTATTTGGAAAAAAGTTATCAAGAAAAGTCGTTCAAAATTAAAAGATACAATGACAATAAGGATGTAAGATTAGCGAGTGTAAATGTAATAATTACAAGAAAAGATACACCTAAATCGGCGCTGATATGGTTGATCGCCCTGATAAACATCGCATCGAAACATACAGGGTGTCCCCAGATCGACTTAGCAATAGGTGTGAAAGGCGAGTTAAAACTTGACCCTTGGGGCACTTTTGTTTGATTAGAAACTAATTTGCACCATATTTTTATATTTTAAAAATCAAGCAGGGCTTGACAGGGGCAATTTATTCATTTTCAGTTCAGGTAAACCACCTTTTCGTTAAGAGATATTATTGGTTAGGTATTTCCTGGGTATTCGACCAAAAACTAAAACTTTATTTTTTCAATATAACTTCTTCAAATTCCTTCTACCTTTTAGTATTTTAAAGTGCATTGTTTTGTTTGTAAATAGGACCAATATAATTATTTTTTAACATCGTTTTTATTAAAAATTTCTTAATTGATTATGATAGGAGGTTCATTATTTATTTTATTTTGATTCATTCGAAATCGCCACAAATAAATATATTTCGCAGCACTTGACACTAGCTTTACATTTGGGAAATTATCTGCAAATAAATAACAATATTTCAAATTACATGTAAGTCAGAACTAACTACGGTCAGTCGGTAACACGGCCGTGGGAGCTGTTATAGGCGTCCTCTCTCTTGCCTTCTCTGAGGATTAATTAATAGAACCTGAAAGGCTTGAGTGTTGCAGGTGGCTAAAGGGTTGAAATAAGGGCATAATCTTGTAAGGAGAAATCGAGATTTTAACCGATTTTTCCACACAAGCCCATCGAAAGTATGAAAATGTACATCGTCCAAACATATTATACATAAATTAACATATTATATATCGCTGGTTTCCAACAAAACTGACATAACTCAAAATCTACAAATTTCCTGTATCGACAATTAAAGATATTAAAAAATTGATAGTGTTAGAAACTCTGATTTTTATTCCGGATAAGTAAAAAAAATTTTTTTTAGTATAAAGGTAACTATATAAGGAGTATTTTCCGTAAAAAAGAAGTTTAGTAAATTTTGAATACAATGTAAAAAATACAAAAATACAAAAAAAAATTGATATGTGACGGTTTTCCTCAAAAATCAAAAACAAAATTAGGGTTTATTTTGAATTAAAATAACTGACACAAATCAAAATGTGCCGATATTCCTCAAAATAATTGCACAATTTAGTTGACACTTTTTGTTTTGATACGGTTTTGCACGAAATTGTCCGATGTAACCTCTACAACGATCAAAGCACAACTGAGATGAGTCAGTATTGCCTGTATTAAATATATGAATTTCAAGTAATGACATTTGGCTACAGTGGCGCTCTGCGGAAATTAGCTGCATTTAATTTGTGACGATTTTTCTGGTAATAATCCAGCATATTTAGAAGCCAATAGCCAAAAAATTAAAAAAATGGTATTTTTTGAATTGTGCCGGTTTTGTCGGAAACCAGCGATATTATAAAAGAAAATCGAATTTTCCATAATATGTTATCCTCAGGAGCCACTCGTAAATTTTCCTTCATTCTACTCAATATCGATGTACTTTTCACCCCTCTTCGAGGCTTGTAGGCGAAAATGAGGCACCTAAATCTGTCACTATCTGACGGTCGAATAGCGCTATCAAAAGTGGGCTGCGACACCGATGACTTCACATGATGCATTTATATGTCAAAATTTGCGCATTACAAACTTAAGGTTGACGTGTCCGAGCGATTTCTTTCCCTCGCCCCATAGAAATTTTAACCCACGAGTCCTCATTGTAACTATATGACTCTCGGCTCACAGTCGCCAGTTGTACAACATTCATGGAAATTTACTTATTTTATACTTTCAATAAATCTAAACAAATGTGGGTTTTACATTTTTGGAGAAACATTTTTCTGCTGTAACGATAAATAAAGCATGGTCTAAGTTAATTTATTTGGAGTTCAGAGTAATTTAAATTCCAATATATATACACTGTGTCCCGGATAAGAATGAACAACAGCATGGGGATATTGCAAACGGTGAGAGATAGGGCAACGGTTAAATGTGGAAAAAGTTGCGCAATTTTAAGGTCAATAAAATGGCAGAAACAGATTTTTAATATCTTGTTTCGTTTTTGAGTTATTTTGAAAAAAGTAAAATTTTGCGTTTTCGATTTTATTTTTTTCTGAAGTTGTTATCACAGATAGAGAAAAAGAAAAACACTTTCTTATGTCACTTTTTAACAGGCCTTAAGATGGCGTTTTTAGATTTGTTTTACAACGTTTCGTTTTTGAGAAACCATCTTCAACTTATTTTTTTTAAATACGGACCTGGATTTTTTTTTACATTTTGAAAGCACTTTTCATTGCAAATACCATGATGTATGACACGAAATATTTTTAAAATGTTTTGAGACAATTATACTGAAAATTCCTTCTTTTCCATTCATTTTTGTCTAATGCGGCCCTGTATTTAATAATAAGGAGTCTAAATATTAATCAGTATTGACAACAATTTAACTTACAGTTTATTTTTACTTCGAAGACTTAATATTTTTAAATTTTACGGCCCTGCGTCTGGTAAAGTGTTTTCCTCTGTTGTTGTACAGCAAACAGTGTCGCATTGTGTTTTGGAGTAAATTCTTCGCTTTTCCTAATTGCGAGAAGAAAGCTTTAAGCCAACGTAATCTATAACTTTTGCCATTTATTAATTGCAAAAATACATTCGTTCGGCCTCTACACTATTTCTGTGACACAAGATATAACATGCTGACATGTTAAATTTGTCGTCATTTGAAAAAGCACCCTCCATTTGTAATGAAATAAATTGTTAACTAAATGATACAGTGGGAGTTATGACAAATGACAAGGGATTGGTTTCGTTGTTTCAAAGCCTTCTAGGTGGAGGATTTTTATTTATTTTTTATTATCCTTTTTTTAGTTCTTCAATTGAAAGATAAGTTGTAAGTTAAATTGTTGACAATACTGATTAATATTTAGACTTCTTATTATTAAATACAGGGCCGCATTAGAAAAAAAAAATAATGGAAAAAAGGAATTTTCAGTATAATTGTCTCAAAACATTTTAAAAATATTTCTTGTCATACATCATGGTATTTGCAATGGAAAGTGCTTCCAAAATCTTCAAAAAAAAATCCAGGTCCGTATTTAAAAAAATTAAGTTGAAGATGGTTTCTCAAAAACGAAACGTTGTAGAACAAATCTAAGAACGCCATCTTAAGGCCCGTTAAAAAGTGCCATAAGAAAGTGCTTTTCTTTTTTCTCTATCTGTAATAGCAACTTCAGAAAAAAATAAAATCCAAAACGCCAAATTTTACTTTTTTCAAAATAACTCAAAAACGAAAAAAGATATTAGAAATCTGTTTTTGCCATTTTATTGAACTCGAAATTGCGCAAATTTTCTCACCGTTTGCAATATCCCCATGCTGTTCATTCTTATCCGGGACACAGTGTATATTACTCTCCAATACTTAAAGTGACTGACTGTGACTCAGATTCCTGCTCTACCACTAGTCATTTCTGATGCCCTTTAAGTTTTCTTCAGGTTTGTGTATCCCGAAAAATCAAGCTAAAATGAATCGAAATTTTCGCCCTCTCACTATACGCACTCAGGCTTCTTTTCTCCCCCGCCCGGTTTTTGCAGTCGTTAATTTCACTTTTTGCGAAGAGTTCCCGCCAGTTCTTCGCAGCTCCCCTTCGCCCCGACGAAAGTGGAATAATACACGGAGCCCCCCCCACCCCCATTTTATTTTCTATCCCCCCAGAGACGAGCTTTACATGCTAACCCAGATTTATAAGGCGCATAGCGCAATAAGTTTTTCGGGGCGGTCGGCACGCTGTGCGGCGTATGCGATTTTGGGGATTTACATTTATGACCGGATATATCCCGGCGCGATCCGCACTGAGGTTTGTGCAAGACTTGCGGGTTTACGTTTTGGGTGTGTCGGCGGTTGCGGTCGGGAATGGAATTTGTTTGGCATTTTTCGATGTTAGCAGAACATGACGATAGGCAGGCATTTATCACCTTAAACTGCAAACTACCCAACAAACATTCAAAGTTAAAGAAATATATTTTGACCACACTAATTTACCTACATCGATAATGAGGTCTATGCTTAGACGATCAAAAGAACTTAAATGAAGTTCGATCGTAATTACAGGAGGCGTGCAGTCCGAAGATACCATTTTGATCACCTTAGTAGGTACTGCGCAGATAGAAATCGTTGTCCCCCACCACCCGTCTGGACCATGACATGAGGCCCCTTTTCTGGGCTCTTTTATTTTATTGGTTTTTGCGACAACCAGAATTGGAAATGATATCTTCGGACTACACGCCTCCTGTAATTACGATCGAACTTCATTTAAGTTATTTTGATCGTCTAATTATATTTCCCCGATATCATTTTGAACAACATGTAGTGGTTGAAAGGAAAGGGTTGTCGTAAAACGCATTATACAGGGTATCCCAACGAAAACTTGAATTCGCCGAGACCCGTCGATTTTTGCTTTTGGGGGGAGCTTTTTTGACAGTCAAGCCAACCCGATATGTTCATCCCCCCCATCCCTAGCAACCCCAACTTTAAAATTTCAAATGGAACTACCCCCCTTGTGGCGCATCATTTTAAAGCCCTTTTTATTGCGAATACAGTGATATATCGTTTTTAGAATTCTGTTGAGATTTGACAGAATTATTGGCTAAAAACGGAAAGTTGATAATCCACTGTACGCGTAGTAATTTCTACACAAAAAAATGCCCGCCACTATTAAGTTTTTTATCTACTACACACGACCAAATTACATAGTTTTTATTGACGTCTCGATCAGTTTACAAAAAAATCACAAATGAAAAAGCAGAAGCAAAACAAAAAAAGTTCATACGAATTCAAACCTTATATCATTTTTAAAATATGTAACAAAAAGTCACTGCCACAAAAAAAGTTCCCGTTTTTTTGCTTCTAACCAGGAAATCGTTACTTTCAGCCTGCTATTGAAAGTGGAAACATATTTTCGAAATGGTTTATTCTATCGCGGAAAGGGTAGAAATTGTTGCAATTTGTTATCGAAATCATGATTGCGCTAAAGCTACAGCTCGAATTGCAACAACTTCTAACCTTTCCATGATAGTAGTAGTTACAAGCAAAAAACGGGGACCTTTTTGTTTCAGTGACTTTTTGTTACATATTTTAAAAAGATATAAGGTTTGAATTCGTATGAACTTTTTTTGTTTTGTGACTTTTTTGTAAACTGATCGACACGTCAATAAAAACTAAGTAATTTGGTCGTGTGTAGTAGATAAAAAACTTAATAGTGGCGGGCATTTGTGTAGAAATTACTACGCGTACAGTGGATTATCAACTTTCCGTTTTTAGCCAATAATTCTGTCAAATCTCAACAGAATTCCAAAAACGATACATCACTGTATTCGCAATAAAAAAAAAGGGCTTTAAAATGATGCGCCACAAGGGAGGTAGTTCCATTTGTAATTTTAAAGTTGGGGTTGCTAGGGATTAGAGCGATGAACATTTCGGGTTGGCTTGACTGTCAAAAAAGCTCCCCCCAAAAACAAAAATCGACGGGTCTCGGCGAATTTTCAAATATTGCTCGCGGTTTTCGAATTTTTGGGGGAGTCAAGTTTTCGTTGGGATATCCTGTATATAGTGGCATAATAATAGATATCTTCCAAACGAGGATTTCAATTGGAGGATGACATCTTTCATACAAACTGATCGAAAACAATTACGAATATTGGACTTTCCTGAATATTTTTAGTTTCATTAAAAATATTTTTTTAACTGAAAAATTTATAGGTTTGAAACTAAAAGCTGTAAAAAACAGAATATTACAATGATTTGAACATAAAAAATATATATGCAATGAAATATCGATATTTTATCTTTGTTTAATAACGTGTGATTCCACCCGTTTTTAATAACAGCCTGCATTCTGCTTGCCATTCTTAAAATTAAATTTTCAAAAAGTTGCTGATTCAGGTTATTCCACAAATCGGTAAAAACGTGACTAACCTGGTGTAGATTTTGTGGCGTTGAAGTGTACCAAATCAATGACAAAAATTGACAAAATCTATACAAAAAACATGTTTTTTATAAAATAGTTTTAAATGCATATAGGCGTACTAAAAATACCTGAATATGACCATTTTTTTCACAGAAAACAATCAATATCCTTAAATTTTTTCGATCAATTGATATTGTAAATGTACGTTTTGCAACATTTTTCACTCGGGAACGATCAGGTATTTAACTGATCGAAGCGTCGTGCTAAATTTAAGTCGAGACGACCTAAGTCTGAAAACAATGTTTTTGTGGCAAACCAAAAGGAAAAAGTGTTATTATTTTGATATTAAGGGACGCTGTCCATCTCGTAAATATGATAATTTGGCCTGGTAATCACTATAATTTGTTATACTCTCATAATTTTCCTTGATTGGCCTATTCTAAATTTTTGGTATGCTATGGTATTCACCCATCGAGCCTGCTGGATGCTATCTAAATAAATTATATCCATAAAGTCGAGGACCAAGGACCAAGTATGTTTCATGGAATCTACTTAAATATCGAGATATTGATTCTTACTTGGTATAGGCACAGAATAATGTCACAATATGGTGGTCTTAAATTGACGGCTTTGGTTTATTACACAGAATTTGAGGGTTTGTGCTTGGAGCGGTATAGTTTTGATAAGGGATCAAATTTTTTAGCCTGGTTTCTGGAGATCTTATATTATTTACTTTTGTTAGCAAAATAGTCTTCATTCTCTGGCCTAATATTCTAGCCAGAATTGTTAGGTGCCAGTTTTAATGAGCTGTGTTAAGTCTTTCCGATTATTTTTGAAGTAAACCAAACATGCACGACGTTAGGGTATAGATACCTATTAAGTAGGTCCTCTCCTATCTGGGGAATGTATCGTTCCACCTATGACTTTTAAACTTTTTTTTAAATGTATTCGTATAGTTTATACAGGTGATTCACTTTTAAATACCGAAAACTTAAGAGTCGATAGAACATGAAAAAATAATGTGAGTTTTCTATATAAACTTAAGTCGTTTTGGCTTTAGTTTTCAAGATACAGGGGGGTTTTATTTTTTTTTCTTCGTAAATATTAGAGATATCAAAACTAAATTTAGTGTACAATATATGCGAATATATTACTATAAAAGTACAAAGATCACGTATATGGGTAATTGGTATTAATAATTCGAAAAAAATAGTACGGCCTTGTACACAATACGAAACATATTTTTAGATCTGGTCGTAATCTGGAGTAATTGTAATGTTTGTGATTTATTGCACTATTGGGGCAAACTGGTAAAAAAAATTAATTCAAATCAAACATGTTTAATTAAAGCAAAGCTACATCAAGATCTGCGCCTAAATATTAGGGTGAGGCTAATTTCAATTAGATGGGGCACCATCTATAACACGGTATACGACACCAGGGATGAACTAAGGCTCAAAATTGAAGAAAATGTGGAAACTCTCAAAACAAACCGAGCTAGGTACCTACCATACGTTCTGCGGTAGCTAATCTGTTATATAGATGACAAACATGTTTAGAAATAAGGGGAAGGTACTTCTGATACGTATTATAATGTTAACAAATTGTTAAATTAATTTAGTTTTGCAATAAATAATTATAAATGTTTGATTTGAATTAATTACTTTTACAGTTTGCCCCTATATAATAAATTGAATAAATCACAAACATTACAATTACTCCGAAACGACCAAATTTACGAAAAAAATACCAAGAGACATTTTTTGATTATTATTGAATGGTCTATTCAAAAATATGTTATTTCGTGAAGGGCCGTACTATTTTTTGTCAAATTGTTTATACCAATTACACACGTCTCCGCCACTGGTAAATTTTAAAACGTGATATTTTGTACTTTTATAGTCCTATATTCATGTATCTTGTGTACTAAATTTTATCCTGTATCTTGAAAACTATGGCCCAAACAAACTAAGTATATATAAGAAACTCGCATTACTTTTTCATGTTTTATCGATTCTTAAATTTTCGGTATTTAAAAGTGAATCACTCTGTACATCTATTATATACTAATATAATATTTTCTTTTGCCTACAGATCTGTCATTATAATTATCGAAAGGGGTGATTTGTGGACTCAACTAGAGAGTTGTTGATAATTTTAATAGTAGTTGCCACCGCATATGTTGCGTATATTTCTCACAATAATAAGGTACGGATCAGAGTCATCCTATGGGTTCTTCACATGGAAAAGTGAATTTTCATTTAAGTATTAAAAAAAATATGGGTTTTGATATGATTTTAGTCAGGCTGCCATGTCTTTTATAATGAAGTTCAAAATATAGATAATTCCTCAGAAATCACCTTGTCTCTATTACAGCGTATAAGTTCAATAAACTCACCCCATCAGGTAAATTAGCTAATCCATTAGTATCACTCAGAAATTTGTATATCACAAACTAAAATCATTTTTAGGGAAAAATTGAGATTATGATTTACTTATTTATCAATACATTATAGTTTTGTTATGATTAGTCCCTTCTGAAATTATTCCTGTATAAAGTTAGTTAACATTGAAATTTATCATATTTCTAATAATTATGTGTACTCTAACAAAAAATAAATGTAGACAAATAAACTAGCTTTGAAAGCAATATTGTGAAACTAATAAAATAAAATATAGGTATCCAAGTTAATCTCGAAAAAAGCACCAAATAAACTCTTCATTAAGACTTTTAAACTCTTATTAAGACTGTAAAAATGAACATAATGTTTTCCTGTAGAACTAGAACAACAAAGAAATCGGTATTAAGCACCTTCCTACGTTCTACGAACTTTTTCATTTTGTGGAAAAATAATTGTGCTTTGTATAAACAGCAAACTCGGCGTTTTCTTTTTCTTTGAAAATACTTTGCCCCGCATCATAATATAGCCGTGCGACTTGGTCGAGTAGGAAATCGAGGAAATCAGAAATTCAAGCGGGGCTTTTCCTTCCAGCCTGAAATTGACTAAACAATGAGGCCTTAAGTACTGGAACGGGGGCTCCGGAAAAGATTTCCGCTCCTTTCACCTGAAAAAGCCGCACTCGTTTACCATACGTGTCGGCTTGCCCGTTTTCCACAACTTTTCAAGCATATCGTTTAAGTCCTAAGCGAAAAAAACAGGGGGCGAGTAAGTCCCCTTTTTGTTGGGAACGAACTTTTACGTAGGTATGGGAGAACCAAACCGTAACAAATAAGAAAACGTTCTATTCCGAGTAACTTTTTATCTTGAGAACAACAAACTTTCAAAAAAAATTCTTGAAAGTAAAAAAGTTAAACAATGAAGTTCATTTTCTTGCATCTGTCTTATCATGTGTGATGTTTTTAGTGTAACAATTAAGGTGTTACTCAAAAATGCAACAAAAAAAATATTAGAGAGAGCGAAACGCGGAGAGCAAGTTTTTTTTCTTGGAACTAGTTATGAGGCGATCAAATAAAACACAATGTTCTAAAAACCAGTTATATTTACAATTTGCGATTCATTTGCATTAAATTGCCTTACAAAAGACAGTTACTCTACTCACGATTGCGTAGTTACACAGAAGTAAAAAGAAAACTTTAGGTTAAGCAATCGCCTTAGTTTACCCACCGACTGAGATTTTAACTGCGACTTGATTCTGTCCTTTCGACTTGGGTAAAAGTAATACAGTCCGACATAATACCTCAACTCCCACTCGTGTAAGTCTGTGCCCAACACGGGCGTAGCCCCGAAATAAAATATTACCTAATATTATACCGAAAAAGTACGAGGAGTGAAGAGTTAAATTATTATTACGTTTGAATATATTATGTAGTAATAGTAGCGCCTAGCGCCATCTTTTGACGAGAGGCAGACGCAGTTGCAGCCGAACTATTTTGTATTGTAGGGACACTTTGCGTTGTTTGTCGATTATTCGCCACGCCCCTAGGTAGAAATGAGCGGAACTTTGTGGAAGTTCGTGGAAGTTTCTGGACGGCTACTGGGCTGCTATATAAGCGGCGCCGCGGCGCGTGACCGCATTTACGGCAGTATTGTTCCATGCGAACTCGAAGCGAATAAAAGTGAAAAGTGGTGAACGTGTAAGTGAGTAATTTTAGTGCACTGTTATTCGATGACCTTGTTAAGGATAGATACGTGAATCATTATTACTGTCGAAAAATGGAGGGAAAAAAAAGGAAGGGTGATAAACCTAAAGGTATGGACTACTGGAAAAAGTGGTGTAGTCAAGGTCAAGGGGTTTCTAATAAAGAAACAAATTTGGATTTAGCTATCAAAGCTTCAGCTACCTTGCATGCTGATAAGAAGACTGCCTACCCCGAAATCTAGTTTGGAATGCCTAGATATGTGCGATAAAAACCTTTATCCTAATATTTACACATTACTACAAATCTTGGCTACCATTCCTGTATCCACTGCTACCCCAGAAAGGTCTTTCTCGAGCCTAAGGAGACTGAAAAACTATTTACGAAACACTACAAGTGAAAACAGACTTAATGGTTAATGAACATTCACTATGGAACAGAAATTCATGCAGATGAAGTAGTGGATATATTTAAAAGAAAAAGCCGAAGATTTCTTCTTTAATGGTTTTAGATTTAGCGCAGAGGAAGGAAATTAATTTATCCATTTCATTTAAAGTTAAGAACTTTATAGATATGTCGTAGTTTTTCGGATGAATATATAGATATTAAATTTCATGTAAGTATATTTTTGTTGTTTTATTTACTTCTCAAACTAAACCCCCCCCCCCAAAACTAAATCCTGGCTACGCCCGTGGTGCCCAATGTGCGAGAACCAAACCAGACCACTTATAGCTGCAACGCTGCAGTGCCGACTAGCTGGGACGTGGGTCTTTGTTGTGGCTGGTGGATCTGTCGCTTAGCTGCACGTGACCAAACCAGAACTTGTGATGTGGTAGGAGGTGGTGTGGTGTAACAGCTTCGATGTGTCTGTGAAGTCGAAAACCAAGCAGTACCCAAGAGAAAAAATTTAGACAACTAATAGGCGATGTTGTTTATGTTACTTATAATTTTAAAGTTGTATAGTTAGTAAAACTATCTTAATTACAACAATGAGTATGCGATATTTATAATTATTTTAAAAAACACTGTGCACAGAGATAGTGAACATAATGCAAAATATTTACTTGTTTGAAACTTGATATTTGATATTTAAAAGAATTCTGAACCTCAGGCTAGGACAAGAGAATGTTTTTTGTTTTTGATTAAAAGTTATATCAACACACACTTATTATATGTTCTCTGGGTACGTAAAACAAATTTAGTTCATAAAAGAGAAAATTAAATGATATAATGACAATAGCAAAAAAACTGGGGTGACTCTACGTTACGTTCCTTCGGGGATCAGACCTAGACTTGAAAATTAAGAAGGTTCAAAAATTTAAGATACGGAAATATAACCAGATGCAAAACCCAGGCCGAAATCCAGAGGACAGCTCGAGTTCGTAGAACCTAGGTGAGTAGATATCTCGAGAAAACGGTACAATAAATACGGCAAGAAAAAAGATAAATGAGATAAAATCTACTCATCAGGGCTTCCACGGACTTCCACGGCGCTCGAGCTCCTTTGGACTCCTGTGCTGGCTGAATTGTAGCTGAACTCCTGGGGTGGTACACGTGGTTGACTACACGCCAGAAAACCAGGGCTCCGGAAGATAAGTTTCACATGAAATTGAAAGATAACAAATATTACTTAAAGAATGGTAAAATTTCAACGATACACTCTTGATCAAACCGCTAAATTAGGGTTGAAAAATCAAAGAAAGTGGCAAAGCCAAAAACACGATGCAAACACCTCAAGAACTCAACGAAAAGTGTCTTCGGAACGAGAACTTGTCAGAACTTTTTGTGGTACGATATCCGGTTTCGAGATTATGGAACATTCTATCTGATTCTATAAACAACCCGCGAAAATGCTCAATAAAAAGGCACTATGAAAAAACTAAAATTTTGAATACAACATCCGTTTGTGTTTGTGATTCGTACCACAAAAAGGTTAGGTAGATGAATGACAAAATTGACACTTGACCGGAGAATTGACTGTAATCACAAATCACTTTAGTTAGATAAGTTTTATATGATCGGAATAGTATCAGGTATTTAAATAAAAGGTATTTTACACTAGCAGGCAATCGAAGGGACTTATTTAATTACATACCTGCACTTTGGGATTTGGCTCGCCAACCAATATTCACACAACCACAAAACACAAATCTCTGTCAGAAGAAGAGTCTAATCGCATGCGCGATAGGCGTAGCGTTATCTTTCGATTACAGGGGTGGTTGAATAATGAATTGATAAATTTAATGAAATTAAAACGCTGTAACGGAATGAGACAAAATTTCCGTTACAGTAGATGTGTGCGACCTAATGGCATCTGCTTCCTCTTCCCTTTATATTGATATACTAGCGATACAAAATATCAGAAACAAACTTCACAGTGAAGGTTTACGTCCGCCTCTATGGCCGTTTAAGAACCTCTCCGTTGCGTTATAGCGGGATCTTTATGGAACGGGCCGTTTAAAGTGGGCTCGTAAATAAGAGTGGCATCACGATTTCATTGTTTGCAAGGTTGGCAATCGTAAAGGGGAATGCGCAGTCGTAAACCAATATAAATTGTACGCATGTAGATCGCGTCGAGGATATAAGGAGGATTTCTGCACGGAACAGAGGGTTCCGGGAAGAGGAATATGAGAAGAGCTTATATATACGCATTCTTCGATTTATAGAAATAGAAGATTCCCATGGAATGTCCTCCGAAGCCATTTTAGTTTGCATGTGGGAACTTATGATATCATAATATTGATTGAGTCAATATTTACATATTCTCCGGAAAATTATTATTAACTCCTGGTGTTTTGATATTTATGATATTTTGTTGAAATTTGTCATATTAGATTTGTTTGTTGTAAAAACATATTTTTGTGTAAATCTAGACAAAAATTTAACAACAAACGTAAAAAGGGGTTGTTGTAAACTTTAACTCCAACTTTTTCTGTGTACCTCTGTGGTTTAAATGAATCATTTGTAAATCCCAGCTTATTTTCTGTAATTTAAACAAATTTTTGTGTTTTTTTTAATACTGTACCTACTCAAATTTGATATGAGTAGTGTATAAACAAAATATTGTAGTTGGTCTAACATAATTAAAGAAATTCACATTTTTTCCAACCCCCCCCCCATATCTTTTAATATCCATTTTAAAATTGCCAAGGAGATTGTGTTTAGAATACTCATACCAAATTTATTTTAAGATTAATGTTTCAAAAAACAAGATTTTCTCTAACGAAATCAAGCCTATAATGTCCCAATAAATAGCCAAATAAGTTCCTCGTAAACCAAAACCCAAAAGAAAATTTTACGAGAGTTTAAAAAATTACAGAAAATTAAGGGGGATTCACAAAAATTCATTTTTATTATTTTTTTTACTAAAATTCCACAAGAAAATATTTTTAACCTCTAAGAAAAAAGTCCATACCAAATTTCCACTAATAATAATAATTTTTTCTAAGACATGCTATAAAGACATCATTCGAACCAAGGTCGATTGAAGGCAGAAAAATATGCAGTGTAAATAGTTAGCAATGCTCCCAACATCGCCACGCTTAATAATAATATATTAAAAATCACAGAAAATATTGGGTACCTAATAAAATTTATTTTTTAAAATTCAAATATACCACCCAGTCGAGGCACCTTTATCAAACATTGCATGAGGAAAGTCATATTATTATGTTGGCCCAAATTATCTGTGGTAGTATTTTTTTGTAAATATATCAATTATTGAGGCTTTAAACAGGTTTGTAGAATCTAGAGAAAAGCTCTTTTTAAAATTTAAATCTTTCATTTTTGATATTTAGATACGGATATTTCCAAAATATCGGAGCAGGTTTTTTATTTCAAAAAAGTTGTCTATCATCGACAGTAATATAATAGGTACCTATAATAATAAGTTTATTTAGCCAAAAGCTATTTGTTTACAATCTCCAACATACACATACCTAAGAATGTGTGTATAAAAATATAAACTGGCATACATTATTAGAAATTCTATTGTAAGTTAAATTATAAATCATCTATTATTTCATATAATACTTATTATGTAGATATTATCTTTAACTTTATAGATGGGATATCAAATAATTATTTGTATTTAATGAAACATTCAATTTCTGAAAAATATATATCTTTTTTTTATATTTTCTTTTAAAAAATTTAATAGTTGAGTTTGTCAACTCATTGTCGAATTTATTAAATTCTATTCAACCAATAAAAAATACAAGGTGATTCAGTCAGTATGTAAACAATTTTAACCACACAGGCCAGTGAAGGCCTACTAAAAAAGAAAATACGAAATTTTTTTTCCGAACTCTAAAACATGGGACAAATCAACCTTATTACCTCAATAACTCGGCGCTCCGGTATGCTACGTTCCCGCTTGTGCGCACCGCGCAGTTACTGCGTACTAAATAACCAGCCCACCAGCGCCGACAGCTGTCAGTACTGCCGAGTCGAAGACAGAGGGAAGAACTCTGCTTCTCTCGCCGTTTCGCGCTGTGGGCCGTAGAAGCCGCTGTCGCTGA
The DNA here is from genome assembly GCA_963920635.1 of Pseudeuparius sepicola. Lineage (NCBI taxonomy): Eukaryota > Metazoa > Arthropoda > Insecta > Coleoptera > Anthribidae > Pseudeuparius > Pseudeuparius sepicola. The sequence continues at coordinate 9,928,193 of OY987300.1, read as the reverse complement.
TGGACTCTACTCACAGCTCGTGCTCTTTTACACATTGTTGCTTGGTGTACGATAGTATAAGTAGAATCGGCTTGCTACACGAGAAAATTCAAAATTTGTGGAAATCAAGATACAGTGGTGAATGGCCAATGAGCCTGTTTCCTGTGTCGCTTCTTCTTCACATTATTTTGTAGTTTTCTGGATTCAACACCAACCTAACTTTTTCTTGTTGGTGTTTACTAAGTTTTGTGAAATTTCGGCTCTGGTACTATCAGCTTGATACTAGATGGCGCCACTGGTTGGTTTCTCACCTCCAAGTGCAAGTTACACTATTATGGGTGCTACCGTTTCGGTTTGAGTCGTTCGGGAAGGTTATGGCTGCCTTGATGAACCTAATAAGGAGAAGCAGCTGTCGTAGTCTACCTTCTCGAACGATTCAAATATGAAAACACCGGCACATCCATTAGAACTTTGATGTTGGTATGATATTACCAGTTGCCAAAATTTTAAGTACTTTGAATTTAAATACACTATGGAGTAGATTGTGAGTAATAATCTTCATAATAACCATTGTCCAATTATTACTAAAAATGATAATCAGTGATAAATATATAAAAGATAGAATGCAGTGATAATTAAAAAAAACTTATTGTGCGATTGAACCCGGGTCCTAACCATTCAGCTAAAGAAGTGCCTGCTAAATTTAATATTTTAGGCGGTTGTATTTTTGACCTGCATCAGATCCCTCTGGAAATTGGTCGCCGATCTGTTTATTTTAACGTTAAATTTCCATTCTCCATTCTCTAATTCTGTGTATCTGTCACTCCTGTCACTGCCTTCCGATCGATGGAGCGGTGTGACGTCACAACCATTCCCGCGCTTTTCGTGTAGTTTCAAATGAATGGCTTGCGGTCTCAACTTTAATTATTTATTGCAAATTAAATATTGCGATTTGAGGGCTGATATTTGGTATGTGCTCTTTCTATATATAGGCAAATATATTAAAGAAATAAAAAAAGTTCAGGTTCCCCATTGCTCGTAGTAATTCCCGAGTTCGGCGAGTTAGCCAAGCCCGGAAATGCGCTAAACCTCCGGGCCTGATTAGTTCCAAATCTCGTTATCAGTTGCAAACAATGGTTTTTGCGGGGCCCAACTTGGCACTGACCGGCCGCCCGGTGCCCCGGCTCCGCTGGGAAATTATTTAAAGCCAAAAACGGACGGGTGCGACCCGTTACCGACACGGTCGGAAGGCCTCGGTAGTGTGGGGTGACGTCAGAATGAGTTGGTTCAGTGTAAGGGCACAGAAACAATCTGCCATCTTTCAGAGTCAGTTTTTGCTTGTTGTTTTCTACTTAAACACATGGTGGCGAGTAAAGATTAACACATATACAGTTTTGTTGCTTTTTTTATGTATTGTCACTTTGCTCTTCTTCTTTACGGGGAGATTGAATTATGTTAAAAAATACCTACGTTTACAATAATATTAAAATAGGTCAATCCAACCATATTGGGATTTGTTTTTTAATTGTAAGTTGTAAGCGGCTTGGCCCCGTTAAAAAATCAAGCTCAAATTTCGTACTTGTTTTTCATAAACACAATCTCCTGATTTGTCTACCCTAAAATGAAATATTAAACGATTTGGGGGTTTTTGGAAACATTGTATCCCGGGACTTCTTACTATGTACGAGTTTAAAAACTGAAGTTATCAAATTAAGTTAGGCAAATTACAATAACAATATTGTGTTTAATAAGAACTGCTGACAAATTTGAACTGAAACTTAAAAAAAAAAACTTCGAGGTGTCAAATGCTGGAACGTGCGCAGAAAAATGTTGAGGGTAAAAATATACAACATCCCCCTTTTGTTACTCCTGTTTCTTAATTTTTTTTTACTATAATTGCATTAAAATTTTGTTTTTATATTAAACAAATAAATATGTACCTACCAAATTTCAACTAAATATCTTAAAAAGTACAGGGTGTCCCATTTTGAGTGTTTTTGGGTGTTTTTCTAAAAAATCTCGGTTATTATTAAAGCTAGAGGGTTGCGGTTTTCACGTCACTGTACTACTTTTTTGAGAGGAATTTGGTGGACCAATCAGATTTTAGATAAGTTTTATAGTTTCCGCGCATTGGCGCAGGACTGAAATTTTCGATTTTTTGGAGACCTCTCTCCTGGCTACAACTACAACTAGCGGAGATAAAAGGAAGGTTAAATGGGGCCAGAATTGCAGTTTTGTGGGCCAAACTTAACGCGTCTTGTGAATTTTTGAGAAAAGGCATAGCTTACTATAGATGTTTTGAAAAAACGAAATTTTGTCGATTTATTTATTTATTTTTATTTATTTAATCCGTCTAGCTTCGTGTTTTCTGATTTTAGATAAAGAGTGTAAATACCAAATTTGGAGGGATTTGTGTCCCCAATGCAGTTATCACGTGCTTCTTCCCGTGATACCTGTCATTTTCGAGAAGTGACACAATCTTGTGTTTTTTAAATGGGAACCATATTATGCCATGGTCTCAAAAATCAGGCATTTTTAGAGATTTCCAACGATATAATACTCGATATGGTTATTCAGAAAAATATCGGAAATAACTATGGTTTCCACTTAAAAAACCAAAGGTTGTGTCATATCTCGAAAATGGCAGCTGTCACGGAAAGTAGCACATGAGAACCGCATTAGGGACACAATTCTCTACAACTTTGGTATTTACACATTTTAACTAAAATTAGAAACAAGGAAGCTAGATGTATTAGAGTTAATCTCCAAAATTTCGTTTTTTTCTTCTAAATAATTCTAGACTTTTTTCAAAAATTCACAAGGCACGTTAAATTGGGCCCACAAAACTGCAATTATTCTTTTCATGCACAAGAAAATTCAGCAAGCTCCATGTTTTTGAAATATACCAGTTCATTTTGCAGATATTAGTTAATATTAAATTGTCGTTCATTCTTCAATTTTTCCCTTAAAAATTACCAATGAATCACATGTATCAGTGGAGCAAGAGGATAAAATTAAAACAAAGTAGAATTCTTTCAGTCAAAACTCCACAACCAGCTCATACTTTGATCACCCTGTACGGATATTTGTAAATAACTTTCTTGAAAATATTTTCATGTAAATGCGAATTTTGATTTTGACGTGTACAGGGTGTCCAGATTTGGTTGTAAATGCGGGGTATCTCGGTTATTTTTAGAGATAGGGAGTTGCGGTTTTCTCGAACCGTTGCTACTTTTTTGTGAAACGAAAGATACCGTAAACAGATTTTTCATAGCCACCTTCGTTTTTAAGATACAAGGCGAAATTGAAAATTTGCGCTTTTGGGGCATATTTCGTATCTTGGGAACGGTTAATGATATTGAAATGGAAAAAAGTGTACCTTATAGACATTTTCACGTAGAATTCAGTGCCGTATTCAGTTTTTTACTAAAATTGATAGTGTTCGATATATGGACCAAACTTAGTTGGTCACTAGGTAGTTATTTTCTACAGGGTGAGTCTGAAATAACTGGCATCCTTTCTTTGGGTAATAGAGATGGTCATTCTGAACCACTTTTCTTAATAATTTTTTTTCCTAGCGCGGAGATTTTTCTATAATTCATCCCCTCAAAATCCCCCCTCTATGAAAACACGGCACTGGCGCCATGCCAACAACCAAGTAGAAAATGGTAAATCATCAACTACTATAGTATTTTGAGACCGAGTTTACGCTATTCGTCAGTGCCGTGTCTTCATAGAGGGGACATTTTAGGTGGGTAAATTAGAGAAAAATTTCGGCGATAGGAAAAAAAATTTATTAAGAAAAGTTATTCAGAATGACCATCTCTCTTACCCAAAAAAAGGATTCCAGTTAATTCAGACTCACCCTGTACATTAGGCTCTAAAAATAACCGAGATACCCCGCATTTACAACCAAATCTGGACACCATATACATCACAGGTATCACATGACAATATTAAATTTTAAGTCGTTCTCAAAGCAAAGGTACTGATTGGCACATTCATTTTCATCCAGACAAATTTATTAAAAAGTATGTTGAAGGGGCGGTCTACGAGTATCTATCCAGTTCTGCGCGGCAGTCTTAACAATACCTACACCATATACCGTTGAATCCTCACTCAACGCCTATACCTATCGCTTTGTAGTAATCTGAAACTTCGGTTCGCAAATTCTGTTTGCGAATTGGACCCGTTCGTTCGAGATCCGGACGGAATTCGCTGGCTTTCTAAGCGGACCCCGAACATGATTAGCGGGATAACGCTTGTTTAATGCCAACGTTACAGTTGTAAACAATTGCCGGCGGGCGGCGGTTACGACGGGCCTGAGCACCCAGTAAAACGGCCCAACTTCGGGGGTAGTTTTACTGCGCGAACGACGTGGGTCGGAAAATTTACTCGTCTGTGGATATGGATGCGGAGTTTGTTAGACATCGAAGTTTAGATGACAACAAAATAATTGGTGTATAATATTTTGCTTAACAAATACGGATCCAATAAGGTGAATATGAAAACCGTTATCTCTAAATTCTCCTTCGGCATAGAAAAAAGTTCGAGTTGAAAGCATTATCGACAGGTTGCAAGTTGAATTACACCTTCCCGGCTATCAGCACTGTGGACAAAGTTGGAGAAACGCCTTGCTCGGGGAGATCCTGGCATAAATTAGATGGACGCAGCTTGTAAAGATCACGATATCGCATACTTTAAAAACAAGTCCTTGAAAGATAGTAAAGCAGACAAATAAGTGGAACATCAGTGGGAGCGAGTGAAATGAAGGGACGTTAGTTTGTTGAAAAAGCTGCTACGTGGTTCGTTACAAATACGATGAAAGTCAAACGCATGGTCTGCTTGAGCATAAGAAAATTGCGTCAGGTTTCGTTTAAAACAGACATAGTCAAAAAGTAGGTATCGTTTAAGTACATTCTGATAAGTATCGAATACTTTGAATAAACATTCAATGACAAAAGGTGAGCGCATGGAGTAATACGTTTTTATTTTTACAGTAAAATAAATTTGAAAACTTACTTGACATAGTACGTATTCTAGGTATGTACAATGTGTGAGATGTTTATTGTTTTTAAATTCTGGTGTCTCCGCCCCCAGCTATACTGTTCCGAAATCAGCTAATTTATTGAACTATGCTAAATGCTATAGCACAACATAGGAGAGAACGCTAGAGACGCACAGGGGAAGTAAAATAAAAAACGCGGGAATAGGCCATAAAATTACTGCCGCCACAGGCGTCGGTAATAACCGCGGTGAAAATATTGGTAGTCAGTTGAGGAGTCTGATAAAATAAGTAATTTGAAAGCGTTATTAGTTGCCTCCTCATCGCAAACCCTTATTACGTTTGCGATAATTTCCCTGGCTTGGCTATGTATGGTCTTTCCGCGGACACTAGTCATTATACAATCACTATACTAACACCGCAAAACTCAAATTGTCTCCCTTCGCGCACGGCTATGAGGCGAAGACTAGTGTACAGGGTGATCCCGTATATTTTGACCCACCCCTAGAGCCTTTATTTTTCGAGTTAGAAAAAAATTACTTAAATGAAAATTGTAGGGTGTTTTCTGAACCGCTAGGATCTGTTACTAGATAAAACAAATGAGCGTCACAAATTTATGAAAAAATATAAACTTCATTTTTTTAATGGAACACCCTGTACATTTGTTGATTTTTGAATTGCAGGCATTTTTCCGATTCAAACAATATAATTATGTTACATGTTTGCTCTAAGCATTCGCATGATATTCCAAATTGCAGATAAATACCATCTTTATATTTAATCAAGGTTGCCATGGAAGAACATGTCAACTTCGACCTCAGCATTCCTATCAATCCATTATTTTTGAAACAATACAACCTGGTACCAGTGACTATAGAAAGGTTAAGACTGTCGACGCTGTATTAAATATCATGTCTAAAAATTTTCTCATCCGCTTGGGGTGCGCCATCTATGAATCGAGAAATCCCGACGGGAAGCCAGAGTGGCTAGAGTTTTGAGAAACCTGTAATCGTCCGGCATGTTTTCACAGCCAGACGTTCGTTCGGTGCAAGGCGACTTGCGGCCGGAGAGATCGCGACGTTGCCGGATCTCTAAATTGGAATTGGTTTTGTCGGGTGAGAATTGAAAAGATTATACATAGTGTGAAATGGCATCGCGCTCATCGCGGATTTCGCAAGGAATCAAGTTCTTCGACGTGATTCATTTTGACATTAGCCGACACTAACAAGAATATCCAAAGAGACAAACAAACAAATACAGTACGAGTTTAAGGTGTGAGGACAGAAAAACGCTCTCCCTTTTGTTACACTTAATAATTATTTTTCTTTGGAAAATATGTATATTATTGTAATATACATATCGAGATAAATATATTATTATTAGAAAAACTGAAAATAAAATCTATATAGCCGAGCTTTTTTCTTATAATTTAGCATCTTAGACAAAATTTCGGTATTTCCACTATTTTCCAGAGTTTGTTACGACAGGTATGAATGGCAAAATTTGACGGGGGGGGGGGGTGTTACGGCGTATTATTTTTAAATAATTGATAATGAATCATATTGGCGTACCAGCCACATGTAGCACCTGTTCCGTTGAGAAAAACAAGAGAACGAATGATCTATCATGATGAAGGAAGAATATGTCGCTTCCGTCACCTTTATATTTTAACGCGAAATAGATTATTTATTTCGAGTTGCCTGCAGTTTATTTCACCTCACCAGCCTAGCCTTATGGTATTACAGTCCACATCGGCATGTTCATGTTCCATCGAGTCGGATGCTGGGCGAGAAGAGAGGTTGAAGAAACGAGCATTATTCGAGGTAACCGGGCGGCGGCGGCGTTAGCGTGCTAACCAGGACGAAGCGAGGGACGAGGCGACCGGGCGATCTACGGTTGCGAGCAGCGAGCAGGAGACCTACGATAGAAACAGACGATTCCTGTGAGTCCGATCCAAATTATCCTTTCCCGATTAGTGTTGCTTGAATTGAAGTAACGTGCGAAAATGGCTGAGTTAAGCCAATTACGATTTTAAACGAGGCCAAGTTAAGGCTAGTATTACGCGATTTCAAAAGTTTCTTAGTGCGATTGATACAACGAATCCCTGCGAGAATGATATCATTCAATTAAAATTACGATTAACGCGACTCGAACCGATTTACAGCGAATTTACGAAAATTCAGAGCGATATCGAATATTGTTTACAAGCGAATAATGCGAGCGAGGAGGACATAAACAAAGAAATGTCCGAAAACGATAATTTAGAAACGATTTATTTTGACTTAATGTCTAAGTTCACTGTCATTATTTCAAAATTCGAAACCGAAAAACACGAGAATGTGAGTAATCAGAGCGCGAGTAATGCTTATCTAATGCCGCAAATTATGCCTTCGAAATTGCCAGCGATGAATATTCCAAAATTCTACGGTTCGCTGGACAAATGGCTGGATTTTAGAGACTTGTTCATATCGATTATTCATAATAACAAATGTCTTGACGAGGTGCAAAAGCTGCACTATCTACGGGGTTCGTTAGGTGGCGAGGCATCGGAAATTATTGAATCTTTGCCAAAAACCGGCGAAAACTACGAAGTAGCGTGGGAGGCTCTAAAAGATAGGTACGAAAACAAGCACATAATTGTTTATAATTACATTCAGGCACTTTTTGACGCACCTACTTTGTCGAGGGAGTCACATGACGAACTGCGGAAGCTTTACGAGATTTTTAATAAAAACCTTAGGTGCTTGCAAAACTTAGGGTTAGACACAAATTCTTGGGACGTGTTAATTATTCATTTACTCGTTTCAAAGTTTGACGGGCGAACTAAACGCGATTGGGAAGCGTTTGGAATCGAGGGAGATCTACCTACGATGGTAGAAATGCGACAATTTTTAAAAAATAAATGCGAACTTCTACAAAAGTTAGAACTTAGAAAGCCACAGCAGGCACGCGATAAATACGATAATCAATCAAGAGATAACAAATTTCGAACACAAAAATTTGAGCAAAAATCGCAGTCTTTAGTAGCTAATCGAGAGACGACGAATAATTTGTCCTGTTACTATTGCAAGCAAGGACACACAATTTTTAAATGTGAGGCGTTTAATAATTTAAATCCAAGCGAAAGATATAGACAAATACGAAATTTAAAATTGTGTGTAAACTGCTTTAATCCGAATCATGCTATAGAACAATGTAATAGACCAGGGTGTCGAAAATGCAAATGTATGCATAATGTTTTACTGCACGGCGGAAAATTCGAACAAAACATCGCGGCAGAGCGAGCGCATAGTAGGCCGACTGCAATTCCGGGCCACGTTCAACCGGAGGCTCCGGTACCAGCTTCAGAGGGGAGAAAAGACTCTATCCAAGTGTTTTCTACGCACTCAACGCGGTGCTCGGAAAATAATTCGAATATGAGCCAATTTGACGAAGCGGTTTTCGTTGGCACGGCCGGCGGGACAAAACGGCTACAGAATGAAAGTGATCCTTACGCACTTTTAGGAACGGCACTCGTATACGTGAGAAACGTTCAAGGAAAAATATTCACAGCAAGGGTATTACTCGACCCAGGGTCTCAAAGCAATTTTGTGCGCGAAGACTTTTGCGGAAGGTTAGGATTGACAAAAACACCTGTCAATTACGCGATTTCAGGAGTTGGTGATGATTATACCATGCCTTCTAAAAATAAAACGACTTTAACAATTAAATCTCGAATACACGATTACTCAAAAGAAATTAATTGTTTAATCTTAAAGAAAATAACGAAACCAGTTCCACAATTTTCATTTGACCCTTCTCAAATACCTATACCGAGTGATTTACCCATGGCCGACCCTACTTTGCATGAAAGTGGCGTTATCGACATTCTAATAAATTCGACTCTTTTTTATTCTTTGTTGATATTGAACCAGATTGATGTAGGTAATGGTTTTATACTACAAAATACAAAGTTAGGATGGGTGCTTAGTGGAGACATTTATTTTCTCTTTCCAAAGTATAAACAGGTGTCTGCTCACGTGTGTGTGGACAATAATCCTAGTGAAATAGATAACTTAATTGTCAAGTTTTGGCAGGTTGAGGAATGCGAAAGGATCGAGAAAAATAATGATTTTTGCGAAGAGCATTTCCAGAAAACGGTTACGCGAAACGATGATGGGCGTTTTATTGTAAGCATTCCATTTAAAAATCAGCTGGAGGAGCTAGGCCTTTCGAAAGAAATGGCGCTCAAGCGATTTGGCAAGTTAGAAAAAAAATTGGAGAAGGATAATGATTTGCGGAATCAGTATACCGAATTTCTTAGTGAATATGAGCGATTAGGGCACATGCGAGAACTTCAATGCGATATAGGTACTCTTGAAGATGGTTCAGCTTACTATTTACCACATAGGGCGGTTATAAAAGAAAGTAGCACTACGACAAAATGTCGAGTAGTTTTTGACGGCTCCGCAAAAACAAGTAACGGTCTGTCATTAAATGATGTTCAATACGCAGGTATTACGGTGCAAGCTGAGTTGTTCGACATTCTCTTGCGTTTTAGAAGATATCGGTTCGTTATGAATGCAGATATAACGAAAATGTATCGACAAGTATTAGTACACCCAAAACAAACGAAATTCCAAAGAATATTTTGGAGAGCAAGTCCCAACCAACAAATAAAATGTTTTGAACTTCTTACGATAACATATGGCCTTTCGTCATCTCCATACTTAGCAACACGGTGTTTGTTGCAACTTTCGATTGAAAATGAATCAAAATATACCGAAGCGAGTAAAATAATAGCTAATAGCTTTTACGTAGATGATTTATTAGCGGGTCATGACTCGCCATCCGAACTTTTGAGATTACAGGGCGAAATATCAGAGATATTAGCAAGCGCTGGGTTAGAATTACGCAAGTGGTTGTCAAATAGCGAGGAACTTCAGAATAAATTTCGAATTAATCATAATGTAGAATCGAGTAAAATAAAAATAGGCGAAAACGAGCAGAATAAGACCCTAGGTTTATTCTGGAATGCAAAATTAGACACTATCGAGTATAGTATCGATCACGTGACATTTCAAGGTGGCGTATTAACTAAACGAATTATTTTGTCTATAGTAAGCCAAATATTTGATCCTTTAGGACTTGTTGGGCCTATCGTTGTACGCGCGAAAATGTTGCTTCAGGCTTTATGGAAAGAAGAGCTCAGTTGGGATCAACAGGTTCCCAAAGCGATTCGAATAAAATTCATTGAATTCTGCAATGATTTAAAAGTATTAAATAAACTAAAAATACCTCGGTATGTTTTAAATGAAAACGCGACAAATTTCGAGATGCATGTTTTTACCGACGCTTCGGAAAAAGGGTATGGCGCATGCGTATATCTTCGGAGTAAAATTAGCGAAATCGAATATTGTACCAAACTTCTGTGCGCAAAAAGCAGAGTAGCTCCTATAAAGAAATTAACTTTACCCCGTCTAGAGTTATGTGCGGCGTTTTTAGGTGCTAAATTAGCAAGGCGAGTGCGACAAATATTACATTTAACTTTTGACAAGTGTTATTATTGGACTGATTCGACAATTACATGGTTTTGGATTCAGGGTAGCCCTGACAGATGGAAAACCTTTGTGTCCAATCGAGTCAGCGTCATTTTATCTATTACTAGTAAACACGATTGGCGGCATGTTAAGTCTCAGGACAATCCTGCCGACTATATATCGAGAGGTACAACAGCAGCCGAACTTCTGCTAAATAACCTTTGGTGGAATGGACCCACTTGGTTATCCTTACCAGAGGATCAATGGGATCTATCTACTACACCTACAGGCGCAGTCCAAATCCCCGAACAACGAACAAATACCGCGATTAACAACACAGCTATGATTAGCAACACTGAAATGTTGAACGAATTTAATATTTTTACCAGATTTTCGAGTCTCAATAAGCTAAAGGGAGTAGTTGCTTATTGTAAGCGTTTTTTCTATAACACTAAGAATAGTAATAATAAAATTACGGGTCCTTTGAGCACGACTGAATTAAATGATGCGACTAGAAATTTGATAAAACTGACACAAGGGCAAGTGTTTAAAAAGGAACTTATCGATTTAAGGAATACAGGGAATGTTCATAAATCAAGTAACATATTATCTTTGCATCCGTTTATTGATTCTTTTGGAATCATCCGAGTAGGGGGAAGATTAACCAACGCGAGTGTAGGTTATAATAAAAAACACCCAATAATTTTACCGAATAAACATCTTTTTACTGATTTATTGTTTCTTGATGAACACTGGAGGTTGCTTCACTGCGGTCCGCAGCAACTCCTATATTCGATTAGAGAATCATATTGGCCTATATCAGGTCGTAATATAGCAAGAAATGTAGTACATAAATGTGTAATTTGTTACAAGGCTAGACCTAAGGTTTGTAAGTACCTAATGGGCGACTTGCCTATAGAAAGAGTTAGTCAGTATACTCCATTCGAGAACGTGGGTTGCGATTATGCAGGTCCCTTCTTATTGAAGGATAGAAAAACAAGAAAACCTTTACTGTCAAAATGTTGGGTATGCATTTTCGTTTGCTTATCTGTTAAAGCCATCCACCTAGAACTGGTAACCGATTTGACCAGTCAAGCATTTTTAGCTTGTTTTAAAAGATTTATCGCGAGACGAGGAAAACCAAAAAAAATGTTTTCAGACAACGGTACTACCTTTGTTGGCGCGAATTCCGAGATAGTCAAGTTTTTGAAAACCAATAAAAACACAATTGCTACGGCATTGTCTAGCGAATCAGTGGAGTGGCGGTTTATTCCTCCAAGATCTCCCACATTTGGCGGTTTATGGGAAGCAGGGGTTAAAAGCTTAAAATATCATTTAAAGCGAGTTGTTGGTAATGTTCATTTACATTACGAAGATTTTTCGACCATACTTACACAAATCGAAGCTATACTCAATTCAAGACCACTGAGTCCCCTCTCCTCGAATCCCGATGACTACATTCCACTTACCCCCGGTCACTTCCTAATTGGCCGTCCCATAACATCCCTTCCCGAACCAAATTTACTTCCTATTCCCGAAAATCGTCTTACGCAGTATAGAAGACTGCAACAAATGGTCCAAGGATTTTGGCAGAGATGGAGTCACGAGTATTTATCAGAACTTCAGACACGTCTCAAGTGGAAGGAGAATGCCGATCAGCTGCTAAGCATCGGTAGTTTGGTCTTGGTAAAAGAGGACAACCTTCCTCCTTTACTTTGGAAGACAGCTCGGGTGATCGCTCTTCATCCCGGCCAGGACAAAGTCACAAGAGTGGTGACTATCGAATATAGTGACAAAAGTGTAGCAAGACGCTCCGTTAACAAGGTGTGCGCGTTACCTCTGTGAGACATTGAATTCCAGGATATGACTTTTGCCAAGAATAACTGGTGTTAGTTGTAATAGTTTATTTTGTCAAAATGACAATTTTAAGCATTGTTATATTTTACCCTTTGGTTTAGTTGTTGAAATTTTGTAAATTTCAAGACCGGCGGTATGTTACGGCGTATTATTTTTAAATAATTGATAATGAATCATATTGGCGTACCAGCCACATGTAGCACCTGTTCCGTTGAGAAAAACAAGAGAACGAATGATCTATCATGATGAAGGAAGAATATGTCGCTTCCGTCACCTTTATATTTTAACGCGAAATAGATTATTTATTTCGAGTTGCCTGCAGTTTATTTCACCTCACCAGCCTAGCCTTATGGTATTACAGTCCACATCGGCATGTTCAGGGGGGGAGGGCGAATCCTTATCGCCGCCACTAAGGCAAAATAACATTTTTAGTTAGAAGACAAAATGTTATTAAGGGAATTTGTGTTACTTAATTAGCATAGGAACCAAATCTCCAACCATCCGAGGATTTCGATATTTTATTTATTGTAATACTTACTCATTATATGTTTTTGGAAAACAATAAACACAAAACCAAGTCAAAAATAACAAGCATCGACAATCAAAAACTTGAACATTTGCGCAGAGATGCTCTTAACAGAATGTTTACAGGGTTCTAAAGTATTTTCCACAGCCGGTACGTCTGCAGACTGCAGTCATCTCCTTACTCCTTATTCTTATACAAATCGCCTGAGACAACTCCAGCAATAATTATTATAGTATAGTCGGCATTATCTCATTATGCCTCTATACGGAAATCTGGCAACAGCGCCCAGTCCTATAAATGAACCACATCCCGTGAACCGCCAGCTACTACGCGTTGTCCAAAAATGCCAGTAGGGTGCGCCACCTTACGGGTCACTTTCAGCGGCGGTTGGAGGGGGAGACCGGGCCGGCGAGCAGTGTCGGCACGCTATGCTAGGCTTCGTCGACCGTCTTATTCCTTCTATAGTCACTGCTGGTACCCTAAAACTTTCATTTAGGTATTTTTTTCCAACTCGAAAAATAAAGGCTCTAGGGGTGGGTCAAAATATACGGGAACACCCTGTACGTGATATTTACGACCGCCGGTCGCTCTAAGAAATATTCAGCCTGGGATGCTGATTGCAGGATGAATCTTTACTGGGCTTACTATATAGGCGTTGCCGGATCGCAAAAAACCTGGCGCACTAGCGTAATGGTTTTGGTTTATTATATTTAATAAAGAGAATTATATTTGGAAGTTTATTGCCAACATTCGAAATTTTTTACTCGCATTCTTGAGGCTCGTATTCTCTGGTACTATACTAATGCCGTTCTAGAATTCCCCCACACATAAAACGAAAGGAGGGAACGTGACTCTCACCGGAGGCTATTAGTATCATCTAGTCATCCTCCCTGGGACCATAAATCTCACACTTGTGATTAATCCGGGAATTCCAAATATTAAACTTGTACTCGACGCCAGGTGCTAACCTGGATGCAATTATGCCCGCCTGTCGCCACACTTTTGTCATGCAAACTTAACTTTATAATTAGTTTGTTGTCCGTAACTCCATCCACCGAACCGTAGGTAGATACACGATGTTAAAATAAATTTTCAGAACGCTGAAAAAGCCATTATAATTCAGAGAAGGAAAGAGCTAATACAATTATAATGTTAGGTAGGTGTACCGAATATACAGATTGAGTTTTTTTCGATGGCCACTATGGGGATCTCGGAAACTAGCAGAGCTAGAACAAGGGTTAAATGGGGAAAGAATTGTTGTTTTGAATGCTCAATCTAATGCCCCTTTTGGATTTTTAAAAATGTTCATGGCTCACTAGATATTTTTAAAAAAGGGATTTTTTGCTATTTCATCAGATCTCTGTAGCTCCGTTATTTCTGATAATACAAAAAAATTGTAGACACAAAAATTGTAGATAATTTTGGGCTTAATAAGACAATCCGATCCAATTTTTTATGTTGTATGTTATTTTTGAGATATGACATAAACTTGTGTTTTTTAAATATAAATCATAGTTGGCTGTGGCCCTATAAAATCGGCCATTTTTTGAGCTTTTCAAAGATATAATATTAGGCATAGTTATTATAAAAAATAAAACAGCTATGGCTAATTTTCTGGTTTTTTTTTTTAATTTTCACATAGTCAGCCATGGAATATTTTCATAATTATGTTCTATTTTATATTAGACATACTTCAAACTTTATAATATTTCGTTTTTTTAACTGGTAACAAAATGTAACAAAATAGAACAAAAATTAAAAAACTCAAATTCAAATTATTATTATTTTAAATAGGTGTTCAAACAATCCACCATTATAATTTATGCAAATATTGCATCTTTTTAAAACTGAATTTGTCGCCTGTCAATACTGGCAATTGCTTCTAAAACAGCTGCTCTTAATTAAACAATTGTCTCATACTTTATTTTGTACTGTGCCCCACAAAAAGAAATCTAAAAACATACAAATCGGGGAATCGGGGCTGCCAGGAAATAGATCTATTTCTCCCTATCCAACTATTTTGATAGAGCTGATCTAGGTAATTTCTTACGGGCAAATAATTATGTGGTGGACCTCCATCATGATAATTTTTGTTTTATTTTCTTACATTTTGTTACCAGCTAAAAATAAAATATTTGAAAGTTTTAAGTATGTCTTATTATAAAATAGAACGTAATTATGAAAATATTCCATGGCTGACTTTGTGAAAATTTAAAAAAATCAGAATATTAGCCATAGCTATTTTATTTTTTATAATAACTATGCGGAGTATTATATTTTTGAAAAATAGCCGATTTGATGAGGCCACAGCCAACTATGATTTACATTTAAAAAAACACAAGTTTATGTCATATCTCAAAAATCACAAACAACATAAAATACTGGATTAGATTATCTTATTAAGCCCAAAATTATCTACAATTTTTGTCTTTACAGTTTTTCTGTATAATCAGAAATAACGGAGATACAGAGATCTGATGAAATAGCAAAAAATCATTATTTTCAAAATATCTAGTGAGCCATGAACTTTTTTAAAAATCCAAAAGGGGAGTTACATTGAGCATTCAAAACCGCAATTTTTTCCCCAATTAACCTTTGTTCTAGCTCTGCTAGTTTCCGAGATCCCCGTAGTGGGCATAGAAAAAACTCACCCTGTATAAAAAAGGAAACGCTGAAAATAGAAAGTAATTATAAGTACTTACGTTAGTCCATGCATCAAGCAGTTGTTACCACAATAGTTCAGGAGGAAGTATATATAATATATTTATTTAAAACCTTGCTTTGTAAGACTTCGTCTCAAAGACCTAGATCTCTGATCTCTATACTGTTATTAAATTCTCAGTTTTGCTAACTTTCGCTTTCTTTTTATTGCACCTTTTTGCGTCGCCTCGGGGGACGTCATTTGCCCCACACGAACCTTCGGTCCGGACATTCTCTATTAACTTCTTCATCCATTCCATCCCCGTCCACACATAATTCCTGCCCGACCAATATCTGCCGTCCCCCCAAGTCAGCGGTCGTGGCCTGCCACGTATAAATAAAATTACTTTGGAGGAAAACAATTCGCCACACGTATCGCCGCCGACGACGCCTCCGCTATGGAATTAGGTTACGTCTATGGAGGTATGCGAGAGCCACGCGCGGAATCCGCAAATCGACGCCCCGATTATTATATTGGGAAGTTGATTGCGTCGCCTCCGGAGACGCCAGAAGTCTCATACCTCCGTACCTAGGTGGGTTATATACCGAGTGAAAGAAATGGGTCGACGAGGCAAGAACCATAAGAAGTACTGCAGCTTGATACGCCGAAAGTTACTTGTGAATAGATGGCACGACAATAAACAATAGTTATCTTGGATTAAGGTAGAATACGTTATATAAATGAAATCTTGTCTTGTTCTTCAAGGAAGGGAATCAGGAGATAGTTTCATGTAAGTATATTAAATATGTTTGGTTTTATACCTACACAGATAGAAAGAGATACTTGAATCAAATAAAATTTATTTAACTCAAACAAATTTGATTCTTGTATATGGCGTACCCTAGACTATCTTTGAATAAAACATTTGGTTTGTTTCATTTTAAAAGCAACATTTAATTTGAGACAAATAAAATATTATTTGGAAGAAATTAATTTCTATTCCCATGGACATACTAATGATTTGAATGGAATAAATTATATATTTCGAAGGAACAAATCTACAATGTTAAAAAACATTTTATTCTATTTAAAAAATTAAGAAAGTTGCGTCAAACAACTGTGGTGGGTTGAATTGCCCATTCAGGGTATTCACTCAAATAAAATATTACTTATTTGAAGTAAAGCAACCTTTATCTTTAACATTATTCACAAGCTTTAGTTTTTCTCGATTCAAATAAAAAAACAAGCTTACTCAATTCATAAAGATGGAAATTGGATTAGAAAAACACGATAATTTGTAATGCTATACAAATATTTATTTAAAAACAATTAAAAAACAATCTTTGGTATAAAAAACTATACAAAACATACCAAGGAAAGCGCCTCATCATCATACAGGTGGCCTATCTGATATATTTCAAGTACCTAAAGTCTATCCAAGTTACAGCGGCAGTAGATATAAACAAAGTCACATGACCGCATTACGATCGATTACCAGGGTCTGACTAATATGAGATTCCCAGTGGCTTGTAATTCTGAACTAATTCTAGTTCTAAAAATTGTGTTCTTACCTTTCGTGGATCTTTATAAATTTCCTTAAATTAAGTAGCAAAATAAATTTACAGAATATACTGCTCGCGATCCGATCTAAAATATGCAGGAAACTCGACTGAAGGAAGAGCCGGCCCTGCATTCTGCTCGCCGCGTAAACACTTGACATTTTTTGACGGCGAGACCAATAAGAGAATAAGTCACGTGGTGGCCAATGTTTTGATCCACTGCCTCTGTAACTTGGATAGACTTTAGTTCTTTGAGATTTGTTTCTAATATTGTTTATGCGTATACTTACAAAAGAAGTTGAAAACACACAATACACAATACACATAGTACCTAAACCACACTACACTCGGCTACTCGGCGGCTATAAATGATAATAAAAGTGCCCGCACTCTAGCAAGATTACAGGCGCGTACTTACATGGACATGCAACTGGAACAACGCTGAACGCCGACACCAGAGTGCGCCCTCTGCCTTACCATATTTTCTCTTTCTTTCTATCTTTCATTCTCTGGAGTGAGACAGCTATAAAATGGTATGCAGTATTATTTAACTCAAATAAGGTCAAATTTAAACCAAATAACAATGTGGTTGACCCAAACAACCAAAAGCTAATACTATAAATAAAAATTATTGTTGTTTGCACCAAGTAATACCTTGTTTCAGGAAAATAATATATGCTTCCACTAAACAATAATGTGTCAAAAAAATCAAATACTTTACCCAAAAAGCCCTTATTTTTTAATTGAAAAAAATAAATCTTCATTTAAATAATATAGTTTTTACGGAAATAAATATTATTTCTGGCAAATAATTCGTGATCAAACAACAAATATTTTTCTATGAAGAATTATATTTCTATCTGTGTAATTATGTTAGAGTAGAGTCGTCACAAAGGTTGTTATAAGAAAATAAAATCTTGACTCTAGTCCTGATCCTCTTATTTAACAATTTACATGATTTGTTTAATGTAAACGGCACTTAGTTATCGCAAGCATTATGCCGTCTTTTATTCAGCAGTAGTTATATAAAAGAACTTTCGTTCTTATCATTGGCAGCCTATTCGGAAACCTGGAAAATTATTTATTAAAATACAAGTCCACGTGACCATAAGGGCTATTATGGTCACGTGGACCTGCTGACGCTATGTCTCGAGGAATCTTCTATTTGCATCACATGGCGGCCTGACCCAGGATGACTGTCTAAATCAGTGACGTCAAAACCTATAGTTCGACAAACAACTGATGCGATGGCTTCGATTGCCTAAGATTTTACACCCATAACTGGTGAAACGACTACCCCCTCTCCTCTATTTAACACGAACTTGTGTTAATACGTTCAATTTAACACCGGTTAGTGTTAAGGAACACCAAATGGTGTTAAAGAACACCGCGTAGTGTAAACAAACACGAAGCCGTGTTAAAAATATAAAAAAATTACACCCCTAAGTGTTAAAATTAACGAATTTGTTGTAGTGTGAATTTCACCAAATGAGGTTTTGTTAAGATATTTGGAATCCACCAATTTTCGTGTCAATTTTTCACCAAATTTCTTTCACCACTTACACGAAGAGGATTTACACCGATTTTTTTACTGTATATTACAGATTCTATATTGTGGACTGATGAAGCCACTTTTATAACATGTGGCGTTTTTAATACAAAAAACACTCACTATTGGTCATTCAATTCAACGACAAGGTTCAATAAGTGTTTGGTGTGGTATTTTTTGGAATCACATAATTGGTCCTGGTTTAACTGAACACACTAAAATATTTTCAGCTCTTAAAAGGAAAAATTTCCTTACATTGAATCAAGTTAATGAGCCGAATATCGTTGACTGACGTATTAATAAGACTTCTCACGGCTATAGCTTCATGTCCTGGAAAGTAGATGGCGCCTATGGTCAACAATATATTTTGCATTGTATTTTGTCTCCGGGAAGCGCATGGTGACCCAGAGACCTGTCAAACATGACAGCCGTAAACAGTCTTTATTAATACGTCAGTTAACGCGAATATTGTTTGCCAACAAGACGGTGCTCCAGCACAAGAATCAATAATGCTGTCAAGAGGCATTTAGATGATACTTTTGTAGAGAGCATTGGTTCAAATGGAACTATTTTATGGCCTGCGCCAGAAGCCCAGACTTGACCCCACTCGATTTCTTTCTGTGGGGCACTTTGAAGGACCGTGTCTATGCGGAGAGGTCAAATAATATCGACCAAGTTAAAGAAAAAATATCCCAGGAGATCAGAGAGATGAACGAGGCAGGTGTCGTAGCTAACTACGAGCGAAGATTATTAAGAATGTATATAAGTATCTCTGTGTAGCACAAAATGAAAGCATTATAGAACACTTTCTATAATTTAATTTAATTCATAATAAAGTATTGCGTTCCATCCATAAATATGCCTTTTATTAAGAGGAAAATAACAGAAAAAATAAAATATAACTTATGGAAAATTTCCACAGCGGTATTAATTGGCTTTGTTCAATATAATATCATTGCCAGTAATTGTGAGAATATAACAACTATTAATGTAAACTCTTAAATCTCCATTAATTACATTGTTAACTTTTTTGAATTTTCCATGGCAATTCTGGTTTTGTCCTACCTTCAATAATTCAAAGGACGATTTTGTGCAAACTACTGTAGCAAACATATATAACATTATATTATACAGTGTCTGCCAGAAAGTTGGATACAAATGGGAATTTTCTTTATTTGAAGTTTCTCAAAAAAAATTATTCCTGATAAAAGTTGGTGCTTGTGCTTAAACTCAAAATCCACCAGCAAAAATTTTGAAATTTCGATTCGTATACAGGGAAGGTTGAAAAATATGAAAATTCCTCAAGAGTAAAGTACCCCTACTTTTAGAACTACATTAGAGTGGCACTAAGAAAAGTTGTTTGGAATCTCAAGACAATGTCAAATAAGAATTCACAGCGACCTACTCAAAAGAAAAAAAATTCACACTTTTTGCATTTTTTATTCATCCCGCTGTATAATTTTTATTGTTGAATTCTCATTTATTAAATAACTCTTAAATTGTTGCTCTATTAAAATATTTTTATGTTCCACAGATTAGATGCTATGTTATGTTTGAAATTGTAGAAGTATTTTACCTGGATACAAAAAAACGACAAACTTTGCAGAACTTTCACTTATTAAGTGTTCTTAAGATGCTAGTTAAATGTAAACAAAAATCATTGGTATCGTACTGTCATGCTCGAAGATGTGACTCAAAATACATATCTAACATTATGTATTATACAGCGTGATGAGTAAAAAATGCGCAAGTGTGATTTTTTTTTATTTTGAGTAGGTGGCTGTGAATTCATATTTGACATTGTCTTGAGATTACAAACAACTTTTCTTAGTGCCACTCTGATGTAGTTCCAAAAATAAGGGTACTTTACTCTTGAGGAATTTTCATATTTTTCAACCTACTCTGTATACGAATCGAAATTTCAAAATTTTTGCGGGTGGATTTTGAGTTCAAGCACAAGCACCAACTTTTATCAAGAATTTTTTTTTGAGAAACTTCAAATAAAGAAAATTCCCATTTGTATCCAACTTTCTGGCAGACACTGTATATCGTTGAAACCAGAAAAATGCCTAGATAGTGTTCCATTTAAAACACATTAGTTTGGTCTATATCTCCGAAATGCGACATTCATTTGTTTTTCTGAATACATACCTGAAATCCCAAGAAAATTTTAACAATTTCATATATACCTACATTTTTTTCTGTACAGTATGTCAAATGAAAGTCAAAATTTTAAAGAAATATGTGTAATAATAAGTTTTATACCCTGTACCATAATCAAATACTGAAAGATACAGAAAACTGACACGTGCGAGTAATATGTGTATCTACTAATAAAAGTACTGCACCCTGTGTCATTATCAGATATGTTTAAAACGTGCGAGTAATTTTAAAACATTCCATCTTTCTATATCACACCTAAGGCTGTTGCGTGAAACAACGATCTAAAAAGGGGGCACACCCCTTCCATTGTGGGTCAATCTAAGCGTAATAGAGGAAATGGCGTCCCACTTTTTTCGCCGGCTCGCATTTGGGGCAATAAAAGAGCCTTAGACCTCCCGCCATTTTGACAAGGACCGGTAAGTGAGGATCTGGCTCAATCGGGGAGCACAATACACCGCCTTAGAGGCCTTCCGCTTCTCTAAGAACACGGGGTATGTGAAAAGTTGGGAGGCTTTTATTTTATACGACTAAAGCAAGGGAAAAAATATTTTTTGCCCTTTCGGAAGAAATAAAATTGTTCATTCGACCCTTGATTTGTTCATATTATTTATTCCTAGGATTCCTTTATTGGGAGAATTGTTGAAATCAATGACATTTAAGCCTTTTAATTAATGTACCTAAGTTAGGAATAAGATTTTCTGTCCTTCGGAGAAAAAAAAATTGTAATATTCTTGTGGAAACGTATATCAAGGTATATTTTAGGTTATAAATATACTCAAGCTCAATGAGTTGGCCCCATATGATATTTAAAAAAAATGAACCTGGGTGGGGGTGTGGGAAGGTAATGGACAGTATTCAAGTTTTACAGATTAAAATTAATACCAACGCATTCACCAAAAGTCTAAAAAATCGATTTACAAACGTTTCAAATAATACAAACTTATGAGGCAATATCCCTCTTGGTTTTTTCTTTACCTCCTGGAGATTACATTTATACAAAGCCAATTGAAATCTGATTCTGCCAATAAGTAACGAACCCCAGGAAGGAGCGTGTTAGGGGGTTAACTTGGTTCCTACACAGGGCGATTCCCCGTTGATTCATCATCATCATAGCAACGATGACGCGACAAACGGAATTGTCTATGTGCTTCATATCAGGTGTAGTCTATGTAAACATGACACTTTCTTAATTTCCTGGAAAGTTCTTTGAACCCCCTCCAATAATCAGGATTACAGAGAGAATAAATCTTTTTGTGCGTGTGAAACAAAAATTGTTCTCAAGGTAGAACGCCGCACAGAAATTCCGAAACGGCCCCCCTGGTATAGATTTCCAGTTATAATGCCTCCTTCAGAAAGCTCCGAGGGACTTTCACCTTTAAATTTTCACAATTCAATTTGGGAGGCCTTCAGAGGCACAAACGGACTCCTCCGGCATGCAAAGTGACGCTCAAATTGAATTTTTCGTTTTGTTTACGCACAATTCGGTTACTTTTCGACTCCGCTTCGGCTGCTTTGGAAGTCAAACGCGGAGTTTAGGGGTCTAATGAAGTCCGAAGTTTCCCGAGAATTTAAGAGCGAGAATATAGAACATATATATGTAACTAGAACTAGAGATCAGCTTTTGCAAAAGGTAGGGGATCGCCTAGCTGGTTTGTAAGTAGTACCTTGCGTCGTTGCTGCTAACCACTAACACTAACTTGAAAATTCGTCAAAAGCGATGAGAAATATTATCGCAGGCCGCATCGGCTGACGCAGCCTAGTTGGCAGCGCTCTGATGTGAAGAAACCAACTGTTATAGTGAGTTTCCACATGCATGGATTTAGTGCTTATGTAACTCAAAAAATAACTTCAACAATTTGTTTTCTGAGCTTTCGGAGGATAAATCTTCATCTTTTCTCAAAGATCATGTCACGTGAAAGTGAAATGACAGATTCAATCTCAAAGTGAAATGACAGATTGAATCTGTCATTTCACTTTGACGTGACATGATCTTTGAGAAAGGAGGAAGATTTATTCTTCGAAAGCTCAGAAAACAAATTTGTTGAAGTTATTTTTTGAGCTACATAGGTACGTTCAAAGTTTAGTTCATTTACTGTTAAGAATTTAGATATTAATTTTCCAGTCAGCTTGAAAAAGTTGTCTTTTAACCAGTTTGGTGGCGAAAAACCCAATTAAAAATTCAATGGATCTGTTTGCGCCACAAATAAATTTTAGAAAATAATATTCAGACAAGACTATTTTATATATTATATATCTTGTCTTGCTTTGCAAGATAAGACAATAAGTCAAGACTGTTGCAATTTTTCAAGAAATCGTCCAAAAACCACTAGGTATCTGTAATTATAATTTCTGTAAAACTAAATAATTAATCTAGGTGACGATAATATTGATTTTTAAACAATGAGCATAAAATATAAACGGTTATTTAAGAATAATGACTGTGTCTACATACTAGTATACTATATAGTAAATACCCTAGTAAGTAATACTAATCCATGTTTCCGCATATGCATTACAGGTACTCAAAAAAGAAATTGAGAATTAAGGTATTACGCCACTTTCACGGCAGGAAATGCGTATAGGTACTTCCCGACTCCCGACAAACAAAATCGTTCTAATTTTAATTCTTGTAAATATATACTCTTTTTTATAAGTTTGCCGCTAAAATACTTAAATGACTACCTATAGACTAGCTGTTTCTCGGGACTATTGGACTGCCTAATGCTTTGTTTCGTTTCATATTAGTGTGGCATAGTGTAGATCGGGTCATTTCGGGAGTTTCGCTGTTTTTGTCCACACATATCGAAAGCCACAGACATCAAAATAACTTTAACAGAAAGGAAAGTCTTCGACTTAATAGATATTTCGAATTCAAAATCATGAGAACATTGAAACAAAATTGTTATTAAAATAGAAAAAAACGAAATACAAATAATAACAAAAAAATAACTACACTCTATTCAAACTAAATGCAAGTGGCGCGTAAACATTTACACGATGGAAGCACGTGAACAATTCTGAGAGCTAATACGAGGCAGGGCCGCATTAAGTAGGTACGATCTCTATGAATTTTATAATATAAAATATTAAAATAATATGGCTCAGTATTAAGAACTTTAAAAACAAACTTTTATGGCACACCTAGTCATCCACTTACCTGCAAATTTCTAGTATTAATACAAATCGTAGATCCAATAATTAATAAACAGCGAAAGAATTATATCGGAAAAAATAAAGCTGCACTCGCCCGCCGGGATAGACTTTATTGCCGACTAGCCAATAGCAAGCCGATCACGTGCGTATCACGCTCTAGCCATGCAACAACTTGTGTTTATGTTTCACTTGCGTTTAGTTTGAATAGAGTTCAGGTCAATAATTAAAAAAATAAATTATAGGCCCGATGAAACGTGGCTCTGCAGCGCTGCGTCAACTTGTCTCGACAAGCTTTGCTCGTAAAAAATAATGCAAGAGTCTTGCTAACAAGAGTCATGGTAGCAAGACTCTTGCTGCGATGACGTCACTAAACAAAAAATGCAGGAACAAGAAGTTGCCAAAGTCTTGCTTGCAAGACAAGATTTTTTCCGCAGCAAGAGTCGGGCAAGACAAGAAACAATTTAATTTCTTGTCTTGCTTTGCAATAATACCAGGTGCGGTTTAATATGGTTGAAAAAGTGTTTTGTCTCGTATTTTATTGCCGGAAGCGCCTGTTCTCGAGCTACCCTGGTAAAATATAAAAAAAAAACTCACTTGGAACACAGTGATATACCTACGAGCGCGATCTATTTCATAGCATTTACCACGCTCTGCTACTGGTAAAAATACCAGACTTATCAGCAGAAATCACCCGTATAAAATTAAAATGTTTTATGCTGTTCCAAGTCACTTTAGAAATACTATACCTATGTATCTAAAATCCCCAAAGTTGTAAAACTGCTGTCATAAGCGAAATTCCGTTAAGAATTTCGGGCAGAGCTTCGAGTCCTCGATTCGCTCTCTAAAATCGCTTTACTTTCTACGTCCGTGGGTCCCAGTTGGAAGGGGAAGGGGCGTTTCGGGGGTCCCGGTAACCCCTCAAAATGTGCCCCCTTGATGGATGCGTTCCTGACCTCTCCATCAGGGGGTTACAAGATTTATTAAATCAACCGTTTGTCACACGCGCCGTTTCGCTCGTAGGGACCCCGAATATATTGTTTTCTGGCGATAAGCCGGCCCGGCGAACACGATTTTCGAATCCGACCGCTCATATTTAATTTATGAATTATGCGAGTTTAAATCGGACACGGAAATAGTCTTGGGACACCTATTCTAGTGAGGGATTTTTAGGGCATAGGTGACTTGGCAACTAAATGCAGGCTAGAATAGAATCAATAGTTTCACGAATGAGATGTACTTACCGGCATTTTTTGAATGCTCGGAACGCTGTCTCATTAGATTGACGTCACTGCCTGAATCCCGAGGCCAACGATAAAGACAGGCCACGGCGCTAACGCATAATCGCGTATTCACGTTACCAACTTAGTCCAATATAATAAAGGGCATTTTTGGAGATAAAGTTAAATTAACGATTTCGAAAAATACGTTTTTAAAACAATTTATTTTGACAGTTACAGCAGGGCAGCGATTCACGCTACAAGACAAGACTAGATATACATGGAGCAGAGCTCATATTTATAAGTATACAAAAAGCAAGCTTAGCCTACACGTGCCCGCGCACTCAGCACTTTGTCCGCACTTTTACACAAACGGGATCATTGTTCATACGACCATAACTCCTCCACCCTTAGAGGAAAATATCAACCTGGAGGGTTGTTTTTCCGTTTCTTCTTTCTTCTCCACCATTTCGAACTTAACTTGTCTTTTCTTCTTCATACATCTTCTCTGGTATATCTTCCATATTATATATGCAGTAATTAATAATAAAATAATGATAATACTAGTGGCAAATCCATAGCTCAAGGTGTGAATTTTCTGAATGTCGGGAACTTGCAGAAGTGTAGACTTTTCTTGTAATTTATGAATATCTTCCAAATTAATTGTTTGTAGTTGAAGAGGTTTCGCTCGTAGATAATTAAAGTTGACTTCGTTGACTTGGATTTCGGGTAAATTAAATGGTTTTCCTTTAATTTCCTCTTTTTTATTAATAAATTGGAAATCTTTGACTTTGATTTCACAATTTTCTGGTAGATGGATCAAATTTGGTTCGTTAATAATTTTGATTTCTTCTTTGTTCTGACATTTTGTTGAAATTTTTAATGTTTCCTCGGCGGGAATGGCGATGACATATTCGCTGTTGACTGCTTGTATTATTGGGTTAATTAAGTTGATTGATAAACCATGACAAAATTTTCCTTCGGCTTCTTTTATCATGGAGATGATACATTCATTTGAGTGAGGTGTGAGTAAATTTTGACAAATGTAGAAATGTTCTATCTTCGGGCATTCTTCATTCTCGAATTGTTGTTGGTTTGAGCCAAGTACAAGGTAGGGATGACTCGGGATAATAATTGAATTTTTTATAGGAATTGGGAATAATCGATAAGTTTGGAAATTTTCGTGTAAGAAAATTGGAAAGTGGATTGCAAATATAATTTTGTCATTTAAAATTGCTATTTGACCTATGTTCATATTTTGGTTTCTTAAATATTCAATATTATTATACCGCTCTGTAAACTGTAGGGCTATCCCAGCGCCTAACTTAAAATCTTCTGATACACAGTGAGCTAAAGAATATGTTTCAGGCATTTCAAATAAATCCTTCCTAACTTCTATAATTTTATCGCTATTATTATCGGTATTTTTCCTAAATTCTTGATATTCTGAGTCGATATCATGAAATAGAAAATTATTAATGTTATTATCACTCTTTAATTGAATTCTAGATAGTGAATCAGCGTTAGTGTTTGTTTTTCCTGTTTTGTACTTAATTTCGTAATCGTATTCTTCGAGCTTCAGTCTAGAGTCAACTAAACGTGAATTTAGTTTTTCGAGATTTGGTTTTAATTTTGTTGTTGGAAAACTAGTTCGATGGAGACTGAAATTTTTGTTTTTAATTTTTACTCTTTTCTTTATCTTTACCTTCTTTTTATTTTTTTGTAAGATAATTTTCCTATTTCTATAGCTTATAGGAACTTTAAACCTGAAATTTTGATTTTTATTTTCACTTAAATTAGTAGAAAATATTGGAAACATTGCATGTACATAACTATGGGAATTATTATTAATAAAAACTTCTTTATTATCTATATCATAATTATGAACTTCATTAACTTCATTAATAACTTCATTTGTAAGATTATTATCATCGCTATAAACTTCATTATTATTGCAACTTAAAACTTCGTTATTTTCTCTTATAACATCTTCATTATTTATCTCAACTTTATTTTTATTCTTCTTCTTAACTTATTTTTCCTAACTTTATTTTTATTTCTTTTAACTTTATTAGTTCCTTCTGTAAAAACACCATTTATTTCACAAGTTTTATAAAATATATCGTCATTAACATTATCATTATCATTCATATCATCAGAACCATCGTCGTTATTTAAAACAATGTCTGTTGTTTCTGGATAATAAAGATTTCCTATGTTGCACTCGGGAACAATAGCGCTATTATTAAATGTATTTACCGGGATTCTAGCTGAGAGTGTATTAATCGAAATGGTGTGACAATCTTCTTTTGTGTCACGATAAAAGAATGGGATATTGGTTACATTATTTGTTAAAAATTGTCTGTCGAGGTCAATAATAAATTTTAACTTCCTCATTTCACGTAGTCCTAAAATTCCATCGAAAAATTCATGAAAATCAAAAAGTGTACATATAAACATTTGATCTGGTTTAAAAATATCAGGAGCTGGTATATTCGCTCTAAATTGAACTTCGGTTTGGCCTAAACTAGTTCGAATTCTTGTTGGACAGGTATAAATGAAATTTGGGTAATATTTTTCAACAATAGAAGGTCGTAAAAGGGATTGAAAACAACCAGTGTCAACTAGTAATTTTAAAGGGGGATTTTCTACAATAATATAGGGTAAACTATTGCAGATTTCAGTGTGGATTTCAATAATTTCGGGTTCTATTTCTTCCGTTTCGGGGACAAGCTGACTTGCTGAAAATTTCCGGGACTTATATCATTTTTGTTTTGAATTTGAACTTCATTCTGAGAGGGGACCAAGTCATACGCATTGCGCATTGACTGGCTTCCATTATTAGCATTTTCGCTATTAATCTGATATAACTCTTCGGTTATAGTATTTTGTGGCTGAAAATTATTTCTCGGGAAATTATTTTGTCTAGCAGAGAAACTCCTATGAACATTAGAGGGTACTCTAGAATTTGTAGACATAGCTTCGTGATTTCTAGGATTAAAAGCATTATTATTTCTACTGGTTTGGGAATTAGTTTGCATAGGCTCGTATTGCCTTTGTATGTTTTGTCCAGTAGGTCTGAAAACATTACGAGGTGGACCAAAAACTTGTCTGTTGGTAGGGAAACGTCTTTGTTGGTTATTATAATTTGGTTGTACATTAATAGGTTGACTTGGGAAAACTGGTCTAGAAGAATAATTTTGGTTTTGGAAATTGTTCCTAGGTTGATGGTTGTATCCTTGATAATTATTCCTTGGGAAGTTATTTTGGAAATTAGGGCGAGAAAAGTTGTTTTGGTAATTATTTTGGTAAGAGTTCTGTCTGTTCGTCCGTGGGTTATTTTGTGGTGAGTTAGAAAAATTACTTTGTGGACCATTCCTAAAAATATTATGAGTGTAATTGAAATTTTCTTCCTGTATAATTAAATTCATAGCATCTTCTAGGGATGCGGGTTCCTTCAAACGAATTATCGTCTGTAAGGGACCTGATAAACCTCTAACAAATGTTCGTAGACATAATTCATCATACTGCCTACCATAAATATCTTTAGCAGCTTAGTTTAAGTAAATATCAGAATTTACCTTTTGTCTTAAGTTACTACGCATGACTTGTAAACGTTTTGCAAAATCTAAAGGTGATTCGTTTTTAAAGGGTCTAGCTGTAAATACGTCTTGCTCTAGGCACTCTAGATTCCTACGATCGATAAAGCTTTGTGTTAACGCGTCTTTTATCTTTTGCCAAGTGTCCAATTCGTTACGACAGCCTATCAATAATTCGGCACGTCCAGTCAATTTCATCTGGACTGCTCTAATTAAATAGTTTTGCAAAAATTCGTCATTAATTCCTCTATATGTTTCGAAAAGATAATCGCAAGAAGAAATAAATTTGGGCAAAGAAGTCGCATTGCCATCGAATTCAGAGATCGTTTCAACATACATCTTAAGCATTGGCAGGTCAATTTTTTCGTTCGCCATTGCGATTATTATTTGATCACTTTCCTTATTAATAACTTGGGTAACCTCGGTTTACTTTGTTCCTCAAAGCTTAAATTATTTGTGAATAAACTTGAAAGACTCTCTATATCAATAGAAATATCGCTCTCGCTCATCAAATGAGATCAAAGATTCAAAACTCAAAAATATGTTATAAAAATCAAAAATATCTCAAAATATCTTAAAAATAAAGGGAAATAGGGTAAAATGGGAACCAAAGGAGTACTCAACTCTTACCAAATCGATGGTCGCAGGCCAAGGTCCTCTGGTGAGCAATGTCTTGTTGTAGCTGCTGGTCGTGCTGTCTGCCGGGAGTTGGGTTGATCCAGGGGCTGCCTCTCTGCGATGCCTCGAAGATCAGGGTTGTTGGACGACGTCTTCAAGATAAAAATCTTTCAGCTTCTCGCGACGCGGTAGAATGCGGTTCCGATACCGTGGGGATTCCAAACTTACGCACGAACGCGGAAACTGGACGCACGTCCTACCGACTGCGCCAGTTAAATTAACGATTTCGAAAAATACGTTTTTAAAACAATTTATTTTGACAGTTACAGCAGGGCAGCGATTCACGCTACAAGACAAGACAAGACTAGATATACATGGAGCAGAGCTCATATTTATAAGTATACAAAAAGCAAGCTTAGCCTACACGTGCCCGCGCACTCAGCACTTTGTCCGCACTTTTACACAAACGGGATCATTGTTCATACGGCCATAACTATAAGTAGAAAAAACAAATTGCATAACAATTTGGAGAGTTTTCTTTCATCTATTACATTATTGGTTTTGTGCATCCAAGCTTTCTCTAATTGTTTTTTCAAAATTTTCAACTTGCCTCAGCTATTTTAGGCTGAGAGTTAAACGGCACTGCACTCACAATATTTTGGCACATTCACAAAAATTGTTGGGACATCACTTTCCTTTAGCTTAGGTGATATTCTCTATAGGTATTTTCCTCCACAACACATTTGTCCACTTTAATTGTTTCACTTTCTTGAAAATGTGTTAGCCACACATACTTAAGGGTTTTTTAGAAATTAAATCTCAGTTGGGATTTGGCGAATCCATTTTTGGCGGAAATTTTCATCCCGAGGCAAAACAAATGTTTGTTATGACGACACATCCTTCCTGGCTTTTGTAATATGTATAAATATAATATAAACATACCCAATATTTGGTATTTAGGTTATTTTTTACGAAATAAAAATGAAAACTAACCTCAGTAGGTATACTGTAAATATTGACGAGGTCTCAGTTGATCGGCAGCGTGAAAGACCGAATAGAAACTGTATCAGGGCGTGGGTCGACAACGAAAATCCTCGAGTACGTTCCAACACTGATTTATTTCGCACAAGGTGAATGGTGAATACAATAAATACATAAATACACGAACGTGGTCAACGGGAACGGCTTCCAGCCACCCGGACCGTCTGAACTCGCGGATGTCCCGTAAGCAGTTCACTCCTCTGTGTCTCAGGCTCCACGGTCCAATACTAATACTGTCCCATGTCCATAATAGTCCATTCCCTATTCTGTGGTTCGGGGGAGAATTACCCTTACAGCGCTCACGAGTCGCGTCGCGTTGGTGCGAGCGGCACCAATACTCCTTCTAATCCTTCTTCTTTAAACTTCTGCAGGATGGATTTTCCACGACGCCATAATATGCTTATCGAGGGTGTGAACATTTCTTAGACCCATATGCTGAGTATCCAAATCGCTCTCCGAACCGTGAGGTGCAGATCCAAGAGCACACAATGTACTTTAAATTGATTCTAGGCTCCGGATTACTCCATTTCCCTCCGAAGAAAATAAAAAGAAACCGAAGCGAACCGTTCCCCCTGCGAGTGGATTTGATTAAAGGCATCAGATACGTCGATTTGGAGTCCCTGATCCGGCGATAAGTCGAGTCCGCGCCGCGCCGATAACGTATTCGGGAGAGGTTACTTCCCTCATTTACATTTAAAGTGAGATCCGGGGTTTTCTTTTCATTTTATTGCGCTTATATGCGCGGGCTCTACGAGGTCTGCCACAATGTTGCAGGCGGTGCAGTAAAACGGAAAGAAGCACGCAGATTATCGGTGTATTACGATGGTAAATAATAAAATTTGGAGGTATTCACCTAAGCTTCCCATATATGCAGTTTTGGTATGGGTAATTTTTATAGTAGCGAAGAAATAATAGGGTAAAGTATTCCATTCCATTCCATTCCATTCCATTCCATTCCATTCCATTCCATTCCATTCCATTCCATTCCATTCCATTCCATTCCATTCCATTCCATTCCATTCCATTCCATTCCATTCCATTCCATTCCATTCCATTCCATTCCATTCCATTCCATTCCATTCCATTCCATTCCATTCCATTCCATTCCATTCCATTCCATTCCATTCCATTCCATTCCATTCCATTCCATTCCATTCCATTCCATTCCATTCCATTCCATTCCATTCCATTCCATTCCATTCCATTCCATTCCATTCCATTCCATTCCATTCCATTCCATTCCATTCCATTCCATTCCATTCCATTCCATTCCATCCCATCCCATCCCATCCCATCCCATCCCATCCCATCCCATCCCATCCCATCCCATCCCATCCCATCCCATCCCATTCCATTCCATTCCATTCCATTCCATTCCATTACATTACATTACATTACATTATATTGCAATAGCATTACAATAGCGAACCACTACGGTTTTGAGTTTGAGCAAAGTTACAGTGTAAAATTCCATCCATGTATCTAAGAAAGCACTGATCTTCTAAGGTAGGAACATTCTTGCAAGTATCACTCAAAAGGCCATTGTTTGGAGCATATTTGAGAGAACCAAGTGTGACAAGAAAGAAGTTCATTACATGATCCAGTACATATACATATTATAGTGGAAAGTGTGGTTGTAGTGCAAATGCGTATAGGGGGAGTTTGGCGAAGAAGAAGAAAAAAGTTAGTCTTTATTTTTGTTTTGGAAATACTGTAGGTGTATGTTCGAGTTGGGGAACTAGTGGTTCGAATTAGGTAGCCGGATCCCTTATATATGGGACCACGGGCGTAGCCAGGATTTAGTTTTGGGGGGGGGGGTTTAGTTTGAGAAGTAAATAAAACAACAAAAATATACTTACATGAAATTTAATATCTATATATTCATCCGAAAAACTACGACATATTTATAAAGTTCTTAACTTTAAATGAAATGGATAAATTAATTTCGTTCCTCTGCGCTAAATCTAAAACCATTAAAGAAGAAATCTTCGGCTTTTTCTTTTAAATATGTTCATTAGAGTCAAACCATTAAGTCTGTTTTCACTTGTAGTGTTTCGTAAATAGTTTTTCAGTCTCCTTAGGCTCGAGAAAGACCTTTCTGGGGTAGCAGTGGATACAGGAATGGTAGCCAAGATTTGCAGTAATGTGTAAATATTAGGATAAAGGTTTTTATCGCAAATATCTAGGCATTCCAAACTAGATTTCGGGGTAGGCAGTCTTCTTATCAGCATGCAAGGTAGCTGAAGCTTTGATAGCTAAATCCAAATTTGTTTCTTTATTAGAAACCCCTTGACCTTCACTACACCACTTTTTCCAGTAGTCCATACCTTTAAGTTTATCACCCTCCCTTTTTTTCCCCTCCATTTTTCGACAGTAATAATGATTCACGTATCTATCCTTAACAAGGTCATCGAATAACAGCGCACTAAAATTACTCACTTACACTTAATTCTCTTCACTATTCGTTCACCACTTTTCACTTTTATTCGCTTCGAGTTCGCATGGAACAATACTGCCGTAAGCGCGGTCACGCGCCGCGGCGCCGCTTATATAGCAGCCCAGTAGCCGTCCAGAAACTTCCACGAACTTCCACAAAGTCCCGCTCATTTCGACCGAGGGGCGTGGCGAATAATCTAGAAACAACGCAAAGTGTCCCTACAATACAAAATAGTTCTGCTGCAACTGCGTCTGCCTCTCGTCAAAAGATGGCGCTAGGCGCTACTATTACTACATATATTCAAACGTAATAATAATTTAACTCTTCACTCCTCGTATTTTTTCGGTATAATATTAGGTAATATTTTGCTTATTTCGGGGAGGGTTTGAACCCCCGAAACCCCCCCCTTGGCTACGCCCGTGTATGGGACCCTTCCAAAAACATATAGCTCCAAAGATATTGGGTTACAGGAGACCATAAGGAAGCAGCAGATGATTCACAAAAGTGTACCTCATTAAAATTTTGACGAATAACATTCGAAATATTTAGAATCCTAATATTTTACAAACCTATACAGACATTTTTCTGAAAAATTGTTCAATCCGGGCTATTATTTACCCTAATCATTTGGAAAGTTCAGCAAGGATATTTTAAATTTGAGGCTGTTTAAGAAACAACGTTAAAAAATATACATTTCAATTTTTTTCATAGGACATTATCGGTTACAAATATGTGTGATAGTGAGGGACGAATTGAGAATTATGCGAAAGAAAAAATAACATCATTATTTGCTCAGCTACAAAAAATAAAAAGAGTGGCGTCCTATTCAAACAGTAACTTAAAGTTTGCGTTAAAGCATGCGTCTACAAAACCGTTTGTCAGTTGTCCAAATCCCGCACGATGCACAACTTTTTTTATTTTCATTATTGATACATTCTGCCTTTAAACAATTTCCTCTTTCAAAAAAGTGCACTTATGCATTTAGAATGTGTACAGGGTGTTCACTTTTAAGTGGACACAAATCAATAAAAAATTGATTTGTTAAGATATTTTCAAAAAAAATTTTTTGATACAAAGGTCTTCAAAATGCGCAACTTTCTACGTGAACACATTTGTCAAATTGCAATTCCGGGGCCGGCTAAGATTTTTTTTTAAACCCCGATTTTCACAAAATTTATTTAGGCATTTTTTTATTTAAAATCTGACCATACAGCGTTAATAAGGACCCTCTAAAACCCTCAAGTCCAAAATTTGAACTAAAAATATACAGGGAGTTCGGTTTTACAGCGCTTTAAAGTTGCGCAAAGTAGTGATTTCGAGGGCCCCTGGAGAGTCAAGCGTGCCATGGAATGATTTTAAAACCATTGAAGAATTAACAGGACCACCCAAAGTATTGATGGACGAGACTGCAAGAAAAAATAATACAGGATGTTTTTCTCTACCGCTGCTGAAAGTTCAGACTTTTCTCGAATTTTATTCTGATCAAGTTTGCCATGCTATTTGAAACAAATAAACGAGCAACAACAAAAAATAATTGAAGCTTGCGATCCCGTAACAATAGATGAGTTAAGACGAGTTGTTTCTAATAACAAAAAACGTCTTGAAAAAGGTATTTCGTTAGAAGGCGGTTATGTTGAAAAAAGCCCGATAGTTTAAGATCTAAATATTTTGTTTGTTATTTTATTGTTAAGATTAAATAAATTTTGTTATTAGTAACTTTGTTTCAAAAAGCACGGCAAACTTGATCAAAATAAAATTCGAAAAAAGTCTGAACTTTCAGCAGCGGTAGAGAAAAACATCCTGTATTATTTTTTCTTGCAGTCTCGTCCATCAATACTTTGGGTGGTCCTGTTAATTCTTAAATTGTTTTAAAATCATTCCATGGCACGCTTGACTCTCCAGGGGCCCTCGAAAACACTACTTTGCGCAACTTTAAGGCGCTGTAAAACCGAACTCCCTGTATATTTTTAGTTCAAATTTTGAACTTGAGGGTTTTAGAGGGTCCTTATTAACGCTGTATGGTCAGATTTTAAATAAAAAAATGCCTAAATAAATTTTGTGAAAATCGGGGTTTAAAAAAAATCTTAGCCGGCCCCGGAATTGCAATTTGACAAATGTGTTCACGTAGAAAGTTGCGCATTTTGAAGACCTTTGTACCAAAAAATTTTTTTTGAAAATATCCCAACAAATCAATTTTTTATTGATTTGTGTCCACTTAAAAGTGAACACCATGTATATAGCAATATTTCCCGTAGTATCGCCACAAAACGAAAAACTGTATTGAAAATTAAAACACATACTTATTTTTATTATTATGAGTGGTCGTAGAAAATTTTTTTTATGAAGCTCGTGCACATTTACGGCTCCCAACGTAATTCTCATACTTCTGACTTAATACCTATATTAAATGCTCGTTGCAAAATGCAAAATATACTATATGAAACTGAAACAAAAAATATCTACCTAATAATATTTAAATAACCTCAGTTCATGAAAATGTATTAATTTTTCAATTTACAACAAAGTTAACATTTATTTCTTTGTTACAGGTGTTCCACTTCATTGAAAAAACAGTTTTAAAACGGTACGTATCCAGGCAATAAAATATAAAGACTAATTAGGATTTATTAAAATGTAAAAAAAGGCGTCCAATTATGAAATTCAATCCATGTGTACAAAATTCGTGTTGATGGCAGGTTTCTCCCGCGTCTGCACACATTTATTCTGTATTATTTATGGGCCCAATTAAAAATATTTTTGCGCGAGCTATGTGCAGCGCAATAATAATAAAAATGTATGCGTTTATTTTCGATAATTAAACTGGCGTCCGAAACTAACACAAACGTTCATTCGAAATTTGTATCCGTGATAAAAATTTACGACGTTAAAAAATATATGGGATATTATCAGAACGTAAAAGTTACACAAAATGTCCATTCCTATAATTTCTATCACCGCCATTATCGACATTGTATAGGTACATACATAATGTTTTGAAAAAAGGTGCCATACGTCATTATATTGTGGTACATATACATATAAAATGTCAAAATTGTAGAAGACATATAACCAAAATTCGGTTTTATAAAATCACTTGTATCGCTTTTATCTTGAAGATTTTTAAAGTTTTTAATAACATCCATGAAATATTGTTTCCCATAATTTTAAAACATGAAGAGAGGTTTTGCAGCTCCCGCGGGGACACATTATTCCTAATTAATACACTATTTTTTGCGATCGTTGCAATTCAATATTGATAAAATCTATTCCCGTATTTTGAGATAATTAAAGCCCTGTCCAAAACTAAAACAAACGCCAATTCGCAATTTACGTCCAGGATGTAATTTTAAATGGCGTATATAAACCAGGGCCATGAATATAGTTTTTTATTTCAAAAATCTACCGTTGAAACTGTAATTAGGTTTTTTTTGTGAACTGCCGCTAGATAATCACTTATACTTTAAAGTTCATAGCAACAATATGACGGCGTTAGGTTTCTTAGATCAACAGAATATAGGATAAGTTGGAAATACCACCGTGTAAACTATTTTCTAAGGTGTTATATTGATTCGTGTAGGCATTTTTAAAAGTCTTTAGGTAAGTAGATACGGAATGTTAGATAACATGAATGAGGAAAACTAAAAAGAAGGTAGGTATTACCTCTAGATACACTCTATTCAAAATAAATGCAAGTGGCGCGTAAACATTTACACGATGGAAGCACGTGAACAATTCTGAGGGCTAAAACGAGTCAGGGCCGCATTAAGGACAATCTCTATGAATTTTGTAATATAAAATATTAAAATAATATGCGTCAGTTAAAGAACTTTAAAAACACACTTTTATGGCACACCTTGTCATTCACCTACATGCAAATTTCTACTATTAATACAAATCGTAGCTCCAGCAATTAATAAACAGCGAAATAATTATATCGGAAAAAATAAAGGTTCACTTGCAACTCAATACACCTCTGTAAGAAACACCGACTCGCTGCACTCGCCCGCCGGGTCAGACTTTATTGCCGGCTAGCCAATAGCAAGCCGATCACGTGCATATCCCGCTCTAGCCATGCAACGACTTGTGTTTAGTTTTAATAGAGTTTAGAGCATTCTAAAGCCGGTACTGCATGTTTTTCTGCCTTCGATCGGCCTTGGTTCGAATCGAGGTAAAGGCAGACCGCATGCACATTTTTTTCTTTTTTCTTTATAGAAAAACACAGCTCACGGTATTGCTCCTTAATAGTGTTATATGTGTGATTTGCTAATTGTTCTACATTCACTGGGTTTTCCTTAGTACTTGAGCAAATGCTGCCCTAGTTCTATCGGGAAAAGTCAGGCCTAGCGGAAAATGGCAACGAATTGCAATTGCCCACCTCCCCCGCACAAGCATTCATTTTGCTTCTGACGTACTTCTAGTTTGGATTATTGCGTGGGTGAGTGAGAATTATTATTTTTAAATCTCTCCCGGGTCTTTGTTAGGCAAATGACTCTCAAACACAGGAATGTGTATTTTTAACACACAGTAAGTAATTTTTACAATCATAAATTCTTACAGTCATCACTGAATAGTTACGGTATAATGTTACGTTATAAGGACTGCAATGTGTAAATTGATTTTTGTTAAGCTAATAAATTGAAGAAAATATACCTTGTTGGGACATACTTATATTTTCCTTTACGCTTAATACTTTTTTAAATTTAGCCTTATCTGTTTTCTACACGTGAAGATATAATGAAGGCTGTCTTTTGGATGGAGATTTACATTTACATTTACAGAGCCATTTGAACTCAGGCAGGTTTGTAATATAGCAGCGTACTTTCCTAAGCAAGTAAATACACACATCAAAAGAAT
This sequence comes from Pseudeuparius sepicola, assembly GCA_963920635.1. NCBI lineage: Eukaryota > Metazoa > Arthropoda > Insecta > Coleoptera > Anthribidae > Pseudeuparius > Pseudeuparius sepicola. Next base: position 9,890,476 of record OY987300.1, on the reverse strand, counting down.
CTAAGGGACAAATACAAAAATGCGCATATTTACTTAATTTTTCATTTTTCGTATTTAAATACTTATTTAAAAAAATTAGTACGATTCTGAGCACTTCTAGCACCTGATAGTACAAACGTATTAATGTTTTTTACATCTAAAAAACTATTGCAGAATGTTTTAAAATTCAAACGAAAAATCTTTTTAATTTAATAGGTATTTGTCACTCAGTGCTGGGCAAGTTTGGTTTGATTTTTAAAATTTTATGATGAATAGACATCATTTGGAACTTGAAACGATGTTAAGTACTATTGGCATGTTGGAGGCTGGAATTTCACAAAGGGATGTCGCAGAAACTCTTAACACATCCAAGAGTGTTATTAATCGTTTATGGATAAGATATCAAGAAACAGGAGACATCAGAGAACGGCATACAGGCCGTACAAGGGTAACTATCCGAATTCAGAGTAGATTTCCAAGATTGCTAACCTTGCGAGAGCGCAGTATCACTGCGTCGCAATTGGTTATTCAGCTGCACAATACACACAATGTACAGGTTAGTGACCAAACTGTCCAAAACAGGTTCCACGAAGATCATCTTAATGACCGCCGGCCTGTAAAGGTTCCAGCATTATCACGAGGAAATCGCACAACCAGTTTACAGCGGATACAAGAACATTTAAATTGGCACCAGCAGGAATGGACTCCAATTTCCTTTTCTGGTGAGCCCCGACTTGGACTTTGGTCAAATTCAAGGAGGCATCGCGTGTGGAGTTCTACTGGGAAATGCAGAACGCCTTGCAGCTGTTCGAGCGGTTCACACCTTTCGAGGAGGTATACGATCATGGTATGGGGCAATATCAACACTGGCGGAAGAACTAATCTCGTATCATTGTAGGGGTACCTGAATTCCAATAATTATTATCAAAACATGATTCTTCGGCCTGTTGTTGTTCCATATGCTGAGAGAATTGGACCAAAATTTCAACTAATGAACGACAATGCGCGTCCTCATGCGGCAAGTGTCGTGCGTGAATTTCTGCAGGACAATGTCATTAATGTTTTTCCATGGCCTTCTCACTCCTCTGACTTTAATCCCATCTAGCACTTATGAGATATGCTCGGACGAAGACCTTTGGTGCAAAATATTGTGTTTCAAACTGACCAACAACTATTCGAGTGCCTTCCGAATGAATAGAACATCATCGATCAACATTAACAGTCGTGGTGGTAATCCTCTGTCTTAATTATTATTTAATGTTGCTTTATTGTGGTTAATTATGTGTTGCAAAAACATGCATAATTTTATATGTAAATTTTCTTAATACCTTTGTGAATTTTGACACATATAACTCTGTTTAGAATTCAGCTATAATATAAAAATAAAAAAAATATATAAAAAACTTGTGTTTTACTTCATAATTTTTGTCCTTGTCCCTTAGATTCTTTTGATGTGTGTATAATGTTTGTCTTTAAATATAAAAATAATTTGTTTGATGTTTTGTTATGTTTTCGGTAATATAAGTGAAATAATATGTGTTTAGATAGGTGTTTAGTAGTTCTCCAAGCAGATATTGCTTAAGAAAGTGTTTTATTTTTATTAATTTTATTTTAAAATTAGTGTAAAGAAACTGAAGTTATATGGAAATACTATATAGAATTAAATAATTATATAAGAATTGGAGTAGGGCATATGGAGGAACCCTTTGTTTTTCTTTATTTTCCACATAGATTACCATTATATTACTTTATTGCATCCATTGCGGTTTTCATCAATCCAAAGCCATAGACAGGAGTTTCGGGGACAGCCTTCTGCTTTTAATGGGTGTACCTACCTACTTCATCGCATTAATTATGCATAACAAAATTAAATTAATATCTGTGCAACTCCTCAGAACTTCGCTACAGTGTTACCGTATAGTTTGGAAAACTTCGTTGGGAAGAAAGTTGGGAGAACTTGAACCCCGCTAAAAGCCGACTTTCCTCTATTTGCGTTTTTGCCACTCTGTAATTTGTAACACGATATTATTACGGCGCCGCCAACTAAAATGTTGAATTACAGTTTTACGCGAGGTGCTCCGACAATTTCAAACACACAAAAACGGTTTTATGCGTTTTTATTTTATGTTTTAAATTTGTGGAAATTGAACAGTTTCGTTGGTATATTCATAGGTACATATACAAAAAAAATATATTGCAATGCTTTCAATAACATAACGACATTCCATTTGAAGCGGGCTCTATTTATTTGATTTTGACGTTTTTGTGTTTATAAATACCTTTCTATCATATTATCTGGGAAAAATTCCATGATAAAAGCTTTCTAAAATATTTATTAATTCGGCTAATGTCCATAGAGTATTTTATGGCAGGTTGGGATGAGATGCTGAGAGCCTCAACAAGGGGGTATTTTTAAGCATCTCAGATTTTTGAGAAAAATTAATTTTTATTATCCTTTTTGCAAAATTATGTGTTATTACCTCAATCCAATAAAAAAATAAATGAACTGGAAAGCACATGGTATTCCCGGAAATTCCTGGTATTCCACTCCACTTGGCAACACTGCGGCACGGATACAAGTGTGGCGGAGACGCAACCGTTACTAATATTATAAAACGTGAAGCGTTGATTGTTCATCGACGCTTGAAGCCACGTTAAAAAGTTGCGAGAACTTTCCTGTTTCAATTCAGAAACCCTTATGTGTCCTAAATCAACCGATTTATAACTGTGTTCTTATGGTTACTCAGGTTTCTTCTCAAGCGCCTTCGAACACTCTTATAACACTTTTTCTATTGGTAGTTAATGGGCATGTCTTACAACATATTACTTATCTCTCCATTGTGGCATTAAGTAATTTCATCTTTATGGATTGAAATGAATTATAGACGAAACATGTAAAATAAACTTTCAGTTAATTTTCTTTTATGAACTTAAACCTAACCTATAACAGTAAAAAGCCGAAAATGCAGCTTTGGTAATACATTTCACTATAGGTTTTATGACGTATTCCACAACAGTTATAAAAATGTGGTTGCTGAAAGGTATACATAGTACCTAATAACTTTAAGTAACTCTAATCACCAATTTTAGTGACACCTGTAAAACTCAGAGTTCGAGCGATACTTTGATAAAACTAAACGCAAATTTTGCAACTATTGATAATACAAGGCTTTTTAACAAACGTTTATTTGAGTAAACGAGTTACAAGGAGTACGGCTTTAATCTGACGTCGCGAATGCTATAAAAAGTTTTTATAAATTCGTTTATGGTGATGTGGCAGCTGTTCTTGCACTTCTTCTTTTGATGTATCAGCAACTTCTATGTACATAACTAGTAGCACAGGCACGTGCATATTGGGTAAAAACTAATATTACGAAACATTATTAATAATTATTGTGATTAGGTATGATGTGTGGTTTAGTGTTTTAGGAGCAAAATCTCATTTAAAATTGTGCAAACGCAAAAACCTGGCAAAAATACTTCTACTTTATTAGTTTTACAGAGTGCATGGACAAATTGCAGAAAGCATGGAACTCAGACGGAAATATCAGTAATAAGGCGAAATGATAGGGAAGATATAAGTGACGTAAAATGAATATCAATAATTATGCAACACTTGTTTTGTGCTTCACAGCTTTATTTACTTGTTGTTATTTTGTTGCACCTACTGTATAAGTTTTTGAATTTATGTGATTTATAATAAAACTACGATATAGTTAGAATCTATAAATATAACCTCATATTATGGGAAATGCGTAGATCGAAATCATTTTTTGCAGTTGCATATGGGATTTGATATTACTTGAGGTTTGAATATTTTCTAAAATTTATTTGTGGCGTAAACAGATCCATTGAATTTTAATTGTGTTTTTCGTTTTTGGCGAAAAACCCAATTAAAATTCAATGGATTACTTGCGGTTTTTTAATGAATTTGAGAAGATCATTAATAGCTCTTAAAACATATATCCGTCTCTTAATTGAGGTGTTTATAAAGTAGTTTCCAAGATCATAATATAACTCGGTTATAAAACTTTTGGTAAGAGGAACCAGAGGTTTTATTTAAAACGTTACAAACAATAGATCATGACCTTACTATAAACCTATCAGTAACCGGTCATCTATATGACACTTATAAGACCTTAGAAACCTTTAGTTCCTTTTATTACTGTTAAATAGCTGTTATGAAACTAACGGTTACTAAAGGTAATCGAAAATGTTATTGCAATCGCAATGTAAAAATAGGACAGAAGTTTCAGGAAGGGTTAAAGGAATATTTAGTAAATCTGACTGTTTTATCTTTATTTACTTCTATAAAGAGAAACATAGATTTATGATGAGATAAGATTTACCTACCAAAACTATGAGTTTTTTAAATTACGCATTTCATTTATTTTTGCGTGTTCCCAGTAATGTGGGTCACTTCAATTAACATCGATACTGCTTTCTAGATAAAATTTCTGACAAATAAAGAGCCAAACGTGAAAAAATATTGTGTGATGTCAACATTTTACAACTATGGGGCGAAATTCTCTACATCCTCACAATTAAAAAAAAGAATCCCCGAAAGCTGCACTTAATATTTACTCTGGACCGGGATTTGGGCGCCCGCATCCGCTCGGTCTGGTCCCTCGGAAGTGGTCGGTTCTTTTATTTATTTAGTTCTTTAATTTGTATTTAAATCTGCTTGGCGCCGAGGCTCCTTTCAGGAGCTCCCCTCCTCGAACCTCCCGCGCCCTCCTTTTTTTCAGGATAAAAGGGTTTTCAAGGGAGAGCCGGCACACGGAGGGCGCCTTTGTAAATAAAATAACAGCATTTGCACACTGCCGGGGCTTCCGAACATCCGAGGACCCTTTTTTCGGGAGTAGAGGCACGAGATTTGGCACGTAGGTACATAACACGACACACGACAATGGGGGGGATTTTACAAGAATAAGTAAAGTTTATTCTACTTTTATTCATGGTTCCAACATAATAATTTTCTTAAATAGCTGATTACAAATGTTTTTACAACGACACAAGGTACTGGTATAAGGAAGAATGTGCAAGAATGATAAAACACTTAGCTTTGTTCCAAGAATAACAGTCCTCAACAGTGACTATAGAACTAGTTGAAAATAACTGGTTTTAACACATAGTAGGAATTGGTAGTTCTAATATTGCATCTATACTCAAATTTGTCCTTTCTACTAAAGTCTTATCATTTTCTCTGCGCAAAATATATAATGATTTGTCAACAGGAACATTTGTAAAGAGACTTTCCACATCACAGCTAGCTAAATATATAATGATCCGGAAATAGATGTTCCCCTTAGACAAGGAAATAGAGAGGACGCCTAACAGCGCTCGCGGCCGTGTTACCGACTGCCACATCGCACGACAGGCCAGTGGCGTAGCATGAAACGCGTTCTAAGCCGATATCACAAAAATGTTAAAAATGAAAAGATACCTAGTTTCTTTTGACTTACCTACATGTAATTTGAAATATTGGTATTTCTTTGAAGATCATTTCCCGAATGTAAAGCTGGTGTCAAGTGCTGAAATATATTTATTTGCGGCGATTTCGAATCAATCAAAATAAAATAAATAATGCACGCCCATGGAAACCAGCCCATATTTCATAAAAGTATCATAATCAATTAAGAAATTTTCAATCAAAAAAGATGTTAAAAATAATTATATTTGTCCTATTTATAAACAAAACAATGCACTTTATCATACTAAAAGGTAGAAGGAATTTGAAGAAGTTATATTGAGACAAAATAACGTTTTACGGCATCTTTCAAAGGCAGCTTGTTAAATATTTAGCCTGAAACGAGATACCGGGCTCTTGCTTTTACTTCTGCTTTTGCAACCAAACGCTGAATTCACCATCGTAAGAGTGTATTTTCCCCTTAATCACTGTTACTTTTAATTCACAAATTCACGAAATTAACTCACAACGTACTCGCTTTGTCTGCCACATATAAAATGGCCGCCGATCAAAACGACGTAACAAAATCTATACACGGCAGGGTATAGGCAGGCGCGGTGTTCTCTCTCTTTCTTTGTCTAGGATGTTCCCTAATTTTTTCTAAAAACTGATTAATGACTTAATTTATTACCATACACAGTTTTCTCTAAAATAACAGTTTGATCTCTCTTATCTGGAAATATATTTTGTGAAATAGAGTGCAAAAACACACCAGAGTAAGTATATTTTGACAATATTATTCTCCTGTTTCTTCACATTGTAGAAAAATGCTAGTGGCATTTATACGTTATGTTTCAGTTTTGTATAAGTAATAATATTTTAGTTTACCAACAATAAAATACATATTATCTACCTGTTCGAGAGGTCTTTTATAGAAAGAAGAAGTGGCAACGTGGCATGCGAAGCGTGATAGCTTAGTGTAAAATCGCTCTCGTTCGAGGCCGGATAAGCCGGTTTTTATAGTAAATCAAATGTGATAGGTGTGCAGTACAGGTTCCGTGGCGCGTATCTCGCCGGTGAATGCAAAAAGTCGGTATTGTTCCGTTCTTCTTTGGCAAACAACTAGCACGTGTTGATAACATCCGTTGAAGCCCGACCGCGCGGTGTTGCCAATATGGCAGAGCTGTGTGGGATCTGCAAGAAGAATGTCACCGATGATCATGAAGCGGTTCTGTGTGACAAATGCAATATATGGAGTCACAGAGCGTGCTTATCAATGTCGCTGAAAACATATCAACGAATTAGTAAATCCACGGAAACTTGGAGGTGCGAGGCATGTAGCCAAAAGAGGAATAAACAATTTACCATAAATGATGTTATGGCGAAACTGGACGAGATGGACCAAAAGTATAACCTTTTGTTTGATAAGTATAACGAGCAGATTAAAATAAATGAATTACTAAAAAATGAAATGCTGGACATAAAGCAACAGTTAAATAAAAGAGAACAAAAGGAATTGAACAATAACATTATAATCCACGGCATACCATACGAGGAAAATGAACGGGTAGTACAGGTTGTGAAAAAAATTGGAGATAAAATAAAAGTAAAGGTTGAAAAAAATTCCATTGTATCGGCATGGAGAATGGGAAGGGGCATTGCTGGAAGTGCGCCGATCAAGGTTGCATTCAGCAATTCTCAAATAAAAAAAGAATTAATGAGAGCCTCCAAAATAGGACTATGCCCTAAAGATCTAGGGTACAATGTGAACAATAAGATCTATCTAAACCATGATTTAACAAAAATGAATTTACAACTATTCAAAGAGGCGCAGGAATACAAAAAAGAAATGGGCTACAAGTTTATATGGATTAGTGATGGAAACATCTTACTCAGGAAGGACGACAGTGATAGAGTGATACTCGTTGAAAAACCAAGCGATTTAAAAAACTCACCCACAAAAAGAATTTAAAAGTTCACTACATGAATGTTCAAAGTTTAAGGAACAAATTCGACGAAGTACAAATTTATGTGAGTAACAATAACTGTGATGTATTAGTCCTAGTGGAGACCTGGTTAAATAAGAACGAATCGTTCCTTTTTCAATTGGATGGATACAAGGCATTCCACTCTTGTCGTCAAGGTAGGGGTGGCGGTGCATCTATATATGTTAGAGACGATATTAAATTCAATGTAATCGGCACGTCTAGTGATGATCAGGTGGCCAATTGGCTATGTGTATCTGCGTGTGACACTAATCTAAAAATCAGTGCAATATATAAACCTCCGTCATTCAGCAATACGGAATTTTTGTCGTATCTTGAAAGTATATTGTTATTGTATCCAAAAAATCATATTCTGGTAGGAGACTTTAATATAAATCTTTTATCGCCAAATAATGTAACAAATGACTACATAACTATGCTAACCTTAAATAACTTTAGCATTTTAAATACTGTTGACGTCACTCAAGCTACAAGGGTAACAACGGCGTCAAAAACTATAATAGATCATGTTTTGTGTGATAGATCAGGAGTAAATTGCGTCGGGTCAGTAAATGTACAACATAATCCACTGTCAGATCACAATTTGATAACCCTCAAAATAGCACAAAAAATAAGAACCCATAAACCAAAAACTGTACATAATGTTACCATTGTTGATTATGTAAAGTTCAAGAAGTCTTTCCAAAAAGAAATACAGTTAAAAAAAATCGACACATTTGAGGATTTAGTGGAAGTTATTTCCTCTACAAAAAGTAAATGTATGTATAGTAGATCTATTAAGTGTCATCAAAATAATACTTGGATAACGAAAGAATTATTGAACTTGATTGACAGGAGAAATAAACTTTATAAAAAAATTAAAAGTAATAATAATTCAGAAGAAAAATTACAGGAATTTAAAATGTTAAAAAATCAAATAAATAATAAAGTGAAGACACTTAAGAATCAGTTTTATAGGAAGGAGTGGGAGAAAACGGGAACACATGTAAAAAAGCAATGGAGGTTCGTGAACAATTTTTTCAAAGAAAAAAAAACTGGGCTTGATAAGATGAGTTTGTCGATTAATAATGTCTTGATAGAAAATGAACTTGAAGTAGTAAATCATTTTAACTCTTACTTTGCAAGCGTAGGTAAAAATATTGTTGAGGGGATAGAAGCTGAAATAAATAATAAAAAATTAACATTACAATTTGAGGAAATTACGTGTGAATCAGAGATGTCGCTGGAACCAACTAATATAAAAGAACTCACCGACACAATATCACAACTTAAAAAAACATCGGCACCAGGGTATGACGGCATAACCGTGTACGACGTCACGAATCTTATAGATTATATTTTACCAGTACTAGAGAAACTCATAAATGAAGTCTTCCTAAATGGAATTTTCCCGGACAAACTTAAAATTAGTAGAATATCTCCTATATATAAATCCGGAAGAAAAGATATAATGGCTAACTACAGACCAATTGCGGTTGTATGTGTTTTCTCTAAGATTATCGAATCATTTTGAAAAACCGAATGTTAATTTTCATAAATAAGTACATACCTATAGATGATTTTCAATATGGATTTACTAAAAATAGTAGTACGCTCAGTGCGACTACAGACCTAATTAATCAAGTGTCAACAGGTTTGGATAACAAAAATATTGTGGTGGCTATATTTGTTGATCTAAGGAAAGCCTTTGATGTGGTAAGCGTGGATATTCTATTAAAGAAATTGTCTGGAATGGGATTTGGTGGGGTCGTGCACGGTTTGATCGAGACTTACTTGAGGGGTAGGCAACAATATGTAAAAATAGGAGATGTTAACAGTAACTATGAATATAACAGTTTTGGCATCCATCAGGGGTCCGTTCTAGGCCCGCTCCTCTACTCCTTATATGTGTTGAGTTTAAAAATATCTAATATAAAAGCCAGATACTATACTTACGCGGATGACACCGTGCTAGTTTACTCTGGTTCTAACGAAACTGAGCTCGTTGCACTAATATGTGAGGATGTGGACCTGTATTTGAACTGGCTGATTAATAATAAATTGAAAATAAATATTGATAAAACTAACTATTTAATCTTTACCCAAAAAAACAAAAATATAGCTAATATAGAGACAATAATTGACAATAGTTACATACAACAAGTACCGAGTGTCAAATATCTTGGTCTCGTTATTGATTCTAAATTAAACTGGAAGGATCATTTAATGCATATTAAGAATAAGATAGTTCCAATGCTCTCAGCCCTGTACAGGTGTAGATCCTATCTATCTAATAACAGTAAGATGAATATATACAACGCTTATTTTGCATCACAATGGAGATATTTGATACCGATTTGGGGTACATGTTGTGACACTGACTTCAAAAGAACACAAGTACTTCAAAATAAAGTAATAAGGGTATTATTTAATTACGACAGACTCACAAGCACTCAAGTCCTATACAATAATTTAAACATATTTAATCTGGCGAAAGTCTTGGAGGTTGAACAATGTAAATTGATGTTTAAAATAACAAACAATATGTTAAAATGTAACACTAACATAAGGATGAACAACGAATTGCATTCATACTCCACCAGAGGATATCACAATATTCATCAGGATATAATAAGAACTAACTAAGGGTCGGAATAATCCAATATCACGAGCTTCCACTGTATTTAACCAGCTGCCCGAATCTGTAAGATGCCTCAGTAATGCTAATAATCTAGGTCAATTTTCTAGAAAAATTCAGACATATTTAAGTACTCGATAGTAGTTGTATTTTTATAACATAGTTATATTATTGTTATATCGCATATATATACGAAAGATGATTACGCTGAAACATGTCATATATATGTTAAAATTATAATTACCTCGATACCAAGGCTACAAGCATTGATTAGAGGATGTTTTGCTATATTGTGTACTATGGTTTATTGTTAATAAAGTTTTTTTCAAAAAAAAAAAATATAATTCAAAAAGTCACAAAATGATAATAAAATCCCATAAATATAACCACACCAAATCCCAGATTATCAACAAAGCAGGAAGAGTAACGATTTAAGTTTAAATAAATCAAATCTATATTAAAACGGCAATTTTATGGAATAACTGTTAACCGCTGGGAACGCTGGCAATTATTTCATTGGTTGTTTAAATGGCGGCAAATATGAATTGTCCTTAAGGTTTGATATTATCATTATGGGCTCAAAATAATAATTACAAAAATATAACTGTTGTTAGAAAATGTTGTTGTTGATAAAAGTTGATACTTGTCCTTGAATGAAAAATGACTTAAACAAAACTTATGTAGGAGAGATGTTTTATCTGTCAATGTCATTTTTTTGAAATTTTCTCAATAGTAAACTATACCTATTTATGCAAGCCAATTTAACGTAATTTAATATTAACTTAACGTAAGAGAGAAGTTAAAATATATTATGTTATTCAATGGGAGTGTTTTTGCAGCATAATTTAACGTAACGTAAAAGTTTCACTTTTCACTTTTGCGTTGAAATTAAAGAAAATCTCAGATTGCGCATGCGTAATTTCATTGGCAACAGTAACAAACAAACTCAAAACTAGTGAGAACAAAAACTCCCTAGCACTAGTTGTTTATTATTTATTATTTAGGATGGTTATGGGACTAATAGATCTCGTGTGAAAATTTGATTTTAACATTTCCCCTTTTTTCGCAGACTTAAGTTATTAAATAATCCTTGCATAAACGATACCCTATATTCTTATGCTACGTTACGTTATGTTATGTTTATTCACACCGTTTTTAACTCAGAATTATGTTTAAATCCGCAGGCTACTTTCAATATTTTTCAAATATTCCTATATTATCGTATAGAAAAAGTAAATAATTTGTTGAAACGTGTTGCCCACGCACCTAATGAAAAAATCGTATCTTTAACAAAACTATTGTTTTATTAAAAGCACAATATTTAATATGATTGTTTGTATATGTAAATAGGAATATTTTAACTCTGTTGAAAGCAGCCTGGATTTAATCAATCGTGATTCTGAGTTAAAACATCAAAAATAAAATAATAAATAAAATTGAGCTATCGGTTTCTAATTTCATATTTCCAACATAAATATTAATTGCAAACAACTTTTCCTTATAACTTTTTTCCATATCTTTAAAAAATGACATTGACCGCTAAAACATCATCATCTATCGAACACAACTTCTGTTTGGGTCATTTTTCTTTCGAGGATAAGCACCAACTTCTATCAAGAATACAATTTTCAAGCAAATAAAAAATATAATAGAGTCCCATAATATGTTTCCAATTTTTTGGGAAACACTAAACACTGTATATAGTTTCAAATTCGGAACCACCTGGTCCAAATAGAATGCCAGAAATGGTCGTTTAAGATCTCCAGTAGCGTAGATTGGGGTAGAATAATTAGAACAATGGTACTTAATTCCAATTTGGGACTTTATGAAGATCGTCAAGTCCTCCTTCTCACGTGAAACTTGGGCGAGAATGATGTAGCTCACATTACTGTACTTTCTTTATAGACAACTTGTCTATACAGAACATAGTGCAAGTGGGACCAACACTATATTAAAGACCTGTGTAGTGTGCATAGGGCTGTTTCAAGCTATCGCCACTGGCGCCACACGACGAAACAAATTTGCACGGTGGTTTAGTGTTAAAACACCATCGTTATAGAATCTTTTATAAAATAAAAACATGCAAATGTGTCTGTTACGACGAATTTATTATCCAGAATAAAATAAAGTATTTGTTGTGTCCCTCTAATTTGACATGTTCACATGGCATATTTCCATACATTTTCTTAAGAAAAGCGGGTCTAAAAAACAAGCAAGAGTATTTGGTACCTTTTGGTTGGAAATAAAGTCCATGGCTAGTTGTAATGTAAGGAAGCATAAAACGCATTTGATTTTTCAGTTTCTTCTTTATATGGAGGACTATTGCCACTATTGGTTCGCTTTGGAGCTATAAACAAAATTTTCTATTTTTATTCTTGCATACGTTACAAAAATACTCTTCCAAAATAATATCTAGAATTTTCGCTTCTTCAGCTGGTTGATCACTGATCAGATCTTCTCATAATTCCAAAATAGTGTTTATTCTTCTGCAATTATTCACCTAATGGTCTGTGCGGTGTGCGTACCATTTTCTTCATGTGCATGGTAATGTCATGTTGTCACAAACAAATCTACCTATAAAAGCTGTGTTAATGGGATAAAACTGCTAAATACTGAACGCAAAGACAATTCGTTAGCGTATAAAGAAGGCAAATCGTAATAAAGCTGGATATTTAAAATTTGGGACATTTTAAACGTCAGAAACTGACATACCAATAACCACAGAATATACCCCTATAACCCATAATAAGTCGCCATTTTTTTTCGTCGAGTGGCGCCACACCAGTCCGTAAACAACAATGAAATATGACGTCATGCTCGGGTCTTTAATATGGTGTCGGTCCAGGTGTAAGACCAGAGTGAAACGTAATTACCTATCTACCTATTTTGACAAGGACAATGGCTTTTCCTTTTTGAACTACAAAATTCTCCCTTCTCAAAGAATCACCTTGTATGTGGGGCCAGGGGCTATCGAGGGTGCGAACCGCCCTCTAAGACAGTAATAAGCGGTGTCACGCGACGGCCCGAATATTAAGGACACCTTTCGGGGGGGTCGTGGATTTATTGCCCGTGGGGGGGAATTTGAGGTGGGGCAGGGGGGCCGGTGCGGGCGTTATATAAGCGGTGGGGCGGTATGGGAGAATGTAGCGGGAGGACGAAAATGTGAGGCCCGCTAGCAAGCTCCCGTCCTTTTTTAGTCCAAACTTCCTTGAAAGTCCTAACATTTCAAGCTCTCGTTCCGAGAAAATACCATGGAATTGATAAGTAGTAGATATGGTAGGATTATAGAGAGAGAAACTTGCAGCTAAACTTTAGTAAGTGGAAGAGCAGTTCATTGCGCGCATTGGTCTAACTTATTGTCAAGTTGAAACCTATCTTTCTCTATAGAGTTGGCTGTGTAATAGAACGCGAACGCAATGAATTCTCCCTTGTGCGACTTCCATATAATATAGGGGAGAGCGGTGACGGTTGTAACCGGTGTCGATTGTAACATTCGACCTATCATCGCCATCTATGTAGCTACGCGCACACAACATGTATGGGTCATGCGCGTTGAGCCAGCAGCCATATTAGTGATCAGCTGTTTACGATAGTCGACAGTGAACGTACGTGACGGGTAAAAACATAGTTTTGGACGCATTAAGTAAGTTTCAATTTTTATCTTCGTTGGTAAGTAGTTCCTATAGCATTTATTTTATGTGTAATCAAATTATATCTACCAAAAAAATCAGCGTCATTTTGAGTAGGGAATCAAGTATTTAGAACGCTTAAAGTTGAAGGTTACATAGTTTTTTGATGCACACACAGGAATTCTGTCGGTTGGTGTCGGTTGTAACATAAAGAGAGGTAGCGGTTGTAACATGTTACAACCGACACTATAACACAAAATGTTACACCAATGTTTACAAATATTTTTGTTTTAGGCTATTTGTAAACATGAAACCAAGGCAGAGAAATACTAATAGGGGTAATGTTCCTCAAGAAGTTTATGAAGATGCTGCAAATAAAGTTATAAATGACAATATACAGGGTGAGTTTTTTTCGATGACTACTTGGGGATCTCGGAAACTAGCAGAGCCAGAACAAAGGTTAAATGGTTAAAGAATTTCATTTTTGAATGCTTAATCTAATGCCCCTTTTGGATTTTTAAAAAAGTTCCTGGCTCACTAGATATTTTGAAAAGAGTGAATTTTTGCTGTTTTATCAGATCTCTGTAGCTCCGTTATTTATGATTCTACAGAAAAACTGTAATTTTGGGCTCAATAAGATAATCTTTTTTAATCTATTTTATTGTAAATCATAGGTGGCTGTGGCCTTATCAAATCGGCCATTTTCTTGAGCTTTCCATAGTTATTATAGAAAATATAAAAGCTATGGCTAATTTTCTGTTTTTTTTTTAATTTTCAGTCAGCCTGGAACATTTTCATAATTACGTTCTATTTTATAATTAGACATATATACTTCAAACTTTCTAATATTTTGTTTCTAGCTGGTAACAAAATGTAACAAAATAAAACAAAAATCAAAAAACTCAAACTCAAATTATTATTATTATTTTAAAAGGTGTTTAAACAATCCACCATTACCTATTATTTATGGAAATATTGCATCTCTTTAAAACTTAATTTGTCGCCTTTCTTATAGAGCGCCTGTCAATACTGGCAATTGCTTCAAAAACAGCTGCTCTTAATTCATCAATGGACTCATACTTTATTTTATACTGTTCCCCACAAAAAGAAATCCAAAACAGACAAATCGGGGGATCGGGGCGGCCAGGAAATAGGTCTATTTCTCCCTAACCAACTATTTGGATAGAGATGATCTAGGTAATTTCTTAAGGGCAAATAATCATGTGGTGGAACTCCATCGTGATAATTTTTGTTTTATTTTGTTACATTTTGTTACCAGCTAAAAACAAAATATTTGAAACTTTGAAGTATGTCTTATTATAAAATAGAACGTAATTATGAAAATATTCCATGGCTGACTATGTGAAAATTAAAAAAAAATCAGAAAGAAAATTAGCTATAGCTCTTTTATTTTTTATAATAACTATGCCAAGTATTATATCTTTGGAAAGCTCAAAAAATGACCGATTTGATAAGGCCACAGCCAACTATGATTTATATTTAAAAAAACACAAATTTATGTCATAATTATCCCAAAATTATCAACAATTTTTGTCTCTACAGTTTTTCTGTATAATCAGAAATAACGGAGCTACAGAAATCTGATGAAATAGCAAAAAATCACTCTTTTCAAAATATCTAGTGAGCCATGAACTTTTTTAAAAATCCAAAAGGGGCATTAGATTGAGCATTCAAAACTGCAATTCTTTCCACATTTAACCTTTGTTCTAGCTGTTCTAGTTTCCGAGATCCCCATAGTGGTCATCGAAAAAAACTCACCCAGTATAGTGTTCGGACTAATAATTTATTTAAATAAACATTATTCAAGATATAGGAGTTTCATTTAGGGATTTCTTGCTTATATTTATGTCTGTTACAATCGACACCTACACGTGTTACAACTGATACCCGTTAGGTGTCGATTGTAACACTTGTCAAACGTAGCCTTTTCATGTGATAGAAAAAAAATCATATATATTTTCAAAACTTCAAAAATACCAAGTGACTTCTGTTACAACCGTCATCGCTTTCCCCTAACTATGAAGAATACTACATTGTTTTTGAATTTTCGATTGCTTCTGAATCAAATTTATTTTTGGTACCAGTAGATATGGTGATTTTATTTGAAAGTCGTATGAGCTTATGTTGTAAACACCTGTGCGTTAATCTAAACGGGAAGCAGTGTTCAATATAAGAAAATTTGTGTACCTCAGAGCGTGTATCATGATAAACCCTTTGTACCACTGTACTCTTCCTGTAGATTAATTTTTTGTGTAACAATAATAATTGTACATATCCACATTTTCACTCTAAGTAACTGAACTGCATTTTTACACAACTGACAGCTACATAACAACACAACAATAGGCAGTCTGTTTCATATGTGTTACAACGAGGCCTACGATAAAGACAGGCCATGGCGCACAAAAATCACGTGACCATCTTAGCCCGAAGTTACATGTCATTTGTCACATAACTGAAAGCGGCAGCTTGGGTTTTGAGAAGTTTTAAATGTTTAAAGTGCCTTTAAATGTCTTGGTTTATATTTTAGAAACAAGTTTGTGCCTAGTGCGCGTGTGTCCTGGCGGAGGGGAACCCCAAAGGTGTTATTATGGCCTCTGTAAGGGGAATTCTCCCCCCGGAATGGACAGTGGTGCCTGAGACACAGACGGGTGAACTGCTTACGGGAGATCCGCGAATTCAGACGGTCCGGGTGGCTGGAAGCCGTTCCCGTCGACCACGTTCGAGTTTGTGTTATTTGTATTCACCATTCACCTTGTGCGAAATAAATCAGTGTTGTAACGTACCTACTCGAGGATTTTCGTTGTCGACCCACGCCTTGATACGGTTCCTATTCGGCCTTTCACGCTGCCGATCAACTGGAACCTCGTCAATATTTACAGTATACAGAAGTTTCAGGAAGGGTTAAAGGAATATTTAGTAAATCTGACTGTTTTATCTTTATTTACTTCTATAAAGAGAAACATAGATTTATGATGAGATAAGATTTACCTACCAAAACTATGAGTTTTTTAAATTACGCATTTCATTTATTTTTGCGTGTTCCCAGTAATGTGGGTCACTTCAATTAACATCGATACTGCTTTCTAGATAAAATTTCTGACAAATAAAGAGCCAAACGTGAAAAAATATTGTGTGATGTCAACATTTTACAACTATGGGGCGAAATTCTCTACATCCTCACAATTAAAAAAAAGAATCCCCGAAAGCTGCACTTAATATTTACTCTGGACCGGGATTTGGGCGCCCGCATCCGCTCGGTCTGGTCCCTCGGAAGTGGTCGGTTCTTTTATTTATTTAGTTCTTTAATTTGTATTTAAATCTGCTTGGCGCCGAGGCTCCTTTCAGGAGCTCCCCTCCTCGAACCTCCCGCGCCCTCCTTTTTTTCAGGATAAAAGGGTTTTCAAGGGAGAGCCGGCACACGGAGGGCGCCTTTGTAAATAAAATAACAGCATTTGCACACTGCCGGGGCTTCCGAACATCCGAGGACCCTTTTTTCGGGAGTAGAGGCACGAGATTTGGCACGTAGGTACATAACACGACACACGACAATGGGGGGGATTTTACAAGAATAAGTAAAGTTTATTCTACTTTTATTCATGGTTCCAACATAATAATTTTCTTAAATAGCTGATTACAAATGTTTTTACAACGACACAAGGTACTGGTATAAGGAAGAATGTGCAAGAATGATAAAACACTTAGCTTTGTTCCAAGAATAACAGTCCTCAACAGTGACTATAGAACTAGTTGAAAATAACTGGTTTTAACACATAGTAGGAATTGGTAGTTCTAATATTGCATCTATACTCAAATTTGTCCTTTCTACTAAAGTCTTATCATTTTCTCTGCGCAAAATATATAATGATTTGTCAACAGGAACATTTGTAAAGAGACTTTCCACATCACAGCTAGCTAAATATATAATGATCCGGAAATAGATGTTCCCCTTAGACAAGGAAATAGAGAGGACGCCTAACAGCGCTCGCGGCCGTGTTACCGACTGCCACATCGCACGACAGGCCAGTGGCGTAGCATGAAACGCGTTCTAAGCCGATATCACAAAAATGTTAAAAATGAAAAGATACCTAGTTTCTTTTGACTTACCTACATGTAATTTGAAATATTGGTATTTCTTTGAAGATCATTTCCCGAATGTAAAGCTGGTGTCAAGTGCTGAAATATATTTATTTGCGGCGATTTCGAATCAATCAAAATAAAATAAATAATGCACGCCCATGGAAACCAGCCCATATTTCATAAAAGTATCATAATCAATTAAGAAATTTTCAATCAAAAAAGATGTTAAAAATAATTATATTTGTCCTATTTATAAACAAAACAATGCACTTTATCATACTAAAAGGTAGAAGGAATTTGAAGAAGTTATATTGAGACAAAATAACGTTTTACGGCATCTTTCAAAGGCAGCTTGTTAAATATTTAGCCTGAAACGAGATACCGGGCTCTTGCTTTTACTTCTGCTTTTGCAACCAAACGCTGAATTCACCATCGTAAGAGTGTATTTTCCCCTTAATCACTGTTACTTTTAATTCACAAATTCACGAAATTAACTCACAACGTACTCGCTTTGTCTGCCACATATAAAATGGCCGCCGATCAAAACGACGTAACAAAATCTATACACGGCAGGGTATAGGCAGGCGCGGTGTTCTCTCTCTTTCTTTGTCTAGGATGTTCCCTAATTTTTTCTAAAAACTGATTAATGACTTAATTTATTACCATACACAGTTTTCTCTAAAATAACAGTTTGATCTCTCTTATCTGGAAATATATTTTGTGAAATAGAGTGCAAAAACACACCAGAGTAAGTATATTTTGACAATATTATTCTCCTGTTTCTTCACATTGTAGAAAAATGCTAGTGGCATTTATACGTTATGTTTCAGTTTTGTATAAGTAATAATATTTTAGTTTACCAACAATAAAATACATATTATCTACCTGTTCGAGAGGTCTTTTATAGAAAGAAGAAGTGGCAACGTGGCATGCGAAGCGTGATAGCTTAGTGTAAAATCGCTCTCGTTCGAGGCCGGATAAGCCGGTTTTTATAGTAAATCAAATGTGATAGGTGTGCAGTACAGGTTCCGTGGCGCGTATCTCGCCGGTGAATGCAAAAAGTCGGTATTGTTCCGTTCTTCTTTGGCAAACAACTAGCACGTGTTGATAACATCCGTTGAAGCCCGACCGCGCGGTGTTGCCAATATGGCAGAGCTGTGTGGGATCTGCAAGAAGAATGTCACCGATGATCATGAAGCGGTTCTGTGTGACAAATGCAATATATGGAGTCACAGAGCGTGCTTATCAATGTCGCTGAAAACATATCAACGAATTAGTAAATCCACGGAAACTTGGAGGTGCGAGGCATGTAGCCAAAAGAGGAATAAACAATTTACCATAAATGATGTTATGGCGAAACTGGACGAGATGGACCAAAAGTATAACCTTTTGTTTGATAAGTATAACGAGCAGATTAAAATAAATGAATTACTAAAAAATGAAATGCTGGACATAAAGCAACAGTTAAATAAAAGAGAACAAAAGGAATTGAACAATAACATTATAATCCACGGCATACCATACGAGGAAAATGAACGGGTAGTACAGGTTGTGAAAAAAATTGGAGATAAAATAAAAGTAAAGGTTGAAAAAAATTCCATTGTATCGGCATGGAGAATGGGAAGGGGCATTGCTGGAAGTGCGCCGATCAAGGTTGCATTCAGCAATTCTCAAATAAAAAAAGAATTAATGAGAGCCTCCAAAATAGGACTATGCCCTAAAGATCTAGGGTACAATGTGAACAATAAGATCTATCTAAACCATGATTTAACAAAAATGAATTTACAACTATTCAAAGAGGCGCAGGAATACAAAAAAGAAATGGGCTACAAGTTTATATGGATTAGTGATGGAAACATCTTACTCAGGAAGGACGACAGTGATAGAGTGATACTCGTTGAAAAACCAAGCGATTTAAAAAACTCACCCACAAAAAGAATTTAAAAGTTCACTACATGAATGTTCAAAGTTTAAGGAACAAATTCGACGAAGTACAAATTTATGTGAGTAACAATAACTGTGATGTATTAGTCCTAGTGGAGACCTGGTTAAATAAGAACGAATCGTTCCTTTTTCAATTGGATGGATACAAGGCATTCCACTCTTGTCGTCAAGGTAGGGGTGGCGGTGCATCTATATATGTTAGAGACGATATTAAATTCAATGTAATCGGCACGTCTAGTGATGATCAGGTGGCCAATTGGCTATGTGTATCTGCGTGTGACACTAATCTAAAAATCAGTGCAATATATAAACCTCCGTCATTCAGCAATACGGAATTTTTGTCGTATCTTGAAAGTATATTGTTATTGTATCCAAAAAATCATATTCTGGTAGGAGACTTTAATATAAATCTTTTATCGCCAAATAATGTAACAAATGACTACATAACTATGCTAACCTTAAATAACTTTAGCATTTTAAATACTGTTGACGTCACTCAAGCTACAAGGGTAACAACGGCGTCAAAAACTATAATAGATCATGTTTTGTGTGATAGATCAGGAGTAAATTGCGTCGGGTCAGTAAATGTACAACATAATCCACTGTCAGATCACAATTTGATAACCCTCAAAATAGCACAAAAAATAAGAACCCATAAACCAAAAACTGTACATAATGTTACCATTGTTGATTATGTAAAGTTCAAGAAGTCTTTCCAAAAAGAAATACAGTTAAAAAAAATCGACACATTTGAGGATTTAGTGGAAGTTATTTCCTCTACAAAAAGTAAATGTATGTATAGTAGATCTATTAAGTGTCATCAAAATAATACTTGGATAACGAAAGAATTATTGAACTTGATTGACAGGAGAAATAAACTTTATAAAAAAATTAAAAGTAATAATAATTCAGAAGAAAAATTACAGGAATTTAAAATGTTAAAAAATCAAATAAATAATAAAGTGAAGACACTTAAGAATCAGTTTTATAGGAAGGAGTGGGAGAAAACGGGAACACATGTAAAAAAGCAATGGAGGTTCGTGAACAATTTTTTCAAAGAAAAAAAAACTGGGCTTGATAAGATGAGTTTGTCGATTAATAATGTCTTGATAGAAAATGAACTTGAAGTAGTAAATCATTTTAACTCTTACTTTGCAAGCGTAGGTAAAAATATTGTTGAGGGGATAGAAGCTGAAATAAATAATAAAAAATTAACATTACAATTTGAGGAAATTACGTGTGAATCAGAGATGTCGCTGGAACCAACTAATATAAAAGAACTCACCGACACAATATCACAACTTAAAAAAACATCGGCACCAGGGTATGACGGCATAACCGTGTACGACGTCACGAATCTTATAGATTATATTTTACCAGTACTAGAGAAACTCATAAATGAAGTCTTCCTAAATGGAATTTTCCCGGACAAACTTAAAATTAGTAGAATATCTCCTATATATAAATCCGGAAGAAAAGATATAATGGCTAACTACAGACCAATTGCGGTTGTATGTGTTTTCTCTAAGATTATCGAATCATTTTGAAAAACCGAATGTTAATTTTCATAAATAAGTACATACCTATAGATGATTTTCAATATGGATTTACTAAAAATAGTAGTACGCTCAGTGCGACTACAGACCTAATTAATCAAGTGTCAACAGGTTTGGATAACAAAAATATTGTGGTGGCTATATTTGTTGATCTAAGGAAAGCCTTTGATGTGGTAAGCGTGGATATTCTATTAAAGAAATTGTCTGGAATGGGATTTGGTGGGGTCGTGCACGGTTTGATCGAGACTTACTTGAGGGGTAGGCAACAATATGTAAAAATAGGAGATGTTAACAGTAACTATGAATATAACAGTTTTGGCATCCATCAGGGGTCCGTTCTAGGCCCGCTCCTCTACTCCTTATATGTGTTGAGTTTAAAAATATCTAATATAAAAGCCAGATACTATACTTACGCGGATGACACCGTGCTAGTTTACTCTGGTTCTAACGAAACTGAGCTCGTTGCACTAATATGTGAGGATGTGGACCTGTATTTGAACTGGCTGATTAATAATAAATTGAAAATAAATATTGATAAAACTAACTATTTAATCTTTACCCAAAAAAACAAAAATATAGCTAATATAGAGACAATAATTGACAATAGTTACATACAACAAGTACCGAGTGTCAAATATCTTGGTCTCGTTATTGATTCTAAATTAAACTGGAAGGATCATTTAATGCATATTAAGAATAAGATAGTTCCAATGCTCTCAGCCCTGTACAGGTGTAGATCCTATCTATCTAATAACAGTAAGATGAATATATACAACGCTTATTTTGCATCACAATGGAGATATTTGATACCGATTTGGGGTACATGTTGTGACACTGACTTCAAAAGAACACAAGTACTTCAAAATAAAGTAATAAGGGTATTATTTAATTACGACAGACTCACAAGCACTCAAGTCCTATACAATAATTTAAACATATTTAATCTGGCGAAAGTCTTGGAGGTTGAACAATGTAAATTGATGTTTAAAATAACAAACAATATGTTAAAATGTAACACTAACATAAGGATGAACAACGAATTGCATTCATACTCCACCAGAGGATATCACAATATTCATCAGGATATAATAAGAACTAACTAAGGGTCGGAATAATCCAATATCACGAGCTTCCACTGTATTTAACCAGCTGCCCGAATCTGTAAGATGCCTCAGTAATGCTAATAATCTAGGTCAATTTTCTAGAAAAATTCAGACATATTTAAGTACTCGATAGTAGTTGTATTTTTATAACATAGTTATATTATTGTTATATCGCATATATATACGAAAGATGATTACGCTGAAACATGTCATATATATGTTAAAATTATAATTACCTCGATACCAAGGCTACAAGCATTGATTAGAGGATGTTTTGCTATATTGTGTACTATGGTTTATTGTTAATAAAGTTTTTTTCAAAAAAAAAAAATATAATTCAAAAAGTCACAAAATGATAATAAAATCCCATAAATATAACCACACCAAATCCCAGATTATCAACAAAGCAGGAAGAGTAACGATTTAAGTTTAAATAAATCAAATCTATATTAAAACGGCAATTTTATGGAATAACTGTTAACCGCTGGGAACGCTGGCAATTATTTCATTGGTTGTTTAAATGGCGGCAAATATGAATTGTCCTTAAGGTTTGATATTATCATTATGGGCTCAAAATAATAATTACAAAAATATAACTGTTGTTAGAAAATGTTGTTGTTGATAAAAGTTGATACTTGTCCTTGAATGAAAAATGACTTAAACAAAACTTATGTAGGAGAGATGTTTTATCTGTCAATGTCATTTTTTTGAAATTTTCTCAATAGTAAACTATACCTATTTATGCAAGCCAATTTAACGTAATTTAATATTAACTTAACGTAAGAGAGAAGTTAAAATATATTATGTTATTCAATGGGAGTGTTTTTGCAGCATAATTTAACGTAACGTAAAAGTTTCACTTTTCACTTTTGCGTTGAAATTAAAGAAAATCTCAGATTGCGCATGCGTAATTTCATTGGCAACAGTAACAAACAAACTCAAAACTAGTGAGAACAAAAACTCCCTAGCACTAGTTGTTTATTATTTATTATTTAGGATGGTTATGGGACTAATAGATCTCGTGTGAAAATTTGATTTTAACATTTCCCCTTTTTTCGCAGACTTAAGTTATTAAATAATCCTTGCATAAACGATACCCTATATTCTTATGCTACGTTACGTTATGTTATGTTTATTCACACCGTTTTTAACTCAGAATTATGTTTAAATCCGCAGGCTACTTTCAATATTTTTCAAATATTCCTATATTATCGTATAGAAAAAGTAAATAATTTGTTGAAACGTGTTGCCCACGCACCTAATGAAAAAATCGTATCTTTAACAAAACTATTGTTTTATTAAAAGCACAATATTTAATATGATTGTTTGTATATGTAAATAGGAATATTTTAACTCTGTTGAAAGCAGCCTGGATTTAATCAATCGTGATTCTGAGTTAAAACATCAAAAATAAAATAATAAATAAAATTGAGCTATCGGTTTCTAATTTCATATTTCCAACATAAATATTAATTGCAAACAACTTTTCCTTATAACTTTTTTCCATATCTTTAAAAAATGACATTGACCGCTAAAACATCATCATCTATCGAACACAACTTCTGTTTGGGTCATTTTTCTTTCGAGGATAAGCACCAACTTCTATCAAGAATACAATTTTCAAGCAAATAAAAAATATAATAGAGTCCCATAATATGTTTCCAATTTTTTGGGAAACACTAAACACTGTATATAGTTTCAAATTCGGAACCACCTGGTCCAAATAGAATGCCAGAAATGGTCGTTTAAGATCTCCAGTAGCGTAGATTGGGGTAGAATAATTAGAACAATGGTACTTAATTCCAATTTGGGACTTTATGAAGATCGTCAAGTCCTCCTTCTCACGTGAAACTTGGGCGAGAATGATGTAGCTCACATTACTGTACTTTCTTTATAGACAACTTGTCTATACAGAACATAGTGCAAGTGGGACCAACACTATATTAAAGACCTGTGTAGTGTGCATAGGGCTGTTTCAAGCTATCGCCACTGGCGCCACACGACGAAACAAATTTGCACGGTGGTTTAGTGTTAAAACACCATCGTTATAGAATCTTTTATAAAATAAAAACATGCAAATGTGTCTGTTACGACGAATTTATTATCCAGAATAAAATAAAGTATTTGTTGTGTCCCTCTAATTTGACATGTTCACATGGCATATTTCCATACATTTTCTTAAGAAAAGCGGGTCTAAAAAACAAGCAAGAGTATTTGGTACCTTTTGGTTGGAAATAAAGTCCATGGCTAGTTGTAATGTAAGGAAGCATAAAACGCATTTGATTTTTCAGTTTCTTCTTTATATGGAGGACTATTGCCACTATTGGTTCGCTTTGGAGCTATAAACAAAATTTTCTATTTTTATTCTTGCATACGTTACAAAAATACTCTTCCAAAATAATATCTAGAATTTTCGCTTCTTCAGCTGGTTGATCACTGATCAGATCTTCTCATAATTCCAAAATAGTGTTTATTCTTCTGCAATTATTCACCTAATGGTCTGTGCGGTGTGCGTACCATTTTCTTCATGTGCATGGTAATGTCATGTTGTCACAAACAAATCTACCTATAAAAGCTGTGTTAATGGGATAAAACTGCTAAATACTGAACGCAAAGACAATTCGTTAGCGTATAAAGAAGGCAAATCGTAATAAAGCTGGATATTTAAAATTTGGGACATTTTAAACGTCAGAAACTGACATACCAATAACCACAGAATATACCCCTATAACCCATAATAAGTCGCCATTTTTTTTCGTCGAGTGGCGCCACACCAGTCCGTAAACAACAATGAAATATGACGTCATGCTCGGGTCTTTAATATGGTGTCGGTCCAGGTGTAAGACCAGAGTGAAACGTAATTACCTATCTACCTATTTTGACAAGGACAATGGCTTTTCCTTTTTGAACTACAAAATTCTCCCTTCTCAAAGAATCACCTTGTATGTGGGGCCAGGGGCTATCGAGGGTGCGAACCGCCCTCTAAGACAGTAATAAGCGGTGTCACGCGACGGCCCGAATATTAAGGACACCTTTCGGGGGGGTCGTGGATTTATTGCCCGTGGGGGGGAATTTGAGGTGGGGCAGGGGGGCCGGTGCGGGCGTTATATAAGCGGTGGGGCGGTATGGGAGAATGTAGCGGGAGGACGAAAATGTGAGGCCCGCTAGCAAGCTCCCGTCCTTTTTTAGTCCAAACTTCCTTGAAAGTCCTAACATTTCAAGCTCTCGTTCCGAGAAAATACCATGGAATTGATAAGTAGTAGATATGGTAGGATTATAGAGAGAGAAACTTGCAGCTAAACTTTAGTAAGTGGAAGAGCAGTTCATTGCGCGCATTGGTCTAACTTATTGTCAAGTTGAAACCTATCTTTCTCTATAGAGTTGGCTGTGTAATAGAACGCGAACGCAATGAATTCTCCCTTGTGCGACTTCCATATAATATAGGGGAGAGCGGTGACGGTTGTAACCGGTGTCGATTGTAACATTCGACCTATCATCGCCATCTATGTAGCTACGCGCACACAACATGTATGGGTCATGCGCGTTGAGCCAGCAGCCATATTAGTGATCAGCTGTTTACGATAGTCGACAGTGAACGTACGTGACGGGTAAAAACATAGTTTTGGACGCATTAAGTAAGTTTCAATTTTTATCTTCGTTGGTAAGTAGTTCCTATAGCATTTATTTTATGTGTAATCAAATTATATCTACCAAAAAAATCAGCGTCATTTTGAGTAGGGAATCAAGTATTTAGAACGCTTAAAGTTGAAGGTTACATAGTTTTTTGATGCACACACAGGAATTCTGTCGGTTGGTGTCGGTTGTAACATAAAGAGAGGTAGCGGTTGTAACATGTTACAACCGACACTATAACACAAAATGTTACACCAATGTTTACAAATATTTTTGTTTTAGGCTATTTGTAAACATGAAACCAAGGCAGAGAAATACTAATGGGGGTAATGTTCCTCAAGAAGTTTATGAAGATGCTGCAAATAAAGTTATAAATGACAATATACAGGGTGAGTTTTTTTCGATGACTACTTGGGGATCTCGGAAACTAGCAGAGCCAGAACAAAGGTTAAATGGTTAAAGAATTTCATTTTTGAATGCTTAATCTAATGCCCCTTTTGGATTTTTAAAAAAGTTCCTGGCTCACTAGATATTTTGAAAAGAGTGAATTTTTGCTGTTTTATCAGATCTCTGTAGCTCCGTTATTTATGATTCTACAGAAAAACTGTAATTTTGGGCTCAATAAGATAATCTTTTTTAATCTATTTTATTGTAAATCATAGGTGGCTGTGGCCTTATCAAATCGGCCATTTTCTTGAGCTTTCCATAGTTATTATAGAAAATATAAAAGCTATGGCTAATTTTCTGTTTTTTTTTTAATTTTCAGTCAGCCTGGAACATTTTCATAATTACGTTCTATTTTATAATTAGACATATATACTTCAAACTTTCTAATATTTTGTTTCTAGCTGGTAACAAAATGTAACAAAATAAAACAAAAATCAAAAAACTCAAACTCAAATTATTATTATTATTTTAAAAGGTGTTTAAACAATCCACCATTACCTATTATTTATGGAAATATTGCATCTCTTTAAAACTTAATTTGTCGCCTTTCTTATAGAGCGCCTGTCAATACTGGCAATTGCTTCAAAAACAGCTGCTCTTAATTCATCAATGGACTCATACTTTATTTTATACTGTTCCCCACAAAAAGAAATCCAAAACAGACAAATCGGGGGATCGGGGCGGCCAGGAAATAGGTCTATTTCTCCCTAACCAACTATTTGGATAGAGATGATCTAGGTAATTTCTTAAGGGCAAATAATCATGTGGTGGAACTCCATCGTGATAATTTTTGTTTTATTTTGTTACATTTTGTTACCAGCTAAAAACAAAATATTTGAAACTTTGAAGTATGTCTTATTATAAAATAGAACGTAATTATGAAAATATTCCATGGCTGACTATGTGAAAATTAAAAAAAAATCAGAAAGAAAATTAGCTATAGCTCTTTTATTTTTTATAATAACTATGCCAAGTATTATATCTTTGGAAAGCTCAAAAAATGACCGATTTGATAAGGCCACAGCCAACTATGATTTATATTTAAAAAAACACAAATTTATGTCATAATTATCCCAAAATTATCAACAATTTTTGTCTCTACAGTTTTTCTGTATAATCAGAAATAACGGAGCTACAGAAATCTGATGAAATAGCAAAAAATCACTCTTTTCAAAATATCTAGTGAGCCATGAACTTTTTTAAAAATCCAAAAGGGGCATTAGATTGAGCATTCAAAACTGCAATTCTTTCCACATTTAACCTTTGTTCTAGCTGTTCTAGTTTCCGAGATCCCCATAGTGGTCATCGAAAAAAACTCACCCAGTATAGTGTTCGGACTAATAATTTATTTAAATAAACATTATTCAAGATATAGGAGTTTCATTTAGGGATTTCTTGCTTATATTTATGTCTGTTACAATCGACACCTACACGTGTTACAACTGATACCCGTTAGGTGTCGATTGTAACACTTGTCAAACGTAGCCTTTTCATGTGATAGAAAAAAAATCATATATATTTTCAAAACTTCAAAAATACCAAGTGACTTCTGTTACAACCGTCATCGCTTTCCCCTAACTATGAAGAATACTACATTGTTTTTGAATTTTCGATTGCTTCTGAATCAAATTTATTTTTGGTACCAGTAGATATGGTGATTTTATTTGAAAGTCGTATGAGCTTATGTTGTAAACACCTGTGCGTTAATCTAAACGGGAAGCAGTGTTCAATATAAGAAAATTTGTGTACCTCAGAGCGTGTATCATGATAAACCCTTTGTACCACTGTACTCTTCCTGTAGATTAATTTTTTGTGTAACAATAATAATTGTACATATCCACATTTTCACTCTAAGTAACTGAACTGCATTTTTACACAACTGACAGCTACATAACAACACAACAATAGGCAGTCTGTTTCATATGTGTTACAACGAGGCCTACGATAAAGACAGGCCATGGCGCACAAAAATCACGTGACCATCTTAGCCCGAAGTTACATGTCATTTGTCACATAACTGAAAGCGGCAGCTTGGGTTTTGAGAAGTTTTAAATGTTTAAAGTGCCTTTAAATGTCTTGGTTTATATTTTAGAAACAAGTTTGTGCCTAGTGCGCGTGTGTCCTGGCGGAGGGGAACCCCAAAGGTGTTATTATGGCCTCTGTAAGGGGAATTCTCCCCCCGGAATGGACAGTGGTGCCTGAGACACAGACGGGTGAACTGCTTACGGGAGATCCGCGAATTCAGACGGTCCGGGTGGCTGGAAGCCGTTCCCGTCGACCACGTTCGAGTTTGTGTTATTTGTATTCACCATTCACCTTGTGCGAAATAAATCAGTGTTGTAACGTACCTACTCGAGGATTTTCGTTGTCGACCCACGCCTTGATACGGTTTCTATTCGGCCTTTCACGCTGCCGATCAACTGGAACCTCGTCAATATTTACAGTATACCTACTGAAGTGAGTTTTCATTTTTATTTCGAAAAAAATAACCTAAATACTAAATATTGGGTCTGTTTATTTTATATTTATACATATTACAAAAGCCAAGAAGAAAATGTCACCATAACAGCATTTGCTTAGCCTCGGTATAAAAATTTGCGCCAAAAATGGATTCGTCAAATTCCAACTGAGATTTAATTTCTAAAAAACCCATAAGTATGTGTGGCTAACACATTTTCAAGAAAGTGAAACCATCAAAGTGGACAAAGTGTTGTCGGAGGAAATTACCTATAGAGAATATCACCTAAGCTAAAGGAAAGTGCTGTCCCAACAATTTTTGAGAATGTGCCAAAATATTTGAGTGCAGTGCCGTTTAACTCTCAGCCCAAAACAGCTGAGGCAGGTTGAAAATTTTGAAAAAACAATTAGAGAAAGCCTGGATGCACAAAACCAATAATGTAATAGATGAAAGAAAACTCGCCAAATTGTTACGAAATTCGTTTTTTCTACTTATCTCAAAAAATGCCTTCTATTATATAGGACTAAGTTGGTCATGTGACTACGCGATTATGCGTTAGCGCCATGGCCTGTCTTTATCGTTGGCCTCGTACAAGTCCAAAATGACGTCCATGAAAATTCAAAACTTATGTGTGTAATGTCTCGAAAATGAAAACCGTCTTTAAAAAACTTACATTGTCGTTAAAAAGGCTAAATAAAAGTACCTTAATAACATCTTTGTGTAACCATCGGTTTCTAAGATATTAACGAAAATGGGAAAATTCATTTTTTTTTAAATAATTCCAAATCGATCATAAGTTAGCTTTGGTTTCTCAAAGGCATAAAATAGGCCGTAAAATTGCCTAAAACTTTCTCCATTTAGCTGCTTGTAGTTATCGAGATCCCAATGATGAGGGTCGAATTTGGAACACACTGTATTATGAGTTTTAATGGTATAGAGGTGTCGAGTTTTGTCTTAGAGCTTCCATTTATTGGATTAATATAGGAAGTGGCCTATTTTGTACCCAGGAATACCAAAATAGAATGCACATGAAATAAAAATATGTACTTAGAATAACGTAACATTGAAGTTTGTTCCATCAACCAGGAACTTATTTTCTTTACAAATCCTTTACTGAGAATTATTACACAAACAAAAACCTTGATAACATCAAGAACGCCTAGCCTTATTCTTCAGAAAAAAATAATTTATAAGTTGGCACAAGCCATCTATAACTAATAATAAATAGGTAAGTGGTAAGTAAAAAGTTAAACTACAGAAATCTGAGATTTTAACACGCAAAATATTGCACCAAGAATGTTTTAAGGGAAACGAAGAATATTCACAAATAAAAAAGTTAGGAAACTCTTAGAAACTGCTTATTACGACGATACCTATATGATGGACAACAAACGACTCATAACTGTTTTATTTGCGAATATTATTTTTCCTTCCTCTAAAAATATTTTTAGTGCAAGCGTGCCAACTAACCCCCTTTGTCTTTCCTCTATACCCAGCAATATTTCCCAATTTCTTTTACATCTACCTCCTCTGCAATCTAATATATTATTTCAATTTCCGATATATTTTCACTTATCATGCAAAATAAAGCCTATGCCTACCGGCATCTTGAAATATCGGCCGAGAGGGCGCTCCAGCGCCATCTATGATTCGGGAGTGGGAAAACTTCCGCGTAACGATTGGCCGTATTTGGGGTGTTCGCGCCCCTCCAAATCGCTCAATAAAACAAACGGGGACCAAGATGGCCGCCTTCGACGTCGCAGCGTCGAAAGTGGTTCGGAACTTTACCGACAGGGGACTCTGGGGGCTTAGAAATGGATTTTTGCAAGAGAAATTATTGTTTTCATGTAGAGAAGGGGTCCCATGAATTCGTTCACAGGTAAAATAGTAGGTACTGAAGAATAATGTAATTTTGTTTTTTTTAAGCGTCCCTGCCACATTATCTCAGACCTTCTCATTTTTTCGGAAACGGTATGCACGATATCGATATAGAACCACAGAAATTTCTTGTCTATTTTTATACGGCCTATGGCCTATTACGGCTTTTTCTTGTAATAGTTATTTGCAGTACCAGATGCGTATAGGTGCATTTTTCGACCTATTAGGTTGTTTAAAGACAGAGGCAACGCTATCCAATAGTTTTATATCAAAAAAAGCCGGCACTATTATAGCTGCAAATGGCAATGAAGCCGAAATAATGGTAAATTGCCACCCCTCCCCCGGACAACCATGTGATTGCTTCAGGAGTGGGTACGAGAGGCTGGGGTTAAGTTAATCATCATGGGGTTATCTGAACCATTAAAATTTACAGGTAATTAAAAATTAATACATGGTGGTCCACCTTGTAGAGAAAAAACTTGAGGAACCTATAGAGAACATCAAAATAATTAAATTTTTTTGTTATAAACATCTATCGAAATCCTAACGGTTTTTGATATACAGGGCGTCACACTTCTTTTTTTTTTTCAAGTTTCCTTTTATTTTTCCAAAACAGTTAAGGCAAACATACAGGGTGTCCAACTTTAAAATTGTACAAATCCGTAAAATCTTCATTTTTGGAGATAATCACCTAAACTTTTTTTTTGTTTGACAGGCCTTCAAATACCTTCCTATTATTTTCAAAATGAAAATCCAGGGCCGGCTGCGATTTTTTTATACCCCCGATTTTCACGAAAACCATTTAGCGATTTTTTATTTAAAAACTGACCACACAGCGTTAATTAGAACATCCCAAAACCCCCATATACCAAATTTGAACAAAAAGTATATGTTGTATTGGACCTTTGCACACCAATACCTTGAGTGGTCCTGTATGGCACACTTGACTTGGCAGATGCCGTTAAAATTCCTATTTTGCTCAACTTTGACACCCTGCAGAGTGGAACTCCCTGTATATTTTTTATTCAAATTTGGTATATAAGGGTTCTGGGATGTTCTGATTAACGCTGGTCTTTCAAACAAAAAAAAGTTTAGGTGATTATCTCCAAAAACTGAAGATTTTACGGATTTGTACAGTTTTAAAGTTAGTATTTGGTAAAGTTTAACCTTTATTAAATACTATAAATTAAAAATAATTCAGCCCATCTACTTCTACCAGTGCCGAAGAGACGGGGCCAACAATCATATTTTCTAATAAAAAAAATGATACGCCACTGGAAAAGTAATATTTTTTTTGCCTTCACTAATTTCTCCAATCAATTCTAAGAAAAATACTGTTCTTGACTTTTTTTCGACAAATGTATCGCTTTTGAAAAATTCACTTTTGTGCGTTTTAATTTTTTTAGCAGTAGGAAATCAAAGTAGGTCTATAGGCTTTCGAAATTTTGTACACGTACTGAGTTTTTAATTACAAACAACTTTCCTTAATAACATCTGTCACTAAAAGTGAATTTTTCAAAAACGGTACATTTTCGAAAAAAGTCAAGAATAGTTTTTATAGAATTGATTGGGAATTTTAGTGAAGGTAAAAATATTACTTTTCCAGTGGCGTGCCATTTTTTAATTGAAAAATATGATGGTTGACCCCCGTCTCTCCGACACTGGTGGAAGTAGATGGGCTGAATTATTTTTAATTTATAGTATTTAGTGAGTGTCTAAACTGTAGCAAATATGTTTGCCGCGACTGGCTTCCTTTAGGAAAAATAAAAGCGAATTTAAAAAAAAAATTTGACGCCCTGTATGTCCAAAAGCGTTAGGATTTGGATACATATTTATTAAAAAAAATGCACTGAATAAAAATACCGTATATATGGCTTTAAAATATAAGCTGGTAAACTAAATTTAAGAAAGTCTATATACGCTATCTTCGTATCTATCCTATTTTATTTCGTAAAGGTTTGAATATTTAGATATTATATTTCTGTATATTTTTTTATGTTTTATCCACCTTATCTGACAGACTAATTTACAACAAAGCACCTTTGAAATAATTTGAGAGTAAACATAAAAACGCATCATACATGATACTCCCATCATAGGTACCAAACACTGTATTGCCAGCGTTGTTTATTTTCGAAAATAAAAATGTTCCAAGTGCATTTCGTTTTTATGTTTTCGTTATCAAAGAAGTATAAGAAAACATATCGTAACACATATACCCCGATTACTGTAAGAAGTCCCGATTTTGTCAGATGACATTCTCCACAAAATCCCTAGGAATTTTCTGTTAACCATGGCTATAACATTGGTATATGTGTCTCAACCAGTTAATGACGTCACTCATTGATGTATGATGTGAAAAGTTACCCAAGTGATACGAAAAAAAAGAACATAATAAAATAAAAACCCTATTGCAATCACGATTATACCGCTACAAATAAAAATAACTATGACTACAACTCATTTTAATAATAATTTCAAACGTCATGGAAACACTTTCGTTTTGGTATTTTGATATAATCAGCTGCTTTTGGCAGCGTCTATGTGCGGACTCAGGCAAATTTAGCTTCTGTGTGTCAAAGTGACAGTGAAGATTTTCCAGATCGTTCAAACTGGTTCAAACATTCGACAGCATTTTTTGCTGCGTTGATGCCAACTTAGGATATTGAAATTACCAATTGTCAGTCCCAGTAAGGACTTCTTAAAATAATTTGACTATATCAAGATTATAGACGTGTGGACATCTTCGAAATGAATTTACTTTAGGTACATAATTATTAAGGTATGGTATAAATGAACTAACTTGGAACAGCATAAAAACGCTTGGGCGGCGTTCTCTCTGTAAAACAAGACCGAGTCATAGGCGGCGCGCGGCCCTTAATAATATTACACAAATTTTATTCGGATTGTCTAAAAAAAGAACAAAATAAACTTTGAAATAATTCAAACCAAAACAAACCAATAATTTTGTTACACACAAAACAACAGCACACAAAAATCCATACACAAAACCAAAATCCGTAAAATAAAGCGCAATCCTAATTTCCGTGAACGGCCTACGTCGACACCTGCTCCGTGGATCTCCGAAACGCCGACCAATCAAATCGCTGCGGTAGCTTTCTTATTGACTGCCTCCTTGACTAGGTCGACGTCGACCGCATAAAAACCTTTGAATTTTATACGGGTGATTTCTGCTGATAAGTCTGGTATTTTTAGCGGTAGCAGAGCGTGGTAAATGCTATGAAATAGATCGCGCCCCGTATATCACTGTGTTCCAAGTGAGTTCATTTATACTTTACCTTTACCTACTTATTTCAAAGTAAAACATAGTTCCTGTGACGTTTCTCATTATCACCTAACACAAACCCAACCTCTGGGAATCTAGGCCAACTACCTACACCTACCCACTTGCCCTCCGCTTTCCCATTTCCCGTTCGCCGTGAATTTCAATTACCCTCCGCGGTACCCGGTATTTGTGTATCGGTTCCCTGGGCCGCAGTATTAATATATATACCCGTTTCTGTAGCGATTATTGCGCCAGACCGTTTAAGATAATTAGGGAGCTGCTAATTCCGACGCGCCTCGGAAACTGTTATTACCGGTGGCTGGTGGCGGGCGCACCTACGCTCTACGGCTGCTTGGGAAGATTGCGCCCTAAATGGCAAGGAGAAATGCTCAGAATTGTGTTAGCGACAAAGTGTTCAATATAACCATATCACTAGAGTAACCCAAATATACAAGTCGAAACCCTAAAAATATGCGCATAAATATGCAAATAATGTAGCCAAAATATGCAGGATAATGTTGAAAATATGCAAATTACGAAATACTTTAAAAATATAAATTTATTGTTTCATTTACAAATAATAGTTATTTATGTACCAAGGCACTGAAGTTCAACTTTTTATGACTCATGTGGAGTTTAGTTGCTGAGGCCTCTGGCCGAGGCAAATAAACCACATGAGTCATAAAAAGAACTTCAATGCCGAGGTACATATTATATTTTTCTTGAAATCGGAAAAAAAATGTTTTATTAGGCAAGAAAATAATAATAAGGGATCACCCGTCCACGAACCGACTACGCGCGGCGTTGCTTGACTTTACCGATCTCTTCCTAGGACAAGTATAATGATGTACGGCACCTTCTGACAGAAAAACCAAACTGCTGCTTCTTGTGCAGCCTACACAACAAATCTATTGATTTTCAAATTTACTAAAATATGTATACTGAAGGATTGCGCTTCTATAGGAAACAATTTCGCAATGTGTACGAAAAGTTAAATGAGCCTTTATCGGCCGGGTTTTGAATATTTGGTCACTTTTGACGGGCGATTTCTCCGCGTCTGACGTTTGATGTTTACATCTCGCCAAGGCCTACTTATTGAAAAAATCGTACAATAATGGGCTACATTATTGTACGATTTCTGTGCTTTTAATGACGATTTTGGGACATTTTAATGCCGATTTCAAGAAAACATATATATAATGTACATATAAATTTATAGGTACAAGAAAAAGTGATAATGGGTATAAGCACTCAAAGTTAGAAAACAAAAAAAAAGCCAAATAACCGCATACACGTGTTTCATGCTATTTGGCAATCATCAGTACGGTGTAACATCAACCAAATCAAAAAGATAGGAACGATTTGGGAAGCAACAAATGAAGTCCAGGCAGGAGCCAACAGCACATTTGCAGCTTCTAACTTTTCTTTTCTTTCTAATTTTGAGTGCTTATACACATCTTATCACAATCTTACATAATTGTTTACAAATTTATAAATGCATTTATACATAGTAATAGTAACAATATTTTATTTTAAATTTTCTACATACATAAATAGGTATGCAAAATATGCGTGTTGCATATTTGGGTTACTCTACATATCACTATCAATATTTACCCAGTTTCAAATAATAGTGGCCTAATATACCTACTACTATCGGGAAGGGTTGGAGCACCCGACTAGTAAATGGTTCGTGTCCCACACAAAGCCTCAACTTTTTTTTATTTTTTATTATCGCTGCATTCTGTCCCCCATATAATATACTTATCACTAATTTATCAGTAATTGAACAATGGTTATTATGAAGATTATTATCCACGATCTAGTCCATAGTGTATTTAAAGTTTAGTTCAAAATACGTAATTGCCTGTGGTAGGAAACATGTAATACATTACAGGATGCCTAAGCTCTTTTTTGGCATCGGAGGTACTTTTAAGGACCGAGGCAACGCCCACGTTGCAACGCTTACGTTGCGTCGGTACTTACGCATCTTGTAACTGAACGGATATACCTAGTCTACCCCCGCACACACATTCAGTTGCTTCTGGGGTACTCCCAGTTTGGAGTATTGTGAGGGTGAAAAATATTATTATTATTATTATATCCATCCAAGAGTAAGAGAGAAATCACCTATACTAAAATCGAGCAATTCTTACGCCTGGCGTACATAAAAGCGCGTGAATAGGCAATAAAATATCAGCGCGCCTGGCAACAGGGACGTAGTCGAGAGCAAAAGCGTATTTTCGCGGTTTTATATTGTTGTTTTCAGCTAGTTAGATACTGCAACAAATAATTTTATCGATGTTTTGAACCATTTTAATTAAGCCAATAATTTTGTTCGAAATATTTTGATGTACCTAAACAATTGTAAAACTAAAATTAAATTAAGGTCGTGCCTCAGTGACGCTCTGGCGAATATCTCAACGCACGTGCTCTTGTTTAGGCCAGGCTCGATTTTAGTATAATCATGGTTAGGTACGCTTTTTCCGGCACATGTTGACAGGTTTACAAATCATGCAACACATGAATTTATATTTTATTCTAAAGCGTCAAATTATGTTCACCATTTATCCAAATATACGTTTAGCATAGCTATTACGCGCAGAAAAAATATACTTCCAACTTGAGTGGAACGTCCATATCGCCCTCGAACGATTAAGCACTCCGCCCACGGCGTTGTGCTTCAACCCTCGTCCTCCTATGATATGGACAACATATTCACTCTTTTATAA
Source organism: Pseudeuparius sepicola (assembly GCA_963920635.1). Lineage (NCBI taxonomy): Eukaryota > Metazoa > Arthropoda > Insecta > Coleoptera > Anthribidae > Pseudeuparius > Pseudeuparius sepicola. Next base: position 9,853,697 of record OY987300.1, on the reverse strand, counting down.
ACAATTTTCTACTCCCAAATTGTATGTTTATCGTGTTCTTTACAACATACAGAATATTATGATCTCCGAGTCCCGTTAGAACAGGAAAATGTTTTACAACTTGTATGTGTGACGTGTGCTCGTATTAACTTTTTTTACGGGTCGAAACATAAAAAGTTAAGGACTGCGAATACTACGTGAATCGCCCGGTACAACTCGAGGGTAATAATGTCCATAGCCACTTTAGTTGTAGAAACTATTATTATTATTATAAGCTGCTTTAATATTTCAATATTATAAACAATAGTTTATCTCCAATGAACTGTGCACACGAACTAACTATACTTTATATTTCTATAAGAAGATATTAAACAAAAAAAAAAGAAACGAAAAATTTCATAATTTCTGTAATAACTTTTTATCATCTTTAGTCAACAACATTAGGAATAAGGTTACATAATATTATACCTACATAAATGATGTAAGACATAATCTGTAGGTACCTATCTATATGTCTAATAAAAAAGACAATAAAAATCTTGCCTAAATTAAAGTATAGTAATATTAAATTACTCTCGTTGTAATAAATTCTGTGTAACAGACCGAGATAAAATCTGGAATAATGGACAAATCAAAAGGGTACTCTTGGTTCATAACAAAGACGATCCTATATGGGTTTGTCTTTGTTCATAACGATAAAATCAACCGTTTGGGTAGATAGATAGTGACAGATTTAGGGGTCCCATTTTCGCATACAAGCCTCGAAGAGGGTTGAAAAGTACATCGATGCTGAGTAGAATGAAGGGAAATTTACGTGTGGCCGCTGAGGATAACATATGGAAAATTCGATTTTCCTCTGTTATATGATAATTATGTATAATATGTTTTTTTTTTATTTTTTCGGGCTAGTGAAGATGTAGGTACATTTTCATAGTTTCGATGGGCTTTTGTAGAAAAATCGGTCGAAATCTCGATTTTTCCTTACAAGATTACGCCCTTATTTCAACCCTTTAACCACCTGCAACTCTCAAGCCTTTTGTTTTTCCGAAGCCAGGTTCTATTAATAATTAATCATTTAGTGAACACGGCTTGCGTGAAAATATGGCCAACAGCTACCTTTTACTTCTGTTAAGGAAAATTGAATTTTCCATATTATGTTATCCCCAGCGGCCACTCGTAAATTTTCCTCCATTCTACTCAACATCGATGTACTTTTCAATCCTCTTAGAGGCTTGTATGCGAAAACGGGGCACCCAACTTCACTATCTGCCGGTCTATCGGCAAAATGTGCCCAAAACACCAGTTAACATTACATTAGGTAAAACAACATTGGAAACCCCAAAAAAGTAACGAGTAAAACATGATACAAAAACAGCGCAAGTGGTGAGATGTCTGGAAGCTGACATCTTAAACTGATCCCAAAAAACACAGCAGTGCCACATTTCAGTTCAGCAGCTTGATTGTTTTGGTAGATTTAGGTATATGACCAGACTAAAGCCCATTAACCAAAAGGACGATAACCGCGAGGAGTTGCTTGCAAGCCTAACAAATACTTGTGTGAGTCCTCACACGCGCGCGCCCGGTATAACTCATACCAATGAAACCAAGGCCTACTGCTCTTTGTCGTGCGCGAACAAAAGGAGGTTATGACATCCCCGCGCAGAACAATGTCTTCTCCACTATTTAGCGTAAACGGACCAAAACCCGGCCGCGTTTACGAGGGGCGTTAACGACTCTCATGGATAAGAATTAACGATATTCGGCTCCTTGCCTTTAATAAGATCGTATCTGGGGGCTTATTAAGAACAGGAATGTGAAACGGGAGGGCGCGATTACAATGTTAATGTCGGGGATAGATTTCGTTTTATTTTTCGCGGATGAGGCGGAGCCGGCTCGAGCTGTTAGAGGGGCAATTAGGAGTAATTATGGCCAAATTCAATCTTGGGAGGCAATGTCGAAGTCAAATATTCCTCTTTATAGGTAGGGATAAAAATCGTGACTCGATAAACGAGTCGAAACGTCGACTGCTATGAGATAAGGATTTTTCTGCCATTTTGACGTGTGTCCAACAAAACCCCAACTGTAAAAAAATTAATTAAAAAGTTGAAAAAGCAATAGGTAACGAAAAAAAGCCTCCCTTGATTTACCATAGTAGAATTTTGTTCATTATTAATATACCAGCATTACTACAGTAACGCTAAAAATTTGTAATGGAATCTGTCTTTTTTCTATCCGAAACTACAACTATTTATATTTTCTATATGCAAAAAACTTTGACAAGGACCTCTCAAATACCGCAGGTTAATCTGCCAATATCTTTATTTTTTTTATTGTTGTCTTTCTTTGTGTTAGAATTGAATTGATGTAACCACGGTTTTTAATCTTAGATTTTAGTTGCAACAATCAATAGAGTAGGTACTTGACGAAATTTTACAAACTTGATAAAACAATTCCTGGACATTTATTTCGGCCTACGATCATTTCTAGAAATAATATTTACGTAATTAGCAAGTTTTTATACTTTCTTAGAAATCTGACGTGAAAACTTTATGTTATGATGTCATAAGACAACTTGGCAGCATGGTGATACCACTGAAGCGTTCTGAGTCATATAACCTTATTCTGCCGTGAAAGTTGCAAGGAAAGTTGAAATTTCAAAATTGTAACCTCAAACCCCCAGACTTAGGATGCCCCGTGAAACCACATTTAGCCAAGAAGTGTTTATTAATAATTCATATTTTACTATTACTACAACATACAAACCTTTGAAGTTTTATGTCAGGAATTGCCCTTTAAATAATACTAATAACCTCGATAATAACAATATAATAAATCGCACAGATTCTACTAAATGTTTTGATTGAGCGGCATACGGAATGACAGTTAGCATGACGGGACGTCGGCGTTGCTACATACGCGAATATTTCCGCATTATTGAAGTCTGAGTATTTATCGTATATGTTCCGTATATACACATATTTTAACCAATGTGTTACGTGACAGAGATGAAGGATATAGTTTTCAGCGTGTGCAGTTATAAACAGACGCCATTTTCCTATAGAAGAGTCAATACAGGGAAAACATTCGTAATAAAATATAGTATATTTCATTAATAAAATATAGTATATTTCATTACGAGTCTGTAAATGAAGATTTTTCCGTGCGCGCGTGACATATTCCCGTATGAGGCGCAGCCGAACACGGGAAGTCATGCAAGCACGGAAAAATTTATTTCTGGACGTGTAATGAACGATATTTTTTATTATACTTCTTTGAAAACGGAAACTTAAAACATTTTAGCGGCATATTATAATAAATTTAATTGACAAAAAATAAACAATGCAGACAATATAGTGTTTGGTATGTATGATGCGTTTCCATGGTTACTCTCGAATTATTTCAAAGGTGCTTTGTTGTAAATTAGTTATTGTCAGATAAGGTGAATAAAACGTCAAAAATATTACAGAAATGTATCTAAATATTGAAACACTTACGAATTAAAATACAAAATAGGTATATGTTAAAAAATATCAGAGAGCATATAGAGTTTCTTAAATTTAGTTTACTTTGCTGTATATTTCTATTTTAAAGCCATATATTCGGTATTTTTATTCAGCGCAGGGAAAGTTTTTCCATGCGCTGTTTCCGTGCGCTAGCCCGAAAAACCCCATCTTTTATTATTGCTAAAACAGATGAAAATAAGTTGTTTTCAAAGAAGTATAATAAAAAAATATTCATATGACAACATTTTTTATGTGCAGTTGCTTTAGTTAATGCTTAAAAGTTATACATTAAATAATAAATATTCATAGGCAAGCAGGAGACATTTGAATAGAAAAGTAAAATTTGCCTTTGTTCCAGGAATTATTGCGAACGGGCACCGGCAACATTGCAATGCTGTTTCACCTGACAGGCACAGAGGTTGCCACGTTTGTCGTTCTAGACAATAAAATTTCGAAAGTGTAGATTTCAGCCTAAAGAAAATTATGCAGCATCTTTAATTGTCATAAGTAATAATTAAAGGTTCAAAGCCGTTGTTTCATTTATTACGTGTTATGTTGGTGCATCTACTGTAAACTAAGTACCTATGATTTTAGAGCAATTAAAAATATTGTCAAGTATGTACCCTATTGTTGTTTTATTGTCTTTATGTTAGTCCTTGTAATGATACTTTTATAACTTCTGGAAAACATAACAGAAAGGGGGAAAACATCAATTTAAAAAATTAGATAACTTTAAGACATAATAAAATAAGCGAAATAATCGCGTAATACTTGTAGATGCTATAAAGAAGACTGTAGGATATATATTGAGTAACTAGATTATCCGCTTGTTTCTGTCCAAACCATTACGGAATAACCTCCGCCGATGTCACTATTTCCTATGCGAGCACATCCCGTGTAGATTGTGAAAGCTAACACCGAAACTTTCGCGACGCGCCAGCGTTAAATTGCTGTGCGCACCGACCCTTAACCTGTCCCCACCCCGAAAACGCGATTAATGCCCCGGCGTATCGCCGTCACGTTTTCGACGTGTTCATAATTTCAGCGAAATTTATACTGTCATAACACGGTTTAATGGCACAATTAATTAGGGAGCCTATCGGCCAGGACCGGCCGTTGCCGGGCAAGTGGCGGGGTGAGGGGGGGGGGTCTCGCTGCAGCGTGGCGGGTTGGTAAAAAACCACCCCTGGTGTAATTTTGAATGCGATGCTGTTTTTACACGTGCTAGTGTTTTATTTGAAGCTCGTATAGGTCACGGCTTATCGAAGACACCATAGGAAAAAGGGTAGCTGAAAAAAAGTAAATAATAAAAAACATATTCTTTTCAGCATTGTATTTAAACCCTTAGTTAACTGCGCTTATGGCTATCATAGCGTCTACTCGCGATTCCCGACGCGCAGTTGTCAGTTGCACGAATATATCGTAAATTTACATACGTATTTTTTTACTGCCTCCCAGAAATCTAAAAATACGTGGAAATATTGAGAGAAAACCTATAGGGGACTCCCCACGTTGTCCAAATATATTTTTTGTTAATTTAAGAGTAGGTAGGTAAGTAAAATTTTATTTATTTTGAAAACTAAGAGCAGGTGGGTAGATTTTAAATTGAATTTTATTTTTTTAATCGAAAGTGTGGTAAGTATGTCAATTCGTATGCAGTAAAATTTTAATTTTTCTATTTAAACTTCATCTACAATTCTTGGTAAGGGAAGAAAAATTAGGGGCAGGTAGGCAGATCCCCTATATTATTGCAAGAGTTGGAAAAGAGGAAGGGGTCTAATATTATTCATGTTTTTTTTTCATTTGATTCGTCTTTGGCACCCAGTTGTTGCCATCATTTTACGCTGTCAGATAAAAGTGTTAGGTATCGATATTAGTTTGAAATGTCTTTTAAAATGTATGCATGAATGCGTCCTTATACTTATTTTCATTTCCTTTCCCAGACTTTCGGCAACAAACAGTAATCCAAGAAATTGTGTAAGAAGAACTTCAAATAACACGCCCCAATTAAGCATAAGGCAGTCAATTTCAGTCAATTAGAAAAATGCGAAGACGAAAAATTTAAATCAGATTTGTATCGATTTAATTATGGTTGAATAGATTGTTCCTCTCTATAACTTTTAACTAATCCTAATTTTAAAATGTTCACTATTTCCACTTTTGAATGACTTAATTAATAGCATGAAAAAATATTTTTTAGGGCCCTCTTAATGGTACAATACAAGTTTATCGAGATAACTATTCTGCTGGATATACCTCTCCCTCATAGACCGATAATCACACGCTGGGGTATTTGGCTTGAAGGGGCGATATTTTATTTCAGGTATTTTACTGTAGTTTAACTGGCGATTCGTCATCCGCCATTAGATAAGTAAAGAAAATTTTCAATAACGGGAAAATAAATCAAAATTTAAGTTACATGACTCAAATAGTCTAAACGGAACGTTTTCCGATCAATTACAATAATTATTAATATATCCCCAGGTAGTATCTCCCCTAAAGTACGCCCCAATTGCTTATGTGGATGTAAAGCGCAGTTTTTCTGTATACGAAAACATATTACTACAGACAAACAAACGACAACAATAATATATTATAATAATATACAGGGTGTTTCAGTTTTAATCTGCAACACTTCAACAGGTGATAGAAAACCAAAAAATAACCGCACTTTCTTTTATAAACTATATCATTTTAAGGCCTTATAAAAAAAGTTACAGAGTGTTAAAGTTGCAAGAAATATGTGGAATTTATTGAATATTTCACAAACTAGTTGAGATATTTAGGTCATATTTGGTACACGTTATAACAGCATGGGTTAGCATAATACCTGTTAATATCAAACATCTTGAACAACCAGTAGCGTATAGAAATGGGTAATTAGTATAATTTATTTTAGAAAAAAAATAGAACCACCTTGTATAGCAATAGAATGTATTCAATTTCTTATGTAAATGTTAATTGTAAGCAAAAATGCCCTCTTGGTAACTTCTCGTATGTGTCATAGTTTTTTGGCAAATTTAATTTTTTGTATTATTTCGGGGTATTTCTGAAAAATTATCTAAAAAATTTGCCCCATAAGTAACACTTAAAGTAGAAATAATGTGTTTGCTACCTGAAATAAAGCAACTTTTTCCAATAAACTCAACTATTTAAGGCTATACTTTTGCAGATACAGGGTCTAAAACATTTAAGGAAGATACAATTAGGTAATGTTACGCTCTGTATCTTGAAAAGTAAAACCTTGAATGGGTAAGTTTATTGGGAAAAGTTACTCTATTTAAAGTAAAAAACACATTTTTTCTACTTTGAGTGTTACTTATGGCAAAGATATATACATATATTTTGCTTATGGAGAAAAGTTTTAAGTTAATTTTTCAGAAGTAGGTACCTACCCCGAAATGATACGAAAAAATCAAATTTGCTATGAAACCATGACACATATGAAAAAATGCTAAGAAAACGTTTTTGTTTACAATTAAAATTTACATAAGAAATTGAATACATTTTATTGCTATACAAGTGGTTCTATTTTTTTTTGCTAAAATAAATTATACTAATTACCCATTTCTACGCCACTGGTTGTTCAAGATGTTTGATATTAACAGGTTTTATGCTAACTCATGCCGTTATAACGTGTATTACCAAATATGACTTAAATATCTCAACTAGTTTTAAAATATTCAATAAATTCCACATATTTCTTGCAACTTTAACACCCTGTACCTTTTTTATAAGGCCTTAAAATGATATAGTTTATAGAAGAAAGTGCGGTTATTTCTTGGTTTTCTATCACCTGTTGAAGTATTGCAGATTAAAACTGAATCACCCTGTATTTTCCTTTATTTATGTTATTGTTTATTAAAACAAGAATAGGAAGTCCTTTATATTATCAATTAAAAATCAGGTTTAAACTGAAAAAAATACAACCGGTTTTGAAAAAATATTAGGTGGCCCGGTTTTTTTGCACCTGAGTGTAGAAAAACATTTAGTGATGGCTTACAATAATGATTTGTTTGTAATTGTAATTGTTAAGTGTATAAAAAATATTAAAACTGCCAGTTTGCCTATATTAAAATTTTGACTGCCTTTTTTACCCGAAATATATCTGTAAGTACTAATAATATATTATTTTCATATGTATAGATAACGCAATATTTTGTTAAAATTTGTCTTAAATGTAATAACCAAGTACTTACCTACTCAATTTAGATCGTGGACAAAATAAAAAAATAACTTTCGTTTCACCTCTAAACAAACTTTTCGAAAATAATCGTACCGTCAACAACATACCTAAGGGCTATGAAGACAAGACAATTAAAAAATTAAAGGTAATAAAAAACGATGACAGCTTGCAATAGTAATACAGTAGACACTATAGACACCTTGTGCCAACGAATAAAAAATTGCACAAAAAGTAAAAACAACTGGGCTCTAATTATAAGTATTGTTTTGAAACAATTTCAGTTTGACTTAGAGCAAACAAAATCCGTCTATGAACTTTAAATGCCAAACCTGACCCGAGAAATGATATCGCCTTAAAATGGTTTTTAGAGGCTCTCTTATATGCAAATCTAGATCAAGAAACAACACAAAACGGAACAAATGAGTTTACATAAATATGTTAAGATGCGAAAGAAATAAAATTGTACCTACAAAATGTCACTTCGAAAAGGCGATTTAAAAAAATGTTTTGCTTTTAAACCTTGTCTATGTATGATGTTGATCTCAGCTCGTGAGGAGCAAATTAATTGTAGTACTTACCTACTATCCTTATGCAGGTTAAGCAAAGTTATGCCATACTTTAGTTCTTTTAGCAAATAAATTACAAAAATAAAAAAATAGAAAAAAATAACTAAATTATAAAAAAAACAATTTGAAAACAATCATCATTTTAACACGCACGGAATGTTCATTTCCCACTACTCGGGTGCGGCTCATGTCGCAAACTGTCATACTCGTGGAAAATGAATGCCATTCCGTGCTAGTTATATAATACATTATTGTAGAATCAAGACTGATAACACTTATTATAATGCAGAGTAGAGATGAGTATATCTTATTTCTTCATAACTTTCAACGATAATATTGAACAATGAAACGTGGCAACATGGCTCACCTTAGCCGTTTGCTTTCCACCATGAGTGTCGAGCTACTCGGGTGCTAAGGTTAATTTGCCAACTTCGACATAAAAACACAACCTGTTTATTCTGCGATGTCATCCGCAATAAGACTAGATATTTTTAGGGTAATATCTAAAAATCTTTCTTGCAGCTGGAACCAAATCCATCGCTTGCCAAAGAACCCATAAACGTTAGAAAATTAGTTCAAAAATCGTTTTAGCTGAAAAATAAATTTCTCGACATCCGTCAATTATTTTGTCTGCCTGTTCCCTCTCCAATTCGTATAAACGGATTACCGCCGCGGAACGTTCCAGAAATTTCTCCTTTTAAAGTTATACGAAGGAAAATAAAGGCCGACCGGGGCAGCGCGGTGTTGCGATCAAAGCGCCAAAGTAACTCGCTGTGAAATTGTTCTTCTATCGGCGAATTCTTTAAAATTCAATTCTAGACAGCTATGAAATCAAATCGGCGACCTACTTCCTGCCTGTGATCTTCCGTCCTTGCCCGATTGACAAGCCTGCATTAAAAGTTACAGATTCTTTTACGTTTTTTTTTATAACTTTGTCGGGGGAGATGGGACGAGTTGGACTAAAAGTAATTTCAGCCGCCATTTGCATACGACAAATTTTATTCAAAGTTTTCCCAGAGAATACTAGAGAGACTAGCAAAATTTTAATATGTTCGAAGGGACGTGGAATATGCATTGGCATAAGTGGCTAGAGAATGATAACAATAGAGTATACTTACCTACTCGAAAACATTTTTTCTTAATGAATTTACGTGGAATAAAAGGGCTTTACATCCAGAATGTTTTTGTCGTATTTGAAACAATCACATACGAAATCAAGTTTCCTATAATTTATTTTTTTAAGAGGTGTTAACAGCTTTGATTTATAACTTTCGGCAGAGGCTTTCTTATTTTTCATCTATCCGGGTAGCCCCAAAGTTTAATTAAAAAATTTGAAAATTCCAGTTTAAACGAGGATTATCTTACTACTTAATAGTTTTAAAATGTACACAGATGATACTTTGCAGTAATGTTTTTAATTGCGCCTTTGAAGTAGAAATCATATGTAATAATTATTATTTCATGCATTCTCGGAAATAACCGCGTATGGGCCGGAATAGCGACGTCACTGATACGAATGTCTAGAGGCTTTATACAGGGACCGGCAGAACGTTGGACACAAAATTTTCATATTTCTAAACTCTGATTTCGATTAATTTAAATTTCTAGCTGCTAATCGAATAAAATTTTTAGTAGCAGTAGCAGTTTAGTAGCAAATTCATGTGTTATCCTATATTAAGGTGCGCTTGCGGTATTTTGTTTCTTTGTAATACACAGGGTGATCGAAAAAAAAATACAAAAAAGTTAATTTTTTTTGACTAGGTGGCTGTGACTTTAAATCTGACATCCACCTTTGATTCCAAACAACTTTTGTAAGTAACTTTTTACCGTATTTTAAAAAATAAGGGTACTTTACTCTGGAGTTATTTTGATATTTTTGAATCTACCTCGTATCCAAAAGAATATATTTAAATTTTGATATGTGCGTTTTGAGTTTGAAATGATGTACCAACTTTTATCAAGAATAAAAATTTCCAAAAAATTAATAATAAAAGAGTTTTCCATTTGTGTCCAACTTTCTGCCGGTCACTGTATAAAATCCAAGTCAAAAATAAAGAAATTTTTACTTAGTCTATTAGCCAAATGGGAATATAAGATGATAATACCTACCTGGACTAGCGTGTATAAAAAAATATCTAATTTATTTTCTTTTCAAGTTAACTTCACAAATCTGGCACTGGAACAACAGTGTTAGTGCTGCAGGCTAGGAAAACATAGTTCATTTATATAAATGCGGGGCCGTGCTCTTAAATTCTCAAATTTGTTTCTAGTACACCTCGTAACTTTCAGTAAATAAAAAACACCAAACTCCGGAATGTTTTAATTAAATACAGCCCAAAATGACAAAGTGATTCCCTCTCGTTCGGCTCCAATTTTACCTACCACTGACATCAAACGCTATCCCACGTGCATCGAATTCGGGGCATGTTCACCTCGATTGTTGCTTTCATTGATTGTTATTTTACCCTCTAACAGTCGGTCAATCCCAGGCTAATTGTTTGAGTGTCATTTTTTCGAACTACCAGGTACGCGAGAGGTAGAAGTCGATGATCCGAATAAAAACTAATTCGAAACTGGACTGAAAACATCAAATCAAACAATGACGACAATAATTTCTTTGCTACCCCAAGGAAGTCTGATAAAATGTAGGTAGATACTTTTTTAGAAAAAAACGAAAAAAAGCCGCCTTCAAAAAGCGGGCATCTTTCCATGTACGCAAGCGCAAATTCTGATGCAGCTACTCTTTAACAGATGGCGCGGCGGTCAGGTCAAGTTTCGACACTGACGGCCAGATGTTGGTAGGTACCCGGTTGCCGAACTGTGCATATTTTCCCTATTGATACAGATAACAGTAACATGGCAAAGATCGACTCTACGACCCTACATTCACGCGCCATCTAGTAACGAGAAGCCGAACAAAATTCTACAGACGTACAGTCGCGGACAGTTGGTATCGAACGACCTGAACAGGTTTCTCGTGGCTATCGTTACAGGGCGCGCGGAAACGGTAACATCGCGCTGGAGTCTGCAGCCGGCCGGTCTGCTAAAAATAGAACCATAAAATGCAAATTACAGCCTCCAGCCTCTCACAGCAAAGGAACAAAATTCGAGGAAAATGCAACTTTGTGCTGGTAATAATTCCAACCCCAGTGTTGGTATTTAATATTTCGTACTATTTTATCATGTTACTATACCGTCTAGTATTTATGATAATGAAATAAAAAAATAATAAATATCAAGGCTGAGATTAGAATCAACACCACAATAAAAGTTGCTTTTTCTCGAGTTTCCTTCCTTTGCTGCCAGCACCCTGTATTAATTAGGAATATGAAATTAGGTAAATCCATAGTCAATTTGAGCCACAATAGAATTCCGAAGAATTTCTCAAAAACAATAATTTAATATACAGGGTGTCTACTTTTAAACATATGCAAATTAATAAAATCTTTATTTTTGGAGAAAATCCCTGAACATTCTTTGTGTAAAAGGCCTTCAAAAATCGCTTCTTTTAGCCTTCCTATCATTTTCAAAAGGCAAATCCAGGTCCGGCTACGATTTTTGAGTGTTTTTTTATTTAAAATCTACCAATACAGCGTTAATCAGGATCCCCCTAAAACCCCTTTATATACCAAATTTGAACAAAGAATTTAGAGAGAGATCTATTCTACAGGATGTCAAGGTTCAGCAAAATAGGAAATTTACAGGCATTTGGCGAGTCAAGTGTGCCATGGAATCCCGTCAAAATAGTTTAATTGTCAACAGAACCACTCAAAGTGTTGGTGTGCAAAGATTCAATACAGGGTATTTTTCTCTGCCCCATCTGAAAATGCTGAATTTTTATGACTTGACTCGCCAGAGATGCCTGAAGAGGTTTCTTTAAATTTCCTATTTTGCTCAATTTTGACATCCTGTAGAATAGAACTCTCTCTATATTTTTTGTTCAAATTTGGTATATAAAGGGTTTTCGACTGTCCTGATTGACGCTGTGGTGTCAGATTTTAAATAAAAAAATGGCTAAATGGTTTTTGTGAAAATCGGGGGAATAAAAAAATCGTAGCCGGCCCTGGATTTGCAATTTGAAAATGGCAGGATTGCTAAAATAAGCGGCTTTTGAAGTCCTTTCGGACAAAAAACAGATCAAGCGATTATCTCAAAAATTAAAGATTTCAAGGATTTGTATAATATGTTTAAAAGTAGATATGGGGGCTCTTAATATTAATTAGAAAATGTATGGCACAAAATTAATGGATTATCGGATTACCTGAGTTGAAATATTTTAGCATAGATATTTATATCTTTTTAAATAGGTATTTATTAATTATACCTACCTGCACTTAATATAACTAAATTTAGGGGATTAACTTAATAATTGTAATATTGAATTGGATGTAGATTTTGAAAATATCGATTATACCTGCTCCTAGCCCTTTGTATAAATACTAAGGTGGGTGGGCTAAAATTATTTAGTCAGTATCCTAATTCGAGAGAGTAACTAACAGTGTTCGTTATGCCTCGTTTGAGTGAATCCGTCAAGCACCGTATCATCGCCAAACTAGAAAATGGTTGGGCTATTTCCCGACTGGCCGAAGAATTTGGTGTATCTAAAAGCACCATTTTCAATATAAAGAAGAAATATGACGAAACCGGAAGCGTGGAAAACATACATAGAGGAGGAAATGTGAAAATTACGTCTGACCAACAAGATGAGCAACTAGCTAATTTTTGCCTTGCAAATCCGTTTAAATCCGCCGTTGAAGCAGTATCTGCAACACAATTTCCAGCAAGTGTTAGAACTGCCCGAAGGAGATTAGATGCAGCCAATCTGAAATCTCGCACGGCCAGCAACAAAATTCAGCTGACCGAGGCTAATAAGGAAGTCAGGTTGCAGATATGCCGAGAGTTTCAGCGTTTACCGCCACATTATTGGGAGAAGGTAATATTTAGCGACGAAAAGATCTTTCAAAGCCATTACAATGGCAAAGTGCGAGTATATAGACCTTCGGTGAGTTCAAGATATGACGAAAGATTTGTGTCACCCAGGAAAAGGAGTGGGCATTTTTCCGTCAACATATGGGCCTGGATAAGCTACCGTGGACCTGGCATTTGTTGGAGAATCGACGACCGCTTCACAGCAGCTCGCTATTGCGAGATACTCGAAGGCGGATTGTTACCAACTGCAACGGAAATGTATCCCGATGGCTTCGTTTTCCAGCATGATAACGCTCCTGTGCATACAGCAAGAATAGTTCGCGAATGGTTCACCGAAAACAACGTAGAAAAGTTGCAATGGCCGGCGAAGAGTCCTGACTTGAATCCCATTGAGAATGTGTGGGGCAGAATGGCGCGGACAATGGAGAACTTCGTACCCGAAAATAGGGAGGCACTTTGGCAGAAGATTCAACAAACGTGGAATGAAGTCGTAACCCATGATCTCTGCTGCCAACTCATAGATTCGATGAGCAGGAGAGTTCAGAAAGTCATCCTATCCCAAGGTGGGTATACTAAATATTAATATACATATAATATAATAATGGAAAATGCATTTGATTTCTTGCCTTTATTTAATTATGTTATAGTCATAAAGATTTTAATGGGTTTATAGTTTTTTCGGATTCTTCCTGTGTCGGTGGTTCTAATAAAACTTCGTAATCATTATATCCAGCTTGTGGAAGTCCTCAATCACCTGAAATTATTTTATTTTATCTAGGTAATCACATTGAGATCCAGGGAGGTGTGTAAAGCTTGACACGTGTCCCTGCTGTGTGTCTTCTGATGTTATTGATAAAGGTATGCAATTTAAATAATAGAGAGTTATTGCAGAAATAAATAACGTCGCGCTCTTTTTTGACGTTATTTTGACATTTGAGCATGCGCAGTCGTAGTTTGACATAAGGTCGTCCATAATAAGGTTATTTTCCTTTATTTTTGTTTATTGTGTATACCATAATATACGTTATTTTTACCTTATTTGTCACAATTCTTAAAATAAATTCTGATTTGTCAGAAAACGCTAGTGTTCTGTGAAAGTAGGACTTAACCTAAAATGTTCGTTGCTTGTTTGCGTTTGCACCTTGTTTGTTTTCATTAGTCTTTCACCTTGGTGTTCCGTGGTTATTTGGCTGTTTTCCCAGTTTTTTCCGGAGCAAAATTATAAAAGCACATAATATTCTAGTGAAAGTGTAGAAATACAAAACAATAAAGTAAACGTAAACAAGCCCTTAATTTGGATACATAAATTACGACTTGCAATAACTATTGTCAGAATCATAAATAACGTATGAGAGTATTCAAATAAGGTCGTCTTAAATACTGCTTAATGCCAAAAACAGTTTCTGCAATAACTCTCTATTAAGTTACAAGGGTAATTTTATGTCTGTGACCCCCTAATCTCATTTATCTGTTGAAGGGCGTTTTATGAGAAACAATGGAGCATTGCAGCACCACGAAAACCAATTTATTAAAACTTCTGACCAATTTCTTCAAAAATAAGAAAAAATAAATAAAAGGGACACCCCTTTTATTTTATAATCATTTATGTTTAGGACTACGAGACCTAACAACTAAATGTTGGAACAAATACTTATTTTGCAAAGAAAAGAATAATTTATGAAAATCCTTTTAATTAACTTTTTTAATTCTAGGGTTATTAGCTAAATATATTTTTAGTGTTACTACATATTTTTTTATTATAACATAAAAATACATTTTTGTTGCAACGCAAAATATTTATTAACTTAATGTCTAAAACCGCTGACAACTATACTTAGTGTATTTGGAAATGAAAGGAGGCCATAAATATTGATTAAGAAGGAAAATTCGACCATTTCAGTGGCGTGCTCTTTTGCTAAAAATCTGATGAGGATAAATACGCAAATTAATATTCGGGCGAGTTATGTAGTATTTTATGACGGACTCTCGAGCCTCTGATAAAGAATTTGCATTTATATTTATAATAAGCCATAAACCTTCCTTTCATTTCCAAATACACTATGTATATACAGTATGTCCACAGAAGAGGTGTTGAATAGGAACACTTTCTTATCTTTAATTTTACCGCAAAAAGTTACTCTTGATAAAAACTTTGCTAACATTTCTTATGTGGAAATAAGTTGCTAGGAAAAGTTGTTCAAAAGTAAAGGATACTCCATACTACCAATTTTAGAAACAATTGGCACACTTTGATTTATTTGAAAAACATTTTTCGCTTTGGCCCTATCACTGCATTAAATATATTTTTTTTATGTAAGTAAGCTTATATAAGCATAATAAATATGGCAATTTTAGACGGCTAGGTGATGTTAAAAAATAAATCGGCATCCATAACCAACTTTTCACGCAATACAAAAAAAAACTCAAGTCGACAAAAATGTGAAAACAAAACTATCAATTTATTTAATTTTTTTTTTGATCAAACAAGATCTTTAATATGAGAAAATTTGTCTTTAATTTGAATAACTGTTGATGTTTTTAATTGCTATTTCGACTTCACACTTTAAACAAATTAGCGGGAAAACTAGTACAAATTGTATGAAAATTTTCTTTTGTCAATGTTCTTGCGTGATCTAATTGCCGCTAATCTCCAATTAAAATTTTCCCTCGACTTTCAAAATAAATTGATTGTTTTCAGATTCTTGTTGATTTAAGTTTTTTTTGGTATTGCGCGAAAAGTTGGCCATGGATACCGACTTCTTTTTTTAACATTAACCAACTATCTAAAATTTACACGTTTTTGTTTCTTAAGATTTTTCAGTAGGGAGCCAAATAACTACTTTAATAAACTAAAACAATGGCCTTTAATAACTAAAACAATGGCCTCAACAGAGCCGAAGAGCCTGTGTAATTTTCAGAAACTATCTGAGCACCCAGTTGCATAAAGCTTCTCAGTGCCATCAATTTTCAATATAAAAGTTTTCTTCGGTATCTTAAAATAAATAGGTATGTTACGGCTATTTAATAATTTTGCTCAATTGGAGGTTTTTTTATATTGCGCGACAAGTTGACCATGGATGTTGATTACTTTTTCAGGGCCACTTAGCTGTCCAAAATTGTCACCTTTTTGTTTCTCATGTTTTTTTTGTAGGGCGCAAAATAAGCGAGGAAATCGCGGTGGTAGTTTAAAAAATCATACTGTATACTTGTGAACTGTTTTAATAAATAGTTTAATAGTGATTCCTTAATTTTTTTTAACCCTTTCGGTGACATCGGCTTAATCGCTTGCAAAGAATTCTCGGAACAAGACACCCGTTCGAACCATCCGATGCCGAAGGCGCGCGCTGTTGCCGTCTCCGCGCGCCCTGTAACGATAGCCACGAGAAACCTCTTCAGGTCGTTCGATACCAACTGTCCGCGACTGTACATAGCTACTTTACCTGATCAAACTTCTGCGGCCTTAGCCTTCATACAACTCATGATTTCAGCGCACCGCGGTGTAGAATAAAGGAGACACAGATAGTCAGAAGCATCATTGTTGAAAGCGTTCGCAGTAATATGATATACAACAAATTTCAAACTTTAATTTTGTAACGAAACAAATTAAAACAGATAAATTTTAATGTCCTGAAATGAACTCGATAGTTGAGGTATAGTTATTAGTTTTTACACAAAATTGTATGCAAAATAAGGTGTAATTCGCGAAAATTTCAACAATGGTTCTGACAGTCTATGTGTGTTTTGTTTATGGTGTAGGTACCTAATAGAAAATGTTATCAAAAATAAGCAGTTATAGTAAGGGCAGAATGTAAAGTCGAAGTCGGCCATAAAGTCGAGAGAGATGGGCTATGATTTTCCTACCTGCTCTCCCTTATGTTTTGGAGCGAGGGGTTCGGCTTAAAAAGAACCGCAAGACTAACTTTTTATTGCTCTGTCCTTGTCTGATACATTATGTTAATAAAGATAATATATTCAAATGGGAGTACGCCTATAAAATAGGGCAGTAATTAAATATTTGGTTTATTTTGGTGATAGACTTCCTGTAATAACAATGCAGCGTGAAGTATTCAGTGCCCAAAGTAGAAAATTAATATTAAATGTGGTGAAATATTTCCAAGAAAAAAGAGACCACACGTGAAAATTTATCGGTACTTCAATGTGCATCGGAGGCGTTACATATATTAGTACAAGGACAATTTCACGAATTGGCCAAGAAGGCATTAAACAATATTAAAATGGTACGGATGATAGTATTTTATATTTTGACTAAAATTCATAACGAATTAAATGTATATTATTATTATTTATTTATTATGTATATACTGACTTCTGACTATGTAAAGTTTATTTTATGTTGATATTTAATTTGTAACTAAAAATATAAATATATTTTTTTTTGCCTAACCATTAGAATAATTATTTAAATACCTAAGACCTACTTTTTTCAGGATCATTATCTTTTAATTGACAGTCTAAATTACCGAATTAATCCTCAAAAATTACAAATGAAATTACAACAGGTACCTAAGTACACATTTCTAATCCGTCCGTTCACATCAGGTAGTAAAGCAATAATTTATTCTAGGCCGACCCTGCCTGCCTTAAACAATCAACTAATAATACAAGAGAAGTACTAGGTTTTTTATCTCTCTTCCTTTCATGAAAGGTGCTTAGCGAACTTTAAGACGTACGTCGAATACAAATTGGAGGAGGAGACATGAGTGTAATTGTGCGAGTGCAAGTAAAGCAATAGATATAGCGCTCTCTCTTTGATGATTTATTGCCGACTTTGCCTTTACATTCTGCCCGTACTATAGTTGTTTAGTTTTGAGCTGCTACCTTATTCATTATAGGTGTTTCATGATGATCATGATGCCATTTTGGGATTCTGCGGTAACTTCTTTTTGTAGGCAACCTTTCGTAAATCTATTTCGTTCTATTTTCATATATTAAAAGGTACTTTTTGAGCCACCCTGTATATTTTTTAGTTTAATTGTAACGACAGGGTTTATTACGAAAGCAAAGGGTCATCTATATTTTCGAGTTTCGAAAATATGTTTTGTGTTTTTTATTTATTAATCTTATTAGGGGAAAGTGGCCCAAAATGAAACCTGCGGGTGAGATGATCCCCCCTACGTTATTCGTAAAACTAGTGCTGCCATCTAGGTTCTAACATCGTTATATTGTGGCGCTGCTTTCAGTAGTAGGTATAACAAATACCGAGCTGGTGACATCGTTGTTCGCTTATACCTTTAAAAAAGTTATTTTCTGTGATTTAAATCTAAAGTAAGTTATACAAAACAATTAATATAACGCGTATAACGGATATATCTCACAAATTTGCAATTTACCTGTAACAAACACATGTATTTGGCTATAATTTAGAGGGTCTAATAGTTGTGCCGGCGTAGCCATTTTTTGTAGTATGATGATCCAGGATCGTTTTACCCCAAGTTTGGAATAATGAAAACAAATAATTTATTTTGCAGGTTCATTGCATGTGTAGAAATGGTGCATAAATACAAGCGCAAGACTGAAAGGCAGAGCTGGATTGTTTCATTTAATTTTCCTACATATTGTTTCAGTAATAGAATGACGGGATCGTTTTTCCCTACCCTAAGGGATCATTTTACCCAACCCGTTAGGGTAAAATGATTCCTTTACACAGTTTTACATGAAAAAAACGGTACACATTAGTTTTGAAACAAAAAACTGATATGCTAAAGAATGCAAGAGATAATTTTATATTTCGCCACCTGAACGCTCCTTGAGTTTTTGCCTTAGGGGGATCATTTTGGGCCACTTTCTCCTAACATCTCTTTAGGATGAAACTTCAATACCTACTTAATTTTGTTTATTAGTGTAGTCATTTTAGAATTTATTTTCTAGTTTAGTTTCCAATCGGAAGGGAAATCTCTCCGAAATAATATTATAAAGAGGCAACCCTTTAGAAATGACAAAAAAAATAAACATTAGTGGTTTTTAATTAATTTCTGGTAATTTCTGAGAAGGTACCTAATAAACAAGAATATTGATCGGGCGGAACTTTCAAGGCCCATATAATAACCAGTAGACTCGTCTGTTGATGTTTTCATCTCCAGCTCCAACGGTTTAAATAAAAGTTATGTATCGTAGACATGTGAACGCCGTGACTTTCTTTTGAATCCAAATGTTTGAATAAGCAATATCCGAATTTTTTCGTTTCCACAACTTCAGAGAGCTTATCGTGATTTCCTTCGACGTTTCCGCCGTTCGTTATCGAGTCCGACACTAAATAATAAAGGCGCCAGAGACTCCGGCTACAAAGTTGCGAATCAGACATGCAAGTTCCGAGTTTAAATTAGAAATATCAAGCAATCGCGCCGTGTTTGCCCGGATTTCGAAGTGTATCAAAAGAAGTTAAATTCAATTTCCGATATAATCTTAAGAACTCGATTAGTTTGTAAACTTCGGAATAACGTTTCCACGCTCTCCCCCTCGCGATCGAACGGATTCGAAAGTGAATAAATACGAGATTTTGTGTGTTCTCTCACTCTCCTCTTTTGACAATCAATATGCATGAGATGATGCAGATGGAGAAGAGAAACATAAGGGGTAAGACTTACCGACTCTTTAAAAATGAATAATAATAATAATAATCTAATAGGAATCTACTTTTCAGTAGCCTTATGGGGCCTTATGTTCATAACAATTGGCAGAAGTATAAAATCGTGGTTTTGCTCGCTGTGGGGGTTGTTTAATCCCCTGTATTATCCTGCTAAACCCAGGGTGACGCGATCGGTCAGCCGGCGGTCACCCCAGAGGAAGGGGGAAACACTCCGACCACGAGGGGATGGGAGGTAAAGGGTCAAGTTCCCTGCTCAATACTCCGGAGCATTCTACATTGGGTATTGGTAGACGCATATTTTCCTACAATGTGTTTTATTGTATGGCAAAGCAGATAAAAATTGTATCAGTGAAATAAATGGTGGTTCAATCCTTCCACTAGTACCTGTATGTAAGTACTCGGATGGCAAGACGAAAATTTTAACTTTTGAACATGAAAGATCCTTTTTCCAAATGACACAGCTAATAGTGTAATAGCTGATATACTGGATGTAATTTTCATCAGTAGGTACAGCGTGTCCCAAATAGATCTCAGGAACCGTAAGACATACGAAAAAACTTGAATACAAAAGTTGTAAGGTTAGCAGTGCACGTAACCTCTCTTTTATTTTCACATATACAGGGAGATTCGTATTTGCACGACAAAAATAAAATATTTATATTTCAAAAATTGCATCACTTCTTTGGAATATTTGCATTCTCCATGAAATTTGCTACACAACCGTCTTTTTTGTTTTGTATTTTGGATGCAGCGTTGCAAAGATATCGAATTTTTCTTGAAATTTAGGGACTTCGTGGAGGTTATGGAAACCGAATGCTGTATCTTTATTTTAATAGATATCAAAGATATATTTTAGCCGAAGTATGACAGCACAACTGTGTGTGGTGTGGTATGTCGAAATTGGTTTCTGCATATACAGTGTGTTCATAACAGGCTCTCAAAATCAGATAATTTCAAACAGCAATAACTTATTTTTTTCAAATGGAATGACCCATATGTCTATAGTTTGTTGGATGTCGGCGTCCAAGCCCCACATTTTGTGTAGATAACATTGTATACCAAAAACTACCCTTTTTCGAGATATTTAGTATTTAAGAAAATTTCTTTGCATTTTTCATTCAGGTGAGAAGGTTTTATCAAGCAAGCCATAACTATTTTTCCAGGCAATTCCTATACCCGTATACAGCTTGTCACACTATAAAGGTCGCTTTCTTTACATTAGTGATTAGGATATGAAATAAAAAGAAGCTTTCACGGGAATTAATATTTATATTTTCTTAATCCATAAAACAGAAACAAAAAATTATATTTACAATAAGTTTTCGATATGCCTTTCCTCGTCGGTAATGCAGGTAATATATCTCGTAACCAAATGATAAGTTTAAAGCCATAAAATAAATTTAAAAAAAACAAGGGCACACATATATGAACGTCTGGTGTGGTATGTTGTGTAGACGCACATTAGGTCCTATATTTCATGGGCAAAAATTAAAATTTAATATTATATCCTCTGATTCAAAATCAAGAAATAATTTTATACAATATAGTCAATTTTACAATTTTTTTGCTTCTCTTTATTTCATATCCTAATCACTAATGTAAAGAAAGCGACCTTTATAGTGTGACAAGCTGTATACGGGTATTGGAATTTTATTTCCCGTATTATCTAAAATGACAATTATTTCTGCCACTGCCTGGAAAAATAGTTCTTGGCTTGCTTGATAAAACCTTCTGACCTGAATGAAAAATGTGCAAAGAAATTTTCTTAAATACTAAATATATCGAAAACGGGTAGTTTTTGGTATAGAATGTTATTTACATAAAATGTGGGGCTTGGACGCCGGCATCCAACAAACTATAGAAATATGGGTCATTCCATTTGAAAAAAAAAAAGTTATTGCTGTTTGAAATTATCTGATTTTGAGAGCCTGTTATGAACCCACTGTTTCCATAACCTCCACGAAGTCCCTAAATTCCAAGAAAAATTAGATATCTTAGCAACGCTACATCCAAAATATAAAACAAAAAAAAAACGGTTCTGTAGCAAATGTCATGGAGAATGCAAATATTCCAAAGGATTAATGCAATTGTCAAAATCTAAATATTTTATTTTTGTCCTGCAAATACGAATCGCCCTGTATATGTGAAAATAAAAGAGAGGTTACGTGCACTGCTGACCTTAGAACTTTTGTATTCAAGTTTTTTTCGTATCTCTTACGGTTCCTGAGATCCAGGGGGTAGGACAAACAATTTGGGACACGCTGTACATACAACGGTAGGTTACGACCTCAAAAGCACGCCCATGAAAGTTTGCGAATGTTAGAGACAGTTTAAGAGCCACTGGTCACAAGGTACCTTCATTATTAAAGCGATGACTTCATAGTACAGTGTTGCCATGAAGTCTTCTCCAGCAAGAACAAGCAACATTACAATTATTATTATTTGCCACTCTTTCCTCTTGGCCTCCGGTAGAGTGGAGTCATGCGCTGGATTCCGAAAGGTTGTTGACCGCCGCGGTGCGGGTGACACTAAAAATGTTTCTAAGTATAATAGCAATTTTGTCATATTTTTGGTAATTTAAATTAACATGGGTTAAAAACGCTTATAAAAACCTATGATCGTAATATTATGAACAAAAGAAAATTTCTGTGCCATTAACAAACCAAATTTTTAGATTCCATTTCGATCTACTGAAGTAGATTGTTCATGTTATACCCATTAATTATTTTCTAACTTCGTACTTTACCAAATTGGACGAAATGTAGTCAATATATGGATTTTAGCTATTATTAACGGAGGGCAATGTTGGGAACCAATTTCGTGGCATTCCCAAAAGGGGGAGACTGGCATGTGTCTATTCCCAAAGAAATTGGCCCCGGTCGTCTCTATCAATACAATCTGGCGGCTCCTACCGATACCTTTGACACGTTACAAGATACGGCCCTAGTTTATTAAAGCCTGTGCCTTCTAATAGCTTTTGCCCCTTTCCGCTTCGCCTCCCGTATCACACATTTTGCCAAACAATATAGGTAGTCAATCGAGAGAAATACTCTTCAACTTGGATGTATAAAAGTAATAATCGTCTATCGATTTATATTATAAAGACATACAAATATATTTTTTAGAAAAATGTCAGGGGCTTTACTTGAACAAAAGTTATCAACTAAGAGGTGTAATCTTAGAAGTGTTGAAGACAATAATTATTATAGATTACAGATTGCCATAGTGTCAGAAGATCCAGGTTTTGGTGCGCTCTTCTACAAACTGGTGTATACTCCAGGCATAACTTTCTTTTAGTTATACGTTGACTCTGTACCACTATTTGGGTTGTTGCCAATGTTGCCATAAGTTAACAATGACACTTTTTATATTATTGAGCAGAGAGTATCATCTCTGTTTCATGTGATTTCTGTTCTATAAAGAGTAAGCATCATTCTTGCCTCTATTAAACTCTATGCATAATTAACACAAACTGCTTCACCAACCAAGCTTTATTTGACCTCCAGACGCCATTTTTGACCCGATAGGCTGTTTTGTTGGACCGCCCCATTGTGTTTTTTTTTGGGGGTTAGAAGCCAGAATCAAAACTATCATGTCAGTAAGTATGATGACGGTAAACGATTTTATTCAATTCTAACCGGCGACTTCGCCAGAAGTATGAAGGTCTGAAAGTAACACTTTTGTTTCAAACTATGTTAATAGATGACATTTTGAAGTTTATCGGCTTTTCTCTATAGATACCATAAAGAAAAAGTGGCTTGTGCGCTACACAAATGGCAAACTGGCAAATTTTGCCTTTTTCGATCCACATCTATTTGTACAAAACAATTACTAGTTTTTCTTTCCGCTTCGCCGTTTTTCCTCGTTCGAGCGACCTCCCTCGAATTCGCCCATTCAACTCTCCGTGAATAATTTCACTGGCGGACTTCAAAGAATTTAAACGAGCGATTTGCTGCACTGAATCACTTCCCTTCTGTTCTAATTGCGCCATAATTCTTTACCATCTGACCAGGGGGACACGCGTATTTTTAGAATGCTCGTTTGGCCGCAACCCTTTTGCAACGGTCAACCCTTCGGGGGGGGGGGGGTCCAGCAAGATCTATACAGGGGGAGTCACTCAAAATTCGAACTCTATGTTTTCTTCTCGATTCGTATCAAAATGTGACCATAGTAAAACTATTGGTAAATCGAGGCAGCTATCTAACAATGGTAGCCTCATATTGCCGGGCTGCCTCTTAACAGCCCTGTGCTTGCAACATTCTGAAATGGAAATTGTTTCAATTTCGGCGTTACATCGCATGAATATACAATTTCGCGACTAAGTAAACCGCAATAGTAAACCTTATCCTAGGTTAATTTTCTCCACCCCCCACTTGCTTACAAAATAAGACCGCGCGAGGCTAAAATTGCTGATATTAAACGTATGCTGTCGAGCGATATTAGCTGGTTGCGCGCCCCACCAGCCAGCCATACTACTACAGCCAGCTACGACTACTCGTGTAATTAAACGACGTATAAAGTTTCGACTGTATATGCGTATAACGAGCTTGCAGCGCCACCTACCGCGCACGCTGAGTGGTTGAGAGTTCGGTATCCCGGAGGTCTAATGAGAAAACTGGAATAAGTGGATGACGTATGAAACTAGATAACAAGGTTTGGACGGGCCGCATTTCGAATAGGCGTCCCACTGAAATTGTGGCAGAAACATATCCAGATAAGCATAAATAAACTTAGTCACCAGTTCAGAATCTAATTTGACTCCAACTTTTGACTCCTGAAACAAGTAGGTAGGTACCCAGCAGTAATATTCAAATCATATTTTTCTGAAGTAGTATTTTACCAAGATGTACAATAAGTTAATGTAATTGTAGACTACACTACAATTCGTATTATTTAAGATCCGCTCCCTAGTACTTTTGGATATTAACAAAAAGGTGATAAGATAGTATATTTCGTACTTCCGAGACTAAAATAACAACTTTATTTTGAAAGGGACTAAAGTGTCACATTTAATCCTTCCGAGATTAAATAATGGCGGAAATCCCGGAAGAATGAAATTACTAACAAATAATTCTAACATGTATTTTATTGCAAAAAATTACTTAGAATGATGGTAATGTACAGGGTGTCCCAAACTCGACGCCCCAGGGTTATTACAGGCAAACAAAAACAGCCAGTAAAAAATTTGACTTGTGGGTTTCTTGTAGGACCACTCAAGCATCCTTTTGGGCCAAAAAGATAGTTTTTAGAAATTTGGGAAATTGAGGTTATGGCTTCATAAAATATATTTTTCCCAAGGACCACACCCGTTTCTCATTATATTTTGAAAGAGCACGTTTTTCTAATAAACTTTCGTAAATAATTTTTTTATATATATTTTTTCATTAAATTAAAAAGTTATTTGCGTATTATTTGCAAAAATATTAAAAATATTCCATGGTATTTTTTTTAATGAAAATCGAGTTAGCCATGACTTATGAAGGTATATTTTTAACAGAAACAACTGACAGATGCTCGGATGTATTTAAAAAAGTATTAAAATTTTTTAATACGTTTTAAGGATATTACTGTATGCACGCCTTTTTAAGAAAAACTGTTATTTTGTAAACAAGGTTTTTCATAAATTTTCATAAATAGAAACCTAATACAGTTAGGTCTGGCGACTTTTTTGGCCATTTTATGAGGCCATTTATCCCAATCCATTTATTTCCAAACTCATTTTTTAGAAATTCTTTTACAATGTTGGCTTTGTGTGGTGGAGCTCCCTCGTGTTGAAACTATATGGTTCTTCTTCAATGCAATGGCACATTTTCCATGAGGACTGGCAACTGTTATTGCAAAAATTAAAGATCATATTCGTGTAATACAAAGTATATATCCTGACAGTTGATAATTTATTATTCTTACCTGCCATAATTGAAATGCCTTCTCTTGTCATTTAATAATTTTGTGTCCAGTCATTTTACGTATCATAAAACTTCAATAATGGTAACACACAATGAAAAAGTTGATATAGGTACCGTACCTACTTTCACCGTTTTAGTATACATAGCCATGGCTGGGCGGCGCACCGCCGTGTATTCGGCTAGGTTCGTCAGTCGTTGGCGGGGGGCGGGGCGTGTTTTTTGCTCGCAAAACTCGACTGATAAGCGGTGCGGGACTACTGTGTACTACCCCCGCCAACGACTGACAAACCTAGCTGGACGCACGGCGACGCGCGGCCTATTCAGCTATGTCTACTAAAACGGTGAAAGTACGGTAGGTTATTAGTCTATGGAAAAGTTGAAAAATATGCTAGAAGAGTCGTTAGAATTTATAGGGAGAAATATCCTGATCACAAAATGTATATTGATTAGAAAAAAATTGAGGGAGAACCAAAATGCATTTTCTACCCGCAAAAGCAAATCAAGTAGAAGAATAATTCGCAACAATGATGCAACAGTCCAAGTGTTACAATATTATGAATATTACCCGAGAAACTCAATTAGACAAGCTAGTAGAGAATTATATTTGAAGAAGTCGTTCATACAACGAATTATGAAAGAAATCAAATATCATAACTTTAAATTACATTACCTAGAAGATCTGAGATAGGCAAATAAAGAAAAAAGGCTTGATTAGATTGCTGAAATCATGGTGGTGACTGAGATTGTTGACTTTGGACAGACGAAAGTAGTTTTTTTAGTAATGGCTTATCTAACCGTAAAAACGAACATTATTGGTCCTCATCCTCATATTGTCAATCCAATTCGGGATCAGGGACACTTCGGCATTAATGGTTGTCACATTGAAAATTATTTATGAGTAAGAACCTACTTTTCAAACTTTATCGTTTTGATCTTATTTTAATTAATTTAATTTAATAAACTTTTAAATAATTCAAACCAGAGCAAACCAATAATTTTGTTACACACAAAACAACACCACAGAGAAATCTATACACAAAACCAAAATCCGTAAAATAAAGCGCAATCCTTATTTCCGTGCACGGCACTGGTTATACTGGCCTAACTGGCCCACGTCGACACCTGCTCCATGGGTCTCCGCAACGCCGACCAATCAAATCGATACGTTCGCTTCCTTATTGGCTGCCTCTTTCACTAAGTCGACGTCGACCGCATAAAAACCTTTAAATGTTATATACGGGTGATTTCTGCTGATTAGTCTGGTATTTTTACCAGTAGCAGAGCGTGGTAAATGCTATGAAATAGATCTCGCCCCGTATATCACTGTGTTCCAATGAATTCATTTATACTTTACTTTCTTATTAGTTTTGAATTTATTTTATAAGCTAACGCTATTCCTGTTTTATTTGTTGTTTTTTATTGCTCGCCACTGGATCCGATTCAATAAACTTCTAAATTGTTGAGATCAGTCTAACTCTTACAATGATACTGCCAGCAAGACTCTGTCGTCCTCCCTAAAGGACAAATACATAGCGGGGCCTAGACTCCTGTACTGTAATTCCAGAATAGCTTCCAGCATGACAACTTATAAGTTTTCTACCGTTAAAAGAGTAGGGATCTCAGAAACACTGAAAACCTTTCTTAAGTGGGTCCAAAAATGTTCACAATTACAGTGTGACCCATTTGTTTTGGGGTCAGTCTGTAAAAAGTGTGTCAATCGTGCGATTTGGCTGATTTTTTTTTTAAATTGTAGAGCTCGATGAACTGCACATTTTGAACAAAAATTGCCTGGTTCGCATAAAATCCAAAGCCTACTATGACCGTTTTTATGAGCAAAATTTTAAGAAACCATATTAGCGTTTTTTTTTGAAAAAATCTGTGTGCGCCAATGGATTGAGCACCCCTCGAAATGGGTATGTACAAAATTTCATCAAAATATTTCAAGTAATAACGATTTTGTAGAAAAATTAAAAATGCAGCCAAGGTACGTCTTTATTTTCAAAAATTCAAAGTTGGCCATGGAAAATAATTGAATTGTTTACTTTTATTAAGTGTCAAACTGTCTAAATTGAGTTCAGAAATTGTTTGTGCTCAATACAATTAATTATCATAATTATGGAATATTTAAGCATAAGAGACAAAATAGAAATTGTTCGACTCGTGGGCGACAACGAGCGCTCGGCAGCAGAAGCTGCGGCCGAATTTAACAATAGACACCCAGGTAGATCAGTGAGTCGAAGTACTGTACAACGTATAAACAATATTTTTGATGAAACTGGATCGATTTCTAAAAATTTATTAAAAACTAGGCAAAATGGACGCCGTGGACTTGTTGAAAATAACAATCAAATTCTGCAATACTTTAGTGACAATCCTCGAAATAGTGTTCGAACGGCTAGTTTAGACCTTCATATACCCAGAGAGAGTATAAGGAGATGTTTGAGACAAAACAAAATAAAACCGTTTAAGCCAAAATTTTTTCACACCCTGGAACCAGGAGATGAGGAGAGAAGATTAGAATTTTGCTATTGGCTGCAAGGTGAATATCTCCATAATGGCAACTTTTTAAATGAAATTTTATTCACCGACGAAGCCACGTTTACTACAAATGGTGTAGTATCAAGTCAAAACTGCCGTCACTGGTCAGCTGAAAATCCAGAGTTTATAATAAATGCAAGGAGACAATATTCACAAAAAAATAACGTTTGGTGTGGAATACTACGCGACAGAATAATTGGCCCATTTTTCTTTGAAGGGAATTTGAATGCGGCTGGCTTCTTGAATTTTCTAGAAATTGAATTTAGAAATGCTTTAGATGAGTTACCATTAAGATACCGTTTAAATTTAAAGTTACAGTTAGATGGCAGTCCTATTCATAATGCTCGTTTAATCAGAAACTGGCTAGATAATAATTTTGAAAACTGTTGGATAGGGCGAAATAGTCCTTTCTGTGAGTGGCCACCGAGATCTCCGGACTTAACTCCTTTAGATTTTTTTCTTTGGGGTACACTTAAGCAAAATGTTTATAAGTCAAGACCCCATAATTTACAAGAACTGCAAGCTAGGATAAACCGTAGTTGTGAGGAAATTACTCCACAGCAAATACGAAATGTAATTTTGAATGTACGCAAGAGGAACGACAAATGCATTGTAGAAAATGGAGGCTTGGTAGAAGTTACAAAAATTTTATAATTTTAATTGTTTTTATGTTTTGTGTTTATAAGCATAAGGTTGTATTATTACAATTCAATTATTTTCCATGGCCAACTTTGAATTTTTGAAAATAAAGACGTACCTTGGCTGCATTTTTAATTTTTCTACAAAATCGTTATTACTTGAAATATTTTGATGAAATTTTGTACATACCCATTTCGAGGGGTGCTCAATCCATTGGCGCACACAGATTTTTTCAAAAAAAAACGCTAATATGGTTTCTTAAAATTTTGCTCATAAAAACGGTCATAGTAGGCTTTGGATTTTATGCGAACCAGGCAATTTTTGTTCAAAATGTGCAGTTCATCGAGCTCTACAATTTAAAAAAAAAATCAGCCAAATCGCACGATTGATACACTTTTTACAGACTGACCCCAAAACAAATGGGTCACACTGTATATGTAATTTTTTGTGAACGCCATAGACATCTGAACCGGCTTAATCCGGAATGCCCCGGCCCAGCGGCGGCTCGCGCGGGCCACCGACCACCCCATTTACGTCGGCGGCGGTGCGATAATTCCGCACCCCTTCCCCCCGTGGAATTTAATTAATAGCTACGGCCCGTTCGGTTTGCGCGTATTTATCTTAAGTATTAGCGCGCTAATGGGATAGGGGAAGGGGGAGCGGGGGGATTAGGGGGGATTTGCGCCCCCGGACCGACGCCCCGCGCGCGCGCCCGATTTTCGGGTCGGGGCGAAAGGGGTCCCGGACCGGGGGTGTATCGCCGTCGGAAATCACGGCGGCCGGGGATTACGCGGAGGGATTTGGAAATTAATTTGGTGGGATCTGAGGGGGGGACGCGTGTATGAAAAATAATAGTGGTGACGCGCGGGGTCCTGGCGTTAATCTTGAAGGGAAAGCAGAAATCTGGAGCACCGGCTCAGTCTACGGCGGCGCTTTGATCTGATACACTTGAATTTGCTGAATTGCTTGAATTGGAATCACAGAAAATGCGAACAGGAAGCACTCCGTTCTCGTCGCCTTCGCCATTATCTTCTGCCGACTGGAGTATAAATGAACTGCGTCTTGCATGGTTTTCAGCGGGGTTGAGACATAATGGGTCGGGCTGCTTCGGCCATATACTCGTGCTTTTGCCAAGTGAACCTATACTATGATCTATTTCTACTACTGAGCTGAAGTACCTACTTCGTGCGGTGCTCGCATGACGTGTCAAACATTTTCTAAATTTTACCATTACCTTACTAGATTCACCTAAACTTCTTAAAAATACCTCCATTTTTCGAGTGGGCGACAAGGCCCCACCTCTTGTTTCTATATAGGATCAACATAATTATAAAGAAAATAATGTGCAAGCCACTCTACATTCTCTCTATTGAACCTGGAATACCAAATTGTGAAATTAATTTAATTTTATACATATTAGACATTTATAAATATTATAAAACTGCACAATTTACGATAATTACCTAAATAATTTACGATATAGTATGTCATCATTGTATCGTCTCATTTGATTGTATACTTTTCTGCGACGTACATTCATAAAAATTTAAAAAAACACTTAATTTGCGGTGACTGGACTGGAGTAAATACTACTAAACTAGTAGGTACTTCTAAAGCATAGTAGGTACCTTCTTCTATATACCAAGTGCATAGCAGCATGTACTAGGGAGAGTAGTAAATGCTTCGTTCTTATAGTAGAAACTTCATAAATGTAGTATTTACTTGAAGAATTAGCATCTACTACTTTTTATGCATTCCGCACCCAATGTAAGTACTAAATTAATTTTCTGGAAAAGGAAAAGTTTTTCGAACAAATACTCAAATAACTAAATTTTTGTTTTAAAGGGCAGGTGTATCTTTTGATGTGGTACTCACATTTTTTGTGACATCATTATCATCATCGGCAATTTTTTTAAAGGACAACCTATATTTTTGATGGTGCCATTTGATAGAAGATTATTTGTCTGACTTCAGTACGTTAAAAAAATTTTTATGTTACATAAGGAAATGTTCGATAACATAAATGTTATAATAAGAATTTACAATTAATGAAATTTACTTAGTACCAAGAATCTAGTTACTTAAGTGATCAAACTGAAGTCTTTTCTCAACTTGGCAGTATCCAAGAAGTAACAAAGTGTGTCATGGATCCACTCAAAACAGATGAATAATCAACAGGACTACTCAAAGTGTTGGTGTGCAAAGATTCAATAGAAAAATGTGCAGGATCTTTTTCTTTGGGCCATCTCGAAATGCTGATTTTTTTCTTAAACTTTAGACCTACTGGTCCGGGGTGCTCTGGAATCATTGAAAAAATATTAATAAACCCAAGTAATTTATTTCTTTACAAAATGCCAACCAACAAATAAGAACAATTTAAATTGTTGAACTTTTATCAATAAAGTCACTGTCTAAGATGATATATTTTTTGTGCGATTCCTGTTGAGGCACACCACATATGGACTTACCGACTCTCAAGCTTCTGTATTTTTAGACTTATAGTTCGTTTATAGTGTCTGGGGCAGTTTTGATATACTCGATTTTTGACCCCAAAAAATTTATTATTTTGAGATAGCTCTCAGAGAAAGACACCTTTTATATGATCTTTACACACTAACACTTTGAGTGGTTTTGTTGACCATTCAACTGTTTCAAAGGGATTCCATGCCACACTTGACTTGCCAGATGCCTCTAAAATTCCTATTTTGCTCAACTTTGACACCCTGCAAAATGGAACTCTCTGTATATTTTTTAGGTCATTGTAAAGTTCTAGTCCGTACATTCACTATCGAAAAATTTTGTCAAGAAAAGTCATCAAAAATTAAAAATAATTTCTGGGTACTTAATATTTAAGTTAATTTTGATATTTTCGCATTTTCGAAAATTAATGTAGACCAATTGAGATACAATTTTGGATGCGACCATTATTTCTATTTCTAAATAGTGTCTTCCATAAAATTTTTACATATAATAAAATGTCGAATTCGAGAAAAAAAACTGGGTAAATTAAAATAGGCCGTTAATTTTTAAATCTTGTACGAGAGCATAATTTTCCCGATAGAATTTTCGATAACTTGAAAAGAAAAGGCACTGTACCTACAAAAGAAAGAAATGAATACCTTTTCAAGACCTCCTTGATTTTTAAAATTGAAAATATTTTAGGAATTAGTTTCTAACTACTAATCACTGGACCCCAAAAAATAATCACATTTCAACTGATACTTTTTTGGCATTCACTCTTCTCTTTTACCTACCCTTGGAAACATTATTCGGTCGCGTGACAGCTTTTAGTGAGTTTAAAATATTTCCTATATAGTGTGCATTTTGTATAAACATCTTTTATTAGATAAATCACAATATTTCACAAAAGAATGTAATTTATAAAATTGGGAGAAGAAAGGAGACAAAGAACACCGCCGAACTCTATACCCACTGGCCTCGCTGCCCCCCAATCAGTGTGAAGGACAAAATAACACTTGGCCAATCAGATTGGATAAATATTTATTTTCTGGATCGGTGCCAGCGGGCCCAACATTAGTCCCTAAATAGATTTAAGTTCGTCAAGTAGTCAAATAAACGAGGCAAGGGCCACAGGAAGAGACGAACGGGAGAAAGGGACGGAAGATGAAAATAAAGGAACTTGGGTATATCCAGAAAATGTAACGGTATTCGGGATCGCTATAAGTCAACAAGCATATATAAAAACCAGCAATGGAAAATATCTTCATCTATTTTTTTTAGAATTCTAAGTTAGTTAGATATTTCCAGAACATTTTCTATCCAATGTTGACTCGCCCTGTATTTAGTTCCAGTATTTAACAACTTGTTTCTTAATTTATTACATTTTGACAAAAAAAACCGATTGTACCATTAAATTTAATGCAGACCTGTTCCAGATCTAGATATGATGTCTAAAGTGAGTGTTAATCAATCATGTTAATTCAAGTCATGTTTTGGACCTCACCCAAAGCAAAAAGTAAGCCAGCGAAGGAGGCCAGTGATGTTGATCATTAGTTACCAGCTTTTTTCATTTGTAATTTTTCAGCAAACATTTTCCACCTAAATGGACAGATACCTTTTTCCACCGCCCTCGTCGAAATCATTAGATATTTGATATTCCATCAGTTTTTTTCCTTTAATTTAAAGTTATTTATATTTAGTGCTAGCTGGTGCCATTTCCAGACCCCCATATAGACATGAAAAATGCATCGAACTCGTTTGGTAGCCCCTCTGCTCTCCCCCCGTTGAAACATCAATGCAAATTAGTCGAATTAGTTCCGTTGAAATGTTTCCCCTTTCAAAACTTTCCATATACCCTGTAGGTATTTCGAAAACATGATTCGTCACTCCCCCAATGTACGAGCAACTATCTAAAACACGAATGAACCATTCGTATATGAATCTCTGCGGGCGATATCCAGCGTTCTGCCTGTCAAGGCTGTCTTTTTCACTGCGATAATTTATTAGGAATGGATTTTATGCGGAAGGTTCCGACTAGTCTCCCCTTGGTTTGCAAAGTAATCAAAGCATAAAAAAATATGAAAACATTGTCACCTTCCATTAGGAGTATCAACAGTCGATACCGAAACATCTGGAGGTTTCCCAAATGGCAGCGGCGGCGGTAAATTGAATTTTCTCTGGCCAGGCAGCAGCAAAATTCACTGGAATTGTTTTAAGCTTCCAGCTAGAGTGAGACAAACCTCATTTTAAATATGAACGTATTGCTTCCTCGTCATTATATCAGTGATATGTAAAACAAGTTGAACATCTATAATACAGCTAAGTTGGGAATCAGAAACCTTTGGCACTAAAATACTTCTTTTGCTTAACTCCACACACCAAAACTGGTTTTTTGCACTCGACGCGCTTTTCGCTAACCATGTTAGCATCATCAAGAGATGACTAAGTCTGGAGAGACTTAATCATCGATTATGACCAGGGCGATTGAAAAATAAGTTGAGGTTGTGTGTGGATTATGGACATTTTTCTCATGGTGACAAAAGACAAATGTATCTTATTTTTGCCAGTGGTTCAAATAAAAACCCACGTCCAGTTCTCCTCCCAACGAGTCGCTCCTGAGCCATACGCCTGAGAGATCGTTCGCCTTGTGACAACTCCATAGCCAACTTTGTCGCGATCCCATTAATCTGCGCGTTTATGCCAACTCATCCCGTCTACAGTGTGACCCATTTGTTTTGGGGTCAGTCTGTAAAAAGTGTATCAATCGTGCGATTTGGCTGATTTTTTTTTAAATTGTAGAGCTCGATGAACTGCACATTTTGAACAAAAATTGCCTGGTTCGCATAAAATCCAAAGCCTACTATGACCGTTTTTATGAGCAAAATTTTAAGAAACCATATTAGCGTTTATTTTTGAAAAAATCTGTGTGCGCCAATGGATTGAGCACCCCTCGAAATGGGTATGTACAAAATTTCATCAAAATATTTCAAGTAATAACGATTTTGTAGAAAAATTAAAAATGCAGCCAAGGTACGTCTTTATTTTCAAAAATTCAAAGTTGGCCATGGAAAATAATTGAATTGTTTACTTTTATTAAGTGTCAAACTGTCTAAATTGAGTTCAGAAATTGTTTGTGCTCAATACAATATTAATTATCATAATTATGGAATATTTAAGCATAAGAGACAAAATAGAAACTGTTCGACTCGTGGGCGACAACGAGCGCTCGGCAGCAGAAGCTGCGGCCGAATTTAACAATAGACACCCAGGTAGATCAGTGAGTCGAAGTACTGTACAACGTATAAACAATATTTTTGATGAAACTAGATCGATTTCTAAAAATTTATTAAAAACTAGGCAAAATGGACGCCGTGGACTTGTTGAAAATAACAATCAAATTCTGCAATACTTTAGTGACAATCCTCGAAATAGTGTTCGAACGGCTAGTTTAGACCTTCATATACCCAGAGAGAGTATAAGGAGATGTTTGAGACAAAACAAAATAAAACCGTTTAAGCCAAAATTTTTGCACACCCTGGAACCAGGAGATGAGGAGAGAAGATTAGAATTTTGCTATTGGCTGCAAGGTGAATATCTCCATAATGGCAACTTTTTAAATGAAATTTTATTCACCGACGAAGCCACGTTTACTACAAATGGTGTAGTATCAAGTCAAAACTGCCGTCACTGGTCAGCTGAAAATCCAGAGTTTATAATAAATGCAAGGAGACAATATTCACAAAAAATTAACGTTTGGTGTGGAATACTACGCGACAGAATAATTGGCCCATTTTTCTTTGAAGGGAATTTGAATGCGGCTGGCTTCTTGAATTTTCTAGAAATTGAATTTAGAAATGCTTTAGATGAGTTACCATTAAGATACCGTTTAAATTTAAAGTTACAGTTAGATGGCAGTCCTATTCATAATGCTCGTTTAATCAGAAACTGGCTAGATAATAATTTTGAAAACTGTTGGATAGGGCGAAATAGTCCTTTCTGTGAGTGGCCACCGAGATCTCCGGACTTAACTCCTTTAGATTTTTTTCTTTGGGGTACACTTAAGCAAAATGTTTATAAGTCAAGACCCCATAATTTACAACTGCAAGCTAGGATAAACCGTAGTTGTGAGGAAATTACTCCACAGCAAATACGAAATGTAATTTTGAATGTACGCAAGAGGAACGACAAATGCATTGTAGAAAATGGAGGCTTGGTAGAAGTTACAAAAATTTTATAATTTTAATTGTTTTTATGTTTTGTGTTTATAAGCATAAGGTTGTATTATTACAATTCAATTATTTTCCATGGCCAACTTTGAATTTTTGAAAATAAAGACGTACCTTGGCTGCATTTTTAATTTTTCTACAAAATCGTTATTACTTGAAATATTTTGATGAAATTTTGTACATACCCATTTCGAGGGGTGCTCAATCCATTGGCGCACACAGATTTTTTCAAAAAAAAAACGCTAATATGGTTTCTTAAAATTTTGCTCATAAAAACGGTCATAGTAGGCTTTGGATTTTATGCGAACCAGGCAATTTTTGTTCAAAATGTGCAGTTCATCGAGCTCTACAATTTAAAAAAAAAATCAGCCAAATCGCACGATTGATACACTTTTTACAGACTGACCCCAAAACAAATGGGTCACACTGTATATTGGAGCAACACCTGCACTTTCAGGGTGTCGCCATTCAGGGGGGCGCCGGTTTATAGTTCACCCCGGGTGGTCCTTGCTCGGCGAAATATTCATTAAGCGGGATTTGCACCATGCCGGTAATGCTACAGCTCTTTGGAGACTGCCTGTGGTTGTCTTAATTTTGGAACTGGAAAAAAAGATTTTTGGTTGATTAATAATAATTCTCACACTCCAAACTAAGAGTACCCCAGAAGCAACCATAATATGCTTGTGTATGGGGGAGAGTAGTACTACGGAAAAGCCTATAGAAAACCGAAGTAATCCCAGTGAGTGTAGAGCAAGATAAAGCTATTAGCTAAATAGAGGAGAAATAAACCATGTATTTGTTCTTAGTAAAATGAGTAACTTGGAGCCGAACACTTGTAGTAAGTAAATTTTCTTACTAAATTGTGGTAGTTGGCCCAAATACCAAGGTGTAATTTCCAGTAGTACACCAGTTATTTATAGTAAATGTGCCCAGTATTTAACAAAAGCACCACCTTCTGATTCCTGTAAGTGCCATTTTATTGATGACAGTTGACTTGGTTAATTTGGTCTATTGAACCAGTTAACCATACCAAATGATAGTAACAGTATTAGTTCTTACAATTAAATACATTACTTGAAACTATACAGGGTATTGAAATTCTGTAACAAACTTTGACATGGTGGTAGAACTAACCAAAAAATTAAAAAAAAGTTCCTAAACATACCCCTAAAATGCTTTCCAAGAAAGATACAGGGCGTTGAATGATTGGCAAAAATAAAGTTATTATAAATAGTATTTCTGATATACCTAATAATGAAAGTATAGGGTCACATATGTATAGTTTTTTGCTGCCTTATTTTGCGAACAATTCAACGCTCTTTATCTTTCTTGGAAAGCATTTTAAGAGGTATGTTTATATAGAAACTTTAAAAAAATGTTGGCAGTTCTACCACCTGTCAGAGTTTGTTACAGTATTTCAATAACACCCTGCATTCCATGACTTCACACACCTTCACGCTTCGGCATTAACTACGGGACTGTGACGACGCGTCCCTCGCCCGGGTACGCCTGCGCCTTTCGACAACCTTCGGCCTAACTCGGAGTTGTTCGCAAGTACTCTAGCATTTAGAGTAAGTGACTTATTAATAGTGACAACTTAATGCCATATTTGTATTTATTAGCTTGTTTGTTGCACTGTTCTGCACAAATATAACGACACCAACAGTTAATATTTCTATTATTTGCTATTAATGCTACATAGTTTTTTAGGATATTTTTATTTATAGCAAGTCAATCCGTTACTGACATATAAAACTACGTTCCAAGTAAAAGCTTTTATTAACAACAAGCCGCATCACCATATGGTAGTAAATAAAACCTTACCTGTTGTAATTAAAATAGTGTCAAGTACAATGTGCACTTGGACCTCTTTTTTCAGTGTACAAAAAGGTGAGTACTGAGGAGGGTACCTACTTCCGGTAGGGGCTTTTTTATTTCTCGCTTTTAGTAGTAATTACCTATTTTTGCATAATTAATATAAAATATGCATAAAACAATAATTTCCGTTTTTTCTCGCATTTTTTAAAGTTGTCTAATAATGCAAACATTTCCATCATATAAATATCTAAATATTATTGTCATTTGACAATGATACGAAATGTCAGTTGCTTCATCATGGTCATGTATGACCAAAACCCGTAAAGTAAGAAGGTTATCCACTAACGTAGAGAGAGAGCGAAAGCTGACGTCAAAGGAATGCTGTCAGATGATGTGATTGGCGTTCCCTCGTGTGTTGCCTTTGCCGACGATTATTGCCAGCATTCCCATGACGTCATTCAGAACGCTCTCTCTCAACAAGAGGCAACCTTCTTACTTTACAGATCTTGCTGTATGCCCAAAAAAGTCTGTTTCATTTATTTGCTCTCGAATTTCTTGTCGACAAACTTAATTTCATTTTGAATACTGTAGAACTTTTTAAATGTTCTTTCATAGTAAAATCTATTTATTCTAGAAAAATACCACGATCTTGAGAGTTCTTTTTCGTAGTGCCCTCTCTAATTACCTATAGTTTGCCACAAAACTGTGTGCAGTTTATAATTCTTTTTAAAATATATCTATTTTTATCCTCGGCTTTATTATTATGCCCGGTACATGGAATTTAACTGAGCGGCAATAGTAGAATGCTAAGAATGTTAGTTCTGTAGAACAATTCATGTGCCGAACAGGAAGCTCGTGTTTTTTATTTTTATTTAGTTTTCTCACATATTTGTATTAAATCTTTGAATCATATCTGGTTAAGATAAATGCAAATCTGGATTTGGTCTACGAAGAGTTTTAACTTCAATATTTTCTGTCAATGAAGGACTTAAAAAGTTTCCTTTCAAAATGCCTTTTACACTATTTTTCATTTTGTTAACTTATTTGAACGAGCGAGGCACCGAGAATAATTTTTTAAGCGCGCGATGACCCGTATCACGTACTTGATGACGGAATAACTTGAGACCGAGATCACAGAATAGGTTAGGTAAACCGAGACTGCAACCAGAGATAATAGACAGGCGGAACTAACATGGTTTTGGACAGGGGCGTGCGGTGACATTTTAAATAAGGGAAGCACTGTTTAAAAACTTACCTATTTGTAATGTAATTCGATTCTTCGATCTATTTTTGCGAATTCGTCAATGACGTCATCATAAAAACGTCGATGCTCTAACATGTTCTGGAAAAGTATATTCTCAATAGACAGCAGCGATATCTGTAAAAGTCGTTCATTCATTTTTGTGGTTAAATTCCGTTTGTAATTAATTGAAGCTTATCCGCAAAGTTTAATTTAATTTTTATTATTAAGGCATACACTACACATTCACACACACTCTTACTTAATTGTCCAACTTTAACATTTTCAACGTCATTCCCGACAGCCGAAGTTGACGGTATTTGCATGTCCATGTCCGTATTGTCTTCCATATCGCCCGAGATACGACGCGCGCGACGCACCAACGCAGATATCAAAACCAACTAAACTAAACAAAGAACCTACTGCAACGATAGCTTCCACGCACGCTTAAAACATGCGTTCTCATTCGCGTCAGCCAGTGCGATGGAGGAGGAAAGTTCAATAACCTCTCGACTCTCGAACGCTACAGAAAAGCTAGCGGCCGGCATAGCTTACATTGTACTGCCGCTCGGTAGGATGGGCGCAGTCGGAGTCAACGCCGCATTTGCTAGAGGCATAACATATTGTAGAGATAATTTTTAGCGTTTTTGATATACCTAGGTAACTAAACTAATTGCTTCCCTTGCTTCCATGGACTGCACGCCCCTGGAAAGCTTGTTGTTTATTTTATTTAGTTTTTTTTCACATATTTGTATTAAATATTTGATTCCTATCTGGTTAGGTAAGAGTTTTAAATTCAAGTTTTTCTGTCAATGAAAGACTTAAGGTGGATTTATAAACTCGACATTTGCATTGGCGCCCGAAGTTGACGGTGACCTTCTCAGTTTGCGTCCAGAAATGTGAACGATGGAACGTGAAAGATGAAATTAGTTTATCTCGGACGGCATCGGCCGCAGACGGCAACGTTCGGCGGAGTTTATAAACGGTTACACGTAAAATATTGGGATTGAATTTTCGACGCAAACGGCAACGGCGAGCGCCAACGCAAACGTCGAGTTTATAAATCCACCTTTAAAAATGTCCTGTACGCTATTTTTCATTTTGTTAACTTATTTGAACAAGCGAGGCACCGAGAATAATTTGATAAGCACGCGACGACCCGTATAAGCACGCACTTCTTGACGGAATAACTTGAGACCGAGATCACAGAAAAGGTTAGGTAAACCGAGACTGCGACCAGAGACAACAGACAGAGAGAGACTGTTCAATCCCAAAGTAAAAGACCGGAGCACGGACCACGTTTGCACGAGAGCCTTCTTGTATGTTTCAGCAACGTATAAAATGCAGCGGTGATATAGAATATAGCAGTCGCGGATCGAAATTAGTTTTTCCCATTTTCTACCCTAGAGACCTCAGGGACGAGCCGCCACTGGACGTAGTTAAAATTTTGGCACTTAGTTTTGCATAATTCTTGGTTGCTACCACTTTGTAACATCATTTGCATCTACTGCTCAAATGCATGAAAAAACATAATGAATTGCCAAATTATTAAACTGACTTCTGTAAATATATTTAAGTAGAAGTGTACTCAAGTTGGACCTCATCTAAAAACTGCTTACGAGACGCGCAAGGGTAGTAATGGCGGATGTATATCAATATAAATACCCTCCACCCCATTACCGGCGAGGGCCCCGAACTCTGAAGTATACTAATTTAAACTTTATAACTTCCGAGTTGAAACTGACAAGCCCAGGAGTTGGGATCCTTCTGGATGTGAATTACTTCGGATGCGACGTCAATCGCCATCAAGGAAGGTAGCTGGGTATTACCACTGCCCTTTGCAGGACGAGGCAGCATATAAGAGATTGTTAATTATTTCTGCTTGGTTGGTAAAGGGTAGAAACAGATTCCGTCTAAACTTAGTTCGTGTTTACTTAGAATGTATTACTTTCTGTAAGATTTGGCCTGCAGGAAATTAATTTGAATAAACACCAGCTACCTGTATTTTACTGTGTGAAACAACTGTATGCAGTGTGTGGCGAACGGCAGTGACGTGTTACTTGCCCTAGCCGCGCCAGATTCGCTGTTTCTATCGAGTTTTGTATTCGATTTGCTATATATTTTTTGTAAACAAATAAATTGATATTTTTTGTCTAGTATGTTTCGCAGTGTTCTGCAAAATTTCCCCATATACCCCATATATTGAATTATCTTGGCAATAAAGCGGTTTACACGCAGTCAGAAGTGAAATGCCGTTTACAATGGAGACAAGTATCGACCATTAGCAGTTTTATCGCCTTGGTTATAGACGGACACAGGAATAAAAGTCATTAAAAAAGTTACTGCTGTACGTAGTTTATTTTACCCTCGTATCTTTACGTTCAATCTCTTTATTATCAGTGTCTATTGTGAGCCGTATCATGCGATATCCCCTGGAAATGGCGCACTGCGAGAGTGAAAGTAAAAGTTTTACGCAAGACATTTAGGTACACGGGACGTGTTTATATTTCGTAGATTGAGCAAAAGTGTGGTTTGTTTTAGTTCTAGAAAAGGTTTTGGGCGCCCTTTTTCTTTTATTTCAATAGTATATTTCATTACGAGTCTGGAAATAAAGATTTTTCCATGCGCGCGTGACAAAAGTCACGCAAGCACGGAAAAATCTATTTCTGGACGTGTAATGAATGATATTTTTTATTACACTTCTTTGAAAACGGAAACTTAAAACATTTTATCGGCATATTATAATAAATTTAATTGACAAAAAATAAACAATGCAGACAATATAGTGTTTGGTATATGTATTATGCGTTTCCATGGTTACTCTCAAATTATTTCAAAGGTGCTTTGTTGTAAATTAGTTATTGTCAGATAAAGTGAATAAAACGTCAAAAATATTACAGAAATGTATCTAAATATTGAAACACTTACGAATTAAAATACAAAATAGGTACATGTTAAATATCAGAGAGCATATAGAGTTTCTTAAATTTAGTTTACTTTGCTGTATATTTCTATTTTAAAGCCACATATTCGGTATTTTTTTTCAGCGCACGGAAAGTTTTTCCATGCGCTGTTTCTGTGCGCTAGCCCGAAAAACCCCATCTTTCATTATTGCTAGAACAGATGAAAATAAGGTGTTTTCAAAGAAGTATAATAAAAAACGTTTTATGTGTCGCTTATTTTGCAATGAAGTATTTTTTGCACAGTCACTACAGAAGCGGACGCCATTGGTAAAATTTTGATAACTACAATTACACTACACGATTGTACAGTGCCATAAATGGAAAAGTTTCTGAATAGATCACCAAAAAAAGAAAATTTCGAAAATCCATACACCAAGACACAATAGATAAAACAATTAAAAGATGTAAATAACTTGAACCCTCAGACAAATAATAAATATTGACTAATAATTCAATACAATACAGACCGAGATAAAAAAAATGTTTAGTAAGATTATTTGTCTGAGTTAGTAACAGAAATCTAAAACAAAACAATGCAATGATTGCACCATTGCCAATCTTCTTCATAAATATATGGCTTAATTTGTAGAGACCTTTGACAATATTATTATATGGTGCATAAACCTTTACTGTGTTTGACCACAACTTTAAAAAAAACCTTAAAAGTTAAATATTATGTGCTTGTCTAATAAATAATAAATAATCAAGCTGCTGAGCTGAAATTTGGCACTGCTGTGTTTTTGGGGATGGAGAATAAGCTGAAAATTACAATTTTTACGTAACTCACAGAGGGCGCCACTTGCGTTGTTTTTGGATCAAGCTTTTACTCTTAACTTTTTTGAGGCTATCTTTTTGGTCTTTCAGGGCCATCACTTTAGAGCATCTTTTCATTCTGTAACAAAAAGGTACTCTTTCTTCATAACGATAAAATCAACCGTTTGCGTTTAAATTGGCAAAATGTGCCCCGAAACACCTGTAGACTCCAACATTCGAAAAATAACTTTCAAATGTTACAGATTCACTATACCATTTAAAGTGAGAAAAAAATGGATATGAACAATGTACCAAAAATTTTTTGTTTTCAAAATGGAACGGATTGAAACTTGGCAAAATTTGGACACTCTATTTCAAGAAAACGAATGGTGTTTCGACCAATGCCCATCTGGCATTTTTTTCTTCATTTTGAATGTACAGTCGATTTGTAACATTTGAAAGTGGTAGCTGAAACTTTTATGTTTTGAATATGGGTGTTGGTACATTTTACCAATTTCAACGCAAACGATTGATTTTACCGTTATGAAACAAGAGTACCTTTTTGTTACAGAATGAAGAGATGCTCTAAAGTGATGCCCCTGAAAGACCAAATAGATAACCTCAAAAAAGTTAAGAGTAAAAGCTTGATCCAAAAACAGCGCAAGTGGCGCCCTCTGTGAGTTACGTAAAAATTGTAAATTTCAGCTTATTGTCCATCCCCAAGAACACAGCAGTGCCAAATTTCAGCTCAGCAGCTTGATTATTTTGGGAGATGTGGCTATAATTCAATTTCAAAAAATGAACTTCAACGCCCTGTATCTCTTAAACAAACAACAAACATTTTGGCCCCAAATATGTGCAGTTGCTCTATGGACCATTATTAACGGGACACCCTGTATGTATGAATGCCATGACGCTATACTTTCGTAAAGAACTTTCCACTGAAATGAAACGTTTTGTTTTCATTTTTTCATTAAAAATAGTTTCCCAACAAAATTCCGAGCCACTCGATATCGAATTTTTACAGGAACATATCCGCAGCTCCCATAACCCAATCTCAAGTTACTTTAATGGCATTTTGGCCATCCCGAAACTTCCTGTCCGAAACTACGTGGCCCGCCGGGGGTATGTAAAATAGTCGGGTACTTTGTTTTAAAATTTCCATCGCAGGTAAAATTCCGGGCCGTATAACGAAATTACCCCGCAAAGAGGTCCATTAAGGTTAGGCCGGGGCTCATCTAGAAAACGAATCTCCATGTCGTAATAAAACTCCCGAACCTTTTACATCTCAGTTAAAAGCTTTTAGAACTCTTTAAAACTACTTCGGGGCCGGCCGTATTTTTTCCCGTCGCGGTTTTAATTTCGGCCATCACCTGGAACTTTATCGAATAAAATTAACGTAATTGGTGCTCTGTCGATTTTAGCCTACACGGTGTGCACGGCGGGCTTAATGGCGGAGGCGTCTGCTTTGGTAATGCAATTAAGCCCCTTACAGTTAGTGTCACGTTCGAGAAAACGCCGGGCGCCCCAGCGTCCCTCTAGCCACTCTAAATTCACAAATCAGGGGGAATTCTCGACGTAAATTTCAAGGCGACCCACCCCTTCCCGCGAAATTTACAACAGAAGGCACAGCAGTTTGACTCATGTGGTTCGGCAACTAAATTCCGCATGAGTCATAACGAGTTGAACTTCAGTGCCTTAGTACATAAATAACTATTAGAGGACAAAAGTGCATAATAATAAATATGTTGTCCTTATCGCATGAGGACTTCGTATTTTGTAAGAGATGGTTCTAACGCTAGTGAGACTGGCCGTTAACAGGATCTTACATCATACTATATCTTTTTATAGCCTTATAAAAAATTTACAGGGTGTTAAAATTTTTAAAAAATATGTGGATTTTATTGAATATTTACCAAAGTAGTTGAGATATGTAAATCAAATTTGGTACACGTTATAACGGCATAGGTTAGCATAAAACCTGTTAATATCAAATACCTTGAACAACCAGTGGCGTAGAAGTGGTTAATTAGTATAATAGTTCTAAGAAAAAAATTAATCACCTTGTATAGTTATAAAATGTGTTGATGTTTTTATGAAGATTTAATTTGATTTTTTGTATTATTTCAGGTATTTCTCAAAAATTAACTTAAAAATTTGCTCGATAGGTAAGACTCAAAGTAGAAATAATTTGTTTATTACTTTAAATACAATAACTTTTTCCAGGCTAGAATTCAATATTTATAGAAAAGACACAACCACATGCCGCTATATTCCTTACAATTCTTTTCACTGCAACCAACATAAACTAGCAAGCTTTCAATTTTTAACACACAGATTAGTAAATTACCCTCTTAATACAGAAAAACATAATATAGAAAAACCTAGGATAAAGAACATCTACCAGGTCAATGGTTACGACACAAACATGGTAATAATAGTTATTTATGTACAGGGTGGCCCATCCAAGCGGAAAAAGTGTGCTACGTGGAGACACGTTAACATAAAATTAGTCCGATGAAGCTACATTTACAACGGAGGGAATACGTATACAACCGGAAAAATAGTATATTTTGGTCTGTTGACAATCCACGGGCATTTCGTGAAGTTGTGA
Source organism: Pseudeuparius sepicola (assembly GCA_963920635.1). Taxonomy (NCBI): domain Eukaryota; kingdom Metazoa; phylum Arthropoda; class Insecta; order Coleoptera; family Anthribidae; genus Pseudeuparius; species Pseudeuparius sepicola. The sequence goes on along the minus strand of OY987300.1, from coordinate 9,808,770 downwards.
AATCCGGCAGACATTCCGTGGGTGTTTGGTGCGGAATTGTGGGAAATTTTATAATGGGCCCTCTATTTTATTCATGAAGTATGACAGGTAGGAAATACCTACATTTAATCCAGAACGAATTGGAACAATACTTTGACCAGTTGCCATTAATTTTTCTTAACCCACTCCAAGAAAGACAATTAATATGGCAGCAAGATGGCGCTTCCTTCCATAACTGTGGGCCCATAACGGAATTTTTGAACAATTCGTTTGAAAATTGGATTGGTAAACATGGAACGATAAGGTGGCCGCCACGTAGTCCAGATTTAACCCCCTCGGATTTTTTCTTGTGGGGCATTTAAAAAATAAAGTTTATAAGAATCGCCCCGAAAATGTTGAGGAAATTAAAAGACGAGTAAAATTAGAAATTGATAGTTTAAACAATCGTCCCTTAATCTTTGAAAATGTCCGAAAAAAATTCTCAAAAAGACTTAGGTTATGTGTAAATAATAATGGAAACCATTTTGAACATTTAATGTAAATGAACTTCTAACTGATTTTTAATAACTAATCATATTGTTGTTGTTATAATAAATATGACAGTAGTAAAAATAATAAATGTTTCATAATTTCCACGAGATTTTTAATTAAGTTGAATGCAGTTGAATGGCTATAGCCACTTTAACATTCAGCCTACTCGCTTGTCAGTTTTATTATCATGGCTGACTTGATTTGTCATAAATTTGGTTTTATTGTTTGTCCTACTCAGATCGAACATCAGACACCGACCATGAGACCATGTATCTAGTTTGATGGAGCTCCTCTGATAAATATCTCGGAAACGGTTGGAGATAAATAGGTCAAATTATATATCGTTGGATTCAAGTTATATTAAAAAACTGAATATTCGGGAATACTACTTAAAGGTTCTCAATGGATGTGTAGGTAAAAAAATATTTTTTTTATTTTGCAAAAAATGTTTTTCGCGATAAATTTTTTACCGACCCCCGTATACAAAATTAGGGTACACCCTCGAATTCCCCTTAATTTTTACTACAACCTCATTTTTTGAATGACGATTTTATGTTAACCTGTCTCCACGTAGCACACTTTTTCAGCTTGGATGGGCCACCCTGTACCAAGGCACTGAAGTTCAACTTTTTATGACTCACGTGGAATTTAGTTGCCGAGGCCTCTGGACGAGGCAAATAAACCACGAGTCATAAAAAGAAATTCAGTGCCGAAGTACATATTATATTTTTTTGAAACCCAAAAAAATATGTTTTATTAGGCGAAAAAATAATTATAAGGGATCACCCGTCCATGAACCGACTGCGATCGGCATTGCTTGACTTTGACGATTGCTCCACCTAGGTAAAATATGACGAGACACGGCACTTTCTGACAGAAAATCCAAACTGCTGCCTGTTGTGCAGGTTCCATGTAAAATAGATTAATAATCAAAGCTACTAAAATATTTACACTGAAAGATTGCGCTACTATAGGTAACAATTTCGCAATGTGTACGAAAAGTTAAATGCGGACCTTTTGTGGCCGGGTTTTGAATATTTGGTCACTTTTGACGGGCGATGGCTCCGCGTCTGACGTTTGATGTTTACATCTCGCCAAGGCCTACTTATTGAAAAAAATCGTACAATAATGGGTTACTTCACACAAATATAAGAAAAAACTTAAAGATTCCACTAAGTTCAGGAACGAACCAGATAACACTAAATATGTTTTCATTCCGTAGGTACAACCCGCGGTTCACGAAAGGTTTAGAAAAAGCGTTTGATCCTGCTGGACTAAAATTAGTATATAAATCTTCAGATAATATTCAAAACCTACTAGGTAACCTCAAGAACAAAATTAATCTAAAGATTAATTTAAAAAAAGTGGATTACATGAAGTTAGCTGTGCAGATTGTAATCAAAAGTATATGTTGGACATACTAGACGTTCCATAAAAACTAGATTTAACGAGCATATCGCACATTTAAATTATGGTCGATTGGAAAAATCTAGCATTGCCCAACATGCTTTTGAAAATAATCATAGAATAACAAAAGAAAATTTAAAATTTCTTAAGTATCTACCTGACAGGAGATTATTAGACGCTTATGAAAGTCTGGAAATTTCAAAATGTAAATTTAGTTTAAATAAAGATAAGGGGCCAATCCCCTACAGCCCCTTGTACATGTTAATAAACAGACAGGTAGAAACTTATAAATACATAGTAGGTAGTTCACAGTATAAATTGAATAGGTTAGGAATAAGAAGATTAGACTTTCCTAACCATCTCCTGATGATGCTAATGCTAACATGGTTAGCAAAACGCGCGTCGAGTCGAAAAAACAAAGTTTTGGTGTATGGAGTTAAGCAAAAGAAGTATTTTGTAAGTGCCAAAAGTTCCTGATTCCCAACTTAGTTAAAATATCTCGACTATAGTTTGATAAATAGGTATTCAATAAAGTCCAGATATTTTTTAAAACTTTATCACCCTGTAACTTATAACCTATATTCCGACAACACTGTATAAGTTCTAGCTTTTTGCACGGCACTGCACGGGCGTAGCCAAGGGGGAGGGTTTCGGGGGTTCAAACCCCCCCCCCCCCCCCCCCGAAATAAGCAAAATATTACCTAATATTATACCGAAAAAATACGAGGAGTGAAGAGTTAAATTATTATTACGTTTGAATATATGTAGTAATAGTAGCGCCTAGCGCCATTTTTTGACGAGAGGCAGACGCAGTTGCAGCCGAACTATTTTGTATTGTAGGGACACTTTGCGTTGTTTCTCGATTATTCGCCACGCCCCTCGGTCGAAATGAGCGGAACTTTGTGGAAGTTCGTGGAAGTTCGTGGAAGTTCGTGGAAGTTTCTGGACGCTACTGGGCTGCTATATAAGCGGCGCGTGACCGCGCTTACGGCAGTATTGTTCCATGCGAACTCGAAGCGAATAAAAGTGAAAAGTGGTGAACGAATAGTGAAGAAAATTAAGTGTACCGTGTAAGTGAGTAATTATTTTAGTGCACTGTTATTCGATGACCTTGTTAAGGATAGATACGTGAATCATTATTACTGTCGAAAAAGTGGCGTAGTCAAGGTCAAGGGGTTTCTAATAAAGAAACTAATTTGGATTTAGCTATCAAAGCTTCAGCTACCTTGCATGCTGATAAGAAGACTGAATACCCCGAAATCTAGTTTGGAATGCCTAGATATGTGCGATAAAAACCTTTATCCTAATATTTACACATTACTACAAATCTTCGCTACCATTCCTGTATCCACTGCTACCCCAGAAAGGTCTTTCTCGAGCCTAAGGAGACTGAAAAACTATTTACGAAACACTACAAGTGAAAACAGACTTAATGGTTTGGCTCTAATGAACATTCACTATGGAACAGGAATTCATGCAGATGAAGTAGTGGATATATTTAAAAGAAAAAGCCGAAGATTTCTTTAATGGTTTTAGATTTAGCGCAGAGGAGCGAAGTTAATTTATCCATTTCATTTTAAGTTAAGAACTTTATAAATATGTCGTAGTTTTTCGGATGAATATATAGATATTAAATTTCATGTAAGTATATTTTTGTTGTTTTATTTACTTCTCAAACTAAACCCCCCCCCAAAACTAAATCCTGGCTACGCCCGTGCGGCACTGTATAGAATATTTCCCATCCAAGACTTTATTTCCACCAATAAAACATGAGCCCGTACACTCCGAACAATGTAATCCGGATTGGCAAATGGGAGTGCGGTAACGCGAGATAGGGATTGATCTTGGGTCTATAGCGCGTAAAATTGAAAACGTGTACCGATATGATGTATCGCCCCCTGTCTCCGACATTACCGCCCTCTCGTCTTATTATTTCGGCATCGGCGGCATCGCTTCATCATTTTGCGTCGTTGGGATCGTTAGGGGACGTGATTTTTGGCCGCATGTGTGGATTTATCATTTACGGTCACAGCGAGGGGGGGGAAAGCACAAAAAAATCTCTGCTAATGGAGGAACTGATTCCATATCCCATTTTTGGAATCCATCAGATATAAATAGAATTGCATCCGTTCAAAACCAGCCAAATGGTAAATCCTACTTCGTGTTTTCAATTTAACCGTGGCTGCAGTGCTCCCCTGTTGTTCGGCAAAACTTGGTTGTGCTTTACGATTATTGGGGTTGACGAGCCTAAACGTCGTAAAAAATTTTATTGAGAACCGCTGACCTGTTCGACACTGTATAATTTATTTGTTTACAGTTTGTGAGTCAATGTTTATAAAAACAGTAGATAGGTACCTTAAAACACATTTTCTAACACCTGTTAAACTACACTGACCAGGGACTCTTTAAAATAAGGGGATTCATAGCATGTCGCAGACTATTACATAGGAAAAGTGAAGCCTTGAGGGGAAGTTTGTTTTCTGTTGACTCCAAGGAGACCACAAGGGGGCTGATACAAGGTTATGTTATATGTCAGTGTCCAACTGCGATCAGGTTTTATGTGACATGCCAGTGCCATAGATTCTAAAGGAGGCAAAATATTGCCCATCATAATTCACAATTTTTAACTTTTCTAACTTCCAGTTACAGTAGACCCAATAATTGCAACCAGATTTTTCCTGTATCACCTTTAGTAATCCTATAATTTCCATTACGTGGGCATTCCGTATAAGTAGGTAGTTCAAAACAAATCGTATTTCGAAAATTTTAAATTATTAAGCAGGTAGTTCCAGTCAGGTCTTTTTTTAAAGAGTTTTTATCTACGACTACAAGTTTGTTTTAAGTTTGTGAGGTACCTTGGGAGAGAAATTAAATTAGGTACAAAAATTTTATAATGAACACCGAGAAAAACTACCATCATTAGAACTACTAGACCTAATCTTATTAGTCCATTCCGAAATCTGTGAAAGTTCTTTGGGTAGATACATTCAACAAGGGAAGAAAGTTCAAGTATACCTACATATTATAAATGGATTGAGGAACCTGGTAACAAGGTGCAATAGCGACAAATTCTTAAATAAGCAAAATCGGCACTACTGACTTACCTTATTACTTAAATACGTGGAAATAATTGCGGGAAATCGATTTCAACTATAAAATAATTTTTTTTTTCATTTGACAGTTGCCACATTCTGCACTTGTATACACAAATTGTCAAGTCTAATTTTTAGAAATCATGGAAGCCATTATTAATTTTTACTAACAATCAAAGTACCTGTTATATTCTTATTAGATTCTCCAATAAAATAGCATACTTGGCATCACTGAGACCATTAGAATGGGGAAAGAATAGGCCTCACTTTGGAAAGTATAATGCTGGGTCCCCTTACTTTAAAGGGTCCCTGACACTGACCGATTGTATGTATATTTGTTTCCAATAACTATTATAGTTAGAAATACGCCGATTCAATTCCGTACAACATCTAGGTTGCTGAAACATTTCTGTCTATATCCAGAAATATAAAAAATAAGTGTGGAGTCGTATCCCTAAATGAGCTACGCTATATATAATCAGTTATTTGGTTATTTTTGATATGTTTATAGGAAACTGATATACTTACCTAAAATTTCTACGTAAAAAACTTTTTCCAATCTGATGCATCATGGTGCTCATTGATATCGATGTGGTTAGAGGGCAATCAGTTTTTGTACGTAGTGTTTGAAAAACAGATCAATCATGGTTGTTAACCCATCAGTTTTGTTATCTGGGGTGTGCGTCTGACGGCTCAACCCCTGCACCATAGGCGGGCATCTTTATTTTTTTATTACAATAATGTACTTAATCAAAATAGGGATGTGAGCTTGCTTTTCAAAGTGAAATAAATTTAAGAAAATTGGAGAAATAGTGGGTAATTTATACAATAAGTGTTATTAGAAATAAAATTATCACCTCGTAAGGTAGTAAAATATATTGAAATTTGTATGTAGATTTTAATTGTACACAAAAATGTATCGAAATCCTAACAATTTTCGATATACAGGGTGAGTTTTTTCTGATGATCAGTATGGGGATCTCGGAAACTAGCAGAGATAGAAGGAAGGTTAAATGAATTGCAGTTTTGTAGGCCCGATTTAATGCACCTTGTGGATTTTTGAAAAAAGTCCTGGCTTACCTACTAGATATTTAAAAAAAAAAACTAAATTTTGGCGATGTAATCAATCCATCTTATAGCTTCGTTGTTTCTGATTTTAGATGAAAAGTGTAAGTACAAAAGTTGGAGGGAATTGTGTCCCCAATACGGTTATCATATCCTACTTTCCATGACTGTCATTTTCGAGATATGACACGAACTTGTGTTCTTTTAAATGGAAACCATAGTTATTTCCGTTATTTTTCCGAATAACCATATCAAATATTATATCGTTGGAAAGCTCTAAAAACGCCTGCTTTTTAGAGACCAAAATAATTCAGCCCCTCTACTTCCATCAGTGTCGGGGAGACGGGGGCCAATCATCATATTTTTTAATAAAAAATGGTACTCCACTGGAAAAGTTATCTTTTTTGCCTTCACTAAATTTCCCAATAAATTCTACGAAAAACGCTATTCTTAACTTTTTTTCGAAAAATGTACCGTTTTTGAAAAATTCACTTTTATGTGTTTTAATTTTTTTTGCAGAAGAAAATCAAAGTAGGTCTAGGCACTCGAAATTTTACACACTTCCTAAAATTGTTCGGAATTAAAAACTCAGTAGGTGTGCAAAATTTCGAAAGCTTAGACCTACTTTGATTTTATTCTGCTGAAAAAATTAAAACGCACAACAGTGAATTCTTCAAAAACGGTACATTTTTCGAAAAAAACTCAAGAATAGTTTTTTTCTTGTAATTTATTGGAAAACTTGAAAGCAAGAAAAAATTTCTTATCCAGAGGCGTACCATTTTTTATTAAAAAATATTATAGTTGACCCCATCTCTCCGGCACAGTTGGAAGTAGATGGGCTGAATTATTTTTAGTTTATAGTATTTGATGAGTTTCTAAACTATACCCAATATGTTTGCCTTAACTGTCTTCATTTAGAAAAAACAAAAGAAAACTAAAAAAAAGAATTGTGACGCCCTGTATATCGAAAACCGCTGGGATTTATCGACATGTTTATATGAAAAAATCCCCTGTTTTGAAATTTTCTAGCAGTTTTTAAAGTATTGCTGATTAAATTTTGGCCCACCATGTACATCTGCTGTCATTTTCGCAATCTTCATGTATGGCCGCATGCCCATATCGAATTCGATACGCCCCTGTGCGCCCTAGGAGCGCAATAATATCCCGACCAATAACGATTTCTGGGAAGCAAGGAGGCTTGTCAAATGTCAGACATAGCAGGCAATTTTCGTTGCAAGGGATATTTAATATTTAAGTTAAAGTGCACGTCAAACATGCCTGCCCTTTGCCTTTTTTGGCAGGACGTTTCAGAAGTGAATCCTGCTTGACAGAAACGGCTAACGTATGAATTTTTTAGACGTGATATTTTGTAATGTATGGAACAGATTTGGGAATTTATATCTAGGTATATAGTCTATTATTATCGACGTAGAGAATAACAGTGGCTTCGCGTCGTTTGGTCAGTCTCGTGTGGCAGAATACCACTTACTGCACTTGTCAGGAAAATAACTATTGCCAAACAATCTATATTTCTGACAGGTCTGCATCCATTTTCAAAAATGCCTTATTTTCATATTCACCCCCAGATTTATTTGGCTTGAATACTCTTCTCCCGAAACGCGAACGGTTTCATTTGATTTCTCGAAAAGTATTATTGTTAATCGTTTCCCTTCTAACTATCCCAGGAAACACCGGAAAAAAACTTGAAACTTTCTCGGGCATTTTTATACGGTTTCCCTTAATGGCCAAAACACATCGGCATCTTGGAAACCCTCCCAATCAGGAACGGGAATGGGAAAACAAAAACGGAAATCCCTCTCGCACAAAGTCGCATTAACTATCTGGGAGAAAAACTACCCCGGCGAACTTGCAAAGAACAACGCAACAACGAAGGGGGAGTCAATATCAACAAACGAGGTTTACCTAACAAAGAAATCGCCTTCGTTTGGGAGAGGAAAGCCTCTTAACTGGCAGAGAAATACCCTCAATAGTTGCGGAATAATCAAGTAAAAAGAAAAGGAAAGAAAAAGGCGATGAAGGGTACACACAAAATCATTAAAATATCACGTTAGTAGTTATTTTTATTTGACAAGAAGACTACTTCATTTTACATTTCAAATGGTGACTGGCACAAAAAAATTCTGACAAAAATATGTTAACCCCTTAACAACATGTTAATAATTTGTTCTCCGTGCTGATAATGTTTTTCATTTTGTTTGAACGTGGTTGAACAGTAGGTATACCGAATTTTCCCAGTAGATAATTCCCAGACTCCAATGCTTATATTACAACTGCATTTTAGCCCCTTAATACGAAGCGATAAATCTAGAATTTAATAAACACCTAAGGCAGGTTATTAATCAAAGCTAGTTAATTTACAGATGATGAATCTGCCATGGCGTGCGTCTGTGTACGGAGTAGCGAAGTGTAAGTAATGACAACCGATTATTTTCAGACGCAGTGCAGTTTTTCACACGAGCTATTAAACAGCAGAACCGGATTAAGGGCAACTATTACTCAAACCCGAAGATTCCAGCACTAATACCATAACCACTATAACCCCTCCGAATTTCTTGAGCTTTCATTTTTAAAGGTCACCTAAAGTGAAAAATATTTTTTATTATACTTCTTTGAAAACACCTTATTTTCATCTGTTTTAGCAATAATGAAAGATGGGGTTTTCGGGCTAGCACACGGAAACAGCGCATGCAAAAACTTTCCTTGCGCTGAATAAAAATACCGAACATATGGCTTTAAAATAGAAATATACAGCAAAGTAAACTAAATTTAAGAAACTCTATATGCTCTCTGATATTTAACATATACCTATTTTGTATTTTAATTCGTGAGTGTTTCAATATTTAGATACATTTCTGTAATATTTTTGAATTTTATTCGCCTTGTCTGACAATAACTAATTTACAACAAAGCACCTTTGAAATAATTTGAGAGTAACCATGGAAACGCATCATACATACCAAACACTATATTGTCTGCATTGTTTATTTTTTGTCAATTAAATTTATTATAATATGCCGATAAAATGTTTTAAGTTTCCGTTTTCAAAGTATAATAAAAAAATATGTCGTTCATTTTGCATGACTTCCCGTGTTCGGCTGCGCCTGACACGGGAATTTGTCACGCGCGCACGGAAAAATCTTTATTTCCAGACTCGTAATGAAATATAATATTAAATATTAAAAAGAAAGATAGAAAAAGGGAAAAGGAAAGAAAAATAAGAAAAAACATTTTGGTCACCCAAATGGTGGTTAGTTGGAGTTGAAATCAAAAGTACCGATACAGGGTGCGTTTTTTTTATGATTAGTATGGGGATCTCGGAAACTAGCAGAGATAGAAGGAAGGTTAAATGAAGAAAGAACTGCAGTTTTATAGGCCTAATTTAATGCACCTGGTGGATTTTTGAAAAAAAAGTCATGGCTTACTACATATTTTGAAAAAACGAAATTTTGGCGGTTTATTCTAATCCATCTGGCTTCGTTGTTTCTGACTTTAGATAAAAAGTGTAAATGCAAAAGTTGGAGGGAATTGTGTTCCCAATGCGTTTGTCATGTCTTACTTTCCGTGGCAACTGTCATTTTCGAGATATGACACAAACTTGTGTTTTTTTAAATGGAAACCATAGTTGGCCATGGTCTCAAAAATAAGGCATTTTTAGAGCTGTGCATCTTTAGCAGTGCCAGATCAGTATTATACATACACATAACACACTTTTTCGCCATAGTGACATCTGAAAATTACTTCAATTAACGGATGTTGTGATTGTACTGAAAGTCACTAAATTAGACAAACAGCAAAATACCAACATTAAACAGGTAGGTATAACTTTTGACATAATTAATTATGAAGATAATTTTATCTTCTGCAACTCCATTTCTAAGAACTTTTACTCATTTGCTCTAAATATAATGGTTTAGGAGGTACGAGACATTATACAGTCCTATTCATAAAGTTTGCACCAAATGGGAAATATTTGTATTAGTAGAATTTTTAAAAATATGATTCCGGGATATATTGCACCTAAAGGGAGTCGTGATGTCACATACCATGCCTGTATTAAATTTGACGTATTGTATTATCGTGCCTCTATGCCAATTTTTAGAAAGATATACTTTTCTTCAAATTTACTCGATATGTTTTCGCACAAATAACCTAAGGTAATTTAATGGTTGTTCTCTTACTAAACCATAATAGTACAAATAAATTTCAAGGTAAAATTAACGAGAAAAATAAGATTTATTAAAATATTAGCGCAAAGACTGTTTAATTGTAAGCTGGGTTCATCCCTGAGCCAGTGTTGTAATATTTTTAACATAAAAACCATCCATATTTTGCAATTCTGTGAAACAAAATGACAAGGTAGAGTTCTCTATCGAATTTTATGCAAAATGCAATGCAAACATTTGCAGGCCGCTTGCAAGGTCATCGCCGTCAGTCGAAACGCAGCGAAACTTGTCCCGACGTCACTTTATTGTCGTTTGTAGATGCTTTGTCTCAGCCAGACGACTTGTAAATAATGCGAGCATAGTGGGTAACACGCGGAGCGGTTTGTTTATATTTATTTAACGTCGGAAGTAAATGTGTAGCAGCTATCCCAAGTAACATTTAAAGTTGCATAAAACACGTGAAGACGTTGTTGCGACCAATAATACAACTTGTCTATAGACGTATCGTCCTTTTTACAACTCCTTTATGACTGAATATGGACGGTTGGAAACGGGCTTTCATGACTTTTCATACAACTTTTACCTGACTTCATTGGATATGACTTTTATAAGTCCATTAGGTCGTGTAAATTCGAAGATACCTTAACGTCATAAAGAAGTAGCTCTAAAGTTGTGAAGATCTCTATTAATAAATTCATATTACCAATTGGTCGTAAATATGGAACGTAGTGTTATATTGTACTGTGTTTGCTTGTAATACGAAGACATTTAATTCTGTCTCGGCCGTAAGTGGTAACAACAAAATTATACGTTGGTGTTATTATGCAATAAAGCATCTCGGTTTTTGACGATTGTACTCAACGAAATCGATTGCGAATTTTTATTTATTTTAAAATAATGGAAATTAAAGTAAATGAAAAAAAGTAAAATTTGAACGTGCTTTAAATTAAAATTTAAAGTGTTAAAGTTGTACAGGATCGTTCGATATGTCGAAAATACATGTTTTCCACTCAAATTTCTATTATTTGTGCCCACAAATTAAATTCGAAGTTTTGCCACTTTCGTAAGACAAACATGGTTGTCCTATTTAACTGAATTTCTGATGGCAAACATAGCCGGCGGTGCCTATATGACTTAGTAGTTGTAAAACTTCAATCAAACTACTACTAAGAGGTCATAAATAGTTCTAATACTGTCAAACTACTATTAGGAAGTTATAAAGCGACTAAAACTAAAATCCAAATTACAGAGAATAAGTATATTTATATGCGCATGCGCGTGGAGGGCTGTCTTTAGAAATTTCTGCAGTCCGGGGTAGGTGCCTCGTCAAGTTCGTAGTAGTGCTAGTAGTAGTAGTAGTAGTAGTATAAAAAAATAAAGATTTGTATGACAAAACTGATTTAATTCCATGTAACTGCTTGTCTATAACTTCCTGAGCATTTGTAGTTTGCCCAGTCTTTTGTAATAATTTTTAACAGATGATGCTGATATGCTTATACTATCTTATTACTACTTTACATTTACTGTATGACATATGGTACATCATATGATACAATAAATTACGTCTCACTTTTACTAATGACCCTATGAAAGTCGTATAAATTTATTTTATTAAAATTACCAGTTACTGGGGTCATATTGAGGTTGAAATTAATATTAACGCGCATGTGCACTACTTTCTTACCGTCATGTTCTCATTTCTATGTCGTATTAAGATCTTTCTTAAAACTGTTCTACAACATCTATGACTTCCACTTACTGATGTCTTATAATATATTTAAATCGTCTTTATACGACTAGCGCTCCACAAAGTTTTAATGTGGTCAAATTATTTTCTTTACAACCGTCGTACAACTATATTTCTAAAGTCGTAAAAGTTGTTGTATTCTCAACGACGGAGACCTCTTTACAACCTTATAATAACCATTGAAAGACTATATAATGTTGACGTTAAAGTAACCATGTTATGCCTGTTATAAGACTTTTATAGAACAATTACTTTCACGATTCGAGTAAATAACATCCTAACAACTACTATAAGACCTATAGTTATTTTGTCTACCCTAAGCGACAATTTTATAACCCTAATACAACTACTTGGACTTGAGATTAATAATTATAACTTAAAATGTTAGGTAGTTGGGATATTTTGTCTGGGCTTCCAACACGTTCCAACCGGCTCTTAACCACTCTGGGCAGCTCTGGGCCGCCAGGACCCGACCGCATCCGTTCGAACGGACGCACAGGCGTCGGCGGGGTGATCTACGGCGCCAATTAGGCCCGCGGGGCTGATGGATCAGGGTGAATCAGTGGCCCGGCGGCAAACAGGGGTGCGTCTGGTCCGCGCGAACCGAACGAATACAAATGTAAGGTTATAAGCTTGATAGTTACAATAGGCTTAATACGAGCCCCGTCCCATATTAGTTGGCCCAGCTCGCTAAAAACTATAATTCGGTATTTTAATCCTAAACCAGGATTCGTAAATTTACTAAAACATTATTTACTACTTACATTTGGCGAGTTTTATATTATTTTACACATTTTCTAAATAATTCCATTGTACGCAAAGAAACATTATTTAGAATGTATTTTAGAGTACATGCAGAGCCAATGTATTAAAAATTTAATATCAATAACTATGGCTTTGAAATAAACAAACTCATTGTGACAACTAATTTCATTTAACATTTGTAAGTCATTCAGTAGTCTCATACACCCAGTGTCAAGTTAATATTACTCTTAAAAAATTATTAAAATGACGCGAGGAAAGGCGGTTAGTGAGGATGTACGGAAGATAATCATTTCTTTGTCACAATCGGGAAAATCGGCTTCAGAAATTGGTAATATTGTCAATTTATCTTGATATACCGTCGAAAGATCATACAGTTATATAAAATAACAACCTCTATCGCCCAAAAGCAAAAAACTGGAAGAAAGCGTAGAGTTGCTGATATCAATAAAAGAGCTTTAAGAAGAATACTTGTTAAAAACCACCGATCCAATTATGGAGAAATAAGTATATTATGGAATACTGCAACTGAAAAGAAGTTTTCTAGAACAACATGCCACAGGGTTGCTATGGAATTGGGTTTTAAAGTTTACAAGGTAGGTTTAAAGTTTATTTGTATCTGCAGTTTTCATTTTTATGAGTACTCTTTTAGGCAAAAGAAAAACCATTACTCACTGGCGCACAGAAAAAAACTAGGTTGTTATTGGTAAAACAATACAGACACTGATCTCAGGAACAATGGGATTCAGTTCACTGGAGTGACGAATCCAGATTTGAAGTGTGTGTAGGTGATAGCCGGAGTAGAGTAATAAGAAAGAAAGAGGAGGCGTATCATTCAGGCTGTGTGAAAAGAAAAAGAAAATTTCCTGCATTCAGAAAACAATATTCTGCTTTTACCATGGGTATCCAGTAGCCCAGATTTGTCCCCAATTTAAACTTTATGGCATATCATGAAGAAAAAATTACGATTATCACCTGCGAGGACCATACCAGAATTAAGAGCGAGACTACAAAATATATGGGATAGTTTTGCCCCAAATGATTGCCAGGAGTTAGCCAATACCATGTCTAGACGTGTTCAAGCTGTTATAAGTAGAAAAGGTGACGTAAGTAGCATTAGTTAAGTAGTAGAGTGCCTTATTATCTAGGGCCAAAACTTTGCATTGGATACTACTGTTCTTATTTTTTGTTACTTTATCTAGTAAAATAATACTGTTTTGTATATTTCGAAGTTGATTTGTTACCGATTTGATTAAAAGAAACCATTATTTCCTTATATTTTATTTTTATTCAAGTATATTCAAGAATTGCCACATTTAGATTGACTGGGCCAACTAATATGGGACGGGGCTCGTACATTAAAGAGCTATGATCCTATCTCGGTCACTAGATTCAAATTTTTCTTGTCAGGTTCTCGCAATTTCAGCAAAGTGTTTATATTGTCTTATTGTTAAACAATATTATTACTATGCCGACGTTTCGCCTACAACCTTAGGCATTTTCAATGGGCACAAGGCACAATAGAGGAAAGTCGCCTAATATGGGGTACATTTTTGTAATCCCCCTAAAATTTGAGTGTTTTTAAAGGAATCAACGTAACTTTTTTCAAAACTGGACTTCATCCCATACGCAACCTGATTGTATACTTGACACTATAATTAAAATTCTAACTTTTTCGTTTTTTGCTTTTAAACTTTTTTAGGCAACTACCCCATATTAGGAAACTCTATCCCTAATATGGGGTACTTCTATTTCCTAATATGGGGTACATAAGAAATGATTTAAAATTGATGTTTAAATAAAATACCTACGAAAGAAACACGGTGGGTTGGGTAAGTACGTCTTTATTTGGTGTTATTTTAGAAACAACACAAAAATTATCAAAAAATAATTCTTTAAAACAATTAATTATAAAACTAGTTAAACATTCAATTCGCAAAAAAGTAAATATTTTTTCTCAGTTTCCATAGCATGATTGACGATTGCATTTTCGATGTCAACGGAAAAACAGGTTTCCGCCTAAGACTACCATAAACAATATCGTCTGCTGTTCCATTCATTTTTACATCTTTCCAACGTTGTCTGGGGTACCCCAAATTAGGACTCCAAGAGTACCCCATATTAGGCCTAGGGCAGTAGTAAAAATAAAACAGTAGATTTTAAGAAATAAGCAAATATATACATAAAAGAACCAGTCTGAGCCAAAACTAGCCCATAATATACGTTTTGAACAACATACAATAATTTAACTTACCTTTTTCGTAGCCAAATTCACAGGATTTTCTAGAAGCTAAAAATTTTCAATACGCTAACTAATTTTGTTGGTCATGCATCGCGAGATGTTTACTAGTTACATGTCACTTCTAGAAGCTTAGTATAGCTCCCACCAAATAGATGGCAGCGCCTTAGATCCTACCAGCAAAATACAGGTACATAGCAATACATTTTTTTACTCTTAAACATACAATATTTGTATGTATTGAAAGTTCCCAGTGTATGAAAACACTATTCGGGTTAAGTACCTGAGCTGTGTCTGGTTACTTTTGGAACACCAGAATTTTGGAATTCGGACCAGGCCCTTAGGAAACTATCCCATCTCGGAAATGTCTGCTAAATATCAAACCACGTTATTTTCTCGCCGGACAATCTAGACCTACCTGACATTCAATTTTGAAACAATGCTATGAACGGGATGGAAACCTGTTCATGACAGTTTGACAACTAGCGGAGAGTTCTGGTGTTAAATAATGTACGATTTAAAAATCGTCAAAAATGACTGGTTATATGATCACTGGTAGATCAGTGAACGTCTGCTCCCCTTGATATAGACAGCTATGCCTATGAAGTGGACAGTGATACAAAAACCGTTTTAAGAACAAACTAAACTTCTAGCTCGGGTTTAAAGTATTAAATATATTTAGGATTTATTACAAAAAAATGTAAGTTTCCACTTATTCCGCATGACTTGTGAGCTCATTTTAGACACAGACGGCGCACTGAAGCCATTCTTCTTTACTTAAACCGTATTTTCCTTTACAAATTATACAAGCAGAATCTCTTTCATCTTGACTGATTTTGTTTTGTTGTGCAGATGAAGAAACGTCCACCAAATCAGTCAATAACGATTTAGAAATGCCTGTATCTTTGGCAACCCGTCTTATGGATAGGGTTTGATATACAACAGCCTCCACTGAGTCTCGAATTTCCTCTTCTGACTTCCTAACTCTTTTAGACATTATTATAATTCAAGAACAAAAAATAACTCCAAAATCCATGGAGAAAAAATTAAAAACGCAACACCAAAAAAACTACAAAACCTAAAATTTCAACACCAACACAAAATCGTTTGGTTGACACCAAAAATATGAAAACGAAATGTAGATAATTCGATATTTTTAAATGGTTACCGAAAAGCACAAGTATGTCAACTTAAATTTCATAAAAACACGCTTGTTTTCTAACAGTTCCATGAAACGGACATTATGATGTCCATGAATCGGACGTCCAATTCATGGGCGCCTATCTGTCCGGTTCATAGAAAACTGAGTCCGTTCACATAACCTCAAAATAAGATTATCTTATTTTGTCGTTCTCTTACTTGTCCAATAGAGCAACATGTGTCAAATGTTTGCAGGTAAAATTCGTTTATAATCGCCTCCGTTAGGCCAAGTTATTCACTTCAGGAAACCTCACAAATATTTACTATAAACTTTGGAAAAGATTTCACGACACGAGTTGCAAATACAAAGCGTGCAAACTAGTTTAACCATCGGCGGATAGATGTCGTTAGTTGGGACGAATACGGGGTTTATTCAAACAATTTAAAATTGCAATCGGTTATACCTATAGGAGTATTCAAGTGTCCGATTCATTGGCTGTCCAATTCAAGGAAACTCTCCCCTACTTATATATATAACTCAATGACGTCAAAACCTATAGACGTGGTGCCCCATTGTTAAAATGTCCTTTATTTTGACTCCAAGATTAAATATATCCATACTACTCTAAAAACATGCTACAAACAAAGACAGAAAGTCAACCATCAACCAACTATACACCCGGTGATTCCCGGTTATATACTTCCTCCAGAATCACAATTAGATATCGCATGTTTTTTCTTGTTTGGGGGCGCCGGAAGCATCGGAACCTCACCTGAAGACTCGGAGGATGGTCTAACGACGCCAGCCTCCGAGCCCAAAGTCGAAATAAGTTCGCTACGGCCCGACAAAAAGGGGCAGTTTCTGACAATCTGTGATTAGTTCTGGGCGTCAAGCCTTTATCAAAACAAACCTTGTCTATAGGTTGTGACGTCATTTGTATAACCAGAATATTTTGCCAGTAAAGGATAGAAGGTAATATCTTATTCATAAGTGCTCAAAATCCCGCTAATAATGACACTGATGATGTTATATTAACCGACTCGAGCAGACGATACTAAAACCTTGGAGATTTGCCAAGTACATATTTCGTCGCAGTGCAATATAACTCGTAGAGTACAGAAACGGCTGGTGAGTAAATGAGCAATGCAGCCCTAAAAGTCACCCCAGGAGGGGAGATACCCCCGGCGAGGCCTCCATATATTACTGTTGGCAATTTCCGGAGGACAGATAAGAGGAGAATTTTATTTCAAATGCACCCGGGCGCCGACCAAGAGATTTATATTCCATTTTTCATGGGGACATCTTCAAAAACTTGCATAAAATATAATACACGCATATTCACCTATATCTACATTTTTCATATTTATTACCGCCAAAAGAATATATCTTATAATAAAGTTTCCGACAAATCTAGTCGGCAATACACATACATCGGGTGGGGTATATAGAGATGGAATGGCCGAAATGTTTAACTTTTCGCAAAAAAGTCACCCTCCATAAAAGTTTTTGCTTGCTTGGAAATGAAGATTCGCATTAAACAATGAGTTTTGCACTGTGTTTTAACTCAATTTTTTCACCAATAGATGTGACTGGCTACTTCATCCTAGAACTGTAAAATTTGACAGCTGTGGTTCCTTTTATGGTATAATATTTTTCTCATTGATTATAGTTTAATCCATTTATTGTTTGGTTGATTACAGGTTTTCCCATATAAAATTCCTACTCATCTACATTTTTAATTTTTTTGTCGACTTTTCTTATGTTGGTGTCAAAATAAAGCTCTTCGAAAACTGTCTTTAACGGGGTAAAATAGTTTTATATAAGTAAAATTTTGAGAGACTTTTATTGTTATTTTTAGCGGCATTTTTTAAATGTAGGAGATATAGATTTTTTTTATTAAGGATTGAACATTACACTCCGGTACAAAATTTCATAATGATCATGATGTTTTAGAATTTCTGATATTTCTAGGGTGAAAACGTTTTTTCGAAGGTGATACGAAAAAAGTTCATTCGAAAATTTTATTTTGGGAACTCATTTTTGAATATAAAAAAGTAATTATAAGATTAAATTAATTAATTAATTACTATTCTTATGTATCTTTGCTAAAAAAAAGTTTTCATCTACCAGAAGGGAACGAAAATGAAGATGCAAAAGGATCAAAATATCTATAGACCGATCATGAATTTTGGTGACAATGTGTAATTTTTAATTCCTATCAATTTTTATATATTTTTATATATTTACTATTTAATGCATATTTCTATATTTACCATTTAATGTAAGAAAAAAATCCGTAAGAACAATGCACGTAGGTGCATTGTTCTTAGGGATTTTGTAGAAAAAGTGTTCACTTTTAAAATGGAACGAATTAAATTCGAAAAAAAAATTGACACTCTCTTTCAAGAAATTAATGGTGTTTTGTATATGCTCATTTGGCATTTTGTTCTTCATTTTGAATGTACAATTAATCCGCGAAATTTGAGATAGGTAGGCGTTTATTTTTTAAATTTTGCAGTTAACTGTTTTTTTGGGGCACATTTTGCCGATTTCAACGCTAACGGTTGATTTTAGCGTTTTAAAACAATAGTGACCTTTTGTCGTAGGATGAAAAGATGCACTAAAATTAAAGCCCAGCAAGACCGAAAAGATAACCTCAATGGTTATATTTTGATCCCCCTATCAGCTGAACTTCCCATTTCCAACGAATCATTCTGTATACCGTACTTTCACCGTTTTAGTACACATAGCCATGGCTGGGCGGCGCGCCGCCATGTATTCGGCTAGGTTCGTCAGTCGTTGGCGGGGGGGCTGGGCACCGTCGCAATCACAAGGCCTTTATCATTGCTACGATGCCATTAAAGTGCATTGTTTGTTTTATTAATAATTGACAGATCTACATTTACCAAATTCGGTTCCTTATTTATACAGGGTGGTTCACTTTTATGTGGTAGGACTTTAACATTAGATAGAAAAAGATAATCTAAAATGAAAATTTTATATCAACATATATCGGGGAAAGCTTAGTTTCCGAGATACAGGGCGTTGAAGTGTTGGAAAAAATATGAAGTATTTTTTACACTGTCCGAACCAGTGGAGATATTTATACCAAATTTGATGTGTAGTACCACCTTTTTGACTACGATATTTAGTGATAATATGAAGGTCCTGAAATAACCAGTGGTGGAGTTTTCACTATCACTAAATTTAAAAAGTAATTAGTACGGACCTGTCTCACATCAACGTAAATTTTTTTTTCGTAAAGTTCTTTCAATTCTCTACAAAAAGTGTATCTTGACATTTTTTTGTATCTGCCACGGTTGTGTCGTAAATAAATTATTTCGTTTCCATCTCAGCCTTTTTTGCCTAAAAATGTGTTTTCTAAGATTATTGATAAATATCGCAAATAACAGAAATTAATTATGGAACACTTATCGGATTCAGCTATTTTATTTTTAATTTTATGGAAACAATTTTAAAAATAAACTGGCACTTGGTTTGAGGTACATTACTTTATTATCATTTTAACATTTTTATCAAATCTGTATTATTTCTTAATAATTTTTATAATTCTAAATTTGTAGAATTCTAAATTATACCACGACGAGTAAAACATGATTCTTCCGCCCATAAA
Organism: Pseudeuparius sepicola; assembly: GCA_963920635.1. Taxonomy (NCBI): domain Eukaryota; kingdom Metazoa; phylum Arthropoda; class Insecta; order Coleoptera; family Anthribidae; genus Pseudeuparius; species Pseudeuparius sepicola. The sequence goes on along the minus strand of OY987300.1, from coordinate 9,788,989 downwards.
ATGTTATTTAAAAATTGTCTTATTTCCTTTGACTACAAAATCCATGGGCAAAATACTAATGTCCTTTCTGCATCGCCGTACTGGTGAAGATAAGTGTGCCATGGAAAAGAAAATCTTATTGACAGTTAATAATACAATAATCTGTCATCCAGTAGATGAACGTAGCAGCGCCGCAGTTTGTCTTTGTTAATAATTAAAATGCCGTTCCAATTTACAAATGAAGAGCAGGCTGACATCCATTTCTGCTATGGAGTTGCAAATGGGAACTCTGCGGAAGCAGCCAGAGAATACCGGAGGCGATTTCCAAATAGGCGCCATCCGCGTCCCTCGGTGTTTGTTAACATGCACCGGCAATTCAGAACTCGCGGTCTGAGAACTAGAATCGTCGAACGAGGAAATGAAAACAATATCCAACAAGTCAGACGCAACAATGAGATTCTTCGTGAATTCGATAGGAATCCTACAACAAGTAGCAGAAGAGTGTCAGTGGCCCTACGTGTCTCAAAGTCTGCAATTTTGCGAGCTTTAAAAAGAGATCACAGGCATGCGTATCATCTACAACACGTACAAGGTTTAAGGCCCGGCGATGCAGAAAGAAGATTAGTGTTTTGCCGATGGTATTTGGAGTCAATTGAAGGAAATAGACAATTTTTAAATAACATTTTATGGACGGACGAGTCGTGTTTTACTCGTCGTGGAGTAGTAAACTTTCATAATCAGCATATTTGGGCACAAGAAAACCCACCTGCAATCCGGCCAAGAAATTTTCAGGTCGAATTTAGTGTCAATGTTTGGATTGGACTGTACAACCATCATCTGTTTGGACCCTTTTTTTTTGCCACAGCGAGTGAATGGTGACAATTTTTTGGAGTTTTTAGTAGCTGAGCATAATAATATGTGGGAAGACATTCCTTTAAACTTAAGATTGTTGGCTTGGTTCCAACTTGACGGCTGTCCTGCACATTTTCACCGAAATGTGAGGAACTGGTTAAATAATAACTTTCCAAATAGGTGGATCGGACGAGGGGGACCGGTCGCTTGGCCACCACGTTCTCCGGACATAACACCTCTGGACTTCTTCGTATGGGGATTTTTAAAAGAACAAGTCTATGCGACTCCTGTAGAAACAAGGGAACAACTTATTGATCGTATCAGAAATGCGTGCGATGAATTGAGAAATGGCAATTTAATCGATGCTGTTCAATCCGTTAGGCGTCGAAGTGAATTATGTGTGCAACAGAATGGATCACATTTTGAACAATTGTTGAATGTTGTACAAATTTAGAATTATAAAAATTATTAAGAAATAATACTAGATTTGATAAAAATGTTAAAATGATAATAAAGTAATGTACCTCAAACCAAGTGCCAGTTTATTTTTAAAATTGTTTCCATAAAATTAAAAATAAAATAAATAATTTATTTACGACACAACCGTGGCAGATACAAAAAAATGTCAAGATACACTTTTTGTAGAGAATTGAAAGAACTTTACGAAAAAAAAATTTACGTTGATGTGAGACAGGTCCGTACTAATTACATTTTAAATTTAGTGATAGTGAAAACCCATAACTCTACCACTGGTTATTTCAGGACCTTCATATTATCACTAAATATCGTAGTCAAAAAGGTGGTACTACACATCAAATTTGGTTTAAATATCTCCACTGGTTCGGACAGTGTAAAAAATACTTCATATTTTTTCCAACACTTCAACGCCCTGTATCTCGGAAACTAAGCTTTCCCCGATATATGTTGATATAAAATTTTCATTTTAGATTATCTTTTTCTATCTAATGTTAAAGTCCTACCACATAAAAGTGAACCACCCTGTATAACACTACAGACAGACCCCCGACTAAATTTGTCATGTCGAAATCCGCTACCTGTTGCCAAGTCTCCAGAGAAATCCGAAAACCACCCCCCGTCCCCGCACATTTTTAATACGGGGGGTGAGTCACCTCCGGACGATCTCTGCCCGGGCAAAAAGTCTGGGGCGCGTTTAGCAACTGTCTGGAGCACGTCTGTTTCGGTAAAAACCGCCATCCATTAGAACGGGTACACCGGGGGAGCCCCCCCGAGTCGGGAAGCCAACGGAGCGGCAAGTGGGACTTGCTGGATTTCTGATACCAGGCGCCGTAGGCGGTAGAGTAGCTCTAACAGGGTGGCCTTGGAACACGAAGAGTCACTAACACAGAATTCTAAGAACGAAATCTTCAGTATGTCGTTATATTACCGGTCGCGTTTGTAGCTCCAGCTCGTGTGTCATGCAGGAACTTTTCGCACACGCGAAATTTGAATAGTAAGGTTTAATAGTAGGTATAATAATATCTTTTTTTTTTCTTCAAATAATGGTACCCATAAATCTGCCTTGTAAGAAAAATTAAGTGTAATTAAATTATTTATTAATTAATTAAGCTTAATTTATAGTCAACAATGCAGGTCTATACCACCACTATTATCGTTTGCTTATCATTTTCTGCAAAATGGAAATTATTATATTAATTACGACATAGGTACAAGATTTTTGTTGGTTTTGCATTCGGTAAACGAAGCAATTTGGTTGAGAAATTATACAGCTTAATCAATACAACATAATATATTAATCATCATAAAGAGAACAAATATAATTATTATTGTACATTTTGACTTATACAGTGTCCTCCAAAAAGTTCCCACCATAGGAAGGAAATTTTTAATTAACGTTTTATTTTCAAATTTAATTTTGGGGTTACCTTTTGCCTTAAAAAATATGAAAAATGACCCACTCAAACGTGGTCATGTGACTTTCGTAGTCTGTCAAAAATGACATTTAAAAAAATATATCGCCTAAAATGGCTTTAGTTGTTAAAATATAAAAAAATTTTACTTAAAAAAGTTGTTTCTTTCTCATTTTTATCAAATTTGAATGCTCTTCAAATATATTTAGTTTTTTGCCAATTTTTAATATTTATGAAATTTCTGAAAATTTAAAAAATTCGAAACTTAGAAGAATAGGTATTTTTCAAAAGAAAATGATATTTACGCTTTAAAATTCTGTTGTTTGTTGCAAAGTTCATGTACCGTCTAGCATTTAGGGTATAAATTTACATTACGTTTTCCAGTTCTAAATTGATGCCAAAATAATAATAAATTAAAATATCATCAAACTATTTTACGTATCCAATATCCAAGCAAAATTCATGACTTTTATGGAACAAATAATTATTACCTTTAAGTTTAATTTCACATTAATCGATATTGATGAGTAGGCCATGGAGAGAATAGAAGCAATTTTGTTTTTATCTGACAGTTGTTTTTATTTGACAGTTATCAAACTCTCAGATAAAAACAATAATTGCTTCTATTCTCTCCATGGCCTACTCATCAATATCGATTAATATGAAATTAAACTTAAAGGTATCTAATAATTATTTGTTCCATAAAAGTCAAGAATGTTGCTTAGATAGGTAAGGTAAAATAGTTTGATGATATTTTAATTTATTATTATTTTGGCATCAGTTTAAAACTGGGAAACGTAATGTAACTAAATTTATACCCCAAATGCTAGACGGTACATTAACTTTGCAACAAACATAACAGAATTTTAAAGCGTAAATTTCATTTTCTTTTGAAAAATATTCTTATCGGTAATTAGTAACAAAAAAATTAATAGAATGATAAAGCTAGTGATATTAAATAGTTTTTACGAAGTTTCGGGTTTTTAAAATTTTCAGAAATTATTTCATAAATACTAAAAATTGGCAAAAACTAAATAGTTTAGTAGAGCGTTCAAATTTGATACACTTACGTACAATTGAAAAAGAAACAACTTTTTCAAGTAAAACTTTTTGATATTTTAACAAATAAACCCATTTTTGGCGATATATTTTTTTAAATGTCATTTTTGACAGATAACGAAAGTCACATGACCACGTTAGAGTGGGTCATTTTTCATCTTTTTAAAGCAAAAGGTAACCCTAAAATTAAATTTCAAAATAAAACGTTAATTGAAAATTTCCTCCTTATGGTGCGAACTTTGGAGGACACTGTTTATTATAAATAATTACTTTTTTTCGATGCACACTATGGGGATCTCGGAAACTAGCAGAGCTAGAATAAAGGTTAAATGGAGAAAGAATTGCAATTTTGCATGCTCAATCTAATGCCCCTTTTGGATTTTTAAAAAAGTTCATGGCTCACTAGATATTTTGAAAAGAGTAATTTTTTGCTATTTCATCAGATCTCTGTAGCTCCGTTATTTCTGATTATACAGAAAAACTATGGAGAAAAAATTGTAGATAATTTTGGTCTTAATAAGATAATCCAATCAAATTTTTTATGTTATTTGTGATTTTTGAGATATGACATAAAGTTTTGTTTTTTTAAACGTAAATCATAGTTGGTTGTGGCCTTATCAAATCGGCCATTTTTTAGCTTTCCAAAGATATAATACTCGGCATAGTTATTTTAACAAGTAAAAGAGCTATGGCTAATTTTATTATTTTTTTTTAAATTTTCACATGGTCAGCCATGGAATATATTCATAATTACGTTCTATTTTATAATTAGATATACTTCAAACTTTCTAATATTTTGTTTTTAGCTGGTAACAAAATGTCCAAGTACACTGTACATCGAATAAATCATTTAAATGGTTAAATAACATTCAATTTATCACTTGATTTAAATATTGTGTGACATTTTTCACCTCAGTTTTCTTCGATGTTTAACACAATGTTTTATTAAATGTTTTACAAGTATGTTATAAATGAAGTCTCTTGGAACAGCATAAAAACGCTTATCTATGCAGCTTTTGCTTTGTAAAACAAGACCGAGTCTTGGGCGGCGCACGGCCCTTAATAATATTATAAAAATTTTATTTAAATGCTCTAAAAAAGAATAAAATAAACTTTGAAATAATTGAAACCAAAGCAAACCAACAATTTTGTTTCACACCAAACAACACCACACAAAAATCTACACTCACCGGCACGAAAAACGGAGCACTTACAATTTTTATTTAAAAAATGTGAAATTTTAATACTTTGCGATGGTTTATTATTATAATAAGTTAAACGCAAACAACAACATGTTTTAAGTAATTTCTAATAACAATTGGGCGCTTTTTTTTAAAATAAAAACTTTTGTTACAATTTAAAAAAATAGAACGATAAACCCACATTGGTGTTGTGGCAAAATGTCCTTAAATGAATCAAAACTTAAACGATTTTTGAGCAAAAACTAATGAGGAGCATTTTTAATAACGGGTATTACCCCCGCGAGCTCGAATGATTGCATGCATTCTCCGTGGCATGCCTAAAATCAAAGGGCGAATGTTCTCTTGAGGAATAAGGTCCCATTCCTCTAAAAGAGCTTGTTTCAACTGATTTATGGTTAAAGGAGCAGGAACACGACTTCGCATTCTTCGCCCAAGCATGTCCCAAACATGTTCAATCGGGTTCGCATCTGGACTTAACGCTGGCCACTCCAAAACAGGAATGTTTACATCATTTAAATACTGTTGAGTGATTCTTGCGATATGAGGTCTGGCATTATCATGCATCAGAAGAAAGTTATTTCCAATAAAATCAACATACGGGACAACAAAATCTTGGAGAATTTCATCAATGTACCTGGCAGCAGTTAAGGAGCCTCTTGGAACGATGTACAACTCAGTGTGTGCCTCCAGAGAAATTCCAGCCCACACCATTACTGAACCTCCTTGGTATCCTACTCTAGGACTGAAGGTACATTCTGCAAAACGCTCTTGTGGTCTTCGCCATACTCTCTCGCGACCATCTGGAGATCGCAGGCTAAACCTGGACTCATCAGTAAATAAAATTCGCCCCCAATCATTTTCACCCCAGTGCTCATGATTTCTGGCAAACCGAAGTCGCGCAACACGATGACGCCTAAGAAGCTCTGGACCTGTTGCAGGTCTACGACTGGTAAGATTGGCTTCTCCAAGTCTTCGTCTAACTGTACGTTCGCTTACATTGGTATTCCGAACATGATGAAGTCTATTTCTGATTTCTACAGCTGTAGCACGACGATCTCGTAGACTTTGCAAGAGGATGAAGCGATCATCATGAGCGTTAGTTTTTGGTTGGGGACCAGTTCCAGGTCGTCTGGTGTAAGCTCTAGTTTCCAAAAAACGTGTATAAATACGGTGCACAGTGCTATTGGATACGGCATATTGTTGGGCAACATATCGCTCAGTTCTTCCGTCTTGAAGCAACGCAACAATAGCAGCCGCTGTTTTAGCCATATTTTTACCTTAAATAAACGCAGTACAGCTTTGAACTGTTTCACTTCTTTAAACTCAGACTTGTCAAAACAATAAAAACAAAAGAAAAGTCATGGCCAACTAAGACTTGTGTACTTTTTAATTTTTGGAAATTTTTATTCAAAACAGTCTAGTCTTGCTTTTCAAATAAACGTTTAATTGTTGTTAGATATTACTTAAAACATGTTGTTGTTTGCTTTTAACTTATTATAATAATAAACCATTGCAAAGTATTAAAATTTTACATTTTTTAAATAAAAATTATAGGTGCTCCGTTTTTTTTGCCAAAACCAAACTCCGTAAAATAAAGCGCAATCCTTATTTCCGTGCACGGCACTGGTTATACTGGCCTAGCGAGCCCACGTCGCCAGCTGCTCCATGGATCTCTGAAACGCCGACCAATCAAATCGCTACCTACGTTCGCTTTCTTATTGGCTGCCTCCTTGACTAGGTCGACATCAACTGCATAAAAACCTTTGAATTTTATACCGGTGATTTCTGCTGATAAGTCTGCTATTTTTACCAGTGGCAGGGCGTGGTAAATGCTATGAAATAGATCGCGCCCCCGATATCACTGTGTTCCAAGTGAGTTCATTTATACTATACTAAAGATTCTCCTCAATTTCGTTTAATTATGCACACGAACTGAAATTTAAAAGCCTCTCTAAAAGATACACCGAGATATTAGTAAAATCGAGTTTCAAGGCATTAAAAACCTTGAATGTTCAGGAACAAAAGCATCATGTCGAAGTGAGACCGATTTTACCCAATAATAACCGAATCAATTTGTGTTGGCATAATAAATATTCCGTGGTAAGCTCCCTCGAATGAAGTTATTTTTGGGGCGTATTTAACTGGTTCGCTAAGTATACTCCTTATTACTTTTACCCCCAACTCTATTTACATGGGAAAATTAATCCCTCGCGTTAGTGCCTCTCAAATCCGATTATTAAAAGCAGACGGTTGGAGAGTAGGGGGAAGGGGGGGGTCGAAATTCTCCAGGCCACAATAAATCTAGAAGATGAATGATAAAGACGGCACTCTCCAAATTCAATTAAATATCATTTAAACTCATAAGTAATTCAAATCCCTCTAAAACACATCGTCCTAATTATCAGAATTGCCTGGGCTGCCCGGCGATCCCCCCCATTTCATTCTGAAGGCCCTTTGTGCATTCCATAGTATTCCAATTTCCCCTTTTCGAATTAAGGAGGTGCATTTCGGTGTTTTCCGATTAATTCCGACGTTCAAAGGGTACGATTAAGGACTTTAAGCCCTCCATACGCTTCTTGAAAAGGGTTTGTCTTTCCGACAATAGTTAATCAATCTACAAAGGGATTCTATTGTTTTTATTAAAAGACAAAACTGAAAGGCAGGATTACAGAATTATAAAATACTTCACTGTACATGAACGACAACTTAAATTTCGAACAAACAGTGCTTATTCGGGTAAATAATCCCAAATCTCGAACCTGGAGATAATAAAAAAGACTAAAATATATGATATTTTAAAACTTAATGTATGTCGTTGCTTAAAAATAATTTCGAAAAGGGGCAAAGAATTTGGAGTTATAAATTCCATGAAAGCCCCAAGGGGATATTTCAAAATGGACCCTAAGAGACTTCACACAGAGTGAAACTGAAAAAAATAATAGTTTAAAAAATGAAAACACGTTTTTAGTGTTGACTAAAAGTAAAAACAATTGATTTGATGATATAATATATGCCTGATATTTCAGTTTGACTGCTTTTACATTCAAAATTTCATATAAAGAAATATCACTATTAGATTTGCGCTTTTGGGGCATAGAATTCAGTGCCGTATTCAGTTTTTTTACTGAAATTGATAGTTTTCGATATATGGACCAAACTTATGTTTTTATAAATGGAACACCCTGTATATTTTCTTCTAAGTTATATTCAGCTTGTCGTAAGCTTTACAAAAATATATAACACTATGTAGTTATTATCTACATTAGGCTTAAAAATGAAAATTTTCAGGAATTCAGAGAATGTTTATATCTATAAGTAGGCCTTGGATAACAATAAATAAGAACAAGAACAATTAAGAAAAATTTGAATACAGTTTACAAAAATCGATCAAATTGATTTCCGCTCAGATTTCCGTTATGTCTCGAACGCATTTGACAAATTTTTCTAGTCCTACGTAAGGCATTAAGAATTTATTAGGGGTTGTGCTTGTAAAACCCTGAACTTTCTTTCTATGGCAGCACGTAAATCCTCTATTGTCTCATACTGAACATTATATATTTTGTTGTTTAAGTACCCCCACAAGAAGAATCGGGAGATCTTGCGGGCCATCTTACAGGACCAAATCACTTTGGAAGCAAAATTCATATCAATATTGGTCATTTGCAGAAACCAATTGCAGAAGTCCATTCTTCTTACGGCATCTCCAGGATATAAATAAATGATCAAGGTAGGCTTATATTTGTGTTTTTTCAGTATCTCATGAACCCTAGTATAAACACTAAGCACTGTTACAGCAAAAACGCCAAAATTATCACAAGGAAAAGAGGGAAAGTATTATGACGGTTAACGAATAATGACATTTATTTTTTTATTGTTTTCCTGAATTCCTGAAAATTGTCATTTTTAAGCCTAATATAGATAATATCTACATAGCGTTATATATTTTTGTAAAGCTTACGACAAGCTGAAGATAACTAGTATAAAATATACAGGGTGTTATCCATATATCGAACACTATCAATTTTAGTAAAAACTGAATACGGCACTCAATTATACGTGAAAGTGTCTATAAGATACAGTTTTTGCCATTTTAATATCATTAACCGTTCCCAAGATACGAGGCACCTATAACCCAAAAGCGCAAATTTTCAATTTCGCCCTGTATCTTAAAAACGAAGGTGACTATGAAAAATCTGTTTACGGTATCTTTCGTTTCACAGAAAAGTAGCAACGGTTTGCGAAAACCGCAACTCCCTATCTCTAAAAATAACCGAGACACCCCGCATTTACAACCAAATCTGGACACCCTGTACGTCGATGTTGAGTAGAATGAAGGGAAATTTACGAGTGGCTGAAAAATCGGTCAAAATCTTTTCTTTTCCTCACAAGATTACGTCTTTATTTCAACCACAGACCTATATAGCTTCGCTAATATACGTCAGTGTTTCAACCCTTTAGCCACCTGGAACACTCAAACCTTTGGTTTTCCGAAGCCAGGTTCTATTAATTAATGATTTAGTGAACACGGATTGTGTGGAAATAATGGCAACAGACACCTTTTATTTCTGTTAAGGAAAATCGAATTTTCCATATGTTATCCCCAGGGGCCACTTGTAAATTTACCTTTATTCTACTGAACATCGATGTACTTTTCAACCTTTTTCGAGGCTTGTTTGCGAAAATGGAGCACCTAAATCTGTCACTATCTGACGGTCTAACTATTTATAAAGGCTTCTCACGGCTACAGCTTGGTGTTTTCGGGAAAAAAATCGAACTGTACATGATTCTGAAGTTTGATTTGTTTCTCGAACACGAAGCGTCATACGAAAAAAATTAAGGGACAAAATAGTTGTATTTTTAGTTGCTTTATTCAAAACAATTCTTAGACAGTAAATTAAAAAAACTTTTTTTACAAAACTTTAACACCCTGTAACTTTGGAAATGAAGGTATAATTTTTTCCACAAAAACTCTTGAATTTTGGTTTGATGTGTAAAATAGTTTGATGATGTTTTAATTTATTGTTATTTGGCATCCATTTAGTATCTACTGAAAAATTAGTTGTAAATATATGTGTACCTATATATACTAAGTGCGGGACTTTGCATAAAAAGTAATAGAATTCATAAGCACTAATATAATTTTCTTTCGAAAAAGACATGTATTCTTATCGATTAATAGAATGATAAAGTTAGTGATAGAAAATAGCTTTCACGAAGTTTTGAAAATTTTCAGACATTTCACAGCAAATATTAAATTGTATTCAATTTGGAGTATTATTATCGACATTATGTTGTACCCTAACATTTTACAATAATGTGCAAATCAAGAACAGCCTTTTATAATTTCACTTGACAGTTACATTTCCTCTACATCGAGTTTTAACAGTCCCAAACTTCCCCTTTGTCGCTTAATTTTTCCCCAGTTTAAATCCCCGTCTGTTTTAAAAATTAATTAGAGTTTGAAATTGCCGCGTTTCTTTTGACTCGAACAAATGCCCCCGTCCCCACAATACCGGCTCCCTCCCCCCAAAACTTAATCAAAGAAATAAATTAACCAAGAATAACGATTTCTCTCTACCTGTTCTTAACTTTTGCTATTTTTCTTTTGTAAGTTTTCTCATTAAGTGTTAAATTCTAGAAGTCTCCCCTTTAATAGCGCAAAAAAACTAATGATTTAAAGGATTTCTAACGCCCCGGCCCCGGTTCGACGAAGTTCTGGTTCCTTCCTGCTTTTAATTGGAAGAGAAAGATGCAGCTTCCCCTTCTCTCTCTTTCATTATTAGACGTACAAAAAGGGCTAAAGCTAGGCTACACCAATTTTAGGGAACACGGTTAATTGATATATGGCTACCAATTATTATATTCACGCAAATGATCCCGTATGCAGAAGTTGTAGGGCTCGATGCTCGATGACGCTGAATTTATGCCTTGAAATGCTGTATAGGTGGTGCCCCCTACAAAATCACATCAAAGCTTTGAATTCATCACTCCAAAAATCTCCAGTTACAAAAATATCCTGCAAATCATTCGATTCGTTCAAACATTATTTAACAAAAGTTATATTTTAACGCACCGTTATCTTTTTAGACATTCGTGTTTGGCCCCAGCTTTATAGGAACTGTTCGTCTTATTTTTCTACGTTCTTACAGCCCTAGAAGCTTGCGCAGACTGTTTTTTGAAACATCCTGTGTGTAAGTTTAGTGCCTATACTCAAGTCTCTTTTTATGTAGGTAGTCACTAGAAATGGCATTTTTAAAATTTAGTGATTCAAAGTTGGTGGCATTGAGCCCAATATTGACTAATGTCAGATATTTGCCCTTGATTTTCTATGTGTCAGAACAGAACTGCCATACATATTATATTTATTTCGACCCTATAAATTTTGATCTGTCTGTTCCGGAGAGAATAAAGAGTACGTACATTTCTGCCCAATAAAAAGGTTTCAGAAATCTTCAGAGTCTATGGAAAAAGAGGAGATAATGTTTTATAAGTGGGTAGGTACAACCAAAGTCTAGAGAGTATTCTCTAGACTTTGGTACAACTTTTGGTACCTACCTAGTAAAACTTGGTTTATTTTAGACTTTAATGTCCTGTGAAGAAAACACCAAAATACCTATCACTAAGTAAAAAAAAGAAACTGATTTGCTTATTATTTATTTTTATACAGCTAAGTACTTCCGTTTTCAAGCATTGCCTATCTGTTTATTATTTATTTTCACACAGATAACTTCCAAATACAAGATTCCCTTTAGGTTTCAAGCCTATTATATCTCAAGAACTATTAAGAATAGTAGTATTTTTGCAAAATTGTCTAGGCAATATTCTTTCAGCAAAATATTCTGTTAAAGAAGCATGGAATATCAAATAGGACTAGGCTTGAATTCATCAAACCATTGAAATTAAATCAACTTTGCACCAAACTCGACATAATAAAAAAACAAATAGATTTTCTAAGAAAACAACTGGCTAGCATTAGAATCGATGTTAAAGATATATTAGAGGTGTCGATCTGTCAAAAAATACAATTTTCAATAAGTAAATTTTAGTTACAATGTTTGGAAAAATTTTTTTTAGAAAAAGTCGCAAAAAACAAAAGTCATCGTGGGTCTCTGAAAATTGGTATGTAGGCTAACAATTGCAAAATAAACAACTTTTTCTAATAACTTTTTTCGAAAATACGTCAAATAAAGCTGATTTTGGATGATTTTTGAAAAAAAATGTAAATTTTGACAGATACCGCAAGTCACGTGGTCGATTCTTGTGACGTCATTTTTCATCCTCCGACAAGCACAAATCGATGGCAAAGTCAAATTTTCATTTTACGCAATTTTATTGGTCACACTGTACATACATATCTAATAATGTTTTGATTGAGCGGCATAGGGAATGACCGTGACAGTTAGCATGACGGCTTGGGCGTTGCCACATACGCGAATATTTCCGCATTATTGAAGTCTGAATATTTATCGTCTACTTTTAAGTGTATACAAATCGATAAAAAATGTATTTTGTGAGATATTTTCAAAAACCTTTTTTCGTTCGAAAGGTCTCCAAAAAATGCTTCTTTTGACGTTTTTACTTTTGTCAAAATGCAAATCCAGGGACGACTACGATTTTTTTTATACCCCGATTTTCACAAAAACCATTTAGCGATTTTTTTATTTAAAATCTGACCCCACAGCGTTAATCAGAACACCCATGAAACCCTATATACAAAATTTGAACAAAAAATATACAGGGAGTTCCATTCTGTAGGATGTCAAAGTTGAGCAAAATAGGAATTTTAAAGGCACCTGCAAAGTCTAGTGTTCCATGGAATCCCCTCAAAACAGTTAAATGGTTAATAGGACCACTCAAGGTGTTGGTGTGCAAAGGTCCAATTCAAAATATACAGAATGTTCTTATCTGTGCCATCTCAAAATGCTGAATTTTTATGAAACTTTATACGGGTCATGAGAATCTGTGGAATCATTGAAAAAATATTGATAAACACAAAAGTAATGTATTTCTTTACAAAATGCCAAATAACAAATAAAAACAATTTAAATTATTGGACCTTACTCAACAAAGTCACTGTCTAAGATGATACATTTTCTGTGCGGTTCCTGTTGTGGCTCAACAGCCACCTTAACTGATATGGACTTACTGACTGGCAGACGTCTGTGTTTTTTTTAATTTAGTTCGTTTATAGTGTGTGTAGCGGTTTTGATATTTTGTATTGGATCTTTGCACACCAACACTCAACTTTGACACCCTGCAGAATGGAACTCCCTGTATATTTTTTATTCAAATTTGGTATATAGGGGTCTCGGGGTGTTCTGATTAACGCTGTGGGGTCAGATTTTAAATAAAAAAATTGCTAAATAGTTTTCGTAAAAATCGGGGGTATAAAAAAATCGCAGCCGGCCCTGGATTTGCATTTTGAAAATGACAGAAAGGTCAAAAGAAGAGGTTTTTGAAGGCCTTTCGAACAAAAAAGGTTATTTAAAATATCTCACAAAATACATTTTTTATCGATTTGTATACACTTAAAAGTAGACACCCTTTATATGTATATGTTCCATATTTTAACCAAATTGGCACGTGCCAGAGATGAAGGATATCGTTCAGCGTATGCAGCGTAAATATAGAGGAGTCAATACACGGAACACATTGTAAATAAAAGTATTTTTGTATGCAATTGCATTAGTAAAAGCTCAAAGGTTGCAATACATTCAATAATAGATAGGCATTCATTCATTTAAATTTGCCTTTGTTCCGCATTCCACGAATTATTGCAAACGGGCACCGACAACATTGCAATTCCGTTTCTCCTGACAGGCACAGAGGTTGCCACGTTTGGCGTTCTAGATAATAAAACGACGAAACTGTAGATTTCAGCCTGAAGGAAATTGTGCAACTTCGTCTTTAATTGTCATAACTAAGTAAGGGCTAAAAGCCGTTGTTTTACTTATTACGTGTTATGTTGGTGCCTTTGCTATAGATTTTAGAGCAATTAAAAATATTGTCAAGTATACTATTATAAAAATTTATATTTGAAATCACTTCTAAATCAAATTCAACGTCGCCTAGGTTGGCTTTTTCCCATTATTCCAAAAATGCAATAATGTACTTACTACCCACTTCTGTGGTTTTTCCCCACAACATATTATGGCCATATTTTCAATTTCGTATCCAAAAATCGGGTTGCTATTATTGACGTGCCCAATTCGTTTAGAGGTTTTCGAACATACCTGAATGTTATGGAAAATTGCGGACGGTCACATATTTGTAGTCCTCTGGTCGGGATTTTTATTGGAGCGTTCGAAAAGCAATTTTTGTGTTAATAATGGCTGCGGTGAGCCCGCCCGATACATTTCGGTTAAAGTGAACGTCCAATTCGGATTTAATTCCGATTCGGCTCGTTTAAATCGCTGGGCAACTATTTGTTCGTCGCAAAAAATGAAAAAAATAAAAATTCGTTCTACTTTTTTTGACGACAATGATTAGGCGTCGTCCAAATAAAAAATACTGTTTACATTGTAGCACACATGCTTCAACTCGTTTTTAAGGAAACTTAATCGATAGGAGTAGATGTCTACTCCCCGGTACACCGTCGCCTACTTAACAGTAGGTTAGAAAATAGCCGAGTAACTCATCACCGGCGCATTCGCCATACGATATCATAGCCGGAAACTAACTTTTTAACATAATTGTAAAAAATTCCAGATTTTTTGCTCATTATGTCAATTTTATTTTTTTTCAATCGATTCCACAGTAAATCGTAGGTGCAAAACCAAGGTCTATTCCTGACAAAAAACCTTTAGCCGTACATCTAAAATCTACAGCCCGTTTGGCACCCGTCCAAACGCCACCTTTTAGAGCTGCAGGGAAACTTTCCAAGACCGCGGCACGCTGAATTATTCGCTGTTTTTTTTTTGTGTTGCAAGCAAGGGTGATTAATAACCGTTATATTATCCTCGGTACCTTTCAGAGTTAAAATAATCGCCCGAACTACCCGAACAGTTTCCAAGTAAAAACCATTGAAATATTGCAGAATGTTAAACTAGGATTTATTGGGGGTATTGGTTTATAAACAGGAAACTTCGCTGTGTTGTAGGTATAGAGGATGTTGCCGCATATTTTCTGACACATTTTGTAACTCTACATTACTTTAGGAAATATTAATATAAATTTTTCGTCTTATTTTTGCCTCGTTTATTCTCCCATGAAATTGTCACGAAATATCATAGCATGCAGGCCTTCAATGGTATTGTTCTTACTTGAAACTCGGTTTTCTTTTTATGATTTAAGAGATTTAAGGTGATTTAGTTGTGACTGTGTTTTAACTACAACCAAAGTTTAGAAATATTAAAGTCGGCACACTTCTTTATTCCCTCGGAAAAGCCGACAATTTTTTGCGACCGGTCGTAAATCAGCGTCAGCTCGCACGCTTCGCATTTATGCGAGGGCGACTAAACGAAATCGCCGTCAAGCTAGTTCATATTAACTTGCCATTATTTACCAAAGTCTACAAATATTAGCATACCTATTTGTAGACTTTGGTACAACATTATTTGTGTAGGTAAGTGTACCGTTAGTTTTTGGTAGGTAGAGTTAAATTAAAATAGAAGGTAGCTATTACCAGAATCTACATAATTAGTAGGTATATCTGTAGACTTTGGTTGGAACATGAACAAAAATGCAATTTTTTATGTTTTACGTTCATTTTTAATAAAGCCTAACAAAACATAGAGCAGACAAAAATATAAATAACAAATAAATATTTAACGACAAAGAGTTAAACTAATCATATCTACTTTTTCATCCTGTAGTAAATATTTTGATATTTAAATTTACATAAACAATACAGAACAAAATATTACCCATACGTACCTACACAAGCATGCGTCTTACCATAAGCTTCTGGCAATAATCTTAATGGGACAGCCGAGGGGACAGCAGTTTTTACTAAACGTTTTCCGGACGAAGTGAATGACTGATCAACAAAATGTGCTTTGCAAATTCTTATAGGTCTATATGCCTCTTCAGGTGGAATATTCACAAATTTATGTTCTCCGATGAACCCTAAGGCATTCTTCAATTGCTGGCATCTTCGAATTTTCAATATTTTAATATTATATCTATTATTCTTCAATTAATACTTACCTAAGTATTCAAATGTCACACAAAAATGTCTTAATTTTTGTAGGTAGGTAGCTCAAACTCAATCTTACCTTTCACGGTCTTTAGGAAATGAAAAAAAAGATAATATAGTCTTTTGAACTGCTTTTACAGCCATCCGCACTGCAGTAAAAAGCGTTACTAGGCGTCACTACAACACAGTCACGGTCGGTCGGTAATATTTTGCGGTAATATTTTGCGGGCACCCGGTAGAATGCGAACGAACCGCTCTCAGTTACACTGTGTACTGTACAGCTTATTTTCTTATATTATAAGATATCGATCGGCTCGATGAGGAGGGGAGCGGGAGAGGGCAAGAGGGAAACGTTTGTTTACACATGGCCGAGTGCCCGGACTTATTAGTATATCTCTGTACGCTGCTACAACTTTGCCCAAATTGCAAATCTCCGCATTCTACGCCCCTGGCAAGTGCCCTATACGTCCCCGCCGCAAACAAATGCCCGAAACAGGAGGCGGTTAGTCAACATCAAGGGGGGGTAGTTTGGGTGCACCCCGAGCTGTGACATGATAGTTAATTTCGGGCCCACGGTTCGTCTTTTATCCCGAATAATCCCGACGTTATTATCTCGTCTGGATATTGTAATAGAGACCCGGACAAGTTCAAGGGTGGCGGGGACGCGTCTGGGGGATGAAATAGGTACGCTGTCGCCAAGGTGGATTCATAAGGGGGACGTCATATCGCGCCCCTGCTGCAGTTTATTTGGAGGGATTCTTCTTCATTTTTTTTTATTCAGACCTAGCAGGGCGCAGGATTGCATATCTTAAAGTATAAAAATGTAATCAGCCGATCAATCACGTGGGATTTTCGAAACCACCGAAGATGAGAATTACGTTTAAACCATCTTGAGAGGCCGGAAGATCGTATACAAGGTCAGTCCCGTAGCTAGGGATGGGCAGAGCAGGGAGAAATGACGAATTCAAAAGGTAAGACCAAAGATCATAATATTCGAATATTAAATATTATGATCATTGGTAAGATATTCACTAAAATTGTACACACCCGTTCTCTTAGAGATTTATACAGAGTGATTAAGTCATTATGTAAAAAAATTTAACCACAGGAGGAAGAAATAGCTTAAAACGAATCTGAAATTTAAAAAAATCTAAAGTCAACCAAAAGCTTGCTCGTCAAGGCTAGTGGGCAGTTGTCAGTTGCACAACAAGTTATGTTTTTACGTCTTCCCAGAAATCTCAAAACGTCGAAATATCCTAAAATTTCGATAAATTTTTGTGGTTTATAAATTTTTAGGGAAACATTTTACATTTTATTATTACATTTTATTCGTTTTTTGATTTTCCAATGTCAATCCTTTTCTTCTTTTGGAAATCCGAATGTCCAAAAATGCGTTGAGCATCAGTTAAAACTGCGCACAAAATGTACAAACGTATTACCTCCCAACTAGCAAAACTAGTTCTTTAAAGGCTGTTAGAACTGCCATACAGCATATCTTATAGAAACGTGAAAATCTTGTAATGTGGCTATAAACTACTATACAAT
Source organism: Pseudeuparius sepicola (assembly GCA_963920635.1). Classification (NCBI taxonomy): domain Eukaryota; kingdom Metazoa; phylum Arthropoda; class Insecta; order Coleoptera; family Anthribidae; genus Pseudeuparius; species Pseudeuparius sepicola. The sequence continues at coordinate 9,771,326 of OY987300.1, read as the reverse complement.
GTCTTTACAACCAAAAAGGGCCCCAGTTTATACAACAGTTCAGTACTTTAGGAGATCCTTTAGTAAACTACACAACCATTGCAAGATCAATATTATCATTATAAAACTGTCCTATAAGTAGGTATGTCTTCAGGATTACTTATGCAATATTTTTAGAAAACTATTTGGGAACTGCAATACAACTATTGTATAGTAGTGCTTTTATTCTGCGGTGTAAGTGTATTTTACGAACATTTATACAACTATTAAGAAAGTATTTTATAAGTATTTTACAATGTAGGTAGTTAGAATCACTAATACCTACTATAACTTTATTTTCTACTGTTGAAATTCAGAATAGAATTGTCGCAAGTATATTTTATTATGGAAACTTAGCGTTGTTTCATGACAAAGATAAATAAAATGTAGGTTAAGATCAATCATGCATTGGGTATGGCCGGCGTTAGATCTGCTGTTGGAAAATAATCAGTTATAAATTAAACCTTTTTGCTACACTCCAGGGGACAAAATTTTCTTGCGAAGCTAACTTTTCTGACAAAATATACAAATATTTTTGACGAAAAATTAAAGGGCCTCACTGAAGCACACATTTGTCAAAATTATTAAAAAAATAAAAATTAAAAAATGTTTTTAATGGTCGATTTCTCAACTTAAACAAAAAAATTATTGTGTCTTCTGTAAAAGTGGGAAATAAAAATCTCTATATTTCTTTTAGAAAATGCGCATTTTTTATTTGTCATTTTTACACGTTTGTAGTTTGTACATGAATCCTTCATAATGGCGGCGGTTTCTGAACAGCCAAACATTTAATAAATATGGCGTATGGTAATACAATAATTTTGTGTTATTAGAAACGTTATACAATGATTCTGTTTTCTTCTGGGCTGTATACGATCTTAAAGTCCTCTAATGTTGTTTAATATAGGCACCATAAAACCATTTTTGAAAGCCTCATGAGGTTTGATTTTTGACGGATTTTGGATGTTGCCAGATTTTACAATAGATTACATACAATATTTCCCCACAGCATTTTGTTTTTTACAGCAAACAAATACATAAGCGTCTTTTGCGAGTTCTTTGAACGTTTTTTACTAATGTTTATCAGTTTTATTATTATCCCCAGCTGGCGGAGTACCTCTACTGTTTTGTTCGGTTCGCGTGCCTTTTTATACAGGAGCGGTTGTAAATAATAATCCAATGCCTAATTTAAAAAAAAATACGTGAACTAACTTATTGTAATTATTAGAAAAATATAGATTAATTTTAGGGATAATAATAATTAAAGTGTATAATATAAAAGTTTATTGTGTGCGATCTAGTAGGTACTATAGATTATCCCATGATTACAACGATGTCAAATATTTTTTGGCAAAAAAAACGAACAATAATAATTCTCAACACACTACGTAAAAGAACTGTCTATGCTGGCAACACTGTACGTTAAATTCCCGTGTTATCCTATAGCGCGTTGGCGTACTACAAAATAGAACTGAAGTATCGCTTAAAGTACGCCCTGTATGGCAGTAAACAATTATTCAGTTATATTGTGTTTCGATCAACTGCGGTACACAGTTGCGTGACCTAACCTGAAAGTTGACTATTGTTGTTTATACCACTTTATACGTTTATACCGGTATTCGAGATCAAAAAGATGTTCAAGATAGTAGAAACTGTTGAAAATTTCAGAAAGAGAAGATACAAATTTTCGTCGTCGGTATCCGCGTATTGTTCATTGGCACTATTAATTTCGCTTTGTTTTAACATGTCTTGATGGCTTTTGTTTCCTTTGGCTTCTTCTTCAATGTTATTACTGCCGGCAGCTGGAGTTAAAATTATTGGTTCTAAATTAGGCTATCGTCGTTACACTTAGAATTACATGCAGTTTCAACTATAGGTTGATCACCAGACCTGCAAATCTGCATCATTCTATGGTAATTTTTTTAACTGATCTTTTAAAATGACCACTCCTTTTTATTTGTTTCCAATGAGATATTGCCGAATTCATTTTGTAAACACAACTGATGGACCTGGACCACAAAGCTTAATTTATTCTCTAGTATTATTAGGTTACGTATGAGAGTGTACTGTTGTAGTTATAGGGCGATTATAAAATACTTTCATACTTATTGTGTAATGTGTTTACTTCTGCGTAAAGTAACAATCTTATTAGTTTTTTTAAGGAACTTCAATACAACTATTTACACAGCTTCCATTACAACTAACTTCTAATGTCCCAATTAAAAGTAATATAATAGCTATGCAACTGTATTACAATTCGTATAAAATTCTTTTAAAATAATTGTGTAAGGATTATATAAGACGTTATAAAACTAACAATCGTATTAGTTTTCTTAAGGAACTTCAATACAACTATTTACACAGCTTCCATTACAACTAACTTTTAGTGTCCCAATTAAAAGTAATATAATAGCTATGCAACTGTATTACAATTCGTATAAAATTCTTTTTCTTGAAATCGGCATTAAAATGTCCCAAAATCGTCATTAAAAGCACAGAAATCGTACAATAATGTAGCCCATTATTGTACGATTTTTTCAATAAGTAGGCCTTGGCGAGGTGTAAACATCAAACGTCAGACGCGGAGAAATCGCCCGTCAAAAGTGACCAAATATTCAAAACCCGTCCGATAAAGGCTCATTTAACTTTTCGTACACATTGCGAAATTGTTTCCTATAGAAGCGCAATCCTTCAGTATACATATTTTAGTAAATTTGAAAATCAATAGATTTGTTGTGTAGGCTGCACAAGAAGCAGCAGTTTGGTTTTTCTGTCAGAAGGTGCCGTACATCATTATACTTGTCCTAGGTAGAGCGATCGGTAAAGTCAAGCAACGCCGCGCGTAGTCGGTTCGTGGACGGGTGATCCCTTATTATTATTTTCTTGCCTAATAAAACATTTTTTTTCCGATTTCAAAAAAAATATAATATGTACCTCGGCACTGAAGTTCTTTTTATGACTCATGTGGTTTATTTGCCTCGGCCAGAGGCCTCAGCAACTAAACTCCACATGAGTCATAAAAAGTTCAACTTCAGTGCCTTGGTACATAAATAACTATTAAAATAATTGTATAAGGATTATATAAGACGTTATAAAAGTAACAATCGTATTAGTTTTCTTAAGGAACTCCAATACCTACAACTGCGCTAAGCGGTAATTATATAATACTTTCATTCTTTTAGGGGTATATTTTGCTAGTTGGGCTGTCAGTACTGTCTGGAGGAATTGTTCAAAAATTCCACCAGCCACTTGACTACATACACATGACTACACGCTCAAATTTATTTGGTTCGTGATCGTCAGAACTTATAGCATCTCCTAGCACGGTATACAAAAATCTGTTATGATACGGTAATGCTAAGCCCACTGGAGTATTATAAAGCGGCGAATCCATGATGAGATATTTCCATAAGGTTGTACCGGTGACAATTTTCCCGTGCCATGTCCTCCCCTCTATCTTCGATTCGGGACAGGTTGGTGGTTGATGAAACATTTTCACATTTTCTTTTTTAGTTTGTGTCCCCCACTGTGTGGTTAAAATTTTTATGTGTGAAGTAGCAGTAGCGGCCCATTAATGTAGGAAAAGATTAAATTTCAATGCGCAGATGGCTGTTCTTGAGCAAGATGATAATAGGATTTTCAAACATATTTTGTGAACCGACGAAATTAGGTTCGTAAGTAATAACATTCTAAATAGAAAAAATAGCTAAACTTTGATTGGTCCGCATTTTCTTGAAGGCACTCTTACGACTGAAATATATTCAAATTCTTTAAGAGAAGATAAACCAAATTTGTTGGAAAATATGTTTTCTAATTTTATGCAAAAAATGTGGTTTCAACAAAATGCGGAGCACCAGTGCGTAATGCAAGAAAAGTAGAACAGTTTTTAATACATAATTTTAGATGTAGATGGATTGGCACAACTAGTACTATAAGGTATAATCCTAAAGCATCATAAAATAAATACTGGTTCTCCTGAGTCTCCCGACTTTTCACCCCTAGACTTGTATAAAACATCTACAAGGAATGTCAATCATTTAAAACAAAAAATTAATGACGCTTGCATGAAAATGACCAGAAAAATTCAACGCAACATTTTTGAAAACGCCTAGAGATGTGCTTAGCGAATGATGAAGGACACGTTGAAAATCTGTTGTAAATATGTTACTTATTTCATTTGTTAAATATTCGTAAGTAATATCATAAGGGCATCTAATTTTTCCGAAAAAAATCGAAAAAACACGTTGCTAAGTAATATTTTAACAAGAAGCATGAGTGCTGGTGGCAACAAAAATCCGAGTTGTTAAAAAAATATTACTTAGCATTGCGTTTTTTTTTATTTTTTTCACAGGAAAAATTAGATGCCCGAATGGTATTTGACGAGACTATTTCATGAGTAACAGATTATTCTGCATACACATAGCTTACAAAACATACTACCTATTATACAACAGCTGTAAACCGCGGGTAAACTCGAAAAAAACTGCTGACAGGTGCTATCATACAGTTTTTCCGTCTAGAAAATTGCGCGTTTATGATAGGTGGAAATTAAGACGATGGAAATAGTTACTATAATAAATACTTCTTAGTTTGTTATATTGTTTGCTTCGTCTCAATATATAGAAAACAAATGAAAGTCGTTCGTCGCCCACATCATGGACGAATCAAGTCAATTAATTTCTTTAATTTTCTATATGCCTGTAAATTGTAAATGAAACGTACGGCTACGTAAATTTTAAATTAGTACATTTTTTGTACAATCCTTCGAATAGAGGTAGATATAATTCTTGTGATTGGTTTTTATTCACATATTATAAAAGTTATCTCAAACGTGAATATGTATATGGATACCTGTCTAAGGCCTTCGAGTCATCAAAAGCGGTTCGGTTTCGCTTTATTAAAAGCCTGGCGAATAATAAAATTTCTGCGGTTGACAATTGCCCCCACAAGTATTTTAAAATTTTACATATTTCACTGGAGTTTATAATAAAGTGCGGACTATTTATATTTTTGCAGCAATATCCCGACGGATTTATTGTGTTAATATATTTTACGAATTGCAAATATCATTTTCATATGGTCGGTTTTTCCGCCCCGAATGAATGGCTTTTTTCTATAAAAGCGCTCACTGGATCATCGCGAAATTAGCTTTTATTTTTCCATGGCGTTTATTCCATAAATTTGCGTTTCGTAGTTTTAAATATTAACTGGTTCAATTATCAAAAAAGATCGACGTGATTGGATGGCCGGTGCATCCGACGAGATTTCATCCATTTGATTAAAAGTGGAACCAATTCCATATCGGCAAAAAAATATATCACTAGGTAGCATTATTTATTTTACACATGGGGAATTTTGTATTTGAAAAAAAATTTCAACACAAAATAATAATTTAATGTTATGTATCCTGTTTGTCCAAAACCAAATATTGCTGTAGGTATAACAAAAAAGTTAAAAATAAAATGTGGAAATGAACGAATGAAAAACATACAAATTAACAAGGTATATTACATATACAATTTAACCCACTTTAAACCCGAACACCTCCATAACATTATTTGTAATAAATAATAAATGATGTTTAGTGGCATATCAGGTAAAGGATATCAATTGAAAAAAATGCACTCCAGCCGGGACTTGAACCCGGGACTCCTACTGTGGCCGTAGGCACTTTAACCAACTAAGCTACCGGAGATATGGGTTCCATCGGCTAGGTGTTATTTATTCCAATTGATATATAGTTAGTAGCGGTTCAAGTCCCGGCTGGAGTGCATTTTTTTCAATTGATATCCTTTACCTGATATGCCACTAAACATCATTTATTATTTATAATTATTACAGGTACTAAAAATCTTTCTGTATTATTTGTAATTGTGGTCCGATTCGGGTGGTTTTTTTAAACGATAGGGCATCAAAAACTGTGCTTTGCTTACTACATATTTTTGGCGCTAAATTTTGAGAAATCGTATAAGCGATTTTTATTATAAAATTTCTGACTATACGACACACGATTGGGTAACCCTTAAAACGGGTGTGTACCAAATTTTGTTAAAAAATATCGACCAATATACATTCTAGAAACCAATGAAAATCGCGATTTTACTACTTATTTTGCCTACTCGCTTAAATCAAGTTGCATGGGGGTTAAAAACAATTGAAACTGTAACTTGCTTTATAGTTCAACGCATGAAAAAAGAAAACGTTTCTAAAAAATGCGGGCAGCGTTGCGAGGTTTCCTATACGAGTAGTCGTTATTTATTGGCGAATACAAGTTTTAGAATATTAAAGCCGCATTTCTGAACTCTGTAATACCGAAAAAATAAAGCTCGCATCACGCGACCACTTACTCATTTTTATTTATCATTTATTTTTAACGCGCTGTAATAAAACATCTATTATATTTTTTTCAACATCGTCGCGTCTACCATCGTCATTGAAATACGGCAACAAAGCACTTCAGCCAGCGAATCGGCCGACAAAACAAGTTAGCCAACGCGTTTTGTGCCTGTTTCTGTAGTACGTAAAGTTAACTGCGTATTTGGGCTACCACACAGCGCTCACTTTTTCGGCCGCCGGCAAGCTTGGCAGAGAGCTCAATGTCGTTTCGTATGTTCGGGAGTTAACGTGCGCAAAATGAGTAAACAGGGAATAACGTTGCATTCTCCAGAGAAATAATTGCCAGTGTTATAAGGGTTTGCCTTCCTCCATAGTCTACGGCTTCATCGTTAAGAATAATATTAACTGTAAATTAAATAACAAATATATGAAAATTAAGTCAGTGAGTTACACAAAATTGAGCTACGCCCCTAATTCTATAATATTTACGAGTTCTTCCCCCTTACGTCGCAGGCATTCTGCCGTAAGGAGGACTATATTAAATATATCTAAGCACATTCTAATAAAAAAATATTGTATGATACACGGACAAAAAGTAGTGTTTCGTACCTACTCCCGCGGTTCGCCAATCCCGACTGCGCTTCGTCCGTCGATCTACCTTAACCTACTATTATTTTAATTACTTTTTTTGTTACAGATTGTGAAGTGCTACGTTAACAAAGTACTGTACCTAAGCAGATCGGACACAAGTGAAAAACTTTCAAAATGGACCGTTTAAGTTTTTTCTTCATAACCGTGCTTCTTGGCTCTTCACTGGCTGCCAAGGAGTTGGTGAATGAAAAAATCGATGAAGGTAAGCATTATAACTGAAAATAAGGATGCTGACGCTTTAGTGCTGACAACAAAACAGACCTTATATCTTACACGGCCGAGGTAAATGAATTATTGTGTAATTTGGTAGCCGTTGTGCGTCTGTTTTCCTAGAAAAAATGCCAGTAAAACTTCGTTAGCTTTTATAGCATTTTTTTATAGAGACGATATTTTATTTTTTAGATGGCTATCGCGGAGGCCACCACAATTCTTGTAACTACATTAAAAATGGAAAGGGAGCAGGATTGAAATAAAACTATTTTATTTCCTGTAATTGCATGGTTTCGAATGGGGGCTATTTAGTTTATTATCCGCCGCCAATCAACTGGTTTATGGGGCAGTAAACGTTATTAAAGACGCATTTTCACGATTAACACGTGATTCTGCCAACTTGGACGAATTTTGGCTGTTTTAAAGGAAAGATTGTGCGGAATTCAATAAGAAAATTAACACCAAATTCACACGAAATTATAACTGGACCAATAATAACAAATGACAATGTAATCACCCAACATACACAATAGGTACCAAATCAAAACAAATATTTTGTTTATGTACAGGACATCATTTCGTTTTCCTTACATGCCACGCACGTTTCGTTTTCCACTGTTCAAAATTATGTCGCTAATATACATAATTATATATATATATATTATATATAGGAAAGTACCCTAATATGAGACGACATTACATTTTGTTCTGTATTTTGTCGGATAATATAGTCTTTATTTTCACTGCAGTTTATGTAGGATTGCCAAATATTAAGGCGCTACGATACCCCCCATTTTCAAGGGTTTCGTAGTTTACATCTCCTACTTGCATTTCTTAATATTTTCACTTGATTTTTTTTTTGTGGCTTAGATAAAACTATGAAGAATCGTCGTTGTGTATCACGAACTGTGCAGGACTAATGCGACACTGTTAAAAAAAATGCCAAACATACCCGAAATTCGACTATATTCGGTTAAGAATTTCGAGTATTTCCGCCGCTCAAAAATAATTCGAAAGACACAACGACGATTGAGGCATTCGATAACATTATTTTAAGACTACTTTCAAGTCGATACGTTTGTTCGTTTGGCTATGATTTGAAAACTACGAACCCATTGCCCGGCAATAAAATGATCCGTGAATTGGCCACCCGAGCAGGAATTAGACGTACGGAGATAGGCGGGCGGGCGGGCGTTCGCTGGAACTCGTGGTTCCCCTACTCCCCCTACTTCGGCCTACCTCACCGGGCTCGGGAACAACGTCAGGGGAACTTTCAATCGATATCAGATGTTTCATTTTTCATTTTATTACTCTCAGTCTCCCTTATTTGTGTTTCGCTTGTTTTGAATGTTGGAATATTACATTATGTATGTCGACTGGCATATAATAATACTCATTATTATTATTCCTCCAGGAGTAATAAATAAATAATTATTATTCACAAAGTACTTTTTGCTTTTGTGTAAAATGGTTTAATCCCTAGGGCAGAAAATGGCCTGGTCGTGCAAAAAGAGTAAATTTAAATTCTAGACCAAATTGTGCGCTTGATTTTTACTTTAAAAATGTGATAGGTACAAGTAATATTTTTGTCAAATAAATGGGTCATGTGAAGCATTTTTTGAAAACGAATAATATCCTATGTAATACGATTATTGTGTCAAATCGCTGCATGATAAAAGCTAATTTATATACTTTCCAGAGGGAACGATAATAATTCTGACATCCAGTCAGTTTTAGAAACTTCTTCGTTAGAAGATTGTTCGAAAGTCATTTAAGTTGAAAATCGGGCAAAATAAAAATAGAGGGTACATTTTATTGTTCCAGTCTGTCGAATTTATGACATTTTAATACATTTTCTAGGATGTTCGATAATTCAGATTTGTCAGAAGGTTCTGAAACTGAACGGCAGTCAGGGCAAGAATACCTATAATGTTTGATAATGATGTCGCAACAGTCACAGTGAAACCAATAGGAGTAATTTGTGGGCTTGTGTGCTTTTATTCCCGTACCTAATATGGTTCCCAGAATTTGAGGGGGGGGTACTAGGGTACTAACACATATTTTGCATTTTGCACACTTATTATTCGGATTTAGGTATAGGTGCAGGTGCATAGGGTTTGAGAAACAAACTTTCTGGGAAAAACATCTCAAAACTATTACTTTATTTGAAAACGGAGACCGGTTTCGCAACTCTATAAATTTACCTACATCCTCATTATATATTTGAAATATATACATTCAGCCACAAGTCAAAGTTGAAACAATTTAAAACATTTACATAATTATAATCTTTTTTCAAGTATCTCCTTCAAATTTCCTGGAAGCTCTTGGACTATAAGTGATTATCCTTTATTTATTTACTTTTTTAAATCTTATATTGTAGTCCTTGATGATGTAATTTTATAGATTAACGAAACCGCTTACTGTTTTTAAATAAACAAATCATAGTTGTGATATTATACCTATGGTCTATTATTCACTCTAATCCCTCTAAAGTGAACTCTTACCAAAGTCTAGAAAGTATATCTCTGGACGCTGCTGTTACAGTGTAGAAAGTTTTCAGTTAGATTTATTTATTATTACACAAATATTAATATGGAATACTAGGTATATAAAACATTTTATAGAAGTAGAATTTAAACGCACTTTTTTTTGGTCGTAACAACACTATTATGCAGAACAATAATTATCCAATCAAACATTGATAGATGTTCAACTGACCCTAACGTGGTTCAAGAAGAATTCGGTAATCGAATCGTTAATTTAGATTTTATAATTGAGCAATTACAGAAGTTTTTTATACACGAACTCTTCATAGTACCTATGCACCTTTGCTGATATGAAAAATAATAGTAAAATTGCTTCGACGCCAAAAAGCTATGCAGTGTGTTGCCAACGAAAAGTGAACGCCCTCTATAACTCCCAAAAATATCATTTTTGCAATAAAGCAAACAGGCCACCGCCGTTTTTTAAATATTCGCGCTTCTTCGTCGGCATCGGCGAGACTCGTGTGACCCGTCGGCGGCGGCCGGCACCTGACTTATTATTTCATATTATCTACACAGGAAAAAAAGACTGTTGTGATTTTAGTGAGTTCGTGTATATAGTCACTTTTCTAATCTAATCTATACTTTTGACTTAATTGCAGATGAACCAATAAGTTTAAAATAGTTTAAATTTCCGTTAAGAAGACGTATTGTCACTTCGATACTAAAATTGGCATACTACAATGAAAGCATAACCTCGGTTTTAAAATGTCTCATGTTTTATTTAAACAATTAAATTTATTTTATTTAAATAATGATAATTCTCACCCTCAGACTACTCCAAACTATCTAAGAGTACCCCAGAAGCAACTGAAAAAACATTATAATTCATTGGATGAACAAAACAACTTAATTGCAACTTTTATAGGTACCTATTCATCAATATAATCAGTAAATCATGTTTTTAAATTTTTATGGTATTCAAGAAATTCTTAGAATTTTCATATTAGAATTCATGTCCAATACAAGTTAGATTGAATCAAGTACTTTTTACTCGACTGAACTAATATCCTATTACAAACACGTTAGTAAAAAAAGCTGTGACCTTGACTGAGTCAATTTACCAAAATCAATGATCGCAAATTAATGATCGCAAAGGTTTTGAATCAACCATACATTTTATATCGTTCGTAGTCATAATGAATACTGTGCAAGTGAATGGCTATTAACAAACTGGGGGTTACTAGAACTTGTATCCACTAAAATTAAATGTTATTAATTTATTGATCTCATCTGCAACATTTCTGTTTTGTCAATTATAAGTTGCTACACTAGCAACTTGATTTGCATTTTACACATCATTTGCTTATTATTTAGGCAATAATATGATATATTACTAATAATTATAATTGATATTAGTACCCACAATTATTACAAATCCAGCAAAAATTCAGTGACAGTAGTTGTGAAACGTTATGTTATGTTGTTCTGACAAAAGAATGTGCTTAGAAAAGAAGTATTATAGAATCAATTCCAGAACATGCTATTTATTGAAATAAAATATTACATTTAAATTATTCATTAGAATTCAATATCAATTGTCATTGAATTGATTATTGTTAGTTGCAAAAAAGCTTTTGCTTGAGTTTGAGGAATAATATCTCATATTGAATTAAACAGGGTTTTTTTACAAAGTGACAGATTTTTCTCAGTGTAGTAACTACGGCCGGCTGCCCCTCAATCGTAGCACTATGAAGGGGCAGGCTGGAGTGGGGAGTCGTGGGGACTAGAGGAAGGAAAAGGATAGGCATATCTAATCGAGCGACGTTTGTCCTGAATTGAGTCGGGCACTTGAGGCGGATTTCATAAGTATCGTAGCCTCTTAACAGTTGTTGCGTAAATGAGAATTATGAAAAAAAAGTCAAATCTTCAATTTTTAAAATTGGGTGCCTAATATGCGACAGTCTCATATCCAGGTTTAACAAAAGCACTTCTTGCCACAAAATAATTTTTATTTCAAAAACTTTAAAAGAATATCAAATTAACCTAGCAAACAACATTTTAGTTACATAACACTTGACACACTTAACAGGTTCCTAATATGAGATAGTCTTATATTAAGGTATAACAAAAATACTACTTACCACAAAATAATTTTTATTTTAAAAACATTAAATGAATATCAACTTAACACAGTATACAACTCTTTAACTATATAACACTTGACACTCTATTCAAATTATTAGTAATCTAAATTGGATGAAGCGAGTCTCCTTATATGAGATATTTCATATTAGGAACACTAGGTTGTCTCACATTAGGAATCCGATGTCATAGAATTTTTGGCCATCGTTAACAAATGTTATTAAATTCGTTATATCACTATTCTAATTATAAGATAACTTTTATTCAATACAACAGGCTATAAAAATATATTAAACATTTACCACGTTATTCAGAATTACACGGTAGGCTCTTTAAAAGTTTGTGCACGTACGGTTGAAGTAAACAATGCCGTTTTTAACTTAAAAATTTAGATAAGCTTAGACACTGCACTACATGTGGCCACTTATACCATTAGTGATTATTTGAGACATTGCCAGCTAGATGGAGACTCTTACTTTAGGAGTTAGTGTGGGGTCTCACATTGGGAACTGTCTAGTATTAGGGTACTTTCCTCTAAATCAACATGTGTGCTAGGAAACAATATAACATGTGCAATTGTGTACAAACTAAAATCGAGTCCAGTTAAAATTTATGTACTATTCAAAATTACGCCCGGTATAGGGTTTATAGGGTTTTTTTTCCGGATATTTAGTTGAAATTTGGCACATCCACATTTTTTGGGTAAATGCTGAAAATTATTTCTCTGTCATAGACGAAAGCAGAAAAAAGTTGGGAGGGCTTGTCCATCACATTCAGTTTGTTGTTGCCTGAAGCCCAAAATTTTTCATAATTTTATTTTATAAAGTATAGGAACCCATCATTGTAATAAGATGCCCTTATTATAAATTCAAACTTGTCGTTAAAATGCCTATAACCCACCGTCTTTTACAACTTCAAATACACTTCTATAAGATATAAACTGACGCCAGTCTTGAATACGAATCCAGAGTGATGCGGGGGTTGGAAAAAATTAAAACCGCTTTATAGTATGAATTTACGACGCTCCCCGACGCTTATGGTTGTCATTACTTATTTATGAGTTTTTATTCTTGAGGCGGGCGCAAACATATATCATCACAAACGCGCAATATATGAGGAACATGCCGGGCCAGTATTCAAATTTTTGCCGCATAAAATTTTTTGCGCAGCAGTCAACTTTCTTATATCGTTCGCAATTGCCTAAATAAGGGACCGCTGAAATTGTCGTCGATGTATATTAAATACCTGTCTTAATATGCACCCGCAATGAGATGGGTATTATTATTCTTCCGTCTTCCTTTGATAAAAATTTTAAAATTGCATAAAGTAACAAAGGATCTCCCTAATGTTTTTGTAACACTTTGTACGCCTACCAACTCTTATGGTGCGTTCGCACCAAAGTCTAGAAATACTAAAGTCGGCTCACTTCTTTGATCTCTCGGAAAAGCCGACAATTTTTTGCGATCGGTCGTAAATCAGCGTGCCCTCGGACGCTTCGCATTTACGAGGGCGACTAAACGAAATCGCCGTCAAGCTAGTGATACGGGGGCAGGTTCATATTGACTTTCCATTATATACCAAAGTCTACAAATATTAGTATACCTATTTGTAGACTTTGGCACAACATTATTTGTGTAGGTAAGTGTAGGTACCGTTAGTTTTTGGTAGGTACAGTTAAATTAGACTTTGGTTGGAACATGAATAAAAATGCAATTTTTTATGTTTTACGTTCATTTTTTAATAAAGCCTAACAAAACATGGAGCAGACAAAAACATAAATAACAAATAAATATTTTTTAACGACAAAGAGTTAAACTAATCATATCTATTTTTTCATCCTTTGGTAATTATTTTGATATTTAAATTGACATAAACAATACAGAACAAAATATTACGCATACGTACCTACGCAAGCATGCGTCTTTACAGTTTTTACTAAACGTTTTCCGGACGAAGTGAATGACTGATCATCAAAATGTGCCTTGCAAATTCTTATAGGTTTATATGCCTCTTCAGGTGTAATATTCGCAAATTTATGTTCTCCGATGAACCTTAAGGCATTCTTCCATTGTAGGCACCTTCAAATTTCCAATATTTTAATATTATATCTATATTATTCTTCAATTACTACCTAAGTATTCAAATGTTACAGAAAAATGTCTCAATTTTTGTAGGTAGGTACCTCAAACTCAATCTTACCTTTCAGGGTGTTTAACAAATAAAAAAAAGGTAATATAGTCTTTTGAACTGGTTTTACAGCCATCCGCACTGCAGTAAAAAGCGTTACTAGGCATCACTACAACACAGTCACGGTCGGTCGGTAATATTTTGCGCGCACCCGGTAGAATGCAAACGAACCAGTCTCAGCAACTTTGTATACAGCTTATTTTCTTATATTATAGGATATCGCTCGGCTCCATGAGGAGGGGAGCAGGAGAGGGCAAGAGGGAAACGTTTGTTTACACAAGGCCGAGTGCCCGGATTTATTACTATATCTCTGGACGCCGGTGATACTTCCGTCTTCTTGTGATTAAAATTGTACAAAAATTGCATAAAGTCCCAATGGATCTCCCTAATGTTTTTGTAACACTTTGCATACCTACCAATTCCCATGGTGCGTTCGCACAACCATTTGAATTGTCCGGGACTATCCGAAAATCTCCATTCAGCGGCGGTTTGCGGTCTGTTCGTTCATTTTTCAATTAATTTTATCGAAATGTAACTGGGAAACATTGCCGGCATTGTTTCGGCCACGCGATATGGAAAAATGCATTTTCGGGTTATTGTGTGGAGCGGCGCGTTCGCCTTACAGAAAAGTTAACCGAACGTGCACCGCACATAACAGTAAATAAAGCACGAATTTTTGGGCTTTTTAGCATATTACATGCCGGCGTATCGTATATGAGTATTACACCGAATGTATAATATTGTATATGTATATTATGTATAATATATAGTATACTTGTATCATGCTTTTAAATAGGCACAAGATTGTTTAAAAAAGGTAAAATAGGTATTATAAAAATTAAAGCTGTCCCACCGGAAAACTCAAAATTTTTGTAAGAATTATGGGCGTGATCTCAAATAATTCAAAAAAATAAAATTATGGAGAAAGATTGGTCGATTAGGATGGAATAAGTTATTGATAATATAATAAATATACTCTATGTCCACGATCCAAATAAATAATAGGGATATTTTTATTAATTTACATATTACAAAAATAATATACGCGATAAAAAGTTATGCTTGTATTTAAAATGAAGTTGCCTTAGAGAATCTTAACGTTTCATTACTGGGTGTCCAAAAATGTATAAAATATGAAAATGTCACCTTTATTTTTAATCATTAAAATAAAGGTACTTTTTTTGAAGTCGGCAGTGAAGTGTCCCAAAATCATCATTAAAAGCTCAGAAATCGGCACTGGAGTAGCCCATTATTGTAAGATTTTTGCAATAAGTAGGCCTTGGCGAGATGTAAACATCAAACGTCAGACGCGGAGCCATCGCCCGTCAAAAGTGACCAAATATTCAAAACCCGACCAATAAAGGCCCATTTAACTTTTCGTACACATTGCGAAATTGTTACCTATAGAACCGCAATCTTTCAGTATAAATATTTTAGTAGGTTTGAATATCAATAGATTTGTTATGGAGACTGCACAACAAGCAGCAGTTTGGTTTTTCTGTTCGAAGGCGCCGTGTCTTGTCATACTTGACCTAGGTAGAGCGATCGTCAAAGTCAAGCAACGCCGCGCGCAGTTGGTTCATGGACGGGTGATCCAGTATGATTATTTTCTTTTCTGCTAAAACATTTTTTTTTCGATTTCAAAAAAAATATAATATGTACCTCGGCACTGAAGTTCTCTTTATGACTCATGTGGTTTATTT
Source organism: Pseudeuparius sepicola (assembly GCA_963920635.1). Taxonomy (NCBI): domain Eukaryota; kingdom Metazoa; phylum Arthropoda; class Insecta; order Coleoptera; family Anthribidae; genus Pseudeuparius; species Pseudeuparius sepicola. Next base: position 9,755,590 of record OY987300.1, on the reverse strand, counting down.
GCCTTGGCCAGAGGCCTTGGCAACTAAATTCCACGTGAGTCATAAAAAGTTGAACTTCAGTGCCTTGGTACATAAATAACTATTCTTCTTATAAAGTTTTCATATATTTTTATTATCCTACATGAAATGTTAATTTTCTCCATGGATCCCTCATTTTGAATATACTAGACCGTCAGAGACAAGCCTCGAAGAGGGTTGAAAAGTACATCGATGTTGACTAGAATGAAGGGAAATTTACGATTGGCCTCTGGGGATAATATATGGAAAATTCGATTTGATATGATGAATAACCCGATCTAAAAATCCTAGACATATTTTAATGTACTTACAATACTCATAAGATATTTCAAATACTTTAGTAAATACTTAAAATACTCACAAGGTATTTGAAATACTTTAGGTACTGAAAAACCAAATACCAAATACTAAAAACTAGTTGGCGTTGACCGAAACAATCGATACCCTAGAGTACAACTGTCAACATCTGTCAGTCTTGCTTGCCAAATTTCAATATCACATCGTTTCGAATATTCTAGTAAGAATTTTTAATCTTCGGTTGTGCATAGTGAATTGAGAAAATGAAGAAAAATGAAGTGAGGGCGGTCATAAAATACCTGCAAAAGAAAGGGTTGACTCCGAAGGAAATTTACGAAAATATGCATGGGGTGTTAGGTGATGATAGTCCTTCATATCAAAGTTAAAGAACAACTGCGTGGTTCTCGACTTTTCAACGATGAAGAAGTGATTGAAGTTGTAAAAGGCTGGTAGGGAGAGCAAAAAACAATTTTATTCTCAATGTTTCCAAGAGCTTCAACATCATTGTGAGAAATGTATTAGACTTTCAGGGGATTATGTAGAAAAGTAATAAAGTTTTTGAGTACCCATTTTAATTGCTTCTATGTTAGGGAGGGACAATAATTGATGAACCGCCCTCGTATATCTTAGGAATTGTGAGCTAGAAGTGAGTTTTGGAAGTCCTGTGTGTATCTCTTCACCGTTAATTAAAACGTATCCCCCTTAACGCGTTAATTCGGTTAATACACCCACCGCCGAATCCCCTTTCAACCTTTCCGATAGCGGTGCGCGCGGCGCCACCAAACTTTTGTCACTTTTCACGGACCCGACGTATGGAGTGATAACGCGCGTCCGCGGGGGACCCCTTTTTACATGGCCGGCGCCAAATTAAATTAACAAATGTTTAATGGGCAAAGTTGGGGGGCGCAATGCGTCTGGGGGCCGTAAATCCGCCAGAAATCAGAGTAAATCTGTCCTAATAGGAAAGTTCCGCCCTTTCCCCGCCGCGTTCGCGTTTAGGCGAAACCTTTTAACTGAAAACGCGGGCCAGTCTGGGAGCCGCTAGAACGTTCACCCCTGCGCTGAAATATGTGTTTTTACATTCGCCGTGAAGCTATCTTGAAAATGGCAGTGGTTGGTGTTCATCTGTGCACTAGTTTCCGCGCAACGTTTGGTAGAGTAGCCGGACACCGTACACAATTACACAATCACCCTGATTGTATGGTGTAAATGATCTCACTTGGAACAGCATAAGAACGCTTGGGCGGCGTTTGCTTTGTAAAACAAAGCAGAGTCATAGGCGGCGCACGGCCCTTAATAATATTATACAAATTTTATTTAAATGTTCTAACAAAGAATAAAACAAACTTTGAAATAATCCAAACCAAAGCAAACCAACAATTGTTACACACAAAATAACACCACACAAAAATCTATACACAAAACCAAATTCCGTAAAATAAAGCGCAATCCTGCCCCATGGATCTCCGAAACGCCGACCAATCAAATAGCTACGCTCGCTTTCTTATTCGCTGCCTCCCTGACTAGGTCGACGTCGATCGCATAAAAACTTTTGAATTTTATACCGGTGATTTCTGCTGATAAGTCTCGTATTTTTACCAGTAGCAGAGAGTGGTAAATGCTACCTCTTGTTACCTCTTGTTACCTCTTAGAAAAAAACCGTGTACGTGAAAAAATCTATAAGCGTCTATTTCTACCATTTTAACAAGTATAACGGATATATTGCCTGCAAATGGCAAATTTTAAAAATCATTTTGTATCTCGAAAATTAAGGGGGCCTTAAAAATTCAGTTTACGGGGCCTTTCGTCTTACGAAAATGTAGACCAGTGTCCTGGAAACAGCAACAAAAAATTTTTACCTCTAAAAATGACCGAGATACCCTGCAAAAGCATCGAAAATACGACACCCTGTACAGTATCCTGCTTAACGTACGCACCATATGAGATTATATTTTGCATTTTTCAGAAAATTGTATTCCTGATAAAAGTTTGTGCATTCCTGCAAACTCAAAATGCAGTTTACAAAAAATTTAAATATCTCATTTGCCATACGGGGGAGGTTCGAGAATATGAAGGTGGCTCAAGAGTAAACTACCCTTTTTTAATTTTAGAGGAAACATGTATTAAGAACAATTGTTAAGCACTAAAAGATAAGCCCAATAATGAAGTTTCAAGGTTCTATTCTATAAAACACATTTTCGCCATTTTTTATGATTTACCCCGTTCCTATAGAAAATAAAACAACTTTTCTTGAAATCGGCAGTGAAGTGTCGCAAAATCGTCATTAAAAGCACATAAATCGTACAATAATGGGCTATATTATTGTACGATTTTTTCAATAAGTAGGCCTTGGCGAGATGTAAACATCAAACGTCAGACGCGGAGAAAAAGTGACCAAATATTCAAAACCCGGCCGATAAAGGCCCATTTAACTTTTCGTACACATTGCGAAATTGTTTCCTATAGAAGCGTAATCCTTCAGTATACATATTCTAGTAGGTTTGAATATCAATAGATTATTGTTATGGAGGCTGCACAAGAAGCAGCAGTTTGGTTTTTCTGTACGAAGGTGCCGTGTCTTGTCTTACTTGACCTAGGTAGAGCGATCGTCAAAGTCAAGCAACGCCGCGCGTAGTCGGTTCATGGACGGGTGATCCCTTATTACTATTTTCTTGCCTAATAAAACTTTGTTTTTCCGATTTCAAAAAAATATATAATATGTACCTCGGCAATGAAGTTCTTTTTATGACTCATGTGGTTTATTTGCCTCGGCCAGAGGCCTCGGCAACTGAATTCCACATGAGTCATAAAAAGTTGAACTTAAGTGCCTTGGTACATCAATAACTATTATTTTATATATATATTTATATATATTTCGGACCTATCATTATTTATAAACGTGAATGGAATATAGATTAATTTGTTTGAACAGTAATAGGTATAGTTATGGATGCTGCGAAATAAAATCGAAAAAATACAATAGTGTCACTATATACAGTATGTCCACGGATAGACATCCCAAGAGGACAGATGGACCAAAAATTTCATTTTACGACAAAAAGTCATTCTTGAAAAAAAGTCTGCTTGTCCTTAAAAGAAGAATGGCATGGAAAAAGTTAACATTACTTAATACTGGGTGTCCAGAAAATTCAAGAAACTTTAATTAGCATAAGAGTACACCACCCCTGTTTGTAGAGACACTGAAAAAAGGTATAAAGAACATTTATTCAGCGTGGTAAGCTACTTTCGTGTGCAAAATTTCAAAGCGTTAGGCCTACTTTGTTTTGTTTTTATTTTATTCTATTTTTTTAATAAGTGGTTTTCTGTAAATAGTACGACAAAACTGTATTAAAAAAAACTTACTCAGAATGGAAAACTACCCATGATGACATAATTTAACGATTCTCGGCCTACTTTGTATTTTGGAAAATATTGGAGGAAACTCAAAGTATGCCCAGAATTGACAATTCTTTTAATCATATACAGTTTACTATTCTGAATAACTTTTATTCATACAATTTTGTCGTACTACCTATAGAAAATTATTTAATCGAAGAAAAACAAGAAAAAAATCAAAGTAGGCCTAACGCTTTAAAATTATGCAAACCTAAATAGCTTACGTCGCTGAAAAAATTTTCTTTATAACTTTTTTCAGTATCTCTACAAATAGAGGTAGTTTACTCTTAGGCTAATTAACGTCTCTTCAATTTTCTGGTCACGCAATATAAGTAGTAATGTTAACTTTTTCCATGCCAATCTTATTTTAAGAACAAGCAGACTTTTTTTTATCAAGAATGACTTTTTGCCGTAAAATGAAATTTTTTGTCCATTTCTCCTCTTGGGATGTCTATCCGTGGACATACTGTATATTTGAAAAAATATATTTAAACAAATATTAAATATATATGAGGTATCACTCTTTTTGTGTTTTTTATATCCAATAGTCGCAAAACTCATCCTACTTATTATTTTCCATCATTCTAGCAAATACCACATACCCTGTTATACTTTTTGAACAGGAAATTTAGCTACAATCGAGTTATATTATATTTTGCCCGCGTCCCACCAAACTGAACATTTGTATTTAAACTAGGACGGACGTCCCACCAATAAATTTGCCACCGATAATTCCAAAAAAGGCGGGCTCATCAAAAGTGCCATTTATTGGCGGCCCGGCGATAATGCATAATAATTGATGCCGGTTGCGCGGCCATCAGTGATTTATGTAATAAGCGTTTTAATAATTTAATTAATAGCCCGGCCCGCTCCACAATAATTTTATATGTTATTAATGAGAGCGCGGCCAAAGTTTAGGACGTGCTTTTGACATCTGAAACCCCACTTTAATTAGACTATTAGCGGAACGGCGGGAGTTGATAACAAATTAATTATTTACCTGCGTCGGGTGTGATGAGGGCTGCTGCTCTCCCCTCCTGCGGACGCATTGTTGTAAAATACCCATCCGAATTGTGTATAACTGTCAACCGCATCGGATCTGAATCATATGGGGATGCTTCCAAATCAGCAGAATAAAGTTTAGTCTTCATCAATTTTAGTTAGACCAAATATCAAAGCGATGGTGCCAACCTAATGTCGAAGTGAGAAAGTGTTATTCTAAACATAACATTTCCCGAAAATGCGTAATAAAAAAGTTACAGGGTGTTAAAGGAACAGTTTGAAAAACATATTTTTCGCAATAACTTCTACAGAAGTTATGCAATTTAAATGGAACTTGGTGCAGTCCTTTACTCGTTGAAGTGCAACAATTTCATGTAAAAGCTGCTTATATAAATGGGACATACTAAGGTCCAATTATGACCGAGAATTTGCTTTTTTGATGTTTGGGAAAATAGCAGCTGTGACGTCATCGATATTTCCCCCCAGAAACTTACCATTTTTCCCCTATATATTAAAAGTACTTATCATTCTCAAAAACTTTTGTGAAAAAGATTTTCTTTATCTTTTATTGTAAAAAATCTACAGGGTCAAATATATAAACAACATGGAATCTTTTTCTAATCATCAGGATTTGTTTTCCGAAATCTAGCTAGCCATGGAAACAGTTGATATTTTTAACATTTTTGAGTTGTGCTTGTTATTAACTTGTTTGCTAATATTATTTGTTGTAAAAAAATAAAAAATATTCCAGTTGAATAAATTTAATGATGCACAAGGAAATACCCTAACATATTCTTAAATAATTACTCACTATCAATTGTTTCCATATCCAGCTAGATTTCGGAAAACCGAACCTGGTGATTAAAAAAATTCCATATTGACCCTGTAGATTTTGAACAATAAAATATACAGAAAATCATCATTTCCTATAAAAGTTGTTGAGAATGATAAGGAAAAATTGTATGTTTATGGGAAAAAAATATCGATGACGTTACAGTGGCCATTTTCCCAAATATTAAAAAAGCTCATTTTCGTTCATAATTGGACCTTATATAGTATGTCCCATTTACGAACCTCTCTTCGACATTTTATTTTCAGTTTTAGTGTCCCCGCAGTGGGCCTGGGGCGTCGAGTTTGGATGGCCCTGTACAGTGTACAGCCATTAAACAAATTAACATTGTATATGCATACCTATAAAGTTTTTTTTTAATTAAACCCTATACCTATGTTTTTATTCCTAAAATGTACGCGTCATTACAGTTACAATTATATAAATAAATAGGGTTATATCCAATGACGTCAAAACCTATAGACGTGGTGCCCCATTGTTAAAATGCCCCTTATTTTGACTCCAAGATTAAATATATCCATACTACTCTAAAAACATGCTACCAACAAAGACAGAAAGTCAACCATCAACCAACTATACACCCGGTGATTCCCGGTTATAGTTCCTCCAGAATCACACTTAGATATCGCATGTTTTTTCTTGTTTGGGGGCGCCGGAAGCATCGGAACCTCACTTGAAGACTCGGGGGATGGTCTAACGACGCCAGCCTCCTAGCCCAGAGTCGAAATAAGTTCGCTATGGCTCGACAAAAAGGGGCAATTTCTGACAATCTTGCGACATTTGCGGAATAATTTAATGAAGCGCTTAGATTGTGATTAGTTCTGGGCGTTAAGAGTTTATCAAAACAAACCTGTCTATAGGTTTTGACGTCATTGGTTATATCTGATACCGTTTCTGAAATCCCAGAAAGTCTACACGATATGTACAGGGTGAGTCTTTGACCCGTGCAGAAATTTTAACCCGGGTGAACCCCTGGAGTCTGGAGCCTACGAAGTTATATTTTAAAAACTCAAAATTAAAATTTCCAGTTTTGTATGTTATTCTTTTGGTTAAAACTAATATTTTTTATTTGAAATAAAATTTGAAAATAGATTAATGTATTAACAAAAAACAAAGTTTTATATCATTCTCATTGCCTTGACAAGAATATTTCAAAAATACAAATATGCAGGATGAGGTTTTTTCGATGACCACTATGGGAATCTCGGAAACTAGCAGAGCTAGAACAAAGGTTAAATGGGGAAAGAATTGCAGTTTTGAATGCTCAATCTAATGCCCATTTTGGATTTTTTTAAAAAGTTCATGGCTCACTAGATATTTTGAAAAGAGTGATTTCTTGTTATTTCATCAGATCTCTGTAGCTTCGTTATTTCTGATTATACAGAAAAACTGCAGAGACAAAAATTGTAGATAATTTTGTGCTTAATAAGATAATCTGATCCAATTTTTTATGTTGTTTGTGACTTTTGAGATATGACATAAACTTTTGTTTTTTTAAATGTAAATCATAGTTGGCTATGGCCTTATCAAATCGGCAATTTTTTGAGCTTTCCAAAGATATAATACTAGTTATTATAAAAAATAAAAGAGCTATCGCTAATTTTCTGTTTTTTTTTTAATTTTCACATAGCCAGCCATGGAATATTTTCATAATTACGTTCTATTTTATAAGACATGCTTCAAACTTTCAAATATTTTATTTTAGCTGGTAACAAAATGTAACAAAATAAAACAAAAATTATCATGATGGAGCTCCACCACATAGTTATTTTCCCGTAAGAAATTACCTAGATCAGCTCTATCCAAGTAGTTGGATGGGAGAAATAGACCTATTTCCTGGCTGCCCCGATCCCCCGATTTGTCTGTTTTCGATTTCATTTTGTGGGGAACGGTACAAAATAAAGTATTGAATTAAGAGCAGCTATTTTAGGAGCAATTGCCAGTATTGACAGGAGCTCTCTAAGAAAGGCGACAAATTCAGTTTTAAAAAGATGCAATATTTGCATAAATAATAATGGTGGATTGTTTGAACACCTTTTTTATTTTAAAAGGTGACCTTTTAAAATAGTAATTTGAATTTGAGTTTTTATTTTTTGTTTTATTTTGTTACATTTTGTTACCAGCTAAAAACAAAATATTATAAAGTTTGAAGTACCTATGTCTAATTATAAAATAGAACGTATCTATGAAAATATTCCATGGCTGACTATGTAAAAAAAAACAGAAAATTAGGCATAGCTCTTTTATTTTTTATAATAACTATGCCGAGTATTATATCTTTGGAAAGCTCAAAAAATGGCCCATTTGATAAGGCCACAGCCAACTATGATTTACATTAAAAAAAAACAACATACAAACAACATAAAAAATTGGATTAGATTATCTTATTAAGACCAAAATGATCTAAAATTTTTGTCTCTGCAGTTTTTCTGTATAATCAGAAATAACGAAGCTACAGAGATCTGATGAAATAGCAAGAAATCACTCTTTACAAAATATCTAGTGAGCCATGAACTTTTTTAAAAATTCAAGAGGGGCATTACATTGAGCATTTAAAACTGCAATTCTTTCCCCATTTAACCTTTTTTCTAGCTCTGCTAGTTTCCGAGATCCCCAAAGTGGTCATCGAAAAAAAAAACTCACTCTGTATAGAGGTTTCTATTTTAAAAAAGGTGAGTTTGGTTTACCACGCATTTGCGAAACGCCCGCTATAAAATTGCCTGCTATTACAGAAAACTGCATAAAACTCCCTATGACTTTTATCTTAAACTTTTTTCCTATCACAAAAAATTAAAAACTTCAGGTAGTGGAACACTTCGCGTGGACACCCTGCACATACCTTACTACGTCCTTGCACGTATTATTGCTTCGGCAGCCCGCTTCCTGCCGATTCCGCACCGCCCGGCGCCGCCCCATGCATCTCCGGCCGAGCGCCTCAGCTTTATCGCCCCGCGTATTTTTGATCGCGCCGGTGTTTTAGAGGCGCAGCCGAGTCCCGCAGGTGCCGTAACTCGCGGCGGCCCGCTCGTGCGCGCATTAATAATTGACGGGTTGCTTTACACGTGCTCACGCTAAAATACTGCCGAGACTCCGGTCGCCGCTGCCGGGAGTTCCTTCGGGATTTTTTGCGCGTGTGTAAAAGCAGTAGCTTACTGCTAGTTCGCTGTTATCATTTTTTCGACGGGAACGAATAAAATCGTACTTAAGGGGGATGGTAAAAAGGAGAGTGTAGATCGCAGACTTTGCCTTGTAATTTCGAAGAGTGTTGTCGGATTCTTTACAGGACGCCCTGTATAACTTTATAAAACAATAGTATACTTTTCAGTATTTCGCTAGACAGTAAAGTTGTAAGGAACTAAAATGACGTACCTACAACTTTTATACTTGCTTTGTCTATCTACGGTCATATGAAGGCAGGCACGATTTTTTTTATTTTTTAACACTGGTTTATTTCTGAATGTGTATCGTAAATTTAAACGGAGATATCAGTGACTATAGAAGGAACCTTTCTATAGTCACTGATAATATACACTGTGTCCCGGATAAGAATGAACAGCATGGGGATATTGCAAACGGTGAGAGATAGGGCAACGGTTAAATGGGGAAAAAGTTGCGCAATTTTGAGGTCAGTAAAATGGCACAAACAGATTTTCGTTTTTGAGTTATTTTGAAAAAAGTAAAATTTTGCGTTTTTCGATTTTATTTTTTTCTGAAGTTGTTATCACAGATATTGAAAAAAGAAAAACACTTTCTTATGGCACTTTTTAACGGGCCTTAAGATGGCTTTTTTAGATTTGTTCTACAACGTTTCGTTTTTGAGAAACCATCTTCAACTTAATTTTTTAAATACGGACCTGGATTTTTTTGTAGATTTTGAAAGCACTTTTCATTGCAAATACTATGTGATAAAATATTTTTAAAATGTTTTGAGACAATTATACTGAAAATTCCTTTTTTTCCATTCATTTTTGTCTAATGCGGCCCTGTATTTAATAATAAGGAGTTTAAATATTAATCAGTATTGACAACAATTTAACTTACAGTTTATTTTTACTTCGAAAACTTAATATTTTTAAATTGTACGGCCCTGCGTCTGGTAAAGTGTTTTACTCTGTTGTTGTACAGCAAACAGTGCGAGAACAAAGCTTTAAGCCAACGTAATCAATAACTTTTGCCATTTATTAATTGCAAAAATACATTCGTTCGGCCTCTACACTATTTCTGTGACACAAGATATAACATGCTGACATGTTAAATTTGTCGTCATTTGAAAAAGCACCCTCCACTAAATTGTTAACTAAAAAATGATACAGTGGGAGTTATGACAAATGACAAGGGATTGGTTTCGTTGTTTCAAAGCCTTCTAGGTGGAGGATTTTTATTTATTTTTTAGTATCGTATGTGCCGTCCTTTTTTTAGTTCTCCAATTGAAAGATAAGTTGTAAGTTAAATTGATGACAATACTGATTAATAGTTAGACTTCTTATTATTAAATACAGGGCCGCATTAGAAAAAAAAATAATGGAAAAAAAGGAATTTTCAGTATAATTAGTGTCTCAAAACATTTTAAAAATATTTCTTGTCATACATCATGGTAATTGCAATGAAAAGTGCTTTCAAAATCTGCAAAAAAAAGTCCAAGTCCGTATTTAAAGAAATTAAGTTGAAGATGGTTTCTCAAAATCGAAACGTTGTAGAACAAATCTAAAAATGCCATATTAAGGCCCGTTAAAAAGTGCCATAAGAAAGTGCTTTTCTTTTTTTTCTCTATCTGTGATAGCAACTTCAGAAAAAAATAAAATCGAAAACGCAAAATTTTACTTTTTTCAAAATAACTCAAAAACGAAAAAAGATATTAGAAATCTGTTTGTGCCATTTTATTGACCTCGAAATTGCGCAACTTTTTTCCCATTTAACCGTTGCCCTATCTCTCACCGTTTGCAATATCCCCATGATGCTGTTCATTCTTATCCGGGACACAGTGTGTAAACAGATTCGCAATGTAAAAGTTATGTAAATTCATTCACGCAGTGCATGATAACACCGCAACGTAATTATTTTCAGCTGCATTATTTAGAGCAAAAGGCATGTGATTGGTTGTTTCTTTAATAAAAGAGATGCCGTATTATTTACACGTATTATGAGGGAAATATACTTATGCATAAAAGCACAATAGTTACTTCTTTTTATTTCAGACCTTGTAGGTCCGCCATTTTCTTGAGTGTGGACTGTGGTCTCCTCTTCCTATCATTACTTATTCACTTCTACTGTCGCACACGAATAACCCGAGGAATATAGAATTCCTCGTATGGAGAAACCTGTTTCAGAAGGGACCTCCCTGATGCCTTCGTAAAAGTATTCCTGAATAATCCACACCCGGAAACAATTTTACTTTCCCCTGTTTGTATATCACTGTAGGGTGAAGATACCCTGCATATTGCATCAACTATTAACGCTATGTTCGCCTCCCTAAAAGTCGGGCATTCATATTGAAAAATATTACTAAAAAAGTTGCGTGGAATATTAAAACAGAACAAGAAACGCCACTGCGAGAAATACAAATATAAGTATTGGGAGAGCTGTTAAAGTACCTATATGACACGTTCATTGATAATTCGAGATTTCTCTCAGTGAGTGGTAAGTTGCCGTGGAACTTTACGAGGTATTTCAAACGATTTTAGTGAAGAGAAAAATGAAGTGAACGCCGCCTGTCCATGTCTTCAGTTGAAGCTAACTACATTTTCTGTGTAGTGTATAGATACTGTATTTCATACCTATACAAAAGTCAGGTGAACTCATTTTCCGAGAGAAGAATGAACTGTTTCTTCATGATTGCGTCATATTTTGTCCTAGAATAACTCTGAATGTTGACGTCGAGAATGTTAACCATCTTATCAATTCCGAGCATCCATGTCCCGTTTGTATACCCACTACAAGCATCTTATTACAAGTAATCCAGATCGAGACCCTACCGGGCTGCACTTTCCCGGCTGATTGGTTGCTTAAGGAGCATTCAAGGCGAGAATTGACGTCATTATCGACGTAATCTCCATTATTAATTCGATTATGGCGGGCCCGTAGGGCGTACCTGCAGTCTGGCTGAGCGGTAATGGTTTACAACCCGAATGGTATCGGTACAGCGACGTCGCAGATAAGGAGTTTACAAGGGCATGACAGTAGGTATAGTCCAAAGCACGAAAGAAAACGTTTCTAAAGAATGCGGGCAGCGTTGCGAGATTTCCTATACGAGTAGTCGTTATTTATTGGCGGATACAAGTTTTATCATATTGAAGCCGAATTTCTGAACTCTGTTATACCGAAAAAATAAAGCTCGCATCACGGACCACTTACCAATTTTTGTTTATCATTTATTTTTAACGCGGTGTGATAAAACACCTATTATATTTTTTTCAACATCGTCGCGTCTACCATCGCCTTTGAAATACGGCAACACAGCACTTCTTCCAAGGAGTCGGCTAACAAAATCAGTTAACGCGTTTTGTGCCTGTTTCTATAGTACGTAAAGTTAACTGCGTATTTGGGCTACCACACAGACCTCATTTTTTAGGCCGCTGGCAAGTTTTTTCCGCCGGCTCAGAGAGCTCAGTGGCGTTTCGTATGTTCGGGAGTTAACGTGTGCAAAATGAGTAAACAGGGAAGAACGTTGCATTCTCAAGCACGAGAAATAATTGCCAATGTTATAAGTGTTTGCCTTCCTCCATAGTCGAAGGCATCACCGTTAAGAGTACAAAATTATATGAAAATTAAGTCAGTGAGTTACACAAAATTGAGCTACGCCCCTGAACTGTGACTAATTCTATAATATTTGCGAGTTCTTCCCCCTTACGTCGCACGCATTCTGCCGTAAGGAGGACTATACAAGCTATACGGACACGGATTTGTTATACAGGGTGTTTTAAAACTATGCAGCACCTTTTCAGGGGCGTACTTTACTCGTTAAAGTAAGACGAAAAGTTAATATTAACACGGGTCCAAAAACTCTTCGTTACGAAGATACAGGGTGATTAAACCTTCAAAAAAATATAAATTTTTTTTATACCTTCCAAACCAATAACATTACTTAAACCAAATTTTATTACACAATAATACCATCTTAGGGTGACATAAGAAATGCTAATACCAGGTCTCTAAAGTAACCAGTGGCGGAGGTAAGGGTAATCGGTACCATAAATTAAACAAAAAAAATAGTACGGTCCTGTATAATACAACAATTTATTATGTTATTGAATAAACAATACAATTTGGAACAAAAAATGACTTTCATTTTTTTTTCATTTATCTCTCCTTTTCGCGAAAAATTGTAGTTTTCCGATTTGTCGTCTTTTTTGGACTCTAAAAATTATTGCAACAATAGTGCGACCAAAATAGAAATGAAGTGCTTTTTCGTGTTGAAATTTGAATGAACTCTTATTTTAATTAAACGAAATGATTTTATAATGGGAACACTTGGAAATTATTGCATTTTTTATTATTTATGATACCGATTACCCTTACCTCCGCCAGTGGTTACTTTCGAGACCTGATATTAGCATGCCTTATGTCACCCTATGACGGTATTATTGTGTACCAAATTTGGTTTAAAAATTATTATTGGTTTGGAAGGTATAAACAAAAATCGATATATTTTCGAAAGTTTAATCACCCTGTATCTTCGTAACAAAGAGTTTTTGTATATAGTTTATATGAGAAGATCCTGGCCGATTGTAATTAGATCTAGAAGAACCTACTAGGTATACAGCGCAACACGCAGGGAAGCAAGTTTGTTTAACTATGTGTCACTTTGTCGTTATCTTTGATAGCCTGTACGAGCGCAGACTTTTAAAGCTAAAATAAAACTATTGCATAATGTACTATTATTATGCATATCTTATATTTTGTACTGTCTACAAAGAAGTGCATCTAAACAGAGTAAAAACAACTGTGTCGAGGAAAAATGAAACTACATATTTCGAAAACGGGCTTTGGACGAATATATTCCAGTTTCCTCTACATTGTGTGCGCTTTCAAGAGGAGAGTAAAGTTATCTTAAATGTGCATTTCAGGTGAGCCGGAGCTTTATTTTCGTGGTGCTTTTACGGCCCCGACTTGAAAAGCTCTGGCCACTTTGGGAATTAAGTCCAGTAACGGTTGCAGCTATCGCAATATAAGGAGAGCTGTAAGGGGGGCGATTTAGTTTTGTTTGTATTGGATGCGGGGCAGAAAAAGTGGTTTGAAGTTTGATTTTGAGAAAAATTCCGTTTTTTCTGCCCTTTTTAGCTGTTTTATCGACTTGAGCCAAGATCCAAAAAGTGCTATTTTGATTTCATCTCCGGGGACTTCTTACTTGAAGTGTCTTACATTTTTGGATTCAGCATCATGAAATAATATGACGAGAGTCAATGTGTCAAAATTACAGATCAGACGGACTACCTGAATTCAGAGAAACAATTTTTTCTAGGGTTTCTAGCTAATGTTCTGTATACAGTGTGGGTTATATTATAAGTGGCTCACTCAAAGTACCTCGGCTATTTTTTGACAGAAAAAATCGGCGGCGGCTGCGATCGATAGCTGTTCTCGGTGGCCTTCTGCCATAATTGAAGTTGCTGTCCATGGCCACCTACGAAAACTATTTGGCCATAAATCAAAAAAGTAAAATTTTTATTTCTAGAGGTACCCAAAAATGTTTAACATAAAAATTGTTGGCAAGAACTGTCAGAATCCAAATATTAAATTAATTTTGAAATATCCGATATGACTAAATTTGGGCTTTCTTGGGATCAACAATTTAATTTGATATGTCACATGTTACTATAGAAATTTGAGAAAAATTATTTGTAAAATTTGAAATGGAAATAAATAATCGATTTAAAATTGATAAAGTAGGCTTTAAACATTGAAGAATAAAGTACCTAGTACTACTAGTAGTAATACCAGAATTGTTATGTCATACCTTGGTACAATTTGACACTATTTAGACACTATTTTTAATGTCATAATGAAGTTTATTACCGCACTAATGCTTTTTTAAATTCATTACCGCGCTAATACGTTGATATCGACATTTTGCTTAAGTAAAAATTCTGTTCATAACATGGAATAATAACACCAAAGGGATGAGGCTTCTGTATCTTGCTTAGTGCGTTAAAATATACTAATAGTGCTTTTTCACTACTCATATGTAACTTGTGTTCTCAACCAATTTTATTACCATAAGGTTGAATTGGATTTTTTTTTATAAAATTTTAATAAACAGTTGTAGATAAAATTTTGTACATAACACGTGAGATAGGCATTATTAACGCATTTATGTGAATACAAGACTCGGCCTACGCGTTGAATTATTCTTCACTCAACGGCCTACGGCCTCGTCATGCAACTTCACATGCGTGAGTTAATAACAATGTCCATATCACACTGGTTATGAAAATTAGGTACTATAATATTTATTATAGTAATTTATAGAATAATAAATATTAAGGTAATACTTATCAGGTACCTGCCATAACAATAATTATCTTAAAAATGACAACAAGAAATAATTGTATCTACTATTGCAACAAGTGCTCAGTGAACATCTAGTATTTACCTACACTTACTTTTCACAACAAACAACACCACATTCTTCAACATTTCATCTTTTCAGCTTCAGCATTTCAGTTGCTGCTTACTTCAAGCATTTTCATTATTTTTTAATATTAGATATTAGATACATACAGGGTGTCCGGTAAGTACCTCCTAATCTCTCGGAAGCATACAGGGGAGGTCAAAATAACCCTAGTTTGTCAAAGGAAAAAAATTCCTACAGTGCCCCTTAACGGAGATACAGGGCCCCAAAAGAGTACTTAGCGATTTACTTTTTTGGCTCTAACTTTTGAACCGACTTGTATAATTTAATGAAATTTTAATAGTTTATGTTGGCCATAAAGACTCATAAAACCATACTACCGTAGATGTTTCACATCGTCAGGGAAGTCAGGAACGGACTTGCCACCACACTCGTTGGGCCAAATTTTTGACAGGTGTCATTTTACAGAGCTGCAAACTGTTTTTTAAATACTTTGGTCATTGCTCTTTAAAAAAGGTACTCTTCATTTCTTTCGACCAAATGAGCCGTTTTCGAAAAAAATAAGTTTTTTAACACGTTTACACAATTAACGAGTGCTTGTCCATAAAGGTACGGAACCCTAAAAATAACATAATACAGACTAGGCTGATATGCATTTAATTTATGGTGAAGCGCTGTCCAACCCTTCGAAGGCAAGAAGACTTTATGCTGAAAGATTTCCAGCTCGAAAACCTTTCAAAGGGTTGATCGGAGCTTAATTAATTTACAATGTTATTAAAACACAAAAATAATGAAAACGTTTAAATGTTATTTTGGCAAATGTTCAATATGAGCTCCACGTACTTCAATACATTTTCTTAGTCTTCGAATATTTTCCCGCTGCACTGCAAATAATATTGTGTTTAGCATTAGTAACTTTTGAGTGTTATACAAAAACTTAATTTTCTCGAAAACGGCTCATTTGGTCGAAAGAAATGGAGAGTACCTTTTTTAAAGAGCAATGACCAAAGTATTTTAAAAAACAGTTTTCAGCTCTGTAAAATGACACCTGTCAAAAATTTTACGTTAGGTAGGTAATCCGTACAACAAAACTAATGTCACATGTAACTTTTGTTCTTGCAAACAATTTTCATGTTAAACTCTTTTCCGTAGGTCAAAAATAAATAAAAAATTAAGCGGTTTAAAAATTTTGAATTTTTTTGATTTTTCTATCCCTAATTTTTATAGGTGGCCATGTACAGCAACTTTCATTATGACAAAAAAACGAGATATTTTGAGTGAGCCACTGATATAAGCCATTATACTGAAAATATGAGGGTATTAGACCGTCAGATAGGGACAGATTTTCCTTACTGGGACACTTATGCCATGTTCACCGTATGATTTCGTATACTATTCCGACCTCGAAAACCCAAAAGCATAAGTGTAGCGTGTGGAAAAAGGGTTGAATTAAGGGCTTGGCAGATCACACAAAAAATGACTTGGTTTACGGACTCCGTCAGTTATGCCGTTCGAAATGGTGAAAACTAATGGGTCGGAAAATAAGTCGTAAAAATTTGTTTTTCGTCAACTTATTTTGTCAGGGATAAAATGAATTGCAATAAAACTTTCTAGGCATAAGTGCAGAAATCAGTTTTATTTTCCGACCCAAAAGTGCATTTTTCCCCACGCGTCACTTCTGCCAATCAATTTTTGGGCTAGTGAGGATTTACATCCTCGAAATGGTGAAAGCTTATTCTTTCACCATTTCGAACGGCATAACTGACGGAGTCAGTAAACCAAGTCATTTTTTGTGTGATCTGCCAAACCCTTAATTCAACCCTTTTTCCACACGCTACATTATGCCATTGGGTTTTCGAGGTCGGAATAGTATAAGAAATCATACGGCGAACATGGCATAAGTGAGAATTAGTACCTTTTTTTCTGTTTTGAAAAATCGAATTTTCCATATTTTTATTTTCTTAAAACTTAAAATTACTATTTTCCGACTCAGCATCGATTTACCTTTCAACCCTCTCCAAGGCATAAATAAGAAAATCAGTAAGGAAAATCTGTCACTGTCTGACGGTCTATATGGTGACTAGTGTTCTCAAAGATAAATCAAAAAGTCCCTGGATCAACGACGTAGGTATGTACATCATACTACAAAATTAATAAGTTGACATAATGTACGACTTGATCAAGATAATCATCCGGATTTGACCCTTAAAAGCTTCCCATCAATAATTCCTTCTTTTGCAAAGCTTGCTTGTTCTGCAATTCTTTACCAACTGAACACTTTGAGTTTAATGCAAGCCTTTTAAAAATGAAATGAGTGAATCAACATCTGAGCATCTACAAACTTTCATCGCCCCAATTTTTCACACGATTGATCCAGCGTTGCGGGGCGTCCTAACGGATCCTTTAGACCCGAAACTACCCTTAAACCTTACATCTCCCTCCGAATCCCCGAGACCTGCTTTATTTATCAGGCCGGGCGACTGGCCATAATTTCCCCTGCCCTCCCCCATCCCTTATTCATCGGCCGAGCACCTCCAAGGAGGCTGGCGGGTGGGCTCCAACCCCTTTGCCGCGGCCCGGGCACTTTTGCGTGTTTTACACGGTCGCTGAGTAATAGACGCCTGTCGCTGGGCGAGCGGCAATTTTTCAGGCCATTTTTGATCAGTGGGGGGAAAACGGTTTTCTTGAGGACTAGGTTTTTAATTTATTTTTGTATCATGGACTTTCTCTGTCTGATATTAATGATAATATTGGTTAGGCATTGCCACGAAGGAATATTCGGCTGTCCTCAATATAGTCATGTAGCAACTTCGACGGAAAAATCTCCATTCGTCATTTTTCTGTGTATTTACCAAACTATGAATAATTGAGTAATTCAAATTCGTGGTATGAATCTAGAATTCCGCATGAAATAAAAAAACAAAGAACGCGCGATTACGTATATCCTTGTAATGTAGAGAACAAGGTAGATACCTATACAGGGTGTCCCGAAATTAGCCTGCCATAATGTACGACTTGATCAAGATAATCATCCGGATTTGACCCTTAAAAGCTTCCCATCAATAATTTCCTTCTTTTGCAAAGCTTGCTTGTTCTGCAATTCTTTACCAACTGAACACTTTGAGTTTAATGCAAGCCTTTTAAAAATGAAATGAGTGAATCAACATCTGAGCATCTACAAACTTTCATCGCCCCAATTTTTCACACGATTGATCCAGCATTGGCGGGGCGTCCTAACGGATCCTTTAGACCCGAAACTACCCTTAAACCTTACATCTCCCTCCGAATCCCCGAGACCTGCTTTATTTATCAGGCCGGGCGACTGGCCATAATTTCCCCTGCCCTCCCCCATCCCTTATTCATCGGCCGAGCACCTCCAAGGAGGCTGGCGGGTGGGCTCCAACCCCTTTGCCGCGGCCCGGGCACTTTTGCGTGTTTTACACGGTCGCTGAATAATAGACGCCTGTCGCCTTATTCATCGGCCGAGCACCTCCAAGGAGGCTGGCGGGTGGGCTCCAACCCCTTTGCCGCGGCCCGGGCACTTTTGCGTGTTTTACACGGTCGCTGAATAATAGACGCCTGTCGCTGGGCGAGCGGCAATTTTTCAGGCCATTTTTGATCAGTGGGGGGAAAACGGTTTTCTTGAGGACTAGGTTTTTAATTTATTTTTGTATCATGGACTTTCTCTGTCTGATATTAATGATAATATTGGTTAGGCATTGCCACGAAGGAATATTCGGCTGTCCTCAATATAGTCATGTAGCAACTTCGACGGAAAAATCTCCATTCGTCATTTTTCTGTGTATTTACCAAACTATGAATAATTGAGTAATTCAAATTCGTGGTATGAATCTAGAATTCCGCATGAAATAAAAAAACAAAGAACGCGCGATTACGTATATCCTTGTAATGTAGAGAACAAGGTAGATACCTATACAGGGTGTCCCGAAATTAGCCTGCCATAATTTACCAGCGTATTCTACGACCTAAAAAAAAATGAAAAAACTTCCTATAAACATGGCCTCAAAAATGCCCCCTAATGGGGCTATAGCCCCCGAAAGGGGCAGTTTCACAAACGGTTTTTTTTCTAAATATTTCCCGAACAAAAAAATATAAAATTATGAAATTTGGTATGTGATGTACCTGTGAGATTTGACATTTGCCGAGGTAGCGATAGTTAGACATTCTTAATCATAGGCGTCCTAAATGGGGGGGTTAAGGGGTTAAAAATGACCTAAATTTTTTGTGTCTGCTTTTTCCCCAAATTTATTTCTACGAAAAAATGGTGCACTTGTTCGACTTTGATAGCGTGCACCGTTTTCGAGTAAAATCGTATTGAATTTTTTTTGCATAAGGCCATGAAAATGCGTATTAGAAATTAGCCTGCGATATTTTACCAGCGTGTTCTGCGACCCAAAAAAATGAAAAAGTTCCTATAAACATGGCCTCAAAAATGCCCCTTAAGAGGGCTAGAGCTCCCGAAAGGACACTTTGGCTTTGGGTTTTTTCTAAATATTTCCAGAACGAGCAAAGATAAAATTCTGAAATTTGGTATGTGACATACCTGGGAGAATAAATCATGAAAAAAGCGCACTTTTTTTTTGGATATTTTTCACCCTCTGACCCCCCTTTATTTGGGACGCCTATGATGAAAAATCTCAAACTATCTCTACCTCGGTAAACGTCAAATCTCACAGGTATATCACACACCAAATTTCATAATTTTATCTTTGTTCGTTCTGGAAATATTTAGAAAAAACCGTTTGCTAAAGTGTCCATTTCGGGGGCTATATCCCCCTTAGGGGACTTTTTTGAGGCCATGTTCATATGAACTTTTTTCATTTTTTGTACCAATAAAGGTGGTGGTAAATTATGGCAGGTTAATTTCTAATAGGCATTTTCATTGCACTCTGCAAAACATTTTCAATACGAGTTTACTCGAAAACGATGCATGCTATCGAAGTTCAACGAGAGCACCTTTTCTTCGTAGAATACCTTCAACTTTCATAATTTCGCAAGAAATCTAAAAAAAAGTAGACAAGAAAAATTTGGGGTAATTTTTTAACTCCTGAACCCCCCATTTGGGACGCCTATGATTAAGAATGTCTAACTATCGCTACCTCGGTAAATGTCAAATATCACAGGTACATCACATACAAAATTTCAGAATTTGATCTTTGTTCGTTCTGGAAATATTTATAGAAAAACGTTTGTGAAACTGCCTCTTTCGGGGGCTATAGTCCCATTAGGGGGCATTTTTGAGGCCATGTTTATAGGAACTTTTTTCATTTTTTTAGGTCGTAAAACACGCTGGTAAATTATGGCAGGCTAATTTCGGGACACCCTGTATAAAAACCGAAATATGCAGTATGACAAATCAAGTTTGCATGAGGGAATTTTTTTTGTTTGCTGCCTGAAATCTGTGCATGTACAGGGTGTGCAGGGTCATATTTTTCCCTTAACTTTTTTATTTTTTACCTAGAAAAAAATACCGAATATATGGCTTTAAAAGAGAAATATACAAGAAAGTATACTAAATTTTAGCAAGTCTATAATATATCGTACTCTCTGATATTTAACACGTATCATGTGCTCCCGTATATTTTTACACCACCCTTATTTTCTATATTTTTAAAGTTAGGAAAAAAGTTTCAGATAAAAGTTGTAAAAGCCAAAGCAACCTTTTTTCAGCGTTTATTTAATTTAATACAGGATGTTCAAAAAAGCGGCACCAAACTGAACTATATATTTTTAGATATTTGAAATCTGCTGATTGTCACAATTTCAATGATGTATTTTATACATGTAATAGGTTTGTTTCAATCGCTTAGAAAATATTCGACCTTGAAACTTCCAATTTTGCAATTTTGATGTAATTTTTTTCGAAAATGAAACCTTTCAGATATAACCTTATAATATAGGAAAAAAAGTTCATCAAGCATTTTAAAATATCTTGAACCTATTATCTACTTTTAAGTGTATACAAATCGATAAAAAATGTATTTTGTGCGATATTTTCAAAAACCTTTTTTTGTTCGAAAGGTCTTCAAAAACGCTTCTTTTGACGTTTTTACTTTTGTCAAAATGCAAATCCAGGGACGTCTACGATTTTTTTATACCCCGATTTTCACAAAAACCATTTAGCGATTTTTTTATTTAGAATCTGACACAACAGCATTAATCAGGACACCCAAAAACCCCCATATACTAAATTTGAACAAAAAATATAGAGGGTGTTCGGTTCTACACCGTGTTAAAGTTGAGCAAAATAGGGATTTCAAAGGCACCTGGCGAGTCAAGCGTGCCATGGAATTATTTCAAAACAGTGGAAGAATTAACAGGACCACCCAAAGTGTTGATGGAAGAAATTGCGAGAAGAAATATACAGGATGTTTTTCTCTACATCGTCTCAAATTTCCGATTTTTTTCGAATGTTATGCTGTTCAAGTTTGCCTTGGATTATTGAAACAGTGTTACTAAATGTAAAATAAATTAAATTTTACCAAAACATCAACAAATAAAATACTTAAGTCTTAAGTTATCAAGGTTTTCTCAATATAATCGCCTTCTAAGGATATACATTTGTCAATACGCTTTTTATTGTTACAAACAACATTTTTTAACTCATTTGCTGTTACTGATAGGCAAGTTTCTATTATTTTTTGTTGTAGCTCGTTTATGTCTCTAGGGCGATTTTTATATTCTCTATCCTTTATCGCACCCCAAAAATAAAAGTCCATCGAGGACAAATCTGGCGATCGAGGGGGCCATCTAATTAATGGACTATTTCTTCCAATCCATCTGCAAGTGCTAAAATTTATTAGTACATTAATCTAAAATCATGTAAGTGTAACAATGACAACACCTGTTGTCAACATTATTATTTAGCCACTCAGTGACAGCTCGAGTTCCATGGATAGGCGCTCCATCTAACTGCATCGTTAAATCTCTTGTTTCTCGCAATGGTAAATCGTCGAGGGCGTTTTGAAAGTCGCCTCTCAAAAATTCCACAAAGAGTGCACCATTTAGAGGTTGGCGGAAAAAGAAAGGTCCTATCCCACAAAAGACATTTACTTTTTGCGAGAACTGGCTTTTAGTGTGTACAACAAAATGAGGATTTTCTTCCGACCAATAACATGTATTCTGGGATGAAACAACCCCATTTGTTGTGAAAGTTGCTTCATCCGTAAATAATATATTTTTTAGAAAATTAGCATCATTCAGGTATTCCCCTTGCGCCCACAAACAATATTCGAGTCTTTGTTCCATGTCTCCTACTTCTAACGTGTGCAGAAATTTTGCTTTATATGCTTTTATTTATTTTTAAACATTTCCAAATTGTAGATCTTTTCAGCAGCAAATCCCTAACTGCATCATTTAAGGAATTATTAGGATTGTTCCGAAAATATTCTAAAATTAGTTCAGACGTTCTGTTGTTGTTATTACCTCCTCTGATCTTTTTTCTAGACAACTTTCCCAGAAAAGAATAGGTACAATTGCATTTCATTTTATTAATTTTCCAGTTCTTCAACTTCACTTACCCGCTAGATCAAATGTTCTCTTTATTTTTGCTACGGTAGAACAGTGGATATTCCGTTCATGACGCGTATTAAATATACTGGCAACTTCACGGTAAGGCACATTTTCACCCGTTAATCTGATAATCTCAATTTTGTTACTCAAAGTTAACGCTTCCATTGTGTATACAAGTTGGCAAAAAATTAAGATTAACAGAACTGTCAAATTTATTGTATTGACTTGTTTTTTAATTTCCATGGCAGATCTGATTTTTGCGAATATTTTTATTAAGAATTTAAACTGTCTGGACAGATATTTTAAAATTATTACCTAACATAAACTAGAATATTGTTCGTAAACACAAGGGAAATAACTGAATGACTCTTTTTTTTAAATTTAATTTATTTTACATTTAGTAACATTGTTTCAATAATCCAAGGCAAACTTGACCAGCATAAAATTCGAAAAAAATCGGAAATTTGAGACGCTGTAGAGAAAAACATCCTGTATAGTTCTTCTTGCAATTTCTTCCATCAACACTTTGGGTGGTCCTGTTAATTCTTCCACTGTTTTGTAATAATTCCATTGCACGCTTGACTCGCCAGGTGCCTTTGAAGTCCCTATTTTGCTCAACTTTAACACGGTGTAGAACCGATCACCCTCTTCACTTTTTGTTCAAATTTAGTATATGGGGGTTTTGGGGTGTCCAGATTAACGCTGTTGTGTCAGATTTTAAATAAACAAATCGCTAAATGGTTTTTGTTAAAATCGGGGTATAAAAAAAATCGTAGCCTTCCCTGGATTTGCATTTTGACAAAAGTAAAAACGTCAAAAGAAGCGTTTTTTGAAGACCTTTAGAACAAAAAAAGGTTTTGGAAATATCTCTCAAAATATATTTTTTTATCGATTTGTATACACTTAAAAGTAGACACCCTGTATAATAGATCGTTCTATCTGATATTTAATATGACTGTATCATGTGCTGACGTATATTTTTACACCAACCTTATTTTCTGTATTTTTGAAGTTAGGAAAAAGTTTCAAATAAAAGTTGTAAAAGCCAAGCAAGCTTTTTTCAGCGTTTTTTAGTTTTATACAGGAGGTTCAAAAAAGCGGTGACAAACTAAACTGTATATTTTTAGATATTTGAAATCTAATGCTCATTGTCACAATTTCAATGATGTATTTATACATGTAATGTGTTTGTTTCAATGGTTTGGAAAATGTTCGACCTTGAAATTTCCAATTTTGCAATTTTGATGTCAATTTTTTCGAAAATGAAACCTTCCGGGTATAACCTTGTATAGGAAAAGAAGTTCATCAAGCATTTTAAAATATCTTCAACCTATTATATCGTCCCTCTTTTCACATATGGGCGTATCTGATTTTTACTTATTTTACAGGAAGAGGAAGAAACAAAATTAGTTAACCTATTAAATACTCTCACATGTAACTTCCCCGATAGAATCACATAATATTTTTATAGTGATACGACAAAAGAACGTAGTTTAAGCTGGTGTACCTAACTAAGATACAATAATATAAAAGGTAAATTGTCCCATAAAAAATCCTGAATAATAAACAGGGCTGCCCAGCTGAAATGTGAGACTGTGAGACACTAAATGTAAATCCTAATACAACCAATAAGAATTGTTTTCGTTTACCAGTTGTATAGTTTGATTGTAATTTGTATTATACAGCGAATATTGCCATTTGCAGGAATTGCGAGAGGTTGAAAGCATTTCTATCAATTAAGTTATGCAGCCAAGTGTTCCTAACGTTCAGTATGATTAACAACTATAAGCAGATTCGACACATGCTAGACTACAAAGGGGTGCGCTTTAATCAAGGAATATTTTAGGGTTGCCAATAATGGATATGTGCTTTCAGTTAGGCAAAGCACAGTGTCTCGGATGATTCATATTTCCATGGAATTAATATTCCAAATATTCTTTATAACATATATACAGTGAGTGCAATTTTACGTGGACACGGCACACCATCGGTTGACTTAAACCCCTACTTCAATCGCTATAGAAGAACAACTGTATTTGACCCGATATCGAAACTTGTCAAAAGACAACCGCACTTGAATTCATAAATGCGTCTAGATTTAAGAATATCTACAGACTTGTCGCTACGTTTGGCAACAGCACCGCGGCTCGCCGTATGTATCATCCAGTGGCGTAGCAGTTGAAAGTCTGTCGTTACCTTGTCACCAAATATCAAACTATTTTATTAGCAACCCTAACGTTCTATACTCGAAAACGACGCCCCATAGGCTTAGCACCGATATACGTGGCATACGTTGCTCCTCGGTGCCTGGGGATTTTGGGGTAGAAACAGAGGTGGGAAGGGATGGAAATTGTCGAAAAACAAACGTAAATCCCGTCTGGTTTTCGGATAACGAAGATTTAGGCGCGATTGAAAAAGGTCAACTTTACAGTGAGGAGAACGCAGAGGGCGCGCCACCTTCTCAATAATTAATAGGGTTGCGCATTTTTGAAAGGGCAGTTTTATTAGGATTGACGGTTGAAAGTGATGACGGGAAATGGGCGTGAAAGCATTTTCACGCAGTAAATGCAGAAAAGATTTTCTTGCTTACGTTATAGAGATTTGATTTGCGCAGCTTTTTCCATTTATGAGCAGTTCAAATATGAATTTTTATCAAGAGATATGCTTTGTTTTTAATGCTTCCTAAAAGTTCTATATACACGGAAAAAAATCGGGACAGTAATTTTGAAATTCCCGTATATTAAAGAAAATATTTTAAATGGCATTATAATTTATGGAAGTATATAAAAAACGTTTTTTTATCTTTCAAAATATTTTTATTTTACAAAAATTTATTATATGAGAAATTTAATACTATAACTCTGTATTTTACCCTGTAGAATATGGCTTATATGTTTAACTTCTTAAAATACATTCTAATAAATACCAAAATAACAAATAATTAATAATACATGTATATATTACAATTTATAAATCGTATATATTTAATTCGATTAATAAAATATGCCAATAATATTTAGTAAAAGTAGTGATTTTACTCCGTAATATACACAATATTACAGCGCAGAATCCCGCCGGCCTGTTTCGGCGGTTACCTATATGTATTTAATGCCAGGCCATTTTTAAGGAATTATTGCAAACATATAAAATTATTTAGGTATATCATTCATTATCTAGCTAGCCTATAAGGGCTATGTATTTATACTGTATACCTGTAAATTATAGTATTTTTTTATTAAAAACTGTCCGAGTGAAAATTTTGTTTTTTTATAGTTTATAGTGTATGGAGTGTAATATATATTTTTTCATTATCTACAAAGAGTTTTATCAATAAACTAAGGTTATTAATGAAACATTCCCTCTTGTAACTTTTTTTAAGTCAGCAGTCACCTTCTTAATGTTTTCAGGAAATAATTAAACATCATGGTTTCTTCTGGTGTTTCTTCCGAGACAAGAAATGACAGAGTATTTTGCGAAGAATAGCGACGGTGTACGATTGGGTTAGCCGAGGTGTGAAACACGCAGACCTAACTTTAGGTACCGTCAGTCGTGGGTTCGATTCCCACCGTGGTGGCCACGCCCGGACGCCCTGGGTGTTGTGTTTGTCCAATTTTGAAATTTGTTAAGTTGGTAGGGGGATGGCTTAGAGCCAGACAAATTCCTCTAACACACGAAAGGGGATGAAATAAGCCCCGTACCTGGGAAAATGGCCTACATCAATTTACAAAGTATATCAAATGGTATTAAACAAAATATATTATAATATGAAGGATCAGATATGTTACGGTTTAAAATATAGAATATTAGCAAGAATAATAAAAATATATTACCACGTGTAATATATTTTATTTAGATGTACAATTGGGTTGTTAAAGTTAAGTATAGAGTATTATAAGGTTAAATATTCAAGTATATTAAGCTTAAATATGCTTCATCTTAAAACTAAATATATATTGATTTTAAAAATTGTAACAATATATTTTTGGTTTTAATATTCACTTATTATAATTTTTAATAAAAGGTAATAAAAAAAATTATATTTAAAATTAATATACTTTTTTCTCCGTGTAGGGGTTACACTATTCCCTCTAACCATTTCCTTATTTACCAACGACTCCAATGTCGACTTATCAAAATCAAAATAAATAATATGTATTTTCTAGTAAGTCCTGTAAGCTGTAAATAAGTAAAGGATCGTCCTAAATTGTAGCGATATGAATGGCCATCATAACCCGCATGTCGTCATATTTCACGGACAGCCGTATCTGGGCGTAGCAGTTATAATGTAAAATATTTCGCATCGGTAGATTTAGTGTTCATTTGCGTATGACGGATGGCGGTTTATTAGCAAAAATCCTTATGGCGGATTCCCCATTTCGTGGTCCGCTGGACGCGGCTGTCGTTCACCTAAAATAAAGGACTCTCGCGTTCCCCTACCCGCTCCACGCCCTCTTGCTCTTTAAGTGCACGCTCCATGGGTGTAGTGGAAAAAAAAATATGGAAAAAGAATTTTTTATAACCTAACTCGAATTCAACGAGTTGTGCAACTCTTCTGTGAAGACATGGCCGCTTTCGCTTTTTATAACTTTTTGCCTGAACTTTAGATTTGTACGCAATGCGCGTTTCTTGCAATCTAATTATTTTTGCAAGCAAAGCGGTTACGAGAATACCTAAAAAAGCTTTGTCATGGTTCTGTGCAACAGCCTGTATACATTTTGCTACCACCATGAAAACAATTTGGTCTCTAGGGCTAAAAATCAGAAGATTGAAAACAATTCTTCAGAGATTTTTTTGTTACCTGCACCCTCTAACCCCTTCTAGTAGTTGTATAAGACGCCGGAGTCTCATCCTACATCTCACCGCTACTTTCTAATACTCAGTTGAATTAAATATCGCCTAGCCGACGCTCCGGTAGCTTGGTTGGTTAAGTGCCTATAGGGCCACAGTAGGACCCGGGGTTCGAATCCCTGCTGGAGTGCTTTTTTTTTCAACTGATTATTCTTCATATTTATATAGGAACTTCTTCTTTTGCTATTACCTAGTTTCTCTTCTCTCTAGAAATTTGTCTACTATATTTTTTGAAATCTCTATAATCCTAAAAAACTCTTTTTTAATTTTTCAAATTAATATTATCGCTTAATAGTATATTATACACTTAGGTTGAGAAGTGAGCCATTATTTACCGAACATTTTTATATCCTGAGGCGCCTAGCGCCGAAGTATATAACATGCGAGGTAGATAATGGCCTTCTCAACCGAAGGGTATATAGAATTTTTTTTTACTGCTTAGATTTGTACGCAATGCGCGTTTCCTGCAATCTAATTATTTTTGCAAGCAAAGCGGTTACGAGTGTTCACTTAAAAATACCTAAAAAAGCTTTGTCATGTCAAATATTGCCATATTTTACATATTTGATTAGATTTAGCCTGGAAGTTCAGTTGTCAAGCTGATAAAATGAAACTAATTTTTAAATGTCATATCATTGAGTAAAGGATATGTATTCTATATAGTAGAATATACGGGGTGACCATATTTCGAGTCTATGCATGGCGATCTTGGTTATCTTAAGAGATACGAGGTCGGTTAAATTGGGGCAAAGTTGCGGAATTTGATGCCTAGTAACATGGCAAAAGGAAATTTTGGCTGACCCTTTTCGTTTTGAAAATAATGCGAAAAAACTGAAAATTGTCGTTTTCGTTTTTATTTTTTTAAACGAAAACGAATGGCGCTGGACATTTTTAAGTTAAACATTATTAAGGCACTTTTTTACGAGGAATCTAAATATGGCCTTGCATTTTTTCTCGCCTCACTGGACAAAGATATGACGATCGACTTTTATTTTTCTTATGCCATCTTGGATTTTTGCATTTTTTAAAAGAGGATTTTTTTCTGGTTAAAATTATATGTCACAAATTATGCTTTACTTTGTTTTTCTTGCCATAATATCAAATTAATCGTTTTTGCATAGAGTGCCTTGGAAACGCAAGCCCCATAATGTTTAACGTTTTTGCATAGAGTGCCTTGGAAACATAAGCCCCATAATGTTTGACATTTCTGCATAGAGTGCCTTGGAAACATAAGCCTAGTTACCCATTGTTGCGAAGTGTGCTTTGGAATATTGTTTAATGGTTGAGTAAAAATTCAGTTAATGTTAAGTTTATTGATTAAATAAATCATAAACGTACCACGAGAGTGGTTACAATAAATGTTCAATTTGTCCTCCTTGTTCCTCAAGGCACAATGCAGCACGTTTCCTTAAATTGTTTATGGCTGTCAGAAATATCCCTTCGATGTCATTTATATTTGAGGAATAATAAATTTGAATCATGTCACGCTTTTCTTCATGTGAAAATGACATTTTTTCAGTAAAATAAAGTATCAGTGACACTTAAAATTGTACTAAACTATCAAACGTTATATGGGGCTTATGTTTCCAAAGCACTCTATGCAGAAATGTCAAACATTATGGGGCTTATATTTCTAAGGCACTCTATGCAAAAACGTGAAACATTATGGGGCTTGCGTTTCCAAGGCACTCTATGCAAAAACGATTAATTTGATATTACGGCAAGAAAAGCAAAGTAAAGCATAATGTGTGACATACCATTTTAATAAGAAAAAAAATCCTCTTTTCAAAAATGAAAAAAAAAACTAATATGGCGCCCTTAAGAAAAACAAAAGTTGATCGTCATATTTTTGTCCGGGGAGGAGAGAAAAAAATGCAAGGCCATATTTAGATTAATTGTAAAAAGTGCCTTAATAATCTTTAACTTAGAAATGTCCAGCGCCATTCGTTTTCGTTCAAAAAAATAAAAACGAAAACGACAATTTTCAGTTTTTTCGCATTATTTTCAAAACGAAAAGGGCCAGCCAAAATTTATTTTTACCATGTTACTCGGCATCAAATTCCGCAACTTTGCCCCAATTTAACCAACCTCGTATCTGTTAAGATAACCAAGATCCCCATAGACTCGAAATACGGCCACCCTGTATATCCTTTACTCAATGGTCATATATAAAATTTTTCATTATTTACCTAGGTATTTTTTTATTATCAGTATTTACCTAGGGAGAGAAATATTACTTCTCATTAGAGGAATGAGGTACATAATGATTTCTTAGGTTAGTAGTAAAAAAAATAATTTTTAAGTTAAAAATTAAATTAAAAAAGAATTAAAAATCATTTAAGTACACTTCTTATGTTTAAAAGTTTTCTACGCCCTTGTATTGGCTCCATCTTTTTAAATAATTCACGGAGCTCATATGAATTTATTTCCATCTGGGGGCAATATACCCTGAAAATGTATCGAGTTAAATAAAAAGGCTTTTAGGCACGGAACTCCCTATACCCCCAAAAAGCAGTTTTACCACTCTAACATGAATATTAATGCCTAATTGCGAAGGAAAACTTTGTCGCCCGCAATATCACAAAAAAGTCTAACGCCTGTATTGCTTCCTTCGATGATAAATTAATAAGGGAGCCGTAAAACAGTAAGCTATCCACAAAAATGTATAATTTATGTAAGTTAAATCCGCCAGTTTATTGAGGAATAATTCTCCCAAAATTGCCGCGAGGTATAAAATGATTGGGTACACGATTCATCGGTTTTGATGTTCGTTTTATAACGGCGTAAAACCGTAAAACCGCCCAGATATAAACTCACCGAAAACCTAAACTTTCAATATCACCGAGCCGGGGCCATGAAACAGGAATTATACCCGCCGTAAAAATGGAATTAAAGTTAATTTGATGCCGCCGCGCCGTTTCGGTCCTAAGTGAGGCGATATTTGGCCGCCGAATGACATATCTTTTAAAGTAATGCAAATGTAATTTTAGATTCGGTTTGATGTGAGCAATAGAAAGTATAATGGGAGTTGGAATCATCAAACGATGTCCTCGTTATATGTACATTATCGTCGTAAAAATCAATTCTAATGATTATGAAAGCGGAAGTTAGAAAGTTGGAAACTTTATTTCGCATGTTTTTTCATTCAAGCCATAAAAGCTACTGTTCACCAAGAAGCAAATACTTCACCGCATAAATAATATTAATTAGTAGGTATTAGATTGGGATTGAATACAGGTACAGCGTGTCCCAAATAGTTTGTCCTACCCCCTGGATCTCAGGAACCGTAAGAGATACGAAAAAAACTTGAATAAAAAAGTTGTAAGGTTCAAAGTGCACGTAACCTCTCTTTTAATTTCACTTGTACAGGGCGATTCGTATTTGCAGGACAAGAATAAAATATTTAGATTTTGACAATTGCATTAATCCTTTGGAATATTTGCATTCTCCCTGAAATTTCCTACAGAACCTTTTTTCTGTTTTGTATTTTGGATGCAGCGTTGCCAATATATGGAATTTTTCTTGGAATTTAGGGACTTTGTGGAGGTTATGGAAACTGAATGCCGTATGTTTATTTTAATAGATATCAAAGATATATTTTAGCGAAAGTATTACAGAACAACCGTGTGTGGTGTGGTATATCGAAATTTGTTTTTGCATATACAGTGTGTTCATAACAGGCTCTCAAAATCAGATAATTTCAAACAACAATAACTTATTTTTTTCAAATGGAATGACCCATATTTCTATAGTTTGTTGGATGCCGGCGTCCAAGCCCCACATTTTATGTAAATTACATGATATACCAAAAATTACCCGTTTTCGAGATATTTAGTATTTAAGAAAATTTCTTTGTGTTTTTCATTCAGGTGAGAAGGTTTTATCAAGCAAGCCATAACTATTTTTTCCAGACAGTGGCAGAAATAATTGTCATTTTAGATAATACGGGAAATAAAGTTCCTATTCCCGTATACAGCTTGTCACACTATAAAGGTCGCTTTCTTTACATTAGTGATTAGGATATGAAAAAAAAAAAAGAAGCAAAAAAAATTGTAAAATTGGCTATATTGTATAAAATTATTTCTTGATTTTGAATCAGAGGAAATATAATTATATCAAATTTTAATTTTTGCCCATGAAATATAGGACCTAATGTGCGTCTACACAACATACCACACCAGACGTGCCTAGATTTGTGCCCCTGTTTTTTTATTTACTTTATGGCTTTAAACTTATCATTTGGTTACGAGATATACTACCTGCATTACCGTCGAGGGAAGGCATATCGAAAACTTATTGTAAATATGTTTTTTGTTTCTGTTTTATCTATTAAAAAAATATAAATATTAATTCCTGTTGCCCGTAAAAGCTTCTTTTTATTTCATATTCTAATCACTAATGTAAAGAAAGCGACCTTTATAGTGTGACAAGCTGTATAGGGGTATAGGAATTTTATTTCCCGTATTGCTTGATAAAACCTTCTCACCTGAATGAAAAATGCAAAGAAATTTTCTTAAATACTAAATATCTCGAAAACGGGTAGTTTTTGGTATAGAATGTTATTTACATAAATTGTGGGGCTTGGACGCCAGCATCCGACAAACTATAGAAATATGGGTCATTCCATTTGAAAAAAATAAGTTATTGCTGTTTGAAATTATCTGATTTTGAGAGCCTGTTATGAACACAGTGTATATGCAAAAACCAATTTCGACATACCACACCACACGCGGTTGTTCTGTCATACTTCGGCTAAAATATATCTTTGATATTAGACCGGGAGATAGTGACAGATTTTTGGACGTGATTTAACTCAGTATGCCTTTCAAAGGGCATTATGTGGCACATATTCTCACAATAATAAGGTATGAATCAGAGAGTTATCCTGGGTTCTTCATGTGAAAAACTGAGTTTTCAATTATTCGAAAAATATGCGTTTTGATATGATTTTATACAGGCTGCCATGTGTTTTATAATGAACTTCAAAATAAAAAATTCCTCGGAAAAAATAGGCATACCGTTAGGGTGGGTCCAAGTACTGTTTAAATTGAATGTTATTTAATCATTTAAACGAGTTATTCGATGTAAAGTGTACTTGGACATGCGCAAACGGTATGCCATCTTTTTTTCAGCATTTTCATAATAAGAACTTGCATACTTCTCATTGGCAGCCTGTTCAGAAACGTGGAAAAATTAATTATTAAAATACAAGATCACGTGGCAATAATAGCCCTTTGGACCCACCCTAACGGTATGCCTATTTTTTCCGAGGAATTTTTTATTTTGAAGTTCATTATAAAACACATGGCAGCCTGTATAAAATCATATCAAAACGCATATTTTTCGAATAATTGAAAACTCAGTTTTTCACATGAAGAACCCAGGATGACTCTCTGATCCATACCTTATTATTGTGAGAATATGTGCCACATAATGCCCTTTGAAAGGCATACTGAGTAAAATCACGTCCAAAAATCTGTCACTATCTCCCGGTCCATGTCAAATAAAATAAAGATACAGCATTCAGTTTCCATAACCTTTACGAAGTCCCTAAATTCCAAGAAAAATTCGATATCTTGGCAACGCTGCATCCAAAATACAAAACAAAAAAACGGTTCTGTAGAAAATTTCATGGAGAATGCAAATATTCCAAAGGATTAGCGCAATTATTTAAATCTAAATATTTTATTTTTGTCCTGCAAACACGAATCGCCCTGTATATGTGAAAATAAAAGAGAGGGTACGTGCACTGCTAACCTTAGAACTTTTGTATTCAAGTTTTTTTCGTATCTCTTACGGTTCCTGAAATCCAGGGGGTAGGACAAACTATTTGGGACACGCTGTACATTATAATATTATGTGGGTGCCATGATTTACCCACGCGGGAATAAACATATCCCTCCTAATTTCCCTGATTTCTCCGCATCTTGGGTGAGATATTTCTATTGTATTTACAGCGGATTGATTTATTCGGGTCAGGGGCCGATCCACATGAATCACTCATGCGATAAAGATACAGCGGACCCGGCCCGCTCTGGATCTATTTCTCCTGGGATGTTTCATCCCCAAAAAGGCCGCTTTATACAGTTTGGCACCTGGTACGGCGGGTTATTTCTGTATTTCGGTCGAGTTTTATGTGTTTTCAGGGCTCGACCAACAAAACTTCGAATATGCAGTTTAGAGAATTTAGGTCAGTATTATGGTAGCATGTATATGTTGAATATTGCGTGTGGATGGGGCTCACTTGATCAGGAGCGGAATCGTTTGAAGATTCACACTAAATCTTTTAGAATAAAATAGATAAAAGGGTTGTTTTAAACATTATGCATAGGTACAATAGCTGTCATAAATTTGCTATACAGTTTGATTGTAGACATTTAGCCACTGGTTATTTGGGAAACTAAGGTGTTATCACGTTAGACAAGGAGAAAACTTTGATCTGAAATGTTATTCCCAACGAAAATCGACAACCAACAGTGTATTTCAATGCCGCTAGGGGTATTTGCCCTCGGAGTTTATGTTGTTTCTATCCTTTGAAACCTATCATCAAAGATTGTCATTAGATACGTTGGAGAAGAAAACTTTGATCTGCAAAAGTTCTTTGGTAAATTCTATTGCCACGTTTCAGTAGCCTTGATTTTTTTTGCAATTCAGTTGCTATATAGCAGTTTAGGTAATATAAAAATTATTAGCAAATTAAATTTATAAAGCAGGTCTCTAAATGATTCACTCTGACGTTGTGGCCAGTGCCACAGACGACTCTAAGGAAAGCCCTGATGTTGAGAAAGCTGGCAACATGGCATGCGGGTCTGCGCGTCATGGCCTGTCACTCCCTGTCAGTTGATTTTACAAGAAATTTACCAGAATTAATTTGTGTAGTGCGGGTAGTGCTATCGTCGCCAGATTGCTACGACGAGGCAGTGTGTCTCTGGGTGGAAACAGACAGCCCGAAGTGCTGGCGAGAGCTTCTTTATAAATTTGTTTTGTTTGTAAAAAAATGTCACATTTCTCTAAAAGTTCGAAGTGAAGAATCGTTCTTTTACAATTTCAAGCCTCAAGATGCCTAGAACCGTCGAGGGAAGCTAGAACTTAGTTATATACCTGGCTGTAAGTCAAATCGTAATAATAACTTGAAGTAGCTAGGTTTTTTTTTGCTTGACGACAAGCGGCCAACTTGTATTCATTTTGGGCTTTCCAAAGGACGAAAATTTAAGAATAAAATGATTAAGGGACAATTGCATAGACAAACTAAAGTAGGTACCCTTCAAAATTAAAGAAGCTTTCTAACAATCCAACCATTGTTTAGTATTGTTGCAAAAGTTTCTTTACCTAATGTTAAAGTCAAAAGATAATTTAGTTGAATGTATTATGAAATTGACCCTAACTGCCATTTCAATCAGAAGAGATTACTCTCCTTCACAACATGCTGTTCTCTGTTCGCTTGTTGTTTGTATTTTTATAAAAATATAACCATAAGGGAAGATATGTAATCATCATTTGCCTGATGGCGCAATTGCGAACAATTCTCACAAAAATTCGACTTACAACAGAATGTAGTCCCCTCTATTTTCCCAAATTTACCATATTATTTGTGGAAAATGTACCTATCCACACCAGGAATCACAAATGTGTCTAATTATAATTTATAATTAAAAAGAGGGTTGAATATTTATTATAGAAAAGATAAACTAAGACCACGGATAACGTAACCTAGATTGGCAGATCCTTTGTTCTCTGAATTCGGATTCGCCTCAGAGTCACCTATTAGAAAATATTCCAAAACCCTACTTTATAGTCGTCAAAAGCTGTCGAAGGCAGTCAAGAGGTGCAATAAATCCATTCCCTCTGCCGGGGGCCTCCTCTCTCAAAATGGATCCTCATAGGCAATTCTACCAGGGGCGCTCATTATGAGAGTATTGTGTAAAAATACCAGCGAACAGGCACAGGCGATTTTGTGACAGTGTTGGAATTCTATAACCCCTATAAGTTATCATAACTAGAAAACTGCTTCAACCACTTATACGTTATCTGTGCTTCAACTCGGTTAGTGTGGAAGTATTTAGGTTACACATTTATGTGGTAGGAGTGTTATTTTAATGTTTTATGGATGAATGCGAGGGAAGAACAATGTAGGATTATATAATATAAGTTATAATGACCATTAGACCATTTTTCTCCTTTGAGTAATACACAATGTGACAAAAAATAAAGTCTGTATATCATAAGGGAATTTTTTTTGTTTGCAGAATTATTTAAAAAGATTAAAAGAGCAGATATCGAATGAATATAATACCATTTAGCCCCTAGCAATATTTGTAATGGGGAGAGGTAGCCGTAGGATTATACTCAGTTTTATTGCATGTCATAAAATACCCACCTCCTATTAATTTTACAAAGAAACCTTAATTATTTTAATACTCTGCCCCGACCAGCGTGTTCAGTTGCTATGACAACATCCGTATCGATCGGGGGGCGGAGACCTTTTCGGCGTAAACAAGAATCACCCAGAATTTTATATTTTCGCGGTGATTGAAGGAACAACCCGCGCTGCCAATCTAGGTTACGTTATCTGTGCTAAGACAAAGTGCAGACTGCTCTATACTGCATAGACCCGTTGAACCGTCCCGTTGCGACGTTGCCACATATTTGCACAGGGATTAAAAACTTGAGAAGGTTGTGCCAGTGCCGTCCTCTACTCACACTTCAACGTAAATGGAATTTAGTATCAGTTATTGCCAATGCTGGTTTTCTATACAAACGGCGCGGCGTCTGCGTGTCGTGCAGCAACTGATGACGTGAGTTACGGAGCACACCACACCAAACCAACCAAACAACAACGTAGTACACGCAAACCCCACCCCACGTGGCAGAAATTTAGGGTTCGAATTCTTCCCGTCGCCATCATCTCATTAAGGGGGGCAGGGGGGTGGGGGCCCTCTGCATATGAAATACCTGGCGTCTCTGTGGAACAATTTAAGGGCGGGATGGCGCGCTCTGGTCCCGGATTCCGCATCGATTATATAATATAAATTAGCCCTCCCCCCCGGATTGCCGGCATACCTGAGCAATTAGCGGCGGCGTTAGGCGGGAATGCCGCCAGAAAAACTTATCTGGGGGATGGGTATGAGCGCTGTGGTCCTCTGTAAATATTTTATAATTTGGAGACTCCAGAAAGGTATTGATCCAAAGTAATGACAACGTGAAAGGTACGATATGAGATTGTGAGGATCGGATATAAACACTTTCGGTGATAGTTTAGTTTTAGCCTTTAGGGTAACTTCCCATAGACAACTTCTAACGATGAAGTATAATTTTCCACATTAAGGGAACCTATTATTGTATACCTATCTAAAACTCCATTGTTACAAGTTATTAGGATATTATTTTATTATTGTTCTGGTCCAATTTACTCTTTTCTACAATTTAGTTGCATTTGCAGTTTGGAAAATTTTGCGTGTTGAATTTTTTTGGCGAAAATTGACAATTTTTCTGATCAAAATTTTGATATAAAAATTTGCAAATGGATCTAGACTCTCATAACAAACAACTTTTCTCAATAACTTTTTCGTAAATTAGGCACTGAAGTTCAACATTTCATAACAAATGTTAAGTCAAATAAAATTGCGTTGTTATACAGGATGTCCCGAAATTGACCTGCCATAATAATTATTTACCAGCGCGTTCTGCGACCCAACAAAAGGAAAAAATTGCTATAATCATGACCTCAAAAATGTCACCTAAGGGGGCTATAGCCCCCGAAATGGACACTTTGGCAAACGAGTTTTCTAAATATTTTCAATATAACTATAAATAAACATAATTGCATTTCTTAGTTTACGTTGCGATAAATTCTTTCTCACAATAAGATTGGCATGGAAAAAGTTAACTTATACATTGTGAGTTTTTTTTCGATGCCCACTATGGGGATCTCGGAAACTAGCAGAGCTAGAACAAAGGTTAAATGAGGAAAGAATTGCAGTTTTAAAAAAGTTCACGGCTCACTAGATATTTTGAAAAAAGTAATTTTTTCCTATTTCTTCAGATCTCTGTAGCTCCGTTATTTCTGATCATACAGAAAAACTGTAGAGACAAAAATTGTAGATAATTTTGGGCTTAATAAGACAATCTGATCCAATTTTTTATGTTGTTTGTGATTTTTGAGATATGACATAAACTTGTGTTTTTTTTAATGTAAATCATAGTTGGCTGTGGCCTTATAAAATCGGCCATTTTTTGAGCTTTCCAAAGATATAATACTCGGCATAGTTATTACAAAAAATAAAAGAGCTATGGCTAATTTTCTGATTTTTTTAAAATTTTACTTAGAACTTTCTAATATTTTGTTTTTGTTTTTAGATGGTAACAAAATGTAAAGAAAATAAAACAAAAATTAAAAAACTCAAATTCAAATTATTATTATTTTAAAACGTCACCTTGTAAAATAAATAAAGTGTTCAAACAATCCACCATTATTATTTATGCAAATATTGCATCTTTTTAAAGCTGAATTTGTCGCCTTTCTTAGAGAGCGCCTGTCAATACCGGCAATTGCTTCTAAAACAGCTGCTCTTATCTCAACAATTGTCTCATCTTTTATTTTGTGCTGTTCCCCACAAAAAGAAATCCAAAACAGACAAATCGGGGGATCGGGGCTGCAAGGAAATAGGTCTATTTCCAACTATTTGAATAGAGCTGATAGCTGATCTAGGTAATTTATTACGGGCAAATAATTATGTGGTGGAGCACGATAATTTTTGTTTTATTTTGTTACATTTTGTTACCAGCTAAAAATAAAATATTTGAAAGTTTGAAGTATGTCTAATTATAAAATGGAAGGTAATTATGGAAATATTCCAAGGCTGACCATGTGAAAATTAAAAAAAAAATCATAAAATTGGCCATAGCTCTTTTACTTGTTAAAATAACTATGCCAAGTATTACATCTTTGGAAAGCTCAAAAAATGGCCGATTTGATAAAGCCACAACCAACTTTTTCGATGACCACTATGGGGATCTCGGAAAGAAAGAATTGCATTTTTGAATGCTCAATCTAATGCACCTTTTGGATTTTTAAGAAAGTTCATGTCTTACTAAATATTATGAAAAGAGTCTAATCTAATCCAATTTTTTATGTTTGTGATTTTTGAGATATGACATAAAATTTTGTTTTTTTAAATGTAACTCATAGTTGGCTGTGGCCTTATTAAATGGGCCATTTTTTGAGCTTTCCAAAGATATAATACTCGGCATAGTTATTATAAAAAATAAAAGAGCTATGGCTAATTTTCTATTTTTTTTTTAATTTTTACATAGTAATAATTATGTTCCATAGCTGGAACATAATTATTACCATAGCTGGAACATAATTATTACGTTCTATTTTATAGTTAGACATACTTCAAACTTTCTAATATTTTGTTTTTAGCTGGTAACTAAATGTAACAAAATAAAACAAAAATTAAAAAACTCAAATTCAAATAATTATTATTATTTTAAAAGGTGTTCAAACAATCCACCATTATTAGTTATGTAAATATTGCATCTGTTTAAAGCTGAATTTGTCGCCTTTCTTAGAGAGCGCCTGTCAATACTGGCAATTGCTTCTAAAACAGCTGCTCCATTGTCTCATACCTTATTTTGTACTGTTTCCCACAAAAAAATCCAAAATAGACATATCGGGGCATCGGGGCTGCCAGGAAATAGGACTATTTCTCCCTATCCAACTATTTGGATAGGGAAAGTTTAAAGTATGTTTTATTATAAAATAGAACGTAATTATGAAAATATTCCATGGCTGACTATGAAAATTTAAAAAAATCAGAAAATTAGCCATAGCTCTTTTATTTTTATAATAACTATGCCGAGTATTATATCTTTGGAAAGCTCACAAAATGGTTTGTCTCTACAGTTTTTCTGTATAATCAGAAATAACGGAGCTACAGGGATCTGATGAAATAGCAAAAAATCACTCTTTCCAAAATATCTAGTGAGCCATGAACTTTTTTAAAAATCCAAAAGGGGCATTAGATTGAGCATTCAAAACTGCAATTCTTTCCCTCTTTAACCTTCGTTCTAGCTCTGCTAGTTTCCGAGATCCCCATAGTGGACATCGAAAAAAACTCACCCTGTATATCTAGGGGCTCTTCGTAAAATCCAAGTGAAAAATCAAGAATTTGTTCCGCAATAAAGTTGAACGTTTCTAAATGCTTCCTTGGCTTTTTCAAAGTCAAAGACCCAGAGACACCTACCTATACCTATATACCCGCTCATCCAGACGGAAACAAGAGGCCAATATATCCCGACGCGTCTGAGAGCACCCCGCAACTGAACGACACCATTAAATGAAATAATAATTAGTTCCAACCCTTTCCCGGGAGCGGGGGAAAGAAAAGCGCCGGGGCACGTGGAAGTATAAAACGCCCCTAAACTTTAATTAGTATTCCCGAAGTTGGCCGACTCGCGCCGTAAATATCGCGCTCTATGGATACCGTGAATTTTTACGGAGCATATAATTAAAAAGTACGCAGCCGGGCGCTCTAGTTTAATTTTATGCGCCCCCTTAAGCTGTCGGGCCCGCCCTCCCTTAACGGCGGATCCGTTAATGCCAGTTTTACTTCTCATTTAGCGACAGGCCCGAGCGACGGCCGAGATTGACACCATTATCTTCGGATCCTGAGCTTAAAGTGTCATCGAAGAAAAAAGGGTGTCGCGAGTACAGAAAGGAAGGGTTCGAGGCCAACGATAAAGACAGGCCACGGCGCTAACGCATAATCGCGTAGTCACGTGACCAACTTAGTCGTATATAATAAAAGGCATTTTTGGAACTAGAAAAAAACAAATTTCGTAACAATTTGGCAAGTTTTCTTTCATCTGTTACATTATTGGTTTTGTGCATCCCAGCTTTCTCTAATTGTTTTTTCAAAATTTTCAACCTGCCTCAGCTGTTTTAGGCTGAGAGTTAAACGGCACTGCACTACCAATATTTTGGCACATTCTCAAAAATTGTTGGGGCATCACCTTTCTTTAGCTTAGGTGATATTTATTCTCTATAGGTATTTTCATCCCACAACACATTTGTCCACTTTAATTGTTTCACTTTCTTGAAAATGTGTTAGCCACACATACTTAAGGGTTTTTTAGAAATTAAATCTCAGTTGGAATTTGACGAATCCATTTTTGGGGGAAATTTTCATCCCGAGGCAAAACAAATGTTTGTTATGGCGACACTTTCTTCCTGGCTTTTGTAATATGTATAAATATAATATAAACAGACCCAATATTTGTTATTTAGGTTATTTTTTACGAAATAAAAAGGAAAACTAACCTCAGTAGGTATACTGTAAATACTGACGAGGCCTCAGTTGATCGGCAGCGTGAAAGACCGAATAGAAACCGTATCAGGGCGTGGGTCGACAACGAAAATCCTCTAGTACGTTACAACACTGATTTATTTCGCACAAGGTGCCGGACCGTCTGAACTCGCGGATCTCCCGTAAGCAGTTCACCCTTCTGTGTCTCAGGCTCCACTGTCCAATATTGTCCATGTCCATAATAGTCCATTCCGGGTTCCCTATTCTGTGGTTCCGGGGAGAATTCCCCTTTACAGCGCTCACGCGTCGGTGCGAGCGGCACTACTACTCTTGGACGGCACGACTCCCACCCAGACGCCATAATAACACCTGGGCGGTTCCCCTCCGCCAGGACACACGCGCACTAGGCACAAACTTGTTTCTAAAATATAAACTAGGACGTTTAAAAACACTTTAAACATTTAAAACTTCTCAAAACCCAAGCTGCCGCTTTCAGTTATGTGACAAATGACATGTAACGTCGGGCTAAGATGGTCACGTGATTTTTGTGCGCCAGGGCCTGTCTTTATAGTAGGCCTTGGGAAGGGTTCTGGTGACGCAGTATCTTACGGTTGGATTGGTAGAGAAGCGAGCGAGAATATCGGAACAATATGCTAGTTCGATAATATGCGGGGTGCATATCCCACTTAGACGGTTCTCATTATTTATCTCCTTTATTTTCGATGTTAGAAAATATATACAGCTTAACCCATATCGGGGGTCATGATACAATTTTGTTATTTCGTATGGGAAGGCCTGTATTTTGGTAATTTTTTTAATGTACCGGAAAATTATGAATTGCCAAGGAAAATAAAACCAAACTACGCCTCTCGAAAATTCACTACATACCTATAACTGTCTTATTTTCGATGTCTCAATTAAAAATTAAACGGTAAGGTGTTTTTAAATTTCTAAACTTTTTTTATAAATAGTCCAATAAAGATGTAAGTTTAGCAAAAAAAATTAAACAATGTGACTTTTTCAGGGTTGCTTGGAGACTGTCTCCTGAATTTTCACCCTCGAACTCCTGCTACGAACTGCGCTATAGGGTAGTTTCCTAAACAAATAGGGTTGGTTTCCTAAACATTTTTTAGAGCAAAATGACTAATAAAAGTTGTATGAAGTATGAACCTCATATTGTTTTTTTGTATATCTAATACATAACGAGTTACAGCGCATTACGTCTTGTAAACATTTTTTATAATTTTTACAAGCTTTTATTTAACTTTACCTGTTAGTATGGGTCGAATTTTGCAAGCTGAATTATAACCACTTCCTGACATCCGATTGAGCTGAAATTTTGCATACATGTTTAGTTCCGGTAAGAATTCAATATGGAATACTCAATATTGTAATACTTTCAAAATGGCCGCTGCTCCGAGATGGCGGATGATGTATTTTTTGTCCACTTCCTTAATATGGGCCTCAAATGAAAGGGCTTGAAAAGTAGAAAACGATAAAGTTAGTGACATCACACCAAATTCAATATGGCCGCCGCTCCAAGATGGCGGATGATGTATTTTTTGTCAACCTTCTTAATATGGGTATCAAATGAAAGGGCTTGAAGAGTAGAAAACGAAAACTTAGTAACATCACACTAAATTCAATATGACCGCAGCTCCAAGATGGCGTATTACATTTTCTTTTCAACCCCCTTAATATATGGATATCACATGAAAGGGCTTGAAAAGTAGAAAACGATAAAGTTAGTGACATCACGCTAAATTCAATATGGCCGCCGCTCCAAGATGGCGGATGAAATATTTGATACCAAACATGAGTATCAACAAAGAAAATACTACTAAGCAGTATTTTCTATGATATCAAATGAAAGGGCTCGACGGTTATAAAACAATAAGGTGAATGACTTCATACTTTTTTACTATTAAAAAGGATTTTTTATTTTCAATTTTATATTTTAAAAATAATCTTCAATCCTTATAGAACTGATTTTTGGTCTAGATCCTTTTTGCGACGATCTTTCCCAGCTCTGCTTGTGTTGCTACTGTCTTCTAATAATTATAAAACAATAGTTTTAGTGTGCAATGGCGAAAACAATTTGTGTGTTTTGTTAGGATCTTAAAATCACAGAGCCACAAAAAAGAGTTAATAAACACAATTTTAAGAAAAGTTAAACCACAATATATAAAAGTATAAAACAAATAATTTCTAATTATAAAGAACTATGAAAAAAATCAATATAACAGTGATCAACAGAAATCAAAATATGGCCGTTCCATTCGAAAAAAAAGTTATGGCCTCTTCCAAATACCTAACTAAAAATGACGATCATAATAATTGAACACTGTACACTTTTCCGCACAAATTAAACAAGTAGTTTTAAAGTTGTAGGTTTACTTTTCCGCACTAGTGTCTGGCAGGGCATTTTCCGGTTCATTTGTTAAAAAGTCTAAAAGTTCATGAAACTTAATCCAAAGTTATTTGGATTTCTACAATTTGTTGCAATCTTCTATTAGTTTTGTATTGAGATGACCGCGTGTGTACGTAAAAAATGGTTTAGCTGTCACTGTTCCGCATGAACTCCAACAAAAGAAAATCGTCGACGTGCGGAGCTAAAAGGTTTAAATATTCCGAACGTGATTTTTGCGAAATTATTAGTCTCCCGAATATCGGGATATATCGTGCATGCCAATGAGGGTAAAATTCCGTTATGGCCTATATTCGATTTGCGTAGATTGGCCCTGTTCAACTTATTCGATTTACTTCGAAGAAAAATGAACCCGCTCTCTCTGGTTTCCGTCCATGCGTAAAAAATGAGTTTGGCTCGTTTTATGTCAGGACACGTATATGGTATCGGTACACCAGAGAAGTAAGACAGACATTTTAAAAAATCGTGCTCTAAAAAAAATTTAGACCTGTTTTTACAAAAAGATATAACCTAGGTCAATCCGTTCATCACAGATTGTTTTGGCTAAAAAACATCGGTATATTGTATCATGAAAAAACATAATATGTACGTGTAGACAAGCTACAAAGCTAGACTATGAGAACAATAATTGTTGTAATTTTTGCTTTCGATAACTAACTTTAAATACCTACCTTTGCAGCTATACCTTTACCAAAGTCTAGAGAACTCCGCTCACTTGGCCTGTGTAAACAAATATTGCTAACTGCAGATGTCAGCAATGGAAGAAGGCCTAAGGGTTCGTCAAAGACCATAAATTTGCGAATATTGCACCTGAAGAGGCACATAAACATATACAAATTTGTAAGGCACATTTTGATGACCAATCATTCACTTCGTCCGGAAAAAGTTTATTAACAACTGCTGTTCCATTATGATTATTACCAGAAGCTTATGGTTAGAGGCATATTGGTATATGCGTAATCTGGCAGGCAGAGACAAGTCAACAATATTTTATGAACTGAAAGCCTATGAAGGCAGTTCAGGACCGTTTGGCAGTTTGACAGTACCTTCACGAGAATTTAGTGAATCAATTTAGAACATATTTTCTTCACAAAATTTGATGATTTATCCCATCAGGATGGATTAGGTTCTAGCCTACTAAAGGAATTCCGATCAGTAAAATACATATATCCGTGAAAAAAATTTCCCCACGACTATTTAGTTTCATCATATACGCTGGTTCGTATTTACTACACACTTAAATTTGCGAATAGGGAATTAAAAACCCAAAGACAAAATAAAGCAAATCCAAAACTTACAATTTTGCAAAACTTATAAACTATGTAAATATTTTTCTTCGCTCATAGGTACACACTTATGTATATTTTTACTTACCCTATGTCTAGTTAGGTATATCTTGCGTCATTTAAATGGAAAAAGTAAAATACCTGCATTTTTATTATA
Source organism: Pseudeuparius sepicola (assembly GCA_963920635.1). Taxonomy (NCBI): domain Eukaryota; kingdom Metazoa; phylum Arthropoda; class Insecta; order Coleoptera; family Anthribidae; genus Pseudeuparius; species Pseudeuparius sepicola. The sequence goes on along the minus strand of OY987300.1, from coordinate 9,710,900 downwards.
CATATTATGCTCCTTATTTTTCTACTATACCTATTACTCCTATTGTGCATAATGGAAAGTCAATATAGAGGAGCCCCCGTATAACTTGGTGCAACCAGCTTTACGGTGTTTTGGATAGTCCACCCTCGTATAAAACGGAGTGGCGAGCTGACATTAATTTACGACCGGTCGCAAAAAATCAGCGGCTTTTCGAGGACTTCAAAGGAGTGATCTGACTTTAGTATTCTCTAGACTTTGCCTTTACTATCGAGCCCTAAGGATTTTGGGACATTAATATCTGTTTTTGAGGTTATGAAGAACTTTAAAACTGATAGGCGAAAAAAGTTGGAATTTTAGGACACATAACCTCGAAATTCTTTTTAATCCGCCGTAACTCTCATGATGCTATTGGAGATACAGGGTTGCCGCTTGTTTTGGTTATAAGCAGATAAGAAGGGGAGAAAAATAGGATGAATTTTTTTTCTCATTTAATTTTTGATGTATGAGTAGGTACCTACAGGAGGGCAGGAATTAAATGCACACTGGCTGTTAGTTTCCTTATTTTTGAGCTGAAAATAAAATTTTAACAAACTGGATTACATAGAATTATATGACGATCCGAATATGATTTCAGATATTAAAAAAAAAACAATTTTTCAGATAAAGTCGAGGGCGAAATTTGTTAGTAACGAAAAGTAAGGAAAAACTGTCGGTTCTTATTTATGACTTCCGGCTTGACCGGAAGTGATCATTACTTGGTCAGTTTTGTGAGAGAACATGTATATTTTGTGGTTTGCGATTATAATAATAGTTATTTATGTACCAAGGCACTGAAGTTCAACTTTTTATGACTCATGTGGAGTTTAGTTGCTGAGACCTCTGGCCGAGGCAAATAAACCACATGAGTCATAAAAAGAACTTCAGTGCCGAGGTACATATTATATTTTTCTTGAAATCGGAAAAAAAAGTTTTATTAGGCAAGATAATAATAATAAGGGATCACCCGTCTACGAACCGACTACGCGCGACGTTGCTTGACTTTACCGATCGCTCTACCTAGGACAAGTATAATGATGAACGGCACCTTCTGACAGAAAAACCAAACTGCTGCTTCTTGTGCAGCCTACACAACAAATCTATTGATTTTCAAATTTACTAAAATATGTATACTGAAGGATTGCGCTTCTATAGGAAACACTTTCGCAATGTGTACGAAAAGTTAAATGAGCCTTTATCGGCCGGGTTTTGAATATTTGGTCACTTTTGACGGGCGATGGCTCCGCGTCTGACGTTTAATGTTTACATCTCGCCAAGGCCTACTTATTGAAAAAATCGTACGATAATGGGCTACATTATTGTACGATTTCTGTGCTTTTAATGACGATTTTGGGACATTTTAATGCCGATTTCAAGAAAGATATTTTAATCAGGAAATGAAGTAGTGGGAGGTGGAGAGGTGTATAGTAGAGGCGGCGCCACGCCTCCCCTGAGGGATTCCCCACCAAAGCGATTAGTAAGGAGAACTTACTTGCGGTTGGTGTCCGTCCACCGTGATGGGTTGAACCGCTTCACTTGCGTTAAGAAGTTGTGGCAACGTCACCTTCAGACGACACCTTTAGCAATGCCCAGATCAGTATGGAAAAGGTGTATAGAGTTTTCGAGTCGGGAACCTTGCATGTTTACGTCTGACGCTTATACATTCTATTCACATTTGCATCCCCGGCAATATTTTCCGCCGGAAACATCGCCCGCCCCCCGAAAATTTTAGACTGCGGGGGGGGGGGCAATAACTTTTTTACGACAGGCCATTTGGGCGTATGTATTTTTTATTTCCACCTAGCCAGCGTATCCGAATCGGCGCCCCCTCTTCATTAATTTTTTAGGGCCAATTAAACGTAAATCACCCCCACTTTATTCTTGGAAGTGCCGCCGCCCCCCCCCTCTTCCCGCCGTCCCGGTGTAAGGGCTCGGCGGGGTTTTGTTTTGATGGCTTCAAAAACGGCCGGGTAAAAAGTTGGAATTAGCGAATTGGGGTTGATTAGGAAGTTAACGAAGAGGGAGGAAATTTGTGTTTTTTAAGGAGGGCGGTGGAAAGGAAGGCGTCAGATATTGCAGTTACTTGGCTTTTTTAATGACTCGGAATAAAACTGGAAATTGTTAAAAATGCATCTACCAACTGTTTTACCGACTCTGATTTCTATAATATGAAAGCTATCCATAAGAATTATTAAAGTGGGTTTAGGAATTTTTAAGGTGGGTTTATGAATTATTAAGGTGGGTTTAGTCAGCTTTCCATAAGCATAAGAATAAGAATAGTATTAAGCCAGAAGCGGCAACTAAATTCCAAAATATTCCCCTGTAACTTTAAAGTTTTGAAGGTAAAAAAATTAAATGTCTTAGCAGTCAGATTCTTATTGTTTTCAGGAAATAACTAAACCTCAGGTCTCGAGGCATGAACCGTTTATTTTAAATGAAATATGGTGTTTTTTTCTGAGGCAAGAAATAATAGATTATTTTGTTAAGAATATTAACAAGAATTATATCAAATAATACCATTAAATTGCATTAAATACAAAGTATATTAAATGGTAATATTGTAAAATGCTATTAGGGATTTTTTGATCGGAAATCTGGCAATGTAGATTTATTCAGCATCCCCCGAAACCTCAATGTGCCAAGGTTTATTTACTTACTTCGCCGACTAACCTTTCCACAGTGCTTTAAAGTTTTGATTTTTTATGTTCAATTAAAAATCAGGAATGTTTTGGAAATATTTGAAAATCGGGTAAACTTAATCTAAACATCCCAAAAAATGACCCACTAATAAAGAAAACCGAAAAAGAACACCATCGAAACGTTTTAAAATAATACCAAAGTATACCTATCATATTTTCTGTGACCTGTGAAAAATATGCCATAGGCATTTAAATATTATTTTAAACGGTAGGATGGTGTTTGTTTTTCGTTTTCTTTATTAGTGCATTCCCGATTTTTAATTAAAAATTTAAAGTATAAGATTCTATAGAAATGTTGGGTTTCAGGGAGTGCTGATTAAAACTACGTTGCCAGATTTTCTGTAAAAATCGTAGCGAAAAAATCGAGGAAAAAATCATACTAAAAAAATATGGCATATTTAATCATTATTTTGAAAATGTAAAACGATGTTCTTTGCCGATTTCTTTATTAATACGACATTTTTGGACAGTTTTAAATAAGTTTGTTCAATTTTCAGATATTTCCAAAGCATTAAGGATTTATAATTGAAAATAAAAAAAAACTTTCTCAACTTTACGGCCCTTTAATAACACTTGGTGCGTGGGGGTTTCAGGGAGTCCCAAATAACGCTACGTTGCCAGAGGTCAGAGAGGCCTCGGCAACTAAATTCCACATGAGTCATAAAAACTTGAACTTCAGTGTCTTGGTACATAAATAACAATTTTCTCCGGTATACCAACATACAACGTGTCTACGACAAAGCGGTATTATAGGTGTGAATAATATATTTTTTTTGTATTACAAACACAATTTTTTGTATTCTGCTCTTGCTTCACCCAAAAACTAATTTTATTATAATTTATAGAGGGCGCTGGTAGCAGCTTAAAAATAAAACTCGCATCAGGTAAAGTGCCCTTTCTGTGCGAAATATTGAAAAATTTTATTAGAAAAACTTGCTCAAAATTAAAAAAATATGACGTATCAAATTACAGAACTAAATAATTTTTTTATTTAGATTTTTTTTAAATATTATAAATATTATAATTTAAATTTATTTATTCTATCCATGTTCCTCCATTTTCAGCACACATCTCAACTTTGTTCTTAAATTCTTTGTAGCTATTTTGAATGGCTTGAAGGTCAATTGAATTTATAGCATTTGTAATTTTAATGTTTTAAGAAGAGTATGCCATGGAAACAAAAATAAAAGTGATCCGTCTTTGTGTCAGAATAATTTATTGTTGGAGGAACATGGGTAGAATAAATAAATTTAAATTATGATTACATTTATAATATTAAAAAATATATATAATTAAAAAAAATTATTTAGTTTTGTAATTTGATAATAATAATAAAATTTATTTACGTACAATTTTTCAATATTTCGCACAGAAAAGCCGAACTTTACCTGATGCGATTTTTATTTTTAAGCTGCTACCAGCGCCCTCTATAAATTTTTTAAAGTCCAAGATACTAAAAATAGTTTTTGGGTGAAGCAAGAGCAGAATACAAAAAATTGTGTGTGTAATGAAAAAAAAATTGTCATATACACCTATAATACCGCTTTGCCGTGGATACATTGTATATTCTGGTATGGCAAAGTCAAATTTTAAATAATTCTGCAAACAAAAAAATGCGCCGAAGAGCTTTGTTTACACTTTACATAAAAACGCCATCAAAATTAAAATGACGCGAGAATAAAAACTATCCTTTTTTGTTGCCACACGGAGGGCTCTCCCAAAAGAATTCCGGCGGCCCGCCCATGGGCCTTACCCTTCTCCCGCAGCCCGGAATAATCCAGTTTGGGTAACTTTTTGCCCCGCTCTCGCCCGGCCCCCCCAATTTTCTTTCGCCTCCTGCGATGTTATCTGAAGGGCGCAGCCTTTTTTGTTGCGCCCCCGGACTTAGGATCCTAATTAAAAAAACCTGGCGATGTACAGCTCGTCCTTGGCTACTGATTTCTATAATTGAGTTTCTTGCAGTTGACTAGGTAGGAAGCAGGTAACAATAATAACGACCTTTTTTGAAAATAGCGTGTACCTACTCGATCATATATATATATAAGGATGTAAGATTAGCGAGTGTAAATGTAACAATTACAAGAAAAGGTGATAATGGGCAAACACTCAAAGTTAACAAAAAGAAAAAACTAGTAACCGCATACACGTGTTTCATGCTATTTGGCAATCATCAGTACGGTGTAACATTAACCAAATCAAAAGATAGGCATGATTTGGGAAGCAACAAATGAAGTCCAGGCAGGAGCCAACAGCACATTTGCAGCTTCAGTCAGCACATCCCCTATTTTGGGGCTTGTACTAACATCGCCACGGAGGCTGCTAAAGCGACCTGCGTGGAAATCTTCATAACCCAAGATACAATGACAATAAGGATGTAAGATTAGCGAGTGTAAATGTAACAATTACAAGAAAAGGTGATAATGGGCAAACACTCAAAGTTAACAAAAAGAAAAAACTAGTAACCGCATACACGTGTTTCATGCTATTTGGCAATCATCAGTACGGTGTAACATTAACCAAATCAAAAGATAGGCATGATTTGGGAAGCAACAAATGAAGTCCAGTTAGTACAAGCCCCAAAATAGGGGATGTGCTGACTGAAGCTGCAAATGTGCTGTTGGCTCCTGCCTGGACTTCATTTGTTGCTTCCCAAATCATGCCTATCTTTTGATTTGGTTAATGTTACACCGTACTGATGATTGCCAAATAGCATGAAACACGTGTATGCGGTTACTAGTTTTTTCTTTTTGTTAACTTTGAGTGTTTGCCCATTATCACCTTTTCTTATATATATATATATATATATATATCCGAAAGTAAGAGAAAAGGTTAGCTCTTCCTATGAGCACAGTTAAAAACATTATTTGTTCTTAATATGAAAAGTTTCAAAGCTATACCTAGTGAGAAACAGACAAAGGCATATTGTGCCTTCATATTTTTGTCTCCAGTTATTCAACGTGACTATAACGATAGATTAAAGATAGATTCAGGCGCTGGACCCAATTCGAGTAAATGCCACAACTGGTTCAAGTTATAGGAACTTAGGTACGGTACAAATCAAATTTTATGGGAAACCCCAAATTGGGACAGCCTGTATTAGATTGATTTTTTCCTTTGTAGGCCTTTTCGGCCAACCCCTATTTAAATTGCCGTTTCCAATCGGCGGTTTCCATTCCTTTGATGCCTTTTTCGTGAAAGACCCTATTCCCCTTTCCCTTCCAGAAGGTTAATTAAAAATGCTAATTGGGCCCCCAAGTTCGGCCACAAAGTCATCGCACAATACTTATTAGTTTAAATTAGAAAGCTGTATACGCTGTATACGGATGATTTTTTTAGGTCTACCGCCCCCATTTTCTCGCTTATTTTACGCCCTACAAAAAAAAGCGTAAGAAACAAAAATGTTGAAAAATGCTGCAAAAGAAATCGGCATCCATGGCCAACTTGTCGCGCAATATTAAAAAAACCTCAAATTGAGCAAAACTATTAATGGCCGTGGAATGTTTATTTTAAGAGACAGAGGAAAACTTTTATATTGAAAATTGATGGCACTGAGAAGCTTAGCTGTCAAAAATTGCAACATTTTTGTTTCTTAAGTTTTTTTTGTAGGGCGTAAAATAAGCGAGAAAATGGCGGTGGTAGACCTAAAAAAATCATCCTGTATATAAGCTGTTTTTATGCCGGTTGAAGGTTATCAAGTTTCGGGTATTTTTTTAATACACGGTCTGCGCCCTTCAGTCATGATGTAAAAAATTCTAACCACACAGTGGAGGAGGCCTACTAAAAAGAAATTAAGCCGAAGGGCATTCAGAGGGTAAACTACAATCGCGATAACTATTGGATAAGACAATATTCACCGGTAATAATTTGAGTAATAATCGCAACTCATTCATGAATAATATTTCCTGTATATCTATACTAATTCATATCTGACAAATTAGTCTCCATCTTTTGGCTTCTGTGACATATTATCCGAGCTTTGAGCCGCGCCAGTCCCCCTATAATTGACACAAATGCTCCGCTAAAGCCGTCTTTGTAAAATTCTCCCGATACAATTAAGTAACTCGATCTATACCTATAATAAAGGTACATTGTGAGCCAGGGACCCATAATAGGAGCCTCGAATCAGATCTCCTACCCAGGTATTGTATGAGTCACCTTAATCTTCATTGTTGTCTGTCTGTAATGAGGGCCTGTACGCCGTGACATGCAATTTGGCCCGTCTGTGTATGGGTCTCATTATATTGAGAGGATGGTTACAATTTGTTATTAGGCTCGCCTGGGTATTGTCTACAATATGGATGGAGTTAAAAAAAGCTATTTCAAATAGATAACGTTGAGTTGTAATGTAACTCGACCGGCAACGTTCGGAGAACATGGATTATAACAAAGAATGAAGTAAGTATTTGCCTCCTTCCAACGCATAACCACAATAAGATTCATAATAGGTGTGTTTACTAATTTCCAATAATTGTATCCAACATCTATAGATCTAAGTTTATAAATATGTGTCAATCATAAAACCGCTTTAAATAAATTATTGTCGAAATGCAAGTACAGGGTTGAAATCTACGTACTTTTGCGATTCTAACAATATAAACGTCCCGCATATTTCAAATTTGATATTAGATATAGTAAAATTATTTTAAGAAGTCCTTACTGGGATTGTCAAATCGTAATTTCGCCATCCTAAGTTGGCATTAATGCAGCAAAAAAAGCAACCAGGTCATAAGCCCAGGTCAGTAACGAGCCCATTTGCACAATGAATAACTACTAATTACACGAACAAGAACAACATAGATAACGGTAAAACTCATGAAACGTATAATACCCGCGAATATTTTCACTGCCCAAAGTTTGAACCCTTTTGAACGATCCGGAAAACCTTCACTGTCACTTTCACAACACCGAAACAAAATTTGCCTGAGTCCGCCCCATAGATGCTGGCGCAAGTGGCTGATTTTAACAAAATACCAAAATGAAAGTGTTTCCATGACGTTTGAAATTATTATTAAAATGAGTTGTAGTCATAGTTATTTTTATTTGTAGCGGTATAATCGTGATTGGCAATAGGGTTGTTATTTTATTATGTTCTTTTTTCGTATCACTTGGGAACTTTTCACATCATAAATCAATGAGTGACGTCATTAACTGGTTGAGACACATACCATTGTTATGCCCATAGTTAACAAAAAATTTCTAGGGATTTTGTGGAGACTGTCATCTGACAGCTCTTTGATTCAGTAAGTAAACAGATTAGGTTCACTTGAAAACAATAATAATTATTGAATGACTTTTCGGTTAATTTCGACGACATAGATGTCAAACTAGAAAACAGGCAACAAGAGGCGTTATCTGACAGTTAAAGACATTGTTTTGTCTCATAATATGGCCAACTGAGGGTGTTAACCGAAAAATAAATTAAAATAATTAATGTTTAAAAACTGCCAGAGAAATATACCAAATAATATATATTGTTGAAAAGCCCTTTTGAGCACCTCAAGATGAGCCGTTAATATATGGGGTGTTCCATTAAAAAAAAAACAGCATAGTTCGCCACACTTAAGTGGGCAACCTGGATAATTTTTCACATAATGGTTAAAAAGTCGTTGCCTACAACTTTTTTATTTAACATTTCTTTCTAGGTCAAAAAATTAAGAGGGGGATTAAAAAATAACTCTGAACACCCTGGACAGGGTGTTCCAGTTAAGACGTTATGGGCGATTATCTCGGTAATTTTTAAGCCAAAGTGGTGGTTCAAAAACTAGATTTGTGTAGTTTTTTCAAGAAATTGAATGCGGCCAAGAAAAAACAATTGAATTTCAAACAAAAAAGTTATCGCAAAATCAAGATGTTGATTTTGTTATATTTTGTCATTACACTGGTAACGTGGATAAAAAATTTTTCACCGTACACTTGAAACTTCCAAATCTACATCCATGGACAACTTTTCGAGCAATACCAAAAGAAACGCCTCAAATAGTCAAAAATGTGGAAGCCATAAATTTATTTTGTAGGTCTGGTTGAGGGAAACTTTTAATTGGAGATTAGGGGCAATCAGATCATACAATAACTTTGATAAAAAAATATTTTCTACAATTTTTCGATATAACAAATAAAAACAGCAACAGTTATTCAAATTATACAGGGTGTCCCATGATGAACTGCCGTGATCCATTTTTCGGAAAATGAAAATATACTTTAGAAACATTTTAAAATAATTTGGCAGAATTTTGGAATAGACAACCTTATACAAAGTCAGCCTTATTTTTAATGCTTAATAAAATTAAATTTATAAAAGTAGGATTTTAACGACTTTTTCAATTTAATTTCCAATAGTAGTTTTTGATCACCCTGTATTTATTTACTATCAAAATATCAACACGGTCCACTAAAGTAGATCTCCTTCTACAAGGAAACCAACTCCAATTAAATAATAATGGCTGTCATATAGGAGAAATTGATAGTTATGTTTAAGTCTGCAAACATAATAGGCCTTTAGTAAACTTCCAAATAGTCCAATAAAGATGTGCTGGGCTTATAGGAGTCGCAAAAAATATTACAAACAGGATGATTTTAGAGCTAAATGACCTTATTAAAAGTTGCGTAGGGGATCAAAGTGTGAACAACTTTCCTTCATAATTTTTTTTGTAACTCTAATAGATACGTAACGAGTTACAGCGCTTTACTTATACGGCACTTTTGTGTCCCCAATACTTAATTATTTATATTTTAATTAATGTAGAGACACAAAAAAAAATGTTATAAGAAAAAGTTAACCACAAGTTCATCCTCGAAAACTTTTATTTATGTAGTTTTTTTGTAAAAAAAATGTTTACAAGACCACCCCTGCAGCGTGGAATTTTTGTCATATACGTAATGCGCAGTAACTCGTTATGTATTAAAGAAACAAAAAAGAATTATAAGAAAAAATTGTTCATACTTTGATCCCCTACAACTTTTATTAGGGTCATTTTAGGAAACCACCCCTATTGTTCAAGAAACCACCCTATAGCACAATTCGTACCAAGAATACAAGTGTGATCTTTTGGTTGGATACTCAGCAGGCAGTCCCCAAGCAACCCTGAAAAAATCATCCTGTTTGGATTGCAAAACTGACATCTTTATTGGACTAAGTCTATTTTCCGAGAATCGATCGCAGCAATTCCTCGTGGGGCACCCTGTATAAGAAACATTTTCTCTTATTCAAGTTTTTGTGTGATCTAATTACCGCTAATATCCAATTAACAGTTTCCTTGTACTTGCAAAATAAAGTTTTCTTCTTTCTCTTAAAAAATAAGCATTCTTACATTTATTTATTTGACCAATTAGATTTTTTTTTATATTTTGCCTGACAAGTTGCTCACGGATGCAGGTTCCTTTTTTAGCTTCGCCTAGCTGCCGAAAATTGATCCGTTTTTGTTTTATACGTTTTTACCTGCTACAAAAAATTCCCGAGACCCAATTTTTCTGTTAAGTGGTTATTATCCTTGCTTCAGATTCATCCCGTCGTTGATGTGCTATCTTACCTCACCACACACATACAATTCCCTATTCTCTATTCCCCCGTATATTATTATCTCCGCCCTGTCATACCCTGGCCGCAATAAAACAGAATGCAGCACAGCGCGCGGCTACGTCTCATTGTAGCATTTCCCTCGTTCCCGCTTTTATCGGAAGAAAACAGCCGGGGCGACACGTCTAAACACTGGTAATTCCGGGATTAACCTCCGCCGCGGGAATAGAGGAAATCCGCCGCGAGGAGCGGACGAATTCGGGGACTAAATGGGGGATTTGACGAATTTAGTTATATGCTTTGAAGCGAAAAGACAGGGAAATAACGCAGGCAATATAATGCTTATAAATGTGAAATTAAGATTAAAAAACCGCTGTCATTATGATTCCACGTAAGTTTTTTAAAATTCATTATGTAACTACTTGATGCCACAAAAAAATGTAGCTAGAGACAGGAGAATAATAGACATACAGCCAGAGCTGTCACGATTACTGACTTGAATTACCATGTACTGATATACTTGCCCAAATACACACTTCAAAAGAATATAATGGACAAGGATAAAAATTATGAAATAAAACAAAATTTCCTGCACAAAATTTCCTGCAAAATTTTGGACCGGGAGATAGTGACAGATTTTTGGACGTGATTTTACTCGGTATGCCTTTCAAAGGGCATTATGTGGCACATATTCTCACAATAGTAAGTTATGAATCAGAGAGTCATCCTTTGTTCTTCATGTGAAAAACTGAGTTTTCAATTATTCGAAAAATATGCGTTTTGATATGATTTTATACAGGCTGCCATGTATTTTATAATGAACTTCAAAATAAAAAATTCCTCGGAAAAATAGGCATACCGTTAGGGTATGGGGAAAAAAGGATGGCATACCGTTTGCGCATGTCCAAGTACACTTTACATCGAATAACTCGTTTAAATGATTAAATAACATTCAATTTAAAAAGTACTTGGACATGCGCAAAAGGTATGCCATCTTTTTTTCAGCATTTTCATAATAAGAACTTGCATACTTCTCATTGGCAGCCTGTTCAGAAACGTGGAAAAATTAATTATTAAAATACAAGATCACGTGGCAATAATAGCCCTTTGGACCCACCCTAACGGTATGCCTATTTTTTCCGAGGAATTTTTTATTTTGAAGTTCATTATAAAACTCATGGCAGCCTGTATAAAATCATATCAAAACGCATATTTTTCGAATAATTGAAAACTCAGTTTTTCACATGAAGAATCCAGGATGACTCTCTGATTCATACCTTATTATTGTGAGAATATGTGCCACATAATGCCCTTTGAAAGGCATACCGAGTAAAATCACGTCCAAAAATCTGTCACTATCTCCCGGTCTATTTATATACAGTGTGACCCATTTGTTTTGGGGTCAGTCTGTAAAAAGTGTATCAATCGTGCGATTTGGCTGATTTTTTTTTTAAATTGTAGAGCTCGATGAACTGCACATTTTGAACAAAAATTGCCTGGTTCGCATAAAATCCAAAGCCTACTATGACCGTTTTTATGAGCAAAATTTTAAGAAACCATATTAGCGTTTTTTTTTTTAAAAAATCTGTGTGCGCCAATGGATTGAGCACCCCTCGAAATGGGTATGTACAAAATTTCATCAAAATATTTCAAGTAATAACGATTTTGTAGAAAAATTAAAAATGCAGCCAAGGTACGTCTTTATTTTCAAAAATTCAAAGTTGGCCATGGAAAATAATTGAATTGTAATAATACAACCTTATGCTTATAAACACAAAACATAAAAACAATTAAAATTATAAAATTTTTGTAACTTCTACCAAGCCTCCATTTTCTACAATGCATTTGTCGTTCCTCTTGCGTACATTCAAAATTACATTTCGTATTTGCTGTGGAGTAATTTCCTAACAACTACGGTTTATCCTAGCTTGCAGTTCTTGTAAATTATGGGGTCTTGACTTATAAACATTTTGCTTAAGTGTACCCCAAAGAAAAAAATCTAAAGGAGTTAAGTCCGGAGATCTCGGTGGCCACTCACAGAAAGGACTATTTCGCCCTATCCAACAGTTTTCAAAATTATTATCTAGCCAGTTTCTGATTAAACGAGCATTATGAATAGGACTGCCATCTAACTGTAACTTTAAATTTAAACGGTATCTTAATGGTAACTCATCTAAAGCATTTCTAAATTCAATTTCTAGAAAATTCAAGAAGCCAGCCGCATTCAAATTCCCTTCAAAGAAAAATGGGCCAATTATTCTGTCGCGTAGTATTCCACACCAAACGTTAATTTTTTGTGAATATTGTCTCCTTGCATTTATTATAAACTCTGGATTTTCAGCTGACCAGTGACGGCAGTTTTGACTTGATACTACACCATTTGTAGTAAACGTGGCTTCGTCGGTGAATAAAATTTCATTTAAAAAGTTGCCATTATGGAGATATTCACCTTGCAGCCAATAGCAAAATTCTAATCTTCTCTCCTCATCTCCTGGTTCCAGGGTGTGCAAAAATTTTGGCTTAAACGGTTTTATTTTGTTTTGTCTCAAACATCTCCTTATACTCTCTCTGGGTATATGAAGGTCTAAACTAGCCGTTCGAACACTATTTCGAGGATTGTCACTAAAGTATTGCAGAATTTGATTGTTATTTTCAACAAGTCCACGGCGTTCATTTTGCCTAGTTTTTAATAAATTTTTAGAAATCGATCCAGTTTCATCAAAAATATTGTTTATACGTTGTACAGTACTTCGACTCACTGATCTACCTGGGTGTCTATTGTTAAATTCGGCCGCAGCTTCTGCTGCCGAGCGCTCGTTGTCGCCCACGAGTCGAACAATTTCTATTTTGTCTCTTATGCTTAAATATTCCATAATTATGATAATTAATTGTATTGAGCACAAACAATTTCTGAACTCAATTTAGACAGTTTGACACTTAATAAAAGTAAACAATTCAATTATTTTCCATGGCCAACTTTGAATTTTTGAAAATAAAGACGTACCTTGGCTGCATTTTTAATTTTTCTACAAAATCGTTATTACTTGAAATATTTTGATGAAATTTTGTACATACCCATTTCGAGGGGTGCTCAATCCATTGGCGCACACAGATTTTTTCAAAAAAAAACGCTAATATGGTTTCTTAAAATTTTGCTCATAAAAACGGTCATAGTAGGCTTTGGATTTTATGCGAACCAGGCAATTTTTGTTCAAAATGTGCAGTTCATCGAGCTCTACAATTTAAAAAAAAAATCAGCCAAATCGCACGATTGATACACTTTTTACAGACTGACCCCAAAACAAATGGGTCACACTGTAGTTTACAGAAAAAAAAGTATCCTTTTGCAACACATAATTACCAACAAATAAAGCAATATTAAATAATAATTAATACAGAGTATCACCAGTATTAACAACTGCTCTGTATCTACGAGGCATACTCAGAATTAGGTTGGCAATGTCATGTTGTTCGATGACGTTTCATTCATTTGAAGGTCACTCGAATAGCTGTTGGTCAGATTGAAACATCACAATATTTTGCACCAAAAGTCTTCTTCCGAGCATAACCCATAAGGGCTCAATGGGATTAAGGTCAGGGGATTGAGAAGGCCAAGGCAAAACATTAGTTTCATTGTCCTGCAGAAATTCGCTCATGACTCTTGCCGCATATAAGAACGCGCATTGTCGTGCATTAGTTGAAATTTTGGTCCAATTATCTCAGCATACGGAACAACAACATGGCGAGGAATAATATTTTGATAATCATTGGCATTCAGATACCGCTCCAACCAAACGATATTAGTTCTTCCGCCGATGTTGATACCGCCCCATATACCATGATCTTACCTCCTTGAAAGGTGTGAACCGCTCGAACAGCTGCAACGCGTTCTGCATTTCCAGGACACCTCCACACGCGATGCCTCCTTGAATCTGGCTCAAGTCCCAATCGGGACTTATCAGAAAATAAAAGTGGAGTCCATTCCTGCTGCTGCCAATTTAAATGTTCTTGTGCCCACTGTATAACCTGGTTGTGCGATTTCCTGGTGATAATGCTGGAACTCTTACAGGCCGGTGGGCATTAATGTGATCTTCACGGAGCCTGTTTCGGACACTTTGGTCACTAACCCATACATTGTGAGTATTGTGCAGCTGAATAACCAATTACGACGCAGTAATACTTCGCTCTCACAAGGCTAGCAATCTTAGAAATGTAACCTGAATTGGGGTAGTTACCCTTGTACGGCCTGTATGTCGTTCTCTGACGTCTCCTGTTTCTCGGTAGGTATCTTATCTATAAACGATATAACACTCTTGGATGTGTTAAGAGCTTCTGCGACATCCCTTTGTGAACTTCCAGCCTCCAACATGCCCAATAACACGTAACATCGTTTCACGTTCCAAATGACGTCTCTGCATCATAAAATGTTTAAAATAAAACCAAACTTGCCCAGTACTAAATGACAAATAATATTTTAAAATAAGAAGGTTTTTCGTTTGAATTTTAAAAAATCTGCAATGTTTTTTTTAATGTAAAAAAACACTATTACTTTTGCATTATCAGTTGCTAGAACTGCTCTTGGTCGTGCTATTTTTTTAAATATTTAAATACCAAATAATTAAAAAATATGCGCATTTTTGTATTTGACCCTTAGATTCTTTTGATGTGTGTAGAAGTTAGAAGATATTGCCAATTACCAAAATAATTGAATAACCCATTATTCTCAAAAGTGATAGGTATATAAAGGGTGTCAGTAAATAAGTGCGACAAACTTTAAGGGGTGATTCGACATGAAAAAATAATAACAGTTTGCTATATAAACGTAGGTCCGCAAATGCTTTGTTTCCGATATACCTACAGGGAGTCAAAGTTTAAAAAAAAAGATAATTTATTTATTGCGCTGAAACGGATTAAGATATTCAAATGAAATTTGGTGGGTTTTAAGAGGACTAGAAAGCGCATTTTTTGACACCCGACTAAAAATTTTATGTTAATCAGTGGCGTGCATAGGAGTAATGGCCTCAATATTTTTAAGAAAATAAATGATACGCCACTGAGATAATTTAGAATAAAAAATATTTTTAAAATCCTCGTTTAATTAGTGACCAAAAAGCTCTCTTACCTTTTTTCACAGGGGCCGCCATTTTTATGCAAAAAATAAAACAACATAACGCGGATTTTTAATTTCTATTACAACAATATCAAAAACCTATCCTATACAGCAACAATAAATCAAAACAACAAATTAAAATAAAAATATCTCGAATAAAACATTTTTAGTTAGGTGCGCATAGCTATAACAATAAATAAATTATCTTTTTTTTTAAACTTTGACTCCCTGTATATCGGAAACGAAGCATTTGCGGACCTACGTTTATATAGCAAACTGTCATTATTTTTTCATGTATAGAATCACCCCTTAAAGTTTGTCGCACTTATTTACTAACACCCTGTATAATTGAGTTATATGTATATAATTAAATTATACGAGAAATAATCCAATTACCTAATTCACAAAAACTAACGACAATTTTTATCGAAAATTAAAGTACCTACCTACTTATTTTATTATTATGATGTAACTAGCATTTAATGGCTACTAAGACAAATTTTACCAGACTCGGCAACAGGGAGGTACTCGATCGCAAAAGTGTTTTATCTAGTTGGCTTCGGCTATTTAGACACTGCCACAAATAATTTTATCTATGTTTTGAACCGTTTTAATTAAGCCAATAATTTTTTTCCGAAATATTTTGATGTAAACAATTATTGTAAATTAAATAAAGGCTCCTGCCTCAGTGCGGCCTGGCGAATATCTTATCGCACGTGCTCTTGTTTACGCCAGGCGCATTAGAGTTGCTCGATTTTAGTATACTATCTTAATAGCCTTCGCAGGTGTCAAGTTGTCAATATTATTAGGAATCATAGTTTATAAGTATGGAACTGATAATCAAATTTTTAAAATTAAATACAAGCTCCTTAGAAATCAAATCCCTATGGACATTCCCAAATCGAATTCATATGGACAATATTTTCATCTTTCGACTTAGCATAATATGTCCACGTATTCTCTGAAATATATTTATTTAGCTTCGTTAATATTTTCCCGGCAAACGAGTTGAACACCAGCGATATTTCAATATTTCAGCGCAATCAGCGAGACGTGTATAAAGTTAATTCTGCGAAATTAAAAAAGGAAAGACTTAATGAATTGCCGCGAGTTGTTTTACTGCTCCCGAACACACGGGCGTTTACCCTTTAATCAGATATGCCGACCTTAACAAATGCTCGGCCTTGGCTTCCCCAACAGGTACGTATATAAAGTTTTATACGCTCAACGAAACGCGAGTGTGCATATAAGATGAAGGCAGAGATAGGATGTGGTAGTAGGTTTTGGTTTTCGTATGTATGGCTTTATCGGAAATCGTTTGACATATGGGATTGGTAATATTTTGTTGCAATTGCTACCTATACCGAAACAAAACATAGCTATTTGGTTTCATAAAATAAACATCGTCTTGATCAGAGCCCATGCACGTCTTTATAGAAAAACACCGCTTGTGGCCAAGAGCGCGGGGCAAAATGTAGATACACTGTATTGCTAATAGTTTTATCCCAGTGGTTTACTAATTGTCCTACTGTTACTGGGATTCCTACGGTTTTCTAGGGTTTTCCGTAGCACTTGAGCGATTGCTATACTAGTTCGATCGGGAAAAAGTCGGCCCAAGTGTAGTATGTAGTCAATAATAATTGTGCAGTTTTCGTAATATTCTAGAACTTTTGTCACTATATCTATAGTTGTTACAACTCCTGCCTCAGTTTTTTTTTCTGACGATGGCGGGCCGGTTGAATGAACTAAATATTTCGCAACATTATTCTCAGACGTAGTCGATGGGATTTCAATGAAGCAGCAGTAGATAATTATAAATGGCATGCCATTCCCCGATGTAAAGTCAAACTGTGTAACGCTCTGCAATTTCCTTTGCATACATCCCAAAATAATACATAACGATGAAATTGTGCTACATGAATTAACTCTATTCCTTTTAAAATTTAATATGTTGGATACTCGGATTTGACAGTTGCTTTTCAAGAAGGAAACGTATGGACAGTCTATACAGTGTGTCCACGGATAGAGTTCGGATAGGGTGTAAATGACAAAAAAATTTCGAGTTGAAAGAGCTTCTGGGGATAAGCCCTGCTTGATTTGAAACTGATTTGTGACGTAATTTAAGTTTCGAAAAATCACGTATGTTTTGGGAATTTTGAAAAAAACTAATTTTCTACATTAGTAAAGTGCCCTTTCTGTAGGTTTTACGACAAAATGTTATTAAGGAAACTTGTTCAGAATTAAGAACTGAGTAGGTTTGCGAAATTTCAAAAGTCTAGGACTACTTTGATTTTTTTGGCATTTTTTCCCACTTTTCTTTAGAAAAGTGCACTTTGTGTAGCTTTCACATTAAAATGTTATTAAAAAAACTTGTTCACGATGAACTGGATAGGTATGAAAAAATTCAAAAGCCTAGGTCTACTTTAATTTTTGTGCATTTTAATTTTTTAGCAGAAAAAATCAAAGTAGGCCTAGACTTTCGAAATTTCGCAAACGTACTCAGTTATTCATTCTGAACAAGTTTTCTTAATAACATTTTAACGTGAAAGCTACAAAAAGTGCACTTTCCTAAAGAAAAGTGGGAAAAATGCCAAAAGATCAAAGTAGGCCTAGACTTTCGAAATTTCGCAATCCTACTCAGTTCTTCATTCTGAACAAGTTTCCTTAATAACATTTTGTCGTAAAACCTACAGAAAGGGAACTTTACTAATGTAGAAAATTAATTTTTTCAAAATTCCCAAGGCATACGTGATTTCTCGAAACTAAAATTACGTCACAAATTAGTTTCAAATCAAGCAGGGCTTATCCCCAGAAGCTCAAATTTCAACTTGAAAATTTTTTGTCATTTACACCCTATCCGAACTCTATCCGTGGACACACTGTATAAGGTTCATCGGGTCGAAGATAATAATCATTACGTGTATGGATGGATATACAGAATCTAAATTAAGTGTGAGGTAGGTAAAGCAGGTAAGTACCTATACCTATATTGGGACAGGAGCTCTTCTGATTGTCAGGTATTTGCAATTTTGTGTTTGAAAATTAATTTTATTTCGATTTCCAGTGGAACGATCTAATCGAATGAAAAATCTGATCAAATTATCTCGTTTCTCTCGTCGATGGGGCAAGGATAAAATCGGAAAACATGGGCGTACCAGAGCAAAGCGTCGGACAAAACTTCAT
This sequence comes from Pseudeuparius sepicola, assembly GCA_963920635.1. Classification (NCBI taxonomy): domain Eukaryota; kingdom Metazoa; phylum Arthropoda; class Insecta; order Coleoptera; family Anthribidae; genus Pseudeuparius; species Pseudeuparius sepicola. Next base: position 9,692,380 of record OY987300.1, on the reverse strand, counting down.
TCCAAATAAGAAACGTTTTCTCATCGACTTCTCAACATAGGTATATAAAAAAATGTGCTTAATTCTCTACGGCTTCTTCTTTTGCATTAACAACAATAATTGGACTTAGTTCCAAACCAACACCAGTCATAACTACTGATAACTTCATCTAATAAAATAAAACATCAGTTAGTAGTTAGTGTACATCTGAAGTAGGTGGCTAATTTCAAACATTAAATGCACAGCAGCTTTCATTATGACAAAAGAAGAATCGCACCGACCACCGATTTTTTCTGTCAAAAACTGCCGATATATTTTAAGTGAGCCACTTATATAACTACATTTTGTATAATAATACTTTTTACATTTTTCAAAATTAACTTCACGATTATATAGGTAAACGTAAATATTCAACTTAATAATAGAAAATAGTGTGTGTGAAATTTTTTATCTTAAGTTTGTTACCTATTGCGTAGCCGGAATTTGAAATTTAATATATTCTATAGGTGATAGATTTGTGCTTCCTTATTGTTGTTTTTATTGTAGATTGCTATATACAAGCATTCATTTGCTTCTGGGATCCTTCCTAATTTGGAGTATTGTGAGGATGCGAATTATTATTATATTATATTGTAATTGGGTTCTTTCCTGTAAGACAGTGTAGGTACTTACAAGTAAATATATTATTCAAAGTTAAAACTAACAGTTACGTTCTTAAAGAGGCATGACATCTTTCTCAAGTATGAGTGCAAACATGAGGGAATATTTATTTTAAGAAACTAAGCTTTTCCCGACTATACTAAGGTTGTGGAAGATATAAAAAAATCTTTTTTCTCCGCCCATGGACCTAATGCGGGCAATCACGTCGAACCAATCCTACAAAGGGCAGCGTTTAATTTAAATTATCTTTAAGTTTGTTTGAGGTTGCGCGACTGTGTTTAATTAATTTTAATTTAATTTTCGGCCGGCAATCGTCCTGTGTGTACAGACTTTCATCGCCAGTAGCCCTCGGGATGAATTTCGGCATGGATTTTAATAGAGTGCCCGGAAAAAGCTAATTTTCAGGTGGAGCTAGATAATCCCGTCGTATTTTAGCGTTGAGTAGTAATTTCTGCGGTAGAATGAGTGTTAGATATACCTACCTAATGAAAACTACTGATGGGAAAATTAACTATATTACACATAGAATGAAACTTAAGCAAACATTATTAAAAATCAAATCAAATCAGATCCGAAAAATGGAAGCCTTTAAATTCTAACACAATTTCGCCTAATTCTTAGCTCAACCAAACCATTTTGATCGTCTCAAGAGCCCGAAGAGCACCCACTCCAAACCTCTTTCGATCCCAGTTCAGCCGTAGAAGTTTGCTTTGGAGTGCGCTCCGGTCGTCCTCGTCAATCAAACCTCCCAATTAAATATGCTATGGCGTTCGACCCATAATTTATATCGCTCAAAAATCCTCTGTCGTGATTGGCGTTTTCAATCAATCGGATAATTGGATCCCGTACTTTATTTGACGGGTGCTGTTGGAAGGACGGCACGGCTTGTTGTGCGGTCAGGCCTGCCTACATGGCACATGCCTACATTTTATATAATGCATTTTAAAATACTTGCTCCGTTTGGGGTTCAAAATGGCTGCCAAAATGGTGGGACGTCTCTCTTACGCAGTATATAGGCTGCTGTAGGTATAACCTCTATGAGCAGTGATTGAGTGATCACCGCTACATGCTACTCTAATTCAAAGTTATTCAAAGTTATTGACTCGTTACGTACCCCTCTACGGACGAGATGGTAGATCCAGAGTAATAAACAAGTAAAAGAACATGGCTAATCGCCCTCGTGAAGAGAATATATTAAAAATACTCCAGAAACAAATTATTTCGTCACTATGAAGGCATGAGTTGTAGTATTATACAGTGGCGTGCCCATGGGGGGGGGGTTCGGGGGTTCAACCCTCCCCCCCCCCAAGCAGGTTAAATTTTCAAACGAAAAGTGAAGAAAAAAAAATTGAAAACAAAAGAAAAACCGAAAAACTACTCTACTAAACTACTCTATTAAACAAAAATGTTATCTTTTATGAGTTAAAACAAATGAACACTTTGTAGTCTAAAAACGGATATTCGGATAATGATAATAATTGCACTGTACAGTTCTCCATCTGCGGCGTAGCTACAGAGGTAGGGGTACGGAATGCAGATGATCAAATACATCTGTACCGTCAAATGGGACGAATCGGGACGCTGCGCTGGGGTCAATCGGGACTCGGGGCAAACAGGTTTTCGGGAAAATAACTCGCCGCGGTGTCGCGAGGCTAATCCCATATAGCAAAATTATTACATTGGCGGAATATTCTGATGATATTTTTTCAGAGAACATGCATATTGTAGGAATATTCATAAAAACTGTAGAAACATTATCTGAACATTCAGGCAACATTCAGGTGTTTGCCTTTTGAAGGTACTATTTCACGTATTATAAATATCCACAAATATTGATTGAAGATTAATTTGAAACTCAGAAGCATTTTTGTATGTTCTATGTATATCCATTTAATATTCACGTGTAAATTATAAAATAAAAAAAACGCTAACGCCGGGTGCAGGGTTCGAACCTACGACAATCGATTTACGAGTTCAACGCTCTGACCAACTGAGCCATCGACGTACTTGGAAATATTAGCTAAAAATTGTGTAAGCTAGAATCTCGGTGACGTCATGATATTCCAGTTATCGCCACTCGTGAACATTGATAAGATAAGTATATCGTGAATGTCTTATATACAGCCATTTGTGAACATTCATAAGATATTTGCTGTGTGAATATACATGTTCCAGCAATATTCCAAGATTGCACATTCCTAGGGTGAACGTGCCTGTAATGTACTTAAGTTAAATGTTCAATTTGTAAATATTTATAAGAACCACTAAGTTAGGAATATGTTACACAAGATATTGTGGAAATATACATCATTCGGACATTCATCTAATATATTTGTATCTGCGCTTAACAACTATCTTGCTTATATTATGCACTTACTGAACATATTACATATTATATAATAGTTTTTTTTTTTAATTTTTAGTATGTTTTTAACTACCAGTCTTAGATTTTTCTCCCGCCCCCTCCCATTCTCCCTTCCCTAAACCTCCATTCGCTTAACCCCCGAACCCCCCCCCCCAGACACAATTTCTGGGCACGCCACTGGTATTATAAACATTAAGTATGAAATTGGTACACGTTAGCGGTGACGTGATGTGGATATTTTTTGGATCCCCCGCATTTATACATACATATACGTCGCAATATTTATGGTTGCATAAAATATAGGGGTACACGAGGGAGGACCGATACAGAAGTAAGAAACGACGAAAATCGAAGCGGACTTCATCAGCTGATGTAGAGGAATATCTAAGATTACATCTCTTGTGTACTTGCCTATAGGCCTGGGCGGTATGATATTTTATTGAAGTTTCACTTCCGGTTTAGCTTTAGCACTTACTTTGTCTTCACTGCTATGTGGTATCAATCAACTCTATCTACCTACATACCACGGGCCTAGCCAGGATTTAGTTTTGGGGGGGGGTTTAGTTTGAGAAGTAAATAAAACAACAAAAATATACTTACATGAAATTTAATATCTATATATTCATCCGAAAAACTACGACATATTTATAAAGTTCTTAACTTTAAATGAAATGGATAAATTAATTTCGGTCCTCTGCGCTAAATCTAAAACCATTAAAGAAGAAATCTTCGGCTTTTTCTTTTAAATATATCAACTACTTCATCTGCATGAATTTCTGTTCCATAGTGAATGTTCATTAGAGCCAAACCATTAAGTCTGTTTTCACTTGTAGTGTTTCGTAAATAGTTTTTCAGTCTCCTTAGGCTCGAGAAAGACCTTTCTGGGGTAGCAGTGGATACAGGAATGGTAGCCAAGATTTGTAGTAATGTGTAAATATTAGGATAAAGGTTTTTATCGCACATATCTAGGCATTCCAAACTAGATTTCGGGGTAGGCAGTCTTCTTATCAGCATGCAAGGTAGCTGAAGCTTTGATAGCTAAATCCAAATTTGTTTCTTTATTAGAAACCCCTTGACCTTGACTACACCACTTTTTCCAGTAGTCCATACCTTTAGGTTTATCACCCTTCCTTTTTTTCCCCTCCATTTTTCGACAGTAATAATGATTCACGTATCTATCCTTAACAAGGTCATCGAATAACAGTGCACTAAAATTACTCACTTACACGGTACACTTAATTCTCTTCACTATGCGTTCACCACTTTTCACTTTTATTCGCTTCGAGTTCGCATGGAACAATACTGCCGTAAGCGCGGTTACGCGCCGCGGCGCCGCTTATATAGCAGCCCAGTAGCCGTCCAGAAACTTCCACGAACTTCCACAAAGTTCCGCTCATTTCGACCTAGGGGCGTGGCGAATAATCGAGAAACAACGCAAAGTGTCCCTACAATACAAAATAGTTCGGCTGCAACTGCGTCTGCCTCTCGTCAAAAGATGGCGCTAGGCGCTACTATTACTACATATATTCAAACGTAATAATAATTTAACTCTTCACTCCTCGTATTTTTTCGGTATAATATTAGGTAATATTTTGCTTATTTCGGGGGGGGGGGGGGGTTGAACCCCCGAAACCCCCCCTTTGGCTACGCCCGTGCTACATACATAATAATCTTTGAGTGTTCTTGATGTCTCCTTCACCAATTTTCGTCCTAATATATTATTTACAACGCCTTTAGGTTTCAGGGTGTTTTAACGCTAATCTGGGGCGGTAATTAAGGGTGGGACCGGGGCGCCGCCCGTTTATGTGTTTTTGAAATTAGCAGGTTTACAGCAAAACGTAAAAGTCTTCAAGACAAAGGGGTGGCGCCTCTGGCTTTCCGGCCCTGCGCGCAGCCTAATGCGGAGACATACTTTACCGGGTAAGTGGGTCGGCAGTTTGGTCTAATTAAAAGTTTGTCTCGGTACAAGGAAATATCGGCGAGTTATTGTTTTGTTTTGGGGCGAATGAAGGAAAGAGTAGCTACATTGTATGGGCAATGAAACGGTTAATATCGGTAGGTATATAAAATACTAAAGGCACAGACTAACGAGCAATACAGACAACTCCTTAGTGACATGTGTCAAAAGGAGATTATCTTTCAGGCGAAATATCTTCTAAAGTTATAAACATTGTACATTCGGTTTGTACACAAACACACACACTAACAAAGCAAGTTAAATAAAAGCTTGTAAAAGATATTGGAAATGTTCTTAGGCATAAGTTTAAATACATGGGCGAGAAGACCGGGATATATCCAAAAAAATCAAAAATTTCCGTTAATGTGGGGTAAAACATGTGGCAACGCTGCCCATATTCCAAAAGCAAAACCGAATGGTGAGAATGGTCTAAGAATAACAGAAAATCGATTATCTGCCGTTCTTCTATACAGGGTGTAAATGATTAAGTGCGAAAAAAATTCAAGGGGTGAATCTTTGAGTGATTCTTAGACCAAAAGTCTATATAAACGTAGGTCCGCTAATGCTTCGTTTTCAAAATACAGGGTGTCAAACATTTTTTTATATAAAACAATAATTTTTTATAGCTAGCATTACCGTTTATAGCAATTTTTAAGGCTAGAATAAACTATTAATATGGAAAAAATATCGGGTATACCCTAATTTTTGTTAATTGGTAGTTTTAATTTTTTATTATGTTGTCCCGGAGACATGCAATAAAGAGTTTTTTTTTCTCAAAAACGAAGCGAGATACGAGAATAATTCAAGAGAAAAAAAGTTGTATTTTTAGTTGCTGAATGCGAAAAAAATAAAAGTTTTAAAAAAGTCAGTGGCGCACATTTTTTTACAAAATTATTGGTTAAGGTGCCCTCGGGACCCCACTGTACTTAATAATTTTAATCTAGTAGGGGCTAAATTAGCCTCTTTCTACCATAAATAACACTGCCAAATTTCAACAAAATCGGCTAAAGGATTATTAAGATATTTACGAAAAAGAGATTTTTTAAGAAGAGTTTGACACTCTGTATCTTGAAAAGGAAGCATTACCGGACTTATGTTTATATAAACTTTTCGTCTTAGAATCACTCAAAGATTCACCACTTGAATTTTTTGTCACTTATTAATTTACACCCTGTATATCTACAGGCAATTTATAAAACCCAAGTAAAAAATCAAGAAATTTTTATTTAATGTATTAGCCCATTCTTTTCTCCGAATGGCTGAAGCCCATGGCACAGGTATAACATCTATGTCACTTTCTATCTATCAGATCCATCAAATGTTCTCTCCGTGGGTTCTACCCAAGTCTGAAACACGGATAAATATTTGTCTGCTGAAAAAGAGAAAAGGGGTAGAAAAGAAAAATATGGAGGGGAGAAAAGACAGAGGGAACGTAAACTACGCGAGTGATTAAGCAGAATTGCATAATGACCTACTACAATACAGAAAAACATTCTTGATTTTTCACTTGGATTTTGTGAACAGCCTATAGATTCTTTTGGGCCTTGATTAGGTAAGCCAAAAATAAAAATCGAAATTTAAATTTCCGTAACAGTGACTATAAGCCTCCCCCACAGAACAGTTGAACTGTGATTGCATGCTTAAAGCATGCATTATGAGTGGTCGGCCGTCGACGACGGCAATTCTACTCGTCTCTTTTCAGCTTCAGAGCGGGCGCGTATGCCGTTGTCTCTGTCTCACTTACAATGCATCTATCCTTGTGGATTGCCTTAATAACCCGTGAGGTCAATTTAAAATACGGCCAGGCGGCTGCGGATAGGAATTAATTATTATTAGACATTAGTAATCCTGACTCCATTAGTATGTAATAAGTGGGGAGTTATGATGAAAATATAATTGCGTTTTTTTAAATATAGTTTATTATTAAACATTGAAAAAAGTTAGAAATAAATTAGGTGGGTCATCAATGACCTTATGGAGCAGCCCCGCCGGACAATAGGATAAACAACTAAAAAAAAATTGTCGTATTAGCCCATTACTACTGTTCGCAAAAATGTATGAAAACGCGAAACGCGGCCCGCCGGTGCACGCCGAACGCGCGCCCCGATGAGTTATACTCGGCGGCGGCGGCTGCGCGCGCAGATCGCGGACAATAGGCCCGGCGATAAGGAGGCGACGCGTCGTGATGCCATTGTCCTGTCCGGCTTATCGGCCGCCTCGGCCGATCACTCGGGAGCGGTGATCTACCGAGGATGGGGCTAACCACGGATTTTCCTTCTGCAGCGTGATTCAGCCGGGATGTAACAAATGTTAACCGCATAGTGGGGTAGGCCCACTAACCAAGGATGATACGAGAAAAGGGAAGTTGAAAACGTGGGGCAACCCAACCTTAGCACCCGTGTAACTCGGCACTGGATCACTTGACATCAACGTTTATTTTATAGCTATTTAAAACCAGCGACTGAATACACAATGCGGCAACGCCGCACCCGTTACGCATTTGACGCAATGCTAGAGTGCTGCCACTTAGTACTGAGTAGGGAACGTGCAAAGGTCGTGCAGTAACTAACCCCCCAATACTGACATTCTAGTTAAGGGAATTCAGTCTGGATCGACACTATATTAAAGACCCGAGCATGACGTCATATTTCATTGTTGTTTACGGAATGAAATGGCACCACTCGACGAAAAAAATGGCGACTTATTATAGGTTATGGGGGGGTATTCTGTGGTTATTGGTGTGTCAGCTTTTCTTAAGAAATATCCATCTTTATTACGATTTTCCTTCTTTTTACGGTAAGGAATGGTCTTTGCGTCCAGTATTTAGCAGTTTTATCCTATTAACACAGCTTTTATAGGTAGATTTGTTTGTGATAACATGAAATTTTCATGCATGAAGAAAATGGTATGCACACTGCACAGACCATTAGGTGAATTGCAGAAGAATAAACACTTTTTGGAATTATGGGATGATCTGATCAACCAGCTGAAGAAGCGAAAATTCTAGATATTATTTTTGAAGAGTATTTTGTAACGTATGCAAGAATGAAAATAGAAAATTTTATTTAAAGCGAACCAATAGTCCTCCATATAAAGAAGAAACTGAAAAATTTAATGCGTTTTATGCTTAGTTACACCACAACTAGCCATGGACTTCATTTCAAACCAAAAGGTACCAAATAATTTTGCTTGCTTTTTAGACTCGCTTTTCTTAAGCTTGTAAAATTAAAGGGATATAACAAACATTATATTTTATTTTGGATATTAAATTCGTTGTAACAGACATACATTTACATGTTTTTATTTTATAAAAGATTCTGCAACAATGGTGTTTTAACATTAAACCACCGTGTAAATTTGTTTCGTCGTGTGGCGCCAGTGGCGATCGCTTGAAACAGCGCTATGCACGGGTCTTTAATATAGTGTTGGTCCCAGCCTCAACCGGAGCTTATTGTATTATAATACACGATAGTACCATGGAATATTTACCATTAAGCGAAGTAGTTAGGGAACTTATGTAGTTTTAAAATAAGGGGACCCAGCATGTCACATAGGAGAAGTGAAGCCTTGTTTTCTGTATATCTCCAAGGAGACCACATAAGTTGGCTGGTACAAGGTTATGTTATATGTCAGTGTCCAACTGCCATCAGGTTTTATGGTGGTTGAATTTAGTCCTCGACTATATAGACTTTTAGTTGTAGGTTTTCTGCTTATGGGGACAATGGACAAATGATCAATTAAACTACCTAAATCATTAGCTGACGTTTCGACTATATTTGGCTTTAGTCTTCTTCAGAGCACTGATTCTAACAGTTTGAAATTTGTCTGGTTACTATCATCATTAGAACATAATGATTTGGCATAATGAAAAGGACATTCCAATAATTATGTATATATATAATAATTTTTAGGTGATTAACTAAGGCAGGCAGAAATTGTTACTGTTAGAATGAGTTCTCTGAAGAAGACTAAAGCCAAATATAGTCGAAACGTCAGCTAATGATTTACGTAGTTTAATTGATCATTTGTCCATTGTCCCCATAAGCAGAAAATCTACAACTAAAAAAAAATCAGGTTTTATGTGACATGCCAGTGCCATAGATTCCAAAGGAGGCAAAATATTTCCCATCATAATTCACAATTTTTAAGTTTTCTAACTTCCAGATAGTCAATTAAAGGTAATGCGGCCGCCCGTAGTAGTCCCAATAATTGCAACCAGATTTTTCTTGTCTCACCTTTAGTAATCCTACAATTCCCATTACGTGGGCATTACGTATAAATAAGTAGTTCAAAACAAAAATGGTATTTCCTAAATTTTAAATTATTAAGCAGGTAGCTTCAGTCAGGTCTTTTTTTAAACAGTTTTTATCTACAACTACTAAGTTTATTTGTGAGGTACCTTGGGAGAGAAATAAAATTACAAAAATGAGCACCGAGACAAACTACATGATTAGAACTATGTACAAGACCTAATCTTATTAGTCCATCCCGAAATCTGTGAAAGTTCTTTGGGTAGATACATTCAACAAGAGAAGAAAGTTCAAGTACGTATGTACCTATTATACCTACATATTACAAAGGGTTTGAAGAACCTGGTAACAAGATGTAATAGCGACAAATTCTCAAATAAGCAAAATCGACACTGACATACCTTACTTATATTACTTAAATTCCTGGAAATAATTGCAGGAAACCAAATTCAAATATAAATTGAATTTGATTCATTTGACACTTGCCATATTCTGTGTTTGTTGACAGAACATTGTCAAGTCTAATTTTTTGAAACCATTATTAATTGTTACTAACAATCAACCTGTTATATTCATAGATTCTCCAATAAAATGGCATACTTGGCATCATTGAGACCATTAGAATGGGGAAAGAAACGGCCTCACTGGAAACTATAATGCTGGGTCCCCTTACTTTAAAGGGTCCCTGGTTGGTCCAGATTCAATTTATTGTGCTGGATCTCAACAATCACAGTTCAAACTCGTTGTCTTGGTTACCACATTTATTGTTCAACCTTCACAAATCACAAATAAACTTGTCAGATATACTGTCACTGAACAAAAATATTCTCTCGGCTACAAAAATCACACTAAAATCGCTTATAACCTTCAACTTCCCTCAGGCCCAATTCCCAGGGCTTATATATTCAAATGGAAGCCTGGAGACTATACTCTAGAATATTCCTGGCCAATGACAGATGCACAAATCAAAGTTCTAGCAAATTTCTAGAAACTGATGGAAGCTCTACAGAGAAAAGATGTGACGGAAAATGTCTCTAAATTAATCATAAAAATTATAAAAAACTGTAAGTAGAATACCCAAACTTAAAATTTATCTGTTAAATCTTTGAGTAGGTTAGAAAACAGTGTAGACATATGTTCATTGAAAGCTGATATAACAACTTCAGAGGCATTTTTCGTTACATTATGATCAAAGACACTACTACTTCGTATTTTCTCTGTTATAATTTATTTTAGATCTCCTAAAAGTATGATGTATATCCAGACCAAGTGCTGACAAAATGAATATTTCCTCTTCAATTTTGAAAAAGAAAAGGGTTTGGTTATCCTAGTACCAAGGTCCGTGAAATCAAAACGCTTATCATTCGGCCTAAAATAAAACACTGAAATCCGAACTGCTTTATGCCATATACCCCGGACCTAAACTGTCGTTATCAATGGCACAAAGATTGGCCAGCCATATTTCATCCCCCATATTAATATTTACACACGGAATAACATCGGGCCAGGGCTGCAGGCATAAAGGGGTTGATTTTATCAAATCTCCCGGTACCGAATCCACCCTTCCAGTTCATTTCGCCCTTTCGGCAGGAAGGCGTTCTTCAGCCGGGATATTCGGCAGGATTAAGGATTCGAGTACTTGATAACTGGTTTATGGAGGGGGACATAAAGCGGCATAGCGATAACGACAGGATGAGCGCGGAATATTTAATAAAATTTATATCTGCAATGGTAAACGAAATTGTTTTTGGCGGCCATTTCGGAGACCCAGAGATATCTACAAAAATACAGGTACATACCGAAAGTTTGTTCAGCGAATGTTCCGAGGCCAACGATAAAGAGGGGCCACGGCGCTAACGCATAATCGCGTAGTCACGTGACCAACTTAGTTCTATATAATGAAAGGCATTTTCGGAGATAAGTAGAAAAAACAAATTTCGTAACAATTTGGCAAGTTTTCTTTCATCTATTACCTACATTATTGGTTTTGTGCATCCAAGCTTTCCCTAATTGTTTTTTCAAAATTTTCAACCTGCCTCAGCTGTTTTAGGCCGAGAGTTAAACGGCACTGCACTCACATTATTTTGGTACATTCTCAAAAATTGTTGGGACATCACCTTCCTTTAGCTTAGGTGATATTCTCTATAGATATTTTCCTCCCACAACACATTTGTCCACTTTAATTATTGTTTCACTTTCTTGAAAATGTGTTAGCCACACATACTTAAGGGTTTTTTAGAAATTAAATCTCAGTTGGGATTTGACAAATCCATTTTTGGCGGAAATTTTCATCCCGAGGCAAAACAAATGTTTGTTATGGCGACACTTTCTTCCTGGCTTTTATAATATGTATAAACATAATATAAACAGACCCAATATTTGGTATTTAGGTTATTTTTTACGAAATAAAAATGAAAACTAACCTCAGTAGGTATACTGTAAATATTGACGAGGTCTCAGTTGATCGGCAGCGTGAAAGGCCGAATAGGAACCGTATCAGGGCGTGGGTCAACAACGAAAATCCTCCAGTACGTTACAACACTGATTTATTTCGCACAAGGTGAATGGTGAATACAAAATACACAAACCCGAACGTGGTCAACGGGAACGGCTTCCAGCCATCCGGACCGTCTGAACTCGCGGATCTCCCGTAAGCAGTTCACCACTCTGTGTCTCAGGCTCCACTGTCCAATACTAATACTGTCCCATGTCCATAATAGTCCATTCCGGTTCCCTATTCTGTGGTTCGGGGGAGAATTCCCCTTACAGCGCTCACGCGTCGCGTCGCGTCGGTGCGAGCGGCACCAATACTCTTGGACGTCGGACGGCACGACTTCCACCCAGACACCCAGAGGCCATAATAACACCTGGGCGGTTCCCCTCCGCCAGGACACATGCGCACTAGACAAAAACTTGTTTCTAAAATAGAAACTAAGACGTTTAAAAACACTTTAAACATTTAAAACTTCTCAAAACCCAAGCTGCCGCTTTCAGTTATGTGACAAATGACATGTAACGTCTGACTAAGATGGTCACGTGATTTTTGTGTGCCAGGGCCTGCCTTTATAGTAGGCCTTGTCCCGTCCTTGTCTTACTCATAACTATACGACGGATATCGATCGTATATTCACGAGCCAGACAAGGACGGGAGTAGTGACGTAGGGCCGAACATTCGCTGAACCAACTGTATTAGTAGTAAGACAATTAGAGTACGCGATCAGGCAAGTTCGCGGGATATCGATTTGACCTAGTACTCTTATAGTCTCACTACTCCTATTAATAATAATAATAATTCTCAGCCTCATAATACTCCAAACTAAAAGCAACTAAATGCTTGCGCGGGGGGTGGTGAGACAATTATTACTATTATTTCATATTCCTTGTCATTTGCGGTTAGGACCGTAGAACTGGAATAGCATTTTCTCAAGTGCTATACCTAAAAGAACCATAAAGTATATCCCAGCGAGTGTAAATATGTCACTCTGTTTATATGGTACTTTTGATGGGTAGTTATGTACAATATTTTCTTATAATTTAAAATTTTTCTAGCCCGGATGAAGGTCACGAAGTAGACCGAAAGCTTGGTATTATGAAAAGAAGTTTAATATATATATATACCTTTCTGGCTGAAAGACTCGTTATTTTATCTACTAGGTACTTATGACGCCAAATGGGTGTAGGTATTCTGAATTTAGGTAGGCAATATGTACAGGGTGAGTTTTTTCGATGCCCACTATGGGGATCTCGGAAACTAGCAGAGCTAGAACAAAGGTTAAATAGGGAAAGAATTGCAGTTTTGAATGTTCAATCTAATGCCCCTTTTGGATTTGGAAAAAAGTTCATGGCTCACTAGATATTTTGAAAAGAGTGATTTTTGCTATTTTATCAGATTTCTGTAGCTCCTTTATTTCTGACTATACAGAAAAACTGTAGAGACAATTGTCGATAATTTTGGGCTTAATAAGATAATCTAATCCAATTTTTTATGTTGTTTGTGATTTTTGAGATATGACATAAACTTGTGTTTTTTTAAATGTAAATCATAGTTGGCTGTGGCCTTATCAAATCGGCAATTTCTTGAGCTTTCCAAAAATATAATACTCGGCATAGTTACTATAATAAATAAAATATCTATGGCTAATTTTCTGATTTTTTTTTAATTTTCACATAGTCAGCCATGGAATGTTTTCATAATTACGTTCTGTTTTATAATAAGACATATTTCAAACTTACAAATATTTTATTTTTAGCTGGTAACAAAATAAAACAAAAAATATCATGATGGAGCTCCACCACATAATTATTTGCCCATAAGAAATTACCTAGATCAGCTCTATCCAAATAGTTGGATAAGGGGAAATAGACCTATTTCCTGGCAGCCCCGATCCCCCGATTTGTCTGTTTTGGATTTCTTTTTGTGGGGAACAGTACAGAATAAAGTATGAGACGATTGTTGAATTAAGAGCAGCTGTTTTAGAAGCAATTGCCAGTATTGACAGGCGCTCTCTAAGACAGGCGACAAATTCAGTTTTAAAAAGATGCAATATTTGCATAAATAATAATGGTGGATTCTTTGAACACCTTTTTATTTTAAAAGGTGACCTTTCAAAATAATAATAATTTGAATTTGAGTTTTTTAATTTTTGTTTCATTTTGTTACATTTTGTTACCAGCTAAAAACAAAATATTGGAGAGTTTGAAAATTATGTCTAATTATAAAATAGAACGTAATTATGAAAACATTCCATGGCTGACTATGTGAAAATTTAAAAAAAATCAGAAAATTAGCCATAGCTCTTTTATTTTTTATAATAACTATGCCGAGTATTATATCTTTATAAAGCTCAAAAAATGGACGATTTTGCAAAGTCACACCCAACTATGATTTACATTTAAAAAAACAAAAGTTTATGTCATATCTCAAAAATCAAAAACATCATAAAAAATTGGATGAGATTATCTTATTTAGCCCAAAATTATCTACAATTCTTGTTCCTACAGTTTTTCTGTATAATCAGAAATAAGGGAGCTACAGAGATTTGATAAAATAGCAAAAAATCACTCTTCCAGATATCTAGTGAGCCATGCAATTTTTTAAAAATCCAAAAGGGCCATTAGATTGAGCATTCCAAACTGCAATTCTTTCCCCATTTAACCTTTGTTCTATAGCTCTGCTAGTTTTCGAGATCCCCATAGTGGGCATCGAAAAAAACTCACCCTGTATATACCGAAAGGACTTAATTTTGATGGCGATTAGGAAACTGGACCCGCATCGACTTATTTGGAGATCTTATTTTTTGAATATTGTAAATGCGGAATCCTCCTAAACTTTTAGAGTTATAAAACGATTTTGCATATATAGAATCTCCGCCTTTTTATATGGCAACGTTGGGCTGAAACGCCACTATCTTGGTCTATATATCTCTTATCTACCGTTTCCAGAGTTCCCAATCTTAATTTATTTATTTATTTATTTATTTATTTATTTATTTATTTATTTATTTAATTATTTATTTATTTATTTATTTATTTATTTATTTATTTATTTATTTATTTATTTATTTATTTATTTATTTATTTATTTATTTATTTATTTATTTATTTATTTATTTATTTATTTATTTATTTATTTATTTATTTATTTATTTATTTATTTATTTATTTATTTATTTATTTATTTATTTATTTATTTATTTATTTATTTATTTATTTATTTATTTATTTATTTATTTATTTATTTATTTATTTATTTATTTATTTATTTATTTATTTATTTATTTATTTATTTATTTATTTATTTATTTATTTATTTATTTATTTATTTATTTATTTATTTATTTATTTATTTATTTATTTATTTATTTATTTATTTATTTATTTATTTATTTATTTATTTATTGCCCAAGAGAAAAATCCATTTACAGGACAACATACAAAGATAAATATAAAGGGAACATAGCACCACAGAAAAAATAAAGAAAACTGATTATAAAGTAAGCACAGCTCAATCAATATAATCAACATAGTATAGGGAGCCCCACGCAGGGTATCTACCCTGTACAGTACAATTATCAGCGGACTAATACTAATACTACCCAACACATAACGTGAAATTATGAAAAGCACTCAATGGCACACCTCAAAAAGGAAGGCTTGGAGCAATCAAACAGATCACATTCATCAGGCAACATATTATGGAGACTGGATGTAAAATAAATTGGCGACTTAAACATTATATTAGTACGAGCATAGGGAACGTAAAATGTAGATGTTAGCCGTGAATTAGGTCTTGGTACTCGTATGTTTAGTCTAGAAAGAAAAAAAGGAGAATCTATATTGTTTCGGATACAGTTATATAAAAAGGAAACACCAGAAACGGATCGGCGAACTATCAATGAACACATATTAAATTCATTAAGAAGTGCCTGATGGTCATATCCACGAGGAGGGTACATGCCGTGAGTTTTAATTTAAGAAATTTTCTTTGAACATACTCTAATTGCTTTTCATGGGTTTCATAAATTGGATGCCAAATAACAGAACAATATTCCAGTTTCGAACGGACGAGTGAAAAGAACAGAGTCTTCAAAGCCGCAATATTTGTGAAGCCTCGACAGTGTCTCAACAAAAAACCCAAAGTTTTGTAGGCAGACATCGAAATATTATTGAAATGCTCATTGAACGACATGACACTATCAAAGCGGACCCCAATATCATCAACACTGTCCTTAGAAGCAAGACTTGTGTTACCTAATTTGTAATCAAATGTTATATTTGACTCTTTTCGAGAGTACCTAACCACACTGCACTTGGCAGGGTTTAAATCCAGGTGATTAACGACACACCAAGCATCCAATTCACAAAGCTGCTTCTGGAGAAATAAGCAGTTCTCTAAGGATTGTATTGAACAATAGATTTTTAAGTCGTCCGCGAACAAAAGTTTACCACATTTGAGATTATCAGTAATATCATTGATAAATAGAAGGAATAACAGAGGCCCCAGATTGGAACCCTGAGGAACTCCAGAAGTGGCAATATATTTGTTAGAATTAAAGCCATTGTAACATACGGACTGAGGGCGGTTCTTCAGGTAAGACTCAAAAAATGAAACGAGGCTATCACTAAAACCAGCCAGCGAGAGTTTGTACAATAAAGTGGGATGCTCGATCCTGTCAAACGCCCTCGAGAAGTCCGTATACACCACATCAACCTGCTCCCTGTCATCGAACCTCCTACAAATGAACTGGGAGATTTCAACGAGATTGGTGGTCGTTGAGCGATTTTTCATGAAACCGTGCTGCGAATCTGATAGTTGGTTTCTGAGCTCCGGATACATGCGGTTATACACGCACATCTCAAACACCTTCGCAAAGTTAGGTAAGATGGAAATCGGCCTATAATAAATGAATCAGCCGTCTAAAAAAAATCGAATGACGTTAATTAAGCAGTTTCGCTTCCCAATTTTGTAATTAACTGGTAGGCCGTCGCGCGGCGCACAAATAATAAGCGGCCTGGCGCGTTTAATAAACGTCTGAAATTGATTTATTATATATGTCGTAAAGTGTTCATTCATATCACAGGCATCAGGCGCAGTTGCCGCTGACTAATATTGTTATGATCAATTAATCAGTTATTAACGCAGGGTTGGTAAAGAGGCGGTGGTGCGCCGGGACGCCAGGCTCCGTTCCGCAAAGTGTCACTCAAAAGATCACATTATTTAATTATTGATGCAACGGGTAGTAGTTTTGCAGAGCGGACAACATGCTTGCGAATAATAACAGTGCTATGGACATTTTCGTGGCCCTGTACTCCTTGTATAACTATGTAAGTATATAAAATAAAGGGTCGACCCAACTTCGTTGGTTACCTCATTTTACGTTAGAAACAACCTTATTCAGACATTCCAATTGTTTGTACGAGTATTGTGCGATACCTTTATAATAATAAAAAAATATATTTTTCTCTATTAACACTAATACTTGCGTTGTTTTCAAATTAGGAACTCTCAGATCTTCACATTTCTGGTAAAGTTGGCGGTTTGAATTGAATAAATTCGTTTTTCTACTCCTATGCTAGTAACATACCTATTAAGTGACGGTTTAGGTTATAAGTAAGTTCATTGTTATGAACACTGACACGTAATGACTGACACGTAATAATAGTATATTTCATTACAAGTCTGGAAATAATAGTATATTACATAGCAAGAGTTGTAAACAGCTTATTACGTATGAGTGGAAAAGTTGCGCACGAGCCGCGCAGCGGCGAGTGCTGTAATTCCACGAGCTTACAACTCGAGTTTTGTATTATAATTTTTCTTCGACGAAAGAAAAACTATTATAATAGATAAACTATACTTCTGATTATCTGACAGGCAACAATTAGTATGTTGGTTAGTTGCTATGGTGACACGGATGCCGCGCTAACAAGGCAACCGTGATAATTGCGTTTTAGTTAAGAACAGATACGTATTTTTTCTTATTACGTGTCAGTCATTACATGTCAGTCATTACGTGTCAGTGTTCGTAACAATGAACTTACTTATAACCTAAACCGTCACTTAATAGCATAGGAGTAGAAAAAGATTATTTCTGGACGTGTAATGAACGATATTTTTTTATTATACTTCTTTGAAAACGGAAACTTAAAACATTTTATCGGCATATTATAATAAATTTAATTGCGACAAAAAATAAACAATGCAGACAATATATAGTGTTTGGTATGTATGATGCGTTTCCATGGTTACTCTCAAATTATTTCAAAGGTGCTTGTTGTAAATTAGTTATTGTCAGATAAGGTGAATAAAACGTCAAAAATATTACAGAAATGTATCTAAATATTGAAACACTTACGAATTAAAATACAAAATAGGTATAATATGATAATTATCAGAGAGCATATACAGTTTCTTAAATTTACTTTTCTATTTTAAAGCCATATATATTCGGTATTTTTATTCAGCGCACGGAAAGTTTTTCCATACGCTGTTTCCGTGCGCTAGCCCGAAAAACCCCATCTTTCATTATTGCTGAAACAGATGAAAATAAGGTGTTTTCAAAGAAGTATAATAAAAAACATACGTATCTGTTCTAATTAAAACGCAATTATCACGGGTGCCTTGTTAGCGCGGCATCCGCGTCACCATAGCAACTAACCAACATACTAATTATTGTTGCCTGTCAGATAATCAGAAGTATAGTTTATCTATTATAATAGTTTTTCTTTCGTCGAAGAAAAATTATAATACAAAACTCGAGTTGTAAGCTTATTACATACTCGTGGAATTACAGCACTCGCCGCTGCGCGGCTCGTGCGCAACTTTTCCACTCATACGTAATAAGCTGTTTAAAACTCTCGCTATGTAATATACTATTACTGTCGCCCATATACCGACACACCCATTGCATCATTTGATAGTTTTGACTCACATTTCTAACCCGAAAAACAAATCTGGCATCACATTTTGGAAATTTCTAACCAACAAATTCTACTTGATGGCGGAAACTCTTTACCAGTACATGACAGGTGATTATTATATCTCTAAGTAGGTGCATAGAAGACAGTCCCAATTCTTCATTCAGGCTTTATGTTTACGGCACTTTTGCTATCACTATTTATTGTTTTCCGGTACATACCTACTTACGTTTAACGTCCATAACAAAATTCTATGTCTACAATTTACCAACATGGCTGCGGATTTACTGGGCGTGTGATGTTTAGCAAAAGATGATGGATCGCACCAATTACCTTTAAATATTCAGACCGATTACATACACACAATTTTCTTGTAACATTTTCACTAGGTATTAATTATTTTCGTATTACCGGTAATTTGTCATTATCGCCAGAGAGAATATTTTAATCCATGATACCATTCATCAAAACGTCAATCTATCTAATTTGTCATAATGTTATCGAATGGACGAAGGAAGGTACACAATATCTATGTACAGCATAAAGGGTATCGATTAGAAGAAAATTCGGACCTAATAATATATTTAAGTATATTTACATTTAAAGGTATTTTACTTTCACAATTATTGTTTGTTAATTTATTGAAAATGGTTCAAGAATTATTAATAATCGAATGTTCCTAAAATATCCATAAACCCTTCTATAGCTTTCCTTCATAAATATTTGACCGGAATCGATATACATGTCAGTTGTTATCGAGAGTTATTGAATTTTGTATTAAAGTGCCGTAAGTCAAATATATCATTAGCTGGGCATATTTAAGTATAGAAAGCAATTACAGTCATTAAACTCTTAATTTTAATTTGATTCTCCAACATGCCATATAACTCTCTAAGAAATAATATCCAAGATTTCCAGGCCTTCATTAAAAGCACTTATAATACTAGGTATTACTTACTTTATAACAACTTATCTCTTATATAAAAATCCTAGATGGTATAATTAATGTAATTAAGTTTATCAATATTTTATAGGAAAAATATAGCCATATATTATTATTTATAAGTACCTATGCTTACTTAATATTAACTTTTATAGGTATATAAAATAATATAGTAGTTGATGACTTTCATGTCGTATTCTCTAGTATTAACTATTTTGGTCGGTGTGATTTATTAAACACAAGAACTTTTCAAAACAAACAACTCTCCGTGAACTCCCTAAACATACCATCAAATAAAGTACACTACTTAAAACTCCAAAACTTCTTTATATCAATTAACTTCGCAGCTATACGGATTTTCTTATGGGACCTAGCTTTAAATTGAAGTTTTTACTCCTATAATTTCCTATACAAAACTTCCAAACTTCTCGGCAAAGTTTACTATTTGTTGCGAGCTCACCCATATTTAAAGATTGTTTTTCTCATTTGGCTACGATCTGCATGCTTCTAGAGTTTTTGGAAGGAAAGAAACTCTCATTTTCTTTTATAAGTATCCAAAATATTCATTATAATACAGGCTGGCACAGAAGACACCACAACTGAGATATCCTGTACCTACATTTGCAGATTTTTGAAATCTACCTACATGACGGGTTGCCATTTAAGAATTTGAAATAATTATGTATTGCCTCGTATCGATATTGCCTTGCTTATTATTATAAGACTGGAACAAAAATCCAAAAATTGTTGAAATCGTTGCATAAATAAAATGTTATTTGCTAAAGCCCTGAGTGTCCTTGTCAGATCTTGAATAAGGTATAGCTACAGCCCACAGCGTTCCACATTTACGATTTTTTCATCTCTGCACTCCTCAGGCTGCAGGCTGTTTCGTACGGAAGCGTAGAAGGGCCACACCATTATTTTAATTTTAATCCGACTTTGAACTCGAAATTCCGACTTTGAACTCGAAGTTTCGACTTTGAAAGTCGAAGTCCGACTTTCAAAGTCGAAGTTCGACTTTGAACTCGAAATTTCGACTTTCAAAGTCGAAGTTCGACTTTGAACTCGAAATTTCGACTTTCAAAGTCGAAGTTCGACTTTGAACTCGAAATTTCGACTTCAAAAGTCGAAGTTCGACTTTGAACTCGAAAAAGTTACATAAGGTTGGAATTCCATTGAGACCTATTGTTTCTAACTGTAATTCACACACTTATAACCCTTCCAAAGATTTATCTAATATTATTTATATAATGTTATTGGAAAAAGCGAATACTTCATCAAAGATTCATGGCAATTTTACGACTTTATTAATAACGAAAAAGTACCACCGAACCACATTTTAGTTTCCTTTGACGTTAAATCACTTTTTACTAACGTACCAACCGAATTAGCTACAACTTGTATAAAAAAAAAACAGGGGAATAATATCCAACCTTTCACCTCGTTACCTATATTGATTCATTTATTGAAGGCGTCTTATTCTGTCCAAATTCAACTTTTTTCAAATTTAAACATAAATTTTATTCTCAAATTTTTGGCACCGCAATGGGCTCTCCAATTTCCTCCACTATTGCAAATTTGGTTTTAGAAGAACTAGAAACGAGTGTTATAAACAAGCTTAGTAACAAACCATTATATTATTACAAACGTTTTGTTGATGACTGTTTTTTGTGCTTACGTGTTGATTTAATAGAGGAAACATTGAATGCTTTAATAACTTCCACCCACGTCTCAAATTCACTATTGAAAAGGAACAAAACAACTCAATAAATTTTCTTGATTTAACTATTTCGCATAATTCTAATGGAAATATTTTTACTAATTGGTTTACCCAGGGACCCTTTAAGGGTCCCTGGGTTTACCAACCCTATAATATGGTCAGAGAGATACCTAAATTTTAATTCAGACGTACCTATCACATATAAAAAAAGCGTTATTAACAGCCTTATAGATCGAGCTATATGTCTATCTCAACCTAAATTTCTCTCTAAGTCAAAGTCAAAAAAGTTTTGAATAATAATAATAATTATCCACCTTCATTTTATAATCCTATCATTAAAAAAAAAAGTTCCATAAGGAACAGGCAAACTTTTTCTAACAATATTAATACCAATAAAAAATATTTTTCACTCCCTTATGTCAGAGGTACCTCTGAAGCTATTTTGCAAGAATTTTTAACAAACATAATATATCTATTGGTCATAAACCTAACAATAAAACGAATTCTTATTTTTCTAAATTAAAACCTACAACAGAAAAATTCTTACAATCAAATTTAATTTATAAAGTTGAATGCCAACAATGCCCTTCAATATAATACATCGGACAAACAAAACAATACCTTAAAAATAGGTTATATAAACACAAAAATGATATTAATAATTGCAATAAATTCTCTTCTGCACTCATGCAGTCAACATGCTAATTCTTTCGATTTCGACAACACTACAATTTTAAGTACCTACTGAATTTGATTTCACTAAGAGAAGTTATCTCGAAATGTATCATATCCATAAAAACGATAATACTATCAACTTAAAAAATGACCTCAATAACTTTTCCAATATATATAAAAATTTTATAACCTAATATTGAAATTATTATTTTTATTTGCCTCATTATATAGTAATACTGACTTTTTGCCTTGCCCACTGTAAAAAATAGGTCTCTGCTGATAAAAACGTAGCAAATACAACACACGCTCCACCGCTGTCTTTCTATTTGTACCAAAATGTTATAATTTTAGACTATTTTTTTTTAGTTTTATTAATGGTACCCAAAAATCACACCTACAACTATATTTTGTACTAAAGACCATGTCCGTTCGTTGCATCATGTTATTTTGTAAGTAATTTCCAAGTAACTTTTAACTTTAATATGTATCATATTTTAAAATGTTTAATAATGTGTCTTTTAAAAACTTTTTAGCACCTAAAAAATATTACATTTCATAATTGCTCTGATGATGATCATTATGATCGAAACATATGTAATGTAAGCAAATTGAAACAAATAATTGACTGATTATAATAAAAAAACTATTGTGATAACACCTCTACAATTTATTTTGATGGTTGTTACCCAGGAAAGGGTTCATGAAAGTATTATAGACAACCAGGAAAGCAAACTAATCTAAAAAAATGTTTTTTTTTTCGCTTTTTGTATTTTTATAAGGCAGGGCCATGAAATCGTGGGAATTGATGACTTATGTGAGCCCTAATCAAACCACAAAGAAATAATTTTAAAATATCTCTCGGTGCTTGTTCAGGGTTCTCCGAAAAACGCATTTTTGCATTGTTCGAAGCCATTTTGTGAACGCCCTGTATAAGCTATGACCGTGAAACTTGGTATGTGGGGTTTTCGGGTATGACCAATACGACTGTGCTATTCATTGTTTTCCTAAAAAATGACAGTCGACCGATACACTTGACTTGAATGTTGAAAGAATGAGCATGTCTGAAAACAAAACTAGAAATTTCGACTTTAAAGTCGGAATTTCGACTTTTAAAGTCGAAATTTCGAGTTCAAAGTCGAACTTCGACTTTGAAAATCGAAATTTCGAGTTCAAAGTCGAACTTCGACTTTGAAAGTCGAAATTTCGAGTTCAAAGTCGAACTTCGACTTTCAAAGTCGGACTTCGACTTTCGAAGTCGAAATTTCGAGTTTAATAAAAATAAAATAATGGTGTGGCCCTTCTACGCTTCCGTAGTGTCGAAATTTCGAGTTTAAAGTCGAACTTCGACATTCAAAGTCGGACTTCGACTTTCGAAGTCGAAATTTCGAGTTTGATAAAAATAAAATAATGGTGTGGCCCTTCTTCGCTTCCGTAGTTTCGAATATCCAATACCTATTTCCATATCCGCACCCAGAATTTTTTTCAACCGCTCTGAAGCGAAATCTTTCGAAACGCACCCCGTATAGCAAGCACCGCTCAATACCGACCCACGCAAGCGCGCCGTCTCGCCGTCTCATTCCACAACAATCCTCGCACCACTCGCTGCTGGCGTTCCCGGCTAGTCTATCAAATCGAATCGAATGTTAACCTCGAAAAAGTGCTTGGCATGTTCCTCATCGTTTTGTGCAAATCCACAGTGAAAGTATGAGTATTCACGACAAATTCCAGCTGTACGTCCACGACGGCGACTACGGCATACCTTCGTTTTCGGTCGAATGCACGCAATCGATACTTTACGCGACGATCGCGAAAGTTCCAGTGCAAATCAAATTGTTGGACAATGTGAAACACTGTGTTTTGTACGACGCCCCGACGCTCGTTCATAAAAACATTGTTGTAAAGAGTTTCGACGAGTCGGTGCCGTACCTGAAGACTTTAAATTACAATTTAGACGCCCACCTAACCTCCAAACAGAGCAGCGAAACTTTGGCTCTTGTAAACTACATTAGATCGAAGCTGAGGCCCGTAATCGAGTATGTTTATTGGGTGGATAAAAGAAATTGCGATGAACTTACGAGTAAGTGGTTTATGAGGGCGTTGCCAGTGCCCTTGAACTACATTTATACAAAAAATTTTCGAGATAATGCTCAAACTCTCATGGAAACGTTGTACCCTCAAGAAAACAACAATTTCGAATGTGTGAAGGAATATCTGAACACTGTTTGTACTGAATGCCTTTCATCTTTATCGACAAGACTGGGAACTTCCGATTTTTTCTACGGCAGCACTCCTTCGACCCTTGACATCGTAGTCTACAGTCACCTAGCACCCCTAATAAAAATACCATTCCCATCCAACGACTTAAGCAATTTAGTATCTATGTGGCCGAATTTGGTATCGTTTGTAAAAAGAATAGACGCAAAATACTTTCCGGAAGTAAGGACAACCGCCAAGTACCTCAAAGGTGAAGAAAAACAAAAAACCAACGACGACGAAGTGTCCTATGTGGCAATCTGCATTTTGACTATTAGTGCCATCAGTTTAATGTTAGGTTTCGCATTTAGTAAAGGGATAGTTCACAGAGGGGGATTCAATTGAACAAAAACATACATTTAGGTAGGTAGCTAGGTACCTACCTGTTCCATTTCTTTTGTATGATTGACACAAAGCAATAATAAAGACTGTTTGTTAAATATACCAAAGCTTGTTTTATTTTTGACAAATTTTATAGACTAAATGAAACCCCAGCATTAGTTAGCATTGCCAGCAAGGTTATTGAACTGTACGGTCAAGGTAAAATGCTGTCGGATGTCGAGAATTGGGTGAATGCTCTGGGCTCACTGAATAGTGTTGGCCTGACGAGATGCTATGCTAAATTTATCAAGAGCACGAGGTTACAACCGTTTATAAATATAAAGATAAGAATTTACTCGAAAACGTTTTTATTTATATTTCCTTGCAAAAAAAATATCAACAGGCATATAATACAAAAATACAGGGCCTGCTTGATAAGTAATGGAAATGAAGAGGTCGTTGCAGGTTGCAGGTTTAAAAAAATAAAATATTTAGGTGAGTAAATTTATCGGCTGCTACGATTTTTTAAAATAGCTAATTTTCAAGAAACCCTATTACTTTGATTTTGAGTTTTTTCGCCTTTTTCTCCCACTTTTTTCTTAGAAATGTGTCCTTTCTGGAGCTTTTACGTCAAAATATTAAGGAAACTTGATCATCGTGAAAAATAAAATTTTTAAGTGAAAGTTCCAGAAATGACACTTCTAAGAAAAAAGTAGGAGATAAATCTGAAAATCAAAAGTAGGTAAGCCTAACCTTTTGAAATTTTCTGAATCTACTCAGTTTTTCATTCTGAACAAGTTTTCTTAATAACGATTTATCGTAAAAAATCCCTAATCGGGTTTCTTGAAAATTTGCTATTATAAAAAATCATAGCAGGATATGAAATAATAATTACCCCATCCGAATACCACCGCCCATGAGATACTCTCCCTTGGTACTACCAATAAAAAAATAGAGACCATTTGTTTTCCTTGCCCTTCATATACAGGTTGATTCAGATTTATTCTGCGACACTTCAACAGGTGATAGAAAACCAAAAAATAACCGCACTTTCTTCTATAAACTATATCATTTTAAGGCCTTATAAAAAAGATACAGGGTGTTAAAGTTGTAAGAAATATGTGGAATTTATTGAATATTTACCAAACTAGTTGTTCAAGGTGTTTGATATTAACAGGTTTTATGCTAACCCATGCCGTTATAACGTGTACCAAATATGACTTAATTATCTCAACTAGTTTGGTAAATATTCAATAAAGACCACATGTTTCTTAAAACTTTAACACCCTGTAACTTTTTAACGAGCTTTTTAATAAGGCCTTGAAATGATATAGTTTATAAAATAAAGTGCGGTTATTTTTTGGTTTTCTATCACCTGTTGAAGTCTCGCAGAATAAAATTGAATCACCCTGTATTTGTGAGGTGTCCGCAGTATCAAATTGGAACACACTGTATAGTCTAACAAAGTGTTAAAAAATACAGTTTTAAATTGACAAACTCTGGGAAACGACAGAACTTTGAAAAATAATGCCACCGTCTCCTATAATGTCTATGAGCTCCCTAAGGAAGTTACAGGGTGTTACAATTCGTAAAAAAAAAGATATTTATTTTTTAAATATTTCTCGAGCTATTCTCACCAAATATGATAGATACCTACAGGGTCTAAAATATATATTTTTTGTTTTCAATCAAAATATCGTGTAATTTTTCTGATTACAACGATGTATAATAACATTTTCACGTTTGCATTTCGCTTCAGCAAGATGTTCTGTGGACCTAAATTTACAAAAAAAACATTTAAAAGATCACAGTTATAGCCATGAAATTAAGTCGTTTTTTTTATAGTTATGCTAGATTATCTCTTACTTACTTTAGTAAATCAAAATACCTAATAACAAAATGCAGTGGCGGCTCGTCCATAGATGGGGATCTAAAAATCCGCCTTAATTTCATGGCTCACTGCGACCTTATAAATGGTTTTTTCATATAAATTTAGGTCCACATACTTATATCTTGCTACAGGGAAATGCAAATATTAACATGTTATACAGTGTGTCCACGGTCTATCCGCTAAAAACTTATAACGCGCAAAAATCAAAGTCGACCTAGGCTATTGAAATTTTTCACACCTATCCAGTTTTTCATTCTGAACAAGTTTTCTTAATAACATTTTAATGTGAAGCTACACAAAGTGCACTTTTCTAAAGAAAAGTGGGGGAAAATGCCAAAAAATCAAAGTAGGCCTAGACTTTCGAAATTTCGCAAACCTAGTTCTTCATTGTGAACAAGTTTCCTTAATAACATTTTGTCGTAAAACCTACAGAAAGGGCACTTTACTGAGGTGGAAAATTAGTTTCTTCATAATTTCCAAGGCATACGTGATTTTTCGAAAGTAAAATTATGTCACAAATTAGTTTAAAACCAAGCAGGGCTGATCCCCAGAAGCTGAAATTTCAAGTCGAAATTTTTTTGTCATTTACACCCTAAATGAACTCTATCCGTGGACACACTGTATATCGTTGCAATCGGAAGAATTAGCTGTTTTAAAATGGATGCCGATTAATTGCCACATTTTTATTTCTTACGTTTTTTGTGGTTTCAAAATAAGTGAGAAAATCGCGCTGGTTGTCCTAAAAATCATCCCTTATAATGGTTTATTTAAGTAACATGTTTGATGTACATACTACATACACCCAAAATTGTGGACGTAGGACATATGTCACGATGTCAGTTGTCTGTGGTTACTTGGGTAGATAAAAATATATTTATTTATTAAAACGATTTATTCAAAATATAGGTACCTTTAATAATATAGGGAGACCTGGATTTTTTCTTATTCCGACAAAACTAATAATGGGCCACCTTGTATTCCTTGGGAGGTTTCATCACAGAAAATATACTACGAAAGTATATTTTCTGTGGTTTCATCTTTATAACATTTAGCTGCCGATTGCCCTAGGCGATTTCATTGAATTGTTTTAGCACACCCTTCACCCTTCCTCCATTACTCACCGGCCGAATTAGAAATTAAGCATAAATCAAGGAGGGGGGCCAACCGTTCGATCGTTTTTTCATAATGGCGATTAGGAAATTGCCAATATTAAAAGGCAATAAGGCCCCGCAGGTTCCCATGCAATACCTACATTACCCGACTAACGTTTCCCGACGGGTGCTACATCAACGCAAAGAATGCTGCTGACGTTTAATTTGTGTATTTAATTGAATCCGTTTTTGAATCAGCCCACAGCACACCCCTGCCAAAGGTGGAATTTGGAAACGAGAATTTCGACCCAGGTTCCCTCTTCGGGATCCGGGCGGGAGGTTTACTATTCGCGCCACTGTATCCGTAGTAATACCCCTTTCACAAGTTCGTGGAGTTTGTGTGCCGACCCAAAACTAAACATTTGTCCCTGGAGTTGACTAACAACTACTTAACAACTTTATTTGCGACAGGAAAACTATATGGCTTTGCTTCGAGGTGTGAACACCTCGCTGACTGGCTCAACCCCTTTCTAGAAGTATTAAGTATCTAATAGAATATATTCTCCTTATTAGGTATGGGATTAATTATTATTTTACTTGATGCGTATGGTAAAAATAATTAATACCTAAAAGGATTTAAGAGTAGATGAGACATTATGCTGTTTACCACAACTCAACAATAATATAATGTACCTGAACCAAAGTCCAAACAAAGTTTACAGAATAAAATATTTTATTATTTTATTCTGTAAACTTTGGTCTAGAGAATACTATAAGTCGGATCACTCCTTTGAAGTCGTCGAAAAGCCGCCGATTTTTTGAGACCGGTCGTAAATTAATGTCAACTCGCCACTCCGTTATTTACGAGGGTGGACTACTGGACTTTCCAAAAGACCGTATAGCTGATTGCACCAAGTTGTACGGGGGCACCTCTATAGTATTGACTTTCCATTATGCACAATAGGAGTAATAGGTAGGTATAGCAGAAAAATAAGGCGCATAATATGTAGGTATAATAAAAATGCAGGTATTTTACTTTTTCCGTTTAAATAACGCAAGATATACCTAACTAAACATAGTAAAATTATACATAAGTGTGTAACTAGGAGCAAACATAATTAATTACATAGTTTACAAGTTTTGCAAAATTGTAAATTTTATGGATTTGATTTATTTTGTCTTGGGTTTTTAATTCCCTATTCGCAAATTTAAGTGAATGCGAACTCGCGTAAATGTAATGAAACCAAATAGTCGTGGGGAAAA
This sequence comes from Pseudeuparius sepicola, assembly GCA_963920635.1. NCBI lineage: Eukaryota > Metazoa > Arthropoda > Insecta > Coleoptera > Anthribidae > Pseudeuparius > Pseudeuparius sepicola. The sequence goes on along the minus strand of OY987300.1, from coordinate 9,663,595 downwards.
TTTGCACACGGATATAACTATTTTACTGATCGGAATTCCTTTAGTAGGCTAAAACCTAAGCCATCCTGATGCGATAAGTCATTAAATTTTGATAAGAAAATATTTTCCAAATTGATTATATTCACTAAATTCTCGTGAAGGTACTGTCAAACTGCCAAATGGTCTTGAACTGCCTTCATAGGCTTTTAGTTCACAAAATATTGTTGACTTGTCTGTGCCTGCCAGATTACGCATACGAATATGCCTCTAACAGCTTCTGGTAATAATCGTAATGGAACAGCAATAAACTTTTTGCGGACGAAGTGAATGATTGGTCATCAAAATGTGCCTTACAATTTTTTTTACGTTTATGTGCCTCTTCAGGTGCAATATTCGCAAATTTATGGTCTTTGACGAACCCTAAGGCCTTCTTTCATTGCTGACATCTGCAATTATCAATATTTTTATTTATAACAAAGAAAGAAACACACTTGTGACATGTTGGCTTTATATTATTCAACATATTATACAATGTATATGACGTCATATAATATTATGCATAATACGAGTATTATGTAATAATATAATAATATTTCGATGACCATAGAAATAATTGATTAAGACATTTTTCTTAATTATACGTCAAACTAAATCTTACTTTTCAGGGTCTTTAGTAATTCGAAAAAAGGACACAAAGATTTTGAATTGTTTTTTCAGCCATCCGCGCTGCAATAAGAACCGTGATAAACCATCACTACTCAAAATTGGCAACGGTATTGGATATAATTTACGCGCACCCGGTGCAATACGAAGCACACCGTTCCGAGAGACAAAGTGACGCTCGGAATCGCCCGCTCGGCGGGATATCGATCGAGGGCTAAAGCGAAGGGAGCGGGAGCGGGCAGGAGGGAAACATTTGTTTACACAGGCCAAGTGAGCGGACTTATAGTATTTCCTAGACTTTGCTATTACGACAGATAACGTAACCATTACTAAGGATTGGGAATTAACAACTCGAGGCGTGTACGAAAACTGTACAACACAATTATAGCTTGTTGCTCCATCGTGGAGTACAATTTCCTTTCGTTAGATGGCGGCGGCAAAGACATTCGGCTAAGGCTGAGAGTTTAGCATGAATTAATCTGTCCCTGCTGTTCTATAGTGAATCGTCAGGATCGCATTGCGACGTCTGCACAGATATAATAATCTCTGTGGTTCTCCGGCATAGGCATGTAAGCAGCGCCGTTGGGGGCACCCAGCGACCAATAGCGAAACTATGACGGGACAAATTAAACTTCACGCTATCATCGGTAGAGGGCGGTATGTAACGAGTTAAGAACTTTGCACTAGAGTAGCATGTAGCGGGATTACTAGCATTATAATCAGTACACATAGAGCTTACGGCTTAGTCGCTTGAATGCACAGCGGTCGGATATCTTCTCAATACTATAATCACTGCTAATAATAAGTATTTCTTTGTATTTCTCTACTCTCGGTCTCAGTGTTATTGAGACCGGAACCAGCGCAATTTGCCAAATACATCATCAAAAACATGAAACAATGGTTTAATAATTAGCAATCGCCAGTGAACCGTGATGAGTCGGGGGCAATCATCCCTCGCATCCCCGCCTACTTCTCCGGAATTGTTGTAGCTATTAAAATTGAAAAGCAGGGCCGGGCCGGGGCGTTGGCAACGCGAAAATTATATTTTAATATTCTTTGGGAGTCGGCGAGGTGAATGATTCTGAAGTGAGCGAAATTCCACTTTGTTTTTACGGACTTAATGCAGGCTGGCGTAATCCTTTTATCGGGCAAATCCTATTAGACTCCGGACAAAGTGGATTTTAAGAGCTCCTAAAAATTACGCTGTCGGGGCGCTGATTAAAGCGAAAGTTTTGATTGAGATTGAAAAATGCAGCCGGGGTCCCAGCCAATATATGGGCTTGTAGGAGAGGGGTTTTCACTTTTGACGGTTGATCCGGTCCAATTTTCAAACGCGGGCTGAAATGAAATGATTTGGGAGGACTGGGAGGGGTGTACCTATTTAAATGGACCGATCCACTTAGTTTCTTATAAAGTAAAAACATAGACCAATAGTTAGGGTCGCATTGGTCGCATATTGCCTCCACACACACCCTTAGGATTTATGATGGGTAAAATTAAATCAAAGAGTTTGTTAAAAATCCGGATAATGTACCAATTTTGAAATTAATAAGCCTACTATACACTGTGTTCATCTGAAAACAGTCCACCCTTAATATTTTTAAAACTACGAAAAAAATCAGAAATCGCCGGGACCCGTCAATTTTTGTTCGGAGGGGGAACTTCTCTGACGTACAGGTCATGTTGACAAATTCACCCCTGTAACCCCCACCACCCCTAACCTTAAAATTTCAAATGGGAATACCCCCTTTGTGATACATCATTTTAAAGCTGATGTTATTGCGAATACATCTCATTTTTATTTTTTAAAATCCGATGATGTTTGGAGAAGTTATGGGTAAAAAAGGTTTTTTTCGTAGTTTAAAATAAATTACTTTTTACCCTATAGATTTTCAACAGCATTTACATGGGGAAATAATACACAATGATTGTGTGGCTACTTATTTTATTAAATTTTCAAAATGAGCTCCATTAGTTGCTAGACAGTAGTACAATCTCTGTTCACATTCCGCTCTTACTTTAACAAATGTGTCGCGAGAAATACGTTGGCATTCTTCTGTTATTCTGTTCTTCAGATCCTCAATTTTTGTGAGACGGGTTTTATACACGTTTGTTTTATTTCCCCCATGTCAATGCTATTGAAAATCTAGGGTAAAAAGTAATTTATTTTAAATTATGAAAAAACCGTTTTACCCATAACTTCTTGAAACATCATCGGATTTCAAAAAATAAAAATGACTTGTATTCGCAATAACATCAGCTTTAAAATGATGTATCACAAAGGGGGTATTCCCATTTGAAATTTTAAAGTAAGGGGTGGTGGGGGTTACAGGGGTGAATTTGTCAACATGACCTGTACGTCAAAGAAGTTCCCCCTCCGAACAAAAATTGACATGGCGATTTCTGATTTTTTTCGTAGTTTTAAAAATATTAAGGGTGGACTGTTTTCAAATGAACACAGTGTATGTAAGTAGGTACCTCAAAAATTCTACCCCAGAAATGAACAAAAATGTAAAAAATAACGTCGGAACAGGGTACATATTTTTCTCAACAATTTTTAAGGATGTCGCCAAGGAAATAAAAACTTTGTCTACATCTACAAATATATACACACAGCAAAAGAATCTAAGAGACAAATACAAAAATGCGCATATTTTTTAAATTATTTCGTATTTAAATATTTATTTAAAAAAATTAGTACGACTACTAGCAGTTAGTTCTAGAAACTGATAATGAAAACATATTATCTAGTGTTTTGTGCATTAAAAAAACATTAATTAATTTAATAAATATTGGTCATTTTAGTGCTATGGGCAAGTTTGGTTTGATTTTAAACATAACATTTTGTGATGCAGAGACATCATATATGAAACGTAAAACTATGTTACGTGCTATTGGCATGTTGGAGGCTGGAATTTCACAAAGGGCTGTCGCAGAAGCTCTTAGTACATCCAAGAGTGTTATTAATCGTTTATGCGGGTAAGATACCGCGAAAGAGGAGACGTCAGAGAACGGCATACAGGCCGCACAAGGGTAACTACCCCGATTCAGAATACATTTCTAAGATTGCTAGCCTTGCGAGAGCGCAGTATCACTGCGTCGCAATGGGTTATTCAGCCACACAATACTCACAATGTACGGGTTAGTGACCAAACTGTCCGAAATAGGCTCCATGAAGATCACATTAATGCCTACCGGCCTGAAAGAGTTCCAGCATTATCACGAGAAAATCACACAATCAGGTTACAGTGGGAACATCTAAATGGGCAGCAAGATGAATGGACTCCAATTTTATTTTCTGATGAGTCCCGATTTGGTCTTCGGCCAGATTCAAGGAGGCATCGCGTGTGAAGGCAGAACGCCCTGCAGCTGTTCGAGTGGTTCACACCATACGATTATGGTAGGAACAACTAATCTCGTTTGTTTGGAGCGGTATCTGAATGCCAATGATTATCAAAACATTAGTCTTCGGCCTATTGTTGTTCCGTATGCTGAGAGAATTGGACCAAAATTTCAACTAATGCACGACAATGCGCGCCCCTATGCGGCAAGAGTCGTGCGCGAATTTCTGTAGGACAATATGAAACTAATGTTTTGCCTTGGTTTTTTCAATTCCCTGACCTTAATCCCATAAAGCCCTTATGGGTTATGCTCGGAAGAAGACTTTTGGTGCAAAATATTGTGTTTCAAACTGACCAACAACTATACGAGTGCCTTTCAAATGAACGCACCGCCAGAGCGTTTGTTAACAGTCGTGGTGGTAACACTGTATTTATCATTATTTAATGTTGCTTTATTGTTGTTAATTATGTGCAAACATCCATAATTTCTTTTCTGGAAACTATGTAAATTTGAAGAATTTCTTAATTCTTTTGAGAATTTTGACACATTATTAAGAGTACGGCTATAATATAAAAAAGTATATGGCAAGAAATTGTGTTTTATTTCATAATTTTTATCCTTGTTCCTTACACTCTTTTGAAGTGTGTATAAACCTAAACTCTGTTCAAACTAAACGCAAGTGAAACACAAACACAAGTTGTTGCATGGCTAGAGCGTGATACGCACGTGATCGGCTTGCTATTGGCGTGCTTCCATCGTGTAAATGTTTACGCGCCACTTGCATTTAGTTTGAATAGAGTGTACAAAAAATAAAACGAATTTAAAATAGCGAAATATATACCGACCAAGTTAGGCTCATTTCAGGTCAAACAGGGAGTCAGACGCCTAGTTTTTAAAAGCTCTAGAGACGCCCTTCAAATTTATGCATGAACAGAGGTCACATAGAAGTGGAAGTGGCGGCTACTCTGTTGCCAGGTTGGGCGCTTGACTTGATAGCGTAGAAATTGTGGTCGTCTGGACACCATTAAAAACCAAACGCCCACTATAATTTGAGTCTATTTTACACAATATGTAGGAGATCATGTATAATTTTTGGTAATTAATAGGTACATAATCATATAAAACGCCAAGTTAACAACAGGAGCAATGATAATTAGTTGCGTATCAACGGCAACGTTGTTAAAATATCCAAAAGTAGTCTTTGGCAGTGATGTAAACAACTGTTAACGAATCCGTCTATTTTTTTTATATGTCTATGATTATACCAAGCCGCGCATATCTCCACCGCATCCCGAATATTTTGCGCGGAAACGCTCGAATTCCGAACACGGCAAGGTATACACCTAAGCCGGGCGTATCTGGGGAAGTTTACGGCCAAATATAAAACGGCGACTGTTAATGTCGTATATTTCATGCGGGACGGGGCCGAATTTATTTATACACGTTGCGGCATAAAGTCGCTGCAATAAAAATCGGAGAGGCGCAGATCGCGGGGCCGCGACGCCGCGACGTCGCCTGAATATCGCGCGGGACGCGCGTCACCAAAAGAAACATGTGCACTGTGCAGGTATTGAAATATGCCGCGCGGATTTCTATGAGATTGCTGCGAAAATCTCGTATGTATGCAGGGTCTTCACACGAAAACTCCGAGCCACCCTATTATTTCCCTAATTCTTGCAGATAGAAAAAAGTATATTTTTGTATTTCTTTTATTAGCGAGATATGTGGACCTAAATTTACAAAAAAAAAAAACATTTAAAACATCACAGTTAACCATGAAATTAAGTCAGATTTTTGATAGCAATGCTATATCTTACTTTAGTAAATCAAAATAATAACAAAATGGCAATAAATATTATTTAATATCCATCATTTTTGCTTTTTCGTTTATCCAGGATATACAGTGTGTCCCAATTTGATACTGGACACCTCAGAACTATATGAAGGAGAAGGAAAACAAATTATCTCTATTTTTTTATTGGTAGTACCAAGGGAGAGTATCTCATAGGCATGGTATTTGGATGGGGTAATTATTTCATGGCCTGCTGTGATTTATTAAAATAGCTAATTTTTAAGAAACCCTATTAGGGATTTTTTTACGACAAAATGTGTTATTAAGAAAACTTGTTCAGAATGAAAAACTGAGTAGAATTGCAAAATTTCAAAAGTCTACGCCTACTTTGAATTTATTTTAGCTTTTTTGCCTTTGTCTCCCAATTTTTTCTTAGAAATGTGACCTTTCTGGAGCTTTCACCTCAAAATATTATTAAGGAAACTTGATCATCGTGAAAAAATAAAATTTTGACGTGAAATCTCCAGAAATTACACTTTTCTAAGAAAAAAATGGAAGATAAATCTAAAAATCAAAGTAGGCCTAGCCTTTTGAAATTTTGCAATTCTACTCAGTTTTTCATTCTGAACAAGTTTTCCTAATAACATTTTGTCTTAAAAAAATGCCTAATCGGGTTTCTTGAAAATTTGCCATATTAAAAAATCATAGCAGGCCATGAAATAATTACCCCATCCAAATACCACAGCCTATGAGATACTCTCCCTTGGTACTACCAATAAAAAAACGGAGACCATTTGTTTTCCTTGCCCTTCATATATTTCTGACGTGTCCAGTATCAAATTGGGACACACTGTAGGTATACCTACTTTAAAAAAAAACTGGTAAGAAGAAATGTTTAATATTTATTGCCATTTTGTTATTATCTTGATACGTTATACTAAAATACTTAAGTAAGAGATAATCTAGCATAACTATCAAAAATTTACCATAATTTCATGGCTAACTGCGATATTTTAATTTTTTTTTTGTAAATTTAGGTCCACACATCTTGTTAAAGGGAAATGCAAATATCAACATGTTATATATACAGGGTGATGTGATTCAGTCATGATGTATAAAGGCAAAAAAATTGCTTAATATGAATCCGAAATTAAAAATTTTTGAAGTCAACCAAAAAGAAATAAAAAATAATTTCGGAATTGCATTAAAACCCCTTCTTAACGGCGGCGCTTTCCTAGTCAGTTGGTAAGCACGCGCGTCAAGACCTGTGCGCAGTTGCTAACTGCACAACATATCGTAAATTTACTTTTTTTTTACTTGTTCACAGAAATTATTTCAAAAATGTAAAAATTATGAGAAAATCCTAGAAGGTCGATATTTTTTGTGTTTTATAAATTTTTAAAAATTCAAAAAATATTCCATTTGAATAAATTTAAGGGTGCACAAGACACCATAACAAAATCTTAAACAACTTCTGTCTATCAGATTTCGGAAAATTTTTAGACAAAATTCCATGTTTTTTTACATATTTGACCCTGTAGATTTTGAACAATAAAAGATACAGAAAATCTTTTCCTACGATAGTTGTTGAAAATGATAAGGACTTTCAATATATAGGGAAAAAGTGGTATGTTTCCGGGAAAATAATATCGATGACGTCACAGCGGCCATTTTCCCAAACAATAAAAAGGACCTTAGTATAGTCAAATTATTTTAAGAAGTCGTTACTGGGACTGTCAATTGGTAATTTCGCCATCCTAAGTTGGCATCAATGCAGCAAAAAATGCAACCGGCTCATAAGTGCAGGTCAGTAACGAGTCCATTTGCAGAATGAATAACTGTTAATAAGACGAACAAGAACAACACAGATAACGGTAAAAATCACGAAACGTACAAAACCCTGGAATATTTTCACCGCCCAAAGTTTGAACTCTTTTGAACGATCCGGAAAACCTTCACTGTCACTTTCACAACACCGAAATAAATTTGCCTGAGTACGCACCATAGACTCTGTCGCAAGTAGCTGATTATACCAAAATACCAAAATGAAAGTGCTTCCATGACGTTTGAAATTATTATTAAAATGAGTTGTAGTCATGTTCATTTTATTTGTAGAGGTATAATCGTGACTGCAATAGGGTTTTTATTTTATTATGTTCTTTTTTTTTTCGTATCAATGGGGAAATTTTCACATCATGGTCATTAACTGGTTGAGACCCAACATACTTAATGTTATACCCATGGTTAACAGAAAATTCCTAGGAATTTTGTGGAGAATGTCATCTGACAAAATCGGGACTTCTTACAGTAATCGGGGTATACCTACCCTCGATCGCAAGTGTATTTATGCGATTTTATCTTCTTTTCATATGCGTGTAAAATTCGGCGAATAGGTACCTGTTTACGTCAGGCGTCAGAGTTGTTTGATTTTAGTATAATTCTGGTATTGTCAGGTATAGATGCTAAGATGGCATATAAAGACAGGATCTTACTCTCGAAGGTCAGGCCAAGGGCGAAACCGATGTACCGATCCAAGGGATGAACGTTTTATTATGCAAACTGCTCTAAGAAACAGGAATATCACTAGTACTAGACTAAAAAGTGAGCTTAGAACTGCTCGCCATCATACAATATCATCTCGAACTATCAGAAGACGTTTAAATGAGGCATTTTCTGAACAGTTTTTATCGGTATGGCGAATTTTATTTGACCTTTGTAACTTTAAAACACAACATCTGTTGACACATCGCTTGAAATGTCAGAAAAGTTCCATAGCCTACTTGAAAACATTCAACAATGACTGTGTTGAATAATAAAGTCTATAAAAACATGTTACGATATAAAACAGTGTATCTCCTTTAATAACAGAGATAATGAAGTAAACCAAAAAAGAAAATGTTGAAGAAAGATGACCTACCGTCTAATGTCAACTGCTATATGTTTCGGTTGCTAGTATACTCCACAGGGTGATACGAATTTTCGGAAAAAAACATAACATTTTTGTTACACCCGGTATAAATCGAAAATGAACTTTTTATCATAAACAGCGAAAACTATGACATTGTCAAGGAACCAACCTACAATGCAAAGAATCATTCAAATCGGATCATAAATTCAGAAAAAAATAGCATCAAATAAGTGGCACATTTATGTTGTTGCGTTAATTTTGTCGAGGAGTTTATCCAGTGGGTAAATTCCTACCTTTAAGGTTCTAGCCTCGGTTCTAGTTATCTGCCTATATCGAGGGACGTTTTCTTCGACCTCCTAGTGAGTTTAAGCCGTCCCTTTTTACCATTTATCATTGGGAACACAGACTAGGAGACCTGTCGAGTCGCCTGCCGTGTTCGGTTTAGCCCCGGTTGGGTAAATTCGTCGGGAGTTGGGACTGCGGCCCGCGCGTCCCGCTAACAACTGCAGGTAAGTGTGAAGTCATGTAGGGTGAAAGATACCCTTTTAACGCCACGGATAGGGCTGAGTCTGCGGGAAAGGGTTACACCTATTCGGCGGCGGCCCGCGTCACGCCACCGCTCACGTCCCGGCTCGGGTTTGCTTAACTTGCAAGTCTGCGTCGCAAAAAAAATTGTAAGCCGTGAATCTTTGTTCGCTGCGGATTTTATATAGGGCCTAAGAGTTGTAAAATGCAAAATAAAAACGTCAGTGGATCATATACGGTGTGTGAAGTGAAAAAAGTTGTGAAATGCGAAAATTAGACCATTAATTGAGGTGTAGGCCAGATTGATTAAAAAGTGACGTCTGCCGATAAATCAAAAAGTAATCTTAGCGACATCGTCAAGAGTACAAAATATAATTAAAATAATCTAGAAAAAACTCCTACAATTTATGACCCATGTTTATTAAACATTCTATACAGGGTGGTTCACTTTTATGTGGTAGGATTTTAACATTAGATAGAAAAAGATAATCTAAAATGAAAATTTTATATCAACATATATCGGGGAAAGCTTAGTTTCCGAGATACAGGGCGTTGAAGTGTTGATATTGTTTTCATTTCCTCGTTCGACGATTCTAGTTCTCAGACCGCGAGTTCTGAATTGCCGGTGCATGTTAACAAACACCGAGGGACGCGGATGGCGCCTATTTGGAAATCGCCTCCGGTATTCTCTGGCTGCTTCCGCAGAGTTCCCATTTGCAACTCCATAGCAGAAATGGATGTCAGCCTGCTCTTCATTTGTAAATTGGAACGGCATTTTAATTATTAACAAAGACAAACTGCGGCGCTGCTACGTTCATCTACTGGATGACAGATTATTGTATTATTAACTGTCAATAAGATTTTCTTTTCCATGGCACACTTATCTTCACCAGTACGGCGATGCAGAAAGGACATTAGTATTTTGCCGATGGATTTTGTAGTCAAAGGAAATAAGACAATTTTTAAATAACATTTTATGGGCGGAAGAATCATGTTTTACTCGTCGTGTGGTATAATTTAGAATTCTACAAATTTAGAATTATAAAAATTATTAAGAAATAATACTAGATTTGATAAAAATGTTAAAATGATAATAAAGTAATGTACCTCAAACCAAGTGCCAGTTTATTTTTAAAATTGTTTCCATAAAATTAAAAATAAAATAGCTGAATCCGATAAGTGTTCCATAATTAATTTCTGTTATTTGCGATATTTATCAATAATCTTAGAAAACACATTTTTAGGCAAAAAAGGCTGAGATGGAAACGAAATAATTTATTTACTACACAACCGTGGCAGATACAAAAAAATGTCAAGATACACTTTTTGTAGAGAATTGAAAGAACTTTACGAAAAAAAATTTACGTTGATGTGAGACAGGTCCGTACTAATTACTTTTTAAATTTAGTGATAGTGAAAACCCATAACTCCACCACTGGTTATTTCAGGACCTTCATATTATCACTAAATATCGTAGTCAAAAAGGTGGTACTACACATCAAATTTGGTTTAAATATCTCCACTGGTTCGGACAGTGTAAAAAATAATTCATATTTTTTCCAACACTTCAACGCCCTGTATCTCGGAAACTAAGCTTTCCCCGATATATGTTGATATAAAATTTTCATTTTAGATTATCTTTTTCTATCTAATGTTAAAATCCTACCACATAAAAGTGAACCACCCTGTATATTAAGTAAGGGAAAAAACCCCGTATTGTGAAACACCATATTATGTAAAATCTGTATACTGAAAATGGTAAATATAAGGCTAAAAACGTGGTAAATATAATGCTAAAGTAAATATAAGGCTAAAGGCGTGTATACTCGCTCGTGTAAATTTCGTGTAAAAATTCAAACTGTACCAAAACGAAAGTGGTTAATTTAACCAGAATCAGAATCCCACACTTTTAGTGTTTTTATTTTACCAAATTTTATTAATGTGTAATTAGTGGAATATTGGAATATAATATATATGTTTGGTATAGAATAGTTATTTATGCAACAAGTGCATAAAGTAGTACTTTTTTTCATGAATGGGAAAGTTGCGCGCACGAACCGCAGGTGAGTGCGCGCAATCCCATGAATGAAAAAAAGACACTTTATGCATGAGTTTCATACATTATTTTTTATACGATCGTGCTTAAACATTGAAATATTTGGGATGGGATTTTTGTGTTATATACTAAAGGGCATATAAATGCACTATGGTTTTTAATTACGAGGATTATAATATTTAGATCGCGGTCTCACTACGTTTACACATAGTATTGAAATCGATTTGAATATGTTTCTGGAATTATTGAAAACCGCATGAAGAGATTTTGAGATTGATTTGAATCTCAAAATAAATTTTCTTATTTTCGGGATTTAACGCTACATTTACCATTTATGAAAACACCAAACTGCATTACACTGAATTCGATTCCAAACTCCATGTAAACGTAGTAAGGAAGTTTAGAGTGAAAAAAAGTTAACTTTTTTTCACTCTAAACTGCTCAGAGTGAAAAAAAGTAAGTTTTTTTAACTTGTTAAAAAAAGATATACTTTAGGCATTTAAAAAGGTTAAAAAAAGTAAAGTTTTTATAACGATCGTATAAAAACATATTTTTTGTGTAATTTTTGACAAGAAATCCGAAGAACGAACGCAACAAAAGGGGGTGTGGGTGTGATACAGGGTGTCCGGTAAATATGAGGGGCAATCTCACAGGAGCATGTAGGGGACGTCAAAATATTACGATTGAGCTCCACAACTACGGGTCAGATCTTAATAGTTACTGAGATACAGGGCGTTGCAACTTTTTTTTTTTCAAATTGAATTTTGGCAATATCTCCCAAAATAATGAAGCTGCTATATTGAAATTTGACACTGTTGTGTTTGTGGGGATGGAGAATAAGCAGAAAGTTAAAATTTCTACGTATCTCACAGAGGGCGGCACTTGCTCTGTTTTTGGATCTTGCTTTTACTCGTAACTTTGTTGAAGTTATCTTTTTGGTATTGCATATCCATCATCTTAGTGCATCTTTTCATTTCCCAACAAAAGTGTATACTTAATTGTTTCATACCCGATAGAATCAACCGTTTGCTTTGAAATCGACAAAACTTACCCCAAAACACCTGTGAACTCTAATATTTGAAACCTAAAATTTTCACCTATTGCTTTCAAATGTTACAAATTAACTGTGCCCATTGAGAAAAAAATCATTAAGAACAATGTTCCAAAAATTATTCCCTTCCAAAATGTAAAGGATTTGAATTTAAACAAATATGGACCTATTTCAAGAAAACCAATGGTGTTTTGACCAATGCCCATTTGACATGTTTTCTTTATTTTAAATGTACAGTTGATTTGTAATATTTGAAAGCAGTAGGAAAAAATTGTATGTTCCAAATGTTGGAATCAACAGGTGTTTTAGTGCACGTTTTGCCAATTTCAACGCAAACTGTTGATTTTATCGTTATGAAACAAGTATACACTTTTGTTTGCAAATGAAAAAATGGCAAGATTAAAAGGAGAAGCTCAAAAAGTTAAGAGTAAAAGCTCGACACAAAAACAGCGCAAGTGGCGCCCTCTCTCAGACACTTAGAAATTGTCATTTTCAGCTTATTCTCTATCCCAAAAAATACAGCGGTACTAAATTACAGTTCAGCAGCTTGATTATGTTGGGAGATATTGCCATAATTCAATTTCAGAAAAGAAATACAATGCCCTGTCCCTCTATCTCAGTAGTAACTATTGAAATTTGACCCGTAGTTGTTGAGCTCAATAGTAATATTTTGATGTCCCCTATCTGCTCTTGCGATATTGCCCCATACTTACCGGACACCCTGTATACCCCTACGTTATAAATCAGCATTCATTTTTTTATTTTTTTTTCTACAATTATAAGATTTGGTTTACAAGATATTTTATTTGGCTAGTTATTGGATATTTTGTTTATTTTAGGATCGGCACCGCTCTAAACAAATTTCTGTGTTTTTTTAATCAAATTTGGCGTAAGTTTTTCTAAACACAATGTTGCAGTTTCCCCGAGAATTTGTCTAACCTAATTTATTAAATTTATACAGTTTTTAAACTCATAGTCGTAATCTAGGTAGTAGTATCATTTTAGGTTAGGCATATAATTAGGTCATTGTGTTTATAAAAATTTGTGCTTGATATTTAAAAAAATATACGGAGAATCACAATAAATAGCCAAATAATGTAATATTAGGTAAGCCAAATCCTAAATGAAAAATTTACAAAGGTAAAAAAGTTTCTGCAAATTAACGGTTATTATAAGGAATGACTCTTTTAACCATCGGCGTAGGTACGCAGAAAAAAGTTGGGATCAAAGGCTACAAAGGTCTTTTTATCTCGTTTGTTATTTGGATTTTTTACTAAAATTCTACAAAAAAATAATATCTTAAAAATCACAAAGTTATTAACACGAATCTTTTTTAAAATAATTCAATTTTAGCATGTCAGTATTTTGAAGCCCCATATAGATATACAGGGTGTATTAGTCTAAAAATGTCATAAACAAAACTGATGGTAAAAAATCTCTTTCTAATTAAAATAATTCATATATGAACGTGAACATAGGTTCAAAAGCACTTAATAATAAACATACAGGGCGTTACAAATGTCAGTTTAAGTACGCATTATAGAAAAAAGTTTTTAATTATCATAATTAAAACTAACCCTGAAAAAAATCATGTTTCAGAGAAAATTTCATATAAGCATGAGTAAAAAAACGCTTAATACGAAAACCACAGGTCGATGAAACCAATCAGTTTCTCTGTCTTATACAAAATCTAAGCATTCTATATAGGACAAATTTGCAAGATATTTTTTTTGTGTATAATTCAATGTATTTTATCGAGAACCCAACAAATATTTCAAGTATAAGTATACCATAGGCTAATATTTTCACCTAAGACCCAAAACCTAATACTCAACCGCGTTTTGCGGGTCTATTCAAACGAAACTGCAAGCTGTTACAAAAACCAAAAACCGATAGCATAAATCTCGACAAAATCCAGACCGGTGTATATCGACGTGCGGCTTCGTGTCTCCACGCTCGGTTAGCAATATGATTTATCCCCAACGGAAAAAATATACCCGGGAAAAGATATGAATTAAAACATAAAATATTTTAAAAGCCCCTTCCCGGACGATATTTATCGTCGGCTCACATCTGAGAATAGAATAACATGGAAGATCACGACTTCCTTCGGCTATTTCTGGCGAATTTATGGCCAAAACAGGGGCGTTATCTCTCCGGCCTTGATTCCCTATAAAAGCTCGGGGGGGACTTAAGCAAACGCTCGGGCGAGATGTTTTGCGCTTCCGGAATAGGTTTTTTTAATTGACTGTTTTCGTAGGGATCGGAGACCATCTTTAGGGGTTTCCTCAGTTCTAAATCGCAAGGGGAGACCATTAAAATTGAATTCTTACGGACCGTTGTTTAGGTCTTGGAAGAAGTTAATGGAATATTCATCAACAGAATTATTATTTTTATTTAAATAATTTTGACGTATTAAACTTTCTTCTAAAATAAGCTGTAAACTGGGAATTCTCATGGGCTACCTATATGGGGATTGGTATTAGTGTTTTGTTGTCAGTTGTCAAGCAAAATCATGTTGACGTATTGTACAGGACAAATTAAATCTAGATTAAAAAGAACTCTCCGGAGGAAATTAATAAATATAGTATCTTAGATTAAAGTACAATACGTTACAACAATGAAATCTTGTCTTTGATATATGCACAGGGTGTTCAGATTTGATCCGGAATACCTCTGTAAAATTGTGATGCGTTGCATGACTTTGATGATTTTGCGTGTCTTTACGCACTTGTGGGATATATCGTTACGGTGGCATCACTATTTCATAGGTGTTATGATTTTTCGATGCGATTTTTTTGAAAATATTAGGGAATTTTTTATCGGAAATGTGGAAACGTAGCTTTATTCAGCACCCCTGAAACCCCAATGTCTCAAGTTTAATTAATTTACTTCGCCGACTAACATTTCTACTTTCTACAGGGCGTTAAATTTGGGAAAATTTTTTATTTCCAATTAAAAATCAGGAATGCTTTGGAAATATCTGAAAATCGAGCAGACTATTCAAAACTGCCCAAAAATGCCGTATTAATAAAGAAAATTAATAAAGAACATCATTTTATCTTTTTAAAATAATGCCTAAATATGCCATATTTTAAGTATGATTTGTTCCATACGGTATATTAAAAAATGCTATTTTACGATTTTTTTATAGATTTATTTTATAGAAAATCTGAATTTTTTTTATAAAAAATGCTATTTTACGATTTTTTTTAGCTTTAATCAGCACTCCTTGATATCCAAACGTCCCAAGTTTTACCTCGCCTACTAACATTTCTATAGGACCTTATAGTTGGATTTTTTTTTTATTTTCAATTAAAAATCAGAAATGCTTTAGAACAGTTTGAAAATAGGATAAACTTAATTGAAACGTCCCAAAATGTCCCACTAATAAAGAAAACGGAAAATAAATACCATTCTACCCTTTTAAAATAATATTTAAATATTATGGCATATTCTTCACAGATCACAGAAAATATGCCATATTATTTAGGTATTTTATTAAAATTGTGTTCATTTTCTGTTTTCTTTATTAGTGGGACATTTTTAGGACCTTTAGTAAGTTTACCCTATTTTCAAATATTTCCAAAGAATTCCTGGTTTTTAAGGTTGCCAGATTTCCAAAAAAAATCCCTATTAGAATTTTTCAAAAAATTGCATCGAAAAAAATCATGGAACCCTGGAATATTCATAAAAATCGTGCAGTGCATTACAATTTTACAGGGGTGTTCAGGATCAAATCTGAACATCCTGTATGTGTCGAAAAAAATAGATTTTCAAATTAAAACCGTAGATAAGAATTATGTTAGAGTCATCAGAAAGGTTGTTATGAGAAAATAAAAACTTGACTAAAGTCCTGATCATCTTGATACAATACACAATAATTGAGTTTAATATTAGCAAAGCTTTATTTCAATTAAGTCTCAACAATTTTAATTTAAGTAGGTAAATATAATCTTGATTCAAGTCCTGATTATTTTGTTACAAGACATACCTACTTGGAATATAGCCACAGTCTTTCATTATGTTTTAAAATAAATTTCAAAATTCACTTTTACTTATATTTTAATAAATAATTTTTCCGATTTTTTTCGGAACAAGCTGCAAATGAGAAGTATGCAAGTTTTTGTTATAAGACTGTCAAAGAAATCTGTTTACATTGTTATTTAACAATTTACAGAGGGTTTATTGTAAACGGTACTTAGGCATATTATATATTTATGGATATGCAAACAGTAAGGCATCTTTTCTTCAGCAGTTTTATAACAAGAACTCTCATCTTTATCATTGGCAGCCTATTGAGAA
Organism: Pseudeuparius sepicola; assembly: GCA_963920635.1. Lineage (NCBI taxonomy): Eukaryota > Metazoa > Arthropoda > Insecta > Coleoptera > Anthribidae > Pseudeuparius > Pseudeuparius sepicola. The sequence continues at coordinate 9,646,974 of OY987300.1, read as the reverse complement.
ACGGGGAAAATAAATATTAATTTTAATATCCGGATCTTTAAATAATTATAATAGGTAGCTTCTTTAATTTTAGGGCGCTAGCCAACAAATCGAGTTTAGTTATTCAGTTAAATTAATTCAAAGTAATGATTTTATTTGAAGAGTACAGTGTGAAAATAAAATTTTTAAAGAAATATGTGTAGGTATACCCGCCGAATTTAAGATTTTTTCTGACCACAAAAATATATCGACATATAACTATATTTCAATTTTAGACCCTCCCTTAACCAGAGAACCCTTAGTATTTTGTTAGTTCATGTAAACATACGGGTTGTATGGAACCTCCATCGACAATTGGTCATAAATCCAAAACCTCTTAAACGGCCGATGGATGTTGAATTTTACCTTCATGATCTTTTTATCTAAACCTAGTATTCAGGGGGTGATAGGTATCATCTCCCGAATTTGCCCTTTTCCGCTCTTTGGCGCTGGAACGCTGCAAATAGGGTTCGTTCGTGGGGGCTATAGATTTTTTGCGCCCATCACGACCTCTCTCGCGCTTTTTATATCCAATAACCGGGAAAGCGGCCCCGGGCGAAGTGCGGGGATGCGATTTAAATTATTCATGTGTATAAATCATAAAGGAGATCCGAAATATGTTGGGAAATATGTTAAGAGGGTTAATTCGCACGCATGCCGAGGGGGATGCCTTATGGAATCGAATTTACGTGACTTTAAATTTGAAAGCCACGATCCCGCGGCGTGGGTATATTTTTCGCCGGGGGAAAGATTTAGGAATGCCTGGAATGATTTAGGAATGCCCCGAACACCTACAAGTGTATTTCTAATCATATATTTGTGAAGAACCGGGCGTGATTTACACACTGAGAAGCTTTTTGTGAAATGTTAAGTAGGTAGTTTACTCTTTAGGACCTTTAGGAGCTAATCCCATGATCCAAGTCAAAGTTAGCTATTCCAACCGCATGGCTGGATGCCCCGCACGCGTGACGCGTTTATTCCATGAGTTTGACGGTGCCCGTCGCAATATATGCATTAAAAATTCTCCTTTAACAATGCCGCTGAATATTTCAGTGTCGGGAATAATACATTTCCCGTTCTCTTTAAATATGACGGATTGCCACGGCTGGCTGCGAATTTCTTCCGAATAAAGTCCGGGTCTCTCCGCGAAAAACGGCGTAAAAACCCCTGGAAACTTTATGATGTATCGCCAACTTTATTGAAACACCAAACTGGGGGGTTATATACGGATCGAGACTTATTATTACAAATTTTTAAACATATACTCATGGAAAAAAGAAAATATTAATACCAGCGCCTATATACGCTATCAAAAACTTGGTAATATAGGTCACAGTGGAGGAAGAAGAAGTCTTTGACTTTTCCCAACTAGCACCAGAGCTGTCACAACTGAGACCACTACTAAATCCATGACTTTTGACTTTATCGTGTCCTTTTTCGGTATTGGGAACGTTGGAATTACCCGCGGAATGACTTTATAGTAATGAAAACTTATAGGTGGCAAATTACAGTAGCTCAAACTAGCATTAGTAAAATCCTACTTCAAAGTTACATTCACTCTCCAGTAATTTTTGTAGTAACAGCAACATTTCTGAAACTTTTAATATTTCTCTAAAGTCGCGGAACTTACCTATAAGTAAATAATACAGGGTCTCACCACGAACTGCATCGATCGATATCTCAAAAAGTAAACATAGAATTTTTTTAAGGTTGATAAATCTAGTTGGCCATGGTTGATTATACGATTGTCAGAGAATGAAGAAATGTCATTTAGTTTAAAATTATTGTAAACAATGCCGGCACGATTATTTAAATTTATTTATTATTGATGGAGAATGCAACAGAGTTATATTAAGAAATTGTAATACATTTGCTGATAATAAATAAATTTAAATAGTCTTTGTTTGTGTAATTTGACCGTGCCGGCATTGTTTACAATAATTTTAAAGTAAATGACATTTCTTCATTCTCTGACAATCGTATAATCAGCCATGGCCAACTAGATTTATCAAACTTAAAAAAACACGCCCCCTTGATGAAGAAGTGGAAAATTAGTTTCTTGTAAATAAATCGAAAATGATAACATTTAGGTATAGGGAACCAAACACAAACTTGCCCTAATTTTTTGTGCTGAATACGGCTACTACAAAAAAATGGGGGTTTCCATTTGAAAATTTCGAGTTTTTGGCATTTTTTGAATTAATATTTGAATAATTTTTGTGAGCACCCTGTACAAGATCGGAAACTTTCTTTCTGGTATTTCTCTGCACCAAGCCTTTGAATACAAAATGCCAAGAGTGCGTTACTAAATATGTAGCCGTTATGAAGAAACTGGAAATTAAGTACGGGTCTGCATCCGTCATTTTTTCTCTAAAATGGCAAATATCTCAAAAACGGTTGAATTTAGGTATAGGACATGAAACATGAAATGTACCTAGAATTTTCCGCAGAATCCAAAGATGCAATAAAATATAGGGTGTTCCATTTAAAATAACGAAGTTGTCATCGACTTCCGGTATAACCGGAAGTGCCGCCATTTTGAAAATATTTTAGATGAATAGTACTCATTGACATTGGTCAATCTATGTTTACTTTTTGAGATATCGATCGATGCAGTTCGTGGTGGGACACCCTGTATTGATAGTGTTTCTAGCGTACCTAGTTTTTATCTGTATAAAACCACTTCATGGTGAACAGCTACGAGAAAGTGCATATCACCTTCGAGTGTGACTTGTAAGTAAATTATACCAATTAGTTCCAAATATTCTGAACTTTTCGCCGTGGAGTGTGTTATGTTATGAGGTGCTTCAATAATGGCGCATGCTCCCAAAGATACGTGTTCTAAAGAAACGAAAATCTACCGTCATTCAACAACTGAAGGCTTTGAAAACCATCACTGCTAGCAGCTTGTCGTCAATAAACCAACATTTTACTGTTGTGAAGCAACCGATATTTTCTCCAGCAGAACTAGATAAAGTGTTGCTTCCATCTGCGGAACAATAAGCGACGAAGCAAAATATTAAGTCAGCAGAATGTTATTTTGAAACACGCGCCCACGTATGTAAAAGGAATAACGTACAGAATAATAAGTGCGAGGTTAAAGTTCCAGGCGGAACTACAAAGTAATAATGGGAACTTTGAATAGGCAGATGGTTACAAATATTACTTTAAAGTAGTTTTATAGTCCCGCTTGAAACTTTCTAGTTAGAATAACTTATGGTTATTTAGGCGTATCCCGCGTCTCCTAGCGTAAGGTTATAATAACTTTAAAGTTCCATATTTTAGTAAAAATGACTTTAAAGTTATTTTCCACAAATGCATCATCGTTTTATGGAAATTTTAGGCATTGTGCCATGTAATAATTATTGATACATACATATGTAAGTATCAAGTTAAAAACATTTTTTGTAATACCAAAACTATTCAAACTAAACGCAAGTGAAACATAAACACAAGTTGTTGCATGGCTAGAGCGTGATACGCGCGTGATCGGCTTGCTATTGGCTACCCGGCAATAAAATCTGACCCGGCGGGCGAGTGCAGCGAGTCGTTGATTCTTACAGAAGTGTATTGAGTCTTTCGCTGTTTATTAATTGTTGGAGCTACGAATTGTGTTAACAGTAGAAATTTGCAGGTAATTAAATCACTAGGTGTGCCATAAAAGTTTGTTTTTAAAGTTCTTAATACTGGGCATATTATTTTAATATTGTATATTATAAAATTCATATAGAGATCGTCCTTAATGCGGCCCTGCCTCGTATTAGCCCTCAGAATTGTTCACGTGCTTCCATCGTGTAAATGTTTACGCGCCACTTGCATTTAGTTTGAATAGAGTGTAGACAGCAATTTCAAAATTTTGAGTGGTATTTTGTCGACAATTTTTTCTTCAAAAAATGCAAATTTCGAAGGCGCTCTGGGGATATGAAGATATCATCATTATATTTAACAGTAAACTGACATTCGTTTTTACTTTTCTGCTCATACCTATACCAGAAACGCGACTTAAAACAATACGAAAATCTTGGTTTCCTCCAAGTGTTACATACTTTTTGTTTAAAATATAGTAATATAATCAGGAATGAAGGAGGGAAGTATGAAACGACTATCAATAATAAAGTGGTAAGACAAAGTAAGCAATGTAATGGCATCCGACAAAGAGTTTCGGCAAAGTTGCTGCTACCATTACCGACGTCGGCGCAACGTAACCATAACGTCACCAGAACATAGCAAGAGTAGTTAGAGAAACAGGGGCGTGCGGTGACATTTTAAGTAAGGGAAGCAATGTTTAAAAACTTACCTATTTGTAATGTAATTCGATTCTTCGATCACTTTTTGCGAATTCGTTAATGACGTCATCATAAAAACGTCGATGATCTAACATGTTTTGGAGAAGTATATTCTCAATAGACAACAGCGATATCTGTGAAAGTAATTCATTCATTTTTGTGGTTAAATTTTTCATAGGGGGTTTTGCTCTTCCGTTTGTAATTAATTGAAGCTTATCCGCAAAGTTTAATGTTGAAAATCCCTTTATTATTAAGGCATACACTACAAATTCACACACACTCTTCTTACTTAATAATTGTCCAACTTTAACATTTTCAACGTCATTCCCGACAGCCGAAGTTGACGGTATTTGCATGTCCACGTCCCTATTATTGTCTTCCATATCGCCCGAGATACGATGCGCGCTACGCACCGACGCAGATCAAAACCAACTAAACTATACAAAGAACCTACTGCAACGATAACTTCCACGCCTGCTTAAAACAGGCGTTCTCATTCGCGTCAGCCGCAGTGCGGTGGAGGTGGAAAGTTCAATAACCTCTCGACTATCGAACGCTACAGAAAAGCGGCCGGCATAGCTTACATTGTACTGTACTGTCGCTCGGTAGGATGGGCGCAGTCGGAGTCAACGCCGCATTTGCTATAGGCATAATATATTGTAGATTTGATATATTTATGATATATAAGATATTTTTTTAGCGTTTTTGATATACCTAGGTAACTAAACTAATTGCTTCCTGTTTAAAAATTCAAAAATTACATTTTATCATTTTACATTGTTTTGGTTTAGGGGAAGCACTGCTTCCCTTACTTCCATGGACTGCACGCCCCTGTACAGAAACCACAACGGGACGTTCCAGTCACCGGCAAATTATTCCTTACTTTGGTCATAGATAGGAACGTTCCTATTACGTTTTCCTGACTATTATAGTAGCCAAACACTTTAAAGTTAATATGCTAGTTGTTGCTACGTTCCGACGACTAATTGTGCTATAGTTGGGTTTACTGTTGCATATAGCCATAAGGCGTCCAGGTCCAGCCTTGAACGAAACTTTTATTTATGCGATATTGATATGGAACGTTAGTGTTAGCAAAGTTCCGAGATATTCCTATTGACATCACGACGGCATTTCCAGGCCCCTTATAGAGTTTTTATGGAAAAATAAACATGGAACGTCGTTTTATTTTATTACTTATGTCGGCAACTCTGGGCATATGCCGACACTATAGGCGCGATAAATATCCGTTCAAAGTCCGCGTCTTCATTGGTCGTCAGGAAACTTTTTCGACGAGCAACATCAGATAATGGCACGGTCGTTTCCAGAGTCGAACTATCAGGCAAATGCTGCTCCCGGTACTGAAAAAGTTTTTATCTATACGGTTATGTTTATGTCTTGTACTCGCTTCTAATAAACTAATGGAAACGGCGACGGGAATAAAACCGGCCCCCCCTTCTTCTGCAATAAAATTTTCCAAGGGGGATGACGCGGCGAAAAACAAGCGTTGTCGTGGAGACGCAGAAGTCCGGGGTATACGGGCCAGAAAAAAAGTGAATTTCCTTTTTTTCTGATTTTTTTTTATTTTTTACCAGACTTTTTCGATTTATACTAAAATTGAGCAACTCGTACGCCTGGCGTAAACAAGGGCACGTGCGTTGAAATATCCGCCATAGCCGCACGGAGGTACGACCTTTATTTAATTTTAGTCCTACAAGTGTGTACATCAAAATATTTCAGACAATTATTGGCTTAATTAAAATGGTTCAAAACATCGATAAAATTATTTGTGGCAGTGTCTAAATAGCTGAAAACAACAAGATAAAACCGTATAACTACACTTTTGCGATCGAGCACGTCCCTGTTGCCGAGTCGGGTGAAATTTTATAGCCTACCGACCCAATCGCGGATCGTCATTGAACACGTGGTTTTATTTACGCCAGGCGTACGGATTGCTCGATTTTACTATAGTGTCGTTGGAAACCACCATAAAACTCAAATATATAGTTGAGGTTATTAATAATATGGTTCAATCCATTCTTGAGTCACAAATTGCCATCAAGAGATCAATGAAAAAATTCGTCGAAAATCAGAAGATAAAAGTATAAATCCCAGATTCACCAAAATGTCATGTCACGTTAATTCTATCGGATTTTACATTCTACAGACTCACTGTATAGAGTTACAATGTATTTACGTACCAGGATGTCCGCGAGCATGGTATCTAACTTTGTGAGCCAATAATAATAATAATAATTCTCACCCTCACAATACTCCAAACTAAAATTTAGCCCGATTTAGATGGAATAATGGATATAACTTTTTTAAATACACCTTGTATGAAAAATATTTCAGACAAGAGTTTTTCAGTTGATCTATATCTGCATATTTTGGTGACCTTGATTTTTTGGGAGCCAGTGATTTCATTGCTATGGCAACCAACTTTGTTTTTTTAAATGGCACCATACACTTTTCTGTTCAAATTTGGAATCAGCTCCTTTTTGTGCATACGAACATGTAAGATTTCATTGTGGTTGTATAAGAAAATGTTTGAGAAAAAGTATAATTTCTGCAAGTACGCCAAAATTTAAATTCGAGAGCGTTGCCTAAAAAGTAGGCCACGCCTAATGGAAATTTTGACATTTTTGCATGTAATGATAACTTACCGACGACAGGTAAATCATGTTAAGCTTGCAAAATGTGTTTATTAATAAACAAATAGGCACAATAAATCAATGGTACCTAAATATTTCCTCTCCTCCAGAATGTAATTTAATAAATAATAATATAAATAATAAATAATAAAAATAAAAAAAATGATCCACAACCGGGATTTGAACCCAAGTGCTCTCGCACGCAAAGCTAGAATCATGTCCCTAGCCACAGACCTATATAGCTGCTATATAGGTCTGTGCCCTAGCCCATTGAGGTCAGATGAATGTTTTACTTAACTATCCGTATATAAATTTAATTACCATGCTTAAAAGTTAAAGTCCATTTGACAGCTGTCATTTAGGTTGAGCTTTTGGTTCTGAATAGGTATGTTTTTCTGTTAATAGATATTTAACGATCAATGTGTTAAAGTTATCGGGTTATCAGTTTTAGCTGCCACAATATTGGTTTAGCGTAACTAGGACGTAACTAAGAGAGTAGGATTTCAGCGAAAACACCACTAGTGGTATTATCGCTGAAGTCATTACCTGATTGGTTAATATTTCAAAAATTATGTCATTTCATTGTTTCATTTTGGCAGTCGTTGAATTCTCACTTTAATAAAATCGTCAATAGATAAATCAAACCGCCCAACATGGCAACGCCGCCGTTGCCGCCGCGTTCGTTATCTACTATTGATCTACATATCTCTAGCCTGTTTAGTAATAGTTAAAAAAAATAATATTATGGCTATACCTGCTTACTTTCCTAATTATTTTATTAGAAAAATCGCGGAGGTCCAATTTATGTACTATGGTCCAAATAATTACAGGACTAAATACACCTACTTTTTAAAAATAATTGTTGCGGATTGTGGAATCTAAAAACTCCTGACTCGTTTCGTCATCCCTCCTTTTGTGAGCCGCTCCTGCCGCGTTCCGCCGACTGGAAGTTGTAAATGAAGTTCCATAATCTGCCCATGCACTGCATAAACAAAATTCCGGCGCGTCCCCGCTCGGCAAACTCCCAACAAATTCAAATTTAGCCGTAACCGCGGCCCCCTCTTTCCACTTTTTAATTTCGGTACGAAAATAATTTTCCATTTTTGTATTCGGGTCACGGCTCCTTCCATAATTCGCATTTTTCCCGGTCCTCTGGCCAACTTCAGAACTTATTCCCTTCTATTCCTTTTTTTTCTACGTCGCTCGTGCCGGCGATGTTTGTTTTTCGCGGCGTCATCCCTTCTTGGAAAATTTTATTTGAAGTGGAAAGGACTTGTTTGTTTCAGTTTTTTTTATTAGCACGTTTTTAAAAAGGACTAAAGCTCAGAGAAATAACCAAAGGATAGAAGGTGCAACAACATCAAAATACACACGTTTGTGGCCAACCAACATCTAACGGAAATTTACCGAAGTAAACAAACAATACGCCTGTGTGTACAACGTCAAATATCAATTTGGCCACACACCACACACTTTCTGCCTCTCATTGTATAAAAAATCGGTCACTATGCTAACAAATAGTCTATAAATTAACAAAAAAATAATTAATTAACAATAATAATAATAATTCTCACCCTCACAATAATCCAAACTAGGAGTACCCCAGAAGCAACCACATGTTTGTGCGGGGGAGCGGGGCAATTACTATTATTTTGTCTTCGTTGCCATTTGCGGCTAGGGCTGACTTTTTTCCCGATAGAACTAGGATAGCATTCGCTCAAGTACTACGGAAAACCCTAGAAAACCGTAGTAATCCCAGTGAGTGTAGGACAATTAGTAAATCACACGGATAAAGCTATTTAGGAACAAAACCGTGAACCCACATTTGTCCAGCACTCTTGGCCATAGCGGTGTTTTTCTTTAAAGACATGTGCATGCGCCTGCCTCGAACCAAGGTCGATCGAAGGCAGAAAAACATGCAGTCTAAAATAAATCATCAGGATATTTTATATGTTTTAGTTTCTTCTAAATCATCAGGATTTTTTATTAGCTGAAACAATTAAGCCAAACTCAAAGTATTCTCTAGACTTTGATTAAGCAATGTACAGTGAGAAAAGAGTACCTACCTCCCTAAGTATTTTTTTAGAACACCATGTATTAGGTACATTTTTAAACACCAGGCTAAATTTTAAATAATTTTAAGAATGATGATCTATAATCTAAATTTAAGTGTTTTCAAAATATTTAGTCTAGTTTAATATTTAATAAATTTAATATTTAATAAAATGTTTTAATGTTATAATATATGTTATGTAACACCTTTTGTTAAAATGATATATCTATCATGCGAAACAAAATACATAGGTATATGTATTTTATGAATGAAAAAGTGAGTTTTATTAGTGTGATATTTTTATTAAATTAAAAAAAAATACAAAATATACTAGTTGAAAATTTGCCAAAGGTGCACTTGCAGCGAATGTGTAAAATATATTTACTGTTACTATTCTTATATAAAACAATGTAAAATAAAATTAATTAAATTAAGATACTTTCGAAAGATGCCAGGTCTGTGCTTTTTTCCCATATTATAAGGTATGCCCGCAAAGGTTTCATTTTCGAAAAAATATACATTAAAAGTGCAAGATTGTATGTTGCAAGGTCGAATATTTTCCAAACGGTTGAAACATGTATACATCATTGAAATTGTGACATAGAGCAGATTTAAAATATCTAAAAATATACAGGGTGTTCCATTAAAAATATATATTAGTTTGATTATTGGCACCACTTTTCCGAACACCCTGTATAAAACTAAATAAACGGTGAAAAAAGCTTGCGTTGGCTTCTACAACTTTTATCTGATACTTGATTTAAGCGAGTAGCCAGGTAAAATAGGAAAATCGCGATTTTCATTGTTTCCTAGAATTTTTATTGTTCTGTATTTTTCACCAAAATTTGCTACAAACCCATTTTGAGGGATGTCCAATACAGTGGCTTAGTCATAATTTTTTTAAAAATATGCCAAATATGATTTGTTCAATTTTGTCCCAAAGATATGTCTAAGAGCAAAGTTTTGGATGATCTAGCGTTAGAAAAGAAAACTCGATGAAAATGGGATGACATATAGGTACAAATTTTATGGGGGTGTTCGGGTTTGAAGTGGGTCACACTGTATTTTTAGAGATTTGAAAAAGTCAGGTTAGATACAATTTGTAGGACTCGCCTACATTCCTAATTATTTGGCCATGCCTCGTATAGGGTCCTCTAAATCAAGAACCACAAGATGAAACGAAGAAACAATCATCGTTTCTTTGATTTCTGTTAAGTACAATACAGGGTGTTAGTAAATAAGTGCGACAAACTTTAAGGGGTGATTCTACATGAAAAAATAATGACTATATAAACGTAGGTCCGCAAATGCTTTGTTTCCGATATACAGGGAGTCAAAGTTTTTTTAAAAAAATGATAATTTATTTATTGCGCTGAAACGGATTAAGATATTCAAATGAAATTTGGTGGGTTTTAAGAGGACTAGAAAGCGCATTTTTTGACACCCGATTAAAAATTTTATGTTAATCAGTGGCGTGCATAGGGGTAATGGCCTCGATATTTTTAAGAAAATAAATGATACGCCACTGAGATAATTTAAAATAAAAACTATTTTTAAAATCCTCGTTTAATTAGTGACAAAAAGCTCTCTTACCTTTTTTTCACAGGGGCCGCCATTTTTATGCAAAAAAATAAAATAAGTTAGGTGCGCATAGCTATAACAATAAATAAATTATCTTTTTTTTTTAACTTTGACTCCCTGTATATCGGAAACGAAGCATTTGCGGACCTACGTTTATATAGCAAACTCTCATTATTTTTTCATGTAGAATCACCCCTTAAAGTTTGTCGCACTTATTATATATATAGTATATAGATAGAAACTGCAGAAATTCCAGCTTCATTTTCGGTCGTCGTCCAATCCGGTCGTTGTTTAAAACAGCGGAAAACTATCCGGAACCCCTGCCGCGGCGGCGAACTCCATTATCCCGCCTTGATTTTTCTATAAGTCGGGGCAAATTGAAAAAGGAATCTACGGCAACGGCAACATTCAATTTGGCCGGCTGTAAACTCGCTTAATTATACTTTTTCCGTTGCGAATTCGGCCCGGGAATTAAGAGGGAACGGATTAAGGACAAGGGGATTAATTTTAATTTAAATTGCACTGACACGGTTTTAATGAGACACATAACACGGAACGAACCAATTTGGAAATTGCCCCCCATTTTTGCGCTCAGAGCGAGATGAAAATTACCGAAAATGGAGAGGACATGGAAAGTTGCAAAAAGTTTATTATTTAATGGAAGAGAGCCAGTGGCGCAGATAAACTTTCCGCAATGCTCTATTCGGATTCCAAAAAGCGAAAGGAAACTAGAAGTTGTGTGTCCCTTTATTTTAACAGTTTTTCATGGATTAAGGTTTTTATTTCGTTATTGTTTTTCGTAGCCTTTGTATGCAGTTTTCTATGCTCAATCTTGTGTGCTTTATCTACTTTTGTACCAGAAAGTAGAAGATATATTCTTTTACTTCTTTTAAGTATTTTCTTCTTTTCCGTTCATAGTGTTCTCTTTTTGTAATGAAACAAAGGAACTCCTTATAAATACATAAGAGCATTACCCTAAAACCGGCGTTATCAACATAAAGCCAAAGGAAAATACTAAACTTTAGCAGTATATAACTTTTTAATGTTATTATGGGCTCGTAGTTTGCGTAGTACCTATTAGGTAGTTTTAAAGATATCAACACACCGCATTATATTTTTCCTAGATATAGGTATAGATCATAGCGTAAATGTTTTATTACCATTCTAACTCGACATTAATGTTATTTCATAATATATAAATAATGTAATACAAAGGCTTAACTCAGTTTTTTTTCTCACGTTCTAGATATACCCATTCTACGAAATAAAGGAATAACATCAAGAACTTTATGTTAAGAGTTTGTATGCCCTCGTACCGAATTTTATCCTGCTATTAGACACTTCAAAAGTTTCCGGAGCAAACTTCTTAGAACTTTATTCATTAAGTGTTTCGCGATTCTTGCATTAAAAAGGAATGAATACGTAACAGCATGTGCCGGGAATTTTATTACAGAAGAAAAATCAGTTTTTGTTAGTTATTTTGACTTTTTATATTTTATACAAGGCACAGAAAGATCTTTATAGGGGTGGTTTTATCCACCTTATCTGACATATAGACCGTCAGACAGTGACAGATTTTCCTTACTGATTTTCTCATTTATGCCTTGGAGAGGGTTGAAAGGTAATTAAATAGTAATTTTAAGTTTGGCCTCCGGGGAAAACATATTATGGAAAATTCGATTTTTCAAAACAAAAAAGGTACTAATTCTCACTTATGCCATGTATACTATTCCGACCTCGAAAACCCAAAGGCATAAGTGGAGCCTGTGGAAAAAGGGTTGAATTAAGGGCTGGCAGATCACACAAAAAACCCTTAATTCAACCCTTTTTCCACACGCTACACTTATGCATTTGGGTTTTCGAGGTCGGAATAGTATAAGAAATCATACGGTGAACATGGCATAACTGAGAATTAGTACCTTTTTTTATGTTTTGAAAAATCAAATTTTCCATATGTTTTCCCCGGGGGTCAAACTTAAAATTACTATTTTCCGACTTACCTTTCAACCCTCTCCAAGGCATAAATGAGAAAATCAGTAAGAAAAATCTGTCACTGTCTGACGGTGTATTAGGAAAATTCCTAAATACCTAACATTAAAAGAACGAAACTTTGAACGTCCAACAACTTTTTCTGAGCTTTCGGAGAATAAATCTTCCTCCTTTCTCAAAGATATTGACTATGTTCATCTCGTGACAATTCGATCAGATTGAAATGGATCCGATTGAGTTATGTCAAATATTTTATAATTCTACGTTTACATCATCAGTATTGAATCCTACGGTTTTCAATCCTCTCCATAGGGATATTATACTTATTCCACAGTAGGTTGGTGCACATTCTGGAAATAGCGGCTTGACTTGAAATTTTAAATATGATTGAATTTCAATCTATAGGATTTACGCCGTCTCTTTGAGTCCGCTCCAGTGAATTCAAACCTCCTCTCAATCGGATCGAACGCGTCGAGATAAACGTAGTCATTGTCAAGTCAAAATGAAATGACAGAATGATAAATGCCAAGTCAAAGTGTCAAGACAACATCTCTGAGATGTATGGTATCGTTATCTATACTAACTTCTCTTTGAATAACTGGTAATAGTATTTTACTGAATTCCTCTGAACATTTAGCAACACAATTATTGTCCGTATTTTCTAGAATAAATGCCTATTCCTTAATTTTTCGCCTATTTCCTACTTCTTCTTTGTATCCCACAAAGTTCTATGATTATTATTAAAAGAATGTTCACATATTTTTAACTTTGAAATCTGATTTTGCCTGATATAATGTTTATGTCCTTTTAAACGAAGGCTAAAGGCCTACAAGTCTCCCCAACATAGAACTTTTCACATTCACCATGAATTTTATATAAATGCGATTTTTTGAATTTGTACCTCAACTTTTTGTACCTCATTAAATGGTTTCGTTTGAACTAGCATCGACCTTATTGTATTTTTGGTTTTAAATAGTGTTTTGACTTTAAAAATATTGTCTATGCATTTTAACTTATCTTATGGTCCAGGAATATAAGGAATAGTTAAATGTACTGGTCGGTCCTCCAGATTTAAGTCTCTAGTTCAATTAGCAACTTTCAATTACTCCTTTTTAACGCTAATATTATGATGATTGGAATCAAAATGGAGATATAAACAAACTAGTAAAGTTTCTAAATTAATTGGTATACAGAATACGAATTTTTCTTTCTAAATAAACTAACCTACAAAAAGTTCTGTAAAAAGTGAATAGATGTTTTGGATTTGTACCCTTAGGGTGCATAGTGTGCAAAAAGTAATTTTACGTAAAGGCTCATTCAACTTGGTGGTAACGTGTCCCAATATATTCAACCTTTTTTTAATCAAAGCTAAATTTTTTGTCCCTTTTAAGGCTGGAATAACTTTGCAGGGGAGGCTTAAATCGAAAAAAAAATTACATGAAAATCTTCCCTTAAAACCACGTGTAGAAAAAAAACAAAATCCAAAAATAAGAAAAATAATCGAATGGCTTATTGGAAAACCTATTTTCGCTTGCACTCTTTTCGTTGTTGTCTATCACCCTTTAAGAATGTAGCTTGATTTTCTTGACGTTCCGCTTTTGCCCCCCCCCCCCCCCAAGAAAAATCACCCCTTCCATAAACCCTGAATCTGGAAGAAAGATCGGCGCGTATACGACTAAAACCTCCCCAGAGGGCGGCGGAGGAGAGAAATTAAATGGGGCGAACGGGAATCCACGGCAATATCTCCGAAACGGGGAGAAGGTCTAATAAGCAATTATAAGCAATTTTGCGCGACCTGGGAGAAACCAAGCGAGAGATCTTGTTATAGGGTTTCTTTCGGTATAGGAGGGGTTTTGCCACGGGACATTACCCGGATTGTTTTTTATTAAAAAGTTGCGAAACGGGTGACGATCAATACTTAAGTAGTCCCAATAAGAACTCCCTATATGGATCAAGTTTGAACAAATTTCTAAAATTACATATTAACCAACTTCTTCAAATAACCAGAGGCCCAGGTAGCCGCAATATTAAGGAAATATAAATAATCCCACAAAAACCATTAGAACGAGATTAAGTATAGCAGGAAGGGAAATGTATATTTACTTAATTATTAGGATTGCTAATAGAAAGGCAAGAAAAAGAGATTTTTGAATTATTTTCCTTATCATCCTACATGAACCAAATATTAGTTTTAGTTTTTTTTGGTTGCAATATTAGTTCGCCGAATAAGTATTATTTTAAGTTTCAAATTCATATACATATGCAATTATTGTACCTACCATATATTAGTTTAAGTGTTACGTTTTTTTTGTGCAATATTACTTTACCGAAAATGTATTATTTTCAGTTTTATATTTGCCATTATTTAGGAAATATTAAATATTAGTTTAAGTATGAAGTAGGATACACTATTTTTCCCGTAAGCTCACTTTACATGCACACCAACAGGTCCGAAAGCGAAAGTAATGTTCGAGGTGCCCTGTTGCTGGGTACAAAAAGTGGTTGCTAGGTACAAAAAGTATATTGCCTAGCAATGATGCAACTATTAAGCAGCAAGGACCTTAAAACCATTAATGAAATATATGTAGCAACTTGAAATTGACGTCAAATTAAATATGTTTCACATCGATTTGTTTTATAAACTGGTTTTGATCAAAAATAATACCTACGAATTATGCCAAAGAAAAATTACGAATATGGATGTATTTTTCAGCGTCAAATAAAGTGGCTAATAACAAATTAAAGCAGCAGTGGACGTAGCGCTAGGTTAAAAGCGTCCGGATAGTAGTAAGCACGCAAAATAAAATGTACTATACAGTGTGGTCATTTAAGTGTGCAACATACATATGGGACTTTTTTTATTAATTGCACAATCAAAGTACAGATATTGTTAATGCATGTTCAATAATCATATTAGGTGCACTTAGAATGGCAGCCAGTTAAACAGCATACAGGGTAGGTCAAAAAATATAAAAATTGCACAAGAGTAAAGTATCCTTATTTCAAAAAATTCAGCAAAGGATTATTAAGAAAAGTTGTTTAGAATTAAAAGCTACGCCTAAATACCAAAACATTTCCACTGTTTCTTAATAAACATTTAAAATAAAAATTTTCCACCTTAAATGAGACATTTTTAATATACGCATTTTCATTACTAATGTTTTACCTTGTTTAGAAGAATTTTTTCGAAATTTTGAAGTTTTGATAATATCGTTGCAACAAACATGAAATTAAAAATCTAAGTTAATTTTACAAATATATGCTTGAATTTGAACAAAGTTATGCGAAATTGATATAATTTTGATTTATTTATGAAACTGTTTAGGGTGAATATTGAAACAAATTTTTTTTTAGGAAATTATTGTTTTTCAAAAAAATATATCTTTTTCTTATGAGGCCGTATTTTGGTATTTAGGCGTAACTTTTAATTTTAAACAACTTTTCTTAATAACATTTTGCCGAATTTTCTGAAATAAGGGTACTTTACTCTTGTACAATTTTTATATTTTTTTACCTACCCTGTATGCTGTTTGACTTGCAACCATTCTAAGTGCGCCTAATATTATTATTGAATATGCACCAACTTTCAGGAATATTTGTATTTTCGATGTGCACTTAAAGACCACACTGTATAAGTTAGTCTTATCACAGAATAAAATAGCTTCACAACAGAAGCGTCCATAAAGACATGTGTCAAAAGGATGCTCGCTTTGACGCGAAATATCTTCTAAAGCGATAAACATTGTGCATTGTATTTGAGTATTAGGACCAAATTTATGTATAATGTATTGGTTATTTTTCTGTAAATTGAGGCTCGCTTATTTTTGACACGTCTTTATGGACGCTTCTGTTGTGAAACTATTTATTCTGTGGTCTTATGCATTATCTGTTAAGCAAGCAAGTAAATTTAAGCCACCCTTATAAATAGTATTAAGTAATAAAGACATATTAAAGTGAAATTGGAATTGGACAGTAAACCTTAGGTCACTGGTTCGAGTCCCACACAAAACTGTTTTTTTTTATTTTTTTATTTTCGCTGCATTCTACTTCTTACAGTTATTACTGATTTTAATTTTTAGTAATTGAGCAATGGTTATTTTGAATATTATTACTCACAATCTACTCTAGTCCTTTACTCATTGCCTATAACTAATAGGAACTTGCCGGAAGCAGCAAAAATATAACATTGCACGATGGGTAAGCTCTTTTTTGGCCTCGGAAGTTTTTGAAGGACCGAGGCAACGCGGCCGTTGCTTACCTTAGTTCACAATTTGAACAACTAATTAGGTCTTCTTTTTTACGAAGCGATTCCGTTTGAATGCACCAATATTTTCCGATTATCCCAATTTTTCCAACCGCCCGGCTCGAAATAAACCGGTCGTATTTTTCCGTTTGAGGCCGTCGCCTCGTCCTTTTTCTCTCGCCGCAGTTCGCCTGCTTTATGTGTTTGCCGTTTTGGCAACGCCAAATGCAAATGCACAATGCCGAGGCCATTACCGCAGACACATTACATAGTTGGCGGCAGTCAAACGCTATGGGTGGAGGCCCATTTGAATGTACAGAGGGCGGAGAGGAAATGAGCCACAAAGACGATCAAAGATACCCTCGTCCTAGGGCAGCGTATAACAGGTTCGGGGTAATGGGGTCGTGGCCTCCGGGTTACTAACGAATTGGTTGTGATATACGAGGTATTGAGGTATTTCGATTGCATATGTCCCAAAAAAATTACCATGTCTTCATTTGCACATCATAGCTCCATTCAAGAAAACGCGAGGGAGAGTGAGTAACCTGTATGTAAGTGGACATAGGACACATGGTGTCAATGTAACTCTAATTCCCTTAGAATTTTGCAACATTCATGCACAGTAAAAAAAATCGATGTAAATCATGTTCGTGTAAGTGGTGAAATAAATTTGGTGAAAATTTGACACGAAAATTGGTGGATTCCAAATATCTTAACCAAACCTCATTTGGTAAAATTCACACTACAAACAAATTCGTTATTTTTAACACTTAGGGGTGTAATTTTTTTTATATTTCTAACACGGCATCTTGTTTGTTCACACCACGCGGTGTTCCTTAACACCATTCGGTATTCGGTGTCCTTTAGCACTAAGCGTCGTGTCAAATTGAACGTATTAACACAAGTTCGTGTTAGGTAGATGAGAGGGGGAAGTTATTTCACCAGTTATGGGTGTAAAATCTTAGGCAATGGAAGCCATGGCATCAGTTGTTTGTCGAACGTGTTGCGCGATGGAGCTTATCAGTTTGTGTGACGTGTGACCCGACCGCGTGGCGCGTATAATAGTTATAAAAGTGATTCTACCAACCGCTAGTGCAAAAATGGTGTTGTTATGTAAAGTAAAATTTCATAGTGAGTCAGAAGGATTAAACCGACAGGCGAATATGCAGATGTGACGACGAAAAGTACTGTGTGATAGCCGAGGTGATAGGCCCTAACCTATACTCATCGACTGTGTTGATATGAGTTTGTTTCAGAAACCAGTCGCGAATCTGATTGACTGATTTTAAATTATCTGACTGTTCTGATTGTTTTGATTCCTGTTGATTGGCTCCGACTTAGTTCGGACCTGCTTGTGCTTGTGAGAGCAGGCCTACCTAACTAAATCGCTGTGTCGCAACGTGTGAAGTTTCTTTTTGTCTCACATGTACGGACAATTCTGTAAGGCAACAGTTACTTAAGTATATTGTATGAGAATTTGTACGAAATAGTTTGGTCGCATCAAAATGCACGAATTTGAAAGAAAATGCTCTTTTGCAGTATAAAGTATAAATAACCTCCTAACATAAAGCATTTCTTGTGATTATGGTTAGGTATACACTTTTCTTACGAATTCGTACAATATTATATTACATAACTTTTTTATAACCAAATAATGTTTGGCTGTGAAAGAAAATGTTGATATTTTTGTACCTATTTGTAAGGAATCGTTCATATATTTTGGAACTGAAATAAAGTATTTTTTTACTTATTACCGTTTATTATTTCTTAGAAATAATTTAAATTGGATGGCCAAGCACATATTATGCCTGGATCATACAGCTTCTTTATCTTTTAGTTTAATTTTATTTTTACAAGTAACACATTTCCTTAATTTGTACTTATCTTATTATATTATATTGAAAAGGGGAATACCAAATAAATTAAATGACACCATTTTGACCGAATTGTGTGTAAAAGTTACACAACACGGTGTTAATCTTACACAACGCTGTGTTAAATATTCACACCAGCATAGTTCTTATTGACACCAGAACATGTGGTGAAATTGACCGAAAAAGAAGGAGTAAAATTTACCAGATATGATGTGGACTTATACAGACTACTTCTTTTCGAGTCAAATTTAACACCGGATTTTACTGTGTGAAGGAAAGTTGCTCAGAATCAAAAATGATTGTATATCAAAATTTTCTCTCTTTACCCTAGAATTATTAAAATAAATATCAATACATACAGAAAAATTTATTTATAAGAAATTTAACTTTACCTAAATGATTTCAATCATCCTGCATTTTTTAAATTAGCCATACAAGTACAAAAAATTATTTGTTTCAGGTAAGAAATGATGTGATGGCCTTTGCAAGTGTTAACTAATATTAATGGTTTCGTCAGTAGAGGTAAGGTATCCTCTAATATTAACCATTGTATAACCTTTAATCTTATTCTACGTGAAGCGTCTGCGATGGTTGAAACGCATAAATCTATCCCGAAACTAATGTCCCAAGAAATTTAAAAGCGTTTTTGCGCAATCTGGTCTTGAAACAGACATCCAGCCGTATGGCGGCACGGCGCTTGTTGGACACCATCCAAGCTCTCCCCGAACAGATGTGCTTTTTGTTTCACAAAAACCCCTGGTAAATTATGAGATGGGCTATTTCCTCAAACGAGACGATAATTACTTGAAGCTTGGAGCTATTATGAGTTTCCACCACTTCTTGAATATATAAACTTAACAATTGCCAATTGCCATGTTGTTAATATAGCTAGCACCAACTAGTTTTTAAAGTAAAGATAAATTTTTAGTATTGAAAATACTTCGGGGTGCATTTATACAGGGTGAGTCACATCTAAAGGCAGAGCCGAAAACACAAGGTAGAACTCGCTAAAATAAGCACATATGCTTAATAAACATTAGCCCAAAAAAAGCTTGGTTCTCCATATACAGCGTGTTGAAAATTTTCCAAAAATAACATATTTTTTTAATTTCTTTCGATCCCATTTAGGAATTCCAACCAAATTTGGTACACACTATACACTGGACGGTTGACATTTTGTGGAATAATTTGACCCCGTTCCGATCACCAGCGGCGTAGGTACAAATAGTTACTGTAAATAATTGTAGAAAAAAATTAGGTCGGCCCTGTGCAAAACCAAAAATTTTGCCTTTGGAACAAAAAGTGCCTCTTGGTATTTTTTTATTTCTGGTACAGTTTCTTCGTAATTTCGGATTTTTTAAACTAGTGTCAAGGTGATTATGCTGGCATTTAAAATAAAATTATTTGTATCTACGCCGCTGCTCATCTGAACAGGGCCAAATTATTGCACAAAATGACAACCTATAATATGTATAAAATAATTCCTAAACGGGCTAGAAAAAAAATAAAAAATATTTGGAAAAGTTTCAACACTGGAGAACCAAGCGTTTTTGAGCTAATGTTTAATAAGCATAATATGTGCTTATTTTAGCGAATTCTACCTTGTGTTTTCGGCTCTGCCTTTAGATGTGACTCACCCTGTATAGGAACTGTCTTCGCTAAATCGAACAGACATACGACATGTCCCGGTTCTTCGAGTCTGCCGAGTTTTGTTTAGGTTACAAGGAATAAATAAACAGATTATGCTTAGGTGACGATATGTATGTATATGTCGGCGGTGTCGCCAAGTTATATAGTTTTAAGATAGCCGGGTTCTCGATATTGATGTTTTAAAACCTTGGCTCCTGGGTGTCTTGTCACAGACTCATCTGTGGCTCGGTGTTTTTTGTTTCAAATCCAAAATAATAAATCTCCTTTTCATCGTGTGTTTATATGTTTTCTATTCACAAATCAAAGTGACATCCCAATTAGTGATGTATAAAATAAAATACGTACCTAAGTGTTATTGAATAATAATATGTATTATTATACTACTTATTAATAAAAATTGATTCATTCCGAAAAATAAAAATTAAAACGTTTAGGTGCATTTGATTCTTCATGATTAAAAATTTAAAAATTAAAAATCAC
The DNA here is from genome assembly GCA_963920635.1 of Pseudeuparius sepicola. Taxonomy (NCBI): domain Eukaryota; kingdom Metazoa; phylum Arthropoda; class Insecta; order Coleoptera; family Anthribidae; genus Pseudeuparius; species Pseudeuparius sepicola. Next base: position 9,626,149 of record OY987300.1, on the reverse strand, counting down.
CTATAAAATTTTTTGAAATGTATTAATAAAAAGAAACGTTTTGACGAACAACCATTTAATGGAAAAAAAATTTAAACAACAGGAATAACAATATAATTTGCACTGAAGAGTAATTTTAGAAATTGTTGAAATTGATCACCGTTTTATTATTTTACTTTATTGTTATTCCTGTTTATTTTTTATTTTTTATTCTTTTTCCATTAAATGGTTATTATTCAAGTTTGACGTTTAATTTCATAGCCAACTTTTGAATTTTCAAAGATTTTAAATATCACATCTGCAATACTTACGTGTTTTCAGTTATTCGCGTTTTTGGCGAAAGCGATAAAGGTTTTCGAAAAATAACAAGTAGAGTAAAAAAAGTTTCAGAATTAAATTTTTCATAACACATAGTAACAATTTTGTAAGTCTGCCAACGGACAAAAAATTTCTGTCACATTCTTAGGGTGCATCACTCTGTATCAACCCTATAAAATGGTACAATTGAACTATGTTTTCTGACTATTAATGCCCTTGGTACACCCACAACGTGTACCAAATTTGATTTTTCCAAGTTCAAAAATAACTGATATATTGTTTTTTTTTTCTTTCAAAGCCCAATTTCGAGGCCTATAACTTCTCAGGGATGAAACTTAGTATAGAGGTAAGTTGCGTTAAATCGCCTTATTTTGGGCTCCCCTGTATGCTCCTGCTCTGTGTCGGTTCTTATGCGGAACACCCTGTATAGTTTGGCAGCTTTGGAAGCCAAACATAGAGTATCATTACTGCTTTCAACAAGTAACCATTGGTGGAACAAAAATTCATCTGCTTCATTTAATGCTTTTATTAAACGCCTATGAGAATTGACATAAAATCTTTGGCCACGGATGAGAATTCCATGATCCGTTTTCGTCAAAATAAGGATGTTCTTATTAATTCCAAGAAGAAGTATTTAACAGCGGCCAAAATTTTAATCGACGAACTTGTTCCGGCAGTGCGTTTGGTGTAAAAGTTTATAACTCAAATCAGTCAAACAGTGAAGTGAATTTTCCGATGGCACAAATATTGGACGATAAATACATTAGAAGTTTCCAATGGAGAGGATTTGGTTCCTACAACTGTCATGCACGCGTTAGTTAATGTTATCGTCAGTTACTGGTTTTAAAATCACTAAAAGCCGCATTTCTTTGGACACCGAGACAAACTACTTGATTCATCGACCATTTAAACGTTTAAAAAGTAAAAAAGCAGTACCTTTTTACTTATTGTTCAGGAAAAAAAACATATTATTCGACGGAAACATCTTTTGATATTTCAAATTTGGATGGCATATCCGAGAATGACGAGGAACAAGCTTTAGGTAAAAAAATTAAGATTGTTAATTTCATGTCACATTTTTTGTATATACAGCGTGTACAAAAAAGTTCTACACAAATGAAGACCTTTTTATTAGGTATGCTTTTGATAAAAAAAATGTCACTTCATAAAATGCCCTGATTGGTACTTACACAAATAAGATTATATGCAACAAAAAAGTTTAATATGTTAATATTAATTATTAATATTCAAATAATTACTAACAGAAATAACTTATAGGTAATTTTTTGTTCGGATTAACAATTTTCCAGGGAACTCAAGTAAAAAATAAAAAATTGTGGACTTGTCCACATTTTACACAACTTTTTGAAAAGTTTACTCAGGTACTATTTATGCTCCCCATGAAATAATAAATTTTTTCTTCGTTAATCTTACTTTTTTTACCAATCAGAGCTTTTTATGAAAATACAATTTTTTTTTTCATAAAAGGCATAATAAATAAAGTGTCTCTTTTTTGTGACTATATAATGTTAATGAATTCTCCTAATTGAGTTTAAGTACAAAATATTTAAGAGCCTATTCTTAAACTGGTTTTTCCAAAAATTTTCATCTTCTTAGGCATTAGGTATATTAAAAGATGTTTTTATAAAATTAGCACAAAACTCGGAAATAGGCTTTAATGTGAATTTCCATGAATTCTTTAAATTTGCCATGTACTTACTCTTTTCTTTACATTTAGGGTATTTAACTTTTGAAATTACTCATTTTAGTCGGCATCTTATTGTTAAAGTAGAAATTTCTTGGTGGCACAAGTTTTTTTTATTGGCATTTGTATACCTATCTACATTGTGAGTCAAATTAAAGTAGCACCTTTTTGGGAATATGAATATATATTTTTTATTTCTTAACCACTTTTAGTGATTTGACCTTCAATATACTGGGTGAGTAATCATATTTTGTACTCCACCTTTTCGAACAAAAATGTTGGTACCTACCTAAAGTTAAGTTTCTTCTGAATCATCAGGATTTTTTATTAGCTGAAACAATTAAGCAATGCACAGTGGGAAGAGAGTAGTAGAATGAAAGTATTTTTACACCATGTACCTATTATGTATATAATTACATTTTTAAACTCCACGGTAATTTTAAATAATTTTATGAATGATGATCTATATCTAAATTTAACTGTTTTCGAAATATTGTAGTAGTTAGTTTTTATTAGATGAAATATGATAACATGAATGTGTTTAATCAAATTTTATAGTTTACGTTTTAATGTTTAATAAAATGTTTTAATGTTATAATATGTTATGTAATACCTTTTGGTAAAACGATATACGTATCATGCTAAGCAAAATATATAAACCTATTTTATGAATGAAAAAATGAGGTTTATTGGTATGATACTTTTATTAAAATAAAAAAATACACAATTTACGTGTCTTTATAGTTGAAAATTGCCATAGCTACACTTGCAGGGAATGTGTAAAATTTATTTACCCTTACTATTCTTATAAAAATCAATATAAAATAAAATTATTTGTAAGATTTTTAATACCTGTAATTATAAATAATAAATGATGTTTATAGATCATGTAAAGGATATCAATTGAAAAAAATGCACTCCAGCCGGGACTCGAACCCGGGACTCCTACTGTGGCCGTAGGCACTTAACGCCACTAAACATCATTTAAAATTATTTGTATCTGGTAATTTCAATACCCTTAAGATACTCCCGTAAGATTCGAGGTCTGTAAATTTTTTACTAATGAATGAAAATAAGGTGCCGTCTTTCTCATGCAAATTAACATGTGCTGAAAGTATCTTCAACTTCTTCAGATTCTTGGTGACCCCTCACTCACTCCCAACGCGTGTGTAAACACAACTATTTATAAACAACCCGTTCCTAGCCGGCAGGAGGCTAGCAAAAAATGTGAAAACAGCGAATCAACGATTCCCATGCGTTACCTCGGTGTTTTTTTTTTATCCACAAGCACGTCTCCGGGCACCCCCATCATCTCGAAATGCACCCAGCGTTAGCGGAAAGGAGAACCTCCCGGCGGGGTTGAAAGCCAAAACGGCTGCCGGAACAAAACGAGGCTGGCGCAGCTACCGGCTACATAAGTCACGCCCGCACACATGCGATTTTTACGGCTTCGCTATTTTCGGAGGCGCAGCCAGCGGCCTGGCGGGCGAGCCGGCGCTCCGGCAATAATATGACGCGTAACATCGCCGTTGCTGTTGTTGTTTTTGCAGTTAAAATGTGCATTAGGGCTTTGGGATCGTGGCCCAGTTTCGACCCGGGAACGGGGAAAGGCGCAGTGGCGTAACAAGTCAGGATAAAGATACAAAGTTGAAATGATACATTGTAATCTACGTAGAGTCGGTATATATTGGAATTGACTTGCGTTGCCTTTGCCTATTAGGTAATAATAGAGGAAAGTCGCCTAATTTCGGATGGTTTCCTAATTTCGGATAGTGGTTTATCTAAGAAGCCATCTGTTGTTTTAAATTGAAACCTCACCCTATACAATGCAAAAAGTCAAATTAAGCCCACTATGCAATATTGTGGTGGTACAATCTCTCTTCATTAGATGGCAGCTCCAAACGTCTAAATTGCATGGCGGAGTTTTATGTTCAGTCGCGTTTTGAGCTGTGTCTATCTTTGAAATAATCGTTCCAGAATTTTTTGTTTGCGTCCTAGGTAAGTTAATATATTAATTAAGCCGGTATTCTAGTCACAATTAAACAGATTTCAAAAATAACAGTACTGCATTACTCTAACCTAAAAAGAGAAAAGGTGCCTAATTTCGGATAGTCTGAAGTTCCTAATTTCGGATACCAGAAACCCAAAATTCTGGCTTAATAAAATATGCTGGTTGCGAGTAAATTGTTTATTTTCAGAAAAAGTGACAGATCCATTGAAACTGGCTATTATAATGAGGTCAGAGGAAAACAAATGGGATACCTACCTATCCTATTGTCTCCAATTTTGTTTCGTCCCGAAACATTGGAAATTACCTCAAACAAGCTAATAAAGAAGCCAGAAAAAACGTATGTGTGCGCCTTTTGTTTAAATATATAGTTTTTACACTTGTAGAAATTAGTCTCTTAATTTCGGATACAGTGTCCGAAATTAGGAACCTTTTTTCAGTCGCACCAAAATGGACCGAATTCATGTAGTAAAATTCTTTTGACAATAAATTTTGTTTCATTATAACACGTTGTATATGCTTATATGAAAAAATAAATAAAAAACACTTCTGTATAATAAATACTTAGTAAATTTAAAGTAGTATCCGAAATTCGGCGACTTTCCCTTAATTAACATTAATAAATAAACGAAATAGTTTTTGATTTATAACATTTTAAAAACCTACATTAATTTACAAAGAAGTAGTTCAATCAATCCATTGATTTTGAACCGACATAATATGACTTTTCTTATGACATTTTTCCATTAGACGCCTCTATTTGAAAATACAGTTTGTTAAAAAGTTAAATTTAAGAAAGTGAATCTTGTTAATAGCTCCTTTGTTTTTTAGAACATTTATTTGAAATTTGGCACGGAATTTTTTGTGTGATTTTAATAAAAAAAAAAGAAACAGAACAAAATGGGGGTGATATACCTGTCGCCCCTCCCCCCGCGTACCCCTACTGTATAAATGAATCATTGCCATACTTATTTGGCTCTATTTATTGGATATATATTTTTTTATTTTAGGCTTGGCCCTTTTTACAAAAATTTCGAGCTCACAGTTGGACTTTTCTATAAACAATCGCGAAAATTGCCTATAAGCTAAATTAAGAAACAATAAAAAAACGCGGAAAATAAACGCCGAATCTAAAAAATGAACCATTAAGCCATAGGCGTACACGGAAAAAAGTTGGCTAAGTTTTTTTTTACTAAAATTACACAAAAAATTTGTTTTCTTCAAATCGGCAGTGAAGTGTCCCAAAATCGTCATTAAAAGCTCAGAAATCGGCACTGAAGTAGCCCATTATTGTACGATTTTTTCAATAAGTAGGCCTTGGCGAGATGTAAACATCAAACATTAGACGCGGAGTCATCGCCCGTCAAAAGTGACCAAATATTCAAAACCCAGCCAATAAAGACCCATTTAACTTTTCGTACACATTGCGAAATTGTTACATATAGCAGCGCATTCTTTCAGTATACATATTTTAGTAGGTTTGAATATCAATAGATTTGTTATGGAGGCGGCACAACAAGCAGCACTTTGGTTTTTCTGTTCGAAGGCGCCCTGTCTCGTCATACTTGACCTAGGTAGAGCGATCGTCAAAGTCAAGCAACGCCGCGCGTAGTCGGTTCATAAACGGGTGATCCCTTATGATTATTTTTTCGCTTAAAAAAACATTTTTTTTCCGATTTCAAATATATATATATATATATATAATATGTACCTTGTCATTTTTATGTCTCCTGTGGTTTATTTGCCTCGTTATAAAAAGTTGAACTTCAGTGCCTTGGCACATAAATAACTATTTTATAACAAATATGTGCCACATTTCAACTATAATATCTCAAAAACATTGAAGTAGGGCAATCTAATTGAAAAATGGCATAAAAAAGTAACATTATTTTAATGTTTCTATTATATTTTTATTTAGTTAATGTGACCAATGGATTGAGCTACTTTGTATAACACCCTGTACAGATCTGTCAAATTTTAGCTTACTCGGCCTATAGGTATATACTTACTTTATTTTGCATTTGCTAGCCTCTATATGCAAAGTACGAATACCGGCATAATGTTTCCCAATTTGATATTGGATACCTCAGAAATATACAGGGTGAGTTTTTTTTTATGATCGGTATCTAGCGGAGATAGGAGGAAGAAGGAAGGTTAAATGGGGAAAGAATTGCAGTTATGTATTCCCAATTTAATGCACCTTGTGGATTTTTGAAAAAAGTCATGGATTACTAAATATGTTGAAAATACGAAATTTTGGCGATTTATTCTAATCCATCTAGCTTCGTTGTTTCTGATTTTAGATAAAAAGTGTAAACACAAAAGTTGGAGGGAATTGTGTCTTCAATGCGGTTGTCATGTCCTACTTTTCGTGACAGCTGCCATTTTTGAGATATGATATAAACTAGTGTTTTTTAAATGGAAACCATAGTTGGCCATGGTTTCGAAAAATCAGGCATTTTTAGAGCTTTCCAACGATATTATACTCGATATGGGTTATTCGGAAAAATAATGGAAATAACTATGGTTTCCATTTAAAAAACAGAATTTTGTGTCATATCTCGAAAATGTAATAATAACATGAAGTAGCTAGGTTTTCTTTGCTTGACGGCAACCGGTCGACTTGTATTTGTTTTAGGTTTGCCAAAGGCGCCCAAAGGACGAAAATTTAAGTATAAAATGATTAATAGACAAACTAGAGTACGCTTTAAAATTATTAAAGAAGTTATTTTGACAATTGAAGCATTGTTTAATATTGTCGCAAAATTTTCCTTTACTAATTAAAGTCAAATGATACTAAATATGTTTTTATTCCATATATTATGAAATTGATCCTAACTGCCATTTCAATCATAAGAAATTGGTGTCCTTCGCCAAACGCAGTTTTATGTTCTTTTGTTGTTTATATTTTTACGAAAATTTAACCATAAGGGAAGATAATCATTGTTTGCCTGACAGGGCATTTTGCGAAAAATTCTAAATTCTCTATTTGCCCAAATTTGCCATATTATTTGACGAAAATGAACTATCCACACCAGGAATCGCACTTATTTTAAATACTCGTACCTAGTTCTGTGTATATTTTGTTACCGATTTTATTATTGTCTGTTAAACAAACATACTTAGGTACTTACTATTAACCTATTATAATTATAAAAATTGTTGAAAATTTTATTAGAAAAGTCAAAGTGCCGAAAAGTTCGTCAAAAAGGTCGATCGTTATTAGACCCTTTGATCCATCCCGCTGCGGCGTTGCCACATGTTTGCCCAGGGCTTGTAAGTTTGAGAAGGTTGTGGCAGAATCCTTTACAATCCCCGTATACCAAATTTGCAAAAATTAACTCAAAGGCGTTCTTTTTACAAACATTTTATACCTAAGTATACAATAACAGAGACCCAAAATATCAGCAATCCCATCAAGCGTACTATAGAGGGTTTTCAAACTTATGTCGGCACTATTGCTAACTTCGTTATTATTGGAGCTATACAAAGTCAGTCAAATAGGCGAACTAGTAGTAATTTTTTCACTGATTACGATAGTGAAAACGGACTAAAAATCGAAAGTTGCGTTTGCGAGTTATATCAAAATGTCCCATTTTCTCAAATGGGACACCCAGTACACAATATTCTCAACCGGACTAAATAACATTTGCAACACATTATACCTACCGCACTAGCGCAAATCTCTAATATAGATCTTTTGCCTTTGATGGGCCGCCCATGACTTGGTGTTTGTTCAAACCGTATAGGAATGCTCGTAATTAAGACTAAGTGTAGACCTAACAATGTCACACATGGGGCACAATGCAAGCAATGTAATATTACTGAAAGCCCGATTTTTTGAAAGTACTATCTAAGTATACATACCTACATTTCCTCATCACAAAATACCTAACTCTTATTGGGTAAAGTAAAGTTTTATTAGACTTATTCATGAAACTTTAACCACTAAAAACCGCGTTGCAGCTCGTTAGAAAAGATCTTTTTTCTCTAGAATACCATCATCTAAGCAAATCTAATCAAATTGTCTACTTCCCTTTCCCCATTTCTCTGGAAATTCCAAAACGTGCGAACCTAATTCCCAAAGGAGAGTGTCGGAATTTGATAAGGTGCGTGCCCAAATGGAATAATTAAAACAAATAATAACGCCTAATTATATCGTGAATGGAAGTTCTCCCCACGCGCCGGCGTTGTTTGAATAAAATCCATTAGTCTCTTCACTTTCGCCTCCGCCTCTAAGCCAACAGTTTCTGGAATTTACATCGAAATTGTTTACAAGCTATTAGCGGCCCTGGCGAAATTTAATTTAAAGTTAATAAAAACGAACAGCCGGCGTGTTTACAATTCTTGGCGCGTTCGGCTCCGGCCTCATACACTTGAAAAAGCCAAAATAGACCGTCTCATCACGGCAGGGACGGTGGGGTAGGGACCCGATCCTTACGTGATCTTGTATATAAAACAGGAGCTTGTACTGTAGGTTTTCGGAGAACAAGGACTAGGAAGAACCACTGAGTAAAAAGCAAGGGGAGAAAATAGCGTCAGTCTTCCCGTCAAGTGTGTCTTCTAATAGATATCGTAAATGGTATTTTTAAAACCTATAATGCTCTATTCACATCCATCATGATCATGAAGATCGTCCATTTCAATATTTGTATCGTTATTTTGGTTTCTTACTTTTTGCTAAATAATGTAATATGCATTTTTCTTCTCTATATGTACATTATAAATAAAGACGTTATTATTATTAATATTATTAAAAGAAAACGGAGGCTTAGCAAAAGTTTTTGAAAGTTCGGCAAAATGAACTACAGTAAAGTTGTCGATTTAATAAAATTCACCTCACATTACAGTGCTAATTTTTGAAATTTGCGGAGAGGAATCTGCATCTCGCATATTTTTAAAAATGTCTAGTATGCCTTGAAAAACAGTAGTAAGCAGCTCCTGTCAGTTAATTAAATCGATAAATTAAAAACAAAATAAAGAAAGTAGGCCTTGGATCTCGAATATGTTTTTACACAACGCTGACCCGTCAAAAATGCAACTTTTTCTTTCAAAGAAAGTTCTCCGAAAAATACAAATCTATCAAGATGAAGATATTTCCAAGTGGCCCTCCGTGAATAGACACCCTGTAGATTATAACATAATTTTTTTATATAAAAACCAAAAAATAATTTATAGATAAGTTATTTTTAACCCAACAAACTTAAAGCTGTATAGGTACGCATTTGGATTGAGAAAGGCAGGGAGAATCCAAATGAAGTAAAATATACAGGTTGATGATCATTTCTGGGAAAACCGGAAGCCGCAAATAAAAACTGAAAACTGAAATCAAGAAACACTACCTACCTTTTTTAATTATCAATTATTTATTTTTAAATTCCACTTTGGGCTTATTTTTCGTTTTAAAAAAGACGCCAAATGACTCGCTCAAACATAGTCACGTGAGTTTCGCTATCTGTCAAAAATGACGCTTGAAGATTTGTTTTTTTTTTTGGTAAAATTTCAAGAAGTGTTACTTGAAAAAGTTGTTTCTTTTTCAATTATACATAAGGTGTATCAAATTTGAACGCTCTATTAAAACGTTCTGATTTTTGCTATTTTTTTATTATTTTGGATTTTTTGAAAATTTTAAACCTACTTTAACCTAACCAAAATCCATGACTTTTTACGGGACAATTTACCTTTCATCTTTATTATTCACTCAATCGAATTTTGATATTTCTTACTACTAGAATGAAATTAATCACATAACTCTTTAATAAAATCTCCCTTAGTATCTTTCTCGTCAATACTTAATTTTGTTATTAACTAAAAAAATATATAAAAATTTTAAACTGCGCGCCTTTTTGGAGCAATGAAATTTCGTTTGCGACGTTGCCGGTTATACTAGTAATCGACGCCCCAAAAAATTCGATCTGTTCTAATCTCAGACGTGCACAGGGAAAGACAGTAGTTGTAGAAACCACGGGCGTAGCCAAGGGGGGGGGGGTTTCGGGGGTTCAACCCCCCCCCCCCCCGAAATAAGCAAAATATTACCTAATATTATACCGAAAAAATACGAGGAGTGAAGAGTTAAATTATTATTACGTTTGAATATATTATGTAGTAATAGTAGCGCCTAGCGCCATCTTTTGACGAGAGGCAGACGCAGTTGCAGCCGAACTATTTTGTATTGTAGGGACACTTTGCGTTGTTTCTCGATTATTCGCCACGCCCCTAGGTCGAAATGAGCGGAACTTTGTGGAAGTTCGTGGAAGTTTCTGGACGGCTACTGGGCTGCTATATAAGCGGCGCCGCGGCGCGTGACCGCGCTTACGGCAGTATTGTTCCATGCGAACTCGAAGCGAATAAAAGTGAAAAGTGGTGAACGAATAGTGAAGAGAATTAAGTGTACCGTGTAAGTGAGTAATTTTAGTGCACTGTTATTCGATGACCTTGTTAAGGAGAGATACGTGAATCATTATTACTGTCGAAAAATGGAGGGGAAAAAAGGAAGGGTGATAAACCTAAAGGTATAGACTACTGGAAAAAGTGGTGTAGTCAAGGTCAAGGGGTTTCTAATAAAGAAACAAATTTGGATTTAGCTATCAAAGCTTCAGCTACCTTGCATGCTGATAAGAAGACTGCCTACCCCGAAATCTAGTTTGGAATGCCTAGATATGTGCGATAAAAACCTTTATCCTAATATTTACACATTACTACAAATCTTGGCTACCATTCCTGTATCCACTGCTACCCCAGAAAGGTCTTTCTCGAGCCTAAGGAGACTGAAAAACTATTTACGAAACACTACAAGTGAAAACAGACTTAATGGTTAATGAACATTCACTATGGAACAGAAATTCATGCCGATGAAGTAGTGGATATATTTAAAAGAAAAAGCCGAAGATTTCTTCTTTAATGGTTTTAGATTTAGCGCAGAGGAACGAAATTAATTTATCCATTTCATTTAAAGTTAAGAACTTTATAAATATGTCGTAGTTTTTCGGATGAATATATAGATATTAAATTTCATGTAAGTATATTTTTGTTGTTTTATTTACTTCTCAAACTAAACCCCCCCCCCCCAAAACTAAATCCCGGCTACGCCCGTGGTAGAAACGATTGTCCGAACTCGACCGTACAGACGCAGGTAGTTGTTCTGTGGGTCGTGTGTCGCGTCTATATCAATCTGTCATGTCATTCTGTCATTCTTTAATGTAAACCGAGCTAATAAAAGTTGTAAATGTTTTTCTGGAAACCTGCAAAAAGTAGCTAAAGTATACCTATACCGTATGACGATTTGAAATCAAATTTAATTGGTCTTGTAATAAGGATGGTGCTAGGCACTTATTTAGCATTATCAGTATTGTTACCTCCCTGAAGAACTGAAAAAAGTGATAGATCCCGTAATTGAGAGAAAGGAGAAACGAATATTTTGGTCATCCGGAATAGTATATTTCATACGAGTCTGGAAATAAAGATTTTTATGTGCGCGCGTGACAAATTCCCGTGTGAGGCGCAGCCGAACACGGAAAGTCATGCAAGCACGGAAAAATCTATTTCTGGACGTGTAATGAACGACATTTTTTATTATACTTCTTTGAAAACGGAAACTTAAAACATTTTATCGGCATATTATAATAAGTAAATTTAATTGACAAAAAATAAACAATGCAGAGAATATAGTGTTTGGTATGTATGATGCGTTTCCATGGTTACTCTCAAATTATTTCAAAGGTGCTTTGTTGTAAATTAGTTATTATCAGATAAGGTGAATAAAACGTCAAAAATATTACAGTATCTAAATATTGAAGCACTTAAGAATTAAAATACAAAATAGGTATATAATGTTAAATATCAGAGAGCATATAGAGTTTCTTAAATTTAGTTTACTTTGCTATATATTTCTATTTTAAAATATATTCCTTATTTTTATTCTGCGCACGGAAAGTTTTTCCATGCGCTGTTTCCGTGCGCTAGCCCGAAAAACCCCATCTTTCATTATTGCTAAAAGAGATGAAAATAAGGTGTTTTCAAAGAAGTATAATAAAAAACCTTTCTGATAGCCATTTCAGGGGATGATAGAAAACACATTCGAGAGTTAGCTTTAAGAATTATAATTGCAAAATGAAGAAGATCAACGGCAAAAACCAACGATGTCACAATATTTCGAGTTAATAAATTAAATTTTGATTGTCAAGATTATGTCTATTTGTTATAAGCCAGATTTATTTAGATTTGGGCAACTTACAGGTTGGGAAAAAGGGAAAAACATTGCGATTGTGGTATATTATTAAATTAATTGAGATTGATGTTATTTTTTTATTTCTTTTTATGGCCTCTGCTCTTTTCGAGGAATCTAGCCACTATGTGACGACATATGGCGACAAAGCGTGGGGACCCACCCACTCGTGCACCGCCGCGCCGCCCCCTGATATTGGGGTCATGTGTTATGTCTATTTGGCTTTTGCCACAAAATATAAGTTAGGTGAAGTTTCTTCTTCTTCAGTCTTCACAAATCTCAAATAAAAACATATCGATATTGCCGTAAATCGTGTCAACGTCGCAAAACAGTAGCTAACCAGCTTTTGGGCCCGTGACGTCACGGGCCCAAGAAATTTGAATTTCAAAAACGTTTTTACGGCATTTGCCGGCCGAAAAAAATCGGAAAAAAATATTTTCGTGTTTTATTTACTATTAAAATTCTTAATCAAAAATAAAAATTGTGAAACAGGCTCATTGCTGTCTAGTCATAAACAGTCCAGAATTGTGTAACTTTTTTATAAAGTGTTAAAAATATATATAGTTTATACAAGAAAGTGAGGTTATTTTTTGGTTTCTATCGCCTGTTGAAGTGTCCCAGAATAAAACCGAATCACCCTGTATACCCATCTTTCATATTATTATACTTATCGATTTCTTATTGTGGCTATTATATTCCTACAGATTGCACTCCTGGATTTACCAAAATTGTGTAGGTATACTCCACTTGCATCGCGTTCACTTCGGCACTTCTTATACCAGCTAATCGACGTCGACTGGCAAAAAGTCGGATTCAAATGAGATCTAGGTGTATAATCTGCAAGTATGCCAACCGGGGACCGTTCGCGTGCAAGTGCACTCGCTTTTTGCCGCGGTCTCGAGAGCGGGCGACTGAGATGTCACCTGTCGGGACCAAGCTATCATTAGCACGGCATCTAGCAGTGCTTAGGCACAGCTTCTTGCGACGAGCGTTGAAAAAGGGGTTCGCCGGAGCGAGCTGGGGCGTCTTTCGCAAACTTTGATCGTATAACCTGCATTGTCTCAAGACATTATAAAGATCTGCTGTCTGCATCTAAGATATACAGGTCGTCTCGATTATTGCTGCTGCAGGTAGAACGTCAAAGAATATTTCCTAAAGACTATAGTTTACTGTTTACATGGATGCATGAAATTGATTGTGAGGAAAGTGTGTCAATGTGAGGAAAAATCTTGCGGAAAAACGTCAAATAAAACATAAAATTTGAGTCATCTAGTGTTTTTATTAAGCCATTTGCTTCCCTGGCAGTAATCTTATTTTCAGTTTTTTTCAAAAGTTTCCTGAAAACACAATACTGAGGTTTTCCCTATTTTCATAAATAGTGTTCACTATCCGCAAATGGGGAACTTTAACAATTTTTTTTATTTCTTTAATATATTCGCCTATCTATAGAAAGAGCACATACCAAATATCGGACCTCAAATCGCAATATTTAATTTGCCATAAATAATTAAAGTTGTGACAGCAAGCTATTCATTTGAAACGACACGAAAAGCGCGGGAATGGTTGTGACGTCACACCGCTCGATCGATCAGAAGGCAGTAACAGGGGTGACAGCTACACAGAATTAGATAAGGAAGAATGGAAATTTAACGTTAAAATAAACAGTTCGGCGACCCATTTTCAGAGGGATCTGATGTAGGTCAAAAATAAGAACCGCCTAAAAGTCCCCCATCACCCAATGTAAATAGCTATTTAGTACAGCACACTCTTTTCAAACATTATCAACAATTTTAAGACTGCGATAGACTATAATAAGACGGATAGACAAGGATCGGACGTTCTCGCGCGTTGATCTTTCTAAACAAAGCTTGCGTGGTGTTGTAGTTTTTTTTACACCTGCCGCCCATATTAGTATACAGGGTGTCTACTGACGGAGGGCCACTTGGAAATATCTCGACAAATATGCATTTTTCGGAGAACATTATTTGAAAAAAAAAATTACCTTTTTGATTGCCCAACTTTGTGTAAAAACAAATTCGAGATCCATGGCCTACTTTCCAAGAAATTTTTGAAAAACCCGAAAATTGCGGATACTTCTTTGGCATGTAACTTTTTTATTTTAAGAGCTATCGAAAAAGTTTCTGAATAGAATCTGTAGGCAAAATTGATTACTTTAAGCCTGCTTCATCATAATTTGGCAAAATGCCGCGGTTTAGGGGGTGCTCTCTTAGCGCTTAAAAAAAGTTGCTCAATTATAGCAGGCCATGGCGTCAAAAAACTACCTATTTTATGCACTTTCGATCGATATATCACCAGCCCTACATATCTCTTACGTTAGCCTGATTTACAATTTTTTTAGAAAAAAAAAAATTAAAATTTATGTCTTGGAAAAATGCTTTCAAAGTTCGGTTAAATAAACTACAGCTATCGATTTAATTAATTTCACAACACATTACATTGCAAATCTTTTGTCGAAATGAAATTTGTTGCGAGAAATCTGCATCTCCCACATTTTTGAAATTTTCTAGTATGCCTTGAAAAACAATAGCAACCAGCTTCTGTCAGTCAATCAATTGGATCTTTCAAACATTATTGTTTGATAGAAGTTGAAAGAATTGATTTAAGAAATAGGTACTTGTATAAAATTAGCATGGCATTTTCAAACGAAGACAAATTCAATTTATTTGTAATGTAGGAAAGCAACTTTAATTCAACGCTAGCATTAAGATAGTATCAACATAGATATCCAAACGCCCCTAGTCCAAATAGAACCATATTTAACAAGTTATCAAGTAACTTAAAAAATCATGGCGCGTTTTCACACACATCTCCGATTTGATGATTTTTTAAGTTACTTGATAACTTTTTAAATATGGTTCTATTTGGACTAGGGGCGTTTGGATATCTATGTTGATATTTTTTTAACGCTAGCGTTGAATTAAAGTTGCTTTCCACGCACATTAATAAATTGAACGTGTCTTCGTTTGAAAATGCCATGCTAATTTTATACAAGTACCTATTTTTTAAACCAATTCTTTCAACCTCTATCAAACAATAATGTTTGAAAGATCCAATTGATTGACTGACAGAAGCTGGTTGCTATTGTTTCTCAAGGCATACTAGAAAATTTCAAAAATGTGGGAGATGCAGATTTCTCGCAACAAATTTCATTTCGACAAAAGATTTGCAATGTAATGTGTTGTGAAATTAATTAAATCGATAGCTGTAGTTTATTTAACCGAACTTTGAAAGCATTTTTCCAAGACATAAATTTTAATTCTTTTTTCTAAAAAAATTGTAAATCAGGCTAACGCAAGGGATATGTAGCGCTTGTGATATATCGATCGAAAGTGCATAAAATAGGTAGCTTTTTGACGCCATGGCCTGCTATAATTGAGTAACTTTTTTTAAGCGCTAAGAGAGCACCCCCTAAACCGCGGCATTTTGCCAAATTATGATAAAGCAGGCTTAAAGTAATCAATTTTGCCTACAGATTCTATTCAGAAGCTTTTTCGATAACTCTTGAAATAAAAAAGTTACATACCAAAGAAGTTTCGGCAATTTTCGGGTTTTTCAAAAATTTCTCGGAAAGTAGGCCATGGATCTCGAATTTGTTTTTACACAAAGTTGGGCCATCAAAAAGTTAATTTTTTTTTTCAAATAAAGTTCTCCGAAAAATGCATATTTGTCAAGATATTTCCAAGTGGCCCTCCGTCAATAGACACCCTGTATACGTTGTGCCGCCGCCAACCAGAGGCGCCACCACCAACGAGCTATTTGACGTCACAACCAAGGAGGGCGCGTTACAAGAATGATTTTAATTATGCAGTTTTTAATTGCTTATATTTATTACATAAAATTAAAAAATGTTTTTTTTGTGAACTGTGGTTCATTTAATGGCAATCAATTACGTTTGAAAGTAATAATTTTCAAATTTAATTTTTGTGAAAGTTTCCCATTGAAGTTCCGTCGGTAATGTAGGTATTCAAATCGAAAGATGACAGGCTGTTTTTTATAATATTTTCCACACAGTTTACGTCTCCAGAATCTCCACCTATGGAACCGTCATCAGAACCGAAACCATCCATGATAAACATATTATAGTGTCCTCCAAATTCACACCATAGGGAGAAAATTTTTAATTAACGTTTTATTTTAAAATTTAATTTTGGGGTTACCTTTTGCTTTAAAGATGATGAAAAATTACCCACTCAAACGTGGTCACGTGACTTTCGTTATCTGTCAAAAATGACATTTAAAAAATATATCGCCAAAAATGGGTTTAGTTGTTAAAATATCAAAAAGTTTTACTTGAATAAGTTGTTTGTTTTCCAATTTTACGTAAGTGTAATTTATTATTTTGACGTAAGTGTAATTTATTATTATTATTTTGGCATCAATTTAGAACTGGGAAATGTAATGTAACTAAATTTATACCCCAAATGCTAGACGGTACATCAACTTTGCAACAAACATAACAGAATTTTAAAGCGTAAATATCATTTTCTTTTTAAAAATACCTATTCTTATCGGTAATTAGTAATAAAAAATTAATAGAATGATCAAGCTAGTGATATAAAATAGTTTTTACGAAGTTTCGAGTTTTTAAAATATTCAGAAATTTCATAAATATTAAAAATTGGCAAAAAACTAAATATTTTAGTAGAGCGTTCAAATTTGGTACACTTACGTAGAATTGGAAAACAAACAATTTTTTCAAGTAAAACTTTTTGATATATTAACAACTAAACCCATTTTTGGCGATATATTTTTTTAAATGTCATTTTTGACAGATAATGAATGTCACATGACCACGTTTGAGTGGAGCATTTTTCATCTATATAAAAAGCTATAGAAAGTTCACGCACGGCGCACGGGATCCCGGCAGGACGAAATAACTCCAGCAGCTGCTGCGGGTGTTGCTGTAAGAACGAAAACGATTATAAAAGATTCGGGCATTTCACGGGAACACTCGATCAGTATCATATACCTAGTAATTATATGGGACAGACCTATGTCGCTAGGTGTGTGCATATAGTGAGCGTCAAACAATTACGCACCACGCTCATCAAACAAAAAAATCGGGATTTATATTAATTAATAATTAGTTTAGATATTTTTCTGCTAATTTTTACAGGCAGAGCGTGCACACTGCCGCACACATTCAGGAGCCGTCCATGTTAAAAAATGTATTGCCAAAATATTGTTTTTCTGTTTTCTCCTAAAAAACCCTAAGTGTTTGTCCAACAAGAAGGTTGTTTTGAAACTATTCCTTACACACCAACCACATAAATCTCCGCTCGTTCCTTTGATGGATGCCCCTTGACATTATAACCCCTATTTCCCCTTTCAACATATCCGCAATAAAAATTACACAAAGGGCCGAGGAAAGATAGACGGCCTCACCGCCGCGCGGCAAAAGGAACCG
Source organism: Pseudeuparius sepicola (assembly GCA_963920635.1). Classification (NCBI taxonomy): domain Eukaryota; kingdom Metazoa; phylum Arthropoda; class Insecta; order Coleoptera; family Anthribidae; genus Pseudeuparius; species Pseudeuparius sepicola. The sequence goes on along the minus strand of OY987300.1, from coordinate 9,608,487 downwards.
AAAAAACCCGTCTGCTTAGCCGTCTCGCGATTTGCATCGGCTTTCAGGGGATTGTTTTGCATTTTGCCCCCTGCAGGAGCCATAAGGGCGGGTAATCGCTAATTTGAATTGCACGGCCCTAAATCTTTCAAATTTGATACATGGTCTATCTGGTCTGTTTGCGGTGGCGGGGTTGTTCCGAACGGAAAAATAAAAGGGGCGATGTACTTCTTTGCTTCTCGCTGGGAACATCCGCATTTGTTTGAGGATAAGATCGCAAAAATTTGAGCCTGAGGCTCGCTTTGCTACAAGTTTTCTCAGTCGGTAAAAGGCACATAGACTAATCGCTGTGCATCCCAAATTCAGTTTCAAGATGCAATGCTATTAAAAACACTCATAAGCGCATAACCGGTCAATGCCAGAGTTGCTACCCAAGCAGCATTAAAGTTGCGGTAACTGAGATGGGAACTTTGAATAAGTAGTTATTACGTTATTATTACTTTAAAATCGACTTATTAGTTTTTTTACTTATATTGAGAAAGTATGAGTAATTACGTAGTAGTTATTACTACAAGTTGGAACTTTATGGTTTCAGTACTTCTAAGTAGTTTTTGAAGTATCTGGAACGGAATTGTTACTATGCAAAATTACGTTAAAGTCACGTTAACTCTAAAGTTATATTCAATGGTCACAATTACTTTGTCGTGTTACTTGTTTATCACTTTAAAGTTTTCATTACTTTATGGTAACGGTGAAAGTAACTTCTACATCTTAGCGACTTTAGAAATACCTCCAAAGTTACGGAACTATATAGTCATATTTAAAGTGAAATTAACTTTCCCGCTACTCGAGAAAACTACTGTATGGTAAGTTTTACTTCCCACTCCATTTTAAAATTACTAGAAAGTTCCAATTACTACAAAAAAATACTTTAAAGTAACTGTCACTTCTATAGGGACCAAAATGGAAACTACATTTAGTTCCTTACAATCGTTTGAAGGATTGGGTCGTTTTTGCGAAGTGATGAAAATGCCAGCCATTAGAAAGAAGAAAAATTATAGACACACATTCACATTTTTAGAAAATTAAAGCAGCAGTTGGATGAAACGAATCGAAACACGAGCACTTGTCTTCAATACAAAATTACAAAACGCTTCTCTTGAGTGGCTACAATTTTAAATATCAACATTTCGAAATATAGCACAAAACATACCGGCTCATATAAAAATTATAGATTAAAGTTCCAAATGAGACCTAGTAGTAGCATTCGGAACTTAAACGAGGCTTCTGGAACTTTGAAGTTCTCTTGTAGTAATTGGGACTTTTTCGTCTTAAAGGTAGGAATTACCTTAAAGTGAAAAAAGTCTAGTTGCCGTTACTACCAGTTAAGTGGCAAAGCCTTCAAACACCCATTTTAAGGTAAATAATACTTAGAAGTAATTACTGAAAACTACGCCATATTTTCTTATAAAATGATAGACGCCATTAATATCAAATGTCAATTTCCTTTGGTACTGAAATAGTTATTTCTTCAAAATTGTCCCAAAAAAGAGAAAATTGAGCAAAAATGAACTCGTATAACTTATAGAAATATTAAAAAAGCATTTTTCAGCATTTTTAGGTAATTTTGCACATTTTCGTAATTTATCCTCCCGATAAAAAAGTGTTAAAACATGCATTTTGAGAGGGCGCGTTGTTACTTTTCAATCCATCAACGTCATATTTGACAGAAAATTTTCAATCGTTTTAGTTTCTTGAATCTAGCCACGAGAAATAAATCAGCAAATTAATACCTTTCTTATACCTACCATTATTCATAGATATAAGTTAAAAATAAATATTAGGTACTTCCATTTTCCACGGCTATTGAAAAATGACGGAAGATGCTGGGCTAGAATACTTTTTAATTATTTAGACAAAGACAAAGCTAGGACGCGATTGTAAAAAAGCAAACGAATGCAACAAAGTAGCGGTGACCACGCCGCTATGTCTCCACCACGTTGCCGGAACGTAAGCGCGTCGTAGCAGTGTAAGTTGCTAGGTGGTCGCCGTTACCTATCTATCACCTTCAAAATGTTCCCCATTTTGGTCACAGGGACGTATTAGGAACGTAGTAATTACGTTCTTGTCAGTGGTAATTACAACTTTAAAGTTGCAAACAAAAGTCGCCGGAACGTAACTGCGACTAAAAATGCTGCTTGGGTATTAAAAACACTCATAAGCGCATAACCGGTCAATGCCAGAGTTGCTATTGGCTTGTCGGTCCGCCCGTCTCGCTCCTTGGAGACGACCAGCCAATAATAGCAGCTCTGCACTTTTAAATTGAATTTGGTTTAAATGTTTTGCGCATAGAGCATGTCAGATCTGCAGTGTTATAGTAACACATCAGAATCAACAGATTTGCAGCAGAAGTCATCTATAATGGCGTGCTAAAAATAATGGAGCCCCATTTGAATTTAGAGAAAAGAGTTTTGAACGTAAAATCGAATAAAATACATACATTTAAAATGGAATACATTTATGAGCGTTACTTTTAGGTTGAACTGCTTAGGGACTCGAGTCTTTGCTATTAATTTCTCCATGTCCTAAGCGCATCATGAATATTTTCTCGGCCTAACCCTTGACAAAATTTCACAGACTTCGCATCTTACGCAAGTATCTTAAGGGTATTGAAAATACATTATATACCACTTCAGTAACAGTAAATAAATTTTACACATTCGCTGCAAGTGCACCTATGGCAAATTTTCATCTAGAGATACACGTAAATTTTGTACATGATATTTTAAATTTAATACTAATATCATACCAATAAAACTCATTTTTTTTACATAAAATACATGTTTTGTTTAGCATGATATATCATTTTAACGAAAGGCATTACATAACATATTATAACATTAAAACATATTATAACACTAAAACGTAAACTATAAAATTTGAATAAACACTTTCATATTATCATATTTCATCTAATAATTAAAACCATAATTAAATACTTCAATATTTAGAAAACAGTTAAATTTAGATATGCGAATCATCATTCATAAAGTTATTTAAAATTTATCGTGGAGTTTAAAAATGTAAATGCGCTTGTAGCGCGAATTGTAAAAAAAAATACATACTATGGCAAGTAGGTACTTGCTTATCAACTAATCACTGTCCAATAATTATACCTACTTTTATTAACATTTCGCACGACAAGCTTTTTAATTTACAAAAACTTTTCGCTATTTGGCATAGAATTATCTTAACGAAAACTTAGACTTATTTTATTTTATTCGTTTTAGTACATGGCTTAAAAAGCTTGTTTATAAAAGGTTTTTTTTAATCTTTATTTTTTTAAATTTTATTCTCTTTAGTACATGGTTTAAAAATAAAAGCTTGTTTAAGGTTTTTTACCTTTTATTTTTTTATAACTATAAGTAAAGCAGCCTGCTTTATACGTACTTGCTTTAAGCAAGTATACCTATAAATTTTATAATAGTGATCACTTTTTTAAAATTACCATATAGGTGGCAAGTATATAACGTAGAACTTTAAAAGTTTCTGCCTAAAAAAAATTGGCGATGTCAAGTTTTGGATCAAATATAGCTTACGCAAGATAAGCTGAGCCCCGCGATCTGCAGTACCTACCTATGAAATGAGACTGTGGGCCGTGGTCATGGCCCCAGAAAAACATCTCTTAAAAAAACATTTTAGTTTCGAGAAAAATTGTGTCAACAATAAGAAAAATTAAAAAATTGGCATTTTTGCCCTTGTTAATGTGTTTTTCATCTGAAAGAAATTGTAAGCCGTTTTGGTGAATGTATTAATTTCTAAAATCCGCTTTCAAAATTTTACATCGTTAAAAGCGTTGACTGACGTATTAATAAGACTTCCCACGGCTATAGTTTCATGTCCTGGAAAGTAGATGGCGCCTATGGTCAACAATGTATTTTGCATTGTATTTTGTCTCTGGGAAGCGCATGGTGAGCCAGAGAACTGTCAAACATGACAGACGTGAGCAGTCTTTATTAATACGTCAGTCAACGGTTAAAAGGATTCTTTTTAATAATATCTACATTTCAAAAAATTGTATACGCGATTTTTAATTTTTTATTTTAAAATTTTTAATAATGAATAATCAAATACACCTAAACGTCTTAATTTTTATTTTTCGGCATGAATCAATTTTTAAAAGCTTTTATTTAACTTGCAATGTATGTATGTATGTATGTATGTATGTAATTTGTTCGGGTGGAATCTTGCAACTCAATTTTGAAGCAGATATCTTCAACCGATCGAGCTGAAATTTTGTACACACGTTTAATTTGGATGACAATGCATGATTATATGTGTGACGTCATTCTAAATCCAACATGGCGGATCACCCAAGATGGCGGACTAGTTAAATTTCAACCGATCGAGCTGAAATTTTGTACACACGTTTAATTTGGATGACAATGCATGATTATATGTGTGACGTCATTCTAAATCCAACATGGCGGAACACTCAAGATGGCGGACTAGTTAAATTTCAACCGATCGAGCTGAAATTTTGTACACACGTTTAATTTGGATGACAATGCATGATTATATGTGTGACGTCATTCTAAATCCAACATGGCGGAACACTCAAGATGGCGGACTAGTTAAATTTCAACCGATCGAGCTGAAATTTTGTACACACGTTTAATTTGGATGACAATGCATGATTATATGTGTGACGTCATTCTAAATCCAACATGGCGGAACACCCAAGATGGTCATTAGAAGGTCTCCTCATTGAAGAGCTAGACTGTTCTAAACTAACCGGCAAACGACCTTGCAACAATGATGCGTTAACTGAGATGAATAGACTCAGACACCTGGCCAAACTAAAAATTACAAAATAAATTAAAAGTAAAAAAATATTTTTAAAAAAAGCTTTTATTTAAATGCTCTAAAAAGAATAAAATAATCTTTTCTTTTAAAACTTTTACTATCAACTTATAACGTCATTCCACAATTTATATGATATAAAAGCTTGTCGCGAGATTTAAGTTTTCAAACTAAGTAAATACCACTACTTAAATCTCGCGACAAGCTTTTATATCATATAAATTGTGGAATGACGTTATAAGTTGATAGTAAAAGTTTTAAAAGAAAAGATTATTTTATTCTTTTTAGCGCATTTAAATAAAAGCTTTTTTTAAAAATATTTTTTTACTTTTAATTTATTATTAATAAGTAGGTAGTATAATAATAGATATTCGATAACACTAAGAGGAAAGTCGCCTAATATAAGGTACATTTTTGTAATCCCCCTAAAAGTTAAGTGTTTTTAAAAGAATCAACGTAACTTTTTTCAAAATTGGATTTCATCCCTTACGCAACCTGATTGTCTACTATAATTATTAAAGTTCTAACTTTTTAGTTTTTTGCTTTTAAACTTTTTTAGGCAGTACCCCATATTAGGAAACTCTATCCCTAATATGGGGTACTTCTATTTCCTAATATGAGGTACCTAAGAAATGATTAAAATTGGTGTTTAAATAAAATACCTAGGAAAGAAACACGGTGGGTTGGGTAAGTATGTATTTATTTGGGTGGTATTTTAAAAACAAAACAAAAATTATCAAAAAATAATTCTTTAAAACTATTATAAAACTATTTAAATTTTCAATTCGTACGAAAGTAAATATTTTTTTCTCCGTTTCCATAGCATGATTGACGATTGAATTTTCCATGTCAATGGAAAAACAGGTTTCCGCCCAAGACTTCCATAAACAATATCTTCTGCTGCTCCATTCATTTTTACATATTTTCAACGTTGTCTGAGGCACTCCATGTGTTTGGGAACTTTTAAAGTATCCCATTCTTTTTTCCCTATAAGCTGCTATAGCAGCTATCATATTTTTCGGATTGTTTGCCATCTGAAATTAAAAATGAAAGCCTGTTTAAACTAAATGCAGCTTATTATGGGGTACCCCAAATTAGGATTCCCAGAGTACCCCATATTAGGCATAGGGCAGTAGTAAAAATAAAACAGTAGATTTAAAAAAAAGCAAATATATATAAATAATAAATATAAAGAACCAGTCTAAGCCAAAACTAGACCATAATAAACGTTTTGAACAACAAGCAATAATTTAACTTAGCTTATTTGTAGCCAAATTCACACGATTTTCTAGAAGCTGAAAATTTTCAATACGCTCACTAATTTAGTTGGTCATGTTGAATTGGAACTGTAGCTCTCTGCATAGTGAGATGTTTACTAGTTACATGTCACTTCTAGAAGCTTAGTATAGTCCCCACCAAATAGATGGCAGCACCTTAGATCCTGAGAAATTAAGGTACCCCGTATTAGGAACTATCCCCATATTAGGTGACTTTCCTCTACCTATTTTATTTTACATGTCACTAATTGGGGTATCACTTTGATTTATGAATAGAAACATTATTCTGGATTTGAAACAAAGAACACGGAGCCACAGATGAGTCTGATCATATGTGACAAAACACATAGGAGCCAAGGTTTTAAAACATCAATATCTACAACTCGGCTATCTTAAAACTAAGTATAAACATGACGACGCCGCCGACACGTACATATCATCACCTAAGCAAAATCTGTTTATTTATTCTTTGTAACCCAAACAAAACTCGGCAGACTCGTCGAACCGGGACCATGTCGCATGTCGGATCGATTTTATGAAGACAGGTCCTATATATAAATGCGTCCAGAAGCATTTTCAATACTAAAAAACTTCTGTGCTCTTGCACCTTTGTGATTTGGTATTTCGTTCGGTCCCCCAGACATAAGCCCAGCTTGTATATTTCATGAGACAATCTATCTGCGAATGCTACATTTAAACGTCGGTTTTTACCTTTTGTCGGCCGTAGCGATTAGTCCCGCTCGTCCGTTCGGACAGTGACGGAAGTTTCCCATGGTAAATAGTGGAAACTGGAAACGTTTCTTTTCACTCGCCTGAGATGTTCACGAGATAACGCCCCTCTGAAGGTTGCTCGGTTATATTCATGCAGTCGGGTACAAACAGAAAGTCTCGCCTTATCGAGATTTGACGCGGCGGAAGGAGGCGAGAATATCACAGTATAACATACCAGTAGCCCAACTGGAAGCTCCGGTGCTTTGTTCTCGACCCAGTAAAATATCTAGCATCCGTTGCACTCATAATCAAGGTCATTCTATATGTGACGCAGCAGAAGACCGCCCAGGAGTTTATTTAATAAATGAGAAAACTTTTCAACGCATGTTGCAACACGTGCGTTGTATAATAATCGGTTACAACAGAGTCAATTACGATTTGAAACTAAGCTGAGTCAGAATTAGTCGAAGCGCGGGCGGGAGTCGGGCTACCGGTTATACCGTGCTATTATTGTGCAGGCGCGCGGGTTGTCAAGAAACGGCGAGTTAAATATTAGCATCAACGCGTCACGCTGGAAAGATTTCAAATGTGACGGCTTGTATTTCGTTTGGGGGTAGCGTAGTATACACAGTATACAATATCGTTGAGGCGAGAGAATTGTGGAAACATTTGAGTGAGTGGCTGATTCCGAGCTGCAGACGTGTTTTAAATTATTCTATACAGGGTGATTTCAAACCGAAACCGAAAATACAAAGTTCGATTTTTACTTAATCGAAGGCGATATTTGGAACACTCTGTATATTTAGCATTTTGAAGGAGACATGGGGCAGTCTAACGAACTATCATGATCAGCTGATGATGGCCGCCGGAGGACAAATGTTTACATTTGTTTGAAATGCTAAATATGTTTAAATTTTTAAAGTTTGAAATGCCTTGTTTTTGTTGGATTGCTAATTGAGTCTCGATAACGTTAGTTTTACCCGAATTCCAAAAGCCATAAATGGATAATATTGCAGTAAAAATTAAAAATTTAATAACAAAAAGCAAATTAAAATGTTCTCACATACAGAGTATCTCACCTAAGAGCAGGGTTGCTGATTTGTTTGATTTTTGTAGAAAAAATCAAATTAATAAGATTTTTTTGATTTAAGTCAGATTTAAATAAAAAAAATCGGATTTTTTTTATTTATATATGGAATTTTTTGTGTAAAGTGGTTTTCTTTTTATTTTATTAGGAAATTATATTTGATTTTTTTAATGTATAAATAGATAAGAAAACGTTTTACTTATGTTTTATTATTTAAGGATTTCAGAAGAAAGACAAGTTTTGCAGACTTCTCGGTACCTAGTTTATTTCTTAATTTGCTATGAACCAAATTAAAAGATGAAAAGATACGCTCTTTTCCTGCTGAAGATGCTACTGCAGTATGCATCAGTTGCTTACATATATGCTCATTTCCTCTTCAGTTACACATCCAGTGGCGTAGTTTTTTACATAATGTAACTACATTTAAATTTTGATTTAAATCAAATGATTTTTTTATTTTAATTTAAAATCGCGATTTAAATAATTGATTTAAATTAATTGATTTTAATCAAAGCAACCCTGCCTAAGAGTGAAACAACCTTATAACTTCTTTAACTTTTAACCGACCAGAACAAAATTTTTACCAAAGGTAGATGGCACTATTGCCTACTTATTTCCATAAAATTAAATGCCTACATCGAAGGTAAAGCTACCTGCGATGCCACAATCGAAGCTAAAAATCCGAAAGTCATATTAGGCATTTTTTTCAAAAAAATGTACTAAAAAAAGTTGTTCAGAATCGATCCAGGATCCTAAATCCAAAATTTTGTCAAAATCAAAAAATATTAGGTAAATAAAAAAATAAGTAAAAATTTAAAAAAAAATGTTTTGTAGCTTTTAATTTTATTTTGAAATGTTTACTTTTTGAAAACAACTAGCCTTCAAAACTTCCATGGCACACTTTTCTAAACGCAGAAAATTCCCAAATTGCTTTTTTTGGACTTTATTTTTTTTATTTAATATTTTTTGATTTTAACAAAATTTTAGATTTAGGGTCCTGGATCGATTCTGAACACCTACTTTTAGTAATTTTTTTGAAAAAAGAAATACCTAATATGATTTTCGGATTTTTAGCCTCCATTGTGAAATCGCAGGTTGCTTTGACTTTGGAGTAGGCAACTAATTTTTTGGAAATAAGTAGGCCAGAATGCCATCTACCTTTGGTAAAAATTACGTTCTGGTCGGTTAAAAATTAAATAAGTTATAAGGTTGTTTCACTCTTAGATAAGTGAGACACTCTGTATATGTTCAAAACATTTTATCACAGGGGAATAAATTTTTATACATTTGGTTTTATTTTTAAATAAAGTTTTTTTACAGTTTATAGAAAAACTTTCAAAATTGGAAGACGACTTTCACATTAATGTAGCTGGTTTCAGACAGGAGACAGAAGGAAAAACGTGGTTCGTTTTAAATTACAACTGTTTTTTGTTAGAACTTGGGTTTACAGCTTCACACAGCTCTGAAGAGTATACGTGCAAAACTGCAGGAACTATTTTCACACAACTGATAGTCAACTCACATGATACCAGGCACCGCGATCGTATCTTCAAGAAAATCTGTCACATAACACTCATAACACCCTGAGGGTTATCAGAAAGCTGGTGACTTAGCCGCTGCAAAGCGTCGAACGTATTGAGTACCAAAAAACACCAGAAAACACTTATTTCGTGGAGTAAATATAAATTCGACGCCGGGCCGACCGCAAAGTAGTATCGCGAGCGCCATCAGGCGGAGAATGACCAAACCTAACTATTAAGACGCAGTAATGAGGAGGAAAGCTGTGTTCTGGTACAACATTTATTTCCTTCCTCTCTAAAAATAATTCAATCCACACATCTGACGGTGACAGATTCTTTCTCTGAGAATGTTTCTCCAGCTAAATTATGTTCGTCAGAATCGGCTTATCTTTCCAAGAACGCAATGTTGTCTTCGATTTTCAATGCTCCACCTGTCCACTCACAGAAATCCAAATATTTGAAAGTATTTAAGCATTGGCCTGAAATTCTTATCTTATAATATTTCATTCAATGATTTATGTTTAAGAGGCTTTTTGTTGCATCGAATAACAGATTATTGTAAGTACTAAATAGGTAACATCGTTCATATTTCATACTGGAGAAAATTTTCCAGGTAGCTGCTTTGAGATTTTGAGCTTGTAAATTTAAAAACTAATCATATTCATTGTCGATATATCAACTGTTTATATTCACTTATTACACAACAGAAACACACGAACATTTTACAAAATCTAAAATTCCTACAATTTTTGAAACGTATATAGAACTGTGTTGACGTGACAAACCACTAGGAGACAATAATGCGAAGTAACTAAAATGCGTAGTCCGCTCGATCGGTATGATTTACTCGAAAGTGTCACCCTTTTGTGTCAGAAACAGTCGAATCACGGCTTCATAATGTCCGCGAGAATGATTTATATTTGGCCACCTTCCGTTCGCACCCTTCCATTTTCCATTTTAAAATTGAAACACTGGAAAAAGCGGCCGACGCCGCGTTATGGCATCGCGGTAATGCCCTCTGTATATGCACGGTGTTAAATGTATTATCGGCCGCGCTGTCAGCGACATTAAAGAGGAAATTTGACTGTCATGGACCGTCGGATTTGGGATCAACTCACAGCAGAGGGGGTTGGAGGGAGAGCCGTTTTTTGATGAGCGTTCAGAATGGTGTGTATACAACATCGAATTGATAAGTATCATGGAAGGAGTCTAGAAAGAGAAACTGACAGCCAAACTTGAGTAAGAGAAACGCAGTGGCGGTTCGTCCATAGGGGTTTTGGGGCTAGACTCTAGCCGCTAGAGCCTTCCGAAATAGGAGAACAGGGACTCTTTAAATTAAGGGGACCCAGCATAGACGTAACTAGGTCGTATTTTTAGGGGGGGCCGATCAGGACCGGCTCAAGATTTTGCGGGGCCGGGTGCCGCATGAAAAATGCGGGGCCCCGACAAGGAATTATTTAATGCATTAAGAAGAAATTTTTGAAAGTCGGTACGCTACTTACAAAGGTATATTTTTTACATGTCATTCTGTAAAATGGTAGGCCGGGGCTACGAGTTTGGATCACTTCTGTGACGTATATAGGAATTAATTTCGAGTGGTGGAGGGACAATTTGTGTGTCTTTTTTTTAAACAAGGGCATTTAAAATAATTCTAAAAAATGCGCCGCAGGCGAAATTATTTAAAAATTCGAAGAAAAATTACATAAAATTAGTCTTGGGAAATCCCAATATCTTCAAATATACAAGCTGGAGTGAATATTTTCAAATTCCGAAATGGGTTCGGTCCCGCCATTCTAAATACGTTACTGATTGGATCACCCTGTACCACACTTGAGGTGCCACACCAAAAAAACGTTAATTTTAAGGCTTCAAAAAATAATATATAGGTCTATCTACTGGTAATTTTGAATCATCTTTAATTTATTTAAGAAAAAACATTATGAAAAAGTAGAGGTTTCCGAGTAGAAACCAGAGAAAAAATTTTGGGAATGTCTGCTATTTTGTGATGCAAGATTATTTACATAGTACATATTATAAAGAAACAACAATACACTGAAATGAATAACAAAATAAAAGTCTGGAGTCTGGCACAGCAAAAGTACATTCTCCGACGCCCGTCTCGTCACTCTTTCTCTCGGCAGCAGGCACGGTGTGTTCGCTCTCGCTTGCGAGTTTAAATTTCAGTCGGATTTTGTGGGGGCACAAGGCGCAAGATTCCGCAAGAGCAAGCGATTCGTCGAAACTGGTGAATTTAAAAAGGCGCGTGCGGTGTTCGCCTTGTTGCGTAACGTTGCGTTGTCACAATGTTAGATCTATTCTGTTTACGAAAAGCATATCTTCGCACATCCTTTACATTTTAGGGAGGGCTAATAGAAATGTAGGGGGGGCTAAGCCCCCCCTAGCCCCTCCCCTAGTTACGTCTATGGGACCCAGCATTATACTTTCTGAAGTGAGGCCTATTCTTTCCTCATTCTAATGGTATCAGTGATGCCAAGTATGCCATTTTATTGGAGAATCTATGAATATAACAGGTACTTTGATTGTTAGTAAAAATTAATATTTTTTTCTTGATTTCTAAAAATTAGACTTGACAATGTTGTATCTACAAGTGCAGAATATGACAACTGTCAAGTCTAACAAATTTACTTTATAGTTGAAATTGATTTCCAGCAATTATTTCCACGAATTTAAGTAATAAGTATGGTAAGTCAGTGTCGATTTTGCTTATTTAAGAATTTGTCGCTATTGCATCTTCTTACCAGGTTCCTCAATCCAATTGTAATATGTATACTTGAACTTTCTTCCCTTGTTGAATGTATCTACCCAAAGAACTTTCACAAGATTTCGAGATGGACTAATAAGATTAGGTCTAGCAGTCATTATAATCATGTAGTTTTTCTCGATGTTCATTATAAAATTTTTGTAATTTTATTTCTCTCCCAAGGTACCTACCTCACAAACTTAAAATAAACTTGCAGTCGTAGATAAAAACTCTTTAAAAAAGACCTGAAGCTACCTGCTTAATAATGCTACCTACTTATAGGTAATGCCCACGTAATGGGAATTTTAGGATTACTAAAGGTCATACAGGAAAAATCTGGTTACAATTATTGGTACTACTACAGGCGGCCGCATTACCTTTAATTGACACATCTGAGTATCTGGAAGTTAGAAAACTTAAAAATTGTGAATTATGATGGGAAATAGTTTGCCTCCTTTAAAATCTATGGCACTAGCATGTCACATGGCAGTTGGACACTGACATATAACATAACCTTCTACCAGCCCCCTTGTGGTCTCCCTGGAGACGACAGAATACAAACTTCCCCTCAAGGCTTCACTCTTCCTATGTAATAGACTGTGACATGCTGAGTCCCCTTATTTTAAAGATTCCCTGCAGTAAAAAATGGAAAAAACTAATTTAGATCCGCGACTCCTATATTCTATATTTGACTTCCTTGACTTCCTTCCTAACAGATATTATTTCAAATCATTGTCAAATGATAGATAGGGAATATTTAGATATTTAAATGATGGAAAGAAGGGGTAGGTACTTTGAAGATCTCATACTTTACGTTATTAACTTCTTTAAAAAACGGGAATTATTGTTTTATGTACCTACTTTTATATTACCTTTTTCTGAAAGTGCATGAAAACGTGTCAGCCCTAGAACACGCCGTACTGCTGCTGGGCGATTTTTCGTCGTCCGCACAAACGGAATTTTCGAGCGCCATCAAGATGGATCTGTCCATTATCGGGATGAATAATCCACCGGCGCAAGAACTGTTATAATTACGGGACGTAAAACAGTAGCGAGAGCTCATTGTTTTCAGTTTATTCTAGACGGGAGTAAGTTCGGGAGTTTTAAGTTGCGCAATTGGAGGATATTTAGTGCTGTATAATTTAAATACTAATGCGCTTTCCATTCGGCGATAAGCGCCAGCGCCAGCGGCGCGTCCGTTCGGAAGTGATAAATGCGCGCCTTTTTTCGCCCCCGACTCTTTTTTAATTATCGGGAAAATTCCGCGTGGAAAGTAATTAGCAGTGGCACATAGTAATATATACAGTGTCCTCCAAAACGTTCGCACCATAGGGGGGAAATTCTTAATTATCGTCTTATTTTGAAATTTAATTTTGGGTTTACCTTTTGCTTTGAAAAAGATGAAAAAGGACCCACTCAAACGTGGTCATGTAACTTTCGTTATCTGTCAAAATGACATTTAAAAAATATATCGCCAAAAATGGGTTTATTTGTTAAAATATCAAAAAGTTTTACTTGAAAAACTTGTTTGTTTTTCAATTTTACGTAAGTGTATCCAATCTGAACGCTCTACTAAAATATTTAGTTTTTTACCAATTTTTAATAGGTATTTGTGAAATTTCCGAAAATTTTAAAAACTCGAAACTTCGTAAAAACTATTTTATTACACTAGCTTTATCATTCTATTAATTTTTTATTACTAATTACCGATAAGAATAGGTATTTTTTAAAAAGAAAATTATATATTATATATTTACGCTTTAAAATTCTGTCGTTTGTTGCAAAGTTGATGTACCGTCTAGCATTTGGGGTATAAATTTAGTTACATTACGTTCTAAATTGATGCCAAAATAATAATAAATTAAAATATCATCAAACTATTTTACGTATCTAAGCAAAATTCTTGACTTTTATGAAACAAATAATTATTACCTTTAAGTTTAATTTCACATTAATCGATATTGATGAGTAGGCTATGGAGAGAATAGAAGCAATTGTTTTTATTTGACAGTTGTTTTTATTTGAGAGTTATCAAACTGTCAAATAAAAACAATTGCTTCTATTCTCTCCATGGCCTACTCATCAATATCGATTACTGTCAAATTAAACTTAAAGGTAATAATTATTTGTTCCATAAAAGTCAAGAATTTTGCTTAGATACGTAAAATAGTTTGATGATATTTTAATTTATTATTATTTTGGCATCAATTTAGAACTGGGAAACAAAATGTAACTAAATGTATACCCCAAATGCTAGACGGTACATCAACTTTGCAACAAACATAACAGAATTTTAAAGCGCAAATATCATTTTCTTTTGAAAAATACCTATTCCTATCGGTAATTAGTAATGATAAGTTAATAGAATGATAAATCTAGTGATATAAAAAAGTTATTAGGAAGTTACAAGTTTTTAAAATTTTCAGAAAGTTCACAAATAATATTAAAAATTGGCAAAAGATCTTTTATTAGAGCGTTCAAATTTGGTACACTTACGTAAAATTAAAAAAAAAAACTTTTTCAAGTAAATTTTTTTGATATTTTAACAAATATACCTACCAATTTTTGACGATATATTTTTTTAAATGTCTTTTCTGACAGATAACGCAAGTCACATGACTACGTTTGAGTGGGTAATTTTTCTTCTTTTTTGAAGCAAAAGGTAACCCCGCAGAATTAAATTTCAAAATGAAACATTAATTAAAAATTTCCCCCCTATGGTGCGAACTTTTTGGAAGACACTGACTAGAAATCGGCGCCTGCGTGCTTATTATGAGAAAACAGAAAGTTCACAATTATGCTTCATCACAAAGACAATCCTTTCATCGCTAGTTGTGAGTTGGGATTACCAAGGAAAGAAAACGTAGGTACATCATTACATTTAAGAAGTATCTCTTCTATTGCTGTGCTCCTAGTGTGCGTTGTTCATATTTAACAATTCAATGAGTGTCATTTAACCTGTAAAATCATCGCATAGAATTCTATTCTATAAAAAATATGCTGGTAGTACACAAATAGAATTTTGCTTATCTTACAATAGCTATAGAAGATATTATGTTGATAGATGATGTTGTTTTGTTTTTGTTTGTGTCATATACTCATCATGCTTAATTAAATGTCGCTAAAGTTTGACAAATTCCCACCTTTATACCACAGACTGAGCGAGTTAGCGTTGTTACAATAGATTCGAATTCCAATAGTACGCGATGCAATGTCAAAGTGCGCGTTTGTCGGACTTATTTAAATCCTGCGGTGGACGTGTTCAGTTCCCAACTGCAAAAGAAACTACAAAGACGGACCTGAAGTGTCCGCTTTTTCCTCCCTAAAGACCCTATTTTAAGGGAAATGTGGGTTAACGCCATTAAAAGATATTTTGTTACTACACAGTTTTCCAGGGTACAAGTGGTTTTGGTTTGGACTGTTTGGAGAGTGTTATACCTAACAATTTTACGTGATTAAACGTAACCACCTTGAAATCAGGAAGTTTTATGGTTTTATGCATTCGAATTTAGTTGTATGTTGCGTAACGATAACTGTAGCTAGTGTTCTCTGTATAACCAGAGGGGCGGAGTTATATGGAAAAAAAATATCAAGGCAAAGCCGTGAGGACAATAATAGTGACACTGAAAAGGGTACCACTTACATGAAAGTCCTGGGAGATCTTCTGCAGGGGTATCAGCTCTTCTTGAGGTACCTCACTCTGTTCGGGCCTGATACCTTTTCCTCGTGGGCCACAATCTTATGGCGGCACGGCGCGATATATGATGATCACAACTTTCTAATGCAACATATTTTATTTGTTCATCGGATTATCAGAAGACAGCGATGAAAAGTTATTCGCGGCGGCGCGAGCGAACCTTCTTTGTTGAAAGTATAGTACCGACTCTCTTCTTTATTCTGTTTTTTACAGTAAAAAATAGTTTTTTAAAAAAAGGGGCAGAAAACGCACACCCGGCAAGAGCGGAACCAATCCAGTGTCACATTTTTAACATAAATTCTCTACTGAATCAGACTTTATAAAATTTCCTTTTTCCTAAAAACGAAAACGCCACATTGTATCTAAAATTTACGGGTAGATATCTAAATGCACCAAAAGCCCTTAAGAATGCGACTCTCACTCTCGTAGATTATTATCTGTGTTGTAAAACCATGAGCTATATAATATGTAAACAATAATTTTAAAGTGTTTTTTTGCCAAATTTACCAAGTTGGCATCTTGAAATTTGAATTTGGCGCCTTAGGCCCACCTCCCTTGGATGACTCATCGCTCTCGGCTGCCGGGCCTTGTCACTGCGACGGTGCCGGTTTGTCTGGCAAATCCACCCATTGGTAAATTGTCAGCTATGACAAAACAGCCAACATTGTGGGTAGGTCGAGCACAAAATATTTGCGCGTATATCGAAAATTCCAAAGCCCACTTGAGCTGGTTCTTATTTAATTTCGATATATACACATAACAGGTTGCCGGCCTGCATACCCACACGGTATTATTCCATCTGTAAAATTCCCGTCGCCCGATAAACGCGAATATTCGCGTGGTGGAAACAAGGAGCAGGCACGACCTTTAATTGAATAGCGGTGTAGAATTAAAGATACCATTAATTATTTTTGTATCTGGCGGCCTGGCGCGTCCGGCCCGAGATAAGGAGTCGTCCGGAGTCTACCTGGGAGGTGGTTCACGCTCCGGAGAGCACGGCCGGCCGCTATATAGAGGGTGCTCCATTTTTATTCTGGGATACTTCAACAGGTGATAGAAAATCATAAGACTATTTTTTGTGGTATACTCTTAAAATAAATCAGCTCCTTCGCAACCGCGTAAACTATCCTTTAGCAACCGCGCATTAGACATAGGCGCCTGTAAAGCAACATATTCTATAAACTTTGGTATTGTAGTGTGACTCAGCGGCAAAAGAGTCATATCCATGCTTTCATATCACCTGTTATATTGTTGAAGTGTACACTAATTAATTCTCTAGCTGAGTGGAAATAGTTATTGTTTCGGTAAAAAAAAACTTTTTTTTTTTCGTTTGAAATATTCTAATACCTCAAAAACAGATGTTGAACAAAACAATTCTATGCGCCTATGATGTGATGTGTGTTCTCATATTTGTCCTTATCTAGTTGGTTGGATATTTTTATTTAGAACTGATTGATATAGATAAAATTTGGTACATTAATATAGCCTGGTGGAAATAAGGGAGGATCAGTTTTATTATTGAGTTTTTCGTGATACAAAATCTTGTAAAAAAGTAGTTTGACAACTTAAATTTTTCCAAAATCTGTCTTTTATATCTATTTTATTTCTGTCAGATCCTTATGTCAATGTCAAACATTCGCTACCTATAAGTGTATACGAAAGGAGTTGATAGCACGCAGCCCTCATTATAAATAATTCATGAGACTACCTTGGTCCGACAAAAGGCTTTGCCATTTGTTCAATGTATTTATCTGCGTTCTTCCGTGGGCGCACCTTGTAATTTCCGTATCACAATAGGAAAATAAAATGCTAATAAAGGAAATTGTAAGCTCATAGACGGAAGGTAGGGGAATTAATTTGTGGCAAGTAAAATTAATGCACTATTAGTCCTTTGCAAAATTGTTTTTAAAAAATGGTCAGGTAAGGAAAATAAAAAGTTTATTCATTTATTGTCGTTTTTGCTTGTTCCTAAAAGCAACCGAATAATTTAGCAAAAATATTATATTTTGAAACACTAATAAAACAGATAGCTATAGTAGAATGTTTTGCACACCTTAAATTGCCATAAATTAAACTCATTATTCTTTATCAAAATTCCATTTATGTTTCAGCATTACCGCATTACCATAGAAGAACCTACAGTAGATTATTCTATGGTGTTACGTATTGAATTAATTATATATTACAGAAGTGTAGTGCCTTAAACTTAAGTACTTCCCTGGGGTGCTGATCTGATGTTCTGAACTGTGGTTTCGGCCTCTTTTATATAAATAATTTATGACGGATTCACTACCTACCGGACATTTTATGATGATGTCCAAGTACTGTTTATATTGAATGTTACTTAATCATTTAAACGAGTTATTCGATGTAAAGTGTACTTGGACATGCGCGAAAGGTATGCCATCCTTTTTTCACCATTTTCATAATAAGAACTTGCATACTTCTCATTGGCAGCCTGTTCAGAAACGTGGAAAAATTAATTATTAAAATACAAGATCACGTGGCAATAATAGCCCTTTGGACTCACCCTAACGGTATGCCTATGGTTTTCCGAGGAATTTTCTATTTGAACTTCATTATAAAAAACATGGCAGCCTGTATAAAATCATATCAAAACGCATGTTTTTCGAATAATTGAAAACGCAGTTTTTCACATAATGCCCTTTGCAAGGCATACTGAGTAAAATCACGTCCAAAAATCTGTCACTATCTCCCGGTCCATTATAATATATTGCATGACTTGGGTCGACGAATGCCACAATTGGTGTAAAATAAAATGAAGAAAGGCTACCCCTACACAATTTCGACACCAACAAACCGATTGGTCCAATTGGGGCCACGCCTCCTATACAAAAGTAGGACCCAAGACGCAGATGTAGGTAGATATCCTGTATAATAGGCACTTCCAGTATTAGGTAGATAAAAAGCCTAAAATATTATTTTAGTCCATGATTTACCGCCCGAGTTCCAGAAATTAGTCGAATCACCCGTCGAATAAATTCCTGCGGATTTGGCGAATTTGTATGGCGCAGTCATCGTATATTCCGTGCGCGGCAATTTCTTGCCCGGATTCCATTTGCGTTATCAAAATCCATATAATTTCAATAAATTGCGCCGTGGCACACATAAAAGCGGCCGCCGGGCCCTAAATCAAAAGTTAATTAGAGTTAGTTATTGTTCTGTTGTGCGGGTAGTAAAACTCCGCCAACTGGATGAGTTTTAGTTCGGGGTTTTGGGGTCCGCGTTTCCACCGCCGGTCGCGATTAATAATTTAAATCTCCAATTTCCATTAGGGCGGCGGATCTTTTCCATTCGGATTTTTTGCCGCAGTGCCATTAAAGTAGTTCGGAAGATAGCGGAGTTTTTGAACTTCGGCGGCGCGGCGAGAACGTCTTTGGTAGCCCCAAAAGCGGCAGAAAAAGAATTGGTCAAATTTAAATATTATGATTTATTCCGTAGCTTCTTCCAAGGAAACCCTTTTTTTTTTAAGTCAAAATGGCGGAAAATGTATTTTTTTTTTTTCAAGGGATGATAATACAGCAAAATATACAGTGTGGTCATTTAAGTGTGCAACATATGGGACATTTTTATATTAATTGTACAAGCAAAATACAGTTATTGCCGAAAGTTGATGCATGTTCAATAATCGTATTAGGTGCACTTAGAATGGATGCAAGTTAAACAGCATACAAGGAAGATCAAAAATATAAAAATTGTACAAGAGTAAAGTACTCTTATTTCAAAAAATTCAGCAAAAGGTTATTAAGAAAAGTTGTTTATAATTAAAAGCTATGCCTAAATACCAAAAAATAGCCTCCTAAGAAAAAAAAAAGGTTTTTCGTCATTTTTTTTCCGCAATTTCTTAATAAACATTTAAAATAAAAAATTTTCACCTTAAATGAGAGTTTTTTAATATACACATTATCGTTACTAATGTTCTACCTTGTTAAGAAGGATTTTTGCGAAATTTTAAAGTTTTGTTTAATATCGTTGCAACAAAGATGATATTTGTAATTCCCTAAAAAATTAAAAAACTAAGTTAATTTTACAAATATTGTTGAATTTGAATAAAATTATGCGAAATTGATTTAATTTTGATTGATTTATGAAATTGTTTAGGGTGAATATTAAAACCAAATTTTTTTTAGGAAATTATTAGTTTTTAACAAAATATATATTTTTCTTAGGAGGCCATGTTATATTATTTAGGCATGACTATTAATTCTAGACAACTTTTCTAAATAACATTTTGCTGAATTTTCTGAAATAAGAGTACTTTACTCTTGCACAATTTTTATATTTTTTGACCTACCCTGTATGCTGTATGACTTGCAACCATTCTAAGTGCGCCTAATATGATTATCGAACATGCACCAACTTTCGGGAATATTTCTATTTTCGTTGTGCAATTAAAAAAAAAATCCCATATGTTGCTCACTTAAATGACCACACTGTATAAAGGGTGTTCCATTTAAGATGGTTTTCATTATGTGGGGTCCAAAGAGATTGCAACAAGTAAGAAAAGATTTTATTGTTGAGATATTAAAAAAGTATTCTGTGGACTCTTTTCTGCATGTCGACTTTATTTTCCATTTTAGAAAAAAAAATTCAAATAGAAATTAAAAGGTATACGAAATCTTCTACAAACAAAAATCTACACAATTTTGTACAATAGGCACTGAACTTCAACTTTTTTTAACAAATGTGGAATTTAGGTGCCGAGGCTGTAAGGCACATGAGTCATAAAAAATAAGTTTTTTTTTTAAATCGGGAAATAGTTTTATGTACCAAGGCAATAAAGTTCAACTTTTTATGACCTATGTGGAGTTTAGTTGCCCATACATATTATATTTTTTTTTTAAATCGGAAAAAAAAATGTTTTATTAGGCAAGAAAATAATCATACGGGATCACCCGTCCATAAACTGACTGCGCGCGGCGTTGCTTGACTTTGACCATCGCTATACCTAGGTCAAGTATGACGAGGCACGGCGCTTCCCAACAGAAATCCCAAACTGCTGCCTGTTGTGCAGCCTCCTTGAAAAATAGATTAATATTCAAACCTACTAAAATATTTATACTGAAAGATTGCGCTGGGTAACAATTTCGCAATGTGTACGAAAAGTTAAATAGGGCCCTTATCGGCCGGGTTTTGGATATTTAGTCACTTTTGACGGGCGATGGGTCCACGTCTGACGTTCGATGTTTACGTCTCGTCAAGGCCTATACTTATTGAAAAAATCGTACAATAATGGGCTACTTTAATGCTGATTTATGAGCTTTTAGTGACGAAATTGTTGTTATTATTGATAACAATGATCTACCTAGGTTTCTGATCCGTCGCGTCAAATCGAAAACAAAAAATAAATACAAGCCACATAAATTAACTCATTTATTGTTTAATCATAACTCGTAACGTGACTCAAATAATATGAGTTCTAACTGAAAATTTTGAAATACTTATTATAAATACAACAGTACTTAGGCATAGCATTGAAGAATCTACTACAGATTCTTCTATGGGCATAGGCACATAATTAACCAGATAAATAGATCGAACGCTTCACTGCCGATTTCAACTATTACTAGGCAATTTAATTTTAAAACGATCACCCATCCATGAGCCGACCGCCCGTTCCGTTGCTTTGCGCTCCAATTCGATTAAAATTAAATTGCTCTGTATAGGGCACTGCAGGCGTCTTTTGACCACTTTCTTGCAGTCTTATAGGCAACAATTCCGCAATAAGGCTCAAAAGCTAAATTATACATGGTTTTAAATTTGTGAAAGTGGAAAACCTGTGAAAATTGCCATTTCTTCTTGACATTTTTTTTTCAATTTTACAAATAGTCACATCGATTCCTCACAGTATCCTTCGAATAAATAACAATTTGAGAGAAATCATGGAGTAAAAGAATGTATAATTTAATAAATATATTCTTTTACTCAATGGATAAATGGTATGCAAGTTTTCGATGAGCCACCCCGCATAGAAACCCGACAGAAGGACAAACCATTTTACACCATTATTTTTACAGACGACGCCATACCCGTTGCACCCATCCCGCAATCTCATTAATCATATCTCATATTCTGTTATTTATCTTCTCGCGTACGCATCATTAATTGTCCAATTTGCATGAGCATCTCAGACGCTGGGCTACAGGCGCGTCGGAAAATTAATAACATGCGGACAAATTTACCATGTTGTTACGCCGTTTTTGTCTTGGCGCACGGTTGGTCACTTCTGGCCCGAAAGGTCGCAGGCAAAGGTCGGAAATTTCATTAGGTACTATCTGCGGGGTCACTGAACATCTCTAATTAAATATGGACGCGGTTCGGTTGTTGTGAAATGCCAGAAGTATCATTAGCGGCAAGCAGGAAGAAATTGTGCAAGAAGGAA
Source organism: Pseudeuparius sepicola (assembly GCA_963920635.1). Taxonomy (NCBI): domain Eukaryota; kingdom Metazoa; phylum Arthropoda; class Insecta; order Coleoptera; family Anthribidae; genus Pseudeuparius; species Pseudeuparius sepicola. Next base: position 9,586,189 of record OY987300.1, on the reverse strand, counting down.
GAGCGTAAAAAGAAGTTGTTTGAAAATAGCTTGTAGATACAGGGCCTCCACGCGAAGTGTATATAGATATAAACTGAAAGATTGCGTTGTTGTAGACAACAAATCCGCAATGAGGCTGAAACATTAAATGATACTTTATTGATAGGGTACTATAATGGCTTATTTTGAGCTCATAATTCATTTTGAGTTCTTAATGACTCGTTTGAGGCTCTTTAGTGCCGATTTAAAAAAATATGTAGGTATTTATTTTACTCAGAAGAAATGACATATAGACAGGGAGATAGTGACAGATTTTTGGACGTGATTTTACTCAGTATGCCTATCAAAGGGCATTATGTTGCATATCCTCACAATTATACGGTATGAATCAAAGAGTCATACTGGATTCTTCATATGGAGCTTTTTCATTTTTTAGTGATATTCAATATTCTCCAAATAAAATAAAAATTTTAGGACAATCTTAAGAAAGCTTGTATCTCGGAAAGCCAAACAAACATTTTATGTCAATATGCAACATCAAAGTTGATTGCATCAAACCAATCACATTTTGAGTATACACTGTGTCCCGGATAAGAATGAACAGCATGGGTATATTGCAAACGGTGAGAGATAGGGCAACGGTTAAATGGGGAAAAAGTTACGCAATTTCGAGGTCAATAAAATGGCACAAACAGATTTCTAATATCTTTTTCGTTTTTGAGTTATTTTGAAAAAAGTAAAATTTTGCGTTTTAGATTTTATTTTTTTCTGAAATTGCTATCACAGACAGAGAAAAAAGAAAAGCACTTTCTTATGGCACTTTTTAACGGGCCTTAAGGTGGCGTTTTTAGATTTGTTCTAGAACGTTTCGTTTTTGAGAAACCATGTTCAACTTAATTTTTTTAAATACGGACCTGGATTTTTTTTGCAGATTTTGAAAGCACTTTTCATTGCAAATACCATGATGTATGACAAGAAATATTTTTAAAATGTTTTGAGACAATTGTACTGAAAATTTTTTTTTCCATTATTTTTTTTCTAATTCGGCCCTGTATTTGATAATAAGAAGTCTAAATATTAATCAGTATTGTCAACAATTTAACTTACAACTTATCTTTCAATTGGAGAACTAAAAAAAGACGGCACATGCGATAATAAAAAATAAATAAAAATCCTCCACCTAGAACGCTTTGAAACAACGAAACCAATCCCTCGTCATTTGTCATAACTCCCACTGTATCATTTAGTTAACAATTTATTTCATTACAAATGGAGGGTGCTTTTTCAAACGACGACAAATTTAACATGTCAGAGTGTTATATCTTGTGTCACAGAAATAGTGTAGAGGCCGAACGAATGTATTTTTGCAATTAATAAATGGCAAAAGTTATTGATTACGTTGGCTTAAAGCTTTCTTCTCGCAATTAGGAAAAGCGAAGAATTTACTCCAAAACACAATGCGACACTGTTTGCTGTACAAGAACAGAGGAAAACACTTTACAAGACGCAGTGCCGTACAATTTAAAAATATTAAGTTTTCGAAGTAAAAATAAACTGTAAGTTAAATTGTTGTCAATACTGATTAATATTTAGACTCCTTATTATTAAATACAGGGCCGCATTAGACAAAAATGAATGGAAAAAAAGAAATTTTCAGTATAATTGTCTCAAAACATTTTAAAATATTTAGTGTCATAAATCATGGTATTTGCAATGAAATGTGCTTTCAAAATAAAAAAAAAACAGGTCCGTATTTAAAAAAATAAATTGGAAGACTCAAAAACGAAACGTTGTAGAACAAATCTAAAAGCGCTATCTTAAGGCCCGTAAAAAAGTGCCATAAGAAAGTGTTTATCTTTTTTCTCTATCTGTGATAACAACTTCAGAAAAAAATAATAAATTCGAAAACGCAAAATTTTACTTTTTTCAAAATAACTCAAAAACGAAAAAAGATATTAAAAATCTGTTTGTGCCATTTTATTGACCTCAAAAATGTGCAACTTTTTCCCCATTTAACCGTTGCCCTATCTCTCTCCGTTTGCAATATCCCCATGCTGTTCATTCGTATCCGGGACACAGTGTATTCCTAGGTACCTAAATTTGAAATTAATCTTTTTTCCTGAGATTCCAAGCTTTATTATGAAAATTGCAACACAGTGTATGGACATATTTAAACAATAGTGCTGCATGTTGCAATGCCTGGGGAAGATGTGAATACCGATATTTTAAATACTGCTAATTAATAATTCATATCATGCAGTTGTATCTCAGCAGGTAGTCAAAGGAGACTCTTGTGAAAATATTATTGGCTTGGAAATTTTTCTTGTGCACCTTGTTTCATAAATTTCAACTGTCCAACTTGTAAGGGACTAACAATTTAGCACAACAATTTATTCACTTTCTTTACTCAGCCAAGGTATTTATTTAAATGTGGCAACTCGCACATTTTATACATAATCTTAGGTTTATATGTATACAGGGTGTTTCAGACCTAAATACAATAATTTTAACCACATGCGGAGAAAATTGAGCTTAATACGAATCCGCAATTAAAAAAAATTAAAAGTCAATAATAAAGCCAGAAAAATTTGTTTAAGGAAGCTATTTTTTACAAACAATAACGACGCCAATGGCGAAGTAACGACCGCGAAGTGGGCCGGCCAGAAGCTACATTATTGGGCGACGTGCAATGTTGCCGCTTTTAGCTGGTATTCCCCGATTTTAAATACTTTTAAATAATTTTACCATTTATGCATTTATGAAAGGCCAATTCAATTAAACTAATAAAATCAGGCGGTGGAGGCGGCCCTTCCGCGCGGCAGGAGAGGGAGCGATCATGTATCTATCTGCCGTATGCCATTTTAGTTTTTAGTTGTTATCGTGTTGCCTCTTAAAACATAAAACCTTAACTAAGCGCCGTGTTTGGTGCCTTTATTTTATTGTTTGCTAAAGATTATCCCTGTTGTCGGAGGACACTCACTGTACATGGTAATAAATACATAAATAATAAATCTAGTTAGTAGTAAAAAATCAGACAATGAATGAACTGTATCGGCAACGTCGCACCGCGAGCAAAACGACAGTCGCCACATCGAGAGGGAGCGCAGAGCGCGACCGCGCAGGAGAGTCGGCCAGTCGGCCATTAGAAACCAAGAAACCGACAACGCGAAAAGGTAGGCGGAGAAGGTACTACAATTCCCCTCGGACGCAGGGCGAGTTGAGGTCTAAATTCCGTCGGTGGACGCCGTGGAAAACCGCAGTACCATATCGTTCGGGCGCTGCCGTGCCGCCCAACTTTCTTTTCGAAACCGGGAGTTTTGTGATAATATGGCAAGTGCGAATGTGAGTGCGTGTCTTACCGAGGTGTTACCATTCAACTTACCAGAGGAGGATAGTTTTTAAACCACCCTTCATTTGCTATCAGCGATTATTATCCTAAAGGCTAATAAAAGGTAGGCGCATTTAGAAAAATCAGTAGATACCTTGAAAAGGTAAAAAATATTGAGTTTTTTTGTTGCCTGGCTCTGCGATCTGGCAACGTCGTAAGGAAAACCTGAGACGAATTTGACTCTCCCTCGCGCCTTGGGTACGCGTTTACCCGATAATAAAACTGAGCGGCTCGTTAGGGGAAATATTAAAATTATTTAATTATTTCTAAAATATTTCCGAAATTTTTTTTTTCGATTTTCCGCATTTAGACACCTTTCTGAATATGTGGTTAAAATTATTGTATTTAGGTCTGAAACACCCTGGATAACAATTCCATAGATTGCATCTTATTCGACTTAGTATAGCGCCCTAAATTTTTGAATTTGTCTGTCTTAATTTGTTTTCGTTCCAAAATTAAAGTTTGGAAGTTGGAGTACCAGTTTTTTTGCGGACGGTTTCAACAATGCTTCTGAATATATCTCGCCTATGTATCAAATGAAGAAATTTTTAAACATTCCCATGACGTCATCAGAAAAAATCTCTCTCAACAAGAGGCAGTAAGGATCAGTAAAATATTTCATTTCAAATTATTACGCGTATGATATAATGTTGATTAAGTGGATTTTTACACTTACAAAATTTTATATGCTTATTTTCCGTCTCATGCCATCCAGTGGCAATGGCACCCGAACCGCATTTCAACTTTGTATATAAAACGCTCCAAACCGTTAAACCATTCGGTGATTAGCCGTCCGGTACGCGCCCAGTTTGTCCTGCTGATTATGATTGGCAATGCGCATTACCTATTTCGTAATTACCGAATGTTACAGGGATATTCAATTTCGGGAAATATGGACATTACCGGCGGCGGAGCACTTCATTTACAAAGTTGCAAAGCGTAAACTGGAAACAATAGATAATGTTAATAGAGCGCATACATAGGAACCCATGCGCGGGCGAGAAAATACCGAGGATATGACGAGGGGGATAATAGAAATACTCCCGCAGATATATTGCAATATTGTGTACACCAATCATGAATCTATATGAAGGTTGAAATTTTCTATGTAGATTCAAATACGGCAAGCAACCCAAACCGTCCGTCCGTCCGATCCGCTTGAAGAAATAAAATTACTCCCTATAACCCTGGAAAGCCGGTAACGAGATTTCCCCGACGCATCCTTCAGTCAGTTATCCGGCAAAAGCGAGTTACCGGGCCATTTCCCTGCATGGCCTGTATAGGGGGTGGACGTATACCGCCGGCCGACGCTCCTAAGCTCGAGATTTTCACTTCGTCACGACCGAAAGAAGGGAAAATGTATCGCCAGGATGTAGGATGTAGGACGAGATATAGAGGTCTTGTCCGGGCGCAACAGGTCAAACCTTGGACGTCTTTTGGAGAGTGTTCCGCTTCTTTGTTTCTAGGGAAATGCAAATAAGCCGCTCCAAGTAATCGGATGAGACCACGGGCGTAGCCAAGGGGGGGGTTTCGGGGGTTCAACCCCCCCCCGCGAAATAAGCAAAATATTACCTAATATTATACCGAAAAAATACGAGGAGTGAAGAGTTAAATTATTATTACGTTTGAATATATTATGTAGTAATAGTAGCGCCTAGCGCCATCTTTTGACGAGAGGCAGACGCAGTTGCAGCCGAACTATTTTGTATTGTAAGGACACTTTGCGTTGTTTCTCGATTATTCGCCACGCCCCTAGGTCGAAATGAGCGGAACTTTGTGGAAGTTTGTGGAAGTTTCTGGACGGCTACTGGGCTGCTATATAAGCGGCGCCGCGGCGCGTGACCGCGCTTACGGCAGTATTGTTCCATGCGAACTCGAAGCGAATAAAAGTGAAAAGTGGTGAACGAATAGTGAAGAGAATTAAGTGTACCGTGTAAGTGAGTAATTTTAGTGCACTGTTATTCGATGACCTTGTTAAGGATAGATACATGAATCATTATTACTGTCGAAAAATGGAGGGGAAAAAAAGGAAGGGTGATACCTAAAGGTATGGACTACTGGAAAAAGTGGTGTAGTCAAGGTCAAGGGGTTTCTAATAAAGAAACAAATTTGAATTTAGCTATCAAAGCTTCAGCTACCTTGCATGCTGATAAGAAGACTGCCTACCCCGAAATCTAGTTTGGAATGCCTAGATATGTGCGATAAAAACCTTTATCCTAATATTTACACATTACTACAAATCTTGGCTACCATTCCTGTATCCACTGCTACCCCAGAAAGGTCTTTCTCGAGCCTAAGGAGACTGAAAAACTATTTACGAAACACTACAAGTGAAAACAGACTTAATGGTTAATGAACATTCACTATGGAACAGAAATTCATGCAGATGAAGTAGTGGATATATTTAAAAGAAAAAGCCGAAGATTTCTTCTTTAATGGTTTTAAATTTAGCGCAGAGGAACGAAATTAATTTATCCATTTCATTTAAAGTTAAGAACTTTATAAATATGTCGTAGTTTTTCGGTTGAATATATAGATATTAAATTTCATGTAAGTATATTTTTGTTGTTTTATTTACTTCTCAAACTAAACCCCCCCCCCCAAAACTAAATCCTGGCTACGCCCGTGGATGAGACAAAGCATGTGCAAACGACTCGGTACTTTGCTACATCGGGGCAACTCTCGCTTGCTAAGTTTCGGCCAGTTGGTTTGTTGGTTGATGTCGGCGACGGTCTAGATAACCCGAACCGCCGGACCGTATCAGTGCAAGCGGCGTGCACATTAGTTGGAAATTGGAAATTAATATACTGTAGTGGAACCACCTTTCTTCCCTAAAGGAAAAGCTTTAGGTAATTCTAGTATCCTTTCATCTTTCTAAAATCTGGGAATAACGAGCCTTTTCTACTATAAGTTAAACTTAGCTAATTTCTATGATTAAAAAAATAAAATAAGCTTTATTTAAGCCATGTAATAAAACGAATAAAATAAATTTAGGTTGTCGTTAAGATAATTCAATTCCAAATTGCGACAAGTTTTTGCAAATTGAAAAGCTTGTTGCCCGAAATGTTGATGAAAGTAGATACCAATTAATTTTATTGGACAGTGATTAGTTGATATGCAAGTACCTATTTGCCATTTTTTTCTTTACAATTCGCTCGACAGGCTTTTCAATTTGAAAAAACCTGTCGCAATTTGGAATTGAATTGTCTTAACGAAAACCCAAACTTATTTTATTCGTTTTAGTACATGGCTTAAATAAAAGCTTGTTTTTAAAAAGGTTTTTTTTTATTTTCAATTTTATTTTGCGGTTTTTAGTACCTATTTGATTCCTATGTCAGGAGGGTGGTAAAGAAATTTAGTCCGCCATCTTGGGGCGGCCGTCATATTGGATTTCGTATGAACTCATTCACCTTATTGTTTTCTACCCGGCGAGCCCTTTCATTTGATACCCATGTTGGGTATCAAATAGGTAATCCGCCATCTTGGAGCGGCGGCCACATTGAATTTAGTGTGATGTCACTAACTTTGTCGTTTTCTACTTTTCAAGCCCTTTCATTTGAAACCCTATTAAGGGGGTGGACAAAACATACATCATCCGCCATCTTGGAGCGGCGACCATTTTGAAAGTATCATACAATATTGGGTATTACATATTTTATTGTTACCGGAACTAAGGGTGTATGCAAAATTTCAGCTCAATCGGATGTCAGGAAGTGGTTCTAATTCAGCTTGCAAGATTCGACCCACACATACATACATACATACATACATACGTACATACATACGTACGTACGTACAATACTAACAGGTGAAGTTAAATAAAAGCTTGTAATAAAAAAAGGAGAATATTCAGTAATTCTATGTAAGTAGGGCCATGAAGGTATATCACAATTTTTTATTGGGCAAAAAATTTATAACAATTATTATTTTTCCTTCGTTTTAGTAGCGACGCATATCACAGAAAAAATGCTGTGCTAACTTAAAGGTTAATATTCTTAAATCAACCTTATATTGTATTCCCCAAATATAGCAAATATAGCAAAACCTTAATTCAGGAAATCTCTCCATTTGAAGGGCAAATAAACGAGTAATACAAGAAATTAACCCGAGAGAAAGCTATTCTTCAAATGATGTCCTTCAGTTGCTTTTAATCGAACTTCAACTTATTCTTGGTCGGATATTAATAAATACTTATTTTAATTCCCACTATAATCTGTTTAATTTATACATATTTCTTAATTTGACGTTTGTGTATACCTATTTAATTTAATTTTATTTATACTTCAAAACCTATGCTTTAATTGCACTATTTTTTTAAATATCCTGTGTCCCATTTTCTTTTAAACATCACCGTAAAATATTAATTTATGCAAATATTCCAACGAATGAGTTTTGTAAAGAAAATACCAGTTCGAGATATGCCGTTTCCGTTGCCTTTAAAAAAATACTTCATAATAGGAATATCTACAAAAACTAATATTTTACGATGATGTTTAAAATGGTACCTACATCCTATAATGTCCAAAATTACAAATATCTATGCCCTCACAATTTGACGTTATTAAGAAAACATTTTTAATTTTTGTAAAAAGTGGTTTATACACATACACATGCCTAATAATGTACCATATTTAAATAGAACGATTTTTTACTAGGTATACATAATATGGAATTTCGAAAAATTTATTCCTTTACAAAAATTCCGTAAACACTTTTTGACAAAATAAAAGAATATTCACTAAACAGAAAAAAATATACCTATATAGCAGCACCTACAATAGCCAACTACTAAAAAATAAATATATGCTTATGAATTAAGTTTTATATTTAATGTTGTTACTTACCTTTTTTCCCTACATTTTAGTTAGGTATGTTGTTCAAGGAACTACATAAGTTAATTTTATTTCTTTTAAAATGAGTACAAATGAGTACAAATAAAGAAAAATTTCAGTTTAATTAAAGTGTATTTTATGAACACAAAATAACAGCAAAATTCTAAGGAACACATAAACACATACCTTTTACAAGAAAAACAACTTAAATTCCACAGTTTTTAGTTAACTTGCTTGGTATGGAAAAATATAAAAAAAAAACAAGAAATAGGCTGCCAGACATTCTATAAGGAGCTTATAAACACATACCAAAAAATATTCGGTTTACAACCAGAATAACTTAAATTCTACTTACTAAAATAACTTTACAGTTTTCATATGACTTCTTTTGCGTGTAAAAAAAACGTACAAAATTACAAAATTAGATACTTATAAGACATTCTAAGCGAACAAATATTTATAACAAAAAATGATCAATTTTGATATACAGCATGTATTACGACTCAATCGCTCTGTCTTTATACTCGTCAATCTGGAGTATAGCCTTATTGCCATAATATAGCTATACCATCTTCATTCAATCAACTAAATAAATAACGTTTTACACAATTTCAAATTTATAATCACTTAAAAAGATACTAGCTTTAGGTTATGATGGTTTCGAAGAAATATGTAATTGCTAAGCGATATATTATTGAGATCAATTAATTGAAATATGAACGTTTAAGGGGTTTACTTTATAGGCTCTATAATGTAGATTTGTTTCTAATACTTTATCTTTTCGTCGAATAAAAAATATTTGTTTTAAATCTAAAATTATTTGGACTCGAGATTTATTTTTATTTGAAGTCAAATATAGCTTGCGATTTCATAAAAACTATTCCACTTAAAAGAAATCTAAAAATCGAAGTATAATGGTGTACGTCTAAACAGAATATATTTTTTCCGAGGCAAGGTCTTTTTGTGCGGAGTAGAATCTGTTTAGACGCGCTAGCTGATTATTCGCAATTACGAGTCTGTTCAGCTTTTCAGCTAAATAAATCAGCTGCTCGCCGTTGCAGGCAAGTCACGTCTCGCTCGGTGTATTTTCTCAAGGGGTTGATATCAGGATGAACCCTTTAATAGTGCCCGCCCCTCTCGAACTGGGGATTGTAAAACCCTCTCCATGTCTCGAACGCCACCAGAGATAAATTCCGGGAGAAGATTTTATCTGCTCAAATTATTGTCGGTTCTATTTTTTCCACTTGGTCGGTATCAATTGGGCGTAGCATAAAATATTGAGTAAGTTGTAAACATATCTGGACGTCTATCTAAATAGGGCAAACTTGCATAGCGGCTTTACATGTGAAGCTGCTACCAACCGCCTTATCTCGCAGATGGGTTCGGAAAAGGTTTTACAGTCAATTCTGGCTATCGGCCCTGCCATCGAACGTTTCGGGCTGTCGAGCGGAGTTAGAGAAATAAACGACCCAAAACAGATTTTATGCGTTTTATTGACTAGAGATGCGTCGGCGAGTGGAGGCCTGAAAGCCACTTAACCTAACATCATAAATAACATCCATATACATATAAGACAATTCTTTTATATACTACAAAAACTTGATTTGATTCGATGTTAAACAAAAACAATAAAATTTGTCTCACAGTTCAATGGATGCGGGATAGAAGCTACTGAATAAATGAAATGAATATAAAATGTTTCTTTTATCGAAAGACAGCACTTATACAGGGTGTTTCATAATATATGCGCAGGACTTCAGGATGTGATAGCTCGTTCAAAAATATGAAAAAAAGCTTCTATTAACTTACCCTCTAAAATGCACCATTTTAGAGATACAGGGTGTGGAAGTTGAAAAAAAAAATTCGTTTTTTGTGAATATCTCTGGAACCGTTTATCGTACGGAACACAGCTTTTGTAAGCATTTTCTACGCATAATAAGCTATGTTTTTTGCCGAAAGAAATTTTTTTAAGTCATACGTGGTGAAGGTTTTGAAGGGGTGGTGGGTGTTTTTCTCCCTAACTTCTACGCTACTGGAAAAAGTACAATTTTGAGATACCCATTTGAACTGCCAATGTTTTGTACACAGTTGGTCTTGGGCTCTAAAGTCGGTCGTTTTCGAGAAAAATCAACTTTTATATTGAAAAACATGCTCAATTTTTTGAAATACTTAACATTTTTTTAATAATTAAACAAAATTTATTTAAACGTTAGAACAAGTAACCAAAACAAACGTTAACTTCATAATTGCAAAATTTAAAAAAAAAATGAAAAAAACTTGTTGGCTCACTAGATATTTTGAAAAGAATGATTTTTTTTGTTATTTCATCAGATCTCTATAGCTCCGTTATTTCTGATTATACAGAAAAAGTTTAGAGACAAAAATTGTAGATAATTTAGGGCTTAACACGATAATCCGATCCAATTTTTTATGTTGTTTGTGATTTTGAGATATGACATAAACTTGTGTTTTTTTAAATGTAAATCATAGTTGGCTGTGGCCTTATCAAATCGGCCATTTTTCTGAGCTCTCCAAAGATATAATACTCGGCATAATTATTATAAAAAACAAAATAGCTATGGCTAATTTTCTGATTTTTTCTTAAATTTTCACATAGTCAGCCATGGCATATTTTCATAATTACGTTTTATTCTATAATAAGACCTACTTCAAACTTTCAAATATTTTATTTTTAGCTGGTAAAAAAATGTAACAAAATAAAACAAAAATTATCATGATAGAGCTCCACCACATAGTTATTTGCCCGTAAGAAATTACCTAGATCATCTCTATCCAAATATAGGATAGGGAGAAATAGACCTATTTCCTGGCCGCCCCGATCCCCCGATTTGTCTGTTTTGGATTTATTTTTGTGGGGAACGGTACAAAATAAGGTATGAGACAAAATTGATGAATTAAGAGCAGCTGATTTAGAAGCAATTGCCAGTATTGACCGGCGCTCTCGATAAATTCATTTTTAAAAAGATGCAATATTTGCATAAGTAATAATGGTGGATTGTTTGAACACCTTTTAAAATAATAATAATTTGAGTTTTTTTTTAATTTTTGTTTTATATTGTTACATTTTGTTACCAGCTAAAAACAAAATATTAGAAAGGAATGTCTCATTATAAAATAGAACGTAATTATGAAAATGTTCCATGGCTGACTATGTGAAAATTAAAAAAAAAAACAGAAAATTAGCCATAGCTCTTTTATCTTTTATAATAACTATGCCGAGTATTATATCTTTGGAAAGCTCAAAAAATGGCCGATTTGATAAGGCCACAGCCAACTATGATTTACATTTAAAAAAACACAAGTTTGTGTCATATTTTAAAAATCACAAACAACATAAAAAATTGGATAAGATTATCTTATTAAGCCCAAAATTATCTACAATTTTTGTTTCTACAGTTTTTCTCTATAATCAGAAATAACGAAGCTACAGAGATCTGATGAAATAGCAAAAAATCACTCTTACCTATATCAAAATATTTAGTGAGCCATGAACTTTTTTACAAATCCAAAAGGGGCGTTAGATTGAGCATTCCAAACTGCAATTATTTCGCCATTTAACCTTTGTTCTAGCTCTGCTAGTTTCCGAGATCCCCATAGTAGTCATCGAAAAAAAGCTCATCCCGTATAAATAGTTTTTATAAGTAGGTATACTATTTCCGCACTCGTGAAACCTACACCTCGCCAATACCAACTCTTCACTCGTTTGGAACATATTCATCGTAGGTAGGATATAAGATCTAAATAAACCAATCACAGCTCTAAGATTTCTCCGGCCCGTGTTGACAATCATGCTCATGCTACCCTTGAACTAATTTTATTCCAAAATTCCAGTATGACCTACTGTAAAATTATTTCCACCGTTTATTCAATTATATTCGTTTAGCACACCAGAGGACGAGACATGATTTTTGAAATCTTGCGGGGTTTCTGAAAATTTCAGGGATGTCTCCAAACTAAACCAACGCCTGTTCCCATTCTCTTAAACGTGCCGATGCATTTGGCAACATTCCCGCTCTCGACATAATTCGCGGCGTTGCCGGGCCGCGCATTAAAACTTTTAATAAATATTAATTGCCTTAGATGGGTCCGGAGACACCATGCCCCGAACTTTTTGCAACTCCGTTCATCCATCACGATCCCGAGTTTATTACGGTTAAGCTTTGATTGCCGCCAATTTATCATCTTTATGTTATGTAATTGAAACGCCCTTGTAAAGCGCTTTTGCACTCGCGGCGGACCCTTGGAAAGATCCATTGCGGATGATTGACGACGCCGCTTGTCGCGGTTTTTTACAGTTTAATGAGAGAGTCTCACAAAAATCATCGGTCTATTTCATAACAACTATCATTAAAAGTAATACTAATAATGTAATTATGTAGGTACATTATATACTTAACCTATAAAAACTTTGTTTTTAACCACTTGTAACTTAGTAAGTGGCGGCTCTTGAGTATTTAAACCAGGGACTCTTTAAAATAAGGGGACCCAGCATATCACAATCTATCACATGGGAAAAGTGAAGCCTTGAGCGGAAGTTTGTTTTCTGTCGACTCCAAGGAGACCACAAGGGGGCTGGTACAAGGTTATGTTATATGTCAGTGTCCAACTGCCATCAGGTTTTATGTGACATATACCAGTGCCATAGATTCTAAAGGAGGCAAAATATTTCCCATCATAATTCACAACTTTTAACTTTTCTATCTTCCAGATACTCAGATGTGTCAATTAAAGGTAATGCGGCCGCCTGTAGTAGTCCCAATAATTGCAACCAGATTTTTACTGTATCACCTTTAGTAATCCTACAATTCCCATTACGTGGGCATTACCTCTAAGTAGGTAGTTCAAAACAAAAATCGTATTTCGTAAATTTTAAATTACTAAGCAGGTAGCTTCAGTCAGGTCTTTTTTTTATCTACAACTACAAGTTTATTTTAAGTTTGTGACTAACCTTGGTAGAGAAATAAAATTACAAAAATTTTATAATGAGCACCGAGAAAAACTACATAATTAGAACTAAGTACAAGACCTAATCTTATTAGTCCATCCCGAAATGTGTGAAAGTTCTTTGGGTAGATACATTCAACAAGGGAAGAAAGTTCAAGTATACATATGACAAATAATGGAATGAGGAACCTGGTAACAAGGTGCAATAGCGACAAATTCTTAAATAAGCAAAATCGGCACTACTGACTCACCAAATTAATTGCTGGAAATCAATTTCAACTATAAAATAAATTTGTTTCATTTGACAGTTGCCATATTCTGCACTTGTAGACACAACATTGACGCAAGTTTCATTTTTAGAAATCATGGAAACCATTATTAATCTTTACTAACAACCAAAGTACCTGTTATATTCATAGATTCTCCAATAAAATGGCATATACTTGGCATCACTGATACCATTAGAATGAGGAAAGAATAGGCCTCACTTTGGAAAGTATAATGCTGGGTCCCCCTACTTTGAAGAGTCCCTGATTTAAACAGGTTATCGGAAGACATTTTAAAAATCAATGTGCCTAACTAACTACTAACTAAACCCCTGTATGTGTTCTTTAAGATTTTTATCTAATTCAGCGCTAAAGTTCACCAATTCTCGACAAATGCCCTTATTTTCGGAAGCCTCTGCCTCATTGAGACCTGCTCTTAGTGACAATTATTAGAAGGCCCCACAAAAACGAACACAGTTAATTATTTAATTTAAAAGTAAGTACCGTTTTTTTATTAACCTCATTATATGTTTAAGCAGTGTATCGCTGAATTTAACTGACTTTTTATATTTATTTTACTCGGCATAATAAAATTAAAAATGGTATCCATGTGTTCCTTCAATTTTTCGTATTTCTTCATTTTATCCTAAATGTGCACAACATCGTTAATTCTCTTTTTTGACCAAGTTTCTTCACCGCCGAACAAAACACATACAAAACAAAACAACTTGTTTGTTTCTTCACACTCGCACAACCAATTATTTTTTAAGTAGACACTTTTGTTGAATCTACGTGATCGCGTTTTTTGTCCTGCCTTTTGATTTTTCTCTATGGTTAAATCGGATAACGGCCTGCCCAACTCTTTAATTTGCAGTTTTTGATCAAATTCCGTTGACTAAAATAAGTACGCAAAATAAGCAGCACGTTTTGTTCGCCCGCGAAAGCCAAATACAACGAGCCTGACCCGGAAAATCACTGTTTATGCGCATTTAACTCAATGACCATTCCCAATTATTGTCGATTTCACTTCCACATTCACCGGACCTCTTTCGGTCTCTCTCTACAATGCTGTCGAAATGGAAGGTGGCTCGGGGTAGCAGAGCTCTCGGTTGGCTCCGACGGGCCGCTGTCGCGAGTAAGCGCGCGGTGCTGCTGCCGTTGCCAGCTCGCACGTTAAGGAAGTTTATTTTAGGAGTGCCAAATTGTTAATATGAATTTGTGTGAACTAGGGTCGATGACGAGGCATGGTTTTTTTTGTGACAAATTACCATGTGTTACCACGCTATGCAAGCAATCGGATATGATTCCTGTACCTCTCGACCCTTCCCTAAATTGTCCAATTTATTTAAACTGAACCCATCGCTCTTCTTAAATAACTAACCATCTCTGGGTCGCCGCAATGAAGAAAAATCACCCCAAACCGGATTAAGGACCAATCAGTGATGTATCGGAGACGCCCCCTAACCGTGTTAAGGTGCCCTCGCGTACTCTAGACGCATCATCCCCCAAATACATCACCCTCCAGATATTCGACCGTTGACCCCCCCGTGGCAGGGGGACATCCTTATCTCTTTATACATCCTCAGACAACGGGCTAGATGGCCGTTTTGTGTTGCTCTCAAATTAAATCACTTCTTACGGATATCAGGGGTTGTAGGGAGAGGAGACGGCAACGGACGGGACGCTGCAAAGGGTTTTATTTCCAGGACAAGGGTGGATAAAGGGAAGGGCAGTAATGCGACATTAGGGGACATCATATAACCAGGCAACTGGATTCTGTTCGATTATATCTTGGCTAGGCATGTGCTACATCTTTGCAATCATGGGACCTATACTGCTGCCTTTAGTAAAAATGTTAACACAATCTCTATAGTGTCAATCTCGAGTGCAATCTACATATCGTTGTTCAAACCAATCGAACTGCTCACACTGAATGAATGCGTATATGGTCCTTAAATACAATGTGATCTACTTTAGTGCCGGTTCTGATCTTTCAGTTGCAATTAAAAAAAAAGGTTTTTCTAGCTTTAAAAATAAAGGATGTTATAGTCCTCCTTATGGCAGAATGCGTGCGACGTAAGGGGAAAGAACTCGCAAATATTATAGAATTAGTCACAGTTCAGGGGCGTAGCTCAATTTTGTGTAACTCACTGACTTAATTTTCATATAATTGTTATTTAATTTATTGTTAATATTATACTTAACGGTGATCCCTTAGATTATGGAGAAAGGCAAACCCTTATAACATTGGCAATTATTTCTCGTGCTTGAGAATTTATTGTTAATATTATTCTTAACGGTGATGCCTTAGATTATGGAGGAAGGCAAACCATTATAACATTGGCAATTATTTCTCGTGCTTGAGAATGCAACGTTCTTCCCTGTTTACTCATTTTGCACACGTTAACTCCCGAACATACGAAACGTCACTAAGCTCTCTGAGCCGGCGAAAAAAACTTGCCAGCGGCCTAAAAAATGAGGTCTGTATGGTAGCCCAAATACGCAGTTAACTTTACGTACTATAGAAACAGGCACAAAACGCGTTGGCTAAGTGGTTTTGTCAGCCGACTCCTTCGCAGAAGTGCTGTGTTGCCGTATTTCAAAGGCGATGGTAGACGCGACGATGTTGAAAAAAATATAATAGGTGTTTCATCACACCGCGTTAAAAATAAATGATAAACAAAAATGGGTAAGTGGTCCCGTGATGCGAGCTTTATTTTTTCGGTATAACAGAGTTCAGAAATTCGGCTTCAATATGATAAAACTTGTATTCGCCAATAAATAACGACTACTCGTATAGGAAATCTCGCAACGCTGCCCGCATTCTTTAGAAACGTTTTCTTTCGTGCTTTGGACTATATAGGCTATACCTCAGGAGATATTATATACCTAACTATACGTCTTTGATTATAAAACATAAAATTCTAGGTAGCGCTATTGCAAAACTTCAAGTGTCGAAAGCAATTTAATCCGCCGTTTAATAAAGGCCATAGGGCCTTTTTTTCTTGGCCAGATTGTTTCCCAAAACCAGAGTAAACTAGCTGAACGAGATGCATACTCGGGGGCAGGCGGAATTTAAATGAAACAATTTGTTATGGAAATATGTCCTCATCTGCGCTCGGCGAAATCAAGTTTGCCGAGATTAGTTCGTTTTATGTACATTTAAATTAAACTTAACCCGTGTCGGCGAATTAAATTTAAATAAATGCGGCCAAATGGGCGTTAAAGTGGCGGTGCCGCAACGGCAACGGTTAGTATACCTACCGGTTCTGGACCATTTGGCCGTGCGATTGTACTACTGTACATTTTCCCAAATAAGAACTGTGGAAGACAGTGTTCTCCAAATCGTCTGTTCTACAGTGACCGGCAGAAACGAACAAAATTAAAGTTTAGTAGCAAATCCATGTGTTATTCGATGATGAGTTGCGCTTGCGGTATTTTGTTTCTTTTTTGTTATACAGGGTGGTCGAAAAAAATACAAAAAAAGTTAAATTTCTTTTTTTTTACTAGGTGGCTGCGAATTTAAATCTGACATTCACCGTTGATTCCAAAAAACGTTTGTAAGTAACTTTTTACCGTATTTTAAAAAATAAGGGTACTTTACTCTTGAGTTATTTTGACATTTTTGAATTTACCTCGTATCCAAAGAGAGACATTTAAATTTTGACCTGTGCGTTTTGCGTTTGAAATGATGCACCAACTTTTATAAAGAATAAAATTTTCGGAGAAATTAATAATAAAAAAGTTTTCCATTTGTGTCCAACTTTCTGCCGGTCACTGTACATATAATTATATGTTAGGGAGTCGGGAACAACGGTGGCCACAGCTTGATCACCTCGCAAAAAATTACCATGCCAAAAATATATAACTTATATTATAATATATACTTAAGTAGTTATCAATTACTAATAGCTTTTATGAATTTTTAAACCATTGACTTGAAAAAAATATAGAAGCAGCATCGGATTCGTAAAAAAAGTGCTTCAGAAATGTGTTTACACCAACACAAAATTTTCAAACTGAAAAAAGTTTCGGCCACTTTTCGAAAACGCATGCACATTTTCTTTTGAGCATAATTTTTTTATTTACTAACCGATTTTAAAAAGCTTTTCATCCTTGCTTGCAGGAAAGAACGAACTATAGAGAGAAAGTATTTGATTACCCGATTTTTTAAAATTTAAAATTTAAATATAGGGCTATGATGTTTGCGTTTCTATATCCATTAAATTATTTTCAGACATCCCAATAAGGAAGCTTGAAGTTGGTGGGAAAACTACTTCAAAATTTAGTTTCATTTATTAAGACATTTTTACTTCTAATCAACAAAAAGTTAGATACTTGAACAATAATAGTTAAGATATTCAAAATGTATCATATGTTTGACACTTTCTTCATTAGACTTTTAGATATATTTCAATTTTAAAGTATTATCCATCCGAAATTAAGTCTAATTGCACAAGATAGACAGAAAACTCATCAATGTGTCCCCAAAATTAAAAAGATGCAATAACCTTTTGTTCTATACAGCTTTTGTCAAATTGTGCACACCATAGGTATTGAGTAATTTATAAGGAATAAAATCGGCAGTGAAGTGTCTCAAACTCGTCATACAAAGCTCAGAAATCGGCACTGAAGTAGCCCATTATTGTACGATTTTTTCAATAAGTAGGCCTTGACGAGATGTAAACATCAAACGTCAGACGCGGAGCCATCGCCCGATTTGAAAAAAAAAAAGGTTATTTAGAAAAGTAGTTTCTTATGAGATTCTGCATCCCCATACATATTTTTAGAACAAAATTTTGATAATAAAATTGATTTTTCGCCAAAACTGCAGATGCAATTAAATTGTCCCGAAGAATAAAATGGACCGATACAGACAAATTATAAAGTTTTCCCTGAATTTAAAACAATTATTTTCTACTTTTATTATTATTAACAAAAATTGATGGGCAAATTTGGTGCAAAATTAAGTTATTTCTTACAATTAATAATTACCAACCTTTAGAACCAATATTTGTTTTATTAAGGAAAAAAATGATTTTAATGATTGAAACAGCACAATTTGTAATAACTTGGTAACAAAGAAGCAGGATTTAGGTATATTTCATATCTTAATGTATATAGTTATTCCCATTATTATTTTCTAAAAATTGAAACCTAAAATAATAAATTTAAATCAACAATTTCATCCCACAAACATAAAATAAAGAACAGTTACGGGAGACGCGATTCGAATAAGCATCAGTTTTCTTGTGCGAAATTTTATACCCAACGAAGAAATAGAACAATCATATCGTAAATTCCTTCGACAATACTCTTCCGTGTTGCTTGTTCTTGTTCTTCCATGGGAACCCAGTAGAAATACCGCGATAAAATATCTTAGTCAAATCTAACAATAAAATACCTAGGTACATTCAGCGACAGAGGTAATCCAGTTGCGGATTCCACAAAGAAATTAATTTCATCATTCTGCTCCTGGGGTTATCTGCTGAAAAAATCGCCCAGTATATCTAGCTTCATTTGCATAATTTATTGTTTTGTCTTCGGTGAAGAAAACGCGGTAAAATCGACGGTTCGCATCTCATTATACGTCGCGCACTCATAGAAAATTGTGTCTGATTATATCGGGGTAATAAATCGGGTTTAAGATCCGTTTCGAAATAAAAAAAGAACAGGATTTAAGATAAATGCTATAATTATTTGAAGTCAGGGGACATATTTACTTTCGTAGCACGCATAGCTTAATAATTGTGTACAATCTTAGGAGCTTTTGTGCCTAGACATGTTTATAGGGATTAGATACAATTCTTAAAAGAAGAGAGAAATATTTATCATGTGATTCAGGTGGCCTTTGAATGTTTATGAAGTGAGAAAGTTTAAGTTATAATTTTGTGTTTTTAAACCAGCTTCTCGGCTACATGCTATAGAAAAACTCTGGTAAGTTTTAAGTAGCTAGCTAAAAAATGCACTCTACGTACATAACATGAGTACAGCGTGTCTCTGGCTTTCGAGACTTTTTCTACTTTTAAGTAAAGTGCTTTTTTTATGCAAGCTATACGCAACAATGTTACTCAAAGGATCTCGGCCAACTTTGATTTTTGTGATTTTTCGATGCCTACCTATTATTAGGTACTGGTGTAATTTAAATATCAGAGTTTCCAAATTTTACACAAGGGCATATTTTTTTAATGTTGAACAATTTTGGCTATTTTTAAATAAAAATAAATAAATATAAATAAAGTACCAAAATCCAAGTTAGCCACGATTAGTCAAATTTTACGCTAGAGCATATTTGAATTTCTTTATGACATTTTGTCACTATCCAGTCAAGTTCAAAAATTTCTGAAGATTATTTTTACTTTGACACCAATCTAGTGAAAAATTTGTAAAACGGTTATCTTAATTTATTTTGAAAAACATCATATAGCTATGTTAGTCACAACAGAAAAACACTAACAAACGATATTCAACCATGTCGGTGCCAAATAGTATTTTGCTTTTAGTTCAAATTAACTTGAAGATTTGACAATTTGTTTCAATCTCACTATTTATTCCACATTGTGTTTTCGATTCTGTTATTTCACCATGTGCCTGTATTAATTTCCTATGTATTTACGTGCAAAACTTCTTATCAGACTTTATTCTTCTAGGAGTTTCGACTGCGCCACAAATCTTGAACCTACCATATTTCCCTCGAAACTTGTAATTACAATCCCCCCCATTGTCGTAAACTTTTTCGTTATACGAATTTACAGCCTACAAGGCACTTTTACTACTTTCCCTTACCCACTGATTTATTACATCTAGGAATCAACCGCTCCCCATCTCCTCCAGGTACAGTACGAGAGGGCTAGAAAACCGAAACCCTCCCCCTATAACAAGAAATTACCGAGGGGGGAAAAGGCCGTTACCATTCGAAATCCGAATCCGAACCAAGGAGAAGATCGACGCTACAATTTGAATGGAAAAAAACAAAATGCTGGCTTTGTATTTTCTTTTGTTGAGAAGGGGTTTGCTAAGGGTTTTTTCTAGATGTATAAGTGAACTATACGTATACAGTGTGTCCCGGATAAGAATAAAGAGCATGGGGATCTTGCAAACGGTGAGAGATAGAACAACGGTTATGGGGAAAAAGTTGGGCAATTTGAAGGTCAAGAAAATGGTATAAACAGATTTCTAATATCTTTTTTAGTTTTTTGACTTATTTTGAAAAAGTAAAATTTTGCGTTTTCGATTTTATTTTTATCTGAAGTTGTTCTCACAGATAGAAAAAAAAAAGAAAAACACTTTATTATGGCACTTTTTAACGGGCTTTAAGATGGCGTTTTTAGATTTGTTCTACAACATTTCGTTTTTGAGAAACCATCTTCCACTTTTTTTTAAATACGGACCTGGATTTTTTTGCAGGTTCTGAAAGCACTTTTCATTGTAAATGCCATGATGTATGACACGGAATATGTTTAAAATGTTTTGAGACAATTATACTGAGAATTCCTTTTTTCCATTCATTTTTTTTTCTAATGAGGCCCTGTATGTAATAATAAAAAGTCTAAATATTAATCAGTATTGTCAACAATTTAACTTACAACTTATCCTTCTATCGGAGAACCAAAAAAGGACGGCAGAGACTAATAACAGTCACATACGCTAATAAAAAATAAATAAAAATCCTTCACCTAGAAGGCTTTGAAACGACGAAACCAACCCCTTGTCATTTGTCATAACTCCCACTGAATCATTTAGTTAATAATTTTATTATTAGAAATGGAGGGTGCTTTTTCAAATTACGACAAATTTAACATGTTAGCATGTTATATCACAAAATAGTGTAGAGGCTGAACGAATGTATCGTTGCAATTAATAAATGGCAAAAGTTATTAGTTTCATTGGCTTAAAGCTTTCTTCTCACAATTAGAAAAAGCAAAGAATTTACTCCAAAACACAATGAGACACTGTTTGCTGTGCAACAACAGAGGAAAACACTTACCAGACAGGGCAGTATTTAAAAATATTTAGTTTTCGAAGTAAAAATAAACTGTAAGTTAAATTGTTGACAATACTGATTAATAATTAGACTTCTTATTATCAAATACAGGGCCGCAATAGAAAAAAATGAATGGAAAAAAGGAATTCTCAGTATAGTTGTCTCAAAACATTTTAAACATATTTCGTGTCAAACATCATGGTATTTGCAATGAAAAGTGCTGTTAAAATCTGCAAAAAAATCCAGGTCCGTATTTAAAAAAATAAAGTTGAAGATGGTTTCTCAAAAACGAAATGTTGTAGAACAAATCTAAAAAAGCCATCTTAAAGCCCGTTAAAAAGTGCCATAAGAAAGTGTTTTTATTTTTTCTCTCTGTGATAACCTCAGAACAAAATAAAATCGAAAACGCAAAAATTTACTTTTTCAAAATAACTCAAAAATGAAAGGAGATTAGAAATCTGTTTGCACCATTTTATTGACCTCAAAATTGCGCAACTTTTTCCCCATTTAACCGTTGTTCTATCTCTCACCGTTTGCAAGATCCCCATGCTGTTCATTCTTATCCGGGACACATTGGATAAAATTATCTAAAACTTTCCCCATTTAACCGACTCTCTATATATCTTGCATTTACCGAGATCCCAATGGTGAGGATAGAATTTGGGACACACTGTATATGACAATAGCCATCAGATATTTAACTTCTTTTTAAAACTTTTTTGCCTAATAAAAAAATTGTATATGGTATCTTTATCTTAACGAAACATCGGACGATTAGGAAAGTTAAAACTCTTACAAATTACGTAAGTTAAACCTACTACAGTGCAAAAGGCTCACTATTATATTTTCCGTGTAGTCCACAGGGATAGAAAAGCTGAAAACCACCGTCATAAAAAAGAAAAGAAAATTACCGCGGCACAAATATCCGTTACCATTTGAAATCCGAAGGCGAACTGTGCTGGTAGAAGACCACACTACAATTCGAATGTATAAATAAAACAAAGAGGGAATTTTCTTTTGTTAAGGCACTGCTGGGAGAGATTCGAAGGGTTCGGAGCTGACAGCGCACCCAATGTGGCCATTTGCGTATTTATCGGAGGCTGAATGAAATGAGGGAAGCGCGGAAAGGCGCAAGATGTCGCCTATACTATTTTATGTCTTCTTATATTGGAATATTTACAACGCGCAAGGAATGAACATGACATTTCAAAATATTAAAACTAGTAACACTTCACATTTATTTCGTTGTTTTGTAGAGCCAATACCAACCTGAACCTAACTTGTTGGTGTTTACTTGTTTTGGGAAATTTCGGCTCTGTCACTATACAGTGTGACCCGTTTGGAATGGAGACACCAGGTATAATTTTTATTTTTCATCCGATTTTAGCCGTTTTTTTCCTAAAGATAGGTCACAAAAACTCTACTTTTGTGCAAAATTTCAGGTCTTAATCTCAATTTTCAAAGCCTAATACGAATTTTTTTTGTTCAAATTTGGTATGTTTTTATTTTTTACTAGAAAAAAATTCGTAGTAGGCCTTACAAATTGAGGTCTGAAATTTGGCACTAAATTATAGAGTTTTTTGTCACCTATGTTTAGAATATAGGTACTCGGCTAAAATCGGATGAAAAATAAAAATTTTACAGAGGTGTATCCATTCCAAACGGGCCACACTGTATGTATATCAGCTTGATACTAGACGGTACCACTGGTAGGATTTTTCACTTGTGCAAGTTACACTATTATAACTGCCACAATTTCGGTCTGAGTCACTCGAAGGTGAAATCTATTGGGGACGTGAAATTTTATCGTTTATTATGGTTTTATTTCAAAATAGTACATTTTTTATTTGGCACTCGGTATTAGCCATAGGTAACATTCCTAAAAATCAATTATTTGAAGGTGAAACTGTCACAATACAAGGAAGATTGTTAGAAATCTTTAATTTTGATGTGGGTTTGAACTAAGATCTATGAAATATCTTGGTTTTCAACCTCATTTCAACATATTCCTTGTATTCAACGCCTTCCTTATTTATGATTTACCGAAAAATGTTTTTATACAGGATATTATGGCCTTTCAAAAATTTTTCCGAATTTTATTGACAGTTTGGGAACCACTGGTCGCAAGCTCCCTTCTTTATTGAAGCCAGGGCTGCCTACTACAGCGTTGCCACATAGTCAGATAATTCCTTGAAAATCTGTAAAAAAAATTGCAAATTTCCACACCTCGCGTGGGGTGAAACAGAGACGCGTTACTTTTCTAAGCGGGTGTTCGCCTGTAGGCCTATCATCCCGCATGAATAATAATTGCATTTCTCTAATTTGTTTGCATTTTTCACAATAACAGAACTCACCACTTCTTGACGATGTAACTTTTTGTTGTTCTAAATATTATCCTCCATTCCTAATACAAGCTTTAACCCTTCACTACATATATTTTTTGTTTTAGCTAATGTATCGTAACTATTTCTTAGTTCATTTGCAGCGGGTTCTATACGAGCTCGTCTAGTGGCCAAAATAATTGCACAATTGCATGTTCGAGTCGCTGGCTGGAGGCGTTCGAACCAGCAGCACTAAAAAAGTTTCTGTTGACTGTTATCTAGCAGTTGATAGTACCGCCCCTTCATTATAAATTCAGAAAGCTGTCGCAGTGAGCCAAAAAATATAGAGCATTTTTAATGTATTTGCCCCCTGGGCACACCGAATATTGGCCCGATTCACAATAGAGTCATAAAATGAAAATGAGGAGAGGGACTAACCATAGCCGTACCGACAGGAAACTACCTATTATTTATTTTTTTAGTTTAGAAATTTGCTTTTCAGGCAGGAATTTTTATTAGGCATTCATTGTGAGAGGTAGGTACCACAGATGTGGTAGCTACTTATTTTTTTGGCATTTGTAGTATTTTTTAATTAAATAATATCCAAAAAGTTTTCCAGAATTAATATTTGTTAGATCAAGAATATTGCAAATGAAACCACAGGAAATAAAAAAATTAATATAAAAATATACAGGGAAATTTGAAAATATAGAAATAATATAATAATAAAATAATAATTAGCTATTTACATTATACTTATTCTAAAATGAAAGAAACGTCTTCAGAAGGCGAGTCGTCTTCACCTAAATTAATACTCACAGGTTGAAGGTTACAGTTTCGTCGATTAAATTGTCAAGTTCCCACATTCTCTTTTCTTCATCGATAACGTAACACATAGCATTTCGCCAATTGTCCGTATAGTAACGTACTCTATTGCGGTGTTGAGAAGATGGCGAACTTCTTGCAGTTTAAATGTTGTGTTATTCCTTGACACATAACCTTTCATCTGGGCCCAAATCAGTTCAATTGGGTTCAATTCACAACGGTAGGGAGGTTTCTACTATGAGGGGCGTGCGGTGACATTTTAAGTAAGGGAAGCAATGTTTAAAAACTTACCTATTTCTAATGTAAGTAATTCGATTCTTCGATCACTTTTTGCGAATTCGTCAATGACGTCATCATAAAAACGTCGATGCTCTAACATGTTCTGTCTGGAGAAGTTTAATTTCAATACACAAAATAGCGATATCGTCTATGAAAGTCATTCATTTATTTTTGTGGTTAAATTTTTCATAGGGGGTTTTGCCCTTCCTTAAGTAATTAATTGAAGCTTATCCGCAAAGTTTAATGTTGAAAATCCCTTTATTATTAAGGCACACACTACACATTCACACACACTCTTACTTAATTGTCCAACTTTAACATTTTCAACGTCATTCCCGACAGCCGAAGTTGACGGTATTTGCCGTATTGTCTTCCATATCGCCCGAGATACGACGCGCGCGACGCACCAACGCAGATATCAACCAACTAAACAAAGAACCTACTGCAACGATAGCTTCCACGCACGCTTAAAACACGCGTTCTCATTCGCGTCAGCCAGTGCGGTGGAGGTGGAAAGTTGAATAACCTCTCGACTCTCGAACGCTACAGAAAAGCTAGCGGCCGGCATAGCTTACATTGTACTGTCGCTCGGTAGGATGGGCGCAGTCAACGCCGAATTTGCTATATGCGTAACATATTGTAGGTTTGATATATGATATATAAGATAATTTTTAGCGTTTTTGATATACCTAGGTAACTAAACTAATTGCTTCAGGTTTAAAAATTCAAAAATTACATTTTATCATTTTACATTGTTTTGGTTTAGGGGAAGCACTGCTTTCCTTGCTTCCATGGACTGCACGCCCCTGTACTACTATGCATGAGACGGTATTTGCGGGATGTTGATGAATTAGAGCATCATATATACGTTCAACACTATAGCCTTTTCCCTTAAAGAGTATGCAGACTTACTGATGTTCCTAAACAATAAAATCTGGCAACGTCATAACAACTAAAGAATAAATCGACAGGTCTAAGTATACCTATCCCCATCTCCTTCGGATAGCGTTCGATGTTCGGCCAGCCTCGTGGCGGGCGGACCATCCGTCTTCTTTTTTTGCCGAGGGCCCGGACTAACGACTTTATTACGAGACCGGGATTAAGTCATTTTCGGCGATGATGCCGTCACGACCGGCGGTCAGGTTGATTACAAGGCGGCCGGCCCGCCGCTTCGTAAATACGATGTGCGGGATGTGTGAGAAACGCAGAGAAGTAGGTACCTATCATTATACCGGCGTGAGATGACTCGGGTTGTTTCCGAGAGGGATATCGAGCCTACGGCGTTTCGCAGTGGAATATTCGAAGAACAGTTATTTATATACCAAGGCACTGAAGTTCAAGTTTTTATGACTCATGTGGAATTTAGTTGCCGAGGCCTCTGGCCGGGGCAAATAAACCACATGGGTCATAAAAAGAACTTCAGTGCCGAGGTACTTACATATTATGTTTTTTTTTTAATCGGAAAAAAATGTTTTATTAGGCAAGAAAATAATAATAAGGGATCACCCGTCCATGAACCGACTACGCGCGGCGTTGCTTGACTTTGACGATCGCTCTACCTAGGTCAAGTAAGACAAGACACGGCATCTTCGTACAGAAAAACCAAACTGCTGCTTCTTGTGCAGCCTACACAACAAATCTATTGATATTCAAATTTACTAAAATGCCTATGTATACTGAAGGATTACGCTTCTATAGGAAACAATTTCGCAATGTGTACGAAAAGTTACATGGGCCTTTATCGGCCGGGTTTTGAATATTTGGTCACTTTTGACGGGCGATCTCGCCAAGGCCTACTTATTGAAAAAATCGTACAGTAATGTAGCCCATTATTGTACGATTTCTGTGCTTTTAATGAAGATTTTGGGACACTTTACTGCCGATTTCAAGAAAAAACTTTTAGAGGACATTGAACGGGATTAATTTCAGAGAAAGCATTTGGAGAACAAGGAAGGTCAACGCCACATTTCACGATGCGGTGCACTACCAGTAGATACCCATCGTATACGCGCAGCGAAAGAATGCGTCTGCGGTGAGGAAAATTAGAGGGGTGGAACTATAGTAAAATCGAGCAATCCGTAAGCCTGGCGTAAATAAAACCACGTGTTCAATGACGATCCGCGATTGGTCGGTAGGCTATAAAATTTCACCCGACTCGGCAACAGGGACGTGCTCGATCGCAAAAATGTAGATATTCGGTTTTATCTTGTTGTTTTCAGCTATTTAGATACTGCCACAAATAATTTTATCGATTTTTTGAACCATTTTAATTAAGCCAATAATTCTTGTCTGAAATATTTTGATGTACACAATTGTAAGACCAAAATTAAATAAAGGTCGTACCTCCATGCGGCTATGGCAGATTTTCCAACGCACGTGCTCTTGTTTACGCCAGGCGTAAGAGTTGCTCGATTTTAGTATAGCGTCGAACGAAGCATATAGGCGCGCGGAAAGATTCATTTTTGTCAAAGTAAACAAATTGTTATTTTACTTCATAGAAACATGGAATATGAGATTGCGCTTGGCTATGTATTGTACATCCTGAACGACTTCTGATTTCGAAAATACTACCAAGTTTTCAAAACTATAAATTTAGAGACGCACGCCTGAGGATAATCATTGCTCCCTCTAATAGGTGCGAATAGGGAAGCGCGCTGCATCACGTTGTTACGGTCAGCCAATAAGCAACAAAGCGTACCCTGCGCTTCCCCGCACTTCCCCGCGGACGCAGTCTTTCGGTGCGGCTACTTTTACTTAGCTGATTTTCATGACTGGGACAAAGTCTAGAAATACTAAAGTCGGCTCAATTGTGTAAGTAAGTGTACCGTTAGTTTTTGGTAGGTACAGTTAAATTAAAATACAAGGTAGCTATTACCAGAATCTACACAATTAGTAAGTATATCTGCGTAGACTTTGGTTGGAACATGAATAAAAATTCAATTTTTTCTGTTTTACATTCATTTTTAATGAAGCCTAACAAAACATAGAGCAGACAAAAACATAAATAACAAATAAATATTTTACGACAAAGAGTTAAACTAATCATATCTAAAAAAAAAACTTTGATCTATGCAATGTTTATTCCCAACGAAAATCGAGAATCAATGGTGTAGTTCAATGCCGGTAGGGGTATTAGCCCTCGGAGTAGTTGTTTCTGTTGGTTCTATCTTTTGAATCTATCTGCACTCCGGATTTTGCCTACGTCCATCTGATGATTCCCAAAGAGGATGAAACCGGTAATGGGCTGGCTGGGATCATTGTGCCTGCAGCATGTCATGACATGTCCTAACAAAGATAGCAGTATCTTTGACGTTACGTTGGTAAAGGAGAAAACTTTGATCTATGCAATAATCATATCTACTTTTTCATTCTGCAGTAAATATTTTGATATTTAAATTGACATAAAAAATACAGAACAAAATATTACGCATACGTACCTACACAAGAATGCGTCTTACCATAAGCTTCTGGCAATAATCTTAATGGGACAGCCGAGGGAACAGCAGTTTTTACTAAACGTTTTCCGGACGAAGTGAATGACTGATCATCAAAATGTGCCTTGCAAATTATATGTTTATATGCCTCTTCAGGTGGAATATTCGCAAATTTATGTTCTCCGATGAACCCTAAGGCGCATTGCTGGCACCTTCAAATTTTCAGTATTTTAATATTATATCTTCTATATTATTCTTCAATTAATACCTCAAGTATTCAAATGTCACATAAAAATTTCTTAATTTTTGTAGGTAGGTACCTTAAACTCAATCTTACCTTTCAGGGTCTTTAGGAAATGAAAAAAGGTAATATAGTCTTTTGAACTGGTTTTACAGCCATCCGCACTGCAGTAAAAAGCGTTACTAAGTATCACTACAACACAGTCACGGTCGGTCGGTAATATTTTGCGCGCACCCGGTAGAATGCGAACGAACCGCTCTCAGCTACACTATGTACAGCTTATTTTCTTATATTATAAGATACCGATCGACTCGATGAGAAGGGGAGCGGGAGAGGGAAAGAGGGAAACGTTTGTTTACACAAGGGCGAGTGCCCGGACTTATTAGTATATCTCTGGACGCTGGAGAAAACATTTGAAGACCAGTATGCGGAAATAATTGATAGAAAATGGAATATGAGATTGCGCCTGGCTATGTATTGTACATACATCCTGAACGACTCATGATTTCGAAAATACTACCAAGTTTTCAAAACTAAAAATTTAGAGGCGCAAAGGCGCAAAGGCGTAAAGTAATGAAAGCTAGCATATCGACAGGTCACCTACAGTGACAGAATCAAGGGCAATGAAAACTGTTTGAAATGCTCAACAAAAGAAATGAAGTATAGCAGTGTAATATGAAAACCATATACTAAAAATACAGAACCGCCGTACTCCCTACACGAAAACACAATCGAAGCTAGTTTCCATGATGAAAAAAAACTACCGCATGCGAGAACGACATAATTTATGCCCGCCTCCACATGCGCTGCGCGAAGCTTATTACCGAAGTTTTTCCTAGGCCGTGATTACTTTTTTTTCTATCCAGCCCGTCTCGCCTACGAATGCTGCTCGCCTTTTATGTTTGTCTGACATGCCAAGCGCTCGGCTGCCGCTGAATGCAACGTGTTTCCCTCGCCGCCAGCGAGGCTGGGATGGTAATAAGGTCGATGAGAGAAACTGTTCGCAAATTCACACGGATAGCTGGTATGCAATGTTGCGCGTGTATGCGGTACATTCCTTCTAGATTTCTTAAATAAAGTCCTGGCTGTCCACCTGCAATGGGTGGAATGCATAAAAAGTAGTAGGTGCTAATGCTTCACCAAAAAGTGTCTACTTTGTAGCATTCGCTTTTACATAGAAGCATCTGCTTCACTAGAGAAGAACATACTACACTGTACGGTAAAACAGAAGTATCTACTACTGAGCTGAATCTACTTCGTGCGGTGCGTGCATGACGTGTCAAACATTTTCTAAATTTTACAATTGCCTTACTAGAATCACCTAAACTTCTTAAAAATACCTCCATTTTTCGAGTGGGCAACAAGGCTACACCTCTTGTTTCTATGTAGGGTCATCATAATTATCAAGAAAATAATGTGCAAGCCACTCTACATTCTATCCTGAACCTGAAATACCAAATTGTGAAATTAACTAAATTTTACACAAATTAGGCATTTATAGATATTATAAAACTACACAATTTACGATAATTACCTAAATAATTAACGATATATGTCATCAATGTATCGTCTCATTTGATTGTATACTTTTCTGCGACGCACATTCATAAAAATTGAAGAAAGCACTAAATTTGCGCTGGCCGAAGTTCCTGAAACACCACCTTTGCTTAGACTGGAGTAAATACTACTAAACTAGTAGATACTTCTAAAGCATAGTACCTTCAATATACCAAGTGCATAGTAGCATGTACTATGGAGAGTAGTAAATGCTTCGTTTTTATAGTAGAAACTTCATAAATGTAGAACTTTCTTGAAGCATTACTACTTTTTATGCATTCCACCCATTGGATGGAATGCATAAAAGTAGTAGGTACTAATGCTTCACCAAAAAGTATCTACTTTGTAGCATTTGCTTTTAGATAGAAGCATCTGCTTCACTAGAGAAGAACATACTACACTGTACGGCAAAACAGAAGTATCTACTACTGAGCTGAAGTATCTACTTCGTGCGGTGCGCGCATGACGTGACAAACATTTTCTAAATTTTACAATTACCTTACTAGAATCACCTAAACTTCTTAAAAATACCTCCATTTTTCGAGTGGGCGACAAGGCTCCACCTCTTGCTTCTATATAGGATCATTACAATCATTAAGAAAATAATGTGCAAGCCATTCTACGTTCTCTCTATTGAACCTGAAATACCAAATTGTGAAATTAACTAAAATTTTATACAAATTAGGCATTTATAGATATTATAAAACTGCACAATTAACGATAATTACCTAAATTGTATACTTTTCTGCGACGCACATTCAGAAAAATTTAAAAAAGCACGCCGAAGTTTCTGAAACACCAACTTCGCTTAGACTGGAGTAAATAGGTACTTCTAAAGCACAGTACTTTTTTCTATATACCAAGTGCATAGTAGCATGTACTATGGAGAGTAGTAAATGCTTCATTCTTATAGTAGAAACTTCATAAATGTAGTACTTACTTGAAGCATTAGCATCTACTACTTTTTATCACAGACGTATATGAAGCTATATAGGTCTGTGGCTATATAGGTCTGTGTTTTTATGCATTCCACCCAATGTGTCACACTCCTAGCTTTTCACACTGGCGCCTACACCGCGTGTCACGCTAGTCGTGTGTGCCGGAGGGTTGGACTGACCCTCACGGCTTGCCGGGATCACTGGGTACGGGAGTCTCGAAGCGCAGGTTGAAGAAGACAGTAGGTACAACGTAGGGTGTTTATTCTTCCTCTCACAAATACGCCTCTAACAGTATCTGAGCCATGGCAGTATGGCAGGGACTTCGATCTATCTACTGTTTATCTTATTGAACAATCCTTGTATGTTTTGTTATTGATTGACCCCTGTATTTATAAATTTGTATAATGTTATATTTTACTTGTTATGATTTAGTAGAAATGAATTTAAATAGTTTGATCATCGGTCCACAGATGTCACTTTGTTGACAATTGTATTACAGTGGCTTTATACAAGACAGTGGCGACACGGCCGCCATGTTTCGTCGAATTAGAGGTGGGACTATTTAAAAAATATATCGATATTGTGAATCCAGATCCAGTATCGATTTTTTTTATCGATTTGACTATTAGATTAGATTAGACAAATTTTAGGCAAATTTTGGGCATGTGTTTGTATTTTGAAAAGTTGAGAAATGAGCAGGTAGCAATAAACAGAACATTTTAAAAATATAAAATAGGGAAAACACAATATAATTATATGGTACTTTTAGCTTAGGAAATAAAGTAATGATAACTACATTATAATAAAACAACTCCAAACGTAGGCATGTTCAATTTATAATTGGTGTTTATTGGTGTTATTATGTATACATACAGAAAACTTTAGAATTAACAATTTTCTTCAGAGCTTTTGAAGTCCTAAAGCACTTGGTACACGTGACTAAAACTCTAAGAATAATTGCTTTTATTTTTGGTTTTGACACTTTTCATTTACTTATTTTCATGGATACACCATAAGAAAAATGAAAAGTGATATTACAATCTTCAATATCCTTCCCTTTGGATGATTTTTCTTAAGCCCATTGTTTTACAGGAGTAACAGCCTCTCAAAATATTTTGGTTTAAATAAGTAAAGCTTTCATGAAAATGTTCGCAATTTGCTTCATTGTGCTTGTTTGAGACCATAAAAACTTGTCTGGAGTCTACAAAACTGTATTGGTTGAATCTTCATAACCTTTTGGTTGTTTCACATAAACATCTTCATCGATTTTTCGATAGGTATAAGCGCATGCTGTAGAGACATCCATCGAGTCAATTCAACATTTTCACCAGCAGCTATATGCTAATATTCCTTTTATTATTATCATTCCAGATTTGAATACAGGGCTAAACGTTTGGTCATAGTCTTCACCTTTTCTTTGTGAACAACCTTTCATTACCAACCTCGCCTAGTATTTTTCTATTGATCCATCCGGAATTATCCTCTCCTTGTATATCCATTTACAAGATACTATACCTAATGCTTTCTTGTCTTCTGGAAGTCTCTGTAAAACTCATTTTTTGTTTTATTCATGTGACTTCATTTCTTTATCCATTACAGTTAACCATCACTTTATCCATTACAGCTTCTTCATAGTTATTAGGACCAGTAATTTTTAAAACATTTGCAACAGCTTTCATAACAAAGTTTTAAATTTTTGCTGGTTTTGCAATTTTCTACGGTCCCTCAGCTCCATTATTTTCATTTCTTCATGATCTTCCTCCTGTTAATCAGTCTTCTTTTGACCTTCTGTACAGCTTTTTCCAACTTCTTCATTGTATTCTTCTTCTGGATAACCATCATCTTCTTGCAACCTTCCCTCGCTTTTATACATTTCTTGCATGACAACCATCTACGTTGTGGTCACCTTACTTTAT
Organism: Pseudeuparius sepicola; assembly: GCA_963920635.1. Classification (NCBI taxonomy): domain Eukaryota; kingdom Metazoa; phylum Arthropoda; class Insecta; order Coleoptera; family Anthribidae; genus Pseudeuparius; species Pseudeuparius sepicola. The sequence continues at coordinate 9,553,264 of OY987300.1, read as the reverse complement.
TTTTCTCAAAGAAAAACACAGGTAAAGCGCAGAAATATGATAATACGCACATAAACAAAGCGTACGTCCATAATAAGGGACAACACGAATGACGGATCCGTAGAATGATGCCGTCATTATGAAATAGATACAAATAAGTCGATCCATTATGACAGAATTTGACGAAACATGGCGGAACCAATCAAAAATCGGACCACGGTTGTCGCCACTGTCTCGTATAAAGCCACTGTAAATTGTATTACCGCATGTCGTCATCTTCGAATAACGCCACTATATCTGTAATTTTTACAACACGAAATTGGTCCGTTTCCGATATTAATTCTATACGGTAAATCTACTATAGATAACCTCCCGCCAAGGCCGCTTAACCAGACAAAATCCCTCGGGTTTCCCTTGTCCCGGCGGCGAACAAAGCCCGGTCTGCGAGCGCGGACAAAGGCAGCGCCGGTTTTTAAAAAGCTACGGGGAGGGCGCCGACGTGGCGAATTAAAATGGCGTTTTCGCACTTGGAACAAAAGAGGAGAGGGCGTGCGGTGGCGCGCTTGAACGAAGGGAAGGTGCGAAAAGGGACCGGAAGTCGTCGGCGCAACCTAAGGGAGCCAAATAAGAGACGGAGTGACAGGGTAGTGTTAATATGTATTGGAGTACATCTGGAGTTTTTTTTGTTTACTTTTTAGAACACGCGACGTACTGAGAATAATTTTCTAAGGACGCGACGGCGACGACCCGACACTCGTTTGGGACTAGAGACCGGACCACGTTCGACATATGGCGGAACTAACATGGTTTTGGGGTTTAAAAACCTTGAGCTTTGTCGTGGGCTTTAAGATGTAGCCCCCTCGCGCCCCTTCCTCGCCAAATCGAGGCTCAAAAGATCCGTAGCCCCCAGGGTAGCCCCCAGCGACGATTTTACATTCCTACTTCGTTCTGCGCTGTTTATGATAACAGACAGAGACGGCAGACCACGACCCGGGCACCGTTGCCAAATGTATCGGAATCGTCTCTATTCACGCGTTTGAATTTACATGAGGTGTCGTTTTATTGACAACCTGGGGTGGCTCTATCCGCCACTGGATGTTTGTTTACGTTGACCAATGAACACGTCTCACGTGATCTCCGAAGTATTTAATCGATCGTGGCAAGTGCGTGCGTTGGCAACGCACAACCATGAGCCAGACGATTTTAGCGGCACATATCAGGCCACGTGTGAGATGAGTCTTAAAACGCATCGCCGTACCAAAGTCTAGAGAATACTATAAGTCCGCTCACTCCTTTGAAGTCGTCGAAAAGCCGCCGATTTTTTGCGACCGGTCGTAAATCAATGTCAGCTCGCCACTCCGGGCGGACTATACAAATCACCGTAAAGCTGGTTGCACCAAGTTATACGGGGGCACCTCTATGTATATTGACTTTCCATTATGCAACGTGAAGCCTTAGTGTATATCGTAAGTTTTTGGTACAATGTTAAAAATTATAATAGGAGTAATAGGTAGGTATAGCCGAAAAATAAGGAACAGAATATGTATATAATAAAAATGCAGGTATTTTACTTTTTACGTTTAAGTAAAGCAACTAAACATAGGGCAAGTAAAAATATACATAAGTGTGTACGTAGGACCAAACAAAATTATTATTTACATAGTTTAAAAGTTTTGCAAAATTTTAAGTTATAGATTTGATTTAATTTTTTTTTTGGGTTTTTGATTCCCTAATCACTAATTATGTATGTAGTAAATACAAACTCGCGTATATAATGAAACCAAACAGTCATGGGGAAAATTTGCACACGGATATTATGTATTTTACTGATCGGAATTCCTTTAGTGGGCTAGAACCTAAGCCATCCTGATGCGATAAGTCATTAAATTTTGATAAGAATATATTTTCTAAATTCGATTATATATTCACTAAATTCTCGTGGAGGTACTGTCAAACTGCCAAATGGTCCTGAACTGCCTCCATATAGGCTTTTAGTTCGCAAAATATTGTTGACTTGTCTCTGCCTGCCAGATTACGCAGACGAATATGCCTCTAACCATAAGCTTCTGGTAATAATCTTAATGGAACAGCAGTTGTTAATACACTTTTTCCGGACGAAGGCAAAGATTGGTCATCAAAATGTGCCTTACAAATTTGTATACGTTTATGTGCCTCTTCAGGTGCAATATTCGCAAATGTATGGTCTTTGACGAACCCTAAGGCCTTCTTCCATTGCTGACATCGGCAATTATCAATATTTTTATTTACAACAAAGAAAAACATACCTGTGACATGTAAGTTGTATATTATTCAACATATAATAATATAATATTATGCATAATACGAGTATTATATGAAATAATATAATAATATTCCGATTACTATACCTAGATTAAGACATTTTTCTTAACTATACGTCAAACTAAATCTTACCAAAGATAATAATATCACGATCTTTGATCTTACCTTTCAGGGTCTTTAGGAATTCGAAAAAAGGGCACACAGTCTTTTGAATTGCTTTTACAGCCGTCCGCACTGCAATATGAACCGTGATAAGTCATCACTACTCAAAATTGGCAGCGGTATTGGATATAATTTGCGCGCACCCTGTACAATACGAAGCACACCGTTCCGAGAGACACCATGTAACAAAGTGACGCTCGGAATCGCCCGCTCAGCGGGATATCGATCTAGGGCTAAGGAGAAGGGAGCGGGATCGGGCAGGGGGAAATATTTGTTTACACAGGCCAAGTAAGTGGACTTATAGCAAAGTCTAGAGAATACTATAAGTCGGCTCACTTCTTTGTTCTCGGAAAAGAAAACAATTTTTTGCGACTGGTCGTAAATCAACTTCATCTCGCACGCTTCGCATTTACGAGGGTCGACTAACCAAATCGCCGTTAAGCTAATTATACGGGGACAGGTTCATATTGACTTTCCATTGTTTACCAAAGTCTACAAATATCAGTATACCTATTTGTAGACTTTGGTACAACAGTATTTGTGTAGGTAAGTATAGCGTTAGTTTTTGGTAGGTACAGTTACATTTAAATACAAGGTAGCTATTACCAGAATCTACATAATTAGTATGGTATATCTGTAGATTTTGAATGGAACATGAATAAAAATACATTTTTTTATGTTTTACGTTCATTTTTAATAAAGCCTAACAAAACATAGAGCAAACAAAAACATAAATAACAAATAAATATTTAAGGACAAAGAGTTAAACTAATCATATCTACTTTTTCATCCTGTAGGTAAATATTTTGATATTTAAATAATTGAACAAAACATACAACAAGCATTTGACATAAACAATTTATGTTCTCCGATGAACCCTAACGCATTCTTCCATTGCTGGCACCTTAAAATATTCACTATTTTAATATTATATATCTATATTATTCTATTATTATTCTTCAATTAATACCTAAGTATTCAAATGTCACATAAAAATGTCTTAATTTTTGTAGGTAGGTACCACAAATTCAATCTTACCTTTCAGGGTCTTTAGGAAATGAAAAAAGGTGATATAGTCTTTTGAACTGGTTTCACAGCCATCCGCACTGCAGGCATCACTATTATACAACCGTTGATTGCACGGGCGTAGCCAGGATTTAGTTTTGGGGGGGGGGGGGGGGTTTAGTTTGAGAAGTAAATAAAACAACAAAAATATACTTACATGAAATTTAATATCTATATATTCATCCGAAAAACGACGACATATTTATAAAGTTCTTAACTTTAAATGAAATGGATAAATTAATTTCGTTCCTCTGCGCTAAATCTAAAACCATTAAAGAAGAAATCTTCGGCTTTTTCTTTTAAATATATCCACTACTTCATCTGCATGAATTTCTGTTCCATAGTGAATGTTCATTAGAGCCAAACCATTAAGTCTGTTTTCACTTGTAGTGTTTCGTAAATAGTTTTTCAGTCTCCTTAGGCTCGAGAAAGACCTTTCTGGGGTAGCAGTGGATACAGGAATGGTAGCCAAGATTTGTAGTAATGTGCAAATATTAGGATAAAGGTTTTTTCCGAAAATCAATCAGAAATATTGACATTTTTGATAACATTTTTGAAAGAAAAAGTCAATATTTCCTTGCACTTAGTCGTTGCCAGGCAACGGAAAGTAACTGTTAGGAAATATTTATTTTTGTACTGTAAGGAAATATTATTTCCTTACAGTTATTTATAAACTAAAAAACGATTGTATGCATAGTTATATTTTTCTCCGGATTTTGTTGGCAACAAATCCAAGGAGGCAGTATTTACTGCTTCCGTGAGTTCTGGGGGGGTTCCAGAAATGGAACAGGCATCATCACTCATCACTTTATACTTTTACTTTTGCTTTTTAGAACGTTCGAAAACGCGGAAAACACTATGGGAAAACGCCAAAAATAAACTTTTCATGCGTCAAGTTTGACAATTCAATATTACTTTGTTTCCATAGTTACAAAACAAATATTTCATGGCATCCTTTATTTGTGAATAAAATTAATAATGCTTATTTCAAAATTTTAACAAGTTGATTGTAATAATTTATGTTCTTTGAGTAATTTTCGATTTTCGGAAAAATAGTATGTATACCTCGTAGGAAAAGCCACATTCCCCGACTCCGTATTGCCAGTCTCGGCTTACGCCTCGACAGGCAAACTTTACGGTCGTCCGGGAATGTTCAGCTTTTCCTACTAGGTACACAATGTACTATTATCGCACATATCTAGGCATTCCAAACTAGATTTCGGGGTAGGCAGTCTTCTTATCAGCATGCAAGGTAGCTGAAGCTTTGATAGCTAAATCCAAATTTGTTTCTTTATTAGAAACCCCTTGACCTTGACTACACCACTTTTTCCAGTAGTCCATACCTTTAAGTTTATCACCCTTCCTTTTTTTCCCCTCCATTTTTCGACAGTAATAATGATTCACGTATCTATCCTTAACAAGGTCATCGAATAACAGCGCACTAAAATTACTCACTTACACGGTACACTTAATTCTCTTCACTATTCGTTCACCACTTTTCACTTTTATTCGCTTCGAGTTCGCATGGAACAATACTGCCGTAAGCGCGGTCACGCGCCGCGGCGCCGCTTATATAGCAGCCCAGTAGCCGTCCAGAAACTTCCACGAACTTCCACAAAGTTCCGCTCATTTCGACCGAGGGGCGTGGCGAATAATCGAAAAACAACGCAAAGTGTCCCTACAATACAAAATAGTTCGGCTGCAACTGCGTCTGCCTCTCGTCAAAAGATGGCGCTAGGCGCTACTATTACTACATATATTCAAACGTAATAATAATTTAACTCTTCACTCCTCGTATTTTTTCGCTATAATATTAGGTAATATTTTGCTTATTTCGGGGGGGGGTTTGAACCCCCGAAACCCCCCCCTTGGCTACGCCCGTGGTTGATTGAATTCCATCGACGCTACAACACAGTCACAGTGGGTCGGTAATATTTTGCGCGCTCCCGGTAGAATGCACACGAACCGCTCTCAGCTACACTGCCGAGTGCCCGGACTTATTAGTATATCTATCTCTGGACGCTGCTTATAGTATCGTCTAGACTTTGGCCGTACGTTACCCGGTGCGCGGTTATCAGCGGCGCTAAGCTGTTTGCGCCAACATGTCAGCGGCCGGGGATTCACCTGTCACTCAAGCCGGCGAGTCGGCGCGTCGCTCGCCAGCGGGCCGCGATGAATAAACGAGTGCAGGGTCGTGGTGGGCCATAACCGCCGAAATGGTAATTCGCTCCCCCGCGTTTCATTCAAATGTTTCCGTCGCGGGACAATGCGGCCGCGCGGACATCGGCGACGCGTGACGGGTTTTTTGAAAAGGACGGTTGTTTTTGGTATGCGCCGAATTTTTTTGCGCGCCGGTATATGGAAGCTGTTCGCCTGCAATTTTGCACGAATTGTGTAGTTCTTAATTTAAAAGTACCTACCTAGTTTTAAACTGTTACAGATGAGAACAGTATGCCCAACGAGAGGGTCATTATTCGTTGGGAAAAATTATTGAAACCCGGACCATTAGGACGAGCGGAGTTAGGAATTACGAGCTAGTATAATGATCATAAGATGCGAATTGGATACTTTTTTTCCACGACAACAATAATTATTGTAGACATAGTATGTATGTACAGGGTCTTCACGCGAAAACTCCGACCCCCCTATTATTTCCCTAATTTTTGCAGATAGAAAGAATTTTTTTATATAAAAGTTGCAAGGTAAGTGTCGGGTTTTAGAAAAGTAGACTTGTGGTTTGTACAGGGTGTGGGACAAAATATATTTTTATTATTATTTATTTATATTATTATTTTTAATTTTTAATAATAAACATCCGGTATATTTTCGGATATTTTAAAAGAGCTGCTGCAACGATATATAACATGTTCATATTTTCGTTTCCCTTTAGTAAGTTATGTGGACCTAAATTTACAAAAGTATCAGTTAAGAAATAGCAGTTAGCCATGAAATTAAGTCGGATTTTCCCACCAGTTCTTTTAAGTATACTTACTTACATCCTGGATAGATGAAAAAGTAAAAATGATGGATATTGAATATTTATTGACATTTTGTTATTATTTTGATGCACTCACCGCTACTAACTAATATCAATTGGAATAAATAACACCTAGCCGATGGAACCCGTATCATCTCCGATAGCTTAGTTGGTTAAGTGCCTACGGCCACAGTAGGAGTCTCGGGTTCGAGTCCCGGCTGGAGTGCAATTTTTCAATTGATATATTCTTTACCTGATATGCCAGTAAAACATCCTTGATTAGAACAAATGTGTTTCTTACTTTAAATGAAGTAACTTTTTCCAATAAACTTACCCATTCAAGGTTTTACTTTCCGAGATACAGAGCGTAACATTAAATATCTTGGGCTGTTTATTGATTCTAAATTAAATTTTCACAAATACCTTGATTATATATATCTAAAAAAATATCGAAGAAAATAGGTTTTCTTTCAAGAATATCTATGAATTTGACAAGAAAATCTATAAATTAAAAATTTTTATAACTATTATTTTCCCACACTTTACATATTGTTCAACTATTTTATTTTTATTTAACAAATCTCAAATGAGTATATTACAAAAGTTACAAAACCGAGACTTGAGGGTGATTCCAAATTGTGATAAATACACAAATTAAGACAAATGCGTAAGAAACTAAATTTATTTTGCGTAAATCAAAAAATAGTTGAAAATACTTTAATTTTTGTCTTTAAATTGAAAAATAATTTAATTCCGAAAATTTCAGAAAAAGATTTATTTAAAAGTAATAGGCAGAGTCAAGGTTATAGTATAAGAAATAAGGAAGAATTGGTTTTAAATAAATTTAGTACAAATTTTGGACAAAATCAATTGTTATATAAAGGATTTAAACTTTTTAATGATCTGCCCATCAATATTAAAATGAAAAAGTTTATCCACATTTAGAACAAAATTAATAAGTTATATTGAAGAAAAAGTAGATTTTTGTTAATTTAATTATATAAAAGCCAATATGTATTATGTAATAAGTAGCAATGTGCTAAATAAAGCTTTTCTTATTATTAAATATTTTAGTTCCTGTGTCTTCAAAAGTATAGCTTTAAATAGTTAAGTTATTATTTTAAAAAGTTACTTTACTTAATGTAAGAAACACAAAAATTTCTACTTTTAGTCTAACTTATGGAACAATTTTTTTTGTAATTTTCCAGAAATACCCTGAAATAGGTAATATAAAAAAACCAAATTTGCCATTAAACCATAATAATGTACGTACGAAAAAGTACCAAGAGGACATTTTCGTTTACAATTAAAATCTACATAAAAAAATCAGTACATTTTATTATTATACAGGGTGATTCTCTTTTTCTAAAAAAAAATTATCATTATTTTTTAGAAAAAATTAGTACAATAATTATAATTATTATATCATTTATAAACGTGAGTGTCATAAAACAGCTATTGCGAAATAAACACAGAAAAATACAAATTTTTGGTGCAAACTTTCTGCTGATCATTTATTTTTCTATGTTCTTGAGATCAAAGAATACTATTTTGGAATTATTTGCAAAACAAAGTAAATGAGAACGGTTACCAGGGGATGAAATTCTAAAAAAGTTAAAATATGTGGGAATTATTTGAAGATTTGGATGGCCATATTGAAATTTACTATTAAATAATAGATCTAAAGAGAAGAGTTATATGGAAGTACATACCTAGTGATTAATTAGATGCTTTTTTTAAGTCGTAGGAAAAATTTCAACACATTCAAGTCAAAACATGAGGTATTTCTAAACTTTTTCACGTTATTTATTTAAAAAGTATCGGTAACGTTCAAGAGCTCTAGGGACTTATTATTTGTAGGAACATTTACAAAATCAATAGTAGTTATACAAAAATTCCAAAGATTATAGATTATCATTGATAAGTATCTGTCAAACCAAAATATGGTTCTCATATAATAAGGATAAAACAATAGTATGACATTTTAGGTCTTTGGTAACATTTAATACAGGGTTTCAAGTTCAAGACAGCAAGAAGAGAAAGAAACAATAAAATTATTACAAAACTAAAATAAAGAAAATAAATTTACTAAAAATTATCTACATGCATTTCTTATATTGTGAGTTTTTTCATGAGCAGTATGGGGATCTCGGAAACTACCGGAGACGGAAGGAAGGTTAAATGGGGAAAGAATTTCAGTTTTGTCGGCCCAATTTAACGCGCCTATTATTATATCGTTGGAAAGCTCTAGAAATGCCTGATTTTTTGAGATCGTGGCCAACTCTGATTTTCATTTCAAAAACACAAGTTTGTGTCATATCTCGAAAATGACAGCTGTCACGGAAAGTAGGACATGATAACCGCATTGAGGACATAAATCCCTCCAACTTTGGTATTTACACTTTTTATCGATAAAATCAGAAACAACGAAGTTAGGCGGATTAGAATAAATCTCCAAACTTTCGTTTTTTCCAAATATCTAGTAATGCGTGTTATATTGGGCCCACAAAACTACAATTTTTCCCCTTTTAACCTTCCTTCTATCTCCGTTAATTTCCAAGATCCCCATACTGACCGTAAAAAAACTCGCCCTGTATAGTGTGTGAAATTTGTAATGGAATAAATTTATTAAAATGTTCAAATAATTCATCGGACAGTGGTCTCCTTGCCAAGATACCTACGATTTTAAACTAGTTTTCATGCAAGCTCTCTAAAATGGGAAATTAGAGTAACAGGAGAATATTAAAATAGAGTTTTTTTCCCAAATATTTGCGCTGCTTCGTATTGTCACGTTTTATAAAAATCTCTACAAATCAGCTGATCTTTGTATTTACGACTTAGATATTCAGAAACGCCGATTCTGCAAATAAATTGATAATTGCGCCATCTACTATTGGCTCTATAAAATCATTAGACATTAGATGATGCCCGCTCTGTGTATCTAGGTTGTATGCACCTTTTTTAGGGGCTCTCGTGGATTTTTTCGGTTATTCTTAACTTACCGTCTAGTAAAAACAAAATTTTCCAGGAATAACCGTTCTCTTCCCGCAACTATTTTTTTTTTGTAAATTAACTCTAAAAGCCAAATCCGCCAGGAACGGCGGGTTTCGCCGCACCCACAAAAGCAGACAACCGCCTCCTTTGCCGCACGCTCAAAGCGCCTCCCCGCTCCCGCTCTATTTTTTTTGTAATTGCGCCGCTTAGAGCGTTATAATCAAACGATACCCTCAAAGGCTTTATTTCTCTCAAAATGGGCGTAGCACCTTCATACCTAATTAAGCGATTTCGGCGGTACGGTCACCCCGGCAGTTTCGTTCACGTGGCGTTATAAGATTACATCTCCAGCGAAACAGACTTTTGTCAGAAGGAAACAAGTTTCCTGTAAAATATAAAACTATGTAAACGAACAACTGATGTTGATATAATTTCTTAACAAAAAGACTCTAGAAGAAAAAATGGCGGTCCATGATCTTTTCAAGTTTCGCATAAGTGATTGTGGCAACATTTGTCTCAAAATTTTCGATACATATGCTGTACTGGCAGCTCTAAAGGTGTAGTCTGGCGTTCAATGTGTAAGAATAATCCATATTGAGAAATCGAATAGTAGAAAAGGGATAGGTATAAATGCGACGTTGCCAGTTGCCACTATTTTCTAATAACACAATCGAAGCGGTTGAACCCATCGCGGTGGGCAGGCACTAATCCGTGGAGGCCTGGCGCCGCCTCTACTATCTAATTTGACCGTGCTTCCCCCCACCACCTCCTACTACAGCCCTGATTATATTATTTTATTATAGAGCGTCAGATAGTGACAGATTTAGGTGCCCCATTTTTTGCATACAAGCCTCGAAGAGTGTTTAAAAGTACATCGATGCTGAGTAGAACGAAGGGATAAAGTTTTCTGTTATTTTTCCTAAAGGAATACAAATAAGGCAAACATATTTTTTGGTATACTTTGGACACTCATTAAATACTATAAATTAAAAATAATCCAGCTCGCATCTACTTCCACCAGTGCCGGAGAGACTGGGGTCAACCATCATATTTTTTAATAAAAAATGGTACGCCACTGGAAAAGTATTTTTTGCCTTCACTAAGTTTTCCAATCAATTGTAAGAAAAAGTATTCTTGACTTTTTTTGAGAAATGGACCGGTTTTGAAAACTTCACTTTTGTGCGTTTTAATTTTTTTAGCAGAAGAAAATCTAGGCCAATGACGTCAAAATATATAGACGTGGTGCCCCATTGTTAAAATGCCCTTTATTTTGACTCCAAGATTAAATATGTCCATACTACTCTAACAACATGCTACAAACAAAGACAGAAAGTCAACCATCAACCAACTATACCTACACCCGGTCATTCCCGGTTATAGCTCCTCCAGAATCACACTTATAGATATCGCATGTTTTTTCTTATTTGGGGGCACCGGAAGCATCGGAACCTCACCTGAAGACTCGGGGGGTGGTCTAACGACGCCAGCCTCCGAGCCCAGAGTCGAAATAAGTTCGCTACGGCCCGACAAAAAGGGGCGATTTCTGACAATCTCGCGACATTTTCGGAATAATTTAATGGAGCGCTTAGATTGTGATTACTTGGGCGTCAAGTGTTTATCAAAACAAACCTGTCTACAGGTTCTGACGTCATTGGTCTATAATTTTTCGCACCGGTAAAGTGAGCTTTAAAGTCTTACGGCAAAATTGTTCGGAATTAAAAACTCAGTAGGTGTGCAAAATTTCGAGAGCCTCTTCATATCTACTTTGATTTTTTAAAAAATTAAAACGCACAAAAGTAAATTTTTCCCGCCACTCAAGCCAAAATATGTTTTTCGGGCTAGTGACAATGCACATTTTCATACTTTCAATGGGCTTGTGTGGAAAAATCGGTAAAAATCTCGATTCTTCCTTACAAGATTACCCCCTTATTTCAACCCATTAGCCACCTGCAACACTCAAGCCTTTGGTTTTCCGAAGCCAAGTTATATTAATTAATCATTTAGTGAACACGGCTTGCATGAAAATATGGGCAACAACCACTTCTATTTCTGTTATGGAAAATCGAATTTTTCATGTGTTATCCCCAGGGGCCACTCGTAAATTTTCCTTCATTCTACTCAATATCGATGTAGTTTTCAACCCTCTTCGAGGCTTGTATGCGAAAATGAGGCACCTAAATCTCTCACTATCTGACGGTCTATTATAATCCCATCTCATTGGCTATTCGCTCCTGCCTCTTCCTACCCTGGTTGTAATATTTTATTGCTTTCAAGTAGTGGCAACTTCGCATGTACACCTATCCCTTTTCTACTTATTCGATTTCTCATTATGGATAGATATATTCTTACACATTGAATGTCAGACGACACCTTTAGAGCTGCCAGTACAGTACCTACTTATGACGTTCTTTCGAAATGTTGTCCATATCCGAATTGGTCCAAAGTTACTCTAAAATAATTATTGAAATCAATATTAGAATATTATAAACGTTATCAGGGGATAACAGTTATCGGATAACCCCCCTCTGGGAGCCAATGATTTCACTAAGAAAATCCTTATAATTTCGTTGTTTATCATTTTGGGATATCTCCGTTATGAACTTTCTTTGTTAAATTTTTCGCCCCATTCAGATTTAGGAATGTTACTTATTATATTGTGTGTTGTGTTGTATTTATCGTAGGGTTAACTTTTCCGTTACAATGCCTTGGCACGAATCGCCGCTTCTGATTTTCTCTATGTGTAGTTCCAGCCAGCTATGCCAGCATTTCGGCAAAACCAACTTTCCGCGCTATGCTGTTCAGTGGCCCGCATTTAAAACTTTAAACAATGTTTAATCCCGCCCTGCGGCTGGTAAGTGGGTCAGCCCGTCCCGCTCCCGGGGGCACTAGTCGGCAGAACTATTGTTTGTTCGATCTATTCTAATGGCGTCGATAATTGCGCGTCAGTATTTTGATTGGCCGTTGCCGATATCATTTGCGCGGCAAATTGGTGGCACTGCACTGCATTATGTACGAAAGCGGCGAGCTGTTGCTCCGATAGACACAATTAAAAGTTTTGCATTTGATGGGCCATTGCAATTGGGTATTTTTAGTTTGGAAACTGGCTCGTTGAAATAGGCGGAATTGGAACAAAACAAACTATGCCAATTTCTGGGAAACGGGCAGTGGTATTTCGGAAACAATTTGAAAGCTATATACTCGGTGTAGGTACCTATTATATCAGTATCAAATATCGATCTTCTTTTGGAAAGGTCAGTTTGTCATCTGTTCCAACCAGAGTTCATTATATTTATATCGAAATAATGAAAACTAACAAACACTTTTGAAGAACACGATATAAATTAATATCTAAATAAATTAAAAGAATAACAAATGAGTAAAGTAAAGGCTAAATGTTTTGTCAGGGAGCAAAATTGGTCATGTAATAAACAAAAATGCGTATTTTAACGAATATAATAATACGGTAAAATATAAAACAATTTATTTTTAATTTTATAACTCCCGTCAATATCAACTAACATATTTTTATATTACAAAATAGTAATATACACAGTTTTATATTTAATCATTTGGCTTTTTACTATTTATTAAATTCGTTTATTTAATTTTTATATATCATACGTTTTATGTATAATACGTACTGTATTTATTATACATATTTTAAATATAAATTTCTAGAATGCATATATTTTACCAATGAATAGAGCATTTAATATCATTCCAGTGTATTAAACACAAGCGTATTCAGGGGGGGGGCAAAGGGGGCAATTGCCCCCCCCCCCCCAGAGCTGTCGAGATAAACCAGATTTGTAATATCAAAATTAACGAGATAAACGAGATTTGTAATATCAAAATTAATAACACCAAAAATTAATCTGAAAATGCAATGAACATCAAACATCTACAATTTGTTATTTGTTTCATCTTGTCTTCTCGAAATTAAAACCTGTGCAGTAGATTTGAGAACGCGCCGCCGTATATTAGGTATGCATACACTCCGTCGGTCGCAGCGCGTGTATTTTTTCGGAAATCACCCTCCCATAGCACCCCAAATTTTGTCGTGTCAAAAAGTTACTTAAAAAATCGAAAATAAAATTTCAATTTTAACACCCTGCATCTCGAAAACTAAACATCTGCGGACCCATGTTCATATGAACTTTCCGTCATATTTTCCATTTTTCTTTTTATTCTTTCAAGTTGGTGCATTTACTTCTGGACATCCTGTATTTATTTATTTTAGAAAATATGTTTTTGTCCTTTTTTTATTCATTAAAATTATCGACAGAGTTTTGTTGTTTATAACTGATTGCCCCCCCCCCCAGACGTTAATCCTGGATACGCCACTGAACACAAGTAATTAAATTTACACAATCCAAATTTTTTAAATAACTTGAGCTGGTCATTTTGGTGTTGCACTTTCGTTGCCCAAACAACTATGATCAGTTAGGTGCGTGTAAAGTAGTGAAATATCGAATAGTAAGTGAAAATATTTGAAAATAAGTTTTTTCATAATGTTATCGGCATTATTGTTAATTAATTTATGATCCATGAACTCTGGAAGATGTGGGGAATTCTGTTAGCCTTCTTGGATTGTTTCTGTAATGGTGCGCATCCCTTTTATGTTTACTTGGATATAATGGGCCAGATTAAGAGGCTATGATACTTATGAAATCCGCCCAAAGTGCCCGACTCAATTCAGGACAAACGTCGCTCGATTAGATATGCCTATCCTTTTCCTTCCTCTAGTCCCCACGACTCCCCACTCCAGCCTGCCCCTTCATAGTGCTACGATTGAGGGGCAGGCCGGCCGTGGGTACTACACTGAGAAAAATCTGTCACTTTGTAAAAAAACCCTGTTTAATTCAATATGAGATATTATTCCTCAAACTCAAGCAGAAGCTTTTTTGTAACTAACAATAATCAATTCAATTACAATTGATATTGAATTCTAATGAATAATTTAAATGTAATATTTTATTTCAATAAATAGCGTGTTCTGGAATTGATTCTATAATACTTCTTTTCTAAGCACATTCTTTTGTCAGAACAACATAACGTTTCATGGTGTTGAATTGAATAGGGATACATTTAACTGTTCATTATACTGAAATTACAACTATTGTCACTGAATTTTTGCTGGATTTATAATACTTAATTGTGGGTACTAATATCAATTATAGCCATTCACTTGCAGTGTTCATTATGACTACGAACGATATAGAGTGTAGGGTTGATTCAAAACCTTTAATTTGCGGTCACTGTGTGCACTCCTAAGTTAACCCCCAGTTAACCCTGAAAAAATCAGCTTGTTTTAAAGAATTTTTTTTACCCTTATAAAGCACTTTAGATAGTGGTGATCTTTTACCTATATCTCGTGAAGTATTGAAGTTAAAAAAAAAACTTCATGAGGGAAAGTTGTAGAGAACGTAATAATGTATACATAAGAAGAAAAAAAATTGTACACATGAGAAGAAAAAAAATTGCAAAAAAATGTTTGCAAAACCACTCCTATTGCGGGGTTCGTAACACGACTTCGACGGTGATTTTTTGGGGTTATACTCAGGACGCTACCCACAACCAACCCTGAAAATATCTACCTGTTAAGAATCATTTTTTTTTCTATCTCTATAAAAAAATGACAATTTGCTTGGACTATGATTACTTACATTGATGAATATAAAAGTTGCAATTAAGTTATTTTGTTCATCCAATGAATTATAATGTTTTTTCAGTTGCTTCTGGGGTACTCTTATACAAATAAAATAAATTTAATTGTTTAAATAAAACATAAGATATTTTAAAACAGATGTTATGCTTTCATTGTAGTATGCCAATTTTAGTATCGAAGTGACAATACGTCTTCTTAACGGAAATTCAAACTATTTTAAACTTATTGGTTCATCTGCAATTACGTCAAAAGTATAGATTATATTGTTGGGACCACATGGATTTGCTTGTATATTTAAAGTAGGTAATGGAAAAGTGACTATATACACGAACTCACTAAAATCACAACAGTCTTTTTTTCCTGTGTAGACGTGTAGATAATATGAAATAATAACTCGTGCCGGCCGCCGCCGACGGCCGCCGGGGTCACACGAGTCTCGCCGATGCCGACGAAGAAGCGCGAATATATATTTAAAAAACGGCGGTGGCCTGTTTGCTTTATTGCAAAAATGATATTTTTCAGGGCGTTCACTTTTCGTTGGCAACACACTGCATAGCTTTTTGGCGTCGAAGCAATTTTACTATTATTTTTCATATCAGCAAAGGTGCATGCTATGAAGGGTTCGTGTATAAAAAAAACTTCTGTAATTGCTCAATTATAAAATCTAAATTAACGATTCGATTACCGAATTCTTCTTGAACCACATTAGGGTCAGTTGAACATCTATTAATGTTTGATTGGATAATTGTTCTGCATAATAGTGTTGCTACGACTAAAAAAGTGCGTCTAAAGTCTACTTCTTCAAAATGTTTTATATAACTAGTAGGTATTCCATATTTACATTTGTGTAATAATAAATAAATCTAACTAAAAACTTTCTACACTGTAAGAGTTCACTTTAGAGGGATTAGAGTGAATAGGCCATATTATATCACAACGGTTTCGTTAATCTATAAAATTACATCCTCAAGAACTAATTTATAGAGTTACGAAACTGGTCTCCCTTTTTAAATAAAGTAATAGTTGTGAGATAATAGGAGCTATTAATTTCTAATCCCTTGTAAATGTTCCATTCAAAGCCCTGTTTTTCCCATAAAGTTTGTTTCCCAAACCCTATGCACCTGCAGTACTACTTATACCTAAATCCGAATAAGTGTGCAAAATGCAAAATATGTAGGTACCCCTCTCTCAAATTCTGGAAACCATATTAGGTACCTACGGGAATAAAAGCACTCAAGCCCACAAATTACTCCTATTGGTTTCACTACATGTGACTGTTGTGACATCATTATCAAACATTATAGGTATTCTTGCCCTGACTGCCCCTTATTCTGACAAATCTGAATTATCGAACATCCTAGAAAATGTATTAAAATGTCATAAATTCGACAGACTGGAACAATAAAATGTACTATTTTTATTTTGCCCGATTTTCAACTCCAATGACTTTCGAACAATCTTCTAACGAAGAAGTTTCTAAAACTGACTGGATGTCAGAATTATTATCGTTCCCTCTGGAAAGTATATAAATTAGCTTTTATCATGCAGCGATTTACATAGGAATTCGTTTTCAAAAAATGCTTCACATGACCCATTTATTTGGCAAAATTATTACTTGTACCTATCACATTTTTAAAGTAAAAATCAAGCGCACAATTTGGTCTAGAATTTAAATTTACTCTTTTTGCACGACCAGGCCATTTCATGCCCTAGGGATTAAACCATTTTACACAAAAGCAAAAAGTAGGTACTTTGTGAATAATAATTATTTATATTCTAAAATTTATTTGTGGCGCAATGGATTATTAATTATTTATTTATAATTCCTGGAGGAATAATAATAATGAGTATTATTATATGCCAGTCGACATACATAATGTCGCGGTAGAAAATATTTTCTTCGGGTACTCGGAAATATAAATATTTGCTAACATACTAACATTCAAAACAAGCGAAACACAAATAAGGGAGACTGAGACTAATAAAATGAAAAATGAACCATCTGATATCGATTGAAAGTTCCCCTGACGTGGTTTCCGAGCCCGGTGAGGTACGCCGAAGTAGGGGGAAGTAGGGGAACCACGAGTTCCAGCGAACGCCCGCCCGCCCGCCTATCTCCGTACGTCTAATTCCTGCTCGAATGGCCAATTCACGGATCATTTTATTGCCGGGCAATGGGTTCGTAGTTTTCAAATCATAGCCAAACGAACAAACGTATCGACTTGAAAGTAGTCTTAAAATAATGTTATAGAATGCCTCAATCGTCGTTGTGTCCTTCGAATTATTTTTGAGCGGTGGAAATACTCGAAATTCTTAACCGAATATAGTCGAATTTCGGGTATGTTTGGCATTTTTTTTCACAGTGTTGCATTAGTCCTGCACAGTTCGTGATACACAACAACGATTCTTCGTAGTTTTATCTAAGCCACAAAAAAAAATCAAGTGAAAATATTAAGAAATGCAAGTAGGAGATGTAAACTACGAAACCCTTGAAAATGGGGGGTATCGTAGCGCCTTAAGACTTATTATATCCAATACTTGGAGAAAATAGAGATTTACTATGTATGCATAATAAGAAAAGTGCGTTTTTATTTATTCTATAGTACCAATAAAAATCGTTATTTTTTAAAAATGTTTCAGAGAAAGTTTGTTTATATTTGTTACCATCACTTTTTATAGAAAAATTTGATAACTTCATAAATAAATCTGCTTATTTGGAAAGTTATGTATTTCAACAATAAAAACTAGAATTATTTAAAGTTGTGTATAAAAACGTTAAAGTTTTCACTTCGATGCAAATATAAGTAAATAGCATAAATATTAAACCCTCCCTCTATGTAATTTTTATTTCCCTTATTTTTGGGCTTTTGCACGGATGTTTTCCATGTAAGAATGAGTTTCCGGACTGTTGCCTAAATAATATCTAGTGGCAATCTTACTGATAATTAGTTGCGATCCAACATAGGAAAAGTCGTCACTGAAGATGCTTAAGGGTGCGATCACCAAAAACGTCTGGAAGATTTCCATCGACCATGGCGGGACAGCCTGAAAATTTGTTCTCATATATTAATTTATATTATACAATGTGTCCCGGATAAAAATGAACAGCATGGGGATCGTACAAACGGTGAGAGATAGAACAACGGTTAAATGGGGAAAAAGTTGCGCAATTTTAAGGTCAATAAAATGTTACAAACAGATTTCTAATATCTTTTTCGTTATTTTAAAAAAGGTAAAATTATGGATTTTTTTTTTCAGATTTTGAAAGCACTTTTCATTTTCATTACAAATACCATGATGTATGACACGAAATGTTTTTAAAATGTTTTGAGACAATTATACTGCAAATTCCTTTTTTTTTTCATTCATTTTTTTCTAATGCGGCCCAGTATTTAATAATAATAAGTATACATATTTCTTATCCGGGACACAGTGTATATAAATATTACCAATTGCCATAAAATATATTTAAAGAAACAATTAAATATTTTCACTAATATGCATATATTTTTTCCTGAATATTTGAAAATATAAATATATATTTATTTTTATAATAAGTAATATTGAACGTTAGAAAAATATTTTTTAAACTATTATACGCGTTATTAATAATGAATATAACAAATAGTCAAATTAAAGACATGAATATTATATGTGATATCATCTTAGATTTTAGATTTAAAACGCATACAAGTTGTTAAACCAAACACCAGTATATTTGCTCTCACAATACAGCCGATATTATAAAAATATTTTACTTTGTAAAATGTAGTATTGCTGTGCCAAATAGTATTAAATATTTTTATATTAGATTTAAATATATTTTTTCTCCGTATTATTATGTTTACCTATTTATTCTTTAGGGTAGAACTGAAGCAAAAATAATCATTATGGAAATTGAAAAGTTGAAAAAAAAAATTAAAGTAAGATTCTTCCTAGCCAATTTATATAAATAATTATAATTTAATGGAAACAGTAAGTAGTAGAGTCAAAGAAGACATCCAGGCACATTAAAGCAAGAAGCAGACAGCCAGTTTCAAGTATATTTATTTTCCATTTTAACTTACTTAGACTTTTGACCTATATCGCTTTTCCCTCGTTCGCCAACTTCTCTCAGTGTACCCGCCATCGTATTTATTCCCAATTTAGACCGAGCAAATAGCAAATGCGACGCCGGTGTCTTGGCTTGAGCGCGGTGGAACGCGGAGCATAGAGCGATAGTGGAAATTCAGTTTAATGGGCGCAGCCTCGGCTGTAACCCAGTTAGGGCGCAGTTGCGGGCTAACTATTCGATGAACAATTAGATGGAAGGCCGCTACTGGGCTGGCTGGGGCGACAACCTATCCGGGTCACGGTATTACCACAGGCTGAAATATTATTTGTCCGGGGCAAGCTTGATTCGAGCAAAGTTCACTATGTTCAACAAAGTCTGTCATAGATGCCATCTATCAGTATTTCATTAATTATAAAGTTTGGACACCTTATTTTATAAACAGGTAATAGACATAAAGCTTTTTTCAATCAAGAACCGCTAACAGGTGGGTATCTAACTGTGACATCACTTTTATATTTATTTCAACAAATAAGTTTTTAATTTGAAGTCGATAGATGATTGACGAATCTTTCCACCGAACAGAAACATCAAATCTTTGATATGTTAGAAGATTATAACTGTTATAATTTCATATTACAGTAGTACTTGCCATTGCTCTAAAATCGTACTCAGTTTACAGGGTGTTCCCGTATATTTTGACCCATTCCTAGAGCCTCTATTTGTCGAGTTAGAAAAAAATTACTTAACTGAAAGTTGTAGGGTACCAAGGTGTATTGTCCCAAAAATAATGGATTGACAGGAATGCCCTTGCCTAAGTTGAAATGTTTTTCCATAGCAACCTTGATTGAATTTGGCATATCATGCGAACATATAACATATTTATATTGTTGGAATCGGAAAAATGCGCGCAATTCAAAAATCCACAAATATACGGAATGTTCCATTAAAAAAAGTTAGTTTATATTTTTTCATAAATTTGCGACGCTCATTTGTTTTATCTAGTAACAGATCCTAGCGGTTCAGAAAAAAACCTACAACTTTCATTTAAATAATTTTTTTCTAACTCGAAAAATATAGACTCTAGGGGTGGGTCAAAATATACGGGAACAAACTGTACAGTATACATGCACCAACATAACACGGAATAAATTTAACAACGGCTCTTAACCCTTATTTATTTATGATAATTAATGACAAAGATGCACAACTTTCTTCATTCTATGAAATCTACAGTTTCGTTGTTTTATTGTCTAGAACGCCAAACGTGGCAACCTCTGTGATTGTCAGGACTGGACCAACACTATATTAAAGACCCGAGCATGCCGTCATATTTCATTGTTATTTACGGATTAGTGTGGCGCTACACGACGAAAAAAAATGCGACTTATTATAGGTTATAGGAGGGTATTCTGTGGCTATTGGGATGTCAGTTTCTGACGTTTAAAAAATCCAAAATTTTAAATATCCAGCTTTATTACGATTTACCTTCTTTTTACGGTAAGGAATTGTCTTTGCGTGATAACATGAAATTTTCGCGCACATGAAGAAAATGGTTATGCACAGACCATTAGGTGAATTGCAGAAGAATAAACACTATTTTGGAATTATGGTATGATCTGATCAATCAGCTGAAGAAGCGAAAATTAAAGATATTATTTTGGAAGAGTATTTTTTAACGTATGCAGGAATTAAAATAGAAAATTTAGTTTATAGCTTCAAAGCGAACCAATAGTCCTCCATATAAAGAAGAAACTGAAAAATCTAATGCGTTTTATGCTTTCACATACTTACTACAACTAGCCATGGACTGCGTTTCAAACCAAAAGGTACCAAATACTCTTGCTTGCTTTTTAGACTCGCTTTTCATAAGAAAATGTATGGAAATATGCCATGTGAACTTGTCAAATTAGAGGGACACAACAAACAAATATTTTATTTTATTGTGAATATTAACTTTGTTGTAACAGGCATATTTGCATGTTTTTATTTTATAAAAGATTCTGAAACAATGTTGTTTTAACTAAAACCACCGTGTAAATTTGTTTCGTCGTGTGGCGCCAGTGGCGATCTCTTGAAACAACGCTATGCACAGGTCTTTAATATGGGGTTGGTCCAGGTCACAAGAAACGGCATTGTAATGTTGCCGGTGCCCGTTTGTAATAATTCGTGGAACAAAGGCAAAATGTATTTTTCTATTTAAAGTTTCCAACTTACCTATCTATTACTTAATGTATTTTTTTATTGGGCTATAGGATCCATTTTGGGCCCTGTACTGTTTATCTTGTACATAAATGACGTTGGATTGCAGCTTGACTGCAGTTTTTCATTATATGCGGATGATTCTTCCATAGTTGTTTCGGCAAAAAATAAAAATGAACTTGAATTTAGAGGAAACACTAATTTGGATTCGTTGTATAGATGGTTCAGTTTGAACTCCCTATATATTAACAGCTCAAAAACAAATTATATTTCGTTTCACAATTATAATAATAAATCAAATTTAGATTATAAACTAAGTATAAATGGTACTAACATTGATAGAATTAGATCCACTAAATTTCTTGGTGTTATTATAGATGAAAACCTAAACTGGAAGCTGCACTGTGAATATTTGGTCACAAAGCTTAATTCCATGTGCTATCTAATTAGAAACCTAAGAGAAGTTTTAACAGTTAGTCAATTGGTGTCAGTTTACTATGCCCATATAGAATCACGGTTAAGATATGGCGTATGTTTTTGGGGATCTTCCTCTTTTGCTGAAGATGTTTTCATATGTCAAAAAAGAATATTAAGATGTATTGTGGGTGCTTCTCCAAGAAAATCCTGTAGAGATATTTTCAAGAAGCTTGACATCCAGACGCTCCCCTCACTTCTGATTATTGAACTTTGTTCTTACATATTTGAAAATAGAGATAATTTTCTGGCTAATTCTGACGTGCACAGTTTTAATACGAGAACCCAGGGTTTGCTCCGAACTCCTTTCTTCCGCTACCGAATAGGGCATCAATCTCCAATCTTTCTAGGTACTAAACTTTTCAACAGATTGAATTTGGAGATTGTAGGCTCACCTGACATAAATATTTTTCGACGACGCTTAAGATCCTATTTGTTGAGACACAGTGTGTATAGCCTAAGTGAATTTCTTAAAATAAAGGATGTATTTTGATAGGTTTCTTCTTTTTTTATTCGTATTTTTAATATGTTACACTTGGTGTATGTTTGTATACCTATGTATATTTTTAATGTATATTTTTTAATGTGTATAATAATAATATGACGTTTTCCATAATACCTTTGTGTGTTTGTTTTTTTGGAAAATAAAGAGGGTATTTATTTATTTATTTATTTATACTGCAACGGTAATTTACCCAGTGCCGTGAACCACGCAGTTGCGCTTCCACCTTCTTTTTCTGACAGGGAACCGTCTGGCTTTTCGCCATGTCCTGTCAGAATTGACTTGTACATCCTATATCTACACTTAAACCTAAATACAAACACAACACCCAGGGCATTTAACGTGGTGGGAATCGAACCCACAACCTACGATGCCAAACCGTGTACTTAATACATTGCAACTTTTGAGCTTTAACTAATGCAATTGCACACAAAAATGTTCTCACATAATAAACACTTTTTTATTACGAACGTGTTGCGTGTATTGACTCCTCTATAGCAAAATGGTGTCTGCTTATGCTGCACATGCTGGAAGCTTTGTCCTTTATCCCTTAACTTCATTAATGCTTAAATATTTGCGTATATGTAGCAACGCCCGTCATACTGTCATTCCGTATGCCGCTCAATCAAAACATTTAGTAGAATCTGTGCGATTTATTATAATGTTATTATTATTTATTAGTATATTGTTTATTTAGTTATCGTGTTGTTAGTTGCGTAGTGTATAGGTAAATTATCATGGACAACGATTACGTGAAAGGGCAATTCGAAAATTTTCCGAAATTGGATGCTTTCGTGGATCCGATATTCACGTTAACCGAAATTCGTGGGATAAAACTGCAAAGGTTTGTATGTTGTAGTAATAGTAAAATATTACGAGTTATTAATAAACGGAGAACTAGGGGCTAGGAACCATCTTGAAAGCGCTTTTATGAAGGCGTGTAGTGCTTAGAAGTACTGAGCCCGAATTACGTACCTAAGCCCAACCTTGCCAAAACAATTTGCAGAAAAACGCGACTGTATTTTTACGTAAAAACACTTCTCGACTAAATGTGGTTTCACGGGGCATCCTAAGTCTGGGGGTTTGAGGTTAGAAATTTTAAGTTTCAACTTTCCTTCCAACTTTCACCGCAGAATAAGGTTAGGTATGTCTCAGAACACTTCAGTGCTATCGCCATGTTGCCTTTTTAAAACATTTGTGACGTCATAACTGCTTTCCAGCCAAATTTAGAAGAAAGTCTAAAAACTTACTAATTACCTAAATATTATTTTTAAAAATAGTCGTAGGGCGTTGTGCAAGTGTCCAGGAATTGTTTTATCAAGTTTATATATATTCTTATATATATATTTCGCCAACTTAAAAAATTTGTCCTTTATTTATAATGGATGCGTCAATCTAGATGTCTAGTGGACCCTGCCACTCAGAAGCAACAAAGGGAATATACATTATCGACTGACCTTCTACGTCAATTAAGGTGTTGCTTTTAGAACGATATAAATCCGTAAACGTCACCGTTTCCAGACGCGGTGTATCTACTTAGATATTAATGTGACGTTTTGGGAACACCACTCAGGTTCTATACAAATATAATAACGTGCCCGGTTTCTGAGAGCGCGGAAGATTTTTACAAAAAACAATTAAATTGATAATAATAAATGATGTTTAGTGGCATATCAGGTAAAGGATATCAATTGAAAAAAATGCACTCCAGCCGGGACTTGAACCCGGGACTCCTACTGTGGCCGTAGGCACTTTAACCAACTAAGCTACCGGAGATATGGGTTCCATCGGCTAGGTGTTATTTATTCCAATTGATATATAGTTAGTAGCCGTGAGATGTAGAAGACTTCGGCGTCTTCTACAGCTACTAGAAGGGGTTAGAGGGTGTAGGGAAACCATTCATTATTGTTGGTTATGTAAACTTCCTATTTGTTCTTCCACCCACAATATTCGACATATAGCGACTTATTGCAGAGTGCATTTTTTTCAATTGATATCCTTTACCTGATATGCCACTAAACATCATTTATTATTTATAATTATTACAGGTACTAAAAATCTTTCTGTGTTTCATATTCTGGCTTTGACATTGTAGGTTAGAATTTCCACCTTCGATACTTGCAATAAGTCGCTATATGTCGAATATTGTGGGTGGAAGAACAAATAGGAAGTTTACATAACCAACAATAATGAATGGTTTCCCTACACCCTCTAACCCCTTCTAGTAGCTGTAGAAGACGCCGAAGTCTTCTACATCTCACCGCTACTAACTATATATCAATTGGAATAAATAACACCTAGCCGATGGAACCCATATCTCCGGTAGCTTAGTTGGTTAAAGTGCCTACGGCCACAGTAGGAGTCCCGGGTTCAAGTCCCGGCTGGAGTGCATTTTTTTCAATTGATATCCTTTACCTGATATGCCACTAAACATCATTTATTATTTATAATTATTACAGGTACTAAAAATCTTTCTGTGTTTCATATTCTGGCTTTGATATTGTAGGTTAGAATTTCCACGTTCGATACTTGCAATAAGTCGCTATATGTCGAATATTGTGGGTGGAAGAACAAATAGGAAGTTTACATAACCAACAATAATGAATGGTTTCCCTACACCCTCTAACCCCTTCTAGTAGCTGTAGAAGACGCCGAAGTCTTCTACATCTCACCGCTACTAACTATATATCAATTGGAATAAATAACACCTAGCCGATGGAACCCATATCTCCGGTAGCTTAGTTGGTTAAAGTGCCTACGGCCACAGTAGGAGTCCCGGGTTCAAGTCCCGGCTGGAGTGCATTTTTTTCAATTGATATCCTTTACCTGATATGCCACTAAACATCATTTATTATTTATAATTATTACAGGTACTAAAAATCTTTCTGTAAATTGATAATGCCTTTTAATATTTGAGGCAAACATGCTTTTAGTGGCAGAGTAGTTTCGATCACTTTGGGGTCGTCGAAACAGAAACATTAGACCGTCAGACAGTGACAGATTTTCCTTACTGATTTTGTTGAAAGGTAAATCGATGCTGAGTCGGAAAATAGTAATTTTAAGTTTGGCCCGGGGAAAACATATGGAAAATTCGATTTTTCAAAACAGAAAAAAAAGGTACTAATTCTCACTTATGCCATGTTCACCGAATGATTTCTTATACTATTCCGACCTCGAAAATCCAAAGGCATAAGTGTACCTGGCGTGTGGAAAAAGGGTTGAATTAAGGGTTTGTCAGATCACACAAAAACCCTTAATTCAACCTTTTTTCCACACGCTACACTTATGCCTTTGGGTTTTCGAAATTTGGTACAAAGAATGCATTGATCCAGTGTTACAAAATGCAGTTATACCAAGTTCCCAATGTAGCCAGTGGCGGAGATATGGGTATACAATACCCTTAAATAACTTTCTTTATTCTAAGCAAAAACTGTCTTTTGACATTTTTTTATCTGCCACAGTTCTACGAGAAAATTAATTTATCTCTTATTGATTTTTGGAATGCAAAAAAAAAATTATTTAATTTCAAAAAAATGACACTTTAGATTTCTCCTTGGCCAGCACTGACTAAAATGTCATAATAATTCAACAAACCAATAATGTCATTCATGGCCAACTATTGTTTTGTTATATATTTTTTCTTTTAGAAACGAATGTCAAATCGTCGATAAAATTAGGTACCTACATAACATTTTTTAAGCTATGGCACAAAAGTGATTTATAACAGGCAAGTTTTGATTTTCTAACCATAACACTTTGTTTATATATCCTCTGGCCAAATAGACAGCATAAGAAGTAAATTTTTCAAATTATACAATTTTTTGAGGCATTTCAAAAAGGAGTTATGACACAAAAATCAAATTTACCATGAAACTATGGCAGATACAAAAAAATGCCAAGAATCAGTTTTTGCTTAGATAAAAAAATTCTCACAGGGTCGTGCCAGTATTTTTCTTGATAAAACAAATGTAGTGTATACCCATATCTCCACCACTGGCTATATATTGGGAACTTGGTATTATTACATTTTGTGACATTTGATCAATGCATGCTCAAACATCCTGTATATCAAAAACGAAGCGGCAGTAGATAAAAAGTTATAGCAAAGTCTAGAGAATACTTCTCTAGACTTTGGTTATAGCACAAAATAACAATATTTTATGATTTTCTATCACCCCCCGTTGAAGTTATTTTATAAAGATTACTATGTTTGCTTAATAACACATTTTGGAGAAACGTCTCCTGAATTCACCAAAAACTCACTATTTTAAAGCATTATTGTACTACCCCATTTTACCCCTCTTGGGACCCCATTATACCCCGCATACGGGGCAAAGCGCAATTTTCATTAAAGTCTAAAGTCCCAAAAAGGGAAAACTCAGTTACTGATTTCGTTACACAAAATGTTGCTAATGTTACTAAATCTGTCTAACTACCTCTGTAAATAAGCCATGTATCATTATTTCATTTATACATCCGAACATTTACATAAGTGGTAGACAATTATGTTCTTTACTTCTTTGCATTTAAAACTAAAATATAAAATTTTGGCTTCCATACATGAAATAAATAAATTGGTTAATTTTTCAATTAACAAAATAATTATTGACATTGTTAATGTAGGCTGTGACGGCCTTTCTAACTACGTCATAAAAAGAGAGGGGTTGGCAGATTAGCCCGCTGCTTGGGAGGATTCCTTTACTAATTTGATTCGATTCATATTATTCGGTTCAAGTTCGTTTTCATTAATTTCGGGTGCTACGTTTTAATGTCAACATAAAATGCAACATTCTATATGAAATGTTTAGTGTTTCAGTTGCACTAGTTTTACCACCTGCCTACTACGCCACTGTCTATCGCCACGGGGGCGCCACTTGTCTTGAGTTGTACTCAACCTCGCGAGCGGGGAAGCGCCAAACACGTAATTAGAGAGTGTCAGGTAATGGCTAATGAAGCGCGTTGCGCGAGACGGATCGGAGGGGAACCCCGAAACCGGCCAGATGTGCCGAGACGCGCCCTTGGGCGCCGCATATTACACGACGCTACATACCCCCTCGAATAATCCGATTTGGAGCGAACGGAGTCTGCCCCGAGCTGTTCGGGGTAGTCTCGGCGCGATTTTGGCATATAGTTTGATTCGAATTGGGGTAGACAGTTAGAGGTGTGGCAACAGGCTTTCGAAACCACGCTTCGATCGGTCGCGAGTAGATATTTAGATAGGCTGTGCATGATCTAGTGCAGCAACCCATGTGAAATCTCCCAAAGGTCAAGACGTGGTCCTTTTTGACCAATTTTACCCCCTCCACTTCCACGCCACGCTTGCCGGCCATGGTCGTTGATGGCATTCCATTGGCATTTGATGACGCGTGCATGCAACGTCATTAAACGTTTCAACAATGTTAATGACATTTCCATGGAGCGTCAGCAAACGTCTCAATACGCCATTGAATATAAGAAATACGCCCCCTATAGGCTCAATGCTAAACTAGTCTATGGGCCATGCCAACAATGAACAACAACAAAGAACAACGCAGTGTAGACCCGGTGGCTAGCACCGTTCACATGGTGACGATGGCCCATATATTAGTTCGCATAGTCCCGTCGGGGCGCTGGCATCTTAAATTCAGTCGCGTATACCCCTGAATTGTCATCAAATGACATGGGAATGGCGTAAACGACGATAGCCGGTGAGCGTGAAGTGAAGTGTGGGGGGGTAAATTATGGAGATTTACATGGGGTTGCTGAGACTAAAACATACATCATAGCCCACATACTGAGGCGTGCACGTTTGATAGATCGTGCCATCGTGGAGGAAATAAAAGTCTGTTTTATTGGAAAACTCTCAACTATTATACATAGCCATTTACATAACTAGGAAAAAATGTGATTTTACGTAACGAGTATAGGATATTTCGAGGCGAACGAAGCGAGTTCCCGCATTATCACACAGTTAGCAAAATCATATTTCCTAACGTGTTTTGAAAAAATATTGAAATCAAAGATTGTAATAGTTTTATTTAAATAGCAATACTGACTATTATAGGGCTGGACGATATAAAATTAATAACGAATAACATATTTCTCGAAAAGGAAATTTCTTTGGGAGAAATCCTCGCATATGTAAATTTATGTTGTAAAAAGCGCATCTTTTGTTGCGATGCTCGCATTTGTGACATCATCACTGTTCCGGATATGACGTCATCGTCATACAGAACTTTACAATTTTTGCAATGTTACCCATAAGGAAATTTTTGAGAAAATAAATTTTATTTGGGTTTACAATTAAATTGTCTTTGGTCTTTACTGACATTTTCGTGGAAATTAAATGGCCCCTATAAGGTCTCCGGACTTAAATCGATTAGATTTGACCATCTTATAAACGTCGCATAACAGAGCAGACTAAACAATACTGAGGAGTTAAAAACTACCAAAACTGTCAGTAAAGTCCATCGAGAATTTATTGTGACCAAATATTCAAAACCCGGCCAATAAAGGCCCATTTAACTTTTTGTACACATTGCGAAATTGTTACATGTAGCAGCGCAAACTTTCATTATAAATATTTTAGTAGGCTTGAATGTGTCAATCTCATTTTCATGGAGGCAGCACAACAGGCGGCAGTTTGAAGTTTCTGTTAAGAAGCGCCGTACCTCGTCATACTTGACCTAGGTAGAGAGATCGTCAAAGTCAAGCAACTCCGCGCGCACTCGGTTCTCGGACGGGTGATCCCTTATGATTATTTTTTTGCCTAATAAAACATTTTTTTCCGATTTCAAGAAAAATATAATATGTACCTCGGCACTGAAATTCTTTTTATGACTAATGTGGTTTATTTAACTAAATTCCACATGACATGGGTCATAAAAAGTTGAACTTCAGTTAACAGACCAGACTAAACAATATTGAAAAGTTAAAAACTACCATTCAAAATAAATGCAACACTATTTTCTAAGAAACTGTCAGACTGTCAGTAAAATCCAACGAGAATTTATTGGATACTGACAGGCCCGGGAAGGACAACAGTTTGAATACTCAATTAACTAGAATCTTGGTCATTTTACTAAATAAAATTATTAAATTGTAAATTTCCTTATGTAACATGTCAAAAATTTTGCCATTTAGAAAAATTGCAGATTACGTCATATCCAGAACAGTGATGATGTCACAAATAAGAGCACCACATCAGAATATTATGCGCTTTTTACAACAAAAATTTACGTGGTCGAGGACTTCTCCGAAAAAAATTAAATTTATTCCTTACATTATTATGAGGCGCCATTTCGGACTAAATTATTATTTTTGAATATATAAATTTCTCGCGCTAATATATTTTTTTAATATGATATTTATAGAAATTTGCGTGAATAATCTTTTTGTAGTCAAATTTATATATTACGCATCGCCCAAAAGTATGTATTACAGTAAACGCAAAAAAATATATCAAAACACGATATATTAATTTGGTGCGCCAATATATAATAATTTAGGTTACCACTGGTCGTCACCAGAGGTCGCACCGCGCATCCCTAAAGTGCACCGGCAACGCTGCAGCAGAAACGGCAGAAGCCCGAAGTCGAAATATTTTTTATATGATATTTATAGAAATTTGCGTGAATAATCTTTTTTTAGTCAAATTTGTATATTACGCATCGCCCAAAAGTATATATTACAGTAAACGCAAAAAAATATATCAAAACACGATATATTAATTTGGTGCGCCAATATATAATAATTTAGGGTACCACTGGTCGTCACCAGAGGTCGCGCCGCGCATCCCTAAAGTGCACCGGTAACGCTGCAGCAGAAAGCGCAGAAGCCCGAAGTCGAAGTGATTATGATTACCGACGTACTGGATGTTCTTTTTCTGTGTCAGGTTTGGGATTTGATGTTTTGTGGTGTATAACCCCACAATCATCTTACATATTAGTTTCCCGCCCGCATGATCGTTTTCGTTTCGCCTTCGTTTTGCTGTAGGAAGTGGCTATTTATACGTCCGACGATATAAAAGTCGGTATACGTCTTGCACTCTCATTGGTGGATTGAGTCCCGTGACTTCTTTGGACGTACATTTAACTTCGTACACGTCCGAAGCCGAAGTAAACATTTGATACGTTCACGTTCTACGTCGGAAGCCGTCGGAAGTGCATTTTTCTCAAGCATCTTTACAATAAGGAGCGTATTCCCTCCTTTTTGGGGGATAAGCGCTGCCGTATGAAAAAAGAAGGGGACATTCGCATCATATTGTGGCAGTCGGCAGCGATGCGCGCTGCCGTATGAAAAAAGAAGTGGTAATCTTTTCCAATGGTGTAACGTCGGGCGAAAATAGGGGATAGGAACCTACCTATCTAGCCAAAATTTCAAGAAAATCGGGGGTGGGTTTTACACAGGGACCCTTTTTATTTTAAAGAGTCCCTGGTTTTACACCATTCTGCGCTTTCTGCTGCGGCGTTACCGGTGCACTTTAGGGATGCGCGGCGCGACCTCTGGTGACGACCGGTGGTACCCTAAATTATTATATATTGGCGCACCAAATTAATATATCGTGTTTTGATATATTTTTTACGTTTACTGTAATATATACTTTTGGGCGATGCGTAATATATAAATTTGACTAAAAAAGATTATTCACGCAAATTTCTATAAATATCATATAAAAAATATATTTCGACTTCGGGCTTCTGCACTTTCTGCTGCAGCGTTGCCGGTGCACTTTAGGAATGCGCAGCGCGACCTCTGGTGACGACCAGTGGTACCCTAAATTATTATATATTGGCGCACCAAATTAATATATCGTGTTTTGATATATTTTTTGCGTTTACTGTAATATATACTTTTGGGCGATGCGTAATATATAAATTTGACTAAAAAAGATTATTCACGCAAATTTCTATAAATATCATATTAAAAAAATATATTAGCGCGAGAAATTTATATATTCAAAAATAATAATTTAGTCCGAAATGGCGCCTCATACATTATGTACATATTTTATAATATATACATTTTATAATAACACTTCTATTTCGAAAAAATTATATCGCCCGTCAAAAGTGACCAAATATTCAAAACCCGGCCAATAAAAGCCCCATTTAACTTTTCGTATACATTGCGAAATTGTTAGTTACCTACAGCAGCGCAATCTTTCATTATAAATATTTTAGTAGGTTTGAATATCAATCTATTTTCATGGAGGCTGCACAACAGGCAGCAGTTTGGAGTTTCTGTGGGGAAGCGCCGTGCCTCGTCATACTTGACCTAGGTAGAGCGATCGTCAAAGTCAAGCAACGCAGCGCGCAGTCGGTTCATGGACGGGTGATCCCTTTCGAATATTTTTTTGCCTAATAAAACAGTCCTTTTTGTGACTCATGTGGTTTTCCACATGCAGTTGAAGTTGAACTTCAGTGCATTGGTTCATAAATATAACTATTATTGTATATAAAGTCTTTAACTTAACAGTTTTTTACATCATGCAGAATTGTTAATTTACTTAATAAGCAAGGTAGTGCATCCACTTCAAATCCATACAAAAACGGCACAACTTTTAAATTAACCCCTCAAATTAACGTCGACAGCACTTTTGTAATAATTTTTTTGCTGCAATTTCATATAAATCCAAACTAATAAATCCGGCTGAACGGTCGGAACTCGTCCGTTTTTCCACGTCATATTCCCCGCAGGCGCGACGCCACTGCGGCCGCAACAATACATGTTCCTCGCTTCGGGGATGTATAAATATGTAGGACTATATTTCAATTTTCTATATTTGAATTAATTCGGCCCCGGGGAACCGGCCCGGGAGTTACCATCGATTAGGGGATTTTTCGGGGATGAATAACGCAAATTAGGCGAAAATATCAGTTTTGGAATACGTTTAAAATTCATGAAGTCCCGGAAATGCGCGAACATCTGCCCGCCGCGCCGCCGGCGCTCCGTGAGCGGATTACGCGATTGTGGTTTTTGCAAATTTTTACTGCGCCCCGGCGTCCTATTGCATAAATAAAGTGCGGAATAAATAGGTTTATAAACATTTTTTCACTGACAGTTGTTGCAAATAGTACCTATCAATCATAAACATGTGCAGTGTGATCACACGAAATTAGGCCACCCCATAACTTTTTACTTACAAGCTTTTATTTAACTTGCAATGTATGTACGTTTAGCATACACCTTTAGTTCCGGTGACAATACATTATACAATACTCAATATCAAAGATCATATATAATATTCATAATATTTATAATAATATTCGATTATCATGATCTTTGTCAATATTGTAATACTTTCAAAATGGCCGCCGCTCCAAGATGGCTGATAATGTATTTTTTTGTAAACCCCTTAATATGGGTATCAAATGAAAGGGCTTCAAGCGTAGAAAACGATAAATTCAATATGGCATCCCCTCTAAGATGGCGGATAATGTATTTTTTGTCAACCCCCTTAATATGGGTATCAATAGAAAGAGCTTGAAGAGTAGAAAACGATAGAGTTAGTGACATCACACTAAATTCAATATGGCCGCCCCTCTAAGATGGCGGATAATGTATTTTTTGTCAACCCCATTAATATGGGCATAAAAGCTTGTTTTTAAAAATATTTTTTACTATTACTTTTTTATTTTTCAACTTAGAAAAAATATCAAATACGAAAGTTATAGGGCTGCAACCTGTCTACTTCATGATGTTTTCAGAAATTACACAGGTCTTCCCATAGAAGTGATACGATACAGACTTGCATTTTTTAAATGGAACACTGGCCGCGGTGGCGTCGCTCGTACCGGCGCTGACTTTTTAGACTGCATGCTTTTCTGCCTTTGATCGACCTTGGTTCGAGGCAGGCGCATGCATATATGTCTTTAACGAAAAACACCGCTATGGCCAAGAGCGCTGGGCAAATGTGGGTTCACGGTATTGCTCCTAAATAGCTTTAGCCGTGTGATTTACTAATTGTCCTACACTCACTGGGATTACTACGGTTTTCTAAGGTTTTCCGGAGTACTTGAGCGAATGCTATCCTAGTTTTATCGGGAAAAAAGTCGGCCCTAGCCGCAAATGGCAACGAAGACAAAATAATAGTAATTGCCCCCCTCCCCCGCAGAAGCTTGTGGTTGCTTCTGGGGTACTCCTAGTTTGGAGTGTTGTGAGGGTGAGAATTATTATTATTATTATTATTATGTATATTTTTCGATTTTCAGAATCTAGGTACATTCTTTTCGGATTCCAACGATGAACAATGATGCTGATGGATTATATAAGTGGCTCACTAAAAATATCTCGGCTATTCTTTGATACCTAGGAAAAATCGGTGGCGGGTGCGATCGATAGCTCTTCCGAGCGGCCTTCTTTTGTCATGACGAAAGTTGCTGTCCATGGCCATCTAGAAAAATTATGGGCAAATCAAAATTTTTAATCCCCTATAACGTTTTTAATTTCTAGAGGTACAGAAAAAAGTGTAATATGAAAATTGTTTGCAACAACTGTGAGAATACAGTATTGTATCGATTTTTAAATATTAGATAGGACTAACTTTGGGCTCTCTTGGATCAAAAATTAAATTATCTGAACTATTTCCCTCGTCTTAATTTCCCCTAATCACAAACGCGCAATTTTGTATTACAAATGGTTTCTATATGAAAAAACTGTATGACAGCACCTGTCCTGTCAGCAGTTTTTGCGAGTTTACCCACGGCAGGTAGTATGTTTTGTAAGCTATTGTGTATGCAGAATTAATAATCTGTTACTAATGAAATAGTCTTGTCAAATACCATGCGGGCATCTAATTTTTCCTGCGTGAAAAATTAAATGCCCTTATGATATTACTTACGAAAAAAAATTATAGACGCATTTTTCATAAAGCAAAATATCCCATGTAATTTTATATGTCACACTTGCCAGTTTGTTTCTGTATTTACTATAAGAAAAATTATTTGTATAATATGTACATGTTATTGGCAGAAGGTCTAGTTACCCATAAAATTTTCATGATGAAAATAAAGGGGTTTTGTGCACTTCACCGAATGTCGAATAGTTAATCTAGAATTGTTAATATATTTTAAATAATAAAAAATGCCTAACTCGTAGAAATTATTGTCTGTTATGAAAATAAATTTAAAATACTTTATATTTTCAATTTAACGTAACCCTTAACAGGTAGGTAATGCCATAGCAATAATTATCCTAAAAATGAAATAATAAAATATGGTATACCTACTGTTAGAATACAATAACAATACGTGCTCAGTGAATAAATACCTACAGCTACTTTTCACAACAAGCAACACCGCACATTCTTCAACAATTAACCTTTTCAACATCTGCATTTCAGCTGCTACATACATATTTCAGCTATTCTCATTTTTTAATGTTACACATTTTGCGGAGCTGTTGAGGAAACTCACCTGTTTAGGTAACCCCATTTGCAAAATTACAATAGGGATGTCATTACTAACGTATTAACGCTATCATTGCATATTTATTTTCATGGGTAACTAGATCTTATGTCAACCACAAATATTATTAATATTATTTCTTTTTTTTTAAGTAAATACAGAACAAACAGGCAAGTGAGATACTTCAAATTGAATGGGACATTTTGCTTTACAAAATACACATAATTATATATTTTTACAGAATTTAATTTTCGAGCCCAAGAGATCCCAAACTTTACGGTAACCCACACATCAAAACTAATATCATATGTAACTGCGGTTCTTGCATACAAAAATTTTTCATGTTAAACTTTTTGCCATATTTCAAATTTTTGTTCAAATTTGAAATGTACATGGAATTATCTTTCCAAAAGGTGATAATGTGTAACATTGATACCTACATTTATTGAAAAATATACAAGTTATCGTCAAGTAGCTATACGCTATACCTACAGATTCCACGAGACCTGGCTTGACCCAGGGCTGTAGATGGTTTGGGGGTTCAGAGAAAAGGAAGAAAAAATTGTGAGCAATTTTTAAAACGAAATTTCAATTTTTTAAATCGAAAATTCAATTTCCACAACAAAGGTTACCTACGCCTCTCTCCCTTAGAGCCTCCCCCCCTTGCAAATGAAGTAGCGGCGCCCATGGTTCAAATATTTCTTAAATACATTTTTGTTTCAGGTAAGTGATAATCTTTCAACCAATCCAGATATAGTAAGTGGTAATGGTAAGTACCTATATTGTAAATAACTGCTATAGTGTATAGAAAATTTGCTATTGTATACCTGACTCGTCGTTATAGATAATAGTATGGATTTTCATGAGAAAATCCATACTATTCATATAATATTGCGTATTCAAATACTATAACTATTTGCTTAGGTATTGCTAGATCACCACAGAGGTTAGGGGCCAGCTAGCCATTTACTGAGAGCAATAAACGTTACCAGTTAATTTGTATGCCGAAAACGTCGTGCTCGTAAGTTATATTGAATCGTAATCTTGACGCAATGGCTTAATCGAGTTGCCGTATTGTTAAATTTTATGTCCCAGACGACAATCATCAGTGCCGTACGCTGAACAAGGCGCAGTAAGGATAAGCGATGATTCTTACCAATTCCCGTGAAAATAAAACTAAACTAACTTAAATGGCAATGGTACCTACCCCCTAGAGGCCACAGTAACAACTTTGATTCCATTTGATTGTGTACAACCATTTTAGATGAGAAGAAATGACATTTCGACGTATTTTTAAGAACCATGGGACAGTATCCAGATCAAGATCTGAATCAAACATGCCTACGCGGACGATACCATATAGTAAAGCGTCTGAGCTGAAAAACACGGAGATACTAATCAACGCTGATTTAAATAGTCTCTTGAGTTCTCTGCACTAGCCCACAATTTAAAAGTAAATGCTAATAAATCATGCTTCGTAGTACCAGGGATTAAGCAAAGAACTAATATATAGAAAGAAGTACACTTCTTTCTCCTGATCTTCGCAATTGTCACATTCTCCACCTACCAGCTTTTAAAACTGCTCTATTTCGAAATAGTTTTTTATACTGCTGCCACGCTGTATAAAGGTGATTCATAACTATTATTACTATTATTATTTTAGATTGAATATTGCATCATAAATACATTATTTAGCCTGCAATCCTTCCAATGTCCTGATGGGCTTCTCATGTTCACGTTCATAGATAGTTTCCTTTAAATAACCCCATAAGAAAAAGTATAGTTGGACGCCATGTTTGGGCAATTCATCTTTTAAATCCTCCGTCACTGGGACGAAACCCTCCAACAATGTTTCACTCCCAGTTTCGCTTTTCGGAAGCTGAAACAAAAAAAAGCGAGCGGCAGCTGCAGCTGTATCAGCGCTGAGTTACGGGTTTTTCGGAATGTTATAATGCCCGGGATTTTACTGCTCCTAATATGAATTCTAACCTTGCTGCCACAGTAAATTTTAGGGGCTTTTAATATGCGCCGGAATTACGCAGTCACAATATTTCGGTATACGGTGAACTGAAATCTCTGTTGTTTTTCGACGCTGACAATGTTTCACCCACGGGCGTAGCCAGGATTTAGTTTTGGGGGGGGGGTTTAGTTTGAGAAGTAAATAAAACAACAAAAATATACTTACATGAAATTTAATATCTATATATTCACCCGAAAAACTACGACATATTTATAAAGTTCTTAACTTTAAATGAAATGGATAAATTAATTTCGTTCCTCTGCGTTAAATCTAAAACCATTAAAGAAGAAATCTTCGGCTTTTTCTTTTAAATATATCCACTACTTCATCTGCATGAATTTCTGTTCCATAGTGAATGTTCATTAGAGCCAAACCATTAAGTCTGTTTTCACTTGTAGTGTTTCGTAAATAGTTTTTCAGTCTCCTTAGGCTCGAGAAAGACCTTTCTGGGGTAGCAGTGGATACAGGAATGGTAGCCAAGATTTGTAGTAATGTGTAAATATTAGGATAAAGGTTTTTATCGCACATATCTAGGCATTCCAAACTAGATTTCGGGGTAGGCAGTCTTCTTATCAGCATGCAAGGTAGCTGAAGCTTTGATAGCTAAATCCAAATTTGTTTCTTTATTAGAAACCCCTTGACCTTGACTACACCACTTTTTCCAGTAGTCCATACCTTTAGGTTTATCACCCTTCCTTTTTTTCCCCTCCATTTTTCGACAGTAATAATGATTCACGTATCTATCCTTAACAAGGTCATCGAATAACAGCGCACTAAAATTACTCACTTACACGGTACACTTAATTCTCTTCACTATTCGTTCACCACTTTTCACTTTTATTCGCTTCGAGTTCGCATGGAACAATACTGCCGTAAGCGCGGTCACGCGCCGCGGCGCCGCTTATATAGCAGCCCAGTAGCCGTCCAGAAACTTCCACGAACTTCCACAAAGTTCCGCTCATTTCGACCGAGGGGCGTGGCGAATAATCGAGAAACAACGCAAAGTGTCCCTACAATACAAAATAGTTCGGCTGCAACTGCGTCTGCCTCTCGTCAAAAGATGGCGCTAGGCGCCACTATTACTACATATATTCAAACGTAATAATAATTTAACTCTTCACTCCTCGTATTTTTTCGGTATAATATTAGGTAATATTTTGCTTATTTCGGGGGGGGTTTGAACCCCCGAAACCCCCCCCCCCCTTGGCTACGCCCGTGGTTTCACCAACGGAAGGATGGAGAGGGTAAAGCGAAATGTGGTTGCGGACTTGGTGGCGTCCGAAAACTATGAATATTTCCTTACAAATTCACGAACCTAGTTCTGTGAATAATAAATAACATTACAAAAGGGTGTACTACTATTTTCTCCTAAAAAACTATACAGGGTGATTCACGTTAGTGGTTCATTAGAAGTTTACGGGGAAGGAGTGCGAATTTTGATTTGAAATGTTGGTTACCTATATAACAGGTTGTAAACTTTCTTTCCAAAATATTTTCAACTTCCGATCACTTCCGGTTATACCGGAAGTCGATAGCAACTTTGTTATTTCAAATAGAACATCCTATATATTATTACACCGTTTGGTTCTCTATTTAATTCCAAATCTTTTTCTGAATATAATGTGTACCCTATTACTAACCCTTTTCGAGATATTCGCAAATTTTTAATTTTTTTGAGTTTTGCAGTCATCGACTATAGTGATGATAACTTTGAAATTTATGAATCTGGAAAACTGAAATTTTGGACTGTCGTAGGCGAAAGTCAACTTTATTAAATGGTCTGTATGCCATTTCAAAACATTGTACAGTATGTTCGGGAAAAAATTCCCAATATCAACATCAAAAAATTGAAAAATCTCTTTTCTTCCAAATGGAACCCATATTTTTTTATTGCGCCATTGAAATTCTTGTGAAAAGACAGTTCAAAAATATATAACACACTATATCTCTAAATGAAGCGGTTGCTTCGTGATTACGCAAAATACGTATTTTTTCTGCTCTGTATCAACAAAGATGCCATTTCTCAAGAAGCGTCACATTATAGGGGGCCATGGAAAATAAAATAACGCAATTATGTGACAAGGTTAAGGGCTATTTAATAATATTTTTCCCTGAGAAGCAACAATACAAAATTAAATAATACTAACAATTACATAATAATAGGTAGGTAGGTACTAGAAGAAAAAACAAGAAACTACATATAAGTAAAACACTTTATTCATATTATGCTAATTACCTGTTACGTATTTACATTTGCTTCTCTTTGTTTAGACCTTGCCATGGACTATGAAATTTCGTTCGAGCTTTCTGAATTTTCTTTTCGTTAAAGGTGGTAAATGTAAATGCCTTTCATTAAAAACTCTAATTGTCATTTCTAAAATTCTTTTACACTCTCCATGAGTGTAAAACATATTCAAAATATCTTCGTTAGAATAGTTAATTTGAGCCATATTCTTGTCAACAGTTAATATTTTATTGTTTGGAACACAATAAATGACAATCACAAATGAAAAATCCATGGCCGCCTATTAGAAAAGATCCGTTGTTTCTTGATATGGAGCAGCAAAAATACGTATTTTGCGTAATAACGAAGCAACCGCTTCGTTTAGACATATAGGGTGTTATATCTTTGTGAACTGTCTTTTCATAAGCATATCGATGGTGCAATAAAAAAAATATGGGTTCCATTTGGAAAAAAAAGAGATTTTTCAAGTTTTCGATGTTGATATTGAGAATTTTTTCCCGAACACCCTGTACAATATTTTGAAATGGCATACAGACAATTTAATAAAGTTGATTATCGCCTACGACAGTCGAAAATTTCAGTTTTCCAGATTCATACATTTCAAAGTTATCATCCCTATGGTCGATGGCTGCAACACTCAAAAATATCTCGAAAAGGGTTAGGAATACGGAACACATTATGTTCAGAAAAAAGATTTGGAATTTAATAGGGAACGAAATGGTGTAATAATATATAGGGTGTTCTATTTGAAATAACAGAGTTGCTATCGACTTCCGGTATAACCGGAAGTACCTATCGGAAGTTGAAAATATTTTAGAAAGAAAGTTTACAACCTGTTATATAAGTAACCAAAATTTCAAATCAAAATTCGCACTCCTTCCCCGTAAACTTCTAATGAACCACTTACGTGAATCACCCTATATTTTTAAGTTTATTTAATACTTGATGTTCAAATTTGTTACATCATGACTAAATCACCCTGTATAAATCGGCATAAAGAAAATAAGAGCTCCCAAGGAAAAACTCTCTCTCTCACCAAGAGGGTCTTCTAGGAAAAAAACTGATATTATGGTGTCCGCGTTTCCATATAAGAGGTTTCAGCTCTTCTATTAACCCAGTCACCGACATTTTTACTGAACCCCTCTTAAAGAACAATTGCTCTTCTGAAATACGAATAACCTAAAAATCCACTTACGCCGCGTAGCTAGGAACCCCGTGCCATGGATAATTGCGTATTTATTTCTTTTTAAAAAGTCCCTTTGGATTAAAAATGCTAAAAGCTCCGCAAAGGCGCTTCACGGAAATTCAATTTTCGTGCCGTAACATTTTAAACATCAAAGGTCGGAAGACCCCATCCAACCCCTTCTGCGACGTACCTACAGGGCGGCACTAGCCAGAAATTTAGAGACCTAAGACCGTGGATGATAGGATCAAGGGCGCCCATAGAAAATATTTTAGGGGGGGGGGGGGGCAAAATTATCTCATCTAACCTTGTTCTTTTTAGAACTACCTAGCTCTGAATCGATAATTGGTTTACGTGATTGTGGCCCAGTTAAATTTTGTATAAAATATTTCAGGGGTTTGTTTTATACAGGGTGTCCCGAAAT
Organism: Pseudeuparius sepicola; assembly: GCA_963920635.1. NCBI lineage: Eukaryota > Metazoa > Arthropoda > Insecta > Coleoptera > Anthribidae > Pseudeuparius > Pseudeuparius sepicola. The sequence continues at coordinate 9,512,631 of OY987300.1, read as the reverse complement.
TAGCCTTCCATAATTTACCAGCGTGTTCTACGACCTAAAAAAATGAAAAAAAGTTCCTATACCTAAACATGGCCTCAAAAATTCCCTCCCTAATGGGGCTATAGCCCCCGAAAGTTTCACAAACGGGTTTCTATAAATATTTGCAGAACGAACAAAGATAAAATTCTGAAATTTTGGTATGTGATGTTCCTGTGAGATTGGACATTTACCGAAGTAGCGATAGTTAGACATTCTATCATAGGCGTCCCAAATGGCGGGTTCAGTAGTTAAAATTACCCCAAATTTTTTTTGTATACTTTTTTCCAGATTTCTTGCAAAATTATGAAAGTTGAAGGTATTCTACGAAGAAAAGGTACTCTTGTTGAACTTCGATGGCATGCATCGTTTTCGAGTAAACTCGTTTTGAAAATTTTTTGCAGAGTGCCATGAAAATGCCTATTAGAAATTAGCCTGCCATAATCTACCACCAAGTTTTTTGATACAAAAAAATGTAAAAAGTTCCTATAAACATGGCCTCAAAAAAGTCCCCTAAGAGGGCTATAGCCCCCGAAATTGACACTTTGGCAAACGGTTTTTTCTAAATATTTCCAGAACAAACAAAGGCAAAATTATGAAATTTGGTGTGTGATATATCTGTGAGATTTGACGTTTACCGAGGTAGAGAGAGTTTGACATTCTTCATCATAGGCGTCCCAAATAAGGGGGGTCAAGGGGTTAAAAATATCCCAAATTTTTTTCTGCGCTTTTTTCATGGTTTATTCTCCCAGGTATGTCATAGACCAAATTTCAGAATTTTATCTTTGTTCGTTCTGGAAATATTTAGAAAAACCGTTTGCCAAAGTGTCCATTTCGGGAGCTATAGCCACAGCTTTTGAGGCCATGTTTATAAGAACTTTTTCATTTTTTGGGTCGCAGAACACGCTGGTAAATTATGGCAGGCTAATTTCGGAACACCTTGTATACCTGGAAGGATATGAAAATAATCTTTTCCTCAACTGTAATAATATGAAACGCGAAGGGATTTTGAGAATCTCCAGGGGGGGCACGTGCCCCCCCTTGCCCCTCCCCTATGGGCGCCCATGGATAAGATATTTCCATAAGAACCTAGAAATAAAATTGCCTTGAATTTTCACGATAAACAAAAGCAGCGCATGCTCGGTTTGACAAGAAGGGAAATAACAATCTTGGCATTCCTGATGCACCTACCTTTTCTCAAAATACAGGCATCATATGTTTGAAAAGTTTTAACGAGCTTGGTCACCTATCATCCAAAAACTTTTTTCGAGAGCTTTAAAATAATGTTATCATGTATCAAAAGTGGGATGTTGCCTTTTGGACTTATTTCGTTGCAAGATAAATATGTTATTTTACAAGAAGGTAATCTTGTAAGTACATTGACGATCACAAAATTACATTTTCCTGGGTCGGGCCCTGCGCCAAGGACCAAGGCAGCGGGGCCCGTTCGCAGTGTTAGGTCGAAATTACATTTTTGGAGAGTTATGCATTTTCAATGTTGCCAACGTCATGTGCGGTGATGGAATTGAATATTTTTGAGAGGCGGCGGAGCGTGCTGCCCGAAGTGCTTATTGGGAACTAAGACCGAATCGTCGAATAGCAAATATTAAGTTTCTTGGCGAGGGGCGCGGAGCATAAATGAGAGGAAATGGCATGGTAATGGAATGGGTTTTTCGTTTTCGACGGGCCTTTCAAATGGAAACTATTCCCGGGAATTATGACACTAAGTTATAAGACGGTGCTCTTGCCAATATACGCGTTCTCTATCATTTCACTTACCCAACACCAACGGGGGTTCGTTCGTATAGTCTTAAAATTACCATTTCACTTTATAGGGCGCATATATTTCGGTACACAGAGAAGCCACTTCATCAAGATCGAGATATACAGTATGTCCACGGATGGGGTAAATAAGAGGACAAATGGACCGAAAAATGAAAGTTTCGAAAAAAATGTTATTCTTTATAAAAGTTTTTGCTTGCTTTAAAAATAAGATCCACGATGCCAAAAATTTGTTTTTTTGTACAGGGTATGCATAAAATACAAAAACGTAAAATTTGATGAAGAGTAAAGTTGGCTTTTTATAAATTTTAATGCAAAACGTTAAATAAAAAACTGGTTTGAAATTTTAAAAGAATTCTTATTCCAGATTTTCAAGGAAAAATTTGAAATTTCTAAATTACTCTTTTAAAACCGAAATTTTTCCAAGTCATATTCTGACCTTTTTATTTGATTACACCTTTGATAACTGTGGCGTATTTGTCAAAATAAGAATGATGTTTTTAGAGCAAAGAATATTTATAATCCAAAATTACATACAGTTTAAATAAAATTACTAATGGAATATTAAATAATAATTGTAATACTCGAGAAATATTTCTTATTTTATTAAACTTTAAAACAATTAGGGGCACATTATTTTTATTTTTCAAAAACTGGCGGCGGTTCGCAATTCTAAACTCTGGGTTTTTCCTACTCCAGTATCTCACATGCTGAGAGGCTACAGTGCCGTTTGTACTGAAGGTTGACTCACCTGAGGACATTATCAGATTTTGGGCTCGTTTTCTTAAAGACAGCAAAGGATTTTCATCAACAGATTGTAAAATTAATACTGTAGAAGCAACGTTTTCATCGTATCTTTTCTTCGTCTTCTTTAAATCATTAACGGATCCAGTTTTTTCAAATCTGATTACTAACTTATGTACTGAACTTATGCATAATTGTACATTTGGAAACTTTTCTTGAAACTTCTCAATAACGTAGCGATAACTATTCTCGCAGTTTCTGTAATTTTGGATTATAAATATTCTTTGCTCTAAAGGCAACATCGTTCTTATTTTGACAAATATGTCACAGTAACAGTTATCAATGGCATAATCAAATAATAAAAAGGTCAGAATATGACTTGGAAAAATTTCGGATTTAAAAGAGTAATTTAGAAATTTTTTTCCTTGAAAATCTGGAATAAGAATTCTTTTAAAATTTCAAATAAGTTTTTTATTTAACGTTTTGCATTAAAATTTATAAAAAGCCAACTTTACTCATCATCAAATTTTACGTTTTTGTATTTTTTGCATACCCTGTACAAAAAACAAATTTTTGGCATAGTGGATCTTATTTTTAAAGCAAGCCAAAACTTTTATAAAGAATAACATTTTTTCGTATCTTTTACTTTTTGGTCCATTTGTCCTCTTATTTACCCCATCCGTGGACATACTGTGCACAAATATTTGTCTCGAAGAATACCAGGGACGGGTCCTATATATAATATGTAGCCAGCATGATGCTGATAATCCTGCCTGCGCAGTGAAGCTCTTTATTTCACCCTATTTAATTTCTTGGATGTCTCTAAACTGTAAATTTAGGAGGATTGAACGGAATGGGAATAATTGAAAAATTCCTTCAATGGCCGTAGTTATTTCTGTCATCCTTTACTTCACACAAAAGCTGTCGCCACAGGCGCCTTCTTAAATGTCGGCGATGTATCGGCCGCTTGCATCGAAAACGAAAAGTTAACGTTGAAGAAAATTATTGTAAAAGATGAGATTATTTTGAGAGGATTGTAAGCCAAACCAAACTTTAGAGTAGTTTCGAATTTCATAAAAAATGTATTGCAAAAATTAACGGTAAAAAAATTAGATTACCGTTTCGTTCTTGATTCTAACAAAACAAGCAAAAAGACGTGCAGCGATCTTCTTTGACAGTGTAAATAAAAAAGAAGACATAGAAACTTATCGAATTTCGCGAATCACATAATCACATGTAATTTCTAAAAGTTGGTGCATCATTTCAAACTTAAAACGCACATATCAAAATTTAAATATCTCTTTTTGGATACGAGGTAGATTCAAAAATGTCAAAATAACTCAAGAGTAAAGTACTCTTATTTTTTAAAATACGGTAAAAAGTTACTTACAAAAGTTGTTTGGAATCAAAGGTGGATGTCATATTTAAAGTCACAGCCACCTAGTAAAAAAAAAAGAAATTGAACTTTTTTGTATTTTTTCGACCACCCTGTGTATTACAAAAAACAAAATACCGCAAGCGCAACTTATCATCGGATAACACATGAATTTGCTACTAAACTTTAATTTTGTTTTTTTGGCAGCTAGAAATTTAAATTAATCGAAATCAGAGTTTAAAAATATTAAATTTTTGTGTCCAACTTTCTGCCGGTCACTGTATATACCTACCTGTATTAATGGGACACATTGTAGAACATAAGGAAGCTGATTTTCAGGTTGGTAGGTGTCCCAGTTGGCGATTGTTTATAGCAATGGTTGGTTTATTATCGATTTTTGGCAAATGAAGTGATCCAATTGGACGAATAAAATTAAAACTCACTTATGTATTAATAAAACTTGCGGGCGCACGATCCTGTAGGACGTGATTTCGAATTAAATCGACGAACCAAACGGCATCCCGCTAAAATCAAAAACATAAACAAAATTTAATTTTCATTTTAGCAGCACTTCTGCATTTTAATGAATTCTAGCCGGACGGCCGCTGCAATAAATTTATAAATTCTGAATAAATAGACGCGCCCGTATATAAACAAATTGTAATTAAATAAATCTGGGACCGGCTAAAAACTTAGCAAGTGAAGCATTTGCAAAACAGGGGTTTTATTTATTGGTCAAATAAATCCAGTTTAATCGCCCATAATTTAACGGGCACGTAATAAAGACAATCAGCATAGCACCGGAACGTTTACAATTATTTACAATACAATTTGTCAGCAGTCATTACAGGCATATAAATGTACTACATGATTATTAAAAAAATAATGTTACCCTGTTACACAATGCGCGGAAATTAATAATAGGAATACTTCTGTCTGCGATTTTGTCTCTGTCTTCTAAAGTTAGAGGTAGACAGGATGAGTCTTTAACCACTACAACATTTTTGACCAGTAGAGTTTCAAAAGTTTTGAGACCGCTGAGCTCGTTCCTTGCTTCATCCGTAATCCTAATAATTTAAACTGTGCAATGTTGCCTTCATATAACCTTAGGTACTTGTTTGTTAAACGAACAGTGAAGTAACCGTGTTACCTATGTAAACGACTATGACTTTCGCTACTTCGGTAGGGGAACCTAGGTATTAGAATCTACAGGGTGTCTACTTTTAAGTGTATACAAATCGATAAAAAAATGTATTTTGTGAGATATTTTCAAAAACCTTTTTTTGTTGGAAAGGTCTTCAAAAAACGCTTCTTTTGACGTTTTTACTTTTGTCAAAATGCAAATCCAGGGACCTACGATTTTTTTTATACCCCGATTTTCACAAAAACTATTTAGCGATTTTTTTATTTAAAATCTTACACAACAGCGTTAATCAGGACACCCCAAAACCCCCATATACTAAATTTGAACAAAAAATGTAGAGGGTATTCGGTCCTACACCGTGTTAAAGTTGAGCAAAATAGGAATTTTAAAGACATCTGGCGAGCCAAGTGTGCCATGGAATCCCTTCAAAACAGTTGCATGGTCAACAGGACCACTCAAAATGTTGGTGTGAAAAGATTTACTACAAAAATATACAGGGTATTTTTCTCTGAGCTATCTCAAAATTCTGAATTTTTATTAAACTTTATACTGATCAGGAGTGCTCTGGAATCATTGAAAAAATATTAATAAACACAAAAGTAACTTATTTCTTTACAAAATGCCAACCAAAAAATAAAAACAATTTAAATTATTGCGCCTTTCTCAACAAAGTCACTGTCTAAGATGATACATTTTCTGTGCGTTTCCTGTTGTGACACACCAGCCACCTTAACTGATATGGACTTACTGACTGGCAGGCTTCTGTATTTTTAAAAGCTTTTATTTAACTTGCAATGTATGTATGTATGTATGTATGTATGTAATTTGTTCGGGTGGAATCTTGCAACTCAATTTTGAAGCAGATATCTTCAACCGATCGAGCTGAAATTTTGTACACACGTTTAATTTGGATGACAATGCATGATTATATGTGTGACGTCATTCTAAATCCAACATGGCGGATCACCCAAGATGGCGGACTAGTTAAATTTCAACCGATCGAGCTGAAATTTTGTACACACGTTTAATTTGGATGACAATGCATGATTATATGTGTGACGTCATTCTAAATCCAACATGGCGGAACACTCAAGATGGCGGACTAGTTAAATTTCAACCGATCGAGCTGAAATTTTGTACACACGTTTAATTTGGATGACAATGCATGATTATATGGGTGACGTCATTCTAAATCCAACATGGCGGAACACTCAAGATGGCGGACTAGTTAAATTTCAACCGATCGAGCTGAAATTTTGTACACACGTTTAATTTGGATGACAATGCATGATTATATGTGTGACGTCATTCTAAATCCAACATGGCGGAACACCCAAGATGGTCATTAGAAGGTCTCCTCATTGAAGAGCTAGACTGTTCTAAACTAACCGGCAAACGACCTTGCAACAATGATGCGTTAACTGAGATGAATAGACTCAGACACCTGGCCAAACTAAAAATTATAAAATAAATTAAAAGTAAAAAAATATTTTTAAAAAAAGCTTTTATTTAAATGCGCTAAAAAGAATAAAATAATCTTTTCTTTTAAAACTTTTACTATCAACTTATAACGTCATTCCACAATTTATATGATATAAAAGCTTGTCGCGAGATTTAAGTAGTGGTATTTACTTAGTTTGAAAACTTATTTAGATTTAGTTCGTTTATAGTATGTGGAGCGGTTTTGATATACTCGATTTTTGACCCGTATAAAGTTACAAAAAATTCAGTAATTTGAGATGGCACAGATAAGAGCACTCTGTATATTTCGTACTGGACCTTTGTACTGGACCTTTGAGTGGTCCTGTTGACCATTCAACTGTTTTGAGGGGATTCCGTCGCACACTCGACTTGGCAGATGCCTTTAAAATTCCTATTTTGCTCAACTTTGACATCCTGCATAACGGAACTCCGTGTATATTTTTTATTCAAATTTCGTATATAGGGGTTTTGGGGTGTTCTGATTAACGCTGTGGCGTCAGATTTTAAATAAAAAAAATCGCTAAAAGGTTTTCGCGAAAATCGGGGGTATAAAAAAATCGCAGCCGGCCCTGGATTTGCATTTTGAAAATGGCAGGAAGGTCAAAAGAAGCGATTTTTGAAGGCCTTTCAAACAAAAAAAAAAGGTTTTTGAAAATATCTCACAAAATACAATTTTTATCGATTTGTATACACTTAAAAGGAGACACCCTGTATACTCAAATCGAATAACTCTGACGCCTGGCGTAACTAAAAGCACGTATTCGATGACGTTCCGCGAAATAAGGAGATTAGTCAATAGGCCATAAAATATCAGCGCGCCTGGCAACAGGGATTTACTCGATCGCAAAAGTGTATTTATGCGGTTTTATCTTGTTGTTTTCAGCTATTATATTTAAGCTATTTTCCGATTTAAAAAAATATATAAATATCGCTTATTTTTAGTTATTTTTTAAACGAACAAAGCAGCGATACAAGTTGAAGTAGGAACATCTGTATAGGCACATCTCTCCCTCGACATGGCTCAAAGATTAGCAATCTCAATGTTCATAAACGAGAAGGAAAACATTTTTTTGGCGAACACACAGCGAAGTAATTTAGGTTCCCTTGCATCTTCGTTTTTTACCTCACAGTTAATCTCACTTAACCCCACATTTACGGGGCATCTGCTAGGTGTAGCGCTATAATATCTTATTAGGATTACGGGCGAGACCATAAAACACGTGAAGAATAGAAGATAATAACTCAGTGGGAATTGACCACCGGGGGCAGTGTATCGTAAATCATCTTAATGACTTAATCAGCGGGATTCTTTCGATATGCGTGCCAAACGCGTTTTTATGAAAAATTGAACACCAGATTTGTTAAGCTTGATATCATACTTAATATTACGCTTTTACATGATATCGTATAGTCTATCGCACAGATCTGCCGGGCGTGTCTCATTTATTGACATGGCAGAGCTAATTATTAGTTATTCGCGGATTCTGAATCCGACCAAGATTATCATATTATCAATGAAACTAATAACGTCATTGCCATATAGTGTGAGGATTGCGCTGAGGTCCAAGGTATTTTAAGTTCTTTTGTATATACAGTGCGTCCCCCGATTGTTTGGTCGACTCTTGTAAAAGACAAAAAAAATTTCGAGTTGAGTTTGGAGCTTCTGGGGTTCAGCCCTGCTTGCTTTGAAACTAATTTGTGACATACTTTTTATTTCGAAAAATCAAGGGTGCCTTTGAAATGTTCGAAAAATCTTTTTTGCTCACCAGTAAAGTGCCCTTTAGAGACGAGATAAGCAAAAATGTTATTAAGAAAAGTTGTTCAGAATGAAAAAATTAGTAAAAGTGCAAAATTTCAAAGTCCCAGGCCTACTTTGATTTTCTTGAGGTTTTTATTTTTTTACCGGATTTTTTGAGGAAATCCGGAAAAATGTTACTTAAAAACACTGTTCAAAACAAAATGTAATGACAGTGTAGCAACTTTGAAGCCGATTGGGTAATATTTTTCTGGATTTCCTCAAAAAATCCGGTTAAAAATAAAAACCTCAAAAAAATCAAAGTAGGCTTAGGACTTTGAAATTTTGCTATTTTACTATTTTTTTCATTCTGAACAACTTTTCTTAATAACATTTTTGCGTCTCTAAAGGGCACTTTACTGGTAAGCAAACAATATTTTTCGAACATTTCAAAGGCACCCTTGATTTTTCGAAATGAAAATTATGTCACAAATTAGTTTCAAACCAAGCAGGGCTGAACCCCAGAAGCTCAAACTCAACTCGAAAATTTTTTGTCTTTTACAAGAGTCGACCAAACAATCGGGGGACACACTGTATAATATAAAACTATAAAAATATCGAGAAAAATATTAGTGTTGCGTTAATTTTGTCCAGGAGTTTATAAAAAAATATATTTTTATTTTTAGGAACAAAATATCCTTTGCTAAGAACATCACCAGATGGTATTAGTGAAAGAGATAGATAGATATAAATAGAAAATGTTACCTAATGATTATGTATGTGTGAAATAATGGTGGGAGATTTTCTGCCTAGTCTAGTATCTAATGAACTACTACTTAAATCTGAACTTTCCTTTTATAATTATTCCACCCATCAAACCTGGATTTTCTCGTACATTTACTTTAAGCAGCTATATTCTATCCTATCGTGATTTTTATTACACTTGTATAACTTTTATCACAGAAAACTTAGCTACGCCACAGAAGTCTGATCCAATGTAATAACATTCTTTAAAGGACTCTAAAAGGGAAGCTTGCTTCGAAAAACGGTCTTCTTTCCATGTACACAAGCGCAAATCGCATGCAGCTACTTTCGAAGACCGCCGCAATCAGTTAAACACCGACCGCCAAATGTTAAAATAACAGTAAGATAATAGCAAAGCTCCTACAAAATTTTAAATGGAATAACATAATTATTAACATCATAATTGCAAAGTAGATTATATTTATAAGAAAAACGTCTTAACTAGTTTCGGAGTTATTACCAGAAAATATGGAACACTTGTGCTCTCCCAATGCAGGTACTCTATATAACCACTGTTGAGTGCAGCGATTTCGCGTCCATGGCATTCCATGAAATTCCATGGTATTCCATGGCATTTGGTGGTAAATGGCAAGTTGCTGCGCTGAGCGGTGAGCGTCGGAGTTGGGTAAAAAATATTCAAGATGGGAAAAGTATGCTCGTAGCCATTTTGCTTACACATGCTGATTCATTAAAATAAACAGACTATAGAAGTATGAAAATTACAAAAGAAACCTTCTACGTTATCGCCGAATATAACTGCACAGACAAGGGATCATCCACCCAACACACTCGACGCATTTACCCCATCCCCCGCCCGTCAAACTCGGTCGGAAACCCCCACGACCTCAGGTCGGTATGCAGATTGGCCGCCACGGGTGAATTTTAAGCGGGCCGGGCCCCCGACGCCAAATCTAAACCTATTTAGGTTTGGTGGCGGGCGCTGCCGGCGACGCGTCGGCCGGCGTGCGGCGCGCCGCGACGCCATCTGGCCGCCGAAACGCAATCGTCATAATTAGGGGGGCGACCCCCGGAGCTCCGGACGCATGTTAATCGTACTAATTTCGGGGGGTCCGGGGGGGGGGGGTAGCGTCCTGTGTGGACGTTGAAATTTTGACTGCGCAGAAAAAGTTTAAACCTCGTGAGGGTTTAAGCCAGTGGCGGCTCGTGGGTTAATGTACGGGTTGGGGCTACGCAAAGAGCACGCAATTAAAAAAAAAAAGGCGCGGGTACCTATTTTCGGCATGGGCTTTTCTATTTTTTTTTTATTTTTAGTAAAAATTACTTATTTTTGCATAATTAATATAAAAAGTGCATATAATTTTTAATTTGTCGCATCCACATATCCACTTGTTCTTGTCCTACATATTTCTATATAAATGTGTCGCGTAAAATAGCGACTTGCAACATGATCCGCACGGTTGATATAATTACAAATCTGGAGTTGATCTTCCAAGAGTTTTTATTTCAACAAAGACTTAAAGAGTTACCTCTCAAAATGTCCTGCACACTATTTTTCATTTTGTTTATTTATTAGAAGAGGAGTAGAACACTACGCGAGCACCTAAATAATAACACGCCAAGCAACGTTTGGGACCAGAGGCGGCACCGTCGCAATTATAAAGGCCTGCCAGCTGGCGACGCGAAACGTCACTACGTCATCACAGGGAGGTCGGGTGGTTGCTTTTTGAAGTTGTTTACGTTTACTTCTCTGGCGATTTTCCCGTTTTAAAGAACGTTTGTTGTGTGTTGGACTGTGTTTTTTTAGTAATATAGGACGTGGAGTTTTATTAATAAGATGGTAAAACAGCAGTGGTTCAGAATAAAGTGATTCAAATTCAATTTTAGTTGATAGGTTTTAGGTTGTGTCTCTAGTTTCGGACTAATTTAAATCATGCCGTGGACGTGTTTCGTTCCCAACTGCAAGTGAAACTACAAAATCGGTCCTAATGTGTCCGCTTTTTCCTCCATAAAGACCCCATTTTAAGGGAAAAGTGGGTTAAGGCCATCAAAAGAGATTTTGTTCCTACACAGTTTTCCAGGATTTTGGTTTGGACTGTTGGAGAGTGTTATACCTAACAATTTTACGTGATTAAACGTAACCACCTTGAAACCAGTAAGTTTTATGGTTTTATTTATTCGAAATTATTTGTATCTAGGCAGGCAAATAAGAAATAATTGGCATTTACGAAAATTTTACCGGTAGATATCTAAATGCACCAAAACCCATTGAAAATGTGACTTTCACTCTCGTAGATTATTATCCGTGTTGTAAAGCCATGAGCTATATATGTAAACAATCATTTTAAAGTGTTTTTTTTTACCAAATTTACCAAGTTGACACCTTGAAATTTGAATTTGGCGCCTTAGGCTCACCTCCCTTGGATGACTCATCGCTTTCAGCTGGCGGGCCTTGTTATTGCGACGGTGCCGCCAGAGGCCGAACCTCGCGGGAACAGGCGGTCGCGGCGCGGGCGGAACTGAAACACTTCGATCCGGCGGAAAAACTTTCAGCTCCGGATCAAGCGTCCAATCGCGCCCTCTCGGTGCCCCCCTCACGCCCCTCCGTATCCCCCTCGTCCTCCTTTTCCGCGTAATCAGGCTGTTTACTTTCCTAGCTGTAACCCCCACTTCGCTCTGCGCTATGTCTCTTTGAACGAAGACGACAACAAACCACGATCTGGGCACCGTTGCCAAAAGTATCAGAAATCTCTTTATTCACATGTGTATGGTATGAATTTAAATGAGATGTGTCGTATAATTGATAACCTTGTCGTCAATTAGCGATCGAAGTAGGAATAGATATAGAATAGGGTACTTGACAATATTTTTAATTGCTCTAAAATTGTACTCTGTTTACAGTGGATGCACCAACGGCTTTTGACCCTTATTTTTTTTATGATAATTAAAGACGAAGTTGCACAATTTTGTTCAGGCTGAAATCTACAGTTTCGTCGTTCTATCGTTCAGAACGCCAAACGTGGCAACTCTGTGCCTCTCAGGAGAAACGGAACTGTAACATTGCCGGTGCCCGTTTGCAATCATTCGTGGAACAAGGGCAAATTGCAGTTTTCTATTCAAATATCTCCAGCTTGCCTATGAATATCTGTTACTTAATGTATTGAAACCTATGAGCTTTAACTAACGCAATTGCACACACAAATTAGATTTTTTTATATTTTTTTATTACGAATATGTTGCGTATATTGACTCCTCTATATCAAAATGGTGTCTGTTTATGCTGCACACGCTGGAAACTATATCCTTCATCTCGGCCACGTAACACTTTAGTTAAAATATCTGTATACGGAACACGGAACATACTATAAATAATCAGGTAGCAATAAGGGGGGAAATATTCGCGTATTTGGCAACGTTACCCGCCCACCTAGGCATCTAACCATCATAGACGTAACTAGGTCGTATTTTTAGGGGGGGGCTGATCAGGACCGGCTCAAGATTTTGCGGGGCCGGGTGCCGCATGAAAATGCGGGGCCCCGACAAGGAATTATTTAATCCATTAAGAAGAAATTTTTGAAAGTCGGTACATACTTACAAAGGTAGGTATATTTTTTATATGTCATTCTGTAAAATGGTAGGCCGGGGCTACGAGTTTGGATCACTTCTGTGACGTATATAGGAATTAATTTCGAGTGGTGGAGGAACAATTTTTGTGTCTTTTTTTAAACAAGGGCATTTAAAATAATTCTAAAAAATGCGCTGCAGGCGAAATTTTTTAAAAATTTGAAGAAAAATTACATAAAATTAGTCTTGGGAAATCCCAATATCTTCAAATTTACAAGCTGGAGTGAATATTTTCAAATTCCGAAATGGGTATTCGGTCCCGCCCTTCTAAATACGTTACTGATTGGATCACCCTGTACCACCCTTGAGGTGCCACACCCAAAAACGTTAATTTTAAGGCTTCAAAAAATAATGTATAGGTCTATCTACTGGTAATTTTGAATCATCTTTAATTCAATTAAGAAAAAAACATTATGAAAAAGTAGAGGTTTCCGAGTAGAAACCAGAGAAAAAATGTTGGGAATGTCTGCTATTTTGTGATGCAAGATTATTTACATAGTACATATATTATAACGAAACAACAATACACTGGATGAACAACAAAATAAAAGTCTGGAGTCTGGCACAGCAAAAGTACATTCTCCGACGCCCGTCTCGTCTCTCTTTCTCTCGGCATAAGCAGGCACGGTGTGTTCGCTCTCGCTTGCGCGTTTGAATTTCAGTCGGATTTTGTGGGGGCACAAGGCGCAAGATTCCGAAAGAGCAAGCGATTCGTCGAGACTGGTGAATTTAAAAAGGCGCGTGCGGTGTTCGCCGTGTTGCGTAACGTTGCGTTGTCTGTTTACGAGAAGCATATCTTCGCACATCCTTTACATTTTAGGGAGGGCTAATAGAAATGTAGGGGGGGGCTAAGCCCCCCTAGCCCCCCCCCCTAGTTACGTCTATGCTAACCATATTCATATATCCACATGTCATCTAACACGTATGGTTTTCTGATCGGCAGATGACATCCCGTGATGTCATTCCGTATCTCGCTAAATCAAAAAATTAGTAGATAATATGTGTGCCATTTATTTATAGTTTATTATTGATATTTACTATTATATATTGTTTGCGGACCTAGCTGTCGTGTTGTTAGATGTGTAAGGTAAGGTATCAAGGACCCTGAAAGGACAATCCGTAATTTGCTGAAATTGGAGGCTTTTTTAGTAGCAAAATTTTTTCTAATAATCCGATGTTAGCGTCTGCCGAAATCCATGGGATAAAACTGCAAAGGTTTGTACCTACATTGTAGTAATAGTATGTACAGTATTGAGTTATTAATAAAGAGAGAACCTCGGCCTAGGGACCTTCTTGAAGGCGCATTTATGAAGGCGCCATAGTGCTTAGAAGTACTGAGCCCGAATTCCGGACTTTAGGCCCAACCTAGCCAAAAAAATTTACAGAAAAACGATTGAATAAGTATTTACAAAAAAAACCCTTCTTAACTAAAATGTGGTTTCACGGGGCATCATAAGTCTGGGAGTTTGAGGTTAGAATTTTTAAATTTCAACTTTCCTTGCAACTTTCAATGCCGAATAAGGTTATGTCTCAGAACACTTCAGTGGTATCGCTATGTTGCCAAATTGCCTTTTTAAAACACTTGTGACATCATAAGTGCTTTCCCGCCAAATTTCTAAGAAAGTGTAACAACTTGCTAATTACGTAAATATATATTATTTAAATAATCGTAGGGTCTTAGGCAAGTGTCCAGGAATTGTTTTATCAAGTTTGTAAAATTTCGTCACGAAGATGCAGTCCATACATTTACGTTATCCGTTGTTTGCAGGCAAATTTTCTACTGGGGGGATGTAGCCCCACAACCTCTATGGACGAGCCGCCATGGTTTAAGCTCACTGAAAACATTGCAGTTAACAAATTTGGTTACCCCATAATAATATTCAAGGAATACGATTGTCTTGCAGGCATATTGGGTTCCCTACTCGTTATTAAGAAGTTGAACATCACTGCGCCTTGGTACACAAATAGCTCGGTATTTTGTTCATCCATAGAGGAAAATACTGCACTATTTCAACCGTTTTTTTTTTTGCAAGAAAAATTACTACCACTGAAAAATTGCTGGACAAACTTGGACTATTTTCAACCATAAATTGTAATTTAGACAAAAAAAAACTCTCAGAAAAACTTCAGAAGGATGAAGAGAGTTCTAAATTGTTCTGTAATTTTTCGAGCGAGGCTATCAGCGATTTCACTGCCATAAGCGCCTTCAAATTCTGGTGTTCTCGACGCTCTAGAATATCTCGGTACTAAGCAAGAAGCACATTTTGTTTTGTGTGTAATAGAATAGATGCATATAGCTTACGTCATAGAATACAGGACAATTTTTTTCGGTTATTTACAAAAACAGTTACACAAAACACACGTTTGTCAGTACATTTTGACAACATGATTGTGTTAAATTAGGATGGATTTTTTATGGCAGTGGCAGTGAAAACGAAACCGACGTCCACGACCAACTTGTTGAGCAATACCTATCGAAAAAAGTACAGTGTCCTCCAAAAAGTTCGCACCATAGGGGGGAAATTTTTAATTAACGTTTTATTTTGAAATTTAATTTTGGGGTTACCTTTTGCTTTAAAAAAGATAAAAAATGACCACTCAAACGTGGTCATGCGACTTTCGTTATCTTTCAAAAATGACATTTAAAAAAATATATCGCCAAAAATGGGTTTATTTGTTAAAATATCAAAAAGTTTTACTTGAAAAAGTTGTTTGTTTTTCCATTCTATGTAAGTTTACCAAATTCTAACGCTCTCCTAAAATATTTAGTTTTTTGCCAATTTTTTATATTTATGAAATTTCTGAAAATTTAAAAACTCGAAACTTCGTAAAAACTATTCTATATCACTAGCTGTATCATTCTATTAATTTTTTATTACTAATTAACGATAAGAATATATAGGTATTTTTAAAAAGAAAATGATATTTACGCTTTAAATTTCTGTTATGCTTGTTGCAAAGTTGATGTACCGTCTAGCATTTGGGGTATAAATTTAGTTACATTACGTTTCCCAGTTCTAAATTGATGCCAAAATAATAATAAATTACAATATCATCAAACTATTTTACGTATCTAAGCAAAATTCTTGACTTTTATGGAACAAATAATTATTACCTTTAAGTAAGTTTAATTTCACATTAGTCGATATTGATTAGAATAGAAGCAATTGTTTTTATTTGACGGTTATTAAACTGTCAAATAAAAACAATTGCTTCTATTCTCTCCATGGCCTACTCATCAATATCGATTAATGTGAAATCAAACTTAGGTAATAATTATTATTTGTTCCATAAAAGTCAATAATTTCGCTTAGATACGTAAAATAGTTTGATGATATTTTAATTTATTATTATTTTGGCATCAATTTAGAAATGGAAAACGTAATGGAACTAAATTTATACCCCAAATGCTAGACGGTACCTACATCAACTTTGCAACAAACAACAGAATTTTAAAGCGTAAATATCATTTTCTTTTGAAAAATACCTATTCTTGGGTTGTGGTATAATTTAGAATTCTACAAATTTAGAATTATAAAAATTATTAAGGAATAATACAGATTTGATAAAAATGTTAAAATGATAATAAAGTAATGTACCTCAAACCAAGTGCCAGTTTATTTTTAAAATTGTTTCCATAAATTTAAAAATAAAATAGCTGAATCCGATAAGTGTTCCATAATTAATTTCTATTATTTGCGATATTTATCAATAATCTTAGAAAACACATTTTTAGGCAAAAAAGGCTGAGATGGAAACGAAATAATTTATTTACTACACAACCGTGGCAGATACAAAACAATGTCAAGATACACTTTTTGTAGAGAATTGAAAGAACTTTACGAAAAAAAAAATTACGTTGATGTGAGACAGGTCCGTACTAATTACTTTTTAAATTTAGTGATAGTGAAAACCCATAACTCCACCACTGGTTATTTCAGGACCTTCATATTATCACTAAATATCGTAGTCAAAAAGGTGGTACTACACATCAAATTTGGTTTAAATATCTCCACTGGTTCGGACAGTGTAAAAAATACTTCATATTTTTTCCAACACTTCAACGCCCTGTATCTCGGAAACTAAGCTTTCCCCGATATATGTTGATATAAAATTTTCATTTTAGATTATCTTTTTCTATCTAATGTTAAAGTCCTACCACATAAAAGTGAACCACCCTGTAGTTGTCAACATCCCATGATACTTTTAACAAACGATGACTGCTTCGAGTGCTACGTCCTTGTTTTGCTTGTTGAGCAGCGCCGAAATATCAGCGAAGCGTGACCGGAATGGCACGTCGCTCCCCGAACACAGGAAGATGGCTGTAAATCATTTTTACAATTAGTAAATTGAAAAGAAAAGTGGAAAAGTAAAAAGCAATATCGCCGCCGGAAGCACGGCCATTAGGGGGGCCATAATATTGGCCCTGTTCGACAAGCCATGTTTTATGAGCCGCAATTGCTGCGGGGGTTTCAGGAGGGGAGGGATGTGGTTATAATTTTTGTTTGGTTTACAGCTTTGAAATGCCCTTTTCTCTGGCATTAATTGTTTACGACTGTTGCTAGCTCCAAATAAAACAATTAAATCGGTTAAAACATTTTATGCCTCTAGAGCTCACGAACAGGATTATAAGAGGGGTGTGGGCCGAAGTATTGTCAGTGACGCACTACATAGTGCGGTGTATAAATATTCAAATTTAAATATTTCCCCTGGTTCATCGTAAAATGGCAAGAGACTGCATTAAGGCCGTGTATCGCTTTAATTAGTCCAATATTCGTTCCGTGTATTTCAATTTTATCGTCACGGGAAATCGTGGAAACCCCCAGGTAAGTAGCTATTAGGTAACGACAGGCCTGCGTGACGGGCACTGAAATAAATGCAGTAATGCCACTCGTGCACATTGGAAATATACCTAATTGCGAGGCTGTCGAGCCCCTGGAACCCTGTACGCGCTAGAAAAATAATACGTTTGTATGCACAACGTGCAATTTATTGCTATAAACAGAAGCAAGGAGAATGTGGATACTAATGTCATACCTATGACATCCGGTCTATAACTTTGTGAGTACGACTCCAAACCCCTATGGGAATACCACGCCAGACAAGTCTCGACAGGTTTGGCGTCGTACTCTCATAGTCTTACTACTATTCCACAGCCCTTTTCTCCAACCTGACTTAAAGGAATAGATCATTTCTTCCAAAAACCTATCGAAATATCAAGTTGCAGTCTATAGAAACATGTCTCAATCATAAAACTTTCTACTTCTACCTCAGACAAATAATAAACATAGACTAATAATTCAATACAATAAAGACCCTGCCAAGATAAAAAAATGTTTAGTTTGTCTGAGTTACTAATAGAAATCTAAAACAAAACAATGCAATGATTTCACGATTGCCAAACTTCTTCATAAATTTATCTTGTACTTACGAAAGAAATATGTATAACCAACGTTAAAAAACATCAATTTGGAACAATTAGTTGATATCTACAATCTACATAATATAGTAAAAATTTTGACAGTTGTCATATATAACAATAAATTTTACTCATTTTGTGAATTTTGGATACTGATCCTACTTGGTCTATAAATAATATCCTTAATAAATTGCTTATTCTGGCTTACGTGGCAACGTTGCAGGTTTTCGATGCGCATTCGTTTTATTATGCCCCAACAGCTGATCTACAGTTCGTCGAGATTTCGCCGGTTTGTGTTGATGTGTTTCAAGTGTTTACTTTTGCGTTATTCTTGTTTTTTTATGAGATTTTGGGATTATTGGACAAAATATGTATAGTTAAGTTAGTAATTAGTGAATTACTGTAGTTTTAAGAACGATGGGAAGAGTAAAGTGTTGGATTTGTGGCATAGGAAACGTAACCTCTGGTTATCACATGATGCAGGCTTAAGTGTCAAATTTGTTGTTTTTGTTTTGAGTTGACATATTTTATGTTGGCTGTTCACAATGCAGCCTTTATTACAAGCTTTTATTTAACTTGCAATGTAGGTATGGTGGTGTTTAAGTCAAATCTTGCAAGCTGAATTAGAACCACTTCCTGACATCCGATTGAGCTGAAATTTTGCATACACCTTTAGTTCCGGTGACAATTCAATACACAATACTCAATATTGTAATACTTTCAAAATGGCCGTCGCCACAAGATGGCGGATGATGTATTTTTTGTCAACTCCCTTAATATTGGTATCAAAGGGCTTGAAGAATATAAAACGATAGAGTTAGGGACATCACACTAAATTCAATATGGCCGCCGCTCCAAGATGGCGGATAATAAATTTTTTTGTAAACCCCCTTAATATGGGTATCAAATGAAAGGGTTTGAAGACTAGAAAACGATAAAGTTAGTGATATCACACTAAATTCAATATGGCCGCCCCTCTAAGATGTCGGATAATGTGTTTTTTGTCAGCCCTCTTAATATGGGTATCAAATGAAACGGCTTGAAGAGTAGAAAACGATAAAGTTAGTGACATCACACTAAATTCAATATGGCCGCCCCTCTAAGATGGCGGATGATGTATTTTTTTGTCAACAATAAAATTATTAATAAAAAAAAATTTTAAAAACAAGCTTTTATTTAAATGCTCTGAAAAGAAGAAAATAAGCTTTATAATAAATCAAACCAAGGCAAACCCATAATATTGTTACATTATACAACTGTATATCATATAAAAGCTTGTCGCGAGAATATATATATATATATATATATATATATATATATATATCTTGAGAGTAATTTTAAGTAGAAATTATATTTTCCTATAAAATAAATTTACACACGAAAATCTCGCGACAAGGTTTTATATCAGTTGTATAATTATAATTATATCAGTTGTATAATGTAACAAAATTATGGGTTTGCCTTAGTTTGATTAAGTTTGATAAAGTTTATTTTCTTCTTTTCAGAACATTTAAATAAAAGCTTGTTTTTAAAAATATTTTTTTATTAATAATTTTATTTTAGTCTATGTTTATTATTTGTCTGAGACTTCTACTAAGGCACGCGCGACTAATGGCGAATGCAGATACTTCTGGCTATTTCTGTCTACAGAAAATATTCTTTGATTTATTCTACAAAATGGGAATGAAGATGTTTAGATTTAACTCTTTCGTTGGCTGTCTATGTGCAAACCTTCCAGCCGACAGAAAGTTGAAATATCGCCCTCCCCCAGTGTAAAATGGTAAGCGACTATTAAACCGCTGTATACCTTTAATCAGACCGATGTTTGTCCCGTGTTATATCCGACTTATCGCGCCTGAAAATCGACGGAACTCCTGGGGTAAGTAATTGTTACCGATAGTCCTGCGTGACCGGCTGAAAAATGCAGTACACTTTTCCCGGCACATCACTCATGCACATTCGGAATATAATTGAGGCCCCTGTCCGGCCCCTCCAGGTCTGCACGCGCGGATATACGAGAGGAAAATAATACGAAGTTTGCCCACGGAAATAACATGCCGGGCACTTTTTTCCTAACCGGCAATCACGACACAGAAAGCATAACATACGATTTACAATCGACAGATGATAACATAGTTTGCGATAAGGGCAACGGTGGGGCAACACGAAGGCCCTCTTGGTGTGTTTTTGCTTTTGTTACTTTCTTATTTTACTTCCTTTTATATCAATGAAACAACCTATATGGGGCCGCGGTGGCGTCGCTCGTACCGGCGTTGACTTTTTAGACTGCATGTTTTTCTGCCTTCGATCGACCTTGGTTCGAGGCAGGCGCATGCATATGTCTTTAAAGAAAAACACCGCTGTGGCCAAGAGCGCTGGACAAATGTGGGTTCACGGTATTGCTCCTAAATAGCTTTATCCGTGTGATTTACTAATTGTCCTACACTCACTGGGATTACTACGGTTTTCTAGGGTTTTCCGTAGTACTTGAGCGAATGCTATCCTAGTTCTATCGAAAAAAGTCGGCCCTAGCTGCAAATGGCAGCGAAGACAAAATAATAGTAATTGCCCCCCTCCCCCGCACAAGCATGTGGTTGCTTCTGGGGTACTCCTAGTTTGGAGTATTGTGAGGGTGAGAATTATTATTAGATTATTTATAATTACAGTTTTAAATTATCACGTTTTTTCAAAGGGTCCAAATATGCATGCTTTATAGATTCGCTTATGCATAGCTCCGCCACTTAATTCAACAAACGACATAATGAACATATCCACTGCCTTGCCACATTTTACGCAGATTTTTTAACGTCTCTCATAACTAATTTATGGGTGCTCCCCAACATAAACCTATTTCTGTTTTAAGTATGTATTTATTATGCTGTTACAACGCAAAGGCACTTGCCTCGGTCGCTGGTTATATATCATTGTATTTTTGTGAACGTGCGGTCGCTTTCAGACAGTGAAAGACTACACGCTAATATTTGAATGTGGCAATGCAGTAAGATCAAATATCAAATGTCTAGCAGAAACTTGCAATTTGCCCTTATTGCCGGGATGATAGATAGTTGAAGATGGTAGTGATATTACATTTTTTTTATAGATAGCGTTTATCGACTAATTGACTATGATATTAATTCCTACTCCCGGTGGAATTTCGGGACAATAAGTCTTTTGTTCAGTATAACCAAAGAAAATGTAGTAGTATTTTCTAAAATAGTAAACAACTAAAAAAAATACTCTAAAGTCTATCCAAGTTACAGCGGCAGTAGATATAAACAAAGTCACATGACCGCATTGCGATGGATTACCAGGGTCTGACTAATATGAGATTCCCAGTGGCTTGTAATTCTGAACTAATTATTTTAGAAGTTCTAAAATGTGTGTTTCTACCTTTCGTGGATCTTTATAAATTTCCTTAAATTAAGTAGCAAAATAAATTTACAGAATATACTGCTCGAGATCCGATCTAAAATATGCAGGAAACTCGACTGAGGGAAGAGCCGGCCCTGCATTCTGCTCGCCGCGTAAACACTTGACATTTTATGACGGCCAGACCAATAAGAGGATAGGTCACGTGGTGGCCAATGTTTTGATCCACTGCCTCTGTAACTGGGATAGACTTTAGTTATATAAAATAGTAAACAATAAAATTTGTTATTAGAATAAAATAAAATAAATAAAATAATAAAATGAATAAATAATGGTAATAACATTTCTATTTTTGTTGATAATGTCATGTCATATCATATCATATCATACCATATCATATCATAATATATCATATCATATCACATCACATCATATCATATCATCATATTATAATACAATTATATTGTATTATTGTATTTAGAATTCAAATAATGATATAGATATAAAAAATAACATCAGTTGTATTTACATAATTATAATTATGATTGTCTCCCCACAACCGTGGCATTTTTCCCTAGTCACTGCCACAACTAAAATGTAGGCGCGCCTGTCCGATCTGGAAATATGTTTCAAGTTTCTATTTGATTTATAGCGTAACCAAATTTTTCCGACTTTTCCGAACTTCCACCCACTCCCGAGATGTATATTCCCCAATTGTATAGCGATATATTCGAGGATTATTGACTTTAAAACATAAATCAAATAAAAAGTTTCAATTTTGTCGGACGTCGGACGACTTAACTTTACGGAATTCCAAGAATACAATTATTGTGTGTCTAGCTTGTGTCTTCTCCCAGGTCTATCACATATCAAATTTTATTATTTAATCTTTGCTCGTTCTGGGAATATTTAGAAAAAAACAGTTTGCGAATCTGTCCATTTCGGGGGCGATAATAGCCCCCTTAAGGGGCATTTTTGAGGCCATGTTTATAGGAATTTTGTGGCTAATTTCGGGAGGCCCTGTATATTCATGTAAATTTACTAAGCACAACTGATTTTTTCTTGTATAGTGAAGTAACCTACTGGGAACCCACTGTAAATATATATATTTCAGGTTAGAAAGAAATGGTAAAAGAAAAGTTCTAGGCAATATTCTTGCGAGTTTAAAGAGCTTATCAGATCTGCCAATGTACAGGGTGTTGACAATATATAAACCAACCTTTAGGTTTAGTTTTGTATGCTTTGTAGTTTCTTGCAATAAATAATTAAACAAGTAAATAAATAAATAAATAAATAATAAACATAAAAACAAACCAGATTTATTGATGAATTAAATTTGAACAAAAAATATACAGGGAGTTCCATTCTGAGTCAAGTGGGGCATGGAATCCCGTCAAAACATCTGAATGATCAACGACTACTCAAAGTGTCGGTGTACAAAGATTCAATACAAAAACGTACAGGGTCTTTTTCTCTGAGCCATCTCAAAATGCTGAATTTTTATTAAACTTTATACTGGTCAGGAGAGCTCTGGAATCATTAAAAAAATATTAATAAACACAAAAGTATTTTATTTATTTATAAAATGCCAACAAACAAATAAAAACAATTATTTAAATTGTTGGATAAAAATAAAGTCACTGTCTAAGATGATATATTTTCTCTGGGTTTCCTGTTGTGGCACACCAGCCACCGTAACTCATAATATGAACTTACTCTCAAGCTTCCGTATTTTTAGACTTAGTTCGTTTATATTGTGTGGGGGGATTTTGATATACTCGATTTTTAATTCATTATTTTTAGATGGCACAGAGGAAGGGGATTCCATGATACACTTGACTTGCCAGATGCCTTTAAAATTTCTATTTTAACTTTGACACCTTGCAGAATGGAATTTCCTATATAGTTTTTGTTGAAATTTGGCATGTGGAGGTTTTAGGGTGTCCTGATTGACACTGAGATCTCAGATTTTAAATAAAAAAATCCCTAAATTGTTTTCGTCATTTTTTACAGGAAAACAATTCGTAGTAGGCCTTGAAAATTGAGACTAAGACCTGAAATGTTGCACCAAAGTAGAGTTTTTTGTGACCTATCTTTAGAAAGTCGGATGAAAAATAAAAATTCACCCTGTATATGAGAATCCAGTATTTAAATACAAATTCCGGGTAAATCATTAAACCAAACATACGACATATATCATATATCTATATATCGTTGGAATTGGAATGAAGAATAGATTTGAAAAAACCGATAATATACAAGGCATTCTCTTTAAAAAAAAACATAGATTTGGTTTGTATATTGACAACACCCTGTATATCGGCAGGTAAGCTTTTTAATCTCGAAAGAAAATTGCCTACAACTTTTTTATTTATCATTTTTTCTATCATGAATAAAGAGTTAAGGGTGGTAAAATGTTGATAAAGTTGATAAAGTTACGGATAAATTTTTTTACTGTGCATAATTTCAAAATTAAAGTGAGATTACGAAATCGACTGTTTTTTTAAGTGATCTAACAATGCATATAATTCATAATCACTCATAAAATATGAATTCCAGTAGCCTGCGGCTAATATGAGTGTGTATATCGTGGAATTTAAATATAATTCCAGGCACACATTGTTGTTATTATAGAAAGCCTCATGAATATTATTCAGCTTAATCGCATGCAAATTTCGTCATAATTAATAATGGTGACTGTGGGGACGGGGTAGGAGGAATCTATCATTTTTACCCGGTTACATTAGAATTTTTAGTGATTCCCGATTCGGTTATATTAATAATAATTTCCGGTTGGATAAAACCTAAAATACCTCGTTGGCAAATCAATGCAAAGGGAAATTAAATACCGCATTATGTTTGCCAAAGGGAATTAATTAACAAACGATTTAATTATTCTTCGCAAAATGCGGTCGTATTATATTGTATACATTGTGTCCAAAATCAAAATTTTGTGGCCATTGTGTTTCCGCAATGACATATTTTTTATACATACATTGTGACCTAAAACTTTATTACTTGTGCGATTTTACCCGGATTTTTTTTCATTGTAGAGCTCTATAAACCGATTTTTTTAGGCAATTACTTCTTTCATAGAAAAGCCAAGGCCAGTTTCTAGCAGCAAAATTTCAATAAATCACATTAGCAATTTAAAAAAAACTGTGCTCACCAAATTTTACAAAACTTAAATTTAAATTTAAAAAGACATCTTTAAAAAAATTAGTAGTTTTTGTGATGGAATTTTCATTTTTTGTTTTCTTTTGTTCTCTATGAGCATAAGAACAATATTAAGTGGTGTGTGAAGAAGTTAATTTAATTAGTTTTTCATGGTTAATTTTTGAAAATAAATAAGTACCTAATCTGCATTTTTTATTTTTCTACAAAATTGTTACTACTTTTTTGGTCATATTTGGTACAGGCTCATTTTGAGGGGTGCTGAATTCAGCGGCGTGCACGTTTTTTTTTCTTAAAATTTGTGCTCCTAGAAACTGGCATAGTTATTAGGCCCGAAAACAAAAGGGTCACACTGTAGATCAGAAATATAGAAGGTGTCTCATGTCTTTTCATCAGGACTATGAAATATTGTATAAAAACTCATTGTATAAGGTGGGGTGCTCATATAAACAAAGGTTCTAAAGTTCGTTCCTGAGATACCTACAAAGCGTTGTAGTAGTTCTCTTTTTGAAAGTGAATTATGGCCATATCTCTCAAATCAATAAAGCTGTTGAACTGAAATTGGCTCTGCTGTGTATTTGAGCGTGCAGAATAAGCTGAAATTGTCATTTTCTACTTATCTCACATAGAGGGCGCCACTTGCGATATTTTTGGATAGTGCTTTTACCCGTAACTTTTTGAGATTATCTTTTTGGTCTTGCAGGTCCATCTTTTTAGTGCATCTTTTCATTTGCAATAAAAGTCCTGTACTCTTGTTTCATAACGACAAAATCAGCCGTTTGGGTGGAAATTGCCAAAACGTGCCAAAACGCCTGTTAATTTCAACCAAATATCGGGCTTTAGAAAGGTAGGCTTGCGGATTATACAGAGTGTGCCGTAAAGGTGTGACAAAAAAAAATATTTTTTATTTTTCTGTTTGTGACGATATATAATATGTTGATATTTGAATTTCCCTTTAGCAAGATATGTGGTGCTAAATTTACAAAAAATTCATTTAAAAGATCGCAGTTAGATATGAAATTTAGGTGGATTTTTGATAGTTATGCTAGATTATCTTTACTTACTTTAGTAACTCAAAATAATAACAAAATGACAAAATATATTAAAAATGTCTTTCTACCAGTTTTTTAGCATACATCCTGAATAGAGGAAAAAGTAAAAATGATGGATATTAATAAATATTTATTGCCACTTTGTTATTATTTTGATTTACTAAAGTAAGTAAGAGGTAATCTAGTATAACTGTCAAAAATCCGACTTAATTTCATGGCCAACTATAATATTTTTTTCAAAATGAAGAAAATAATGCCAAATGGACAATGGTCCAAACACCATTGGTTTTCTTGAAATAGGGCGTTAAAATTTTGACAAATTCAATCCTTTTCATTTTGAAAGCAAATAATGTTTGGTTCATTGTTATATAGGGATTTTTTTTCTCACTTTAAATGGGAAAGTTGATCTGTGACATTTGAAAGCGGTAGGTGAAAATTTTATGTATCTAATGATGGAATCAAACAAGTTACGAGTAAAAGCACGATCCGAGAATAGCGAAAGCGGCACCCTCTGTGAGCTTATTCTCCATCCCCAAAAACATATTATATCAGTGTCAAATTTTATTTTTATTTCAGTAGCTTGATTATATATTGGGGAGATATTGCTATAATTCAATTTCAAAGAGAGAACTACAACGCCCTGTGTCTCGGAAATGAAGGATTTTATAGGACCTTTGTTTATTTCGGCCAACCCACCTTAAAATGAGTTATTCTACAAAATGTCAAAGTCCTGATCAAAAAACCTGGGACACCCTGTATGTAGGTATAATATGCAATAGATGGGCAACTCTTTTGTTTTTGAGAGTATCGATATCTGATGTCTTTGGTACAAAGTAGAATATTTTGGTGGGTTTGTTCGAATAGAAGTATTTTATTTTTCAAATTTTTATTTTAAGTATTTTAACTTTGTAATAATAGTAACAATTATTATATTCATGAACATTCTTGCAATAAATAAAAAAATTTCACTTCAAAGCCTAAAAGCAAGTTATATAATTTATTTTTATTATTTATTTATTTATTTATTTTATTTTTATTTAGTTAAGTTATATAATTCTTTTGAAATAAGTATGACTAATACCAAGATCGAAAAGGCTCACCGGTTTGGCGCAAATATATATTTATATATATTTCACTTATAGTGTGTGTGTGTCAAATCTTGCAACCGAATTTTGAACCAGTTCCACCCAACCGACTGAGCGGAAATTTTACACACACTTTTGGTGCTGGTGACAATACAATCTAGTATACTCAATATAGTATTTTATTCAAATTGGCAGTCGCTCCAAGATGGCGGATTACCTATTTCTTCAAAACCTCCTTGACATTATTTGTATCAAATCATCCGTTTCTTGGTACAATACAAACATAAAACTGGCCGTTCTTCTTTCCTTACAAGTTTATCCACGTTTAAAAAATAGAACACAAAACGATAACGTCAAAAACTTCAATAATTACCTATTGCTCAATACTTCACCAATGCATACACACAAGAACTCAGATCTGCTTTGCTTTTGTGTTAAAGATTATTTTCTCATTACCTGCTGACTTGCATCATTCCCAAACCGTATTACCGGCCGAGTTTTTGTCGGTCCGCAAAAACACATTCCAATATCTAATGGATCGAAACGGCAACAATACACCCAATATAACCTTCGCCGCCCGATCCTTCGGCGCTCATTTAATATTTAAATCGGGCACCAAACAACTACACTCACCGGCACGAAAAACGGAGCACTTATAATTTTTATTTAAAAAATGTAAAATTTTAATACTTTGCAATGGTTTATTATTATAATAAGTTAAAAGCAAACAACAACATGTTTTAAGTAATATCTAACAACAATTAAACGTTTATTTGAAAAGCAAGACTAGACTGTTTTGAATAAAAATTTTCAAAAATTAAAAAGTACACAAGTCTTAGTTGGCCATGACTTTTCTTTTGTTTTTATTGTTTTGACAAGTCTGAGTTTAAAGAAGTGAAACAGTTCAAAGCTGTACTGCGTTTATTTAAGGTAAAAATATGGCTGTTAATCCTGAAACAGCGGCTGCTATTGTTGCGTTGCTTCAAGACGGAAGAACTGAGCGATATGTTGCCCAACAATATGCCGTATCCAATAGCACTGTGCACCGTATTTATACACGTTTTTTGGAAACTAGAGCTTACACCAGACGACCTGGAACTGGTCCCCAACGAAAAACTAACGCTCATGATGATCGCTTCATCCTCTTGCAAAGTCTACGAGATCGTCGTGCTACAGCTGTAGAAATCAGAAATAGACTTCATCATGTTCGGAATACCAATGTAAGCGAACGTACAGTTAGACGAAGATTTGGAGAAGCCAATCTTACCAGTCGTAGACCTGCAACAGGTCCAGAGCTTCTTAGGCGTCATCGTGTTGCGCGACTTCGGTTTGCCAGAAATCATGAGCACTGGGGTGAAAATGATTGGGGGCGAATTTTATTTACTGATGAGTCCAGGTTTAGCCTGCGATCTCCAGATGGTCGCGAGAGAGTATGGCGAAGACCACAAGAGCGTTTTGCAGAATGTACCTTCAGTCCTAGAGTAGGATACCAAGGAGGTTCAGTAATGGTGTGGGCTGGAATTTCTCTGGAGGCACACACTGAGTTGTACATCGTTCCAAGAGGCTCCTTAACTGCTGCCAGGTACATTGATGAAATTCTCCAAGATTGTGTTGTCCCGTATGTTGATTTTATTGGAAATAACTTTCTTCTGATGCATGATAATGCCAGACCTCATACCGCAAGAATCACTCAACAGTATTTAAATGATGTAAACATTCCTGTTTTGTGGCCAGCGTTAAGTCCAGATGCGAACCCGATTGAACATGTTTGGGACATGCTTGGGCGAAGAATGCGAAGTCGTGTTCCTGCTCCTTTAACCATAAATCAGTTGAAACAAGCTCTTTTAGAGGAATGGGACCTTATTCCTCAAGAGGACATTCGCCATTTGATTTTAGGCATGCCACGGAGAATGCATGCAATCATTCGAGCTCGCGGGGGTAATACCCGTTATTAAAAATGCTCCTCATTAGTTTTTGCTCAAAAATCGTTTAAGTTTTGATTCATTTAAGGACATTTTGCCACAACACCAATGTGGGTTTATCGTTCTAATTTTTTAAATTGTAACAAAAGTTTTTATTTAAAAAAAAGCGCCCAATTGTTATTAGAAATTACTTAAAACATGTTGTTGTTTGCGTTTAACTTATTATATAAATAAACCATCGCAAAGTATTAAAATTTCACATTTTTTAAATAAAAATTGTAAGTGCTCCGTTTTTCGTGCCGGTGAGTGTAGTATGGTGTTACGAGACTGAATAATTCGTCACGAGTCAAATAACCCGGCTGTCAAGGGGGTATCATACTGAGTCATCGGTCATCGAGGGGAGACAGTAGGTTAACAGAGCCGGTGGCTTATCTCTCGAGGAACGCAAAGGACGGTGGAGTCCTCATATTTACATGACGGGCGCCGAGCCCTATACAAGCTTTCTGCATTAAAGATTTAATGCCCATCGCGAGGATCAGGGGTGTTAGCCTTGGCGAATATGGCAGAGTAGTGGCGGGAGGTGCATTTTTATCGAGATTTTCTGCGCAAACTCTTCAACGTAATACAGCGATGAAGGGGATCTCATATCCCACGCACTAGTGCTTCATTTGGAAAATATTTCACATGTAATCTCCATACATCTTGAATAAATAATATTTTTACAATGTTTCTGTTAAGGCGTTGTAGCCCAAGAGCCGGCCGCATGAATTCAACTCTCATAAGACTATAGAATACGATGTTATGTAAAATGTAGAGAGTATATTTATTTACTTGAAGCGAGTAGGTTGCCTAAGATAATATGGTCCCGATCATTGTTTTTTTTATTTAAAGAAGTTTAAAGTTAATTTTTAATTTTTTAAAAGGTACAACCCGTCCCACGAACATATTTACTACTTTTTTGCAAAAGTCTTTTAATAAATTCGAAAAGTGCCATTTTAAAAATCAGAGGAAGTGGTAAATTTTTTAATTGGATCTTGTACTTTTCTACAGTACCGAAACAAACCGTTCCGTGTTTTTTCTCTTTTTTTGATTTTTCGGGGCCATCGGAAGCATCTGCACCTCACCTGAAGACTTGGGGGAAGCTTTAACAATTCCGACCCCAGAGCCCCGAGCCGAAATAACTTAGCTAATAACTTAGCGAATAAAGGAAATTTCTGACAGTTTTCGGACTTTGGCTTTTAGGTCACGGAAAATGCCGACCAATCACGTAGAAAAGATGCGTCCCACCTCCGTTGGTCGTTTTTTCCGCCGAAAATCCTTAATAACTCGAAAACGGGAAATAATTTACCTGAAAAAGTTTCATTAAATATGTTGACCCGTTGGTTCTCCGGCCAACTCGCCATACCGTCGGATCTCCTGAAAAACGCGTTTTCCTGTGCACCAAACGGTATATGGCACTGGCTGTATACCGGAACTTCGCACACAACTCGCGTCCCCGAGGTCCAGACTTGCCCCCGTCTTTCGCGCCGTAACATTAGAGGATTTTCAGGGCCCCGAAAATACGCTAAAGGACCAAGGGACCCTTTTTTATTGTTGCTCCATATGAGCCTTCTTTCCTATTTTGTTCTATAATCATATGAGAGTAGATTTGCCTGAAAATTAAACACAACTTCTTTAAATAACAATGATCGGGCCCATATTAATTGAGGCAACCTACTCGCTTCAAGTAAAGAAATATACTGTCTACATTTTACATAAGATCTTATTCTATAATCTATCTATAATCATGCGGCCGGCTCTCATACTGTTGCGTTATTTACGTTAAAATCATACTCGGAAAATACCAGGTTTAGGTTTTTTTTCCCATTTAAACAACGCTGACTAATCAACCAAGAGTTTTAACTAATACTCCACTATGGCTCCAAATACAGTGTGTCCCACTTAATAACTGACCACCCCTGTAAAATTTTTATTTATAGCTCGATTTTCATAAACTTTTTTTGTTGGATAAAGCTTCAAAAATGGCATTATATGCATAATTCAAGTGCCTCGTGCGTTAAATGGCCCACTGAGACGGTGTTTTTAGTGCTGAACTTTCCAGAAGTACTATTTTTTAGAGAAAAATTAATGCCGGATTCTTATTCAGCGTTGCCGGAAATCCAAAGCTACCAATTTGTAGTAGCCCTTCACGGTGTTTTAAAATTTTTAGTGCCCCACTTAAGGACTGACCACCCCTGTAAAAGTTTCATTTATACTTACCTCGATTTTCGTAAAAAAAATTGTTAGCTTCAAAAGAGGCATTAAATGCATAATTCAGTTGCCTTCTGCGTTAAATTCATGGCCCACTGAGACGGTGTTTTAGTGCTGAAATTTCGAGAAGTACTATTTAGAAGTACCAATTTACATTACAAAATAGAGGACTAATTATTGAAAGGACTGCAATTTGAGTTTAAGTTATGTTGGGTTGTTTGTTCCTGTATCTGTTGAAAAAAATTTTGTTGGCTAATACATTTTTGAACGAATATGTCTTCGTAATGAACATTTTAGTGTAAAACATTACCAAAAATTAAGAACATTAATTACAAATTGGTACGTTTCTGTTTCGAACATCTCACTGCGTATATAAGAATCCGGCCTTACTTTTCCTTTTAATTTTTTTGCAACACCCTGTAGAACTACTGTAATGCAAATTGGTACGTTTGGGTTCCAACAACGCTGTCTCAGTGGGACATGAATTTAACGCACGAGGCACCTGAATTATGCATTTAATGCCATTTTTGATGCTCTAATCAACAAAAAAAAAGTCCATGAAAATCGAGCTATAAATAAAAATTTTACAGGGGGTGGTCAGTCTTTAAGTGGGACACACTGCATATTTGAAAAATGTTGTTGCCTTTCACGAGTTAAAATGTTGATTCTTATTTCTGGGGCACCCTATGTAAACTATCCGATAATGTGCTTATTATTTCGAGTGGGTTTTCCTCATTTGTCCTCTCGATAAACAAGGAAAAATAATCCCGGAAAGAAATAAAACTGCGGGTGTAAGGGACCAGAAAATATTAAGCTGTAATGCATCCGGTCGTTTCGGCTGTTAAGCTAATGCAAAAGGCCACTACGATTCCAGTTGGCTCCGGACGGTTGCTCCAGATAAAATTATTGGAATCGATTTCAGCTCACCAGATTAGTTGGCTATAGTTGTCTCGACTAAATTGATACTACGCGTAGACGGGTTTTACTAAAATAGTTATATATATTCGTATGTGACAAATATTTACATTTTCCGGAAGAAATATGTGATCTAAAAGAAGGACATTTACATATGGTGTGTTGTGACTAGTCCGTGAGCATCCGCAAAAGACATGGTCTGTTGTCAATTGATTCGCGTGAGTGTCGGCAAAAGTACTCTTGCGTCCGCTCACGGAGCAATTACATCACACCTTGTCACACCATGTAATTGCTCTTCTAGGAAAAACTAGGATAAAGAACATATCCCAGGTCAATGGTTACGACACAAAGATGGTAATAAAGTTAATTAATAGACATAAATATAACAAAAAACTTCAAGATTCCACTAATTTTAGGAAAGAACCAGATAATACTAAATATGCGTTTCCATTCCGTTCAACCTGCGGTTCACGAAAGGTCTAGAAAAAGTGTTTAATCATGCTGGACTATATAAATCTTCAGATAACATTAAAAACCTACTAGGTAACCCCAAGGACAAAATGAATCTTTTAGAAAAAAAGTGGAATATATGAATATATAGCTGTTCAGATTGTAATCAAAAGTATGTTGAACAAACTAGACGTTCATCCATAAAAGATTTAAAATATGATCGATTGCATTGCATTGCCGAACATGCTTTTGAAAATAATCATAGAATAGCAAGAGACAATTCAAAATTACTTAAGAATCTACCTGATAGGAGATTATTAGACCCATATGAAATTTCAAAATGTAATTTCAGTTTAAATAAAGATAAGGGATCATTCCCCTACAGCCCCTTATACATGCTAATAAACTGACACGCAGAAACTTAAGAATAATATACCTACCTAGTAGGTAGTTTACAGTATAAATATATAATTCGTTAAGAATAACTAGATAAGACATAATCATCTCCTGATGATGCTAACATGGTTAGCGAAACGCGCGTCGAGTGAAAAAAAAACAAAGTTTTGGTGTGTGGAGTTAAGCAAATAAAGTATTTTTTATTAACTTTTTTAACTCTAATAATTCACATACGGCGGAAACGTAACAGGCTCTATAACGGCCGGGAAAATTTTTTCTTGGAAAAACGCAAAAATAGGTCAAATTTGTTTGGCAGGGGGACATCTTTTGGCATAAAATTGATAGATCTATCTGCAACCCCCGAGCAGGGGTTGAACCCCTTCAAAAAATTTAAATGGGAAGAGGGTTCATGTCGCACACCTTTGGAAACGTCTCTCAATTCTCTATACACCTGCATCAGATTTTCGAAAATCGATCGACTTTTCAAAAAGATACAGTGTGTAAGATGCAAAAAATTCATTTTCAATTATTGCCTGGAATTGTTAAACAATAGAAGATCTGCGTCTCCGTATTATAGATGAATGTCGACAAATCACCCCAGAAATTATGCACAATGTTGTCCAGCGTTTTAAACAAGATCTTTATTATTGCATAGAAGTGAATGGGAAACATTTTGAGGATTTATTGCAATAAAGTTTCGGTTTCCTCCCCGTTTATCAAATTTTCGTCAAAATAATGTTGCTGAACGTGCTTTCTATAACTTACGGCCCCCGACCACCACTTTCGGCTTAATTGTTTAACAATACCAGGCAATAATTGAAAATGAATGTTTTGCATTTTACTCGGTGTATCTTTTTGATTGTCGAAAATCTGATGCAGGTGTATATAGAGAATTGAGAGACGTTTCCAAAGGTCTGCGACATGAACCCCCTTCCAATTTAAATTTTTTGAAGGGGTTCAACCCCTGCTCAGGGGGTTGCAGATATATCTATCAATTTTATACCAAAAGATGTCCTCCTGCCAAGCAAAATTGACCTATTTTTGCGTTTCTCCAAGAAAAAATTTTCCCGGCCGTTATAGAGCCTGTTACGTTTCCGCTGGAACACTCTGTATAGCACACTCTGATGATCTTTGGATCAAAGAAGTTTAGTCTTTTTGGACTGATACAAAAATTCTTCAAAAGTTGATAAAAGTTATCGCAGAAGCGTGCCAAATTATTATCTTTGCTTAACCTGTGAATAAAGATTCAGCAATAAAAAAAGGACAAAAAAAACTTCGTGATTTTTACTCGCCAGGGGCTAATAAAATGTACGGCGGAAATGTGCTACAAATTCTCCGATGTTACGTGATTTTTAATTTAGCCAAAACAGAAGCTTTTCCAATTTGGCCGTTCGGAAGCCGCTATAAAATCTTTACGGCCGCACTAAATTTTTACGAGGTAAATTATTGATTGCCGAAAATTTTAGCAAATTGAGTATAGCGCAAATCCTGCAAGGGGGCTAACCCGTTTTCGTTTTATTTACACATACACCTAGACACTCAAATTCAATCGTAAATGAACGGAATTTATTTATTTTCGTTATCCATGCTCTAGGTTATAAAAATTCTATATGTATAGAGTCAGCAGTTCCCGAAACTCTTTCCTAGAAATTAATGTACCTAATCTTCATTTTTTATGCTAACGAGCATTGTTATATGTTGCTGATTTCTCAGCTTTGAGGACAACAAGAAACTCTGATTTTTGAATATCTTGAAAATTTTCTCAATTATCGAGTTGGAGCATTTTTTAATTTTATACGTCGGTAGGTAATTTATCTGAATTGTTATAAATACGCGAGACAGGCGTCAAAATTATTATACAGTATCTACTTATAACCAAATTTTATAAAAAAAATTGCGTATGATATGTGTGATTTTTGGAATATAACTCGCGTTGCAACTTTTTCGTCCCCACACAGTAAAAAATCCGG
Source organism: Pseudeuparius sepicola (assembly GCA_963920635.1). Taxonomy (NCBI): domain Eukaryota; kingdom Metazoa; phylum Arthropoda; class Insecta; order Coleoptera; family Anthribidae; genus Pseudeuparius; species Pseudeuparius sepicola. Next base: position 9,477,966 of record OY987300.1, on the reverse strand, counting down.
TGTTAAATTTGAAACGAAAAATTGTCTACATAAGTCCACACCATATCTGGTAAATTGTACACCTTCTTTTCTGGTCAATTTCTCCAAAAAATGTTCTGGTGTCAATAAGAACTATGCTGGTGTGAATATTTAACACGGCTTTGTGTAAGATTTACACGGTGTCACCGTGTTGTGTAACTTTTACACGCAATTTGGTCAAAATGGTGTATTTTAATTTATTTGGTATTCCCATTTTCTTCTTTCTCTCTTATAGTTTTACATGTACTTTATTTTAAAGAAATTTCAAATATCATTGATATGTTCAAATTAAGGAAATGTGATACTTGTAAAAATAAAATAAAACTAGAAGATAAAGAAGCTGTATGAACCAAGCATAATAATATGTGCTTGGCCTTCAATTTAAATTATTTGTAAGAAATAATAAACGGTAATAAGTAAAGAAAATACTTTATTTCAGTTCCAAAATATATGAACGATTGCTTACAAATAGGTATAAAAATATACTGATGATTTCCAAATAGCATGAAACACGTGTATGCGGTTACTATTTTTTTCTTTTTGTTATTTTCGAGTGTTTGCCCATTATCACCTTTTCTTGTAATTATTACATTTACACTTGCTAATCTTACATCCTTATTATAAAAATATCGACATTTTCTTAAAAATATTAATTCTCACAGCCAAAAATATTTGGTTATAAAAAAATTATATATATAATATCGTACGAATTCGTAAGAAAACTGTACCTAACCACAAACACATGAAATGATTTATGTTAGGAGGTTATTTATACTTATACTGCAAAAGAGCATTTTCTTTCAAATTCGCACATTTTGAGACCAAACTATTTCGTACAAATTCTCATACAATGTAGGTACTTAAGTAACTGTTGTCTTACAGAATTGTCCGTGTGAGACAAAAAGAAACTTCAAACGTTGCGACACGGCGATTTAGTAAGATAGGTCTGTTCTCACAAGCACATAAGCAGGTCCGAGGTCCGGACTAAGTCGGAGCCAATCAGCAGAAATCAAAACAATCAGAACAGTCAGATAATTTAAAATCCGTCAAGCAGATTCGCGACTGGTTTCTGATTTCGGTGAGAACAAACTCATATCAACACAGTCGATGAGTATAGGTTAGGGGCTATCACGTCGGCTATCACACAGTACCTTTCGTCGTCACATCTGCATATTCGCCTGTCGTTTTAATCCGTCTGACTCACTATGAAATTTTACTTTACATAACAACACCATTTTTGTACTAGTGGTCGGTAGAATCACTTTTATAACAACTATTATACGCGCCACGCGGTCGGGTCACACGTCAGACAAACTGAAAAGCTCCGTCGCCCAACACGTTCGACAAACAACTGATGCCATGGCTTCGATTGTCTAAGATTTTACATCCATAACTGGTGAAATACCTTCCCCTCTCATCTACCTAAGACGAACTTGTGTTAATACGTTAAATTTGACACAGCGTAGTGCTAAGGGACACCGAATGGTGTTAAGGAACACCGCGTTGTGTGACCAAGAACGAAGCCGTGTTAGAAATATAAAAAAATTACACCCTTAAGTGTTAAACGTAACGAATTTGTTAAAGTGTGATATTTTACCAATCGAGGTTTGGTTAAGATATTTTGAATCCACCAATTTTCGTGTCAAATTTTCACCGAGTTTCTTTCACCATTTACACGAAGAGGATTTACACCGATTTTTTTACTGTGCATCAGTATTACGTTCGATCTTAAAAATAATATTCCACCCCGCCCCGCACGATTCCTATCGAGAAACTTTAAAAAGGGCGGCTGTATAAGGCTTTGTAGATGGCGCGGTTGGCGAAATGCTTTTCGAAAAAGGGCGAGGGCGCGTATCAATATTTAAATTGACGAAATTCTGTCCGGGTCCACATCAAAGGTTCTAGATTGATTCGGGTCTATGGGGTGGCGGGAAACGCAGTTTAAAATTTAAATACTTTGAAGTGGAGATGGCGTGCCGCGAGGCGGTCGGAAAAATCTGGAATAATGCAGGGTGTCCGCCTCGGGCCCCCGATGCACGAAATAAAAAATTTAGCTTGTAAATTTGCATTGTAAACGGGCGGCGAGGAGTGGATAGCGTCAGAGAGCCCGTCCTGAATATACTTTGCCGGATATAAAAAAAGTATTTAAAAAACTGAAATCCCTATGTAAATTATTTTACAACGGAAATGCGACTATAGTAGCATGCATTATGGACAATCTAAACGCTTGTGAAACATAAACACAAGTCGTAGCATGGCTAGAGCGTGATACGCACGTGATCGGCTTGCTATTGGCTAGCCAGCAGTCCCGGCAATAAAATCTGACCCGGCGGGCGAGTGCAGCGAGTCGGTGTTTCTTACAGAGGTGTATTGAGTTGCAAGTGGAACTTTATTCTTTCCGATATAATTCTTTCTCTGTTTATAAATTGTTGGAGCTACGATTTGTGCTAATAGTAGAAATTTGCAGGTAAGTGAATGACTAGGTGTGCCATAAAAGTTTGTTTTTAAAGTTCTTAATGCTGGGGCATATTATTTTAATATTCTATTTTATAAAATTCATAGAGATGGTCCTTAATGCGGCCCTGCCTCATATTAGCCCTCAGAATTGTTCACGTGCTTCCATCGTGTAAATGTTTACGCGCCACTAGCATTTAGTTTGAATAGAGTGTAGAAAATAATCCGGTTTAAATACTTTTTCATATCTTAATATTTTTAACGCCGGATATTCGATGGCTTTTCTTTTTCTTTATACATTTGAGGGGCCGAGTAAACATCGCTGATTCGAAAAGGAAGCCGCGCGTTTCGTGCGAAGCGACGGGCGCGTCCCATTGGCCGAGAAGTGTCGCCGATGCCTCCTTTGATCGCCGTGGGTAAGTAATTTAACGCTGTCGGAAGGGCCCTTCCGCGCCCCGATCACGGATTCGGATTATTCCGCTTTTCTTCACCCGCCAAGCCAGCGGCGTGCGGCCAGGGATTCGTTTTAGGGGGAAATTAAGTTTTTAAAATTTCAGGCAAGTTTCATCGATATACTTACTTATATATTTTTTTTTACAAAATCGATAACCTCATGGGAGTCCTCTGTTCTGCCTTCAAGAGGAACAAGGAAAGTAATTTGATAGAAGGAGTTGAAACTGGAAACATCAAAATTGAACATGTAATAAAGTAAAATACAAGCGTTGGCAATCAACGCTACAAATCTTTCAATTTTCTGTGGTCTTGAAACCACAATTTATTATTATCAGGTAGATAACTATAGTTTCGACTATTATACAGGGTGATTCAGTTTTTAATCGGGAAACTTTGTCAATGGACTAAGCACGTCGAAATATGAAAAAAATGTTTATATTTATATATTATATACATATGCTGGAAAACTTATCGTTTTCGAGACACAGGAAATCATTTATTTTTTATAAATTCTCGGCATAACTTTAAGTAACTACACAAAGAGTTGAAGCCCTTTCCTTTAAAATGACAGTATACAGGCTAAAATATGTGCGCAGCTGTCTTTGGATAATTGTAAAAATAACAGTAGAATCCTAGATTAGGTAAAATACAAAATTAAGTGTATGGATCACGCAGAATAAAATCTTAATTTTCGGACAAACTATAACACATTACGAAAAATACCGAGACATTTTTTGTAGCAAATTTAATCGTCTAACTTTTTTTCATATTTCGACGTGCTTCACCCATTGACTAAGTTTCCCGAATAAAAACTAAATCACGCATAGGTAAAATTCACAGAAAATATATTTTCTGTCAAATGGTAAAACTCAAAAAAAAAAATATATTATATTTTCTGTGGTAAAATTAGAGATGTTATCGATATGGTTACCATATTATGTATGTAGAAAATATACGAGCTACAACAAGGTCAATAACTGCTAATAACTAATAAAGGTCTCATCGTCAAATTTCAATTTGTTCACTTTACCTGAAATTATACAAAAATACAGGATGATTGTTTTAGGTCTACCACCGCGATTTTCTCACTTATTTTGCGCCCTACAAAAAAATCGCAAGAAACAAAAATGTTGCAATTTTGGACAGCTAAGTGGTGCTGCAAAAGAAATCGGCATCCATGGCCAACTTGTCGCGCAATATTAAAAAAACCTCAAATTGAACAAAACGCTATTAATGGCCGTAGAATGTTTATTTTAAGAGACAGAGAAAAACTTTTATATTGAAAATTGATGGCACTAAGAATCTTTATGCAAATGAGTACTCAAATAGTTTCAGAAAATTACACAGGGTCTTCGGCTCTCTTGAGGCTGTGAATTTTTTTTTGTCAATTTCTTATTAAGCGATTTTCTCGCTTATTTTGGGCCTCAAAAAAAAATACGTAAGAAAATAAAATATGGCAAGTTTAGTCGTTAAAAAAGGAATGGGCATTGTACTAAAAAAACTTAAAATCGTGAGAACCGAAGACCCTTTTTTGCTGAAACTATCTGAGCACCTGGATGTATAAAGCTTCTCAGTGCCATCAATTTTCAATATAAAAGTTTTCCTCTGTGTCTAATAAATATTCGACAGCGATTAATAGTTTTGCTCAATTTAAGGTTTTTTCAATAATGCACAAGTTGGCCATGGATGCCGATTTCTTTTGCAGCAACACTTAGCTGTCCAAAATTGCCACATTTTTGTTTCTTACGTTTTTTTGTAGGCCGCAAAATGAGCGAGAAAATCGCGGTGGTAGACCTAAAAAAAATCATCCTGTATACCTAGATCATCAAAAATTAAGCAACAAAAAAACCTCATATAAATCTCCATGTGTCATAAAGACCTATAGTGGTTTTGATGCATTATGGGATCTCCTGTTTTTTTCCATATGTGTGTCTCGTTAATGCGGCCGGCGAGAAAGTAACTTTCCTCGTCGTAATTAGAATAAAGAGCCTTTTAATTTGCGCATTTCTGCCGCGATTCCGCAGCGCATAATTTATGCGCAGATGCGCAAAACTCCGCCGGCTGGAAAATGGATTAAAACTCCACCGGCTTTTTGGGCGCAGTCGGTAATAATGAGAGACGGGGAAAGCCCCAGCTAGTAAATACTAGGGGCCATAGTTTGCACTTGCAAACCGCGAAAATATGTTTTTTTTTTCATAGTTTTTGCGAATAAATGCTTGGACAAAAATGCGTGAAAAAATATTAACAATTCGTGCCGTCACATCCCAAATTTGAACAGAAAAATATAGAGTGAATGCCATTATACAGGGTAGTGCCAAAGTTAAGCAAAATAGCATCTGGGGAGTCAAGTGGTTATGTAATTACCTCAACGATTCGATAAAAAATATACAGGGTGTATCTCTCTGTGCCAGTTCAAATAAAGATCAAATAAAAATTTTGTGGATTTATATTATACAGGGTGAATTTTTTTCGATGACCACTATGGGGATCTCGGAAACTAGCAGAGCTAGAACAAAGGTTAAATAGGGAATGAATTGCGGTTATGAATGTTCAATATAATGCCCCTTTAGAATTTTTAAAAAAGTTCATGGCTCACTAGATATTTTGAAAAGATTGATTTTTTGCTACTTTATCAGATCTCTGTAGCTCCGTTATTTCTGATTATACAGAAAAACTGTAGAGACAAAAATTACAGATAATTTTGTGCTTAATAAGATAATCTTATCCGATTTTTTTATGTTGTTTGTGATTTTTGAGATATGACATATACCTATACTGTGTTTTTTAAATGTAAATCATAGTTGGCTGTGGCCTTATCAAATCGGCCATTTTTTGAGCTTTCCAAAGATATAATACTCGGCATAGTTATTATAAAAAATAAAAGAGCTATGGCTAATTTTCTGATTTGTTTTTGATTTTTACATAGTCAGCCATGGAATATTTTCATAATTACGTTCTATTTTATAATAAGACATAGGTATATGAGGCGCCATTTCGGACTAAATTATTATTTTTGAATATATAAATTTCTCGCGCTAATATATTTTTTTAATATGATATTTATAGAAACTTGCGTGAATAATCTTTTTTTAGTCAAATTTATATATTACGCATCGCCCAAAAGTATATATTACAGTAAACGCAAAAAAATATATCAAAACACGATATATTAATTTGGTGCGCCAATATATAATAATTTAGGGTACCACTGGTCGTCACCAGAGGTCGCGCCGTGCATCCCTAAAGTGCACCGGCAACGCTGCAGCAGAAAGGGCAGAAGTCCGAAGTCGAAATATTTTTTTTATATGATATTTATAGAAATTTGCGTGAATAATCTTTTTTTAGTCAAATCTATATATTACGCATCGCCCAAAAGTATATATTACAGTAAACGCAAAAAAAATATATCAAAACACGATATATTAATTTGGTGCGCCAATATATAATAATTTAGGGTACCACTGGTCGTCACCAGAGGTCGCGCCGCGCATCCCTAAAGTGCACCGGTAACGCTGCAGCAGAAAGCGCAGAAGCCCGAAGTCGAAGTGATTATGATTACCGACGTACTGGATGTTCTTTTTCTGTGTCAGGTTTGGGATTTGATGTTTTGTGGTGTATAACCCCACAATCATCTTACATATTAGTTTCCCGCCCGCATGATCGTTTTCGTTTCGCCTTCGTTTTGCTGTAGGAAGTGGCTATTTATACGTCCGACGATATAAAAGTCGGTATACGTCTTGCACTCTCATTGGTGGATTGAGTCCCGTGACTTCTTTGGACGTACATTTAACTCCGTACACGTCCGAAGCCGAAGTAAACATTTGATACGTTCACGTTCTACGTCGGAAGCCGTCGGAAGTGCATTTTTCTCAAGCATCTTTGCAATAAGGAGCGTATTCCCTCCTTTTTGGGGGATAAGCGCTGCCGTATGAAAAAAGAAGGGGACATTCGCATCATATTGTGGCAGTCGGCAGCGATGCGCGCCGCCGTATGAAAAAAGAAGTGGTAATCTTTTCCAATGGTGTAACGTCCGGCGAAAATAGGGGATAGGAACCTATCTAGCCAAAATTTCAAGAAAATCGGGGGTGGGTTTTACACAGGGACCCTTTTTATTTTAAAGAGTAAAGAGTCCCTGGTTTTACACCATTCTGCGCTTTCTGCTGCGGCGTTACCGGTGCACTTTAGGGATGCGCGGCGCGACCTCTGGTGACGACCGGTGGTACCCTAAATTATTATATATTGGCGCACCAAATTAATATATCGTGTTTTGATATATTTTTTTGCGTTTACTGTAATATATACTTTTGGGCGATGCGTAATATATAAATTTAACTAAAAAAAGATTATTCACGCAAATTTCTATAAATATCATAATAAAAAAAAATATTAGCCCGAGAAATTTATATATTCAAAAATAATAATTTAGTCCGAAATGGCGCCTCATATAGGTACTTCAAACTTTCAAATATTTTATTTTTAGCTGGTAACAAAATGTAACAAAATAAAACAAAAATTATCCCCATGGAGCTCCACCACATAATCATTTGCCCGTAAGAAATTACCTAGATCAGCTCTATCCAAATAGTTGGATAGGGAGAAACAGACCTATTTCCTGGCCGCCCCGATCCCCCGATTTGTCTGTTTTGGATTTCTGTTTATGGGGAACAGTACAAAATAAAGTATGAGACAATTGATGAATAATTAAGAGCAGCTGTTTTAGAAGCAATAGCCAGTATTGGCAGGTGCTCTCTAAGAAAGGCGACAAATTCAGTTTTAAAAAGATGCAATATTTTGCATAAATAATAATGCTGGATTGCTTGAACACCTTTAAAATAATAATAATTTGAATTTGAGTTTTTTTAATTTTTGTTTTATTGTGTTAGATTTTATTACCAGCTAAAAACAAAATATTATAAAATTTGAAGTAGGTATGTCTAATTATAAAATATAATCAGAAAATTAGCCACAGCTCTTTTATTTTTTATAATAACTATGCCGAGTATTATATCTTTGGAAAGCTCAAAAAATGGCCGATTTGATAAGGTCACAGCCAACTATGATTTACATTTAAAAAAACACAAGTATATGTCATATCTCAAAAATCACAGACAACATAAAAAATTTAATAAGATTATCTTATTATCTATCTAATTATCAAAATTATCTGTAGTTTTTGTCTCCACAGTTTTTCTGTATAATCAGAAATAACGGAGCTACAGAGATCTCATGAAATAGCAAAAAAATCAATCTTTTCAAAATATCTAGTAAGCCATGAACTTTTTTTAAAATCCAAAAAGGGCATTATATTCAAAACCGCAATTCTTTCCCCATTTAACCTTTGTTCTAGCTCCGCTAGTTTCCGAGATCACCATAGTGGTCATCGAAAAAACTCGCCCTGTAGATATAAAAGTAGACAGCCTGTATACAGAACTACGGCACACCTTTTAAACTTTCCCGAAAATATTAGCTATCTCATCTAGTCGTTTTCGAAAATTCTCCAAAACATCCAAAATCGATCGATCGAAGTTTCAAAAAATATTTAATTCCAAATTGGTATAGATAATATTATGCTTCTGAGATCGTGCTGTAAACTGGTATAGCAACGTAATCAATGCATATATGATGATGTTTGATCAGCCAAGATCGGAAATCCGGTTTAAATCCCACAAAACATCGACAGCTGAAAGGAGCCAATTAGTATAAAAAACTTATAAATTCTGATGTAACTTTTCTTGCCATACGGACGGTCCGCAGGCAGCCGGAATATGTGTACGTAATTCAATAGTCAAACTCCGGGCCCATTTGGAACTCGGGCGCAGCGGAAGACGGAAAGGGCATGCAAAGCGCGGTAACTTGGATTTATGCAGCTTTCTAATTTTCTTAAAATTTACAACTTCCGCGGTGCGCGAGTTACTACTTAATTTCCGAACTGCAATTTTGCCAAATATGTATTCCGCCGGAGCCAAGCTCCGGCTCGGTCGGCCAAAAAGGCACCAGACATTATTCACCGTACACCAGAATCTAGTTCGGCTCGTTAGGCTACCGTGGTATGGTAGGTTTTTTGGGTTTCTCTCCCGTTTTCGATATTTTTGCAGGCTAGCTCCCTTATTTTTAGAGATAGAGATTTCACAAAAAATCTAGGTTTAAACCGAATATAATATATATGGCTTTAACCATATGTTAGTCACCCTATACAACCTACACGAATTTCGGCACAGAACGATTTTACTATTAGTATCACTATATAGGGTATTTTTGAATATACTGCATACTTATTTTAATTCATATGTATGATCAGTTAAGTATCAATTAAATAATAACTTTGTGTTCACAGTTTATCAAATAATATGATTAAAACGAAAATAAATTAAATTCCATCAAAGTGTATTTCCAAGGATCCTTTCCAGACGAATATAACAAAGAACCGTTTAAAACACAATTTGCATTCTAAATAACTATAAAATTTAGTCAAATGAAACAAATTTAGCTTCAAATCTGTAATTGCTTATTGTTGATTTTACTCTATTTAGAAGTAATCAGTTAAATAATGTATGGGGATAGTGTGAAACTATGATAATTTCAAACGAATATGAATTTTTGTTTATTTTGTCTATAGAAACGAATGAAATGAATTATTTTTAATATTATTATAATACTTCCTACTTCCCACATTTTGAAATAAACCTAAAATATCACACGTAGACGCTACACATGAATCAATTTGACTATAATATGGCTTCAAGATAGTATCAAATGTCTAGCAGGGTGATCCACGTAACATTTTACCCCCGCCCTTAACTTCTTCTTCAATTTTTTCTTTAACTCGAAAAATAAAGAAGTTACGGGGGGTACAATGTTATGTGGATCACCCTGTACGTTAAAGTCACTAAATCTGAAGTTATTATATTTTATTCAAAATATAGGTACACGCTTTTAACTTCGTTTTTAAATTTTGATGCATTATACTGAATATGTACAGATTGAATAAAATGGTTAATTAGTTTTTAATATTTTTTTCTAAATATCTATATGGTATAGTCTCAAAAAAAACATTCCTGTTTTTATAGTACGTTGTATAAGACTAAGTACAGGTTTGTGAATTAAAAATCATATTTTAAAGAGCTATAATATTTTATTAAAGATTAAATTTATACATACAGTTCTGGACCTAGCTTGTAAGTATATGCGTAAACAAGTAGGTACAGGGTGGCCTAACGAAAATGTAACAGATCCTATAACAACTGGGAACATATTTTTTCTGAGAAACCCAAAGACCCAGTTTCATTTGGAAGTGAGGCACCTCTTTCCACAAATATAATAATTCTATAATATACAACCTCTTAGGCATCATAGCTTCAAAAAATTGAAACGATGAAAATCCCCTTCAGTTCTTCTTACAACCATAGCTCATTTATTGCGTGTAAAGCGACACTTCAATAAAATTACTTAATGATATGTTTTCTTTGCTCCATATCGTTCTGAAAAAATTATTACAATTAGAGAAGTTGCGACACAAAAAAAATAAAAAAAATGTTCCGGATCTTTTTTGAATATCTGAAGTTTGCTCATCTGAAATCTATATTGATTTTGGTTTTATCGACAGCGGTTTTGGATAACTATAAATGAATCCCTTTAAATTATGTGCTGTACAAGAATGAAAACTAAGTTTTGTTACAATTATAAAGTATTAACGGAAATTCCCTAACGACAATTAAAACCATTATAAATCGACTTTCAATGGGGAGTACGGTACATTAAGGTACTTATTATAAGTACCTACTTAAATGATATAATAACAACATACCAATAAATTTTTGACATGTCTCTTTAGAGAAGCCCCATCCACGTAACAAATCCTTAATTTTGTACGTACACTTCTCTTAAAAAATATACGTCAACTGCAGCGTCCACAGTATCGGCACGTAGGTATTCAAAATGTAGGAACTAATAACACGCGACTACGTCTAGTAAAGGCCACTGTTCGATCGCAAATGGCACCGCAGCCTACTGTGGAGGGGTTGTGCAAGGTATAATAGTCAAAACGACACTAATGATTTTTGTTAGAATTAAACTAACAATCTCGTAATATCAATATGAAGCTTTAAGATAACTTTTAGATTTATTTTGACCGCAATGAGCAGTGATGTTACACTGAGTTTACATTTGACTATAAATCTGAATTGGATATTAGTCTAAGGAATTTTTAAAATAAGATTATATTAAACCGTAAGTGTTAATTTTAGTTTATTGCTAGGCTATATCCTCAAAGTACATAACTATTTTCAAAGTAATATTATTTTCTGATTTTAAAATAACGCTCAGTCCAAATAATCACTGAGGTTAAAATATTTCTACTTAGATTTAAATGAAATCTATTATTGCGATACTAATATTATTTTCAAATCTGATCCTAGATTTTTTTGTGTGGCGAGGTTTTTGCGAAACTATGCTACTTTCTTAAGCCGGTTTTACATTGACAATTTCTTCATGAATTAATTCATGAAGCCACTTCAAGGACAAATTAATATAAAAAATCGTGTATTACACTGGCAATTTCTTCATGAATTAATTCATGAAGTTACTTCACGAATTAGAGCATGTTCTATTTTCCGTAAAGTTTTGCGTGAACTTCAGGAGTACTAACACTGAAAATTTAAACACAAGGAAGGTTATATGTTGATACTGGTTTTTGTTTGAGGCATTAGACGAGGAAGAGGAGAGTACATAATTTTAAAGATAATATACTTAGATAAAAAGTGTGAGAAATGTTACAAAATGTTTTATTTATGTATTCCGCTGCCAAGGCACAGGTCCCTCATTCGCGAAATAATCACAAAACTCCTCTCGGGCAGCAACGCAAGCATGTCTTGGTGAGCATGTTTGGTAAGAAAGTCCAAATTTAAATATATATATAGTCTTTATCAAGCTCTTCTATAGTAAAATCGAGCAACTCTTACGCCTGGAGTAAACAAGAGCACGTGGGTTGAAATATCTGCCATAGCCGCACGGAGGTACGACCTTTATTTAATTTTAGTCTTATACAATTGTGTACATCAAAATATTTCAGACAAGAATTATTGGCTTAATTAAAATGGTTCAAAACATCGATAAAATTATTTGTGGCAGTGTCTAAATAGCTGAAAACAACAAGATAAAACCGAATATCTACACTTCTGCGATCGAGCACGTCCCTGTTGCCGAGTCGGGTGAAATTTTATAGCCTACCGACCAATCGCGGATCGTCATTGAACACGTGGTTTTATTTACGCCAGGCGTACGGATCGCTCGATTTTAGTATAGGATGGAACTAGGACATTCGGGTCTCAAAAATTATGTAATGTGCAACATGCCAATGTTATGGTTTGCACTTTTTCTACATTCAAATTAATTGTAGTCAAAAAAACTCTAAATGGTTTGGCTAAAATGCCAAATGCATTTTCAACTCTTCTAGCCAAACTTAATCTGTAGTTAAAGATGCTTTAGATGAAGATGGATATGGTTAGAAAATATGTTCTGATAAAGGAAATGCAGCACAAAAAAAATTATTTTGTTATTTATTCTCTTGTGTTGGTATTCGCTAGAATCTGACATAAGGTGACAAAAAAATTCATCAATTTCTTCATCAGTGTAAAATAGAACTTGTCGTGAATTAATTCATGAATTTATTCATAAACTTATCCATGAATTAATTCATGAAGAAATTGTCAATGTAAAACAGGCTTTATGAAACGAAAGATGCCTCAAACAACATTTTCATAGCCACCTTCATTTTTAAAATACATCAGGGCGAAATTGGAAATTGACAGTTTTTGGCTATCCCCGTGCCTCATATATAGCGTCGATGGAGGAAGGAACAATCAACGGTTATAGTAAGACACATTAGAGAATTTGACAGCGCGTGACGTTCGATGCGATACTAAACACACCCAATGCACACTTAACACTTTGCATTTGCAACTGAACGAATTTACCGAGATGGACGGCCTATATAAACCGCTGGAGCCGCTGGAGCCGTGCGGTTGCTAAGATACGAGCGCAGACCTATATAGTAGCGAAGCTATATAGGTCTGTGATACGAGGTACGCTTCGTCACGCGCTGTCCTATTCTCTAATTTGTTAGCATCTACCTTTTCACATAATATAGAAAAAGTAGAAACGCGCTTTTCTATATCTTCTTTTGTAAAATCGAGTGGCGTAGTCAGATTTTCGCTAGTTTTATCCATTTTGGAGATATAAAGCAAACTTATGTTTTTTATGTACTTGTATAGATATTGGAATTCGACTTGTTTTCAGCTTTTCAGACATATATATAATACTTAGTATATACCTACTTATTTTAAACAATAAACAAATTAATTACAATTTTCTCAAATTGTATGCGTCACTTTATAGTAGGCCATGAAATAAAGGAACAATGTTATCAATGAAGTAAAATATATTATTTTATTTCAGCCAAAATCATATTATGTTATCTGTTCTTTACAATGAACCAAGCTTTCGGCCATATTTTTGGCCTGCGTCAGGGCTAAAATAGTGTTGGTTAAAATATATTATTGAGTAAGAGTTATTTATATACTTACTATTGAAATGAATATTGAAAAGTTACGAGTTAGGATCCTAATGGATATAAACTTCCAAAAATGGAATAAATTGTTTTGTAAATAACTTTTTAATATTCATTTCAATAGTATAAGTATATAAATAACTCTTACTCAATAATATATTTTAACCAACACTATTTTAGCCCCGACATAGGCCAAAAAAATATTTTATACAGTGACCGGCAAAAAGTTTGCAACAAAAAAATAGTGTTTTTTCGTTTTTATTTTGCAGGAGCAATAAATTAATTTTTATGTCACTCACGTTTATAAATGGCAAATCCTCTCTGAAACGGAACTGGCATATTAAATAAAGTGGTTTCATTTTCTATATAGGGTAAATCATAAAAAATGTCGGAAAGGTGCTTTTGTGGAATATATAGAAACTTGAAACTCCATTTTTGGGCTTACCTTTTTTTCTTTTTGCTCAAAGCTCCGTATTAAGGGCCATAAATTTTAAAAAATGAAAACCATATTCATCTATCGTTTAAGCCGCAATCATTTGGGCCGTTTGAAATACACCCCCCCCCCCAAAACTGTCAAAAAGTTATCAAACTTTTATATGAAACATTTTTTGTGGGGCCAAAAATAAACAAAATACAGAGGTAGAGAGGACCGGCCACAAGCACAAAGAATGCTGTCAACAATTATTGTATTCTCGTTTATTTCTCGTTTGTTTACATTTAGCTCGACTTTCAAGAAAAGTTGAATGCCGAAAATGCAGGGCGTTTCTAGTTTTGTCCAGTTTTTTATACGTATGCCACAACTTTTTGTTTGTAAATATTTTCGATTTGGATAAAAACATTTTTTTACGTAGAATCCATTGAATGGTTGACTAAAAAATCTTTTATTCAATGTCAGTAACTTATTATAATTCTACAGTAATTCATGATTGTAGGAAAGGACGAAGAAGCATATTATACTTATAGGCATATATTATACCACCTAAGTCCATTCTTCCATCGTCCATCTTTCATTCTGGGGTAAAACTTACGTACAGACTGAGTCATTTTCGATGGTTTTATGGGGTATCTGCGTTATTTGTATAGATATAAAAAAACAAGGTAGGTGTTCATGAGTTAATTTTTTGAGATATTTACGATGCTCAAAACAGATCTCTGATATCTCCAATACTTTAGGAGATACAGGGCGTTTTTGAAATTTTTGCTATTTTTTACAATTATAGCTCATTTGTTTTTAAACGTATATATTTCGTTGAAAACGCTTTATACGCACTTTTTTACGTAGAATCCATTGGAGTAAACAGTTTTTCTAAAAAATAGTTATTTTACCTACCAAGGCACTGAAGTTCAACTTAATAATTCAACTTCAGTGCCTTGGTACATAAATAACTATTTTATAGAAAAACTGTTTACTCCAATGGATTCTACGTAAAAAAGTGCGTATAAAGCGTTTTCAACGAAATATATACGTTTAAAAACAAATGAGCTATGATAATTGCAAAAATTTCAAAAACGCCCTGTATCTCCTAAAGTATCAGAGATCTGTTTTGAGGATCGTAAATATCTCAAAAAATTAACTCATGAACACCTACCTTGTTTTTTTCTATCTATACAAATAACGGAGATACCCCATAAAACCATCGAAAATGACTCAGTCTGTACATTGAAGTACGCACTATATTCCAGACTTCTTCGAAATCGCCAGTTCTAGATGGAGTAGGCACCCATATTATTCTAACCAGAGGGCCTCTTTCGCGGCGGTATGCCGGCCATGTCGCCAGAGTTAAGGCGGCCCAATTACCATAAAATAACCACTAATAATACCGTAAACGGCATGCTACCGGCGTTTTCAACCCGGGATATTGCCGTCTCTGCCGGTGATTTGCGTTCAGACGCGTGCGTGATGGCCAGTTCAGTTTCTTTGCTTTTTGTTTCATATAGGGTCATATGGGGTGGTGGG
Organism: Pseudeuparius sepicola; assembly: GCA_963920635.1. NCBI lineage: Eukaryota > Metazoa > Arthropoda > Insecta > Coleoptera > Anthribidae > Pseudeuparius > Pseudeuparius sepicola. Next base: position 9,462,520 of record OY987300.1, on the reverse strand, counting down.
ACTCACCGGAATTCCCCAGTTCAACCGCCTATTATGCAGAGGGCGACTGAAACAAATGGATACATTTAAGAATGTTATCTATATTAAAAATGCACGAAGACAGCATAAAAATACAAAGAGGCCCATACATGCGTGGTTCTAACATATTTTTATTTTAGTGAAGTAAATTTTCCTATTTTGTATCGCCACCTCCACCTCAATCAGTGGCTCATCAGAGGAGTCAGTATCTTTGTAAGAAACTTCTACAAGATATTTTACAAATGGAATGGAAAGTGGCATTTCTTCTGCGTAAATCGACTGGCTGAATCGACTTAGCAGCATCCCGAAGGCGCCCACCGCCGTCACGAATGATTATTTTGAAAATTCGACCCCTCGATTTCAGGCCATTTTTGAGTTTAGATGAAATTATAACAATAAGTATAAAAAACAGCCATATAGGCCAAGTTTTGCTCTCCAGCAGGAGCGATTCTGGGAGATATTTACCACTTTACCTCTTCCTTGTATACGCGCCTGTGATCTCTATTGACGACAAGATTGTCAAATTGTAGGTACTTGCTTTATGATTTCTTATGTCACATAAGGAATTATGTGACCTTTTTATTTTGTGACAGGTGATGAATATCCTTCCTTTTTTATTTCATTTTGAATCTAAAGGAATACCTATTACTAAATAAAAATTTAACATCAAGGCTATAGTAGATAAGTATGACCTGTTGGTATAGTTTGTTGTTAACAAAAATATAGAAAAATCAAGAAGTCTTTAATATAATAATCATTGGATGTATTATGATATGGTTAATATATCACAAAAACAAATTTCATTTTACTATTAGGAGTTTATCAAAACATGAAATGATTGGTGATAAAAAATTAGGTTTATGAACTTTTGGTAACCCATAAAATAACACCAAAATAATAATCATCCTATAACACCTACTGCTAATTATAGCTTATAGCATAGCTGAAAGAATGTTATACATGATCTGACTCCTAAAATTATTAAGACATATAGATATGGTTGAAATAAATAAAGAAAAAACGAGGAAAAAACTCAATAAACAAAAATAATTTAAGTTAATTTAATAAAGTTTAACGGCTTTTGGGACTAACTATTTTCGGTAACTGACAGAGTGAACCAGCATCCAATATCAATGGATTGCATGGTTTCACGATGAATCGTTCAAAGGTTAGTAGACCGAGACAGTCGACTGTTTCTAGCTTGTTGTGCCGTCATCAGCCGGCCATGGCGGCCATAACCCAGTACATAATACCCAGGAACGACTTTAATAACGATTCAGCATCTAACCATGCAATCCATTAATATTAAAAAAAAATTGTTGTATATTTGGGAACGTTATTTATAATCTTACTATTCGTATTATATATTTCTATATATTTTATTTCTTGATAATAACAAACGTAACTAAAATAGACTATAACCTGAGCTATAACCTGTATTACCTATTGCTGCATTTTAAAGTCTTGTATAAAAATTATAATCTTATGATGAATAATTGTATCACCTTGTATACCAAGTTTTCATTCAACTTTAATGTATAAATTTGTTTGTTTGAGTGCTTTATAGTTGCCGTTAGAAATTTGATTCAATTCATCTTATTCGTGGTATCAAATGAATTTTTGTTTGATAGTTAGTTAATTACCTACTTAAATTTAAAAAGTAAACCTTTCTCTGTTTTCATAAGTAACCTGCGATATAAACGTGAATTTATATTAAGATCAAATAACTCTTACTGAGGCACGACCTTTATTTAATTTTTCTTTTACAATTATTTACGTCAAAATATTTCGGAAAAAATTATTGGCTCAATTAAAATGAGTCAAAACATCGATAAAATTATTTGTGGCAGTGTCTAAATAGCTAAAAATAACAAGACAAAACCGCATAAATACACTTTTGCGATCGAGAACATCCTTGTTGCCAGACGCGCTGATATATATTATGGCCTTATTTCGCGAAACGACTTCGATCACGTGCTTTTATTTACGCCAGGCGTACAAGTTACTTGATTTTAATACAGTGTCTCTGGGGTTTATTTATTCACGCAAACCAGATGTGATCTATTATGTGGTATACTCTATAGTTATTGCGCGGGCGCTCCTCCTCCCCAAATGTCAAGTCCTAAAAGATCGTTTTCAGAACTCCCTCTATTATTTTTTCTCTGGCGACAACCAGACCAAACTAGCTTCATGCCCTCCTATAATAATTACTTCGACGGTTTATCAAAGTTCGTCGAACTGGACGCCCAAGTCCGGGCCGTGGTCTGGTCTCCATCGTCGAGCGGCAACCCCCCCAGTTCGTAGCCTCTAATTCCTCAGGGCAGGAATCTGGCTGTCGGCACGCACGAATGCCCTTTTTGTGGACCAGCGAGACGTGATGGGAGCCGGTTTCGCTTTCGAACGCGGTTCGATTCCTACTTTTAGAGCGGTTTTTTTCCCGTAGCGAACCACCCGCACGTCTAATCCGCCAGCGGACTTTAAAAATACTCCCGTCGGGAAATATAGGGGGTCTTCTGTCCGTGTAAGCCTTGTGAGAATGGAAAGGAAAGCCTCTGGATTCCCAGCGGGGGTAACCGTTACGATTCGCTAGAATTAATAGTAAAAAAAACTCAAAACACCTTGAAATTTGTTGTATAAGTTACAGCCCGTATATGAAAACAGACCGTATGTAAATGACATGGCATTTCATATACGGACTAGACCGTTAACATACGGACTAGTGACATTCAGACTGTATTTGCAATCGTAGTGAATTACCCTTCTTTTTTTATATAGGCCCATTAAAGAAGAACATGTGCCTTCTTTTTAGTACCTATGTATTTTGCAGAAAAAAATCTAGGGTACCTATACATTATACTAAATAATTACCTTTTTTCCTTCGAAATACTACGTACCAGCAAGAAGTAACATCCTTCTTTGATGGGCCTATATAAAAAAGAAGGGATAATTCTGAAATGGCGGACGTCGAAACCGCACGGAAAATATTGCACATACATTCTGTCTTTGTTTAAATCTCTCTGTGATATACGGTCTAGTTGCAGATAGATTGTATATAATAGGACTAGTCCTTTTGCAAACCGACTAGACCGTTTGTTGATGGACAAGCTTCTTATACATATGGACTCAGTCCGTTTACATATGGACTAGTCCATTTGTATACGGCCTGTTTTACATACCTACGGTCTGTAACATATACAAAAGATCATGTATAATGTGGTACTAACTGGCATAGTAATATACATGAGCTTTTTATTCTTACCAGCGAGTTTAGATTTTTATGTGAAACAAATAATTTCATGGCGGAATCCTTTCTTTTTTACATTATTGCGACTACACAATGTCTTGTGAACAAAAACTCTAATAAGTCCGTAAGAAAATATTTTAAAATTTCATGTCTGCAGGCATCTCAGAAAAAAAATGAAAAACTTTAAAAATTGAAAATATAAATATTGCTTGTAAAAATGAAAACACTCTAAAAATACTATGCAAACCTAAATTGAAAATTTCCTACAGAATTAAACAGTAAAGTGATATACAAAATACCCTGTAAAGGTTGCCATCTAGTATATACAGAGTGCCTCACTTAAGAGTAAAACTACAACTTCTTTAATTTTTAACCGACCAGAACAAAATTTGTACCAAAGGTAGATGGCATAGTGGCCAACTTATTTCTAAAAAATTAGTTGCCTACTCCAAAGTAAAAGCCACCTGCGATGTCACAATCGAGGCTAAAATTCCGAAAATGATATTAGGCTTTTTTTTTCAAAAAATTTACTAAAAGAAGTTGTTCAGAATCGATCCAGGATCCTAAATCCAAAATTTTGTCAAAATAAAAAAATATTAAATAAAAAAAATAATGTATAAAAATCACAATTTAAGAATTTTCTGCGTTTAGAAAAGTGTGCCATGGATGTTTTGAAAGCTAGTTGTGTTTAAAGAGTAATAATTTCAAAATAAAATTAAAACTACAAAACAAATTGTAATTTTTTTAATTTTTACTTAATTCTTTTTATTTAATATTTTTTGATTTTGACAAAATTTTGGATTTAGGGTTCTGGATCGATTCTGAACAACTTCTTTAGTACATTTTTTTTAAAAAAAGGTGCCTAATATGACTTTCGGATTTTTAGCTTCGATTGTGGCATCGCAGGTAGCTTTGACTTTGAAGTAAACAACTTTTTTTTTTTGGAAATAAGTAGGCAACAAAGCCATCTATCTTTGGTTGGCTAAAATTAAAGAGGTTGTTTCACTCTTAAGTGAGACTATATAGACCAACTGGTTTATTAAGTACACCTAATAAAACTGCCTTGGCAGAACACGTTCTAAATAACTTGCATAGTCTTGATTTTGAGCGAGCTAAGATTATGGGAATGAAAAATAACAATATAGAAAAATAATTTATTAAAGAAAATTTTGTGTACATAAAAAAAACACAAAAAATATCATAAACGAAAGACAAGACATTAAAGGTTTAAGTAAGTCGTATTTTAATTTAATTAACATATTTTAGGGGAGGAAGGGAAAGAAATTATTATTCTCGTTCCGTATTTAATAAATTAACATTTATCTAGCTTAACAATCGATGGTTTTTTAATTTAACATACCACGCTCACATCCAATAAAAAATAAATGGTATTTTAACTGTGTCCCCCTTTTTTGTAATGTTGTACTGTACATTTTCCACATATTCGTTTTTAAATTATTGTGGTGCAGACCTAATCTATCTTTTACTCCATAGGTACTGGAAAGAGAACATTCGAAATACAAAAGTTTTATATATTTATATATTTTTTTGTTTCATGTTTTTATTTATATACTTACCTAAATAATAGCTCTCGAGTCCTTACAAAAACTAGTCGTTTTTCAATCTTTTAGGGTCCTGATGATGACTCAATAAACTAGTCGAAACGTCGACTATTGTGAAGTAAGAATTTTTCTGTCATTGTGGCGTGCATCCAACAAAACCCCAACTGAAAAAAATAATATTTAAAGCCACTAGACCTGTAATCCTTATGGAAATATCTCATCATTATTACCTATCATAACAGATTTCTTATACCTGCTAGGTGGTCCTAAGTTCTAACGCTGTATGTATTCTGTGTAGTCAAGTCACACTGGTGGCATTTTTGAACAACTCCTCTGAACAGTACATTTTGGCCATTACATTGATATTTATAAAAGAAGAAAAGGATTGACAAAGGAAAATCAAAAAGCGAGTCAAAGAGGTAATAAATTAACTTAGACCATGAAATTTTTATCTTCACAGCAGAAAAATGTTTCCCTAAAAATTTAAAAAACACAAAAGATTATCGATCTTTTAGGATTTTCTCGATATTTCTACATTTTTTGAGATTTCTGTGAAAACGTAAAAAATAAGTAAATTTACGATATGTTGTGAAACTGGCAACTGCGCACCATCCTTGACACGCGAGCTTTCCAGCCGACTAGGAAGTCTCCATTAATAAGGGGTTTAATACACTTTTTTGGTCGACTGTAGAATTTAGACGTGCTTTTGGTGTCGATAAAGTACCAGCTCAATATGTGCCTGAGTCGGTTCGCCCTTCGCGATAAATACCAATTTCTATTCCGGCGATCCCTGTAAAAATTTATTGGGCCCGTGAAGAGTCACGCGGCCGCCTAGTTGATTATTCTCCCCGCCAACTCCCAACTCTCCCCCCTATATAGAACGGTAAGTTTTAGGTATTCCCGTCCCGCAGACCGGAAGCAATAGGTCACGACTTCCGGCCGCTGACTGACGCACTATTTGTCCCCCCGGCGAGGGGGGGGGGCTTAATGCCCGCTGATTAATTTTTCTTTTCTGGGGATGAAATCCCCGAACTTCGGTTTGCTTTCCAGGTTTCCCTAGTTCGAGCCAGACACATATTGCCCCCGATTTTTCAGGGATGGCCGCGTTTTTTCCGCGATCAATCTAATGCCGGATTATTAGTGAGGGGGATGAAAGAAATTAGGCGATTGGTGGGGTTGGAGGAGTGTTTTCCGAGGAATTTGCCAGTAGTGGGAATTGGGGGAATATATTCTATTTATTTGTCAATATATTGCATCTTCTGGTTCTGATCGCCTTCTGGATTTTCTTGTTATTCCATTTGAACATCATCTTCGTTTCTACTGAAAGAGATTTTTTTAATATCCAGAAGCTTCTTTTACTAAACCATTGTATCACTATACTGTGTCCTCTGGCTAGTCTGGCTAGACTTTAAGATTGAGTTAAAATCTAGGCAGGGTAACGCAAATGCAGAAGCCTTTTATTTTATTTTTTTTCAAATTAATTAAATTTCCAAAAACGAGCTTAACTCCTTCAAAGATTGTTGTTCTTGCTGCGATTGCTGAATTTGCACTAGGTACTATAGTCTATTCATCATCTTCTACCTACTTCCCCACAATCCCTTACTTATATCAATTTTCAACCTTTGGATTTTTGTTACTTCATTGTTTTAAATTAATGTAAGTATAGATATATTCAGAAAAGTATTAGAACGGGATGGTAATTATAACTTACCTACTGTGAATTGAAAATGGAAACTGAAATTAGGATGATTAAAATGTGAAATGAATTTAGTAATTTGGTGTGTATTTTTGTGTATAGTTTTACTGTATGAAAAATTATAAAAATAAGTCTTCAATAACACAAAAGGTAGTCCAATTTCAACAATTTCACTTTTAGAATTTTTGTCTTAAATTAACTCTTCCTAAAAAGATGATCGATATTGTTACAGATAGACCATAGACCGGGATTTAACTCACTATGCCTTTCAAAGGCATTATGTTGCGTATACAAGGTGGCCCACCACAAACTGCATCGATCTTTATATGGAAAACTAAAAGTAGGAAAATTCTGAAAATTTGGCACCTCGCCAATGCCGATGGGCGCTGATCAACTAAAATATTTTGGCGAATCTGGCACTTCCGGTTATACCGGAAGTCGATATCAACTTCCTTATCTCAAATAGAACACCCTGTATACTATTGCATCATTTTGGAACAAAAACATGCAACATGTCCTATATTTAAATCCAATGTATCCCACGTTCTTGATATTATTTTGTTGCATTCTCCGTAGATAATAAACAAATTTAAATAATCTTCGTTTGCGTAATTTAAGCGCGCCGGCATTATTGTTGACAATAATTTATAAACCAAGTGACATTTCCTCAGCCGCGATTGTCTTTTCAACGTCCACGGCTAATATGATTTTCCAAGCGTTAAGCAAAGGCAAAAGTGGGTTTTTCGTAAATTAATCGAAAATTACTGCATTTAGGTATAGGAAACCTTACACAAAGTTGTCATCATTTTTAGTGGTTAATAAGATCGCATTTAAAAAAATGGGGGTTTCCATTTGAAAATTTCGAGATTTAAGCACATTTTGTATGTAATTTTCATTCATATTTTGTGAATACCCTGAAGAACGGATTTATTTCTCAGCAGGGATCACTAGGTCAGGGCTTCTGTTACACGATGCCAAAAATTCGTTTTGAAATTTCGCGGTTTCCTCGTATAAATTGCTAATTGACTTTAAGTCTGCACCTGGAATTTTTTTCGGAAAAATGAAAATATCTCAAAAACGGTTGCATTTAGACATAGGACATGTGGTATGTTTTTGTTCCAAAATGATGCCTAGAATCCAAAAGTGCAATAATATAAGGGGTGTTCCATTTGAGATAAGAAAGTTGATATCGACTTCCGGTATAACCGGAAGTGCCAGATTCACCAAAATATTTTAGTTGAGCAGCGCCCATCGGCATTGGTGAGGTGCCAAAATTTCAGAATTTTCCTACTCTTAGTTTTCCATATATAGATCGATGCAGTTCGTGGCGGGCCACCCTGTATTCTCACAATAATAAGGTATGAATCAGGGAGTCACCCTGGATTCTTCACATGGAAATGGACATTTAAGTAAATTGGACCACCTTCCACCTTCTATGCACAGAAAATTTGCCTTTAAAAGTGTATTATCGTCTTGCATCGCCTCCGTAAATTCTGATTGTTGTGGTAATTGTAAGGCTGTCATTTTTCTTTTGTATCTAAAATATCTTCATGAGAAACCACAAAAAAATATTTTTTGAAATACCCTGGGTGTCTGGCACTTATACTAAATATAATAAAATAATGTTCTTTAAGCATGCAGTTTTCTTTGTGAATTCAAGAGTTTCTCACTACATACCTTCCACATTTCTCTATAAATGTTTCTTCCAAATACCATTCTAGAACAAAACGAGGGGCTTCCATCAAAATTATATCACCTTATTATTATTTTTTAGATACTTACCTAACCTATTATTTATAAAAACCTTTACAATAACGTTTCCTTTTGTGTGTTTTCGTGTTGTAAAAGTTACCGCCTCGGCTTACTGTGTTTTTTTTTCGTTTCTTGTTGGTGGCGAATACAATGGCAAGGATAGTGTCAAAAGATTAACTCGACATCTTTAGCTCCATTATCCCTTCCTTCTCCCGCCCCTCGCCCACCATAAAACCAGACCCCTCCCCGCAAGTGTCTTACTTACGCCTAAAAGCGCGTATAGGGCCCTCGAAGAGAGTCAGAGATACCCGCCGACGATTACGTAGGTACGTACGTAATCTGTAATGCACCGTTGTGTCACATCAAAGGCGGCGTCTTTCTGAGCGCAAGAGCGCGCGCCAAGCCAACGTCGCCAGCCAGCGCGTCCGGCGGACCGAACACGCCCGAACACGGCCGAACGACGCTCCGCCATTTACGAGACTCCGTCCCGCCACCATGGCCTCAGTTTGACGCGGGCTTCGGAGGAGGGAGATAGCGCCACCTCCTTTCAAGTTTACGAGAGAGGTAAACAATGGTGCCTCGCCGCGTTTCCGGACGCCTCCCGAACGAAGACGGGTCCAATTCGTGGTGATTTCGCCGTTCCTCCATGGAACACACCTAACGCGCCTGGTTTTAGTTTGTTTTTCGTTCGTTCGTCTCTGGCCACGTGACGCTACACCCCGGTGCTCCTGTGACGATGTGCAAGATGCGTTCGTTTACGATCCTATCGAAGCTGTGGCTGCTATTTGCCATGCTCTTCGAAATAAATGTGTTCGAACGGGCGAACGCGGACTTTGAGAACAGCTGGACAATGTACATGGAACAGCCGTGCTGTTCGGGCAGCAGCAACCATCACGTCAGACACCACAGAGGTTAGTTTGGAAGTTTTTATCTTCGTCGAAAACGTAGCATTTTTGACCGGGCAGGTGTGACAGAAGAGAGCTAAACCAAGCTGCCTGTCTTTAGAAAACTACATTAACAGGAAGGAATACCCACCTAAGTGATGTTCTGGAAATGGTTTGTCCTTAATACACTTGCATTTCCTGCAGATAACAAATAATAAAATAAATGAATGATTCATAACAGTATCAGTATAACACGCTATGAGAAATAAGATAACAGATGAGATAACCATCGAAGTACAGTAGGTAGGTACCTACTTAGGTATCTGACTTTTAGGAGATACAGCAGTTACAACAATTATGTAGGCAGTTTACCCTGTTTTTGTTCCAAAAACATAGGCACTTAGTTGCGAGACAATAAATTCTTCGTGACTTAAGGAAAAATCAGGTGATCCTTCATGTTTTGAGTGTTTCTTAAATTTGTTTCTGAGCGCGCAATATCTTATAAGATAATTTGGTTGATTTTAGATAAATATACAAAATCATAACAAGTGTCTTTGCAAGACGAGCAAGCTCACATCAAAATATGCTGTGACCGAGTCAGTGACTGATTGTTGCGTATCTGCACGTTTATTTTGTGATAATTTTGTTTATTCTTCAGAAAATGTACCTAACCTAGAGCAACTAGTTGCAGTTTGTCTTTATTGTATCATCGTTTAACCAAGTGCGAAGAAGAACCTATAATGTGCCAAGAAAGGAAACTGCTCTCGAATCCGTAATAAGATTATGACTGTCGAGAAAACACAGAAGCGAGCGGCAGCACAACCAAAAAATAATTTGCTATAATTAAAATTACGTCCTATAGACTAACTCTTGATTAAACCGCACTCAATGTCATATCAAGTATGAACCCTTGCGAAGTTACAGTTGTACCTACCCATCCAACAAACAGGACATGCCTGGGGGACACGCAGACTTTTATAACATCTGCAGTCAAGCATCACGGAGCGCGGTTAGTTCGGAAATTTTTACCTGCGTCGAAACCTAGCATTATTTACGGTCTGGCGGTCAGTTTTGTTGTCGGTTGCGATCTTCTTAATGACTTCATTATGGCCGGATGGGAGAGTGTGGCGTAAGCCCGGCTTTTGTCTTTCTTTGGGAGGCAACACTGAAAGCAGAACGGTGTATGTCGGGTAAATAATCCCGGGAAGTAGTTTATCCTGAATGCCCTCGTGTATACCCGCCATTAATAATAAAATCCTGATGGGTCAAGAATGTTGCGAACGTGGGCTATACCCTCGATGTCATCATAAGAAGAGCTGGCAGTTTTTCGTTATTAGGAAGATATGCTTCGAGCTTTTCTCAGAGCATTTTATACAGATTGTGATGTGATGAAGGTCTAAAAGCCGTTGAAACAAGTTTTGCAATATCTACTAATTCGTGTAGGTAGCAGCTCAAGAATGTCCGTTAGAAAACAGATATGAGTTTCAAAGCATCTTATTACCCATCTCAAATGTAAGATGCAAATCTCAAAAGTTGTATAATAACAAATCTACAAACGCCGCCAAGTCTCCATATTGACAAATGATGACGCGCATTGAATATTACTACGAATGTTACGGTTGGAATGCTCTAGACTCCTCCCTATTGTCGTCAGCGATGGCCGCCAGAAGAATGCAAAAAGATTTCCCACACAAAAACCAACAGAGATCACGAGCTGTCATCTAATCGTGCCGCTGATGAGTTCAAATTGAGATATTAATCATTTTTTATGCTTCGGGGAGACGTGGCCTGTAATGGAGATTACAATCAAGACCATTATGGCGGCCTTAAGACAAAGACCTGCTACAACGTAAAAGCCGTATTAGTTATAATGATTGCGCAGTTTTACGGACAAGATTTTTTCGAAGCAATAATTACAGGATGAGGAGTCCGATATGCAATTAAGGAGCATTTTCTTCGGGCGAGAGCAAGTCGCCCAAAAAAATTCTTTTCAAGCCTTTAAAACGAAAACATCGTAAAAAATGTGGTTCTTTCCTCGGTTCATCGTTGCCTATTATGGCGTTCTCTGCTTCACAGGGGCCACATTCTTGGGATATTAACTGGCCTCCATAGAACACGCCTAGATAATTTTGCCATTTTACCAACATGCATTACCAAGAGCGTTAGGATTTTTACCAAAAATTATAGACCCGATCGCCGCGTGGCTGACTCAACTGACTATAATCCCTGATTTAAGACACCCTGTTTCGGACAGATTTATCGAACGACCGCCAAACTGAAGACAATAGAAGGGGCATTTCTCAAATTCCTAAGAAGTCGCCCTGTCAAGACCAGCATCCTATTTTAATTCCCCCAGCCCTAGCGCCTCCATATATCCGATAACGCCACATCCAAACGGGAGGCGCCGATGTGTGGAACAAGTCTTAATTCGATCCCAACATGACAAACAAAAATAAATCAACTGTCCCATTCTTAACCAAATTTGGGCAGGACTAGAGCTCTCCCCTATAATAGCGGTCACCCCATATGGCTATCGTCGGGGTCACACGATGTTAGGAAATTAGCATTTGAGACATATGCTGGTCTGGGGATATAATGGATAAATAAAACGCAATGTAGCCACACTTGCTCAAATGGCTAATATTAAATAATATGAAATGCTAACATAAAATCATTAACATAATTAAGACAGTACGTACCCTAGTTAAATTACATCTGTATGTTTCTAGCAATTTCCTTTTGTGTTCTTTGTCTAAGTAGTATTCTGTTCCCTACATTCTTCTCATTTGTTTCGTGCAAAATCCGCATGGCTCCATCTTTTAATGATATGCATTCGTGCTGCAGCTACATCCATATACCAGGTACAGACCCGTGGTCTACCTGTTCGGGTATTCATTCTTAATGCATTGTAAACAGGTATTGTACAGCACCATATGCGTGCAGATGCAGACCTGGACATGTGTTCGGTTTTGTTGCGATTTTATTTCGCGCTAAAACCCACAGCCTCCTTTGATGCATTGGACAACCAGCCTGCGGTTCAGCCGAGAACTTGCGTCGTGTTCATTGAGTACCTGAGAATGTTACGGAAGGACGATTTTGTGGTGTCGGAAATAGGCAGAACCTTGGAAAAACAATGCGGGTTATAGATGGTTTAATTTGTTTCGGTTTATTCTCGAGGTTATTGGAAGACAATAGTACCTACTGAAAATAAAATCAGTTCAATCTACCATCTACTCTTGAATGTTTTTTCTAAGGACTAAGAGCTGTTCGTTAAGAGTGCTCTCCCAAAATATATATAGTCCTCCTTACGGCAGAATGCGTGCGACGTAAGGGGGAAGAACTCGCAAATATTATAGAATTAGTCACAGTTCAGGGGCGTAGCTCAATTTTGTGTAACTCACTGACTTAATTTTCATATAATTGTTATTTAATTTATTGTTAATATTATTCTTAACGGTGATGCCTTAGACTATGGAGGAAGGCAAACCCTTATAACATTGGCAATTATTTCTCGTGCTTGAGAATGCAACGTTCTTCCCTGTTTACTCATTTTGCACACGTTAACTCCCGAACATACGAAACGCCACTGAGCTCTCTGAGTCGGCGGAAAAAACTTGCCAGCGGCCTAAAAAATAAGGTCTGTATGGTAGCCCGAATACGCAGTTAACTTTACGTATTATAGAAACAGGCACAAAACGCGTTGGCTAACTGGTTTGGTCAGCCGACTCCTTCGCAGAAGTGCTGTGTTGACGTATTTCAAAGGCGATGGTAGACGCGATGATGTTGAAAAAAATATAATAGGTGTTTTATCACACCGCGTTAAAAATAAATGATAAAAACGGGTAAGTGGTCCCGTGATGCGAGCTTTATTTTTTCGGTATAACAGAGTTCAGAAATTCGGCTTCAATATGATAAAACTTGTATTCGCCAATAAATAACGACTACTCGTATAGGAAATCTCGCAACGCTGCCCGCATTCTTTAGAAACGTTTTCTTTCGTGCTTTGGACTATAGTAAGTGTAACTAACTAATCTTATACGACATTAACGCGTAGCTTTGAGTAGGTATAACAAGGTAAAACAAAAAGTGGGACCTTTATACTTTATAATCCGCGATAAAGACCCGAGAATAAGAAGTTTGCCCAGCTAACAAGGATAACGCATTTCGCAAATAACGTTGATTGTTTTATCAAACGTTATATACGTTGATATAGGATACGATAAGGCACCTAATTATTAAATATGTAAGTACTCTGATGCGTCATGATTTTCCCCCGTTGGCAATGGAACGGTACATCCAGGGAAGCCAGAAACAATTATCCCCTTCCTATCTGGATCCCGATCCCATCTCCGATCGAGACGCATGCCCTATTTCACCTTCCGAGCGACAACTTTTATCTCCGCCGAATCTCGAAATCCCCGTTACCTTATTTTTATTTTCTACCAGGCCGTTTCTTAATAAAATACGTTCACCTTCGATCCGTAACTCGCAGTGTATCTCTCTATACCCCCAAATCCCCGCCCCCCGTCTCCGACAAAGACGTCTGGGCCCTTCAAATTTATTGAAAAGGCGGGTTGAAGTGTAATACCTGGAAATTGTTTTGGGCGCGGGACGTTTCGGGTTTTCGTCCTCGCAAAAAGTGTAGTGTTCAGAGGGCAAAAACGCCCGCGCCGATATCGGTTTCGAGAACTGCGTGAATAAAATTAAATTCTTTCGGTTCAAAGGGATAAAACAAGAGCGCGCGTGTGCCTGCGAACTATTCGTGTACGGCTCTAGACACTATTGTTCCCGCAGGAAAATTCCGAGTCCACTGAAACTTGTTGGAGACGAAAATAATTCGCATGCGAGGAACGCCGTTGCCGCATAGCTTTGATTGTTTTGATGCGTTAATAAACTAGAATCCAGTTGAATTGCTATAGCTTTAAACTTCGCACCAACGCTTTCATTTAGCTCGTGTATTTATTATTGTATTCATTTCTTGCATGCAATTGTAGGATTCGCCCTTGATTGTTTCAAACTAAAAATAACTTTTTTGAAATCTTGACTTTTTGTAATGTTCAGATTGCCTCTCTCCACCCTGAACACACGTAGTTTATTTGACTCGGCTGTGCAGGCCTCGACAACTACATTCCACATTGCATTTGCAAGTTTTTTACATAAATACATTTTTTTAAATTAAAGACATACATTATAAAGAGGCAGGTGACAAGAATTTTATTAGTAGGTAACGAGATGCAGATGGTTCCAGTCTCGGTTCCACTTTTAGACATCATCACTGATTATACATTTGAGAAAGGAACCGAGGAACAAGTGTACAACAAACACGAAAAGGTACAAAAAGTGTTATCTAATTTCTTAGGAGTGACAAGCAGGATTCGTTTCCGATACAAAAAAGAGAATTACGTATTTTGCATCTTTGTGCCATTTTTTTAGACAGGTATCTAGGCACAAAGACCAAACATGATGGAAGAGTTCAATAATATTTCTGTGGGAAAATGCCTATTTCTCACGTACCTATTATATCGAGCTAGAACGAGTGTTTTTCCACGTTATACTTTTTGTATAATTTCACCTCGGATTTGACGAATGCATGGGCCTTTTTGTCGGATTATAAACACGTGAAAAAATGAGAACTAAATTAATGTGGTGGTCATATACAGGGTGTTTCTAAATTATGGTGCCAACATAATATGACAGGTAGAAAATGTCATTTTGAACAAAAAGTTTCCTATAAACATGGGTAAGAAAATGCATAATAAAAACAGTAGATAACAAAAGGTACGGTATGAAAAACATATTTTTCGCAAAAACTTCTACAGAAGTTATGCAATTTAAATGAAACTTGGTGCAGTCCTTTAGTCGCTGAAGTGCAACAATTTCCTATAAAAACAATTTGTTCCCATCGCCCAGAGGCGGAGGTGCGGGGTAGCTCAATGGGGTTTATATCTACTCATAACTGTTTTGAGGTTATCCTTTTGGTTTTGAAGGTTCATCATTTTAGTCAATCTTTTCAGTTTGCAACAAAAGGGTGCTCTTGTTCCATAAGGATAAAACCAACCGTTTGCGTTGAAATCGGCAAAATGTGCCCCAAAACACCTGTTAACTACAAAATTCGAAAAATAAAATTATCGCCTACCGCATGTTACAGATGAAAGTGTACATTCAAAATTAATAAAAAAAATTTAATAGGCATTGAGTAAAACATCACTGCTTTTCTTGAATTAAGGACAGGTGTCAAAATTTTGTCGAGCTCAATCCGTTCCAATTTCAAAGCGAACAATTTTTGGTACATTGTTCATAGGGAATATTTTGTCACTATAAATGGTACAATATTATTCTGTAAAATTTGAAAGCGGTAGTTGAAAATTTTATTTTTCCGACTTTGGAGTCAACAGGTGTTTTGTGGCACATTTTGCCAATTTCAACACAAATGGTTGATTTTATCGTAATGGAACAAGAGTACCGTTTTGTTGCAAAATGAAAAGATGCACTAAAATTGTGAACCTGAGAGACCAAAAAGTTAACCTGAAAAAAGTAATGAGTGTAAAACCCATTGAGCTACCCCGCCCCTCCTTCTCTGGGCGATGGGAATAAATTATTTTTACATGAAATTGTTGCACTTCAGAGACTAAAGGACTGCACCAACTATCATTCAAATTGCTAACTTATGTATAAGTTTTTGCGAAAAATATGTTTTTCAAACTGTGCGTTTATCACCCTGTAACTTTTTTAATATTACGTTGCCACCATAATTTAGAAACACCCTGTAGAATTCATAATTTATCTCTCCAAACTCGTATTAATAAATTTCAATTTTATTTAATAAAGAAAAGCACGAAATGTTTGCAGTATCATTTCAAACCATCTTAATCAATTTGTAGTGCCTACTTGACCCCTTTTAGTGGTTTCCCATTAAATTACTTCAGTTTATTTTTAGCAAATATAACCTTGTACATTAACAAGAAAAATTAGTAACATATTGGTTTCCACAAACACCTAAACGTGCTTTATGCTTATGCTTTATGTTGGTAGATTGTTTTCTATATCAACTTTTGACACTTTGAACTGCGAAGATCTTTGTACGTTCCCTTCTGGCTTTTATACAAACAAAACCCTATTAATCCCCGTTTTACTTGATATGACAACACGAGGCCGCCCTTTTATTTCAGGACATAATGAGGCAACTTTAGACGCCCCAAAGGGTCTACATCACATTGTAAGTGGTAATAGTTTATCATAGTTTATACAAAACTGGGAATTTAGGAGCGATTTATCACGTCGCCCGCGACAGATCCTGTCAGCATAAACAATTCTTAAGTCCGCCGCAAAAACTTCGGTGTGCGAGGATCGGCCCTTTTTGCTTTCGCGTATAAAGATAATATTTTTATCGTTCTAACTAAGCTGGACGTTCGGGTGACTTATTGTCCTGTTTTCAAGGTACAGATAACGCGGGAACCGGTATTTTAAAACGGGTATATCACTGAGGAGCTGCCCGTTCGCCTTTTTTGGTATGGAGGCGCTGCAAAAAAATGAACTAGCTACAAAGGACGATATATTAAGTGGGACACTGTCTTGTAAAACAGTGTCTCGATTAGTAGATATAAAATCGTTTTCACGTGAAAAAGTGTAAGTATCTTGTAAGAAGATGCGGTTTTTTATACCAAATTTATTCAGCAATCCATCCATGTGTGTTGGCGTTGGCGTTGGTTTGATATGTGATCTTACCTGATTTTGTATCAAGGCGTGAGAACTCACACAGTTCTCCTTTTAAATGGAAAATTGTTTCCAGAAGTTTTTTCAAAGCATTAGAGAAACCTCTAAAAAAACCCTCGGAAAATCTGAAATAAATTAGCATTATTAGTTCTTAGTTCAACGAAAAACTTGTTTTTAAACGAGAACTTCCAACATGGAATTTTTTGGAGTTGCCAATTGGGATGTTCACAAAAATAATAAATTTCTGGTTAAACGTCATCAAAAGGCAGTGAAAATAACAGTAATTAAATCTGTGAAATGCAAAAAATCAATCAATACCTACATCTGTCCTTGGCAGGAAACATTATCACAAAATTTAAATATCCCGCCATATTCTGGATCAATAAGAGTAGGTAGGTATCGATTTGTCCCGTTGTCATAACTATGATCACAATTTCCAATATCAGGTTTTGTTTGCCATTCATTCTGGATAATGTCACTTTTTAACAGAAAATAGTTATTTATGTACCAAGGCACTGAAGTTCAACTTTTTATGACTCATGTGAGTCATAAAAAGAACTTCAGTGCCGAGGTACTTATTACATTTTTTTAAATCGGAAAAAAAATGTTTTATTAGGCACGAAAATAATCATAAGGGATCGCCCGTCCATGAACCAACAACTAACCGCGCGCGGCGTTGCTTGACTTTGACGATCGCTCTACCTAGGTCAAGTATGATAACATTACATTATTTTTCTTGAAATCGGCAGTGAAGTGTCCCAAAATCGTCATTAAAAGCTCAGAAATCGGCACTGAAGTAGCCCATTATTGTACGATTTTTTCAATAAGTAGGCCTTGGCGAGATGTAAACATCAAACGTCAGACGCGGAGCCATCGCCCGTCAAAAGTGACCAAATATTCAAAACCCGGGCAATAAAGGACCATTTAACTTTTCGTACACATTGCGAAATGGGTACCTATAGCAGCGCAATCTTTCAATATAAATATTTTAATAGGTTTGCGTATCAATAGATTGGTTATGGACATGTAGGCTGCACAACAAGCCGCAGTTTGGTTTTTCTGTTCGAAGCCGCCGCGTCTTATCATACTTAACCTAGGTAGAGCGATCGTCAAAGTCAAGCAACGCCGCGCGCGGTTAGTTGTTGGTTCATGGACGGGTGATCCCTTATGATTATTTTCTTGCCTAATAAAACATTTTTTTTCCGATTTAAAAAATGTAATAAGTACCTTGGCACCGAAGTTCTTTTTATGACTCACATGAGTCATAAAAAGTTGAACTTCAGTGCCTTGGTACATAAATAACTATTTCTTGAAATCGGCATTAAAATGTCCCAAAATCGTCATTAAAAGCACAGAAATCGTACAATAATGTAGCCCATTATTGTACGATTTTTTCAATAAGTAGGCCTTGGCGAGATGTAAACATCACACGTCCGACGCGGAGAAATCGCCCGTCAAAAGTGACCAAATATTCAAAACCCGGTCGATAAAGGCTCATTTAACTTTTCGTATATATTGCGAAATTGTTTCCTATAGAGGCGCAATCCTTCAGTATACATATTTTAGTAAATTTGAGTATCAATAGATTTGTTGTGTAGGCTGCACAAGAAGCAGCAGTTTGGTTTTTCTGTCAGAAGGTGCCGTACATCATTATACTTGACCAAGGTAGAGCGATCGGTAAAGTCAAGCAACGCCGCGCGTAGTCGGTTCGTGGACGGGTGATCCATTATTATTATTTTCTTGCCTAATAAAACTTTTTTTTTCCGATTTCAAAAAAAAATATAATATGTACCTCGGCACTGAAGTTCTTTTTATGACTCATGTGCGTTTATTTGCCTCGACCAGAGGCCTCAGCAACTAAACTCCACATGAGTCATAAAAAGTTGAACTTCAGTGCCTTGGTACATAAATAACTATTTCTTGAAATCGGCATTAAAATGTCCCAAAATCGTCATTAAAAGCACAGAAATCGTACAATAATGTAGCCCATTATTGTACGATTTTTTCAATAAGTAGGCCTTGGCGAGATGTAAACATCACACGTCCGACGCGGAGAAATCGCCCGTCAAAAGTGACCAAATATTCAAAACCCGGTCGATAAAGGCTCATTTAACTTTTCGTATATATTGCGAAATTATTTCCTATAGAGGCGCAATCCTTCAGTATACATATTTTAGTAAATTTGAGTATCAATAGATTTGTTGTGTAGGCTGCACAAGAAGCAGCAGTTTGGTTTTTCTGTCAGAAGGTGCCGTACATCATTATACTTGACCAAGGTAGAGCGATCGGTAAAGTCAAGCAACGCCGCGCGTAGTCGGTTCGTGGACGGGTGATCCATTATTATTATTTTCTTGCCTAATAAAACATTTTTTTTCCGATTTCAAAAAAAAATATAATATGTACCTCGGCACTGAAGTTCTTTTTATGACTCATGTGCGTTTATTTGCCTCGGCCAGAGGCCTCAGCAACTAAACTCCACATGAGTCATAAAAAGTTGAACTTCAGTGCCTTGGTACATAAATAACTATTTCCAAAGCCACGTCAGTTTTGTGGATGAAAAAAAAATTGTCATAGATTCCTTGGGGTAACAAACTTCTGACCACGGCCATCTGTATATGTATTGCGCGTGATACACGCGCCCCATCTATGAGGTGAGGAATATACTAAACAAATGGCGGGTTATTTGAAAAGCTATTCATTTAATTACTATTATTACTGTTATATATACTAAATCGCATTTGTTGGCAAAATCCACAGTTTAATTATGAAAAAGTGAAAGGGTAATGAAGGTCACAATTAAACTATATAAGTTTTGCCAACAAATACGACTTAGTAATAAAATTGAAGATTAAAACGCAAATTTGTTAAAATTAATATATTGAATTTTTATC
Organism: Pseudeuparius sepicola; assembly: GCA_963920635.1. Classification (NCBI taxonomy): domain Eukaryota; kingdom Metazoa; phylum Arthropoda; class Insecta; order Coleoptera; family Anthribidae; genus Pseudeuparius; species Pseudeuparius sepicola. The sequence goes on along the minus strand of OY987300.1, from coordinate 9,442,760 downwards.
TAATATAATCCATGCGAACAATGTCTTCTAATGTAGGTAACGCAGCTATTCAAGATTGCACGGTCTGCATAAATTACTACTTTTTGGATACAATCCAAATACATAATATATTGGCCGTTGTGGTTGTGCACTAGGATTTGGAGTTAATTTTTAATCTAAAATATTATATAAAATACATCTTATTATGCAGATACTTAATTATCATTATCTTCCATTTATCTTCATCTTCTTTAGTTTTTTCTCTAGTGTTTTCTGTAATAATAATTCTGCAGAACATTTTGTGATACTGGAGTCATTTGAAATAATTCCCAGAGCTTTAACACTTCTTGCTAGCATGCGCGCTAAACCATATTATTTTCGTCATACCAGGTATTTCTATTTGGTTATTTCTAATAATGGGGCAGCTACAACTAATGCTTGAAAACTAATGTGCAATATTTTACATTTTTCTTTTGAATTATTGTTGTTGAAATGACAGTGCCCTGCTTTTAGCGTCATATTTTCATGCTGCTATTTTTGTCAACTCAAAACTGAAACTATTCGATAATGCTATTCATAATGTACGCCTAATAAGTTTTCTTATCGAGGTCAACCCGACGGATAATCAGACATACACTGTTTCAGTTTCCTATTTAAAAAAACACCCTCCGCCCATGATACCCTATCGTTATTTAATTTGACATAAATCATAACCTAAATATAAAAACTAATTTGACATGTCCTAGTTTCTATGGAAATCGAAAATTTTTGCGGGGGCAAAAGTTAAAAAATAAAATTAAGCACAGCAACCCTTATGTAAATCCCCGTATGCCAGAAAAGTGGTAATTTTTTGACCAAACGCCTCTGGGTTGTACGATTGATTGGTTGCTGCGCTCGTAGCCCCATAGCCTACCTACTTTCTTTCCGATTAGAACTTCAGTACTTAGGTGCCTATATCTAACTAATTAAAAAAACCTCCAATGGGGAACTTGAACAATTTTTTTTAGTTCTTTAATATATTTGCCTATCTATAGAAAGAGCACATACCAAATATTAGCGTTCAAATCGCCATATCTAATTTGCAATAAATAATTAAATTTGTGACCGGGAGCTATTCGTTTGAAACGATACGAAAAGCGCGGGAATGGTCGTGACGTCAAATAGCTTGATCGATCAGAAGGCAGTGACAGGAATGACAGCTACACAGAATTAGAGAAGATGAGAATGGAAATTGAACGTTAAAATAAACAGTTCGGCGACCTATTTACAGAGGGCTCTGATGTAGGTCTCGGTACGTGGGATTTCCTTTGCTGTCAGAAACGTGACACTTGCTGCTCAGGACAAAAAATTAGTACGTTTACGCATCTCGCAATGTAAATAACTATTTAATTCAGCACACACTTTTCAAACGTTATCAACAATATCAAGACGGACAGACAAGGATAGGACGTTCTCGTTTGGTCTTTCTAAGCAAAGCTTTCGTGGTGCTGTAGTTTGTTTACATGTGCCGCCCATATTAGTTTATACATGGTGGTGGCGCCTCCAGCTACTTGACGTCACAACCAAGGAGGGCGCGTTACAAGAATGATTTGAATTATGCAGTTTTTAATTGCTTATATTTATTACATAAAAATAAAAAATTAGTTTTTTTTTGTGAACTGTGGTTCATTTAATGGCAATAAATTACGTTTGAAAGTAATATTTTTCAAATTTAATTTTTGTGCAAGTTCCCCATTGGCTACCTGTCCCTCCCAAGTCCCGGCTCTTTCTTCCTCTTTTCTCTCTGCATTTTTATTCCTCGTTTTATTCGTACAAAATAATGACCGATGCGCAATTTATAAGTCGTCCCGCGCTGTTTAGAACCGAAACTTCGTCTCGTAGAGCAACGGGCCCGAGCATTCGGCCTCGTGTGCGCGGACTGGCAAATCCCCGGGCGCGGTTAGGCACGTACCGGCTTAACCTGCAGGTGTGCAACTCCGGACGTGCCCGGCAATTCGAGGGGATATATTCGGGAACGGGGGAATACGGCGCGCGCCCCCCACTATTTACGGTTATTAGCCCTTGTTTCGCGGGGTTAAGTTACGGCGGATTAAGGACAAAGGCAGTTTTCTACATGCCGCGAATCGTCGACCAAAAAATGTGTAGGTAAAGTACTTCTAAACTCTCTTGAGACAGCATAAAAAAACTCTAATTGGCGTCACAAAAAGAATATAAGATATAAGCGTCACGCAGTTTTCAAAAATATACATATTCTACAAGCAACATAATACCTATTTCACTTTTAAGGTTGTCGTCAAACACAACGTAAGGGTTAATATAATATTGTCAAAAGGTCTCTAACAAGCCACATCGATTATAACTATTTACGCAAGTATATCCTAAGATCGGTGAAATTATGGCACGCCGTCGAACAGTGTAACCCATGCAGGGGCGTGCAGTCCATGGAAGCAAGGGAAGCAGTGCTTCCCCTAAACCCGAGCCTAAACCAAAACAATGTAAAATGACAAAATGTAATTCTTGAATTTTTAAACAGGAAGCAATTAGTTTAGTTACCTAGGTATATCAAAAACGCTAAAAATTATCTTACATATCATAATATATCAACCTACAATATGTTATGCCTCTAGCAAATGCGGCGTTGACCGTTGACTCCGACTGCGCCCATCCTACCGAGCGACAGTACAATGTAAGCTATGCCGGCCGGCCGTTAGCTTTTCTGTAGCGTACGAGAGTCGAGAGGTTATTGAACTTTCCATCTCCACCGCACTGGCTGACGCGAATGAGAACGCCTGTTTAAAGCGTGCGTGGAAGCTATCGTTGCAGTAGCTTTGTTTAGTTTAGTTGGAGTTGGTTTTGATATCTGCGTTGGTGCGTCGCGCGCGTCGTATCTCGGAAGACAATACAAACATGGACATGCGAATACCGTCAACTTCGGCTGTCGGGAGTCGGGAATGACGTTGAAAATGCTAAAGTTGGATAATTAAGTAAGAGTGTGTGCCTTAATAATAAAGGGATTTTCAACATTAAACTTTGCCGATAAGCTTCAATTAATTACTAACGGAAGGGCAAAACCCCCTATGAAAAATTAAACCACAAAAATGAATGAATGACTTTCACACATATCGCTGTTGTCTATAGAGAATATACTTCTCCAGAACATGTTATAGCATCGACGTTTTTATGATGACGTCATTGACGAATTCGCAAAAAGTGATCGAAGAATCGAATTAGGTACATTACAAATAGGTAAGTTTTTAAACATTGCTTCCCTTACTTAAAATGTCACCGCGCGCCCCTGGACCCATGCAAGTATTGGTGATTTAGGCGAGCATGCAGTCACTTGTTTTTACTACAATATCTATCTTCTCTGTCAACTTCATTTATTTTCATTACTAATATCAGATGCGGTTTAATATGGTTAAAAAAAAATTTTTGTCTCGTATTTTATTGCCGAGGCGCCTGTTCTCGAACTACCCTGGTAAAATATAAAGGAACTCACTTGGAACGCAGTGATATACGGGGCGCGATCTATTTCATAGCGTTTACCACGCTCTGCTAATGGTAAAAATACCAGACTTATCAGCAGAAATCACCCGTATACAATTCGAAGGTGTTTATGCTGTTCCAAGTAACTTCATTTATAGCATGTCTACATGTGTTGTTTCCAACAGGTTCATCATACTATGAAATATTTTAAAGGGTAGGCCCTCGGGTGGGCCAGAAAAAAAACGGAATTTATATTATACAGGGTGTTTCATTATAGATATGAGGTATTATATTATCTCAAGAATTAATAGTCCAGGAGCTTTGGAAAACAATCCTGTTCAAGAAAATCAATTGAAACTGCCACCTCTGCCTCTAGGTGGCAGAAGCTTCTAAAAAAGGCCTTTTTGCTGAAAGATGTCCTTATAAAAGTTAACAAAAAAAGAATACATTGGTAATTTCGCTATAGAATTCTACATATTTTTTGGTATAACCCTTTTTGCTGTAAGATGTTAAACTTGAAAAACTCGATCACTTTTAAAAAAGGAAAGTTTGTTGATTAAAACGAAATAGTAGCCGCGCCACAGTGATTTTCGCGGCCCCTACTAGAGGGCGTTATTTCCACATCATATGCTAATAGATATCTCCATTTTAATTCCAAACATCATATATTGTTAGTGTTAAAAAGGGGCAATTGAAAGTTTATATCAGAAGGCTAAAACGATTTGTTCTAATATTTGAATTTGTTGAGCAAGTTTTTCAGGGTTGCCAACAAAACAACAAAATAATTAACTATTTATATAGTTTAAAAAACTGCATTTATAAAATTCCTTGTGAATGTAGAAAGTTGTATGTTGGGGAGACTTGTAGGCCATTTAACGTTTGTTTAAAAGTACCTACCTCGAAAAGATCATAAAAATTATATCAGGCAAAATAAAATTCTGAAGTCAAAAATATGTGAACACTCTTTTAATAACAATCATAAGATTTTGTCGGATAGGTCCAAACAAATTCTCAAAGAAGAAGTAGGAAATATACGAAAAATTAAAGAATCGCCATTTTTATTCTAGGAAATACGGACAATTGGGTTGCTGAATGTTCACCGGAATTAAGTAAAATATTATTGCCGTTTATTCAAAGAGGAGTTAGTATAAATAATTAGATAAGACCACAGAGTACAATATCAGATAGGTGCCTAGGCTATCTTTTCTGTTGTAAGAACATTTTAACTGGACATTTAGATCAATCTGTCATTTCACTTCGCCGTGACATGATCTTTGAGAAAGGAGGAAGATTTATTCTCTGAAAGCTCAGAAAACAAAATTGTTGGTATTATTTTTTGAGTTAATGTTCAAAGTTCCGTTCTTATAATGTTGGGCATTTATGAATTTTCCTGGCAACTTGAAGAATTTGTTTTCAATCAGTTTGGTTCAAGTTTCTGTGGAGAAAAACCCAATTAAAAAATAAATGGTACCTTTTCACCCATTAGTGAAACACCCGGTATGTACAAACATATGCCTATTAAGATTGTTCATTTTTAACTGTTTTTTCCTTTTTTTACCTCCTTTATAGACAGCCATATTGATGATGGAGTTTTATGGTTCAATTCAGGGTAGGGTCAAACTCACAATATCTAAGACAAAACACATAATATCTAAGCAATATATTTATATACAGTAATTTTAAATTATCAACCGATTTTTCCGTTATTAAAATTCTGTACTTTAGAGGTGTATTATATTATCAGTTATCAAATAGACGTACCTACCCTCTAGGCCTTTGTAATAAAGGAATGGTCCTCTCTATTTCTATTATATATTTTTTTTCTGGCCTACCCTATAGATTGATTGGGTTCCTATATTAGGCCAGGGAAATTACGGTAAAAAATAACGAAACGTAGACAAAATTCATAACCGCATTTTTATAATGCCATCACAAAATATTGGTAATAAATGAACGCCAGAATTGTTTTTTTATACAAAATAAACATACGCGTGTGGGCGTTTTTTAGAAAAATACAATTTCTTGTTGTAATAAAGATGGCATACATATTAACTGCGAGTTTTAAGCTGCATTTATTAGAAATAGTAAGTATAAGGTATATAAAGTTGATATTGATAAATTAAACAGATTACGTTTGCGCAAGTATCCGAATGGTGTAAAAATGACATTTTGCGTAATATTTTGTTGGGAAAAAATATTAACTGCGTTTTTATTATTTATAATTACCTTAAAAATCAAGTATTAACGGTTTGTTCTGAAATTAAACATATTGTTTCGCCGGAAATCGCATTTTAAAGAAATTTGAAGCTCTCTTTGAGAGCAAAATTATTAACTGGCTGATTTTTGTTAAACTTTGTAAGTGGATACTAAGTCTTGTTAAATTTTTTGAAATTAAACAAAAATTGGTAACGGAAGTATTTTGACATGACAAATGACAGTTGACCTACATGCGCCGTAAATAAATGTTTAATTTCGCTACATATGTGAGTTAATATAGTTATATTGTAAAAAGTTAAACAAAAAAACAGTTAATATTTTTGCTTTCCTAAAGAAATAACAAGTGACAGTTGACCTATATGCGCCGTAAATAAATGTTTAATTTCGCTATATATGATTCAATATAGTTATATTGTAAAAAGTTAAACAAAAAAAACAGTTAGTATTTTTGCCTAGTCTATACCAATGAGAAGTGACAGCTGACGTACATGCGGCTCAGATAAATGTTTAATTTTGTATAAGTTACATTCTATTTGTAAAAGGGAATGATCATCTGCAATAAAAACGTAGTTAATAATTTTGCTTTTGCCGAAATAGAAAATTATCCGATTTTTATCCCTCCTTGTCGATCTAAGTTACTTCCATATTCTTAAAATGTTTAATTTCTTAATATATGTTAGCAAGGGAAGGTTTTTTACCTAAAGAGTCTAAAAGAATCCAGTTAACATTTTTGCTCGAAATTTCTAAAGAAAAATAGGTGTTTTTTGAGGTAACTGAAGGTTCCAATTTTTCAAAATGTTTAATTTTTGGTTTCTACCAACGTATTTACTAATAACTTTGATATGGTAAAACAAAATTGCAGTTAATATTTTTTTCTAGGTCAAATTCTATTTTCCCTGGCCTATATGTGTGATTATTTGAAGCCTGCAGAAAAGTCATCCCATACAGTTCAAAAATTATTTGTTTTCCGTTATGTCGCATTCTTACTTAGTCTTACTTCACTGGAATAATACTGTAAATTGTGGTCATCATTATTTATGAGTGTCATAAATATTGCAAGGAAAGGTGACTACTTATACTGGCTTATTTTATTCATGTTGCTTTTTTTTTATGAAAATATTCGTAATTTTTTAAATCTACTCTAAATTTAGGCATTTAGGTAGATAGATTGTAAGCCGCAAGTTTGAATGCTCGTTCTGTAGCTTCTTGTGCTTTTCCAACACCATGCTCCTATTTTTTTTGTTAAAATTAAATACCTATTCAACCGCAAAGTTTCCGTTATTTATTCGTATTAAATAGCGTCTCTGAATCTTATCACTTTCCGATAAGGATTATTATGTCGCTAATAGTTTGCACAATCACGTCCCTCCCCTAAGGTGCTCTGTAAAAAGCGCGGAGTACTCCCGGGACCGTCCCCCGGATTTGATTGATGGCCTGTATCCGGAAGATTTCAACAGTCACCCCCCTTATTAAAATACACGCGGGTAATTGCCGCGGCGGACAATTAACACGGTGATTGATGGCGGGCGACAAAATTTCGCGATTGTCGCGGCGGACATTGTGCGCGGGCCGTATACGTGATTTATGGCGCGCGTTTTTGGCGGCGGTTTTTCGGGAGGAGAGGAGGATTTTTAATTAATCTGTCTTGTGGGGGGTAGATGATGAGGGGGGGATGTTGCGCGTTTGAAAGGAACAATGTGATTGATATGATTTACTTGAAGTATTGGAATTTTCTTCTTCTACGCCCATAGACTTCTATTTAGAATACTCAGATGGCGTGGCGCTAATTTTTGAAGGTAGCCGCAGTTACCAACTTTTCCGAACTTTGGCAAAGCTACAAAATGTACAAATCTTTTGTACGTACAATGTACAAACTGCATTCCTTATTCAAACATTTGTGATAATTAAAAGCCGGATTTAAAGGCAGAAAAAAATAATAAAAAAGAAGCCTATATAAATGCAGGTTTTTTGGGTAAAAAAGGCAGTCAACATTTGAAAAGTTAAAAATAATGGCAAAAAGGCAATTTTTATACATATATTTTATAAACAAATTATTTATTTCGAGCTATCACTAAATGTTTCTACCTTAGGTATATTATAAATGTTCAGAGTTTGTCTTCTGTCGCGTATAATAATGTTTTTGTACCCAGAAAAACAGCGCTTTACATCCAAGTAATTTAGGTTTTTAATTTTTTACCTTCAATTATTTTCTATTAAATCTACCAAGTAGTAGATATAACAGAACTTTTTGTTTTTGAAGTTTGAAATTGTATCAATAACTATTTTATAATTGGCATTAATGTAACTTAAAATTTGATTTGTTTCCCCATTATTTAAAATTTTCTTAGCTTCTCTAATGGCGGACGACGGATCGCCAGTAAACAGTGACATAATATTTTTATGGAAGTATATCTCCATAAACTTGTACCCTTAAAGGTGCCTTTCTTCGTATGCTATTAATTAAGTTATTCACAAGTGGAAATTGAGAATTTCTTCTGCTAAGCAAATGCAATGAATTAAATTGGGATAACATTAATATGTACAGGGTGTTCCCGTATATTTTGACCCACCCCTAGAGCCTTTATTTTTCGAGTTAGAAAAAAATTACTTAAATGAAAGTTGTAGGGTACCAAGGTGTATTGTCCCAAGAATAATGGATTGACAGGAATGCTCTTGTCTAAGTTGAAATGTTTTTGCATGGCAACCTTGATTAAATATAAAGATCGTATTTATCCGGAATTTGGAATATAATGGGAATGCTTAGAGCAAACATATAACATATTTATACTGTTGGAATCGGAAAATTGCGTGCAATTAAAAAATCCACAAATATACAGGGTGTTTCATTAGAAAAAGTAAACTTATATTTTTTCATAAATTTGCAACGCTCATTTGTTTTATCTAGTAACAGATCCTAGCGTTTCAGAAAAAACCTTACAACTTTCATTTAAGTAATTTTTTTCTAACTCGAAAAATAAAGGCTCTAGGGGCGGATCAAAATATACGGGAACACCCTGTACAATTTTGTCAACTGGTACGGCATTCGGCAAAAGTATATTTGTACAAGCCTTAATTTTTAAAATAGTGTCATGGTAGCATGGTTCCGACGTGTTCTTTCTCAAAATACTTTCGTCAGGACCTTGTTTTTTACCCCATTTTTCGATGAACATTTTAGAACTAATACTACTTTATTTATATTATGTTAGGAATATTCTATTTATTTGTAGCATGGTTCCAAAGTGTTCTTTCTCAAAATACTTTCGTCAGGACCTCGTTTTTTATACCATTTTTCAATGGACATTTTAGAACTAATATTACTTAATTTATATTATATTAGGAATATTCTATTTAACCATAAACCGACACAAATCTGAATTAAATTCTTCGTCATAGCTTTTTCAAATTGACTTAAAGTGGCTACCTTATGCTTTATGCTTAACTGGGACATGTTATTTGAAGTTCTTCTTGCACAATTTCCTTGATTAAGTGGAGCCTCACCGTGTTGATCTACAAAATACTTTAAATAGTTTTGTTGTCGGAAATCTAAGAAAGGAAATAAAAATAAATAAAAATAATATTTGATAAAGTATAAAAGATAACTGACTGCTGTGCCACAGGGTTTGCAAAAAACACCATCACCATCGAAGGAAAGCTCAGGGTAAGAACGTATCCATTCACAAATTTTAGAAGATATTTCAAACTAATATATCTAACACTTTTATCAGACAGCGTAAAATGATTACTACAACTGGGTGTTGGAGAAATAAGAACACTATAAAAGAAGACACCTGTTCACATATGTTCATATGTTGACACCTGTAATTGACTTAGTATTGTTAATTTTTAAATAGTGACCATTGGTTGCTTCAAAAAATAATAGAATTTTGATTTTGACAAATATCAGAAAATATAAAAGACTGACAAAATTTTGTTTAATTAAAAAGTCCTTTCGACTCCGATATTACAATATTCGGTTCTAGGTAAGATCTAGAAACCTGGGTGCCAAAGACGAATCAAATTAAACAAAAATATAAGTTATTTTAGAGCCCTTTTGCCACATTTGCAATAAGAAGAGATCAACCTACCTGTCCCTAATTTTCCTTTCCATACCAAGAATTGCAAATGAAGTTTAAGTGGAAGAATTAAAATTTTACGACGTACGAATTTACCTACTTACCTATACCTTAAATTTTCACAATACGTCTTAAACTAGAGGAAAAAGGCAGTTTTTTTTTCATAAAATGCAGAATATGGATGGAATAGGCAAAAATTGCAGAAAATGGATGAAAAACGCAAAATTGCTATATTGAAACCGAGATTAAAACCGCGGTCAGTGACAAGATATTGTGAGAAGTGACAAATGGCAAATGTTATGTGTGTAGATGTTTTTTGGTGAAGGGATAATATTATTTATAAAAATTTAATAAATCATTAAAATAATAAAGGATGTTTTTAGTGGCATGTCAGGTAAAGGATATCAATTGAAAAAATGCACTCCAGCTTTACCTGACATGCCACTAAAAACATATTTTATTATTTATAATTACAGGTACTAAAAATCTTTCCGTGTTTCATATTCTGGCTTTGACATTGTAGGTTAGAATTTTCACGTTCGATACTTACATTAAGTCGCTATATTATTATGTCGAATTTTGTGGGTTGATGAACAAATAGGAAGTTCACATAACCAACAATCATGAATGGTTACCCTACACCTCGCCCTACACCCTCTAACCCCTTCTAGTAGCTGTAGAAGACGCCGTAGTCTTCTACATCTCACCGCTACTAACTATATATCAATTGGAATAAATAACACCTAGCCTATGGAACCCGTATCTCCGGTAGCTTAGTTGGTTAAAGTACCTACGGCCACAGTAAGAGTCCCGGGTTCGAGACCTGGCTGCGGAGTGCATTTTTTTAAATTGATATCCTTTACCTGACATGCCACTAAAAACATCCTTTATTATTTATAATTACAGGTACTAAAATCTTTCCGTGAATCATTAAAATGCCTGTCTCGATTTTATATAGACTCGTGGAAAAAGTATAGTAATAAGAAAACATGGCGACTTATTACAGGTTATAGGTATGTCAGTTTCTCACGTTTAGAATATCCCATATAGTAATTTACTATTAATAAAAGTATAGGTACCTACACTCCTTTTAAATTTAATATCGTCTACTATCTTTTATTTTGTGATGAAACTAAAACGAAAATAACCATTGAAAAATCATAATTCGATATATTAACGTAAGTGACTTGCCGTCAAAATATGGTGAAATCATTGCACGTTGTCTGTTCGTCCAAAAAAACACGAAACTATTTTCGTTGTCAAAGGAAGACAAACATTACCATCTAAGCCATACGCCACGTGAAACATCCGTTCGAAAGAAGAAACACAAAATCCCTACAGCTCCATGCACCAAACGAGTCGGCTGGTCTCTCCTTTTTTTTATTAATATACCATAAAGTTAATAGGCCTGAAAGAATCCGCCGGTGGACCCTAAACGGCCCGCTACGACTCGACGAAATTCCTCGTATCCCAAACCAGCTCGGCTGGGGCCGACCGGCCGAGCCCCGGACAGACCTGCTCTTGAAATTCCTACCGGTTCTGCGCCCGAACATAACTCCTCTCGGCCGATTGATTAGGCCCGAAGATAACTAATTAAAACAGTGGGCTTGATTAAGCCTTTATTATAATTTATCGGCGGGGTTTGGTTTTTTTTTATTGCCGGCGACAGCGATTTTTGACTAATCTTTGCACTCGATAAATCTCCTAATAACAATGTCTAAAATAGTTGGGATGTTGCTTCGAAAACGTCTCGACATTTACTTCAATTTTAGTAAAATAACCACCACCGCAATATAAATATGAAATAAATAAATACTAATAATAATATGTTTGTGATTATAAGATTTGCGTGTAGTTAGATACTTGGGTAATTCTTCATATATTAACATTATTTGTCCTTGCATGTTTTACTTTTTCCTCTGAACTACTAAAAGACTATAAAAGTTGACAAGTTCCTCGCATTACCATATACTAGCAATTAATCTGCTTTCATGTTTTAAATGGGAAACTCTGGAGGCCAAATAATTTTTTTATTAGATTTCAAATATGTAAAACGTAAAGTTGGAATTCAAAATGTAGCATTAACTCCAACAGAAATTATTTATTGTGAGTTGAACCTGGATCGACACTATATTAAAGACCCGATCATGACATCATATTCATTGTTGTTTACGAACTGGGGTGGCGCCACTCTACGAAAAAAATGGAGACTTATTATAGGTTATAGAGGAATTCTGTGGTTATTGGTATGTCAGTTACTGACGCTTAAAATGTCCCAAATTTTAAATATCCAGCTTTATTACGATTTGCCTTCTTTTTACGGTAACGAATTGTCTTTGCGTCCAGTATTTAGAAGTTTTATTCTATTAACACAGCTTTTATATTAGAAAATGGTATTTTGGAAGAGTATTTTGTAACTTATGCAAGAATGAAAATAGAAAATTTTGTTTATATCTCCAAAGCGAACCAATAGTCCTCTATATAAAGAAGAAACTGAAAAATCTGATGCGTTTTATGCTTACTTACACTACAACTAGCCATGGACTTCATTTCAAACCAAAATGTACCAAATACTCTTGCCATGTATGGAAATAAGCCATGTGAACTTGTCAAATTAGATTGACATAACAAACAAATATTTTATTTCATTTTGGATATTAAATTAGTTAACAGACACATTTGCATGTTTTTATTTTATAAAAGATTCTGCAACAATGGCGATCGCTTGAAACAGCGCTATGCACAGGTCTTTAATATAGTGTTGGTCCAGGTTGAACAAATGTCCACAATTATAGACGTCATTACGTCCCTTCATTTTTAAATCTTACTTTCAGTCAGTAGATGGGGCTTTAATTATCATTGTTATTTTGTGACAATTCTGAAAAACTTGCTCGACAAATTCAATGGGATAACAACTATTCTTCTCAAGAACATGTTTTATAATATATGTTTAATTTCCTCCTAAAATTTGGTGTTATTAGAACAAATCATTTTAACCCTACCATAAAAACTTTTAATTACTCCTTTTTTAACACTAATATGATTATTTGAGTTAAAATGGAGATATCTATTAGTATGTGTTGGTTTTCTATAGACACTAGGTTCTAGATCTGATTTCGGTATAGAAACATCTAAGAAAGGTAATTGATTATTATTTCCATTTTTTTATTAAGTTTTCCTTAGATATTGAAAACAACAATCAATTATGTTTCTTAGATGTTTCAATACTACAATAGAAACATCTAACATGGAAAAATAAGAGGGACGGTAATGATAGAATTCAAAAAACACCACCTTCCTGCCACAATCCACCACATTCTTAGCTTATCCTTATAAATTTTAAAAAGCAATAATTCAAAACTCCTAACGACCTCCCTGACAGCTGCAGTATACAAGGATTTACCAAGCTATATATCATGCGACCACTTGTTTGTTAAAATTTATTGTCTAGCAATGCATGAACCACCTAGTTAATGCCCCTCTCTTATGCTTCCCAACCCAATATCCACTAGCATCCTCCATCGCAACCCACTGCGTCCTTCGCGAACCTCAACTGAACGCCCGGAAACCCCTAATTGCCTCCGGTATCCCGATATCCGGGCCGGATCGCCGGGATCAGAGGGCGCCAAGTGCCAATCCGGCCATCTTCTTGCCGCGAGGACCCGACTGCATCGCATGCGAACGGATACCGGACACTCGACGGCATTGGGGGCATGCCGGCCCTATACCTGAGTGCCATCCGGCTGCCAGAGCGCCCTAGGAATGCGCGGACCGTTACCGAGACGGCCCTGTGTTGTTACCTGCCCGGTCGATACGATTCGGTCACTTTGGAGACAAAGCTAACGGATAACGGCCAGTCGTGTTCATTGATTCGGTATTACTATACCTGCTCTCAGCTTTGCCTACCAATAACTTTGTTATGTACAATATTTCTGGATTCCCCTAATCATCTTAGGCAATAAAGGTTATAAACCTGGAAAGAAACTATATAGCTAGCAAGTGGTTTCTGGCGAATACCGACGATGGAATTGAACCTTTACTAAGACACGGCAAATGTTGGGAATGTTAAGAACAATATTTATAATAATTGTTCATCTAAATTGCTAAATCTTTGGCCAATAAAGTGAGTATAAATCAAACTAAACGGGAAATATTATTTGGAAACTTTAAGCAGAGACCAGCGGCTCGTGCGAGTTAATGCACAGGGGGATTACGTTTTAAAAAGGAAGAACACACTCGTGGTAAATTAAAAAATATTTAGTACCGAGGTGGGTATGCTATAAATGAAGTCACTTGGAACAGCATAAAAACGATTGGCCGGCGTTTGCTTTGTAAAACAAGACCGAGGATCGCCAAAACGCCGACCAATCAAATCGCTAAGCTCGCTTTCTTATTGGCTGCCTCCTTGACTGGGTCGACGTCGACCACATAAAAACCTTTGAATTTTATAAGGGAGATTTCTACTGATAAGTCTGGTATTTTTACCAGTAGCAGAGCGTGGTAAATGCTGTGAAATAGATCGCGCCCAGTATATCACTGTGTTCGAAGTGAGTAGGTCGAGAACAGGCGCCTCGGTAATAAAATACGAGACAAAACTCTTCTTTAACCATATTAAACCGCACCTGGTATTAGTATTAAAAAGAGATGAAGGAGACAGAGAAGATAGATATTGTAGTAAAAACAAGTGACTGCATGCTCGCCTAATATAATATCACCAATAATTGCATGGGTTACACTGTTCAACGGCTGGCCACTTGTGCAGCGAAATGCGGTGGATAGGCGTGCCATAATTTCACAGATCTTAGGATATACGTAACATAGTTATAATCGATATGGCTTTTTAGAGACTTTTTGACAATATTATATGGTGCATTAACCTTTACGTTGTGTTTGACGACTACCTTAAAAAAAAACTTAAAAGTGAAATATTATGTTGCTTTGTAGAATATGTATATTTTTGAAAACTGCGTGACACTTATTCTTTTTGCGACCCCAAATAGATTTTTTATGCTGTTTCAAGTGACTTTAGAAATACAATACCTACTTGCGGCATGGGCTTTTTTATTCTATGTTTTTAGTAGAATTACGTATTTTGTTATACGTTATAATGTTCTATAACTTTTCGTCAAAGTTGCTGATATTATATAATTCTAAAATGGTAAACAGGGAAAACAAATTAGTGCATTGAATTTGTCGCATCCACATATCCACTTCTAACTTTTCATATATATTTCTATTATTTCTAGAATAAAATATGGCGTAAAATTGCGACTTGCAACTTTATCTGGTTGAGATAATTGTAAATCTAGAGTTGGTCTCCCAAGCCCAAGGGTTTTTATTTCACCATTTTCTGTCAATGAAAGACCCGCGAAATCGAGACTCATAAGATTCGCAGTCCAAGCATTCACTCAACGGTCCAAGCGTCAATTTTACAATCTTACTTTGCGCTGCCCTGTTTATGATAACAGACGGAGACAACCAAATGTATCGGAATTGCCTTTATTCACATGTATGAATTTAAATGAGGTGTCGTGTAATTGACTACCTACCTTGTCGTCAATAGCGATCGAAAACTAACTTCAGACCACACAGATTCATAATCACATTGCAACAGAATTACAGAGTAGACGTAGTGTGCTGCCGCCAAATTTGGAGATGGTGTTGACTGAGTGCTCTTCGATATGTTTAAGAGTGAAATGAACTAACACAATAATTATTTAAGTCACTCATAGACATTTTATGATTTGCTTCAACATTATGATACTAACAAATGAGGTTCTTCTCTTCCGGATCCATGCTGCGCTATCGTGGACGAAATCTTGGCTCCAACGACTTAGGAGTCATCCTGAAGAGCATCACCGAAATTATATTATGCCAAGTAGAGTTTGTGGAGCATTAACACAAAACCTTCACGATCTCCATCACGACCCCCGCGTACCTTCTCATTGCTCCCTCACCCGGAAGCCCCTTCTCCTTCCAACCAGGCGGGGAACAGTCCTAATCCCCCGCAATGGCCCCTTGCACTCCCCCCTCGCAATAAAGCTTATGGTTAACCGCGAAAACAGGCCTACTCCGAACGTATCGGGCGCCCGACCCGGCACACTTTGATGTTGTCTAATGCGCCACGCTAATATCCGTACGGTTTCCCTTCAGGTGAGCGGTCGCGCTCTAAAAACGCTTTACGAATTCCGTTTGCCGGATAGAGCCGGGCTTGGGAGCCGGAAAGAGCGCCCGATAGGTTTTTTTGTACGGTCTAGGGAAGTGCAGGGCAAGACGGAAGAGTTCTAGCATACTGCCTGGTATAGGGAATGTTTCGAACGTCGCATATATACAATCTAAATTCTTTAGAGCTTATCTGGTCCGAGTATCAAGAGTAAAAATGTATAAGGTTTGCTCTACAGTCTATCTATCTCCATCGAGATGAAATAAATGTAAACAATCCGCTCTGAGTGGGGCCCTTCGCGTTATTTACAAGCCGTCTGGTTGGGACAAAGCATCTTCAAATAACTATAAGGTTTGTTCCAACAGCAGTTCTGAAGCGGTTCTCGGCAATCTAATCGGTTGAAAACAGTTCTGGAACTACTTTGCTGCATTCTGATTCGCTAGGACTAGTGTTAGAACAAAACTTATACTTTGTGATTCAATATAGTGACATCAAAGCATTTCTCGCTTGCTGAGCGCAAATGTTTATACAGGGTGGTACAACTTTTATCTGCCTAGTTTTCAGAGTCAAAATAAGATGATCCTATAAGGATAATATGGCTTCCAGAGTTTCTCATTTACAAATTAAAAGCAGATTAATATAATAATTAATCCCTGTACAACGAAAATCATCTTATTTTGACATTTTCCATCGATTATGGAATTTACTCAGAAAAAATTTGACCACCCCATATAGATTTCATCTTGGAAATAAATGTATACATTGTATACTGTAGATGCACAATTCGTACCAATAATCTTGGCATACATCTTGACAAAAGATTCATGACCTGAAAATAACAGTGATGAAACCCAGATAATAAAATTCGTCCTTTTCGAGTAAAAAAAATTGATTGGACTTCATTTCTTATAATTTTGTTGTCATTCTGAGGTGTTTCTAGAGAGGAACTAAATCCATCTTGTCACATTTAAACTTACAATAGACATACATCTGCAAGTGCAATTTAATACTCTGCATCTACCCTTCGAAATGGATTTAGAATGACACAGCTTATAGACGCTATTATTCACTGGGTGTACCGGGCGTCCCTCTGAAGCTGTCAGATAATATAAAACACCCGGGGGACTGAAAAGAAATCGAAGCAGCAAACCGTGAAGAGCCGGCCATATACGATTTGATTATGGAGTTAATTCAGTTCAAAGTAGGGTTGCGAAAAAACTCAATCTGTCCGCTTGCGCGTGTTTCTTTGCGCATATGCCAAGCGGGAATGTATTATGTTCTATTCATTTTGTGCTCGGTGTGAAATTTAGAGATGCGTCTTTGCTTTTCGTGAAATTACAAATTATTATGAAAAGTGTAGGTAACAAACAACAGACGATATTGCACCCGCGAGATATGAATCATATCTTCTCCAAATAAATATATGCGCATTGCGTCGGTTATCAAAGCGATATATCCAAACTTACTCTATGCACGGGCAAATATTTTCCTTTGATAAGATTACAAACGGAATTGAAAAGAGCAATAACCTTATTGAGGCCGAACGGAGACTGTACTTCACAGATGACTGAAGCATCGGCTGCGGTTTTCGAGATTTACTGGCGAGGAAGTCGCTGAAGAAGAACCAGGCCAATTACCAGCCGTCGCGAACCGGAATAAAGTCGTATACACACATGAAGACATAATAATTTAGGATGTGATTATTGTATTAGTATTGAAATTTGTGGTAATCTAACAGTGGCCAATCACAGACGGGAAGAAAACGTATTGATTTTTCCCGACAAAATTTAATTATTATTTGCATCGTAAAAATCAGTTGTAATAATTTCTACTTCGGGTTACTGGTCACGATTTTTGTTATAATATTTTATACTTACTGATGTATTTAAACAAACGTGTCAAATGTCTATTTACATGGCAAATTTGATTTTTAGTTTGGTGCTCCTTTTCGAAAGAAGGAAAACAATATTAAAGTGTCTATTTAGTTGTTTATTTATTGCCCAATAGAAAAAATTCAATTACAGGACAACATACAAAGTTAAATAAAAGCAAGCACATTGAAATACTCTTCATGGCTATAATGTTATATATTAGGTAATACGGGAATAACCAATCGGAGAGTAACATAAAAATGTCAGATGTAACTTCTCGCTTCCGGTTTAACCGGAAGTGGACACCACCTTGTCAGTATTTATAAACACTCTTGGCATACCTAAATATATTTGTCATATTCGGATTCCTTTTGTACTCTCGATTCCAACGACGTAAGTCATAACTCCATACACTTAACTATGTGAAGTCATTTTTGAGATTTTATCGAAGGTATTAATTTCAGATAAAATGTTTCGAAAATGTCAGGATTTAACAATGCAGGATGACTATCTTTGTTATTTTTAAAGATAACTGGAAAAAGTTATATTATATATTATTTGAATCGGGGGAATCAGTGGAATCCAATAGGGTGTTTCACAAGGTGTTCTAAAAAAATACTTGGGTAGGTACTCTTTTCCTACCGTGGCATTGCTTAATTGTTTCAGCTAATAAAAAATCCTGATGATCTAGAAGAAACATAAGTTAGGTACTAATATTTTTGTTTTTTACGCAAGATAAGCTGAGCCGCGCGCTCTGGAGTATGAAATGAATCTGTGGGCCGTGGTCGCGGCCACAGAAAAACCTTACTTAAAAAATTTTTAGTTTGTGTCAACAATGAGAAAAATTCGAAAATTGGTATTTTTGTCTTTGTTAATATGTTTTTCATCTGAAAGACATTGTACGCCGTTTTGGTGAATATATTATTAATAAATCTGCTGTTTCTAAAGTCCACTTCCAACATTATTTTAATTTTGAAAAATGTCATTTCTTTTGTTCTCCCAGTATACAGGGTGATTCACGTAAGTGGTTCATTAGAAGTTTACGGCGAAGGAGTGCGAATTTTGATTTGAAATTTTGGTTACTTATATAACAGGTTGTAAACTTTCTTGCTAAAATATTTTCAGCTTCCGATCACTTCCGGTTATACCGGAAGTCGATAGCAACTTTGTTATTTCAAATAGAACACCCTATATATTATTAGACCATTTGGTTCCCTACTAAATTCCAAATCTTTTTTCTGAATATAATGTGTGCCCTATTCCTAACCCTTTTCGAGATACTTATTCGCAAATTTTTTATTTTTTTGAGTGTTGCAGCCATCGACCATAGTGATGAAATCTTTTTGAACTGTCTTTTCACAAGCATTTCAATGGTGGAATAAAAAAATATGGGTTCCATTTGAAAAAAATGAGATTTTTCAATTTTTCGATGTTGATATTGGGAATTTTTTCCCGAACACCCTGTACAATATTTTGAAATGGCATACAGACCATTTAATAAAGTTGACTTTCGCCTACGACAGTCCAAAATTTCAGTTTTCCGGGTTCATAAATTTCAAAGTTATCATCACTATGGTCGATGGCTGCAACACTCAAAAAAATCAAAAATTTGCGAATATCTCGAAAAGGGTTAGGAATAGGGCACACATTATATTAAGAAAAAAGATTTGTAATTTAGTAGGGAACCAAATGGTCTAATAATATATAGGGTGTTCTATTTGTTCTATTTGAAAGTTGCTATCGACTTCCGGTATAACCGGAAGTGATCGAAAGTTGAAAATATTTTAGAAAGAAAGTTTACAACCTGCTATACAAGTAGCCAAAATTTCAAATCAAAATTCATATGATAAATAACGAAATACATCTAAACGTTTTAATTTTTTTTTCGGAATGAATAAATTTTTATTAATAAATAAGTAGTACATATTCAATAACACTTACCTATTTTTACACGTCACTAATTGGGGTGTCACTTTGATTTATGAATAGAAAACATATTATAAACACACAGTGAAAAGGAGATTTAATTCTGGATTTGAAATAAAGAACACAGAGACACAGATGAGTCTGAATCATCTGTGACCAAACACCTAGGAGCCAAGGTTTTAAAACATCAATATCGAGAACTCTGCTATCTTAAAACTATAACATGACGACGACGCCGACATGTAGGTACATACCATCACGTAAGCATAATCTGTTTATTTATTCCTTGCAACCCAAACAAAACTCGGTCGACTCGACGATCCGGGACCATGTCGCAGGTCGGTTCGATTTTACGAAGACAGGTCTCATATAAACGCACCTGGAAGTACTTTCAATACTAAAAAAACAGTTTGCCATGACACGATGACAGATACAAATAAATGCCAAGCGGACATTTTCTGTTCGCAATAAAAAGCTTTTTATATATATTTCAACACCCTTTTTCAATTCAATAAGCATTTTTTTGTGTTTAAGATGGTATCTGATCAGTGTCTTATTGTTTCAGGTAAGAAATACCCCCACGGGCCACGAATCACCGCACCAGCTATTACCCAGTAATTTACCAGCAAAGAACACAGGTAAAAGGCGACTGCGCACTCCTCCCACCGAGGATCATTACCCTTTCGAATCATGCGCGCGCCCCAATGCAGTTATCGTCTCGCATCGGCCATTGTGGGAGTCCGTCCGATCGATCATTTAAAATTGATTTCGCTGATTGGATTTGCATCGACCCGTAAATCAAATGAGCCGGAAGCAACGGGCGACGATAATCGATAATGGATGCGTATGATCCCAGTTGAGCATCTCTTGCAGAGGTGTGGTGTGACCTGGGAGAGGCACCGCCTGAACGGTTGGTGGCGCGGTCCGTGTAAATTTCCGCGTGCAGTTTCTCACGTGGTGCTTGTTTTTGCGACCTACGACGGCCGTATAGGATTTCGCAACTGTCATAAGATAATGTATGGTTTAATATAAACCAACAGAGGTGGTTGAGAGTTGAGACGTTAGGGAAAATAATGTGTGCGTTTTATTCTGCAACTGCAATCGTAAATTATGATCTGCCTTTTGTTCTTTTCCAAATAGTCTGCGCAAGTTGTAAATGTATTAATACTATAAAAACTCAGATAAGTAATTAATTTATCGACATTTTTGTACAGAAACTATAATCGGTTATTCAGGTGATAGATACATTTTCTACGTTTTGTACCTAAAATAGACTAAAAATTGATTTTGAACAAAATGTAGTAATAAGACACAAGACATTACTTACATCACTTAGGGAAATATTAGTTATCTCCATCTGACAGGTTATTACAGAAAGTATAGAATTCTTTTGGCATTCGTCCAATAGAAAGGTACAGTGTATTTCCCAAAGGTAAACAATAATCACAAACAGAAAAATCGATTTCAGCAACAAATTTTGTTAATTATATTTATACTTAGTGCCAAGGCTAATTCTTATTGGTTTACTTTTAGAAAAGCTTTAATGAATTTAAATAAAAGATTTAAAAAGTTACTGAAATATTTTCTTTTAGGTCAGTTTTTAATATTCATTTGAATATTCGCATTTTTAAAAATGAATATTTACAACGAAGCACGATTTCACAAATTTTCAAAAACATTAAGCGTTTTGCTTTTGCTTCTTTCTGTTAAATCAAAACCTACTCTGAATGAATCCGGACTCAGCAGCAAATAAAAAAGTAATAAACAAGAATAAGATGGGCAAGAATCGTTAAACTGAAAGTTGCTGAATGTTTGCTAAAATAGCTTGGTAGATATCTATTGGCATTCAAATAAACTAAAACACGATAATAAATAAATTGCCTAGTTAGAGAGATGTTATTATGTATTTTCACGCCTAAATAGGTATTCGCTTGAATAAAAGGTTTAGAGACCCCAATATTTAACTACATAAATTCAAAATTATAACAACAATAACTAATAAATTACTTACTCTCAGTTAATGTATCGTCATTTTAATCGTCCCAGGAAACTTCTGATTGATTTTTATTCTACAAAATGATTGTTGGATAAAAATTCAAATATTTTGTTGATATTTGGTTTCCATTGCATTAATCTCTGGTTTTATCCAATCCATCAGAATTCTAAAGATTTAACTATACAGTGTGTTCCCGGATTGAGTTCGCATAAGGTCGAGCATAAGGGGTAAATAACAAATAAATTCTAGTTAAAATTGACTTTCGGGGGATCAGCCCTGCTTGGTTTGAAACTAATTTGTGACAAAATTTAAGTTTTGAAAAATCACGTTTGCCTTGGAAATTATGAAGAAACTAATTTTCCAAATCAGTAAAGTGCAATTTTTTAGGTTTTACGACAAAATGTTATTAAGGAAACATGTTCAGAATGCAAAATTGAGTAGGTTTGCAAAATTTCGAATGTCTAGGACTACTTTGATTTTTTGGCATTTTTCCCACTTTTTTTAGAAAAATGCCCTTGTTGTATGTTTTACGGCAAAATATTATTGAGAAAACTTGTTCACAATGAAAAATTGTATAGGTGTGAAAAACTTCGACAGCCTATGTCGACTTTCATTTTTTCTGCTAAAAATAAACGCACAAAAATCAAAGTAGACCTAGGCTTTTGAAATTTTTTGCACCTATACAGTTTTTCATTGTGAACAAGTTTCCTTAATAACATTTTGTCATAAACCAAGCAGGGCTGATCCCCAGAATCCCAAATTTCAATTAGAAAATTTTTTGTTACTTACCTACACCTTATGTGAACCCAATCCGGGGACACACTGTATATGCATAGAACAAAAAACTGCCAAACATTTGAAAAAATAATTACCTGCTAGTCGATTTCAGCTTGACCGCTTCATCAATTATGTTTCTAGCTTCTTGTTTCCCAATATCTGCGATATTGACAACACGCCTTTCAACAATGGTGAAATTGATAATATTGATCCGCAGATAAGTTATCGAATTATAGTTGCCTTAAGCAACCTCCTGCATGTAGTTCGGGAACTGAAAAAGGCAATAATTAAACAATTATTAATATACAAATAATTTACATAACCATTACGTATGTAGGTATTCCGTACCTAAGTTTTGCTTATTTACAGGCATCGGGCTGATCTTAGGTTTTATTAACGAATATGTTTTTCCCTTGAAGTTTTCTTTAAACCGGTGTTCGTGTGGGTTCTTGGGGGATAGGTAACAAAAATCTTGGTGGGAAGGAGGATAACGAATGGATACTACCAATGACGTCAAAACCTATATAGACGTGGTGCCCCATTATTAAAATGCCCTTTATTTTTACTCCAAGATTAAATATATCCATACTACTCTAAAGACATGCTACAAACAAAGACAGAAAGTCAACCATCAACCAACTATATACACTCGGTGATTCCCGGTTATAGGTCCTCCAGAATCTCACTTATATATCACATGTTTTTTCTTGTTTGGGGGCGCCGGAAGCATCGGAACCTCACCTGAAGACTCGGGGGATGGTCTAGCGACGCCAGCCTCCGAGCCCAGAGTCGAAATAAGTTCGCTACGGCTCGACAAAAAGGGGCAATTTCTGACAATCTCGCGACATTTTCGGAATAATTTAATGGAGCGCTTAGATTGTGATTAGTTCTGGGCGTCAAGCGTTTATCAAAACAAACCTGTCTATAGGTTCTGACGTCATTGGACACTATTCAATATATTAACAACTGTCAATGTATGCAGTTATTAAATTAAGTAGGACTCATGAAGTCTATGGGTTATACATTTATATTACGTACGACTTTTTTCAGTGTACACGTTTTTAGTAGTGAGCCACAGCCGACTCCAGAAGAGAAGCTGTGATCAGACCATCTCCTCGCGAACAATATCAAGTTAAAAACGCAAGGAAAATAGACGTTTACACGAACGCACCTGTAAAATAATCAACCGAAGGAATGTGTACGACGGCGAACGGAAAGGTGAAAGAAACCCATCTCGGCTTCGAATTGTCCGCGTTTCGTTTCGGTCTTCCGAAGGAATCGCGCTCGCGGTCGTTCGTCGAAAGTTGCCCGGTCGGTTGTCGGTCTCATATTCCCCGTGGTAGGTGTTAATTCGCAACGTGCAATTAAAATTACGAATGGTCCAAGATTGCGCGGCAGAAATGATACGTTACGGCCCACGTCCTGCCTGTCGGTTTGTTGAGTTTGCCGTTCCGGGACTTATTGTGCCGTATTTTGTTACGATACGGGGGACAGTTTCGTTTGTTTTGCGTCAGCCCCTTTTGGGGAGGGAGTTTGCCGTTTCAAATCTAATTGGGTCGACCCAAAATTTAGATAAACTGAACGCTACTTTTGCGGCCAATTTTGGCTACTATAGTCCATTTTATCCCATAGCCTCCGTTACTTCTGTGGATTAGAGAGATGCGTTTATAGTTCACAGATTTTTTTATTGTTAAAGAAAGAAGAATGGCTATTTGCTTTATACTGCGGCATGGCTATAATTTTTACTCTAATCCCCAATACACAGTAAAAAATCCGGTGTTCAATTTGACACGAAAAGTGGCCTATATAAGTCCACACCATATCTGGTAAATTTTACACCTTCTTTTTTGGTCAATTTCACCAAATGTTCTGGTGTCAATAGTTGTCCTCCTCTTGACTTTTTGCACAAGTGAATTTGAAGTGAAATGAACATGAAGTGATCTGATAGTGAAATGATTTTTTTATTGGTAAATGAAACAGTGTACGACCACGTTATTTATAATCTAACCCTTGAATGAATTTTTCAATATTTTTCACCACCTTAACCCCAAAAACACTCAAAACCAACACAAATTACATAAAAATCGATTTGCTGCTGATCACTTCATAATCAACTGAACATTTGTAAAAGGAACACTCGATGTCAGCTGATGATGTGATCTCAAAGTGATTCGGAATCGATTTGAGATCACTTAAAAATGTAAGAGGAGGACGGCTAATAAGAACTAGCTGTTGTGAATATTTAACACGACGTTGTGTAAGATTAACACCGTGTTGTGTAGCTTTTACACGCAATTTGGTCAAAATGGTATAATTTAATTTATTTGGTATTCCCCTTTTCTTCTTCTTTCTCTCTTATAGTTTTACATGTAGGTTTATTTTAAAGAAATTTCAAATGTCATTGATTAGTTCAAATTAAGGAAATATGTTACTTGTAAAAATAAAATAAAACTAAAAAATAAAGCATAACCAGGCAGAATATGTGCTTGGTCTTCAATTTAAATTATCTGTAAGAAATAATAAACGGTAATAAGTAAATAAAATACTTTATTTCAGTTCCAAAATATATGAACGATTCCTTACAAATAGGTATAAAAATATTCTCATACAATTTACTTAAGTAACTGTTGCCTTACAGAATGGACAAGTATACTTAGGAATGAAAAATAATTTTTTGCCTTGGAATTTGTAAAACATGTCTAGATAATCACGAAACCCAACCAACAGATTTTTTTTCCCATTAGTTTGCTCAAAAATTGAAAAAAACGGTCGCAAAAGTAGGGAATGTGACGTCACGATCCCTAATTTCAATAAGTACCTGCTATTTTCTTAGTACTTATTTCGTCTTTTTTTATATAACCAAGCATTCCCAGGCAAATTATTAGATTCAGTTTGTATGCGCCTGATGAGAAATAATCAAATTTCGTAGCATTTCAATGAAATATTTGGATTTTACTGATCCCATTCTGAACTTATTAGATGCCCCCTATAAAATATGACAGATGACATATTACTCAATGCTTTAAAGAAAATCGTCGGCAACGCCGCACTTTGCATATAACCTCACTTTCGCCGGCGGAACGCGGAAACCAAGGTTAATAACCTTAGTGAAAACTACATAAATTCTATTCTCAGTTTTAAAAGAATCTTGCTGTGAATACTTTATTTTTTCGGTTTATAATGAAGACAAGATTTGTTAAAGCTTGTCCTGATAACTTGCCTTGCATAGATTTTGATATGGTGTGTCAATTTTATCAATAAAAACGGGGAGCAAAACATGGAGAAATGAAGAGGTATGTTTGTTATTTGATTTGTATATTGTTTTAATATTGCTTAATGATGATGATATAGCTTAAATTCTGGTTTTAGGTAGACTAGAGAATAAATATTATGGTAACAATGTTATTGGAGACACGCAGAGGAAAGAACATAGCAATGAATGCATAATGCCCGGTTAAGGCAAAAATTACCCCCGAGCACAAAATTAATAAGAAAAATGTTAATGACACTGTGGTTAAAAATGAAGAAATTCAACTGAATAGTTGTGGAAGTAGGTATATTATGTTGTAATTACCCAACATAAGCAGATTAGTCCTAAATTATGCACATACCACGATGTACGAGGATCATACATCGTGGCACATACGTAGATACAGCTTTTTGTGCTTCTATCTTTAGTTGCTAGTACAGTAAAGAAATACTTATTGTGTATATACCTATAGTTAAGATATGGGGAGGGGGCGTGGGGGTGTCGCACACCCCAATGTTGAAATCGATTATCAAAACAAGAAATCATGCGTTTGTAAAAACGATCGTTGATATCTACATGTGAGAACCATGATTAAGAACTAATTTAAATAATCTAGTGCAAGTTCGACAGCAGAGTTTCATTCGATATCAAGTGCTTGACCGTCAATGACTAGTTTTTGCGGGTATTTGTATGATCTAATGAAGTATTTAAGTAATTAAGTCCGTAGTAGTACACTTTGTCGCATCCATTTTGATGCGGAAAGTTGTACTTTTCTGCACTAGTGACATTATCTTTGTCAACTAATAATAGAACTAAGTACGCTTGTAAAATTTTTGCAGGTAGGTACATATTAATGGAAAACTTATTTTAGATGAATGTAAGCAAGGTATTGCTTTTCTTTGCCGACTTCCTGGAAATAGCGAAGAATCATGGACAACATCAGTAGATTGTTATATTGGAAGAAGTCAACACAAGTGCAAAAAAAATATATGAAAGTCTACCTTACAGGATAGTTGACAAAGACATACCGACATACCTCAATAATTATTATACGTTGGAGTAGTATGAAGGAAGATTTTTGGCAAAAATCAAAACGTATTACAAGGAGGGATTGTCTGACATGTTAAAAAACGAAAAATGCCCTGTATCTCCGAAACGAATCGAGATTTTGAGATTCAACTGCTTTCCATTGCCCTCAAAAATCGAGCACAGTACACCTACCTACTCTTTGTCCATCTCTTCGCAGAATAGAAGAAACCCCCCAAAAAAAATCCAGTTTGTTACACTCTGTGCATGCGACATGAAAACTGTATTATTTGATTTTGGAATATTTTCACTAAATTTAATAGATAACTTATTTGAGGTTTTGCCATAGAATGCAAAATAATGTTTTTTTTTCTTGCAAATTAAAGAAATCTTAATTTTTTGCTGGCTGCTGCATTATATTTTTTTATTTTTAACTTCTATTAACCACAATCACAAAATATGCTTATGAAAATTTATTTTCCAGAATGAATATAGGTATAATATGTATAGTGAAAAAATTCTAAAGAATTATGTCATTTTTTATGAGGATGCTTCGGCAATCACAATATAATTTACCTAAATGGGTCTAAAATAGTTCAAGCTATGACAATAAAGTTTTTCGACTGAAAACTTGGCTTTATTGCGTTTTACATGTTATATTTCTAACATCGCCAAGAACTGGCACCTTCTCCAATATTCTAGCGTTACATTTTTGAACCGATGCAGGTCTAACTACTTCTTGTAAGTAAGGACTCATGAAATTAAAGTAATAAATTTTTTATATTCGGACCAGGTAAGTGCTTGACGTCTATAGGATTAACTTTTCTCAGTTTAGTTTATAACCAATCAATGCTGTTGATTAACACTAGCACAGAATAAACAAGTGAAGCTATTTATTCTGCGACACTAGGTATTGAGGCTAAAATATCATCAGTTTCTTCAAACAACTAGCAGTCGGTGGAATATACTTGATAACAAGTAAAAAATCGTTTGGCAGAGCCACTAATCTAAAATCGTCAGCTAAAATGTTACACCTGGTTGGTTCTTTATTGTCTTTAATATATCAGCAAGTCTAGATATTTAATTTATGCAAGTTCAGTTAGGTACTTACGAATTGTGTCGTTTTATAGATAAAATCGACTTGTTTCCAATAAAAAAAAGTTTTGTAAACCAACCAGCATAACGTCCGAATCATCAATACCAATACCTAGTGTTCCCGGCATTTTCCTCAGCAAAATAGAATGGTTCATTTCCGTCATGGATTATTAGAATGAATGGTGAAAATAGTTCAAATCATAAAAAATAAAAGCTTGTAAAACACGCGGGGCCGCGGGATCCGAGATCCGATATTCCGATTTGTGACGCCACAAAATAGGTTATGTTTATGTTTTCGCAGGCTGACAGCTTGGCATTGAGGGGCGGCGTTGCCAAACCTGGTGTCATGGCGGTAAATTTAGGGAAAAATAAAATCCAACAGGTAGTTACGTATATTGAACTTTAAAAATTAATTGCGGCAAAACGGGGGCGAAAAAAAAAATTAAAAAAAATACAGCAAGTATATCTCACCCAATACTATCCCATGAGCAAATAAAAAAAAGTGGTGTATTAGTCCATTGTCCGTGCGAGACAAAAAGAAACTCCAAACGTTGCTACATAGCGATTTAGTTAGATAGGCCTGTTCTCACAAGCACAAGCAGGTCTGAACTAAGTCGGAGCCAACCAGCAGGAATCAAAACAATCAGAACAGTCAATACGTCAATCAGATTCGCGACTGGTTTCTGATTTCGGTGAAAACAAACTCATATCAACACAGTCGATGAGTATATAGATTAGGGGCTATCACACAGTACCTTTCGTCGTCACATCTGCATATTCGCCTGTCGTTTTGATCCATCTGACTCGCACTATGAAATTTTACTTTACATAACAACACCATTTTTTGCACTAGTGGTCGGTAGAATCACTTTTATAACAACTATTATACGCGCCACGCGGTCGGGTCACACGTCACACAAACTGATAAGCTCCGTCGCGCAACCCGTTCGACAAACAACTGATGCCATGGCTTCGATTGTCTAAGATTTTACACCCGTAACTGATGAAATGCCTTCCCCCTCTCATCTACCTAACACGAACTTGTGTTAATACGTTCAATTTGACACAGCTTAGTGTTAAAGGTCACCAAATGGTGTTAAGGAACACCGTGTGGTGTAAACTAACAGGAAGCCGTGTTAGAAATATAAAATAATTACACCCCTAAGTGTTAAAATTAACGAATTTGTTTGTAGTGTGAATTTTACCAGATAAGGTTTGGTTAAGATATTTGGAATCCACAAATTTTCGTGTCAAATTTACACCAAATTTCTTTCACCACTTAATTACACGAAGAAGGTTTTTTTTTACTGTGTGAACATTACTTTTGCGGCTAATTTTGACTACTTGTCTGGAATACATTATACACCCATTTTATCCCACCGCCTCCGTTACTTCTATGGATTAGAGAGATGCGTTTATGGTGTATAGATTTTTTTTATTATTCAAAGAAGAAGAATGGCTATTTGCTTTTATACGGCGACATGGCTATAATTTTTACTCTAATCCCCAATAAGTATGTATCACTCTTAATACGTTGACTTCGGCTATTATGCGAGAATGGGAATACTCTCTTGAAAATGTTTGTAATGAGACATGCCTGCGATAAATCATTGTTTTATTATGTGCGAGAATACGGACACCAAACGTAAACATTTCCTTATGATGTTTGCATAATTTATCGACCATCCCCGGGATTATGAGATTAATTCACTAGTAATTCCCGCGTTTTGTAATAAATCACTGGGCGACGCCGCCATCCAGTAAGTGTTCTCCGTGTTTTGCTTTGGCCTTATCCTTCTTATTTTGGCCGGTCTCCAGATAATTTCGAGGGTGTCTGGTTTTTCCAGTTGTTTAAACTGCCGGGTAATATAACGGGAACGGATGTTATTTTTAAACCCGGAGTCGCTGCTACGCCGCCAGGTGGTGGAAAACGAGACATTTCCAGCCGGTTAAATATGAAGGGGACGACAAATAATCGACGACAGGAACGTGGCGTCTGTCCCATCCGGACAAATCATACTACGGCGTTTACACGACGTAATGTAATTGACAAAAACATGTCTACTGCCGCTGATTGTTTATGGTACCTCATGCCTCATATACTCAAGTAATAATCATATTTTTTGAGAGATGGAAATTCATTCTGTCTTTCAAGATAAATAAATATTTTCTTGGAAACGGTAGTACCAAACCAAAATGCTCAGTTGTGTGGAACGAGGCATTAGCTAATGACTTAGATAAGGTGGCTCGAGGAATTTTGCTTGATACAAAATTCCACTAGTTATAGTTTTAATAAATCCTGTCAATTATAGTACTTTATGCCCACTAATGACACCGTATGCGAGATCTCGTGTGAGATAAGTAGTGACTTTCCTACGGCTATTATAATCTAAATTTACACTGTAATTGTATTTTTTATTAATAAATAATGGGCTTTTTATTAATTTTGTTTTTCAACTATTGAATTTGCATTAGAAGCACATGAAAATAATTACCTATTATAAATGTAATTTTTAACAGCGAATTTTCAATAGAAATTATATTTTCTAAACTACATACGGCATTCCTACATCGTCAGTAATAAAAGATTAAAAGAAAAAACATCAAGTAAGTTACACGAATAAACTTTTGGAATAGCTTGCAAGATTCAATAAAATGACAATTTTGACCTTGAACCAAAGATAATCTATCCACTAATATGTCCAGACCCATTGTTGAAAACAATATGAAATACATCAGACTTCTTAAGTCCAATGATATGGGAGCCCAGTGCATTTACTTTTAGGCATATTTTGTGAGAAATTTATCCTACAAGTATTATAGGTATCTTTTCAAACAAAATTTTACCTTTTTTAGCAATTATTGTCGATAAGCCGATAGCTAACATTCAAAATATTGTTATTGTCGAAAAACCTTTAGGAATAGCCCTATATGTTTGAAACAAAAGCTGCTTTCAGGAAACCATCAAACAAAATATTCTTAAAATGACCCATCGAACAACCCCTTGAATTTTTGCTTTATATTTACTAAACACCGTGTGTACAATTAAAAATAAAAACTTGGAAAAGAAGCACACCTACCATGGTGTAGCAGGTGCTATTTGGGCTAGTCAATATAATATAGTAGGAGGTAGGATTATTATAGGAAGTCAGTTTTTAAAGATTTATTTATTAAACAAATTTTAAAAATATACATGCAGTTATTATACAGGGCATCCCAACGAAAACTTGACCCCCTCCCTTCAAAAATACGTTTACACTTTCAATAGCAGGCTGAAATGATTTCGTAGTTGCAAGCAAAAAACGGGGAACTTTTTGTTACATATTTTAAAAAGATAGGTATAAGGTTTGAATTCGTATGAACTTTTTTGTTTTGTTTCAGCTTTTTCATTTGTGACTTTTTTGTAAACTGATCGACACGTCAATAAAAACTAGGTAATTTGATGTAGTAGATAAAAACTTAATAGCGGCGGGAATTTGTGTAGAAATTACTACGCGTACAGTGGATTGTCAACTTTCCGTTTTTAGCCAATAATTCTGTCAAATCGCAACAGAATTCTAAAAACGATACATCACTGTATTCGCAATAAAAAGGGCTTTAAAATGATGCGCCACAAGGGGGGTAGTTCCATTTGAAATTTTAAAGTTGGGGTTGCTAGGGATTAGGGGGATGAACATATCGGGTTGGCTTGACTGTCAAGAAAGCTCCCCCCAAAAACAAAAATCGACGGGTCTCGGCGAATTTTCAAATATTGTTCGGTTTTCGATTTTTTTTGGGAGTGGATCAATTTTTCGTTGGGATACCATGTATACATATTATTAACATTTCTATTTAAACTTTGATATTTTATTTGATTCACTGATTAGATAATTGCTTAGATAATTACTTGCCTTTAGGTATAGCGTTGAGGGAAGGAATATATTCTCCACTCAATGGGTATAGTCAGCACATCCGAACAAGTCCTAGCGATGTCACACAACGGATATTTAATATATTTTTTTATTTAAATTTGATTAGAAGTATGATTTTCTTCCGGGCCTATAGACAGATCACGACGCCCAGAAATCCAAAAAAGAGACTGACTGAGAGAGGAGAAAGTCCAAATATAAGTATTCCGTTATTTTGACCTTGATCATAAAAAACAGTGTAGGTGACACACGAGCTGTATTAAAAAGACACGACCGGTGTTAAAAATAGCATCCATGATTAGCACTAAAATTGCACTTTAAATAATATGTGTTTTAGAAACACACCCCCTCTATTTTCAACATCCGCTCATGTATTTTTTACATCACAAAGCATTTTCTGTTGAATTGAAAAATTAGGTTTACAGAAAAGTATTAAGCTTATATTACGCTTGTCGAGAGATTGTCAGAAAATTTTTGTCGAGCCATAGCGAAGTTATTTTGGCTCGGGGCTCAGGGGTTCGGCATCGTTAGACCCTCCCCCGAGTCTTCAGGTGAGGTTATGCTGCTTCACGCGCCCCCAAAAAATCATTAAATAAAAAAAAACTCGCCATATCACCTGTATCACCCGGGAAGATCATTATGACTACGCATGGTTGATGGTTGATTTTCTGTCTTTGTTTTTAGAGTAGTATAGATATATTTAATCTTGGAGACAAAAGCGGGCACCACCTTTTTCGGTTCTGAAGAATCCTATTTGGCAAAATGCCTTGCAAAGCCTACAAGAACGAATTCCTTCTTTCAATATTCCCACATTCTACCATCTAAAAATCCTGTCGGCGGCAAACCATCGCGGGGCCATCGCTGGCCGGCCGAAAAGCCGCGCCGGCCGCCGCACTTGATCCCCTCAATTATCAGGCAAATCTCCGTCCATTGTTCGCCGGGATTAGCCCCGACAACCGCCGACGGTTAATCATCAATCAGGTTTTGTTTGCCGGCGAAGGCCCGGGTTAAGTCCTCTCCGAGATTCGGGAAACGCGCGCGCAGAGTGGGTTTTAGACTGAGCGGTTAGTCGCGGCGTGGAATCTTCCTATATGTATTTACTGATCCACCTATTGTAAAGGCGCAAAATTACTAGATACCTACTCACTATGTAGAACGAATCCGTGATTGTGCTAGTAATGCGCTCTTTTGTTACATTCTATAGATCGTCTTTGAAGTTATTGTTGAAATCTGCAATGATCGTCCGCATAATTTTGTTTTGGGATCTCTTGATCTAATTGTTGACATAGTCTTGAATGACCTAGAGTTCGTCAGGTTGGTTTTCGTACCAATATGTATGCATATACATTATATGGTATTATTGGAAGCTTCAATTTTGTCACTGAAACCAAGTTCCATGATTTAAAAATGTATTATGCTTCAACTTTTTGTCAAGTAGGTACCTATTCCAGTACAGTATTTCTAAAGTCACTTGAAACAGCATAAAAAACTCTAGTTGGCGTCACAAAAAGAATATAGGACATAAGCGTCACGCAGTTTTCAAAAACATACGTTACATATTCTACAAGCAACATAATATTGCACTTTTAAGGTTTTCTTAAGGTTGTCTTCAAACACAACGAAAAGGTTAATGCACCATATAATATTGTCAAAAGGTCTCTAAAAAGCCATAATATCGCAAGTATATCCTAAGATCTATGAAATTATGGCACGCCTATCCAATCCACCGCATTTCGCTGCACAAGTGGCCAGCCGTCGAACAGTGTATCCCATGCAAGTACTGGTGATATTATATTAGGCGAGCATGCTGTCACATGTTTTTACTACAATATCTATCTTATCTACCTCCATCTCTTTTTACTACTTATACCAGGTTTAATATGGTTAAAAAAAGTGTTTTGTCTCGTATTTT
Organism: Pseudeuparius sepicola; assembly: GCA_963920635.1. Lineage (NCBI taxonomy): Eukaryota > Metazoa > Arthropoda > Insecta > Coleoptera > Anthribidae > Pseudeuparius > Pseudeuparius sepicola. The sequence goes on along the minus strand of OY987300.1, from coordinate 9,409,081 downwards.
ATTGCCGAGGCGCCTGTTCTCGAGCTATCCTGGTAAAATATAAATGAACTCACTTGGAACACACTGATATACGGGGCGCGATCTGTTTCACGCTCTGCTACTGGAAAAAAAATACACCCGTATAAAATTCAAAGATTTTTATGCGGTCGACGTCGACCTAGTCAAGCAGGCAGCCGATAAGAAAGCGAGCGTAGCGATTTGATCGGTCGGCGTTTCGAAGATCCACGGAGCAGGTGTCGACGTGGGCCACTTAGGCCAGCATAACCAGTGCCGTGCGCGGAAATAAGGATTGCGCTTTATTTTACGGACTTTGGTTTTGTGTATAGATTTTTGTGTGGTGTTGTTTTGTGTGAAACAGTATTTATTGGTTTGCTTTGGTTTGAATTATTTCAAAGTTTATTTTATTCCCTTTTAGAGCATTTAAATAAAATTTGTATAATATTATTAAGGGCCGCGCGCCGCCTAAGATTCGGTCTTGTTTTACAAAGCAAACGCCGCCCAAGAGTATTTTATGCTGTTCCAAGTGACTTCATTTATACCATACCTATAAATATATCTCTGAGATCACTGTATATATGCCATATTCAATTTCGAGAGTTAACTATTACAGAGTTAGCTCTTGAGTTAATTCTTGAAAGGTTAGTCGCGGAATAGAATCTTCTACACCGATCTGGTAGTTCTAAAGATGTCGTCTGCGAACAATTATATTCAGTAATTTGAGATGGCATGGATAAGAACACTCTGTATATTTTGTATCGGACCTTTGCACACCAACCCCTTGAGTGGTCCTATTGTCCATTCAACTGTTTTGAGAGGATTCCATAGCACACTGGACTCGGCAGATGCCTTTAAAATCCCTATTTTGCTCAACTTTGACACACTGCAGAACGTATTTTTTGTTCAAATTTGGTATATGGGGGTTTTGGGGTGTTCTGATCAACGCTGTGGGGTCAGATTTTAAATAAAAAAATCGCTAAATGTTTTTCGTGAAAATCGGGGGTATAAAAAAATTGCAGCCGGCCCTGGATTTGCATTTTGAAAATGGCAGGAAGGTCGAAAGAAGTGGTTTTTGAAGGCCTTTCAAACAAAAAAAAGTATAGGCGATTATCTCCCAAAATGAAGATTTTACGGATTTGTACAGTTTTAAAGTTGGACACCCTGTATAATGAGAAATCAAGTAATTAGGAAAGGGATAGATATAAATGCGACGTTGCTACTACTTGACAGCAATAAAACCATCAAGCAGGGTAGGAAGAGGCACAAGCGAATAGCAAATGATATGTGATTATAATAAAATACTATAATCAGGGAATCAAGTAGTGGGAGGTGGTGGGGTGAAGCACGGGCAAATTGGACAGTAGAGGCGGCGCCACGGATGCCCCACCTAATCGATTAGTAGGGAGAATTTATTTGCGGTTAGTGGCCGTCCACCGCGATGGGTTGAATCGCTTCGATTGCGTTAGGAAGTAGTGGACGACACCTTTAGCACTGCCAGATCAGTATGTATTTACTGATCCACTATAGTAGAACAACTTACGATTCCAAAGAGTTGCCGCAGTAATTTCGTCGAATGCGACAGACGAGAGTCGGCCAATAAAACCCGTAAAATCGGAGCTTTATAATTTGGTAAAGCCAAACTGCCGTTCGTCACGGCTACCTTACTAATGGTATTAGACTTTTTTCCGCTGCCGAACTTTAAAATCGAGCATTCACATCGTTTGGCGTGACGGCACCTTATTATGCGCCGTGGCGTGGTCCCATATTCCATTTCCTTTTTTAATTACCCCGTCATTATTGGCTATTATCGATATACAAATTAGCCGTATATCAAATAATTGCCGCGGACGGCCATTTTGCATGGGGAATTACGGAATGCGCGTCACGTAGGTGCCAATTTCGGCGGGTCCGGCGACCGTCGGAAAACAAACACCGAGCGGTGCACGCGACCCGTTTTTAATATTTGTTCCGAATGCCGTTGTCATGCGAGGCTTATTCCGGGCCTCATGACATGTTTAAAATTATACAAAATTATAGAGCATGAAAAGCGCATTATTATATATGCATATAACATAAGAGGAACAATACATCCCAATCAATTATGAATGAGACCAAGACCAAACAATACAGAGATAATACGGAGGGTGACCCACCCAAGATTAGCACTATTTGTCTTTTTTATAATTTTGGAAATTGTGTAGAAATATGTTAAAAGGTGCAAGTATCAGACTGTGGTGATGTGTAGACTTCAAAAACGTAAACAATAATAGTGCATTTTCTTATCTTGTAAAGCCAGCAGGCAGATCCAGAATCCAAAAACAAACACGCATACCCCTGCGGCCTGCGATTCGTTTTAATATTATTTATTTCGAACGGTTGTCATGCCGAGGCCCAATGATATATTGTAAATAATAAGATGTGGAGAAGCGTATTATTATTCCGTCGCTGATTATTGCCAGTCATTATTTACTGTCATGCCTTGCGGTGTCTCGAGATGATTTTCAGAGTAAACAAGAAACCCCATTCACTCCGTTGTACCTACATATATTTTAACGAGAATCATAGCTAGGGAAATATTCTTGGATATTTCACTCATTGTTCTGTACACAATCTTGGGGTTTCCTATTATCATACTCACTTTCGATGGACATGTTAAAATGTATATAGATTCCTATTCATCCTTACTAGAGATTTGACCTAGTGGTCGACTTAAAGTCTGCATCTCACTCTAACTTTCTTCCATGAATAAACTAATTTGACATTGTAACTTTATTAGTATTGTACGAAGGCCTGGAAGGGACATTCGCCTTTTCTAAATCCGCTTCTAAAATTTCGACTTATAAGTCAAAATATTGACCGTCAGAGTCAGAATTAAAGCTTGTATACGAAATAAATCCATATATAGTTGTAGATGAAACATTGGATATATACGGTCGATACATTGCTAATTTATTAATTGGCGTTTTGTCTGTAGATGTTGCAAGCGTACCATTTTTAGTTTCCGGAATAGACTTAGACAAAAAAAGTTATGTCAGAATTAGCAAACTTATTCAAGACGGTTCAGGAAATATATTTTAATATAAGAGATCACCCGTCCATGAACCGACTGCGCGAGGCGTTGCTTAACTTTGCCGATCGCTCTATCTAGGTCAAGGATGACGAGGCACGGCGTTTCCCAACAGAAACTCCACACTGCTGCCTATTGTAAAGCCGCCATTAAAAATATATTGATATTCAAATCCTACTACAAAATTTATACTGAAAGATTGCGCTGCTATAGGTAAGAATTTCGCAATGTGTACGAAAAGTTAAATGGGCCTTTATTGGTCGGGTTTTGAATATTTAGTCTATTTTGAGGGGCGATGGCTCCGCGTCTGACATTTGATGTTTACATCTCGTCAAGGCCTACTTATTGAAAAAATCGTACAATAATGGGCTACTTCACTGCCGATTTCAAGAAAAATACATTTCTGAATGACTTTTTATGAAAAGTTTGTCATTATTGGTAACAACGATCTACATTTAGGTTTCTGATCCGTCGCGTCAAACAGAAAACAAAAGTAAATACAAGCCACATAAATTAACTCATTGATTGTTTAATCATAGCTCGTAAAATTTTAAAATACTTATTGTAAATACAACAGTACTTTTGGACATAGCATAGAAGAATCTACTACAAATTCTTCTATGGGCATAGGCACATAATTCACCAGCTAAATAGATCGGAGGCAGGAAGGGCCCAGAGGTGGCAGTCAGGGCCAGGGGGACAGCCCCTCCATGCCCCCCCTCGGTACGCCCATGGTTTTTAATTTTGTGCAATATCTCAAACAGCCCAAACGGCATTGCCAAGACAAAAAAAGTAATGTCCTCATTCAGAGACTTGAGGCACGCAAGCTCCACGTCCGAGTGACCTCTTAACTCCACCTTCGGCTCCCATCGAATGCCCGGCGGCCGTCTCCCCCGCGGCCCCCCTCCCTTTGAAACCGCGCGCCGATTTGCTCGTTTTTCGGCTTTCGTGCAGGTGCCCACTATGCGGGCTCTGCGGCGCATCAAATTTATTGCGCCGCAAACGTAAATTCACTTCTTTCGCGCCGATAAATATCCCGCCCGGTGTGGGAGTAGCACTTCGGGCGAGGCGCGAGCTGAACCGTGCAAGAAAGATGCATCTCCGGACTACGGGGGAGCGAGGAGAACTGAACTGACCGAGAATGTCAGGGAGGGGGGGGGGCATGGCCACGCCTGAGAGGATTTTAAGGGAGTTAGTAGTTTTTTTTAAGTGAAAACTCATATGATGTTCCCCTTGTACAATGTACACATTGCGATTGTGTCATCATTATGAAAATTTGTTACTAATATGTCTTGAAAGATCTAAGTTCAAGATAATAATAATAATTCCTTTTTTGTAAATGGCAGGGGAGTTAGTTTTTGGTAAGCTTTTCTTGTTGCCATTGCCACGGTTCAATAAAAAGACATCAGGGAATGGTGGTGTACTCGATAGGGCTCAAATTTTTGCCCCAAAAGCAGTGATTACTTAAATTTCAGCTTTGTTGTCAACGCTTTGCTATAATAAAATATTACTTTTCAAGTTTCTGAGCAGTCAGGGTCATCAGGGAATGGTGGTGTACTCGATAGGGCTCAAATTTTTGCCCCAAAAGCAGTGATTACTTAAATTTCAGCTTTGTTGTCAACGTTTTGCTATAATAAAATATTACTTTTCAAGTTTCTGAGCAGTCTGGGCTCTACGACATGAAAGTACTCTATGTTCTATATTCTTAAGTCATACAAATTACCTAACTTCATCCTAATGATAGGGATCCATTGGACCAGTCGTTCCTACAATATTTCCATACAATGGACATATTATTATAGGTAGGTACAGTGCGTCCTTCGAAAGATCATGTGGGAAATTTTATTTATTAATGATTCACATATTTTAAAATTTAACTTTGGTCTTAACTCCTGGTCACGTGATGTTCGGTATCTGTCAAAAATAAATTTTACCTGGAAAAGTCTTTTTCGAATTTTACATAAGTGTACCAAATAGTAACTACCTATATGTATTTATGAAATAGAATTGTTTGTTATGAAGAATAACAAAAATCCTAACCTCAATTACTTATTGATAAACAGCAATAGCAATTATCTGTTTAAGTCCCCAAGGCCATAGGGGTGTGCTTTTAAGATGCTAAAAATTAAAATAAAAACTAAAATCGTGCAATACAATACTTTATCACATTATGTGATACATTGAAAACATCATTGGGACTACTTGTTCCTTCACATATAAATAATGCCACAGCCATAAACTCAAAGCCGTAAGTGACGGCAAATCTAACATCTTATTACGCGACATTGCCAGTTACAGTGTGAAAAACAATAAATTCGATGCTAGGTTGGCCTTAGACTACCTGAATAATAGTGGAAAATCGCCCACGAACATTGGAGGCTTTTTTCGCAAAAGTCTTTGGACAATCTCGAATAGAGCCGTTCCAAAAATCGAAGGAGGTGGTAAATCTCTTCATTGGGTGTCGTACTTTCCTGCGGTATACCAAAAAGAACCTCGAAAATCAAGGAAACCGACCACTTTTTGATATTGTGTGTTTTCTTTCTTATTTCTCGATTTTTCGGGGGCCCTGGAAGCATCAGAACCTCACTTAGACTCCGGGGAAGCTTTAAGATTAAATCGAATCAAAGTTTTGGTTCGCGGTTAAGATAAAAAAAATAAACCAATATAAAAAACCACTACGAGATTCTTCTACCTATAATACTATCATATATACTTGGTGTGAGGGAATGTAGGGGAAGTTGTTGATTTGAGAAGCCGTAGAACTGGCGCAACGTTGCCGCACTTACCCGAAATTCTTCATTTCTTGCTCATTTCTTATTCCTAGTGGAAACATTTATGAGGCCGCGCCTGTACATACATACCTATGTTACTAAAATTCTACTTAAAAAAATAAACGTTATTTCATTTGACCCAAAATTAAATCTTCGCCATTAAAAATTGCGCCTCAGTCGCAATTATTAAAATTTTCAATTTCCAACAATTTAAATGAATGAATGAACAAAGAAATATTACGTAAATCAACTAGTATTTTTTGCTATTTAATTTTGAAAAACACAGAATGCAAATTATATTTTGGCAGATGTCATTCAAATCTACAAGTTAAAAAATCCTATTTAAACAAGCTACTTAAACACAAAAGTTTTTCCAGAAATATCTGGGAGATCTAGCCCCCCAGCTCCCCCGATGCTGCATTGTATTTAGGTACATTATATTTTACAATAAGTATTAAAAATGCCAAAAATCTAAATATTTTACTGGAGCGTTCTTTGGTACACTTAGGTACCTAGAAATATTGAGAAATTAAATTAAACTTTGTTGAAATTGTGACAAATAAGGACGATTAATGCAAAAGAAAAAAACTAAATAATTCCAAAACTTGCTGGAACTGTTCAAAACTAACTTAAAATTAGACGATTGAAAATATCCGTATGAACGATCATTTAAACAAAAACTAAAATTGAATGGAAAATTCGATGCGACTGAAGCCAGAAAACTAAAATATAGCTACCGACATAATTTTTCCATTTAAATCTCTCATAAGCTGGAGACCGCGATTTGTAACTGTCTCGGCTAATAGACATACCTAATAAGGTACCGACACCTCTCGCCCAGGTAAACAACTTTCATTGCACCATAAATACACCGGGAAAGGCAATCGACTCCCTCAAAACTAATAATATCACGTCTTCATCCCAAGACAATATCGCATTATTTAATACACGGGCAATTTATTTCCCTCCGCTTTCGTTGCGTGGGTGGGCGCTTAATAAATTTTTACAACCCGCTAATGAATATGTTAAATAAACAGTCGCGGTCGTTGGATTCTATTTATAGGAAAGTGTAAAGTATTTTTTATGTCCCGTTCAGGTGGTAGCGGTTCCGAACAATTAAATATTCAAATTTGAAACGCGATACGGCGAACAAACAACAAAAACTTGTGCAGCATCTTCATTAAAATGTTGTTACCCGGCAAAAAATAGCGTTCCCTGGTTTATGTTTACTTTGAAACCATCTCGACACTTCAGAGTAAATAATGATCGGCGTGGGATAATATCGTAATTATTTCTTTACTTGCAATTTCATGTCTCCTTTTTCTTTTTGCTGTACAAGTTTGATCCTTCACTGGCAGATTCATAAAAACCTTCCTTCTATTGCCCCATTTTTGATTCATGGACTTCATGATATACGGCACGCTGAAACATCAAAATAGAAGAGCTATGGGTAGATAACAGCCGGGTAAATTCCTGTACCGTCATTTTCGACTAAAAACAAAAACCCACATAAAGATAATAGGGCCCCAAATTGCCTCGGTCGTAAATAAATTGGTTAAGCCGCCGAAACATTAGGAAACCATTTAAAAAGTATATAATGGCTTCATCGAATTATCTAAACTTTCTCGACTAACAGGAATGGCCTCCAGTAATTACTGGGGTCGATACCTGGCGATAAAGGATATTGTTTATTTTTTTATATACCTACCTCGGCAGCTTATCAGTATGGTTTTTTGTAAAATTTAGAAGAATATCAGAAAACTCTGCATTAAAACTAAAAAAGAAACATATAATATGTACAAAAGAATATTAATAAAAAATATTGTTGAAATTCTGAACAGGAGCTACATAAAATTGTAGTAGGCCCTTGACAGTGAGATACAAATCAGTACTGGTAAGTAGCTTGTAGCTTGTAGTAACAAAATCTTTACCAAAACCGTGATGTAAATCAGTCAATTCTAAAAAAAAAAAACTTTTAAACAATATTTTAGAATTAGTATTTAAAATTAAAAAAAAATCATTTTAAATTTGCTTAAAACCCCTCAAAAACGCCGCCTATGGACGCCCGCGAGACGTGTCTTAAAATTTCGCCTATGTCAATGGGAGTTACAGGTATTCTAGTGAAATAGCGCGGCGTTGCCACGTCTATCGATTTATGCGGGGATTCACCACGAAATTACGATTTCCTTTTAAAAACGATTACTTTCTAAGGAACATAAGGAACAAAAGCCTCGGAGTGTTGTGTACGAGGGAGCGGCACGATTAGTGAACATCCAAGCGAGGGAATCAACTGCACCAAAGTTGTTGATGCATGGTGGGTGAGTGCATACAGAGATTTGTTTGAGTAAAAAGGTATTTTCATCCTTCCGAAAACAACGGCAACACCGCGGAAATAACTTCAAGCTGACAGTACGTTCCGAAGCCATATTGGATGACTTAATTAGAGGCGGAGATTTACAGGGAAAATAGGGGTTTTTACTTTTTTTTTAAAGATCGTAAAAAAATCTAAAAATATTTTTCTATGTTTTCTTAAGCACGTGGTAAATTTTTTTGTACTAAGTGACAGTAAACCCTGTATATGGTTAAAGCAAACGAAAATATTAATATTTTGAGAATTTTAATAAATTTTCACTTGCAATATTTTGCAATGTTAACATATCATATTTCCTTTGTTTAAACAAAGGTTTTTATTATTGCGTCGATGATTTTTCTTTATCACGAGATCTACAAATTCAAATTTAAACGAAACATTTCGCAATCGGTAAAATACAGGGTGTTACAAAAAAGTAGATTAGTCAATCGACAACAGGTTCTTTGCGCTAAAATATTGTGACGCTTATTATGACATTTTTTTATTTACACACCTCTAACTCAAAGCACAGAGTTTTAAACAAGAATTTGATCAATACCTCGTGTGTTTTTAAGATAATCAGTTGAAATTGACACAGATATTTGTAAACACACTTTTTTGTGAAATTTAAGTCAATAAAAAAATGCAAAGAACAAACAGAACAAAATGGGTGTGTTGTACCCCTTAATCTTACAACTTTTTCTGCATAAGCCTATTGTGATAACCGAGGTGACTGTGATTCCGAAAACCCTCAAATCTATTAATTTCTTTTAGGATAGGCAAATTATGAGATTGTGTTTATAGAAAACTCATACCAAATTATTTGAGGTAAACAATGTTAAAGACAAACTTTTTTTTTTAAGAACTGTGTTTATTAACAAAAAAATCCAATGAATAGTCAAATTAGTTGCAATATCTCGTAAACCAAATCCTAAATAGAAATTTTGGGAGAGTAACAAAAAAAATTAATTCTGTTTGTAAATTGAATCGATTTATTTGAACCAGAGGCGTATACGCAGAAAAAAGTTAGGAGGAATAAATGGTAGATCCACCCATTTTGTTTCTTAAAAAATATCGTAAAAAGTTATTAATAAAATTCCTTTTTTTTTTTCGATTATTCGATTTTAACACTATAGTATACAATGTATTTTGGATTAGAGGCGTCTACATGAAAAATGACATAAGATAAGTAATATTATTTTGGTTTCCCAAGTTGGGTTCATATCTGAAACGCGCTGCTTAATTCTTGTTTTTCTGAAAAGGGCGCTAATATCGCCAAAATATTTCCTACAAATTGTTTGTCTTATAGTGGTAAGCATATCTAATGTCCTTCCATAGAGATATAGTTTTTTTTTGTGGTGTTAGTAACTTTGAGCGAAGGTTGGCTTGAACAATAGACACCCTACATACATAGTGAGTGAGTGAGCCTATACAGGGTGATACATTTTTTATTCGGAAAACTTTGTCACTGCATTAAACACCTCAAAATATGAAAAAAAGTTCATGTAAAAACATGCTGAAAAATTTATCGTTTTCGGGACATAGGATGTTGAAATTTTAAGAAAAATTGTTTAGTTTTTAAAATTTTCGATTCGTCGGATAGACTTGAACCACATTTGATACACAACACTTCTAAGTATTATGTTTTCGAATGTCATAAGCATAAGCATTCGAAAACTATACTGGAGGTGTACCAAATTTGGCTAAAATCTATTCGACGCAATAAACGATTTTTTTCTTGAAATTCTAACCTATTGTATCTCGAAAACGGTAAGTTTTTCAGCATATATTATACGAACTTTTTTCATATTTTGGGGTGCTTAATGCACTGACGAAATTTCCATAATAAAATCTTAATCACCCTGTACACTTTATTGCACCTATAATTTCGACACCAAGCGCTACTTGCATCTATACGGGTCAGGTACGCGATTTACCCTCGCCTCGCTGATCAATATTACTTTCCGTGTCCCGTGTGCGTTATTAGAAAAGTTCACCCCCCCGTTACTAACTAGCAACCGTAAATTAAGAGCCCCAACCCTCGCCCCCGACGGGGACGCAGCCAAAAATCGACGAAACAGCCCTAGACCCCACCTGGCCGCCGTTATTACGGCAGTAAGCCCCGGCCACCTGCAGTTTCCCCTCGCCTAGCAGCCTCTATAATACGCCGATTTTCCCAAAAGGAAAACGGCAACGCGTTATTTATATCGTCAGGTACATGCGCCTCCTTTTCTAATGGCTTAATTATTACGTTTTTCTTGTATATCTCGCCCACTATACAGGGTTAACTATCACTTAGTACAAAAAAAATTATGGTAGAATAAATTATTGACTTGCAAAAATAAATTTTCAAAACATTTATTGTCTTAAACCTAAATTTTTTTTTTTCAAATTGTATAAAACCCCCCAAAAAACGCCGCCATGGACACCCGCGTGACGTGTCTTAAAATTTCGCGTATGTCAATGGTAGTGACAGGTAGTGAAATAGCGCAGCGTTGCCACGTCCATCAATTTATCCGAGGATTCACCACAAAATTTCCATTTCCTGCTGGAAACGATTACTTTCTAAGGAACATGTAGAATGCCTATGAAACACCTACCTTACTGACATTTCCAGGATTGAATATTGCACCATTTTCTGTTTTCTTGTTTTTTTCAATTAGAAGTCACACAACACTACACAACATTCATCACATTTTCTAAATCTGTTGGGGACCTCCTGTTTCTCTGCCATTCCTTTTGTTTGAAGCGAGGTACTCAGCCTGACGACCACGGAGGAGGATCCTCTCCGCCAGGAAAACCCCGAAGGGTAACCAAAAAACACAACTGCACACAAATTCACTCGGTTAATTAAATTAAAAAATTTTTCCATTTTTTACTTCAGGATATTCTTTTCTACTTATTCTGGGCCAGGCCAAATAAGTGGGTCAATCTGCTGGCAGTATACCGTACATGGTACTGCATTTAATCCACAAATAAGAACTACCAAAAAAAACATTACTTTGACTTTGACCAAGCGAGGATGCTGACTTAGCCGTTTAAGTTTGCCTGGTCGATTCCACAAAGTACATAATCTTAAGGTACTTCGTTTTTCATCAATATCCTCACCCTCAGTTGGAAAATGTTGGTCGCACGCCTAAAAACATGTTTCACTATTTCACATACCTACTTTCAAAACTAAATTAATTTTAGCTTTTCTAACCTGTAATGTTGCGGTCCTAGTGCACTAGTAAAAAGCCTGGCGTTCAATTAATTACAAAACAGCTTTAAAACACACCAAAATACACAAATAAAGGAAAATATCGCCAAAAATTCGGAGGGACGCAGGGAAACGTCGAGTAAAATAAACATCGGCCGAAATACGATGATTCATACCCGCGCGTTATCTGGCCTTGTCTTGCAGGCAACCAGACCAGCGCAACAACTAGTGTGAAGTGATGCGACGTCGAACAAAACTATGCATCGATTCGATACACATCGACGTTCAGTCATTGTATTGCAAAGCGTTCAGTCCAATAATGCCGGCATTAAGAAATCACAGAATTCTTTTTGTTTAGTTTAGATAGATTTTCAATAAGTTTATGAAAATTATTTTTTTGAAGACGCAATCAACAAATCTAACATTGGCATCGATATCGATAATTATTACGCACCACTCCAACCTGATTTGTGCGTTTTGTGCCCAGTGAAATGTCAGTAACTTACGATAGCGAGGCATGAGGAATGAATTTGGTTCTACCGGTCCCAAAATTGTGGTTTCGCGAGAAGTGTATGTAGTTTCGTACTTACTTGGTGCTGCTATGTGAAAATGCAAAAACAAAAAACGCGTAGGGATCCAGGATTACCTACCTAGCCTCGGGACCGAGCTCGAGACGAGCCTCGGGACGAGCCTCGGGACACGGGATTCATATCCTGTTTTCTCTTTTCAAATTTCAAACTGAGGTAAGGTGAATCCAGGCGAACTTCGGGTAAATCTAGCAGCACTGTGGTTGTACAGAGTCAAATCGATTGTTATTTATGTATTTTTTTTTTGTTTGAGTAAAAAGGTATTTTCATCCTTCCTAAAACAACGGCAACACAGCGAAAAATCACTTCCAGCTGACAGTATAATTCCGAAGCCATATTAGATGACGTAATTATAGGCGGAGATTTACAGAGAAAAGGGTTTTTACCCTTTTTTAAAGATGGTAAAAAAATCTAAAAATATTTTTCTATGTTTTCTTAAGCCACCCTGTGCACGTGGTAAAATTTTTTGTACTAAGTAATTCCGATCTATCTTAGCAATAAACTTGATTTGCGATCAAATTTGCATAATTCCAATTTGCGTTTTGTTGGTCATACTATTAGCGTACCGGGTCACAAAACTGCCCAGTTTAAAAAATATTTCTCATATATGGCCTCTTATATATTATAATCAGGTTCCCGCCTCTCTCAAATCATCTTCATTTATATTGTTTAGGAAGCAGCTTAAGAAACTTATTCTAAATAACTCAATTGTCTAATATGAATGGAGCGTTATACTTGTATTTTTATATCCCTTTTGCCTGTGTCTCTGTCTCATTCTTTCACTGTACAGAGTGCTTATATTTTATTAGTTAACGTATAAATTTCAGTGTCTAGTAATGTTTGTACATATTTCTTGCTATAATTGTATTTTTCATGCCCTGGTTGGACCTAATAGCAGCCATGGCTGAACTCCCGCCAGGTAAAATAAAGGCTATTTATTATTATTATTAGTTAACCCTGTATAATTTGACCTGGGTGCTCCGCTGTGGCGATGAAGGAGAAACTTTCAAAATCCAAAATCACACTGCTAAAACTCTAAGATAATATGTAAGTTTTTACTTGTTTAGTTCAATTTTCAATATTTTGCCAAATAGGCGACTGGGCAAACAACTTAACCCCGTTTAAGCCTTTACTAAAACCCCCGAAACCTCCCGACTAAGTCCCACCTCCGCCCCCAGATTTTTCTCAGGGCGGCAGCCATAAAAACTAACCCCCCCACTCGCCGAGGGGGTTTCATTTACTAGAACAATGCCGCTTCTTTTGTATGTTTACCCCCCGACCAATCGAGGGCGGCTGCGGTCCGCGTAGCTGCCGCGCCATTGGCCGGCGGCGGCTCGAGTGGCTTCTTTTGAAATCTCGCGTACCCGCGCTTTACGACAAGGGCTGTAGGGAAACATCGCTGTAATTGACAGTGTTTTATGGCGTCTGCTCGCCTGCAAATTTTACCGTTCGGGGAGTTCGGGGTAAAATTAATTTTGTTTCGCTGAATGCGGTTCCACTGTGCAAATATTTTATTAGCCTTCGTTGGGGGAAATTAAGACAAGTGTATTTCTTCAAGATTTGTTGAGCGTCTGTTGTTCCGGACAAATCAGGAATTTTTATTACATCGCGTTACTCCCACAGCATCAGTAGAAGATATGCTATATACAGAGTGAGTTTTTTTCGATGCCCGCTATGGGGATCTCGGAAACTAGCAGAGCTAGAACAAAGGTTAAATGGGGAAAGAATTGCAGTGTTGAATGCTCAATCTAATGCCCCTTTTGGATCTTTAAAAAAGTTCATGGCTTACTAGATATTTTGAAAAGAGTGATTTTTTGCTATTTAGTCAGATCTCTCTATAGCTCCGTTATTTCTGATTATACAGAAAAATTGTAGAGACAAAAATTGTAGATAATTTTGGGCTTAATAAGATAATCTGATCCAATTTTTTTTGTTGTTTGTGATTTTTGAGATATCAAATCACTCTTTTCAAAATATCTAGTGAGCCATGAACTTTTAAAAAAATATATTATATAGGTCTGTGCCCTATATAACCTTTGTTCTAGCTCTGCTAGTTTCCGAGATCCCCATAGTGGGCATGGAAAAAAACTCGCCCTGTATAGTTACTAAAACATATGAGACTTCCTTCTATGAAATCCATACGAAGATCCATTAGGTTCCTTAAGTTCCTGTACCGAAGTGAAGTCGTAACGAACATTCACGTCTCTTTGATATACCAACAGAATGTACATGCACGATGTAAAAATATCCCTATATTTTTCCTCCGGTATATTTCCAGAAGATGTTATCAAACAAAACGTTATAGCTTCCTAAAGTTGTATATCTTAACTCTCCTCTAACAAAATAATCGTTCTAAAACGCTCGCTAAAGACTCCAAACTTATTTTGGATCCAGTCTCCAGACACACATGCACAGCAGCGAGGAATGTTAATGCACCTCCATAGGTTCTATTTTTACTTGGCGTTTTATATCGCCGACTAAACCGTATCGTTAAAACCCAATTAAGTCGGTTCTCATTGCCAAGGATTACGGCTACAAAACAAAGGCCCGGTTAATAAATTTTTTGCGTTAAGCGCGCAGATGCGTCTGGAAAAAATCGTTGAATAATTATGAGGCAGTAAAATGGAAATAGAAGTTGTAATATGGGTAATTGGGATATTCTAAGGAGGCGTAATATTTCGAATATGTTCAGGTGGTCAGGAACATCAACTGCACTGTTATCAATCTACTGGTAATTTTACTTATCGTCGCATGTCAAATATAAAATGTGTTTTTCTCATAAAGGAATAATATTTGTTTTAATGCCCATAGTTATTCCGCAATAAAAGAATAGTTATTTATGTGCCAAGGCACTGAAGTTCAACTTTGTATGACTTATAGTTCAACCACATGAGTCATAAAAAGAACTTCAGTGCCGAGGTAAATATTATATTTTTTTTGAAATCGGAAAAAAAAATGTTTTATTGGGCAAGAAAATAATCATACGGGATCACGCTACGAACAGAAAAACCAAACTACTGCTAGTTATGCAGCCTCCTTAACAAATCTATTGATATTTAAACCTACTAAAATATGTATACTGAATTTCTCAACGTGTATGAAAAGTTAAATGGGCCTTTTGTGGCCGGGTTTTGAATATTTGGTCATTTTTGACGGGCGATGGCTCCGCGTCTGACGTTTGATGTTTACATCTCTCCAAGGCCTACTTATTGAAAAAATCGTACAATAATGGGCTACTTCAGTGCCGATTTATGAGCTTTTAATGACGATTTTCTGAGCTTTTAATGCCGATTTCAAGAAATAGTTATTTATGTACCAAGGCACTGAAGTTAAACTTTTTATGACTCATGTGGAGTTTAGTTGCTGAGGCCTCTGGCCGAGGCAAATAAACCACATGAGTCATAAAAAGAACTTCAGTGCCGAGGTACAAATTATATATTTTTTGAAATCGGAAAAAAAAATGTTTTATTAGGCAAGAAAATAATATTAAGGGATCACCCGTCCATGAACCGTCTACGCGCGGCGTTGCTTGACTTTGACGATCGCTCTACCTAATACAAGTATGATGAGACACGGCACCTTCTGACAGAAAAACCAAACTGCTGCTTCTTGTGTAGCCTACACAACAAATCTATTGATATTCAAATTTACTAAAATATGTATACTGAAGGATTGCGCTTCTATAGGAAACAATTTCGCAATGTGTACGAAAAGTTAAATGAGCCTTTATCGGCCGGGTTTTGAATATTTGGTCACTTTTGACGGGCGATTTCTCCGCGTCTGACGTTTGATGTTTACATCTAGCCAAAGCCTACTTATTGAAAAAATCGTACAATAATGGGCTACATTATTGTACGATTTCTGTGCTTTTAATGACGATTTTGGGACATTTTAATGCCGATTTCAAGAAAAATATTTTATTAGGCAAAACTTAATCACAGGATGAACCGACTGCGCGCGGCATTGCTTGACTTTGACGATCACTCTACCTAGGTCAAGTATGACGAGGCACGGCGCTACCCAACAGAAACTCCAAAATGCCTGTGCAGCCTCCATGAAAAATAGATTGATATTCAAACCTACTAAAATATTTATACTGAAATAACGAAAAGACGAAGGGTAAAAAACTTACAGTCGCAGCTCCACAAACACAGCTCTTTAATTCAACTGTACATATGTTTCGACCCACCTAGGGGGTCATCTTCACCAGGAAAACATTATAACATCAAAAGCTTTCTAGACATAGTCCACTTTGTAGTATGTGGATGTGGAAAATTGAATTTTTAATTTTAAGTAAATTGAATAAAAAACTTGTCAAAATATTTTATCATATATAAAATGGAGGATCCCAGGAAAATGGATTCGGACGTAATATGTTTGAAGAGAAATTGAAAGATCGCGCTGCTAATATAGGCAACAATTTCGCAATATGTACGAAAAGTTAAATGGGCCTTTATTGGCCCGGTTTTTTAATATTTGGTCACTTTTGACGTTTGGTGTTTACATCTCGCCAAGGCTTACTTACTGGAAAAATCCTACAACAATGGGCTACTTCATTGCCGATTTCTGAGATGGTAATGACGATTTTGAGACACTTCACTGCCGATTGCAAGAAAATCTGTTTTTAACTGAGGCGAATGTAAAGATCGGTGGTTAAAGCTAGGTTTAACAGGTGTTGTTCTTCACCATCATCATAGAGTTGTAGAACACTTATGGTATAATTATGTAATCAAAATTCAGGATACTCGAAGCTTTAGTATCACCTCACTAAGTGCCTCTTAGTGCAAATGTGATTGCATTTGTACAACTAAATGTTCACACACCAGTTTAATCAAGAACAAAAAGAATGTATTCCTGATTCTCATTCTGTTCGCATTGGGGATTCGCCGTGCATGTATAGACGTCAGCCGACGCATCCACTTCGAGCAATTAACTTGTTTAATATTCCGATGTATCTGAAAACAGTTTAATTAACATAATTAATTGCAAAAAACTGAATTTAAATGAAAATTAATTCACCTACGTGGGCCGGATAAAGTCACAGAATACATTTTAAGTCCCACAAGACCGCACGCCGGCTCGGAAACCGATTCTCTCTGTGTTTGGACGTTGAACTCGAACGGCTTCATAAAGCAAGACACTCTGTATTTATTTATGCATGCCGTCGGTAAAAACGCGATGTTAGATGGATTCTACGCATTCTTTTTAATGGTCGGGGTAACGTCTTCGTTAGAAAGCTTTGCATTTCTGCGCATATCCGCATTTTCTCGTGCAAATTATGACCTTTTTGGTTGGATGATGAGAAATCCATACTCTATTGGGATAATAGACTTGAGGAGTTAGTGTGAAGGTGAGGGCATATACCGTCTAAAACCTCTATTGGATTGAGGAATAGAGTATCTTTTCGTTCAGTCCTTTGAATAACTACTAGGTATATTTTGTCTGAGAATGTTATGCGAAATGCGGAGTTTGCGTAGAAAGTAAGTCAGTTGGGTGGATTTAGGGAATCAGATATGGTTTTTTAGTATTAAAGTGTGAAGAAGATTGTGATCAAGGATGGTTTCAAGGATTTTGTTTTGGAGAACAAATTTCACGTGTTTACATAAACATCCCAACAAACACGCAAAGTTTAAATTACCTAATTTTTACTACCCAACTAGTTAGAAATTTATTTTGACCAAACCAAGTTACCTCTATATGCGGTAAAAAAGTGGAAAGTGGGGAATGAACTGGAAGTAATTTTTAAGTTTAAAATTATGTAATATAACTTTATGGGCTTAAGTAAAATTTACCACTGAAGTAGTAAAAATTAGCTAATAATTAGGTAATGTATGTGTGTGTACCTATACTTGGACTTAAATCTGACTATGAAGATCAGCAGTTTTCTCTTACTATTATTACGGTAAATATATTCTATAAACGGCTGGTAAATTGTTGCAATTCGTACTGTAGCTTTAGCGCAATCATGATTTCGATAACAAATTGCAACAATTTCTACCCTTACCGCGATAGAATAAACCAATTCGAAAATACGTTTCCACTTTCAATAGCAGGCTGAAACTAACGATTTCGTGGTTACAAGCAAAAAAACGGGAACTTTTTTTGTAACTTTTTGTTGCATATTTTAAAAAGATATAATGTTTGAATTCGTATGAACTTTTTTGTTTTGCTTCAGCTTTTTCATTTGTGACTTTTTTGTAAACTGATCGACACGTCAATAAAAAGTAGGTAATTTGGTCGTGTGACCCTTTTTAAGCCTTTTTGTTTTCAAGGCCAAAAAAACTAGGCATTTTGAACTTCACAGTATTTATTAGGTTACTGTACAGGGTGTCCAGATTTGGTTGTAAATGGGGGGTATCTCGGTTATTTTTAAATATAGGGAGTTGCGGTTTTCGCGAACTTAGGTTTTTCCATTTCCATTTTAAAAAACCTAACTTTGGTCCATATATCGAACACTATCAATTTTAGTAAAAAACTGAATGCGGCACTGAATTCTAAGTGAAAATGTCTATAAGACACAGTTTTTGCCATTTCAATATCAATAACCGTTCCCAATATACGAGGTATGCCCCAAAAGCGCAAATTTTCAATTTCGCCCTGTATATTAAAATCGAAGGTGGCTATGAAAAATCTGTTTACGGTATCTTTCGTTTCACAAAAAAGTAGCAACGGTTCGCGAAAACCGCAACTCCCTATCTCTAAAAATAACCGAGATACCCCCCATTTACAACCAAATCTGGACACCTAACCCTAAAAACGACCAAAAACCTATATATAGATAAAACAGGTCGAATATAGAGATTAAGTTACATAACTATTTAAACCTATTTTCGATCTAACCTACAGGGACAAATATTGAGTCAAAATTTACTTATTTAAAACCTTCAGAATTTCTTGAATTATCTTTTGACTATAATGGCATCTAGAAAGTTAAAAATAAGTAAATGTTGACCAAGAAATGGATGATAAAATGTTCCTTGTCTTCAAAGCCTGATTTTAGGTATTAATAAGCTAAATTAGTTTTCTAAAAGTTGAGCGTTTGGGTATTTTATAATTAGGTTAGAAATTAGTAGTTTTAGATAACAAAAATTTCTTCTAAGATTTTTCTCACTTTAAATAATTTTCTGAAGGAAAAAACGTAACATTTTACCTGCATGGTAATTCCCACTCAAACATTAGTAATCTTGACTACGTCTGTTTGTTGGGATATGAGTGCGGTGGGAGAATGTGCAACTTGAAAGAGAGAGCTTCAAAAATGTTATGCATTGCGTCCTGCGCCTCTGAAGTTCCATATCTTTGGCGAATGCCAGAAATTATGCGCGCACAAAGCAGACCAATTTATCACCGAAATTTATAGTAACGCCCGGGCCAAATATAGTCAGCGGGGGACTACCTGCGCCGGGCTAGAAGCGCCCCACGGCGTTTAGCAACCTTTTACAAGAATAAAATATAAAAGAGGCAAAGGTGACACGCGGCGAAAGCGAGTACATAAAAAAAGGGCACCAGCTGGGCTCAGGACACCCAGCGATTTATCAAGAAATGAACATTTCGTTTTTTTCTTCGCGGTATTTAGAACGAAGAATACGCAGAATTTGATATAGGTCCGACAAGCAGAAGAAAGTCGTTTCTTCTTACGAATGAGAAACTTGCATTTTGTAACGATTTCAAACACATTAGAATCAGGCACAAGGGGTACCAATAATAAGTATTAGAAACTTCTAACTGCCACACTGCTCATCAGCTTTGGAACACAGGGATCCGAACCAAATATAACGAGAGAACAAGAAAAAAATTCCACATGCGCCGAAAATCGAAAATATTCTAACACAAACACAAAATACACCAGAGTAGTTACTTTATGTCTATCTCTTCAGAAAATAGGAGCTTTGAATAGCGACAAGTTCTTGATCTGAAGGTAGCTAAATCGACTTTAATCCTTTAGGTTTGAAGTTTGCTTCCTGAACGTCTATACTAGGTACTAGAGAATATCTCAAGCTGTTTTGTTAAGAAATAATTATTGTCATTTACATTGGTCAGTACAACCTACAGACAGTGTTTAGGTTTACTCATTCGGCTATATATTACAGATGAATAAACAATTTTATATTATGCTTTTGGCCATTCTGCTTATTAAAATGGAGATTACTTTTTCGGTTTGCCAAATTTTATACAGGGCGGTCAGTTTTTCGATGCTCACCATTGGGATCTCGTAAATGGTAACTCTAAATTTAGCAACCCTAGACAAATTTTGATGCAACCAATGAAAAAAGCGTGTCTGAAAACATAATAATACCACATTTCAAAAAATAATGTACGTACAGGGTTATTCATAAAACGTTCTGCCCTCTTAACTTTTTTTATTTTAATTCTGAAATAGTTATTTATGTACCAAGGCACTGAAGTTCAACTTTTTATGCCTCATGTGGAATTTAGTTGCCGAAGCCTCTGACCGCATATGAGTCATAAAAAGAACTTCAGTGACGAGGTACATATTATATTTTTTTGAAATCGGAAATAAAAATGTTTTATTAGGCAAGAAAATGATAATAAGGAATCACCTGTCCATGAACCGACTAAGCGCGGCGTTGCTTGACTTTGACGATCGCTCTACCTAGGTCAAGTATGACAAAGACACACGGCGGCTTCGAACAGAAAAACCAAACTGCTGCTTGTTGTGCAGCCTCCATAATAAATCTATTGATATTCAAACCTACTAAAATATTTATACTGATAGATTGCGCTGCTATAGGTAACAATTTCGCAATGTGTACGAATAGTTAAATGGGCGTTTATTGGCCGGGTTTTGAATATTTGGTCACTTTTGACGGGCGATGGTTCCACGTCTGACGTTTGATGTTTACATCTCCCCAAGGCCTACCTACTTATTGAAAAAATCGTACAGTAATGGGTTACTTCAGTGCCGATTTCTGAGCTTTTAATGACTATTTTGGGACACTTGACACTTTATTGCCGATTTCAAGAAAAATATATTTATAACAAATTGAGAATTCCTAAAAGTTTAAAAAGAGAAATAAACCACGACATGTTTTGATTGATAATATGCAAGAAGCAGTCTTATTATACTTCGTGGAAAATTAGAAACATTCTATTAAAGATGCATCGAGATATTTGCAAATGTCATGGAGCTCAGTCCATAGAGAGTGCTGAAAATGCATAAATTTTGACCATATTGTTATCGCCCAGTTCAAAAACTGTATGAAAATGATAAACAAGGCGAGAATATTGTCGTTTGGTGTTGGAGAGGCAAGCGGGAAATGGTCTGTTTATAAAGTCACTATAAAGATTACACTATACTTACCACTTTTTACTAACTACTACTAGACATTACTATTCTATTACTACCCCTACGGTTATCAGTATTGCAGATTCTATATTGTGGACTGATGAAGCCATATTTACAACATTGTGGCGTTTTTAATAGAAGAAACACTCACAAACAAACATTCATTGGTGATCATAGAATAACCGACAGTTTATTTCAATTCAACGACAAGGTCGAACTTCAATAAATGTTTGGTGTGGTATTTTTCAAAATCACATAATTGGTCCAGTATTTTTTGGAGGTGGTTTAACTGGACTAAAATATTTACAGCTCTTAAGAGGAGAAATTTATGATCTATTGAATCAAGTTAAAAAGCCGAATATTGTTTGGCAACAAGACGGTGCTCCAGCACATAAATCAAAAATGTTGTCAAGAGGCATTTAGATCACACTTTTGTATAGAGTGGATTGGTTCAAATGGAACAATTTGATATGGTCTGCCAGATGCCCAGACTTGACCCAATTCGATTTCTTTCTGTGGGGCACTGAAAGACCAGGTATATGCGGAAGGATCAAATAATATCCACCAAGTTAAAGAAAAAATATCCTCGGAGATCGGATAGATACGTATCGTGGCTAACTACAAGAGAAGTTTATTAAGAAGGTGTTGTCTGTGTTGCAAAAAATGGAAGCATTATGGAACACCTTCTATAATTTATATTTAATTCATAATAAATAATAATAATAATAAATGCCTTCATTGATGTACCCAAACAGAAAATGCGATAGAAAACATAGGCACAGGAGTGGCGAGATCTAGCATAATGCTACTCTATCTAACTACTCTGTCTTAAAATTAATTCCCAATGAAACTACCAACTAACCTAACCTAATTTACCATATTATTGGTAACTCTAAGTAAACACCTGCATGATTAAATTTGAGAGTTAGTAAAAAAGAAAAACAGTAGTAGATTTAGTTGAGAAGAATGACAAATGACAAATGTCACGTAAACAGAACAATAATGTAATCAATGAAGTTACACAAAAATAATGTACAAAAACAATAGCAAAGTAAATAAACATGTAAATACCGGAAACGATAAACATAATGTAGCACATTAATCGTTTAGTTGCCCTGACTGAATACACTCTTTAAGCTTTCTTTTAAAAGCAGCAGCGGTAGGACAGTTTTTCAGGGAGGGTGGCAACTTATTATAACATTTTACAGCGTTATGACATAAAATGACAGAAAAAATACAATATAACTTATGGAAAATTTCCACAGCATTACCTATTGGCTTTGTTGAATTTTCAATATATTATTTTATATAATTGTGGAAATGCAACAAATATTGTAAACTCTCAAATCTCCATTTATAATATTCTCGTAATAACTGTTTTTAATTTGAAACCATAAAAATGGGTAGATTTCGAAAATCGACATATACAGGGTGTTCCATCTAAAAAAACATAAGTATTGTCTATATCTCCGATACGCCACATTCATTTGTTTTTCTGAATACCCACATACCTGAAAATTTCAGGAATGTTTGGGACCTATCCGGACCTTCAATCATCCTCGTTTAAAACATATACAACAACTTTTTTGCTGTCTATATAACAAATTAATTTCCCTGATGAGCAAATTTCAATTTTTCCAACGGAAATTGAAAATTCTCAGAACGATAGTTTCGAAAATAGCCCTCTAAATTTTTCCGATGCCAATCAATTCGGATTATTGCACCGCGCCCGGCTCTCGTCCACTTTGTGAAAATCCATATGCAGTGTGCGGTGCTTTGTACCGAAATGTCACTGATTATTACTTGTTGTATTAGCGCCGTTATATTGTCGTTTCATAACGATCACGCGAAATTGTCTATTAAATCCGATTCAATTTGGAATTTTAACAATGGCAACCGATTTATAGAACCGTTTCCCCGCGTCGCGTTGTCACCTGCAATTAGGTTAGCATTGACGATTTTATTAGAGTGCCGGGCATATAAACATAAACTGGGATTAATCATAGATTAACAATGATTAGTTATTTAACTGTTGTGGTGGAATCGGCGCGACGTGTTTCCTTATTCATTATGCAGATGTTGCCGGTCGATTTTGATTCCACCAGAGGCGTCTACAATCTATACATGGCCTGTAATCATCTTGCGCTGCCATTAACACTAGTTATTATCAGACTATCCTTGGTCCGGTGCAATGACGTGCAAAACACGCCCGTGATACAGGTATCCATTTTCAGAAGCAAGGTTGCCACTTACTTTCGGAAATAATCTGTTAAGGTATCGTCATCTGCAACAGAAGCGAAGCCAACGATAAGACAGGCCATGGCGCTAACGCATAATCGCGTAGTCACGTGACCAACTTAGTCCTATATAATAAAAGGCATTTTTGGAGATTATTGGTTTTGTGCATCCAGGCTTTCTCTAATTGTTTTTTCAAAATTTTCAACCTGCCTCAGCTGTTTTGGGCTGAGAGTTAAACGGCACTGCACTCAAATGTTTTGGCACATTCTCAAAAATTGTTGGGACAGCACCTTCCTTTAGCTTAGGTGATATTCTCTATAAGTATTTTCCTAACCACAACATATTTGTCCACTTTAATTGTTTCACTTTCTTGAAAATGTGTTAGCCTTACATACTTAAAGGTTTTTTTAGGAATTAAATCTCAGTTGGAATTTGACGAATCCATTTTTGGCGCAAACTTTCATCCCGAGGCAAAGCAAATGTTGTTATGGTGACATTTTCTTCCTGGCTTTTGTAATATTTATAAATATAATATAAACAGACCCAATATTTGGTATTTAGGTTATTTCTTACGAAATAAAAATGAAAACTCACCTCAGTATACTGTAAATATTGACGAGGTCCCAGTTAATCGGTAGCGTGAAAGGCCGAATTGGAACCGTATCAGGGCGTAGGTCGACAACGAAAATTCTCGAGTACGTTACAACACTGATTTATTTCGCACAAGGTGAATGGTGAATACAAAATACACAAACCCGAACGTGATCAACGGGAACGGCTTCCAGCCACCCGGAACTCGCGGATCTCCCGTAAGCAGTTCACCCGTCTGTGTCTCAGGCTCCACTGTCCATTCCGGGGGGAGAATTCCCCTTACAGCGCTCACGCGTCGGCGCGAGCGGCACCACTATTCCTGGACGGCACGGCTCCCACCCAGAGGCCATAATAACACCTAGGCGGTTCCCCTCCGACAGGACACACGCGCACTAGACACAAACTTGTTTCTAAAATATAAACTAAGACGTTTAAAAACACTTTAAACATTTAAAGCTTCTCAAAACCCAAGCTGCCGCTTTCAGTTATGTGACAAATGACATGTAACATCGGACTAAGATGGTCACGTGATTTTTGTGCGCCATGGCTTGTCTTTATCGTAGGCCTCGCAACAGAAGCAGATGCGATCACTTATCATTTTAATTTGAAATAATCTCTTAAAGAAAACAATTCAATAATGCAATAACTTGGTAAACAGTTTGTTCTAATTGCCATTATAACTGATGTATTCAGACTATTAAATATAAGACGTAATTTTTGACAGAAATATTCTTTCGGAAATTCGCTGGAAGTCCGCACGACTTGGCAACGTGTCGTGCGGAGGTCAGGACCGGACCTCCCGTGCGCTCGGAGTCGCCCCAGGCGGCCAGACCCACAAGATGAAGATATCTGCGTAATTTTGTTCGGGGAAACGCGTTCGTTACCAGTCTGGGTTGCTCACGGACAACTCACCGTGCTCGGGTTGAAACAATCATCTCGGGATCCCTAGGAGAAAGCTTGTATAGCATTTAGTTGCGTTATTATTGTTTGTTCCAAGACTTGGCTTCTTATTTTTTAATACATAGGTACATAGGTTAATGTTTTATTGTTATTGTTAATTATGCAATAAGTTTTATAAATGTCATAATATATTAGTTATGTGTTTTATTGATCAATCTAGTCTGACGTCAACATGCCCGAATCTCATGTTATCCTTCCTATCCATACAGTACTTCTGATAAGTGTTTGCTTTTCTTTTTATTGTAGATATGTTCATCTTTACATTCACGTTATGGCGTGACTAGTATTTGAACTTCCTTTGATGCCTACAACTGCTTTTAAATAAAATATCACAAACGAAACGAGCCGCAGTTTACCTTCTCTATAGATAGATACAAATTAAAACAGATTAATTTTAATGACTGTCTCTAAATCGATAAAAAATAAAATTGGGAAATGGAATATTTGACGACTATGAGAATTACGACACGAGCCATAGGCAAGTGTCATAGTGAATGTGAGTGTCGAATGCCTGTTTTACATTGACAATTTCTTCACGAATTAATTCAGGAAGTCACTTCAAGGACAAATTATTATAAAAAGTCGTGTATATTACACTGGCAATTTCTTCATGAATTAATTCATGAATTTCTTCATGAAGTTACTTCACGAATTAGAGCATGTTCTATTTTCCGTCAAGTTTTGCGTGAACTTCAGGAGTACTAACATTTAAAATTTTAACGCAAGGAAGGTTATATTTTGATACTGGTTTTTGTTTGAGGCATTAGACGAGGAAGAGGAGAGTACATAATTTTAAAGATAATATACTTAGATAAAAAGTGTGTGAAATGTTAGAATATGTTTTATTTATGTATTCTGCGGCCAAGACACAGCTCCCTCATTCATGAAATAATCACAAAACTCCTCTCGGGCAGCAACGCAAGCATGTCTTGGTGAGAATGCTTGGTAAGAAAATCCAAATTGAAATATATATAGTTTCTATCAAGCTCTTCTAGGATGGAGCTAGGAGATTCGGGTCTAAAAAATTATGTAATGTGCAACATGCCAATGTTGTGGTTTGCACTTTTTCCACATTCAAATTAATTGTAGTCAAAAAACCTCTAAATCGTTTGGCTAAAATGCCAAATGCATTTTCAACTACTCTTCTAGTCCGACTTAATCTGTAGTTAAAGATGCTTTGGATGAAGATGGATATGGTTAGAAAATATGTTCTGATAGGGGAAATGCAGCACAAAAAAATATTTTGTTATTTATTCTCTTGTGTTGGTATTGGCTAGAATCTGACATAAGATGACAAAAAATTCATCAATTTCTTCATCAGTGTAAAATAGAACTTGTCGTGAATTAATTCATGAATTTATTCACAAACTTATTCATGAATTAATTCATGAAGAAATTGTCAATGTAAAACAGGCTTTTACAACCATTAAATTAATGTGAGTTACAAACACTATTTTTTAACGACCATGATAATAATTTTCAATAAAACATTCTGTTTGTTTTTGTCGATTTTTGCTATTTATTAATCTGTCATTTCACTTTGACGTGACATGATCTTTGAGAAAGGAGGAAGACCTATTCTCCGAAAGCTCAGGAAACAAATTTGTTAAAGATATTTTTTTGAATTACAAGTTCAAAGTTTAGTTCATTTACTGTTAAGAATTTATTAATTTTCCAGGCAACTTGAACAAGTTGTCTTTTAACCGCAGTTTGGTGGCGAAAAACCCAATTAAAATTCAATGGATACTTAGTTGTTTACGTTGAAAAATGCATAAGTGCACTTTTTTGACCAAGAAGGCTGTTTAAGGACAGAATGGAGCCAAAATAAAAAATAAAAAAGTTTTGTTTATAATAATTTTTCTTTCGTATAATTCTTAATTCCCCCCCCCCTCTCTCTCTCTCTACCGCACATTTCTAACCAATTTTTTGAAAAGGCATTAATAAGTATTAGGAATTTACTAAATAAACAGTAACTATGAAATTTGTTGCAAATTGTGATGTTGAATATCATAATGAACCTCATTATAGTACAGGTACAGGTAACACATGCCTAATAATCTACAACTAATCTAATCAACTAAAATATGGAAAAAAGAAAAAACCTTTGGCCACATGCGGCTGGTTAACGTCCTCCTTGACTAAACTTCACACATGAAAGCAGCCACTTTCCTAAAGTTAGTTAACCCAGCCACTCCGAAAAATAGTAAAGCGCCCGTAGATTCAGACGAGATGTTGCGGGACGCCCCGACATCTCCCATCCCATCAAGGGGTGCCATTAGGCCCGTTTTAATTAGTTCAAGTTGATGTAAAGGTCATAATTTCGAAGGTACGGCCGTTCCGGGGCCGATCCCTAATAAGGCCTAATGCGCGGGCCCGTCTAATAAACCTACACGGCGGGGGAAGCCCCGAAAAACTACTCCAATTTGCGGCTTTGGGCATCATGGGCGGGGTAGTTGGGGTTTTGGGGTCATGTAATGTCGAATTTTGATACTCCCGATAGAAAAAAAGAGCGATGCTTAGTGGAAAAGGAGGTAAAGGAAAATTAATAATGAATGGGTACCTTGCATCCTCAACCCCTTTTAGTAGTTGTAGGAAACATCTACTACATCTCACCGCTACTTTCTAATAGTCAGTTGGATCAAATATCACTTAGCCGATGGAACCCTTATGCTCCTGTATGTTACCAATGATCGATTAATAAAAAAATGAAATTAGACATAAAACTGTAACAAATAGAAAAATTAAAAGTAAAAAAATATATTTTTAAAAACAAGCTTTTATCTTGATAGTAATTCTACGTAGAAAATGTATTTTTCTAGAAAATAAATTTACACACGAAAATCTAGCGAGGTTATATAATAAAATCTCTCTTTAACTAGACAGCGGATATGGCGTTTTTTAAAATTTAGTTCCCCAAAGTTGGTGGCATTGAGACCAGGGGCACATTAAACCACTTCGCATATTGACAGATGATGATGTTAGATCAGATATTTAACCTTTATTTTCTATGTGCCACATTTAACACAAGATAAAAAAGAATTTTTATAATGATGACCACATACTTAATATGTATGTACATCACAGGAATTGATGGATATCGGTCGTATATTCACGAGTCAGACAAGGACGGGAGTTGTGACGTAAGGCCGAACATTCGCTGAACAAACTGTATTGAGTATTGCATATTGTATTGTCACCAGAACTAAAGGCATATGCAAAATGTCTGCTCAATCGGATGCCAAGAAGCGATTCTAATTCAGCTTGCAAGGTTTGACCTAAACCAGTGACTATAATAGTCACTGCCTAAACATACACTGCAAGTTAAATGAAACCTTGTAAAAAAGAGACAGTTTTTGTTCAAAGTTAAATTTTGCATCTAAGAGTGTATCGAGTTCTACTATTACACAGGACCGAATGATCTTTTATGTTGAATTGATAGATATAAATTCATCCGCCACTGGTTGCATATAGAAATAACGAAATTAACACATAATGTTGCTATCTACTTGGGCATATTTCATATCAAAATTCATTTCAATATAACTATTTGTTTGTAAGATGTAAAAAACATTCGATAGGTATGTTTTTATCTGCTCTGTATTTTGAAAATGAAGTCTTACAAAAAACTGATTCACTATAAACAGTCAAAGTATGGGATTTCATTTAAAATAAGTAATTTAGTGTTACTTTCTTTTCGGATTTGTCTATTGTCGGCAATTTCTTTATGGCAAATTTATTTAATTTTTGATTGAGTCTTTAGCCACATGAACCTGAACCAAACTGATTGAAAGACAACTTTTTCAAGTTTCCAGGAAAAATAAAAAATGTTTAACAGTACAAACGAAACTTTAAAAGTTTAACTTAAAAAATGACTTCAACAACTTTGTTTTCTGAGCTTTCGGAGAATAAATTTTCCTACTTTCTCAAAGTATTATTCTGTCACTTCACTTTGACGGGACATTATCTTACAGAAAGGAGGAAGATTTATTCTCGGAAAGTGCGGAACACAAAGTAGTTGAAGTTATTTTTTGAGTTTGATTTTCCCGACAACTTGAAAAAGACGTCTTTTAGTCCGTTTGGTTCAGGTTCTTGTGGCGAAAAACCCAATTGAAAATTAAATGAAAATTGGGGATACTTCCCGCCTCTTCTAAGATCTTCTACGGCACTGGTTAGACTAGCGCCTATCCTATCGCCTATCCCAAGTCCTCTAATGGCCGGCAAACCTTATTAACGCTTCCAGCGAATGTGTGTGAATACAATGGAAGGGTGAATGTGGGAGTGTGAAAAAAATTTAGTGCGGAATGAGGAGGGGGACGAAAGAAAGAGTTCTCTTTAATCTAGCACCGAAACTGATAGGGTGAGTTGCAGGTCTCAGCCGGGTGAGCAAATGAGAAGTAGGCGTGATAATTACTGTAGGGTTAACGCGCGGCTATTCACAAAGGGATGCATTGTATAGCTAGCAGTAGGGGTAAAGGAAATAACAACCTCACCTGGAGAAGATATTGACCCATTTTTCGGCTCGGTAGCGTCAGAGTCGTCTATATACTTCAAATAGACACACATACCATTTGACCACTTGACCCTGCCACACCCCTAACTATTTCAACACGATAAGCTAGCGTTCTATCAAAGGAAAATGGCTCCTTGACTTTCTTGTATAAACCTCCGCGATTTTCCCTTAAGTACTAAAGACAATGCTATTATCCGGTAAACTACGATTAAACAGAATGCCTGCACAAGCCCCAGACGTCTATAAATAAACGAGGAAAACCTCGGCAGCGCCGCGCGTTGACTCTGATGTGTAACGAGCAAACATCCCCGATTCAGTTGCCTAACCCCAAAGTTTCATTGTTATGTTTTCGACGCTTTGTAGGAAGTTTTGGTTGCCACTCTGGAACCGGGTCCGCGCGTATCAGACCCCTCTTCGCGAAAATTAAGACAAATCGCTCGACTCTCAACTCATTACCGAACAGTATGGAGATCGGTTGTTTTTTTCCGAGGGGTGTAAATTGTTCCTAATTCGGTAGGTCTGGAGCTGACTGTTTGTTTGCTGTTTTAATTTAATTCGGTTCAGATGCCTCGCAAAACATTATTTAGTCATTAAAACTATTCTCCAACTGCGTGGCGTCTCATTGTTCTTCATTAGCGAAGCAAATAAAGTGAAAAATAATTAAAAGTTTGTTAATTTAAACCGACGCGTCTTCGGGACTCCGGAGTCTGGTTGAGAAATTCGAGGAAATAAGGTTCGAGGTTTCAATGAAAGCGAATGAGGGTTTAGTCGTAGTTCTTGTTAATTGTGTTAGCCTACTAACTGTGTTTTTCTTTTATTTCAGGTACGTTGATGTTCTCAAAGTACAAAGCCACTGCTAGCACTTGATCTGGTAAAACTTTCACTTACTTGACATAGGAAACAATATGTTAGCATATGCTTTGAGGTTCTCGACTAACCATTTCGACTGGATTTGCATTGATGATATCCATTTGCTGAGTCATTATTTCTTGAAACGATGCTATAACATTTATCGGGATCCACAAGTCTTCCGCTACTTATCTGACAAGTGTAATTGAGACGATAATTTTCAAAATCTTAATACCACAATTTATATGCGGATCTGTATATTGGATCCATTTACGAAAGCACCGTCAGTTATTTTAATCACCAAATTTTGGAGTTATCTTAAAAGTTTAGATAAGTTGGTGGTTTTGTTTGGAATTCGGTGTGTAAAAAATATTCCACTCGTATTTATCTTATTAAGGATTGTCAATTTGGATGGCCAATAACTGAGATGGAGATCCAGACAAACAGACAAACTTCTAAACTACCATTTTCACTAGATTATCATCATCAAATCAAAGCCTTCAGTGAATCTAGCCCAACGAAAATTCAAATCAAAGAACCATGTAGTGAGTAGTGAGAAGGGCATATCCTGCCTACTATATTTTTATACCTACTAGTGTGTACAGAATTCAGGTTTGCCTAGACCCAGAAGCTGTATTATGGCACATCCTAATTAACGTTACTATAGAACAATAAATATAGTGAGTGGGGCCGCTGCCTGGTTTGGGAACAAATTAATTTCGGAATTTATCGGTGGAGGACGGGTTTCGGACCAGGTCTTAATTAATCGCATTTAGGCGGCTTAAGTTTTTACGCCCCGGCGGGTAAAGAACGTGTAGAACAGGTTTAGGCGGGGGCTCGAACGCTACCCGCAGAGGCAAACCTTCTGAATTTCTGAATAAGCGATAAGCTAAGCGTACCCGATTAGCAGATCGGCTGAAAATGTGAGGCAACACCAACAGTGTCAGAATGTGTGTATTTGTTGGTTCGATAAAGGTTACAAAACGGAAGCGATCGCTTGCTGCCAGCTGGTGTATATGTTTCTATATAGGTATGTCAAGCAAAGATAGATATATCAATCCGCTTGCAAGCTATTGCTTTGCATGGGGTCATGCGCAAGCAATAAACAAATTTAGGTTTCATAATTCTGCCATTTGAAGTTTTCTTTGGACTCTCGATTATCATAAGGACCTAACAACCTAATCTGAATGTATAAAAGACGGAATTACTATTTTTGTCATACCTATAGGCATTTTATTTTCAAAGTGTCTTCGTTATTACTCTCAAATTTTGAAAGTCAATGTAAACATTACCTACTGTTGCGTTTCTCCAGTACCTATACCTTTTATTGATGTTATTAAAAGTTTATCTGAATTAGTTTTTCGTTTGAAAATTTGTTCTGTATATGGTGGCAGTGTGTTTGAGTAAATAATTTGTTTAAATTTTTAGATTGTCGATTTGGAATAATTTAATTGTATTAGGTAATTTCAATGATTACAAATAAATCAAAGTAGGCCGATCTTTTTGAAAATTGGTATTGTGGACTATCTTTTAATTTTGAACAACTTTTCCTAATAGCTTTTTTTCATATCTTCGCAATTAACTACTCTTGTACTATTTTACGTTTTTTTTTAATATTACAAGAAGTGTTAATTATTTCTCTGCCAATCTTATTTCAAGAAGAAGCTAAATTTTTTATTGAGGGTAACTTTTATCGATAAAACGAAAAATAAAGAAGTTTTTCCTATTGGACACCCTAACCGTGGACATACTATACAGTGTGGTCATTTAAGTGTACAACATATTATATGGGATTTTTTTTATTAATTGCACAACGAAAATACAAATATTCCCGAAAGTTGGTGCATGTTCGATAATCATATTAGCCGCACTTAGAATGGTTGCAAGTCACACAGCATACAGGGTAGGTCAAAAAATATAAAAATTGTACAAGAGTAAAGTATCGTTATTTCAGAAAATTCAGCAAAGTGTTATTAAGGAAAGTTGTCTGGAATTAAAAGTTATGCCTAAATACAAAAAATGGCCTCCTAAAAAAAGAAATATATTTTTTTGAAAAACATTAATAATTTCCTAAAAAAAATGTTTTAATATTCACAGTAAACAATTTCATAAATCAATCAAAATTATATCAATTTCGCATAATTTTATTCGAATTAAAGCATATTTGTAAAATTAACTTAATCACAAATTTTATGTTTGTTGCAACGATATTAAGGTGCAAAATTTTTATTTTAAATGTTTATTAAGAATCTGAAAATTAATTGACAACAAACATTTTTTTCTTAGGAGGCTATGTTTTGGTATTTAGGCATAGCTTTTAATTCTAAACAACTTTTCTTAATAACTGTTTGCTGAATTTTTTGAAATAAGCCGTAAAAATTGATGCAAAAAAATTGCAGCGAAACGGTGACAGATACGAAAACATATTGAGAGGCACATTTTGTTCGCAATTTAAAAGGCAATCAAAATGATACAAAACTTTGTATAATTATCTCTTTCTGTCTTCCAAATAGGTATTACGTTAATTATTGCAAAATGTTTAGGATCTTTTTCAGATTTAACTAATAGTCGATATTCTCCAAATAATAATTTTCAAATTTCCAAAACATTCCGTTATTAATTATTTTAGTTTATCGAGCAATATCCTTGTCCGATCCTGATAATCTTATATTAAAGAACTGGATCATCTTACTAATGTTCTACTTGCCAACAATTATTCTCCTTATCATAGTATCCAGCGCTAGTGCTTTCCTTCCTTGTATCCATAACTTAACCGATCGCATATCCAAAATTTTAAATCGACATAATATACTAACATGATTTTCCATGCTTCCTAAATTATCCCAATATTATCGACCGATTAAGGATATTTTACCATTGAGCGTGAGTGGGGTGTATCGAGTGCCATGCTCATGTAAAAGTGTATATTGGAGAAAGCGGACGTACTGTATCAAGGCGTGTCAAAGAACATGAACTTTGTATACGGTTGCGTCAACTGGGCCATTCTGCACTTGACGAACATTTTATGGACACTATGGGCACCAAGTTTTGTTTAGTGAGATATCCTATCAAAATCGGCCCATCCCATCCAAAGAAAAATCCTCGAATGCATTGAAATCCTTAAACACCCTAACAATCCGAACCCTGATCATTAATTTTCCCGCTTTTCAGCCTGTTGCCTCCACTTCTATGTTCCTATCAATACCATCAGTCTCAGTGTGATCGTCGCGCCCTGAAGATGTACCATGCAATCCAGGACGAAAGCTTGGAACGAGAAGTTCTTCTTCCATCCGGAAGAAACTCAGATTTATCACATTCTGCCTGCGGAAGTTTCCAGAATTATAGTGAGAGTAAAAAATGCTTCACATAAAGCATGAATTTATAGACAACTTTTGTCTCGAGACTTTTTCTTGCATCTTCAAAAATAAAGGCTGTAGGTGGTAGGTACTCAAAATATAACCTCGCCTTCTCTGTAGATATACGTAAAAAATGCCCGATTTTTTCGAAAAGTTTAACTTGATTGAATTTAAATTGATCTGAACTTATGGAACAGATGTTTCGATTCTGCTTCTGGCCGGCGACCGAACAGTAAAAAATCCAGGATTACCAACCGCGAAAACCCCAATTTTCATTATGTTAATCCGGCCGGCGACAAATCCGGTAATTTTTCCCTTTCGTCCAATTACAAATTCAATTTCAGGCTGGCTGGCAGGTGGCGAGAGCAAATAATTGACGACCGATTCCGAATTTCGGGGCTGTGTCGAAATCCGCAGGCACAGAGGCGCAATCTTCGCGCCCATCCCCTCCGATTGCCGTTGCAATCGAATAAAACGCGCCGGATATTCCAACGCAAATAGTACGGTTGTGTGGCGAGGCTCGACGGAGATTTAGTTTCAATAGCCATTTCGAAACGGGTAGGTATGCAGGGGCGTGCAGTCCATGGAAGCAAGGGCAGCAGTGCTTCCCCTAAACCAAAACAATGTAAAATGATAAAATGTAATTTTTGAATTTTTAAACAGGAAGCAATTAGTTTAGTTACCTAGGTATATCAAAAACGCTAAAAATTACCTAATATCATATATCAAACCTACAATATGTTATGCATATAGCAAATACGGCGTTGACTCCGACTGCGCCCATCCTACCGAGCGACAGTACAATGTAAGCTATGCCGGCCGCTAGCTTTTCTGTAGCGCACTGGCTGACGCGAATGAGAACGCGTGCTTTAAGCGTGCGTGGAAGCTATCGTTGCAGAAGGTTCTTTGTTTACTTTAGTTGGTTTTGATATCTGCGATCTGCGTTAGTGCGTCGCGCGCGTCGTATCTCCGGCGATATGGAAGACAATACGGACATGGACGTGCAAATACCGTCAACTTCGGCTGTCGGGAATGACGTTGAAAATGTTAAAGTTAGACAATTAAGTAAGAGTGTGTGAATGTGTAGTGTGTGCCTTAATAATAAAGGGATTTTCAACATTAATCTTTGCGTATAAGCTTCAATTAATTACTAACGGAAGGGCAAAACCCCCTATGAAAAATTTAACCACAGTAATGAATGAATGACTTTCACAGATATCGCTGTTGTCTATTGAGAATATACTTCTCCAGAACATGTTAGAGCATCGACATTTTTATGATGACGTCATTGATGAATTCGCAAAAAGTGATCCAAGAATCGAATTACATTACAAATAGGTAAGTTTTTAAACATTGCTTCCCTTACTTAAAATGTCACCGCACGCCCCTGGTATACCTAAGTTTGATCGAGTCGAGTTTGATGTGGGCGATGTCCAGCGATGACGTCTCAATGCAATTACCACTAAATTATTTTGTTTGGGTTGCTAGCTTCTGACATAAGAGTTACTAGCTAGGGCTAAATATGATCTATTAGTATCTATTACCTCTATAGTAATTTCTAAATAAATCTTTTAAAGATGTTTCATTTCTGAGCACAGCATATTGGTTAGTGCACCAACATAATATTATCCCGAAATCAGATTTTCAAAAATCTAATAATATTTAGCGCTCCCTGAGTTTCGTTGATGTGAACTAACTGCGATTGAATTATTCCCAAAACAAAAGCAATGGTCGGGTGGTGGCGGTAGCATGCGGTAGGAAGAAACAACACCGACAATACCGACTGTGGCTAGATACAGACATAAACTTGTATCTATTGAGTGTTTTAATTTTGATGCATATTTGCACGTTTTGTGCTTAGTTTTGTGTTTTGTCTGCTACTGCAGTCACTGCAAACAACGTGCATCCGTTGTGGGAAAGTAAGAGCTTCCTGTATACTCCTAGGCGCCCACTAATACCTGTTGATTGACATTGAAAAATCAAAAAGGTAATAAATTCACTTAGACTATGCATACATTTTTTGAAATATCTAAATTTACCACATGTTGTGCACCTGGGAACTCCGCGTTAACAAGAGTTTTTTTTTAATACACTTCTGAAAATATTTTTTCTTTTTTTGGTTTACTTTTAAATTTCGGATTTGCATTAAGCAATTTTTCCCCACCTGTGGTTAATATTTTTTACATCTTGACTGAATCACCCTGTATATACTTACATCCAATCCAAATTACAGCAATTTTTGGAACGAACTGCTGATACTTAAACAACTTTGCATCAAGTTTGATGAACTTTTACTTGTTCTTTTTTATTTTTCAGAAATGTATTTTTTAAACAACAATTTAGACACTACTTGAATGGAAATGTTTAAATGGTTTATTTTGACCTGCTTGACAATATCAAGTCAACTGGTTTCGAAAACATGTTTAATTTGACATTCATTATTGCACCTACCATATTACTGGAGACTTGCGCGTGTTCTACAACTACTAAAACTTCCTATTTGTTCATCAACCCACAAAATTCGACATTTAGCGACATAATGCAAGTATCGAACGTGGAAACTCTAACCTACAATGTCAAGCCAAGAATATTAACAAAGATTTTTTTAGTACCTGTAGTTATAAATAATAAAGGATGTTTTAGTGTCATATCAGGGGAAGTTTACATAATCAACAATCATGAATAAGTAATTACCCTACACCCTCTGAACCCATCTAGTAGTTGTAGAAGACTGCGAAGTCCCTACTAACTAATATAAATTGGAATAAATAACCCTTAGTCGTATTGTGATACATCAATAAAAAGCAAATTTATTGGCAAATTCAATGGTAATAGTAAAAAATAGGTTTCCATTTGAAAAAGTTACGATATCTCATTTTATTTTTTTATGAAATTGAAAATTAACAAAATAGCTCGAATCCATAAATGTTTGCAAATCCATCTGACTCGATATTTTCTACAAAATTTAGCAATGTTGACATTCCCATGACCTAATTCATCTGGGTCTATATTGATAAATCTATCTAGGATGCCATAAATGCTATAATCTATGAAATGTTTATTAAGGAAATTTTGAGCCGAATTCAAATATTCAATCAATTCTATTAAAATAAGAAAGATTATGTCACTTCCGGATAAACCGTAAAGTATACTCGAAGGCCTGATTGGACTAGAATGCGCATATTACACAGTAGTGAATAAAAATTTAAAAATTTTATTTCAAAAAACGAGGAAAAATGTGAGGGCCTGTGTCAATCTGTGTACATTAATATATAAAATTTCCCATGTTCTCTTTTCAAGTAGTTGTCATAAGTATTTTTTTTAGAAAGCATCGGCGTGAATAAACTTGAACCAGAAGAATACACTTTTGCGGGAGTTCTGGAAGTATCTTCTATAAAAATTGTTATTTCAAAAAACGAGGAAAAATGTGAGGGTCTGATGTGTCAACCTGTGTACATTAATATATAAAATTTCCCATGTTCACTTTTCAAATAGTTGCCATTAGTATTTTTTTTAGAAAGCATCGGCGTGAATAAACTTGAACCAGAAGAATAAACTTTTGTGGGAGTTCTGGAAGTATCTGAGTATATTAAATTCTGGACGCCAGTAACTGCGCCCTAGTAAGATTTTGATAAATCTCGCTCGCTGTTCATTTATCAAATCGGAACCAATTTAAAAACGCTTCGATGTAACTTGCCCGCATATAAATGGCGGCGTGACAGTCCCGCTTCTGCCCCTTCCAAATATTTATTAAAACCATATTGTATTAAAATCGGTGCGTCCCCGGAAAAAATAACGACGCCTCTCTCCAGATAGAGCCATTGAATAATTTAAATATGCATAAGCCCCGTCCGGAGCATAAATTTTTCGCTGAATTGCCGGGTTCTTTCGTTATTTTTCATATGCAAATTCGCGCATTGTTTACGAGAGAGTTAAAGCGTGGCTATTGTTCTATTCCTACTGGGCCGGTGCTATTATGTTAATTTCTGTTACAGTTGCAATTAAAGAGGTGTAACTCGGGCAGCAGTTCTTACGTCTCCAATTTACTTCTGATGCCAGCGTGTAAAGGAGGAAGTATGCCGACACATTTATCTCCAGATTTTAGTGTTCACAGTTTTTGCATATTTGAATGAAACGATTCACATAGTTTTGGTCACCACACCAGATGCGCTAAGAGCTTGTAAACACGTAAACTAGCCACTGGAGCCCAAATCATAACCTTCAACAATAACACTAAACAATGAATTGTATCAACAGCGTTCACCTTAAACCTTTTTGGAGCGTCCAGTTACTCGGGTTCTAAGGTTGATTCGCCCCAAGTTTTAAACTTCGACAACTGCGGTTAAAATGCCCGTTTGTTCAGAAACGAATCGTGGAACGCATATTACCGCGCGTCACGGCAGGGCGTCAGCCCAAATGAGGATTTATATGGGATTAAAACACGGCGTAAAATTGGACTACATGTTAAATGTCAAAGCGGTTTTATTGTGTTTTTTATATCGGCCGCCGTTACGGCTACTTAGGCTGAGTACTTGCCTCTTTTAAATCTTAATTAGAATATTTTAACGGCCGCGTAAAAAGCTGGGAACGAGGGAAAAGTAATTTTTTACGAGCCGAGACCTTAGGTGTGAAGCGGCCAATGGGGGGTGTATTTGTTTCAATGAAAACAGTTTACGTCATATTTTGCCTTTTTTCTAATATTTTTTCTCAATTTTCTCTCCGGTATTTTTTACCATTGCAAAAACTACGCCAGTTGATAGTTTGAAACTAACAACACATTGAAACATTAAAAAATATATACAATGTGTCCCGGATAAGAATGAACAGCATCTTGCTAACGGTGAGAGATAGAACAACGGGTAAATGGGGAAAAAGTTGTGCAATTTTAAGGTCAATAAAATGGCAAAAACAGATTTCTAATATCCTAATAAATATATAGTTTTTAAGTTATTTCGAAAAAAGTAAAATTTTGCGTTTTCGATTTTTATTTTTTTCTGAAGTTGTTATCACAGATCGGAAAAAAGAAAACACTTTCTTATGGCACTTTTTAACGGGCTTTAAGGTGGCGTTTTTAGATTTGTTCTACAACGTTTCGTTTTTGAGAAACCATCTTCAACTTTATTTTTTAAGTACGGACCTGTCTGGTTAGTGTTTTCCTGTGTTGTTATACAGCGAACAGTGTCGCATTGTGTTTTGGAGTACCTAAATCCTTCGATTTTTCTAATTGTGAGAAGAAAGCTTTAAGACAATGAAACCAATAACTCTTGACATTTATTAATTGCAACAATACATTCGTTCGGCCTCTACACTATTTAACACAAGATATAACATGCTAACATATTAAATTTGTCGTCATTCGAAAAAAGCAGCCTCAATTTCTAATAATACAAAGTATTAACTATACCTTTTCAACTTCAAATTGGGAATAATCAATTTCAAATTGGGGATAAACAACTTCAAATTGAGAATAGTCAACTTCAAATTGGGATTAATCAATTTCAAATTGGGAATAGACAACTTCAAATTGGGAATAGTCAATATCAAATTGAGAATAAACAATTTCAAATTGTGAATATTCTATATTAAATTGAAAATCAATAACTTCATGAAATAAAAACACTTATCAACAAGAACAACTCAATTGGTTAACTAAAGTTTATAATATTAAGCAAAATTTCGACTGCCTGGTAAGGTTCAAAAATACTTGGCCAGAAATCTTAGAAAGAAGACAAGGACCAAATCATTTATCGCAAACTAAAGTTAGCTTATAGAAATTAGAAAGTATAAGTAGTGCAAAATAACATAAATAACAAATTAACTGTAGCGAGTTGAACCAGATTTATAGGAAATATACATAGATAGACAAGGATTAAATTAAAAAGTGCCATAAGAAAGTGTTTTTCTTTTTTTTTTCTATCTGTGATAGGAACTTCAGAAAAAATAAAATCGAAAACGCAAAATTTCACTTTTTTCAATAACTCAAAAACTAAGAAAGGTATTAGAAATCTGTTTGTGTCATTTTACTGACCTTAAAATTGCACAACTTTTTCTCTATTTAACCGTTGTTCTGTCTCTCTATCTCTCCCCATGCTGTTCAATCTTATCCGGGACACATTGTATAAGTTTTTTCTACTCGTGTGAATAGCAAGTTGGATGTTGAAATTTTCAAACCACAACAAACAGAGGAAGAAAATTAACGTTACTAACAACATAATTTGTAAGATGATAGACAAGGATTAAATATAAGTGTGCAACATATGGGACTTTTTTTTTATTAATTGCACAACCAAAATACAGGCATTGCCGAAAGTTGATGCATGTTCAATAATCATATTAGGTGCACTTAGAAAAGTTGCAAGTTAAACAGCATACAGGGTAGGTCAAAAAATATAAAAATTGTACGAGAGTAAAATACCCTTATTTCAAAAAATTCAGCCAAAGGTTATTAAGAAAAGTTGTTTATAATGAAAAGCTATGCCTAAATACCAAAACATAACCACCTAAGAAAAAAATTTTTGCACGTTAAATGAGAGTTTTTTAATATGCACATTATCTTAATTAATGTTTTACCTTGTTCCGAAGAATTTGTGCGAAATTTTAAAGTTTTGTTTAATATCGTTGCAACAAACATGAAGTTTGTGATTCCCTAAAAAATTTAAAATCTAAGTAAATTTTACAAATATGCTTGAATTTGAACAAAGTTATGCGAAATTGATTTAATTTTGATTGATTTATGAAATTGTCTAGGGTGAATATTAATACAAAATTATGAATGTTTTTCAAAAAAAAATTATTTTTTTCTTCTTAGAAGGCCATGTTTCGGTATTTAGGCTTTCAACTTTTAATTCTATATAGACAACTTTTCTCAATAACATTTTGCTAAATTTTCTGAAATAAGGGTACTTTACTCTTGTACAATTTTTGTATTTTTTGACCTACCCTGTACGCTGTTTGACTTGCAACCATTCTAAGTGCGCCTAGTATAATTATCGAACATGTACCAACTTTGTGGAGTATTTGTATTTTCGTTGTGCCAATTAATAAAAAAAATCCCATATGTTGCACACTTAAATGACCACACTGTATTGCAAAAATATGATATTTTAAATTCAATATGTAGGCACATATTGATAATTAATAATTTTAATAATTTTTGTATTTTTTGACCTACCCTGTACGCTGTTTGACTTGCAACCATTCTAAGTGCGCCTAGTGTAATTATCGAACATGTACCAACTTTGTGGAGTATTTGTATTTTCGTTGTGCCAATTAATAAAAAAAATCCCATATGTTGCACACTTAAATGACCACACTGTATTGCAAAAATATGATATTTTAAATTCAATATGTAGGCACATATTGTGTGTTTATTTAGATATAAGTAATTAAAATATTGTTTAATATGAAGTTGTTGATTTTCAATTTAATATTGAATATTCCCAATTTGAAATTGTTTATTCTCAATTTGATATTGACTATTCCCAATTTGAAGTTGTCTATTCCCAATTTGAAATTGATTAATCCCAATTTGAAGTTGACTATTCTCAATTTGAAGTTGTTTATTCCTAATTTGAAATTGATTATTCCCAATTTGAAGTTGAAAAGGTATAGATGATAAAGTGGAAGTTATGACAAATGACAAGGGGTTGGTTTCGTTGTTTCAAAGCCTTCTAGGTGGAGGATTTTTATTTATTTTTTATTATCGTAGGTATGTCACTGTTATTAGTCTTTGCCGTCCTTTTTTTGATTGAAAGATAAGTTGTAAGTTAAATTGTTTACAATACCAATTAATATTTATATCTACTTCTTATTATTAGATAGAGGGCCGCATTAGACAAAAACGAAAGGAAAAATGGAATTTTCAGTATAATTGTCTCAAACCATTTTAAAAATATTTCGTATCATACATTATGGTATTTTAAATGAAAAGTGCTTTCAAAATCTGCAAAATACAGGTCCGTATTTAAAAAAATGAATTTGAAGAACTAAACATTGTAGAACAAATCTAAAAACGCCGTCTTAAAACCCGTTAAAAAGTGCCATAAGAAAGTGTTTTTCTTTTTTTTTCTATCTGTGATAGGAACTTCAGAAAAAAATAAAATCGAAAACGCAAAATTTTACTTTTTTCAAAATAACTCAAAAACTAAGAAAGGTAGAATTAGAAATCTGTTTGTGCCATTTTATTGACCTCAAAATTGCACAACTTTTTCTCTATTTAACCGTTGTTCTATCTATCACCGTTTGCAAGATCCCCATGCTGTTCAATCTTATCCGGGACACATTGTATAAGTTTTTTCTACTCGTGTGAAAAACAAGTGGGATGTTGAAATTTTCAAACCACAACAAACAGAGGAAGAAAATTAACGTTACTAACAACATAATTTGTAACGTAAAAACGCATTTTATCGCACTACTCACACATAAATTCCCGTTTGATCAGACGTCCTGCCGTGACGAACAGCAATCGTACAGGAATTTTTTCCGGAATACGGAATAACTTTAAATACGTTTTCCGACCGATATCGAATGGGTCCATTAACGCATGTGGAAGCATGATAAGGAGTCGTTTGGACAGGAACGCCAGACTATCACCACTTGCCATT
Organism: Pseudeuparius sepicola; assembly: GCA_963920635.1. Lineage (NCBI taxonomy): Eukaryota > Metazoa > Arthropoda > Insecta > Coleoptera > Anthribidae > Pseudeuparius > Pseudeuparius sepicola. The sequence continues at coordinate 9,366,699 of OY987300.1, read as the reverse complement.
TCGAACGGTGGGTAGGGTCGGGCCGCGCGGCACGCGAATGTTTGATATGTTCAGCAAAGCGTAAACTTGTGTTTGGAGATAAGCAAATTGTACGTGATTCGGCGCAAAACGCAATATCGCACGTCCTTTGCGAACCGCGGCCTGCGATTGCTTGGATTTGCCGGGCTTATGGCTTCATTTGCTTTCATCTGAACTCGGGGGGATTGCCGGATTTGGAAAAGAACACATTTGGATCAATCATAGAGAGTGGATTGAAGTGGGTAGACTATATGGCAAAGTAAAGCCTGTTAGCAATATAAATATTTCGATGAAGTTATGACGTTATGACTTAATAACCACAACTTCCTTTCGAGCCATAAACAGACACGTAATTGATTGCAACGCAAATGTTTCAGTTTAGCGTTAACAAGGTGCGCAATACACATTTTTGATTTTATTACAGTAACCACAACTATTAGATTACCGAACTTAAACAACTTAAATGGAGCAATTTATAAAGGCCACCAGCATCTATTTTAGTAATATTATACGACTTTAAAGTATTAGGTATAACCTATAATAGAGTAAACATTTCCATCACCTTTATATAACCCAGCTACTTTCAGTGTTAAATTTGGTTCTATAAGGTTTGCAGTTATACCCTTATAAACTTTGCCTACAATGATGTTAGTAATATTTCATGGGATTTAGATATCGGACGCCCACTTCCATCTCTTAGTAAATTACCCTTAAAAACTCTGGGGTTAATAATATCACTTGGAGTAACTTTACATAAATTGAAACAATGCTATAAACCTTCGGAAGTATTTTTTTTTATAAAACTAGTTTCCTATATATTTTTAGGTAATATAAAGCTGCCAAGTAGTGTTACTATGAAACCAAAGGTTATAAGGCTACCAGTAGTGCTACTATAAAACCAAAGGTAATATAACGATATCAGTACTGTTACTATAAAACGAAAGCTATTTTAAAGACATTCTCAGAGATGTAGGGATGCAATAATTTTGTAACCTTCGGTAGGTAACCCGCTAAATACTAATTTTCACGTTTGGAAACTTAAATTGGTTTTTCTGTTTTTGTTTCACTAGCGCGTGGGGCTTATACCAGTGGAAAGACAGACAATGATTTTCAGTTTATTTTAACCCTTTTCAATTTTACACAATCTCAAACAATTTCTTCTCATTAACATCACATACTTCACTTATTTTTACTCCCGGCCTATTATTCATTTTTCTTTCGTTTTTTTAATATAATGCTCTACCTACTTCATGCAGGCATCAACAATAATAATGCCTAATCAGCTATCTTTAAAATATATATTCTTTATAAGAGTAATTTATATCGCTAAAAGTTGTAAAGGTCTATAAAGGTTATTTTGGTATGAAATTGACAACCGAAAGGTACACGGGCGTAGCCAAGGGGGGGGGTTTCGGGGGTTCAAACCCCCCCCCCCCCCCGAAATAAGCAAAATATTACCTAATATTATCTATCCTTGTTAAGGATAGAGACGTGAATCATTATTACTGTCGAAAAATGGAGGGGAAAAAAAGGAAGGGTGGTAAACCTAAAGGTATGGACTACTGGAAAAAATGGTGTAGTCAAGGTCAAGGGGTTTCTAATAAAGAAACAAATTTGGATCAAAGCTTCAGCTACCTTGCATGCTGATAAGAAGACTGCCTACCCCGAAATCTAGTTTGGAATGCCTAGATATGTGCCATAAAAACCTTTATCCTAATATTTACACATTACTACAAATCTTGGCTACCATTCCTGTATCCACTGCTACCCCAGAGAGGTCTTTCTCGAGCCTAAGGAGACTGAAAAACTATTTACGAAACACTACAAGTGAAAACAGACTTAATGCTTTGGCTCTAATGAACATTCACTATGGAACAGAAATTCATGCAGATGAAGTAGTAGATATATTTAAAAGAAAAAGCCGAAGATTTCTTCTTTAATGGTTTTAGATTTAGCGCAGAGGAACGAAATTAATTTATCCATTTCATTTAAAGTTAAGAACTTTATAAATATATGTCGTAGTTTTTCGGATGGATATATAGATATTAAATTTCATATAAGTATATTTTTGTTGTTTTATTTACTTCTCAAACTAAACCCCCCCCCCCCCCCAAAACTAAATCCTGGCTACGCCCGTGGAAAGGTATATAATGTGTTCAGTAAAACACAATTAAAACAGAATTAGCTCCAGAGTTTTATAGAAGTAATTAGTAATGCTATTATATAACTCGCGAATATAGGTATTGGAAACTCTTATACAACAATACAATACAAACATATAATATTCTGTGGTAACGGCACCTATATTGATTTTATATAACCCTTATAAACTTCAATTACTGGAGGTGATAACTGGTTCCTTTCATATAAAACTCCGCTAGCTTTATATGACATTTATATAACTAGGTATTACTTGTGGCAACGAAAAATGTTTATTGCGTTATTTGCAAACAACACTTTTTCGGACCTTAACTAGTGCAACCATGTGCGCGTCAAATTCGACCACATCACATTTTTCATTGTTGGAATTTAATTTGTTCTGTGACTGTTATAACTTTTTGGTTTAATTGTATAATTTTTTGAAGTATCTATATGTATAATCAAACATTGTAAAACGATAAAAAATTACTATATTACAAATTTTTAAAGTTTGTCTTCTGTCACTTAATATGTTTTTGTATATGCAGAAAAATTGCGCTCTTCATCCGCGGAAGTAGAAAAACATGCCGTTTAGGCTGTTTGAGATATTGCACAACATTTTCTTAATTTTTTAAATAGTTTGCCCATTTGGATCTTTAGGTTATTTAATATTTACTTACCTTCAATTCTTCTATTAAATCTACGGAATCGGATAGAGTAGCACTTCTTGTTTTTCAAGTTTTAAACAGTGACACAATATTTTTTATTTCTCTAAAATGCCTGAAATAAAATAACGCAGCTTCAAGCCACATAGCCCAGCGTGTGATTATCGGTCTACGAGGGAGAAGAATAAAAGACAGAATATCTTGATAAGCTTGTACCCTTAAAGCTGCCTTAATAAATACTTTTTTTTTACTTTTACTACTAACCTGAGAAATCATCATTATTTACCTCATTACTCTAATGAGAAGTAATATTTTTCTTCCTAGGTAAATAATGATAATAAAAAAAACATTTTCTATATGACATTTAAAAATTATTTTCATTTTGTCAGCTTGACAACTGAACTCCCAGGCTAAATCTATTCAAATATGTAAAATATGGCAATATTTCAATGTTAGTAGTAAAAAAAATTCTATATACACTTCGGTTGAGAAGGCCATTATTTACCTCGCATATTATATAAAAATGCTCGGTACTTCTCAACCTAAGTGTGTAATATACTATTTTACTACTAACCTGAGAAACCACCACTATTTACCTCTAATGAGAAGTAATATTTCTCTTCCTATGTAAATAGGTAATGGTAATAAAAAAAATACCTAGGTAAATAATGAAAAATGTTCTATATGGCATTTAAAAATTAGTTTCCTCACTCAACGACTCAAATCTAATCAAATATGTAAAATATGGCAATATTACAATGTTAGTAGTAAAAAAAATCTATATACACTTCGGTTGAGAAGGTCATTATGTACCGAGCATTTTTATATCCTGAGCCGCGTAGCTCAATATACTATACTATTTCGTATTATTAATGAGGTCATTCACAAGTGGAAATCGATTCCGAATTTTTTCCGACAGTCTGTTTACTCCGCCAAGCAAGTGCAATGAATTAAATTGGGATAAAACATGTTGAAATTAATTTTGTCAACTGGTACGGTATTCTCCAAAAATATAACAACGTTTACTCACCGCACTATATGATCCAGCGGTACCGTGTCCGTTCCAAAATGGCCTTCTTTTCAATTTATCATCGTCGGGCACTCCATAACCTCAATTTCCATTTTGATAACCCCCCACCTGACACTATCTGTCCCATTATTGTAATGCCGCTTGAAAGGGGACAACTAGCGCTCTTTGTTCCCACCCCAACCTAATTTCGCATTTTAAACTGAGCGGGACGCCATTAAATATGTCATTTTTTATGGGGCAACAGTTGTGGTTTTTAATAATGTCTGAGGGTCGCATTAAAAGGAATCAATCATGTCGTCTCTTGAAGGGGGGAGTATACAGGGTGGATCAGTTTTTTGTAGCAGGTGATAGATCTTCAAAAAATAACCGCACTTTTTCGTATAAACTATATCTTTTTAAGGCCTTATAAAAAAGTTACAGGGTGTTAAAATTGTAAGAAATATGTGGACTTTATTGAATATTTACCAAACTAGTTGAGATATTTAAGTCATATTTGGTATACGCTATAACGGAAGGGGTTAGCATAAAACCTGTTAATATCGAACATCTTGCACAACCAGTGGCGGAGAAGTGGGTAATTGGTAAAATTATTTTTAGAAAAAAATGAATCACCTTGTATTGTAATAAAAGGTAATGAATTTTTTTATGTAGATTTTAATTGCAGACAAAAATGTCCTCTTGGTATTTGTTCGCATGTGTTCTAGTTTAACGGCAAATTTCATTGTTTTGTATTAATTCGGGGTATTTCTGAAAATTATCTAAAAAAATTGCTCCATAAGTAACACTTAAAGTAGAAATAATGTGTTTCCTACTTTAAATAAAGTAACTTTTTCCAATAAACTTACCTATTTAAAGCTATACTTTTGAAGTTACAGGGTCTAAAACATTTAAGGAAGATACAATTAAGGTTACGCTCTGTATCTTGAAAAGTAAAACCTTGAATGAGTTAGTTTATTGGAAAAAGTTACTTTATTTAAAATAAGAAACATGTTTTTGTACTTTAAGTGTTACTTATGTAGCAAATTCTTCAGATAATTTTTCAGAAATACCCCGAAATAATACAAAAAAATGAAATTTGCCTTTAAACTATAACACATGCGAACAAATACCAAGAGGACATTTTTGTCTGCAATTAAAATCAACATAAAAAATTCAATACCTTTTGTTAAAATACAAGGTGATTCTTTTTTTTTCTAAAAATAATTTTACCAATTACCCACTTCTCCGCCACTGGTTGCGCAAGATGTTCGATATTAACAGGTTTTATGCTAACCCATGCCGTTTTAACTTATACCAAATACGACTTAAATATCTCAACTAGTTTGGTAAATATTCAATAAAGTCCGCATATTTTTTCCAACTTTAACACCCTGTAACTTTTTTCCAAGGCCTTAAAAAGATATAGTTTATACGAAAAAGTGCCGTTATTTTTTGAAAATCTATCACCTGTTAAAGTCCTGCTACAAAAAACTGATCCACCCTGTATATCTACTGACGACACTGCGAGGATGAATTCATTATTCAAATTGGAAGAGTAATGTCCCAGAAGAGGCAGATGGACAATAGAATAAAAAAAAATTTTTGAGAAAAGAGATGTAAGGCAATTTTAATCCTATAACCAAACCCGATATGTTAAAGCTGGCTTGTTTATTGCCTAACGAAGCCCTATCTCCCATCCATATTTGGCCGTTTTCAAAGATCCCTTCAACTGCCTCCTTTATTTCGCACGGACCCGTAAATCGAATCGGAATTTTAAAATCCGGCCTCGTTCCTTTGTCTCCCCGCCACAGGCTCGTCTTCGTCAACCGAGGAAGCGGTAACGAAGACGAACGGCCGGCGGTGACGCGCCCACCGGCAAAAATTCGGACTGGCCGCGATATTAGGATGCGGTAATGATCTGAATAAGGGATGGGTGGCGTGTCGGTAGTCGGGGGTGGTTTTACGTCCCTCGTGTGTGCGCCCTGGGACGCGGCGAAAATAATAAAACCGGCAGCGTAACGCGATAGGGGTGGTGAAGGTCCTGGGGTTGCTAAATTGGAAGGTGCATTAGGAGACGACCAAGCGGGAAGTTGGTTTTTGTTGAAAGGAACAGAGACCAGATGTACTAAAGATGAAACCGTTTACTACAATTGACTTGGTTTTATCCTAACGTATTGCATTGATTTGAAGAAGTCCGATAGAAGTAGAAGGCTAGTTTTGATTGCAAATCTCAAGGTCCAATCCAACTTCTAGACAAGAGTACCTTCCCAAAACCGCATTCGTCATATGATATCGACGTCACAACGCGTACATTCAAGAAGGATCATTTGTAAAACATATAAGAAGTCGATTTGGTGGAAGGTATGAGTCGTGTTGCTGAAAACACTGTATTCGTCACACGATATCGTAGCGTTAGTTCAATCAAATGGAGGGTTCGAAGTAGAAAGTTGTTTTTAGTGGTTTATTTTATGGTTTTGATGTGCTGAACACGAATCTGAAGTTGTCCAACAAACATTTTCTCGGCAAATATGAGAAAGCATTGAAAAAAAAACACTAAAAATAATGTTTTTTTTTTAGTGATTTTCAGCTTATAACTTGCAAAGCAAGCTATTTATGCAAAAAGTGGTAATATAGTAAAATAAAGATAAAAAATACCTGCAATTTATATCTCTTAAAAAATTTTTGTATGTCGTATGGTTTCCATGCAAAGAGTGTTGATATATCGGAGAAATTAGCAATTTTTGCAAATATAGCAAAAAACAGCATACATTTATATTTTTTATTTCATTTAGGTAAATATTATTCTTTAGGCTAATAAAAGACGTGAATTTCTGTACAATTTATATGTATTTATGTATACGAGCCCTCTTAGACACAGCTTCCATGATGTCTCCAAGGCAGTTTTTCAGTTCTTCTGCGCAAATGTTTGCAATTTGTTGAATAAATATAAAAGCAGTAAGTAGTACCTACCTATTAAGAAGTTTTGTCACATTTATTTCTATGTACTTATATACGAGCCCTCTTAGGCACGGGTTCCATAGTTTATTTAGGGCAGACTTCCAGTTTGTACACCTGAAACAAATAGCGGCAACGGCGCGGCGTCTAGTTATTCTATTTAAACTTATTTCTTGCAAATGCATGAAGACATTGAACTTTTCTAATATGTACCTGAAGTGCGAGAACAGCTGTAATAACATGCCCGTTGCAGAAACTAAAGAAGAATCAAAGGATGATCCGCAGTTTCCTGAAGCACTTGAAGTTAATTATGCAAGGATAATTCTATCCCACCTTTATTTCTTCACTCATTATTTATTTGTGTGTTCGAACTAGGTTTCTGAATAGGTATTCATATTATGTATTCAATAAATTGTCAAGTATTTGGAATTAGGTGAGTCAAGTTATTTGTTTCAGGCGTACAAGAACTGGAAGCTAGGCTGCCCTAAAGAAAGTATGGAACTCGTGCCATATTGTATATAAATTGGAAAGAAATTTTTAATAGGTACAGCTTTCATATTTATACAATAAATTGCAAACATTTGGGATTAAGTCAATGATTATTTGTTTCAGGCGCATGAAGAACTGGAAGGCTGCTTTATTGAAATCATGGAAGCTGTGTCTAAGAGGGCTTATATACATAAAAATTGTACAGAAATTCACGTCTTTTATTAGTCTATAGAATAAATATTTACCTAAATGAAATAAATAATATAAACTAATGGAGCTTTTTGCTATTTTCCAAAAATTAACTGAAGTTCCTCGATGTTTCAACACTCTTTTACAAGGAAACCATACTATGCACAAAAAAATGTTAGGAGGGATAAAATGTAGATAATTTTAAAACTGGGCCACTTTTTACGTAAGTAGTTTGCTTTGCCTGTTATAAGGTGAAAACCACTAACATACATAGTTTTTAGTGGTTTCTTTGATTATTTCTCATATTTGCGGGGAAACTTCTTGTTGGACAACTTCAGATTCGTGTTCAGCACCCCAAAAAACATAAAATAAACCACTAAAAACAATTACATCAAAACAACCCACTTTAAACTACCGTTTGACTGAACTACGTGTTCTGAAAAAAAAAACAAAAAACTTTTTTGTCGTAACCTCTCCTTGGTGCTTTATAGATAATTATGTTACGGAACATTTTTCAAAATTATAAAGACATACGTTTTGTTTTTGAAGTCGAACTTAAATGAACGCTGGATATGATTACACATGGCAACCCAAACAATTCCTCCGCACACGTGGTAAGAAAAACCTAATAAGAGAAACCCAATTTTCTCAATAAGCAGGAATCCAAGCCATTGATCCATTCTCTGCGCAACCAATTACAATAATTAGAACCCGATACTATGCGCAGAGATATTTTGATATAATTCGGTTTTGAGGTGGGATGCCAAATCACATTTCCAATGCCTCCCCGGCCCGGAACGTATGAAATATCCGGATACAATTGAGATAATGAAGCTCAAAATTTACTTTATGCATTGCAGTCGGTTAATTAAATTTTCCGTAAAACCCGGCATGGTCGAACGAATTATCGGCATTAGTGGGATACTTTCGATGTGTCTCTGTAATAACGTTATTGTTAGTAGTAAATTATTGCGCTTCGGCTGGGTTAGTTATGACGGTTATTTACTCACTGCGATAATACTGAACATAATATAGAATACACTATATAACTAAATATAGAGTCCTCACAGAATATGCAAAAAAGTGCCGGTGTTTTATAACACCTTAATTTTTTTTAATCAAAAAGAGACGATATCTTTTAAGCCAATCCATTTTATTCTCAATATTTTTTTACTAATAGTGTCAAGTTATTTTATGTAATTATATACAGGATGAATAAAAATTGTGGAAAAGTGCTTATATTTTCTAACATAATAATATTCCTAATAATTATGATATTAATAAACGTTATTAAAAAAAGTTTTTATATGCATATTTTTTGACATAAACTGGCGACATTTCTGTTTTCTTGACTTAAAAAAATCTGGAAAGACCGTCTCTTTTTGTACCTACAAGTCCATAAGAAAAAGCCGTGGAAATCAAATGAAATATCAAAGCCTAATAGTGACACAGGCCATTAAATGGTAAACTAAAATTACTGGAGACAAAAGAAGAATATTGCCTTCCACTTTAATAAAAAATGTAATAAATTATTTCGAAAGGCAACTCTAATAATTGTGATCTGATAATATTTGCAACATTATTATTATTATTTTGATTTGTATGATATACCTAGACATTGAAATTTCACTTTATTTCCATGGCTAACTTGATTGGAACTCGATTAGTGACTTTACAAGAGTTTTTTTTTAATTTGTTTCTTATGGAACCCTATTAAAATTGTATACCGACGTATCACAGAAAGAAGCGGTTCTTTTTAAATGCAGGAAAATCAGAATATCATGCTATTAAAAAACAAAGTTTATTGCCAGAGCAACGAAATTCTTTACGTCAAGAAAAAATGAATGTCGCCAATTTTTAGCAAAAAAATATTGACGATTTTTAAACTCTTTAGTTCGGATTAACTAACGGATTTTTAGCATTCGTTACTTTGAAAGGATTAAAGTTCTCTTTAATATTTCATTATTGTTACCCCCAGAGGTGGGAGTGACCTGTTGCCGGCGAGAGATGTCATTTTCCGTTCCTGTGTGTCGAGGAATTGATTAAACCGGGATATTTGCTCATAATGCTCTTTCCACGGAAAGCAGAACGCAATTAACACGCGTGGGGGAATATTATGGGGGAAATGAAATTTTATTATTTGAAAAGCGGTATTTACAGAGGGCGCAAAATGAATTTCCAGGATTTTCCATGTAAGCGCATACACGCTAATACCCCGGTCAAAATTGTATCACAAAGGAAAAAAGCCCCACACTAAAATCTTTTAACATGTGAAAATCACGGGGCTAAAACATTCTACATGTAAGTAATGATATCAAGGCCTACTATAAAGACAGGCCCTGGCGCACAAAAATCACGTGACCATCTTAGTCAGACGTTACATGTCATTTGTCACATAACTGAAAGCGGCAGCTTGGGTTTTGAGAAGTTTTCAATGTTTAAAGTGTTTTTAAACGTATTAGTTTATATTTTAGAAACAAGTTTGTGTCTAGTGCGCGGAGGGGAACCGCCCAGGTGTTATTATTGGCCTCTGGGTGTCTGGGTGGGAGTCGTGCCGTCGTGCCGTCCAAGAGTATTGGTGCCGCTCGCACCGACGCGACGCGTTAGCGCTGTTAAGGGGAATTCTCCCCCGAACCACAGAATAGGGAACCCGGAATGGACTATTATGGACATGGGACAGTATTGGACAGTGGAGCCTGAGACACAGAGGGGTGAACTGATTACGGGAGATTCGCGAGTTCAGACGGTCCGGGTGGCTGGAAGCCGTTGCCGTTGACCACGTTCGGGTTGTGTATTTATTGTATTCACCATTCACCTTGTGCGAAATAAATCAGTGTTGTAACATACTCGAGGATTTTTGTTGTCGACCTACGCCCTGATAATAATATGGTCTTTCACGCTGCCGATCAACTGAGACCTCGTCAATATTTACAGCACTGAGGTTAGTTTTCATTTTTATTTCTCGTAAAAAATAACCTAAATACCAAATATTGGGTCTGTTTATACATATTACAAAAGCCAGGAAGACAAATGTGTTGTGGGAGGAAAATACCTATAGAGAATATCACCTAAGCTAAAGGAACGTTTTTTGAGAATGTGCCAAAATATTGTGAGTGCAGTGCCGTTTAACTCTCAGCCTAAAACAGCTGAGGCAGGTTGAAAATTTTGAAAAAACAATTAGAGAAAGCTTGAATGCACAAAACCAATAATGTAATAGATGAAAGAAAACTTGCCAAATTGTTACGAAATTTGTTTTTTCTACTTATCTCCAAAAATGCCTTTCATTATATACGACTAAGTTGGTCACGTGACTACGCTATTATGCGTTAGCGCCGTGGCCTGTCTTTATCGTTGGCCTCGTAATGATATGTAATGATGTCACAAAAATGAGAGAAAGCCGCGAGACACGGTATTTTTTGAGACAAGCAGCCGTAAAGAAAAACTTTTTGTCTTACTTTTGATTTTTAGAATGTTCATCCATTGAAGCGATTGTCTCGTCTCTAGATGTATCGAAATTTGTTGCAGATAACCCGCTTTTCTCTTTAATTTTATAGATAAATAATTCACAAACTCACCTTGCGTGTAGAATTTTCCGGAGGATGCGAATATGATATGAACTTAATATACAGGGTGTTGTTAAAACAATATAAAAAAACCTTTTCTAAAAAATTGTGAAGTACCTACCTATGTATGATTTTAAAACGGAATTAATGACAAATACATATACCTACGGTGAGTAACAAATAATAATTGTAGGAGTGACTTGTGGATTCCTTTTGTTTCCCCAATTCCAACCATATTATTATTTTATAGAAGATTTTCAAACAGAAGGCGGCACTATTTCCAACTTTGTTTTTATTGGAGCTGCAAGGTCAAGTTAAATAGGCAAATTAGTAGTAATTTTTATTGATGGTGAAAACGGAATAAAAATCAAACGTCGCGTTCGCAAGTAGTTATGTCAAAAAGTTTACGAGCTCGGTGGCTATTTTTTTGACAAACGAGGTAACATTCCATCATATCCCATTTTTCTGAACGCGTGAAAAGCATTTTTTCGTCAAAAAATACAATCTGTAAACTGTTCACTATCGAAACTTCAATTTGATATAATTTTGATGGCATTTATAAGACAAACGAATGTGGTTTATGAAATAACAGCCAACTTGACGAATTTGAAAAATCATCAATTGCTTTGTCATTTTTGATTTTAGGATAAAAGATAATAAGATTTATTTTTGGTCAGAATTCAATTTCCTATCGAGTGAGAATCTTGCATAATGGGTGTCCCGTTTGATAAAATGAAACCTTTTGACATAAGTCGTGAACGCGACGTTTGATTTTTATTCCGTTTCACCATCTATTTGAAAAAAAAAGACAACGATTTTTTCAAATTAATTTTTTATGTTAGTTTTTGATCACGCTGTATTTATTAATTATCAAAATATCAACAAGGTCCATGCACTAAAATAAGATCCCCTTCTACAAGAAAACCAACCCCATGTAAATAATAAAAACTTTCAAAAAGGAACAAAAATTATTATAGTTATGTTTAGGCCTGCAAACGTTATTTTTGACATAAAATTTGAAATATGTCAATAATGGTTAGACATAGATATAGGATATTATACATTAAAATGTGTCTAGAATTTTGCCTAGAATCTAAAAATGGAAAAATATATAGGGCGTCCTATTTAAAATAAGCTAAGTTGGCATCGATTTCCGGTATAACCGGAAATGCCACCATCTTGAAAATATTTTAGCCGAATAATTGCCCCCATTCACTTTTGTAAACTGTAAAAGTTTAAAAATTTTCCAACACCTTGTATAACTCCTAAAATAAGTAAAAATAATCAAATTTGCCCTGAAACGGTAACAGATAATACGAAAAAATGTCTTGTGTCTCAAATCTTGTTAAAGTATATCAATCGGTTCAAAAATAAAGATATTACAAAATCTAATATTTGTGAAAAAATTTGGCGCCGTCTATTTTGAAAACGAAGGCTTCGTTCGTATAAAAAAATTGTTTACTGCAAAACAGTTTTTTGCATCGAGTTCTCCCTGTATAAGCTGTGTCTACTTGATTATTATTTTATAAACCTACTTACTGACATCTAGATTACAACTGCATGGTATATACACTTACCTAGTTCATGGAAGCAGTAACTCTTTTTTAAATAACATAATACGAGCATGGCGGATTCCATCACGCAAGCGTCCACGTTTGCATATTTCCTTTCTATGTAGCTATTACTCGGCATTAGATATGGTAATTTCGTTCCCGAACCCTTGTTCTTGCCGTTTTATACGACTCTAGTTGGCCATATAATTTGGAGGAAATAAAACGTGTCATTTAAATATTCTTGTTAAATCTTATGGGGCTTTATATTACTCAAAACATGTACACTGCGTCTCAGATAAACAAAAGTCAGCATAACCACAGCACAATTAACTACTAACAGAGCTAAAGCCATGTTATTGTAATTCTGAGAACAGCCAGAAAGCTCTCCACCAACAAAACTCTTGTACATCTAGGAGATCTCAATAGAATAAATGTGTTTTTCAGTAGGGAGGTATACAAATTTCTACACAAAGCTTACGCTTAAGTTGAGCATGGTGCAGGACGCCAAAATGTTTAAAAAGTATCAGATTTTATGTCTTTAGTTATTAACCGGTTGAGATATACCTATATTTTATAGAGGGGAAGCTAGTGACAGATTTTTGGATGTGATTTTACTCAGTATGCCTTTTAAGGGGCATTATGTTGCGTATATTCTCAAAATAATAAGGTATAAATCAGAGAGTCATCCTGGGTTCTTCATATGGAAAAGTGAGCTTTCATTTATTCGAAAAATATGCGTTTTAATATGATTTTAGTCAGGCTGACATGTGTTTCATAATCAAGTTCAAAATAGAAAATTCGTCGGAAAACCAATATTAGGCATACCGTTAATGTGGACCCAAAGGTCTACTATTGTCATGTGAACTTGTATTTTAATACTTAATTTTTTCACGTTTCTGAACAGGCTGCAATGATAAGTATGTAACTGCTGAAGAAAAAAATATGGCATACCGTTTGCGCATATCCAAGTACCCTTTACATCGAATAAATCGTTTAAATGATAAATAACATTCAATTTAAACTATACTTGGACATGCGCAAACGGTATGTCATCCTTTTTTCAGCAGTTTCATAACAAGAACTTGCATACTTCAGCCTGTTCAGAAACGTGGAAAAATTAATTAATAAAATACAAGTTCACGTGACAATAATAGCCCTTTGGGACCACGCTAACGGCATATGCCTATGGTTTTCCGAGGAATTTTCTATTTTGAACTTCATTATAAAGCACATGGCAGCCTGACTGAAATCAGATCAAAAAGCATATTTTTCTAATAAATGAAAACTTTGTTTTTCATATGAAGAACCCAGGATGACTCTCTGATTCATACCTTTCTATTGTGGGAATATACGCAACATAATGCCCTTTGAAAGGCATACTGAGTAAGATTACGTCCAAAAATCTGTCACTATCTCCCTGTATATTACCAAAATTCGGCAGACAAGATACGTGGGTAAAAGAACAACAGATTTTTGTTAATATAGGCTTTCTAACCCGACCAGTGGTGAGGTATGAGCGAGGGTATGAGTACACTCACCGGCACGAAAAACGGAGCACTTACAATTTTTATTTAAAAAATGTGAAATTTTAATACTTTGCGATGGTTTATTATTATAATAAGTTAAACGCAAACAACAACATGTTTTAAGTAATTTCTAATAACAATTGGGCGCTTTTTTTTTAAATAAAAACTTTTGTTACAATTTAAAAAATTAGAACGATAAACCCACATTTGTGTTGTGACAAAATGTCCTTAAATGAATCAAAACTTAAACGATTTTTGAGCAAAAACTAATGAGGAGCATTTTTAATAACGGGTATTACCCCCGCGAGCTCGAATGATTGCATGCATTCTCCATGGCATGCCTAAAATCAAATGGCGAATGTCCTCTTGAGGAATAAGGTCCCATTCCTCTAAAAGAGCTTGTTTCAACTGATTTATGGTTCAAGGAGCAGGAACACGACTTCGCATTCTTCGCCCAAGCATGTCCCAAACATGTTCAATCGGGTTCGCATCTGGACTTAACGCTGGCCACTCCAAAACAGGAATGTTTACATCATTTAAATACTGTTGAGTGATTCTTGCGGTATGAGGTCTGGCATTATCATGCATCAGAAGAAAGTTATTTCCAATAAAATCAACATACGGGACAACAAAATCTTGGAGAATTTCATCAATGTACCTGGCAGCAGTTAAGGAGCCTCTTGGAACGATGTACAACTCAGTGTGTGCCTCCAGAGAAATTTCAGCCCACACCATTACTGAACCTCCTTGGTATCCTACTCTAGGACTGAAGGTACATTCTGCAAAACGCTCTTGTGGTCTTCGCCATACTCTCTCGCGACCATCTGGAGATCGCAGGCTAAACCTGGACTCATCAGTAAATAAAATTCGCCCCCAATCATTTTCACCCCAGTGCTCATGATTTTTGGCAAACCGAAGTCGCGCAACACGATGACGCCTAAGAAGCTCTGGACCTGTTGCAGGTCTACGACTGGTAAGATTGGCTTCTCCAAGTCTTCGTCTAACTGTACGTTCGCTTACATTGGTATCCCGAACATGATGAAGTCTATTTCTGATTTCTACAGCTGTAGCACGACGATCTCGTAGACTTTGCAAGAGGATGAAGCGATCATCATGAGCGTTAGTTTTTCGTTGGGGACCAGTTCCAGGTCGTCTGGTGTAAGCTCTAGTTTCCAAAAAACGTGTATAAATACGGTGCACAGTGCTATTGGATACGGCATATTGTTGGGCAACATATCGCTCAGTTCTTCCGTCTTGAAGCAACGCAACAATAGCAGCCGCTGTTTCAGGATTAACAGCCATATTTTTACCTTAAATAAACGCAGTACAGCTTTGAACTGTTTCACTTCTTTAAACTCAGACTTGTCAAAACAATAAAAACAAAAGAAAAGTCATGGCCAACTAAGACTTGTGTACTTTTTAATTTTTGGAAATTTTTATTCAAAACAGTCTAGTCTTGCTTTTCAAATAAACGTTTAATTGTTGTTAGATATTACTTAAAACATGTTGTTGTTTGCTTTTAACTTATTATAATAATAAACCATTGCAAAGTATTAAAATTTTACATTTTTTAAATAAAAATTATAAGTGCTCCGTTTTTCGTGCCGGTGAGTGTATTTAGACAAATTATTTTTTGCGAAGAGAAATGTTAAGATCCTGTATGACGTAAACTCAAACCATATTTTTAGATGGAGCAATTAATTTTCTACAAAAAATTGCTCTTGATATTTTATCGCATCTGCTAACTTTTCGGGACAAATTTGTTTTTTTTATTTCTGGACTTCCTCATTCTAAATAGAAATTTGCATAGGTACATAGACCGCAAGAGTTATAGGTAACTGAAACAATTTTACGTCTGCTTAAAAATTAAAGTAATGAAAGAACTTTAGTATTTTTTAAAAACTTTGACGCCCCCTGTATCTTGAAAATGAAGGCTTTATATACTCAATTTATTTTGTTTCAAATTTCTTTATGCCTAAAAACGGTCGCTTATAAATATCTATTCTGGAAACTAATTATATCACCCATAAGACAAGAATATAGGGCACTCTCATTAAACCTATCAATAAAATATAAATTTACTACCCTCAAAGTACCATTGTTTGCTTTTATGAAAAACCCTTTCACGAGACGCCCTATTCTATTTATAACGTACGGTCTATTATTGCGCCACACTGGCCCAGAAGATAGTTTAATTACCATTATTATTTAAATACTCTTCTATAAATAATGTTGCCGGTTAATTAGTCATGTATTTTTGATGGGGGTCACGGCAAACTTCGCCGGCCCGGTCCTTAATTCCGGCTATCACTAATTCAGGCTTCTCTGGCCAATACGCCCCTAATGAATGTGGGGTTCTTCTATTATTGAAACGCGTCTCAGTTTAGCACCTTGAAGCATCATATACAGGATGATTTTTTTAGGTCTACCACCGCGATTTTCTCGCTCATTTTGCGGCCTACAAAAAAAACGTAAGAAACAAAAATGTGGCAATTTTGGACAGCTAAGAGGTGCTGCAAAAGAAATCGGCATCCATGGCCAACTTGTCGCCCAATATTAAAAAAAACTCAAATTGAGCAAAACTATTAATGGCCGTGGAATGTTTATTTTAAGAGACAGAGAACAACTTTTATATTGAAAATTGATGGCACTAAGAAGCTTTACGCAAAAGGGTACTCAGATAGTTCCAAAAAATTACACAGGGTCTTCGGCTCTCTGGAGGCTATGAATTTTTTTTGTTTATTTCTTAATAAGCGCACAGAAAATACGTAAGAAAACAAAATATGGCATTTTTGGTGCTTCCATACCCAACTTTTCGCGGTGTACTAAAAAAACCTAAAATCGACAAAAATTTTCATGGTCTGAAGAGAGCCGAAGACCCTGTGTAATTTGCTGAAACTATCTGAGCACCTGGGTGGATAAAGCTTCTCAGTGCCATCAATTTTCAATATAAAAGTTTTCCTCTGTCTCTTAAAATAAACATTGCACGGACATTAATAATTTTGCTCAATTTGAGCTTTTTTTAATATTGTGCGACAAGTTGGCCATGGATGCCGATTTCTTTTGCAGCACCACTTAGCTGTCCAAAATTGCCACATTTTTATTTCTTACGTTTTTTTTTGTAGGCCGCAAAATGAGCGAGAAAATCGCGGTGGTAGACCTAAAAAAATCATCCTGTATATGTATATGGGAGTTTCGAAAGAAGACCTGTCCCCATAATATATGAATCGGATTGAACATAAAAAAATCAACAAAAAAAATTAGATCCGACTTCAAAAATTTGCACGTATGCACACTCCACTAAAAATTTAAAAAAAGTAACAAAAAAGAACACCGACTTCACAAATTTGCCCGTATATGCACATTTCAACTAGAATTTCAGAAATATTTTTCTCTTTCTAAATTGAGAATAGTCCTATGGGGTCGGTCCTAGAAACCACTTCGAACTGTCATGCGCAAATTTCCATATTTGTGTTTTGGATCCCTTGTATACAGGATGTAACAGAAATAATGGTCGATATTGACGCGTGTTCTAGAGTTAGAAATAATTACACTTCTTGGTATATTTCATCGAGGAGTTTTATTTGTAAATAGAAACAGCTCATAAATCCAGATATAAAAACGTCATTTCTCTATCGTCATTTGCAGAAGGAAGATCGCTCGGTCCCCGCAGATTTTTCCCCGGCCGAATCGGGGATGAAAATGAGATGTAAATACGAGAAATTGGCGATTATTTATGGTCGGACCCTCGCCCCAGTCAGGTATATTCAAATTAACGAGAAATTTATAGGCATTAATTTTTCGAACGGCCCGTGTAAATGTTTAGGATTTTCGGTAATTAAATATTTATGAAGCGCCATTTCCATAAAGATATTTGTTTATTGCCGACACCGCCAGTTTCGTCTTCTCTGCAAACAAACAAGGTAATAAAAACTTGTTGCACACACGTCTAATTGAAGAGAGAATTGTGTAGCTCTCAAACGCCACACATTACCTACATAAATTATTATTAAATTATCCAGCTTTTTTTGTTTTTTTTTTTTGCCAGACACTGCACGTTATGTGTGCATTAATTTATATTATACAGGCTGACCGTATTTCCAGTCTTTGCATGGGGATCTTGGTTATCTTAAGAGATACGAGGTCGGTTAAATTGGGGCAAAGTTGCGGAATTTGGCTGGCCTTTCTCGTTTTCAAAATAATGCGAAAAAACTGAAAATTGTCGTTTTCGTTTTTATTTTTTTAAACGAAAACAAATGGCGCTGGACATTTCTAAGCTAAACATTATTAAGGCACTTTTTTACAAGGAATCTAAATAGGATCTTGCATTTTTTTTCTCGCCTCCCTGGACCAAGATATGACGATCAAATTTTATTTTTCTTATGGGCGCCATATTGGATTTTTGCATTTTTTGCATTTTTTTGTTAAAATGATATGTCTCACATTATGCTTTACTTTGTGTTTCTTGCCGTAATATCAAATTAATCATTTTTCTTTGTGTTTCCAGTTTGACTCTTTTAGTGTTAATGTGTTATATGGCAAATGGCGAATAATAAATAACGAGGTCTCAGATCATACTCTTGTCCTCGTGGTACGTTTATGATTTATTTAATCAATAAATTTAACATTAATTGAATTTTTACTGAACCCTTAAACAATATTCCAAAGCACACTTCGCAACAATGGGTAACTAGGCTTATGTTTCCAAGGCACTCTATGCAAAAGCGATTAATTTGATATTATGGCAAGAAAAACAAAGTAAAGCATAATGTGTGACAAATCATTTTAACCAGAAAAAATCCTCTTTTCAAAAATGCAAAAATCCAATATGGCGCCCATAAGAAAAATAAAAGTTGATCGTCATATTTTTGTCCAGGGATAATAATGTTCAACTTAGAAATGTCCAACGCCATTCGTTTTCGTATAAAAAAATAAAAACGAAAACGACAATTTTCAGTTTTTTCGCATTATTTTCAAAACGAGAAAAGCCAGCCAAAAATTTTTTTGCCATGTTACTCAGCATAAAATTACGCAACTTTGCCCCAATTTAACCGACCTCGTATCTCTTAAGATAACCAAGATCCCCATGTAAAGACTCGAAATACGGTCACCCTGTATACAGAGTAGCTAGGTACATGTGTGTCTTTTGTCCTACAATCCTTCTCATTTATTATTATGTTTGAACCTAAACCAATGATCCTAGTCTTTCTTTGTACCTGCATAACTGTTTGTGTCATTCTTACCTGCACGAAATATTTCTAATAGATCGACACAACCCAACTGTACAAAAAAAATCATCACTCGTGGGACATTCTAGTTAAACAACGAGGTGCCTCGTTTCCATTGTCCCACAAATTCACCTAACAAATTGTTTTCATGTTCGTCGGGGACACGTTATTATTCCTGAAATAAGGACGGAACGATGTTTTTTCGGCGTAGAACACCGACCGGCCTCCCAGGGCACCCATTACGGCCGTTTATACGTACACGGAAAAGCTATCTTATTACGCATATAATTCCTCTTTTCCACGGCACCACCCGATTTTTATCGCTGGACAGCGCGTAACTCGATCTACGAGCGCGGTCGGCCGTGACCGGATAGAAGAGTACCTACAACTGACGTCGTCTCATCTGTCACGGGTCACGGCTGCCTCGATTTGGATTCTCGGAGAGTTAGGCCAGGAAAATTACGGTAAAAAATAACGAAACCTAGACAAAATTCATAACCGCATTTTTATAATGCCATCACAAAATATTGGTAATAAATTAACGCCAGAATTGTTTTTATATACAAAATAAACTTACGCGTGTGGGCGTTTTTTAGAAAAATACATTTTCTTGTGGTAATAAAGATGGCATAAATATTAACTGCGAATTTTAAGCTGCATTTATTAGTAAGTAAGGTATATAAAGTTGAGATTGATAAATTAAACAGATTACGTTTGCGCAAGTATCCGAATGATGCAAAAATGACATTTTGCGTAATATTTTGTTGGGCAAAAATATTAACTGCGTTTTTATTATTTATAATTACCTTAAAAATCAAGTATTAACAGTTTGTTCTGAAATTAAACATATTGTTTCGCCGGAAATCGCATTTTAAAGAAATTTGAAGCTGTCTTTGAGACCAAAATTATTAACTGGCTGATTTTTGTTAAACTTTGTAAGTGGATACTAAGTCTTGTTAAATTTTTTGAAATTAAACAAAAATTGGTAACGGAAGTATACAAATGACAAATGACAGTTAAGACATAGGCCTTAACTGTCATGTAGGCGCCCTAAGTAAATGTTTAATTTCGCTATATGTGATTTAATATAGTTATATTGTAAAAAGTTAAACAAAAAAAAACAGTTAATATTTTTTCCTTATTCTAAAGAAATGACAAGTGACAGTTGACCCATATATGCGCCGTAAATAAATGTTTAATTTCGCTATATATGATTCCATATACTCGTAGTTATATTGTAAAAAGTTAAACAAACAAAAAACAGTTAATATTTTTGCCTATTCTATACCAATGAGAAGTGACAGCTGACGTACATGCGGCTCAGATAAATGTTTAATTTTGTATAAGTTACATTCTATTTGTAAAAGGGAATGATCATCTGCAATAAAAACGTAGTTAATATTTTTGCCTTTTGCCGAAATAGAAAATTATCCGATTTTTATCTCTCTTTGTCGATCTAAGTTACTTCCATACTCTTAAAATGTTTAATTTCTTAATATATGTTAGCAAGGGAAGTTTTTTACCTAAAGACTCTAAAACAATCTAGTTAACATTTTTGCTCGAAATTTCTAACGAAAAATAGGTGTTTTTTGAGGTAACTCAAGGTTCCGTTTTTTCAAAATGTTTAATTTTGGTTTCTACCAACGTATTTACTTATAACTTTGATATGGTAAAACAAAATTGCAGTTAATATTTTTGTCTAGGTCAAATTCTATTTTCCCTGGCCTAAGTGCTGCGGTGCATAGTAGTAGGATACTGCAACACGGTTGGCCCTGAAATTTTGACAGGTGCGATATATATACAGTGTGGTCATTTACGTGTGCAACATATGTTTTTTTTTATTAATTGCACAACGAAAGTACAAATATTCCCGAAAGTTGGTGCATGTTCGATAATCATATATTAGGCGCACTTAGAATGATTGCAAGTCAAACAGCATACAGGGTAGGTCAAAAATATAAAAATTGTACAAGAGTAAAGTACCCTTATTTCAGAAAATTCAGCAAAATGTTATTAAGAAAAGTTGTCTAGAATTAAAATTTATGCCTAAATACCAAAACATGGCCACCTAGATTTTTTTTGAAAAACAATAATAATTTCCAAAAAAAAAGTTTTAATTATTCGTTTTAAACAATTTCATAAATCAATCAAAATTAAATCAATTCCGCATAACTTTGTTGAAATTCAAGCATATTTGTAAAACTAACTTAGATTTTTAATTTTTTAGATAATTACAAACTTCATGTTTGTTACAACGATATTAAACAAAACTTTAAAATTTCGCAAAAATTCTTCTGAACAAGGTAAAACATTAGTAATGATAATGTGTATATATATGTGTATATAAACTCTCATTTAAGGTGCAAAATTGTTATTTTAAATATTTATTAAGAAACTGTGGAAATTAATTGACGAACAAATTTTGTTTCTTAGGAGGCTAGTTTTGGTATTTAGGCATAGCCTTTAATTCTAAACAACTTTTCTTAATAACCTTTTGCTGAATTTTTTGAAATAACGGTACTTTACTCTAGTACAATTTTTATATTTTTTTACCTACACTGTATGCTGTTTAACTTGCACCATTCTAAGTGCACCTAATATGATTATTGAACATGCACCAACTTTTGGCAATATCTGTATTTTGGTTGTGCAATTAATAAAAAAAGTTCCATACCTATATGTTGCACACTCCCGGATAAGAATGAACAGCATGGGGATCTTGCAAACGGTGAGAGATAGAACAACGGTTGAATGGGGAAAAAGTTGCGCAATTTTATGGTCAATAAAATGGTACAAACAGATTTTTAATATCTTTTTTCGTTTTTGAGTTATTTTGAAAAATGTAAAATTTTGTGTTTTCGATTTTATTTTTTCTGAAGTTGTTATCACAGATAAGAAAAAAGAAAAACACTTTCTCATGGCACTTTTTAACGGGCTTTAAGATAGCATTTTTAGATTTGTTCTACAACATTTCGTTTTTGAGAAACCATCTTCAACTTAATTTTTTTTAAATACGGACCTGGATTTTTTTGCTGATTTTGAAAGCACTTTTCATTGCAAATACCATGATGTATGATGCGAAATATTTTTAAAATGTTTTGAGACAATTATACTGAAAATTCCTTTTTTTCCATTCATTTTTTTCTATTGCGGCGTTATTTAATAATAAGAAGTCTAAATATTAATCAGTATTGTCAACAATTATTTAACTTACAGTTTATTTTTACTTCGAAAATTTAATATTTTTAAATTCGGCCCAGTCTGTTAAGTGTTTTCCTCTGTTGCTGTACAGCAAACAGTGTCGCATTGTGTTTTGGAGTAAATTCTTCGCTTTTTCTAATTACTGCGAGAAGAAAGCTTTAAGCCAATTGCAACAATACAGATATAACATGCTAACATGTTAAATTTGTCGTCATTTGAAAAAGCACCCTCCATTTCTAATAATACAAATTATTAACGAAATGATACCTACAGTGGCAAAAATTACAAATGACAAGGGGTTGGTTTCGTTGTTTCAAAGCCTTCTAAGATGGAGGATTTTTATTTATTTTTTATTATCGTATGTGACTGTTATTAGTCTTTCCCGTCCTTTTTTGGGTTCTCCGATTGACAGATATGTTGTAAGTTAAATTTTTGACAATACTGATTAATATTTTTAGACTTCTTATTATTAAATACAGGGCCGCATTAGAAAAAAAAAAGAATTGGAAAAAAAGGAATTTTCAGTATAATGGTGTCAAAACGTTTTAAAAATATTTCGTGTCATACATCATGGTATTTGCAATGAAAAGCGATTTCAAAATCTGCAAAAAAAATACAGGTCCGTATTTAAAAAAAAAGTTGAAGATGGTTTCTCAAAAACGAAACGTTGTAGAACAAATCTAAACACGCCATTTTAAAGCCCGTTAAAAAGTGCCACAAGAAAGTGTTCTTCTTTTTTTCCTATCTGTGATAACAACTTAAAAAAAATTACTTTTTTCAAAATAACTCGAAACGAAAAAGATATTAGAAATCTGTTTGTTCCATTTTATTGACCTTAAAGTTGCGCAAGTTTTTCCCCATTTAACAGTTGTTCTATCTCTCACCGTTCGCAAGATCCCCATGCTGTTGTCGCATCCACATATCCACTTATTCTTGTCGTAGGTACATAATTCTATAAGTGTCGCGTAAAATTGCGAGTTGCAACTTTATCCGGTTGGGATAATTGCAAATCTGGAGTTGGGCTCCCAAGAGTTTTTATTCCAACTTATTCTGTCAATGAAAGTCCTAAAAAGTTACCTTTCAAAAGGTCCTACACTCTACACCCTACTTTTAATTTTGTTTACTTAGAACACGCGAGGCACCGAGAGAAGTTTTGTAACGCGACGACGCGTGCCACGCACTTGACTGGCTGGGACTGGGGCTCAAGAACCGGGAGTCAGCGCGTATGCTACAACCGCGTATAGCGGAAGCAGCCGACTCTGCCCGATAGCGCACATTTCCTGGCGGAATGGCGGCTTAAATATTAAATATAATTATTATAAGGTACCTATCCGTTGCTAACGTTTAAATAGTATACGTAGTCGTTACAACTAAATTAGTTTTCTCTGTGAGAAACCGTACAGACACTAAAAACTTGGGAACTTCGGAGAGGATAATGTTGAGTTGTATCCACATGACATTATCATATCCTAATTATTGACATTATGTTGAGGAGAAACTGGCAAAACCGAATCGCTCGATTTAACTAATCCGTAAAGAAGCATTCCCGCATATCCAACGACTCCATTACACCTCGAATCTTCCGTGTACGGCCCTGATTGACGGATCTCGGGCCGGCCTGCATTTACCGTCAATCACGCCGACAATACGCTGCCTTTTACCGTCATCCCACTCATACCGGCCGGCTCTCCTATTAAAATATTTAAATGGTATTCTTCTCGGGGACGGGGGCTCCCCGATAACGCCGTGATTTGTTGCTGGAACTGGACGCGAACACAATGCGCCATTCACGTCGCGCCAGTGACTGACTGCCGACTCAGTCGCCGACGTTCAATCAAAGGGTCCTCCACGAGGACGGGACATAGTCGGTTATTGCGGCTGTCTTTGGCTGTGGAATTGGGAGGTTAAGGGAAAAGTAAAGAAGCAAAGAGGGATGTTTTGTGACACACCAGGTAAAGGATAATCCGCTAAGAGCAATGAACTCCAGTCGGGATTCGAACCCGGGACTCCTACTGGACCGGTATATGCACTTTGTTAAGCAACTAAGCTACCGGAGCGTATAGGTTCTAGGTTGCGATGAGATGTAGAAGACTTCGGCATTTCCAACAAGAGCTAGAAGGGGTTAAAGGGTGTAGGGTAACCGTTAAACCAATTTCACACCCCATAAAAATTATCACATCACTCGAATTTTTGCAAAAGTTTGAGGTTTTTTTTTTCTGAATCGTTTGATCGATCTGTATGTTCTTTTTTTGGACGATAGGTTGATTCTTCAGAAATATTAGTCTCTATGATTTTTTAAATGAAATTTAATTTTTGGGTGAATACCGGGTGTTGCCGTAATATAGGTTTTTGGTTGGAAAATTTGTAACGCCCTGTGGGGTGTACCAGCAATAACAGCGTGTTACAATAAATAACCAATTATAGCCTCATCAATTCGTAACATTTTCTTTTTTGGTTCATTTTATTATCTCTGTTATTAGCGGAAATTTACAACAAAAGACAACACTATAACAAGACGTTTTATCAAATCTTGACCAAAACAAAATTAACTTAACAAGCCTAATTGGGGATACAATAATTAATTAATATCGTGTTTTGCCTCCTCTTGCTGTAATTACAGCTTGCATTCGTCTTAGCATCTCTTGAAGCAAGCTGTGTATATAGTCCTGATCCAGATTGTTACAAAACATATCCAAACAGGTTGTGCTAAAAAACTGTATATCTCCGCTAATAACAGAGATAATAAAATGAACCAAAAAAAGAAAATGTTACGAAAAGATGTGGCTCTAATTGGTTATTTATCGTAACATGCTGTTATTGCTGGTACACCCCAGAGACTAATATTCCTGAAGAATCAACCTATCGCCCAAAAAAAGAATATCCAGATCGATCAAACGGTTCAGAAAAAAAAAATAACCTCAAATTTTTGCAAAAATTCAAGTGATACGATAATTTTTGTAGGGTGTGTATTATTGTTTGTTATGTGAGCTTTATATTTGTTTTTCTACCTACAATTGGAAATTCTAACCTACAATGTCAAGCCAAGAAATGGATGTTTGTACCTGTAACCAAGAGGGATCCTTTACCTGGTCTGTCTCAAAATACATCCTTATATTTGTAAAAAAGCAATAGTTGTTTAACCCCATTCATATAATTATTGTGTGGTTTCTAGTCTAATAGACTTCGTGAACAGCTAATGATACATATGATTTGGAAAAAAGTAAGGACTAGGAATGACGCCGGTTTTCAGAAAGAAGAGAACTATTACCTGTGTCAAAACTCGTACAACACAAATAAACACAACTCCTTGGAAGCATATTATCCTTACTTGCAGTTTTAAATTGATTTAAGTTTATGATGATGTCTTTCGTATTGTTTTTCTACTGCAGTTTCGCTATTTTCTACATTACAGCCTCTCAAGAGGCAGTATCATGGGTAATATTAGATTTTAAACGTAGTAAACACACTTTTACGAGACAGGAGACTAGAAACATTCTGCTAAGCGCAAGACAAGCTTATCCGGTTTTAAACGACTTCCGCGTTTTGGATATTAGACTGGCTGTCAGGGTTTAAAATTGAGTAATTATATATTAAGAATAGAGGAAATAATAAGTGTACAGCCCTATGCATAGTTTCTATACAATTTTTATGTAAATGGTGGATCGACAAGGTTGCAAAATGTAATTCTTTAAAAAATTCATTACCTACTTTTGAAAAATACTAAAACAATAATATGTATTACAATAATTTTAATAAGGAAATAACCGCACGACTTTGCTGGCACACTCTTACTTTTTTTTGGTGGAATTTCACCAATGTCACGTCTAATTCCAGCTCATTTCTTGTTGTTGGTTGATAGGAATATGCGCGAGACGACCAAAAGCTGCATGGCTTATAAGATATCACACTACCTCTATGAATATTTCTGGAGATAACATGATCCGAAAATATCTCTTTTGACTACTGGATTGTTTCTTGTGTAGTGTGGCAGGTTGCTCCATGCTGTTGGAACAACGTCATCTATAGATCTAACCGACCAGTGGCGTAAACAGAATGTAAATTTGGGGGGGGGGCTAATTATTAAAAAAAAATCTTCGGTAATATTTACGGCAAAACTATTGTTTTAAAGTAAATTTTATATACCACGCGGCAGATGTTTGGGGGGGGGCTAAAGCCCCCAAAGCCCCCCCCCCTGGATCCACCACTGCAACCGACTAATATGTAGACCACACCAACTCTATTATCATGATGCGATAGCTGCGCTTATAACTAAATTTCCAGCTTCGTTCTCGAAAAAATATGGCTTAATCGCTCCTCCTTCTCTTCAAAATCCACACCAAACATTGACCTTTGTTGGGTGCATTTTTTCTCTCGTGAACTAGCCTAGGATTCTCCCATTAAGATCTTGTTGTAAAATTCGAAGTAAGTGGTTTTGGAAATTCCTAACTCTTGAGTTTTTTAGATTCTTGGCAACACTTTTGGGCACTGCGGCAATATTTTTTGTTTTTTTTTTATCAAGAACTAAACCATAACAGTTAATGACAATTACTTTTGTAGGCTTGCCTAAAAAGTAACTAGTTTTTCCATTGGTCGAGGCCTACTAGTTCAGTCAAACCGTAGATTAAAGTGGAAAATTGTCCAACAAAAAGTTTCCCCATGAATATGCCAAATCAGCAAAAAAACACTAAAAATAATGTTTTTGGCGATTTTCACCTTATAACTGACAAATTAAGGTATTTATGCAAAAAGTGGTCCTTTGGTAAAATAAAGAGAATAAAATAATCTACAATTTACCTCTTCTAACGTTTTTTTGTACATCGTATTATTTCCTTGCAAAAGAGTGTTGAAACATCAAGGAACTGAGGAATTTCAGTAATTTTATTTTTTATTTTATGTAGGTAAATATTTTTCTATAGGCTAATAAAAGACGTGAATTTCTGTTCCATACTTTTTTCAGGGCAGCCTCCCCGTTATTGTACGCCTAAAACAGATAAAATTACTTAATTCCAAATACTTGACAATTTATTGAATACATATGATATTTCGAAACATATTTTGAACACACAAATAAATAGTGAGTAAAGAAATAAAGGTGGGATATAATTATCCGTGCATAGTTACCTTCAAGTCATTCGGGAAACTCCGGCTTCTTCTTCAATTTCTGCAACGGTCATGTTACTACAACTGTTCTTGCAGTTCGGGCACATATTAGAACAGTTAAGGCCTTCTTTTTTGCAACCACAGTTGGTTTGACAGGTCTTCATGCATTTGTAAGAAATAAGTTTTAAAACTGCTTCTGGTGCTGGTGGCTGTAGCGTTGGTACTGGCTGCAGACCTCTTTTGGTTTTCTTCCAACCCCATTGCTCATATGGATCTTTTTTTATTTCCAAGCCATTGTGGTACTTCAAAGTATATCTACTCTCAAAGAAAGTTGATACTGCGCTGCGGCATCGGTAGGAGGTAGGGACGCCAAATGTGATAATGTTCTGTATGTTGAAAGGCAAGGAAACACTGATCAAATAATTCAGTTAAAGGGAAAGTTTCACTTCATTTATTTTTTTTTTGCTATTTGCCAAAAACTACCCATTTCCCTGATATTTCAACACTCTTTTGCGTAGAAACCATATGACGTACAAAAAAATATTAAGAGATATAATTTATACATAATTTTCTCCTCTTTATTTTACTACAGAGCCACTTTTTACATAAATAGCTTGCTTTGCAAGTTATAAGCTGAAAATCACAAAAAATTATTTTTAGTGTTTTTTTAATGATTTCTCATATTTGGCGCGAAAATTTTTGTTGGACAACTTCAGATTCGTGTTCAGCACCTCAAAAAAACACAAAATAAACCACTAATAAAAACAATTACACCGGAACTTTCCACATCGAGCCCTCCTTGTGTACCATTTGATTGAACTAGGCGGTCCGTCGATATCGAAATCGACAAACGTTCCGACAAATGTTTAGAGAATGCATGGGTATCGAGGCAGGCTGCTACTGCCCGAAACAAATGCGCCCATGCGGACATTAGCGCCCGACGCGATAACGAATGTGTTGTTAAATGTTTTCTTAATTGGTCCCCATTACGCGAGCGCCGATCTGGTTGAATTCGGACCTGATTAATGCGAAAAACATCGTTCGAAATTACCGCCACAAATCGACCGGCCCGGCGCGCTGCGGCTCGGTATTCGCACTCGCCATGTAGGCCAGGGAAATTACGGTAAAAAATAACGAAACCTAGAGAAAATTCATAACATAGCATTTTTATAATGCCATCACACAATATTGGTAATAAATGAACGCTAGAATTGTTTTTTATACAAAAGAAACATACGCGTATGGGCGTTTTTTAGAAAAATACATTTTCTTGTAATAAAGACGGCATAAATATTAACTGCGAATTTAAGGCTGCATTTATTAGTAAATAAGGTATATAAAGTTGAGATTGATAAATTAAACAGATTATACGTTTGCGCAAGTATCCGAATGATGTAAAAATGACATTTTGCGTAATATTTTGTTGGGCAAAAATATTAACAGCGTTTTTATTATTTATAATTACCTTAAAACCAAGTATTAACAGTTTGTTCTGAAATTAAACATATTGTTTCGCCGGAAATCGCATTTTAAAGAAATTTGAAGCTTTCTTTGAGAGCAAAATTATTAACTGGCTGATTTTTGTTAAACTTTGTAAGTGGATACTAAGTCTTGTTAAATTTTCTGAAATTAAACAAAAATTGTTAAGTAATATTTTTGCTCTACCGATACAAATGACAAATGACAGTTGACCTACATGCGCCCTAAATAAATGTTTAATTTCGCTATATGTGATTTAATATAGTTTATATTGTAAAAAGTTAAACGAAAAAAACAGTTAATATTTTTGCTTTTCCTAAAGAAATGACAAGTGACAGTTGACCTATATGCGCCGTAAATGTTTAATTTCGCTATACAGGGGAGTCGAAGTTAAACCGCCATACTCAAAATTTGAGTAGTATTTTTAAAAATAAATGGGGTTCTTCATATAACATTTTGTCCAAAAACGCTTCGTTTTCGACAAAGTTTTCTTTTAAAAACAGAAAAAAAATAGTATTTCCGGTTCCATTTATGCTATCGAGTTGAAGATTGGTACTTTTATGTTTTCTGGGACGGCGATTATGAATTTTCTATCAAAACTTTCTTCTAGCCGCTAGAGGGCGTTGGCTACGTCGTTACTTTCGAACAAAAGTGTTTTAAACTTTTTTGTCGTTGAAAAATCTGCATTTTAGACAGCGGAATATTAAAGTACATTCAATTTTGAACAAAAAATGTCTCTTGTAAAAATACGAAAACCTTAACCGTTTTCATGAAAAACGCAATTTTGTGTCGCAGTGCGCGTGAATTCGAAAAAATTAAAATTTCGAAGTAGGCTGAGAAATGGGATTTATTCATTTGGGATTCTTTATTTACAGTAGGTATTGTCATAAATTAACAATTTTTGTGAAATTTGTAATAAAAAGAACTTTAACCAAGACAACTTTATTAGCAAAAACATAACGAAACAACGACATTTTTTGTTCAAAATTGAATGTAATTTAATATTCCGCTGTCTAAAATGCAGATTTTTCAACGACAAAAAAGTTTAAAACATTTTTGTTCGAAAATAACGACGTAGCCAACGCCCTCTAGCGGCTAGAAGAAAGTTTTGATAGAAAATTCATAATCGCCGTCCCAGAAAACATAAAAGTACGAATTTTCAACTCGATAGCATAAATGGAACCGAAAATACAAATTTTTTTCTGTTTTAAAAGAAAACTTTGTCGAAAACGAAGCGTTTTTGGACAAAATGTTATATGAAGAACCCCATTTATTTTTAAAAATACTACTCCAATTTTGAGTATGGCGGTTTAACTTCGACTCACCCTGTATATGACTCAATATAGTTATATTGTAAAAACTTAAACAAACAAAAAACAGTTAATATTTTTGCCTACTCTATACAAATGAGAAGTGACAGCTAACGTACATGCGGCTCAGATAAATGTTTAATTTTGTATAAGTTACATTCTATTTGAAAAGGGAATGATCATCTGCAATAAAAACGTAGTTAATATTTTTGCTTTTGCCGAAATAGAAAATTATCCGATTTTTATCTCTCTTTGTCGATCTAAGTTACTTCCATATTCTTAAAATTTTTAATTTCTTAATATATGTTAGCAAGGGAAGTTTTTTACCTAAAGAGCCTAAAAAAATCCAGTTAACATTTTTGCTCGAAATTTCTAACGAAAAATAGTTGCTTTTTGAGTTAACTCAAGGTTCCGTTTTTTCAAAATGTTTAATTTTTGGTTTCTACCAATATATTTACTTATAACTTTGATATGGTACAACAAAATTGCAGTTAATATTTTTGTCTAGGTCAAATTCTATTTTCCCTGGATTTTCATACAGAATTAAATCCTTTTTGTTTGAAATCTATACATGCGTGCGCCTCTATAGTTCCGCCCTTGCACCCTGCACATGTAATATTTCACTTGCAGTAGACTCCACGGTTCGTTAAAACGCCGTAATTACTCAGTTTTAACCCTGGCAGCCGGTAAACCAAAATGCGGAAGTCGATTAGATCCAGATACGAGTCTAGTGCCTGGCGGAATGCGCCTAGTTTCCTCTGCCGAGAAATCAGATCTTTGTGCCTCGAATATGACAGACTATGGGCGGCTTGGCGGCTTGGCGGCTTATCAAGATCGCGCACGCTGGTTTGACGCATAAAAATTCGTTTATTACGTTTAACATCTGGTATTAGGCACGCCTGGACCTGGAACTGAAGCGAGATTCTCGGTTTTTTTTATCGAAAAGTGGTGCGCGCTAGAACCAGGATTTTGTAATGTGTACAATTATGATGAAATTGTGTCAGATTTTTAAGCCCGAAGGGAAATACGAGTGCAGCTATGGTTCATTACATACCCAAGCAGCATTTTTAGTCGCAGTTACGTTCCGGCGACTTTTGTTTGCAACTTTAAAGTTGTGATTACTACTGATAGGAACGTAATTACTACGTTCCTATTACGTCCCTGCGACCAAAATGGGGAACATTTTGAGAGTGATAGATACGTAACGGCGACCACCTAGCAACTTACATCGCTACGACGCGCTTACGTTCCGGCAACGTGGTGGAGACGTAGCAGCGTGGTCACCGCTACTTTGTTGGATTTGTTTGCTTCTTTACATTCGCGTCCTCGCTTTGTCTTTGTCTAAATAATTAAAAAGTATTCTAGCCCAGCATCTTCCGTCATTTTTCAATAACCGTGGAAAATGGAAGTACCTAATATTTATTTTTAACTTATATCTATGAATATGGTAGGTATAAGAAAGGTATTAATTTGCTGATTTATTTCTCGCTGCTAGATTCAAGAAACTAAAACGATTGAAAACTTTCTGTCAAATACGACATTGATAGATTGAAAAGTAACAACGCGCCCTCTCAAAATGCATGTTTTAACACTTTTTTATCGGGAGGATAAATTACGAAAATGTGCGAAATTACCTAAAAATGCTGAAAAATGCTTTTTTAATATTTATATAAGTTATACGAGTTCATTTTTGCTCAATTTTATCTTTTTTGGGACAATTTTGAAGAAATAACTATTTCAGTACCAAAGTAAATTGACATTTGATATTAATGGCGTCTATCATTTTATAAGAAAATATGGCGTAATTTTCAGTAATTACTTCTAAGTATTATTTACCTTAAAATGGGTGTTTGAAGGCTTTGCCACTTAACTGGTAGTAACGGCAACTAGACTTTTTCACTTTAAGGTAATTCCTACCTTTAGGACGAAAATTAGTTTTAGATATTTTAAACTTAAAGTCCCAATTACTACAAGAGGACTTCAAGGTTCCATAAGCCTCGTTTAAGTTCCGAATGCTACTACTAGGTTCCATTTGGAACTTTAACCTATAATTTTTATATGAGAGTGTTATTTTCAGCCGGTGTGTTTTGTGCCATATTTCGAAATGTTGATATTTGAAATTGTAGCCACTCAAGAGAAGCGTTTTGTAATTTTGTATTGAAGACAGGTGCTCGTGTTTCGATTCGTTTCATCCAACTGCTGCTTTAATTTTCTATAAAATGTGAATGTGTGTCTATAGTTTTTCTTCTTTCTAATGGCTGACATTTTCATCACTTCGCAAAAACTACCGAATCCTTCAAACGATTGTAAGGAACTAAATGTAGTTTCCATTTTGGTCCCTATAGAAGTGACAGTTACTTTAAAGTATTTTTTTATAGTAATTGGAACTTTCTAGTAATTTTAAAATGGAGTGGGAAGTAAAACTTACCATACAGTAGTTTTCTCGAGTAGCGGGAAAGTAAATTCCACTTTAAATATGACTATATAGTTCTGTAACTTTGGAGGTATTTCTAAAGTTGCTAAGATGTAGAAGTTACTTTCACCGTTACCATAAAGTAATAAAAACTTTAAAGTGATAAACAAGTAACACAACAAAGTAATTGCGACCATTGAATATAACTTTAGAGTTAACGTGACTTTAACGTAATTTTGCGTAGTAACAATTCCGTTCCAGATACTACAAAAACTACTTAGAAGTACTGAAACGATAAAGTTCCAACTTGTAGTAATAATTACTAGGTAATTACTCATACTTTCTCAATATAAGTAATAAAAACTAATAAGTCGATTTTTAAGTGGTAATTACGTAATAACTACTTATTCAAAGTTCCCATCTCAGTTACCGCAACTTTAATGCTGCTTGGGTACGGCTACTTTTTAGAGAAACTTAACTCACCTCACCGGATATTTAAGACACTTCAAATCGGGTGTTCTGCTTCATCAGGCCAAACTCAACTGGATAACATGGTAAATTGAGTTTTCAAAAGGACTGACGAGGTGTCGTATATTAGTACTAAGTATAAATAAAGTTGTAGTTGAAACAAATTTCACGTAAATAACCTTCAAACTGAACTAAGCTAACCAGACCTATAGTACAACCCAATGACGTTAGAACCGATAGACAGGTTTGTTGTGACTATTTCTCTCGTCTTAATTTCCACCAATCACAGACGCGCAATTTTGAATTACAAATGGTTTCTAGATGCAAAAACTGTATGACAGCACCTATCAGCAGTTTTTTCGAGTTTACCCGCGGCAAACCTTGACAGCTGTTGTATAATAGGTAGTATGTTTTGTAAGCTATGTGTATGCAAAATAATCTGTTACTCATGAAATAGTCTTGTCAAATACCATTCGGGCGTCTAATTTTTCCTGTGAAAAAAAATACAAAAAACACAATACTAAGTAATATTTTTTTAACAAAATGCATTCGTGCAGGTGCAAAAATCCTCGTCTTCGACTCGGATTTTTGTTGCCACCAGCACTCATGCTTCTTGTTAAAATATTACTTAGCAACGTTTTTTTTTTTTTCGATTTTTTCGGAAAAAAATAGATTTTATGTATTACTTATGATAAACGCTTGACGCCCAAAGTTAAGCACAGTCTAAGCGCTCCACTAAAGAGGCAAAAATATTTTCGGGTGGTACAGTGGCCCCTGGAAACTGTCTCCGCAGTGACAAAGTCGAAAAAGATTCTTAAATGTAGCGAGAGGAAGGAATTGAATTATTTTGTTGGCATTATTTTGGACGAAAACATTGACTAAGGGTGATTGCTAGCGGTCTCATTAGCAGCGGATTTATTATTTCTTTATTTTACATTATAGTTTTAGCAAGATGGACTTCTTTGTGGCATTACAGGTAAAGGATAATCAGTTGAAAAAAATGCACTTCGGTTGAGATTCAAATCCGGGACTCCTACCGAGGCCGTAGGAAGTTGTAGGAAATTCTTAACAGTCATTGAATTAACTAATCACTAATATAAGCAAGAAATAGGTACTTAATGTCAATGACGTCCATGGAAATCTCGGCTTGTAAAATTCAAAATATTATTTGACTAATATAGCTCTAATATAAAAAAATATTGAAACAAATATGATATAACATATGCATGTTGCCGAGATCACGAATAAATGTGGATTTCAAACTCAGAGAAATAACCAAGGATAGAGGGAGTCGGAACAAAAAATAAACAAATCCAACATATTTTTGAGTGATGCCACGTAGCCCATTGTTTACAGCATTTTATTTAAAAAATGTAGCTATTAATTTCTTGTATGTATATGCGACAATTTTAAACTAAAACTAAATTGCGCCTTACTTATACTATGCTACTTTTCACTTTAATATAATCATAAACAGACACTTAAAATCGCTCAACTTGGCAACGCCGCCGTCCGCGGCCGCATTCAATCTCTCAGCATTTGTTTTGTTTTCGCGCCGTGTGTCATATTCGTATTTTCAAGTGTTTTTTTTTGTTAATTTATAATTGTTTATTAGTATTTAGGATATAATGAGTCATTATGTGTACAACGGGATGCATAATGTGATGTGTGGCCAAATTGATATTTCTCAGAACATAACACAAGGTAAACGTAGTACACGGGGGTAATGTTTGTTTACTTTGGTAAATTTTCTGTTATATATGTTGGTTGACTACAAACGTGTGCATTTTAATGTCTTTGCTCCCTCTGTTCTTGGTTATTTCTTTGGGATTTCAAAAGACCGATAATATACAGCGTGTTACATACAAACCAAATTTGGATTCTCAACTTTCGTATTTACTGTTATTTTTTTCTAGGTCGAAAAATACAAAACTTAGGTGCGTGGCTACGTGTACTTATAGAAATTTTCAAATAGAATCTGTAGATAAGCATTTGTGGGATTCTAAAAAATTTAAGAAAATGGATAACATCTGGCTATGGAAGTCAAATATGCAAAGAAATAGAAACTCTTATTCGCAGTGTTCACTCTGACCGAATAGCATGTCATTTTTTAATTTTTTAATAAAAATGTCACTATCCACTCCACTAAACCAAATATTATAATAATCGTCTGCAGACGATGAGACGAACAGAGAACAGAGGAAGGGGCTGTGTCTTAATGAAACGGTCGTTCTGTTGAGCAGACCATACGGCGGCGGCCGAATGATCAAAAAGTGATTAATCGCTCATATATATGAGCTGCTTCGGCAGTTGCGTGGCGCCAGTGCCTTCTGTTGCGCACATCCGGCCGACAGGGTGCTGTGCTTAAAGATTTTATTAAGCTCTTAAAACCACGTCAAAATCGTACGTTTTAACGTAAAATTAAAAAGAGGCGACACAGTAACTGAAATGGCCTTTAGTTTCGTTATTTTTAACAGACTTCAAAAAAGGAGGAGGTTATCAACTCGGTTGTATTGTAGGCGATACAGTAACTGAAGTTGCCTTTAGTTTCGTTATTTTTAAAGGACTTCAAAAAATGGGGAGATTATCAATTCGGTTGTATTTTTATTTTTTTTATGTTTGTTACCTCAGAACTCCTTCATTTATAAACCGATTTGGACAATTATTCTTTTTTATTTGAAAGGGACGTCTACTTACAGAATGGTCCCATTTAAACTTGAAGAAAAAATTCCACCCCTAAGGGTGGACAAATAGGGGATGAAATTTCATATTGAACCGATTTCGATGATTCTTTTTTTATTAGAAAGGGAGTGCCTCAGAGGTGGCCCCATTTAAATGTGAAGAAAAAATTCCACCCTAAGGGAAAATAAATAGGGGATGGAATTTAATATTGGACCGATTTCGATAATTCTTAATAATTCACTAAAAAATGATAAAAAAATGTAAAAAAAATAAAACCGACTTCAAAAATTTGCCCGTATATGCACACTCAATTAAAAATTAAAAAAAAATAACAAAAAATAACATCGACTTCACAATTTTCCCCGTATGCACATTTCAATTAAAATTTTAGAAATATTTTTCTCTTTCTAAATTGAGTTATCTTTGGAGTCGGTGACAGTAAGTTATGATGTATGTAGGATATGATGTATTCATATCTAAATAGATTTAAATTCCTTGCCTTGACTGT
Source organism: Pseudeuparius sepicola (assembly GCA_963920635.1). Taxonomy (NCBI): domain Eukaryota; kingdom Metazoa; phylum Arthropoda; class Insecta; order Coleoptera; family Anthribidae; genus Pseudeuparius; species Pseudeuparius sepicola. The sequence goes on along the minus strand of OY987300.1, from coordinate 9,330,204 downwards.
CACCAAATCCAAAGATAACTCAAATTAGAAAGAGAAAATACTTCTAAAATTTTAGTTTAAACGTGCATACGGGCAAATTTGTGAAGTCGGTTTATTTTTTGTTTTTTTTTTTAATTTTTAGAGGTGCATACCTACGGGCAAATTTTTGAAGTTGGTTTTATTTTATTTTTGTCAAATTTTTTTTATTTCCTATGAAATTTTTTGCTCTCAGTCTAAAAAGTCTAATTTTTTTTTTTAATAATAATAATAATAATAATTCTCAGCCTCATAATACTCCATACTAAGAGTACCCCAGAATCAACTGATTGCTTGAGTGATTAGGTAATAGGTTGTTATTTAATACTGTATACTATTATAATTATATTATATTTAATTATATGCATTAATAAGGTGATTGTGAGTTAATGATTTAAAGTTATTAACCCCAGTACACTTTACATCCCTCTTTTTTCTTTTTTCTAGGTAAGTTCCAGATTTCCACAGCGCCCTCCTGATAGTAAGGTATTTATGCTTAAAAACACGTTGTATTTTAAACATTTAATGTACGATACAACAATATATTTTCTTTGTGTATGGCGGAACTCAGTCTTCAGGCTGTCCGCATGCGATTCAGAACGCTCCGATTTTTCCGATAGAAAAAGACGATGCCTACCTCTGATTAATGCCGACTCATCGCATTGGATGAGCTTCGATTCGAATTACAGCAGAACATCAGCATATTTTATTGTGCAAGAGATTCAGTTAATTAGACGAGTTATCTCTGCATCGCCTTTTGTGTTTAATTCGCGTATTATACCTATACTTGCTTTGTCGATAGAAAATGATACTCCTGATGTTCATGTTTTCTAGGGTTCATAATATTTTGCTTGATTTGCGATATGAGCACCGACATTTAAAAACAAATCAGTATGAAATAGTTCAAATATCGGAGCAATACAGTATAAAGCAAACCGTTTGGATGTGTTGTTTCAATGACGTATTGACAGAAAGAATGGTAAACAGCAATATTCGTTCTGCGATACGAATATATTCTACTTCGCATGCTTCCAATATAACTACCTAACTAGAATTAACTGTGGAAATTGTGTCTTAGGATTCAGGAAATTTGTAGGAACTACGTTTTCTATCAAACAACTAAATTGAAGTCTTCGGAGCAAACAGAACAAATAGAAAATACATTTCTTCATACAATTGGATTTGAAAGTTATGTGAGAAATTTTCTTATTTCAGTTTAGAGTCTATTATTTCTATAGGGAGAATGAATCTTTGTTTTTAATGTCAGAATAGTATTTAAAACCAAAAATACATTAAAATCGATCCTGTAGTTAAAACGAAATCCTTTAACGAGGTACAAAGTTAAGAAACTGCATTTATAAAATTCCTTGTGAATGTGGAAAGTTTTATGTTGGGGAGACTTGTAGGCCATTGAACGTTCGTTCAGGCAAAATCAAATTTCAAAGACAAAAATATGTGAACATTCTTCTATAATAACAAGCATAGAATTTTGTAGGATAGATTCCAATCAATTCTTAAAGAATAGTAGGAAATTCTTTCTGAATGTTCAGTGAAATTCAGTAAAATATTTTATGGGAATTTAGTATAGATACTTAGATAGAACACAGGGTGCAATAATATCAGACATATATAGCAATAGGTTATTGTTCTGTTGCCATGACACTTTTACTTGACATTTATCTCTATCATTTCGCTTTGGCTACTAGATTATTTAAGCGATTATTTATAGTTAGGTATTACTTACAATTTTTAAGACACTTTTTAATTTTATAACTCTACATAGACTTTAGACATAATATGATAAATATCTATGTCTATGTCGAGTTATAAAATTAAAACGCGATAGGTGACAATTATTAGGATAGGTATAATAATTATTATTCCCATGTAATGAAAAATTATATGGAAATAATTTTATATATTACATTTTAGTTTTCTTAAGGTTATAAGTAAATTAAAAAAGAAATGTATTGTTTAAATAGATAAAATGTAAAATCTACACTTTTTTGTTTTTCTTATGAAGAAATGTTTCCAAGTATTGATGGTTCAGCTGCAAGGGACTCCCAACTAGTAGGTACCAGCTATTAGTGGAATTTTATTGGGTAAATCCTCGGATGAATTTTTTCGTGAATGTGTAGAAAATAATAAATAATTATTATTAGTCTTTCATGGTGCACTGGGTATGATACTCGTAGAATCCTAGATTATCATTTTAGTAACATTAAAAAGATTTAAAAAAGATAATATTTATGTCTATATAAAAATTACTAATGCGATTTCTAGAATTTTGGGAGTATAATTACATATATAAGTTTACTTACCGTTTTGTTTTTTGGAAAAATATGCATTTCCATCTTCAACCGTCGCGTTGTCCTTCTTCACAACCAGGTACCTACACAACAAACAAAATCCATTTTAAAAAACCAAACCAAATAATATATATGAAAATAACGATACATATATAAATGAAAAAAACCAAACGCTAAAAATCGCAGAAAATATGAAACAAAACCTACACGAAAAACTATAAATAAAACCAATTTTTAATAATAAAAGACAGAAATACGCCATAAGCGCCCTCAAGCGAGCTAAGTACAAACTATTGAGAAAATTTTGCTAAGTACAAGACGGAGTTTCCACGCCCTGGAAAGGTGGAAGATTTCCGAAAGCTTAGAAAACAAAGTTGTTGAAGATATTTTTTTGAGTTAACGTTCAAAGTTTCCTTCTTTAAATGTTAGGCAATTTCCGCCAATACAGAGACACAAATACCTCTTATTTATATTCCCAATACCGCCGAATTGACAAAAATTGCCATCTCTGCCGTGCGCGCAATCTCCCCAAAAACCGACATAGATCACATCCACTGCGGCCGGCGGACAATTGTATCCGATTTTCGTTTGGCGCGGTCGCCCTAATTTATCTTTTGTTATGACGCCAACTGGCAAAAGTCGTTCCGGGGACGGTGGGTGGGGGGGGGGACCAACCCCGTTTTTCACCCCCATGACTAATGCCCACTTTTGTTAGGTAACCCCTAACCCCTTCATGAACAACATGGCTGCACACTCTGCAAAAACTGCCACCACCCTCCGGTGGGATTAAGTCCGAGGACCAGAATAAATTAAGTGTAGACATAAATCTCGGACCAGTAGTTCGGTTGTTGGATCGAAATTCAGAATTCAGCGTCTTGTGTAAATGGAAATCGGAGTATCCGTGCCGATTTGTGTAAACATTGTTCCGTAAGCTTCGATGGGTTGTTTAGTTGACCGCGTATTTACGTTGTATTTTCTTTGCCCGTATAGAGAAATCGTATTTTTAAAGGAAATAGAGCTCGTGCCTAGCTGGGGAGACTGTCTGTTGACCATGCAAGAAAAAATATCACTTTACGTCGCGAAAGACGACGATCGGTAACTGGGGATATTTACAGGGTGATTCAGGTCTAGTAAAATGTTGTTGCCACATTTTATTGTTCAAGGTTTTGAAGAAGTAAAAAAATACTTATCTGTTCCCAGCCTTATTGTAGGATGTATAGAGGTTAACTTTTTAGACCTAGAAAAAAATGGTAAACATGAAAGTTGTACCTAAAAAAAAACAAAATTGAATGTTGAATTTTTCAGTTATATGAAAAACTTTTAACTAAATAAAAACTATTTTATATCACTGGCTTTATCATTCACTTTTTATTGCTAAGTATCGATAAAAATACGTGTTTTTCAAAAGAAAATAAATTTACGTAACTCTTTAAAATTATATTATGTTTGTTGAAAAGTTGATGTACCATCAAGCATTTAGGACATCAATAATTTATTTACATTAAATATTCCAGTACTAAGTTGATGCGAAAATAATATACTAAGTTGAAATTATCATCAAACTGTTTCACGTACCTAACCAGAATTCACAAAAGTTAAATAGAATTATAAAGTCGGTGATAAAAAATAGTTTTTACCGAGCGTATAAGGAGACACGGTATGCTACTCCCGCCAGTTCTAATTATAATGTTTTTTTGACTTTCTAAAGTAAATATTTGATTTCCGGTTGTGCAGTTTGGACGTGAAATAATTACAAAAGGGAACACAAGGAAGTAATATTAAATATTTTTCGCTTTCCAAAAGCTGAAGTATTTTCGAGAAGTGGGTTATTGAAGAGCACACGAGATGATGCTTCACACTGACGTCACCTCCACGATGTAAAATAACATGCCGTGTCTCTTTATATCGTGGTTTTTATGCAGTTACAAGTTTTTTAAATTTTCGGGAAGTTAAAAAAATGCAAAAAACAAAATCTTTTAATAGAACGTTGAAATTCGGTACATTTATGTAAAATTGAAAAGGAAACAACTTTTTCAAGTATAACTTTTTGACATTTTCTAGCGATTCTTTTAAATATCGTTTTTCCAGACAGCGAAAGTCACTTGACTACGTTTGAACGAGTCATTTTTCATCTTTTTTAAAGCAAAAGGTAACCCCAAATCTAATTTCAAAATAAACCATTAATTAAACAATTTTGTGGAGGACACTGTATTACAGGGTAAGTTTTTTCGATGCCCACTATGGGGGATCTCGGAAACTAGCAGAGCTAGAACAAAGGTTAAATGGGGAAAGAATTGCAGTTTTGAATGCTCAATCTAATGCCCCTTTTGTATTTTTAAAAAAGTTCATGGCTCACCAGATATTTTGAAAAGAGTGATTTTTTGCTATTTCATCCGATCTCTGTAGCTCCGGTATTTCTGATTATACAGAAAAACAGTACCTAGAGAGGAAAATTGTAGATAATTTTGGGCTTAATAAGATAATCTAATCCAGTATTTTATGTTGTTTGTGATTTTTGAGATATGACATAAATTTGTGTTTTTTTAAATGTAAATCATAGTTGGCTGTGGCCTTATCAAATCGGCAATTTTTTGAGCTTTCCAAAGATATAATACTCGGCATAGTTATTATAAAAAAATAAAAGAGCTATGGCTAATTTTCTGATTTTTTTTAAATTTTCACATAGTCAGCCATGGAATAATTTCATAATTACGTTCTATTTTATAATTAGACATACTTGAAACTTTCTAATATTTTGTTTTTAGCTGGTAACAAAATGTAACAAAATAAAACAAAAATTAAAAAACTCAAATTCAAATTATTATTATTTCAAAAGGTCACTTTTTAAAATAAAAAAGGTGTTCAAACAATCCACCATTATTATTTATGCAAATAAAGCTGAATTTGTCGCCTTTTTTAGAGAGCGCCTGTCAATACTGGCAATTGCTTCCAAAACAGCAGCTGCTCTTAATTCAACAATTGTCTCATAGGTACCTTATTTTTTACTGTTCCAGACAAAAAGAAAACCAAAACAGACAAATCGGGGGATCAGGGTTGCCAGGAAATAGGTCTATTCTTCCCTATGAAACTATTTGGATAGAGCTGATCTATGTAATTTCTTATGGGCAAATAATTTTGTGGAGTTCCATCATGATAATTTGTGTTTTATTTTGTTACATTTTGTCACCAGCTAAAAATAAAATATAAGTTTGAAGTATGTCTTATTATACAATAGAACGTAATTATGAAAATATTCCATGGCTGACTATGTGTAAATTTAAAACAGATCAGAAAATTACCCATAGCTATGTTATTTTTTATAATAACTATGCCGAGTATTATATTTTTGGAACGCTCAAAAAATGGCCGATTTGACAAGGCCACAGCCAACTATGATTTACATTTTAAAAAACATAAGTTTATGTCATATCTCAAAAATCACAAACAACATAAAAAATTGGATTAGACTGTCTTGTTAAGCCAAAAATTATCTACAATTTTTGTCCCTACACTTTTTCTGTATAATCAGAAATAACGGAGCTACAGAGATCTGATGAAATAGCAAAAAATCACTATTTTCAAAATATCTAGTGAGCCATGAACTTTTCTAAAAATCCAAAAGGGGCATTAGATTGAGTTGTTCTAGCTCTGCTAGTTTCCGAGATCTCCATAGTGGGCATCGAAAAAAACTCACCCTGTATATAGAATTAAGGCACATCTTGTATATTTATATTCTTGTTTATTTTAGTATTAACCTAAACGGTGTGAGTGACAGAATTGAAAACGCGCTACTAGTTTCATTATTCCATAGTAAATGATTTCTATCACACTTTGTGTAATGGTTGCTAATTTGTTTGAAGTCTACCAAAATTTACTAGAGGTGCACGCATACAGCACACATTTTTTGGCATAAGTTATGTAGCCACCATTAATTTTGCACTACAACAAAAGTTGGATTAAGTATAGTTGTTGACGATATGATAGTACCTACTGCACTGTATTTTGCGGGTCAGGACTATGTGACACGAATATCTATTTTGTTACTAATAACTTCCTTTTAAATAAATTTTAACTTTCTGATGGGATTTTCTCAAGCAAATCGTAAAAATACTATAGCTCCCAATTTAATGTCGAAAATACTGCCTCAATAACACACAATTTCTTGAACATTGTGATGTGATTAAACCATAGAGATTAGTCAAAAGAGCATTTTTTAAACACGAATTTTATTTTTAACAGAAATATATGGTTATTGGTGCAATACATACTAGCTGCATTTTTGTATTGACATATTTACGGTTGTTTTGATTATTCCCCGAGCTTCGTAACCTATTTACACTGTATATTTTTATTCCCAGAGCCAGGTTGCTGTAGTATACGCGCATCGCATATATCATAAACTTCCAGCTTATAGTTCATAAATTTACCTCGTGTAAACAGGAAACCGAATGGTATTTTGGGCACAATGTATACGCCGCCGAGATATGCAAACGTATAAAAGAAATCCCGGCGAACACTTTAAATTGAAATACTCCCATAAACTTTCAAATGCGATAACAAAAAATATGGGGGCGACTTTCTAAAATCGCATTTGCGCCTGCGACGCATTATGGTGTTTCGCCCGCTCCGCAGATAACTTTTGTTATCGAGTTAAGTGTCTCCAGATTGTTTTTTCTGTGCTGGCAGCTGACAAAGAACGGGGCACTCTGCGATTACGTTTTTATCTGATTACTGAGATTACTTTTCCTCGCCCTCTGTGTCGCCGCCTGCGAACCGAATGTAAAAAATAGTAGGCTTAGTGTGGTGGGCGTTCCGGCTCATACAGGGAGAAAATTGCACTTCATTCAAACGAAAATTACTGGTTGTCAGGGTGAATGGCAAGCGTTTGTAACTAAAGAAAAAGATTTTAACCCACGCTGAATAAACCTGGTATTGTTTGATGAAATTGCGACTTTTGAAAATTGGTTACCAAACTCACAACTATATTTTTATTGTGGCATTCTGATTTAGATGGAACATTCGCATTTTTTCGGTCTTTTTCTGTACTACCAATGTTGTACGAAGGGTTTGGACTCTCCAAAGGTTTCGCTGCTAAAAGTATACCGGGAAAAAGTTGAAGTTCCTGCTTAGAATGTCGACGGAACTTTGTAAACGTTGTTAACGGGAAGTTTATAGAAGCGTGGCGATAATTTAAAGACAATTTTACGATAATGGCAGCTTGCAACGCTAGGAGAAATCACCCTACGTTTTGGTTACACGTGGAGTTGCAATCTAAATTCAAATCAGGGAGGTTTATTGACGGAGCGTCGTAAATTTCGTAGGTTAGAAAATTGAGGAAAATATTCTCTAAACTATTTGCCAAGAAAACGAATTTAACACATTGTGTTTTGTGCTGCGTCTCAAGTTACACTTACTTTGAAAATAATTAGCTGGAAAGTGTTCATTATTTCTCGATATCCGTTAAAATTATAAAGATGCATATTTCCAATTCACTCTGTATAGTGATGAAACCCGTTTAAAATTATTTGTATCGCCGAAACTTCCTTGCAGCGTTTACCCTTTTTCCTTGCAGCTTTTTTAAGAATTATTAGCTAGCAAAAGATACAAAGGGTTCAAAGGAACTGAAAGGCTTCGTCGTTAAAACTGTGCCCCGAAAAATGTAAGTTCCTGCCTATATAATGTCTCCGGCAACTTTGTAAAGATTGTTAAGGGAAATTTTAAAGCATGGCGTGAGGATAAATTAGGAACCGTTTTTGCTACAATAATGGCAGCTTGAGGGGCAATCTGAGATAAGTCAGCAAAGTTAAAAACAATATATTATCTTTAACATTTTTTGGATGTTCCATCTCGTCCGTATACAAAAATATGTGAAAGGAGGTAGGTATACCGTTGTGTGCTAAATTTAACCTTTTGTAATATTGTTCATGTTACTAACGAAAAGTGTAAAATATATTTTTATTTCTGATAGTCAAAACCACAAGACAAAAACTTACTTTTATATCTTGTTTTATTCATTTTTTTACATAAGCAGTGGCATATAATACTACTTATAAGCAACATAATTTACACAATGTCGTATACAATATTAATCCCTCGATTAATACGGAGCGAGAAAGAAACGTCAAACTCTTTTTTTTCTTTCATTGGCTCTATGTGGCGCAGCTTTCAAAACTTTCCAACAATGTTCATCAATTTGGCGTTGTCGTTCATAATGTTTCTTCCTCGGTTTCTTCACACCGAATCTCTAAAAACCGTGCTTCTAAAATCTGTTTTTTTTTACCCTTCTTAACAAACTGTTAAGAAGACAAAATGTAACGATTTTTTTTGCCAAAATTTAGTTTTTTCAAAATACCTAGTAAGCCATGACTTTTCTGAAAAATTCACAAAGCGCCTTAAATTGGGCCCACAAAACTGCAATTCTTTCCCCATTTAACCTTCCTTCTATCACCGCTAAGTTTCCGATATCCCCATAAAAAAAAACGAAATTTTGGCGAGTTATTCTAATCCATCTAGCTGCGTTGTTTCTGATTTTAGATAAAAAGTGTACATACACGAAAGTTGGAGGGAATTGTATCCCCAATGCGATTGTCATGTCCTACTTTCCATGACAGCTAGATGTGATACAAACTTTTGTTTTTTTTTAATGGAAACCATTGTTATTTCCGTTATTTTTCCGAATAACCATTATAGAGTAGGTATTATATCGTTGGAAAGCTCTAAAAATGCCTGATTTTTCGAGACCATGGCCAACTATGGTTTCCATTAAGGAAAAAACAAAAGTTTGTGTCTTATCTCGAAAATGGTAGCTGTCAAGGAAAGTAGAACATGATAACAGCAGGGGGGACACAATTCCCTCCAACTTTTGTATTTACACTTTTTATCTAAAATCAGAAGCCAGATGGATTAGAATTAATCGCCAAAATTTGTTTTTTTCAAAATATCTATTAAGCCATGACTTTTTCAAAAATCCACAAGGTGCATTAAATTGGGCCTACAAAACTGCAATTCCTTTCCCGTTTAACCTTCCTTCTATCTCCGCTAGTTTCCGAGGTCCCCATACTGATCATAAAAAAACTCACCCTGTATATACAAGAAAAAGTGATAATAGGCATAAATAAGCACTCAATGTTAACAAAAAAAACCTAGAAATCGCATACACGTGTTTCATGCTATTTGGCAATCATCAGTACGGTGTAACGTCAACTAAATCAACAAGGTTCGCATATGATTTGGGAAGCAGCAAATGATAAATATAAAGTTTTTTTTTGTTATTACATTACAAGCTTTTATTTTATTTTTAACTTGCAATGTATGTATGTTTAGGTGAAATCTTGTAAGCTAAATTAGAACCACTTCCTGACATCCGATTGAGCTGAAATTTTGCATACACCTTTAGTTTCGGTGATAATACAATATACAATACTCAATATTGTAATACTTTCAAAATGGCCGTCATATGGGTATCAAATAAAAGGGCTTGAAGAATAGAAAACGATAGAGTTAGTGACATCACACTAAATTCAATATGGCCGCCGCTTCAAGATGGCGGATAATGTATTTTCTTGTAAACCCCCTTAATATGGGTATCAAATGAAAGGGCGCTTGAAGAGTAGAAAACGATAAAGTTAGTGACATCACACTAAATTCAATATGGCCGCCGCTCCAACACGGCGGATTACATTTTATTTTCCCTTAATATGGGCATTAAATGAAAAATGCTTGAAGAGTAGAACTAAAAAGTTGAAAATAAAATTAATAGTAAAAAACATTTTTAAAAACAAGCTTTTATTTAAATGCTCTGAAAAGAAGAAAATAAACTTTATAATAAATCAAACCAAGGCAAACCCATAATTTTGTTACATTATAAAACTGTATATGATATAAAAGCCTGTCGCGAGATTTTCATGTGTAAATTTCTTTTAGGTATAGAAAAATACAATTTCTACTTATGATTACTTTCGTCAAGCGACAAGCTTTTATATCATATTATAATGTAACAAAGTTATGAGTTTGCCTTGGTTTGATTTATTATAAAGTTTATTTTCTTCTTTTCAGAGCATTTAAATAAAAGCTTGGTTATAAAAATATTTTTACTATTAATTAACTTTGAGTGCTTATGCCCATTATCACTTTTTCTTGTAAATACATTTACACTCTCGATCTTACATCTTTGTTATACACATATAGTTTAAATCTGGGTTTGTTGGCTTCAAACTGCGTTCCGAGTGGTTCCGCCGCAATCGATCTCTCTCTGTAAACCGCGTAAATACCAGCCGAACATCGCTACCCGAATAAATAATAATAGACCGGGAGATAGTGACAGATTTTTGGACGTGATTTTACTCAGTATGCCTTTCAAAGGGCATTATGTGGCACATATTCTCACAATAATAAGGTATGAATCAGAGAGTCATCCTGGGTTCTTCATGTGAAAAACTGAGTTTTCAATTATTCGAAAAATATGCGTTTTGATATGATTTTATACAGGCTGCCATGTGTTTTATAATGAACTTCAAAATAAAAAAAATTCCTCGGAAAAAATAGGCATACCGTTAGGGTGGGTCCAAAGGGCTATTATTGCCACGTGATCTTGTATTTTAATAATTAATTTTTCCACGTTTCTGAACAGGCTGCCAATGAGAAGTATGCAAGTTCTTATTATGAAAATGCTGGAAAAAAGATAGCATACCTTTCGCGCATGTTCAAGTGATGTTTAAATTGAATGTTATTTAATCATTTAAACGAGTTATTCGATGTAAAGTGCACTTGGACATGCGCAAACGGTATGCCATCTTTTTTTCAGCATTTTCATAATAAGAACTTGCATACTTCTCATTGGCAGCCTGTTCAGAAACGTGGAAAAATTAATTATTAAAATACAAGATCACGTGGCAATAATAGTCCTTTGGACCCACCCTAACGGTATGGCTATTTTTTCCGAGGAATTTTTTATTTTGAAGTTCATTATAAAACACATGGCAGCCTGTATAAAATCATATCAAAACGCATATTTTTCGAATAATTGAAAACTCAGTTTTTCACATGAAGAACCCAGGATGACTCTCTGATTCATACCTTATTATTGTGAGAATATGTGCCACATAATGCCCTTTGAAAGGCATACTGAGTAAAATCACGTCCAAAAATCTGTCACTATCTCCCGGTCCATAACCGGAAGAGGCCCGGAATAAGGCGGGCAACGCCTGCAACCAGCGGCAAATCCGGCCGAATGGAGACGGATGGTCCGGAGTAATTGGAGTTGATGCACTGGGGCGCTGCGCGGAGCAGATAAGGCCGCTCCAGTCGCGGATTTACATGCCCGGAGCGGTGTTCCACGGCCGCCGCGATAGACCGGATGAAAAATACGATGGCAATTGGATCCCGGAGCCCCCCCACCTGAGTTACTGCAGGTTTACACGCTCTATGCACTTTATTTGAGGAGGAATTCAAAAGGGCGTTTCGTAAGATGATTTTCCTTTCATCTCTCGCAATCATCTATCTGCTTTGCATGTGTTGGCTACGCAAAGAAAAGTGGAGATGCCAACGAAACTTCTTTGGTAGCAACGTTTGGTTTCTTTTGATAACGTATGGTATAAATGAAGTCACTTGGAACAGCATAAAATCGGCGTTTGCTTTGTAAAGCAAGACCCAGTCTTAGGCGCCGCGCGGACCTTGATAATATTATAAAAATTTTATTTAAACGCTCTAAAAAAGAATAAAATAAACTTTGAAATAATCGAAACCAAAGCAACCCAATAATTTTGTTTCACACAAAACAACACCACACAAAAATCTATACACAAAACCAAAATCCGTAAAATAAAGCGCAATCCTTATTTCCGCGCACGGCACTGGTTATACTGGCCTACGTCGACGCCTGCTCCGTAGATCTTCGAAACGCCGACCAATTAAATCGCTACGCTCGCTTTTTGTGGTGATTTCTGCTAACTCTGGTCTTTTTACCAGTAGCAGAGCGTGGTAAATGCTATGAAATAGATGGCGCCCCGTATATCACTGTGTTCCAAGTTAATTCATGTATATTTTACTAAGGTAGCTCGAGAACAAGCGCCTCGGCAATAAAATACGAGACAAGACACTTTTTTAACCATATTAAACCGAACCTGGTATTAGTAGTAAAAAGAGATGAAAGAGACGGAGAAGATAGATATTGTAGTAAAAACAAGTGAATGCATGCTCGCCTAATATTATCACCAAAACTTACTTGCATGGGTTACACTGTTCGACGGCTGGCCACTTGTGCAGCGAAATGCGTTGGATAGGCGTGGCATAATTTCACAGATCTTAGGATACTTGCATGAATAGTTATAATCGATATGGCTTGTTAGAGCCCTTTTGACAATATTATATGGTGCATTCACCTGTACGTTGTGTGACGCTTTTGTCCTATATTGTTTTTGTGACGCCAATTAGAGTTTTTATGCTGTTTCAAGTGACTAGCAATACTATACCTCGATAATAACAAAGTTTTGTATTCGTGTTGTTGATACAAGTTTCTATTTAAAGCTATACAGGGTGTCTCGGGAGTAAAGGGACATACAGCTACTACGGATAGGGCTGGCTACCTCAGATTACTCAGAAATGGCTATTGTAAACCTTCTACGGATTTACAGGGTGGTTTATCAATTCTGACCAATGTTTTCGCTGGCAATAAATATTGCACTGCATTGTTGTAATCTCATAATATTTTAGGAGTTTATTACACTAGCAAATGCCAATGTAAATGTATAACAAAAATTCATAAATTTCGGAGTAGGTTTAGCACATTTAATTTTTTGCACTCCTTAAGAAAAGTTCACCCTCTATACAATTTTTTGATAATCCAATGCGGGGATATAAAACTACATATAGGTAGTGTTCAATGCCACGTATTTGTTCTTTTGCAATACTTTCAACAAGCTTCAAATAAATAATTAATTTGACCAAAGCAATACCAAAGACAATTGGCTGAAGGAATACATGTTGTGTCAGTTTAAAATGGATAAACTTTGGGAAACAATAGATCTTTGAAAAATACTGCCACTTTTCCATATAAACTTAATATCTAAGGAGGCGTTAAATTTCGCAAAAAAAAACATATTTTTAAATATCTCTGAAACTAAAGTCGTTGAAACCAAATTTAGTACACTTATTACTGGTAAGCTATAGGCTGACACAAAATGTTGATGAATCGAACGGATCGAAGGACCATTGGCGGAAATATTGGTAATTAGTATTTATGCTAATTTAAGAAAAAATAGTCCACCCATTGCTAACAACTGTGCTTTTAAATTCTCATTTTAATCATTTACCACAAAAAATATTTTTCATATTTTTTCTACGGTTTCATGGTAATTTCAGTTTTGAAATGAAAATTAAACCAACATTTATTTTCTCCTCTACTAAAAACATTCTCTTAGATTTGGGCCCTCATTTTTCCAAAAACAAGTTTTCTTTTCATATAGTTTTGTGTATTAGATAAAAAAAAGTAAAATTACCATGAAACCGTGGCAGATACGAAAAAAGATGAAGAATATTTTGTGGGAAATGGATCATTCGAAATTAATTCGCTCTTGATTTTGCATAGAGCTGGATTACTTTTTTCTTAAATTAACATTACTAATTACCCATAGGTATCTCTTCCACTATTTTTCTATCAGGTGGATACTTCACTATTTTGTGTCAACCTATACCAGTAATAAGTGTACCTACCAAATTTGGTTTAAATAGATTTATTAGTTTCAGGAATATTAAAAATAAGATTTCTATTTCTGCGAAATTTAACACCCTGTAACTTTCTTAGGAAGCCCCAAATATATTAGGTTTATATTAGAAAGTGTTATTATTTTTCAAAGTTCCATTGTTTCCCAAAGTCTGTAAATTTAAAACTAAAACAACCTGTGTTCCTTCAGCAACTTCTTTGGTCAAATTCAAATTTATTCGAAACCAGTGGAAAGTGTGTGAAAAATACCAAATACGTGGCATTCAACATTACTGTATTATATTTAGTTTTATATCCCCGCATTGGATTACCAAAAAATCGTATAGAGGGTGAACCTTTCTTAAAGATCCCAAATAATTTAATGTGCTAAGTCCGTCTCTGGAATTTAGGATTTTTTATTATACGTGGACATTGACAGTTCCTAGTGCAATAAACTCCTAAAATATTGTGCAATTGTTATTGCCAATGAAAATATTAATCAAAATTGTTAAATCACCCTGTAAATCAATGGAAACGGATAACTAAGGGCTTTTAATAGCCATTTTTGACTAATCCGAGCTAGCCCTATCCGCAGAAGCAGTATGTCCCTTTCATCCCGGTGTATTATTTTTGGACCATACGATCGAAATTCTCTCCCCTTCTATCTTTGAGCTCATTATGAACAGCTTACAAAACTTTTCTTTACGTCGTCCATAAGATCTTTAATTTTCGCAACCAAAAGGGCATTTTATTGTCTGAACAGCCGATAATGGCCTGAAGCCGTATAACCACGAAAAGATCGTTCGAAAATCGACAAAAGCCCTTTATAATTTACATCGGGTAACTTTCTTGTAGCAGTTACACTTTATTCGCCGTTTCCCCGCAGCTATTGTATAAAGTTTTTAGCCACAAAGACTTCGACAGATACGAAAGGCTGGGTTTATTAGATATCCCCGAAAAAATGTTCAGAATGTGCAGCTGAAACTTTGTAGAGGTTGTTAATTGAGTTTGATTGAGTGTAGATTAGAATTATTTTTGCTACTTGTTCAACGTAAATGAGAGAATTTATTATTGTAGCATCAGGTGGCTTTCGGTTCTGGAGATACACTAGATAATTTTCTTTGTTTCTGTCGACTTATTATAGAGCGCTTCAACTCCCTCCATCAGACAAAACCGGAAATAACAAAAATATATGGTATTAACCGAAACCAGAGGCCCAGATCAAATAAAACTTTCGTTAAATTTGGACGGGGAGGTTGCACCGGCGCCAGTCTCGTAAAAATCGACTGGCGACGCCTGGGGACCGTAGAACTTCAGAAACACTGCAATCTCTCATGAAATTGTATTAAAAGTTGCCCACAGTAAATCTCAACTTCCGGACACTGATGGGTAACCTACGTCCACTCGTGTTACTGGCCGGACAAGAGTTTTCTGACGTTTACAGCGGTTCGCTAGGCCACCAACGTTCGACGTGTATAAGTTCGTTTATTTCTTTTACCAGGAACGTGGAAGAACTGGATGGCACGAGAAATAATCAGATATGTTTGTGGTGTACCTGGATGCAGTTTGATAATTATTCCTAGCGTGTCTTTCCATGATAGAAATTTAAGAAGCATTTTCATCAAGACATTATTTAGCAATAGTTCTTCAATTCTATAAAGATTTGATCATTTATTAAAATGTGGGCAAACGTGGCTGTCTTGGTAATTTATATTACCATCTTCGTGGGTAGCGCCTGGAACTTTCTAGTTAAATGGTCATGATCTCTAA
Source organism: Pseudeuparius sepicola (assembly GCA_963920635.1). NCBI lineage: Eukaryota > Metazoa > Arthropoda > Insecta > Coleoptera > Anthribidae > Pseudeuparius > Pseudeuparius sepicola. Next base: position 9,314,412 of record OY987300.1, on the reverse strand, counting down.
CTTTTTTCTCACTGTTCTGTAGTGAAGGGTTTTTCACACATGTGACACATTGTTGCAAGATCAACCGCTGTTAGCGTATTCATCGGTGGGCATAGAATAACTGTCTCTATATCCTCAGTTACTCCTCTAAGTACTTTAGAAAACCTTTCCATGCATCGAGCCAAAATATATTATCTGTAGCATGATAAAAGATGAGCTATCCTTCTTCACTATCCTTCACTTTCTGTTCCATTAAGAGTTTTTGATGTTTCTCTATCTTAACTTTAGTGACTTAAGGTGTTACCCTTGTTTCCATTCTGTCGCATAATATAAAAGAATTTTGGGATCATATTATTATGTGTGGGGGAACTTGGTTATACGGTGGGAGTGTTTCTCAACTGAATACAGGGCAGGTGTTATAGCCCAAGTAATGCAATACAAGGGTTATCATCCATCCACATTACAACTTGCGTAAATTCATTTTTTCTTTTGACCGCGAAACTTTGGCATTCTTATTATATGTATATAGGGTGATTTATTCATAAATACAGTAATTTTAACTTTGTCATCAGGGAGGTACATGTATGCCGAAAACGCAAAAAAAATACTTCGTGTTTAATTAAAGCGGTTTAGAAAAAAAATAATTCCTGCTTGGAATTTTTCAATTGCGATTTCCTGTTCGGGATATTGTTAAAATTAATATATTGATGAATAAATCACTCTATATAATAAGATAAAAGACAACGCGATTTTTGTCCTTTATAAGTTTAAGAGAAGGCTGTCATTTTGTTCGATAACTTACATCTCTTATACTTATTCGACTCACCATTTCCCCTTTCCTTTGTAAAGAAGAGGACCTCCGCCTCGCAAGATTGGACATTATCCCCCATTCAGACCTTTGTGCTGCGAAAATTGAAGTGAAACGGCGCCTACGTCACATCCTGCGATCGCCCAAGGCAGCGAAAGTTTTTACCGGGGGATAGGAGCAAGTTTACGCCGCGAATAAAGCCCTTTATCAGACTTTTCTCCGCGTAAATCTGGTACGGGGTAAGTGCCAGAATAATAAAATGTTGTTGAATTAAAATTTTTATCGACATCACGCCCAGCGTTGAAACTCTGTGTTTTTGGAAGAGCGTCTGTTTCCTTGCTTAATAATATCCCCACTAAAGCCTCTAAGGTCCGGAATATCTAATAATAATAATTCTCACTCTCACAATACTCCAAACTAGGAGTACCCCAGAAGCAACCACATGCTTGCGCGGGGGAGGGGGGCAATTACTATTATTTTGTCTTCGTTGCGTATGTTGTATTCACTCCATCTTTAGAAGCATTGCAGGACATTGCTATCATCCTGTCCTTCTCGAGTTACACAATCCCCGTTTAAATCCCTTCCCATGCCTAATCCAGAAATTTCGTCGCCTGCAGGCCGGACCTCCTCTGGCACGCGGTCAGGCCTGCCATTTGCATCAAACCGCAACCACAAGCCGCAGGGGTCCTTCCAATTTATCAGCCCCTACCGCGATAGATCACTGCCCCCCCGCGCCCCCTTTGGGGGTCCCCCTGACGGCCCGTCAGGACCCCCGAGCGCCGCTACTGGACAACACCTGCACGCCATAAATCGAGTGTTGGGGTCGCAAATTGCAATGGGGTATAAGCGGTGTGATGTTTCTGGTGGAAAACAAAGTGTAAACTTGAGTGGAGGAAGGACGGGACTTCGTTTTCTGGATTTAACTTTCCGCTGACGTCACCAAGCGAACCAACCAGGTAATAATACGTAGATCGAGTTAGAGTCTAGGAAAAACAACGCACATCTATCAGCAAGGAGATGACGGAATTTAGATATTATGTGGGCCATATGCTGAAGCTCTGCAGATCTTACTGAAGGGTCGCCACGTGAACTTCCTTCGTTTTTTAAAGAAAGCATCTGCATGTCCACACGATTCTACCTGCTCGAACAAAGGCGATTATTTGTCCCTCCTACGCCGATTCTCCTAGTCGGGGCCCTGTGCGATCCTGCGGTAATGAGCGGGGGTAGCTGCAACGACACGTCCCCAAACTTGCGGGGATCTTAAACAACGGTCGTCGGGTTTCGTGGCGTACCTAATTACCATCCGGGGGATGGAAATTTGGACGGCGGCAATTCAGAGATTAAACGGCTTCGCCATCCACTTCACAGACGAATGGCCGCCGAGATGGAATTGCGCCAGAGGAGTTTTGGCGAAACTCCGGACGGCTCGTGTTTTTTTTTTTTTTTGATTCTGGTCGCTTAAATGTTTTTATGAAATTTACTATGACGTTTGCAAGCAAACAGTTATAATCTGGGGGACTAGGTGTAACCTAGCTTCAAAGAGGGGTGTATATCTACTTCAACCTTTGAATAAAGCACCCCAGGAAGGAGCAAATTTGGGCTTATCGCTCGACCGGGACAGTCTCTGCATATGGTGGGTTGACGTTTCCGTTTTTACAGTGGCGCGCACCTTTGAGTTGTTTCGACAAACTAATCGATTCAGAAATCACACGTTTATGTCTTTAAGTTTGATAATACAGCAATACACAGGTCTTTGACACCTTCCTGGAATTCAAAGACCTCAACTGGTATTTTTGAATTCAAAGAATACATCTTTTTCTCATTCCGGAAATGATCGGCTTCCCTTGTTCAGATACGAACTAATAACCATTTGTTAACGAAAAACTAATATACCTATAGGATCATTGGCGATCAAAGGACGCTTTGCCATTTCTCCCGTCGTAAAATTGTAAACTTATTGTATTTGAAATTCCAGATAATGGGATTTCGCGTTGTCGACCCATACTTCTCCCGGTGTATCGAATTATATTTATCGTCCCATTTCTCCCCGCGTCCGATTTTCCGACGTTTGCGCCCGGAAACATTTATAACAGTGTTATTTCAGGAAAATTGTTTCCAGCACCGCTGTAAACTGTCAAAATAAATAAGGGATTCTCCCGCTCAGCTTTTGCGGCCGCCTGTTCCGCAGGGCTTGCCCCTACGTGCGCTACCTTTATAAATATATCGCCTCTCGCACGGCACAGTCCTCAAAAGTATAAATTCTGGGGGATAATCGCTAGATCTCCTGGAAAATTTACAGACAAATTTACCGTTATGCCTCCCAAATCCTAAATGGGGCAGTGTTTTATTTTATTACCACGAGCGGACTTCATCTTGCACAAAATGACCATAGAGGACGGGGAGCAACTACGAAGCTTTTATTTTTAGGGGCAATAGAATAAAATGTATACTTTACGTTGCACGATAACAAAACACAAGAACTCAAATTATAATAAATTTTAAAAAGATGTTGTTTGTTTATTATTTGGATGTTTGTGAATAAATGTTGATACAAGTGGGGCCACGGTGCCATGGCCCTACCATCGACCATGCCCCGTCATCGACCCTAGTCCACACAAATTCATATTAACAATTTTGCACTCCTATTAAAATAAACTTCCTGATATTTTTTAACGTGTTTAACGTTTTCAAAATGTACAGTGTAAGTTTTTTATTAAGAAATTCGTTTTTGTCAATGGAATTTGAGCAAAAACTGCAAACTGAGTGTTGGGCAAGCAGTTACCGGATTTAACTATAGAGAAAAATTAAACGGCAGGACAAAAAACGCGATCACGTAAGTTCAACAAAAGTGTCTACTTAAAAAATAATTAGTTGTGCGAGTGTAAAGAAACAAACAAGTTGTTTTGTTTTGTCTGTGTTTTGTTCGGCGGTGAAGAAACTTGGTCAAAAAAGAGAACCAACGATGTTGTGCACATTTGGGATAAAATGAAGACACACGAAAAATCGAAAGGTACACATGAATAATATTTTTAATTTTAGTATGTTGGGTAAAATAAATATAAAAACGCAGCTAAATTCAGCATATTATCCTGATATACTGAGCAATGAGCAGAAAAATTGGATTCTACGCTTTAAATCAAATAATTAACTGTGTTCGTTTTTGTGGGTCTTTCGAATTGGCACTAAGAGGACACAATGAGGCAGACGCTTCCGAAAATAAGGGCATTTTTCGAGAATTAGTGAACTTTAGTGCGAATATACTTTTGTAATAACATTTACTTAAACATTTAAGACAACCGAGGTGAACTTTTAAAATTTTGTCTCAGTTTCTGATATTTCTCTGGTTATTTATTCAAAAACAAATTGGTTCAATTCAAAAACTCGTTTAAATCTAACTTTAATAGTCTACATTTTGTGACGGTGTCTGATGTTCATTTTTTCTGAGATGTCAGATGCCCATGTAAATAAATGCTACTGGAAAACTTTGGTAAGTTTTCCTGTATTAGTTAGGCGGTGTGAACTTAGCAGCCAATTTTCTGGCAGCCAAAAATTTCAAGGTTTATTTTTTGATTAATATTTCTTCATTTTCCAATTTAATCTGCTTATAAGGTTTTATTAAAATAAATCTATAGAAATAAGGAAGGGCGAGGAAAATCTTTTGCTGCCAGAAAATCGGCTGCTAACTTCACACCGGTTTAGTTAGACACATTGATTTTTAAAATGTATCGATATTTGTCTCCACCTCACAATACTCACAAGCCGCCACTGCCGTCTATCATTTTGCCTCTACATGCCCCAGGCTTTCGATTCGTTCAGCATTAATGTTCGTTTCTCCTCGAATACCGACATACTATATCCACCGTGTTCAGGCTGTTCAGATTACAGCAGTCCTGGCTGTTATTTAAACGCGGGCTAGACGACGACAAATCGTCTGGATTCAAGTACTGTGTTGGAGTTGGAGCTACTCCACAAGGGCGCACCGATCATTTTCAACATGTACTTACAAAACGTCTGGAAACAGCTCTGTATGGAATTGCTATATATAGCAATTGACTCTAGCAATCTTCTCGAGAACCTTGTCGACTTTATTAAAATATTTTTATCGGCGTATATCCAAGTTGAAAGCGTGGCCTTGGTCAAATAGGATATAAGATCTCTGCGACTCTCTTAAGGTGTTGTTAATGACATTGCAATAATTGTATACACGAATGCTTGACTCTTGCCTTACCGTCCAACTGTTCCAACGTTCAAACCCAACCCTCAAGCATTCTCGTTCTATCCAGAGCAGGCCCAGGCATGGCGAATCGATCCTGTCTGCTCGACGGTTGTTATTAAGGCGAAAATCTGGGCATATCCGATTAATCCGTCCCTTCAAAGGGCCCTCTTGTGCCGTCGGCCGCGGATTGCCGCTGTGCCGCAAACACGCGGCGGGGCTTGAGGTCGCGAATGATAACTAGCTGGAACAATAACTGTTCTGCGGCGAAACGTTAGGCATTAGAGGGAGGAAATATTGCCCTTTGAAACTACAGTGGAGCTTGGAGAGAACGAATGCGATTGTAATTAATTTTATTCGCAACCATGTTGTGACCTGAAGATTGCTGTCTAAAAAAGTTGGCAAGTGGGTCATTTGCTGCCAGAGGTCAGAAGACTCGTGAAACTAGCCGGAACAGTACGGTTTTCTGGGTAGTTTTTAATACGTCTAGTCAATGGCGCGCATATACAAATGAAAAAAAAATGAAAAATTATTGCGGTCAGCAGCTTCTCCAATTTCGAAATCTCTCGCTACATCTTTCTGTGATTTTTCGTTATTTCTTCTGAAATAATTTAAAATTTATTCTCTCACGTCCTCACTAATTCTAAACCCATTTTTTATCTTGCTAATCACATTCTTGCACATCTTCGTATTATAAATGAAGCAATCGGAACATTTGTCGACTTTATTAAAATATTTTTATCGGCGTATATCCAAGTTGAAAGCGTGGCCTTGGTCAAATAGGATATAAGATCTCTGCGACTCGCTTAAGGTGTTGTTAATGACATTGCAATAATTGTATACACGAATGCTTGACTCTTGCCTTACCGTCCAACTGTTCCAACGTTCAAACCCAACCCTCAAGCATTCTCGTTCTATCCAGAGCAGGCCCAGGCACGGCGAATCGATCCTGTCTGCTCGACGGTTGTTATTAAGGCGAAAATCTGGGCATATCCGATTAATCCGTCCCTTCAAAGGGCCCTCTTGTGCCGTCGGCCGCGGATTGCCGCTGTGCCGCAAACACGCGGCGGGGCTTGAGGTCGCGAATGATAACTAGCTGGAACAATAACTGTTCTGCGGCGAAACGTTAGGCATTAGAGGGAGGAAATATTGCCCTTTGAAACTACAGTGGAGCTTGGAGAGAACGAATGCGATTGTAATTAATTTTATTCGCAACCATGTTGTGACCTGAAGATTGCTGTCTAAAAAAGTTGGCAAGTGGGTCATTTGCTGCCAGAGGTCAGAAGACTCGTGAAACTAGCCGGAACAGTACGGTTTTCTGGGTAGTTTTTAATACGTCTAGTCAATGGCGCGCATATACAAATGAAAAAAAAATGAAAAATTATTGCGGTCAGCAGCTTCTCCAATTTCGAAATCTCTCGCTACATCTTTCTGTGATTTTTCGTTATTTCTTCTGAAATAATTTAAAATTTATTCTCTCACGTCCTCACTAATTCTAAACCCATTTTTTATCTTGCTAATCACATTCTTGCACATCTTCGATACAGCTTACATATTATAAATGAAGCAATCGGAACATTGGTCGACTTTATTAAAATATTTTTATCGGCGTATATCCAAGTTGAAAGCGTGGCCTTGGTCAAATAGGATATAAGATCTCTGCGACTCGCTTAAGGTGTTGTTAATGACATTGCAATAATTGTATACACGAATGCTTGACTCTTGCCTTACCGTCCAACTGTTCCAACGTTCAAACCCAACCCTCAAGCATTCTCGTTCTATCCAGAGCAGGCCCAGGCACGGCGAATCGATCCTGTCTGCTCGACGGTTGTTATTAAGGCGAAAATCTGGGCATATCCGATTAATCCGTCCCTTCAAAGGGCCCTCTTGTGCCGTCGGCCGCGGATTGCCGCTGCGCCGCAAACACGCGGCGGGGCTTGACGTCGCGAATGATAACTAGCTGGAACAATAACTGTTCTGCGGCGAAACGTTAGGCATTAGAGGGAGGAAATATTGCCCTTTGAAACTACAGTGGAGCTTGGAGAGAACGAATGCGATTGTAATTAATTTTATTCGCAACCATGTTGTGACCTGAAGATTGCTGTCTAAAAAAGTTGGCAAGTGGGTCATTTGCTGCCAGAGGTCAGAAGACTCGTGAAACTAGCCGGAACAGTACGGTTTTCTGGGTAGTTTTTAATACGTCTAGTCAATGGCGCGCATATACAAATGAAAAAAAAATGAAAAATTATTGCGGTCAGCAGCTTCTCCAATTTCGAAATCTCTCGCTACATCTTTCTGTGATTTTTCGTTATTTCTTCTGAAATAATTTAAAATTTATTCTCTCACGTCCTCACTAATTCTAAACCCATTTTTTATCTTGCTAATCACATTCTTGCACATCTTCGATACAGCTTACATATTATAAATGAAGCAATCGGAACATTTGTCGACTTTATTAAAATATTTTTATCGGCGTATATCCAAGTTGAAAGCGTGGCCTTGGTCAAATAGGATATAAGATCTCTGCGACTCGCTTAAGGTGTTGTTAATGACATTGCAATAATTGTATACACGAATGCTTGACTCTTGCCTTACCGTCCAACTGTTCCAACGTTCAAACCCAACCCTCAAGCATTCTCGTTCTATCCAGAGCAGGCCCAGGCACGGCGAATCGATCCTGTCTGCTCGACGGTTGTTATTAAGGCGAAAATCTGGGCATATCCGATTAATCCGTCCCTTCAAAGGGCCCTCTTGTGCTGTCGGCCGCGGATTGCCGCTGTGCCGCAAACACGCGGCGGGGCTTGAGGTCGCGAATGATAACTAGCTGGAACAATAACTGTTCTGCGGCGAAACGTTTGGCATTAGAGGGAGGAAATATTGCCCTTTGAAACTACAGTGGAGCTTGGAGAGAACGCATGCGATTGTAATTAATTTTATTCGCAACCATGTTGTGACCTGAAGATTGCTGTCTAAAAAAGTTGGCAAGTGGGTCATTTGCTGCCAGAGGTCAGAAGACTCGTGAAACTAGCCGGAACAGTACGGTTTTCTGGGTAGTTTTTAATACGTCTAGTCAATGGCGCGCATATACAAATGAAAAAAAAAATGAAAAATTATTGCTGTCAGCAGCTTCTCCAATTTCGAAATCTCTCGCTACATCTTTCTGTGATTTTTCGTTATTTCTTCTGAAATAATTTAAAATTTATTCTCTCACGTCCTCACTAATTCTAAACCCATTTTTTATCTTGCTAATCACATTCTTGCACATCTTCAATACAGCTTACACATTATAAATGAAGCAATCGGAACATTTCTCTTTGGCTATTTACGAGAATACTCCCTCAAAGTTTCTACGTATCTTTTACCATTCTTGATAAAAACTTTTAAAATATCACAGCATTCTTCTTTCAAAAATTTTTCTTAATCTTTAAGTAGTATAACAGCATTAGCAAAAAAATTTAGACTAATCTGACAGGTAAATAGAAATATCGAATTCATAGCCTATTTGATTGTCAGTTTTATTATCATGGCTAACTTGATTTGTCATAAATTTGGTTTTATTGTTTGGCCTACTCGGATCGAACATCAGACACTGACCATGAGACCATGTATCTAGTTTGATGGAGCTTCTCTGATAAATATCTCGGAAACGGTTGGAAATAAACAGGTCAAATTATATATCGGTGGAGTCAGAATTAAAAAAGGAATCCTATAATGGTTTAAATTAAATGTGTAAGTTGTAAAATAAATAAAATCACTTTCATTCCCTCTACAGGGTGAGTCAGAATGTATAGTAAATACCTACTTTAAAGGGGTGTTCGGCAGGTGGCTTTAAGGGGGGTCTTTCGTATAGAATTTTGCGATTTGGGCTTTCCTTGCTAAGTTATTCGGGTCTACAAGGTGACCCAAAAGTATTTTTTTATTTATATCTCAATAACGGAGCTACTTAAAAATTTGAAATTTGGTATGTGTTGTCTACTTACTGGAAGATGCCTTAAGGTAGTTTATTCATTTACACAGTGCCCTAAAAATAGGGTAAAAACTAACAACCCCTATTATTATTTTTTGCTCAAACTTTTTTGAGGTTATCTTTTTGGTCTTGCAGGTCCATCATTTCAGTGTATCTTTTCATTTTGCAACAAAAGTGTACTCTTGTTTCATAACGATAAAATCAACCGTTTGCGTTGAAATTGGCAAAACGTGCCCCAAAACACCTGTTAACTTCAACATTCGAAACATAAAATTTTTACCTACCTCTTTCAAACGTTACAGATTGACTGTACATTCAAAATAAGGAAAAAAATAGCATTGGTTTTCTTGAAATAGAGGGTGTTCAAATTTTGTTAAATTCAATCCTTTCCCTTTTGAAAGCTAATAAGTTTTGGTACATTGTTCATAGGAATTTTTTTCTCAGTTTAAATGGTACAGTCGACGTGTAACGTTTGAAACCGGTAGGTAAAAATTTTATGTTTCGAATGTTGAAGTTAACAGGTGTTTTGGGGCATGTTTTGCCAATTTCAATGCAAATGGTAGATTTTATCGTTATGAAACAAGAGTACACTTTTGTTGCAAAATGAAAAGATACACTGAAATGATGGACCTGCGAGACCAAAAAAATAACCTTAAAAAGTTTGAGCAAAAAAATTAATAGGGGTTGTTAGTTTTTACCCTTTTTTAGGACACTGTATAAATGAATAAACTACACTAAGGCGTCTTCTAGCAAGTAGATAACACATTCCAAATTTCAAATTTTTAAGTAGCGCTTCTATTGAGATATAAAAAAAAATACTTTTGGGTCACCTTGTACACCCGAATAACTTGGCAAGGAAAGCCCAAATCGAAAAACATTATATGAAAGACACCCCTTAAAACCACCTGCCGAACACCCCTTTAAAGTATTTACTATACATTCTGACTCACCCTGTATAGCCGGAAGTTATTCCAAAAACGAAATATTCAAGAATACTACTTAAAGGTTCTCTAATCGTTGTGTAGGTAAATTTTTTATTTTGCAAAAAATATTTTTCCGCGACAACTTTTTGACCTACCTCCGTATACAAAATTCAGGTACAGCATCGAATTAACCTTAATTTTTACTACAAACTTATTTTTTTCAATGACTACTTTATGTTAACCTGTGCAAACAGCTATTCGTAATTTGCGAAATAATTATTGATCAATCAATTAATTTTAGAAAATTATTATCACGCATTATTTTACCTACAGCGCTCCTTACTTAGACCGCCGTGAAAACCGCACAATACTGCTCAACTCTTATTAAAAAAAAACTGTTTATTGTTGGAAGGCTTCACCGCCACATTGTGCCAAACATTTCAAACTCAATCCCATTCCAATCCTATCATTGGCAGCAGCGCCCGCCGTGCGGTTACTTACCGCCGTTGAATTAATGAAAGCGTGCCCGAATTCGCACCCGATTCGCATTAGCTTCACGGTTAATCAGCGGCCATTATTAATAAACGGGCGGAGCCGGCAGCGCTGCCAGGAGCGACGGCAACGTCGCAATAATTCAGAGCGGCGCGTGCGGATTTAACGCACCGGGACGGGCGATTTGCTCGCCTTTCAGCCGTTCGATCCGAATGGAAATCGCATTTGTCTGGTCGGGCTTTAACAAATTATATATTAAATGAATTAATCGTAAACAAACTTTTTTGAGTCGGAACAAAATCTTCATTAAAAACTCAGAAATCGGCACGATAAGGCAGGATTTCTTCTTTAAGCAACGGAAGGCGCGGTCGGCTTATTTATGGGTGTCCGCGCTCATTACATTATGTATTTTTTAAGGATTTAACATTAAAAAATAAGATTTTTTCGTCAAGAATCCCACAAAATTTGCAAAAAAATATAAACAAATTCATTTCGATTTACCGACATAAGAATATCTACCTATAGGTGTTAAATCAACATAAAGTTGTCATTTAACCTATCACATACAAAATGTATTACTATAGTGCCTAATTACATCCAGTGTAATAATCCCAAGATTAACAGCTTCACCCGTTATATTCTACACAAAACAGGTTTCACAATAAATCCTAATACCATCTAAATACCGCAAGATATATCACTTTACAAAGTGGAATGTCTTGTCACGCATTTTATTCAAATTTGCTTTCCGTGTTGTCCCAGCTGTTCCTTTTTTACAACCGATAATTGAAATGTGTAACTATCGGCTCTACCATGAAAGAGTATAGTTTGTTTAAGACATTTAAAGTTTGTGTGTCAAAACATTAGCAAAGCAATTCACAGCTTTGTAATATTTACGAAGACTCCTAAAATGGAGAATTCTTCAAATATGTTAAAATAATATATTTTCGCAGTGTTCGGTCAACTTGTTTTGACAATGCCAGGCTATATATTTTTATAAGTACCTATTGCAAATATTGGCATAAAGGTGAAGCCTTATTATTAAAATTTATAATAAAATCAGGTACTCTTTAAAATAAAGGGACCCAGCATGTCACAGTCTATCACATAGGAAAAGTTAAGCCTTGAGGGGAAGTTTGTTTTCTGTTGACTCCAAGGAGATCACAAGGGGGCTGGTACAACTGCCATCACGTTTTATGTGACATGCCAGTGCCATAGATTCTAAAGGAGGCAAAATATTTCCCATCATAATTCACAATTTTTAAGTTTTCTAACTTCCGGATACTCAGATGTGTCAATTAAAGGTAACGCGGCCGCCTGTAGTAGTACCAATAATTGCAACCAGATTTTTCCTGTATCACCTTTAGTAATCCTACAATTCCCATTACGTGGGCATTACGTATAAGTAGGTAGTTCAAAGGAAAAATCGTATTTCGTAAATTTTAAATTATTAAGCATAGGTAGCTTCAGGTCTTTTTTTAAAGAGATTTTATCTACGACTACAAGTTTATTTTAAGTTTGTGAGGTACCTTGGGAGAGAAATAAAATCACAAAAAATTTATAATGAACACCGAGAAAAACTACATCATTAGAACTACTAGTCCTAATCTTATTAGTCCATCCCGAAATCTGTGAAAGTTCTTTGGGTAGATACATTCAACAAGGGAAGAAAGTTACAAATAATGGGATGAGGAACCTGGTAACAAGGTGCAATAGCGACAAATTCTTAAATAAGCAAAATCGGCACTACTGACTTACCATACTTATTAGTTAAATTCGTGGAAATAATTGCTGGAAAACTATTTCAACTATAAAATAAATTTCTTTCAATTGCCAGTTGCCACATTCTGTAGTTGTATACACAAAATTGTCAAGTCTAATTTTTAGAAATCATGGAAACCATTATTCCTTTTTACTAACAATGAAAGTACCTGTTATATTCTTAGATTCTCCAATAAAATGGCATACTTGGCATCACTGAAACCATTAGAGTGAGGAAAGAATAGGCCTCACTTTGGAAAGTATAATGCTGGGTCCCCTTACTTCAAAGAGTCCCTGGATAAAATCCTTCACAACCTTCAGTTGTCGACATTTCGACCATCATGAATATTGCACCAGAATGACGTCAGAGGGACACTATGCCGGGATGCTTATAGGCAATGAGGAAGGCCCCGGCCAGGGGAAATCTCAGCATGCGTGGAGATGACAACTAGCGTCGGGTAGACTGGTTTAATTACAGCCCCAGAACGCCATTGTTTCGAGTGAAGGGGTGGGGGGAACATTCGCTTACTACGACCTGATGGCACGAGGTCTACCAGATGGGCGGAGTGAGAACGTGCGTACCTACCAGTGACCTTTGGGGTGGAAACTGGTAATGTAGGTCATTTTCCTATTTAGGTGGATAACAAGAATAAATTAATATCGTTATTTTAACATTGCGTTAAATGTGTGTCTCAGCACTTCAGTTTATAGGCACTTTGTCAACCAACTAAGCTACCAATGCTTCAATGGGCTTTTAGTTAGTAGTTGTGACCACTGCATATCACCAGTTATATGAACCTTACGAACTTGTGGCGTTATTTTGAAGAGATCTGTCACTCCACAGGCAATCTAAACAAAAGTCAATCAAGTGCTATTCGTTTCGAATTCAGCAAGCTGGTATACCGTATACCCAGTGGCAGCTTGTCCATATGGCTAGAGCCCCCCAGTAGAAAGTAGGAAAAATGATTTCGTTCCGCGACTGCTATATTCATATTTTACTTGCTTGTTCCTTCCTAATTAAATTGCCTCAACGCCCGCACCCGATAATGTAGGTATCCACTATACAGGGTGACATAGAAAAAAGTACATTACATACTGCCACACCATAGAGGACACTAAAATAAGAAAAAAAGTTTCTATGAACATGGGTCCGCAAGGCCTTCGGTTAAAAGATACAAGGTGTTGAATTGTAATTTTTTTGTTTTGTTTTTATGGAATATCTTTAGCCAGAGACGCAAGAAATGGATAAAATATGGTATACAGGTTTTTTTATCATGCTAAATTCAAATACGCTCTACATTACAGGGTTCCATCTCTATTGAATCGGTCCTAACTTTTTTGCTATACAGTGTATGTTATTTTCGACTGAAAAAATGTTATCCCATCTTTTATACTTACGAAAGGTATACCTTGTCCAAGTCGCTAGAAGCAATGGTTCCAGTACAAATGCATCTAAAGCCGACAATGCATGCAAATTACTTATTCAAACAGCATCAAAGTAACCTTTGCAAAAACAATGAAATAATGTGTCATAATGACAATTGTCAAACTAATTTAATAATTGTTATTAGGTAGTAGGTATTTTGTGTTCTTGTTTAAGTTTTTTATTGGTTTTCTCTTTGATGATTCAAAATTGATTTCAAAAATGGTTCACTATACTTTTGAAGAATACAGGGACATGATTATGTGTTACGGCAAAGCTAGATCAAATTCTTACGAAGCTCAACGTATCTATCGAGAAAGATATCCTTTAAAACAAGTTCCTAATGTTCGAACATTGATTGATGTGCATAGGCGTTTGGGAGAAGATGGCTGTTTTAGAAAACCAAAAGTGAATAGTGGGGTTTGCAGAACTCGTCGCACTGTGCAAAACGAAGAAACTGTTTTACCAATGGTAGAAAATAATCCGAGAACAAGCACCAGGAAAATAAGTTCAGCGGTGCGAAACGTTAACCGTGAATCAGTTAGACACATTTTGAAAGAACAACTTCTTCGCCCATACCATTTCCAAAAAATTCATTCACTATTGCAACATGACTTTTTTCCTCGTGTACAATTTTGCGAATGGTTGCAAAACCAAAGACAAAACATTATTTCATCAATTTTGTTTACTGACGAAGCTGGTTTTAGTCGTGATGGTATTCTGAACCTACATAACATTCACTATTGGAGTGATGAAAATCCTCATCAAACTGTAATTCGAAGTCACCAATATGGGTTTTCTATTAATGTGTGGGCAGGTATAATCGACAATTACTTAATTGGTCCATTTCGATTCCCAATCGATTGACAGGTGCACTGTATCGAAATTTCTTGGAGAATGATTTAAACACCTTATTAGAGGATGTCCCATTGGCCATTACTGGAAGAATGTATTACATGCATGATGGGGCGCCAGCTCACTTTTCTCGAGTGGCAAAGGAATATTTGGACAGGAGATTTGGAAATAAGTGGATTGGTCGAGGAGGGCCTGTACGCTGGCCAGCTCGTAGTCCCGACCTTAATCCCCTCGATTTTTCATTTTGGGGATTTATGAAAAATGAAGTTTATGCTGTAGAAATACATAATGAAGCACAGTTATGGATAAGAATTATGGAATCGGCAGATAGATTTCGAAATGACCCAGGAATATTTCAAAGATGCCGTCAATCATTAAGAAGAAGAATTTAAAAATGTATTGAAGTACAAGGGCAACAATTTGAACATCTTCTAAAACCTTAATGTTTTGTTTTAATTAATCATATTTTTCATCATACCATTACAATTTAATTGTTGAAGTATTTATCATTGTTTTTGCAAATAAATAAAAAAAATTACAATTCAACACCCCGTATCTTTTAACCGAAGGCCTTGCGGACCCATGTTCATAGGAACTTTTTTTCTTATTTTAGTGTCCTCTATGGTGTGGCACTATGTAATGTACTTTTTTCTATGTCACCCTGTATACTCTATAAACGCCCACAACGCATGCCTACGTTATAATAACGTAAAATCTTCGCTTGGCGGCTACGAATGTTTGAGCCGCGATTCCGCAAGGAAAGGGGCGCGATCGGGCCTAGTCGGCTGCTTCCGCTATACGCGATTGTAGCATACGCGATGACTACCGGTTCTTGAGCCCCAGTCCCAGTGGGTCGAGTGCGTGGCACGCGTCGTCGCGTCCTTACAAAACTCGGTGCCTCCCGCGTGTTCGAAGTAAACAAAATGAAAAATAGTATGCATTAACCCACGAGCCGCCACAGCATATTATTACACCGTGTGCCTATGCCGTAAATGCCTGGCATCCAAATTGTGCTACAAAGTCTCGCAATTCATTCCAGTGTCTTCTGGCCGGGGCCGTTCCCGGTACACACGTTCGCCTGTCTGCACGTTTGGCTAATAAAGTTGCCGTAGATGCACACTAATTAATTTTGCCGATGGTGCGCGACGCGATGTGGGTTTTAACTACCTGCACAAAGACAACGGGACGTACGGAGGGGGACGTGCAGATTTTTGCCGTTCTCGACGGGGTTGCAGCAGTTAAATTCACCACTACTTGGTGTAACATTATACGAATTTTCCCAAATATAAGACCATTTCTTATAAAGTTTATATTAATTAATTAATTAATTAATTAATTAGTTAATCTTTTTAAACATGGCTCGGAGGTCATGTTAAGGTAGGCAATTTTCTAATTTATTTATTTCATAGATTTTTTCTATTTCTATAAAATTTAATTATTATTTAATGTTAAAAAAATTTATAGGCTTTCCTCCAAATCAGTAGCGAAACGTCGAGTTGTATTACAAGATTTTGTTAATATAAACTTTATAAAAAAATGGTCTCATATTTGGGGAAGTTTGTATAATGTTACATTGAAGACCGGGAAACTATATTAGAACTACCTACTTGGTGTAGTTTATCGGAAGTACCTATATAATTTAACGAAATTAATGAAAGCGCGATTAAGCAGGTTTAAAGATTGTGATTATTAATAGTTATTTAATATATTTATACGAGTTAGGTACAACATTTTTTCATGGGCAAACGAGTAAAGTTTAGTTTTAATTTTTTTAAATCTATTTTTTAATTAATTCTATATGATAATTTAGATAAGTAATATTTTTTATGCAACACGTTTTTATCGTTACCATGATATAAATTCGATATAAAATGGTTTGGGTTTTTCTCTGGTAGGTAGTAAACCCAAAAGGATGCTGAACTTTTTACAGTTTTTTACAATCTGTAATAGCCTCCATGTTGGATTTCGTTATTTGCAATTTGTGGCTTTAATAACGATCGCATGGCTTTCTTTTATACACCGTCAGATAGTGACAGATTTAGGTGCCCCATTTTCGCATACAAACCTCTAAGAGGGTTGAAAAGTACATCGATATTGAGTAGAATGAAGGAAAATTTACGATTGGTCCCTGGGGATAACATATGGAAAATTCTTTTTTTTTACATTTTTTCACCCAAGCCGTGTTCACTAAATGATTAATTAATAGAAGCTGGCGTCGGAAATCAAAAGGCTTGAGTGTTGCAGGTGGTTAAAGGGTTGAAATAAGGGCATAATCTTCTAAGGAAAAATCCAGATTTTGACCGATTTTTCCATAGAAACCCATCGAAAGTTTGAAAATGTACAAGGCATTGAAGTTCAACTTTGCCTCGGACAGAGCCCTCGGCAACTAAATTCTGCATGAATCAAAAAAAGAACTTCAGTGCTAAGGTACATATTATATATTTTTTGAAATCGGAAAAAAATGTTTTATTTGGCGAAAAAATAATTATAAGGGATCACCCCTCCATGAACCGACTACCCGCGGCGTTGCTTGGCTTTGACGATCGCTCTACCTATGTTATGTATGACGAGACACGGCACTTTCTGACAGAAAATCCAAACTGCTGCCTATTGTGCTGCCTCCATATAAAATAGATTAATATTCAAACCTACTAAAATATTTATACTGAAAGATTGCGCTGCTATAGGTAACAATTTCGCAAAGTGTCAAAAAGTTAAATGGGATTTCTTGGCCGGGTTTTGAATACCTATTTTTTGGTCTCTTTTGACTTTTGACGGGCGATGGCTCCACGTCTGACGTTTGATGTTTACATCTCGCCAAGGCCTACTTATTGAAAAAAATCGTACAATAATGGGCTACTTCAGTGCCGATTTCTGAGCCTTTAATGACGATTTTGAGACACTTCACTGCCGATTTCAAGAAATAGTTATTTATGTACCAAGGCACTGAAGTTCAACTTTTTATGACTCATGTGGAGTTTAGTTGCTGAGGCCTCTGGCCGAGGCAAATAAACCACATGAGTCATAAAAAGAACTTCAGTGCCGAGGTACATATTATATTTTTCTTGAAATCGAAAAAAAAAATGTTTTATTAGGCAAGAAAATAATAATAAGGGATCACCCGTCCACGAACCGACTACGCGCGGCGTTGCTTGACTTTACCGATCGCTCTACCTAGGACAAGTATAATGACGTACGGCACCTTCTGACAGAAAAACCAAACTGCTGCTTCTTGTGCAGCCTACACAACAAATCTATTGATTTTCAAATTTACTAAAATATGTATACTGAAGGATTGCGCTTCTATAGGAAACAATTTCGCAATGTGTACGAAAAGTTAAATAAGCCTTTATCGGCCGGGTTTTGAATATTTGGTCACTTTTGACGGGCGATTTCTCCGCGTCTGACGTTTGATGTTTACATCTCGCCAAGGCCTACTTATTGAAAAAAACGTACAATAATGGGCTACATTATTGTACGATTTCTGTGCTTTTAATGACGATTTTGGGACATTTTAATGCCGATTTCAAGAAAAACATAATATTATACATAATTAACATATTATTTATACAGGGTGTTTCTTAATAACATGCTAATACTTAAGGGGTTTTTTCCTTAGTCCAATTTGAGAAAATTACTTTATATAAACATATGTTCTAAAAGTTAGAACTTTTAAACTACAGGGGGCTTAAATTTTTTTTTATTATAACTTTGGTATTACCCTAGATATTTTTGTGAAATTTTGTAGAAACCTTCTATGCATCAAGATGCATTTTATGATGTACAAACAATTGTATTACTTTTACCAGGGGCGTCTGTACGGGTTTTGAATTAAATATATGTTTAAAAAATATGTTACGCCACTACTTTTTCTTAAAGTAAAAATTATTTTGTCTGTTGATATTTTTTGTTCGACGTACGGTTTTCACACCAAAAAAAAATAAAACTCATTTATTTGCACCTTGGTATAAAATTAGATAGTAACAATTATTCAAAACGATCTAGTTGGCAAGAAGCAGCTTTTGTTTTGTAAACATAAACAGTTTTGACTGTTGTCTACCTAGTCTAGTTTTCACGTAATTAAGTCATTGACATTAACATTAACAGGGTCCAATTTTACCACCCTGTATCTCAAAAGTTAAGACTTTTAGGACATGTGTTCATATGAAGTTTTTTCTCAAAATGGGCCCAAAAATGACCCCCGTAAAAAACACCCTGTATATTATATAGGAAAATCGAATTTTCCATATGTTATCCCCAGGGGCCACTCGTAAATTTCCCTTCGTTCTACTCAACATCGATGTACTGTTCAACCCTCTTCGAGGCTTGTATGCGAAAATGGGGCACCTAAATCTGTCACTATCTGACGGTCAATTATTAAATATTCCCCAAAATGGCATTGTTGTTAAACAAAATGTAAAAATCCAACCTAACCTAACTTAAAAGTTTTTCTTTTAATTTGTAGAAACTTGTCAGCAGCAGCTTTGATGACATGATGCCTAATTTGAATAAGAAGTAATTTTCATATTTCAAGACTAACCTTAACCTTTAAGAAACCTCATTCAGTCATTTTGATAAAAATGGTGGTACAATAAATGTCAACAAATTATTTCTTATGCAAAATAAGATCCTCCCCAGAAGACCGAGAGTCGAGTAGGTATAGTCCAACTTTAAAACAAATAATTATCAATTTTCGTGTCATATATAAAATGTCAACCAAAGCCATAACAATTTGGCAATGATACTGTAACTGTAAAGAATGATTTTAGAATAAGACTTGCGCACTTGCGCATGTGATCACCGCGTGACATTTATATAATGTGTAATTGAACAGCAAATAAATGCACAACAAACCATCTTAAATAAAAATCATGTTTTTCTATCTCCAAACTCACAAAGACCGACTATGAATGAAATTGCAAGTAACCTTCGAACGGTTTTTGTCGTGACCTTATCTTGTTATACAGGATGTCCAACTTTATAACTGTACAAATCCATAAAAACTTAATTTTTGGAGATAATCTCCTAGGCCTTTAAAAACCGCTTCTTTTGACCTTTCTGCCATTTTCAAAATGCAAATCCAGGGCCGGCTGCGATTTTTTTATACCCCCGATGTTCACTAAAACCATTTAGCGATTTTTTTATTTAAAATCTGACCGCACAGCGTTAATCAGATCACCCAAAAACCCCCATATACCAAATTTGAACAAAAAATATACAGGGAGTTCCATTCTGTAGGGTGTCAAAATTGAGCAAAATAGGAATTTTAAAGATATCTGGCGAGTCAAGTGTACCATGGAATCCCTTCAAAACAGCACCACTCAAAATGTTGGTGTGAAAAGATTTACTACAAAAATATACAGGGTATTTTTCTCTGAGCCATCTCAAAGTTCTGAAATTTTATGAAACTTATACGGATCAAGAGTGTTCTGGAATCATACAAAAGTAATGTATTTCTTTACAAAATGCCAACTAACAAATAAAAACAATTTAAATTATTGGACCTTTCTCAACACAGTCAACTGTATCAGATGATACATTTTCTGTGCGTTTCCTGTTGAGACAGACCCAGCCAACTTAACTGATATGGACTTACTTACTGGCAGGCTTCTGTATTTTTTAGATTTAGTTCGTTTATAGAGTGTGGAGCGGTTTTGATATACTCGATTTTTGACCCGTATAAAGTTGCAAAAATTGCACTAATTATTTGAGATGGCATAGATAAGAACACTCTGTATATTTTGCATTGGCCTTTTGCACACCAACACCTTGAGTGGTTCTGTTGACCATTCAACTGTTTTGAGGGGATTCCACGGCACACTTGACTTGGCAGATGCCTTTAAAATTCCTATTTTGATCAACTTTGACACCCTGCAGAATGGAAATCTCCGTATATTTTTCATTCAAATTAGGTATATAGGGGTTTTGGGGTGTTCTGCTTGATCGCTAAATGGTTTTCGTGAAAATAGCGGGTATAAAAAAATCGCAGCCGGCCCTGGATTTGCATTTTGAAAATGGCAAGAAGGTCAAAAGAAGCGGTTTTTGAAGGCCTTTCAAGCAAAAAAAAGTTTAGGCGATTATCTCCAAAAATGAAGATTTCACATATTTGTACAGTTTTAAAGTTGGACACCCGTATGTTGGTGATGATACCTATAGAAGGTATTCTCTCCAAGGGGACAGTGAACTGGAATTACCTATAACTCCGATTCGTATTTAAAACGTCATTATTTCTCGAGATTTGTAACCAATTTGTAATGGTACTGTGTTCCCAAGTAATAGGTAATCGTTTTTCGGCCGGCTTCCCGCAAAAAGCCCGTCTCCACTAACCGACCGCAATTAATCTACAAAAAAAAGCGCCTTCACCCTCCGCCGGCTCCACCGCTGTATCGAGTTATCCGCGCCGCGGCGAAGACAAAAGAACGTCGCCGGCGGCGGCGCGGCGTTGCCGGCTCCTCCTCCACCATTCGATCCCGATCAAAGGCGAGGCCGTAATTATCGGCATTAACGAAATCATCGCCGTTCGGCTGTTCCTTTGTCTGGCGCATCCGCGGCCGCCCTGGATGTGTGTGTGCGAGCGCGGAATGTCTTTGGGGGTTAAGTTGTCGTAATCTGAGGCGGCCGGGGGGTGCGCAATTAAGGTCTCGGATGAGGCAAAGGCGTAACCCAACGAATAGCGACTGTGGGTGGGTTCGTCGTCTTAAGCGGAGTTTGAACTAGTTCGGGGGGGTGGCACTTATCGAAATTGGAAACGGCGGGTAGGTAAAATCGAGAAGGCACGACTTAAATATCCTTCCTTCTTTGTATCGAAGATCATTTTCATATATTATCAGATGCGCATGTCTTTAATTATTTACCCATATCTCTAAAGACTACCGACAGACCTTGCATCTTCGTATCTTAAGTATCTTAAGGGTATTGAAAATTAATGAAGTAAAATAACGGGTATTATTTATTCTCTACAATATACCAAGCTTTCGGCAAAATTTTTGGCCTTCATCAGGGTACTGAAATGGATACTGAAAAGTTATGATCCTAATGGATATAAACTTCCTAAAATTGTAAGCCTTTTTGGTGAATGTACTATTAATACATCTGCTGTTTCTAAAATCCATTTCCAACATTATTTTAATTTTGAATGTCATTTTTGGTGCTCCCAGTATATTTCATCCAAAACTTTACATCGTCAAAACGTTTCTTTTTACTTTTTACTGTAACGAAAAATGCCTCTAAAGTTGTTATATCAGCTTTCAATGAACACGTCTGCACTGTTTTCTAACCTACTCAAAGATTTAGCAGATAAATTTTAAGTTAGGGTATTCTACTACAGTTTTATAATTTTTATAATTAATTTAGAGGCATTTTCCGTCGCACCTTTGTTGGCCTGAGGCCCCCAGGGCCCCATTTTCTTTTTGTTTCCACTGTTTTCTCTGTAGAGCTTCAATCAGTTTCTAGAAATTTGCTAGAATTTTGATTTGTGCATCTGTCATTGGCCAGGAATATTTCAGAGTAATCTCCAGGCTTCCATTTGAATATATGAGCCCTGGGAATTGGGCCTGAGGGAAGTGAAAGGTTAGAAGATTTTGTGCGAATTTTGGAGCCAAGGCTGAACAATAAAGGTGGTAACCAAGGCAACGAGTTTGGACTGTGATTGTTGAGATTCAGACAATAATTTTTTTTTTCAAAAATTGTATACCTACGTGATTTTTAATTTTTAAATTTGTAATTTTAAAATTTTTAATCATATGAATAATCAAATACACCTAAACGTTTCAATTTGTATTTTTCCGCATGAATCAATTTTTCGACATGATTAAATTTTTATTAATAAGTAGCATAATATATATTCAATAACATTTACCTATTTTATTTTACGTCACTAATTATTGGGGTGTCACTTTGATTTATGAACAGAAAAAATATAAACACACAATGAAAAGGAGATTTATTATTCTGGATTTGAAATAAAGATCACCGATCCACAGATGATTCTGATTCATTTGTGACAGAACACCTAGGAGCCAAAGTTTTAAAACATCAATATCGAGAACTCGGCTGAAACTTTAACATGACGACGCCGCCGACATGTACACTGTACAGGGGGGCCAAATTGGACACTTTTAAAGAAAAACTCCTATTTTTGACGGAGATAGACGAAAAGTGATATCGGTGTCTCAGGCTCATTTTTTAGGGCTGAAACCGCAAATCGATATCTGTCACCGTTCTTGAGTTACAGGGCGTTTTCGAGAAGTGGCCGTAACTTTTTTCGGGTTAAAAATTTTGGGTTTCTGTAAAACCATTCCTAAAGCACTTTTTTACGTAAAATTCAATGCTGCTGCTAACATTTTTTCAAGTCAATGGTTTAAAAGTTACCGGTGAAAAAATTATTTTTTAAATGGAATACATATGCGTTTTTGAATAGAGCAAAAAATTACCATTCCAAAAATATATAACACTTAATGATTTAGGTACTTAAGTAGGTAGGTAGTAGTTATCAATTACTAATAGCTTTTTTGATTTAATGTGTACAATTGGAAGCGTGCCCTTTCAACAAGTGGGCTTTGGACGGTGAGACAATGAAACAACCTTGGAAAAATGTTTACGGCTACCTGTCAAATTTTCAGTTAAGCTGTTTAGGTAGTGTAAAGATTTTTCTATTTTTGTGCAATTTATAAACTTTATAACATACCTAAAATATAATTTGAAAGTTATGAAAAATGAGATATGATAGTCTGTTTTATCCAATTCTGGAAAAATACCTATCTCTGTTTAACTCGTACCTTTTCGGCCTATTCTTTTCAAAATGCCCACTATTAATCAAAATTGTGTCCCAATCTTGCAAAAATGCTCGTAGTATAAATTGCTCGTTGCATCTGCATTTTCCCCGGATTGTATCATCCTGTAAGATAACGTCGATGTAATTTTTTAAACTGGTGTAAATAAAATAAGTATCTTAATGTTAATAAATGCAATATTATAAGTTACTGGAGGATATCCGATCCCACGGTTTTTGATTTCACCCTAGATGATACTCCTCTGAACACAGTAAACTGCATCAAAGATCTGGGCATTTATTTTGATAGTAAATTAAATTTTGTTTATCACGTTGAGAGGTTTATGGCTAGTGCTTCCAAAATTCTTGGTTTCATTATACGTACGTAACAGTAACACAATTATTGGAGTTTGGTGCAATTTTTTGGAGTCCTATATACACGCAACTCTTGTTGAATATGTCCAGAGGAGATACTTATATTTCGAAATGAAGGTGTTTACCCTTCCAGTCATGACGTGCTTTTGCATACATGTGGTGAGATTACATTAGATGACAGAAGGAAGATAATTTTTGTTGAAATCTTATTTAATTTGTAAATAATGGGTAGGTAGCATAATAAATTTTCATATTGTTTTTTTGTACATCGCTGTGAGATTTTATGAGATTCTCACAGATTAGTTACGACCTTTTATAAACAGAAATTTATTTTTAGAACATCTCTATTAACGATAATGCCAAAATGTACCCTGATATCAGAATATTTTAAAAGCGATGAAGCTGCCGTTCTTGGCAGCCCCCCACGGTAGCGGATTCGTACTTCTCCCCGGCAAAGAAGAAAAATATTAGAATTCCCTGATTTAGAATGCCAATATTTGCGGGTCGCAGCTGCGCCTCCAATAATATGCTAATTTCGCCACGCAGTCGATTTCGACCGCATCAATCAGCCTGATTGGACCTCCTCCACGTCGCCCCCAGCCCCCCTTCTTCCCTTTATTATTTCACCTCCATCGCTCTTACAATCCGATCTGTTTAACGAGTTATGAGAAGCTTCGTCGGAATTATTAAAGCTTCTAATGAGAAGCTCGGATATTCGATAAGATAATTTTTGCAATGCCATCTTCTGTTTGATGTACAGACCGAGTCATTTTCGATGGTTTTATGGGGTATCTCCGTTATTTGTATAGATAGAAAAAAAAGAAGGTAGGTGTTCATGAGTTAATTTTTTGAGATATTTACGATCCTCAAAACAGATCTCTGATATCTCCAATACTTTAGGAGATACAGGGCGTTTTTCAAATTTTTGCAATTATCATAGCTCATTTGTTTTTAAACCTATATATTTCGTTGAAAACGCTTTATACGCACTTTTTTACGTAGAATTGGACATTGGACTAAACAGTTTTTCTATAAAATAGTTATTTATGTACCAAGGCACCGAAGTTGAATTATTAAGTTGAACTTCAGTGCCTTGGTAGGTAAAATAACTATTTTTTAGAAAAACTGTTTACTCCAATGGATTCTACGTAAAAAAGTGCGTATAAAGCGTTTTCAACGAAATATATAGGTTTAAAAACAAATGAGCTATGATAATTGTAAAAAATAGCAAAAATTTCAAAAACGCCTTGTATCTCCTAAAGTATTGGAGATATCAGAGATCTGTTTTGAGCATCGTAAATATCTCAAAAAATTAACTCATGAACACCTACCTTGTTTTTTTCTATCTATACAAATAACGCAGATACCCCATAAAACTATCGAAAATGACTCAGTCTGTACTTACAGGTATCTTCTTCGAAGAGGCTCTTGCATAATAATTAAGATCGAACTTCACTACGTTCGTTTGATCTTGTAAAAAATATGGCTCACTAGATATTTCGAAAAGAGTGATTTTTTGCTATTTCATCAGATCTCTGTAGCTCCGTTATTTCTGATTATACAGAAAAACTGTTGAGACAAAAATTTTAGATAATTTTGGGCTTAATAAGATAATCAAATCCAATTTTTTATGTTGTTTGTGATTTTTGGGATATGACATAAACTTTTGTTTTTTTTTAAATGTAAATCATTGTTGGCCTTATAAAATCGGCCATTTTTTTAGCTTTCCAAAGATATAATACTCGGCATAGTTATTATAAAAAATAAAAGAGCTATAGCTAATTTTCTGATTTTTTTTTTAAATTTTCACATATTAGAACATTTTCATAATTAGGTTCTATTTTATAATTAGACATACTTCAAACTTTCTAATATTTTGTTTTTAGCTGGTAACAAAATGTAACAAAATAAAACAAAAGTTAAAAAAACTCAAATTCAAATTAATATTATTTTAAAAGGTCACCTTTTAAAATAAAAAAGGTGTTAAAACAATCCACTATTATTATTTATGCAAATATTTCATCTTTTTAAAACTGAATTTGTCGCCTTTCGTAGAGAGCGCCTGTCAATACTGGCAATTGCTTCTAAAACAGCTGCTCTTAATTCAGCAATTTCTCATACTTTATTTTGTACTGTTCCCCACAAAAAGAAATCTAAAACAGACAAATCGGGGGATCGGGGCTGCCAGGAAATATCTATATTTCTCCCTATCCAACTATTTGGATAGAGCTGATCTAGGTAATTTCTTATGGGCAAATAATTATGTGCTCAGCATGATAATTTTTGTTATATTTTGTTACCAGCTAAAAATAAAATATTTGAAAGTTTGAAGTATGTCTTATTATAAAATAGAACATAATTATGAAAATATTCCATGGCTGACTTTGTGAAAATTTAAAAAAAAAATAGAAAATTATCCATACCTCTTTTATTTTTTATAATAACTATGCCGATTATCATATCTTTGGAAAGCTTACCAAATGGCCGATTTAATAAGGCCACAGCCAACTATGATTTACATTAAAAAAAACACAAGTTTCTGTCACATGTCAAAGATCATAAACAACATAAAAAAAATTGGATTAGATTATCTTATTAAGTAAAAAATTATCTACAATTTTTGTCTCTACAGTTTTTCTGTATAATCAGAAATATCTAGTGAGCCATGAACTTTTTTAAATATCCAAAAGGGGCATTAGATTGAGCATTCAGAACTGCAATTCTTTCCCCGTTTAACCTTTGTTCTAGCTGTGCTAGTTTCCGAGATCCCCGTAGTGGGCATCGAAAAAACTCACCCTGTATATTATTATGCCATCATCGTGAACTCCAGGCGACGCCTTGGTATATCCACCCTCCTTCCTCAATAATCCCGGAACCCATATGGACCGAGATGAGGGGCCCCCAACCACAAAGGCCATTGTTGTGCGTCAGGTCATTCCAGGTATGATATATGGAGCTCGCGGTCATGCGTCGCCTCGCCTGACAATCCGAGAAGACTCGCACAATGCGGATGTGCTGGATTCCCTACGCATTATTAAATTTCAGTTAAATACCTGGCTGTCACCTGTTTCCGTGATTGATATTCCAAGACGCATAATAAACACCTAATGCCGTCCATTACTGGTCCATGTTCGATCCGGGAGTGGCGCCTAGATGCCTAGCTGCGGAATTGCGAACTACAGGGCATTTCGCCATAATTCTGGAAGTGTTTGCAAAAATGTTTCTAACCCAATCTACCACCTATACATCGTCGTTGGTTATCCATTCATCTTCTCAGTTAGACACCTCAATCTTCCAACTCTTCTTTGATAGACATGATGTGTCAGCATTCCAGAAAGAAGAGTTCAGTGGTTCTAAGCAACAGAATGTAGAAGTTCTACTTCCAGACACATAGATACACTTTAAACTTTGCTCTCAACATTCTCGAATTGAGACACTAGCATCCATAATACAATCTTCAATGATCGAACGACTAGTGCACACACGTCGACGGTTCGGGACATACAGAGTCGCATATTAACGTGCGCGTTATTGTGCCTGCGTAATCATCATAGTTATGTTACAGTTGTTAAGCAAACGTGAACTACATAATGGAGTTAAATAGCTCCGTAGATAAATACCCCGAATTTACATAAAGTCGATATCAAAAGACGCCTGGGAGAACAGCGCGAGGAGTGAGGCCCTCCCGCTGAATTTTCGACGATATTATTTGGAAAATACGAGGGAGGGTTCAGAATATATCAAAACAGAAAATATATGAACATAATAAAAAAATTCCTAAATATCAGTATGGAAAGGTGCTTATATTTGATTACATTTCATTTGATTTCCATGGCTAACTTGAACTGGATTAATGAAGTCCAGGCAAAGGAGGTGATATCTAGGAACCCCATTAAAATTTTATATTGGAAGAGGCGGTCTTTCAAAAAAAGCAAAGAAAATAATATAATCCCATTAAATTAAAACAAAGTTGAGGGCCATCGCAACGAAATTGTTGACATCAAATGGCTCGTTGCATATGGGACATAATGGTTTGGTCACAACCTTCTCAAACTTTACAAGCCCTGTGCAAACATGTGGCAACTCCGCAGCGGGACGGTTCAACGGGTCTATGCAGTCTAGAGAAGTCTGCATTTTGACTTAGTTTATATTTTCTAATAAATGTTCAACCCTCTTTTTAATTACAATTAGATACATTTGTGACCTTTGTTTCAATAATTGAGTACCTAAGTAAGTAGGTAGGTTTGTTTAACAGACAATAAAAGCAGTAACAAGTAAGTAAATATACACTTAATATAATATAAGTAATAATAGGTACGATTTCTGGTGTGGATAGATACATTTTCGACAAATAATATGGTAAATTTGGGCAAATAGAAGGAACTACATTTTATTGTAAGTCTAATTTTTGTGAGAATTTTTCGCAAAGTGCGCCGTCAGGCAAATGATGATTACCTATCTTCCCTTATGGTTAAATTTTCGTAAAAATACACACAACAAGCGAACAGAGAAAGGCATATTGTGAACGAGAATAATATCTCTTGTCATTGAAATGGCAGTTAGGGTCAATTTCATAATACATTCAACTAAAATATATTTCGACTTTAAAATTAGGTAAAGAAACTTTTGCAACAATATTAAACAGTGTTTGGATTGTTAGAAAGCTTCTTTAATTTTAAAGGGAACGTTAGTTTGTCTATGCAATTGGCCCGTAATCATTTCATTCTTAAATTTTCGTTTTTTGGAAAGCCCAAAACGAATACAAGTCTACCTACCGCCTGCCGTCAAGCAAAGAAAACCTAGCTACTTCAAGTTATTATTGCGATTTGGCTTACAGCCAGGTATATATCTATTTTCTAGCATCCCTCGGCGATTCTAGGAATCTTGAGGCTTGATAATATTGTAAAGGCATGATTCTTCACTTATAGAACTTTTATAGAAATGTTTCACTTTTGCACAAACAAAACAAATTTATAAAAAGCTGTGGCCAGCACTTCGGGCTGTCACCCAGAGACACACTGCCTCGTCGTAGCAGTCTGGCGACGATAGCACTACCCTCACTACACGAATTAATTATGGTAAATTTATTGTATTGACAGGGAGTGACAGGCCACGCCGCGCAGACCGGCAGGCCATGTTGCCAGCTTTCTCAACTTCAGGGCTTTTCCTAGAGTCGGCTGTGGTTTAGTTCTTGGCAACACCAAACTAGCTTCCAATATCTAATGGAAATTTAGTATGGGTATCTCGGAGGTCTGTCGACATAATATAATATGTCAATCGACCGATCGATTTATATACACACTCACATTGTTTTGGTTTTTGGCAATAGCCGCTAGATGGTATGGGATGGTGTAATAAATGCTCACCGCGTTGTGCTATTTCTTATTCCACATAGCCATCGAATATTTGGGCCTTTCGGCGAGCTGCGTTGCATCTGCCTGTTGAGGATCAACAAGTCCGAGAGACCATACTAAATTTCCATTAGATATTGGAAATTACAAACAAACATTTTGTCCTATATGCCAGGGGCCATTTTTTTAGTTATTGTAAGTGTTTGAGTTAAAATTTTGTTTTTTAGTTTTTTTATAACTGAATTATTTTGAACATGATAACAAGAGGTATTAAATTTAAGACAAATTTTAACATAATATTGCTTAGCTGTATTTATTTGCAATATTAAAATATACCTACTTAGTACTAGTACTTATAATTAAATTTGCTGTCCACTTTTGTTATAAGTAACTAACTAATTTAATTGTTTCACTTTAAAAATATACCTACGCAAACAGACATAGAAAAGGAATATTTCAGAAGGTATATGCAACTTCCATACTCGTTCTGTAGTATAGTGTATATGAGATCAAATAATATTTTTTTTGTCATATATATTTTCGAATGTTAGAACCCATGGAGCCAATTTTGAGAGAGTAGTCTAGTTCCTAAGAAAGTAACTCTAATTTATATCTAATCGATTGACCTAGATATTCTTAATGGAACCCTTAATTGTACCAATAAGTCTTGCAAAGTCAATATGGCGGCAGTGGCTTGCATCCGGTGCAGTTCTTAAAGTTCCTAATAAAAGCGGTCACCTATTACACGGGTAACGCCTATTATGGTGACAGCAGGAAAATCACAACCAAAGCTAAGAAAGATCATCGCAGAAAGGATCTTGACGAAAGATCAAAATCGTTTTTTTGATAAGGATCTAAAAATCCTTTGTGGAAAATAATCTTATTAGATACGAGATCTTTATAGCTCATTTGAGAACTAAGATATTTTTATATAGGTCTAAGGTGTATCTATAAGATCAGTTGGAGGATCTTAAATCATTTTTTCTTGTTTAACTTAGACCTTATTAAATCACTAAAACGAACGTAGACTCTTTGAGATCTTTAAAATTAAGATTTAGAGACAAGATCGTATATTTTTCAAAGTGTATATACATAAATATAGATATTTACTGTACAATAAAAGCAGGTATCTGGCTCTGACCACAACCTTATGATTATGTTTCAAGATTCCTCGCAGAGTGAACCAAACCTGAATGATAACAGTACCTAATATGCCTATACTCTCGAACACTAGAGCCATTTTTTTAACGTCATCATTTAGAAAATGGCTGAACCGTATATCTAACAAAACGTACAGAACTGATTCGCGTTATGATGCTCTTCCAGGGAACGGTTACACTGTCGCGGACTCTCCAACCGCTCCCAAAAGACCTATATATCGACGGCATCGACACAGACAAATCGCCGACCGGCCTCAGCATCGATTCCCGGCGCTGGCGACTCGTCCGACGGTGTTCTTTTTATTAAACAAAAAGGCAGCAAACGTCCGACCGAAGTGCAAACGATAACTCTGGGCCCGGTCACCGGGACCAGATAGATATTGGAGCCAATTTGCTAGCGACGTGCCACCGAGTCGGGCCGGGACCGCCTAAAAACCATAAATCGAAGGTCCTGCCTCTTGGAAAAACCGCACGGGGACTCGGAGGTATAGAGTGGGATGAAGTGTATGGGACGCGCCGGATAAGAGCGTCGGATTTTCAAAAACAATATCCATGTCCTAACTTTGAATCGCAGATTTCTAACATGCTTGCAAATCGTTGTCTACGGGCGTGCCTGTAAAATAATTATTGGCTTCTAGATCAGCTGAAGTCAGTGAACATGACCTTACTAAATTAAGTGTATTAGACCATCGAAGTCATAAGTATAATTGCAAGACAGAAACTTGAAGGTACGGATAGAGTGCCAAACTTGAAGTTTTGGTGTTGTTTTGGTTTTCCACCGAGCTACTTACAGCTGTCTAGACAGGGGTCTAGAACATTCGCGAAATTCTCTTAGCGCGAACGGGAACGTTCCCTCCTTATCGCATCACTATCTATTTATACAGGGTGGCTCGCTCAAAATATCTCGGCTGTTTTTTTGACAGAAAGTTGATATCCATGGCCACCCGTGAAAACTATGGCAAAAAATTCAAAATATTTCAACCGCTGTAACTTTTTTATTTTTTGACATTATTTTGTTCTATGGATTACCGTAAAATTTGGGTCCCTTGGATTCTAAAAATAAATTATGCCTGCCTGTTTGTTCTTTATTTACTACAAAAATTTGTTGTTTGTGGTGAGCATTAGATTTAGTTGGAAACAATTATTGTGCTATGATACCGTTATGGCTTTAATAATGATACCCCTAATGGAATTTTTCATATGAGGTTACCTAAACAGAAAGGTTTACTCAACAGCTCCACAAAATGTATAATATTAGAAAAGGAAATACTTGAAATAAGCAGCAACATCAGAAAAAGTTGAAAAGATGGATTGTTGATGAATGTGGTGTTGTTTGTAAAGTAGGTGTAAATACTATACCCCAATTACTGTAAGAAGTCCCAATTTTGTCAGATGACATTCTCCACAAAATCCCTAGAAATTTTCTGTTAACCATATGGGTATAACATAACATTGGTATATGCGTCGCAACCAGTTAATGACGTCACTAATTGATATATGATGTGAAAAGTTACCCAAGTGATACGAAAAAAAGAACATAATAAAATAAAAACCCTATTGCAATCACGATTATACTGCTACAAATAAAAATAACTATGACTAGAACTCATTTTAATAATAATTTCAAACGTCATGGAAACACCTTCATTTTGGTATTTTGGTAAAATCGTACTTGCGGCAGCGTCTACGCTGCGTACTCAGGCAAATTTTATTTCCGTTTTCCGTGTTGTGAAAGTAAAAACCTATATATATTTCGTGAGTTTTACCTTATCTGTGTTGTTCTTGTTCGTGTTATTAGTAGTTATTCACTGACCTGAACTTTTGACCCGGTTGCATTTTTTTGCTCCATCGATGCCAACCAATTGACAGTCCCAGTAAGGACTTCTTATAATAATTTTACTATATAAGTGTTCACTCAGCATTTATTATTACAATATTTTGTTATTGTTCTTTTTGAGAGAATTGCTATGACATTAGGTACCTGCTAAGCGTTGCATTAAATTGAAAATATTAAGTATTTTTAATATATTTTCATAATATAAAAGAATGTCTGCCAGTTTAGTATTTTTTATTATTTAAAATAATAATTCTGTGCATGTAAACCAATTTATTTTCAAAATTTGAAGAGATCATTCTTATTAAGAGGTCATTGTCTTACAATGTTTCGACTTGTTGTCGGAAAACACTGTTTCAACGAAAAAGTTGTTAATTTTTGTTTACATGGAAAAATTAGATTTTTTTGTTATAAGGTAATGTAATTATTTAATTTTCAAAGTACAAAGTGGTTGGGATTCGGGGTCGTAAAAAAGGCAGCGTAAAATTAAATCATCTCTTCACCAACGTTTCGGCTGATATACAATCATCTTCAGGGTTCTAAAATTTACAAGATACTTAGTAATAAAATGAGAAAATAAGGATATTATCGAAACAACAAAAGTTTAACAATTTAAAATATACGTAATAAGTTTAATAAAAACATAAATAGTAATAGAGAAAAGACTCACCAAGATATTCTTTTACTTGTCACAATTAAACAATAATAACAGACATGACTGAAGTAGATATTAAAGCTAGACAAACTAATCAAGTACATGAGTTTTATTTTATTATTTGTCTTGAAAGCGAAAAGCATATTGCAAATTGACTGTGAGATGTTCTACACATGAATGAGGATAAAAATGGAAGAACCGCAAAACACGCAAAAACACCAAAGCAGTAGAAGAAAAAATTTATGCAGTATACAAGGCGTTTACCATTCTGAAAATAATTGTTAATGTAAAAGTTGAAGACCATTGCCTGCATATTACATTTAAGACAAAAAAGAAAAAAGGGCAACAAGGTGTAAAAAAAAGGATTAGCGTTTAGGTAATTTGTTTAACAGATTAACGAAATAAATTATTAAGTAATTACGTAGGTATTTAAAATTATTTTTGTGTGGAAATTATCGGGATTAATCTGTTAGTTGTTCTAAAAGGCTATATTAGGTAGTTGTCTCTTGAAGTCTAGATGAAAGAATTGGTAATCAGTAATCATCCACCTAATCTAAAGCTTTTTATTTACCATTAATTCTGTATCTTTGTTCTCAAGTTTTTTTGTAATCTGGTAAATAATAAATTCATTATTATTATTATTATTATTAAAGTCTACTATGTCCAATTTAACCTCATAATCGATTATTAATTTCCATGTGTAACTAGATCTTATGTGAACCACAAATATTACCAATATTTTTTCTTAAATTCATTTGTAAATACAGAACAAGCTGGCAAGTGTGCACATCAAATTAAATGTGATATTTCGCTTTATAAAAAATGCGATAATTTAATTTTTGATCCCAAGAGAACCAAAATTTGGTCATAACGAATATCTCAAAACTGATTTAATATTTACATTGTGACAGCTCTTGCAAACAATTTTTATGTACCTCATTTTTGTGTACCTCTTCAAATAAAAAAGTTACAGCGGTTTAAAATTTGTTATTCTTTTTTATTTTTGGCCATAGTTTTCACAGGTCGTGGCCATGGACAGCAACTTTCATTATGACAAGAGAAGGCCGCCCGAAAGGGTTATCGATCGCATCCGCCACAGATTTTTTCTGTCAAAAGACAACGGAGATATTTTGAGTTAGCCACTTATATAAGCCAAAGTATGCCTACATAAACCGGGAACACCTTGTATGTTCTTTTATTGACTTCAACCTTGTGAAAAAGTCCACCAATATGATCATCACCTAACCTAGAAATTTATTCTATTATCATAATCCCTCCTTATACCATCCCGCGACAGAAAAATGAAAGGCGAAAAACTTCTACCCAAGCCGCCCCCTTTTTATAAGGTTCATTCCTTTGCCCGCTCGCCCTTTGACGCGCGAAATTCCCGAGAAAATCAACGCGATCTCTCTGATCTCCGTCCTGGCCAAATTAGATTGCGACTGTCTGGATTCCCGGGGATGTTTGATTTGGTTACCTGGCAGCCCTACGCAGATAACGTAAATTTCCACATTCGGCACGGATAGAGGGCCAAAAAAGGCACTCAAATGAAAAAATTTGAAATATAAACAACAATAAGTTGCAACGGTATAGACAGGGCAATAATAATAAAATAAATAAAGTTTCCTTTAGCCTAAATTAATATAGCACCACCCTGTAAAAGCAGACCGATTAAAATAAAAAATTAAAAATAGTCAGGCTGCCATATTTCCTATAAAGTGTCTAACATATAGCAAATAAGCTGAACCAGATACTGTTCAGGGTAAGATGCAATCGGTCTATGAATGTTTTGATCAATATATACTAAGAGTAGGGTTTTTCATTGTTATTTTAGAGATATGGTGTGGGTTATATAATTTATAAACATTTCGTCGAGCGAGATTTGCCGGATTGTCCACCAACAGTATAGTAAGGGCCGCGAACGAGGCTGACACCGATGCCCTGGAAGATTGAGGTCGGAGAACTGATTGGTCAGAAGTCCGAGGGAAGCACGACATCCTTGACCTTCACACCGGGCGGCAACAGCCAGCGTCCCAAAATATCACGAGTGAGTTCGTTCCATGAGAGACTATTGTTGGGGTGTTGGAGACAAGTCAATGTTAATTTTAATAGAGCGTATTTTAATGTGTTAAGGTCCTAGTTATTCTTGTTTCTTTAGATGTACGTATTTTTAGTGGGCTGGCCAGTCAAAATAATTGCAGTAGGTTAGTGATTGTTCTTATTCTACAAAGGGAAAAATTATACATATTACATATACTTTACATTCTGGTTCGTTTATTACCTTTTATTTGCTCTTTATCATAGGTTCACCTAACGAATAATTAAGAGTCCTAGCCGGACCGTTACAAAGTATACTTTATAAACACTTCGAAGAATTCGAAGGCTTATAATGATTGCATAAAATGTTATTTCAAAATGAATATGCCCCTGTATTTTTTAGCAGTTTCTGCGACGCGATACTCAAATAAAGTATCATCCAAAAAACATGAGCTTTAAAATTCCAGATAACTCAAACATTTACCCTGATCTCCCTGCACCCACCTCCCGCGGTTCCGCGTTTCTAACATTACCCGTATAAATTTAAGATGCACCCTCTCTGAATTTTTACTCGAATGTCAACGCTTGCATTTTGGGATATTCCCGCTCTTAATGATAAGGGGTAGACGACGTCGAACTGATATTTGATACCCTTTTATGAAGACATGGAAATTTATATGGCGCTCCACAAAACCCCTGAAGAATTCATGGGGTATATGGGGGCTCGAAAATGTATTACATTTAAGTGCGTTCGATCTGGATTACAGGAGAGTGGGTGCATTATATTGAATTTGCGTAATGCCGTGTAATTTAACATAATTCAAAGTGGGCGCGATGCATTTTGTAGTTTATTTCCACTGCGGATGAAATTTGAATGCATTAGAGCCGGCGGCTTTAAGCTTATTTTGAAACAAAATTGTTGTTTGAATAATGCAAAGCGGCTAAAGTTAAAAGTTACGCGATTAAAAAGTATTTTATTACAGGCCGAACATTTTAAAAATTTATTGGTGGCCTAGTTGCAGCGGTTATTTAAAATTTTAATAAAATATTATTTAGGTACTTAAAAGTCAAAGAGAAATTGAAAACTTCCCCGGAGAACTGGCAGTCTGCTGCTTCACTAACCTAATAAGCATCAATTAATATTTCAAACAAAAGAGAGGGGTGGCACACCCGGTAAAAATTCTTAAAAGCGTTACTCGAGACGTTGATAGTTTACTTTTTTAATTGAACCAGAAACTTGGATCTATAGGTACTTAAAGCCAGTGGCGTAGATCTTCTTTCAAACCGTAATTTATATAGGGTTTAAATGCTATCTAAAATATGACCATTCGGATTTCTTTTTTATTTCAATTTTTATTTCATATACAGAGCTCCTATAGCCTATTTGTTTTAAAGATTGTTAAGAAAACTTCCTGGGTATCTAACAAGAGACATTTCAACAACCGTAAAAACGACGTACGTTTCGGCTATATAAAGCCATCGTCAGGTTAATACAGTTTCAGTTGTACTTAGTTTTAGTTTCGTTAAAATATAATAAAAACATCCATCTAAAAGGAAGACAAAAAAATATATATATAATATATCCTCTGGCAAAAACCCATCAAAAGATAACGTTATTTAATAGTTGAAAGGCATTGGTGTTAATCCAAGAAATGAACCTCTTTTGGCATATTATTGTTTAACTTATATGGGTGAAAACTTAACAAAGAATAAAGGATGTTTTAGTAGCATATCAGGTAAAGGATATCAATTGAAAAAATGCACTCCAGCCGGGACTCGAACCCGGGACTTCTACTGTAGCCGTAGGCACTTAACCAACTAGAAGTCCTTGGTTTGAGTCCCGGCTGGAGTGCCTTTTTTTTAATTGATATATTTTACCTGATATGCCACTATAATATCCTTTATTATTTATAATTACAGGTACTAAAAAATCTTTCTTTGTTAAGAATGAATTCTTACATACGTGCCTTAGATAAAAAAATTATAACTTCTGACTTAACAACACTTATCATTTGTTTAAATGCACAATATGGTTTTTACGAAAATTTATGTGACTATTTCCCTCGTCTTAATTTTCACCAATCACAAACGTGCAATTTTGAATTACAAATGGTGTCTAGATGGAAAAACTGTATGACAGCACATGTCAGCAGTTTTTTCGAGTTTACCCGCGGCAAAACTTGACAGCTGTTGTATAATAGGTAGTATGTTTGTAAGCTATGTGTATGCAGAATAATCTGTTGCTCATGAAATAGTCTTGTCAAATATCATTCGGGCATCTAATTTTTCCTGGGAAAAAAAAATCCAAAAAAACACAATACTAAGTAATATTTTTTTAACAAAATGCATTCGTGCAGGTGCACGAATTTTTGTTGCCACCAGCACTCATGCTTCTTGTTAAAATATTACTTAGCAACGTGTATTTTCACTAGTAATCGCCCTAGTGCTTGAATTATTGCCGGAATTTTTTCAAATACACGAATTTTTTTAAAAATTTTTTTTAAAAAATTCGTGTTAGAGAAAAATCTACGGATATTAATTCAAGAACGTGGGGGAAAATTCCATACCTACACGTAAATTAAACGAAATAATTATTATCAACATTTTGTTGAGTATAATATAATGTTACAATGTCACATTATAATAATGACATCTGTCAAAAAATTTCCGCTGTAATCACCTCCTGCTGCCTAGAGAGCAAGTGAGAATATTTCCGGAAATTTTTTGAGTTGCCATGACAACGAAGCAAAAAACAAGCCTCTGATGGTCAAAAAAGGTAGGTATGGAATTTTTGGAAAAATTAGATGCCCTTATGATATTACTTACGAAGATTTTCTAAAAAAAAATTCGTTTATTTGAGTAAGGATTGTAGGCAAATGCGGCTGGTCGTTCCACATTAGTTGCAAAAAAAAAATCAGTAGTTTTTCTATTAATAATAGAAGGGCAGTTCGGTTTTACAAATGGAAAGAATTTTTATAAAGGTAGGGAAAGAATGCAGTTTCAAAAGGCACATTTTGAAAATGCTAATAACCAGACATAAAAACCTTAGTAAAGATGTAATTTTTCAAAAATAAAGATTATTGGGTTTAGAATTATTAAGAAATTAAGTTATAATAAACATAACATCATATTGGTGTTTGTACAATCTTTTATGTAAATATTGCTTACAGATAAGAAAATGAGCAATCTGAACAATTAATTTTATACATGAAATTCATTAGAGCCTTTAGGTTTAAGGTTATAAAAAAATTGGTATTATTTTGTGTTTTGTGAGCGATTTGTATTTTTTTAATTTAAGCAACTGATTTAAAGATATTTTTAATGTGGAGAAAACTTATTGGAGTTACAAGAAGGTGGGATCTTTTTTGTATTATTGTAAATTTGACAAATTCGCTTATTAATAATAGGTTTGAAAGAAGTTTCAGGATAATTGTTTTTTTCTACAAGCATATTTTGAATTATATTAAGATTATCAGATCTATATTGGTTGTGAGAAAGAATGACAGCACGGTTAGTATGACTATTAAAAAAACTTTTTTTGTAGGGAATGGGAACATTTGATTTAAAATTTAAATATCTTTCAGACCATATTTTTTAATGAACCAATTTGTAAAAATTTTACCATTTTGGTCATATGTAGGTATGAGTGAGGTCTAAGAAATTATGGAATTATTATGTTATTTTTCTAGTGTACAATTTAAACGGGGATGAAAATTATTAAATGCATTAAAGGTGTACTCCAGTTCTTTTTTATTAGTACAAAATATACAGTCCTCGATAAATCTTTTGTATTTTAAAAAGTTAGTAACTGTAACGCTGATCATGTTCTCTACTGTCAATAAGTTTTAGTGGGAAGCTTGAAATCATCCCCAAAAAAATCATCCCAAATCATTCCTGAGGCGATATAAATTTATCCATCTCACCCCCTTCCTCGCCCGTCCCTGGACCGCCACCCGAACCCTCCCCACTTAGGGTCCATTAGTAAAACTCCCCGCGATGGGGAAATATCGGGGGTTGGGACACCCCCGAGGTCTTGGGGTTGGGGGGGAGTCGGTCGTGACGTTCGACGGGCCTCTCGGATTCCGCAGGATGTTGTCTAAGATCTCGCAGACCCCCGACATGTGTGTGTAAGAGAATCTGGGGGGTGCTGTAGTGCTCGGGGGGGTTGGAGTGGATGTGTCAAGGGGGTGTTGGAAATAATTTCGTGAAGTTTGAGACCGAAGAAAGCAATTATGTCGCTTAATCTCCATCTGGAATAGAGAGGAGGTAGTTGAGAACGTTTTCTTATTCAATCATCCGGAAATTAGAAAGTTTTCATTTTGTTCCTTTTTTTTCCCATTTCATTGTTTTCATGGCAAACTGGAGACCTTCGAGCCTTTAGTAGCTCGCTTCAGTTTTAATTTAATACTAGTAAATAATAATGTAATAATAACGATAGGAAATAAATATAAGCATAATCATAAAAAATAACTGATCGCAATAATACGTAAACGCACGCTTAGATGTAAACGCATACTTATATGTATAGAGCCCTGAAATAGTATATTTCATTACGAGTCTGGAAATAAAGATTTTTCCATGCGCGCGTGACAAATTCCCGTGTGAGGAGCAGCCGAACACGGGAAGTCATGCAAGCACTGAAAAATCTATTTCTGGACGTGTAATGAACGATATTTTTTATTATACTTCTTTGAAAACGAAAACTTAAAACATTTTATCGTGAAATAATAAATTTAATTGACAAAAAATAAACAATGCAGACAATATAATATACAGGGTGTAACTTAAGTACGTTAAAATATTTCAGGGTGGTGATGCTCAGCCAATTCTAAGAAAAAAAGTTTATATAAACACGTATCCTAAAAGTCTTCGTTTTTGATACACGGGGTGTTAAATTTCTCTAAAAAAAACATCTTTTTCCCATAACGTCTTTATTTGTAGAGATTTTTCAACCGAATATGGTTAACATCGTATTTGGCTAGGATCCTATTAAATGTGTTATTTTCAAACTCGAGATTAAACCACTAGCGATATGGGTAAGTCGTAATACAGATTAAAGAAAAAAGTTAATACGGCCCTGTACGAAATTAAAGTGGGTAGCAGTCTTGGCTGAAGCATTTAATTCTGAACAAAAAGTGTCTCTTGAGTTATTATTGTATCTATCGCCATTTCGTGATAAATTAGGCTTTTTTAAATTTATTTTATGGTATTTGCAAAAAATGTCAGGCATTTAAAAAGCTGCTCCATTAAACACAAAATCTTGAAGGGTTGAAGACAGCACGACTAATTTTAACTCAAAATAAGAATAAAAAAAGTATTATGGAAAGACGATTTTTTAGAAAATTTTAACACCCCGTATATTGAAAACAAAAAATTTTAGGACACCTTTTTATACGAACTTTTTTCTTAGAATAGCTGAGGATGACGACGATGAAATATTTTAACGTACTTAAGTTACACCCTGTATAGTCTTTGGTATGTGTGATGCGTTTCCATGGTTACTCTCAAATTATTTCAAAGGTGCTTTGTTGTAAATTAGTTATTGTCAGATAAGGTAAGATAAGATAAGATAAGATAAGGGAATTAAAATACAAAAGAGGTACATGTTAAATATCAGAGAGCATATAGAGTTTCTTAAATTTAGTTTACTTTGCTGTATATTTCTATTTTAAAGCCATATATTCGGTATTTTTATTCAGCGCACGGAAAGTTTTTCCGTGCGCTGTTTCCGTGCGCTAGCTCGAAAAAACCCATCTTTCATTATTGATAAAACAGATGAAACTAAAGTGTTCTCAAAGAAGTATAATAAAAAATCCATTTGAAGTTTGGAATCCCACGCAAAGTTAACATGTGACGTTGGACACAGTTCTCTACTTTCAAAACACTTCCAGTAAAACGATAAACTTGTTATCAAATTAGTTACCTAATTATTAAAAAGCATTATTTTTAAATTGACACCTGATCTTGTCTGTTAACACATTAACGTAAAATATGAAATTGGGTTAAGGAATTTGAATAATTCGTACTTTTTCAGGAATTTATTTATTATTCCAAAATTTAAAAACGCACAATAACTTTCCGATCATTATGCGTTTTCAAATTTTAAGTTACATTCCTGGGAAAAAGAAACGCGAGGATATACATACATAATGGTCCATTTGGAATGGAGCCACGCCTGTAAAATTTTTACTTTTCATCCGATTTTAGCCGGGGTTTTTTCTAAAGATAGGTCACAAAAAATTCTACAATCTCAATTTTCAAGGCCTACCACGAATTTTTTTTTCGAATAAAAATGACGAAAATCATTTAGCGATTTTTTTTATTTAAAATCTGACATCACAGCGTTAATCAGGACAAACTTAGAACCCCATATATCAAATTTGAATAAAAAATATGCAGGAAGTTTGCGGACGTTTGCGGGTTGTCAAAGTTCAGCAATGAATGCTCAATAGGACCACTCAAAGTGGTCGCAGAATG
Organism: Pseudeuparius sepicola; assembly: GCA_963920635.1. NCBI lineage: Eukaryota > Metazoa > Arthropoda > Insecta > Coleoptera > Anthribidae > Pseudeuparius > Pseudeuparius sepicola. The sequence continues at coordinate 9,273,332 of OY987300.1, read as the reverse complement.
GAACTCCCTGTATATATTTTATTGAAATTTGGTATGTGGGGGTTTTAAGGCGTCCTGATTAATGCTGTAGTGCCAGATTTTAAATAAAAAAATCGCTAAATGATTTTCTTCATTTTTTACTCGAAAAAAATTCGTAGTAGACCTTGAAAATTGAGATTGAGACCTGAAATTTTGCACCAAAGTAGAATTTTTTGTGACCTATCTTTAGAAAAAAAACCGGCTAAAATCGGATGAAAAATGTATATCTGTGACTAGTGCTAAATCTGTGACTGTAGTGCTAAATTACCGTTAGTTTTATATTTTTAATGAAGCTTCTGTTTATTTAAAATCGAGCTCTACTGATGTCTTGCAGAAATTTGAGGACCTGTACGTGCTTTTTATCATAAATTCTCGTGCACATAACTACATGGCGTTACTATATTATAGAGTGTCCGCCTAAAATATATACTCGTTTATTATTTACTTTTTTCAAAAATAGTTTTCGACGTCAGTTTCTGCATTATTTATAACCAAAAAGAGTCGATATCGGAACACAGCCCATATATCATTTGAAATGATTGATTCCTCAAAAACGCTATTATTAAGTAGGTATTCAAAATACTTAGAGAAAATTACACAAAATAAGTTAGTTGTTTATAATTGCGTCAAGAAGTTCTAAAGTTAATATGCTAAAATATGTTTTGCGTTCCTTCTACTTTACAGATATACCTATATAATGAATAGCTTCCCAGACCTACTATGGTGCAAACTTTTTGGCGGACACTAGGTTGGAATTATATTATTAAACTTGCCAACTTGCCGAATTCTACCACACATATACTGAATAATTCCCGGAGAGGCGCCCAAAAACGGCTAATTATTTAAAGCGGTTGTTTAACTCGCAGCTACCAACCCGGCCATTTCGCCAGCAGGGATTTTAAACATTAATATTTTAATTATATATTGATGACGTTTGTTTTCTGCTTGCCCCCGTTTTAAAATCGCTGCTCAAAAATGAACAATATCTGTCGAAAGGCATGAAGTGTACACGATCAATAATGCATTCAATTATCAGGACGCAAACCAAATATGTTTAGTATGATGGGGCTTTATTAAAAATGTGACAACGCCGCTCGGATGGGAGATAATTGAAGTGCGTTTTTAATATTTTGTTTGGGATGTTATAATGTTGTGTCTCATTTGCCATGGTTTTTTTGAATAATTTTTTCATGTTTTCGTTCATTTAAAATTTTTGGAAAACAGCTGGGAAAGAAGAGTTTATTAGTAATAATACACACTACGTTTGTTGTGTTTTGGACTGTGTTTTTTTAGTAATATAGGACGTGGAGTTTTAGTAATGTGGTGGTAAAACAGCAGTGATTCAGAATAAAGTGATTAAAATTCAATTTTAGTTTATAGGTTTTAGGTTGTGTCTATAGTTTCGGACTTATTTAAATCATGCCGTGGACGTGTCCCATTCCCAACTGCAAGGGAAACTACAAAGGCGGTATTAAAGTGGCCGCTTTTTTCTCCCCAAAGACCCCATTTTTAAGGAAAATGTGGGTTAAGTCATCAAAAGAGATTTCGTTCTTACACAGTCTTCCAGGGTAAAAGTGGTTTTGGTTTGGACTGTTTGGAGAGTTTTACCTAACAATTTTACATGATTAAAGGTAACTACCTCAAAATCAGGAAGTTTTATGGCTTTATTTATTCGAATTTAGTTGTATCTAGGCACGCAAATAAGAAATAATTGGCATTTATGAAAACTTTACCGGTAGATATCTTGCCCTTGAAATTTTATGAGACTTTCACTCTCGTAGATTATTATCCGTATTGTAAAACCATGACCTATCATCAATCATTTTAAAGTGTTTTTTTTTACCAAATTTACCAAGTTGACATCTTGAAATTTCAATTTGGCGCCTTAGGCCGGCATCGTCGCAATGATAAAGGCCTGCCAGCTGGTGACGCGAAACGTCACTACGTCATCACAGGGAGGTGGGGGGTTGCTTTTTGAAGTTGTTTACGTTTACTTGTCTGGCGATTTTCCTGTTTTAAAGAACGTTTGGTGTGTGTTGGACTGTGTTTTTTAGTAGTATAGGACGTGGAGTTTTATTAATAAGGTGGTAAAACAGCAGTGGTTCAGAATAAAGTGATTAAAGTTCAATTTTAGTTTATAGGTTTTAGGTTGTGTCTATAGTTTCGGACTAATTTAAATCATGCCGTGGACGTGTTCCGTTCCCAACTGCAAGGGAAACTACAAAGGCGGCCCTAATGTGTCCGCTTTTTCCTCCATAAAGACCCCATTTTATGGGAAAAGTGGGTTAAGGCCATCAAAAGAGATTTTGTTCCTACATAGTCTTCCAGGGTAAAAGCGGTTTTGGTTTGGACTGTTTGGAGAGTGTTACCTAACAATTTTACATGATTTAAACCTTAAAATCAGGAAGTTTTATGGTTTTATTTATTCGAATTTAGTTGTATCTAGGCACGCAAATAAGAAATAATTGCCCCCCTTGGATGACTCATCGGTTTCAGCTGCCGGGCCTTGTCATTGCGACGGTGTCAGTTGTCCCCGACAAGTATATAGTAAAAGATAGCAACACTGAATAATGACAAGTGTGACGAGCATCGCCCTGACGCTCCTAATCTGGGAACACTATATTTTATCAAAATGTTGACGTATTTCTTAAAATTTTTTATTTTCCAACCGAAACAAGCTTCCGAAACCTCGAAACTCGCCAGACCCGCGGAAAACTTCACGTCCGACTACCCTCGAATAAACGTTCCGATACCCCGGTTCGGAAACCGAGAAAATTTAGAGCCGGAGCCGCCGCCGGGCTTGCGGCCCGCAGATAAGACACTGGCAATCCGGACACTTTATAACGCAATATAGCCCGGGGGTTTCCATTCACCGGCGCGGCGAACAGATGAAAATCTGCAAAAAATTGTCGCCGTAAAGTGGCGCTGCTTTCCGCGAGGACGACCCGAATTTATAGGGGATTAACGTGCCGCGTATAAATCGCTGGCATTTTCCCGGGGAAGTGATATTTTTAATGCTCGGTTATGGAGGATATTGTTCTGGCTAGTGGAAATCCTTGTTCGGATAAGCAGTAGGTTGACATTGAACGATAAAAGGCCGGCACCGATCCGATTATCGGACACCAATGAATTAGCGAGACACCGAATTTACACTTGGCAACGCTGCGCTCTGTATCCGGCACATCCCGCCAAATTTAAATGCCGAGAGGGAGGACGTTGTCGATTTTAAAGCACATAATAATACGATAATTAAGGACGGAACTAAAACGCCATCAAAGTACAGTCCGGCAAACGAAAGAAGTCCAATGAAAAACTCAGTCTAAGCGCGCCATCCGCGCATGGGCATGGGCGGTTAGAATGAGTTTTTCATCGGACTTCTTTCGTTTGCCGGACTGTATGTTTAGTTGCATGTATAAAGAGAATTGTATTTACAACTAGCTGGAAAAACTAGTGCATTTGAAAGGTTTACAGAAAATAGGGGTATTTTTAAAATACCCATAGATAAAAAATTCTAATATAGTTTCCCGGTCTTCAATGTAACTTTATACAAACTTTCCCAAAAGTAAGACCATATTTTGTAAAGTTTATATATATCTTGTAATATAACTCGACGTTTCGCTCCTGATTTGGAGCTTTTTCAAGAGTAAGGCCTATAAATTTTGTTTATATTAAATACTAATTAAATTTTATACAAGTAGAAAAATCTATGAAATAAATAAATTAGAAAATTGCCTACCTTAACATGACCTTAAATATTTTTAAAGAGATTAATAAGATAAAAAAAGGTAGTCAAAATTTGAAAAAGGCAAAAATATAGGCAAAAAGGCAATTTTAATATTTTTTATACAATTAACAACAATTTATTACAATTTACAAACAAATCCTTTACTGTAAGGTATCAGTAAATCTTTTTCTATATTACAAATTTTCAAAGTTTGTCTTCTGTGGCTTATTAGGTTTTTTCATCGGAAATTATGCCGTTTAGGCTGTTTCAGATATTTCACAAAATTTTAAAACTCTCATTATTTAATTTTTTAAATAGTTTGTCCAATCGGATCTTTAGGTTTTTTAGTATTTGCCTTCAATTCTTCTATTAAATTTACTGAATCGGATAGTAGAACTTTTTGTTTTAAAATTGTATCAATAACTATTTTAGTCTAGTGTCATGGTATAGCATTGTTCAAATGTGTTCTTTCTCAAAGTACTTTCGTCTGGAGCTCTAAGAAAGGAAATGAAAATAAATAAAAATATTTCATAAAGTTTAAAAAATAACTTACTGCTTTGCCATAGGGTTTGAAAAAAACAACATCACCATCGAGGGAAAGCTCAGGGTAAGGACGTAACTTAATATCGATATCTAACACTTTTATCTGACTACAACTGGGTGCCAAAGATGAGTCAAATGAAACAAATATAAATTATTTTGGACCCCTTCCCCTCTAGTCACACTTGTAATAATTGGAAATCTACCTATCCGTCCTTAATTTTCTTTCCCTTACCAATAATTGTAAACGAAGTTTAAGTAAAATAGTTATTTATGTACCAAGGCACTGAAGTTCAACTTTTAATGACTCATGTGGAGTTTAGTTGCTGAGGCCTCTGGCCGAGGCAAATAAACCACATGAGTCATAAAAAGAACTTCAGTGCCGAGGTACATATTATATTTTTCTTGAAATCGGAAAAAAAAATGTTTTATTAGGCAAGAAAATAATAATAAGGGATCACCCGTCCACGAACCGACTACGCGCGGCGTTGCTTGACTTTACCGATCGCTCTACCTGGGACAAGTATAATGATGTACGGCACCTTCTGACAGAAAAACCAAACTGCTGCTTCTTGTGCAGCCTACACAACAAATCTATTGATTTTCAAATTTACTAAAATATGTATACTGAAGGATTGCGCTTCTATAGGAAACAATATCCCAATGTGTACGAAAAGTTAAATGAGCCTTTATCGGCCGGGTTTTGAATATTTGGTCACTTTTGACGGGCGATTTCTCCGCGTCTGACGTTTGATGTTTACATCTCGTCAAGGCCTACTTATTGAAAAAATCGTACAATAATGGGCTACATTATTGTACGATTTCTGTGCTTTTAATGACGATTTTGGGACATTTTAATGCCGATTTCAAGAAAAAATTATTTTACCATATTGTAATTTACCTACCTACCGTCAAATTTACAAAGTATATCTTCAAATTTAATAAAAAGGCAGTTTCTTCCATAAAAGGCAGAAAATGGATGGAATGGGCAAAAATAGCCGAAAATTAATGAAATAGGCAAAATTTCAAAAAAGGCAATTTTCCTAAAATCAGGGCTTTATTGATGACACTAACTACGCGTTGCTACTTCGGTTTCAAGAAGTGACGTTTCAGTTTTTAACAAATCGATGCTACATTTTTTTCAATTTCCCGTTTATTCTGTATGGCCAGATTTCGCCATCGAGACACTCGAATAATTTTGCCCTTTACTCTCTAGACTTGCTTTTGCTCCTTAATAGCTTTATATGTGTGATTTACTAATTTTGTCTTAGACGTTGTCCAGTTATAGCGATTGCTTTGCTATGTAACCTTAAACACAGCCAAGTGCAATTGTAAATTATAAAGTTTGCAAGAATTGAGTAATCGACACAAAAAACACTATAGGGTTATGAAATTGGTATAGCTTTCGACCTTGTTTACATCATAAATAGAAATAGAAGCACAGTGTCTTCTTCATTTATATAATTTATAAACTCAAAAAAATTAGACTAAGTGCCTCTTCGCTGTGCACCGTGGTCACCTGGGAAATAGTCCATTTCTCCCCAGAATTCCACAGAAGCTCCAACAACGAGGCCAAGATACAATTGAGAAGAAGTAATATTTGTAGATTGAAGACCCTATAGCAATTTGTTATCAAATTTCCGCCAGTCCTATTTTGTTTGTAAATAAATTAGTTGAAAAATTAATATACCGACATATTTTTATTTTTTAAAAATTCATACTTTCATAACTATTTCAATATACTTTGTTTCTACAAAAGAATGCCACCATTGAATTCGTTGACCCCAAAGCTTAGAAAAATACATGTCACTCGCTATTTTCCAATTCAGCCCTTTGCACCCTTCTCAATTATTCCTTGTTATAATAATGTGGAAATATTTTCCAGTAACAATTATGTACTCATTATAGCTAGAAACTATTGTATTGCGAAAAACTAAAAAATAATGATTATATATTTTCGTCGCTCTATTTCCACCCTTTTGCGTACAGTGATTTTGCCCAAAAGCAATACGAACCATTCTATTGTAGGCCAGATTACGTATACTACAGTTTTATGTTGATATCAGTTTGTAAGTAATCGTGCACGGGTGCACGCGCAGACACAATTTTTTCGATTTTCGACGTTTTAGAATATTAATTTCAAAACGATTTAACGATAAAAATTATTAAAAAAAATTTTTGTCAAACTACTTCCACTCACGTGGAAATAAAATTGAAAATTTCATGTCGACAAGGTACAACCAATAAAACACAAGCATTTCTTAACGTTGCCATGGCAACTAGTGTATTTTTTCGGAAATCACCCTCCCATAAGCACCTAGCTGTAAGATTAATAAGTGGAAATCTCCCTCCTATACAACAATAACACCAGTCACCATATGTCACCAATTTAATTGTATTTTCAAATAGTTTTGACATGAAATTTTCGTACCGAATCTCCCGCTAGCATGAATTAAAATTCGCACCTCGAAAAAAATTTCCGGAAATAATTCATGCTCTAGGGAGATTATAAATGAAAATTTAGTTCAAAATAATGTTTAGTAAAATTATCCATTGAATTCTAATTGGGTTTTTCGTCAACAAACTGGCTAAAGACAAAACTTTTTCATACATTAAGATCGATACCTTAGTTAAAACGAAACCATTTAACGAGGTACAAAGTGCAAAAAATCGCGTTTATAAAATTCCTTGCGAATGTGGAAAGTTCTATGTTGGGGAAACTTGTAGGCCATTTAACCTTCGTTTAATAGAACATAAAAATTATATCAGGCTAAATCAAATTTCGAAGTCGAAAATATGTGAACACTTTTTTAATAACAATCATAGGATTTTGTTGCTATAGGTCCAAACCAATTCTCAAAGAAGTAGGAAATAGACGAAAAATTAAAGAATAAGCATTTATTATAGAAAATACAGACAACTGTGTTGCTGAATGTTCAGTGGAATTCAGTAAAATATTATTGCCACTTATTCAAAGAGAAGTTAGTATAGATAATTAGATAGAACACAGGGTACAATATCAGACAGGTCGCTAGGCTATTGTTTCTGTTGTCATGACATTTTATCCTGAAATTTATTAATCTGTCATTTTACTTTGACGTGACAAAGTCTTTGAGAAAGGAGGAAGATTTGTTCTCCGAAAGCTCAGAAAACAAATTTGTTGAAGATATTTTTTGAGTTACAAGTTCAAAGTTTAGTTCATTTACTGTTAAGAATTTATTAATTTTCCAGGCAACTTGAAAAGTTGTCTTTTAACCAGTTTGGTGGCGAAAAACCCAATTAGAATTCAATGGATCTGTTTGCGCCACAAATAAATTTTAGAAAATATTTAATATAATTGAATACTTATTATATTTAAAATTAATAAAATATTATTTTTCCAATTTTTTGGGTATAAACATAGTCGTAATACGCGATAACATCATTCTCCCACCCCTTCTCCCTAAAAAAAAAACACTTGTTTAAATACAAAATACAAAAATTGTATATGGATGACTTAAGTTGGAACGCTCTGTATATATCAACTATGTCAGGAACAGTTGCCTTAGAGCAGACTAGAGTTGCGACAATTCCTATTTTGAAACAGGCCGATGAAATTACCCATATATTTTTACATTGAGTAAAATGCCCATACGTGTACAGCATGTTCAGATAATTTGTTTGAACACCTTCTTTAATTTGTTAAAGCAATATAGGTATAAAGGAAGGATAAAAGTAGAAGAAAAAGGCAAGGAAAAGCAATAGTATAAACCGACCTAAAAAGTACGGTATGAAAAGTACGAACCCTTTGCAAACCTTTCAGATATAGTTTATCTTATTTCAATCGAACACTTCAGTCGCAAGTGATGCTTACCAGGGTAACTCAGGCGCCTCGGCAAAAAAGATTGTTTAACCTTTAGAATCGAACCCAGTATAGCTTAGTAGAAAGAGAAGAATGAGAGAGAGTGAAGATGTATACTGCGGTAAAAATAAGTGAATGCACACTCGCTCCAAACATATTCTCTAACTATACGTTAATAATTTGTATGGATGGGCAATGTGTGAGTTTCTGCCACAAGGCGGTTTTTGTTGGGTCGACGACATTGATAGTAAAATTAGTAAAATTCCAGAAAATTGTAAAGAAGGTTTAGAGTTTTTATGCTGTTTCAACTGACTTTAGTATAATAATAATAATAATTCTCACCCTCACAATACTTGCAACTGAATGCTTATGCGGGGAATACTAGGCAGAACCGTCTTCTCATAAAAATATATTAAAAAACATACTGGATTCAACATAAACGGAAAGAAAAGCGAACAACCGAAATTCTCCACGCCACCTCACAATCCCCGCTTAACTCGCACGGCATCCTCTCCGGCCGTCCTTCCATTTTTTACTTGTGTCGTCGCGTCAGAACCCTAACTAGCTCTGTCAGTTATACGCGCCGCTTCGGCGGGTTGCTTCATCTTCTTCCCAATTCTAACCAAATCTTTCTATTACAGAGGCATCACAATGAATTCCCCCCGCGGCTCCTTATCTCCGGCCTCCTATTCTCTATTCTCCGGGTCGCGCGGCGAAATTAACGGCCTCCGAGATTGTTCGAGCCGCCGGGCTGGAAACGGGAATTTCCCAGGTGATCGCCGGGCGGGGGACGCGCCACTCCGGTTAATTTTTAGGGGATTTTACTTCCGCGCCTTAAAATGTTTTTTCTAAGCGTGCCTAAAATTGCACTTAGGGTGCTTCGGTCGGTGAAAATATGTTTTATGGTGAGGAGTAACAAATGACAAATATCAGATGTTTTGTGGTAAAAGGATAAACCTTTAATAAATTATTAAAATTCCTGTGTTCATTTATACACTCGTAGATAAAGTTTAGTATGCATCATGTTTTTCTTTTCTTCTCTAGACACTCGTTCTAATAGACACTCGCTCATCTCGTACCTAATGAAACTCATTTCTAAAGTGACGTTTATAAAACTCGTTGCATGATATGTTATTAAAATCTCATAGGACACTTGAGTGTAAAACTTAAAAAACTTCTTCCCGGTTAGCTAAGTCGGCAGAGCGTGAGATTTTTAATCCAACGGTCATGAGGTTGTGCCCCACGTTGGGCGCCAATTCTTATAACAAAAATTTCCTTTTTGATAGAAAATTTGTTATAATGGCTCGACAAAATCGTACTATAGAATAAAGCAAGGTTTTTTTTTTTCAAAAAACTATGTACAATTTTATTTAATCAGTCTTCATTATTTACTTTGTGATAAATTGTTGCATTTTGCAAAAAAATAACAAATATAAATACTTGATACTAATAAAGTGAAGTCAATAATAATTAAAGAATTACAGTTCATAGTCTCAACAGTCTATATACAGTGTGCAACATAATATGGGATTTTTTTTATCAATTGCACAACGAAAATACAAATATTCCCGAAAGTTGGTGCATGTTCGATAATCATATTAGGCACACTTAGAATGGTTGCAAGTTCAAACAGCATACAGGGTAGGCCAAAAAATATAAAAATTGTACAAGAGTAAAGTATAGTATTTCTAAAGTCACTTGGAACAGCATAAAAACCTGTGAATTTTATACGGGTGATTTCTGCTGATAAGTATGGTATTTTTACCAGTAGCAGAGCGTGGTAAATGCTATGAAATAGATCACGCCTTGTATATAACTATGTTCCAAGTGAGTTCATCTATATTTTACCAGGGTAGCTCGAGAACAGGCGCTTCCGGTAATAAAATACGAGACAAAACACTTTTTTAACCATATTAAACCGCACCTGGTATTATAAGTAAAAGGAGATGAAGGAGACAGAGACGATAGATATTGTAGTAAAAACAACTGACTGCATGCTCACCTAATATAATACATCACCAATACTTGCATGGGCTACACTGTTCGACGGCTGGCCACTTTTACAGCGAAATGCGGTGGATAGGCGTGCGATAATTTCACAGATTTTAGGATATACTTGCGTAAATAGTTGTAATCGATATGGCTTTTTAGAGACCTTTTGACAATATTGTATGGTGCATTAACCTTTACGTTATGTGTGACGACAACCTTAAAAAACCTTAAAGGTTAAATATTATGTTGCTTGTAGAATATGTATATCTTTAAAAACTGCGTGACGCTTATGTCCGATATTAGAGTTTTTTATTCAATTAGAGTTTTTTATACTGTTTCAAGTGACTTTAGAAATACTATACCCTTATTTCAAAAAATTCAGCAAAACATTATTATGAAAAGTTGTCTAGAATTAAAAGTTATGCCGAAAATACAAAAACATGGCCTCCTAAGAAAAAGAAATATATTTTTTGAAAAACATTAATAATTTCCTACAAAAATTGTTTTAATACTCACCCTAAACAATTTCATAAATCAATCAAAATTATATTAATTCCGCATAACTTGGTTCAAATTCAAGCATATTTGTAAAACTAACTTAGATTTTTATTTTTTATGGAATTGCAACGATATTAAAGAAAACTTTAAAATTTCGCAAAAATTCTTCTGAACAAGGTAAAACATTAGTAATGATAATGTGTATATTGAAAAACTCTCATTGAAGGTGCAAAATTTTTATTTTAAATGTTTATTAAGAAACTGGAAATTGATGGACGAAAAAATTTTTTCCTTCGGAGGTTGTTTTGGTATTTAGGCATAGCTTCTAATTCTAAACAACTTTTTTTAATAACCTTTTGCTGAATATTTTTAAATAAGGGTGCTTTACTCTTGTGCAATTTTTATATTTATTATCTACCCTGTATGCACCTAATATGATCACTGAACATGCATCAACTTTCGGCAATGTCTGTATTTTAGTTGTGCAATTAATAAAAAAAAGTCCCATATGTTGCACACTTAAATGACCACACTGTTATGGTGCTTGTGGCCAGTTCTAATCTCAAAGTTCGATTGGTTGCAAATATCCAGTTAAATTGAAAAAATCGTCCATCTTCTTACAGTGGAGTGAAAAGACAAATTAAAAATTGAAAATCTTAAAGTCAAAACTCTACAAATAGTTTTTAATAAAATTAAAAACTGCAAAATCCTTGTCTATGAAATGGATAGACAAGGGCAAAATCTGTACATGTTTCGAACCACTAGGGATTCATCTTCAGCAGTAAATTAAATGGTAAGAAATATTGACAAAGCTAGAAAAATAATGTATTTATTTTTAATAATGTATTTATTTTTCTAGCTTTGTCAATATTTCTTACCATTTAATTTACTGCTGAAGATGAATCCCTAGTGGTTCGAAACATGTACAGATTTTGCAGTTTTTAATTTTATTAAAAACTATTTGTGGAGTTTTGACTTTAAGATTTTCAATTTTTAATTTAAATATCCAGTTATTTTTTGTTAGGTCTGTAAAATAGTAGCAAAATTTTATTCATATATGGAGAAAAAACGCTACTATTCCCAGTTACATGACACAGCTCGCCACTTCGTAACTTTTTCATAGAAGTTGTTCGAAGTGTTGTCCTCCATTCCTAATATAAGCTTCACCTCTTCCCTGCATATTTAGTTTATCTAATGTATCGTGTATCGTGGAAATTTTTTATTTTATATTGACAGTAGTTACTTTTATTAATTTAATTCTGTAGATAATTAGTTATTTGAGAGATATACAGGGCCTCTCAGAAACAACTGTCCCCTATTTTCTTGTTGTGGTGGCAACACTCAATTTTAAGGACTTTTAAGGTTACCTACCTGAAATGTATCTCTTAAATTTCGATTTTTTGTCTACAACTTTTTTAATGGGTCTATGGATTTTTAACGTTTCTTGAATAATATTGTGCCCTACCACATTTTTTCTGGCCGATCTATTTTTAGCTTACGGCTGCTTTGACGCTGTTTTTATTAAATAGAAACTCCCTCAAGCATGCTCTAAAATGCCCTGGAATATTTTCTCATTCTTATTTTTTTGTTACAGGTAAGAATCAAGGCAGCCTGGCCTGAATTATCGACGTGGGACTCGCCGAACCAATACTGTGAGACTTTTTACGCTTGAAACAAATTCTTCCACTGAAGTAATTTTACATAGAAAGCGACCAAATAAGGAAAGCAAATTCATTCAGATGCGCCAACAAATACGCGTTCTTTTTCTTTTGATTAAAATATCCCATTTTCCCCGCCAAACAATTTTTTTGCGCTAAACCAAACTTCAACCGACTAATTACCGTCCTTTTGCGTATAGTTTACTGCAATTTTCCCGCGAAAAAATCGCCGAATGTTACGAGCGTTTTAATTAAAATTTGCGGCCAGCGTATAAGCCCGGACTTTGTATAAGCCTTGTCAGTTGTGGGGCGTCCATTGGACTTTTCAATCCGGCTTAATTTTCGGCGAAGTTTGTTCGGTATTTGAAGGAGGCTAATTAGCCAGGGAGGGCCTTGTGAATGGTCCTCCCGAGGAGATAATTTCATATTCTCCACCGTTGGGGAGTTTCTAGTGTCGGTTTAAAACGTTCTTGGGAGGATTTAAGAAAATGTTTTTGCGGGAAGAGTTGCCTTTTTGGGAAGAGTTGCGCGCATATTTTTGAATTAACTGCTTTATACTTTTCATTATCATCTTATTTACGGAGTCCATTACAAATATAAAACAAAGAGTACATTAGTCAAAAATAAACTCTTTTACATCTTGGTGCATTTTTTACGTTAGGTTTTATTACATGTATATAATGTATAATGTGATTTGCAATCTAACGATCAAACCTGAATTTGAGAGAATGAGTTATTTTGAGAAAAAAGTTGATCGCAGTGGTAATCCTAAACGATCATCCTGCATACGCAATACAATATTTGATAAGTTATCTCCTGTAACTCGGGCAATATAACAAGATATGTTTATGGACAAAAATCAGTGGACAGAAATAATAACTACAAACCAATTCAAGTTTACTATGATATTCCATTACCATTACATTAAACTTAAATATTGAGAATGATTTTTCTTTTTAAAAAAATTAAAGAAATTTTCTAGTATGACTACGAACTTTTAACATTGTAATTTTGTAAATACTAATCGTTAAAATTGGATTTATGAGGTTTTCTATGGCTTGTATTTTTTAAACGAAATCAAGTTATAGAAAATAAAACCTACCTACCTAAAAATTCAAAAATATTGGTATTTTTCTGGATAAACCTTCGCATGGCAATTTTCTTTATTTTTATCAAAAATTAAATGGGTCGTGATAGAGAAAAAAATTTCTTCGGGGAACATACAAATACAGGTTGATTCGGACACTTCAACAGGTGATAGAATACTAAAAAATAAGCGCACTTTATTGTATAGTCTATATTTTTTAAAAAGTTACAGTGTTAAAATTGTAAAAAATATTTATGTGGATTTTATTGCATATTATTTACCAAACTAATTGAAATATTTAAATCATATTTGGTACATGGTATAACAACATGGGATAGCATAAACCCTGTTAATATCAAACACCTTTAACAACCAGTGGCGGAGAAGTGGATAATTATATTACAATTATTGGTTTTAGAAAAAATGAACCACGTTGTATATAGCAATAAAATGTATTCAATTTCTTATGTACATTTTAATTAAAATCAAAAAGGTACTCTTGACATTTTCTTATGTGTCATGGTTTCATGGCAAATTTGATTTTCTGTATTATTTCGGAGTATTTCTGAAAAATTATCTAAAAGATTTGTCCCATAGTAAGACCATTGAATAAGATACCTTAATCAATGATAAGACTTAAAGTAGAAATAATGTGTTTACTACTTTAAATATAATAATAATATAATAATAATTCTCACCCTCACAATACTCCAAACTTAAATAAAGTAACTCTTTCCAATAAACTTACCTATTTAAGGCTATAATTTTGAAGATACAGGGCCTAAAACATTTAAGGAAGATACAATTAACGTTACGCTCTGCATCTTGAAAAGTAAAACCTTGAATGGACTTATTGGGAAAAGTTGCTGTAGGTATTTAAAGTAAGGAACACATTTTTTCTTCTTTGAGTTTTACTTATAGAGCGTATTTTTAAGTTAATTTTTCAGAAATATTCCGAAATAATATGAAAAATCAAATTTGCTATGAAACCATGACACGTAATATGAAAAAATGCTAAGAGAACGTTTTTGTTTACAATTAAAATTTACATAAGAAATTGAATACATTTTTATTGCTATACAAGATGATTCATTTTTTTTAAAACAATCGTAGGTACTAATTACCCACTTCCCCGCCACTGGTTGTTTAAGGTGTTTGATATTAACAGGTTTAATGCTAACCCATGCCGTTACAACGTGCACCAAATATGACTTCAATATCTCAACTAGTTTGGTAAATATTCAATAAAATCCACATCTTTTTTCCAACTTCAAATTCCTGTTACTTTTTTATAAGGCCTTAAAAAGATATAGATTATACAGAAAAGTATGCGGTTAATTTTTGGTCTTCTGTCACCTGTCGAAGTGTCCCAGAATAAAACTGAATCACCCTGTATATATAGGTACAACAACGCCTGGCGACAAAATATTAAATGAACATGAAAATTTAAAGTACAAATTTTACTATTTAAAAAAATTTAGGTATGTATTCCATTAGTAAAACGTTAAAATCTTATTGGAACACTATAATATAGGCACGCTAGAGAAAGAATAACTTTGCAAACATCGAATCAGCATTTAGCCAATAACTGCACAAATATCAACATTTCGTCTCCCCGAATAATGTGTAGCGTTCGAGATACGGGAAATGCACCGCTGTTTTCCAATCCGGAATTCACCTCCCCCATATAAAACTATCACGCGCAGCGCCCAATATCACTTCGCCTTTTACAGACGTGATCCAGCGGCAAGCCCCACGGATTATTTATAGGTGCTACGTGGCGCGAGCCAGGCTATAGGGAAACCTAATAGAAAATTACTTTTTACCATGCGTTCTCCCGCTAAATCCCCTATACCCTATGGGAAATCATTTGGGGGACTTCGAATTTTCACTGTTAGGTTAAGACACTGGGGTTATGGTCAAAATCGTGTTAGTAGGAACGTAATCACCGCTTGAGAGGATGTTCGCAAGGGACGAGGCCAACGATAAAGACAGGCCATGGCGCTAACGCATAATCGGGTAGTCACGTGACCAACTTAGTCCTATATAATAAAAGGCATTTTTGGAGTTAAGTAGAAAAACAAATTTCGTAACACTTTGGCGAGTTTTCTTTCATTTATATATTACATTATTGGTTTTGTGCATCCAGGCTTTGTCTAATTGTTTTTTTTTTCAAAATTTTCAACCTGCCTCTGCTGTTTTGGGCTGAGAGTTAAACGGCACTGCACTCAAATATTTTGGCACATTCTCAAAAATTGTTGGGACAGCACTTTCCTTTAGCTTAGGTGATATTCTATAGATATTTTCCTCCCACAACACATTTTTCCACTTTAATTTTTTCACTTTCTTGACAATGTGTTAGCCACACATACTTTTTTTAGAAATTAAATCTCAGTTGGAATTTGACGAATCCGTTTTTGGCGCAAATTTTCATCCCGAGGCAAAGAAAATGTTGTTATGGTGGCTTTTTCTTCCTGGCTTTTGTAATACGTATAAATATAATATAAACAGACCCAATATTTGGTATTTAGGTTATTTTTTACGAAATAAAAATGAAAACTCACCTCAGTATGCTGTAAATATTGACGAAGTCAAAGTTGATAGGCAGCGTGAACGGCCGAATAGGAACCGTATCAGGGCGTGTGTCGACAACGAAAATCCTCGAGTACGTTACAACACTGATTTATTTTGCACAAGGTGAATGGTGAATAAAAAATACACAAACCCGAACGTGGTCAACGGGAACGGCTTCCAGTCACCCGAACCGTCTGAACTCGCGGATCTCCCGTACGGAGTTCAACCGTCTGTGTCTCAGGCTCCACTGTCCATTGTCCATTCCGGGGGGAGAATTCCCCTTACAGCGCTCACGCGTCGGCGCGAGTGACACCAATACTCCTGGACGACACGGCTCCCACCCAGAGGCCATAATAACACCTGGGCGGTTCCCCTCCGCCAGGACACACGCGCACTAGACACAAAGTTGTTTCTAAAATATAAACTAAGACGTTTAACAAGACTTTAAACATTTAAAACGCCATCATTTAAACTTAAAACTAAACACTGACACGAGAAACGAATATACTAATAATAACGCCTAATAAATGGAAATTAAAACAGAGAAAGCGAGAGAACGGTTGTGACTGACACACACGACTAGAGGAAACTGACGTCTATGTATATGACGTTTTGCTTATTTAGGTATGTGATTATGGTTTTGCTGTCCATCAGCTGATTTATTTTTTGTTCCACTTATTCAAGTTTTGCCATCAGTTTCTCTCTCTATAGACTCCTTATCAATTCGACGGTCCGTGCACTCAAATTTAATTCTCCAGAAAATGCCACTCTGGGTCCTTGGTGTCGTCTGTTGTCTCCTACAAAAAATGAGTTCGCGGCCCTCGGATATTATTAAGTAGATCATCTTGCGGGTGGCACCCCGCAATAACAAACTTAGTTTTCCCTAAAACCTGGAAAGTTCGGAGTGGTTTTCCTTGTTGCGCAATAAAGACACTTAATCTCTCCTTTTTATATTAGCCAAATGCGACTTTTATAACCCCCCGAGTTTAAGCGACGCGCACCTCGGACGCGTCTAGATAAGCAGGGGGACCTGTTCCTCGCATAAAACCGGAATATTTAGCCAGATAAGGCCCTCGACCTCTTTAAATTGTTTTGGATATCATCGGAGTGGTTTGCTGTTCGTCGTTTGTAGTCATTAGGTACCGGAAGGGCGAATCTAAGTTTACACAATTCTAAACACTTGTGCATAAAACATTTGGACTATGTATTTTTTTCCTAACCTCTATTGATACTGGACGACCACACACTTGAGAGCTACAGTTTGTTCAGCGAATGTTCGGCCCTACGTCACAACTCTCGTCCTTGTCTTGCTCATGACTATACGACGGATATCGGTCGTATATTCACGAGCCAGACAAGGACGGGAGTTGTGACGTAGGGCCGAACATTCGCTGAACAAACTGTATAAAATCGTACACAGTGGGAAAATAATAGTTTAATACGAATTAGAACTTAAAAAAGCAAGTCAACTAAAAAAATAAGTGTATTAAAACCTCTTGTTAGCGGCGTTCACCAGATCAGCTGTTAAGCTCGCGCGTCGAGGCTATCAACCCCGGGGCGCGGAGTTGCCAGTTGCACAACATGTCGTAAATTTCTTTTTTTTGTAACTTTTCCCAGATATTTCAAAAAATGTATGCATAGTCTAAGTGAATTTATTGCCTTTTTGATTTATCAGTGTCAATCAACATCAGTAATTAGTCTACTGTGTGTAGAAGTATAGGGCGCTCGTAGTTTCCCACAACGGATGCACGTTATTGTGTGCAGAGACTGCAGTAGGAGACAAAACAACAAAATGTGCAAATATGCATAAAAATTAAAACACTCTATCACTTGTATTTATTGTTCGTAGTAGTGACGTCAGTAAATGAAAATGGAAAAGGGAATTGGTTGGATTTACGCCAAATTAACAGATTTCTTTAATTTTTACATTTGGCGACGTTTCGACGATATTTATTTCGTCATCTTCAGGACACTGGAAGTTAACATATAGATATAAATCTAGTCTTAATTAAACAATAAATTAAATACTTTATGAC
This sequence comes from Pseudeuparius sepicola, assembly GCA_963920635.1. NCBI lineage: Eukaryota > Metazoa > Arthropoda > Insecta > Coleoptera > Anthribidae > Pseudeuparius > Pseudeuparius sepicola. The sequence continues at coordinate 9,255,364 of OY987300.1, read as the reverse complement.
AAGGACTCTGGAACAGGTACTTAACACAGAAACAAGGAAAAAAACAAACAAAAAGAGACATCAGGTACTTACAGGTAAAATTCAGAAATCATTGGTTTAAAAAATGTATACATCAGAGTAATTTAGATAAAATTAGGTTTCCTATACATAAAATGTAGATATAACGATTAGATATAGAAAGGCAGTGTGAGTAGAATTAAAATATTGTGATTTGGTTCTTCCATACGTATAAAAAAAAATTCGGTTGTATATTTTTTATAGGTTCCTATACGATAAAAAGAAAAATAAATGTTTAGATTATCAAGAGTGACTAGATTTAATTTATAATGTTAGATTGGAAAACAAATGCAATGCTACCCCTTTATTTTGCTTATAAGGTTAAAATATGCATTACTAAGCCCTTCGATGTCTTGTTTTTTATTTATACTGTTGGTGTGTTTTTTTATGTTAATCATTTCTTTTAGTAGTCTTTTTTTATAGTTTCTCTCCTCTCCCAGAATTTCTGCCGAGTCAAAATTAAAAGTATGCATATTTTTAAATGCATGTTCTGCTAGGGCTGTTTTGTTTGTGGACATAACTAGGTTTGTAGGTTTAGTGCTTCGTTTATGTTCCGATATCCTTTTACTTAAGTACCTCTTAGTTTGTCCGATATAGACATGCATTTCAAAATATGCATACTTTTAATTTTGACTCGGCAGAAATTCTGGGAGAGGAGAGAAACTATAAAAAAAGACTACTAAAAGAAATGATTAACATAAAAAAGCACACCAACAGTATAAATAAAAAACAAGACATCGAAGAGCTTAGTAATGCATATTTTAACCTTATAAGCAAAATAAAGGGGTAGCATTGCATTTGTTTTCCAATCTAACATTATAAATTAAATCTAGTCACTCTTGATAATTTAAACATATATTTTTCTTTTTATCGTATAGGAACCTATAAAAAATATACAACCGATTTTTTTTTTATACGTATGGAAGAACCAAATCACAATATTTTAATTCTACTCACACTGCCTTTCTATATCTAATCGTTATATCTACATTTTATGTATAGGAAACCTAATTTTATCTAAATTACTCTGATGTATACATTTTTTAAACCAATGATTTCTGAATTTTACCTGTAAGTACCTGATGTCTCTTTTTGTTTGTTTTTTTCTTTGTTTATGTGTTATGTACCTGTTCCAGAGTCCTTGTCATAAAGTATTTAATTTATTGTTTAACTATTTAAGACTAGATTTATATCTATATGTTAACTTCCAGTGTCCTGAAGAAGACGAAATAAATATCGTCGAAACGTCGACAAATGTAAAAATAAAAGAAATCTGTTAATTTGGCGTAAATCCAACCAATTCCCTTTTCCACTCTATCACTGTTTACTTTCAACTTTAATAGGTACAAGTTCATGGCCGCTATAGAGCGCTACAGTCGGTATTGTTCTTTCCTACCGCATGAGACCGCCACCACCCGACCATTGCTTTTGTTCTGGGAATTTTTTTTTCAACCGCAGTTAGGTCACATCAACGAAACTTTAACGTAGGACTAAAACGAATTGCGACTACTTTTTTAAGAATACCTGGAAATAATTTTACCGATATGAATTAGCTGCGGTTAAATAACCATTCGCAAAAACAATCCTCCTACTTTCCGAGCTGAGTGGAGCCATCGCCATCTATCCGGCGGTGCCTGAACTTGCCGTCCCGTATAAGTAATCCGTAATAATTGATGAAGTAAAATAACGGGTATTTCAGCCAAAATTATGTGTTATTTATTCTCTACAATGAACCAAGCTTTTGGCCATATATTTGGCCTTCGTCAGGCCTAAAATAGTGTTAGGTAAAATATATTATTGAAAAAGAGTTATTTATATACTTACTATTGAAATGAATATTGAAAAGTTATGATCCTAATGGATATAAACTTCCAAAAATGGAATAAATTGTTTTGTAAATATTTTTTCTTGAAATCGGCATTAAAATGTCCCAAAATCGTCATTAAAAGCACAGAAATCGTACAATAATGTAGCCCATTTTTTTCAATAAGTAGGCCTTGGCGAGATGTAAACATCAAACGTCAGAGGCGGAGAAATCGCCCGTCAAAAGTGACCATATATTCAAAACCCGGCCGATAAAGGCTCATTTAACTTTTCGTACACATTGCGAAACTGTTTCCTATAGAAGCGCAATCCTTCAGTATACATATTTTAGTAAATTTGAATATCAATGGATTTGTTGTGTAGGCTGCACAAGAAGCAGCAGTTTGGTTTTTCTGTCAGAAGGTGCCGTACGTCATTATACTTGTCCTAGGTAGAGCGATCGGTAAAGTCAAGCAACGCCGCGCGTAGTCGGTTCGTGGACGGGTGATCCCTTATTATTATTTTCTTGCCTAATAAAACATTTTTTTTTCCGATTTCAAAAAAAATATAATATGTACCTCGGCACTGAAGTTCTTTTTATGACTCATGTGGTTTATTTGCCTCGGCCAGAGGCCTCAGCAACTAAACTCCACATGAGTCATAAAAAGTTGAACTTCAGTGCCTTGGTACATAAATAACTATTTTATTATACTTTTTTGAAAACACCTTATTTTCATCTGTTTTAGCAATAATGAAAGATGAGGTTTTTCGGGCTAGCGCAAGGAAACAGCGCATGGAAAAACTTTCCGTGCGCTGAATAAAAATACCGAATATATGGCTTTAAAATAGAAATATACAGCAAAGTAAACTAAATTTAAGAAACTCTATATGCTCTGATATTTAACATATACCTATTTTGTATTTTAATTCCTAAGTGTTTCAATATTTAGATACATTTCTGTAATATTTTTGACGTTTTATTGACCTTATCTGACAATAACTAATTTACAACAAAGCACCTTTGAAATAATTTGAGAGTAACCATGGAAACGCATCATACATACCAAACACTATATTGTCTGCATTGTTTATTTTTGTCAATTACATTTATTATAATATGCCGATAAAATGTTTTAAGTTTCCGTTTTCAAAGAAGTATAAAAAAAATATCGTTCATTACACGTCTAGTAATAGATTTTTCCGTGCCTGCATGACTTTGTCACGCGCGCACGGAAAAATCTTTATTTCCAGACTCGTAATGAAATATACTATTGTTATTGGCTACTGAAAATTTTGTGATAAATATTTATAGTTGTTAAGTATAGAAATTTGAAATAAAAGAAAATTTTCATATTATGAAGTAAGTTATGAAAAAACCAATGATAGCAGACAGTTTTATTGTTTTAAGGTTATAAAAAATTTTTAGGTTACCAAAAAGTTTGACAATAAACAAAAAAATGTAAATGTTAGATTATTTGTCCAAAAGGTTAGAAAATATTTGACAATAAATGTCAGTTTAAAAACCGAAAACTTGGTAAATATATAGGGTAGTATAATAAATAAATTTACAGAAAAAATTTTAAATATAGGGTTATAGCGTTGACTGACGTTTTAATAAGACTTCTCACGGCTATAGCTTCATATCCTGGAAAACAGATGGCACCTATAATTATGGTCAACAATATATTTTGCATTGTATTTTGTCTCCGGGAAGCGCATGGTGAGCCAGGGAACTGTCAAACATGACAGCCGTGAGCAGTCTTTATTAATACGTCAGTAAACGGTTATAGTGTTATATATATAAGAATAAATGCAACTTATATCTTCTATGTCAGTTCTTCTGTTCATTTGATAATTTTATTTATTAATTTCAAACATCTCAAGGAATAACCTCTTAGTTAGATTCTTTTCTCTGTGCAAAATTTGTTAAATTTTGTTTAATTTAACATCACCTTTGTTTACCCCACGTTTAAACTTCAAAAAATTCATTCGCATTTCCCTTTTTAGTAGACCTCCTCCACTGTGCGGTTAAAATTGTATACATCACGACTGAATCACCCTGTAGATTTTCAAGAGTTTGCATAATGTTGATTTCCTTTCTTAGGGTGCGCGAATCGTAGATGGCAGCTTTACGACGGTCCTCATGGGCGCATAAAAAAATCTTGATGCACCTCTCAAAATTTCAAATAACCGTAAATCGGGAGGGTCCCGGTGCTTTATAGTGATTTTACTGGTCCAGGTAAATATGGGAATAACGATTTCTCCCTCTCCCCCACCCATCCCCGTAATATATAACATTTATGTCTTCACCCGGGGGAACCGTCCGCCATGATATTTCCCGCTTACATTCCGGAGGGCCCCTCCGACTCTTAAAACGGCAGACGGGGGGACCTTTTATATTTATCTATTCAAGGGAAAAATCGAAATATTGTCACCTCCACAAAGAAATCCAATCGGACGCGCCGTGAAATATCGAAGGTGCAAATACGGGGAGATCCGAATTTATTTGGCCCAGGCGGGAAACTTTTGGCCATTTCCGCGGAGAAAAATAAATATTTACAGCGTCTTTATCCGGCATTTCCATTTTAAAAGCTTTTATTTAACTTGCAATGTATGTATGTATGTATGTATGTATGTAATTTGTTCGGGTGGAATCTTGCAACTCAATTTTGAAGCAGATATCTTCAACCGATCGAGCTGAAATTTTGTACACACGTTTAATTTGGATGACAATGCATGATTATATGTGTGACGTCATTCTAAATCCAACATGGCGGATCACCCAAGATGGCGGACTAGTTAAATTTCAACCGATCGAGCTGAAATTTTGTACGCACGTTTAATTTGGATGACAATGCATGATTATATGTGTGACGTCATTCTAAATCCAACATGGCGGATCACCCAAGATGGCGGACTAGTTAAATTTCAACCGATCGAGCTGAAATTTTGTACGCACGTTTAATTTGGATGACAATGCATGATTATATGTGTGACGTCATTCTAAATCCAACATGGCGGATCACCCAAGATGGCGGACTAGTTAAATTTCAACCGATCGAGCTGAAATTTTGTACGCACGTTTAATTTGGATGACAATGCATGATTATATGTGTGACGTCATTCTAAATCCAACATGGCGGATCACCCAAGATGGCGGACTAGTTAAATTTCAACCGATCGAGCTGAAATTTTGTACGCACGTTTAATTTGGATGACAATGCATGATTATATGTGTGACGTCATTCTAAATCCAACATGACGGATCACCCAAGATGGCGGACTAGTTAAATTTCAACCGATCGAGCTGAAATTTTGTACGCACGTTTAATTTGGATGACAATGCATGATTATATGTGTGACGTCATTCTAAATCCAACATGGCGGATCACCCAAGATGGCGGACTAGTTAAATTTCAACCGATCGAGCTGAAATTTTGTACGCACGTTTAATTTGGATGACAATGCATGATTATATGTGTGACGTCATTCTAAATCCAACATGGCGGATCACCCAAGATGGCGGACTAGTTAAATTTCAACCGATCGAGCTGAAATTTTGTACGCACGTTTAATTTGGATGACAATGCATGATTATATGTGTGACGTCATTCTAAATCCAACATGGCGGATCACCCAAGATGGCGGACTAGTTAAATTTCAACCGATCGAGCTGAAATTTTGTACGCACGTTTAATTTGGATGACAATGCATGATTATATGTGTGACGTCATTCTAAATCCAACATGGCGGATCACCCAAGATGGCGGACTAGTTAAATTTCAACCGATCGAGCTGAAATTTTGTACGCACGTTTAATTTGGATGACAATGCATGATTATATGTGTGACGTCATTCTAAATCCAACATGGCGGATCACCCAAGATGGCGGACTAGTTAAATTTCAACCGATCGAGCTGAAATTTTGTACGCACGTTTAATTTGGATGACAATGCATGATTATATGTGTGACGTCATTCTAAATCCAACATGGCGGATCACCCAAGATGGCGGACTAGTTAAATTTCAACCGATCGAGCTGAAATTTTGTACGCACGTTTAATTTGGATGACAATGCATGATTATATGTGTGACGTCATTCTAAATCCAACATGGCGGATCACCCAAGATGGCGGACTAGTTAAATTTCAACCGATCGAGCTGAAATTTTGTACGCACGTTTAATTTGGATGACAATGCATGATTATATGTGTGACGTCATTCTAAATCCAACATGGCGGATCACCCAAGATGGCGGACTAGTTAAATTTCAACCGATCGAGCTGAAATTTTGTACGCACGTTTAATTTGGATGACAATGCATGATTATATGTGTGACGTCATTCTAAATCCAACATGGCGGATCACCCAAGATGGCGGACTAGTTAAATTTCAACCGATCGAGCTGAAATTTTGTACGCACGTTTAATTTGGATGACAATGCATGATTATATGTGTGACGTCATTCTAAATCCAACATGGCGGATCACCCAAGATGGCGGACTAGTTAAATTTCAACCGATCGAGCTGAAATTTTGTACGCACGTTTAATTTGGATGACAATGCATGATTATATGTGTGACGTCATTCTAAATCCAACATGGCGGATCACCCAAGATGGCGGACTAGTTAAATTTCAACCGATCGAGCTGAAATTTTGTACGCACGTTTAATTTGGATGACAATGCATGATTATATGTGTGACGTCATTCTAAATCCAACATGACGGATCACCCAAGATGGCGGACTAGTTAAATTTCAACCGATCGAGCTGAAATTTTGTACACACGTTTAATTTGGATGACAATGCATGATTATATGTGTGACGTCATTCTAAATCCAACATGGCGGAACACCCAAGATGGCGGACTAGTTAAATTTCAACCGATCGAGCTGAAATTTTGTACGCACGTTTAATTTGGATGACAATGCATGATTATATGTGTGACGTCATTCTAAATCCAACATGGCGGAACACCCAAGATGGCGGACTAGTTAAATTTCAACCGATCGAGCTGAAATTTTGTACACACGTTTAATTTGGATGACAATGCATGATTATATGTGTGACGTCATTCTAAATCCAACATGGCGGAACACTCAAGATGGCGGACTAGTTAAATTTCAACCGATCGAGCTGAAATTTTGTACGCACGTTTAATTTGGATGACAATGCATGATTATATGTGTGACGTCATTCTAAATCCAACATGGCGGAACACTCAAGATGGCGGACTAGTTAAATTTCAACCGATCGAGCTGAAATTTTGTACACACGTTTAATTTGGATGACAATGCATGATTATATGTGTGACGTCATTCTAAATCCAACATGGCGGATCACCCAAGATGGCGGACTAGTTAAATTTCAACCGATCGAGCTGAAATTTTGTACACACGTTTAATTTGGATGACAATGCATGATTATATGTGTGACGTCATTCTAAATCCAACATGGCGGAACACCCAAGATTTCAACCGATCGAGCTGAAATTTTGTACACACGTTTAATTTGGATGACAATGCATGATTATATGTGTGACGTCATTCTAAATCCAACATGGCGGAACACTCAAGATGGCGGACTAGTTAAATTTCAACCGATCGAGCTGAAATTTTGTACACACGTTTAATTTGGATGACAATGCATGATTATATGTGTGACGTCATTCTAAATCCAACATGGCGGAACACTCAAGATGGCGGACTAGTTAAATTTCAACCGATCGAGCTGAAATTTTGTACACACGTTTAATTTGGATGACAATGCATGATTATATGTGTGACGTCATTCTAAATCCAACATGGCGGAACACCCAAGATGGCGGACTAGTTAAATTTCAACCGATCGAGCTGAAATTTTGTACGCACGTTTAATTTGGATGACAATGCATGATTATATGTGTGACGTCATTCTAAATCCAACATGGCGGAACACCCAAGATGGCGGACTAGTTAAATTTCAACCGATCGAGCTGAAATTTTGTACACACGTTTAATTTGGATGACAATGCATGATTATATGTGTGACGTCATTCTAAATCCAACATGGCGGATCACCCAAGATGGCGGACTAGTTAAATTTCAACCGATCGAGCTGAAATTTTGTACACACGTTTAATTTGGATGACAATGCATGATTATATGTGTGACGTCATTCTAAATCCAACATGGCGGAACACCCAAGATTTCAACCGATCGAGCTGAAATTTTGTACACACGTTTAATTTGGATGACAATGCATGATTATATGTGTGACGTCATTCTAAATCCAACATGGCGGAACACTCAAGATGGCGGACTAGTTAAATTTCAACCGATCGAGCTGAAATTTTGTACACACGTTTAATTTGGATGACAATGCATGATTATATGTGTGACGTCATTCTAAATCCAACATGGCGGAACACTCAAGATGGCGGACTAGTTAAATTTCAACCGATCGAGCTGAAATTTTGTACACACGTTTAATTTGGATGACAATGCATGATTATATGTGTGACGTCATTCTAAATCCAACATGGCGGAACACCCAAGATGGCGGACTAGTTAAATTTCAACCGATCGAGCTGAAATTTTGTACGCACGTTTAATTTGGATGACAATGCATGATTATATGTGTGACGTCATTCTAAATCCAACATGGCGGAACACCCAAGATGGCGGACTAGTTAAATTTCAACCGATCGAGCTGAAATTTTGTACACACGTTTAATTTGGATGACAATGCATGATTATATGTGTGACGTCATTCTAAATCCAACATGGCGGAACACTCAAGATGGCGGACTAGTTAAATTTCAACCGATCGAGCTGAAATTTTGTACGCACGTTTAATTTGGATGACAATGCATGATTATATGTGTGACGTCATTCTAAATCCAACATGGCGGAACACTCAAGATGGCGGACTAGTTAAATTTCAACCGATCGAGCTGAAATTTTGTACACACGTTTAATTTGGATGACAATGCATGATTATATGTGTGACGTCATTCTAAATCCAACATGGCGGATCACCCAAGATGGCGGACTAGTTAAATTTCAACCGATCGAGCTGAAATTTTGTACACACGTTTAATTTGGATGACAATGCATGATTATATGTGTGACGTCATTCTAAATCCAACATGGCGGAACACCCAAGATTTCAACCGATCGAGCTGAAATTTTGTACACACGTTTAATTTGGATGACAATGCATGATTATATGTGTGACGTCATTCTAAATCCAACATGGCGGAACACTCAAGATGGCGGACTAGTTAAATTTCAACCGATCGAGCTGAAATTTTGTACACACGTTTAATTTGGATGACAATGCATGATTATATGTGTGACGTCATTCTAAATCCAACATGGCGGAACACCCAAGATGGTCATTAGAAGGTCTCCTCATTGAAGAGCTAGACTGTTCTAAACTAACCGGCAAACGACCTTGCAACAATGATGCGTTAACTGAGATGAATAGACTCAGACACCTGGCCAAACTAAAAATTACAAAATAAATTAAAAGTAAAAAAATATTTTTAAAAAAAGCTTTTATTTAAATGCGCTAAAAAGAATAAAATAATCTTTTCTTTTAAAACTTTTACTATCAACTTATAACGTCATTCCACAATTTATATGATATAAAAGCTTGTCGCGAGATTTAAGTTTTCAAACTAAGTAAATACCACTACTTAAATCTCGCGACAAGCTTTTATATCATATAAATTGTGGAATGACGTTATAAGTTGATAGTAAAAGTTTTAAAAGAAAAGATTATTTTATTCTTTTTAGCGCATTTAAATAAAAGCTTTTTTTAAAAATATTTTTTTACTTTTAATTTATTTCGATATTTTCAAGGGACCGCCTTATATGTATTGAATTCAAAATTGAAGGACTTGTTACGAGACAATATGAATTTATGATCTAGGCTATAAAAACGTTATGTTTGTGTTTATTGTCTGAAGCATATTAGATTAAAGGAGCTATGTCTGAAGTTACATTTTACTTATGACTTTTCTCCAACAGGTACCTAATTGAAAATGTGGTATCGTATACCTACTTAGTAAAACAATCTCAAACATCTATAACAACAAAATAAAGCATAAATCAACTAACTTTATTATCGTATTGGGAGATGTTACGAATAAAAATAATTATTATTTGATTGGTTAATAATTATTGAGACAGGTATTAATTTGTCACAAAATGTTGCCTGTAAATAAATTGGCAATTAAAATCAATAGTAGTTTTCCTAAAATAATTGGCTACAAGCTATAAAATACTCGTTTTTATAAATATTCATTGGTTATAAACTAGCACTTTTTAACTATTGTTTTGAAATTTAATCCTTTTTTATATTATACTCACCGATATAAAAGAAGAACAACTTTTAACACATTTAGTGTTTTTGAAACAAGTTTAAATTTTATATAATATTTATAATGAAGAATAATTAAAATAGTTGGGGTGTTTTGGAAAAATTGTCCCCAAAAATTCTTACCACTTTCTCAACTACAGCGTTTATTTCAGTCAACGACTCAAGTTAAGTTAAGCAAATACTATTAACAAAATCTACCATATAGACAAAGCTACACATAGACTGCCAGAACCATTGTTGAAATTTCCGCACGCTACAGCAAATATTTTGAATTAAATTTTATATTAAAACTAATAACTACATTAAAATACCTTACCTCAACTTAGTATCGAGTCTTAAGAATGGCAAAAAATTAAAGTTTGAAAGTTGGCGTAGGGGGATTTTTTGCGGAAGGTTGCAACAATGCTTATTCTGAGTATGGCTCCTTTAATCTATGATTCTACGGAATAGAACTACCTAGATTTTGCTTTTAACTCATATTAAGTCAAGCCTAAAATCGAATAGTAACCATAAGTAAGTTCCAATATTTCTTAAACCAAATCGTATGAATAAACACATTTCACAAGTAAAATAAATAATGAAAATAAATTGCCAAATTAATAAATGATACCGTTACTACAATCTGTATTCTGACTAAGACAAATTTTGCTACAAAGTGCTTTTATAATAATTATTGTCCTTCAAATAAAGGAAGTTTACTCTTGTGCCCAACGACATTTTATAGGTATAGATATATTACCAAAGGCAACTATTTTTGTTTCATGATATTAAATAGTTATTTATGTACCAAGGCACTGAAGTTCAACTTTTTATGACTCATGTGGAATTTACTTGTCGAGGCCTCTGGCAGAGGCAAATAAACCACATGAGTCATAAAAAAAACTTCATAGTGCCGAGGTACATATTATATTTTTTTTGAAATCGGGAAAAAAAATGTTTTATTAGGCAAGACAATAATAATAAGGGATCACCTGTCCATGAACCAACTGCGCGCGGCGTTGCTTGACTTTGCCGATCGCTCTACCTAGGTCAAGTAAGACAAGACACGGCACCACAGAAAAACCAAACGCTGCTTCTTGTGCAGCCTCCACAACAAAGCTATTGCTATTCAAACCTACTAAAATATGTATACTGAAGGATTGCGCTTCTATAGGAAACAATTTCGCAATGTGTACGAAAAATTAAATGGGCCTTTATCGGCCGGGTTTTGAATATTTGGTCACTTTTGACTCCGCGTCTGATGGTTGATGTTTACATCTCGCCAAGGCCTACCTTATTGAAAAAATCGTACAATAATGTAGCCCATTATTGTACGATTTCTGTGCTTTTAATGACGATTTTGGGACACTTTACTGCCGATTTCAAGAAAAAGATGTTATACCCGACTGAATTTAAGATGCCAACGCCCCGACGGGAATATGCGAATTAATATATAGGCCATCGTCACCATGTGAACGGTGCTAGCCTTAGGTCTACACTGCGTTGTTCTTTGTTGTTGTTCATTGTTGGCATGGCCCATAGACTAGTTTAGCATTGAGCCTATAGGGGGCGTATTTCTTATATTCAATGGCGTATTGTTGGCACATTCATGACCTGACCAAATAAACTAAATAACTTTTAAAAATTCAACGAGTCTTTATTTCTTAGAACAATGATCAGATTAACGTCTGACAGGAAAAACATGACATTATTATAATTATTTTAAACGCCATGGCAACGACCCCTCACGACTCCTGTCATCGGTCGCCACATATTATATCGTTGCTTATGCCCCTTTAATGTTTTGCGATATTGAGACACCCTGTATGTTTGACATAAATTTTTTATCAGTAAAATCTGAAAAATCTCATAAACATTTTGGGATTTTGTTATGCTATTCTTTTCGTTACAAATATTTTTTGTTATTGCATGGATCGTCCATGTTTATCACGAGAGTCACAAATCCAAGTTCAATAAATTTAGTTTAAAATTTGAAAACGGGTTATTTCAAAACGGAAAAAGATAATGACGCAAAGTTTTAACCATTTTGATTTCCTTGACGAGCAGATTTTAAAAATGCGAAAATACATTTTAAAAACATAAGTTCCATTTGCCACGCATTTGCGAAACACCCTGTATAAAATTTCTTTCTAATCCCAAAATACTTCAAATTTACTACAACTTATATATATATACTTATACTATACAGGGTGAGTCTGAAATAACTGGCATCCTTTTTTTTGGGTAAGAGAGATGGTCATTCTGAACAACTTTTATTAATAATTTTTTTTCCTATCGCCGAAATTTTTCTCTTTACCTACCTAAAATACATACTAGTTGATGATTTAACATTTTCTACTCGGTTGTTGGCAGGGCGCCAGTGCCGTGTTTTCATAGAGGGGGGATTTTGAGGGGATGAATTATAGAAAAATCACGGCGCTAAAAAAAATTATTAAGAAAAGTGGTTCAGAATGACCATCTCTATTACCCAAAAAAAGGATGCCAGTTATTTCAGACTCAACCTGTATAGTATTATAAGTTTTACAGAAACTATAATTATTACAGATGACTTAGCGATTTGTACATTCCTGCAAACTCAAAACGCAGTTTTCAAAATGTGAAGATCTCATTTAGTACACCATATCCGAAAATATGAAAAAGATTCAAGAGAACATGTATTATGAAAAGATGGTTAGAATTAAAAGGTAAGCCAAAATAAAAACGAATATAATACTAATTTTTTGGTGCGCAAACTTTCTGCCGGTCACTGTATGTTTAGTATTTCGGTAAAATGAAAAGAACCTATGTTTCGTTTTTGAATCGTCCACTAGGTACTTTTATTCCGGTCAAATGTGTTTATTTTCTGAAAGCTAAAATGTAAACACCTCCGCAACATTATGTCAGACTCTTTCCACCGTCGTACGTCGTACGCCTGCCACTTTAACAAAAGAAAATATCGCATGTTTCGCGCCGCTGTTCCTTGCGAGCGCGTGACAAAAAACCGCTGCCTCGCAAACTCGATGCTCCCTTCGAAAGTAATAAAACTTCTCCGAAACGTCAGGCTAATTTCCTACGGTATGCCGTCGAAAATTACGAAACGGTCCGCTCGATCGGGAATACTCTTCCACTGCAACGGACAAATTATATTCGAAAATATTCTTTTCGAGCCCGGATGCAGAACTGCCGCCTCTCCCGCGTTTCATATCGTTTGTTTAATTCCGCGAACGAAAATGCGGCAAATAAATGTTGCGCAGCGACATGGACTGTTATTAAAAATGTTTCTTTGTGCGACCCCCTGATCGCGAGAAGTTTTATTGCTGCACGTCTCGGAGAGTAGTGCCCCAAAGCAATTTCATATTTTGACGTAATTTATTTCCGGTTCTTTTTGTAAATTGTAGAAGGAGATTGCAGAGGCGGGAGCGGCTGTATAGTCTAGTAATAATTTTCTATATGAAATTTTTTGTTAATAGATAATGGAGGTATCTTCTACGGACAGTAGGGCGAAATTCCGTAATTATTCAAACTATCACCACACTAATTTGCACCTTTTGCAACATCGAAACTTCGGGACAACCCGCGGAAAAAACGAAATTTTGAAAGATTTTTGCCGTGTATACCTACGCTATTTTCGGTCATGCCCGACATTCGACACGCGCCAACGTACTCTCTCTATTTTACTTTATTACTCTCTTCTCTACTTAATGTTTATGGTTCCGCTGCCAAGCAAATATCGATGTGATCGAAGTACACTGTGTTATCGCAGATACTGATATAACTAGAAATATTTCTAATTAGAATCTATGGCACTATCTTATCACATAAAACTTCATGGTAGTTGGACACACTGACATATAACATAACCTTGTACCAGCCCCGTGCCAGCCCCCTTGTGGTCTCCTTGGAGTCTACAGAAAACAAACATCCCCTCAAGGCTTCACTTTTCCTATGTGATAGACTGTAAAATGCTGGGTCCCCTTATTTTAAAGAATCCCTGATCTGGACACAATCAATAAAAGGAAAATTTCTTTCCTAACCTAAAATTTCTTTCCTAACCTAACCTAACCTTACAAAGCTTGTTTTATCAGTATGCTGTCAAATTATAGGTAGTAGATATCATATGGATACTAAATAGGAAAAAAGTTGCCCGGCTATGTTTTGGTAGATTTAATACAAGAAAATTATAAATCAATGTCTGGGCCACTTTAATTTTCGGCGCCATCTGATGCTAGTATCCAATATGGCTCTAATATCACATATTGGCTAACTCGGGATTCCACAAACAAGGATTTTAGATATGTTTCTGTTTCAATTGTGAAAAACGAAACTTCTCGTGGAACCAACAACGAGAATCCGAGCAGACTACAAAATTTATTTAGTGTGTTCTCGGCGAATTTGCACAGCGCGTCTACCTCTTTAGATTCTTCTTAATAAGACGGCGTGCTAATATTTATTCCATTTTCTCTTTCCCTACCCTGTGTTTACGCTGCGCAGACAGATCTAGTCTAATTTAAATTTGCTCCGGTAAAAGCCAGAATGAAATATAATCGTTTAAGAGAATGCAATTCCGGACGACAAACGTCAGCGTATCTAGTTGCTGCCAGTGCCTTCGGCGCGCCGAGCCGGAGTGAGTGTCGGGTTACAGAAAGGTTTAAACATGGGGAAATGAGAGGGGGAAGTAAATACAATACAATTTCGTTTGTAACTCACTGGTAAATGTACTAGATTTCTTGTACAATTGTACTAGACCTGGCGCCTGGATGTGCAGAGATTTTCCTTTATACAGGGTGTATCTTTGATAGGTACAGAAATTTTAACCACGTAATCGGGGACGTTCATAAAACGGAAAATGAAAAAAAAAATTTTTTTAATCGATGTTTAGAAAATGGGGCAAATCAATCTTTATCCGTGCTCAATGCACGCCGCTGGATCGTCACTAGAAGCGCTTAGAGGGGAGGTCTAACCTCTCCCTAGGAGATGGAGGGGAATAACGTTAGATTAGGAAGGGGAATACCGCGACGTTGCCGCATGTCAGAGTGGAATAAATCTGCTTGCAGAATTAGGTACCTAGGTACCTTTGAAAATTACTGCTGGTAGGTATCCACGTTTTTTTATGATGTCGGTTGCTGTGACGAACTGTTTATTGCTTTCTTCACAGGCGCACACAATAATTTAACAAACACGTCAGTTTTTATCACTTTACTGTTATTTTAAGTCCCTAGGCAGCAGAAATGTATCCGAGCGCCGCTCGGAAAAGTCATTGCTAGAAAACTCATTGCTGATTTCACACTCATAATTTTTTGACAAGTCTTTTGTGGAGTAGGTATCTACCTACCTACCTATTTTACAACTGATTTTCAGGCCGCAATTTTTTTATACTAATAATTAGCCATCTCTTGGGACACCTTGGGATAATAAATTTCTGATCGGCAATCAACTGAATAAAGTATTTGTTTTAAAATACAAATTATCTGTAAAAATTGCAAATTTCCACAACCACCCATAGGGTAGAGCGTAGAGCAGCGGCGCGTTACTTTTTTTTAGCGAGTGTTCGCCTGTAGCCCTATCATCTCGAAAAAAGTGGGGGAAGACTGTAATTTGACGTGAATTTAACGCGCGGCTTCGATTTGTTCATAGTTTTTAATATTTTTCAACCCTTGCCCGATAGTGCGCCACCTTTAAACCCCCTCAGGGTTGTGGTCCTATGTATTATCTACTTTTAAAAAATTATTCGTTTCCGAAAAAAGTGGGGGAAGACTGTCATTTGATGTGAATTTAACGCGCGGCCCCGATTTGTTCATCGTTTTTAATATTTTTCTACCCTTGCCTGATGGTGCGCCACTTTTAAACCCCCTCAGGGTTGTTGTCCTGTCTATTGTCTACTTTTAATAGTATATTACACACCGAGGTGTCTCGAGATAAAGTAAACTTTCCACCCGGGCGGGAGGGCGGTAAGTAAAAGTCAAAAAATTGACACTTTCAAACTTCTAAAAAGTCAGAAATGTCGATATTACATACATGGTTGTAAATAAAAAATTATTCGGTTCCGAAAATAGTTGGGGAAGACTGTCAAATTGGCGTGCTTATCATTTCCGCATTTTTTAACCCTTTGCCGTTTCGGAACTCTCTCAAGTTAATTCCTTACCATTCCTCTTACTTTTCGTAAAAACTTGGTGGCGAAATGTCGCGTAATGTCCCCAAAAACCGAAAAACAGCGACTCCTCCTGGTGAATTTAAGCTTCTGCGTGCCCTTGACTACTGCCCGACATCCCTTCGCCGAGATTCGCCAGGCGCGGGCATATGACGTTGGCGTCGGGCGCTGGCGTCCGACGCCAACTTCACACAAAAACGACGCCGCGCCGAATCGCGCAATAATTACAATTACGAATGAATTCACTGGCACTGATTCACTCGATTTTGCTCCATTTCCACGCCGCCCGGCCCGGCCGACCTACTAAATTACAGCTGAGCGAGGAGCGCAAGCGCGGGGCGCCACTTGACATCGACACTACAGGTGATCCCCACTACTCATAACTAGTGCGCGATATTAGCCAATCGCGGCTCGCGGCCCCTACTTCTCTCGGGGCGGCGCTACTATGTTGCCAAGTGTGCTGAAAATTTACCTGATTTAGTAATTTAATTCCGTATAAATTTAATTGTGTAGTGGATTTTTATATGGATTTACCCGTTTTTGTGCGTAATAATTATACGAGATAGTAGATTAACTTATAACGAATGAAACCCCGTATAAATCCGCGAAAATCAAAAATCGGATTTAAGGGACTTTAAGTCAGTTTGGGGACATGTCGGCATAAACGGCAACACCGAATAGTGGTATTGAATGGTATGGGGGAAAGCTTGTGCGCACATACGCCGTCTCCGTCACCGTACCGCCGCGCCGTAGCCGACGCGCTAGTCGAAGATCGTCCGTCCGATTTTGGGATTTAACAGCTGATTGATATCGATCCGCGTCCGCCTGTAATTTTTGGGAGCGCCAGCTTCAACAAGCAATTTATTATTATACAGAATGCCTTACGTGTGGCTATTCTGTGGTATAACAATTCTGTTTCCAAAACGTGGACGCGTATGCAAACGTCGCGTCTCGCTAACCGATATTGTTCCGTTACTTTGCTTTGTTTTACGAACTGTCGTCGGAACTGAACCTGCTTCTGTACATTTTTCCAGATCCGTTCGCCATTTTTTTGGACCAGCAGTGATGTCCAAACCTGTTGCAATTGCCGCTACGAATTTGCAGTGAAATAACAAGTGATTTTTTCATATTTCCGTTAAGAAATGCAGTGTTAAACGTTCGCGGCCTTCGTATGAAAACAGTGCTAGATAGGTTCCTACTAGGTACCCCAATTACGCGCGAGGATAAAAGAAGCAGCTTCAAGGGTTCGCGAAAATTCGGGTTTTATTAGACGCATACGGTATGGATCTAATTGTACAATCCACCTAGTCGAGTCCCCGTTGGAATAAATCAGCTGAGGGAAACCGAAACGTCCCTAATATTTGGCATCGCGCCGCTTTAAGTGTGCAGTGAAAAAAAAAACAAGTGTTTTGTTCGTATTTCCGTAAAAAGAGACTATGAAGTGTTATACCTTCGCGACCATCGTATAAAAACAGTGCCACTAGTTAGGTAGGTACTTAGTGCTTTATGTGATTTTGTGAAGATTTTTGGATAGTATCTAAACACAAGAAAATAGTAAAAATAATCGATGCATCTCAAAGGTAGGCTTTTTCATGCTATTCGTCGAGCTATTCGCTAAAAGAACCTTTAAGGAGTTGTCCAAAAATTATTTATATATTTATTTAATCTCCACATACACCAAATGATACATGGTTGCGTCAATATTCTTCAAATACTGCGAAAAAGCCTCGGAAAAAGCGATTCGACTGGCAACCAGTTACCTAGTGCTTCTTGTGATTTTCGAGAGGATTTTTGGATAACATAAGAAAGGAGTACGACACCCGCAAGGAAAATCATCCAGGCATCCGAAAGGTAGTTTTTTTGCATGCTATTCGCTAAAAGAACCATTAAAGATTTGTTCAAAAACTAGTTGAAAGACTATTCCTGAAATACTGTGAAAGAGCTATACGTCTGACAACGCTGCACGGCGGAATTGGGGGGGATCCGCCGGAACCGGCCTCAGTTCCAGCTGGTCCCGGCAAGGTCAAGGACCCATGGCCGTAGCGTCGGAAAAAGGGGTTTTAATAGCGTTTTAAAAAAAATTATTTCTGACGTTAATATGCACTTTAGAAAAATTTTAATTGCATAGGCGTAACAAGTGCATTTTTCCCGACCTGCCCTTAAAATTTCTGTACTTATCAAAGTTACACCCTGTATACTGCGCTTAATTTTATCACCTGACACTGCGTATAGCCAAAGATCATATGCTCCAATCTATATTGTAATATAACATGGAAGTTAATCACGCGGAAAAGGATAAGTAGATAATAAAATTATTTTTATAGTGTTTGAAATCATTACATATTAGTTTTTTAGATATAGATGTTTTTGCAAATAATGGCAACGTCGCATGTACAGTTTCAGTTTTTTATATACGCATTCTTTCCGTTGTTCAAGACCGCAATATAAAAGTGTGAAAAACCTAAGAAGAAATTTTTGTTAACTAGTAATTTCTAACCTAAATATAAGCTTCATAAAAGCTTGACTTTTAAGAAACTTTACCTAGTACCTAAAATCAGGCTTTAAAAACAAGAAAAAAAAATTCATCAATATTTGGCCAATATTTACTTCTATTTAACTGCCCTTACATTATAGTCAAAATATAATTCATGTAATTCTGGAGGCCATAGTAAATTTTGTCAAAATATTAGTCAAACATAGGTTGGATAGTTAAGTAAATTTAATCTCTATATTCGACCTGGTATATACCTATAGATTTTTGGCCGTTTTTAGGTTTATATACAGGGTGACCCATTTGAAATGGAAGCACCCCCGTATAATTTTTATTTTTCATCCGATATTAACCGGGTTTTCTTCTAAAGATAGGTCACAAAAACTCTTTTACTTTGGTGCAAAATGTCAGGTCTTAATCTCAATTTTCAAGGCCTACTACGAATTTTCTTTCCAGTAATAAATGACGAAAACCATTTAGCGATTTTTTTATTTAAAACCTGATACCTCAGTGTTAATCAGGACACCCTAAAACCCCCACATACCCAATTTGTTGGTTGGCATTTTGTAAAGAAATAAATTACTTTTGTGTTTAATAATATTTTTTCAATGATTCCAGAGCACTCCTGACCAGTGTATAAAGTTTAATAAAAATTCAGCATTTTGAGATGGCCCAGAGAAAAATAACCTGTACATTTTTGTACTGAATCCTTTACACACCAACAGTTTTAGTAGTCCTGTCGATCATTCATTCCATGGCGCACACTTCACTCTCCAGATGTCTTTAAAATTCTTCTTTAATTGTACACTATATTGTGACAGGTAAATATTTCATGTCTCTAGAATTCCCTAAGCGGTTGCCACATTGACATTATTGATAGGTGACGGAGGACAGGCCGTAATCAACAGAATTTACGTTTTAAGCACACGAATCCTAAATTTGAATCGATAGAAATTAACATTAAACTCTGTTCTCAGAAAAAGGTTACAGTTATAATTTCTGTGTCTGTGTTTGAAGTTAGGTTAGAGCCACAGAATATCAAGGTTAAGGTTAGGAATCTGTCACAAGTTTTGACATTTCTGCCATACATGCTAAATACGCCCCTGGAGGCACCCAAGACAATGCTGCCAACCTTGTATTATCAAATTAGGAAACGTCATTTCTAGTGTACAATTAAAGAGCGTTTTTAGATTACCTACCTATTATAGTTATAGGTTATGCAACCAAGGCGAGACCATATTTATTGTATCTGCCGTTTATAGAATATATTAATAGAAAGAGAAAACTGCCGTTCTTCATTATGATCAAGCATACCATGCGTACATTAAATTACCTATTTATTAGGTACCTAATTTTTACTACTTCAGTGGTACCTAAATTTGACGAAAGTCCATTTTACCTATTTTTAGCTTAAAAATCCCTTCCAGTTAATTCCCCAATTTCCATTTTTTTTTACCTCATGGAGCTAAACTGGTTTGGTCAAAATAAATTTCTAACTTGTTGGGTATCTAGTAAAAATTAGGTAATTTCAATTTTGAATGTTTGTTGGGTATTCCTATTTATTGACCATTACTTAGGGGTATGCTATTATCGATATCTGTCGATGTCGCTAAAGTCAAGAAGGCTCCGCTTGTCTCCGCGGCGAGTAAATTATCGACAAATTAAAACAACTTGACGTCGATATGTTCGGTGGGTGGTCTCCGGCCTTCTCGGAGTGCCGTAGGTGTTTTTTCGAGTCCGAACCGGAGATTATAATCGAACGCCATGTTGGCATTGTTGTCCGCAGACGCTGACGCGGAACTTTCTTGAATGAAGCGGGCGTACAGGGTGTACCTTAAGTGTGTGACGATATTCGCATTTCTGGATATTCGTTGGATCAAAATTATGGCGACATTTCCTACGAAGTTTTTGTGTCTATATGGGTTTTAGTTGTGGAGACACCGACGTGGAGGATTTTTAACGATTTGAATAAGGTTGGGAAATTTATGTTCAGGGTTATTCGCATAACATCCTACCCTCTTAACTTTTTTGTTTTAATTTTTGGAAAAAATGTAAATATGACATTTTATAAAAAAAACTTGATGAAACACCCTGTATATTTCTCGATTTTCCAAATCTACGCATTTTTCTGGTTTCAACGATATATATGTTATACGTTTGCTCTACTAGTTTGCACAAAATCATCCTTTGAATTATTGAATCATTGAATTACATAGAATCACAGAACGAAAAACCTACGTAAATATAATTAAAAAAGACATTGTGGTAATGAATTTGTACATTAAATTTCAACCGATGCCCGGTTTGATCAATATGATGTTTTATTGGTCATTGCTTGAACCTAAGATGATTGTGATTATCATTTCAGGGTGATGGTTTAATGTTCGAAGGCATCATTACTATGTCAATACGGTCTTCCTCGTAATGTTTTTTTAC
This sequence comes from Pseudeuparius sepicola, assembly GCA_963920635.1. NCBI lineage: Eukaryota > Metazoa > Arthropoda > Insecta > Coleoptera > Anthribidae > Pseudeuparius > Pseudeuparius sepicola. The sequence continues at coordinate 9,234,082 of OY987300.1, read as the reverse complement.
ATTGGCTTATCACTTCAGGACATTGGCTCAATGTTACAAGTCATTGGTCTATCAGCTCAGGACATTGGCTTAATGTTCGAGGACATTAATATTACAATATCACAGACATTCTCATGGTGATATATTATCATTGGTCAATCACTTCAGGGCATTGGCTTAATGTTCGAGGACATTAATATTAGGATTCGTCATGATGATTTATTATACAGGGTGTGTCAGAACTCTTTTTTATTGATTATTCTGCTAAAAATGAACGGATTTTGTTTATTAGACAAATTAATCGATTCAGAAAAAATGGAACCAAATGGCTGTTCATACGTTGCTATAAAAGGTATCAAAAACAGATTGTACGAAAAAGTCAAATTCTGCTGACAGCTTTTGCTAATGAGTATATACCGAGCATATACTGAGTAGGTACGGTAGGTCAGTTTCCATTTCCGACTTCTGGTTTAGCCGGAAGTAGCGGCCACTTAGACAGCATCTTGATCTAAACTTGAATATTACCTTCTGGATGTACTGTAATGAACATGTAAAAACCAATATGTTGGTTATTTTAAAATATTTATAGTCATGTTGTGTATATTATATTGCTGGAATCGCTGGAATATACATATATACCAGGTAGCTCAAGGCCGCCACTTCAGGCTGAATGGGAAATCGAAAATGACAACTGATATTTTTATCATACTTCCTGTATATTCATGATAACTTATACAATGGTTCGTATTTTTTCTAAACCATATTATTTTTTATAAATCGTTAAATCCGTTTACATTTTTAGCAATATAATCAATAAAAAACGAGTAATGACACACCCTGTATACATACTTCTATCACTTCGGACCTTTGGTTCAATATTCGATGTAATTCTGATCTAAGTGCCCAATTTTTACTTTTTGATTTTGGACGTTGGATTTTTTCAGTTGTTTTTACCGTTGAGTGCCAACGTTTTTTGAAAAGAAAATAAAAAAGGATATTTTAAAAACTCTCACCTGTAATTTTATTTAGAAACCAATTTCTTATATAAAATTTACAATGGATAGGTAAAATCTAGGTCAAAAGAACTAAGAACACAACAGCGAAATTCTTATAGAACCATTTATTAAACATTTTTTAAATATTCCCATAAACATGTGTTTATTACATGAATTTGTAGACTGTATTCTATATAAAAAATTTGTCTAAAAAGGTTTGAAACATAACGCTATTGGAAAATTGCTGGGAGTTAAAGTAATTATTTATGAAATGGAATGTTATTTTATATTTTTAGATAAACAACATTTTTATGAGGTTTCATTTTGTCATTACTCGTGACTATAGGTACTTACATCATCACACTGTACCTTAATGGACGTACTACTTTCCTGTTGCAATCTCTGTAGTAGAGTTCTGATGATAGTCTTACCTTGCCATTCATCATTCATATACTCGAATGTGCCTATAGGTATAACTTTTATTGTGGTACTTCCTTTTCCGAGCTTATTAGAAGTTCGACCCCATTCTCCGGTCCTATGCCCATAGTAAAGTCCATATTTCTGAAAATACAACAAATTAAATTAAAAATAGCCTGTTTATGTAACGAGTTAGGAAAAAGTCTCTTACTTTTCCTAATTAGGACGATTTGACACCATTGAGTCTTCCAAATCTCCAACATTATGTAGGTATATATCAAAATTTGAAGTATAAACTTTCAGCCTAAATCTTGACGGTTGTTTGTAAAATGGTAATTTTTCTATGACAGCTGAGTTGAGTCTATTGCACTAATTTCGTTTATTAGACGATACCTGCTGTCCAGCAATGGTCAAATTTTTCTTATGACAAGTTATCAGATTTCAATGATCCTATAGTGTTTCGTCTGTATCTTCTGAGTGGTACATACTAAAACAATTATGATTAGTTATTAGATATCTAATAAATTAATGAAAACAGCATAGGTCTGTAGGTATAATAATTTGAATGTGTGTGAAAGTTTTCATAGTTTTCAGAGTTTAATTTCGCTGGTTGTGCACACACACACAATCAAAAATCCATTAAATTTCTTTGGATCAACAGAATTGTTCGAGGGCGTTTGATCGTGACTTATCATAACTTAAAGGTTAACCTTTTTCAAAGATGCGTTTAAACCGAACATAAACGCGGCGAGCGGTGGGGACCACTGTAAATCACTGTATTTTCTGTTACTTTAACCAAAGTCTAGAGTATTCTCTAGACTTTGAATATTTGCATATTTAATACCAGATGACTTACCTTAGCAAAACTCTAACAGAATCGTCACACTAACAGATCATATTAGTATTATACGCACAGACACAGGATAACTTGACAAGTTAACACACCGGCAGAAAGTTTCATACTAGAGTACAGCGTGATGGCGTTGGGACGTGGCAGGTCCACAATAAATAAAAAAGACCAGTATTGATAACTTAGGACGTTGTCGCAAGGCACAAGGACATTGACAGCACGCGCATTAATATATTAACTAATGATATTGTTCCTTATATTTATGCTTGGGTACATTGGCTGATGTTTTTGAACATTACTATGATAATACAGTTGTATTAAACTATAAAACTGTACATTGACAGAATCACCACTAAACATTAGACAATTACGTTATACATCATAGCAACAACATACAGTGATGAACGGTACATAAGATTAAACACCTTGAAATCATTAAGTCAATGTATTTGTGCCTTGTTTCAATGCCCAATTTGCATTCACACAACGTATTATTCACTGTAGACATCACTTTTTACATTGAGTTAACGACTTTAGTGCATTATAGTAATGTTCGTTGGGTCATTATGATAATGAACATGTTAATTACCTAATCACCAACATTCATTGCTAGAATCATTTTTGTTCATTGTGTCGATGAAAAAGGCATTGTGACAATGACTCTGAAGTTAATCACTAGTGGTGATTAATATCATGCCAAGAATTTCTTTCTGTGTAATATATTGAAAATTCAACAAAGCCAATACTGCTGTGGAAATTTTCCATAAGTTATATTTTATTTTTCTGTCATTCTAGTCTTAATAAAAGGCATATTTTTATGAATGGAACGTGATACTTTATTATGAATTAAGTTATAGAAGGTGTTCTATACCTAATGCTTCCATTTCAGTGCCGGTTTAAGGTAGTTCGCCGCCCGGTGCTTCCACAGACATAACGCCCCATCCGGATATTTTAATGCATGGGAATGGGATGGCCCATCGCATCCCCATGCATTAAAATATTTCCTATTTTTTTGAACCGTCTCGAAATAAGAAAGAAACTTTGTATACATATTTATATAAAATAAAAAACGAAAAATTATAAACAAAACAAAAAAATCTTTTTTTCTATGATTAAATAAGAAATATTAGATTATATTAGATATTAAAAACTAATTAAAATCACTAAATAAAAAACAAAACAGTATTCTTTGGTTTAAATAAACAACAGGTACGAAGAAAAACTAAATAAAAATACTCTCTAAAAAATAAAACATTATTCTTTGGTTTAAAATAATAAGAAACACCAATCACAATTATTAATAACTAAAAAAAATAAAAAAAATAGGAACGTAAGTTGCTTTCTAGCTTTCATTGAAGCAAACTGTTCTATGACACTATTTACATCTATTTCATTTAGCAGGTCTTGGTTAATGGATAAAATTGCCAAGGAATTTAATCTTTCTTGAGCAATTGAATTTCTTCAGGAGTTCTAGTACTAGCACACAAGTCACACACAACAAAACAAGTAGATTTTAGTAAATCTGTTGTTTTTGTGGCGCGCATACATGCAATGCAACCTTGCAACCTGCAACTCAAATCTCAATTTATTGTAGCGGCGGGCGTGCATCGTAGGGTGCAGTGTCGCACCAGATTTTTTATTATTTTTTAAGAAATAAATGTTTATTTTTAAATTTTTCTCAGAGAGCGGTAGCGCGCGTACCGCCCTCAAAAAGTTTACCGCCCGGTGCTATTGCACCCAAAAAACCCCTGTTAAACCGGCACTGTTCCATTTTGTGCATCAACACAGAGAGCCACACTTCTCTTGTAGTTAGCCACGATACCTGCCTGCCTGCCTCGTTAATCTCTCTGATCTTCTGAGTTTTTCCTTTAACTTGGTCGCTATTATTTGACCTCTCCGCATATACCCAGTCCTTCGAGTGGGGTCTAGTCTGGGCTTCTGGTAGGCCATAAAATAGTTCATTTCAACCAATCCACTCTACAAAAGTGTCATCTAAATTACTCTTGACAGCATTTGATTTATGTGCTGGAGCACCGTCTTGTTGCCAAACAATATTCGGCTCATTAACTTGATTCAACTGATCAGAAACTTCTCCTCTTAGGAGCTGTAAATATTTTAGTCCAGTTAAACCACCTTCAAAAAATATTGGATCACTTATGCGATTCCGAAAAATACCACACCAAACATTTATTGAAGTTCGACCTTGTCGTTGAATTGAAATAAACTGTCGTGAATTTTCTGAGGACCAATAAAACGCCACATATTGTAAATGTGGCTTCATCAGCCCACAATATAGAATTTGTAATAGTAATACCTGTAGGAGTAGTAATAGAATAATAATGTCTATAGTTGTAGTAATAGAATAATAATGTCTATAGTTGTAGTTATAGTAGTTAATAGTAGTATAGTGTAATCTTTATAGTGATAAGTTGTAAGTGATAAAAATAGGCACCTATAAACTGATCATTTTTTGCTTGCCTCTCCAACACTAAACGGCAATATTCTCGCCTTCTATATAAGTTTCTAAATGTGTTCGTTTACGACTTATAACAAAAAAAAGAGGGAAATCTTAATTGATAAATTATAAACGGTAAACTACAGGAATCAGCGACCTTTACGAATGAATTCTGTCAATCTTGTACAGGGTGTTCCCGTATATTTTGACCCACCCCTAGAGCCTCTATTTCTCGAGTTAGAAAAAAATTACTTAAATGAAAGTTGTAGGGTACCAAGGTGTGTTGTCCCAAAAATAATGGATTGACAGGAATGCCCTTGCCTAAGTTGAAATGTTTTTCCATGGCAACCTTTGATTAAATATAAAGATCGTATTTATTTGCAATTTGGAATATCATGCGAATGCTTAGAGCAAACATATAACATATTTATATTGTTGGAATCGGAAAAATGCGTGCAATTCAAAAATCTACAAATATGCAGGTGTTCAATTAAAAAACAGTAAGTTTATATTTTTTCATAAATTTGCGACGCTCATTTATTTCATCTAGTAACAGATCAGAAAAAACCCTACAACTTTCATTTACGTAATTTTTTTCTAATTCGAAAAATATAGGCTCTAGGGGTGGGTCAAAATATACGGGAACACCCTGTACAATTTAGATATTGTCTATTCAACATGCGTAGAAACTCCAGTAACTACATTATAATATATGTTTCTTTTTGTGGTTTAATTGGATCCGTAGTTTTTGGGGCATCCAGTATAATAAGCTTGGGTGCGGCTGATGCGTGAGCGAGTTATACTTTAGCATGATTCGGGGGTTTTTCGTATGTGTATGAAATTTGGTCATCGATTGATTACTTCGTGGAAATATTACATCACAAAATTGATCAAATTATAAGCACGTGTTTCTTAATTATTATTCCTGTAAAGAAATTTTATTTCGATATCTATAAAAAAAACACCGTTTTCAAATATCGATGTGTGAAACAATCAAAATAAAAGATCTGTTCTACACCTGTACATTGTGTAAATTTGAATCCGGTATCACATCAGGTAGTTTGGTTTTATAGTCGATATCGATTACATGGAAGTGGCTGTTACATGGCACATCTCCAGGTTCCTGGCTAGGCGCGAGAGTAGAGGTTGTGTATATTTTACATGTACATGCCGTCGATTTAGATATAAAAGTTTTACGGCCGAATCCTATTGCATCATTTATACACTGCCCGCGTCAACGAACGCCGTATAGATACTAAAAATTCTCCCGCTACCCTTTTTATTTCATAGGGGCGGATCCGGATTGTCAAAGCGATGGAGCCATGTTTTTGCGAAATTCGGCTCTGGAAAAAACCTAATTTTTTAATTTTTATTTTACTTTTTTGCAGTAGGGTCCTCCACAACGAAACCTAAACCATAAATTTATTTTTGACCAAAACTCGAATTAGAAATTACGAAAGCGCTGAATGGACATAGTCAGTATTATAAACTTATAGTACGAATATCTACTCCTATAGTTTTCAGTGTTGTGATGGTGAGAATTATTATTATATCGTTATCCCACACATATCCACATACTAGGTACCTATCTTTATTCTCACGTGACACCCCAAATAACATTTTTTGTTTTATATATATGCCTTACATCGACCAATTTATAACTGCGTCCTTAGTTCTTCTGGTTACTTAAGTTTCTTCTTAAGCGCTTTTGAACACCCTTATAAAACTTCTCTTTTATTCGTACTGCGCATGTCTTACAATATATTAATTGTCTCTCTTTAAACCATTGTGATAGTAAAGAATTTCATCTTTATCGTTTCAAACGAACTTAACAGTTTTTCAAAGTTGACATATCATGTTTTGTTTCTTTAAATCAACCATGTTTGCTATTTTGATCAAAGAAGAAAGAAGACGCGATCTCAGAAGAGCAGTAAATTCACGTGTAACTTTTTCTGCATCGGGTGAAATGGGATTCTACCTCCAGAAAATTCACGGGCTCCTCAAATATGATGAGTTAACAAATTTTTGATGGAATTTGTAATTGTCGATTTTTATTTATTTTCATTAAACAGCTGTAAATATGATACATAATGATTAATTCATAAGTTTATGTCGAGAAAAGTAACGAAATATATCATAAAATAAGCTTGTAGTTGTTTTTCCTTGATGAGTTTAAATATAACCTATAACACCAAAAAGCTTAAAATGGCAGCCATTAATCTTTGGTAATAGATTTCACCATAGGTTTTGTAATGTACCCCACAACTGTTATAAAAATGTGGTTGCTGAAAGTTACATAGTAATAACTTTAGGTAACTCCAATCACCAATTTTAGTGACACCTGGAAACCTAAGAGTTCGAGCGATACTTTAATAAAACTAAAAGTAAATTTAGCAACTATTTATAATATAATAATATAATATATATGGCATAATCTCTAATTTAGTGTTACTACCTGCATCAGAAACATTATTAATAATTGTGATTAGGTATTGTGCGTGTTTTACGAGCAAAATGCCATTTAAAATTGTACAGTACAACCACAAGAACCTGGCAAAAATACTTCTAGTTTATCAGATGTACCGAGCGCATGGGCAAATTGCAGAAAGAAATGGAAATTCAGACAAAGATACCAGTAATAAAGGCGAAATAGGGAAGAAAATATAAGTAAATATAAGTGAATAAAATGAATAAGCATTATTCAAAACCTGTTTTGTGTTTTTATTTACTTATTGTTTATGTTCTTATTATAAGAGACCAGGATTACAGAAGAATTTATGTAATGTATTATGTATAACAAGAGTAATAGGTAGAATGTATTCATAAATTCAAAATATCCCCCATGTTATGGGACATGCGTAGATCGAAATAATTTTTTTCGGTCGCATAAGGGGATTGATATTACTTAAGGTTTTTTAATTGATTTGGAGAAGACCATTATAGAACTGTAGCTCTTAATTTCCCCGAAGGAACAAAAAGGTGTTTAGAGTTACCTCTATAAAACCTAGCCCTACAGGTTTTATGAAGTAGTTTCCAAGGTCTTGATATAACTCGATTATAAAACTTCTGGTAACAGGAACTCCAGGTTTTATTTAAAAGGTTACAAACAATATTTCGTGACCTTATTATAACCCTATCAGTAATCGGTCATGTAGAAGACACTTATAAAACATTAGAAACCTTTAGTTGTTCTTATTACTATCAAAAAGCTGTTATAAATGATGGTTACTAAAGGTAATCGAAAATGTTACTTGGGACCCACCGACGTCACTCAAGCATCGCTCCCGTCCACCGATCTCCCTCGTTCCTCCCGATGTATTTCAATAACAAGGGCCAGGGGTCGAGACGTGTCGGGGTATACGGCCAGGAATTCGAAAATTACTGCCGGGAAGGTATTAGGTGGGGTTGTTCCGGGGAAAGCTTATCCCCCGGATTTGAATTCCCGGCACAAAGAAAAACCGGGAGGGGGGGAAGCCGAACGGCCCGGGTTTTCTTTTTAGCGACGGACCGGACGGTTCGCTACGCCGGAAAACTGCACGGCTTGTTATTGTCTTTAAGAATGATTGAAGGATACCGAGGGGATACGTGGAATGGTATAGCGGGGGGATAGTGACATTAGGATGGATTATGTTGTAAAATTGTGCGGGTTCTTTTGATTTTATGAAGGGCTTGTGAGCCGGTATCCATTCTTTGGTATACAGGGGGATTCGCCTAAAACTCTCCAGCTTTATGTCTGGCAAATTTTTCGTTCGGTCAGAGATAATGTTTTAGGTTATAGGGTATAAGTTTTTCTTACCCAATGAATTGCATTATTATACCCATATAAATCCAATTAAATTTACTGGATTATAGTTAAACCGCATTCGCTCAAATGGTTGACCAAAGAAGAGGCCTCCTCATGTGAGGTTGTCAATGAACTATTTGGTTCTTGCAGTTTGTGGCAGATGAAACCAGCCAGGTTTTCCAATCCATCATAGACAATATCTTCCAGGTCCAAGTCATTTTCTTCTTGTGTTTCTGACTAACTTTCAGAATTCATGAGCTGTGAAAAACATTGGGCACCGCCTAATGGTTGGGGTATAAGTTTACCCGTTTACCCATTTTTCCCGAGGTCTTGTACAGGCCTTCCTTTTGGTACCGCCACTGTTTACGCCGGGTCCGGTAGTGTACTTTCCATTTCCAGCGTCCCAGACGTTTTTAATTTAAAATTCGTTTAAGCCCGTCCGTCGCGACACTTCATAAAACTTGCACTAAAGATCCGAAATGTGAAACTCAATTTTTCCGTTATTAAATGAGATCTGTCCTGGCTTTCAATTTAGCAGCGCACCGCGCTCGCCGGCCGCCTTTTTCGGCGTCTTATGAATAAGTTTAAATTGCCCACATTTCTGGCGGTGCGTTTGCAAATACCGTCCCGCATTTTAAAAGTTTAATTAAATACTGGTGGCGATAAAATTTTATTTGTCAAATTTTAATGGAAACGTCACGAGATAAGGCGCGGCGAAAAAGGCCCACCGCCATCTCCAGCCGCCATTGTCGGCGAATTTAATTATTCGAAATTATGTAGTTTAATTTTTTCCGAAACCGACCAAAATCAGAAATGAAGTTATTAAATTTCTTGGAAAGATTTAAAAAACTTTTTGTATTCGCTCGCACTTAAGATAAATATCCCCTCTTCTTTCCTTGATTCTAAATGACGTTTAAAGTGGATAACGGTGTACAGTTTTAAAAGGTGTAAATTCCTCTTACGGGTACAAGAATCCATCAACAAAGGAATTGTAATAAAATGTTTATAATAGTTATCCGGTTACCATAAAACATCTATCATTTATTTGTCATTTGTCACTTTCCACCACCACAAACATATTGTCGCTGATCGAGGTTATAAGTATCCACAAAATATTAAAATTCGGTTTTAATGTTTTGTGGTCGATCAAATCAACAGAAATGAAACATAGATCGAAAACAAATAATATACAGTGTCCTTCAAAAAGTTCGAACCATTGGGGGGAAATTTTTAATTAACGTTTTATTTTGAGATTTAATTTTGGGGTTACCTTTTGCTTTAATAAGATGAAAAATGACCCACTCAAACGTGGTCATGTGACTTTCGTTATCTGTCAAAAATGACATTTAAAAAAATATATCGCCAAAAATGGGTTTATTTGTTAACATATTAAAAAGTTTTACATGAAAAAGTTGTTTCTTTTTCAATTTTACGTAAGCGTACCAAATTTGAACGCTCTACTAAAATATTTAGTTTTTTGCCAATTTCTAATATTTAATGAAATTTCTGAAAATTTAAAAAACTCGAAACTTCGTAAAAACTATTTTATATCACTAGCTTTATTATTCCATTAATTTTTTATTACTAATTACCGATAAGAATAGGTATTTTTCAAAGAAAATTATATTTACGCTTTAAAATTCTGTTATGTTTGTTGCAAAGTTGATGTATCGTCTAGCATTTGGGGTATAAACTTAGTTACATTACGTTTCCCAACTCTAAATTGACGCCAAAATAATAATAAATTAATATATCATCAACTATTTTACGTATCTAAGCAAAATTCTTGACTTTTATGGAACAAATAATTATCACCTTTTAAGTTTAATTTCACATTAATCGATATTGATGAGTAGGCCATGGAGAGAATAGAAGCAATTGTTTTTATTGGACAGTTTTATAACTGTCAAATAAAAACAACTGAGTGGGTCATTTTTCATCTTTTTTAAAGCAAAAGGTAACCCCAAAATTAAATTTCAAAATAAAACGTTAATTACAAATTTCCCTCCTATGGTGCGAACTTTTTGGAGGACACTGTATAGCCTTTAACCTTGCCACTTGCACGAATTTACTAGAGAATTCAACGCCTGCCAATATGAACCAATAAAATAACGAGATTTTTGAAACATTAACCAATTAAGTGACAATTTCAACGATACTAGCACTACCACTACCTACTCTAGTAGTTATGTCCTAGTTATGCTAAACCAATAATGTGGTAGCTAAAACTGATCGGTAAAAAAATCGCCTGTTCCATATAACTTTCTTATCTTAATGTAAAATTAGTTGCGTTGCATTGAAACCTCCAAAATGTTGTGTTTAATTGATAACAAGATCGTAATCTTTTCCCTACGCTTTTTAAATTCCTAAGATTTTTTGCAAATACGATAAAATAAATTGAAAAAATTTAATTTTCCACGAAATGGCGATAGATACAAAAAGAAATAAAGAGACACTTTTTGTTCATAATTAAATGCTCCATCCAAAACTGCTACCCACTTTAATTTCATACAGCGCCAATATTAACTCTTTTCTTGAATTTGTCTTATGAGTTACCCATATCTCCGCCACTGGTTCAATCTAGAGCTTGAAAATAAAACGTTTAAAAGGATCCTAGCCTAGTATGATGTGTACCAAATTGTGTTAAGAAATCTCTACAAATCAAGAAGGTATGGGAAAAAGGTGATTTTTTAGAGAATTTTAGCAACCCGTATATCGAAAAGAATTTTTGGACACATGTTTATATGAACTTTTTTCTTAGTATTGGCTAAGAATCACCATCCTAAAATATGTTTACATACTTAAGTTACATACCCTGTATATCCTAAATGACAGTTATCCTAAACGACAGTTATTAAATAGACTTCAACTTTTAGGCATGGAAGATAATTAAATTTAAATGCGGCTAGTTGAGTAAATTTTATATGGAATCACAGTGGTCTAATCGCATGATTTGGTTGCGAGAGGTCCCATGTTCAAATCCCGGTTGTGGCTACTTTTTATTATTTTTTACAACACATTTTCGAAAAGACAAAATACTTATAATTTTTGTAAAGGGGATTACAATAAGAATATGATATTAATTTAAAGGGATATGGTAATCATAGTAGTAGTAGTTGTCATTTATTTTTAGTATGCCCTAACAATTTATTATGGCTAAATACGCGCTTCAAGAAACCGTTTGGTTATTGTCCAAAGTTTCTGCGAAAATAGTTATTCTTTTATGAACACCTATCGCACACTTCGCGAAAATGTTGGTCCCTTCTTTGCTTGCCATTCGTCACATCGTTGAAAAATTTGAAAATAATTTTACTCTTCACGATCTAAAATCACCAGCAAAACGTCGAAATGCCAGAACTGGTGAGAATACCATTTAAACGTTGTGCTATTCAAAACATAAATGTTATCGACTGTACTTCAAGATAATATAAAAAGTTTGGTGGTATCTAAAAAATAGTTTTTTTTTTAAATTTAATTTCAAAATCATATCATCCCTATTGCAAAACATTATAATTCGTAAAATTAAGAAAATGTATACTTCTTATTGTCGATAATCGGCACCCCACTTGCAATTAGCCCTGAAAATGTATCTAGTAGATTTGTACATTTTTCTAATCAAACCGGAGTGTCAAAGAATAGACTTATCCTGTTTTGGTAAATTTGGCCATTTCTTAGGAATGTAAAATAAGTATAAAGGTGAACCGAGTTATTTTTCCCTCGTTTCCCTCGAAGTATTCCCGTTGCGAAATAAACACTTTATTAATTTCCCTTTAAATCTGCGCTTCTGTGAAGCGTGTCCGATCCCGCTGAAATTATTAACTTTCGCGTCTTCTCTGGCGACGCGATTACCTACGCGTCGGACGCCCTGCCTCCCTCGAATTTAATATTTTACGTTCCCGGTTAAACGTACGCGGAAACATTAACGATCCACCGAGTCTTTCCCCCGAATTAATTCCCTTTGAGGAGGCGGCCAAGGCGCGGAATAATTCACAAACCGCGAACGATGTGATTAGGGAAATGCCGAAGCGTCCTCGGGCGATGACGAGTTGGGGGCGATGAGTCAGACATTCGCAGGTGTTTAGAAGTTTCGAGGAAATATCCCCATACAAAATATAACTTGGCCAATAATAACCAATGCTATTTTTATACTTTTTCTGATAAATGTTACTATGCGAAATCCATACAACATTTCCCCAACCGATTCTGCGCGCCGAATTCCCATTCCCGCGTATATTTAATGTCAGTTGCATGTTTCGCACGGCCGTTGAAAACGAAACGGCTTTAAATGAAAATTTAGAGGGCCCCCGACTGTCCATGAGGGCCGCCCGGGTTTGCCCCATTGTGCAAAAAATCATTATTGTTTCTAATTGGCGTCCAATTTTGAATTTCGGATGATGTGCACCTATCGGTTTCCACGAATGCGCGGACCCGCCCGATTTTTTCATATTGTTATTACGCATTTTTGGCATTTTCGTAAAAATCGCCTATATGGCGGCATAGAGTAATAACGGATTCGATAGTGCTTTTTGTCATACCGAAAATGGTGTTTTATACATGTGAAAGCAAATTAAAGTCCATTTACGTTAAAGTGCCGGTCATATTGTGATCACGTGATAACGGTTCTTCAGCCAATAATATATTTTTTAGTAATATAACTTCTTTTTAATAAACCAAGCTTTCGGTCAACAATGTGACCTTCTTCAGAGCTGAAATTTAATTTTATTGCCTATGTTAAATTTTTAATAATTTGAAAATACATATAATTCAACTTACTTACTTGAACTGAAGTTATGTAATTTTATGATACGTATTATATACTTTGGAAATGTTCAAGCGCTTTGAGGGCTTTCTTAAGAAAGTAGTGTTCAGGGTTATTCACATAACATTCTACTTTTTCCAAAATTAAAAACAAAAAAGTTAAGGTTGTAGAATGTTATATGAATTACCCTGTACATGTGTAAACATATTAAAAAAAATAGAATTCTTATTATCAATATAGATGCTGTTGATATGTTTTTGAAAAACAAAACAAATTCAACCATATCTATAAGTTAGAAAAAGAATATAACCAAAAAGTTTTAAGTTTTTTTTTTAATTTATTGTTATACGTCAAATAGGTATAAGCTGAATGAAAACTTGGTATTTAAGGTGATACAAAATTCACTATTTATACAAGATGTTTAAATACAGCAATAGGTATAAGTTATATAGTCCACGTTGTAGTTTATTACAGTTATGTTATTATTGTTATTACCAAGAAATAAAATATAAGAGTATATAACTATATGGAACTTAAATAATTAATATTAGTTCTTCTCTTCGTTGAGTTTTTTCTTTATTTATTTCAACCATTTCAAGAAAAAGAATTTTGTTGAAATTATTTTCTCTTTGTAAAATTGTAATTAGATCAAATTTGGCTTTATGTTCTGAAAGGGCTGCTGCATTTTTATTTTATTTTTCATCGCTTTTGTGTTTGTTCAGTTTGTCCAATATATTTTAATTCACAATAATTATTGAAGATCTCGATGCACAAACGGGGTAAAATTGACTTTTTCCACTACATTTATGTATTAAAATATCGCCGATCGATTGGTGCAAGAATCAGCCAAGTCCAAAGCAGAATAACGTTGATATATATAGCTTTAGGACTTGGCCGCTCGCATTCTTGGGTGCAAGAACCAGACAAGTCCGGAAGTTTTTTACATTTTCCCAAAACTTATTAATTATGGACTTGTCCGGTTTTTGCACCGAGGTCTTCAATTATTATAAGGTACTAGCAATTCGCCCACCTGCGCTGGCGCGCAGGGTGGGCGTCTCCCCAGGCCTGCGGCCGGCGGCGGCTTCGCCGCCGCAACCTTCTTTACTGCAACTCAGACAGAGACTTTGAACGTCTGGTCAGTGCGGCGGCTTTGCCGCCGCCGAAGTTCGGCCGCTTCGCGGCCTCACATCCCCCTAGCGATAGATACCCCTCAAATTAATTATTGCCTCTCTCGGACTTCGGCCTCGTTCGTCAATTTTGGCGCCTCGCTTCGCTTGTCGCATTGGGCGCCACACTCGGCCTTCGGCCTCGTGCGGCGTTCCCTTGGCTTATTGCCGCACTCGGCCTTCGGCCTCGCGCGAGACGGATGGGCTCTGCCAGCCATTGCTCCTCGCTCCGCTTGTCGCAACAGGCTTCTTTTGGGTAACTCGCGCGTGGGCTCTGCCGGCCATTGCTCCTCGCTTCGCTCGTCGCGACAGGCTTCTTTTGGGTAACTCGCGCGTGGGCTCTGCCGGCCATTGCTCCTCGCTTCGCTCGTCGCGACAGGCTTCTTTTAGGAGACTCGCGCGTGGGCTCTGCCGTACATTGCTCCTCGCTTCGCTCGTCGCGACAAAAAATTAAAAAGTTATAAGTAGACGTAGTGGGACATTCAACGTGGACACCCTGTACTTGCTGACTGTAAAACAAATAGTATATAGACTATAGTGTAATGATGTTTTACACAAAGTATAAATAAAATTTGTGCTCATTATTAGGCATGTGGCGAATAATTTATTTTAGTACGTCATAAAACGACATATTCAAACCCAATTTAATTTTTTAATGTATGGAGAGAACTCTCCAAAAAATAAATAATTGGCCACGTAATGAATGGGAAAATTTTATTATAATTATTATTTTAGGATATTAACACAAAATGTACGCAAACATGCCCTGCCTTTTATTTCCACAACATTTATTTTATGTCGAAAATTTAAACATTGCATTTATTTATTTTGTTGTATTTTCCTCGTGTTGTAAAATAAACAAAATAAACATTGGATGGTATATCGCAAAAATGTAATCGTCAGCTATAAAATTTCGCGTGCTGCCGCACCAGTCAATCAGTTACTATCAGTGCTTTAGGTAGGTTAGGTAACTTGAAACAGTCAAACATAGAGTGCTTTTTTATACAGAGTGAATCATTAACACATAGTGCAACCACATATATTTTGGGCCAAGATATTACGATTGAGGTTAATATGCCTTATAGAAATGTTGTTTGTTTAAGATATACAGGGCGTTGAAGTTTGTTTTTTGAAATTGCATTTTGTGCTGAACCGAAATTTGGCACTGCTATGTTTTTGGGTGAAAATTTTATTTTTCGTATATTGAAGTCATAACAGCCTGGTGTTTTGGGGCACGTTTGGCAATTTCAACGCAAACGGTTGATTTGATCGTTATGAAACAAGAGTACCTCTTTGTTGCAGAATGAAAAGATGCACTAAAATGATGGACCTGCATGACCAAAAAGATAACCTCAAAAAAGTTGCGAGTAAAAGCACGATCCAAAAACAGCGCGAGTGGCGCCCTCTGTGAGATACGTAGAAATTGGCAATTTTCAACTTATTTTACATCCTCAAAAACATTGCAGTGCCGAATTTCAGCAGCTTGATTGTACTGGGAGATGTAGCCAAAATGCAATTTCAAAAAACGAACTTCAACGCAATGTTTCTCTTAAACAAACATTTCTATAAGGCATATTAGCCTCAATCGTAATATTTTAGCCCAAAATATCTATACGAAGTTGCACTATGTGCCATTATTAATGACTCACCTTGTATATTATCAATATTGTTGTTATTATTATTGTTTTCGTCGACCCAAGACAAACGGAGAGCGACAATGTATAATCGAATATCAGCGTATATGGTTGGCATTCCATCTAGGTCCTAATTGGGGATTTTGCAATTAATTCGGGCCATAAAGCAGGGCCGGCTCATAAAAAATACATGGGCGGCACACCGATGGGGAGGGGGAAGGGGGGGGAGCGCGGGGGCGATTTCCCAGGGGGGCCAGATGTTTGCGCGACCCCAGACGCATTTACCCGCGATTTATTGTCTATAAAATATTTACGATATATACGTATTCGAATTACACACGCACCCGAAAAGGGCCATACAGCGAGAGAGAGAGCGAGAGATTTTGGCGAGAGATTTTGGCGGAAAATGATGAGTTTCTCCGCAGGAGAGTCGCATACAGATGGTATCCCATTTTTTGTCGCAAAGATGAATGTTCGCCGGTGCAAGTTTAAAGCAAGAATAGGGTACTTGACAATATTTTTAATTGCTCTAAAATTGTACTCTCTTTACAGTAGACTCCAACATAACACATAATAAATAAAACAACGGCTTTTACTTTTAACATTAATTAAAGACAAAGTTGCACAATTTTGTTCAGGCTGAAATCTACAGTTTCGTCATTCTATTGACCAGAACGCCAAAAGGGGCAACTCTGTGCCTCTCAGGACAAACGGAACTGTAACGTTGTCGGTGCCCGTTTGCAATACTTCGTGGAACAAGTATCTCCAGCTTGCCTATGAATATCTGTTACTTAATGTATTGCAACCTTTGAGCTTTAACTAACGCTATTGCACACACAAATTTTGTCACATAAAGACTTTTTTATTACGAATAATATGTTCCGTATATTGACTCCTCTATAGCAAAATGGTGTCTGTTTATGCTGCACACGCTGGAAACTATATTCTTCATCTCTGCCACGTAACACTTTAGTTAAAATATCTGTATACGGGACATACTATAAATATTCTGGTATCAATAATGCGGGAAATATTCGCGTATGTATGGCAACGTTAACCGCCCACCTAGGCATCTAACCATATTCATATATCCACATGTCATCTAACACGTATGGTTTTCTGATCGGCAGATGACATCCCGTGATGCCAACTGTCATTCCGTATCTCGCTAAATTAAAACATTGGTAGATAATATCTGTGAGATTTATTATCGTTTGTTACTATTACATATTTTTGCGGACCTATAGTTATCGTGTTGTTAGATGTGTAAGGTATCATGGACCCTGAAAGGACAATCCGTAATTTGCCGAAATTGGATGCTTTTTTAGTAGCACAATTTTTTCTAATAATCCGATGTTAGCGTCTGCCGAAATTCTTGGGATAAAACTGCAAAGGTTTGTACCTACGTTGTAGTAATAGTACAGTGTTATGAGTTATTAATAAAGAGAGAACCTCGGCCTAGGGACCATCTTGAAGGCGCGTTTATAAAGGCGCCATAGTGCTTAGAAGTATACTGAGCCCGAATTCCGACTTTAGGTCCAACCTAGCAAAAAAAATTTGCAGAAATAGAATAGGTATTTACGAAAAAAAAAAAACACTTCTTGACTAAATGTGGTTTCACGGGGCATCATAAGTCTGGGAGTTTGAGGTTAGAATTTTGAAATTTCAACTTTCCTTGCAACTTTCACTGCCGAATAAGGTTATGTCTCAGAACACTTCAGTGGCATCACTATGTTGCCACATTGTCTTTTTGAAACACTTGTGACGTCATAAGTGCTTTCCCGCCAAATTTCGAAGAAAGTCTAAAAACTTGATAATTACGTAAATATATATTTTTTAATAATCGTAGGGTCTTAAGCAAGTGCCCAGGAATTGTTTTATCAAATTTGTAAAATTTCGTCGAATACCCTATTGTTGCCTTGAGCCTATTGTTTTATTGTATATATTTAAGTCTTTTAAGTATTACTTTTATTGCTAGTTTTTGTTGTATTTTGTACTTTTTTGCATTTTCGCCGTTTTTTTTGTTTTGTTCTTGCGGTAAAGAAAGGTTGGTTGAAAGTTTGGAAGTTGCAAATATGTTTCTCATAATACTTACTGTAGCCGAGACGATACTTTTTTATTGTTTGGCAGACTAGGTATAGCAATCGCGAATAATAAGTGCTCACTATGTCTTACTTTAGCTTTGATATAATGAGGCTATTAGAAAAAAATACGAAAAATATACAAATTACAGCTTTTTCTGACTTTCCTCGATGTATAAGTTGTTCCGGCATAAGGCTTAAAAAATGATATTGAGTAATCTTTGATAAATTTGATAGGGGTGTTTGATATAAAATTTCTGGATCCAAGGCTTCTTTAAAAGTTACAGCCTATTAAATAGATATAAGGGTAAACTATTTCTCTTGAAATCGGCAGTGTTGTTTCTCAAAATCGTCATTAAAAGCTCATAAATCGACACTGAAGTAGCCCATTATTATACGATTTTTTCAATAAGTAGGCCTTGGCGAGATGTAAACAACAAACGTCAGACGCGGTGCCATCGCCCGTCAAAAGTGGCTAAATATTCAAAACCCGGCCAATAAAGACCCATTTAGCTTTTCGAACACATTGCGAAATTGTTACCTACCTATAGCAGCACAATCTTTCAGTGTAAATATTTTAGTAGGTTTGAATATCAATCTGTTTTTCATGGAGGCTGCATAACAGGCAGCAGTTTGGAGTTTCTGTTAAGAAGCGCCGTGCCTCGTCATACTTGACCTATAGGTAGAGCTATCGTCAAAGTCAAGGAACGCCGGGCGCAGTCGGTTCATGGATGATTATTATGATTATTATGATTATTTTGTTGCCTAATAAAACATTTTCTTCCAATTTCAAAAAATATATAATATGTACCTCGGCACTGAAGTTTTTTATGACTCATGTAGTTTATTTTATTCAGCCAGAGGCCTCGGCAACTAAATACCACATGAGTCATAAAGAGTTTAACTTCAGTGCCTTGGTACATAAATAACTATTTCTAGATTTTCTTGAAGCAAATATTAAATAGCAAAACTAACAAACTTGACATAAACCTACTGTTACTAAAATACAAATAATTTTATTTACTAACTGTTGATATGATATTTGATTAATTTTTTGATTGTTTTTTAAACTTACATTTGCCTGTACATTTTTTGCTGTAACATTTTAAGGAAGCCTTGAATCGAAAAATTTTATATCACACACTCTCCATAACATCTGTCAAAGATTACGCAGTTTAATTTTTAGACCTATTTCCGGAACACTCTGTATAACATTAGTATTACTTTCAATTTCTAAATTATTTCTTCCTTTTTCAAAAGTGTCATTACAACCTTTTTCCATTGTTTCAGGTAATTTCCCATAGAAGAAGCAAAGTACAATACAAAGAAAGTTGTAAGTAGGTAAATAAAAGTTGAAATATTTAGCTTTTATTAATATTATGTGCTTTGAAAACATAAACAAGGAATATACTGAATTGAATATAATGAACTCCAACCGTAGAGAAGAAATTGCTGCCTGCAGAAAATCAAATAAAAAAACTTCTTGTGGTGAAACAAGAAAAAAAAACAGAAACAAGTTTTCCTCGCTAGAATAATTTTCAGTTTGGCTGGACCAAGATATCAGCTCGCTCTGTCAAATACTGAAAATAGTTTTGTTTCATAAGCCATTAAATTATTGTTATTAATTTCTTTTGTCTGTTTATTTTGTCTATATTACTTCTATAACGTTAAAAAATAATTCATTACTAAATGTCTTGTTTTTTACGAATATCTTATCTAGCATTGTTACTATATTCCAAAAAATTAACGTAGGTATAGAAAAAGTTGTATAAACCATATTACAAATTCGTCGTGGACGGGTGCAATGACTCGCTCACCCGAAAAGTCGCGCCCGGAAGAATTGATTGTTTCCGGGGACCGGCGCCGGTCGTTCCGGGTGGCCCGGAGCACCCTCCGAGGACCAACTTGTTACCGTCGCGGCCGAAAAAATCGCCAATTTACGACCTCCCCCGCGAATATATGTGCTGAAACGGAGAGGGCTCATTTAACCGGCTAATTAGTCTCCTGAACTAGGTAGACCCTGTCTGATGTATTCTAGAGGGAGCGTATCTACGTGCTGACTAATAAGAATAAGGACGTTTTCGTAAGCAAACGATATTTCAGTAGCTTGCACGTTTTTAAATCCACAAGCCCTGTGCAAACATGTGGCAACGCCGCAGCGGGACGGTTCAACGGGTGTATGCAGTATAGAGCAGTCTGCACTTTGGCTTAGTTTATCTTTTCTAATAAATGTTCAACCCTTTTTTTAATTATAATTTGATACATTTGTGAACTTTGTTTCAATAATTGGGTAGATACCTAAGTAAGTAGTTAGGTACATTTGTTTAACAGACAATAAAAGCATGCAGTAACAAGTAACAAAATATACACAGAAGTATAAGTATTTATAATAAGTACGATTCCTGGTGTGTATCAGTACATTTTCGACAAATAATATGGTAAATTTGGGCAAATAGAGAGGACTAAATTTTGTTGTATGTCGAATTTTTGTGAGAATTTTTCGCAAAGTGCTCGATCAGGCAAATGATCTATCTTCCCTTATCGTTAAATTTTCATAAAAATGCAAACAAGCGAACAGAACAGCATGTTGTGAAGGACAGTAATCTCTTCTGATTGAAATGGCAGTTAGGGTCAATTTCATAATACATTCAACTAAATTATCTTTTGACTTTAACATTAGGTAAAGAAACCTTTGCAACAATACTAAACAATGGTCGGATTGTTAGAAAGCCCCTTTAATTTTAAAGGTATAGGTACTTTAGTTTGCCTATGCAATTGGCCCTTAATCATTTTATTCTTAAATTTTCGTCCTTTGAAAAGCCCAATGTATAAGTTGACCACTTGTCGTCAAGGACTACGTTTATCTCGACGCGTTCGATCCAATTGAGAGAGGTTTGAGTTCACTGGAGCGGACTCAAATAGACGGCGTAAACCCTACAGATTGAAATTCAATCATATTTAAAATTTCAAGTCAAGCCGCTATTTCCAAACAGAAGTTGGCCAGAATGTGCACCAACCTACTGTGCAATAAGTACAATAAGTTAATGTCCCTAGGGAGGATTGAAAACCGTAGGATTCAATACTGATGATGTAAACGTAGAATTATAAAAGATTTGACATAACTCAATCGGATCCATTTCAATCCGATCGAGTTGTCACGAGATAAACGTAGTCATGCAAAGAAAACCTAGCTACTTCAAGTTATTATTACGATTTGACTTACAGCGAGGTATATAACTAAGTTCTAGCTTCCCTCGACGGTTCTAGACATCTTGAGGCTTGAAATTGTAAAGGAACGATTCTTCACTTCGAAGTTGTATAGAAATGTTTCACTTTTGCACAAACAAAACAACTTTATAAAAAAGCTGTAGCCAGCACTTCGGGCTGTCTGTTTCCACCCAGAGACACACTGCCTCGTCGTAGCAATCTGGCAACGATAGCACTACCCGCACTACACAAATGAATTCTGGTAAATTTCTTGTAAAATCAACTGACAGGCAGTGTCAGGGCACGCGACGTGGACCCGCATCCCTTGTTGCCAGTTTTCTCTACTCAGGGCTTTTCCTAGAGGCGGCTGTGCCACAAACTTTTCATTCATTCATTATACGATTTCTTTGCTATGATGATAAACAATGAAGATAGTCCAAGTTGTTACAATGACAACGTGATGCGTTAGTCAATATTATGAGGTATACTTTATCATATTTCCAACCTGTATCTACATTCCAGCTCGAATATAATGAAATATGGGGGGTTGCACAAGTTCCATTAGAAAGTTTTCTAACGATATTAGGGAGGTGTTCCTAATGTGCTTCACTATAGGGGAGTAACGGTCGTTTAAGTTGATTAGCTAATTCTTCGGGGGGCCCGCATCATATGACTAATCACCATAAAGCATCGCACCCCAGACAATGTAACCCAGACACCCCTGGTATATTCAATGTTATAGAGGCGCGTTGTCAAGGAGGTGATTTTTTTAAATTCGTAGACGTGTTGTAAATGAATTCCATGGAAAAAGCAGTGTCATCGGCTTTTATAACAATATAGAAGAAGAATAAAAATGGGACATTTATGATAGAAGAAAAATGTATATATTACATACAAATTGATTTTTAATAATAGATTTGTGAAGTTCAACCTTTTATAACGAATATGGCCTTACAGGTCTCGGCAATTAAACCACATTAGTTGTAAAAAAGAAGTTTTATTTGGGAAAATATTTTAAAGAGGGTCACCCATCCATGATCCAACCGCGCACGCCTTCGCTTTGCCTTTATATCGCTCTACCTAAATCGAACACGATAGAGTACCGCGCAAATGGCTTGCAGACGTTCTTTGGCCACTCTCTTGGAATCTGCACAGGAAATGTTATTGCTGTTCAAAAGGACCAAAACACTAAAGATCGCGCTGTTATGGGTAACAATTGCGCAATGAGGCTTAAAAGTTAAATGATACTTTATGGACCAGCTTTTCAACATCTGCACACTTTTGACGGGCGATGGACGATGGACCCTTGTGACGTTTGTTTTTTTTTGTGCAAAGTTATTCATAGAACATTCTAACCCCCTGGAAAAATGTAAATATGAAAATTGTATAAAATTCTATTGCGATTTCAGATATGTATTCACAAAAAGAAACGAATGCCGTGTTTTGGAGATATAGACCACACTTCTGTTTTTACATGGAACACCCTGTATATTTCTCGATTTTGGAAATCTACGCATATATATATACGTTATATGTTTGCTCTAGTAGTTTGCACAAAATAGTCCTTTGAATTATTGAATGTCGGACAAAATGAAAATTGCCATAGAAAATTCAAAATTAAAAAAAAAGTATTACGAGAATCTCGATTTTGACAGTTTGTATCGGGTGTTAATTATTGTGTTACCATAGCTGTGAATATGGTATATTATTGTTATAATATTGGTGAAAAAACGACATCATTGAATGTTATGTTTCTTGCGAAAATAATGCGAAGCGGGCAAGGCGTGAATACCCAGGAATATATCCAGGGAGAAGAGTCCTACCTAATCACACGTATTTGAAATATATTTATAACAAATTAAGAATTATTGGAAATTTAAAAAATAAAGGAACGATATATAAACCACGACATGTTTAACTGAGAATATGCAGGAAGCAGTCTTATTATACTTCGTGGAAAATCCGAGACATTCTATTAAAGATGCATCGAGCAATTTGCAAATATCATGGAGCTCAGGCCAGAGAGTGTTGAAAATGCATAGGTTTAGACCATATTTTTATCGCCCAATTCAAAAACTATATGAAAATGATAATTATATAGAAGGCAAGAATATTGCAGATTAGTGTTAGAGAGCCAAGCGGAAAATGATCAGTTTATAGATGCGTATTTTTACAAGCTTTTATTTAACTTGCAATGTATGTATGTTTAGGTCAAATCTTGCAAGCTGAATTAGAACCACTTCCTGACATCCGATTGAGCTGAAATTTTGCATACACCTTTAGTTCCGGTGACAGTACAATATACAATACTCAATATTGTAATACTTTCAAAATGGCTGTCATAAATGTTCCCTTTATTAAGATTAAAATGACAGAAAAAATAAATATAACTTATGGAAAATTTCCACAGTAGTATTGGCTTTGTTGACCTTGTAAATGTAAACTGTCAAGACTTCATTTATAATATTCTCGTAATAGATAATAGATAACTATTTTGAATATTGTATGGCAATTCTGATTTTGTCCGAGATTCTATAATTCAAAAGACTATTTTGTGCTACTAGAGCAAATATATAACACACAGGGTGTCCAACTTTAAAACTGTACAAATCCGTAACGTCTTCATTTTTGGAGATAATCGCCTAAACTTTTTTGTTTGAAAGTCCTTCAAAAACCGCTTCTTTTGACCTTCCTGCCATTCAGGGCCGGCTGCGATTTTTTTATACCCCCGACTTTTACAAAAACCATTTAGCAATTTTTTATTTAGAACCCCACAGCGTTAATCAGAACACCACAAAAACCCCATATACTAAATTTAAACAAAAAAATTACAGGGAGTTCCATTCTGCAGGATGTCAAAGTTGAGCAAAATATAGGAATTTTAAAGGCATCTGCAGAGTCCAGTGTGCCATGGAATCCCCTCAAAACAGTTGAATAGTCAATAGAACCACTCAAGGTGTTGGTGTGCAAAGGTCCAATACAAAATATACAGAATGTTCTTATCTGCGCCGTCTCAAATTACTGAATTTTTGAAACTTTATACGGGTCAAAAATCGTGTATATCAAAACCGCTCCACACACTATAAACGAACTAAATCTAAAAAATACAGAAGCCTGCCAGTCAGTAAGTCCATATCAGTTAAAGTTGGCTGGTGTGCCACAACAGGAAACGCAGAAAATATATCATCTTAGACAGTGACTTTGTTGAGAAAGGTCCAATAATTTAAAATGTGTTTATTTGTTAGTTGGCATTTTGTAAAGAAATACATTACTTTTGTGTTTATCAATATTTTTTCAATGATTCCAGAGCACTTTTGATCCGTATAAGTTTCATAAAATTTCAGAATTTTGAGATGGCTCAGAGAAAAATACCCTGTATATTTTTGTAGTAAATATTGTCACACCAATATTTTGAGTTGTCCTGTTGACTATTCAACTGTTTTGAAGGGATTCCATGGCACACTTGACTCGCCCGATGCCTTAAAAATTCCTATATTGCTCAACTTTGAATGCAGAATGGACTCCCTGTATATTTTTTATTCAAATTTGGTATATGGGGGTTTTGGGGTGTTCTGATTAACGCAGTGGGGTCAGATTTTAAATGAAAAAAATCGCTAAATGGTTTTCGTCATTTATTACTGGAAAGAAAATTCGTAGTAGGCCTTGAAAATTGAGATTAAGACCTGACATTTTGCACCAAAGTAAAAGAGTTTTTGTGACCTATCTTTAGAAGAAAACCCGGTTAATATCGGATGAAAAATAAAAATTATACGGGGGTGCTTCCATTTCAAATGGGTCGCCCTGTATATAAACCTAAAAACGGCCAAAAATCTGTAGGGATATACCAGGTCGAATATAGAGATTAAGTATAAAAAAATCGCAGCCGGCTCTGGATTTGCATTTTGAAAATAGCAGGAAGGTGAAAAGAAGCGGTTTTTGAAGGCCTTTCAAACAAAAAAAAGTTTAGGCGATTATCTGTAAAAATGAAGATTTTACGGATTTGTACAGTTTTAAAGTTGGACACCCTGTATATCAGGCTCTGGGCACTCCCTACCTAAAAAACATAAGTTTGGTCTATATCTCGGAAACGCGATATTCATTTGTTTTTCTGAACAATATTTTATACGTTTCATATTTACATTTTTTCCCAAAATTAAAAGCAAAAAAGTTAAGGGGGTATAATATTAGGTGAATAACCGTGCATAACGACTTACTTACTTTAGTGCCGACGCCTGACCTTTTATATTGACGATTTTGAAACACTTGAGTACCAACTTCAAGAAAACGTTATTTTTACTATATTGATGAAAAAAACTTACATTGAGAAAGAATATCAAGTGGTGTTTTTTTTATTAGAGTGATGAATCTAATGTATTTGAACTGTCCTTCAAGAAAACGTGCTATTCTCGTCAATTGAACTATACGTTAGGTCGTTATAAAAGTAATCCTAAAAAAGTGAAAATTCGCTGGAGCCCAGACAAACATACTTTCTGTCGGAGCCTCCCTTTTTCCTGAAACGATATTTACTTTAATTCAGCATTAATTATCTGGCCCGTTGAGGCGTAAAAACCGTGAAACTAGACTTTTTCCGAAAGCTCCCACTACGCGTATTTTTCTTGCCGCTAATTGCCGCCGGCATAATTTGGGTTAAACGAAAAATTGTATAATTTAGTCGGGTCCGGTCCCGTTTCATTTCCTCTGGAGATAATTAAAGAGATTAGAGTAATATTCCGGGGTTTGCCTACACTTTTTTCTAAATTACTTAATTCCACCCCTCCTCCCGATAGGCGGTGACGTAAGACGTGCCTAATTTATTCATTTCGTCGAGATAAAAGGTGCAGGAAGGACGTTACGCATTACCATTTTTAATTATACAGCCTGTGGTCTTCATGAATCTTATTTAAATTCCGGAGAGCCACCGGGAACGGCTTTGTTTCAGCCGTGGCGATGATTCTCGTTCATTGTGTCGCGGACGGCGGTGCGAAAAGTAATCAAATAAATCCACAGTGAAACTTGCACTTTTTTGTTAACATTACTACAGATACCTGCATTACCGCGTGGTTTTCAAAGTGTCTTGTCACCATCAAGTACGGTGTTTTTCCATATACAGGGTGACCGTATTTCGAGTCTTTGCATGGGGATCTTGATTATCTTAAGAGATACGAGGTCGGTTAAATTGGGGCAAAGTTGCGGAATTTGATGCCGAATAACATGGTAAAAAAATTTTTTGGCTGCGAAAAAACTGAAAATTGTCGTTTTCGTTTTTATTTTTTTAAACGAAAACGAATGGCGTTGGACATTTCTAAGTTAAATATTATTAAGGCACTTTTTTACAGGGAATCTAAATAGGACCTCGCATTTTTTTCTCGCCTCCCTGGACAAGACTATGACGATCAACTTTTATTTTTCTTATGGGCGCCATATTGGATTTTTGCATTTTTGAAAAGAGTATTTTTTTCTGGTTTAAACGATATGTCACACAATATGCATTACTTTGTTTTTCTTGCCGTAATATCAATTTAATCATTTTAGCATAGAGTGCCTTGGAAATGTAAGCCGCATAATGTTTGACGTTTTTGCATAGAGTGCCTTAAGCCTAGTTACCCATTGTTGCGAAGTGTGCTTTGGAATATTGTTTAACCGTTCAGTAAAAATTCAAGTTATGTTAAATTTATTGATTAGATAAATCATAGACGTACCGCGAGGACAAGAGTATGATCTGAGACCTTGCTATTTAGTCGCCATTTGCACTCATTAATACTAAAAGAGTCAAAATGGAAACACAGAGAACAACAAAAACCTAGACGAATAGACAATCCTATTTTACAATAAATGTTCAATTTGTTCTCCTTGTTCCTCAAGGCACAATGCAGCACGTTTCTTTAAATTGTTTATGGCTCGTCCAATATCCCTTCGACGTCATTTATATTTTTTGAGGAATAATACACTTGAATCATGTCACGCTTTTCTTCATGTGAAAATGACATTTTTTCAGTCACATAATATATCCCTGACATTTAAAATTGAACTAAACTATCAAACGTTATGGGGCTTATGTTTCCAAAGCATTCTATGCACTAATCTCAAACATTATGGGGCTTGTGTTTCCAAGGCACTCTATGCAAAAACGTCAAACATTTTGTGGCTTACGTTTCCAAGGCTCTCCATGCAAAAACTATTAATTTGATATTACGGCAAGAAAAACAAAGTAAATCACAATGTGTGACATATCAATTTAACCAGAAAAAAATCCTCTTTTCAAAAATGCATAAATCTAATATGGCGCCCATAAGAAAAATAAAAGTTGATCGTCATATCTTTGTTCAGGGAGGCGAGAAAACAAATGTGAGATCATATTTAGATTCCTTGTAAAAAAGTGCTTTAATAATGTTTAATTTAGACATGTCCAGCGCCATTCGTTTTCGTTTAAAAAAATAAAAACGAAAACGACAATTTTCAGTTTTTTGGCATTATTTACAAAACGAGAAGGGCCAGCCAAAATTTCTTTTACCGCATGTTACTCGGCATCAAATTCCCTAATTTAACCGACCTCGTATCTCTTAAGATAACCAAGATTCCCATGCAAAGACTCGAAATGCTGTCACCCTGTATATTTCAACCCCTCTCTATAACCGCCATTTCTGCTCCTAGAAAGAACTTCTTACATGAAAGTTATAGGGTTTTTCCGTACCGTCGGAACATGTTAGCAGGTAAATGAACGTTAGAAAATTAAGAAAAAATATAAATGGAACACCCCGTATATGTTTGGATGTTTGAAATCTACCGGTTCTTCTGATTCACAGTATCATCCGCATACCTTATACAGAGGGTTCATAATAAATACGGAAATCGGCCCGACGGTTTTGTTCTTGACTACACATTATTTTTATAGGTAGGGTCTATTATTTTCATCAAGATTAAAGTATAATATAAATGAACTCACTTTGAATATAGCGATATACGAGGCGCGATCTATTTCATAGCATTTACCATGCTCTGTTACTGGTAAAAATACCAGACTTACCAGGCGAAATCACCCGTATAAAATTCAGTGGGTTTTATGCGGTCGACGTCGACCTAGTCAAGGAGGCAGCGAATAAGAAAGCGAGCGTAGCTATTTGATTGGTCGGCGTTTCTGAGATCCATGGATCAGGTGGGCCAGTTAGGCCAGTATAACCAGTGCCGTGCACGACAATAAGGATTGCGCTTTATTTTAGTGATTTTGGTTTTGTGTATAGATTTTTGTGTGGTGTTGTTTTGTGTGTAACAAAATTATTGATTTGCTTTGGTTTAAATTATTTCAAAGTATATTTTATTATTTTTAGAGCATTATAATATTATTAAACGCCGCCAATGACTCGGTCTTGTTTTACAAAGCAAACGCCGCCCACGCGTTTTTATGCTGTTCCAAGTGAGTTTATTCATTCACCATATGGAATTTTTTTTATTTTACATTTATCCGAATATTTTATTCTGACAAAAGTTTGTGCATTCCTGTAAACTCAAAACGAAGTTTTCAAAATTTAAATATATCATTTCGTATACTGACGAGGTAGGTTCGAAAATATGAAAAAATGTCAACAGTAATGCACCCTTATTTTTATTTTTAGAGAAAACATGGGTTATTAATAGTAAATTATGGAAGAGCCATGAGCCATAACTATGTAGGTACTGTTCAAACAAATTAATTTTAATGGCACTCACGTTTATAAATGATAAATATTCTCTGAAACAGAACTGGCATATTGTGAATAAAGTGGTTTTATTTTCTATACGGGGTAAATTATAAAAAATGCCGAAAAAGTGTTTTGTGGAATAGAAACTTCATCATCATTAGTTTAATTGCAGCAGAAATACGAGCAGCGTTGCCATAATAATATGTTTTAGCCGATAGTAACGGAAAGGTTTGAATTTTAATATATTTTTCGGGTAAATCGCGGCCGATAAAAATGTTAAAGAAATACCACCCCGTATAACCGCATAAACAACTAAAAATCGAAACGTTTTACCACACATACCCAAGCGCTCTTCGGAGATTATAAACACCTTTCAATTTCAATGATCATCACAAACAGAGATGAGCAACCATAATCGCTAGAAATATTTTTCCTGGATATTTTTGTGAATTGTTCGTAAGAAAACCTTTTAATCTGCCTTCCAACTGCACGTTACTCCCCCACCTTATAAATTAACGGGTTCGCCGCCGTTGAAAAAACACCCGCCCCACAAATCGAGAAACTACCCCAAACAAACAAGTAAATTACCGCCCTCCCGAAGAATTTACTGGGGGTTAAAAGGCCGAGTGTTTTTCGGCCGGGCCGGGGGTTACTTTTAATATTCTAAGATTAATGAACTGGCTCGAGCGGCCGGCTATGCAAGGGCCCAATAAACAGAAATGAGCCGGGCCCGTGTCTTCGGCAAGGGTTGGGGGCATTTGTCTTGCAAATTTTCCGCCGCTAATGGCCGATTGTGCCCCTGGGGTTGCGCCGTTAATGTTCGCGAGTTTTGTTTCGTGGGGTTTAAATATCGGCACTTAACGGGGCGGTTCTTTCGGCGGTCGGAACATGGAAGGGCGATGTAGACAAGGAAAGTTTAACGATTGCGACGTTTAGGTTCTGTTAAAAGATAAACCGTCCTTCTAACAGGGCAGTTTGAGCCTAATATATAGACGTTTTCTAAAAGTACTTACTACATCTGCACAGGCATGGTCATATCCATTTGTGAAGGGGGGGGGGCATACCTGGGTATGTACTCCTTTAGGCTTTTTTAGGACGTACTATAACAATAGAACTTCAATAAGGCAATATCACAAAAAAATATATACACCTCACAAAAATATCAAAAATAAAAAAAGATTTTAAATAAAAATTATGAAAACAAAATGTTTTGCATGTGCGTTGGTTATATACAGTGAATACACAGATTGAGTTTACATAAGGATAACAACAAGTAAAGTATCCTTTTTGTATGTTTGACGGCAAAATGTTATTAAGAAAACTTGTTCAGAATGAAAAACTGATGAGTAGGTTTGTGACATTTCGACTACTCTACATGTGCCCCTTCCTTTTCTATGCAGACTATTGTTCTTCAATTCATTTTGGTACGTACGTTTTGTAACATCTGTTCCACAAATTAGTTGCTATGTCATGTTTCAAATTGTAGGAGTATTTTACCTGGACACAAAAAAATGACAAACTTTGCAGAACTTTCAGATATTAAGAATTTTTAAGATGCTAGTTGAACGTAAATAAAAATCATTGGTATCGTATATACTGTCATGTTCGAAGATGTGCCTCAAAATGCATATCTAACATTATGTATTATACAGCGTGATGAATAAAAAATGCGAAAATGATTTTTCTTCTTCTTTTGAACAGGTGGTTCATATTTGACATTGTCCTGGGATTCAAAACGACTTTTCTTAGTGCCATTCTGCTGTAGTTCTAAAAATAAGGGTACTTTACTCTTGAGAAATTTTCATATTTTCCAACCTTCCCTGTATACGAATAGAAATTTCAAAATTTTTACGGGCGGATTTGGTGTTTAAGCACAAGAATAATGTTTTTGAGAAACTCATATAAAGAAAGTTCTCATTTGTGTTCAACTTTCCGGCAGACACTGTATAAAAACATGTGAGATTAAATTTTTTGACAAACTGCATTCAAATTTTCTATCAGGATTCGGTACTATCGACATGACAACACAAAAATTGCCTAGTTAACAAAACCTACTAAAACAACTTTTACAGAGCCCGCCATCTTGGATTTAACGAAAATGTCCAAACTCTTTCTACGTACTTGCCGAATTTTGCTTTGTGTCTGTATTCTGTATTATGTCATGAACACTTGTTTGTTGTTTTTTCGTGAAGTACATTGTTTACTGCCTCATCTAGAGGTTCATTGATCTGAGTGTATTATTTTTCATGCTTGGAAGTATTTTTTTCGTTTCACGAAACAAGATATAAACAGTTAGAAAATATGTATGTTACTAAAAACTAGCCAAAATTAATAAAAATAAATAAAAAATCATATTTAAAAAATCGTTGATTTTTGATTTTTTTAAATTCATGATTTTTATCACAAATTTAAAAAAGTTTAAAAGAGTTTTGACCCGTACAAAATTTTTTACCACGGGTAAAGTTGGAGCTGCGCAGTCGTGGTATTTTCAGCTTTCGGTTTATAATTTGTAAAATTAAAGAAACGTATTACATATCAATAATAGGCATACCACTTGTTATAATATTACTCCTGAAAAGGCCTTTTTGAGCACTTCAAAAAGAGGGTATAATATGAGGGATTTAAGTAGAACACTATATATAATTTTTCTCATAATGGTTTCTGTCTACAACTTTCTTATTTAATATTTTTTTTTCTAGGACAAAAAATAAAAAAAAATTAAGGGGGGGCGGAAAGAAGTAGCTCTGAACACCCTGTACCTTACGTTATAAATGCCCCAGTATCGGTAGCAAAAACTCTCCTCCCGAACTCGTGACACTGTTTTATTGAAAAGAATTACCTTTTTTACTTCCGAAACTTCCCGAACCATACGGGACCCGGCGGGCTGGCGGACTGGCGGCTTTCGGTGTTTTTCGAAACTTTTAAGAAACTCCGAGTCAACAAACAAGCCGGCAGAAGTTTTCCCAGACAGATTGCGCCAGTTTGCATGATGGTATTGTTCTTTCGAAAACAATGTACATTGGGCGAGCTACCCAAAAATTTTTATTACGTTAGGGTGCTTCTTCCAGAACGATTGAGGCGACGTATATGTGGGGATCTACTCGGGGTGGAATGTGAAGGACTTTGATACTTTTTATGTACTTTTAGAACTGATCGATCCGACAAAAATCACAATATTTGTATAGTCCTCCTTACGGCAGAATGCGTGCGACGTAAGGGGGAAGAACTCGTAAATATTATAGATTTAGTCACAGTTCAGGGGCGTAGCTCAATTTTGTGTAACTCACTGACTTAATTTTCATATAATTGTTATTTAATTTATTGTCAATATTATTCATAACGGTGATGTCTTAGATTATGGAGGAAGGCAAACCCTTATAACATTGGCAATTATTTCTCGTGCTTGAGAATGCAACATTCTTCCCTGTTTACTAATTTTGCACACGTTAACTCCCGAACATACGAAACGCCACTGAGCTCTCTGAGCCGGCGGAAAAAACTTGCCAGCGGCCTAAAAAATGAGGCCTGTATGGTAGCCCAAATACGCAGTTAACTTTACGTACTATAGAAACAGGCACAAAACGCGTTGGCTAACTGATTTTGTCAGCCGACTCCTTCGCAGAAGTGCTGTATTGCCGTATTTCAAAGGCGATGGTAGACGCGACGATGTTGAAAAAAATATAATAATTGTTTTATCACACCGCGTTAAAAATAAATGAAACAGAGTTCAGAAATTCGGCTTCAATATGATAAAACTTGTATTCGCCGATAAATAACGTACTACTCGTATAGGAAATCTCGCATCGCTGCCCGCATTCTTTAGAAACGTTTTCTTTCGTGCTTTGGACTATATAATAAAGTTAGCCCATGTGTAAAATAAAGATAAACATTAACTAGATCAAGGGGGACGTTTTTGTGACATACCAGAAGACGCCAGAGTCTCCTATATTTCATCGCTACTTACTATAGTCAGTTGTGTGTTGGATCAGATATCACCTATCCGATGGAACCCGTATGCTCCGGTAGCTTATACTTGGTTCAAAGCCCTAGGAGGAGTCCCGGGTTCTAATCCCGTTTATAGAGTACATTTTTTCAACTTGTCCCTTACCTGGTATGCCACTAAACATCCTTCTTGATTTATATTTACAGGTACAAAAAATCCATCCTGACAACAATAATTAGATTCCACTCTAGTTCTGAGAAATCCAAGAAATTACTAGGTAATAAGGAAAGGACGCACTGGAAAATATTTAAAATTGGCATCCCGTTTGTCAATTTCATTGCATAGATAATAAAAATTTAGCAACTTCAACAAAACAAATTTAGAAATGAATGTTTCTTGTATTATTAAATCCGGCAACGCTGCGATTTTCTCTTTTGACATCTGTCGTGTAAACCTAAAACCTAACCTTTATAGGTATTTTGTTTGTCTTTCAACTTAAGTAACTTTAATAACCCCCATTTTACATACTATTTTTAAGTTTTACGCTAGCGTTTGAGATTTTTTTGTGCCTTTAGATTTGCGATAAAACGTGTTTTGATTGATCTGCATCTAAAGCGAAAATATGACAAAGAAGTGTGCTTTGTGGCATATTGAAAAAACAAGTCCATAAACTAGTACAAAAATTTTGTATACAAATAACAGGGTTTTGTTTTGTGTAAGTTGTTTACATTGGCATTTCTTAAATTCAGTCTTTCCTATTTTGTGATACATAATAAATAGTTTTCTGATAGACTTGCTCGTAGACTTGTATACTGTATATGCTTTGCGCTACATACATTTACAAAATAACCTAAAATGTGTAAAAAAACTGGAAACCTTGAATGTGCTAACAATTACATGATTTTAAAATCAGGTAAATAACATTGCTTCAGTTGCTTTTATTGCTTTTATGACTCCAGTTTATAATAATTACATATTTCTGTTTCTGCAAGCTTTTGAAGATTGATTCACACAGCACAAAAATAAACGTTCCGCAAAATTCGGACAACTTTTATGACGTCAAACTTCATTCGTATTCAAGAAGAATAGTTTCAAAAATTTCAATTTATTTCTATTTTAATTAGTTCCACAGACATTTTTTAAAAACTTTAAATACTTCCCTATTAATATTGAATAACTAATAACTACCTACTTGGTGGCCTCTCGTGAACTGTTTATTGTCTTTGTCCCATGTATTGGAAACTTTTATTTCTGTAAATACCTATTGACTGGTCGGCTGTTTAGCTGCACAGCCCATTTGGTACAATTGGGTATATCCGGTTCAAAATCGTTCAACTGTGAAATACATTAATTGAGTCTGGGTAATAAGACTCACATAATGGGCTACATTCATGTGGATATAATAAAATTAAAACGGTCGAAATCGCTGCTGTTTCAGTTCTTTTGATACATTATACTGATTTGGTAGTTCCAATGTCGTCTGGCGAACAATATGTAAGAATATATTCATAATGAGAATTCAAGTAAGTAGAAAAGGGATAGTTGCTACTTGAGCGCAATAATACCAACAACCAGGAGAGACACGAGCGAATAGCAAATGGGATGTGATTATAATAAAATATTATAATGGGGGAATCATGTAGTGGGAGGTGGTGGGGTGAAGCACGGGCAAATTGGATAGTAGAGTAGGGAGGACTTACTTGCGGTTAGTGCTCGTCCACCGCGATGGGTTCAACCGCTTCATTGCGTTAGGAACGATTGCAACGTCACCTTTATACCCATATCTCTCTTATGCTTATTGGATTTCTCATTATGCCATATAAACTCCCGTTAAAATCATATATGTAAAAGCCTGCTTGATAGGAGGGAAACAGTTTCCTCGGTGTATCCTTGGTTGACGTTTAGGCATAATAAGAAGGAAGGAAGAATAAAAAATTCATAGGTCACTGGTCAATTATGTTGCCAGAATACGAAAGTAGACCCGGCTGCCTAAACGAGAGAAATGATTTACTAAACCGTGCCTCGTTTCCATAAATTGTCAAAATGATTATTTACCGTGGTATAATTCGCGGACACGCATTCCCCCGATAAGAAGTTAAATATAGAACATTTTACGGTGGTGGCTTTTTTCATTAAGCCTCCCAGCCCGGGCCCAGAGCCCGCGGTTATCGAGACAAGCATTGTAATTTCGTGTAAACAAAAGGTTTATTCCGTGTTTCTGATACGAAAACTGACATACATTATGTATTAAGCCGGAGTCCCGAAATTGTTAATATCACGAAAGGTTTTCTGTGTTTATCGTGGTTTCGGCCTTTTTTTGTGAAATTAATTCTCGTTATAAGCACATACACGTCGCAATCGCCATTTGTCATGTAAATGGGACGTTCGGACGGGGCTTATCGCGAAAATTAGCCATGAAATAATGGAAAATTCTTCCTTATCTGCATTCTGTAGGTGGAATTTTTTCTAAAATTGATATATAGTAAGCGCACTCAGGAAACTGATAAACTAATAAGCTGAGTCGCTTGAGGAACAATTAAGAATGTATGAATAATTTCTCAGAGTATACCTATGCATACAAGGGCGTTCCAAAAAATGTTCATCACAGATTCTTTGGGCTAAAATAATTTTGCTTTTCTTCCATTTTTCATTTGGAAGTCTCTACTTAAAAATACAGAGGTTAATACAGAGGTTAATACACACTTCTGTGTTTATCGGCACAGATGTGTTTGTAATAAAAACACATTTTTTAAATCATTATTTAGAGTCAGTGTTTATTTTCCGCCTTTTTTACTCTTATAAACTTTTTAATTAAGATTTGGTTTACGAGACATTGCACTTTATTTGGCTATTTAAGGTTTTCTATCCGAGAGCCTTAAGGCGCAAAGAAAAGTGACTGAATAATTGCTTAGAGGCTACAGGGTGTTACAAAAAGCTAGGATCACAAAAAATTCTGGGCTAGAGTAATATGAACTTTCTTATGCATTTTTTTTCGCATTTTTTATTTGCACCTCTCTGCTTCAAAATATGTATACGGTGTTAAAATAGAATTTTAAAACGCGTATTTTAGTAATAACTTCTGTGGTTTTATAAATATATTTAACTGAAAATTTGCACAGATTTATATACAGCGTGTCCCGCTCTGATGTCCGGAAGAGGGAAACGTTTTTTTATTCATGGGTTTACGACAAAAAGTCACTCTTTATAAAAACTCCTGCTTGTTCCAAAACGCCCAAAACTGTTAAAATATTTTTGATTTTAATACAGGGTATTAGGCAGCCGGGTCTACTTTCGTATTCTGGCAACATAATTGACCAGTGACCTATGAATTTTTTATTCGTTCCTTCCTTCTTTGATTTTAATACAGGGTATTTTCAAAAATTTAGAAAAATTTTGTTAAACGCCAAGAGTAAAGGAACGTTGTTTTTGACAATATCGAAAAATATTATCAAGGATGTCATTTAGAATCCACAGGGGGTTACAAATTTGAGG
The DNA here is from genome assembly GCA_963920635.1 of Pseudeuparius sepicola. NCBI lineage: Eukaryota > Metazoa > Arthropoda > Insecta > Coleoptera > Anthribidae > Pseudeuparius > Pseudeuparius sepicola. The sequence goes on along the minus strand of OY987300.1, from coordinate 9,197,644 downwards.
TTTCAGCAATTTATGTTAATTTTTTTAACAAGGCCTGAAACAAAAAGTTTATGCTGAACCTTGATAATAATGTGGACTAAAAAACAGAATAACGGATACAATTTCAAATATTCCTCTACACGAAATACAAAATGTGTATAGAGAATTTATTGGAATAGTTGAAATTTGTGCAGTTGGAGGCAATAAATTACCTGCCCGCCTTGTTAAAAAAAGATTAACATAAATCGCTAAAACCTCAAATTTGTAACCTCCTGTGGATTCTAAATGACATCCTTGATAATATTTTTTGATTTTGTCAAAAACAACTGTCCTTTACTCTTGGCGTCTAACAAAATTTTTCTAAATTATTCGAAATACTGAACACCCAGTATAAAAATCAAAAATATTTTAACAGTTTTGGGCGTTTTGGAACAAGGAGGAGTTTTTATGATAATGATAATTTTCGGCCCAACATTATTTATTTTCTGTAATTTATTTGCCCTGTGAATGACTCATTTACACAATAGGCGTGCACAAAAAAGTTGAAGAGGACCAAGGGGCACATCACCCGCATTTTGTATCCACCAGTTTCTTCTTCGAATTATTTGACAAAAATTCCACACAAAGTGTTTCTATGTGTAAGAAAAAAACTCGTGCTACATTAGTTTGATTTAAAGTATCTGTGGTTAATTACGAATTGAACTACATTTTTGTAACGCCCACTAGTGGCAGCAACTGTTTAGGTGTAAATAAGCATTTTAGTCCGAAATTCTATTAAATTATTATTTGTATTCTACGCTAGTTGGGTTTGTAAGTAATTTAATATAAATAATTTATAATTTATTACCAATCGTCCAGAGAATCCAACGTAATGCCGTAGGCTGGACCCACTCCACTCTGCTTTTCAATTCTGTTACCATTCGCCCACTCCCTCAGAAAACTATCTCACGCCCTTAATGGCCTCAAATCCGTGTGTTTCCCACGGAAATGTCAGCCGGCCCACCCCAGCTCGTTTCGTCCAAATGTGGCGACCGCCCCGGCTAACCACATGGTAATTTGGGGATGAAACCCTTCGAACTAAACGCGGCACGTCGGCGCGCACGTGACCGATTGGGCACAGTGCGATTGGCGACGGTGTCCTTTGTATATAAGTGAAAAACTATGATTTTGCCTCCATACATGGTAGTCCAAGTTTTGTCAGTTTAAGTTCGAAAATCGACAGAAAATGTCAAAATAATAGTGCGTCTTTCCCGTCAGTTTGCGCGTCTATATAGTTTTTCAGTGATTTCATCCAGAATGCAGCTTTATTATAGGTCGGTAGCGTGCATTTATTAGATATATATACAGGGTGTAAATGAATAAGTGCTAAAAAATTCAAAGGGTGAATCTTCGAGTGATTCTAAGACCAAAAGTCTATATAAACATAGGTCCGCTAATGCTTCGTCTTCAAAATACAGGGTGTCAAACATTTTTTAATAATAATTATTATAATAAAACAAAAAAATTTATATCTAGCATTACCGTTTATAGCAATTTTTAAGACTAGAATAAACTATTAATATGGAAAAAATAAAAGTTGTATTTTTAGTTGCTGATTGGGAAAAAAAAGTTTTAAAAAAGTCAGTGGCGCATATTTTTTTTACAAAATTATTGATTAAGGTGCCCTCGGAACGCCACTGTACTTAATAATTTTAATCTATCCCTTTTCAACTTCAAATTGGGAATAATCAATTTCAAATTGGGAATAAACAACTTCAAATTGAGAATAGTCAACTTCAAATTGGGATTAATCAATTTCAAATTGGGAATAGACAACTTCAAATTGGGAATCGTCAATATCAAATTGGGAATAAACAATTTCAAATTGGGAATATTCAATATTAAATTGAAAATCAACAACTTCATATTAAACAATATTTTAATTACTTATATCTAAATAAACACACAATATGTGCCTACTTATTGAATTTAAAATATCATATTTTTGCAATACAGTGTGGTCATTTAAGTGTGCAACATATATTTAAAGTTGGTACATGTTCGATAATTATACTAGGCGCACTTAGAATGGTTGCAAGTCAAACAGCGTACAGGGTAGGTCAAAAAAATACAAATTTGTACAAGAGTAAAGTAGGTACCCTTATTTCAGAAAATTTAGCAAAATGTTATTGAGAAATTTGTCTATATAGAATTAAAAGTTAAAAGCCTAAATACCGAAACATGGTCTCCTAAGAAGAAAAAATATATTTTTTTGAAAAACATCCATAATTTTCTAAAAAAAAATTGTCTTAATATCCACCCTAGACAGTTTCATAAATCAATCAAAATTAAATCAATTTCGCATAACTTTGTTCAAATTCAAGAATATTTGTAGAATTTACTTAGATTTTTAATTTTTTAGGGAATCACAAACTTCATGTTTGTTGCAACAATATTAAACAAAACTTTAAAATTTCGCAAAAATTCTTCGGAACAAGGTAAAACATTAGTAATGATAATGTGCATATTAAAAAACTATCATTTAAGGTGCAAAATTTATATTTTAATTGTTTATTAAGAAACTGGAAATTAATTTTTGACAAAAATTTTTTTTCTTAGGTGGCTATGTTTTGGTATTTAAGCATAGTTTTTAATTCTAAACCACTTTTCTTAATAACCTTTTGCTGAATTTTTTGAAATAAGGGTACTTTACTCTCGTAAAATTTTTATATTTTTTTACCTACCCTGTATGCTGTTTAACTTGCAACCTTTCTAAGTGCACCTAATATGATTATTTAACATGCATCAACTTTCGGCAATGTCTGTATTTTGGTTGTGCAATTAATAAAAAATATATATATATATTTAATCCTTGTCTATCATTTAATATTTCTGGTATATGTATCTCTGTATATTTCCTATAAATCTGGTGCAACTCGCTACAGTTAATTTGTTATTTATGTTATTTTGCACTACTTATACTTTCTAATTTATATAAGCTAACTTTAGTTTGCGATAAATGATTTGGTCTTTGTCTTCTTTCTAAGATTTCTGGCCAAGTCTTTTTGAACCTTACCAGGCAGTCGAAATTTTGCTTAATATTATAAACTTTAGTTAAGAATTGTTGATAAGTGTGTTTATTTCATGAAGTTATTGATTTTCAATTTAATATTGAATATTCCCAATTTAAAATTGTTTATTCTCAATTTGATATTGACTATTCCCAATTTGAAGTTGTCTATTCCCAATTTGAAATTGATTATTGATATATTTGAAGTTGAAAAGGTATAGTAGGGGCTAAATTAGCCTCTTTCTACCATAAATAACACTGCCAAGTTTCAACAAAATCGGCTAAATGATTATTAAGATATTTACGAAAAAGCGATTTTTTAAGAAGAGTTTGACACCTTGTATCTTGAAAAGGAAGCATTACCGGACCTATGATTATATAAACTTCTCGTCTTAGAATCACTCAAAGATTCACCACTTGAATTTTTTCGCACTTTAGGACATTTTTGTCTGCAATTAAAATCAACATAAAAAATTCAATACCTTTTATAAGACTACAAGGTGATTCTTTTTTTTTCTAAAAATTATTGTACTAATTACCCACTTCTCCGCCACTGGTTGGGCATGATGTTCGATATTAACAGGTTTTATGCTAATCCATGCCGTTATAATGTTAACCAAATATGACTTAAATATCTTAACTAGTTTGGTAAATATTCAATAATAAAATCCACATATTTTTTCTAAATAACACCCTGTAACTTTTCTATGAAGCCTTAAAAAGATTTAGTTTATACGAAAAAGTGCGTTTATTTTTTGTAAATCTATCACCTGTTAAAATCCTGCTACAAAAAACTGATTCACCCTGTATAAATATTAAAAGAAATTAACAAGAATAAATAAAAATTAAAAATAAAAAATCTTCGTCACTGGCTGAATATAAATTATAAGAGAATAGGATGAGATGAACTACTCTAGGAAAATGTCTTTTTACGGAGATACAAAATTGAAAATTGTATACCCTGCTGCGCAATACAGTGACAAACCAAACTTATGTTTTGTTAAATGGAACATTCTATATATTTTGAAACCTGGTAGACAACTTTGTATCATTATCTTTTTCCGTTTCTGCAATATAATATGTCTTCTTTTCCAAATGTTATGCCTACTGGTTCGATTTGAATTTGTGGCTTAATATTTCCGTCGGCGTTAGACACATTTCTACTGATCGATTTTTCTCGTTTATATCCTGTACGATCTGAAAAAATGCTGACGTACGTGATGGTCAAACATTAGTCGGCGGCCGCCATTATTTTCGATTTTCGGCATCCCGAATCCTTCCGCAGATTTATGATTAAGTGTGTGGCGGCGCGGCGGCGTCGGATCGTAAATTTTTTGCCCGCGCACACACATGAACATCCAGCCCAGTATCAACTTTGTCTGTTTTATATGCGGCCCCAAATGTACGGGAGCCTCGTTGTAAAATTTTTATATTTCCACCATTCCCCGCTTTTTCCCGACGAAGGGGGGAGGACGTTAATATTAGCCGGCGAAATTCGCAATTTATGGATGTTATAATCTGTAACAAAACGACGAATGTATCGGTGCTCAAAGCCAATCTCCCGACATGAGCCACCAAAGAATCGAATATAAATTCCCTCTCCCGCTTTTTATTAAAGACCGCCTAAATCGATGGATGTGCTCTCCCCATTGCGCCAGACGAATGACTAAGAGGTTGCCAAATGCTAGAAACTAGAATTCGACGTGTCCAGGAATGGAAACTCTTGCTGGCCAATAAAAGTTTGGTGAAATCCCCGTCGGGTGTGTACTCGGGTGTGTAGCAGGCGCGGATTCTCCATAAGGTCATTTGGTCAATGACCCACCTAATTAATTTCAAATTTGTTTGATATTTAATAATAAACTCTGCTGTTTAAAAAATGGAATTATATTTTCGTAAGTAATATCATAAGGGCATCTAATTTTTCCGAAAAAAATCGAAAAAACACGGTGCTAAGTAATATTTTAACAAGAATGAGTGCAGGTGGCAACAAAAATCCGGAGTCAAAGACGAGGATTTTTGCACCTGCACGAATGCATTTTGTTAAAAAAATATTACTTAGCATTGTGTTTTTTTATTGTTATTTGACAAGACTATTTCATGAGTAACAGATTATCCTGCATACACATAGCTTACAAAATATACTACCTATTATACAACAGCTGTCAAGTTTTGCCGCGGGTAAACTCGAAAAAACTGCTGAAAGGTGCTGTCATACAGTTTTTCCATCCAGAAACCATTTAAATTCAAAATTGCCTGTTTGTGATTGGTGGAAATTAAGACGAGGGAAATAGTCATGCCAAAACTCCCCAATTATTACTAATAGAGTCAAGATTACTAATGTCTAATAATAATTCATTTCTATCCGCAGCCGCCTGGCCGTATTTTAAATTGACCTCACGGGTTATTATGGCAATCCATAAGAATAATTGTTGCATTGCAAGTGAGACAGAGACAACAGCATACGCGCCCGCTCTGAAGCCGAAAAGAGACAACTAGATGACGAAATTGTCGTCGGCCGACCATTCATAATGTACCTATGCTTTAAGCGTCGGTTTCACATAGCAGTCAACTGCAATCACAGTTCAACTGCTCGGTGGGGGAGGCTTATTATACTGCTATAAAATATGTCGTGTTTCACAATAGTTGCAAAAATGTGTTGACAGTAGAGCAGTAGTTACAAAATGTCTCCGAATACAAGAAATGTAAGCAGACCACGTTTTGACTGAATTATATTAACAGTAGACGGATATTTCCAAAATTTTACACGTCTTTACACGTTTTACATTTTTTCATCTGAAAATTAGAAAAATTTCTAGTTATAACAGTATCTGAGATAACAGTGTATTCCGATCACATCGATCGCAGTCGAGTGCTATGTGAAACCGTCTCCATAGGCGTAAGTAGAGAGTAATAAAGTAGAGTAGAGAGAGTACGTCGGCGCGAGCCGAACGTCGGGCATAGGCGAAAATAGCGTATGTAAACACGGCAAAAATCATTCAAAATTTCTGTTTTCCGCGGGTTTTCGCGAAGTTTCGATGTTGCAAAATGTGCAAAATAGTGTAATGTTGTCTGAAAATCTTTTCCCAATAACTTTGTCTTAGGGTGAATGTATGTTTCTTAGGAACAAGATTAAACTACCCAAATATCTGGATGTTTCAGCGTTCTATTTTTTTGATCTCGTTGACCTCCCGTTCGGCAGGGAGGAAGTACGGGCAAAAGGAGGAATAAGAACAAAAGCGAACGCGGTTATTATATGCGAAGCTCGCTAGGTATTTATCTTTTAGGACAAAGGTGGTCCTAATCGTGTTGCTCCGAAGGCCCCGTATATACGGCATCTCGGGACATTGCTCCGTCCTAGAGGCCGTTTCTGAATATCTAATAACGGATTTAATGCATACGAAATGACACCGGGCAAAAAAGCTTAGGAAGGCAGAAGAAGATGAAGTTGGTCTTATGCAACGTCTAGAGGCTATGAGGAATACTGAGAGCAGCCTGGAGAAGACATTTCCATCTTAAGATAAGATTATTATAGGTCACAATTTGTACCAAAGACATAATAATATCATTTTCTGATCAAAGTACAAGGGGTTTGTAATAAAAGATTTTTTTCTGCACAGTATTACCAATAGTTTTAACAATCTTAAGCCAAACCGATTATCCTTCTACTGACTTGATTTTTATCACCAAACATTGCCAAGTATCCATATCTACCCTACCCAGATAAACAAATTGCCGAATATCGGAGTTCGGTTCAATGGTGGTGAAAATTAAATTCAGAACAACCACCCCATTTTTGGCGGGCTTGGGAAATATTATTATCGGGGAAAGAGCGGGTGGGGCCCTCCGCAATCCGACCCTGCCCTCGAACACTTACAATTCGGATTGCTTTTTGATTGAAATTACCGGGATATAGAAATGAAAAAATCGCCCTACGAACCGACCGGCAACCCTCCATTGGCGTAGTTTAATGTTATACGTGGTTTCGCACATGGTATTTGGTTAGTCGTGTTATTTTCGGATCGCTATACGGGTGTCGCCGATATCTCCGGAACAAAAAGAGATATTTTAATTCTGCAAACGCCGTTTGCTAGGACGTGAAGAGAGCTTTATTCGAAACTGATAAGCGTTCATTTTGATATTGGCGTATAGATGGCGCTGCGGTGCAAAGAAACTTTTCGATCCTAGGAACGTTGGAGCGTAGCGCATTTGAAATACATGGTAATTTGGATAAACTTTTGTTCTATGGAGTATTTTCCTACTGTCACTAGTTTCTGAGATAACCGCTCTACAATGTCATTTATAAAAAAAATGAGCTAACTCGCTTAAAATTAACTTTAGAGGAAAAAGTTATTAAAAATATCTTTGTAGTTCACTAGGACGAAGAAAATAGCGACAGTATAATATTGAGCTTCAAACGCCCAGGTAATTATCTATCGTTGTCAATTTTTTTCTTGCCCAATTAGTTTATTAATTTTTGTAATAGTGGTTAATCATAATAATGAGGATAAATTAAAATACGGTATTAGTTTATGGAAAATGCAGTAAAAACAATGCTGTAGCCGATGCTCGTATTTAGGTATGGAAATAATTTTGAACATATTTATTGTAAACATATATTCTTAATTTCTATAAATGGTCACCTTCGGTTAATAAAAATAGATTCCGCCAAATTGTCGTTGTCTACATGTATCTACAAGATGTTATTGTTGTTAGGTAGGTATATTTTTTCCAATTTTGAGGGAAAATTGTACAGTATGTAGTATGTTCATTTTGAACTGAAAAATGGGGCACTTCCGGTGAAACCGGATGTGTAATAACTTGACTAGTGCAGCTATTTTCTTCGTCTTAGTGCACTACAAAGATATTTTTAATAACATTTTCCTTTAAAGTTATATTTAAGCGAGTTAGCTCATTTTTTGTAAATTACATCGTAGAACGGTTATCTCAGAAACTAGTAACAATACGACAATTGTCCATAGAATAAAAGTTTCTCCAAATTACCCAGTCTTTCAGATACGCTACGTTCCAACGTTCCTAGGATCGAAAAGTCTCTTTGCACCGCAGCGCCATCTATACGCCAATGTCAAAATGAACTCTTAGCAGTTAACGAATAAGGCCCTCTTCACGTCCTAGCGAACGGAGTTTGCAGAATTAAAATGTCTCTTTTTGTTCCGGAGATATCGGCGACGGGAGTCCTTATTTGGACACCCTGTATATGTGATTTACTCTTTGAATAAATAAATCCAGGAAGGAGTCAAAGCTCTATGTGTATTATAAAATACGTAAGACGGAAATCGCCCTAACCAAGTTTTGACACAACATTTTGATATCTGACACGGCGATAGGTGTCAGTATGTGATTTTTAGATACTTTTTCAAGTTATTATACTTAGCTGTGCGGCTTGTGGCACTTGCCTGACCGCCAAAACTAAAATATCTGGGGATAATAATCCATCGGTAAGTAATTTTGTAATTTAAATTAACTTTTGAGGCCATGCACCAAAGTGGCATAGGCGTTTGTGTAGGTACCTACTTCTTCATAATGGGAAAGTGCAGTATTATCAAGGATTCTTAAACTTAAAGACATAAACGTGCCCTATAATTTTTTGCCTGTATTGTAGATGCAGTTAGGTACTGATTTCACGAAAAATGAAGATTTCTTTCTCGATTAGTTTGTCGAAACGTTTGTTTGTTTGTCGAAAGTTAAGCCGAAATTTGCTCCTTCTTGGGGTTCTTTATTCAAATGATTCACTGATCTTACCCTCGCTAAAATCTAGACGATGAAACAAATGTGTTCTATACTAAAATCGAGCCACTCTTACGCCTGGCGTATGCAAGAGCACGTGCGTTGAGATATTCGCCAGGGCCGCGCTGAGGCACGACCTTTATTTAGTTTTAGTTTGACAATTGTTTACATCAAAATATTTCGGAAAATAATTATTGGCTTAATTAATATGGTTCAAAACATCGATAAAATTATTTGTGGCAGTGTCTAAATAGCTGATAACAATAAGATAAAACCGCATAACTACACTTTTGCTATCGAGTACGTCCCTGTTGCAGAGTCGGTTGTATTAATGTCAACTTATTATGTGAATAAAATTATTATTATTATTATTGCATCTTTTTAAAGCTGAATTTGTCGCCTTTCTTAGAGAGCGCCTGTCAATACTGGCAATTGGTTCTAAAACAGCTGCTCTTAATTTAACAATTGTCTCATAGTTTATTTTGTACTGTTCCCCACAAAAAGAAATCCAAAACAGACAAATCGGGGGATCGGGACTGCCAGGAAATAGGTCTATTTCTCCCTATCCAACTATTTGGACAGAGCTGATCCAGGTAATTTCTTACGGGCAAGTAATTATGTGGTGGAGCTCCAACATGATAATTTTTGTTTTATTTTGTTACATTTTGTCACCAGCTGAAAATAAAATATTTGAAAGTTTGAAGTATGTCTTATTATACAATAGAACGTAATTATGAAAATATTCCATGGCTGACTATGTAAAAATTAAAAAAAAAACAGAAAATTAGCCATAACTTTTGAGGCCATGCACCAAAGTGGCATAGGCGTTTGTGTAGGTACCTACTTCTTCATAATGGGAAAGTGCAGTATTATCAAGGATTCTTAAACTTAAAGACATAAACGTGCCCTATACTTTTTTGCCTGTATTGTAGATGTAGTTAGGTACTGATTTCACGAAAAATGAAGATTTCTTTCTCGATTAGTTTGTCGAAACGTTTGTTTGTTTGTCGAAAGTTAAGCCGAAATTTGCTCCTTCTTGGGGTTCTTTATTCAAATGATTCACTGATCTTACCCTCGCTAAAATCTAGACGATGAAACAAATGTGTTCTATACTAAAATCGAGCCACTCTTACGCCTGGCGTATACAAGAGCACGTGCGTGGAGATATTCGCCAGGGCCGCGCTGAGGCACGACCTTTATTTAGTTTTAGTTTGACAATTGTTTACATCAAAATATTTCGGAAAATAATTATTGGCTTAATTAATATGGTTCAAAACATCGATAAAATTATTTGTGGCAGTGGCTAAATAGCTGATAACAATAAGATAAAACTGCATAACTACACTTTTGCTATCGAGTACGTCCCTGTTGCAGAGTCGGTTGTATTAATGTCAACTTATTATGTGAATAAAATTATTATTATTATTATTGCATCTATTTAAAGCTGAATTTGTCGCCTTTCTTAGAGAGCGCCTGTCAATACTGGCAATTGGTTCTAAAACAGCTGCTCTTAATTTAACAATTGTCTCATAGTTTATTTTGTACTGTTCCCCACAAAAAGAAATCCAAAACAGACAAATCGGGGGATCGGGACTGCCAGGAAATAGGTCTATTTCTCCCTATCCAACTATTTGGACAGAGCTGATCCAGGTAATTTCTTACGGGCAAGTAATTATGTGGTGGAGCTCCAACATGATAATTTTTGTTTTATTTTGTTACATTTTGTCACCAGCTGAAAATAAAATATTTGAAAGTTTGAAGTATGTCTTATTATACAATAGAACGTAATTATGGAAATATTCCATGGCTGACTATGTAAAAATTAAAAAAAAACAGAAAATTAGCCATAACTTTTGAGGCCATGCACCAAAGTGGCATAGGCGTTTGTGTAGGTACCTACTTCTTCATAATGGGAAAGTGCAGTATTATCAAGGATTCTTAAACTTAAAGACATAAACGTGCCCTATACTTTTTTGCCTGTATTGTAGATGTAGTTAGGTACTGATTTCACGAAAAATGAAGATTTCTTTCTCGATTAGTTTGTCGAAACGTTTGTTTGTTTGTCGAAAGTTAAGCCGAAATTTGCTCCTTCTTGGGGTTCTTTATTCAAATGATTCACTGATCTTACCCTCGCTAAAATCTAGACGATGAAACAAATGTGTTCTATACTAAAATCGAGCCACTCTTACGCCTGGCGTATACAAGAGCACGTGCGTTGAGATATTCGCCAGGGCCGCGCTGAGGCACGACCTTTATTTAGTTTTAGTTTGACAATTGTTTACATCAAAATATTTCGGAAAATAATTATTGGCTTAATTAATATGGTTCAAAACATCGATAAAATTATTTGTGGCAGTGGCTAAATAGCTGATAACAATAAGATAAAACCGCATAACTACACTTTTGCTATCGAGTACGTCCCTGTTGCAGAGTCGGTTGTATTAATGTCAACTTATTATGTGAATAAAATTATTATTATTATTATTGCATCTATTTAAAGCTGAATTTGTCGCCTTTCTTAGAGAGCGCCTGTCAATACTGGCAATTGGTTCTAAAACAGCTGCTCTTAATTTAACAATTGTCTCATAGTTTATTTTGTACTGTTCCCCACAAAAAGAAATCCAAAACAGACAAATCGGGGGATCGGGACTGCCAGGAAATAGGTCTATTTCTCCCTATCCAACTATTTGGACAGAGCTGATCCAGGTAATTTCTTACGGGCAAGTAATTATGTGGTGGAGCTCCAACATGATAATTTTTGTTTTATTTTGTTACATTTTGTCACCAGCTGAAAATAAAATATTTGAAAGTTTGAAGTATGTCTTATTATACAATAGAACGTAATTATGAAAATATTCCATGGCTGACTATGTAAAAATTAAAAAAAAAAACAGAAAATTAGCCATAACTTTTGAGGCCATGCACCAAAGTGGCATAGGCGTTTGTGTAGGTACCTACTTCTTCATAATGGGAAAGTGCAGTATTATCAAGGATTCTTAAACTTAAAGACATAAACGTGCCCTATACTTTTTTGCCTGTATTGTAGATGTAGTTAGGTACTGATTTCACGAAAAATGAAGATTTCTTTCTCGATTAGTTTGTCGAAACGTTTGTTTGTTTGTCGAAAGTTAAGCCGAAATTTGCTCCTTCTTGGGGTTCTTTATTCAAATGATTCACTGATCTTACCCTCGCTAAAATCTAGACGATGAAACACATGTGTTCTATACTAAAATCGAGCCACTCTTACGCCTGGCGTATACAAGAGCACGTGCGTTGAGATATTCGCCAGGGCCGCGCTGAGGCACGACCTTTATTTAGTTTTAGTTTGACAATTGTTTACATCAAAATATTTCGGAAAATAATTATTGGCTTAATTAATATGGTTCAAAACATCGATAAAATTATTTGTGGCAGTGGCTAAATAGCTGATAACAATAAGATAAAACCGCATAACTACACTTTTGCTATCGAGTACGTCCCTGTTGCAGAGTCGGGTGAAATTTTATAGCCTACCGACCAATCGCGGACCGTCATTGAACACGTGGTTTCATTTACGCCAGGCGTACGGATTGCTCGAATTTAGTATAGTTTAGTTTCTTTCAAAAAGTTGACATTCTTACAATAGGTACCTACCCAAGTTCCATAACAGATTATGTTCTTTAATAGATGTGTAAAACGAACAACAACATCAATTCCTCATAAATGGAACCTTTTAAACTCTCCACCTCATTTCATTCTCGTACAATATAAAAATACCCAAGTAAAATCTTTATTATTTTCCCCAATCGATGCTATCACGAAAAGTTAATCGCATGTTCGCCATCTGCCCCCGGCACGCGACGCCCATGTCGCGCGGTGGGACACCCGGGCTTAAGGTCGGCACGCGACCAGGAAACCCCCTTAAACGTCAAATAATGACGTGAATATTGCCCCGTCAACCCCACGAGATAAGCTCTCACCCCTGCCCCCCCCCGCATTAGATTTCGAACCCTGAATTATAGATACACCAGCGTGACTGACGGGCGGACATGTACGTTCTGTGCCCTTGTTAGGACTCCCTGAACTGTCAATATCGGTGGAGCCGTCGACAAATCTTTATTTGTACAGGATGTCCCAGGACGTCACGAACAAAATTTTATCGATAATTTTTTCGAAAGCGCTGTTTTGCCAAGAAAGATCACGAGTATAAGTCTTTTATCTCTGAAATTAAAAGCCCATAAGTTGTACGAGTGGTTTTGCTAATGGGCAAAATAGCGCTTGAGAATAAAATTATTTAGAAAAAGTTCCGGCACGAGTGGTATTTGTCGAGATTATTTCACGAATACGATTTAATAATTTCTGTATTAATTTTTTCTATGTTTACATTTCCAAAACGACTCATTTTGAACGAGTTTACTGACAGCTTCGACTGTAGCGTTCGAGTAAACAAACATGACGCTTAGATATCCAATAGGTAAATGAGATTATACCTATACACCCTGTTAGCGTTGGTTTATTTTCTGAATATGTGTCATAAATTTAAACGGAGATGGAGGTCTAATAACAACAATTTAGCAATGTAAAAGTTATATATATTCATTGATACAATGCTTAATAATACCGCAACATAATTTCTAAGCTGCATAATTTAGAACAGTGTAAAACATACCAATTTTAAGAAGTACCTACCTACGTGTTTGTATCGACCAGATTTGCGGTTGCTAAGCAACGAAGTGATAATTGCACAAGTGGTTTTACCGCTTTGGTTTTGCACAAGTGCAATTATCGTATGTAATATCACTAGTGCCGGAAATTTTATCGATAATTTTTTCGAAAGTGCTATTTTGCCTAGAAAGATCACGAGTATAAATTGGGCTTTTATTTTCTGATAATTATCTCTGAAAATAAAAGCTCAATTTGTACGAGTGGTTTTACTAATGGGCAAAATAGGGCTTGAGAATAAAATTATCTAGAAAAATTTCCGGCACGAGTGGTATTTGTGGAGATTATTTCACGAATACGATTTAATAATTTCTGTATTAATTTTTTCTATGTTTACATTTCCAAAACGACTCATTTTGAACGAGTTTATTGACAGCTTCGACTGTAGCGTTCGAGTAAACAAACATGACGCTTGGGTATCCAAGGCAAATGCGATTATACCTACACCCTGTCGCGTTGGTTTATTTTCTGAATGCGTCATAAATTTAAACGGAGGCGGAGGTCTAAATAACAAGAATTTAGCAATGTAAAAGTTTATAAATTCATTGCTACAATGCTTAATAATACCGCAACATAATTTATAAGTTGCATAATTTAGAACAGTGTGAAACACACAAACTTTAAGAAGTAGGTACGTGTTAGTATCCAACAGATTCGCGGTTGCTAAGCAACGAAGTGATAATTTGCACAAGTGCAATTACCGGTAATTGCACTAGTGCAAATTATCGCTAGCAGAGGCATATGATTGGTTGGATTTTTATGGAAGGAGCTACCTTAGTGGATGCAAGCAGTATGAGGGAAATAATCGCTTGCAAAGTCATATGATTGGTTGGTTTTTATGGAAGGAGCTACCTTATTGGATGCAAGCAATATGAGAGAAATAATAGCTGAAATCATCACCTGATTGGTTAATATTTCAAAAATTATGTCATTTAATTGGTTCATATTGAGGGGAGTTGAATTCTCATATTATGTTCCGGTTTCCAAACCATATATACAGTAACTACCGATAGTTTGCAAAATTTCACATCGATATGACATTATAGAAGTGGGTGAAAATCGATTTGCTACATTTGCTTACAAAGTTACTACAAGCTAATAATTGCGTAAAAACTTGAATTACCGTAATTTTCATAGCCTCAAAAGACCCTGTGTAATTTTCTGAAACTATCTGAACATCCGGTTATATAAACATAAACCTTCTCAGTGCCATCAACTTTCAATGTAAATTTTTTTTACCTTTTACAATAAACTTGCTTACGGCTACTAATATTAATAGTTTTGCCCAGCAAGTCAGATATGAGGATTGCAAATTTTCTTTTACTCCCCTGATGAAATTCAACATCATTTTTTTTAAGTATTCAACGTATGAGACAGAAGCATTCTCAAATATTTGGAGACGTTTAAATGTATCTTCTTCCGAACCTATCGAACATATTATTTATTTAGAATATTATAAAAAATAATGTCCAAGAACTTAATAAAAAATGCCCGCTCTAAATTTCAATCTACATAATGTGCTTTAATAAATAATACCGGCCTATTCAAATATGCATGGTTACAAATTTGTTTTTTGCTCTCTCGGTGCCGATTCCCTGGGAAATGGAACTGCCTGTTGACTTTTTCATGGCCCCGAACCCGTGAGAATAGACATGTGCATTTCCCCCATAATTTGTGCTTCATGCATTTTTAATCGAGCAGATTGACGTTACCAACGCGACCGGAAGGCCTCGGCGCTGCCGGGTGACGTCAGAGTAGACACTTGCCAGACCTGCAGCTAATTCGGCACCCCATAGGTACAGCACAGCCGCATCTTCCAGTGCGACTGGTAACCAAATGGGGGCTAAAATCCTTGTCATGTTGTCAACATTACTCCATCCGGTAAACACTTGGTAGCTTAATATACCGTACTTTCACCGTTTTAGTATACATAGGGCGGAGCCGCCGTGTATTCGGCTAGGTTCGTCAGTCGTTGGCGGGGGGCGGGGCGTGTTTTTTGCTCGCAAAACTCGACTGATAAGCGGTGCGAGACTACCGTGTACTCCCCCCGCCAACGACTGACACAACTAGCTGGACGCGCGGCCTATTCCCCTATGTCTACCAAAACGGTGCAAGTACGGTAGAGACGGGCGATCGGGCGATGACTCTCTGTTAGTTGCCGGAAGCTGACCAAATGCATTTCACGGCGACCGCTAAATGGTTGGATTTTGGAGCATTGCCTTATGGACTTTGTCTGCTTGGGTGACGCGCTTGCACCAATAAACACAAATCGAAACTGGCATACATTCGATCAACTTTTTGTATACGATTTAACCCGTGAATGGCGCCATTTTAATCGCATCGGAGACTGCAAATTCGATTCAGCTCGTACGTGGCCCTCGGAATCTGACCCCATTTAAATTTGCAATAGCGCCAGCCTCGCCTCCGAAACACGTATCGTGTATCACTTAAAGACAGAAACCCATTCCGCCGTAAAAGATTTACCGTGAACTTCCTTGGGGAATTCCAAGGTTTATCTCCTCCCTGGCTCCAACGGCACAGGGATTAAAATACTCCTATAAGTTATTTCATTGGACGTTTTGAAGCTTTATAGGGCTCATTCGGGGTTTTGTGCACTTTTTTGCACTTTTTGTTTCGACAATTCGAAACTGATCCCACAGTTGATACAGTGGAATCGAAAGGAATGCTAGGACACGAGCTTGGAATTCATACTCGTAGAGACATTGCACACCATTCTCTACTACGATCGCCACTGACGACAAGGTTGTCAATTAAAAAAGTCAAAACAATTTTTTTTTGTCCCTCTTCATGTTGGGTTATATTCTTCGAAAGGGAGGCTTGAATCGGAAAATTGTACGTTATACAGGGTGAGTTTTTTTCGATGCCCACTATGGGGATCTCGGAAACTAGCAGAGCTAGAACAAAGGTTAAATGGGGAAAGAATTGCAGTTTTGAATGCTCAATCTAATGCCTCTTTTAGATTTTTAAAAAAGTTCATGGCTCACTAGATATTTTGAAAAGAGTGATTTTTTGCTATTTCATCAGATCTCTGTAGCTCCGTTATTTCTGATTATACAGAAAAACTGTAGAGACAAAAATTAATCAATTTTTTTATGTTGTTTGTGATTTTTGAGACATGACATAAACTTGTGTTTTTTTTTAATGTAAATCATAGTTGGCTGTGACCTTATAAAATTGGCCATTTTTTAGCTTTCTAAAAATATAATACTCGGCATAGTTATTATAATAAATAAAATAGCTATGGCTAATTTTCTGATTTTTTTTTAAATTTTCACATAGTCAGCCATGGAATATTTTCATAATTACGTTCTATTTTATAATTAGACATACTTAAAACTTTCTAATATTTTGTTTTTAGCTGGTAACAAAATGTAAGAAAATAAAACAAAAATTAAAAAACTCAAATTCAAATTATTATTATTTTAAAAGGTCACCTTTTAAAATAAAAAATGTGTTCTTACAACCCACCATTATTATTTATGCAAATATTGCCATTTATAGCATCTAACCATTTCCCTTTTTTGTCACTTTTTAATCAATTTATAATAATTTATTGCCTCTACCCAGCACTTCGAAATCCGTTGAACGTTAAAATTCTATCCATACACAGCCATAAAAATTAAATGGTTTCTATGGTAAGTTTACACTTTATTCACAGTATACCTGTTTGTGGTCGCCCTTTTGTTACGAGTTATATTTAAATCTTGAATGTCTAGTTATGTCAAAGGTACACTCTCTTCTTTGAGAGTGTATCATTGCCACTTTATGTTTACTTTACTCTGGTGTCGAATTGCTATCAGAATTGCAATCATTCTAAATAATTCTATAGTTAAGATACATACACTCGAGGATAATATATTTATATTTCGAGGATATTATATTTATATATTTATTATTATATTTCAAGAATATTATATTATATTTCTACAAACATTACTATAATATATCGGTACTACAGTGTGTTGTATTAATGTCAACTTATTATGTGAATAAAATTATTATTATTATTATTGCATCTTTTTAAAGCTGAATTTGTCGCCTTTCTTAGAGAGCGCCTGTCAATACTGGCAATTGGTTCTAAAACAGCTGCTCTTAATTTAACAATTGTCTCATAGTTTATTTTGTACTGTTCCCCACAAAAAGAAATCCAAAACAGACAAATCGGGGGATCGGGACTGCCAGGAAATAGGTCTATTTCTCCCTATCCAACTATTTGGACAGAGCTGATCCAGGTAATTTCTTACGGGCAAGTAATTATGTGGTGGAGCTCCAACATGATAATTTATGTTTTATTTTGTTACATTTTGTCACCAGCTGAAAATAAAATATTTGAAAGTTTGAAGTATGTCTTATTATACAATAGAAAATATTCCATGGCTGACTATGTAAAAATTAAAAAAAAAAACAGAAAATTAGCCATAACTCTTTTATTTTTTGTAATAACTATGCCGAGTATTATATCTTTGGAAAGCTCAAAAAATGGCCGATTTTATAAGGCCACAGCCAACTATGATTTACATTTAAAAAACACAAATTTATGTCATATCTCAAAAATCACAAATAACATAAAAAATTGGATAAGATTATCTTATTAAGCCCAAAATTATCTACAATTTTTGTCTCTGCAGTTTTTTTGTATAATCAGAAATAACGGAGCTACAGAGATCTGAAGAAATATAAAAAAAATCACTTTTTTCAAAATATCTAGTGAGCCGTGAACTTTTTTAAAAATCCAAAAGGGGCATTAGACCTTTGTTCTAGCTCTGCTAATTTCCGAGATCCCCATAGTGGCCATCGAAAAAAACTCACCCCGTATATAGGTACCCTTTAAAACCACCTGTAGAACACTTTCTCCAAATATTTGCATATAATTACGGAACACCCTGTATACGCAGGAACTCCGGTAAACCATTTTTGAACAGATATCGTCCTAAACGATTGCACAAAATCGTGCATATCGCCAAGATTGTATAACCGCAGGAAACAGCCAGCGGTTTTCTTGTTTAATCACCTCCATTACTTTAATCAAGAGAGTATACGTTCCGTTTTTTGCCCCCGTTCACCTGATTTACTTGCAATTAGGGCCACTTGAAAGGATTCGCTTCGTGCTGGAATTATATTTAATACGGACCTCGTTTTTTTTTTTGCCTCGTTCGAGTTATGAGCCCGAGATTATGGACTTGATTTATAGGTGGGAATAAGTACGTGGAATGGAAGATAGATACAAAGGTACCTACCTAGTTGTTGTTCGATCTCGTTTAGATATGATTGGGCTGTACGAATTTGCGTAATAGATGTTTGAAATGATACCTAGCTATTTAAGCGTTGAGTTAACAATACATAACCACATTCCTGTATCAACGACGCGCCTTCGTAGTTTTTATGCAACCAGGAATACATACACGCGTGAAGTGTGTCTCGGTACTGTGCAACAATTATAACTGATCCTAGACATTATTTGCCTCTAAAACATTCCCAAATTCTCGTCATGTGTGACCTAGTGAAGCAGAACCCGTAGTCGGTCTGGCCCATTTTGTATGTCCTCCCATTCCGGAGTCTTGATTAATGTTCCTAGTGAAAGTTTAGGGAATTTCTGTCCGAGGGGACAGTATTTTAATTAATTATAAATTCGGATTCGAGATAATCCGACGGAGGGGGGGGGTCCCGAGGATGAGAAATGAACATATTTAACCGGGGAAATCCATTAAAGATTCACCAACTTCGCCGGTATCGGGCGAAGTTCGCGCCGGTTCCGGGGTCCCCGGAATATGCCGGATAGTTTTTTCGGCGGAACTCCGGGATCCGTTCGCCCGGGATAAATTTCTTATTCGGGCACGTCCGAAAACTTGCAGTTTTAACACTCGAATTAATGCGCGGGGTCGTTTTCCTGAACGAGGATGAATTTTTAACCTGCGATGCATTCCCCTTTTGGATCGGTGAAAATCGGTGCTAATTTTAAACTTTAAATGTCGCCTTTCGTGGGAGTGGGGATTCCCAAAAAGAGACATAATTACGGAGACAATATTTTTACTTCCATGTAATAGATGTCTAATTCGCAGAGATTACAATGTATTTTTTTAGTTTCTTTCCTGTGAAAGATATCAAAAATTGTACTAAGGAAAGTTGCTCAGAATAGAGAAATATATTTCATGTAAATACCAAATTTCAAAGTGATCCGCGTTACTGAATTTTTTTTTACGGTCAATTAAAATGGGTTTTAATAGTTTTAGATACAATATAAAGTTGTTCGAAAATTAAATGCAGCTGCAGTAGGTATGCTTAATTTGGAGGCAATCGATCGATTTTTATATTTATTTCAAATTTTTTTTTTGAGGTAATAGCGAGGGTAATAGTTATTTATATACCAAGGCACTGAAGTTCAACTTTTTATGACTCATGTGGAATTTAGTTGCCGAGGCCTCTGGCCGAGGCACATAAACCACACGAGTCATAAAAAGAACTTCAGTGCCGTTGTACATATTATATTTTTTTGAAATCGAAAAAAAAAAGTTTTATTAGGCAAGAAAATAATCATCCGGGATCACCCGTCCATAAACCAACTGCGCGCGGCGTTGCTTGACTTTGACGATCGCTCTACCTAGGTCAAGTTGGATGACAAGACACGGCGCCTTCGAACAGAAAAACCAAACTGTTGCTTGTTGTGCAGCCTCCATAACAAATCTATTGATATTCAAACCTACTAAAATATTTATACTGAAAGATTGCAGTGCTATAGGTAACAATTTCGCAATGTGTACGAAAAGTTAAATGGGCCTTTATTGGCCGGGTTTTGAATATTTAGTCACTTTTGACGGGCGATGGCTCCGCGTCTGACGTTTGATGTTTACATCTCGCCAAGGCCTACTTATTGAAAAAATTCAGTGCCGATTTCTGAGCTTTTAATGACTTCACTGCCGATTTCAAAAAAATTATAAAAATGTTACAAACAGGTGTGTATTTTTTAATTGTAAGTAAGATGTAGTGTGTAGTAAGATTTTTAGATATCTCTTTCAGGAAAAAACTCAACAGAAAATTACATTTTAACCTCTATAGATTATAGTAGTAATAATTATTGTTTTAGACTTTTTTATGACAAAGCAACTACTATAAGCTATAAATTGCTAAACAAAAAAATTCGTTTTCCTCTACTGTTCAAAAATGCCTTGCGGAAATTTCAACAATGGTTCTGAGAGTATGTATAGCTTTGTCTATGGTAGTATAGATATGGAGTAATATTGGACCTCCTTTTTTCACCCATTTTTTAATCTGCATTTCACTAGCTTTAAAACGATATTCGTTTGTAGATTAATTATTTTCATTAAAGTGAAAAGTAATTTTCTCCAATAATTCGATACTTATTACCCCGTTAATACTTTTTTACTCGAATAAATATTCCTTTTGTCCCTACCTTTCTGATGTCGGAATCAGAAACAAAGGTCCTTTAACTCTTTACCGTTCAAATAAATTCTCCGAAAGCAACGTTTTGGTTTCGAATGTGCCAGTTAAACGAATTAAATCCCTCGTATTTTAAATATTGATGAAAGCTTTACGGGATTGGTTAATTTTCTAATTTACTAGTTACTGCGATTCATTTAAAATATATATAAATGAGCCATGTACCGTGTTCAATTCGGCCTGTTCAAAAAGTAATGTGGGATGTGCCCGTATCGGCGAGCTATCGCCGAATAAATTTCTGCGTAAAGTAATTTGCAGGGTAATGGAATACGCGCAAAATTCATAATTGCCGAAAAATACGGAGGCCTATACCTGGTCGAAGCGAGCCAATAAACTCAACTGACAATTTTGCGTATATTCAATACGGTTTTATTGTGTTTAATTAAAAACGTGGAGCGAAATATTTGGAGAATCCAGTGAAATAAACAAATAAATTGCTTTATAGGACTTAAGTGATTGCTATATACAGTCACAACTATTTTTTTTCTCGTTAATAAAAGAGGTAATTTGCTTATAAAGTACTAAGCATAATGAGTCATTATGTTTAGAAATTTGCTGTCGGTAAGCAGAGCTCAACTGTTGGGCATTATTGACTTTTTCAAATAATTAAAGCTTGATACGAGCGTGAACTTATGTTTTTTTTAGATGGAACACCCATGTTTATTTATCGATTTTCGAAATCTACGCATTTTTCTGGTTTCAACGGTATACGTGCTGTGAAAATGGTATATATAACTGTAATTATTTCTAAATAAAAATCGCACGGCAGATCTCAGTCAGTTTAGACCATATTGTTATCGCCCAGTTCAAAAACTGTATAAAAAGAAGACGAAAATATTGCCGTTTAGTCTTGGAGAGGCATGCAAGCGGGAAATGATCAGTTTATAGGTGGGCGTATTTTTATCACTTGTAAATTATCCACTATACTAGACATTACTATTCTATTAGGTACTACTCCTACGGTTATTACTATTACAGATTCTACAGGGAGCTCAATTTAGATGGAATAATGGATATAAAATTTTTAATACACCTTGTATAAAAAAAATCAGACAGGAGTTTTTCAGTTGATCTATCTGCATATTTTGGTGACCTTGAATTTTTTTTGGAGGTAGTCATTTCTATGTCATTGCTATGGCAACCAACTTTGTTTTTTAAATGACACCATACACTTTTCTGTTCAAATTTGGATTCAGCTGCTTTTTGTGCATACGAACATGTAAAATTTCATTGGGGTTGCATAAGAAAATTTTTGAGAAGGTAGACTTTTTGCAAGTACGCCAAAATTTAAATTCGAGAGAGTTGCCTAAAAAGTAGGCCATGCCTAATGAAAATTTTGACATTTTTGCATGTAATGATAATATACCGACGACAGGTAAATCATGTTACAGTGAGACAATGGCCCAGTCTGTCGTAAAACTACTAAGTACCTACATTCCTAATCCGTTCTGGAGGAATCAACTCTATTTCGTTTCTTATGCGCTGTTCTAATTCGACTATATTTTGGGGACAAGAAAAAAAATCACACGGGGTAAGATCGGGAGACCTCGGAGGCCGTTCTATGGCCCCTCTTCTGCCAATCCAAGATTGTGGGAAGACTTGGTTTAAATAGCGGCGCACATCACGGTGGTAACGGGGAGGTGTTTCATCTTGCCAGATATCCAGGATTGGCATACCTACCAAGGGCAGGAATCACCTCATTTTGCAAAAGATCCAAATACCTTTCGCCACTCGCCAGTCAAATTACCATTGATAATAAATGGACCAATAATGCGGTTGTCATAGATACCATTAGTTATCATTATAATATGCAAAAATATCAAAATTTTCATTAGGCATGGCCTACTTTTTAGGCAACGCTATCGAATTTAAATTTTGGCGTAGGTACTTGCAGAAATTCTACTTTTTCTCAAAAATTGTCTTAAGCAACTCCAATGAAATTTTACATGTTCGTATGCACAAGAAGAAGCTGATTCCAAATTTGAACAGAAAAGTGTATGGACCATATATACAGGATGATTTTTTTAGGTCTACCACCGCCATTTTCTCGCTTATTTTACGCCCTACAAAAAAAGCATAAGAAACAAAAATGTTGCAATTTTGGACAGCTAAGTGGTGCTGTAAAAGAAATCGGCATCCATGGCCAACTTGTCGCGCAATATTAAAAAAAACTCAAATTGAGTAAAACTATTAATAGCCGTGGAATGTTTATTTTAAGAGACAGGGGAAAACCTTTATATTAAAAATTGATGGCACTGAGAAGCTTTATCCATCCACGTAGTCAGATAGTTTCAATTACACAGGGTCTTCGGCTCTCTTGAGGCTATGAAAATTTTTTTGTTTATTTCTTATTAAGCGATTTTCTCGCTTATTTTACGCAGAAAATACGTAAGAAAACAAAATATGGCAATTTTGGTCAGCGAGGCGACTTTAAAAAAGGAATGGGCCTCCATGCCCAACTTTTCGCACTGTACTAAGAAAACTTAGAACCGACAAAAATTTTCATGGTCTCAAGAGAGCCGAAGACCCTGTGTAATTTGCTGAAACTATCTGACTACGTGGATGGATAAAGCTTCTCAGTGCCATCAATTTTCAATATAAAAGTTTTCCTCTGTCTCTTAAAATAAACATTCCACGGCAATTAATAGTTTTGCTTAATTTGAGGTTTTTTTAATATTGCGCGACAAGTTGGCCGATTTCTTTTGCAGCACCACTTAGCTGTCCAAAATTGCAACATTTTTGTTTCTTACGATTTTTTTGTAGGGCGCAAAATAAGCGAGAAAATCGCGGTGGTAGACCTAAAAAATCATCCTGTATAGTATGAATCGATGTCATAGTCTTGTTCCTTTCAGAGCGAAGGTGGTACGTTCATTATGATGTCCACTTCTAACTCTCGAAAATATATGTTACTGTTTTGAAGAATTCTATAGTCTTTCATGTGATGTTTTTACTGGCGAAAGCCAAAAAGCCGAAATAACACAAAAGGAGAAACCGGGTCGACATCCGTTTCCCCATTCCCCCGCCCCGCTCCCATGAATATTCATGCAGAGATGCGCCCCAGCGAATATCGAAAAGCGATTTAAAAATACTTTACGCCGCCGTAAATTCTCAATTCTCGCGCGGATTCGGCACTTTATCTCCATATCGGGCCTCAATTAATGCTACCGGGGATTAAGATACGAACAAATGTCCTTGAAAACGGGACTGACGCCAAAGCCGAACACCAATTCCAGTTTTAGGTTGTTACCGTGCAATTAAAATACCATCCTTAATATAGTCCAAAGCACGAAAGAAAACGTTTCTAAAGAATGCGGGCAGCGTTGCGAGATTTCCTATACGAGCAGTCGTTATTTATTGGCGAATACAAGTTTTATCATATTGAAGCCGAATTTATGAACTCTGTTATACCGAAAAAATAAAGCTCGCATCACGGGACCACTTACCCATTTTTGTTTATCATTTATTTTTAACGCGGTTTGCTAAAACACCTATTATATTTTTTTTCAACATCGTCGCGCCTACCATCGCCTTTGAAATACGGCAACACAGCACTTCTACCAAGCAGTCGGCTGACAAAAGCAGTTAGCCAACGCGTTTTGTGCCTGTTTCTATAGTACGTAAAGTTAACTGCGTATTTGGTCTACCACACAGACCTCATTTTTTAGACCGCTGGCAAGTTTTTTCCGCCGGCTCATAGAGCTCAGTGGCGTTTCGTATGTTCAGGAGTTAACGTGTGCAGGGAAGAACGTTGCATTCTCAAGCTCGAGAAATAATTGCCAATGTTATAAGGGTTTGCCTTCCTCCATAGTCATAAGGCATCACCGTTAAGAATAATATTAACAATAAATTAAATAACAATTATATGAAAATTAAGTCAGTGAGTTACACAAAATTGAGCTACGCCCCTGAAATGTGACTAATTCTATAATATTTGCGAGTTCTTCCCCCTTACGTCGCACGCATTCTGCCGTAAGGAGGACTATAATTATTGTACTCATAGATTTTTCGATATTGAACGGTACTAATAGGCACATACGGTCCTGTCATCTGTGGCTTAAGGTAGCAGCTACAGATAAGTACTTTATAATCTAAAACAAAGGATAGTCCGGTGCGGCCACTGTACCTAGTAATTATTAATTTATTTTAATGCGCTTTACCTTGTAACTTGCGTGCCGAGGAGAATATTCAAAGCTTCCCCTTATCGAATGCACATTCTTTCCGAAATACGTCATAAACTTTCTTTTTTACGATTTTATGACTGCACTAACTGCTAATTAACTTCGATGAAAAATGACAGGGGTGAAGAAAGGAAATATTGCCGTAATCCCACGAATTACATTAACAAGTCCGTGAGAGGTAATCCCATTCGTCGTACGGTTGGAAGGACACGACATGTTGCATGTGACGATGTGGGAGCCTACTGCGCTTTCTGGGGGATTATAGTATTTCCTATTTCCCCTACGATTTGGAGAGAATAAATATGGTAGTCCCAACGTATTCTCTAATTAGTTCAGTCGGTAAGGATACCTATCTGAAATGTTTTTTCGCCATAACATTGGAATCTATTCAGAATAATGTGTACCTGTAGTATAAATGAACTCACTTGGAACACAGTTATATACGGGGCGCGATCTATTTCATAGCATTTACCACGCTCTGCTACTGGTAAAAATAACAGACTTATCAGCAGAAATCACCCTATAAAATTCAAAGGTTTTTATGCGGTCGACGTCGACCTATTCAACGAGGCAGCCAATAAGAAAGCGAGCGTAGCGATTTGATTGGTCGGCGTTTCGGAGATCCATGGAGCAGGTGTCGACGTGGGCCAGTTAGGCCAGTATAACCAGTGCCGTGCACGGAAATAAGGATTGCGCTTTATTTTACGGATTTTGGTTTTGTGTATAGATTTTTGTATGGTGTAGTTTTGGGTGTAACAAAATTATTGGTTTGCTTTGGTTTGCATTATTTCAAAGTTTATTTTATTATTTTTATTTGTTGTTGTGAAAATTCAAATAATTGATCAATACAACAAAATATACTTCAAACTGTTTACAATAAGCATCTCCTAATTCGATTTCGTTTCTTTCTACAATTTTGGATTTTTTGGTGACGTTTTATACTGGTTTATAAATAATTAGATTTTCAGGTTAATTCAGCAATTCTCCTAGTGTGTTACTTG
Source organism: Pseudeuparius sepicola (assembly GCA_963920635.1). Lineage (NCBI taxonomy): Eukaryota > Metazoa > Arthropoda > Insecta > Coleoptera > Anthribidae > Pseudeuparius > Pseudeuparius sepicola. Next base: position 9,171,515 of record OY987300.1, on the reverse strand, counting down.
CATATTTGTATGAAAAATCAATTTAAACAGTGGCACAAATAACAATGCAACTATGACATATGTACTGGTGCTTTATGTAGTGTTGGTCCATAGGTACCCTGTAAACTAAAATTCAAAACTGAAAATCCACGTCATTTTGATTACAAAATCTTATGGCCCATTTCACATATTTTTCGACATTTCGCATGCGGCACATTTTAGTAATCAAACGTGTTTTATGCAAAAATTAGATATAATGTAGCTATATTTAAGGTAGGTGCGACGCACTTAATAATTTATTAACTATTGCAAATTTTATATAAGCATTAACTTATGCCTGGTTCATACAGCTTCTTTGTCTTTTAATTTTTCTTTATCTTTAAGAAATATTAAATGTCATTGGTCAGTTCAAATCAAGGGACAAATTTAATGCCATTGGTTATTTCCTAAAGATAAAGTAAAATTAAAAGATAAAGAAGCTGCGTGAACTAGACTTTATATTTTTAGAATATTACTTAGAACTCAACAATAAAAAATATTTTTTTACAACATTTGTCTTTCTATAAAATAAAAGAGTACAGATGATTATGGGCCCATAGTTTAGTAAATTTGACAAATTTTTAGCTGCGAAAATTAAATTTCAATTTTTTTATTTGCAAAGCTCCCGCAGCAATCAAGTCTACCTACAGCCCTGGAACCATAAGTTGCGCCGCGCTTCTCTTACTTGACTATTATTTGGGATATTGGAAATGGTAATTTATGCAACTAAAATGTGTAAAGCACTACTTTAGCGCACAATAATGACAGTGTTTTGATTAGGCCGAGTTAAAATATTATTCGGGTACGCTAAAGGCACTTTGCACGATAGTTCATACAATTTTCAGCAATTCCTTTTGTAAGCATTGCATTTTTGTCATTTTTGTTTCTTATTTTTGTGTACAATACAATATCTAATATTATCTAGGGTAACGAAATTTTAATTTAAAAAAAAATTAGTTCTACAGGGTTTTTCAGACCTGAATACAATAATTTTAACCACATGCGGAGAAAATTGAGCTTAATACGAATCCGCAATTAAAAAAAATTAAAAGTCAATAATAAAGCTAGAAAAATTTGTTTAAGGAAGCTGTTTTTTACAAACAATAACCACGCCACTGGCGAGGTAACGACCGCCAAGTGGGCCGGCCAGAAGCTACATTATTGGGCGATGTGCAATGTTGCCGGTTTTATCTAGTATTCCCCGATTTTAAATAATTTTAAGTAATTTTATCATTTATGCATTTATGAAAGGCCAATTCAATTAAACTAATGAAATCAGGCGGTGGAGGCGGCCCTTCCGCGCGGCAGGAGAGGGGGCGATCATGTATCTATCTGCCGTATGCCAGTTTAGTTTTTAGTTGTTATCGTGTTGCCTCTTAAAACATAAAACCTTAACTAAGCGCCGTGTTTGGTGCCTTTATTTTTTTGTTTGCTAAAGATTATCCCTGTTGTCGGAGGACACTCACTGTACATGGTAATAAATACATAAATAATAAATCTAGTTAGTAGTAAAAAATCAGACAATGAATGAACTGTATCGGCAACGTCGCACCGCGAGCAAAACGACAGTCGCCACATCGAGAGGGAGCGCAGAGCGCGACCGCGCAGGAGAGTCGGCCAGTCGGCCATTAGAAACCAAGAAACCGACAACGCGAAAAGGTAGGCGGAGAAGTTACTACAATTCCCCTCAGACGCAAGGCGAGTTGAGGTCTAAATTCCGTCGGTGGACGCCGTGGAAAACCGCAGTACCATATCGTTCGGGCGCTGCCGTGCCGCCGAACTTTCTTTTCGAAACCGGGAGTTTTGTGATAATATGGCAAGTGCGAATGTGAGTGCGTGTCTTACCGAGGTGTTACCATTCAACTTACCAGAGGAGGATAGTTTTTAAACCACCCTTCATTTGCTATCAGCGATTATTATCCTAAAGGATAATAAAAGGTAGGCACATTTAGAGAAATCAGTAGATACCTTGAAAAGATAAAAAAATATTGAGTTTTTTCGTTGCCTGGCTCCGCGATCTGGCAACGTCGTAAGGAAGACCTGAAACGAATTTGCCTCTCCCTCGCGCCTTGGGTACGCGTCTACCCGATAATAAAACTGAGTGGCTCGTTAGGGTAAATATTAAAATTATTTAATTATTTCTAAAATATTTCCGAAAAAAAAATTTTTTTTTCTATTTTCTGCATTTAGACACCTTTCTGAGTATGTGGTTAAAATTATTGTATTTAGGTCTGAAACACCCTGTATACAATAAATCTAGTATACATGCCACTTTCTTACAGTTGTTTTTCCAAGGTTGTACTCCTATTTTCGATATGAAAGTTTCAAAAATTTAATCGCTCATATATTCCAAACGTTTGAAGGAAGCTAGATTTCAAGAAAGGAAAAATACACAAAGTTTTATTATAATAATAGCACACTTAGACCCTGTAACTTTTTTGATTGATGTTCAATTGTTTTTGTGAGTACAGATTGGTTCAACAGGACTTATCATGATTTGTAAATCCTACCGTTTTTATTTAATCATACTTATTTTTAAGAAATCTATAACTGAAAGCTAGTATACTTTAGCAGCTTGATACACAAACATTATTTGTTAGTTATGTTTTGTGTGGTGTTGCAACGTTATTTGTAAAGCATGGAAAACTCATTTTGGATTTCCTCGAATCGAAGTGAGTTAACTTCCGTCTATAAATATGCACGCGGTGACGTACGGCCTAGCTGCAAGTGCAGAAAATGGCCTTGTACCGTGAGGGAAGTATCCGAAATGAAGGCATTTTATTCAGTTCGGGCTGGAGGCGACACGTGCGCAATATTTTCGAAACATTTACTGGGGGGGCGCCAGCTGCTCCCCCCGTATATCATAAGCTGTTGTCTTAAGGGCGGCCATAAATACGTTGGATACAAGTCGCCCCCTAAAGCGTCTTTCGCTCACCTAAAAACCCCCCATGGAAAAAACTAGGAGACAGGGGCGGACTTACACGAGATATTGTTAAATTTTATGTTGGACGTTGAGTTGGTGTCGCACTGCCAATTCTTACTAGACAAGATAACATTTTTCCTAACGATCCTTCATAATTTTATTTATTTTTTAATATATTACAAATTTGAGAGTTATGGAGACCAGCATACCTATATTAGTGTTTACAGTGTACAGTGTACAGTGTGTACAGTTCCTGGCTAATAACTTTCGGAATATCATACTTGTCCTGGCTTGCATACAAATACCGAGGTTAAAAAAATTATCATATTTTCGTAACTTCCTTCATACAGACCAATTTAATTCGCCAGATTCGCATACTTCCGCCATCATTTTAAAAACTTCATCCCCCTCCAACAAAAAACCCATCCCGGCGACATTATACTCGTCCCCCCCACTTTTTGACTCCCAAATGAAGAGCACTCTGCGGCCGCGGCATAATTCCGGGCCTAATTGAAATTGTTCCGGGCCGTCTTTACGGCGCTCCGGGACGACGCGGGGTGGCGCGGGTCGCGACCCCACCCCCCCCCCGCATAATTCGCCGCTTTACTCACAGATTCGCCCCCGGCGCTCGCACGCGCGATTTACGTTTTTATTTATTTGACCGTGAAAGGTGGGGAGGGCCTGGCTCTCTTAAATGCGTCGGGGAATGCCGTTCCGCCTGTTTGCACTGTCTGGGATTTTTATATTGGGCGGGAGGTACAGGGTCGGACCGGCCCAAATATAGAGACTTCAGTTGGCGGGACACCGAAAAGGGCTCCAGCGAAAAACGACACGCCGAATTTACATTTGGCAACCCTGCGCTCTGTAGGTGACACGTTGCCGGTTTTAAAGCACATAACCCGGTTAAATTCATAAACCCCCTTAACTTTCTTTGACCAGAGGAAAAAGTGTTTTATATGAAAGTTGTAGAAAATTTTCTCAACTTTCCAACGTTGTTTTCAGAAAGAAAATCGAACGTCGCCATAATACTAATAATTTGAAAAAGAGTTATCGCTCATGCCTCCAAGTGAACGGATTGCAATTCGAACAGTTCTTATGAAAAATACTTATTGTTATTATTGTTATACTTTGTTATATATTTTGTTTGTGTAGTAAAATTATTTATATGCTTTCTGTTGTATTTTTATGATTTTTTCTCTTGGAACAAATCAAAAATATTCTTAAATGTGTTAGTTCTAGTTTCATGGCCACCTTAGTTTTTGTGTAATCCTGTTTTAAAATGCAATTTTCTACGACAAAAATTATATAAAACATATTAAATGTATATACCGTTGTAATCGGAATGAAGCGTAGAATCTAAAAATTCAATAACATACAGGGCGTTTCATTTAAAAAAACACAACTTAGGTCTCTATCTTGAAAACGCGACGTTCTATTTTCTTTCTGAAAACAGCGTTGGAAAGTTGAGAAAATTTTCTACAACTTTCATATAAAACACTTTTTCCTCTGGTCAAAAATAAGAAAGTTAAGGGGGGGTCTCCAGTATTTCGTGAACACCCTGTACCTATCTCTTACGATATTTTACCACGTTTTTATTAATGCGCTTTCTTATTCTGTTTGTTCGTCAAATTTTGCCATCAATTTTAGATTAATTTCACGATAAACTAAAATTTAAACATAGCTCAGAACTAGGTAGATGCCAATACAATATTAACAAAAATATACAGGGTGTTCACTTTCAAAATGCCCACCATTGGTATTTTTGAAACGGTAAGAGCTACAAGGTTGGTTAAATTAGACAAAAGTTGCGCATTTTGATGTGTTTAAAGAATCTATAAAGAAATTTGACATAGCTCACGTAGTTACTAAAATAACCTGAAAAAAACTGAAAACTTGCACTTTTTTATTTTGTCCGTAACTTTTTTATTATCAAACGGAATTGAATGAAATTTGGTGGAATTACGTAATTAGGTACGGGCTTTCGAATGCACTATTCAGATTCAATAAGCTTTAGTCACTTAAGACGGTTAACACACAATTTTAAGTAGTTAACAAAGGTTATGGGAACTAACTGACGTTTCAGTTTATTAGGTGACAGTTATTGATATTGTTTTCGGAATCATGGCCTACTGCCTTGGCTTCAAAATATTTAAAATATTAGAAATTTGACATTTAAGTGGGTTTAATTAGGTGTTGTGATACGCATGGTTGTATTCGTAATTTTTTGCTCTATCCAATGGTGGTAAAATCCAATATTGCCGCCCTAAGAAAATCGAAATTTGGTTATGAACACCTAAAGATCCAGTAGGCAGGGAATTTTTCTGAAATCATTCGAAAGCCCGTACCTAATTATGTAATTCCACCAAATTTCATTCAATTCCGTTTGATATTAAAAAAGTTACGGACAAAATAAGAAAGTGGAAGTTTTCAGTTTTTTCAGGTTATTTTAGTAACCACGTGAGCTATGTCAAATTTCTTTACAGATTCTTTAAACACATCAAAATGCGCAACTTTTGTCTAATTTAACCAACCTTGTAGCTCTTACCGTTTCAAAAATACCAATGGTGGGCATTTTGAAAGTGAACACCCTGTATACATATGTATTATTATTATTGCCAGGGTTGGTAAAAAAGTCAAAAACTCATAACTTTTTTAAAAAGTTTTACTTTTTGAATTAATCCACTACTTATTAATTTTCAAAATGAGACAAGAAAGGAAAATGTAAAATCTCTATTTATTAAAAAAAAACATTCAAACAAAAACATACAGTCAAAAATTAAAATAAAATAATAGTTATTTATGTACCAAGGCACTGAAGTTAAACTTTTTATGACTCATATGGAATTTAGTTGCCGAGACCTCTGACCGAGGCAAATAGAGCAACAATTTTTTTAAATCGGAAAAAATAATCTTTGATTAGGAAAAAAATAATCATAAGGGATCACCCGTCCATGAACCGACTGCGCGAAGTTTTGCTTGACTTTGACGATTGCTCCACATAGGTCAAGTATGACGAGGCACGGCGCTTCCAAACTGCTGCCTGTTGTGCAGCCTCCATGACAAATAGATTGATATTAAAACCTACTAAAATATTTATACTGAAAAATTGCGCTATACTTATAGGTAACAATTTCGCAATGTGTACGAAAAGTTAAATGGGCCTTTATTGGCCGGGTTTTGAATATTTGTTCACTATTGACGGGCGATGGCTCCGCGTCTGACGTTCAATATTTACACCTCGCCAAGGCCTACTTATTGAAAATAATCGTACAATAATGCGCTACTTCAGTGTGGATTTCTGAGCTTTTAATGACGATTTTGAGAAACTTTATTGCATATTTCAAGAAAAATTCTCTTATTCCTTACTTATTACACGTAAAATTTTTAATTTTTGTTTCACATTTTCATTATAAATAAATAATATTTATACATAAAATTTAAATAAAACTGTAATAAAATGATATTAAAAACTTACTAAAAAGTATAAAATAATTTTTCCAAGCCCCATAAAGATTCGAAAAACGTGGGGCGCATGCAGTAGATAATTATTGATACATTCACTTAAGTCACCAACGATTATTGTATTGCACTGCAAATGTTTTCTCAACGACAGCTTAATAACTACTGGTCAAATCTCAATAGTTACTGAGATTCAGGGATCCTAGTTCCCCTTTTATGAACTTGAATTATGGCAGTATCTCCCAAAAAAATCAAGCTGCTGAACTGAAATTTGACGCTGCTGTGTCAATTTCTTCGTATCTTACAGAGGGCGTCACTTGCACTAATTTTTTAAAGCAATCTTTTTGGTCTTGCATGTCCATCATTTTAGTGCCTTTTTCATTTGCAACAAAAGTGTGCTGTTGTTTCATAACGATAAAATCAACCGTTTGCGTTGAAATCGACAAAACATGCGCCAAAACACAACATTCGAAATATAAAATTTTCACCTTCCGCTTTCAAATCTTACAAATCAACTGTACAGCAACTTGAATTTGCTTGTTTTACTCAAAATACAGTAATTTTTTGGGCAAATTGTCGAGTGTTTTTTTTTTATGGAAAAATAAATGGGCAAGTCAAAAATGCACTGGTTATGACAACAAAACGCTGGTCGCTTCAGTCTATTATTGATTCCAAATCGGTACTGTTTACCAAATGTCGAACTATTGAGAAATTTTCGATAATAGGTACTTTCTGGAGTTATTAATTTTTCTGGAAAGTTTTCTGCAGTGGCGATAAGTACAACATAGGTACAACATTTTCTCAAGACTGAGAACACCGACAATGGCGATGAGCTAAGGTCAATTTATCTGCATTTTAACCTTCGACAAACTTGCTTACACATCTATGATAAGGGTGGTATAGTGTACCTCAAGTGTAAGAAAGTTCTGACCTGGAATTCGAGCCAAATCACTAATTACTGTTTCTCGAAATTCTTCTCACAATCAGAATCAAAGCAAACCCTCCGCAATAATTGGAAACAAATACGAAACGGCAGAGCGAGGGCGCGGATCCGCTGACGAGGCGATAGTTTTCGCGCAGCCAAACTACATTATTAATCCGGCAAAGTTAGTCGCAATTTAACACCTACGGGAGCGGAGGGACAATACGGCGTATTTGAGAACAATCACGGCAGTCGAGAGCGGCAGAAAACTTCTTATTTAGACTGGAAAATTAACCCGGTGCAGCGCGTCAAGTTTTAACGCGGCGTAGAGTTTCGCGAAAAGGTGACGTGCTCTGCCGGATATCATTTATAACTCCGGTAGCAGTTAGAAAGCTAGGAATTGACTGTTTCTGTTATAAAGTTAATATGCCGCGCCTGCACGAGTAAATGTCATAGGTTCGTGCAAAGACTATTTATCCCCAAGATGAAACAAACCGCTCTGCGTGTTACCCACGTGATCAGATGTCGTCTCCATACTTTGTGCCATAATAGAGTGACGTGGGGTCAGAGCAGGGCTTGCTCTATACCTAGTTAAAACTCACTGAGCTTCACTAGGTTAATTTGATTGTGTAATCAACAAGTTTTCTCTCGACCGTATCCCACAACTGTTTTAAAATACATACATCCCATTGTCCACTCGCTCTCCTAGGCGTTGAATTGCGACTAACTTTACGTCAGCGATTCAGCGTCGGTACAGCCGTTTCGCCAGTTCGTATTTGTTTTCAATTACCGCGTTACTTTGATATTATCAGTGTGCTAGTTCGGGAATTCGGCGAGGGGGATCGTAGTAGGCGCGTTTCGCTGCGATCGCGACAATCTCGTATTCGAAATAACCAACCGGGAAGCAAACAAATGGCTGGTGCCCACGTTGCATAATACTTGGGTATACGGTATACCTGGGTAGATATACAGTGAAATTCAAAGAGGAGGTTTGAGTTCTATACTCTATTCAAACTAAACGCAAGTGGAACATAAACACAAGTTGTTGCATGGCCGGAAATAAAATCTGACCCGGCGGGCGAGTGCAGCGAGTCGTTGTTTCTTACAGAGGTGTATTGAGTTGCAAGTGGACCTTTATTTTTTCCGATATAATTCTTTCGCTGTTTATTAATTGTTGGAGCTACGATTTGTGTTAATAGTAGAAATTTGCAGGTAAGTGAATGACTAGGTGTGCAATAAAAGTTTGTTTTTAAAGTTCTTAAAACTGCGGCATATTATTTTAATATTTTATATTATAAAATTCATAGAGATCGTCCTTAATGCGGCCCTGCCTCGTATTAGCCCTCAGAGTTGTGCACGTGCTTCCATTGTGTAAATGTTTACGCGCCACTTGCATTTAGTTTGAAGAGAGTGTAGACCTAACAAAAAAGATATATATGCAATCACTGTTCTATAATGCATTCAATAATTTTAACAATTTACCTACCTCTATTAAACAAAGCGCATCCATTAATATTAGCATTAAATTTAGCGTTAATGTACTGAATGCTGCTATTCCTACGTAAATCGTCCCAGTGAATCGATCTAGCATGGTCCCGAAACCCTCGAACCCACAGAGTTTTCAATAACCAAATTTAAATAGAAGATACCTACAACTAAACCTACAAGAAATACTAGAATTTAAGGTTTTATCGTTCTTTGAAAACATCAATAAATGAATAATAACCAAGTATCTGGAATTTTTGAATCTACCCATAGTCTCTTATTCAAAAATCCGCAACAACTCCTATCTCCATCCAAAATAAATAATATCCTCACACCTCTTCCCATAGCACCATCTCGCAAATAATTATCATTATATAAGGTCTCCTCCATATTCTATAGGCGGTACCCACTGATGGGCACTAAATAATTCTGTTGCATTCACAGTTCCGCGGCCGCACGGCTACATGAGGGGATAGTAAACGCTGAATTTAGTGTTTCGTATTATCGTAAATCATAATTACATCGCCAAATGACTTATAGCATTTACATGTTGAATATGAAAACTGCACGCACGCCATACCAATTTATTCCGCGGAACGAATGCTGGTTGTAATTATAATGGGTTTGAGTTGACAAGATACGATTGTGATCGGCGAATGGAATTTAATACAGACTGTTCCTATAAATGCCTGGAGTTGGAATATACAGGGTGTCCGGTAAGTTCGGGGAAATCTCTCGCCAGCGTGTTGGTGACGTCAAAATATACCTGGTGTTTCATATATTTTTTTCCCCTAAAGTACTCCGTAACAGAACTACAGGGTCCCAAAGGGGTACTCACTGCTTTACATTTTTTGATTTAACTTTTGAACGCCCTTGTATATTTTGATGAAATTTTGGAATTTTGCATAGACGGTAAAAACCAATTACCTCATATTTGAATCATGCTTGGACAATGCCGTGGAAGTCAGGAACGGACTTCACGCAATACCCATGGGCTCAAAATTTTGACTGGTATAAATTTAAAAAGCCGAAAACAAATTTTTTTAAAGCCTTGAACATTTCTCTTCAAAAAAGGTACTCTTTATTCGTTTCGAAAAAGTCAACCGTTTTCATGGAAAAATCGCTTTTTTGAAATCCGTAACTTAAGATGCAATAATGGAAACTACCAGAATTTAGTGTTTTCACCTGACGGATAACAACAATTACGTGTGACAAGATTTGTCAATAATTTTTATTAGCAATGGAGCATTTTTATACTTATGCCGAATATGCAGACATGCATTTAATTTATGGACAAGCACACTGCAATTCTCTGGAGGCAAGCAGAATTTATGCTCAAAGATTTCCAAATCGCAATTTGCCAAATCGAAAAACATTTGTGAGAGTTGATCGTCGTTTAAGAGAAACAGGTAGTAAACAAACCGAGTTTAGAATGTCTTAAATCAGTCTCCTAAAATTTACATTAGGTAGTTTTTTACCTCGTCGTGGTGGGGAAGGGCCGCAAAGGAGAGCAAGAAATCAAAACTTAGAAGAGCACATATTGGATGAAATATCCGAAAACCCTTCTAATAGCGTTCGTAAGCTTGCAGCTCAGTTAAATACCACAAAGGGGGTTGTTCATGAAACATTGCGAGAACAGCTACTTTATCCTTATCACGTCCAAAAAGTGCATGCAATGTCTCCGAATGATTATCGTCCACGGCTTAACTATGCAAACTGGTTTTTGCAACAATTTATAGGCGATCCGAGTTTCACAGAAATTGTTTTATTTAGCGACGAAGCTGGCTTCACGAGAGACGGTATTACCAACAGTCGAAATCTGCACATTTGGCATGACGAAAACCCTCACGCCATAGTTCAGATCAAGCACCAACAAAGATTTCTGGTTAATGTTTGGGCAGGGATAATTGGGAATAATTTGATTGGTCCTTTTGTTTTGGATGAACGTTTGAATGGAGCTCTGTATTTACATTTTTTACAAAATAATTTAAATGATTTACTGGAAAATGTGCCCTTACAAATAAGGAATCAAATGTGGTTTATGCACGATGGCGCTCCCCCACATTATTCCCGGGAGGTACGTCTCTACTTAACCCAGCACTTTGACAATCGTTGGATAGGCCGAGGAGGACCTGTTTTGTGGCCACCTAGGTCTCCTGACCTCAATCCGTTAGATTTTTTTTTCTGGGGTCATCTCAAGGGACTAGTATATTCAACTCCTGTAAATACCAGGGAAGAGTTATTGGAAAGAATATTTCACTATTCTGATCAAATTCGAAATGATCCTGAAATGCTGTTTAGGGTGCAGCAAGAAAAAATTCGCAGGATAAGAAAATGTATTCGGGTAGAAGGAGCTCACTTTGAACATTTGCCCGACTAAACGAAACATTTTCTTTATAACCAAACTTTATTAAACTATTTTTAAACAGTTTCATTGTTTTTTTTCATTTTCTCGATATTAATGCCTACTGAAAATTGCAGTGTGCTAATAAAAATTATTGACAAATCTTGTCACACGTAATTGTTGTTATCCGTCAGGTGAAAACACTAAATTCTGGTAGTTTCCATTATTGCATCTTAAGTTACGGATTTCAAAAAAGCGATTTTTCCATGAAAACGGTTGACTTTTTCGAAACGAATAAAGAGTACCTTTTTTGAAGAGAAATGTTCAAGGCTTTAAAAAAAATTGTTTTCGGCTTTTTAAATTTATACCAGTCAAAATTTTGAGCCCATGGGTATTGCGTGAAGTCCGTTCCTGACTTCCACGGCATTGTCCAAGCATGATTCAAATATGAGGTAATTGGTTTTTACCGTCTATGCAAAATTCCAAAATTTCATCAAAATATACAAGGGCGTTCAAAAGTTAAATCAAAAAATGTAAAGCAGTGAGTACCCCTTTGGGACCCTGTAGTTCTGTTACGGAGTACTTTAGGGGAAAAAAATATATGAAACACCAGGTATATTTTGACGTCACCAACACGCTGGCGAGAGATTTCCCCGAACTTACCGGACACCCTGTATACACTCTTAATAGGAGAGTCCATCAATACCACCATAGAAGATTTCGAGACGTAGTTTTTAATAATGGCGAAGGGGACAGGAACGAAGCGCTTCCTTTTGTGGTTCCAATTCTGCTTTTGGTCCCCCGCCATATGGACCACTAGCGGCAAGCCATTGACTGGATAAGATCAAAGTGCGTGAAGTTAGGTACTATACGAGCAGTTATGTTATACGCCCTGTCAATATCCTGTAGATATTTCTAAAATGTAACGTGGAAGTTTTGCGTTAGTTGCTAGAAAACTTGGCTTCTGAAGCAATGAAAATATATGTGAGACCTGAATAAAAGTATCCTATATCAAGAATTTCCCTGGGGACGATATTGTTACTTCGCCAACCAGTCGAGAAGTCTTATTGAAACCGATACACATATAAACTCTTGGCAGTGGCAAGCTCCCAACTTTAAGAACAATATAGACGGGACGTGTACATAACTCCCCGTTTCCTGAATAAAGGGGGGCGGAATATAGTTTCTTAGGGTCCTAATTCCGACGACTTCTGGATCCAATTCATGAATAGAAATAAAAGCCAATGGCTCGGATACTTTTCATTCTTCCCGGGATCTCATTGTTTTTTCTTTGCCGGGCTTGCCAAAAGCCCGGCGACGTCTCTCCTCCCCTGAATAGATTCAATCTATTTCAGTGCCACCATAAACTAAAATTATGGACCGCCTTGATATATTAGGACGGGGTTACTTAACAGATTTCACGGTTTATTGCCCTCCTCTACAGTCGGCTTATCGGGAGCCGAATTTTATATATTTCTGGTATATCGCCCTCTATCGAGATTGGTCGTACTCTCCGCGTAATTAAGATGACCCAGTTTTATGCAGGGTCTACCAGAAATAAGTGCAAAATTTCACCACTTACGTATATAAAATCGCGGACGGTGCGACGCTGCTGAAATTTATAACAATGTTGGAGCGGCAACTACTTATTTAAGGACCTAAAGAAGAGATTGCGAGGGTTTTATTGCTTCTTTGCTTACGGCGAGTTTGCAGTTCAATGATCAAGATATTGGCCGTAATTTCCGCGATTCATTTAAAGATTCCGAGGGGAGAGGTTTTTATTTGATGTGTTTCCAATACTTGCTTTACTGCGAGCCAAAATTCGCCGATCTGGCAAAAGATTATTGGAAAGTCTTCTTGTTGCTGCACCTTTTTATCCACAGATTATAAATAATCTAAAACCTTTGACTGACGTTAAATTTACTGGACATACAGTCCGACAAACGAAAGAAGTCTAATGAAAAACCCAGTCTAAGCGCCATCCGTGTGTTATTAATGTGGGCATGGGCGGCTAGACTGAGTTTTTCATTGGACTTCTCTCGTTTGTCGGACTGTATTATACAGGGTGTAACTAAACTGATGGTCAAAAATGAAACCACGTATTCTTGGAGTCAAAATAAGGGCACTTCTTCATATATTTTTTTCTCCTACGGGCCATAGTTTTTTTATACAGAGCGTAGAAGTTTGGTGAAAAATACACATATTTCTTAGTATTTCTAGAAGTATTAGAGATATTTTCTTCAGACTTGGCGTGTCACATGAGCAGATGAGCCGTCAAACTTAAGGTTGACATGAAGCTTCTGAGGCTCCCAGTTGCGGAGATACAGGGTGTTAGTAAAATTAATTAGTTCAGAAAAATATGAATACCCTGTATAATCGCATTTTTTTATTTTGTTTTGAGTGGTGAATAGAATGGTTAACAAAAAGTATCTCTTAGTATTTTTTCATATTCCCAGCCGTTTCTTAATTATTTTTAAAGAACGGCAACGCTGCAATGAATAATAGTCACTTTAAGAACAAATCTAGCAATCTGTGGATGTCAATTAAACTTTATTTAACAAAATACAAAAGCAAAAACAATGATAAAAGAAACGTATTGCCATTAGAAAATTACATTATTAAATGTTCGAAATGACCGCCGTCTCTTTCAATACACGCAACTATGCGTTTCCGCATATGTTTATTATTGCCATTCGCAAGTCCATAGCAAAAGTGCATATCAGTCAATTCTTCAAATGAAAATATAATTTTTCAAAATATTGATACTAAGGTGCAAAGTTGGCAGCCAAATGATTCAAATAATGCCAAGTTTAATTGACATCCACAGATTGTTAGATTTATTCTTAAAGTGACTTTTTTATTGCAGCATTGCCGTTCTTTGAAAATAATTAAAAAACGGCTGAGAATATGAAAAATACTAAGAGATACTTTTTGTTAACCATTGAATTTACCATTCAAAACAAATTTAAAAAATGCGATTATACAGGGTATTCATATTGTTCTGAACTAATTAATTTTAATAACACCCTGTATCTCCGCAACTGGGGGCCTCACAAGCTTAATATTAACCTTAAATTTGACAACTCATCCGCTCATGTGACACGCCAAGTTTGAAGAAAATATCTCGCATTATACTTCTAGAGATACTAAGAAATATGTGTATTTTTCTCTAAATTTCTACGCTCTGTATAAAAAAAACTATGGCCCGTAGGAGAAAAAAATATATGAAGAAGTGCCCTTATTTTGACTCCAAGAATACGTGGTTTCATTTTTGACCGTCAGTTTAGTTACACCCTGTATTTTATCAGTAGTACTGCTTAGCTCCTATAAACTGACCACGTGGAATGCAATTGGCATTGCCCAAACAGATGACCCGTGGCCAGCTCGTGTGCCGTCCTATCGAAACCTAATGGTTGCTTCGGCAAAGTATTTGGTAGTATGAGTGAAGCTCCACCCATAGCACCTCCTTGCTTCTCACTTCTCAAGTTATAGGAGCCAAGCAGTAGGTAGTTGTTGTTGTCTTGTTTGCATATTTGAAACAGCGTTGCTAACTATATAATTTGGCCTCAGCTGATGCGGACTCGGTCTGCCACTTTTGGCAACACCGCCGACCTGCTGTCCCTGCAAATTCCTATATAAGTTGCGCTACTTGTCAATAGATGGCGCACTGCGAAATACCAGGCTTTTTGTAAGCAAGATATAAACCAACTGGGCGATCTCGTGAGCTCTCTTAATTCAACGCAAAACAGACACAACGTAATAGGTAATAATAATCCAGCTGTTGTAGAATATAGAGCGTGGCTTCATTTTGAAAAGAAAATAAATCATGTTTACACAATAATGTAGATACCTACCCAATTTCTTGAGGATTTTGCTGTCGCGCGAAAGGTGTCTTGGATTTTATAAATATATCTATATTGCAACGTGCGCAATGTGTACACCGCTCTATTCCTAGATGCTAATATCCAATGCGGAATGACGCGGCCAGCAATAAAGAAGCATTATCGTTAAACTGAAACACCTGCGTCCCTGTCATACGACGCGTGGGTAATAGCTCACAAGATTCATTGTTTGCTGGCCCGTTATATTATAGTATGCGTCGTGTTCGTCATAGGTAAATAATTTATTACTTTATATACAACAAGCAGTTTGTAAAAGCAATTATGATAAAGCTCATTAAAATTTACTTGGGTATCTTCTAATTTGCCATATGGTTCTACACAATCGATACAACGACATCAATTTAGATAAATTTGGCTTGATGAAAATGTAGGTACCTACCTTTTAAGGTCGAATTCATAATCAATACTTTTAAGTGATAAAATGGCGAATTCTGTATAGAGATTTGATTTTTCTTGATTTTGAAACATTTTAACGCCCCGAATCTTGATATAGGAGCCAAAAATATAATGCCATGTTTTCATAAACATTTCCTAGCATTTTTTTATGTTCTTACCGTTGATTGGTTGTTTCTTTTCAATTTTAGACAAAATCTGACTGGTAAATAGAAATATTAAATTAACAGCCTACTGATTGTTAGTTTTATTATCATGGCTGACTTGATTTGTCATAAATTTGGTGTTATTGTTTGGCCTACTACTGAAACTATATAGGTATGTATCTAGTTTAATGGAGCTTCTCTGATAAATATCTCGGAAACGGTTGGAGATAAATAGGCCAAATTATATATCGTTGGAATCAGAATTAAAAAAGGAATCCTATTACGGTTAAATGGAATATGTAAGTTGTAAAATAGTGAAAATCACTTTCATTTCCGCTATAACCAGAAGTTATTTCAAAAAACTAAATATTCAGGAATACTACTCGAAGGTTCTCTAATGGTAGGTAATAAATTATTTTTTTTATTTTGCAAAACGTTCCCGTTATAAACACAAATATGTTACTGTGACCATGTACCCTTTGGGTTTTCGTTGTTTTTGATGTGTTTGCTTTAAGGTATATTCTAATTTGTGCAATTTGGTTTACCATGTTGTTTTTTCTTTTCAGTATTTTACTGGTGTTGGATTGAAGCCTTTTGGTTTTTCAGATTTAGGTTTTTATAGACGTCACTAAACTCCATTTAACCTTTGGTTTTCATTTTGAAGTTTACTACAATAATTTTAATATCCTCAAAGTTGCTTGGAAGGTAAGGTAATTGAGTTTTCTTATTTTGCCTGTATTTTACCCTTTTCCTGTTTCTAGCTTTGTCATTTATCTTACTAAAATAATATTTTACTGCTGATGATGAACCCCTAGCGGTTCGAAACATCTACAGTTTTCATTAAAAACTGATTGTGGAGTTTTGACTGAAAGATTTATACTTTGTTTTAATTCTATCCTCTTCCTCCACTGAAAGAAAATGGACTATTTTTTCAATGTGTAGGCTGTCAATTGTTTGTTGATATAACGTAATACAAAGTTTAAAGTTACAATGTGGTTATAGTTGAATCGAAATATTTTCTCCTCCTGTCAAGTAAGTAGGTCTCAATTCTGCGCCATTTTCCACAGTGTATACACCCCTTCCAAAACTTCCCGCGAAACCAACTTCAAGATCTTATCTGTTTACCTTTAAAAATATTACCACGGCGGTCCCAACATGCAACCACGTCGGCCCACTCCCCTAATGCCCGTGACCCGAATTTGCGTTAGCTGTAGATTTTGCGGAGTTTCTTCAGCGATTTTCGCGAAGGCGAAAAAACGAATACCTTACAATCAAGGCCTTTTTCGGTCACAAAAAAAATTGGAAAAATATTTTTTGAGCAATATTTTCCCCATCCTTTATGACGCACTTATACCGAGACCTATATACAGTCATCTTTAAATGTAACATTATGTCACAAATTAGTTTGAAAACAAGCAAGGTTGAAACTGAAATTTCAACACTAACAATCCGATTTCAACTTTTACAAGAGTTGTTTCAGCTATCCGGGGGCACTGACTAATTTCTTTTTAAAGCAAGCTGTTCCTGAAAACCAGAGAACAAGGAAGGGGAGAATTTAAACTCAAGGGGTCGGAGCTAGCCTGCGCATCTGGGCGGCGCAGCCTATATCAGCCATGTTTTCAGTTTAGACAGAGGCGTCACTTTCAGTTTAGTGTTTCGAGCGAACGGATCTTCAGTGTCGGCGTTAATTTGAAGTTTTCTTTATTGCGAGTGTGTTGTTTTGTTCAGTGTTTTATCTTATGATCATGAGTAAGACAAAAGCGGGGGCGTTGTGTGAGCAGCGTAAGGCTGCGTGCGTGAACAAAAGTTACAACTGCAGGTTATCGTTCTTCTCCTTTCCAAAAGAGCATTGGTAGATAATTAATTATTGTGAAATCTCTGGGAATTAGTTGCTGTTCAGGTGCAATTTACTGTATTATCATAACCTTCCACCTAAGTATCTAAAGGCAGACTTAATTTAAGGATTTAATTTAAAAACCGTACGTTAAAACACTGAAAACGCATGGTGTAGTTCACGCGATTTCACTTAAGAATAAGTTAATATCTTAAGTCATTCGTAAATAAAATTATCGAACTTACATGTAATTTAAGACAAAAAGGCACAAAGACAACAAAAAACCTTTCAAATCAAAAATATGTTTTTTGGGCTAAATTTTATATGAAGCGAATGTGGATAAATAGAATACATAATAATTTTATTTAAAGGGTTAAATTAAATCATAAAAGCTGTCCTTAAATTAAGTCTGCATAAACAGGCCATACGTTATTGTGTGGGTTTACTCCGTTTACCTGTGTTCATACCTATGTACCTATTATGAATACTAATTGCGCTTAGATGTTTTTTTATCAAGAAGTTAGGCACCCTTCTAAAGTACATAATAGCGACAAACACGCCTGTAATATAGTACGTAGTGCGTAATGGCATTAAAAATTATAGACAGAAATTGAAAATGGACAAACAAAAATAAGCTTATTATATGGAAACATCAATAAAGTTTATTTTATGGAAACATAGTTTTTTTACTAAGTACCTATATCTATTCGCATACAAATGTCCAAGTTTTTTCGCATAGTCGTAGGTATCTACTGATTTTAACGAAGGAGACAAAAACGAAACAGTTTTAGAACTGGGCAGGTATATTTAATTAATCCTATGAAGACAATATTCTAATACACCTATGTTTTGCTTTTCATTTGTATTCTACAAAGTGATTGCTTACAAAATATTACTCAGTCAGTCATCAAATTTTAAGACCAATAAAATATTAAATTTTTGGAATAAGATAAGAAAAATCGCCTTTCCATACCTACTAAATATTTCAGTTATCTAACTACCTTAAATTAAAAATATTCCTTCAAAATCCAATTAACATTTTTGCCTGTTCCAATCATCATTTCAGTACCTATGACTGATTTGTTTTGTGTGGTTATAAATGAATGATTTAAAATATCTGAGTACAGACCTACACTATCCCTTCACTAAATTCTAAATACGGTCCTGTCTTCTAAACAGAGAACATGGCGACCACCGGCTTCCAAAGATCAAAGGCGCCGCCGTCGAGTTTATATTCTCCCCTTCCTTGAGAATCAAGTCTTTATCGTTTCTTGCTCACACCTATAGGGTAGACCGGGGACAATTGAAACATTTCTGCTTCTTGATTTTTTTTCTCCGCAGCTATCGCAAATTTTTAAATTATGGATAAATAAGATATTCAAAAAATTATCCAGCTTGTCAAATTGTTTCAATTGTCCCCGTGACGGGGACGAATGAAACATATACCTGGGACAATTGAAATAGCGTTTAGAAAAAGATGATGGTATATATTCTAGTGCTTAACGAAACAGATTTAAATTAAAAATCATGAAATATAAAATATTCACTCCGATAAACAATTGTGGCATATATAAAGATCCTCTTGACGGGTACATTCTTCATGAGACCAATGACGACATTCAATGCACTGCGCCCATTTCTCTCCAGGGCGACTACGACCATAAGGTTCCAGGCAAACTAGACAATAACAGTCATCATCTTCGTCGCTGTCACTCTGTTGCTGATTGTCCGGGCGTTGTTTGGTTTTCTTGGACGCGGTCTAATTGTATTTGGTTTATCTTGTAACTCCGTAAGTTTTTTCTTAACTTGCCTTTTCTTTTTCGCGTCATATTCCTCTTGGATAGAATTTTTTTCAGGAGTGTCCGTATAAATTGCAGACTTCCTACATTTTCGTCTGCCAGTTGTTTTTCTAGGAGGCGCTTTTGGCAACGGTCTAACGATTTCTGGCGAAAATACAGCCTGCGAGGTGCTTGGTCCTGTGTCACCGCAGGAAAATACTGCCTTTGAGATGTTTGGCGCTGCTGGCAACATGTGACTGCCTGGTGATGCGGGCAGAGTATGAGCCAACGATGGCACTGGCGAAGTATGAATACTAGGTGATGTTGGAGTAATAGGTGTGCTTGGTGACGCTGGCGGAGTGTGAGCTCGTGGTGATGTTGGCAAAATATCGGCTCTGTTACTAGGAGCTTCACTGGTGCTTGCCTCTTGGAGAACTTCATTATTATTTGGCGTTGTGTTATCGGGAGCTGGTCTATCTGTGACATATGAAGGAGCAAAATCTAGTTCCGTAAATATGTCTCTATTAAAGGGACATATGCCTGTGCAAATAAATCCAGCTATAATGTTTGATGGCGTTAGGGCTAGAGGCAGAGCTAATTTAACTATGCTGGGCAAGTCGTAAATTGTCATCGTTTTTCCTGGATTATTTCTCATCCACGAATCGCAACTTGAATTGAAAGCCTTTTTGAAAGGACCGTAGACAGAACGGTCTAGAGGTTGCAACTTATGAGAACAGTGCGGGGGAAATGACAAGACGACAATGCCATTTTCTTTACAGAAATCCAAGCATCTTATACTTATGTGCGACTGGTGATTATCAAGTAAAAGCAATACTTTATTTTCTGTTGAAGCTTTAGCATGCTTTTGAAAATGTCTGAGGTTTACCAAAAACTCATCTTCTTGCATCCAGCCGCTCGCGTTTCCCGCTCCGATACATCCCACTGGACCGTCACGGACTAAGTGATCCTTGTATCTTATCCGTGGAAAAATAAAAATGGGCGGTATACTGTTACCGATAGCATTTACGGCTAAAGCTATAGTTACCAATGTTCCTCTTTCCGCCGACGTTAGTGCCCCTACCTGTCTTGTTCCCTTTTTGGCTACAACTTTACTAGGTTTTTGAACCGTCGTTACCCCCGTTTCATCGATATTATAGATATCCTTTGGTTCAAATTTATACCTATCCATTACGTTAGCCAGATTATCATAAAAAAGTTTTACGTTGGTTACGTTGAAACTAGTTGCTCTGGAAAGACTTGTGGCTTGAGCGCAGCGGACTGAAAGTTCTGGATTGCGTTTCATAAATCCAGAGAACCAATCCTCCCCTGCCATGGCATTTTGTCTCCAGGTATTAGGCATATTCAACGAATATTCCACGGCCAACTGAAAGGCTAATTTACGAATTTCTTTAGGTGGTAACCCGTAGAATATATGCGCCGCTTTAATTATATATCCAACAATGCTTCTTTCCTGGTCTACGTTAAATACTCGTCTCACACAATTATAACCCATCGTGACTGGGATAGCGGATCCTTGCTCAATTGCTTGCTTTTTCTAAATAATACTAAATAAAATAAAAAAAAGTTTACGTCGGGGACAATTGAAACATGTTTCAACCGTCCCCTATGAGATTTGTTTCAATTGTCCCCGCGACACATCTTTAGTAAACACTCAAATATCTTTTTAGTTTAGGACAAAAGTAATAATTTAAACTGCCCTGCCTAAAGGAGATATGCCAACTGAACTAATAACAATGGTTAAAGCTACATACTTACTTTCTTATTTCTTGTGTCACCCTTTTTCGTTCAATGGAAAAGTTTACTTCGATAGTAAGAAATCACGTTAACGAGGATATGCACATTATTGACAACAGCCGCCAGTAACTGACTGACAGCTAAGCGCGCCCGCTAGAGGCGCTGCGTTTGATATATGCGCGCGCGATTTAAACTAAGGAATCCTTCCAATATGTCGGTTGTTTCTATTGTACCCTGTTTCAATTGTCCCCGGTCTACCCTAGTGTTATAAAACCGTAAGGATTTGACCCGAACGTAAAAATTAGACCCACTCGTTTTGCAAACCGTTTCATATTTAAATATTTCGAACGTTTTCCCGCGCGAGAGATCTCAATCTCCAACGCGAGCAAGTCCCCGTTACCTACCATATAATTTCCCGTGCAGAAGTCGATGCTGAAACCGGAACACTGTAATTTCGCAGCGGGAGGCATGCCTATCACGGGCCCTTTGCGACTAGCGTGCCACATGAAACTGCGGAGATACATTTACTGTAAGGCCGAGTCTCGCACGTTATAATTTCGTTTACTGCCGTCGGACTGGCCACCGAACGAGGAATTGCCGAGATCTGCGCTTAGTTATAATCGTGTTGCGAGCAAAGGTTATTAGGGTAAGTGCTGCCCGAGATGTGGTTGTTTGGATTGGTTCTTGTTGAGGAGATGAACGTATTTTCTTGTTAGTAACAAGTTGCGGTGTGCTGTCTCAGACAGCTGCAAGACAATTGCTTGCAATACCAATTATAAGGTGCCCTAAGTTCGGTCTTATGGGATACAGGACGATTCGATTTTATTTGCACAAAATTCGGGGGAACGTTGCAACTGGCAGCCTGTTCAGAAACGCGGAAAAATTCTTTATTAAATACAAGTTCAGTGGCGTGTAGTCGATGGAAGCACCGCTTCAACTTTTTTCTCGTCATGTTGTGCTGAATTTTAATATCTGTGCGAACCTTCAACTAGAGCCGGGCCTGTACGTTTCCCAACGAACGTCGTTCGTGCGTTTTCGACAGTTGTCGGCAACATTCGGCTTCTTCCAGGATTGCCAAGTACTATATACTACAATTAACTCGAGGCGTGTACGAAAACTGTACAAAACAACTTTCCATAGCTTAGCGCTCCATCGTGGAGTACAGCTTCCGTCCGTTAGATGGCGGTGACAAAAGACATTCGGCTGAATTAATCTGTCTTTGTGGTTCTGTAAATGAATCGTCAGGATCGCGTTGTGACCTCCACAGAGATACAATTCTCTTTGCGGTTCTCCAGCATGATTGCATGTAAGCAGCGCCGTTGGGGGCATCTAGCGACAAATAGCGAAACTGTGATAGGAGAAATTAAACTTTGCATTAGAGTAGCATGCGTAGAGGTGATTAATAGCATTCTAATCACTACATACATATGGAGCTTACAGCTTATAATCTCTTGAATGCACAGCGGTCGGATATGCTCTCAATACTATAATCACTGGTTATATTAAGTTATTATATTGGCTGATCTAATAAGCGAAATTTCGATGGCTTGGAAACGCAATTTGCCGTTTATGACCGCTTTTCAAGGAACAGTAGGTAATAAGTAAGCATGACTGAAAACTTTATTTTAAAACACATTGCAGTCGTACCTAACTGCATAGTTTGCAAACAAATGAAGATTCACTTTTCCATATCAAGAGCCCATAGGATGACGCTCTGATACACATGCCAAAGTCTAGAGAATACTATAAGTCGGCTCACTTCTTTGTTCCCTCGGAAAAGCAAACAATTTTTTGCGACTGGTCATAAATCAACGTCATCTCGCATGCTTCACATTTACGAGGGTCGACTAACGAAATCGCCGTCAAGCTAGTTATACGGGGGCAGGTTCATATTGACTTTCCATTATTTACCAAAGTCTACAAATATTAGTATACCTATTTGTAGACTTTGGTACAACATTATTTGTGTAGGTAAGTATACCGTTGGTTTTTGGTAGGTACAGTTAAATTAAAATACAAGGTAGATATTACCAGAATCTACATAATTAGTAAGGTAGTATATCTGTAGACTGTGGATGGAAAATGAATAAAAATGCATTTTTTTATGTTTTACGTTCATTTTTAATAAAGCCTAACAAAACATAGAGCAAACAAAAACATAAATAACAAATAAATATATCTACTTTTTCATCCTGTAGGTAAATATTTTGATATTCAAATAATTGAACAAAACATACAACAAGCATTTGACATAAACAGTTTATGTTCTCCGATGAACCCTAAGGCATTCTTGCATTGCTGGCACCTTAAAATTTTCACTATTTTAATATTATATCTATAATATTCTATTATTATTCTTCATTTAATACCTAAGTATTGAAATGTCACAAAAATGTCTTAATTTTTGTAGGTATCTAGGTACCTCAAACTCAATCTTACCTTTCAGGGTCTTTAAGGTAATGAAAAAAAGGTAATATAGTCTTTTGAACTGGTTTTACACCCGGTAGAATGCGAACGAACCGCTGTCAGCTACACTGTGTAAGCTTATTTTCTTATTAAATAAGATATCGATCGCCGTACTCCGATGACGGCGAGACGAGGCAGCGGGAGAGGGCAAGAGGGAAACGTTTGTTTACACAAGGCCGAGTGCCCGGACTTATTAGTATATTTCTGGACGCTGTACATACTCACTAACTCCCGGTCTAATATGAAGGTTCTACGATGCAAACAACATACTTTTCTCACTCTATGCCTGATGTGGCCCGTCGGAGTTCTTTCCTCCCAAAATTGCTATAATAACCAACCGAGCAGCCTCATCGCGTGAGTCTGGCAAAGCCTGAAATTAAATTGTATTATTACGTATACAGTATACATAACCGAGACGCGGCTTTTTGCTGTATGCAGGTAGAAAGTTTATTAACGTGTCTAGCTTTTAAGCAACGGCCAACATAATAGAGTTATGGAAATACGGATAACTTTCCTTATTAGGCGCGGGGATTCCATATTTTATGAGCTGTAAAACGGGGGGTAATTCGGGTTTTATATATATAGGTGCGGGATTTCTGTCGTAAATACGGCTGCCTTCATTTTTAACGCCAAACTCGCGGGCGCTGGTTAAAATTGGAAGTTTGGTGCCCCGAAACGGCCGCCATTATGTAAATCGATTCGGGCTCTTTAACGACTGTTAAATTTCAATAATAGAGTCGATTTAAAACGTGGCTTTCAGCCACTACACGTTTGTTTACGGGATGTGGTTTTATTTATTTTTCGCTATCAAAATAAATTACCAACTACGTTGGATAATTCCACGAATTTTGGGCATTTGTGTTGACGGCTCTGGGTTAGCTATGCCAGCCATTAATTTCATAAAAAATATATATTTACGGTGATTCACGTGATTTCATACGGTACAGAGAAGTCCATAAATCTTTAACTTTTTTTAGATCAGTTTATATTTTTGGTTATATGTTTTGTGGTCATAGATAATCTTTATTGACATCCAATAAGTTATTAAGATTCCTGTGTTGGTTTTATATACAACAGCATAAATGGATGTGGCGGGAGACGACCACTGTGTTAGGCAGCCGCTTATCGGTCCTGTTAGTTCGGATAAAATTAACAATGTTTAGTTAAGCCTATTATAAGCCCGGCTTACCGCCTGGAAATCTATTATACTAATAATGGCCGCGAAACGCTCACACCATTCGTATAAACGCATTATTAGAACCTTTATGATTTCATGTTGCTGCCGCTTTATCCTCAAAAACTACAGTTCCCTTTTTAGTTTTCCGAACGGAAATTAAAATACTTAATCCTGACGTCATTTGAATTTGCATGGATTTATACAGTATGCAATATGGAAATTTTTGAACTGTGTTTTGAATATGTATACGGCCAAAGTTATAGGAAAAGTGATTAAAAATTATTTTTGTAAATAAAAATATTTTCAGAAGTTCAGAATTTTCAGAGTTATTCAAAAATGCCACCCGTAACTTGACAACTGGGAATTCAAGCTAAGCGATACGCCAAGTGTAGAACTAGTCTCGATGACATTCGTTTTTCCTGTCCCATGTGTTTACATTTGCCCGTCGTGAATTTCACCATTTTTATCACATTTTTATTGTTATTTTTTTGTTGAGCTTTGTTTATTACGTTCTTGTTTATTGTTATTAGATTCAATATCGTCTATGTGATAGGAAGTTGGTTTTACCTGGATAGTACAAAGGAGACCAAGCTAAGAAACATGGCTTCTAACAGCGGTTATTGTGTGCCCCAGTGCAATTCCTGGGCCAAAAAGAACACTGAGAGAAAGTGAAGCTATACGCGTTTCCTAGAAAAAAACGCAGGAAAAGTTTATGTTGAGACTTGAGACTAATAATGGGATAAGAGAATTAACTCGGTCAATTTTTTTCTAAAAACAAAAAACAAAAAACACAACAGCTACAAAACAAACAAGTAGTAGTACAGTCCGCCACACGAAAGAAGTCCAATGAAAAACTCAGTCTAAGCGCCATCCGTATGTTATTATGGGCATGGGCGGTTACACTGAGTTTTTCATTGGACTTCTCTCGTTTGCCGGACTGTACTTATTCATTTTTCAATGGACATGGCTGGATATAATGCCTTTTTTCTTGGAAACCTTATACACCTGTGACCTGGTCAATATTATAAAAGCCGAAATATGCTTGCATTGCCCTCCAAGTCCTGCCTTGCATAAACAATGCATTTTTTGCTGAATTTTGGCAGAGCGAATATTTAAGCCACTAATTATCTGATGGAAATCTGACTGCAAAGCACTAGTTTGCAGGCAAAAGGCAAGAGTTTAATAAAAGTAGGTATATCCCATTCGTTTATGCCATGCAAAATAATGTGCCCTGTAGCAAACACTTTCTCCGTCTTTCTCCCCTTGAACCACTGATCTAGAGTTAATATTGTTAGGTAATATTGCCACAATCTAAAAGGAAAAGGGTTATCCGAGCCATTTTTGTTCTAAAAATTCTCGAAGATAGGAAGAATTACGGAAATTGAGTACACACCTGCTCTATAAGCAACCTATAGTCACTGTTGGATTTATGAACCTATCTCGACAAAATTAACAACAACAAATATATATAATTATAAAATAACAACATATAAATAATAAACACACAAAACAATTACAAAAATACACAGGAAAACTAAATAAATTGTTAAAAATCATCGACCGAAAATGTGAGGTTAGTTCAACTAATGGCCACTTGGCGCTGCGATCTTAATTCGAATTCCCAATACACTCAAGTTTATTCTGTTTTTGAGCACCCCATAGCGCGAATAAAAAAATTGTTATGATGCGGTAATAAGCCCACTGGCGCAGGTATAATAAAACTGTGAATCCATGATAAGATATTTCCATTACGTGGGAGCACGAACACGAGTATAGTGAGTGTGGTATCGAACCTGCGCTAGCAGCGGCCATACGGCTCGGTGAGCGCGTGTCCTTCCATTCGTCACATTTTCCTTTTTTAATAGGCCTTCCCCACTGTGTTAACATTTTTTACATCACGACTGAATAACCATATATACTCAAGTTAAAATTTATAACGTTATTACGGTTAGTGATCCAATAATTTATCATGTAGATCTACTGGTTGGGTAGGGATCAGAAATTACGAAGGAAACTAGTTTATTGTTTTGCCGACGTTTCGGTTATATTTTTAACCATCTTCAAGGCTCAGAATTCACGTCTCCTGAGTTTAAAAATCAAAATAAAAACCACAAACATTTAGACAATCGGATTTTACCATGAAACGGAAAAACAACGACAAATACATTAAAATTGAACATTTTTGAACGTATACTCTCGTCAAAATCAGTATTGATTTTGATATGATTTTGATAGATATATGTTCAATTTTAATGTATTTGTCGTTGTTTTTCAGTTTCATGGTAAAATCCGATTGTCTAAATGTTTGTGGTTTTTATTTTGATTTTTAAACTCAGGAGGCGTGAATTCTGAGCCTTGAAGAAACGTCGGCAAAAGAATAAACTAGATTCCTTCGTAATTTTTGATCCCTACCCTACATGATAAAATTTATAACTATTAATACTAACAGTTAACCTTATTTTACTTTTCCTTCCAGACCACGTCCGAGAATTTTCGTGCGGCATGATGTACTACCGCACTTTTCATCTTGATGCCAAGAGGGATGCACTCTACGTTGGAGCAATGTAAGTACATCCATCATCCCCCTGGAATGATATCCTCCAGGAATTTGCATATATTTATGCCGGGATCGAACCGATAAAATTCGGTATCATATTTAAAGGGGCCACGCGTATACTCTCGTCTTTATATACTCGTGGAGGGCTTGGGGTTTTCCGCGTTTACCTTGCTTGTCGAAAAATATATGCGGGCATGCCGTGAGATGCTGCATAGGATACAGTCTATTTTACAACTCGATGACATACAGTGCATTATCGGTTCTGCAAAGGTAGCAAATATTGTGGAAACGATTAGGCAATTATTAGTTTTTCCTTTTATGTTTACGTGTTATTGGAGAGAACGAAAGTTCTTACTTTTTTACCTAATTATGAAGAAAATATAATTTTGATATGGTAAGAGGATCAATCCAGTTGGAATCTACGTGCACAGTTGTTGTCAATGACAAAAATACAACTGTGTGTCAGCGGAAAATTGCACATTGTTTAGTTGCGCCATCTGGTAAACAATAGTATTTCTTTCTCGTTCCTTACTTCTGCCTTCTAACGTTAGATGGAGACACCCGCACTCGCCGACGAAACTTGAAAAATTTTATAGTTACCAATTGATTATCTTACCGCATTAAAATAATAGTTATTTATGTACCAAGGCACTGAAGTTCATCTTTTTATGACTCATGTGGAATTTAGTTGCCGAGGCCTCTGGCCAAGAAAATAATAATAATAAGGGATCACCCGTCCATGAACTGACTACGCACGGCGTTGCTTGACTTTGACGATCGCTCTACCTAGGTCAAGTAAGACAAGACACGGCATCTTCGTACAGAAAAACCAAACTGCTGCTTCTTGTGCAGCCTACATAACAAATCTGAAGGATTGCGCTTCTATAGAAAACAATTTCGCAATGTGTACGAAAAGTTAGATGGGCCTTTATCGGCCGGGTTTTGAATATTTGGTCACTTTTGACAGGCGATTTCTCCGCGTCTGACGTTTGATGTTTACATCTCGCCAAGGCCTACTTATTGAAAACAATCGTACAATAATGTAGCCCATTATTGTACGATTTCTGTGCTTTTAATGACGATTTTGGGACTCTTTACTGCCTATTTCAAGAACAGATATGTTCTTTTACTCAATGGTTGAACTATTAAATCTTCTTCGTTGAAATCTAGTTGTCTTTCCCGCTTCTCTTCATACCGCAAATATCACGCCATCACGGTTGGCCGCCCAAAAAAAAACCATCGTTTCATAACAAAAACAGATCGACCCGTACCCCCCGTTTTTGTTCATGCAGCTTCGTCACGGCCCAACAAAAGACGTCGTTTGCCGTTGCGGTCTAAATTTAATTTCGACTTTAATTAATTAATCGCGTCGATAAAAATCTCCGACTATGGCCGCGTCGTAGCCGGGGGCCCGGCGATCGGATAAGCGCCGTTTCTTAAAAGTCCCGGGCCCGGGTTTAACGCCCCGCAGGCCCCTTAATTGGATTTGGGGCCCTCGTGGCCTGAGCCGTTTAAAGGAGACCGGCGATTTTCGGGGCCCGCGCCCCCAGAAAAGCGATTGAGGTTCGTTTACTTAGCGAAATGTTCATTAGGATATTATGCTCGAAATGACGTCACCAATCCCCAGAGCCTTCCTCCTACGAGAGTAAGATCGTCGTTTTTAGAAATCAATAATTTTCATAATAAATAATTAAATAGCACATATTTGCACACTTTAAATTAGGAATTATAGTCTATTTGATCTGAACGAACCCCACAAAACCATTAGCTTGGTAATGAATTTATATTGATTTGTGGCATATAAAAACGTCCCACTTCTCTCCTAATATATAACCTGTTATATACAGGGCGAGTTAGTTTTTTTGTAGCAGTGTAATACCACAAACACTTCATTTTCAAGGTACAGGGTATTAAAAAAACAAAAAATATAATATGGTTCATTTTCTATATCTTTCAAACAATAAATATATATAAATTTTTATTTGAAATATGTTCAGATATAGAAAGCAGTATTATGTATTAATATCCAGTGGCGGAGATACGCAGTTCAGAGATAATAATTTAACAAAATAGATGATGAAATAGTAAAAAGAATAAAAAAGCTGTAATTCTAACGTCCTGTAGGTATCTTGAAAATAAAGTATTTGTAAACTCTATTATGATATGAAATTTCATTTTCTATCCAATGTTAAAGTCCTGCTTCATAAAACTGACTCATCCTGTATAACAATAATAAATTAATAAATAAAAATAATAACTTGCCAGCTAACAGTTTAAATTTGTTATTTTAAAATGTTTCAATATAAAAGAAGAAGGATAACAACTGACCAAGGACAATTGTCACAAAATATGATGAATTGTAGGTAGAACGTTATACAAACTTAATTCTCATTTTCAAAAATGAGAATTCCGACTTTAGGAATCCGTGACCTAATTTGTGCGAAAACTTTCAAAAAAATCCGTGCGCGTATAGCTCGTGCTAAAATAATGTGAGTTTATTGTATAACAATTTTCTCTTATTTATTTATTTATTTTTCATTTACTGGGTACGTCACTGGTCAGCTCTTTCTTTTGGAGTTACTATCAGGAAGTTTAACACCCTATTTATTTCAGAGAAAAAATATATATTTGAACAGCCTTATAGAAGCGTGTTAAGAATTTCCATGGCATCTTTACCATGTCTGGTAAGTACTTGCAGCCGCAAGAATTGCCTGCCATTTTTTGTTTTACATTATTTAAACATATGTAATTTGAAATACCTTGTCATCAAACTATACAGCTTGAAGTTCCTCTACTTCTCAGGAAAAACAGGAAACTTTGGAATATAGAAAATGAGAAAAGTCTATCCTGACTACCACCGAAAAAAGCGCAAAAACCTGCCCCTTTGTCTGCACCCCATTAATTAATCCAGGTCCGGTTCGGGCGAAATTAAAAGCCATAAATTGATTGCTGAATATTTAAGGGGTGGCCCGTTGTCTGCCTCCAATTCATCCCCAGTCGCGACGTGTTTCGGCGGCCGATATTGGAAAAGTTTGAATAAACAACGCGCCCTAAGGGAGTGAGGGGTTCGTGCTTTTTTTGGCCAGCCTGTGCCATTTTTAATTCGCGGCAGAAGCCGAAACTTTTCCGAAAGTGAAGAGTACAGATAAAAACCAAACAATAGAAACGGAACAAAATTGTTCTACAATATAGTTATTTCGATATAAATATTTTCGTAACGATGGCCCGGCGGTTCAAGTTGTCCAGGCCGTCGACATTAAACGACAGGCAGAAACGCAGCAAGCGAAACTTCAAGGCCTACGATAAAGACAGGCCGTGGCGCACAAAAATCACGTGACCATCTTAGTCCGACGTTACATGTCATTTGTCACATAACTGAAAGCTGCAGCTTGGGTTTTGAGAAGTTTTAAATGTTTAAAGTGTTTTTAAACGTCTTTATATTTTAGAAACAAGTTTGTGTCTAGTGCGCGTGTGTCCTGGCGGAGGGGAACCGCCCAGGTGTTATTATAGCCTCTGGGTGGAAGTCGTGCCGTCCAGGAGTATTGGTGCCGCTCGCACCGACGCGTGAGCGCTGCAAGGGGAATTCTCCCCCCGGACCCGGAATGGGCATGGACAGTAGAGCCTGAGGCACAGACGGGTGAACTGCTTACGGGAGATCCGCGAGTTCAGACGGTCCGGGTGGCTGGAAGCCGTTCCCGTTGACCACGCTCGGGTTTGTATACCTTGTGCGAAATAAATCAGTGTTGTAACGTACTCGAGGATTTTCGTTGTCGACCCACGCCCTGATACGGTTCCTATTCGGACTTTCACGCTGCCGATAACTGAGACCTCGTCAATATTTACAGTATACTGAGGTGAGTTTTCATTTTTATTTCGTAAAAAATAACCTAAATGCCAAATATTGGGTCTGTTTGTATTATATTTATACATATTACAAAAGCCAGGAAGAAAATATCACCATTTGCCTCGGGATGAAAATTTGCGCTAAAAATGGATTCGTCAAATTCCAACTGAGATTTAGTTTCTAAAAAACCCTTAAGCTAACACATTTTCAAGAAAGTGAAACAATTAAAGTGGACAAATGTGTTGTGTGAGGAAAATACCTATAGAGAATATCACCTAAGCTAAAGGAAGGTGCTGTCCCAAAAATTTTTGAGAATTTGCCAAAATATTTGAGTGCAATGCCGTTTAACTCTCACCCCAGAACAACTGAGGCAGGTTGAAAATTTTGAAAAACAATTTGAGAAAGCCTGGATGCACAAAACCAATAATTATCCGTTAGCGCCATGGCCTGTCTTTATCGTTGGCCTCGTAAATAATGTGGGTGACGTCTGATAGTCTGGTCACGTGGGCGCCACGCAGAGCGGCTTGTTTACCAGTATTTCATCTTGGGACTAAATAAACTGTGGGTAGTGGATGATTCCAAAATCGGCATTAAAAGTGGAATACACAAATTCGAATAAAAAACTCTCTTCGTATTGTTTTGTTTCAGAATACAGTGAAGCTATATCGCAACCTAAATTTTTTTAACAAAATTTGACACATTGACAATGTCACGAATGTCATTTCTTTCATGTTTCCGCGGCCTACTATATCTACTTAGTAAAATTTTGAAATCCTCGTATTTGTAAAATTAACCTTGTTGTAAAAACTTTATCGCTGCATATTTATTGATGAAAATTGGTACTTACCTAACTATTTTCAATGATGCTAAATTAGATGGCGATGTCAGATTTTCGTAAAAAAATACTAATAATATTTTTGCAAAAATAGGAAATGACAATTTTCTGTTAGTCTCTATCTTAATATCAAAGAATAATATGTACCTAATTTATATTTTTTTTATTCTCCATTATTTAACATAATAATAAGTTTCCTTTGTAAGGCATTGGCAACTCGATTTAACATTCAAACATAAAATGTAACGCACTGAACAGCCATTGTAAATTGCAACTCTGGTGTCTGTTAAAAAATATTTTTGCAGCTTCCCCGAGAAAATCCGCAACTCCAGCCGCGCTGAGTTTTAAACCGTACTCCCTTGGGCCCCATTTTAAACTCGTTGCAAAGTTAACTTCGCTTTAACGCCTTATCTAATTTAGAACTTTTCGACTCTCTCGTCAACAACGCCCGCACCGCACTTTTTACTTTCCTCCGCATCTATCACAATTTTTCCAATAAACACCCGGAGAGTGACAGTGATCGTGAGCTTATTAAATTCAGAAACTTCCTTTGAAGTATTTTAATCTGACTGTATCGCGACGGCAAAACAGAATTGGACACGAATGTTTAATGCATTTAAATTCTGGAGACGGAAATCCGGAAGTTCCGTGCCATGCGACTGATATTTCAATTTTAGGATTTTATTATTCGTCGCTACTGTAAATTTTAAATTAAGTTGTAAATGAGTTCGATTTCGCATTACTAGTTGCGATAGATTGAAAAATTTGCATGGGAGTAGACGACATTCGACATTCTAATGTTGTAACTTTGTATACAGGATCGCTCCCGCTTTCACCAATATTATTGGTGCAATAAAGTTAGCATGTGTAACATAAATGTTAACAAAGGATTCCACCATGCCGCTCGAATTTCGCCAAAAACAAATCGATTCGTACTTAGCCCCTCCCACTAGTGACGTTTACGACACAGCTCACAATATAAATATACAGTGCCCGCCAAAAAGTTGGAACCATGTTAAATGTTAAATATCACGTTTGGATGATTGGCAATCAATTCTAAAGTGAAATATGGCACACCGAAAAACATGAAATTTATTAGTTTTTATATTTTTTCAAAAAATCAAAAATTTATCATTGTCAGAATTTTTGTTTAAAAATTTGCACATAGGGGTAAAATAAAATTCCAAGCAACTTTTTCAAATAACTTTAACTGTAAATAAAGATTATTTTGGCCATTTATTTAATTAAATGTCGTTTTTGATAGGTATGTCAAATGACGTCACGACGTTTAATGATCTCATTTCGAATCTTTTTGGAAGCAGAGATGATCACCCCAGAGTAGTTTCATCTTAGCCCAAAAATAAAAAAAAAATCCCACATTATGGTTCCAATTTTTTGGCGGGAACTGTATAATTAAAAATAGCTCCAACACATCAAAAATTAAGCTACAAACCTTCTGCATAGAACCACTTAAATTGATATATATTATTAACGATCGCCGCCTTCGTTTTGTGCGTGAAGAAGTTCCATTGACAATGAATTTTTTATATACGACTCCGTGAGAACGTCGTCAGATGATGCAAATCAAACTTCCCCTATCATTGTTC
Source organism: Pseudeuparius sepicola (assembly GCA_963920635.1). Classification (NCBI taxonomy): domain Eukaryota; kingdom Metazoa; phylum Arthropoda; class Insecta; order Coleoptera; family Anthribidae; genus Pseudeuparius; species Pseudeuparius sepicola. The sequence continues at coordinate 9,138,070 of OY987300.1, read as the reverse complement.
CCCCTTTTTAGTATCAACTCTCATGGGCTTTAGTCCAGTCAAGTCACAGTTTCCGCTCGAAGGGCTTGCTTGTCCAGCATAATCTTATCTTTTCAAGATAATCTATAGATAGTAGTGAAATATGAGAGAGACAGCTGAAAGCCTATAAGATTTTTTTGCCGATACTCACTAATGCTTTTGTCTACCGTCGACAAGTTTCAACTATTACTTTCACTGTCTATAGCCATTTAACAAAAACGCAACCCACCCTGTTCATTTTTCTACAGGGTTATTTACCTACATAGCATTCTACCCCTTAACTTTTTTGTTTTTAATTTTGGAAAAAATGTAAATATGAAAAACAGTTATTACGAGAATATTAGAAACGTCTGTCATTTTGGTCTCAATAAAAGGCATATTTATGGATGGAACGTGATACTTTATTATGAATTAAATTAAATTACAGGTGTTCTATAATGCTTCCATTTTGTGGAACACATAGAGAGCATACCTTCTTAATAAACTTCTCTTGTAATTAGCCACGATACCAGCCTCGTTCATCTCTCTCATCTTCTTTAAGTTAGTCGATATTATTTGACCTCTCCGCATGTACCCGGTCTCTCAAAGTGCCTCACAGAAAGAAATCGAGTGGGGTCAAGTCTGGGCTTCTGGCAGGCCATAAAATAGTTAAATTTAAATCAATCCACTCTACAAAAATGTCATCTAAATGCCTCTTGACAGCATTTGATTTATGTGCTGGAGCACCATCTTTTTGTCAAACAATATTCGGCTCCTTAACTTGATTTCTCCTCTTAAGAACTGTAAATATCTTAGTCCAATTAAACCACCTTCAAAAAATACTGGACCAATTATGCGATTCCAATATATGGTGACTGTTTCTTCTATTAAAAACGCCACATGTTGTAAAAGTGCATGGCTTCATCAGTCCACCATATAGAATCTGTAATAGTAAAAACCGTAGGTGTAATAATAGAATAGTAATGCCCAGTAGTAGTTAATTAATAGTAGTATTATAGTGTAATTTTTATAGTGATAAGTTACAAGTGACAAAAAATAAGGGTACTTACTCTTGTAGAATTTTTATATTTTTTACCTACCCTGTATGCTGTTCCGTCTAAAATGATTATCGAACATGCCCCAACTTTCGGCAATATTTGTATTTTGGTTGTGCAATTAATAAAAAAAATCCCATATATGTTGCACACTTTAATGACCACACTGTATACCTACGTATTATGTCTTGGCCAACGTAATTTTAAAAAATTGTGATTTAGTTATGTTACGTTTTCAATTGTTAACCGGATGGTGGGTTCAGCACTTTGATTGATGGAGTTTGCCCACGTTTTTCTTATAACACTTAAAGTACCTTAAAGGTTACCAACATGTGGTTGGTTTTCGCAATTTTAGAGCTTGTATTTGACAACAAATGACACTGAAGATGGATGTTTGACCAAAAGCGCTCTGTCAGGATTTTAATAAATACATATCTGTGCAAAGTATATGAACTTTACTAATTTCAACTTGTATCTGCACATGTAGCTTTAATTTTCATTTTTTCCATATGTTCATAAATAAAGGCAGTTTACTTACTGTTGTGCCATTTTACGGTTTTTTTTTTCAATTTTTTGTGCACCCCGTACAAAAAATGTTAATTTTTTTCTATGGCAATCTTATTTTAAGAACAAGCAAAACTTTTTATAGAGAGTAATTTTTTTCGATAAAATTAAATATAAAGAAATAAATAAGAAATAAAAATATATCTAGGCAAAAGATAAAATATTTTGCAATGTGATGGTTTATATTGGGATCTATTGTGTTTTTTGTCAGTTTTTTGGTCCTGAAGACTACAAAATTATGGTCTAAGTTGGCATAATGCCGATTTGCATGCACCTAACATAAAGGGACGCAACTTATCTAATAATGTTTACAAATATGTTAACTTTGTTACTTTTGAAGTCTCAATATATTTTTAGAACACTTTGTATTGTATTATGTGGGAAGGATGTGTGACAGTTATTTTTTAATGCAATAGCCATAACCTTCTCAAGCTTACAAGCCCTGTGTGAACATGTGGCAACGCCGCAGCGGGACGGTTCAACGGGTCTATGCAGTCTAGAGAAGTCTGCACTTTGGCTTAGTTTGTCTTTTCTAATGAATGTTCAACCCTCTTTTTAATTATAACTAGATACATTTGTGACCTTTGTTTCAATAATTGGGTACATAAGTAAGTAGGTAGGTTTGTTTAACAGACAATAAAAGCAGTAACAAGTAAGAAAATATACACACAATATAATATAAGTAATAGTAAGTACGATTCCTGGTGTGGATAGGTACATTTTCGACCAATAATATGGTAAATTTGGGCAAATAGAGGGAAGTACATTTTGTTGTAAGTCGAATTTTTGTGAGAATTTTTCGCAAAGTGCGCCATCAGGCAAATGATGATTACCTATCTTCCCTTATGGTTAAATTTTCATAATTGAAATGGCAGTTAGTGTAAATTTCATAATACATTCAACTAAATTATCTTTTGACTTTAACATTGGGTAAAGAAACTGGCCCTTAATCATTTCATTATTAAATTTTCGTTCTTTGGAAAGCCCAAAACTAATACAAGTTGACCGCTTGCCGTCAAGCAAAGGAAACCTAGCTACTTCAAGTTATTATTACGATTTGACTTACAGCCAGGTATATAACTAAGTTCTAGCTTCCCTCGACGGTTCTTCACTTCGAACTTTTAGAGAAATGTTTGATTTTTTATACAAACAATACAAATATATAAAAAGATGTAGCCATCACTTCGGGCTGTCTGTTTCCACCCAGAGACACACTGCCTCGTCGTAGCAATCTGGCGACGATAGCACTACCCGCACTACACAAATTAATTCTGGTAAATTTCTTGTAAAATCAACTGAAGGGAGTGACAGGCCACGCCGCGCGGACCCGCAAGCCATGTTGCCAGCTTTCTGAACTTCAGGACTTTCCTAGAGTCGGCTGTGAATATGCCAATGAAAATAACATTACAAACGATTCGTTCAAACTGTTCGATCAAGTGCCACGCCAGCCCGTCAAATCTTAAGCACCGAATCAAAAAGGCATTACGTCTAAACGTATACCCACGTCGCCCTGTTTACCGAATTAATAATGTCAATCTCAGCGGCAGACCTGAAACCCGATACGCCGATAAGATATAGCTGGCCGAGCGCGGCACGACGCGTCAACCCTGACATGACTGAAATTGATTGCTCGGACCAAATTGCCCGGTCCGAGCATATGAATGGCACTCGAATCGGTTTTTCCTTCCGATCTCATATTTCACCGTTATCTGTACAGATATCGGCGTTCGATAAGGTTTAGCCGGGCAAACAAACCCACGGGCGGAAACCGCGTGTTTTGACCCTACGAAATGTGCAGTCACGAGGGTTTCTTTGCCGGAAAAAAGGGGAAGGAAACGGGACAATTGGGAGGGAAGTGCTTCATAAATAACGCAATAATATTTTCTCAAATAATGTATTGTAAAATATTTAACCTGTCAACATATGGTCTTTGTCATGACCCGAATGAGTAGTAGTAAGAAGTACCTATTATGGAAATTGTTCCATAATAGGTACATATTGATGCCTAATTTGAAATAATACAGTAGGTACATCGTTTCTTATGTGGTGCCCTCTACAGCTACAGCTAGGAATATCGACACGAATATAATAATATAATAATCTGCTTTAGTATGCCTTGGCCAACGTAATTTTTAAAAAATGTGATTTGTGATATAGTCATGTTACGATTTCAATTATTGTTAACAGCACTTTGATTGATGGAGTTTGCCCACGTTTTTCTTATAATACTTACTGTACCTTAAAGGTTACCAACATGTGGTTGGTTTTCGCAATTTTAGAGTTTGTATTTGACAAATGATACTGAAGATGGTTGTTTAACCGAAAGCGCTCTGTCAGGATTTTACATATCTGTGCAAAGTATATGAACTTTACTAATTTCAATGTGGAAAACCGTTATTAGGAAAAGTTTCAAAAAAGCGGCCTACTTTGATTTATTTATAATGAAAATTACCTAATACCTACAAATTAAATTATTCCCAATTAACAATCTAGAAGTTTTAAATATATTATGTACTCAAACACAAATCTCATTCAGCACATATTTTCAAACGAAAAACTCAGATAAATCTCCTCTAATCTCATCTAAATATTTAATTATTGAAGAAACGACGTCTCTAATCTTGTTCTTTAATCAAAGTAGGCCGATTCTTTCAAAAATTGGAATTGTTGACTATCTCTTAATTTCGAACAATTTTTTCCATAAATATCTTCACAAATAAAGTCAGTTAATTATTTCTATGCCAATCTTGTTTTAAGAACAAGCAAAACATTTTACCGAGAGTAACTTTTTTTCGATAAAATGAAAAATAAAGACGTTTTTCCTATTGGACATCCTAAACGTGAAAATACTGTGGACCTATTATATAAAAAAATTAAGTGCATTTTTCGTTCTTTATGGTAAAATACGTAACAATTATTACGTTGCAAAAAATGTATCTGGACTGGATCTAAATAGACTTAGACCTACAGGGTGTCCAACTTTAAAATTGTACAAATCTGTAAAATCTTAATTTTTGGAGATAATCGCCTAAACTTTTTTTTGTTTGAAAGGCCTTCAAAAACCGCTTCTTTTGACCTCCCTACCATTTTCAAAATGCAAATCCAGGGCCGGCTGTGATTTTTTTATACCCGCTATTTTCACGAAAACCATTTAGCGATTTTTTTATTGAAAATCTGACCACACAGCGTCAAGCAGAACACCCCAAAACCCCTATATACGTAATTTGAATAAAAAATATACAGGGATTTCCATTCGGCAGGGTGTCAAAGTTGAGCAAAATAGGAATTTTAAAGGCATCTGACAAGTCAAGTGTGCCATGGAATCCCCTCAAAACAGTTGAATGGTCACCACTACCACCCAAGGTGTTGGTGTGCAAAGGGCCAATACAGAATATACAGAGTGTTCTTATCTGTAGCATCTCAAATTAGTGCAATTTTTGCAGCTTTATACGGGTCAAAAATCGAGTATATCAAAACCGCTCCACACTCTATAAACGAACTAAATCTAAAAAATACAGAAGCCTGCCAGTCAGTAAGTCCATATCAGTTAAGGTGGCTGGTGTGACACAACAGGAAACGCACAGAAAATGTATCATCTTATACAGTGACTGTGTAGAGAATGGTCCAATAATTTAAATTGTTTTTATTTATTAGTTGGCATTTTGTAAAGAAATACATTACTTTTGTGTTGATCAATATTTTTTCAATGATTCCAGAACACTCTTGATCCGTATAAGTTTCATAACATTTCAGAATTTTGAGATGGCTCAGAAAAAAATACCCTGTATATTTTTGTAGTAAATCTTGACTCGCTTGATATCCTTAAAATTCCTATTTTGCACAATTTTGACACCCTACGGAATGGAACTCCCTGTACATTTTTTGTTCAAATTTGTTATATGGGGATTTTTGGGTGTTCTGATTAACGCTGTGGGGTCAGATTTTAAATAAAAAAATCGCTAAATGGTTTTAGTAAAAATCGGGGGTATAAAAAAATCGCAGCCGGCCCTGGATTTGCATTTTGAAAATGACAGAAAGGTCAAAAGAAGGGGTTTTTGAAGGCCTTTCAAACAAAAAAAAAGTTTAGGACATTATCTCCAAAAAAGAAGAGTTTACGGATTTGTACAGTTATAAATTTGGACACCCTGTAGATCTAGATATATTTCTTCTGCAACGACAGTGAACCATTTGAAATGGAAGCACCCCGAAATAGTTTTATTTTTCATACGATTTTAACCGTTTTTTTTTTTCTAATGATAAGGCACAATAAACTCTATTTGGTGCAATACTTCTATGGTTATTATACAAAATAAAATACCATGCACGTCATTGATAGTGGTTCACGAGACACAGTTCTGCCTTATAGTCAGAATTATGGCAGAATTCAAGAAATGCTGCAAAGTAGGTAAAATAAAAGTCAATGAACTTGTAAATGAAGTAAATAACCTAAACCTTCCTACACACTGGTATTATTAAAACGCTACAAAGCTCCTTGCAACGACTGTTTAAATGCTTCGGCATTTCGAAGGCCCACTATTAACAGTATTATTCTCACTATGTTATGAAAATAACAGCTTTCCTATTCGATCGTAATTTATGAGAAAAGGTAATAAAATCCAATGTGAACTCGACAATTGGACAACAATAAATTGTCAATGGAATTCTTCCAAACTCAAGAATGCTGCAACATGTTCAAATCGTTGCCAACCCAATAATAGTAGTTATCAAATTCAAATGTCATACACAAATCATTTCATATTTTTGAAAAATATTGGTAACGCGATTTTCGCCATTGATGACATGCATCAGTTTTTATTTTGTATAAACCATAGTCTTAATCTAAATTTTCAAGGTCTAATACGAATTTTTGTTTCTAGTAAAAAATTACGAAAATTATTTATCGATTTTTTACGTCAAAACTGACTCGTCATTGGATTCGGGACCTTCTAAAATGGGTTTGTTCCAAGTTTCTACTCCAAATTTAGTGATGTATCCTATTTAAAATACATGGAGCTGCAGTTTACACATTCTGCCTGGACTTCATTTGTTGCTTCTTTTGATTTGGTTAATGTTACACCGTACTGATGATTGCCAAATAGCATGAAACACGTGTATGCGGTTACTAGTTTTTTCTTTTTGTTAACTTTGAGTGTTTGCCCATTATCACCTTTTCTTGTAATTATTACATTTACACTCGCTCATCTTACATCCTTATTGTCATTGTATCTTGGGTCATTCTATTTTATTTACTATATTACGAAATGTTTTAAATATTATTTTATGAACATACAAATTTTATACTTTACTTCATTTAGAAGTTCATTGATTTTTATTTTACCTACTATTGCAGCATTTCTTGAATTCTGACACAATTATGACTATAAGGCAGCATTGTATCTCGTTTTAAATAATTACAGTTTTTTTTGTCCTATACTCTTTGTTTATCTATTCGGAAAATATAAGAAACTCCCCAAAAGTATTCAATTTAAGACAATTTAATACATGCCTAACAATACAGATTTGTTAAACTTAAGTGGTTTTCGAGAAAATCTAGAAAACTTCATAGATTTATACCCTTACATTTTTTTTTTTTTTTGTTGTAACTTTTTTTATTTCAAACCGCCCATAAAATCTGTCAAAGATTTCGCAATTTCATTTCTGATGACCCGGTATAATTAGAACCAACGCAGTTTGTTCTTTTACTAAGCTCATCTTGTCACGAGTTTCCGCTACCCGACTTTTTTTCCTATTTTAATTTTCCTCGTTTATCCGAATAGATTTCCTCCCGTCTTTTTGCGGCCACTCATCGCCCGCACACAACAACGCCCTCTCCGGCGAAAACAAGCCGCCGAAAAACGATTAGCGGCGCCGAGATTAATTTTTCATAAACGACGCGTCATTAGTCGAGATTGCCCGAATAAAAAGCGGCGTCCAATAAAACGGCGCGGCGACGCTCCGCCGTCGCCTCGATCAATTTAGCCGCGGCCGCGACAGAACAAAAGACCGTCGGCGGACAAAACGGCGGGGGCGGCGCGTCATTGATAACGGCGACACGGGTTTCGGGGTTATGGGTAGGGTCGCCCGGTAAAAAATGGTGTGCGGATGGGGTAGCGCCAGGTTGCCAAGTACACACCGCAAATAAATTATCGCACCGCCAATATTTATCTTTTTTTTGTGAATATAGGTGTAGATAATTTTTAGAGTAATACTAAATAAAAAACAAACATCAAATAAACACAATTGAATAAAAAAAATATTTTAAGAAACATTACAAAAATTGTTGAAAATGGCCCCCACAATGTTCCAAACATTTCTGGCGCCCTTTTCAAACTTAAGTTTTTGTATTTTTTTCTTACCGAATTTTGGTGGTGCAACCCCGTATACAAGCTGATGTATAATATATTGCCTATTTGATGCAAGGCTTGTTATTTCAAAACCAAAATACTGAACCGTGTACAAAGTGTTTGATATTCACCTCAGAGAAATAACCAAGGATAGAGGGAGCAACAGCATCAAAATACACACGTTTGTAGTCAACCAACATTTTATGCAAATTTACCGAAGTAAACAAACATTAGGCCCGTGTGTACAACGTTTACCTGTGATACCACACACTTTCTGCGTCCCATTGTATACAAAATCAGTCACTATATCCTAAATACTAATAAATAGCCTATAAATTAACAGAAAAACAAATGAAAACACGAAAAATGCATACGAAAACAATCGGAAAACTTGACTTGCTGGGCAAACACAAAACAAATACCGCCGAGTTAACGAACGCAGCGCCCGCGGCAGCAACGGCGGCGTTGCCATGTTGGGCGGTTTGAAGTATCTGTGATAATTTTATTACACTGATAATTACCTACTATAATTACAGCGCAATTTAGTTTTAGTTTAAAATTGTTACATACAAGAAATTAATAACTACATTTGTTAATTTAGCGTTATGGGAGGTGTGCCTTGATTTAATCCCATTATTAAACTCCTCTATTTTGAAATGAAATGGTGTAAACAATGGAGTACGTGGCATCACTCAAAAAGATGTTGGCTTTGTTTACTTTTTGTTCTTACTCCCTCTATCCTTGGATATTTCTCTGAGATATTCACTCATCAATTATTGAAGGTATGTACTGTTAGAACAACTACATTGTTGTAAACACTGTCGGATGTAAATTACACTTCATTTAGATTTGGTAATCGATTAGCGCAACAGTGCTAACTTCATATACGTTCAGTCTTTATTTTCGACAGTTTCTTTCTATATAATAGCAAACATTTTCCAAAACATGAGGATTAGCATTTATTTCATTGGTTTATTCCGAAATCGTCTCCTGTACTTAATCTGTAAATTGCTTATACGAACTTGGAAAATAGACCAATTTGTATAGGTAAATCAGATTTAAATTTTTTTTAAAAAATTTCTGAGGAAAAGGCCGATTGATGAAATTTTCGAGGTGAGGAACTGGCGGAAACCTACTGTCAGAAATCAAAAACGGCTGTCGGCACTACCAACAAATTATCACATATGAACAATGGCTGGGTGCCCTTGGACATTTAAGGCGAACAAAAAGTGCAAACTGGTGAACGAAAAGTACAACTGTTAAAAAATTCTACTAGCGAACTCGACCCTAGTGGTCAAAAGAAAGCTGAAACAACAATATTATATAAATCGGGGTGAATTCCGAAAATTCAATAATACACAGAAAGTTCCATTAAAAAAATGCCCACATCTAATGTTTTGTAAATTTTGACAACATTGTTTATTAAATTAGGAACGTATGGAGATATTTCTAATAATAGAAACAAAAACAAGCAAACAAAAGACAATAATGTGTCATATGAGGCAAGGTTATTTCTTAGCTTAGCAGATTCATTCATTTATAAAAGTTCAAACTGACTGAAAAGTTATTGCCTATATAAAAGTGCTAATTTTGATTGATGCATTTTTTCTAAGGATGCTGTCAATGCTTTCTACGACATGCAGTATGCAGTTATCCAAGCAGTTGGTATTCTTGGAAAACCTGCAAGAATATAATATTATTCAGTTTTTATTTAAGGAAATTTAGGTCAAACTTTTTCACAAACTCGTTAATACAATCATACTTCATAGACTGTCAGATAGCGTCAGATTTAGGTGCCCCACTTTCGCATACAAGCCTCGAAGAGGGTTGAAAAGTACATTGACGTTGAGTAGAATGAAGGAAAATTTACGAGTGGACCCTGGGGATAACATATTACGCCCTTATTTCAACCCTTTAACCACCAGCAACACTCAAGCCTTTGGTTTTCCGAAGCCAGGTTCTATTAATTAATCGTTTAGTGAACACGGCTTGCGTGAAAATATGGGCAACAGACACCTTTTATTTCTGTTAAGGAAAATCGAATTTTCCATATGTTATCGCCAGGGGCCACTCGTAAATTTTCCTTCATTCTACCCAACATCGATGTACTTTTCAACCCTCTTCGAGGCTTGTATACGAAAATGGGGCACCTAAATCTGTCACTATCTGACGGTCTATCAGCAATACATCTCAATCTCAATTATTTAAGAGGGGGTTGCCGACAGCGAAAGTGACGTAAGATGTTGTATTTTTTTAAGTTGTATAGCATAAAACCTAATAACATTTTACCTGGCAAAAATTTAGTACAAACATCTCTGTCTTCATTTTAATCATAAGATAATACAAGCAGTGTTTTGTTTTATAGGTTATGAAAACTTTGGGAAAAATAATAATTCCAGTGCATATGCTTTTAAGATCTTATGATTAAAATGGAGACAGAGATGTTTGTACTAAATTTTTGCCAGGTAAAATGTTATTACATTTTATGCTATACAACTTAAAATAATACGAAATCTAAAGTCACTTTCGCTGTCGACAACCCCCTCTTAAGCTTTCCTTACAATAAGAGAGACAGTTATGTTACAGAATATATTCATAAAACCCGCTTGTGTTAAGATATTTTCAAGTTTTTCCTATGCTTCTTAAGGAGGGGCAGCAATTTTCGTCCGCACACCCCGTACACGGCGCGGCCATGTTGACACTGTACCAACAGGGAAATTCGCCGCAAACTTCAGGTGTATTTACCGCCTTAACGAACCCAACCTTTTGTCCGGCCCCTTTCCTTGCCCCCGCAAATTAATTGGGAGCGCGCGGCCCCGCCGACGAAAAATCCAATCGGGCGAGTCAACACCGAGTTTTTCGCCGGATGCGGCGGTTTAATTAGTCCGGCAACATGAATATTGCACGCGTTAATTAGGAACTTCGCCCGGAAAAATCTTATGGCGCGGATTAAAACGGGCCCGAATCGGGCACTTTGTTCGGCGGCCGCGACGCGCGCTCGTGTTGCTGTGCGGTGCGTAATTAATCGACAATATAACTTAAGGGCTGGTGATCAAGGTTGGCGGAGAATGATGTAGGTGACGTCCACGGTGAATGGACAGTTGCCCAATACGAATTTATTACGTATAGACGTAACCCATTGACGTAAGCGTGGAATGATCGAATACGTCAAATTTCAAAAGTATACAGTTAAAGCATGTTTTAAAACTAGTACAGTAAAACTAACACAAAATTAGGCCAAACCCAAACATAAAAAAAAGTCTTTTCTAGCGCGAAATAGTTCCATATACCCTCCTAAGAGTTAGTATACTAAAAAATTACACCACCACCAGCGTCGGGTTTCGGGGGGAGGGGGTGAAAAGGGCAGGAAATTCTTATTTTTCACAGTTTTGCGTGAATATCTAGTAAACTATGAGGTTTAGCGCAAACGTCATCCTATATCCTATACGCAAATGATATGAATTTATTACGTATAGACGTAACCCATTGACGTAAGCGTGCAATGATCGAATACGTCAAATTTCAAAAGTATACAGTTAAAGCATGTTTTAAAACTAGTACAGTAAAACTAACACAAAATTAGGCCAAACCCAAACATAAAAAAAAGTCTTTTCTAGCGCGAAATAGTTCCATATACCCTCCTAAGAGTTAGTATACTAAAAAATTACACCACCACCAGCGTCGGGTTTCGGGGGGAGGGGGTGAAAAGGGCAGGAAATTCTTATTTTTCACAGTTTTGCGTGAATATCTAGTAAACTATGAGGTTTAGCGCAAACGTCATCCTATATCCTATACGCAAATGATATGAATTTATTACGTATAGACGTAACCCATTGACGTAAGCGTGCAATGATCGAATACGTCAAATTTCAAAAGTATACAGTTAAAGCATGTTTTAAAACTAGTACAGTAAAACTAACACAAAATTAGGCCAAACCCAAACATAAAAAAAAGTCTTTTCTAGCGCGAAATAGTTCCATATACCCTCCTAAGAGTTAGTATACTAAAAAATTACACCACCACCAGCGTCGGGTTTCGGGGGGAGGGGGTGAAAAGGGCAGGAAATTCTTATTTTTCACAGTTTTGCGTGAATATCTAGTAAACTATGAGGTTTAACGCAAACGTCATCCTATATCCTATACGCAAATGATATAGGTACATTAAATTCCGAACAAGAATTGTTATATACAGAATTATGGTAAAGTGAACGGTTTCCATGATGTGGAGGGGTAAAGATTTCTTCGTTTTTATTTCACGTAGTTTTTGTTGAAAAAACTTAAAATGATTAGAGTATAAATTAGTAACTGAATAATGTATGTAGAATATATATAGATATATCTAAGCATATACAGGGTGTTCGAAAAATAGACGGAGATATTTTAGAGGGTGATTCCCTGTTAAGAAATATGAAAAAAAGTTTCTATAAACATGGGTCCGGAAATGCAGAGTTTTCAAGATACAGGATGTTAAATAAAAAAAAATAAAACATGAAATTATTAATGTCTTAAAAATTATTTACTCGATTCTGTTGAAATTTGGCAATGTTATTTGTTGTATTAAGAGGCTAATTTCGCCCTAACTAGATTAAATTTATTAAGTCCAGTGGCGTCCCGGGGGGCACCTTAGCGAATATTATTATCAAAAAAATGTACGCCACTACCTTTTTTGTAACTTTAATATTTTTTGTTTGATTAAGCATCTAAAAATACAACTTCTTTCCCTCTTGTATTGTTTTCCTATCTCACTTCGTTTTCGAGAAAAAAAAATAAAAACCGTTTTATTGCATGTCACTGGACAAAATTGGTTGTAGTGTACTTTATGTTATGATATTGGAAAAGTTGCAATAACACTCTTTCCTAGAAATGCTTTTGATTATTTGTTTTCCAAGGCACTTGTGATTTTTTTTGCAAAAATTGATAAACCAATTTTGTCCAGTGACATGCAATATATTTAACATCCTGTATCTTGAAAACTCTGCATTTCCGGACCCATGTTTATAGAAACTTTTTTTTCATATTTCTTAACAGGGAATCACCCTCTAAAATATCTCCGTCTATTTTTCGAACACCCTGTATAGATACATATTACACCCATAGATTGTTATTTTTTGTCACAACATAACCTCATAAGTATATGACTGTAAATATGTCCAATACAAGTTAATAGCCTTAGTTAATTTGTACTCACTTTTTGCCCTCATTCATTATAGCGTTCTGATTTCCATTCGTTCTTTTATGTCAAATCATTCCCATATCTAATTTGTCCTTAGCTTGTAAAAATAAGAAAGTCATGAATAGGACGCTCATGTGAAAAACAAGAAAATATATATTAAACAATCCTCATCGTATATGCTTCTGCAGAGATGGATGCGTCCAAAACTGCGAGTGTCGAAGAAGTGGTCTCAATTGTTCAAGTATGTGCAGCAATTGCGTAGGACTTGCATGTCTCAATAGAGATACTGTAATCATCGACGACGATTTAAATGATGATTCTCAAGTGGACGAAGAACACGAAGATTTGTTTCCTCTCACCAGCCCGAGTGAACTATTTGGTGCTGACTAATAACGCATTTAATGATTCACCTAAAACTTATAACCTTTTGTATCATTTTGATTTCCCTCCCATTTTTTCAATATAGATTGTTTAATATATTTTCTTGTTTTTCACATGAGCTTCCTATTCATGACTTTCTCATTTTTACAAGCTAAGGACAAATTGTGGGGATGATTTGACATAAAAGAACGAATGGAAATCAGAACGCTATAATGAATTAAGGCAAAAAGTGAGTATACAAATTAACTAAGGCTACTAACTTGTATTGGACATATTTACAGTCATATACTTATGAGGTTATGTTGTGACAAAAAATAACAATCTACGGGTGTAATATGTATCTATAAATGCATTCTACATACATTATTCTGTTACTAATTTATACTGTATCTAATCATTTTAGGTTTTTTCAACAAAAACTACGTGAAATAAAAATGAAGAAATCTTTACCCCTCCATATATCATGGAAACCGTTCACTTTACCATAATTGTATATAACAATTCTTGTTCGGAATTTAATGTAGGTATATCATGGATGACGTTTGCGCTAAACCTCATAGTTTACTAGATATTCACGCAAAACTGTAAAAAATAAGAATTTCCTGCTCTTTTCACCCCCTCCCCCCGAAACCCGACGCTGGTGGTGGTGTAACTTTTTAGTACTAACTCTTAGGAGGGTATGGAACTATTTCGCGCTAGAAAGGACTTTTTTTATGTTTGGGTTTTGGCCCAATTTTACTGTACTAAACGTAACTCCAAGACGCCCCCTGAAGGTCACTTGAAGGTTATTTATATCCCTTTATTGGACGTTTTTTGTTCCTCTCAAAATCGGCGAAAATAAGTTTAATATATATTTTTAAAATGCGATTTCTAGTTTAATCTTTACGGTTCTATGTTGGTCTATATATTCATATCGTATCTATATTGCTAGATTCTAATCACGTGCGTACACGCAAGTTTACGTCAACCGTAAGTCCACTCAACGAACGTACGTTCGAAAACTCTTTAACGCGCATGCGTAGCTGTCATTTTCTACGCCTACGTATAGGGCTTTGCTTTAACTCTCTAAAATACTGGACCGGTGGCCGCATCTCGCAACCAATTTTACAGTGGCGCGCACCTTCGAGTTGTTTCGACAAACTTATCGAGGCAGAAATCCTCATTTTTCTACAATACAGGCAAAAAAATACAAGGCACATTTATGTCTTTAACTTTAGGAATCCTTAATAGTACAGCAGTTATAATTTTAAATTTCCAATTATAAAGAAGTACACGGAGAAAAAAATTTATTCAAGCTAAAATAAAAATAATAACAGGTATTACGAAATTTAATACTACTATTTGGCACAGCAACACTATATTTTACAAAGTAAAATATTTCAAACTTTGTTTTAATTTCTCCGTAAGCCGAAAACTACTACTATTTGTTTGAATAAACACTGGAAAATAACTATATTAACTTAAAATATTTTTTTCATATCGACTGTATTATAAGAGCAAATATACTGGTGTTAGGTTTAACAACTTGTATGCGTTTTAAATCTAAAAGCTAAAATGATATCACATATAATATTCGTGTTTTTAATTTGAATATTTGTTATATTAATTATTAATAAAGCGTATAATAATTGCAAAATATTTTTCTAGCGTGCAATATTACTTATTATAAAATGTAATAAATATATATTTGTTTATAATGTCCAAATATTCAGGAAAAAATATATTATGCGTATTAGTGGTGAAAATATTGAATTGTTACTTTAAATAGGTGTATTTTATAGTTAATTGGTAATATTTATAATATATTACATTTGCATCGAAGGGAATCCAAAATAAAATTCACATTTTGAAATACATAACTTCCCAAATAAATATATTTATTCATGAACTTATCAAAATTTGCTATAAAAACTGAGAGTAAAAAATATATACAAACTTCCTTTGGAACATTTTTAAAAAATAACGATTTTTATTGGTACTATCCAATTAATAAAAAAATATTGGATATAATAAACCAATTATATCCAAGTAGGTAAACATAAAAAGAATGCGCACCATCACAGAAGAAGGCTAACTATTAAAGCTAACTATTAAAAAAATCACAACAATTTTGTCGTACAATGTGGGGCCTATCCAAGCGGAAAAACTGTGTTCCATCATTCAAAAAACGAATTTGTAGTAAAAAAAAGTTTAAAAAAACAATAAAGTAAAGTTTGAAATAATTCAAACCAAAGCAAACCAATAATTTTGTTACACACAAAACAACACCACACAAAAATCTATACACAAAACCAAAATCTGTAAAATAAAGCGCAGTCCTTATTTCCGTGCACGGCACTGGTTATACTGGCCTAACTGGCCCACGTCGACACCTGCTCCATGGATCTCCGAAACGCCGACCAATCAAATCGCTACGCTCGCTTTCTTATTGGCTGCCTCCTTGACTAGGTCGACGTCGATCGCATAGAAACCTTTGAATTTTATACGGGTGATTTCTGCTGATAAGTCTGGTATTTTTACCAGTAGCAAAGCGTGGTAAATGCTATGAAATAGATCGCGCCCCGTATATCACTGTGTTCCAAGTGAGTTCATTATTTATACTTTACTTTATAAAATGTGGTATATAGAAATAAATAATCGCAAGGGAATTTTTTTTATAATATTGTGTTTTATATATTTCGACAAGTAAGTGCGGCGTTTTGGAGTTTTTTTGTCAATGTCATAAATAATATACAGGATGATTTTTTTTAGGTCTACTACTGCGATTTTCTCCCTCATTTTGCGCCCTACAAAAAAAACGTAAGAAACAAAAATGTGTCAAGTTTGGACAGCTAAGTGGTGCTGCAAAAGAAATCGGCATCCATGGCCAACTTGTCGCGCAATATTAAAAAAAAACTCAAATTGAGCAAAACTATTAATGGCCGTGGAATGTTTATTTTAAGAGACAGAGAAAAACTTTTATATTGAAAATTGATGGCACTGAGAATCTCAGACTGTTTCAGCAAATTACACAGGGTCTTCGGCTCTCTTGAGAACATGGACATTTTTGTCGATTTTAGGTTTTTTTAGTACACCGCGAAAAGTTGGGTATGGAGGCCCATTCCTTTTTTAATGTCGCCTCGCTGACCAAAATTGCCATATTTTGTTTTCTTACATATTTTCTGTGCGGCCCAAAATAAGCGAGAAAATCGCTTAATAATAAGAAATAAACAAAAAGAAATTCATAGCCTCAAGAGAGCCGAAGACCCTGTGTAATGTTCTGAAACTATCTGAGTAGATACCCTTTTGCATAAAGCTTCTTAATGCCATCAATTTTCAATGTAAAAGTTTTTCTCTGTCTCTTAAAATAAACATTCCACGGCCATTAATAGTTTTGCTCATTTTAAGGTTTTTTAATATTGCGCGGCAAGTTGGCCATGGATGCCGATTTCTTTTGCAGCACCACTTAGCTGTCCAAAATTGACACATTTTTGTTTCTTACGTTTTTTTTTTGTAGGCCGCAAAATGAGCGAGAAAATCGCAGTGGTAGACCTAAAAAAAATCATCCTGTATAAGAGTTACCGCAAGTCACGCCAATTTTGCATCATCAATTTTTATTCTTGTACAAGCACGAACTGCCGGTTTCGAGTGTTTCGCGCTTAAAAAATGTATGTTTAGTTCAGTTTCTTATATAAGCTCAATGGGTGACACTCATCGACACTATATAAAGTTCTTAGTAGATATTGTCCGAGTAGTTCCTGTAGAATCCCGCTTTCAATTCTGTGGACATTCCAAAAAGTTGTTGTTTATAAAGTTTTTCTTCTTTTTTCCTGGTCGTGTCAACTTAGTTTTATTTTTTGTTACTGGGGATTGACCAAAACTTTAAAACGACGGGTTGTCATTTAAAAAACATCAGTTTTTGTTTATTTTTTGTCCATTAAAATTGCTCATAGCAAAGCAAAACAAAAACTGACGTTTTTTAAATGACAACCCGTCGTTTTAAAGTTTTGGTCGATCCCCAGTAACAAAAAAAAAAAAGTTGTTGGTTTACGAATACGATGCTTCAGTGGGAACTCGCATACTCTTAATCCAAAAGACAGGAACCAAGATTGCTTCCTCTCCGCGCGTCGTCCGAAACTGGCCGCTCCTTTCTGCGGGTGACGGCGGGTAAATACCGCGCAGTGTACACACGGCAGGTGATAATGCGAGGGTGTTACCTCATGAATACGCAATGCAAGCTAAACAGGCACCGCCGCGCCGACCCGATGCATTTTTGATAAGGCGAGACGCGCCGCGGCACGGCAAGAGGTACATACGTCTAGTGGCTACGGGGAGAACTTTGCGCTACATGCAGACAAAGTCGAGGTAGGACTTGGCGAAGTTTGATAGTTTTATTAAAATTACAATTCAAGTCTCATGTTGACTGCCTTCTAGACCGTCTATACCTTCTTGTAAAGATGAACGAGATCTCGTTCCATCATATTTATCGTGGTCGAAGTTGTGTTGTTGTAGGAGAGTTAACCCCTTCTACTTATTGTTGCTATCAGGGACTCTTTAAAATAAGGGGACCCAGCATGTCACAGTCTATCACATAGGAAAAGTGAAGCCTTGAGGGGAAGTTTGTTTTCTGTATACTCCAAGGAGACCACATAAGTGGGCTGGTACAAGGTTATGTTATATGTCAGTGTCCAACTGCCATCAGGTTTTATGTGACATGCCAGTGCCATAGATTCCAAAGGAGGCAAAACATTTCCCATCATAGTTCACAATTTTTAAGTTTTCTAACTTCCAGATAGTCAATTAAAGGTAATGCGGCCGCCTGTAGTAGTCCCAATAATTGCAACCAGATTTTTCTGGTCTCACCTTTAGTAATCCTACAATTCTCATTACGTGGGCATTACATATAAGTAGGTAGTTCGAAACAAATCGTATTTCGTAAATTTTAAATTATTAAGCAGGTAGCTTCAGTCAGGTCCTTTTTTAAACAGTTTTTATCTACAACTATAAGTTTATTTTACGTTTGTGGGGTACCTTGCGAGAGAAATAAAATTACAAAAATTTTATAATGAGCACCGAGAAAAACTACATGATTATAACTAAGTACAAGACCTAATCTTAATAGTCCATCCCGAAATCTGTGAAAGTTCTTTGGGTAGATACACTCAACAAGGGAAGAAAGTTCAAGTACGTACCTATTATACCTACATATTCCAAATGGTTTGAGGAACCTGGTAACAAGGTGCAATAGCGACAAATTCTCAAATAAGCAAAATCGGAACTGACTTACCATACTTATATTACTTAAATTCCTGGAAATAATTGCAGGAAACCAAATTCAAATATAAAATAAATAATAAATTTGATTCATTTCGCACTTGCCATATTCTGTGTTTGTTGACAGAACATTGTCAAGTTTAATTTTTAGAAATCATGGAAACCATTATTAATTTTTACTAACAATCAAAGTACCTGTTATATTCTTAGATTCTCCAATAAAATGGCATACTTGGCATCATTGAGACCATTAGAATGAGGAAAGAAACGGCCTCACTTTGGAAAGTATAATGCTGGGTCCCCTTACTTTAAAGGGTCCCTGGTTGCTATGCTTCTAACAAGTTCAACACTTCGAAGTTCCATATAAATCTGTTAGTCTTAAATGTGGAATATGCTTGATTATTTGATACATGGCAGTTTTTATTGTATAGACCTCCGTTCTATAAAATATTTATGATTATATTTATATGAATATCCGTATAAGCACGAGTTTATTTCAGTTCCGCCGAAACAAATAATAAAATGCGGCTTTAATTTTAATATAGCGAGGGGAGAGGTGCTCTTGAGGAGTGAAGGCGCCCGCAAAATCTAAAAATAAAATATCGGATATCGCATTAAATCAGCATTCAAGTTTAAATATCGCTTAAAACGGAAACATTTTCGGAGCGAAGTGCTGTCGTGTTCAACCTTGGTAGTGTATAAATAACTTACCCTAAAATGGGTCATAACAAGGAAGAAAATTGTCAACATTTCGTATATTGATGTAATCTGAAATGTGAATCAAAAAAATATATTAAACAGGTAATGACAATAATAATAGTACATATTTCAAATAATGGTTATATATATTAGGCTTGTCATTGTCGCGAAAAAAATACCAGCCTCTTATACAGGGTGATTCAGTCACCTCTACCACAGGTGGAAAAAATATATTAATAGGAATTCGAAATTTAAAAAATTCAAAAGTTAACAAGAAAAAGGAAAAATATATTTTCAGAAGTGTATTAAAACCTCTTGTTAACGGCGCCCAGGTATCCGCTGGTAAACTCGGGACTGCCGACCTCGGAGCGCGGAGTTACCAATTGCACATCGTATCGTAATTTACTTTTTTTTGTACCTTTTCCCAGATATTTTAATAGTTATTTATGTACCAAGGCACTGAAGTTCAACTTTTTATGACTCATGTGGAGTTTAGTTGCTGAGGCCTCTGGCCGAGGCAAATAAACCACATGAGACAAGTATAATGATGTACGGCACCTTCTGACAGAAAAACCAAACTGCTGCTTCTTGTGCAGCCTACACAACAAATCTATTGATATTCGAATTTACTAAAATATGTATACTGAAGGATTGCGCTTCTATAGGAAACAATTTCGCAATGTGTACGAAAAGTTAAATGAGCCTTTATCGGCCGGGTTTTGTATATTTGGTCACTTTTGACGGGCGATTTCTCCGCGTCTGACGTTTGATGTTTACATCTCGCCAAGGCCTACTTATTGAAAAAATCGTACAATAATGGGCTACATTATTGTACGATTTCTGTGCTTTTAATGACGATTTTGGGACATTTTAATGCCGATTTCAAGAAAAAAAATGTATGCATAGTCTATGTGAATTTATTACCTTTTTGATTTTTCAATGTCAATCAATAGTAATTGGTTTAATCATCACCATTTATAGTCCCTTTTTCTTTATGATACTAAGGGTTTGACTTATATAGTCTCAACTCCACAGACACAGTTTATTAACATAAAAACTGTACACATATTTCAACCCACCTAGGGAGTCATTTTCAGCAGTAAAAGCCAACAAAGCTAAGTCAACTCTTCGTACTATATTCTCCTACTCCGATATTTCCTCCTTTTTCTTTATATTTACCTTAGTTTTTGCTTTCATAACCCATAGTATTGTTTTACTTTTTCAAATACTAATAAAATGGAAATACGCCAGTAAACCTATTTTTGGCACAATCTTGTGCAAATTATTGGAAATATGTAAGTTACCTAATATGCAACCCCCTCTTATTAATTTCATTGTTTTTCGTAAAAAATGTTTTATATAAAAGTTACCAAAAGCACCAAATTTTATACAAGGTATTGCACAAATCGTGTCAAACTAATCTTATGTTATTTTCTTTACTAAAAGAAGCATTTTTTCTTATGCATTCATCGTCCGTAAGTATAAAAAATGAAAACTGAATATTTCAAAAACGGAAAAAGAGAATTTCATAAAATTATACATTGTTTTAATCTTCGTAACGTAGGACTTTGAAAAATGCAAAAGTATATGGATCTATTAGAAAAACATGTGTTTGGTTTGCCAGGTCTTTGTGCCACACAATAGCAATATACAGGGTGGTCCAAACTTTATCAGCAATACTTGTATCGAAATCCTAGCGTTTTTTGATATACAGGGCGTCAAAGTTCAATTTTTTTCAAGTTTTCTTTTATTTTTCCTAAAGGAAGACAGTTAAGGCAAATATATTTGGTACAGTTTAGACACTTATTAAATACTATAAATTAAAAATAATTCAGCCCATCTACTTCCACCAGTGCCGGAGAGACGGGGGTCAACCATAATATTTTTTAATAAAAAAATGGTACAGCACTGGAAAAGTATTTTTTTGCCTTCACTAAGTTTTCCAATTAATTATAAGAAAAAAAACTATTCTTGACTTCTTTTCGAAAACGTACCGTTTTTGAAAAATTCACTTTTGTGTTTTAATTTTTTTAACAGAAGACAATGAAAGTAGGTCTATAAGCTTTCGAAATTTTGCACAACTACTGAGTTTTTAATTCCGAACAATTTTCCTTAATAACATTTTGCCGTAAGACCTACCTAAAGCCCACTTTACTGGTGCAAAAAATTAAAAAAAAAATCCCAGGACACATGATTTTTCGAATCTTAAAACCTTTTTGTAGGTTTTAGGACCAAATGTTATTAAGGAAAGTTGTTCGCAATTGAAAACTCAGTATGTGTGCAAAATTTCGGGAGCCTAGACCTACTTTGATTTTCTTCTGCTAAAAAATTAAAACGCATTAAAAGTGAATTTTTCAAAAACGGTACATTTTTCGAAAAAAAGTCAATAATAGTTTTTTTCTTAGAATTTATTGGAAAATTTAGTGAAGGCAAAACATATTACTCTTCCAGTGGCGTACCATTTTTTTATAAAAAAATATGATGATTGACCCCCGTCTCTCCGACACTGGTGGAAGTAGATGGGCTGAATTATTTTTACTTTATAGTATTTAATGAGTGTCTAAACTGTACCAAATATGTTTGCCTTAGCTGTTTTCTTTTAGGAGAAATAAAAGTATATCGAAAACCGCTAGGATTTCGATACATGTTTATATGAAAAAATCTCCTTTTTTGAAATTTTCAAGTATAGTTCATAAAGCATTGCTGATAAAGTTTGGACCACCCTGTATAGAGCGAAAAAAGGGTGTTGCATCTTCGGGAAATGAATACAATTTGACTTTACTGTAAAATATTATTCGAGCGCTTCTCAATGATGTACCATAAGTAGGTGGTTGATATTTATGATTTTGAAGTGGCGTGCGGGTGCGGCGCAGTCGGTACGTCACTTACTACACCATTTTGGTCCCCCTTTAGTACTAACAGGTTTGCCGAGACCACCCGAAATACGCGTTTTCGCCAATTTGTACCAATTCAGACTCGACGCGTTTGCCTAATCCGGACACAAAACACTTCCGGCGGCCAGGAGGGCGCCGGCCGCGCCCACCCGCCACGATTAATCGCCGCACCTATGCGCGTGCAAATCAGAAAAAAGGCGCAATCGGCGCGCTAATCGAAAAAGAACAATGGCGTCGGCGTGGGCGCCCGGCACGCATATTCACGCAAAACGCTTGCGCGCTGCCTCCTTCGATTGTTATTAGCGATTACTAATATAATGTATCCAAAAGGGTATATCTCTTTTCGTGAAGAAACAACCGATCATAATAATAATGCTCTCGGGTATTATCGCAAAGCGATAAATCCCAAAGGCATTTATCGCTTCGTATCTGTACAATACACACCAGGGTTGGACCACTAAAAGTCACTTTTTTAATCAGTAGTCACTAAAAAGTCACTTTTTTAATCAGTAGTCACTAAAAAGTCACTTTTTTAAGGAAAGGTCACTAAAAGTCACATTAATACGCAAAACTGAACACACCGGAAAATTTGAATTTAAAAAAGAGACAAAAATAGTTTCTTTTTTCATTTTTTCCACCAAAAACAAAATGAATCACTTATTTCGGAAAATAAATCAAAATCTATTTAAATTTGCCAGTGTGTGTAGTTTTTGCCCCAACCCAAAACTCTTTAACATTTTGATTGTGTCGCATTTTGCCTGTAACTTTATTGTCTTGTCGCCGACCTACCTTTAAAATTTCCGTTTTCGCGCTATTTCGCTAGCCCATTGGATAGCACGGCCAACATTTATGGGTTAATGTTCACGTGCTCTGTATTTATAATTAAATTTATTCCATGATGTTTATTGTATCATAAGTTTATTCTATTAAAACTTAAAACTTGCCAATAAGAACCAGTGAAACTAGAAAAGAACTTATTTGATCTCTTTTCACTGCTTTGACAACCGTTGAAAAACTGACATGCATTTTCGCCTATAATGCCGCCTTGATTATTTACACGTAGAATTTTCTGCCTGCAAAGCCTTTTTCCAAGGCGTTCGTTTCAAAACAGAATATCTCCGACAAGAACAGAGATAATGTCGTGATTAAAAAAACAAAATGTTCACAAAAGATGAGGCTATAGTGTGGTTCCACTGTCAACAGCTACTGTTGCGGCTGCGCCCCACAGGGTGTTGCAAGTTTCGGGAAAAAATCGTCCCGCTGTTGCGCCCTGTATATGCTTAAATTAAATTCCGAATAAAAATTTCTGACATAGCATTCGTAACTGAAGAATTAATATACAATTTAAAAAAATCATCAAAATCCAATGAGCAGTTCGCGAGTAATCCAACTTTGAAATTAGGGCTTATTTTTAGTGGTCGGTTTTTTTTTACCGGTCAGTGTATATTCCAAAACATTTGCAAATATTTAATTTATTCCTTTAGGAAGACTTGGCCGAAAGTCACTAAAAGTCACTTTTTTACCGTAAAGGGGCCACTTAAAAATAACATTTTTTCTCAGAAATGGTCACTAAAGTCACCTTTTTAAAGCAAAATTAGAATGGCAACCCTGATACACACACCAACTTGTCAAAATTTGTCTGTTTTGCCCTGTTCTAAATTGTGCTACTGGAAACTATGTTGCGGGGTGTTATCAGGCATTGTATAAATGAATTCAGTAACCTCCCAATTTACGACACACATTAAAAAAATAAACCAGTGTTAAAAGGGGAAAAAATCGCTCCATACTTGTACAGGGTTATTCATACATATATCATTCCACCCCTTAAGTTTTTTTGTTTTTAATTTTGGGAAAAATTTGAATATGAATATTGAATAACATTTTCTTGCGATTTGATTTTGTGCAACACAAAGAGCATACCTTCTTAATAAACTTCTCTTGCAGTTAGCCACGATATCTGCCTCGTTCATCTCTCTGATCTCCCGAGATATTTTTTCTTTAACTTGGTCGATATTATTTTTGACCTCGCGGCATATACCCAGTATTTCAAAGTGCCCCACAGAAAGAAATCGAGTGGGGTCAAGTCTGGGCTTCTGGCAGGCCATAAAATAGTTCCATTTGAACCAATCCACTCTACAAAGGTGTCATCTAAATGCCTTTTGACAGCATTTAATTTATTTGCTGGTCTTATAATGCCAAACAATATTCGGATCATTAACTTGATTCAATTGATCAAAAATTTCTCTTCTTAAGAGCTGTAAATATTTTAGTCCAGTTAAACCACCTTCAAAAAATACTGGATCAATTATGTGATTCCGAAAAATACCACACCAAACATTTATTGAAGTTCAACCCTTCTATTGAAAACGCCACATGTTGTAAAAGTGGCTTTATCAGTCCACAATATAGAATCTGTAATAGTAATAACCGTATGAGTAGTAATAGAATAGTAATGTACTAGTACTAGTTAGTTAATAGTAGTATAGTGTAATCTTTATAGCGATAATTATTTACAAGAAATAAAAATACACACCTATAAACTGATCATTTTCCGCTTGCCTCTCTAACACTAAACGGCAATATTCTTGCCTTCTATAATTAATTATCATTTTCATACAATTTTTGAACTGGGCGATAACAATATGGTCTAAATTTACTCATTTTCAACATTCTCTGGACTGAGCTCCATGATATCTCGCTACATCTTTAATATAATGTGTCGGATTTTCCGCGAAGTATAATGAGAGGGCTTCCTGAATATTCTCAGTTAAAACATGTCGTGGTTTACTTTTCTTTTCTTTAGATTTTAAACTTCCAGTAATTCTCAGTTTTTTGTTAACAATAATATACCATTTTTACAGCTCGATGTGGTAGCACGACAATTAACACTTGATATACATACTGTCAAAGTCAATTAAAAACAAAAAAGTTAAATAACCCTATGTTGTTGGTTTTCTCAAATGCTCCAGTCGAAGCTATCATTATTATTCAATAAACCGTAAACTCGTTTAGAATAAATCGTTTTGGGGATATAAATGTACAAAAAAAATTTAACGAAATCGTTTGTCTTGACAAATTTCTGTCACTAGTGATTTCAAGTAGGAGGATGCGGTCCGCAAGAGCGCAAGCATCCATCACGGACGTGCCGTATCATGGGCATCTCATTTTTAATCGGCTTCGATTTTGCTGGCTCGCGTCATATCGGAGGATATTAATCAGGGTTTTCGCGAGGGGATCTCTAAATTAAAACGGCGGCGAAAGGGTGTGATTTGTGGAGATCTGGATTGATGTGCGTGGATAATAATAATTCTTTCTTGTCGTCAAGCTTTTCCCCTAAATGTTTTTTTTTTCGTTTCATCATTTATTCAGTGATAAAGTTTAATAGCGATGCAATGAAAATAGTAGGCAGTCGACCAGGGTACAACTAAATGGTGGCTTTTCAATATGAGCTGCAGCACTGGCTCATAAATTCAAAAATCGTAGTAGGGCTAGCTCAGATTAATCAGAAATGGCTATTAAAAACCTTCAATTATCCTTTTTTTTTAATTTACTGGAAGATTTATCGCAGTTTTGACCGATATTTTTACTGCAATAACTATTGCACTGCTTGTTAGAATCTCATAATATTTTAGGGGTTTATTACACCAGCAAGTGTCAATGTACATGTGCAATAAAAATTAAAAAAATTCTATTGCCCTATTTAGCATATTTACTTTGTTGGGCTCTTTAAGAAAAGTTGATCCTCTATACGATTTTTTTGATAATCCAATGCGGATATACAAACGGCGAGAGATAGATCAACGGTTAAATGGGGAAAAACGGGCACAATTTTAAGGTCAATAATACAGATATCTAATGTCTTTTTCGTTTTTGAGTAAAATTTTGCGTAATCTCTTCTGATTAAAATGGAAGTTAGGGTCAATTTCATAATACATTCAACTAAATTATCTTTTGACTTTAACATTAGGTAAAGAAACTGTTGCAACAATACTAAACAATGGTTGGATTGTTAAAAAACTCCCATAATTTTAAAAGGCATTTTAGTTTGTCTATGCAATTTGCCCTTAATCATTCTTAAATTTTCGTCCGTTGGAAATACCAAAACGAATACAAGTTGACCGCTTGCCGTCAAGCAAAGAAAACCTAGCTACTTCAAGTTATTATTTCGATTTGACTTACAGCCAGGTATATAAGTAAGTTCTAGCTTCCCTCGACGGTTCTAGGCATCTTGAGGCTTGAAATGTTTCACTTTTGCACAAACAAAACAAATTTATAAAAAAGCTGTCGCCAGCACTTTGAGCTGGCACACAGAGACACACTGCCTCGTCGTAGCACTACGATATAGCACTACCCGCACTTCACAAATTAATTCTGGTAAATTTCTTGTAAAATCAACTGACAGGCAGTGTCAGGGCACGCGACGTGGACCCGCATCCTTTGTTGCCAGTTTTCTCTACTTCAGGGCTTCTCCTAGATTCGGCTGCGGCATTACATTTACAGAATACACACAACCTATGATCTTATTTTAGCTTGTAATAATGCAATGTTCTGTTTATTTCCGTGTAGAAAATAACACAGAAAACTTAGATAATAACACAGATTGTAGATAATAACACGGATTAAAACACAGGAAACTTAGCTACTCCACAGAAGTTTGACCCAATGTAATATTGTAAAGAGCACGAAGGGAAGTGGGCTTTTTCTGGATCTGGAATGGCCAACCATGCATATTGAGAAAGTAAACGTTAAGCCATATTTTTTCTTTGGTTATATAGAAAATCTATGCCCTAACATCCTCAAACCTCCATTAAATATGGATACGGCGCAAAACCGAAGCCTTAACTCCAGGGTGTTTTCCTCCCACATACACCGCAGGCAGCAACACGCTCATACACGCCCCAAGAAGGATCTCATAATAAATTCCCTTTGTTTTACCGCTAAGATGAAAATCTGGATGATTAAAATCTCTCGGATTAAAGACTCGTATACCCCGAGGAGCGGCACACAACCGATGCGAATTATTAATGTGGTTTAATATAGCGCTGCCTGCTTCTCAGAAATTAACAAGAGGATCCAGCCTAAATTTAATATAAGAAGCTAATTAAGTGTCTAGATGGGGCCGCCACAGGTTCTTTTGCATATTTACGCGCAACAATGTTCTTCTCATTTGCTTCATTACGCACGTATATACACTGTGTCCCGGATAAGAATGAACAGCATGGGAATATTGCAAACGGTGAGAGATACGGCAACGGTTAAATGGGGAAAAAGTTGCTCATTTTCGAGGTCAATAAAATGGCACGAACAGATGTCTAATATATTTTTTCGTTTTTGAGTTATTTTGAAAAAAGTAAAATTTACATTTTGATTTTATTTTTTTCTGAAGTTGTTATCACAGATAGAAAAAAAAGAAAACACTTTCTTATGGCACTTTTTAACGGGCTTTAAGATGGCGTTTTTGGATTTGTTCTACAACATTTCGTTTTTGAGAAACCATCTTCAACTTATTTTTTTTTTAATACCGACCTGGATTTTTTTTGCAGATTTTGAAAGCACTTTTCACTGCAAATACCATGATATACGTATGTAATATCACTAGTGCCAGAAATTTTATCGATAATTTTTTCGAAAGCGCTATTTTGCCTAGAAAGATAACGAGTATAAATTGGTCTTTTAACAAGAATTTAGCAATGTAAAAGTTATATAAATTCATTGATATAATGCTTAATAATTCCGCAACATAATTTATAAGCTGCATAATTTAGAACAGTGTGAAACACACAAACTTTAAGAAGTAGGTACGTGTTTGTATCCAACAGATTCGCGGTTGCTAAGCAACGAAGTGATAATTTGCACAAGTGCAATTACCGGTAATTTCACTAGTGCAAATTATCGCTAGCAGAGGCATATCATTGTTTGGATTTTTATGGAAGGAGCTACCTTATTGGATGCAAGCAGTATGAGTGAAATAATTCATAAAATTTCCGGCACTAGTGATATTACATACGAAAATTCCATCCTACCTACCTTTTTTGGCCAATCGGAGACTCGTTTTTTGCTTCGTTGTCATTGCAACTCAAAAAATTTCCGGAAATATTCTCACTTGCTCTAGGCACCAGGAGGTGATTACAGAGGAAATTTTTTGACAGATGTCATTATTGTAATGTGACATTGTAACATAATATACTCTACAAAAATGTTGATAATAATTTCGTTTAATTTACGTGTAGGTATGAAATTTTCTTACCGAATCCCCCACGTTCTTGAATTAATATCCGGAAATTTTTCTCTAACACGAATTTTTTAAAAAAATTCCAGCAATAATTCAAGCACTAGGGAAATTACTAGTGAAAATTCCTTTTTTCCATTCTTTTTTTTTTTTCTAATGCAGCCCTGTATTCAATAATAAGAACCCTAAATATTAATCAGTATTGTCAACAATCTAAAGAATATACAAAGGTAGCTCTCAAAAATCAAAACTGAACCATGATTAAAGAAATCGTGTCAGCATTTCCAATGATTTGTACCATACGCACCATTTTATATGAAATTCACCTAACAGCGTTTTCCCGCCTGGCCGTAACGCCAAAGCCCCACCGACCCATTTGTCATCATCCGGCGTTGGTTACGGGCCTAATCCGGATAATTACCGGACTTAATTAAAATCCGCGCGCCGGCTAGTGCTCCGGCCGCACATCGAATAAAAAGTTTTATACGCGCGATAAATCCCTTTTTTAACAGTTGAAATTTAATTTATAAACGCCGGCGGCCGCATGGCGGCCACGGGAGGCGCTGCGCCCCGCAGCATCGTTTTGCCTCCGAGGTACAGTCTGATTCATGATGAAAATCCGAAATTTCTATAACTTTAGTGAAAACCGTAGTGAATTTGTCCCTTGTGCTACTTCCAAACTGCGTATTAATTCGATGACTAAAACTAAGTTTACACACTGTTTTAAGATATGAAAATAACATTGGTGAGGCAACGAGCGCTTCTGCCTCGAGCCGTGAGGCGTCCAGCGCACTTCCCCCTTCATTCCTAACAAGTGGATGGAAATCGAGCTTCGTATGTCAGTGGGTTTCTTTAGTAGCTTTTACTGCTTCGATTCCCCTCGGAATTCAGATAAACTGCAATGAATAAAACGGAATGCATTTGCATAGACAAGATTTGTTTTCTAATCTGCTATACAGCTGGAGTGCGCGTTACGCCCGATAATGCTTAAGATAAATTGATGGTTCAAAAAATAAACTTTGGCAGAATTTTCTGAGGAATTAGAATATTCGAATATACGGAAAAATCAGAAATGCCTTTTTTCATTCGTGTAAAATAGAACTTTTCATGAATAATTCATGAATTTATTCATAAACTTATTCATGAATTAATTCATGAAGAAATTGTCAATGTAAACCAGGCTTTAACAATAATTATATTATTAGATAACATGACTTGGTGTTTGTGCTTGAGTTTGACACCAATCTGCTATGGTTTTAATGCAAAAATGTCTTTCACTGCGACTGCCCGCGATTATACAGGGTGTTCGAAAAATAGACGGAGATATTTTAGAGGGTGATTCCCTGTTAAGAAATATGAAAAAAAGTTTCTATAAACATGGGTCCGGAAATGCAGAGTTTTCAAGATACAGGATGTTAAATAAAAAAAAATAAAACATGAAATTATTAATGTCTTAAAAATTATTTACTCGATTCTGTTGAAATTTGGCAATGTTATTTGTTGTATTAAGAGGCTAATTTCGCCCTAACTAGATTAAATTTATTAAGTCCAGTGGCGTCCCGGGGGGCACCTTAGCGAATATTATTATCAAAAAAATGTACGCCACTACCTTTTTTGTAACTTTAATATTTTTTGTTTGATTAAGCATCTAAAAATACAACTTCTTTCCCTCTTGTATTGTTTTCCTATCTCACTTCGTTTTCGAGAAAAAAAAATAAAAACCGTTTTATTGCATGTCACTGGACAAAATTGGTTGTAGTGTACTTTATGTTATGATATTGGAAAAGTTGCAATAACACTCTTTCCTAGAAATGCTTTTGATTATTTGTTTTCCAAGGCACTTGTGATTTTTTTGCAAAAATTGATAAACCAATTTTGTCCAGTGACATGCAATATATTTAACATCCTGTATCTTGAAAACTCTGCATTTCCGGACCCATGTTTATAGAAACTTTTTTTCATATTTCTTAACAGGGAATCACCCTCTAAAAAATCTCCGTCTATTTTTCGAACACCCTGTATTTAAATTGTATCCCATTTTGCATGGAAGTAATAAAAGGATAATAATAATAATAATAATAATTCTCACCCTCACAATACTCCAAACTAGGAGTACCCCAGAAGCAACCACATGCTTGTGCGGGGGAGGGGGGCAATTACTATTATTTTGTCTTCGTTGCCATTTGCGGCTAATAAAAGTAATAAAAGGATATAGGGAACAGAGCCAAAAAAGTATTAATATCTCGAAAACGGTTAGAGATGGGAAGTTTAATTATCTGCCTATACAGGGTGGCCCACCACGAACTGCATCGATCTATATATGGAAAATTAAAAGTAGGAAAATTCTGAAAATTTGGCACCTCACCAATGCCGATGGGCGCTGCTCAACTAAAATATTTTGGTCAATCTGGCACTTCCGGTTATACCGGAAGTCGATATAAACTTTCTTATCTCAAATGGAACACCTTGTATATTATTGCATTTTTGGATTCTAGGCATTATTTTCGAACAAAAACATGCAACATGTCCTATGTCTAGATCCAACCGTGTTTGAGATATTTGCATTTTTCCGAAAAAAATTACAGGTGCAGACGGAAACCCCCATTTTTTTAATGCGATCTTATTCACCACTAAAAATGATGACAACTTTGCGTAAGGTTTCCTATACCTAAATGCAGTAATTTTCGCCCATAAAATGCGGGGTTTGCTTAACGCTTCATATTAAATCATATTACTGGGGTTACTACGGTTTTCTAGGGTTTTCCGTAGTACTTGAGCTAATGCTATCCTAGTTCTATCGGGAAAAAAGGCCCTAGCCGCAAATGGCAACGAAGACAAAATAATAGTAATTGCCCCCCCTCCCCCGCACAAGCATGTGGTTGCTTCTGGGGTACTCTTAGTTTGGAGCATTGTGAGGGTGAGAATTATTATTATATTATTATTATTGTTATTAGCCGTGGACGTTGAAAAGACAATCGCGGCTGAGGAAATGTCACTTGGTTTATAAAATTATTGTCAACAATAATGCCGGCGCGCTTAATAAATTACACAAACGAAGATGATTTCAAGTTTGTTTATTATCTACGGAGAATGCAACAAAGTAATATCAAGAACGTGCGACGTGCGATACATAATCTTCGTTTGTGTAATTTAAGCGCGCCGGCATTATTGTTGACAATAATTTATAAACCAAGTGACATTTCCTCATCCGCGATTGTCTTTTAAACGTCCAAGGCTAATATGATTTTCCAAGCGTTAAGCAAACACCGCATTTTATGGGCGAAAAGTGGGTTTTTCGTAAATTAATCGAAAATTACTGCATTTACTATCTGAAAACAAAGTTTTCATCATTTTTAGTGGTGAATAAGATCGCATTTAAAAAATGGGGGTTTCCATTTGAAAATTTCGAGATTTAGGTAAGCACATTTTGAATGTAATTTTTATTCATATTTTGTGAACACCCTGTATAAGAACGGATTTATTTCTCAGCAGAGATCACTAGGTCAGGGCTTTTGTTACACGATGCCAAAAATTCGTTTTGAAATTTCGCGGTTTCCTCGTATAAATTGCTAATTGACCTTAGGTCTGCACCTGTAATTTTTTTCGGAAAAATGCAAATATCTCAAAAACGGTTGGATCTAGACATAGGACATGTTGCATGTTTTTGTTCCAAAATGATGCCAAAATTAACTAGAAAATCAAGTTTATCGCATTACTCGAATGAATGGGCGTTTCTTTACTAGGTTGAAGTTAGGTAATTTGTATGATTCAAAATAAAGAGTCAGCTGTTTGTCATCCTTTCAAAATTTTTGATATATGAAATTTCTTTGGCAAATCAAAAAGTGAGATCCCGATAGAGTAGCAGCAATCAGTGCCCTTCGAAAATTTGATCTCAATATTTAATTTTAGCATCTTTCCCGGTCGCAAAAAAAACAAGAAAAATATTTTTGTGCTCTATTTTTAACATACGTCATGATGCACTTATAAAAAAATAGCGCAAAAAGGGCCCATAGATCAGTAGTACCTAAACTTTTTGACGTGGTTTAATAAAAATTGTCGTCTCGCTCGACTGGTCTCGGCTGTATGCCGCGAATAGCGCCAGCCGGAGTGTGTGGGCATTTTTTAAATGAGTTATGGCCAACGGAGGGACATTACTGCCGCCGTACGAGCCGACCCTCGTTAATGCAAATGCCCGGAGCCGGCCGCGTTTTTTTTCCGGGGTGGTTTTCGGTAATTACGGACGGCGCCGGAATGCGCGACGAGAGACGATGCCGGGAAACATAAATACACGGCCAGACATCAGTTTCGGCGAATTTAAAAGGACGCATAAACGGAAAATCCGTATATCGATCCACTAAAACTAGCCCTACGCTATTTCAAAGCGTGGATATAACGTTGGTGAGGCGGCGAAAGCTACAGCCTCAAGTGGTGAGGCGTCCGGCGCTTTCGCCGCTTCATTCCTAACAACTGAAAAGAAATCGAGCTGTGCTTGTCATTTATTCCCTTTAGTTGCTTTTACTGCGTCAATTCCCTTCGGAATTCATATAAACTGCGAAGAATAAATCGGAATGCATTCACATAGACAAGGATTGTTTTCTAATCTAATGCAAATGCAGGGACGCTATACTCAGAGATGGTACAGCGAGATATCAGGGGAATCGAAGAACATTACAAACTCACGGACGAAATCTATAATACGACGTGAATACCTATACGAATTTTAACTTTAACTGGAGGTAGGTTTATATCCCAAAAGTAGGTACGCGCCTAGAAAAGTATTTATTTTCAAGTGGCCATAAATAACATGTTTATGTTTCTGTCCATAAATAACATGTTTATGTTTCTGTCTAGAAACATCAGTTGAAATGCGTATTTTTTGGATATCTGCAGACAAGAACCACAAAAAGAATGCCATGGCACACAAAGTGATTTCTACCAGTGGTCCTAAACAGGTTTCTTTTAAGTACAATAGCAACGTTGTCATATTTTTTCAAAAACCAACTTCCGAGGCGTGCTCACTGTGTCCCGGATAATAATGAATTAACAGCATGGGGATATTGCAAACGGCGCGAGATAGAGCAAAGGTGAAATTGGGAAAAAGTTGCGCAATTTTGAGATCAATAAAATGGCACAAACAGATTTCTAATATTTTGAAAAAAGTATTTATATTTTGCGTTTTCGATTTTATTTTTTTTTTCTGAAGTTGTTATCACAGATAGAAAAAAAGAAGAACACTTTCTTAGCACTTTTTAACGGGCTTTAAGATGGCGTTTTTAGATTTGTTCTACAACGTTTCGTTTTTGAGAAACCATCTTCAACTAAATTTTTTTTGCAGATTTTGAAAGCACTTTTCATTGCAAATATCATGATTTTTTCTAATTCCGCCCTGTATTTGATAATAAGAAGTATAAATATTAATCTTTATTGTCAACAATTTAACTTACAACTTATCTTTCATTTGGAGAACTAAAAAAAATGACGGCAAAGACAATAACAGTCACATACGATAATAAAAAAATAATAAAAATCCTCCACCTAGAAGGCTTTAAAACAACGATACCAACCCCTTGTCATTTGTTATAACCCCCACTGTATCATTTAGTTAACAATTTGTATCATTAGAAATGGAGGGTGCTTTTTCAAATGACGACAAATTAAAAAAAATTAAAGCTTTCTTCTCACAATTAGAAAAAGCGAAGAATTTACTCCAAAACACAATGCAACACTGTTTGCTGTACAACAACAGAGGAAAACACTTACCAGACAAGGCCGTATTTAAAAGTATTAAGTTTTCGAAGTCAAAATAAACTGTAAGTTAAATTGTTGTCAATACTGATTAATATTTAGACTTCTTATTATTAAATACAGGGCCGCAATAGAAAAAAAATAATGGAAAAAAAGGAATTTTCAGTATAATTGTCTCAAAACATTTTAAAAATATTTCGTGTCATACATCATGGTATTTGCAATGGAAAGTGCTTTCAAAATCTGCAAAAAAAAATCCAGGTCCATATTTAAAAAAATAAAGTTGAAGATGGTTTCTCAAAAACGAAACGTTGTAGAACAAATATAAAAACGCCATCTTAAAGCCCGTTAAAAAGTGCCTCAAGAAAGTGGTCTTCTTTTTTTCTATCTGTGATAACAACTTCAGAAAAAAATAAAATCAAAATGTAAATTTTACTTTTTTCAAAATAACTCAAAAACGAAAAAAGATATTAGACATCTGTTCATGCCATTTTATTGACCTCGAAAATGCGCAACTTTTTCCCCATTTAACCGTTGCCGTATCTCTCACCGTTTGCAATATTCCCATGCTGTTCATTCTTATCCGGGACACAGTGTATATACGTGCGTAATGAAGCAAATGAGAAGAACATTGTTGCGCGTAAATATGCAAAAGAACCTGTGGCGGCCCCATCTAGACACTTAATTAGCTTCTTATATTAAATTTAGGCTGGATCCTCTTGTTAATTTCTGAGAAGCAGGCAGCGCTATATTAAGCCACATTAATAATTCGCATCGGTTGTGTGCCGCTCCTCGGGGTATACGAGTCTTTAATCCGAGAGATTTTAATCATCCAGATTTTCATCTTAGCGGTAAAACAAAGGGAATTTATTATGAGATCCTTCTTGGGGCGTGTATGAGCGTGTTGCTGCCTGCGGTGTATGTGGGAGGAAAACACCCTGGAGTTAAGGCTTCGGTTTTGCGCCGTATCCATATTTAATGGAGGTTTGAGGATGTTAGGGCATAGATTTTCTATATAACCAAAGAAAAAATATGGCTTAACGTTTACTTTCTCAATATGCATGGTTGGCCATTCCAGATCCAGAAAAAGCCCGCTTCCAACATCTGAAACTGACATACCAATAACCATAGAAAACCCCCCTATTACCTATAATAAGTCGCCGTTTTTTTCATTGAGTAGTGCCATTCCAGATTGAAAACAACAATTGAATTTATTATGATGTCATGCTCGGGTCTTTAATATACTGACGGTCCAGACCAGACATCTCATCTCTCTTTACAATATTACATTGGGTCAAACTTCTGTGGAGTAGCTAAGTTTCCTGTGTTATAATCCGTGTTATTATCTACAATCTGTGTTATTATCTAAGTTTTCTGTGTTATTTTCTACACGAAATAAACAGAACATTGCATTATTACAAGCTAAAATAAGATCATAGGTTGTGTGTATTCTGTAAATGTAATGCCGCAGCCGAATCTAGGAGAAGCCCTGAAGTAGAGAAAACTGGCAACAAAGGATGCGGGTCCACGTCGCGTGCCCTGACACTGCCTGTCAGTTGATTTTACAAGAAATTTACCAGAATTAATTTGTGTAGTGCAGGTAGTGTTATATTATCGTAGTGCTACGACGAGGCAGTGAGTCTCTGGGTGGAAACAGGCAGCTCGAAGTGCTGGCGACAGCTTTTTTATAAATTTGTTTTGTTTGTGCAAAAGTGAAACATTTCTATAAAAGTTCGAAGTGAAGAATCGTTCCTTTACAATTTCAAGCCTCAAGATGCCTAGAACCGTCGAGGGAAGCTAGAACTTAGTTATATACCTGGCTGTAAGTCAAATCGTAATAATAACTTCAAGTAGCTAGGTTTCCTTTGCTTGACGACAAGCGGTCAACTTGTATTCGTTTTGGGCGAAAATTTAAGAATAAAATGATTAAGGGCCAATTGCATAGGCAAACTAAAGTACCCTTTAAAATTAAAGGAGCCTTCTAACAATCCAACCATTGTTTAGTATTATTGCAAAAGTTTCTTTGCCTAATGTTAAAGTCAAAAGATAATTTAGTTAAATGTATTATGAAATTGACCCTAACTGCCATTTCAATCAGAAGAGATTACCCTCCTTCACAACATGCTGTTCTCTGTTCGCTTGTTTGTATTTTTATGAAAACCATAAGGGAAGATAGATCATTTGCTTGCTCGCGCACTTTGCGAAAAATTCTCACAAAAATTCTACTTACAACAAAATTTAGTCCCCTGTATTTGCCCAAATTTACCATATTATTTGTCGAAACTATACTTATCCACAACAGGAATCGTACTTATTATAAATACTTTATACTTCTGTGTATATTTTGTTACTTGTTACTGCTTTTATTTTCTGTTAAACAAATGTACCTACTTACTTAGGTACCCAATTATTGAAACAAAGTTCACATATGTATTTAATTATAATAAAAAAGAGGGTTGAACATCTATTAGAAAAGATAAACTAAGCCAAAGTGCAGACTGCTCTATACTGCATAGACCCGTTGAACTGTCCCTCTGCGGCGTTGCCACATGTTTGCACAGGGCTTGTAAGCTTTAGAAGGTTGTGGGAATGCTGTTGCATTAAAAAATAACTGTCATATAACAAATACGTGCACGCTCTAGTCAACTAACGAAGGCCGGTCCGATTGGAATCGCAGCCGAATTCAATTAGTCGTTGAAGTTACGGGAGCGACAGTGTCGCCCCCTACGGCGGCTTGTGAATTATTCACCCCCAAGGGTGGGTTCGATGCGCGTTTCTAGATCGAGGGAGCGTAAATTTATCCATACCCCAAAAAGGATTTGCGGTACGTAATTTGGATGCGGAATTTGATTTGCATCTGCGGGGTTTCTTTGAATTAAAACGGTAAATTTTCACTATAACGCGAGATCCAAAAGACGCACACCTACATTAGCGTCATATTTGTAGGTATATCTCTTACGAATCGATATTGTCCATGGCCATCAGAAAGTATAGGAAAGCGTCTCAATGATTCACGCCACCATAGACCCAAAGAAAAACATAGTGCCTGCTCCATTTACTAAATCCCGAATCCGAAATTCTGAACCGGCAGCCTCTCTGAGGGGGCACACCGCAGCGTACGCCCCGCTTCCTTTGATCCACTTTGACACCTTTGAAGTTGGCTCGCTTAATTTCGCTCTAAAACTTTTAAAATTGGCGGCCAAGCGGACGGGGTCTCTCAAAAGCACCGCCCGTTCGATTGAAATTAAATAATTCCACTCTGGAGACAAATACAGTTTTGCAGAAACACCGCAAGCGTTGACTGACAATACCTATAAATACGCCAGTCAATGGTGTAAGCTTGGTAGCGACGCTAATATATTCCTTCTAGTAGAAGAAGTAGATAGTCTCTAAATGTAGGTAGTAAATCTGGGGTGGTTATTTAGGATTTCACGGGCAACCGGAAATTCCCATGCGCAGCACTAATATTGCATTAGAGACAGCGCAGCAACTGTAACGATAAATTCGGCCCAAACAGCGAATAGTTTATACCGAAATATTGTAAATCTATTAAGCCGCATTATTACCTACTCGGCCAGATACAATTTCCCCCTGGAGACCCACAGCGCTCCGCGAGCTAAATCAGCATGGAATGCTGTTTAGCAGGGTGAGTGTATACGATGCATGCATATGCCGAGAATGCGGCAATGGGTTTGTGTGAACGAAAAGAATTTGAACCATTCATAGGTTGCGAAATTATAGTAATAAACTAATCTTAATTTTTTCCAATGATGCCCGGCCGAGCATCTGGCGGGCATTGGGGAAGTAATAGTTTATGTTTAAATTTGGCGCCCTATCATTAGTGGAGTCAACAAGGAAAATAACTTCGAAGAAATTCCGGGAGTTTTATATTTTGTTGGAATGTGTTCGTTTTGATGTCTTGAAACAAAATCCGAAGAGTCCGCAGCGCAAAATAGTGTGCGATTTTTTTTATTTGACAATAACTCTCAAAAATATAGGTTTTTTGTTAATAACTTATTTAATAAGCGTTTTTATAGAATTTAAGTAAGACCATTCGAAAGAGCAGGCAATTTCTCAAAAGAAATGTATTTACATATTTTTTGTAAAATAATTAAGTAATTAATGAGAATTTTTTTAAGATCATACGTTTTCATGCTTCCTCGTATTTAAGAGGCAGCCGAAATTGAGAGCGGCGCGTGGAGCGCTAGACAGTTAAACAGTAATAACTTTTTACACACAATACTAATTCATATGCAACAAAGTTTATTGGAAAGTGACACCATAAAGCAGTTAAAAAAATCTTGTAGCATTAATTTCCATGAAGGGATACCCCTGTCATATTATTGTAAAGTTGACATTGATCAAAATTTCGTGCATTTTCACAATAATTGACGTTACATGGTCAATTTGTAATATTTTTGAGCAATATTACAGAATGTTTCTACTAAATGTATGTAGTTTTGAATCAGCAATATAAGATTACTATAGCAAACCTCGTTTGTTTTTTGTTTTTTTCACTTTGAACATAGAGATTTTTCATAAATTCTTGCTATCGTATATTTAATACTTATTTCAAACGCTCATAATATCCGCATAAAATTAGATATTGAAACTCAATAGGTGACTTTTTTGAAGCTTATAATGTTTGCTTTTTGACAGCATAAGTTATTTTAATGTATTTCTCTTTTTTCTCGTTTATTTTTGCAGTAAATCGCCTTATAATTAGTTTCCCAAAACGCAGAACTCAATTTTTCTTATTTTTAAATCCAAGAATCAAGCTGAAGGAGGTTTCTTACTGGGATGAGACCAATCCTAAGTGAAAGTACACGTTTTAAACTTCCGATTTCCTAGTCAAAAGATTTTTTCTACATAATTTCCGCTCGTGATTATTAGCTTTTGGAAAAAAAAAACTCTCTTCATGTGTTCTCAGCTTTCATACAATAATACGAATTCAATAATAAATATAATAATTTCCACTTTCTTTCTCGTAAATACTTCATACATGTTTGTATACTACTATAGTCCCCATTTTCGATCCACTGAGAACATGCATTTGTATGTGTGTATGGGTGTGCGTGTGTTTGTGAGGCATGTTAGTCGGCAGGTAGTCGGCAGATCTCATTCTGTTCCCTTGGAGCACAGCTTGTATGGACGTGGGGATGAATGGCACAGCCTAAATATATATATATCCCCCCCCCGAAAATCCAAGCTATATACAGGGTGTTTTATTAAGGGTGAAGAGGTACCATATCTCAGGAATTAATAGTCCTGGAGCTTTGGGGAAAATCTTCTTAAGTAATATGGTCACGAAATTATATTTAAGTTTGTAGGTTGGCCGCTAGGGGGCGTATTCGCAACAGTAAATTTGAAAAATGAGTTTTCTCAAAAAAAATATCTAATAAATATCAAAAATAATTTTATTGCACTCTTCAGCAAATACTGAACAATTTTCGTTAAGGATTTTTTGCTCTTGCTCTTCA
Organism: Pseudeuparius sepicola; assembly: GCA_963920635.1. Lineage (NCBI taxonomy): Eukaryota > Metazoa > Arthropoda > Insecta > Coleoptera > Anthribidae > Pseudeuparius > Pseudeuparius sepicola. Next base: position 9,098,257 of record OY987300.1, on the reverse strand, counting down.
AATAGACGTGAGACGGGCGGATAAACATTGACTTGAAAAAATGCTGCTAACTCCGGTTTGGTTTAACCGAATTGGTTGAATTTGGGCTTGTTGAAGAGAGATTTCCTTCTTCTATCAAATGATTGTCCAGTAAGATCATTTCGAATTTCGTGGTCACCGCTAGAGGGCGCAATTCGAAAAATTTCCCTTTTATTACAATTTTCTCCGAAATTTTAAATTCAATGACATTTATTCTGTTATAATGGAAAAGTAGATTACATTTACAACAAAAAATACTTTGGTATTTTAATATATTCATTAGTTTCGGAGTTATCGCCGAAAGAATAATATTAACATGTTATTTGAAAGAAGAAGGTAGGTATTTGTTTTCAAAGATTTTCGTGGTCAAGCCATGAAATACATAAATAAAAATCTGCTTGAGCTTTTCGTAAATAGCTAGATTTTCACTTTTTATTCCCTTAAACGTATTTCTAATTTACTTACCGTACCTGTCGTATTAATATGAGATTATCTCGGAAAAAAAAATTTAAAATTTAAAATTCGATTATTCTTGCATTCAACTTCATTTTTACTAGGCGTCATTTTATTTTTCATTTTTTTTACTTCATATTCATAATCAGCATCTCAAAAAACATAAAAATATACATTTTCATTGAAAAATAATGATTCTACAATTAATTGTAGACAATTTTTGAGAAATTTCGGTGAAAGATCGATTTTTTTATTTTTTTTTATTTTTAAAATAAAAAGCGCACTTTTTCAACCTGCGGACTTTTAAATAAAAGTATGTTTGAAGGTGTTTCAAAAGGTTTTATTCAAATCCATGACTTCCCTAATTAATTCCTAATTAACACCATTTTTCGTCTACGTTGACTCCACTACATTGAGAAAAATCGATTTAGCGGGTCTTTTATATGTCTTGATAATTATTTGTCCAAGTGAATCGGAGTACTCGTATTAGTGTACTAAAATAACTGGCTGAGAGATTGCGGGAAAAGTATTTTCAACATCCAATTTTACACGCACAGGTTTTTTATCAATTTTTTGTTAAGGAAATGTAAACGGGTATTCTGAAAGACGTCACTCCCGCACTGTGCGCGGATTGGTTCAAGAGTTACAATGCAACCTATGCCTCCACTAACCTTGGCCCTTGTATTTGTCTCTCTACTAACGAAAGTTATTCAATCACTGGTCGATAGACCTCAAGATAAGCAAAGCAGCACAACCTTCTCAAGCTTACAAGCCCTGCGTGCAAACATGTGGCAACGTCGCAGCGGGACGGTTCAATGGGTCTATGCAGTATAGAGCAGTCTGCACTTTGGCTTAGTTTATCTTTTCTAATAAATGTTCAACCCTCTTTTTAATTATAATTACATTTGTGAACTTTGTTTCAATAATTGGGTACCTAAGTAAGTAGGTACGCTTGTTTAACAGACAATAAAAGCAGTAAAGCAGTAAGTAAAAAAATATACACAGAAGTATAGGTATTTATAATAAGTACGATTCCTGGTGTGCATAGGTACATTTTCGACAAATAATATGGTAAATTTGGACAAATAGAGGGACTACATTTTGTTGTGAGAATTTTCCGCAAAGTGCGCCATCAGGCAAATGATGATTACCTATCTTCCCTTATGGTTAAATTTTCATAAAAATACAAACAACAAGCGAGCAGAGAACAGCATGTTGGGAAGGAGAGTAATCTCTTCTGATTGAAATGGCAGTTTAGGATCAATTTCATAATACATTCAACTAAATTATCTTTTGACTTTAACATTAGGTAAAGAAACTTTTACAACAATACTGAACAATGGTGGGATTGTCAGAAAGCTCCTTTAATTTTAAAGGGTACTTTAGTTTGTCTATGCAATTTGGAAAGCCCAAAACGAATACAAGTTGACCGCTTGCCGTCAAGCAAAGAAAACCTAGCTACTTCAAATTATTATTACGATTTGACTTACAGCCAGGTATATAACTAAGTTCTAATTTCCCTTGATGGTTCTAGGCATCTAGGCTTGAATATGTAAAGGAACGGTTCTTCACTTCGAACTATTAGAGAAATGTTTCATTTTTTCACAAACAAAACAAATTTATAAAAAAGCTGTCGCCAGCACTTCGGGCTGTGTGTTTCCACCCAGAGACACACTGCCTAGTCGTAGCAATCTGGCGACGATAGCACTACCCGCTCTACACAAATTAGTTCTGGCAAATTTCTCGTAAAATCAACTGACTGGGAGTGACAGACCACGTCGCGCAGACCTGCAAGCCATGTTGCCAGCTTTTTCAACTTCAGGGCTTTCCTATAGACGGCTGTGGCAAAGCGTTAGAGACGAAACGCGCGTTCGAAAATAGTTAATTTTATCGATACCCGATAAGAAGCTTCATCCGCAGAACATCAAAGTTAGGTCGTCACAACATAGCCGCTAAGTTTGTCAAACACTTCAAGTTTTGTGTCATTTTATTAAAAGTTAGGAATATTATTATTATTTTAGGTGATAAATAAAAAACATCTCCGTATTTGTGGCTTTAAAATGTTTATCTACGGCTCTAAGGTCTCCGCCGCAAAAAAAGGAACCACCATTTGTACTACAAATATTACAGAGCCGAATGGGCGCACTCTATTTCTGACTGAATAAAAGATCTGAGCCTTGATACAAAAAAAGCGCCGCATATAGATTTATACTTGGCACATATACCTACACGATCAAATTTATAGATCTTTTCATATCGTTTTATGTGATTTGAATACTGCGGACCGCAGTCGTACATCTCTGGGCCGACGTGACGTCTACATTCGCCGCCTCCATGAAATGCGAGAATTGGAAATCGATGCCCAGCCACTGGTTAGATAATAAATTGTCAACTGCCTCCAGCACGGTATGAAAAATGAAGAGATGGGTCGCGGTCTGTTCGCTACTAAATATTTCATACATACAGGGCGTTCAGATTTGATCCGGGACACCCCTGTAAAATCGAAAAATTGCTATAATTTTTTTTGAGTATACGATTTTTTGGAAAATGCCATAAGGGATTTTTTTATCGGAAATCTGGCAACGTAGTTTAATTCCCAATGCCCCAAGCTTTATTAATTTACTTGGCCGACTAACATTTCTACATTATTGCCTTAAAGTTGGGAAAATTGAATTTTTGTACTTTCAATAAAAAATCAGGAATGCTCTGGAAATATTTGAAAATCGAGCAAACTTGTTCAAAACTGCCCAAAAATGTCGCATTAATAAAGAAAACGGAAAAGAACATCGCTTTATCTTTTAAAATAATGCTTAAATATTCCGCATTTTTTAAATATATGTTTTTTTCAATACGATATGTTAAAAATGCTATTAGCGTTTTTTTATAGAAAATCTGGCAACGTTGCTTTCATAACCACTCTCTGAAACCCGAATGTCCCAAGTTTTACTAATTTACTTCTCCGACTAACATTTCTACAAGACCTTAAATTTGGGAAAATTGATTTTCTTTTATTTTCAATTAAAAATCGGGAATGCTTTGGAAATATTTGAAAATCGGGTAAAGAAGACCATCGTACCGTTTTAAAATAATATGGCATATTTTCTGTGATCTGTGAAGAATAAAATATGGCATATTTAAGTATTATTTTGAAACGGTAGGATGCTGTTTGTTTTCCGTTTTCTTTATTAGTGGGACATTTTTGGGACGTTTCAATAATTAAGTTTATCGGATTTTCAAATATTTCCAAAGCATTCCTGATTTTTAATTTAAAATTGAAAAAAAAATTTCCCAAATACAGTGTCCTCCAAAAAGTTCGCACCATAGGGGGGAAATTTTTAATTAACGTTTTATTTTGAAATTTAATTTTGGGTTACCTTTTGCTTTAAAAAAGATGAAAAATGACCCACCCAAACGTGGTCATGTGACTTTCGTTATCTGTCAAAAATTGCATTTAAAAAAATATATTGCCAAAAATGGGTTTAGTTGTTAAAATATCAAAAAGTTTTAATTGAAAAAGTTGTTTGTTTTTCAATTTTACGTAAGTGTACCAAATTTGAACGCTCTACTAAAATATTTAGTTTTTGTCAATTATTAATATTTATGAAATTTCTGAAAATTTTAAAAACTCTAAACTTCGTAAAAACTATTTTATATCACTTTCTTTATCATTCTATTAATTTTTTATTACTAATTACCGATAAGAAAGAAAATGATATTTACGCTTTAAAATTCTGTTGTTTGTTGCAAAGTTGATGTACCGTCTAACATTTGGGCATAGCCGAACGAACCTAAACACTGATTTGGGGTATAAATTTAGTTACATTACTTTTTCCAGTTCTAAATTGATGCCAAAATAATAATAAATTAAAATATCATCGAAGCAAAATTCTTGACTTTTATGGAACAAATAATTATTATGTTTTAGTTTACTTAATTTCACATTCGATATTGATGAGTAAGCCATGGAGAGAATAGAAGCGCAATTATTGTTTTTATTTGACAGTTGTTTTTATTTTACAGTTATCAAACTGTTGTTGTTTTTATTTGACAGTTATTGCTTCTATTCTCTCCATGGCCTACTCATCAATATAGATTAATGTGAAATTTAACTTAAAGGTACCAATAATTATTTGTTCCATAAAAGTCAAGAATTTTGCTTAGATATACGTAAAATAGTTTGATGATATTTTAATTTGTTATTACTTTGGCATCAATTTAGAACTGGGAAACGTAATGTAACTAAATTTATACCCAAAATGCTAGACGGTACATCAACTTTGCAACAAACAATAGAATTTTAACGCGTAAATATCATTTCCTTTTGAAAAATACCTATTCTTATCGGCAATTAGTAATAAAAAATTAATAGAATGATAAAGCTAGTGATATAAAACAGATTTTACGTAGTTTGGCGTTTTTAAAGTTTTCAGAAATTTCATAAATATTAAAAATTGCCAAAAAACTAAATATTTTAGTATCGCGTTCAAATTTGGTACACTTACGTACAATTAAAAAAGAAACAACTTTTTCAAGTAAAACTTTTTGATATTTTAATAAATAAACCCATTTTTGGCGATATATTTTTTAAATGCCATTTTTGACAGATAACGAAAGTCACATGACCACGTTTGAGTTAGTCATTTTTCATCTTTTTTAAAGCAAAAGGTAACCCCAAAATTAAATTTCAAAATAAAACGTTAATTAAAAATTTCCCCCCTATGATGCGAACTTTTTGGAGGACACCGTATACTTAAAAGATATGGCATATTATAAGCAATATTTTAGAAAGATAAAACGATGTTCTTTGCCGTTTTCTTTATTAATACGACATTTTGGGGCAGTTTTGAACAAGTTTGCTCGATTTTCAGGTATTTCGAAATCATTCCTGAGTGTTAATGGAAAATGAAATAAAATAATTTTCACAAATTTAAGGCAGTGTAGAAATGTCAGGCGGCGAAGTATTAGTAAGTACGAATTTTATGAAAAGTAAATACCTACTCGTATTATTATATTAAGTATGCAACAAGTTTAAATATCACAACCATGACAGCTTTAAATATGATCACTTTTAAATTCCTAAAATTTGCCATTTTTCAGCAAAAATCGGTGAAAATTTGCCAGCATGAGAGTGAAAGAGATAATTTAACTACACCAGAAATTGTAAAACTTCAAACTTTTGGCAGAAATTAGCTTAAAGCGGTTCTTTACAAGGACCTCTGTGTTACCGTTTTTAAACTATTTATCTGGCGCTTCGAGACCTCACCACAAAAAGATGCCCACCATTTGTACTACAAATATTTCATAGCCGAACGGGCACACTCCTTTCCTCGCTGAATAAAAGATTCGGGCGAGCCTTAATAAAAGAACGCCGCCTAGATTTATACTTGGCACTTGACGCACATGCATACCCGGCCGAATTTATGTATTTTTTTATATCGTTTTGTGTGATTTGAATACCGCGGACCAAACTCGTACATCTCCCGACGTCTACATTCGCCGCCTCTATGAAATGCGAGAATTGGAAATCGATGCCGGGCCCGCACCATCGCGAGATAATAAATTGTCAACTGCCTCCCGCACGGTATGAAAAATGAAGAGTTCGGCGGCGGTCTATCGAATGCGCTAAATATTTCATATGCGGGAACAATACTATTCAAATAAAGATGAGGATTTTTTTTTTCAAAACAAAAGTTTCAACTAGGTACGCGATTTTTTTCACTGTTTCAAAACAGTGCGCAAAATAGCCACTTTGCGCACTATAATTTCAGATGCTTGACGTGGAGAAAAAGAAGAAAGTGTAATTTTCTGAAACTATCTTAGCGCCTGGTTGCTTAAAATAAACATGCTAGGGCTATTAATAGTTTTTTTTACTACTAACCTGAGAAATCACCATTATTTACCTCATTCATCTAATGAGAAGTAATATTTCTCTACCTAGGTAAATAATGATAATAAAAAAATACCTAAATTTTCTATGTGACATTTCAAAATTAGTGTCATTTTATCAGCTTGACAACTGAACTCCCAGGCTACTTGATATTTTGAAGTATTTGAAAAAGGCGAGAAATGACTAAAATATGGCAATATTTCAATGTTAGTAGTAAAAAAAATTCTATATACACTTCGGTTGAGAAGGCCATTATTTACCTCGCATATTATATCCTTCGGCGCTACGCGCCTCAGGATATAAAAATGCTCGGTAAATAATGGCTCACTTCTCAACCTAGGTGTATAATATACTATTTTATTATACTTCTTTGAAAACACCTTATTTTCATCTGTTTTAGCAATAATGAAAGATGGGGTTTTTCGGGCAAGCGCACTGAAACAGCGCTGAATAAAAATACCGAATATATATGGCTTTAAAATAGAAATATACAGCAAAGTAAACTAAATTTAAGAAACTCTATATATGCTCTCTGATATTTAAGATATACCTATTTTGTATTTTAATTCGTAAGTGTTTCAATATTTAGATACATTTCTGTAATATTTTTGACGTTTTATTCACCTTATCTGACAATAACGAATTTACAACAAAGCACCTTTGAAATAATTTGATAGTAACCATGGAAACGCATCATACATACCAAACACTATATTGTCTGCATTGTTTATTTTTTGTCAATTAAATTTATTATAATATGCCGATCAAATGTTTTAAGTTTCCGTTTTCAAAGAAGTATAATAAAAAAATATCGTTCATTACACGTCCAGAAATAGATTTTTCCGTGCTTGCATGACTTCCCATGTTCGGCTGCGCCTCACACGGGAATTTGTCACGCGCGCACGGAAAAATCTTTATTTTCAGACTCGTAATGAAATATACTATTCCCAATTTGAGGATTTTTTATTTTGCGCGACAAGTTGGTCATGGATGCCGATTTCTTTTTCATCGTCACCTAGCTGTCCAAAATTGACACGTTTTTGTTTATTCCCTTTTTTGAGGGTCGCAAAATAAATGAGACAATCGCAGTGGTAGTTACTGTTAAAACGTCATCCTGTATACCGACATATTTTCACTATTTTCACTTTTATAGTTTTACCCCTCGTAACCATTCTCATTTACTCAGTTTTTGCAAAATAATGCCCAAAATGAATCCCTTGTCCACAAAAATATTTAGAAAACGACTTATATCACTCCATATTTTCAATATTTTAAAAATATCTACCTACTCCTAAAATGATTAGCATTTATTTTTCTTTGCAATTCAACTTGGGTGACTAAAAAAATCGAAATGTATTAAGTTTTACAACAAATAATTTCAAAGTAGATCATCAAGTTTGATGAGCTCGTATACGTGTGCATTTTTATTTTCCACATATAATTAAATTAACAACAAAAGCAGTTGTGCACATAGAAGAAATTCCACATAATTTTTCTAAAATGTGTGAAAAAATTACGAAAAAACAAAAAATAGTAGGCGCTGATAGGTAAAGGCAACACATGTTTGTCTTTTGGCACCTTATTTAAGATCTGTTTACAAGGATAAGCTATTGGCAGTCAAAATTTTCCTGAATTAGTTAATAAGAAAATCCTATATGACACTTTATAACACTACTGTTGCTCTCTGTTGTTTTTTCATATAGTTATCTTTAGAACTTTTCTATAGTCAAATATTCGATGCCTAGTTGTGCTGAGTTTCACATTGTAACATTGTACCTGCTCTACAAACTTCACGCTAGATTGGAAATTTTCTATTGTCGGAAGTTTTTGATGTAATTTATATCGAAGGACATTTTTGTGGCATCGAGGATTCGAACCCGGGACTCCTACTGTGACCGTATACTGATCTGGCAGTGCTAAAAGTGTCGTCTATCTTTTTTCTACTTCTTTGTTTTCTCATTATGGATATATTCTTAGGCACTCTTCGCGAGACCGACACCTTTAAAATTGCCAGATCAGTATAGGCACTTAACCAACTGAACTACCGGAGCATACGGGTTCCACGGGCTAGTTGATATTATTCCAATTGACAATATTAGCGAAGTCTAGAGAATACTAGTATTTTCTAGACTTTGATATTAGTAAGTAGCGGTGAGATAGGAGACTTCGATATCTTCTACAATCCTTCTTTATTTATTACAAGTGTAGAAATCTATATTTCGACAGTCTCCACACGGCTTAAAAATATAGATGGCGTATTTTAATACTTTTTTCCAAGTCCGGCAAGCGCTTCACGCTGTCTCTTTCGCTTTTCTCGCGGAAAATCCCGTGCGGATATGACGCAAGAAAAACCGGCAGCGCTACAAGTCCATTCAGAGCGTAGCCCGACAAGTCTATCGGCGGTTCCTCCTGCGTCTTTAGGCACATAATAAATGGAGCATCCGCGCGCCACTCCATGGGGCTTTGAAAAGACCAGATTCGGCCATTAGTCCGACACATGCGGCAGGGGTGGAGACACAGGGGTGGGAAAGTCGATATTTAGGGGGAAATGAGCCCGTATGATGAAAATGATTTTAAAATGGTTGTGATTGCGATTTCAAACAAAAGGCACCTATGATACCCATAAGCCCATTGTCCAAGAGAAATACCCGAGACATTAGAAATTTGAAATTACTTTAACCTGGACCGACACTATATTAAAGACCCGAGCATGACGTCATATTTCATTGTTGTCTACGGACTGGGGTGGCGCCACTCGACGAAAAAAATGGCCATTATCGGTTATAAGGGGGTATTTTGTGGTTATTGGTATGTCAGTTACTGATGACGTTTAAAATGTGTTACGATTTACCTTCTTTTTACGGTAACGAATTGTCTTTGCGTCCAGTACCTATTTAGCAGTTTTATCCTATATTAACACAGCTTTTATGGGTAGATTTGATTGTGATAACATGAAATTTCCATGTACATGAAGAAAATGATATGTATACTGAACAGACCATTAGGTGAATTGCAAAAGAATAAACACTATTTTGGAATTATGGGATGATCTGATCAACCAGGTGATGAAGCGAAAAATGTAGATATTATATAGCTATAGTTTATGCTTACTTATACACTACAACTAGCCACGGACTTCATTTCAAACCAAAAGGTACCAAATACACTTGCTTGCTTTTTAGACTCGCTTTTCTATGGAAATATGCCGTGTGAACTTGTGAAATTAGACGGACATAACAAACAAATATTTTATTTTATTTTGGATATTAAATTGCAGAGTCGGGATCAATGTGAAATTAATATTATTTACAAAGAAATTTAAAGTTGAAAACGAGAGATTATCTATCTATCTATCTCTCTCTCTGTCTCTCTCTCTCTATCTATCTATCTATCTATCTATCTATCTATCTATCTATCTATCTATCTATCTATATATATATCTCTCTCTCTCTATCTATCTATCTATCTATCTATCTATCGTTGTAACAGACACATTTGCATGTTTTTATTTTATAAAAGATATTGCAACAATGGTGTTTTAACATTAAACCACCGTGTAAATTTGTTTCGTCGTGTGGCGCCAGTGGCGATCGCTTGAAACAGCGCTATGCACAGGTCTTTAATATAGTGTTGGACTAGCTTTAACATACTATAACGATAGTAGGGTTTTTTTTATACTTTGTGGCTCGACATCATTATTCTAGTTTGTACTATTTTCATTTTAAAATTTTAAAAAATTTATTAGAAAATTAAAAAATCATGCCTATCCCTGTAGTGCATACAGTTTATTTCAAATTTGATACAGGGGCGTAATTTTATTTTCTACATTCTGAGAAAGGAAGATGCACACTGACCTGTAATAGATTTATTGCCGTGTAAAGTTGGGCTTCATTTGACGCATATTTCACAAGATAAGCTCTGTATTCTCTATTTTCTGTGTCAAAACGTCTTTCCAACATATTTTAGAACAAGCAAAGATATTACTTTTTTTTGTTCCCACTGGTATAATAACTGAACAGAGTTTTGCTGCAATCTCAGTCGAAGCTGACCTTTACTCATCCCCTATCTGACCGCCGTTTGCTTGGGCGCCGCCGCTGCCGCCCGCCCCCCATCCATCATAAGTTATCGGGCGCGGCCAAAAAGTACATCATTAGTCTCCTATCAGTAGTGAGTTAGTAGCTGCTCATCGGGCATTAGTGAGGGGCGCGGGGAGCCTCATATTTCATTCGTCCCAGCGGTCTGGTCCGGCCGGTCGAGCTGCGCCGCGAAAAACCCGCCGGAGTTTTTCCGACCTTATCTCCGGCCGAGTCCGGAAACGGTAAATTATTATTTCTGGCCGGGGTGTCGTAAACACGGCTCGAAAAGCTGGATTCGGAGTTTTTTCTTTGTTTCTGCTTTTTTTGGTTCTAGTTTTTTTTTCTAAAATTAAGTTATGCATTATTATACATTATCTGAAAATTTGCTCAAAAAGGGCTTTTCAACAATATACATACAATAATATATTGGTGCTTGGTATATTCATTCCTCTGGCAGTTTTTAAATATTATTAATTATTTTAATTTATTTTGCGGCAGCATTCTTAGTAATCTTAGTTGGCCATGAAACAAAATACAATGTGTCCTTAACTGTCAGAAAAACCTTCTTGTTGCCTGTTTTGTAGTTTCTGACATCTATGTAATAGAGTGTAACCCAATTTTAATTAAAATAATTATTGTTTAATTAATAAAAAATTTTAGATTAACCTAAGTGGCTCACTCAAAATATCTCGGCTATTTTTGACAGAAAAAAATCGGTGGCGGGTACGATCGATAACTTTTCCGAGCGGCCTTCTTTTGCCATGATGAAAGTTGCTGTCCATGACCACCTAGAAAAACTATGGCCAAAAATAAAAAAAAATAAAAAAAAATTTAATCGGCTGTAACTGTTTTATTTCTAAAGGTACAGAAAAAAAGTTTAAAATGAAAATTGTCTATACTACAACTACTGTAAGAATACAACTATTGTATCAATTTTGAAATATTAGATATGACTAACTTTGGGCTCTCTTTGGGATCAAAAATTAAATTATTTTTATTGACGCATTTTTTACACAGCAAAATATCGCATTTAATTTTACATGTCACACTTGCCAGTTTGTTCTGTATTTACTATAAGAAATTAAGAAAAATTATTTTATTTTATTATTATAAATCAAAGTAGGCATATAGTTCAAATTTTGAAAATAAAGCGGTTTTTATGCATTTCATCGAATGTCGTATAGCTAATCTAGAATTGTTATTTTAAATAATAAAAAAATGCCACATTCGTAGACATTATTTTCTGTTGTGAAAAAAAAGTTAATATTTTTAATTTAACATAACACTTAACAGGTAGGTAATGCCATCCTAAAAGTGAAATAATAAAATGTCTTACCTACTATTACAATAATGCTCAGTGAATACCTAGTATTTTCACCTATACTTTTCACAACAAACGATACCGCACATTTTTCAACATATAACCTTTTTAGCACCTGCATTTCAGCTGCTGCATATTTCAAGTATTCTCATTTTTTAGTATTACACATTTTGCGGAGCTGTTGAGTAAACTCACCTGTTTAAGTATAACCCCATTTGCAATATTACAATAGGGATATCATGTGTGACACTTCAAATTGAATGGGACATTTTGCTTTAGAAAACACACATGATTAAATATTTTTGAAAAAAGTAAAATTTTGCGTTTTCGATTTTATTTTTTTCTGAATTTGTTATCACAGATAGAAAAAAAAAGAAAAACACGGCAGTTTTTAACTGGCTTTAAGATGGCGTTTTTAGATTTGTTCTACAACATTTCGTTTTTGAGAAAACATCTTTAACTTTATTTTTTTAAATACGGACCTGAATTTTTTTGCAGATTTTGAAAGCACTTTTCATTGAAAATACCGCATGATGCATGGACACGAAATATTTTTAAAATGTTTTGAGACAATATTATACTGAAAATTCCTTTTTTTCCATTCATTTTTTTTTCTATTGCGGCCCTGTAGATATTTAATAATAACAAGTCTAAATATTAATCAGTATTGGCAACAATTTAACTTACAGTTTATTTTTACTTCGAAAACTTAATTTTAAGTACGGCCCTGTTTGGTAAGTGTTTTTCTCTGTCGGTGTACAGCAAACAGTGTCGCATTGTGTTTTGGAGTACTTTCCTTGCTTTTTTCTAATTGTGAGAAGAAAGCTTCAAGCCAATGAAACCAATAACTTTTGCCATATATTAATTGCAACAATACATTCGTTCGGCCTCTACACTATTTCTGTGACACAAGATAATATAACATGTTAACATAATAAATTTGTCGTCATTTAAAAAGCACCCTCCATTTCTAATAATACAAATTATTAACTAAATGATACAGTGGGAGTTATGCCAAAATGACAAGGGGTTGGTTTCGTTGTTTCAAAGCCTTCTATGTGGAGGATTTTTTTTTATTATCGCATGTGATTTTTTTGGTCTTTGCCGTCATTTTTTTTGGTTATCCGATTGAAAGATAAGTTATAACATAAATTGTTGACAATACTGATTAATATTTAGACTTCTTATTATTAAATACAGGGCCGCATTGGAAAAAAATGAATGAAAAAAAAAGAATTTTCAGTATAATTGTCTCAAAACATTTTAAAAATATTGCAATGAAAAGTGCTTTCAAAATCTGAAAAAAGAAATCCAGGTCCGTATTTAAAAAAATAAAGTTGAAGATGGTTTCTCAAAAACGAAATGTTGTAGAACAAATCTAAAAACGCCATCTTAAAGCCCGTTAAAAAGTGCCACAAGAAAGTGTTTTTCTTTTTTGTACCTGTGATGACAACTTCATAAAAAATAAAATCGAAAACGCAAAATTTTCCTTTTCCAAAATAAATCAAAAACGAAAAAAGATATTAGAAATCTGTTTGCACCATTTTACTGACCTTAAAATTGGGCAACTTTTTCCCCATTTAACCGTTGTTCTATCTCTCACTATTTGCAAGATCTCCATGCTGTTCATTCTTATCGGGGACACATTGTATAAAGTGAGGTTATAAAATCATAAACTGATGCAACTGATCACAAATTTTGTAAGGGCGAGGGCTGGGGCGAGGTAGGAGGCACCCGAGCTAAGAAAAACTGTTCCTAACAACAATAAATTTCCGGCAACTTTTTCTTTTTTCTTCGCTTGGCGGTAACATCTCGTGTCGATAAACCCTCGATGCCGGTGCATTTCCAGGGCCTTCGCCTCCAGAACTAACCCGCCGCCATGTCGACAGACCCAAAATAGAGACGCGGTGCGCACAGTAATGACGTTAATTGCATTAGCCCGTCGCCGGGGCCAGTAATTGGTAACCGTACACCGTTTTCGTTGCCGCAGTAGCGGGCCGGGAAAAAATTGCGCCGGTTTTTCGACGGGGATAAGTGCCATTACCTCGTTACAAATTATATTCTCCTCCGGAAAGATTTTCGGTTTATTAAATCTCGTAGACTAGACGGCGAAATCTGCGGGGTTTGAAATTGGCCGAAGACGGATGAGGAAGGATGGAATGAGTGAGAAGCTCAGAGAAATAACCAAGGACAGAGGGAGCAACAGCATCAAAATACACACGTTTGTAGTCAACCAACATCTTATGCAAATTTACCGAAGTAAATTACCTAACATTAGGCCCGTGTGTACAGGGTGATTCAGTTTTAATCTGCAACACTTCAACAGGTGATAGAAAACCAAGAAATAACCGCACTTTCTTCTATAAACTATATTATTTTAAGGCCTAATAAAAAAAATTACAGGGTGTTTAAAGTTGCAAGAAATATGTGGAATTTATTGAATATTTTACAAACTAGTTGAGATATTTAAGTCATATTTGGTACACGTTATAACGGCATGGGTTAGCATAAAACCTGTTAATATCAAACATCTTGAACAACCAGTGGCGTAGAAATGGGTAATTAGTATAATTTATTTTAGAAAAAAAAAATCCACCTTGTATAGCAACAAAATGTATTCAAATTCTTATATAAATTTTTATTGTAAACAAAAACGTTCTCTTAGCATTTTTTCATATGTATCATGGTTTCATAGCAAATTTGATTTTTTCCTAATATTTCGGAGTACTTCTGAAAAATTATCTAAAAAATTTGCTCCATAAGTAACACTTAAAGTAGAAATAATGTGTTTGCTACCTGAAATAAAGTAACTTTTTCCAATAAACTCACCTATTTAAAAATTAATAAAGCCAACCTTACAGTCGAAACTCCACAAACAGTTTATATTCTCAAAAAGAAACTGTACATGTTTCAAACCACCAAGGGTTCATCTTCAGCAGCGAAATAGTTCATTGTGAGTTATACAAAGCTAAAAATAGGTATAAATATGAAAAGTCAACATATACAAAAAAAAAGAAAAAAAAAAAAAGAAAAAAAAGAAAGGTATAAAAAAAGGTTTTTTTTAACTTTTTTTGTATATGTTGACTTTTCATATTTATACCTATTTTTAGCTTTGTATAACTCGCAATGAATTATTTCGCTGCTGAAGATGAACCCTTAGTGGTTTGAAACATGTACAGTTTCTTTTTGAGAATATAAACTGTTTGTGGAGTTTCGACTGTAAGGTTGGCTTTATTAATTTTTATCACATTACTCCACTGTAAAAAGATGGACTATTTTTTCACCTATTTAAGGCTATACTTATGAAGATACAGGGTCTAAAACATTTAAGGAAGATACAATTAATGTTACGCTCTGTATCTTGAAAAGTAAAACCTTGAATGGGTAAGTTTATTGGGAAAAGTTACTGTATTTAAAGTAAAAAACACATTTTTTCTACTTTGAGTGTTACTTATGGAGAAAAGTTTTAAGTTAATTTTTCAGAAGTACCCCGAAATAATACGAAAAAATCAAATTCGCTATGAAACCATGACACATATGAAAAAATGCTAAGAGAACGTTTTTGTTTACAATAAAAATTTGCATAAGCATTTGAATACAATTTATTGCTATACAAGGTGGTTCTATTTTTTTTTTCTAAAATAAATTATACTAATTACCCATATCTACGCCACTGGTTGTTCAAGATGGTTGATATTAACAGGTTTTATGCTAACCCATGCCGTTATAACGTGTACCAAATATGACTTAAATATCTCAACTAGTTTGTAAAATATTCAATAAATTCCACATATTTCTTGCAACTTTAACACCCTGTAACTTTTTTATACGGCCTTAAAATGATATAGTTTATAGAGGAAAGTGCGGTTATTTTTTGATTTTCTATCACCTGTTGAAGTGTTTCAGATTAAAACTGAATCACCCTGCACAACGTTTACCACACATCACACACTTTCTGCGCCCCATTGTGTACAAAATCAGTCACTATATCCTAAATACTAATAAATAGTTTATAAATTAACAAAAAAAAAACAATTGAAAACACGAAAAATGCATACGTAAACAATCGGAAAACTTGACTTGCTGGGCAAACACAAAACAAATACCGCCGTGTTAACGAACGCGGCGCCCGCGGCAGCAACGGCGGCGTTGCCATGTTGGGCGATTTGAGGTATCTGTGACGATTTTATTAAAGTGATAATTAGCTACTATATAAATACAGCGCAATTTAGTTTTAGTTTAAAATTGTTACATACAAGAAATTAATAACTACATTTGTTAATATAGCGTTATGGGAGGTGTGCCTTCATTTAGTCCCATTATTAAACCCTTCTATTTTGAAATGAAATGCTGTAAACAATGGAGTACGTGGCATCACTCAAAAAGATGTTGGCTCTATTTACTTTTTGTTCTTACTCTCTCTATCCTTGATTATTTCTTTGAGGTGAGAAGTGAGAAGCAGACACGAGTATGTAATACAAAAAAATTGAGTAGAATGACTATGCCACTTATTTAAAATTATTTATGTTTTAAGTTAAGATATGAGAATTTGTCAAACAGTTCGAAAAAGTTATTTTTAGTATTTAAAATTCGTTTTACTGTTAATTACTATAGTTTATAAAATTACTATTTTGATCTACCTAATGTTCTAGCTCAGGGGAATTAAAGTTTGTAATTCGTAACAGCAAATGTATTCAAATATTTAAAACATCGCTGAAAATGAAACATGAAATATCGCAAAGACAAAATCATTATTAATTTGAAAAAAATATTATAACCGAATTTTTAATTTTGTCAATTCGATTTCCAAAAACTATTTTATTCGCCATTAAAAGAGCTTTAAAATTTTGAAATTATGAATTTTTGCATTTTATCTTGATTCTCAACACCTATAGAATATTTCATTACGAGTCTGGAAATAAAGATTTTTCCGTGCGCGCGTGACAAATTCCCGTGTGAGGCATAGCCGAAAAATGCAAGCACGGAAAAATCTATTTCTGGACGTGTAATGAACGATATTTTTTATTATACTTCTTTGAAAACGGAAACTTAAAACATTTTATCGGCATATTATAATAAATTTAATTGACAAAAAATAAACAATGCAGACAATATAGTATTTGATATGTATGATGCGTTTCCATGGTTACTCTCAAATTATTTCAAAGGTGTTTTGTTGTAAATTAGTTATTGTTAGATAAGGTGAATAAAACGTCAAAAATATTATAGAAATGTATCTAAATATTGAAACACTTACGAATTAAGATACAAAATAGGTAAGTGTTAAATATCAGAGAGCATATAGAGTTTCTTAAATTTAGTTTAGTTTGCTGTATATTTCTATTTTAAAGCCATATATTCGGTATTTTTATTCAGCGCACGGAAAGTTTTTCCATGCGCTGTTTCCGTGCGCTAGCCCGAAAAACCCCATCTTTCATTATTGCTAAAACAGATGAAAAGAAGGTGTTTTCAATGAAGTATAATAAAAAATATATTTATTTCTATGTTGGCGTGTCTCTATACGAAAATAAACAAATTTGAACCCTTGCCTACGATTTTCATTTTTTAGATGTACCCGAAATTTTTTTTTCTTTAAATGTCTTTGATTGTAGAAAGATTATATTTCATTACGAGTCTGAAAATAAGA
This sequence comes from Pseudeuparius sepicola, assembly GCA_963920635.1. Classification (NCBI taxonomy): domain Eukaryota; kingdom Metazoa; phylum Arthropoda; class Insecta; order Coleoptera; family Anthribidae; genus Pseudeuparius; species Pseudeuparius sepicola. The sequence continues at coordinate 9,080,855 of OY987300.1, read as the reverse complement.
ACTTTTCCATGCGCAAGTAACAAATTCTCATGTTGGGCGAAGCCGAACACAGGAGGTCATGTAAGAACGGAAAAATCTATTTCTGGACGTGTAGTAAACGGTATACTTCTTTGAAAACCAAAACATAAAGACGAAAGAAACAAATTTGTTTCATTTTTCGAAAATAAACAACGCTGCCAATATAGTGTGCAGTATGTATCATGCGTTTCCATGGTTACTCTCAATTATTGCAATGGTGATATGTTTTAAATTAGTCTATATTAGATAAGATGGATAAAACGTCAAAAAATATTATAGAAATCTATGTAAATATTCAAACACTTACAAATTAAAATACGAAAGAGGTACATATTAAATATGAGATAGATACTTTCTTAAGTTTAGTTAAATTTGTTATATTTCTATTTTAAAGCCGTATATTAGATATTTTTATTCAGTGCATGGAAAGAATCTGAGATCGGGAAAAAAATTCCGTGCATTGTTTCCGTGCGGTATATTAAACAGTGTTTGAGAAAAAATCAAAATCAAATTTGTTGTCCTTCTTAAAACTCCCTTTCTTCAAATATTTTCGCATCATTACGGAACACCGTGTATACCAACTTTCTTCATGTTATGTAAAAAAAATACCATTCCTTCGTCATACTTGCGCGTGATGCTTTTACACTTTTTGTGCGGTTTTGCTGGTTTTTAGTGTTTTCGGTTCCTTAATTGCATTTCTGTTATCTCTTTTAAACAACGTCACACACTGACTAACGATGATATCCATAAACAAAGCCTCTACACATATATCCATTCATCTAATAAATGTTCATTTAACTGATATTTACATTGGATTTACCCACACGTAGTTATCACGTGTGTTCTATTTCAATCGTACCCCACGAGTAAATGACAGGCGGGCGATAGCCGGCGTTTTGACAAGCGTCCCCTGAGATAGGGCCGCATGCGGGCGGGCGCCCCATCCGAAAAGGGATGAAATTTTTAAAATGGCCACTGATAGAATTGAGCCGGTGCAGTCGCACCCCCGTCCGCCTGTCGCCCGCTGACTGACACATTGATTTACCCCCGCAGATTATTTCATTGTCGGTTTCTGGGCCCCATTCGGGGGCACCTCTCCGGCACTAACGCGCGCTGTTTCAGCTTATCGAATCGGATTCGGCCATCGGATTGATAAGCGGTATGGAAAGAGTCTATCTATGGAGAGAAACTGGCAGTGAAAATTGAGTATATAGGTGAAATACATGGGCAAACCATTTTGTGTGCAAAACGTCAGATTCCTCCTTCGTTTGTGTCAGTTGACGACAAGGTTGTCAATTATAAAACACCTCATTTAAATTCTACATGTGAATATAGACGATTCCCGTACATTTGGCAACGGTGCCCGGTTCTCGACTAAACACCGCAGCATCTACTATTTTTGGCAGACGATTTCCAACAAATATATTTATTTTCGTCCTTCTTCCTTCATTACAATTTTTCTTCTGGATTTTGTTGAACTCCAACTATGGTAGATTAAATCCGCAACATCTGTGGAAAACTTCCACGGGTAACTCTGTTTTGTTGCTATCTAAAGTTTTATCTATGGGGTATTAATTACGTAGATCCACCCACCCGTTAACCCCGGCACACTTTTTGACAGGTCCCGCCCCTCCCGCAACCCTATTTTTACCAGGGTGATTGATCACCCACTAAACTGACGTCCACCCCCCGCTCCCACCCGAAAAAATAGCCGGGAAGAAATAATACGTGTTTGTTTTTGCACCCATAGTATTATTTAGTCTACTATACAGATAATAATTATGCAAAAAGTATTTATGAGATTTAGGTAATATAAGTTCGATAATCGATGACCTTTTATGTAAATTTCAAATGGAAACAAAATTAAACACCAGTACTCAAAACCCAGGGACTCTTTGAAGTAAGGGGACCCAGCATTATACTTTCCAAAGTGAGGCCTATTCTTTCCTCATTCTAATAGTATCAGTGATGCCAAGTATGCCATTTTATTGGAGAATCTATGAATATAACAGGTAGGTACTTTGATTGTTAGTAAAAATTAATAATGGTTTCCATGATTTCTAAAAATTAGACTTGAACATGTCGTGTCTACAATTACAGAATATGGCAACTGTCAAATGAAACAAATTTCTTGTATAGTTGAAATTCTTTAATTGTCACATCTGAGTATCTGGAAGTTAGAAAACTTAAAAATTGTGAATTATGATGGGAAATTTTTTGCCTCCTTTAGAATATCCTCCTATCTATCACATAAAACCTGATGGCAGTTGGACACTGACATATAACATAACCTTGTACCAGCCCACTTATGTGGTCTCCTTGGAGTTTACAGAAAACAAACTTCCCCTCAAGGCTTCCATTTTCCTATGCTGGGTCCCCTTATTTTAAAGAGTCCCTGGCCGAAAACAAATCCCATGAAAAAAGTTCAAACCACCCTGTTGTATATGAAGTTTGCACACCATACTAATTTTTTAATGGTTTGATGATGAGGTTCTGCAGAAACTGAGAAAACTGCTACGGTTTTTTTTATTAAATATAATTAATATAAATTAAATTTAAAGGTTTTTCAATTTTGTTTGAGATATAAACCCATAAAATGACATACATTCTGTGTATATTGGTATATTTTCCCTAAAAGTAAACATGTACCTACTCACTGTTCCCCTTGCCTGGGTTCCTGAGTAACTGTGAGACAAATGTCAAGTGTAGGTACTAGGTACTTCCAATTTTTTTCTAGACTTTTAGAAGACAGTAACACTACTAAGCCGCTTTTCACATAGGTTAGGGAGTCATTTTTGGAAAAAAAGTGATAAAAAATAATTAAAAAATTCAATGAATTTGTGGTTACTGTAAATAGAAAGAAGTGTCTCACTGTTACCCAGGTTCCCCTACACCCGAGAATCGACCTGTTTTAGGATTTTCAAAAGAAGCACCTATATATTTGTAGAAGATTCGAAGATTATCTAAGTGTATAATTTTTTCCTTACTTCTTGTGCGTTTTTCTTAGTTTCTCTTGCAGTTCTGCCATTACTGTTTTTCCTGTGCCGAAAATGGACGTCTGCCAAGCAATATTGTCCTCTAAGAAAATTTTCAGTTACATTTTCGGTTGGCCTGGTATGCTTCACTCCTGTGCTCTCGTCGAAGTTTCCCAGTTGAAAATAATTTCCAAACAGAATTCCAACCGGAAATTTTGGAAATGAATCAAACACTGAAAATATTCAGGAAAATTACAAAAATATAAAAATTATTTATAAATAATGATGGTATGTTTGTGATTATTTTAAAAATATTTATGACGTGGGTTACTAATTTAGGTAGGTATACTATACTTACATAATTATGTTGTTTACATTGATTTAAAAGATTAATAAAAAAATAGATAGGTTGGTATCTGTACCTAAAGAGAGAAAGTTTCCGTTGGATGTACTAAAAAAAAGTATCCTTTAACTTGACTTGAATGAATAACAAAATAAAAGTCTGGAGTCTGGCACAGCAAAAGTACATTCTCCGACGCCCGTCTCGTCTCTCTTTCTCTCGGCAGCAGGCACGGTGTGTTCGCTCTCGCTTGCGCGTTTAAATTTCAGTCGGATTTTGTGGGGGCACAAGGCGCAAGATTCCGCAAGAGCAAGCGATTCGTCGAAACTGGTGAATTTAAAAAGGCGCGTGCGGTGTTCGCCTTGTTGCGTAACGTTGCGTTGTCACAATGTTAGATCTATTCTGTTTACGAAAAGCATATCTTCGCACATCCTTTACATTTTAGGGAGGGCTAATAGAAATGTAGGGGGGGCTAAGCCCCCCCTAGCCCCTCCCCTAGTTACGTCTATGGGACCCAGCATTATACTTTCTGAAGTGAGGCCTATTCTTTCCTCATTCTAATGGTATCAGTGATGCCAAGTATGCCATTTTATTGGAGAATCTATGAATATAACAGGTACTATGATTGTTAGCAAAAATTAATAATGGTTTCCATGATTTCTAAAAATTAGACTTTACAATGTTGTGTCTACAATTACAGAATATGGCAACTGTCAAATGAAACAAATTTATTGTATAGTTGAAATTCTTTAATTGTCGCATCTGAGTATCTGCAAGTTAGAAAACTTAAAAATTGTGAATTATGATGGGAAATTTTTTGCCTCCTTTAGAATCTATGGCACCATCTATCACATAAAACCTGATGACAGTTGGACACTGACATATAACATAACCTTGTACCAGCCCACTCATGTGGTCTCCTTGGAGTCTACAGAAAACGAACTTAGACTGTGAAATGCTGGGTCCCCTTATTTTAAAGAGTCCCTGTCAAAACCTGAAATCTATATTTTTTTATATTTTAGCACAATATTTCATATAAAAATGCAACTATATAATTTTTAATATACCACGTTTTTTAAACGTACTGAAAAGTATTATTACTCTTAGCCAGAAAACGTGGGGCGCATGCAATAGATAATTGATGCATGAATAGTTCACCTAAGTCACCAACAATTTTATTGCACTGCAAACATGGCAGAAACGACAGATATTTCTCTACACTACTTAATATTATCTATTATTACATGCGCCTCACGTTTTTCGATTAGGAGAAATTATGTTATACTTTTTAAACCGTTTTCAAAACGTGGTATATTAAAAAAATTATGATAAAATATGTTCTGCATTTTAGTCTTGTGTGTGTGTGTGTGTGTGAAATTTTGCAATCGATATCAAACATCTTGATGAAATTATGTTTCTCATCAGTGTTTCTTCACCTTATCATATTCCTTGACTAGTGGAAGTCGGGGATCAGATAAGCAACTGTAATAAAACATATTAATTTGTATATACAGTGTGTCCCAATTTGATACTGGACACCTCAGAACTATATAAAGGACAAGGAAACAAATTTTTTTTATTGGTAGTCCCAAGGGAGAGTATCTCATAGGAGGTGGTATTTGGATGGGGTAATTATTTCATGGCCTGCTATGATTTTTTAAAATAGCTAATTTTCAAGAAACCTTATTAGGGATTTTTTTACGACAAAATGTTATTAAGAAAACTTGTTCAGAATGAAAAACTGAGTAGAATTTCAAAATTTCAAAAGTCTAGGCCTACTTTGATTTTTAGCTTTTTCGCCTTTTTCTCCCACTTTTTTCTTAGAAATGTGTCCTTTCTGGAACTTTTACGTTAAAACATTATTAAGGAAACTTGATCACCTTGAAAAAATTAAATTTTGACGTGAAAGCTCCAGAAAGCACCCTTTTATGAAAAAAGTGGGAGATAAATCTAAAAATCAATGTAGGCCTAACCTTTTGAAATTTTTGGAATCTACTCAGTTTTTCATTCTAAACAAGTTTTCTTAATAACATTTTGTCGTAAAAAAATCCCTAATGGGGTTTCTTAAAAATTTGCTATTTTAAAAAATGATAGCAGGCCATGAAATAATTACCCCATCCAAATATCACCGCTTAAGAGATACTCTCCCTTGGTACTATTACCACATATTTCTGAGGTGTCCAGTATCAAATTGGGACACACGGTACATTATACAGGGCGTTTCAAAATTATGATGCCAACGTAATATTGCAGGTAGAAAATGTCATTTTGAACATACAGTTTCCTATAAACATGGGTCCGAAAATGCATAATAAAAAAGTTACAGGATGATAAAATTAATACAGATTAAAAAACATGTTTTTTCGCAAAAACTTTATTTTTCGAATTTTTGAGTTAGCAGGTGTTTTGGGCCACATTTTGCAAATTTCAACGCAAATGGTTAATTTTAGCGTTATGAAACAAGTATACATTTTTATTTCAAAATGAAAATATACACTAAAATGATAAACCTGCAAGATCTAAAAGATAATCTCAAAAAGTTATGAGTATAAAATCCATTGTACTACCCTGAACCTCCTATTTATTGTCAAAAATATGTTTTTTATACTGTATTTTTATGACCCTGTAACTTTCTTATTGTACATTTTCGATTTTCGGACCCATGTTTATAGGGAACTTTTTGTTCGAAATGACATTTTCTACCTGTCATATTACGTTGGCACCATAATTTAGAAACATAGGAACCATAATTTAGAAACATAGGAACCATAATTTAGAAACATAGGAAAACTTTTTTATTTTTTATTTTATTAAAAAATTTACTCTCTATAAAAAGTTTTGCTTGTTCTTAGAATAGGATTGGCATAGAAATAATTATTTGTGAAAATATGGAAAAAAGTTATTAGGAAAAGTTGTTCGAAATTAAAGACAGCTAATTTTTTAAAGAATCGGCCTACTTGACTAAAAGACAAGATTAGAGATGCCATTTCTTCAATATGTTATCTAGATGAGATTACAATAAGTGTATCTGAATTAGTTTCTCGTTTGAACATGTGCTGAATATGGTGGCAGTGTGTTTGAGTAAATGAAGTTTAAAAGTTAATTTGGAATAATTTCATTTGTATATTAGGTAATTTTAATGATTACAAATAAACCAAAATTTGTACCGAACAGACAAGAAATTGAATTAGTAAAAACGTGGTAAAAAGTGACTTTACTTACTATTACTATTTGCAGCTACTATACAAAATACTTCTTTCATCTTCCGTGGCCGCTATAAGAAATATACTTACTGAATTTTTGGACGTCTGTATAATTATTGTTGCTGAATGTTTGGTAACCTTTTCGTTTGGAAGGAACTTCTGGACAGCTATTATATCGTATCATCCGCGCAATAAGAGCGTGAACTGCGGCCGCATTCGCTCAAATTTTCAAGGGAGTGCGGCGTGCCCCTGGCGCCTCGTAAATTTCGGCCTGCCAAGTGCTAAAGGTCCATCTCCGGGGTTCATTAGGCGAAAGCCGAGGATGGGGAATCGGTGTCCGGAGATATCCGCATCCGGCGGCGCCTAGCCGGAGCAAATTAGATCGCGATAGCCGGGGCTTGGCCCGGCCTATCGCCCCCGTACGCGGCCGATCGGTATCAGCTTCGCCTCCGGCCGGGTGCCGTCTGGATTCGAGGCCGCCGGGCTGCCTCAAATTAGGTCACTATGGACGAATAGTTTTAGAAGTAACAGTTTTTTTGTGAACTTTCCGGTCCGCCAAAGAAAATGAACTTGGATACGTGCACGGTGACTATTTCCCAAACTACATGATTTATTTAAAAAGAAACAGAATACTACGAAATCGTAGAAGGGCCACATACTACTTTTTTTTAAATTCACACTTTTTTACGAAATTTCGTAAAAAATGTGTGAATTCCCTTTTTTTACGAAATATCGTAAAAAGTTTATGAATTTCGACTTTTCACATTTTTTTTACGAAATTTCGTAAAAAGTTTGTAAATTTTCAAACATTCTTTTAAACGAAATGGCTCGTGGCATATGGGACAAAATGCTTTGGTAATTGGCAACACCAAACTAGTGTCCAATATCAAATGGAAATTATGTATGGGTCTCTCGGAGGTGTGCAGACCACGACAGGTACCTGTTTCGGGCTTGTTGGCCCTCATCAGGCAGACGTAGCGCACCTCACCGAAAAACCCAGATACGGTTAGCTAAGTGGAATAGGAAATAGTATAATGCGGTGAGCATTTACCATCCAACGCAAAGCTGGTACTGCCAAAACCAAAGCAATGTGAGTGTGTATATATCGACCGGTCGATCGACATATAAAAAGAACTCGGCAAAGCAGCGCGGCGCGGTGGAAAAAACCAGAAGACGCATACATACGGGGAGCCAAGAAACTCGTTTGATTCATCACCGAGTATCTTCTAATATATAGAAATCAACAAAGATCGAATCGTGAGTTTCAATCCTCGTGTGCTTACGTCTATAGCCAAACGATGATTAAACAAAATGAATACTTAGTGTCCCCATTATAATTTTAAAAGAAATGGCTCGTGGCATATCGGACAAAATAGATATTGGAAACTAGTTTGGTGTTGCCAATTACCAAGGCATTTTGTCCCATATGCCACGAGCCATTTCTTTTAATATTAGGTAATTTGTACCGAATAGACAAACAGATAAACAAGAAATCGATTTAATAAAAACATGGTAAAAAGAGACTTTACATAAGGGTTATTTGCAGCTACTATACAAAATAATTCTTTCTTCCGTGACTGCTGTAACAAATATATACTTACCTACTGAATTTTTGGACGCCTGGATAATTATTGTTGCTGAATGTTTGATAACCTTTTCGTTTGGAAGAAACTTCTAGACAACTATTATATCGTGTCATCCGCGCAATAAGAGCGTGAACTGCGGCCGCACTCGCTCAAATTTTCAAGAGAGTGCGGCGTGCCCCTGGCGCCTCGTAAATTTCGGCCTGCCAAGCGCTAAAGGTTCATCTCCGGGGTTCATTAGGCGAAAGCCGAGGATGGGGAATCGGTGTCCGGAGATATCCGCATCCGGCGGCGCCTAGCCGGAGCAAATTAGATCGCGATAGCCGGGGCTTGGCCCGGCCTATCGCCCCCCTACGCGGTCGATCGGTATCAGCTTCGCCTCCGGCCGGGTGCCGTCTGGATTCGAGGCCGCCGGGCTGCCTCAAATCAGGTCACTATGGAGGAATGGTTTTAGAAGCAAAAGTTCATCTGTAATCTTTCCGGTGACTCGGTCCGCCAAAGAAAGTGAACTTGGATACGTGCACGGTAGCTCTATTTAAAGCGCTATTTCCCAAACTACATCATTTATTTCAAAAATGTAGATAATTAAATTTTCTACAAAGTGCTTTAAATTCATTTAAAAAATAAATGTGCGAATAAAAGCTCTGCCCATAATACAAAAGTGGCGCCCTCTATCGGTTGCGGAGATTGGACTATAATGCAGGGCCGTATCTGAGGGGGGGTTTTGGGGGTTCAACCCCCCCCCCCCCCCCCCCGAAATGGAAACTCGCCCGAAAACTGCCAACAAAATATAATTTTTGTCAGTACAGTAGTAATGAGAAATCAAATAAGTAGAAGAGGGATAGGTATAAATGCGAGAAGCAATATTTAGCTATTATTATAATTAAAATTTAATATATTTAATAAGTTTTAATGTTAAACTGGTTCAACTTAAACCTGTTTCAGTTTTTTATTAAAAACCGTTAAAAAATAGCAGTTTTTTTAAACCTTAAAGCTCTTTCTAACCCCTCCAGGGCCGGCTCTAGGCGGGTGCGAACGGTGCGGCGTACGCGGCCTGCGTTTTGACTGGCCCCGCGCCTCCGAGTCCCATGTACAGGGTTATCCAGTCAGTAGCGTATTTAAAAGGGCGGGGCCGAAACCATTTCCGAATTTGAAAATATTCACTGCAGCTTGAAAATCTGAAGATATTGGGATTTCCTAAGACTAATTTTAAGTAATTTTCCTTTACATTTCTAAAAAATTTCGCCTGCGGCGCATTTTACAGAATTATTTTAGATGCACTTGTTTGAAAGAAATTCACAAATATTGTCCCTTCTCACCCGAAATTGATTTCTATATACGTCACTAAAGTGGTCTAAACTCATCGCCCCGGCCAACTTTTTAAAAAGTGACAGTGAAAGTTCTAGGGCTCTCAATATAAAATTTTGCGCAAAAAACAGGGGTCGCTTTATTTTTCGAGTCGAATATCGCTGTACTACGGTGAAATGTACTATTGTGAATAACCCTGTATGTATGTAACAATAATCGCATTACCTTATTTCAATTAATTTACCTACAGATTTTTCAGGACAAACTTGATTTCTTCTTGTAACTTAGAGCCATTTGAGTATCATGACTCTCGTATAAGGATTTAACAACATAGTTTTATTTTAGTACATATGAAATTTGCCTGCATCTGACTCTTTCGTACTCTTCTCCTTCTTTTATATTTCATAAATCTAGGCAAATTCTCTATTCTGAAATAATAGTATCTACAGGGTGATCCAACTTTTAATAAGCCGATTTTTTCATATAAACATGCATCTAAATCCTAACGGTTTTCGTTATAGAGGGCGTCAAAATTCTTTTTTTTTATGTTTTCTTTAATTTCGCCTAAAAGAAGACGTTTAAGGCAAACATATTTGGTACAGTGTAGACACATATTAGGTGCTATAAACTAAAAATAATTTGGCCTGTCTACTTCCACCAGTGCCGGAGACGCAAGGGTCAACCCTATTATTTTTTAATAAAAAATGGTACGCCACTGGAAAAGTAATCTTTTTCTGCCTTGACCAAATTTCCCAATCAATTCTAAGAAAAAAACTATTCTCGGCTTTTTTCGAGAAATATACCGTTTTTGAAAAATTAATTTTCGTGCGTTTTAATTTTTTAGCAGAAGAAAATCAAAGTAGTTCTAAGCTTTTGAAATTTTCCTCACCTACTGAATTTTTAATTCTGAATAACTTTGCTTAATAACATTTTGCCCTAAAACCTACAAAAAGGGTTTCTAGATTCGAAAAATGATGTGAATTTGGAAATTAAAAAAAAACTAATTTTTCGCATCAGTAAAATGGCCTTTATGTAGGTTCTACGGCAAAATGTTATTTAGGAAAGTTGTTCAGAATTAAAAACTGAATAAGTATGCAAAACTTTAAGAGCCTGGACCTACTTTGATTGTCTTCTGCTAAAAAGTTTAAAACACGAAAATAAATTTTTCAAAAACGGTACATTTTCGGAAAAAATGTTAAGAATAGTTAGTAAAAAGATTACTTTTCCAGTAGCATACCATTTTTTATTAAAATATAGTTGACCCCGCCTCTCCGGCACTGGTGGAAGTAGACAAGTTAAACTATTTTTAATTTATACAACTTAATGTGTGTGTAAACTGTACCAAATATGTTTGTCTTAACTGTCTTCCTTTTGGAGAAATTAAAGAAAACTTGAACAAAAAATTGAACTTTGACGAAAACCGTTAAGATTTCGATACATGTTGATATGAAAATGTCTACTAATTTTGAAGTTTTCTATTGATTCCTGAAGTTTGATCCATAAAAGTTGGACCACCCTGTATACAGAGTGATTCTTTTTTTTTCTATGACACATAATATTTTCTATCTCCTGTTAGGAGATAGAAAATTATAAAAAATGACTATTTTGTGGTATAACTTTTTATCCAGAGCCGCCTCATTTTCGAGATACAGGGTGTTTAAATTCTCAAATATTTTAACCTTTAATTTTTTTATTTTTCCAACCGTTATATAAGATATTCAAATGAAATTTTGTACTCAGCATGTATTAATCAAGTGTAACAAAATATGATAATACCAAGTTCCTCAAATAGCCAGTGGCGGAGATATGGGTATACAATACTTACTTTGTTGAGAAAATTAAAACTTGCCCGCTTTTGCGAAATTAAAAATATGTAATTTTATCGACGATTTGACTTTCGGTTTTAAAAGAAAAAATAGGTAGCAAAATTAGTTGGTCATGGATGACATTATTACTGTTTTTGTTGAGTTTCTATGAAAAACAATAAATGATAAATATTAATTTTTCCGTAAAACTGTGGGAGAATCTAACTCGCATTTCTCATAAATTGTTATTTTTAAATCGGACAAGAGAAACTTTTTTTGCTTAAAAATAATTATTGATGATTCTTACTCCATGTCCAACATTTTCAAAAATCCAAATTTCGGTTAAGAAGTTCAGACACTATAGAGTGAAACAAATCGCAACATTCAAATAAAGGAATCTCTGAGAAAAATAGAAATACTCACTATGTAGTTTAAAACTAAGCGTTCCAGAATGAATTTTTGTTCAAAGCCAGAATCATCCACGTTGAAGCATAATAGTGCGTCATCCGACGCTCCTATGCAGGCCTCACTTACCTCACTCCAGAACGCCCCGGCCCACTCCCGATTGATGGCATCTCGCACGGCTCGCCGGGCGACAGTTAATTGCGCCAGATATTGTTAATTGGCCGCCACTCCAAATTGTTACTCCGGCAGATCCGATTAGGCCCCGCCAGTTTATTAAAATCGACTGGGTATTACTTATTTCCACGGCGGTTAGGCGGCCCTAATCGCCGAATTAACGCTTTAAGCTGGCTAAAGGAGCCGACGACGTTTATAGATTATAGAACGCTGAATGGCTTTCATCGGAAAATTTCAAGCGAGGCCGTTATTTTAGCGTCAAACGGGGCAGACAAACTAAAATGGGGGTTTTGAGGCAACCGAAGCTGCGGCCTCGCACTGACGTTATGACGCAACGAAAGCTTCAGCCTCACACTCATTTTTGTGAGGCAATAAATGGTGCTGCATCAAACAACTAAATTGAAAGCGAGGTATGCAGGGCGTAACTAGTAGGTACATAAATTTTAATTGACGGTAGGTTTCGACACCAAAATCACCGCGATAAAATTTATTTTTCAAAAGTGGTAAATGTTATTATTACTAGGTTATGGTGAGTTCTTTGTCACTAAGAAGTGCTGTGTTGTTTTATAGAGAGCGCTGCTGTAATAGGTGATATTATTATTCATTATGCTGGATGATAGGGCTAAAAGCGCAGCTGCTATATACCCCGTGGGAGGTGTGGAAATGGGTGTGCTTTTTGGGTTGTAACCTACCGCCAGTTTAAATGTATGTACTAATCAAAGTTACAACCTGTATAACGAACAAACCAACTAAATACACTTAGCAAAGTCCCCTTCTTTGATTACCATCTATACCAGAAACGTTCTCCATAGCATCCAAATTCGCCGGTTTCTGTAGATCTAATTCCACTTTATTATGTTTCCCGATAGCGAAGCTATCTCGGCGAAGCGTCGCTGCAGCTGGTGCAGATTAGAAAACAATCCGTGTTTACGCGAGTGCATTCCATTTTATTACTTCAAGTTTATCTGAATTCCAGAGCAGATCGAAGCGATCTAAGTTGTTTGAGAAAGAAACCGGCTAACACACAATAAGGGCGTCTTTCGAAGCGCTCATTGCCTGTTATTGCGACTGGATAGATCACACTGTACAGGGTGAGTTTTTTTCGATGCCCACTATGGGGATCTCGGAAACTAGCAGAGCTAGAACAAAGGTTAAATGGGGAAATAATTGCAGTTTTGAATGCTCAATCTAATGCCCCCTTTTGGATTTTTAAAAAAGTTCATGGCTCACTAGATATTTTGAAAAGAGTGATTTTTGCTATTTTATCAGATCTCTGTAGCTCCGTTATTTCTGAAAATTGTAGACAATTTTGGGCTTAATAAGATGATCTACTCCAATATTTTATGTCGTTTGTGATTTTTGAGATATGACATAAACTTGTGTTTTTTTAAATGTAAATCATAGTTGGCTGTGGCCTTATCAAATCGGCCAATTTTTGAGCTTTGCAAAGATATAATACTCGGCATAGTTATTATAAAAAATAAAAGAGCTGTGGCTAATTTTCTGATTTTTTTTTAATTTTCACATAGTCAGCCATGGAATATTTTCATAGTAATTAAGTTCTAATTTTATAATTAGACATACTTCAAACTTTCTAATATTTTGTTTTTAGCTGGTAACAAAATGTAACAAAATGAAAGAAAAATTAAAAAAACTCAAATTCAAATTATTATTATTTTAAAAGGCTACCTTTTAAAATAAAAAAGGTGTTCAAACAATCCACCATTATTATTTATCCAAATATTGCATCTTTTTAAAACTGAATTTGTCGCCTTTCTTAGAGAGCGCCTGTCAATACTGGCAATTGCTTCTAAAATAGCTGCTCTTAATTCATCAATTATTGTCTCATAAGCTCAAAAAATGGCCGATTTGATAAGGCCACTGCCAACTATGATTTACATTTAAAAAAACACAAGTTTATGTACTTAATATCTCAAAAATCACAAACAACATAAAAATTTGATTAGATTATCTTACTAAGCCCAAAATTATCTACAATTTTTGTCTCTACAGTTTTTCTGTATAATCAGAAATAACGGAGCTACCGTGATCTGATGAAATAGCAAAAAAATCACTCTTTTCAAAATATCTAGTGAGCCATGAACTTTTTTGAAAATCCAAAAGAGGCATTAGATTAAGCATTCTAAACTGCAATTCTTTCCCCATTTAACCTTTGTTCTAGCTCTGCTAGTTTCCGAGATCCCCATAGTGGGTATCGAAAAAAACTGACCCTGTATACAGTGCCCGCCAAAAAGTCTGCACCATATGGGAAAAATTTTTAGTAAATAACTTACGGAAAATTTGTTTGCGGCATCAGGTTTTACTTGCTCTAGAACCAAAATTGACATAATCAAATGATGTGACGTAGTCTCTTTTATATGTCAAATTTGACATTAATGAAAAAAATGTCCGAAAAATGGGCTTATTTAACAGAATTTCGCAATAAGTCATAAGAAAAATATGTTTCTATCGCAATTTTATACCCCTGTGCAAAATTTGAAGAGTCTACTACGATTTTCATATTTTGCCCGTTGTTGGATATTATTGGCAAAATATTTTAAATTTTCTATATATACTTCTGATCAGATCAGCATGACAAAAATATTTGTGTGTTTTTAAAACCATTTACTATAGAAAGAAGTTTGTAAATCGAATTTATGTGTTTATTTGTAAAAATGAGATCAGTTTTGCACCAAGCGTTCTTCTTCAACAAGCCCTCATTTTAATTTTTTTGCAAAAAAAAGGAAAAGAAGGATATTTAGACCGTATTGTGCAGTATGTATTCAGTCAATGAGTGTTTTAAATTACATAGGATCGACTTTTATGGATTAACAAATACGGAAAAGGGCAACAAAGGGCAAAATATGAAAATTGTAGTAGGCTCTTGAAATTTTGCACAGGGATATAAAATTGCGAAAGAAACATATTTTTCTTATGACTTTTTTCGAAATTCGGTTAAATAAGCCCATTTTTCGGACATTTTTTTCATTAATGTCAAATTTGACATATAAAAAAGACTACGTCACAACATTTCATTATGTCAATTTTGGTTCTAGAGCAAGCAAAACCTGATGCCGCAAACAAATTTTCCGTTAGTTATTTACTAAAAATTTTTCCCATATGGTGCAGACTTTTTGGCGGGCACTGTATATTCGAATAATATGTTTTTTTTTCAAAACCAGGAAATCACTTCCCATTTCCAAAAACTATTCCATTTATCGAGAGAACTTCCACCCCAGTTGCAATATTATTTTTCCCATTTCCTCGGCAAGTCGTGGGGATATTAAAATATGTTCCACGGGTTATTAACAGGGGAGGGAATCGGCCTTTTGTCCCATCAATTCTGTCGTCTTTGTTATCTGTGTAGGAACTGGAACACCGAACTTCCGGCTTGTTTTTGCCATTGGGATCGGTTTCAGTAAATCATAGATTAAACTGGCTTGTAAACATTCTGGGATGACACAAAATAAATAGCTATGCAACGATACAGTGTGCCAAAATCAAGCAAGGTACTTTTTTGTTTGGTCACACCAGATCGCTGACCATTTGTATAGTCCATAGTCCAGCATCTTATTTCCATTGTTCTTCGGCCAACTTTTTTCAAATAGGGACATATTGCGCTCTTAAAGTTTTCCAATGTTTCCCTTGTCGCAATCCATTATTTCTCATCCCAACCTTGCAGAGCGGGCCGCTAGCCAGCCAACTTCGCCGGAAACGTCCAAATCTTTTATTTGCAATCAGAGCAGAGATTAAACAATATAAAACCGCGCTCTAATTCCAGAATAGCGGGGCCACTTATGTTTTTCGGCTCCCTTTATCCCACTCGGTATCGTAAATCACTTTTTATGTGCCTTTATCTGAGACCGACTCCCGGGTCAGTCCAGCGCCTTTGTTTTATTTAGTTAGCGAAACTCTGGAGTCGAGATATTGGTCCAGAAGTAAGGGCATGAGGGGGTGTTTCTCTAACTGCTGAAGACATCAAAATATTGTTTGTTTTTGGCTTATAAAAAATTTAAAAGGTTTTAAGAACTTGGGCCTGACGAAATATAACTATATTTGTATACACGGGCTAATTCTGTCTTTCTTACATTCCACATCCGTTTCGTGTCCTGTTGTTCAATATTACATGTATTACATCCATACAATATACGTGGTATATGCATTATTCAGAATATTTATCTACATATTGATTAATTTCCTGGGTTACTACCATATCAAACATTTGGAACCATTCAGTAGTATTTATTTAATTTCTTCTACGTACGTTTCGGCCATCTTCAGGTTATACAATATTTATTAAAATTACGAACATTTAACAATTTCTAAAAAGAATAGAACACATATTTTGCAGTCTTTTTCTCTATAAAAATTAACGCTTAAAAAGTATTTCAAACATATTTTTTTAGTTGTTAAAATCTTTATATAATAAAAATCAGAATAAAAGGGGCATGTTATATAATGTGAATCATGTTTAATAGTGAAAAGTTTTTTTAAGAATTGCTTTAAGAAATATTCGAGATTTTTTTTTTTTCAAAAGAATATTTACAAAATCAGCCAGCAACATCTGTTTGTTACGTGTAACATTTTAAAAACATCATAAATGTTCTTTTTATTTTATAAATAATATGTTAGATTGATTTTCTTTACAATTTTTGTCGACCAGTAATAAACTAAAACATGATGCCGAATGCGATAGTTTTTCCGAATTTGCTACATAAAAAGAAGGTTGGCGATTTTTTTATATAATATATAAGTGCAACCAAAAGTTTTCAAGGGACAGTTAAAACGTTATACAGTGTTTGACAAAAATAAGGCTATAATAATTATTACATGGTTTTAGTTGTAAGAATCGTAAACAAAAATTAATGTTTATAATAAATGTTAAAAAAAAATTTTAATCGTTAATAAGATTAAAGTAGTTATGTGAGAGTCCATCAGTGTCGTTTCTAAAATTTACAGTATTTTTGTGTTTTTTAATTTTTAACATTTCCAAAATAATACGCTTTTGGTAATCATTTTCTTTGCAAAGTATTTCGGTATTTTTAAAGTCAAAATTATGATGGTTATCAATTGCATGTTTACAAAGGGCAGTAGCATGTTCATTTTTATTTTTGATATCATATTGGTGTTTGTATAGTCTTTTGTGTAAATATTGTTTAGTTTGGCCGATATAAGTTGAATGACAATTTAGACAATTTACTTTGTATATATATATATATATATATATATATATATATATATATATATATATATATATATATATATATATATATAAAGTTTGTTTGGAAATCATTTGAAATATTTGGTTTTAACTTAGAAAAGAATTTATTAGTGTTGTTTTGATTTTTATAGGCAACTTGGACGTTAAAATCTTTACAAATCTTAGCAATTACTTAAAATTTACTGTTGTAAATTTTATGAATTCGTTTTTTGATAATAGGTTTGTAAAAGGTTTCGGGATAATCATTTTTGTCAATAGTATTTTGATTTTTTTTTTAATTATCAGGTCTAAATGGTTTATGTGAGAGAATGATAGCACGATCGGTAAGACTGTTAATAACACTTTTTTTGTGAGTGATTGGAACGTTTGAGTTGAAATTTAAATATCTTTCGGACTTCGGACCAAATTTTTATGTTGAACCAATTTGTGAAAATCTCGCCGTTCTGGTTATAGGAAATAGAAATACCTAAAAAATTTAATGAATTATTTTTTCTCTTTCTAAAGTGAACTTTAAGCGAGGATGAAAATTGTTAAATGCGTTAAATGTATTATCAAGTTCATTTTTGTCAACACAAAGTATACAATCATCAACAAACCTTTTGTAAAAAAGTGGTTTAATATGTAGGTTATTAATAACTGTTGTTTCTAGTTTTTCCATAACCAAATTAGCAATAATTGTAGATGAAATTGGAGATCCCATAGCAGTTCCATAGATAGAATTGTGAATAGAATTTATTATTAAATTGGAAAAAGGTAGAATTAAGACAAATTTTGGTGCCGCTTATGAATTCATCAAAAGGAAGTGTTGTATGTTCTTTCTTATCTACATAGGAAAAAAAAAGCGCAACAGCAAGAACCGAAAGTGATTTTTCCTATTTAATTTCCTCGCCCTTATGAATACTTCAAATGCGCCCAATAACTCAATTTCGTGCCAAAATAACCTGCAGGCAACGAGGCTTTGATATTTTTGTGTGTAAATTAAACCGGCATAACCGACAAAGTCCACGTCAGGACCATATGTCGCAACCCTCGGGTCGTATAGAGGTCCTCCGAACCGGAGGGTGGTGTATTAAAAACCCTTGGATGGCGATTTTCGTCCCCTTGTACTCCGACTTGTTTGGAGGCTAAAGAAGTGAATTTGTGACCGTAAATATGTATGAAAGAAACGACCTTCGCGTTTCGTTTTCTTTGCATTCCTGAAATAATGCTGAAATTAATTGGATTCTTGCCTTTCAATAACATTGGATACCTATATATACTGAAAGCAACATTTCTATTTGGTTCGATGCTTCGAAGAGACCGTTTTTGAAAATGCACGAAAAACATTTTCATGGTTCTTTCGTACACGCACACATACCTACAGTGTGGCCTATTTGTTTCTGTAAAAAAATTATTAATTATATGCGATTTGACCTGGATTTTTTAAAATTGATCAATCAAATTGATTGATCAACTGCATTTTTAAGCAAAAATACAATTTAAAAAATCCGTTCCAAATAGCACAATAATTGTTAATAAACCATTTACAGGGTGACCCGACAACAAATGGGTAACAGTGTAGGTACAGGGTAGCTCACTATAAATCGACACCCCCCTTAACTTGTTAGTTTTTGAGGTTAGACGCTATTGGGCCTTATACAGTGTGTTCTAGAAAGCCATGGCAGACATAATTTATGTTTTTTGAAATGGAACACTTTGTATATTTTTGGATTATTGAATTCTAGCGTTTTTCTGATTCCAACGAAGTATATAATATGTTGTTATATGTTATCTCCAACCGTTCGTTCAGAACTGAGCCTTTTTTGTGAGGGATTATTCCTTGGGTCATGTCATAGGTTGCCATGGAAGACACATGCCAAATTATAGTAATAATAATTATTGGCAGTTTGCAAGTACATATATACACGCTTTGGAAAACAAAATGGGCTCTTTTAAGATTTCAGAGAAAAATAAAGAAGGGGAATTTGGAGAAGTGAGAAATTTTAAATAGTTAACATATTTTATAAATAGATTTATTGTTTGAAATTTAATTTTTATTGAAAACGATAATAACATAAAAAAAGGATATACGTATTACAATGCTCCACATTGTCTCCATCTTGCTCAATGCATTTATTGCTATTTGCTACTAACTTTCTGTTTAATGAGTCAGCGATAAAATTGCCGTGTTCAGTATTTAATATGTGGATTCTTCAGTGTTTCTACATTTCCCGGTCTGTCATAATAAATTTTGTTCTTTTAAATAACCCCACAAAAAAATATATATAAAAATATATCCTTTATGTTATTGTCGTGTTCAATAAAAATTAAATTTCAAACAATAAATCTTACGAAGTTTGTTAACTATGTTACTATTTAAAATTTCTCATTTCTCTCAATTTCACTTCTTCATTCTTCTCTGAAAGCTTAAAATAGCCCATTTTGTTTTCCAAAGCGTGAATATACTTGCAAACTGTCAATAATTATTACTATAATTTGGCATTTGTCTTCCATGGCAACCTATGACCCAAGGAGTAATCCCTCACAAAAAAGCTCAGTTCTGAACGAACGGTTGGAGCGAACATACTGGATGATTTTTTTAGGTCTACCACCGCGATTTTCACGTTATTTTGCGCCCTACAAAAACGTAAGAAACAAAAGTGTTGCAATTGTGGACAGCTAAGTGGTGCTGCAAAAGAAATCGGCATCCAGCCAACTTGTCGCGCAATATTAAAAAAACCTCAAATTGAGCAAAACTATTAATAGCCGTGGAATGTTTATTTTTTTAAGAGACAGATGAAAACTTTTATATTGAAAATTGATGGCACTGAGAAGCTTTATCCATCCACATAGTCAGATAGTTTCAGCAAATTACACAGGGTCTTCGGCTGTCTTGAGATCATGAAAATATTTGTCGATTTAAAGTTTTTTTAATACAGTGCGAAAAGTTGGGCATTTAGTTCCATTCCTTTTTTAAAGTCGCCTCGCTGACCAAAATTTCCATATTTTGTTTTCTTGCGTATTTTCTGTGCGGCCTAAAATAAGCGAGAAAATCGCTTAATAAGAAATAAACAAAAAAAATTTCATAGCCTCAAGAGAGCCGAAGACCTTGTGTAATTTGCTGAAACTATCTGACTACGTGGATGGATAAAGCTTCTCAGTGCCATCAATTTTCAATATAAAAGTTTTCTTCTGTCTCTTAAAATAAACATTCCACGGCTATTAATAGTTTTGCTCAATTAGAGTTTTTTTTATATTGCGCGACAAGTTGGCCTTGGATGCCGATTTATTTTGCAGCACCACTTAGCTGTCTAAAATTGCAACATTTTTGTTTCTTACGTTTTTTTTGTAGGGCGTAAAATAAGCGAGAAAATGGCGGTGGCAGACCTAAAAAAATCATCCTGTATAATATATATATATACTTCGTTGGAATCAGAAAAATGCTAGAATTCGATAATACAAAAATATACAAAATGTTCCACTTGAAAAAACATAAGTTATGTCCGCCACGGCTTTCTAGAGTATAAGGTCCAAAAGCGTCTCAAAAAACTTTGTATTAGTATCTAAAACTTTTGTACATTACTTTTTTCTAACCTCAAAAACTAACAAGTTGAGGGGTATGTCAATTTATAGTGAGTCACTCTGTATGTATTTCAGTATTACTTCCAGTTCTCCGCCTATGGTCACCCCTAAATTTCACCCTTGCCCCTGTGCTGAATCAGTGTAGCACGCGTTACCCTTTAATAAGATTATGGCCCCAAGAATATCGCCCTGATTTAGGCGTCATATGGACAAAAAAATCGATGCTAACCAGATTTCATCATAACGAGAAACGGCATTTGTGTCAAAATACAGTTAGATGCAAATTGGGTTTCCTGCTGAAGAACGCACCAGAACTGACTTATATCAAACAATAACCCCACAGAAAATGTCGATGCAATCCTAATTTGTCTACTTGTAATAGCTGCGAAACTGCGAAAATAATTATTTGACAAATCACACTGACATTTTGGCATAAAATAAATTCAAGGGTTGCTTGATTTTCCAACACGTCAACACACGCCTAAGATTTCTGGGATTGTCTGATTTCGATTTCGTACTCATCCCAGGATGGATTGTAAAAGAAAAAACAATTTCGAGTTCAAATGTGAGCTTCTGGGGTTCGGCCTTGCTGTTTTGAAACTAATTTTTCGCCAATGAAGTGCACGTTTTGTAGGCTCTACAACAGAAACTTTTGCAGAACGAAAAACTGAGTAGGAGTGCAAAATTCCGAAAGATTGCTTCCGATAAAAAATTTAAAAAGCAAAGTAGGCCTGGGTACAGGCGCGGCCCTTGAAATCGTTCCAAGGCGTGCGGTTGCAAAGGCGTTCAACTGACAACGTTGCAATTGTACCTCCCCTCTCTCGCGGTTTGAAATCTAGCCATAACCTCAAAGGCGTAAGTGACGGCAAATTTAACATCTTATTACGCGACATTGCCTTACGTGACATTGCCAGTTACAGTTCGAAAAACAGTAAATTCGGCGCTGTTAGGTTGGCCTTAGATTGACTGAATAATAGTGGAAAATCTTAAAACCCTGCTCACGGATATTGGCGACTTTTGTCGCAAAAGTCTTTGGACAACCTCGAATAGAGCCGTTCTAAAAATCGAAGGAGGCAGTAAATCTCTTAAATGGGTGTCTTACTTTCCTCCGGTAGGTACCAAAAAGAACCTCGAAAATCCGATATCTAAAAGAATTTTCCGATTCACGATTAACCACTTTCTAGAAAGGGGACGGCTGAAGAATCAACGAAACCGACGGAAAATCCTCTGAAACCACCCTTGGAAATTATTTCTCGATTTTTCGGGGGCCCGGCAAGCATCAGAACCTCGCACCCGAAGACTCCAGGGAAGCATTAAAAATTCAAAAAAATTCGTTCGCGGTTAAGAAGTGTAATAAACCAATGTAAAAAAAGCACTACGAGATTCTTCTATAATAACACAAAATTATACTTAGATATACGTGAATCTCAAAACACCAAGGAACAGTGTAAAACTTTAAATCCACTTATAAATTATTATAATAATAATGCAGCGGCAACGATTTAACCTATTTTCGTTGACTGGCGTATTAAAACGTCAGTCAACGGAATTTTTATTTTCTACGGGGAGGAGCGGGGTGGTACAACGTTGCCGCACTTACCCGAAATTCTTGATTTCTTGCTCATTTCTCGTGCCTAGTGGAAAAATTTATGAGACCGCGCGTGTACACATACATACCTACTCAGTTTTTCATCATAAACAAGTTTCCCCACTTTTCTAAAAAAAGGGGGAAAATTTAGAAAATCAACCAAGAGCTAGGCTTCTAAATTCTTCACACTTACTTAGTTTTTCATTTTCAACAAATTTCCTTGATAATTTTGTCGTAAAAACTGCAAAAAGGATAGCTTACTGTTGTGAAAAATTAGTTTTTTTTTAAATTTGCAAGCCATAATTTTTCAAAAGTAAAATTATTTCGAAACATAATTTCACATTTCTATCTTAACTTTTCAAGGGCTACGTAATGGTACTGCAGTATATATAGTGAATATCACGAATAATAATTATCCCTGCCTCACAATGGTCGACAATGGAAATTACTTGTTGTCCATTATTGAGACGCAGGGATCAAGATTCGTTGTATATCCACTATAGTTGGTTGCAAGACGTTTATGAGCATATCTATTATTTTGCAGTGTTCCTAATTTACCCCAATATAATCACAACGCATTTAGATTGCTTTGTTCTTCATTCATGAAACCCGTTCCTATTAACCCCAAAATTAAAAAATTGCAAAAATTTAAATTTTTTTTGTAAAGTCAATTAATTACTGTGATGCTTGTACACCATGGCATTAATTTTCAGGCACGCTGTTAACTTTTATATGGCCATGGTAATTTTTTGTTTTGGATGGGTCTAAACTTAAAACAAGTTTTTTGAGAGGAATATTTTCAATCTTCTTTAGCCATATTAAGTAGACGTGAAAAGGAAAAGGAATCTGGTTTTGCATAGCAAAATATGTTTATCTTTCCAAATTTAATTTCATTCATATTTTTGAAAAAAAGTGACTTCTCAATTACCCGATGTTCCTTATTACCCTGGTTTCCCCTACCTTGGTACCAACCATCAGTTACACCACCGGATAGCTCTTGAAAAGTTAAGAAGGAATGTGAAATTCATTTTGTTCTATCTGAACCAGTTTTCTCGCTACAGCGGAGCAAAGCGGTCAAAATGCCTATTTTCAACTATTCATAGCTCAGAACAGGTACTTATTGTTACATTGGATGTGTGTATATAAAGATTGTGAAAGGTAAAAAAACAGTTATAATATACTTATCATCATTTACAGTTGTAATACTAATACTTATCATCGTTTGGTATTCTTCCCACGGGCGTAGCCAAGGGGGGGGTTTCGGGGGTTCAAACCCCCCCCCCCCCGAAATAAGCAAAATATTACCTAATATTATCTATCCTTGTTAAGGATAGATAATATTACCTAATATTATCTATCCTTGTTAAGGATAGAGACGTGAATCATTATTACTGTCGAAAAATGGAGGGGAAAAAAGGAAGGGTGGTAAACCTAAAGGTATGGACTACTGGAAAAAATTGTGTAGTCAAGGTCAAGGGGTTTCTAATAAAGAAACAAATTTGGATTTAGCTATCAAAGCTTCAGCTACCTTGCATGCTGATAAGAAGACTGCCTACCCCGAAATCTAGTTTGGAATGCCTAGATATGTGCGATAAAAACCTTTATCCTAATATTTACACATTACTACAAATCTTGGCTACCATTCCTGTATCCACTGCTACCCCAGAGAGGTCTTTCTCGAGCCTAAGGAGACTGAAAAACTATTTACGAAACACTACAAGTGAAAACAGACTTAATGGTTTGGCTCTAATGAACATTCACTATGGAACAGAAATTCATGCAGATGAAGTAGTAGCTATATTTAAAAGAAAAAGCCGAAGATTTCTTCTTTAATGGTTTTAGATTTAGCGGAGAGGAACGAAATTAATTTATCCATTTCATTTAAAGTTAAGAACTTTATAAATATATGTCGTAGTTTTTCGGATGGATATATAGATATTAAATTTCATATAAGTATATTTTTGTTGTTTTATTTACTTCTCAAACTAACCCCCCCCCCCAAAACTGAATCCTGGCTACGCCCGTGATTCTTCCCATTGAGAAATATATAAATAAGAATTCAATTTTTTAGCTATGTGATGTATATGACATCACATAGCAAATCACTACGCAAATCTGAAGAACAGTAATAAAAACTTGTTATATATAGGTATTAATTCATCTACGCCACTGAGGCTGGGATCCAACCACCCCCCACCCCCCTTCCACCCAGGGCCGTAATTCAATAAATTCTGGAGCTCCGTTCCGTGTAATGATTATGTCTCTGCTGCGAGAGCGGCATATTAACGCCGTGCCCCGGGTTTTTAGATTTATACTTCCTGTGCCGCCGCCGGCGGGCGAAAAGAAAAAAGAAGCGGAAGGAGGAAATCAGCTTAGGCACCGCGTGAAAGGTCCGCCGTTAAATGTTTAAAAGGTCCTAAGGCCCTGATGCCGCCAACAATCCTCTTAGCCGGAATAAAATTCTTAATTTGATTTCTGGGGATTATCCCCGTAGGAAATTTAATATCAGATGTTCTTTCACGGCGGCTTTGGCATTAGGTGGGTATATACGGTTAGGAAAGAGGTCGTAGGAAAGAAGGCAGATGGTTGTTTTTGCCGGTTTTTATTCCCGTTCCATGGTATCATTTTAACCACCAAAGATGTTGCGTCATAGGTATTTATTTATCTACATTTCTGAATGATTTATCCCGTACTATAACGGAAATGGTTGAATTTACGCAAAAATGACAGATATAAAAAAGTTTACTAAAATAAATGATTAACATAAAGAGGACAGTAAACAGTATAAATAAAAAACAATATATCGAAGAACTTATTATAAGTCCTTCCATTACTATAAAAAAGTAATGCATATTTTAGCCTTATAAATAAAAAAAGAGGTAGCAATATTTTTGATTTTCAATCCAAAATTTTGTAAAATAAATCTGGTTACTTTTTGATAATCTAAAAACTATTTGTAGTTCATCGTATAGCTCCAAAAAATCATAATAGAATTTTATTCGTATATTTATATGGGAAATCGCCATATATTTTAGGTCTGGTCGCAGAGAATACACACTGTTTTTCAGTAATCGTATTATCTACATTATATTATTATAGTTCAAGAAACCTAGTTTTTATCTAAAGTATACACTCATTACTCTTGTGTAGGTATATTTTTTAAGCAACGGATTTCTAATTTTACTTGCAAGTACCTATACTAAAATCAAGTAACTCTTAAGCCTGGCGTAAATAAAATCAGGTTATCGATGACGTTCCTCGAAGGCGATTGGTCAATAGGCCATAAAATATCAGCGCGTTTGGCAACAGGGATGCACTCGATCGCAAAAGCGTATTTATGCGGTTTTATCTTGTTGTTTTCAGCTATTTAGACACTGCCACACATAATGTTATCGATGTTTTGACTCATTTTAATTAAGCCAATAATATTTTTCCGAAATATTAAATGAAGGTCGTGCCTCAGTGCGGCTCTGGCGAAAATCACAACGAACACGTTCTTGTTTACATCAGGCGTAAGATTTATTTGATTTTAGTATAGTGTCTTTTTTACTGTCATTTTCGTGTTATAGCTGCTGTTTCCCTGTTTGTCATAATTTTTAAATTCACACAATAAGTAGAGTTGAACCCTCTATGAAGTTATTTTTTTAACTAGAAAATAAATAATAAAGAACTTTTGAAAAATTATTAACTGTTTGATATATACATAATTAATATTTTTCAAATATTTTAAAATGAGATTACAATGTTTTATGAAGTGTATCAACATAGCAGACTTTAAATTATGATGGTGGATAGAACAAGTAAAAAATATTTTTTCTGGAATTTTATGTTTGTTTGTTTTATAACTTTATAGGCGTGCTCCAGGGGTTCAACTTTTTCCCTGGGCAAAATTTGTGTACCTACCTACTAATCAAAGAATTGCCTTATACTTATTATAGCTATTTTTAATTCTTTGATTTTCCTTATAGATGAGATTTGCATGGAATTCTAAAAAAGATTATTTATGGTAGCTGTTATAATTCGAAGAACAAAAAGAACCTGAAAATCGCAAAATATACAGGGTGTCACAAAAAGCTGACAAATTATGTTCGCACTTAAAGTCAAACGAAAAGTCTGAAATGGGAACTGACAATTTTTTGTTACTACCCCTACAGTAGTTATTCTCGAGGTTATTCTCCGAGTTAAAATTCATATTCAAAATTGTATTCAAAAATGTACCTATGGGTATAATATTTAAGATAATTTTTAACGCCACCCTGTATATTAACAACTGTAGCGTGGTTTGATTCCAGATCTAGTCATTTTTTGAATCTATATTACGCCGTATATTGTTTACAATATTCTTAAATATTTGTATTTATTCCAATTGTTCTGATTTATTTAAAATATGTACCCCAAAATCTAACACCTATTCCAAAAATTTCCTGTGCCTTTCCGATGCATGTCTCACCGAAATAATGGTGGCAGTAGATATATAGGCAGATATACAGGGCATCCCAACGAAAATTTGACCCCCCCCCCCCCCCCCCCAAAATTCGAAAACCGAATAATATTTGCAAATTCGCCGAGACCCGTCGATTTCTGTTTTTGGGGGGAGCTTTTTTGACAGTCAAGCCAACCCGATATGTTCATCCCCTAATCCCTAGCAACCCCAACTTTAAAATTTCAAATGGAACTACCCCCCTTGTAGCGCATCATTTTAAAGCCCTTTTTATTGCGAATACAGTGATGTATCGTTTTTAGAATTCTGTTGAGATTTGACAGAATTATTGGCTAAAAACGGAAAGTTGACAATCCACTGTACGCGTAGTAATTTCTACACAAATGCCCGCCACTATTGAGTTTTTTTCTCTACTACGCACGACCAAATTACCTAGTTTTTATTGACGTGTCGATCAGTTTACAAAAAGGTCACAAATTAAAAAGCTGAAGCAAAACAAAAAAAGTTCATACGAATTCAAACCTTATATCTTTTTAAAATATGTAACAAAAAGTCACTGTCACAAATAGGTCCCCGTTTTTGCTTGTAACTACGAAATCGTTAGTTTCAGCCTGCTATTGAAAGTGTAAACGTGTTTTTGAAATGGTTTATTCTATCATGGAAAGGTTAGAAATTGTTGCAATTTGTGCTGTAACTTTAGCGCAATCATGATTTCGATAACAAATTGCAACAATTTCTACCCATTCCGCGATAGAATAAACAAACCATTTCGAAAATACGTTTCCACTTTCAATAGCAGGCTGAAAGTGACGATTTCGTGGTTAGAAGCAAAAAAACTTTTTTTGTGACAGTGACTTTTTGTTACATATTTTAAAAATATAGATGGTTTGAATTCGTATGAACTTTTTTTGTTTTGCTTCTGCTTTTTCATTTGTGACTTTTTTGTAAACTGATCGAGACGTCAATAAAAACTATGTAATTTGGTCGTTTGTAGTAGATAAAAACCTTAATAGTGGCGGGCATTTGTGTATAAATAATTACTAGGCGTACAGTGGATTGTCAACTTTACTTTTTTAGCCAATAATTCTGTCAAATCTCAACAGAATTCTAAAAACGATATATCACTGTATTCGCAATAAAAAGGGCTTTAAAGTGATGCGCCACAAGGGGGGTAGTTCCATTTGAAATTTTAAAGTTGGGGTTGCTAGGGATTAGGGGGATGAACATATCTGGTTGGCTTGACTGTCAAAAAAGCTCCCCCCAAAAACAAAAATCGACGGATCTCGGCGAATTTTCAAAATATTGTTCGGTTTTCGAATTTTTTGGGGGGGGGGTCAAGTTTTCGTTGGGATACCCCGTATTTGTTGTAGCGTGGACTGAAGTAATGGAACAGTTTTCATACATATAAACCTGTGGTGTGTTCGAAAGCTGGATGTGACGAACCGCAGGCAAAAAAAGGCCGGGGATAAAAATTTTAAATTACAAACACGGCGGGTTTGTACAAAGAGAAGAAACATCGCTAATTGCGAACGTTTTAAGGTCTGTTAAATTTAATTACGAGTTACGCGAGGGCCCCCACAGGGGTTATTGAAACAAAGGGTTTTCCTCTGACCGTTCGGTTTGTAGGCATTTTCGGGGGAAGGGGGGAGATGGTATACAAAACCCTTTCGCAAATTGACTTTATCAGAGAAAATATTTTTTGTGTCAAAAACAAGAGGATGGTAGAGTACAGGTCATCATCGGTGTTAGTTGTTCCATTAAGCAAGTTTGAAGATGATCAAACACGCGTTTTAAGCATCGGCAACTTGTATGACGTGCAACACGGTCGTGCCCAAGTTTGGTATCCACTTAGGGACCTTCTCCATCAATTAGAAACATGTCGTGGCGTTTATGTACAGTCTCTCCGTGTGGAGCGGAAACATCTCCCCAACTACAAAGTTATAGAATTAGTTATGCCTGTTTTACATTGACAATTTCTTCATGAATTAATTCATGAAGTCACTTCAAGGATAAATTATTATAAAAAGTCGTGTATTACACTGGCAATTTCTTCATGAAGTAATTCATGAATTTCTTCATGAAGTTACTTCGCGAATTACAGCATGTTCTATTTTCCGCCAAGTTTTGCGTGAACTTCAGGAGTACTAACATTGAAAATTTTAACACAAGGAAGGTTATATTTTGATACTGGTTTTGTTTGAGGCATTAGACGAGGAAGAGGAGAGAGCACATAGTTTTAAAGATAATATACTTAGATAAAAAGTGTGTGAAATGTTACAATATGTTTTATTTATGTATTCCGCTGCCAAGGCACAGCTCCCTAATTCACGAACTAATCACAAAACTCCTCTTGGGCAGAAACGCAAGTATGTCTTGGTGAGCATGTTCTGTAAGAAAGTCCAAATTGAAATATATAGTCTTTATCAAGCTCTTCTAGGATGGAAGTAGGACATTCGGGTCTTATGTAATGTGCAACATGCCGATGTTATGGTTTGCACTTTTTCCACATTCAAATTAATTGTAGTAAAAAACTCTAAATCGTTTTGCTAAAATGCCCAATGCATGTTCAACTACTCTTCTAGCCAGACTTAATCTGTAGTTAAAGATGCTTTGGATGAAGATGGATATGGTTAGAAAATATGTTCTGATAGGGGAAATGCAGCACAAAAAAATTATTTTATTATTTATTCGCTAGAATCTGACATAAGGTGACAAAAAAGTTCATAAATTTCTTCATCAGTGTAAAATAGAACTTGTCGTGAATTAATTCATGAATTTATTCATAAACTTATTCATGAATTAATTCATGAAGAAATTGTCAATGTAAAACAGGCTTTATACCTTATGGTTATAACATAATGTAGTCACATTTTCAGGTTGTCTCACATTTCAACGTAACTAGTGGTTATAGAGGCTGTTTTTCATAAACATAATCTGTCAAAGGACATCTATACTAAAATCTAGCAAGTCTTACGCCTGGCGTAAACAAGAGCACGTGCGTTAAGATATTCGCCAGGGTCGCACTGAGGCACGACCTTTATTTAATTTTAGTTTTACAATGGTTTACATCAAAATATTTCCGAAAAAAATTATTGGCTTAATTGAAATGGTTCAAAACATCGATAACATTATTTGTGGCGGTGTCTAAATTGCTGAGAACAACAAAACAAAACCGCATAACTACACTTTTACGATAGAGTAGGTACCTACGTCGCTGTTGCCGAGTCGGGTGAAATTTTATAGCCTACCGACCAATCGCAGAATGTCATTGAACACGTGGTTTTATTTACGCCAGGCGTAAGGATTGCTCGATTTTAGTATAGCCAAAGAGTGTTGAAGATGCAAATGCCAGAACATATTTCGAGGATTTAAAGGCAGTAACTACACCTTCTATATTGAAGGTGTCACTTGCGTCTGCATTACGATTACGTTACTTTGACCAATAGATTCAGCGATTCAGCCTAAAGTTTGTGATGATGAATATATCGTACAGCGTCAATAAATATAAATGCAAATCATGTTGCGATGATGCCTTATGCTTCGTATTTTCCAGGGGTCCTTCGACCTTAGCTTCATTGTTCCGAAAAAATCGCGAATTACTCGAAAAATTCATTACTCTAATGGCGCAACCCGGGATTGGCGTATAAATTCGGCAATTTTCGCGGAGAGCCCTTATTTTCGGCGATGAATCTTCATTACGGCCCGGCGATCTAAGCGGCTTAATATAATCTTTGGGAATATGGTGGTGAAAAATACGCTGGCCGCCTCTCTAGTAGGTATAAATCCCGGTTATTTACCGTACCACTTTTAAGTTGTTACTCTATTACGGATTTGGTAAATCACCCGGCATAAGTGCTATTCAGCCGGGGCTTTTGTGCTGTCTTGGCACTAGCCAATAGGAAATTTTTCAATTACAATCCGGACCGTAATGCTGAGTGAGACTTCCATGCAGGACTTCCATTGCCCAGTCTTATTTGAAAGCTTTGGTCCGTTTTTCTTGGACGAAGTTTAGTTGGCAGAGTCCACTTGTGGGAAGCATGTTACCGATTTCGCTATATCATAATCCTAATTTATACAATAATGGGACATTTAAATTTTGTTCCAAGTTTCTTGCTTCACATGCTTTCCGGTTTACTACATAAAAAACTGAATATATCTTTGTTTTTGATATTTGACCTGACTGACTGTTCTATAATGCTTCCATTTTGTGCAACACATGAGAGCATACCTTCTTAATAAACTCCTCTTGTACCTGCCTCGTTCATCTCTCTGATCTCCTGAGATATGTTTTCTTTAACTTGTCCGATATTATTCGACCTCTCCGCATATACATGGTCCTTCAAAGTGTCCCACAGAAAGAAATCGAGTGGGGTCAAGTCTGGGCTTCTGGAAAGCCATAAAATAGTTCCATTTCAACCAATGCACTCTACAAAAGTGTCATCTAAATGCCTTTTGACAGCATTTAATTTATGTTCTGGAGCACCGTCTTGTTGCCAAACAACATTCGGCTAATGAACTTGATTCAATAGATCAGAAACTTCTCTTAAGACCAGTTAAACCACCTTCATAAAATACTGAACCAATTAGGTATATGTGATTCCGAAAGATGCCACACCAAACATTTATTGAAGTTCTACCTTGTCGTTGAATTGAAATATACTGTCCTGTATTTTCTGATGACCATTAGTGGGAGTTTTTTCTATTAAATAAGCTACATGTCGTAAAAGTTGCTTCATCAGTCAACAATATAGAATCTGTAATGGTAATAACCGTAAAAGTAGTATTAGAATAGTAATGTCTAGTAGTAGTGAGTAATAGTAGTACAATGTAATCTTGATAGTGATAATTTACAAGTGATAAAAATACGCACCTATTATAAACTGATCATTTTCCGCTTGCCTCTCCATCTCCAACATTAAACGGCAATATTGTCGCCTTCTATAATTATCATTTTCATACAGTTTTTGAACTGGGCGATAACAATATGGTCTAAACTTATACATTTTCAACACTCTCTGGACTGAGCTCCATGATATTTGCAAATATCTCAATGCATCTTTAATAGGATGTCTCCACGAAGTATATCTAATAAGACTGCTTCCTGCATATTCTCAGTTAAAACATTTCCTGGTTTATTTCCCTATTATTTATTTTTTAAACTTCCAGTAATTCTAAATTTGTTTTAAACATATTTGAAATACGTGTGATGAGGTAGGACTCGCCCTGAGTATATTCGTGCGTATTCACGCCTTGCACGCTTCGCATTCTTTTTGCAAAAAAAACATAACAACAATGTCGTTTTTTTACTAATATTATTACAATAATATACCAATTTCACAGCACGATGTGGTAACACAACAATTAACATCTGATACAAACTATAAAAGTCAAGCTCCGATTCTGTAATACTTGTTTTGAAATTTGAAACCAGAAAAATCGTAGATTTCGAAAATAGATAAATATACAGGGTGTTCCATCTAAATAAAAACATAAGTTTGGTCTATATCTCTAAAACGCGACATTCTTCTGAAGACATAACTGAAATCACAAGAAAATTTTATACAATTTTCATATTTCGATTTTTTCCAAAATTAAAAACACTAACGTTAAATGTTATATGAATAATCCTGTACACAAAACCATGAAATTAAACTGTCAAATTCTAACTTCTCACGATACATAACGAAATATGAGCGATCGCGCAGTAAAAGAAATGCGGCCACTAAATCATCTTCATTACGATCTGACAACAGTGCATTTTTTATGGCCGCTGTTTTTTGTCCGCATTCTTCCCATCTCTTACCGGCCACAATCTGGATAGTAAATATTTGCCTGGCATTTTTATCGATGCCTCGGCCGAATTACTTTCATTAAACCCAAACGGCTTTAATTTTTGTGAGAGGAGTTACGTAAAACACGTTTGTTGCGCTTAATAACGGTCGTAAATCGTGGACGTGTGTCGTGGGAATTGCTCTAAGAGCTATTTACGGTGGTTTTTTTCGGTTTTTCATTACGGTAAAGCTTGTCATTAAGGGCGACAACGCGCATTATTCTCCATTGTTTTTAAATAGTTTAAAGGATTACCCGAGCTAAAAGACGAATTATCGGCCGTTTGTTACCAAATAACCCTGATTCGGGTATGTAAGAATGAAAGGAATAAAATAGATTGGTATGCCGTTTGGTCTAATCAGTTTGCAGTAACATTAAACATGTAATTAGGTCAATAGGCCATTTGGTCACTTATTGACCTCTCGGTTAGTAAACTCCTCTATAATCAATCAAGTACCAAGGTAATGATAGCACTAATTATTTACTGAATTGGATATTTCAGAAGAAGTTCTAAATTAATATTTTTAGTATTTTTTTTAATATTGCGTATTATTATTTTCTGTGGTCGTTCTACATTACAGATAAATATTATACAAATATATCCTTACTTTATTTTATTTATCTCGAGAAATATGCTAATAAGTATTCTCATAAAAGTCTTAACTGTTGCTAATTCCGGGCACACTTTAAGCCAACGACTCTGGGCTTCGCTGTAACAGCTTGTCGACACATAAACTCTTAAAAATCGTACAATGTATGTAATTGCCTTAATTCCGTAGACGTTTAATTCCCCCTATAAATAACGGAACGTTGTCGCCTGCGAAATTAAGCTGCGCTAGCGACATTTGGACCTTAGACCTGCCCCTGAACTTGTTTGCTACTTCAATACTCGTTTTGTCATAATAGTTAAGGCAAAATTTTAATGTAGACGTTTCAGATTGAAGACGAAGGATATTATGTGGTGCGTTCTACGAATATGTTAACTATTTTTAAATTATCAAAGTCAGTTTGTTCAAGAGTAGGGACCTAAGATAAGTAAATTCGAACTAAAAAACATTTTAAAAACTACGTAGTGTAAATGGATCTTGTTTGATTGGCAAAAAACTGGCAAATTGTTCTTTAAGAACATAGAAATAATTCTCCCGGAGTGACTCAGAAATGTGTTTTTTTACAGAGTTTTTACACGAAACATTGAAATCAAACAACATTAAAAAAAGTCTTCTGAAGTATTTCTAAGAAATGACAACAATCTTCTTGGAACCGTATATAACCGTATAGATTACACTTAAAATGGCGGATAAAGGGTAATTGAGTCATGACGTAAAAAATTTTAACTACATAGTGGATGAGGCAATATACTAAAAGGGAAAATATACGGAAAACCCAATTTTTGAGTAGTTTAATACGGGGGTCAACTCAACCTTAGCACCCGTGTAACTCGACGTCCCTGCTTAAAAGCACACGGTCAAGGTGACTTCTGGAAAGCGATGTTGCCACATTTCATTAGGTATTCAATCTTGCAATTGCAATTCAATTAATGACCTTATAGAGAAGCCGCGCCTGATAAATAACAAATAACCCCGGACTATTTTTTGACCGTATTCCTGGATCGTTCACAAACATAATACATAATAATTAGATTTTATTTTTATATTTTTGGAGATTTCTATGCAATTGTAAAAAATAAAGATTTCCACCGGTGGTTAAATTGGTTGTATTGGTTTCAAACCCAAATTTTTATTTTATTTTAGGTGTCCTTCGTAGAAACATCCAAATCGTAAAACAACAGTTAAAAATAATCCAGAATCCACACAAAACCTTCTAAATAGCCCTGGATCATCGTAAAACTTAATTGACGAACTGCAACTAAAGTAATTACATTCAAGATTAATTAAGCAGCTGTTGCCCCCGAGTGCCAGTTTTTGTCCGCGTCCATTAAAGAAACGACCCGAATATGAAATTATACTGGCAGTACTTAATTTAATTCTGATCGGACTCCCTTATTATCGGATCTACTTGACGTACACGCGCCGTTCCAAGGCAATCCTTGATTGATTGGGGAATTGTTAATCGAATGTTATACGTTTGACGACGAAATACTATAGTTGAATGGCACACAGGGTGCTTTTGAACATGTTCTTATAATGTGTCAATAACTCGGAGGTTTTTATTCGAACGATAAAAACTTGAATTTTGTAATATTAAAATAATGTCATGCGGAAAACGAAGAATTCCGGTAGATATAGCTTTCCAGTGTATTTACATTAAATGCCCATCTAAAAAAATTGTAGGTTCACACTTTACGACGTAACCGAACATTTCCAACGCGGCAGTTACACGATCCTCGAACGTAATTGCAGGCTTAAAGTGAAGAATGTCGTCATGGTAATTTGGTGTCGGTGTCTGCAAATGAAAAGCCCGGCGCTGGCTTGATAGTCGCCGCCTGCCTTATCTAATTGGCCGCGGGAACGTAAATACGATTCCACGGAAAAAAATCGAAAACCGCCGGTTTTCGGTCGGCTGTTACAATAACAGGCTTTTAATGAGGGTCGTATTCAGGAAGGGGGCATTATTTTCTTTTCGTCCGCTGCCACA
Source organism: Pseudeuparius sepicola (assembly GCA_963920635.1). Classification (NCBI taxonomy): domain Eukaryota; kingdom Metazoa; phylum Arthropoda; class Insecta; order Coleoptera; family Anthribidae; genus Pseudeuparius; species Pseudeuparius sepicola. The sequence continues at coordinate 9,045,809 of OY987300.1, read as the reverse complement.
GGCAGGAGGTTGGCTTCGAATAACGCTTTTTTATGTATGCGAGGAGATACGCCACTTTAAGTAATCTTCCTTTATACGGTCCCAAGAGGATTATTATTAAAATTATGATCACGAGACCCTATTACTATTTTAATGGGCATTGCTTTGAAATAATTCATAAGGTTTATTTTTATGTTGTTTAACTTCAATTTTTTGCCTAAAAACTAATTTTGAATCACTTCCCGTGACTTATTTGCGTAATAAAATTATCTATCAAGTATATCACAAGGGATCATAAGCATCGCAATGTGTTGCGAATAGTTTAACCAACGATATTCGCCTGATTTTTTTTGTGCGCCTGCTACAATTATTTAAAATCTGAGACTAAGACACCAAAAAAAAACAAAATAGGAATTTTAAAAGCATCTGCGGCGACTCAAGTGTGTCATGGAATTGCCTCAAAACAGTTGAATGGTCAACAGAACAAAGTGTTGGTGCGCAAAGATCCAAAAAAATACATAACAATATACTGAATTTTTAGCATTTTGCGACCATTCGCTAAGTGATATACCGGGTGTCCAACTTTAAAACTGTACAAATCCGTAAAATCTTCATTTTTGGAGATAATCGACTAAACTTTTTTTTTAAAGGCCTTCAAAAATCGCCCTTCTTTTCACCTTCCTGCCATTTTCAAAACGTAAATCCAGGGCCGGCTGCGATTTTTTTATACCCCGATTTTTAGGAAAACCATTTGGCAATTTTAAATCTGACCCCCACAGCGTAATCAGAACACCCCAAAACCCCCATATACCAAATTTAAATAAAAAATATACCTATATAGGGAGTTCCATTCTGCAGGGTGTCAAAGTTGAGCAAAATAGGAATTTTAAAGGCACCTGGCGAGTCAAGTATACCATGCGATCCCCTCAAAACACTTGAATGGTCAGCAGGACCACTCAAAATGTTGGTGTGAAAATATTTACTGCAAGACTATACAGGGTATTTTTCTCTGAGCCATCTCATAATTCTTAAAACTAAAAACTTATACGGATTAAGAGTGCTCTGGAATCATTGAAAAAATATTGATAAACACAAAAGTAATGTATTTCTTTACAAAATGCCAACTAACAAATAAAAACAATTTAAATTATTGGACCTTACTCAACAAAGTCACTGTCTAAGATGATACATTTTCTGTGCGTTTCCTGTTGTGGTACACCAACCACCTCAACTGATATGGACTTACTGACTCGCAGGCTTCTGTCTTTTTTAGATTTAGTTCAATTATAGTGTTCCAAAAATTGTGTAATTTGAGATGGCACAGATAAGAACACTCTGTATATTTTGTATTGGACCTTTGCACACCAATACCTTGAGTGGTCCTATTGACCATTCAACTGTTTTGAGGGGATTCCATAGCACACTTGACTCGGCAGATGCCTTAAAAATTTCCATTTTGCTCAACTTTGGCACCCTGCAGAATGGAACCCTCTGTATATTTTTTGTTTTGTATATATGGGTATTTGGATGTTCTGATTAATGTTGTGGGGTCAGATTTTGGATAAAAAAAATCGCTAAATGGTTTTCGTGAAAATCGGGGGAATAAAAAATCGCAGCCGGCCCTGGAGTTGCAGTTTGAAAATGGTAGGAAGGTCAAAAGAAGCGGTTTTTGAAGGCCTTTCAAACAAAAACAAGTTTAGGCGATTATCTCCAAAAATTAATTTAAAGTTGGACACCCTGTAGAGACCTTGTTATAAGTTATTCCACTAAATGTCAAAACCACAGGCAGTAAAAACAACATTCATAAGAAATTTCTCGCATCTTCCACGATTCTCAAGAACCCAGACCGCATTTCCCCGTCATTTACCCCGAATACCGACATCACCGACCTCGGTTCATATTTTATTCCAAACATACTGCCGGAGCGGCGTTCGCATTTGTGCGGCCACTTTGAATTTTCCCGGCCGTACGTCGTTGGGAATGGTCTCTTGGGTTGCAATTACGTCACTGCGTTATTCCATTCCACAGCCACCTAACCAAGATGGCGAAAGTCACTAAGGCGTCTCTATACTCCGAGCGTGAGGTTTCAATAATTGTTTGCAAGCACACTGAGATGGGGCGATGTAGTTAAACGGGTAGGTAAATGTGGAAGACGTGGAGACATACATTGTACTTTGGGTTACGAGAAAATCACGTGATTCTCAAATATCAAATTAAAGGCAAAGTGCGGCAAGAAATATTTAGTGGTACAGGGTGGCCCATCCTAGCGGAAAAAGTGTGCTACGTTAACATAAAATCGTCATTCAAAAAATGAGATTGTAGTAAAAATTAAGGGGAATTCGAGGGTGTACCCTAATTTTGTTTACGGGGGTCGGTAAAAAGTTATCGCGAAAAAACATTTTTTGCAAAATAAAAAAAATAAATTTTTTTACCTACACATCCATTAGAGAACCTTTAAGTAGTATTCCCGAATATTTAGTTTTTAATATAACTTCCGGTTATAGCGGAAATGAAAGTGGTTTTCTCTATTTTACAACTTACACATTTCTCTTAACCATCACAGGATTCCTTTTTCTAATTTTGAATCCAACGACATATAATTTGACCTATTTATCTCCAACCGTTTCCGAGATATTTATCAGAGAAGCTCCATCAAACTAGATACATGGTCTCATGTACATACAGGGTGTCCAACTTTAAAACTGTACAAATCAGTAAAATCTTCATTTTTGGAGATAATCACCTAAACTTTTTTTGTTTGAAAGGCCTTCAAAAACCGCTTCTTTTGACCTTCCTGCCATTTTCAAAATGCAAATCCAGGACCAGCTGCGATTTTTTTATACCCCAGATGTTCACGAAAACCATTTAGCGATTTTTTTATTTAAAATCTGGCCTACTCAGATCGAACATCAGACACCGACCATGAGACCATGTATCTAGTTTGATGGAGCTTCTCTGATAAATATCTCGGAAACGGTTGGAGATAAATAGGTCAAATTATATATCGTTAGATTCAGAATTAAAAAAGGAATCCTGTGGTGGTTAAGAGAAATGTGTAAGTTGTAAAATAGAGAAAACCACTTTCATTTCCGCTATAACCGGAAGTTATATTAAAAAACTGAATATTCTGGAATACTACTTAAAGGTTCTCTAATGGATGTGTAGGTAAAAAAATATTTTTTTTATTTTGCAAAAAATGTTTTTTCGCGATAACTTTTTTACCGACCCCCGTATACAAAATTAGGGTACACCCTCGAATTCCCCTTAATTTTTACTACAACCTCATTTTTTGAATGACGATTTTGTGTTAACCTGTCTCCACGTAGCACACTTTTTCCGCTTGGATGGGCCACCCTGTACTTACAAACAAAGACGTAATAGCAATAAGCCTGGGTTTTGAGAGTTTGCTAACTATTGCGTCTACTGCCTTCAAAAAATAAAGATAATTCTCAAGATGGTTTATCGGCTCGAAAACTTACAATATCGCGAGGCAGTTAACGAGGCAATTCATTCTTCCTTTTCCAGTTCCCTCAAAAGCAGCACATTCAGACCGTGAAATAGCAATAGTTCTCACTGATGCTTAACTTCATGATATATTAACAAGGGCTGGTTTTGAGGCCATTATAAACTGCGGCTCGGTCACGTGAACCGGTATTTTGTTAAAATCAAGTTTTTAAGATCAGTTGGTCGTTAGGTAAATGGACGCTATGATTTATTGTTTCGAATCCTAAATGGGTTTTTAAGAGCTATTAAAACGCGACTTTTCAGCGACATGGATAAACCGCTAAATAGCCCAGGACAAATGATTGTGCTCTATAAATAAGCGTCTGATTGGGGTCTATAAATAACTCTTATTAAATTGGTCTATATCAGATATCTACTTGTGGAAAGTTAATAATAGGGTACTTGACAATATTTTTAATTGCTCTAAAATTGTACTCTGTTTACAGTAGATGCACCAACATAACACGTAATAAATGAAACAACGGCTTTTAACACTTATTTATTCATGATAATTAAAGACGAAGTTGCACAATTTTGTTCAGGCTGAAATCTACAGTTTCGTCGTTCTATTGTCCAGAACGCCAAAAGTGGCAACTCTGTGCCTCTCAGGAGGAACGGAACTGTAACGTTGCCGGTGCCCGTTTCCAATATTTCGTGGAACAAGGACAAATTGCAGTTTTCTATTCAAATATCTCCAGCTTGCCTATGAATATCTGTTACTTAATGTATTGCAACTTTTGAGCTTTAACTAACGCAATTGCACACACAAATTTTGTCACATAAAGACTTTTTTATTCCGCATATTGACTCCTCTATAGCAAAATGGTGTCTGTTTATGCTGCACACGCTGGAAACTATATCCTTCATCTCTGCCACGTAACAGTTTAGTTAAAATATCTGTATACGGAACGTACTATAAATCTTCAGGTATCAATAATGGGGGAAATATTCGCCTATGTGGCAACGTTACCTGCCCACCTAGACATCTAACCATATGCATATATCCACATGTCATCTAACACGTATGGTTTTTTGATCGGCAGATGACATCCCGTGATGCCAACTGTCATTCCGATTCCGTATATCGCTAAGTCAAAACATTAGTAGATATTAATATCTGTGCGATTTATTATAGTTTGTTATTAATATTTACTATTATATATATTATTTGCGGACCTAGTTATCGTGTTGTTAGATGTGTAAGGTAAGATATCATGGACCCTAAAAGGAAAATCCGTAATTTGCCGAAATTGGGATGCTTTTTAAGTAGCACAAATTTTTTCTAATAATCCGATGTTGGCGTCTGCCGAAATTCATGGGATAAAACTGCAAAGGTTTGTACCTACCTACGTTGTAGTAATAGGACAGTTGTATTATGAGTTATTAATAAAGAGAGAACCTCGGCCTAGGGACCATCTTGAAGGCGCGTTTATAAAGGCGCCATAGTGCTTAATACTGAGCCCGAATTCCGGCCCAACCTAGCCAAAAAATTTGCAGAAAAACGATTGAATAGGTATTTACGAAAAAAAAACACTTATTGACTAAATGTGGTTTCACGGGGCATCATAAGTCTGGGAGTTTGAGGTTAGAATTCTGAAATTTCAACTTTCCTTGCAACTTTCACTGCCGAATAAGGTTATGTCTTAGAACACTTTAGTGGTATTGCTATGTTGCCAAATTGTCTTTTTAAAACACTTGTGACGTCATAAGTGCTTTCCCGCCAAATTTCGAAGAAAGTCTAAAAACTTGATAAGTACGTAAATATATATTTTTTAAATAATCGTAGGGTCTTAGGCAAGTGTCCAGGAATTGTTTTATCAAGTTTGTAAAATTTCGTCAAGTACCCTATTCAATATATTACTGATTATTAGAGAAATTCTTCCTGTATAGTCACTGTTATTATTTTTCTCTCTGAAATATCAAAGAAGTTTATTAGAAAAAATTGTTATATAAAAGTATCATTATAAGTTAGACACTGGTCCCAAATTTAATAATAATGGGCCTACTTTGATTTTTCGAATTTTTAACATTTTACCAGGTTTTTATTAACTCGCATCGAATAAATCGTTTAAATCATTAAGTAGCATTCAATTTAAACTGTACTTGGACATGGGCAAAAGGTATGTCTTATTTTATTCAGCAGTTTTATGACAAGATCTTACATACTTATCATTGGCAGCCTGTTCAGAAACGTGGATAAATTAATTATTAAATACAAGTTCACGTGACAATAATAGCCGTTTGGGCCCACGCTAACGGTATGCCTATGATTTTCCGAGGAATTTTCTATGTTGAACTTCATTATAAAACACATGGCAGCCCGACTAAAATCATATCAGGACGCATATTTTTCGAATAAATGAAAACTCGGTTTTTCATATGCAGAACCCAGGATGACTCTCTGATTCATATCTTAATAATTGTGAGAATCACGTCCAAAAATTTGTCACTATCTCCCGCTCTATGAGTACATATGGGCAAATCTTGTTACTTAGTTGTGACTGCCTATGCAACTGTCAACTTGTAGAAGTGCTTATTAGGAAGCCTGTGGAATCTAGCCTTTTAGAAAGTGTATATTTTTACGTCTATTGGCGCTTATTAAAGCTTTACGACCGCCCGCTTGATTTTTACGACTTTCCAGCACCGAAAATTTACGATTAATAACTTATTATCTCCGCGATATTTATTTATTAAATTAAACGGCCGTAAATCCGCATTAGAGGGGACGTAAATTACAAGGCAAACATTTTCGTTAAATTGGCCTTTAAGATTGCCGCGGGATTTCTGGCATTGTGATCTAACAATGTCATTGTTAAAGACGTTTTTGAACGTAAATAAATTCGTGTAAATGCCGCGCTCCACTTAATCAGTCCGCCATTGTTCGGAGAATAGAACGGCACCATGTGGGGATACTTGAATTCTGAACTGATTTAAATAACTTCCCTAAAATTCAACACAGTATTGCTGTATGTCAAATTAAACGCGCTTTAAAATTATGTATTACAATCGGGTATGGTCGTAGCGAAGGGTTTCCCACTCAGGTAATCAGTGTAGGTACCTAATCACAGAAGAAATTACGGAAATCAGTAGAAATCTTAGAAATCATAGGTAATCAGTAGAAATCTTTGGAAATCATCGAAATCTTTATCAAAAAATGATTTGCAACTTGTTTATTGTTATGTAAAGATAACTGTATAAAACTATATATGGTTTCAATTGCGAGAACAAAAGGAACCAAAAAAACCCAAAATATACAAGGTGTGTCAAAAATCTGACCAAGTGATGCCGGAATATTCCCAATCATTTAGTTTCTTAAAAATTATATATGCCAGAACTGAATTCGGTAATCATTTCCAATGGTGTAACCCACCACAGATTTTCTCGAAATTTTGGCTACACCCGTCTATTTTCGAGGTCCTTGAACACGAATCTGGTCTTAAGTTTTCCAAGACGGACGTAGTTTCCGAAAAAATGAATTTTCAAATTTGAACATTTATTTTCTCGGAAACCGCGTCCGACCATGAAAAACCAAGGCCAGATTTGTTCCCCCTATTGTAGTGAACATAACTTAGGTTATAATTGTAAAAAAGATTTATTTTAAACATTTTTTTTAGTTTTGTTAAATTAAAATCGATGGAACATTGTTTTTTAAGTTTTGTTTAGATAGGTACTCTACACTAATGTAAAAACAACATTCCACCTATTTTAGTATACATAACTTGGTTTAAAGACTTAAAATATATTTATTTTAAACCATATTTAGTATTTTATTAAACTTAAATGGGTGGAACATTGTTATTTTCACAATTTTATTTAGGTACTTAACATTAAAAATTGTACAAAGGCAAAATCTTGGCAAAAATACTTCTAGATTACTAGTTGTACCGAGTGCATGGAGAAATAATTGCAGAAAGCAATGGAAATTCAGACGAAGAGATACCAGTAATCAAAGCGAAATAGAGAAGAAGTTATAAGTGACAGTGACAGTAAATAAAATGAATAACAATTTAACACCTGTTTTGTGCTTAACAGCTTTATTTACTTGTTGTTATTTTGTTTTACTGTATAAGTTTTTGAAGTTCTGTTATCATATTTTATGGTCCTATTGTAAGAGACTAGGACCACAGAAGAATGTATGTAATGTATATACAGGGTGTTCCAGCGGAAACGTAACAGGCTTTGTAACGGTCGAGAAAATTTTTTCTTGGAAAAACGCAAAAATAGGTCAATTTTGCTTGGCAGGGGGACATCTTTTGGCATAAAATTGATAGATCTATCTGCAACCCCCTGAGCAGGGGTTAAACCCCCTCAAAAAATTTAAATGGGAAGGGGGTTCATGTCGCACACCTTTGGAAACGTCTCTCAATTCTCTATACATCTGCATCAGATTTTCGAAAATCGATCGATTTTTCGAAAATATACACCGAGTAAAATGCAAAACATTCATTTTCAATTATTGATTGGTATTGTTAAACAATTAAGCCGAAAGTGGTGGTCGGGGGCCGTAAGTTATAGAAAGCATGTTCCGCAACATTATTTTAACGAAAATTTCATAAACGGGGAGGAAATTTAAACTTTATTGTAATAAATGCTCAAAATGTTGCCCATTAACTTCCATGCAATAATAAAGATTTTGTTGAAAACGCTGCCGAACATTGTGCAACATTTCAGAGGTGATTTGTCGACATTCGTTTGTAATACGCAGACGCAGATCTTCTATTGTTTAACAATACCAGGCAATAATTGAAAATGAATGTTTTGCATTTTACAGGCTGTATTTTTTTAAAAGTCGATCGATTTTCGAAAATCTGATGCAGGTGTATAGAGAATTGAGAGACGTTTCCAAAGGTGTGCGTTTTTCCAAGAAAAAATTTTCCCGGCCGGTATAGAGCCTGTTACGTTTCCGCTGAAACACCCTGTACGTATAACTACAGTATAGTTAGAATATAGTAATAAGCTATAAATAACCCCATATTATGGGACACGCGTAGATCGAAACCTTTTTTTTTTCAGTTGCGTAAGGAACAAAATGGTGATTAGAGTCACCTCTGTAAAACATAGCACTACAGGTTTTATAAAGTGGTTTCTGAGACCATAATATAACTCGGTTATAAAACTTTTGGTAACAGGAACCCGAGGTTTTATTAAAAAGGTGACCTTATCCATATCACCCATCTAAAACTGGTCATCTATATGACACTGATAAAACTTTATAAACCATTTGCTTTCATTGCTATTAAAAAGCTGTTATAAAACTAACGGTTACTAAAACTAAAGGTAATCGAAAATATTATTTGGGGGTGGAGGGGAATTTTAAAATGTACACAGTGTATATAATTTAGTGTTTCTGGTGCTGTGTAGCGATACACGTCTCCCCACAACTTTATCTCGTTTTCCCCTCATACACGCATGCGAGGGGAGGCGGTAGACAACTCCCCCAAATTCGAATTTGAATAAAAATTCGTTAGGCCGACCGAGGCTCGGCGGCTCTTCGCGGCAGCGTCATATTGCCGGCAAACATCGTAACGCAATATCGATGCGACTTATACTTCCATATACGCCGAGCCGGGCTCTCAGCCACCGCCGGAAATTCGGCGAGTGTAAACAGTGCCGCTTATCTGGTGTTTTGCCGGGCCGCGCTGCGCGGCCTATCGGGGCTGAGAGGTTTTCGGGACGGGCGTTTGCGTCCCGAAAAACACAAATATGCTAGTGAAGGCGTTTTAGATAAAATTTTACCAGAATTCTCTAATAAATATTGTCAGTTCAAAAATTGGTCAAGATAACTCACTGGTGAAAAGAACAAGCCGTTTTTCTTTAGCAGGACTTTAATCTTGGATATAAAATGACTTTTTAAAACGAAAATTTTATATCAATATAAGTCCGAAAATGCTTAATTTTCAAGACTGCGTTAATATTTTGGGCTTGACATTGTACTTACGTCAGAATTTCCACGTTCGATACTTCTGTTAAGTCGCTATACATTTCGAATATTATGGGCAGAAGAACAAATAGGATATTCACATAACCAATAATAATAAATGGTTACCCTACGCCCTCTAACTTCTTATAGTAGTTGTATATAGAAGAGGCCGGAGTCTCATCCTACATCTCACCGCTCCTTACTATAGTCAGTTGAATTAAATACCACCTACCCAATGGAACCCGTATGCTCCGCTCCGTTAGCTTAGTTGGTTCAAAGCGCCTACGCCTCCAGTAGGAGTCCCGGGTTCGAATCTCGGTTTGAGCGCGTTTTTTCAACTGATTATTCTTTATCTGTATGCCACTAAAACATCCCCCTTGATATCTACAATAAATAATATGATTGACAAATTAGAGGGATGATGTTGATTTTAAAAGGGCACAAAAGAGTGCTAACAATACAAAATACCTAAAAATTCCATACATAAAAGGATTATCCGAAAATATTTAAAAAAAATCAGAAACTGACAATATGAGAGTGGTGTACTGTTTCGAAAAAGTCATAGGAAATATGTTCAATTTAATGAAGTTTAAAATCAACAAACATATGATTAACAATGTTGTTTATAAGTTGAAATACCAGAATTGCGAAAAAATTTATGTTGGACAAACTAAACAATATATTAAAAACATAATAAAACAACATCGAGACTCTTGCAGAGAAATTCACAAAACACAAAGAGAAAAAAACACCTCTAGCATCTCATCACTTTGATTTGGACCATATTTTTAACTTTGATGATATACAGATACTAGATAGAGAAGTGAACTACCAGAAGAGGTGTTTGTCTGAAATGATCTACATAAACAAATTCCAAACTGTAAACAAAAAAACATACACGGAAAACTTAAGTATCGTTTATCGAAATATCATAGACAGGTATATAAATATTTAAACAAATGACTAGGTGTTTGAGACCTTAAACATCCTGTAGCGTTTCTTGGTTCAAAGAAAAAATACACGTGCCATTTCTTTACAACCTAATAAGTACCTTTTTTAAGTCTTTTAAGTTTTCCATTTTTGCTTCAAATTTTAATTTGTATCCGTCATTGCCTATTTATAAAATAAAATACTTTAATATGGATAATATGTACCAAGTCTTCGTCCAAACGTTTATTGTAAAATTATTTATGACGTACACAGGTTAGGTATGTGTCAATTTTGGTTTTTCAAAAAAAAACCAGGTGAGAATATTATCTATGTCTGAAAAATACATAATTACATAGTACTATAGTCATTTTATAAGCATTTTAAATTATTATAATAATAATTGTCTTATGTTGTTTGTAGCTCTGAAGATGGTTTTAAATAAAAGACCGAAACATTAGCGCTAGGAAATAAAGTACCTAATTGTTTTTCTTAGGGTCCTAAAAAAAGCCGACAATATCACATTTGAGTATAATTGACAAATTTTTCATTTTGTATGTTGACAAAAATAACACAAAATTTAAAAATTTTAACTATTTTATTTAAACAACCAGACAAAAAAATCAGTTTTAAGCATTTTACTGACAAAATAGACCGTCAGATAGTGACAGATAGTGACAGATTTAGGTGCCCCATTTTCGCATACAAGCCTCGAAGATGGTTGAAAAGTACATCGGTGTTGAGTAAAATGAAGGGAAATTTGCGACTGGCCCCTGGGCATAACATATAATATATATAATATGTTAATTATGTATAATATGTTTTTTATGTTTTTCGGGTTAGTGACGATGTATATTTTCATACTTTCTATGAGCTTGTATAGCAAAATCGGTCAAAATCTCGATTTCTCCTTACAAGATTACGCCCTTATTTCAACCCTTTAGCCACCTGCAACACTCAAGCCTTTGGTTTTCCGAAGCCAGGTTCTATTAGTTAATCATTTAGTGAACACGGCTTGCGTGAAAATATGGACAACAGACACTTTTTATTTTTGTTAAGGAAAATCGAATTTTCGATGTTATCCCCAGGGGTCACTCGTAAATTTCCCTTCATTCTACTCAACACCGATGTACTTTTCAACCCTCTTCGAGGCTTCTATGCGAAAATGGGGCACCTAAATATGTCACTATCTGACGGTCTAAAACCTAATTCTGATCTAATGCCAGCTTTGATAGAGATGTTACCATGTTTGTTACATGAAAATTAAAAAAAAAATCGGTTCATCGACATTTCTTCGACCGAAATACCTGATTTTTCCGCGATAATAAAACCGCAAAAAAGGAACTGGCAAATCGGAAAATAGCATTTCTGCCAGAGTTAACGCCTCCGCGCCGGCAACAAAGCTTTTTATTTCCGCGGCGAAGCTATAGGTATGCTGGCCGGGGCTCTCAATAAAACGATCCGCTGGAATTTGACTTGCGCGTTAACCATAATCAAAACGGCAGATCCGATTATAGCGGCGATATCGCAACAAAAAAGTGTCGATCGCATCGCTACAGAAGTAACATTGTTATTGGGGCCGGATTAATATTAGTACATTTATCGTCAATGAGTAGACAAAAATCACAATTAGTCAGTGACGGCTCGTCCATAGTTGCTGTGGGATTAAGGCCCCCCAGTAGAAAATACGCCCGCAAACAACCGATAACGTACAATTCGAGTTCGCAATTTAACTAGACATTTCGCAGGAATGCTCGGAATCACGATCACCCAGTATATCATGTTTGGAATGCATCTGCGTGGGGAATTAGCTGCCTTCTATCTGTCCCTACTTCGATTATTGACGAAAAGGTTGTCAATTACACGACAACTCTCATTTAAATTCATGCCATACACATGTGAATAAAGACGATTCTGATACATTTGGCAACGGTGTCTGGCTCTGGGTCTGTTGTCGATTTTGTTGGAAGAGAAATAGCGCAGCGCCGAGTGGATAAAGTTCTTGGGATTAATAAACAAAATGAAAAATAGTGTGCAGGACATTTTGAAAGGTAACTTTTTAAAGTCCTTGTTGGAATAAAAACTCTTGAGGAACCAACTCCATAGCTTTGCCTTCGCGGATAAAGTTGCAAATCGCAATTTTACACGACACTTTTGTATAAATATACACGACAAGAACAAGCGGATATATAAATGCCACAAACTAAAAAATAAGTGATTTCTACTAAAATAGAAAATAAAAAAAGCTCATGCCGACAGTAGGTAGATACCCACCTATTTTGTTGTAATTGACCATAGATTGTGTTCATTTCAAACCGTAGCGCCTCTGTGCATTAACCCACGAGCCGCCACTGTAATCGGTGGAATAAAGTTAACGTAATATTATACCAATGTGTAAAATAAAGAAAGGGTTCCCCCATATAGGTACCGCTCCAATTGGGCCAGAAACAAACCTACTTGTGCCCTTTAGACGACCCAGTTCTCAAAATATTATTGGGTAGGCGAGCGCCATCCTGTATATTTCAATTTCAAAACCATGATCATAAAACCCTGTAATAGAACCACCATGTCAATAATAAAGTTACGTGGTTGTGATGGGTCCATGGGTCTTTGGCAAACCAATATACCTATCCACCTCTCGAAATTATTTAATTTGCATACTATTCCATTATAGTAGTTTCTTCCCTTCAATATACAGTGTGTCCCACTTAAGGACTGACCACCCCTGTAAAATTTTTATTTATAGCTCGATTTTCATAAACTTTTTTTTGTTGGATAGAGCTTCAAAAATGGCATCAAACACATAATTCAGGTGCCTCGTGCGTTAAAGTCATGGCCCACTGAGACGGTGTTTTAGTGCTGAAATTTCGAGAAGTACTATTAGGGATTTTTTTAAAGGAAAATTAATGCCAGATTCTTATTCAGCGTTGTTCGAAATCCAAATGTACCAATTTGCATTACCATAGCTCTACAGGGTGTTTCAAAATTTTTAGTGCCCCACTTAATTAGTGTACCCTATAAAATTTTTATTTTTAGCTCGATTTCCATAAACTTTTTTTTGTTGGATAGAACTTCAAAAATGGCATTAAATGCATAATTCAGGTATCTTGTGCCTTAAATTCATAGCCCACTGAGACGGTGTTTTAGTGCTGAAATTTCGAAAAGTACTATTAGGGATTTTTTAGAGGAAAATCAATGCCGGATTCTTATTTAGCGTTGTTCGAAACCCAAATGTACCAATCTGCATTACCATAGCTCTACAGGGTGTTTCAAAATTTTTAGTGCCCCACTTAATTAGTGTACCCCTGTAAAATTTGTATTTTTAGCTCGATTTCATAAACTTTTTTTTTGTTGAATAGAGCTTCAATAATGGCATTAAATGCATAATTCAGGTGCCTCGTGCGTTACATTCATGGCCCACTGAGACGAAGTTTTGTGTGAAATTTGTGCTGAAATTTCGAGAAGCACTATTAGGGGCCTTTTTAGAGAAAAATCAATGCTAGATTTTTATTCAACGTTGATGGAAACCCAAACGTACCAATTTGCATTAGAAAATGGAGGACTAATTGAAATGACTGAAATTTGAGTTTATGTTATGTTGTGTTGTTTATTCATGTATTTGATGATATTAAATTAAATAAAAATTTTGTTCGCTAATAAATTTTTGAAAGAATATGAGTTCCTCACGAATATTTTAGTGACCAACTTACCAGAAATTAAGAAAATAATTAAAATTAACACGTTTTTTTGAAACCTCTCACCGCATATAAGAATCCGGCCTTACTTCTCCTTTTATTTTTTTTTGAACACCCTGTAGAGCTACGGCAATGCAAATTGGTACGTTTGGGTTTCCAACAACGCTGAACAACAAACCGGCATTAATTTTCCTCTAAAAAATCCCTAATAGTACTTTTCGAAGTTTCAGCACTAAAACACCGTCTCAGTGGGCCATGAATTTAAGGCACAAGATACCTGAATTATGCATTTAATGCCATTTTTGAAGTTCTATCCAACAAAAAAAAGTTTATGGAAATCGAGCTAAAAATAAAAATTTTATAGGGGTACACTAATTAAGTGGGGCACTAAAAATTTTGAAACAACCTGTAGAGCTATGGTAATGCAAATTGGTACATTTTGGTTTCGAACAACGCTGAATAAGAATCTGGCATTAATTTTCCTCTAAAAAAATCCCTAATAGTACTTCTCGAAATTTCAGCACTAAAACACCGACTCAGTGGGCCATGACTTTAACGCACGAGGCACCTGAATTATGTGTTTGATGCCATTTTTGATGCTCTATCCAACAAAAAAAAGTTTATGAAAATCGAGCTATAAATAAAAATTTTACAGGGGTGGTCAGTCCTTAAGTGGGACACACTGTATATGAATTAATAAGTACCAGAAAGGGAAATATAATGAGATTTTCACGAATTTTCCGCCAGAGGAGACTCCTGTTCTGTCCTTGGCGTGGTAATTATTGTTCGTATCGATAGAGTAATAAAAATTAAAAATGTGCCAAAAAAGATGATAAAAGGGTCTCTAATTATTTTTTCCGGGGAGTGGAGGACGACAAAGGCGCTCATTATTCCTTTGAATGTTAAATGAAGCGGAGCAATTGAAAGAAAGCAATTAGATTGGGGAGAGGCACGATAACATAATAAGCAAAAAACGTAATTTGAATTTTGAATTAAGGGAGACCCGCCCGATGCACGCAGGCATCTACTAAGAGAACTGTTTTTATAAACCTCATAGGACCACATGCATAATTCTTGTTTATATAATATCTATATTGACAGCAATATTAGAAAACTTAATGGTCCTTAATAACTGTCCAGTCTAGAGTTGTTTGCCGCATCTCCCTTGTAAACACGGAGCTCCAGTGACCCCTAAGCTTTGTTCTTGTGCTCATTTCCGCCGTACAGAGTCGTTTCCGTGTGTTTGGAGGAAGTTAATCATTAGTTGGTGGGAAAAAACCCATCTCCGTTTTTACCGTTTGGCTAGTATTACTTTTGGTTCTGGTTTTTCTCTTTGGCAACCTTGTCCGGATTTCCGCGTAGTTTCCGCCATATATTCGTATAGCTTCAGCTTCAACTTTGTAGTGTTTTCAGTTCGCCACGTAAGGAGGATATTATTTATTATTATAAACTCTGCCGTGCAATACAAGAACCTAGTAACTCGAAAAACGTCATTTTAGACTGAAGGGATTTTTCTTTTAAATTGTTATTTTGGTTGCTGTTGTTTTTATTTTAAGAGTTAAATTAATGAAATTTTGGGTACTTTAATAAAAAATGTAGCTCTTTAAAACTATTATAACCGATTTTAAATATTCTGTACGTAAACCAAAATACGCACACCTTTCTAGTTACTAGTTTCATAAAATGCTAATTTTTGCAAAACAAAAACCTAGTAAGTGAAGTTATAGCGAATCACTGCTAAGAATCCATCCCAAAAACCTAGTAAATCCAGTTACAGTAACTTATTGATAAAAAAATTCCACACAAAACCATAGCAAATAAACAAAATTGTTTTAAGCTACCAGTTGTAGTTATAAGTTCAAGTTGATAAACTTTTTAGTAAGTAAATAATATAGTTTCTGTATATTAAATTGTTCATTAAATATTCTAAATAAGTTAAAATTAAATTAAATTTCTTTGGTTTTTAAGCAGTCGCCTTAAAAATGTAATAAAAACAAAAAAACAATTATTAATATGATTCACAGGATAAATCGTATTTCAAATTTTCAAAGCTGGGCCGTTGATTTCCCTAAATCTTCTAGATCATCCGAAGTTGACAAATTTTTCCAAAAGAGTTGTTTACGAGGTGGCATGTGTGGTAATAGTTCTTTAGTTATGATGTGTTTCGTGTTTGTATTTAATCCTCTGGGTAATGTATATGATTCAGGCAAGGAAAATTTAAATTTAGGATGTAAAAATGCCACTTCTAAAAATTCTTCTTCTAGTGAGAGTTTGTAGAACAATTTTTTAGATCCTTTTCTAAACTGCACAGATCTAATATCACTTAATTTGGGCAGAACACCGCCTTTTTTTCTCTGCAGGCAGCCATTTTCAAATTTTTTTAAATCTACAGCATGTAGAGCAATAACTTTATTAAATTTGTTCGACTCCTTTATGAGTTTTTCCAAATCCTCCATGTCTAAAATTTCTTCTGTTTTATTCCATTTATTTTTTTATTCCATTTATTTTTTATTCCATTTATGCCAAAAGCATAACTCGACTTAGGAGACATTATGTTTCAATAATACATACATTTTTAATTGTATGTAGAGTTGCTACATTCTTAATTTGTTTTTCATATAAAATTACAAATTAGTAAAAGAACTTAAAAATTATTGTCTGGAAAAGAACAACTTATTAAATAATGTAAGACAAGTTACTAGGTTATTGTTTGTTTTTTTTTTATTTGGACCATAGCAAGTCTACGTAAAATGTTCCTATTTGGGATTAAATGAAAATCACATGTTATAACTCTTTTTGCTGTATTTTATAGTTGTAGAGTGAGAGAGCAATAATTAAAATTAAAAAAATATTATAGTAACTCGATTTGATGACTTATGCTAAATTGGGAAAGTCCAGTTACTAGAAAACGCGCTGCTTGTTTCTCGCCAATAAAAAGCAAGATTTCAATTTTAAAAATAGGTACATGTCCGTATTCGTGTCGCAATTTCAAATATACAAACAAAGCAAAAACCTAGTAAGTCGAGTTACTAGGTTCTTGTATTGCACGGCAGAACTGTATAATGTACTGAAGAAAAAGTTCTTCTTTCATTCTCCACTGTTGGTAGGTTCAGGCCATAATACATCGCGTGTCTTCTAGACATCTCTGTTATTGGCCGTTTAAATTTATTCCCGAGAGATTGGTATCTCAAACGAAAATATTCGCTGAACAGTTGGACGTGGATTTCCTAATTTGTCTCAGGCATCGTCTCGATCGAACGCCATGGATTGACACCCAGCGTCGTAGCATTCGAACAAGTTGTAATTTTTTAAATATTTTTATTCCAGTCACATATATTGACATTTGTGATTGTTCGAAGTTTACCATAATATTCGTTCGAAATCCGAATAATTTTTGTTGTTAGTTTGGTATAACGATTGAGACAAAAGAGCATTCGATTTGAACACTTATATACAGTGTGTCCTAAATTGGTGATGCATGTATTGCGATCTTGGAAACTGTTAGAGATAGAGAAACGGTTAAATGGGGAAAGTTGTAGATATTTCTGTTTGTAATTGAACTAAAATGATGCATTTTCGAAAATTCCCTGTAATTTCTTTATTTATGAAAATTTTTAAATTGTGTAAAAACTTTCTTAGAGCAACTTTTTACGCCTAAAACGCCTGTGTAGTCAGCTTTTACTTGCAACGTTTCGTTTCTTTGGAACCATCATCAACTTCGTTTTTTCATATGGGCGCCATATTGGATTTTCACGGTTTTGAAAAGCCTCTCTTTTTAGCTTTCTAATGATGTATCGCACCTAGTAGAAAAAAGTTCGTTTATGGGTAAAAAACAAAGTTACGATTTTGTTATAAATTTGGCAACGTCGCACAATAAGGAGCTCATAGTGGATTTAATCTCTAAATTACAATTAATAAGAAAATATCCCTATAATAGTTTCTCCTATATGAAAATGTTTTGAAATCATAGAAATAACCCTTTTTTAAATCTTAATGCAATTTAGGATGGAATTAAATGTATAAACTGTAAAGAATAATAATAATAGAAATAAAATTATCTAATCTAGTGTTCAAGTGCCGCCCATTTGCTTCCATACATTTCCGACATTTTTTTACCGCGTACCTATCTGGTAACACGATGAATTGTGTTACGGTTAATATTGGTAAAAAACAAAAATTACGATTTTGTTGTAAATTTGGCAACGTCGCACAATAAAACACTAATTATTTTTCAGAATACCCAATTAGATCATTTAATTGTTATGTACAATAAACAAAAATTCAGTAGATAATTTGATATTAAACAAATGTCAAATTTAAATCTGTCACAAGTGTAAAAGTTTTTTATTTAAACGTGGTTTTGGTATCGACTCCGGCCTAATGTGTAGAATGGCGCAAAATTTCTCAAATGAAGAAAAGCTTGATATGTTAGTATCTTATATTAAAAATCAAAGAAATGGAAGATTATCCGGATAGACAACAACCCAACAAAAGGTATTCCCCAGAAAGCAGACAAGTCCTCGAACAGCGTACGCGGGATGTTCTGTCCAATATTAACCGTAACACAATTCATCGTGTTACCAGATCCGTGGTAAAAAAATATGAGAAATGTATGGAAGCAAATGGGCGACTTTTTGAATACTAGCTTAGACAATTTTATTTCAGTTATTATTTAATCTTTACAGTTTATACATTTAATTCCGCATGTTAAATTGCAGTAAGATTTGAAAAAGGGTTATTTCTATGATTTCAAAACATTTTCACATAGGAGAAACTATTATAAGGACATTTTCTTATTATTTGTAGTTTAGAGATTTAATCCACTATGAGCTCCTTGAGTTTTATTGTTTTATTGTGCGACGTTGCCAAATTTATCACAAAATCGTAATTTTTGTTTTTTTACCCATAAACGAGCTTTTTTACTAAGTGTGATACATCATTAGAAAGCTAAAAAAAGAGGTTTTTTCAAAACCGTAAAAATTGAACATGGCGCCCATATGAAAACACAAAGTTGATGGTGGTTCCAAAAAATCGAAACGTTGCAAATAAAATCTGACTACACAGACGTTTTAGGCGTAAAAAGTTGCCCTAAGAAAGTTTTTACACAATTTAAAAATTTTCATAAATAAAGAAATTACAGGGAATTTTCCAAAATGCATCATTTTAGTTTTTTCAAAATATCTTCAAAGCCAAAAGAGATAAAATCGCAAACTAAACGGCATTCAATTACAAACAGAATTGTCTAAAACTTTCCCCATTTAACAGTTTCTCCATCTCTAACAGTTTCCGAGATCGCAATACATGCATCACCAATTTCCGACACACTGTATAAATTGTTAAAATCTGTCCGGTACGCCACTGGGTGCAGACTCGATCCTTTTGTATTATTAAAACGTCCTCGTATCTCGATGACGTCCAGAGTTCGGTATATATAGGAGTTCACGGAAATAAAAAATTTAACTCAATCGCCGACATGAATGACAGCGCAAGATGCCATCTGCGAAGCGTATTGAGAGAATCGTGATACGTCTATTCTTATTTAAGTGTATATGTACATACTTCTCGGAAACTTCGTGATTGTTCTTTGTTTTGTTGCAGGAATGACATTTTTGAGACCGTTCTGTCTATACAATGCAATTTTTCAGTTTCGTTCGTGTCTTGGTATTTATTTCTTTCAATTTATCGATCAAATTAGTAGATATACTCGGATCTATAGCCACCTTAATATGAAAAACATAAAATAAAATATTCATGTAACACTTATATAATATTATCAATATTATTATTACAGGAAATTAAATACCTATACGTTTGTCGCAATGAACTGGCCATATAAGTTTGTAAAGCTGTTGAAAGCTCAAATTTCTAAAGAGGTAGCAGAGCGGAAGTAATGTTAAAAGGGGACCCATATCATATCCCTTAAGGTTTTATCAGTCGTTGAATAGAATTTACTTACTTTTACACTTCAGTTACATTTATGAATGGATGAATTTGTAGAGAACTCTGTGAATCACGCAGTATGTATATAATATAATGTTTGCAGTGATATGTATACCTAATCTAGACCATAGTCGATTAAGTAAACATTGTCTTTTGTGTACCTTAGTTAATAGTGTTTATAAGTAATTTATAATTCGTGTAAACCTATTACCTATACGTATTGCGCTGGAATTCCGGAACAAGTTTGTTTTATATTAGTTCCTTACATGGCGTGTATTTAGCTATTCTTGCATCCCCACAAGAACCGTTTAACTTTCAGAACTTATCAAATCCCCAAGGAGGTAGTTACCCTTATCTCTAGTCAATTTGGCACCCTCTTATTTCCAAAGTTTTCCAATAAATGCAGCACGCAATCGTCATTTTCTCCCTATCTACATTGCTGCAGGTATTATTATTTTCTGTGTACAAGGCGCACGAACTAATTATATTTATCTTTTTCTTTTTGCAGGGATCGTGTTTACAGACTGAACCTGAGTAATATTAACCAGTCCAGTTGCGAGGTGAGTCATTTATTAGAATAAATGTAAGCAGGTAAGATACCTATTTGATTGATAAAATATCGCCCAAAATATTTTTACTATTTTTAGTTACATGATCCTATATCAAGGTTTAAGTACAAGAAAAAAGTTTACTCGAGAACAACACGAAAAATATATAAAAAAAACTTTTGTAATAAAAAAAATCCCAAAAATATTTGTCTCTTATCATTTTTTTACATTTCTCTTGTAAACTTTAAGAGTAGACACAAAAGTATAGTGTATTTATTTTTAGGTGGAACACCCTGTATATTTCTCTATTTTCGGAATCTACGCATTTTTTTTGGTTTCGACGATATATTCATATGTTTGGCTCTAGTAGTTTGCACAAAATCGTCTTTTGAATTATTGAATCTCGGACAAAATCAAAATTGCCATGGAAAATTCAAAATAATTATTACTAGAATATTATAAATGGAGATTTGACAGTTTAAATTAATTGTTGTATTCTCACAATTACATACAATAATATATTGAAAATTCAACAAAGCCAATACTGCTGTGGACATTTTCCATAAGTTATATTTTATTTTTCTGTCATTTTGATACTTTATTATGAATTAAATTAAATTATAGAAGGTGTTCTATAATGCTTCCATTTTGTGCATCACAGAGAGCATAACTTCTCCTCAGATACCCAGTATTTCAAAGTGCCCCACAGAAAGAAATCGAGTGGGGTCAAGTCTGGGCTTCTGGCAAGCCATAAAATAGTTCCATTTGAACCAATCCACTCTACAAAGAGTGCTATGTGCTGGAGCACCGCATCTTTTTGCCAAACAATATTCGGATCATTAACATGATTCAATAGATTAGAAATTTCTCCCCTTAAGAAATAGAAATATTTTAGTCCATAGTTAAACCACCTTCAAAAAATACTGGACCAATTACTTATGTGATTCCGAAAATTACCACACCAAACATTTATTGAAGTTCGACCTTGTCGTTGAATGGAAATAAACTGTCGTGTATTTTTTGATGACTAATAGTGAGTGTTTCTTCTATTAAAAACGCCACATGTTGTAAAAGTAGCTTCATCAGTCCACACTATAGAATCTGTAATAGTAATAACCGTAGGAGTAGTAATAGAATAGTAATGTCTAGTACTAGTTAGTTGGTATAGTGTAATCATTATACTGATAATTTACAAGTGATAAAAATACACATCTATTATAGACTGACCATTTTCCGCTTGCCTCTCCAACATTAAACGGCAATCTACTCAATCATTTTCATACTGTTTTTGAACTGGGCGATAACAATATGGTCTAAACTGCCACTATCATCTTTAAAAAATAGAATGTCTCGGATTTTCCACGATTTCTGATAAGACTGCTTCCTGCATATATATACAGTGCCCGCCAAAAAGTTGGAACCATATGTTTTTTTTTTAATTTTTGGGCTAAGATGATCTCTGCTTCCAAAAAGAATCGAATTAAGATCATTAAAAGTCGTGACGTCATTTGACATACCTGTCAAAAAAAAGTTATTTGAAAAAGTTGCCATCTAAGAATTCCATCTTAAAGCCCGTTGAAAAGTGCCATAAGAAAGGGTTTTTCTTTTTTTCTATCTGTGATAACAACTTCAGAGAAAAATAAAATCGAAAACGCAAAATTTTACTTTTTAAAAGCTTTTATTTAACTTGCAATGTATGTATGTATGTATGTAATTTGTTCGGGTGGAATCTTGCAACTCAATTTTGAAGCAGATATCTTCAACCGATCGAGCTGAAATTTTGTACACACGTTTAATTTGGATGACAATGCATGATTATATGTGTGACGTCATTCTAAATCCAACATGGCGGATCACCCAAGATGGCGGACTAGTTAAATTTCAACCGATCGAGCTGAAATTTTGTACACACGTTTAATTTGGATGACAATGCATGATTATATGTGTGACGTCATTCTAAATCCAACATGGCGGAACACTCAAGATGGCGGACTAGTTAAATTTCAACCGATCGAGCTGAAATTTTGTACACACGTTTAATTTGGATGACAATGCATGATTATATGTGTGACGTCATTCTAAATCCAACATGGCGGAACACTCAAGATGGCGGACTAGTTAAATTTCAACCGATCGAGCTGAAATTTTGTACACACGTTTAATTTGGATGACAATGCATGATTATATGTGTGACGTCATTCTAAATCCAACATGGCGGAACACCCAAGATGGTCATTAGAAGGTCTCCTCATTGAAGAGCTAGACTGTTCTAAACTAACCGGCAAACGACCTTGCAACAATGATGCGTTAACTGAGATGAATAGACTCAGACACCTGGCCAAACTAAAAATTACAAAATAAATTAAAAGTAAAAAAATATTTTTAAAAAAGCTTTTATTTAAATGCGCTAAAAAGAATAAAATAATCTTTTCTTTTAAAACTTTTACTATCAACTTATAACGTCATTCCACAATTTATATGATATAAAAGCTTGTCGCGAGATTTAAGTTTTCAAACTAAGTAAATACCACTACTTAAATCTCGCGACAAGCTTTTATATCATATAAATTGTGGAATGACGTTATAAGTTGATAGTAAAAGTTTTAAAAGAAAAGATTATTTTATTCTTTTTAGCGCATTTAAATAAAAGCTTTTTTTAAAAATATTTTTTTACTTTTAATTTATTTTAAAATAACTCAAAAACGAAAAAAGATATTAGAAATCTGTTTATGCCATTTTATTGACCTCAAAAATGCGCAACTTTTTCCCCATTTAACCGTTGCTCTATCTCTCACCGTTTGCAATATCCCCATGCTGTTCATTCTTATCCGGGACACAGTGTATACAGGGTGTAACTAAACTGATGGTCAAAAATGAAACCACGTATTCTTGGAGTCAAAATAAGGGCAATTCTTCATATATTTTTTTCTCCTACGGGCCATAGTTTTTTTTTATACAGAGCATAGAAATTTAGAGAAAAATACACATATTTCTTAGTATCTCTAGAAGTATACGAGATATTTTCTTCAAACTTGGCGTGTCACATGAGCGGATGAGTTGTCAAATTTAAGGTTAATATGAAGCTTGTGAGGCCCCCAGTTGCGGAGATACAGGGTGTTATTAAAATTAATTAATTCAGAAAAATATGAATACCCTGTATAATCGCATTTTTTAAATTTGTTTTGAATGGTAAATTCAATGGTTAACAAAAAGTATCTCTTAGTATTTTTTCATATTCTCAGCCGTTTTTTAATTATTTTCAAAGAACGGCAATGTTGCAATAAAAAAGTCATTTTAAGAATAAATCTAACAATCTGTGGATGTCAATTAAACTTGGCATTATTTGAATCATTTGGCTGCCAACTTTGCACCTTAGTATCAATATTTAATTTTCTAATAGCAATAGGTTTCTTTTATTATTGTTTTTGCTTTTGTATTTTGTCAAATAAAGTTTAATTGACATCCACAGATTGCTAGATTTATTCTTAAAGTGACTATTGTTCATTGCAGCGTTGCCGTTCTTTAAAAATAATTAAGAAACGGCTGCGAATATGAAAAAATACTAAGAGATACTTTTTGTTAACCATTCTATTCACCACTCAAAACAAATGCGATTATACAGGGTATTAATATTTTTCTGAATTAATTAATTTTACTATCACCCTGTATCTCCGCAACTGGGAGCCTCAGAAGCTTCATGTCAACCTTAAGTTTGACGGCTCATCTGCTCATGTGACACGCCAAGTTTGAAGAATATATCTCGTATACTTCTAAAAATACTAAGAAATATGTGTATTTTTCTCCAAACTTCTACGCTCTGTATAAAAAAAACTATGGCCCGTAGGAGAAAAAAAAATATATAAGAAGTGCCCTTATTTTGACTCCAAGAATACGTGGTTTCATTTTTGACCATCAGTTTAGTTACACCCTGTATATACCTATGTATATATATATATGGCACTACTTATCGTGCTTTCTTTCCGAATTGCCTGTTTGAAAAAATCAATAGCCCTGTTATTACGGAGTGACACTTTGTTATTGGAGAAAAAAGACACTTCTTGTAAATGGATCAGTAGGTATATTGCAACTGCAACGGAATATCAGCATGAAAGCTTGCATGGCTGTCATAAATAGCATTAAAATATGAAATCGTTACGATATCTTCTACCAAATAACCGTAAACTTGCAAGTCGTTCTAAAAAAACTTTCCTCTCCTAACAACACGCCCCTAAACAACCGAGACTCAACAGAACGTGCCCGAAGCTCCATTTCCCGGCCGCTGGAAGCCTCCCGTCGTCGCCGTATGTTAAATCAGCTCGCGCGGAAGTGAAATAACTTTTTCATTATTATTAGGTGAAAAGGGGGGACGTAAAAGTGACACCGTATCGCGTAACTTATAATCAAGAAGGCGTCGGAACGGCACGGCCCCGCTGTAAAGCACGCCTTCAGCGGCATTACACGGCTGAAAATGGAAAAGGGCCTTAATTTCGGGCTATGCCGGCGAATGTGCCCCGAAAACTGCAATTTTCCCGTATGGGAGGCATTATTTTACCCTGGAAATATGTTCCGCATGAATAGAAATACAAAAGTCCGTATGCTTATGGCTCAATTTAAAATGGGGGTGCGACCCCACAAGCCCACGTAATAACATCTTACACGGGGCGCTAAAATTACTACAACTTTACGGTACAAGAAAGCGGATAATAACCAAAGAACTCCTCGCTATTTTATTTATTTTTTCTTCTTTATGATTAAAACCAGTTTGTAAAACGATTGTTGTGAAACCTATTAAAATTGACACAAAATTTGCGTTGCTACATATATTTTATTAATGGTTTTAAGGTCCTTGCTGCGTAAGGGTTGCTAAGCTATACTTTTTGTACCTAGCAACCACTTTCGCAGCTAGCAACCAAAATAATAGGGCACTTCGAACATTTGACTTTCGCTTTCGGGCCTGTTGGCGAGTATGTAAAGTGTACTTACGGGGGAGGGAGCAGGAAATAGTTATTTACATTGCAAGATGCGTAAGTCCACTTTTTTGGCCTCGGAGGTTTTTAAAGACCGAGGCAACGCGGGCGTTGCCTCGGTCCTCAAACAAAGAGCTTACGCATCGTGCCTTGTATTATATTTTTTCTGCTTCCGACAAGTTCCTATTAGAAAGAAGATATAGGTAATTTTAATTAAACGCTATGGAGTAGATTATGAGTAATAATATTCAAATAACCATTACTCAATTACTAAAAATTAAAATCAGTAATAAATATACGAAGTAGAATACGCAGCGATAATAATAAAAAATAAAAAAAATGACTTTTGTGTGGGACTCGAACCCGTGACCTACGGATTACTATCCTGACGCTTTTAAACCCAGCGCTACAGTGACTGCTGTTTCGCTTTTCTATTTAGCCACATTATTTGCCACTGAAATATATAACCATTTTTCTTAATTTTTTTTTGACATAATTCGTATTCTTTTTGATCAAAACCAGTATATAATTAACAATCGATGTGAAAATATTAAATTTGACGCCAGTTCCAAGTTGCTACTTATATTTTATTAATGGTTTAAAGGTCCTGCTGCATAATCGTTGCATGGTTGCTACGCAATACTTTTTGTACCTCCCTAGCAACCACTTTTTGTACCTAGCAACATTTCACTTTCGCTTTCGGACCTATTGGCGAGCATGTAAAGTGAACTTACAGGGGAGGGAGCAGGAAATAGTACATTGTGTACCTAGTAGGAAAAGCTGAACATTCCCGGACGACCGTAAAGATTGCCTGTCGAGGCGTAAGCCGAGACTGGCAATACCGAGTCGGGGAATGTGGCTTTTCCTACGAGGTATACATACTATTTTTCCGAAAATCGAAAATTACTCAAAGAACATAAATTATTACAATCAACTTGTTTTTAGTTTATAAATAACTGTAAGGAAATAATATTTCCTTACAGTACAAAAATAAATATTTCCTAACAGTTACTTTCCGTTGCCTGGCAACGACTAAGTGCAAGGAAATATTGACTTTTTCTTTCAAAAATGTTATCAAAAATGTCAATATTTCTGATTGATTTTCGGAAAAAATTGTTTCCTAAAAGTTGAGCATTTATAAAGCTTATGTTAGAATTTATTAATTTTTAAATAACAAAAATTTCTTATTAGGTTTTTCACACTTTAAAACTCAATGTACAGCACGTATGTGGTGATTCAACATTTTGACCCGTAAAATGGCTTTTTTCGATCTGTAGCGACTAACACGCATAATTTAAAACTTTTGGTCAATACAAATTTTAATCTAAGTATATACTCACATTTTGAGACAAAAATTATTTAAACATATTTATCACAATGGCCGTCATTAGGCTTTTGGCGCAAATGCTATGGGTCAAAATGTTGAATAACCACATTAGTGTTTCACAAGACAAGATTTCTTGTCTTTCTACGCCTATTCTTGTCTTGTCTTGCTAAGCAAGACAAGAAATTAAATTCATTGTTGTCTTGCCCGACTCTTGGAAAAATCTTGGCAAGCAAGCAAGACTTCTTGCAAGCAAGACTTCTTGCATTTTTTGTTTAGTGACGTGCATTTTTTGTTTAGTGACGTGCTACCAAGAATCTTGTTGGCAAGACTCTTGCATTATTTATTGCGTACAAAGCTTGTCGAGACAAGTTGATGCAGCGCTGCAGAGCCGCCGTGCGGCGGGTCGATGATTTATTTTTTTAATTATTGACATAGTTTTTCTTTTTTTTGTATTTTAATAATAATTTTGTTTTAATGTTTTCATGATTTTCAATTCGAAATACCTCTTAAGTCGAAGACTTTCCTGGACGAAGACCGCGAAACCCACTCTCCCAAAATGACCCGATCCACACTATGCCACACTAATATGAAACGAAACAAAGCATTAGAAAGTCCAATAGACCCGAGAAACAGCTAGTCTATAGACTTTAACTACCTTTAAAGCAAACTTATAAAAATAAATTAATCCACTGTAGCGGATTAATTCAAGAGTACATACCTATACCAAAGTCTTAGGCTTTGCCTATACCTACTAATTTGTTGAATTTATAAGAATAAAAATTTACAAGAGTCTTGTGAAACACTACACCACATACGTGCTGTAGTATATTGAGTCTTAAAGTGTGAAAAACCTAATAAGAAATTTTTGTTATCTAAAAACTACTAAATTCTAACATAATTATAAGCTTTATAATTGCTCAACTTTTAGGAAACTATTTAGTCATAATTTAGTTTAGTATCTATTACCTAAAATCAGTCTTTGAAGACAAGAAAAATCGATATTTCCTTAAATTCGACTTTTTATTACGAACGCCCTGTATGAACTAGGCCAATAAAAAATAGTGCTATTTCAAAGCCGTAGTCCACCTCTATCGAAAGAAAAATATCAGTAAAATGTTTTATCCTGTGAATACAGTGCCCGCAAACATTGGTATTTTTCGAAATTTGCACCTGAATTATAAACACTCTGTATAAGATGCAACTTTGAAATTTGATATTGAGGCATAGCTATAAATCGATTGGACAATTAGGTTTTTTTAAATGCTTAATAAAATTTCGCCATTTTTAGGGTTAAGTTTTATATCATAGCAGGCCATGGAGTAGAAAATAGGTGCCGATTTTTTAAGTATCAAACTGAAACACACTGTAGAGGTATACTATTGTATCGGATTTCAACAATAACACCCAAAATTCATTGCCTTGTTTACCACCTTTATTGCAGAATTCACAAATTAACTTTTCAGACACTGTCACTGACCAGAAATAGTCTTCTGTTTTTTGTAGTGAATTGATTATTTCAAATGAACTTTTTACACACAGAATTGCACCTGAACTCCATGAACGTGAGACGCAAATTTGGTCGTATACTTTATCTGTGGCTTTTGAAAGTTAGGTATTTAAAGTTATAGGCTAAATTTCCACGTAGGGGCCTATATACTTCTGATCCGTATCCCAAGCAGCATTAAAGTTGCGGTAACGGAGATGGGAACTTTGAATAAGTAGTTATTACTTAATTATTACTTAAAAATCGACTTATTAGTTTTTATTACTTATATTTAGAAAGTTTGAGTAATTACGTAGTAATTATTACTACAAGTTGGAACTTTATCGTTTCAGTACTTCTAAGTAGTTTTTGAAGTATCTGGAACGGAATTGTTACTAAGCAAAATTACGTTAAAGTCACGTTAACTCTAAAGTTATATTCAATGGTCACAATTACTTTGTTGTGTTACTTGTTTATCACTTTAAAGTTTTCATTACTTTATGGTAACGGTGAAAGTAACTTCTACATCTTAGCGACTTTAGGAATACCTCCAAAGTTACGGAACTATATAGTCATATTTAAAGTGAAATTAACTTTCCCGCTACTCGAGAAAACTACTGTATATGGTAAGTTTTACTTACACTCCATTTTAAAATTACTAGAAAGTTCCAATTACTACAAAAAAACACTTTAAAGTAACTGTCACTTCTATAGGAACCAAAATGGAAACTACATTTAGTTCCTTACAATCGTTTGAAGGATTGGGTCGTTTTTGCGAAGTGATGAAAATGTCAGCCATTAGAAAGAAGAAAAATTATAGACACACATTCACATTTTATAGAAAATTAAAGCAGCAGTTCGATGAAACGAATCGAAACACGAGCATTTGTCTTCAATACAAAATTACAAAACGCTTCTCTTGAGTGGCTACAATTTTAAATATCAACATTTCAAATTATAGCACGAAACACACACCGGCTGAAAACAACACTCCCATATAAAAATTGTAGGTTAAAGTTTCAAATGGAACCTAGTAGTAGCATTCGGAACTTTGAAGTTCTCTTGTAGTAATTAGGACTTTAGAGTTTAAAATATCTAAAACTAATTTTCGTCTTAAAGGTAGGAATTACCTTAAAGTGAAAAAAGTCTAGTTGCCGTTACTACCAGTTAAGTGGCAAAGCCTTCAAACACCCATTTTAAGGTAAATAATACTTAGAAGTAATTACTGAAAATTACGCCATATTTTCTTATAAAATGATAGACGCCATTAATATCAAATGTCAATTTCCTTTGGTACTGAAATAGTTATTTCTTCAAAATTGTCCCAAAAAAGAGAAAATTGAGCAAAAATGAACTCGTATAACTTATAGAAATATTGAAAAAGATTTTTTTAGCATTTTTAGGTAATTTCGCACATTTTCATAATTTATCTTACCGATAAAAAAAACGTTAAAACTTGCATTTTGAGAGGGCGCGTTGTTACTTTTCAATCTATCACTGTCACATTTGACAGAAAAATTTTCAATCGTTTTAGTTTCTTGGATCTAGAAACGAGAAATAAATCAGCAAATACCTGTCTTATACCTACCATATTCATCATAGATATAAGTTAAAAATAAATATTACTTCCATTTTCGATGACACGGTTAATGAAGAATGACGGAAGATGCTGGGCTAGAATACTTTTTAATTTTTTTGGACAAAGACAAATCTAGGACGCGATTGTAAAGAAGCAAACGAATGCAACAAAGTAGCGGTGACCACGCCGCTACGTCTCCACCACGTTGCCGGAACGTAAGCGCGTCGTAGCGATATAAGTTGCTAGGTGGTCGCCGTTACGTATCTATCACCCTCAAAATGTTCCCCATTTTGGTCGCAGGGACGTAATAGGAACGTAGTAATTACGTCCCTATCAATAGTAATCACAACTTTAAAGTTGCAAACAAAAGTCGCCGGAACGTAACGGCGACTAAAAATGCTGCTTGGGATAGGTCACCAGCAAAAGCAGATTTGAAACTTTAAAGTTATAGAGATTTCTAATGTACGAAGTTTTTCGTGAATGAAATTTCAACCTGAACGTTTTGCTCATTACTTCCGGACATCCTGTATTCATTTGTCCAAAACTACACGACAAATATTTTCACTCGGCGATTCTATGTGGTCAACGGCACACTTTGATCGACATTCTTGAATCGAAACGATAACGAATTTAATAATTTATTTTGTTCTTTATAACGACATTTGAAATGGCACCCCGTGAGGGTCGTGTTAAGGAATCCAGTGAATTCTGCGAATTCGACGCCCCACCCCTAGCACAGAAGGGGTGGGCTAAATGGCCGACGACAAAACCTTCCGGAATTTATCCGAGTTTGTAGTTTGCTCTCTGATGGGAATGCCGCCCCTGCCTATGGACTATTTCTGCGGCATGTAGGTATACAGGGTCACCCCAGTTCGGGTTGTGTGTATACCACAAATCGACGAAAATTTTGCATTGTGATGGTTTATGAGCATTTTAATAAATTATTATTAAAATCCTTGTATTGATTTTATATACACCGTTAGAAAAAGAATAGCACGCAATACGTTTTACAAAGTGCTCTAGTCAATCTTTCTATTAAACACCCGCTCCGCAAAACTCACAACTAAAACGACATTTATAAAACTTGTTGTATAGCATGTTTAGTACTATTATTATCGATAAATAGAGTAACCCAAATATGCAAGTTGAAAATATGCAAATTAAGAAATACTTTAAAAATATAAATTTATTGTTTCATTTACAAATATAAACATATTATATAATGTACATACAAATTTCTAAATGCATTTATACATAGTAAAAGTAACAATATTTTATTTTAAATTTTCTACATACAGGGCGATTGAACTAAATCTAAATATGTATTTATTATAAATTATAAAAATCTTGTTGAAATTTAGTTGTAAAAACAATAAACCACTAAATGTTGTTCAAAATTCTCAATTAAAAAATTTTGTCTTCTATCAGAATATAAAAATTTATAAATGGAGAAACTCTTTTCCACATCAACCGATGTAAGAGGTGCGCTTTTAAAATTGCTCACTATCACAGGATCCAAATTGATGGATTCGGTAAAATCTTCCTTTAAAATATTTGCTACTTGACTAAGACACTGAAACCCACTATTTTTTTCCATCACATTTCTAAATTCTTGTATTTTGTCCCCAATTTTACCTGTGACATTTTGAAAAGCAACCTCAGATTGTTTTACCAGTTCTGCACTTCGGGTTACTGGCAAAGAAAGCTATAATTTGCTTTTAGAAAGGAATTGTTTCTTTATTTCCTTGTTTTCGAATAATTGTTTAACATCTGTAAGGGACTGGGAAGATTCGTTCGAAAATCCTGAAATTAGATCTTTCAATAAGGATGTAAGATTAGCGAGTGTAAATGTAATAATTACAAGAAAAGTGATAATGGGCAAACACTCAAAGTTAACAAAAAGAAAAAACTAGTAACCGCATACACGTGTTTCATGCTATTTGGCAATCATCAGTACGGTGTAACATTAACCAAATCAAAAGATAGGCATGATTTGGGACGCAACAAATGAAGTCCAGGCAGGAGCCAATAGCACATTTGCAGCTTCAGTCAGCACATCCCCTATTTTGGGGCTTGTACTAACATCGCCACGGAGGCTGCTAAAGCGACCTGCAAAATAGGGGATGTGCTCACTGAAGCTGCAAATGTGCTGTTGGCTCCTGCCTGGACTTCATTTGTTGCTTCCCAAATCATGCCTATCTTTTGATTTGGTTAATGTTACACCGTACTGATGATTGCCAAATAGCATGAAACACGTGTATGCGGTTACTCGTTTTTTCTTTTTGTTAACTTTGAGTGTTTGCCCATTATCACTTTTCTTGTAATTAGATCTTTCAGTTGGCAAAACTTCTCGCAATAAAAAAAATGCAGCTTCCAACCAAGTGCCCCATCTTGTAATAACAGGTCGAGGTGGAAGAGGAGTGTTTGGTAGTTTTTCTTTGTAGAACTGAACCCTTATAGGCGCTTTAAGGAAGACTTTTTTCATGTTGGAAATTAAACTATTTACAAGCGGAAAATGTTTCCTAATTTCCTCGGCAACCCTATTTAAAGCATGAGCAAGGCATATACATGTATCAACTTCGGATAAAAGATTTTCAAATTTTGCCCGGCTCTTACCATGTACGGTGCTGCATCTGACAAAACGAGCAAAAAATTATCGGTAGGAACAGGTGTAGGATTATTATACATATAGGTATAAATACCTACTTTATTCGTTTTCAGATCACCAGGATTAGTGCCCATAAAATTATAATTTACCTATGTTATTTTTTGAAAACCAGGTACCTACCTAGACATCGACCTCTGTTCCCAAAAATGAATGAAACGCCTGCCAAAGATTTAAGTTATCCTAAATTCTTTCAATTATGCACAATATGCCATATTTTAAGGATATATGCAAATACCTATGCAAAATATGCCTGTTGCATATTTGGGTTACTCTATTGATAAACTTTTCCACCCTCGCACGGATTAGCGCTCCAAAAACAGCCGATGTCGGCAAGCGAAAAGCCGAGTTCGGCAAACCGATATAAATAGCCGGCCCACAATAAAACAACGGATTATCCGACGTTTCCCGCAAAGTTCCGCCAATTATTCCGGGGCTGTCGACTACGGGCAGTCCGGGCGCGCCCCGGAGCGAAGTTTGTTGTCCGGCCGGCAGTTCATGGAATAGTTGAGCGGCGGCGTTAATTCCATTAGAACGCGACGATTTACGGCCGCTATATATGTAGGTTAGGATGTTTGCTTTTCGATCGTCGTCATGGCGGGCAGTAAATCCTATTGTGGTTCGCATATTATATTCGAGTCTCTATTTATTTAGTCCCTAGAAATGGAATCTTTTAAATTTAGTTATCCAAAGTTGGTGGCGTTGAGCTCAAGGGGCGTATTAAATTGAGCCACTTCACATATTGACAATTAACGTCATATATTTAACCTTGATTTTCTATGTGTCAGAACAGAACTTCCATACATTATATATTTATTTGGAGCCTATTTAAATAGAATATTTTCTAAAAACAAAATGATATATCTGTTCCCGAGAGAATAAAAAGTAAGTAAGTATAGTATAAATGAACTCACTTGGGACAACATAAAAACGCTTGGGCGGCATTTGCTTTGTAAAACAAGAGTCTTAGGCGGCCCGCGGCCCTTAATAATAGGTATAATACAAATTTTATTTAATTGCTCTAAAAAAGAATAAAATAAACTTTGAAATAATTCAAACCAAAGCAAACCAATAATTTTATTACACACAAACCAACGCCACACAAAAATCTATATATACAAAACCGAAATCCGTAAAATAAAGCGTAATCCTTATTTCCTTGCACGGCACTGGTTATACTGGCCTAACTGGCCCACATCGACACCTGCTCCATGGATCTCCGAAACGCCTACGAATCAAATCGCTACGCCCGCTTTCTTATTGGCTGCTTCCTTGACTAGGTCGACGTCGACAGCATAAAAACCTTTGAATTTTATACGGGTGATTTCTGCTGATTAGTCTGGTATTTTTACCAGTACCACAGCGTGGTAAATGCTATGAAATAGATCGCGCCCCGTATGTCACTGTGTTCCAAGTGAGTTCAGTTATATCTACTACAGGTACATACCTACATTTCTGCACTTTCACATTTGGACAATAAAAATACAGTGCTGTTCATAAAGTTTGCACCAATTGGAAAAAAATTGTATTATCGTATTTTTTGATAATCTGATTTTAGGCTGTGACGTCACTACCCTCTTTAGCGAGGCCAACGATAAAGACAGGCCACGGCGCTAACGCATAATCGCGTAGTCACGTGACCAACTTAGTGCTATATAATGAAAGGCATTTTTGGAGATACCTAAGTAGAAAAAACAAATTTCGTAACAATTTGGCAAGTTTTCTTTCATCTATTACATTATTGGTTTTGTGCATCCAAGCTCTCTCTAATTGTTTTTTCAAAATTTTCAACCTGCCTCAGCTGTTTTGGGCTGAGAGTTAAACGGCACTGCACTCACAATATTTTGTCACTTCTCAAAAATTGTTGGGACATCACCTTCCTTTAGCTTAGGTGATATTCTCTATAGGTATTTTCCTCCTACAACCCATTTGTCCACTTTAATTGTTTCACTTTCTTAAAAATGTGTTAGCCACACATACTTAAGGGTTTTTTTAGAAATTAAATCTCAGTTGGAATTTGACGAATCCATTTTTGGCGGAAATTATCATCCCGAGGCAAAACAAATGTTTGTTATGGCGACACTTTCTTCCTGGCTTTTGTAATATGTATAAATATAATATAAACAGACCCAATATTTGGTATTTAGGTTATTTTTTACGAAATAAAAATGAAAACTAACCTCAGTAGGTATACTGTAAATACTTATTGACGAGGTCTCAGTTGTTCGGCAGCGTGAAAGACCGAATAGAAACCGTATCGGGGCGTGGGTCGACAACGAAATCAACGGTTACAACACTGATTTATTTCGCACAAGGTGAATGGTGAATACAATAAATACACAAACCCGAACGTGGTCAACGGAAACGGCTTCCATCCACCCGGACCGTCTGAACTCGCGGATCTCCCGTAAGCAGTTCACCCCTATCTGTGTCTCAGGCTCCACTGTCCAATACCACCAATACGGTCCATGTCCATGTCCATAATAATAGTCTATTCCGGAATTCCGGTCTCCCTATTCTGTGGTTCACCAATACTCTTGGACGGCACGACTCCCACCCAGAGGCCATAATAACACCTGGGCAGTTCCCCTCCGCCAGGACACAAACTTGTTTCTAAATTATAAACTAACACGTTTAAAAACAATTTAAACATTTAAAACTTCTCAAAACCCAAGCTGCCGCTTTCAGTTATGTGACAAATGACATGTAACGTTGGCCTAAGATGGTCACGTGATTTTTGTGCGCCAGGGCCTGTCTTTATAGTAGGCCTTGCCTCTTTAGGCGCAATAGTGTAAACAAAACATGCCCACCACATATTCCAAAATCAGATTTTCAAAAAATACAATAATACAATTTTTTTCTCATTTGGTGCAAACTTTATGAATAGCACTGTTTGTTTAAAAAATCTTCAAATATACAGGGTGACCCAAAATTAGCGAGCAATAATTTGTCAGCGCGTTCTGCGACCCAAAAAAAATAAAAACGTTCCTATAAACCCCCTGAGCGGGCTATAGCCCCCGAAATGGACACATTGGCAACCGATTATTTTTCTAAATTCTAAATATTTCCAGAACGAACAAAGATAAAATTCTGAAATGTGGTATGTGGTTTTTCGAAATTCGACAGCGTGCACTGTTTTCGAGTAAAATCGTTTTGAAATTAGCCTGGCATAATTGACCCGCGCGTTCTGCGATCCAAAAAAATTAAAAAAGTTTCTATAAACATGACCTCAAAAATGCCCCCAGGGAAATTTCGGGGACATCTAACATAAAGCTAGTGACTATAGATAAGAACATCAGTAAACTGACAGAAGATCGCACATTCATTATCGAGATACAGAGACCTTCTAAAATTGTGCTTCTCGATCTTCCACGATTGTAAAATCAAAACCAATCTTGCGGTGTGGCCAAACTGGAAATTGCCCGCAGCGGCCGACCTTGATAAAGTTCCGACGAAAGCAAAAAAAAAAACACAAATCTCGAGAACTTCTTCTCTCTCAATTTCCACCGCCGTGTTCCGCAACGTTTTTATTGGCCGTTCCTCTCTCTTAATTATTGCTTCTTCGGGGCAATATCCGTTCGGTTTTACTGCCCGATTTCGCACTATATCTCGGCGGAATCGCCGACGACCGCACATTTTTAATTTTCCGGCCGATCGTGAACTTACACCCGGATAGAGGGTCGGCGAGTTATTGGGGAGTTGCAAGCGCCGGTCGGCTGGTTTATTGTTCCGCCCTTTATAGCGCGGAAGAGATGGGGGTGTCCCCATAAAAGGGGATTCTTTACTGATAATCTCGCAACCAGAAAAAAAATAAGCATGCAGCACAGTACACGTGATAGAAGTGAATACTTCTTATACACTTTTACCGAAACATACACATCAGTGCACGCAGTCGGTTGTATAGCGTCTATTCCCCCACTGTAACAGAACGCGTCATTCTACGCATGCGTGTAACATCGCTATTACTTTGTGTGCGTTTGTTTCGTTCAGGGTTGTTCTAAGGTGCACAATTTGTGCCAAAAATGGCACAATCATGCATCTTTCGACACGCTGGCACCTCTTTGTTTCAAATGGCACATTTTGTAATTTCAGTAATTATCAACTTCGTGCCTAGTAAACAAATCTCTATTTATGAAAAAATATGAAACGAGAAAATTTGCCTGTCTATGCTTAGGCTGGCAGGCCTTATGTCCTTATTCATAGAGTCACGTTGGCCTAAGGTTAGTCTACTAACCTTGATGTTGGCCGACTTAATACTTTACAGATAGGCAGCCAGACGTACACTCTTGCTCTGCTGATTACCTGATTAGATGGCGATGCAATTTTGTACCATTACCATTTGTGTTTTGTGTTTACGTGTGGCACCATTGCCCGAAGTTTGGCACCATTACGAAGAAGTAGGTACCTACACAAACACCTATGCCACTTTGGTGCATGGCAGCGGCGCGCGTTGCCTCGGTCAAAAAAGTGCACTTACGCATCTGCCAATCTAAATACCTAACTATTATTCAAAGATTTGACAGCGACTTGACTGCTATGCAGCCATTTCCTGACACGCCCTTCACATATATAAAAATATGGAAACCTTAATTAAAAATCCGCTAAACAAGTACGTACATGTACGATTAGCGATAGCGCCGTTGCATGCGACACAGCGGCAAAACCAAACAGAGTGAAATCATTTTGGAACGTTTATCGCGCTCGAAGGCCCATTTGTCTTGTTCAAAACGGGACCACGCACTTTAAAACCACGTAACTGAAAAATGTAAATAGGGAACGGCGGGGCGCATTTACGCAACAATTAATCTTCCCGCAGCGCTTTTTGTGGCACGTTCGGGGCGTTAAAAAGTCATTAGAAGGGCACATCTCGCCTGCACTATACCGGAATGAAAATACTGAACTTCACGCAGAATGCACTGGGATTTTTGCAAACAATATTTTTATACGCGACTATCGAATAATAAATGTATATTATGTATTTCTCAATAAATAAGTATAAGTAACTGCCACAATTATAAACTCATAATCTATAATCGACGACTTCTAGACAATGAAAAACAGCCTTCAACAGAATATTTTTCTACTCCAAAATGCATTTTTGCCGTTTCATATGAGAACTGATAAGTATAATAATTGTAATCTATAATCTATTGCAATAAATAAGTTATTCTCATCCTGTCTCGATTATATTATTATGTCCATCAGTCGTTTTTTTTTTTTTTTCATTTAATCATACGTGAACTCGACCTGTTTTAAAATTTGCCTATTGTATATAGGGTACCTACGTCGAAGTTGAAGTAACAAGAAGTACAGAAGTTGTCCCAACAAACAAGGCTATAGTCAAGTTGACCAATGTTTGGGTGAAAATTACCTACGATGGTAAAATATTGCCAATTGTTTCCTTTAGAAAATCGTTTATAGTTTGAAAAACCTAAGAAGACATTTTTGTTATCTAAAACTACTAATTTCTAACCTAATTATAAACTAGGTACATAAACGCTCCACTTTTAGGAAACTTTATTTGGTCCTAATTTAGTTTATTATTACCTAAAATCGGGCTTTGGAGACAAGGAAAATTTTATCATCAATTTTTTGTTCAATAATATTTACATATTTTTAATTTTCTGCATGTAGATACTCTTATAGTCAAAAGATAATTTAAAAAATGCTGAAGGTCATCAAGAAGTAAATTTTGTTTCAATATTTGTCCCTGTAGGCTAGGTAAAACATAGGTTAGATAATTATTTCGTCGTAACTTAATCTCGATATTCGATATTCGACCTGTTATATCCCTATAGGTCGTTTTTAGGTTTATACATTAACCTAATAAATACTGTGAAGTTCAAAAATACTAGTTTTTTGGACTTGAAAGTAAAAAGGGCTTAAATAAGGTCAACATTTCTTATAAAAATTACCATGAAGTAAAATTATGCCAAAACAGTTTTTAAAGTAGAAACATATTTTGCAGTGTGAAAATGAATCATGAACACTTGTTTTGTTAGGTAGGTAATAAGCTGTTATTTAAAATTTGGATTTTGCATTATTTTCTATCAAGTGTACGAACATGCCTAAACAACACAAAGTTTTTCGTGTCATCCTTCTTATTTTTATCGGGCTATATAAGGAAGATAAAAAATGAAGCCTTTGAAAATTGCGAGATAGATAAGTCTGCGAGTGTTTCAGAAGTGCAAACAGTTAGAATATTAAAAGCCTCATATAATGATACCTAATAATTTGGAAGACTATAGGAAGAAATAGTAGAAGAAATTGATGAATCTCTCCATGAGCAGCTTGAAATGAAAAAGTCTGGTATTTATAGATGAATGGATACCTATTCTTGATAATATAGTTACTAGTTACTATTAAATGCAATATATCTCTATCATCTATCATTTTCCAATCTCGTATTATACCCCGATTACTGTAAGAAGTCACGATTTTGTCAGATGACATTCTCCACAAAATCCCTAGGAATTTTCTGTTGACCACCATGGGTATAATATTGGTATATGTGTCCAACCAGTTAATGACGTCACTCATTGATTTGTGATGTGAAAAGTTACCCAAGTGATACGAAAAAAAGAACATAATAAAATAAAAACCCTATTGCAATCACGATTATACCGCTACAAATAAAAATAACTATGACTACAACTCATTTTAATAATCATTTCAAACGTCATGGAAACACTTTCATTTTGGTATTTTGGTATAATCAGCTACTTGCGGCAGCGTCTATGGTGCGTACTCAGGCAAATTTTATTTCGGTGTCGTGAAAGTGACAGTGAAGGTTTTCCGGTTCGTGCAAAAGGGTTCAAACTTTGGGCAGTGAAAATATTCGCGGGTTTTGTACGTTTCGTGAGTTTTACCGTTATCTGTGTTGTTCTTGTTCGTGTTATTAGTAGTTATTCATTGTGCAAATGGGCTCGTTACTGACCTGGACTTATGACCTGGTTGCATTTTTTGCTGTGTTGATGCCAACCTGGGATGGTGAAATTACCAATTGACAGTACCAGTAAGGACTTCTTAAAATAATTTTACTATAACCTGGGAGTAGGTCTGTTTCAGCACAACGAAACAGCTGTCAGAAGCATGCGCGGTTTTGTTTTTGGAGCGACAAAATGAAACTGCGCATGCTCCTGGCAGTTTCAAACTGGTTTCAAATTCTGCCGAAACAGTCGTAATAATCACCTCATTTATTACCTTTATTACCAAAAATAACCCTGATTGTGACTTTAACTTTAGGGGAAATGTAACTATATAATATGGTCAAAATTCTTTGTTCTATTTTC
The DNA here is from genome assembly GCA_963920635.1 of Pseudeuparius sepicola. Lineage (NCBI taxonomy): Eukaryota > Metazoa > Arthropoda > Insecta > Coleoptera > Anthribidae > Pseudeuparius > Pseudeuparius sepicola. The sequence continues at coordinate 9,005,983 of OY987300.1, read as the reverse complement.
CCTGATTTAAGAAATTATGACTTCAAAGTTTAAAAATACTTAAAATGGAACTTCACAGTTATAAGAATTTATTTGCTATCAAAGAAACAAGGATTTCCTCCATCTTGAAATCAAAATGATTAAATGTTTACCTACCTATGCAATTAATTAATTATGTTTCAAAACATGAAAATGTCACACTTTGGGACATCAAATTAACTCCTCAAAGCTTTGCTTAGCATGTTTTCTTGTCCTATTCGAATTTTGTTAATAAACACTTTTGATGATGGTATATTTTTCTGTAAATACAGTGTGGATAGAAATTGTGGAACATTGCTTATATTTCTTAAAATATTCCTCATATCAAAAACATGTTTTAATAAAAGTGTTAGGGGAAATTATGTCCCTTTTAGTGATATCAAGCAATCTTCCGTAGCACAAAAAGTGTGGTTGCCATGGTAACCGATTTATTTTTTTTTAAATGGCACCATATACTTTTTTTGGTAAAAATTGATACATTGGAAATTTCTGAATACGATACAATACAATTTTAATGTAATGTAATTAAATTAAGTTTTTTGTTATGCTATTGACAATGTTTATCAAATATTAACATCAAGTTAGCCGTGCCAAAATCAGAACAACGGGAAACTGTCACTAGCTGTCAGTTGCTTGTAATTGTGCATTGTTACACTAAACGTACTTTTTTACTGAATTTTCTGTGTACTTAAGTACTTAGTATGTTAACCTGTATTCTTTCCGTTTCATTTAATTCAAGCGCCATTATAACTTACTAAGTACTTTAAGTACAGAGAAAATTGAGTAAAAAAGTACGTTTACAGCAAAGTACATTACAAGCAACTGACAGCTAGTGACAGTTTCCCATTGTTCTAATTTTGGCGTGGCTAACTTGATCTTAATAATTATTTTGATAAACATTGTCAATAGCATAATAGAAAACTTATTTTTTTGTATTTTTTTCTTATGCGACCTCATTAAAATTGTATTGTATCCTATTAAGAAAGTTCCAATGTATCAATTTTCACCAAAAAACGTATATGGCGCCATTTAAAAAAATCAAGTCGGTTGCCATGGCAACCACATTTTTTGTGCTACGAAAAATTGCTTGATATCACTAAACGGGAAATAATTTCCCCTAATACTTTTATTAAAACAGATTTTTGATATCAGGAATATTTTAAGAAATATAAGCAATATTCCACAATTTCTATCCACACTGTATCTGAGACGTACGAGTTTTTCCGAAGTATTTCGCCTATAATATAGAGAAATATTTTAGGCGCAAGGAAATTTTTGCACAGACATCAAAATCCAAACACCTTTAATAATTCCATAGCTTTCCGCACTCCGCATATCTGGTTAGTTATAGGTTATAGGGCAAACGGCAGAGACAACATTTATCGCATGGGCCGTTTATAGAATATATTTACCGTATTAATAGAAAGAGAAAACTGCTGTTTTCAATAGTCAGATTTAAGTCCAAGTATAGACATACATTAGGTACCTACGTAATTAATACCTAATTTTTACTACTTCATTGGTAAATTTTACTAAAGCCCATAAAGTTATATTATAGGTAATTTTAACTTAAAAATTATTTTCAATAATTCATTCCCCACTTTCCACTTTTTTGCCTCATATTGGTTTGGTCAAAATAAATTGGGTAGTAAAAATTACGTAATTTTAACTTTGAATGTTTGCTGGGTGTAATTCGTGATGCTGCAGCCAGACGGCTTGTAATAAATAATTCGGGCGACGCGACGTTTGATCGCGTGGTCGCCACGCAGAGCGGCTTGTTTACGTTTATTTCATCTTGGGAATAAACAGCCTTTAGAGGAATTGTGATTTAGATTTCATTATGCGTGTATAGTTACTGACCTAGTTCTATTATACTCGTACTCCCGTGTAACGGAGAGACGGAAATAGCGATCTAACAATATATTTATAGGCATTACTCGACAATCTCTTGGCAAATGGAAATTCCGCGGCCGCCAAAGAAATTCTTCCGGATTCATTTCGCCGTTTTCTCCTCCCATATACGGAGGATTACCGGTTTTCCCTTAATTTCGGTGTATTTCCGGCGGTACTGGCGGAAACGTTATTCCGCGCACGCCATGCACATTAGAATAATAACGAAAATAATATTTCGAGAAAAAGTTTAATTTAGTCGGAGCAAATTGCGAACGTATAGCGTATATTATAATTACGCCAATTCTCTAAGACGGCCGAACCCGCGCGGCACGGCAACAGGAAACTGCTGAAAAACCGACGGGGAAAATTCAAATTGGAAAGCGATTTGCGATACGGAATAACTTACCAGCATGCCATCGCCAGTACGCATAAAAAAGATTCCGTGGATCCCGAACTCATTGTTGAACACTCGCAAAAATGCCGCTGCAACAAATTGGTTTAGCACGGGAACTGCTGTACCTATCTCGAAAATCGTTAAGGATCCCACACACACAATTAAGTCTTTGCGGTTTCCCTTAAGTTATACCCGTACTTGGTTCATTTCACACACAGTGCGTCTTCCCCGTCAGTTATTGTGCGTCTAGTGTGTCAGTGATATCAGCCAGCTTTATTACAGGACAGTATCGTGCGCACCTGCATAATCAAGAAAAATTGACGGATTTGAATGCGTATTGCACAGATTTAACCAAGTACGTGGTACAAAATTATTCATATAACATGCTACCCCCTTAACTTTTTTGTTTTTAATTTTAGAAAAATGAATGTCGTGTTTTGGAGATATATAGACCAAACTTTTGTTTGTTAGAGGTAACACCCTGTACGTTTCTCGATTTTCGAAATCTACGCATTCTTCTGGTTTCAACTGTATATATTCATATGTTTGGCTCTAGTAGTTTGCACAAAATCGTCCTTTGAATTATGGAATCTCCGACAAAGTCAAAATTGCCATGTAAAATTCAAAACAACTCTTACGAGAATATTATAAATGGAGATTTGACAGTTTTCATGAATTGTTGTATTCCCACAATTATATAAATTTTATATGTGCGCATTTTTATCACTTGCAAATTATCACTATAAAGATTACACTAGGTATACAACGATTAACTAACTACCACTAGACATTACTATTCTTTTACTACTCCTACGGTAATTACTATTACAGATTCTACATACAGTGTGTCCCACTTAAGGACTGACCACCCCTGTAAAATTTTTATTTATAGCTCGATTTCCATAAACTTTTTTTTGTTGGATAGAGCTTCAAAAATGGTATTAAATGCATAATTCAGGTACCTCGTGAGTTCAAGTCATGGCCCACTGAGACCGTGTTTTAGTGCTGAAATTTCGAGAAGTACTATTAGGGATTTTTTTAGAGGAAAATTAGTGCCGAATTCTTATTCAGCGTTGTTCGAAACCCAAACGTACCAATTTTCATTACCATAGCTCTACAGGGTGTTTCATAATTTTTAGTGCCCCACTTAATTAGTGACCACCCCTGTAAAATTTTTATTTTTAACTCGATTTTCATAAACTTTTTTTTTGTTGGATAGAGCTTTAAAAATGGCATTAAATGCATAATTCAGGTGCCTCGTGCGTTAAATTCATGGCCCACTGAGACGGTGTTTTATTGCTGAAATTTCAAGAAGTACAATTAATGAGGAAAATTAATGCCGGTTTCTTATTCAGCGTTGTTGTAAACCCAAACGTACCAATTTGCATTACCAAATTTTACTGATTATATTCTCGAAATAAAGAATTTCAGGAAAATCGTAAAAGCTCCTAAACATTTTGGAGTTTCACTATATTACTCTCTTGTTTAAAACAAATATTTTTCGTTATTACATTGATCGTCTATCTTTATCACCAGATCCATAAATTCGAGTTAAATAAATTTAGTATAAAATTTGAATACGGAATTTTTCAAAAACGAAAAAAGATAATGCCACAAAGTTTAATATCATTTTTATTGCCTTGATGAGCAGATCAAAAATCCAATAATATACAGGGTGTTCCATTTAAAAAAATTAAGTTGCCATTCGTCCTACTTTTTTGGAACACCCTGTACACTAAACGGTCATGGCATAAAAAAGTATTCACCCAACCATTGATTTTGTTTTTTGAATCACCCTTTTATCTTAAAAGACAAAAAAGTTAGGTGGGGGGCTAATTCTCAGTGAATAACCCTGTACATAAATAACTATTTTCTTAGGATTCTATGTTTTATTTTGGTTATTGAACATGCATCAACTTTCGGCAATGTCTGTATTTTGGTTGTGCAATTAATAAAAAAAATGTCTATAATCTATAATATGTTGCACACTTAAATGACCACACTGTTTAATATATCGCTGAAACCAGAAAAAAAATATACAGGATATTCCATATAAAAAACATAAGTTTGGTCTATATCTCCGAATCGCGACATTCATTGTTTTTTCAAATACGCACCAACCCGAAATCGCAAGAAAATGTTATATACAATTTCATTTACATTTTTCCCAAAATTAAAAACAAAAAGTTTAGGGGGGGGTAGAATGTTATTTGGATAACCCTGCACAGTTATGTCACGAATCTTCCCTCTGTGAGTGTGTAGGACCCTTTTGAAATAACTATTTCTGACCTCATAATTTAGTCAAAAGCTCTTACAATCTGACATTTCCTCCTCCAACTATTTTATAATATAATTATTATCCTCTTTCTGCCAAGGCGCATCTCAAAACCGAGACCGGGCCGAAAATTCCCGTAACAATCCCGCCGATTAACAATTCATATTCCCGCGCATCACGGGCGTAGCCAAGGGGGGGGTTTCGGGGGTTCAAACAAAATATTACCTAATATTATACCGAAAAAATACGAGGAGTGAAGAGTTAAATTATTATTACGTTTGAATATATGTAGTAATAGTAGCGCCTAGCGCCATCTTTTGACGAGAGGCAGACGCAGTTGCAGCCGAACTATTTTGTATTGTAGGGACACTTTGCGTTGTTTCTCGATTATTCGCCACGCCCCTCGGTCGAAATGAACGGAACTTTGTGGAAGTTCGTGGAAGTTTCTGGACGGCTACTGGGCTGCTATATAAGCGGCGCCGCGGCGCGTGACCGCGCTTACGGCAGTATTGTTCCATGCGAACTCGAAGCGAATAAAAGTGAAAAGTGGTGAACGAATAGTGAAGAGAATTAAGTGTACCGTGTAAGTGAGTAATTTTAGTGCACTGTTATTCGATGACCTTGTTAAGGATAGATACGTGAATCATTATTACTGTCGAAAAATGGAGAGGAAAAAAAGGAAGGGTGATAAGCCTAAAGGTATGGACTACTGGAAAAAGTGGTGTAGTCAAGGTCAAGGGGTTTCTAATAAAGAAACTAATTTGGATTTAGCCTACCTTGCATGCTGATAAGAAGACTGCCTACCCCGAAATCTAGTTTGGAATGCCTAGATATGTGCGATAAAAACCTTTATCCTAATATTTACACATTACTACAAATCTTGGCTACCATTCCTGTATCCACTGCTACCCCAGAAAGGTCTTTCTCGAGCCTAAGGAGACTGAAAAACTATTTACGAAACACTACAAGTGAAAACAGACTTAATGGTTTGGCTCTAATGAACATTCACTATGGAACAGAAATTCATGCAGATGAAGTAGTGGATATATTTAAAAGAAAAAGCCGAAGATTTCTTCTTTAATGGTTTTAGATTTAGCGCAGAGGAACGAAATTAATTTATCCATTTCATTTAAAGTTAAGAACTTTATAAATATGTCTTAGTTTTTCGGATGAATATAGGTATAGATATTAAATTTCATGTAAGTATATTTTTGTTGTTTTATTTACTTCTCAAACTAAACCCCCCCCCCCAAAACTAAATCCTGGCTACGCCCGTGCCGCGCCTTCCTAACCCTCCGTCCGTCCCCGTGACAGTCCGAAAGTTGGCCCGCTTTTTGAGTTTCCCGCCTCGCGTCCCGGGAGGACGTCTAGACGCGGAGCGCTGGCGTAAATTACATCCGGAATAATTCATCAGGCATTTTCTTGATGCCCCCGGGACCGCCCGTCTAATAACAATGTTAATCAGCCGGCTTAACGATAGGAGTGGCATTAGCGGTGCCATTATGGCGGGGGAAGCGGCAAATTCGCATCGGGCTCTTGTTAAAAATTCACGTTGTTCGAATGTACCTGCCAGAGATATAGATAATATATATAGATAATTTTTCTATTGCCATTTTAACCCACGAAAGTGCGGCAAATTTTTGCTTTTTCAAATTTTAGCTGCATTTATTTACGTTTAGGTATAATTTTATATTGATGTGGAAGCAACTTTAGTTAAACAAGTTTATTTTTACCTGGACCGTTTTCGGCGAATCTGCCTTGGTGCCTCAGTAAGAGAAATCATTCAATCTGTTGAAGTTGAAGCCTGTGGTATATAGGCAAAGTCTAGAAATACTGAAGTAGGCTCACTCCTTTGATCTCTCGGAAAAGCCGACAATTTTTTACGACCGGTCGTAAATCAGCCGCACCTCGCACGCTTCGCATTTACGAAGGCCACTAAACAAATCGTCGTCAAGCTAGTTATACGGGGGCAAGTTCATATTGACTTTCCATTATTTACCAAAGTCTACAAATATTAGTATACCAATTTGTAGACTTTGGTGCAACATTATTTGTGTAGGTGTACTGTTAGTTTTTGGTAGGTACAGTTAAATTAAAACACAAAGTAGCTATTACCAGAATCTACATAATTAGTAGGTATATCTGTAGACTTTGGTTGGAACATGTTTTACGTTCATTTTTAATAAAGCCTAACAAAACATAGAGCAGACAAAAACATAAATAACAAATAAATAGTTAACGTCAAAGAGTTAAACTAATCATATCTACTTTTTCATCCTGTAGTAAATATTTTTATATTTAAATTGACATAAACAATACAGAACAAAATATTACGCATACGTACCTACACAAGCATGCGTCTTACCATAAGTTTCTGGCAATAATCTTAATGGGACAGCCGAGGGGGCAGCAGCTTTTACTAAACGTTTTCCGGACGAAGTGAATGACTGATCATCAAAATGTGCCTTGCAAATTCTTATAGGTTTATATGCCTCTTCAGGTGGATCATTCGCAAATTTATGTTCCCCGATGAACCCTAGGCATTCTTCCATTGCTGGCACCTTTAAATTTTCAATATTTTAATATTATATCTATACTATTATTCAATTAATACCTAAGTATTCAAATTGTCACATATTAAAATGTCTTGTTGTTGGTCAGATAAATTTTCCGACGGTATAGAAGTTGATTGGACTCATTTCTTAATGCCCACCAACAAAAAATCATCAGATTTAAAGTATGTTGAATTTGTTCTTCGACCATAGTACATTGCTGGGCAAATTTAAAGCTTTTAACCATTCCAAATAGAAGCCATGGGAAACCTAGAATAAGCACCACCAATAAATTTTATCCAAGATAATGCAACATACTAGTGGAAACATTTACCTTCAGGTCTAAATCTTTTGCAATTTGTGCATGTTCTTACAGAGCAAGACATGTTAATGAACACAACACAATTACAAACACACGCCAGCAAAAACGCTAGACAGACTAAAAAAGCTTTTAAAAAGCAAGTAAAAAATAAGAACGTCAAAAAATAAACAAACTACAAGACAAGACTGGTTTAAAATAAAAAATATAATATAAACAGACCCAATATTTTTGGTATTTAAGTTATTTTTTACGAAATAAAAATGAAAACTCACCTCAGTATACTGTAAATATTGACGAGGTCCCAGTTGATCGGCAGCGTGAAAGGCCGACAACGAAAATCCTCGAGTACGTTACAACACTGATTTATTTCGCACAAGGTGAATGGTGAATACAAAGTACACAAACCCGAACGTGGTCAACGGGAACGGCTTCCAGCCACCCGGACCGCCTGAACTCGCGGATCTCCTGCAAGCAGTTCACCCGTCTGTGTCTTAGGCTCCACTGTCCATACTCGATGTCTATTCCGGGGGAGAATTCCCCTTACAGCGCTCACGCGTCGGCGCGAGCGGCACCAATACTCCTGGACGGCACGGCTCCCACCCAGAGGCCATAATAACACCTGGGCGGTTCCCTTCTGCCAGGACACACGCGCACTATATAGACACAAACTTGTTTCTAAAATATAAACTAAGACGTTTAAAAACACTTTAAACATTTAAAACGTCTCAAAACCCAAGCTGCCGCTTTCAGTTATGTGACAAATGACATGTAACGTCGGACTAAGATGGTCACGTGATTTTTGTGCGTCATGGCCTGTCTTTATCGTAGGCCTCGGAAAAAAACCATATGACGTCAGTTTGGAAGGAAAATTCAAAAACTCCATTCATGTACAATAATATGCCATCAATCTATTACATATTGCGGATAAATATTCGTTACTTGTTTTGGGGCCGGGGAATTTTTAGAGCTTCATGTATATATTGGATACATTATGATATCTCAAACACAAATTTTAGTTTTGTAATAAATATATTTTTTATTTATTCTAATACGTCTAATAGGTGCTAATGAAGGTGATGAGCTTGTTAAAATTTTGTTTGTACCCCAATTTATAGTCTGACAAGTTTCATAGCCAACTGCAATAAATAATGATTAATGTTCTGAAAATTGATAAAACAATTAAATTGAAAAACTACATTTATTATAACGCTTTATTATAAATCATTAAACAGATAGATAGGTATTATTTATTTAAATATGTAAATTTATAGGTTTATTCTACATCTACCTGTTCTACAATTTTCAAAACTTATTTGTTTACTTTTATATTTCTTAACCTAATGTAAGTTAGAGTTCGTGCAATACAAAGAATAATTAAGGTAGGTATATAAGGAATACCATAGGGGGGATATTTAAGACAATAATTCAAAGGTTCATTAGTCTCTGCCTCGGTTTGTGCTATAGTATTGTTGCAAGTTATTTTCTGTTACGATTTTCTTATTGTCAAAAAGCACTTTCATTAGGCACAAATTCTGTAGGTATAGCATCAAGTATATAAGATATTTTAAGAGGAGGGGTAGTCGTGGCTTGACTAGTTAAACAACAAGAACCAAATTTAGTGGGAAATAAGCCAATTTTTAAGTGTGAAGATTCTTTTTATTGGTGAAAGCTTTCGCAGTAGTTTAACTGCTTCTTCAGTCACTAATTAAGTGAGTTCCTAATATAATGTAAAGATGTTAATGTTTGAATTTTGCACTGGACAGGGCAAAAGTACAAAATGTTTTAAATTTAGTTTTGACAAAAATCTAGTTCAATGCGACACTTAAAACAAAATTAATTAAATACATTTTGGAAAATGTCTCAACCTCGAATATGGTTGTCGTACTTTCCTCCGGTACCAAAAATAACCTCGAAAATCCGATATAGAGAAATTCCCGATTCACGATTAACCACTTTCGAGAAACGGGACGGCTATAGAATCAACGAAACCGACGGAAAATCCTCTGAAACCACTATTGGAAATTGCTTGGTTTTTCTCATTTCTCGATTTTTCGGGGGTCCGGGAAGCATCAGAACCTCACCCGAGGACTCCAGGGAGGCTTTAAAAATTGAAATAAACCAAAGATTTGGCTCGCGGTTGAGACAAAGAAGTGTAATAAACCAATGTAAAAAACGACTACGAGATTCTTCTATATAATAACACAATAATTATACTTAGATATTATACCTTATTTAACTAATACCACTTTGACAATCAAAGAAATCCGAGTAATTTCACGTTACGTGAATCTCAAAACACCAAGAAACTGTGTAAAACTTTAAATCCACTTTATTATAATGATAATGCAGCGATTTATTAATCTATTTTCGTTGACTGACGTATCGCAATTTTTATTTTCTACGGGGAGGAGCGGGTCGGTACGAGGGAATGTAGGGAAAGTTGTTGATTTGTGAAGCCGTGGAATTGGCGCAACGCTGCCGCACTTACCCGAAATTCTTGATTTCTTGCTTATTTCTCATGCCTAGTGGAACGATTTATGAGGCCGCGCGTGTACCAATAATCCTCTTGAGAAAGATTTTCGTCTTGTGGAAAGCTATAATATTTAACACCGGTTCCATTCATTTTCCGCAAACTACCCGCATTCTACCAAAAACTCTCCCGACTCCCGACCGGATCTGGGACGCCCTATATATAGAATTCGGGTCCCCCGATCCTCCGGCCGGAGCCAGGCGAATTCCGCGCATTCCTCCATACCGACGGGGAGAGTTATCGCCCCCAATATCTGGCAATTATCGATATTTATTTACGGGTCCGGGAGCGGCGATTTCTCTTGCCATTGTTCGCAGTTGGCCGTTTTATTTCGCAGATCCGTCACGGCGGCCGATTAACCCGGACTTATTGCTTATTAGGGTCGCCGCGATTGTTCCGGGGGGGGTGAGTAATGGGACCGCGGCCGGCAACTCGGGAGTTTCGGGGTCGGCCGGACGGTTTTCAACTTCCGGGCGTCGGGAACCACGTGGGAGTGGTGGGGGTAGGTCTGCTTTAAGGGATGTTGGACACTTAGGGCACGGTATAGCCAGTGATGTAATGTATCGAGATACATGTTTCTAGATACTGTATCTAGATACTTTTTATGTACCTAGATACATATCTAGATACTTAGAAAAATCAGGATCTGCCTTAGTATCTAGATCCTTTTGAAAGTATCTAGATACTTAGATACTAGCTGCATTTTTTTAGCCACGATGGATTAAAGAGGCGCTCGACTGGCGCAGATGATGGTAAAACCGTGTTATACAGGGTGGTCCAAACTTTATCAGCAATACTTTAAAAACTGCTAGAAAATTTCAAAAAATGAGATTTTTCATTTATTTTTCCTAAAGGAAGACAGTTAAGGCAAGCATATTTGGTACAATTTAAACTGTCATTAAATACTATAAATTAAAAATAATTCAGCCCATCTACTTCCACCAGTGCCAGAGAGACGGGGGTCAGCCATCATATTTTTTTAATAAAAAAATGGTACACCGCTGGAAAAGTATTTTTTTGCCGTCACTAAGTTTTCCAATCAATTATAAGAAAAAAACTATTCTTGACTTTTTTTCGAAAAATGTACCGTTTTTGAAAAATTCACTTTTATGCGTTTTAATTTTTTTAGCAGATGAAAATAAAAGTAAGTCTAGGCTCTCGAAATTTTGCACACACACTGAGTTTTTAATTCCGAACAACTTTACTTAATAACATTTGGTCATAAAACCACAAAAAGGTTTCTAGATTCGAAAAATCAAGTGTCCTGGGAATTTAAAAAAATCTAATTTTTCGCACCAGTAAAGTGGGCTTTAGGTAGGTCTTACGGCAAAATGTTATTAAGGAAAATTGTTCGGAATAAAAAACTTAGTAGGTGTGCAAATTTTGGAAAGCTTAGACCTACTTTGATTGTCTTCTGCTAAAATAATTAAAAACACAAAAGTGAATTTTTCAAAAACGGTACATTTTCGAAAAGAAGTCAAGAATAGTTTTTTTCTTATAATCGATTGGAAAACTTAGTGACGGCAAAAAAAATTACTTTTCCAGTGGTGTACCATTTTATTATTAAAAAAATATTATGGTTGACACCCGTCTCTCCGGCACTGGTGGAAGTAGATGGGCTGAATTATTTTTAATTTATAGTATTTATAGACTTTTTAAACTGTACCAAATATGCTTGCCTTAACTGTCTTCCTTTAGGAAAAATAAAAGAAAACTTGAAAAAAAAATTTAACTTTGACGCCCTGTACATCGAAAACCGCTACGATTTCGATGCATGTTTATATAAAAAAATCTCCTTTTTTGAAATTTTCTACCAGTTTTTAAAGTATTGCTGATAAAGTTTGGACCACCCTGTATTCTTTGCCTCATCGATTGCACAAAGCTATTTGAATTACAATAAACTTAAAATTATCGTAGCTATCTAAGAGGTAAGTATATTGATTTCCTTATGAGGTCTGAAATTTTCTTAATTAACCAATAGTATCTGAATGTATCTGGAAGTATCTAGACACTTTTTTAACGTATTTTTATCTGTACCCAGATACTTTAGAAAAAAATGTATCGGTATCTGTATCTAGATACATCTGCCAAACAGTATCTGTATCTGTATCTAGATACCGAAAAAAATGTATCTGTTACATCACTGGGTATAGCGACCAGTAGCCTGATTGGGATCACCGTTCCTTTGTTCTCGACTTGAGACTGTGCTTAGGGTATGTGTTGATTTTTTGTTACCTACATTGTAATATGGTCTTTTGAGACACTTGACGCTTAATTGTTTACACAATTTTACTGAAATTCTTACCAAAATAGAAATTATGAGACCATATTAAGATTCATAATGAATTTCTTTGGTGGTTCTATGCCAATTTTGACTCCGCTGCTTCTTCAGTTAGGTCACTAGACCGTTGAGCGCCACTTTCAGCTTTCTCTCGTGTTGCATTAAAAAATCCCGATCCAGAGTCCTTCCAGAGAATATTCTGTCTTTGACCCAAAAGCGGTACATACTATAATATGTTAATATACAATGTGTCCCGGATAAGAATGAACAGCATGGGAATCTTGCAAACGGTGAGAGATAATACAACGGCTAAAAGTTGCGGGGAAAAGTTGCGCAATTTTTAAGTCAATAAAATAGTACAAACAAATTTCTAATATCTTTTTTCAGTTTTGAGTTATTTTGAAAAAAAGGTAAATTTTGCGTTTGGGATTTTATTTTTTGTTGTCACAGATAGAAAAAATAAAAAAACACTTTCTTATGGCACTTTCTAATGGGCTTTAAGATGGCGTTTTTAGATTTGTTCTACAACATTTGGTTTTTGAGTAACCATCTTCAACTTTATTTTTTTAAATGCGGATCTGGATTTTTTTTCAGATTTTGAAGGCACTTTTCATTCAAAATACCAAGATGTATGACACTAAATATATTTGAAATGTTTTGAGACAATTATACTGAAAATTCCTTTTTTCCATTCATTTTTTTTTTTCTATTGCTGCCCTGCATTTAATAATAAGAAGTCTAAATATTAATCAGTATTGTCAAGAATTTAACTTACAGTTTATTTTTACTTCGAAAACTTAATATTTTTAAATACGGCCCCATCTGGTAAGTGTTTTCCTCTGTTGTTGTACAGCAAACAGTGTCGCATTGTGTTTTGGAGTAAATTCTTCGCTTTTTCTAATTGTGAGAACCAATAACTTTCGCCATTTATTAATTGCAACAATACATTCGTTCGGCGTCTACACTATTTCTGTGACACAAAATATAACATGCTAACATGTTAAATTTGTCGTCATTTAATAAGCCCCCCCATTTCTACTAATAAAAATTATTAACTAAATGACACAGTGGGAGTTATGACACATGACAAGGGGTTGCTTTCGTTGTTTCAAAGCCTTCTAGGTGGAGGTTTTTTATTTATTTTTTATTATTGGTATTTGACTGTTATTAGTCGTTTCCGTATTTTTTTTTGTTCTCCGATGAAAGATAAGTTGTAAGTTAAATTGTTGACAATACTGATTAATATTTAGACTTCTTATTATTAAATACGCAGGGCCGCATTAGAAAAAAATGAATGCAAAAAAAAGATTTTTCAGTATAATTGTCTCAAAACATTTTAAAAATATTTCGTGTCATACATCATGGTATTTGCAATGCAAAGTGCTTTCCAAATCTGTAAAAAAAATTAGGTCCGTATTTAAAAAAATTAAGTTGAAGATGGTTTCTCAAAAACGAAATGTTGTAGAACAAATCTAAAAACGCCATCTTAAATCCCGTTAAAAAGTGCCATAAGAAAGTGTTTTTCTTTTTTTTTATATCTGTGATAACAACTTCAGAAAAAAATAAAATCGAAAACACAAAATTTTACTTTTTTCAAAATAACTCAAAAACGAAAAAAGTCATTAGAAATCTGTTTATACCATTTTATTGACCTTAAAATTGCGCAACTTTTTCTCCATTTAACCGTTGTTCTATCTCTTACCGTTTGCAAGATCCCCATGCTGTTCATTCTTATCCGGGACACCTTGTTATAGGTATGTGGTACGTAGAACCGATTTACTCTATATTGTCGATGGTTTATTTGGCAAACTGTTGTTGTCAGAGCAAAAAGAGCAAATAATGAAAGACCAATGCCGAACTCAGCTCTAAAAGTCTATGGTATGTCACTCATTTAAAAGTTGAAATTTGTGGTCGGACAGTTCAAAACGTATGTGGATCAGATAAAATAGCGAAACGTTGGCAACAACGCTAAAATAGAAGCAACCAGAAAATTAGAACTTAAAAAAATGGCTCGTGGCATATGGGACAAAATGCTTTGGTAATTGGCAACACCAAACTAGTTTCCGATATCTAATGGAAATTATGTATGGTTCTTTCGGAGGTGTGCAGACCACGACAGGCACCTGTTTCGGGCTTGTTGGCCCTCATCAGGCAGACGTAGAATTTAGAAATTAGAACTTAATATTATTTTATTAGAACTTAAGATATGGGCTTGCCTCCGAGCGGGCAACATCCACGGCGCTTATAATACACCATCTCCCCTAACTTTTTGGCTCAACCTTTATTATCAATTGTAAAACCGGTCCATGGCCCCGCCAGAATATGCCGCCGCACTAAAATCAATCCGAGAAATGAACCCTGCAGCCCCGCGATTTGCATTTTAGGGGCGTATAGGCGCCCCGGTCGCAGTAAACCCGCTTTGTTTTACGCCGGGCGCCTCCATAAACCGATATTGGCGTTTAATTGGCCCTAACTTTCGGGCAATAATACCTGGGACGGCCGCCCGACAAACTACGGCGATCATTTTCGATTTTCATTAGACCGTCCCTTCCGTGTCCCCCCCCCCCCCCGCGGGGCCCCCAAATTAAATTCTCCGGGGATATATCGCTGCTTTGAGAGCTGGTAAATTCCACGACTTGTTTAATTGGCCCTAAGCAAGGGAAAGAGAGGGAAATTTAAATGATCCGCGGAAAATGTAGTCGCAAAGATCACCGCTTAAATCGACGGATTTCTCTCTATATTACCGTATGGCGAAGCAATAAGCATAAGAGAGATGGGTATGAAGGTGACGTTGCCTCTACTTCCTAACGCAATCGAAGCGGATGCAACCCATCGCGGTGGACGGTCACTAACCGCAAGTAAGTTCCCCCTACTAATCGATTAGGTGGGGCATCCGTGGCCCCCGCCTCTACTGTCCAATTTGCCCGTGATTCACCCCGACCACCTCCCACTACTTCATTCCCTCGTTATAATATTTTGTTAATACAATCGCATCCCATTTTCTATTCGCTTGCGCGACACCTTTGGAACTGCCAGAATTAAAACCATTGCGAGAGATAAAATTTTCAAAGTCTCTTTCTAATAGGAGTTGCACAGCAAATGAAAGAGGACCCAAGGCATAGCAAATATTAATATCTTCATTAATACAAGGAACATAGTAAGAAGTTTGAAATAGTATATTATGTAATTACGAAATGGCATTCATTTGCCGCAGTCATATTATATTAAAAAAAGTATCATTGAAATTTAACTATTTGGGGTTCAGGTCTCCTTAGTTGAGAACTAAAGTGTATTCTAAAGGAATTGATAGGACATAAAATTATCGTAAATTATAGGTGGCGTCATTTTCTCTTACTTTCAATATAAATTTTGTTTTTTTTTTTATTGTCAAAATCTCTTTCAGAGAATAACCATATTTTTATCATAGACACTCCTTAAGAACATGAATTGTCGTGGGAGAAACAGAACCCAAAGTCTATTCTCATATACAGGATTTTAACGAATTTTTTTTTGTATACAGGGTCCTCCTAGAAGCACTTATCAAACACTTTTCAATGACCATACGATTATTCCAGGGCCGGATTAAAAATTTTTTTTACCCAAAATTTCGAATTAAGGTATCAGCGATTTTTTTATCGGACATCTGATAACGTGGCGTAAATAAGCGCCCCTGAAAACCCCCAGATTCCAAATTTCAAGAAATTATTCCCACGAATTATACTTTTTACACTGCATCACAATTGCAAAAAATTTCAATTTGAGTTCAGCTATTAAGGTGGCTATGGAAACAAGTGAAAATGGTAAAAAGAGGTCCACAGGGGACAATGGTAATAAACCTGATCGGAAACTGTACTCGGTTTCTCTTTATATTGCTGTAGAGTACAAATGTTATGCCATTTGAGACGCAAGAGAGCTCGCTGCCGGCGCAGGCAGGAAAAACAATGGCTTACAGAAATGTCAGTTTATGCATTTTTACAACAAATGTTATTCAGGGGTTGATGTTGCTAAAATAATTTAGGTGTTACAAATAATTTAGTGGGTATAAAATGTAATTTCTAATCGATTCGTCAATACATTTCTGCCGTGTAAAATATTGCTGCTTTTAATTACATTCTTCAAATACGTACTTTGTAGTTATATACTTTTATACTTTATTATTTGTACCAAAAAAAAAGTAAAAATCAACGTTTCTCAAAGTGTTTGCACTGGCACGACTGCCTGCGACGGCAGCGAGCTCTCTTGCGTCTCAAATGGCATAAAATTTGTACTATACAGCTGAACTCAAATTGAAATTTTGATTTTTTGCAATTGTGATGCAGTGTAAAAAGTTTAATTTGTGGGAATAATTTCCTGAAATTTGGAATCTGGGGGTTTTCAGAGGCGCTGATTAACGCCACGTTATCAGATTTCCGATAAAAAAATTGTTGATAACTTAACTCGAAAATTTGGGTAAAAAAAAATATAATCCGGCCCTGGAACTATCGTATGGTCATTGAAAAGTGTTTGATAAGTACGTCTAGAAGGGCCCTGTATATAAAAAAAATTCGTTAAAATCCGTAAGCCAGTTCAAATTTTACAGGGGTGTTCCAGATCAAAATGAGACACCCTGTAGATAAACCCGAAATCATTTGTTGGAGAAGGAAATATCTACGGGTGATAAGATTTCGAAATAAGGGAAGAAACATTTTTTACTTGGATGAAACTTTGTTAAACGAAGGATATACTGTTTCAAAAGTATGGAAAGACAAAAATATTCAAAGTTCTGGGTCAAGAACAAATGGCAAAGCCTTTTGCCGGACTCAGGTAGTCTCTTGAATTGAATGAGTGTATTCCTTGGGAATACACCAAAGTCTAGAGAATACTCTAGACTTTGAATACACTTTAATTTC
The DNA here is from genome assembly GCA_963920635.1 of Pseudeuparius sepicola. NCBI lineage: Eukaryota > Metazoa > Arthropoda > Insecta > Coleoptera > Anthribidae > Pseudeuparius > Pseudeuparius sepicola. Next base: position 8,988,829 of record OY987300.1, on the reverse strand, counting down.
CAGCATATTTTCAGTTTACAAACGTCAAGGTGGAATTATCGGTTTATTTATCACGCAAGAAATTTCATGGACTGCACCAAACTGCTATTATACCTGACATACGATGGACTCATGCTTTGTGAATTTGCCTTCCGGCATTACAGATGTCGAGATCGTTATAACGACAGTTCCCCCATTTAGCGAAAGGTGGTTTGTTGGAGCAACTTTTTAAATTTGTCTTTTAGACGGATCAGGCAATACCCCCGGGCTGGCAATTTGTAGCGGAAGAACCCCAGTGGCGTAGGGCAAAATATTCAGCATCGCAAGTCTACTTTTAGCAATCAATATTTCGTCATCGTCAATATTATAGGTACCTATATGCAGGGTATATAGATACCTACTTATTGTAAATTTATCTTGAGATAATTTTAAACAGGAAATCAAAATACGGCCACAATAAAGAATCCTTCGTTTCTATAATTTCATGAAAATCGAAACAATTTTTCGAGGGCCACAGCTACAAAATTCCATTCCATATTCTAAGATTTCAATTTTTGCAACGTAACAATGAGTAGCACTCACGGGCGTAGCCAAGGGGGGGGGTTTCGGGGGTTCAAACCCCCCCCCCCCCCCCCGAAATAAGCAAAATATTACCTAATATTATACCGAAAAAATACGAGGAGTGAAGAGTTAAATTATTATTACGTTTGAATATATTATGTAGTAATAGTAGCGCCTAGCGCCATCTTTTGACGAGAGGCAGACGCAGTTGCAGCCGAACTATTTTGTATTGTAGGGACACTTTGCGTTGTTTCTCGATTATTCGCCACGCCCCTAGGTCGAAATGAGCGGAACTTTGTGGAAGTTCGTGGAAGTTTCTGGACGGCTACTGGGCTGCTATATAAGCGGCGCCGCGGCGCGTGACCGCGCTTACGGCAGTATTGTTCCATGCGAACTCGAAGCGAATAAAAGTGAAAAGTGGTGAACGAATAGTGAAGAGAATTAAGTGTACCGTGTAAGTGAGTAATTTTAGTGCACTGTTATTCGATGACCTTGTTAAGGATAGATACGTGAATCATTATTACTGTCGAAAAATGGAGGGGAAAAAAAGGAAGGGTGATGAACCTAAAGGTATGGACTACTGGAAAAAGTGGTGTAGTCAAGGTCAAGGGGTTTCTAATAAAGAAACAAATTTGGATTTAGCTATCAAAGCTTCAGCTACCTTGCATGCTGATAAGAAGACTGCCTACCCCGAAATCTAGTTTGGAATGCCTAGATATGTGCGATAAAAACCTTTATCCTAATATTTACACATTACTACAAATCTTGGCTACCATTCCTGTATCCACTGCTACCCCAGAAAGGTCTTTCTCGAGCCTAAGGAGACTGAAAAACTATTTACGAAACACTACAAGTGAAAACAGACTTAATGGTTTGGCTCTAATGAACATTCACTGTGGAACAGAAATTCATGCAGATGAAGTAGTGGATATATTTAAAAGAAAAAGCCGAAGATTTCTTCTTTAATGGTTTTAGATTTAGCGCAGAGGAACGAAATTAATTTATCCATTTCATTTAAAGTTAAGAACTTCGTAGTTTTTCGGATGAATATATAGATATTAAATTTCATGTAAGTATATTTTTGTTGTTTTATTTACTTCTCAAACTAAACCCCCCCCAAAACTAAATCCTGGCTACGCCCGTGGTAGCACTGCTATTGATTACAGTACAGAGAGAAAAAACATTTGTCCGATTAAGGAGTTAATTTTTTTATTAGCTAATTTCGATTAATATAATCACAACAGAAGTGTACTACTGGTGTCTTAGGGAAGTTACAATGGAACACAATCTTGTTTGTTTTATGTATTTTATGAGCAGTCTCGCTTTTCGATTCTGTGTGGTAATAGTCTCAGTGTTTTATTCGATGATTGCCATTTGTAAATAGAAGACTGCCGTGCCGTGTGGCGCCGATGGCAATCTCGTAGTTTAGTTGGCCTTAATTAAAAAAAAAGTCGCCCCTCCGTGAGTTAGTTTAAAAACTAGTCGAGGGGTGGGCGGGCAAGATAAATAAGGGATGATTTGCAGTGGTAGCGCGGGATGAAAGTAAAGTGTTTTTCGACGGGTGCTCTTCGTTTGTACACGGGGTGCGTTTTACGTATTTAATTGGAAAACAGGCGGAGGGGAGCACCCAGATCGATAGCTCTGATTTTATTAAATGTTTGCTCGCTCTCAACGGAACACGGAAACACGGGAAAACTAGGCGGAATTGGATTTCGATGGATATATCTGTGCCATGGCAAATCGCCATATGAAGGATGAAAAACTTGTATAATACGTGCAAGTTAATTTATTAAATTGGCCATCATCGGTATCGGTGCTAATCAAGGCAGCAAAGAAAATAAAAGGATGATGAAAGTTAATTGAAAATATAAGGTTATTTAACTTGTTAGGTATACAAAAGTTCAAACCCACTTACTAACTTACCGATGGTGAATATACTTGGTTAGATAGAAGAGTAATGAACAGAAAGTAGATAAGAAAGTACGGAACCCTCCAAGTGATCATTGTAACGTTAATGTTACCATCATAGAGTGATTTTAGTAACGGAACGAAGGATATGAAAGGAAAATTAAGAACTGTGTAAATGAGCCTCTGGACGATGCTAATAAATTGTTTTTACACGAAATTGTTCCACTTCAGCGACTAAAGAACTGAACCAAGTTTCAATTTAAATTGCATGTAATGCTTGTTGTAAGACTAAGGTGTGAAGAAAATTTGTCGATCGGATGTTCTACAGGGCGTTTATAAGCATAACCAAATTGTAAAAATTACCACCGATAAAGTACCTCTATTTTCAAGATATGCAAAAATGCCACTAAAAAAGTTGTTTTGCAATTTCAGAAATTTTCTGAAAGAGAAATAAATATGCCACAAAAAACGTAGGTACCTACTCTTGTTCAGTGTCGGCAAAATGTACAGTTCTCTTTAAAATTTGCAAAATTTTGCATTATTTTTTGTCCTGGCAGCCTTGGATTGGCGTCAGCGTAGTAGCCATGAAATTCAAAAATTGTTATTATTTTTCCGAAAATACAAAGGACAATATTTTGTATATAAAACCAATTGTGCTATCTTGCACCTCCGCCTGTGGACGATGATAATAAATTGTTTTTACATGAAATTGTTGCACTTCAGCGACTAAAGGACAGAACAAAGTTTCATTTGAATTGCATAACATCTGTAGCGAGAAATACGTCTCTTATCACCCTAAAATGTTTATAAGAAACTTTTTGTTCAAAATTACATTTTTTACCTGTCATATTACGTTGTCACCATAATTTAGAAACACCCTGTATATACCTAGATGCTCAGCTATATGGACCTTAAAAAGTGACCTACAAGTACGACCTATATTATAAACGTATCTAAGTATTATAGTATCGGCTTTATCCTTAAAGTTAACTAAAGCTGTTTCTTGATTTTAACGCAATTTGAACATTATTGAACATTTTAGAACATGATGAATGGTATCTTAAGTATATTTTCAATTTCAGTTAAAGTATAGCTCAGAAAAATATCACAAATAATTTCTGATCGCCGATGGGTCTTCTTCCCTTTTGAGGTAGACAGACCTTATATCAGACCTCTTAATAATTCTGTAATTTTAGTAATAATTGTATTTTACCATAGACAAAGCTACACATAGACTGTCAGAACCTTTGTTGAAATTTCCTCACGCTACACCAAATACGTTGCATACAATTTGTTATAAAAACTAAGAACTAAACTCTATTCAAACTAAATGCAAGTGAAACATAAACACAAGTTGTTGCATGGCTCGAGCGTGATACGCACGAGATCGGCTTGGTATTGGCTACCCGGCAATAAAATCGAACCCGGCGGGCGAGTGCAGCGAGTCGATGTTTCTTGAGTGGAACTTTATTTTTTCCGATATACCTAATTCTTTCGCTGTTTATAAATTGTTGGAGCTACGATTTGTATTAATAGTAGAAATTTGCAGGTAAGTGAATGACTAGGTGTGCCATAAAAGTTTGTTTTTAAAGTTCTTAATACTGGGGCATATTATTTTAATATTTTATATTATAAAATTCATAGAGATCGTCCTTAATGCGGCCCTGCCTCGTATTAGCCCTCAGAATTGTTCACGTGCTTCCATCGTGTAAATGTTTACGCGCCACTTGCGTTTAGTTTGAATAGAGTGTAAATTAGAATACCTATACCTCAACTTAATATCGAGTCCTAAGAAGTGTAAGACATGAGATACAATTTATCTGTTTTAATTTGTTTTCTGACCAAAATTAAAGTTTGTAAATTGGTGTAGCCAATTTCTCGAGTACGGTTTCAACAGTGCCTCTGATTAATTATCTATGGCTCCTTTAATCTATGATTTTACTCAGTGAATAACCATTTCGAACGAACGAAATGTCGAACTGGAGCCCTAGTGCACGAGTGCGAGTGGCGCCTCCTCAATCTGTGCCTAAGGTCGGCGCCGCGTTGGGGGAATATTGAAAATACCACTTAATTTTCCGAAAGTGAGTTTAATAACATTCTCGCCCGCTGAAAGCGTTCCGCAGGCGTCGCGCACCTTCCATTTTCCCGGCCCGGAGAAATTTCCAGTTTAAGCTTTGTAATCCGCCCCGCCACCCTTGAAAGCGTTTCCGACGCATCCCCCGCCGCCCCGTACCCCCCAAATATTGACGCGCCGCCCGCGACCGATGTCGGGGATTTTCAGGATGCGGCGGGATCCATAAATAAAGTGGCAAATTATGAAGACACGGGAGACAGCTTAGCAACTGCATCGCGATCAGCTTTGAGAGTTGTCCGTGCATAATTCTTTTTCGCAGTACTAAATCTCAACTTAGGCATTGATAATATGAATAACATTACCGAATATTATTTGTATTCAGTGGAGATACGGGGGGGGGGGGGCAACCAATATTACCAACCGGAGTATTATTAGGTAATGTCGCTCTTTAATGGTACACTAGAAAAGACATTTCTTAATTTGGTAATACAAGGTTGGCAGCACTGTTTTGGGCGCCTACAGGGACGTATTTAGCATGTCCGGCAGAAATGTATCAGAACTTGTGACGCAGATGCCTAACTTTAAACTTGTTATTCGATATCTGCGTCTGTGGCTCTAACCTAACTTCAAACACAGAAACTATAACTATAGCCTTTTTTCTATGCTTCAAAGAACAGAGTTTAATGTTAATTTCTATATCTGTTTAAATGTAGGATTCGTGCGTGTAAAATGTAAATTCTGTTGATTACGGCCCTTTTAGGGAATTCTAGGAACATGATATATTTACCTGACACAATCTAGTGCACAATTAAAGGGCGTTTTTAGTATATTTTTCTCATTTTCTCAATAAGCAATGCATCGGCGGAGATAAATTATTTCTTAATTCACTTAAAAGAATTAAAACTTGGTTACGTACCAATATGGACCAAGACAGACTAAGTAATTTAGCCCTATTAAATATAATATGTTTGTGATTTATTTTTTAAATCTAAAGAATTATTGTTTCTTTTTTGGGATTTTGTTTTGTTATGTTTATTATTTAGGTTTATTTTTTATTTTGCTTGGGTAAACATCTTTGGAGCAAATTTTTTATAGAGATTTAAAAATTATTTTTAAATGGCAAAATAACTAACAAAGAATGCAGGAAATGCTTCTTCAGAACGAAATTTCAATAACCCTAGACGGTATTCTTTCAAACAGACTAATTTAGAATATATTTTTAGAATCTTATCTTCAATGGTAAATTTTGCACTTATTTTTGTACTATGTACCTAAATAATTTACTTAGTAGATAAAATAACGAGTTTTGCAGCCAGAAAGGTATATATTAACTTCTTTTTATAATACCAAGCTTTCGGTCTACTTCGTGACCTTCATTTTTTTTTACCAATATTGGTAAAAAACTTCAACATATTTCCCTGATGAAGGTCACGAAGTAGACCGAAAGCTTGGTATTCTAAAAAGAAGTTAATATATACCTTTCTAAATAATTTACATTAGGTATAAACATTTAAAAGTTAGATATACATTATTTGATATTTTAATTTTATTATCATTCCGGTTTCAGTCTAATTTTTAGTTCTAGATTCTAGAACTACATCCATTCTATATTCTAGAATATAGGTTACAAAAATTTCAGTGGCGTGTTTCTATCCAGGAAAGGACGTTTAATCCGACAGTAAAATAAACTTTAAAGACTTATTTACAATTTGTCGCTACTGCACCTTGTTACCAGGTTCCTCAATCAATTTGTAATAATATGTATACTTGAACTTTCCTCGTTTAATGTATCTACCCAAAGGTTTTTGGGATGGACAAACAAGATTAGGTCTAGTAGGTAGTTCGAATCATGTTTTTCTCGGTGTTCATTGGTCCTTATAAGTTTTTTGTATTGTTATTTATCTCCCAAGGGTACCTCACAAACTTAAAACAATCTAGTAGATAAACTCTTTTAAAAAAACTGTGTAGAATGCTGCAGTTAATAAAGTGAATATAGTGACTATATACAGGAGGCATCTTTATCCAAGAGGGCATTAATTTGCTCCTCAGAGAAATAACCAAGGATAGAGGGAGTAAGAACAAAAAGTAAACAAATCCAACATCTTTTTGAGTGATGCCGCGTACTCCATTGTTTACAGCATTTCATTTCAAAATAGAAGGGTTTAATAATGAGATTCAATGAAGGCACACCTCTCATAACGCTAAATTAACAAATGTAGTTATTAATTTCTTGTTTGTAACAATTTTAAACTAAAACTAAATTGCAGTGTAATTATAGTATCTGATTATCACTTTAATAAAATCGTCACAGATACCTCAAACCGCCCGACATGGCAACGCTGCTTTTGCTCCCGCGGGCGCCGCGTCCGTTAACTCAGCGATATTTGTTTTGTGTATGCCCAGCATGTCAAGTTTTCCGATTGTTTACGCTTGCATTTTTCCCGTTTTTAATTGTTTTTCTGTTAATTTAAAGGCTATTTATTAGTATTTAGGGATTTTGTATACAATGGGACGCAGAAAGTGTGTGGTATGTGGCTAAATTGATATTTCTCAGGACATAACCTATCTCAGGTAAACTTTGTATACACGGACCTAATGTTTGTTTACTTCGGTAAATTTGCATAAGATGTTGGTTAACTACAAATGTATGTATTTTGAGGCTGTTGCTCCCTCTATCCTTGGTTATTTCTCTGAGATTTGCTCCGATTATTTTCGTGCCAGCGCTTTTACTAATAAACCTTGAGGCATTTAAAAAAAGGTGCATTACCTTTAACTGACACATAGCTTAGTATCTGAAAAATAGAAAACTTAAAAATGATCCCAATGCATATTATGTTGCTGACTCCACAAGAAAAAGGTAAATTGGTTCAAAGATTATCAACATTTCTTTGTTAGAACTATAATAAGGGTACTTATTAATATACTTTCTAAGATTTTTATAGATAATGTATATAACTCGATTCATTATTTCACAACGAGATAACCATAGGTAAATATTTGCTCTGCGATTTCAGGCAATTCAAATTTGAAAGTTGATGACAATTATTATGATGGGAAGAAACATTTTGCCCCCTTTAGAATCTATGGCACTGGCATGTCACATAAAACCTGATGGCAGTGGGACACTGACATATAACATAACCTTGTGCAAGCCCCCTTGTGGTCTCCTTAGAGCCGAGAGAAAACAAACTTCCCCTCAAGGCTTCACTTTTCCTATGCAATAAACTGTGACATGCTGGGTCCCCTTATTTTGAAAAGTCCCTGTTATCAACCAACTAAATTTACCCAATAAATGCCAATTATTTTGTATTGCAAAATAAAAGTAAAAAACGCTAATTTCGACTTAATCTTATTGCAACAGTTTTCGGGAATTTCGGGGGTAACCGGTACAACTTTCGAATATCTGCGGTCTCCGCGGGTCCTTCTTGTCCCCGTCACGTAAATTCTACGTGTCTCAAACTAATTAAAGTAGTTAATTTCGGCGTGCGGAACGAACGGCCGCCATTACTCGTCCCCACTTGCCCCCCTCCCTTCCCCCCATTGGGGCAATTCCCCCCGGGAAAAACCCGGAAGAGCGCCTCGTTTCCCGGGATGGCTGCGAGCAGTTAACAACTTTGACCGTTACCTTGGTTTATAACCACGAAAATCGGCGGTGAAATAAAATTTTCGGGTGGGGCCAAGAAGAAACTAACTTTCTATTTTTTCTCATATTTTTTATTCGCTTTAAGATTACAATGCGAGTTTGGCCATTATTTCACTCTGGATGAAACCTTCAAAAACTTTTTTTGAATAAAAGTACATACAGGGTGAGTTTTTTTCGTTTTTTTCTATGCCCACTATGGGGATCTCGGAAACTAGCAGAGCTAGAACAAAGGTTAAATGAGGAAAGAATTGCAGTTTTGAATGCTCAATCTAATGCCCCTTTTGGATTTTTAAAAAAGTTCATGGCTCACTAGATATTTTGAAAAGAGTGATTTTTTGATATTTCATCAGGTCTCTGTAGCTCCGTTATTTCTGATTATACAGAAAAACTGTAGAGACAAAAATTGTAGATAAGTTTGGGCTTAATAAGATAATCTGATCCAATTTTTTGTTGTTTGTGAGTTTTGAGATATAACATAAACTTATGTTTTTTTTCAATGTAAATCATAGTTGGCTGTGGCCTTATCAAATCGGCCATTTTTTGAGCTTTCCAAAGATATAATACTCGGCTAGTTATTATAAAAAAATAAAAGAGTTATGGCTAATTTTCTGTTTTTTTTTTTTAATTTTCACAGTCAGCCATGGAATATTTTCATAATTACGTTCTATTTTATAATTAGACATACTTTAAACTTTCTAATATTTTGTTTTTAGCTGGTAACAAAAATTAACAAAATAAAACAAAAATTAAAATACTCAAATTCAAATTATTATTATTTTAAAAGGTCACCTTTTAAAATAAAAAAAAGGTGTTCAAATAATCCCCCATTATTATTTATGCAAATATTGCATCTTTTTAAAACTGAATTTGTCGTATTTCTTAGAGAGCGCCTGTCAACACTGGCAATTGCTTCTAAAACAGCTGCTCTTAATTCAGCAATTTATTTCCCACAAAAGAAATCCAAAACAGACAAATAGGGGGATGGGGCGGCCAGGAAATAGGTCTGTTTCTCCCTATCCAACTATTTGGATAGAGCTGATCTAGGTAATTTCTTACGGGCAAATAATTATGTGGTGAAGCGCCATCATGATAATTTTTGTTTTATTTTGTTACATTTTGTTACCAGCTAAAAATAAAATATTTGAAAGTTTGAAGTATGTCTTATTATAAATAAAATAGAACATAATTATGAAAATATTCCATGGCAGACTATGTGAAAATTAAAAAAAATCAGAAAATTAGCCATAGCTCTTTTATTTTTTATAATAACTATGCCGAGTATTATATTTTTGGAAAGCTCAACAAATGGCCGATTTAACAGCCAACTATGATTTACATTTGAAAAAACACAAATTTATGTCACATCTCAAAAATCACAAACAACAAAGAAAACTGGATTCGATTATCTTATTAAGTCCAAAATTATCTACAATTTTTGTCTCTACAGTTTTTCTGTATAATCAGAAATAACGGAGCTACAGAGATCTGATAAAATAGCAAAAAATCACTCTTTTCAAAATATCTAGCGAGCCATGAACTTTTTTAAAAATCCAAAAGGGGCATTAGATGGAGCATTCAAAACCGCAATTCTTTCCCCATTTAACCTTTGTTCTAGCTCTGCTAGTTTCCGGGATCCGCATAGTGGGCATCTAAAAAACTCACCCTGTATAATATTATTGTCCTGTCCGATTAGCAGTGACTCACCCTGTATATTTCTGGTTTTGGTAAATGATAAATCCTGGAAAGCTAACAACAATGAGTTAAAACGAACTCGTTTAATATATTAATTTCCCAATTTTTCTCCGCTCTTCATAGATTTTTCGAATGTTCACAAACAAACGCTGACACGCCGTATACATAGCAACCAGTGTGATGTAAATAAACTTAATTGCGCCTACAAAAGAGGGAACACTATTTTCAAACCGGCCACTGGCAAACAAAGATTTATTTGGAATAGAAACATAGCTTTCTCCGTAGCCGTAAATTTCCCGGGGTGTGTGCAAACGTCAACAGTTTGATAGCCGCTGAGTTTACTGCTACAAGGAATTCATTTTTACGATTCCCAGAAGATGCAGAACACAGTAAAGTTTACGACGGAAAACGATTGAAATGGAGTGTAAGCCTAGGACGCGCTTAAAAAGAGGAAAATCGCACGAACTTGGCGAAAGCCACGAATAGTTTTCGTAGAAAATAATTACAACATTATTGGTTATTTTGACATTTTTATTGGTACACGAAAACCACTATTCCGATATGAGTGTAGAAAAATCGCCAGTTATTAGTTAATAGTAATTTTTTAGACTCTTATTAAATGTCAAGCTCAGCCACCGAGATTTTCTTTACGCACTTAGTTACTATTTAAAATAAACACACTATAAAATACCTGCCAAGGTATAGTGTATTGGAAAGGAATTGATAGCAGGCTGCCCTCATTATAAATTCAACAGATTACCTAGGTCCTCAGAGAAATAACCAAGGATAGAGGGAGTAAGAACAAAAAGTAAACAGAGCCAACATCTTCTTGAGTGATGCCACGTACTCCATTGTTTACAGCATTTCATTTCAAAATAGAAGGGTTTAGTAATGAGATTAAATGAAGGCACACCTCCCATAACGCTAAATTACCAATTGTAGTTATTAATTTCTTGTATGTAACAATTTTAAACTAAAACTAAATTGCGCTGTAATTATAGTAGCTACTTATCACTTTAATAAAATCGTCACAGACACCTCAAACCGCCCAACATGGCAACGCCGCCGTTGCTGCCGCGGGCGCCGCGTTCGTTAACTCGGCGGTATTTGTTTTGTGTTTGCCCAGCAAGTCAAGTTTTCCGATTGTTTACGCTTGCATTTTTCGTGTTTTCAATTGTTTTTCTAAACACTAATAAAACAAACTATTTGATATTTATAATAATGTTGGCAATAAAATTTCACATAGAGAATTTTATTTATCAAAATAATATTACAATTCAAAATAAAAAGGATCGTCTTCGGAAGAGTCGTCGTGTTCTAAGGCAATAATAAGAGGCTCAATTTCCAGAGTGTCGTCAATCAATTCATCAAGATTCCACATTTTATTTTCTTCCGCAATAACATGTTCTAGCGCATTTCGCTATGTCTTGCAACATGTCTTTTCATTTGGGCCCATATAAGCTCTATGGGGTTAAGCTTACAATGGTATGGCGGCAGTCTCTGATGCACAAGTATGCAACGTTCTTTTGCCATTTCGTCGACTAAGTACATATTTCTTAAATACTGACCTGTACTGCCAGCCTATTTTGAAAAGTTCTTTCTTGACCATTCCTTCTTCAAATTGCAGCCCCTTCTCGTTCAGCCATTCAATAATATTCGCTTTTCTCCAAGAACTCGTTGGAAGCTTCGCGCATTTGCTGAAAATATTCTTCAAATACATGGGCCGTTATTTCTTTCGTGGTAATCTTTAGCAAAATTGGATTGAAAATCTAATAAACCGCCATCGAGAAATCCATCTTCGCTTCCAATGTGTGTTATTATTAATCTACGACCTTTTCCGTTTATACCTCTTGACCACCCTTCCATAAAAGCTTGTCGAGAACTTTAAATATGTTTGTCTTTCCATACTTTTAAAACAGTATGTCCCTCGTTTAACCAAGTTTCATCCAAGTATAAACAATATTTGTTCCTGCATTTCGAAATCTTCTTATCACCCGTAGGTATTCAGTTCCCCAACAAATGATTTAGGGTGTGTCTATTAGAATAGACTTTCGGTTCTGTTTCTCCCAGCCAAAAATTCATGTCCTTAAGGACTGGTTATTGCCTGAAAGAGATTTTGACAATAAAAAAAACCAAATTCAGCATACGACATATTCATTTCTTAGACAACAACCATATTTTAAAGATAATTTTTCTAGTTTACACATTGAAAATAAAAGAAAATGACGCCGTCTATGGTGTACGATCATTTTATTGCCCTGGAACCTCATCTCTGCTGTATCAATTCCTATCGAATACACTATACAGACAAATAATGCTAAAAGAATAATTTGTTATATAAATCTCAATTAATCCTATTTTAGCGTGCACTATAATACCTACTATACAAAATTAAGTCTGGGTGTACGTATATGAGTTGAGACTGACTGACGGCCCAAATTGAAATTCTCAACCGCACTTGGAACACAATATGGCGCACAACTGATTTAACTAACTTGTTGTAATAACGAACGGGGGTGAATATGGAACAATGCGGCTCGTATGCATCATGCGATTCCTCCGCAAAACAATCGTATACATATGCGCGTAAATCAAAACTTGCACAGATTGTGGTTTGTGGCTGGTGTATGCTCCGAAATAGGTTATTAAATAAGACGGTCATCTAATATATTGCAAATGATGTTCGAACGGAAAATGCCTCATTTTATGCAACTATTATCTTTTTAGTAAATACACGTATGAGGGAAATTTATTCGTATTTTGGAGATAATTTTACATTAATAATTATTACTAAAATAATTAGATATAATAATAATAATCATGATTCTCACTCTCAGAACTATACAGGGTGTGGGAACTGATGGTCAAAAATGAAACCACGTATTTTTAAACCAAAATAAGGGCACTTCTTCATATATTTTTTCCTCCTACGGGCCGTAGTTTTTTTTATACAGAGCGTAGAAGTTTAGAGAAAAATACACATACATTTCTTAGTATCTCTAGAAGTATACTAGATATTTTCTTCAAACTTGGCGTGTCACATGAGCGGATAAGCTGTCAAACTTAAGGTTAATATGAAGCTTCTGAGGCCCCCAGTTACGGAGATTTAGGGTGTAAAATTAATTAGTTCAGAAAAATATGCACAGATTGCTAGATTTATTCTTAAAATGACTTGTTTATTGCAGCATTGCCGTTCGTATTTTTCTGAACTAATTAATTTTAGTAACACCTTGTATCTCTGCAACTGGGGGCCTCAGAAGCTTCATATCAACCTTAAGTTTGACAGCTCATGTGACACGCCAACTTTGAAGAAAATATCTTGTATACTTCTAGAGATACTAAGAAATATGTGTATTTTTCTCTAAACTTCTATGCTCTGTATAAAAAAAACTATGGCCCGTAAGAGAAAAAAATATATGAAGAAGTGCCCTTATTTTGACTCCAAGAATACGTGGTTTCATTTTTGACCATCAGTTCAATTACACCCTGTATAGCAGTACCTCAGAAGCGGGGTGGCAACTCCGGTGGCAATTACTATTATTTAAGCTTCTTTCCCATTTGCGGATATAGTGCTGACTTTTTCCGTATAGAACTGGGTAATAAACTGGGGTAACGTAAAAAATGGGGTTATTTTATCCCTTAACATTCCCGGTGTGCATCACCCCTGAATAACATGAATTGAATCAAATTGCTGACGGAATTTATAGTTTCTGTTTCGGCAACTCTAAAGCGCTTGAAACTACTCCGCCACTGGAGGTCGGCCGTGATGACGGACTGCGAGCCGGGGCGTTGTTGCCAAATGTAGCGAAAAGTCGTTAATCTTAATCATAGACACATTAATGATTTTAAATGCCTCTTTAGAAGTTAAGATATAGTTGCATTACAATTGACAAGCTTGTTCAATAGAGAACGGAGTAGCGATTTAAGACAGCCATTGGTGTGCAAGCATATTCCCACTTCCCACCGGGTGTCCACTCGCGATTTTCCAAAACGAGTGCTACCAGTTTTTCCGCGAATAGATTTCCCCGATATACCCGGGTAAATCCGGTTATTCGGTGGACGGTTTTTTCTACGCCGACGCCGCGCAATCTGTTTGCATTCGCAGGTATACGCATTCGAATCGAGACTAGCCGATTCGATCTGCTCGATTACCCGGCGAACGGCAAAAATGGCGCCAGCCGGCGGCGCTTATGGGAATTATTTCGGTAGAATTCGGAATAACTGCCGGAACAAACCTATTCCGGATATTTTTGGGTTGTTGAAATTGTAGGTACGCCGTAAAAAAGGTAATAGTAAATTACACTATACCAAAATGAAGTAACTCATACGCCTGGCGTAAATAAAAGCACGTGTTCGATGACATTCCGAGAAATAAGGTAATGGACTAATACACCACTTTTTTTATTTGCTCATCGGATAGTATTGGGTGAGATATACTTGATGTATTTTTTTTTCGCCCCCGTTTTGCCGCAATTAATTTTTAAAGTTCAATATACGTAACTACCTGTTGGATTTTATTTTTCCCTAAATTTACCGCCATGGCACCAGGTTTGGCAACGCCGCGCCTCAATGCCAAGCTTTCAGCCTGCGAAAACATAAACATAACCTATTTTGTGACGTCACAAATCGGAATATCGGATCTCGGATCCCGCGGCCCCGCGTGTTTTACAAGCTTTTATTTTTTATGATTTGAACTATTTTCAACATTCATTCTAATAATCCATGACGGAAATGAACCATTCTATTTTGCTGAGGAAAATGCTGGGAACACTAGGTATTGGTATTGATGATTCGGACGTTATGCTGGTTGGTTTACAAAACTTTTTTTTATTGGAAACAAGTCGATTTTATCTATAAAACGACACAATTCGTAAGTACCTAACTGAACTTGCATAAATTAGATATCTAGACTTGCTGATATATTAAAGACAATAAAGAACCAACCAGGTGTAACATTTTAGCTGACGATTTTAGATTAGTGGCTCTGCCAAACGATTTTTTACTTGTTATCAAGTTTATTCCACCGACTGCTAGTTGTTTGAAGAAACTGATGATATTTTAGCCTCAATACCTAGTGTCACAGAATAAATAGCTTCACCTATTTATTCTGTGCTAGTGTTAATCAACAGCATTGATTGGTTATAAACTAAACTGAGAAAAGTTAATCCTATAGACGTCAAGCACTTACCTGGTCCGAATATAAAAAATTTATTACTTTAATTTCATGAGCCCTTACTTACAAGAAGTAGTTAGACCTGCATCGGTTCAAAAATGTAACTCTAGAATATTGGAGAAGGTGCCAGTTCTTGGTGATGTTAGAAATATAACATGTAAAACGCAATAAAGCCAAGTTTTCAGTCGAAAAACTTTATTGTGATAGCTTGAACTATTTTAGACCCATTTAGGTAAATTATATTGTGATTGCCGAAGCATCCTCATAAAAAATGACATAATTCTTTAGAATTTTTTCACTATACATATTATACCTATATTCATTCTGGAAAATAAATTTTCATAAGCATATTTTGTGATTGTGGTTAATAGAAGTTAAAAATAAAAAAATATAATGCAGCAGCCAGCAAAAAATTAAGATTTCTTAATTTGCAAGAAAAAAAAACATTATTTTGCATTCTATGGCAAAACCTCAAATAAGTTATCTATTAAATTTAGTGAAAATATTCCAAAATCAAATAATACAGTTTTCATGTCGCATGCACAGAGTGTAACAAACTGGATTTTTTTTGGGGTTTCTTCTATTCTGCGAAGAGATGGACAAAGAGTAGGTAGGTGTACTGTGCTCGATTTTTGAGGGCAATGGAAAGCAGTTGAATCTCAAAATCTCGATTCGTTTCGGAGATACAGGGCATTTTTCGTTTTTTAACATGTCAGACAATCCCTCCTTGTAATACGTTTTGATTTTTGCCAAAAATCTTCCTTCATACTACTCCAACGTATAATAATTATTGAGGTATGTCGGTATGTCTTTGTCAACCATCCTAATTTTTTTATTGCACTTGTGTTGACTTTTTCCAATATAACAATCTACTGATGTTGTCCATGATTCTTCGCTATTTCCAGGAAGTCAGCAAAGAAAAGCAATACCTTGCTTACATTCATCTAAAATAAGTTTTCCATTAATATGTACCTACCTGCAAAAATTTTACAAGCGTACTTAGTTCTATTATTAGTTGACAAAGTTAATGTCACTAGTGCAGAAAAGTACAACTTTCCGCATCAAAATGGATGCGACAAAGTGTACTACTACGGACTTAATTACTTAAATACTTCATTAGATCATACAAGAAAAAAATACCCGCAAAAACTAGTCATTGACGGTCAAGCACTTGATATCGAATGAAACTCTGCTGTTGAACTTGCACTAGATTATTTAAATTAGTTCTTAATCATGGTTCTCACATGTAGATATCAACGATCGTTTTTACAAACGCATGATTTCTTGTTTTGATAATCGATTTCAACATTGGGGTGTGTGACACCCCCATGCCCCCTCCCCCATATCTTAACTATAGGTATATACACAATAAGTATTTCTTTACTGTACTAGCAACTAAACTAGAAGCACAAAAAGCTGTATCTACGTATGTGCCACGATGTATGATCCTCGTACATCGTGGTATGTGCATAATTTAGGACTAATCTGCTTATGTTGGGTAATTACAACATAATATACCTACTTCCACAACTATTCAGTTGAATTTCTTCATTTTTAACCACAGTGTCATTAACATTTTTCTTATTAATTTTGTGCTCGGGGGTAATTTTTGCCTTAACCGGGCATTATGCATTCATTGCTATGTTCTTTCCTCTGCGTGTCTCCAATAACATTGTTACCATAATATTTATTCTCTAGTCTACCTAAAACCAGAATTTAAGCTATATCATCATCATTAAGCAATATTAAAACAATATACAAATCAAATAACAAACAAACCTCTTCATTTCTCCACGTTTTGCTCCCCGTTTTTATTCATAAAATTGACACACCATATCAAAATCTATGCAAGGCAAGTTATCAGGACAAGCTTTAACAAATCTTGTCTTCATTATAAACCGAAAAAAGAAAGTATTCACAGCAAGATTCTTTTAAAACTGAGAATAGAATTTATTTACGTTTTCACTAAGGTTATTAACCTTGGTTTCCGCGTTCCGCCGGCGAAAGTGAGGTTATATGCAAAGTGCGGCGTTGCCGACGATTTTCTTTAAAGCATTGAGTAATATGTCATCTGTCATATTTTATAGGGGGCATCTAATAAGTTCAGAATGGGATCAGTAAAATCCAAATATTTCATTGAAATGCTACGAAATTTGATTATTTCTCATCAGGCGCATACAAACTGAATCTAATAATTTGCCTGGGAATGCTTGGTTATATAAAAAAAGACGAAATAAGTACTAAGAAAATAGCAGGTACTTATTGAAATTATGGATCGTGACGTCACATTCCCTACTTTTGCGACCGTTTTTTTCAATTTTTGAGCAAACTAATGGGAAAAAAAATCTGTTGGTTGGGTTTCGTGATTATCTAGACATGTTTTACAAATTCCAAGGCAAAAAATTATTTTTCATTCCTAAGTATACTTGTCCATTGGTCTATAGGCACAATATATCACGCGCGCCTGACAACAGAGATGTACTCGATCAAGTGTATTTATGCGCTTTTATCTTTTTGTTTTCACATGCGTCTAAGCTATTTAGACACACACTGTCACAAATAATTTTATCGATGTTTTGAACTATTTTAATGAAGCCAATATTTTTTCCAAAATATTTTGACGTATTTTGAGGTACATAATATTAAATATAGGTTGTGCCTAACTGTGGCTCTGGGGAATCTTTCAACACACGCGCTCTTGTTTACATCAGGCGGCAGAGTTATTTGATTTTGTTTGAAAAACAAACGCGTCTATACACAAGCGCCGGTGAATATGACAGTTCAGCTTTGTCGATTTATGTTTATTTTCGTATATTTTTAATGTTAGAATAACAAATAAGTGGACAGTTCCAGCGGCAATGTAATAATATAGAATTTGACACTATCGCATATTTTAGAAGTTTCAAATGTGACAGCTGAAAATTTAATTCCAGAGAATTTTCCAAAGATCTTTTATATGTTAGTAGGTACTATTATAGGTACATCATCTAATATTGTAAATAAATATATACAGGGTGAGTCAGAATGTATAGTAGGTATATACTTGAAAGGGATGTTCGGCAGGTGGTTTTAAGGGGGGTCTTTCATATGAAATTTTTCGATTTGGGCTTTCCTTGCCAAGTTTTTCGGGTCTACAGGGTGATCCAAAAGTATTTGTTTTAATTATATCTCACGGCGCTACTTAAAACTTTGAAATTTGGTATTTGTTATCTACTTACTGGAAGACGCCTCAGGGTAGTTTATTCATTTACACAGTGCCCTAGAAAAGGGTAAAAACTAACAACCCCTATTAATTTTTTTGCTCAAACTCTTTTGAGGTTATCTTTTTGGCCTTGCAGGTCCATCATTTCAATGTATCTTTTCATTTAGCAACAAAAGTGTACTCTTGTTTTATAACGATAAAATCAACCGTTTGCGTTGAAACATGCCCCAAAACACCTGTTAACTTCAACATTCGAAACATAAAATTTTTACCTACCGCTTTTAAACGTTACAGATTGACTGTACATTCAAAATAAGGAAAAAAATTCCAATTGGACATTGGTCAAAACAGCATTGATTTTCTTGAAATAGGGTGTTCCAATTTTGTTCAATTCAATCCTTTCCATTTTGAAAGCTAACAAGTGTTGGTACATTGTTTATAGGATTTTTTTTTCTCAGTTTAAATGGTACAGTCGATGTGTAACGTTTGAAAGCGGTAGGTAAAAATGTTTCGAATGTTGAAGTTAACAGGTCTGGTGTTTTGGGGCACGTTTTGCCAATTTCAACGCAAACGGTTGATATTATCGTTATGAAACAAGAGTACACTTTTGTTACAAAAGGAAAATATACACTGAAATGATGGACATGCAAGACCAAAAAGATAACCTCAAAGAAGTTTGAGCAAAAAAAATTAACAGTGGTTGTTAGTTTTTACCCTTTTTTACGGCACTGCGTAAATGAATAAACTACCCTAAGGCGTCTTCCAGTAAGTAGATAACACATACCAAATTTCAAATTTTTAAGTAGCGCCGTTATTTATATATAAATAAAAAAATACATTTGGGTCACCCTTGGCAAGGAAAGCCCAAATCGAGAAATCTTATACGAAAGGCCCCCTTAAAACCACCTGCCGAACACCCCTTTAAAGTATTTACTATACATTCTGACTCACCCTGTATAAGAAATATTTTGTTAAAATTTCTCTTAAATTTAATACCTACCTACTTTTTCATGTTCAAAATAATTAAATTATAAAAAACTAAAAAAGCCAAAGTTGTAACTAAAACACTAATAATAACTGACGTAGAAAAAGTATAGTGTATAACTGGCACGGAATGTTCATTTACCACTCATATGACTTGCAGCACTCGTTTGCAGCTTTTGCCGCTGACTGTCATACTTGTGGGAAATGGATGCCATTCCGTGCTAGTTATTCAATATAATAATTACTATCTAGGCTTTAATTTGTCAGGTTTGACTATTAAATATTCCAATAATTGTTGTCATGTAGGTATGACTAGATTTTAAAATAAATTCCAGAAACCAAAAAGTAGTGTGCATTTTTAATTTTTCTATCAAACCGTTAAATAGGTACCTTTTTAAATAAGTAATATTACGTATAATAAACACGAGCACACTCTTTCATAATGTGCTTGTCAATGTATTATTTTAATCGTTAAAAATAAACGCCTGTCATAAATCGTAAAACTAGCGGCGTTTGAGCTGCGGTTTAAAAAGTAACACCCCATTTTCAGCGACCATTGGCCGCTATGCGTTGGATCCATTCGAAAATTCCGCGTTAATATATTATGATTAAATAGTAAAATAGCGTCTAACTGTCGCCATAAAAACGTGTTCATGGCGCAATTTGGCGACGCGTAAATTTTACACCGGCGCTAATTCGCTTTTTATATTTCGCGCGTTTGTGTTTTTCACCTGATCCCGAATTTAGGGGTTTACTCTGTCGATAAAATTGGCGCCGCACGTCTGTGAAAAATCGACGGCGGAATAAAATGCCAGTTTTGGAAAAATGAAAATCAGGAACATAGGTACCTAGTACGTATGCAAGGTGGCCTAGATTCCGTAAATTTCTTATATTATTTCAAAAATAATTTTTGTTACTACATACATGTTTATATATGTACATATAAAAAAACACCTTAAAATGAGTTTCTCTATCATCTCTTAAAGTTTGTTCTAAAAAAACCGGAACACCCTGTATAGAGCCTGGTATGGCGACCAAAGTTATTTTTTTATTTATTATTTTTTACTTAATATACGCCTCTCGAATTAAGTGAAACATAAAGCCTATCTACTATAACTTTACAATGACATTTCAATAGGCTTAAATAATAGATATTCAAGCTCTTCTATGATTCAAGCCTGAAGACGTACAAAAAGACCAATGTGCGGATATAATTCGTTTAAAGAAATACCCTGACTTTTAAAACGTTTTAAAATTAACTACTTTTCTGTAGTTACGCTGCTCTGTTATCGCGTCCTCGATATGATAAATTTATGTTGCATTTTTATTTGAATAATAAAAATAAACTCCTGGACAAAATTAACGCACCACTCATATTTTTCGCGATATTTTTTATATCTTTATATTTTTTCTCAACAAAAACGCCATGGACCTTGTTTGACAGTGACAGTTGTTATTTAAGCTAACTATATAGTAATGACAGTAATTCGTATTAAACCTCGTTTTCGACTAAAACTGTGTTAAAATTTTCTTAAAAAGTGCTGATTAAAGCAATGTATCTGTGAAAAGCACGCTTTCGATTGTGATTGTTTTTATCACATGCATGTTGGGAAGATTACTTGCGAGTAAATCAAGTAAGGAAAATGAACCGCTAAAGAAATTTGTCAATTGAAGATGCAGTGAGAGCATCGACTCTCCTGAATGAAGGATATTCAATGTGATATGGTGCTGGTTTGTTAGGCAGACATCATCAGCATCTGCCGCTTATGGTGAGACGACATAATGAGACAGGCTCGTAGACCAGGGCAAGGGCGAAAACGTTGCACTAATCAAATTGATGATCGTTTTTGAGAGAACGTGCTTTCAGAGAGAGGAGAATCACCAGCAATCTGCTAAAAAATGAATTAGCAGATGTTCCAAATATGTCTATATCGTCTCGAACGGTTAGAAGATATTTACATGAAGTAGGATTTAACAACAGAAGACCGGCCAAAAAACCATTGCTTACCAGAGAACACAAAGTTCAGAGATTGAATTTTGCAAGATTATATCAGAATTTGATAATCAATAATTGGAAACAAGTTCTGTTCTCCGATGAAACTAGAGTTAGTCTTAAAGCTCCAGATGGACGTGAGCGTGTCTGGCGAAGGCAAGGAGAGAGGTTTGCCAGCTGCAATATCTCTCCTAAAGTACCTTTTGGTGGTGGTTCTAAAATGTTTTGGGGGGGAATTTGCTTCGATGCTCGTACGAAGTTGGTTCCTACGTATGATATCTATGAATGCCCAATATTACGTAGACAACATTATTGTCGAACATGTAATGCCTTTTGCTCCGTTTGTTGAACCTACATTTTTATTCATGCAGGACAATTCTCGTCCCACGTGGCTAGACAGGTTATTGGCTACCTAAATGATGTTAATATCCCTTTATTACAGTGACCACCTGACAGTCCTGACATGAATCCTATAGAGCTTCTATGGGACTATCTAAAAAAAGATTCGATATCGTTGACGTGTTGCTAATCACAAACTCATAGAGGTCGCTATTGAAGAATAGGAGAATATTCAGCAAGCTTTTGTTGAACATTGGATATATGAAGCATGCCTCGACGCATGAATGCATGAATGCAGTGATAAGAACTAGAGGGCCTACACGGTATTAGTGTTGACCCAGATGTATTTATTCAGTTTTGCTAATTTTTCCTTAGTTATGTCAAAGTCTAGAGAATACTATAAGTCGGCCCGCCGTCATCGGAGTACGGCGATCGATATCTGATTTGATAAGAAAATAAGCTTATGGACAGGGAGATGGTGACAGATTTTTGGACGTGATTTAATCAGTATGCCTTGCAAAGGGCATTATGTGGCACATATTCTCACAATAATAAGGTATGAATCAGAGAGTCATCCTGGGTTCTTCATGGGAAAAACTGAGTTTTCAATTATTCGAAAAATATGCGTTTTGATATGATTTTATACAGGCTGCCATGTGTGTTTTATAATGAAGTTCAAATAGAAAATTCCTCGGAAAACCATAGGCATACCGTTAGGGTGGGTCCAAAGGGCTATTATTGCCACGTGATCTTGTATTTTAATAATTAAATTTTCCACGTTTCTAAACAGGCTGTTATGAAACTGCTGAAGAAAAGATGGCATACCGTTTGCGCATATCCAAGTACACTTAACATCGAATAAATCGTTTAAATTATTAAATAACATTCAACTTAAACAGTACTTGGACAAGCGTAAAAGGTATGCCATCCTTTTTTCAGCATTTTCATAACAAGCACTTGCATACTTCTCCTTGGCAGCCTGTTCAGAAACGTGGAAAAACTAATTATTAAAATACAAGTTCACGTGACAATAATAGCCCTATGAACCCACGCTAACGGTATGCCTATGGTTTTCCGAGGAATTTTCATTTTGAACTTCATTATAAAACACATGGCAGCCTGACTAAAATCATATCAACACGCATATTTTTAGAATAATTGAAAACTCATTTTTTCATATGAAGAACCCAGGATGACTCTCTGGTTCATACCTACCTTATTATTGTGAGAATATGTGCCACATAATGCCCTTTGCAAGGCATACTGAGTAAAATCACGTACAAAAATATGTCACTATCTCCCGGTCTATATGTAGCTCAGAGCGGTTCGAGGCTGATTTATGACCAGTCGCAAAAAATTGTTGTTTTCTCCGAGAGAACAAAGAAGTGAGCTGACTTATAGTATTCTCTAGACTTTGGTTATGTGCCAGCTTATTTATGCATTTTCAGCAAAAACACATTTTTAATGAAACATGAAGGCAAATTAAGGTCATATTAAGGCCATGTTTTACTAATTTGTAGGTGTTCATTATCGTTTTAATGTAACTTAGTTTAATTTTGTGTTTTTATTGTAAACATTTAGATTAATTAAAGTGGTGCGTTAATTTTGTCACCTACGTCATTTGCGTCTTTGTCTTTTGTCATTAATATATAGTAGTGGAAATTCGTGAAATATTGATTTTCCCACTAGGTTATATTGTTTCCTAGCAGTGCGAAGGTGAGTGCAAATGTTTTGTTTTAACTCTAAAAAAGTTTATAGTTGTATTGTTACTGTAATCATTCTGAACAATGGGACACGAAACGTGAGTGACATAAGAAAAACCGCCACTGGCAACGGAACCAGCCCGTGCACCCAAACAAATATCCGTTTCGATTTGGTATTGTATATGTCGAGCGCGACCCCGGCTGGAAGGAATCACTATAAACAACTCCGCAATCTGCATTGCCCAGAAAAATCCGATCTTAAAAGACATCCGAGATTTCCTTGTGCTAGGCGCCGCCGCGCCGCGCCGGAACTCCGACGATAATGAACCGATTAATATGCCGGCGGCATAAATAAGAATGCGGCCGGATTCCCGTCGGGGCTCCAGGTGGCCGCGCCGGAGTTGGGGCACGTCCCGGACCCAATGATTAGACGAACTAAGGAAATTCAAACGCCAAACTGATTCGGGATGCGGGACGCGCGCGCGCGACCCCAGCGAAACTGATTTCCAAAACAAACCGACCGGCCCGGAGAGAACTAAAACGGCGAAAACTACTCGGGGCCCTTTTCCAATTTCGGCGGCGCCGGACGGGGTCTTTGCGGGAAGTTTTCGACGTGGCGGGAAGAAGGCGCCTGGGGAATAAGTCGAGATAAATTAGAAGAAAGGGGCACAACTTCGGGAAAATTCCCGGAAAGCTGGATTTTGGTATGATCATTGATGTTGCGGTTTTAAACAAAATGTCAACGTCTCCCGCATCCAAGTACCAATATAGTAGGTATATTTCATTACGAGTCTGGAAATAAAGATTTTTCCGTGAGCGCGTGACAAATTCCAGTGTGAGGCGCAGCCGGACACGGGAAGTCATGCAAGCACGGAAAAATCTATTTCTGGACGTGTAATGAACGACATATTTTTTATTATACTTTGAAAACGGAAACTTAAAACATTTTATCGGCATATTATAATAAATTTAATTGACAAAAAATAAACAATGCAGACAATATAGTGTTTGGTATGTATGATGCTTTTCCATAGTTACTCTCAAATTATTTCAAAGGTGCTTTATTGTAAATTAGTTATTGTCAGATAAGGTGAATAAAACGTCAAAAATATTACAGAAACGTATCTAAATATTGAAACACTTACGAATTAAAATAAAAAATAGGTATATGTTAAATATCAGAGAGCATATAGAGTTTCTTAAATTTAGTTTACTTTGCTGTATATTGCTATTTTAAAGCCATATATTCAGTATTTTTATTCAGCGCACGAAAAATTTTTCCATGCGCTGTTTCCGTGCGCTAGCTCGAAAACCCCCATCTTTCATTATTGCTAAAACAGATGAAAATAAGGTGTTTTCAAAGAAGTATAATAAAAAAAAATTACGCTGAGACAAAGGTTATCAAAAACGGTTTTTCGTGAATATCTATCTCATTAACGGTCATTTTACAAAAAAAAATGGTGATTATCAAATTTCATACAAAAATATGTCAATACAGGAACAAAACAATTTTGAAGATAAGAATTTACAGGTTTTTTTTGCAGGAATTTGATGCCCTCGTGGCCACCTCCATTTATTTTGTTTCTGAAAAATAATGCCCAAAAATCCCCAAAAACCTATCACTCGCTGTTCACTTCTTTGCTAATAATAACATTATTATTTTATAAAAATTCTCTTTTGTTTGCAACTATTGTATTGAGAAAACTAGATAATATACATACAGGGTGTTTCTAAAGTATGGTGCCAACTTATTGTTCTAAAAGTGGCCGTAATTTTTTCAGGTTGAAAATTGTGTGTGTCTGTAAAAAAATTCTAAAGCACTTTTTTACGTAGAATCCAATGCTGCTACTGCAGAGTTATTGATGAAAAAAATTATTTTTATTTTAATAGAACTCCCTTTTAGAAAACGCACATATTCGAAAAACGCCCTGTAACTCAAGAACGGTGACAGATATCGATTTGCGGTTTTCGCCATTAAGTCTATCTCCGTTAAAAATAGGAGTTTCCCTTTGAAAGCGTCCAATTTGGCCCACCCTGTACATTAGTTTTCAAGCATTACTTACAGCTACCCGAATATTAGAAATAACCACGTTTAGCGCACATTCTAGCAAGAAGTGTAAAGCTCTGGGAATTATTTCAAATGACTCCAGTATCACAAGATGTTCTGCAGAATTGTTATTACAGAAAACACTAGAGAAAAGAGCAAAGATGTCCTATAGAATAAATGAATAATGATAATTAAGTATCTGCATTATTTTATCTCGTATTTTAGATTAAAAATTAACTCCAAATCCTAGTGCACAACCACAACGGCCAATATATTATGTATTTGGATTGTATCCAAAAAGTAGTAGTAATTTATGCAGACCATGCTATAGCTAATAAAATTATTGGAACTAAACAAAAACTAGAGCAGAGGTTACCTAAATTAGAAGACATTGTTCATGTGTTCTAGATTATATTATAGGGTGAGTCACATCTAAAGGCAGAGCCGAAAACACAAGGTAGAATTCGCTAAAATAAGCACATATGCTTAATAAACATTAGCTCAAAAACGCTTGGTTCTCCGTATACAGAGTGTTGAAACTTTTCCAAATATTTTTAATTTTTTTCTAGCTCGTTTAGGAATTATTTTATACATATTATGGGTTGTCATTTTGTGCAATAATTTGGCCCTGTTCAGATGAGCAGCGGCGTAGATACAAATAATTTTATTTTAAATGCCAGCATAATCACCTTGACACTAGTTTAAAAAATCCGAAATTACGAAGAAACTGTACCAGAAATTAAAAAAATACCAAGAGGCACTTTTTGTTCCAAATTAAATGGGCTATCCAAAAAAGGCAAAATTTTTGGTTTTGCACAGGGCCGTACTACTTTTTTTCTACAATTATTTACAGTAACTATTTGTACCTACGCCGCTGGTGATCGGAACGGGGTAAAATTATTCCACAAAATGGCAACCGTCCAGTGTATAATGTGTACCAAATTTGGTTGGAATTCCTAAATGGGATCGAAAGAAATTAAAAAAATATGTTATTTTTGGAAAATTTTCAACACGCTGTATATGGAGAACCAAGCTTTTTTGGGCTAATGTTTATTAAGCATATGTGCTTATTTTAGCGAGTTCTACCTTGTGTTTTCGGCTCTGCCTTTAGATGTGACTCACCCTGTATATAAATTTAATACATTAATTTTAACAAATTCGCATTTTAATCTTCAATTTTATCACTAAGTCGTATTTGTTTGCAAAACTTATTATTTAATAATGACCTAATTAAACTGTAGATTTTGCCAACAAGTGTAATTTAGTAACAGTATAATAATAGTAATTAAGTGAATAGAAGGGGATTTTCAAATAACCCGCCATTTGTGTGCGTGTATCACTGACTAACTTATATATGGGTTACATTTTTATATCGGGCCAATTGCGTTTCCCAAGCCGTCTCTCACAAACTCTTGAGTGAACATGCATAAACAAAGAACCATTCTTTAACCAATAAGGCACGCTAACTGGTACAAAAATAGTTTATTAAAAAATAACTCAATATTTTTAAAATTTTTAAATTATATAACCAAAATCGTCATTCCGGAAACTGTCCGAAACTCATTTTTTTTCAATTTAAACGCATGTCGCAGTTCTAATTATGTTGTTCCGACATAAAAATTATCAAAGAAACCTCAGTTTATAACAATTTCAGAAAATATAACTTAATCTCAAGCTGTTTAATGGTAAACTTACAAATAACTATTCTTTAATGGCCGACAAGATCAACGTCATTTCGGAAACCAAATGAATTAATTCAAATATCCCGCGCCAATACTTTCCTATATCCCCAACCTATGCATTTTAGTTTCGCAAGTTGACTTCTGTGACGAATGGGACCGGTAAGTTTTTACAACTATTTTCTGTTTTAGCGCAATTTATTGGCATATACTTGTAAATTTGTGCGTACCTTTATTGTTCATCAATCCGGTAACAGATTTTTTTATGGCTTTCTAATAATAATAAAACGTTATTTGATTTATTTTCAGTGAAATAGGTATATAAGAACCTAACCTAACATTTTTACACTACTCAGTCGGTAAATTAGGTTTCTACCAATAATTTCGCCAACTATCGTCATTTCGGAAACGTCATTTCGGAAACAAGTGCAATTGTTTCCGAAATGATTTTACGCGGAATTTATACGAATTTTATAGATATTATAAAACTGTTTTAAAAAATGTCTCGATGTTAACAAAACACCTAGTTTTTTTTTAATAATTCCAGAATCATGGACCCAGAAAAACTGGCAATTTTAAAAAATAAACTAAAAAATGATCGCGAAGAAGTTTACAAAAAACATTTAAGAATTAAGGAACAGAAAAACCAAGACCGAAAAGAGAAGCGTAAATTGGCGAAAATTCGTAAAAGAACAGAGCGAGGAAAAGCGTAGAAAGGACAGAGAAAGATATCAAAAATTAAAACAGACTGGATGCATAAAAAGTATAAAAGATCTGGTAAAACGGGAAACAAAAAAACAGAGAGAAAGGTGGAAAAAGGCCAGCAAAACATACAGAAGGAATAAGAAAATTAAGTCGGCCATATTCCGAAAAATAACGAAAGTATCCTTTTCGACAATATTTTATCGAATATATTATTATATACTTCAATTTTTTCCTTAACTATCATTCAGATACCTTTGTACCAAAGATCAACATATTATCGCAAGTCATTATTAGACCAATAAAACAATATCCAAAAAATAATGAAAATGTAACGTCTGGTTTGTGTTTTATTTGCACATTTGCAATTACCAATATGTTTAATGGAACAAAGTGTGGCAGTTGCATTAGGTCCTATCACAATAGGTGTATCATAAAATATGACTTATTTTGCAAGAACCAACATAATGGTTTATACGTATGTCCTTCTAGAAACAAAAAAATAATTATTAATAATTATTTAGTTTAAGTTAATTAACAAATTAAACAATATATGTAATGTAAACCAACTTTTGTTCACTAGTATGTAAAAGCTTTTGCCTAATAAGGAATAAGTGTGTAATAAAGTCAACAGTTTTTTTTAACAAGTTGTATTTTATCTAATTTAAGAAATGAAGACGCGTCATTTCGGCAACCATATAATCATTTCGGAAACGTTCGATTTTTCTTTCATAACAGCTGTACAATTATTTTTCCTGGCAAATAATTTACAGTTTTTTATTTTTTTTTCAATAAAGACAAAAATCTTATGCGATCTTAAAAACTTATATGGACACAAATTTTTAGAAAAACGTTTAAAAACAAGCCAAAATTATAAATATTATATTAAATGGGTAGAAAAATACCCGCATAAGGGGTTTCAAATATTTTGTAACCAATTCGGCACGATTTTCCATACGAATGTATAGGTATAACTTCTATAAATATTTATACAAAAAAAAATATTTTCTAAACAAAACACTAGTTTAGTAAAATGTTTCCGAAATGAAGATTTTTTTAACCCTAAAATGAAAAAAAAGAACATTGTTCTTTAATTTTGCAAAAGTTTTCGCGGCCAGTCAAATGAGACATTTACTAAACATATATCTATATAAAAATAGACGAGACATGCACTTTAAAACGTTTTAAAATTTTTGTACAACTTTTATGACTTTTGGCCCAAAATAAAAATTTGACCCGTATAGAGAGTCCTGTGGTCAGAAGTTTGTTACGCCCATGCAATCTATCCCAAATTATTATTCATCCACAAAATTGATGCAACTTTTCAAAAATTATTTTTTCTTTTAAAAAGCGACATTATTGTCCTAATTATCTAAAAACATTGGTCCCCAAATACACAATAATAATATTACAGGGTGATTAAGATCATAAGCATAAAGTTATGCAGTTTAAATGAAACTTGGTACAGCCGCTGAAGTGCGTCATAGTAATTTCTCTTTTAGAAAATGTTATTTTTGAAGTTATTGCAAACACATATTTTCATTCTGTCTACCTTTGTCTACTTTTTTATTATTCATTCATTTTCGGACCCATGTTTGTATGAAACTTTTTGTTCAAAATATCATTCTCTATCTGTCATATTACCTATCAGGGAACACACTGTAGGTATGTATTTTTGATTTTTTTGTCTAACCAAATCAATCTGAAACCGATAAAAAGCTCGCGTAGGTATAGGTCAACAGGTCAAATTGAGAAACTCAAATATTGACAGGCACAATTCCTTTCTCCGGACGATCGGTCATTTTTTTTCGATTTTTCAATCATCCGGTCGACGAGAGCAATTAAATTTTTCTGTTTGTTTTACTTGGCACCGCCGCGTTTGTATAGTAATATATATGTTAATTTCGGACGCACAATTAATCATACTTTGACGCACTATTGATTCAATCGCTCTTAAGTCATTAGATCTGAATAATTATTTAGAGAGCGCCCTGCAGTTGAACTAATATCTTTCAGATGAAGTGATTGCGTAAATAACAAATGAACCGCGGTTGATTGTGATACTTTAAGTGTTACTTATGGAGAAAAGTTTTAAGTTAATTTTTCAGAAGTACCCCGAAATAATACGAAAAAATCAAATTTGCTATGAAACCACGACACATATGAAAAAATGCTATGAGAACGTTTTTGTTTACAATAAAAATTTACATAAGAATTTGAATACATTTTATTGCTATACAAGGTGGTTATTTTTTTTCTAAAATAAATTATATTAATTACCCATTTCTTCGCCACTGGTTGTTCAAGATGGTTGATATTAACAGGTTTTATGCTAACCCATGCCGTTATAACGTGTACCAAATATTACTTAAATATCTCAACTAGTTTGTAAAATATTCAATAAATTCCACATATTTCTTGCAACTTTAACACCCTGTAACTTTTTTATAAGGCCTTAAAATGATATAGTTTATAGAAGAAAGTGCGGTTATTTGAATTACCCTGTATATAACAAGTGGTGTGTGGTGTGCCTATTTGTCGATAATGCCTTTCGTTAATTTTACGAATTATAATCTCAAAGCTGAAAATACTACGACTGTACAGCAGGATTGGTAATATTTCGTAGTAGGAAGTCTACTTAAATCTTATCTTACATAGTGTCTATATGATTCTATCGAGAGAGTTTTTTTTTCTCTATTCAAGCAAAGTTTCCGAATTCTCTAAATGCCGGAAAGAAGTAATCGTTGTCTATTTAAAGAATTCCCTCGCCCCCCCCCGAAAGGCAACTTTCCGCCCTTTCCAATTTCGAAGGGAAACTTGGCCGACGTCTTTATATTGCCGCGAAAACTTCGGGCATACGTTCGGGGTCGTAAAATCGAAATTCAGCCGGGTGTTCTTATGGCTGTAACATTCTTGGAAAATACCGCCGGCAAAGTTACCGGGAAATTACCTTCTATATCGCGTCGCGGAAACTTTATTTCCGTAAACAAGTGCTAGGCAAATAAAGTAATGGCTTTCGGGTGCTAGATATTCGTCGCCCGCGATCTGAAGTTTTGTACGGGGTTAGTCTAAATAAACCTCATGGTAGTGGATTTAGAGGAATGCTTTAACCACAGATAACACATCCATCTCTAGCGCCCAATCATGGCCACGCAGGGTTTAAGGCGCTACGATACCCCCCATTTTCAAGGGTTTCGTAGTTTACATCTCCTACTTGCATTTCTTAATATTTTCACTTGATTTTTTTTGTGGCTTAGATAAAACTACGAAGAATCGTCGTTGTGTATCACGAACTGTGCAGGACTAATGCGACACTGTGAAAAAAAATGCCAAACATACCCGAAATTCGACTATATTCGGTTAAGAATTTCGAGTATTTCCACCGCTCAAAAATAATTCGAAAGACACAACGACGATTGAGGCATTCGATAACATTATTTTAAGACTACTTTCAAGTCGATACGTTTGTTCGTTTGGCTATGATTTGAAAACTACGAACCCATTGCCCGGCAATAAAATGATCCGTGAATTGCCCATTCGAGCAGGAATTAGACGTACGGAGATAGGAGAGCGGGCGGGCGTTCGCTGGAACTCGTGGTTCCCCTACTTCCCCCTACTTCGGCGTACCTCACCGGGCTCGGAAACCACGTCAGGGGAACTTTCAATCGATATCAGATGGTTCATTTTTCATTTTATTAGTCTCAGTCTCCCTTATTTGTGTTTCGCTTGTTTTGAATGTTAGTATGTTAGCAAATATTTATATTTCCGAGTACCCGAAGAAAATATTTTCTACCGCGACATTATGTATGTCGACTGGCATATAATAATACTCATTATTATTATTCCTCCAGGAATTATAAATAAATAATTATTAATCCATTTAATTTTTAATCGGGTTTTTCGCCAAGAAACTGATCGAAAGACAACTTTTTCAAGTTGCCTGGAAAATTCATAAATTCTTAACAGTGAATGAACGAAACTTTAAACGTGTAACTCAAAAAATAACTTCAACAAACTGGTTTTCTGAGCTTTCGGAGAATAAATCTTCCTCCTTTCTCAAAGATCATGCCACTTCAAGACGTGAAAAAGTTGTCCTTCGATCAGTTTGGTGGCGAAAAACTCAATTAAAAATTAAATGGATCTGTTTGCGCCACAAATAAATTTTAGAAAATAAATAATTATTATTCACAAAGTACCTACTTTTTGCTTTTGTGTAAAATGGTTTAATCCCTAGGGCATAAAATGGCCTGGTCGTGCAAAAAGAGTAAATTTAAATTCTAGACCAAATTGTGCGCTTGATTTTTACTTTAAAAATGTGATAGGTACAAGTAATAATTTTGCCAAATAAATGGGTCATGTGAAGCATTTTTTTAAAACGAATTCCTATGTAAATCGCTGCATGATAAAAGCTAATTTATATACTTTCCATAGGGAACGATAATAATTCTGACATCCAGTCAGTTTTAGAAACTTCTTCGTTAGAAGATTGTTCGAAAGTCATTGGAGTTGAAAATCGGGCAAAATAAAAATAGTACATTTTATTGTTCCAGTCTGTCGAATTTATGACATTTTAATACATTTTCTAGGATGTTCGATAATTCAGATTTGTCAGAATAAGGTTCTGAAACTGAACCGCAGTCAGGGCAAGAATACCTATAATGTTTGATAATGATGTCACAACAGTCACATGGAGTGAAACCAATAGGAGTAATTTGTGGGCTTGAGTGCTTTTATTCCCGTAGGTACCTAATATGGTTTCCAGAATTTGAGAGAGGGGTACCTACATATTTTGCATTTTGCACACTTATTCGGATTTAGGTATAAGTAGTACTGCAGGTGCATAGGGTTTGGGAAACAAACTTTCTGGGAAAAACAGGGCTTTGAATGGAACATTTACAAGGGATTAGAAATTAATAGCTCCTATTATCTCACAACTATTACTTTATTTAAAAAGGGAGACCAGTTTCGTAACTCTATAAATTAGTCCTTGAGGATGTAATTTTATAGATTAACGAAACCGTTGTGATATAATATGGCCTATTCACTCTAATCCCTCTAAAGTGAACTCTTACAGTGTAGAAAGTTTTTAGTTAGATTTATTTATTATTACACAAATGTAAATATGGAATACCTACTAGTTATATAAAACATTTTAAAGAAGTAGACTTTAGACGCACTTTTTTAGTCGTAGCAACACTATTATGCAGAACAATTATCCAATCAAACATTAATAGATGTTCAACTGACCCTAATGTGGTTCAAGAAGAATTCGGTAATCGAATCGTTAATTTAGATTTTATAATTGAGCAATTACAGAAGTTTTTTTATACACGAACCCTTCATAGCATGCACCTTTGCTGATATGAAAAATAATAGTAAAATTGCTTCGACGCCAAAAAGCTATGCAGTGTGTTGCCAACGAAAAGTGAACGCCCTGAATAACTCCCAAAAAATATCATTTTTGCAATAAAGCAAACAGCCCACCGCCGTTTTTTAAATATATATTCGCGCTTCTTCGTCGGCATCGGCGAGACTCGTGTGACCCGTCGGCGGCCGTCGGCGGCGGCCGGCACCCGAGTTATTATTTCATATTATCTACACGTCTACACAGGAAAAAAAGACTGTTGTGATTTTAGTGAGTTCGTGTAAATAGTCACTTTTCCATTACCTACTTTAAATATACAAGCAAATCCATGTGGTCCCAACAATATAATCTATACTTTTGACGTAATTGCAGATGAACCAATAAGTTTAAAATAGTTTGAATTTCCGTTAAGAAGACGTATTGTCACTTCGATACTAAAATTGGCATACTACAATGAAAGCATAACCTCGGTTTTAAATTATCTCATGTTTTATTTAAACAATTAAATTTATTTTATTTGAATAATAATAATTCTCACCCTCAGACTACTCCAAACTATATAAGAGTACCCCAGAAGCAACTGAAAAAACATTATAATTCATTGGATGAACAAATTAACTTAATTGCAACTTTTATATTCATGAATGTAAGTAATCATAGTCCACGAAAATTGTCATTTTTTTATAGAGGTAGAAAAAAAATGATTCTTAACAGGTAGATATTTTCAGGGTTGGTTGTGGGTAGCGTCCTGAGTATAACCCCAAAAAATCACCGTCGAAGTCGTGTTACGAACCCCGCAATAGGAGTGGTTTTGCAAACATTTTTTTGCAAATTTTTTTCTTCTCATGTGTACATTATTACGTTCTCTACAACTTTCCCTCATGAAGTTTTTTTTTAACTTCAATACTTCACGAGATATAGGTAAAAGATCACCACTATCTAAAGTGCTTTATAAGGGTAAAAAAAATTCTTTAAAACAAGCTGATTTTTTCAGGGTTAACTGGGGGTTAACTTAGGAGTGCACACAGTGATCGCAAATTAAAGGTTTTGAATCAACCCTACACTCTATATCGTTCGTAGTCATAATGAACACTGCAAGTGAATGGCTATAATTGATATTAGTACCCACAATTAAGTATTACAAATCCAGCAAAAATTCAGTGACAATAGTTGTAATTTCAGTATAATGAACAGTTAAATGTATCCCTATTCAATTCAACACCATGAAACGTTATGTTATGTTGTTCTGACAAAAGAATGTGCTTAGAAAAGAGATATTGTAGAATCAATTCCAGAACATGCTATTTATTGAAATAAAATATTACATTTGAATTATTCATTAGAATTCAATATCAATTGTCATTGAATTGATTATTGTCAGTTACAAAAAAGCTTCTGCTTGAGTTTGAGGAATAATATCTCATATTGAATTAAACAGGGTTTTTTTTACCAGTGCCAGATTTTTCTCAGTGTAGTACCCACGGCCGGCCTGCCCCTCAATCGTAGCACTATGAAGGGGCAGGCTGGAGTGGGGAGTCGTGGGGACTAGAGGAAGGAAAAGGATAGGCATATCTAATCGAGCGACGTTTGTCCTGAATTGAGTCGGGCACTTCGGGCGGATTTCATAAGTATCGTAGCCTCTTAAGGGAACAACCAGATGGATCTAACTATACTTGACAACAGTGTACGATAGCTTCAAAATCCACTAGTGCGCAATGCAACGTCAAATTGCGCGCTTATCTGGCAAAGACACCCATTGGAAAACTATCAGCTGTGACAAAATAGTCAACATTCACTAAACGAAAAAAGTACGTAATATTAATAAAAAATTTCGTTGGGCTAACGAACTGTTTATTGATATTTGTCCAACGTAATCGTTTGGTAATATTATGAATAGCTTTTCGTTAATTTCTATATCAATGTAGTTAGATGTTTATTGATTTTACGAACGAACTGGCATTAATAGTGCTTGAGCCGAGGGGCTTTTTCCATTATGTAACGGGCTGAATTTTTGTGAATAGCTTCGTTTCGACGAGTCCTACAACTTTTCTCTCTTCAAGAATGTTTAATAACGAGTTAATTTTTTTTACTAAGGCTTACGAAATGCTTTTATAGTTTAATTGCATCATTATCCCACAAATGAAATAGTCTGTTTTTCCAGTCCTACACCATTAATAACA
This sequence comes from Pseudeuparius sepicola, assembly GCA_963920635.1. Classification (NCBI taxonomy): domain Eukaryota; kingdom Metazoa; phylum Arthropoda; class Insecta; order Coleoptera; family Anthribidae; genus Pseudeuparius; species Pseudeuparius sepicola. Next base: position 8,953,605 of record OY987300.1, on the reverse strand, counting down.
ATATAATATAATAACAATATTTACAAGGTTAAGTTACTGTGACAACATTTTATTCGGGTAAAGAATAAATTAATCTGCATACCATGTGATACTACAGTTATTGTTGTTAAAGCTTTTTTTATTTGGTTATTTCGACACTTTAGGACAAACTTTTTTCCGCATTCTTTATCAAATGTTCTCTCGATTTAACTAAACAACTAATTGTGATGATACAAAATTTTAAAATCACGCGATCGACATGTTTCACGCCAGCGCGCTGCCTTAGCGGATATTATCGCGAATTATTGAAGAGAAAAAAGTTGCAGGACTCGTCAAAATCAAGCTATTCACAAAAATTCAGCCCGTTATGATACAAAATGGCAAAAAGGCCCCTCGGCTCAAGCACTATAAAACAATGAACGTGTTCATAAATAGTATGAATCCTGAACATTGAATTGATGAATAAGGTTTCTAAAATATGAATATTTTTTTATAGAATCAATGAACTTGTTTCATAGTTCTATGAACACCAAAGATTAAATTAATGAATGTATTTGTTAATATTATAAACTCTGAACATTGAATTGACAAAAAATGTTTCTTAACTTCAAAACACTTTACATCGAAACAATGAATTTATTCATTAATACTATGAACACTCTCCTTGAGTTAGCGAATGTATTTTTTATTACTATAAAAAAATTGCACATAAACTAATCGGTTATTCAGGTTTTGTACCTATAAATAGACTAAAAATTGATTTTAAACAAAATCTTATAATAACATAATAGTACAGAAGACGGTATTATTACTTACCGAAATATAGCTATCTCCATTTGACATGAATTATTTTTCGAACTTTTACTAATATTAATATAATATTAATATTTTAATCATTACTAAAAAAGTGTTGAATTCTTTTGGCATTGCTTTTAATAGAAAAATTACAGTGGATTTCCCAAAAGTAAACAATAATCACAACCATAAAAATCAATTTCAGCAACAAATCTCGGTAATTATATACTTGTGCCAAATCATCTCTTTCTCAAATGATAATTCTCATTTGTTTATTTTTATAAAAGTCTTAAGAACTGTAAATAAAATATTTAAAATATTATTAGATTATTTTATTTTATAATTTTTATTTAGTACATTTTTAATATATGATTTTTTGAAAATAAATAACTTACAAAGAAATACAATTTTATGAAATTCGAGAATATTAAGCATTTTACTTCTTTCTGTAAGTCAAAACCTACTCTTAATGGATCCGAGCTTAGTAAAACAGCAAAATAAAAAAAGATTAAAGATTAAACACCAATAACATAAGAAAAGTTGTTTCGGCGTTTTTTAAATTTTAATTAATTATCATTCATATAAATATTTTCATAAATATAAACATTGAATAAAAGAATACATTGAAAGAGGCAAGATGGACAAGGACCGCCAAACTGAAAGTTGTTGCTAACATAGCTTGGTAGATATTTATTGGCATACAAATAAACTAAAGGATGTTAATATATCTATATTATTTGACTATAGTTAGACAGATATTATGATTTATTTCGACGCTTTTAAATACGTCTGAATAAAAGGTTTTGAAAAAGCAATATTTAACCATACTTATATGGATTTAAAATTATAACAATAATAATTATTAAATTACGTACTCTTAGTTAATGTAACGTCATTCAATTGTTCCAGGAAACATCTTATTGATTTTTTTAAAAGGTGATCGTTGGATTGAAATTCAAATGTTTTGTCAATGTGTATTTGGTTTCCATCGCATTAATCTCCGGTATTATTCAATCCGTCAAAATCTTAAAGATTTAAAAATATATGCATAGGACACGAAACTGTCAAACAGTTGAAAAAATATTTAACTGTCAGTCAATATCAGCTTGACCGCTTCTAATAAGTAATAGGACCACACTTGCTTTATACTCTATTTCTAGCTTCTTATTTCCTAATATCTGCAAGACAATATTGACAACACCCCTTTCAACAATTATTGTCAAATTCATCCATAGATGAGTTATCGAATTTTACTTGCCTTAAGCAACCTTCCGCATGCGTAGTTCAGGAACTGATAACTCAACAATTAAACAATAATTAAAACAAATAATTTACATATATACCATTATGTATATACACAAGTTGTACTTACTTACATACTTCGGGCTGATCTTAGATGTTTTTCCCTTGAAGTTGTCTTAAAACTGGTGTCTGATGTCTGTCTGTGTTCGTTTTTGGGCGATAGACAATACAAATCTATCGAATGAATTCACCATATCAACAACTGAAGACATTGTCAAGTGTATTAAAATCTTTGAAGTTCCATGTTTGTACAAATGCGTATGTACGTATCTCCCTGATTCAAAGAAACTCTCCCCCAAGAACTGGCCGGCGCTCAAGGCCTCAAAATATTTACCCCCGATATACGGTCTCAAAAGATATTACTTGTAATGAATCCCTCCCTCCCGACACACAGAGAGGAGCAACTATCACTGTCTCTTTCGGCAAACAGCCGCCCGCTGCGCGGCAATCAGCCAGGACAAACATTTGCTCGAACTACTCCACAAAGAAGTCGGCTATTTGAAGATATTCAATTTAATAACATCTCCAGGCGCCCCCCTCCCCATCCGAACGCAAACAGCGAAAGGGTTGCCCAAGGAGGTTCCTCTGGTTTTCGGTTTTCGGGGGGGTGACGTTTAATCTAAACTTTGGGGGAGGAATTTTAACCTCGGCGGCATCGGCTCTTCACGTTTGAACTCGTGAGAGTTTGCCATGGTTCCCATCAATGAGTAGAAGAATATTATCGCAAAGGAAAGACAATAGGTATATGTTGAAGACAATCTTTAGGTGTGGTATATCTTGTTTTTTTTTCGCCACTAACATTTCTGAATCCTCCTATTGAAAGTATTGAAAGCAGACCTAGAGAAAAGTGTTTTGAGAAGCATACGAGATTATACACGGTGAGTTTTTTTCGATGCCCACTATGGGGATCTCGGAAACTAGTAGAGCTAGAACAAAGGTTAAATGAGGAAAGATTTGCAGTTTTGAATGATCAATCTAATGCCCCTTTTGGATTTTCAAAAGAGTTCATGGCTCACTAGATATTTTGAAAAGAGCGTTTTTTGCTATTTCATTAGATCTCTGTAGCTCCGTTATTATTTCTGATTATACAGAAAAACTGTAGAGACAAATATTGTAGATCATTTTGGGCTTAATAATATAATCCTATCCAATTTTTTATGTTGTTTGTGATTTTTGAGATATGACATAAACTTGTATTATTTTAAATGTAAATCATAGTTGGCTGTGGCTTATAAAATCGGCCATTATTTGAGCTTTCCAAAAATATAATACTCGGCATAGTTATTATAATAAATAAAAATAGACCTATTTCCTGGCAACCCTGATCCTCCGATTTGTGTTTTTTGGATTTCTTTTTGTGGGAACAGTACAAAATAAAGTACGAGACAATTGTTGAATTAAGAGCAGCTGTTTTAGAAGCAATTGCCAGTATTGACAGGCGCTCTCTAAGAAAGGCGACAAATTCAGTTGATGTTGATGAAAGATGCAATATTTGCATAAAAAATAATAATAGTGGATTGTTTGAACACCTTTTTTATTTTAAAAGGTGACCTTTTAAAATAATAATATGTAATTGGTTCATTTTGTTACATTTTGTTACCAGCTAAAAACAAAATATTAGAAAGTTTGAAGTATGTCTAATTATAAAATAGAACGTAATTATGAAAATATTCCATAGCTGAATATGTGAAAATTATAAAAAAAAACAGAAAATTAACCATAGTTCTTTTATTTTTTATAATAACCATGCCGAGTATTATATCTTTGGAAAGCTCAAAAATTGGCCGATTTTATATTGCCACAGCCAACTATGATTTATATAAACACAAGTTTATGTCATATCTCAAAAATCACAAACGACATAAAAAATTTGATTAGATTATCTTATTGAGCCCAAAATTATCTACAATTTTTGTCTCTACAGTTTTTCTGTATAATCAGAAATAACGTAGCTACAGAGATCTCTTTTCAAATTATCTAGTGAGCCATGAACTTTTTTAAAAATCCAAAAGGGTCATTTGATTGAGCATTCAAAACTGCAATTCTTTCCCCATTTAACTATTGTTCTAGCTCTGTTAGTTTCCGAGACCCCCATAGTGGGCATCGAAAAGAACTCACCCTGTATATTATTCTTAAAGCGCTACGATACCCCCCATTTTCAAGGGTTTCGTAGTTTACATCTCCTACTTGCATTTCTTAATATTTTCACTTGATTTTTTTTTGTGGCTTAGATAAAACTACGAAGAATCGTCGTTGTGTATCACGAACTGTGCAGGACTAATGCGACACTGTGAAAAAAAATGCCAAACATACCCGAAATTCGACTATATTCGGTTAAGAATTTCGAGTATTTCCACCGCTCAAAAATAATTCGAAGGACACAACGACGATTGAGGCATTCTATAACATTATTTTAAGACTACTTTCAAGTCGATACGTTTGTTCGTTTGGCTATGATTTGAAAACTACGAACCCATTGCCCGGCAATAAAATGATCCGTGAATTGGCCATTCGAGCAGGAATTAGACGTACGGAGATAGGAGAGCGGGCGGGCGTTCGCTGGAACTCGTGGTTCCCCTACTTCCCCCTACTTCGGCGTACCTCACCGGGCTCGGAAACCACGTCAGGGGAACTTTCAATCGATATCAGATGGTTCATTTTTCATTTTATTAGTCTCAGTCTCCCTTATTTGTGTTTCGCTTGTTTTGAATGTTAGTATGTTAGCAAATATTTATATTTCCGAGTACCCGAAGAAAATATTTTCTACCGCGACATTATGTATGTCGACTGGCATATAATAATACTCATTATTATTATTCCTCCAGGAATTATAAATAAATAATTATTAATCCATTGCGCCACAAATAAATTTTAGAAAATAAATAATTATTATTCACAAAGTACCTACTTTTTGCTTTTGTGTAAAATGGTTTAATCCCTAGGGCATGAAATGGCCTGGTCGTGCAAAAAGAGTAAATTTAAATTCTAGACCAAATTGTGCGCTTGATTTTTACTTTAAAAATGTGATAGGTACAAGTAATAATTTTGCCAAATAAATGGGTCATGTGAAGCATTTTTTGAAAACGAATTCCTATGTAAATCGCTGCATGATAAAAGCTAATTTATATACTTTCCAGAGGGAACGATAATAATTCTGACATCCAGTCAGTTTTAGAAACTTCTTCGTTAGAAGATTGTTCGAAAGTCATTGGAGTTGAAAATCGGGCAAAATAAAAATAGTACATTTTATTGTTCCAGTCTGTCGAATTTATGACATTTTAATACATTTTCTAGGATGTTCGATAATTCAGATTTGTCAGAATAAGGGGCAGTCAGGGCAAGAATACCTATAATGTTTGATAATGATGTCACAACAGTCACATGTAGTGAAACCAATAGGAGTAATTTGTGGGCTTGAGTGCTTTTATTCCCGTAGGTACCTAATATGGTTTCCAGAATTTGAGAGAGGGGTACCTACATATTTTGCATTTTGCACACTTATTCGGATTTAGGTATAAGTAGTATTGCAGGTGCATAGGGTTTGGGAAACAAACTTTCTGGGAAAAACAGGGCTTTGAATGGAACATTTACAAGGGATTAGAAATTAATAGCTCCTATTATCTCACAACTATTAACTTATTTAAAAAGGGAGACCAGTTTCGTAACTCTATAAATTAGTCCTTGAGGATGTAATTTTATATATTAACGAAACCGTTGTGATATAATATGGCCTATTCACTCTAATCCCTTTAAAGTGAACTCTTACAGTGTAGAAAGTTTTTAGTTAGATTTATTTATTATTACACAAATGTAAATATGGAATACCTACTAGTTGTTATATAAAACATTTTGAAGAAGTAGACTTTAGACGCACTTTTTTAGTCGTAACAACACTATTATGCAGAACAATTATCCAATCAAACATTAATAGATGTTCAACTGACCCTAATGTGGTTCAAGAAGAATTCGGTAATCGAATCGTTAATTTAGATTTTATAATTGAGCAATTACAGAAGTTTTTTTTATACACGAACCCTTCATAGCATGCACCTTTGCTGATATGAAAAATAATAGTAAAATTGCTTCGACGCCAAAAAGCTATGCAGTGTGTTGCCAACGAAAAGTGAACGCCCTGAAAAATATCATTTTTGCAATAAAGCAAACAGGCCACCGCCGTTTTTTAAATATATATTCGCGCTTCTTCGTCGGCATCGGCGAGACTCGTGTGACCCCGGCGGCCGTCGGCGGCGGCCGGCACGAGTTATTATTTCATATTATCTACACGTCTACACAGGAAAAAAAGACTGTTGTGATTTTAGTGAGTTCGTGTATATAGTCACTTTTCCATTACCTACTTTAAATATACAAGCAAATCCATGTGGTCCCAACAATATAATCTATACTTTTGACGTAATTGCAGATGAACCAATAAGTTTAAAATAGTTTGAATTTCCGTTAAGAAGACGTATTGTCACTTCGATACTAAAATTGGCATACTACAATGAAAGCATAACCTCGGTTTTAAAATATCTTATGTTTTATTTAAACAATTAAATTTATTTTATTTGAATAATAATAATTCTCACCCTCAGACTACTCCAAACTATATAAGAGTACCCCAGAAGCAACTGAAAAAACATTATAATTCATTGGATGAACAAAATAACTTAATTGCAACTTTTATATTCATCAATGTAAGTAATCATAGTCCAAGCAAATTGTCATTTTTTTATAGAGATAGAAAAAAAAATGATTCTTAACAGGTAGATATTTTCAGGGTTGGTTGTGGGTAGCGTCCTGAGTATAACCCCAAAAAATCACCGTCGAAGTCGTGTTACGAACCCCGCAATAGGAGTGGTTTTGCAAACATTTTTTTGCAATTTTTTTTCTTCTCATGTGTACAATTTTTTTTCTTCTTATGTATACATTATTACGTTCTCTACAACTTTCCCTCATGAAGTTTTTTTTTTAACTTCAATACTTCACGAGATATAGGTAAAAGATCACCACTATCTAAAGTGCTTTATAAGGGTAAAAAAAAATTCTTTAAAACAAGCTGATTTTTTCAGGGTTAACTGGGGGTTAACTTAGGAGTGCACACAGTGATCGCAAATTAAAGGTTTTGAATCAACCCTACACTCTATATCGTTCGTAGTCATAATGAACACTGCAAGTGAATGGCTATAATTGATATTAGTACCCACAATTAAGTATTACAAATCCAGCAAAAATTCAGTGACAATAGTTGTAATTTCAGTATAATGAACAGTTAAATGTATCCCTATTCAATTCAACACCATGAAACGTTATGTTGTTCTGACAAAAGAATGTGCTTAGAAAAGAAGTATTATAGAATCAATTCCAGAACACGCTATTTATTGAAATAAAATATTACATTTAAATTATTCATTAGAATTCAATATCAATTGTAATTGAATTGATTATTGTTAGTTACAAAAAAGCTTCTGCTTGAGTTTGAGGAATAATATCTCATATTGAAATTAAACAGGGTTTTTTTACAAAGTGACAGATTTTTCTCAGTGTAGTACCCACGGCCGGCCTGCCCCTCAATCGTAGCACTATGAAGGGGCAGGCTGGAGTGGGGAGTCGTGGGGACTAGAGGAAGGAAAAGGATAGGCATATCTAATCGAGCGACGTTTGTCCTGAATTGAGTCGGGCACTTTGGGCGGATTTCATAAGTATCGTAGCCTCTTAATAATAGAAAACCTGCTGTTCCAAAGTTTACTTATTTAAACTGGCTGGATCCAAGCGGGGAAAACTTTGAAGCATAAAACACGTTTTGGTGTTCCGTGGGAAATCCCTTCTCGATATAATACTTTCCCCAAACTCGACGACGATTTTTCCTGCTTAGCAAACCGGCCAAACTATTTTAACGGATAAGGCTGGGGTGGCGGCCCCAAGGGATTGCCCGAATACGTTAAAACTTATCATCGGAAAATAGAAAAGGCGCCCCCGAAAAGCCGAGGGGGTCACCAAGAGATTGATTCCGCAGGCTATGCATATTTTATGTCGCTGATAGGGGATTACCCGGGTTTTCTATTTGTGTTCGAGTTTTCGGCCCCTTCCGTGTTCTTTCGATTTATAATAATTTGACGAGGAGTTCGGAGGGATGCGCCGTAAATACCCCGGCAAATCCCCTTGTGAATAGAGGAGGATTTTGTGTTTGAATAATATTTTTATCGTCAGGAAAATGCTTCGAAGTGTAAAAGTAGCAGAACAGAAAATGGCAAATTAATTTTCATCAATAGCTAAGTGTGGACTTCCTTTTAGTACAAAATGGATTATGATGTAACTATACTAGGTCAGTAGAAGAAAAGAATGACGTTATCTGTAGTAAGTATAGCCGTGAGACGTAGCAGACTCCGGCATTTCCTATTAGAACTACTGAAGGGCTTCGAGGGTGTAGGGTAAGAATTCATTATTGTTGGTTATGTGAACTTCCTATTTGTTCTTCTACCCACAATATTGAGCAACCGCTCCTCTCTTCCAAAAATCCCCCCTTTTTCTACAACCATTATTACAACCGGAGTATTATTAGGTAATCTAAAAACGCTCTTTAATTGTACAGGGTTATTCACTGAGAATTAGCCCCCCACCTAACTTTTTTGTTTTTTAAGATAAAAGGGTGATTCAAAAAACAAAATCAATGGTTGGGCGAATACTTTTTTATGCCATGACCGTTTAGTGTACAGGGTGTTTCAAAAAAGTAGGACGAATGGCAATTTAAAATAAAATTTGAATACGGAATTTTTCAAAAACGGAAAAAGATAATGCCACAAAGTTTAATATCATTTTATTGCCTTGATGAGCAGATTTCAAAAATCCAATAATTTGTTGCCATTCGTCCTACTTTTTTGGAACACCCTGTACACTAAACGGTCATGGCATAAAAAAGTATTCTCCCAACCATTGATTTTGTTTTTTGAATCACCCTTTTATCTTAAAAAACAAAAAAGTTAGGTGGGGGGCTAATTCTCAGTGAATAACCCTGTACATTAGAAATGACATTTCTTAATTTGGTAATACAAGGTTGGCAGCAATGTTTTGGGCGTCTACAGGGACGTATTTAGCATGTCCGGCAGAAATGTCAGAACTTGTGACAGATGCCTAACTTTAACCTTGATATTCGATCTCTGTGTCTGTGGCTCTACGCTAACTTCAAACACATTAACTATAACTAGGTATAGCCTTTTTCTATGCTTCAAAGAGCAGAGTTTAATGTTAATTCCTTTCTATTTAAATTTAGGATTCGTGTGTGTAAAAAATTTAAATTCCCTGTCCTCCGTCACCTATCAATAATATCAATATGGCCGCCTTTTAGGGAATTCTAGGGACATGAAATATTTACCTGTCATTGTCACAGTCTAGTTTACAATTAAAGAGCGTTTTTAGTATATTTTCCTCAGTTTGTCAATAAAGCTTGTTCTGGTAACACCAGTACGAAGTCGCATCGCGACAACGGCAAGAAAATTTTTGAGCATACTTGCTAGTTTCCCGATAAGCAATGCAGAGCCGGAAATAAATTTTTCTTCACTTAAACGAATTAAAACTTGATTACTTACCAATATCGCCCAAGACAGACTAAGTAATTTAGCCCTATTAAATATATATACCTATATACACCGCAATGTACCCATAAATGAGGTAAATATCAGTTTGCGCGAAAGAAGAGAAAATGTGATTTTATTTTGCGATAAGTAGGTACATTATTTTTTAAATCTAAAGAATTATTGTTTCTTTTTGTGAATTATTGGTTTTGTTATGTTTATTATTTAAGTTTGTTTTTTATTTTGTTTGGGTAAATATTTTTTTGTTTTTTGTTCTTTTCTAGAGATATAAAGTATTTTATTTTTCACAAAAATACATATTCTAAAAATTTCTCTTACCCCGGCCCCTCAGGAAAAATTTTTACCACGTCGCACCCCTGTTTAGATTTGCCTGGATCCGAAACGTGGTAAAAACGCTACCAAATTTCTCCGACGCGGCTTCTCGAGACCTCCAGACTTTCCCGGCATTCTAACATACTATAAAATTTTGTAATACTTGCCAAAATTAACTAGTATAAGTATCCAGCAAAAAAGTTACCCCAGTGGAAACATTGAAACTCATCCATCGTATAGTCCGCGCGATCTCTCGGCGGTAACATTTTTAATTACGTTTCCATTGATTATATAGTAGGAAATTAGGTAACACCCGATGTCATATACATCTAAAAAACCTCTGAGCACCGGGTGCTACCAAACATCTTTGCTCCAACGATACAGTTGCAGATTATTATGATGCTAACATGGTTAGCGAAATGCGCGTCTAGTGCAAAAAACAAAGTTTTGGTGTGAGTATTCTCTAGAAGTGCCAAAGGTACCTGATTCACAACTTAATTGTATATCTATTATACAGCAGGACCTCAGTAAAACAAAAAGTTTACATTGCATCCACTTGAAGATGACAGAGCTTCTCTCTGGCTAGTATTTTTTTATAAATTTCTTTTCCGTGTTCTACCCTCGTGCCGAATCCCGCACAACTCAAATTCAAGCCGCATGTAAAACAAGCCGATAAAAAACCATCGGCGGGCGCCGGGATGACTGATCGCCGCTGACGGCGGCTAACTGCCCCATTTTCGTATTCCTTATTGCGCCATTTCTCAGGGCCGCGCGCGAACCCCTCGGCGGGACGACTGCAACTTTTATATTCATGGAATGCGGGCGTGCAAGCCGGGCGCCGCTCAGATTTCCGCTCTGGCGCCGGACGCGTCCCACGATAGCGCCGATATTTACGCTAAGCGCCCGGCTTAGACCGAAGTATCCCCTATTATTTCCCTTCCGGGGAAACAACGGCTCATCGGGCCGTATTTGCAAGAGAACTGTTTGAAACGGCTGGGGAAAAAATGTATTAAATTTGCTTGCATTTGTTCGGCGTTTCACCGAAATTTTCCGCTTTTTCAGGAGAATTTTTCCCAACTCCTATAAATGACTTGAGAACTTACATATATAGTGTAGTAAAGGTATAGATAATCTCTGCCGACTGCCAGTGTACTTCTGCATTCAAGTTTTTTCTTATTCTTTCTCCAGAAAAGCTCAGGTAAGAGGTAAAATTTGAATCTTTTATTTTGGGAAACAACAATTTTCTTTATAACTTCCGCAAAAATTAAGTTATTTAAAAGGTTATAGCTATTGATATCCGGAGGGCAAAAAAAACAATATTGGACATTATTTGCCATCGAACTGACAAACGAATGGAAGGAGTCTAGACAGAGAAAGCGCCAGCCAACATAGAGTAAGCAAGTTAACCAAATAAATCAGCTGCTGACTAGTGGCAAAACATTCCAAATAACACATGTGAATGCATGAAAATTTAGCAGTGTTCTTGAAATTTACTTGATATTTTCAGTGTTTTATTCCCATTTAAATACAGTAAATTCGTATATATTTAAACTATAGTAAAATCGAGCAACTCTTACGCCTGGAGTAAACAAGAGCACGTATGGGTTGAAATATCTGCCATAGCCGCACGGAGGTACTACCTTTATTTAATTTTAGTCTTACAATTGTGTACATCAAAATATTCCAGACAAGAATTATTGGCTTAATTAAAATGGTTCAAAACATCGATAAAATTATTTGGGGCAGTGTCTAAATAGCTGAAAAGAACAAGATAAAACCGAATATCTACACTTCTGCGACCGAGCACGTCCCTGTTGCCGAGTCGGGTGAATTTTTATAGCCTATCGACCAATCGCGGATCGTCATTGAACACGTGGTTTTATTTACACCAGGCGTACGGATTGCTCAATTTTAGTATAGGTATTAATAAATATTACAATTATATTCTAGAAGTTTTATTGATTATACCTCGGAAAACCTTTAGATTAGTTTATAATATCATATTAAATAAACAAAATGTGATAATTTCACTTTTTTCCAATTAAAATTTGATAAAATCAAGCTCAAAAGCCTCTTTCCCATGTAAATTCTGAAGCTTTTGCCACTAGTCACGTGGTACCATCTTGGTCTGTCTTTGTCTTACTTGCCTTGTGCTCGTTATGGCGATCTCTCTTGTACTTTGGCTGTCGGCCAGTGCACTGCTTGTATTGATGACGCGACTTCCATTCGTTTGTCAGTTCGATGATTTGCCCATATTGTAAAGTTGACCCTTGACTAGATTTCATGCTTTGCCTACAACGGGCAAGGTAATATCTTGATGTCTTGATGCCACAAAATATTTTCTTGTTTCTCTACACCTTGCATGAATTTCATTCAGATCAGATAATTATAATATATTATATTATATAAATATAATAATATAATTTATATAAATAACTATAGATATGGCGAAAACACGCATATTTCTTTAAATGTAAAATTTGATGAACATCTTCAAAGTTGCAAAGATCAAAGTTTTCTCCTTCACCAACGTAACGTCAAAGATATTGATATCTTTGTTGGGACATGTCCTGACATGCTGCAGGCACAATGATCCCAGCCAGCCCATTACCGGTTTCATCCTTTTTGGGAATCATCAGATGGACGTAGGCAAAATCCCAACAAACATATCAATATCTTTGACGTTACGTTGGTGAAGGAGAAAACTTTGATCTTTGCAATGTTTATTCCCAACGAAAATCGAGAGCCAATGGTGTAGTTCAATGCCGGTAGGGGTATTAGCCCTCGGAGTAGTTGTTTCTGTTGGTTCTATCTTTCGAATCTTCAAAGTTTTCCAAAAATGTAAGGCACGCATGAATTGAAAAAAAAAGTTACATATCGATCGATAAATAATTTTCTTATAAATTAAAAAATAGTTATTTATGTTCCAAGGCACTGAAGTTCAACATTTTATGACTCATGTGGAATTTAGTTGCCGAGGCCTCTGGCCGAGGCAAATAAACCACATGAGTCATAAGAAGAACTTCAGTGCCAAGGTACATATTATATTTTTTAAATCGGAAAAAAAATGTTTTATTAGGTAAAAAATTATCATAAGTAATCACCCGTCCATGAACCGACTGCGCGTGGCGTTGCTTAACTTTGACGATCGCTCTACAACGAGGCACGGCTGAACTGAAATATGTATACTGAAAGATGTTTACACCCTACCTACTTATTGAAAAAATCGTACAATAATGTAATAATATTACAGTGCCTCGTATAATTAAAAAAGTTTCAAATACAGCTTTTGCCGCAATTTTTCACAAGCTTCTATTTAACTTGCTCTGTTAATGTATGGGTGTTTGTGTGTGTGTGTGTATATGTACTGAAATCTTGCAACTGAATTTTAAACGACTTCCACCCAACCGATTGCTTTTGTTAACTTTTTAAAAACACGCTTTTCTTTAAGCCATATACTAAAACGAATAAAATAAGTTTTATAGGTTTTCGTCAAGATAATTCAATGTCAAATTGCGACAAGTTTTTGTAAATTAAAAAACTTGTCGCGCGAAATGTTCATAAAAAAGTAGGTAGGTACCAACTAATTTTATTGGAGAGTGATTGGTTGATAAGCAAATACCTACTTGCCAAAGTATGTATTTTCTTTACAATTCGCACGACATGCTTTTTGATTTACAAAAATTTGTCGCAATTTGGCATTGAATTATTTTAACGAAAACCTAAAGCTTTTTTTAAGTTTATTTTTAAATTTTTTTTTGCTTTTTTTATTTCTTTTGAATGGTGAAGTTTATTTTAAAATTCAACAGTTAGTTTTTTAGTTATTTTGTTATTTTCGATAAAAGGTACAGAAATTATCAAAACCGGATTTCCCAAAAATATTTTTATTGCGATTTTTTGCAAACTATTGCATGTTTTGTCATGTTACCTATGGCATTTGAAAGAATACCCATTTTTTGTTTTATATCAGTCTTAGGATAGGTACCTAAATAGTTTTCTTTTTAATTACTAGAAATCATATATTCCAAGAAGCGGTTCTGAAGAGTTTCAATTTATACTCAGACTCGAAATTAATTTTTGGAGTACCTATCATTTTAGTGTATTTTTTGTGCTCTTTTATGCTCTTTCGGAAAGTGAACAAACAATTTTTCGTAAAAAATCAACCTCCCGATCCCCGCCCCACAATTCGCAAACTATGGCAGATTTCCCTACGGGACCAGTCTCATTCAAAAGAGCACAAAAAATACAGATTATGTATTGAGCTGTAAGTCATATAGTTTCTTCATAAATTGATTGGGAATTTCGTGTTTACGATTGAATTTCCGGAAAACATCGCTGCAAAATTGAATTTTGCCCAATTTGGGCTATTTTTGAAAGACATTGTAAATTAATTATGCTTTTTTTCGGAAAGACCACCTCAAAATACATAAGAATATATAGTTTTGGTAAACCAAAAGAATAACTCGCCGCTGACACTCTTTTTGGTCTAATTTTACTTTCCTATCGATAATTTATAGAGTTTAAACAAGAGCGGTCCAGGAGAAGATCCCTGAGGAATACCCGAAGTAAAAATCTGACTGTAGATGATCACGCATTTCTAACGGCTTGTTTTCGTATTATATCCCGAGTAAAACAAATCGCCATTCGTCCAGCGTATACCACACGATACGGCTATCCCAGGGAAAAAACTATTTCCGTCCTGGCTCCCTCTGCGGATTATCGTCGCGTCGTTGGTATGGGCGGGAGGCCGCTGCCGGGCGGATCGAGAATTAATAACTAGATTTGGGAATTCCTCAAATTCGATATAAGGCCCGGCACGGCGAGTCCGGCCCGGGGAAAGACAATTCCGGGATAAATTCGATTTCGTCCGGCTAATGGCCGCGGAGCAAACAAAGCTGGACCGCGGCGGCCGGAGAGACATGGAAACTATTTTAGGTGGCGGATGAGACTGGATAAGTCCAGTTGGATAATCCCTTAAATGTCTACTCGTACGGTTAATCTGAAAAACAAGGAATCGATTTGGCGGGTGGTAGTACACTTTAAAAGCAAAAGTTGTTTTAGTCGTTTGTTATTATTACAACGGAGACATTTAATAGTTATTTATGTACCAAGGCACTGAAGTTCAACTTTTTATTACTCATGTGGAGTTTAGTTGCTGAGGCCTCTGGCCGAGGCAAATAAACCACATGAGTCATAAAAAGAACTTCAGTGCCGAGGTACATATTAGGTATATATATTTTTTTTGAAATCGGAAAAAAAATGTTTTATTAGGCAAGAAAATAATAATAAGGGATCACCCGTCCACGAACCGACTACGCGCGGCGTTGCTTGACTTTACCGATCGCTCTACCTAGGACAAGTATAATGACGTACGGTACCTTCTGACAGAAAAACCAAACTGCTGCTTCTTGTGCAGGCTACACAACAAATCTATTGATATTCGAATTTACTAAAATATGTATACTGAAGGATTGCGCTTCTATAGGAAACAATTTCGCAATGTGTACGAAAAGTTAAATGAGCCTTTATCGGCCGGGTTTTGAATATTTGGTCACTTTTGACGGGCGATGTCTCCGCGTCTGACGTTTGATGTTTACATCTCGCCAAGGCCTACTTATTGAAAAAATCGTACAATAATGGACTACATTATTGTACGATTTCTGTGCTTTTAATGACGATTTTGAGACATTTTAATGCCGATTTCAAGAAAAATGTGTTAATTGTTTTCGAGGCGGACCAATCCTTATTAGCACTATAAAGATGCTGCACTGTGGTGCATTTATTTTATATAATAATTTAATTTATGATGTTAGTATTATAAGTTGCATTTTAGCTAAAGTTTGTTCAGCGAATGTTCGGCCCTATGTCACAACTCTCGTCCTTGTCTGACTCGGGAATATACGACCGATATCCGTCGTATAGCCATGAGTAAGACAAGGACGGGAGTTGTGACGTAGTATGTAAAAGCTGAATTATAAGTGCCTCCACTTAACTTTCCACAGTTAAGAAAGAATGGATGTAGTTGTAAAATATAGGTTACAACAATTTCACTGGCTTGTTTCTAGCCAGGAAAGTACGTTTAATCAGGCTGTAGAATAAACTTTGAAGACTTATTTACAATTTGTCGCTATTGCACCTTTTTACCAGGTTCCTCAGTCAATTTGTAACATGTATACTTGAACTTTATTCTCTCGTTGAATGTATCTACCTAAAGAACTTTAACAGTTTTTGGGATGGACCAACAAGATTAGGTCTGGTTGTTCGAACTAGAGACTAGAGATTCATGGCTTGACTTGATATTCAAGCTACTTGACTTGACTTGACTTGACTTGACTTGAAATCTAGTCAAGTTCAAGTCAAGTAGTAATTTTCCAATATCAAGTCAAGTATTTATTTCTCAAGTAATTGAAAAATCAAGTTTTTCTTGAAGCTACTTGATCACTTCAAATTTTATTATCAATTAGGACAGTTTGGTAAATAATAATAATAAACCTTTGGATTGTACACTTTTTTTGCAAAACTAGGAAAGAACAAAAATCAACTATTTTAAGTCCGTACCAAAACTATGTGTGTCTGTGTAACAACAAAAACTTCTATTCGTTTCACGTTAACACCGTTCAAAGCACTATTTTTTCTTAATATATAAACATTTTTCTTGGAAACTTGGTTCTTATTTTGTGTGCTAATAATAAATAAACATGTTCACAAGTATTATTTTATTGTCAATTTTAGAGGACTTGATATTCAAGCTACTTGACTTGACTTGACTTGAAATCAAGTCAAGTTCAAGTCAAGTAGTAATTTTCCAATATCAAGTCAAATATTTAATTTGTCAAAAGCTTGATTTTCAAGCCAAGTCAAGTTATTTGTTAAAATGTCAAGCTACTTGACTTGATGACTCACCTAATGGGAATTGTAGGATTCCTAAAGGTCATGCAGGAAAAATCTGGTTGGAATTATTGGGACTACAGGAGGCCCCTTTATCCAAAAAAGGTGTTTTACCTTTAACTGAGAGTATCTGAAAAATAGAAAACTTAAAAATGATCCCAATGCTTATTATGTTGCTGACTCCACAAGAAAAAGGTAAATCAGTTCAAAGATTATCAATAAACATTTATTGTTGTTAGAACTATGAAGGGTCATTAAATTAATATAGGTGGTACTTTCTAAGATTTTTAGATAATATTTTAAACTCGATTCATTTATTTCACAACCAGATAATGATAGGTCAATATTCCAAGTCATTTTGTTCTGCAATGTAAGGCAATTCAAATTTGAAAGTTGATGTGAATTATGATGGAAAACATTTTGCCCCCTTTAGAATCTATGGCACTGACATGTCACATAAAACCTGATGGCAGTTGGACACTGACATATAACATAACCTTGTACAAGCCCCCTTGTGGTCTCCTTGGAGTCCACAGAAAACAAACTTACCCTCAAGGATACACTTTTCCTATGCGATAGACTGTGACATGCTGGGTCCCCTTATTTTGAAGAGTTCCTGGTTTAGCATAACAAGGGCCTATCTAATAGATTATTAATTCAGCGTGGTATTATCGTATGTAATATCACAAGTGCCGGAAATTTTATCGAAAGCGCTATTTTGCCTAGAAAGATCACGCTCTCGGGATTTTATCAGAAAATAAAAGACCAATTTGTACGAGTGGTTTTGCTAATGGGCAAAATAGCGCTTGAGAATAAAATTATTTAGAAAAGTTTCCGGCACGAGTGGTATTTGTCGAGATTATTTCATGAATACGATTTAATAATTTGTGCATTAATTTTTTCTATGTTTACATTTCCAAAAAGACTCATTTTGAACGAGTTTATTGACAGCTTCGACTGTAGCGTTGGAGTTAACAAACATGACGCTTGGATATCCAAGGCAAATGCGATTATACCTACACCCTGTTAACGTTGGTTTATTTTCTGAATGTATGTCATAAATTTAAACAGAGACGGAGGTCTAATAACAATAATTTAGCAATGTAAAAATTATATAAATTTATTGATACAATGCTTAATAATACCGCAACATAATTTATAAGCTGCATAATTTAGAACAGTGTAAAACACACCAATTTTAAGAAGTGTTTGTATCGAACAGATTCGCGGTTGCTAAGCAACCAAGTGATAATTGCACAAGTGGTATTTCCGCTTTGCTTTTGCACAAGTGCAATTATCGCTAGCAGAGGCATATGATTGGTTGGATTTTTATGGAAGGAGCTATACCTTATTGGACGCAAGCAGTAGGAGAATAATCGCTGAAACCGTCACCTGATTGGTTAATACTTCAAAAATCGTGTTATTTTATTGGTTCATATTGGCAGGCGTTGAATTCTCTGTGATGTAACCAAACATCAGAAAAAAAGTTCACTAATCGGTGTCACTCCTGGAAGCATAGTTCCAAGGGTTTAACTTCAGCATTCAAAAATATGAGTTTCGCTGTCTGTCTATGTTCTTGGGTTAAATGTTCAAATGCGACCGACGACGTCGCGTCGCGTCTCCTTTTCTCCGTCCCCTCTCGGATCCGTCCGTAAACTTTGGCCGGTAATTGCGGGAAAAGTCTCGAGGTGAAAGTTCGCTCCCGGGGCGGCTCTGTCTAAATAATGCATCGCGAGGCGCGTGATGTACGCCCCCGGTAATGGAAAAGAATTCCCGCCGCGCCGGGAAATCACGCCCGGGGAAAATAACGAATTTCGCGCTGGCGTATAGCGCGCCCCCTCCCCCGTTCGGCGCCCGCTGAATCTTTCAGGAGCCCCAAATCGCGGGACCGCCATCGGGACGGTAGTGTGGCATGCATTTGATGTTCGGCAACAATGTTCAGTTTTCGAAAATTTTTCTGATCTTAAAAATTTTCTCCTGTTTTCGGCCAATATTGCTATTATTACTATACATTATTTTCCCGTTATAACCCCCTGCTAGAGCTGGACAAGTATTTATCATTAAAAATACGTGTTGGTATTTTAATACTTTTCGGTATTTAAATACTCAGTATTTAAATACTATTGCAAATTAAGTATTTAGTAAATATTTAAATACTTTTTTGGTATTTAAATACCTACTTGCAAAGTATTTAAAATACAATGGAAGTATTTTAAATACCGAAAACTATATAAATACTTCTGAAGAAACCTATCCCATGTCTACTATAATCTCATAACCTAACAATACTATTTTCAAAAAAAAAAATCATTTTTCCACCTTTTCCAAAAATAAATGTTATCTTAGACATATAAATGTTATAACATTACAATTTCCTCAAACTACAGTACATTAAAATTCTTGCATTTTACAGTTCCATACGGTATATGAACCTTCCTCCGTCTTTACTTTTTATAATAAGAAAAACATACCTTTTTTATTCTCTCCAAACGTTAGACACGCCGACTGTCCTGCATTTAATATTTTCTTTCATTCCTATTTTACCTGCCACGATGTAAAATTAAAAAATACCCTCTTATAAAAAAAATACAACGTACGCCCTACCTCCAAAACACATAAACAAATAATACAGTACGTAAAAATTAAAGAAAGTAACATGCACAACAAATATAAGTAATTTGTGGAGGGAGGAAGATCCATACCATGCTATTGGAATAATTATTTATAATTTATGAACAACAAAAATTCAAAAATGTAAGTAACAATATAAAGTCACTTTATTTTATATAAATAATATTTGTATTATCTCAACACCAAAACAATCTTTATAATTCCTATTATATTCATATATTTCCTTTTCTTATAGAATAATAATTATTGTCAACAAAAGCAACAATTGTATAACAAGAACTGTCCAATTATGTGTACCTGATGATGGCTTAAAAAAAGGCCGAAACACGTGTCGAAATTAAAAATAATTATAAAAAAAATTAATTGTAATTTATACTTCAAGGGCACAAACAAATACCAAAAATAATTTTATCTATAATAAACGTTGCAAAGATGTGAATTTTTTATAATTGACGAAAATTATTAAAAAAAATAAAAATTCATTGCTTGGTTATTTTTAGAGATAACTATATAAAACTATATATGGTTGGAATTGGGAGGACAAAGGGAACTTAATAAACCCAACATATACAGGATGTCGCAAAAATCTTACCAAGTGATGTTCACTTCCGGTTAAACCGGAAGTCAGAAATGAAAACCGACACTTTTTTGTTACTCCCTGTACACTCGTTACTAAGGTTTCGTGTTAAAATCCAATTTACTATTTTTTTGAAAAACGGTATTTATTGTAATAACTTTTTAACGACATCATGTATAATATTAAGTTTGACGTCATATTCGATTTCCTCTGAAAATTCTACACATGTCTGTATTTTGAACCATCAATTTATCTTTAAAATTACCGAGAAAATCGGGTTTACATGTATTGTGGTTGAATTTTAAGCACTATCTCTCAAACGACATAATTTATGAAAAAACGGTAGAAGTTTTCAGTAGAGAATTAAATTTTCTACAAAGTGGTTTAAATTAATTTAAAAAATAAATGTGTAGAAAAAATTCTGGCCATAATAAATGAGACTGGAGGGCATAAGTGGCGCCCCCTGGCGGTTGCCAATATTGCACTATAATATAACTATGTGAGATCTATGAACGTGTAAAAAAATCAATAAAATCTATAAAGCCGTTTAAAATATATTATAGCATTTTAGGGCTTGTTTTAAGGACACTTAATATAGAGCTTTGAGCAAAAAGAAAAAAAACGGGTCACTTTATTTTTCCAGTAGAATACCCATGTGCTAAGGGTGGCATAAGGACACTTCCTACACACAAAAATTATCAAAATAATGTAGCACATCACAATTGTACAGGGTATTTCGGATCAAACCTGAATACCCTGTATGTTTGTAAAAAACGACAAAAAAGGTGTACCTAACTGTGATAGAAGCTTCACTGATCAAGGAAATCTATGCGGAGTTGCATCTTTGACAGATTGACAGTCGATTAATAATTAATAATTGTTCTAACTTAGCAGTATAAAGACAAAAAATATTTATGGATCCTAAATATAGCGGCAAATATGCTGAAACTACAAAATGAATAAAAGACTAAATGAATGAATGGAGAGTCTTAAAAAAAATTCCAGTATAAAAACTCCCTTACCCTTTGGTAAGTACCTACTTGAGCCTCTGAACAAACTCGTCACCAAATAATATTTTCATAATATGTAGTGTAGGTACCTATACCTACTTTTCTTCATAAAACAATATCTGAAAGTATTTAAATACTGCCAAGTATTTAAATACTTCATAGTATTGAAAATACTTTGAAGTCTTTAAAATACTTTAATATTTAAAATACTTTGAAGTATTTAAAATACTTTGAATTATTTAAATACTAAATTCGGTATTTAAATACTAGAAATGAGTATTTAAAACCAAAAGGTATTTAAATTGAGTGAAATACTAAATAGTATTTAATATTTAAATACTTTAAATCTGAAAATAGTATTTTGTATTTAAATACTTTTTCTAATAATCAAGTATTTAGTATTTACTATTTAAATACTTTTCAAAAGTATTTTGCCCAGCTCTGTCCCCTGCACACCTCCAGCTGCGCATTTCACCTTAGCCTGCTCGCACTGTACAGTCAGTTAATACAATTTTTGATGATTATTTGAGTTAGGTATTATCCAATCACTCAATATGTGAGAAAAACGGAGAATAGTGAATGATCTTTTAGTTATTGGGCTACATAATTGCTTACCTCTATAGATATAATCCGCACAACTCCCAAAGATATTTAATAAGGCTGCTTTTCATTCAAAATTTGGCTAAAACTATAAGTTCTTCCGAACCTATAGACAGAACACGAGGCGCAGAATTCCAACAAGAGACTGACTGAGGGAGGAGAAAGCCCAAATATTCCGTTACTTTGACCTTGATCACAACACGCGGGCATTTTTTGTTGAAAAAATAGATTTACCAAAAGTAAGTTGGTAAAAATAAATATGGTGTATAAATTTACACTAGAAAAGTTTTCCCGATGACCCCTCTTGTGTGGCAAAACCAGAGAATTAAATAAAGAACAAAAAGCTTCGAGGAAAAAGGCCCCTGATACTGAAAGATAATCCAGATTTCCCAAAACCGGTTTTCAAAGAGCCATAACCCCAAAGGCACTAGGCGCGTATCTGCATTTTTCTCGCATAACGTGAGAGCTTTTACCCAGGCGTATGCACGGTTGGTCGAGATCGTAAATTGCGTGTATTTACGTGCGCATATGGAAAAATTAAATGCACCCCCAACTGCGTAATGAAAAAGCCGCTTTTAATTACAATATTATTTAAGGGCATATATTCGTGTTAATGAACTCTCGGGGGCAGTTTTGATAATTACAGACAAATGGGAGAGCTTAATCACCTGAATTCCAAGCGGAGTTTCAGCGGAATTTAGGTGAAATTGGAATATTGAGGAAGTTAGTTCTGACGGGAAGGTTTTCGAAGGGATCAACTTGCTATAATAATTAGTCCAATAAATAAATCAGATAAACAATCATTACACCTTTAACCCGTCAGGAACCAAAAATGTCTGTAGCTATGAACTCATATTACTCATAACCACATACTTTTTGGCCAATCACACGAACCTGCATTTTCATAACACTTCAACAGTTCAATCTAAATTTTCGTTACGAAAAGTGGGTTGAGCAGAGATGTGCAATACAGGCATGGGTTATTTAATTGTGGAAAAAGGAGTTCAGAATATTCAAAGTGAAAATGAAAACATTATTTGTAATACACCTTCCGAAATATTGGAGGTGGCACACCAAATAGGTATTTAAGAAACTGTTGCCGTTATATAGCCTCAAAAAATACGAACAAACAGATACAGAGTGGTGCAGCTGAACAGATTTAAATTCAGTCCACATATATTTAATATTTTTTATATTTTTTATTTACCTATTTTAATAGTTTTTTTAGTTTTTAATAGTTGTGGAAATAACATTTTGTCGGATTTTTTCTCTCCCAATATTGAAAATCATATTTGCTGCGACATAATATGTTGACTAAACCAAAGCTTTGTGGTAAATAATTTATTTAAATTCAACCCTGAATGTAACGTTCGTCATTATATGGAACAATACGATTTTAATTAATGCAGGTATAGAATTACCCGGGGAACAAATGTTATTTTTTTGTATAGCTGGGCATTGACTTGTTAGCCCTGAATAACGAAATAGTAATTAATTGTGATTAAATTGAGATTGGGTTTGTGTAATGTTTATTTGCTACGCGGAATAACTTTGTTGAAAAAGTCGGAGGGTTTTGTTTTGATTATTCGCTATGCGGGTAGAATTCGATATCTAATTGTATAAACGGGGACGTGAAATCAAAATGAGCAATTGCATATATTCATTTTGGTAATTGTAATGCTGTTTCGAATAATGAGGGCGCTTTTGTTGTGTTCCGTGCACGAGCTAACATTTTGTCAACCAATTTTGACCTAATTTTTGCGTTCTGGTCATATAGGTTATTCTTGAGAATAATGATATAATTTTAAAAATGTAAAATGTAGAAGTACGATGAAAATTCAAAGTCCTTAATTTAGGCGTTGAGTGAGGTTAACGGTTTAGGCGTGAGGAATAATCACTCAACAGTTTAGGTTAGTATAACATTGTTTTTCAACTCAGATATTTCTGAAAATTTTTAGGGAGTATGATATTATTTATTCGGCGCCTATGGTATGCTAAAAGGAGGCAATCCAATATGAATTTCTTAGTTATTGCCGGAGAGACATTTGGAATTGGGTTGGTGGAATATCCAGCGACGCAATATACCCCCCTTTTTATTGTTTTCAGTTTAATTCCGGCATAACTACACCATAATCTTCCCCCGTTTTTAATGCAACAATTCAAGAATATTAGGAACGTAAACGTAAACGGGACGAATCGAAATTGGGGCTTATTTTTTATGGCGGAGAGGAAGGGAATTTCGCAAAATTAACTGAGGGTCTTTTATATAAAGTGCCTACGTTGTATTTCATGAAAATCTGAGAGCTGAAACTATTTATTATTTATTGGGAAAACGCTGGTTTCGATATCCAAGCAAAAAATGTTCGGGAGCATATTCGTCATGGTCATAAACACATAAAAAATAAATAAAAGGAGGACTTTCATATACGAGTATCCCTCTTGCTATATGCGGAGTCAAAATACGTGTTTTATTTCTCGCTTTATGACAGACATGACTTTCGGCTTTCATATCATGGATATATAAAAATTATGTTGAGCCTCACAACCGTACATAAAGCTGTAAAATTCGGCGAGATGCTCATATAATCCTCTATAGAATATCGCGAAAAAGAAACGCGTATTGACTATAGAAATATTTTCGTGGAAATTTTAAACTCAGACTCTGCATTCCTGTAGAAAAAACATAGTCTTATAGTTGTCTCAATAACGAAAATAATTTGTATCTAAATTATGAAACTAACCTGCCATTGCCACAACTCAAGCAACCATAATTTATGTAGAAACACCATAAGATCAAACAAAGGATGTAAATAGTTTTAGTGGTTACTTAGTAACTCACTTTTAGTGTTCTTATCTTTTATTTCTTCCTATGGCCCAAACTGTCTTAATTAAACGGGGAAACACAAGGGAATTAGTTAAGCTTTATTATGAGCTCGAAGGGAAAAGAAACTCGCCTTATCCTTTTGTTCCCCAAGGGAAAACCCTCGGAGATGGGTCTGCAGTTCAAATTAAAAGTTACTTTCATTTATAACGTCATGCAGGGGCTCATAAATGTATCATTTTTGTCAGGGACGACTTATACAGCTTTAGTTTTTAATTTAAAGTTGTGTATTGCAGAGAAAAGTAAGAAGTGTCTTCATTTTGTCCTTTTTTTCTTTTCAGAAGGATGCCTTAAACTTGGAACCTGCGAATGTAGCCAATTGCGTCTCTAAAGGGAAATCGGAGGTAAGTGACAGAACGTAAAATATAAGTAGGAATCGTGATTAATATTTAATTAAAAAAGAATAAATAAAAATCGCAATAAGATTTTTTATTATAAAATTGTTAAATACACATCAAAAGAATGTAAGGGAAAATTAAGGAAAGAAATTATGAAATAAAACGCAATTTCCTGCCATATATTTTTTTATATTATAGTTTTACTCTAAATAGCCTATATGTGTCAAAAATCACAAAAGAATAAAGAAATTCTTCAAATATACCTACATAATCCAGGGGGAAAAATATGCATGTTTTTGCAACACATAATTAACAACAATGAATATTTTGATGTGTGTATTTATGTGGTTGGTATGCGAACAACTTAAGATAACAGAATAACAATTATTATTTATATCGATTTAACATTTGAAATTGCATTTAGATTTGTTAAAATCAAGTGTTGGCATTTAGGTGTAACAGGATGTCTCAGTTAACGTGATAAACCCAATTTTCTCGGTAATTTTAAAGTTCAATTATTGATGGTTCAAAAACTAAACGTGTGTAGAATTTTCCGAAAAATTCGAATGTTACTTAATATACCTAATTAAAAGGTTATTTAAAAAAATACCCGTATAGATACAGCCTATAGACCGTATGTAGACGGTCTGTTTTCATATACGGGCTGTAACATATATACTAATGTAATGGGAGTAACAACAAATAATTATCGGTTCTCATTGCCTTCCGGTTTGACCGGAAGTGAACATCACTCGTTGGGAACTTTGCTGGCGTTTATTTTTATAAAAACTCCCCTCTTGCTGGTTTCGATGCTTTCATCTTAATCACCGTTCATTACCCCCGCAGTAATCAAACTCGTGGTGTTTTCGCTTTCGAGATTTCGCTTTTCCAATGTCATTACCGAGAGAGCGCGCGGGGCCTATGGCACCGGGCATTAGCCGTTTTGAATTATTGAAAGCCGGCGAGCGTTTGATTTATAATGTAAATCGCATTTTCGGCCGCTTTTCCATGTCGAAAATATGATTTTCGGAACTCGGCGGATGTGATTTGTCCGCTTAGTGCGACGGTAAAAACGTATCTACCAAGCCCGTTTTTATTTTTTAAATGAGCCTAATGTATCGTAGCAAAATTTACTTGAAGATTAATTTTTGAGTATTTCCTTACACAGAACCACAATGAAATGTATGTGATACTCAAGACGTGGATCCATGTATTATTTATCTAGGTAAATACCTTCTTGTTTGTTTCAAGAGAACAATAAATGTTCGCCAACCAACACTAACATAAAACATAAGATTCGAGGAAAGAAAGCCGATTGTTTCGTCGTTTTTTAACATTTTATATGTTACCCGAACAATTGCAGACGAAGAAGAACAAACGAATGAATTTTAAAAAAGATTATGACTAGGAAAACACGGAAAAATGAACATATTATGAAACATTATGAAAATATAAAATGACTTAATTTTTGTCAAGGGACAGAGAAATTTCTCCTATGTAATGCAAAGGTTAGGTTGTTATTTTTAAATAGAAATTGGATGTTTTAAACCTTGGTTTTTCTCTTTTCTCTCAGTAAAAATAAAATAACTTGATGGTCTTCAGTTGGGGCTTTCCAAGAAATTTTTTGACTGACTTTTTACGTCTCTATAAGATGGTATCACAGAATAGCCACCGTAATGGCTATTCTGTGATGGTATGTATGCAGATATGTGTTACCCGTTTTACCTCGTGTAGAATAAATAATGAAAACAATATTTTCCTATATTTTACGCCCATGGAAACTATCCCAAATTATTTTTTATCAACAAAATTGATAACCGACTTTTGACGTAGTATAGGGACTTTTGAAATAGTATAGGGACTAAAGATAGGTACTATAAAATATGCAAGAAATAAAGGTTCTTCAGCCAATCATATTTATATTATTTATTAGTATAACTTCTTTTTAATAA
This sequence comes from Pseudeuparius sepicola, assembly GCA_963920635.1. Classification (NCBI taxonomy): domain Eukaryota; kingdom Metazoa; phylum Arthropoda; class Insecta; order Coleoptera; family Anthribidae; genus Pseudeuparius; species Pseudeuparius sepicola. The sequence goes on along the minus strand of OY987300.1, from coordinate 8,926,751 downwards.
ACCAAGCTTTCGGTCAACAATGTGACCTTCATCAGGACTGAAATGTAATTTTATTATTGTAAATTATATATTGTAATTATATACTGGACAAACTTCACAAAATTGAAAAAAAAAAGAATATCTCGACACAAAAGTGATGCCTGATTAAATAAAAGTTCAACTTTTTATGACTCATGTGGAATTTAGTTGCCGAAACCTCTGGCCGGGACAAATACCTACACCACCTGAGAACTTCAGTGCCGAGGTAAATATTATATTTTTTTTAAAACTGAAAAAATATATATTAGGCAAAAAAATTATCATTGCTTGTCTTTGACGATCGCTCTACCTAATTCAAGTATTACGAGGTACGGCGCTTCCCAACAGAAACTCCATACTGCTGCCTGTGCATCAGCCTCCATGAAAAATAGAATATTCAAACTTACTAAAATATTTATACTGAAAGATTACGCTGCTATACCTAATAGGTAACAATTTCGCAATGTGATCGAAAAGTTAAATGGGCCTTTATTGCCGGGTTTTGAATATTTGGTCACTTTTACGGGCGACGGCTCCGCGTCTGACGTTTAATATTTTACATCTCGCCAAGGCCTACTTATTGTAAAAATCGTACAGTAATGGGCTACTTCAGTGCCGATTTTTGAGCTTTTAATGCTCAAAAAGGCTTTTTCTTCAGATGGTTGAAATAAATAAGGGAAAAACTCCACGAACAAAAGAACTGATATTAATGATTTAAGTTCCATATATTCCTTTTTTTTACCAACATTAACTAAAACCTATATACCTACTGCTGTAAGAGAATGACCTCTTAATAAGAACCTTATGATGAATTATTGTATCGGCTTATTATTCCAAGTTTTCATTTAACTTTTCATTTGACAAATAACCTTAAATTAAAAAAAAACTTCAAATTTTTTGATTATAATTTTTATATTTTTTGTTTTCTAACCTGTTGACACAACATATATATGAATAGTATCTATTGATAATAAAAATTCTAAATTTTTTAAAATATTTTTACACATCTGTAATATTTCCGTATGAAAACCCTCAAAGCCCTCGAAGATTGCCAAAATAAGTATAAAATTATGATAATATTACATAACTTCAGCCAATAGGAAGTGATAGTAGGTACCATGGGTATATTAGTTGATATACTACATGTGTGTCCCAAGATAAGTGAAAAAAGATTTGATATTTCCGAGTTTAAATTTGCTTTGCTTGTTAAAAAAGTAATTTGTAGCATGTTTTCAGTTTTAAAAGGTTAAAAGGTGCTCATGATCAAGCGATTGATTTATTTAGTGTGCATATAGCTATGCCTTTTCCCTTTGAGGTATCGAAAAATTCCATTAGAAAAGTTGTTCAGGAACATTGACTTCGTGTCGGACTTAAATATACGATCCTCATTGCCCGAATAAACAGCCGAATCCTTTCGAGGAGGCATGCCACTCCTGATGTTTGCCATTTCGGCGCGTGCGACGCAGAATCGCGCCCTTAAAAACCGTCCCAGAGGGAAATTTGCATAGCAGAAACACCGTTATTTGCTAATTGAAATCTCAATCGCCGCGGATGAGGACAGAGCGACGAAATTAATTTCGACTTTCTGGCCCTCATCTGCGTTGCAAATGCGGCGGCCAGGGCCGGGCCGGCCCGTCCATCCCGACGGCGGCTACCAGCCTCTCCACACCAGTGTGTTCGGCCTAATGGACGACTCACGGGATAGTGCTTCGTAAGTGAGTCACGTAGGAGAACAAATTTTTGAGATTAAATGCATAGGCGCGACTGTACAAGGATTAAAGTCGAGTTAGAAGGGGGTCAGTCGTGAACTGCATGAATGCTGGTTTCTAATATAAGATATATAAGCCTCAGGCAAATAATAAACATAGACTAACTTAAAGGCTGCATTGTAATCAGCCAACATAAAAAAATGCCATACTCAAAACAAAAACAACAAATCTGACACTTAAGCCTGCATCATAATATATGATATGACCAGAGCTTACGTTCTATGCCACAAATCCAACACTTTACTCTCCCAATCGTTCTTAAAACTACACGCTGACTCACTAATTACTAATTTAACTATATGTCTTTTGTCCAATAACCCCAAAAAACAAGAATAACGCAAAGGTAAACACTCGAAACACATCAACACAAACCGGCGAAATCTCAAGGAACTCTGGATCAGCTGTTGGGGCATAATAAAGCAAATGCGCATCGATCACAAAGAGCTCGTGCAACGTTGCCACGTTAGCCAGAATAAGCAATTTATTAAGGATATTATTTATAGACCAAGAAGGATCAGTAAATTCACAAAATCAGTAAAATTTATTGTTAAACGATAACTGTCCAAATTCTTACTATATGTCGATTGTAGATATCAACTAATTGTTCCGAATTTATTTTTTTTAACGTTCGTTATACATTTATTTCGTAAATACATGGTAAATTTATGAATAAGTTTGGCAATGGTGCAATCATTGCATTGTTTTGTTTTAGATTTCTGTTACTAACTCAGACAAATAATGTTACTAAACATTTTTTATCTTGGCAGCGTCTGTATTGCTTTGAATTATTAGTCCATGTTTATTATCTGTCTGATATACAGTGTCTGCCAGAAAGTTGGACACAAATGGGAATTTTCTTTATTTGAAGTTTGTCAAAAAACTATTCTTGATAAAAGTTGGTGCTTGTGCTTAAACTTAAAATCCACCCGTAAAAATTTTGAAATTTCTATTCGTATACAAAGAAGGTTGAAAAACATGAAAATTCCTCTAGAGTAAAGTCCCCTTATTTTTAGAACTACAGCAGAATAGTACTAAGAAAAGTTGTTTGGTATCCCAAGACAATGTCAAATATGAGTTCACAGCCACCTACTCAAAAGAAGTTAAAAAATCATACTTCCGCATTTTTTTATTCATCACGCTGCGATACATATACATATAATACATAATGTTAGATATGTATTTTGAGGCACATCTTCGGGCATGAAAGTACGATACCAATGATTTTTATTTACGTTCAACTAGCATCTTAAAAACACTTAATAACTGAAAGTTCTTCAAAGTTTGTCGTTTTTTTGTGTCCAGGTAAAATACTCCTACAATTTCAAATTTAATATCCTAGCAACTAATCTGTGAAATATAAAAATATTTTAATTCAGCAACTCTTTTGAGTAGGTGGCTGTGAATTCATATTTGACATTGTCTTGGAATTCCAAACAACTTTTCTTAGTGCCATTCTGCTGTAGTTCTAAAAATAAGGGTACTTTACTCTTGAGGAATTTTCATATTTTTCAACCTTCCCTGTATACGAATAGAAATTTCAAAATTTTTACGGGTGGATTTTAAGTTTAAGCACAAGCACCAACTTTTATTCAGAATATATTTTTTTGAGAAACTTCAAATAAAGAAATCCCATTTGTGTCCAAGTTTCTGGTAGACACTGTATGAGATTTCCTTAAATGGAACATCATTTCGAAATGATAGGAGACTTTAGACATTAGTATTTTATTAGTTCGACTGAAATTGGAAATGCAAACTCGAAATATTATGTTCAAACTAGTAGGTAATAATTGTGCTATAAGTAACCTTATGAATTCTAAATTATTTAAAAACCACTTTTTTGACAAATTGTTTAAATGAATACATAACACATAACTTTAATCGCCAGTCGATCTTGTAAAGATTTTCACCTGGAATTTTTTTCGCCTTAATAAATTCAAATTGAAACAACAGATAAAAATCATTTTCTAAATTTACAAAACAATAGAATTTAGCTGGTAATTTTTGTTGTCGTTGTTTATAAAATTTTAAAAAAGAGATAGCTTTATCTTGTATTCAGTAGCAGCTTGTGCGGTAATTTAAAATGGGTGTTCAATTTTTAATTTGGTGCTCTTTCCAAATGATTCCCAAACCTATGTGAAAAACAGCATAGTCGTACTATTGTGTTCTAAAAGTCTAAAGTAAATTGAAACTACACTTGACATTTTTTGTCTCACTGTTACCCAGGCATGGGAAACACTGAGACACTATATGAAAGGACCTGTTTACTTTTAATTGAAGAGATAATTAGACACAGAATGTATGCAATTTTATGGGTTTACATCTGAAGCTAAATTGAAAACCTTTTAATTTTTAGCACATTGTAAGTATGCAAATGTAGGCAATATTTATAGCAATAGTAATACACGCACAAATTATTACTTATCTCTACTTATACAGGGTGACACTTTGATTAATACATAAATTTTAACTGGCGGTATAGGTTCAGAAAGTAAAAACCTCTTAAAAATTATTTTCCCGATCGCAGCATACAACAGCCCAATCGTACCGTTGTGGGTGTTGCAAATTATTCTGGCATTAGCGCACTCGTTAGTGTAGTAGACTGGCTTTACACCACAATATTGTATCAAACGTTTACCGCCTCTCTCGGAATTTGTTTACACCCGCGGCATTCAAACAGGTGGCGCCCTCGTGGGGAATACCACTCCATTTTTACCCAGGCCCCGCTAATTAACAATGAGGGTGCTCGGCCCGCTTCCGCTTTTCCGGGAACATTTTTCCGGTTATTAAAATGGCGGCCAAACAGCAAACCAGCCTTCCGCATCCAGGGCAATTGATGGGAGAGCCGAATGAGCCCATTCACCGGGGGCTGTTGTGTATGTAATGTAAGAGTTTTCCGTTTGTAGAAATATACGTATGCATAGGTGGTTTGAAGAGGAATCGAGATAAAAATTCGACATTGCACACGGGGTGCGTTATTTTTATACAGAGTCACATCTATAGTCAGAGCCGAAAACACAAGGTAGAACTCGCTAAAATAAGCACATATTCTTAATAAACATAAGCTCAAAAACGCTTGGTTCTCCATATACAGCGTGTTAAATTTTTTCCAAAAATAACATATTTTTTTAATTTCTTTGGAGGCCACTTAGGAATTCCAACCAAATTTGTTACACATTATTCATTGGACGGTTGCCATTTTGTGCAATAATTTGACCCCGTTCAGATGATCAGCGGCGTAGATACAAATAGTTACTGTAAATAATTGTATAAAAAAGTAGTACGGTCCTGTGCTAAAACAAAAAAATTTGCCTTTTTTGGATAGCCCAGTCAATTTGGAACAAAAAGCGCCTCTTGGTATTTTTTATTTCTGGTACAGTTTCTTCGTAATTTCGGATTTTTTAAACTAGTGCCAAGGTGATTATGCTGGCATTTAAATTAAAATTATTGTATCTATGCCGCTGCTCATCTGAACAGGGCCAAATTATTGCACAAAATGAAAACCCATAATATGTATCAAATTTTGTTGGAATTCCTAAACAGGCTCGAAAGAAATTAAAAAAATATTTGGAAAAGTTTCAACACGCTGTATATGGAGAACCAAGCGTTTTTGAGCTAATGTTTATTAAGCATATGTGCTTATTTTAGCGAACTCTACCTCGTGTTTTCGGCTCTGACTTTAGATGTGACTCACCCTGTATATAGCAGGACTTTACGTTATGGATATAAAATGACATGTTAACACGAAAATTCCATATCACGATACAGGGTATAGGGTGTCCCGGAATGAAACATAATAGACCAAGAGCTGGAGTCAAAAAACTGCAAGAGTTTTCGGAAGGTTGATATTTTCCAACTTCACAATTTTTTAGAAAAGGGTATTTTTTGAAATAATTTTTTAACAACACCCTGTATATTTAGTCATATTCGAATTCCACGGAAAATTATACCTATACAACTTTAGTTTTTGAACCATCAATTTATATTCAAAATTACCGAGAGAAATCGGGTTTTCACATTTTAGAATGTCTCAGAATTGTTTACCGTTTGAAAAGTGTTTCCTCAATTTCCCAATCGTTACCTTTATCGAGCCACACCCCCACACCCCCAAATGGGGCAAATTTCCCCCGCCTACCCCCCAAACGGGCCACCAGGGATTGCTTCCTATGGGCTTAAACAACCCTTAACTTTATCTCGGACTTGATAATGCGCGTAATTGATGGCGAATAATGAGGAATAGTCCGTGCGCAGCTCAGGTGGTGGCGCTGCGGTCGCAAAGCCCTTGGAAATCTATAAATTATCGCGGCGTACAGTTTTAAAGGGCGCTATTAGTCTCCTAAAAGGCCGGGCAAAAATTAAGGTAATATTTTCGGGGTGGGAGCACAAAGCAGACGCATTTCCCTTATTGGAAATTTTTCGATGGAGGTTAGTGGAATGCCGGGGGTAATAGGAGGAAGTTATTGGGTCGTTGGTCGTTATTTTGGCTACAATAGGCGGAAGAAATGATGCAGGCCTTTTTGGGGGGCTTGTAACGAAAATGACAAAATTAGGAAAAGGTTTTTGAAAAGAATGTCGAAAAATATAGCTTTACTGATAAAACGAGAATAAGAACTTGGAGATAGTAACATAAACGATAGTAATAGTGTATTACATAGCGAGAGTTGTAAACAGGTTATTACGTATGAGTGGAAAAGCTGCGCACGAGCCGCGCAGCGGCGAGTGCTTTAATTCCACGAGTATGTAATAAGCTTACAACTCGAGTTTTGTATTATAATTTTTCTTCGACGAAAGAAAAACTATTATAATAGATAAACTATACTTCTGATTGTCTGACAGGCAACAATTAGTATATTGGTTAGTTGCTATGGTGACGCGGATGCCGCGCTAACAAGGCACCAGTGATAATTGCGTTTTAATTAAGAACAGATACGTATTTTTTTTTTATTACGTGTCAGTCCTTACGTGTCAGTGTTTGTAACAATGGAATTACTTATTGCCACAGAAAATATATCCAGTACAGAAGGCTCCAACTTTTAAGCTTAATATTTTCCAAATGCAATGATATTGAGGTCCATTATTAGATGATCGCTAATCTATAAATTGGGAAGATTATATTTTAGGAAAATGTCATTTCATAAGAAATGCAATGTCCTTGTTTTCGGAGTCTGAAGTTGGAGTCCATTTGACAGTTATTGTTAAGGAGCTCGCTGTTGTGGAACTATATTTTCTGTGTTATTACCTAAACCGTCACTTAATAGATATCTTACTAGCATAGGAGTATAAAAATGTTTATACAGCCACTAGAATTAACAATGATTACTCTTCTTCATATATTTTTTCTTGCTTGTTACAGTTTTCATAATGCAGGGAGTTAAAATTTTCCAAAAATTTGTTTTTTGTATCTGTGCAAACTAGTGAAGGTATCTCGCTAAAATTTTTGATATTTAGATATTTGAAACTCTTGCTGTCGCCAGTGGCGTAGATTGGGGGTATTTGTTTGTCTTTGGCATTACAAACGAAGAAACACATCGCTTTATTATAGTTCTAAGGCGTCAAAATATATTTGCTTGAAGTCTCGTTAACTTTTCATTTGCTCCATAAAAGAGAAACTGAGAGGGAGATTCTCCCATCCCTCCTTCACAGCTAACCAATTTAAATGCATTTGATTCGAGGGCTATAAAACACCCAGGTCATCAATGATAAGGCCAAATAGAAACGAGATAACCAGTGGCATTAAAAGTATAGCAGTCGTCCCTTGAATTTTAATAGGGTCGGTCCCAAATATCGAAAGGGCCAGGGGAAGATTTAATTTCGATTAGTTGGAAAATGAACTGAACTAAAATTACATAGTGATCTCGGGCGCGGTCATATCCATTTGCGAAGGTCGGTTTTTAAGTACCTACTATAACAACAAAAACTTCAATAGGCGATATCACAAAAAATATATTCCACAAAAATAACAAAAATAAAAAATAAATGTATATTTTAAATAAAAATTATGTAAACAATTTTTTTTGCTTGTGCGTTGGTTATATACAGTGTATCCACAGATTGAGTTCACATAAGGTGTAAATAACAACAAATTTTCGAGTTGAAATTTGAGCTTTTGGGGATCAGCCCTGCTTGGTTTTAAACTAATTTGTGACATAATTTTACTTTCGAAAAATTACGTATGCCTTGGAAATTATGAAGTAACTAATTTTCCACCTCAGTAAAGTGCCTTTTTTGTAGATTTTACGGAAGGGAACTTGTTAAGAATGAAATTTCGAAATTTCGAAAGTCTAGGCCTATAAGTACTTTGATTTTTTTTTGGGCATTTTTCACACTTTTTTTAGAAAAGTGCATTTTGTGTAGTTTTTACATCAAATTTTATTAAGAAGACTTGTTGACAATTAAAAACTGGACAGATGTGAAAAATTTCAAAAACTTAAGTCGACTTTGATTTTTTCTGCTAAAAAATTAAAAAGCACAAAAATCAAAGTAGACTTACACTGTTGGAATTTTATACACCTATCCAGTTTTTCATTGTAAACAAGTTTTCTTAATAACATTTTGATGTGAAAACTACACAAAATGCACTTTTCTAAAAAAAGTCGGAAAAATACCAAAAAATCAATGCATAGGCCTAGACTTTCGAAATTTCGCAAACCTACTCAGTTTTTCATTCTGAACAAGTTTCCTTAATAACATTTTGCAGTAAAACTTACAATAAGGGCACTTTACTTATGTGAGAAATTAGTTTCTTCATAATTTCCAAGGTGGTTTTTCGAAAGTAAAATTATATCAAAAATTAGTTTCAAACCAAGCAGCGCTGATCTCCAGAAGCTAAAATTTCAACTCGAATTTTTGTTGTTATTCACACTTTATGTGAACTCAATCCGTGGACACTGTAGGTTAGATAATAATAGTAATAATATTCGTATCTATTTTTTGTTTATTATTATTTTTCATTTTATTAGGGGGGCATGGCCCCCATGCCCCCCCCCCCCTAAGACCGCGCCTGAGTGACCTTTAGAATTCACCCAATTCTCACAAGCTATAGAATGTGCGCCATATAATGATAAACTAAAATGAGCCAGTAATTAAAAAATCATGCGATTCGAATCGTGGAGCCAAACGTTGTTGGAGGCATTTTTCTTGAAGCATTTTTCAGGTTATATCTCGCCGCGAATGCCTTAATTATTAAACAAGAGTACCTACCTTTTTTCTTAGAAAGAAACCTGTACAAGAAAAAATATATATAAATTCCGGCTTCTTCTGGTCCACCATACTTTAAGAAAAAAGTATCTCGTTATATTCCTTGCCAAAAAGCCCCACTCCAGCAGAAGCGGAACAGGTACGGAGAACTCCACTTCTCTCCAAAATTTGAAGATTTAATTGCGCCGGGAGACTGACGTAACAAGCAGGGCCGGGATCTCTTTCGCCCCCGAAATTGAAAGTGGATCCGAGCGCCTGTTTTCGTCTTACAATTAGTGAAATTAAACCGGAATAGCCGGGTCTTATTTAATTATATCCCTCCGGCTCCCTTCCCGAAGACAATCTAGAAATCCGCGCGTTTCATTAAAAAAAACGGGAGCAAGAAGGGGATAGCGATTCTGGGAAGTACCCTTAATGGAATTGATTTTTTTTGCATAGGGATATTCGGGACAGATGAGCTTTAAACGGTAGGATGTTGGCCTACGCTTTTACATACAATAAAATGTTGGATCTGTTTTGGGTTTACAAAGTTACTTTCCGTTTCAATGGTGTAATGTTATAAAATGGGATTTTGGTTTTGGATTAATTTAATAGTTCAAATATTTGTGTGTGGCTTTACTTGTTCCTTTTTTTTTATAAATTACCATAGAAAATATATAACGTAACGTAGTTATTATTAAAATATAAATAAAATTTCATATGGTCGGGATTATCGGAGTGGCATAAAAGGGATGGTCCAGGTGATTAAAGGGTATTTTTAACTGAAAAGGCTGTGGGCGCGATCTGCACAGACAGATGAAAAGGAAAGATAAATTTTAAGTTGTATTGCACTATTTTTTGTGCTAATTTGTAATAACATAAAAAATTGAAAATATACAAAAAAAGGTAAATCAAATTTATTTTCAGAACAGAGATTCCAACAAAAATAAACAATAGAAAACAAAGAAATTAGCAAGTAAATTTTTAAATCAGTCTGAACAAAAATAAAAAGTACCTATTTTTTAAGTACCTAATGTAACTCAATAAACAAATCATAACATAACCTTCAAATATATAATATTTATAACAAATAAAACTAAATAAAATTAAATATTTACAAAATCAAAATATGCATCATAGTATAAAAAGCAAGAAAATTATGTACAGGGTGAGCCAAACTCGACGTCTCAGGTCTACAGCGGGAACTCGAAATAAAATTTCGAAAATTGGTTATTAAATGGGACATACTAAGGTCCAATTATGACCGAAAATTAGCTTTTTTGATATTTGGGAAAATGGCTGCTGTGACGTAATCGATATTATTTTCCCAAAACATAGCATTTTTTCTCTATACATTGAAAGTCCTTATGATTCTCAACAACTTTTATAGGAAAAGATTTTCTGTATCTGTTATTGTTCAAAATCTGCAGTGTCAAATATGTAAAAGACATGGATGCAACAGGATCACGCGGTTTTCCGAAATCTAGCTAGCCAGGGAAATAGTGTTCCCATAAATGTTGTCAATTTGAGGCTACAACGATGCAAACAAGTCCAACAATAAATTTCGGTAATCAAAGGGTAGAAAGAACCATAACCAACTCGACTACTCAAAATTCTCCTATCTGCGACTGGCAACAAGCTTCAGCCACTGGTAGCTATCACCGGCAGAAGGCAAACAGTTGTCGGCACCATAAGCAAAGCAAATAAACTTGACAACAAATGGTGATCTGATCGCCCCCCAATAAGCAGCAAGAATATATCGACTGTGACATATGGAAATGATAATGTTATTGCAATCGACAATAATTCAGGTTTTGATTTTGAGGCCTGCCACAAAAGAAAAATTCAGCATAAATACTACCTTCACAAAAGACAGTAATAATTCAAACAAGAAAAATATGCAAAAATAATAATAAAAGTATAGATATCACCTGTAGTTCTTTTGTAACCTCTTGGTTTGGCTGGATCGGAATCAACGAATATTCGTAAAATGCGGGAGTTAAATGTTAGACAAGGAAAGAGAGAGGACGCCTAAGCGCCCGCGGCCGTGTTACCAACTGGCACATCGCACGACAGGCCAGTGGCGTAGCATGAAACGCGTTCTTAGCCAATATCACGAAAATGAAATATTGTTATTTATTTGCAGGTAATTTCCCAATTAGAAAGCTAGTGTCAAGTGCTGAAATATATTTCGTTGTGGCGATTTAGAATCAATCAAAATAAAATAAATAATGCACCCCCATGGAAACCAGAATATATTTTATGAAACTATCATAATCAATTAAGAAATTTTCAATAAAAACGATGTTAAAAAATAATTATATTCGTCCTATTTACAAACAAAGCAATGCACTTCATCATACTAAAAGGTAGAATTAATTCGAAGAAGCTATATTGAGAAAAATAAAATTTTAGTTCATCTTTCAAAGGTAGCTTGTTAAATATTTACCTGTGAAACGAAATCCCGGGCTATTGCTTCTTACTTCTGCTTTTGCAACGAAACGCTAAACAATTCACCATCGTCAGAGTATATTTTCCTCTTAATCACTGTTACTTTTAATTCACAAATTCACGAAATTAACTCACAACGTACTCGCTTTGTCTGCCACATATAAAATGGCCGCCGTTCAAAACGACGTAACAAAATTTATATACACGACAGGGTAGGCAAGCGCGGTGTCCTCTCTCTTTCCTTGTCTAAGGATTATTCGAACGTCAGAGTATAGACTAACTATAACCTAGACACGTACCAAAACAAAAAGTGTAGAAAAACTTCGATAAAGAAAGCAGTGAGTTTATCCAATGTAAAATTAGAACGTATGTATAAAAAACTTGAGGAAAATATTCATATTTGATATATACGCCGAAATTAAATTGTTTAAAGTTAGAAGTAAATATTTTAAATGGTTGACTAAATTGTTGGTTGCTGTTATGTTGTAATGGAAAGTTAAAACACCATTGTTGCAGAATCTTTTATAAAATAAAAACATGCAAGTGGGTCTGTTGCAACGAATTTAATATCCAAAATAAAATAAAATATTTGTTATAGCATATTTCCATTAAGTAAAGCCAGTCTAAAAAGCAAGCAAGAGTATTTGGTACCTTTTGGTTTAAATTTTCTATTTTCATTCTTGCATGCGTTACAAAATACTCTTCCAAAATAATATCTAGAATTTTCGCTTCTTTAGCTGGTTGATCAGATCATCCCATAATTCCTAAATAGTGTTTATTCTTCTGCAATTCACCTAACGGACTGTGCAGTGTGCATACCATTTTCTTCATGTGCATGGAAATTTCATGTTATCACAAACAAATCAACCTATAAAAACTGTGATAATAGGATACAACTGTAAAATACTGGACGCAAAGACAATTCGTTACCGTAAAAAGAAGGCAAATCGTAATAAAGCTGGATATTTAAAATTTGGGACATTTTAAACATCAGAAACTGACATACCAATAAGCACAGAATACCTCCCTATAACCTATAATAAGTCGCCATTTTTTTCGTCGAGTGGCGCCACCCCAGTCCGTAACCAACAATGAAATATCACCGCTACTAACTATATATCAATTGGAATAAATAACACCTAGCCGATGGAACCCATATCTCCGGTAGCTTAGTTGGTTAAAGTGCCTACGGCCACAGTAGGAGTCCCGGGTTCAAGTCCCGGCTGGAGTGCATTTTTTTCAATTGATATCCTTTACCTGATATGCCACTAAACATCGTTTATTATTTATAATTATTACAGGTACTAAAAATCTTTCTGTGTTTCATATTCTGGCTTTGACATTGTAGGTTAGAATTTCCACGTTCGATACTTGCAATAAGTCGCTATATGTCGAATATTGTGGGTGGAAGAACAAATAGGAAGTTTACATAACCAACAATAATGAATGGTTTCCCTACACCCTCTAACCCCTTCTAGTAGCTGTAGAAGACGCCGAAGTCTTCTACATCTCACCGCTACTAACTATATATCAATTGGAATAAATAACACCTAGCCGATGGAACCCATATCTCCGGTAGCTTAGTTGGTTAAAGTGCCTACGGCCACAGTAGGAGTCCCGGGTTCAAGTCCCGGCTGGAGTGCATTTTTTTCAATTGATATCCTTTACCTGATATGCCACTAAACATCGTTTATTGTCAATATTAAATTTTATTCAATTATAATTCAAGAATGTTATTACCTATGCGTGTAGAATTCACCCATGAAATTATAAAACGACGCACATTAGCCGTTCCGGAGAGCTCTATAGGTAGAAAAATATGGAAAGATATTTCATGAATATTAAAGAAAATGCAATACCTACCTGACTTTACGATCTATGTTTAAATAAGTCAACGGAACCAAACTAATCCTCTATTTCCATTAACTTCCTCAGCTTACACAAAACTGCTCTGTGTCGGTAAATATTTTACGACCGCTGTCACATCGCCGTTTTTAAGTAAGGGGGGAAGCGGCCCGTTATTAAAATCCCATCACGGCCCTGCGCTAATGGACGGACGCACTCGGCCTGCGACCGCGGCGGTGCGTGCGCGTGACGTCACCGGCGCGTCGCCGTTAAGTACGCCATTGCGTTTCTCCGCCTCGCCGTATAATTACGTGAAAACCATACCGGCCGGGCCGGCGCATTTGTCAACATTATCGTGGCAAGTTCTATTGAATTAAAACCGGCAACGCTGAGAGACATGTCATTCGTCAATCAGATCGCGCGGCTCGAAAAAAGGCACGCACATCGCGTCTCGCCGCATGATGGATCGGGTTTTTCCGGCGCCCGGCGAGGACCTTGAGGGCCGGGAATGTCGGGGAATTGGGCTTTTGGGGGTGCGCGATTGGATTGTTTATACTTGAGCGGTTCGCACGCGGCCCTGTACAGGTGCTCGAGGGGAACACAAGAAATCATGTCTGAAGCATATGAAAAAAAGAATGGCGAAGTTCAAAAGAAAACAGTAACGTCTCTACCAAAATAAAATACCTAGCTTTTGTAACGAAAGCCGTTAGATATCAAAAGTTGAGGCAGGTATTTTAATGTAGTTATTAATTTTTATATAAAATTATATACAAAATATTTGGTGTGCCTCGCGGAAATTGCAACAATTTGTGACCACAAGCGGTTCTATAGGTGGGGGCTTGGGGGGGCTAATCTCCCCCAAATTAAATCGCCACTAACACAACTGAGAACAATTATTAGTTTTAATTCAGCATTACCACCTATGCGGTGTTGCCTAGATACGAGGTTAATTTGTAATAATAATCACAAATATGGTCACCTTAGCTATATCTACAGGGTGGTTCAAACTTTATCAGCAATACTTAAAAAACTGCTAGAAAATTTCAAAAAAAGGAGATTTTTCATATAAACATGTATCGAAATCCTAGCGGTTTTCGTCAAAGTTCAATTTTTTTCAAGTTTTCTTTTATTTTTCCTAAAGAAAGACAGTTAAGGCAAGCATATTTGGTACAGTCTTTTAATACTATAAATTAAAAATAATTCAGCCAATCTACTTCCACCAGTGCCGGAGAGACGGGGGTCAGCCATCATATTTTTTTAATAAAAAAATGGTACCACCACTGTAAAAGTATTTTTTTTGCCGTCACTAAGTTTTCCAGTCAATTATAAGAAAAAAACTATTCCTGACTTTTTTTCGACAAATGTACCTACCGTTTTTGAAAAATTCACTTTTGTGCTTTTAATTTTTTTAGCATAAGAAAATCAGAGTAGGTCTAAGCTTTCGAAAATTTTCACACCTACTAAGTTTTTCATTCCGAACAATTTTCATTTATAACATTTTGCCGTAAGACCCACCTATAGCCCACTTTACTGATGCGAAAAATTAGATTTTTTTAAATTCCCGGGACACATGATTTTTCGAAGCTAGAAACCTTTTTGTAGGTTCTATGACCAAATGTTATTAAGGAAAGTTGTTCGGAATTGAAAACCCAGTATGTGTGCAAAATTTCGAGAGCCTAGACGTACTTTGATTTTCAACTGCTAAAAAAATTAAAACTCATATAAGTGAATTTTTCAAAAACGGTACATTTGTCGAAAAAGTCAGGAATAGTTTTTTTCTTATAATTGACTGGAAAAGTTAGTGACGGCAAAAAAAAATACTTTTCCAGTGGTGTTCCATTTTTTTATTAAAAAAAATATGATGGCTGACCCCCATCTCTCCGGCACTGGTGGAAGTGGTGGGCTGAATTATTTTTAATTTATAGTATTTAATGACAGTTTAAACTGTACCAAATATGCTTGCCTTTACTGTCTTCCTTTAGGAAAAATAAAAGAAAACTTGAAAAATATATTGAAAAATATCGAAAACCGCTAGGATTTCGACACATGTTTATATGAAAAAACCACCCTGTATATGCTGATATCTGCCAGGGCCCAAAACAAAAGGTCTGTAACCGCCTATGGTCCTGACAGTGTATGTCTCTTTGGTAGGTAATATGCAAGGAATAAAAAAGTCCTCTATGAAATCAAAAGTATGCAAATTTTCAGATCGGTTCATCTAATGGATCCGAGAAAAATTCAAACAATTGTTTTAATTCTAATATAATAAAAAATCACAGTAATTATATTACAAATCGTTTTTGTTTTCATTTCATAGATGTGTTGTTCTTCCATTTTATCTGTTATCTTTTTTATTTCTGCATTTTTAATGAATTCTTGCCTAGGTTTTTATGTCTCTTACCTAATGCTCAAAAAGCTCCTATTAATAGGTATTTAGAATTTCATTATGATATTCCTCGAGTTAGAACAAATATTTTTCGTCATAGCATCGATTCTTAATCTGAAAAGCCACAATTTCATGTTCAAAACTGGTAAAAGTGATACATTTAAAAAAAAATTGAGCAAGAGCTTATACAGGGTGATTCAAAACTATGCGGCACCCTTTCAGGGGCGTAATTTACTCGTCAAAATAAGACGAAAAGTTCATATCAACATGGGTCCAAAAACGCTTAATTACGAAGATACAGGGTGATTAAGCTTTCAAAAAAATATAGAGTTTTGTTTATACCTTCCAAACCAATAAGAATATTTAAACCAAACTTGGTACACAATAATACCCTCATAGGGTGACATAACACATGTTAATATCAGGTCTCCCAAGTAACCAGTGGCGGAGTTATGGGTAATCAGTACCATTAATTAAACAAAAAAAATAGTACGGCCCTGTACAATACACAAATTTATTATCTTGTTGGATAAACAATACAATATGGAACAAAAAATATATCTTTCATTTTTTCATATCTCTCTCCCTTTCGCGGAAAATTGGAGTTTTTCCTATTTCTCATCTTTTTTTGACTCTACTTTACTTTGAAGTAACTATTATTTTATGTAAACGAAATTATTTTCAAATGGAATTGCAGTAGGAGTAGGTAATTTTTGATTATTATTGGTTTGGAAGGTATAAACAAAAATCGTTATTTTTTTGAAAGCTTAATCACCCTGTAGGTATCTTCGTAACGAAGCGTTTTTGGACCCATGTTGATATGAACTTTTCGTCTTATTTTAACGAGTAAATTACGCCCCTGAAAGGGTGCCGCATAGTTTTGAATCACCCTGTATAAAATTTGATAATTGTACGCATTTTGAAACATTTTTCTCTAGAGGGCGAAAAATAACAAAATTCTCACGTGATGACCCTGTACATCGGAGTAAAACTTATTTATAGCCAAACATATTTTCTTGGAGTTATTGTTATGAAAAATGAAATTTTGAAATAAAGTCTGCCTTTCGGATTTGAACAAACGGGGTCTACTTTTAAACATAAACAAATCCGTTAAAAAGTTCTTTGCGCATTAAAATATTAATTTTTGTTAGTCGCCATTACCAGGGATTTCGTAGCGTTTTCAATGATTTTATTATTTCTTTATATTGCCCTGACTTTTTCTTTGTTTGAAAGATCTTCAAACCGTATATATTTTGACCTTCTTACCGTAGTCGCAGACTAACGAGTAATACAGACAAATCCTTAGCGACATGTGTCAAAAGGAGGCTCGCTTTTTAGCGTAATATCTTCTAAATACATGAATAATGTGCATTTTATTTGATTGTACATTGAGAGATTGAGATTGTATTAGAACCAAATTTATGCTTAAAATACTGTCTGTCTTTCTGTAAATTGAAATGAAGGCTCGCTTATTTCTGACACATGTCCGTAAGGAAGCTTCTGTTGCAAAGCTATTTATTCTGTGCCGTTGTCAACATGCAAATCCAGGACTGGCTACGATCATTTTATACCCCCAATTGGTTAAAATCTGACACCGTCTACGTTTAGGGTTACCTTCGAAAGGCGGCGTTAGCATTTTGTAGAGCACGACCGCGTGCAGTTAGATGCATGCACACATCGGCTGCAATCCATTAGACGTGCCTTTAAAGTGCAATCCGAGAGCTCAGCAAATTACTACAGGCTCCGTGGGACGCGCTTGGCACGCTGCAGGCCCTTGCTAGCTGAATCTCGCTAAATTATTATAAACGCCACTTTCGGGTATTAGGTAACCGCAGGCCGTGTACTCTGAGCTCCGTTTGTGCCCCTTTGTAGGTCAGAAATTCTCTCCGAAATAGGCCAAAAAGGAAGGTCTTGGTTCGACGAAAACCAGAAAAGTGATCTATGCTACAAAGTAGCTATATTTTCCTCCAGTGGAACAAATTTTTTGCCTACTTTTTTGCAATAGTTTGATTGATGTAAGCTGCGCCCATATAGACTCTGATTTTTATATTTTCTCGGTCAGACCCAAAAAGCTGAAGCTAAGCACGCATAGAAGAGAAGCGAGTAACTCCAAAGTTCGTATAAATGGCACATCACAGCGCTTGTACAAGAGATGGATTTGGCGTGCTGTTCTATTAAAACCCTTTGGCGCTAACGAGCCGATTGATCTTGAAAACTCGGGGGAGTTCGAGGAGACAGGGATACTTTCTAACTCAGTTAAGGCCACTTTCCTCGTATATAGGGAGTATATAGAATGGCAGTCGCAGTTATCTGAATTGTAACGTTTAGTTCTCAAAATTGTTTTGCTTGCTTTTTCACTTGTTTCTGCTATATATGAAAAAACTAAATAGAAAATATAAATTCAACCTATGATATTATATAGTAGTTGTAGTTACTTATTACGAAAGTTCTCACAATCTGAAATTATTTTTAATACTTACTAAATAGAGACTTAAACCAAACTATACAGGGTGATTCACCTAAAACTCCCCGGCCTTATATCTCAGCAACGAAATGCGATATTTTAGTTCCGTAAAAAATACTATTGTAAATTGTAGATGGCGGTGCGGTAGAAAGAAATTTCTCGTTCGCAGTGACCTTGAAAAGTGGTGCATCCGAATTTCCCTTCAATTTTAAGCAAATTATGTGCCGTAAACATATTTTGAAAAACCAACAGTTTTTTCGTTATCGCACTTTAAAGTTAACAGTGCATAAGCATGTGGAAAACCTGTATCTAGTCGGCAATCCTAAGAATATTTACAAAACAAAAAAAAACATAATTTAATTTTCTGAGTTCTTACAACTATTCTATTATCTCACAGAGTTGTTTTGTCATTTTAAATGTACAGGGTTTCTCAAGAACAATCCCACCATTTAACTCTTTAAGTTCCTAAGAAACAAAAAAAAATTTTCAAAGGTTGTAGCATTGAGTGAGGAAGCCACGTTTTCGGCTACGCTGCGTCTCGTAAGTTTGCGCCTCTTATTATTCCTTCATTATTCCTCACTCAACGGTTGTAGCTTATTATAAACAGTTTTTATGGCCCATGTTATGAATATACAAAGTATTTCTTAAAAGCGGGGAAACCCAAACATACTTTTTTTTAATGGGAACTGGGAATACACCCCTTATGTTTTTAGTTTTTTTAATTCCATTCATCATTACAGTTAAATAAACGGTATAAAACTTTATAACATTATCTTTTAGCGTTTTTGAATTATTTAATTTTCAAATTTGGTACTAAACCTATTAAATTTGTGGATCGAGTGATAAAGATAGACTATCCATGCAATATGCAATAACAAGAAGAAGAAAGAAAGCAAGGGAGTTTCTACAACGTTGGAAACTATTTGAAGTTTTACTGAAATTCTCAAAATAAAAATATTTTATGTTTGAATTTCAGTAATGTCTAAAATGACACCTAACATCTAACCTAAATTTTTTCTTACACGATAAAAAATAATTTTGATTTAATCGAAAAATTGAATAATCTTATATTTGATCAACCATTCCTACTGGTTTCCCTTGATGTTTCGAATTTGCTTACCAATATTCCTACCAACATAGTAAAGGACCTTATTAAAAATAAATTAGATGAAAGTGAATTTTCCGTGGCTGAAAGGAATGAGATTTTTATAATTTTAGGCGTTTGCCTAGAACAAAACTTCTTCCAATTTGATTGACGGGTTAGCTATTTCCAGAATTTTGGCAGATATTCAAAATTTTTGATGGCATGTTCCTTTGGTTACATTAAAAAAAATTGTTATTACATTGACCGTGTATATTTAACACGCACTCCACAATAGGTTTAGCATAAAATTTGAAAATAAGATATTTCAAAATGGTAAAAGATAATATTTTAAAGTGATGTACCGTTTTAACCGTAATGACGAGTAGAATTCAACAACTAGCAACATATGGGGGGTTTCTATTAAAAAATGTATGTTTGGTTTGCTCCGCTTTTAAGAAATGACCTGTATATTCTTAGTAAAAAACTATTTATACCAAGCTATACAACTTTTGTTTGAAAAGTCTTTTTGTATCTCAAAAACAAAAAGAGTTAAGGGGACCCACCCCTCCTTGGGGCACCCTGTACATTTAAAATGACAAAACAACTACGTAAGATATTAGGGTAGTTTTAAAAACTCCACATTGCCAATTTTAAAGTGTGATAAACTGTTGATTTTTCAAAATTGCACCACTTTTCAAGGTCACCGCGAACGAAAAATTTCTTTCGACCGCAGCGCCATCTACAATTTGCGAGAGAAAAGTTCAATTTCTGCCTAAGAACAAAGTCTTCGACGAGCTCTACCTGTTTCTTTTTACGGAACTAAAATAACTCATTTTGTTGCTGAGATATGAGGCCGGGAAGTTTTAGGTGAATCACCCTGTATAGTTGCCAACAATTTATTTGTTTTGTAAGCACAGTTAAAAATAATAAGTATGTTAAATTCAACATATATATGTTAAATTTGCAACCTCGTTTAACATATTTATTTTTTAACAAAATATAGTTTAATGGCTGTGTAACAAATTATTTTCGGTAACTGACAGAGTCAACCAGCATCCAATATCTAATGGATTGCATGGTTACTATGTTCGAAGGTGGGTAGACCGAGGTAGTCGACTGTTTCTAGCAAAATCCAGTAGAAAATGTGTACCCAGGAACGCTTCATGGCCTTTAAACAACACCCTATAGTTATGTGTTATTTAGAATGTTAAATCTGCATGATATTATTCAATTAATACAAATAAAGTTATTGTAACTGTGTCTAAATATGTTAAATTGCATAAATAAATGTAAAAACTAACATAACATTAATCAAAGTAACACATTGTAGATATTCAGTTACTTTTTTTAACGTGGATTAACATACAGTGAATAAGTTAATTTCAATAGTGATTAGATAGAGATTTTTACCATTCAAATAAATTAACATTCTGTCGATTTTTTAGATGCAGTGCGTCCCACATTTTACCTTGACGTCCTTGTACTTACGTCTGGA
The DNA here is from genome assembly GCA_963920635.1 of Pseudeuparius sepicola. Classification (NCBI taxonomy): domain Eukaryota; kingdom Metazoa; phylum Arthropoda; class Insecta; order Coleoptera; family Anthribidae; genus Pseudeuparius; species Pseudeuparius sepicola. The sequence continues at coordinate 8,906,066 of OY987300.1, read as the reverse complement.
GTTATTTTTTAAAATTTGGTAAATAAATGAGGGACACCCTATATTGCTCCATTTTCGTACAAACGATCGCGGTCGCCTTGTGCCGCAGACTGTATCTCGATGTTTATTGGTCGAGGGCGGCGTCGCAAATGTGTGCGCAGTTTAAATATCCTACGTGATCTCACTCGAAAATACGCTCCCCGTTTAAAGCTCCTACTCGGCATGGCCAGGCTCGGCGATGCCTCCATTGTCGGCTCTGACCGTACCGCGCGGTATTCGGAAATTGAAAAGTTAAGAGGGCTTTTAACTGAATTTTTACTCGTCTCGTAAACGCCGGGATCGAGGAAAATAATATGTTGAAAATAAAACATTTTTTGGATTCAACAAAAAGTTATTAGAAGATAATTCTACAGTTTCAGTGCCTTTGCCAGCTTTAACGCCAGTTTATATGTTTACTTGGGATGGGAAAACTATAAATAATTAAAGTAAATTTAATTAAAGCGAAATCTTAACGTAAGTAGGCATCCATTTAGTGATTAATTGGATTTTTGGTGGCAAGAAGCCGAAACAAACCTACTAACGAAAATCCCAATTAATCAGTAAATAGATCTGTTTGGGCCACAAAGAAATTTCAGACAATATTTAAGTAAGTAAGCTCTATTTGTTTATTTCCTAAATGATGCATGTTTGTCTGCGCCACTGCACGTATTGAAGTAAACTTCCAAAACATTCTGTAATACCTTTTCCCATTCCGGCATCCATGCTTGAGAATTACGCAACAGTTTCCAAACTTTACTTTCGGAATTGTTGGGATTATTAATCTCGCGTTTAAGGCGCTTTGGAGATTGTCACGATAACTACGTTAAACACGGCTTAAGATACGCGAATCTGAGGAGGTTGGTATGAGTTTTCGTACCAAATAGTCTATTAGTTAATAGTCTGTATGATACCTACACGTATTCTTGTATACAGTAGGTAAGTATAGAAAAACGCATGGGAATAGGACAAAAAGTATACTTTATCAAATAGTATTAAATTTTATATTAGAAAGCATTATATTTATACATATATAAAATTAATATACTTTTTTCTCCGTGACGGTTTTTGTCTGCAGGTAACCAAAAAATTCGCATTTCAACTGTTTCTAGACAGAGACATAAGCATGCTATTTGTTTGTGACCCCTTGAAGATAATAGTATATTACATAGCGAGAGTTGTATAAACAGCTTATTACGTAGAGTGGAAAAGTTGCGCACGAGCCGCGCAGTGGCGAGTGCTGTAATTCCACGAGTATGTAATAAGCTTACAACTAGAGTTTTGTATTATAATTTTTCTTCGACGAAAGAAAAACTATTATAGTAGATAAACTTATACTTCTGATTATCTGACAGGCAACAATTAGTATGTTGGTTAGTTGCTATGGTGACGCGGATGCCGCGCTAACAAGGCACCCGTGATAATCGCGTTTTAATTAAGAACAGATACACGTAATTTTTTTTATTACGTGTCAGTCATTACATGTCAGTGTTCGTAACAATGGACTTACCTATAACCTAAACCGTCACTTAATAGGTATGTTACTAACATAGGAGTAGAAAAAATAATTTTTTGTGTCTGAATTCTGTAAGTATTACAAACACTAACGAAACATATCTGAATTTTTGGAAAGGAAAATAAGAAAACAGACCTCAGTCCAACAATTTCTTTTAAATTCAAAAAGCTACCGGTTTCGTAACTCCAAAGTTACATCATCAAGCTAAAGCTATAATAAAAGGAGAATGAAGTTACAAAAAAGGGGTCAGCAGCACTGCTAATCAATGACTAAAATTATTTTATCACTTAATAAGTAGAAATTCGCTTTTTACTTACAAATATCATCAGCTGTACAGTTCTAAGGTTGGAGTCTATTATAGTCATTGCACTACTATCCTTTATATAACTCCAATTAAAAGGTAAGACAAACTAAGACAAAGGACATACAGATTAAAATTTTTGATTTTTGTTAGGTCTATCTACGGCTAGCAGCGCCCTCTATTGGCAAACGTGGAAACTAAGTCTTAGGAGAAAATTAGCAACTACAGGCAACCTCAATATTTCAGAGAAACTTAAAGCAGAAAGCGACAGTGCAGTAAACCCAACACTAGAGTTAGGTAGGTAGCTATTATAATTCAAAGAAAATAGGGAAAGTTGGTGAAGATTCAAAATTTATTTGGGAGTTTAACGATTTTTCATTATTCAATTTTACTTGTCTAAGAATCTCAAAAGACTCTAAGTTATTAAGAAAACATCCTCTATTGGTTCTGTGTAAAATTTTAAAATACGTTTCGGATCAAAATCATGCTGACTATCATATAAATGTTTAGAAAAATGTGAGAAACAACTTGAAAGTGAATTTAAATCCCTTTGATCTTCCTTTAATCTGGTTCTAAAATTACGAAAAGTTCTACCAATATAAGAACACTTACATGTCGAACAAATCAGTTTATACACCTTTAAGATCCATTGGATCAGTTTTATCTTTATTGTTTAACAATAATCTACCCAATGAATAATTTGAACTTTTAAACGAGAATTTAACGTATCTTTTGAAAATATTAGAAATTTTAGAGCTTACTGGACCACAATTAATGAAATATAATTATTGGTTTTATTCGAATCAACTGTAGTTTGAGGAAGATGTTGATCGCTTTGATAACGATGTACATAAACAGAATTTTGCATCATTTTATTTTGTTTTTTTAGATAATAATTTACTAACTAATTCATCATCGTATAGTTATGTTGTAAAGCAATTTGAGAAACAATACGTAACTCTTTTTTATTAAAAGATTCCTGAGAGGTTGACTTTTATCAATCTATCTATATAAGAATTAAATGCATTAAATTTGTCTATTCAGCCATTGAAATTCAACGTATCTCTGTCCTTACAACTCACCCCTATGTCCTCTACATCTAAGTTTTTCCGGGAGCGGTTGCGAAAGGCGATGCCGAAACCGGATCTTTCCGGGGCCTTGCTCTGTTTAACCCGGAGTCCCAGAAGAGCAAGGCCGCTCCCCGGAGTGCCAATTCTGTGGGAGGACGGCCGATTTTACTGTCAAGTGCTCGGCCGCCCGGAGTTTTTACGAGCGGAGGCCGGTTTCGGCTGTTTATCGAGCCCCCCCAGCTCTTTTTTTCCGGGATGTAAATTATAGGGCGAGCTGAGTCGGCAACAAAAGAGGAGCCGGAGGATTTTATTGGTTGCGGAAAGCCGGTGGATACTCGTTTACACTTAGAAAAGATAATCTGTGTAATTCAGAAAAAAAATTCCCCACATTTTTCTTCTATCCCCAAATTGTATGGTTAATTAAAAATCCACATATCTGACAATTTTGCAAATATACCTATCAGACCTGTGGTATCTTACATAAATTCTCCTACTTGTTATCTTTCAATGGAATCTTAAAACAACTTTATTCTGCGGTTGTTTTTCTTACACGATAAAAAATAATTTTGATTTAATCGAAAAATTGAATAATCTTATATTTGATCAACCATTCCTACTGGTTTCCCTTGATGTTTCGAATTTGCTTACCAATATTCCTACCAACATAGTAAAGGACCTTATTAAAAATAAATTAGATGAAAGTGAATTTTCCGTGGCTGAAAGGAATGAGATTTTTATAATTTTAGGCGTTTGCCTAGAACAAAACTTCTTCCAATTTGATTGACGGGTTAGCTATTTCCAGAATTTTGGCAGATATTTTTATGAATTTTATGAATTATAGTAGATAAACGTAATTTTTTTTATTACGTGTCAGTCATTACATGTCAGTGTTCGTAACAATGGACTTACTTATAACCTAAACGGTCACTTAATAGGTATGTTACTAACATAGGAGTAGAAAAAATAAATTTTTGTGTCTGAATTCTGTAAGTATTACAAACACTAACGAAACATTTCTGAATTTTTGGAAAGGAAAATAAGAAAACAGACCTCAGTCCAACAATTTCTTTTAAATTCAAAAAGCTACCGGTTTCGTAACTCCAAAGTTACATCATCAAGCTAAAGCTATAATAAAAGGAGAATGAAGTTACAAAAAAAGGGAGTTTAGAAAATATGGCCGGTGGAAACTCGTTTACACTTAGAAAAGATAATCTGTGTAATTCAGAAAAAAAATTCCCCACATTTTTCTTCTATCCCCAAATTGTATGGTTAATTAAAAATCCACATATCTGACAATTTTGCAAATATACCTATCAGACCTGTGGTATCTTACATAAATTCTCCTACTTGTTACCTTTCAATGGAATCTTAAAACAACTTTATTCTGGTTGTTTTTCTTACACGATAAAAAATAATTTTGATTTAATCGAAAAATTGAATGATCTTATATTTGATCAACCATTCCTACTGGTTTCCCTTGATGTTTCGAATTTGCTTACCAATATTCCTACCAACATAGTAAAGGACCTTATTAAAAATAAATTAGATGAAAGTGAATTTTCCGTGGCTGAAAGGAATGAGATTTTTATAATTTTAGGCGTTTGCCTAGAACAAAACTTCTTCCAATTTGATTGACGGGTTAGCTATTTCCAGAATTTTGGCAGATATTTTTATGAATTTTATGAATTATAGTAGATAAACTTATAGGTACTTCTGATTATCTGACAGGCAACAATTAGTATGTTGGTTAGTTGCTATGGTGACGCGGATGCCGCGCTAACAAGGCACCCGTGATAATCGCGTTTTAATTAAGAACAGATACACGTAATTTTTTTTATTACGTGTCAGTCATTACATGTCAGTGTTCGTAACAATGGACTTACTTATAACCTAAACGGTCACTTAATAGGTATGTTACTAACATAGGAGTAGAAAAAATAAATTTTTGTGTCGGAATTCTGTAAGTATTACAAACACTAACGAAACATTTCTGAATTTTTGGAAAGGAAAATAAGAAAACAGACCTCAGTCCAACAATTTCTTTTAAATTCAAAAAGCTACCGGTTTCGTAACTCCAAAGTTACATCATCAAGCTAAAGCTATAATAAAAGGAGAATGAAGTTACAAAAAAAGGGAGTTTAGAAAATATGGCCGGTGGAAACTCGTTTACACTTAGAAAAGATAATCTGTGTAATTCAGAAAAAAAATTCCCCACATTTTTCTTCTATCCCCAAATTGTATGGTTAATTAAAAATCCACATATCTGACAATTTTGCAAATATACCTATCAGACCTGTGGTATCTTACATAAATTCTCCTACTTGTTATCTTTCAATGGAATCTTAAAACAACTTTATTCTGGTTGTTTTTCTTACACGATAAAAAATAATTTTGATTTAATGGAAAAATTGAATAATCTTATATTTGATCAACCATTCCTACTGGTTTCCCTTGATGTTTCGAATTTGCTTACCAATATTCCTACCAACATAGTAAAGGACCTTATTAAAAATAAATTAGATGAAAGTGAATTTTCCGTGGCTGAAAGGAATGAGATTTTTATAATTTTAGGCGTTTGCCTAGAACAAAACTTCTTCCAATTTGATTGACGGGTTAGCTATTTCCAGAATTTCGGCAGATATTTTTATGAATTTTTTGAATGTTCTAAAATAATAAATAATACCTAATAGTTTTTCAAAGTTTATTAAGTTTTATGGTAGATACGTTGATGACATAATTTTAATTTGGACAGTCGATGAACAAGATTTACAGTTGTTCTTCTCTTATGTCAATCCAGCTGGATAATAATATTAAATTCACATTGGAAATTAAGAAAAATCATAAATTAAATTTCTTAGATCTTACAGTCCAATATCTAGATAATATATTACTTTTAACATTCACAGAAAACCAACTCATACCGGAGTGAGGATAGATAATTTTTCCAAACACCCTATATCTCATAAATTGCCTCTCCTGAAACTTATAGCCTCTGTGGTTTATTACTTACTCATTTATTATTAGGCTAAAAGTGAAACACTCTTTATACTATAAAATGATTTAAGTAAGATCTTTACCATAATCTATACGTAAAAGCTTCAAGTGTTTTAAAGTTTAAAGATGAGATTTTTAAGCCAGTTTAAAATTGGAATTAGGCCTAATTCAGTTATCTTATTATTAGTTGTCGATTTTGTACATCTGTGTTCTTTTCCATTGTCCAAACTACAAGTCCTATTATCGGAACTCCTCGTAACCCCTCTATCTTCAACAGCTCAACCCGAGTTCGGCATTGCACTTCGGGGAGACGAGAGATTATCTCCGAAAAAAGGAAAAGAGCCGGTTAAGATTAGGAAGTTGTGGCCAACAAATAACCACTTCGTAAATTTTCGATGGTCTGTTCAAATCCTCTTATATCGTAGCATCATGATGTCGAGGAACGGTCGGACACGTTCGCAACACGCCAATTTCACACGAGGTAAGGGACGGTCTTAGAATTTTTTCGAATGGGATTCGTTTAATAATTCGTGGATGGATACACCTACATTTACAGACAACCCATCATCATTTATTTAATGTCCTGCCTGTCTGAATGTACATTTGCTTTGTTTTACTCGCACTGCTAACGACTGTATCGTAATAGCGTAATATACTTTTTGTTCATTATAGCCTCTGTGGAAAATATATATAGGAAGCGATTCTCCTTTAAAGGCATCCTATAGGCTTTTTATAAAAGAAAAACGTTTAGCAATTATTGTAATTTTCTTAAAGTATTGGATAAAATCAGTGGATACTTCAAACAAATGTAAACAAATTTAACCACAGAGTGGGGAGGAACATGATGCAAATCTACCTTAATATACCAGAATATTGCTTGATGTACGACAGCGTACAGAATCGGCCTGCTACATGCACGAGAAAATTGCGATACTGGTACAATAATTTTATGGAAACAGCCCATCATGGATTCGTAGTTTTATTATACGCCAGTGGGCTCATTACCGTAGTTCTGTCTGTCACGAACAGAATAAACTTGTGTATCCTGTGTAGTGTGTAGTCAACTTGCTGGTGGCATTCTTGAACAACTCCTCTAAACAGAACTGACAGGTAGTAACACTGAAGGAGAATGAATTAGAAATGAATGCAAAAAATTCGTATATTCTCCCTTTATGGGTACCCTTAAATATAGCGCTAAGCAAAAAGTCGCCGCCGCCCTATCCTGAAAATCTCCGGGGCTAGATCACGGGGATATTGAAAACATAAACAAGGCGATTTTTTCCCCGAAAAACCTATATTACACGGGTTATTACGGTGTCGCGGCACGCGAGAGGCCCATTAGTGCCGTTACTTAGCCGATACGTCAAAACAGGCGTTCCCAACCTAAAGAACTGTTTATATTTCACTGAGTTAGATACTGGTGTATACGGCGAAAGTATGTATAATAAAGAGGAAGAGGTGTACTTTCGTGCAAATTATATTTCGGCTACATAGCCTTCATCAGTACCACCTAAAAGAGAGCAATACACAACTTAGAGAAAAGTCAACGATTTTAATATGAGCAAGGGGAACTAAATTTATTTGGTTATGTTATACTCACATGTCCAGGTGTTTACAGATAATTGGAGCAACTCAGTTTAATACAAATATAAAAAGACGATGGAAAATCCATGTCACACATTAAAATGTCGAATAATTATTCGTGTGACATGGATTTTCCATCGTCTTATCGGCATTAAAATGTCGGGTAAAATAATATATAATAACATCTTAAAGCAAATAAAGTTCCTCACTTTACCAACATTGTGCCTATTCCTATTCTACAGTATGTCCACGGATGGGGTAAATAAGAGGACAAATGGACCAAAAAGTGAAAGATACGAAAAAATGTTATTCTTTATAAAAGTTTTTGCTTGCTTTAAAAATAAGATCCACGATGCCAAAAATTTGCTTTTTGTACAGGGTATGCAAAAATACAAAAACGTAAAATTTGATGACGAGTAAAGTTGGCTTTTTATAAATTTTAATGCAAAACGTTAAATAAAAAACATGTTTGAAATTTTAAAAGAATTCTTATTCCAGATTTTCAAGGAAAAATTTGAAATTTCTAAATCATATTCTGACGTTTTTATTTGATTACGCCATTGATAACTCTTACTGTGACATATTTTATATAATTATTTCGCTGTCTATTAAAATCGTTGAGCTACGATTTGTATTAATAGTAGAAATTTGCAGGTAGGTATGCCATAAAAGTTTGTTTTTAAAGTTCTTAATACTGAGGCATACCTATTATTTTAATATTTTATATTATAAAATTCATAGAGATCGTCCGTAATGCGGTCCTGCCTCGTATTAGCCTTCAGAATTGTTCACGTGCTTCCATCGTGTAAATGTTTACGCGCCACTTGCATTTAGTTTTAATAGAGTGTAGACTCCAATCGTTTTTTTTTCGTTGATGCTTTATTGATTTTAATTTTCTTAGATTTTCACTAGATAAAAAACGTTTGTATACTCCAGACGTATAAAAACTCGTTTCGTCGGAAAAAAATGTTTTAAATCATTTATGTTATTGTTTAAGTTTTCTAACTAGATGCTGCAAAATTGTACCCTCTTTTGTGGATCGAAATTGTAAATCTTGACTGTTCTAAATTTAAATGGTCTGTATTTATATTCTTTTAATCCTCTCCTTTTTATCCTCTTCTCGCACTCTTCTTACTTTCTTCCTATTTCCAACAGATCCTGTTTCTCGAATTTTATTAGCTAATTTAATGAAATATTTTACATCGGGACATTTTCTTTGATAATATCTTTTTGCTTTAATTGCAGAATGATGATTTATTATGCAAGCTGCATAAATATCATTTCTTTCTTCCACCGTATATCTCATTTTGCTGGCAAACTGATTGATGTTTACAGTATTAGTTAGTTACAAGTGACAGCAGCCAGCAATATCTTGTTTTCTTTCCATGGCACACTTACCCGATTTTAAAAAATCGTTAATATTGTCAAAACGGGTTGATGAAAGTACCAACAAATATACATTTTTGGAAAGCATTTTTCAATGCCTTACTAAATATGTGGAAATATACTTGGTTAAAAAAATACAAGTTTGTGTCACACCCTGTATATTATGTCGAATATGCAAATTTGAACAGCCCCATCAAAAACTTGAGAAAATTATGCATAGAACCGAATCTTTAGATTTCCAAATATATTTTCCTATATATTTTTAAATCGCGCCTAGAATCGAGAATTGTAATAACTCTCTACATGTAGGAATTTAGCTATGCGAAAACGAAGCACTTTCGCTGCATTTTGTCCCGTTTACAAGCAAACAAGGGACGATCTTGGGGAGTTTGCAGATCCCCCCTCAAAGTTTGTTGATCGATGAGATCCAGGCCTTGGGGCCCGTCGAGCAAGCAGCGTTCGCAGTGTAAACGGTCCCGACGTGGATGCTAAACGGTGGTTGGGTATGACGTGGAAGCGACGTCGGGACCGTGACCTCTGCGGCGGCTTAAACGGCTGGACTGTCGAGGGCGAAAGCCGTCGCGGTGGCGAACGATATTATGACTTCATTTTTTTGTATTACTGGGAATCGACCATAATTTAGAAACAATTAGTTATCATTTTAGAGGACGTCAATGTTATTTGCCCTTCTTTATACAGTGAACGGCAAATGTATGGACCGGGCCTTCTAAAATCTAAAGAAGGCTGTCAAAAAAATTGAAACTTGGCAGACGCATATCCGACTTATTTCCTCATATTTTGAAGTCATTTCCAAATATCAACCCCTTTTATTTCAGAATATACGGGGTGGAGGTCTTTTTTTAAATGGCAACAGGGGTAGAAAATGCTAATTCCTGAAAGTACATTATTTTCTGCATCCAACGGTGTATTACGAAATAGGGGTCCCATAAGAAAAAATCGGAGTAAAAAAATAAAACAACAATTTAAATTTGAATTTTTACTCTTATCAAAACCAAGTAAAAAACGTCTGCTATCGCGTTTGCAACAAAAAGAATTAAAAAGCACTATTTCAAATTGTTGACCATCAGCTGCGACACAATGACCTAACCTATCCACAAAAGACCGCAACGAATTTATCAAAAAATGTTGTTTGTTTGCATTTATACCTTGTATTTCTTCGGAAATGCGGTTTTTTAAATCTTCTAGGTCGTTTGGTTAACTTTTATAAACTTTGGCCTTGAGATATCCCCAAAGGAAGAAATCCAATGGAGTCAGATGCCCACTTCATTGGACCTCTTCGTCCAATCCAACGCCCAGGAAAAACATTATTCAACAATCCACGCACTGCCCTCGCATAATGTGGTGAGGCACCATCTTGTTGAAACCAAATGCTTTCGTAAGGTAACTCGCGCGTGGTTTGTCGCCACTGAAGTTCGGTCACTTCGCGGCCTCACGTCCCATTCACGATGGATACCCCTCGGCTTATTGCCGCACTCGGCCTTCGGCCTCACGCCTAAATTTTGGTGCCTCGCTTCGCTCGTCGCGTTGGGCGTGTAGAAACAGAAATGCAACAATGAAAACACCTTTTGGAATGACATATCGGGATGTCCCTATATCTAGTTATTCTTTATGTTTTACTTTACATTTTTTTTACTCAGATTTTTTCTTATGGGGCCCCTATGTTTTAATACACCGTTGGATACAGAAAAGAATGTACTTTCAGAAATTAGCATTTTCTACCCCTGTTGCCATTAAAAAAAAGACCTCCACCTTGTATATTCTGTAATAAAGGGGGTTGATATTTGAAAATGACTTCCGAATATGCAGAAATAAGTTGGATATACGTCTGCCAAATTTAAATTTTTTTGGCAACCTACTTTAGATTTTATAAGGCCCGGTCCATACATTTGCCGCGAACTGTATGTTCATTACAAAAAGTACTAGGCATATTTTTACAAAAATTCTGACTACGGCACTGGATTAGGCATCCCTTAAAACGGCAAATTTTGTTAAAAAATATCAAACCAAAATTCTAGAAGCCAATGAAAATCGCAATCTAACTAGGTTAACTATTTTACCTGCCTACTCGCTTAAATAAAGCTGCATGTGAATTAAAAACAATTGAAACTGTAACTTGCTTTATTACAAATACAAAAAACTAAAGTAAAAATGAAATTTCAATTTCTTTCTACTAATCCACCGTTTATTTCCATAAATTTTTCATACCTTATACCTACTTTTTACATCAGGGTTTTCGTATTTAGGTATGTACATATTGACGTTACTATTATTTGTAGCTGAATACGAATCTGAAATTTAAAAAATTATAAATTATATAGTATATAGCGTGCTCCCAAAGGGCTATTATTGTCACGTGAACTTGTATTTTAATAATTAATTTTTCTACGTTTCTGAACAGGCTGTCAATGAGAGGTATGCAAGTTCTTGTTATAAAAACTGCTTGTTATGAAACTGCTGAAAAAAGGATTTGCGCCAAGTACATTTTAAATTGAATATTATTATTTAATCATTTAAACGATTTATTCGATGTAAAGTGTACTTAGACATGGGCAAACGGTATGCCATCTTTTCTTCAGTAGTTTTTTGACAAAAACTCACACACTTATCATTGGCAGCATGTTCAGAAACGTGGAAAAAATAAGTATTAAAATACAAGTTCACGTGACAATAGTAGCCCTTTGGGTCCACGTTAACGATATGCCTATGGTTCTCCGAAGAATTTTCTATTTTGAACTTCATGATTAAAATCATATCAAAACGCATATTTTTCGAGTAAATGAAAAATCCCTTTTCCATATAAAGAACCCAGGATGACTCTCTGATTCATACCTTATTATTGTGAGAATATACGCGGCATAATGCCCTTTGAAAGGCATACTAAGTAAAATCACGTCCAAAAATATGTCACTATCTCTCGGACTATGTTTCAATATAGACTTAGATCTATTAATTTTGGTTGCAAGTTGCAATTGTAAGTAGATACATTGTTTCTTCTATTGCTTCAACTTTTTACTAGCCTTCTATTAAAAAAAAACTGCCACATGCATATTAGATGACGTCACGTTCGGCTTAGAGGGAGGCCTCCATTTCGCCAAGACGGCAAGCGCCGTGCTAGCCAGCGTGCATCACGTACCGAGTAAGAAATTGCATTCTAAATTATGGCGGAGGCGCGTTCGCTTATTCCTGACAGTTCCTCGGGATTTCGAGGCTGGAAAAAAGCGGCACCTACCCGCATTTTTCTATAAATATGTAAATGCGCTTATGCTTTTTGCCAAATTAGGTTGCACACTCACAAGGATTGGCCTCCGGTTAAATGTGCTGTCTTGAGACGGGTGATTGCTTGTCAGATAGGCCAGTAGTTTATCAAGATAAAAATTTTATGGGGGAAAAACAAATGGGTTTTGCGATCCCAGTGTAACATCCTTCTAAAATCGTCTTCAGACGTCGTGTGTCTTAGTATTCGCAGTTGGTGTCGCTGTTCCGTGGTCTAGTGAATTTGTTTTCATATAAGTTTCTGTTTTCGATTGCCCTTCTCCGAGCTTCAACCGTGTTTCTTATAAATGTCCTTGGATATCGCTACACCGGCACGCCATCACCCGTCTTCCAAACCTGTCGAAGAAAGTATTAATTCATTCTCTCTTACTCTCCACGACCCCAAGCGTCCCCACTCTTCGCAGTTGATAAACGTCACGATACGACGAGCACTGTATTAACCGGGTCGAAAACCCATCACTGTCACGGTTGGGCGGGGGCGATATCAAAACGACAAAACGGCAGGACAGAGGCGTAGAAATACGAGTTCGTGTCGAATAAAATGACATCAAGTAGCTCAGTTCAGATTTAATAGAGGAGTCTCTTGGTAATTTGGCCTGAAAAAAATAAACTTCCTGTCTAGCGCTATACTTGCTTGTCAGTGTATCCAAAATATTATTATAATACTAATAATAATTCACTGTTTATTGTCACCATTTGCTGTTTTGTGGTAGATGAAGAAGATGTACAGTGACCAGCAGAAAGTACCCAAAATATGGGATTTTTTATTTTTTCAAATTTATGAGAAACTTTTATTTTCGATAAAAGTTTGTCCAAACTCAAAACGCAGTTTTAAAAATTTTTAATATCTCATTTCGTATACCATGGAGGTTGGAGGTTAGAAAATATAATAAAGGCTCAAGAGTAAAGCACCCTTATTTTTATTTTTAGAGAAAACATGTATTTACATATTATGAAAAGTTGTTTAGAATTAAAAGGTAAATCCAAAAATGAAGATTCTACTCCCTAAAACACTTTTTCGGCATTTTTTATTATTTACCCCCGTATAGAAAATAAAACCACTTTATTTAATAGCCAGGTCCATTCCAGAGAGGATATTTATCATTTATTTATAAACATGAGTGCCATAAAAATTAATTTCTTTGAATAGTAGATAGTTATGGCTCCTGCAAAATAAAAACGGTGCAAACCTTGTTTTATTTCCAAGTTCATAAACAAATCCTAATTTTTATGGCACTCACGTTTATAAATGAAACGTAACTGACATATTAAATAAAGTGGGTTCATTTTCTATACGGGGTAGATCATAAAAAATGCCGAAAAGGTGTTTTAGGAAACAGAAACTTGAAACTTCATTTTTGGGCTTACCTTTTAATTATTCTAAACAACTTTTCAACAAATTTAAACGGAGAAACTTGTTAAATCTATAATTGATTTTTTTAAACAGTCTGAGTTATAGCAAAGATCATAATATTTATAGCCAGCCGTATGTGCGTTACGCATTACAATTTTTGAGGGATTTCTACAGTTATTTTTACATTTTTTTTATGTCTTCACTATGAATTATTGAATGTTTTTCACAAATCGTTGAAAACGTGTTATGTTGATTGTGTTGGAAATCTGTTGGTGAACGAAAAATCCCAAAATAAATTGTTTAAACAATTATTATAAAAAAAATCGAAAACTTTTTTTTTGAAACTTTGACGCCCCCTATCTTATTTTGGGAATGAACTACAGAAAGTTCGGACCGGAACAAAAAAATGTTGCCAATTCAACAAGAAGAACAAGAAGAAACCTTGTCCAGCAGCGAGACATAAATGAAAAAAAAGAAAGAAATGCTTCTGAAGAAAATACGTTTGAAATAAACAAACAGTATGAAGATGAGGATTCAAATGTTTGACATTTCTTTCATATAAATTTTTTATTAATACCTGACAGACAATAAATAAGTACTTCTTCGATTTTTTTATAATTGTGTACACAGTAATAACATTATTTGGTAAAATTAAAACACTAAAAGTGACATTAACTCTACACGGATTCTGGTTAAATAAACGCTTTTCGTTTTGGTACAATTTGAATTTTTACACGAATATTTACACGGGCGTGTGTAGCATAATACACGCCTTTATTGTAAAATTTTCCATTTTCTGTGTACAAATTTTACGACATCTGGTGTTTCATAGTACGGTTTTTTACCCATATACAGGGTATTTTCTAAACATATGGCAAAAATTCAAGGGGTTGTTCCCTGGGTTAATAAGTATATTCTGTTCCATTGTAAATATTTTAGGACAGCAGCTTTGTTTTGGCGATATATGTATAGACAACGATAATGATTTTTCGACTAAACACTTTTTTCTTATTTTTAAAATTATTATTCTAATAAAATATATTGCAATGCATTGACTCAATTGCTTACCGTCGATAGATAACAATCAAAATATTGTTATTGTCAAAAAATCTTTAGGAATAGCCCTGTATCTTCAAAACAAAAGCGGCTTTCAGAAAACCATCAAACGACACAATATTCTCAAAATAACCCATCGAACAGTCCCTTGAATTTTTGTCTTATATTTACTAAACACCCTATATACAATTAAAAATCGGAACTTGAAAAGAAGTACACCTACCACGGTGTAGCAGGTGCTTTTTGCTAGTCAATAGTACGGTGGGAGGTATACAGGGTGGTCACTTTTACAGTGCATACCATTGGGATATCCGAAACGGTAAGAGATACAGCGTGGGTTAAATTAGAGAAAAGTTGCGTTTTTGTATGCCTTTCAATAATCTGAAAAGAAATCTAAGATATTTTGGGTAGTTCCTGAAGCATTGCTGAAAAACTGAAAATATGCGTTTTCTTTCTTCCTTCATAACTTTTATATATGTAATGGAAAATTTATGAAACCTGTCAATCTTACATTTCTCGATGTGAGCTTTTCAATGGAAATGTCAAGGAATTCCTACGCCAACTAGATTCTGAAATATTCGTTTCGGATATCCCAATGGTATGCACTGTAAGAGTGACCACCCTGTATATAGGATTGTTATAGAAAGTCACTTTAAAGATTTATTTATTAAACAAATTTTTGAAAATATACAGGTATAGTTATTAAATACATGACTAAGATTTGAAATGCTTAAGTTTACATTTTCCTAATTTACTTGATAGCGGATAATCAACTCGATCTGTATAAATCCAATATTAGTGAATAATCTTTTAATTATTGCATGGGCTAGATAATTCCTTACCTTCAGGTATCTATAGCGTTAAGGGAAGGAATATATTATCCACTCAACAAACAAGTCCCAGCAATATCACACAACGTATATTTAATAGGGTTTTTGATTTAAATTCAACTAGAACTATAATTTTCTTTCGGACCTATGGACAGAACACGACGCGCATAAATCCAACAAAACAAACGCCGTATATTTTCAACACCCGCTCATGTATTTTTTACATCACAAGGCATGTTCTGTTGAAAAAATATATTTGCCAGAAGTAAGTTGGTAAAAGTAATCCATTTTAACGAAATTTTGTGTATACATTTACACGAGAAAAGTTTACCAGCAATTTTTATACTTTACACGGGCAATTTTTTTACTGTGTAAACAATTGAAAACTTTTGTTAACAAAGTAATATTTTGTTTTATATCGAAACTTTTAAAATAAATGTTTCCTCGGGAAAATAATTCCGGATAACAAGAAACAACAAGGCATGCCTAATAATATAGCCAAAACAAAAGATTTTCTCGCCGACATACTTAAACAAAAACAGTCCCATTCCCCTCCGTATACCCGCCATAGTTTCCCCAAGAAAATCGGGTCATTAGCCGGCTAAACACCGACACTGTCCCGCCACTATCTGGCAGCTCGAATACGAGAAGACGGGCCGAGCACACTATACTCCTCCTCGGCGGTGTATTGTCCCGGCTTATCGCGATCCCGACTCCCCCAGTCAGACTCTCGCTGTTTTCCCCGCCAGATAACATTGAGAGCGCCGCCGGCGAGCCGACGAGGGGCCGGCGCCCTCTTCCCGCGAAGGCCCCTCCCGCTTATCAGGTGTGTAGGTATTCACTTTCGTGCTGTCTAGCCGGCGCGCGACACGCGGAATGAAATACCTTTATCAGATAACGAGATTTTCTTCCCCCCCGCGTCTTTTGGATTAAAACCGTTTGGTAGACGGCTCGAACGCGCGGTATGACTCAGAGATGGTTTTTGAGAAAAGGTTCGGTTCGAAGTTACGAGTAGATGTAACACTTTTCACATCGTGACTTGCACAGTTAAATCCCGGATTTTAGGCAAATTGCATTTTTTACATTTTTCATCCATTTTCTACCATATTTTTGCCTTTTCCGTCCCTTTTCTGCCTTTTATGGAAAATTAGGGACAGCTAGGTAGATCTCCTATTTGTGTCTTTGGCACCTAGTTGTAGTCATCATTTTACGTTGTCAGATAGATGTGTTAGATATCGATATACTTTGAAATATCTTCTAAAATTTGTGCATTCAAATAACATGTCCCAGTTAATATAAGGTAGTCACTTTCAGTCAATCCGAAAAAAAAAGCGAAGACGAATAATTTAAATCAGATTTGTGTCGGTTTATGCTTGAATCGAATATTAGGTAAGTACTCTCTATCAATTACGTAATCCTAGTTTTAAAATGTTTATCGAAAAATGGTGTAAAAAACAAGCTCGTGAAGAAAGTACTTTGAAAAAGAATACTTAGGAACAATAAGACCATGACACTATTTCAAAATTCAATTTTAAAGCTTGAAAAACAAAAAGTTATATTACACGATTCTCTAGATTTAATAGAAGAATTGAAGGTAAATATTAAAAATATGAAAAATATTAAAAAACCTAAAGGTCCAATTGGGAAAACTATTTTAAAAAATTAAATAATAACAAGTAATATTTTGTTTTAGATCGAAACCTTTAAAATAAATGTTTCCTCGGGAAAATAATTCCGGATAACAAGAAACAACAAGGCATGCCTAATAATATAGCCAAAACGAAAGATTTTCTCGCCGACATACTTAAACAAAAACAGTCCCATTCCCCTCCGTATACCCGCCATAGTTTCCCCAAGAAAATCGGGTCATTAGCCGGCTAAACACCGACACTGTCCCGCCACTATCTGGCAGCTCGAATACGAGAAGACGGGCCGAGCACACTGTACTCCTCCTCGGCGGTGTATTGTCCCGGCTTATCGCGATCCCGACTCCCCCAGTCAGACTCTCGCTGTTTTCCCCGCCAGATAACATTGACGGCGCCGCCGGCGAGCCGACGAGGGGCCGGCGCCCTCTTCCCGCGAAGGCCCCTCCCGCTTATCAGGTGTGTAGGTATTCACTTTCGGGCTGTCTAGCCGGCGCGCGACACGCGGAATGAAATACCTTTATCAGGTAACGAGATTTTCTTCCCCCCCCGCGTCTTTTGGATTAAAACCGTTTGGTAGACGGTTCGAACGCCCGGTATGACTCAGAGATGGTTTTTGAGAAAATTCGATTCGACGTTACGACGTTACACTTTTCTGCCTCTTATTAAACTAAACAAAGCTCGGTAGGTGGGTAAATTCGTATGTGGTAAAATTTTAATTATTTTACTTAAACTTCACTTACAATTCTTGGTAAGGGAAGGAAAATTAGGTGCAGGTAGGTCAGTGGCGGCGATAAAAATTTCCCCCCCCCCCCCGCCAAATTTTGCCAGGATGCATACATGTGGTAGTAAAGCTAAGATGTTAAATTATAAGAAAAAAGCTCGGATATATAATTTTTATTTTATGTTTTTCTACCTACCTGGGAAATGTTCTGTATTATAGCGAGTATTATAGCGTAGCTTAACAAAAATTGGGCATGCCTAATGTCTCACATTTCATTTTATAAATGGGACATGTTTTAATATTACATAATAGTATATTTATCAAAATGGCCCGTAACTTTGAAGAAAAGTAAATCGAAAATTTGATTTAAAAAAAATAGCTCTTTTACTACTGTTGAATTTTAAGTAGGTATAAATTAATTTCAGAAAAATTTATCTGAATCAAGTTAATTGACGCTATCTGCTACAAACACACAACCCCCCGGCAAAAGCCGTAAAAATTGGTCACAATATGCAGGGAAGATAAAAAAAACATGGCACTTAATAATAGGTTAATACAAAAAACCACAAACAGAGGGTACAAAAGTACTCAACAATAGAAGCGAATATTTTTCGTAATAATTACCTCTATACGAGTTTAAAAGAGAAACTAAAGGCCCTTCATATAAACGCAGAAAATATGACAAAAATTGCATTTTTTTCGTGTTTTTCGGGGTGTTTTAATAATTCTGCTAATTGTTTCCTGAAATAAAAATCTTCTAAGTCGTTTGGTCGACACCGATTTTCAGCCTAATAGCGTTAATATTTTGCAAAAATTAATATTAGTGGATATATCAGTTGACTATATAGTCACTGCTTTCAGTTAATCAGAAAAAAAGCGAAGACGAAGACTTTAAATCAGATTTTTTCGGTTTATGCTTGAATCGAATATTCCTGTCTGTCAATTAGGTAGGTAATCCTAGTTTGAAAATGTTTATCAATGAATGGTGTAAAAAAAACAAGCTCGTGAAGAAAGTACTTTAAAAAAGATTATCTACTTTGGAACAATGAGACCATGGCACTATTTCAAAATTCAATTTTAAAGCTTGAAAAACAATAAGTTATACTATACGATTCGATAGATTTGATTGAAGAATCAAAGGTAAATATTCAAAAACCTAAATAGACCGGGAGATAGTGACAGATTTTTGGACGTGATTTTACTCAGTCTGCCTTTCAAAGGGCATTATGTTGCGTATATTCTCACAATAATAAGGTATGAATCAAAGAGTTATCCTGGGTTCTTCACATGTAAAAGTGAGTTTTCATTTATTCTAAAAATATGCGTTTTGATATATGATTTTAGCCAGGCTGGCATGTGTTTTATAATGAAGTTCAAAATAGAAAATTCATCGGAAAACCATACCGCTAACGTGGACCTAAAGGGCTACTATTGTCACTTAAACTTGTATTTTAATGCTTAATTTTTCCACGTTTCTGAATAGGCTGCCAATGATAACTATGTAAGTTCTTGTCACAAAACTGCTGAAGAAAAGATGGCATACCGTTTACGCATGTCGAAGTACACTTTACATCGAATAAATCGTTTAAATAATTGAATTACATTCAATTTAAACTGTACATGCGCAAATGGTATGCCATCCTTTTTTTCAGCACTTTCATAACAAGAACTTGCATACTTCTTATTGGCAGCCTGTTCAGAAACGTGACAATAATAGCCCTTTGAGCCCACGCTAACGGTATGCCTATGGTTTTCCGAGGAATTTTCTATTTTGAACTTCATTATAAAACACATGATAGCCTGACTAAAATCATATCAAGAAGCATATTTTTCGAAAAATGTTTTTCATATGAAGAACTCAGGATGGCTCTCTGATTCATACCTGATTCTTGTGAGAATATACGCAACATAATGCCCTTTGAACGGCGTACTGAGTAAAATCACGTCCAAAAACACTGTCACTATCTCCCGGTCTGAAAGATCCAATTGAGGAAACTAATTCAAATAAATTAAATAATGTCCTAGAAACAAATGAGGGTTTTAAAATTTTGTACAATATATCAAACAGCCTAAATTAGAATCAACAGATCCTCAGGTAATTTATATCTTCCCTAAAGTAGGTACGCCCCAAATACTTTCGTGGATGTAGAGCGCAGTTTTTCTGCATACAAGAACGTATTAAGTGACAAAAATTTGTAATATAGAAAAACTTTAGTGATAATCAATACATATTTTTTTGTAAGTAATTGTGTTTGTTACTTGTATAATAAAAAATTAAAATTTTAACTTCCATTTTTACGCAAAATGCCTTTATAGGCACCTTAGATTCCTTTTTTGACAGTTGTTTCTACCTTTACATCCGGGCTTTACTCATAATGTTTATACTTTTCTTATAGCGATGTCCCTGTGATCTATACAGGGTGGTTCACTTTTATGTGGTAGGACTTTAACATTAGATAGAAAAAGATAATCTAAAATGAAAATTTTATATCAACATATATCGGGGAAAGCTTAGTTTCCGAGATACAGGGCGTTGAAGTGTTGGAAAAAATATGAAGTATTTTTTACACTGTCCGAACCAGTGGAGATATTTAAACCAAATTTGATGTGTAGTACCACCTTTTTGACTACGATATTTAGTGATAATATGAAGGTCCTGAAATAACCAGTGGTGGAGTTATGGGTTTTCACTATCACTAAATTTAAAAAGTAATTAGTACGGACCTGTCTCACATCAACGTAATTTTTTTTTTTCGTAAAGTTCTTTCAATTCTCTACAAAAAGTGTATCTTGACATTTTTTTGTATCTGCCACGGTTGTGTAGTAAATAAATTATTTCGTTTCCATCTCAGCCTTTTTTGCCTAAAAATGTGTTTTCTAAGATTATTGATAAATATCGCAAATAACAGAAATTAATTATGGAACACTTATCGGATTCAGCTATTTTATTTTTAATTTTATGGAAACAATTTTAAAAATAAACTGGCACTTGGTTTTATCAAATCTAGTATTATTTCTTAATAATTTTTATAATTCTAAATTTGTACAACATTCAACAATTGTTCAAAATGTGATCCATTCTGTTGCACACATAATTCACTTCGACGCCTAACGGATTGAACAGCATCGATTAAATTGCCATTTCTCAATTCATCGCACGCATTTCTGATACGATCAATAAGTTGTTCCCTTGTTTCTACAGGAGTCGCATAGACTTGTTCTTTTAAAAATCCCCATACGAAGAAGTCCAGAGGTGTTATGTCCGGAGAACGTGGTGGCCAAGCGACCGGTCCCCCTCGTCCGATCCACCTATTTGGAAAGTTATTATTTAACCAGTTCCTCACATTTCGGTGAAAATGTGCAGGACAGCCGTCAAGTTGGAACCAAGCCAACAATCTTAAGTTTAAAGGAATGTCTTCCCACATATTATTATGCTCAGCTACTAAAAACTCCAAAAAATTGTCACCATTCACTCGCTGTGGCAAAAAAAGGGCCCAAACAGATGATGGTTGTACAGTCCAATCCAAACATTGACACTAAATTCGACCTGAAAATTTCTTGGCCGGATTGCATGTGGGTTTTCTTGTGCCCAAATATGCTGATTATGAAAGTTTACTACTCCACGACGAGTAAAACACGACTCGTCCGTCCATAAAATGTTATTTAAAAATTGTCTATTTCCTTCAATTGACTCCAAAATCCATCGGCAAAACACTAATCTTCTTTCTGCATCGCCGGGCCTTAAACCTTGTACGGGTTGTAGATGATACGCATGCCTATGATCTCTTTTTAAAGCTCGCAAAATTGCAGACTTTGAAACACGTAGGGCCACTGACACTCTTCTGCTACTTGTTGTAGGATTCCTATCGAATTCACGAAGAATCTCATTGTTGCGTCTGACTTGTTGGATATTGTTTTCATTTCCTCGTTCGACGATTCTAGTTCTCAGACCGCGAGTTCTGAATTGCCGGTGCATGTTAACAAACACCGAGGGACGCGGATGGCGCCTATTTGGAAATCGCCTCCGGTATTCTCTGGCTGCTTCCGCAGAGTTCCCATTTGCAACTCCATAGCAGAAATGGATGTCAGCCTGCTCTTCATTTGTAAATTGGAACGGCATTTTAATTATTATTAAAGACAAACTGCGGCGCTGCTACGTTCATCTACTGGATGACAGATTATTGTATTATTAACTGTCAATAAGATTTTCTTTTCCATGGCACACTTATCTTCACCAGTACGGCGATGCAGAAAGGACATTAGTATTTTGCCGATGGATTTTGTAGTCAAAGGAAATAAGACAATTTTTAAATAACATTTTATGGGCGGAAGAATCATGTTTTACTCGTCGTGGTATAATTTAGAATTCTACAAATTTAGAATTATAAAAATTATTAAGAAATAATACTAGATTTGATAAAAATGTTAAAATGATAATAAAGTAATGTAGCTCAAACCAAGTGCCAGTTTATTTTTAAAATTGTTTCCATAAAATTAAAAATAAAATAGCTGAATTCGATAAGTGTTCCATAATTAATTTCTGTTATTTGCGATATTTATCAATAATCTTAGAAAACACATTTTTAGGCAAAAAAGGCTGAGATGGAAACGAAATAATTTATTTACTACACAACCGTGGCAGATACAAAAAAATGTCAAGATACACTTTTTGTAGAGAATTGAAAGAACTTTACGAAAAAAAAATTACGTTGATGTGAGACAGGTCCGTACTAATTACTTTTTAAATTTAGTGATAGTGAAAACCCATAACTCCACCACTGGTTATTTCAGGACCTTCATATTATCACTAAATATCGTAGTCAAAAAGGTGGTTCGGACAGTGTAAAAAATACTTCATATTTTTTCCAACACTTCAACGCCCTGTATCTCGGAAACTAAGCTTTCCCCGATATATGTTGATATAAAATTGTCATTTTAGATTATCTTTTTCTATCTAATGTTAAAGTCCTACCACATAAAAGTGAACCACCCTGTATATTTTTATTTTACGGATAACAAAGATCGGGAATCCCTTTTACTCTGGAGATGTGGGTTCCTAATAAGAAAAAAGAATTAGAAAGCCGAGACAACGTTTATAAGCTCTAAGATGTAGGCCACAAAAAGTCGAGAGAAGTAGATTAATTTGAAATGCGACGGAATTATTTTCCAACAAACTAAAAAAATTACCTATAGTTGTAGGCACTAAGCAGACACGCCACTTGACAATTTAAGGACATTAACGTATGGAAAAGATGTACAAACAACATTAAACTTTTGTAAAAGTTTCTTTTCAAGGCATCGTGTAATCCCTATGTTTGTTCCTGTATGCACATGTATCCATACCTGAAGTTAGGCACGCCTGTGCAACAGTTTCCAAACTACACTTTATACTTTCGGAATTGTTGGGATTATTAAACTCGCATTTAAGGCGCTTTGGGGACTGTCATGATAACTACGTTAAGCAGAACTTAAATTAAGATGGTGGGAGGTGTGTGTGTATATGGAATTGGCAATTAGGCTTTATAAGATTTAGGTACTGTTAGGCTCTACTACTAAGAAATCATTCTTTCAAGATAGTCCGTTTGTGTCTTTTCACCCAGACCGATATATTTACTGAACCCCAGACACGCGGGGGGCATCGTCCCAAAACAAACCGGCCCGCGCCGTTCCGGTCTATTTCTCGGGCGATTTCCGGCCCGGAATGGCTTACTTTGTCCACCCCCGGCACACCGTGTCCGACCGACTGCGGCAGTTTCATCGGGAGTGCCTCGGAATCGCGCAAAGGGCCGGCGTTGGACGCGTCGCAGCCATCCATATGAAAACGGCCGAGCGGCGCGGCGCGCTCGAGTGTCGAGTAACGGGCGTCGGACCGTAAAGTTTTGCAGAAGTGAGCGTATAGAACGTAGATATGCATACGTGATTTGGAAACTACATATTTTCAAACCGTTGAGTTCGTAAGTTCGATTTTCAGTTGACGTAAAAAGTAAAACAGCGTGCTGTATGGCGACAACGGTGAATGTATGCAACCAAGCATACATCTGAATATATGCAACCAAGCATACATCTGAATGTATGCAACCAGGCATATATGCAGTAGCATCTAACTCGGTAACCAATCTGAATTATTATAATTATCGAAAATGAAGAACCGCCATATCATCGACGACAACTATTTCTGCTACACCGTGTACTTCCGTACAAAATTACTTAGGTATATCATCCCGAAATTCCACAATCACCTCGTTATGCGGCCCAGCGTTCGGAGTGCTCCAGCCCGGGCAGTAAATAAGGTTGATTTGTATCCAATTTGGCGGAACGGCGGCATCGCAGAATGTTATACACGCTTTTATGAAGTCATGGTGAATGTAAAATAGGCCACACGTAAAATCGTCACGTTCGTCCCGCGCCCTAATTTATAGAACAAGTGGGTAACTGCATACGGATAACTTTTCAGCAGGATTGGACATCTAACGCGGGATTAAATTATAGGAAAGAACTGGATAAAAGAACGAGTTTTCCTCGACCTTTTTAACATTATAAAATCCAGAACATCCATTCTTTCCACCTTATACAGGTAAATTATATTATGAAATGCCGTAAGTCCCTTTTTAAAAAGTTTATTACAATTCTAAAAGCAGTCGATAGGTACAAAGCTAGATTAAGACTAAACTAAAAGTATAACATTATGGGATACATAGAAAAACATGTAAAGCAAGTTGATAAAAAAAGACGCTGAGTCCGCTGGAAAGTAACACTCGGCGCCAGCAGGGTAGCTCACATTTATAAGAGTTCAGCATAGTAGTGAGACTATGAGAGTATGACGCCAAACCTGTCTCAACAAGTTTGGCGTCATACTCTCATAGGGGTTGTCAATTGGCGTCATGCTCTCATATGGTTTGGGGGAGTGGGGGCAATCCCTACGTGTCTATATAGACAAGGTTCAGCGAATATCAGTAACAGTGTTTACTTCCAAATCTCGAACGTTCACCAGATTTTTCATCAGCAAGCTCTTATTTAAATTGTTTAATAGGACATGTTGAGTTTTTTGTAAACACTGTTACTGATATTCGCCGAACCTTGTCTATATAGACACGTAGGGATCGCCCCCACTCCCCCAATCCCTATGAGAGCATGACGCCAACCGACAACCCCTATGAGAGTATGACGCCAAACTTGTTGAGACAGGTTTGGCGTCATACTCTCATAGTCTTACTACTACTCAGCATTACAGGGTGATATAACTGGTATATAATAATTGTATATTACAGATTATCATATTTCATTTGCATTTTAGATGATTTCAACAAAGTTCACATTAGGTGCTTGCGTTAAAAATGTCACTTGACCGAACGGACCTCCTAAATAAAGCTGGACTGCTATTGGTGCTTTCCCCCTCCACCAATTTTTGTCCAACCGCCAGAGGGCGCTGAAGGCTGGTTTAAGTCTTCTTCTTCCTTTTTTTCACTTCATTTCAAATAACCCGCCAAAAAACGCAGCTTTCTTATTGGCTTCCCCCCTGCTGTCAGCACTACATGGCGGCGGCCTGTTCCGGACAATTTTTGACATGTGGAATTAACAGTCCAGCTCTATTTAGGAGGTCCGTTCTTGACCGTCAAAACGTAGCGTCACGTAAATGTCAAAACGTTAAGTGTCGCTTGAATGTCAAAACCTTCGTAATAGTCGGTAATATAGATTCCAGACTTAACCACATAGAGTGAGCAAGCTATCGTCTGACAGTCTATATCATGAAAATTTCCCTATGGACTATAATCCTACTAAAATCTGGAAAATAAACCAGAGGTTCCATTCAACTCATAATGTTATCACAGTTATCATATAGTCACAGAAACTTTGCTAAGGAAATAAAATGGATCCAGTTCTACAGTCAGACGTAATAGTGATCGATGCTAAATCCCTAACGGCACGGGTTCCGGTATCACGTATCCAGATTCCGAAGCATGTTCCCGGTTTTATCATTTTCGGTTGAGGGGAATTCGGTTTTGCCGGTCCATTAAACCGGTCGCTTCTAATTTAATCTGGCGGTGGAGCGCGAATCCGGGTGAAAAGTTACCCAGTTATCCACTTGTTCTATAAATTCGGGGTGGGCGGACGTGACGGTTTTACGTACCGCCTATTTTACATTCGGCGAGACTTCATAAAAGCGTGACGTTCCGCGATGGCGAGCCCCCGCCAATTGGATGCAAATCAACATTATTTATTGGGCCAAGTTAAAAGTCTGCGAATATGGGGGTCATAACGAGCCGATTGTGCTGGGGGTGGAAATGATTGTTTGGTTAAACTGAACTTCCCAATGATGCAATTTCCTCGTATGGGAAGAATAGCAAAGTGGCAACATGTATAAGTTATCAGGTTATCGATAAGTTTTAGCAGCGTCCAGAGATATATACTAATAAGTCCGGGCACTCGGCCTTGTGTAAACAAACGTTTCCCTCTTGCCCTCTCCCGCTCCCCTCCTCCCGCCGTCATCGGAGTAACGCGATCGAGCCGATCGATATCTTATAATATAAGAAAATAAGCTGTACACAATGTATTTTCTAAAATTTATTTGTGGCATAAACAGATCCATTGAATTTTAATTGGGTTTTTCGCAACCAAACTGGTTAAAAGACAAGTTGCCTGGAAAATTAATAAATTCTTAACAGTAAATGAACTAAACTTTGAACTTGTAACTCAAAAAATATCTTCAACAAATTTGTTTCCTGAGCTTTCAAAGAATATATATCTTCCTCCTTTCTCAAAGATCATGTCACGTCAAAGTGAAATGACAGATTAATAAATTTCAGGTTAAAATGTCATGACAACAGAAACAATAGCCTAGCCACCTGTCTGATATTGTACCTTGTACCCTGTGTTCTACCTAATTATTTATACTAACTTCTCTTTGAATAAGTGGCAATAATATTTTACTGAATTCCACTGAACATTCAGCAACACAGTTGTCTGAGACAAAGGACACTCTTAACTCCGCATCATTCAAAACCTCCACACTTGTACGGTTTACCAAAAATACAAAAAACTAACATTCCTCTTCGCCCCATTGTAAGTTCAATAAATTCACCATGTCATTCGTTGGCAAAATATTTTCTTAAAATTGTTAATCCGTTAGTAGGAAACTCAAATTCATTTATCAGAAACAGTAATCATTTTTTGGAAAAAATTAGGGAACATCAATTTCCGGATCATTATATATTAGCTAGCTTTGGTGTGGTTAGTCTTTTTACTAATGTCAAAGGACAAATTTGAATACCTATAAATGCAATATTAGAACTAACAACACTCTGTGTTAAAACCACTTCTTATTTTCAACTAGGAAATGAATTTTACCAGCAAGAATTTGGAATCGCTATGGGGTCTCCTTTATCACCATTCATAGGTAATTTATTTATGGAAGATTTTGAGCAAAATGAGTTGACTAGATATGTTCACCAACCTAATGTTTGGTGGAGATATGTAGATGACATATTTGTTATATGGAAACATTGAGTTAATGATTTAAATTCATTATTAAATTTTATAAACTCGCAAGGACCTTCTATTAAGTTTACCTTAGAAATTGAAAATAATAATCAATTACCTTTCTTAGATGTTTCTATACCTACTGAAATCAGATAGTATAGAAACTAGTGTCCATAGAAAACCAACACATACTAATAGATATCTCCATTTTAATTCCAATCATCATATTAGTGTTAAAAAAGGAGTAATTAAAAGTTTGTATGACAGGGCTAAAGAGATTTGTTCTAATAACACAAAATTTGAGGAGGAAATTTAACATATAAAACATGTTCTTGAGAAGAATAGTTATCCTACTGAATTTATTGAGCAAGTTTTTCAGGATTGCCAACAAAATAACAATGCTAATAGAATTAGAGAAATAAATCTGGTAGACCGACCAGTAAATTTAATTATTCCTTATATTCCTGGACTATCGGATAAGCTAAAACGCATAGGCAATCGTTTTAATGTCAGAACAGTATTTAAAACCAAAAATACATTAAGATCGATGCTAGTTAAAACGAAACCATTTAATGAGGTACAAAGTTCAAAAAATTGCATTTATAAAATTCCTTGCGACTGTGGGAAGTTCTATGTTGGGGAGACTTGTAGGCTATTTAACGTTCGTTTAAAAGAACATAAAAATTATATCAGGCAAAATCAAATTTCGAAGTCGAAAATATGTGAACACTCTTTTAATAACAATCATAGGATTTTGTGGGATAGTTCGAAACCAATTCTCAAAGAAGAAGTAGGAAATAGACGAAAAATTAAAGAATCAGCATTTATTCTAGGAAATACAGACAACTGTGTTGCTGAATGCTGAATGGAAGTTTTCATTTCTTAAAGACCCTGAAAGGTAAGATTGAGTTTGAGGTACCTACCTACAAAAATTAAGACATTTTTATGTGATATTTAAATACTTAGGTATTAATTGAAGAATAATATAGGTATAATATTAAAATATTGAAAATTTAAAGGTGCCAGCAATGGAAGAATGCCTTAGGGTTCATCATAAATTTGAGAATATTCCACTTGAATACACACACTTGAATAAACCTATAAGAATTTGCAAGGCACATTTTGATGATCAGTCATTCACTTCGTCCGGAATATGTTTAGTAAAAACTGCTGTCCCCTCGGCTGTCCCGTTCAGATTATTGCCAGAAGCTTATGGTAAGACGCATGTTTGTGTAGGTACGTATTCGTAATATTTTGTTCTGTATTGTTTATGTCAATTTAAATATCAAAATATTTACTACAGGATGAAAAAGTATATATGACTAGTTTAACTCTTTGTCGTGAAATATTTATTTGTTATTTATGTTTTTGTCTGCTCTATGTTTTGTCAAGCTTTATTAAAAATGAACGTAAAACATAAAAAAATGCATTTTTATTTACCTTGTACTTTAATTTAAGTGTATACCTAATTGCATTTTTATTTATGTTCCAACCAAAGTCTACAGATATACCTACTAATTATGTAGATTCTGGTAATAGCTACCTTGTATTTTAATGTAACTGTATACCTACCAAAAACTAACGGTACCTACACTTACCTACACAAATAATGTTGTACCAAAGTCTACAAATAGATATACTAATATTTGTAGACTTTGGTAAATAATGGAAAGTCAATATGAACCTGCCCCCGTATAACTAGCTTGACGGCGATTTCGTTTAGTCGCCCTCGTAAATGCGAAGCGTGCGAGGTGACGCTGATTTACGACCGGTCGCAAAAAATTGTCGGCTTTGCCGTGGGATCAAAGAAGTGAGCGTAGTATTTCTAGACTTTGGTTTTAGTTACCACAATATTGGTTTAGCGTCACTAGCTGTTCTTCAATCGTTTCTTCTGTTGTAGCAAATCTCATTACTTACCCCCACGAATCAATGTATCAATTGCCCACTTACTTACTGCGAATCTCGAATCTCTTTTAGACTTTCCGGTTCGTGCAACAGCAACACTTAACCCTTATTGGAATCGACTGAAGTCGCGCAGCTGGCCTAGATTGCGGATGCATTTTATCAAGGTGGCGTTGAAATTTTCCAGGAAAACATTCGCGAAACGCCGCCACGGCGATTTATGAGCGTTTAGTGCGGGCCCCAAGTAGGTCAATTGTACTCATTTGGGACTGCCGTGAGTTATGTCTTTGCCGTGGGTTCCTGTTTGTATACTATGAAATAACAATAAACTAGAAAAAAAGGATTTGGGATGCAATAAGAGATCTTTGGGTTAACGGTGTTTTATAACGAAGGTTTGTTTTTTTTTTAGAATAAGTGATTAATTTTGATGTTTTTGTTTCAGCACTTCGACTGTAGAAACCACATCCGAGTGATCCAATCTGTCGGAGATGGAAGCAGGCTCTACATATGCGGTACCAACGCTCACAATCCTAAAGACTGGGTGATAAACGTAAGTACCCATTTAGAATATAGATATCAAAAAATGGAGTATCAAGTATGAATTGGTCTAAAAAAATCACCTTGTATGTTGATATTTTGGAAATAGTTCCTGCATAAGTAGATAGTTGGTTTCGTACGGGACATTAGATAAATTGATCAAATTAAAGAAATAACTTAAGTACGAAAGTTTCTACAATTTTCAAATAGTTAATGGGCAAATAGTTCATCGTTCGAGAAATATAGCCTTTTTTGGACAATAGGGAAATTTTACAAACTTTTAGACTTTCTTCGAAATTTGGCGGGAAAGCACTTATGACGTCAGAATGTTTTATAAAGGCAATTTGGCGACATGGAGATACCACTGAAGTGTTCTGAGTCATAACCTTATTCTAACCTCAAACCCACAGACTTAGGGTGTCCCGTGAAACCACATTTAGTGAAGAATTGTTTTTCATAAATATGGAGTCCTGTTTTTCTGCAATTTTTTTGGTTACGTTAGGTCCGGGTATAGTATTTCTAAAGTCACTTGGAACAGCATAAATAAAAATTGGCGTCACGAAAAGAATATAGGACATAAGGGTCACGCAGTTTTAAAAAATATACATAGTCTACGAGCAACATAATATTTCACTTTTAAGTTTTTTTTAAGGTTGTCGTCAAACACAACGTAAATGTTAATGCACCATATAATATTGTCAAAAGGTCTCTAAAAAGCCATATCGATTATAACTATTTACGCAAGTATATCCTAAGATCTGTGAAATTATGGCACGCCTATCCACCCCATTTCGCTGCACAAGTGGCCAGCCGTCGAACAGTGTAACCCATGCAAGTATTGGTGATATTATACTAAGCCAGCATCTTCTCTGTCTCCATCTATTTTTACTACTAATACCAGGTTCGGTTTAATATATGGTTAAAAAAAGTGTTTTGTCTCGTATTTTATTGCCGAGGCGCCTGTTCTAGAGCTACCCTGGCAAAATATAAATGAACTCACACAATAGGGGGCGCGATCACTTTCATAGCATTTACCACGCTCTGCTACTAGTCAAAATACCAGACTTATCAGCAGAAATCACCCGTATAAAATTCAAAGGTTTTTATGCGGTCTACGTCGACTTAGTTAAGAAGGCAGCCAATAAGAAAGCGAGCGCAGCGATTTGATTGGTCGGCGTTTCGGAGATCCACGGAGTAGGTGTTGACGTAGGCCAGTTAGGCCAGTATAACCAGTGCCGTGCACGGAAACAAGGATTGCGCTTTATTTTACGGGTTTAGGTTTTGTGTGGTGTTGTTTTGTGTGAAACAAAATTATTGGTTTTGCTTTGGTTTGAATTATTTCAAAGTTTATTTTATTATTTTTTAGAGCAAACAAAGCCCAACCATTTTTATGCTGTTCCAAGTTACTTCATTTATACCATACCTAAATAGCCTCCAGATTGAATCTGTGAAATACAAAAAAATTAAGCAATATTTTTTGTAGAAAAAAATAGCGAGAAACACCTGTATTACTTTGAGTACATAGAACGCTGTTATTAGCTTGACACACTACCTCGATTGGGGAACGCACGCGACCCTCGAGCTGCTGTCCTTTGTGCTGTTACCACAGTAGAAACCTATCGGCATAAATAGGTATACTATACAGGGTGTCCGGTAATTATGCGGCAATCTCACGTGAGCAGGTACAGGACATCAAAATATTATGATTGAGCTTAACAACTATGGGTCAAATCTTAATAGTTACAGAGATACAGGGCGTTGTAATTCTTTTTTGAGATTGAATTATGGCAATAACTCCCACAATAATCAAGCTGCTGAATTGAAATTTAGTACTATTATGTTTTTGGGGATGCAAAATAATCTGAAAATGTCAATTTCTACGTGTCTCACAGATGGCGCAACTTGCGCTGTTTTTGGATCGCGCTTTTATTCGTAACTTTTTTTGAGGTTATCTTTTAGGGCCTGCGGGTCCCTCATTTCAGCGCATCTTTTCATTCTACGACAAAGAGGTACCTACTCTTTTTTCATAATGATAAAATCAACCGTTTGCGTTTAAATTGGCAAAATGTGCCCAAAAACACCCGATGACTCCAATATTCGAAACATACAATTTTCACCGACTGCTTCCAAATGCTACAGATCAACTGTACATTTAAAATGAAGAAAAAAATGCTAAATGGATATTGGTCAAAACACCATTGGTTTTCTTGAAATAGGGTGTTCAAATTTTGTCAAATTCAATTCTTTCCATTTTGAAAGCGAATAATTTTTGGTACATTGTTCATGGGATTTTTTCTTCATTTTGAATGTACAGTTGATCTGTAGCATTTGAAAGCGGTCGGTGAGAATTTTATGTTTCGAACATTGAAGTCAACAGGTGTTTTGGGGCACATTTTGCCAATTTCAACGCAAACGGTGGATTTTATCCTTATGAAACAAGAGTACCTTTTTGTTGCAGAATAAAAAGGTGCACTAAAATAATGGATCTGCAAGACCAAAAAGATAACCTCAAAAAAGTTACCAGTAAAAGCACGATCCAAAATAGCGCAAGTGGCGCCATCTGTATGAGACACGTAGAAACTGACATTTTCAGCTTATTTTCCATCCCCAAAAACATAATAGTACCAAATTTCAGTTCAGAAGTTTGATTATTTTGGGAGATATTGCCATAATTCAATTTCAAAAAAAGAACTACAACGTCCTGTATCTCAGTAACTATTAAGATTTGACCGGTAGTTGTTAAACTCAATCGTAGATAATATTTTGACGTCCTATACCTGCTCACGCGAGACTTCCGCATAATTACCGGACACCCTGTATAATATGTTCCCCAATAGGCACAGTAAAACTGCGGACGGTGGCGGGTGCATGCAGCGTCCATAAGAATTTTATTTAAAGCCGATTGATGCATCTACTTGTTATTTTTATTTTTGTTTTAATTCTCGCACAAAGCTAAAATCTCGCGTCCGCCGCAGCCCGCTACTAATTTGGCGGAATCTGGGTCTCGATTCCAGAGACGTTTTTAATCCTATTAATTTCGTTTGGGGCGGCCGGCCCGCCGCGCCGGCCCGTTGTCGGGAATGCCTGGCGCAGGTAAAGAAAATTAAGCGCCATTTTAAATCATCCGCGTTCGCCGGATCAAAGGGCGGCCTCAAAAGGTTACATTTCGAAATTTATGGAAAACAGGGTCCTCCTTAATTAGAAGGGAAAATCACAAAGCAAATATACCCGGGCGGAATTATTGCATATTCAAATAATATAATAAGGCTATTTGGAGGAAGAATGGGGCAGAGCGCGCCGCGGCCCCGCCGGCCGCGCTTATCGAATTTTCATTCTGGGCCACTTATTTCCCGGAAAATTCAATTATTTATAGCATTTTCAGGAATTACTAAAATATATAAGAGTATTAAATTACGGGAGAATCTTCGGCATCGCCAAATATTCTTGGCGGAGGCAAATAACAAAGGTCAGGAAAAACGTAAATAAAACTTGACTGGACACTAAATCGGTCACTATATTGCATCGCAACTGTTTTCCTCAATTTTGGAACACAAATATGTTACGTTATTAACAATAAAAGTTCCATGTAAATATTGCCACAGGTACCTATCATTAATTTTTCAAAAAAAAATTGAAACTTTTGGCGAACCGATTTTGACGTCATAAAACTTCAAATTGTGCCAAACGTTTATTTTTGTGCTGTGTAAAACAGTCGTGTCAAAAACTTGCAGCTGTTATATTTTGAGGTTAGACTTTATAAACAGAAATATGTAATTATTATAAACAGGACAAAAGATTTGGTTGCCTATTTATCTGAACTCTAGTAAGTTTTGTTTTCGTTGCTGGTACTCCTATATTTTTGCCTACATCGAAATGATCTTCCCAAGAGAATTCAACGCCTGCCAATATGAACCAATGAAATCATATGATTTTTGAAATATTAACCAATCAGGTGATGATTTCAGCGATAATACCACTAGTGGTATTTTCGTATGTAATATCACAAGTGCCGGAAATTTTATCGATAATTTTTTCGAAAGCGCTATTTTGCCTAGATAGATCACGAGTATAAATTGGTCTTTTATTTTCTGATAAAATCCCGAGAGCGAAGCTCGAGGGATTTTATCTCTGAAAATAAAAGCCCAATTTATACGAGTGGTTTTGCTAAGGGCAAAATAGCTCTTGAGAATAAAATTATTTAGAAAAATTTTCGGCAGGAGTGGTATTTGTCAAGATTATTTCACGAATACGATTTAATAACTTCTGTATTAATTTTTTCTATGTTTACATTTCTAAAACGACTCATTTTGAACGAGTTTATTGACAGCTTCTACTGTAGCATTCGAGTAAACAAACATGACGCTTGGATATCCAAGGCAAATGCGATTATACCTACACCCTGTCAGAGTTGGTTTATTTTCTGAATATGTGTCATACATTTAAACGGAGACCGAGGTCTAATAAGAACAATTTAGCAGTGTAAAAGTTATATAAATTCATTGATACAATGCCTAATAATACCGCAACAAAATTTATAAGCTGCATAATTTAGAACAGTGTAAAACACTAATTTTAAGAAGTACGTGTTTGTATCGAACAGATTCGCGGTTGCTAAGCAACGAAGTGGTAATTGCACTAGTGGTATTACCGCGATAATTTGCACTAGTGCAATTATCGCCAGCAGAGGCATATGATTGGTTGGATTTTTATAGAAGGAGCTACCTTTTTGGATGCAAGCAGTATGAGGGAAATAATCGCTGAAATCCTACTCTCTTAGTTACGTCCTAGTTACGCTAAACCAATATTGTGGCAGCTAAAACTGATAACCCGATAACTTCTTCCCATTACCAAATTTAATATAGGACTAGAATGTATGTTTTCAGTTAACACATTGATCTTTAAATATCTATTAGCACAAAAAAACATATTCAGAACCGAAAGTTCAATCTAAATGACAGCTAGCTGTCAAACTAACTATTTGCAGTTGTTAAATTCTCTTTTTAATTACAACTCGTGGTATGCCTAATAATAGATAATACCTTTCCTTAATTTATCACTCATTATAATCCCATTGCTAAGAAAATACCACTCCTGCTGCGCAGTCGTGGTATTTTCAGCTTTGGGATTATAATTCGTAAAATTAACGAAAGGTATTATCGATAATAGGCCGACCACTTGTTATATTACCCCTGAGTAATTATTATGTTGTAGTTATGGTCTCCGGTAACTGTGAGTGTAGCCATCGCACTTCGTCGCCATATTTTCGCTTTAGATGTGAATCGATCAACACACGTTTTATCGCAAATCTAAAAGCACAAAAAACTCTCAAACGACACCAACGTAAAACATAAAATTATTATATAAAAGGGAGGTTAGTGGTTAACGAAAAGAGGAATAGTTTGATTTAGGTAGGCCGCCAAAAAAAAATATAGTTCTTTATTGTTACATATGTCAAAGTTTCGACGATATTTAGTTAGTGGTTAACTTGAGTTACAAACAAAATATAAAAGTTAGGTTGACAGATGTCAAAAGAGAGAGAGAGAGAGAAAGAATCGCTGCGTTGCCGGATTTCGCACAAATGTTCTTCAAAACCAAATCGAAACCGGAAAATACGAAAGTTTCCGTCACTTCCGGTTAAACAAGAAGTAGTTTTAAAATTTCAAGTTTTTAATTAAACAACTGTAGAAAAAGGGGTGGTGTAGTACGAATTTCTCCGCGGAAACGGTTTAAAATTTCAGGTACCTAAACACCTCCTTTAAAAAGTCAAAATATGACTATAAAACGAGATTTTTATTTTACTTTTAAATTTTTTTATAACAGAGCACGACTTTTGCTTGCCTTATTTTTATCCGAAGAATACACCCTTGAAATTATTTCCACCAATTCAGGAACACCCTGTATGTGGATGTGTATAATAATTATTATAGTACTGCTCAATGATCTGTATACCTAGATCCATAATCCAATATACAACTTCGTCCTCAACATTTTGGTGTTTATTTACAAAATTTTTCTGCAGAGTTGCAACTTCCCTAACGTGACAAATCTTGAAAGCACTTATTTTCTTTCAATGTAAATATAGCAAAGTCATCAGAGATATTTAATTATGTTAATATTATCTCTTCATTATATAATATACAGTGTGACCCATTTGTTTTGGGGTCAGTCTGTAAAAAGTGTATCAATCGTGCGATTTGGCTGATTTTTTTTTTAAATTGTAGAGCTCGATGAACTGCACATTTTGAACAAAAATTGCCTGGTTCGCATAAAATCCAAAGCCTACTATGACCGTTTTTATGAGCAAAATTTTAAGAAACCATATTAGCGTTTTTTTTTGAAAAAATCTGTGTGCGCCAATGGATTGAGCACCCCTCGAAATGGGTATGTACAAAATTTCATCAAAATATTTCAAGTAATAACGATTTTGTAGAAAAATTAAAAATGCAGCCAAGGTACGTCTTTATTTTCAAAAATTCAAAGTTGGCCATGGAAAATAATTGAATTGTTTACTTTTATTAAGTGTCAAACTGTCTAAATTGAGTTCAGAAATTGTTTGTGCTCAATACAATTAATTATCATAATTATGGAATATTTAAGCATAAGAGACAAAATAGAAATTGTTCGACTCGTGGGCGACAACGAGCGCTCGGCAGCAGAAGCTGCGGCCGAATTTAACAATAGACACCCAGGTAGATCAGTGAGTCGAAGTACTGTACAACGTATAAACAATATTTTTGATGAAACTGGATCGATTTCTAAAAATTTATTAAAAACTAGGCAAAATGGACGCCGTGGACTTGTTGAAAATAACAATCAAATTCTGCAATACTTTAGTGACAATCCTCGAAATAGTGTTCGAACGGCTAGTTTAGACCTTCATATACCCAGAGAGAGTATAAGGAGATGTTTGAGACAAAACAAAATAAAACCGTTTAAGCCAAAATTTTTGCACACCCTGGAACCAGGAGATGAGGAGAGAAGATTAGAATTTTGCTATTGGCTGCAAGGTGAATATCTCCATAATGGCAACTTTTTAAATGAAATTTTATTCACCGACGAAGCCACGTTTACTACAAATGGTGTAGTATCAAGTCAAAACTGCCGTCACTGGTCAGCTGAAAATCCAGAGTTTATAATAAATGCAAGGAGACAATATTCACAAAAAATTAACGTTTGGTGTGGAATACTACGCGACAGAATAATTGGCCCATTTTTCTTTGAAGGGAATTTGAATGCGGCTGGCTTCTTGAATTTTCTAGAAATTGAATTTAGAAATGCTTTAGATGAGTTACCATTAAGATACCGTTTAAATTTAAAGTTACAGTTAGATGGCAGTCCTATTCATAATGCTCGTTTAATCAGAAACTGGCTAGATAATAATTTTGAAAACTGTTGGATAGGGCGAAATAGTCCTTTCTGTGAGTGGCCACCGAGATCTCCGGACTTAACTCCTTTAGATTTTTTTCTTTGGGGTACACTTAAGCAAAATGTTTATAAGTCAAGACCCCATAATTTACAAGAACTGCAAGCTAGGATAAACCGTAGTTGTGAGGAAATTACTCCACAGCAAATACGAAATGTAATTTTGAATGTACGCAAGAGGAACGACAAATGCATTGTAGAAAATGGAGGCTTGGTAGAAGTTACAAAAATTTTATAATTTTAATTGTTTTTATGTTTTGTGTTTATAAGCATAAGGTTGTATTATTACAATTCAATTATTTTCCATGGCCAACTTTGAATTTTTGAAAATAAAGACGTACCTTGGCTGCATTTTTAATTTTTCTACAAAATCGTTATTACTTGAAATATTTTGATGAAATTTTGTACATACCCATTTCGAGGGGTGCTCAATCCATTGGCGCACACAGATTTTTAAAA
The DNA here is from genome assembly GCA_963920635.1 of Pseudeuparius sepicola. Lineage (NCBI taxonomy): Eukaryota > Metazoa > Arthropoda > Insecta > Coleoptera > Anthribidae > Pseudeuparius > Pseudeuparius sepicola. Next base: position 8,868,502 of record OY987300.1, on the reverse strand, counting down.
AAAAAAAACGCTAATATGGTTTCTTAAAATTTTGCTCATAAAAATGGTCATAGTAGGCTTTGGATTTTATGCGAACCAGGCAATTTTTGTTCAAAATGTGCAGTTCATCGAGCTCTACAATTTAAAAAAAAATCAGCCAAATCGCAAGATTGATACACTTTTTACAGACTGACCCCAAAACAAATGGGTCACACTGTATCATATTATAACTGGTAATATTAAAACACACATGTTGAAAATATACTAAGCCTGGTTGCACAGAAGGAAAACTGGGGCAAGCGTAATAGATTTGGCAACGACGCGGCAGGACCGAACGTCTATTTCTTTGTAGACGCCTTGTTGTAGTGCACGCCGGGTACAGCTTAAAAACGCTAATAAACTCTTTACATTTGTTTAACTATCAACCTATTATAGTGAATAGTGATGGGGCGCTTAAAATGCGTCGTGTGTGGTGCTAGAAATACTGGATCAAACCGAACTTTCCACTAGTGGGCGGTGGGCGATATATTTACGGGATCATCTGTGCACCTCTACAGGGTCTTTGTTTTGATATTTTATTGTATATCAACGTGGATTACAATGCCATTTGAATGGGTCATCTAGGTATACAGATCATTGGTACTGCTATAGTACTGTTTATCTGGACAAGGAATTCCGCTGGTTTGAATAATTTATTTTTATGCGAATCGATTAGTCATTTATTTATTTTTGAAAAAACCGTATTTATAGCTTTTCTTCTATAAAATAATAGTTGTTTATGTTCCCATTCACTGAAGTTCAACTTTTTATGACTCATGTGGAATTTAGTTGCCGAGGCCTCTGGCCCCAGGCAAATAAACCACATGAGTCATAAAAAGAACTTCAGTGCCTAGGTACATACCTACATATTATATTTTTTTGAAATCGGAAAAAAAATGTTTCATTAGGCAAGAAAATAATAATAAGGGATCACCCGTCCATGAACCGACTAGGCGCGGCGTTGCTTGACTTTGACGATCGCTCTACCTAGGTCAAGTATGACAAAGACACGGCGGCTTCGAACAGAAAAACCAAACTGCTGCTTGTTGTGCAGCCTCCATATTAATAAATCTATTGATATTCAAACCTACGAAAATATTTATACTGATAGATTGCGCTGCTATAGGTAACAATTTCGCAATGTGTACGAATAGTTAATTAAATGGGCCTTTATTGGCCGGGTTTTGAATATTTGGTCACTTTTGACGGGCGATGGCTCCGCGTCTGACGTTTGATGTTTACATCTCGCCAAAGCCTACTTTATTGAAAAAATCGTACAATAATGGGTTACTTCAGTGCCGATTTCTGAGCTTTTAATAACGATTTTGGGACACTTTACTGCCGATTTCAAGAACAAACATGTTTACCTGGCCGTCACTCTTGAATTCCTGTCTCAGATACCACCTGACCAGAAGCCGTCAAAAACGGACCGCAACACATTCCAAGAGTAGAACCCTTCGGAGTCCTTTAAACTAATATCGCCCCGTTTTTACGACGTGTAGCTCGTAAAGTGCCCCACAAGATCCGCCATTTTCCGCTAGACTTGCCACATTGCCCGTTGCGGTCGAGTCGCTCCCCCTTCCGAATACATATTTATACGCGTCGCGTCGTAATTCGTAGACTTCCCACTTCTGAGCCGGCCGCCCGACGTTCGTTTGTTCGATTTTGTTTCCGCGGCGCACTCTGCATGCAGCGGGTCCCTGGAGAGGGGGAGGCAAGGCAGAAATGCTTATTGACAGCTTAATGGAAGGAAAACAGCCAAAAAGTGCATACCGGGAAAGTTTATTGATTCGACAAAATAGGGAGACTGGGAATGGAAAAGCCAGTACGTGATTACGGAAATAAGATTTTAGTTTGGTATTCCATACGGAACCTTGTTTTTAAAGACATCCGAAGATTTCACAGTTTATAACTATGGATACTTGAAAAAAAAAAATAACCTAGAAAACCAAAGTTTCGACACAAAAAATTTTCCAAGTGATGAAAATATCGATCTCAAATTTTCTATATACGAAATCTTGCCTCTAGAAATGAGGGACGAAAATAAATATTATTTAGTTTTCACAATAGTTACATAGTACCTACATGGTTGTTACCTACTAGAGAACATTGTTGACATTATTATAAAAAGGTAGTGGTTATTTTGCAGAAACAAAGTATGTACCTAAATGAGAATGGTTACCAGTTAATAAAATGCTAAAAAAGTAAAAGTACGTGGAGAAAAAATATATTTAAAGAAAATTTATAAATAATAATTTGTAATATGAAATTTAATACTATTTGGAACAGCGATAGTAAAAACTAAAATGATATCACATAACATATTATTCACGTTTTTAATTTGACTATTTATTATATTCAATATTAATAAAGTGTATAATAGTTTCAAAAATGATTTTATATCCTGTAATATTGCTTATTATAAAATTTATCAATATGTATTTGTATATAATGCCCAAATTTTCAGAAAAAAATGTATATTAGTAGGTAGTGAAAATATTTAGTACTTTAAATATATTTTATAGTAATTAGTAGATGATATTAATATATGAAAACAAATTTCCAGGTTGTCGCTCCGTGGTCGATGCAAATCTTCCAGGCGTTTTGTTGATCGTATGGTATAATTATTGAAGTCACTTGGAACAGCATAAGAACCTTTGAATTTTATACGGGTGATTTTTGCTGATAAGTCTGATATTTTTATCAGTAGTCCAAGTGAGTTAATTTATATTTTACCAGGGTAGCTAAAATAAGAGACAAAACGCTTTTTTAACCATATTAAACCGCACCTGGTATTAGTAGTAAAAAGAGATGAAGGAGACAAAGACGTAAAAACAAGTGAAACAGAGACGTAAAAACGAGTGACTGCATGCTGGCCTAATATAATATCACCAATACTTCCATGGGTTTACACTGTTCGACGGCTGGCCACTTGTGCAGCGAAATGCGGTGGATAGACGTGCCATAATTTCACAAATCTTAGGATATACTTTCGTAAATAGTTATAATCGATATGGCTTTTTAGAGACCTTTTGACAATATTATATGGTGCATTAACCTTTACGTTATGTTTGACGACAACCTTAAAAAAACCTTAAAAAGTGCAATAATATGTCGCTTGTAGAATATTGAAAACTGCGTGACGCTTTTATCCTATATTCTTTTTGTAGCGCCAATTAGAGTTTTTATGCTGTTTCAAGTGACTTTATAAATACTATACTCATAATAAGCACCTTCAGTGACGACTCGTCCTATATGTCGCAACTGATTATTAGTTAGGTCGCCATACTAGATACTTAAGCATTTGATTATCGTAGTTACAATCCGTCAATGGACGAGTCACTATTACAGATGCTCTCAGTTACGACTTGCGATATGTCTAGAAAATTTCCATCGACCACGGCGCAACAGCCCGGAAATTCATTCTCACACGGTAGAACAGCCGTGAAAGCCTAAAAATAAGAGAAATAAAAATTACAAAGATGATTTTCAATTTATTAAAAAGTATTTATGTATTTAGCCAAATAGCATGAATTACGTGTATGCGGTTACTAGTTGTTGTTTTTTTTTTTTTTGTTTTCTAACTTTGGGTGCCCATTATCACTTTTTCTTGTATGTATTTACATTTACACTCACAACCTTACATCTTTGCTCTCTTTGTTATATTTAATTAATTACAATTGGATCAATGGGAATCCAGAATAAATTTTTTTAACAAACTCCCATTTATTGTTGAAATACATAACCTCCCAAATTGAAATATTTATTCATGAACTTATCAATCAAAATTTGCTGCAAAAGTAAATATACAGGTAGTTCGATACCGATTCATACCTTTGGAGATGTGATAGGGGAGGAGGAAAGGAGTAAATTTACCTAATCCTAATATGCATTATGCAAAACTCAATAGCTTTTGAGATATTTCAATTTTCCTTAGTAGACAAAAAACCTACAGAACTTTGTTGTCAAAAATATAAAAAAAAATTGCATAATGCTATAGGATTAAATTTCCTTCTTACCTCCTCCCCTATCACATCTCCAAAGGAATGTATCGAATTACAAAACCCTGTATAAACAAACCTCATTTGAGACATTATTAAAAAATGACTATCGAATGAACAAAAAGGGCATTTTTTATTATTATATGCATGCATAGTAGATCCATAATCTCTCTCATCTACATATTATGATATCCAAGTCAACATAAAGTAATGGGCATCATCACAGAAACAGTCCAAAAAGGCTAACTCGAGGGCTAACTTAATTCACCACATCTCTATAGAACACAATAAATAAGTTACGAGTAATTCCGATAGCATTACGGAAAAACTTATTTCCAAATATTTTCATTTATTGTTCCAAAATTGGGAATTTCCTCTGATCTGATCACAGTTGTTTACACAAAGAAGGTGCTACACCAAATGATAAGCTTAAGTTCGTGCATAATAAATTTTTTTATTAAAAAAAATTATAAATTTAATTACTTGCGTTTAATACTCTCGAATGGTATTAAATGATCTATTCATTCGTAAGATTTACTTAAAATATAAATATTACAATATAATAATATATCAAAGTTTAATTAAACGAATTTAATAACTAGTAAAAAGCAAATGATTAAATATAAAACTCTGTATTATATTACTATTTTGTGATATAAAAATATATTAGATGATGTTGTAAAATTAAAAAATAAATTGTTTTACATTTTAACATATTTTCGTTAAAACAGGCATTTTTTGTATATCTGACAAATTTTGCTCCGTGTATATCGGTATATTGTGTGCACTATTGGAATTTTTATTATATAATGGACTTAAAATAGTGACGTAGAACTAGTGATTCCATCATTGGTAGCGGCATGGATGTGGAGAATTTTATTGCGGCAATATTACAATTTTAGATCGAAATTTCCGAATTTTCGTGCAGCTCCGACGATTGCTCTGGTCGGCAAACAAACCAATCGGGCGCTCGTAATTCTGTGTTCATTTCGTCTCAAATCCGTATTATTAATTGCACACCGAAAATCGGGCCGATTATTATTTATTGTGCTGTGTGGCGTTTCCAGCGCTCGCGGCATGTTTCTGTGTACCAGGGACAAACAGTGGATCGCGGGCTCTGAACAAACTTCATTTCGGGGCATTAGCCAGTTGACTGGTTGGGCTCATCATAATATATCATCGGGCCGTGTGTTCTTCATCAGTCAGCAACAACTGTACTAATTGTACACACCGACCGTACGAGCTGGTTGTACTCGTATTGTCTAAGCGCTAATATGAGCGATAAGCATGTTTTTGTATGATAAATGGGTAGGTATTTCTGTCGATGGAATCGCGGTTTTAACAAGCCTGTATTATGTACCAAGGGACTAAAGTGTAAAGTGCACTGCGTTACATCGCCTTTTCGACTTATTACCTACTGCTTCTATTTCTATACGTCTCGACTATATATTGTTTGGCAATCATCTGGAGTGAAACTATTCCATATTTCTTGGAGACGAGCACGCAACTCTGGAACGGTTCTTGTGGGTTGTGATCGCAACTTCTTCATTATATTATATGCCATAATAATGTTTCAATCGGCCAAAGATCTGTATTGCTAGGCGTCCATTTTAAAAGCGAAATATTCTTTTCTAACATCCAATCTTTCATCTTGCCATCTTGTTGGAAGTTTGGAAGATACAATCAATATTTTGCAAACGCAGTTCTTCAATTTTTAGTTTCAAATTATTTTGAAGGACGTTAATGTATTTATCAGCGTTCATGATGCCATCTACAAAGTGTAATTTTCCGACCCCTATATAGGTGACATGGATCCCCAAATCATCACGGAGGACGGAAACTTAACTTTCTTCTTAAGGCAGTCCGTGTGATACACTTCTCCTTTAGTTCCAATGACTCAGCTTCGACTATCACCAACACAAACTTCAAATCTAGCCTCATCACTCCATATAATTGAGTTCCATTGATGCTGAGACCAAGTTATGTGCTCTTTTGCCCACAAAAGTCTATTTTTCTTCTGCTCTGTTAGTAAAGGCTTTTCCTTTGCCTATACAGATCGTAAAATTGAAAACGGGAAAAAATCCGAAACGGTTTGGACTTACCTTGTAAGTTTTAACCCTAGTTTTCGGGCAGCCCTGTGACAAGTTGCCCTTGAAAGACATTTATCTGTTGCCTGATTCCATAAAACTCTTAATTCTCCATAATTAGCCCGACGATTTTGCACGATAATCTCTCTCAGAGCCCTTAAATTTGTATCAGAATAATGGGACCGACTTCCATATCTCTGCTTCTGAGCAACGGATCCAGTAGTTTTGTAAAGTTTAATAATATTTCGCACTGTATATTGTGATAAATTAACAATGTCTGCGATTTGCGCAGCAGATTTGCCTTTTGAACGCAAGTGATTTATAACATTCCTTATTTCTTCAGAAACAGCCTTACCATGAGATCTTGTACTTGTATAGGAACAGACTATCTAACTTAAGCTGTTTTCGTCGTATATTTTGTTACAGTCAAATTATTATACCAAACGACCCACTGAACGCTAAATATATCTAAAAATGTTTTTAAACATTCTCTAAAACCTGTAAAGAAACAAAAAATTTTTTTTTTCAAAAACGTCTGCTTCGATATACGAGTATATTATACATATATGCTTTTTAAATTCATTCATGACACCTAATCTTACCTAACCTAACATCCTTGATGACTGAGTATTCTAAATGAAATTATGTAGTATATGGGTAGATAGATACCTATTTGACGCATACCTACCTACCTATATACCAGAAGATATATTGAGGGCTTATCGCTTGGACCCTACACGCCCGAAATGTTTGATCTATACACAAGCTGAATCGCACGCATACAAACCGAGCAGTGAGCACCTATCTCTTCCAACTGAATGGATCCGCCGAAATTATCTCAGGTCCAGCATAACCCGCACGTAGGGGCAGCGGCGTAGGTGTCCAGCTTTCCAGACATAAATAGGAAATTCGTGAATTTCTTGTAGAAATTCAAATTTTGGTTGGCGAGTTGGCCTACAAACATCAGGCGAAGGTTTGTTCCAACCTTTTATCGCTGACTGACGTATTAATAAAGACTGCTCATGGCTGTCATGTTTGACAGTTCTCTGGCTCACCATGCGCTTCCCGGAGACAAAATACATTGTTGACCATAGGCGCCATCTTCTTTCCAGGACATGAAGCTGTAGCCGTGAGAAGTCTTATTAATACGTCAGTCAACGCTTTTATATTTTCGGGTGCCGCGTTCTTAAATTCGGAACACATATTCCGCCCAATGAGACGAGAGAATAATATTAATTTCTCATTATTTTGTTTTTATCTACACTATTTTAGAAAGTACACTCTTCCGCAACTAAAGCTTATGTTGGAACAGTTATAATTCCAACAGTTCAAAAATTAGGTAGAAGCATTGAGTAAAGTACTCCTTTACTCAATGGTAGAAGATTGGATTGTTAAGATTAGTGGCGTTTCTAAATCCTTTTCAGAAAATTTGCAATTTTTAAAGTGATCTACGCCACTGATGGGGTATACATGACTGCCTCCGGGGCAAGCGCTGCTGGAATTGTTCGGGTTTTAAAACATAATAATTGAAGCGTACACGGGAATTAACTATTTTGTGCTGGAAATTGTCGGCATTGTCAGCCGCGGAAAGTAATTTTGCAGTTTTCACTGTAATTTGAAAAGATAGGAACTGGGCTTTTCACCACACACATATACCTATATACGCAGCGCCAAACAGAAAATATTCCAGCAAAACACTTTTGTCCGTTGTTTTTTATTATTTTTATCGATTAGAGATTTTTTAGATACACTTTGTTCCAGTTTCAATGAATACAATCTCTTATCTCAAGAGAAAAAAACTACTTGACTTCAGATTCAGGTATGATTTTATAGTATATCCCTAAAAATCTAAGCAGGTCCCTGAAAATCTAAGCAGGTCCCTGAAAATTCAATTCAGGCAGCCTACTTAGCTTTTCAGGGGCATTAACACGAAAAACCGGACATATATACAACTATATACCTACGGTTGGAATTGGGAGAACCAAAGGAAACTAAAATAACCCAAAATATACAGGGTATCTCAAAAATCAGACCAAGTGATGCTCGCTTCCGGTCAAACCGGAAGTCGTACATGGGAACTGGCAACAGATATATCCTTTATATTAGTAATATTTCGTGGTGAAATTCTACAACTATTCCTCTTATACAGAGTGTTCCGGTTTGTTTAGGACAAACTTTCACAGGTGATAGAAAAACTCATTTTAAGTTGGGTTGCTCATATAAACATAGGTAGTAAGGTTCTTCCTTTCTGAGATACAGGACGTTAACAATATAGAATAGAAAATATTTTTTCATTTTTTATTTATAAACTGTTAGATAAGATATTCAAATTAAATTTGGGACACAAGATGTATGTATCAGGCGCGGCATCTCCATAAGGTCATTTGGTCAATGACCCACCTAATTTATTTCAAATTTCTTTCAATGTTTAATAATAAACTATATTTAAAAAAATGCAATGACTTTTTCATAAAAACTTCCTAATTGTTACTAATGGAGTCAAGATGTCAAGGTTACTAATGTCTAATAATAATCCATCCATTCGCAGTCGAGTGCTATGTGAAACCGTCTCCATAGGCGCAAGTAGAGTAGAGAGTAATAAAGTAGAGTAGAGAGAATACATCGGCGCGCGCCGAATGTCGGGCATGGGCGAAAATAGCGTACGTATACACGACAAAATGCTTTCAAAATTTCGGTTTTTCCGCGGGTTTTCGCGAAGTTTCGATGTTGCAAAAGGTGCAAAATAGTGTGGTGATTAGTTTGAGCTGCGTACAGTCAAAATTCATCCCGATTACAACCACAAATATCGTCGTGAAATCCGGGGTGTCAAAAGGAAATTTGAAAATTCATTTTCTCGAAAACTACGCCCGACCAGGAAAAGACAAGGCCAGACTCGTGTTCAAGGACCTCGAAAATAGGGGTGGTGGCCAAAATTTTAAGAAAATCGAGGTGGATTACACCATTGGAAATAATTACCGAATTTCTAAAAGGTGAGTGAATTATCCTCGGAATTATCTCAATATACAGGGTGAGTTATAGCTCCGTTATTTCTGACTATACAGAAAAACTGTAGAGACAAAAATTGTAGATAATTTTGGGCTTAATGAGATAATCTAATCCAATTTTATGTTGTTTGTGATTTTTGAGATATGACATAAACTTGTGTTTTTTTAAATGTAAATCATAGTTGGCTGTGGTCTTATCAAATCCATTTTTTGAGCTTTCCAAAAATATAGTACTCGGCATAGTTATTATGATAAATAAAATAGCTATGGCTAATTTTCTGATTTTTTTTTTAATTTTCACATAGTCAGCCATGGAATATTTTCATAATTACGTTCTATTTTATAATAACTTGCCCGTAAGAAATTACCTAGATCAGCTCTATCCGAATAGTTGGATAGGGAGAAATAGACTTATTATATCCTGGCAGCCCCGATTCCCCGATTTGTCTGTTTTGGATCTCTTTTTGTGGGGAACAGTACAAAATAAAGTATGAGTTCGTGCTTATTCTTCAGCACCAACAAACTCCATAAATTAAGATCAGCTGTTTTAGAAACAATTGCCAGCATTGACAGGCGCTCTCTAAGAAAGGCGACAAATTCAGTTTTAAAAAGATGCAATATTTGCATAAATAATAATGGTGGATTGTTTTTTTAAAAAGGTGACCTTTTAAAATAATAATAATTTGAATTTGAGTTTTTTTATTTTTGTTTCGTTTTGTTACCAGCTAAAAACAAAATATTAGAAAGTTTGAAGTATATATAATTATAAAATAGAACGTAGTTATTAAAATATTCCATGGCTGACTATGTGAAAATTAAAAAAAAAATCAGAAAATTAGCCATAGCTCTTTTATTATAAAAATGGCCAATTTTATAAGGCCACAGCCAACTATGATTTACATTAAAAAAAAACACAAGTTTATGTCATATCTCAAAAATCACAAACAACATACAAAATTGGATTAGATTATCTTATCGAGCCCAAAATTATCTACAAGTTTTGTCTCTACAGTTTTTCTGTATAATCAGACATAACTGAGCTACAGAGATCTGATGAAATAGCAAAAAATCACTCTTTTCAAAATATCTAATGAGCCATGAAGTTTTTTAAAAATCCAAAAGGGGCATTAGATTGAGCATTCAAAACTGCAATTCTTTCCCTATTTAACCTTTGTTCTAGCTCTGCTAGTTTCCGAGATCCCCATTAGTGGGCATCGAAAAAACTCACCCTGTATATTTTTTCATAATAATTGTTAAAGGGATATCTCAATTTAAAAGTCGAAAACATAAAATATACATAAAAGTTAGTTTGTGCGTAGCACTCCACAAAATTTTCGACTACGGGACTATCCACCCTGATTTGGCCCACCTCTACAATAATTCACGAGCCGCGCCTATGGAGGGACATCACAATGTGTAATATCAAGTTTCTAAATTAACCAGTAGCCAGTGGCGGTTTTTATTTAAGAGCACAGGAGCACGTGCCCCCCCTCTCTAAAACCGTGAAAATATTTTTTGTTAGGTATTTAATTATCTATAAGGCAAGTCAATCAGTCTCAAACAGGTTTTATCCTGGCTGGCGGAACCGTTGGTGAAAATAGCTGGCTGAACCGTTGGTGAAAATATGAATAACCATAATAACTAATGTCATGAGCACTTGCTCCTAAAAAGTGCGAGATCCGATAAAATAGCGCCCGTCTCTGTCTAATATAGCATGGAGCGAAACTGCCAAAATATGTATGATAAACAAGGACCGCTATATAGCCGAGGAGCACATTAGAATCGTGATCCAGCAGTGGGTTTCGTCGCGGCATTGCCGGTTGTTTCGATTGATAGGAATAGCAAAGGCAATATCTACCTAATTTTGAGTGACATTTCTTTATGACACTAAAACCAAATTGTTTATACTTTATACTATGGCCCATGCCTGCAGGCTGCAGGGCAAAAGGCAACTAACAAAACAGTGTTATTCAAATTTTTGCAAGCTAGACAGTAAATAACCGACAACGCCGCGGGCCCAGCTGGGCCGCCTCGTCCGCCTCTCAGTCTACGTCGTCTGCGAAAAAATGTAAACAAATGCCGGTACATCTACAGGCACGTCGCGGGTTGTTTTAAAATAATAAATTATACAACACGAAGACGCGTTAAAAAAATAGCAGTGTCAGTGCCAAAGTCATGGACGTAACTATTGGTAATAGTGGCGGACGTGGCGGTTTAAGTGCGGCAGCTACTTTTGTCGCTAAAATAAATATATAAATGTGGACTATTTCAAATATTCATTACTCGGTTCTTTATGGAGTGTGTATGGGTGTTGTGTACCTGGACCAGACTATTTACGCTACTGTCGCTATCTATTTTTATGCTGTCGCTTCCAAGGACTACCACCCTAAAACCCCAGGCAGGTTAGTAAGCTCGTTAGTAGGTTTGATATTTTTTATTTGATCTTTTGGGTAAAAAAAGTGGGCGTAACACCCCAAAAAAATTTCGCGCCCCCCCCCCCTATAAAGATTTATTATCGATGTCACATGTGAACCCCCGATATATTCGCCTAGGAGCCGCCACTGCCAGTAGCGGAGATATATGGGTAATTGGTACCAATAATTATATAAAAAAATGTGTACACAGGCCTGAACAGAATAAATATCATTTTTTAGACAGAGAATTCAATTTCGAACAAAAACGACCTGATACTTAGTACAACATTTTCAGTCACGCCCATTCCAATGATCTTCTGTTATTCTCGGAAGACCAAAACAAAAACTGATTTTCATTACCTGCGCGTTTCCCAATTCAAGAACTGCTCGTTCGCCGGCTGTACCATGAGAGATTTACGGCGGCGTTAAGTACGCGGTGCCGGGGCGGGCGGGTGTTCGCGGCGCGAGAAATCGCATCGATTTTCCATTTTCCGCGTTTATGTTTCCAACGGTGCAGCTTAAGTAACAGATAAGCGCCGTCCCTGGCGATCCGGAAGATTTTTAGGGTGCAATTGGCGGGAAATGGGAGCGCCGGGCTTTGGGGCGGGCGGGCATTTCGAGAAACCGAGGCGCGACTTTAGACGCCGCGGTTTCAAACGAATGCCGATGCGAGGTAATCGGATTGCTGGCTTGAATTAAAATTGTATACCACAGAACATATACGCTATACAGGGTGGCCCACCACGAACTGCATCGATCTATACAGGGTGAGTCACAACTAAAGGCAGAGCCGAAAACACAAGGTAGAATTCGCTAAAATAAACACATATGCTTAATAAACATTAGCTCAAAAACGCTTGGCTCTCCATATACAGAGTGTTGAAACTTTTCCAATAATTTTTTAATTTTTTTCTAGCCCGTTTAGGAATTATTTTATACATATTATGGGTTGTCATTTTGTGCAATAATTTGGCCCTGTTCAGATGAGCAGCGGCGTAGATACAAATCCGAAATTACGAAGAAACTGTATCAGAAATAAAAAAAATACCAAGAGGCACTTTTTGTTCCAAATTAAATGGGCTATCCAAAAAAGGCAAAATTTTTGGTTTTGCACAGGGCCGTACTACTTTTTTTCTACAATTATTTACAGTAACTATTTGTACCTACACCGCTGGTGATCGGAACGGGGTTAAATTATTCCACAAAATGGCAACCGTCTAGTGTATAATGTGTACCAAATTTGGTTGGAATTCCTAAATGGGATCGAAAGAAATTTAAAAAATATGTTATTTTTGGAAAATGTTCAACACGCTGTATATGGAGAACCAAGCTTTTTTGGGCTAATGTTTATTAAGCATATGTGCTTATTTTAGCGAGTTCTACCTTGTGTTTTCGGCTCTGCCTTTAGATGTGACTCACCCTGTATATGGAAAACTAAAAGTAGGAAAATTCTGAAATTTTGGCACCTCACCAATGCCGATGGGCGCTGCTCAACTAAAATATTTTGGTGAATCTGGCACTTCCGGTTATACCGGAAGTCGATATCAACTTTCTTATCTCAAATGGAACACCCCTTATATTATTGCACTTTTGGATTCTAGGCATCATTTTGGAACAAAAACATACCACATGTCCTATGTCTAAATGCAACCGTTTTTGAGATATTTTCATTTTTCCGAAAAAAATTCCAGGTGCAGACTTAAAGTCAATTAGCAATTTATACGAGGAAACCGCGAAATTTCAAAACGAATTTTTGGCATCGTGTAACAGAAGCTCTGACCTAGTGATCTCTGCTGAGAAATAAATCCGTTCTTAACAGGGTGTTCACAAAATATGAATAAAAATTAAATCTCGAAAAAAATTAAATCTCGACATTTTCAAATGGAAACCCCCATTTTTTTAATGCGATCTTATTCACCACTGAAAATGATGACAACTTTGTCTAAGGTTTCCTATACCTAAATGCAGTAATTTTCGATTAATTTACGAAAAACCCACTTTTCGCCTATAAAATGCGGGGTTTGCTTAACGCTTGGAAAATCATATTAGCCGTGGACGTTGAAAAGACAATCGCGGCTGAGGAAATGTCACTTGGTTTATAAATTATTGTCAACAATAATGCCGGCGCGCTTAAATTACACAAATGAAGATTATTTAAATTTGTTTATTATCTACGGAGAATGCAACAAAGTATTAAGAGCGTGCGATACATTTGGGGCTCGCTATCCACAAAAAACAAAACCATCGCCAAACACAGTTAAAAAATAATACAAAATTTTCAGAGAAAAATCACGTTGTTAAGAACGGATTTATTTCTCAGCAGAGATCACTAGGTCAGAGCTTCTGTTACACGATGCCAAAAATTCGTTTTGAAATTTCGCGGTTTCCTCGTATAAATTGCTAATCGACTTTAAGTCTGCACCTGTAATTTTTTTCGGAAAAATGAAAATATCTCAAAAACGGTTGGATTTAGACATAGGACATGTTGCATGTTTTTGTTCCAAAATGATGACTAAAATCCAAAAGTGCAATAATATAAGGGGTGTTCCATTTGAGATAAGAAAGTTGATATCGACTTCCGGTATAACCGGAAGTGCCAGATTCACCAAAATATTTTAGTTGAGCAGCGCCCATCGGCATTGGTGAGGTGCCAAATTTTCAGAATTTTCCTACTTTTAGTTTTCCATATATAGATCGATGCAGTTCGTGGTGGGCCACCCTGTAGAGGCGGACAGAAATCACAAACAGTCTAATTACTATTTGGAAGTCGAGTCACGAAGCTCGCTCGCTCGAAAGACAGCCTCTGCAACCCTAGGGGATCTTCGAAGTTTCCATTCTAAATACTAGGTGTCAGCAATGTCTACAGGGAACTACGTTGCCACATTGTGCAGACTGTCTTTGGTTTCACATAGCTGGGTAATTCTTTGGGAGTTTTACATATTGCGATAATTTCTTCGGATATTAAGATTTTTCCTGAAGTTTTTACTTCTTGCATTTAGGTATTAGTTCCGTCTGAATTACTGGAAAATTATAAAAGTTGACAAGTTCCTCTCAGGCAGTTTTTATTCAAGGCAGAACAGGTGAAACATCATTGCCATCCCTTGTCCAGCCTCAATATTATCAATTAATCTGCTTTTATTTTTGCACACATATATGCACACAGTTATTTCTGTAAATCTTGTTACAGTGTTTAAATTAGTATAAAAAAGTAAGAATAATGTACTTTATAAAAATAATTATTGTAATTACTGTCCTCCCTTTAAAATAGTTACTGGACGGTAGTGAAAATACAATAAATGATACGACAGGAAAAGGAAAAGTTAAAATGTATGAAAGATTACTACTGCTACCAACATTCAACGACTTTAAATAAAAGTAAGTAAGTAATTTTATTTTTCCGGAACTAACAAAGATAATAGTTATTTATGTACCAAGGCACTGAAGTTCAACTTTTTATGACTCATGTGGAGTTTAGTTGCTGAGGCCTCTGGCCGAGGCAAATAAACCACATGAGTCATAAAAAGAACTTCAGTGCCGAGGTACATATTATATTTTTTTTGAAATCGGAAAAAAAATGTTTTATTAGGCAAGAAATTAATAATAAGGGATCACCCGTCCACGAACCGACTACGCGCGGCGTTGCTGGACTTTACCGATCGCTCTACCTAGGACAAGTAATAATGATGTACGGCACCTTCTGACAGAAAAACCAAACTGCTGCTTCGTGTGCAGCCTACACAACAAATCTATTGATTTTCAAATTTACTAAAATATGTATACTGAAGGATTGCGCTTCTATAGGAAACAATTTCGCAATGTGTACGAAAAGTTAAATGAGCCTTTATCGGCCGGGTTTTGAATATTTGGTCACTTTTGACGGGCGATTTCTCCGCGTCTGACGTTTGATGTTTACATCTCGCCAAGGCCTACTTATTGAAAAAATCGTACAATAATGGGCTTTTAATGACGATTTTGGGACATTTTAATGCCGATTTCAAGAAAAAT
Organism: Pseudeuparius sepicola; assembly: GCA_963920635.1. Lineage (NCBI taxonomy): Eukaryota > Metazoa > Arthropoda > Insecta > Coleoptera > Anthribidae > Pseudeuparius > Pseudeuparius sepicola. Next base: position 8,852,972 of record OY987300.1, on the reverse strand, counting down.
TATGAAATTTGGTATGTGATATACCTGTGAGATTTGACGTTTACCGAGGTAGAGATAGTGTGATATTCTTCATCATAGGCGTCCCAAATAAGGGGTTAAAAATATCCCAAAATTTTTTGTGCACTTTTTTCATGATTTATTCTCCCAGGTATGTCAGATATCAAATTTCAGAATTTTATCTTTGCTCGTTCTGGAAATAATTAGAAAAAAACTGTTTGCCAATGTGTCCATTTCGGAAGTTATAGCCCTCTTCTTAGGGGGCATTTTTGAGGCCATGTTTATAGGAACTTTTTCATTTTTTTGGGTCGCTGAACAGGCTGGTAAAATATGGCAGGCTAATTTCTAATACGCATTTTCATGGCCCTCTGCAAAAAATTTTTAATACGATTTTACTCGAAAATGAAAATTTCGGAATTTTATCTTTGCTCGTTTTGGAAATATTTAGAAAAAACCGTTTTCCAAAGTGTCCATATAGGGGGCATTTTTGAGGCCATGTTTATACGAACTTTTTTAATTTTTTTGGGTCGCGGAACACGCTGGTAAATTATGGCAGGATAATTTCGAGACACCCTGTAGAGTTTAAACTTATTGTGCACACAATAACAATAACACAATGAAACAGTGATTATTTTTATCAACATCACTGAAATTATTTCTGTTTTATATATTGTAGAAACTTTAACGCAAAGATGTTTTCATTGCGTTTTATCTTAAATATTACCCAACATGTTTAAAAAGAAAATATGAAAACGCGTCCACTATAAATACTAGCAAACTGGCGATGCAATATTTTAAAAATATAATGAGTAGTTGGCTAGAATGTACGAGCTGTAAGAACTATCCTGACGGGAAAATTTATGTTTTACGTAAAAATGCATTTTTATTGCCGGCGCGTCTTAAAATATCTCAAGGACATTTCCCCGGTGTAATATGAAAGGTGCTTGGTTTATGTGGAAACGCTAAAAGATGCACTGCTCTTTTAGACTAGGTAGTCTAGCAGAGCAAGTACCTATGTTTTTACTTATTTTTTTCTTGCTGTATTTATCTTGTTTAAAAATATAGATATAGCCCTATTTTAAAAGTACCTACACCTATACCTATATTATGCAACAAGTTTTATAAACGTCACTTTTATCAAGAGTTTTATTGTTCGCGAGAGGAGCGAGTGTTTAATAGAATGGATGTTTAGACGAGTTTTAAATCGTGTTGTCAACTATACTTTTTCTACGAGTAAATGTTAATAATTTATCAAATATTTATAAAGATTATATGTTGGATTTGTCATCACCACAAAATATATGGTTACTGGCCGAGGTTATACCCATATAATATTAAAATTAGGTTTTAATGTGTTGCGGTTAGTATTTTTATTCCATTTTAATTAATGGCAACGAAGACAAAATAATAGTAATTGCCCCCCTACCCGGCCACAAGCATTCAGTTGCTTCTGGGTACTCCTAGTTTGGAGTATTCTGAGTCTGAGTGAGAATTATAATTTGGCCCCAGTAAAAAGCTCTGACCATCGAAACGCCGATGCCAGATATGCACATCGCAACCCTAATAATACCCTCAGGGCCTTGATGAAATTTGCAGTTGGGTTAATAAGATTCCGCGAGTACGTGCTGTTCCAGAATGGCATATCGAATATTATCTTAATTTCCATGGGAAGAAGCAACCGTTGTATGCATATTAATGTTGAATGTTTTAAGGAAATTACATGTCTTTCCATTTCACGCAACCCTTGCCAGGCAAGACGCCGCCATAGATATTATACGATATCTAGTATCTAGATGCGATGTTGCCAGGTGTTGGCGATTCAGAACAACATTTTGCGTTTTAACCTTTGTCTATCTACTAACGAAAGTTGTCCAACAACTGGTTAGTATTGCGAGTTCAAGGATAGGTGGCGCTGTCGGCCAGAAATGTTTCGTTGATTATTTCTGATCCTACCCTCTCTTGTTTCAGTCTAACTTGACACACCTGAGCCGGTACACCTACGTTCCGGGTATCGGGATGGCGATTGCGAAATGCCCCTACGACCCCGCCGACAACTCGACGGCCGTGTGGGTGGAGAAGGGCAATCCGGGGGATCTTCCAGGGTTGTACTCGGGAACCAACGCGGAATTTACGAAGGCGGACACGGTCATCTTCAGGACGGACCTGTACAACCTGACGACCGGCAGGAAGGAGTACAGCTTCAAGAGGACGCTGAAGTACGACTCCAAGTGGCTCGACAGTAAGTATCAAATAGGCCTCATGGAAAATGTGGGTGGAAACTTTCCAACTTTTCAACTGGAATATTTTTAAATTTCTGAATTGTGCTAACTAACTTAATTGTTATTATTGTTTGTTTCAAAAAATTTTTAAAAATATTCCAGTTGAATAAATTTGAGGGTGCGCAAGGCACCCTAACATACTCTTAAATAATTTCTGATTATCAATTGTTTCCATAGCTATCTAGATTTCGAAAAATGATTAGAAACAATTCCATGTTTTTTACGTATTTAACCCTGTATATTTTGAACGATAAAAGATACAGCAAATCTTTCCCTACAAAAGTTGTTGAGAATGGTAAGGACTTTCAATATATAGAGAAAAACTGGTATGTTTCTGAGAAAATAATATCGATGACGTCACAGCGGCCATTTTCCCAAACATCAAAAAAGCTAATTATCGGTCATAATTGGACTTAGTATGTCCCATTTAAGAACCCTTTTTCGAAATTTTATTTTGAGTTTTCGTGTTCCCGCTGTAGGCCTGGGGCGTCGAGTTTGGATCACCCTGGACAGTATGTCCCAGTTAGAGCCATGCAAAAGTAGATAGCTAGAAGTTACAACTACCTTTGAAATTAAGTAACTAAGCTACCTAGTAGCTAAGGAACTACTTTCGAAACGTAGTTAAGCTTCAAGCTATCAGGTAGCTTTTCTGATTTAGAATGAGTTTTTTTTTTTCCAAGTTACGTTTACGTATAAAATGTCCAAGGTTTGATTGTAATTAGTTTAAGTTGGGCTACATTTTTGCATTCCCTAAAAAAACAAACAAACATTAACTAGGTAGGTAGGTATACATTTATATGCGGAAAGTAGTTAAATAAATAAACATACGAATTTTATTTAAAAACAAAAGTATTAATATTATAGAGAATATTTTTTATTTGAATCGTAATAATTGTAGAATTGTACAATGGTTTACAATAATTATTCCTCCTTAACCTTAACTCGATAAAAGTAACTTAAACTACTCGAAGTAGCTTAAGGTACTGAAGGTAACTAAAGCTACTGAAGGTAACTTAAGCTACTTTTTGTAACATAGTTACCAAAAGTGGCTTTACTAACTAATTTGAGTAGCTAGCTACTTCTAAAAAGTAACTTATGAACACTAAAGCAGCAGTTACTTTGAAAAAATGTAGCTAAGTTGTAGCTTAGCTACTAAGTAGTTAACTACTGCCCGGCTCTGGACTTCCAGTTAACATTTATACTCGATTTTCTATAAAAAAAAAATCTAGATAAATCCATGGTCCAAAGGCTAATCTTAAGCACAAAATATACAGGGTGTATTTCTCTGTGTATTAACACACTATAAAAAAAAACTGAGAAAAAATACAGAAGCCTTCCAGTCAGTAAATCCATATGGGTTAAGGTGGGTGGTGTGCCACAACAGGAAATGCACAGAAAATGTATCACTTAGGTCAAATAATTTAAATTGTTTTTATTTGTTGGTTGGCATTTTGTAAAAAAATAATTTACTCTTCTGTTGATTGATATTTTTTGAATAATTCCATAAAGCACGCTTGACCTGTATGGAGTTTCATAAAAATTCAGAATTTTGAGATGGCTCAGAGAAAAATACCCTATACATTTTTGTATTGTATCTTTGCACCCCAATACTTTAAGTGGTCCTGTCGTGGAGGGGATTCCATGGCATACTTGACGCGCCAGATGCCTTTTAAATCCCTATTTTGCTCAATTTCGACACCTTGCAGCATGGAACTCCCTGTATATATTTTGTTCAAATTTGGTATATGGAGGTTTTGGGGTGTCCTAATTAGCACTGTGGTGTAGGATTTTAAAAAATCGCTAAATGTTTTTCGGGTATAAAAAATCGTAACCGGTCTTGGATTTGCATTTTGAAAATGGTGGGAAGGTCAAGCAAAAAAAGTCCAGGCGATTATCTCTAAAAATAAATATTTTATGGATTTGTATATAATAATAATAACAATAATAATAATAATAATGTCTTTATTTTTACATTATGTCAATTTTGTACAGTTTTTATATTATATATCTTTATATCTAACTAAGTTAGAGACCTTAATGTAAAAAAAGGCGGAGTTCAGTGATAGTCAACCAATGTTGTCTATCCTGCTCTATTGGTTAAAAGTAGCCACCCTGCAGAAGTTGACTTTTTGATGTCTTTAACTAACTAGGTGCTGTTTTCAAGATGTTTATCCTTTATAAATTTTATGAATGACGCATAAGTACATCACTTACTAGCGCCCGCTGACTTTCACTGATGTGAAGTACATAACTGAGATTAAATAACTATTCCCGAAAACAATGACTACGTTTATCTCGACGCGTTCGATCCGATTGAGACAGGTTTGAATTCACTGGAGCGGACTCAAATAGACGGCGTAAACCCTACAGATTGAAATTAATATTTAAAATTTCAAGTCACGCCGCTATTTCCAAACAGAAGTTGGCCAGAATATGCGCCAACCTACTGTGAAATAAGTATAATAAGTTAATGTCCCTAGAGAGGATTGAAAACCGTAGGATTCAATACTGATGATGTAAACATAGAATTATAAAAGATTTGACATAACTCAATCGGATCCATTTCAATCCGATTGAGTTGTCACGAGATAAACGTAGTCAATGTTAGCGGATAGGTTATCTTTAATTCATCTTAATTAGAAAGTGGAGGAGCCAGATTACGTTTCATATTATATTTCGAAGTAAATGTAGCTTCCTTTTTGCATTTTCTTTACCCTAATAATGACAAACTTCTATTTTCCGTCGTCTATAAAGCCGCACGAATATTTCCCATATCCTTGACCCCCCCATTTTACGACGTCCCTCGTACATTCCTATGCATATGTATCCGGAAATCGGCCGAAAACATCCCCCGTTCAGAAGACTCGCCCTATAGCCAGAGCCCTACGGCATAACGAGTTCTGGACTTCATCTCGCCTGGGTAGTTTTCTGGGGGTTTATTATACCGAATAGAGAGGAATTTCTCATCAGTATTTGGGCGGATTTTCTTGGGAAATATGCTGCGGAAATGGCTCGGAAAACCCGCCGGGGGGACATCTATTTAATTAAGTTTAGTGGCGACCACGCCGCCGCGCGGCGAGCCGATAACATGGAAGTTTGGGTCTTCACGGGTTTGGGACTTGGGACCGTGTCCACATTTCTTTGAAACATACTTATCTTATCTCCACATACTGATTTCAAAAATGCACGATCATTTTTAACAATATTCCTAACTGTCTACCACACCTCTATACTATATAGTTACTATATAGTTTTCTGGGGGTTTATTATACCGAATTTTGGGCGGATTTTCTTGGGAAATATGCTGCGGAAATGGCTCGGAAAACCCGCCGGGGGGACATCTATTTAATTAAGTTTAGTGGCGACCACGCCGCCGCGCGGCGAGCCGATAACATGGAAGTTTGGGTCTTCACGGGTTTGGGACTTGGGACCGTGTCCACATTCCTTTGAAACATACTTATCTTATCTCCACATACTGATTTCAAAAATGCACGATCATTTTTAACAATATTCCTAACTGTCTACCACACCTCTATACTATATAGTTACTATATAGTTTTCTGGGGGTTTATTATACCGAATTTTGGGCGGATTTTCTTGGGAAATATGCTGCGGAAATGGCTCGGAAAACCCGCCGGGGGGACATCTATTTAATTAAGTTTAGTGGCGACCACGCCGCCGCGCGGCGAGCCGATAACATGGAAGTTTGGGTCTTCACGGGTTTGGGACTTGGGACCGTGTCCACATTCCTTTGAAACATACTTATCTTATCTCCACATACTGATTTCAAAAATGCACGATCATTTTTAACAATATTCCTAACTGTCTACCACACCTCTATACTATATAGTTACTATATAGTTTTCTGGGGGTTTATTATACCGAATTTTGGGCGGATTTTCTTGGGAAATATGCTGCGGAAATGGCTCGGAAAACCCGCCGGGGGGACATCTATTTAATTAAGTTTAGTGGCGACTACGCCGCCGCGCGGCGAGCCTATAACATGGAAGTTTGGGTCTTCACGGGTTTGGGACTTGGGACCGTGTCCAGATTCCTTTGAAACATACTTATCTTATCTCCACATACTGATTTCAAAAATGCACGATCATTTTTAACAATATTCCTAACTGTCTACCACACCTCTATACAGAAAATATTATTTTATTTCGAAAATATCGAATATGAGTAAAATCTGAAAATCTCCTAATCATTTTGGACTTTTATTGGGCATGCTATTCTCTTGGTATAAAATTTGAAAATTGAATATTTAAAAAACGGAAAAAGATAATGATACAAAGTTTTATAACATATATATTTCCTTGACGAGCAGATTTCCAAAATGCAAAAATATACTGTGTGGTCGTTTAATTGTGCAACATACAGTGTGTCCACGGATAGAGTTCGGATAGGGTGTAAATGACAAAAAAATTTCGAGTTGAAATTTGAGCTTCTGGGGATAAGCCCTGCTTGGTTTGAAACTAATTTGTGACGTAATTTTACTTTCGAAAAATCACGTATGCCTTGAGAATTTTGAAAAAACTAATTTTCCGCATCAGTAAAGTGCCCTTTCTGTAGGTTTTACGACAAAATGTTATTAAGGAAACTTGTTCAGAATGAAGAACTGAGTAGGTTTGCGAAATTTCGAAAGTCTAGGCCTACTTTGATTTTTTGGCATTTTTTCCCACTTTTCTTTAGAAAACTGCGCTTTGTGTAGCTTTCACATTAAAATATTATTAAGAAAACTTGTTCACAATGGAAAACTGGATAGGTGTGAACAAATTCACAAGCTACTTTGATTTTTGTGCGTTTCAATTTTTTAGCAGAAATAACTCAAAGTCGACCTAGGCTTTTGGAATTTTTCACACCTATCCGGTTTTTCATTGTGAACAAGTTTTCTTAATAACATTTTAATGTAAAAGCTACACAAAAATCAAAGTAAGCCTAGACTTTCGAAATTTCGCAAACCTACTCAGTTGTTTATTCTGAACAAGTTTCCTTAATAACATTTTGTCGTAAAACCTACAGAAAGGGCACTTTACTGATGTGGAAAATTAGTTTCTTCAAAATATCCAAGGCATACGTGATTTTTCGAAAGTAAAATTACGTCACAAATTAGTTTCAAACCAAGCAGGGCTTATCCGAACTCTATCCGTGGACACACTGTATATTTTTCTTTTATTAATTACACAACGAAAGTACAAATATTCCCGAAAATTGGTACATGTTCGATAATCATATTAGGTGCACTTAGAATGGTTGCAAGTCAAACAGCATACAGGGTAGATAAAAAAATATAAAAATAATTGTACAAGACTATACGTACCGTTATTTCAAAACATTCAGCAAAATGTTATTAAGAAAAGTTGTCTAGAATTAAAAGTTATGCCTAAATACCAAACCATGGCCTCCTAAGAAAAAAATGTATTTGAAAAACAATGATAATTTCCTATTAAAATATTCACCCTAAACAATTACATAAATCAATGAAAATTAAATCAATTTCGCATAACTTTGTTCAAATTCAAACATATTTGTAAACCTAACTTAGATTTTTAATTTTTTAGGGAATCACAAACTTCATGCGCTTGCTGCAACGATATTAAACAAAACTTTAAAATTTCGCAAAAATTCTTCTGAACAAGGTAAAATATTAGTAATGATATATTAAAAAACTCTCATTTAAGATGCAAAATTTTTATTTTAAATGTTTATTAAGAAACTGGAAATTAATTGACAAATTTTTTTTCTTAGGAGGCTATATTAAAAGCTTTTATTTAACTTGCAATGTATGTATGTATGTATGTATGTAATTTGTTCGGGTGGAATCTTGCAACTCAATTTTGAAGCAGATATCTTCAACCGATCGAGCTGAAATTTTGTACACACGTTTAATTTGGATGACAATGCATGATTATATGTGTGACGTCATTCTAAATCCAACATGGCGGATCACCCAAGATGGCGGACTAGTTAAATTTCAACCGATCGAGCTGAAATTTTGTACACACGTTTAATTTGGATGACAATGCATAATTATATGTGTGACGTCATTCTAAATCCAACATGGCGGAACACTCAAGATGGCGGACTAGTTAAATTTCAACCGATCGAGCTGAAATTTTGTACACACGTTTAATTTGGATGACAATGCATGATTATATGTGTGACGTCATTCTAAATCCAACATGGCGGAACACTCAAGATGGCGGACTAGTTAAATTTCAACCGATCGAGCTGAAATTTTGTACACACGTTTAATTTGGATGACAATGCATGATTATATGTGTGACGTCATTCTAAATCCAACATGGCGGAACACCCAAGATGGTCATTAGAAGGTCTCCTCATTGAAGAGCTAGACTGTTCTAAACTAACCGGCAAACGACCTTGCAACAATGATGCGTTAACTGAGATGAATAGACTCAGACACCTGGCCAAACTAAAAATTACAAAATAAATTAAAAGTAAAAAAATATTTTTAAAAAAAGCTTTTATTTAAATGCGCTAAAAAGAATAAAATAATCTCTTCTTTTAAAACTTTTACTATCAACTTATAACGTCATTCCACAATTTATATGATATAAAAGCTTGTCGCGAGATTTAAGTTTTCAAACTAAGTAAATACCACTACTTAAATCTCGCGACAAGCTTTTATATCATATAAATTGTGGAATGACGTTATAAGTTGATAGTAAAAGTTTTAAAAGAAAAGATTATTTTATTCTTTTTAGCGCATTTAAATAAAAGCTTTTTTTAAAAATATTTTTTTACTTTTAATTTATTTTGGTATTTAGCCATAGCTTTTAATTCTAAACAACTTTTCTTAATAACAATTTTTTGAAAGAAGATTACTTTACACTTTACTCTTCTACAATTTTTATATTTATTGACCTACCCTGTATCCTGTATACTGTTTAACTTGCAACCATTCTAAGTGCATCTAATATGATTATTGAACATGCATCAACTTTGGGCAATGTCTGTATTTTGGTTGTGCGATTAATAAAAAAAGTCCCATATGTTGCACACTTAAATGACCACTCTGTAAAGGGCGTTCCATTTTAAAACATAAATCTGGTTTGCTACGTATTTACTAAACACCCTGAATACAATTTTTTGCTATCCCAGAAAACTGCATACAATTTTCTACAACTTTTATCCGAAAGCCTAGAGAGGTCACTTTTTCGTCTTATTAGAGACATAATTTCAAGTTCAAGTCTTGCTTTCATTTTGTCTAGCTATGTAAAAAATCTAACAAAATAATCTTTCGTTCTCTTCTCACCTGAGAATATCCGTTATTCGAATGGGTATAGCGGAGAGGAATCGAGGAATCGACGCTTTTTAAACTAGAATTACTCAACGTCAGCTGCAAAAGTATCTGTTTATATAAACTGACAAAGTTTCTTTTATGCTACCGGTGCGATCATGATGAATGGCCATATTATCCGTATACAGCTTTTGTAACTGCATGTAGCAAAACCAGAAAGGAAGCTTTGGCGAATCGTATGACGATACTTTTGTAAAAAAACAGCGTATCAAAAGTTTCCCTCCTATTTCTTTAAATAAATCTGTGTTTTGATATTAATTAACAACATTAATATTTCATAGTTTCATCTTATTACTTTATGTTTATTGTTTTAATAATCCCTTTAAAATTCATGTCTGCATATATTTTTTTATTACATTATCTACTAAAAACGCGCGATATACCCGATACCGATATTCAAAATGAAAATCCTTTATGGTACGCAACACACAATATTTCCTATTTTCTGCTTTTCAATAATACCCAGCCGCTATGTGATTTAATTTCGATATACGCTTGCGCATAAATTCTGGCTAAACCACACGAATATTCCGCATATCATTCAAGATCAGTGAGCGGTGTTGTGAAATTTTAATACGGTAAAAGTGACGCCCGTCATACATCAGTGGCAATTCAGTCGCATTATATAAATTTTCAGTTTTCTGCTTGTCACTCCCAAACTCGGGAATATTATCCTCCAACTTCGAGTTCAGTCACAGTTTCAAATTTAATACGACATAAATATACGCTGCCCAGTAAATATTTTCGAATTATTGAACTAGTAACAATGGCATAAGGCATGAAGTATTTCGAGCCCTAATATGTATATAAATTTATCAATTTATGAAAATAACAAATCGAAGATATTCCATTAAAATATATACAATGTGTCCCGGATAAGAATTAACAGCATGGGGATCTTGCAAACGGTGAGAGATAGAACAACTGTTAAATGGGGAAAAAGTTGCTCAATTTTAAGGTCAATAAAATGGTACAAACAGGTTTCTAATATATTTTTTCTTTTTTGAGTAATTTTGAAAAAAGTAAAATTTTTCGTTTTCGATTTTATTTTTTCTGAAGTTGTTATTACAGAGAAGGAAAAAGAAAAACACTTTCTTATGGCAATTTTTAACGGGCTTTAAGATGGCGTTTTTAGATTTGTTCTACAACATTTCGTTTTTGAGAAACCATCTTCAACTTTATTTTGAAAGCACTTTTCATTGCAAATACGATGATATATGACACGAAATATTTTTAAAATGTTTTGAGACAATTATACTGAAAATTCCTTTTTTCCATTCATTTTTTTCTAATGGGGCCCTGTATTTAAAAATAAGAAGTCTAAATATTAATAGTATTGTCAACAATTTAACTTACAACTTATCTTTCAATCGGAGAACCCAAAAAAGGACGGCAAAGACTAATAACAATCGCATACGATAATAAAAAATAAATTAAAATCCTCCACCTTAGAAGGCTTTGAAACAACGAAACCAACCCCTTGTCATTTGTCATAACTCCCATTGTATCATTTAGTTAATAATTTGTATTATTAGAAATGGAGGGTGCTTTTTCAAATGACGACAAACTTAACATGTCAGCATGTTACTTATATCTTGTGTCACAGAAATAGTGTAGAGGCTGAACGAATATATTGTTGCAATAATTAATAAATGGCAAAAGTTATTGGTTTCATTGGCTTAAAGCTTTCTTCTCACAATTAGAAAAGGCGATGAATTTACTCCAAAACACAATGCGACACTGTTTTCTGTACAACAAAAATATTAAATTTTCGAAGAAAAAATAAACTGTAAGTAAATATTAATCAGTATGACAATACTGAAATATTAATCAGTATGACAATACTGATTAATATTTAGACTTCTTATTATTAAATGCAGGGCCGCAATAGAAAAGAATGAAAGGAAAAAAGGAATTTTCAGTATAATTGTCTCAAAACATTTAAAAATATTTCGTGTCATACATCATGGTATTTGCAATAAAAAGTGCTTTCAAAACCTGCAAAAAAATACCAAGGTCCGTATTTAAAAAAATAAAGTTAAAGAAATGTTGTAGAACAAATCTAAAAACGCCATCTTAAAGCTCGTTAAAAAGTGCCATAAGAAAGTGTTTTTCGTTTTTTTCCTACTTGTGATATCAACTTCAGAAAAAAATAAAATCAACAACGCAAAATTTTACTTTTATTAATATATTATATTGACTTTTTATTTATATATTATAATGTCCTCAAAACTGCGCAACTTTTCCCCCATTGAACCGTTGTTCTATCTCTCGCCGTTTGCAAGATCCCCTTGCTTATAATTCTTATCCGGGACACATTGTATAAAATCAACACAGGAATTTTAATAATTTATTAAATGTTTATAACTTACAAAACATCTAAGATTTATTTTGCCATTTGTTACTTACTCACCACAAAACCGATTGTCGCTGAACGAAAGTTATTCAACAACTGCTATATTCTATATTTTACTTCCTTGCTCCGTCCTAATTAAATTTTAAATTGTCGCAACGCCCGCAGCCGATAATGTGCTACCTACTATCATTGAGTAAAGATATATTATATATATCCTGTACTCAATGGTACTATTTAAAGGCCCGCAACGGATATCTTATAATTAACGTAAAATCGTCGCTTGGTGGCTATGAATATTTGAGCCGCGATTCCGCGAGGAAAGGGGCGCGATCGGGCCGAGTCGGCTGCTTCCGCTATCGATTGTAGCATACGCGATGACTCCCTGTTCTTGAGCCCCAGTCCCAGCCAGTCGAGTGCGTGACACGCGTTGTCGCGTCCTTACAACACTTCTCTGGGTGCCTCGCGCTTTCTAAGTAAACAAAATGAAAAGTAGTGTGCAGGACATCTTGAAAGGAAATTTTTTAAAAGTTTCATTGGCAGAAAAAGTTGAAATAAAAACTCATGGGAGACTAACTCCATATTTGTAATTATCTCAACCGGATAAAGTTGTAAGTTGCAATTTTACGCCACACTTTTATATAAATGTACGGCAAGAACAAGTGAATTAGTGGATGTGACAAATTAAATACACTGTTTTGCATTATTTACATTATTAACGGGAATTATTGTTTTATGCACTTTTTTATATTAATTAATCAAAAATAAGCAATTTCCGCTAAAAATAAAAAAGCCCATGCCAAAAGTAGGGGAACGGGAGGTAAAATGGCACCTTTAAGAACATTGATCAATTTTTCAAACTATATGAACTTTATTTGCAAAATAAAATTAAGTCTTTGATAACATAACATGTTCTCTTATGTACAGCCGCGGCCACAAAAAACTTTCAGGCTGGTGGAAATCCGTGCAATTGAGCGCACAACTCGGCAACGCCGCGGCTGCCCGTCCCGTGACGCCGCCGCCGGCCGGTCGCGGACGACCGGCCGCGGTGTGCCGGTCCACGGCGGCGAGCGGAGCGGGCGGGCCGCCACGTTGCCGGATTTCGCGCTTCGGAGAGAGATTCAAGGACCAGCCTGAAAGTTTTTTGGGGCCGCGGCTGTACGTATACCTCAAATAGGCTAAAAGTTAACCTCATCAGGCAAAAAAATAAAAGAAAAAATAACTGACTTTGTCTTCGACCAACGAGCAAAACAAATGTGCTATAAACAGGTTACAAGGGGGTATAAAGCACACAAGGGTAAGTTAGACGAGGGTAGAAAACACAACGGTAGGTTAGACGAGGGTAGGAACACACAAGGGTAGATAGCCAGGAGGTACAAAACACACAAGGGCAGATTAGATGGGGATATAAAACACATAAGGGTAAAGGGATTGCGTTAAAAGGGGACGTGACCTAAACGTGACACCACAAAAGTGGAGGGATGCAAAAGGAGTGGGGAGTGTGTTCCAGTACTCTCTAACTATCCCTACTGGAAGTAGTTAAGTTTAGAGAGTTCTGGACCATCCCTGATCCCTCCTTTCCTTTTGTGACATCACATTTAGGTCCCGTCCCCACAGTACCACACCACGTTTCAGAGTTGTTTTGGGCTCGTTATATATTTCAGAGGCTTTTGTAAGCCCCATCCCAGCAAGCACCTGTTGTTCGGCCTGTCTCATGGACATATTACTCTATTTCTGTTTCTCTGACATTCTCTTGTGGTTATTGATCATCCTAAATGTACCAGGGAGGCAGAATGGACCCCTAGAACGCAAAACGGTCCAGGTGGTCCATTTTGCCCAGTCTCGAACAAAACAGGTGCGTTTTAAGGTTATGTCAACTCAAAGTTAAAAACAAAAGAATGTCTTGGATAGCGGAAATACTAATCTGTCTAAGGTTAACTTCACTAATCCTGGTTGTGTATAACAAAGGAAACTTCAGGTTACTTGAAAATGCCTAATTTTACATAATTTTTTTTATTAGAAATGACTTAGGTACTTTACTAACAGAGCACCCTTTGCTTTCGTCGACCACTGGTTTACTGTCCAAGATTGCCTAGTGGTAGTGTAATCTATATACACTATCAAGCTACAGATGGCGCTGTAGCCATACGTAATAAATAAATGGACCAGCATTTTGCCCGCAGTACCCACCTATTTTTTTAATCGACCAGAGTGTATTCTCTTCGAACCATAGTCCCCCTGTGCATTAAGCCACGAGCCGCCACTGTTATTTGCATAGATGCGATGTGTCGAATGGCCCGTTAAGTGGGCCTACTCGTCCGCCGTGCCAAAATCCCCGAAAAAATAAAATTCGCCGCTTCTGTTTATCCGCTCGGAATCAACAAACAAAACGGGAGTTCAGGGCCGGATTGGGGCTCAACGCCGGCGGGGGTGGGGGGGGGGGCTCCGCCGCGCGTTTCATCACGTCGCCGCCGAGCCGCCCCCCGAATTTTCGAATATAAATCGGGGCGAAATTCGCGATCCACTTTCCCTCATGTGGAAACGCGCGCGGAAATCGGGCAAAGAATTTTCCACGCCGCGGGGCCTGAACTTAGTTTCACCCGTTTACGCTACTCGTTCCGCTCACGCAAATGTGCTTATTTTCGTGGGGATTCCTACACCTCCCACACGTCTTTTGAAAGTCAAAGAGTTGTAGACTGGTAAGAAATTGGATTACCGAATTAAATTTAATTCAAACACGTGGCCTACAAATTTATTTGCCCAATTGGGAGCCTGGAATTTATACCGATTTATTTGTAGCCACTCTATAGTCGATTTTAGGCCCCGTTCCGTTTTTTATTGTTGCCTTTATTTGTTAATTCTAAGCGGAATAACAAAAACAACACTTTTATTTTTTTCTGGGATTACCCAGGGGGGATCATTGTTGGAAAATTCGCTCTATCTAACTATAAAATATACCTAAATAAATGCATTTTCGATATATCGCGATTAGTTGCAAAATGAGGACAATACTTAATACAAATAATAAATTAATCACCGCTTTTATAACAAAATTCTTATTGAGGATTATTGTGTAGCTAGAAATAAGGTGGTGGTACCAATTATCGACACTTTTGGCCGTTATTTTCTGAATGAAATAAGATATTCATAAACATTAGTCTTTATTTCACTTATGTTTATGGTTCTTTCATGCATTACCGTTCAAATGAAACAATGTGCATGCGCACAGTGATTTCGTTATTCGAAACAAAAATCAACACCTTAAGAGACAGGTAAGCAGATTTTTGCACCCTGGATATACTGGAGTACAGTTGCAGTGTGGGTTTATATTGAAAATTAATTAATATTATGTAAAATGAGATATTTTCTTCTTAAAATGAAAGCTGTAGTACGTTTTTCATAAAATATTAAGGTGTCGATAATTGGTACATGAAAAATTTTGACTAGGCCCAATTATCGACATATATATATGTGTCGATAATAGGATCCATAAGGATGAACAAACTTTTGTGATAATTTTGATAATTTTGTTTATGCCTAGACAAATCCATGGTGAGAACCATATATTTTTTACTGACCAATTATCGACATAGGGATTTTGTATCGGGGAAAAAGATATATGGAGGGGAAAAGTCGTGTCGATAATAGGTTCAGATATCTTTTGGTAATTGGTACACCCTTTTTATTCCAATTGCAGACAATTCAACGAAAACTAAGATTTAAACCCTTTCAGTAGCAAGAAAATATGCTAACAAAAAAAATTATGATCTAAAATTGGCATGCCATTCTGCCATTGATTTTAAACGTTAGACCAGCTAAATTGCACTAAACAATAAAGTACACAGCAAAGTTACCCTGTCTTAAAAATGTAGCCAAAAACTGTTCTAAGGCGAAATGTAGAGCAGTCGCTAGTTAAATGAATGTTCTGTCTTGCTAATTATGAATTTCCATCACCAAAAAATGTATGAGCCAGAACTAAAAAATATACAGAGAATGATTTTATGTAGTTTATGATCCCAATACTTTTAACTAATGTGACTGCTAGAAGACATAATATTAAAGTTATCAAAAATCAATGCAATATGTTTCTACTTTTAAGACCATTGAAAAAATTAATTTTGTTATTTTTTAAATGTTTTCAATATATCATGTTGTTAAAATAATTGTTTTTTACTCGTGTCGATAATTAGTTCAGTTGGTGTCGATAATATTAGGTAGGTAGGTACTTCTTGCTTTGCTACCTGTCGATAATAGGGTCAGTAGGTATATTTCAGCAAACATAAATTACCAAGTAACATAGTTTAATAAAAGAGTAAAACATATTGAAATTGATAATAATGTTAATTCATTCTAAAAATTTGCAGCGGCATTGTAAAGTTGACACTTGGCCTTATGGTGTCGATAATGGGTACCACCATCTTATCTAAATATAAATATATATTTGTGGGCTTCATTGTCAGTCTCTTAGACAAGGAAAGAGAGAGAGGACACCGCGCGTGCCTACCCTACCGTGTATGGATTTTGTTACGTCGTTTTGAACGGCGGCCATTTTATATGTGGCAGACAAAGCGAGTTCGGCGTTTGGTTGATAAGTGAAAACCAAGAGCCCGGGATTTCGTTTCACAGGTAAATATTTAACAACCTCTACCTTTGAAAGATGCCCTAAAACTTTATTTTTTCTCAATATAACTTCTTCAAATTCCTTCTATGTTTTAGTATGATAAAGTGCATTGTTTTGTTTATAAATAGGACCAATATAATTATCTTTTAACATCGTTTTTATTGAAAATTTCTTAACTGATTATGATAGTTTCCAAAATAAGTCAAAATTAACTACTTTTTCATTTTTAACGTTTTTGTGATACTGGCTAAGAACACGTTTCATGCTACACGCCACCACATTTTTTTGTTGTGTCTGTGGTAATCGGAGCTGAGGTTTTTGCACTGTTGCCGCAGGTCTAGCCGTGGTGACATTTTGGTGGTAGTCGTGTTTTTTTTTCTTCTCACCCTCACGTCATATTTTATTAACCATGGTTTGTTTGGGCGTGCAAGCAAAGACAAACAACAACTCTCATCTAATAAAGTTTTCAGACCACACGAATAAACTTCATTTTATTTACATCCGCGGCCCCACGAATTTAATAAACCGCAAATCGCGAGCATCGCAAATTAGTTGCTTGTGCCCCACGAGAGCTAATTCGCAAGACTCACCCGCACCCGCCCGCTGTGAAGTTAGGTAGGTACAAACTTTAAATTTTTCCTGCCGTTGCCGACTCACTGAATCGCCCTAATTACTAGTGTCAACGCCAGGAATATTACTCGGCGTCGGTGCAGTTTAGTTTGCGTTCTTTCGACAGCGAAATACAGAAACTGGGTCACATAATATTTCTCATTTGGAGATTGTGTAAGCGGTGAAAGGAGAGCGCCCTGCCAGGTAAAATTTGTGTCGGGGGGCGTAGCTCAGATGGTAGAGCGCTCGCTTAGCATGCGAGAGGTACCGGGATCGATACCCGGCGCCTCCACTAACTTTTTTCTTTTATTTTAGAATTGCAATTTCGTGATAGATGTCTCTTGTTCTTTTGTTAAAAGACACAAAGTAATATAAGACATTCTTAAAAAAAGACCAATTACTTATATATTATTGTTATAAAGTAGGAACGAAACAGATAATGAATGATTAATATTGTTTTCTAATTTTGACACTTTGATACATAAAGTGACAAGTTTCAAAACTATTGTGAGTGTAACGATACGTATTTTTCGTAACCAGTTAGAAAAAGTTTAATAGGTTCGTTACTAGGAAAAATAAGCAACGCCAACAAACAATATTTATTTACAACAATTCAAGTTTACAGGTTGGACTGCTAATATAAAAAAAATGAAAAATAACGAAACTTTTTTAGATAGAAAATTGTGGTTTGTTGTGTTAATCTGCTAGGTTAAGATAAAAAGAAAATATCCGCCATGACACCCTATGGTCATATGATTGGGTGAAATGAACATTCCCTGCGAGTTGTACACTATACTTTTTCTACGACTGTTGTAGTATGTGTGTTTAAGTTGGAATTTTCTTTTTTGTTTTTTTATAATTTAATTATTTTAAACATGATAAGAACAGCAGGTATTAAAATTTAAAACAACATTTAACAAATTATTGCTTATCTGTACTTATTTGCAATATTAAAATGATATATTACTACTTGCAAGTTATAAAAATTCTTTGGAATTAAATTTTCTTCCGTAAAATTTGCGACTTGCAAAATATGAGATAGCGTCATGTCAGTTCTATCTTATTGTCGCAGTCGCTGGAACTGTCAACATTTGTTATAATAAGTAACAAGTAACTAATTTAATTTTTGCACCGCAGGGACTAAAGTGATCACTTTACTCCCTCTTTTGCGGGAGTAAAGTGCGGCATTTACTCCCTTGGGACTAAAATATTTTAGTCCCAAGGGAGTAAAAAATTTTAGTCCCTTGGGATTAAAAGTAACAAAAGCAATAGAAACTACGACCAACTATGTACTTTATTCAATACCATTAATTAAAAGAACAGTAACGAAACGCAGTTGATAAGGTGCTATAAAAATAAATTCAGAGTGAACTATTTTTATTAACAGTAATATTACTGAAATTGGAAATATTGATAAGTTTGTTAACATCGGAATCTGAGTGAATTAGATTATTTACTGATGTACAGGGTGTTCCCGTATATTTTGACCCACTAGAGCCTCTATTTTTTCGAATTACTTAAATGAAAGTTGTAGGGTACCAAGGTGTATTGTCCCAAAAATAATGGATGTACAGGAATGCCATTGCCCAAGTTGAAATGTTTTTCCAACCTTGATTAAATATAAAGATCGTATTTATCTGCAATTTGGAATATCATGCGAATGCTTAGAGCAAACATATAACATATTTATATTGTTGGAATCGGAAAAATGTGTGCAATTCAAAAATCTACAAATATACAGGGTGTTCCATTAAAAAAAGTAAGTTTATATTTTTTCATAAATTTGCGACGCTCATTTGTTTTATCTAGTAAAAGATACTAGCGGTTCAGAAAAAACCCTACAACTTTCATTCAAGTAATTTTTTTTTAACTCGAAAAATACATATAGGGTCTAGGGGTAGGTCAAAATATACAGAAACACCCTGTACATTAGAGGAACAAAAAAACATATTTTAAAAATATTTTTAGTTATACGGGATGTACCTACCACGAAAGTGTGGTGACAAATGAGATGATTTTTTAAATGGGACGTTTTATTTTATTATATATTTTAGGATTCTACGGAAAATTCTAAACATATTATATCTGAAAATGTCATTTTTTAAAAAGTAGTAGATTTTGAGCTATGAACAATTGAAAATAGGCATTTTGACTACTTTGCATCGTTGGAGCGACAAAACTGGTTGAGATAGAACAAAATGAATTTCATATTCCCGTCTTAACTTTTCAAGAGCTATCGGGTGGTGTAACTAATGGTTGGTAGAGGAAAGTCGCCTAATTTCGGATGGTTTCCTAATTTCGGATAGTGGTTTATCTAAGAAGCCATCTGTTGTTTTAAATTGAAACCTCACCCTATACAATGCAAAAAGTCAAATTAAGCCCACTATGCAATATTTTGGTGGTACAATCTCTCTCCATTAGATGGCAGCTCCAAACGTCTAAATTGCATGGCGGAGTTTTATGTTCAGTGGCAGTTTGAGCTGTGTCGATCTTTGAAATAATCGTTCCAGAATTTTGTGTTTGCGTCCTAGGTAAGTTAATATATTAATTAAGCCGGTATTCTAGTCACAATAAAACAGATTTCAAAAATAAGAGTACTGCAGCATTACTCTAACCTAAAAAGTGAAAAGGTGCCTAATTTCGGATAGTCTGAAGTTCCTAATTTCGGATACCAGAAACCCAAAATTATAATATGCTGGTTGCGAGTAAATTGTTTATTTTCAGAAAAAGTGACAGATCCATTGAAACTGGCCATTATATGAGGTCAGAGGAAAACAAATGGGATACCTACCTATCCTAATGTCTCCAATTTTGTTTCGGTCCCGAAACATTGGAAATTACATCAAACAGGCTAATAAAGAAACTAGAAAAAACGTATGTGTGCCAATTTTGTTTAAATATATAGTTTTTACACTTGTAGAAAGTAGTCTCTTAATTTCGGATACCTACAGTGTCCGAAATTAGGAACCTTTTTTCAGTCGCACCAAAAACTACCGAATTCATATACCGTCGTTTTCTTGGAAAAAACAAATGTAGTAAAATTCTTTTGACAATAAATTTTGTTTCATTATAACACGTTGCATATGCTTATATGAAAAAATAAATAAAAAACACTTCTGTATAATAAATACTTAGTAAATTTAAAGTGGTATCCGAAATTCGGCGACTTTCCCTTACCAAGGTTGTAAAAATATTTTTGTACAACTTTTTTGTTAGGGGAGGAATAAAGTTAGTTTTTGCGGCGTAGCCGCTGCTACAAGTAGTGCCCTACTACTTGTAGTAGGTAATTAAGAACAGAATCCACAGCTTACTTAATTTTCTAGAAAAAAAAACATAACTTTTTATTAGCATGCTAAAGTTTTAATGTTGCGGTATCACACGCACGTCAAATTACAAGATTTACGTTATTTTTTTACGCGAAATCACACTTTTCCTAACTGGTTAGGTACCTAAAAAAGGGATACCTCGTCCTATTATAGTTATAAGATAAGCATATGTAATATTTCCTGCGGTATTAATACGCTTTCTGTTAAAACTTTGAGGTCCCTTAATATAAATATGAAACTTGCTTGAGAGGTCTATTAGGGAGCTTTACGATTAACCTATAAAGGGGGCACTTTCAGTTTTCGAAAGCACTTTAACCTACTAAAGTCTAAGGCCCTTACTTTATATTATGTGCGCTCTTTGTTTTCCTTAAAGAGCGATATTAAACATGAGGGAGTGTGTGCCGATTAAGAATTCTGAGAGCACGAACCAGGTTCTGCCTCTAAAACATACATTTTACATATGATTACAAAAAGTAACATTAATGTCCTATAGTAGTTTAAATTTAATCGTGCCTTGAAAAATGTTATATACGCGACGATGTAAAGAGACACTCTTGTCACCAGTTACACAAAATAAACTCCTGGACAAAATTAACGCAACATCATAAATGTGCCACTTATTTGATGCTATTTTTTTCTGAATTTATGATCCGATTTGAATGATTTTTTTTTGTATTGTAGGTTGGTTCCTTGACAATGTCATAGTTTTCGCTGTTTATGATAAAAAGTTCATTTTCGATTTATACCGGGTGTAACAAAAATGTTATGTTTTTTTCCGAAAATTCGTATCACCCTGTGGAGTATACTAGCAACCGAAACATAATAGCAGTTGACATTAAACGGTAGGTCCATCCTTCTTCAACATTTTCTTTGTTGGTTTACTTCATTATCTCTGTTACTAAAGGAGATACACTGTTTTATATCGTAACATGTTTTTATAGACTTTATTATTCAACACAGTCATTGTTGAATGTTTTCAAGTAAGCCATGGAACTTTTCTGACATTTCAAGCGATGTGTCAACAGATGTTGTGTTTTAAAGTTACAAAGGTACATCGGTTTCGCCCTTGGCCTGACCTTCGAGAGTAAGATCCTGTCTCGTTAAATCGTTCAACCATATGACTTATAGTCGAACGATGTCTTCCTATCACATTAGCAACATGACACATCGAATAGCCTTCTTCCACCAAAGTTAAAGCTCTTACTGCTTCTTCTGCCGATACATTTTTTGGTCGATTCATTTTTCAATTTTAAAATACTCGTCGGAACTGGGCATATGAAACGAAAGTTTAATAAGCAGTTTCCGAACAGTTTTTATCGGTATGGCGAATTTTATTTGACCTTCGTAACTTTAAAACACAACATCTGTTGACACATCGCTTGAAATGTCAGAAAAGTTCCATAGCCTTCTTGAAAACATTTAACAATAACTGTGTTGAATAATAAAGTCTATAAAAACATGTTACGATATAAAACAGTGTATATCCTTTAATAACAGAGATAATGAAGTAAACCAAAAAAGAAAATGTTGAAGAAAGATGGACCTACCCTCTAATGTCAACTGCTATATGTTTCGGTTGCTAGTATACTCCACAGGGTGATACGAGTTTTCGGAAAAAAAAAAAACATTTTTGTTACACCCGGTATAAATCGAAAATGAACTTTTTATCATAAACAGCGAAAACTATGACATTGTCAAGGAACCAACCTACAATGAAAAAAAAAATCATTCAAATCGGATCATAACTTCAGAAAAAAAATAGTATCAAATAAGTGCCAAATTTATTATGTTGCGTTAATTTTGTCCAGGAGTTTATATTAAAAAGTTCCACCTTTTGAACGATAGTATAAAGTTTAAACTTTTTACAGATTTTCAAGAAATTATCTGACGGTATGGCAACGCTGTAATAGGAAGCCATCGCTTCAATAGTGAAGGGACCTTGCGACCAGTGGCTCTCAAACGGTCTTTAAATTTCGGGAAAATTTTTGAAAGGCCATCACTTTTTATTTTCCGTACATTCTGTACACTTCATGGGCGCATGGATCCGGACCTGCTACCGACACTTAAAATTTATGTACTAATTTTGCTTTCCAATAACTCCTTCGCCTTTTTTACTGGTTTAACTTTGACGTTAAGAATAATGAGGCAACGGGTGTTAAAACTGGAGCCCTACTTTCTTTCCAGTTTTTTCCCTTTATGCCTGAAAACGCAAGGGCTCCGGGAGGCCCGAAGGGAACTATTTTTTGCTAGAAAACGGTCACGCGTGTGAGAGTGGAGCCTCGAAACGTCAGTCGCAGAGAAAGGAGGTGATCAAAGAAAACACCTAAAAACTGGGTAGGCGACGTTCGGCCTCCCCCTTTTTAATTATCCCCATCGACTTTTAGCACCCTTTTGTTTCACGGTGTCGTTGCATTGTTACATCATATACCACGGGCGTAGCCAAGGGGGGGGGGGTTTCGGGGGTTCAACCCCCCCCCCCCCCCCCGAAATAAGCAAAATATTACCTAATATCATACCGAAAAAATACGAGGAGTGAAGAGTTAAATTATTATTACGTTTGAATATATGTAGTAATAGTAGCGCCTAGCGCCATCTTTTGACGAGAGGCAGACGCAGTTGCAGCCGAACTATTTTGTATTGTAGGGACACTTTGCGTTGTTTCTCGATTATTCGCCACGCCCCTCGGTCGAAATGAGCGGAACTTTGTGGAAGTTCGTGGATGTTTCTGGACGGCTACTGGGCTGCTATATAAGCGGCGCTTGACCGCGCTTACGGCAGTATTGTTCCATGCGAACTCGAAGCGAATAAAAGTGAAAAGTGGTGAACGAATAGTGAAGAGAATTAAGTGTACCGTGTAAGTGAGTAATTTTAGTGCACTGTTATTCGATGACCTTGTTAAGGATAGATACGTGAATCATTATTACTGTCGAAAAATGGAGGGGAAAAAAGGAAGGGTGATAAACCTAAAGGTATGGACTACTGGAAAAAGTGGTGTAGTCAAGGTCAAGGGGTTTCTAATAAAGAAACAAATTTGGATTTAGCTATCAAAGCTTCAGCTACCTTGCATGCTGATAAGAAGACTGCCTACCCCGAAATCTAGTTTGGAATGCCTAGATATGTGCGATAAAAACCTTTATGCTAATATTTACACATTACTACAAATCTTGGCTACCATTCCTGTATCCACTGCTACCCCAGAAAGGTCTTTCTCGAGGGAAGGGAAGGAGACTGAAAAACTATTTACGAAACACTACACGTGAAAACAGACTTAATGGTTTGGCTCTAATGAACATTCACTATGGAACAGAAATTCATGCAGATGAAGTAGTGGATATATTTAAAAGAAAAAAAAGAAAAAGCCGAAGATTTCTTCTTTAATGGTTTTAGATTTAGCGCAGAGGAACGAAATTAATTTATCCATTTCATTTAAAGTTAAGAACTTTATAAATATGTCGTAGTTTTTCGGATGAATATATAGATATTAAATTTCATGTAAGTATATTTTTGTTGTTTTATTTACTTCTCAAACTAAACCCCCCCCCCCCAAAAACTAAATCCTGGCTACGCCCGTGTCATATACTCTCATATGCTTCAATTTGAGGGGATCCAGAATTGGATGAATAATCTTTTATTTTCTATATTTTATAGAACCTATATGGGTTATCTGATCAATATAAAAAAGCATGTAGGCAGATAATAGTTTTTAAATGAAATAGAGGTACTGTAATATATATGTACTCATAACTATTTATATATTTTATAATATGACAAAATTGCTATTACACTTAAAAACATGTTTAGTGTCACTGGAAAAGGTATAATAACACACGTTGGAAACGAAGATGGATTTCTAGATGGCGGTTTATTAGACTTTCAATCCAATTCTACGAGGAAATGACGGCCGATTTATTTGAAGAATATTTTCATCAAATGATGAAATGAGCGAATACCAAATAATTCCATACTTGTAATTGATAATGCAAGTTATCATTCTAGACTAGTGGAGAAGCTTCCAACGAGTTCTTGGAGAAAAGCGAATATTATTGAATGGCTAGACGAGAAGGGGCTGCAATTTGAAGAAGGAATGGTCAAAAAAGAACTTTTAAAAATAGCCAGGCAACATAGGTCAGGATTGAAGAAGTATGTAGACGACGAAATGGCAAAAGAACGTGGCATAATTGTGTAAACCTGCCGCCATACCATTGTAAGTTTAACCCCATAGAGCTTATATAGGCCCAAATGAAAGGACATGTTGCAAGACATAACACTACTATTATAAGCTTAAGGATGTACGGCAGCTGATGATCAATTCACTGGACATTATTACTGCAGAAAGTTGGCGAAATGCGATGCAACATGCTATTGCGGAAGAAAATAAAATGTGGAATCTCGATAAATTGATTGACGATACTCTGGAAATTGAGCCTCTTATTATTTCCTTAGAACATGACGACTCCTCCGAATTTTCCGAAGACGATCCTTTATATTTTGAATTGTAATGTTATTTTAATAAATAAAATTCTCTATATGAAATTGTATTGCCAACATTATTATAAATATCAAATAGTATATTTTTGCAAACTGGTTCGCGTGGTTTTAGGAACAGGTAAAAACGATAATAAATGAATAAACTTTTTATTTTCCTTACCCGGAAGAACGCAGATAAATACATTGAACAAATGGCAAAGCTTGTTGTCGGACCCAGGTAGTCTCTTGAATTGATATTTTGTTCAGAGGAATTTTCTGAACAGGTTGGTATTTTATATCATTGGCCTCGGAATTTCTATTTATTTATCTAAAGTGACTGGCCTAATAACAATAACCCTAGAGCGTTGACTGACGTATTAGTAAAGACTGTTCACAGCTGTCACGTCTGACAGTTTTTTGGCACCATGCGCCATCAGCGCCATCTGTTTTCCAGAACATGAAGCTGTAGCGTGTAGCCGTGAGGAGTCTTATAAAAATACGTCAGTCAACGCCTAGAGTGTTTAAGGAGTTTCAAGAAGTGCTTTCTGTAGATACCTATACTATCAATTCCACACGAAACTGTCCTGAGCAGGTCGAAGAATTCCTTAGTTTAGCATTAATCCGTCAACAAACTCATCGATCCATCAATTTGCAATTTTAGGTTTAGGTGTTCCCTTGCGAGGTGTATTCGCGAAGTTCACGGGCCCGCCGCCGCCGGCATTCCGATGCCATAAAAATGGCGGACGGGCCACGGATAATATGTATGGTAATGCCGCGTGAAATAAATGGAGATTAAGGGAAAGGTGGAGAATAGGGGGCAGCTATGGAGTCTGGGGGTAGGGCAAGGTTGATTAACCGGAACTGATGCCCGCCCTCCATCATTTTTAGGGCTCCGCGGGGCTTATTAAACTTTGATTTGGGTGGGGGGGGCTTCATCGAGAAATTTAAAGATGCAACAGAAATCAATTTAGAGACAGATTAGTAGCAAAGGAGCGAAGGTTCTCTAGTCTAGCAATAGTCGCAAAGTTGATTGCATGTGCACCTACCTATTAAAGTAGAAATGGGTGCCCGGTACAGCAAAAATTTATAGCTTGAATGTTGCGTGTTGCGCGAAAATATTTGTGTGTCCGCATTAGACACTACTATTTCGATTAGGTGATTATTCCATATAGCTAGAAAAATAAATTGTTTTGCTTGATGCGCGATGCGCTGGATTCCGAAAGGTTGTTGGCCGCCGCGTTATCATAGCAGGTGTACACTACCATGCGAACGTGAACCGGTGACACAAAAATGTTTCTAAGTATAATAGCAATTTTGTCATATAAAAGAAACGTCTGTGTTAGAAGCTGCATTTAGGCTTAGGCCAACCGACCAGACAGACAGCGCTGATACTCGTTATCGTATTAAAGGGGTAACTTCCCACAAATTTGAGGGACGGGCCTGTTAATTCGGATCAACTGGTCCGATTATTATGTTCAAACTTGCGCCCAACTTCTGGCGTCTGGCCATAATAAAATTAGTACGTGCGGCTGGCGCCCTTGGGAATCACTCCTATATACAGGGTGATTAACTTTGTATGTTTAGATCCTTAAGGATTACAGGGTCTTGACAAAATAAAACCGTTTTGCAGTGTAAAAAAAGTGTATAAGTGTATTTTGCAAGTACCTGCCTATATTAATTTTTCTAAACCAGTCTACTTTTTGTTTTTCAGAACCGAACTTCGTTGGGTCCTTCGACATAGGAGAACACGTATTGTTCTTCTTCAGAGAAACCGCTGTGGAGTACATAAACTGTGGCAAGAGCGTTTACTCGAGAGTCGCCAGGGTTTGCAAAAGAGACACAGGAGGAAAAAATATCTTGTCCCAAAATTGGGCGACTTATTTAAAGGCGAGACTGAACTGCAGCATACCAGGAGAATTTCCATTTTATTTCAATGAAATACGTAAGTAATAAACCACATTCTTTTATGTATCGGATCAAAATTTTTTGTTGGATATCGCAACTGACGACTTTAGCTTTAGCAAACATAAAACGAAAGAAACTAGAATTTACGACCGTTTGCCAATGCCGGAACCTTAATATAAACTTTATCGCGGAAAAGCAGAGAAACTAAATAGTTGCAGGGCTCATAAAATCTTTGTGTTCTTTCCTTTTTTAAGCCGAACGATTCCATTTTAAGCATCGCCGAGTGTGATATAAAATTAATGACAGGTTGAGGCGGAATTACTCCCTAGCGCATTGCCAAGAAGTGCTGCTTCGAGTTACGTTACGCTTGCGAAACAGCTAGTTTAAGCTACTTGGAGCGCTAAAAGCTAAAACAGGAATTTTTCTTTACATCAACTATCTTTTACGTTTGTCTTGATTAAAAAATATACTTACACGCCTAGATTTTTTTCTAGGAGATAATCAAGGTAAAGATAATGAAACAAAATTTCACAGAGTGGGTTACAGAAAACTTACAGTTCCGATTTGTGACTTCCGCAGTTGACTGGAAGTGAGCACCACTTATCCCAAAATTATTGCAGATGGTTTTATAGCGTTTTTCTATTTTTGTCACGCATGCTACTGGGTCTTGAAGATATATTACTGGATAAATACCAGGTTTAGAGCCGATAATATACATATTTTTGTTCCAGAGATAAAAAATAAAATATGAAAATAATTACTTTCTTAACGCTCGGTACCTCGAAAACTAAGTGTAATAAATAAAATGTTTTCTTGAAAGCGGCAGTAAAGTGTCCCAAAATCGTCATTAAAAGCTCAGAAATCGGCACTGAAGTAACCCATTATTTTTCGATTTTTAAGTACCTACTTAGGCCTTGGCGAGATGTAAACATCAAACGTCAAACGCGGAGCCATCGCTCGTCAAAAGTGACCAAATATTCAAAACCCGGCCAATAAAGGCCCATTTAATTATTCGTACACATTGCGAAATTGTTACCTATAGCAGCGCAATCTATCAGTATAAATATTTTAGTAGATTTGAATATCAATAGATTTATTATGGAGGCTGCACAACAAGCGGCAGTTTGGTTTTTCTGTTCGAAGCGGCCGTGTCTTTGTCATACTTGACCTAGGTATAGAGCGATCGTCAAAGTCAAGCAACGCCGCGCGTAGTCGGTTCATGGACGGGTGATCTCTTATTATTCTTTTCTTGCCTAATAAAACATTTTTTTCCGATTTCAAAAAAATATATAATATGTACCTCGGCACTGAAGTTCTTTTTATGACTCATGTGGTTTATTTGCCTCGGCCAGAGGCCTCGGCAACTAAATTCCACATGAGTAATAAAAAGTTGATCTTCAATGCCTTGGTACATAAATAACTGTTGTAGAAACTTTTTTGTCCTACAATGACCTCTTATTCTTCTTCAAAATGTCAGTTTGCCGTAGTTCGGTGGTTTGCCTAGAGTTGTTCCTGGATGGGGAGAGTTAGGACAATAATGTCATTTTTTAACAGAAAAAAATAATTTTTCAAAAGTCATATCAATTTTGTTGACGAAAAATAATTTGGGATAGATTCCATGGGCATAACAAGATTGGTAAGTACCTACACAGGAAAACATTATTTTCATTTATTATACATAAGGTAAAACAGGTACCTAACACATATTTGCATATACATACCTTCTTGCACAGACGTAAAAAGTCAGTGAAAAAATTTCTTAGATAGATATTTCATTTATTTATTTATGGTGCACTGTTATGTGGTGTACTATTACGTGGTGTTTTCATTTGCCAGAACACAACTGAAGACCATCAGTTATTTTCACTGTCAAAGATGAGGAACAATTACAAATTTAGAAAAACGAGGTTTCTTGGCCGGAAAGAAATCAGAAAAACCTAATATGCAAGGTATAAAACATCCAATACATCCAATACCTATTTAAAGATACCTATTTAAAAAGATACCTATTTAAAGATCACAAACCTTGAGGAAAAAATATAAATTTTTAAAACATGAATTATAAAAACCGAAGCTCTAAACTGCCCAAGTCTAGTGAATAGATCACCAAGAAACTGAAAGAAGTCTGTATTGAAAATCAAATTCAAAATCTATATCGTAAGAAAAAATCATGGACCCAAGAGTAATTATTGAAACTGCACTGAACATAAAATGTGTATGTGTATATTTGAGTGAAAAGTGGAATGAAACAATTAAAATATTAAATAATGTACCTATAACTTTTAACTGTTTATACTATGTATTTTACATATACCTATATAAGTACAAAATTTGCCATCATCTAGTTGAAGATAAGATTCTAAAAATATATTCTAAATTAGTCTGTTTGAAAGAATACCATCCAGAGTCATTGAAATTTTCTTCCGAAGAAGCATTTTTTGCATTCTTTGTTTATATTTGACCATTTGAAAATCTTTCTTAATTCTTTATGCAAAATAGCCTCGAAAGATACCTACAGTGCTCAAGTCCCAATTAGTCAACATTCCATAGCATAGGTTACTAGAAAAAATTATTAACCTCTTTTGTTTTGTTAAAAAAAATAGTGACTATGTCAATGCCGCAGCAAGTATTAAAATAAGAGCAAAAACTGAATTTTGATCCTTATACATATAAAAGATATAATCTTTGTATAAAAAATTTTTTGTAATACTTAACTTAATAATTTTTGTATCGTAGCATAGGCATATATGTTTTATTAGTTTATTTTCAAATGTGAAAATAAATTATAATTGCTTTTCATTTTGTTGTTTAATTAAAATGTCCATCAAAATTTAAAATACAAATAATATTAAGCAATATTCATTCATATTTT
Source organism: Pseudeuparius sepicola (assembly GCA_963920635.1). Taxonomy (NCBI): domain Eukaryota; kingdom Metazoa; phylum Arthropoda; class Insecta; order Coleoptera; family Anthribidae; genus Pseudeuparius; species Pseudeuparius sepicola. The sequence continues at coordinate 8,823,216 of OY987300.1, read as the reverse complement.
TATGCTTAAGTTTTGTTATCGAGGGCAAAAAGACATACACTATTTCAGTTTCCAATGTAAAAGAAATTCCGCACATGAGTTCCCATCAATTTGACAATAAATTATATCCGAAATACAAAAACCCCTAATTTGACATACAGTTTTTTGGAAATCTGAAATTCTTGCATTCTTGCAAATCTCCTATTTGGTGAAATTTATCAAAAAATTCAAATTCGTTGCTCTGTTCATTATTTAGATAGGTAATAACAACAAAAAGAACCTATAAATCGCCAGTTACATGGAAGGAATAATTGAAAAATGTGTAAGGTAACAAGGAGGTTTATTGTTAGAAAACTTTTTTAATTAAATATAAGTTTTCGTAGTTTGTGTTAATTTCGTATAGAATTACATTATATTTTATACTTTATTGTTTATTCACTTATCAAAAAGTAATTACTTCCCGTTATAGTGAAGTTATATAAATATTTCACAGTGTAAAAAAGGCACACTTTGTAATATCATAAATTATCATTTGTTTCATGTTTCCTGGGCCTACATATTATTTTACTACAAATTTTAAAACATGGCGTATTTCTAAAATTGACGCAGAATATTTTTCCATGAAAATTGGTACGTAACCATTTTCAAAGATGCTGAATAAGATGGCGGTTTCAAGTTTTCGATAAAAAAAATCGCTGATAATATTTTTGCAATTTTAGAGGTATAAGTAAACGTGATCGTAGCAGCCCTATTTGAGAGACTTGTGGGATGTGATCTTCCTACCTCCCATCCAGGGGCGTGCGGTGACATTTTAAGTAAGGGAAGCAATGTTTAAAAACTTACATATTTGTAATGTAATTCGATTCTTCGCGATATCTGTTAAAGTCATTCATTCATTTTTGTGGTTAAATTTTTCATAGGGGGTTTTGCTCTTCCGCTTATAATTAATTGAAGCTTATCCGCAAAGTTTAATGTTGAAAATCCCTTTATTATTAAGGCATACACTACACATTCACACACACTCTTCTTACTTAATAATTGTCCAACTTTAACATTTCAACGTCATTCCCGACAGCCGCAGTTGACGGTATTTGCATGTCCACGTCCGTATTATATTGTCTTCCATATCGCCCGAGATACGACGCGCGCGATGCACCGACGCAGATCAAAACCAACTAAATTAAACAAAGAACCTACTGCAACGATAGCTTCGACGCCCGCTTAAAACAGGCGTTCTCATTCGCGTCAGCCAGTGCGGTGGAGGTGGAAAGTTCAATAACCTCTCGACTATCGAACGCTACAGAAAAGCTGGCGGCCGGCATAGCTTACATTGTACTGTACTGTCGCTCGGTAGGATGGGCGCAGTCGGAGTCAACGCCGCATTTGCTATAGGCATAACATATTGAAGATTTGATATATGATATATAAGATAATTTTTAGCGTTTTTGATATACCAATGGTAACTAAACTAATTGCTTCCTGTTTAAAAATTCAAAAATTACATTTTATCATTTTACATTGTTTTGGTTTAGGGGAGGCACTGCTTCCCTTGCTTCCATGGACTGCACCCCTCTGCTCCCATCCTCACAAAAAAAGGACTCGAATATCTCAAAAACAACGCATATGTACCTACACAGGGTCCCTCATAAAACTCCCCAAGTGGGATGCTCACTTCCGGCCAAACCGGAAGTCAGAAATATGGGAAAGGACAATTTTCTGTTGCTCCCTATCCCTATGTATTCTTTGAATATTTCAACCAAACATAACAGTGTGACCCAACAAACAAGGCCTAGATGATATATTTTTGACTACGTCACTGTATTGGGCACCCCTTAAAACGGGTTTGTACCAAATTTTGTTAAAAATATATCGAACAATAAACCAATGAAAATCGCGTTTTAACTACCTAATTTACCTGCTTTGCATGGGGATTGAAAACAATAATAACTGAAACTGTAACTGGCTTTATTACAAATAGGTACCTAAAATAAAAATAAAATTTAATTTTTTTTCTACTAATCCTTCAATACTAACTAATTCTAATAAGAATTATTTAGATACATTTTTCATACCTCCTAATTTTTACGTTAGGGTTTTTGTACTTAGGTATACCTATTGATATTACTATTATTTACAATAAGGTAACTTACAGTTTTAATTGTTTTTAATCCACATGCAATTTGATTTAAGCGCGTGGACAAGTAAAATAGGTAGTTGAATCGCGATTTTTATTGGTTTCTAGAATTTTTATTGTTCTATAAAAATTCGTTAATATGATTTCTCTAATTTAATAAATTTAATAATTAATTGTGCCGATTTGCCCTAGAGTACACTTTTTGGAGCCCTATCATTTAAAAAAGCCCGATCCTTATCGGACGACAATTACAAATTTTATGCGGTATTCCGATTTTAAGTGGGTCACACTGTATATCATTAAAATTGTATTAAGGACATTATTGATTTGTGCAAGTTTGTGTAAAGCGTGAACCAATCAACTGATTTTATCTTTTCTCCTTTACAGAAAGCATCTTCAAAGTCCCAGGGGACGACACAAAGTTCTATGGCACCTTCACTACCTCAACGAACGGCCTCATGGGCTCCGCCATTTGCTCATTTACTCTCACAGACATCATGTCTGCCTTTGGTGGCAAATTCAAGGAACAAGCATCGTCTTCTTCTGCGTGGTTACCGGTCCTTTCTGGGAAAGTACCAGAACCCAGGCCGGGAACTTGCGTCAATGACACTGAGACCCTGCCAGACACGGTACGTTATTCGTGTGGTTTAACAATTCAAAAACAGGAACTGTAGACCAGAGCTGGGAAAGATTACGCCAAAAAAGATCATAGATCATATCGTTTTTCAAAAAAAGATCTAAGATCGTTTAAAAATAGATCTTTTCATGCAAAAACTATCTTAGATCAAAGATCGTCTAACAATGATCTATTTAAAAAAGATCAATCGATCTAAGATCTTCTAATAAATGATCTAAGATCTAAACAATCTAAGATCTTCTAAACGATCTAAGATCTTCTAAACAATCTTAAGATCTTTGAACAAAATTCATGATATTATATAGTTAATAGATAGGTATAGATGTCTATAAATACTTTTCCTAATTTTGACATAGTATAAAGTGACATCTTTCAAAACCTGAGCAAGTGATGATAGGTCCAGTTTTAAGTAACTAGTTGTGTAAAGTAAAGTTTTTCGTAACTAGTTACGTAATAGTATATTACATAGCGAGAGTTGTAAACAGCTTATTACGTATGAATGGAAAAGTTGCGCACGAGCCGCGCAGCGGCGAGTGCTGTAATTCTACGAGTATGTAATAAGCTTACAACTCGAGTTTTGTACTATAATTTTTCTTCGACGAAAGAAAAACTATTATAATAGATAAGCTATGCTTCTGATTATCTGATAGGAAACAATTAGTATGTTGGTTGGTTGCTATGGTGGCCCGGATGCCGAGCTAACAAGGCATCCGTGATAATTTTGTTTTAATTAAGAACAGATATGTAATTTTTTTTATTACGTGTCAGTCATTACGTGTCAGTATTCGTAACAATGAACTTACTTATAACCATTGAATAAGGAATTCGTAAAGAAATATAAGTAAATAGCCGTTATGCGTAGCTTACAAATTACGCGTAAGTGGTAGGTGGCGAACAGGTAGGCCCTCTGTTACTGTATCTTGGAATTAGTCGACTCGTTTGAAATTGTGGCGACCGGAGCGTCATCTACTAGTCGTAAGAAAAACTATTAGTGCGGGCCACCGCATTTAGCTAAAGCGGGGACCAACTGGAACAAGCCACCGAGTCTACGTTTCGCTAACAGATCGACAGATGGCCGCTCTGTCGCATCCCCTTCAATGCGAGGAAGGGATAAATGATAGTTCCAACCAAACTCGTTGCTATAGCCTGGCGTGTGGCATATTATTGTTCTGGCAAAGTTTACAGAATTAAAATAGTTCTGTAAACTTTGGTTCTGGTTACTTCAGCTGATTTTACTGTTGTTGTCGTTTTGGTGGCTATTGTTTTCTTGTTGTGTTTTGTGTCTGATTAAGGTTTTGATCACAAAATATATGGTTTTTATTATCCATAGTAGCCTATCGCCGCTGTTGTTATATAAATTGCGACAGCAGCAAGCGTTCTAACACGTACATTTCCCGTGAAAGATGAAATTCGCTGTACCTACTTAGGCAGTGGATAATAAAATAGCGGAAACATAGCACTGACAAATTTAGAAGACTGTCAGTTAAAACAAATGATGTGCGAAAAACATTTTCGAAATAATTTTGTCAAAACCCTCCATTCTATTGGTCAAAAGTCAGCGTCCAGAGATTTTAAGTAAGTCTGTGTAATTTGTTACTTGTTAAAGTACCTACTATTCCATTTTAATTATTTAATAATATTTTGTTACTTTTATACAGGGTGAGTTTTTTTTTGATGATCAGTATGGGGATCTCGGAAACTAGCGGAGAGAGAAGGAAGGTCAGATGGGAAAAGAATTGCTGTTTTGTGGGCCCAATCATTGAATAAGGAATTCGGCCCAATTTAACGCGCCTTATGGATTCTTTAAAAAGGCATGGCTTACTAGATATTTTGAAAAAACTAAATTTTGGCGTTTTATTGTAATCTGTCTAGATTCGTTGTCTCTGAATTTAGATAAAAAGTGCAAATACCAAAGTTGGAGAGATTTGTGTCCCCATAATGCTGTTAATATGTCCTATACTTTCCGTGACAAGTGACAGCTGTCATTTTCGAGATATGACACAAACTTCTGTTTTTTAAAATGGGAACCATAGTTGTCCGTGGCCTCAAAAAATCCGGCATATTTAGAGCTTTCCAACTCCAACGATATAATACTCGATATGATTATTCAGAAAAATAACGGAAATAAGTATAGTTTGCATTTAAAAACACAAGTTGAAGAAAATGGCTGCTGCCATGGTAATTATTACATGATATCCGCATTCGGGACACAATTCCCTTCAATTTTGGTATTTACACTTTTTATTTAAAATCAGAAACAACGAATCTAGATGGATTGGCATAAATCTCCAAAATTTCGTTTTTTGCTTCTAAATATATAATCTAATAATATAATAACACCCTGTACAAATAGTACTTAAATAGTTATCAATTACTAATAACTTTTATGAATTTTTTCATCAGTATATTTTGCATTTTTTAATAGAGCAAAAAATTACCATTCCAAAAAATATATATCTAACTCTTAACGATTTACTTAACAAGTTACATTGAATAAGGAATTCCTTATCCGAATACCTTAATCAATGGTAGTTATCAATTACTAATAACTTTTATGTATTTTTTATCAGTAACTCTTAAACCATTGACTTAAAAAAATGTAGTAGCAGCATTGGATTCTACGTAAAAAAAGTGCTTCAGAAATGTTTTTACAGAAACACAAAATATTCAACCTGAAAAAAGTTACGGACACTTTTCAAAAACGCACATATTCAAAAAACGCCCTGTTACTCAAGAACGGTGACAGATATCGATTTGCGGTTTTCGCCATTAAGTTATTTATCATAAAAAGATGAGCCTCAGAGACCAATATCAGTTTTCGTTAAAAATAGAGGGCCCTATTTTTAACGGAGATAGGGTTTCCCTTTAAAATTGTTCAATTTGGCTCACCCTGTACATAGAGGTATAATATGGGAATACACCAGAGCAGGTGTCTCATTTTAAGTCCGATTAGGTATATTATGTCCTTACTTTTTCAAATAATTGAATTAAAAATTAATTACACGCTTGCGTATGTCTACGCCACTGGACATTATTTTTTACAAAAAGCCAGTAATTTGCATGGCAAAAAAAACGAATTTTCAGTTTTTAGTCAAACTTTTAGGCAAAATTATTTTACTCATAATTTTGGCGCCAAAAATTGATGCAAAATATTGCGACGAAACTGACAGATGAAAAAAATCTAAAGGCACTTTTTGTTCGAAATGGAATTCTCTATCTAAAAATTAAATATTTTTTTGTCAATCTCCTATATTGTTTATCTAATTAAATTAGCGGTAGGTACCGATTACCCGTATCTCCACCACTGATGCATAAAGGACGCAATCGATCCAAGTATAGGTAGGTAGGTAGGTGGGTAGGTACTTTGTACCAAAATTAGGTTAAAATACCCTTTTCTGGTTTAGAAATTAATAAATAAAACAATCTATTTTTTAAAATTTTATCACCCTGTAACGTGGAAATGAAGCCTTTCTGAAGAAAACGTTACACACAACAAACACCCCACTTATTTTCAACATGTCACACAAATCCTAAAAACCGACATTTACCTATTTATTGCCACTTTTTCGGACTTTCGTCCTCTCGCAACCATTGAACCATTGAGTTACTTTTGTTCTTCAAATATTTATTAAAATTAACTAGGTATTCCTTGACCCCAAAAACATAAAAAACGACATAGGTAGGTATCGCACCCTATATTCATCCCTTTACACCCCTCTCAATTTCCTCTCTTTAAATAAAAAAGTCGAAAACACTCTCTACTCTAACTCGCTACAAGAGTGATTTCGTTTGCTAAAAATTACTGTAATTACTTGGTTATTGATTATTCTGTTTGCCTTCAAATAAGAAATAAATACCTGCTATTCTTTGGCCTTGAACAGTATTTACAGAGGCAGTTCCATCTGTCGTTAGAAAGGTTGAACCTCCTTCCGCGCGCCATCTCTCCGTCGGAAGATTTAATAAGGAGACGGGTCTGTTTTATTTTAGTTATTTAATTGGACGCATTCAGTGCTTTCTGGCGCCACTTCCTGGGACCATAAATACCGGCGAGGGGGGTTAAGAGGGAATACATGGGCGGTCCTACAGTCAGTTACGGGTCTGTCCATTGATCTTAGATATCTTTCCGAATACCTTAATCAATGTTATAACCTAAACCGTTACTTAATAGGTATGTTACTAGTATAGGAGTAGAAAAAGTTACTACTCTAACTGAACTGGTTACGTGATCAATCAGTTGATATACCTATGTAGAATTAGACTTTTGATGCAAAAACGTGTTCGCCGATTATTTATGCAATTTATAATTTTATAACTTAAGTTATAAAATTTGGAATTTTGAGAAATAGATAATTGAAAATAAAATACAAATTAACATAAAGCATTCATTTAAAGACCTCAAAATAGGTTATTGTAGTTGTAGGTAAAATGTACGTCAGTTTGTTTATATTATTTGTAATTTTTCGCGAATTCTAACAATTTGCACTTTAGCTGAGAGCTGAAACCTAGAGATCTCCTGAGGTAAATTGTTTTAAATGAACACTCGTTAGTAACGTAAGTAACTGAATTCGTAATACATATATTTTAGAAATAATATGTAGATTATATGTATAAAAAGAAAAATCCTTGTTCGTACAAAACTATTCATTCTTCTAAAAAATATATACCTACCTTTCTACATACATTATTTTGTATAAAAAAAAATCACAAAAACGTTTCAAAAACGAACTACTTACAACAATTGAGGTCAAAATGAGAACATATTTTACAAATATCCCAGCTAACCAAACCACGGTTTTACTACGTCAAAATGTCGTTATAAAATAACCTTATAACGTTAGGAAAATCATGTTAAACTAACGCTATAATTATGACAAAAAGTCCGGTAGAGTGACGTTAATATCCTGACATAGAAATAACCTCATAAACTTAACGTAGATATAACCTCATAAAAAATAAAATTCGCATACCAACACCAAATATTGCCTAAAACAGTGTAAGATAGAATCTCGATGACTTCACAGAAATAAATAGAAATAAAATAAAGGGTGCCTAAAAATTCATGTAACGGATGGGACAAAGCCAAAAGGATCTTAATCGTCTCAGGAAAGGACTCTATTGTGCTTTCCCAAAAACCTTGGTCCAAGTTTTATTATTCGGGAGTATCTATACCGTAGTAATAACGTAATATTGACGCTAGTTTTATTACTTATTTTTATTATGTCATTTTTGATGTATTTATAAAGTTATATTTCCGTAAATTGAGCTACGTATTTGTTACGTTATTAAAATAACGCGTTATAGGTAATTCGTGTTTAGCTGGGTATCGTAGTAATGACGTAATATTAACGCTACTCTAGGAACGTAATTTCTTTACGTATTTTTTTACGTTAAATTGACGTTATACATCAAATGTGGTTAACTGGGATATAGATATAAAAACAAAAATTCTTATTCCTTCAACAACCTAGGGCACTGTTTTTTATTCTTCAAAAATAAAACATTATATCAAAAATGAATGAAAACAAATGAGGAAAAGACCTTAGATCGTTATAATGATCTTAGATCTTTAAAACAATCTTAGATCTCTAAAACAATCTTAGATCTTTAAAACGATCTTAGATCTTTAAAACGATCTTAGATCTTTTAAACGATCTTAGATCTTCAAAATGATCTATGTTCGTCAAATTAAGATCAAAGATCAGATCTTTTTGAAACGATCTTTTTAGAAAAGATCGTTCTTTAGTGAAACAAAAAAGATCTAGATCAAGATCGTGATCGTAGATGTTTAAAACGATCTTTTTTAAATAGATCTGCCCAGCTCTGCTGTAGACTTACCTGGGTAACACAAAAATCTGTTTCAGGTCCTTAATTTCATCAGATCGCACCCTCTAATGGACTCCGCAGTAATGCATGAAAACGAGAAACCAGTTTTCTTCAAGAGGGACATATTTTTTACTAAGTTGGTCGTTGACAAAATAAGGGTCGACATTGGCGGTGCTATTTTGGATTATACTGTCTACTATGCCGGCACAAGTAAGTTATCGTTGTGCTACTATTTTATAACTTAGAGATCTTATTATCTGTTGTGTATTTTAGACGATGGCCGTGTGCATAAGATCGTAGAATGGACCAAAGATAATAGCGAAGGCTCTTCTTCGATATTGCTCGACATTTTCGATGTGACCCCCGGCGAACCGATCCAAGTAATGGAACTTTCCAAGCAACACAAATCGTTGTACGTCGCATCGGACCACAGGGTCAAACAAGTGGATCTCGTTATGTGCAATCGACGATACGACAACTGCCTGAGGTGCGTACACGATCCGTACTGTGGTTGGGACAAGGACAGCAACGTTTGCAAGCCGTACTCGCCGGGACTTCTGCAGGACGTCTCCAATAGTACGATAGACGTCTGCGACACTAGCGTCGTCAAAAAGAAAATGGTGGTTACGTGGGGGCAAAGTTTACACCTCGGCTGTTTCCTGAAAATGCCGGCGGTACTCGCGTCTCAAACAATAACGTGGTACCATTACTCGAAGGAGAAGGGACGGTACAAAATCAACTACAGCCCGGATAAATACATAGAGACGTCGGAGCACGGTTTAGTGATAATATCGGTGACCGAGGCCGATGCGGGGCGATACGACTGTTGGATGGGGGCGTCGCTGCTGTGTTCGTATAACGTAACGGTGGATGCACATAGGTGTTCACCGCCAGCAAAAAGTAACGATTATCAGAAGATTTATTCGGATTGGTGTCACGAGTTTGAGAAGTATAAGTCGGCTATGAAGACGTGGGAGAAGAAGCAAGCGGTAAGTTGAAGTAGTTAACACCCCAAGTAACATTTCAAGTTATAATTATTTATCTTAATGTCCAAATAAACTCCTGGACAAAATTAACGCAACATCATAAATTTGCCACTTATTTGATGCTATTTTTTTCTGAATTTATGATCCGCTTTGAATGATTTTTTTTTGCATTGTAGGTTTGTTCCTTGACAATGTCATAGTTTTCGCTCTTTATGATAAAAACTTCATTTTCGATTTATACCGGGTGTAATAACAATGTTATGTTTTTTTCCGAAAATTCGTATCACCCTGTGGAGTATACTAGCAACCGAAACATATAGCAGTTGACATTAGACGGTAGGTCCATCTTTCTCCAACATTTTCTTTTTTGGTTTACTTCATTATCTCTGTTATAAAAGGAGATACACTGTTTTATAGCATAACATGTTTTTATAGACTTTATTATTCAACACATTCATTGTTGAATGTTTTCAAGTAGGCTATGGAACTTTTCTGACATTTCAAGCGATGTGTCAACAGATGTTGTGTTTTAAAGTTACAAAGGTCAAATAAAATTCGCCATACCGATAAAAACTGTTCGGAAACTGCTTATTAAACAGCGAAAACTATGACATTGTCAAGGAACCAACCTACAATACAAAAAAAATCATTCAAATCGGATCATAAATTCAGAAAAAAAATAGCATCAAATAAGTGGCACATTTATGATGTTGCGTTAATTTTGTCCAGGAGTTTACTTATTCTGTAATTTGGATTTTAGTTTTAGTCGCTTTATAACCTCTTAATTGTCGTTTGACAGTTTTAGAACTATTTATGACCTCTTAGTAGTTTGATTGAAGTTTTACAACTAGTAGTTGGCCGACGGTGCTTATATGACTTAGTAAGTCATATAAGCACCGTCGGCCATGTTTGCCATCAGAAATTCAGTTAAATATGACAACCATGTTTGTCTTACGAAAGTGGCAAAACTTCGAATTTAATTTGTGGGCACAAATCATAGAAATTTGAGTGGAGAACATGTATTTTTGATATATCGAACGATCCTGTACAACTGTAACACTTTAAATTTAAATTTAAAGCACGTTCATATTTTACATTTTTCTTTCATTTCCTTTAATTTCCATTATTTTAAAGGCGCGTTGTAAATTTTCGAGCTATATTTATAATTTTCACAGTAAATAAAAATTCGCAATAGTTTCCGTTGAGTACACAATCGTCAAAAGCCGAGATGCTTTATTGCATATCACCAACGTAAAATTTCGTTTTTACCACGTACGGCCAAGACAGAATGAAATGCCTTCGTATTACAAGCAAACACTGCATAATATGACTTCGCATTATGTCAAATTAAATCAGACCGTTGTATTTAGTCCTATTGGATTGTTGGTATAACAGTACGTTCCATATTTACGACTAATTGGTAATATGAAGGTCGAGATCTTCACAACTTTAGAGCTACTTCTTTATGACGTTAAGGTATCTTTGAATTTACACAACCTAATGGACTTATAAAAGTCATATCCAATCAAGTCAGATAAAAGTTGTATGAAAATTCATGAAAACCTGTTTCCAACCATCCATATTCAGTCATAAAGGAGCTGTAAAAAAGACGATACGTCTACAGACAAGTTGTATTATTGGTCGCAACAACGTCTTCACGTTTTTTATGCAACCTTAAATGTTACTTGGGACACCAAATTGTATAGTACGTACCATTAAAAAAAAACTCTTGTTCCAGCAATGCGCTTCGAGGCAAAACAACAGCAACCAAAACAGCCACCCGAACGAGATATACCGCACCCTGGTGTGATAGCTGATTGAGCGTGGTCCGCTTGCGTTGACGTACTTAGGAATCCCCCTGCACTGGACGCTGGTGCTGTTCGTGTAAATAGACACTGTTTTAGGTGAGCGAGAGAGACATATAACGAACTTCTGTTCTGTTTCGGTTGTCGGAGAGTGCCCCCGTTTTTTTAGTTTTGTGATTGGACCCGAACATTTTCCAAACGAATTAACTGTGCTGATGTAAGCTTACGAGGTTTCGGTTTCTTCTGCGTGATTGCGACACTTGTTTTTACTTCCATTCGCGAAAAAGTAAGGTTTCCTAAATTTTCCACGTTTATAGTTTGAATAATTAAGACTGAGTTTTATGATATTTTATTCGTAACTATATTCTCTAGTTTTTGCAAAGAAACCCCAATTTTCTATATGCAGGTACATCAGAAAAATTACGAAAATAAAAAAATATATAAATAAATGTTGCAAAAATTTGCATATTGAAAAAAAAATTGCGGTCTTCTTTGCGAATAAATTTGCACATTTTTAAATGATTTTAACTAAAAAATCAGTTTTTTAATGTATCCTACTGCTGCTATATTATTATGAAAACACTACGTTCTATAGACCGTCAGACAGTGACAGATTTTCCTTACTGATTTTCTCATTTATGCCTTGGAGAGGGTTGAAAGGTAAATCGATGCTGAGTCGGAAAATAGTAATTTTAAGTTTGGCCCCCGGGGAAAACATATGGAAAATTCGATTTTTCAAAACAGAAAAAAAGGTGCTAATTCTCACTTATGCCATGTTCTCCGTATGATTTCTTATACTATTCCGACCTCAAAAACTCAAAGGCATAAGTGTGGCGTGTGGAAAAAGGGTTGAATTAAGGGTTTGGCAGATCACACAAAAAATGACTTGGTTTACTGACTCCGTCAGTTATGCCGTTCGAAATGGTGAAAACTTATATCCTCACTAGCCCAAAAATTGATTGGCAGAAGTGACGCGTGGGGAAAAATGCACTTTTGGGTCGAAAAATAAGTCGGAAAAAAAAATTTTTTTTTCGTCAACTGACTTCTGCACTTATGCCTCTGAAACTATAGAAAGTTTTATTGCAATTCATTTTATACCTGACAAAATCAGTTGACGAAAAAAAAAATTCCGACTTACTTTCCGACCCAAAAGTGCATTTTTCCCCACGCGTCACTTCTGACAATCAATTTCTGGGCTAGTGAGGATATAAGTTTTCACCATTTCGAACGGCATAACTGACGGAGTCAGTAATAACCAAGTCATTTTTTGTGTGATCTGCGAAACCCTTAATTCAACCCTTTTTCCACACGCGATACTTATGCCTTTGGGTTTTCGAGGTCGGAATAGTATAAGAAATCATACGGTGAACATGGCATAAGTGAGAATTAGTAACTTTTTTTCTGTTTTGAAAAATCGAATTTTCCATATGTTTTCCCCGGGGGCCAAACTTAAAATTACTATTTTCCGACTCAGCATCGATTTACCTTTCAACCCTCTCCAAGGCATAAATGAGAAAATCAGTAAGGAAAATCTGTCACTGTCTGACGGTCTACTAGCACAGAGAAAACTAAGTTCATACACGCGAATCACAAATTGTGGTAACAAATATTCACACGAGAGTTCCACGCTTCCCAATATGAACCAATGAAATTGGAGTTTTCGCGCATGCGCCAACATCAATTTCGCGACTTATACTTGGGAAATTCGCCAAAACTTTAGCCAAAATCAATTTTCGCCACTGTGTGAATTTAGATTTAATACAGACAACTCCCGTGGCGACATGTGTCAAAAGGAGACTTGCTTTTAGGTGAAATATCTTCTCCAGAGGTAAACATTGTGCATTTTATTTGATTTTACGTTAATCTACATAGCAAAAGACATTGTATTATAATCACATCTTTTTTAAATACTTGCTACATATTTTTCTGTCAATTGAAATGGAGACTCGCTTATTTTTGACACATCGTTAAGGAGGCATCCGTTATGAAGCTATTTATTCTGTGGTTCTAGGAATCAAATCTTGTATGTCCACAATTCGACACCAAATAAAGATAATCTTTCTTCTGTGCTGTGTCCTCCAAAAAGTTTACATCATAGTGGGAAATTTTTAATTAATGACTTATTTGGAATTTTAACTTTTTCTTTAAAAAAGGTGAAAAATGACCGACTCGAACGTGGTCGCACTTACCTGGTGGTCCAAACTGGACACTTTTAAAGGGAAACTCCTATTTGTAAGGGAGCTAGACAAAAACCGATGTCAGTGTCTAAGGCCAATTTCTCATGATAAACTCAATGGTGAAAATTGCAAATCGACGTACAAAAGTGGCCGTAACTTTTTTCAGGTTGAAAAATTTTTGTTTCTGTAAAAACATTTCCACATCACTTTTTTACGTAGAATCCAATGGTGTAGATTCTTTTTTTCAAATCAAGGGTTATTGAATAGGATTTCCCTATAAAGTGTCCAATTTGGACAACACTGTACATACAGTCTTCACACAAAAACTCGGACCTCTCTATTATTTCTCTAATTTTTGCAAGGTAGCTATCAGGCTTTAGAAAGGTGGGCTTGTAGATTATACAGGGTGTATCGTAAAAGCAGAACAAAATATAATTTAAAAGGTCGCAGTTAGCCGTAAAATTAAGGCGTATTTTTTATAGTTATGCTAGATTAGTAAAACTTTTTGAAACTTTAACAAATAAGCCCATGTTAGTGATTTTGTTTTTAAAATGTTATTTTTGAGAAATAGCAAAAGTCACGTGACAATGATTGAGCGGGTTAAGGTGGGTTTATGCACTCCAATTTAACGTAATAACATTAACATAACGCAAGAGAGAAGTTAAAATAGGAGTGTTTACACAGCATAATTTAATGTAACGTAACGTAAAAGTTAACCAACTTTTAACTTTTGCGTTAAAACTAATGAAAATCTCAATTTGTGCAATGCGTAATTTCATTGCCAACAGTAAGAAGCAAACTCACAACTATAATAGTGAGAACAAAAACTCCTTTAGCACTGGTTGTTTATTATTTATTATTTAGGATGGTTATAGGTTAGGTTTTGTATTTTTATGCTGAGGGGCGAAGTCCTGCGTCGCCCAGAGGCGCTCCGATGTTGAAATCGAGGACTAATAGATCTCGTGTAAAAATTTTATTTTAACATTTCCTCTGTTTTTGCGCAGACCTAAATTATTAAATAATCCTTGCATAAACAGTATACGAAATTCTTATGTTACCTTAATATTAAATTACGTTAAATTGTCGTGCATAAACTCACCTTTATTTTTCTTAATATTTAAAGTAAAACGTGACCACAAAATTAAAATCAAAATAAGTCATTACTTATAAAATATTTTCCTCCTATGATGCGAAATTTTGGAGGACACTGTATGACATATAAGTATATAATATTATAAAATATTTTACCTAAAAATGTGCTTGACTAGATAACATAGTTTAAATGATATGTAGGCACATAAAGACTGTTTAGGGAATCTTATTTTTTAGATTTAATGTTAATAGTGATAATTAATATTTTTGGTATCAAAGGTAGACTTTTCGTTTTCAAAAATCTAAATATTGTAGGTCTGTGATATACATGTACTGTAATTAAGTAAATCATGAGAAAAAAATCGACTTATTTTAATAATTTCTGGGATGTATGTACGCAAAACAATCAGCATAAAACTGATCTAGGACCAAAGTGGATAAAAAAAAAGATTTTTTTGGGAGTTCGAAAACTAATTGCATGTACTTGTACATTTAGTGCGTATTCAAAGCAATACTTTTTCCTGCTTAACTGTGTTGGTCCCTTGAAATAATATATATAATATATACTTTTTTTCCTTTGCGTTTTCTATATTGATGGTGGATATCAATATCAATATTTTAGAACTTATACCTTGTCCTTCGAAAATATTGTAATATTCCAATTACCTAAATCCACCAGTTTTCGTTTTAAGTGTCCCCAGACTCAAATATTATTATTGCATTTTTTTACATTGTTAATACTTTGTAAAGACAATCACAACGTAACTTTGATTTTCACCACAGTTCATATTATTGTTTCAATTGTGTCGATAAATTGTATAAATGTTCCAACACAACTTGTTGAAATATTCAAGAAAATGGTATATCTTTTGTTTAAAAAAAAATTAAAATATTTGTAACCATGTAAATACCTATGTATAGTTATTTATAACATCAAGTAATTTATACAATATTGTAGAAATTTCAATAGGAGTTTCCTATAGTTGTATGCTTAAAATTTCGATTTTTTTTAAATATTTCTGTTGACGAAAATACTACTAGAACTCATAAAAGTAGAAAACAATATACTACCCCATAAAATAAAATGTGTAACACCCATATAAAAAATTTTGGTACCTATCATGAAAGAAAAACTGTAGAAATCATCAACTTATTCTGAAATAGATACTAACCTGCTCATTTTTGATGTTACTTCACTGCCGATGATTTTGTAAAATTTTTGTACTTATGTGATTTCCGTCGTTTCTAGAAATACATATCTTTAACATTGCAATAATTAACACGTTAATATTGTTTTGTGGAATTCTTGCTTACTTTTAAGTTTCGTCCGAAGCTGTAGATAAGTATTCTTGTTACGAATTTAAAAAATGTAGTTATTCATAAGATAAAAAATAAATAAAAATAAAGTTGCTTCCATGAAGCTCACATCCAAAACCATTATGATTTTTTTTTTAAAGTAACAAACAAATGCCAGTTTTAACTCAAAACCGGAACACATTTTTAACAAATTGTATTCTTTATTGAAGTATTATTTTATGTTTTAAGTTTTAATTAAGTTAATTTTAAAATATCTCTAAATTTAGTTTGTAGTTAGTGCATTCAATTTATTATATGTATTCTGTATTTCACTTAGGTTTTTATAATTATTAATTTCACACTTTTTTATTGTAAATATACTTACAGATAAAAAAGTTAGTTTTATGCTATGGCAAAAGGACATCCCAAAATGTAAATTGTAATGGTCATGTCGCTATTGCTCTCTGAAATTAACAATAAAAGATTACGAAATAATCTCAAGTTATTTTGTTCATGTATCAATAATAGTACCTACAGTAAATCTAGATCACATTTATATGTGAAACTAATTTCATTCCCTGGGAATGATTTATGCACCAATCGAAGGGAAAAATCTCCGAAATAATATTCTAAAGAGGTATGGTATAAATGAAGTCACTTGGAACAGCATAAAAACACTTGGGAAGGGTTTACAAAAACAAGACCGAGTCCGCGCGGCCCTTAATAATATTATAAAAATTTTATTTAAATGCTCTAGAATAGAATAAAATATAAACTTTGAAGTAATTCAAACCAAAGCAAACCAATAATTTTGTTTCACACAAAACAACACCACAAAAAATCTATACACAAAACCAAAATCCGTAAAATAAAGCGCAATCCTTATTTCCGTGCATGGGTCATACTGGCCTACATCAACACCTGCTCCGTGAATCTCCGAAATGCCGACCAATCAAATTGCTACGCTCGCTTTCTTATTGGCTGCCTCCTTGACTAGGTCGACGTCGACCGCATAAAAACCTTTGAATTTTATTGGGGTGATTTCTACTGAAAGTGTGGCATTTTTACCAGTAGCAGCGCGTGCTAAATGCTATGAAATAAATTGTGCCCCGTATATCACTGTGTTCCAAGTGAGTTCGTTTATATTTTATCAGGGTAGCTCGAGAACAGGCGCCTTGGCAATAAAATACGAGACAAAACACTTTTTAACCATATTAAACCGAACCTGGTATTAATACCTAGTAAAAAGAGATGAAGGAGGCAGAGAAGATAGATATTGTAGTAAAAACAAGTGACTGCATGCTTGCCTATTATAATATCACCAATATTTTCATGGGTTACACCCTTGTTTATTAAACAAGGGTTACACTGTTCGGCTGGCCACTTGTGCAGAGAAATGCGGTGGATAGCCATGCCATAATTTCACAGATCTTAGGATATAATTGGGTAAATAGTTATAATTGATATGGCCATTGAAGAATCTCGTAGTAGATTCTTCTATATGGCTTTTTAGAGACCTTTTGACAATATTATATGGTGTATTAACCTTTACGTTGTGTTTGACGACAACCATAAAAAACCTTAAAAGTGGAATATTATGTTGCTTGTAGAATATGTGTATTTTTGAAAACTGCGTGACCCTTATATGCCCTTATATTCTTTTTGTGACCCCAATTAGAGTTTTTTTATGCCATTTCAAGTGACTTTAGAAATACTATACCCTCAGAAATGACCAAAAATCAATTAAAAACTACTAATTATTTATGCACCAAATGTCAATTTCCACTTATCTTTCAATCAGAGAACCAAAAAAAGGATGGCAAAGACTAATAATGGTCACATACGATAATAAAAAATAATTAAAAATCCTCCACCTAGAAGGCTTTCAAACAACGAAACCAATTGAATGTCAACAACAGAGGAAAGCACTAACTAGACAGGGCCGTATTTAAAAATATTAACTTTTCGAAGTAAAAATAAACTAAGTTAAATTGTTGACAATACTGATTAATATTTAGACCGTCGATGGAGGAAGGTTTCAATCAACGTTTAGACTTCTTATTATTAAATACAGGGCCACAATAGAAAAAATGAATGGAAAAAGGGAATTTTCACTAGTAATCTCCCTAGTGCTTGAATTATTGCCGGAAATTTTTCGAGTACACGAATTTTTTGAAAATTATAGTCGCGGGGCGACGAGGGATAATTTTCTTAAAAAATTCGTGTTAGAGAAAAATTTCCGGATATCAATTCAAGAACGTGGGGGATTCGGTAAGAAAATTCCATACCTACACGTAAATTAAACGAAATTATTATCAAAATTTTTGTCGGGTATCTAATTGTTACAATGTCACATTATAACAATGACATTTGTCAAAAAAATTTCCGCTGTAATCACCTCCTGCTGCCTAGAGCAAGTGAGAATATTTCCGGAAATTTTTTGAATTGCCATGACAACGAAGCAAAAAACGAGCCTCTGATTGGTCAAAAAAGGTGGGTATGGAATTTTCACTAGTAATCTCCCTAGTGCCTATTGCCGGAAATTTTTCGAGTACACGAATTTTCTTAAAAAATTCGTGTTAAGAGAAAAATTTCCGGATATTAATTCAAGAACGTGGGGGGATTCGGTAAGAAAATTCCATACCTACACGTAAATTAAACGAAATTATTATCAAAATTTTTGTCGGGTATCTAATTGTTACAATGTCACATTATAACAATGACATTTGTCAAAAAAAATTCCGCTGTAATCACCTCCTGCTGCCTAGAGCAAGTGAGAATATTTCCGGAAATTTTTTGAATTGCCATTGACAACGAAGCAAAAAGCGAGCCTCTGATTGGTCAAAAAAGGTAGTTATGGAATTTTCAGTATAATTGTCTCAAAACATTTTAAAAATATTTCGTGTCATACATCATGGTATTTGCAATGAAAGGTGCTTTCAAAATCTGCAAAAAAAAGGTCCGTAATTTAAAAAAATTAAGTTGAAGATGGTTTCTCAAAAACGAAATATTGTTGAACAAATATAAAAACGCCATATTAAAGCCCGTTAAAAAGTGCCATAAGAAAGTGTTTTTCTTTTTTCCTATCTGTGGTAACAAGTTCAGAAAAAAATAAAATCGAAATTCCACTTTTTTTGAAATAACTCAAAAATGAAAAAAGATATTAGAAATATGTTTGTACCATTTCATTGACCTCGAAATTGCCCAACTTTTTCCTTACTTATCCGGGACACATTGTAAAGTAAAAACGGTGGGATGACTTTTCTGGTGTACGTTGCACCAAACTGAACCCTGTCAAAGTCTTCCTGTACCCTGCCACAGACTTCTGGCGATTTAATTGATAAATATATCGCAAGCCCCAAATCGTTAATGGGCAACTCCAGATGGTGCTTCATATTTGGAAGAACTGTAGCCATTGTATGACACATTTAATATTTCCGAGACCACAGAAAATATATGCTACGCGTATCGTATATTTTCTGTGTCCGAGACAAATACGAATCAAGAATCGAAAAATAGGATACGACTTGTGCCACTTTCCAAACTACAGGAAAGGCACCCGTTGATTCAGAAAGATTGAACAGTAGTGAGATCCACTATAATAAGTCGGTTTAATTAAAAATTATGTTTATTCTTACTACCAACTCGTAAATTGTGTTAATTGTTTCATACATGGTGTTATCATTTCCAATGCCTCCGGTGGTTGCAACGATTGCGAAATCTGTGCATTTTCCTTTTCCCCAGGGAATTAAACTGGGGATTAAGTTCTAATGACTGCACTATACGGGAAATTAGGAAATCAAGAGTGGTTCTAAAAAAATAAACTGAAATTATAAATATTTCATTTTTTATTTGTATTTATAAAATACAAAAAAAAAACATGTAATTGCACACTTTGCTTACTTACTTAAATGGATTTTTACACATTAGAGATACAAGGATTTAAGAAATATTATAAGTGCCACAGTTTATTAAAAAATACCCAAATAATTACAATATATATTCTAATGATTCTAAAAAATATACATTTCAATAAAAAAGACAAACTAAAATATAAAATATGACATTCATAATGCTTAATATACCTTGTATACATAAGTCTAGCACCCCTTAAAATTGTAAACATGAAAAATATGTTACAGATTATAGACACAATAAAATTTTCAAAAGAAATAAATATCTAGTATTTCGGAATTTTGGGGGGCAGACTCCATGTTAAGAAATTCAGTATAATATAAAAAATAATATAACAACGCGGGGTCACACCCACACAAAACTACCTACCCTAAAATTGTAAAAACATTAATTTAAAACTTATTACAATAAAATTACAGTCTTTATTACAAAATAGTACGACTTGCAAGTATAATTAATGTAAAATTATCGCGGAATACAGGGGCTGGATTCGCGATCTTTGTGCGCCAAAAACAGTTTTGTTTCGGCGCACAAAAAGTAAGAAAAAAATGTAACACCCAAAAAAACAAATAATGCAACCATATTCTTTTTCAGTAACAGGTTGAGCATATGCCAAAAAAATCCCTCGTGAACACAAAAAGGTTTTTAATAGAAACCCAGACAATCCCCTATATTATTGGTTTAGTGAACATTGATTTTATTTCATTTATTTATATCTAAAAAAAAACAAAAAAAAAACTGATGTGTGGTCTCCGAGAAACCCAAAAATATATATCACAAACTCTTTTTCTAATTTTTTATCTTTTATTAAAATTAAGACTTACCTACTTACCAATCAATCCAAAAGTTTACCTACTCGATAAAACTATATATCCTCCTCTAAAAAAAAACTAAAATGTACCGATACATTTTTTTTACAGTTTTATTACTCAAAGTGGCCTATAACTAAAAAATAATGTTTTAGCACTCCGATTTGTACTTGATTTAAAAACATTTAGTACTTTATTAGACACTGAAAAAGTTCCAAATGTCTCTAATTCACCGTTGGGCAATAAAAACCTAAACAAGATGATAAATAACAGCATATCAGAAATACAAGATCACTACTTCAGATCATCTTTGTAAAAATAATCCCATTTAAATAGACATGGTAATATTGTAATTAGTTTTCAAAATAATTTCATTCCAAGGATATTAAATGAGATATTATAACTTGAAGAGACTCTCTGGAAGTAGGCACCCTGTATAAACAAATTCCCAGGTGAAGTTCTGATAAATATATTCAGAAGTTGAAGGACTAAGCTAATTTCCAGAAAAATGTTAAAAACTATTATAAAATCAATTTATTAGAGGATTTATTGGACAATATTAATTTGGTTTTTAACTGGATTTCCCTTGCAACTAACGTTTAAAATTAAAATCTTGATATTTTATCAAGATACATTTTACTCTATGTTTCATTCGAACCAATTTTATATTTTAGCAGAAAAAATCTACTGTCATAAAAACGAGTCCATTTTATAATAAAAATAAAGTCCCAATTTGATAAAATTATTTACAGATAACGTTCAAAGAAAGAATAAATCTCAAAAAGTCAATGTTTTGGTGTATAAAGTAAAAAGTAAAAAAATATTTTGGTATAAAGTATAAAGTAATTAAATTCTCGTCAAGAGCACCTACTTTGTAGGTAAAAATTATTTTAAAACCACTATTGTATAATTTTTAAAAAAAATCTACTTAACTCTTAAAAAAATAACAATAACAGAAGGCGTTTTTTGTACCTAATGAAAAAATATAGACTGCACCACATGTAGAATATAAAGCCCATTTTCTTGCCCTCTTCAGTTGTAGACGGTAAAAAGATTTGTTTGTTCCTCTAAATTAATAGTTTCTTGTAAATCGCAAATTGGAAAAAAACTTCAACACTGTTCATTTTAACTAAAAAAATGTATGATAAAAAGATGTCAAAAATATAATATCCCCAAAGAAGAAGTTGGTCGCTGTATGGATGTAAACATTTCATCAAGACATCCAAAACTCTCAAGTTGCCATTTGAATTGTTCAAGAGAATTATTCGATGAACCCACTAAAAGGAGAATTCAACTGTTGTCTACCGTCTCGAACGGTTCAAACGATATTATTTGGTGTCATAGTGTTCAGTTCCATCTGGATCTAAAAGAGTGTTCCATTTTAAAAAACATAAGTCTGGTTTGCCACGCATTTGCGAAACACCCTGTATAAAATTGCTATTATCTTGGCGTAGGCAACGTTAAAATGTGTAATATTGCTTGTGCAAAATAGAAATCATGGAATTCGTCCACAAAATAAAACCACATTACAGGAGCTGAAAGTAGCTTTCGCTTTTCGATTCCCGAACATCTCTACCAGAACTCCTCGTAGGACCGCCGCAAGACCGACTGGGGCCCATTTTTAAAACCTATAAAAAGCAACGAAGCTCACATAAAAAAAATTAAAACCTCATCTTTGCTAGTCGCTCAGTTTTCCGTGCTGACAGGCTCGCGAGCGTGGTGTATCTGCACGTGCTTGTTGTGGTTGCTCTTCGTCGTCGACGTCTTGCCGCATATGTGGCACGAGTACGGCCTGACGCCGCTGTGCACGCGCATGTGGTCCTTCAGGTAGTACGACCTGTGGAACGATTTGCCGCACACGTTGCAGCTGTACCGCTTGGTGTTCTCGTGCTCCTTGACGTGCCGCTGGCAGTTGTACTTGCGGATGAACTGCGCCCCGCAGTAGTTGCACGTGTACGGGCGGACGCTCTTGTGCGAGTTCATGTGGGCGACGTAGTCGGACTCTCGTATGAACGCGCCCTTGCACTGGTCGCACTTGAACGGCTTCTGGGTGCGCGACGCGTGCGTCCACTTGTGCAGCTTCAGGTTCCACTTGGTGGTGAAGTCCTTGTTGCAGATGAGGCAGGCGAACGGGCGCTGGCCGTTGTGGACGCGCAGGTGGGCGTCCAGCGACGACCTGCCGGGACGGACGTCAAGCTATACTGGCTGTCCCGTCTTACTACATACGCGGCCCTACCGGGTACTCTACTCGGCAAATTGTGAAATTTGCCTTTATAGAGTTTTTGACACCGGGATCCCCTGCCGAGGGGAGGTTACCCAAGAACATTTATCATCCTCTGATAAATCTAGATCGCATTTATACAGTGTGTCCACTGATTGAGCTCACATAAGGTGTAAATAAAAAAAAATTCCAGTTGAAATGTGAACTCCTGGTGATCAGTCCTGCTTGCTTTGAAACTAATTTATGACATAATTTTACTTTCGAAAAATCACATATACCTTGGAAGTTATGAAAAAACTAATTTTCCACATCAGTAAAGTGCCCTTTTTGTAGGTTTTACGACAAAACTTTATTAAGGAAACTTGTTTATAATGAAAAAATGAGTAAGTTCGTAAAATTTCAAAAGTCTAGGCCTATTTTGGTTTTTTGGCATTTTTCCCACTTTTTTAGAAAAGTGTAGCTTGTGAAAAAATTCAAAAGCCTAGGTAGACTTCAATTTTTTTCTGCTAAAAAATTAAAACTCTCAAAAATCAAAGTAGAACTAGAATTTTGAATTTTTTCACACCTATCCAGTTTTTGATAACATTTTGATGTGAAAACTACACAAAGTGCAGTTTTCTAAAAAAAAGTGGGAAAAATGCTAAAAATGAAAGTAGGCCTAAACTTTCGAAATTTCGGAAACCTACTCAGTTTTTCATTCTGAACAAGTTTCCTTAATAACGTTTTGTCGTAAAACCTACAAAAAGGACGCATTACTGATGTGGAAAATTAGTTTTTTCATAATTTCCATAATTTTTCGAAAGTAAAATAATTATGTCAAAAATTAGTTTCAAACCAAGGGCCCCAGAAGCTCAAATTTCAACTAGATTTTTTTTTTATTATTTACACCTTACGTGAACTCAATCCGTGGATACACTGTATGTGAAACTTTAATTTAATTCCCTGGGAATGATTTATGAACCAAACGAAAGGGAAAATCTAACAAAAAAATATTATTCGAAAGAGGCACAATCTCACAAATGACCCGAAATTAA
Source organism: Pseudeuparius sepicola (assembly GCA_963920635.1). Lineage (NCBI taxonomy): Eukaryota > Metazoa > Arthropoda > Insecta > Coleoptera > Anthribidae > Pseudeuparius > Pseudeuparius sepicola. Next base: position 8,799,308 of record OY987300.1, on the reverse strand, counting down.
TTAAAAACTACTAATTATTTGTGCCAATTTCAGATATGAGTGACTTCATGAAAACAAACTTCAGAAGTGGATGTCGCCTAATGCATAAAGGGGCGTGAATACGAAAGCATCATTGCGTAGGTTCAAATCCTACATGATGTATTTTCTTTTCTTATTTTTTAATTGGCAACAAAAATACAGATTTTATTGTTTACTATATTAAATAAACTAGTAAACAATAGTAAACAATCAAATCTGTATTTTTTGAACCTACGATGAAATAAATGACACTTTAATAGGCAAGCACCTTTCTGAAGATTGTTTTCATGAAGTCACCCATATCTGTTGACATTTAGTGCATAATCATCCCCAAGGAATTAAACTAGAGAATAAGTTCTAAAATGACTGCACTATAGCCCCTTAGGTTGATCTTTATCACAAATTGATTTGTCACGAAATTTTAAATTTACTTTAAGAATCTACAGTTATTATTTCTAAGCAAAAAAGTTTGTGATGTAAGGGCAAAAATTTTCTGGAAATTTGGAAAATTTAAGTCCCAAAAATGGAGAATATCCTAAACTTACATTTCACGCTAGAATTAATTCATGGATAGCTGACCAACAAATTAAGTAAAGAAGAAGTGAATAGCATGTTTAGACCTTTTTTGTTTCATTAAAAACTGACGAAAAAATGTCTGATTCTTACTGACTTTTCATCAAGAACAAGAAATTAGACAAGAAAAAAATTGTGACATTAAGTACATATTGCATAAACAGTATAGGGTGTCTCAAATAAAGTGATTATTTCCTTCGTTTTGAGATAAAAAGACCAACTAAAAACCAAGTTTTCCCCAGAAAATCCTAATCTTGCTTGTCCTAATAAAAATTAGATTTTTTTGACCATACTACAATGATTTTCTCAACAAGGTTTTTTAATTGATCAAAAGTATCTCATTGTTATTTTTTTTTGTAAAATAATTATAAATTCTTAACGTAGGTTCAAAATTTCGAAAAGTTGAAGTTGAAAAAAAATTAGGCTATGTACCTACTCCAGAAGAAAACGGAACCCGGGCCTGCGAAGGAGCTATTTAAAAATTGATATCTTCTTAGTAAAAATTAAATTTACGCAAAAATTATTAAAATCAATAGAAAAATAAAAAACATTATCAGAGGATAACCGTAATTGGGTTATGGAAATACCTGGTAGAGCCATGTATTACGATACACCCTGTAGAAAGGTTTTGGATTGGGTCTGCTCATAATTTTAAAAATTAGAACAATATATGGGACAACCGAGATATTTTATCATCTTAACTTACATATTTAACATCCACATAATACCTATCCACAAGTATCCACTCTATATTTTTTTATTTATGGGCCGATTTGCAAAATCTATTATTGTAATGTTGGGTCGGGTTAACTAACCACTCAGATTAATTAACACTTTTAACCAAAATTTGCCACCGCCCCACTGGATAAAAAGTTCAAAATTAACCAGTTTACATATGTCGAAAATAATCAACGAACATTGAGTAAAATTATTCCTTTACTCAATGCAACGAATCATTGCTGGCGGACAGTGCCACCTATCCCTGAATTCCCCATACTGACCGATGATTGAATAACCTTTGTTAGTACATGGACAAGGCTTGTACAAAACCTACTCAGCTAGAAAGCCGTTGGAGAACATAGACATAAATTTAGATTGAATAATAATTATTGCCCTATTTCTGAATCGGTGACCTCTGGGATGTATTTAAATGGGGTTAATAATAAAACCCCAAAATATTTTTAAAGTAAAGCAAAAACAATATTTTAATGTGGTTTTTAGTTTTAATACTTATTTATCAAAAAACTTCGAGCTACTTTTACGAAAGGGTCAACTACCCTATTATTAAAAAATCAACATCATTATGAAGTTGGTAACAGAAGTAGCAAGGTCCCTAAGTAGAAAATACCCTCGACAAGGGAAGAGCAAACATAGACATGTCAAATTGCGTCATTTCCACTCACCTAAGGAACGTCCCCTTGCAAACCGGGCACTCCGCGTTGATGTTCAGGTGCTGCCGACCCTCCGGCAGGAACTCGGCGTTGTGCGCCCGCCGCATGTGCCTCGTCAAGCTCGCCGCGTGTATGAACTTCTCGCTGCACTGCGTGCACGCCTTCGGCTTCGCGTCGTGTATCTCCTTGTGCCACGCCAGCTTCTTTCTCGAGTGGAACACCTCGCCGCACGCGCAAATGTAATCCTTCACCTTCTTCTTGAACAGCTGGTTGTGCTTCCTGTTCCTGTGCTGCACCATGTTCGAGTGCCTGCGGAACGTCTCCGGGCAGAGCGTGCAGCGCACCGGCGCGTTGCCCGTGTGCGAGTTCCTGTGCTCCTCCAGCTTCTGCTTGGTGATGAACGCCTTCGTGCACATCTCGCACTTGAACGGCTTGAGGCCCAGGTGCCGCTTTATGTGCAGCTGGATGTTCTGCTTGCGGTAGAACAGCTTGCCGCACAGCTTGCACTCGAGCGGGTGGACCCGCAGGTGATCGGTGTACTTGTACTCGTTCGCGAACGTCTCGTCGCAAGTTAGGCACGTGTTGCGCAACGACACGTTGGATTTGTGCCGCTCGACGACGTGCAGACGCAGGTCCTTCTTGCTGTCGAATATCGTGTTGCAGACGTAGCAGACGCTCTTTATTTGCACGGTCTCGTCCGTTTTTATCGCCTCTAATATGTTTTCTTTTAGTTCTTCGCTCGAAGCTGTCGGCCCGCCCTCCTCCTTCTTCAGACGATTCTTAAACGTGTTGCCGAACTTGTCGTCGACCGTCGTCGCGGTCGGCTTCCTCTTCGGCCTTATCACCAACTTCTTCGGCTTCCTTTCCGATTTTATATCCAGACCTATGACGTTCATGTGCTTCCTCTCGTGGTCGACCAACTCGTGTTCCTTCCTTTCCTTCACGCTAGCAAACGACTCGCTGCACGACGAACATTTGAAGTTCAACGGGGGACCGCTGTATCCGACGATGAGGGGACCGTCGGCGGCGGCGGCGCCTCCGTCGCTGTCGTCCCAAGATTCCAACAGGTCGTAACCGTTCGACGTGCCGCTGCCGCCCGGATCCTGCGAATTGATCTTGTTCCACGTTATGTCGCTGGCGCCGCCCATGCTCTCCTGTCCCGACAGTTCGCCCCTCGCCGGCATCCGTTCGTCCGCCCGGATGTTAACGTTCGAGCTTTCCCTCGACACGCTCTCGTCGCGTTGCTCCTCGAAGTCGTCGCTTTTGTTGGCGTTCATCTCGCCGATCATCATGAGGACCCCGGGCCGCTCGGGGCGGGTGTTCTCGAAGTTCTCCACCTGCGACACGACCGGGGCGCCCGGGAAATCGTTTATGATGACTTGCATGTTGTCGATGTCGTCCATACCGACGAAATCCATGGGGTCGTTTGCGTGCAATATATTCGCCGATGTATAGATTGGATCCGACTGCTCGTACGAATTTTCAATGTTGGTGGTGTAGACAGCCTCAAACGGTTGATCGAAATAGTAGTAATCCTGCTGATTGTTGCGGCACGTCTCCTCCTTGTCCTCGATCGCTTCTTCTTCTACCTCCGCTTCGGGGATAGTCTCGAGAACTTCGCCGGTATTGTTTCCCTGCGTTTGACAGGCTTTGTTCAGTTCCGAGTGGAAGCCCCAGTCGGAAGAATGTTGTGAAGAGAGAGGTGTACCGACGCATTCCTCGTGATCGATGTCCTGATCGATGTGATTGTCATTGTCGTGATCGGGTTCGCAGTCGACCTCGTACTCTTCGGGTGGGCAAAATTCATTGTCCATTGCTTCGCTCATGTTCGTTTGGTCGCCGCCGTCAAAGTGTCGTTCCGGTTCCGGTTCGTCGTCGGGGTCTTGTTTTTTGATGGGGGAGCTGGCGGTTTCTGGAACGGTAAAATCATGCTAAATAAACAAATAACTAGCTTATTAATTGCGTTTAGTTTAAAGAAAAAAACAGCAAGGCGAATATTGAGAAATTATTTCTTTTTCAAATATGAGCGCTCTATTAGATACAAGATTTCCTTTTTTGGCATTTTTTAATAACTTTCTGAACAATTTAGAACTTGTAACTGCATAAACTGGTTTATATCACTAGCATTATCATTCTATTCACTTTTTATTGCTAAATATAGATAAGAATATGTGTTTTTTAAAAGAAAATGATATTAACGCTTTAAAATTCTTTTGAAAACTGATGCAAAGTTGATGTACACGCGCGGCCTCATAAATCGTTCCACTAGGCATGAGAAATAAGCAAGAAATCAAGAATTTCGGGTAAGTGCGGCAACGTTGCGCCAATTCCACGGCTTCACAAATCAACAACTTCCCCTACATTCCCACGTACCGACCCGCTCCTCCCCGTAAAAAATAAAAATTGCGATAGGTACGTCAGTCAACGAAAATAGGTTAATACATTGCTGCATTATCATTATAATAAAGTGGATTTTTAAAGTTTTACACAGTTTCTTGGTGTTTTGAGATTCACGTAACGTGAAATTATGCCGATTTATTTGATTGTCAAAGTGGTATTAGTTAAATAAGGTATAATATCTATAAGTATAATTGTGTTAGTATAGGAAAATCTCGTAGTGGTTTTTTACATTGGTTTATTACACTTCTTTTTCTTAACCGCGAACTAAATCTTTAGTTTATTTCAATTTTTAAAGCTTCCCTGGAGTCCTCGGGTGAGGTTCTGATGCTTCCCGGGCCCCCGAAAAATCGAGAAATGAAAAAAACAAGCAATTTCCAATAGTGGTTTCAGAGAATTTTCCGTCGGTTTCGTTGATTCTACAGCCGTCCAGTTTCTCGAAAGTGGTTAATCGTGAATCGGGAATTTCTCTTAGATATCGGATTTTCGAGGTTCTTTTTGGTACCGGAGGAAAGTAAGACACCCAATTAAGAGATTTACCACCTTCTTCGATTTTTAGAACGGCTCTATTCGAGGTTGTCGAAAGACTTTTGCGAAAAAAGCTACCAATGTCCGTGGGCAGGGCTATAAGATTCTCCACTATTATTCAGGCAATCTAAGGCCAACCTAACAGCGCCGAATTTACTGTTTTTTGCACTGTAACTGGCAATGTCACGTAAGGTAATGTCGCGTAATAAGATGTTAGATTTGCCGTCAGTTGTCAGTTGAACGCCTTTGCGTCCACACGTATTGGAACGATTTCAAGGGCCGCGCGTGTACTATCAAGCATTTAGGAAATAAGTAAATTTATTTTCATTAAATTTTTCTATAGAAAATCGGTTCCATAATAATAATAAATTAAAATATCATCAACCTATTTCATACACCTAACCAAATTTAGGACTTCTTACGGCTAAAATACAATAATTAAGATGAAAGGTAAATTATCCCGTAAACAGTCCTGAATTTTGGTTAGATACATGAAATAATTTGGTGATATTGTAATTTATTACCATTTTGTCATCAATTTTGTTCAGGAAAAAATTTCATGGTATAGTATTTCTAAAGTCACTTGGAACAGCATTAAAACCTTTCAATTTTATACGGGTGATTTCTGCTGATAAGTCTGGTATTTTTACCAGTAGCAGAGCGTGGTAAATGCTATGAAATGGATCGCGCTCGTATATCACTGTGTTCCAAGTGAGTTCATTTATATTTTATCAGGGTAGCTCGAGAGCAGGCGCGTCCGGCAATAAAATACGAGACAAATCCTTTTTTAACCATATTAAGCCGCACCTGGTATAAGAAGTAAAAGGAGATGAAGGAGACAGAGACGATATATATTGTAGTAAAAACAAGTGACTGCATGCTCGCCTAATATAATATATCACCAATGCTTGCATGGGCGACACTGTTCGACGGCCGGCCACTTGTGCAGCGAAATGTGGTAGATAAGCGTGCGATAATTTCACAGACTTTAGGATATACTTGCGTAAATAGTTGAAATCGATGTGGCTTTTTAGAGACCTTTTGACAATATTGTATGGTGCATTAACCTTTACGTTGTGTTTGACGACAACCTTAAAAACCCATAAAAGTGAAATACATATTATGTTGCTTGTAGAATATGTTAAAAATATATTAAAAACTGCGTGACACATATGTCCTATATTAGAGTTTTTTATGTAATTAGAGTTTTTTATGCTGTTTCAAGTGACTAGAAATACCATACATCAAATTTGTACCAAGCAAAACAGAGTTTTAAAGTGTTAATATCATTTTCTTTTCAAAAACTCATATCTTATCGACACTCAGCAATAAAAAGTGAATAGCATGATAAAGCTAGTGATAAAAAATAGTTTTTATGCAGTTACAAGTTTTTATAAATGTCAGAAAGTTCTTAATTATTAAAAAATGACAAAAAGCAACCCTTTAATAGATCGTTCAAATTTGATACCAAGTACAATTAAAAAAAATTTTTTTTCAAGTATTTAAAACTTTTTGAAATTTTAACAAATAAAACCATTTCTAGTGATTTTTTTTTTGTCAAATAAGCGGACCTCCTAAATAAAGCTTAGAAGTTCCGTTGTCAAATAGCAAAAGTTCACATGACCACAATAATTGAGCGTCATTTTACATATTTTTGAAAGCAAAAGGTATTCTGCCCCTAAGGTGCGAACTTTTTGCAGGACACTGTATTTCCATCCCTTTCCTTTAAAAAAAAATCATAAAATGAAAACAATTCCATTATGTCATTACAAATAATATTAATAATTATGCATAAGACTCATTTTAATATTAATCTTGTGAAATGGCCAATAATCATTGTTAAATAAGTGAATTAATAATAAATAACGCTCACCTGGACTGAGGGGATCCAAATTTGTCTCCGGAGTCTCCGCCACATTATTTTCCACTTCACTACTTTCTTCTTCCTCCCGTCCCGTCTCTTTCGCAACCTCATTTTCCACAATGTCTACCTTCTCCATTTCCGTGATTCCCCTAACCTCGCTTAATTGTGCCGAGGAGCTCGGAGCCTCGAACGGCAGCGCCCTCAAATGCGGCGGTATTCCAGTATTGCTCGACATTATCACTTGCTGCTGTTGATAGACATACGGCATCATCTGTGGGTTGAATACCGCCGGAATCACGTACTGTTGATTCATCGGGTTGACAACACTGGGTTGAGGCGGCGACGTAGTGCTCATACTTTGTTGATAAATAAAAACGTGATTTCCCTGCATGTGTGCGATATTCTGGGGGTGCATGGCCCCAGGGGGACCTATCGGTATAGGACCCCATGGCTGGTTCACAACCGGCGGGTTACTAGCAGTTGTACTGACACTGACACCCGCCTGAGGTGGTGGCGGTACTTTCTGACTTTCCTCGCTTGTAGAAAGTTTCACCAGCGCTTCTATCACTTTTTGTTTTGGGTGGCTCGTCAAATGTTGCTTCAAAGTGATGCCGGGGCGAAGATACAGTGTGCACACGGGGCACACAATGTTAACCACCTCCATTTTCGTGGTCTAAAATTGATGGAACCAAGATCCTTGTGCAGGCTGAACACTCCTAGCCAGTGTTATTGATCTGTTGAACAAAATCAATGATGGAATTACAAAACCCGGGCCAAACCCTTGTCTTTTCGGTGAAAACCCACGAAATCGAAACATTTCGGCTCTGTATCGCCGCTTGGAACCCGTTTCGACGCAATAAACACGTAAATTCTTTCGTTATATGATAAACAATGTAGGAGAGGAAAGTTGGCTAAACTCGAGTTTTGGGGCGTGGGACTTACCATGTTCATGCGCTAAAACGTGGGGAACTTAAAATTGGAAGTATTAAAACACACACATCAGTTTAAAAAGCCAAAATATTAAAATTATTTTGAATAAAAAGCCCCTTTTTTATTCATCAGCCAGGGCTATGGCCGACGGAGAGGCCGGAGTAGGGATTTCTGATTTCTTCGTTTTTCTGTTTACAACCAAAAGGACTAAAAAGTTGTCGATCTGTCAAACGCCTCCGCTAACTTCACTCCACTACAAAATTTTACATTCCGCCATTGGAAGCCGAACATATTTTTAAATATTCCATATATATAATTTCATATATTTCAACTTTTCTCATCTCCAAATGACAAGGAGTTGTAGAAATATAAATTATAAATATATAGCAAAATTTCAATTGAATACTGTGAAGTTAGACGGATAATAAATGCCAACTCAGCTGATCTAGGAATTTTTAGATAAACGTCACTACTTGAGTTGACAAACGTCAAAAGAATAAATTAAAAGAATAGAAAAAGGGGAATAAAATAATTACTTATTATGAATATTTATTTAGTCTAGGTAGAAACGAATCAAAACTCAAGGCCTCCGGTTTTAATTGCCACCGTTTTATAAATTATGGGCACTTTTAGTAGTAAGTTTATTCTATCCTTTTTAAAAAAATTGTTAACTTTAAGCACGCCTGTTTACAGAAGATGTGGAGCAACTACGAATTTGGCGAGAGAATAACGAAAGAAAAAGTCTTGAAGTAGTTGATATTTGGTTAAGTACAGTATGGCTTCATGCTGATCGTTTAGGAAACGAAAGTAATATTCCAAAGTCCATATTCGCCTCATTTTAACTCGTCATATTTTATTATTTTCCAGAACACATAGTTTACGAGCAAGTTTGCATAGCAGCACTAGACTGCTACCAGCTGCACGTAGCCCAAATATGCATAGAATCGTTACGAAAAGAATTTCCGAAAAGCTTGCGGGTGAGAAGACTTGAAGCGATGTATTTGGAGGCAGATGAAAAATACGAGAAAGCGTTGGACATTCTGAATGCCATAATTAAAGCAGACGATACCAACAGTGCCGCCAGAAAACGTAAAGTCGCGATACTTAAAGCGCAGGGTCGGATCGTAGAGGCGATCAAAGAATTGGCGGATTATTTGAAAGTTTTCATGGCCGACGTCGAGGCATGGCAAGAGTTGAGCGAATTGTATATTAGCGAGAATGATTTTAGTAAAGCAGCCTTTTGTGTGGAGGAACTAATCTTGCATAATCCGCATAATCATTTGTTGCACCAAAGATACGCAGATGTAAAATATACGCAAGGTGGCATTGAAAATTTGGAGATGGCTAGAGTGTATTATTTGCAGGCTTTGAAATTAAATCCTAATAATATGAGGGCACTTTACGGATTATATTTGGTAAATTTTTAAATATACTTTATGTTTTGTATTTTAATTTATATAGTAGGTCAATGCCTTATCTATCCAGTCAATTAGCTGTGTTCACTGAACGATTCCGAATTTGTTCTGAACTAGTACCCATCAATGTGATTGGCTCAAAGAAATTCTGTGATTCAAACTCACCAATGATATTGGCAGTTACTAGTTTGGAACTGACTACTACTATTATTATAGTAGTAGGGGTAATAAGTCATATGACCCTTGATCACATGTCAATTTTAAATGAGAAAAAGGTCACCTGATTGTTTAAAGAAATGAAGAACTAGCCTAGGTACTGTGTTTTAGAGAAATGCATGTCCATTTTGTGTGTTTTACAGGCTGCCTCGGCTCTGGCGACTTCGCAAAAAAATGCGGCGCAAAAGAAAAAAGAAGCTTTAAAAGTGGTGGAGTGGACTTTAAAAGAAATTAAGGCGAAATATACAGAAGCAGACGTGGTTGTAACGGCGTTGGCAGCTCTAGAGATCTAGTAGGAATTTTTCTTATAAAAGTCAGATGTATTACTGTTGTATTTATTGATAGTCCAATTTTACACTTTTTTATTACACCCGTACTGTCATTTTTTGTTTTCTTTTTGTTTGTGGTAAAACTGGTAAGGAAAGGAATAAAACTAAATCAAATTAAATCTTTTTGTTTTAATAATAAATCCTATAAAATATCATGGGCTAATGGGCATCGCCATATTTTTCCAGTAAGTTGAGTGAAGGCTAAAATGCAATTCATTCAATTTTACCTAGCAATAAAAGATTCGATAAAGTATAATCCTTGTTTATATAAATAATAAGGGTATAATGGAATTTTGTTCTATAAAAAGGGATGTTCCGAAAATACAGAAAAACAATTATTTAAGATTTTTTTTACATTCTAAATAAAAACAATATATCTACACTACCGTTGATTGAGGAATCCATCGACGACACTACCTAAGTAATTTCTTCATTCAACGATTCTTATAAATATGGTTTTCCCATATATTTTGATAATAAGGTTTTTATTTCTGGTGGTGGACAAACTATTTTCATCCAAAAGTTATAGATATATATTTCAGAATCTGCTGTCAGGTAAAACAACTGACCATTTCTAAGTAATGCAAAAACATAAACTTGGGATTTAAATGGAACATCCTACGTTTTTGCATTTTTCAAAATTTAAAATATGAACCAATGAAATGACACGATTTTAATAATGCCACTATAGTAATAGGCACTATTGCTGCACCTAAAACTGATAGGTAACCCGATAACTTCTTCACAGTACCAAATTTAATATAGGAGTAGATGTAATTTCAGTTAACACATTGATCGTTAAATATCAGTTAAACATAATAAATATACGTATAATTCAAAATGGAAAACTTCCTAAATCACAGCTATCAAATAGACTTCAACTTTTACGCATGGTAATTAAATTTAAATGCGGCTAGTTAAGTAAATTTTATATGGAAGCACAATGGTCTAGTGGTACGGTATTCTCGCTTTGGGCGTGAGAGGTCCCAGCTGTGACATTTTTTATTGTTTTAAATCACATTTTCGAAAAAGGCAAAATATTCATAATTTTTGTACCTAGTTAATTTATTTAATAAGTTTGTTTGTCAAATTAGTCCTATAAACACTGAATAATTAAATTATTGCAATTGTTAAATTCTCTCTCCTAAATACAACTCGTGGTGTGGTACCTATACCTAATAATCAGGTGTAACAGCTTTCATTAATTTATTAGCTCATTATAATCCCAATGCTAGGAAAATACCAATCTTGTTATGCAGTCGTGGTATTTTCAGCTTTCGGATTATAATTCCTACAATAAACGAAAGGTACCTATTATCGATAATAGGCACACCACTTGTTATATTACCCCTGATCAAATGTTAGACTATTTTCTCTTGCTGTTTTGGAAATACTTCATTTACTAAATTTCATATACTATAAAATTCTAAAATGTTAGGGGCCTTCCTTGGATTCTGACCTAAAATATTTGGAAAATTTCGGCCAAGCTCAATATAGCTCATTTTAGAATTTCAATATGATACACACACACAGACCTATATTTATACCTTTGCCTAGCTAGGTTTTTTGGTCAATTATCTATATAATAATGACCCATTTGACAGGAAAATATGTCCATAACAATAACACATTACACTGCTCACGGCTGTCACGTCGGCTCACCATGCGCTTTCCGGAGATAAAATACAATGCAGAATATATTGTTAGCCATCAGAGCCATCTATTTTTCAGGACATAAAACTATAGCCGTGAGAAGTATTTATAAATACGTCAGTCAATGATTCAAGGCACTATAAATACCATTTTTTTCTTTCATTCGCAAATTCTTAGGATATCGGGTGGTGTCATCTTATTTCAGACATGGTTTGTTGTAAACTTGACTCTTGAAATCTCTCACTTAGTGTCTTAATAACGGCATTTTATTTCTGTATTAGACAAAATAAAATGCATTTTAGTCAAAATTATTTATTTCTTAGGATAAGCTTCTAGCACATGTCCCTGAATAAAATCAGCTTTTACATAAAACTTACAAACGTATTTTTCCAATACAAACAAAATACATTCAACGGAATAAAAAAAATATAATCTATTCTACTCGTCAACCTGCTTGGACTTCTTCTTTTTCTTTTTCTTGACAACCTCCCCATCCCCTTGGTCCACGCTAGGTTCCACATCACCGTTCTCCGCTTCTAAAGACAATTTCTTCTTCTTCTTTTTCTTTTTCGGTTCACCGGTATCTTCGACTCCATTCTGCACTTCTTCCATAGTCGTCTCCATTTCAGACGCCTTGCGTTTCTTCTTTTTCTTCTTCTTACTGGTGCTGCTTTCATCGAGCAATTGCTGCAATTCATTCATGGCCTCCTTCATGACATCAATGTTCTTTTTTGGTACGTCGCCAGTTTCATAGAACTTCAGCCTGTCCTCTACCTGCTGTCTTAATTTTTCGCCAAAGATTTGCGAGGGCTGCTCTGCAAAACAATCGATTCGTGAAGCAATCGAACATTTGTTTGCAAGGTATCTAGATATTCTACCCTTATTTTTTGCACCGGCTCTGCCAATGAATGTCGAATGAAACAGGAGGCCGTACTTGGGAGTATTTCCTCGTGTTTTTAATGCTCTGAACAAAGCTTTCTCAGCTCCTAATATCTGGATTGTCGATGCAGGGTACTTGGCTAAATTTGTCAAAGATCCGGCATGAGAAATTAGTCTAGCACCTACTTGATCGCCCAGCAAAATCGCTAAATTAGGTGCTACGTCGGACATTTTTGTATGCAAGTATTCGGAAAGTTGCTTTCGGTAATCTGCTAGTGCTATTACACGTGTTGCGAACATTTCAATATTTAACAAATCAATTGGACTTATATCCATACCCATACTCGATCTTGAAGCGTCTAAAATAGCTTGCGCCTTGCCAGAATCCATTGTAATTTCTTCTAAGCCTTCTAACGATTCTTCAGCAAGTTCCTTACGGTTCTTAATAAACTTTGCAAGTCGTGCAAATGTATAATTTTCAGGAACGATTTTTACAAGTTCTGGGAAATGGTACGAATACCATTCGCGTATTCTCATCGAAAATGTATTTACATCTTTATCAATTTGATCAAGCAAAGCAATCGATTGAATAATCATATTGTCGACTCTGTGCACGTTAAACTTTATTTTAGCACGAGAGTATGAATGCCCCAAACCTAGCTGCGCCACATCAGAACTTTTGGCAGTGAAACCTTTAACAAGGTTATGAAAATGCGCACGAATTCCCCTAATTAGTTCAGGTACTGCCCCCGTATGCGAACATTGTATATTTAAACTCTCGTTTATTGCAGCGGCTAACTTAGGATCACTTACGGCCAGATTTATCTTACTTTTCTTGCCACTCTTGCCTTTCGGGATAGTTATATCGAGAAAATGTTGAAGATCTTCCGGTAAAATACCTTCAGAAATTGCGTTGATATTTTCAAGTGCAGCTACAGCCGTTTTAAAGGGGCTGAACCCGACAAGTTTTACGATGCTGTTGAATTTGCTCACATCGTAAACGGCTGCTTCCAGTTGAGGTAGAAGCATGCCAATTTCTTCAAACTCCTCCACTTTGAAGACTCCATATCCGGCAGCGTGTTCGAATAGAACGTACATTGAAGACATCGTGGATGATGTATAAGATTTTAGACGAACATCGTCAGTTTACAATATTTTGTAAACAAGAAAATAAATTAAAATGAAGCCTGCTTCCACGTGCAACTCGAATCGAAGATGAAGATAATTTCAATTCAAATTTGGGTTATGTTCACAAAATATATAGGTTAGGATAGTTGTTGTTTTAGACGTCATTGATTCGGTAACTAGGAGCTTTATCCATGCTCATCCCATAAAAATTAGAAACTACAATAATTAATATCTTATCCCGGAAATGAAGCAATTGGACGAAATTTTGATTATTTTCTATGTACTATATATTATTATATTATATCTTACTTTTATATAAATGTCCTAAAAATTTATACAATTATTTACTTAATTATTTGCACAATTGTTTATATAATTAATTACATAATTATTATTAATAGCCACAGAGATTTTGAGGACTATTTTAAGAATCTACAACTAACTCAAAGTAATAATATCCACTTTATATTCATAATCATAATAGCAACAGAAAGGCAATAACCACAAATGTATAATGGTTCGTGTTTCCGTTTTGAACTGTTCTGAACCTGAACTGTCCATAACCTACTTTTGTGGAGGAGGCGATGCACAACTGGTTCTTTCGTGGTACCCAAGCTTTGGCACCGCACGTCGTAGCTTCGACTCCCACGGCGGCAGCGCCCTGGGGCCTGGGTGCTGCGTGTTTGTCTTAAGTTTAGAAAAAATCCCCAATTATAAGAAGGTGGCGAATGCTCCCATATTGATTAGATTGTTCGAAAAGAGCAGAGGCCAAAGGGAATTAAACAATCATATTTTTTCTATTAACCTAACTTATATATTTTGTGGTATTAGCAACATAACCGTTGATTGAAGAAGGGGAAGATATCCTCCCTTAGTGTGTCATGCGAATATGATCCTTATGGTCTGTCTGTCACATTCCCACTTGTCACTAAATGTTTCTGTCTCGTTCTCTTACATTTCACCGACAGGCGTCCGTACGGTGGCGCCAAATTCCGAAACCACCATTCGAGTCGGTCGATGGAGAAAGGAATCTTCAATCAACGGTTCGGGCAAAAGGTGACTCCATCGACGACGGAAGAGCGCAGAAAACTACGCGGTCAGCGCACCGCCACCTATGGACAAGGCCATACAACTACTGTCGTCCGACGCGACGACGTCCAGCTGTTTTTTGATCTGTATCTGTATCTGTTCCTCGTTTTCCTCGTTTACTTATTTTTATTTCCACTTGTATTATCGTTACTGGGTAATCTGTGATTGTTATTACGTGTATTTGGTGGATACAGTAGTGTGCAGAGGACCAGTGGTGTTCTAGTCCGATAATTAGTGTGTGCCTATCAAAAACATTTCATGTTTGAGCCATCAGATAAAGGATACCTAAATACGGAGGTTAGGAAGTGAAAGTGTGTTTTGTTGTATACAGAGACTTGCCATCAAGGCAAGTCTCTCATTGTATGTATAATATCAAAATGGGTGTTTTCTTGTGTTTTCTCAGCCATGCCCGAGAAGTGTTGTGTCCCAAATTCGTCGATGAAGGAACGAATTAATCGACGCCCAAATAGCCTAACCTAACCGAGCCAAAGCCAAAAGTGTCCGTTTTTGCCTTTCCTAAGGATCCGGTTTTGAGCGCAAAATGGGTGCAGGCCATAAAAAGGGCTGACTTTGTAGTCAAGAAACATTCTAAGGTAAGTTACATGTTACATTTTTATATATTTTTCATAAAGCTTTGGGTTATTGTAGGTCTGTGAACAACACTTTTAACACAAGACATTGAAAGGGAGACTACGTGTGTTCGTCGATGGTCCTCAATCAACGGTGTGTTGTAGAATCGACTGGTGAAACTTTACGTGCACCCAGGGTTGCCACCCGTCCCGTATTTCAAGGGACAGTCCTGTATTTAAGTAAAGGAAGTGGCTATTTATACGTTCGACGGATACAAACGTCAGTATACGTCTTGCGCTCTCATTGGCGGGCTGAGTCACATGACTTCTTTGGACGTGCATTTAACTCCGTACACGTCCGAAGCCGAAGTAAACTAATATTTAGATATGTCGGAAGTGCATTTTTCTCAAGCATCTTTGCAATAAGGAGTGTATGCACTGCTCCTTTTTGGGGGATAGACACTGCCGTATGAAAAAAGAAGTGGTAATAATTTCCAATGGTGTAACCCACCCCCGATTTTCTTGAAATTTTGGCTAGGTAGGTACCCCGTATTTTCGCCCGATGCGATGTTCGGCATTGTAACCCACCCCCGATTTTCCTGAAATTGTGGCTACCCCCCGACATTCGGCGCGGTGCCGAATGTCGGGTGGATTACATCATTGTAAATAATAAAATAACCACTTCATTTTTCATTCCGCAGCGCCCATCGCAGAAAAAGTAGGGCATACGCAATACAAAATGAGACAAGATAAGGTCTGAATAATCTCGGACATCATCCAATCGACTTAGTAAACAAGCCGATTCATAATCCATCGAACGGTAGAAGTAAGGTTATGTGTCACGTGACTCAATCGACCAATGAGAGCGCAAGACGTATACTGAAGTTTGTATCCGTCAGACGTATAAATAGCCACTTCCTTAAGTAAAATGTCCCGTGTCCCGGCAAACATTCATACGGGACGCTATAAATCCCGTATTTTCAAAATTTAAGGTGAAAAATTAAAAATGTTACATGCGAACGGCATTCACACAATCACCACCATCTAGAGTCCAAGCCGCGACTCACATGTGAACACAAAATTTACTAAATTATAGTCCTTCATGCCTTCATTGGCACCACACTACAATTTTCGTAAATGTCAATTTCTTGTGTGTTATGTGATATATCACAAAAAATGTTCTGTGATTTCTTTTTATTTTTAAAGGATTTATTTATTTTTGGTTAGTCGTGATTAGCCAGCCATGATAATTTGTTTTTGGAAGTTTATCCCTTCAAGAAAAAAAAAACAAAAAATGTTCTGGTTTATTTTTTTATTTTTAAAGAATCTATTTAGTTTAGTTTCATAATTTGTTTTGTTTTGTTTTTGTGTTATCTTCAAGAAAAAACAAAAACAAAAAATTGTGGTTTTCTTTTATTCCTTTTCATTGGCCTTTTTCAGTAAAACATTTTGTAGCCCCCTCCCCCCCCCCCCCCGAACGCCCGTCACGTCCCGTATTTTAAAATTGAAAAGGTGTCAAAAGGAAATTTGAAAATTCATTTTCTCGGAAACTACGTCCGGCCTCAAAAAACTGAGGTTAGATTCTTGGTCAGGGACCTCGAAAATAGGTGGGTAGCCAAAATTTCAAGAAAATTGGGCGGTGCATATACTACGTTCCATAATTACCTCAAAAATTTGTTATATTGCCTAGTGGGATAGTCGCTGGTTGAAGGCGAAAGGAAGCGAAGGAAGGGTCACATGTAGAGTAGTCACTGAAATGTTTATTCTCGTAATAATTTTTTTGTTGTGATATTTTTATTATTGAATTGTCATTTATTAAATAACAAATTATTGCTCTATTAAAATATTTTTGTGTTCCACAAATTAGTTGCTAAGTTATGTTTGAAATTGTAGTAGTATTTTACCTGGACACAAAAAAACGACAAACTTTGCAGAAGTTTCAGTTATTATGTGTTTTTAAGATGCTAGTTGAACGTAAATAAAAATCGTTGGTATCGTACTGTCATGCTTGAAGATGTGCCTCAAAATGCATAGCTAATATTAATATTATCTATTATACAGTGAATAAAAAATGCGAAAGTGTGATTTTTCTTCTTCTTTTGGATAGGTGGCTGTGAATTCATATTTGACATTTTCTTGGGATTCCAAACAACTTTTCTTAGTGCTATACTGCTGTAGTTCTAAAAATAAGACTCTTGAGATTTTCATATTTTTCAACCTTCCCTGTATACGAATAGAAATTTTAAAATTTTTACAGGTCGGTTTTGAGTTTAAGCACAAGCACTAACTTTTATCAAGAATAATTTGTTTTGAGAAACTTCAAATAAAGAAATTTCCCATTTGTGTCCAACTTTCTGTCATTATTATTATTATCTCGAAAACAGGGCGGTATTGGAAAGTTATACCGTAAAATAGTCTTAAGACACTGTATACAGGGTGTAACTGAACTGATGGTCAAAAATGAAACCACGTATTCTTGGAGTCAAAATAAGGGCACTTCTTCATATATTTTTTTCTTCTACGGGCCTTAGTTTTTTTTTTATACAGAGCATAGAAGTTTAGAGAAAAATACACGTATTTTTTAGTATCTCTAGAATTATACGAGATAGTTTCTTCAAACTTGGCGTGTCACATGATCGGATGAGCCTTCAAACTTAAGGTTGAAATGAAGCTTCTGAGGCTCACAGTTGCGGAGATACAGGGTGTTATTAGAATTTATTACTTCAGAAAAATGTTTAACAAAAAGTATCTCTTAGTATTTTTTCATATTCGCAGCCGATGGAGGAAGGGAACAATGACGTATCTGTTCTCCAAAGTTCTACATCAACGCTTTGATACCTTTAATCCTTGTTTATAATAGGTATATAATCAAAGTTTATATCGTCGGTTCTCAAACAACGGAATATACTTATAATATTATCTTCATGTTTTGTTATTCGATTATCGTCGATCGATAGCGTTTATTATACACAATATTTCATAAGCATAAGTATTAACACTGACATACCTAAGTATAAAAAATATTATGTCTAGCTAAATTTATATAGTTGTCATTCATACAGAAAATTTGGTTTAGACGTCGATGGAAGATTCAATCAACGGTTTACAGCATAAATAATATAACAAAATTTTAACGAAAAAATTAAAACCGACTTCAAAAATTTGCCCGTATGCACATTTCAACTAAAATTTTAGAAATATTTTTCTCTTTCTAAATTGAGTTACCTTTGGATTTGGTGACAGTCAAGGCAAAGAATTTACATCTATTTAGATATGAATATCCTACATACATCATAACCAGGGCCCCCATGGGAGACCCCTCCGGCAGGGCGCCAAACGTTGGTCCACCCTGTACTTAAAACTTATAGTTTTTTTTAAATGTTTGTTTCATACTTTACTTTTTGTAATATTTTTTATAAAAAATTTTCTCACTTATTTTGCGCCCTACAATAAAAAATCGTGAAGAAACAAAAATGTGGCAATTTTGGACAGCTAAGTGGTGCTGCAAAAGAAATCGGCAGCCATAGCCAACTTGACGCGCAATATAAAAAATACCTCAAATTGAGCAAAACAATTTAATAGCCCTAGCATATTTATTTTAAGAGATAGAGGAAAACTATCATATTGAAAATTGATGGCACTAAGAAGCTTTATGCAACTGAGTACTCAGATAGTTTCAGAAAATTACACAGGGTGTTCGGCTCTCTTGAGGCTATGCATTTTTTGTTTATTTCTTATTAAGCGATTTTCTCGGTTATTTTAGGCCGCACAGAAAATAGATAAGAAAATAAAATATGGCAATTTTGGCCAGCCAGGTGACGTTAAAAAAGAAATGGGCCTCCATGCCCAATTTTTCGCGCTGTGCTGAAAAAACTTCAAATCGACAAAAATGTTCATGCCCTCAAGAGAGCCGAAGACCCTATGTAATTTGTTAAAACCCAATTAAAAGTTACCACCTGGTACCAAATTTTGGAAAGATGGGCTAGAAGTGGCTTCTAAATACAAGGTATCGAAAAATTTTATGAGAAAAAGTTGTTTAGAATTAAAACTTATTGCCGTGTACCAAATTTTGAGACAATCAGCCTACTTAATTTTTTCATTTTTTCTTTAGCGCCTTAGAAAAAAAAGTGGGAAAACAAAGTAGGCCGATCTTTCCAAAATTTGGTACCCTGGAGTAATTTTAATTGGGAACAACTTTTCTTAATGAATTTTTTTGTTATCTTTAAAGGAAAAGGCACTTCACCTACAATGAAAATAAATAAATGGTCGCTGTCGACGCCATCTTGATTTTTCAAAAACGAAAATATGCTAAAAATTAGTTTCCAGTCATAAGTCAAGCAAATCAGAACCACAAACAATCAAATTTAAACGCGAATTTTTTTTTTCTTTTACACATATTGGCTCACTTATCCTGGGCCACCCTGTATATTGTAAACAGCCAGTATTTGTTTTTTTTTTTAATTTATGTACCTGTGGCTTTGAGTTAAATTTTATTTTTGTTATATTACTTGATCACAAATTCTTTTTTGTTTCCCTTGGGTGGTATTTATTGGTTAATAGCATGAACTAGATCAATAATTCTAACAAAATCATAAGTTGATTAAACTACAAAACTTGACAGTTGCATATTATAGGTAAAAAATAGCTAGGTACAGGGGCGGATGGACTTTACCTAACCAGCCCGGGCATTTGTCTCCCAAGCGGCCCCTAAACATCTCATTTGGCTTTAGATTTTTCTTTTCTTAATTATTATCATAATAACAATTAAAAAAACAAACAATGTAGATAATGTATTTTTTTAATAAAACAAAATATACATGTTTTATGAAAACATAAATAAAATCATAACTCTCGTAAAACAAATAAAACTTTTTTCTCTAAATATAAAGATATAAAAATAACAAAACATTCAGAAGGACCACACCGTTATTTTATTTTTATTGAATTCGAAATTCCGACTTTTAAAGTCGAAGGCCAACTTTGAAGTCAAAATTCCGACTTTATAAAGTCGAAATTCCCACTTTTAACTAGAAATTTCGACTTTGAAATTCGAAATCCGACTTTGAACTCGAAATTCCGACATTGAACTCGAAGTTTTGACTTTATGAACTTCCAACTTTCAAAGCCGAAGTTCAAAGTCAAAATTTTGTGTTCAAAATCGGCATTTCGACTTCAAAGTCGGACTGCGACTTTAAAAGTCGAAATTTCGAGTTCAATAAAAATAAAATAATGGTGTGCCCCTTCTACATTGCCGTAAAACACGTAAAGAAATAATAGAACAAAAATAACAAAACAAAAATAATTAATTAAGGCCAGTTGCACCGTCCTATCTTAAATTAACTACCTACTTACAACAATTATTGTAACAATGATTGCCTTTTGTTTTGTCAAGTAGTTAAGACTGTCTTAAAATTTAAGATGCGATGGCCGATGAGCCTTCGAGCCTGCGGCGGCCCTCCGGGGCCCTTCGAATGACCGGCCCACCAGACATTTGTCCAGTGTCCCGGTGGTCCCATCCGCCCCTGGCTAGGTACCTAACTACTGTCCCGGTTTTCGTCAGCCAGGAGTTGGTCACCTTGTTGTATATGAATATTATAACCGTCGATGGAGGAAGGAATCAATCAACGTTATAACCACAGAAAATATAGCGTATATTTTCTGTGGTTATAACTCCATTATAAAGAGATTATTTTAAAAAGACTCGAGAAATTTGTTATTAACAATTAATAACGTTACTCGCTACTTTAAAAAAACCGCCTCCATAGGCAAAGAGGGGGGCGGGGCCGCGGCCGGGCGACTCGAATCGAACGCTGGAATACAAAATCTAAAATATATCTTTCAGCCGTCGATCGATGGCGATGACTCATTCGTACCAGCACAAAAAACGCAAACAACCAAGGTCAAATCAACAGATTTGGCAAGCCGCGAAGCGCGCCATCTGCCGAACAAAAGTTCGTCTTGGGAAGCCGCATTACAAGTGCGCAGTGCGCCATCTACCGGACAGAAGCCTCTCTTCCACCTCAACGCCGAGACGTAATCCGAGGATGGTGCAAGTGCGCCATCTACCGAACAACCGTGTCGGACTGGGAAGCCTCGTTTCCCCCACCGCGCCGAGAAGTATTCGACGGTGGCTCCATCTTCTTCCGAAGAGTATTGAGTCAGTCGGTATTTCGCATTAGGAAACTAATCTTTACCTTCCTCCATCGACGACATAACTCAGAAAAATAAAAAACAATAAACATAACCTACAATATTCTAACCTCTAAAAAGGAAGAACTGTCCATACACGAGTTTTTAAAAAATGGGAAAACGCAAGAAAGGGCGTTCTGTTCGAAAGAACACAAACGTTCATTCAGAACCCGAAGACATAGTGAGTGCTCCCCATTCTTTTGTAATACACAGAGGTCTTCCTGGGGACCACATTATAGAATTAACTAAGGATTTTAGAAGAGTTATGGAACCTTTCACGGCATCTTCACTAAAGGTCTGTAAAATATCCTATTTTTAACTTTTCGTTAACATTTGTTATTATTTTCAGGAACGAAAGAAAAATACCATTAAAGACTTTATATCGATCGCTGGTCCTTTACACGTCACCCACTTATCAATATTTTCTCAAACGGAACTAGGGACATACCTAAAACTGTTAAGATTGCCACGAGGTCCCACTTTAAGTTTCAAAATTCGTAATTTTTCGTTAGCCAGAGATGTTGTGTCATCTCTAAAGAAACAAGCAGTGGTGGAGGCTGCTTTTAAGCATTCCCCATTGATTATTTTGAATAATTTCAGTGGTGAAGGTTTGCAAATGAAATTGATGGCGTCAATGTTTCAAAATATGTTTCCTTCCATTAATGTTACAAATGTCGATTTAAATACGATCAAGAGATGTGTGTTGATGAACTATGATCCTGATACAAAGCTGGTAGAATTCAGGCATTATGTTGTTAAAGTCATACCAGTTGGAATTTCTAAGGGTGTTAAGAAGGTTGTGCAAGGAAAGGTGCCTGATTTGTCTAGATGTAATGATATATCAGAGTTTTTTGCCAAGTGAGTATACTAGTAATCTTCGTTCCTTCAATTTTATCATTATACTATTAGGACTGGTATGATGTCAGAAAGCGAGGCAGAAGAAGACCCCCAAAACCATGTCACGTTATCGCAAAAGTTAATATCTAGGGGTAATCTAGAATCCGGAAAATCTGCTATAAGGTTGAGCGAATTGGGGCCCAGGTTGACACTTCAGCTAATAAAAATCGAAGATGGATTGATGGATGGGGAAGTCTTGTATCACGATTTGTTTGAAAAATCCGAGGAAGAAAAATTGGAGATACAGAAACTCAGAGAGGCAAAGAAGTAAGTATTTTTCGTTATTAGATTTCTAAAAATACAATATATTGTATTAAACCAATATTATGATTTACTTCCAGGAAACTGAAAGAGAAGCGAAAGAAGGTCCAAGAAGATAATAAGAAAGCGAAAGAAGTAGCAAAGGACGAACATAAGAAGAAATCTTTAGAGGGTATGAAGAAATCGGGAAGAACAGAGACCGACACAAAATTAAAGAAAACCTCTCGGGAAGCAAATCAAGAAGTCCCGATTGAAGAAGATGATGACAGGAAATATTATAGGGAAGAAGTGGGAGAAGAACCTGATGAAGGTAGGCTATTTTCTACAGTAAAGTTTTTCTTAACATGCTACGAAAATTTTTACATCAATTCCATTTTATTATCAACTCTTACTTTTGTAGAAATGAGATTGATGAATTTTCTCACATTTTTATACCATCTAAAGTTCTTCTGAAGATCCACAAACATCCGAACTGTCCAATAGACAAGTTTGTTGAAAATTTGGTTTTGAAAAAAAAAAAACAAAAGTTCCGCCCTAGATCTATCCTTATTTGTCAGCGCCGCCAAAGTAATATTTCGGTTGGCATTGAATAATTCACTATTTGGTGTCATTATTTGCTGTTTTGTGGTACCATAGAAATATGAAGAAGAAATATTACCACCTAACCTAACTGAAATTTTCTGTTATCAGCAGCAGATCCGTTTTCTGATCGAGATCCAATCGGGCGTCCTCATTTTTGGAAAGTAGTTTCGATGTTCTAAAGCCGATTGTTACCACAAAACATCATCAATATTTTGTTGTGGATACAGCCACACAACGACCATGCACACATTTTTATATAATTATCATAGTAAATCGTCGACAGGGAAAAAGTAGGACTGATATTGCCATCGCTGGAGAGTTTTATGAAATTGGTAACAATAATTAGATAGTTATTCAATGCAAACAAAAATATTATTTTGACTACAGTGATAAAGGATAGCGCTAGGGCGGAACTTACATCTCTTTTTTTCACGGCCAAATTTTCAGTGGACTGGCTTTCTTTAGTTTTAAAGAATAGTTATTTATGTACCAAGGCACTGAAGTTCAACTTTTTTTGACTCATGTGAAATTTAGTTGCCGAGGCCTCTGGCCGAGGCAAATAAACCACACGAGGTACATATTATATATTTTTTTGAAATCGGAAAAAAAAAAGGTTTTATTAGGCAAGAAAATAATAATAAGGGATCACCCGTCTATGAACCAAATACGCGTGGCGTTGCTTGACTTTGACGATCGCTCTACCTAGGTCAAGTAAGACAAGACACGGCACCTTCGTACAGAAAAACCAAACTGCTGCTTCTTGTGCAGCCTCTATAACAATAATCTATTGATATTCAAACCTACTAAAATATGTATACTGAAGGATTGTGCTTCTATAGGAAACAATTTCGCAATGTGTACGAAAAGTTAAATGGGCCTTTATCGACCGGGTTTTGAATATTTGGTCACTTTTGACGGGCGATTTCTCCGCGTCTGACGTTTGATGTTTACATCTCGCCAAGGCCTACTTATTGAAAAAATCATACAATAATGTAGCCCATTATTGTACGATTTCTGTGCTTTTAATGATGATTTTGGGACACTTTACTGCCGATTTTAAGAAAATTTTTTGACACACATTCTTGTGACTTTGACGACAATATTTTTCCATAGATTTGTTCACTTCCAACCCCTCAAAAGGAACGAAACGGCCGAAAACATTCCACTCTTTTAAGCAAAATAAAAGGCAAAAGGTGGATGCTGGCACGGCGCCAAATAAAAAGTTTGCAAGTGGAGGAAAGGGAGATTCATTTGGAAAAAATAATAAGAAAAAGCCATTTGGTGAAAAACGGGGTGGAAAAGGAAACAAACCCACATTTAAAACAAAAGGAAGAAGGAAAGGGGTGGACAAGACAAATTCTCAAAATAGGGACTTTCGGCCTATTGGTGGAAAAACGAAAAAGGGAGGTAAGAAAAAGAAATAACAAATTTAATTGGTAAAACATATAAAATAAATTGTATCTTACTTTTTACTAATAAACCTATTTTTTATCGTTTTTGGTATTTTGTAAATGTTTCATCCTATCCTCCTCCCTTATCTTTGCCTCTCGAACCCTCCTTTCTTTTCTGGTTTCTTCTCGCGCCACAAAATATTTTTCCCTAAAATCCACTACTTCTACATTGTGATTTAGCTCTTCCTCCTTGGGGTCCTTAATTTTTTCAAAAGTCAGTAATCGCCTCGCCATTATCTTTGTTAATACCTGCTCACTATTCGCTATTAACTTCAGGCAAGGATGAGATGGGATATGTTTTTCGTTATAATCTTCCCTAAAACATTTAGAATTCACACTATTAACCCTGTGTTTTAATATGTATGTATCAATTGACAGTTTTGAAGCTACTGTAGTAGTGTGAACTGAAGGGTAAAACAATATACGTGTTCCGTTTTCTTACAGAATTTACCGAGCACTTTCTGTCAATTGTAATCAAAAATAACTTTCAAAACGGAACGCCTTCGTTACTTCATCAACCTAACCTATTTGTGTTTTTTGAGTTCGTTAGAACTTTATTATTATTGTAGTTGTGTTGAGGGTGTTCTGTGGATAAATCCGACCGGCACGTGCCTAATGAATTACGAAGAAGCAAATATGTTTACTCGCCAAACAAATAAAAAATAACAGCTCTCCCTCGACTTTCACATTTCAACAACCACAAAACACCAAGGTTATAAACAACTACAACCACAAAACACCGAATAAATAGGAAAATAGGTTACAAATATTTACCCCTACCACAAGTTACAGAACTTATTGTGGTCGGGAGCTCGATTACTTCGGTAATTTCCGGTAACTTCGTGTATCGTTCCGTAATGTTACCGAAATGTTATCGAAACAAATTACGGAGCAATTTCTTTTACTTCGGTAAGAAAACGGAACACGTATAATGTTGCTTTAAATTTAAAAAGTAGTTCAAATGAATCCTTTGAAAGAGTAGTTCAATTGATAGTTATAGTTAGAAATTCATTTCAGTTAAACTTTAAATGCAGTTCAGTTATTAGAAGGAGCAATAGATGAGTCCACTGAAAATTTGTCCTTGGAAAAAAAGGACGAAAGTTCCGCCCTAGCACTATCTTTCTTTATCAATGTAACCAAAATTATAAATTACGTCTGTATTGAACTATCTATTTATTGTCACCAATTTCATAAAACACGCCAGCGATGGCAATATCAGTCTTACTTTTTCCCTGTCAACGATTTACGATGATAATTTTATAAAAATGTATGTGTGGTCGATGTGCGGCTAACAACAAAATATTTATGACGTTTTGTGGTAATAATCGGCTTTAGAACATCGAAGCACTTTCCAAAACCGAGAACACGCGATTGGATCTCAATCAGAAAACGGATCTGCTGCTGATCGTAGAAAATTCCAGTTAGGTTAGATGGTACTATCCTTTGAATATAGAACCATAGGAAGGAACCCTACCATTGAGTAAAAGAAGTACGCGACGGAAACGGCATTATAACCTCTGAGAGAATTTTGCTTTGTTTAATTTTACCCTCTTACTCCGCTGAAAGAAAATGGACTATTCTTTCAATTGTAACCAATCTTTGGGTTTCGACTTTGAATATTGTTGAATTGTAAACCCCCTTTTAAACGTTTGGACTTGAATATGATCTTTGGTTTGGATCAGTGTTTAATACTGTGCGAGGCAAAGAAGATAATATGATCAGCTGTGCGGCTTGTGGTTGTCCCTTAATTATTATTATTTAAAGTATGCCA
Source organism: Pseudeuparius sepicola (assembly GCA_963920635.1). Classification (NCBI taxonomy): domain Eukaryota; kingdom Metazoa; phylum Arthropoda; class Insecta; order Coleoptera; family Anthribidae; genus Pseudeuparius; species Pseudeuparius sepicola. The sequence goes on along the minus strand of OY987300.1, from coordinate 8,773,178 downwards.
CTGCCAAACCGGAAACATCCCATCCGCCATATACAACAACGACATAGCCTCAAGTAGGGACCGGTCCATTTGATTTTATAGAAGGCTTCTTCCTGTGGTTCTTTATTCAAAGGTTTGTTTATAAAGCTAAGAAAAAGGTAATATCTTCATATTTCTATGGGGTACCACAAAACAGCAAATAGTGACAATTCAATACTTTGGCAGCGCTGACAAACAAGGATAGCTCTTGCGCAGAACTTCAGTTTCTTTTTTTTTGAAGGCCAAATTTTCAGTGGACTCATCTATTGAACTACTTCGACAGTAAAAATTCCTGGATATGAAACAATAAAGAAATAATAACGTCCTTACCGAAATACCGGAAGCCAGGCAACAAGCCTGCCGCCCATTTTTAAATGTTTGGCCGAAAATAGCAGCAAATCGCTATAAATGTTCTGAATGCCGTATTCTATCTTCGCTGGAATGTGGGTGCCTAAATACTCTTCATTGATTGTGCAATTTTGTCTTGTCGTTCCTATTTTCTCTGTCGATTCCCGAATACCATATGGTGCTAAAATATAATGTTCCATGTCAATTTAAAAAAGTAGTTCAATTGAACTATTTTGAAAAACAGCGAAACACCCCTAAATAAAAATATTAATAACATAAAATTAATCACGAATTTTTAACAAGTCAAGATCAGCAGGTAACAAAATTTTAAAAATATACAAAAATCAGCACTTACGATCTGTCAAAATGGCATCAAAAACCATGTCGTCTCTCCAAAATTTCATTGCGAAATCATTAACCAAAACATCCAAATATCTATGTTGCAAGTTATACTGCATCATATTGGCTTTTATACTTTCATCTTTTGCTCGTTCCTACAAAATCAGAACAATTAATTATTAATCTATAAAAAAATGCAAATACAATGCCGCCCGGACCGTTTGTTTAATTCTTGAAGGTCTCGTTCTGGCATGCAACATCAAGTAGTCTATGTCGGTACCAAATACATAACCTCCAAATTCAGCGGCAGCGACCAGCAGTGAACCAGAACCGACGAACGGATCCAAAACGATATCGCCAGTGTTTATTTGAGCCTGGTTTGCCATCAGTACAGATAACTGAGGGTCCATGCTTGTATTGCCGATGAACTTTCTTGTTTTTAACGAGATTTTTTTAATTAGTTGTCTTAAACCTGATGCAACCTAAAAATGATATAGTGATCATTTAAGAGTGATTTTTTACTCCTTTAAAAGAAAAACGACATGATATGAATAAAAAGAAATAACACTGAATAAAGGATATACATTCTAGGAATATATCCTTTACTCAATGGAAATAATGACTATTGATTGGAAAAAAATGTTTTGCATGGTATGGTGACATGGCTAAAGTCTCTATTCAGATTATCGATTTAACATCGATACCTACCAATCTGCCGAAAAATAGATAATAAGGCGATTCTGGTGGGCTATTTGGAACTATACCATAATATTCAATGTACTGAAGCAATACATCTGGATTTTTTAAGTTCACTGGTCCTTGAACAGGCAAATAACTAAAAGTCTTCCATAATCTTAAATAAAATAAATTAGTTTTTGTGCAGTTATCCTACCTCAATTTTTTCGATTTTCTCATTCTGAGTAAAATGCTTGCAAAACGTCTCGACTTCGACCTTAAAAGATTTGTCGGGTCGAAGATAAGGTTCCATAAGATGTTTCGGATAGTTTTTCAATTTTTCATGTAGTCTCTCTGTGCTTGTTTCAAATGCCCAAAGTTCGAGACTGTTTCGTATCGAAACCGACCTATTTGTAAGCAGCTTTACATCGTTTTCAGAAGAAAAATCAACTATCCAATAGGGTTCCTAAAAAATTATATAAAGATGGGTATATTATAGGAACCTGTGGGAATGCTCACAATACTTTTTGGTTCCACATGAAACCTCATATCGATTTTGAACAGAGAAAGAAGTGATTCGATTTCCTGAAAGAAAACAAGTATTATTTATAAATGGAGACACCTTTGAACTTATTCAATTACGGCTTTTCGAAACTCTACATTTTCCTGGGCAAACCATAGTAGGTACGTTCTCCAGTTTTTACTATTCATTTTGCGTTTTACCTATTCTGTGGTTTTATCGTTTATTGAGGAAGGTTTATTCACTATGAAAATCAGCAGCACACACTAAACTTTTTTCTCAGAAAAATAGTTTTTTATTTTTCTGAGACTTTTTTCGAAAACATAACCTCATGCAGATGCAGGAAATGTCAAAATTTGACATTAGGAATCACAAAACATGTAAGTTAGGTTAGTTTAAAGATGTAGTTAGTATTTTTTCTTCATGTATTTTTCTGGCCTCTGCCCTTCCGTATAAATTAACCACTCGGGGCCTTCGCCTCCTGTACGTTGGGTCGGGTATGTACAGCTTTTGCTGTTCCCGCCCAACTTGATACCTTCCTTTTTTCCTTGTTTTTTCTTTACGTTCTTGATTCTATCACAGATTTTACCCGCTCATATTCCTGTTCAATCGTTAAAATATATTGTACACCTTCAGTTTTATTTACAAAGCATTTTATGTTCCTAACCTTGATTCAAACCGAAAATGCCAACATGACATTAGGAATCACAAAGCATCTAAGTTAGAATAGTATACCCCGATTACTGTCCCGATTTTGTCAGATGACATCCTCCACAAAATCCCTAGGAATTTTCTGTTAATCATGGGTATAGCATTGGTATATGTGGCTCAACCAGTTAATGACGTCACTCATTGATTTCTTATGTGAAAAGTTACCCAAGTGATACGAAAAAAGAACATAATAAAATAAAAACCCTATTGCAATCACGTTTATGTCGCTACAAAATAAAAATAACTATGATTACAACTCATTTTAATAATAATTTCAAACATCATGGAAACACTCATTTTGGTATAATCAGGTACTCGCGGCTGCGTCTATGGTACGTAGTCAGGCAAATTTTATTTCGGTGTTGTGACTGTTGTGAAAGTGACAGTGAAGGTTTCCCGGATCTTTCAAAAGGGTTCAAACCTTGGACAGTGAAAATATTCGCGGATTTTGTACGTGTCGTGAGTTTTACCGTTATCTGTGTTGTTCTTGTTCGTGTTATTAGTAGTTATTCATTGTGCAAATGAGCTCGTTACTGACCTGGACTTATGACCCGGTTGCTGCATTAATGCCAACTTAGGATGGCGAAATTACCAGTTGACAGTCCCAGTAAGAACTTCTTAAAATAATTTGACTATAGATCTCGAATCGATCTAGCAGTTATTAATCTAATCTTAATATTTTGTGGTTATTAGAATTAGAGCGTCGATAAAGATTAGAGTAAGCCAGAGTACACTAAACGAACCACAATACCCAGAGAAGTTAGTTTGGCATCCGAGAATTTGTGTATAAACCGTTGGCTGAAGCTTCCATCGACGGTATAAACCTTCCTTGTTCTCTGGTATAAACTGAAAATTAACTTGTTTCTTTTTTTCTTTAATTTCTTGATTCTATCACAGATTTTACCCGTTCATCTTCCTGTTCAATCGTTAAAATATATTGTACACCTTCAGTTTTATTTGCAAAGCATTTTATCAGAGCATATAAAACAACCAGCACTCATACTTCTTATGGCGGGAAAATTCTGCGCACCTGTTCGCGCAGCCGCCATGTGGGAATAGATTCTGTCAAATTGATGCAGTGTCGGGGCGATTGGACAGTTCTTTTTGGCTGTATGAGAGATATTACAGTGCCGTGAAGTGTGCTTTTTTGTAAATTGTGCTTTTTGCTAGTATTTTTAAATAAAGAATCCCAGGAAGGAGGAAAAGCTGCTTGTGCTTACCACACACTATATACTTTACTAATACTAATATTGCTCAAGGTCATTGAATTCGCTGATGATTTCTCATGAGTAAGTAGTTATACTGCTGGTTGTTTTATATGCTCTGATTTTATGCCCCTAACCTTGATTCAAACCGAAAATGCCAATATGACATTAGGAATCACAAAGCATCTAAGTTAGAATAGTAGATCTCGATTCGATCTTCTAGCAGTTATCAATCTAATCTTCATATTTTGTGGTTATTAGAATTAGAGCGTCGATGGAGATTAGAGTAAGCCAGAGTACACTAAACGAACCACAATACCCAGAGAAGTTATAGTTTGGCATCCGAGAATTTTGTAATAAACCGTTGACTGAAGCTTCCATGGACGGTATAAACTGAAAATTAAACATTTGGAAAACTGGACACTGGTTTCTGGTTTAATTCGGGGCTCAGAAAAATAAATATTTTTCTAAGATTCGGGGTAACAAGATAACATGTTCTACATAATAACCATCTATATGATCTATGTTTTTGTAAAGTTTGTTGTTGAAAAAAGTTCTGATCAAGGTACATTAATTTAAATATATTTTTGATTGAAGTGGGCTTGAATACAAACAAATGAAAAACTAGCCTCATTTACCACAGTGTCCACAGTTTCAAGCACCTGAAACAAACTGAAAAAACATCAAACGCACACTATCCTTGATAGGTTTTTGTAAAGTTTGTTGTTGAAAAAAGTTCTAATAAAACGTACATTAATATAAATATATTTTTGATTAAAAATTACAACAAATTTAATTTTTTAGAACAATCGATAATTTTTCAAGCAACTTTGTATATTCAGACCCTTCATTTTTCTTCAAAAAATCATCGATTTTACTAGTAACCATACTGCTATCATATAGTGCCAATTGTTTGTAAAATTCAACTGCCAATGCCTGAGAAAAATAAATTTATTATTATTTATAAAAATTAAATACACAATCTTACTTGTAATGGTACTGGCTGCTTTTCACTCAGATATTTAAAAATATGCTCCATTGCTTCACTGAAAACTTTATCTTGGACATCTAGATAAATTAAAACTTTTGCTAAATTTTCCAAAATTTCCATCTGCAATTTATAGGCTTGTGTATATCTATAGGACGAACCTTTATCTTTTAAGTAGCTCTCTTTGCCCAATTTATACAAAACTAAGAAGATATTTGGGAGAGCTTCCCTACAATTAACGATAATCAAAGGTAGAAAAATTGATCCGAAACAAAATTTAGTAGACTTACTTTGTTGTCCTCATTCTTATAAAATCCCTGGACAATCTCGACAGTGTCACCAGCAACTGGAAACTGTAATTTATAACAACTGGTTCCTCAAAATCTTTGAAACGTTGAACCAACGGAGACCAAATTTTATGTACGACAGGCAACAATTCATCTTCGTATTCTCTTAGAACCTCTATACCACTTTTCAACACTTCCAATACCAAAAGTTTTCTATTTTTATCTTTTGATGGCAAAAAATGCAAACTTCTTGTAAGTATCGCCACGGCTAGCTTGATGTGAGTCGGAGCCTCCGGTTTTGAAACTTCTTTCATTTCAAAATCATCACTTCCATTTTCCAGTTCTTTTTTCTCCATGTCTTCCTTAAAACATTCCTCCGCCGATTTTCCTTCCATGACATCATCAGAAAAATTTTGGGAGCAATCAATATCGCTTACTTTGTACTCTTCCATTTCCTTCAGTTTGTCGGCTTTTGACTTTATCGGTTCCTCTTTGCTTTCGATTTTCAACCACCTGCGTAAGCACTGGATGAACATTTTGAAAACTTGGAGAAACACTGTCATTTTGTCTTGGTTGAACTTGTCACAGGACCTCATCAAAACCTAGAACAGAAAACAAATTTTCAAAGCCCACTATGATTTTCATTGAAATCACAGTGGGCTTGAATAGAAACAAATGAAACACTAACCTCATTTACCACACTGTCGACAGTTTGAAGCACCTCCATTTTGCTGTATTTTAAAACAACTGAAAAAACATCAAGCACACTATCGTTTTCGTTTAATCGATTTAGTCGCCTTTCAACATTGAATGAAAAATAATCAATGTTGTTACTGACAAGATCTTCGATTGTTTCATAACCTAGAGAATTTGTTATGTCGACAAGGCTACTGAGACCTGCGGCACTGACCATTGGATTTTTACTGCCTGTAAGTAAGAATAACTTTTTTCTAAAAATTTTGGTTTATACCTACTGAAATATCTTACCTGCTCTTTCAATAACAATATACAAAGTTTGCAATAAAAACTGTTGGAATTGTTCTTTTGTAACTAATGCAATCTTTCCTATTCCTTCAACTAACAGACATGATTGGGTTATATTATTTTTAATTTCGGTTGGTGCACATTTCGAATTTATATTTAACGTTTTTTGCCACTGATTGGTATCAACATAGGTTGACACTATATTTCTTATTAGTTGCATATCTTTTTCATCGCAATCTATTCCTAAAAATATTTAATTTAAAATTGTTAGAAAATAGCTATAATAGGCATATTTCTTTTACCTCCGATTAATTCATTTAACAAAAATATCGCTTCACTTTTATGTTCAACTTTATTCAATATAGTGTCCAGAAGAAAATCACTTATAATATGGAATGCTCCTAATTTTGCTAAAATATGGCACAATTTTCCTATTTTCGATTCCATAATTTCATCATCAAAGTGCTTAAACTTTTTCCAAGGTGTTTTTCGAATGAGATCATCATTTAATTCTAAAACCATCAACTTGCGAGAAATAAAAAATAAACACTATATTATTATATTTTACCTCTAATAGTGTATTCTTCTAGCAATCCTACATCGGTAGAATCTAATTCCGAAATATAAAGCAGATTTGACATTAGTTGTTCCAAGTTTGCTATGTTCAACAATACAGAAGTAAGATTATGTTGACCGAAAATACTTATGTATCCGATTAATAAATTTACGGCTGCTATTTTTTCACCCTTATCTAAAAATAATTAATATCTTAACATTCCTCTTATTAAAAAATGAAAATATTGATTTATTATGTAGTATACCTATAAGCATTGAGTAAAGGAATAATCCCTCACTCAACGCTATAAGTATATTATTTTTCTTACCCAAGGAATTAAATTTTCTTGGCAGACTCATAATAGTATTATAAAACCCATCTTCCATAGTTTCCATCAATTGTCTAACTGATCTTTCGGTCAATTTCTTTGACAAATCGTTCAAAATTTTCTTACAACTTTCCGAAACCTTTATGTCTTCATGTTCACAGAGAACTATGAGGATTTCAATGACTTGACCTATGCACAGTGGCATAGTGGTTATACAATTTGAAATAATCATGTCTGCCATGGTGACAAGTTCTTTGGTAACATTGATGTGAGGATGGTTGGCCAACTTGTGAAGATTCGCAAAATGATTTGACAGATTTCTGTCATTTTCTTTGTACCATTCGGATGTTCGTGTCATTGAGCCGATGTAAGTGTCAATTTCTTCTTTGCTTTTGAATCTGCTTGGGTTCAATGGAACAGATTTTACTTCTTTAATGTTCGAGAGGAATTTGCTTAAATCAAGAGGTTCGCCCGCAAGTCGATTGTAATCTTGCATTATCAATGTCACCAATCGACCAAACGCTTTTAGGGCATGCTAAAAAATTAATTCAATCAAAAACCAGTTAAAATTCAAAATTGAGACTGCATGTAAAAGTTGTGTTACTTTAACAACCAATCTGTAGTTTATTTCACACTTCTAATTTTTGACTGGTCGGTTGTTGACAACTCGTTTGACATTTGCTAAACTCCCCAGATTGCCTGGATTGACACGAAAAATCATGGACCTATTAGGGCATATTGGGTAAGCTGAATTTTGACAGTTGAATCAAAACAAAACCTATTTAAGTATTTTTGTCTTGTTTCTGTCTAGATGCCCAGTCAAAAAATTGTGACAAAAATTAAATGCACGGCCCTCACACCCCTGACATTGGCGTTGGAACGAACACTATGAACTAGTATAAATTACCATAAATATGTTAATTCTGGGGTAGGCTTATTTGGCAAGGTGAGTATAACTTGATCTTACAAATAAAAATCATTGATTCATTATGTTACCTTACCATTGGGATTTTGTGTCCAATTTTTTCATCTTCCCTGGCAATCTTGGCGAGTGTACTCGACAGTCCCGGCAAGAAGAAAATGAAAACTTCGGCAACTTGGTCTCTTAACACAATATCATTAAAATCATCTTCTTCTAATATGTGGGCTACTGCCATTATACATTTTATAGCACAACATCTAAAAGTGTTTTCAAAATGAAAAGTTAGGTTATGTGCAGTGTACATACCTTAAATCTTTTGATTTTTCATTTTTAGCTAACTCGCCTGCTACGTAAATTATTTGTGAAAAGTTTGGGACGTTTTCTTTAACGTATAGTGTTGAAATAAGGTCACTAGATGGAGTTTTGTAAAGTGAAATCATACATTCTAATATGCTTGTTTTGTATTCCTCGGAAATTGGCAAAACTACAAACAAATGCTTGTTAGAAATAATTCCCAACGTAAATCAATAAACGTACCTTTATGTTCTCCATAATTGTATATTTGGAACATCAAAAACGAATAAAAATTAAAGAAAAGGACATTATTTTCAATAACAACTTTGTCCAAAACAATTTTGAGAGTATCAACGATAACTTGTTTCTCATCGTTTTTAAAGCTAAAAACAAATGGAAAATGTTAATTTGCGACAATTTTGCCTTATAATTTACCTTGAATTGTTATTTGCTAATTTTTTCATGAAGGGATGAAAAACTGCAATAATTAATTTTTGTACCACCTTCATAAACGATGGCGAAGATTCTTTTATGCATTCTTGAAGTTGCTTTAATGCAGAAATATCGCTTGTATCGTTTTCTAAAATCCTCTTGCATAAATTGTTGATTTTAGCAAATGTTTCAAAACTTTCCATCTTCGGTTTTAAATTTGGCGCCGCTTTATAGCTAACCTTTCTTTTGTTTTTGGTCGTCGACGTCTCGATGACATCCGAAAAATGTTTGTATTGCCACTGTCACTGTGATAATATGAGTTTAATGAGTTTTAGATAGTTTTACGTGGAATTCAATCCTACAAGAAGTGAGTAAATTATTATTTTTTACACTTGTTAAATGCGGATTTTGTAAAATAATAATCACCATTTTATGGCATTATTTTTCACGGTTTATGTTTATCTACACGTCCATGCATGAATGCCAACTTTGGAACCAACCACTGAACGAACCATCCAATTTAACAGGCACGTAATATTCTTTCAGTGCTATTATTTGAAGATTTGAAGGGATAAATTACAATATTATGACCTCAAAATTTCGGAAATTGTACCATATTCTAATTATATTTCTGCGTTGTTATTACGGTATTACGGTTGCCATAGCAACATAGTAGTATATTCATTGCTTTAGGTTGGCATTGATTTTAAAATTTGCGCATGCGTCGATCTGAAATTAATTGTTTGTGGAGTGCATTGAGGTAGTACCTCAATGGTGGAGTGCCTGATTTTAGGAAAGAGTGATCAGAAATTTCTGTTATTTATAAAAATAATAATTTGTGAAAGTTACAAAAATCCTAGGTGTTTATTTGCTTTTTTTATATCACTCCCCTCTATCTTTGATGTAGAGTGTGTACCTATTAATTTTTTATTTGAAAATGACTTGGCTTTGGCATATCTCTATTTGAGTTTGAATGTAGTAGCATACCCTGAACTGTGGTAGTAGCGGCGCGGTGTTGAGTGAAGGAATACTCAATACTCAACGGTATAGTGATGGGGCGGGAGTGCAGTCTATCCGCTGTAGTTCATCTACCTGTATTTATTTAGTCTACCATTTAGTTCTTATGACTTGATTATTAAAAATTTGCATAATATTCCTTGCTAGAATAATTATAAATTCCTATACACATTTAATCTCATGTCAGTTTTTGCCCCTTATGCTACTTATTATTTATTTTATAACAAGCACTTGATCTTTGTACTGTTTTCAATTGTCTAGCCAGGCATAAGTCCATCATTTAAAAATAACTGGATTCGATGAGGTTACAAATTAGGAATTAGTTATAGATTGAGAATAATTGTTCATGCATGGAATAAAGATAAAGTGATACGTGACTTCAGTCATTTTATTGTTTATTTAGGTCAGAATGTCAGAATGCCGGCCACAACTTAAAAATATTCGAAGAAAATGTATTTACATACTTCGTTAAGGTGTACCTATTACCACAGACCTATACGCTACTATATAGGTCTGTGCTATTACGTATAGTGTGACCCACTTCAAACCGGATCACCCCCCATATAAAATTTGTATTTTTTGTCACCCGGCGATTTTGATTGAGTTTTTTTAACGATAGTTCATCAAAAAACTGTACTTTAGGTTAGGGCAAAACGGCACTTTTTATTTTAAAATCCATGGCCTTCTGCGTCACATTTTTTGGGTCAAAATTGGACAATTATTATTCATATTAGGCATATTTTTTAAAAAAATATGAATACGCCACTCGATTAATCTCTTAAAACTAGTTTGTAGGTACCAAATTTTATTAAAAAAAATCTAACAATATAAAAATTCTAGAAACCAATGAAAATCGTGATTTAATTAACTATACCTATTTTACCTGGATTGAAAACTATTGAAATTGTAACTTGCTTTATTACAAATAGTAAATAGGCATACTTATGAATTATTACCTACATTCCTGGAATTCGAACGTAAAAAAGGACGCTGTTGTGTGAGTAAGCAAAACTTTTATTTATTAGTTACACGTTAAAGAAAAAGTACAACACGTGTTTCGGCATCAGGGCCATCATCAGGTACAAGGTACAATACAAAATTGACATGTTAAAAAAAATATTTTTCATAAAAATTTTGATTAAAATGTTCTTCAACAGTATTGATCTACAATGGTGGGGATCATCACTATACAGGGTGTTCACTTTCAAAATGCCCACCATTGGTATTTTTGAAACGGTAAGAGCTACATAACGTTGGTTAAATTAGACAAAAGTTGCGCATTTCGATGTGTTTCAAGAATCTGTAAAGAAATTTGACATAGCTCACGAGGTTACTAAAATAACCTGAAAAAACTGAAAACTTCCACTTTTTTATTTTGTCCGTAACTTTTTTAATATCAAACGGAATTGAATGAAATTTGGTGGAAATACGTAATTAGGTACGGTCTTTCGAATGCACTATTCAGAAAAATTCTCTGCCTACTGGATCTTTAGGTGTTCATAACCAAATTTCGATTTTCTTATGGCGGCCATATTGGATTTTACCACCATTGGATAGAGCAAAAAATTACGAATACAACCATGTATCACGACACCTAATTAAATTTCTAATATTTTATTTTAGGTGACAGTTATTGATATTGTTTTCGGTATCATGGCCTACTGCCTGGCTTCAAAATATTAGAAATTTGACATTTAAGTGGGTTTAATACTTTAATTAGGTGTTGTGATACATGGTTGTATTCGTAATTTTTTGCTCTATCCAATGGTGGTTAAATCCAATATGGCCGCCATAAGAAAATCGAAATTTGGTTATGAACACCTAAGGATCCAGTAGGCAGAGAATTTTTCTGAATAGTGCATTCGAAAGCCCGTACCTAATTACGTAATTCCACCAAATTTCATTCAATTCCGTTTGATATTAAAAAAGTTGCGGACAAAATAACAAAGTGGAAGTTTTCAGTTTTTTCAGGTTATTTTAGTAACCACGTGAGCTATGTCAAATTTCTTTACAGATTCTTGAAACACATCAAAATGCGCAACTTTTGTCTAATTTAACCAACCTTGTAGCTCTTACCGTTTCAAAAATACCAATGGTGGGCATTTTGGAAGTGAACACCCTGTATACACATATAAATAATAAATAGTCTAAATAATTATTAACATTTGCTCAGCCATAATAAACTTTACCTATATTAAAGTATTAAATACGAGATATTTGTACATACTCCATTTGACTGCATATTTCCTAACGCACTCGATTAACTGTGTAAGCATCGTACCCAAAGAAAATTTTGAGATATTTTATTAATATATATTTTTGTTGTTGTTGTTATGTGATGTTTTGGCGTATACAAAAAATGTGGAAGACAAGGTAACGTGCCTTTTCTGTACAAAGTACAACATACGCGAAAATTGTGTTGAGAAAAGTTGTTCCAATCTTATTTTAAAAATGAGAAATACAGGTATTTTAACAGAAGAGAACTAGCTTTTGAGACTACCTAGCTGAATGAATTCATCGCGCAATAAATTCATTACGTACCCAAAGCAAACCGACCAGATCCGGTCCGCCCATGCCCCCTTATCACTCCAATTAAGTCCCCACAATCACGCCGCGCCTCGTCCCCCTAAAAGACTACCTCAATAGCCGACCGCGCCGGCATGGTGGGGATGGCGGCGTTTCGAGTCCATAGTACACCGCACCCGTCTATAAGATCACTCGTTATATCCTTCGCTCGGTTATTTTCATTTGCCCGCCGCGCGCTCAGTATACAGTGTCCAGTGCCGTGTACCGCCGGGCATCGCCATGCCTAGCTGCTCTTCCGAAAGCCTGGCCAAGGTCTCGTGGCCCAGCAACGAGAGCATACACGCCGGGAGTTCCGGCCTGCAGAGCCCGTGCTCGCCCAGCTCCTTCTCGCCGGTGTCCACGTCTCCGGACAACACGCTGCGCCGGAGGAGGATCCGCAGGTGCTCCTCGCTCGGCAACGTCATCCAGGAGCCCTTCGTGATACATTCGGACGCGAGGGACTCGCGCAGCCAGAGCCCCGTCCTTCGGAACCACGAGGACGACTCCTACCCGCTGCTCGCGAGTGTCATCGGGTGGTACCCGTGCTTCCTCCTGCGTATCTGCAAAGCCGTCATCGTTTCGATCCTCCCACAACAGACCTGGAGGCAGCTGGTCTTCGCGCTGCCCATGCTCTGGGCGTCCATGTGGATATGGTTTTTCACGCAACTGATCCAGCTGCCCTTGACCGTCGTGAAGCTGATGCTTTCGCTCGTGCTCACCTCGAGCGGACCACGAAACATGAAGAAACGAACGGTTCTCATCAGCGGAGGTAGCACCATTCAAGCCTTGCACCTAGCGCGCAACTTTTCTTCGGCCGGAGCAAGAGTGGTAGTATGCGAAGTGGACGGGCTTTTCGCTATATCCAAGTTTTCGACGGCCGTTTCGAAATTCTACACAGTACCGAAACCTACGAGCGACCAACAGCAAAACTACGTAAGAGCTTTATGCGAAATAGTCGACAAAGAAGAAGCTATGTACTACATCCCAGTGAGTGCATCCACGTCCGCTTACTACGACGCTGTTGCTAAGCCTCACCTCGAACTCTTGGGATGCACCTGCTTCTGCCCTGGAATAAAGGAAGTATGGGTCTTAGACGATACTCTGGAAATGTTAAAACGTTGCCAGAAGTACGGAATCCACTCCCCCAACTTCTACACTGTAACGTCAAGAGAGGATGTTAATAGATTGTACGATACGGGCGCTATTCGACTTGGTATCTACGTCATGTCAACCGCAGGACCGAGCGGCTTGAGGGAACGCCAAAAACTCGTGTTGCCACTAAGCAAAAACGATCTGAAGCTACCGAACGATATCAGCGAGCAAAGACCGTGGGTTGTCGTACAAGACATCGAAGGGGATCATTATTTAACATGCACGACGGTCAAGCAATCGCAAGTAATAGCAAATGTTACTTGCAAAATGGACAAAAACAACAACGGCCTCATTCCAGTCGAAAGCAAAGAGGTCAACGCTTGGCTGACCAACTTCTTCGGCAAGCTTCAACTTTTGAGACCGATAACGGGGCACATAAGCTTCAGGTTCGTCGTTCCGAAGGACTCGAACACGATAATACCGTTGAGCAGCCGTGTGGGGGTGTCGTTGCCGTACATCTGCTACACCAACGTGCATCCCCGGTTGGTTTGGAAGCCTTGCAGGCACTTCAGCAGGCAGAACTCGGGTCCCCTTGTTCAAGAGAACGGAACGTACAGGATGCCCGACACAGTCTTGAACACAATAAGAAATCCTTCGTTGCACAACGTGACGAGGTTGATTGGGACGGTTCTGGATAAGAGAGAGGCCCTCTTCGCCCTATGGGATCCGTTGCCATATTGCGCGTACTACCATATGCAGCTACCGTTCAAGAATGTTTTGGGGTTCTTGAGAAGCAGGCAGGACAGTTTTCCGAGGCCACTGACCACTCCGGTTCGCTAGTCGGTGGGCTTCGGTAATTTTGGAGAGAGAAAAATAGCCTGAGGGGATCATTTATATGGGGACACACTGTACCATGACATGACGTGCTTGTAATCGCTGGAGTACAAGAATAAAGTCCGTAAACAACATTGTCGGGTAGATTGCAAGTTATTTATGTTATAATGTTATCTGAGACGGCAGATGATTTTGTTGTTTGTTGAAAATGTACAAATTGCATATAAGTTTTGTTGTTGAGAATATATCTTCATAGGTATATAAGGAAGTACGTTAAATTAACTGTTAAATTAGACGTAGCCTGCGTCAAGAAAAGACAACGATATATTTTTTTTATTTGTGTATATATTTTGTAAAAATAAATTATTTTAAAAAAGGGTAGCGTTTTGGTGACTTCCTATTTATTTGCCCACCTTTTATCTATTATTTGGGATATTGGATGTTATTCAATTTTATTATTTTATTACATGTTGTTGAATAATCTATTCCATTATGTATTATAGATAAGAAAAAATAGGTATATTTTATTATGATATTAACTTTGTGTTATTTTTGTATTTGAAATTGAAGGCCAAACAAATAAAAATCAAAATTTGGACTAATTTTGAGGATTCGTGTCAAAATATTTTGATGAGATGGAGCGATTAATAATGCGTAGAATATTATGTAGTTATTAGATTAATCATTGAACGTTTTTGCATAATAAAGAAAATAAGAAAAAACAGAAATAAAAATCATACAAAAATCATACTATAAAAATATTTCCATATTTTTTAATTAAAGTAACAGATAGGTATATTTTTATAAGCTTCACTTATACAGGAAATAAAAAAAGGATAAGGTAAATACCGAATTCGACGGTAAGTATGCTTCAGGAAAAGGGAGCAATGAATAAATATTTCCTATACTATATTTGACGTATGTAACCTTTACAATTTCCTATAATTAAGAAGTGTTTATGTTTAAAAATATACATCAAAAATACTAGTGCGGATAGGTACATATTAAAAATTTAGGGATTTTGGAGTTTCCAAATTTAAATCCACCTATAGGTACGATGCGGGCCCAAACCAAAGTCTGGTATATCTCTGGACGCTGCCCAAACATTCTGAAGCCAGACTCGCCCAGATGATTTTCGATTGTTTTGCACTCAAAATCCACATCGGGTACAAGAAAACAGAACAAAAATCGGAGTCTATTTTCGAAATCTCTAAATACACATCTTGTAAATAAATTGATGGGGAACGAATCAATTTTACAATGATTATCTTTTGCCAGAGCGGCAGACCGAGTGCGTTACCAAGTGATCCGTGAAGACAGACTTTGACACTTGATTACAATACTGGCCGCCTGCATTCTGCGCCTTTAAAAAACAAGAGGCGAGAGTGATATGACAGTTCTTGTCCTGCTACATTCGATTTTAACCGTATTCACGGAAGAATCTTACAAACCAAGATGAGTTAGGTATGTTTTGCGTGTGACTATATGTATCTATAGGATCCAAGAGAGGGGCATACTATTATCTGAAATCTGAAATAAGGGCAAGTCTTACCTACACATGTTTTTTTTAGCTCCATAGAGATTGTGGCAGATTACAAACGTTAAACATTTCAAACATTTTATTCCGACAATAACAAAGACACAAAATAGCAGCAATAGCATCAATCGTGCCATGGATTGTGATTAAAACAAATCAATTCTTACTAAGGATAATCAATTTATTTCATTTACTCTAAAAAATACTCTTTAGTAGGTACATACAATTAGGCAACAATTCACCAAATCTCAAATAAGCCATGCCATGGAAGAAATCAACAGAAAATTTAATTCGAGTTATTCTAGTTTATAATAATTATTAGTTTTAAATCTCTTGTCTCACGGTTCTAAAGCATATTTTTTAGACTAAATGAAATCCTTGAAATACTTACCCCATTCAGATACTACAGCCTGTGAGATGCCAATAAAAAGTAGAGAACATTATTTTGTTTTCCATGTTCTTCATATATTTCTGAGGTTTCCAGTATCAAATTACTCATGATATCGAAAACCAGAGAGGTGTACTTTTGTTGCATTTTATTATGTACATCCAAAATCATAAGATGTTTCTGGTTTGAAATATACCTAAATACAGGGTGAGTCATATCTAAAGGCAGATCCGAAACCACAAGTTACGAGTAGAATTCGCTAAAATAAGCACATATGCTTAATAAACATTCACTAAAAAATGCTTGGTTCTCCATATACAGCGTGTTGAAAATTTTTCAAAAATAATATTTTTTTTATTTCCTTCGAGCCCGTTTAGGAATTCCAACCAAATTTGGTAGACATTACGCACTGGTCGGTTGCCATTTTGTGCAATAATCTGGCCCCATTCAGATGACCAGCGGCATAGATACAAACAATTAGGTACTTTAAATAATTGTAAAAAAGTGCAAAAACGAAAAATGTTGCCTTTTTTTGATAGCCCTTTAAGTTTGGAACAAAAAGCGCCTATTGGTAGATATTTGCAAATTAATATGCAATATGCGACAAAATTAAATTCCTGTTCGCTTGTTTAAAAGTAATAAATAGCAAAAGAAAGGAAAAATGTTTTTAGAAAAACTTTTAAAGAAAGGAAATGAAAAAAGCAATGTTCATTTGCCACCTTAAACAATAAAATGTTATTTACTTTATTTTAAATGCCAGCATAATCGCCTTCGCAAAAAATCCGAAATTCGTTCGTTTTTGCACAGGATACTTTTTTACAATTATTTAGAGTAACTGTTTGTATTTACGCCGATGGTCATCTGAATGGTGCCAGATTATTGCACAAAATGGCAACCCACCAGTGCGTAATGTGCACCAAAAAATTTGGTTGGAATTGCTAAACGGGCACGAAATAAATTAAAAAGTATGTTATTTTTGGAAAACTTTCAACACGCTGTATATGGAGAACCAAGCGTTTTTGAGGCTAATGTTTATTAAGCAATGTGTTTATTTTAGCGAATTCTACCTTGTGTTTTTGGCGTTGCCTTTAGATGTGACTTACCCTGTATAGTATTATTTTCTAAGTTCACTATACATTCAAGAGTTTTGCTAAAGTTACTACAGAGTAATTATTCTCATCTGCACACTTCACTTCAAATAAGATTTGTTGTAGATTGTAGATAATATAAAATGTGCGCACCGCATGCTATATGTTTTTTTTTATCTCATATTTATTCAATCACAAACTTTTATGTGACTTTTGACAATACTTATACCGGAAAATATGATTCCTTTACTTAGTGGACCTACACAATTATTTCATAAGTTACAAATACTTGTCTAGTTCTTATCTTATTGATAAGACATAGAACACCCAGTAGCGTGCCGTGGGTAAAAGGGCGGAGGGGGCGAGCTATTTTAAGGGCGCCAAAAAAAGTCGTACATTTTTTTGTTTTAACAAAGTAAACAAAATATATAATATTTTATGAGTTAGGTAAAGCTATAAACAAAAAAATAACACAGCCTACTTAACTAAAATAATAATCTTCTTGTTTTTCATTTTCTGATTTAATATGATCAGCGCCGGTTTTAGTTTGACTACCGCCGGGGTTTAAAAAACTCGTTATATTTCCTCTCAATTTTTTAGTTTTGCCCAAAAAACAAAACTTTTTAGTTGGGAAGTAGTCAGAAATTAAAAAAAATTATAAATTATAAATTGAATCTTTGTGGTACAAAATTGCGCCGCAGGCGAATTTTTTTCAAATATTCAAGGTCAAACAGTTTAAATTAACGAAAATAAATTCCAAGCAAAACATATTCTTGTTAACTGGTTTTTATTTTTTTTTTGTTCACTATGACTCATAACATTTGTAGCCAAGAAGTCCTACTCAATCTTCTTTTATAGAGCAACTGTGACCAATAGAAATTTCGAAATTTGTTT
Organism: Pseudeuparius sepicola; assembly: GCA_963920635.1. Classification (NCBI taxonomy): domain Eukaryota; kingdom Metazoa; phylum Arthropoda; class Insecta; order Coleoptera; family Anthribidae; genus Pseudeuparius; species Pseudeuparius sepicola. The sequence goes on along the minus strand of OY987300.1, from coordinate 8,755,156 downwards.
TAGTGTGAGCCCATAAAAATCATTGCTTTTTAATCCGGAAATATAAAGCACAGATAGTTTAAAAGAGGTATAGGAAATTACAAAATCATAACAGTATAATGTATTTTTCGTGTTTTCTCAATGTAGGGTGCTTGGACACCCAAACCATATTACAACCCTGGGCTAGTATGGGAAAAGCCAGGTCTCGTGGAATCGGTAGTTGACAATAATAAGTAGGTATATTTTTCAATAAATGTATCTATGTTACACATTATTACATGACAATTTTCCAATTTATATTCAGTTAATGAATCAATGTTGTATATTCTGCGTTTAAAATATTTTAACTTAAAAATTTTTATTTTCGTCAAAAAATCCAGGGGGAGTAAAATCTTCAACGTACAGATGAATACGATGATGAATAGGAGAACGTTTCAGATGTTATGTTTGCAGACTACGATCAAAATGAAGGTGTCGCGTCGTGAGTGACATAGCAACAAAATATGATTTATTTTTAGTTATTAGACCAACTATAATATCGCCTCCTAAAATTAACCGCCGGGCGCTATTAGTGCCCTAGCACCCCCCTAAAATCCGGCGCTGGTACCTTTGGAAATTCAAAATTTTGTTTAACCTGCTAACTGCTAAACGACCTTTCTGCTCCAGGGCAGTTGCAAAGTATGGTGGAAAATATTTTTAACAAAACAGTGAGAGCAGGAGAGCCAACGGCGAGTGATGAACTTGCGAGGTGGAGGTAACGACGACTCGAAGAGCGAGGGAAGACTGAAAGAGGAAAGTCAAGAGCGGCGGCGCAGCAAAGTAGTGAACAAAGCAGCGTTGCCAACCGTTCCTTTAAAGGAAATATTTGCCGGGGATAACGCAAAAATATCTAATACAAATAATAGACCATAATATTGTCGTGATTGTACGTTCAATTTTGCAATTGCACTAGAGCACAAAGGGCGGGTTAGGGCTGAGAGCGGGGGGGGGGGGGCACAGTCCCCGTGTTTTTGGGTTAATGATAAAACGATACAATATAGGTGTAGAAGTCAACGGTGTAGAGCAAACTAGCGGTTTTCAGGGGCAGTTTTGTTTTTGTCAGATAGTGACCATTTTCTTATCGGCACTGAAATATTATTATGTTTGAATGTGTAACATCATTAATATCATAACAATATCCCGCCAAAGTATAAATTCTAAAATCAATCAGATTGTTACACTGAAAAGGGACCTTACCACAGCTTACCCTGGTAAGCTGTGACCTTACTGCAGAATTCAAGAAGAACTTATTTAATCTTTGAATCCGTTTTTCTACAAAAATATTTTTTCGTCAGCCCCACAGGAATTGGTATTCCTATAGACTAGAAAATTGTGTATTTGACATTTTTATTTGTAGGCCTATGCTCTAGTGGCTATATACAGGGTGACCGTATTTCGAGTCTATGCATGGGGATCTTGGTTATCTTAAGAGATTCGAGGTCGGTTAAATTGGGGCAAAGTTGCGGAATTTGATGCCGAGTAACATGGTAGAAAGAAAGTTTGGCTTCTCGTTTTGAAAATAATGCGAAAAAACTGAAAATTGTCGTTTTCGTTTTTATTTTTTTAAACGAAAATGAATGGCGCTGGATATTTCTAAGTTAAACATTATTAAGGCACTTTTTTACAAGGAATCGAAATATGGCCTCGCATTTTTTTTCTCGCCTCCCTGGACAAAGATATGACGATCAACTTTTAGTTTTCTTATGGGCGCCATATTGGATTTTTGCATTTTTGGAAAGAGGATTTTTTTCTGGTTAAAATGATATGTCACACATTATGCTTTACTTTGTTTTTCTTGCCGTAATATCAAATTAATCGTGTTTGCATAGAGTGCCTTAGTAGTTAAGTAAAGCGGATCCTGGCTCAAAGATGGCCGCCATATGTGAGCCAGCTTCCGCATAAGGGTTTTGAGCCTGAGCCAGGATCCGCATAGGGTTTTCGGGGATAAAATCTAGCGGTGGGGGGGATTTGTGTGGGGGGATCCCCTCCACTTTTTTTAGTATATATTTCGATGTTTGATTGGTAAAGTAGTACACAGTTCTCACTTTTAACTTAACTAAATAAGATTAAAAGTATGGCATCGTTTGTGACCCATTTAAATAACAGTTTGTTCCTGAAGAAATTCATTAGGGTCCAAGATTTGGAAGTCAACCGAAAGTTTGAGGTACATGCATTTACGAAAATAAACACCAAGTTCGGCGAGAAGATATCCTTGGAATTCGACGATTTCAAAACAATTTTACCGCAAAGGTTCACGGTAGAATTTACAGAAGAACGAATTGAGCAAGTAAACAAGGACATTTTCAACGGGCGAAAGTATTATCTTATTAGTTATGGACCTGTCGGGAAAACAACTAATATTCAATTTTCCGTCCAAGAACCGGAACAGCTATAAAAATACTTTGGAGTCTCACATTCGAAAATTACAGAAACTAAAATATGAAATTGATATATATGAAATTAATAAGAACTTTAAACAATTAAAAATAAAATATATATAGCATAAGAGATGTTTCATTTCTTCTACCCATAGTAAATTAATAAAATAACAAACTACCCAGCAGGTGTACAACAAAGTAATAGTATAAAAAAAGTGCAAAACTGAAACTTGAATTAAAACCAAACACAATTTTTTCTTGCAGCTTGATGTAGCTCCAAACAAAAAATAATAATGCCTAATGATAAAAATTCTAACAAAAATAATAATTTCTGTGCCCTCTAAGGAAGTCCATACATAGTCCCCATGCAAATTCCCCATGTAAAGTCCCCATTTTAAGTCCCACTTAAGCCGCCCACTTTAGACGCCAACTTTCGACGCCAACTTTCGACGCCAACGTCTCAGTTGGATGCAGTACTTTTATAAGGATCTACTAAGTAGGAGGAAGCTTTTCAGTTCCCACCTACAATTCTATAAACAGCCAATCCAGCGCAGATAGTGACTCGAACCATTTTTGGCATAATTCCAGAGAAAGTTAACCCTTTCAGAGTTTTACACCCGACCGTTCAAATTAGTTACACCTTCACCTGGTTTTAGTACCTTGAATCTTTTTGTGCCGAGTCAACAAAAATGCAGACAAGTTTGCCCCCTTTTACTTTTATAGCAGGCTGTTCACATTCTTTAGACTTTCACCTGTTTCTAAATCTTCTTGCGCGACCCTTCCTTCAAGGGATAATCTTACATAACAATGATCCACTTTTAAATGTTTTTTGTCAGACTTTTTTTTTTATAGTCCTGTAAATGGCATGTTATAAAAATTTACTGCCTGGTAGTTTTATAGCAGACTGTTCAAATTATTTAGATTTTCACCTGCTTGTAAATCTTCTCGTGCGACCCTACCTGAGATTTTAATAAAAAAAGGCTTTCAATGTTAAAACTTAAATGAGAATATTTTGCTGTTATTGTTATTTTGATAAAAAAAACTGTGTACATTATTAATATTCCACTTAAAATTCCTCGATAAAAATATTGCTTTAAAGTGGGTTAGTAAGGAATAGGTAAACAAAACTAAACAAGAAACCAGTATATAAATAAAACAAACTAAAATTAATTAATGTTTTGTTTTATTAAAATAATTCATATATTTTGTTACAATAAACTTATATACAAATATTAGCACTGTCGTTGTCTGCGTAGACGGTCGAACCAGCCTTCATAATATGCATAATTATAAGTCGTTCGATTTCGTATTATGTCCTCATTATTCGCAAATCGAAAATACCCTGCCACATAGCCAGATTCGTATTCGATTTGACGCTGATGATTAAACCACCCTGCGTAGTACGCCTTATTATATGCAATGATATCAGATTTAGCCATGTAAATGTCATTAGCGTTCGCAAAACACTGACCGTATCTGATCCATCCATCTTGATATCCTGCACCATATTGAACTTTATCCATTTTCACGTCACCCTCCAGAAAACGCCTATTCTTACCAGCCTGATGATCAAACCATCCCGCGTATAAACCTTCATTATAGTGCCTCACATGAGTGTCCCTTAATCGCCTAATTGGATTTGCGTTTTCTTCCGTTTTCCACTGACTATACGAACTCCATCCTGCACTGTATCCATCATCTGTCACTTTTCTTTTATTCTGAGAATACATCTCAACGAGTGTTATAAACTTTTGCCACAATTATCTAACTGAAGCAATATTTAATTCTTTGTATTGAATTGAATTTAGTGAATTTTGTTAAGGATGTGGCTGCCTTTTATATTTAACGTAAGCATTGCCTATCCCCACTCAACAGCGTTGTCGTCTAATTAGAAAATAGAGCAATTTGAAGTAGAAAATTTTTTGGCAACGCCGAAGGGGTGGAGTTACCCCCACTCCCACCAGAGCAAAGTTAACGCCTAAATTAAAAAGTAGCAACGTTGAGAGCCATCCCCACCAACGCATTCATTTTAAAATCTACAAAAGGGTGTAGAAATTCAGCAAAAGCATCAGTTTTCTAAATTTTGTTGAATTGTGTTCGAGTTTTGTCGTGTGTTATTTTTAAATTTATTACTTTGCTTATAATTATGAGTGTGTTCCAAACTAAGGCGATTGTCCACTACAATGCTGTTGTGAGGGTAAGTCAAAACTTATTTTTTTATAATTATTAAATACGTTATTTCAATTTGCTTCGAGAAACTATTTTGCTTTTTCGCATCAGAAAATTTTTAGCCAACTTTTTTCTTGTTAGCCGCAAGTTGGAGATTTTCTTATGCGAAAAATATTTTTTTATTTGCGATATACTAACATTCAATAATTATTATAGTCACCATCTGCTTATAATCTCATCGAGACGCTTGCGGCAGAGGGGTCAGTTGAAAATTCATCTGAAGAAAACAATGTTGAGCATGTAAGTAGACATGTTTATGAATTCTAACAAATAATAAATGTTTATCTTATACTTATAGTATTCCGAAGTGGACGATGAAAGCATTAGAAGCGCAACATCGTTTGCTGTGTCGCAGATCGAGCGTGAGCTGGCACATGAACAATCGGCATATGTACAGCCTGCACAACCTACCGAATCGGCACATGTGCAGCCTGCGCAATTGACATATGTACAGCCTGAACAACCCGCACCTGAATATTCGGCACATGTGCAGCCTGCGCAATTGACATATGTACAGCCTGAACAACCCGCACCTGAATATTCGGCATATGTACAGCCTGCACAACCTGCCGAATCGGCACATGTGCAGCCTGCGCAATTGACATATGTACAGCCTGAACAACCCGCACCTGAATATGAGCAACCCGCGCAACCTGCAGGGCATGCGTCGCCTGCTCAGTCTGAGCAAACCCACCGGCAGAACGTCTCCAGTCCTGTGAGGACTGTTGGGAAAAATATGGAGACGTTGAGAGCGGTTTATAACAGGGGGCGCCGCACAAACAGGTTTCCGGATGACAGCTTCGATTTTGAAGATCCAACAGCTGGAGGACGTCACAATTTGGAACTTAATAAAGTGCTGGAAGATAATGTTGTCGTCTTACAGCTTCAAAGTAATAAGCTGGCCAAAAACAAGGCTGGTTTAAAAAATAAAATAGATAGGTTAGATAAATTAAGAAAAATTTTAGTAAATAGGATTAGTATAATAGAAATAGATGAAGCGCGTGTGAATAAAATATTAACTAGTTATAAGTAAGCATAAGTTGAATCATATATATATAATATTACACATAGTTTTAAACCAACGCTTTGTTATTCATTTCTCACCCAATACCATTATAAACAGCAAGCAATAAAATTTTATTACGTGCAATACAGAGTCGCTCGGTAGCTAAATACAAAAGTAATATTTTTCTCCTAAGCAGACCATACTTTAGCATAAGCGTACGTGCACACTTCCGGCTGAGGGAGATGTAAGAAAGGTAAAAAATATAGTCAGGGGATTTTACATAGCGATCGTCCTCGCTCGAACTCGCACGGACAAGCGGTAGCAAGCGGATACCTAAAATCCCAGAACATTTGTAGTATCAAACTGTAGTTTTTAAGTAAATATTTTATTAAACGTTTATTTTCTTATATTCGAGAATTTAATTTAAATAATAATAATAAAACAATTATCCAATAATACATTTCATTTACAATAATACCAATGGTCTAGTTTTTGCACCTGTTTTACATATTAAGCATGTATCTTGCCGAAAAGCTATGCTTTAGCATAACCGTACGTGCACACTTCCGGCTGAGCGATGTAAGAAAGGTAAAAAATACAGCCAGGGGATTTTACATAGCGATCATCCTCACACGGACAAGCAGTAGCATGCGACTACCTAAAATCCCAGAACATTTGTAGGTATCAAACTGTAGTTTTTAATAAAATATTTTATTTCACGTTTATTTTCTTATAGTCAGGAATTTAATTTAAATAATAATAATAAGAACAGAATTATCCAATAATACATTTTATTTACAATAATACATTTTATTTACAATAATGGTATAATTTTTGCACCTGCTTTACACATCAAGCAGGTGTCTTGCCGAAAAGCTATGTAAAGCTTTTCTTTACAGGCACTACACCGCATGAATCTTTGCAAAGGCATTTCTGTCAAAGAAAAATGTAAAGTTTCATGCCGATGCTTCGCATTGTCGGTGAAACCATTCAGGGAAACCTCTGTAAAATCTACCACATACGCACGGTAACAATTTAGGCACAAACGCGCCCTTTCTGTTACCTTTACATATGCGGCAGATACACAGAGGCCCCCCACTGTCCAGTTATTATAACCCTCGGTCGGGTTAATGGGTACACTTTTCGCCACGACGGAGTCATCGCGGCCAACGTCTACCCCTTCATCTTCGTCACTAGCATCATCGTCGTCAATGTCGTCGATGTCTCTTCTCAATTCTGCAGGCACCGTTTTCTCAATCTCTTCTTTTTCTTCTAACGCAAGTTGGTATAGGGAATTATGTATGGAGGCAGCCATTGTTATTAAATTTAATTTGTTTGGAGAAAAACTGTAACTGATGTCTATTGAGATATCTCCAGAGTTTTTATAGTCTAAAACATCAACCTGTACGAGATGTCTAGGAGGGGATCCCCCCCCCCCCCCCTTTCTGATGATGCCAAACTGTTTTCGTATTAAAAGAGGGGTATAAAAGGCACACTTTAGCTAAGTGAACCAATGTAATCGTCTAAGTCTATTCAAGAAAATGACTCCATCCATAAGATACTTGGTAGATGTTGATGGTTTCCACGTCAACGGAAAATTTTTAGTTAAGGAACTTGGAATATTTGATATGAAATGGAAACAGTCCACCTCCAAATATTATTCTGTTGGAAGCTATTACGCTCTCAATTCAAAAGACGCCAGAACCGCAAGGTGGGTCACTAACAATCTTCATGGATTGAGATATGAGGATCAGAAAGGCGACCAACCGCAAGACGACATCATCAAAGAATTTCGGCGTCTGGGCTTCAATTCAGGTGATCAAAACATTGGTTATAAAGGCGGACATGTGGAGTTGGATCTCTTAAAGGCAGCAGGATTTGGACATTTAGCCTATAATATAGAACAACTGGGATGTCCCAAATTTGATATTATAGTCGGGGAAAATCCTGAATTATATAATCAGGTTAAAAAAAATCAATGTAAAAGACATTTGCAAAATTTACGAAAACCCGTGCACTGTCCTCAGGTAGAGTTATGTGTTTTTGCAGAATACATTTATAAGTGTTTGTAATATATTTAGTTAGTAATAGTTTTTTTTAATACGTTTTTTATATTATCCTGTACATACAAATAAATATTTTAACATATCTTTTGTGTTTTATGTCCTATTTAAATATATGCTATAAAAAGTGATACATTTTTTTTAAATTTTAATTCCTCCATTTCAGAAAACTGTATTTTTTGCTGTTTTTTATTTTGAAATAAATGGAACAACTAATCTGCATATTTGAGTTATTCCAAATTTCATAAAGATTGCAACTACTGATTTTCTTTTATGAATTGACGTGTGATCAATACAATGAAAATATTAGATTTTTAATACAGGTCGTGCCCTCTATTTCTGTAGGGAAACAACTACAGTCGTGCTTCAAAAGTACTACCAATTGATCGATATTTCGCCGAATACTTTACCCTTGCAACAGGTATGCGCAAGGGGGTTCGAAAGATACCGCTGGGTGGTTCGAAGGCCCCGCCGTCGAGGGCGCGCTATGAGTCTCAGGAACGCGGCGGCTGCGCAGTCAACTGGGTTTACCTGGCTGCGGGCATTCTCTATGAATTTTACAATTTTTGTTGCATGATTGTATTGTGTGCTTGGAGAAGGGACCATCTTGCCAACCCAGTATAGCGTTGTCACTTTTAAAATACAAATATGAAATAAAATTCAAAATATTAGTAAAAGTTTTATTTTTTACAAGTATATTAGTTACAATATGAAGGTATTTAATAGTGCAATTGTCTTTCTATAATCGTCCACATCTTCTGAGGGCCATGAAGAACAACAAGGACCATCTTGCCAACCCAGTATAGCGTCAGGATTTTCTTCGTACTTTTTTACGTTTTTATTTAACCATTCCATAATTAAATGCACTTTGTTTTCAGACGGTTGAAATTTGTAATTTAGTTTCAACTTAGTTAATGCAGCCTTAAAATTTTCTATATTCTTTGGAATTGCCATATATGCAGCCGCACATATGAAATCGTCAATACATTTATATATATCGTTGTAATTTTTTTTCATATTTTTCACTTGATAGGCTTCTATTTTCGGATTATACGGTAACTCCACACCATCAGCATCGTAAAGTAAATTAAGGACGTACAATTGGTGTGCAAAAGTATCTTTTAAACAATGATCCCTCAAAAGCTTACCAAGGTCAACGACATTGATTTCATTAATGCCTTCTCGCTCGAAAATATCACCAAGTATCCGTATAAAGTTATCCATTCTTCGCTTGCTCTCCAGCATCAAACAATAATCGGCCTCGTCGCACTCTTTACTTTCGGCAATTGTTTTGAAGCACTTATCAAATATTAAAAAATTCGGTTTATTCAGGAGAGAAATTAAATTTTTACCGTAACACGAACGTTTCATTTCGTATAGCGCGGCTCTGAAAGCTCTGAATTCAACTGTAAGCTGCACCATTTTGATACGTATGGTAGGCAATTTCAACATCTTATATTGCCAGCTCCCTATCCCCTCCCCTTTCGTGCCGAAACAGATCCTATGAGAAAACAGTGGGGAAAAATAGATTAAAAAGGCATGCAACGCATATAGATTTTCAAAACGTTTCGAAACAGCTAAAGCTAAGAATAATTTATTGCTAAGTTTTCATTATGTCATTTGTTGAAAGTGACAAAATTGTTCAAACTTTCGAAAAAGCATTGGATTTATTAAGGGACAGCACGCAGGAAAGAGTTTTAGAGCAATGGACAAAAAAATTACAAGCAAATATTAAATTACATAATACTGCAATAAAGAAAGGAGACTATAATCACGGTACGCTGATGAAACTTCAGACAAATTTGGGTCATCTGAAAAGGATCGGCGTATACTTTAAATCATGGAAACATACGGGGGCTGGTCAAAAACGTGAAAAGAGATCTGATCGATTGAAGTGGGAAGACACTCAGTCCGCCTTTCAAAATAGAATAAGGTCAGGTATTATAGTAAACATACTTCACATAGATATAGTAAAGTTTTTAAATGACGCATTTTTTCCTTTTAAAAATCGTATAAATCAAATTTTACGTTCTCTAAATGTAGTTAAAGTAAATACTGTCTTCTGTGGTGAATTTGTGAAAATATCTGGCGATGGTGAAATCTTTAGTAACAAGTATTTTAATACAAAAAATGCTGCAATCGATCGTGGCGTTGATATAAAGCAATGGTTTAATGACAATGTTAGCGCTATTATTTTGAGAAAACTTGACGATTTTGAAAATGAAGGGTCCAATTGGAGCTTACATAAAATATTAAGTTTAGAGGTTAATATAAACAAAGTTGGATTTGGAAACGGTGGAACGTCATACATAGCTCTGCCCTACGAAATTTCAAGTAAAAAAGCGTGCATTAACGTCCAAAATCAGGATGAGGCTTGTTTCGCGTGGGCTATCGTTTCAGCGCTTTATCCAACACATTCTAATGCGCATCGAGTAAGTTCATACCCTCATTACTCCACAGTTTTAAATTTGGAGGGGATAGATTTCCCGATGACATTGCCACAGATTACAAAATTTGAGCAGTTAAATAAAATATCTGTAAACGTGTATGTTCTGGAGTTAGTGGGCAAAGAAAAAACATCTAGATTTATGACTGTACCTGTCAGATTAACAAAAAATAAACTTGATAGACATGTGAATTTACTTCTTATTCAAAATGAATATTCGCCAAATATCGGGGAATTCGAAGCTCCCCCTCAAGACGAGTCGATGGATAATATAAAATATCATTTTTGTTGGATAAAGGATCTTTCTAAATTAGTCTCAAAACAATTAAACAACCATAAAAGACGTGTATTTATATGTGACAGATGCTTAAATTATTTTACATCTCAAGATAAATTGAACGAGCATGCTACTAGCTGTGAACAAATAAATCAATGCAAAATTGAATTTCCCAAGGAAAAATTTATTGAGTTTAAAAATTTTGCACATAAAGAACATGTACCTTTCATAATCTACTCAGACGTGGAGGCGATGCTAACACCCGTCCACGATCTGCAAACCGAGACGAAAACTAAAAAATATCAAAAACATGTGGCCTATAGTGCTGCATACTATTTCAAATGTACATTCGATGACTCATTATCTTTCTACAACAGCTATCGTGGACCCCAATGTTTATCTTGGTTTGCAGATCAGCTGGATGAGACCGCGAAATTTGTAGCCTCTAAATTAAAAATTGTGGAGCCTATGGACGAAACCATTAGCCTTAAGGATGCTAGCGAAAACTGTCATATTTGCGAGAAAAAATTCATAGACACTGACATAATTGTGCGCGATCATTGTCACTTAACCGGCAAATTTCGCGGCTACGCCCACCAAAATTGTAATTTGAATTATAAGAACTCTTTTATGATTCCCGTAGTATTTCACAATCTAAGTGGATACGACAGCCATTTTATAATAAGGGACCTTGCCAAAAGAAATCACATTACTCTGCTTCCGATAAACAAAGAAAAATATATTAGTTTTACTATGTTTGATAATGAGACAAATATCAAGTTTCGCTTTATCGACTCTTTTAGATTTCTAGGTTTTTCGCTTGATACTCTCGTTTCCTCTCTAAAAAGTGACGATTTCGTAAATGCTAAAAAAGAATTTCACCATTTGTCACCTGAAAAGTTTACATTGTTAACCAGGAAGGGCGTTTTTTGCTATGATTACATAGACTCGTTTAAAAAATTAGAGGAAACCTCATTACCTTCAATCGATCAATTCTATAACAAACTAAACGATGTTGAAATCGACGAAAAAGACTACAGACACGCACAATTAGTATGGGAAAAGTTCAATATAACTAACTTGGGCGAATACTCCGATCTGTATTTAAAAACCGATGTGATGCTGCTTACAGATGTGTTTGAGAATTTTAGAAAATCGTGTTACAAAAACTATGGATTAGATCCTGCTTGGTATTACACATTACCGGGATACACTTGGGACTGTATGCTCAAATATACCAACTGCAAACTGGAGACATTCCAAGACATCGATATTTTATTATTTTTCGAAAAAGCTGTAAGAGGTGGAATAAGTCAGTGTAGCCATCGCTTTTCCGAAGCGAATAATAAATATATGCGAAGCTATGACTCCACCAAACCTTCCAAATTTATTGCCTATTTCGACGTTAACAACTTATATGGCTGGGCGATGTGTGAGCATCTCCCTTATGGCGGATTTGAATGGATTGAGGACTCAGAGTTTGACGTTACCAAGATTGCCGACGATGCAGACGAAGGCTATGTCTTGGAGGTGGATTTGTCGTACCCAGATCATCTGCATGATGTGCATAAAGACCTCCCGTTTGCAGCAGAGCAGCGAAAACCACCAGGATCGAAATTTTCCAAGCTTATGCCCACACTTCATGACAAGAAGAATTACATAATTCATTACAGAGCGCTTAAACAGGCTTTGAGAAACGGTCTAGTTTTGACCAAAATCCACAGAATTCTGAAGTTTAAACAGGCCCCCTGGCTAGCTCCTTACATACAGTTTAATACACGCTTGAGACAGCAAGCATCGTTAGAATTTGAAAAAACTATAATCAAACTCATGAACAACGCAGTTTATGGTAAAACAATGGAGAACATAAGGAAACACAGGGTTGTTAAACTATTACGCAAATGGGCTGGTAGGTTTGGAGCAAAACATTATATTTCTAGCCCACGTTTTAAGAGCAGAACCATATTTGATGAAAATTTAGTTAGCGTAGAACTAAATAAGACGAGTATTATTTTCAATAAGCCCCTCTATGTGGGAATGGCAATACTCGATATCTCAAAAACATGCGTTTATGAATTTCATTATGAATTTATGCTACGCAAATTATCTGACTGTACGCTCTTGTATACCGATACTGATAGCCTAGTATATGAAATACGCTGTAATGACGTTTTTAAAGACATTATTAAAGATAATATAGAACGTTTTGATACTAGTGACTACCCCCAAGATAATAAATATGGTATTCCATTGGTAAATAAAAAAGTTCCGGGATTAATGAAAGATGAACTTAATGGTAGCATTATAACTCACTTTGCGGGTCTTAGATCTAAGATGTATGCTTATCTGATTGAGGGGAAAAAAATTTGTATTAAGAAATCGAAAGGAGTCAAGAAAAACGTTGTATCGAGACATATAACGTACAACGATTATGTAAGTTGTTTGTTTGACAAGAAACAAAAAATTATAAACCAACGTTCTATACGTTCGTTTGCTCATGATGTTTTCAGTCTCGAACAGTCTAAAATTGGCTTGAATCCTTTCGATGATAAGCGATATTTAGTTAATAGTATTGTAACTCTTCCTTGGGGACACAAAGCTATAAGGCATATTGAATGTAATATGTAAGGATGTAAAAATAAAAAACCCATATTTGTAGAACGTTGTTTTATTAAACCAACCTTCTTCTATACAAATCAGCCAACAGAAACTCTTTGTAAAAACAGAAGAGTTCAAAAATACAAAAGGTTTCTATACTAAATGTAATATTACATAATATTAATATAATGTCTGTTTCATTTAAGTTACTACTTACTACTAGATGATTGACTTTATCTAAGAAATTACAATAGAAATCATAAAAATCAAAGCGGAGCAAAAAGCCAAATCTCAAAGATGCACTTATGCTAACGTTTAACAATTCAAAAATATCTGCCTCGGTAAAATAAACATACACATTATTTTTTCTAAGCGACACGTGCTGATTTCCATCGGCGTCAATCACCGTACTTAGAACCATACGTGAGTCGAATCTGGCAAACATTGGAGCTCCACCATTATTAATAAATTCACATACATGTTCCAATAATTTATTCCATTCAGAGTAGTTCAAGGAAATTACTGTCCGATCATGACAAAGGTATGTGATGATTACTGCTGGCTCAAAATATTTCTTGAGACTCAACCCTGTATGAATGAATAATCCATTAGTTGATTTGATCGGAAAACATGCTGCCAAAAGCAAAGAATCTTCTACAATATCATTTTCACTGCTGCTTACATCGGATTCGTAACCACTGTCAGACATTTTGGCGGTTCGTTCACCGAGAGAACTACACAATGTTTGTTTCGCTTATCCACGAGTCGTGGCTTTTATCTAACCCGAGCCATCGCACAAGAACTTTCCCCCTCCTCCTTTGAAGCACTTTTTCCACCAAATAGATGTCAGGATTTGCCACTTTTTGCAATTCTTCATTATAAAAACCACCCTTTATAGCTCTTCCACGTAAATCTTCTAACAAATATGTGGGAGGATTGGTGTGTTGTACTTTGATTATTTTGAACAACTCCGTTGTCCAATTAGGTCGATATCCCTTGTCAAATACATGTCTAGCTTTACTTATTCTCACAATGTCACCCTTCCTAAATTTACGAGTTTTGAAAACTTTTAAGTGACTGTTGTACACATTGGTGACTAAATGTTGCTCGTTGTTTTTGTTAACTTCACCAGGCTTCATTTGTATCGTTCTATGTTTCCTATTATTGTACTCATTTACTACAGTAGGCAAAATATCAATCCACCTATATTTTCCATTTAGACTGAAATACTTGAATAATTTTTCTTTCAAAGTTCGTATTACTCTTTCCACTATAGCTGCCTTTTTGTCGGTAAATGTACTGTAGTGATTAATTTGAAAAGTTTTCATCAATTTCTGGAATTCAGAGTTGTAAAATTCTTTGCCCTGATCGGTTTGTAAATTGTGAGGCTTGCGTCCCCCACTGTTTTTTAAAATATCTTTAAAAGCCTTTGTAACATCTGCTCCAGACTTGGATTGTAGCGGTCTACACCAGACATATTTGGAGAAAGAGTCAATTACAACTAATATGAATTTATTACCTCTATTACAGTAAGCATATTGATCTAACTGAGCAAGATCGGCTTGCCAAAGATCATCTAAGCCTTTGATAATAGTTCGACGTCGAGGATAATTTTTTCGAGCTGGTTTATGGAGTTCCCTAACTAACCGAACTTTTTCATCACTATGACCGAAATTCATTGTTCAACTGCTCAATTCCAACTTAAAATGAAATTACTTTACACCGCTCTTTTGTTTATCCAATTTCAGTTGTTCTTTAATCACATCCTGCTCTTGTGTTATTTTCTCTATGGCAGTTTGCAAAGCAACAGTATTTAATTCTAACAACTCTTTAAAATCCTGTATTTGCTGGGAAACGTTATTTTTAAAGTCGTTTACTGACCGTAATAAAAAGTTATGACGCTCATCTAATATATTTCTAAGCTTTTCGTTATCTTTATTATATTGAAATGAAATAGCTGAAGCATCGCTATTCAATTTTTGGTTTTGGGACAAAGGAGAGTGCACAATGCCGCTAGCCTTTTTGTATTTCGACGAGCGTCCGAACTTGTTAAGAGTCATTTTGTAACTAACTGTATATTGACAGTAATTATACTTCTAGTAAATAACTTTAGCTTCCTTTAATTCATTTAAGATGGCTGCGATTTCGTTGTCGTGAGAAGTGTTTCCGGCATCTTTAGAAGCTACAAGTAACTTCAACCTATCTACTAATTCATTGACATTATCCCAGTATACGTACTCTATGGGTTTTGTGTTATAAGTAAGCTGCATACCTGTACCTTGCGCATCTTGAGTTTTACTTTTTATTAGAGGTCTAATGATATTAAGGTATTTGGTCTTGTGAGAACCCCTCAATTTACCATTCGATGTAAGGTGAACACCAGTTAACATTAAAATTTTCTTGTAATTTAACAAATCCGCCTGACTGTATTCTGGATATTCATAGAAAATGAGTTGGTAAAGTCCGTCGGTGCTCTTGAAAGGAGTGTTATCGATTATTATATCTCCCGTGTCTTTATCAAAATCGATATGTTTATTTCCTAAGGTCCATGTGTAGGTACTGCGATCAAGTTTAGGACCATAAGTATTATCAATATCAGCAGATTTTGAGATGAAATTTTGAATGTATGGTAAGGCCGTTTCAGGATAACCATAATCTGCGTCATCTTCAACATCATCATCGTATTCAGTTACTTGAGATGATTCTAAGACCGTTGTAGGTAATGTATTTTCTCCCGATATTTCAGACGGTAACTTTTTACTTGGCGTACTAGTAAATAATTCTATCTTAGGTTTTATCCGAATTGCAGTTTGTTGCTTTGATCCTACCTTAACTTTCATATTATTTTTTATTTCGCTTAGAGAATCTTTTACGGGCTTGAATATCTTATCTAAAGTCTCATCCATCTCAGATTTACCCGTTTTTAACGCAGCATATTTTCTTCTAATAGATCTAGTTAGCTCTTTAATTTTTTTAGCACGCTGTGCTCTCTGAATTTGTTCTTGTGATGTCAAGGGCATGTTGGCTACTAATAAAGATACCGAGTCACTAGAGTTTTATATAGCTATCAAATCCTTTTCTGTATCGCCCATTATCTAAACTAAAGTCTTTGGCTATCACTAATGTTCCAAAAACACTACCATTCCAACAAAATGAGCAAAGGTTTTTAAACTGCTCGTAGGTGATATCTGGTGACACATGTTCATCATAGACATGCTTCAGATTAACGTCATCCTGTTTGAACAGAATAATCATGTTACAATTGTCTCGTATTAATTGCTTAGGAATTTTAGAATATGTCTGACAAAGATAGACAACATCTATAGATTTATGACGTCCCATTGAATAAAATTCTCTAATTTTATCTTGTTTATCGCAAGCCACGTCATCAAATATGAAAACCGAATTTTCTCTAGCCTCTGATGGACCAATTACATCATCGTTTGAGTTAAAGGGAAAATATCCAACGCCACTAACTTGTTTAAGCACGTCTTGCAATAACTGATACTTGGGTTGGTACAGTGACTTACTGTACAAGTAAATATTCTCGAATTTTAGTCCGTTTTCATTAAATATTAAACTAAGTAAAGCGTTGGTTTTTCCACATCCGCTAGGTCCACAAAAAATTGCCCTAAATGAGTTTGGAAACAGTACACCGTGTTTAGATTTAGCACTACTTTCTTGCACAATATCTAGGTTTTCTACTGGAAGTGAAACTGTCTGCTGATGGATTTGCATCGCGTCTTTCGAATCGTTGTATCCAACGACCTCGCTAACAACTAAGTCGTTTTGAAGTTGGTGGATTCTTTTATGAGTTTTTTAAGTTATCTTTTCTCGAAAACGTTTTACTACAGAATTCACACATAAAAATAATAGTTCTGTGAATATTCTTGTGTCTTGTAAAACTATCCGATCTACAAAATGTTGTACCGCAAATATCACACATATACATCACGTAGGTGGGGAATAAAACACTGACAATTATACATAATTTTATCTTTATTATATACTAACACATTGTTACAATACATTCATACTATATTTTTAATTTGCCTTTGGATCATTTGCCTTCGGATCACTTGCCTTCGGATCATTTGCCTTTGCCTTCCGATCATTTGCCTTTGCCTTCGGATCATTTGCCTTTGCCTTCCGATCATTTGCCTTTGCCTTTGGATCATTTGCCTTTGCCTTCGAATCATTTGCCTTCCGATCATTTGCCTTTGCCTTTGAATCATTTGCCTTTGCCTTTAGATCATTTGCCTTTGGAGTGCTCCAAATTTTCAGTTCCATATCTCCCATCTCTCTCTTTGTGTAAGTACTATTTTAATCATGAGTTTTGTTACTAACAGCGATGAGCACACCGTAATGTAATAAACCAGAGGAACAAGAGTAATTTCCATATTATATTCCTTTTGTTCGGGGGTTAATTTAGGTGCAGTCGGGGTACTTTTTGTAGTATTTGTAACTTCAGAAATTTTCCTCCATCTAGTTTCACCAATCGTATGGTTTTTAAATTTAAAATGAAATTTAAATTGCGTTGAATTTTTCGGAAGGATAGCCATTGAAATTGCACTTCCAATAGAAATAAATGGTGAGCATTTATCATTGCTTCCACAAACAGAGATGTTAGTCTGATTTAGCTCATTGTGAATATAGAACACATTATTAATTATTGCTAGCAATGTAATGTGACCCGCTCTCAATAACATCTTGGACAGGACTGTTGGATTTGACTAATTGTTCTTAATTTACATTACATCTCTCACAATTTCACTTAGTGGTAAATACTCCATAGTACAATCATGTATAATTGTGCAGTAGGCTCGAGTTTTGGCTGGAAATCCTTTATTGCTTTCTATGTCTAACTTAACGTCAACAGTGTTTATTTTTATAGACTCATTTCTTCGAGAACAATCGATAACAAACAGAGGTACATACGATTTATATTCCGTATAGCCAAGTAGGGGTCGTCTATCTTTATTCATATAACTCGAATAAAAATCCACGTAATTGTGATAGGCTTCCTGAACATTATTTTTATCAAAATCTAACCTTAGACGTTCAAAAGGAAAGCATTCGCCGTTTAAAATTAATCTCACATCGGTTATATTTATGTGATCAAATTCTGCAGTACTGGATTTAGGATTGTCATTGCGGTCAGTCTGGAATGCCACGATGACGTATCGAGGAGAGGTTAATGCACTTGATGACTTTACAGACCATATCTCCCTTTGAGCACCGGTAGTAAGAGCTGGCAATTCATGAAGTTCCCATTTGCGAAAGGCAAATATAATTGGACGATCAATTTTCATGGCCTGAAGAAGGTTAAGTCTAATTAAATCGTTCGGTTGTATATGCTTAACTTTTAATTCTATATCGGAAATTGATATTTCACAAGAATCGTTTGCAGTAGGTAGCAATAAAGCGTTGTTATCATTTCGAGCTCGTATCAATCTCACAGTTTGTTTACCACAAACAGCCAACTGATAATCATTGAACATCCCAAACAAATGATTCAAGGGGATTCTGGAAATAAATGAGCTATCGGTGCTTGCATTAAAATGTTTATTAACTCCAGCCCAACCGGCTGTCGCCATGCACTTTTCTTCATTAGGAGAATAACACAAGTATGATCTAATTGTGCTCACAATTCCAGGATTTCGCACTGTTTCTATTTCTTTGCCATTTAGCTCGTAGGAAACAGAGTCAAAGAAAAATGCAGGTGCATTGTTAACAAAGTTACAGTCCCCTTGCATGTCGGTTAATTTTCCTTTAACATAAATCACAGCATCATACATCAACAGCCATGCGTCTCCCTGATTGACAGTTATTTCCACAATATCGTTGTTTCGAAAAGATTTTACAAATGGGTAGTAGGTACGTTTTTCCAGGCGTTGAATAGATTCATCATAGTTTGGACTGCGATGCACATTGAACACCTGAGGAGTTAACGACATTCTGACCAATTGATTTTAAAAACTGAAGATTTTCGAAAGTAAGTACACGGTTGCGACCAGCACCTTTCAAAATTGACGACTTTTTAGAATGATCTGCACGCTTCGACGATTTCTTCGTTAATGACTTTTTACAGAGAAATGACTGCAATTTATAAGGCTTATATGCGTCCCCAAAAATCAAAACCATTTTTAATGAGTTAAACGTTTCAATTCTAATCTCACAATTATTTCCTCGCCTCTAAAATTTACCGGTCTGAAGTTCTGATCGAGAATGTTTAATGTTATGTTATAGATCTCTCGCTTTGTCACTGGTATATATAGCAAATTTTTTGGCGTTTCGTCTATAGCATATCCAGGATCATCAACAATAGCAAATTCATAAATGGTATGTGTTGGTTGATTTTTATAGTATGCTCCAGATGTTATGTTAGAATCTATGTGTATCGTTCTAACTTTCACTATATTCACAGGCAAATCGGAGATGTGTAATTTGTTCGATTCTAACAAACGCTCGGAGAATCCCAGCAGTTTTCCAATAGAACCTTCTTTTCGGAAATCGATAGCGAAATTTTCACTAAAAATTTCACACTTTAAGGTGCTGTTATTAGGTTTTAATATAATTCTATCTTTTTCGACAAAGTTTTTTCCAAATTTAATTTTTAAACTGTTATTTATACACTCTTCTATTGCTCCTATTTCATACGATCCTGTAGGAATTTGTATAGTTATGTATCCCTTTTTACCAACAAGATATAGCTTGTCTTCTTCACTCTCGATATTCGGCACGCTGTTGTACGAATGAAATCCCAACAATGCTAAGCCATACTCATAATCCTCATCTAAATATATAGGACTGGTAAAGTCAATAGACAGCGTTGAACTAAATCCATGTAAGGTGAAAAGCATAGACATCGTCTTCTCGTCTTAACTGTCACCTTTATACAGAAACTCGAGACACAAATGCCCGCAATTTATTTCATCAAAATTCTGATAAGAATCGTTATTATATATTATTTTTACGTTCTTTCCCAAATACTGAACCAATTCTTTGGGCGGTTTCAAATTACCAAAACTGTCAAAGTACTTGACGATATTTCCTCTTTTCTGATAGGCTACCCAGTGAGTTCCCGGATTTCGCTGAACATCCAAATTTAAAATGACCGACTCGTTTTTTCTCACCTTTTTAGGTAGCGTGTCTCTCATAAATACGCCTTTAAAAAATGGTATGTTAAGCTTTGCCGCGAACTTTATTAAATCTCTATCTGTTAAAGGTCTGTTGGGTAGCCTCAATGAGAGTTTTTTTTCAAAAATAGTCCGAATCCTCCGCGTTTATTTCTTCTTAAATAAAGACCCGAACCTTTTTTGCCAACAGGTTCCATCGACTGTTTCGTCACACTCTTTTTAGCATTATTTACATCCAAAATGGTTTTAGCTACAGCACTTGCTCCACCTGCCAAAGAACCCAATGCCCCTAGAGCTCCTAGAATAGGAATAAGAGGAAGAAATCCGCCAGTTTTGCTTTCGAATGGAATCAACCTCGGTATCCTCAAATTCTTTTTTCCAATCTTTTTAACAATCATACGGGCAGCTCTTACAGCAGCCAATGACGATTTTTTCAAATTCTGAGTGTTATTCAAGTCCTTAGGAGTAAAAGATTTTCTGAGATTTTTTTCCACTTTTTTTACGATGTCCCTTCTAAAAGAAATCGGTCGTCGTTTTTTAACTCCCATACCCAATTTTCTTTTTACTTTCATGGCAGTTGTTACAAGCCAAGAAGCAGCCTTCTCACTAAATTTAGCGTCTTTGGATTTTACTCGATCCCAAGCACGATTTTCCAATTCTAAATCAGCCTTGTGTCGATCTTCTAATAACTTGCTGTTTGAATACAAAATATCGTGGGTCCTACACGCTGCGTCCAATTTATTTATACCAGAATCTCCTCTCGTCAGACGTTTCTCTAACTTAGTTCCAGGCCCACAAAACTGATATTTAGGAAGGTGCAATTCAACTGGTAATTTGTCGATTAAGGAATTTAGTAAACCTTCCCCGTGAACTGACAACATCCCACTGATTCACAATACACATAAACTTATAAAATAAGGTCACCCGAAACAGGACGTTAAATCAAGGAAAAAATATTCTAACCGCGGCGTTTATACCTGCCAACCGAACCCCGAAAGCCCTATGCGGATCCTGGCTCAGGCTCAAAACCCTTATGCGGAAGCTGGCTCACATATGGCGGCCATCTTTGAGCCAGGATCCGCTTTACTTAACTACTTGCCTTGGAAACGTAAGCCCCATAATGATTGACGTTTTTGCATAGAGTGCCTTGGAAACATAAGCATGTTTGACATTTCTGCATAGAATGCTTTGGAAACATATTTAAGCCCCGTATAACGTTTGATAGTTAAGTACAATTTTAAGTTTCACTGAAAAAATGTCATTTTCACACGAAGAAAAGCGTGACATGATTCAAATTTATTATTCCTCAAATATAAATGATGTCGAAGGGATACTGGACGAGCCATAAACAATTTAAGGAAACGTGCTGCATTGTGGCTTGAGGAACAAGGAGGACAAATTGAACATTTATTGTAAAATAGGATTGTCTACTCGTCTAGGTTTTTGTTGTTCTTGTGTTTCCAGTTTGACTCTACTTAACATTAACTGAATTTTTACTGAACCATTAAACAAGATTCCAAAGCACACTTCTTCGCAACAATGGGTAACTAGGCTTATGTTTCTAAGGCCCCTTATGCAAAAACGTCAATCATTATGGGGCTTACGTTTCCAAGGCACTCTATGCAAACACGATTAATTTGATATTACGGCAAGAAAAACAAAGTAAAGCATAATGTGTGACATATCATTTTAACCAGAAAAAATCCTCTTTTCAAAAATGCAGAAATCCAATATGGTGCCCATAAGAAAACTATGTGATCGTCATATCTTTGTCCAGGGAGGCGAGAAAAAAATGCGAGGCCATATTTAGACAGTGCCTTAATAATGTTTAACTTAGAAATGTCCAGCGCCATTCGTTTTCGTTTAAAAAAATAAAAACGACAATTTTCAGTTTTTTCGTATTATTTTCAAAACG
Source organism: Pseudeuparius sepicola (assembly GCA_963920635.1). Taxonomy (NCBI): domain Eukaryota; kingdom Metazoa; phylum Arthropoda; class Insecta; order Coleoptera; family Anthribidae; genus Pseudeuparius; species Pseudeuparius sepicola. Next base: position 8,733,087 of record OY987300.1, on the reverse strand, counting down.
AGAAGGGCCAGCCAAAATTTCTTTTTACCATGTTACTCGGCATCAAATTCCGCAACTTTGCCCCAATTTAACCGACCCCGTATCTCTTAAGATAACCAAGATCCCCATTCATAGACTCGAAATATGGTCACCCTGATAGGACAACTCCCAAGTTTCAGACTGAATAAAAAGTAAGAGAGCATGACTTGAAGTTCTATAGTATAAAATAAAATACCTACTTACCAGCAAATATTTTGACACATCCAGGCAGTTTTCGGTTGGATTCGATGTATATTTTTGTTCTTTCAATATCAAATAAGCGAAAATACAAACATATATATAACTTTTGTTTCTTGTTTCTATTAGAACTAAACTCAAAATATTATATAAACACGCTGATTATTGCGTGAACTCTGGAATGAAAATAGTATAAAATCTATACAAAAAAATGGCCATTAGGTTATTGACTGTAAAAGGAACACCGACAAAAATAAAATGTGACGTTTTATGGAATAAAACTTAATAAATTATTGAGGGTTGGGCAATATTTTCACACTCTTTACCAAAATTAGGATAAAGTCTTTATAAAAAATTGGGTCATTGACTGTTTAATGGAACACCAACATAAATAGAAAAAATAATAATAAATCATCATGTGTTAGCAAATCTTTGACGTTTTAAAAGATATTGTTTAGCTGTTCTAATCAAGTAAAAAGCTTTTCGAAGCTGTTAATTTTACGAATGAATTAAGAAAATTAATTGCCCAAATTGATTTGCAGTCAAACGTTTTTATTTTATTAAACCTAAACATCATGTTTGCAGATTAGGACTTTTCCATTGCTTGTGCATTTTTCATTGAGATAAGGAAGTTTGGCAAAATTTTATTAGATATTAGATCGGTGCCAACTCCTCCACAGAGAGCCCCGCCACTTCGTCACTGACCTAGGAAGAATAAACTTTTCTTACAAGGAATGAAGCATTGTGCAACCTTAAAGTGGGTAATCGTTGCTGATGAAAGTCGAATGTTTTTGTTTGTATGGTGTGTGACTGTTGATATAGTGTCATTCAGTTGTGTAAATGTAATCAAACGAAATATTTTATCCTTCTCTATGGTAAATTGGGGTGGTAGTAAAGTAAGAATTAGCCTTATCGTTTCATCTGACTTTCCAGACTTATTACAATCATTCTGGCAGCAATCCCCGCAAATTACTACAGTCCTCTTTCCACATTAACCAAATTTCCCTTTCCGGATATCAGGCCATATGCGTACCGTGCTGAAATGCCGAAGCTATATGTCTGAAAACTATGAAATAAATTCATTACCATATAATAATGTAATATGTATTACACATTGGGGGAACTAAATAGGTGTGTTCACTAATCCAATAATTAAAACAAAATCGATAGATCTAAATCAAAACATGTATCAATCATAAAACCCCTTTAAATGATATTCTTGCCGACATAAATGCAAAATAGAAACAGCTAATTTAGCGCTACCAGAAAACGGCTAGGGCGGGTGGCACGTCGCTGCCCCATACAGCCGCTATCATAAGCAGTTTTACGGTGCCTATTGTGAGAAACACTGAAAATATAGGTGTAGTTAAGTTTATACTATGGCAAAGATATATATCTTTGACTATGGTAATATACACAAAGGACAGCAGCTCGAAAGACGCGCGCGTTTGCCAATTGAGGCAGTGACATCAAACTAATAAGACGAATTAAAACGAATACAGCTACTTCTCACTTTTTTTTGTACAGAGACTATTGCTTTTTTTTTATTATTTCGCAGATTTCATTTGGATACTACTTACGGCTTTTTACGAATTTCTTCAGATCTTAAAATAATGTTACTGGAGCCATAACGACATACGGTTTAAATCCTTTGTTAATTTCTATATTCGAACATACCTACTGGGTGAATGACCAATAAAAATGAAAACAAAACCTTGGCACACCACCACAGAACGCACCGTTTAGGTGTCTTGATTTTATTTACTTTTTAGGTCGTTGAACCGGGGAAAAATCGTTGATAAATGTTTTTTTATTATACTTCTTTGAAAACACCTGATTTCCATTTGTATTAGTAATAATGTAAAATAGGCTTTTTCAGAATAGAGCGCGGAAAAAGTTTTTTTCCCGATCTCCGTTTCTTTCCTTGCACTGAATGAAAATACCGAATAGATGGCTTTAAAGTAGAAATATGTACAACAAAGTAAACTAAATTTAAGAAAGTGTATAATATTCTATCTGATATTTAACATATGCCTATTTCGAATTTTAATTAGTAAGTGTTTAAATATTTTCATACATATCTGTAATATTTTTTGACGTTTTATGTACCTTAGCTAATTTAAAACATATCACCTTTGAAATAATTTGAGAGTAACCATGGAATTGCATCATACATACCAAACACTGTATTGTCAGCGTTGTTTATTTTCGAAAATAAAAAGGTTCCAAGCTTCTTCCGTTTTTGTGTTTTCGTTTTCAAGGGAGTACGTATATTAAAAAATATAGTACATTACACGCCCAGAAATAGATTTTTCCCTGCATGACTTCCTGTATTCGGCTTCGAATCATAGACCGGGAGATAGTGCCAGATTTTTGGACGTGATTTTACTCAGTATGCCTTTCAAAGGGCATTATGTTGCGTATACTTATTCTTACAATAATAAGGTATGAATCAGAGTCATCCTGGGTTCTTCATATGAAAAACTGACTCGAATAATTGCGAAAAATATGCGTAGGCCCAAAGGGCTATTATTGTCACGTGAACTTGTATTTTAATAATTAATTTTCCACGTTTTTCGAGGAATTTTCTATTTTGAACTTCATTATAAAACGCATGGCAAACTGACTAAAATCATATCAAAACGGAATAAATGAAAACTCACTTTTCCATATTTATAAAGAACCCAGGGACTCTCTGTTTCCTACCTTATTATTGTGAGAATATACGCAACAAAGTTCCCTTTGAAAGGCACACTGAGTAAAATCACGTCCAAAAATCTGTCACTATCTTCCGGTTTATCACACGAGAATTTGTCACACGCGCACTCATAAATCCTTATTTTCATTCTCGTAATGAAATTTACTTTTTCTACAAGCGTGCGGAAAAGTACTTTTCCGCACGCATTTTAGTTTAGAAAGTGTCACTATTCCGCACTAGTGCGGAAAAGTACTTTTCCGCACTACTTTTCCGCACTAGTGCGGAAAAGTTACACTTTTTAAACTAAAATGCGTGCGGAAAAGTAAATGCGTGCGGAAAAGTAAATGCGTGCGGAAAAGTGTCTTACTTTTCCACACGCTTGTAGAAAAAATAGTGTTCCTAACTCTTGCGGAAAGTGTCTTTTCCACACTCGATTTCTTGGCTGAACTCCGCTACGCGTCGTTCAGCCAACTGCAATCGCGTGCGGAAAAGTGGCACTTTCCGCACTTGTTAGGAAATATACTATTTTCTCTCCTGTCAAAGTCTACTAGCAAATTCATTATGCAAATATTTTCAGAAACTATATATACAGGGTGAGTCAGAATGTATAGTAAATACTTTAAAGGGATGTTTGGCAGGTAGTTTTAAGGGGGGGCCTTTCATATAAAATTTTTCTATTTGGGCTTTCCTTGCCAAGTTATTTGTGTCTACAGGGGGACCCAAAAGTATTTTTTTTATTTATATCTTAATAACGGCGCTACTTAAAAATTTGAAATTTGTTATGTGTTATCTACTTACTGGAAGTCGTCTTAGGGTACTTTATTCATTTGCACAGTGCCCTAAAAAAGGGTAAAAACTGACAATCCCTATTAATTTTTTTGCTCAAACTTTTTTGAGGTTACCTTTTTGGTCTTGTAGGTCTATCATTTCAGTGTATATTTTCATTTTGCAACAAAAGTGTACTCTTGTTTCATAACGATAAAATCAACCGTTTGCGTTGAAATTGGCAAAACGTGCGCCAAAACACCTGTTAACTTCAACATTCGGAACATAAAATTTTTACCTACCGCTTTCAAACGTTACAGTTCGACTGTACATTCAAAATAAGGAAAAAATACCAATTGGACATTGGTCAAAACAGCATTGGTTTTCTTGAAATAGGGGGTTCAAATTCAATCCTTTCCATTTTGAAAGCTAATAAGTTTTGCGTTTTGCTACATTGTTCATAGGATTTTTTTTCTCAGTTCAAATTATTCAGTCGATGTGTAACGTGGGTAAAAATGTTATGTTTCTAATGTAATGTAATATACCCAAGTAACTTACTCTTTGTAATCACTTTACTAAAATCTAGCAATTCTTACGCCTGGCGTAAATAAAAGCACGTGTTCGATGACGTTCCGCGAAACAAAGCGATTGGTCAATAAGCCATAAAATATCAGCGCGCCTGGCAACAGGGACGCACTCGATCGCAAAAGAATATTTACACGATTTTATCTTGCTATTTAGACACTTCCACAACCAATTTTATCGATGTTTTGACTCATTTTAATTAAGCCAATAATTGTTTTTCCGAAATATTTTTATGTAAACAATTGTAAAACTAAAATTAAATAAAAGTCGTGCCTCAGTGCGGCTCTGGCGAATATCTCAACGCACGTGCTCTTTTTTACGCCAGGCGTAAAGAGTCGCTCGATTTTAGTATGATTTTACTTAGCAAAACATTTTAATAAATTATGTTTTTTATTAATCTTAATTTTAAATGTAATACAAAAGCGTTATACAAGACCATTGAAGGTTTTCTCTAATTGACACTTTTCTGATAAATTGAAAAAGCGTTTTTCTTATTTTCATTTAAAAAAAGGTGGTAGGTTTATAGACCCTTCATAATAGGTAGATATAATACAAGACACCTAGGAGATCTCCACATAAAATTATCTTTTCAAGCAACTTTTTTAAAATTTCATTTACTATATGTATTGTGTTTTATCTTGGAAGCAGAATAAAGATTTTCGAAAATTCTTTCTTTTATTGTTATTTTTCGGGACCTTTTTTTGTCAAAGATATCAAAATATTTACTAGAAAAATGGTTAGTAAAAAGACTCGAATTCATCATATTCATCAAGATTAATTGTTAGGAACTTTAAATTAAACGCTTCTGAGAAAAAAAATGCACTTATTAGAAACAGTTAAAAGACTTACCTGTAAGGTTGTTGTAAATTCCGTTAGGGAAAGTCTTTGAAGTGCTTTATTTTGGTATCAACATCAGAACAATAAACAAAAGTTGTGGGGTAGGCGTTTTATTTGCACAACCCTATACAGGGTGCCCCAAAAATAAGTGTCAAAATTGAAATAATACTGAAAGTCGTTGCTGACTGGAAATCTCCCCAACCGCACTTCCATGCCCCCCAATAATTAATCGCTGCAGTGGGGGATCTTGGGGGAAATTGTTGATCGAGGACAATCCGTGATATCGCCGCGCGGCGGTCGCGTGACGCCGTGACCGCCGTCGCCGGCCCACCCCAAGTGCAACTCAACAATTCTCGCTTTTCTTCTGGCGAAAAACGGTTTCTTCACGTGGGTTTTTCCTTTATTTTCGGCCGCCGAAGAAACGTACCGGGAAAGTTTCGGGGAGGTCGTAAATAACTGGCCTATAACGTTTTAAACGATTTGGTATATTTTAGTTTAGGCACAAATGAAAAGTGGGTCATTCGTGTCACGAATTGACATGGAGATACATTTAGAAAACCTGTGGTTATATAAAATTCTACGTAAAAATTAAACAAAACAAATTTTTTGGCGACATTTTGTCGATATATTTCGACACCTTAACTTGCCCTTGTCCTATAATACCTGTGGAATTATGATCAGATACTGTTATATTATCTAATATTATACAGGGTGGTCCAAACCAGAGCTGGGTTCGGATACAACAAATATGTATTCGATTACCGAATACGGATACTTCAAATGTATTCGAATACATAATGGGGGCGGATACGGATACTATAAATTTTTGTATTCGAATACGAGTATCCGAATACTTTTTTACAGATACTACATACGAGTACGGATACATACTGGTATACCTATTACTGTTGCCATTGTTATTGTTGTTATGTGAAATAGGTATCAAAATATCAATAGAGGTAATTATTAATTATTTTTACTTTTGTGTCACCAAAGGAAGACAAAGGTTGAATTATGTGGATGACAAATTTTTAGAAATGACCAAAAAATAATAAGCACATTTATTATACAGTGTGTCCCAATTTGATACTGGACACCTCAGAAATATATGAATAGCAAGGAAAACAAATGGTATCTATTTTTTTATTGGTAGTCCCAAGGGAGGGTATCTCATAGGCGGTGGTATTTGAATGGGGTAATTATTTCATGACCTGCTATGATTTTTTTAAAATAGCAAATTTTCAAGAAACCCCATTAGGGATTTTTTACGGCAACATTTTATTAAGAAAATTTGCTCAGAATGGAAAACTGAGTAGATTTGCAAAATTTCAAAAGTCTAGGGCTACTTTGATTTTTAGGTTTTTGGCCTTTTTCTCCCACTTTTTTCTTAGAAATGTGTCCTTTCTGGAGCTTTCACGTCAAAATATTATTAAGGAAACTTGATCATGGCGAAAAAATAAAATTTTGACGTCAAAGCTCCAGAAAGGAAAGTTTTCTAAGAAAAAAGTGGAAGATAAATCTAAAAATCAAAGTAGGCCTAGACTTTTGAAATTTTGCGAAACCACTCAGTTTCTCATTCTGAAAAAGATTTCTTAATAACATTTTATCGTAAAAAAAATCCTAATGGGGTTTCTTGAAATCTTGCTATTTTAAAAAATCATAGCAGGCCATGAAATAATTACACCATCCAAATACCACCGCCTATGAGATACTCTCCCTTGGGACTACCAATAAAAAAAATAGAGACCATTTGCTTTCCTTGCTCTTCATATATTTCTGAGGTATCCAGTATCAAATTGGGATACACTGTATAATATTTATTTTTTATTAGCATTAGCCTTTGCTAAAACGAGTACTTCAAAGTGCTTATCGCTTAGAGCATTTCTTCTGGGCGTATCTATCATAGTGGCAAATGAGAAAAGGCATTATACAGGAGCTGATGAAGGCAAACAAGTATTGTACTTTACTGACAATTTTTTGAGAACTGGATAATCATTAATCATCTGGATGTTGGTTCGCTTGTCCTCTAAATACCTTAGCAACTCGAGTTCTATCTTAGACGTTTTGCTGTTTTCAGTATGTTGATATGGCTGATTTTGATTTGCATCATTCTCTCCATGTGCTTCACGACTAACCAACAAGTCTAGACCTCGCGCGCATTGTCTTTCTCACGTCAGATGGGGAGTAGTGAAGGAGAGGGAAAATGTATCCGTTGATTTCGTATTGTATTCGAATACAATGAAAAGTATTCAAATACTATAAAAAGTATTCGGATACTATAAAAAGGATTCGAATACTATAAGAAGTATTCGAATACTTTGATTATGTATTCGAATACAGATACTTTAAAAAATTCGTGACGGATACAATTTTTTTAAAAAGTATCCGAATACCCACATCGGATACCCAAAATGTATTCGAATACAGGATTCGAATACACAAAAGTATTCGAATACTGCCCAGCTCTGGTCCAAACTTTATCAGCAATATTTTAAAAGCTGCTAGAAAATTTAAAAAAATGAGTTTTTTTTTCCTATAAACATGTAGGTATCGAAATCCTAACGATTTCCGATATACAGGGCCTCAAATTTCAATTTTTTTTTCAAATTTTCTTTTATTTCTCCTAAAGGAAGACAGCTTAAGGCAAACATATTTGGTACAGTTTAGACACTCATTAAATACTATAAATTAAAAATAATTCAGCCCATCTACTTCCACCAGTGTCGGAGAGACGGGGGTCAATCATCATATTTTTTGGAAAAGTTTTTTTTTTGCCTTCACTAGGTTTTCCAATCATTTATAAGAAAAAAAACTATTCTTTACTTTTCTTTGAAAAATGTACCTACCGTTTTTGAAAAAATCACTTTTGTGCTTTTAATTTTTTTAGCGGAAGAAAATCAAAGTAGGTCTAAGCTTTCGAAAATTTGCACTCCTACTGAGTTTTTAATTCCGAACAATTTTCCTTAATAACATTTTGTCTTAAGACCTACCTAAAGCCAACTTTACTGGTGCGAAAAATTAGATTTTTGTAAATTTCCAGGACATATGATTTTTCGAATCTAGAAACTTTTTTGTAGATTTTAGGACCAAATGTTATTAAGAAAAGTTGTTCGGAATTGAAAACTCAGTATGTGTGCAAAATTTCGAGAGCCTAGACTACTTTGATTTTCTTCTTCTAAAAAATTAAAACGCACAAAAGTGAATTTTTCAAAAACGGTACATTTTTTCGAAAAAAAGTCAAAAATAGTTTTTTTCTTAGAATTTATTGGAAAATTTAGTGAAGGCAAAAAATATGACTTTTCCACTGGAGTACCATTTTTTTTATTAAAAAATATGATGATTGACCCCCGACTCTCCGACACTGGTGGAAGTAGATGGGCTGAATTATTTTTAATTTATAGTATTTAATGAGTGTCTATACTGTACCAAATATTATGTTTGCCTTAGCTCTCTTCCTTTAGGAAATAAAAGAAAATTTGAAAAAAAAAATTGAACTTTGAGGCCCTGTATATCGAAAACCGTTAGGATTTCCATACATGTTTATAGGAAAAATCTCGTTTCTTGAAATTTTCTATCAGTTTTTAAAGTATTGCTGATAAAGTTTGGACCACCATGTATAGACCATTCGAAAAGATAAGATTTTTTAAAGATATAAGTGGACTATAATATTATATCGACAATGTGAAAAATAAACCATAAATAAAAATTATTCGTGTTTATTATTAAAAGTGCTTCCGAAAGAATTCGTGCAGGAAATTTAGCTCACATTACTGGCTTTGTGTGGTGGTTTAACTAAAGTGCCAGTGATCAGTGCATAAAAATAAATCATAAATTGCAGTAACTCCAAACATAATCAACAGACAGAACAAAAAAGCACATCTTTATTTAAGTACCTACAAAACGTTGTCATTTGTTTATATGTCTTAAACTAAAAACAAAAAAATTTATACAAATACCAGATAGCAAAATCTTTTGTTTTGCAGATAATTCAGGGTCAGTGTTGGATGCAACATGTAAAATTATCTTTATTTCATTTGTTGGTAATAGAGTCATATTGAGACAAGTTTACCAGTATATTTGTTCAGATTCAGAGAAAAACTACATGTTGTGAATTAGACATGTCTTCAATTTTCGATGAAAGGCCTGGAACGTTTCCGAAATTCTGATATCGTGCTATATTTTTTAACATTACTTCCAAGAAGGCGGGAAAATTGTTTTTCTTGTTTTGAAATAATCAGGTTATCGCTATGTGAGCACAGTATCAAAAATGTGACCATTCTTGGTTCATGGACAAAGATATAGTACAAAAACTGACAACTGCTAATTTTAGCGAGTATACATGGGCTACCAACAAAGTTGTCATTTCCATACACAAAACAAATATACGAAAGCATTGTAATTTTGAGAGATATATATGCCGAATATTTAATATAAAAATTATAGCGTCCAGAAAAATCGCAGTTTATATTTATCCTTCTATGAGAAAAATAGAAATTTAGGGTTTCTTCTGACCATCCTGTAATTAAAGAATCAAAAATTTATTCTTATGCATTGTGCTGGAATTTTTTCACATTACATGGGAGATTATTTCAGCATAGTTTTTGTTGTAGGTGTAGTAAGTAGCAAATATGGACAATATGCTTCTATTCCTTTGATTTAAATGTAAGTAATACTTATTGGTTTGGACAATATGGAAAATAATCCCTATTTGTTAAGATTCTAGATTTTCTTTTCCTATTTGAGTTTAAATTTTAGTTTATTCCAAACTGGATGTTGCATAAACAAGATATTGCATAATAGGTTACCGTTAGTATCACCTCCGTAAGTTTTTGGTGATAATTTACAAATTATCGAAAAGTTAACTTTTTAACTTTCGACCCGGACGAACAGAGTGCCTTATGTAATTATAAACAAAATTGACGGTATCTGTCAAGGTTGATACGCAATTGCACTAATTAAGTACACATTTTTGGCCAATTAGTGCAATGAGATCTTCGAAAAATATCCGTTGATAACCCCAATAAAATTTCAAGTATTTTTGAACATTACCCCGAGACCATGCCATGACCGCGTGAGGACTTTTGGGGGAAAGTAGGAAAACAATACTACAAATATTTTAATAATAAGCTTGTCGCTAAGCGATCAGAATATCTCACCAATTTTTTTTAATATTGAATTTGTATCTGTGATTTGCTTATAAAAGAATTATTGTTGATTGCTTCTTTTCGCAATATCACAGACATATATAGCTTCGCTAAGCTATATAGGTCTGTGGCAATATTGTCTGCAATCAATGCTTGATTTCAGTAGGTATACTGTATACTTCCTTATTATTCATCTTTAAAGAAAACTGAATCATATTAATATGTTTCATCAATAAGTACATATTCCAACTAACCGTATTACCCCCTAGTTGAAGTTTGGATGAAGGTACTTGAAAAACATGAAAACTAATTAGGTATTTCCATTTTCTTCTGTCTGCATTTTAAAAATCTTAAGATGTGCTTCTAAATTCTAAATCTATGACTTCTCTTTTACTTTTACTCTATTTACTTTATAGGAATTAAAGGTTAAAGGTGTCTATACAGATTATCTAAAACGCTGTTTACGCAGGCGCAGTTCAGTCAGTGTCAAAATATCTAGGGCATTTAATCCTCGTTTCAAAATAGGAAAAGGAGACAGCTGATCAGCTAATAATGTTTTTTTTTATAGAGAATTAAACATTCTGAATTATTAAAAATATGCTAGGCCCGGGCCCTACAACTAATGAATTCCAATTTCCACACTTCTATAGTTTAAAATTATTGTAGTAATAGATGATAGTGACTTAATTATTATTATTCCTGTATGTATTATAAACCTCATAGTATACCCACACGTACAATATGAATGATAGGAGTTTTCTGTGCAATAAGCATAAATAGTAAGTGTATATAAAATTTCAACAATTAAATAGACGAATAACATTCTTGGTAACTATATTATAATATCATATCAATTACATTACGAATTAGGCTTATTGTGCATTTTTTGCATTTTGACAAAACAAGCTTTTACAATGATCTGTAAGGAAAAGAAATGATGCACTTTCTTCCCTAGTGTAATGAAAATAGCTATTTTTGAACCTATGGCGAGTTTTATTTTTTAGCAATAAAGAAAAATCCAATTTTAGACGTCGTTATTTATAACAATCATGTAAAGTTCTGTGGCACAATGACAAAGACTAATACCTAACTGTTTGCATTATTATGTTGTCCGACGTAATAAAACCCGACCGGTGAAATATAAACATATAATGCTAAATGGTTACAACAGCGAAAAATATACAAGTGAAAAAGAAAGCGACCTGCGAGAGAATGTGTCGCTCCTCCGGGTTCACCGGCGCCAAGCCCTTGGCCCTCCACCTGAACCCATCTGGAGTCCATCAAGTTCTCGGCGTAGGTGGTCCTCCTCAGACACCCCTGGCTCCTGGCATCGATATTTTGTGCAATATCGACAACAATTATTACATGGGTCTGTTATGAAACCACTCTAGATCATGGCATGGAGCAAGTAAATTAGTAGTTCTTATAGACGGCACCATCCACATCTACCTATACCCGAAGAGGCATAAAATGTTGAAATTCTCGTTTCTGCTCCCTTTTTTGTAGCGACGGCAGTCCTTGAACACTTTTTATTTACTTTTGCCCTCCTGCAATCTGCAACAGGCCCCGAACGCAGTATGTTAGAGGTGCGGTAGGGAAACTCGTAACTCTACTTTTTGAGATTTCCTCAATCCTACATTATTCATAGTTGAGAAGGCAGTGGCGCTTCTGTAAGAAACTTCTAAAATATAATTAACAATAATTTATGTTACCATTATCTATAAAATGTGTATTGTGTCCTTCCGTTTTGTTGTCCTAAAACTTCCCCCTATCTATAGGTACAGCTTCAAAGTAGGTTAAGAAAATACGATCTTAAAAGATTAAGTTGATAACAACTAATCCCATGATAACTGAAAAATATGTTTCGAGGCTACAATATTATCCCCAATAGAATTTCTGTTTTGATAATTTCAGATCAATCCAACAGTATCTACTTAAACAAATCGTTGTCATTTCTAGGACAGCACATAAGTTGTAGAAACAAATTCTTGTCCGTTTTCTTTTCTTGAAATCTGAAACATTAATTTGAGATTTGAATATATAGTATAGTATTTCTAAAGTCACTTGGAACAGCATAAAAACCTTTCAATTTTATAGGGGTGATTTCTGCTGATAAGTCTGATATTTTTACCAGTAGCAGAGCGTGGTAAATGCGATGAAATATATCGCGCACGTGTATCACTGTGTTCCAAGTGAGTTCATTTATATTTTACCAGGGTAGCTCGAGAACAGGCGCTTCCGGCAATAAAATACGAGACAAAACACTTTTTTAACCATAGTAAACCGCACCGGGTATTAGAAATAAAAAGAGATGAAGGAGACAGAGACGATAGATATTGTAGTAAAAACAAGTGACTGCATGCTCGCCTAATACAGTGTGGATAGAAATTGTGGAATATTGCTCATATCAAAAACATGTTTTAATAAAAGTGTTAGGGGAAATTATTTCCCGTTTAATGATATCAAGCAATCTTTCGTAACACAAAAAATGTGGTTGCCATGTTCACCGATTTAATTTTTTTAAATGGCACCATATACTTTTTTTGGTCAAAATTGATACATTGGAACTTTCTGAATTCGATACAATACAATTTTAATGGGGTCGTGTAAGGGAAAAATACAAAAAAAAATAATTTTTCTATTATGCTATTGACAATGTTTATCAAAATAATTATTAACATCAAGTTAGCCATGCCAAAATCAGAACAATGCGAAACTGTGACTAGCTGTGTAACTGTGTACATTGTTACACTAAACGTACTTTTTTTACTCAATTTTCTGTGTACTTTTATTCTTTCCGTTTCACTTAATTCAAGCGCCATTATAACTTACTAAATAGTTAAGTACACAGAAAATTTAATAAAAAAGTACGTTTACTGTAACAATGTACACAATTACAAGCAACTGACAGCTAGTGACAGTTTCCCATTGTTCTAATTTTGGCATGGCTAACTTGATGTTAATAATTATTTTGATAAACATTGTCAATAGTATAATAGAAAACTTTTTTTTTGTATTTTTTCTTATGCGACCCCATTAAAATTGTATTGTATCGTATTCAGAAAGTTCCAATGTATCAATTTTCAGCAAAAAACGTATATAGTGCCATTTAAAAAAATCAAGTCGGTTACCATGGCAACCACATTTTGTGTGCTACGAAAGATTGCTTGATATCACTAAACGGGAAATAATTTCCTCTAACACTTTTATTAAAACAAGTTTTTCATATGAGGAATATTTTAAGAAATATAAGCAATATTCCACAATTTCTATCCACACTGTATACTATATCACCAATGACATCAAAACCTATAGACGTGGTGCCCCATTGTTAAAATGACCTTTATTTTGACTCCAAGATTAAATATATCCATACTACTCTAAAAACATGCTACAAACAAAGACAGAAAGTCAACCGCATCAACCAACTATACACCCGGTGATTCCCGGTTATAGTTCCTCCAGAATCACACTTAGATATCGCATGTTTATTCCTGTTTGGGGGCGCCGGAAGCATCGGAACCTCACCTGAAGACTCGGGGGATGGTCTAACGACGCCAGCCTCCGAGCCCAGAGTCGAAATAAGTTCGCTACGGCTCGACAAAAAGGGGCAATTTCTGACAATCTTGCGACATTTGCGGAATAATTTAATGAAGCGCTTAGATTGTGATTAGTTCTGGGCGTTAAGAGTTTATCAAAACAAACCTGTCTATAGGTTCTGACGTCATTGTATATCACCAATACTTGCATGGGCTACACTGTTCGACGGCTGGCCACTTGTACAGCGAAATGCGGTGGATAGGCGTGCGAAAATTTCACAGATTTTAGGATATACTTGCGTAAATAGTTTTAATCGATATGGCTTTTTAGAGACCCTTTGAACAATATTGTGTGGTGCATTAACCTTTACGTTGTGTTTGACGACAACCTTAAAACCCTTAAAAGTTAAATATTATGTTGCTTGTAGAATATGTATATCTTTAAAAAACTGCGTGACGCTTATGTTCTATATTAGTTTTTTATACAATTTGAGTTTTTTATGCTGTTTCAAGTGACTTTAGAAATACCATACCTACACACCCTGTACGACAGGAAAATGTACATTTCTTAGCCAAATCTAGTCTGTGCCGGATGCATTTTCATATGTTACCGACAAAAAAAAGCGCTCGGCTTGCCGAACACCTCTGCATAAATTACAGACGTATTTATTCGTTTTCGTCTGTAACATAGAATAATAGCGTAACCCACATAGGAGACAAGTATAGATAACTGGGTTTGATGGCGGGAAGAAGTTAATAGTAAAGTTAAGATTGTTAAGAGGTAGGAAAACAGGTCATAAATAATTTTTTTTGGATATCGGGTCATTTTAATTTTTTTATTGTAAAATAAATATACCTACACTCTAACATAAGCAACCGGAGTGATACGCAGGTATTCATCATTTTTTTCTTTTGTTATCACCCAATCCTATATTTTTGTCCACACATACACTTAAGTTATGAGGTGTCTGACACCATATTCGAATTCCTCTGAAAATTCTAGACAAGCTTAGTTTTTTAACCATCATTATCTTTAAAATTACCGAGAAACACCTTTTTAACGACGTCCTGTAGGTATATTAAGTCTGACGTCATATTAGGATTCCTGGGAAAATTCTACACAACTTTAATTTTTAAATATTAAGTTTATTTTTAAAATTACCCAGAAACACTTTTTAACAACGCTCTGTACATTAAGTCTGACACCATATTCGAATTCTCCTGAAAATTCTAGACAAGCTTAGTTTTTGAACTATAAGTTTATCTTTAAAATTACCGAGAAACACCTTTTTAACGATGCCCCTGTAGGTATATTAAGTCTGACGTCATATTAGAATTCCTCGGAAAATTCTACACAGGTTTAATTTTTGAACCATCAATAATTTATCTTTAAAATTACCGAGAAACTTTTCGTAGCTGAGAAACGTGAATGAAATATGACGTCATGCTCGGGTCTTTAATATAGTATGTCGGTCCAGACTTATCTATTTAAATCTACCACAAAATATCTGGTCAACTTTATTTTTTGCAAAATCTGTCTCCTGTATCTACTGTCTTTCTGCCATATTCTTAGACCAGTGTTGACACTGTTGACGTTATGCATTAGCGTATTCTAACCTATAAATTTTAAATGAAATAAAAATATGAAAATACTTACTTCAACCTCGAATATATTCTTTATATTTGTTTTAAATTTGTTATCGCCGTCACTAATGTATTCAAAATCTTCAGGGAGATTATCCAAGCTCATTTTTTTATTTTTTAAATATCTTAACTAACGACTAGGTAGGTACCTATGATTAGTAATTATGTTCATATAAAATACAAATATTTTATATGATTATGTTACACAGGTGTTCGGAAATCAAGGCCCGAGCGCATGCTCTTGGCGGTATATTATGTTACAGACGAAAACGAATAAATACGTCTGTAACTTATGCAGAGGTGTTCGGCAAGCCGAGGGCTTTTTCTTGTCGGTAACATATGAAAATGCGTGCCGGATGGTTTTCATTCAAAAACTCGAAGGGTGTCCGTTCTCCTCAAATAGCTACATCGTGACGAAGCCGCATAGCGGTGGGCCCCTATCTCCAGGATAAATCTTCGTTCGATATGTGGTTCATCCCCGTTGGTAACGGGGTTAACCGTACCAGTCGCAATATGACGGCGATATTGTAATTTGGCTGGGGAAGAAAAACGAGGCGTCCCACATTTCCAGGCGATTTTGCTGATGTCTTTCGATTTTTTCCACGATACATTATTATTGCGTGCTGTCATAATGGCTATGCGTGGGCTATGGGACGGATATCTATATAATATTTCTGAAAGAATGGAGGAAATATCAAGTCGGAGTCGGAGCATTGCTAAACTGCATGTTTTTCTGCCTTCGATCGACCTTAGTTCAATTCAGGGCGAGAGAGTATAGAAAAACACCTTAATAGCTTTATCTGTGCGATTTACTAATTATTATTGTCCTACACTCACTGGAATTTCCGTGGTATTTAAGCGAGCGAATGTTCTCCTAGTTCCATCGGGAAAAGTCAGCTCTAGCCGCAAAAGAAAATGTTTAGTATTTAGTAATTGTAATTTATAATTGTAAAAAAACTGGAAGCGAATTTTTGTAGTTTGATAATCTACACATATGGGATGAGGCACTTAAACCCATAGCAAAAGGGACTGCTTTATAGCAAAACTTCTAAATTGCTTTTTGAACTTATTACGTGAGCGTGCATACATACACACTCGAGGTAATTGACCCTTCCAACGATTTAAATACGTTTTATCTCTTATCGTAACAATTTGAAAGATTCTGTGGGATTATTTTTGCAATTATGGCTTTTGCATACCAGTCATCATGCCAAATTAGGTATGTTAATATAATGCCAAGAATATTTCCTTTAAAATAACAAACAAAATAAAATAATATAATATATAAATATATATTATATAAAGAATGATTGCATTTGCTACTTCATTATACAAAACAAGAATGAATGGTCTAATCTCTCCAGATAAATAATATAATACATGTCACAAGGCGAAGACGATTCATTTATTGCAAATGGATTTTTAAAACGGGTTGCTAAATTCTTAATCATGTTTTTTGAAATAAACAATATACTGTATCTGTTTTTGAGAAAGAAAAATATTTTTAAATCCCAATCTGGAAACATATTTTCTCTTCTGTTAAGAATACTTTATTTATTTATCGCCACTTTATTATTAAATAACCTTACAGTTGCAAAATTCTGGAAGGTGCAGTTATCACATGGCCAATTTTTCATTGCGGGCATGGGTTTTTACAAAAACCGAGATAAAATATTCAATAACAACACTATAACATTAATAATTATAAAAAACGTATTTATTATTGTAGATTACTGCTTAGTTTGCAACGTGATTTTGGTTATTTCGTTATGATATGGACGGTTGAGTTTATTTCAGCCAAATCCAGTGTACTTTTTACTTTATCATCACCACGTGAGTAGAATTATTATTTCGGCAAAAAATCAACTAATTTGCGCCTCTGTGTGTGTCTATATGTTCCCACATTAACTTTCCAACGAATTAAGAGATCGACTTTAAATTTGGAATACGTAATGGAATATCTATCATATAACCATAGGACGGTTCAGATTGCTTTTGGGCAAAATAGCTCTACGCTAAGGGGTGGAAATGGGATCAAGAAAAAATATATACACTGTGTCTGGTTTTTCGTGTTAACACCCCTGAAAATCTAAGTAGGCTGGGGGAATTGAACGGGGCAATTTTTTTATAAATATGTCCCTGAAAGGTCATCATTTGCGAGGTATTGGTTTGGCATTGCCGCGAAATCCTGGCCTACTGCGATTTTTTAAAGGGGTGCGTTTTTCGAAAAACCCTATTAGGCATTTTTTTATTTTAAATCTGACACCACAGCGTTAATCAGGACACCCTAAAACCCCCACATACCAAATTTGAAGAAAAAATATACAGGGAGTTCCATTCTGCAGGGTGTCAAAGTTGAGCAAAATATGAATTTTAAAGACATCTGGCGAGTCAAGTGTGCCATGCAATCGCCTCAAAACAGTTGAATGGTCAATATGACCACTCAAGGTGTTGGTGTGCAAAGGTCCAATACAAAATATATATAGAGTGTTCTTATCTGTGCCTTCTCAAATTACTGAATTGTTGGAACTTTATACGGGTCAAAAATCGAGTATATCAAAACCGCTACACACACTATAAACGAACTAAATGTAAAAAATACAGAAGTCTGCCAGTCAGTAAGTCCATATCAGTTAAGGTGGCTGGTGTGCCACAACAGGAAACGCACAGAAAATGTATCATCTTAGATAGTGACTTTGTTGAGTAAGGTCCAATAATTTAAATTGTTTTTATTTGTTAGTTGGCATTTTGTAAAGAAATACATTACTTTTGTGTTTATCAATATTTTTTCAATGATTCCAGAGCACTCATGACCAGTACATATAAAGTTTCATAAAAAAATGCAGCATTTCGAGATGGCCCAGAGAAAAATACCCTGTATATTTTTGCATTGAATCTTTGCACACCAACATTTTGAGTGATCCTGTTCACCATTCAAGTGTTTTGAGGGGATCCCATGGCACACTTGACTCGCCAGATGCCTTTAAAATTCCTATTTTGCTCAACTTTGACTCCCTGCAGAATGGAACTCCCTGTGTATTTTTTCATCAAATTTGGTATGTGGGGTTTTAGGGTGTCCTGGTTAACGCTGTGGTGTCAGATTTAAAATAAAAAAATGCCTAATAGGGTTTTTCGAAAAACGCACCCCTTTAAAAAATCGCAGTAGGCCAGGATTTCTCGGCAATGCCAAACCAATACCTCGCAAATGATGACCTTTCAGGGACATATTTATAAAAAAATTGCCCCGTTCAATTCCCCCAGCCTACTTAGATTTTCAGGGGTGTTAACACGAAAAACCAGACACACTGTATAACGAAAAATGCGTCTAAATTTGTTCTATTAGCTTTTAGTGGACACATTTATTTGCACTGCAAATGAATACATACAAACACATTTGCAACTTTAAATTTTGATGTTCTACTTACAGTTTTGTAATTTTAAGATTAATTTTTGTATTTAGCTTTCAATGTTTAAATGTGAGTGTTTGAGCATTCTTGTGAAAAATCAGCTCGGGCTTTTGCCCACACAGGATAATCTTTTATTTTAAAAACTATTACTCTGACGAAATAAGTTTATTATAAAAACTTATTTTCTTTCATCTAATCAACACATTTTTTCGTACAGTCAGTCTAAAAACTTAAATAATTTAGCTGTATATTGTAAGGTATAGTTCTACAATAATTATTTTAAATTCGAGGGCGTTGATCCCCATTTAGTTTTTAAATTGGGAAAGATTGAATTTGTAAGGACCAATAACAGATAACAGATACCTTGTATTACTATTCAGAAGATTAGTTGGCTATGCGTTTGAATATAATTTAAAAGACAATAAAACAAAGGAAGTATTTTTTATCACAATTTTCAGGAGACCTTTTTTCACTTCAATCATTCACATCTTTTATTATTGGATTTTTCTGTTTCTTTGTAGCCTATCGTTCGACCGTAGCGTTCCCGAATCTTTCGCCAAAATTGCAAATGCAGTTCCTTGGTAACAAAACAAAACCATCGATTTCTCCATATAAAGGAATTTTTCTTTTGTTGTTTTGACAGGTTAATAAATTAGTCCGTACGTTTCATTCAAAAATTTTACACCTATGCCAGTCTCACTTCCCCTTCCGTGTCAGAACGTTGTTCGGCTAGTGCCCCTTGCCCCTGTAATTTCAAAACGAGATTGTGGCGAAACTAAAACCAATAATTTTGTGCGGGTTTGGGAAATTTTCGCCGGGAGAAAAATTTTGGCACGCAAGTTATACGATTTAGTGTTCGGAATAGTCTTGGTTCATTTCGAATTCAAAGCGACTTCTTCCGGAATTCTAAAAATATTAGATTATGCTAGAGCTAGATCGATAGTTATTGGTATATGGAGTCGTTTTCTTTGATTTATTTTCTTGGATCACGCTCGTTTTTGTGACTTCCACATAATGGTAGTCGTAGAATAAATTTAGAGGAATAATATGTATTTTTGGATTGGCGGATTAAGAATTAAGGTTTCTATATCAGGAAAGTTATTGGCAAAATGCTGGCTTCTCTAGTTAGGAAATAAGGATATCCAAAGATTATAAGCAAAACATCGTAATTTCTAAGCAAAAATTACATATAATTTCAAGCGCGTCGTTTTTTATATAAGAGGTATCTATAATATTAAAAGCAAATTTGGTACATAACACAGATAGTCTCATAAAATGTTATAATATCAAGTTCCGAAAATGACCAATAATTGCGTAGATGTCTTGTCGTCCAATTTGATTTAGGGATTTTATAGAAAATAGTTTTTGGTTAAAATATTAGTGTTTCCGGAATATCTTTTGTACCTATAGTTTTTGCTTAAAAAATGCAAAAAAAATCACCTATATAAGTACCTAAAATTTTCTGCTGATAATTGTCTGGACCTGTATACTTAAATTCAGAAATAATAATTTAATTTATTTGTCTTACCTACCTTATTATACTCATCTGTAGTTTTTCACCACAGCTGGGCCCCTCGCTATCAATCTTTTTGTTTAGAATTCTGTCAAAACTTATCAAAATAATACGGCCCGAGATTGATTGAAATATTTTAATCGGTTTTTTAGATAAACGCTGGATCGAATAAACATGGTTATTTAATTTGTTTTTGGATTTCATTGGTCATCCGTGAAAGCATGCCCCGATTTTCAAAGTAAGTTCGTTATTACTAACAATAATAAATTTAATATTGGAAAATTTTTGTGGTTCTTATTATCAGGTCTGATGTTGATTAAGTATATCCAATGATTAACAACAATAATTAATCCATTTGCTTTTGCCCACGCCTTAAACTAGTTAAAAAATTTACTTTTTTACTTTTTTCTTTTTGTATTTATTTCCTAAAGTTAAATTTTATGAAAATTTTGCCTGTGTTTAAAAAAACTACCTACCCTTTAGGGTGAATCAGTTTTTTGTAGCAGGACTTTAACAGTTTAAGGCTTCCTAGAAAAGTTACAGGGTGTTAAATTTGGAAAAAATCTGTGGACTTTATTGAATATTTACCAAACTAGTTCAGATATTTAAGTAATATTTAGTATACGTTACAACGGCATGGGTTAGCACAACCAATGGCGGAGAAATGGGTAATTGGTAAAATTATTAAAAAAAATGAATCACCCTGTATTGTAATAAAAGGTATTGAATTTTCTATGTAGATTTTAATTGCAGACAAAAATGTCCTCCTGGTATTTGCTCGCATGTGTTATAGTTTAGTGGCAAATTTCATTTTTTTTTATTATTTCCGGGTATTTCTATAAAATTGTCTAAAAAATTTGCTCCATAAGTAACACCCAGTAACTTTTCTATGAAGCCTTAAAAAGATAGTTTATACAAAAAAGTGCGGCTATTTTTTGAAGATCTATCACCTGTTATATTCCTGCTACAAAAAACTGATTCACCCTGTATAAGTAGGTAGGTGCGAACTGATGCTGGTACACATTTTGTGACAAAAATCATCTATTGTTATTTTTAAACAGTATTGATATAGGTATTTTGAATTTATGGAAAGCACAGTAAATAAACTCCTGGACAAAATTAACGCAACATCATAAATGTGCCACTTATTTGATGCTATTTTTTTTTCTGAATTTATGATCCGATTTGAATGATTTTTTTTTGCATTGTAGGTTGGTTCCTTGGCAATGTCATAGTTTTCGCTGTTTATGATAAAAAGTTCATTTTCGATTTATACCGGGTGTAATAAAAATGTTATGTTTTTTTCCGAAAATTCATAGCACCCTGTGGAGTATACTAGCAACCGAAACATATAGCAGTTGACAGTAGACGGTAGGTCCATCTTTCTTCAACATTTTATTTTTTGTTTACTTCATTATCTCTGTTATTAAAGGAGATACACTGTTTTATAGCGTAACATGTTTTTATAGACTTTATTATTCAACACAGTCATTGTTAAATGTTTTCAAGTAGGCTATGGAACTTTTCTGACATTTCAAGCGATGTGTCAACAGATGTTGTGTTTTAAAGTTACAAAGGTCAAATAAAATTCGCCATACCGATAAAAACTGTTCGGAAACTGCTTATTAAACGTTCCTTTCATATGCCCAGTTGCTCGACGAGTAGTTTAAACTTGAAAAATGAATCGACCAAAAAATTTATCAGCAGAAGAAGCAATAAGAGTTTTAACTTTGGTGGATGAAGGCTATTCGATGTGTCATGTTGCTAATGTGATAGGAAGACATTGTTCGACTATAAGTCGTATGGTGAAACAGGATCTTACTCTCGAAGGTCAGGCCAAGGGCGAAAACAAAGTACCGATCCAAGGGATGAGCGTTTTATTAGACAAACTGCTCTATGAAACAGGAATATCACTAGTACTAGGCTAAAAAGTGAGCTTAGAACTGCTCGCCATCATACAATATCGTCTCGAACAATCAGAAGACGTTTAAATGAGGCTGGTTTAAACGACAGAATAGTCGGGCAACTGGGCATATGAAAGGAACGTTTAATAAGCAGTTTCCGAACAGTTTTTATTGGTATGGCGAATTTTATTTGACCTTTGTAACTTTAAAACACAACATCTGTTGACACATCGCTTGAAATGTCAGAAAAGTTGCATACCCTACTTGAAAACATTTAACAATGACTATGTTGAATAATAAAGTCTATAAAAACATGTTACGCTATAAAACAGTGTATCTCCTTTAATAACAGAGATAATGAAGTAAACCAAAAAAGAAAATGTTGAAAAAAGATGGGCCTACCGTTTAATGTCAACTGCCATACGTTTCGGTTGCTAGTATACTCCACAGGGTGATACGAATGTTCGGAAAAAAATATAACATTTTTATTACACCCGGTATAAATCGAAAATGAACTTTTTATCATAAACAGCGAAAACGATGACGTTGTCAAGGAACCAACCTACAATGCAAAAAAAAATCATTCAAATCGGATCATAAATTCAGAAAAAAAATAGCATCAAATAAGTGGCACATTTATGATGTTGCGTTAATTTTGTCCAGGAGTTTATAAAGTTGGTAAAAATAGCCTAGTTTTGTTCCGATGTCAAGAGCACTTGTCTTATGTATACATTCACAGATGATAAGGTAAGCTGAAGACAAAACATGTATTAAAACTTTGAGTTATGGTACTGGGCAAAGTATCAAACATATATTACTACACCTCAAACCCATTCGATTTTAAATAATTTATTAGATTATTACATGAATATATGCACCCAATTTTAGGATTGTCTAATGTTTCTTGAAAATAATCTTCAAAGGATTCTAGTACATAGCACATTTGGTTTTAAGAAGAAAGATTTTTTTGTGAATGGAGTAACTCAGTGTTCTGTATTATACTCTTAGGGACAATTTAATAGACGATAGAACTCGTAAAAATAAGAAGTACATATTATGAACTTGAATGTTTTAAAACTTCGTTTTCGAGATACAGGGTGTCACAAATATCGATTTTGATAAAACTTGTCACGTTTTAAGCAATAAGTAAGAAGTTTAATTTAATGCAATTAGATTTATGTAATTTGTTCGTTCTAGCGGCGGCACTGGAGTATATTAGCTAGATATTTAAAAAAATGAGCACATCACTGTTTTTTTATAAGTTTGATATTTATAAGAGTCTTTATTGATTCAAATTGGTGCAAGGCACTACAATTCACTAGTGAGAGGTGTTAGCGGCGAAGTTTAGCCAGGCTACTCTTACACTTAACCGCTAACACCGAGCATAACAGTTGTTGGAGGAATATAAAAATATAAAAAACCAACATGGTGACATTGTTTAAGTGATTTCACAAGGAGAAAAGAAAAAAAGAAGAAGAAAGAGAAAATAAACAGAGAGATAATCAAATATAAAAAATAGATAACTGATATACTTGATCAAGGATATAATAAAAATTCTTTGACTTGAAAGCGAAATTTATAAAGCGGTAGGCACTTAAAGCTTGCTAGTACTCGTATGTTATTATATCAGAGTGCTGAGCTGTATGAGAAGCAACGCCGAAAGAGGGCCGTTCGATGGGGAGGAATAGAGACCGTCATACCATGCCGTATGGTCACATTATGCGCTTCATCCCTCAGTATTAGTTTCTCTCTAAGATACGAGGGGGTAGAGGTAATGAAAAGCCTACGCAAGAACACGAGATAGAGATAGTTAACTCTAGTTTCAAATTTCAGCCATTTTAACTCAAGGTATTTTGCAGAGACATGGTCAAAACGTTGCATCCCGTAAACAAAACGAACACAATTGTTCTGTATTACTTGAAGACGATGCCTGGAGAAGTAGTCCAGACAGGGGTAAAAAACAATAGAGCCGTAAAAGAGGACAGGCGTGATGATGGTTTCACACAGCTTCTTTCGATATTTAAAGTTTAAAATGTGTTTATTTGCGTGGAGTGTTCTCATCCTGCCATAGATCCTCTGCGCTAATGCTGCAACATGGGGGCGAAAGCGAAGTTTGTTGTCAAATTTGATACCTAGGACTTTCAGAGATTCCGAGAACTGTACGCTTTGACCTCCCACAACCACGTCTAAGTTTGAAGCAATAATTGAAAAAATAATATAGTCGTTTCTTCATACATATAAAGGATGGTCAGAAAATGCCAATGTTTGAAATGGAAAGAACCACAATTTGTGATTTTAAAGAGACATACTTAATAAAAAAGAACCTCAAATATGAAATTTAGACTAATTTTCATAAAAATTACATTTTTTTTAAATATAATTCCATTAATAAAAAGCTAAAAGCAAATAATATCTAAATTTTGCATCCTGAAGCTCGAAAACGAAGCGTTAAAACATAGAAGTACATATAAACTTTTCATTGTTACGAGTTCTATCGGCTATTAAAAAAACTCGAGACATCTATTTCTATCATTACAGTGTTGTAACCCCAGGAGAGGGAGCTGAGGGGGCTTCAGCCCTCGCCTTCTTGAGGATGAAAAACAAAACGCGATAATAGCATTTATTAAAATAATTTTTTTTTATTTTTTTTGTATTTTTTTATTTCGTGTAAAGTACCGGGTGACACAGTAGTAGGACATACATTTTCTTCGCAGTTTTTAAATAAAAATTTAAATTTTTCACTATTGCGGAAATGCCTACCCACTATGAGTCTCATACCTTCTAAACATTTAAGGGCATAAGAAGGGAAATTAACGTTCTTATTTTAAATAGAGTCCCCTAGTTTTTCTTCGAACTTTGAATTTTCTTCAGATTTTATTTTAGCCGAAGTTACATCGACTATAAAGCGCAGAGGTCAGGTATATCATGAGGCTTCAATGAAACTTCCGGTGTGTATGCAGGTAGGCGGCGAAAATAAAAAAGCGATATTGTATTGGCATTCGCCTTTATTTTATGTGTGGAGACCTATGCGTTTTAAGGGAGTTCAATATTCAATATGTTGTCGGATGCGATTAAGAACTCGACCTCACTTAGAATTTTTAGGAAAAGACTATTAGATGATGTTAAAAACGATTAGTAAACTAATGCCTTGTATGGGTGCTTTCTTATGATTATTAGTAAGATATGTTTTTCTGGTGGTTGTATATCACATTTAAAGTATTTTGTTACATATTTGTATATACAGGGTGTCCAACTTTAAAACTGTAACAAATCCGTAAAATCTTCATTTTTGGAGATAATCGCCTACACTTTTTTTTGTTTGAAAGGCCTTCAAAAATCCCTTCTTTTGACCTTCCTACCATTTTCAAAATGCAAATCCAATTTTATACCCCCGATTTTCACGAAAACCGTTTAGCGATTTTTTTTTATTTAAAATCTGACACCCAAAAACCCCTATATACCAAATTTGAATAAAAAGTATACAGGGAGTTCCATTCTGCAGGGGGTCAAAGTTGAGCAAAATAGGAATTTTAAAGGCATCTGCCAAGTCAAGAGTGCCATGGAATCCCCTCAAAACAGTTGAATGGTCAATAGGACCACTCAAGGTATTGGTGTGAAAAGGTCCAATACAAAATATACAGAGTGTTCTTATCTGTGCCATCTCAAAATGCTGAATTTTTATGAAACTTTATACGGGTCATGAGTGGTGTGGAATCATTGAAAAAATATTGATAAACACAAAAGTAATGTATTTCTTTACAAAATGCCAACTAACAAATAAAAAAAAATTATTGGACCTTACTCAACAAAGTCACTTTCTAAGATGATACATTTTCTGTGCGTTTCCTGTTATGGCACACCAGCCACCTTAACTGATATGGACTTACTCACTGGCAAACTTCTGTATTTTTTAAATTTAGTTCGTTTATAGTGTGTGGAGCGGTTTTGATATACTCGATTTTTGACCCGTTCCAAGTTCCAAAAATTCAGTAATTTGAGATGGCACAGATAAGAACACTCTGTCTATTTTATATTAGACCTTTGCACACCAACACCTTGAGTGGTCCTATTGACCACTCAACTGTTTTGAGGGGATTCCATGGCACTCTTGACTTGGCAGATGCCTTTAAAATTCCTATTTTGCTCAACTTTGACACCCTGCAGAATGGAACTCCCTGTATATTTTTTATTCAAATTTGGTACATAGGGGTTTTGGAGTGTTCTGATTAACGCTGTGGGGTCAGATTTTAAATAAAAAAAATCGCTAAACGGTTTTCGTGAAAATCGAGGGTATAAAAAAATCGCAGCCGGCCCTGGATTTGCATTTTGAAAATGGCAGGAAGGTCAAAAGAAGCAGTTTCTGAAGGCCTTTCAAACAAAACAAAAAAAGTTTAGGCGATTATCTCCAAAAATGAAGATTTTACGGATTTGTACAGTTTTAAAGTCGGACACCCTGTAGGTACCTATGTGTTGTTATGACTGTTGTTGTTATTGTTGGCTCCCTCCTAAGTAAGTTAATCGTAAGTCAATCGTTTGAATACGAAAAAAATGAAGACGTACCGTAAAATAGGGCTACTTGGTCATGTTTTTAGCACATTTTTCCATGTAACTCGGAAATTTACCGACCTAAATAAGGGTTATCCAGGGCTGTTATGTCATATTTAACATTTGAGCCCTGGTGCCTAAAAAAATTTTTTTTTGTGGTGACCAAGTAGCCCCTTGGTTGGGGCTACTTGGTCACCTAGCAAAAGTTGGTGTATAATGTGTTTAAAAGTCTTTTATGTCCAAGTTACCCCACTTGGACACTATAGGGTTATTTTTTTTTATATTGGGTAAAAAAATTTTTTGATAACATCGCGAACATCTAGTTTCGTAACGGGGAATCCCCAGTCTGCAACCACACCGAGCGTCTTGGCAATTGTAGCTTCTTCCAGGCATAGGCGTAGCTAGCCTTTTTTCTCCGGGGGGGCTTAAGCCCCTGAAGGAGATGAGATTCAGTAACCCGCAAAAGCCGCAAAAGCGCCGGAGCGCCGCATATAAACACTTTGGTGTATATGTGTTTACCTGACTCACTATAAAACGACTCAAATTTCCCTTTAAAAAGAAAAGTAAGCCTTGATTTTGTCGAATAAGCGTCACCGTTTTTACGTCACAGCACCTGCGCGCGGGCATACCGTTTTCTGTGTTATTGCTCGTTACCGTTTTCTGTGTTATTGCTCGGATGAATGAATAGTCAATTGTCAATTAATTAGGTAAGTACTTATTTGTAATTCAACTTACTGAACCAAATACTTACGCAAACTATAGTAGAGCTTATTTACTTATTATTGGGCCCAACGTTATTAATTTAAATACACACGACGTTACTACATACAGGCTGAGTTTTTTTCGATGCCCACAATGGGGATCTCGGAAACTAGCAGAGCTAGAACAAAGGTTAAATGGGAAAGAATTGCAGTTTTGAATGCTAAATCTAATGCCGTTTTTGGTTTTTTAAAAAAGTTCATGGCTCACTAGATATTATGCTATTTCATCAGATCTCTGTAGCTCCGTTATTTCTGATTATACAGAAAAACTGTTGAGACAAAAATTGTAGATAATTTTGGGTTTAATAAGAAAATCTAATCCAATTTTTTATGTTGTTTGTTATTTTTGAGATATGACATAAACTTGTTTTTTTTTAAATGTAGAGCTGATCTATGTAATTTCTTACGGGCTCCATCATGATAATTTTTGTGTTATTTTGTTACATTTTGTTACCAGCTAAAAACAAAATATTAGAAAGTTTGAAGTATGTCTAATTATAAAATAGAACGTAATTATGAAAATATTCCATAACTGACTATGTGAAAATTAAAAAAAAATCAGAAAATTAGCCATAGCTCTTTTATTTTTTATAATAACTATGCCGAGTATTATGTCTTTGGAAAGCTAAAAAATGGCCGATTTTATAAGGCCACAGCCAACTATGATTTACATTTAAAGAAACACAAGTTTATGTCATATCTAAAAAATCACAAACAACATAAACAATTGGATTAGATTATCTTATTAAGCCCAAAATTATCTACAGTTTTTTTTTTGTATAATCAGAAATAACGGAGCTACAGAGATCTGATGAAATAGCAAAAATCACTCTTTTCAAAATATCTAGTGAGCCATGAACTTTTTTAAAAATCCAAAAGGGGCATTAGATTGAGCATTCAAAACTGCAATTCTTTAACCTTTGTTCTAGCTCTGCTAGTTTCCGAGATCCCCATAGTGGGCATCGAAAAAAACTCACCCTGTACACTGATACTGCATAAGTAAAAATATAGATGTACATTGGCGTCTTCGCAATATTACATATCAATCACAGAAACAGTCACGTCCAGCCGTCCAGGTTCGCAGTGACGCCAGGGACTCTCTTTAAAGTAAGGGGACCCAGCATTATACTTTCCAAAGTGAAGCCTATTCTTTCCTCATTCTAATGGTATCAGTGATGCCAAGTATTTTATTGGAGAATCTATTAATAAAACAGGTACTTTGATTGTTAGTAACAATTAATAAAGGTTTCCATGATTTCTAAAAATTAGAGTTGACAATGTTCTGTATATATAAATACAGAATATGGCAACTGTCAAATGAAACAAATTTATTGTATAGTTGAAATTCTTTAATTGTCACATCTGAGTATCTGGAAGTTAGAAAACTTGAAAATTGTGAATTATGATGGGAAATTTTTTGCCTCCTTTAGAATCTATGGCACTATCTTATCACATAAAACCTGATGGCAGTTAGACACACTGACATATAACATAACCTTGTACCAGCCCCCTTGTGGTCTCCTTGGAGTCTACAGAAAACAAACTTCCCCTCAAGGCTTCACTTTTCCTATGTGATAGACTGTGAAATGCTGGGTCCCCTTATTTTAAAGAGTCCCTGAGTGATGCTAATGCTGTGAGTGTGGCGTGTGGCGGACTGACGGGGACGGGTGCGGGGTGAGTGCGTGACGGCAGTGTTGCCAGTGTTCAGTGTTGCCGCTGTTTAGTTTGTTTTATTTTGTTATTAGTGTTTTAGTCAGTGTCTATTACTATACGCAATAACACGAACACGCAACAAGATTAAATCAGCTTAGTAATGTTTTTTAAAGTAAACCTATAATGTCAAAAAAATTATAAAAATAAACGCTAGAATTTGTCAGGGGGGCTATTTTTATATCAGGGGGGCTTAGCCCCCCCCCCCCCCAGCCCCCCCTTAGCTACGCCAATGCTTCCTGGGCACTTAGCGCGGTTGGATGACCAACGGGTTTGGTGTTTTTACCGCCAATCTTACGTACTATCGTCGAACGAGGTATGTTATATGTTTCGGATGCTAATTTCCTTGACATACCGGCGTTAACGGCATTGATTGCGTTCTGCAAATCTTCATCTGTAAAGCCTCTATATTTTCTGGATCCGGGGATTCTTTCGTACGTTCTAACCATTTTATTAACTACCACTTGCCTCTTCAATTACGTGTAACCAAAGAAATTTATCAATTTAGTAAGAAAAATTGAGTTGCAGGCACAAAACACTATATAAAAAAAATTGCACGTATATGTGACCAAGTAGCCCCCGGGTGCATTTTCATATGTTACCGACAAAAAAAAGCGCTCGGCTTGCCGAACACCTCTGCATAAATTACAGACGTATTTATTCGTTTTCGTCTGTAACATAGAATAATAGCGTAACCCACATAGGAGACAAGTATAGATAACTGGGTTTGATGGCGGGAAGAAGTTTATAGTAAAGTTAAGATTGTTAAGAGGTAGGAAAACAGGTCATAAATATTTTTTTTGGATATAGGGTCATTTTTATTTTTTTATTGTAAAATAAATATACCTACACTCTAACATAAGCAACCGGAGTGATACGCAGGTATTCATCATTTTTTTCTTTTGTGATCACCCAATCCTATATTTTTGTCCACACATACACTTAAGTTATGAGGTGTCTGACACCATATTCGAATTCCTCTGAAAATTCTAGACAAGCTTAGTTTTTTAACCATCATTATCTTTAAAATTACCGAGAAACACCTTTTTAACGACGTCCTGTAGGTATATTAAGTCTGACGTCATATTAGGATTCCTGGGAAAATTCTACACAACTTTAATTTTTGAATATTAAGTTTATTTTTAAAATTACCCAGAAACACTTTTTAACAACGCTCTGTACATTAAGTCTGACACCATATTCGAATTCTCCTGAAAATTCTAGACAAGCTTAGTTTTTGAACTATAAGTTTATCTTTAAAATTACCGAGAAACACCTTTTTAACGATGCCCCTGTAGGTATATTAAGTCTGACGTCATATTAGAATTCCTCGGAAAATTCTACACAGGTTTAATTTTTGAACCATCAATAATTTATCTTTAAAATTACCGAGAAACTTTTCGTAGCTGAGAAACGTGAATGAAATATGACGTCATGCTCGGGTCTTTAATATAGTATGTCGGTCCAGACTTATCTATTTAAATCTACCACAAAATATCTGGTCAACTTTATTTTTTTGCAAAATCTGTCTCCTGTATCTACTGTCTTTCTTAGGCCAGTGTTGACACTGTTGACGTTATGCATTAGCGTATTCTAACCTATAAATTTTAAATGAAATAAAGATATGAAAATACTTACTTCAACCTCGAATATATTCTTTATATTTGTTTTAAATTTGTTATCGCCGTCACTAATGTATTCAAAATCTTCAGGGAGATTATCCAAGCTCATTTTTTATTATTTAAATATCTTAACTAACGACTAGGTAGGTATGATTAGTAATTATGTTACACAGGAAAACGAATAAATACATCTGAAGTTATAAAGAGGTGTTCGGAAATCAAGGCCCGAGCGCATGCTCTTGGCGGTATATTATGTTTTATGTTACAGACGAAAACGAATAAATACGTCTGTAACTTATGCAGGGGTGTTCGGCAAGCCGAGGGCTTTTTCTTGTCGGTAGCATATGAAAATGCCCCCCGGGTGGCCAAGTAGCCCCATTTTACGGTATTAATTAAAAGTGGATATTTGCTGTTTTCTTCGAATTATAAAAATTCCCCTCGCGCGACATGTTCAGCGAGCAGTGGTGGGGAGAGGGGGGTGGCGCGCTGCGCCGCCTGCCGGCCCGCTCCCGCGCGGCGGTGTACCTGCCCCCAGTGCCCCCGGCGGCAGAAGCACCGACGCCGCCGCCGCCGCCGCCGCAGCCCAGCCAGATGCCCCGAGTAAGCGCGGCGAAATGCCGAACGCACACTTAAGCACTTAGAAAAAAAAAAACGCACATTTACCGTTTCCGACGGCATAAGAACAAAATAGTGCACTATGGAACTGATTAGATAATAATGTTCGCATGTGGTAGTGCCAAATCAGCATTCAAGATCTAATTGACGGATACTGTTCTATGAGTATATTATTAAGGTAGACATTAAAGCGTTGCTTTCAATGTACAAAATAAACATTACGCAAAATAGGTACTTTGCACACTATGCTTTCGGGCTCTTGACGCAAAGAAGAAGAAGAAACGTCATCAAGTCAGAACTGTCGACCCGCCGACTCAAACCTTCATTGTTTTCCATGGAGTACTTGATCGAGTCTCGACTAACTTGATTTTTTAGAGTTATTTCAGAAATATTTGCTTGTAGATTTTAAACGAAAACAGATAGAGAAAATTTTCTTTAACAAAAGTTATTCAGAAAAAAATTAAGTAATTTTTTTAACATAACTAAGAGTAACGAGTCTTAAAAGAAATAATCAGTAGGGTGTTTCAAATAAATAGTGGACACATCTGTGCGAGATAAACGATATAAAAAATATCACCTACAAAAATGTAATGTCAACATGGAATCCACAGTTGACTTCTTACTAAAATGCATTTCAAAAGATATATATTTTTTAATCTTCCCGTACTTGGATTTATTATATTGCATGCAAAGCATCTCCAAAGGTAGACAATTGTCAGTGTTTTTTATTTTTCAATCAGTGGTTGGTCCTGGTCATGATTTATTTTGTATTCCCAATAAATATGTCAGCCAGATATGGATCAACTGCTGTTAAAGCCGGTAACAAATTTTTGCAAAAAATATTCAGATAACGTTTTAAATTGTTATTAAAATAATAAAATTTAAATATTTTTTTAATATAGGTACCACGTTTTTAAAAAGGACTAAATGTATAATAAAATATTATAAAAATATAAAAAACGGACTAAAAAGTATAAAATAATCCTTTTTTAAAACGTGGTAAATAGAAAATTGTTATACCTACCTACCAATAATATATCAATCTGTTTAATAAAATAATACAAAGAAGGAATTAAAATTTAATGTCACGATTAATGTCATACGATTTATATTTCAATGCTAAAACAAATTAATTCCAGATATTTCTTAGTTACCAACTTATGGTGCTGGGGGTTCTACATATATAGTTGTCGCATTCTTGCCAACTGTTAAATAACTCGATTTCTGGTCTGTATGTTTGTTTGTTTGCCATCCTTGCGTTTTTAACACGTTATATTTATTTATTACCAGCTTATGGCATGTTAGACCGGAAGATAATGATTTTATTTAGTACGCCTTTGAAAGGGCATTATGTCGCGTATATTCTCACAATAATAAGGTATGAATCAGAGAGGCATCCTGGGTTCTTCATATGGAAAAATGAGTTTTCATTTATTCGAAAAATATGCGTTTTGATATGATTTTAGTCAGGCTGCCATGTGTTTTATAATGAAGTTCAAAATAGAAAATTCCTCGGAAAACCATAGGCATACCGTTAACGTGGACCCAAAGGGCTACTATTGTCACGCGAACTTGTATTTTAATACTTAATTTTTCCACGTTTCTGAACAGGCTGCCAATGATAAGTACGTAAGTTCTTGTCATAAAACTGCTGAAGAAAAGATGGCATACCGTTTGCGCATGTTCAAGTACACACATCGAATAAATCGTTTAAATGATTAAATCACATTCAATTTAAACTGTACTTGGATATGCGCAAACGGTATGCCATCCTTTCTTCAGCAGTTTCATAACAAGAACTTGCATACTTACTCTTTGGCGGCCTGTTCAGAAACGTGAAAAAAAAAAAATAAATATTAAAATACAAGTTCACGTGACAATAATAGCCCTTTGGGCCAACGCTAACGGTATGATTGGGTTTCCGAGAAATTTTCTATTTTGATCTTCACTATAAAATACATGGTAGCCTGACTAAAATCATATCAAAACGCATATTTCTCGAATAAATGAATACTCAATTTTCCATATTATGAAGAACCCAGGACGACTCTCTGATTCCTATCGTATTGTAACATAATGCCCTTTGAAAGACATACTGAGTCACGTCCAAAAATCTGTCACTATCTCCCGGTCTATGTGCTTATCTGTTCATAAATTTCCACTAGTCAAATATTTTTATTTAATATTCATATATATATATATATATATATATATATATATACATAATAATAATAATATGTATATATAGCGAGTTAATATTGCATTTTTATCCAGTTCTGAGCTATGTTCAAAGTTTCAAGTCCCTAGCTCACCTGGAAATTAGTTTAAAAGCGATTGCAAAATTTGACGAACAGACAAACAGGACAAAAAAGCGAGTTAATAAAAACGTGGTAAAATACAGCTTAGCAAATATGAAAAGAATCGGGTATGTTTCTGGGAAAAATATAATTGATGGCGTCATCACTCCTATTTCCAAAATTCTCTAAATAATTTTTTTCGCACAAAATGGACCTCACATGGTTCTATTTAAGATCCACTGTTCAATCTTTTTCTGTTATTTGCAACAGCCCTGAGGCGCCAATTCTGGGACACCTTGTACCTACCTACACACTACATGCATGTAATAGCAACAAAACAACTAGCCAAATATCGTTTGACTTCGGAAGAGATAATGCTATATTATGTTGTTTTGGCTTTCCTTACAAATTGGCTAATTATTATTAACAATTTGGGCACTAAGCACCCGCCCGGCAAAACAAAAACGGATCGTGTTTATTTGGGTGAGTAAATATTTACATTAGGTCTGCCCGCGCGTCCTATTAACATGCGTCTTTCGAAAAAATAAAAATTCCAAAACATTTTTGATTTAGGCAGACACGCACTGATGCAACTAGGTTGCATCATGGCCTTGTTTTTTTTTTTAGGTACGGAAATCTAGACACAACAAAATTGTTACTAATTAATTATGCATTGCTTCTACAGGGTGTCCCAGGATACACTTACGAAAATATGCTAGAAATTAGTTTCCAGTCAAGCAGGTCAGAACCTCAAACGATCAAATTTGAACTCGAATTTTTTTTTGTCTTTTACACCTATTGAAGATATTTTTGAGTTACATAATGTTCAAAGTTTAGTTCATTTACTGTTAAGAATTTATTAATTTTCCAGGCAACTTAAAAAGTCGTCTTTTAACCAGTTTGGTGGCGAAAAACCCAATTAAAATTCAATGGATCTGTTTACGCCACAAATAAATTTTAGAAAATAGGTACCCTTGCAATTGTCCCTCCCACCCGAAATTAATTTCTATATACGTCACTAAAGTGTTCTAAACTCATCGCCCCGACCTACTTTTTTAAAAAGTGACATGCAAAAAATATACCATTCAATTTTCAAAAATTTGTTCTTAATTTTCCAAATTTTCGCTAGATACGGCCCTGAGTTAAAACCTTACTGACGGTTTACCATTGAGTGGAAAATTGTCGATCGGGCCAACAATTGTCGATCGGGTCGACAATTGTCGATCGGGTCGACAATTGTCGATCGGGCCGACAATTATTGTCGATTGCAAATTGCGTTAAAATAAAGAAAAATTCGTTGGCCCTTCTACGCCTTCGTACCTTTCATTTCTGTTAAGGAAAATCGAATTTTCCATATGTTATCACGAGGGGCCACTCGTAAATTTTCTTTCATATTACTCAACATCGATGCACTTTTCAACCCTCTTCGAGGCTTGATGTATGCGAAAATGGGGCACCTAAATCTGTCACTATCTGACGGACTATAAGCAGGACTCAATTCTCAAATGTCATTCCAAAATTTAAAAAAAAATCGTGTCCATTAAACATTTTGTTACATCTATCCTAGAGACGTAATTATCATAAAAGAAAATAAGAATTGATTTCTTTTCAGTGCACAAACCTAGAGCGTGCATTCGAAAGCAAATATAATTAATAGTTTACTGTTTAGTCTGCAACTACATCACTGTCAATAAATAATAACAAATCGTTTTGTTAGTCCTTCAATATGAAAGTTAGATAACGCGGAGAACTTTTCCATGGCAGCGCCCACGATCCAGCCGGATGATCGGACGTAATGAGACTTCTGGTTTAAAAGCTGTTTGGAACGGTCATTAACATTTTTTAAGATAGGCTATTAATTACTGTTTGAATCAAGATGAGCCGGCGCATCGCACCGATGATTGTGTGTGCATCAAAGTAGGTCGTTGGTCCTGCCAAAAGTCACGTAGGCGTTGTTGTTTCAGTCTAAACGCCAGATACACATAAGCAACTTAATGTGGTGTGCGGCGTTTAGACTGAGGTTTTTAAGGGTCAGGTTAGAGCGCGCGGACTTTACTTGCCATCTCTGTCTCTACACTTCTAGTACAGTAAAATTGGGCCAAAACCCAAACATAAAAAAAAAGTTCTTTCTAGCGCGAAATAATTCCATACCCTCCTAAGAGTTAGTACTAAAAAGTTACACCACCACCAGCGTCGGGTTTCGGGGGAGGGGTGAAAAGGGCAGGAAATTCTTATTTTTCACAGTTTTGCGTGAATATCTAGTAAACTATGAGGTTTAGCGCAAACGTCATCCTATACGCAAATGATATACATTAAATTCCGAACAAGAATTGTTATATACAGAATTATGGTAAAGCGAACGGTTTCCATGATATGGAGGGGTAAAGATTTCTTTGTTTTTATTTCACGTAGTTTTTGTTGAAAAAACTTAAAATGATTACAGTATAAATTAGTAACTGAATAATGTATGTAGAATATATATAGATATATCTATGCATATATAGATACATATTACACCCATAGATTGTTATTTTTTGTCACAACATAACCTCATAAGTATATGACTGTAAATATGTCCAATACAAGTTAGTACTTTTTGCCTTCATTCATTATAGCGTTCTGATTTCCATTCGTTCTTTTATGTCAAATCGTTCCCATATCTAATTTGTCCTTAGCTTGTAAAAATGAGAAAGTCATGAATAGGAAGCTCATGTGAAAAACAAGAAAATATATTAAAAAATCTATATTGAAAAACTGGGAGGGAAACCAAAATGATACAAAAGGTTATAAGTTTTAGGTGAATTATTACTTGCGTTATCAGTCAGCACCAAATAGTTCACTCGGGCTGGTTAGAGGAAACAAATCTTCGTGTTCTTCGTCCACTTGAGAATCATCATTTAAATCGTCGTCGATGATTACAGTATCTCTATTGAGACATGCAAGTCCTATTTAAGCAATTGCTGCACATACTTGAACAATTGAGACCACTTCTTCGACACTCGCAGTTTTGGAAGCATCCATCTCTGCAGAAGCATACGATGAGGATTGTTTAATATATATTTTCTTGTTTTTCACATGAGCTTCCTATTCATGACTTTCTCATTTTTACAAGCTAAGGACAAATTAGATATGGGAATGATTTGACATAAAAGAACGAATGGAAATCAGAACGCTATAATGAATGAGGGCAAAAAGTGAGTACAAATTAACGGCTACTAACTTGTATTGGACATATTTACAGTCATATACTTATGAGGTTATGTTGTGACAAAAAATAACAATCCATGGGTGTAATATGTATCAATATATGCATAGATATATCTATATATATTCTACATACATTATTCAGTTACTAATTTATACTGTAATCATTTTAAGTTTTTTCAACAAAAACTACGTGAAATAAAAACAAAGAAATCTTTACCCCTCCATATCATGGAAACCGTTCACTTTACCATAATTCTGTATATTACAATTCTTGTTCGGAATTTAATGTATATCATTTGCGTATAGGATGACGTTTGCGCTAAACCTCATAGTTTACTAGATATTCACACAAAACTGTGAAAAATAAGAATTTCCTGCCCTTTTCACCCCCTCCCCCCGAAACCCGACGTTGGTGGTGGTGTAACTTTTTAGTACTAACTCTTATTAGGGTATGGAACTATTTCGCGCCAGAAAGGACTTTTTTTTGGATGTTTGGGTTTGGCCTAATTTTGTGTTAATTTTACTGTACTATTCAGAGTTGGGGTAGAAGTCATTTCCAATATGCTTCTCTTCTTTCTATAAATCTGTCAATTCCACAAAAATATTAATAAGCAATATGTTCTAAGAAAGCAAAAAGTAAAAATATTCACTTAGAACTTCGTATTTGACATCTTGACGCGATTATAAACAACCATTTCCTGTTACATTTTTTTGGTAGGTATTTTGAATAATAATAGCGTTTTTTGTGGCATCAAAATTTTAAATGACATTAGCTGCGCTGCGAGTATGACAGGTCCAATAAACAATTAATGAAAAAGTTTTCTATTGAAAATTGAAACTGACATTGAAAATAAACTGTTTGACCTTGAAAATTTGAAATTCCTGACTGGTCCTATAGCTGCAGGGTGGTCCAACTTTTACCTGCATAATTTCCAGAACCGATAGAAAACGTCAAAATAAGTTTATTTTTAAATAAAAAATAGTAGGCCACTGGAAAAGTAATCTTTTTTGCCGTCACTAAGTTTCCCAAGCAATTATAAGGAACAAGCTATTCTCGACTTTTTTTTCGAAAAATATACAGTTTTTGGAAAAAATATTTTTGTGCATTTTAAATTTTTTAGCAGAAGAAAATCAAAGTTGGTCTAGACTAGAAATTTTGCACACCTGCTCAATTTTAAATTCCGAACAAGTTTCCTTAATAACATTTTGTCGTGAATCCTCCAAAAAGGGTTTCTAGATTCGAAAAAACATGTGTCTTGGGAATAAAAAAAACAATTTTTCGCACCAGTAAAGTGGCCTTTATGTAGGTTTTACGGTAAGATGTTATAAGGAAAGTTGTTCGGAATCAAGAACTGAGTAAGTGTGTAAAATATCGAAAGCCTAGGCTTACTTTGATTTTCTTCTGCTAAAAAATTTAAAACTCCCAAAAATGAATATTTCAAAAATGGTACATTTTTCGAAAATAAGTCAAGAATAGTTTTTTTTTCTTATAATTGGTTGGGAAATTTAGTGAAGGCAAGAAAAAATTAATTTTTTTTCCAGTGGCACCAGCGTACCATTTTTTTACTAAAAATAGGCAGCACTGGTGGAAGTAGATAGACCCAATTATTATTTACTTACAGACGTTATCTGTGCTTACAGCATTTAATGTATGTCTAAACTGTACCAAATATGTTTGCCTTAGCTATCTTCCTTTAGGAAAAACAAAAGAAAAATTGAAAAATAAATTGAAATTTAACGCCCTGTATAACGAAAACCGTTAGAATTTCGATACATGTTTATATGAAAAATAGAACAAAACGTTAAAAAAAACATATTTTTGTGGTTAAAGTTTGGCCATTAGTGTTATGAAATATCGTCAGTATTTATCTGTAATCCTCAACGTGATACGTGATCAGAACAAAAATGCCTGTAGTTGAACATTTTTAGCATGACATAATATGTTTATCGAATCCCCTTTGCCCCTTCGGTTGGGGACTTGGTATTTTTCAACTTTTGATAAACTGTAGTCGATTGAGCTACTGATCCATTATTTTATTTTTACTATTTTTAGCTTTTATTAATGCTTTTTTTACGAAATATACTTAGAAATCTTGAAAACATATATTTCTCCATAGGATATAATGATCTTAAATAATTGTATCACAGTTGAGGGAATACCCAGTTGTATATCTTCCTGTCGGCGCCTTTGATCTCGGCGGTAGAGACTGTCGTTTTTTATACAAACTCATTCTCCAATAGAATCTCACTTTGAAGTCACGTTACTTCTTTATTTTAGACCACGCCCTATAAAAATCGATGGGATACAGGACCGGGATTAAATTATTTTCTTACATTAATGGTTTGGATATTGTTATAACGTCTGTGCACAGTTGAAGGAATAATAGTTTATACCTGTCTGTGGGTACACTGATGGCAGAGTATAGGTAAAGAATTCTGGAAAATCCCAAATCTGGTGGAATTCCCAATATATTTGAGTACATCCCTGATGCATTCCTCGCATTCCATTCTTTAGTGATTCTGGTCTGCGCGATAAAAGCATTCTACCAGTAATGGCGTCGACTTTTCATACTGGATATTGTTTATCCTGTGATTGTACTTAGATATTCAATACGTTTCTATACTCTCGGAACTAGATATAATAATTTGTTATGTTTTAATACCGGTTATTTTAATTTACTTAGTTTCGGATTACCCATATCTATGCCACTGGTTAATTGCGGACCT
The DNA here is from genome assembly GCA_963920635.1 of Pseudeuparius sepicola. NCBI lineage: Eukaryota > Metazoa > Arthropoda > Insecta > Coleoptera > Anthribidae > Pseudeuparius > Pseudeuparius sepicola. The sequence continues at coordinate 8,693,351 of OY987300.1, read as the reverse complement.
AAAAAATTGTTTCATTTTGTGAGTATCTTTCCATATACAGGGTGTTTGGCAAATTATTAGCAAAAATAAATAAGGATGTCTTTGTGGCATATCAGGTAAAGGATAATCAATTGAAAAAATGCACTCCAGCCGGGATGTCCTACTGATGGCTACAGTTGAGCAAAATAGGAATTTTAAAGGCATAGGGCAAGTCAAGTGTGTCATGGAATCCCCTCAATTGAATGGTCAACAGAACCACTCAAAGAGTTGGTGTGCAAAGATCCAATATAAAATATGCAGACAGGGTGTCTTTCTCTGTGCCATCTCAAAGTACTGAAACCGCCCCAGACACTATAAAAATAAAATATACAGAAGCCTGCCAGTAAGTAAGTCCATATGAGTTAAGGTAGCTATGATGTGCCAAGAAAGGAAACGCACAGAAAACATATATCATCTTGAGAAAGTTCCATTAATTTAAATTGTTTAAAATCATTGGTTGGCATTTTGTAAAAAATAAATTACTTTTGTGTTTATTAACATTTTTTCAATAATTCCAGATCGCTCTTGACTAGTATAAAGTTTCGTAAAAATTCCACATTTTTAGACAGCCCAGAGAAAAATACCTCTGTACATTTTTGTATCGAATCTTTGCACACCAACACTTTGAGACCCGCCAGATGCCTTTAAAATTCCTATTTTGCTCAACTTTGACACCCTGCAGAATGGAACTCCCTGTAAATTTTCTGTTCTATATGGAGGTTTTGGTATGTTGTGATTAACGCTGTGGTGTCAGATAATGAGGGTATAAAAAAATCGTAGACGCCCCTGAATTTGCGTTTACACAATGGTAGGAAGGTCAAAATCCAGGCGATTATCTCGAATTTTTTTTTACGGATTTGTATATGTTTGAAAGTAGACATCCTATAGGTATTTACCTCCCTAAGAAAAGTGTTTTCTTCCCTGTACTGTCTTTTAGATTTTTTTATTGGATTTTCGTATCTTCCCTCCCAAGAACCTGCCACACCACTTCTCCAGTAAACAAAACAAAAGACAATCCTATGCAACGCTCTGAGCTCACGGCTTACTATGAGCCGCCAGCCGCGTGAATAGTTGCAGTCGGCCTAGACGAGCAAAGTCCGGCGCTTTGGATCCTCGCGGCACAAGTCACGTCTTCACGGTTTCCGAAAATATTTTTATCCGGGCATGATTTCGCAGAAATCTCCTAAATTTAGAATTCCAGATATGGGATTTTTTGGTGTCATGCAAATCGCTACGAAGCAAAATTGCCTAAAATTGCGCATTAAGCGAATATGTTCGAAAATTTCAAGGACTTTCCGCATAATATTTTTGATTTCTCACATTCTAAAACTATATTAATGTCTATAGAAAATGACATATTGGCACTTTTTGGATTTTTATTCCCTCCTTGTAGTATGAGAGCCGGCCGCATGATTTCAACGCTCATAAGATTATAGAATAAGATGTTATGTAAAATGTAGACAGAATATTTCTTTACTAGAAGCGAGTAGGTTGCCTCAATTAATATGGGCCCGATCATTGTTATTTAAAGAAGTTGTGCTTGATTTTTAGGCAAATCTACTCTCATATGATTATAGAACAAAACAGGAAAGAAGGCCCATGGAGTAACAGTTGGTCCTTTAGAAATCAGCGTATTTTCGGGGCCCCGAAAATCCTCCGCTGTTAAATACATCGCAAAAAACGGGGGCAAGACTGGACCCGAGTTGTGTGCCGCTATACAGCCAATGCCATAATATACCGTTTGATGCACAGGAAAAAAAAATTTTCGAACGCGTTTTTCGGGATCTGACTGTACTGCGAGATGGCCGGAGAACGGGTCAACATATTTAACGAATAAATTATTTCCCGTTTTCGAGTTATTAAGGATTTTCGGCGAAAAAACCAACCAACGCAGGTGGGACGCATCTTTTTTACGTGATTGGTCGGCATTTCCCGTCACCTAAAAGCCAAAGTCCGAAAACTGTCAGAAATTGCCCTTTTTCGCCGAGCTACAGCTAAGTTATTTCGGCTCGGGGCTCTCAAGTCTTCGGGTGAGGTGCAGATGCTTCCGGTGTCCCCAAAAAATCAAAAAATGAGAAAAAAAATCGCAATTAATAAGGGCGGTTCCTCAGGATTTCCCGTCAATTTCGCTAATTCTATACCCGTCCCGTTTCTCGAAACTTGAAAAAATAACGGATTTTCGAGGTTTCTTTCGGTAGATAGGTACTGGAGGAAAGTATAAGACCCAATTAAGAAATTTAAAATCTCCTTCAATTTTTAGAACGGCACTTTTCGAATTTATCAAAAGACTTTTGCGAAAAAGTAGTAAATATGTTCATCGGACGGGTTGTACCTATTAAAAAATTAAAAATTAACCACAACTTCTTTAAAAATGACAATGATCGGGCCCATATTATTTGAGGCAACCTACTCGCTTCAAGTAAATAAATATACTGTCTACATTTTACGTAACATCTTATTCTATAATCTTATGAGAGTTGAAATCATGCGGCCGGCTCTTGGACTATTGTCATTCTCATTCACTTTGTTTCTTCAAAATTATGCCAGAATTGAGTTTCTTAACCCCAAAAACATAGAAACGACATATCGACATATCACTCGCTATTTGCAAATTCATCCCATTGCAGACGTCACGGTCACGTCCTCTCAACCACTCCATTTTTAACCGTGTCAAAAATGATCTTTACCAATTAAGTAGGTACTAATTTCGTTTGCTAAAAACTATTGTATCCCTCAATGGCCTGAGTTCCCCCCTTTTACATTAAGCGATTTTTTTGCCCAAAAGCAATCCAAACCATCCTATTGCAGACAAGATTACGACACATTTGATGTTGATATTCCAATTTGTTGGAAGTACATGGTAGTTGTTCTTTAGCAGCTTGTTTTCTCTTAACAAAGGTGGTTCAGCGGAAATTTTGGGGTGCTCATTTATATACTTAGTTTTTGACGTAGAACCTTCAGTTTACATGCTAGCACAAATATTCCCTAGTTTGGCGTCACCAGACAATCAACAAACTATAAATAAATGTCTATGTCGCATATTGGTGCAGGTATTTGCTTTTCCTTTATCACTTAATAGGTACTATCAATAGAAAAATTTCCTTACATTCTGTAACATACATTAAATTTGAATCATAATATACAGGGTGTAACTGAACTGATGGTCAAAAATGAAACCATGTATTCTTGGAGTCAAATTAAGGGCACTTCTTCATATATTTTTTTCTCCTACGAGCCATAGTTTTTTTTATACAGAGCGTGGAAGTTTGGAGAAGAATACACATATTTCTTAGCATCTCTCTTAGTGTATGAGATATTTTCTTCAAACTTGGCGTTTCACATGAGCATATGAGCCGTCAAACTTAAGGTTGACATGAAGCTTCGGAGGCTCCCAGTTGCGGAGATACAGGGTGTTATTAAAATTAATTACATCAGAAAAATATGAATACCCTGTATAATCGCATTTTTTTAATTAGTTTTGAATGGTGAATAGAATGATTAACAAAAAGTATCTCTTACTATTTTTTCATATTCGCAGCCGTTTCTTAATTATTTTAAAAGAACGGCAACGCTGCAATGAACAATAGTGACTTTAAGAATAAATCTAGCAATCTGTGGATGTCAATTAATGTTTATTTAACAAAATACAAAAGCAAAAACGATAATAAAAGAAACGTAACGCTATTAAAGAATTAAATTATTGAATGTTCGAAATGACCGCCGTCTCTTTCAACACACGCAACTATGCGTTTCCGCATGTTTATTATTGCCATTGCAAGCCCATAGCAAAAGTGCATATCAGTCAATTCTTCGAATGAAAATATCATTTTTCAAAATATTGATACTAAAGTGCAAAGTTGGCAGCCAAATGATTCAAATAATGCCAAGTTTAATTGACATCCACAGATTGTTAGATTTATTCATAAAACTTGTTTATTGCAGCATTGCCGTTCTTTGAAAATAATAAAGAAACGGCTGAGAATATGAGAAAATACTAAGAGATACTTTTTGCAGGGTATTCATATTTTTTTGAACTAATTAATTTTAATAACACCCTGTATCTCTGCAACTGGGAGCCTCAGAAGCTTCATATTAACCTTAAATTTGACAGCTCATCCGCTCATGTGACACGCCAAGTTTGAACAAAATATCTAGTATACTTCTAGCGATACTAAGAAATATGTGTATTTTTCTCCGAACTTCTACGCTCTGTATAAAAAAAAACTATGGCCCGTAGAAGAAAAAAAATATATGAAGAAGTGCCTTTATTTTGTCTCCAAGAATACGTGGTTTCATTTTTGACCATCAGTTCAGTTACACCCTGTATATTTAAAATTATGACAATTCGAATAGCCAGAAATAAGAGTAGAATAAAATAGTGTGCCTAAATAATAGTAATTGCCACCCCTCCCCAGCACAAGCATGCGGTTACTTCTGGGGTTCTTCTAGTTTGGAGTATTGTGTATTGTGTATTATTTATAATAGTTATTTGACGAAGTGCTAAAATATCACAATTATTAATCGTTTCTTAATATACGAGTTACGAGTTACCTAGTTTTAAGATTTTCCGTCAACTGTATATCTATAAAATTAATAATATCTGGTTTTCAAGTTGTATTGAATATGATAATATTACAATATTGTACAACGTTTAAATACAGAGTTCATGAATAATTGCCATGTACCAAATATAACATGATTCAATAAAGAAACAATTTGTTTTTTAGAATAACATTGTGTTATTTATACTGTTAACATTGATCCGTATTGGAACACCCTTTATTATAGTCCTGCTTCAATAGAGATATCAAAAATCATTCATTATAGACGCTATTAATAAAGGATGTTGTATACCTATACATACAATGATAATGAAACCCGTACGTCCAATGGAAAAGTCATAACTTAATTAGTTACTATATGATAATTTTTGAGTTTGTAGAAAATACAACATTTAACTCCTCTATACTTTGTGTTTTTTTTTTACTTTCTACATAACAATAGGACAAACACTATAAAACGCATAAATAACTGTTCGCAGAGTGGCTGTTGCTAATAATTGACCTTATCAGGAAGTTTTTATAATATCCTGTCGTCGAAGAGTTGACTTATGCCCCAACACAAAGTGCAAAGTGCAGGAGAGATTGCAGAAAAAATAAAATATTGTTGTGTTGAGCTAAATTTAACAGAAACTACCGTTTAACCTACATCGACGCTTGTTGCTGGGTGACAAAAATGATGCTTATTTTTCGAAATCACCAGGATTGTAATTAGGAAATTACCTACAAAATTTATCAATATTATCCAAAAATTAGGAATTAACTGACACATGAGTGATATAGTAGTTGAGTACACCGATTGTTTGCACATATCCACCGCTTCTACTATAGGGGAGATTTTGCTCAAAATGAATCTGAAACGATCTTTTATAGGTAAGATTGCGTCCTCGAAATACGTTAGTGGTGGAATAAACACGACATTTTACAAAATAGGAGAATAGTTATTTTGTGTATCGTGGCACTGAAGTTCAACTTTTTATAACGAGTGCAGAAACCAAATGAGTTATAAAACGGGTCTTCAGAGTCGCGGGTCACATTATACAATGTGAAGAGAGAGTTGAGATATTAAACAAGTATTTTGGGGAATCTTCTCTGCATGTCCAAGAACCATAAGAATCGATTTTGATATATGCCAAATCACCACCAATAAGGCGGCAATTTCAAAAAAACTACCAGTGACTTAAAAAAGTGAGATTAAATTAAAAGGGTTCAGTCACCCACAGAGCTGGGAACGATCTAAGATCTTCTAGACGACCTAAGATCTTCTAAAATATTACATCTAAAAATTCATAATATTATAAATTATAATAGTTTCCTAATTTTGACATACTTAGTACAGTGACATCTTTCATAACCGGTGCAAGTGCGATGATACGTCCAATTTTGCGTAACTAGTTTTGAGAAGTAAAATTTTACGCAACTGGTTACGTAAAGTTACTTCCCTAACCGAACTGTTTGCGTAATCAATCGTTTGATATATCTATGGAGAATAAGCCGGTGCCCTACCACTGTAAAATTCGTTTCTCGCTCCAATGAATCAAACCCGAATTCTTAAAAGATCTTATTTGGAAAAGATCTTAGATCGTTATTACCGTCTTAGATCCCTTCAAAGCTCTTAGATCTTTTAAAACAATCTTAGATCTTTAAAAGGATCTAAGATCGCCAAATTAAGATCAAAGATCAGATGATCATTTTGAAACGATCTTTTCAAAAAAGATCGTTCTTTCGTGAAACTAAAAAGATCTAGATCTAAGATCAAGATCGCGATCTTAGATCTTTAGAACGATATTTTTTAAATAGATCTGCCCAGCTCTGGTCACCCATCCATGCACCGGCTGCGTGCCGTTGCTGCACTTTCCATAATATGATTCTTAGCTAGATCGAGCCAGATAGACTGCAGCTGCAGCGCATCTGATCTGCAAGCGACTTACAATCTCTTGCAGTCTTATACATATAAGGCAAAAAAGCAGACTTGAATTCAGATAAAAAAATACGTAAATTTTCAAAATTACAAAATCACAGTAGATTGCCTAAAACATTTCAGATACGGGAGCAGAAAACGTCCGTTATGGATCGTCCCGTTTCCCATTTTCGTCAGATATTAAAATTTCGAGCTGCGTCTGCCGGTCGGTGTGACGACACGCGAGCGACTCTGCCAGGCACTGGCCGACCCCCCCGGCTGGCGGAGTCCCGATTTCGGCCTTTCCCTGTGACTACCCCATAAATACGGACGTATTTCTTACGGGGAAAGTTTTGCCGGAGGCAATTTGGGTGAACTGTGTCGCGGTGCGGGAGAAACTACAATAGGAAAAGTGTAGAGAAAAGGTATAGTTCGAAGTTCGGCATTGTATTTTTGCTTTCCGTATTTTAGTGCACTTTCCCAGGATTTTGTACAGGGTAATCCATTTTTTAATGCCCAACTGCAACAGTCGACGACGGTCTATGAAATAATTAGAGTAATTTCTTTGTATGCTGACAGCTAAAAGATAAAAGTCTGCTTGCACAGTTACCTTTAATTAAAACAATATTATTTAACTAACTTTTTTTAGAACCGTGTCCTTTCTGTAGCTTTCACACTTTCAGGTTAAAATGTTATTAAGAAAACTTGTTCATGATGAAAAATTGGGTAGGCACTGGTTTATTTGCCTCGGCCAGAGGCCTCGGCAACTAAATTCCACATGAGTCATAAAAAGAACTTTTTTGAAATCGGAAAAAAATGTTTTATTAGGCAAGAAAATAATAATAAGGGATCACCCGTCCATGAACCGACTAGGCGCGGCGTTGCTTGACTTTGACGATCGCTCTACCTAGGTCAAGTAAGACAAGACACGGCACCACAGAAAAACCAAACGCTGCTTCTTGTGCAGCCTCCACAACAAAGCTATTGATATTCAAACCTACTAAAATATGTATACTGAAGGATTGCGCTTCTATAGGAAACAATTTCGCAATGTGTACGAAAAGTTAAATGGGCCTTTATCGGCCGGGTTTTGAATATTTGGTCACTTTTGACGGGCGATTTCTCCGCGTCTTACGTTTGATGTTTACATCTCGCCAAGGCCTACTTATTGAAAAAATCGTACAATAATATAGCCCATTATTGTACGATTTCTGTGCTTTTAGTGACGATTTTGGGACACTTTACTGCCGATTTCAAGAAATAGTTATTTATGTACCAAGGCACTGAAGTTCAACTTTTTATGACTCATGTGGAGTTTAGTTGCTGAGGCCTCTGGCCGAGGCAAATAAAACCACATGAGTCATAAAAAGAACTTCAGTGCCGAGGTACATATTATATTTTTCTTGAAATCGGAAAAAAAAATGTTTTATTAGGCAAGAAAATAATAATAAGGGATCACCCGTCCACGAACCGACTACGCGCGGCGTTGCTTGACTTTACCGATCGCTCTACCTAGGACAAGTATAATGATGTTCGGCACCTTCTGACAGGAAAACCAAACTGCTGCTTCTTGTGCAGCCTACACAACAAATCTATTGATATTCAAATTTACTAAAATATGTAAACTGAAGGATTGCGCTTCTATAGGAAACAATTTCGCAATGTGTACGAAAAGTTAAATGAGCCTTTATCGGCAGGGTTTTGAATATTTGGTCACTTTTGACGGGCGATTTCTCCGCGTCTGACGTTTGATGTTTACATCTCGCCAAGGCCTACTTATTGAAAAAATCGTACAATAATGGGCTACATTATTGTACGATTTCTGTGCTTTTAATGACGATTTTGGGACATTTTAATGCCGATTTCAAGAAAACTAATTTTTTACACTAATAAAGTGACCTTTTTGTAGCTTTCACGTAAAAAATGTTATTAAGGAAATTTATTCATTATGAAAAACTGGTCAGACGTAAAAAAATTCAAAACTTTTAGTGGGACTCTTCTAGAAAAATGTGAGTTAAATAATTTTTAATTAAAGGTAGCTGTACAAGTATATGATTAAGCAACCCATGAACGATTTGTTCGTTTATACATTATCTTTTATAAAAAATAAAAAAATACCTTTCATTAGGAATACAGATGAGGGTAGGTCGAGCTTATTCGGGATCTTGTATTCTCTCCATTTTAGAACATAGTGTAACAACATTAATAACGTACAAAACCTTTCATACCCTTACAACAAAATATTTCAAAATATCATTCGATTTACCGTAAGATCACAGAAAAAATACGCTTAGCGTATATTTTCTATGCGTAAGGCGTAATAATTGTACTCCTATCATATTTCCAATTTTTTCATCATTTTTATTATTTTCCAGAACGTTACCCAGCGTTGAGAGTCCAAGAAATTTATCTGGAGAATTTTATTTTTGTAAAAATCAAGTTAATTAGTTTACAGTTTCTACTTTTATCTGTTTCGATATCGGAAATAATTGGTTTATATTTTGTCTCCGGATACGATTTTATTATGAAATTGCAACATTTTCTCGGAATTGCTTATTTCTGGAACCTAATTTTGGCCCTGATATGTCACTATTTGGGATTCTTCGGTCGAAGTCCAAAACTTTTATGTTTTTTTTTCGGGATTTCCGATAAGAGCATTTCGATTTATTCGCTAAGACGCATAGACAAACCAGTGGCGTATAGATTCTTGAATAATAATTAAATGATCTATTACTAAATTTATCATTGTCACTTTTTTAAAATCGGCACTAAAGTAACATTTTGGAGTTTACAAGAGGTGAAATGGACCAAAAAGTGAAAGATATGAAAATAAATCATTCTTAATAAAAGTTGTTGCTTGTTTAGAAAATACGATTCACCATGAGAAACTTCAGTTTTGTTCTACAGGGTGGGTAAAAAATATAATATAAAATGTTATTTTTGTATTTTTTTTACCCATCCGCAAATATCCTGTATATAGACTGCAAGAGAGCGATCAGAGGACTCCTGCTGACAAGTATGCGCCGTACCGCATCATGCTCGATCTAGATAGAGCGATATAGAAGGAAAGCAACAGCGTGCCCGGTAGCCTCATGGATGGGTGACCTTTTTTTTATTATTGTATCTAATAAAACTTCTTTTTCCCCGATTTAAAAAAGAACATGAGTCCTTTATTTGACTGGACCTTGCAGGCCTCGGTAAACTAAATTCCACATTCGTTATAACACAAATAACTATTCCTATTGTATTATTATTTTTCTATTATTTGTTGTAAATATTTGTTAATTTTATTTAGCTTGCTATATTCTCGTGTCTCTGCATGCGATAGGAACCGCGATTCATAGAAATAGGGATATTTCCATAACGGCATCAATAAGTCATTATTTACATAAAGACTGGAAATAGTTAGTTATCTTAATTTCTTTGATCTTTAGCACTTTAGACATCTGTCTCGCGCCCCGGCCAAAGTGTAATGTATTTCCTGAGAAGTATCCAAGACTTTGTTACAAGCGATTCCTTGTCGAGTTATCTACGCTTCTTTCAAGAAAAATTATTTAAAAATCAAACCAGACGACAATAATTAATTGAGAAAACATCTTCCATTGATTAAATTTATATGAAATATACATCTGTATTTTATAAGTAGGTAAATGTTACGTTTTAGCGCAAATGACTTTCAAAGTTTTTCTGTAAACCGAAAACTCAAAATTTTGGATTGGCTTTTAAAAATAAGTTTTCAAAAATTTGTTAGTTCCACGTAGTTTACTTTTACAGCCACCACTAAAGAAGGTTGAACCACCTAAGATGGAGAGAAGACGGCCACCAATCCACAGACCAAAATCCAGAACAGACGTAAGTAGATTTGAAGATGCGACAATAATTTTTGTGTTGGCTTTTCAAAAATCCGTACGTTGGAAATATAACTTGTGTTATTTTTAATTGAAAAAGACGATTTTGAACCCATTTGGACAAAATAAAACAACCTGATTACATCCGAAAAATTTAAAATCTTCGATCAGTGGTTTTCTTCCATTACTTCCATTCTTAGTCAAGCACTGCCAGCGGAAGCAGACAAGATGGCGGCCGACTGCGTGGAGACGGCGGCGGGAGCAGTGATGAAGACATTTCAAGGTTAGAAGACCTTACACCTACCTTCCCACCTTTCGCACACTTTTTATTGTAGGCAAAACATAGATCTGCGGCAAAAACTCCAAGAAGAAGCCTCCCTCTACCGACGAAGACTCGAAACCTACCGTCAGGCTCAACAGAACCAGGCCGCGCTAGTCAGTCGTCTTCAAGCGAAAGTAAAGACCTTTACTCTTTCCACCAGAAGTTGCTTCATCCTAAAAATTTAAGGTTCTGCAGTACAAACAGAGATGCTCGGATCTGGAAGCTCAAATGTCGGAGTACCCGGACCAGCCTTCGTCTCTGAAGTATTCACCCTTGACTCCTACTACCCCTTCGACGGTACCGTCGAGTTCCGCTCTGGAACAAGCTCAACAACATTTGAGGGAGATCAGGGAGACCAGGGAGGAGAGGATCGGTGATTTGGAGACGGCCCTACAAAGACTGCAAGAAGAACGCAAAAAGTAAGAGGATGATATAGATCCACATCCTGAAATTTCCTATCCCGCACTTTGAGACAATCGCCGCACAATATTCAGCAATTTGAAACTCAAGGTCCCGAATCATTTCCTTATTTTTCTCAAAGGCCATCTCTATTTAAGTTGCACCTGTTTGTGTTTGAACTAGAATGTACCTTTTAGATACCTGCTAGATCTGCGGTCTAGTCAACACTTGGCTAACAACTAAATTATAGATGAATATTCCTTTCTTTAGGTCTGAAAAACTCATGCAACTAAATAGAACTTTAAGAGATCAGTTAGAAGAATCACACCAAACCAACGAAAACCTCACTGCCGACTTACAGAAACTGACCAATGATTTCGAAGCTCTACGCGAAGAAATGATCGTAAAAGAAGACGAATGGAAAGATGAAGAGCAAGCCTTTAATGACTATTACAGCACTGGTAAAGAATTCAATAGCATAATCATAGAAAAACTATTTTCTTTAGTCTCACAATAATTATTTTCTGAGCACGTTTCTTCTTCGGACCATATTTAGTGAATTCAGAATGACCATATGTCAGACTGAAGATGTAGACTTGCTCAGTGCTTAGGGCCTAAAAAAATGAAGAAGGGTTGAATCATTTTCTATGTTTTTCAGAACACAACAGACTCCTGAACCTTTGGAGAGATGTTGTGGGTGTTAAAAGGCAATTTATGGACATACAAAATAATACAGAACGAGACTTGATCAAAATTAAAGACGAAATTTCTGGAATGAGCAAAGAGATGATCATGGCTTGTGCCAGGGTGGATACTGCCCCCACAAGCTTCTCTGAAAGTATATTTGCAGTAAGATTTTGGCGAAATTATTTATGTTTACTAGTTAAATAATATGTTGGTGTTTACTAGGGAACGATCCAACACGACAAATCAATAACAGAAGCTGCCGAATTGAGAGCTGAAATCGAAGAAATGAAGCTAAAACACGAAAACTGCCAAATGGAACTCAGACAAAAAGACGAAAGAGTTCAGGAGCTATTACATGACCTGCAGGCACTGGTAAAAATAAAACTTCTGGATAGTCTTTAGGAAAATAACATCCGGTGACTTTTCAGGAAGAGAGATGTGCAGAAACTGACCAAAACCTAGGACAACTGCCGAGACTTCAGGACGACATAGATATCCTTCAAGGAGCACTGAGAGACATAGCGCACGCTTTGATCCAAGACGCCGAGACCAAGGATCGCGAACTTTTGCAAGCTACCCATCTTCACTTGAGCGCGTCCACACCTATACCACAAAAGTAAGTATTATTTTGTTACAAATTTAGGTTTGGATAACACAGGGGCAGATCCAGAGAGATTCGCTGAGAATATTTTATTTAGGAAAAATTTAACTTTGAAAGATTCTAGACGGCATATTACTTTTCTGTAACGAAGAACTAGAACCTTCTATGGAAGGAGCACAGATATCCAACTCTTTTGTCTAGTTTCTACATCATCAGCCGATATATATGATTTATATTCTCTGGATCTGTCACCACCGGATCATCATGAATCACCGTTAAAACAAACAAACAAAAACATCCAGATCACCAAAAAGGACGGCACGCGGTATGACTTCCCCAGCAGCGTTTGCTGAGAGTACGATATCAGCTGTGCAGGCAGCCCTACATAAGTATCAATCTTACATACATGAACTACAGGTAAATCTGGCACGGAAACTATTTGGCTCACACATCTTTCCAACTCTGAGTTCACCTGTAGCTCTTCTAGCACCCTACTTTCAGTTCTGATAATCCCACATGACTTGTGGTCTACCTTGTAGTCAGTTGCTCGTGCTCATTTTCTTGGTAGCCTCTCCAACTTGTATTCCTTAGGTAAAGCTCCAATCAAATAAGGAGCAACTTTTGCTAGTTCGCAAGCAATACGAAAACTCAGAAGATAACGTAGCAGCATTAGAAAAACGAGCAAAGGAATTAGTTACAGAACTCGACGCATGTCGCGCTCAATGTCACAATTTAGCACAAGATCGCGAGAGTCTCCAAAAGCAACTCGAATTAGTGAAATCCGAGAAGAACCAGCTTGACAGAAACCGGCTGGAACTGACTGCTTTGTACGAATCTTTACAACAGGACTACGATCGTTTGCAGAAAGCAAGTCACAAGATACAAAAGGAACTCGATGCCGTTCACCAAGAAAAGATATTTTTACACACCGAAGTCGACAGATTAAACCAAGAAGCGGATTTAAGGGAAATCGCTCTTAGAGGCGAGGAAGATAGGTGCAGTAGAATTAGGGAAGAACTTCTCACTGTAAGGGAAGAAGTTAACAAACTGTACCTGCAAAACGATATGCTTGAACAACAAAAGCTCGAGGGCGAAAATCATATTGCAAATCTTGAAAAAGTTAAAGCAGACTATGAGTTGCAGCTTGACAGAATCATGGGGGATAAAAGCAACGTACATGATTCGTTAGTGAAGAAAGAAACAATTGCAACTAATTTGGAGTTGGACAAGAAGAAGCTTCAAGATGATTTAAAGCGAGTAAGATTTTAAACATGTCCTTGTGACCCTTATTTATAGCGTATATTTTAGCTTGAAGATGAAAAAATGGCACTGCAATTGCAGTGCAATGATCACCAAAATGATATACAATCACTTAGAAAGGAGTTGTTACAAGCTGAACAACTTAAACTTGATTTGGAATCTGACAAAGTATCTTTATCGGAAAAGTGCAAGTTTTTGGACATTGAAAAAGGAAAGGTATTGGATATATTCTTAAGAAATCAATTTTGAAATTATACATGGCTGTATTTTTAGATTGAAATGGAATTAACACAAGTAACAAGGGAACGAAATGATCTTAGTAACCAGTTGACAGTATTGGGTAGAAAAAGGGACACCTTAAATGAAGAATTGATGAGAACAAGACAAAGACTGGAACAAGCAAATGAAACTAATGCAAGAGTTAACAGAAACCTTGAAGAACTTGTTAGAGAATGCGAAGAAAAACAGGTAACTAGATGTTTAAATTTTGAAAATGCGATTTCTCAAAATTTCTCTTTCAGTGTACTCTTGATGCAATGGACAAAGAAATGCAGAGATTGCAAGAAATTTTAGCCGCCGTTCGTTCTGAAAAGGAAGCGCTAGAAGGAGTCTTATTCGATACTCAAACAAATCTAGAAGCCACGGAGGACAAAAAAGTTCAACTTGAAAAAGAACAACAAGATCTGTTGGTCAAACAGGAACAGCTGAAAGCCCAAGTGGCGAAACTCACCAAAGAACTCGAAAGATCCGAGAAAAGATGCCTAGAAATAAAGACCACGATGTCGCAACAATCTGGCAATAAAGACGCCGAATTCAAAGCCACAGTCGAAAAATTAAAACAACAAAACGAGGAATGTGTTAAAAAGCTGACCCAGGAAAGAGAGAAAATTAGGAGCTCTCTAGAGAAGAGGTTGCAGCAGACTGTCCAACAACTGACAAGCGAAAAAGATGGAGAAATTCAACAGCTGCTTGAGAGAATCGAAGGGCTGCAAAATCATATCGATAATTTGTGTCAACAGCACGAGGAGTTGATGCTGAGGGCCGAGAATGACAAGCAACAGGCGCTGTTGATTGGTGAGTGATTATGTTTTGTTAATTTTTTAAGGTAACTTTTAACAATTAACTAATGAAGTAACAATAATCGCTAGTGTAACTTCAAACGTAATTTGCGCCAAAGTAATTTTGTTAAAATTCACCTAAATTCTCTTAAATATCGATGTGCAGTGTAGTTATTATCCTATACAAATATTATTGATGTGCTTAGTACATACGTGACCAATCAATTTTAGGATTGCTGGTAGGTAATCTAAATATTATCTAAGAGTAGTTAGGTGTATTCACAGATCAATGACAAATTATTGTCTTTACACAGTTGAAAAGTGAAATCAAGGATGAGCGGTAAAATTTTCTAATATTGAATTTTACATGCAGTATGTTCCTGGATAGATGTAACAATAAGACAAATAATTTTTAAAATTTCCTACTCGTCGAGCCCTTTCATTTGATACCCATGTGAAGGAGTTTTCCAGGTTATCCGCCATCTTGGGCCGGCCGCCATTTTAAATAAATTACAATGTTGAATTATACTATATTGGATTGTCACCAGCACCAAAGGTGTGTGCAAAATTATACGGCGAATTTTCGTTTTTTGATAAATTTCGTAAAATCACGATAAATTCACATCTTTGCAAGATATGCTAAAAATATATTGTTAGAGATAACTATACAGTACGTCCACAGAAAAGGTGTTGAATAGGAAAAACTTTCTTATTTCTCATTTTATCGAAAAAAATTACTCTTGATAAAAAATTTAACTTGTTCTTAAATATTGGGATAGAAAAATTTAACATTTCTTGTACGGGGTGTTCAAAAATTTGAAAAAAACTTAAGATGGTATAAGAGTTTAAAAAAGTTGTTCGAAATTAAAAGATAATAGGTCATAGTACCAATTTTTTGAAAGAATCGGCCTACTTTTATATTAGAGACGCTGTTTCTTTAGTATCTTTAAATGATATTAGAAGGTTACCTGAATTACTTTGTCATTTGAAAATATGTGCTGAATATGGTGGCAGTATGTTTGAGTACCTAAATAATATATTTAAAACTTGTGGATTGTTAATTCGGAATAATTTAATTTGTATTAGGTAATTTTGATAATTATAAATAAATCAAAGTAAGCCAATTTTCCTAAAATTTGTATTAGAGACTGCCTTTTACTTTTGAACAAATTTTCCTAGTAACTTATTTCCACATCTTCACAAATAAGTGCACTTTACTCTTATACCATTTTACTTTTTTTCAATTTTCTAAACACCCCGAATAAGAAATGTTAAATTTTTCTATCCCAATCTTACTTCAAGAATCAGCAAAACTTTTTATCAAGAGTCACTTTTTTCAATAAAATGAAAAATAAGAAAGTTTTTCCTAATTAACATCTTTTCTGTGGACATACTGTATAAAACTGTATATGGCTGGAATTGGGAGAAGGAAAGGAACTTAAAAACTCAAAATATACAGGGTGTCTCAAAAATCTGACCAAGTGTAGATTAAAATTAAATTCAACTTCACAACTTTTTGGAAAAGGGTATTTTTTATAACATTTTAACAACACTCGGTATAATAAGTTTGACGCCACATTCGAATTTCTTGGAAAATTCTACACAAGTCTGGTTCTTTAACCATCAATTTATTTTTAAAATTACCGAGAAAATCGGGTTTATCACGACACCCGTACAGGGTGTCCCATTTTGGGTGTTTTTCTCAAAAATCTCGATTATTATTAAAGCTAGAGGGTTGCGGTTTTCACGTCACTTTACTACTTTTTTGAGAGGAATTTGGTGGACCAATCAGATTTTAGATAAGTTTTATAGTTTCCGCGCATTGGCGCAGGATTAAAATTTTCGATTTTTTGGAACCCCTCTCCTGGCTACAACTTATATATATCGACAAATTTAATCAATTATTTTTATAGATTTTTTGGTGTAGAATCAAATGGAATAATTAGTTTTTTGGTAGCGTTAATAGTTTTTGAGATGTGAACGAAATTTATATATTTTTTAAATGGAAACCATAGTTCATATCTCAAAAACTATTAACGCTACCAAAAAAACTAATTATTCCATTTGATTCTACACCAAAAAATCTATAAAAATAATTGATTAAATTTGTCGATATATATAAGTTGTAGCCAGGAGAGGGGTTTCCAAAAAATCGAAAATTTCAGTCCTGCGCCAATGCGCGGAAACTATTAAAACTTATCTAAAATCTGATTGGTCCACCAAATTCGTCTCAAAAAAGTAGTACAGTGACGTGAAAACCGCAACCCTCTAGCTTTAATAATAATCGAGATTTTTGAGAAAAACACCCAAAAATACCCAAAATGGGACACCCTGTACATTCCAAATTTCATGGATATAAAATTATTTTGTGAAACTTTCCATTTTTTTCTCAATAAATTAGTATTAAAATTATGTAAGGCCGTTGAGTGAGGGAATAATCCTCATTCAACGGTAAAACTGAAAAAATTTCTATGCTATGTTTTTTTCCAAGAATTGCTAAGAATTTTTTTACAGGATCCTTACTAATTTATTCAAAAAATAATTTTCTATTCCAGAAATTTGGTACGAAGGTGTGAAAATTTTCACGTCTTGAAAGAGGTATAAAGATATGTACCTACTTTGTTGGTGGCGATTTTTACAGTTTTGCTCATAAAACATCATGTAGAACCCCGAATCAACTCATTTTGGTACATCTTTTTCTCAAAAACAAGCAGGTCTCAATGCCTAAATGCCATTTCAAAACGTATTTTTGTTGTCCATTAACCTTTTGTCCCTATTTAGCGCCACAAAAATAGGTACTAAATTTAGTTCATTTTATAATTTAATTTTTACTTAAAAATACTTTTTGTGTTTTCTATAAAAAGTTACTTTCAAACTTAAAAAACTCTACAATTATTCTGAATGTTTGTGGGGGACTACACACTTCAAAGAAGTGCTAAAAGACCTCTCTGGAAAAATACCAGTGACCTAGTATTTTTCCAGACAATACCGCGACATTCCGCGCGATCTCTTACTCAAACAAAACCGCATCTGAATTACAAATGTCCCCCACTAAAAATACCATCCCGTTAAAAATAAACAAAAATCTCTTCCACCGAACACTTTTTGACCAAACCTAATGATTTCATACGTCGAAATAGCGGTCCGGTGCGCGTGATCTCATCATTGATATTAGCAAAATGACTACGCATCTAAATTTAATTTAGTGCGCCAAACTGTGCGCTTGGGCATTATTCGGTCCATCCGTTCCTTCAGCCCACCACGACCAGCAGGCCCTCCACGACCGGCTCGAGGCCGCCAGGAGGGAGCTGGGCGAGGAGAGGGACGTCTTGGAGCGGCTCAAGAGGGAGGCGAACGGCAGGTTCGACCAGGACAGGGCGAACATCAACCGGCTGAAGGAGGAGATCTCCAAGTTCAAGGCCAAGTTGGAGGAGTGCCGGCAGCGCGGGGAGGACGAGAAGAACAAATTGGAGCAGAGGATCGAAGAGACGAAGATCGACAGGGACAACGCGCAGAGCGAAGTTGAAAATCTGAAGGTGCAGCTGCACCTTTGCGAGGATAAGCACGAGAGCGTGAGCAATCAGCTGCACGAAACTATCAGGAAGTTAAAAGAAGGTAAGGGGTATCATTTGTTTGTTTCTTTGTTTTCGTTCATTTTTTAAAGGCCTGATATTTCCATCGATTTATTTTGAGTCATCGCGACGATTGAAGCGTGGAAACGAGGTGCGAATATGATGGCATGTACCTAATAATTATTTCGGTAGGGAGGTCGTTGAACTTATCCTAGTTGTTCGAGACAATATATTCGGAGTACTCCACGCAGACTGTGTTTATTTTGTTTTATAGATTGCAGGGTTATTGCGTCTGAAGTTGTTTACATAAGGTATTTATAATTATTATTACGGTATTTATTTTTGCCGATTCCTAAAATTGATATTTTAATGGACTACATGTGCAGGTGTCGCGAGTTTCGTGGAAGGGATAGGTATTATTATTATTGGTAGATACGCAGTATTTTGTGGAAAATGGGTTACTGACGGAACTTTTATCGTCTTTGGGTAAAGGTTTTAAAAACAAAGTTTTCGACAACAGTGTGCAGGCTGATGCAATAAAATATCCACAAAATATACAGTGTGTTCAGATTTGATCCGGAACACTCCTGTAAAATTTCGATGCGCTGCACGATTTTGTGTGTCATGATATGGCAGCACTATTCCACGGCCTGCTATGATTTTTTCGAAGCGATTTTTTTGGAAAATGCTATTAAATTAATTTTCCCAAACTTTAAAGCACTGTAGAAATGTTAGTCGGCGAAGCAAATGATTAAAACTTGGAACATTACAGTTCCAGGGGTGCTGAATAAAGCTACGTTGCCAGATTTACGATAAAAAAATCCCTTATAGCATTTTCCAAAAAAAATCGAAAAAAAAAATCATAGTAGGCATTGGATAGTGCTGCCATCATGACACACGAAATCATCAAAATCGTGCAGCGCATCACAATTTTATTGGAGTGTTCCGGATCAAATCTAGAATAGACATAGAAAAATATTGTCAACAGTCTTACTATGTTACTTAGTATTACCAGCGTCCAGAGATCTCTAGACTTTGGTATCACCATCATTATTATTTTGGATATATTATTTGATTGTTATACAAAACATTTTTGAATGAATAAAATGGACAAAATTGTCTTATATTTTAGAATTATTATTTTTTTATTTTTCTTTCTAAAGAATTGTTGAAATTATTAAGAGACAAAAATAGTATCTTTTTTATTTCCATGGCCTACTCGATTAGGTACCTAAAGTAATATTTTCATTACTGTTTGTGCATCAAATTTTGTTCTACAAAATGTTGCAAAATTTTGTCCACGAGTGTATAAAACCGTTTGTTTTATACACTTTGTTTTTAATTCCAATTCATTATTTATACTAGATTTAAATTGCATTTTTAGTGAGGCGTGAGTTAAGAAATTCCTAAAATATCTCGAAAATGGTTAGAGGTATTAAAAAATTTAATTCTTATATTCTATCATTGAGTAAAGGATGCTCAATGATTCTATACAAAATTTGCTAACAGAAAAAATATTGAAAAAAAAAAAGAATTTTTGTAAAAAAAAATCCGGATAATCTATAGGCAGTATTGAAATCGGCACAAGTCTTTAAGTAGGCATATTAGAAATTTTTACTTTAGCCATGGAAATATGTATTTATTAATTACTTATATTCCAAAATTGTGTTACTACTACTATTACCTACTTAATTAGTAACTAAATGAAGTTTCATCAGGAGCATTAAAAAAACTGTAGAATATTATTTATTAGTGAAGTAAAATTTTATTTCCAAATTTCCAAGTGAAAGTTTTAATATTTCTAGATTTCAATGGCTCATATTGTACATACGGCAGGAGCATAATCATTTAATCAGGTGTTTTTGCGGTTTGTTTTATTACCTGAGCACATTCTGATTATTCTTCAAGTTTTATAAAAAAATAGTTTTCTAGCTATAGAAATAAAGGCCATCCTCAAAATATATAAAAGACACTGGAGAGAAAAAGTTCAAGTTCGACATAAAAAAGATAATAAAGTAGTTTGGGGGTCATGAAATCGATTTTTGAACAGTTGAATGGTTGTTTGAATTATCGTATGAACTTTTTTGTTTATGAATACTTTTCATTTCAATAAAAACATGTTTTTTTAAGTGGAATAATACATTGGTGTAAATGGTGTAGAAAGATATTTTCCTTTGTTTTTGGTTGAAAACCCCCCAAAAGTATGAAATTTGAACAGGTAGGTACAGGGTTATTCACTGAGAATTGACCCCCACCTAACTTTTTTGTTTTTTAAGGTAAAAGGGTGATTCAAAAAACAAAATCAATGGTTCGGCGAATACTTTTTTATGCCATGACCGTTTAGTGTACAGGGTGTTCCAAAAAAGTAGGACCAATGGCAACTTAATTTTTTTTAAACGGAACACCCTGTATATTATTGGATTTTTTGAAATCTGCTCATCAAGGCAATCAAAATGATATTAAACTTTGTGGCATTATCTTTTTCCGTTTTTGAAAAATTCCGTATTCAAATGTTATACTAAATTTATTTAACTCGTATTTGTGGATCTCGTGATAAAGATAGACGATCAATGTAATAACGAAAAATATTTGTTTTAAACAAGATAGTAATATAGTGAAACTCCAAAATGTTTAGGAACCTTTTCAAATTTTACTGATTATATTCTCGAAATAAAGAATTTCAGGAAAATCGTAAAAGCTCCTAAACATTTTGGAGTTTCACTATATTACTCTCTTGTTTAAAACAAATATTTTTCGTTATTACATTGATCGTCTATCTTTATCACGAGATCCACAAATTCGGAAAAAGATAATGCCACAAAGTTAAATATCATTTTGATTGCCTTGATGAGCAGATTTCAAAAATCCTATAATATACAGGGTGTTCCATTTAAAAAAATTAAGTTGCCATTGGTCCTACTTTTTTTGAACACCCTGTACACTAAACGGTCATGGCATAAAAAAGTATTCGCCGAACCATTGATTTTGTTTTTTGAATCACCCTTTTATCTTAAAAAACAAAAAAGTTAGGTGGGGGGGTCAATTCTCAGTGAATAACCCTGTACATAATGTTTGTCTGGGGGGCTAAAACAAAAAAAAAAATATCTATATACAGTGTGTCTTTGGATAGTTGTCGGAATATTTGTAAATAAAAAAAAATGAAGTTGGATCTTGATATTTTGGAAATCACTCCAGCATGGTCTCATAATGCGCGCAAAATAAATATAATTAATCAATATAAAGGGGGTTTTGGAAGTAAATTTGAAAATTTGCCCAAGTGTAAACTACCATTATTTTCAAAGATATGAAAAACTTTCAAAAGAAAAAGTTTTTTGGAATAAGAATATATGCCGGAATGCCAATTTTCAGGCGGCTCGGCCGGCTTACTTTGATTATTCACGCGATATTTTTACAAGCCTTTATTTAACTTGTTTTATTTTCACCTGTTCAGTTAAAACTAAAGCGTGGCCGGAAATGTGCATTCAGACACATCTTCCAATTCTAGACAGCTTCTTTAAATAATAAATATTCTAAAATAAGGATTGTCACCAAATACTATTATTGTTATCATTATGAACATGAACAATGAAAAGAAAAAATAATCAAGGTAGGCTGATCCGTCTCAAAATTGGGATTCTGGCATACCTAACTCCTTTTATTCCAAACGACTTCTTATAAAAGTTTTTCATATCTTTGAAAATTGTTGGGCATATTTTCAAATTTACTTCCAAAACTCCCTGTATATTGATTAATTTTTGCTTAGGTCTCATTATGGGACCATGCAGGAGTGATTTAAAAAATATCAAGATCCAACTTCAATTTTTTTTGTTATTTACACCTATTTCGACAACTATCCAGGGACACACTGTATATTTATATTTTTGTTCTTTACTTAAAAGTTAAGGTACTCTCTTTATTCTTGACCTCGACACAATTTTATGTTTACTTTGAATCATCCTGAGACCGTTTTAGGTTTTGATACTTTCTGAACCACCCTATACACTGTACCGACTTCTGATTATTTCGAGTTACCCACTTCTGATTATTTCGAGTTTTTACAAGAAGCAAAAACAGAAAATTAAACAGTAATATAAAAAGTCACTTACACTTTACTGAATAATTTGTTCCATTTCTCTAATGGTTTTCTTGATTTAATCCTGCTGGACAGAAACCGGAAAATTAGGTACTTAGCTTATATAGCACTTATTATTACTTCATCAATTACATCATCAAAAATCTATTAGGAGATAAGTAAAATAAAAAACTAACTATACCTACCTTTTCATTCTAATATCATCCCATAATTAGTATTTTTTCAAAAATATACAGGGTGTCCCAGAATATTGAAATAAACGACAGAAAATCAAATTTTTATTTTCACTAAAAAAGTTCATGTGGGTAAAAATGAGTCCGGAAATGCTTAATAAAAAGGATGCAGGGAGTGAAAGTTATTTTTCTAAACGAATTTTTAATAACAGGTATTACACAAATGACACAAAATGATATCAACTTTTAATTTGGTAAAGCTAAAAAGCAATAGATGGCGTCAAAAATGAAAGTGATCCGGTCATTGCCTGCCTACTAATAATTTTCTTATATTAAAATATGCCAAAAAATAGCTGCAGCACAACTTTATTTTTTGCAAAGTCTGTCCCCTGTATCTACTGGATTTCCATCTTATCCTTATGTCAGTGTCACATATTGGCTAACTAGGGTAGCCATAAACAAGGCTAGTAGCCTTAGGGCAAATTGACATTTTTTTTAACAAATGATTGCGAAACCCAAAAATGCTGCCATCTTGACTAAAAAAGCATGAGCAAAAATATTAAAAGGAGGCGTGTCCTACCTTTCTGTATGCCACTGCTGCAGACAACGAATCACTGGTACGTTTCGTTTATAGTTTATGGTATTATTATTAAAAAAATCATTTTAAAAACTTTTAACAGCCTGTATCTTAATTAAGCGTTTCCAGACCCACATTCTCACAGACTTAGTTGAAAAGACATTTTTATTTTTTAGGTCTACTTTATTTGGAAGACAATAAAAATGCGGCTCAAATTACTTTCTAACAAAGTAGGCCTGAATCTCCAAACATCAAATGTTTTATCGTTTGACACCTAAAGTGCAGTGTAGTCAATTCATGGGCACCCTGTGATGTATGATTTCTGTGGGCCACAAGCGAGATCATTTTCCATCCACTGAAAACCTGACCGATATAAAATAAACGTGTTGTTTTTAGCCGAAAACAATGCAGAGTGCATGAGGAAAGAAATCACCGATGTCCGTCGTCTTCTGACTGACAGCAACTTCGAAAAAGAAAAATACCACAACACCAACAAAGAACTCAGGGACCACATCAAACGCAGCGAGGGAGAAAAGAGGGACCTGTCCAGACAACTCGAGGAGGCTTTCCAAAAAACAAGCAGTAAGTAATTTTTTTGCCAAGCACCTATATTATTTTATATAAAATCAACTTAAAATATTACCCTTATATCTAAACTCGGGCAAGTTTCTGGATTTGGAGAGTTCATACAAGACCATTCTCATTTGTCTATTATTAAAGCCATATTTTCACGAGCATGTTTTAGGTTTAGGCAGGTTTTGTTTGATTTAAGTTTGACATGAAAATATTCCCCCTCCAAGTAAATTTTCTTATATCGCGAAAACAGATGTTTTTGGAAAGCTGTTTTAACTCGTATTTATTATATCAACCTTCTACAATTCTACAAAACAATCCGCAAAGAACCTCTGATAAAACTGCCTCGCGAAAAAAAAAAAAAAGGTTTTGGGAAAGACTCAAACAGGTGAGGATTTTTTAAAGACTCTCGCAATTAATCAGTTAATTAATCCTTTAACGGTATCACAAACATTTATTTAATCCATTATTACAAGATTGAAGCACCGCCTGTCATTCAAATCTCACTTGGCACAATTATTCAGTTAATATTAAGGGATTAAGGCCCTATCACTTGGAGTGTTGTAATTTTTCTTGCACTACAATTTTACATTGTGCAACCAGTGTATCGTTAGTTAATATCAATATAAATGGATTTTAAGTTACTATCAGGAAACATTTTTCTTTTACTTAGTAAACCTAAAAAGATTTTGTTAGGTTTTGCTCGCGAAACTACGTATTAACATTATCACACTTTTATAATAGAGGAAGAGCTTACTTTTCATAAGTTTTACATCACTAAAACTAACAACTTTGACAGTTAATCTGCTATTAACATGTTTACCTTGGAAGTCAAGAGAATAGAAAACAGAAAACCTCCAGAAATGTCACCTTTAAGCACAAAAATACATATTCATATTCCGAAACAAAGCACTAGTCATCCCAATTTTCTTCACAAGACGTAACACTTCCGGCATTGTCAGTATGGTAGGGTACGTTGTCAGAAGCGAACGACTGACCGTAGAGAAATTTAAATTGATCTTTGAATTCGCACCTCAGCATGTGGGCCTCCATTTTTACTTTATCCGGGAATTTATGTAAAGCGTTATAAGGGCAGCTCAGCCAGCCTGGGTAATTGACCATGCACCGCAGTACGTGCTTCTGCAAGCTGTCATCTGTCATTACATGATTGGGGTTGAAGGGACATCTTACTAGTTTCGACATTTTTTTTTCTGGAACAAAAAAAACACTGATTTAGTACACATTCACATAATATCTTGTTTCAATATCCCTACCGACTGGACTATTTTGTGATATTAGAAAGAGACTTCAACGCCTGGGAATATGAACCAATGAAATGACATAATTTGTGAAATATTAACCTATCAGGTTTAGCGTAACTAGGGCGTAACACATTGATCGTTAAATATCTATAAACACAATAAATATATTCAAAACTGAATGCTCATCCTAAATGACAGCTATCAAATAGACTCAAACTTTTAAGTATGGTAATTAAATTTAAATGCGGGTAGTTAAGTAAATTTTATATGGAAGCACAATGGTCTAGTGGCATGATTCTCGCTTTGGGTATGAGAGATCCCGAGTTCAAATTCCGGTTGTGGCTACTTTTTTTTATTTTTTAAATCACGTTTTCGAAAAGGCAAAATATTTATAATTTTTGTAGTGCATTTATTTAATAAGTTTGGTTGTCAAATTATGGCTAAACACTGAATGATTAAATTATTGCAGTTGTTAAATTCTCTTCCTAAATGCCTAATAATCAGATAATACCTTTCATTAATTTATTAACTCATTATAATCCCAATGCTAAGAAAATACCACTCCTGCTGTGCAGTCGTGGTATTTTCATCTTTGGGATTATAATTCATAAAATTAGTGAAAGATATTATTGATAATAGGCACAACACTTAATATATAACCCCTGATAATAATTTTGTTAGAAATTTGTTATCAAAAATCACTTTTTGAAACTTTCTACTTTATAAAACTTATATTATTTAAATAAATAAGTCCCGACGAAACATCCCCTCCCTAGATACCGAAGAAATAAAAGCGTCACTCGAAGCGGAACGCGCCAAGCTCCAAAACCAGATCCGAGACCTCGAGAAGCAACAGCTCCAATCCGAACACAACGTCCAGAGCATCAGGGAGGAGCTGCAACGAACGCAGGCGGCGGGCGCCCAGCAACAGGCCGAAGAGAAGGAGCTGCAGGCGCGCCTCCTCAATGAGGTGGAGGAGAGGGAGCGCGCCCACCAGGAGGTCCACCAGCTGAGGAAGCAGATGTCCGAGCTGGAGCGCAGCCTGGAGCAGACCAGGCAGGAGCTGGGCAGGTGCCGGCAGCACGGCGGCCAGCTGGAGGAGCAGTGGCACGCCAGGGAGCAGGACCTGCTGATCCACCTGGAGGACGCCAGGATGAAGGAGAAGAGGCTGGAGGACCAGAAGCACAATCTGGAGGTGTGCTTGGTCGACGCGACCCAACAGATACAGGAGCTGAAGGTAGGGAGGGATGTTGCTTTTAAGTTGCCACTTTTGGATTGTCTGTTACGACAAAGTAAGTACGTCGTTTAATTTTTCAGGCAAAACTGGGAGGAGCAGAGGGCAGAGTTAGGGCTCTTGAAGCTCAAATGGCGCAATTAGAGTCGAGTAAACGCGATACAGAACAAAAATTGAGCAGTGTCGTGTCGACGCTCAGAAGAATCGCTGGAATACAACTAGACGGCACTGTCAATATGCCTTATAGGTTGATGAGCCCAACTAGAAGATGGAGCCCCCACAGAAGTAAGAAAATCATTAATAAACTACAACTTTTCGTGTATTATACATTTTTTATAGCCCACGATGATGGTAAAGATGGAGTAGTAGACATCGATCCGGAGGTGGTAAGGAAGGGAGTACGAAATCTCATGCAGCAAGTTGCCCAAATCGAAAGGGAAAGGGTAAATTCTCGATTTGTTTCGCCCACAAAATTATTAAAATACATTTTATAGGACGACTACAAAACGCAAGTATTAACGGCCAAGAAGCAGCTGCAAGAATCGCACGAAAGCCAAAGCAAAGGCGATCACAAACTAACCAAGGTATTGCAGAGCATGAGGTCGTTGCAGGAAGAGAAAGGCAGCCTGGAGGCCCAGCTCGGCCAAAAAGCCATCGAGCTGAAGTCCCAAACCGACGCCTTGAATAAGAAGACGATCGAGGCCAAACAAATGAGGGAGAAAATCGTATCGCTCGAGCTGTCCGTTAGCGGCGGCAACGAACAAAAGCTGCAGTACGAGGATAGAATTGAAAAAATGAAGGTAGCCCTGGGCAGATTGGAACAAGACAAGAGGGCCCTACAGGAAGAACTAGCGAGAACCGAAAGCAGATCCACGAAACTCGAACTTCAGAGAATGTCTGCCGAAGGAGATCTGCAAAGGCTTCAGATGATGTTGCAGGAAAAAGATGCAACGATACAGGTAAAGCGTACAAACCATTTAAAAATAAATAGTTTTTAATGATCTTGTTTCAGAAACTACAAGAAAAATGCGACACGCAAAGCAGAACTGTAGCCAGTCTTGAAGAAAGATGCGTATCTCTCAAAACAACGATAGACCAACTGAATCTATCGTTGGAGCGAGCGGCGCAAAGCGATTCGGAAATGAAAGCTGAAATACAAAGATTACAGAGATCTTTCATGGATGCTAGTACTTCATCACAAACTAGTGCAGAAAGACTCAAACAGGTGAGGATTTTTTAAAGACTCTCGCAATTAATCAGTTAATTAATCCTTTAACGGTATCACAAACATTTATTTAATCCATTATTACAAGATTGAAGCACCGCCTGTCATTCAAATCTCACTTGGCACAATTATTCAGTTAATATTAAGGGATTAAGGCCCTATCACTTGGAGTGTTGTAATTTTTCTTGCACTACAATTTTACATTGTGCAACCAGTGTATCGTTAGTTAATATCAATATAAATGGATTTTAAGTTACTATCAGGAAACATTTTTCTTTTACTTAGTACATTAAACTATTTAATTGTTTAAATCTTACTTAGCACAATTAATCGGTTAATATTAAGAGATTAAGGCACCATCACTCAGAGTTTTATAATTTTCCTTGCACTACAATTTTACATTGTGCAACTAGTGTATCATTGGTTAATAATGTTAATATGAATGGAAAACCGCTATTAGGAATTATTTTTCTTTTGCTTGGGTGTTTCAACTTTCGTGCCATTTGCTATTTAATTGTTCACTTGGAGTTTTTGTATATTTCTTGCACTGCAATTTGGAAAATTCATTAATTAATCATCAAATCTTACACTGTGTTACCAATTGATTTTCACTTGATTCTTTCAACTTTTCTGGCAGAAAAATTCTTCTCTATTTGGGAAAATGGGTTGATATTAAATATTAAATCCCATGAAGTTTTTGTAAATTCTTTGCACTGCATTTTGAAAAATATTTTTTTAATTATCAAATTTTAGATTGTGCAACCACTTTATTATTAGTTAATATTAAGGGATTAAGTTATTGGCATTTACCCACATTGGATACATTTTCCCTATTTAATTGTTTTAATCTCACTTGGGCCTTACCTTACTTAAACCCTTAGTATTGAAAGGGATTAAGCATCAAATGGTATGGATATTTCAATGTTATTTAATCATCAAGTATATAATTCTTTAATTTTTTATTCTCATATCTGGTAATTAATCAGTTATAATAATAATAACATAATACATTTGAGACAATTTCTTAATAAAGTGGAGTACTCATTTCAACAGTTGTTAAATGTAAATTAGAAAAGGATTAATCTGTTTTATTTCAAAATTTTAAACCTTTAAATAAAGGATTAAGTAACAAACAAATTTCGGTGTTTTGTTCAGATGCAGAAAGGGCTCGCAAACTGCGAAAACGAACGAAAAGTCCTCAGTGAAAGATTCGAAGCGGCTCAACAAAATTTAGCCGAAATGCGAAGAAACAACCAAATCCTGCAAGATCAAGTGACGAGACTAAACAACGATCTTGCGAATAACGAAGTTCAAAGGTCCGGCCTCGAGTCCCAACTTAGATTGGCGCAGTGGCCCCAAGAGTCCGCCGTCAGTTCCCACCACGAGGAACAACTGAGCAATCAACTGAGCTCAGTTCAGAGAGAGAGGAACGAGCTGAGAGGCAAGGTTGAGGCGCTCACCAATAAAGTAGGAATAATAGCCCCGGGGTATTTTTCGAGCTAACGACAAATAAAAATGTTTTTTCAGCTAAGGCAACTGGAATCCGACAACCGGACGATGGAGCGCCAAGCGGCGAAAACCCCGCAGGTCCGCAGCAAATCCTACGAGCGGCAGGAGAAATACGAGGCGGACTCGTCGATTTCGGAGGCGGACAGGTACGAGCAGGAAAACCGCGAGCTGAAGATGAAGATAGCGAGATTGGAAAACGAGCTGTCCGAAAGAGATCTGGAGCTGGCGAGGTTGAAGAGCCAACGGCCGAGCCTGGACGCCAAGTTCGACAGGGCCGAGATCGAGCGCTACCGAGCGGCCCAACTCCAGGCTGAACGGTTGCTGGAGGCCAGGGAGCAGAGCCACAGGCAGCAGATCTCGAGGCTGGAGCATCAGGTGAGAGAGAAAAGAGGCGTCGAATTTGTACGCGGCTAATAGAGCACTGAAAAAGCGGCAAAAATGTTTCAAAATTTTTTTTAAGGTACAACCACATGTGGTCTTTACAAAATGATAGACTAGGTCCCTGGTGATCTGAAATCGGCAATTACAGCATTTTTTAATAGGGACAACATTTGTTATTGCGAAATTTGTCAAAAATCTGTCAAAACTATGTTTTATTACTTTTTCATACATACCTCGCGATATGTCCGGAACCAATGTAGATATTAAAAACTTCTTTTTTTTTTTAATCGATAAAGGAAATGTGGGCGAAGGTAATTACGTTAGTATGAAAAACTTAGTTTTTTTGTGAAACTAGAAAAAACTTTAATATTTACTTTTTTTGCAGCGCTATTTTCAGTAAGTTAGAAACTTTTTTGTTTTAAGAAATTTTGCTATACTATCTGCGTATGAAATGAGGCCAAAGCTTCAAAAAAGTTTTTTAAAAAAGAATCATTATTCTAAGTCGTATAGTTTTCGAGTTATAATCAGTTAAATTTGAAAGTTTCCGCGCCTCCCACTAAGACTCCCGTACTAACTGCAAACAGCGGCCGCCAGCCGTGCGGTTAGCCGTAAATAATACAACAATTCAGCTTCAGGATAAAAAATAGTATATTATATACTTAGGTTGAGAAGTGAGTCATTATTTTCCGAGCATTTTTATATCCTGAGGTGCGTAGCACCGAAGGATATAATATGCGAGGTAAATAATGGCCTTCTCAACCAAAGTGGGTATTACTTCTCATTAGAGGAATGAGGTAAATAATGGTGATTTTTCAGGTTAGTAGTAAAAAAAAAGATGTTACAGTAGATGCTCAAAATGATGTCATGGACAAAGCATTTTGAGCCTATACTGTAACATCTTTTTTTTCTGAAGCTGAGTTGTTGTTTCCTGATATTTTTGTTGTTTTAATGTTCAATAAAAATAATTAAATTGACGCCCGCCTACTATCAATTTTTACTTGATTTTCAGGATATTTGGCATGAAATATTTTTTTGTAGGAAAAATATTGTGTTTTCGAGAAAAAATGTAGAGGGAAAACACTTTTCTAAATAAAAGGGTTACACAAATCATATTTTTGTTATACGTAAAAATGACCCATAAAATAGTTCGAGCAAAAAAAATAATAGGGGTTGTTAGTTTTTACCCTTTTTTAGGGCAGTGTGTAAATGAATAAACTAGCCTAAGGCGTCTTCAAGTAAGTAGATAATAACACATACCAAATTTAAAATTCAAGTAGCGCCGTTATTGAGATATAGGTAAATAAAAAAATCCTTTTGCCACCCTGTAGACACGAATAAATTGGCAAGGAAAGCCCAAATCGAAAAATTTTTATATGAAAGATCCCCCTTAAAACCACCTGCCGAACACCCCTTTAAAGTATTTACTATACATTCTGACTCACCTTGTATATAAGTTTAAGCGACTTAGAAAAATAACTGTTATTTTTACCTTTTTAAATCTTGGCTAAAAGCATGATCAGTAGGAGTATTATTGATTAGGAGGCAACTCAGAAGCTGGATTTGATTCTATTATGTCAGGTACTATCATAATTGATGCAAGGAAAGAACATTTCTGTTGTTGTTTCTATACAAATAAAGTGTATATTTAGTACTAATTTCCAATGCTTTATCTTCTGATAAAAACGGAAGATTTTATAGATCTTTTAAATCATCAATATTTTTGTATAACACATCAAATGCTGTTTTCTTGCCTATCTTATACATTGCATTTGTTGTGTCGCAGAATTGCTAGTAGTTTTTTTACATATTTTTGCCCCTAAATTTACTACAATATTGTCAATATATAGACAAAAATGTGAATTTTTACCATGTCCTAATTGTATGTATATGTATATTGGTTTGTTTGGAATATATTATATGATATTTCTCAGTAAAAATGTAAGAGCAAGATCAGGACATCGGTATCAACAGATTTTACCAGAATTGTATTATCTGCGTGGAGTATCAGTCTTGTGTCAGCCTCTTCCTGACTGGTATTTAGTCTTTTCACCTCTTTTGGTCCCTAATTTTACTTACTTCGAAACAAAGTTGAGGATTTTCAAAGAAACCTACTACAATTAATGTTTCACAGTCATTTAGTAAGTTTGGTACTTCTATCAAAAAATAGTTTCTAATGAATACTAATAATGATCGATTATTCGCCGAAGACCTTATAAATTCTTGAAATTTTGTTTTTAATCCTTGCAATCTCGAATTTTGTAAAGTCTGCTCACAAAATAAACACTTCAACAAATTATGTGTAGACACACACATCCAAATGTACGTAATAATACGTCATCTCACTAACATTCATCCACAATCCACAAAAACTGTTTGTTTAAGCAGTTGAATCAAGGTTGCAGAATGCGGGACACGGAGAGAGGGAGAGTCTGCTCTCCGGCCTTTAGTAGGTACAATAATTAAAAGCGGCTGCGGAAACTCTCAACTTTAACTGACTACAACTCGAAAACTATAAGACTTAGAATAATGATTTTTTTTTAACTTTTTTGAAGCTTTGGCCTTGTTTTGTATGCAGATAGTATAGCAAAATTTCTTAAAACAAAAAAGTTTCTCGCTTACTGAAAATTGTGCTGCAAAAAAGTAAATATTAAACTTTTTTCTAGTTTCTCAAAAAAACTAAGTTTTTCATACTAACGAAATTACCGCCATTACCTTCGCCCACATTTCCTTTATCGATTAAAAAAAAGAAGTTTTCTTGAAATCGGCATTAAAACGTCCCAAAATCGTCATTAAAAGCACAGAAATCATACAATAATGTAGCCCATTATTTACGATTTTTTCAATAAGTAGGCCTTGGCGAGATGTAAACATCAAACGTCAGACGCGGAGAAATCGCCCGTCAAAAGTGACCAAATATTCAAAACCCGGCCGATAAAGGCTCATTTAACTTTTCGTACACATGGCGAAATTGTTTCCTATAGAAGTGCAATCCTTCAGTATACATATTTTAGTAAATTTGAAAATCAATAGAGTTGTTGTGTAGGCTGCACAAGAAGCAGCAGTTTGGTTTTTCTGTCAGAAGGTGCCGTACATCATTATACTTGTCCTAGGTAGAGCGATCGGTAAAGTCAAGCAACGCCGCGCGTAGTCGGTTCGTGGACGGGTGATCCCTTATTATTATTTTCTTGCCTAATAAAACTTTTTTTTTCCGATTTCAAGAAAAATATAATATGTACCTCGGCACTGAAGTTCTTTTTATGACTCATGTGGTTTATTTGCCTCGGCCAGAGGCCTCAGCAACTAAACTCCACATGAGTCATAAAAAGTTGAACTTCAGTGCCTTGGTACATAAATAACTATTTTAATATCTACATTGGTTACGGAGATATCGCGAGGTATGTATGAAAAAGTAATAAAACATAGTTTTGACAGATTTTTGACAAATTTCGCAATAACAAATGTTGTCCCTATTAAAAAATGTTGTAATTGCCGATTTCAGATGACCAGGGACATAGTCTATCATTTTGTAAAGACCACATGTGGTTGTACTTAAATAAAAAAAAATCGAGAAGGAAGCGACTTTTTCCCGGTTTTTCAGTCCACTATAAGGCCGAATTCGCAGGTGAAGCTGTTGCGCGAGCAGCTCAACGAGGAGATCAGGCGCCGTCAGCAGTACATCCTGCGCAGCTCGAAGGCGGGCCGCGAGATGCAGCAGCTGCGGCAGGCGCTCGGCGACTCGCTGCGCACCGTCTCGCAGGACCCATCGTTAGACGCCCTCCTGCTCGAGCACGAGGCGCGCAAACTGGACAGCACGCTGTCGGCGACGGCCAGTCTGCCCCCCGCGCTGGGCCTGCCGTCGTCGTCGTCGTACCGACGAAGCATGACGCCGCAACCGAAGTAGTGAGGTTACGTTACGTAGAGAGTTCTAACTGTTTTAGGTTATGCGGGGAGACGGTGATGGGTCTTTGAGCGTGCGTTGTTTTGGAACGGGAGCTAGATCGTCCTAATAATACGTTTGTTCCGTTTTTATTCGCTTTTGAATTCCTGTCAAAATTTCCTTTCCAGTGACATATCACACATTAGCATTTGTTTCAAAAATGGACCTCTTAGATAATTTTTTATAGATTTCCTAAGTTGGCCATGAAATCATTGAAACAAGACACCAGGTGAATAGCAGGCTATGAAAAATGTTGAAATGCTTTATTTCTGTCTCCTTAATAATATCAAGTTGTTTGATTTCCGAAACGTATGGATGGAGCTATTTTTTTTTTAATTTGGCCTTGAAAAAAAATAGATGAAAGTTCTGCCCTAGCGCTATCCTTCTTTACCAATAGTTACGTCTGCACTTATCTATTTATTACCAATTTCATAAAACTCGCCAACGATGGCAATCCTACTTTTTCCCTGTCAATGATTTACTATGATTATTTCCCTCATACTGTTTGCATCCAATAAGGTAGCTCCTTCCATAAAAATCCAACCAATCATATGCCTCTGCTAGCGATAATTGCCCTTGTGCAAAACCAAAGCGGTAATACCACTTGTGCAATTATCACTTCGTTGCTTAGCAACAGCGAATCTGTTCAATACAAACACATACTTCTTAAAATTTGTGTGTTTCACACTGTTCTAAATTATGCAGCTTATAAATTATGTTGCGGTATTATTAAGCATTGTATCAATGAATTTATATAACTTTTACATTGCTAAATTGTTGTTATTAGACCTCCGTATCCGTCTCCGTTCAAATTTATGACACATTCAGAAAATAAACTAATGCTAACAGGGTGTATAATCACATTTGCCTTGGATATCCAAGCATCATGTTGTTTGTTTACTCGAACGCTACAGTCGAAGCTGTCTATAAACTCGTTCAAAATGAGTCGTTTTGGAAATGTAAACATGGAAAAAATTAATAGAAAATTAATTATTAAATCATATTCGTGAAATAATCTCGACAAATACCACTCGTGCCGAAAATTTTTGTAGATAATTTTATTCTCAAGCGCTATTTTGCCCATTAGCAAAACCACTCGTACAAATTGGGCTTTTATTTTCGGAGATAAAATCCCTTCAGCTTCGCTCTCGGGATTTTATCAGAAAATAAAAGACCAATTTATACTCGTGATCTTTCTAGGCAAAATAGCGCTTTCGAAAAAATTATCGATAAAATTTACGGCACTTGTAGAATAGTTGTGATACTACATACGATAATTTTATAAAAATGTGTGCATGATCGCGCGGCTATATTCATAACAAAATTTGATAATGTTTTGTGCTAGCAATCGGCATTAGAACATCGAAACTACTTTCCAAAAATGAGGACACCCGATTGGATCTCGATCAGAAAACGGATCTGCTACTGATTGCAGAAAATTCCACAATTAGGTTAGGTGGTAATATCTTCTTCATATTTCTATGGTACCACAAAACAGCAAATAGTGCCACTAAATAGTGAACTATTCAATGCCAACATAAATATTACTTTGGCGGCACTGATAAACGAGGATAGCTCTAGGGCGAAACTTTCGCCTCTTTTTTTAAGGTCAAATTTTCAATGGACTATCTTCCCTGCTTCCTTCCAAATAATAGAAACTCAAAAACCGTGTGCAATTTGTAAATCTGTTACTTGTTTGATTATTTTGCACCGTTTACCAAAGAATAATACTTAATACGTAAAAATGAATCAATATAGTTGTGTACTATCCGGACACAAGAAAATAATTTTGACACTGCCATTAATTATCATTAAGAGGAGAATATGGTTAGATCAATAATAATAATTATTACTTACACGAAACAATACACAGAGGGGTAAAACTTGGTAGGAAAATGTATGAATATGTAGGTGTAGATACTTAACTAATGTAGTCTGATTTTGTTTCCAGAAAAATTGTTATATTTATTTTATTTATTTATTTTGTTGCCGGAGATTATTATTGGGTAATTTATTTTGAGAAAGTGTACTTAAGATTTATTACAAATCAAAAACTATCCGTCCACTTTTGTATTAAAAAAGAAATTATGTAATTTGGAAGAGTATTGCTTCAATAAAATAGTGTTATTTACAAGTTGTTTTTTTTAGTGAATAAATCCTTTAGAACCCAACAACCGTGATATTTATGTAATATATAATCATTGAATAAGAGTTATACAAACTATTTTTTCTACAACCAGACATAATAAAAATAAATACTTTAATTTTCAAAATTTAATAAACCTGTGATGAAGTATTTCAAAATAGAAGGATGTGTCCAAAAATTTGTGGATTTAAATTTAAATAAAAACTTGTTCTCATTTTTGTCTCTCCAACCCATAAACTGAAAATAAAATGGAGTCCATGTTTTTGCTGAATTTATGGGTAATAAATTGATTGCGGCTGTCGTGACTTGTACAGGGTGTCCCGGTTAAGACATTACGGGGGATTATCAAACAAAAAAAGTCATCATAAAATAACAGATTTATTTTGAAAAAATCACGATGGCGATTTTGTTGCATTTTCATTAGACTGTTAAAGTGGATAAAAAAAATCTGCATCGCACGCTTGAATAATTGTTCCTCTAAGATTAATTATGTATTTTTTTCCAAGGAATTGAATGCCACCAAGAAAAACGCAGTTGAATTTGAAACAAAAAAAGTTATCACCAAAGATCCGATTTTTTAAATTAAGATTGCGATTGGTTGCATTTTTTCATTAGACTACTAAATCGAATAAGAAATCTGCACCGCACTTTCAATATCACTTCTGGTTTAACGGAAGTGACTTTTTTTGTCCCAGCTAAGACCACAAAAAATTATTAATATTTTTTAACAAAAAAGTCACTTCCTGCTAAACCTGAAGTGACAATCAAGGGAAGATTTTCAATTCAATTATTCAATTTACTATTTTAATGAAAATTGCGAGAAAATTGCCATCTTCATTTAAGGCTGGAAATAAAACGTTGTTGTCACCAAATAACCGATTAAAAATCAGTTATTTGGTAACAACATTTTTGTTTGAAATTTAACTGTTTTTCTTTGTGGCAATCAATTCCTTTGAAAAAACTAGGTAGACAGTTTGGTGTTTCAACCATTAATTTATCTTCAAAATTACAGAGATAATCGCTCATAACGTCTTTGCCAGTTACTGTTTTGTTTTTAGTGTCCCATTCAGAAGCAATAAGATCAAAGAGTTTCGATATGTTTACGAACCGAGTCTGTCTAGTGGAAACAACAAGTCACATTTCTAGTTTCTTTTTAGCTTTCCAGATATAACTCAGGAGAAAAAGTTTATACAATATACAATACACTAAAATGCAGTGATAATCTAGGCAGAGATGGATTATTAATTATATTAATTACTACTAGTTGTATAAATGGTTTCAAGCAACTTTCTATAAAAAACATATGAGAAAATAGCAAAAGGAGTAATAAAAATAGCATAGTTAGTAAAATAATAAAAACAAAACTCCCAACAATATTTTGTCTGCTTGGTGGAAACAGTGTTTGGAATTTGGCCAAGTTCTGTTTTCAGTTTTCTGTGTCCCAAAAAATCTGAACAAAACAGAAACTCAACTGGTCCATTTGGCGGAAAACCGGCATTATCGAGGAACACAAAAACGTAACTTCTGGCTAAACGATTAAATTCTGAATTTAACTTGCTTCAATGTGCATTTGTAAGATTTGCTACAAAAAGCGTAAATTTCTGTGATTTTCATTTTTGGTGAATTTTCTGGGATATTAGTAAATAAAAAACAAAAACTGCAAAGTTGTTGACCTCCATTCCTTTCATTCTCTGAATTTGCATTATTTATAATTTTAAAAGTGTAATTAATAAATTTTGACAAAATGTGAAAAACAATCATAAGAACCATAACGACAATAAACAGATATTTTGTTACAGAGTATTTTGCACATTACAACCAAACCTTGTCTTTCATAACAACACTTATCTGTACAAACCCACCTATTTGTTAATAAAAACAAAGTGGGGAAATCCGGGATTAGTTTACTGTGAAAAACCTGAGACGCACATATTTAAGAACTGTAAGAACCACAACTTGATCAGTAAGAAGAATACCTGCTCTATGTAAAGATGATATTTAAAATATTATTATTTATAACAATTACTTTTAACATACACTCTACTTTTGCAACCCATGACGATTTAGTGGTACATCTACAAAATGGTGCAATA
This sequence comes from Pseudeuparius sepicola, assembly GCA_963920635.1. Lineage (NCBI taxonomy): Eukaryota > Metazoa > Arthropoda > Insecta > Coleoptera > Anthribidae > Pseudeuparius > Pseudeuparius sepicola. Next base: position 8,655,924 of record OY987300.1, on the reverse strand, counting down.
AGGGGCAGGAAATTACTTTCACAAAAAGGAGAACCTTTCTATGCATTTCAAGAAGTACCTTATGCTGCCCCTCCAATTGGAGAGCTGCGATTTAAGGAACCAGTTCCTCCAAAGCATTGGCATGGCATTTTGAATACCACAGAAAATACAAAAATTTGCTATCAGACTCAAGAGACTGACGACACAAGAGAAAACGAAGATTGTTTGTATTTAAATGTGTACACTCCTGTAAAGTCCTGTAGACGTCGAGACAATAATCTACCAATTTTGGTCTACTTCCATGGTGGAGGCTTTGGCCTAGGAGACGGCACATACGAATCATATGGCCCCGAATTTTGGATGGACTACGGAATAATAATAGTAACACTCAACTACAGACTGGGCCCATTTGGATTTTTATATATTACAAAGTGGAACTGCTCTCAATTTTTATACCGTATATCACAATGCGAAAAGTTTTGCTTACCGCCTTGCCAACATGATAGACCAGAGCATATCATCAAATATGAGCAGTGTAGACTTGCTTAAATTTCTTCAGTCTGTACCAACAAAAACTATAAATGAAAATAGGATACCGTGGGAGTCTTATATTGGTGCCGAAAGAGTGTGGGTTGCAACGTTTGAAGATCCGAAATACAAAGAAAGTTTCTTAACGGATAAAATGCACGAGAGTTACAAAAATGGCAAATTCAACAAAATACCTACAATGATTGGGTTTAATTCTGAAGAAACTATAGGCACCCCTGAATTTAGTTTGCCGTTGTTTAAATCTGAACTGGTAGGATACGACAGCAATTTTTCTTTGTTTGTCAATCAACATTACAATATAGATCCATCGAATCTAACTGGGGCGGGATTGGCATTTCGAAAAATTTACACAAATGGACAGTTTCAAGATGACATTGGAAACTCGGTTAGGTTCACGAGTGACGCTAGGCAAACAACGTCGGCAGCGAGACGCGCCGTGCTCCAATCGAAATACTCTAATGTCTATTTCTATCAGTTTTCTTATTCAGGAGAATTAGGGGGAATCCACAAATACATCCCAGGCGTTGGGGGTGTAGTTGGACACACAGAACTGAATTACATGTGGAGAACTGAAGAAAACGCGGATATTAGCAAGTACCCGCCAAGTGACATATTAGCGCAAACTCGGCTGTTGACTTTGTGGACGAATTTTGTGAAATATCTCAATCCAACGCCGAAGAAAGACGATTTGTTTAATAACGTTGAGTGGCCTACAATGAGAGAGGACAATTTTGTGTATTTGAACATAAGCGACAAACTGGAAATCGAGAAGGATCCCAAAGAATACAAGAAGTGGAAAGCGATTATCGACAAGTATGGAAATCCACCATTCGAGACATATTAAAGCATTTTTAAATATATCTTTATATTTGTTGCAATAAAAATATGGTGTTTTTATTTTGTTTATGTTTATGGGTTCCAACATCAGGGTTCAAACAGCAAACAAATCATTATTCATTTTTATACCTGAATATGTGGTTGACAAACTAGAAAATGTGATAAAGCCTTGTCTATCCATTGATAAAGTCATAGAAATTTAGATTATAAATTTGCAGCATATTTCCAGTTTTGAGTGTAGTGCCTATTCTGTTTAACATTATTGGAAAAATCTATTAGTTGTTCAGAACTTAAGTTTCCCTTCCTACCAAATTTGTAAATTGAAAAGTTGTTTAAAATTCTAAATAATGGTTACATACAAGAACATACTTGATTTTGAATTTTTTTTGAAAAAAATCTATTGACTTAAAATGTCATATATATATATATATATATATATATATATATATATATATATATATATATATATATATATATATATATATATATATATATATATATATATATATATATATATATATATGAATATAATTCTGAATAACTTTCCCTAATACAATTTTTCGCTATCACAATGGGGCTTTGCCGTGTCACAAAATGTTAAATTTGACAGGAAATGTGTAAAATTAAATTAGGCAGTTCAATTTTTAAACTTTTCAATTTTCATAATTAAATTTTTCTGGACAGAAAAGGCATACACTGGAAATAAATTGTTACTGTTAAGGCCATTTTTCAAAATCGAAAATATGTTAATCACTTTCTAATTAAACAGGACTTCAATCAAAATGGTCAAATTTCAACTCAGAAGTAGTTTGTCTTTTACTGTTTCACTTTTTCAAAGTTTCAAGTTTCAACGTTTTTCGAATGTTATTAAAAACTCACTAGCAATAAATGAGATAATATTAGTGAATCCATAATTTTCAGTTTTGGCGAACATGCTGGGATATTAATATAAAGAAAAAACAAACAAATTCAAAAGGTGATGGCCTCGATAGCTTCCATTCCGTGTATTTGCATTATCAGTTTTCAGTAATGAATTAAATACAAGTATTTTTCACAACACAACAACCATAAAGCCAGATAAGGAATGTTAATTTTACTGTAGTTTGCACTGTCGTAATTTACCAGCACATTATTTAAAGTAAGCTTTGTTTGTAACATCAACACTGATCTAGAAAATCCCGCCGAGTCAATAAAAACATAACTTGGGAAAATCCACTTCAAATAACCTGACACATATAAATATGTTTTTAAGAATTGTAAGAACCGTATCTTGATCAGTAAGAAGAATACTTGCCCGAGTGAAGATGATATTTAAAACAATATTTTTTATAATTACTTTCAACATTTGCTCGACTTTTGCTACACACGACGAACTAGTGTTACATCTACAAGATGGTGCAATAAGAGGTCGAAAATTGCTTTCGCAAAAAGGAGCACCTTTCTATGCATTTCAAGAAGTACCTTATGCTGAACCTCCAATTGGAAAGCTGCGATTTAAAGAACCAGTTCCCGCAAAGCATTGGCATGGCATCTTGAACACTACAGCAAATACAAAAATTTGCTATCAGACCAGTGAAACCAATGATACCAGAGAAAATGAAGATTGTTTGTATTTAAATGTGTACACGCCCGTAAAACCGTGTAGGCACGGACATAATAATCTACCGATTTTGGTCTACTTCCATGGCGGGGGCTTTGGCTTAGGAGATGGCACATACGAATCGTACGGGCCAGAATTTTGGATGGACTATGGTATTATAATAATAACGGTAAACTACAGATTGGGCGAATTTGGATTTCTAACCACAGAAGATCGAGTGATTCCCGCAAATAATGGTTTGAAAGATCAAAACATGGCTCTAAAATGGGTGCAAACCAACATAGAGACATTCGGAGGTGACCCTACTAAAGTAACCATATCAGGTCAGAGTTCTGGTGGCTCTTCGGCCGATTTTCAAATGCTAAGCAGGCAAACCAAAGGATTGATGCGTGCGGCAATATTACAAAGTGGAACTTCTCTCAATTATTATGTCATAAATCACAACATAAAAAGTTTTGCTTACAGACTAGCCAATATGATAGATAAGAACATATCGTCCACAATGAGCAGTGTAGACTTGCTTAATTTTCTTCAATCTGTACCAGCAAAAACTATAAATGATAACAGGATAGACTGGGAGTTCTATATTGGTGCCGAAGGAGTATGGGTTGCAGCTTTTGAAGATCCAAAATACGAAGAAAGTTTCTTAACGCATAAAATGCATGAAAGTTACAAAAATGGCAAATTCAACAAAATACCTACGATGATTGGTTTTACTTCGGAGGAATATATATCGTGGCCTGAAGTTAATTTGCCAGATCTTCTAGAAAATCATCTTAAACCATACGATAAGAATTTTTCTTTGTTTGTGAATCAACATTATAATATAGATCCATCGAATCTGACAGCGGCAGGCTTGGCGATTAGAAAAATTTACACAAGCGGACGGTTCCAAGACGACATTGGAAATTCAGTAAGGTTCATGGGTGACGCTAGAGAAACAACGTCAACAGCCGAGCGAGCTGCGCTTCAATCAAAATATTCCCCGGTTTATTTTTATCAATTCTCATACTCTGGCAAATTAGGCGGAATACACCCATATGTCCGAGGTGTAGGGGGCATAGTGGGACACACAGACGAACTCAAATACATGTGGAGAACAAAGGAAAATGAGGATCTCAGCAAGTACCCGCCAAGTGACTTATTAGCGCAAACTCGTCTGTTGACTTTGTGGTCGAATTTCGTGAAGTATCTCAATCCTACGCCGAAAAAAGATCATTTGTTTAATAATGTTGTTTGGCCTACAGTGAGAGAAGATAATTTTTTGTATTTGAACATAAGTGACAAACTGGACATTGAGAAAGATCCCAAAGAATATAAAAAGTGGAAGGTGATTATTGATAAGTATGGACATCCACCATTTGAGACATATTAAAGTATTTTTAAAATATCTTTTTATTTGTTGTAATAAAAATAAAGTTTTTTTACAGGTTTGGTTTTATTTGTTAAAACTGATTTAATATTATTTTTCGTTTTATGAGTTCCAACCTCAGAGTTGAGAGTAAAAAAAGGAAGAACAAAATAGTATTTTAAAAATATTCTGATTTCAAAGAATGGTTCTTATGTTGGTCATTTTTTTTACCTGAATATGTGAGAAGCTAGAAAATCTGAAAACAATAAATAAAAAAAACATGGAATAGTTGCGATTTATTTATGTATATCCTGTGTAGTAAAGTGCTGTTTCTTTTTAAAGAAAAATTTTATTATAATTGTTCAGAATTAAAAATTATACCCTCATACCTAATTGAAAAATTAACGGCCTATTTTGATTTTTCTCATTTTAACATTCTGTTACTGGAACTTCTCATTCCACATATAATTAAAAAAATATCGTTTGGAAAAATTCTTTATAATTAAAAATTTTACACAATTTTATTCCAATTGATCTGCCTTGATTTTTAATTTTTCAAAAAATCAATTTAGGCCTATTGGGACTGAAAATTTGATATACACAAATTTAATATTCTTTTTAATTTATACCAAATGACTTTTTCTTAATAAAATGTTTCAGTCATGTACGGAATGGGGCTTTGCAGTGCTACAAAATATAAAATGTGAACAATCAACATAGGCAGTTCAATTTAAAATTTGACATAAATTTGGTTTGAATGTGTCAAATGTTGACGTTTCTTTGACAGAACGTACAATCAAAAAATGAGTCTGTTGTGATTGGTTCGTGAGCATTCACAAAAGTACTTTTCCGTCGTGTATCAATATCATTTCTATTCCTTTTTGTCGTATTTCTTTTATTAAAACGATTAAAACTATAATGTTTCACCTGACTGACACAAGCACATTGACAGTTCAATATTTCAATCATTTATAATATTAATTTTCTACTTTTTTAAATATATCTAATCAAATTTGAACAAAAAATATTGTAAGATTCATGGATGAAAAGTAATTTTTCGTACTCCTGCGACTGCGCCTCGGCCAGTGAATTCCGCAGTCATCCCAAAAACTCAACTTTTCGTCCTTGTACCTCTAGTACTATTTCGATATTTTGAATAGAGAAGGCACTATACCTACTCTGGTAATAAATAAATCACTATTTTTGAAGCCACCTTGATTTTTCAAAACTAAAAATATGCTAAATATTACCTTTTAATTAAACAGGGCTCCAACCCAAATGGTCGAAATTTCAACTTTGAAATTGTTTGTCTTTTACTGTTTAGTTAATACTTAATTTAGTTTAATAATCCTTTTGCGGATTATATGTTCAAGTGAAAATGAAATTTATTAATTTTCACTTTTGGCGAACACGCTGGGATTTCAATGAATACAAAAAAACAAAAGAATCCAAAAGGTGATGGCCTCAATCGCCTCCATTCCGTGAATTTGCATTATCAGTTTAAGCAGTAATAAATGAAATACAAGCACAAAATAGAAAAAATCACCCATAAAGATTGAGAAGAAAATGCTAATTTTACTCTAGTTTACCAGAAGAATAATCAAAGTAGGCCTTGTTTGTAACATTAACACTGATCTAGAAAATCCCATCAAGTCATAACATAACTTGGGAAATCCATTGCGAAAAACCTGAGACGCTTGAATATTTAAGAAATGTAAGAACCATATCTGAAGCCAGTACGAACAAAACTTGCTCAGAGTGAAGATGATATTCAAAACATTATTATTTATAACCAGTACTTTCAACATGTACTCGACTTTTGCTACCCACGACGAACTAGTGTTACATCTACAAGATGGTGCAATAAGAGGTCGAAAATTACTTTCGCAAAAAGGAGCACCTTTCTATGCATTTCAAGAAGTACCTTATGCTGAACCTCCTATTGAAAAGCTGCGATTTAAAGAACCAGTTCCTCCAAAGCATTGGCATGGCATTTTGAATACTACAGAAAATACAAAAATTTGCTATCAGACCCGTGAAACCAATGATACCAGAGAAAACGAAGATTGTTTATATTTAAATGTTTACACACCCGTAAAACCTTGTAGATGTGGAGACAATAACTTACCAATTTTGGTTTACTTTCATGGCGGAGGCTTTGGTATAGGAGACGGGACATATGAATCATATGGGCCAGAATTTTGGATGGACTATGATATAATAATAATTACCATCAACTACAGATTGGGCGCATTCGGATTTTTAACAACAGAAGATCGAGTGATTCCCGCAAATAATGGTTTAAAAGACCAAAACATGGCTCTAAAATGGATACAAAATAATATAAACCATTTCGGAGGAGATCCTAGTAAAGTAACTATATCAGGTGAGAGTTCTGGTGGTTCTTCGGCCGATTTTCAAATGCTAAGCAGGCAAAGCAAAGGATTGATGCGTGCAGCAATATTACAAAGTGGCCATTGTCTTAATTATTATGTCGTAAAGCACAACATAAAAAGTTTTGCTTACAGACTAGCCAATATGATAGATAAGAACATATCGTCCACAATGAGCAGTGTAGACTTGCTTAAATTTCTTCAATCTGTACCGGCAAAAACTATAAACGATCACAGGATACCCTGGGAGTTCCATATTGGTGCCGAAGGAGTATGGGTTGCAGCTTTTGAAGATCCAAAATACGAAGAAAGTTTCTTAACGCATAAAATGCATGAAAGTTACAAAAATGGCAAATTCAACAAAATACCTACGATGATTGGTTTTACTTCGGAGGAATATATATCGTGGCCTGAAGTTAATTTGCCAGATCTTCTAGAAAATCATCTTAAACCATACGATAAGAATTTTTCTTTGTTTGTGAATCAACATTATAATATAGATCCATCGAATCTGACAGCGGCAGGCTTGGCGATTAGAAAAATTTACACAAGCGGACGGTTCCAAGACGACATTGGAAATTCAGTAAGGTTCATGGGTGACGCTAGAGAAACAACGTCAACAGCCGAGCGAGCTGCGCTTCAATCAAAATATTCCCCGGTTTATTTTTATCAATTCTCATACTCTGGCAAATTAGGCGGAATACACCCATATGTCCGAGGTGTAGGGGGCATAGTGGGACACACAGACGAACTCAAATACATGTGGAGAACAAAGGAAAATGAGGATCTCAGCAAGTACCCGCCAAGTGACTTATTAGCGCAAACTCGTCTGTTGACTTTGTGGTCGAATTTCGTGAAGTATCTCAATCCTACGCCGAAAAAAGATCATTTGTTTAATAACGTTGTTTGGCCTACAGTGAGAGAAGATAATTTTTTGTATTTGAACATAAGTGACAAACTGGACATTGAGAAAGATCCCAAAGAATATAAAAAGTGGAAAGTGATTATCGATAAGTATGGAAATCCACCATTCGTGACATATTAATCTAATATGCCAATAATAAAAAGTCGTATTTTTTGTTCTCTCATTTCATAAAAATCTAAGACAATAAAACTACATGAATTAAATTTAATTGAATCATCCATAGGTATATTCTGTATTACGACTTACAACAAAGGGACAGTAAAAAATATTCAGAACATTTTAAACCAAAAATTTTAACTCTTAAAAACAAATTGGGAATTTCCATAACTGAATGTAAATTATGCTAATTTTCTTGGAAAATTATAATTTATGTACCTAAATGTTGAACACACTGTTATTATTTAGTTTAAACAATTTATTATCCCAGTGAATTTTAAATGAGTATGAGCAAAATAAAGTACCCAAAAAGGTGGGTGGCCTTCTGGTTTTTATTCCTTTTCTTTTATTTTGTTCCTGATTATTTCTGTACAGAAAAAAGGGCAAATCAATCAAATAAGAAATTGCATTTTTATTTCAGTTTGCAATCCCAAGAATTCCTAACCCACTTGACAATAAAACACAGGTATTACACTTTGTCAAGGAAAACCATATAAACACTGAATCATAATTTCATAAATACAAGACCTACTAGAAATTCCATGTAAGTGGGTTACAAAGCACCAAAGTGGGTTACAAAACACCAAAGGAAGCTTTTATAGGATCGTTTTCCAGAAAAGACACTTTACTTTAACCATAACTAAGTTCTTGACTCCTGTCGATGCCTACTTTATTTCTGAAAAATAAAAATGTGGCTGAAATTACTTTGTAACAAAGCAGAGCTATTGAATCGATGAACGGCAAATTTTAAAACACTATTAACTAAATTTTTTTTCATTCGCATCCTCGTTCACATCTAATCTAAGGACACACTGTATAGTGTTAATAACTTAAGTAATAAAAAGACTAGCCATAATAAAAGTACAACCAAATCTGAGAGGAAGCTAGCTATTTATTTTTTCAATTTGCAATTCCAGTAATAATAACAACTAATAACACTGTAATATGCTATTGCACAATAACATAAAAGGGGAAACACAATACCATCCGAGATAGCATTAGATACATAACTGCATAAAAACAATTAGGTACAAAGTTTGTTCATTTAGAAGTTTGCTTGCTATAAAAACGGATATTATGTTATTATCACCAAAAAGTATATTTTGTGTAACAACAGTAATCATTATTGTGCTCATAGACTGTATTTTGGCTACTCATGAAGACATATTAGTACATCTACAAAATGGTACAATAAGGGGCAGAAAATTACTTTTGCAAAAAGGAGCACCTTTCTATGCATTTCAAGAAGTTCCCTATGCTGCCCCTCCAATTGGAGAGCTGCGGTTTATGGAACCAGTTCCTCCAAAGCATTGGCATGGCATTTTGAATACCACAGAAAATACAAAAATTTGCTATCAGACTCAAGTGACCGACGACACAAGAGAAAACGAAGACTGTTTGTATTTAAATGTTTACACACCTGTAAAACCTTGTAGACATGGAGACAATAACCTACCAATTTTGGTTTACTTTCATGGCGGAGGCTTTGGTATAGGAGACGGCACATATGAATCATACGGGCCAGAATTTTGGATGGACTATGGTTTAATAATAGTAACACTCAACTACAGATTGGGCCCATTTGGATTTTTAACCACAGAAGACCGAGTGATTCCCGCAAACAATGGATTAAAAGATCAAAACATGGCTCTAAAATGGGTGCAAAACAATATAGACAAATTCGGAGGCGATCCTAGTAAAGTAACAATATCGGGTGAGAGTTCAGGCGGTGTATCTGCCGACTTGCAAATGTTGAGCAGACAAAGTAAAGATTTAATGCGGGCAGCAATTTTACAAAGTGGAAATTCTCTCGATTCCTATGTCGTAAATCATAATGCGAGGAAATTTGCCTACAGGCTTGCCAATATGATAGATAAGAACATATCCTTGAATATAAGCAGTGTAGAGTTGCTTAAATTTCTTCAGTCTGCTCCAGCAAAAACCATAAACGATCAGATGATACCTATGGAGTCGTATAATATAGGTGCTGAAGAAATTTGGGTTGCAACGTTTGAAGACCCAAATTATGAGAATAGTTTTTTAGTTGATAAAATGCATGACAGTTACAAAAAAGGTAACTTCAACAAAATTCCTTCAATGATCGGTTTTACGTCAGAAGAAACGCTAAGTTGGCATGAAAATGATCCCGCAGAGTTTAAATCTGAACTTAAACGATATGATAATGATATTTCACTATTTGTGAACCAACATTATAATATAGATCCGGCAAATATAACAGACGCAGGAATGGCGATTAAAAAAATTTACACAAACAAGCGATTTCAAGACGATATTGGGAATTCGGTAAGATTCATGAGTGATGCTATAGGAACAACACCGTTGGCCGAACGTGCTGTGCTGCAGTCAAAATATTCGCCGGTTTATTTTTATCAGTTTTCATACTCTGGAAAATTAGGGGGAATCCACAAATACATCCCAGGCGTAGGGGGTGTAGTTGGACACACAGACGAACTGAGTTACATGTGGAGAACTGAAGAAAACGCTGACCTTAGCAAATACCCAGAACGTGATATTTTAACGCAAACCCGACTGTTGACTCTATGGTCGAATTTCGTGAAATATCTCAATCCGACACCAAATGAAGATGGTCTATTTAATAACGTTGTTTGGCCTACGATGAAAGAGGAAAATTTTTTGTATTTGAACATAAGTGATAAATTTGAAATCTTGAGGGATCCCAAAGAGTACAAGAGATGGAAAGAAATCATCGATAGGTATGGCAATCCACCATTTGAAACATATTAAACGTATAATAAGGCATTTTATCCCCATTTCTTATGACTAAATATTTTTGTTATTAAAATACCTCTTAAAAATGTATCAAATCATCATATTCCAGTTATTTGTCCGCTTTATTATTACACTCACCTGTCACTCAAGTCGAGACACAAAAAATTAAATAAACGTTCCCAGCATCTGCCTGTAGTTGGTTGTAGATTGGTTTTAATGGAATTTGCAGATTATATGATGAATTTGGGACCTTTCACCCCAGAAAAGGACGCTTTTCTGGGCTTTCACAGTTGTTTATATTATCACAGAAAATAAATATATATTTTCTGTGATATTATGTTTTCAAATAATTATTTTTAAAAATGGAAGAAAAAAACCTTTCTGAGGTCAAACCTAACCTATATATTTTGTGCGTCAAACCCACATAGTATTCATTGTATTATATAGGTATGTGGTCAAACCAAGGTTAGTTAAACTAACCTTGCGTCAAACAACAAAATTAAGGGTTAGTTGTTCAGAGATCATAATATTATGATCTCTACGGTTAGTTGTTAGTTTCTTCTTCTTGTCCTCATCTTTTTATGGCCTCTGCTCTTCCGAACATATTAGCCAATATGGGGCCTACGCCACTTCTTCGTTAGGACGAATATGTCCAGCTTGTGCTGGAGATTTATCTCTTCCAATAAAATCCTCTTGTGAATTTAAATCTTCCACGTATTATCTCTGCGTAGGAACGGATATAGCCAGCTATTGCTGTGTCCGCCCAACTTGGAAACTTGAATTATAAAACACTGATAAATACATTATTTTCTCCTCTTGGGAGCTTTTCTTTCCCTGTTTCGACAAATATTTCGGTGAGTGGTGAGCACGCATGTGTAAAAATCCAGTGTTAGAATGAAGATTGTGGAGAAAATATAAAGGTTAGGTACATGAAGAAGTATCGAATCGATTCTGAATCACTAGAGATGGGCTAAAACAATTTGTTAATGATGTTCTGAATAAATTTCTTGGGCTTTTTCAAGCAAAATAATTGAAATTGTTTTAGATTTGCTGGCGTAAAAACTGGAGTTGACACTAATTCTAAACATACTAACATACCACATACCCCTTAACCCCTATTAGAAGTATCAGCGCCTCGTCCTTGAGATCACTTAGTGTCGCTCTTGAATGCACCTGACCGACGAGGCGCTTCACATAATCACGATTGAACTTCACAGGTAAGTTTAGTTTAATCGTTGAATAATATTATGAGTAACCTATCATTAATCCGTGGTTATAGTTATTATGATTTTTTTCGCCAAAACGCAGCAGTCTTTTGTCTATGGTCACAGAATAGTATTCTGTGTGCTATGGTTATGATCGAGAGTCGCGACGGTTCTCTAGCATTTAATATTGTCCATGCTTTTTGTTTATTATTGGTTAATTTGAAAAGTAAGCTTTTTAGTTAATGTAAATTTAAAACGAAATTATGAAATTCAATTACAAGGTAAGCTAAATACTCCTTAACAAAATTTCTCTAATGCCACTTCCTTTCAGTTTTACAATTTGTTGGGAACAGTTTACCGAAAGGGAGATCTCATCTTTACCCCTGATGGAAACTCTGTAATCAGTCCCGTAGGGAACAGGATCAGTATTTTCGACTTAAAGAAGTAGATTCTTAACTTGTTCTTTATAACTACTATTTTAATAACTTAATAAAATTTTCAGTAATAAATCTACCACATTACCAGTCGAAAGTCGTTTTAACTATACAACTTTAGATTTAAGTCCAAATGGTTGCATATTGATTGCTATAAATGAAGAAGGAGATGCCCATATGATTAGCTTGGTATCACAGACAATTGTTCACAAATATATGTTTAAAAGAAAATGTAGGGCGGTAAAATTTAGTCCCGATGGAAAGCACTTCGCTGTGTGCAAAGAAAATAATGGTATTTACCTATATAGAAAAAGTTGTAGATTTTTTATTTTTTTATTTTTGCAGTTTTTGTTTTCAAAGCTCCAGGTCCGTTCTCTGGTGAATATAATGCTTTTGTAATGGAAAAAGTTTTTCATGGCGCGTATGACGAAACGACGTGTCTGGACTGGTCATCTGACTCGAAAATACTAGCAGTAGGTTCGAAAGATATGGCCACAAAATTGTATCCTTTGGACAAGTAAGAGCACTTGTTAAAGTTTTTAAATTTGTTGCTTAAATTTTTTTTTTCCAGATGGGAAAATTTTCGAATGTGTTCATTAGGGAACCATACAGAAGGAATAGTCGCTTGTTTTTTTGAAGAAGGGAACTACGATATTACAACAATATCAAGAAATGGACAGACATGTATTTGGGAGTGTTCTATAGATCCAAAAGATCTAGTGCCGTTAGGAGAGTCAGGTGTTAAAAAACGGAAGGTAGGTCATAGGTCATTTTGGGTGAAACAGAAATATCATTTTTTGAATGAAATAAGTAGTTATTTAAGTGTAGATATAGAGACATTTAAACCAGACCCTTTACATTTTTGTATTTTATTAGAAATCCTCAGATAATGATGAAGATGACATAGACATTACAAAGTCTTTAGAGAAAACAGAAGAAGAAATCATGGCCCGTCTAGGCAGTACTCAAATAAGTAGTGATGAAAATGACATCAAATCAAGCAAAATGTTTTTTAAAAGAGTTGCTAGACATTATTTAGCGGATGAAGTAAAAAAAGACGACCGTCGTGCCATTTTAACTGCTGCTGCATATGACAAGAAAAAGAAAATTCTCGTTACAGGTATGAAATCTAACGTTATACAGGGTGTCCGGAAACTACGTGCACATACGTAAGGGGGTAATTCTTTGGCCCATTTTGAGAAAAAACCTTCATATGAACGTATGTCGTAAACGTCCTAACTTTTGAGATACAGGGCGTTGAAGTCCATTTTTTTAAATTGAATTTTGACTACATCTCCCGAAATAATCAAGCTGCTGAACTGAAATTAGGCACTGCTATGTTTTTGGGGATGGAGAATAAGCTGAAAATGTCAATTTCACCGTATCTCATAGAGGGCGCCACTTGCGCTGTTTTTTGATCACGCTTTTACGCGTAACTTTTTTGAGGTTATCTTTTTGGTCCTGCAGGTCCATCATTTTAGTGCATCCATTTATTCTGCAAGAAAAAGGTAATCTTGTTTCATAACGATTAAATCAACCTTTTACGTTTAAATTGGCAAAATGTGCCCCAAAACACCTGTTGACTCCAATATTCGAAACATAAAATTTTCAACGACCGCTTTCAAATGCTACATATCAACTGTACATTCAATATGAAGAAAAAAATGCTAAATGGATATTGGTCAAAACACCATTGGTTTTCTGGAAATAGGGTGTTCAAATTTTGTCAAATTCAATCCTTTCCATTTTGAAAGCGAATAATTTTTGGTGCATTATTCATAGGGATTTTTTTCTCCATTTTAAAGGTACAGTTGATCTGTAGCATTTGAAAGCGGTCGGTGAAAATTGTATGTTTCGAACATTGGAGTCAACAGGTGTTTTGGGGCACATTTTGCCAATTTCAACGCAAACGGTTGATTTTATCCGTATGAAGCAAGAGTACCTTTTTGTTGTAGAATAAAAAGGTGCACTAAAATGATAAATCTGCAAGACCAAAAAGATAACCTCAAAAAAGTTACGAGTAAAAGCACGATCCAAAACAGCGCAAGTGGCGCCATCTGTAGTAAACTATTTTTGAGATCTTTTTCTCATTTTTAGGTTATTCTACCGGCTCGTTTTTCATACACGAACTTCCTGACGCTAGCATGATCCATTCTTTAAATATTTCCGAACAAAAAATTTCGTCGATTTGCCTAAATTCCACCGGAGATTGGATCGCTTTGGGTTGCAGCGGGATCGGCCAACTATTAGTTTGGGAATGGCAAAGTAACGTTTAAATTCGTTCTCATTGTTTACCTTTTGAACGTAATAATTTCTTTAGGTGAGACTTACGCTATGAAACAACAGGGCCATTCAAATAATATGTCGTGTGTCGCTTATTCGGCCGATGGGCAATTGATAGCCACAGGGGGCGAAGACGGAAAAGTAAAATTGTGGAACGTTTATTCCGGATTTTGTTTCGTCACGTTCACCGAACATTCAAACGCTATATCTTCCGTAACTTTCAGCGGGAACAAGAAGTTCGTTGTGTCGGCCTCCTTAGATGGTTCTGTCAGGGCTTTTGATGTTATCAGGTACAACTGTCATTCTTGTCACATTACTGTCATACTTGTCATTTTTTTAAAGGTTATATGTCGAATTTTAGGTATCGTAACTTCAGAACGTTCACGGCTACCAGACCTGTGCAATTTTCTTGTGTGGCGGTCGACAGTAGTGGGGAATTTGTGGCGGCGGGCGCTCAAGACGAGTTCGAAATATATTTGTGGTCGGTCAAAAATGGCAGGTTGCTCGAAATTTTGGCGGGGCACGAGGGACCGGTGGTAAGCCATTTTTTCCGCACCAAAATGTCCGTTTTTGTAATTATTTCCTGTAGTCTGGTTTGGCATTTAGCCCTTCCATTGCAAGTTCGACACTTGTGTCAGTTTCGTGGGATAAAACTCTGAGAATTTGGGAGGCGATAGAGAAAGGTTCGGCACACGAAACGATTGAAATTCTTTCCGATGGACTGTGTGTTGCTTTTAAACCTGACGGTAAGAATGTGGCGGTAGCTACGTTAAACGGGCAAATATCAATATTTGACATTAAAACTTCGACGCAAATTAGCGGTATTGAAGGCAGAAACGACTTGGGAAGTGGAAGATCGGATACTGATTTGATTACTGCAAAGAAAAGCTTGCAATCAAAGTAAGTAGTACACCATGATTGACGATTCACAATCTGACAGCTACTTGATTTTCAATTGTTGCGATCACTTGGAGCAACAAAAACCGATTTATATTGTTATTTATTTATAAACTACTATACCACTTCAACTTCAAATTGGGAATAATCAATTTCAAATTGGGAATAAACAACTTCAAATTGAGAATAGTCAACTTCAAATTAGGATTAATCAATTTCAAATTGGGAATAGACAACTTCAAATTGGGAATAGTCAATATCAAATAAGAGAATATACAATTTCAAATAGGGAATATTCGATATTAAATTGAAAATCAATAACTTCATGAAATAAAAACACTTATCAACAAGAACAACTCAATTTGTTAACTAAAGTTTATAATATTAAGCAAAATTTTGACTGCCTGGTAAGAAGACAAAGACCAAATCATTTATCGCAAACTAAAGTTATCTTATAGAAATTAGAAAGTATAGTTGTAAAGTAAAGTTGTGCAAAATAACATAAATAACAAATTAACTGAAGCGAGTTGCACCAGATTTATAGGAAATATATACAGAGATACATATACCAGAAATATTAAATGATAGACAAGGATTAAATATACCTAAGTGTGCAACATATATGGGACTTTTTTTATTAATTGCACAACCAAAATACAGACATTGCCGAAAGTTGATGCATGTTCAATAATCATATTAGGTGCACTTAGAAAGGTTGCAAGTTAAACAGCATACAGGGTAGGTCAAAAAATATAAAAATTGTACGAGAGTAAAGTACCCTTATTTCAAAAAATTCAGCAAAAGGTTATTAAGAAAAGTGATTTAGAATTAAAAGCTATGCCTAAATACCAAAACATAGTCACCTAAGAGAAAAAAATTTTCGTCGATAATTAATTTCCAGTTTCCTAATAAACAATTAAAATAAAAATTTTGCACCTTAAATGAGAGTTTTTTTAATATGCACATTATCATTACTAATGTTTTACCTTGTTCCGAAGAATTTTTGCGAAATTTTAAAGCTTTGTTTAATATCGTTGCAACAAACATGAAGTTTGTGATTCCCTAAAAAATTAAAAATCTAAGTAAATTTTACAAATATGCTTGAATTTGAACAAAGTTATGCGAAATTGATTTAATTTTGATTGATTTATGAAATTGTCTAGGGTGAATATTAAGACAAATTTTTTTTAGAAAATTATGAATGTTTTTCAAAAAAAATGTATTTTTTCTTAGGAGGCCATGTTTCGGTATTTAGGCTTTTAACTTTTAATTCTATATAGACAACTTTTCTCAATAACATTTTGCTAAATTTTCTGAAATAAGGGTACTTTACTCTTGTACAATTTTTGTATTTTTTGACCTACCCTGTACGCTGTTTGACTTGCAACCATTCTAAGTGCGCCTAGTATAATTATCGAACATGTACCAACTTTCGGGAGTATTTGTATTTTCGTTGTGCCAATTAATAAAAAAAAAATCCCATATGTTGCACACTTAAATGACCACACTGTATTGCAAAAATATGATATTTTAAATTCAATAAGTAGACACATATTGTGTGTTTATTTAGATATAAGTAATTAAAATATTGTTTAATATGAAGTTGTTGATTTTTAATTTAATATTGAATATTCCCAATTTGAAATTGTTTATTCTCAATTTGATATTGACTATTCCCAATTTGAAGTTGTCTATTCCCAATTTGAAATTGATTAATCCCAATTTGAAGTTGACTATTCTCAATTTGAAGTTGTTTATTCCCAATTTGAAATTGATTATTCCCAATTTGAAGTTGAAAAGGTATAGTTTATTATTGACATTGGCAATACTGTAGGATAGAACTGGCAATATGTACCTAAGTATTATATTTTGTGATCATTTTATTTAGCATTTCTCTGTCTGACAACCACCAACAAAGACAGCACTAATATTCAACACTGGCTGTGATTTTGACATTTTACATCACAGTGTGGTGTGATTTGACAAAACGACAATCAACTATTGTATCAGAGGTGACTAGATTATAATTTTTAGAGCATTTACGAGCCTTTGTTACTCGGCGGACGGCGAATGTTTGCTGGCCGGCGGACAATCGAAAAATGTCTGTATTTATAATGTTAGAGAAGGCATCTTGGTTAAAAAGTTCGAAATAACCCAAAATAGATCGCTAGATGCTGTTGACGATGTTATTAACAGACGAAAATTGACAGAATTCGGAAACGTGGCACTAGTAGAAGAAAGGGAAGAACGCGAAGGTGGAAATGTTGCGATAAAACTGCCGGGTGTCAGAAAAGGTGACATGGCTAGTCGCGTTTTTAAACCAGAGGTGAAATTACGACGAAGGCACTTTGACATTAAGTAGTAGTGTGGTGTCTTTTTGTAGGTTAGAGTTTTTTCGCTGCAATTTTCACCGACGGGACAACAGTGGGTGGCGGCAACTACCGAGGGATTGTTGATTTATTCCTTGACAGTGGGATTGATATTTGATCCGTGGGAATTGCAAATCGGCATAACGCCAAACGCAGTTAGACGAGCGATAGCGGATAAAGATCATTTAAATGGACTTATTATGGCGTTGAAAATAAACGAAACGAATTTGTTGCAGGAGGCTATCGAAACGATACCGATAAAAGACGGTAGGAAAATTTTCCATGGGGTAATGCTACTTTTTGCAACCATTTATTTTTTTAGTTGAACTACTCATTCCTCAGTTAACAAACCAGCAGGTGCAAAGGTTATTGGTCATTATAGCAGGTAATTTGAGCATTTCCAGGCATCTAGAATATTATTTAAAATGGACGAAATATCTAGTAAAATACCATGGACCCAGAATTACTGGGCAAAACTGCTTGCCAGCTTTGTTGGCACTCGAGAAAAGTTTGGTTAGGAAATATGAGCAACTGTCAAACATGTAAGTAGGTGTTGGAAAGTATTCGATTGTTTTAAAGCCATGTCAGTTGTTTTCATGGCCAGTTCTGATAATAAATTGTTTTAATATGTTAACTTAAATTTAGATGTGATTTCAATAAATACACCATGGAGTACCTTAAAAGTATGGAAATTTTGATAAAACAAGAACAAAACATACTTCAAGAAGAAAACATGGAGGAAAATGCAGAAGAATCAGAGCATAGTGAAGATTAATGGATCTATAAAATAATATTTGTTAATTTTTGTTTATGAGTTTTGTTTGTCGAGAATAAAAAAAATGCCAAAAAATCCATATATTTATTTTTCAACACACAAAAATGTACATGTTTTATTTTTTTAAATATAAAACGCTACATTTTTATCCCTTAATCATTTCTTTAGAATACTGATTTTACTATACAATAATTAATTATCTTATAATTTACCATTTTCGAGTAAATTGCACGATTAGTTTATTTATTATCTTACAAAAACACTGTAAAAATGCACTATAAAGTTGAGATTCTTATTCCTACCTACATTTTTTGTGTTACACTTTGTGCGATATGTTGAGAAAATAAATAAAAAACGAAAAATAATTGAGCATATTCCTTAAGCAAGCTGCCTCTGTAAAAATAAGTACAAAAAAATACATATCACATTGTGTCGTTCTTTGATATAAAAATAAGTACAAAAATTTGGTACACACCCCACTACCATTAATTTTTCTCTCATGGGCACATCAAAATGCTAAAAAACTATATAAATACACATACAGGTAAAACAGTAGAAATTCCAGTACATTCTCTAGTTTAAAAAGAAACGCTTAATATATACAGGCACACAAGTTAATTTCACATAGAACACATTCAGAGGAATGTACTGAATTAGTGTGATGTGTAAAGCACAGTATTTGAGAATAAATTACATACAAATTACCCCTACTTTGGTTATAAAAATAACTCCCTTTATTACTATGATCGAGTAGGCCTTGTCCATCAAAATCAAGTTAAAACATTCGACAATCGCTATAAATGTGAAAGTCGAAATTCATGTGGCCTGATCATATTCTACCCAAGATCGTTATTCTTTCATAACCCACTAAACAATCTATAAAGCTAATATCTTGAGAATGATATGTTTATTTTCTTGAAATACCGTTTTCGAGGTATTAGCATCACAAAATGGTTTGGTACTGCTGCCATCTATCTGGGATAATATATAATTTAAAAAAAGGACTTAGAGCACGTTAAATATTTAATTTCATTGTTTTTATGTTTATGTCTTTGGTATGGATGTTACAAAGTAAATGAATAACTAAACATACGCAATCTTTTGGAAAATCATTTTAGTTAATATCCCTCATAATAGGTTGCAGCAGTGAGTTTCTGAGTCAGTTTTCTGTCAACCTGACAACATCCTCTTATAAATGTTTGATTCAACGACAAAAGTTAGTGGGAATTTCATCATGATTCATAACTACCGATATATTGATATTTGAGTAGAACCTAACCCTTACATAAAAACCGATATGTAAAAACTAAATCAGTCGATCTGTGGACGCATACAAAGGTCATACGCTCGTCTCCGAATTTAACCTCAAAACAAACTTGTTACTTTTCGGATCCACCACCTCCTCCGTTATATTGAAATGCGGCATCCTCTTTACCGTACAAATAAGTTGCACGTCGTTTTGCCTTAGTTGGAACGTGGTGTTGTCGCTTATCGGCCTCGTCAACAGTTCCTCGCAAATCAACGCCCACGTCTGGACGTCTTTCTGTTCTTTTTCGGTTTGTAACACTGGTTCCGAAACTAAGTACGGCTCTAAAAACGCTTTCGGGGTAACGTCGTTGCTCAGAGAGTTCGCTAAATGCATTAGGATTGATTCGACGGTGTGCCGCGGCTGTTGACGGGTGACCCGCAAATATTTCTGTAACGCTCTCGCCATTGACGGGAATATCGCCTGGGCCGCCTCATGCGAGTCCATCGGAATAGCCGAAACTTGATCGTTATGCAAACGTTTGATGTGGGTAAACGCCTCCTCGGCGGCCGTTATGAGCCTCGCCCGTCGTTTTTTCACCCGCCTCTCGTACTCGTGTTCCTCATAAAATCTTTCGTTGTGGCTCGAATCGCGCCGCCTGGCGTGCGCAGCCAGCATTGCCCTAGACTGCGATTGTTGCAAGTGCGAGTTGTTCACTCCGTCCACTTCGTAAAATTTGAAACTAGACGATGTTTTTCGTGACTTAGAAACAGGAATTCGTTCTAAATACGGGTTGTAAACAGGAAAATCGGTGTAGTATTTTTCTAAGCACCAAACAGCAGCACGCTGTATGCTCAATTGTCCGATACCGTATGCTTTACTTACCCCGTCCGGGCTACGAACAATCTTTACATAATATAACGGTTGCAGATGCCTAATTTCCACCAGAACCACAGCCAAATAATGTATAAAAAGCAACGTATCGGTTAAACTACACGCATACGCTACCAAAGCTTTATAATCTACTGTCTCTTCGGGTGTGGTGGCGGCTCTAGCAGTTTCCGTCACTTGCACGATATAAAACAACCAATACGCAAAACTGCACACTAAGACAAACGCCAAAACCGCCGCACGAAACATGAAAAAACGCGGCAAAGTAGCATGTGGTTTTCGCAAAAAAATCGCCCACGCACCAACCGCCAAAATCGCCATTTTAAACGCTAAAGACACAAGCTGACCTTTGCATTCTGCCCCGCAAGCTAAAATTTTGACACTGTCAACCAAACCTAATTTACTAGTGAGAGCCGGGAAAAAGCCGATCTTCGGAAATACCACCATCGCGAGTGGACTTAAAAATGCGACAGTAGAAAGTACATATGTAAAAACGGTACCTAGATATCGCTGGCACATAAAACTTAAACCGGTATCGGGTTCGCCAGGCCAATTGCTAACATCTTCAGTAGATTGGGATTGTTCGGAGGTGTTCCCGGTGATGGCAGTGGTGTTTTCGCCCCAATTGTCGTCCTGGGGCAGTATTTGGACCTCTATGACTTCCTGTCCGTCACGATTGTCAGGAGTGAGGGAAACTGTGGTTTGGAACGGAGCCATAATGTCGTCGGGTTTGCGCGATTTTGTGCTTCTAAAAAAAAACATTTAAAGTTGATTTCCACTGCAAAAAAGAAAACTATACCTTGTACTTCGATGTGAATGCTGTCGATAATTATTCCTATCCCGTTGATTTCTGGAACGCCTGGACCTCTGACTGTTCTCAGACTTCACGGACTCAGTCTCCATGTCTCCAGCTGTTTCATTACCCATTCATCCAACTCTCTAAAGTTCCCACAACATTCACTGATCATCGGTGTTTCCTATTGTTTATATCCCAGATTTCTGGGCTGTAATAAAATTGCTGAAGCTTGTGTTGAAAGGTTCAATGACACCACTCCATTCAGGAATTTCAAGTATTGAAGTGGATGAATTAAACGCCGATTTGTTGGAGTCTTGTTTGATTTTATGGCCTCCGCTCCAGTATTAATGATTTTTTTATTTATCTATTTTTAATGCTGTGTACAAGGAAACTGCTAATTAGAATTTTTGAGAGGGCACCTAAGCAAGTGGAAACATATCGTAAACAAAAGACGAAATAGTGGTCTTGGTACTTACTTGTCATTGTATGGCTGTTTTTTTATAATGTTTAATTCAAATATTTTTAGTTAAAATAAATAATTATAAAGGAAAAGTAAGCTCCAACATCAACATGGCCACCGAATGCCGTTCCGTTTTTGACATCTACCATCCACTATTTGAGTTATTTGACATCTACCATCCACTATTTGACATATTTATGACTTATTTTTTTATGACCACAAAAATACATATGACGTTTACGCTTACAGACATAAGCTGCGTTCGAGAATGCACACCATGAACCCCCAACGTGCCCCAACCATAGAAATACAGCGGGGAGAAGGGGATCGTGAGTAATGAGGACGCGTGTTACCTGTCAGGCAAAAGGGTGGTTGACATGCGCGTTTCATTCCATTGTGCGAAGTGTGGAGTGTTTTGTCGTTTCCGGTAAGAAAAAATTACTACTACGAATAAGAGAGGGGAATATTGACTATAAAATAGAAAAATATGGTAAAAGTTTCCCACGGTGTATGTCTGCCCCGATTTTGTTGAAATTTTGGCTACCCCCCTATTTTCGAGGTCCCTAAACACGAATCTGATCTCAGTTTGTGGCGCTCGGACGTAGTTTCCGAGAAAATGAATTTTCAAATTTCCTTTTGACACTCACTTTTCACGGCGTTATTTTGTGGTTATAATTAATTGAGATGAATTTAGCTCAAACTGATCACCACCCTATTTTGCACCCTTTGCCACATCGAAACTTCGCGAAAACCCGCGGAAAACCCGAAATTTTGGAAGATTTTTGCCGTGTTTACGTCCGGCCCGGCCGCTGTTTTCGCCCGACAATGGGCGCCGCCGGTTTTCGCGAAGTTTCGATGTGGCAAAGGGTACAAAATAGGGTGGTGATCTGTTTGAACTAAATTCTTATTTATATCGCCGTGAAAATTGTGTGTCAAAAGGAAATTTCTCGGAAACTACGTCCGAGCGCCACAAACTGAGGTCAGATTCGTGTTCAGGGACCTCGAAAATAGGGGGTAGCCAAAATTTCAACAAAATCGGGGCAGACATAGGTATACCCTGGGAAACTATTACCAAAAATATTGTTTATTAAAAAAATTACAACTCCGATCCGCCGCGTTCGGCCTTACGTGCATAATTTCGGGGGGGGGGGGGGTTGAACCCCCATATCCCCCCTTGGGTAGGGCCCTGTCTGTTTCTATGGCATTGGACGAAATACGAAAGGTATTTATCCAAAAACTTTAATAAAAGCCGTAAGTAGAATCTTATCTTAACATTAATAGAGCTTTAGTCGTTTTATTTGTAAATAATTTGAAAATGTTTATATTGGGTAAAAACTTCTTAGCATCGTCCTACATTTCGCATTAGTACACGCATGTCATAATACCCTTTGCTTCGACAGGACAGATAACTTTGAGAATGCTGACTTTATCGGTTTTTCTCTTCTCTCTATATCTGGGACCCGCGCGGACACTGCGGTAGTGTCAGTGTAATTTGAGTGGTGCGCTTAGTGGAGTGTTTCTTTCGCGAACATGCGGAAAGTGAGCATCATCAATCTAATAAAATACTCCAACCAACCTCAGAACCTCGCGCCTCGTCAGTTAAATTCTCCTAAAATAGGCAAAACGCGCATAGTATTCCGAAAGTGCTGGAGCTTCCGCCATTATGGCCAATTTTATACGACGCGCTGTGGCCTGCGGAGTTTGCGGGCTGTTTCGAGAATAAGAAATGCGCCCCCTATAGACTCGATGCTAAACTAGTCTATGGGCCATGGCAACAATGAACAAGAAGAAAGAACAACGCAGTGTAGACCCAAGGCTAGCACAAAGCACATGGGACGATGGCCCATAATATATTAGTTCGCATAGTCCCAACGTCGCTCATTTTTCTGAACGCACTCATAAACGTTTTTAACCGGCCATCGTTAATTAACGTCACAAGTGTAACGCTTGTCACTTGTCACCTGTCAAAATAAATAACCTCATCCTTCGCCGTCGGTCAGAGATTTTTTTCAACGCCAAAAATGGCAAGCGACCCGAAAAAACAGGAGAAAAAGGCCGGCAAGGGTCCGGATCCTCAAGAAATTCTCTCCGTATTTCAGAATCTCAGAGCGGATCAGAGAACCCTTTCTACTAAGCTCTCGGAACTTGAACTGGATCTCAATGAACACAAGTGAGTGTGACCAGGTGGTGCACTTTCTTAAATTTTCATGATTTTTGTTAGTTGCTATGCTCTTGTGTTGTATTGAATATGTTAAGAATGTTAATAGTATTAATTGGGCAATGTGTGTATGCTTTTTTGAGTGTTAATTCATTGAAAGTAGTTAACATAACCTAACTTGTTTTCAGGATGGTGATAGAAACCCTTAAAAACGTAAATGAAGATAGAAAATGCTTCAGATTGCTCGGTGGTGTGTTAACGGAGAGGAAAGTAAAGGACGTATTACCATCTTTAGTCACAAATTCGGAAAAATTAAAGGAATTTATAGAAAAATTAAATGAGCAGATTGCGAAGAAAGGCCAAGAAATAAACGAGTACCGAGAAAAACACAACATACGTTTTAGAGGAATAGATGCTCCAAAGGAAGATGAAAACACCGTCAGTTCGTCTACAGAGCAAAGGGGCAATGTGCTCGTTTCTTAACAACTCTTGATATCAAGGACTTTAAAATGTTTTGGAAGTTGCTTTATTTTTAGTTTAACAACATATCGTGGAGCCGCTGCGTAATATATGTATGATGTCACCAATTTGATGGTTGTATTACGGACGTAAGCATTTTTTTTTTTTGAAAGACTAACTTTGTTTTCACCTCATACCAATGTTTTTTTTTACAATAATTATATAAATGTAATTATTAAAATATTTAATCTCGAAGGCAGTTTATTTTAAATCTGTAATAAATACAGGCATTATTACATATTTGCTAAAAATATGCATAGAATTTTTAAACCTTATACTTAATACTTTTATAGTGCACTTATAAGAGAAATGCGTGAAAAAGCCATTAAATGCGTAAAAAACATTAACCATTGTTGTAGATATGGTTAGTCGAATTAGTACCATCAAGATTTTAATTTTGAACAAATGATCAGCTATGTATGCGGAACAATTTCGAACCAGTTCTGAACTAGTAATCTTCAATATCATTTCATTAGTGAGTTTGAATTTTAGAATTTCTTTGAGCCAGTCATGTTCAAACCATATATTTTTTTTAATGTAAGGTATAATAATATGCTTTATGGAACTTCAACTTCACATTCGTTGGTTTGTTTATCTAAATGAAAATAAGTTTTAGTCTAAGTTTTTTGTCTTGTTTTACTTCTGGGGACACACCGTAGCTCGCCTGGCGGGTGTTTGCGATCGCAAGAATGGCTTGGCATTTTTTGTTTTACATTTAACCATATGTAAATTGAAACATTATAATTGGAGCCTTGTAGAAGTTCATTTATTTTACTACCTTTTTTTTAACATTTTCAAGAATTACTTTTTTAAAAAGGTATTTAGTTGGATAATAAAATGCCCAACGATTATTAGGTGTAATTAAACTCTGTTCGACGAATGTTCATACCTATGTCACAACTCCCGTCCTTATCTTACTCAAGAATATACGATGAATATCGGTCGTATATTCACGAATCTGACAAGGATGGGGGTTGTGACGCAGGTATGAATATTCGTTGAACCGAGTTTATGTCAAGTTTCACAAATTAATACCGTAGGCAGTAGCACAGAATAACCAAATTGTGCGGTAGTAGTGCAAACTCCATGTTCCAGGCCTGGACAAGCTTTAAGAGAAAATAATAAGCACAATTTATTTCATATATAGAATGAAAAACCAAAATCAAAATATTTAATAAAAAAATAACAATTAAGTATTATGTTTTATAAAAATATGACCTAAAATGCAACATAGTATAAAAGCTCAGAATAGCTGCTTAGGAACTACTGCGTGAAAGTTTTAGTCATTATCTGTGTGTCGATAACAACTTTCTTAAATTTTTACATTTTTACATACAAATACAAACTTATAAATATATCTAAGTATCTATTTGACAACCTTAATAAACTGCTCAAAAAAGTTAAGGATATTGACGTAATAATAATTCTCACCTTCATCACAATACTCCAAACTAAGAGTAGATACCTCAGATACAACCAAATGCTTGTCGGGGTTTATAATGTATAATTTAAATTTTCGAAAACGAACATTAAATTATTTTTCGTGGAAAACTGGTGATATCCTTAACTTTTTTCGACTAGTTTTTTTGTACCTATATGTAACAACCTATATGTACCGATATACCCAGTCATGAGTTTATATGCCCTGCAGATGCAGATACATAAATGTACAAACATCCATCAGTTATTAGGCGGCCTCATTTGGTGTTGGACTATAAGGTGAATTTGGCCCAACTCTAAATTCTTCGCCTAGCCTCATCCATGTTCTCGGATACCTCACTAAATAAAATATAACGGCGACTAGAACTAGCACAGCGGTTGTTAAAACCACGATCATTATCCTGTGGGAACGTTTTCCGTAAATATGTGGGTGGCAGTGTTGGAGATCATCTTCGGTGAGTTCCAGAATTTTCTTGTTTTCCAAGTACGATGGAGTGGAACATCTAGAAAAATAGAGATGCATTAACAAAATAGTTTTTCTGCGACGGTAAACAAAATCTCCCAGTTGTACAGGGTGGGCCAAATTGGACACTTTTAAAGGGAAACTCCTATTTTTGACGGAGATAGACGAAAATTGATATCGGTGTCTGAGGCTCATTTTTTATGATAAACTTAATGGCGAAAACCGCAAATCGATATCTGTCACCGTTCTTGAGTTACAGGGCGTTTTTCGAAAATTAAGAGTAACGGATAAAAAATATTATTTTTTTAAATGGAACACCCTGTATATTTTTGCATTTTTTAATAGAGCAAAAAATTACCATTCCAAAAATATATAACACTTAATGATTTACTTAAGTAGTTATCAATTACTAATAGCTTTTATGATTTCATGTGTATAATTAATTGAAAGCAGTTTCGAATATAAAGCAAAAATTTTTTTTTTTCATGAAAATTTCAACAACCCGTATCTTGAAAACGGTTAACAATTGGATAACAACATATTATGTTTTTCTTGTCGCAAATGGCCTTGACGTGACATTATCTTTGAAAAATTAGGAAGAATTATTCTCTGAATGCTCAGAAAACAAAGTTGTTGTAGTTATTTTTTGAGTTATACCTTCAAAGTTTCGTTGATTTACTGTAAGCATATTTATAAATTTTTCAGGCAACTTGAAAAAGTTTAGTTCAGGTTCTGTGGCGAAAAACCCAATTAAATTTAAATGAACAATAATTATACTTTCATAAAAATAAAATCTGTAAAAGCAAACCTTAGATATCATTCTAGAATGTTTGCATTATGTGTATAGATTATTTCCGTGCACGGCACTGGTTATGCTACGTCGACACCTGCTCCATGGATCTCCCAAACGCCGACCAATCAAATCGCTTCGCTCGCTTTCTTTCTGGCTGCGTCCTTGACTAGGTCGACGTCGACCGCATAAAAACCATTGAATTTTATACGGGTGATTTCTACTGAAAGTGTGGCATTTTTACCAGTAGCAGAGCGTGGTAAATGCTATGAAATAGATCGCGCTTCGTATATCTCTGTGTTCCAAGTGAGTTCATTTTATGCTATACTTGATATTTTTTAACGAAACGTGACAACAAATTAAAAATTAAGCAATTATCCATGTCATCATCTTGTAGGTAGATAATTTGTTATAAAAAATCATCCTCTAAAAATCATGTTTTGGTAAACTGTACCTAATCACAATAACTCAGAAATACAAAAGAAAATTATGAAAAAACTTGGAGTACACAGATTCTTATGCTGAATCTGAATATGTAAAATTATACAGGGCGTTCCATTTAAAAATCCAAAGTTGATGTTATTTCCGGTAAAAAAAATGTTACTATATGTCAAAAAATCCCCTTATACACGAAATAATTGTACCCCAAATTTAAAATTTTAAAAATAAAATAAAAATTGGGGTGAACCACATTCCCGTACTTTTAATTGGAATTGGAAGTATAATTCCACCAATCACAAACGCGCAATTTTGAATTACAAATGGTTTTTAGATGGAAACACTCTATGACAGCACCTGTCAGCAGTTTTTTCTAGTTTACCCTCGGCAAAACTTGACAGCTGTTGTATAGTAGGTAGCGTATGTTTTGTAAGCTATGTGTATGCAGAATAATCTCTGTTACCTACTCATGAAATAGTCTTGTCAAATACCATTCGGGCATCTAATTTTTCCTGTCAAAAAAAAACACAGTGCTAAGTAATATATTTTTTAACAAAATGCATGAGTGCTGGCGGCAACAAAAATCCGAGTCGAAGACGAGGATTTTTGCACCTGCACTTGCTAAAATATTACTTAGCAACGTGTTTTTTCGATTTTTTTCACTAGTAATCGCCCTAGTGCTTGAATTATTGCCGGAAATTTTTTAATTTTTTTTTAAATTCGTGTTTTTTAAAAAAATCGTGTTAGAGAAAAATTTCCGGACATTAATTCAAGAACGTGGGAGATTCGGTAAAAAAAATTTCGTACCTACACGTAAATTAAACGAAATTATTATTAAATTTTTTGTTGAGTACCTATATGTTACAATGTCACATTATAATAATGACATCTGTCAAAAAATTTTTTTCAGTTGCCATGACAACGAAGCAAAAACCGAGCCTCTGATTGGTCAAGAAAGGTGGGTATGGAATTTTCGGAAAAATTAGATGCCCTTATGATATTACTTACGACAAACATGTTTTTACACATGATCGAGATCCAGTGTAATCCACTTTAAAAAATATCGGCGTCGCGTTTCTTATCATTTTATCGTAGCACGCTTGTTTTTAGGTGCGATCTTCAAGAATAATTCGCAGCTATATATTTACAAGCACTTGAAGTTTTCCGTTTCCCTTTACTGTAACAATTACATACCTAGTGTTTCGCGATTTGTACAGAAATCCTCCGAATTCCTTCAGCCACAAAATGTCACAGTCGCAATGCCACGGATTGTAACTCAGGTCTATGTGGTTCATTTTCCTAAACAAATGCTTGTACGTTTCGTTCAGATGTTGTATACCATTTCTTGCCAATGAGAAATACTCCGGGTGTTCTGTAGTTGTCTTAGATGCGACACCAAATGCTAGTTCTGTGAATGCTTTCAAGTTTGGGCAATCTGTGATGATGAGCTTCTCTAGAGACGGTAAATTGTAGAAAGCGTAATGATGAATCGAATTAAAACTGTCCATCCTGTTCAGTTTCAATACTTTCAAGGAGTGGTAGTTTAAATATTTTGCTGATACGAAAGTCAAATTATTTCCAGATAGGTCTAGATATTCGACTGTTCCCGGTACTGTTGGCACCATGTCAAAATTGTTGTCTGCCAATGAAATGTGCACTAAATTATCATAGGAATCAAAATAGCTGTTGTGCAGGTAATTAATTCCAACATTTTCCAAAACTAGGTGTGTTATACTGGTGCTCAAACCTAATCTTCTTTGAAGGACATCTTTTTCTTTCATAAGCACGCTTCCAAGTGGGTTGTAGCTTAAATCCAAATATTTTAAATGTTTGGAACCATCGAAAAAGTTGTCTGGTAAAGTTATCAAAAAGTTAAAACTTAAATCCAAGTGTATCAGTTTTTCCAAACTATAAAATATGTCGTCGTTCTCGAATTCTGTCAAATTGTTGAAACTTAGGTCCAAATAATGTAAATTTGTAAAATTCTCGAAAAAATTGGGTTCTATATAATCGATTCTATTATGAGAAAGTATAATTTTCCTCAAATTTTCGCTTCTCCCAACATATGCGTTAATGTCAATATCTAAACTATCTAATGCGTTATATGATAAATCTAAAATGTTGGCATCTTCCCCGATTTGAGATTGAGTGGGAAATGAGTGAATCATTAATCCAGAACAGTCAACTAAACTTATGGGCAAAGAAGTGTCTTGGTCCGTATACTTTGAGCAGTCGCATGGGCCTTCACAAAGATTGTCTTCAGAGGAAACCGAACAAACAAATATAGTTAATAATAACATCCACATTTTAGCACTGTTTACACTTCTGGTGACACTGAAATACTGTTCAAGTGCTTTCGGCATACACAGGCAAAAGGTGAAGTAAGGTGTCTTATCAGACCTTATCAATATCGGTGATGAAATGAAATTTTATTAAGTGTCTAATAAAATAAATACAGAGGTATAGGAGTGTATTATCATTTAATTAATCTTATTTGGTTTAGTATGTCAATAAAAATAGGAAACGATAAGTTAATAATAGATAGGTGGGTCTTATTGACACTGTCAGCGAAGCAGGTATGTAACTAGGGTATAGGCAAAGTTTACATTCTGTAAACTTTGATATAGGTAAAATCTCGGGTAAAATATTCTGAAGAAATGTAATTTTAGCGATTCAACTTTGTTAGAAAGCAATTTGTGGCACATTTTTATTTTTCAGAAATTAAGTGGGCTTTCACAGGAGCAAAAAACTTATTTTTTTATCTTGCTCAAGTGCCGGTTGTAGTTCATGACATTAAAAAATTCATTAGGAAAAGTTGTTCAGAATCTACAATATCAAGTTTAAAAATAATTAACCGGCTTTGATTTTTGTGATTTAAGTGATTTTTACGTAAAAGATAAGAAAATTTTATCGAGAAATGCAGATTATATCTCTGCTAAACTTCAAAACAATTGGCCTTTTTTATTTTTATTTTTTTAGTACAAGCTAGTTATAATTGATATGCAGCCATCTTCATGGGTTGTAAAAATTACAAAATACATAGGTACCTATAGTACAATGATAAAATGCAACAATCTAAAGATATAGCCAATAAATTTATAAAAATAGTATAGGAAATATATTATGTAGATACTTATACAGGGTGGCCCACCACGAAGTGCATCGATCTATATATGGAAAACTAAAAGTAGGAAAATTCTGAAAATTTGTCACCTCACCAATGCGGATGGGCGCTGCTCAACTAAAATATTTTGGTGAATCTGTCACTTCCGGTTATACCGGAAGTCGATATCAACTTTCTTATTTCAAATGGAACACTCTGTATATTATTGCATTATTGGATGCTAGGCATCATTTTGGAACAAACACATTCAACATGTCCTATGTCTAAATCCAACCGTTTTTGAGATATTTGCATTTTTCCGAAAAAAAATTACAGGTGCAGACCTAAAGTCAATTAGCAATTTATACGAGGAAACCGCGAAATTTCAAAACGAATTTTTGGCATCGTGTAACAGAAGCCCTGACCTAGTGATCTCTGCTGAGAAATAAATCCGTATCTTATACAGGGTGTTCACAAAATATGAGTAAAAATTACATTCAAAATGTGCTTAAATCTCGAAATTTTCAAATGGAAACCCCCATTTTTTAATGCGATCTTATTCACCACTAAAAATTATGACAACTTTGTGTAAGGTTTCCTATACCTAAATGCAGTAATTTTCGCTTAATTTACGAAAAACCCGCTTTTCATCCATAAAATGCGAACGCTTGGAAAATCATATTAGCCGTGGACGTTGAAAAGACAATCGCGGCTGAGGAAATGTCACTTGGTTTATAAATTATTGTCAACAATAATGCCGGCGCGCTTAAATTACACAAACGAAGATTATTTAAATTTGTTTATTATCTACGGAGAATACATATGATATGAGACTGTCTCATTTTAGGCACCCAATTTTAAAAATTGAAGATTTGACTTTTTTTTTCATAATTCTAATTTACGCAACAACTGTTACTATTTGGCAATCCTACATAAACTGCAGTGAAAATAGAGACGTATTCGACGTAAGTTTGCGCATTATAATATATTATAGGACAAAATACAGAACAAATGTAATGTGGTCTCATTATTAGGGTACTTTCCTCTACATTGACCCGCGAGCCGCGAGATCCGAGATGATAAAAGAAACGCAGGCTGCTCGTGATGGCTAGCAGGACCAGCACCATCAGCAGAGGAGGCTATCGTGTTCCCCCGTTTAGTATTTCTGCCCGGCATCAACTTTTCGGCGGGGCACAATCGATCGCACGCAAACCGAACCCCTTTCGGCCCATTTGTACCTTTTGTGTTCTTTCCGCGCCGGCGAGCGGCAACAGAGCGGCCCAACCGGGCGCAAAGTAATTGATAACTATTTTATATTATTGATGTTTCATTTACATCCATTTGTTGTCCGTTGCGCCGGCCAAATTTGATATTCAGTTTAATCCGGCGGGAAATTTTATAATGCCCGAATTTATTATACCTTCGTTCGGTGCATTATTTATAACGTTCGGTCGCATAGTGACTAAAGTTGGGAAATAATATATTATATATATATAATATATATTTTGGGCCCAAATTAAATGAAATTGAAAATAAAAAACCTTTTTAAAAACAAGCTTTTATTTAAGCCATGTACTAAAACTAATATAAAATAAGTTTAGGTTTTCGTTAAGATAATTCAATTCCAATTTGTGACAAGTTTGTGCAAATTAAAAAGCTTGTCGCGTCGCGCCAATTGTAAAGAAAAAATGCATACTTTGGCAAATATATGTATAGGTACATACTTGCTTATCAACCAATCACTGTCCAATAAAATTAATTGGTACCTACTTTCATTAACATTTCGTGCGACAATCTTTTCACTTGTTGCAATTTGGAATTGAATTATCTTAACGAAAACCGAAAATTATTTTATTCATTTTAGTACATGGCTTAAATAAAAGCTTGTTTTTAAAAAGGTTTTTTTTTAAATTTTCAATTTTATTTTGTGCTTTTTAGTACCTATTTGATTCCCATGTCAGGAGGGTGGTAAAGAAATTTAGTCCGCCATCTTGGGGCGGCCGCCATATTGGATTTTGTTTACCTTATTGTTTTCTACCCGTCGATCCCTTTCATTTTATACCCATGTTGGGCATCAAATAGATAATCCGCCATCTTGGATGTGTGATGTCACTAACTTTTTCGTTTTCTACTCTTCAAGCCCTTTCATTTGATACCCATATTATAAGGGGTTGATAAAAAATACATCATCCGCCATCTTGAAGCGACGCCCATTTTGAAAGTATTACAATATTGAGTATTGTATTGTCACCGGAACTAAAGGTGTATGCAAAATTTCAGCTCAATCGGATGTCAGGAAGTGGTTCTAATCCAGCTTGCAAGATTTGACCCACACATTACATAGGTACAGGGTGATCCTTCCAAGAGGAACACCCCCTCTTAACTTCTTTATTTTTCAACTTAAAGAAAAAATTGTAGAGACAAAAGTTTTAAGGTTTTTGGTGAAATTTTCCATGGTCTTATTGAAATTGACACAGGGTGTCTCGTAAAAGCTTGACAAACCAAGTTTATGTTTTTTTAGCAGAACACCCTGTATATTATTGCATTTTTGGAATCTACACTTCGTCCCGATTCCAACGATATATATATGTTATATGATTTCTCCAGCCGTTTTTACAATACAGGGCATTCGAACTTCATATTTTCATGTTTTCACATCCTGTATCTCAGAGACGAAACGTTTGCTGATAAATTGAGTATAAGAAAAACTGATGAAAATGATGCCCCTAAAACGATAATAGTCATTTTGTAATCATCCACACAAAAAAGTTAAGGTTGATATTTTTTCTAGTCCAGGGCAAAATATGGAAATATGAACCATGATTCGGAGTGGGTTCAAAATGACTATGAACGTTTTAGAGGCACTATTTTCATCATTTTTTCTTATACTCAATTTCTCCGCAAACTTTTCGTTTCAGAGATACAGGATGTGAAAACATGAAATATAAATGAAGTTCGAACGCCCGGTATTGTAAAACCGTCTGGAGCAATCATATGACATATATATATATGTCGTTGGAATCAGGACGAAGTGTAGATTCCAAAAATGCAATAATATACAGGGTGTTCTTGTGAAAAACATAAGCTTGGTTTGTCCAGCTTTTACGGAACACCCTGTGTCAATTTCAGTAAGTTCATGGAAAAGCTCACGAAAAACCTTAAAGCTTTTATCTCTACAATTTTTTCTTTAACTTGAAAAATAAAGAAGTTAAGGGGGGTGTTCCTCTTGGATGGATCACCCTGTACCTACTAACGGTAAGTTAAATAATAAAAGCTGTAAAAACTGACTATGGGTTACATTCCACATGTCCTGAAATGACCTGAAACCAAAATAGGACCTGAAAAAGTGTAAAGTATCTACCCTTACTTTGCATCGTAGATAAAAATGGTATAAGATAAATTTCTTTGCGATGAAAAAGTATTTTCTCATTTATCCAAGGAGAAAACGTTAAGTCACCATATTCTAAAAATTATCCAACCCTTCAACCCCGCGCTAAATAACGTACCAACCTAATTCGATCTCCTGAAAAATAACTATTAATATACAGTGTGTTTACTTTTAAACATATACCTACAAATCCGTAAAATATTTATATTTGGAGATAACCGCCTGAACTTTTTTTGGTTTGAAAGGCCTTCATAAACCGCTTCTTTTGTCCTTCCTACCATTCACAAAATGCAAATACAGGGCCGGCTACGGCTTTCTTTATACCCCCAATTTTTACGAAAACCTTTCAGCGATTATTTTATTTAAAATCCGACACCACACCGTTATACAGGAAGTTCCATTCTGCAGGGTGTCAAAGTTCAGCAAAATATGAATTTTAAAGGCCTATCTGAATCTGGCAAGTCAAGTGTGTTATGGAATACCCTCAAAACAGTTGAATGGTCAACAGGACCATTCAAAGTGTTGGTGTGCAAAGATCCCGTACAAAATATACAGGGTGTCTTTATCTGCGCCATCTCAAATTACCTATTGATTTTTTGGAAAATCGAGTGTATCGAAACTATAAGCGAACTAAGTCTTAAAAATACAGACGCCTGGCAGTAAGTCCAAATGAAACGCAGAGAAAAATATCATCTTAGACAGTGACTTTGTTGAGGATAATCCAATAATTTAAATTGTTTTTTTATTTGTTGGTTGGCATTTTGTAAAAAATAAATTACTTTTGTGTTTATTGATATTTTTTCAATAATTCCAGAGCACTCTTGACCAGTATAAAGTTTCATAAAAATTCAGCATTTTGAGATGGTCCAGGGAAAAATCCCCTGTACATTTTTGTACTAAATCTTTACTTGGAGTCGTCCTGTTGATCATTCAACCGTTTTGAGGGGATTCCATGACACACTTGACTCGCGAGATGCCTTTAAATTTTCTATTTTGCTGAACTTTGACACCCTGCAGAAAGAAAGTCCCTGTATGTTTCTTGTTCAAACTTGGTATATGGGTGTTTTTGGGGTGTCCTGATTAACGCTATGGTGTCAAATTTTAAATAAATCGCTAAATGGCTTTCGAAAAAATCGGGGGTTTAAAAAAATCATAGCCGGCCCTGGATTTGCAATTTTAAAATGGGGGAAAAGTAAGAAAAATCAGTTTTTGAAGGCCTTTCAAACAAAAAAGTTCAGGCGATTATATTAAAATCAAAGTTGAGTTATCTGACAGCGTTGACTACTTTTGCTTGTTTTTTTTTTTGCATTTTCTTGATTTCCTTTTTTACTGAGTCACTCTCTAGTGGCATTGCTCGTGGTTCTTGGTAGACGTTCAGTTCACATCATAGTATCAACCGGTCGGTATCATAAACCTGCCCAATTTTTGATATCATTAACGGATAATTTTTCAGTAGGTACCTACAATAAGAGTAAATAGCTTTCACAAGAAAGAGTTCATTAATACCTAAGTTGTCTTTTCCTTCTCAGAATATCCAAAAAACAGATCTTTTTCTCGAACAGTAAGCAATAAATTAAGTCCCTTCTCCCTACTTCCTTACTAAACTCTATTCAAACTAAACGCAAGTGAAACATAAACACAAGTGGTTGCATGGCTATAGCGTGATACGCACGTGATCGGCTTGCTATTAGCAAGCCGGCAATACAATCTGACTCGGCGGGCGAGTGCAGCGAGTCGATGTTTCTTACAGAGGTGTATTGAGTTGCAAGTGGACCTTTATTCTTTCCGATATAATTCTTTCGCTGTTTATTAATTGTTGGAGCTACGATTTGTGTTAATAGTAGAAATTTGCAGGTACCTAAGTGAATGACTAGGTGTACCACAAAAGTTTGTTTTTACAGTTCTTAATACTGGGGCATATTATTTAAATATTTTATATTATAAAATTCATAGAGAACGCCCTTAATACGGCCCTGCCTCGTATTAGCCCTCAGAATTGTTCACGTGCTTCCATCGTGTAAATGTTTAGGCGCCACTTGCATTTAGTTTGAATAGAGTGTAGTTTTTGAAATATGTGAAAAAAATATATTTTTTATTGGATACTTTTTAACACACTACGTTGAAGCCAATTCATGGGATAAAACTCACGAAACGATAAAGAAGATTATAGAGAACACTGTTTTATGGTTGGACATCAACTTGCTTTCAATTAATCTTACTAAAACCATTTATGTACCATTCAGTATTAATAAACCAAGACAACCGATAACTGAGACTCTAAATGTTAACATAAATCATAGAGCAACCACATGGTCACTAAAAGCAAAAAACCAAGCAACTTATCTAGGAATTTTGATCGATAATCACCTTAGGTGGAATCACCATTTGGAAAATATTACCAAGAAGCTAAGATCACTCATGTATATGTTTAGGCGGATGATTCCAATATTAAATACTAAAATACTAAGAAACACTTACTTTGCATTAGTTCAATCAATACTTGAGTATGGTATAATAGGATGGGGTGGTACTTACAAAAAA
Organism: Pseudeuparius sepicola; assembly: GCA_963920635.1. NCBI lineage: Eukaryota > Metazoa > Arthropoda > Insecta > Coleoptera > Anthribidae > Pseudeuparius > Pseudeuparius sepicola. The sequence goes on along the minus strand of OY987300.1, from coordinate 8,619,187 downwards.
CATATGAGATCAGCTGAAGTTGCACAAAAGACGATCCTAAAAATGATATATAAACTAGATTTTAGACACGCATCAGCCAACCTATTTTTAGAGACCAGAACATTAGACATAAAAAAGATCTACTACAAAACATCGCTAATGTACATAATCAAAGTTATTGGACACATCCGAACAGCATAACTATTTAACGCGATACCAAACAGATAGCAACTTTAAACCATACAGGACTCACAAAACTGTAGGTCAGCAAAGCTATATATATAACGGACAGAAGCTAATCAATTTATTGCCTCTAGAACTAAAAAATAAAAGATTTCAAAATAATTTTAAACACATTTTAAACACGTGGCTAATCAATAATCAAATTAGCCTTTAGTCCCTACCAACATCTGGAATACAGATTTTACTATTGTTGTTTGGTTTTGTTCATGTTTTTTTCTCTTTTTAACCTTCTAACTGTCGAACAATTGTTATATTTTAGGTTTAGTTAAAATTAAAATTGTGAAATTCTCTCTAAATGTAAATAAAAAATTATTGGAGTTCAGGGAAGGACACGGACAAGTTTCAATCCGAAACTTATTGTAACCTTTCCTGGATATAAAACTTGAAACGATAATGTTTATCTTGTTATGTAATGTTTTGTTTTGTTCGTTAGTTTAAGTTACCTAATAGAGGCATATAGATATATTTATTTATTTAACTATTGTAGTTCTGTATTTAATTCTGTATTTGTATTTTCATACTTAAATAAATATTATTATTACTATTATTACTATTACCCTGTATCTCTAAAACTTCGATTAAAACCTGAGCCACCCTGTATACGGGTACCAATGATCTAGGTAAAAATGTACGTGGCAAAGTATCTACAAACGCACGCAAAACACTATTTAATCTCAAAAAGGTGTGAAACCTATAACCACAATAATAACAGCGTCAGCATTTCGGCAACATGACACCCCCGAGGATTTTATCAGAGATCTGTTATGATTCGTCGAATATCCGCATTCATATTTTCCCCCATTGTCCGATTTCGGTTCGCATCTGCCCGGCGGAATAAAAGGAGTAATAATAAAGGGGTTCCACAGATAGCGACCGCAATCTCTCGCCGAATGGTTTTTCTCATCTTTTTGTGCCTTCTTTGTTCCTGGCGGCCCATTCAGGTCCGTATTTTGTAAGCAATTGATTAATGGGGCATGCGCCGTCTGGATTGTGTAACTTTTTTTTTCTAATAAGAGTTTACTTTTTCGTTTGGAGGATCATTCAACCTGGACGTTGGTATTCTTGCTGGCAATAATATTTTACTGAATTCCACTGAACATTCAGCAGTGCCGGTTTAGTCAAACCATTGATTAAGGTTCCTTATTCAATGGTCAAACGTCGGGCCCTGGGCGCTATAAACCAGTTAGACGAAAGTTCAGTTTCAATTTTTATTACAAAATAGAAAATAAAAACTTAAATGTGCACGCAGATTATTTTCGCAAAACTATATGATCAAATAAATTGCGTTGTTTTTATTTTTATTGACATCATTTTTTATTTCTAAATTCCACATACAGTGTGTCCCAATTTGATACTGGACACCTCAGAACTATATGAAGGACAAGGAAAACAAATGGTCTCAATTTTTTTATTGGTAGTCCCAAGGGAGAGTATCTCAGAGGCGGTGGTATTTGGATGGGGTAATTATTTCATGGCCTGCTATGATTTTTTAAAATAGCAAATTTTCAAGAAACCCCATTAGGGATTTTTTTACGACAAAATGTTATTAAGAAAACTTGTTCAGAATGAAAAACTGAGTAGATTCACGAAATTTCAAAAGGCTAGGCCTACTTTGAGTTTTATATTTATCTCCCACTTTTTTCTTAGAAAAGTGTCCTTTCTGTAGGTAATGTCATTTGCAATGTTCTTACACGAAGTTTTACGTTTACAATAATTGGAAAGTTAATAGTTATTATGAACTAAAGAAATTCATTTATACCCCTTTTACAATTTACTACAGCCATTTAATTTTTTCATGTGTACCTATATGTTACATCAAACGAATATTGTCTGTTTTAAGAAAATCATACATTCTAAGGTATTACAATGTTTTTTTCACGGAAATTGTTTCAAATCAAATACATTATTTAATATTTAAAATTGTACCATGGAAAAACATTGTAAAGGACTGTGCAATGTTTTTAAAGTAAAATTGATACAATTTTTGGAATTGCAAGTAGAAAAAAGGTAGAAAAACTCGCTTTTTGTTGTTCGAAAAAGTATCTATAGTAGTTAATACCCACTCATCTAAAAGCCTTCTATTGACAAAAGTACAAAAAAAATCCATTAGTTAAAAATTTATTAGCATTTTTAATAGCCAAAATGTTCAAACCTCTCTGCTGAAAACTATAGACTTTTGTCAGTTACAATGTTTTTGCAGTAAAAGTTCAAAATATTGTATTTATTAAATACCATGAATGTGGGAAGTTCTATATTGGGGAAACTTTGTAGGCCATTTAATGTTCCTTTAAATGAACATAAAAATTATATCAGCCAAATCAAATTTCAAAGTCAAAATACGTGAACACTCTTTAATAATCATATAATTTTGTAGGATAGGTCGCAACCAATTCTTAAAGAAGAACTATAGTCTGTTCTCTAGTAGTATTGATAGTGGAAATCTGGTACTAGGGTCAAAGAATAAGTAGGAAATAGGCGAAAAATTAAGGAATCAGCATTTACTTATTCTAGGAAATACGGACAACTGTGTCGCTGAAGAATGTTCAGTGGAATTCATTAACATATTATTGCCAGTTATTCAAACAGAAGTTAGTATACCTAGAGAACACGGTATACCTACATTAGATATATAGGTGTCTGGCTACACTATTATTGTTCTGTTGTCGTAACACTTTAAAACTTGTCTTTTACATTGAATTGACCTACTAGTACTTATCAATTCGATGGTCTTTTCACTTGGACGTGGCATTATCTTTGAGAAAGAATGAAGATTTACTCTCCGAAAGCCCAGAAAACAAATTTGCTGAAGGTATTATTTGAGTTAAACGTTCAAAGTTTTGTTCATTTACTGTTAAACATTTATGAATTATCCTGGCAACTTGAAAAAGTTGTCTTTTAATCAGTTTGGTTCAGGTTCTGTGTCGAAAAACCCAATTAGAAATTAATAGTCTAAACTTCAGAGGAGACCAGAATATAGAGTCCATCTTGTCAAATATGTCAAATGGAGCTCAATTTTAAACGAAGAGTGGAAATTAGAAAGGGTCTAAGTGCCATTTTCTCCGAAATTTAATTTTTCACATAGAAACGTTCTATGTGCCATTCTTTATGTCCTATGAAGGGTTCTAAGTGCCAAATTTAAATTTAACTTCTTGAAAGCCCTTGGCACATGTCGGTAATTGTATGTGAGCCAACATTTTCCTTAGAAAGGTCCTAAGTCCAATGTCCAATATTTATTAACTACCAAGTTAAATATCAGTAAAGCTACTGTGATAACTCTCGAAGCGGTTAATCCTACACATGTTAAGATAAAAACTGCATGTTCCGATCTCCAGGAAGGGATGCAAGTCAATGTTTTGAAGAAAGGGAAAACTTTAGCTGGACTCAGACAAGCTAATATATCCATCAGAAGGCAAGGTGTCGGAAAACAAAAAGGTATCTCTCCGAAGCATGATTCTTTATCATCAAAATCCAGAACACCAACGTTTCTATAAGCAGTTACTTCAAATTGTAGACAATGTTCTAAAAGAACAAAAGTGATAAAGTGTATTTTTTGAATGTTTCTTAACTTTTCTTTTCCAAATTTTATTTGTTTAAACATTTTTATTTTGTGAAAAAAACGTTTGATTTGCAAATTTTTGTTAAGGAGTATGTTTTCCGTAAGTTTTCTGACTGCTATTTAGTTTTTGTCGATTATCTCAAAACCTTTTGTTTGGCACTTAAGCCTTTTCTAATTTCCACTCTTCAAACGATAATTAATCCATTGTAGGTCACTGTGGATCTTCTTTCCCAGTTTTAAATTAATCTATAAGAATGAAGTACGCAGTCTACTTCATAGTTTATCTGAACGATCTTATCGGGATCGGGTGTGTGAAAAATAACGTAAAAGTTGGGCTCCATTCGACATATTTGGCAAGATGGACTCTCTGTATTATATTATGGTCTTCTGTGTGTCTAAACATACTGCTGAATCACAACCTTCTCAAGCTTACAAGCCCTGTGCAAACATGTGGCAACGCCGCAGCGGGACGGTTCAACGGGTCTGTGCAGTATATGTAGAGCAGTCTGCACTTTGGCTTAGTTTATCTTTTCTAATAGATGTTCAACCCTCTTTTTAATTATAATTAAATACATTTGTGAACTTTGTTTCAATAATTATTGGGTACCTTAGTAAGTAGGTACATTTGTTTAACAGACATTATCAAAGCAGTCACGGGCGTAGCCAGGATTTAGTTTTGGGGGGGGGGTTTAGTTTGAGAAGTAAATAAAACGACAAAAATATACTTACATGAAATTTAATATCTATATATTCATCCGAAAAACTACGACATATTTATAAAGTTCTTAACTTTAAATGAAATGGATAAATTAATTTCGTTCCTCTCCGCTAAATCTAAAACCATTAAAGAAGAAATCTTCGGCTTTTTCTTTTAAATATATCCACTACTTCATCTGCATGAATTTCTGTTCCATAGTGAATGTTCATTAGAGCCAAACCATTAAGTCTGTTTTCACTTGTAGTGTTTCGTAAATAGTTTTTCAGTCTCCTTAGGCTCGAGAAAGACCTTTCTGGGGTAGCAGTGGATACAGGAATGGTAGCCAAGATTTGTAGTAATGTGTAAATATTAGGATAAAGGTTTTTATCGCACATATCTAGGCATTCCAAACTAGATTTCGGGGTAGGCAGTCTTCTTATCAGCATGCAAGGTAGCTGAAGCTTTGATAGCTAAATCCAAATTTGTTTCTTTATTAGAAACCCCTTGACCTTGACTACACCACTTTTTCCAGTAGTCCATACCTTTAAGTTTATCACCCTTCCTTTTTTCCCCCTCCATTTTTCGACAGTAATAATGATTCACGTATCTATCCTTAACAAGGTCATCGAATAACAGCGCACTAAAATTACTCACTTACACGGTACACTTAATTCTCTTCACTATTCGTTCACCACTTTTCACTTTTATTCGCTTCGAGTTCGCCTGGAACAATACTGCCGTAAGCGCGGTCACGCGCCGCGGCGCCGCTTATATAGCAGCCCAGTAGCCGTCCAGAAACTTCCACGAACTTCCACAAAGTTCCGCTCATTTCGACCGAGGGGCGTGGCGAATAATCGAGAAACAACGCAAAGTGTCCCTACAATACAAAATAGTTCGGCTGCAACTGCGTCTGCCTCTCGTCAAAAGATGGCGCTAGGCGCTACTATTACTACATATATTCAAACGTAATAATAATTTAACTCTTCACTCCTCGTATTTTTTCGGTATAATATTAGGTAATATTTTGCTTATTTCGGGGGGGGGGGGGGGTTTGAACCCCCGAAACCCCCCCCTTGGCTACGCCGGTGAAAGTAGTAACAAGTAACAAAATATGCACAGAAGTGTAAGTATTTATAATAAGTACGATTCCTGGTGTGGATAAGTACATTTTCGACAAATAATATGGTAAATTTGGCAAATAGAGGGGACTAAATTTTGTTGTAAGTTGAATTTTTGTGAGATCAGGCAAATGATCTATCTTCCCTTATGGTTAAATTTTCATAACAATACAAACAAGCGAACAGAGAGTAATCTCTTCTGATTGAAATGGCTTTAAAGGTCAATTTCATAATACATTCAACTAAATTATCTTTTGACTTTAACATTAGGTAAAGAAACTTTTGCAACAATACTGTGATAACTCCTAACAATACTGTGATAACTCCTTTACTGTGATAACTCCTTTAATTTTAAAGAGTACTTTAGTTTGCCTATGCAGTTGGCCCTTAATTATTTTATTCTTAAATTTTCGTCCTGTGGAAAGCCCAAAACGAATACAAGTTGACCGCTTGTCGTCAAGCAAAGAAAACCTAGCTACTTCAAATTATTATTACGATTTGACTTACAGCCAGGTATATAACTAAGTTCTAGCTTCCCTCGACGGTTAGAGGCATCTTGAGGCTTGATATTGTAAAGGAACGATTCTTCACTTCGAACTTTTATTGAAAAGTTTCACTTTTGCACAAACAAAACAAATTTATGAAAAAGCTGTCGCCAGCACTTCGGGCTGTCTGTTTCCACCCAGAGACACACTGCCTCGTCGTAGCAATCTGGCGACGATAGCACTACCCGCACTACACAAATTAATTCTGGTAAATTTCTTGTAAAATCAACTGACAGGCAGTGTCAGGGCACGCGACGTGGACCCGCATCCCTTGTTGCCAGTTTTCTCTACTTCAGGGCTTCTCCTAGAGTCGGCTGTGGCTGAATATATGCAAAAATGCATAGAATTTGCACGGGGTGGAAACATTTCAATCACAATCGTCGAAATGTGACCACACATAATTCGAAACGGAAGGTCTATTATATCTACACCAGCGAGGAGATAATATCTACCGCGTCCCTGTTATCTGCCCATCTCGCCCGCATTCGTCATTAGGGTTACCACAGCTGAGGGAGCCGGGGTGACAAAAACCACGGCGATTAGAATACCGTACGTCCAAGATCCGCCGATACGATTGTCAGCGGTTTCGACATTGTACATCTCTTAATTGACAGCCGTATCTCGGCGACCATCGGTGTTAAACCGTGGAAAGGGACATTAGAAAGCTCTTAAGGATGGACGTGTGGGAGCAGGTTTTTCGGTTAATGTTTCCACGTCTAGTTAGCGACAATGGTGGCAGATGTTATCGGGTAGCTTGTAGACAAATTTGGGCTAGTTAAGTGAGATTTCTTCAAACAAAATGGGTGTAATTAAGAAGGAATTATCGCGTTGTAAAAGCGTCGTCTTTTGTCGGGTTAAATTAGACCAAGCGTTGTGAATAATGCCGTGCAGTTTTTTATTTTGCGAAATTGTATCGTTGGGTGAAATATTAAACAATTATTTAGAGGTGTAGGTATGTAGCTACCTAAATGGTGAATTACAAGAAAATCTAGTAAGAAGTGACTGAAGGATATCCTTCACTTCAACAATGGCTCTGTACGGTATGCTAGAATAAGTTAGTCTCCTTGTAGAAGAACTAGACTGTAGTAAATTAACAGGCAAAGTGACTGTGCAACAATGACGAATTAATTTAAACGAACAAACTAAGAAACATATCTAGCAAAACCTAAAATAATAACAAATAAATTACTTAATAGTAAAAACATATTTTTAAAAACAATCTTTTATTTAAATGCTCTGAAAACAAGAAAATAGGTAAATTTTGCAATAAATCAAACCAAAGCATATACTCAATAATTGTATATGATATAAAAGCCTGTCGCAAGATTTTCGTGTGTAAATTTCTTTTATAGAAAATTACAATTCCTATTTGGAATTACTTTAGAAAAATACATTATACAGTGTGGTCATGCAAGAAGTGTGCAACATATGGGATTATTTTTATTAATTGCACAACGAAAATACAAATATTCCCGAAAGTTGGTGCATGTTCGATAATCATATTAGCAGCGCTTAGAATGATTGCCGGTCAATCAGCATACAGGGTAGGTCAAAAAATATAAAAATTGTACAAGAGTAAAGTACCCTTATATTTTAGAAAATTCAGCAAAATGTTATTAAGAAAAGTTGTCTAGAATTAAAAGTTATACCTATAAATACCAAAAGATGGCCTCCTTTGAAAAACAATTATAATTTACTAAAAAAAATTGTTTTAGTATTCACCCTAAACAATTTCATGAATCAATCAAAATTATATCAATTTCGCATAACGTTGTTCAAATTCAAGCATATTTGTAAAATTAACTTTGATTTTTAATTTTTTAGGGAATCACAAACTTCATGTTTGTTGCAACACGATATTAAACAAAACTTTAAAATTTCGCAAAAATTCTCCCGAACAAGCTAAAACATTAGTAATGACAAATGTATATTAAAAAACTCTCATTTAAGGTGCAAAATTTTGATTTTAAATGTTTATTAAGAAAATGGAAATTAATTGACGAAAAAAAATTTTTTTCAGGAGGCTATGTTTTGGTATTTAGGCATAGCTTTTAATTCTAAACGACTTTTCTTAATAATCTTTTGCTGAATTTTTTGAAACAAGAGTATAGGTACTTACTCTTGTGCAATTTATATATTATTTTTTCACCTGCTGTTTAACTTGCAACCATTCTAAGTGCACCTAATATAATTATTGAGCATGCATCAACTTTCGGCAATGTCTGTATTTTGGTTGTGCAATTAATAAAAAAAGTCCCATATGTTGCACACTTAAATGACCACACTGTATACTTAGAATTACTTTCACGGTATTATATTCTCGTGACAAGCTTTTATACCATATTTATCCAATTATTGAATAATGTAACAAAATTATGGGTATGCTTCGGTTGATTTCCTTCTTTTCAGAGTATTTAAATAAAACCTTGTTTTTAAAAATATTTTTTTACTACTAATTTATTATTAAGCATTTTCGGGATAAGTTTATAGATTTTTCTTTTTTTTAGATTGTAATTCAACCCTTAATTTTTTCATTAAAAATGAACAAAAATGGACTCGGAAAAATAACAAAAACTTATACAAAATAACAAATGACAGATAAATTGATTGTAATTGAGTAACAATAATAATAATAATCATTCTCACCTTCACAATACTCCAAACTAAATTGAATTATATTCGAAATTTGAAAGAATATACCGAATATTCTTAATCACCTCCAAACTAATAGTACCCCAGAAGCAACCAAATGCTTGTGCAGGGGAGGGAAGGCAATTACTACTATTTCGTCTTCATTGCCATTTGTGGCTAGAGCCGATGTTTTCCCGATAGAACTGGAATAGCATTCGCTCAAAGGTACTACGGAAAGCCCTAGAAAACCGTAGTAATCCCAGCGAGCGTATTAAACAATAATAATTAGTAAACCACACAGGAGCAATACCGACAATATCCTGAATTTTGTTCAGCACTCTTGGTCATCAGCGGTGTTTTCCTATAAAGACGTGTATCCGAATCGAACCAATGTCGATCGAAGGCAGAAAAACCCTCGATCCAAATATTTCGCGAAGCTACGATCGTCGCAAGAAGCAGGTACTCCGGTCGGTTCGGGGCAGCCTGGAACTGCTCCGGACTACTCGGATCGGTCCTGAATCGTCCGCCAACGCCCGGAAAGGGGAGAATAAGTGAAAAGATTGACGGCAAATTGAAAGAGGAAATTTCTTTCGGGACTCAATTGTCTCGCGTCGGCGGGCATCGGGCAGTCGATTTGATTAGGGGGTTGGTCCTAATTTGAATTGGAGCCAGGGGGTGAGCTGAAAGAAATAACGTTTTGAGAGGGGGGAATGGGTTTCACAAAGGGAGCAGGGTACGAGTTTCTTTTTCTGGGATTAAAAAAATTGAGAAAGTTGTTATAATATGCAGAATAGTATAGTTTGTACAACAGGAGTGAATATGTTATTTTTCAGAGTCGTCTTGCTGTCCAACATTGCCACGTTTTTGTTTCTTACTTTTTCCCAAAAGCTGAAAATTTTAACTGATTATTAGGCATACCACGAGTTTTATATTCAGTAATTTAACAACTGCAAACAATTCAATTATTCAGTGGTATTATCGCTGAGTACCGAACTATTTCTCGTACTTGCTATAGAAACGCTTCTTTCTGAGAATAGGAACTACTAAAAATATTCCCAGTCACAAATTAAAACATTACGGAGTGATTTACTGCATTTTAAGCTCTGTAAGGAATACAGTGCGACGCTGAAACGTCTGAAACCGCAACTTTGAATGCGCAATCAGAAGTTGAATGCGATTTGGAAATTGGAGAACCGGGAGAGGTCGCGAGGTTGGGCTTTTAGGGTTCTAAAGATGTCAGGCGACCGGGTGTTGCGGTTTCCGAGATAATTCGAAGGCGATTTTTACGTCTGGCTCTCGTGTGTTTACGACTTTGTCGACATTCCCACGACGTGCAGTTCGTGAATGGTGCCGACTGAGAGATATAACCCGGACTTATTAATTTTAATTTTTTTCAAATTCGTCAAAAAGTTAATTTTATTTGCTATTCCTTGTTCTGGACAGTAATATAAAGGGTGTCTCAGCTGTATAATATGTCATAAATAAAAGCGATGGAATAAGAAAATCTCATTTTAAGCAGAAAACTTGTTGAATTACCTACCCATTAATTTCTCCATAAAAATGCTTGTGTCAATTTACCCTAAAACTACTCATAAGATTATAGAATAAGGTGTTATCTATGTAAAATGTAGAGAGTACCTACCTATATTTCTTTACTTGAAGCGAGTAGGTTGCCTCAATTAATATGGTCCCGATCATTGTTATTTAAAGAAGTTGTGGTTAATTTTTAGACAAATCTACTCTCATGTGATTATAGAACAAAATAGGTACCATCGGAAAGAAGGCCCATGGAGCAACAATAAAAAAGGGGTTGCCACCTCCTAAGCGGTTCCTTCGCATTGGTAGACACCAGTAAAGTGGTGTTGTTTTGTTGACTTTCAACTCTCATAAGCTCATTAAATAAATTCGATGCCGAATGAAAGCTTGAATTTTTCTCTACAAGATACAAAAGAAGGAGAGAACACGCTGCTACGTGCGGTAAACGAGGATGACGTTTTGCTGGCAATTGAATGTATGTATATACATACCTACAGGGTGGTCCAAATTGGTCACTTTTAGGGCGTTTCTCCTATTTCTCGACGAGGTAGTCAAAAAGTAGCTAAGGTGGCTGGAACTCCATTTTCGAAATATCAACAAGAACATTGATCCTTGATCCATTGAACAATCAATCTTTCAATTTTAATCATACAAGGAAAGAGAGGGGACGCCTAAAACAGCGCTCGCGGCCTTGTTACCGTGCCACATCGCACGACAGGCCAGTGGCGTAGCATGAAATGTTAAAAATGAAAAGGTAGTTAATTTTGATTTACAGGTAATTTGAAAAATTGGTATTTATTTGTAGATAATTTCCCAAATGTAAAGGTAGTGTCAATGCTGAAATAGGTATATTTATTTGCGACGATTTCGAATCAATCAAAATAAAATAAATAAAGCACGCCCATATTTTAAGAAAATATTATAAATTAAGAAATTTTCAATAAAAACGATATTAAAAAATTAATAGTAAAAAATATTTTTAAAAACAACCTTTTATTTAAATGCTCTGAAAAGAAGAAAATAAACTTTATAATAAATCAAACCAAGGCAAACGCATAATTTTGTTACATTATAAAATTGTATATGATATAAAAGCTTGTCGCGAGATTTTCGTGTGTAAATTTCTTTTATATATTTTCTAGTTAGAATTACTTTCAAGATACATATATATATATATATATATATAATTACAAGAAAAGGTGATAATGGGCAAACACTCTGAAAAAAAAAAACACGTGTATGCGGTTACTAGTTTTTTCTTTTTGTTAACTTTGAGTGTTTGCCCATTATCACCTTTTCTTGTAATTATTACATTTACACTCGCTAATCTTACATCCTTATATATATATATATATATATATATATATATAATATTTGGCAATCATCAGTACGGTGTAACATTAACCAAATCAAAAGATAGGCATGATTTGGGAAGCAACAAATGAAGTCCCATTATCACCTTTTCTTGTAATTATTACATTTACACTCGCTAATCTTACATCCTTATTGTCATTGTATCTTGGGTTATATATTATATATTCTCGCGACAAGCTTTTATATCATTTACAATTTTATAATGTAACAAAATTATGGGTTTGCCTTGGTTTGATTTATTATAAAGTTTATTTTCTTCTTTTCATAGCATTTAAATAAAAGCTTGTTTTTAAAAATATTTTTTTTACTATTAATTTTATTTTCAACTTTTTAGTTCTACTCTTCAAGCCCTTTCATTTAATGACCATATTATGGGAAAAGAAAATGTAATCCGCCATCTTGGAGCGGCGGCCATATTGAATTTAGTGTGATGTCACTAACTCTGTCGTTTTCTATTCTTCAAGCCCTTTCTATTGATACCCATATTAAGGGGGTTGACAAAAAATACATCATCCGCTATTTTGTGGCGACGGCCATTTTGAAAGTATTAGAATATTGAGTATTGTATATTGTAATTGTCTCCGGAACTAAAGGTTTATGCAAAATTTCAGCTCAATCGAATGTCAGTAAGTGGTTCTAATCCATCTTGCAAGATTTGACCTAAACATACATACCTACATACATATAGTTCACCATACATTGCAAGTTAAATAAAAGCTTGTAAAAAAATAAAAGCTTGTATAAAATAATTGTATTGATCCTATTTACAAACCAAACAATGCACTTTATCGTACTAAAAGGTAGATGGAATTTGGAGAAGTTACCTACATATATTGAGAAAAAATAAAGTTTTAGGGCTTCGTTCAAAGGTAGCTTGTTAAATATTTACCTGTGAAACGAAATCCCGGGCTCTTGCTTTTCACTTCTGCTTTTGCAACCAAACGCTATACCTACAATTCACCATCGTAAGAGTAGGTATATTTTCCCCTTAATCACTGTTACTTCTAATTCACAAACTCACGAAATTAACTCACAACGTACTCGCTTTGTCCGCCACATATAAAATGGCCGCCGTTCAAAACGACGTAACAAAATCTATACACGGCAGGGTAGGCAAGCGCGGTGTCTAAGATGTGTGTCCTTGTCTAAGATCTTAATAAGATCGGAACGTCAGACCATGGCAAAGCTATCGTTTCCCGGCTGAAGACGACACCGCCCGTTCCTCATCCGCTAATTACCCGAAAACAGGGGCTAATACCCGGCCAATTTGCAGACGGCGTACACCTTGGCGACGGACCGGAGCGCGTAGCAAAATCGATAGCGGCGGCGCTCTCTGGGGCGCGGCGCGTGTATCGGGTTCGGCCTGTAATCGGCCACCTTATTAGCGGCCGTCTCGTTTGGCCGTCGCGGCCCGCTCCGATTTCGGAGCGGCGATGCTCCTTTGTTGGACCCCGGGCGCGGGTAACGCGATGCCGGAGATTTTTCCGTATCGCCGATAACCGGCGAGGCGACTCGATTTTCCCCCCGGCAATTTGGACGCGACGCGGCGGGTGGGGTACGTGTACGTACGGGGGATTGTTTTGCCGCTTCGAGGGTCGTTTTCCTCGGGCAGGTTCGAAGCGAATTTTTACCGACTGCGAAACGTAGATTTTTTCAATAATAGAGGAGACCAAGCAGACCCAAACAGTTTGAATTAGGAGTGTAACGAAATCCATAATCGTTGCCTGATTTATAGGACTTCTCGCGGATATAGTTTTTGTTCTGGAAACCAGATGGCGCTGTATTGTCAGACGTGACAGCCGCCAGCAGTCTTTATTAGTATGTCAGTCAACGCTATAATAACTTTATAATAACTCCCATCCATACGGATGCGTGGAAATGCATTTTTTTAAGAAAAGTTCAAGTTAGATAAATAATATTGGTAGATGTTTACAATATACAAAATTATTTTATCAATTTGTAGTTTTTTAGGTATACGAGTATTAGGCACCCCCTTCATTACAAAAATAGGCATTTAATAAGTAATTATTTCCATGTAATATAGTGTTCTATACTAAAATTCACTTTAACTGAGCACTAGAGATTGGGTGTAGTACGTATAGTACCTACATAAAGTAAAGAATAACATTTTTGCTGTAAAAACTCATCTTTAGATGTGCTTCTCGCACTTGTGACATCGCCACTGTTCCGAATAATGCCGTTACAGGCATTTTTTCCAAATGACTTCTAATATTTTTGAGTTTTGATAGAGCATATTATACTTATTCGTATTTATCTGCATACAATCTGCATTAAAATTGTTGTCATGGTACATTTTTTTTGGTATTTTCTTGGAATTTTTTTGCATTTTCCTAGAATTTTTTAGCATTTTCTTGGAATTTTTTGGCATTTTTTTGAAATTTATTGGTATTTCTCCATATGTCCTTGACATTTTTTAGCTTTAATTGATATTTTTTCACCTTTCACCTGGCTATAATAATGCGCATGCGCGAAGTCTCAAGGTCAGAATGAGCAGTCCGGACTCGAAAATTTAACATTAGAATGATCCGCTTTCTGCATAATATATGCGCATTACAACTCAATAATACTCTTAGTAGTTTGTCAAATTTTTTTCCGGCAAAAGTTACTACAAAATTTGAAAATATGCGTCAACTTTGTCTATAATAAAAAGTGTATAATCCGAAAATAGGTTTCTAAAGGTCCTACGATACTCGAGCAGATAGTCCCTTGCTCACCTTTCCATATACCTAAACCTAGTATTCCAAATTATTATCCTTTTTTACATATGCACAAGGTGATTTATCAATTTTGACCAATATTTCGCAGGCAATAACTGTTGCACGGCTTTAGGTATTCTTTATAACTTTATATTCCCGCATTGGATTATAAAAAAAATCGTATAGAGGATGAACTGTCCTTAAGGAGCCCAAAAAATTAAATGTGTTACATACGGGTTTGGAATTTTTGAAACACGTGTAGTGCCTGCGTAAAGAAAATTACTTCTAATCCTTTTTCATATTTGATATTTTTCATTCACGAACCATTTTATTATTTAGTTCTCGTTTCATGGTGTTTCAAATTAAAATGGAATTTTTTGGAATTTTTGGCATTTTTTGGTATTTTTGGGACTTTTTTGGCATTTTTTAAAAAAATTTCGAGACTTTGTGATGTTTTTGGTATTTTTTAATTTAAATCTGGTATTTTTGGCAGTTTTTGGAATTTTAGTGTACACAATTTTGCCAGTGATTTCCCCCTCGGGCACATTTAACTTTTCGTACACGTATAGAGAAATTGTTACCTACAAAAAAGCAGCAGTACAATCTTTCAGTATAAATATTTTAGTAGGTTTGAATATCAATCAATTTGTCATGGAGACCTTGAAACAGCGAGGCGAATGTTTCGCTCTTGCGCTAGCCTTGTTTATCAGTGTAGCCACTGTAGCCAAAATAATATTTTACAATCGAATAGTTTATTTCCACCAATTTCATAGAATTTATTATCGATGGCAATATAGCCCTACTCCTTCCCTGTCAACGAATTACTGTGAAAATTTTATAAAAAATTGTGCGTGGTCGTTGTGTTGTGCGGCTTATGCAGCTATAACAAAATGTCGATGAAACGGAATCTGCTGCAGATCGCAGAACATTCCACAATAAGGTTATTAGGTGGCAATATGTCTTGATCTTTCTATGGTAAAAACATAACAGCAAATGGCGACACTAAATAATTAGTGAATTATTCAATGCCAACCTATAAATATCACTTTTTTCAAGGTCAAATTACCAATGGATACTGCCGGGATTTCCGAAAATTTTTTCCTTACTTTATGTAGCTACACTTTAGATATACAGAGCTGGAATTATCTAATTTATATTTATATACTCCAGGGGCGTGCGGTGACATTTTAAGCAAGGGAAGCAATGTTTAAAAACTTACCTATTTGTAATGTAATTCGATTCTTGGATCACTTTTTGCGATGCTCTAACATGTTCTGTAGAAGTATATTCTCAATAGACAACAGCGATATCTGTGAAAGTCATTACTGTGGTTAAATTTTTCATACGGGGTTTTGCCCTTCCGTTAGTAATTAATTGAAGCTTATCCGCAAAGTTTAATGTTGAAAATCCCTTTGTTATTAAGGCACACACTACACATTCACACACACTCTTACTTAATTGTCTAACTTTAACATTTTCAATGTTATTCCCGACAGCCGAAGTTGACGGTATTTGTATATTGTCTTCCATATCGCCCGAGATACGACGCGCGCGACGCACCAACGCAGATCGCAGATATCAAAACCAACTAAACTAAACCAAGAACCTACTGCAACGATAGCTTCCACGCACGTTTAAAACACGCGTTCTCATTCGCGTCAGCCAGTGCGGTGGAGGTGGAAAATTCAATAAAAAGCTAGCGGCCGGCATAGCTTACATATTATTGTACTGTCGCTCGGTAGGATGGGCGCAGTCGGAGTCAACGCCGCATTTGCTATAGGCATAACATATTGTAGGTTTGATATATGACGTATAAGATAATTTGTAGCGTTTTTGATATACCTAGGTCACTCAAGTAATTGCTTCCTGTTTAAAAATTTAAAAATTACATTTTATTATTTTACATTGTTTTGGTTTAGGGGAAGCACTGCTTCCCTTGCTTCCATGGACTGCACGCCCCTGCTCTACTCTACTCTATAAGTAGAGCTAGTTTAATACGAACACTACCGAGAAGAACGACGGAAGTCTACAGGAAGTTGCAAAAATAAACTCACTCTAAAATTCACCGTATATATTTCTGACAAATCTAAGCTAAAGAACCGACCCCCGCAGCCGACCGTTCTTACCTTTTTAACCGCGTCACTAAGCAGCTTTGCGACGGAAACATGCAAACACCCCCCGGCGCATTGTCAGGGGTGTCGCTATCTCCACCGCTAATCTGTTGCGGGGACAAAGGCCGGGCGTCCGGATTTCTGGGGATTTGATTGACGCCGGCCCCGGGGCCGGGGCATTTTCCGCAAATGGACTTAGGTTAGGTGCGTTAGGAACGGCGTTTGTGGCCATTGTACGGGCGTTTTGTAACGCGGCGTCGCGGATTACCGACGAATGGCGATTCCGAGAAGTTTACGTAAAGAGATACGCCGAGGTTAATGTGGACGTAAAGGTTCTTCGGTTGCGTGTTATGGGAGCGTAACTGTATTAAGTGACCGTTGTCAGAAAGTGTAGATTTTTGTAAACTGATAGAGGAAGAGACACAAATTTGAGACACATTTTTGTAAATTCGAAATAAAATTCACCGTTAATTTTTTTATTAATATTGTATTAGAATACTTGCTTAGTGTATTGACAAAACAGGGATGATGCAAAGAAACTACATTGAAATGATTATCTAGATAAATTATTCACCTTAAACTTGTTTTTGTCAATTGCCCCATAAAATAAAAGGTCGCCTAATTTGAGACGGGTTGACTAATTTGAGACAGGCAGGCATCCCAATTACGCACTTCCTTTGCAGCTTCTACCATAGCATGAGAGTCCCATTTCTTGTATTTTTTGGCATCTATAATCAAAAAAATGAAAATATTGTTTGGGTCCCTAATTTGAGATAGTCTCAATTACAGAACCCATTTGGTAGGTATCTCAAATTATGAATACAGTACAGTACAGTACAGTATAAATAGTGCCAGATTTCAATGATATAACATTAAGCAATACCTCCTATACTAACTACTACGACACATAATTTTTTTACACTTCACCTTGACTGTAAATGCCGGTTTATTTACACTATCAAAAAAACTTTATCAGTCAAATCACACCAAACGTGCTTTTGTACAGAAAAAAACGAACTGAAGCGCTCAACTACCACTTACTACACCCCAGTTTATTTTAACTAGTCTAGGCTATTTCTGTTAGATAATATATACAGATATCTCAAATTAGGCACCTATCTCAAATTTGGGTCTCTTAATTCCTCTATTTATTTTCGTCGTTCTGGGTTATTATTGGTAACTGCAAGCTGTTTTTCAGGGAAGGCAGTGCTTTCTCTGTAAGAAACTTTTCTAAATATAAAATTTACGATAATTTAGTTTACAAGGTTTTTTTTTTGGTAACTCGACCCATTGACTTTGGAGGTCTTGGATAATCTTGAACTTTAAATGCGGAATCTTGGAAGTACGTCGGAAAAAGACAGTTTCTGGCCACCTAACTTTTTGTTTATTCAAAAATTGCGCTGGTCGGCCATTTAGTAAATTTTTCGCTAAACTTTGATGCTGGTTTCGGCTTTAAAACTATTAGCATATTTAGCTGTTTTTGAAAAGTGTCTAAATTTCCAAATTCAAATATTTTAATTTGACAGACTTTTCAGTTTGTCTCGGACAAACGTCACTGGATAGGCCTGTTTCCGATTAAATTTAATATTTTTGCAAAATGGCCAAGTTTTGTTTCCAAGGAACTCGAAAATCTCGGGAAAATATCCCCATGAACGCATAGAATTTTCCAAATTTCTAATTTCACCTTATTCTGTATCTACATTTCGAGGCGCTGCGTCGATTGTCGCAAGATAGAAGGTTGTAACCGCAAATGGCCTTCAAACTCAAATTTAAACCGAAAACTTGAAATTCTGCTTTTGCGATGTAGGTACCTATCTCCGGGTTGATTGGAAGTAAGTTTTGACCAGGACTTTAAAATTTTCAAGAATAACTCATTGTAAGGTGGGTTGCTTATTTAAACATAAACATAGGTCCAAAAGTTCTTCGTTTCTGAGAGAGGGCGTTGTAGTTCTCTTTTTGAAATTGAATTATGACAATGTCTCCCAAAATAATCAAGCTGCTGAACTGAAATTTGGCACCGCTGTGTTTTTGGGGATAAGGGCGCTATTTTCGCTATTTATTTTGGATCGTGCGCTTTTACTCCTCGTAACTTTTTTGTCTTTTTGGTCTTTTTGATCTTGCAGACATTTTAATGCATCTTTTTATTCGCAACAAAAGTGTTCTCGCGTTTCAAAGCGATAAAATCAACCTTTTGGGTTGAAATTGCCAAAACGTGCCCCCAAAACATTTGTTAACTCCAACATTGAATAAAGAAAATAATGTCAAAGGCACATTGGTCAAAACACCGTTGGTTTTCTTGAAATAGGGTGTCAAATTTTGCCAGATCCAGATTCAATTCTTTCCATTTTGAAAGCGAATAATTTTTAGTTCATTGTACATAGGGCTTTTTTTCTCACTTTACATGGTACAGCTGATCTGTAATATTTGGAGAGGCAGGTGAAAAATTTATGTTTGGAATGTTGGAGTTTTGGGGCACGTTTTGGCAATTTCAATCCAAACGGTTGATTTTGTCGTTATGAAACAAAAGTACTCTTTTGTTGGAAATAAAAAGATGCACTAAAATGATCAAAACCAAAATGATAACCTCAAAAAAGTTACGAGTAGAAGCACGATCCAAAAATTGCGGAAGTGGCGCCACTTGTGAGATACGTAGGAATCGACATTTTCAACTTATTCTCCATCTCCAAAAAAACAGCAGTACCACAACGTTTTCAAGCTTACAAGCCCTGTGTAAATATGTGGCAACGCCGCAGCGGGGCGATTCAACCGGTCTATGCAGTATAGAGCAATCCGCACTTTGGCTTAGTTTATCTTTTCTAATAAATGTTCAACCCTCTTTTTAATTATAATTAAACACATTTTTGTGAACTTTGTTTCAATAATTGGATACCTAAATAAGTAGCTACATTTGTTTAACAGACAATAAAAGCAGTAACAAGTAACAAAATATACACAGACGTATAAGTATTTATAATAAGTATTACGATTCCTGGTGCGAATAAGTACATTTTTGACAAATAATATGGCAAATTTGGACAAATAGAGGGGACTAAATTTTGTTGTAAGTCGAATTTTTGTGAGAATTTTTCGCAAAGTGCGCGAGCAGGCAAATGATCTATCTTCCCTTATGGTTAAATTTTCATAAAAATACAAACAAGCGAACAGAGAACAGCATACATTCAACTAAATTATCTTTTGACTTTAACATTAGATACAACAATACTAAACAATGGTTGGATTGTTAGAAAGCTCCTTTAATTTTAAAGGGTACCTACTTTACTTTGCCGATGAATCATTTTATTCTTAAATTTTCGCCCTTTGGAAAGCCCAAAATGAATACAAGTTGACCGCTTGTCGTCAAGCAAAGAAAACCTAGCTACTTCAAGTTATTACGATTTGATTTACAGCCAGGTATATAACTAAGTTCTAGCTTCCCTCGACGGTTCTAGGCATCTTGAGGCTTGAAATTGTAAAGGAACGATTCTTCACTTCGAACTTTTATAGAAATGTTTCACTTTTGCACAAACAAAACAAATTTATAAAAAAGCCGTCGCCAGCACTTCGGGCTGTCTGTTTCCACCCAGAGACACACTGCCTCGTCGTGACGATAGCCCTACCCGCACTACACAAATTAATTCTGGTAAATTTCTTGTAAAATCAACTGACAGGCAGTGTCAGGGCACGGGACGTGGACCCGCATCCCTTGTTGCCAGTTTTCTCTACTTCAGGGCTTGTCCTAGAGTAGGCTGTGGCAGTACCTACCAAATTTCAGTTCAGCAGCTTGATTATGTTGGGAGATAATTCAATTTCAAAAAGGGGACTACGACGAAGGACTTTAGGACCTATGTTTATATGAACAACCCACCTTACTATGAGTTTTGTACAAAATGTCAAAAACCTGACACCCTGTATAAAAGCATATACAGGGTGTCTACTGACGGAGGGCCACTTGTAAATATCTCGACAAATATGCATTTTTCGGAGAACTTTATTTGAAAAAAAAAACCTTTTTGATGGCCCAACTTTGTGTAAAAACAAATTCGAGATCCATGGCCTACTTTACAAGAAATTTTTGAAAAACCCGAAAATTGCGGTTACTTCTTTGGCATGTAACTTTTTTTATTTCAAGAGCTATCGAAAATGTTTCTGAATAGAATCTGTAGGCAAAATTGATTACTTTAAGCCTGCTTTATCATAATTTGGCAAAATGCCGCGGTTTAGGAGGTGCTCTCTTAGCGCTTAAAAAAAGTTACTCAATTATAGCAGGCCATGGCGTCAAAAAACTACCTATTTTATGCAGTTTCGATCGATATATCACAAGCGCTACATATCCCTTGCGTTAGCCTGATTTACAATTTTTTTTAGAAAAAAAAATTTAGATGTCTTGGAAAAATGCTTTCAAAGTTCGGTTAAATAAACTACAGCTATCGATTTAATTAATTTCACAACACATTACATTGCAAATCTTTTGTCGAAATGAAATTTGTTGCGAGAAATCTGCATCTCCCACATTTTTGAAATTTTCTAGTATGCCTTGAAAAACAATAGCAACCAGTCAATCAATTGGATCTTTCAAACATTATTGTTTGATAGAAGTTGAAAGAATTGATTTAAGAAATAGGTACTTGTATAAAATTAGCTAGCATTGAATTAAAGTTGCTTTCCACGTACATTACAAATAAATTGAATGTGTCTTCGTTTGAAAATGCCATGCTAATTTTATACAAGTACCTATTTCCTAAATCAATTCTTTCAACTTCTATCAAACAATAATGTTTGAAAGATCCAATTGATTGACTGACAGAAGCTGGTTGCTATTGTTTTTCAAGGCATACTAGAAAATTTCAAAAATGTGGGAGATGCAGATTTCTCGCAACAAATTTCATTTCGTCAAAAGATTTGCAATGTAATGTGTTGTGAAATTAATTAATTAAATAAACTGGGCATATGAAACGAACGTTTAATAAGCAGTTTCCGAACAGTTTTTATCGGTATGGCGAATTTTATTTGACCTTTGTCACTTTAAAACACAACATCTGTTGACACATCGCTTGAAATGTCAGAAAAGTTCCATAGCCTACTTGAAAACATTTAACAATGACTGTGTTGAATAATAAAGCCTATAAAAACATGTTACGATATAAAACAGTGTATCTCCTTTAATAACAGAGATAATGAAGTAAACCAAAAAAGAAAATGTTGAAGAAAGATGGACCTACCGTTCTAATGTCAACTGCTATATGTTTCGGTTGCCAGTATACTCCACAGGGTGATACGAATTTTCGGAAAAAAACATAACATTTTTGTTACACCCGGTATAAATCGAAAATGAACTTTTTATCATAAACAGCGAAAACTATGACATTGTCAAGGAACCAACCCACAATGCAAAAAAATCATTCAAATCGGATCATAAATTCAGAAAAAAAATAGCATCAAATAAGTGGCACATTTATGATGTTGCGTTAATTTTGTCCAGGAGTTTATTAATGTTTTAATAATATGGCGTATAAATGTCCCCCCTGGTGCCAGCGCGACTATATTCCTCTACCCTCGGCGGGCGTTGGAAAAACAGTCAAATTGACAACACCGAAGGCACAAAGGAGGACACTCGATTTCCGCCGTGTTTTCACGGCGTTTCGCGTCTCCACTAGCGCGTATTTTATTGACTGCGGGATTACACGCTTAATCCGGCCCGGAGCTTTGGTTTGCATCTGTTCGCGCCGACCGACCGACGGCACGAATCCTATTAGCCAAAAAACTAGCATTAGGCTTAGCGGGAGGGCGGGCGCGCTGCCGCGCCGCGTGTATTGCTTTAAAAAGCATTTAACTACGCCCTTTGTGCGGACATTAGGCTGGCGTTGTTTAGCGGAGAGAGGATTTGGACGTTCCCGGATGGGGTGGGACTGGATTGGGTTATAACGTGTCCGGGGGGTTTGACGGCGTGTTTGTTTTGTTACTGCGTCCGGGAATTCGATTTGGTTACTTTCCTGATAGTGAATAACGGCTCCCCCGTTGAGTTTGAGACTAATAGTTTGTTAGTGTAGCCTAAACATTTTCTGCGAGCGGGAGAAGTTTCTACTTTTGTATAGGGGTTCTTGGTAATAGCTGCCTGGAGTTTAATGAATGCAAAACTGGGAAGTAAGACCTCTGACCAAAAACCAAAAATGTATCCAGATAATTAATTTCCTATCTCCCCACACAAACTAAAATCACGCATTTAGGTACAATAGGTAAGTATACAATAGGTACATACATTGAAAAAACCATTGGCACCGCTCGTTCCTTCACATAAATAATGCCACTTAAAACTTAACATATTCTTTTCTCTTTACAGCTCGTAGGATTAGCTATGTTAGTTTTCCAAAATGTCGATTTATTTTTGCCTTAAATTTCGGTCTGCAGGAAACATAAAAATAATGGCAAAATGAAGTTTAATTAAAATTTGCTAAAAAAAATATCCTCAAAAATATCTATTTACCGGTTCGTTTAAAATTTGCAGAGCGCTGTTTCAAGCGTTCGCCGCACTGGCGCCACACGACGAAAGAAATTGACAGAGTGGTTTAATGTCAAAACACCATTGTTGCATAATCATTGTAACATGTAACATAAAAACATGCAAATGTGTCTGTTACAACGAATTTAATATCCAAAATAAAACTTTTTTGCTAGGTGCACGTTTTAGTTCCTTTTTCTTTTTTTGCCAATAGTTTATTAATAAACTTTTCTTGAAATCGGCAGTCAAGTGTCTCAAAATCGTCATTAAAAGCTAAGATATCGGCACTGAAGTATAGCTCATTACTGTACGATTTTTTCAATAAGTAGGCCTTGGGGAGATGTAAACATCAAAAGTCAGATGTGGAGCCATCGCCCGTCAAAAGTGACCAAAATATTCAAAACCCGGCCACTAAAGGCCCATTTAACTTTGCGTACACATTGCGAAATTGTTACCTATACAGGGTGTAACTGAACTGATGGTCAAAAATGAAACCACGTATTCTTGGAGTCAAAATAAGGGCACTTCTTCATATATTTTTTTCTCCTACGGGCCATAGTTTTTTTATACAGAGCATAGAAATTTAGAGAAAAATACGCATATTTCTTAGTATCTCTAGAAGTATACGAGATATTTTCTTCAAACTTGGCGTGTCACATGAGCCGATGAGTTGTCAAATTTAAGGTTAATATGAAGCTTGTGAGGCCCCCAGTTGCGGAGATACAGGGTGTTATTAAAATTAATTAGTTCAGAAAAATATGAATACCCTGTGTAATCGCATTTTTTAAATTTGTTTTGAATGGTAAATTCAATGGTTAACAAAAAGTATCTCTTAGTATTTTTTCATATTCTCAGCCATTTTTTAATTATTTTCAAAGAACGGCAATGCTGCAATAAACAAGTCATTTTAAGAATAAATCTAAGAATCTGTGGATGTCAATTAAACTTGGCATTATTTGAATCATTTGGCTGCCAACTTTGGACTTTAGTATCAATATTTTGAAAAATTATATTTTCATTTGAAGAATTGACTGATATGCTCTTTTGCTTTGGACTTGCCAATGGCAATAATAAACATGCGGAAACGCATAGTTGCGTGTATTGAAAGAGACGGGGGTCATTTCGAACATTTAATAATTTAATTTTCTAATAGCAATACGTTTCTTTTATTACCGTTTTTGCTTTTGTATTTTGTTAAATAAAGTTTAATTGACATCCACAGATTGCTAGATTTATTCTTAAAGTGACTATTGTTCATTGCAGCGTTGCCGTTCCTTAAAAATAATTAAGAAACGGCTGCGAATATGAAAAAATACTAAGAGATACTTTTTGTTAACCATTCTATTCACCACTCAAAACAAATTTAAAAAATGCGATTATACAGGGTATTCATATTTTTCTGAACTAATTAAATTTACTAACACCCTGTATCTCCGCAACCGGGAGCCTCAGAAGCTTCATGTCAACCTTAAGTTTGACGGCTCATCTGCTCATGTGACACGCCAAGTTTGAAGAAAATATCTCGTATACTTGTAGAAATACTAAGGAATATGTGTATTTTTCTCCAAACTTCTACGCTCTGTATAAAAAAAACTATGGCTCGTAGGAGAAAAAAATATATGAAGAAGTGCTCTTATTTTGACTCCAAGAATACGTGGTTTCATTTTTGACCATCAGTTTAGTTACACCCTGTATAGCAGCGCAATCTTTCGGTATAAATATTTTAGTACATTTGAATATGAATCAATTTTACATGGAGGTTGCACAACAGGCAGCAGTTTGGAGTTTCTGTTGGGAAGCGCCGTGCCTCGCCATACTTGGCCAAGGTAGAGCAATCGTCAAAGTCAAGCAACGCCGCGCGCAGTCGGTTCATGGACGGGTAATCCTTTATCATTATTTTTTTTTATGACTCATGTGGTTTATTTGCCTCGGCCAGAGGCCTCGACAACTAAATTCCACATGAGTCATAAAAAGTTGAATTTCAGTGCCTTGGTACATAAATAACTATTCTACACCAAGTATATTTTTCACGCTCTGCACCCAAAAAGACATGTCCAAATTCAATTTGGAAGGGTGTAAATGGCGGGTAAGTTAAGTTTTCAAAAATAAAAGATAAATAGTGGGTTTTAATTTTTCCAATTTGTACAATTTTAACTGTCTTAAGTATACTAATCAAGATCATTTTTTTTTAAATGCTTTATCGGACATAATTTGACACCGCCAAATTGTTTTTTATTACTATATAAAAAATAGGAGGTTTTTATTTGCCTCCATTTCTACACCTTTAATGGAACTTTTATTTAACTATCTGGTTCAGGAAATAAAAAAAAATACAAATATAGAAAAGTCCTTATCTGAAGTAGGTAAGTATTTAATTCAGTTCAATTCAAATTTATTGTTTATGCGAAATTACAATTTCTGTAACAAGGAGTTCAGAAACTTAAAATTAACCCTAAATACTATCAAAGGCAATGGTAGACCAGTGTTTGTTATCTATTGCTTAGACGTAGGTAGTTGCGCAATAAGTCTGGTGATGGATATTTGATATTGGGCATTTAAAATTGAAATATATGTACAAAGGTATGGAAAAATCTGGAAGAGGGAATAAAAGCAAGTATATAGTTTGAACCAGTGGCTATCTATTCATCAGACTGGAAGGAGGTGCCATGAAATTTCTGTAACAGCTTTCCATCTGAAGTAGGTACCTAAATTACAATTAACTGTGGATTTAGTTTGAACGACGTGGAGAATCGGTTGTATGACAAATAAACCTGTAAAATCTCAAGCTCTTGAATTTATAATTGCTGTATAAGTATGGGATAATTTCTCTATTCTGCATTATACTTCAAATAGTAACAGGCTACTTCAACTCAAACACCGAACAATTATTTATCAAAAAGTTCATCGACAAATTCATAATGCCTATTTTTATTTTTCTATTATAGGGGTTTCGTGAGAAGCTTAATACTATTACATCTTGAGCATAATAGCCGCCATAAAGCCCTAATCAATTTCCGCTGTCATAAACCCGGCCAGATCAACCCGACAGCCCCAACGTATATCAAGCGGGCGCTGAAAGCCCAAAGTGACCACCCGCTGGGCGGGTCATTTTTCCATCACAGGCGGCGGGTCCTACATGCCCCGATCCTCAACTGTCTGGCTCGCCCACGCGTGCTGGTGCGGTTTGTTAACTTTGTATGCCCGACTTTATACGATCGACAAAAAGTGCATGGAAGGTATATTGGATTTGGAATAGGTAGATTTTAGTAGGAGGAAATTCGGAATTGTTTTATAGGGTAACTTGCAGATCATTGTAAGTACCTGCCTGCGGTATCCACATCCACATGACATAAAGGATTTTTCTTGAAATCGGCATTAAAATGTCCCAAAATCGTCATTAAAAGCACAGAAATCGTACAATAATGTAGCCCATTATTGTACGATTTTTTCAATAAGTAGGCCTTGGCGAGATGTAAACATCAAACGTCAGACGCGGAGAAATCGCCCGTCAAAAGTGACCAAATATTCAAAACTCGGCCGATAAAGGCTCATTTAACTTTTCGTACACATTGCGAAATTGTTTCCTATAGAAGCGCAATCCTTCAGTATACATATTTTAGTAAATTTGAAAATCAATAGATTTGTTGTGTAGGCTGCACAAGAAGCAGCGGTTTGGTTTTTCTGTCAGAAGGTGCCATACATCATTATACTTGTCCTAGGTAGAGCGATCGGTAAAGTCAAGCAACGCCGCGCGTAGTCGGTTCGTGGACGGGTGATCCCTTATTATTATTTTCTTGCCTAATAAAACATTTTTTTTCCGATTTCAAAAAAAAATATAATATATACCTCGGCACTGAAGTTCTTTTTATGACTCATGTGGTTTATTTGCCTCGGCCAGAGGCCTCAGCAACTAAACTCCACATGAGTCATAAAAAGTTGAACTTCAGTGCCTTGGTACATAAATAACTATTATGGCACAGGACAGAGGTTTATGTGACTTTTTTGTTATAAAATAATCCAACTTACAATTCCCTGAAGTTATTTGGAAAGCGTAGAAGTGCCACCCGAATTTGTGTTTGATAATTCTGTCAGAACGGTGTTAAACATAAATCATAATTCTGATATAAAAGTAAGAATAATTGTTACATAACCAAAATTTTCCCGGCCATTATAGAGCCTGTTACGTTTCCGCTGGAACAACCTGTATATTTTCCACTGTTATTGATAAGAGGGAGTGATATTACCCGCAGCATTTTATTTTATATTGTCGGTATTTTGCTTCTGTGAAGAAAAACACACGAAAATACTGAACATTAAAAACATTAAAGTTAATATAATTTTCTGTTTATATTAACCGAATTATTGAATTTGTATAAAATTTTCAATGTAAATATAAAAGAAGGGTTGTTATACAGGCTTTTGTGGAAATTTCCAGCATTTATAACGATTAATTATAGATAATGTTAAAAATTTGATATTGTTATTAGGTAGTCGATATTCCTTCACGTTCCTCACTCAGAAATTCGTCCCCCTGTATTATATAGGTAACTCACAATTCTGACTTATAACTCAGAATAATTGTAAGTTACACCTATAGGTAAGTCAGAATTATTAAACTCAAATTGGCACTTATTCCACTCTTTCATAATACGGAATCCTTTCGCCCATATAAATATACTATATACTCGAAAATGTATAATAAAATCTTCGAAAATATCAATTATACAGATATAAGTCGATATCCTTAACTTTTTTCGATTATAGTTTTCACAGTGTTGAGAGAAAATATCCCTTCAAAATGGCCGAAACAGGACGTTTCATGAGATGAATATATCACTTATGATTATGAAGAAATAGATACTTACACAAACGCCTATGCCACTTTGGTGCATGGCCTCAAAAGTTAATTTAAATTATAAAAATAACTTACTGATGGATTATTATCCTCAAACATTTTAGTTTTGGCGGTCAGGGAAGTGCCAGAAGCCGCTCAGCTCATCATAATAATTCGAGTAAAAAAATTTTAACAAAAAAATTAAAACCGACTTCAAAAATTTACTCGTACGCACACTCCACTAAAAATTAAAAAAAAAGAACAAAAAATAACACCGACTTCACAAATTTGCCCGTAAGTATGCACATTTCAACTAAAATTTTAGAAATATTTTCTCTTTCTAAATTGAGTTATCTTTGGGATTTGGTGACAGTCAAGGCAAGGAATTTAAATCTATTTAGATATAAATACCTTCATATCCTACATATACATCATAACTTACTGTCACTGACTCCAAAGATAACTCAATTTAGAAAGAGAAAAATCGTTGACTGAACGGAAAAATATTTCTAAAATTTTAGTTGAAATGTGTATACGGGCAATTTTGTGAAGTCGGCGTTATTTTTTGTTATTTTTTTTTAAATTTTGTGTGGGGTGTGCATACGGGCAAATTTTTGAAGTCGGTTTTAATTTTTTTGTTAAAATTTTTTTATTTCTTATTTTTTAGTGAAAAAGTAAGAATTATCGAAATCGGTCCAATATTAAATTCCATCCCCATTTAATTTCTCTTCAAATTTAAATGTGACAACCCCTATAGAGTAACCCCTTTCTAATAAAATAAGAATCATCCAAATCGGTCCAATATGAACTTTCATACCCTATTTATCTACCCTTAGGGGTGGAATTTTTTCTTTAAATTTAAATGGGACCACACGTAAGGTACCCCCTTTCCAATAAAGAAAGAATCATCGAAATCGGTCCAATATGAAATTTCATCTTCTATTTTCCACCCTTACGGGTGGAATTTTTCTTCAAATTTAAATGGGGCCACTCCTAAAGTAATCCCTTTCTAATAAAAAGTGAATCATCGAAATCAGTCTAATATGAAATTTTATCCCCTATTTTTCCACCCTTAGGGGTGGAATTTTTTCTTCAAGGGACCATTCTGTAGGTATACCCTTTCAAATAAAAAAAGAATTTTCCAAATCGGTTTATAAATGAGGGAGTTCTGAGGTAACAAACATAAAAAAAAAATAAAAATACAACCGAATTGATAACCTCCTCCTTTTTTGAAGTCGATTAAAAAGTATCTAAATATCACATACTGACACCTATCACCGTGTCAGATATCAAAATATTGTGTCAAAACTTTGTTACTATAGACACTCAAGGCGATTTTCGTCTCACGTATTTTATAATATAAATAGTCTAAATTAAAAAGACACTAAATTAAAAAAAAAACAAGTTTACAGTGAAAGCATGACAAATAAGAAAATTGCGGCAGGACTTTTTGGCTTACAATAATTAAATATTAAAGATGAATATCTTTCATCTACGACCCTGGTAATAATCCAATGGCGATTGTAGCTGGTACACATTTCGGCGGAAGTCTCATTACAGCCTCCAGATACGGTTGTAATAAAATATTTTAGAGCTGGTTACGTACCTAAACTCTATTCAAACTAAACGCAAGTGAAACATAAACACAAGTTGTTGCATGGCTAGAGCGTGACACGCACGTGATCGGCTTGCTATTGGCTAGACAGCGATAAAGTTTTACCCGACGGGCGAGTGCAGCGAGTCGGTGATTCTTACAGAGGTGTATTGAGTTGCAAGTGAACCTTTATTTTTTCCGATATAATTCTTTCGCAGTTTATTAATTGTTGGAGCTGCGATTTGTGTGGATAGTAGAAACTTGCAGGTAAGTGAATGACTAGGTGTGCCATAAAAGTTTGTTTTTAAAGTTCTTAATACTGGGGCATATTATTTTAATATTTTATATTATAAATTTCATAGAGATCGTCCTTAATGCGGTCCTGCCTCGTCTTAGCCAGCAGAATTGTTCACGTGCTTCCATCGTGTAAATGTTTACGCGCCACTTGCATGTATACTATTGGTTCTACTGTTTGTTTTGTTTTGAACGCAATTAAAGAGGTAAAGGTTTCCTTTATGTATAGAAACATAGAACATAGCAGATTAATCTCGCCATTACACATTAAATGCGGTTAATAATGCAGGCGGATCGGCGGAGGTCCGTAGAGGAGGGAGGGCCACGGGATATAATGCAGTACGTAATCCCCCAGCCAGGTGCGGTGGGGCCTAATGGTGTCTGACCCCGTAAGGCCCCCAGAAGGAATTACCAAGAGTTCTCCGCTAATCCGGCGGTCGATAGTATTTTGAGGAAGACAGGGGTGGAAACGGGGCGTTTCGGGCCACCCTCCTCCCGGAACGTGCATGCCGTGGTAATTGGAGTAGCTGCTTCAATAATTGAGAGAGTTTTGATAGTTGGAAATGGAATGGGCGCGAAGGAAGGGTTTTATTTTTTACCACTGATGCTGACAAATAATGGAATATGATGAAAATGTGTAAGGAGAAGCTATCTTTAGGTATTTTTCATTTTAAAAGGAATATAGGGATACAGAAAAATATTCCCTAACTGTCGAAAAACAAATGTATGAATTAGTACATCTCTTTTAGACTTAGACCGTCAGATAGTGACAGATCTAGGTGCCCCATTTTCGCATACAAGCCTCGAAGAGGGTTGAAAAGTACATCGATGTTGAGTAGAATGAAGGGGAATTTGCGAGTGGCCCCTGATGATAACATATTATGGAAAATTAGATTTTTCATTTTTCACAATTCGATTCGATATTTTCACGCAAGCCGTGTGCATTAAACGATTAATTAATATAACCTGGCATTGGAAATCCAAAGGCTTGAGTGTTGCAGGTGGGTTGAAATAAGGGCGTAATCTTGAAAAGAAAGATCGAGATTTTGACCGATTTTTCCACACAAGCCCATCGAGAGTATGAAAACGTACAATTAATAAAATGCTGTAAATATTTGTAAACGTTCCAAAAGCCAGTAGGTAGATTAAAGTAGCTATACAGTGTGTCCCCGGATAGGTGTAACTATACTTGTAAACTTTTTTATTTTTCATTTTTCGGCAAAAAGTCATTCTTTATAAAAAGTTTTGCTTATTTTGAAACTGGGAAATCCAATACCAGATTTTTGAAAAGTTATACAGGGCGTCCGAAAAGTTCAAAATACTAAAAATCGTTTCAAGAGTAAAGTGCTCTTTTTTCAAAGCTAGCAGAAAATGTTATTCGAGGAAGTGGTTTCTAATAAAACAAAGGGCCCAAATCTCAGATATTAATAGATTCTAATAAAATTCACGAAATAGTCAATTTTTTAAAATGTGGTTCAAGATATTAAGAGCAATAATGTGTTATTACGGTTTATCCAGGAGGCATTGGAAAACAAGTAAACATGTAAGCCCTGAAGTGTTTGAGGCGTACCATAGACAGGTTCATCCGATCTGGGTCTGTTTATAAAAAAGAAACGTCAAAAAGTTAAAAATATATTATTTCTTGAAGTTTATTAGAATCTATTAATATCGGAGATTTGGACCTTTTGTTGTATTAGGAACCACTTTCTCAAATAACATTTCTCGCTAACTTTGAAAAAAGCAGCACTTTATTCTTGACACGATTTTAGTATTTTGAACTTTTCGGACGCCCTGTATACCTTTTCGAAAATCTGGTATTGGATTTCCCAGTTTAAAAACAAGCAAAACTTTTAATAAAGAATGACTTTTTGCCGAAAAATGAAAAATACAAAAGTTTACAAGTATAGTTACACCTATGCGGGGACACACTGTAGATAGTCAGAAGCATTGTTGGAATCGTCCGCAAAAAAATCACGCTACAATAACTTTCGAACTTTAATTTTGGAGCGGAAACAAATTAAAACAAATAAATAGTAATGTCTTATAATTCTTAGGACTCGATACTAAGTTAAGGTATGATGGGTATTTTAATTCAGTTATTAGTTTTTAGGTATATCAAATTTTATGGAAAATATTTTTGGTGTAGCATGCGGAAATTTCGACTATGGTTCTATGACAGTCTATGTGTATAGCTTTGTCTATGGTATCTACCAAAAATAGCATCTTGCGTTATACTTATAACAAGGGACCTCAAGGAATATGGTAGGGGAGAACGGGGAAAGTTGCAACAGGGTACATTGCAACTGTCTATTTATTTCTTCTCTTTATATGAAAATCCTAGCGCCATCTATGTAAAAATGGTGTAATATGAAATGTCAAGGTATGGCCGAGTCCATCTCCTGGTTCAATTAGGGATATTGAGGTTATGATACCTAAACCTAAAAACAGTGAGGGGCACATTGCAACAAAGTGATGCAATGTACCCCGGTGTCCTGTAATCTGTGGTATGGTTCTGTGTTGTAATGTACCTACTCGGCATGATTTTATTAACAAAATAATTCAATTTACAGATGTGAAATTACAAGATAAAGACAGAAAGATCCACTACACCTCACGACATAATTCAGCGAGAAGTTGAAGCTGACGTGAACATAGATACTTGGTTAAAAAAACAATATGATTTGAGATGAACTCGCACAGGGTACCCGAATTTGAATTAAAAAAAAATCCTGGGAAAACTCTTACAATTTATGACTTGCCCAATATAATAAAAGAAGCCCAACAAAAGGCAATGAGTGCTTCAAATATAACTTCTGGGTTTTCTGTAGCTGGCAAATCACCATTTAGAAAAGATATCTTCGATGACTGTGATCGCCCCAATCCTGAACCCCACCCAGCTCATCAGCATCAAGAGACTGATGACGTGGAAAATGGAAATCGTCAAAATGGGCCACTTCTAGGTGAAGTAGGTATGTCATCATTCTACAGCAAATGACGACCCACAGGAGGACACATCTAGCCAACCTTTAGATGATGACCCTCAAGAAGGAATATCTAACCAATTTTGTTCTCCAAATCAAAGTCGTGACTTAGATACATCCAATTTATATTTATAACTACGTTTGTCTCGTGACAACTCGATCCGATTAAAATGGATCCGATTGAGTTATGTCAAATCTTTTATAATTCTACGTTTGCATCATCAGTATTGAATCCTACGGTTTTCAATCCTCTCTAGGGGCATTAACTTATTATACTTATTCCACAGTAGGTTGGTGCACATTCTGGCCAACTTCTGTTTGGAAATAGCCGCTTGACTTGAAATTTTAAATATGATTGAATTTCAATCTGTAGGGTTTACGCCGTCTATTTGAGTCCGCTCCAGTGAATTCAAACCTCTCTCAATCGGATCGAACGCGTCGAGATAAACTTAGTCATACTTAGGCGTTCCTATAATTTTGAATTTGCAATCTACATAATATGATCTTATATATAGTGTTCAGTATAATTTTTTAGAGGTACCTAAATCTAAAAATCTCATCACCAATGAAAGTCCTACATGTATTTACCGAAAATTTTCATTTTTACAGAATCATCGCCCATTGGAATATTTAATTTTCATTTCTTAAAAACAAATACTAGAAATACTATAATGATAATAATAATAATAATAAAGGATGTTTAGTGGCATATCAGGTAAAGGATATCAATTGAAAGAAATGCACTCCAGCCGGGACTCGAACCCGGGACTCCTACTGTGGCCGTAGGCACTTAACCAACTAAGCTACCGGAGATACGGGTTCCATCGGGATAGGTGTTATTTATTTCAATTGATATATATTGATATATTGATATATTTTTGATACATTTTTTTTCAATTGATATCCTTTACCTGATATGCCACTAAACATCCTTTATTATTTATAATTGCAGGTACCGTAAAACGGGGTGAATAGGGTCAATTTTTCACTTTGAAACGTCATATCTTTGTGTGTAGTGTAAGTACAAATTTCAATTTTGTGTCAAAAGCTTAGTCTTGACTTCTACTTTCATTGACATATAACACAAATTGATGATCAACATTAATTTGATTTTTATTATTTTTTTTATTGACTGACCCTATTCACCCCAATGAGGGGGTGAATAGAATCAGTTATGTTATTTAATGTGGGGTTCGATTGGGAACGTAGTAGGGTCTATAGGGTCAACAAATTTTGTTTTAAAAAAATATAACAAAACATTTATTCTGGAAAATAGTGTAAATAAACATTTTATCTTATAAAACATCATAAAAAATAAAACAGAATTCTTTTTGGTATAAGGCACATAATTTCAGACTTATATTTTATTTACAGTCTTAACTTAAACTTTAACTGTCCTCGACGATTTTTTTCTGGCGGGTCCAGTTTTCCAACAACTTCCTCAAATTGGAAGCTGGAGATGTCCTCAATGTTTGGATAAACATAAATACAACCACTGGTACATGTCTGTGGCGTCTTTTTACGCAAAAAGGTCCCTTCGAATTCGCCTTCAGTTACATTTGTCACCTTGCAAATGTAGAAAAGATATTTGTTGCTGGAGCCAGGCTTCGAATCATTAACAGTAAAAGCGACTACCAGCCAGTCATCCAGTTTTATATCTTTTTTATCAATGATGTAAACGTTTTCAAATGTTTTACCAAATTTAGTACAAGTAGGAACTTCATCGTCATCTGATTCCTGTCCAGAGTCTTCCTTTTGTTTATCCGTTTCCGAATCACTTTCAAATTCCTGAGCATCCTCTTCCACTTCCATCTCTTCTGCCGTTTCCATCTCTTCGCTGTCACTTTCAAATCGTATACTTTTTCCAGCTTCCACTTGAATCCTTTTCTTTTTGCGCTGGGTTCTCGGTGTTCCATCGTATCTCATCTGACGTAATAGATTCAGAAACGACCCATCTATAGATTTCTCCACTTTATCTTCAGCAAGGACATATTCTTTTGGCAACATTTTTAAAACTTGGTTCCTGTCAAGAGGTATAATGCCAGCTTTAGCAAAGCCGCTCTTGATGTTTTTTGAAGAATTCGCTTCAATTTCCTTAAACAATTTAGACAAAAGTGAAGGGAACAAGCTTTTTGGTATGGAAGGCTCCTTCATTCCAGATCCCTGTTTCCATTTTGTTAACACTTTCCTCCATCCTGCTTTCAGTGGCCGGAAAAAGCAGACGTCCAGGGGTTGAGTAAGATGGGTAGAATTTTTTGGCAAGAACACGAAACGGATGTTATTTTTTGTGCAAGCTTCTATTGCTTCTATTGACAGATGAGACTGCAGATTATCGCCAATCAAAACCTTTTCTCCTTCCAACTTTTTGAAATAAGGCACCGCTACAGTCTTCACCCAATCAGTAAATGTCACACTGTCAAACCAACCACTGGAAGTACAGTTGTATCGTGTGTCTTTGGGCCCACCTTCACACCATGTGTTATAACGATGCTTTGCTTTATACACTACATAGCAAGGTAGAAGAATACCGTCGCCACTTGCGGCGAACATAATGGAAACAGCTGACTTTGTTTGTGTCATTATCCTCTCGGGATATTTGCAACCTCTTTTTGTTATGATTTTGCTGCGTCCAGGATCGTTACTAAGGTTTGTCTCGTCGTAATTTACTATATGTGATGGGGGAATGTATTTTAAAGTTGCTCCTAGATTGTCAAAATATTCATTGATAACTTGTGGAGATACAGCTGCTCTGGATCTTTTAATATTTTGACAAAATCTTTGAGCAATTTGATCCTTATGTCTTTTAAGAAATCCTTCAGCAAAATCTATACCTGGCAAATTTTCCTTAAAAATTTTAACTGTCCTGCCTTGTGCGTCTAAATGAGACTTCACTATAAGTCTTAGCCCCAACAAATTCAAAGGGTAACCCCACTCCGCACAAACCTTCAAGTGACTTACTATGGTTTCTTCTTCTTTTAAAGTCAGTACAGTCTGACCTCCTTGTTTCCTCATGTCTCTGTTTTTTATATGTCTTTGTAGCACACTGTAAGAGATGCTATACTTTTTGGAAGCACCCCGTATACTTAGATTTTTTGTTAAAACGTCGTGCTTAGCCATTTTGATAGTTTGGGGATCCATTTTTCTATACCGTTTGCCGTGTGGGTCTGGTTTATATTGACGTGGCATGCTGACCCTTTTCTCCCCTAACTTGTTAAAGTTAGTCCCTGAAAATTTTTTTAATTAACACCGTGGCAACACCTGCTAGTTATAATTTTTTTTTGGGTGTTATGTGTTTATATATGAATACTAAATAATGTGCAAACAATAATTTTAAAATAAAGTAAAAAGCTTACCAGCTGCACACGAAGTTTTTTGAACCAGAAAATCGAACTGCTTATTATTTTGAGGTTATGTCAGCTGGTGTAAATGCTGCCAACATCCAATATCCAAAATTAGTGATCATATGTGATCTTTACTGTTTTGTAGATACAGTGACATATGGTCATGGTCAATATTTACCCTATACAGAAACTATACAGGATTAAAACACATTTTGAAGTTTCAACCCTATTCGCCCCGATGATCCTATTCACCCCGTTTTACGGTACTAAAAATCTTTCCGTGAATAATAATAATTCTCACCCTCACAATACTCCAAACTAGGAGTACCTACCCCAGAAGCAACAATATGCTTATGCGGGGGAGGGGGGCAATTACTATTATTTTGTCTTCGTTGCCATTTGCGGCTAGGGCCGACTTTTTTCCCGATAGAACTATAGGATAGCATTCGCTCAAGTACTACGGAAAACCCTAGAAAACCGTAGTAATCCCAGTGAATGTAGGACAATTAGTAAATCACACGTATAAAGCTATTTAGAAGCAATACCGTGAACCCACATTTTTGTCCCGCGCTCTTGGCCATAGCGGTGTTTTTCTTTAAAGACATGTGCATGCTCCTGCCTCGAACCAAGGTCGATCGAAGGCAGAAAAATATGCAGTCTAAAAAGTCAGCGCCGGTACGAGCGACGCCACCGCGGCCCCTAGGGGAAGAACTCTATACGAATTGCCTTTTATATGGAAACTAAGACTCATGGTAAAGAGAGAGCAGGGAGGAAGAAAACGGAGCGATGTCGTCAAAACAAAAAACTAGTGAAACTTGTAGTATGAAATGTGGTGAAAAAGGCCTATCGGCCTATGTAGGTATCTCTTTTAATTAAGTTGCAATAACAATGTTTATATAGATACCTAATTGAATATCTATACACCAGGGAGGCAGTAGATTGCAATTCTTAAAACAGACAATAACTGTTCACTTCAAATAAATGAACTCTACTTTCTGACTAAATAACTTCAATCAAATCCCATCGGGCGATGTCATCAAATACTAATTTCTTCCGCGCAGTGCCTATTTATTATACATTATACATGACCTCGTTTCGAGTTGGATCTGATCGTGCATGGGTGAATCTGTGAATGCGTGCAGATTGCATTGCTCCCTCATGCGTGCGAGAGGCAGACGATAATAAATATCGCATTGTAAGCGGTATGTAAATAGTGGGGGGAGGCGGGCGCGACGGTGACAATCTCCCGTTTTGTTCGAGTCGCCTAAAGGGCCCAGAACAGACCACCCGCGCCAAATGATAAGGGACAAGAAGCATGAAGTGAGGCTATCAAATGTACCTACCTATTTGTCTCCCATCTTAAATACGAAAAGGTTATTGTCTGTTATTCGTGGCGATATCCTCGGAATAAATTGAAAATATAGGTTTGTTCAGCTCTGCGTGTTTAAAACATTATTGCAAAAACAATCCTTAATGGAAAAGATCCGGAAAACTACAGGATAACACGGGCGTAGCCCGAAATAAGCAAAATATTACCTAATATTATACCGAAAAAATACGAGGAGTGAAGAGTTAAATTATTATTACGTTTGAATATATTATGTAGTAATAGTAGCGCCTAGCGCCATCTTTTGACGAGAGGCAGACGCAGTTGCAGCCGAACTATTTTGTATTGTAGGGACACTTTGCGTTGTTTCTCGATTATTCGCCACGCCCCTCGGTCGAAATGAGCGGAACTTTGTGGAAGTTCGTGGAAGTTTCTGGACGGCTACTGGGCTGCTATATAAGCGGCGCCGCGGCGCGTGACCGCGCTTACGGCAGTATTGTTCCATGCGAACTCGAAGCGAATAAAATTGTGAAAAGTGGTGAACGAATAGTGAAGAGAATTAAGTGTACCGTGTAAGTAAGTAATTTTAGTGCGCTGTTATTCGATGACCTTGTTAAGGATAGATACGTGAATCGTTATTACTGTCGAAAAATGGAGGGGAAAAAAAAGGAAGGGTGATAAACCTAAAGGTATGGACTACTGGAAAAAGTGGTGTAGTCAAGGGGTTTCTAATAAAGAAACAAATTTGGATTTAGCTATCAAAGCTTCAGCTACCTTGCATGCTGATAAGAAGACTGCCTACCCCGAAATCTAGTTTGGAATGCCTAGATATGTGCGATAAAAACCTTTATCCTAATATTTACACATTACTACAAATCTTGGCTACCATTCCTGTATCCACTGCTACCCCAGAAAGGTCTTTCTCGAGCCTAAGGAGACTGAAAAACTATTTACGAAACACTACAAGTGAAAACAGACTTAATGGTTAATGAACATTCACTATGGAACAGAAATTCATGCAGATGAATTAGTGGATATATTTAAAAGAAAAAGCCGAAGATTTCTTCTTTAATGGTTTTAGATTTAGCGCAGAGGAACGAAATTAATTTATCCATTTCATTTAAAGTTAAGAACTTTATAAATATGTCGTAGTTTTTCGGATGAATATATAGATATTAAATTTCATGTAAGTATATTTTTGTTGTTTTATTTACTTCTCAAACTAAGCCCCCCCCCCCCCAAAACTAAATCCTGGCTACGCCCGTGCAGGATAATGTCTATTAATTTACAATTATTATAACCAAAATTGATTTAGATCTAACCCTATATACAAACATGTAGGTATCAATAGCTATAAATATAATTCTTACCGAAATAAGTGCAAAATATAGATAGGTACCTACAGCGAATTTAGTGATACTTATTCACGCCTATTGTGGGAACCACAGACCACGTGGCAACATACAACAGAAAACTACAGCCTCTATTTATTCTGCGATATTATTAAATCTTTATATACTGTGGTATTATGCACAAAGGACAGCAGCTCGAGCCATCCGCTTGCACTTTCCTTTAGACGCAGTGACGTCAAGCTGAATAATAAGCAGCGAGCAGGAAAAATTATTTTACACTTTTTAGTCCGTTTTTTTATATTATTATATAATTTTATTATACTTTTAGGCCTTTTTAAAAACGTAGTGTGTGTTTGAAATTTTGCAATCTTTTTTAAACATCTTGATGACATTACGACAGTCATGTGGAAAATTTAAGATTTAGTTTCTCTTCACCTGATCATATTTGAAATAGACAACTGTTATACCTACTTATCAATTATACAGTGACCGGCAGAAAGTTGGATACAAGTGGAAAACTTTTTTATTATTAATTTCTCAGAAAATTTTATTCTTGATAAAAGTTGGTGCATCATTTCAAACTCAAAACGCACATATCAAAAATTAAATAAGTATCTCTTTTTGGATACGAGGTAGATTTAAAAATGTCAAAATAAACTCAAGAGTAAAGTACCCTTATTTTTTAAAATACGGTAAAAAGATACTTACAAAAGTTGTTTACAATAAAAGGTGGATGTCAGAT
Source organism: Pseudeuparius sepicola (assembly GCA_963920635.1). Classification (NCBI taxonomy): domain Eukaryota; kingdom Metazoa; phylum Arthropoda; class Insecta; order Coleoptera; family Anthribidae; genus Pseudeuparius; species Pseudeuparius sepicola. The sequence goes on along the minus strand of OY987300.1, from coordinate 8,579,719 downwards.
TTAAAGTCACAGTCACCTAGTAAAGAAAAGAAATTTAATTTTTTTTGTATTTTTTCGACCACCCTGTGTATTACAAAAAAGAAACAAAATACCGCAAGCGCAAATTATCATCGGATAACACATGAATTTGCTACTAAACTTTAATTTTGTTCGATTAGCAGCTAGAAATTTAAATTAATCGACCATCAGAATTTATATTATATTACATAGCGAGAGTTGTAAACAGCTTATTACGTATGAGTGGAAAAGTTGCGCACGAGCCGCGCAGCGGCGAATGCTGTAATTTCACGAGTATGTAATAAGCTTACAACTCGAGTTTTGTACTATAATCTTTCTTCGACGAAAGAAAAACTATTATAATAGATAAACTATACTTCTGATTATCTGACAGGCAACAATTAGTATGTTGGTTAGTTGCTATGGTTACGCGGATGGCGCGCTAACAAGGCACCCGTGATAATTGCGTTTTAATTAAGAACAGATACGTAATTTTTTTTCTACTCCTATGCTAGTAACATACCTATTAAGTGACGGTTTAGGTTATAAGTAAGTCGATTGTTACGAACACTGACACGTAATGACCGACACGTAATAAAAAAAATTACGTATGTATCTGTTCTTAATTAAACTAAACTAACCAACATACTAATTGTTTCCTGTCAGATAATCAGAAGTATAGTTTATTTATTATAATAGTTTTTCTTTCGTCGAAGAAAAATTATAATACAAAACTCGAGTTGTAAGCTTATTACATACTCGTGGAATTACAGCACTCGCCGCTGCGCGGCTCGTGCGCAACTTTTCCACTCATACGTGATAAGCTGTTTACAACTCTCGCTATGTAATATACTACTAATACGTGTCGGTCTTTACGTGTCAGTCATTACGTGTCAGTGATCGTAAGAATGGACTTACTTATAACCTAAACCGTATGTTACTAGCATAGGAGTAGAAAAAAATATTAATATTTTGTGTCCAACTTTCTGCCGGTCCCTGTATATTAATTTGTTTAATTATTGTAATTTCCCTGAAAAATAAAATAAAGAAGGAAACAAAATTAATGTCATAAGATGTTTATTTCAATATTTCCTAAAACAAATTAATTTCAGATCCTGCTAACTTACGGTGCTAGAGGTTCTAGTTATCGCATTCTTGCAAACTAATAAATAACTCGCTTTCTTGTCTATCCGTCTGGTTGTCATATTTTCTTGTTAGCGCGTTTTTAACGCGTAATTTTTAATAGTTATTACCAGCTTATGGCATGGGCTTATCTGTTCATAAGTTTCCACTAGTCAAATATTTTTATTTAATATTTATATTTTTTAAATAACAAATAACATAATAATAATATGTATATATCGAATTAATTTGTTTAAAATCGACAAAATTTGACGAACTTACAAACATAGCGAGTTAATAAAAACGCGATAAAATGAAACAGTGTTCCGCGAATTCAAGGGAATTCGTTATACTCGTATGCACGATAATTAATTTTTAGTCAATATCTCAATTACATACATATCTAGTAATTGGATCGAACTATTTTTATAAAGGGGATTGAATTGGCACATGGTGTGTAGTACGATTTTTTTTAATATTGTATGTAACATGTAAAGTTTATTCAAAGATATTATGATGTGCTGTTCATTTTATTAGGGTTAATTTTTTTATAATGTATGTATAATATTTTTTGAAACAGGTCAATGGTAAGTAATGTTTACTTAAAAAATTAAAATGATTCTAAATAATATCTTCTTTATAGACCTGCATCTTTTAGGGCCTCATGTCGTTATCCTGGAATTTGATTGAGCACTTTCTTATATAAGTAATAAATGGATTATAAGTCGTATAGGTACTTGTTTATTTTTATTAAGAAAAACGTATTATTTAAGAAGAACGTATTAGACCCACCAGCATGAAAAACCACCTCAAAATATTGAGAATTCAACGTCTGCCAATATGAACCGATAAAAAAATGACACGATTTTTGAAATGTTAACTATTTGACTATTTCAGCAATAATACCACGAGTGTGGTATTTTCGCAGTTACGCACCAGTTACGCTAAACCAATATTTTGGTTGCTAAAATTGATGGTAACCCCATAAATTCTTCACAGTACCAACTTTAATATAGGACTTTAGAAGATACAATTATTTCAGTTAACACATTGATCGTTAAGTAGCATCGATTCCGACAGCGACACTATACATACAAATAACTCGAGCCCGAACTACTAACTATTAAATTCATACTTTTAGTTGTTGGTTCACGGAAGTGGTGCTATCTTCCGAAAAAAATCTAAAAACAGTTGTTAACACCTGACACCATTTTTAGTAGCCAATTGGTGTCAGGTGTGGGGGTCACAAATTTTATATGCAAGGAACTTTGAATGAAGAGTCGCAGGAAGGAGTGTGAGCCCTATGTGTATTATAAAATACGTGAGACGGAAACCGCCCAGAATAGTAACCAAATTTTGGCACAATATTTTAATATCTAACACGGTGAAAGGTACCAGTATGTGGTATTTAGCTACTTTTTCGAGTTGCTTAGCTGTGCAGCTTTTGGCACTTTCCTGACCGCCAAAATTAAAATGTTTGAGGATAATAATCCATCAGTAAGTAATTTTGTAATTTAAATTAACTTTTGAGGCCGTGCACCTAAGTAGCATAGGCGTTTGTGTTGTCGAAACAACTCAACGGTGCGCGCCACTGTAAAAACGGAAACGGCATCCCGCCATTATGCAGAGGCAGAGACTGTCCCGGTCGAGCGTTAAGCCCAAATTTGCTCCTTCCTGGGGTTCTCAACTTGCCTAAAAGGTCTAAATAAAAAATGCTTGATAGACTCATTTTCTACTAAACGCCATATTAGGCATATTTTTTTTTATAAAAATTCATCCCTTAAAACGGTTTTATACAAAATTTTCTTAAAAAAAATATGGAACAATAAAAATTCTAAAAACTAATGAAAATTGTGATTTAACTACCTATTTTACCTGCCCACTCACTTAAATCAAGTTGCATGGAGATTGAAAACAATTGAAAGAGTAACTGGCTTTCTTATAAATACAAATAGGTGTAGGTACCCAAATAAAAAAAAAACTATAGTAAAAATGAAATTTAAATTTTTTCTACTAGGTAATTCAACATTTTTTTGATACATTTTTCCCATAATTTTTACATTGGGATTTTTGTATTTAAGTAAGTATACCTACTGACATTACTATTATAGGTACTATAATTATAATAAAGTATAGGTAAGTTACAGTTTTAATTGTTTTTAGTCCATGTGCAACTTGATTGAAGTGGGTAGGCAGGTAAAATGGGTGTCGCCATTTTTATTGGGTTCTAGAATTTCCAAAATCCGATGATAAATACAAATTGTATGGGTGTGTTTTAGTTGGAAGTGGGTCACAATGCAATGTATATCAAATATCAAGATACATATATCATAGGCATAAAAGTACATAGGTATATCTGATATTTATTTCTCGATCTTTTTCAAGTGCTGTATTTAGTGTCAGCTGGAAGTGTGACGGATGTTAGGGAAAAATTGAAATATTAGTTTGGCTATGTTTCCGATCTACACCTATTCTGTATTCCTCGTTTAGTTATGTGGCACAGAACTAACAAAATAATAATTGTACGGTTTTCTCCGTTAAAAAGTGAGTCTAGCGTCCATGTTGAATTTCGTTTTTAAATATAAGTCGCGTTGTTAAATAAGGTTTCATAGAATCATTTAATGGATAATTATATCGAACTAATGTAACCAAACGTGCCAAAGCTACATGTATGGATAAGGATAAATTTTGATGGATGTTTGTTTTTACTATATTATACAGGGTGTAACTTAACTGATGGTCAAAAATGAAACCACGTATTCTTGGAGTCAAAATAAGGGCACTTCTTCATATATTTTTTTCTTCTACGTGCCATAGCTTTTTTATACAGAGCGTAGAAGTTTGGAGAAAAATACACATATTTCTTAGTATCTCTAGAAGTATACGAGATATTTTCTTCAAACTTAGCGTGTCACATGAGCAGATGAGTCGTTAAATTTAAGGTTGATATGAAGCTTCTGAGGCCCCCAGTTGCGGAGATACAGGGTGTTATTAAAATTAATTACCTCAGAAAAATATGAATACCCTGTATAATTGCATTTTTCAAATTTGTTTTGAGTGGATAATCTAATGGTTAACAAAAAGTATCTCTTAGTATTTTTTCATATTCGCAGCCGTTTCTTAATTATTTTCAAAGAACGGCAACGCTGCAATGAACAATAGTCACTTTAAGAATAAATATCTAGCAATCTGTGGATCTCAGTTAAACTTTATTTAACAAAATACAAAAGCAAAATCGATAATAAAAGAAACTTAATGCTACTAGAAGCTAGAAAATTAAATTATTAAATGTTCGAAATGACCGCCGTCTCTTTCAATACAAGCAATTATGCCATTCCGCATGTTTATTATTGCCATTGGCAAGTCCATAGCAAAAGTGCGTATCAGTCAATCATTTTTAAAAATATTGATACTAGTGCAAAGTTGGCATCCAAATGATTCAAAGTTTAATTGACTTCCACAGATTGTTAGATTTATTCTTAAAATGACTTGTTTATTGCAGCATTGCAGTTCTTTGAAAATAATTAAGAAACGGCTGAGAATATGAAAAGAAATACTTTTTGTTAACCATTAGATTCGCCGCTCAAAACAAATTTAAAAAATGCAATTATACAGGGTATTCATATTTTTCTGAACTAATTAATTTTAATAACACCCTGTATCTCCGCAATTGGGAACCTCAGAAGCTTCATATTAAGCTTAAATTTGACAGCGCATCCGCTCATGTGACACGCCAAGTTTGAGGAAAATATCTCGTATACTTTTAGAGATACTAAGAAATATGTGTATTTTTCTCTAAATTTTGCTCCGTGTAAAAAAAACTATGGCCCGTAGGAGAAAAAAATATATGGAAGAGTGCCCTTATTTTGATTCCAAGAATACGTGGTTTCATTCTTGACCATCAGTTCAGTTACACCCTGTATATGCATGTCAACTTAGATGCAAAACTCAATTATTATTTAAACAAATATCAATATTTGGATATGCAATATCAGGCGAGGTTTTCCAACCTAGCTTATACATAATATATTTAATCTCCCGGCTCGCTCCATTTGTAATTCAACACACATTATCCGCTCTAAAATTAAAGGCACGTGCCCCCTACACCCCCCCCCCCCGCCCCCCTAATCGAATCCCATCCCTTTGACACCGACACTGGCAAAGTGTTAATCTGCTCCTTGCACCCCACCCACGTGGTGCGCGGATCCAGTTCAAAGGAGCTGGGCGCGTGGCCGCGTGGCGCTCGCTCGTCGTGCCCTGAATGACTCCTAATTGCCGACGTGCATTATTGATGGGGACCCAAGGCCGCTGCCGATCCGAAATGACATCGTAAATATTGTAATTCGCCACCCGGAATATTATATAGACCGTCAGATAGTGACAGATTTAGGTGCCCTATTTTCGCATATACAAGCCTCGAAAAGGGTTGAAAAGTACATCGATGTTGAGTAGAATGAAGGGAAGTTTGCGAGTAGCCCCTGGGGATAACGTATGGAAAATTCGATATATACACAGATAGAAAGAGATACTTGAATCAAATAAAATTTATTTAACTCAAACAAATTTGTGGCTTGTATACGGCGAACCCTAGACTGACTTTGAATAAAACATTTGGTTTGTTTCAATTTAAAAACAGCATTTAATTTGGGACAAATAAAATATTATTTGGAAGAAATTAATTTTTAATCCCATGGAGATACAAATGATTTGAATTGAATAAATGATATATTTCGAAGGAACAAATATAGTACATATAATGTTAAAAAACATTTATTCTATTTAAAAAATTAAGAAAGTTGCGCCAAACAACTGTGGTGGGTTGAATTACCCATTCAGGGTATTCACTCAAATAAAATATTATTTATTTAAAGTAAAGCAACCTTTATCTTTATCATTATTTACAAATTTCAGTTTTTGTCCATTCATAAAAAACATTGAGTTTACTCGATTCATAAAGATGGGAAGTGGATTAGAAAAACAGGATAAATTGTAATGCTATAAAAATATTTATTTAAATACAATTAAAATAAACTTTATTTGGTATAAAAACAAACTATGCAAAACATACCAACATACCATCATAGAGGTGGTCTATATGATATATTTCAAGTAGGTTCTTTGAGATTTGTTTCTATTATTGTTTATGCATGTACTTACAAAATAGGTTAAAAAACGCAATACACACTACACATAGTACACCACACTACACTCGGCTACTCGGCAACTATAAATGATAATAAAACTGCGTGCACAAAACCTCCAGGGATCCTGCAGGCGGGTACTACTTTCACGGACACTGAACAGCGCTGAACGCCGACACTAGAGTGCGCCCTCTATGCCTCCCATATTTCCTCTTTCTTTCTATTTTTCATTCTCTGGAGTGAGATAGCTATAAAATGGTACGCAGTATTATTTAACTCAAATAAGGTCAAATTTAAACCAAATATCAATGTGGTTGATCCAAACAACCAAAAGGTATAAACAATAAATAAAAAATATTCTTGTTTGCCCCAATTAATACCTTATTTCAGGAAAATAATATATGCTTCCACTAAACAATAATGTGTCAAACAAATTAAATACCTTACCCAAAAAACACTTATTTTTTAATTGAAAAAATAAATCTTCGTTTAAATAACATAGGTTTTACGGAAATAAATATTATTTCTGGCAAATAATTCTTGATCAAACAACAAATATTTTTCTATGAAGAATTGTATTTCTATCTGTGTACCTACCTAGTTTTGTTTTTCGGGCTAGTGACGATGAACATTTTCATACTTTATATGCATATAATATATGCTTCCACTAAACAATAATGTGTCAAACAAATTAAATACCTTACCCAAAAACACTTATTTTTTAATTGAAAAAAATAAATCTTCGTTTAAATAACATAGTTTTTACGGAAATAAATATTTTTTCTGGCAAATAATTCTTGATCAAACAACAAATATTTTTCTATGAAGAATTGTATTTCTATCTGTGTACCTACCTAGTTTTGTTTTTCGGGCTAGTGACGATGAACATTTTCATACTTTCGGTGGGCTTGTGTGAAAAAATCGGCCAAAATCGCGATTTTCCCTTTCGCAAGATTACGCCCTTACTTCAACCTGGACCGACACATATATTAAAGAACCGAGCATGACGTCATATTTCATTGTTGTTTACGGACTGAGGTGGCGCTACTCGACGAAAAAAATGGCGACTTATTATAGGTTATGCGGGGGGTATTCTGTGGTTATTGGTATGTCAGTTTCTATGACGTTTAAAATGTCCCAAATTTTAAATATCCGCAGCTTTATTACGATTTGCCTTCCTTTTACGGTAACGAATTGTCTTTGCGTCCAGTATTTAGCAGTTTATCCTATTAATACAGCTTTTATAGGTAGATTTGTTTGTGATAACATGAAATTTCCATGCACATGAAGAAAATGGTATGCACACTGCACATACCATTATAGGTGAATTGCAAAAGAATAAACACTATTTTGGGATGATCTGATTAACCAGCTGAAGAAGCGAAAATTCCAGATATTATTTTGGAAGAGTATTTTGTAACGTATACATATATGCAAGAATGAAAATAGAAAATTTTGTTTAGGTATAGCTCCAAAGCGAACCAATAGTCCTCCATATAGGTAAAGAAGAAACTGAAAAATCTAATGCGAGTTATGCTTACTTACACTACAACTAGCCGCATGGACTTCATTACTCTTGCTTGCTTTTTCTTTAATCTAGTGTTGGTCCAGGTCCAACTCAAACTGAAGCTTCATTTCGATAACACGAGATCATGTTGGGCGGCCGGAATTATCGGCATTCCCCCACACTCCGCTAAACCCGTAAACGCATTAAAATTATATTTTAATGTTTTCCGGCTGATCTAACCAGCAGGAACAAAACACAGAACTCTGTAGATCGAAAACCAACTTCAACTTGTTATCTATTTTTACTTATCCAGCTCCAGATCCTCAATCGAGCAAAAAAACGGGCAAGTAATTGCTGCGGCATCGGATCCACTCCTGCGGCTCTTCACGCGGCAGGCGCGGGAGCAATGAACAGCTATTGCCTGTCGGATTTTATTTTAATGTCGTTCTATAAATAAGTACCTACAGCCGCCAGTCAAAACATACGAGCTCGGCGGTAGTTAAGTCGTCGACTTGTCAAGTGACAAGAGACATTCGGTGGAGTAGTTTTGTTTCAACGAGTGCACCTACGAACGCGAAGACAGGAGAGGTATGTTAAGTGTTTTTGGATTTAGAGGCAGTAGCGTAGATATAGCTTCATAATATAGGTACCTTGTTCTTGGTAGATGAGGAAGAGACCCAAATTTGAGACACTTTTTTGTAAATTCGAAATAAAATTCACCGTTAATTTTTTTTATTAATATTGTATTATTAGTGTATAGCTCAACTATATAGGTACCACTTTAACTGTACTGTTTATTTTAATTAGTCTATGCTATTTCTGTTAGATGGCGTTACTATTCTTTAATATAAGGAGCTATCTCAAATTAGGCACCTATCTCAAATTTGGGTATCTTCCTCTATATAGGTATGTCTCCAAAAGATCTGAAAAAACTGAACTTTAATTTTTAACGGACTTTTTCGTTTTAATCAAAATGATATTATTTATGAATTAGGTATGATTCAAGTAAGAAAGAAATTCAAGAAAAAATTCAAGATGATCGCCGATGCGGTCAAATTTCGCGAACTTTACAAAATGTTGGAACTTTTTGAAGCTCTATAAGACCATACTATAAAGGCATAAAGTCCCATCATGACGTTCAAACGAGACTATATAAAATGAAAAAAGAAATTTTTGTTGAAATCGGCAGTGAAGTGTCTCAAAATCGTCATTAAAAGCTCAGAAATCGGCACTGAAGTAATATAGCCCATTATTGAAAGATTTTTTCAATAAGTACCTACTTACTAATTTCCAATTACTAATTATTTAAACATCATAAAAACTTACTAGCGGAACCTTTTTCCTAGATGAACAAAAATTACATACCTACCTACCTACATACATTTTTGTCAAAAATAGCTATTTTACGGACTCATTTAAGCCCGTAAAATGCCTAGTCTCTATAAATGAATGAATGACCAGACAAAATTATCAAATATAAACAAACTTGTTGCTACCATATCAATTTTTAAGCCAACTTTTTCGAACACTATGATTTCAAATAATATGGAAAATTTGCAAATTTGAGCGTTCTTAAGAATTGTAAAAAGCGTAGGTACCTATAACAAAATTTTGGGAGCGTATTACAAAAAAAAGTGTTTGTCACACGTATCTAAATGAAGTTTTTCAGGGCTCATCTGCTATTCCGGACTCGGCTAACGCTTCGTCCTGAAACAGCAATGATTCGTCCTGAAAAACTTCATTTTAGGCACTTGTAACAAAAATAACTATTTTACTGAAACTGAGCATTATGATTACGAACAAATTCAGTTAAAATAAGTGCATTTATAATATTACAAAAAATTTTCCGTATTACAGGTAGGTAAATAAATTAAAGCTCCAACACCTAATAAAAAAATGGATAACAAAGTTGCAGTAGGTAGGTATAGGTAGGTACATATATATTTTAACCCTCACCTTTCATCCTGACACCCAAGAACGATCCCATCCACCTATAGATATACCCTATCACTCAAACCCCAAACAGAAAAAAAACAACCCAAAGAACCTATCCACCCACCACCTCTCTGTCTCTATCTCCTACTCCGCCCGAAACACCCATCATTACCGAAAATTAGGTATCGCCCCCCCCTCTCATATCCCCTCTCCCCGGGCAACCACATCCGAGAACGCCACTCTCACCCCCACCGCTCCCGACTCGCGCCCAGCCCCCCGCCTCCCATTGGCCGGCGACACGCCCCGTCGTCGTAGCAACCGCTCCTCCAATGGTCGCTCGGTTTCAGTCGGGTCCAAGCCACCGCGCGGCGTGGTTGTCGAGGCACACGGACATAGAGGCACAGAGCCGAAATAATATGGCTCTGGGACCGGACGGCGCGCCCCTACTGCCCAGTCCCGTCTTCGCGCTGCCCACGCTGAACTTCACCGTCACCCAGGTGGCGGCCGTGTGCGAGACGCTGGAGGAGTCCGGCGACATCGAGAGGCTCGCCAGGTTCCTGTGGTCGCTGCCGGTGGCCCACCCGAATGTCGGCGAGCTGAACAAGAGCGAGGCGGTGTTGCGCGCGCGCGCCATCGTCTCGTTCCACAGCGGCAACTTCCGCGAGCTGTACAACATCCTGGAGTCGCACAAGTTCACGAAGGGGTCGCACGGCAAGCTGCAGGCGATGTGGCTGGAGGCGCACTACCAGGAGGCGGAGAAGCTGCGCGGCAGGGCGCTCGGCCCGGTCGACAAGTACCGGGTGAGGAAGAAGTTCCCGCTGCCGCGGACGATCTGGGACGGGGAGCAGAAGACGCACTGCTTCAAGGAGAGGACGAGGAGCCTGCTGCGCGAGTGGTACCTGCAGGACCCGTACCCGAACCCGACGAAGAAGAGGGAGCTGGCGCAGGCGACGGGGCTGACGCCGACGCAGGTGGGGAACTGGTTCAAGAACAGGAGGCAGAGGGACAGGGCGGCGGCCGCGAAGAACAGGTTAGTTTTTTGTTTGTTCGAGACTAAAATGTGTGTTCGAGATAGCGCTAATGGCTTTTGGTTGGGTATTGATAAAATATATTTGGACGGTACCTATGCAGGTATACCTACCTATTGAAATAGACCAATCTATTCAAGACTTTGAAAGTACCTAAATATAGGTACCTACCTATACCTCTTGAAACGGTTATTAAAACAAAATGCGGCAGTAGGTTTATACGAGTAATGTGATGCTTTGCTAAATAGGTATACCTACCTATATGTATTAGCATAGGTAGGTATAATCATAGCCGAAGTAGGTACCTATGGTTCGGCTATGATATAAGATATAAGGTATAATAATAAAAAATGACAGAACGAGGAGTTAATAAGTTCGCAAGATAATTTAATTACCTGTATTTTACCATACCTAGAACTTCAAATAAAGCACTGAATATATAGGTATACATACTAATATGAGTTCTGTTTGAGAAAATATTGCTTAGGTATTATAGCTATGAAAAAATATACCTAATAAAAACACTTATCAGTCTATTATAAATTCGGTTCTGCGGTTACTTCGACCATAATATTATACCACCTAATGGACCATAAAAAATGACTAGAAGTACCTAACGTACTTAGGTAGCGGTTTTAGTTAAGTCCATGCCGACGGGTTGTTGATTTGCAAGCGCCGCTGAAAAAGTTGCTATTTTTTTATTAGATTTGTTTAATAGGTACCTAGGTACCTATATATACGTTATAACATGGAATGTTCTACTACCTGGTAGGTATTTCAACTTTTTTATACAACTCATTCGCTCAGCGCATCTACATCACGGATTTCAAATCAACAATGAAAAAAGAAAATCGTGATCTTGATTTTGGAGATGTTGGGCTTTAAATGCGGAATCCTTCAAACTCAAATACTTATAGGGATCGCAAATTCAAAGTTAGGTATTAGATATTTCGTTAAATGAAATTTTATTTAAAATTATTATTACATAGGTACCTACACCTACCCACAATTTTTAAAATACTTAGGTATAGGATTAGTTATTTTAAAATCAAATTTCCAATGTTATTTTATTACACCCTCGGATACAATAATTATTATTATGCCCTAGGGGGGAGATAGAGTGTTTCGTGTTTGCTTGTGAACACTGAGAAAAATTCGGCTTTATATATTTTTTAGATTGGCCTACCTATTAGGGAAGATATCTTACAGACATTACTATTTGAATTGGGTAGGTACCTACCCAATTATTTCATGATATTGCCGTCCAAGCCAAGCCTTTGAAACGAAACATGGAGAAAATAAATGAAAACGCGCGTTGGAAATTTCAAAAATTTAATCGATTTAAGTTTGTAGGTATAACAAAAATTACAGCGGGAAACATAGCAAAATAATTGGAAAAACCAAGGTATCCACAAAAAACAACATAAGAAAGGGATAGGTACCTAATGAAACATTAAGTGTACCTAGAGAAAAGGTAGAAATTATTAGATTAACCAGTGAATACACGCGGCTAGCAATGTCGCTTAAATATTTAATTTAAGGCATCGAGATTTTTCAAAACAGAATGCGATGAAAATACGTTTTCATTTATATTTTGTCCATGTTTCTAGGGACACTTGACATCTTATGCAATAAACGCTTGGGCGACATAATGAAACCATAATGGGTAACGCCAAATATCGCTATGGGATTAGATTTTTAATATAAAAATCCCTAGTACCTACGGTAATCTGAAAATAGACCATTTTAAAAAATCATAGCTAAGCCACAGAATAATCGCACCCAATCGAAATTATAGTTAGTTTTTGTAAGATATACCTATACCTAGGTATAGTATTGCTAAAGTCACTTGAAACAGCATAAAAAAACTCCAATTGGCGTCATAAAAAGAATATAGGACATAAGCGTCACGCAGTTTTCAAAAAGATACCTATATTCTAATACCTACAAGCAACATAATATTTCAATATTAAGGTTTTTTTTAAGGTTGTCGTCAAACACAACGTAAAGGTTAATGCACAATTCACCACATAATATTGTCAAAAGGTCTCTATAAAAAGCCATTTGGATTATAACAATTTATGCAAATATACCTATACTGTGAAATTATGGAACGCCTATCCACCGCATTTCGCTGCACAAGAAGTGGCCAGCCGTAGAACAGTGTAACCCATGCAAGTATGGGTGATATTATTTTGAGGCGAGCATGAAGTCACTTCTTTTTGCTACAATAAGTATCTATCTTCTCTGTCTCTTTCATCTCTTTTTACTACTAATATACCTACCAGGTTCGGTCATTGAGTAAAAGAATATATATTTAATTATTAAAATATATATTCTTTTACTCAATGGTTCGGTTTAATATGGTTAAAAGTGTTTTGTCTCGTATTTCATTCCCGAGGCGCATGGTCTCGAGCTACCTTAGTAAAATATAAATGAACTTACTTGGAACACAGTGATATACGGGGCGCGATCTATTTCATAGCATTTACCACGTTCTGCTACTGGTAGAAATGCCAGACTTATCAGCAGAAATCACCCGTATAAAATTCAAAGGTTTTTATGCGCTCGACGTCGACAAGGAGGCAGCCAATAATAAAGCGAGCGTAGCGATTTGATTGGTCGGCGTTTCGGAGATCCACGAAGCCGGTGTCGACGTAGGCCAGTTAGGCCAGTATAACCAGTGCCGTGCACGGAAATAAGGATTGCGCTTTATTTTACAGATTTTGGTTTTGTGCCTAGAGATTTTTGTGTGAAACAAAATTTTTGGTTTGCTTTGGTTTGAATTATTATTAAGTTTATTTTATTCTTTTTTAGAGCATTTAAATGGAATTTTTATAATATTATTAGGAGCCTTGCGCCGTGCGCCGCTTAAGCGTCTTGTTTTACAAAGCAAACGACGCCCTAGCGTTTTTATGCTGTTCCAAGTGACTTCATTTATACCATACCTTGTCTTAACGTCAAACTAAAAAAAATATATAGGTATATTACGGAATTTTTCTCGTCTCTTCATAGATTTTTCAAATATTCACAAGCACACACTCTATACAAACAAGACGCACAAAGGAAAGAAGATGTTTCCTTTCGAATTTATTTCTCAATTGCAGAACTAATTCGCCCTGAGCCCCTTTATAAGCCTAATGATTTGTTTTTGGTAATAAACCTACGTCCCGCTGGCGACCATTCAGGCCGGGCGACGGCCGAAGCCCCCATTGTGTCCCATTGTCCTTAAAATTACGCTAAATACCCATTGATGGCCGCCCATTGAGTGGAAGTATTTAGCCGGATCGAAGGAGCCCGGTCCGGGGCCCTAATCTTGACACCGGCGTTAATCCTTCCTGTCGTGGCTTTCGGCCGTCCCGAGCATTTTGTCATTTTCGAAAAAAGATAAGTCGCCGAGCTATTAGACAAAGGGGGGCTTTGAAAGTGTTGGATCCGTGAACAAGGTCTGTCAAGAAGTTCTGCAAATTGAAAGAGTTAATTGCTATCAAATTGTGTCTCCAACCTTGGCTTAAACCAAGCAAAACTGATCAGTGACTTTTCCCTAAAAATGTAAATATATAAAACGTACGAAGATGCCTATTAAGTAGGTATAGGCACCTACCTATTTATATTGTTATTTATCTGACTCGGAACTTGTAGAGAATATATTTTAAAAGATATAGATATGTGTAACTTATGAGGCAGTAATGTGTGAAGTAAAGTTGGAGTTATCATATTATACAGGGTGAGTTTTTTTGATGACCACTATGGGGATCTCGGAAACTAGCAGAGCTAGAACAAAGGTTAAATGGGGAAAGAATTACAGTTTCGAATGCTCAATCTAATGCCCCTTTGGGATTTTTAAAAAACTTTATGGCTCACTAGATATTTTGAAAAGTGTGATTTTTTGCTATTTCATCAGATCTCTGTAGCTCCCTTATTTCTGATTATACAGAAAAACTGGAGAGACAAAAATTGTATATAATTTTGGGCTTAATAAGATAATCTAATCCAATTTTTTTTATGTTGTTTGTGATTTTTGAGATATGAAAATAATAATAATTTGAATTTGAGTTTTTTAATTTTTGTTTTATTTTGTTACATTTTGTTACCAGCTAAAAACAAAATATTAGAAAGTTGGAAGTACGTCTAATTATAAAATAGAACGTAATTATGAAAATATTTCATGGCTGACTATATATGTGAAAATTTAAAAAAAATCAGAAAATTAGACATATATAGCTCTTTTATTTTTTTATAATAACTATGCCGAGTATTATATCTTTGGACTATATGTAAAAATTTTAAAAAATCAGAAAATTAGCCATATATAGCTCTTTTATTTTTTATAATAACTATGCCGAGTATTATATCTTTGGAAAGCTCAAAAAATGGCCGATTTCATAAGGCCACAGCCAACTATGATTTACATTTAAAAAAACACAAGTTTATGTGCATATCTCAAAAATCACAAACAACATAAAAAATTGGATAAGATTATCTCATTAAGCCCAAAATTATATACAATTTTTGTCTCTACAGTTTTTCTGGATAATTAGAAATAACGGAGCTACAGAGATCTGATGAAATAGCAAAAAATCACTCTTTTCAAAATATCTAGTTTGCCATGAACTTTTTTAAAAATCCAAAAGGGGCATTAGGTTGAGCATTCAAAACTGCAATTCTTTCCCCATTTAACTTTTGTTCTAGCTTCTAGCTCTGCTAGTTTCCGAGATCCCCATAGTGGGCATCCCTGTATATGAAAATTTGAAATTGGTATTAGTTTGGGGAAGTAGCAAGTTTTGGAGCTATACTGCGGAAATAAAAATAAAAACATGCTACCTTGGCACTATTTGAAGAATGAGTTTTATAAAAACGATAAGAAGTGTGTTCACTAATTTGCAGTTATTGCAACCAATTGTGGTAATATGCATAAAGGACAGCAGCTTCAGGTACGCGCTTCCCAATTAAGCCAGAGACACAGATCCTGTAATCTGTGTCAGAGACTTCAAGTGAATGATACGATAGTGTGTTCGGCGAATGCAAAGGTACCTATTTCTCGCTATTTTTTTTTTCATCTACAGAACTATTTTTTTGTGTTTCGCATACTATAGTCAAAGTTTACAGAATAACTATTTTATTCTGTAAACTTTGCTATAAGTAGTCCTTTCCTTAACGTTTGGAGGCTGTGGCGTTTAAACAGAAATTTTTATATTTGGGAACTTCTCTATTATTAGCGATATTTGCGATAAAACTATACCTACACCTAGGTACTAAGTGGACATTAATTTAATTTTTTATTATTATTATTACATTTTGTTTTGGGCATTTTCCATAAACCTTTTATTAATCCCGCAATGCTGATGGGTTTAGCGAATGTGTTTCCGTAAAATCAGTTGTCTAAAAAGCATAATTAAAATAATTAAACTTTTCATCACTCAACATTTTCTGTTTATTTTTCCTGCGTAATTGCGTTTAATGGAACCGAATTATTTTTAAAATAATCCTACATAAATTCGGCTACCTCTAATTATATCGCGTTTCTAGGTTTGAAATTGTGCAAAATGTAGATACCTACCTAAGTAAAAATCGTTGTTTTTACTGCGTGTGTTTTTAATAATGCAGTGTACATATTGCCGGTGTTTATAAAAACGTGAATGAATCACATTTAGTTAACCTAAAAGCAAAAGTTATACTTACCATATGGCTTTCTCTGTCTTTTATATTCGGAAGATCGGCTAATGTCTGAAGAACATTCTCATTTTAATACCCTACTTTACTTCAGGAATTGGATTAATATAATTATTGACCTTTGAAAAAGTCTTATTCATTCAACGAATGTCAGATTGAAATGCCATTAGAAACAAAATGTTGATTTATTAATACATCTAGATGTAACATGCTGATTTCATGTTTATATTATGTTTATAGTACCTACAGAAAGAATAGTATTAGATGTTCTTTATAACAACGGTGTTTTATTGATCATTGTTTAAGAGATTATCCATGAATAATTTATGTTCTTCAAAAAGAATAAATTGTATTACATACAACACGTTATGTGATGGGCCGAATGGCCATAGACGGTAGAAAACGGTCGATAAAAGCGTCTAATTAAAAAGTGGAACATTTTAGTTGGTGAGGATTATCTTATTTAGGTTTTATTGAGCTATTTAAAGTAGATATAAACAGATAATTAAAAATTATTAAAATAAATTAAATGAAAAATCAAGAATTTTTCTTTAGTGTGTTAGCAAATTAAAAAAAACTGAAGAAAATAGATAGGTATACAAAATACCCAGCAAAATACCATGGAGTTAGTAAGTATTTAGCTACCATTCAAACTGTCAATATGGCGACCTGTTCTATATCTCTATCTCATCCTGAAGCGTGTTACTGTGCGCGATAGGGCAAAAAGCGATAATATGCTGATATACAGGATGATTTTTTTAGGTCTACCACCGCCATTTTCTCTCTTATTTTACGCCCTACAAAAAAAGCGCAAGAAACAAAAATGTTGCATTTTTGGACAGCTAAGTGGTGCTGCAAAAGAAATCGGCATCCATGGCCAACTTGTCGCGCAATATTAAAAAAACCTCAAATTGAGCAAAACTATTAATAGCCGTGGAATGTTTATTTTAAGAGACAGAGGAAAACTTTTATATTGAAAATTAATGGCACTGAGAAGCTTTATCCATCTACGTAGTCAAATAGTTTCCGCAAATTACATAGGGTCTTCGGCTCTCTTCAGGCTATGAAATTTTTTTTGTTTATTTCTTATTAAGCGATTTTCTCGCTTATTTTAGGCCGCTCAGAAAATACGTAGAAAACAAAATATATGGCAATTTTGGTCAGCGAGGCAACTTTAAAAAAGGAATGGGCCTCCATGCCCAACTTTTTGCACTGTACAAAGAAAACTTAGAATCGGCAAAAATTTTCATGGTCTCAAGAGAGCCAAAGACCCTGTGTAATTTGCTGAAACTATCTGACTACGTGGATGGATAAAGCTTCTCAGTGCCATCAATTTCCAATATAAAAGTTTTCCTCTGTCTCTTAAAATAAACATTCCACGCATTTGTCGTCACAAGAATTTGACCATTCTGACTCGTCCTTGGTTGCCAGCGATACTCGGTAGCACGGGCGTAGCCAAGGGGGGGGGGTTTCGGGGGTTCAACCCCCCCCCCCCGAAATAAGCAAAATATTACCTAATATTATACCGAAAAAATACGAGGAGTGAAGAGTTAAATTATTATTACGTTTGAATATATGTAGTAATAGTAGCGCCTAGCGCCATCTTTTGACGAGAGGCAGACGCAGTTGCAGCCGAACTATTTTGCATTGTAGGGACACTTTGCGTTGTTTCTCGATTATTCGCCACGCCCCTCGGTCGAAATGAGCGGAACTTTGTGGAAGTTCGTGGAAGTTTCTGGACGGCTACTGGGCTGCTATATAAGCGGCGCCGCGGCGCGTGACCGCGCTTACGGCAGTATTGTTCCATGCGAACTCGAAGCGAATAAAAGTGAAAAGTGGTGAACGAATAGTGAAGAGAATTAAGTGTACCGTGTAAGTGAGTAATTTTAGTGCGCTGTTATTCGATGACCTTGTTAAGGATAGATACGTGAATCATTACTGTCGAAAAATGGAGGGGAAAAAAGGAAGGGTGATAAACCTAAAGGTATGGACTACTGGAAAAAGTGGTGTAGTCAAGGTCAAGGGGTTTCTAATTAAGAAACAAATTTGGATTTAGCTATCAAAGCTTCAGCTACCTTGCATGCTGATAAGAAGACTGCCTACCCCGAAATCTAGTTTGGAATGCCTAGATATGTGCGATAAATACCTTTATCCTAATATTTACACATTACTACAAATCTTGGCTACCATTCCTGTATCCACTGCTACCCCAGAAAGGTCTTTCTCGAGCCTAAGGAGACTGAAAAACTATTTACGAAACACTACAAGTGAAAACAGACTTAATGGTTTGGCTCTAATGAACATTCACTATGGAACAGAAATTCATGCAGATGAAGTAGTGCATGGATATATTTAAAAGAAAAAGCCGAAGATTTCTTCTTTAATGGTTTTAGATTTAGCGCAGAGGAACGAAATTAATTTATCCATTTCATTTAAAGTTAAGAACTTTATAAATATGTCGTAGTTTTTCGGATGAATATATAGATATTAAATTTCATGTAAGTATATTTTTGTTGTTTTATTTACTTCTCAAACTAAACCCTCCCCCAAAACTAAATCCTGGCTACGCCCGTGCTCGGTAGGTCTCTATCCGCAAAATGAATGTTAATAAAGTCGGGTTCTCGCCTTCGGGACAAGCAGTAACCGCCCGTTTTGCTGCACTCGAGGACTGGCGTTCCCAGTAGTTTGGCCGTATATCAAGACCTACCAACGCTATAATTACACCGGCGGCCGCGGTACAAAAAAGCCCGTTGGGTTTTTGTTCTTGCTACTGGAAAAAGGCGTGGAAAACAGATAATGGCAGGTGTGAGTGCTGTCGGTGTTTAAGAACCCGGGCAAGATTTATCGGGTCCTCAGGGGCAACCTCGTGAATATGCCAGGGTTCCGTTTTTTCGGCCGAATTTACAACTGCCACAACGCCTATTTTTCACGGGTTCGGGTGGGGCATATCTCGGGTAATAGATGTATCGGAGATACGGGGAAATTTATAGGGTGTAATTTGGTTTAATGTCTCTGCTGGTGTTTTCCTCCGCGAGCAGTTGTTACTTCTGGAAGGCAAAATACAACGAAGGAACGAAGCTTTGTAACCAAAGGAACCATTAAATTAGCAGCATACCATTTGATGAACAATATCCGAAAATTTCCTAAAGTTTTAGTCTAAAATAGAAATTATCATTAATTTGGACAATTTTAGTAGTGACGAAATTTTAATCTGCAAATAGCAGTATTCTATTGATACTATTTTTTAATTTTTGGCGAATGAACCGCGATACTTAAATTTGGAAATTTATTGCCAGAGTGCGATGGCGCTTGGCGCTACTCGACGTCGCACTCCTAATTCCAGAATCATTTCGAATCGACTCTAACAATGTAGTCGGCGGCAAAATTTTTTAAAAGTAGCTAATTGAAACTCAATAATGAATGAAATGTTTCAACAGTTTATTATTTGGAAATTATTTATTATAGTTGCACAATCGCGCCTCTGTCTCTACATCGACAATTCGATTTTATATATTTTGTGTTTTTTGTGATTTTAGTAATATTTGGCGTTTCAACTGAACGTCAAAAATACCTATCTCGAGATATTTGAAAATAATCGAAATACATAATTCGATTAATTCTATTATCGAATTATTAGAATTATTTAATTCGATTCTTCCCATCTAACATAATAAGGTATACTTGCCAACGCGTTAACGTTTTCTTTTTAATACAAAACTATGTGCAATAGAAAGGCCTTATATCCAAAATGCTGTTCAGATCTACTTAATTGCATAATTTACATTACTGTTTCATAAACATTTTGGTGGGTTTTATTATAAAGGCACCTACAGTTTTGGTTTTACTTATACAATATTTTTGCATGTTATTGTCATGGCATTTACAATATTTTTACATGAAGTTTTACTGATATACGATATGTTTATAATTTGAAAGGATGTAAGTGCTTATTATAGACCAAAAGAAGCATTTCCCAATTTTACCTGTTCTGTAATTTACTGCAGTATATTATGTAGGTATATTAGATCAAACGGATATTATCCCATATAAAAGCCATATTATTGTGATGGTTCATAAAATGATTTTTCACGGAAATTTTAATTTAAAATTATTATTTTCCTTTGAAAAACATTGCAAAGGCCTTTAAAATTTTATCACGGTGAGTCTAAGGTCTAAGGTTGCCTGGGAATGTAAAACACATCTAAAGCAACTGGCTACAGGCAACAGATTGACCTTAATGTGGGTGCCAGGGCATGAAGGTGTTCATGGGAATGAAATTGCTGATAGCCTCGCTAGAGAAGGGGCTAAGGCTCCATTTTACGGTCCTGAACCATTCTGTGGCATAAATAAAAGCCACCTATTGACAGAGATCAAAACATGGGAAAAGGAACAAAAGGAAGCCTACTGGAGTAACACTCCGGGACAAAGACAAGCGAAAAGATTTTTGACCTATTCGCCTCAGAACGCCAAAAAGCTTCTCACTCTAAACAAGAATGAATTAAGACTCATCACAGGTCTCCTGACTGGACACTGCCCTTTAAGATATCATCTTAAAAAAATGGGCAAAACAGACAATGGACTATGCAGATTTTGCAACGAACGGGATGAGACTAGCGAGCACATACTGTGTGAGTGTCCCCTCTTAATTCGAAACAGACTTAAATACTTCGAAAGGATCAATATAAATCCAAATGAAATTGGCAACTTAGCCCCAAGGAAAATACTAAGCTTCGTCAAAAGCCTAGGTGACCTTGGAATTTATTAGAGCAGGGTCATTCACAAAAGATCTAATTAGGTCGCAGTGAAGAAAGGCCGTAAGGGCAAAAAAAAACGACCATTAAGAAATCTACAATCTATCACGGTAAAATTGACGAAAAATTTTGAATTTAATTTTTTTTACTTTCGAAAAAGTAACTATATAGTAGTAGTTATATACCCACTTATCTAAAAGCCTTCCACAGAAAAGATCACAAGTTGTTCATTAATTCAAGATTTATTAGCATTTTTTGTTAACGTTGGCCATAATTTTCAAAAAAAAAAATTCATCATGCATACAATGTTTTTGTATGCGTGATGCGTGTATCGATATTGGCTGTGTTGCGAATATTATATGCCATAATATATTATTATCGAATCATTTTTAATGATAAATGACACAAAGGCTGACGGCGAAAACCATTTTTGGAAAAAGTAAATACTTAATAAAATTTCCCATATATTATGTGGACATGGTATATTGTTAAGTATACCTTATTAATTCGGGAACACGCTGTATATGCATACCGATGTAGTAAGCAGCGGAATATGGTATCGACGTCATTTTGTCGATATCTATTCAACAAAAAAAGAAAAGATCAAACATTTCGGGGATGGATAGTCTAGCAAAAAAATCCCAACTTTTCGGTCGCTAATAAATCACCGATGCTTTTTTTGTTGAAAGGTACTTAAATCATCCAGCATACCCAAAGGTGCCACTTTAAATCCATCGTCTACACAACCCCAAATTTCTTCGACACTTGGGATCGTAGAAGAGACCTCAATAAATTAACGATAATTACCACCGTCTGGTACACGCCTAATGACCGCTGTGTAGGTCTGGAAGTGAGATTTACGAATACTGGTGTAAAACATACACCCGTAATTATCGGCGATTTTAATAACCGGTTATTGATAATTGATAACGATTTGATAACCATTTGCGCTTAGTGCTCCATAATTAAGTCTAGATATGTCGCCAAGGAAGAACTGAGGTTCTAGAGCAAGCTTTTTCTAAAGTAGGCAAGTCGATTTTTTCTCGTCGGCACAGTGGTGGCTCGTCTATAGCGGCCAGAGCCTCCCAGAAAATAGTTCCGCCACTGCTATATTCTATATTTTACTTCCGCGTTCACTATTTAAACATCCGCAACGGAAAGCTTACAATAACGTAAAATCGTCGCTTGGCCGCTACGAATATTTGAGCCGCGATTCCGCAAGGAAAGGGGAAGGGGCTCGATCGGGCCGAGTCGGCTGCTTCCGCTATACGCGATTGTAGCATACGCGATGACTACCGGTTCTTGAGCCCCAGTCCCAGTGGGTCGAGTGCGTGGCACGCATTGTCACGTGTTTACAAAGCTTCTCTGGAAGCCTCGCGCGTTCTAAGTAAACAAAATTAAAAATAGTATGAAGGGCATTTTGAAAGGTAACTTTTTAAGACTTTCATTGGCAGAAAAAGTTTAAATAAAAAGTCTTGGGAAACCAACTCCAGATTTGCAGTTATCTCAACCGGATAAAGCTGCAACTCGCAATTTTACGTGACACTTTTATAGATATTTTTGTAGGACAAGAACAAGTGGGTACGTGGACGCGACAAATTAAATGCACTGTTTTGTTTCCCTTCTTACTGTGAATGGATAAGATATAAGACATGGGCTAGAATAGGATTCAAAAATTTAAAATATTTATATAAAAAAATAAAAAATAAAACACCAGTTTTCTATTCGGCACATGAATTATTATTGTTCTACATAGCAATATTTGTCGCTCAGTTAAATTCCATATACCGGCAAAATATTATTAAACATAACGAAGCCGTGGATAGTAGATACCTACCTATATTTTAAAAAGAATAATA
Source organism: Pseudeuparius sepicola (assembly GCA_963920635.1). NCBI lineage: Eukaryota > Metazoa > Arthropoda > Insecta > Coleoptera > Anthribidae > Pseudeuparius > Pseudeuparius sepicola. The sequence continues at coordinate 8,556,706 of OY987300.1, read as the reverse complement.
AACTGCATACAATTTTGTGGCAAACACTAAAATCGTGGTATTTGTCGAGAATTAATCGATTTTTGCATCCGAGTCATATTATATTATGAAAAAACATTTAAACAGTTCTGCATTATTCAAGGGTACCTGGTACCTATACATCAAAAACGGTGCAAAATGAAATTTTGGACAGCATGCCGCATGCCGGAAATTTGTCTATAGAAGAAATTATAGAGCAAATAATAAAACAGACTTTTGGGCCATATGATAGGGCCTTACAGTATGATGAAACATTGAAACAACTCATTTCGAGTCATTGTCAAATTGTAATGATATTTAGATGTTTACATAGTTTTTTTTAGTAGGATTTACGGATTTTGCTTTATTAATAAGTTCTTAAAAAACGGGATGTATTGTTTCATGCACTTTTTATATTAATTATGCAAAAATACGTAAAGTAGGTAAGTTGGTAGTAAAAAATAGGTGGGTACCGAGTATTAAACTATTTTTTTTTACCAAGTGTGTTTTTTTTTCAAAACTTATCCCCCCTGGCCATTAACCCCCAAGCCGCCACTAAATTGCAGTCATTGTAATATTGCAATGCCATTTGTTATTATTGGTCTATGAGTGGGGTATCCAGGATTAACGTCTGGGGGGGGGGCAATCAGTTATAAATAACAAAACTCTGTCGATAATTTTAATAAATAAACACAGAACAAAAACATATTTTCTAAAATAAATAAATACAGGGTGTCCAGAAATAAATGCACCAACTTGAAAATTTAAAAAGAAAAATGGAAAATATGACGGAAATTTCATATGAACATGGGTCCGCAGATGTTTGGTTTTCGAGATGCAGGGTGTTGAAATTGAAATTTTATTTTCGATTTTTTTTAAGTAACTTTTTGAGACGACTAAGTAAATTTTCTTGCAAAATTTGGTAGCCGGAGTTTTTTTGGGAAGAGAAGTCATAATTTGGTAGGTACCTATTATTTTTGATGCAATCCGTAAAGGGCGCTGCGTACGCTATCATTATTTAATTTAATTTGCCCTAACTTTTTTGACAGTAAACTTTTACGACATTTTGTGAATGTAGCCTCTTCCCACACGTTTTCTAAGCAAAAAAGGTATACTTGGTGAATAACGCCAAAGGTGACCGTTTTGGAGAAATTTTCAAATTTCTGCATTGATGCAGGTGCATAGCGATACTCGTATGCAATTAAATTCAAAATAAAATTTAAATAAGCAAGCACATTTATTTTTTGACAGTTTAATTAACTTGTTCATTTTTTTGCAAGAAAATTTTGTCGTCTCAAAAAGTTACTTAAAAAATCGAAAATAAAATTTCAATGTCAATGTCTCGAAAACCAAACAATATTTTCCATTTTTCTTTTTAATTTTGTAAGTTATTACCGGAACCCTGTATATAACATATAAATAATGCTTCTTCGAACCAGTAAAATCTATATCACAAAATCGAGTATTCTTTTTTTGGTCTTAAGCTCGTCAAATATCTCCTCTGGAGATATGGGTATTTCAGGGTACACATAAAAATAAAGGAGTTAACCCAGAAAATAAAGGTGTTAACCTATTCAGTCGGTTTTCGCTAATATTGTTTCTAATATAAATTTTTAAAATTTTCAGTTTTGAAAATGTTCTTTCTGGCGTGGCGGTGCACACCGTAATTGTGCAAAATATGTTTAGTAGGTAATTTTGCCTAATTTACGGTTACGCGCTGCGACCGACGGAGTGTGTGCATAATATACTGCGGCGCGTTCTCAAATCTACTGCACAAGTTTTAATTTCGAGAAGACAAAATGAAACAAATAACAAATTGTAGATGTTTCATGTTCACTGCATTTTCGGATTAGGCCAGGAGTATATAATTTTAGGGATTATTAATTTTTTATATTACAAATCTCGTTTATCTCGACAGCTCTATGGGGGGGGGGCATTGCCCCCTTTGCCCCACCCCCTGAATACGCCACTGTGGTCTATAGTAATATTTTGTCTGGGCTTCAAACGTTCACTGATGAGTTCACTCAACGCTTCAATTTATCTAAGGTTTGCCCAAAAGCCGCGCCCAAAAAAGTATGTAGGTACTTACTATCTATTTAGTAATTACGAAACCAATAATACTCCAATTAGGAAATAAACCAATACTACCGCTCACTAATTCCGGGTACCTATCCTATGGGTAGGTACCATACTTTACACGGGCGTAGCCAGGATTTAGTTTTGGGGGGGGGGGTTTAGTTTGAGAAGTAAATAAAACAACAAAAATATACTTACATGAAATTTAATATCTATATATTCATCCGAAAAACTACGACATATTTATAAAGTTCTTAACTTTAAATGAAATGGATAAATTAATTTCGTTCCTCTGCGGTAAATCTAAAACCATTAAAGAAGAAATCTTCGGCTTTTTCTTTTAAATATATCCACTACTTCATCTGCATGAATTTCTGTTCCATAGTGAATGTTCATTTCACTTGTAGTGTTTCGTAAATAGTTTTTCAGTCTCCTTAGGCTCGAGAAAGACCTTTCTGGGGTAGCAGTGGATACAGGAATGGTAGCCAAGATTTGTAGTAATGTGTAAATATTAGGATAAAGGTTTTTATCGCACATATCTAGGCATTCCAAACTAGATTTCGGGGTAGGCAGTCTTCTTATCAGCATGCAAGGTAGCTGAAGCTTTGATAGCTAAATCCAAATTTGTTTCTTTATTAGAAACCCCTTGACCTTGACTACACCACTTTTTCCAGTAGTCCATACCTTTACGTTTATCACCCTTCCTTTTTTTCCCCTCAATTTTTCGACAGTAATAATGATTCACGTATCTATCCTTAACAAGGTCATCGAATAACAGTGCACTAAAATTACTCACTTACACGGTACACTTAATTCTCTTCACTATTCGTTCACCACTTTTCACTTTTATTCGCTTCGAGTTCGCATGGAACAATACTGCCGTAAGCGCGGTCACGCGCCGCGGCGCCGCTTATATAGCAGCCCAGTAGCCGTCCAGAAACTTCCACAAACTTCCACAAAGTTCCGCTCATTTCGACCTAGGGGCGTGGCGAATAATCGAGAAACAACGCAAAGTGTCCCTACAATACAAAATAGTTCGGCTGCAACTGCGTCTGCCTCTCGTCAAAAGATGGCGCTAGGCGCTACTATTACTACATAATATATTCAAACGTAATAATAATTTAACTCTTCACTCCTCGTATTTTTTCGGTATAATATTAGGTAATATTTTGCTTATTTCGGGGGGGGGGGGGTTTGAACCCCCGAACCCCCCCCCCCTTGGCTACGCCCGTGATACTTTATTAAACCTAAAACGCACGCTGTCCGCTAGCCTCCTCAAGGTCCCCGGCCCGGCCTGGAGGGAGACTGGTTTTTGTGGAATGCCTAAGTGGATTTTAAGTATTTGTATTGTTTTCAAATATTTGACCGAAACAACCACGCACAACATGGTGGCTACTGGGCGGCGGGAAATGGAATCGTTATTTGATTTGTGGCTCTTTTTATAAGCACTTCATTAGGAGGGGTGAAGGGGGCCGTTAAAGAGGAAAACGTTTACACCCTGATGCGCGCACTCACCCTCGTAGCCTTTCACCCTCGCGGAACTGTTGTGACACGGTTCTTTTGGGGGCGTAGCGTCCGCTCGATGTTAAAAAGGTTTTGTTTGGGCAGTTAAGTACATTGTTTTATATAATGAGCAAGTGGAATAATGTTTTCTTTAAGGGGGCACAAAGAAAGTTCATTCTAGTTGGCAAATGGTAGGTATATAAGAGATTTACACTTCGGTCGATGCTCGTCAGTGTAAGTGTAAAGTCTCGTAAGATAAGTTTTTTGTAGAATTATTTAAAATTTGACTTCGCCAGCAGTTTGGGCTTGTACATGGATAAAAAATTACGTAAGCAAAAGCGTTGAAAGCATTCATTTTTTGTCAATTTTTTAAAATTATTTTCTTTCATTTTTTTCGCGGATGTACTCATAGGTAGTTACCTACTTTTTCTTAGCTAAATATCCTTTCGGATATATTATAGGTATTTTATGAATGTTGTGGTAAGTCCGTGAAGATGCGGATAAAGAATCGGAAACATTTTAATAATAGGTACCTAAGTTTCTTTGATATTTCAAGAAATAATGCCATCTTTTAAGTCATGTCAAATTTGAAACCTTTAGACTTTATACTTTATTTGTCCCACTGTATATGTCGCAAGTGTGGGTTAAATAGGTATACCTATACTAAAATGGAGCAACTCTTACGCCTGGCGTAAACAAGAATACATGCGTTGATATATTCGTTAATCGTTTACATAAAAATATTTCGGAAAAAAATTATTGGCTTAATTAAAATGGTTCAAAACATCGATAAAATTGCAGTGTCTAAATATACTTCTTTTGCTTAACTCCACACACCAAAACTTTGTTTTTTTTTGCACTCGACGCGCGTTTCGCTAACCATGTTAGCATCATCAGGTCTAGTTTTGGTATATATGGAGTTAAGCAAAAGACGTATTTTCGTATTTTCTAAGTGCCAAAGGTTACTGATTCCCAACTTAGTGTCTAAATAGCTGAAAACAACAAGATAAAACCGCGTAAATACACTTTTGCGATCGAGTACGTCCCTGTTGCCAGGCGCGCTGATATTTTATGGCCTATTGACCATCTTGTTGAAACCACATTATTTGCATAAAGTGAGGGTACATATTTTCCAACAATTTTGGTAAATCTTCTATTAAAAAATTTAAATATATTTCACTCGTAAGGCTGCCTTCAAACAAATGCAGACCAATCAAATTAATTATATTCCGCACCAAACATTAACACTAAAATGAACTTGGTTCTCTATGGAGTAAACTTGAAGTGGATTTTCATTGCCTTAGGGATGGTTATTGTTCAATTTGGGATGTCATTACTTAGGAACCTACTTTCGTCAGTCCATAAAATACGTTTGAAAATCCTATTATCATGTTGCTCTAGAATAGCCATCTGCGCAATGAAATTTAATATTTTTTCTACATTAATGGGTTGTAACTGCTGTAAGTAATGTATGCTTAAAATCGTAATATGTATTTTGCTTTAAAATTCTTCAGATTGTTGAATAAGAAATCCGTTGAAAGTCTCACGTTGTATCAGTAATTGATTTTTCTGGGTGGTTTGCGTTCACATTCACATTTTCATCATTTCCCGCCCCTCTACTTATTGTTTTGCCTTTTCTTAACGTTAAATGCATCTACATTATTTTTAAGGTATAATAATATATTCTAAAAGTTGGAACATTTTGTAGCTTGGAGCATATTATATCGTTCTGGATATCCTTGCCGATAAATAATATTAAAGGCCAGCCTAGAATTGTTTTCTACACTCAGAGAAACGTTTATTGACATTAATTAAAGTTTATTTACGGTTAACAAATGGTATTTTTGGATACTGACTAACTTACGTATGATACAGTGAAAATTTAAATATATTAATTTAGCAAAGAAAAGATTTCATTGGTTTCAATAAATAGTATACTTATCAGAAATATACATATGTTTAGAGTGAATATTCGGTACTTTTAATAAAAATAAATATATAAGATATTAATATTAAATATGATATTAACTATCTTTCCATCAAAATTTGCATAGATGTCCATAAACGGGGTATGTTATACAATACTATGATATTTGCCTATAGTATATGATGATATTTATTATTAGGATTCTTTTTTAGCAGATAATTTTACATTATTTGTCGTAAACTTTCGTATATTACTGTTAAGGTTTATTTATTCTTGCAATATTACTGTTCAATAAATATTAATATTGCCTCCAAATTATTATTTTTTTCTTAATAAGCAATATTTTGTTTATAAATATTCTAAAGTTAGTACAAACTTTCTGACATTTCCAACAAAATTTTCTAAAATTGTATTCTTATAAATAATATTATATCTACAGGGTGATTCAGTGACATGTACAGGGTGATTACACAAAATTAGAGCCACCCCATAACTTTTTTATTTTTTAACTTACTCATAATGCCCATAACTAGATTGAGGTCTTGAAGTCGTTATTGTAACAATAGGAATGGAGATTCCAGGAACGAATTATTGGTTATGTATATACTTACCTGTTATATATGATGTAAACACGCATAACCAATAAAAAATAAATATCTATACAATACACTATATTTATTTTCTGAAATTATGTAAAAACGGAGGGTGCAAATATGTAATATATACCACCTTCAAATTTATATCAGTTTTAGGTATTATATCACTTCTAAAAATAATAATAATTGTTTATACCAATTCTACTAAATTTTTTTAAATTGTTGCAGTTTTTATGATAATAGTGTATTAATATGTTTGTAAACAGAAAAATGTCTAGATTCCAAAAATGAAAAAATATAGAGGGTGTTTTGTATAGCAAATAAAACAATTTTTTAACTCATCTCTATAGGGCCCTAATAAAAAACATTTAACAGGAATAGTAGGTACCCTACATGTCTACTAGTAACTTGAAGTCCACTAGGGACTGTACACGGATTTTAAGACTGAAAACGTCGCAGGGTTTTTATTGGGATCGAACTTTAATGGTATTTTAAATAAAACGATATACTTACTTAACACTATATTGGCACATAGCAGTTAATCATGTAACAATTTCCATTCCGGTACTAACATCATGAGATGTAAATATTTGACCATCACTATACAAATATCAATATGTTTGTCATAAACGTGGCAACTTCATAGAACAAATATAGAAATTTATAGGTAATTAGTGTATGGCGTCCATGTAAAATATATTTATTAACTATTAACTAATTTGTTAGTTAAAAATATATATAACGTTTAAAGCAAGCTTAAGATTTTCATATGGTTCTAATATATTAAATGCACCTGTAGGGTAACAAATTTATTGTAAGCAAAGTTATTGTAGAGCTTATTTTGAAATATATAAGTGCAAAACAAAGAAAACACAGATTTACTTCTATACATTACATTATATATACCTACCTAGGTATGAAAAAATGAAAATCATATGCCTTCAACTTCAACGTCTTTTTCTAAACTAAACAAACTGCCCTACCTCGCATATCACAAGGCATGCGGTGACGTGCGCTTTTAATGGCGATGGCATCCAAATTAGGGATGGCACCCACCATTTCCCTCCTTCTGCTTGATTGCAGTGCACGGTTGCAGACGCGGCCCACAATAGTGTTGTCCGGTCGCTCTGCTTCCACCACAGCAGCTGACTGCACAAGTGCACAACATATTGCTCCGTGCGATTGGTTTCTTCGCTCCTCTGGAAAAGCCACTCCGGGCAAGGCGAACCTTGGCTTCTCTTCTGATAGCGGCGTCAGAGAATCGTTGACACAGCCCATCAGGTGTACGGGCGATTATAGCTTCCACGCAACCGGTCAAATCACAGCTATAATAACACTATTCGCGTCTACGTTTTTCCGCCTTTCGGTACACACAAAAAAATAATTCCGCCGCAAAGTTATTTAGAGCTATAGATATAGAACACGAAACGGCTAGGAAATGATGGACGCCGCGAAATGACTGAGACTCGTCACCCGTGGCCCGTTGTGTCATGCGCGTCGCAGCAAGTGCGACTGCGCTGAAATGCCTGTACTATTCGGTTTGTTTACCAGAAAGATATATTTTACTGAGGAGAAACAATAGTTCCTGAGACATATTGCTATTTTGTCAGCGAAATTGCAATGCTGTAAACAAATGGTAATTTGTTCTGTATTATTTGAATTATTTGGATCCAACTATCCGAAAAATTGACCTGCACACTCAAATAAACCATAGGTTTGTTATAAAGAAATCATTTCCCCGAGTGGTTCGCTGGCTCCGGGTAACATTTGTTTGTTTGGAGGAAATAAATATGTTGATAAGCAATATGTTCTATTCTAACTGTAAAAATATTATCATAATAATTTGGTAAATAAAGGATAGCTTGACATTCAATTTTTCGAGGAGTTATCTGGAAACATATCGGTCTGCATTAATATACAGTTGTTAATCTTAAATATTTAATGTTTATATTTAAGAAAACAATCTTGAAAATCGCTCGAATTTTATTTTATTTTTGTTATAAGCCTATTTCTTTTGCGGAAACTTTCGCTTATTATTATTAAATACATACCTTCTAAACATATCATATCTTTCACATAAAACAACTGTTTCTCTGAGTGTAGCTTCCTCATAAATAACTTTTTGTTCACTTTTTCTACATGACTAAACATTGCACTTAAGAAACTTTTTGGGTTAATAACTTTTACCACTGGCAATTTCCAACTTTTCATAGTCTAAGATAAATCAAATAAAAAATTCTTATAAGATAGTCCATGTATTATGTACTTATGGTTGAACACTGTGCAAACATGATGACGTCCATACTCACTTCGCTCAAGTGCGTTCTATCTCTTACGAATGCACCCCTCGTCAGAGTGTTTGCCCAATCGACTGAGCACTGCCTAAATATTGATGAACACAATATACAATAGAGCTTGTTTTATTTACTTCCCCAATCGAATTACAGATCTTTAACAACTGCTTTGTTTCGACAGCAGCTTTTTATCGAGCGCCTGCAGGTCGTAGGTAATTGTAATAGAGAAAGCGCCGTAATACCGCCAATGTCCAATAAATAAATTCCATGTAATGTTCCAAAACGATAAGATCTCGGCCATATAAATTATCATGACAGTAAGGCTATATCGTGGAACTAAGGGGCAAATATGGGAATTACAAATTCAAATATCCAACTCTCTAATCGACTGTCAGCCATTTTGATAAATTACAACGTGTATTAGTGTTTTTATTTCCTTTGTAATACAAACAAAAACACGAAGACATAATTTGTCAAAAGGACGTGAAGTGTAATTTCGGGGACTATATTTAGGAGTCGGGTTTTCCGTGGAGGAATGTAAGGAATAAGAACTGAGTGGGTATTATCAAAGATCATGTATTATATAGCGCAGAAAACCGATGGCCTCTATAAGAGCTCTGTTATTTATGCAGTACTCAGGTTAAAGTTTTGTTTAAATATATGTACAGAGTGTATTATACAGGGTGTTCGAAAAATAGACGGAGATATTTTAGAGGGTGATTCCCTGTTAAGAAATATGAAAAAAAGTTTCTATAAACATGGGTCCGGAAATGCAGAGTTTTCAAGATACAGGATGTTAAATATATTGCATGTCACTGGACAAAATTGGTTTATCAATTTTTGCAAAAAAAAATCACAAGTGCCTTGGAAAACAAATAATCAAAAGCATTTCTAGGAAAGAGTGTTATTGCAACTTTTCCAATATCCTAACATAAAGTACACTACAACCAATTTTGTCCAGTGACATGCAATAAAACGGTTTTTATTTTTTTTTCTCGAAAACGAAGTGAGATAGGAAAACAATACAAGAGGGAAAGAAGTTGTATTTTTAGATGCTTAATCAAACAAAAAATATTAAAGTTACAAAAAAGGTAGTGGCGTACATTTTTTTGATAATAATATTCGCTAAGGTGCCCCCCGGGACGCCACTGGACTTAATAAATTTAATCTAGTTAGGGCGAAATTAGCCTCTTAATACAACAAATAACATTGCCAAATTTCAACAGAATCGAGTAAATAATTTTTAAGACATTAATAATTTTATTTTTTATTTTTTTTATTTAACATCCTGTATCTTGAAAACTCTGCATTTCCGGACCCATGTTTATAGAAACTTTTTTTCATATTTCTTAACAGGGAATCACCCTCTAAAATATCTCCGTCTATTTTTCGAACACCCTGTATATACATGGATTTTCCAGGAGTTTTTCATGAATTGTGAAGATTTTCGTGATAAAATTATTGGCTCTGAGAGCTCCCCCTATCTAGATCGGGATCCCTAAAAGTGGTTAATCAAAAACAGTCATCCACTGATAAAATCAAATTGACGCCAAAAAATTTAAACTCAGACTCTATAGCATTTAAATTCAGTTGCAAGATCTGACCGCATAGGCACTGACATTATTGGGTAAAACCTCCTTTCAATCTCGGCAGAGGGCTTCGGAGCCAAACATTTTATTAAGAAAATCCTCATTATTGACGGGAAGGACATCTGGTATAAAGCCATATAGAATTACGGGTCACCGGACACCCTGTACAACATAGGAAATCGTTTTAATTTTAATATTAACTTTTAAGTATCAGTTCTTTGAAATCTATTTTAGTGAAATAATTACCAAATCACTAATAATTGAGGTTCATGGTTTAAAAGATGTTGTTTACAAGATTTTTGCGAGCAAAATATAGAAGGAACTTTATAATAGGTACATATACATTCAAAATAACAACAAGTTGCAAAGTTCAAGAGTAGGTAGGTACATTTTGTTTTCGACTACATAGTTGCGTGTTTTGCTTCTGTGTGTTTGATCATTTGAATAAAATAATCCCAGGAAGGAGCTATTATTTGGGCTTAAAGTGCGACCGCCCGACCGGGATGGATCCTATTCAAATTGCTTAATACGTTTTAACATTATTTATTGATGTTTAATCATCTTAGTGTCTTCATTGCTATCTTTAAGTTATATTTTATGAAACTATCACAATCAAATAAGAAATTTTCAATAAAAACGATGTTAAAAATAATTATATTGGCCCTATTTACAAACAAAACAATGCTCTTTATACTAAAAAGTAGCTTGTTAAATATTTACCCGTGAAACAAAATCCCGGGATCTTGCTTTTCACTTCTGCTTTTCCAACCAAACGCTAAATACCTACATCGCTGAATACATCGTAAGAGTATACTTGTTTTCCCCGTAATTCACAAATTCTCGAAATTAACTCACAGAGTACTCGTTTTGTTTGACACATATAAAATGGCCGCCGTTGAAAGCGACGTAACAAAATCTATACACGGCAGGGTAGGCACGGGCGGTGTCCTCTCTCTTTCCTTGTCTAAGCTTAGAGCTAAAATATAGCGATTTCTGTGGCGCATATTTTATACCACCCGTTATTGTTTCAGCTCCTTCCTGTGGTTCTTTATTCAAAGGTTTGATTCACCACAAATCATTAAAATCCAATTTTAATGATAGAACGTACAGCGTACGGCCGGCAATACGAAAACCACTCATTTGAGGACTTTACAAACTGTAATATTTAAGATCTTTTCGTTCTTCTGGCAGGACTGAAAGTATTATCAAAAAAGTAGTTAGAATTTAAGTTTTCAGCGCATCTTTTGATCAGGACGGTACCTCGAGTCGCTGAGATGTTATGATCTGTCGAATATGGAGTATTTTAGTCACAAACATCATACGCGCGCGGAGTACCTACTTGTTTTGGATACTAATCAGCGGCGGTCCGCGAGGTGGTAGAAATAATTTAAGAAATGTTAAATCCAAAAGTTGCTCCCAAATGCTTTGTGATATTGACAAAACGGTGGTACAAATTTCAATTTTGATGTCTTATGAGTGGAAGATACTGAACCAGGTAAGTTTTTAATTACATGATGAATATTTAGTTGGAAACTGGAGATTCAGTCTTGCCTAGTAGAACCCATGACGTTTATTAAACTTGTTGCAATATAATATATTATTAAATTATATACCTAATACCTATATTAGATATACAGGGTGAGTCAGAATGTATAGTAAATACTTTAAAAGGGTGTTCGGCAGGTGGTTTTAAGGGGGACCTTTCATATAAAATTTTTCGATTTGGGCTTTCCTTGCCAAGTTATTCGGGTCTACAGGGTGACCCAAAAGTATTTTTTTATTTATATCTCAATAATAATGGTGCTACTTAAAAATTTGAAATTTGGTATGTGTTATCTACTTACTGGAAGACGCCTTAGGGTAGTTTATTCATTTACACAGTGTCCTAGAAAAGGGTAAAAACTAACAACCCCTATTAATTTTTTTGCTCAAACTTTTTTGAGGTTATCTTTTTGGTCTTGCAGGTCCATCATTTCAGTGTATCTTTTCATTTTGCAACAAAAGTGTAGAGGAAGAGACCCAAATTTGAGACACTTTTTTTTGTAAATTCGAAATAAAATTCACCGTTAATTTTTTTTTAATAATTTTGTATTGGAATAGTTGCTTAGTACATTGACAAAACAGTGATGCAAAGAAACTATACGTTAAAATAGCGATCTAGTGAAATTATTCAACTTAAACTTTTTTTTGTCAATTTCCCCATAAAATAAAAGGTTGCCTAATTTGAGACAGACTGACATCCCAATTACGCACTTCCTTTACATCTTCTACCATAGTATGAGAGTCCCATTTCTTGTGTTTTTTGGCATCTGTAATCAAAAAAATTAAAATATTTTTTGGGTGCCTAATTTGAGATAGTCTCAATTATAGTACAAATTTGGTATCTCAAATTAGGAACTTTCAGTATAAAAAATTGACAACAGTATTTTAGGTTAGTTATGAAAAAATAGTGCCAGATTTCAATAAAATATCATTAAGCAACACCTCCTATACCAACTACTAGGACATAGGAATTTTTTTACACTTCACCTTGACTGTAAATGCCAGTTTATTTACACTATCAAAAAAATTTTAGCAGTCAAATTGCACCAAACGTGCTTTTGTACAGAAACAAACGAACTGAAGCGCTCAACTACCACTTTAACACTACACCCCAGTTTATTTTAATTAGTCTAGGCTATTTCTGTTAGATGGCGTTACGTATCTTTTAATATAAGGAGCTATCTCAAATTAGGCACCTATCTCAAATTTGGGTCTCTTCCTCTACTCTTGTTTCATAACGATAAAATCAACCGTTTGCGTTGAAATTGGCAAAACGTGCCCCAAAACACCTGTTAACTTCAACATTCGAAACATAAAATTTTTACCTATACCGCTTTCAAACGTTACACATCGACTGTATCATTTAAACTGAGAAAAAAACTCCTATGAATAATGTACCAAAACTTATTACCTTTCAAAATGGAAAGGATTGAATTTAACAAAATTTCAACACTCTATTTCAAGAAAACCAATGCTGTTTTGACTAATGTCCAATTGGTATTTTTTTCCTTATGTTGAATGTACAGTCGAACTGTAACGTTTGAAAGCGGTAGGTAAAAATTTTATGTTTCGAATGTTGAAGTTAACAGGTGTTTTGAGGCACTCGGCGCAAACGGTTTTATGAAACAAGAGTACATTTTTGTTGCAAAATGAAAAGATACACTGAAATAATGGACCTGCAAAACCAAAAAGATAACCTCAAAAAAGTCCCCTTTAAAGTATTTACTATCCATTCTGACTCACCCTGTACAATAGCAGCTATTCCATTCCAAGACTACAACTTGCGACTAGCTGTATAGCTTCATCCTACCCCATTAGTGGAAATCACGGTCGCGACAAAAGTGCCGTCGGCGAAAAGAAACACCGCCCCTCGCGAAGCTGTTGAAGAAAACGGCAACGCATTAACACTACTTATTTAAATTTCCTTTGACATCAAGTCCAGATGTTGCCGTTGGTGGCGGGCGAGTCGCGCCGTCGGGAGTAGGTCGATCTGCGCCCGGGATCAAAGGGCGAGAATTGAAATCCGCAGGGGACGATGGGCCGGGGGTGGGGGGGAAGGGGAGAGAGTTCGCACCTTGCTACTTGATGGGGGGGCCCGGGGAAGCCAGAGTCGCGCAAGCCCTTTTTCCTAAGCCGAAAGGAAAAATTCAGTTTGAGGAACGAAAGAAACCTTCAGACTGCTATATTCTACACTCAGAGAAACGTTTATTGACATTAATTAATGTTTATTTTACTGTTAACAAATGGTACGTATGGTACAGTAAAAAATTAAATATATGAATTTCGCAAAAAAGATTTCATTGGTTTCAATGAATAATATACCTACTTATCAGAAATATACATATGTTTAGAGTAAATATTCGGTGCTTTTAATAAACTAAATATGAATAAAATTTTCATAGATGTCGATAAACGGGGAATGTTATTCAATAATTTATGATGTTCGCCTATAATATATGATAATATTATTTATAATTAGGATTCTTTTTTAGCAAATAATTTTACATTATTTGTCGTAAACTTTCGTATATTACTGTTAAGGTTTATTTGTAGTTGTACTATTAGTGTTTAATAAATATTAATATTGCCTTCAAATTGTTATTTTTTTCTTAATAAGCAATATTTTGTTTATATAAATATTCTAAAGTTAGTTCAAACTTTCTGACGTTTTCAGCATAATTTTCGAATATTGTATTCTAATAAATAATATTGTATCTACAGGGTGATTCAGTGACATGTACAGGGTGATTACGCAAAATTAAACCATAACTTTTTTATTTTTTAACTTACCCACAATTCCCATAACTAGATTGAGGTCTTCAGTCATTATTGTAACAACAGGAATGGAGATTCCAGGAACGAATTATTGATTATGTATGTACCTACTTACCTAAACACTATATTTATTTTCTGAAATTGTGTAAAAACGGAGGGTGCAAATATGTAATATGTACTACCTTCAAATTATTATCAGTTTTAGGTATGTACTCGGGTATATATCACTTCTAAAAATATTTGTTGCAATTTTTATGATAAGCAGTGTATTCATATACCTATAGGTACATGTTTGTAATCAGAAAAATGTCTAGATTCCAAAAATGAAAAAATAGAGAAGGTTTTGTGTAGCAAATAAAACAATTTTTTAACTAATGTCTATTAATAGGGCTCTAATAAAAAAACGTTTATCATCAGGAATAGTAGGTACATACTAATAATTTAAAGTCCACTAGGGACTGTACGGATTTTAAAAGACTGAACACGTCACAGGTTTTTCATGTAAATCATTGGGATAAAACTTTGATGGTATTTTGAATAAAACGATATATATTTGTACTTAACTAAGAGGAGGGGTAGTCGTGGCTTGACTAGTTAAACAACAACGATTACCCCTCCTCTTAATTAATAGGAATGGGATTCTACTAAAGGATTAAGTTTGAATTTTGTTTTACAATACGATTGTAATTTATAATATTTAGATTATAGCTGGTATTGTCACAAAATATTCCCGCACCCACACTTAAACTTGTTTTTGGCGAGTTACAACGTAATTAAAATTTTGACACTTTTCAGCTACTCCTTGTATACTGTTTTGATGGTTAAACAAACGTCATTATCGGAATTTTTCAAAAAAGTTTCCACGATCATTTTCTGTTCTTTCATCACTTTCTGGTTATGAAATGGCTTCTTGGAAAATGAATCTATGAATCTACAGCAGAACATTTTTAATATATCAAATTTCAGAACAAAACCTAAAATTTCTTCAAACGTTTTAGTCACATTTTTTAACGCCATCTTGAAATTTGAAATGTTTGCTATAAATCTTTGTTTTCGTAGTGTCAAACTTATCTTTAAGTAAAATTATAATATAAAAAATATAATTATAAAGGGTAATACGATATAAAAAATAAAAACAAAAAAACTAAACGAAATTTTCTGTATATCTTTTGGTTGGACACTCAGGAGACAGTCCCCAAGCAATCCTGAAAAAATCGCCGTGTTTGGATTTTTTTTGCAACTCCTATAAGCCGATCACAACTCTATTGGGCAAGAACGGGACTGTACTTTACAAGGATGCCAAGCGTTCGGCACCTATTTTCATTCTTCGGAACAATGAGTATTTATCCAGAGGCCTAATATTTACTTGGTATATCCAGGGCTGAATCCAAAATCGGCAAAAAAAATTATATATACCTATTGTCATTTTTTGGCATTTGTAATAGAACAATAGAAAGCGACAAAACAATATTCTTGTCCCTTTAAACATAACCTATAATCTATAACATTGTCGATGACATTTACTCTAATAATCCAGCTAACCGCGAATGACCTATAACGTCAATTTTAGGTTATTTTCGTACCGTAAAAAATACGTAACTTAATTTCCGGAAATTTAACATTTGTAAATGCATCAAAAATGACATACAAAAATAAGTAATAAAACTAGCGTCAATATTACGTCATTACTACGGTACAGATACTTCCGAATAATAAAACTTGGACCAAGGTTTTTGGGAATTCACAATAGAATCCTTTCCTGAGACGATTAAGATCCTTTTGGCTTTGTCCCATCCTTTACATGAATTTTTAGGCATCCCTTATTTTATTTCTACTTAATTCTGTGACGTCATCGAGATTCTAGCTTACACTGTTTTAGGCAATATTTTTCAAGTGCGTCGATAGCTTAGTTGGCAAGAGCGTCGACATTAATTCCGATGTTCGTAGGTTCGAACCCTGGTGTTGGTGGGCGAATTTTATTTTTTATGAGGTTATATCTACGTTAAGTTTATGAGGTTATTTCTACGTCAGGATATTAACGTCACTCTACCGGTCTTTTTGTCATAATTATAACGTTAATTTAACGTGATTTTCCTAACGTTATGGAGTTATAACTATAACGGTATTTTGACGTAAAAAAACGGTTGTTGGTTAGCTGGGAAGTAAAGTTGGAGTAGTTGTCCTGCCATAAAAAACAGAGTAGCTATACCTACGTGTAGTGTTATAATATTCTTTGCATAAATAGACTTGATAGGTGTGACTTCCAAACGTAATTTGATCAGGAAATACGCATAATCACCAAAGCCGCATCATCGTTAACCGGTCTTCCACAAACGCTGCTCTGCTGTCCCAGATATCAACAGATAAAAAGCGATCGGCCAGATGAGGAACTGGTTCCCCGGTAAAAACGTGTGAGAATCAGTGCAAGTCCTCCTCTACAGGCTCCTTATTACTAAATCGGCTACTATTCCGTTAATATCATTCGGCGTTTACGAGGCGCTGCCACTATCACACATATCATTTCAGCCATAAACGCTTTATGAGAAAATACCTAATACCTAATTGGATGAAATTTAGACTCGAGTTATGGATAAATCCGGAACTCTTCTATTTTCCCCTATACCTATGCGAGGGTCTGTAGATGACAAATAAGCACGACTGATTCGATACATCAAGCTGGCACATAGCAGCAAACAATGCGTTGGTATAAAAGGACGGATTAATAAGAGTCGTTAGAATCTAGGAGCCTAATGATGTGAATGGCGCATTTTCTGGTAATTGGCAAGCTGTTGATTGATAGATCAATATTTGGGGCGTTATATGGAATCTGGTGGGAATTGCGATTAGTTGGTAGAACTCATGAAAAGCAATCTCTCTCGAGTAACATGCGGAACATAAGAACAATATTACTGGAGACAAAACAATAATGCCAGCGCCATTATCATATAAAAATTCAAAGGAAAACGAAGACAGAAGATATATGCGATCGATCTTAAACTTGCCATATGCAAAACTGTTTGTCTTCAAGTGGCACTCGACATTTTCCCATGACGTTTCAACCTTGACGTAACAAAAACCGCGCATACTCTTCGTCTACAATAGTTTCATCGAATGAAAATTTTCTCACAGGGCTCCTGCATTCCCATGCGCACTTCAAACAGTTAACGAAACTCCACTTAACTCTTTTTCAATTCGGCTACACCGAAAAGAAACTTAACGTCGACCACTGTATTACTATTGCGAATGTGAGCCGACGAAACAATGGACTGGCAAAGAACCAGTGCAACTATAAGGGACTAGGAAGGGTTGCACGGGCTTTTGTTTAAAGTGTGCTATTATGCGAGGGACATAATAGTGTTGGAGGGGAGAAAAATTATAGTAATACCGGGGTATGGTTGTGTGACAGTATTATAAACTAGCGTTGCAGATTTGTATAACAGTTTTCATGCTTTAATTTTTTTAAACCGTTCATTCACGAGTCATGATCTCAAGCGCGGAGGTCCCAACACTAACTCCATTACCTTTCTAACTAACGTGACTATCCTGGACCAATACTAGAATAATTATATAATATAATAATAAAATAATTCTCGGGCCCCATTTTCCTTTTTGGTAGTAGAGTGTTTTAAGTTCAAGATAATTTGTATAGGTACTGAAACTACTGAATCAACAGATTCTATAGGTCAAAATTTGGACTATGTGGAAATGATCTTCTTTTATAGAAAGTGATTAGAAGTAGAAGACAACTTTTTTAAGTTGCCTTTAAAATTCATAAATGCTTCACAGCAAATGAATGAAACTTTGAAAGTTTAACGCAAAAATTAACTCCAATAAATTTGTTTTCTGAGCGTTCCGAGAATAAATCTTCATCCTTTCTCAAAGATCCTGTCACGTGAAAGTGAAATGACAGATTATATCTCCGAAAGGTCAGAAAACAAATAGACCGTCTGATAGTGACAGATTTACAGTTTGTTCAGCGAATGTTCGGCCCTACGTCACAACTCCCGTCCTTGTCTGATTTGTGAATATTCGACCGATACCCACCGTATATTCATGATGAGTAAGAGAAGGACAGGAGTTGTGACGTAGGGCCGAACATTCACTGAACAAACTGTAGGTGCCCCATTTTCGCATACAAGCCTCGAAGAGGGTTGAAAAGTACATCGATGTTGAGTAGAATGAAGAGAAATTTTCCTAATATGATATACAGTGTGACTCATTCTGATGTTGGACACCCTCACAAAATCTGTAATTTTTGTCCGATTTTATCCGTTTTTTTTTTCTAAAAATAGATCACAAAAAACTCTATTTTGGCGCCAAGTTTCAGATCTTAATCTCAATTTTCAAGGCCTACTATGAATTTTTTTCTAGTTAAAAAAAAGACGAAAACCCTTTAGCGATTTTTTTTATTTAAAATCTGACAACACAGCATTAATCAGGACACCCTGAAACCCCCACATACCAAATTTGAATAAAAAATATACAGGGGGTTCCTTCCTGGGGGTTGTCAAAGTTGAGCAAAATATAAATTTTAAAGGTATTTGGCAAGTCAAGTGTACCATGGAATCCCCTCAAAACAGTTGAATGGTCAACAGGACCACTCAAAGTGTTGGTGCGCAAAGATCTAATTCAAAAATATACAGAGTGTCTTTCTCTGTGGCATATGAAAATACCGCATTTTTTTTTAACTTTAAATCGAGTATATCAAAACCGCCCCAGCCACTATAAACGAACTAAGTCTAAAAATACAGAAGCCTACTAGTCACTAAGTCCATATGAGTTAAGGTGGCTGGTGTGCCACAACACAAACGCACAGAAATGTATCATCTTAGACAGTGACTTTATTGAGTATGGTCCGATAATTTAAATGGTTTTTTATTTGTTGGTTGGTATTTTGTAAAGAAATAAATTACTTTTGTGTTTGTTAATGTTTTTTCAATAATTCCAAAACACTCATGACCAGTATAAAGTTTCATAAAGATTCAGCATTTTGAGATGGTCCAAAGACATTTTCATACTTTCGATGGGCTTCTGTGGAAAAATCGGTCAAAATATCGATTTTTCCTTACAAGATTACGCCCTTAATTCAACCTTTTAGCCACCTGCAACTCTCAAGCCTTTGGTTTTCCAAAGCCAGGTTCTATTAATTAATCATTTAGTAAACATGGCTTGCGTGAAAATATGGCCAACAGCCACATTTTATTTCTGTTAAGGAAAATCGAATTTTCCATATGTTAAAAATACTCGTAAATTTTCCTTCATTCTACTTAACATCGATGTACTTTTCAACCCTCTTCGAGGGTTGTGTGCGAAAATTGGGCACCTAATATAGAAAATAAGGGGGGTGTAAAAATATACGTAAACACCCTGTACCTCAGAGATCAAAAAAGAGCTTACGAGCAATGTACTTATTAAATTATTCCTGCTACCCACAATTTCATATTATAGGTACCTGGAATTGAACTTTAAATACACTGTGGAGTAGATTTTGAGTAATAATCTTCATAATAACCATTGTTCAATTGCGAAAATTGATAATCAGTGATACATATAAGAGGTAGAATGCAGCGATAATAAAAAAAAATAAAAAAGTTGGGCTTTGTGTGGAACTTATTGAACCCGAGACCTACGATTTACTAATCGGGTGATTTAACACTATGCGCTAAATAAGTGCCTATCAATTTCGGTCTATTAGGCCACTTGGGGAAATAATGCTATCATTGATTTTTCTTTCGTATAATTCGTATTATTTCTGATCAAAACCAGTTTGTAAAACGATGGTTGTGAAACATATTAAAATTGACGTAGGTTTCGCGTCGCTCACGGGCGTAGCCAGGATTTAGTTTTGAGGGGGGTTTAGTTTGAGAAGTAAATAAAACAACAAAAATATACTTACATGAAATTTAATATCTATATATTCATCCGAAAAACTACGACATATTTATAAAGTTCTTAACTTTAAATGAAATGGATAAATTAATTTCGTTCCTCTACGCTAAATCTAAAACCATTAAAGAAGAAATCTTCGGCTTTTTCTTTTAAATATATCCACTACTTCATCTGCATGAATTTCTGTTCCATAGTGAATGTTCATTAGAGCCAAACCATTAAGTCTGTTTTCACTTGTAGTGTTTCGTAAATAGTTTTTCAGCCTCCTTAGGCTCGAGAAAGACCTTTCTGGGGTAGCAGTGGATACAGGAATGGTAGCCAAGATTTGTAGTAATGTGTAAATATTAGGATAAAGGTTTTTATCGCACATATCTAGGCATTCCAAACTAGATTTCTGGGTAGGCAGTCTTCTTATCAGCATGCAAGGTAGCTGAAGCTTTGATAGCTAAATCCAAATTTGTTTCTTTATTAGAAACCCCTTGACCTTGACTACACCACTTTTTCCAGTAGTCCATACCTTTAAGTTTATCACCCTTCCTTTTTTTCCCTCCATTTTTCGACAGTAATAATGATTCACGTATCTATCCTTAACAAGGTCATCGAATAACAGCGCACTAAAATTACTCACTTACACGGTACACTTAATTCTCTTCACTATTCGTTCACCACTTTTCACTTTTATTCGCTTCGAGTTCGCATGGAACAATACTGCCGTAAGCGCGGTCACGCGCCGCGCCGCGGCGCCGCTTATATAGCAGCCCAGTAGCCGTCCAGAAACTTCCACGAACTTCCACAAAGTTCCGCTCATTTCGACCGAGGGGCGTGGCGAATAATCGAGAAACAACGCAAAGTGTCCCTACAATACAAAATAGTTCGACTGCAACTGCGTCTGCCTCTCGTCAAAAGATGGCGCTAGGCGCTACTATTACTACATATATTCTCTCCTCATAAAACCTATGTAAAACCTATGTAAAGTGTACTTACGGAGGAGGGAGCGGGCAAAGCAGTTTACAACATACCGGGTGGATCTCTTCCACTATTACCTCTGACAATTTTCTGGATGCAGTTCTTATTAGATCGTCGCGAGTCTGCGGGCGCCCGAATCGACCTGACCCGGTGGAGCGCGCGGCCATTATCGAAGGTTCACTTCGTCAGTCGGAATTACCTGAAAAGCACACCCCGGCCGGGTGGATAATGACAGGGCCCCGCTGAAAAGGCGCCCCCGGTATTCGTTTCACGGCGTGTAATTCGAGTCGCCCGTCCAGAGGGGTATTTACACGGTAGATTTGATCAGCTTTTCTTTAATTTTCGACGTTGCGTTGGTCGGGGGTCGGGTTACGCGATCCCGGGCATACGGGCAGTGTCCGGGGGCTCCGCTTGCGGTTTTTTCGCTCGTTTTCGGGCCCGGGCGCAGGCCATTGTGCCGATTATTCCACGAGGATGGAGGGTATTCGATATCGCGTGGTTTGGAAAAACGAAAAAGGCATAATGAGCTTATTTTAGGAAGGGATTTGTTCGCCACTTGGTGGCCCCGGCACCAGACAAAATTGTGAGGTACCCTCATTGGCAGAAACAAGTTTTAATTTATAATGGGCGGGTACTTACTCCCTCTCCTCTATTGTATACTAACTATAGGTAGGTATGTACTGTTGAACGTCGCATTGAAAAAAATTAGTTAATACTAACATTGGTTGCGTTCAATGCGCTCCCAAATCTGTAATCGCTGCCAGCGCTTTACGTCAATGTGCATTGAACGGGCAGAAATGAGAGATAACGCTAGCTATCGCTGCCCTCGGTTCGGCAGCGATTTCATCTTTGCTAGATTTTCTTGGTAGCGGACTTATCATGTTTCTATCCTTTTTTTATCATTCCTGCACTCCCTGTTATTCTGAAACGCTTAACCTTGAAATTCTTGTTGTGTATCGTTAATTTTGTTTATTTGTCCAAAAAAAGAATAATCATTCACGCAACAAATAAATAAAAAATGGAAGGTTGGGAAAATTGTAAGACAATTGTGGAAAAGTGGTTATAACTGCTTCTTGTATCACCAACTCTGTGCCGTTGTTTATTATTTCTTGGTCGTCATTATAAAAATGAACCAAAATGGTAAAAAGTAGACACAGAAGATCAAGTTATTTCAAAAACGAAAATAGAAAATACCGAAAATAAATACATAAACATAACCTACAAAAAATCTGAGGACAGACAAGACACAAGACCAAGTTATAAATTGGTCATTCAACGTACCACGGCAGCGATTACAGCGCTGTCAAAGATTGACAGATAGCACTATCTAGCGATTACAACACAAGCAAAATAAACTAGTCATAAAATCGCCATTTTTTTTCTGATTATTATATTATAATAAGATAAATAAATTAAGTTTGAAAATCTGCCTAGAAGAAAAATAGCTCTGACGAATTGGTTATGAAGTGTTTTGAACTTCATTTCGGTCGTTTTTCTAAGAAATATAGAGGAAAGTGAGTATAGTATAGTAATCTTGAAAGTGACGTGAAGAGGAGATATGATCTAGAATTGACCGAGATCCATACATACTGCAGGCAAAGTAACTTATCGCTTATGCCAACTGATTTTACTTTAAAATATAATAATAATAATTCTCATCCTTACAATACTTCAAACTAGGAGTACCCCAGAAGCAACAGAATGGTTGTGCCGGGGGGAGCAATTACTATTATTTTGTCTTCGTTGCCATTTGCGGTTAGCGCCGATTGTTCCCGATGGAACTACACTCAAATATTTTGGCACATTCTCAAAAATAATTGTTGGGACAGCACCTTCCTTTAGCTTAGGTAATATTATCTACTTTAATTTTTTCACTTTTTTGAAAATGTGTTAGCCACACATACTAAAGGGTTTTTAGAAATTAAATCTCAGTTGGAATTTGACGAATTCATTTTTTGCGCAAATTTTCATCCCGAGGCAAAGCAATTGTTGTTATGGTGACATTTTCTTCCTGGCTTTTGTAATATGTATAAATATAATATAAACAGACCCAATATTTGGTATTTAGGTTATTTTTTATGAAATAAAAATGAAAACTCGCCTCAGTATACAGTAAATATCGACCAGGTCCCAGTTGATCGGCAGCACGAAAGGCCGAATAGGAACCGTATCAGGGCGTGGGTCGACAACGAAAATCCTCGAGTATGTTACAACACTGATTTATTTCGCAAAAGGTGAATACAAAATACACAAACCCGAACGTGGTCAACGGGAACGGCTTCCAGCCACCCGGACCGTCTGGACTCGCGGATCTCCCGTAAGCAGTTCACCCGTCTGCGTCTCAGGCTCCACTGTCCATACTCCATGTCCATTCCGGGGGGAGAATTCCCCTTACAGCGCCCACGCGTCGGCTCGAGCGGCACCAATACTCCTGGACGGCACGGCTCCCGCACAGAGGGCATAATAACACCTGGGCGGTTCCCCTCCGCCAGGACACACGCGCACTAGACACAAACTTGTTTCTAAAATATTAACTAAGACGTTTAAAAACACTTTAAACATTTAAAACTTCTCAAAACCCAAGCTGTCGCTTTCAGTTATGTGACAAATGACATGTAATGTCGGACTAAGATGGTCACGTGATTTTTGTGCGCCATGGCCTGTCTTTATCGTAGGCCTCGTATCGACAGTATATTATATAGGACATGCCGTTGAAGGGATCGTAACTAGTTATAGACTTTCATGTGTCTCGATCCAAAACCCTTCTTAGGAACTGTATGGAAGAAGTTTTTTCGTGTTTTTTTATGCTGATTCTGCCCAAAACTCGATAACCTTCTCCATCATGTTTGCGACAAGAAAGGCTGACGCTCGACTCCCGATATCGCGCTTATACCGCCTACCCTCTCTCTCTTCCCGTTCGCGCCTCATTTGAGAAAGGCAGAAAGGGCCAAAGGGCTCCTCGCGCCCCGGCTCTATTTGCGCAGGCAATCATCGAGGCAAAAATCCCGGCCGGCAGCGCTACAAAGGCAGTTCGCATAAATTTTAAATTCGATTTTCGCCGTATTGTTCCGTGGATCGCTCGCAATTGGCTTAAGTTGTCGTCCGGCGATACGCGCGCGGCTAACGAGCCCTTTTTACGGCATTACATTTCGGTGCCGTGAATGTTTCAAGCCCGCTGGAAATTAGTTTTTCGGGGGGCGATCCCCGGCGCGTTTCGTGAATTAAATATGCGGCGAAATTATGCGTCGGTTCGTTTTCGAAACAATTCGTATTATTATACCGGTGGTGTACAGCACCACCTGTATCTACCCTCGACTAAATAGAGTAACAAAGAAAAAACAAAGTAAATACTTTTAAGGTGAATAATCTTAAAATACCTTAGATTCTTTATTTTTCAACTTTATTTTGGTGACACTTGTATCCTGTTAAAAAATGACCCACTTTTGGATTGATCTTGTAGCTGATTTTGAGTTTGGAATCCGTGAAATAAAAGTTACATAATTTACTAGATCCTCTTCATTTTTCATTTCATATAGAATATTAGAGAACAATTATTAACACTAATTTGACATGTCAAGGAGATAGAGAACCAAAATAAGTGATGTCTATAGCAGTCTCTAGTCTAATCATAAATAAGTAGGTACCTTTGGTTCTATTAAATTGATCTTCCCAATAATAAAGTCAGTTATGTTTCTTATTAAATTTGAAAGAAATAACTATGCTGAAATTTGCCAATATGAACCAACGAAATCACATAATTTTCGAAATATTAACCAACCAGCGATTATTTCCCCTCATACTGCTTGCATCCAATTAGGTAGCTCCTTCCAAAAATCCAAGCCTCTGCTAGCGATAATTGCACTTGTGCAAACCAACGCGGTGATACCATTTGTGCAATTATCACTTCGTTGCTTAGCAACCGCGAATCTGTTCGATACAAACACGTACTTCTTAAAATTGGTGTGTTTTCTGTTCTAAATTATGTAGCTTATAAATTATGTTGCGGTATTATTAAGTAGGTATTGTAGCAATGAATTTATAAACTTTTACAGTGATAAATTCTTGTTATTAGACCTTCGTCTCCGTTTAAATTTATGACACATTCAGAAAATAAACCAACGCCAACAGGGTGTAATCGCATTTGCCTTGGATATCCAAGCGTCATGTTCGTTTACTCGAATGCTACAGTCGAAGCTGTCAATAAACTCGTTCGAAAATGCGTCGTTTTGGAAATGTAAACAGAAGAAATCAATACAAAAATTAGTAAATCGTATTCGTGAAATAATCTCGACAAATACCACTCGTGCCGGAAATTTTTCTAAATAATTTTATTCTCAAGCGCTATTTGGCCCATTAGCAAAACCACTCGTACAAATTGAGCTTTTATTTTCAGAGATAAAAGACCAATTTATACTCGTGATCTTTCTAGGCAAAATAGCGCTTTCGAAAAAATTATCACTTATAATCTCCCTAGAGCATGAATTATTTCCGGAAATTTTTTTCGAGGTGCTAATTTTCTTAAAAAATTCGCAACCGAGAAAAAATTTCCGGAATTTTAATTCATGCTTGCGGGAGATTCGGTACGAAAATTTCATGTCAAAACTATTTGAAAATATACAATTAAATTGGTGACATATGGTGACTGGTGTTATTGTTGTATAGGAGGGAGATTTCCACTTATTAATCTTACAGCTAGGTGCTTATGGGAGGGTGATTTCCGAAAAAATACACAAGTTGCCATGGCAACGTTAAGAAATGCTTGTGTTTTATTGGTTGTACCTTGTCGACATGAAATTTTCGATAAAATTACTAGAGGTATTTTAATAATACCACTAGTGGTATTTTAATAATACCAATACATTTGATTTTGAGACTCGAATTGCTTTTGACAGTGCGCAATTCTTTGTAGTATTCATTATGGGTTTCGTCCTAACATTTGCCGATAGTAGATATCTTGATATTGTGGATGGTGCCTTTTCTGGTACTGAGCTCCGTATCAAAACATACCTATTATACTTGGTACAAAAATGAACATAATGAACAATAATATGTTATCTCCAACCACTTTCCAAGACTTACGTCTTCATATAGATGCTCTGAGATTGTTTCAGCGAAATCCCCTTCCGCACACTTGAATTCTTTTTCTAATGGAGAACACTGAACAGCATAATTGCAGCTTTTTAAATTAATAAGAGTTTATCAATATCCAAGTTAATGGCTGTTTTTATCATTCGTAGAAAAACAACAAAGTATTTTAGGCTTGTCCTTTAGTTTCTGAGCGGAAATAGTAATGTTTATTGTACGGCCAAAACAAAAAATACTGCAGCTTGTCTCGTCGATTCTGGAGAACACCCTAGACGTCTTCCCTGGATTGCAGAGCTCTTAACTCGCAAGACGCCGTCGTCGGACAAAAAAACAATGCCCTCTCCAGCTTCGCCTGCCGTCGGTAAATATCTGTTCGCGCGTCGCGTTTCACGAATTGTTTTCCTGAGACACCTCCGTGTTTGTTCTGCCACTAGAGGAGATTGCTTCTCCGCTACGCTTCCGCAGATAATAGTTCCTTTCAGGACGCCGGGGATAATATGTGTTTGTTATAACGGATCGGCCTTTTGTCACGGAAGTGGGGCGTTGGGAGGTTCACGACGGCAGCTGAGTTTTCTAGTCGAAACGGCCACGTTGATTAAAGTGTCGTAGGTTGTTAGGGCAGAGTCACAACCTTCTCAAGCTTACAAGCCCTGTGCAGACATGTGGCAACGCCGCAGCGGGACGGTTCAGCGGATCTATTCACTATAGAGCAGTCTGCACTTTGGCTTAGTATATATTTTCTAATAGATGTTCAACCCTCTTTTTAATTATAATTAAATGCATTTGTGAACTTTGTTTCAATAATTAGATACCTAAGTAAGTAGGTACATTTGTTTAACAGACAATAAAAGCAGTAACAAGTAACAAAATATACACAGAAGTATAAGTATTTATAATAAGTACGATTTCTAGTGTGGATAAGTACATTTTCGACAAATAATATGGTAAATTTGGGCAAATAGAGGGATTAAATTTTTGTGAGAATTTTTCGCAAAGTGCTAGATCAGGCAAATGATCTATCTTCCCTTATGGTTCAGTTTTCATAAAAATACAAACAAGCGAACAGAGAACAGCAAGCTGTGAAGGAGAGTAATCTCTTCTGATTGAAATGGCTTTAAAGGTCAATTTCATAATACATTCAACTAAATTATCTTTTGACTTTAACATTAGGTAAAGAAACTTTTGCAACAATACTAAACTAAACAATGGTTGGATTGATAGAAAGCTCCTTTAATTTTAAAGGGTACTTTAGTTTGCCGATGAATCATTTTATTCTTTAAGTTTTCGGCCTTTGGAAAGCCCAAAATGAATACAAGTTGACCGCTTGTCGTCAAGCAAAGAAAACCTAGCTACTTCAAGTTATTATTACGATTTGACTTACAGCCGCAGGTACATAACTAAGTTTTAGCTTCCCTCGACTGTTCTAGGCATCTTGAGGCTTGAAATTGTAAAGGAACGATTCTTCACTCCGAACTTTTAGAGAAATGTTTCATATTTTTGCAAGCAAAACAAATTTATAAAAAAGCTGTCTCCAGCACATCGGGCTGTCTGTTTCCACCCAGAGACACACTGCCTCGTCGTAGCAATCTGGCGACGATAGCACTACCCGCACTACACAAATTAATTCTGGTAAATTTCTTGTAAAATCAACTGACAGGCAGTGTCAGGGCACGCGACATGGACCCGCATCCCTTGTTGCCAGCATAGACGTAACTAGGGGGGGGCTAGGGGGGTTTAGCCCCCCTACATTTCTATTAGCCCTCCCTAAAATGTAAAGGATGTGCGAAGATAAGCTTCTCGTAAACACAATAGATCTGACATTCTGACAACGCAACGTTACGCAACACGGCGAACACCGCACGCGCCTTGTTAAATTCACCAGTTTCGACGAATCGCTTGCTCGGAATCTTGCGCCTTGTGCCCCCACAAAATCCGACTGAAATTTAAACGCGCAAGCGAGAGCGAACACACCGTGCCTGCTGCCGAGAGAAAGAGAGACGAGACGGGCGTCGGAGAATGTACTTTTGCTGTGCCAGACTCCAGACTTTTATTTTGTTATTCATCCAGTGTATTGTTGTTTCGTTATAATATGTACTATGTAAATAATCTTGCATCACAAAATAGCAGACATACCCAACATTTTTTCTCTGGTTTCTACTCGGAAACCTCTACTTTTTCTCTTTTTCATAATGTTTTTTCTTAAATGAATTAAAGATGATTCAAAATTACCAGTAGATAGACCTATACATTATTTTTTGAAGCCTTAAAATTAACGTTTTTGGGTGTGGCACCTCAAGGGTGGTACAGGGTGATCCAATCAGTAACGTATTTAGAAGGGTGGGACCGAACCCATTTCGGCATTTGAAAATATTCACTCCAGCTTGTAAATTTGAAGATATTGGGATTTCCCAAGACTAATTTTATGTAATTTTTCTTCAAATTTTTAAAAAATTTAATTTTAGAATTATTTTAAAGGCACTTGTTTAAAAAAAGACATAAAAATTGTCCCTCTACCACTTGAAATTAATTCATATATACGTCACAGAAGTGATCCAAACTCGTAGCCCCGGCCTACCATTTTACAGAATGACATGTAAAAATATATCTTTGTAAGTAGCGTAGGTATACCGACTTTCAAAAATTTCTTCTTAATGGATTAAATAATTCCTTGTCGGGGCCCCGCATTTTCATGCGGCTCATGCGGCACCCGGTCCCGCATTTTCATGCGGCACCCGGCCCCGCAAAATCTTGAGCCGGTCCTGATCAGCCCCCCCTAAAAATACGACCTAGTTACGTCTATGGTTGCCAGTTTTCTCTAACTTCAGGGCTTCTCGTAGAGTCGGCTGTGGCAGAGTTCTACTATGGCTCCGACGTTGGGAGTGAGGTTATCGGCTTGACTGAAAATCGGATTTGTGACAAGGGATAATCTTTTAAAAATGCAGGAAAGAACGTTAGATAGGTACTCGTTGAGGAGTCTGGAGGAACCATAAAATTGTAGGTATATATTATCGCGGCTCCATCTATATAGTGTTTTATGACAATACCAATACCGATTTTTTAACATTGAGTTGAGTGCCTTTCCGATACGTCGTTCGGCGATATTGCGTAATAACGATATTCACCATATAGAAATTCTATCGGGACCGGGGGAATAAACTGTGGAAATAACCGTCGAATATAAATGTCACATCGGATTAGGGAAGTTTGGCGACGGCATTGTGGCCGCCCCACGGGTCGTCAGACCTCCGAATAACGCCGCACGTCAAAACCACCGCGTCCGACCTAAACGGCCGGAAAATCCAATCCCCCGCTGAATTCATGGAAATTACTGGTCAATTTTACGTGCAGGGAGGCGCCCCCACTTTTCCGACGAATAGTAGACTCCCCCCAAAACCCGAGTACAGTGCAGTGAAATTAAAAACTATGCGGGCTCCGTCTACAGCGGGTTTTTGTTTGTTGTCGGCGATCAATGTACCACCACCGCGTATAGTTATTTCACTTGACCAAAAGTAGAATTGGAGACACAGAAGGAAACGCTCATATTATGGTTCACAAAGTAGGTGAATACTTCCATACCGACGACCACAGCCGACTCTAGGAAATTCCTGAAGTTGAAAAACATGGCAACATTGGCTTGCGGGTCTGCGCGGCGTGGCCTGTCACTCCCTGTCAGTTGATTTTGCAAGAAATTTACCAGAATTAATTTGTGTAGTGCATAGTGCGGGTAGTGCTATCGTCGCCAGATTGCTATACGACGAGGCAATGTGTCCCTGGGTGCAAACAGATAGCCCGAAGTGCTGGCGACAGCTTTTTTATAAATTTGTTTTTTTTTTAAATGAAACATTTCTCTAAAAGTTCGAAGTGAAGAATCGTTACTTTACAATTTCAAGCCTCAACATGCCTAGAACCGTCGAGGGAAGCTACTAGAACTTAGTTATATACCTGGCTGTAAGTCTAATCGCAATAATAACTGGAAGTAGCTAGGTTTTCTTTGCTTGACGGCAGACTGTCAACTTGTATTCGTTTTGGGCTTTCCAAGGGACGAAAATTTAAGAATACACTGATTAAAGGTCAATTGCATAGGCAAACTAAAGTACCCTTTAAAATTAAAGGAGCTTTCTAACAATCCAGCCATTGTTTAGTATTGTTGCAAAAGTATCTTTACCTAATGTTAAAGTCAAAAGATAATTTAGTTGAATGTATTATGAAATTGACCCATTTCAATCGGAAGAGATTACACTCCTTCACAACATGCTGTTCTCTGTTCGCTTGTTGTTTGTATTTTTATGAAAATTTAACCATAAGGGAAGATAGGTAATCATCGTTTGCCTGATGACGCACTTTGCGAAAAATTCTCACAAAAATTCGACTTACAACAAAATGTATATAGTCCCCTCTGTTTGCCCAAATTTACCATATTATTTATCGAAAATGTACCTACCACACCAGGAATCGTACTTATTATAAATACTTATACTTATGTGTATATTTTGTTACTTGTTACTGCTTTTATTGTTTGTTAAACAAACCGTACCTACTTACTTAGGTACCCAATTACTGAAACAAAGTTCACAAATGTATCTAATTATAATTAAAAAGAGGGTTGAACATTTATTAGAAAACATAAATTAAGCCAAAGTGCAGACTGCTCTGTACGGCATAGACCCGTTGAACCGTCCCGCTGCGGCGTTGCCACATGTTTGCACAGGGCTTGTAAGCTTGAGAAGGTTGTGCGCTGACTAATCATATACACGATTAGCCTGTCTACAGGTCCTGAGCCTACAACAATGTCAGATAACAATGCGAAGTACAAAAAGGACCTCATTATATTCTGTCAATTAAGGTCTGATAGAGAGA
Source organism: Pseudeuparius sepicola (assembly GCA_963920635.1). NCBI lineage: Eukaryota > Metazoa > Arthropoda > Insecta > Coleoptera > Anthribidae > Pseudeuparius > Pseudeuparius sepicola. The sequence continues at coordinate 8,525,610 of OY987300.1, read as the reverse complement.
TAAATCTTTCGAGCTCAAAAACTCTACGTAATTATTCAATGAGGTAAATGATGTTTAGTAGTTAATCACACATTAAAACCGATCGATTTTCAACAAGGTTCCCTCCTGATAATGCCGCCTTAAAGCAGGATCTCCTCAGTACGATCGCACGATAAACCGCAACTGTCGAAGCCCTTTGTTATTTCTGTCCCAGATTAGGCGCACATACGTTAGGGATCGATCGTTCAGATCAACTACTGGGAACTCGTCCCGTTGTCAGAGATCGGATAAAGCTGGCTATATCCGCACCAAGCTGCGACGGACGTTGGCATACGAAAACATACGAAGATACCCGAAAGGAAACTCGCAATTGATTCGATTTTTGTTATCAAAATGATTCAAAAGATATAAGAGAAACCAGTCCCTTATTAAATATGAATTAATTCACAGTCATTTAAAGTGGTATTGAAGTTCTGTGTGTCATGGGGATAAGAATCGCAATCGGCTGATGAAATTTGCATCAGTAATACCAGTGTTGCGTAGCCCGAGGGTTCCAAACCCCTGCATTTGGAGCAGAAACATTTAGGCATACTAAGCCAGCGGGAGTACAGATGAGAAATCAACGAGCTTTTGAGCTCGGTCGTTGTTCATTTCGTCTTGAATTTTTGAACACATGTACAGCGAACAACCATTTCAGATTTACCAGATTTTTTTTTGGTAAATCAAATATGCTAGGCGATCAAGTTATCATAAATGTCAAATAGACTCATCCCGATTAAGAGACTACCACAGTAGACTCTAAGAAAGCCCTGAAGTTGAGAAAACTGGCACCATGGCATGCGGGTCGGCGCGGCGTGGCCTGCCACTCCCTGTCAGATGATTTTACAAGAAATTTACCAGAATTAATTTGTGAAGTGCGTGTAGTGCTATCGTCGTCAGATTGCTACGACGAGGCAGTGTGTCTCTGGGTGGAAACAGACAGCCCGAAGTGCTGGCGACAGCTTTTTTATATATTTGTTCTGTTTATGAAAGAATGAAACATTTCTCTAAAAGTTCGAAGCGGAGAAACTAGAAAAACTAAAGTAGGTAGGTACCCTTTCAAATTAAAGGAGCTTTCTAACAATCCAACCATTGTTTAGTATTATTGCAAAAGTTTCTTTACCTAATGTTAAAGTCAGAATGTATTATGAAATTGACCCTAAACTGCCATTTCAATCAGAAGAGATTAATCTCCTTCACAACATGTTGTTCTCTGTTCGCTTGCTGTTTATATTTTTATGAAAATTTAACCATAAGGGAAGATAGGTAATCATATAATTTGCTGGATGGCGCACTTTGCGAAAAATTCTCACAATAATTCGACTTATAACAAAATGTAGCTCCCTATATGCCCAAATTTACCATATTATTTGGCGAAAATGTACACGCGCGGCCCTTGAAATCGTTCCAATACGTGCGGACGCAAAGGCGTTCAACTGACAACGTTGCAATTACCCCTCCCCTCTCTCTCGGTTTGAAAGCCAGCGATAACCTTAAAAGCGTAAGTGACGGCAAATATAACATCTTATTACGCGACATTACCTTACGTGACATTGCCAGTTACAGTGCAAAAAACAGTAAATTCGGCGCTGTTAGGTTGGCCTTAGATTGCCTGAATAATAGTGGAAAATCTTATAACCCTGCCCACGGACATCGGTGGCTTTTTTCGCAAAAGTCTTTCGACAACCTGGAATAGATCCGTTCTAAAAATCGAAGAAGGTGGTAAATCTCTTAATTGGGTGTCGTACTTTCCTCCGGTACCAAAAAGGACCTCGAAAATCCGATATCTTAGAGAAATTCCCGATTCACTACTAACCCCCTTTCGAGAAACGGGACGGCTGTAGAATCAACGAAACCGACGGAAAATCCTCTGAAACCACTATTGGAAATTGCTTGTTTTTTCTCATTTCTCGATTTTTCGGGGGCCCGGGAAGCATCAGAACCTCACCCGACGACTCCAGGGAAGCTTTAAAAATTGAAATAAACCAAAGATTTGGTTCGCGGTTAAGATAAAGAAGTGTAATAAACCAATGTAAAAAACCACTACGAGATTCTTCTATAATAACACAATTATACTTAGATATTATACCTCATTTAACTAATACAACTTTGACAATCAAAGAAATCCGCGTAATTTCATTTTACGTGAATCTCAAAACACCAAGAAACTGTGTAAAAGTTTAAATGGACAGACCCGTAACTGGCTGTAGGACCGCCCATGTATTCCCTCTTAACCCCCCCCTCGCCCGTGTTTATGGTCCCAGGAAGTGGCGCCTATAAAGCACTGAATGCGTCCAATTAAATAACTAAAATAAAACAGACCCAAAATGGATTGCCGTCTCCTTATTAAATCTTCCGACGGAGAGATGGCGCGCGGATGGAGGTTCAACCGTTCTAACGACAGATGGAACTGCCTCTGTAAATACTGTTCAAGGCCAAAGAATAGCAGGTATTTACTTCTTATTTGGAGGCAAACAGAATAATCAATAACCAAGACGATTTTCTCTTTATAATTTCAAGGTCAGCCGCTGCCGTTTCATATATACAGTAATTTTTAGCAAACGAAATCACTCTTGTAGCGAGTTAGAGATAGAGAGTGTTTTCGACTTTTTTATTTAAAGAGAGGAAATTGAGAGGGGTGTAAAGGGATGAATATAGGGTGCGATACCTACCTATCTATGTCGTTTTTTATGTTTTTGGGGTCAAGGAATACCTAGTTAATTTTAATAAATATTTGAAGAACAAAAGTAACTGAATGGTTCAATGGTTGCGAGAGGACGAAAGTAATAAATAGGTAAATGTCGGTTTTTAGGATTTGTGTGACATGTTGAAAACATAACATAATACCTTATGTTACTCGATAATATAATATACTTAATACCATTGGATAATGAATTACCTTAATAAATGTTAACAATTAAAAAAGTGTACCTAATGTATGTAGGTTATTATACAGGGTGAGCCATTTCTATCGTCCGACCCGACAATTTATGCTAGTAGGTATTTTTGAAAATAAATGGGGTGTTTGGTGTGTGTGACGTTTTCTTCAGAAAGGCTTAATTTCCACGTTACAGGGTGTTAAAATTTTAAAAATAGATTGTTTTATTTATTAATTTCTAAACCAGAAAAGGAATTTTAACCTAATTTTGGTACAAAGTACCTACACCTACCTATACTTGGATCGATTGCGTCCTTTATGCATCAGTGGTGGAGATACGGGTACCTACCGCTAATTTAATTAGATAAATAATTTAGGAGATTGACAAAAAAATATTTAATTTTTAGATAGAGAATTCCATTTCGAACAAAAAGTGCCTTTAGATTTTTTCTCATCTGTCAGTTTCGTCGCAATATTTTGCATCAATTTTTGGAGCCAAAATTATGAGTAAAATAATTTTGCCTAAAAGTTAGATTAAAAACTGAAACTTCGTTTTTTTGCCATGCAAATTACTGGCTTTTTGTAAAACATAATTTTAGGAATTTGTCCAGTGGCGTAGACATACGCAAGCGTGTAATTAATTTTTAATTCAATTATTTAAAAAAGTAAGGACATAATATACCTAATCGGGCGTAAAATGAGACACCTGCTCTGGTGTATTCCCATATTATACCTCTATGTACAGGGTGAGCCAAATTGGATAATTTTAAAGGGAAACCCTATCTCCGTTAAAAATAGGGCCCTCTATTTTTAACGAAAACTAATATTGATCTCTGAGGCTCATTTTTTATGATAAATAACTTAATGGCGAAAACCGCAAATCGATATATATAAAAGTGGCCGTAACTTTTTTCAGGTTGAATATTTTGTGTTTCTGTAAAAACATTTCTGAAGCACTTTTTTTACATAGAATCCAATGCTGCTACTACATTTTTTTAAGTCAATGGTTTAAGAGTTACTGATGAAAATTTCATAAAAGTTATTAGTAATTGATAACTACATAAGTAAATCATTAAGTGTTATATATATTTTTTTTGGAATGGTAATTTTTTGCTCTATTAAAAAATGCAAAAATATACAGGCTGTTCAATTTTATTTTTTTTTATCAGTAACTCTAAACCATTGACTTAAAAAAATTTAGTAGCAGCATTGGATTTTACGTAAAAAAGTGCTCTAGAAATGTTTTTACAGAAAAACAAAACTTTCATCCTGAAAAAAGTTACGGCCACTTTTCTAAAATGCACATTTTTTTCAAATTTATCATACAAAATGAGCCTCAGACACCGATGGCCCGCTCTGTACAGGGCTTCTCTTCAGATAAAAGTTGAAGAAGCCAAAGAAAGCTTTTTTCAGCGTTTATTCAGATTTGTACAGGGTGTTCAGGAAAGGGATGCCAAACAAAACATATGTTCTTTAATTAGAACACCCTGTATATTTTTAGATATTTAAAATCTAATCATTGTCACAATTTCAATGATGTATACATGTAATATGTCTCTTTCAAGCGTTTGGAAAATATGCGACCTTGAAACTTTCAATTTTGCACTTTAATGTTTATTTTTTCGAAAATGAAACATTTGCCGGTATACCTTATATAGGAAAATATATATGTCATAAATGATGATATGATATGATATGGATGGATGAACTATTATCGGTGTGAAAAGAGCCACAATTTTCTCAGCCACACTTTTGATTTGGCAACGTCGTAACCCACTGATTATTTTTAAAAAGCAACGGTCTTGAATCGGGCGACGGAGAACATGTCTTAAATATATTTTAAAAAATCGTGGCTGCTTTCAACGGTGATGGCGTTTGATCTGGCGAACGAAAACACGGACTTAATGCCCAAAAGAAGATCTCCAGGGGTAGCGAGTTTATGTCAGGAGCGCACGAGCTTTAAAAGCTAACCAACAACCGTTTTTTGTACGTCAAAATATCGTTATATTTATACCTCCATGACGTTAGGAAAATCACGTTAAATTAACGTTATAATTATGACAAAAATTCCGGGGTATAGTGACGTCAACATCCTTGTAGAAATGTAGAAATAACCTCATAAACTTAACGTAGAACCTCATAAAAAATAAAATTCGCACACCAACACCAGGGTTCGAACCTACGACCATCGGAATTAATGTCTACGCATTTACCAACTAAGCTATCGACGCACTAGAAAAATATTTCCTAAAACAGTGTAAGCTAGAATTAAAAAGAAATAAAATAAAGGATGTCTCATAATTCATATAATGGATGGGGCAAAGCCAAAAGGACCTTAATCGTCTCAGGGGAATTCCCAAAAACCTTAGTCTAAGTTTTATAATTCGGGAGAATCTGTACCGTAGTAATGACGTAATATTAACGCTAGTAGCATTACTTATTTTTATTATGTCATTTTTTATGTACTTACTTAGTTAAATTTCCGTAAATTGAGCTACGTATTTTTTACGTTATGAAAATAACGCACAATTCACGTTATAGGTCATTCGTGGTTAGCTGGGTATTGTAGTAATGACGTAATATTAACGCTAGTTTCATTACTTGTTTTTATATGTCATTTTTGATGCATTTACAAATATTAAATTTCCGGAAATTAAGTTACGTATTTTTTACGTTATGAAAATAACGTAAAATTGACGTTATAGGTCATTCGTGGTTAATTGGTACCTATGAAAGCAGCCACGAGTTTTAAAATATATTTATCGCGTCCAACCAGCCTGTACGCCTCTGACTATAGCTACCTCTGGAGATATTCTTTTGGGACGTGTTTTTGGCTGCCAGATCAAAGGCCGTCTCGTTTGAAAGCAGCCACGATTTTTTTTAAATATATTTATCGCGTCCGTCCAGCCCGTACGCACCTGATATAAACTAGCTACCCCTGGCGATCTTCTTTTGAGCAATTAGGACGTGTTTTCGGCTGCCAGAACGTCGTCTCATTTGAAAGCAACCACGATTTTTTTAAATAGGTATATTTAACGCGTCCATCCAGCCCGTACGCCCCTGACAAACTATAGCTAACGCTGGGGATCGTCTTTTGGGCAGCCAGATGTTATAGCATCATCGGGAGGTGATTAAGTCTGGCTGCATGGGGGAAACAATTCCCTCCAACTTTGGTATTAACACTTTTTATCTAAAATCAGAAACAACGAATCTAGATGAATTGGAATAAATCTCCAAAATTTCGTGTTTTTTCCAAATTTGTAGTAAGCTAGTAAGCCATGCCTTTTTTCAAAAATCTACAAGGCGCGTTAAATTGCGCCCACAAAACCGCAATTCTTTTCAATTTAACGCGCCTTGTGGATTTTTGAAAAAATCATAGGTTACTAGATATTTAGAAGAAAAAAACGAAATTTTGGAGATTTATTCCAATCCATCTAGATTCGTTGTTTCTGATTTTAAATAAAAAGTGTAAATACCAAAATTGAAGGGAATTGTGTCCCGAATGCGGATATCATGTCCTAATTTCCATGGCAGCAGCCATTTTCTACAACTTGTGTTTTTAAATGCAAACTATACTTATTTCCGATATTTTTCTGAATAATCATATCGAGTATTATATCGTTGGAAAGCTCTAAATATGCATGATTTTTTGAGGCCACGGACAACTATGGTTCCCATTTTAAAAAACAGAAGTTTGTGTCATATCTCGAAAATGACAGCTGTCACGGAAAGTATAGGACATGTTAACAGCATTGGGGACACAAATCTCTCCAACATTGGTATTTACACTTTTTATCTAAATTCAGAAACAACGAATCTAGACAGATTACAATAAAATGCCAAAATTTAGTTTTTTCAAAATATCTAGTAAGCCATGCCTTTTTTAAAAAATCCATAAGGCGCGTTAAATTGGGCCAAATTCCTTATTCAATGATTGGGCCCACAAAACTGCAATTCTTTTCCCATCTGACCTTCCTTCTCTCTTCGCTAGTTTCCGAGATCCCCATACTGATCATCAAAAAAAAAACTCACCCTGTATAAAAGTAACAAAATATTATTAAATAATTAAAATGGAATAGTAGGTACTTTAACAAGTAACAAATTACACAGACTTACTTAAATAGATAAAAACACTCAAATCTCAGGGACAATTAACTTGATTGTGAGATTTTGCTATGAAAAAAACACGAAAAGTACATTTTTATTTAAAGCTGTTTATTTGACTTTTACTAATTTTCTAATTAAAATACACTGGCGAGCAAAAAATTTAGGTCACTTAGGAAATTGCAAATAATTTTAGAAAAAAAATATTTAGGGTATCTTTGGTCTAGTAGGCGGTTAATCATTTGTTTGCCGAGACATGCTATCTGTCATATTTGATATCTGTCACTTATTGCTACCGTGTTTACGTCTTCTATGAAATAACGCGTATTCGGCTTAATTAAAAATTCATACTTTGTTGAGTAATTTTCAGTTTAGTGTTAAATTCCATCTGTACAACCTATCAGTCGTTCGGTGTATTGTTTGTGAAATTCATTTTAACAAGTCATAATGCCTCTAGATCCTGTTACTGTGGCAAGAATTGTAGCAATGATACAAGATGGTCGAGGACAACGTGAAACTGCAAGAATTGTTGGTAAGAGCCTTTGTGCTGTTCAAAATGTGTATCGGCGCTATCAGGAGACTGGCCTGATAACCAGAAAGCCAGGATCCGGGAGAAAAAAAAGTCACCACTCCAAGAGATGACCGTTTTTTGGTGTTCACAAGTTTACGGAATAGAACAGCTTCTGCGGTTTCGTTGCGAAATCACCTTCACGAGGTGAGAAATGTTAATGTTAGCGAATGGACCGTCAGAAGAAGACTTCGTGCCGCCGGATTATCTTGTAGAAGGATGGCTACAGGACCACCGTTGCAACGTCGACATCGAGTTGCAAGATTAGCTTTTGCCAGAAATCACTTGGCATGGAACAATAATGACTGGAGCAAGGTACTGTTTTCAGATGAGTCCCGTTTTTGCCTCACTGGGTCAGACGGACGTCGGCGAGTATGGAGAAGACCCGGAGAAAGATATGCCCCAGTTTGTATTGACGAGCGACTTCCATTTGGTGGTGGGTCAGTTATGGTTTGGGCAGGAGTCACTTCACAAGCACGCACGGAGTTAGTTTTTGTACAGAATGGGTCCCTGACAGCACACAGGTATATCACGGAAATTCTGGAAGATCATGTTATGCCTTTCATGATCACTATGGATGATCATGGCATTTTTATGCAAGATAATGCTAGACCCCACGCAGCCAATGTTGTCAGAGAGTATTTAGATGAGATAGGAATCAGGCGGTTTGATTGGCCAGCACTCAGTCCAGACATGAATCCCATCGAACACGTCTGGGATAAGTTAGGACGACGTATCCGAAGCCATACACCAGCTCCAAGGACTGCCCAGGAGCTGAGAGAGTTGCTATTGCAGGAGTGGAATAACATCGACCAGAATGCAATCCTTAATTTAATTGAAAGTATGCCTCGCCGACTTCAAGCAGTCATTAACGCAAGAGGGGGGAATACACGTTACTAATAATCATTTTTTTCCAATAATGTTAAGTTTCACTTATTTCTTTACTTCAAATAACATTCACTTCAAGGCAAATTTTGTTACTTTTTTAGAATAAATCATGAAAACTAAAATAAAGCGCTTCAATTCAATATTGCATACTAAATTTAGCTTATAAAATACACTAGGATAATTTACATTATGCAAATATAAGAATGAAACCGAAAATTAAAAAAATATATCACAATTTCAAGATGACCTAAATTTTTTGCTCGCCAGTGTAGAAGGGGCGGCGAATTTCCGGTCGGCCCCAGGCGGCGAAAGCTCACGCTACGCCACTGGTTTTACAGCCATCCACACTGCAGGCATGACTACATAACCGTCGATTGAATTCCATCGACGCTATAGGTATACAACACAGTCACGGTCGGTCGGTAATATTTTGCGCGCACCCGGTAGAATGCGAACGAACCGCTATCAGCTACACTGTGTAAGCTTATTTTCTTATTAAATAATATATCCATCGCCCTACTCCGATGACGGCGGGCCGAGGGAGCGGGAGAGGGCAGGAATGAAACGTTTGTTTACACAAGGCCCAGTGCCCGGACACATATTATTAGGTATATCTCTGGACGCTGCCTTTTGACCAATAGAATGGAGGGTTTTGACAAAATTATTTCGAAAATGTTTTTCGCACATCATTGTTTCAACTGGCAGTCTTCTAAATTTGTCAGTGCTATGTTTCCGCTATTTTATTATCCACTGCCTAAGTAGGTACCTACAGCGAATTTCATCTTTCACGGGAAATGTACGTGTTAGAACGCTTGCTGCTGTCGCAATTTATATAACAACAGCGGCGATAGACTACCATGGTTAATAAAAACCATATACGTATTTTGTGATCAAAACCTTAATCAGACACAAAACACAACAAGAAAACAATAGCCACCAAAACGACAACAACAGTAAAATCAGCTGAAGTAACCAGAACCAAAGTTTACAGAACTATTTTAATTCTGTAAACTTTGCCAGAACAATAATATGCCACACACCAGGCTTTAGCAACGAGTTTGGTTGGAACTGTCATTTATCCCTTCCTCGCGTTGAAGGAGATGCGACAGAGCGGCCATCTGTCGATCTGTTAGCGAAACGTAGACTCGGTGGCTTGTTTCAGTCGGTCCCCGCTTTAGCTAAATGCGGTGGCCCACACTAATAGTTTTTCTTACGACTAGTAGATGACGCTCCGGTCGCCACAATTTAAAATGAGTCGACTAATTCCAAGATACAGTAACAGAGGGCCTACCTGTTCGCCACCTGGCAGTTACGCGTAATTTGTAAGCTACGCATAACGGCTATTTACTTATATTTCTTTACGAATTCCTTATTCAATGCTATTTTCGTTGACTGACGTATCGCAATTTTTATTTTCTACGGGGAGGAGCGGGTCGGTACGAGGGAATGTAGGGGAAGTTGTTGATTTGTGAAGCCATGGAATTGGCGCAACGTTGCCGCACTTACCCGAAATTCTCGATTTCTTGCTTATTTCTCATGCCTAGTGGAACGATTTATGAGGCCGCGCGTGTACCTATCCACACCAGGAATCGTACTTATTATAAATAGGTACTTATACTTCTGTGTATATTTGGTTACTTGTTACTGCTTTTATTGTCTGTTAAACAAACGTACCTACTTGCATAGGTACCCAATTATTGAAACAAAGTTCACAAATGTATCTAATTATAATTAAAACGAGGGTTGAACATTTATTAAAAAAGGTAAACTAAGCCAAAGTGCAGTCTGCTCTATACTGCATAGACCCGTTGAACCCTCCCGCTGCGACGTTGCCACATGTTTGCACAGGGCTTGTAAGCTTGAGAAGGTTGTGATACTACCTTTTGTTTGTAAGAAATAAGAAATCATTGCACTCAAATTCGACCTACACTCTATTCAAACTAAACGCAAGTAAAAGATAAACACAAGTTGTTCCGTGGCTAGAGCGTGATACGCACGTGATCGGCTTGCTATTGGCTAGACGGCAATAAAGTTTTAACCGACGTGCGAGCGCAGGGAGTCGGTGACTGTTACAGAGGTTTATTGAGTTGCAAGTGCACTTTTATTTTTTTCGATATAATTATTTCGCTCTTTATTAATCGTTGGAGCTATATACGATTACATTTTCAAGAAATCTAGGTGTGCCATAAAAGTTTGTTTTTGAAGTTCTTAATACTAGGGCATATTATTTTAATATTTTATATTATAAAATTCCTAGAGATCGTCCCGCTACTTGCATTTGGTTTGAATAGAGTTTAATATTTTTCGCATTTCAATGGTTATTCGTAGCTAACTTCATACGCGTAACCCAAACCACTACTTCGCACTAGCTCCATATGCATAATCCGACGTTGTCCATTACGCCGAACCCAGCTACCAAATTGCAAACCAGCGATTAGAAACGGCGGCCTAACTGTGCCGATTATCGCCCTAATCAATCCGTTTTCTCGTGTAGCTCGCCGGTAACGAGATATCCCACAATTAGCATGTCGTTACCGATACCTCGGGCCCGGTCGGGTAATGAAGCGGAAGAAGCGGAGGAGACGGCGATGAAGAAGAGGAGGAGATGGTGATGCATCGGCCGCCGGCGACGGGACCGGTGGCGTATTGTTTTCCCGCCCAGATGGCTTGATTTTTCGGGAAACTCGATGCCGCCGATACGGTTCTTGCGGAATTTTCGGCGAGGTGGGTATACACGCGATATCGCTGAAACGCAATATCGCGCGCCGGGCTACTGGCCGCCGTGACGTCTCAAGGCCAATCAAATCGCCCACCTGTTGTCGGCGAATTAATGCACGGCTAATGGGCACGATGAAAAATGTTTGCGGGGCATCGACAAAATGCACAAACCGGACTAAAGCAAATTGTTCGGAGCCTGTTATCTCCGGTTCTTATATACTATTGTAATAAAATATAAAATATTGTAACGAAAAATGCCTCTAAAGTTGTTAGGTATATCAGATTCCAATGAACATGTTTGCACTGTTTTCTAACCTGCTGAAAGACTTAGCAGATAAATTTTAAGTTTCGGTATTCTACTTACAGTTTTATTTATTGTTGTATTCCTGGTAGATTTTGTTTATTAATCAATTTCCTGGGTTACTACCATACAATTTTATAATTTTTATGATTAGTTTGGAGGCATTTTCCGTCACATCTTTGTTGTCCTGAGGTCCCCGTCCTCAGCTAGTTTTCATTCTTTTCCTGTAGAGTTTTCACAAGTTTCTATAAATTTGCCAGAACTTATGCATCTATCATTATTGCGGCAATATAGGATTCAAGAGTAGGTAGTCTCCAGTTTTCTATTTGAGTTATAAGCCCTGGGAATTGGGCCTGGAAGTAAGTTGAAACCTATAACGCGATTTTAGTGCGATTTTTGGAGCTGATAGAATATTCTGTTCGGTCCAATGGCGTCAAAACTTATAGACGTGGTGCCCCATTGTTAAAATGCCCTTTATTTTGACTCCAAGATTAAATTTATCCATACTGCTCTAAAAACATGTTACAAACAAAGACAGAAAGTCAACCATCAACCAACTATATACTCGGTGATTCCCGGTTATAGTTCCTCCAGAATCACACTTAGATATCGCATGTTTTTTCTTGTTTGGGGGCGCCGGAAGCATCGGAATTTCACATGAAGACTCGGGGGATGGTCTAACGACGCCAGCCTCCGAGCCCAGAGTCGAAATAAGTTCGCTACGGGTCGACAAAAAGGGGCAATTTCTGACAATCTCGCGACATTTTCGGAATAATTTAATGGAGCGCTTAGATTGTGATTAGTTCTGGGCGTCAAGCGTTTATCAAAACAAACCTGTCTATAGGTTCTGACGTCATTGGTTCGGTCAGGGACAGTATTTGACAAGTTTATTTATGAAGACTAAACAATAAAGGTGGTAACTAAGGCAACGAGTTTGGACTGTTATTGTCGAGATTCCGTACAATGTAGTTTAAAGTTTAAGGTTAACTTAAAGTTAAAGATTAACTTAAGTCATGCACCGTTCTTGGGTATTTTGTACTACTGAATTACGGCCTGCTGATGATGGCATAACAAGCTAGAAACAGACGACTGTCTTGGTCTGTCCACCTTTGAATGATTCAGCATGCATGGATGCTGGTTCACTTTTCACTCTGTCAGTTACTAGTTACAGTTCTCCAAAACAATTTGTCCCATAAGCCGTTATAAACTATATTTTATTTAAAAAAATTCCTCATAAACTCATTGTATCCTATACAATTTTTGCATTAACGCACAGAATACTTCCACGCCTTATCTTTTTATTTCGATATTATAAAGAAAACCAGTATTGGCCGTTTTATAACTATTTATAAGATCTTTAGGTTTGTTTTTATGACAAGAAGCTATTTTTTTCCTTAAAAATTCACATTTTGATGTCACGACATTCATTTCACATATTTTGTTATAGTAAATATCAAAGAGTTGTTAAAAATGTCGTGCAAATTTACATGTGTCTAATTTTTCAAAAAGAAATTCCCAATTTTTCTTTTTATTTTAAAATTTTTTCTTCTTATACTGAAGGCAACTTTTTCTCAAAATGTGACTTATTGGTTGATAGACATACCTACTACGTATTAAACTTAAAAAAAGCTGAAACTAGTGCATTAAATCTTAAAAAAAAATTAGAATTAAAAAAGTGTTGTCGCTGTAGAATGCAATCTTGATGCCAATAGCTTTCATGGACACACTATACAGGGTGTTCCAGCGGAAACGTAACAGGCTCTATAACGGCCGGGAAAATTTTTTCTTGGAAAAACGCAAAAGTAGGTCAATTTTGTTTGGCAGGGGGACATCTCTCGGCATAAAATTGATAGATCTATCTGCAACCCCCTGAGCAGGGGTTGAACCCTTTCAAAAAATTTAAATGCGAAGGGGGTTCATGTTGCACACCTTTGAAATCGTCTCTCAATTCTCTATACAGCGGCATCAGATTTTCGAAAATCGATCGACTTTTCAAAAATATACATCCTGTAAATTGAAAAACATTCATTTTCAATTATTGCCTACAATAGAAGATCTGCGTCTTCGTATTATAAACTAATGTAGACAAATCACCCCTGAAATGTTGCACAATGTTCGGCAGCGTTTTGAACAAAATCTTTATTATTACATGGAAGTGAATGGGCAACATTTTGAGCATTAATTACAATACAGTTTCAATTTCCTCCCCGTTTATCAAATTTTCGTTAAAATAATGTTGCTTAACATGCTTTCTATAACTTACGGACCCCGACCACCACTTTCGGCTTAATTGTTTAACAATTCCAATCAATAATTGAAAATGAATATTTTGCATTTTACTCGGTGTATCTTTTTGAAAAGTCGATCGATTTTCGAAAATCTGATGCAGATGTATAGAGAATTGAGAGACGTTTCCAAAGGTGTTCGACTTGAACCCCCCTCCCATTTAAATTTTTTGAAGGGGTTCAACCCCTGCTCAGGAGGTTGCAAATAGATCTATCAATTTTATGCCAAAAGATGTCCCCCTGCCAAACAAAATTGACCTATTTTTGCGTTTTTCCAAGAAAAAATTTTCCCGGCCGTTATAGAGCCTGTTACGTTTCCGCTGGAACATCCTGTATAGTTATATGAAAAATATCGGAATAACCAATGACGTCAGAACCTACAGATGTGGTGCCCCATTCATAAATGCCCTTTGTTTTGTCCCATACTACTCTAACAACAAAGATAGAAAGTGAACCATCAACCGTGTAGTTATTGACCTTTCCCTGACCTGAAGACTAGGGAGAAGGTCTAACGACGCCGGTCCCAGAGCTCCAAGTCAAAATAACTTCGCTACGGCTCAACAAAAAAGAGTTATGATGGCACATTCTGTACCTCCACAAATACTACATACTCCGTTTCCACGAAAACGTTTTCCCCCAACATCGCAATTCTGTTATTCTGTAACTGATTTTCTCATAACCATATATTTCCGCGTCCCTCGTGTATAGCTTGCAGATCGGAGTCGGAGATTTCGGCAAGTCCGCCGCCTCTCCCTCCGACTCCGACAAATTGTATCGCCCAAATGCGATTCTTGCCCTGGGGGGGTGCGCTGCGCCCGCTTTGTACAACCCTATAATATGCGATTACACTGATTCGGTTAGGGAACATTTCCCATGCTCGGCCGGGCTCGTATGCCAATATCGCCCTTCCACATCTAGCAGACTGGATCCGCCAACTCTGGGACACTCGGTGTGGCGGTGTGCTGTACCGGAAAATGGAATAGGGATAAGATACATGTTTCTGTAGACAAATCTTTCGGTTTTGGACAACTGAAAATTACTGAACATACACATTAATACACAATCTGCACTTCAAATCACGTGAGGTGAGAGCAGGGACCCTTTAAAGTAAGGGGACCCAGCATTATACTTTCCAAAGTGAGGCCGTTTCTTTCCCCATTCTAATGGTCTCAATGATGCCAAGTATGCCATTTTATTGGAGAATCTATGGATATAACAGGTACTTTGATTGTTAGTAAAAATTAATATGATTTGTAAAAATTAGACTTGACAATGTTCTGTCAACAAACACAGAATATGGCAAGTGCCAAATGAATTAAATTCATTTTATATTTGAATTTGGTTTCCTGCAATTATATTCAGGAATTTAAGTAATATAAATATGGTAAGTCAGTGCCGATTTTGCTTATTTGAGAATTTGTCGCTATTCACCTTGTTACCAGGTTCCTCAAACCATTTGTAATATTATGTAGGTATAATAGGTACGTACTTAAACTTTCTTCCCTTGTTGAATGTATCTACCCAAAGAACTTTCACAGATTTCGGGATGGACTAATAAGATTAGGTCTTGTACTTAGTTCTAATCATGTAGTTTTTCTCGGTGCTCATTTTTGTAATTTTATTTCTCTCCCAAGGTACCTCACAAACGTAAAATAAACTTATAGTTGTAGATAAAAACTGGTTTAAAAAAAGACCTGACTGAATCTACCTGCTTAATAATTTAATGTTTAGGAAATACCATTTTTGTTTTGAACTACTTACTTATACGTAATGCCCAGGTAATGAGAATTGTAGGATTACTAAAGGTGAGACAAGAAAAATCTGGTTGCAATTATTGGGACTACTATAGGCGGCCGCATTACCTTTAACTGACTATCTAGAAGTTAGAAAACTTAAAAATTGTGAATTATGATGGGAAATATTTTGCCTCCTTTGGAATCTATGGCACTGGCATGTCACATAAAACCTGATGGCAGTTGGACACTGACATATAACATAACCTTGAACCAGCCTACTTATGTGGTCTCCTTGGAGATATATAGAAAACAAGGCTTCACTTTTCCTATGTGATAGACTGTGACATGCTGGGTCTCCTTATTTTAAAGAGTCCCTGGGTGAGAGGAATTATTGTTTCAAACAATGACGTCAAAACCTATAGACGTGGTGCCCCATTGTTAAAATGCCCTTTATTTTGACTCCAAGATTAAATATATCCATACTACTCTAAAAACATGCTACAAACAAAGACAGAAAGTCAACCATCAACTAACTATACACCCGGTGATTCCCGGTTATAGTTCCTCCAGAATCACACTTAGATATCGCATGTTTTTTCTTGTTTGGGGGCGCCGGAAGCATCGGAACCTCTCCTGAAGACTCGGGGGATGGTCTAACGACGCCAGCCTCCGAGCCCAGAGTCGAAATAAGTTCGCTACGGGTCGACAAAAAGGGGCAATTTCTGACAATCTCGCGACATTTTCGGAATAATTTAATGGAGCGCTTAGATTGTGATTAGTTCTGGGCGTCAAGCGTTTATCAAAACAAACCTGTCTGTAGGTTCTGACGTCATTGGTTTCAAACATGCTTGTGAAGCGAGAAGCGAGAACCCGTCTAATTCTTGTCTCCTAAAACCCCTCATTTTTTCAAATTCGCAAGACCGGATAATTGGATTATTTGTCCTTCTAAATTGCAAGAGCCGGCTGCCGTTGTTTTTCCTGCCGTTTTAAAATTCAACGCCGGAGTTTGCACAGCGATTGCCCGAACAAATGAGGGAGGGGAGGAGAACTGCGAACTGCAAACACGAGGGGGCCGCCACTCTGTTATTCCTCGACTGCTCATTTAATCAGCTATTGTCTCAGGATTAATTGATCGGTTTAGGCGAGGGTAAGGTGACGGGAACGCGGGAACGTCACCCGTTGAATAATGGAAATTAATAAATATATCTAATACCTCCAAATAACATACCCAGGTAATGTGCTGGTGCTGGTGAGTTTTTTTTTGAGGATCGGTATGGGGATCTCGGAAACTAACTGAAATAGAAGGAAAGTTAAATGGGGAAAGAATTGCAGTTTTGTGGGCCCAATTTTTGGATTTTGGATTTTTGGAAAAAGTCTTATTAGATATTTTGAAGAAACAAAATTTTGGCGATTTATTCCAATCCATCTAGCTTTATTGTTTCTGATTTTAGAGAAAAAGTGTAAGTACTAAAGTTGGAGGGAATTGTGTCCCCCCTGCTGTTATCATGTTCTACTTTCCTTGACAGCTACCATTTTCGAGATAAGACACAAACTTTCGTTTTTTCTTTAATGGAAACCATAGTTGGCCATAATCTCAAAAAATCAGGCATTTTTATAGAGCTTTCCAACGATATAATAATACTCGATATGGTTATGTAGAAAAATAACGGAAATAACTACATATTATGGTCTCTATTAAAAAAAAATACAAATTTGTGTAATATCTCGAAAATGGCAGCTGTCGCGGAAATTAGGACATGATAACCGCATTGGGGACACAATTCCCTCTAACTTTGGTATTTACACTTTTTATCTAAAATCAGAAACAACGAAGCTATAGATGTTTTCTAAAATTTATTTGTGGCGTAAACAGATCCATTGAATTTTAATTGGGTTTTTTCGCCACCAAACTGGTTAAAAGACAACTTTTCAAGTTGCCTGGAAAATTAATAAATTCTTAACAGTAAATGAACTAAACTTTGAACTTAACTCAAAAACTATCTTCAACAAATTTGTTTCCTGAGCTTTCGGAGAATAAAGTCAAAGTGAAATGACAGATTGTCATTTCACTTTGACGTGGACGTGACATGACCTTTGAGAAAGGAGGAATTTTTTCTCCGAAAAGCTCACGAAACAAATTTGTTGAAGATATTTTTTGAGTTACAAGTTCAAAGTTTGAGTGAAATATTAATAAGTATTTCAGTAGGCCAGACTTAATAAATCCCTTCAAATATATTTGGATTTATGTTCGTGGACATGTGGGAGCATTGAAAATCGAAGACAACATTGTATTGTTGGAAAGATAAGCTAATCTTGAAGAAAATAATTTGCAACAGTCTCTAAAAAAATTAGCAGGTCAAAAGTTCTCAGAGAATGAAAATACATGTTTTATGTTTTATATGTAATTAAACAGCAATTGAATAAAATTTATATATTAGCATTTCAAACAAATGTAAACATTTATCCTCCGACGTCCATTATTACCTGATCAATGATCATGACAGTTCGTGGGCCTACCATTCTCGCCGCTAGAGCTTCATGTCCTGGAAAACAGATGGCGCTGATATCTAACAATGTTTTTTGCATCGTATTCTATCTCCGGAAAGCGATTGGCGAGCCACCAAAGTGTCAAGCGTGTCGGCCGGCCTCGAATAAGGACAACAAAAACCATAAATCCATCACCTCCCGTGAGGCCGACAGCCGACAGCTCCACCTAGCGTAATTATCCGAATCGAGTCGTCCTAGGACGGGGCAGCGTCGCCTAACGAGCCGTGACAAAAGCACGGCCTACCTAGACCGTCTCGTCCGGATGTTGTTTTGTCTCGGTCATGGCCTTCTTTGTTCCGTTCTCGGTTTCGCACAGTGAGGCTTATCCCCGGCGGTTTTGGAATGGACTCCGAGGGGTAACCACAGTAAACAGTTTGTTATGTATATATGAGATATGGACGTAAACATTTTTTGCTTGTTTTTGAAAAATAATTGGTAACCAAAATAAAGAAGTTATAACTTGTAATTTTAAAGTTTTAAAAAAATTTATTTTGGGTGTGTCCCTACCGGGCCAGCCTATGTTTAAATTAATTATTAAATTGTATTTGAAACAGCATTTTTTTATCTGATGCAGTGGCGGCTCGTGGGTTAATGCACACTGGGGGGGCTACGTTTTCAAAAGAACACATTCGTGCGTCACTTAAAAAAATAGGGGGTAACGAGGTGGTGGTGGGTACCTACTTTCGGCATGGGCTTTTTAATTTTTTCTTAGTAGTAGAAATCACTGATTTTTGCATAATTAATATAAAAAGTAAAAAAGTGCATAAAACAATACCTAATTCCCGTTTTCCAAAGAAAAAGTTAATAATGCAAAATCCGTAATTCCTACTAAAAAAATCTATGAGCCGAAGTAGATAGGTACTTACCACTTACCACTATCTAAATATCTAAATATCATTACCATTTTTGACAATGATTAATGTCGGTTGTTTCATCACACTGTATCTGTATGGCCAAAAAGTCTGTTTTATTTATTTGCTCTCGAATTTCTTGGCGACAAACTTCCAGCATGCTTTTCAAAATTTCATTTTGTACCGTTTTTGATGTACCCTTGAATACTGTAGAACTTTTAAATGTTCTTTCATAACATGATTTAACTCGGATGTAAAATCGATTAATTCTCGAAAAATCCCACGATTTTGAGAGTCTTTTTTTTCGTCGTGCCCTCGCAACGCTAATTCTAGTTTGCCACAAAATTTTATGCAGTTTATTATTCTTTTTAAAATATAGATATCTATTTTTATTCACGGTTTCGTTATGTTTCATAATGTTTTGCCGGTACGTGGAATCTATAACTGAGCGGCAATACTAACCTTGCCTAAAAATGTTAGTTCTGTAGAACAACTCATGTGCCGAATAGAAAGCTCGTGTTTTTTTATTTAAATGTTTTAAATCTTTGAATCCTATTGCAGTCCATGTCTTATCCATTCCCATTCCTTCTTTATAAAACAGTAAGCAGGGAAAACAAAACAGTGCATTTAATTTGCCGCGTCCAGATATCCACTTGTTCTTGTCGTACGTACTTCTAGAAAAGTGTCGCGTATAATTGCCGTTTGCATTTTTATCCGGTTGAGTTAATTGTAAATCTGGAGTTGGCCTGCCAAGAGTTTTTATTTCATATTTTTCAGACAATGAAAGTCTTAAAAAGTTTCCTTCCAAAATGTCCTGTACGCTATTCTTCATTTTGGTTATACAATAGAATACAAGAACGAGGACACGGGGTCGCGAGGTACGCCCGCGGAGTCTGGAGGCGGCCAACGCTGACGCATTCTCTAGAGCAGCCCGCGATCGACTGGGGCGACGGAATTTATCGCCGCCAAATAGCTTAGCGCGGCGGCATCAACTAGCGCCACTAACGGCGTAGCGGCTGAAACAGAACTACGCCCGGGCGGTGTACAATGGCGGCTAGTCAGGAGATTAGCCGCAACGCCTGTGCCCGCCTGTACAGGGTACAGGGCAGTACAGGCGTTGCGCTAATTTATAAAGAATAGTAAATATAATAATAAATAGCGGGGAAGGAACAATGAACAGGAACAAAGAAGCAAAATAAACAATATAGCAGTCGCGGAACTAATTTGTTTCCCATTTTCTACTGGGAGGCTGTAGCCCCATCGCCTTTATGATGTATAATTTCTTAAGGAAAAATAAACTAGCAATTTTACGATTAAATTATGTGTTTATAGACATAGATACACATGTCGATTTTGGTAAGAACTGGAAATTAGTGAACACTACTTCTTCGTTCTATGTTATTAACCCAACCCTAGGGAGAACAATCCCAGAGTCTCATCTCCCTTCCCTATCACGAGCACAGCCCCGCCGCTCGCAGACTTCGGCAAGGAGACCCAGTGATGCTAAACAAACCGCGAAATTACAATTTTATTCAATTTGCCCTCTAAATCTACTCTCCCGCCGTGCATTTTTGCGGACTACATTAGGACCGAGAGCCAAGGACGGCACAAAGTAGAAAGAAACCGGATTTAAAATTAATTACTTCTGCGGGTGGTTCTCAGTTCAGTTAACGCGGAAAATGGAAAATGTTACGCAGCTGTTTGTTGTCTTGCCGGGAAATTGTATTGTTTTTTTATGGTTTAAGTAGACCATAATGGATATATTTCATTCCATGCCAACTATTTGGTATTCAACCGAATTGAACTCTTAAATCTATTTATAAAATTTCAGTCGTTTCCTGTAAGGAATTAATTATTGATAGGTGACGAAAGTTTTAAAGCTCATTTTCCATCATTTACTATTTAATTTGTCCAAATTTGCTAGCCACGTAATTCATTCAAAATTTAACGATTCTGATAGTTTTCCTTATAATTTATTTATAATAAATGGCGGAAAATATTCAGTTTGCCCGGTATACCTACATATAAGATATAGTTTAATCTCTTTGGGCAAAGATGTGTCCATAAAAAATATTTGGAACGAGTAAGAATATGTTGGTATATTTTTAAATAGTCAAAAATATATCAAATAAAAAAAAATTACCTAAGTTTTTATTTTTTTGAATTTATATTACGAATTTATTATAATATAGCTCTACCTACCAATAAGATATAATATGGGATATTATAATTAGCAAATACGACTGGATATTGAACGTGGTGGAATACTATTAAAATATTAACAGCATTATCATTATCTATAGATAGGTAGGCTAAAATTCAATAAATTGCATTTATCAAATTCAAAAACAGTTTCAACTCCAGAAAACATATATTTATATCTACCTAACTAGACCAATAATAAAAAATGGCATTGCAAATCATTCAACATACAGTGTCCTCCAAAAAGTTCGCACCATAGGGGGGAAATTTTTAATTAACGTTTTATTTTGAAATTTAGTTTTGGGGTTACCTTTTGCTTTAAAAAAGAGGAAAAATGACCCACTCAAACGCGGTCATGTGACTTTCGTTACCTGTCAAAAATGACAGCCAAAAAAAATATCGCCAAAAATGGGTTTAGTTGTTAAAATATCAAAAAGTTTTACTTGAGTTGAAGTTGTTTGTTTTTCAATTTTACGTAAGTGTACCAAATTCGAACGCTTTACTAAAATATTTAGTTTTTTGCCAATTTTTAATATTATTTATCAAATTTCTGAAAATTTTAAAAACTCGAAACTTCGTAAAAACTATTTTATATCACTAGCTTTATCATTCTATTAATTTTTATTACTAATTACCGATAAGAATAGGTATTTTCCAAAAGAAAATGATATTTACGCTTTAAAATTCTGTTATGTTTATGTTTGTTGCAATGTTGATGTACCGTCTAGCATTTGGGGTATAAAATTTAGTTACATTACGTTCGCCAGTTCTAAATTGATGGCAAAATAATAATAAATTAAAATGTCATCAAACTATTTTACGTATCTAAGCAAAATTCTTGACTTTTATGGAACAAATAATTATTACCTTTAAGTTTAATTTCATGCATTAATCGATATTGAGGAGTAGGCCATGGAGAGAATAGAAGCAATTGTTTTTATTTGACAGTTGTTTTTATTTGACAGTTATCAAACTTAACTAATTTGTAATTTGTTTTCGGTAAGTACTCCACTTTTTCACAGTTGTTCGAAATATCGTCCTCCATTCCTATATTCCCACTTTTCGCCGCGTAGATTTTTTATTGCAGTATCGGTGATATTTTTAATTTCATTCGCAGCGGCTTATACACACGACACACGCGACGGAGATTTCAACAAACAACTTTTATTATCCAGCAAGAACAAGTAACATTACAATTATTTTGTTTGTATGCCTCTACCAATAACCTATTTATTGTGTTTTGACCTTACACAAATGTATCTAACGAGTTTCTTGTTTTTATTTTCACTTGTTGACTCGTGAAAGCGATTTTTCTGAACCCTGAAGAAGGTTTTAAATAAATCGAAACGTTAGATATGGAATAAAAGTTTTTCCAGGAGTGTAAATGACCTTCACCCATTACCTTTTTACATATTACAATTTACAATTATTATTATTCGCCTTCAAAATCCGCGAGAACCGGACGATTTCGGTAATTGGGAGCTGTGCGCTTTTGTGACACTCTTTCCGCTTGGCGGCCGGTGGAAGACCGAGGAGAGTGATGCGCGATGCACTGGATTCCGAAAGGTTATTGACCGCCCCATTATTAGCAGGTGCACTACCATGAGAGCGTTAACCGATGACATTAAAAATGTTTCTTAATAGCAATGTTTGTCCTATTTTGGGCGATTCAAAAAAATCAAAAACAAATCTCATATTAGGTGTGCATATTCGAGTAGCCTATTACGTATTCCTTCTTCTTCTTCTTTGGGCATGGTCTCCAGATATGGAAACAATTTTTAAGCGTTTTGATGTCAGTATTATAGTTGTTAGTCTTGACATGAACATGAACACCGTTCCTGTATTTTAAACTACTTACATTTATACACATAATAATACCGAGGCAATGATGAGAGCCTCGTTTTTCAGTCGAAAACCCACCTGTTTCATTTCTTGCGCATTCAATTGTGCAAAGCCGACCCTCTCCTCATCAAAAATGACATATTTACGTCTCCCGGCAAACTTATCGCGGTTTTTATCGGGGCCCGGGCACGCCGATAATATGGCGAAATGTTACTTAAGAACCCATTTACGACCTGCCCTAATAGCAGTTTAGCTACCGGATATAACGCCGGCAACGGCGAGAGATTGTATCTCCATTTCCGTTATGCGCGACTCTGCGGTTGTGCAGCGTGTTGCGGTGGGAAGGGGTTGGGTTCGCCCAGACAGGTTCCACTGTAGGTATTAACGGGTCTTTTGGTCTTTTCACTAAATTTGGAAAACCGCCAATTTGGATACTACATTCTTTTTAAGGGTGTTGAACTCAAAATTTTAACGCTCTGTATCTTGAAAATGAGGCGTCTGTGGACCTAAGGACCTACAACGGTATGGAGTTTTCTTAAACTGTCATTTTCTATCCAATGTCAAAGTCCTGCTACAAGAAACTGGGTCACCCTGTATATGTAGGTACAATGTGTACCTAACTATTAATAATTAGGTATTGTTAAAGACTTATATTTAAAAAAACATACAAAAGAAATTTGGAATGATTAAATTACCGAGACGGATTAGTGCAGATGCTTTGTCTATAGGCTTGTACTTAAGTAACGCGGCGGACGTGATCACGTGGGCAACACGCAGAGCGGCTTGTTTACATTTATTTCATCTTGGGGATGAATACGCCGTAACTTTAAACCTATTCCCCCGAAAATCACAAACATTTTTTGACGTGCGGCAACAAATTTCGGTCGTTTTTGCTCGCTGCGCCGCCGCTGACGAGAGAGCGAATGCCGCATACAGCCAACACCACCTCTACTAAAGCCAAACCACAACAGAGTGACGTCACACTTAAGAGGCCGAGTAAACACATATTTTAAAGCCCAAGGGAAGATTTAAAAAATGGATTAAATATGTACCAATTTTATCACCTTTGTATATCAGATTCTAGGTATAGAGAGAAAGACATAGAAACACACATCTTACATAATATTATAGGTAGTTAATTTTTGAGAGCCTCTTATTTTAGGTATCTTGTGTTCTGTTTTACGTTCGTGGTTTTTTATGTTCGATAGGCATGACTTGTTTCTTAGGGATTTGGATAGATTTTGGTGAGTGATTCAAGTTTTCGATTTCGTTTTCTTTTATTATCAGCAGCTTTCATTTTAACACATACCTACTGCGACGCTGTTATTTGTAACTTTACAATAGTTGTTTAAAATAATAGAAATAATTTCCTTCCACAGTTGAGAAGTAGAGTGAACTTTGCAGTCAGAATCAGGGGAAATATCATAGTTTGAAATTTTCTGCCAAATAATTGAGTCTCTGATTTTTTTATTCAAAAAATTTTCAATTTCCAGCAATTTTTTCTAAATAAAAAAACTGTACATAACAAATAATACAGGAGATTTACGGGGAACCGTAACCGCAAAATATCGGATTCCAAAAAATGCTTGTGACAAACCTGCAATAAAGGAAAATTCGCTTGATTTACGCGAATTTAATTTATTGTAGAGGGAACGTTTGTGCCTATATTAGTAAGACAAGTAGGTATAGGTATACCTAATATAAAATGGGGCATGAGGGCATGGCAATATTCGTCATCCCATTTTCAAAGCATTTGCCCACTCCGTTTTTTTTTGCGGTTTAAATTAATACTGGAAGAACTGTACATACCTATGTAGGGGTAGCTATTTTGATCGAACGTATTATGAGAATAGCTAGTCGTACAGAAGCAGATATTGTTTAATATTTATACCTCTTTAAGAGTGAAGACAACAAAACATTCTGATTTCAGATTTATGTAGGTAAATACTCACGACAGTGTGTGTGATCAAACTTGAAAATCCTCCCTGTGAATAGCCAGAATCCGCTAAGTAGTACGTAAGTTATCGCACTTAGGAAACTTGAAAGAGTGTACGCCTTTTCACTACTACTGCTTTTATCGATGCTTTTATAGTTACCGGGACAGCCCGGTACACAACATTTGTTCACCATTTTCAGTTACACAATGCCGAGCACAACAAATGATATACAAGAATATGATTCTGTACAACTAGGTGTTACTTAAAAGAACTACAAAGAAAAATGTATTGAGATAGCGAGCAAGTTTTTCTTTTGGAGCTAGTTATGAGGCGATCAAATAAAACACTATATTCTAAAAACAAGTTTATTACAATAATTGGAAGTAGGTAACTTGCATTAAATTGCCTTACAATTTGAAAATAATTCTGAAAGCTTTAACAGAAGTAAATTTGAAATTTAAACCGAGGTAATATAAAAGTTGAGATTAAGCTATCGCCTTAAGTTACACACCGACTGAGATTTTCACTGCGGCTCGATTTTGTCCTTTCGACTTGGGTAAAAGTAATAGAGTTCGACACAATACCTCAACTCCACATTCATGTAAGTCCGTGCCCAATATGCGAGAACCAAACCAGACCACTTATAGCTGCAACGCTGCAGTGCCGACTAGCTGGGACGTGGGTGTTTGTTGTGGCTGGTGGATCTGTCGCTTAGCTGCACGTGACCAAACCAGAGCTCGTGATGTGGTAGGAGGTGATGAGGTGTAACCGCTTCGCCGTATCTGTGAAGTCGAAAACCAAGCAGTACCCAATCTCGTAAGTCGAGAGAAAAATTTGAACAACTAATAGGCGATGCTGTTTATATTTACTTATAATTTTAAACTTTTATATAGTCAGTAAAACTATCTTAATTACAACAATGTATGACTAATTTAATTAGGCTATCTTTATAATTATTTAAAAAAACACTGTGCACAGAGATAGCGAAAATAATGCAAAATATTTACTAGTAAAAATGAGATATACAATTTAAAACTTGATATTTGAAAGAAATCTGAACCTCAGACTAGGACAAGAGAATGATTTTTGTTTTTGATTAAAAGTTATATTAACACATGCTTATATGTTCTCTGGGTAGGTAAAACAAATTTAGTTCGTAAAAGAGAAAATTCAATGATATAATGATAATAGCATAAAAATAAACTGAGGTGACTCTGCGTTACGTTCCTTCGGGATCAGACCTAGAGAGGTATCGTTGAAAATTAATAAGGTAAAAAAGTATAAGATATACGGCAATATAATCAGGTGCAGAACACAGGCCGAAATCCAGAGGACAGCTCGAGTTCGTAGAACCTAGGTGAGTAGGTATATCGAGAAAACGGTACAAAAAATACAATAAGAAAAAGATAAATGAGATCAAATCTACTCACCAGGGTTTCCACGGACTTCCACGGCGCTCGAGCCCCTGTGGACCCCTTCTGTGCTGGCTGAAATGAAGTTGAACTCTTGGGGTAGTACACGTGGTTGACTACACCAGAAAACCAGGGCTCCAGTAGATAAGTTTCACATGAAATTGAAAGATAACAAATATTAATTAATGAATAGTAAAATTTCAACGATACACTCTTGATCACACCGGTAAATTAGGGATGAAAAATTGAAAAAAGTGGCCAAGCCAAAAATACGATGCGAGGACCTCGAGAACGCAACGGAAAGTGTCTTCGGAACGAGAACTTAATCATAACCTTTTGTGGTACGATATCCGGTTTCGAGATTATGGAATGTTCTATCGAATTCTATAGATAACCCGCGAAAATTCTTAATAGAAAGGCACTATGAAAAACTAACATTTTTTGAATATAATTTCCGTTTGTGTTTGTGATTCGTACCACAAAAAAGGTTAGATAGATGAACGACAAAATCGACACTTGACCGGGGAATCGACTAATCACAAATCACTTTAGTTAGATAAATTTGATATGATCGGAATAATATCAGGTATTTCTTCTCCAAAAATAAGCACAACAAATTAAAAGGTATTTTACTTTAACAAGCAATCAAAGGGAATTATTTAGTTACATACCTGAACTTTGGAATCTGACTCGCCGACCAATATTCACACAACCACAAAATACAAATCCACGTCAGAAGAAGAAGAGTCTGATCGTATGCGCGATAGGCGTAGCATTATCTTTCGGTTACAGGGGTGGTTCAATAATGAATTGATAAATTTAAAGAAATTAAAATGCTGTAACGGAATGAGACAAAATTTCCGTTACAAGATGTTATATTAGTATATTACATAGCGAGAGTTGTAAACAGCTTATTACGTATGAGTGGAAAAGTTGCGCACGAGCCGCGCAGCGGCGAGTGCTGTAATTCCACGAGTATGTAATAAGCTTACAACTCGAGTTTTGTATTATAATTTTTCTTCGACGAAAGAAAAACTATTATAATGGATAAACTATACTTCTGATTTTCTGACAGGCAACAATTAGTATGTTGGTTAGTTGCTATGGTGTCGCGGATGCCGCGCTAACAAGGCACCCGTGATGCGTTTTAATTAAGAACAGATACGTAATTTTTTTTATTACGTGTCAGTCATTACGTGTCAGTCATTACCTGTCAGTGTTCGTAACAATGGACTTACTTATAACCTAAACTGTCACTTAATAGGTATGTTACTAGCATAGGAGTAGAAAAATAAACAAATAAGTTCTATCGCAAGAAGCACGACTGACATTATTTGACAACTTAACTGATAGCCTCTAGGCAGTGACGTCAGAGTGACGTAGCGCTATTGTTGTTTGGCTTTAGTAGAGGCTGGACCAACACTATATTGAAGACCTGTGCATAGCGCTGTTTCAAGCGATCGCCACTGGCGCCACGCCACACGACGAAACAAATTTACACGGTGGTTTAATGTTAAAACACCATTGTTGCAGAATCTTTTATAAAATAAAAACATGCAAATAAGGACTATTGGCTCGCTTTGGAGCTATAAACAAAATTTTTTATTTTCATTCTTGTATACGTTACAAAATACTCTTCCAAAATAATATCTAGAATTGTCGTTTCTTCAGATGGTTGATCAGATCATCCCATAATTCCAAAATAGTGTTTATTCTTCTGCAATAATTCATCTAATGAACTGTACAGTGTGCATACCATTTTCTTCATCTGCATGGAAATTTCATGTTACCACAAACAAATCTACCTGTAAAAGCTGTTTTAGTAGGATGAAACTGCTAAATACTGGACGCAAAGACAATTCGTTAGCGTAAAAAGAAGGTAAATCGTAATAAAGCTGGATATTTAAAATTTGGGACATTTTAAACGTCAGAAACTGACATACCACAGAATACCCCTTTATAACTTATAATAAGTCGCCATTTTTTTCGTCAAGTAGCGCCACCTCAGTCCGTAAACAACAATGACGAGGCCAACGATAAAGACAAGCCACGGCGTTAACGCATAATCGCGTAGTCACGTGACCAACTTAGTCGTATATAATAAAAGGCATTTTTGGAGATAAGTAGAAAAAACAAATTTCGTAACAATTTGGCGAGTTTTCTTTCATCTATTACATTATTGGTTTTGTGCATCCAATTTTCTCTAATTGTTTTTTCAAAATTTTCAACCTGCCTCAGCTGTTTAGGCTGAGAGTTAAACGGCACTGCACTCACAATATTTTCGCACATACTCAAAAATTGTTCCTTTAGCTTATGTGATATTCTCTATAGGTATTTTCATCCCACAACACATTTGTCCACTTTAATTGTTTCACTTTCTTGAAAATGTGTTAGCCACACATAGGTACTTAAGGGTTTTTTAGAAATTAAATCTCAGTTGGAATTTGACGAATCCATTTTTGGCGGAAATTTTCATCCCGAGGCAAAACAAATGTTTGTTATGGCGACACTTTCTTCCTGGCTTTTGTAATATGTATAAATATAATATAAACAGACCCAATATTTGGTATTTAGGTTATTTTTTACGAAATAAAAATGAAAACTAACCTCAGTAGGTAAATATTGACGAGGTCTCAGTTGATCGGCAGCGTGAAAGACCGAATAGAAACCGTATCAGGGCGTGGGTCGACAACGAAAATCCTCGAGTACGTTACAACACTGATTTATTTCGCACAAGGTGAATGGTGAATACAATAAATACACAAACCCGAACGTGGTCAACGGGAACGGCTTCCAGCCACCCGGACCGTCTGAACTCGCGGATCTCCCGTAAGCAGTTCACCCCTCTGTGTCTCAGGCTCCACTGTCCAATACTGTCCCATGTCCATAATAGTCCATTCCGGGTTCCCTATTCTGTGGTTCGGGGGAGAATTATTCCCCTTACAGCGCTCACGCGTCGCGTCGCGTCGGTGTGAGCGGCACTAATACTCTTGGAAGGCACGACTCCCACCCAGAGGCCATAATAACACCTGGGCGGTTCCCCTCTGCCAGGACACACGCGCACTAGACACAAACTTGTTTCTAAAATATAAACTAAGACGTTTAAAACCACTTTAAACATTTAAAACTTCTCAAAACCCAAGCTGCCGCTCTCAGTTATGTGACAAATGACATGTAACGTCGGACTAAGATGGTCACGTGATTTTTGTGCGCCAGGGCCTGTCTTTATAGTAGGCCTTGCAACAATGAAATATGACGTCATGCTCGGGTCTTTAATATAGTGTCGGTCCAGGTAGAGGTGTTGATCCAGCGCCGAATTAAAACGTCAAGATTCGATAGGGGGCCCGGCCGGTCCGCGTCTCGCCGCCGTCCTCCCCTTTGAGAAAAACAAACGGGGCGATCGGTGGCGCCAGCGCTTCCGCCGCGGACATGTGTGAAACGTCGGAGAGGTAGACCCACCCCGGTCGGGTTACTGCGCACACACAAACACGCACTCCACTATTATTTAAATAAACAAACTGGAGGAGTGTTTTCAAACACGGGTTTGAGAAAGTCCCCGCGTTTGCTTTCCTGTATTTTCGGACGGTAACACGATACGGCGACGGGGCGGCGGATACACACGCGGTTCTAGAGGAGGCGGTTGTCAAAAATTTTTAGGTTTCGTGTTATTCGCTTTGCAAACGCAAATACCGATTCTGGACTACAGAAACGGAGCGGCATAGCTTCAATACGACAAATACCTCCATTTGCTAAGAATATTCCAAAATAAATCAAGTTCAATTGTATCTCTAAAACAAAAAGAAGCGTTTGTTACAAACGCTTTGTTACAAACGCTTCTTTTGCGTTCAGAATATTCTTTCAAATGGCTAACAAAATAACGGACTTTTTTAGCTTACAGTTGGTTTATGTTATGCAGTCCGATTGTATGGTACTGTATTACTGGTTGCCTAACGCGGCGCTTTATACGATCGAACGAAACGACGCATTCAAACCAGAGATAAAGAGGGGGGAGAATGCTTGTCGACGTGCGCAAGACTGCCAATTTTTCTACCGCCATTTTTACCCACAAAAGTGCGACAAATTCAAAATAATTTGCCTTTTCAAATTTTTGTTGCATTTATTTAGGTACGTTTAGGTATAATTTTGTATTGATGTAGAAGAAACTTTAGTCAAAATAGTTTATTTTTAGCTGGACCGTTTTCGGCGAATCTGCCTTGGTACCTCATTAGGAGAAATCATTGAATCTGTTGAAGTTGGAGCTTGTGGTAGGCTGGGACCACTTTGTTCATTTTCCGACGGTACAGAAGTTGATTGGAGGCATTTATTATTGCCCACCAATTTGTGCATGTTCTTACAGAGCAAGACATGTTAATGAACACAACACGATTACAAAAACACGCCAGCAAAAACGCTAAACACACGAAAAAGACCTTAAAAAGCAATTAAGAAGTAAACACGTCAAAACGTAAACAAACTACAAGACAACCCTGGGTTAAAATGGCGGCGATCTAAGCGCCATCTGTGTAGCCGAAAAATCGAATGCGCAGTAGGTCAAAGCGCATTCTCTTCCTCCATATCTCTGATTCAAACGCGTACCGCTGGGCAGGGAAATTAGAACGCACATCACGCTTAAGCCATGATGATAAAGGGAAGAAAGAATAACAATAAATCTGTCAAAATATGAAGTGTCAAATGTTGCCAAAGTCAATAGTGTCAATGAACAAAAATTCAGTCAATCCAGTTTTCCAAATAATGACACTCGCAAACTTTTGTTTTAATTTAGCGATAAAACTGACAGTTGTTGATAAGAAATTATTTTCTATGACGTCACCGTTGCATACGTAAAATTGTTAACGGCTTTCAATTAAAAAAAAAACAGTTTAAAGAGTGTTTTTATGTGCCGATGTTTGAAACATTGTTTTTTAACATTTATTTTAAACAATACCAACTCTGCGAGTAATAGAGTAATACAGACAATTCCTTGGTGAAGAAGTGTCAAAAGAAGATTTGTTTTTAGGCGAAATAGATAAAAATTGAGCATTTTATTTGATTTTACGTTAATCTATATGGCAAAGAGATTGTACTATATCCCAATTTATGTTTAAAATACTGCTTATTTCTCTATAAATGGAGAATGGAGAAAAATTGAGATTCGCTTATTTTTGACAGGAGGCTTCTGTTGCGAAGTTCTACGTCAGGTAGTATCAAATTGCCCAGGTCCGTATTTAATAAATGGATTTCTGGAAAAACGATAGAGAAAATAAACTTCAAAATTATCTATCTGTTGACACCATTGAATAAAGAACAGTCTCTGCATATGACCTGATGCGTGAGTGGCGCGCACGTTTGAGTTGTTTCGACAAACTATAATCGAGGCAAAAATCCTCATTTTTAGTGAAATTAGTACCTACAATACAGGCAAAAAATTATAAGACAAGTTTATGTTAATACAGCAATTCTAATTTTACATTTCCAATTATGAAGAAGTAGCTATGCCAAAGCAAAATAAAAGCTATGTGCACAATTAACTGAATTGTTTATACGACCTTATTATAACAATCGGCTACAATACAAATTTATAAACTAAGGGAAATATGTTTAATATTAAACACAGCGAATGCGATAGGTAACATACCTATACTATAAAGGTGTTTTATTGCTTACATCATTATTTACTAACCTTGTTATTTGTTCATAATTTGTTATCTGCAACAGGCATATTCACTTTAATAGATTGCGTCTAAAATCAGTTAATTTGCAAATATTTTTGTTATTTTTTTTATTACCAATTATTACTTTTTATTTATGTTTAATTTGTATCTTATTCATAACACCACAACTATCATTAAAAATATTCAAAATATGTTGCTACCGGCAATGAATGTCTATAAATCATTCGGAAATAGTATGCACATATACCTATATGTGCAACATTCCATTCGAGTTTTACAGTAGGTGTATGGAATTTAATATATGTCAATAAGCCCTGTTTAGAGTCGGCAATTTTTATTGCCGTCAATAAAAATTGCTGACATTTTTGTTGCACGCAATGTTTGTTGCAAAGGTGGTTGGCAATTTATCTAATGCAATTCTATTTTTTGGCGAATACTGCCAACCAAATATTTAGTAAATAAAATATTTGGAGTTTTTGCGGTGTGTAGACTGTAGGTATATACGTAGTGTTTCGGGTTATATTAATTTTACCAAAGATTCTAATAATAACATAATATAATAACATAGAAAGATCCTAATAGTAACATAGAAAATGAAGTTTTTATGTACCTAGTGTTTTTTTATCACTAAGGTTGTTGGCACAAAAATCTCAAAAAAAATACTAGAATGGGCCTTGTTCACTCAATCGATTTTCGATATTTCTTACTACTAGAATGAAATTAATCACATAACTCTTTAATGAAATCCCCCTCAGCATTTTTCTCGTCAATACCTAATTTTGTTATCAACTAAAAAATTTATAAAAATTTTAAACTGCGCGCTTTAATTTGGAGCAATGAAATTGCGTTTGCGACGTTGCCGGTTATACTAGTAATCGAAGCCCCGAAAAATTCGATCTCCGTTCTAATCTCAGACGTGCACATCGAATCGAAATCGATTCTCTAGAGAAAGACAGTTTTATAAACGGTTGTCCGAACTCGACCGTACAGACGCAGGTAGTTTTGTGGGTCGCGTGTCGTGTCTATATCAATCTGTCATGTCATTATGTCATTCTTTAATGTAAACCCAGCTAATAAAACTAAATGTTTTTCTTAAAACCTGCAGAAAGTTAAAAGTTAAAGTGTATACCGTATGCCGATTTGAAATCAAATTGAATTGGTCTTGTCAGTATTTTACCTCCCTGAAGAACTGAACAAAGTGATAGATCCCGTAATTGAAAGAAAGTAGAAAAATATTTTGGTCATCCGGAAAACCTTTTGATAGCCATTTCCAGGGGATGATAGAAAACACATTCGAGAGTTAGCTTTAAGAATAATTGCAAAATGAAGAAGATCAACGGCAAAAACCAACCATGTCAGAATATTTCGAGATAATAAATTACATTTTGATTGTCAAGATTATGTCTAGTTGTTATAATCCAGATTTATTTAGGTTTGAACTTATAAGTTGGTGATCATTCTGCAAGTAACTTTTAACTCAAACAAGGGAAAAACATTGCGATTGTGGTATATTATTAAATTAATTGATATTGAGGTTATTTTTTATTTGTTTTTATGGCCTCTGCTCTTTTCGAGCAATCTAGCCACTATGGGGCGACATACGGTGCCAAAACGTGGGGAACCATGAGGTCATGTATGTTATGTCTATTTGGATTTTGCCAGAAAATATAAGTTAGGTAAATTTTCTTCTTCGTCGGTCTTCACAAATCTCAAATAGAAACGTATCGATATTGCCATAAATCGTGCCAACGTTGCAAATCAGTAGCCAATCAGCTTTTTGGGCCCGTGACGTCACGGGCCCAAGAAATTTGAATTTTCAAAAACGTTTTTAGGGCATTTCCCGGCCGAAAAAAATCGGAAAAAAATATTTTAGTGTTTTATTTACTATTAAGATTCATATAATCAAAAATAAAAAAAGTGTGAAACGGACCCACTGTCATTGCAATTGCAATAAAAGTAACTCTGGAGCTACTTTTTGCAATGCAATAAAACTTGCCACAGATGACTCAAAACGGAGTTAATGCGTGTGCGCACAAAAATTTCAGCAATTTTTATTGGCGGCAATAAAAATTGCTCTAAACAGGGGTTTACACGATGCTTTTAACCCGCACTCGCATTTTGCAATATAAATTATTATACCTATGTTGCGCATGTCAGTTTGTGTAGGTACTTCAGTAACCTAGATATACAGATCAGTTACAAACGGGTTCCAGTCATTTCCTACCTAATATTATCATCCTCCTAAAAAACGACGAAGATATCCTGCGTCTCGCAGTTTCCAATCACACGTTTTTCCTCTCCATACACATACTTTAATTATTGATCATGGGAAGCAGTCGGTTTTACGTCTACATTAATTAGTCGGGTTTAGGTTTTGCGCGTATACATCCATACCATACTCAATAATTAGGTTCGGTTTATGTCACTGGAGCTCTGACCGTTTACGAGAATGCCGGCGACGGCGGGAGCTGATTGCCTCCGAAAGGAAATAAGGCAAAAAGGTGGGTACCAGGGAGACGGACAGGAAGTCGCTTCAAAAAGTTTGGTTAGTTCCAAGTTCCATGATTAATGTGCATTTTCTATAAAATGCGGCAAATTTGACAGCATCCGCCAACTTGAATTCGTACTTTAATCATAGTGTTGACTGACGTAATAATAAATCAAAGCATAAAGCGTTGACTGACGAATTAATAACACTTCTCACGGCTATAGCTTCATATACTGAAAAGTATATGGCGCCTATGGTCAACAATGTATTTTGCATTGTATTTTGTCTCTGGGAAGCGCATGGTGAGCCAGAGAGCTGTCAAACATGACAGCCGTGAGCAGTCTCTATTATAATACGTCAGTCAACGCATAAAGTCTCATCGTTTTGCTTTGCAACGAGCTCGGAACGAAAAAAATAAATAAAAATGAAGACAATATTATTTTTTATACCAACTCTATAAAAAGTAGATATCTACCACTTTCTAATTGACGAAAAAAGAATACCCTCCAAATCCCAAAAAAAATATCACTAGACCAATGATAACGCACGCTCTATTGTTCATAATTATTAGGTAAATTAATACAAACTATAAACTATTTAGAGTTAAAACAACATGATTTCACTCACTTTACATACCTACTACCAGTGACTATAGTTCTATAGTCACTGCTACTACCTACTTGCTAGGAAACAATATAACCTAGAATGTGCACCCAGTTAAATCGAAGCAAATGGTGCTATCGTCTGCGAATACTACTACTAATTTCAACTAGATTATTATACAGGGTGTTTCTAAATTATGGTGCCAACGTAATATGACAGGTATAAAAATAAATGTCATTTTGAACAAAAAGTCTCCTATAGACTTGGATCCGAAAATGCATGATAAGAAAGTTACAGGGTGTTAAATGTACAGTTTGACAAACATCTTTATCGCAATAACTTTTATATAACAGAAGTTATGCAATTTAAATGAAACTTGCGGTGCCAGTCCCTTAGTAACTGAAGTGAAACAGTTTTGTGGAAAAAAAAAAACAGTTTATTGGGTTTTAAATTTTTAAATTCATAACTTTTTTGAGGTTATCTTTTTGGCCACGCATATTCATCATCTTAGTGCATCTTTTTATTTTGCAAAAATAACGATGTTTCATAACGATAAAATCAACCGTTTGCGCTGAAATCGGCAAAATGTGTACCATTGTACTATTGTACCATTTAAAGTGACAAAAAATTCTCTATGAACTATGTGGAACGGATTGAACTCGACAAAATTTTGACACCATATTTCAGGAAAACCAGTGATGTTTTACTCAATATCCATTAACCATTTTTTCTCTTCATTTTGAACGTACCTAATATTCATCTTTAACATTTAAATCCCGTAGGCGATAATTTTATTTTTCGAACCTTCGAGTTAACAGGTGTTTTTAGGGCACATTTTGCCGATTTCAACGCAAACGGTTGATTTTATCGTTATGAAACAAGAGCACTCATTTGTTGCAAAATAAAAAGATGCACTAAAATGAGAACTTGCGAGACCAAAAAGATAACCTCAAAAAAATAATGAGTAGGTATAAAACCCATTGTGCTACCCCGCCCCTCCGCCTCTGGTCGATGGGAATTAATTGTTTTTACACAAAATTGTTGCAATTTAATTACTAAAGGACTGCACCAAGTTTCATTTAAATTGCATAACTCTGTAGAAGTTATTATGTTATGTAGAAGTTATTATGTTATTATGTTCAACAAACAAAATTTATCGCCCTGTAACTTTTTTATTACCTATGCATTTTAGGACCCATGTGTAGGTATAGGAAACTTTTTGTTCCAAATGGCATTTTCTACCTGTAATATAACGTTGGCACCAAAATTTAGAAACACCCTGTATAAAAGATAAAGACAAAAAATCGGTACAACAATATATGACGTATAGATATATACGTATATATTATTGCCACATAATTTATCGTACATGATTTAGGTGTATTATAAGAGTAAACAGGTTGATGTATTTTATTGACATTGACGATTTATTTCTTAAGAAAAATTTATCCGGGTTTATTTTGTCTGGGCCCCCAATCGCAATCTTACTTTTAAGGGTACATTTTGAGACTAAATTTATGGTCACTGCCGCTTTAGATATAATGTATAAAAATGTAGCTTTTTGCCTATTTAAATTTAAAACTAATAAAGCTTAGTTAATTGTTTGTCATACCATCAATCAAATCCTTCTTTCCAACTATCAATTACGAACGATACGCGGTTATTAAGGTGTTAAATTTTAATTATTGTATTTTTTTATTTACCTTTCAAGCAATCATCCAAAAAAACTAGAAATGTAGACTCGCATACGTATCCACCTATAATCACGTTCCCATATTGGAGGAACTAATGAAGTAATCATTTGAATTTTACAGGTTTGTAACTAATGACTCCCCCAGCGTGCTATTTAGATACCCACTGACGTCTTATTATATACATATGATGGTTATACTATAAAATTATTTTTTTTTCTAAATTATTAGTTGTCTCGGCGATGACAACTCAATTTTGAATTTCACTTCTGTTAAGTAGGTATTAGTATGCGACAAGAAAAATGTTTAATTTACTGTTAGCTGATGAAATGATTCGCATGCCTTGTTTCGGTACAGGTACACGTCAATTTTTCTTAGTCATAGTCATGACCAATATGTGACTATTAATTAAACTTAAAATATGTATGTAAATTAGTTAACGTTTCGTTTTAATAAGTTAGATAATGAGCTGGGTACATATACGGGCAATATTATGCTTTTTAATATATCGATTAATTTGTATTACTCGAGGTTCAAATTGTATGCAAGCATGAAACGTGCCGTTTTGGTATTATGTGATACATTGCAATTTAGGATGATGACTGGAGGTATTACTATGCTTATGCCAAATTAAAGACTTCTTGCACGCATTTTTTTAAATTAAAGGAATAACGAATGAAGGGGTAGATTGTGGTAGGAGTCGTGATCTCTTTGCTGCTGTAATTGTAATTTGTAATATCAAAATTAATAATAACAAAAATTATATACTCCTGGCCTAATCTGAAAATGCAGTGAAGATCAAACATCTACAATTTGTTATTTGTTTCAATAACCTGTGCGGTAGATTTGAGAACGCGTTGCCGTATATTATGCACACACTCCGTCGATCGCAGCGCCTAACCGTAAATTAGGCAAAACAGCCTACTAAACATATTTTGCACAATTACAGTGTGCACCGCCACTCCAGAAAGAACATTTTCAAAACTGAAAATTTTATAAATTTATATTAGAAACAATATTAGCGAAAACCCACTGAATGGGTTAACACTTCTTTTTGTGTAGGTACCCCGAAATACCCATATTATGTCCAGAGGAAACATTTGACGAGCTCTAGACTACTTGATTTTGTGATATAGATTTACTGGTTCGAAGAAGAATTATTTTTATGTTATACAGTGTGTCCGGTAATAACTTAAAAAATTAAAAAGAAAAATGGAAAATATGACGAAAAGTTCATATGAACATAGGTCCGCAGATGTTTGGTTTTCGAGATGCAGGGTGTTGAAATTGAAAATTTATTTTCGTTTTTTTTAAGTAACTTTTTTGAGATGACAAAATTTTCTTGCAAAAACAACAAGTTAATTAAACTGTCAAAAATAAATGCGCTTGTTTATTTAAATTTTATTTTGAATTTAATTGCATACGAGTGTCGATACCTTTTTTACGTAGAACACCTGTGGGAAGAGGATACATTCACAAAATGTCGTAAAAGTTTTGATTTGATTGCACCAAAAATAATACCAAATTATGACTTCTCTTCCCAAAAAAACCCCCGCTACCAAATTTCGCAAGAAAATTTTGTCGTCTCAAATAGTTACTTTTGTTCTGTTTTTATTCATTAAATTATCGACAGAGTTTTGTTATTTATAACCACAGAAAAACGGCAACCGTTTTTCTGTCTTATAACCGATTGCCCCCCTTCCAGCCGTTAATCCTGTATACGCCACTGGCTGTGAGAAGAGTGTTGGGGTATAAGTTTCCGTCTTTGTATGTAGTTGTTTTTTTAAGAGTTCAGGAATGGAATATAATATCTACTGGGATCACGATGAATACTGTGACCATTGCGGTGGTGAATCACACCTGTGATGGTTCGCAGAAGAATCTTTTAAGTTGTGCGGTGACGGTTTGCAATAATATATGTTGAAGCTTCTGGACTATGTAGATAAGAAGAGAAGAGCGTGGACAAGAGACGTTTGAAAAGATTTGTAGCTTCGGCTTCCGGAGTTTGATGAATTGAACAAATATGTGACTATATATTGCTAAATGAGATCTGGATACAATAATGCGAATTTGGCAGTATAAAGCGTTTCGTATGAGATTAGCCGGTAATGTGACAACCGATACAAGATCTGACTGGTGGTTCGTAATGCGCGCGGATCAAGTTTCGTACTCAATATGTTGAACAGTAATCCGCCGGATTAACCACCCATTCCATTATTAATTTTACGGTTAATTTGCCAGCACGGTTGCCATTTCAGTTTTTATCGAGCTTCGGCAGCAAATCTAGAAAAATCTGACACCTATAGTAACAGGTGTCGGAAATTTTATCGACAATTTTTTTGAAAGCGCTATTTTGCCTAGAAAGTTCACTCGTACAAATTGGTCTTTTATTTTCTGATAAAATCCCGAGAGCGAAGTCTTGGATATCCAAGGCAAATGCGATTGTACCTACACCCTGTTAGCGTTGGTTTATTTCCTGAATGTGTTTCATAAATTTAAACGGAGACGACAATGTAAAAGTTATATAACTTCATTGATACAATGCTTAATAATACCGCAACATAATTTATAAGCCGCATAATTTAGAACATTGTAAAACACATCAATTTTAAGAAGAACATGTTTGTATCGAACAGATTCGCGGTTGCTAAGCAACGAAGTGATAATTGCACAAGTGATATTACCGCTTTGGTATGCACAAGTGCAATTATTGCTAGCAGAGACATATTATTATGATTGGCTGGATTTTTATGGAAGGAGCCACCTTATTGAAATCCTACTCTCTTAGTTATACGTCCTATAGTTATACTAAACCAATATTGTTGTAGCTAAAACTGACTGGTAACCCGATATCTTTTTTATAGTAGATACCAAATTTATTATAGTACTAGTAAATACAATTTCAGGGCCGTTAAATATCTATTAACACGATCAATATACATTGGCGGATTACCCTATAGGCAGAGTAGGCTATAGCCTATAGGGGCCCAAGGCTTTAGGGGGCCCGTTCTTATTTCGATGTTTTGATCGGAATTCGGAATTGGAAAAGGTTTTACATTTTGCATTTTGCAATTGCAAATTTCAGACAAAGAAAACATCACTCCTTATTTTTTCATCTAGGCTGTTGGGTACCTACTCTATGTAGTCCACTCACATCAGTAACAACAAAACAACAAAGCAATTAAAAATAATAAAATGATGAGTGGTGTTCCTCCGACGAGCTTTTTTCCAAGTGGAGCAAGAAAAAGAAAAATTGCAAAATTAAAGGCTTCAAGGCAAGCCGAAGTTTTGCAAAATGTTCCGAAAATAAATGTTTTTTTCAAAAAAGGCAATAATAGTAATACCCTACAAGTGATATTTTGATTGTGAATGTCAAAATGCGTGTGAATTATCGAAAAGTTGAAGGTAGGTTGAACTTTTTCTGCTGAAATTTGAAAAATCATACTTACGGGATTTGCTTGCTTCCTGTTTTTGGTTTTTGTTTTCTAGGTATATGCAATTTTTTTTAGCTTTTTTTGCTCTTTAGGTCTCGCTTTAGGTAGATACATAATTCCCGATGTTATTTTTTCTTTTGTTTTAGAAGTATTTGTTGAGAACAAAAATCTGAATCATTAATAATATAGAAAGAAAAAAATATATGGCAAGCTTTGCAAGAATAAAAGCCAGGAAAAAAGGTTTTAATTAATAATAAGTACCTATGTACCTATCTACTCTGTTCTTAAATTAAGTTAAATGTTAAATTTTTTTTAATATTATGTCTTTTTCTAAAATAAATAAAATTGTTAATAAAAAAATATCGGAACTTAAAATTTTCCCTATATTTTACCTAATTTTTTTATTGCGACGGGTCAAGGGGTCCTTAAATAAATTTAGCCTAGTGCCCAACATAGCTCTAATCCGCCCCTGTAAATATATCAAAACTGAAGACTCATCCTAAATAACACCTGTCAAATAAGTTTCAACTTTTAAGCATGGTAATTAAATTTAAATGCTGCTAGCTTAGTGAATTTTATATGAAAGCACAATGGTCTATTGGCATGATTCTCGCTTTGCGTGCGAGAGGTTCCGGGTTCAAATCCTGGTTGTGGTTTCTTTTTTTTATTTTTAATTAACATTATGGAAAAGGCACAATATTAATAATTTTTGTAGTTAATTTATTTAATAAGTTTGGTTGACAAATTACGCCTAAAAACTGAACAATTAAACTATTTGCAGTTGTTAAATTCTCTTCCCAAATACCTACTACTCGTGGTATACCTAGATAATACCTTTCGTTAATTTTATTAACTCATTATAACAATGCAATGCTAAGAAAATAGCTGCGTACTCGTGGTATTTTCAGCTTTGGGGTTGTAACTTGTAAAATTAATGAAAGGTATGAAAACAACCATAAAAGTATTAGGAGCCTATTTAGAACATTTTAGAAATTTAATTTTTCTTTAGTTTTTAATTCCTAACAGCTTTTTTCTAATAAATTTGATAGATATCTCCAACAGAAAAAAGTAATAGTGAAAAAACAAAAATGAAAAATTTACAAAATTTTACCTGTAAGACCATTATTTTAGACTGTGTAAGTATTTTCTCCGTATAGGAGCTTTATTTAAGTCACAGGGTGATTCATTTTTCATGTTATAATTTTGATGACTAAGACAAAATAAAACTGTTTTGCAGTATACACTTTTTTATACAAAGCCTTCGTTTCCAGAATATTCATCAGAGTTTTTAATAAAATATGCAATTTTGTTTCTTAATTTTTAATTTATTTGTTTATATCTAAGTAATTATATCTATATATTTTAAATAATGAAAGTAGACTTAAAGTTGTTTTAGTTAAAATTCTCAGAGTCCAAGTATCTAAGCAAATTTCTACTTATTTGAAATAAAGAACTCTTGAAATAAATTTAAATAATCTAATTTGCTTTGAAAAGGTAGCGCAGATACGAAAAAACGCTAAGAGTATAGTTTTTTTGTAGAAAATTAATCGCTGTATCCGAAAACAATGTTAAAGTTTACATTATACAACATTATTATTAGCAACTAATTTGTCGAAATACCTACCCATACCTCCGCCACTGGTCTGGTTCGAAATTCGACATTAACAAATCTCATGCTCCTTTATGCATGTATATTGTTTGTCAAAGTATATATCTCAACCGGTTCAAAAATAAAGAGATAAAATCCTATATTTTTGAAAAATTCTGAAAACGTATCACCGAGCATGCACCACGCCACAGCACGGGCGTAGCCAAGGGGGGGTTTCGGGGGTTCAAACCCCCCCCCCCCGAAATAAGCAAAATATTACCTAATATTATACCGAAAAAATACGAGGAGTGAAGAGTTAAATTATTATTACGTTTGAATATATTATGTAGTAATAGTAGCGCCTAGCGCCATCTTTTGACGAGAGGCAGACGCAGTTGCAGCCGAACTATTTTGTATTGTAGGGACACTTTGCGTTGTTTCTCGATTATTCGCCACGCCCCTCGGTCGAAATGAGCGGAACTTTGTGGAAGTTCGTGGAAGTTTGTGGGCGGCTACTGGGCTGCTATATAAGCGGCGCCGCGGCGCGTGACCGCGCTTACGGCAGTATTGTTCCATGCGAACTCGAAGCGAATAAAAGTGAAAAGTGGTGAACGAATAGTGAAGAGAATTAAGTGTACCGTGTAAGTGAGTAATTTTAGTGCGCTGTTATTCGATGACCTTGTTAAGGATAGATACGTGAATCATTATTACTGTCGAAAAATGGAGGGGAAAAAAAGGAAGGGTGATAAACCTAAAGGTATGGACTACTGGAAAAAGTGGTGTAGTCAAGGTCAAGGGGTTTCTAATAAAGAAACAAATTTGGATTTAGCTATCAAAGCTTCAGCTACCTTGCATGCTGATAAGAAGACTGCCTACCCCGAAATCTAGTTTGGAATGCCTAGATATGTGCGATAAAAACCTTTATCCTAATATTTACACATTACTACAAATCTTGGCTACCATTCCTGTATCCACTGCTACCCCAGAAAGGTCTTTCTCGAGCCTAAGGAGACTGAAAAACTATTTACGAAACACTACAAGTGAAAACAGACTTAATGGTTAATGAACATTCACTATGAAACAGAAATTCATGCAGATGAAGTAGTGGATATATTTAAAAGAAAAAGCCGAAGATTTCTTCTTTAATGGTTTTAGATTTAGCGCAGAGGAACGAAATTAATTTATCCATTTCATTTAAAGTTAAGAACTTTATAAATATGTCGTAGTTTTTCGGATGAATATATAGATATTAAATTTCATGTAAGTATATTTTTGTTGTTTTATTTACTTCTCAAACTAAACCCCCCCCCCCAAAACTAAATCCTGGCTACGCCCGTGCGCCACAGAATATTATTCTGTGACCACGCAGAGCTGCTTGTTTACATTTATTTCATCTAAAGAGACTGTAGTACTTGAAAGTATATTATAATATGTTTTAAATTCGATATGGTGTAGATTTTAAGTCGGAGATTTGATTTTTTAGATTATTGCTTCGCCGGTGTCACCCAATACGTTTCGGTTCCCGCCGATGTTTGCCCCACAAAAGCCAAAAACTTTCGACGGCTCTGTACCTCCGCAAACTATTATGTCAACGGGAGCCCAGAATAATACACCCTGCGACAATGTCCCTGCAATGTACACCGCTTAAATTACAGATTACATGTCTCTCGTTCAATGCCCGCATATCGGCCTAACCACTTTACGATCGCACTACGGCGCGTTGCGGGTTTTACCCGCAAACCGACGCTGCCGTTTGAAAGCACCGGCCGACATTTCAAGTTGGTACGGTGGTGAAACTGATCTGCGCGCGTTTTCGGAGGGCTTTGTTTGCAAATACAATAAAATAATTGTGGGGGGCATAAAGAACCGGTATCGGTTTCCGAAATTGGGCTCTCTGACGATTATTAGACGACAAAGAATGTTGAACGGACAACGAACGATCGAAAAAAGAATAGACAAGACAATGAAATGCGATGCTAAGAAATCACCGAAATATGTGGAAATGCCAGATAAAAGAACATTATTATTACATTACGAGTATATTACCAACGATAAATTAACTTGGGAATGTCGATAATAGTAGGTTAATAGTAGAATGAGTACCTATCTATCTAAAGGAGTTTGTAAGAAGTGTTGCATACTATACTTTCTCTATGAGTGTGAATAAAATTACCACAGAAAATAATGTATTAAATGTTTATAAAAATTACCTTGTCCCCACAAAACATCTAACATTTTTGTCATTTATCACAAAATATTTTGTGACTGATAGAGCAGGTTATACCCATATAAAACATTAAAATTTGTTTGGGATGAGGTAGTGGAGTGTACCTAGGGGAAATGGAATATTCGATTGGTGTCATCCCACTACAGTCTCTCAGAGAAAACAAGTAGGTACAAGGTTATTCACAAACCGTTCTACCCCTTTAACTTTTTTACGCATTTTCAACACTCTCTGCACTGCACTATGATATTTCCAAATATCTCGGTGTATATCTTTAATAGAATGTCTCGGATTTAAGTATAATAAGACTGCTTCCTGCTGTTATATGA
Source organism: Pseudeuparius sepicola (assembly GCA_963920635.1). Taxonomy (NCBI): domain Eukaryota; kingdom Metazoa; phylum Arthropoda; class Insecta; order Coleoptera; family Anthribidae; genus Pseudeuparius; species Pseudeuparius sepicola. Next base: position 8,481,294 of record OY987300.1, on the reverse strand, counting down.
ATAACCCTGTAATTCAAGGGTCAACAAAATCATACCTACCTTCCACTGTCACACTTTATGCATTTTGGGGACCATTACATACCTACCCATATTCCTGTACGATGATGAATGATTTAAGTATGCAGTAACTAGAAGATGTACTCTTTTTCTTTTACAGAAAGGACAAGTGGAAGTAAAAATAGGTACCTATATAAGTTAGTACCTATAAATTTATAATTATAAAATTATATCACCATGATCTATTTCCTCCTCTTTTTTTCTCAATGGGGGGGGGGGGGGTTGAACTCCAAAACCTCCCCTTTATCTACGGCCCTGGTGGCAACGTCCACACATATATCATGCTTATTTGATTTGATTTCTTGGTAGGGTTACATTTTTACAAACTAATACCAAACAACACTTCTGGACTATAAAGAAATGTATATATTATCTAGGTACACGTTTTACATTTGAGAAACATACAGTAAGAGCTAACATGAGATAAATCTGTACAAATAAGGAAGTTATTATGTAACGCCTATAATATAGAAAATAGCTTTTCTCAAATGTATATTCATTTTTACACCTGCAACTAAAATTTTTGAATAGATACCTACCTAATATTAAGAGGTTCTAAACATCACTCATAACTTATTACTGTCTATCTATATCTATACTGGGAAACTATTCGTTGCCAATATAATATAGCTACAAAATACCATACACCATATTACCTACCTACTTTAACGGAAATATTTTAAGATAGGTGCTAATTAGAAATCCAAGCTTGTCATATACTCATATATACTTACCGTTTGTTGGTCTCGAAAGCAAAGCTATTGTTTTCAATTTAGTACACTATATTTTACCTTATTACCTATCTTCTATGATGGTTTCCGCGTATTCAACGCAACCCAAGTGGAATTATTTGTGTCAAATAATTATGTTTGCTTGGAAACGGTATCTAGCTATAAGTACCTAATACTTGCACAGATTGGGAGTGTAATCTTCACATGCGGAAAGACGGTATTTAGATGGATGTACAAACATCGAAAACCAGCAGACTGGTCGCCCTGCCAAAAAAGGTGGCTCAAACCTAATAATTAAATATGTCGTAGGCGCCTTCCTTTAATCGACGGAACTCATCGTATTTGCACATTTATTTATTGTAAATAAGCTATACAAAAAACCTGACGGCGACTCGCATCTCGACAGTAATATTTCGTGACCGATGTAAGTAATTAATTTTGCCTTAATGAACATGAATTCATTTGAAATTGACTACTGGAAGTCAGGCAATCGTAACCGAGGCCCCGTTTGTTTACATAATTATTATATAGAGCTTTCGGACTGAACCTGTTCATGCAGTATCAAACTTCTTCGCAGTCTTGAGGAACATACCGCCCTGTCTCCGGTTCTATATTATCAGAATCAGTGTTTGCAATTATTCTACAACGACGGCGGTATTCGCAGTAGGTATCTCGTTTGTGTGTTTCCTTATTCTGACTAGGCGAAATATTATCGCGGCTCTAACAAAAGGCTATTAAACGGTACACGCTATATTCAAATCTGAATACCGAATTTCCTACCTCAGGAAATGTATAGCCAGCATATTTTAGTGCCGTACAAATACCTGCGCCACTTGAGAACACAGTAGCGTAGGCAACAACAGTTTCCACGTACTTATGTCTACTGTATGGCATTCGGTATATAGTTGCCAGTTTTGCACTAAAAAAGCAGAAGTAGGTATATCTTACTGATATAAATAAATATATTGTACTGAATCTCAACAATCACAGTCCAAACTCGTTGCCTTGGTTACCACCTTCACAAATAAACTTGTCAGTTATACTGTCACTGACCAAGAATATTCTATACGCGATTGAATTGATTATTATAATAATTATTATTATTAATATAAAAAATACGCCCCCTGTAGGCTCAATGCTAAACTAAGTATATGGGCCATGCCATTTTGTTGATCCGTATATTACCTATGTTTTCTCTTTTGTTCAAAATCAGTCAAAAAAGCTTTATTTTCTAAAGTTGACTATTATAATAATGTGGTAAATAACAGCAGTTGAATTCAAATGTTTAAATATTCCCGCCACGCTTGTGCCATAAAAAAAGGAGAAAAGTTAAAGAAGAGTTGTTGAAAATGAAATAAAGCAAGTAAAATGTGATTTTTATTATGATTACCATGCCCAAAAGGCATCCCACAGTTATCAGAAGAACATGCTAAAGTGTTATGCAGTGTAATTACGAAGTTTTAGTGCGAGATTCGGACGAAAACCAGTCTTGATTCGATCGCCGAGGTCCTAACCTAAACATTTTTTGTTCGTTTGTTCCTGAAAACATTTTCGAGATGGAACAAGTTTCGAATCAATTTAATTTAACCAACAAAGTTCTCTATTTCGAATTCTGCTTTTAGTTCATTTTTAGTTGCCTGTTGCCTTTGCAATTACATAAATCATAAACAATAATGTTTAAACTTTATAATAACCGGTAAGTACAGTTTCCCGCGGTGTATATGTCTGCCCCGATTTTTTTGAAATTTTGGCTACCCCCCTATTTTCGGGGTCCCTGAACACGAATCTGACCTTAGTTTTTGGTGCTCGATCGTAGTTTCCGTGGTTTTCATGGCAATATTTGTGGTTATAATCCGGATGAATTTTTACTATGTATATGCAGCTCAAACTGATCACCACACTATTTTGCACCTTTTGCAACATCGAAACTTCGCGGAAACCCGCGGAAAATCCGAAATTTGGAAAGATTTGTGCCGTGTTTACGTCCGACCCGGCCACTGTTTTCGCCCCACAATCGGCGGGCGCCGATTGTCGGGGAGAACTTTTACCTAATAACCAAATAACTATGAAGACGACCACAAAATATATACAGGGTGATTCAGGAGGAAATGTCAATATTTTAGGTACGTATTCGGGGACCCAAAATAAACATAAAAGTTCCTATAAACATGGGTCCTATTCCCGGCCGTTACCGAAATACAGAGGTAAACAACATTCAATTTAAGGTTTTTATTACATTATTTATAACAGGTAGGCTAGGTTTTATAGTTTTCAAAAATGCCACCGTTTACTTCTAAACATAAGTCAGCTCTCTGGTGAATAGCTCGGGTCGCTCTATGAATGGATACGGGCCTGTTTCTTATAGTTGCTGCTGCATTTATTATTCGATCGAGTAATGCATCTCTAGTGTTTACTTTACTTGAATATACCAATGATTTAAACCACCCCCAAAGACAATAATCCAGAGGATTAAGGTCTACTATTGCTAAGCAACAGGAATTTCCGCCTGAATCACCCAAAACCTAGCCTACCTGTTATAAATAATGTAATAAAAACCTTAAATTGAATGTTGTTTACCCCTGTATTTCGGTAACGGCCGGGAATAGGACCCATGTTTATAGGAACTTTTATGTTTATTTTGGGTCCCCGAATACGTACCTAAAATATTGACATTTCCTCCTGAATCACCCTGTAGAAGACGACAAGAACAATGAATAAGAACAAAGAACAACGCAGTGTAAACCCAAAGTGTGCCCAAAGCTAGAGGTGACAATGGCCCATATAGTTAGTTCGCATAGTGCCCGTCGGGGCGTTGGCATCTTAAATTCAGTCGCGTATCAGCTCCAAAAATCACACTAAAATCGCGTAATAACCTTCAACTTCTCTCAGGCCCAATTCCCAGGGCTTATATATTCAAATTGAAGCCTGGAGACTACTCTAGAATATTCCTGGCCAATGACAGATGCACAAATCAAAGTTCTAGAAACTGATGGAAGCTCTACAGAGAAAACAATGAAAACTAAAAGAAAATGTGGCCCTGGTGGCCTCAGGCCAACAAGGATGCGACAGAAAATGGCTCTAAATTAATCATAAAAATTAAAAAAACTGCAAGTATAATACCCAAACTTAAAATGTATCTGCTGAATCTTTCTTTATACTCTATTCAAACTAAATGCAAGTGGCGCGTAAACATTTACACGATGGAAGCACGTGAACAATTCTGAGGGCTAATATGAGGCAGGGCCGCATCAAGGACGATCTCTATGAATTTTATAATATAAAATATTAAAATAATATGCCCCAGTATTAAGAACTTTAAAAACAAACTTTTATGGCACACCTATGGACTTCTTGAAAATGTAATCGTACCTCCAACAATTAATAAACAGCGAAATAATTATATCGGAAAAAAATAAATGTCCACTTGCAACTCAATACACCTCTGTAAGAAACGCCGACTCTCTGCACTCGCCCGCTGGCCAATAGCAAACCGATCACGTGCGTATCACGCTCTAGCCATGCAACAACTTGTGTTTATGTTTCACTTGCGTTTAGTTTGAATAGAGTTTAAGTTAGAAAACAGTGCAGACATGTTCATTGAAAGCTGATATAACATCTTTAGAGGCATTTTTCGTTACAATATCTACGGAAAATAGAGACGAAACCCCCCAAAACCATCAAATTGGGGACGCCCTCGCAGCGTCAATCAGTATTCCCTGGGCAAAACCAAACCACCGCCGCCCATGCCGCCGCGATATTAAGTCATTTGTAGCGTTCGCGGGGCGCATATTCAAATTCGGAAGGGGCGATGGTATCTCGGGTACTGCCCTAATGACCGTGTATCGGTGCGGGGTGGTTGCCTTTTGCCGGAGACCCCGGGCTGGTATGGAAACGAAACGCGACGCATTTAATGTATCAAACATGGCGGCTCTTGTCGGGCACGCCCACCCTCTCTAAACGATACAGGCCGCCGATAATCAGCGGCTTTGTGGCGTGCGGGGTAAAAAAGCCGGAGATCGGTATCTCGGGAATGGGAGAGTTGGTGCTCTCTGGGTCACGTGCAAATTTGGCGATGATTTGAAAAATATTGAAAATTAGTTGTTTCTTAGAACATTTTTTGTCAAGTTGACCTTTGGAGATTCTTCAGGGTGTTTCAACATTCCTGTTTTGAGGGTTGGTTTTGTATTACCCTTTACCGTCCCCAGTTTCGAAGTGAGTCCCATCTACAGGGATTCTTTAAAATAAGGGGACCCAGCATTTCACAGTCTATCACATAGGAAAAGTGAAGCCTTGAGGGGAAGTTTGTTTTCTGTAGACTCCAAGGAGACCACATAAGTGGGCCGGTACAAGGTTATGTTATATATGTAAGTGTCCAACTGCCATCAGGTTTTATGTGAAATGCCGCAGTGCCATAGATTCTAAAAGAGGCAAAAAATTTCCCATCATAATTCACAATTTTTAATTTTTCTAACTTCCAGATACTCAGATGTGACAATTAGAGGTAATGCGGCCGCCTATTTATAGTAGTCCCAATAAATGCAACCAGATTTTTCCTGTATCACCTTTAGTAATCCTATACAATTCCCATTACGTGGACATTGCGTATAAGTAGGTAGTTCAAAACAAAAATCGTATTTCGTAAATTTTAAATTATTAGGTACCTACCTATCTTCAGTCAATTCTTTTTTTAAAGAGTTTTTATCTACGACTAGGGTTATTTTAAGTTTGTGAGGTACCTTGGGAGAGAAATAAAATTATAAAAATTTTGTAATGAACACCGAGAAAAACTACATGATTGGAACGACTGGAGACTGGACCTAATCTTATTAGTCCATCCCGAAATCTGTGAAAGTTCTTTGGGTAGATACATTCAACAAGGGAAGAAAGTTCAAGTATACATATTACAAATGGATTGAGAAACCTGGTAACAAGGTGCAATAGCGACAAATTCTTAAATAAGCAAAATCGGCACTGACTTATACCATACTTATTACTTAAATTCGTGGAAATAATTGCTGGAAATCAATTTCAACTATAAAAATAAATTTGTTTCATTTGGCAGTTGGCATACTCTGCACTTGTTGACACAACCTTGTCAAGTATAATTTTTAGGAATCATGGAAACCATTATCACAGACATATATAGTAGCGAAGCTATATATGTCTGTGACATTATTAATTTTTACTAACAATCCAGGTACCTGTTATATTCATAGATTCTCCAATAAAATGGCATACCTGGCATCACTGATACCATTAGAATGAGGAATGAATAGACCTCACTTTGGAAAGTATAATGCTGGGTCCCCTTACTTTAAAGAGTCCCATACTATCTGTAGATAGCTATATACATATTAAAATGGATTTGTTTTGACAACAAAATAATACATAATAATAATAATTCTCACCCTCAAAAGCAACCAAAATGCTTTTGCGGGGGAGGGTTGGGTTGCCATTTGCAGCTAGCCGACCTGATACCTACTCTAATACAATAATTTGAAGGAAATCATTCACAGAAGATATAAATATCAAACAATTTCACAGGATTGAAACGAACCTTATTAGGTCTTCTAGCTTGCCTACGAACTTCAGACACAATCCCGAAAGTCCCCCGTTCGCCGAATAGATGCAAATCAGTTTTCTGTCCCTCCGAGGTAATATCAGAGTTGGTTTAATAGCAACGAGATTAGAAATTCGTTAACCGCGGTAGGGCTAACCCGATTTGCAGCGCTTAACCCGGTTTCTACTGCACCTTTGTGGCTGTATCAAAACTGCTCGCGCGCCCGCACTAACCCGGTTAGCGACGGGCGCTGCCCGAGGCCGCTGCATGGGGCCCTGCCACGGGCGTAGCCAGGATTTAGTTTTGGGGGGGGGGGTTTTAGTTTGAGAAGTAAATAAAACAACAAAAATATACTTATATGAAATTTAATATCTATATATCCATCCGAAAAACTACGACATATATTTATAAAGTTCTTAACTTTAAATGAAATGGATAAATTAATTTCGTTCCTCTGCGCTAAATCTAAAACCATTAAAGAAGAAATCTTCGGCTTTTTCTTTTAAATATATCTACTACTTCATCTGCATGAATTTCTGTTCCATAGTGAATGTTCTTAAAGCCAAACCATTAAGTCTGTTTTCACTTGTAGTGTTTCGTAAATAGTTTTTCAGTCTCCTTAGGCTCGAGAAAGACCTTTCTGGGGTAGCAGTGGATACAGGAATGGTAGCGAAGATTTGTAGTAATGTGTAAATATTAGGATAAAGGTTTTTATCGCACATATCTAGGCATTCCAAACTAGATTTCGGGGTAGGCAGTCTTCTTATCAGCATGCAAGGTAGCTGAAGCTTTGATAGCTAAATCCAAATTTGTTTCTTTATTAGAAATCCCTTGACTTTGACTACACCATTTTTTCCAGTAGTCCATACCTTTAGGTTTACCACCCTTCCTTTTTTTCCCCTTCATTTTTCGACAGTAATAATGATTCACGTCTCTATCCTTAACAAGGATAGATAATATTAGGTAATATTATCTATCCTTAACAAGGATAGATAATATTAGGTAATATTTTGCTTATTTCGGGGGGGGGGGGGTTTGAACCCCCGAAACCCCCCCCTGGGCTACGCCCGTGGGCCCTGCGACTGTAGCTTCTACCATTGGCGTCCATGGGGATATCGATTTCAAGGGACGCCGGTCTATACTCTACAGTAGAGACTAGAGGCCCTGTATGACACGAAAAGTGACAGTTATTCGGTTAAAACGAATAACTGTCACTTTTCGTGTCATACAGGGCCTCTAGTAGAGACTAGGGACTACAAGTTTAAGGTGTCACATTTTCATCTGCACCCCGTGCGTATCCGAGCTTGACATTTTGTAATAATTATTAATAGTCCAAGAGCCGGCCGCATGATTTCAACTCTCATAAGATTATAGAATAAGACGTTATGTAAAATGTAGAGAGTGCATTTCTTTACTTGAAGCGAGTAGGTTGCCTCGGATAATATGGGCCCGATCATTGTTATTTAAAGAATATATTTACACGTACGAACATATTTATACGTACTATACTTTTTCGCAAAAGTCTTTTGGAAAAATTCGAAAAGTGGCATTCTAAAAATCGAAGGAGGAGGTAAATTTCTTAATTGGGTCTTGTACTTTCCTCGAGTACCGAAAGAAACCTCAAAAATCCGATATTTAATCAAATTTCCCGACTCCCGATTTTCAAGTTTCGAGAAACGGGACGGCTGTAGAATTAGCGAAATTGACGGGAAATCCTGAGGAAACGCTCTTATCATTTTTTGACTTGAGGGAAGCTTCAAAAATTCCGACCCCAGAGCCCCGAGCCGAAATAACTTAGCTGTAGCTCGGCGAAAAAGAGAAATTTCTGACAGTTTTCGGAGTTTGGCTTTTAGATGAGGGGAAATGCCGACCAATCACGTAAAAAAGATGCGTCCCACCTGCGTTGGTCGTTTTTTTCGCCGAAAACCTTTAATAACTCGAAAACGGGAAATAATTTACCTGAAAAAGTTTCGTTCAATATGTTGACCCGTTCTCCGGCCATCTCGCCGTACTGTCAGATCTCTCGAAAACGCGTTTGAAATTTTTTTTTCCTTATGGGCATCAGACGGTATATGGCACTGTCTGTATAGCGGGACTTCGCGCACAACTCGCGTCCCCGAGGTCCAGACTTGCCCCCGTCTTTCGCGCCGTATTTAACAGCAGAGGATTTTCGGGGCCACGAAAATACGCCCATCAGATTTCTAAAGGACCAAGGGACCTTTTTTTACTGTTGCTCCATGGGCCTTCTTTCCTATTTTGTTCTAATAATCATATGATATGAATCAAATTAACCACAACTTCTTTAAATAACAATGATCGGGCCCATATTAATTGAGGCAACCTATACTTGCTTCAAGTAAAGAAATGAGTACATTATTAATAGACAGTAGTCTACATTTTACATAACATCTCATTCTATAATCTTATGAGAGTTGAAATCATGCTCTTATATAATAAGGCGCGTCCACAAAATTATACTTACCAATAGAAGCGCAGCTCATCGCTGATAATGAGGCGATTATACGCAAGACATAATAAATTCCTTAGGCAAGGGTTTAGCGTTTGTAGGAAATGAAAAATGCCGATGGTCAGTAAACAATTAAGAAGATTTAATAATAATAATAAGTGGCAATGAAAATGAAGTTTGATCCCCTTCAGTTTGATCCGCCTATGATGCCATAATCTAATTCTGCGTGGCGGGCCTCAAAGACCAGCGTAATATTGAGGATTAGCAAGCCCGCCTGGGTGATTATCTCAGACACAATAAGATATACCTACCCTCGTGTGTATGTAGATATAGAGGGAGAGAATAATGTTCATCGTGCACGCCATGGGGTATAGGAGGAATCTCATCAGTCTCGCAGATACAGGGGTGATTTAATAACAGTTTGGATATGTAGGTTTTCTTTGCTTGACGGCAGGCGGTAGGTAGACTTGTATTCGTTTTGGGCTTTCCAAAGGACGAACATTTAGGAATGAAATGATTACGGGCCAATTGCATAGACAAACTAAAGTACCCTTTAAAATTAAAGGAGCAGCTTTCTAACAATCCAACCATTGTTTAGTATTGTTGCAAACGTTTCTTTACCTAATCTTAAAGTCAAAAGATAATTTAGTTGAATGTATTATGAAATTGAGCCTAAACTGCCATTTCAATCAGAAGAGATTGCTCTCCTTCACAACATGCTGTTCTCTGCTCGCTTGTTTGTATTTTTATGAAAATTTAACCATAAAGGAAAATTAATAACGAATTTCCTGGGGTTTTTCTACCAAATTTGGTAGAAAAACCCCAGGAAATTCGTTATTAATTTGAAAAAAATCTACCAGGAAACAAACCAATAAAGGAAAATGGGCAATCATTATTTGCCTGATGGCGCACTTTGCAAAAAATTCTCATAAAAAATCGGCTTACAACAAAATGTATAGTTCCCTCTATTTGTCCAAATTTACCATATTATTATTTGTCGAAAATGTACCTATCCACACCAGGACCCAGGACTCGTACTTATTGTAAATACTTGTACCTACTTCTGTGTATATTTTGCTGCTTTTATTGTCTGTTAAACAAACGTACCTACTTACTTATAGGCAGTGATGTAATGTATCGAGATACATGTATCTAGATACTGTATCTAGCACGGGCGTAGCCAGGATTTAGTTTTGGGGGGGGTTTAGTTTGAGAAGTAAATAAAACAACAAAAATATACTTACATGAAATTTAATATCTATATATTCATCCGAAAAACTACGACATATTTATAAAGTTCTTAACTTTAAATGAAATGGATAAATTAATTTCGTTCCTCTGCGCTAAATCAAAAACCATTAAAGAAGAAATCTTCGGCTTTTTCTTTTAAGTATATCCACTACTTCATCTGCATGAATTTCTGTTCCATAGTGAATGTTCATTAACCATTAAGTCTGTTTTCACTTGTAGTGTTTCGTAAATAGTTTTTCAGTCTCCTTAGGCTCGAGAAAGACCTTTCTGGGGTAGCAGTGGATACAGGAATGGTAGCCAAGATTTGTAGTAATGTGTAAATATTAGGATAAAGGTTTTTATCGCACATATCTAGGCATTCCAAACTAGATTTCGGGGTAGGCAGTCTTCTTATGCTTCTATATTATCACCCTTCCTTTTCTTCCCCTCCATTTTTCGACAGTAATAATGATTCACGTATCTATCCTTAACAAGGTCATCGAATAACAGTGCACTAAAATTACTCACTTACACGGTACACTTAATTCTCTTCACTATTCGTTCACCACTTTTCACTTTTATTCGCTTCGAGTTCGCATGAACAATACTGCCGTAAGCGCGGTCACGCGCCGCTTATATAGCAGTTCAGTAGCCCTCCAGAAACTTCCACGAACTTCCACAAAGTTCCGCTCATTTCGACCGAGGGGCGTGGCGAATACTCGAGAAACAACGCAAAGTGTCCCTACAATACAAAATAGTTCGGCTGCAACTGCGTCTGCCTCTCGTCAAAAGATGGCGCTAGGCGCTACTATTACTACATAATATATTCAAACGTAATAATAATTTAACTCTTCACTCCTCGTATTTTTTCGGTATAATATTAGGTAATATTGTGCTTATTTCGGGGGGGGGGGGGGGGGTTGAACCCCCGAAACCCCCCCCTTGGCTACGCCCGTGGTATCTAGATACTTTTTATGTACCTAGATACATATCTAGATACTTACAAAAATCAGGATCTGTATCTAGATCCTTTTGAAAGTATCTAGATACTTAGATACTAGATACATTTTTTAGCCACGATGCCAAGGCATGCCACGTGCCTATATTTAATTTTTAAACTGTTCCTGTGGGCACAAATTAATTTTAAGTTTATTGTAATTCAACTAGGATAAAATGGGGTGTGATTTTTTTTTAAATACCGTACATAAAGCAACTACTCAGTGCGCACTTTGGAGTGACGTACACGGTAAACTACTAACCCACAACTTGTTTCAATTAGTGACAATCTAAACTTCACATTCGTCTAAACAGTTCTCTACCTACACCACGCGGGCGTAGCCAAGGGGGGGGTTTCGGGGGTTCAACCCAACCCCCCGAAATAAGCAAAATATTACCTAATATTATACCGAAAAAATACGAGCAGTGAAGAGTTAAAATATTATTACGTTTGAATATATGTAGTAATAGTAGCGCCTAGCGCCATCTTTTGACGAGAGGCAGACGCAGTTGCAGCCGAACTATTTTGTATTGTAGGGACACTTTGCGTTGTTTCTCGATTATTCGCCACGCCCCTCGGTCGAAATGAGCGGAACTTTGTGGAAGTTCGTGGAAGTTTCTGGACGGCTACTGGGCTGCTATATAAGCGGCGCCGCGGCGCGTGACCGCGCTTACGGCAGTATTGTTCCATGCGAACTCGAAGCGAATAAAAGTGAAAAGTGGTGAACGAATAGTGAAGAGAATTAAGTGTACCGTGTAAGTGAGTAATTTTAGTGCGCTGTTATTCGATGACCTTGTTAAGGATAGATACGTGAATCATTATTACTGTCGAAAAATGGAGGGGAAAAAAAGGAAGGGTGATAAACCTAAAGGTATGGACTACTGGAAAAAGTGGTGTAGTCAAGGTCAAGGGGTTTCTAATAAAGAAACAAATTTGGATTTAGCTATCAAAGCTTCAGCTACCTTGCATGCTGATAAGAAGACTGCCTACCCCGAAATCTAGTTTGGAATGCCTAGATATGTGCGATAAAAACCTTTATCCTAATATTTACACATTACTACAAATCTTGGCTACCATTCCTGTATCCACTGCTACCCCAGAAAGGTCTTTCTCGAGCCTAAGGAGACTGAAAAACTATTTACGAAACACTACAAGTGAAAACAGACTTAATGGTTTGGCTCTAATGAACATTCACTATGGAACAGAAATTCATGCAGATGAAGTAGTGGATATATTTAAAAGAAAAAGCTGAAGATTTCTTCTTTAATGGTTTTAGATTTAGCGTAGAGGAACGAAATTAATTTATCCATTTCATTTAAAGTTAAGAACTTTATAAATATGTCGTAGTTTTTCGGATGAATATATAGATATTAAATTTCATGTAAGTATATTTCTGTTGTTTTATTTACTTCTCAAACTAAACCCCCCCCCCCCAAAACTAAATCCTGGCTACGCCCGTGACCTACACACACACACACTTGTTTCATAAATATCTCAGTAGGTAAGTATATTGATTGCCTTATGAGGTCAGAAATTTTCTTAATTAACTGATAGTATCTGAATGTGTCTGGAAGTATCTAGATACTTTTTTAGCGTATCTGTACCCAGATACTTTGGAAAAAATGTATCGGTATCTGTATCTAGATACATCTGCCAGACAGTATCAGTATCTAGATACCGAACAAAATGCATCTGTTACATCACTGCTTATAGGTACCCAATTATTGAAACAAAGTTCACAAATGCATCTAATTATAATTAAAAAGAGGGTTGGACATTTATTAGAAAAGATAAACTAAGCCAAAGTGCAGACTGCTTTATACTGCATAGACCGTTGAACCGTCCCGCTGCGGCTTTGTCACATGTTTGCCCAGGGCTTGTAAGCTTGAGAAGGTTGTGGGTGAACGCCGTTAACACACTTTCGAAAATAATTGAGCATTCTCTAGTTTTTGTGTTTAAATTACGTTGATATTCTCGGATCTTGCCTACCTCCTTTTACACCGCATCCACAGAAGTTCCCGACTCGCTCCAAATCGATTTTATTCGAATTGGCCTTGCCGCCGGCACCTTTCACGACCCCATTCTCCGGCCGGTAGTCGACGGGCTAAGCCCCCGGGGGCCCGCAGTGGCATTAGCGCCCGGGAATCCCGAATGGTGTCCGCCGCAGCGCCTATTAGTGACGTTTAGGCGGCGCCCCGCTGGCCGAGGGGTGGTCTGTTTACGTCTGCGACGGCCCGGCCGTCGAATTTATGGCGATCGGGGTTGCGAATATGCGAACAAATAACTCGTGGTTAATCCGGGGTTGTTGGTAGAGTTCTAACCCTCGTCGCTATGGGCATAGGTAACATGCCAAGGCAATAAAAAAGGTACCTACGCTTGTTACCCCTGTAACCGTGTTAACATAGTGTTTTAAAGAGTTTCAAAAAGGATTTTCCAAACTGACGGGGATGCTCAAACCAAATTTAGGTACTCAGAATAATATTATGATAATATGATAGTCTCGAAGAAACTGTGGTTTCTTGGTTCAATTTTTAAAGTACTTACTTTCTTCTTCTCTGTATATAAAAAAAAATGAAATAATTTACGTTTAAGACTCAATGTACAGGGTGGTTCATTATAAATTGACACCCCCCCCTTAACTTGTTCGTTTTTGAGGTTAGAAAAAAAGTTATTGACAAAAGTTTTAGATACTAATACAAAGTTTTTTGTGACGCTATTGGACCGTGTACAGTGTGTTCTAGAAAGCCGTGGCAGGCATAACTTATGTTTTTTTAAATGGAACACACTATATATTTTTCCATTTTTGAAATTTGCTCATCAAGGCAATCAAAATAATAATAATAATAATTAAACTTTGTGGCATTATCTTTTTCCGTTTTTGAAAAATTCCGTTTCCAAATTTTATACTAAATTTATTTAACTCGAATTTGTGGACCTCGTGATAACGATAGATGATCGATGTAATAACAAAAAATATTTGTTTTAAACAAGAGAGTCCAGTAAAATTTGAAAAGGCTCCTAAACATTTTGGAGTTTCACTATATTACTCTCTTGTTTAAAACAAATATTTTTTGTTATTACTTATGCCACAAAGTTTAATATCATTTTAATTGCCTTGATGAGCAAATTTCAAAAATGGAAAAATATATAGTGTGTTCCATTAAAAAAAAAACATAAGTTATGCCTGCCACGGCTTTCTAGAACACACTGTACGCGGTCCAATAGCGTCACAAAAAACTTTGTATTAGTATCTAAAACTTTTGTAAAAAACTTTTTTTTCTAACCTCAAAAACTAGCAAGTTGTCAATTTATAATGAACCACCCTGTACAGCACGTATGTGGTGATTCAACATTTTGACCCATAAATTGGCTTTTTCGATCTGTAGCGAGTAACACGCATAATTTAAAACTTTTGGTCAATACAAATTTTAATCTAAGTAATTAATTACTCACATTTTGAGACAAAAATTATTTAAAAATATTTATCACAATGCGCCGTTATTAGGCTTTTTGGGCAAATGCAACAATACAAACAATATTTTTTATTTTTTCGAAAAACAGTTTGTTAACTTTAATTTGTCATGTAGGTATGTCAATTCTGAAGCTGTAGTTTCGAATTTCCCGGAGAAACCGCAACATCTGGTTTTTAATTTATACCCTGTATCTAAGTAAAAGTTAAGTTACGTTTTGATGCAAGTGACAAAAAGACTTTCCAGTATCCACGCTTCGTGAGTATATAATAGTGAGTATATAAAAGTTCAACTTTTTATGACTTTAGTTGCCGAGGCCTCAGGCCGAGGCAAATAAACTAGATGACTCATAAAAAGAACTTCATTGCCCAGGTACATATTATTTTTTTAATCGGAAAAATAATGTTTTATCGGGCAAAAAATAATCATAAGTGACTACCCGTCCATGAACCGACTGCGCGCGGCGTTGCTTGACTTTGACGATCGCTCTACCTAGGTAGGTCAAGTATGACGAGGCACGGCGCTTCCTAACAGAAACTCCACACTGCTGCCTATTGTGTAGCCTCCATGAAAAATAGATTGATATATTCAAACCTACCATATAAAATATTTATACTGAAAGATTGCGCTGCTATATAGGTAGATAACAATTTCGCAATGTCTACGAAAAGTTAAATAAATGGACCTTTATTGGCCTGGTTTTGAATATTTGATCACTTTTGACGGGCGATGGCTCCGCGTCTGACGTTTGACGTTTCCATCTCGCCAAGGCCTACTTATTGAAAAAATCGTACAATAATGGGCTACTTCAGTGCCGATTTCTGAGCTTTTAATGACGATTTTGAGAAACTTCACGGCCGATTTCAAGAAAAGTAACTTTTCTTTTTTACTAACAAGATGAAAAGAAATATTTTTCTGAATATGTTTTATCGTATTGCCTGGAGTTTCTCGTACACCCTTTCTGGAATTTTACATTTTGTTTCACGAATAATAATTAAAGTTGGTGGGGACATGATGTCTTGTTCATTTAGGTATGGAACCACACCTCAGCACAGAGCCTCCCTTCCTCATCAAAATTAATTTCTTGGCGAGATTTTATCCGTTCCCAAAAATAACCGGAACATTTAAAAAATACGTTTGGTAATAGATATTTTCTAGACACTCAAAACCGTAGAGTTCCAATAAATGAATATTCACGTTTACAAAACGTTCATACAATTTAACGAAAGTCTATCCAATTACAGAGGCAGTGGATCAAAACATTGGCTACCACCTCGGCCACCACGTGACTTATCCTCTTATTGGTCTGGCCGTCATAAAATGTCAGGTGTTTACGCGGCGAGCAGAATGCAGGGCCGGCTCTTCCCTCAGTCGAGTTTCCTGCATATTTTAGATCGGATCGCGAGCAGCATATTCTGTAAATTTATTTTGCTACTTAATTTAGGGGAATTTATAAAGACCCACGAATGGTAAAAACACAATTTTTAGAACTTCTAAAAGAATTAGTTCAGAATTACAAGCCCCTGGGAATGCAATGCGGTCATGTGACTTTGTTTATGTCTACTGTCGCTGTAACTTGGATAGACTTTAGACACGCCGCAGGAATGCTTGGAATGCAGCCTATAGTGGGGATACGGCGCACCATTGGTTGCCTTGAATCCCTACTATACGATCGCTATTGACGACAAGGTTGTCAGTTATACGACATCGCATTTAAATTAGTGCATCTGTTTATAAATAGTAACAAAGACGATTTCCAAACATTTGGCGACAGCGCCCGGCTGTTGTCCCTGCCTGGCTAGCCCCCAGTGGCCAGCCTATGGCGTCACCTCCGAACTGCGCGGCGCGTTTCACCTTACGCTGTACAAACTTGTATCTTGATATATAGCACAAGAAGCGTTTCCTCACGGCTCTCTCTCTCTCTCTTTCCAGGATGCAACAGCAACAGCTCGCCGCCCAGCTCGCCCACCACGGCGGCAACGGCCGCAACCCGCCGCCGCCGCTGAGCCCCACCCCGTCCGACTCCGACTCGGACATCTCCCTCGGCGCCCACTCGCCCCCCATCAGCTCCCCGGGTCCCCTCCGCTTCGGCACGTCCTCCCCCAACCCCATCACCTCGTTCCGGTTCGGCGCCCACTCGCCGGGGCCGATGCCCGCCCAGTTCCGCTTCGCCGCCCACCCGTCGCCCGGCTTCCGCCACTCCCCCACCAACTTCCACCAGAAGGGCGTCGGCGACTCGCCCAGCAACCCGGACACCACCTCCAGCGGGTATTCCGGCGTCAACGCGAGGTCGAACAGTCCCATCGACGTCGATTCCAGCGCGGAGAGGGGGGAGGAGAGTCCCATAAGGGTGGACGCCTCGCCGCCGGGCATCAGGCACTCGCCGCCGATGAACCTGAGCAACCTGGGGGTGGGCAGGACGCACGAGAGCAACCAGGTGAAGATAGAGACGCCGCTGCCGTTGCGGTTGGCGCACCCGGTGGCGGCGCACCAGCTGACGTCGCCGCTGAGGATCCAGGTGACGTCGCCGGGTAGGTTGCTGACGCCGCCGTCGCCGCACACGTGCGTGGCCCACCCCCACGGGGGCATAGTCAGGATAGCGGCGCCGAGTCCGCACAGCAACGGTCCGCTGCTGCACAGGCCGTTCTCGCCGAACAGGCTGACGTGATATTATGGCAGTGCCACGGGGGGTTGTGAATAAGAAGTAATAATACGTTCGCTGCAATATTTTGTACATAGTCGCTTTGGATTTAAGGATGTTTTTTTGTACATAGCAGTTGGAGGGCTGGTGGACTGTAAGTGTTCAGTGGCGATTCGTCGATATTCATAAACTTGTGGGAGTGCATGCGAGGAAGATTGGGGGAAAGTTGAAAATTTTGCTCTCAATATGGAGGATCTTTTCTTGTCTGATCGATTATTTGAATTACTAAAAAAGTCGACATTTTATATGATTCAGCATTAAACCATAGACATAAAATTTAGGCTGAGGAAATGTACCTGCCTAATAGACCGTCAGACAGTGACAGATTTTCCTTACTGATTTTGTCATTTATGCCTTGGAGAGGGTTGAAAGGTAAATCGATGCTGAGTCGGAAAATAGTAATTTTAAGTTTGGCCGCCGGCGAAAACATATGGAAAATTCGATTTTTCAAAACAGAAAAAAAGGTACTTACCTACTAATTCTCACTTATGCCATGTTCACCGTATGATTTCTTATACTATTCCGACCTCGAAAACCCAAAGGCATAAGTGTAGCGTGTGGAAAAAGGGTTGATTTAAGGGTTTGGCAGATCACACAAAAAATGACTTGGTTTACTGACTTCGTCAGTTATGCCGTTCAAAATGGTGAAAACTTATATCCTCACTAGCCCAAAAATTGATTGGCAGAAGTGACGCGTGGGGAAAAATGCACTTTTGGGTCGGAAAATAAGTCGGAAAAAAATATTTTTTTCGTAAACTGATATCTGCACTTATGCCTCTGAAACTATAGAAAGTTTTATTGCAATTCATTTAATCCCTGACAAAATCAGTTGACTTTAAAAAAATGCCAAAGTAAGATTTTCGTTTTGTTATTTGTACTAGTAAAAGTGAACCGATCAATTTAAAATTGTGATTAGTGAGGAGCATAATTCGACATACAAAAATCAAAACAATAAAACAAAATTTGGGATGACGTAACAACGGCATCAATAAGTTTCGTAATATTTTGGGTATCAAAATATGCCATTAAATTGGATGTGTTGTTATATTCACCATATTTATACCTAATTTTTTTTATTGAATTAATTTAACCTCTTCTTGATTAAAGCACGTTTATTTTTGAAAATGATTAACTAAACTTATAGAACTTGCATTCAATTTTATTATTTTAAATAAAAACGAAATAAAATCTATAATGGGTTGTCCAGTCATATTAAAATACCGTACTTTTATTTTTCAATGCAAAATACAGATTATATTTAGATGTATTGAGGTCCAAAATACGTTTACAAACAAAAACAAACGCGGAGCTCGATTACAAAAATGTTTCACGAAAGAAATATTCTCATTACCAAAAGTACTTTTCACCTTATTTTCTGGTATACTATATAGTTTATTATTACAAATCCAAATAACTTAAAGAAAAACTACTTTCTGTAAGTCAAAATGTCACTTGTGAGGCATCGTTGGTTTCAGTGAATCGAGAAGAATCCGAAACTTATATAATATACAAAGGGTTCCATTTAAAAAACAAAGGTTAAGAGGGGGTTGCCGACAGCGAAAGTGACATTAGATTTCGTATTTTCTTAAGTGGTATAGCATAAAATCTAATAACATTTTACCTGGCAAAAATTTAGTACAAATATCTCTGTCCTCATTTTAATCATAAGATCTTAAAAGCGTATGCACTGGAATTAGTGGAATTATTATTTTTCCCAAGGTTTTCATAACTTATAAAACAAAACACTGCTTTCAAGATCTTATAATTAAAATGAAGACAGAGATGTTTGTACTAAATTTTTGCCAGGTAAAATGTTATTAGATTTTATGCTATATACAACTTAAAAAAATACGAAATCTAACGTCACTTTCGCTGTCGGCAACCCGCTCTTAATGTCACGTTCGGTAAAACCGGAAGCGGACAAATATGCATTTATACGTCAAAAAGTGACATTTATAAAATAACATCAACATGCCAAATTTAAAATTGTATCACAAAAACAAAAACAGAGGAAAAAGTGGGGTGTACCATGATTCAGTTCCACCCTGTATATTTCTTTAAATTCTAAGTTAAATAACTACACTCTATTCAAACTAAATGCAAGTGGCGCCTAAACATTTACACGATTGAAGCACGTGAACAATTCCGAGGGCTAATACGAGGCAGGGCCGCATTAAGGATGATCTCTATGAATTTTATAATATAAAATATTAAAATAATATGCCCCAGTATTAAGAACTTTAAAAAGAAACTTTTATGGCACACCTAGTCATTCACTTACCTGCAAATTTCTACTATTAACACAAATCGTAGCTCCAACAATTAATAAACAGGGAAAGAATTATATCGGAAAAAAATAAAGGTCCACATGCAACTCAATACACCTCTGTAAGAAATACCGACTCGCTGCACTCGCCCGGGACAGACTTTAGCCGACTAGCATCCGATCACGTGCGTATCACGCTCTAGCCATGCAACAACTTGTGTTTAAGTTTCACTTGCGTTTAGTTTGAATAGAGTTTAGACTGAATATAGTTTACTAAAATTATATATCTTCTAAATCAGAAAAATCAGTGTGTTTTTGTTTAATGGAAATATAGGTATTGTTTCAAAAATTGAAACATCATTAAATAACTCAAATTAGTATATTCAATTGTTCTCCTCTAAATATTTTCTAGACAAGTGTCTCTAAAAATTAAGTAGTTAAGTATAAATTGTCCAAATTATGATCCATCAGTCAAGTCATATATTAGTAAAAAGGCCAAATATTTTGTGTTGTTACTTTACTGTTCAAAAAAGAGAAATTTGTAAGTGCTATATGGTATTTTGAGTTATCGGCAAAATTTTCAATTTTCCCGGAAAACGTAATTTAGTCAAAATTTAGCAATTGCACAAGAAAAACTAACGAATCTAAATACTCATATTTTGTTTCTGCGTTTTATATTGGGCTAAAAAATATTTGTGGTTACTAGTACTACGTTAAACTGTACATTGTACATCTAGATTGATTTTTATTGTAAAGAAAACTAATGGGTTAATGAATATGATTGAATTTTAAATGACTATAGGTATATATATTTACAATGATTGTGGAGTTGCATATATGAGTAATAAATAAGTACACATTGATATTACTTGAAAATTTTGTTTTATTCAAATAATAACTGCAAAAAGTAACTGAATTAGTAAAACTACTAATAAATAAAATCCATACTAGGCCACAAAAGAACCTCTGAAGTCCGAGGTAAGTATATAGAACTTTCAGTTTACTTAGATGGTAAATGTGCTTGTTCATTCAATGTGACACATTTCAACCTAAAATATACAAACCAGGCCTACCCACCTAATAATTTCTATATAAAAGCCTCCATACAAAATGGAAATTGATTGATACAAAAAGGGACGCCCTAAAATGTTTGTGGACGGCAATCCAACCCCCTTTTATGTGGCGGTGACGTCGACGTGAAGTTTATTTTGTTAGTAATTCATATGTACTATGCGTCGGAGGAAAACAAAATTTAGATAATTGGATTGGATTGTTTTGAACACAAAAAGCTCGGCTGTCTTTGTGAACGGATTAAAACTAAATAAATTGAAAATGTTAACCGTAATTATAAAATAAAGGAGCATGTGGGCGAACAAGCCCGAGTTTTGGAAGCCAGTCGAAAAAAGCTTAATCAAATTTTAATTAGTCGCAATTAGGAGGACCGTGTTTCGTCAATTAGGGGTATTATTTTATTATGTACATACAGTGGCGGGCTGGAAGAAGCAATTAAAAATCCACTGAACAAACATTATTAGATGGTGTTTTTTACAACTATAGTTACACAAATTCGAAATAAAACATTTAGTGATAATTCCAGTAAAACCTCAAAGTTTTTAAAACAAACACTTTTTGTTATACAGGGTGAGTCACATCTAAAGGCAGAGCCGAAAACACAAGGTAGAACTCGCTAAAATAAGCACATATGCTTAATAAACATTAGCCCAAAAAAGCTTGGTTCTCCATATACAGCGTGTTGAAAATTTTCCAAAAATAACATATTTTTTTAATTTCTTTCGATCCCATTTAGGAATTCCAACCAAATTTGGTACACATTATACACTGGACGGTTGCCATTTTGTGGAATAATTTGACCCCGTTCCGATCACCAGCGGCGTAGGTACAAATAGTTACTGTAAATAATTGTAGAAAAAAAGTAGTACGGCCCTGTGCAAAACCAAAAATTTGGCCTTTTTTGGATAGCTCATTTAATTTGGAACAAAAAGTGCCTCTTGGTATTTTTTTTATTTCTGGTACAGTTTCTTCGTAATTTCGGATTTTTTAAACTAGTGTCAAGGTGATTATGCTGGCATTTAAAATAAAATTATTTGTATCTACGCCGCTGCTCATCTGAACAGGGCCAAATTATTGCACAAAATGACAACCCATAATATGTATAAAATAATTCCTAAACGGGCTAGAAAAAAATTCAAAAATATTTGGAAAAGTTTCAACACTCTGTATATGGAGAGCCAAGCGTTTTTGAGCTAATGTTTATTAAGCATATGTGCTTATTTTAGCGAATTCTACCTTGTGTTTTCGGCTCTGCCTTTAGATGTGACTCACCCTGTATATTCTTACTAAGTAGCCTATACAATAGGTATAAAATGAAATAAGAAGGTATAGGTGTATATCTAGGTATTATTTAAAAAACTGCAAAAGAAATACAAAGTTTGATGAAGAGGAGATTGAAAATGCCAAAAAAATAGTGTTCAATAAAGTCTGCACTATGTGGGAAACTTTATTATGTTTTAATGGTTTTCTGTGTCGGTCTCTGTATAATTTTTAACCGATTTTTTTTGTTCTGTCCTATTCGCAACATAGCCAATATCTATCTATGTGATTTGAAATTTTTGCTTGCCCAAAAACTGTCTTATTATTCAAATTATACAGAAAATTTTCACAAGATAGTTGTTAGGTGGTCAAGACGTCAAATTCGAAGTTCTAAGCGAATATATTTACACTTTGTTTTTTCTTTTTCTTTAAGTAATAGCTTATTTATATTTTTTGTGTTTTCATGGATGTTTCCTAAAATTCAGTCCAGTCCAAGATTGTCCAGCAATAATTATGGAAGTGCTTTTCTTGAAAAAAATCAGGTTGGACAAAAAATAGGGCAATATTTTTTGTGGCTTATTTATTATTATCTGTAAAGTAGAAAGACCACAAAAAAACATTAATAAAGCAATCAGGCATTTTTAGATCTTTCCAATGATATAATACTCGATATGGTTATTCAAAAAAATAACGGAAATAATGGTTTCCATTAAAAAAAAACAAGTTTGTTTCATATCTCGAAAATAGCATCTGTCATGGAAAATAGGACATGATAACCGCATTGGGGACACAAATACCTCAAACTTTTGTCTTTACACTTTTTATCTAAAATCAGAAATAACGGAGCTATATAGATGTATTAGAATAAATCGCCAAAGTTTCATTTTTTCTAAATATCTAATAGTAAGCCATGACTTTTTTCAAAAATCCACAAGGCGCATTAAATTGGGCCTTGGGCCCACAAAACTGCAATTCCTTCCGAATTTAACAACCTTCCTTCTATCTCCGCTAATTTCCGAGATCCCCATACTGATCATAAAAAAACTCGCCCTGCGTAGAATCAATTTTCCATATTACAGGAAACGCGGCAACGCGGTCGTGCACGATTGCATCGATTATCTTTCATTATAATGTTGTTGTGGCCACTATACTAGTGGTGGGAATGATAAGTTCACCTCGGAGTTGGCAAACCTAAATGGGGTGCCATCATGGTGTGTAATAATTTACTCGTCCACAGGCGGAACACCACTATTTGTCATTTGCACATGGTTCTAACTCTTATTATATTATCCATTATGTAAAAATGTATACAGGACGTCCCACTTAAGTGTTGCAAACTAAACTTGTTTTTTTTTTCCGAATGGAAAACCATTATACAGGGTGTCCAACTTTAAAACTGTACAAATCCGTAAAACCTTCATTTTTGGAGATAATCGCCTAAACTTTTTTTCGTCTGAAAGGCCTTCAAAAACCGCTTCTTTTGACCTTCCTGCCCTTTTTAAAAGGCAAATCCAGGGCCGCTGCGATTTTTTTTATACCCCCGATTTTCACGAAACCCATTTAGCGATTTTTTTATTTAAAATCTGACACCACAGCGTTAATCAGAACACCCCAAAACCCCTATATACCAAATTTGAATAAAAAATATAGAGGGAGTTCCATTCTGCAGGGTGTCAAAGTTGGGAAAAATAGGAATTTTAAAGGCATCTGCCAAGTCAAGTGTGCCATTGAATCCCTTCAAAAGAGTTGAATGGTCAATAGGACCACTCAAGGTCTTGGTGTGCAAAGGTCCAACATAAAATATACAGAGTGTTCTTATCTGTGCCATCTCAAATTACTAAATTTTTGGAACTTTATATACGGGTCAAAAATCGAGTATATCAAAACCGCTCCACACACTATAAACGAACTAAATCTAAAAAATACAGAAGCCTGCCAGTCAGTGAGTCCATATCAGTTAATGTGGTTGGTGTGTCGCAACAGGAAACGCACAAAAAATATATCATCTTAGACAGTGACTTTGTTGAGAAAGGTCCAATAATTTAAATTGTTTTTACCTATTTGTTAGTTGGCATTTTGTGCAGAAATGCATTACTTTTGTATTTATCAATATTTATTCAATGATTCCAGAACACTCTTGATCCGTAGTCTCATAAAATTTCAGAATTTTGAGATGGCTCAGAGAAAAATACCCTGTATATTTTTGTAGTAAATCTTTTCACACCAACATTTCGACTTTTCAAGTGGTCCTGCGTTGACCATGCAACTGTTTTGAAGGGATTCCATGGCACACTTGACTCCCCAAATGTCTTTAAAATTCCTATTTTGCTTAGTTTTGACACCCTACAGAATGGAACTACCTGTATATTTGTTGTTCAAATTTGTTATATGGGTGTTTTGGGGTATTCTGATTAACACTATGGGGTCAGATTTTAAATAAAAAAATTACTAAATGGTTTTCGTGAAAATCGGTGGTATAAAAAAATCGCAGTCGGCCCTGGATTTGAAATTTGAAAATGGCAAGAAGTTCAAAAGAAGCGGATTTTGAAGGCATTTCAAACAAAAAAAAGTTTAGGCGAATATCTCCAAAAATGAAGATTTTACGGAATTGTACAGTTTTAAAGTTGGACACCCTGTATATTATTGAATTTTCTTGATCCAACGTCCTGTATTGTGAAAACGGCTTGAGCAAACATGACACATGACATACATATATTATTATATTGTTGGAATCGGGATGAAGCGCAAATTCCGAAAAACCAACACTAACAGGGTGATCGTATTTCGAGTCTATACATAGGGATCTTGGTTATCTTAAGAGATACGTTAAATTGGGGCAAAGTTGCGGAATTTGATGCCGAGTAACATGGTAAAAAATGTGGCTCTCCCTTCTAGTTTTGAAAATAATGCGAAAAAACTGAAAATTGTCGTTTTATTTTTTTTTAACGAAAACGAATGGCGCTATGGACATTTCTCAGTTAAACATTATTAAGGCACTTTTTTACAAGGAATCTAATATGACCCCGCATTTTTTTCTCGCCTTCCTGGACAAATATATTATGGCGATTAACTTTTATTTTTCTTACGGACGCCATATTAGATTTTTGCATTTTTTGAAAAGAAGATTTTTTCTGGTTAAAATGATATGCCACACATTTTATGCTTTACTTTGTTTTTCTTGCCGTAATATCAAATTAATCGTTTTTGCTATTTGTGTTTTTGACAAAAAGAAGGGTTTTTCGAAAAAATGCCAAGAGCACTTTGTTTCTCTAAATTTCCAGTCAAACTCAAAAGTGATGAGATAAAATCATTTTTGGATTGTCCCTTCATTTTTAGGTCAGAATTTATTTAAGAGTACCGCAACGCCCCGCCACTGCTTGAATAAAAAAATGGGAAATACCCCAATATTAAAGCTACTTTGATGGTGTAGATGCTTACCAAACGTTATTTTATTTTAGGAGATATATAAAAATATTTTTAAAAAATCAAAATTTTCTGTAGGTAGGTCCTATATCGAAAACCATTAAGTTTTCGATATATTATATTCATACGAAAAAATCCTATTCCCACAATACGTACTATAAATATCTGGACTAAAACTATTAATATAGCCAACCAACTATAGGAATACTAAAATTTAATTCTGAAACTTTGAATCTTGGTTTGAATTTGATCCGGTTGCATTTATACAAAATTTTATACAAAAACAGTTATGGGCATTTTGTTGTTTTTTAACCTTCTTGTGTCAAAATCTGTATCCTAAAACTAATAAACATTGTTGCAAATTGAATACCTATAAAAACCACTTTATACAGTGTGGTCATTTAAGTGTGCAATATTATATTAAGTATACCTATATACATATATGGTTTTTTTCTATTAATGGCACAACCAAAAATTCAAATATTGCCGAAAGTTGGTGCATGTTGGATAATCAAACAGCATACAGGCTATAGGTCAAAAAATAAAAAATTGTAGGTATTACAAGAATAAAGGAGGTATCTACCTTTAGGTACCCCTATTTGAGAAAATTGAGCAAAATGTTATTAAGAAAAGTTGTCTAGAATTAAAGTTATGCCCAAATACATACCAAAATATAGGTAATATGTTTTTTTATGTTTATTTATCGGGCTAGTGACGATGTACATTTTCATACTTTTAATGGACTTGTAAGGAAAAATCGGTCAAAATCTCGATTTTTCCTTACAAGATTACTCCCTTATGTCAACTCTTTAGCCGCACCTGCAATACTCAAGCCTTTGGTTTTCCGAAGCCATAGGTTCTATTAATTAATCATTTAGTGAACCTTTTATTTCTGTTAAGGAAAATCGAATTTTCCATATGTTATCCACATAGGGGCTACTCGTAAATTTTCCTTCATTCTCAACATCGATGTACGAAAATGGGGCACCTAAATCTGTTACTATCGGGCAGTCTACACAGATAGAAATATAATTCTTCATAGAAAAATATTTGTTGTTTGATCACGAATTATTTGTCAGAAATATTATTTATTTCGATAGAAAGTATACTATTTAAATGAAGATTTATTTTTTTCAATTAAAAAATAAGTGCTTTTTGGGTGAAATATTTGATTCTTTTGACACATTATCTTATTGTTTAGTGGAAGCATTTCTTATTTTCCTGAAATAAGGTATTGTTTGGGTCAACCACATTGTTATTTGGTTGAAATGTGACCTTATTTGAGTTAAATAATATTACCTATCATTTTTATTGCTGTCTCGCTCTAGAGAATGAAAGATAGAAATAAAGAGAAAATATGGGAGGACGAGGGCGCACTCTAGTGTCGGCGTTCAGCGCTATTCTCCGTGTCCGTGTAAGTACGCGTCTGCAGTCTTCCTAGAGGTTTTGTGCGAGCAGTTTTATTATTATTTATAGCCGCCGATTAGCCGACTGTAGTGTGGTGTATTGTGTGTTTTCAGCTTCTTTTGTAAGTAGGATAGGCGTAAACAAAAATGGATACAAATCTCAAAGAACTACTTGAAATGTATCAAATAGGCCACCTGTATGAGGCGCTTTCCTTGGTGAGTTTTGTATAGTTTTTTTATACCAAATATTGTTTTTAATTGTATTTAAATAAATATTTTTATAGCATTACAAATTATCGTGTTTTCTAAACCAATTTCCGTTCCATTCAACAGAACATCTTTATGAATTGAGTAAACTTATTGCTTTTTATTCGAATCGTCAAAAAGTAAAGTTTGTGAATAATGATAAAGACAAAGGTTGCTTTACTTTAAATAAATAATATTTTAGTTGAGTGAATACCCTGAACGGGTAATTCAACCCATCACAGTTGTTTGATGCAACTTTCTTAATTTTTTAAATAGAATAAATGTTTGTTTACATTGTAGATTTGTTCCTTCGAAATATATCATTTATTCAATTCAAATCGTTAGTATTTTCATGGTAATAAAAATTAATTTCTTCCAAATAATAATTTATTTGTCTCAAATTAAATGTTGCTTTTAAATTGAAACAAACCAAATGTTTTATTCAAAGTTAGTCTATGGTTCGCCATATACAAGAATCAAATTTGTTTGAGTTAAATAAATTTTATTTGATTCAAGTATCTCTATCAATCTGTGTATTATTGCATTTCGGAAATATTACCTATAAGTACTATCAAAGGCATCGTTGCCTTTGAGTAGGTACTATGTTAATTATTAATAGGTATAGTTAATAGGTATCATCATCGAATTGATAAGTACAATGGAAGTCGCACAGGTACCACTTTCATTGTTGTTTGGGGCAGCCAACTCTAGAGAGAGATAGGTTTCAAATGGCAATAAGTAAGACAAGGACGCCTAATGAACGTGTCAGCTGATTCAGGCAAAGGAGGTATATAGGGATGTTGCATATTAATGGGCGAATTTAACGGGCATGTTCCGTAATTCTCTTTATTGTATGATCTGTATTCCGAAATTCGGGGCTTGTTTGTAGGAATGAGAATTTTTCCATACTATAACCACAATTATATAAATATTGCACAGAAAAAAGTAGTGAATTGATTAAAAAAAAATACTTACATGGCAATTTTATGTATGTACCTGGAAGTAAATTGAGACAAATAAAATACAAATTGCAAAATAAAAGTTTATTTTAAAATAAAGGCGACAAAATATCTAGGATAAGGTATATATTTTCAACTTTAATTACTTACCCTAACTGATTTAATAATTTTAAAATTCAATTTAATTGGAAAAGCATGTAAGACAGGTAGCTTTTACATATTTTTATATAATTTTTAATGTTTAGGCATCTAACAAAAAGAATTACAAATAATTACCTTATTAAAGGGACCAGAACCTCAAGATTAATTCCATCTTTGACAACGAAGAGCTAGGTTCATTAGCACAATATTTTGCCAGTTTTTCCCTTGATAGAGTTTCTATCATGATTACATAGGTAGGTACTTTTTAAGTTTGCGCTGCCCAAAATTCTCTATGAAATTACTCTCAATAAATTGTTGACTACAAATGCAAGTAAATACTTGTAGACAGTACAAAATTTTTCCTTTTTATTGCTGCAATCCACTTGTCTCTAATATCACCTTGCCTCTTGGAAAACTGCAAAGTTATTAGCAAAGATTTTTAAGACTTACGAATGAAAAGAAACCCCACTATTCTTATTCTTTCCGTCCCGTTTGGTACATCCAAATACACAACAGGAGTTGATCCCCTTTTTTGCAATTTACAACAGAGAGAATATAGCCACATAGCTAAATTAAATTTTCTCTCCGATCCAAAAATAATATTAAACCAAACACCAACTAAGAAAACTCAACGCCGTTTTATAAGAAACTGCCACCACGACACTAACTCAAATCAAATATAAATAATACAATGATATTACTCCTATTCGTATTGGGACTTGGGACAGAAGGAAAATTAAAATGACGTTTGACAACGGAACTCGTTTGAAGCACAGGACACAAAAATAGAAAGTTAGGACAAACACCTCTTTTGTGTTATGTGGTTTTTGCCGGAATCAGCTGATTTATTTACTATTTCACTTACTCAAGTTTGGCTGCCAGTTTCTATCTCTACACTCCTTCCATCTACTTGCCAATTCAATGGGTATCATAGGTGTTTTTAATAAAAGTCAAATTTCATGACAGTCGCTCGATGATTAGGCAATCTACGAAAAGTCCGGCAACCAAAGGTGAGCCGTTTCAGTTTTTTATTCGCATTATTTCCGTTGCTTCGACTATAATAGATCCCGAGAAGAAAAACGTTTTGCTGCAAGCGGCAACCGCATACCTAGTCGGCATCCGCCTACTTCGACCGCGGCCTGCTCCGCTCGCCTGCTTGGCGCGCAACCCGGAGCAGGGCCCCGCGAGCCGGTGTAACCGATACGCCCGCCGGGCAGGGTATCAGTTTCATTGGGTCGCGAAAGTGGCTCCTCCATTGGCCATGCGGTGTTTGCGACACGCCTACCGCGCCCACGAGCGCGGCCACGGCGCACTGGGCCCGGGCGGGAGATGATAGCCAAGTCGAGATTTTTTATAGGGAGTGGATGGGGTGGGGTGAACACACGGGCGTAGCCAAGGGGGGGGTTTCGGGGGTTCAAACCCCCCCCCCCCGAAATAAGCAAAATATTACCTAATATTATACCGAAAAAATACGAGGAGTGAAGAGTTAAATTATTATTACGTTTGAATATATGTAGTAATAGTAGCGCCTAGCGCCATCTTTTGACGAGAGGCAGACGCAGTTGCAGCCGAACTATTTTGTATTGTAGGGACACTTTGCGTTGTTTCTCGATTATTCGCCACGCCCCTCGGTCGAAATGAGCGGAACTTTGTGGAAGTTCGTGGAAGTTTCTGGACGGCTACTGGGCTGCTATATAAGCGGCGCCGCGGCGCGTGACCGCGCTTACGGCAGTATTGTTCCATGCGAACTCGAAGCGAATAAAAGTGAAAAGTGGTGAACGAATAGTGAAGAGAATTAAGTGTACCGTGTAAGTGAGTAATTTTAGTGCGCTGTTATTCGATGACCTTGTTAAGGATAGATACGTGAATCATTATTACTGTCGAAAAATGGAGGGGGAAAAAAGGAAGGGTGATAAACTTAAAGGTATGGACTACTGGAAAAAGTGGTGTAGTCAAGGTCAAGGGGTTTCTAATAAAACAAATTTGGATTTAGCTATCAAAGCTTCAGCTACCTTGCATGCTGATAAGAAGACTGCCTACCCCGAAATCTAGTTTGGAATGCCTAGATATGTGCGATAAAAACCTTTATCCTAATATTTACACATTACTACAAATCTTGGCTACCATTCCTGTATCCACTGCTACCCCAGAAAGGTCTTTCTCGAGCCTAAGGAGACTGAAAAACTATTTACGAAACACTACAAGTGAAAACAGACTTAATGGTTTGGCTCTAATGAACATTCACTATGGAACAGAAATTCATGCAGATTAAGTAGTGGATATATTTAAAAGAAAAAGCCGAAGATTTCTTCTTTAATGGTTTTAGATTTAGCGCAGAGGAACGAAATTAATTTATCCATTTCATTTAAAGTTAAGAACTTTATAAATATGTCGTAGTTTTTCGGATGAATATATAGATATTAAATTTCATGTAAGTATATTTTTGTTGTTTTATTTACTTCTCAAACTAAACCCCCCCCAAAACTAAATCCTGGCTACGCCCGTGGGTGAACAACCCAAAAAGTTTCCATCAACATTATGGTCCTACAAAGCTAAAATCCTGTTCGGGTTAAGCGATTTTATAAGCACTATTTGCATACCCGAGCGCTGATTTTTTCACTGATCCACAATTTCTAATAATTCCATTGTATAAATTTGAATATACCGACCTTTACTGCTCGTACGGCTGGCGTAACTAAAAGCACGTGATCGAAGTCGTTCCGCGAAATAAGGCGATTGGTCAATAGGCCATAAAATATCAGCGCGTCTGGCAACAACAGGGATGTAGGTACTCGATCACAAAAGCGTATTTATGCGGTTTTATCTTGTTGTTTTCAGCTATTTGGACACTGCCACAAATAATTTTATCGATGTTTTGACTCATTTTGATTAAGCCAATAATTTTTTTCCGAAATATTTTGACGTAACCAATTGTAATAGTAAAATTAAATATAAAGGTCGTGCCTCAGTGCGGCTCTGGCGAAAATCTCAACGCACAACGCATACTTTCTTGTTTAGGTCAGGCGTAAAAGTGATTTGGTTTTAGTATATACTTAGTATTTTCTTTTCATGCAAGCATATAGAAGCAAACAATCAATGTTGTAAATGTTAGGTAGACACTTGTTTCCTCTAATTTGGATTTTTTCACTTTATAACATTTTTTACTAATAGATGGAGCCGCAATAAGTAGTAGCAACAGGTTAGTCTCCTCCTCCCGCCATTAATTGTTGATCAGCTGCTACCGGTATCTTAAGCTCAAAATTTCGTTGTTTTATAGTTATCCCCAAAATTGTATTGCCAAGGAATTTCTAGCTGATAAGAAGCGGTAAGAATACATTTAATTGCATGCACCCACTATTGTTTCTACATATAATAAAAAAAACAAAGTTATTAGAATTTGGAATCGAACTCGAACAATAAATAATTTTTTATTACAATAACGGTTTTCTAGAAAATTGGGGATACTTTGCACCACTTTCAGTGGTGTCTACTCGCCACTTTCAGTGGTGTCTACTCTTCAAGCCCTTTCATTTAATACCATAATATTAAGTATGAGGTTGAAAGGAAAATGTAACCCGCCATCTTGGAGCGGCGGCCATATTGAATTTAGTGTGATGTCACTGACTTTATCGTTTTCTACTCTTCAAGCTCTTTCATTTGATACCTACCTATATTAAGGGGGTTGAAAAGAAAATTTAATCCGCCATCTTGGAGCGGCGGCCATATTGAATTTAGTGTGATGTCACTGACTTTATCGTTTTCTACTCTTCAAGCTCTTTCATTTGATACCTACCTATATTAAGGGGGTTGAAAAGAAAATTTAATCCGCCATCTTGGAGCGGCGGCCATATTGAATTTAGTGTGATGTTACTAACTTTATCCTTTTCTTCTCTTCAAGCCCATTCATTTGATACCCATATTAAAGAGAATAAAAAGAAAATGTAATCCGCCATCGTGGCGCGGCGGCCATATTGAATTTAGTGTGGTATAGTTTTCTACTCTTCAAGCCCTCTTATTTGATATCCATATTAAGGGGGTTGTTACCCCAATAAAAAATAGCAGCTTTAAATGCCTATTATTGGCCAAATGAAGTAATTAAATATGCGGAAAAAAATCGGGTTTCTTTTCATTAGTGTCAGTTTACAGGCTAAAAATAATTCAAATTCCAAATAGCGCAAAGTATCCCTCTTGTAGGGTATAATTTGCACCATAATTAAAATGAGTGCCACCTTTTAGTGACGTGTTAACCCTAGTTCTAAACGTAGATACCTACACTTGTTTTATGACCTATACAATTGTCTTTCACAAAACATACTGGATTAAAAATATTTTAAATTTTGCATTTCAAAAATTAGGGGAAAAAAGTGGTGCAAAGTAACCCCGTTTCACGGTACATATTTCTATGAAAAAAAGTCGCGAAAAAGTTACTAAGTACTTGCAACTTTATCCCGTAGGTAGAGACAATTGCAAATCTGGAGTTGGTCTCCCGAGGGTTCTTATTTTAATGTTCCTGTCAATGAAAGTCTTAAAAAGAGAGGTACCTTTCAAAATGACCTGCACATTATTATTCATTTTGTTTACTTAGAAAACGCGAGGCACCGAGAGAAGTTTTGTTAGGAAGCGACGGCGCGTGCCACGCACCTGACTGGCTGGGACTGGGGCTCAAGAACCGAGAGCCCTCTCGTATGCTATACAATCGCGTAGATCGGAAGCAGCGCCGACTTGGCCCGATCGCGACCCTTTCCTCGCGGAATCGCGGCTCAAATACTCGTATAGCCGCGCCAAGCGACGATCGACGGCGGCAGATGCGGAAATTTAATTGTACTATATAAAATATAGTATAGTCGCGGAACTAATTTTTTTTTCCCATTTTTCTGCGGGGCTCTAACCCCAGAGTGAGGAAAAAGGAGCAGCGCTGGAAAGCGTAGGTAACACTCGGGCACCCGAATGCATAAATAGCGCAAGTCAGAAGTCACTGAAGTTACTCCGAAGTAGGTGGAGGAAAGTACCTACCCTATAATATAACGTTAGATTTTGTTCTGTATTTTGTCCCATAGGTACCTAATATATTAAAGTGCGCAAGCTTATGTCGAACTCCTTCAATGTATTCTCTATTTTAACTGCAGTTCACGTAGGATTGCCAAATATAAACAGTTGTTGCGTAAATGAGAATTATGAAAAAAAGGCCAAATCTTCATTTTTTAAAATTGAGTGCCTAATAACATGAGATAGTCTCATATTTAGGTTTAACAAAAACAATACTTACCAAAAAAAATTTATTTCAAAAGTTTTAAAAGAATATCGAATTAAGATAGGTATTACCTAGTTTACAACTCTTCAGTTACAAATAACACTTGACACACTACTTAACAGGTTCCTAATATGAGACAGTCTCATATTCGAGTTTAACAAAAATACTACCTACTTACCACAAAATTATTTTTATTTCAAAAACTTTAAAAGAGTATCAAATTAACATAGTAGGTATACAACTCTTTAGTTACATAACACTTGCGCCACTCTATTCAAATTATTCGCAATATAAATTGAGATATCTCATATTAGGAACACTGGGATGTTTCATATTGGGGGGAATCCGATGTACATAATATCATAGAATTTTTTTGCCATCGTTAACAAGAGTGTTATTAAATGCCCATGGGCGCCCATAGGGGGGGGGGGGGGCAAGGGGGACACGTGCCCCACCCTGGAGATTCTCAAAATCCCTTCGCGTTATATTTTATATTATTATAGTTGAGGAAAAGATTATTTTCATATTCTTCCAGGTATATAAAACAAACCCCTGAAATATTTTATACAAAATTTAACTGGGCCACAATCACATAAACCAATTATCGATTCTAATGAGAATAATCCAGCATATTTTCTATATAACTTACATCCTCACAATATCAATAAGATTGATTACAACGAGTATATAGAATCTGTAACTGAAACTGATAAGCACTACAGTCTAGACAATTTCTAACAACAGGCTGAAACTTGGTGGTATTTTTGGAAAAAAAAATGAAGAAATTGATATAAAGGAAAACACTCAAATGGTAGAGTTACTCGAGCATTGCCAATTCTATCCGGCTATTGGTAATTCAATTCAAATATCTGTTTGCTTACCACCAACAACATGCACGATCGAAAGGTCATTTAGCACTCTTCGTAGGGTAAAAACTTGGATTCGCTCAACAATGAATGCAGACCGTTTAAACGGCCTTTGTTTACTAAGCGTTGACCGAGAACTCGTAAACAAAAATAAACAAAAATTTATTACAAATGTTACTTATAGATGAATTTGGGCGTGACCCCCGAAATTTAAAATTTGTGTTTTCGTGAAACATACCTACATAGGTAACCTTTGTTTGCTTTATTACTTTTTAGTTCCTGGTCATTTTTTAAGTTGTGGTTGTGAATATTGTGATAACGATACATATTTATTTTTATATTTTATTTTATTTCGTTTTTGTTTCTATAAGAAAATACTGTTTTCTTTTATACAATTTTAAGTTTATTGTTTGTTATTGTAGGTATGTATACTGTATACCTACTCAGTTTTAACGTGAACAATACATGTTTTCTAGTTTTGTTTTATTGTTTTAATTTTTTCTTGTATTTTTATATTTTATTTTATTTCATTTTTGTTTCAAGAAAATACTGTTTTTTTAAAGGTATATATTTTTTAAGTTGTGGTTGTGAATATTGTGATAGCGATACATATTTATTTTTATATTTTATTTTATTTCGTTTTTGTTTCTATAAGAAAATACTGTTTTCTTTTATACAATTTTAAGTTTATTGTTTGTTATTGTAGGTATGTATACTGTATACCTACTCAGTTTTAACGTGAACAATACATGTTTTTTAGTTTTGTTTTATTGTTTTAATTTTTTCTTGTATTTTGTTTAGGTTGGTTGACATTAAAAATTGTTTATTTGTTACTCTTACCCAAACTTTTTAAATTTTGCTCCCCCTAAAATATTTTCTATGGGCGCCCTTGTAAATGCCTTATATTTATAACTACCCTAATTATAAAATAACTTTTATTTAACACAACAAATCACAAAAATATATTAAACACTTACCTCGTTACTCAAAATTACACCCTTTAAAAGTGCACGTACGGACAGTTGAAGTAAACAATGCCGTTATTAACCTATAAATTTATAGATGAGCTAACAAAAACTGCACTAGAGGAGAGACCCAAATTTGAGATAGGTGCCTAATTTGAGATATCTGTATATATTAAAGGTTATGTAACGCCATCTAACAGAAATAGCCTATATATAGACTAATAAAAATAAACTGGGGTGCAGTGTTAAAGTGGTATATAGTTGAGCACTTCAGTTCGTTTGTTTCTGTACAAAAACACGTTTGGTGTGATTTGACTGTTAAAGTTTTTTTGATAGTGTAAATAAATAAGCAATTACAGTCAAGGTGAAGTGTAAAAAAATTATGTCGTATTAGTTAGTATATAGGAGGTATATTAATGATATTTCATTGAAATCTGGCACTATTTTTTCATAACAAACCTAAAACACTGTTGTCATTTTTTTACACTGAAAATTCCTAATTTGAGATTAACGGTGAATCTTATTTCGAATTTACAAAAAAAGTGTCTCAAATTTAGGTCTCTTTCTCTATTATGTGGCTACTTAGGTATATACCAATAGTGATTGTTTGAGACATTGCCAGCTACATGGAGACTCTTACTTTAATAGGAGTTAGTGCGGGGTCTCATATTGCGAACTGTCTCATTTCCTATACTGAACGCCTCGCACTCGAAAGCAGTTCAAGTGCGATTTTGATTTTTCCTTAGAAAGTGGTTTTTGGTTTTCATTAACAAAAATATTTTATATTGTTTTTAACAATGCGCCTGCGCCTGCATATCTTTTTATAGGATAAATGATTATCTTTTGTAAAACAAACTTTTAAAATATATTTATATTTGTTGGCTTACACAATAGATGATATTTTACTGCTGAAGATGACCCCTAGATGGGTTGAAACATGTACCGTTTAACCTAATATACTGTGATTGTGGACTTCCGACTGAAAGTTTTGCCCTTCTCATCATATTTATATTCTTTTTAAACAATGTTGAACACCTATATAATCGGTATTCAAACATTTTGGAAATGCCCAACCACATACTTAGGTATATTTATTAGGTACCTACCTACAATACATCAAAGCTTAAAAGCCTAAGTTTATAGCTAAATAAAATAAGTCTGATGTCTGATAATACCTGGCTATACAGAGTGGCCAAACTTTTATGGACAAAACTAAATAAGTAGATTTTTTTCTAAAAATATGTATTGAAATCCTAACGGTTTAATAATCTAGGTATAGGTACTTATTTTATTTTGCCGTTTTCTATATAGATTCTTGAAGTTTTACATATAAGAGTTGAACCGTTCTGTATACTTAGTCAGATATGGGCAGATATAATACCATTGAATAAGGTATTCGAATACCTTAATCAATGATAATACCTATACCCTATAGGGGAGAGGAGGGTAAGATGACGATAGTAAGAGTTTAAAATTTGTTTGACGATAGTAATTAAGGAAATATCTTGAAAATTTATTTTTAGGGGCTCAGTAGTACCACTTTCGAACTTCTAATTTTGGTGTTGCTGCAAACTCAAAGATTTTCAAAATAATATTTTTTCTTCAATAGAATGTCATTGTCGTCGTCTTACCCTCAAATGCGGGTGAGATGAATTTGCTAGTTGGGTGAGATGACGAATAACAAACAATTAAATCAAATGTTCTAATTACAAGTAAAGTAGGTTTTATTTATAATTATTTGAATACAAAAATCGCAGATATAAATAAAGGGTTTCTGTTTCTGTGACAGATACCGAAGATTCTGAAGAAGAATCAAAATGAAGAAATCTTACACCATCCTTTCTTTTTCCGTTTCGTTTGTTTTTCTGCTTTGCTGCCTTTTCCATTTCTCTTTGTTTTTCGCTTTTTTTATTTTTCTCTCTTCTTTTTTCCTTTCTTTTGCTTGCTTCTCTACATATTTTTCATCTAATGCTTCTTTGACCGGAGTACTTGAAATATGCAAAGATGGTAATTTCGCCCTTTGTTTTTTAATTTTAGGAGCAGCAGTTGGTAAGGGAGGCAATAGGTTTCTAGACCTGTGTTTTTGTGAACAGCTAGGTCCAGCTTCAGAACTTTTATCGTTTAAGTATTCGAGAAGGGCCAGCTTCAGGGCTAGCTTCTTCTAACGGTACTGAATTATGGATTACATTGTGAGTTGGTTCATTTTCATCATTTAATGGGACCATCCTTGTCTATTTGTTTTTCTTTGATATTTACCCATGATGCAACTATAATAAAGTTAAATAATAGAAAACGCTATGGCAAATACTTGCATGGCGGGTAAGATGACGAACTCGCCATCTTATCCTCAGTGTGAATTCGTCATCTTACCCGAAGGTGTCATTTTATAGGTTATGGGTGAAAATTATTTTAAAACAACATCTAATAAACATTATACTTCTACAAGCTATGTAAGTTTAACATATATTTAGAAAATTAAACAAGACAGACATGAAATAACTTACCAGTCATCTTACCCTCCTCTCCCCTAGTTTGATCTTGATCCCCATCTGTCATTAGCTTTTAAATCGTTTTCCTACAATATTTACAAGCTTTATAATAGCATCCCACAAGAGTTTAAGTGCCTCAATATGAAAAGGTTTAAAATATCATATCGACAGTATCTCTTCTCTGAATATAAATAGGATGCCTGTCTGTTTTTGACGTCTGCGGGTCTGACCGGTAACGGATATCTTTGTTTTTTTTTTCTTTTTCTCTTTTTTATGTTTTGTTTTTCTCCTGCGGCCTTGTGTTTGTAGATGGAGGAACATCAAAATTATTTTCTTTATATATATATATTTTTTTTCTAAATAATATTAAATAGGGGCTGAGATTAATTATCAGTTGAACTGCCATCTCAGTCCTTTTGTAGTTCATAAATAACTTGATTACTACATTTTCTAATGTTATAAGTAACTACAATAAAGCTTATTATTATTATTATTATTATTATTATTATTATTGATGAATGACCGCTAATCCTGCGTATAGGTATAGGTATACCTACCCGATATACACCATCCAGTAAAAGATTTAGTAGAGCCAGTTGATGCTATCTGACATCCGTATACCCATACTTACCGGCAGGCATATTTAAAGCAAGCCAGGCGCTTTTTTCCGCATCGCCGCCCAAATCCACCTAACCTAAACCGACGAAACACTGCCTCCTGTTCTCACTGCCTCGTTGTCGTCTCCGGGGCTTACGTTCGCATTTATTCCGATACCAGACGTGCGGAAAGTTTAAATCCTCCCCTGAATGCGCGGCATAATGGCCTGGTGTCGGGTGATGCATCAATGGCTTATCTGTTGATTGTTAGTGGTTGATATTGTGGGTGTGCAGGCATGCGTGGCCACTCCAGCGAGCATCGGCACTTAGGTAAATCTTACATTATATTTAACAAAAAAAATTGTTACCTATAGTAACTCACTACAAAAACACACTCAAATTTGGGAGAAGGTAGAATTAACGAGTATAACTTTTAAATATAAATTGTTTAAATTGAAATATACCTATTTGAAAGTATAGGTATTCATGATATCCTTATGTATTAAAAAAATGTAAAATACAGAACCCGAGGATACCCTGTATATCCTTAATAAAGTATTTTCATCCTAAACTCAATATACAATGTGTCCCGGATAAGAATGAACAGCATGAGGATCTTGCAAACGGTGAGAGATAGAACAACGGTTAAATGGGGAAAAGGTTGCGCACTTAAAATGGTACAAACAATTTCTATAGTCAAAAGCACGAAAGAAAACGTTTCTAAAGAATGCGGGCAGCGTTGCGAGATTTCCTAGTAGTCGTTATTTATTGGCGAATACAAATTTTATCATATTGAAGCCGAATTTCTGAACTCTATTATACCGAAAAAATAAAGCTCGCATCACGGGACCACTTACCCATTTTTGTTTATCATTTATTTTTAACGCGATGTGATAAAACACCTATTATATTTTTTTCAACATCGTCGCGTCTACCATCGCCTTTGAAATGCGGCAACACAGCACTTCTGCGAAGGAGTCGGTTGACAAAATCAGTTAGCCAATCAGTATACGTAAAGTTAACTGTGTATTTGGGCTACCATACAAGCCTCATTTTTTAGGCCGCTGGCAAGTTTTTTCCGCCGGCTCAGAGAGCTCAGTGGCGTTTCGTATGTTCGGGAGTTAACGTGTGCAAAATGAGTAAACAGGGAAGAACGAGAACATTCTCAAGCACGAGAAATAATTGCCAATGTTATAAGGGTTTGCCTTCCTCCATAATCTAAGGTATCACCGTTAAGAATAATATTAACAATAAATTAAATAACAATTATACGAAAATCAAGTCAGTCGGTTACACAAAATTGAGCTACGCCCCTGAACTGTGACTAATTCTATAATATTTGCGAGATCTTCCGCCTTACGTCGCACGCATTCTGCCGTAAGGATTATAATATCTTGTTCGTTTTTGAGTTATTTTAAAAAAAGGTAAATTTTGCATTTTCGATTTTATTTTTTTCTGAGGTTGTTATCACAGATAGAAAAAAAGAAAAACACTTTCTTATGGCACTTTTTAACGGGCTTTAAGATGGCGTTTTTAGATTTGTTCTACAACATTTCATTTTTGAGACTTTATTTTTTTAATTACTTATACGGACCTGCATTTTTTTTTTTTCAGAATTTGAAAGCATTTTTCATTGCAAATACCATGATGTAGGTATGACACGAAATATTTTTTAAATGTTTTGAGACAATTATACGGAAAATTCCTTTTTTTCATTCATTTTTTTTTTCTATTGCGGCCTTGCTGTACTTAATAATAAACAATGTAAATATTAACCAGTATTGTCAACAATTTAACTCACAGTTTATTTTTACTTCGAAAACTTAATATTTTTAAATATGGCCCTGTCCGGTAAGTGTTTTCATCTGTTGTTGTCCAGCAAACAGTGTCGCATTGTGTTTTAGAGTAAATTCTTCGCTGTTTCTAATAATTGTGAGTAGAAAGCTTTAGGCCAATGAAACCAATAACTTTTGCCATTTATTAATTGCAACAATACATTCGTTCGGCCTCTACACTATTTCTGTGACGCAAGATATAACATGCTACATGTTAAATTTGTCGTTATTTGAATAAACACCCTCCATTTCTAATAATAGAAATTATTTACAGTGGGAGTTATGACAAATGACAAGGGGTTGGTTTCGTTGTTTCAAAGCCTTCTAGGTGGAGGATTTTTATTTATTTTTCCGTCCTTTTTTTGGTTCTCCGATTGAAAGATAAGTTGTAAGTTAAATTGTTGACGATACTGATTAATATTTAGACTTCTTATTATTAAATACAGGGCCGAATTAGAAAAAAATCAATGGAAAAAAGGAATTTTCAGTATAATTGTCCCAAAACATTTTAAAAATATTTCGTAT
The DNA here is from genome assembly GCA_963920635.1 of Pseudeuparius sepicola. Taxonomy (NCBI): domain Eukaryota; kingdom Metazoa; phylum Arthropoda; class Insecta; order Coleoptera; family Anthribidae; genus Pseudeuparius; species Pseudeuparius sepicola. The sequence continues at coordinate 8,440,782 of OY987300.1, read as the reverse complement.
TTCCAATGAAAAGTGCTTTCAAAATCTGCAAAAATATCCAGGTCCGTATTTAAAAAAATAAAGTTGAAGATGGTTTCTCAAAAACGAAATGTTGTAGAACAAATCTAAAAACGAAATCTTAAAGCCCGTTAAAAAGTGCCATAAGAAAGTGTTTTTCTTTTTTCTATCTGTGATAACAACTTCAGAAAAAAATAAAGTCGAAAACGCAAAACTTTACTTTTTTCAAAATTACTCAAAAACGAAAAAAGATATTAGAAATCTGTTTGTACCATTTTATTGGCCTTAAAATTGCGCAACTATTTCCTATTTAACCGTTGTTCTATCTCTCACCGTTTGCAAGATCCCCATGCTGTTCATTCTTATCCGGGACACATTGTATAGTTTTTTTAACTGTTTTTAATAACTTTTGTATGTTGTTGACTGTTTCCCATTATATGCATGGACTCTATGTAGTGTAAATAAATATTTTTCATAGTGTCCGATAAAATCCGTTGTGGATATTTGACTAACTATTATGGTTCAAATGATGAGACATAGGTAGTACCTATACTACCTAAAAGGTGAAAGATTAAGGAGTAGGTAGGTATTATATTTACACCTAAATGCTTAGTCTTCTGTATTGTGTGATAAGATTTATAACTGGGAATTCCAAAGTGTTTCAATAACAACTTAAGTACCATAGAGCAAAGTTAACGATTATCCTTATTCGACAATGGCCAAATAATTTTAAAAGTTGTCATTTATAGTTAAACCTTAAATCATTAAGTCATGGATACTTGCTACTTAATAAAATTGTCATGTCTATATCCCCAACTATCAATATAAATTTGTCTCTCTGGTTAGAACAATTTTGTGCAAATTAGGTTTTCGAAATTTGAAATGCATGTAGACGTAGACGTCTAGGCAAACAATAAAAATATAATTAAAAATAAAGCAAATCATCATTTGGGAATTCCAGATTTTAATTTGTACTCCACAAAAATTTACTGTGAATTAATGTGAAAATTATATGGGTAGTGTTTTTGGAGATGCTATACAAATTTTAATACACCGTGTTCTAGAATTAAAAATAATTACAATTCTTCATATCTGTATTTGTTCCCTGGTATGACACATAGTATTGAAATTTTCCCAGAAAAATGCATTTTTCTATAACTTTAACTGATCGCAAAATCCGTAAAGCATGTCGCTGAAATTTGTTTCTAGTATCTATTACTCGCTATGGGTGAATAATACACTAAAACTTTGAAGCTCATGCTTTCGTCAGTATGGAGAAATAAGTCAGACATTTTTTTATTTAAGAAAAATGCTATGCCACTGAAAAATTGAACTTTCTCTTCACATTCTTATTCTATGATTTGTGGGTGGCCAGAAAATGTATCTCTAAACTTATTTCGTTTGGTCACAAAGGTTCCAAAGCCTTAGTTATTTATTAGAAGTCAAGTAGGCTATTTTTTGTTTGATGTTTGACAAGGGCGTATTCAAGGGGGGGGGGTACAGGGGGTAATTACCCCCCCCCCCAAATGTCCAATTTCTCAACTCTATATTTAGGTAAATTTAGTCAAGAGTCTGACGAAGTAATAAAAATTAAATTGCAAGGAGAGTTAGATTTATGGCAAAAAACATGTAGAGTCGACAATAATATTTGTGATATCCTTACAAGTTATAAAGACTGTGATGAAGACATATTTCCTACTATAAAAAAATTCTACACATATTAATTGCTCTGCCAATTAGTGTTGCCTCAGCAGAACGAAGCTTTTTTTCATTGAAAAGACTGAAAACTTGGTTACGCTCCACTATGGGCGAAGAGCGATTAGTAGGATTGGTACTGCTATTTACCCACAGAGAAATCAATGTAGATGTTTCTCGGGTTATTGAGCGATACGCCAAAAAAAAAACAAAAAGAAAAATGGATTTCATATTATAATAGATAACTATATTCCTATTCCTATAATCCATTGTGATATGGATGTGATTTTTAAGAGTTTTATATTCTTTTAAAGAATTTTATTTATTTTTAAAAATATTTTTATATCTATAATGTTTTGTATTTTTTTATGTAGGTAATAAAATACCACCATATTCAGTTGAAATTGCTTTTACGAACGCACCAAACCCCTAATGCTAAAAAAATATTTGATATTACCCCTCCCAAGGCGAAATCCTGGATACGCCCTTGATGTTTGGTATTGTCAAATCGTTTATTGTATTCGCAGTTGGTAATAAATTAAAAGTAAAAAAATATTTTTAAAAAAAGCTTTTATTTAAATGCGCTAAAAAGAATAAAATAATCTTTTCTTTTAAAACTTTTACTATCAACTTATAACGTCATTCCACAATTTATATGATATAAAAGCTTGTCGCGAGATTTAAGTAGTGGTATTTACTTAGTTTGAAAACTTAAATCTCGCGACAAGCTTTTATATCATATAAATTGTGGAATGACGTTATAAGTTGATAGTAAAAGTTTTAAAAGAAAAGATTATTTTATTCTTTTTAGCGCATTTAAATAAAAGCTTTTTTTAAAAATATTTTTTTACTTTTAATTTATTTTGTAATTTTTAGTTTGGCCAGGTGTCTGAGTCTATTCATCTCAGTTAACGCATCATTGTTGCAAGGTCGTTTGCCGGTTAGTTTAGAACAGTCTAGCTCTTCAATGAGGAGACCTTCTAATGACCATCTTGGGTGTTCCGCCATGTTGGATTTAGAATGACGTCACACATATAATCATGCATTGTCATCCAAATTAAACGTGTGTACAAAATTTCAGCTCGATCGGTTGAAATTTAACTAGTCCGCCATCTTGAGTGTTCCGCCATGTTGGATTTAGAATGACGTCACACATATAATCATGCATTGTCATCCAAATTAAACGTGTGTACAAAATTTCAGCTCGATCGGTTGAAATTTAACTAGTCCGCCATCTTGGGTGATCCGCCATGTTGGATTTAGAATGACGTCACACATATAATCATGCATTGTCATCCAAATTAAACGTGTGTACAAAATTTCAGCTCGATCGGTTGAAATTTAACTAGTCCGCCATCTTGGGTGTTCCGCCATGTTGGATTTAGAATGACGTCACACATATAATCATGCATTGTCATCCAAATTAAACGTGTGTACAAAATTTCAGCTCGATCGGTTGAAATTTAACTAGTCCGCCATCTTGGGTGATCCGCCATGTTGGATTTAGAATGACGTCACACATATAATCATGCATTGTCATCCAAATTAAACGTGTGTACAAAATTTCAGCTCGATCGGTTGAAGATATCTGCTTCAAAATTGAGTAGCAAGATTCCACCCGAACAAATTACATACATACATACATACATACATACATTGCAAGTTAAATAAAAGCTTTTAAAAAAGTACATTTCTGTTGTAAGCATAGACTGATTTTTTGGGTCAAATTTCAATATGTTGTTGAAAACCGTACTCCCTATAGGACAGGCTGAGTTTTTTCTTTGATGATCAGTATGGGGATCTCGGAAACTAGTGGATATTGGATATAGATGGAAGGTTAAATGGGGAACGAATTGCAGTTTTGTGGGCCCAATTTAATGTGCCTTGTGGATTTTTGAAAAAAGTCTTGGATTTATTCTAATCCATCTATAGCTTCGTTGTTTCTGATTTTAGATAAAAAGTGTAAATATAAAAGTTGGAGGAAATTGTGTCCCCTTTTGTATTTACGCTTTTTATCTAAAATCAGAAACAACGAAGCTAGATGGATTAGAATAAATCTCCAAAGTTTAGTTTCTTCGAAATATCTAGTATGCTATCACTTTTTCAAACATCCACAAGACGCGTTAAATTGGGCCCACAAAACTGCAATTCTTTCCCCATTTAAGTAACCTTCCTTCTATCTCCACTAGTTTCCGAGATCCTCATATTGATCATAAAAAAATCACCACGTATATACGGTCCTTGGTGTATACTAATACAGTCTTCAGGTTAAGGAAACAACTGTCAGATTAACATATTTTAGTCCGCAAAAAATAAACAGCCAGCTGAAACACCATGCTTCTTTCTCCCTATATCTTTTGCTTGTTATTTTCTGCAACTAAAAACACCAATGCCGATGTTTTCATAAACCTATCAGAGCTCCCTTTCAGCCCCCCCTCAAAGGCCAACGGAAGCGTATCTAAGCGGCGCATTCAGTGTTCTCACGGCGAAAGTGCCAAAAGTAACACCAGCGGTGAGACCTGAAAGGTGTTTGGACTATTTAGACCCAAAATCCGAATAATCGCTTTGTGCGAAACCATCCAACCAGGCCGCAGCGTCAGCGCCGTGTGTAACTTACACAGCGATGTAAAACGTGGGCCTCGCAAATGAAGACCTGGCGTAAAATCGATATGGCCAAGCTTAATAAAGAGAGAACTCTGTATTGTGGTGCCTGCAGTGGCGTAGAAAAAATTATATCTATAAATAAGATCTGTAGGTACCTATATTTTACCTATTGAGACAGTGGGTACCTATAATCTGGGACATTTTAGGAACATATAATCTTTTGTGGCTTTTTATATCTAAGAAAAAGGAAATGTTCGTTTTAATCCATTTAAATGAGAACTCCAGCACGTAAGAGATTTCCAAATCCTTTATTTTAGAATACTGAACTCCATTTAGTGGCTCGTGTCCTCATAAGGGGCCGAGGTGTTAGATCAGCACTACAGATAAAATACGTTCACTTGTAAAAACACTCTGAAGCTCCCCAGCTGGCGTGGAATCACGCCAGGTGTATTGCGTTAAATAGATTTAGGACGTAGTGTAGTGTATAGTGGAAGGTATATTATGTTGTAGGTATTCTGTGATTCTGTTTGAGATAACCACTTCAGTAAAATAATACAATACTTAGACGATAGTAGAATGAAAACTAAAAAAATAGATAAGTTTTATGTTGATCTAGATTGATAGGTAACTGATAATAATAATAATAATAATTCTCACCCTCACAATACTCCATGGTACTTATGTACAATGTGCCCCCGGATGGACTTAACTATAGTCGTAAAAAAATTATTTTCAATTATTCGAAAAAAGTCATTCTTTAAAATATTAACATTATCTATAGATAGATAGGCTAAAATTCAATAAATCGCATTCATCAAATTCAAAAATAGTTTCAACTTCAGAAAACATATATACCTAACTAGACCAATAATAAAATGATAAAAAATGGCATTGCAAATCATTCAACATAAGTATATCAAGTCAAAACAAATATTTGTTTTGGGGCACATTTTGTCTCCCATTATTCAAAATTATTGCACACATAATGACCGTAAGTAAAAAGTTTGAGTATTTTTATACAGTGTGTAACTTTGATTACTACATAAATTTTAACTGGTGTCCAGGTTCCGACCCCAAAAGAATGCCTATGAAAGTTTTTTAATGTTCAAAAAATAAAAAATTATATTCTTTCAAAAATTTTCCTGAATTTTTGGAGACAGTTTGAGAACCACTGGTCGCAAATTCCCTTCTTTATTTAAGCGATGGCTTCCCACTACCACGTTGCCATAATGTCAGATAATTCCTTGAAAATCTGTAAAAAATTCCATATTTCCACACTTCCCGGGTGTTCGCCTATAGCCCTATCATCCTGCATAAAGAATAACAATATCACTCACCTAGTACACAAACACTCACCATAACTAAGTAATAATCACATAATATCACATTTACAACTTCACTAATTTGTTTTCAGCACTCCACTTCTTAACGACGTAACTTTTTCATTTTGAATTTCATTCGCAGCGGCGGAGATTTCAGCAAACAAGTTTCGCCTTCAAAATCCGCGAAAACCATACGATTTCGTTAATTCGAAGGTGCGTGAACTTTTGTGACACTCTTTCCGCTTGGCGACTGGTGGAAGACTAATGAGAGTGATGCGCGATGCGCTGGATTCCAAAAGGTTGTTGACCGCCAAGTTATCAGGTGCAGGTGTACTATAGTCCAAAGCATGAAAGAAAACGTTTCTAAAGAATGCGGGCAGCGTTGCGAGATTTCCTATACGAGTAGTCGTTATTTATTGGCGAATACAAGTTTTATCATATTGAAGCCGAAATTCCGAACTCTATTATACTGAAAAAAAAAGCTCGCATCACGGGACCACTTACCCATTTTTGTTTATCATTTATTATTAACGCGGTGTGATAAAACACCTAAGTATTATATTTTTTCAACATCTTCGCCTCTACCATCGCCTTTGAAATACGGCAACACAGCACTTCTACCAAGCAGTCGGCTGACAAAAGCAGTTAGCCAACGCGTGTTGTGCCTGTTTCTGTAGTACGTAAAGTTAACTGCGTATTTGGGCTACCATGCAGACCTCATTTTTTAGGCCGCTGGCAAGTTCTTTCCGCCGGCTCAGAGAGCTCAGTGGCGTTTCGTATGTTCGGGAGTTAACGTGTGCAAAATGAGTAAACAGGGAAGAACGTTGCATTCTAAGGCTCGAGAAATTTCAGCAATGTTATAAGGGTTTGCCTTCCTCCATAATCTAAGGCCTCACCGTTAAGAATAATGTTAACAATAAATTAAATAACAATTATATGAAAATTAAGTCAGTGAGTTACACAACATTGAGGTACACCCCTGAACTTTGACTATAATTCTATAATGTTTGCGAGTTCTTCCCCCTTACGTCGCACGCATTCTGCCGTAAGGAGGACTATACCATGCGAGCGTGAACCAGCGACACTAAAAATGTTTCTAAATGTAATAGCAATTGTCATATTTTATTTTGGGGATCGATCATTATATTGAATTGTGACTCTAGGACTGATATGAAGTTACGGTCAAGAAATGTTGCATTCCAAAATACTAACTTTATACACAACTGTCGTTGGCCTCGTCTATAACGTCGCCCTACGTCCCATGTCGACATCCGACGGCCGGATTCTCTGCGAGATCCCCGTAAAAAGGCGGCGAGGGGCGCGGCGGCGGCGGCGTCTCCGACGACAACATCCGGCCGGCGCGTCGCGGCGCCGCGCTATCGATCCGCCGCGACGCCCGCCGTCCGGATCCGGTCAGCCGGCCAATCGGGAGGCGGCGCCCCGCCGTCCGCCGATCATTCCGCCCAATTTGCCGGGATTATACACCCCTTTTCGGCGGCGGCGGCGAAGCGTCGCGACGCGCGAGTTTTGTCTTGCCGACGCCGCCGCTACGTACAGGATCGTCGTCCGATTGTCTTTGGTGGACGAACAGTGGCGTAACTACAGGGTGTTCAGAGTGTGCGGTGAACACGGGCCCAGAGCTGCTAGGGGCCCACCGCCATCAAGATTCATGCAGGGCACATAAATTTCGGTTTTTTCGATACGAGCCGATTGATGGTGCTGCGTAATAACCGACGAATCAAAATCTTTAATCGGTTACATATAGAGGGCGATTGAAATTTGACAACAATAAAAATGCAAGGGTAGTACGGTAGTACAAAAATTTATAATAACTTAAGAGTAAATGTACCTACAGGATGATCCAAACTCGACACCCCAGGCCTACTGCGGGAACACGAAAATTGGAAATAAAATTTCGAACAGGGGTTCTTAAACGGGACATACTATAAGGCCCAATTATGACCGAAAATTTGCTTTTTTGTTGTTTGGGAAAATGGCCGCTGTGACGTCATCAATATTTTTCCCCAGAAACCATTTTTTTCCTAAATATTGAAAGTCCTTATCATTCTCAACAACTTTTATAGGAAAGGATTTTCTGTATCTTTTATTGTTCAAAATTCACAATTGATAGTCAGAAATTATTTAAGAGAATGTTAGGTTGTCTTGAGCACCCTTAAATTATTTCAACTGGAATATTAAAAAACAATTTTCGTAACAAACTATAGCTAATAGCAAACAAGTCAGTAACAAGCACAATTCAAAAATTTAAAAAATACTCCAGTCGAACAAATTTAATGGTGCACAAGGCACATACTCTTAAATTAATAATTTCTGACTATCGCAATTATTTTCATGTCTAGCTAGACTTCGTAAAACCGATCCTAGTGAATAGAAAAAAATCCATGTTTTTCATTCCATTCCATTTAAGAGCCCCTGTTCGAAATTTTATTTTCAGTTTTCGTGTTCTCGCAGTAGGCCTGGGGCGTCGAGTTTGAATTACCCTGTACAGAACGTACATGGTGATTAAACATTTTGACCTATAAAATGGCGTTTTTCGAGCTGTAGTGAGCAATGTGCATTATTTTTAACTGTTGTTGGATTGTTCTCTATGCACCTACAGGGTGTCCCATGTCCCATTTTCGCTACTTTTGCGAGGTATCTCGGTTATTTTTAGAAATAAGGAGTTGCGGTTTTCGGGACACTGACCTTCCTTTTTTATAAAAAGAAAGGCTCGTATACAGAACTTTCGTGCGACCTAATTAGTTTTTTAAACACAAGGTGATTTTCAAAATTTGCCATTTTCAGGCACCCCCTCCCCCTATATCCGTTATACGCTAACTTGTTGAAATGGTAAAAATCGACCGCTATAGATTTTTTAACGTGAATTCAGTGGCGTACACGTTTTTTTCTAGGAGGTAAGAATTTCAAAATATAAATATAACTTGCAAAAGTATCGAAAATGGGACATCCTGTACAATGTTTGTCATTGTTACACCACTTTCAACCATAAAAAAACACAGGGGCCCACCTGAAATTTTGAACACGGGCCTACTCTCCCTTAGTTACGCCACTGTGGACGAAATCCGAAATGGACGAGTTTGTTGGTCATTTGGCCTCCAAAATAAGTTACAATTTAAAAGCTTTAGATCTAATTAATTTTTAATTGGATTTTTCGCCACAGAACCTGCGAACTAGACTGATTAAAAGACAACTTTTTCAAGTTGACAATGACAATTATTTCTGCCACTGTCTGGAAAAATAGTTATGGCTTGCTTGATAAAACCTTCTCACCTGAATGAAAAATGCAAAGAAATTTTCTTAAATACTAAATATCTCGAAAACGGGTAGTTTTTGGTATAGAATGTTATTCACATAAAATGTGGGGCATCCAACAAACTATATAAATATGGGTCATTCCATTTGAAAAAAAATAAGTTATTGCTGTTTGAAATTATCTGATATTAAGAGCCTGTTATGAACACACTGTATATGCAAAAACCAATTTCGACATACCACACCACACACGGTTGTGCTGTCATACTTCGGCTAAAATATATCTTTGATATCTATTAAAATAAAGATACAGCATTCAGTTTCGATAACCTCCACGAAGTCCCTAAATTCCAAGAAAAATTCGATATCTTGGCAACGCTGCATCCAAAATACAAAACAAAAAGACGGTTCTGTATAGCAAATTTCATGGAGAATGCAAATATTCCAAAGGATTAATGCAATTGTCAAAATCTAAATATTTTATTTTTGTCCTGCAAATATGAATCGCCCTGTATATGTGAAAATAAAAGATAGGTTACGTCCACTGCCAACCTTACAACTTTTGTCTTCGTTTTTTTCGTATCTTTCGTAGGACAAACTATTTGGGACACGCTGTACCTATTCATAGGCAAGCTGCCTTTGTTCGACGAATTATTGCAAACGAGTGCCGGCAACATTGCAATGCCGTTTCTCCTGACATGCACAGAGGTTGCCACGTTTGGCGTTCTAGACAATAAAACGACGAAACTGTAGATTTCAGCCTGAAGAAAATTGTGCAACTTCGTCTTAAATTATCATAAATAAATACGGATTAAAAGCCGTTGTTTCAGTATGTATTACGTGTTATGTTGTTATATACATTTACTGTAAACTGAGTAAGATTTTAGAGCAATTAAAAATATTGTCAAGTACCTACCCTATTCCTGAATCCCCCCCCCCCCTACAAGAAAGCATTAGAACCTTCCCACAAAACTTCGAAAGTTTTAATAGTAGTTTTAAAACAAGCACGAGGAACCTTAGAGATATTAACTCCACAGAAAATATACGCTACGCGGACAGAAGTGCCAGTAGCATTGGGCTCGTAAAATATGTATAGCACACTGAAAGTTGGTTTTGCCTTGGCCTAACAGATGGCGCTCGGATGCAGAATCGTTCTATTTTTAAAACCGTAAAATACCCTCCGATAAAAGTCACCGCTAGAGGCGCCAGCAGTCAGCTGAAGAGCCTAACCGTGTTGCCGGTGGTTTAGGAATAAAGGTTTCATAAACGCGTCTATGCTGGCGGCGGCTTTCAGTCATCAAAATCTATTTTCGGGCAGACGGGCAGAGGCCTTGAACTATACGAAATATAACCTAGTGTTAGCATAGCTATTTTATTATTTGCTTCGTCTTTGTAGAATCCGTATGACGTATACTAAGCTATACAGAGTGCTTCAGAGCCAATATTAATTATCCGATTAAAATATATTAAGATGTTACAAATAATATAGTTTATTCGTATCTTATTTACTAATAATTATACACTTAGTATACGGTAAATATTTGTTCTACAATGTAGAAAATATGTACAGGATGTCAATGATACCAGTTTTATGGGTTTTTACTATTTATAATTTTGGGCCTAACGAAAGTTTACAGAATAAAATCATAAATCATGAATAATACTTGTTGCATATTAAATTTATCATTCAAATCTCTGTTTCCAAATTTTTTTTCTACCTATAAGTATTGTTGTATTATTGAAATATTCATTTATCAAATGATCATGAATATCATGATCCCCGCAAGGACGTTCCTAATCATTCCAAATGCACGAATTCGTGGTTGAAAAAATTTGTTGGGCGAAAGTTACCCCGACTACCACCACGATTTTTAGCTAACGATCCCAGATGCTCAAATTCGTGCTTTAAAAAAATTGTTGGGCGAATAAACTACCCCAGCACCCCTTTAGGAAAAAAAATGATAACTTTATTGTCGGATCCTCGCTGATTTTAGCAAGGACGTTCGTAATGATTCCAGATGCACTAAATCGTGGCTGAAAAAATTTCTTGTGCGAAAACTACCCTCAACGCCCCTTTAAGAACAAAAATGATTCATTGTCGAATCCTCTCCAATTTTAGCAAGGAACGTTCCTAATGATTCCAGATGCGCGAATTCGTAGTTGAAAAAATGTGTTGTGCGAAAACTACCCCCACTACCCCGTATTAAAGAAAAAAATATAACTTTCATGGTACGATTCCCACCGTTTTAGCAAGGACGTTCCTAATGATTCCAGATAATGTACAAATTTGTACTTAAAAAAACTTGTTGGTCGAAAACTACCCCAAGCACCCCTTTAAAAAAATTATAACTTCATTGTCGGATCCTGGCCGATTTTAGCAAGTAGGTACGTTCTTAATGACTCTAGATTCACGAATTCGCGGTTGAAAAAATTTCTTGTTCGAAAACTACCCTCAGCACCCCTTTAAGAACAAAAACGATAACTTCATTGTCGACTCCTCGCCAATTTTACCAAGGACGTTCCTATAATGATGATAGATGCGCGAATTCGTGGTTGAAAAAATTTGTTGGGCCCCCCACTACCCCTTAAAGAAAGCTAACTTTCATGATACGATTAGCACCGTTTTTAGCAAATTATTGGGCGGGAACTACTCCAGCATCCATTTGAAAAATTATAATTTCATTGTCTCTAGATTCACGAACTCGCGGTTGAAAAAATTTCTTGTGCGAAAACTACCATCAGCAGCCTTTTAAAAACAAATATGACAAGTTTATTGTCGGATCCTCGGCAATTTTAGCAAGGACGTTCCTAATGATTTCAGATGCGCGAATTTGTGGTTCAAAAAATTTGTTGGGCGAAAACTACCCCCACTACCCCTTAAAGAAAAAATATATAACTTCCATGGTAAATTCCCACAGTTTTTGGCAAGGACGTACCTAATGATTACAGATGCACAAATTATTTGTGCTTTAAAAAAATTGTTGGCCGAAAACTACCCCCAGCACCAAAGCAATTATAAGTTAATTATCGAATCTTGGCTGATTTTAGCAAGTACGTTCTAAATAATTCTAGATTCACGAATTTGCGTTTGAAAACATTCTTTTTCGAAAACTACCCTCAGCAGCCCTTTAAGAACAAAAATGATAACTTCATTGTCGAATCCTCGCCAATTTTAGCAAGGACGGTACTATAATGATTCTAGATGCGCGAATTCGTGGTTGAAAAAATTTTCTTGGGCAAAAACCACCCCCACTACCCCTTAAAGAAAAAAACGAAACTTTCATGGTACGATTCCCACCGTTTTTAGCAAGGATGTTCCTAATGATTCCAGATGCACAAATTTGTACTTTAAAAAACTGTTGGGCGAAAATTACCCCCAGCACCTCTTTAAAAAAATTATAACTTGATTATGGGTCGATTTTAGAAAGTACGTTCTAAATGACTCTAGATTCACGAATTCGCGCTTGAAAAAAATTCTTGGGCGAAAACTACCCCCAGCACCCCTTTAAGAACAAAAATGATAACTTCATTGACGGATCCTCGCCAATTTTAGCAAGGATGTTTGCAATGATTCCAATTCGTGGTTAAAAAAATTGTTGGTCGAAAACTACCCCCAGCACCCCTTCAAAAAACGGCAATAATCAAATTAAAAACGAACTTCCGGGGGTGGGAAGGGGTAGTTTTTGCCCCGCAAATGTTTTCAACCACGGATTCGTGAAATAAAGGATGTAGTGAATGTGTTCTCAAAAAACGACAATAATCAAATTAAAAACAAACTTTCTGGCGTGGTAAGGGGTAGTTTTTGCCCCGAAAATGTTTTCAACCACGGATTCGTGAAATAAGGAATATAGTGATTGCATTCTCATAAAACGGCAATAATCAAATTAAAAACAAACTTCCGGGGGTGGGAAGGGGTAGTTTTTGCCCCGTAAATGTTTTCAACCCCAGATTCGTGAAATAAGGGATGTAGTGAATGTGTTTTCAAAAAACGGCAATAATCAAATTATAAACGAAATTCCGGGGGTTGGAAGGGGTAGTTTTTGACCCGTAAATGTTTTCAACCCCCAGATTCGTGAAATAAGGGATGTAGTGAATGGGTTTTCAAAAAAGACAATAATAAAATTAAAAACAAACTTTCGGGGGTGGGAAGGGGTAGTTTTTGCCCCGCAAATGTTTTCAACCACGCATTCATGAAATAAGGAATATAGTGATTGCATTTTCAAAAAACGACAATAATCAAATTAAAAACGAACTTCCGGGGGTGGGAAGGGGTAGTTTTTGCTCGCAAATGTTTTCAACCACCTATTGGTGAAATACGGTTATAGTAAATAATAAATGTCCTTTCAAAAAACGACTAAATACCTATAATCGTCTCAAAAGCAATATCTGGGGGAGGGTGTAGTTTTTTCCTAACAATTTTTTTCAACCACTAATTCGTGAATTTGGTATCATTTGTAACGTCCTTGCTAAAACGGTGAAGATCGAACTAAGAACAATGGAATTATCAATTTTTTCAGAGGGCGCATGGGGTAGTTTTTGTCTTGTAATTTTTTTCTACCACGGATTCGTGAAATAAGAGTTATAGTGGCTACGCTTTCCAAAAACTACGATAGTCGGACCAAAAGCAAATCTATCTGAGGGTTGGAAGGGATTTTTGCCTGTAAATTTTTTCTACCACGGGTTCAAGCATCTGGAATAATTTGCAACGTCGTTACTAAAAACGGGGCAGATAATCGGACCAACAACAATGTCGTTATAATTTTTTTTCCTTGAGGGGTGTTTTTGCGCCGTAATTTTTTCAGCCACGGATTCGTAAAATATTGGATGCCATTTCTAAAAACGACGATAAAAATAAATCTCTCGAGGGAAGAATTCTATAGTTACTGCTGACAGCCTCACTGTTAACCTTGAATTCTAAATGGGCAAGCTCATTTTATTAGGGATCTTCTCTATATTTTTATAGTTCGGTGAAACCACTGACTAATTGCACAATCCGGCAACGCCGCCTTCCGATTCTTTTCCCTAGCGTGCTGCCGCCTGGTATTGAGTAAATAAAGTACCAAGGCCGTGAAGGCAGAACTATGGAAGATTTCTTCTATAGACACTGCTGAATGCCAGGGGAAGCCGGCTTTTGAGAGCCGGCTTCCTTTCGGGCTGCGAAATAATTACATTGTGTGGAACTTCTGTCCGCGTAGCGTATATTTTCTGTGATTAACTCTATAACTTTCTAGTCCTTTCTGGTTGTTTGACTTTATAAGTAAATTTAGTTTTAAAAATCAGCTTTACAGGGCTCTTCTCTATAGAGTAGATAAAAAATTAAAACCCAAAATTAATTTAAAACCAAAATACCTATATACGTCGTTTGAATTAATTTTATCGAGTGATAACTCAAAAATGTTTTTTATCTGCTATTACTATATACAGTATTGCGTATACAGTATTGCATATACAGGGTGTTGCACATACAGGGTGTTCCAAATCAACCATGTAAATATTTTAAGAGACGGTTGCTGAGGCGATTTTTTAAACTTCATAATAAACATGTGGCCTAAAATGCTTAGTTCTAGATGTACCAGGGTATTAAAAGTTGAACTTTAATGATGGTTTATTTTTAACATTGTTTACGAAACGTTTAAACCCGGCCGCGTAGGATTAACTCAAACCTTACTTTAAAGTTTCTTTTTCAGTTGTCTTCTCAATCTTTTCTTTTGCCACCCTGGCGACTGGCAGCTGCCGCCCTAGTTATCATTATCGCCTCATTGCCGGTCTGCATATACAGGGTGTTGCACATACAGGGTGTTCCAAATCAACCATGTAAATATTTTAAGAGACGGTTGCTGAGGCGATTTTATAAACTTCATAATAAACATGTGGCCTAAAATGCTTAGTTCTAGATGTACAGGGTATGAAAAGTTGAACTTTAAAGATGGTTTACTTTTAACATTGTTTACGAAACGTTTAAACCCGGCCACGTAGGATTAACTCAAACCTTACTTTAAAGTTTCTTTTTTAGTTGTCTTCTCACTCTTTTCTTTTGCCACCCTGGCGACTGGCAGCTGCCGCCCCAATTATCATTATCGCCTCATTGCCGGTCTGCATATACAGGGTGTTGCACATACAGGGTGTTCCAAATCAACCATGTAAATATTTTAAGAGACGGTTGCTGAGGCGATTTTATAAACTTCATAATAAACATGTCGCCTAAAATGCTTAGTTCTAGATGTACCAGGGTATTAGAAGTTGAACTTTAATGATGGTTTATTTTTAACATTGTTTACGAAACGTTTAAACCCGGCCACGTAGGATTAACTCAAACCTTACTTTAAAGTTTCTTTTTCAGTTGTCTTCTCACTCTTTTCTTTTGCCACCCTGGCGACTGGCAGCTGCCGCCCCAGTTATCATTATCGCCTCATTGCCGGTCTGCATATACAGGGTGTTGCACATACAGGGTGTTCCAAATCAACCATGTAAATATTTTAAGAGACGGTTGCTGAGGCGATTTTATAAACTTCATAATAAACATGTGGCCTAAAATGCTTAGTTCTAGATGTACAGGGTATGAAAAGTTGAACTTTAAAGATGGTTTACTTTTAACATTGTTTACGAAACGTTTAAACCCGGCCACGTAGGATTAACTCAAACCTTACTTTAAAGTTTCTTTTTCAGTTGTCTTCTCACTCTTTTCTTTTGCCACCCTGGCGACTGGCAGCTGCCGCCCCAGTTATCATTATCGCCTCATTGCCGGTCTGCATATACAGGGTGTTGCACATACAGGGTGTTCCAAATCAACCATGTAAATATTTTAAGAGACGGTTGCTGAGGCGATTTTATAAACTTCATAATAAACATGTCGCCTAAAATGCTTAGTTCTAGATGTACCAGGGTATTAGAAGTTGAACTTTAATGATGGTTTATTTTTAACATTGTTTACGAAACGTTTAAACCCGGCCACGTAGGATTAACTCAAACCTTACTTTAAAGTTTCTTTTTCAGTTGTCTTCTCACTCTTTTCTTTTGCCACCCTGGCGACTGGCAGCTGCCGCCCCAGTTATCATTATCGCCTCATTGCCGGTCTGCATATACAGGGTGTTGCACATACAGGGTGTTCCAAATCAACCATGTAAATATTTTAAGAGACGGTTGCTGAGGCGATTTTATAAACTTCATAATAAACATGTCGCCTAAAATGCTTAGTTCTAGATGTACAGGGTATGAAAAGTTGAACTTTAAAGATGGTTTACTTTTAACATTGTTTACGAAACGTTTAAACCCGGCCACGTAGGATTAACTCAAACCTTACTTTAAAGTTTCTTTTTCAGTTGTCTTCTCACTCTTTTCTTTTGCCACCCTGGCGACTGGCAGCTGCCGCCCCAGTTATCATTATCGCCTCATTGCCGGTCTGCATATACAGGGTGTTGCACATACAGGGTGTTCCAAATCAACCATGTAAATATTTTAAGAGACGGTTGCTGAGGCTATTTTATAAACTTCATAATAAACATGTCGCCTAAAATGCTTAGTTCTAGATGTACCAGGGTATTAGAAGTTGAACTTTAATGATGGTTTATTTTTAACATTGTTTACGAAACGTTTAAACCCGGCCACGTAGGATTAACTCAAACCTTACTTTAAAGTTTCTTTTTCAGTTGTCTTCTCACTCTTTTCTTTTGCCACCCTGGCGACTGGCAGCTGCCGCCCCAGTTATCATTATCGCCTCATTGCCGGTCTGCATATACAGGGTGTTGCACATACAGGGTGTTCCAAATCAACCATGTAAATATTTTAAGAGACGGTTGCTGAGGCGATTTTATAAACTTCATAATAAACATGTCGCCTAAAATGCTTAGTTCTAGATGTACAGGGTATGAAAAGTTGAACTTTAAAGATGGTTTACTTTTAACATTGTTTACGAAACGTTTAAACCCGGCCACGTAGGATTAACTCAAACCTTACTTTAAAGTTTCTTTTTCAGTTGTCTTCTCACTCTTTTCTTTTGCCACCCTGGCGACTGGCAGCTGCCGCCCCAGTTATCATTATCGCCTCATTGCCGGTCTGCATATACAGGGTATTGCACATACAGGGTGTTCCAAATCAACCATGTAAATATTTTAAGAGACGGTTGCTGAGGCGATTTTATAAACTTCATAATAAACATGTGGCCTAAAATGCTTAGTTCTAGATGTACAGGGTATGAAAAGTTGAACTTTAAAGATGGTTTACTTTTAACATTGTTTACGAAACGTTTAAACCCGGCCACGTAGGATTAACTCAAACCTTACTTTAAAGTTTCTTTTTCAGTTGTCTTCTCACTCTTTTCTTTTGCCACCCTGGCGACAGGCAGCTGCCGCCCCAGTTATCATTATCGCCTCATTGCCGGTCTGCATATACAGGGTGTTGCACATACAGGGTGTTCCAAATCAACCATGTAAATATTTTAAGAGACGGTTGCTGAGGCGATTTTATAAACTTCATAATAAACATGTGGCCTAAAATGCTTAGTTCTAAGTGTACAGGGTATGAAAAGTTGAACTTTAAAGATGGTTTACTTTTAACATTGTTTACGAAACGTTTAAACCCGGCCACGTAGGATTAACTCAAACCTTACTTTAAAGTTTCTTTTTCAGTTGTCTTCTCACTCTTTTCTTTTGCCACCCTGGCGACTGGCAGCTGCCGCCCCAGTTATCATTATCGCCTCATTGCCGGTCTGCATATACAGGGTGTTGCACATACAGGGTGTTCCAAATCAACCATGTAAATATTTTAAGAGACGGTTGCTGAGGCGATTTTATAAACTTCATAATAAACATGTCGCCTAAAATGCTTAGTTCTAGATGTACAGGGTATGAAAAGTTGAACTTTAAAGATGGTTTACTTTTAACATTGTTTACGAAACGTTTAAACCCGGCCGCGTAGGATTAACTCAAACCTTACTTTAAAGTTTCTTTTTCAGTTGTCTTCTCACTCTTTTCTTTTGCCACCCTGGCGACTGGCAGCTCCGCCCCAGTTATCATTATCGCCTCATTGCCGGTCTGCATATACAGGGTGTTGCACATACAGGGTGTTCCAAATCAACCATGTAAATATTTTAAGAGACGGTTGCTGAGGCGATTTTATAAACTTCATAATAAACATGTCGCCTAAAATGCTTAGTTCTAGATGTACAGGGTATGAAAAGTTGAACTTTAAAGATGGTTTACTTTTAACATTGTTTACGAAACGTTTAAACCCGGCCGCGTAGGATTAACTCAAACCTTACTTTAAAGTTTCTTTTTCAGTTGTCTTCTCACTCTTTTCTTTTGCCACCCTGGCGACTGGCAGCTGCCGCCCCAGTTATCATTATCGCCTCATTGCCGGTCTGGTATCTGGCGGGCTAGTGGGCCCGCTTCTGGTCGATGGGTGGGGAGCGAGAGAGCAAACACTAATAACCTTCCACGTTCCGTGCGACACCCTCGGCAGGGCCCTCGGCCCTCAGGCTGGATTATCCGACTACAATGGTCTGGGGCCGGGCAGAAGGGGGTTTTCGGGAAGCCGGGGAAACTTGGACGACCTGTTCTCAATTGAGATTGTGTGAGGACAGAAGTTAGTAAACTTATGATGATATTGTGGCCTTTTATGTAAGGGCCAGATACATCAGATTGATAAGCCTAATGGAAGGAGTCTACAGCGGGTCTATTGATGGAGGGCAATATGGTAAAATATTCACTTTTCGGAGAACTTTATGTAAAAAAATGTATTTTTGATGGGCTAGCTTTGTGTAAAAAACATGCTCCTGCATCTACTTCACGAGATATTTTTGGAAAACCCAAACTTCTTGTTGCTATGGCAACCCGTGCACAAGGACATAAAAAGAGTGTACAGGGTGAGTGAAACTCGACGTCCCAAGTCTACTGCGTAAACACGAAAACTGAAAATAAAATTTCGAACAGGGGATCTTGAATAGGACATAGAGGAAAGTACCCTAATATGAGAAAGTTCCCAACATGAGACCCC
This sequence comes from Pseudeuparius sepicola, assembly GCA_963920635.1. Taxonomy (NCBI): domain Eukaryota; kingdom Metazoa; phylum Arthropoda; class Insecta; order Coleoptera; family Anthribidae; genus Pseudeuparius; species Pseudeuparius sepicola. The sequence goes on along the minus strand of OY987300.1, from coordinate 8,421,901 downwards.
ACAATAACTCCCAAAGTAAGAGTCTCCATCTAGCTGGCAATGTCTCAAATAATCACTAATGGTATAAGTCGCCGCATGTAGTGCAGTGCCTAGCTCATCTAAATTTTTAGGTTAAGAACGGCATTGTTTACTTCAACCGTAGGTGCACAAACTTTTAGGGTTGGTTACCGTGTAATTCTGAATAACTAGGTAAGTGTTTAATATATTTTTGTAGCTTTTTGTATCGACTACAAGTTATTTTTGTAACACATTTAATAACATTTGTCAACGATGGCAAAAAATTCTATGATATGTACATCGGATTTTTAATATGAGACCCCAGTGTGCCTATATGATATATCTCATATTCGGAGACTCGCTTCATCCAATCTATACTAAAATTGAGCAACTCTTACGCCTGGCATAAACAAAAGCACGTGCGTTGAGATATTCGCCAGGACCGCACTGAGGCACGACCTTTATTTAATTTTAGTTTTACAATTATTTACATCAAAATGTTGCGGGAAAAAATTATTGGCTTAATTAAAATGGTTCAAAACTTCGATAAAATTATTTTTGGCAGTGTCTAAATAGCTGAAAACAACAAGATAAAACCGCATAACTACACTTTTGCGATCGAGTACGTCCCTGTTACAGAGTCAGGTGAAATTTTATAGCCTACCGACCAATTGCGGAACGTCATTTAACACGTGGTTTTATTTACGCCAGGCGTACAGATTGCCCGATTTTAGTATAGATTGTTAATAATTTGAATACAGTATCAAGTGTTATGTAATTAAAGAGTGGTATACTATATTAATTTGATATTCATTTAAAGTTTTTGAAATAAAAATTATTTTGTTGTATAGGTAAGTAGTATTTTTGTTAATCCTGAATATGAGACTGTCTCATATTAAGAACCTGTTAAGTGTGTCAAGTGTTGTGTAACTAAGGAGTTGTATACTAGATTAATTTGATTATTCTTTTAAAGTTTTTGAAAAAAAAATTTGCGGCGAGTAGTGTTTTTGTTAAACCTGGATATTTGACTTTCTCATATTAGGCAATAAATTTTAAAAATTTAAGATTTGAATTTTTTCATAATTTACTCAACAACTGTTAATATTTGGCAATCCTACATAAACTGCAGTGACAATAGAGACCACATTAAACGTATTCGTCGTAATTTTGCTCATTAGGTATAATATATTATAGGACAAAATACAGAACAAAATGTAATGTGGTCTCATATTAGGGTACTTTCCTCTACTAAGGTCCAATCATTACTGAAAATTTGCTTTTTTGATAGTTGGGAAAAAGGCATCGATATTTTTTCCCAGAAACATAGAGAAGAGACCCAAATTTGAGGCACTTTTTTGTAAATTCGAAATAAAATTCACTGTTAATTTTTTTATTAATATTGTATTAGAATATTTGCTTAGTGTATTGACAAAACAGTGATGCAAAGAAACTACATTGAAATAGCGATCTAGACAAATTATTCAACTTCCCATTTCTTGTGTTTTTTTGGCATCTGTATTAAAAAAAGAAAATATTGTTTGGGTGCCTAATTTGAAATACTTAGTCTAAATTACAGAACCCATTTGGTACCTACCTCAAATTAGGAATTTTCAGTTTAAAAAATTGACAAATTACTTTAGGTTAGTTATGAAAAAAATAGTGCCAGATTTCAATGAAATATCATTAAGCAATACCTTCTATACTAACTACTACGGCACATAATTTTTTTTACACTTCACCTTGACTGTATAAATACCGGTTTATTTACACTATCAAAAAACTTTATCAGTCAAATCACAACAAACGTGCTTTTGTACAGAAACAAACGAACTGAAGCGCTCAACTACCACTTTAACACTACACCCCAGTTTATTTTAATTAGTTTAGGCTATTTCTGTTAGATGGCGTTACATATCATTTAATATAAGAAGCTATCTCAAATTAAGCACCTAGGTATTTCAAATTTGGTTCTCTTCCCTATTTCCCCCTATATATTAAAAGTTTGAAAGTCCTTATCATTCTCAACAACTTTTGTAGGAGTATTTTTATTGTTCAAAATCTACATGGTCAAATATCTAAAAAAACATGGAAATTTTTTCTAATCACCAGGATCGCTTTTCCGAAATCTAGCTAGCCATGGAAACAATTAATAGTCAGAAATTATTTAAGAGCATCCTAGGAATATTTTTAAATTTTTATATTGTGCTTGTTACTAACGTGTTTGTTACAAAAATTAAAAAAATAAAATTCCAGTTGAATACATCTAAGGTTGCACAAGGCACCCTAATATACACTTAAATAATTTCTGATAATAATTGTTTCCATGACTAAGTAGCTAGAAAAACCGATCCTGGCGATTACAAAAATATTTCCATGTTTTTTACATATTTGACCCTGATTTTGAACAATAAAAGATACAGAAAATCTTCTCCTAGAAAAGTTGTTGATAATGACAATGACTTTCAAAAGTACGCAAGTAAGTTACATTTTTTGTTGCAGTATCGTGGCTATTTTTAATTTCATTCGCAGCTACACACCCTACGTAGATTTCAGCAAATAACTTTTATTATCCAGCAAGAACAAGTTTAACATTACAATTATTATTCGCCTTCAAAATCCGCGAGGACGGGACGATTTCGGTGTGAGCTTTTGTGACACTCTTTCCGACTGGCGACCGGTGGAAGACTGAGGAGGGTGATGCGCCATGCGCTGGATTCCGAAAGGTTGTTGCCCGCCGCCTTATCAGCAGACGCACTACCATGGGAGCGTGAACCAGTGGCACTAAAAATGTGTCTAAGTATAATAGCAATTTTGTCAATATTTGTGAGGACTTCATTTTTTTTTTTCACAACAAACCTCCCTCCAGTTAAAAGTCAAAGTTAGACCCCGTATGCCGCCGTGTGTACGCTATTAAAACCCCATAATTAAATTCTCTTCGGGCGCCAGTCGCCAGTAGGTCCACGGAAACGCGTAATCAAATCACCTTAATGAAGAGATCATAATCAGAAAATACATTTTTTAATTTTCGTCGCCACGGCGGGGCCGGCCGCTGTGTATCAACGCGTGGCCGGGGGAAGTAATGACGGCTAGTCCTATATAGGTAGATACACCACCGGCACCAGCGGCAGAACTGCGTGGGTTTAGGATAAGGGATGAACACGAAATAACATAGTTAGGGTATATTATTATCCTTTTTGAACTTTTGTATGGATTTACAGGGTGATTTATCAATTCTGAACAATATTTTCGCTGGCAATAACTATTGCTTGGCTTGTTATAATCTCGTAATATTTTAGGGGTTCATTACACTAGAAAATGTCAATGTACATGTATAACAAAAATTCAATAATTCCAGAGCCGGATTTAGCACAATTAATATTTTGAGCTTCTTAAGAAAAGTTCACTCTATAAGATTTTTTTATAATCCAATACGGGGATATAAAACCACATACAATAGTGTTGAATGAAACGTACATACCTATATTTGGTTTTTGCCACACTTTCAACAAGCACAATTTCCTGAAGAAACGCAGGTTGTTTCAGTTGGGAAACAATACTTAGAATTTTAAAAAATAATGCAACTTTCTCATATAAATCTAATGTCTTTGGAGCTCGCTAAGGAAGTAACATTGTGTTAAATTTCGCTGAAAAAGAAAGATATTATTTAATATCCCTGACTCTAATAAAGCTATTCAAACCAAAGTTGGTACACTTGTTAATGGTAAATGTTCAATAATCCACCTGATCGGAAAACCAGTGACGGAGATATGGGTAGTTAGTGATGCTGATAATTTTAAAAAAGTAATTTAGCTCCCTTTTATTTCCCACAAAAAAATATTCTTCATATTTTTTTATATCTACTACAGATTCATGGTAATTTCATTTTTAATTTAACGCACAGAAAATTACATGAAAAGAAAACTTGTTTTTGGAAAAATGAGGACCCAAGTCTAAAAGAACGTTTTTTAGTAGAGTAGAAAGTAAAAGGAAAATTATTAGTTTTACTTTAGCAGTTCACTATACAATTAACAGGTTTACTTTTCATTTTCATATCATTTTCGGTGCATTAAATTGAAATTTCCACGAAACCGTATCAGATAAGGTTAAATGGTTAAAATGATGATATAAGAAATGTGCCTTTCAGAATGCACAGGGTGGACTATTTTTTTCTTTAGCCATATCTTCGCCAATGGTTTTTCGATCCGGTGGAGACATCACCATTTTCTGTCAACCTATGCCAGTAATAAGTTTACCAAATTCGGTTTCACTATCTTTATAAGTCTCAGGGATATTAAAAAATATTTGTATTTTTTTTGCGAAATTTAACACCCTGTAACTTTCTTAGGGAGCCCCAAAGACATTAAGTTTATATGAGAGCCTGGCAATATTTTTCAAAGTTTGGGCAATTTTCAAATTATTTATTTTTATTTTATCCCAATGGACCGGTTTCACTGGATTGAATTTAAGTAATATGTATTTAGAAAGAAAGAATAACATATTCCATATTCTGTATTTCCATGTAGTTCAGTAAGAAGTAGTAAGTGACACAGATTTTAGCTACTAGAACACAAGAAATTTTACAGGTAGCACTTTCTAAAGGTTGTTTTTTCATGGCTCCTATTTCCCATATGAAAACTTCAAAATTTTAATTGCTTATATCTTCCAAACCGTTGAACCAAATATATGACATACGATTATATAGGGTGTTCAACTTTATAACTGTATAAATTCGTAAAAATCTTCATTTTTGGAGCTAAAAGCCTTAACTTTTTTTGTTTGAAAGGGCTTCAAAAACCGCTTCTTTTGACCTTCTTGCCATTTTCAAAATGCAAATCCAGGGCCGGCTGCGATTTTTTTAAACCCCTGATTTTCACGAAAACCATTTAGCGATTTTTTTATTTAAAATATGACCCCACAGCGTTAATCAGAATATCCCAAAACCCCTATATACCAAATTTGAATAAAAAATATACAAATAGTTCCATTCTGTAGGATGTCAAAATTGAGCAAAATAGTAATTTTAAAGACATCTGCCAAGTCAAGTGTGCCATGAGGTCCCCTCAGAACAGTAGAATGTTCAATAGCACCACTTAAGGTGTTGATGTGCAAAGGTCTAATACAAAATATACAGAGTGTTCTTATCTGTACCATCTCAAATTACTGAATATTTGGAACTTTATACGGGTCAAAAATCGAGTTTATCAAAACTAAATCTAAAAGATACAGAAACCTGCCAGTCAGCAAGTCCATATCAGTTAAGGTGGCTGGTGTGCCACAACAGTAAAAGCACAGAAAATGTATCATCTTAGACAGTGAATTTGTTGAGAAAGGTCCAATAATTTAAATTGTTTTTATTTGTTAGTTGGCATTTTGTAAAGAAATACATTAGTTTTGTTTTTATCAATATTTTTTCAATGATTCCAGAGCACTCTTGATCCGTATAAGTTTCATAAAATTTCAGAATTTTGAGATGGCTTAGAGAAAAATATCCTGTATATTTTTGTAGTAAATCTTTTCACACCAACATTTTGAGTGGTCCTGTTGACCATTCAACTGTTTTGAACGGATTCCATGGCACACTTGACTCGCCAGATATCTTTAAAATTCTTATTTTGCTCAACTTTGACACCCTACAAAATGGAACTCCCTGTATATTATTTGTTCAAATTTGGTATATGGGGGTTTTGGGGTGTTCTCATTAACGCTGTGGGGTCAGATTTTAAATAAAAAAAATCGCTAAATGGTTTTCGTGAAAATCGGGGGTATAAAAAATAGCAGCTGGCCTGGCCCTGGATTTGCATTTTGAAAATGACAGGAAGGTAAATAGAAGCGGCTTTTGACGGCCTTTCAAACAAAAAAAAGTTTTGGCGATTATCTCCAAAAATGAAGATTTTACGGATTTGTACAGTTTTAAAGTTGGAAACCCTGTATGTACAGTGTGACCCATTTGTTTTGGGGTCAGTCTGTAAAAAGTGTATCAATCGTGCGATTTGGCTGATTTTTTTTTAAAATTGTAGAGCTCGATGAACTGCACATTTTGAACAAAAATTGCCTGGTTCGCATAAAATCCAAAGCCTACTATGACCGTTTTTATGAGCAAAATTTTAAGAAACCATATTAGCGTTTTTTTTTGAAAAAATCTGTGTGCGCCAATGGATTGAGCACCCCTCGAAATGGGTATGTACAAAATTTCATCAAAATATTTCAAGTAATAACGATTTTGTAGAAAAATTAAAAATGCAGCCAAGGTACGTCTTTATTTTCAAAAATTCAAAGTTGGCCATGGAAAATAATTGAATTGTTTACTTTTATTAAGTGTCAAACTGTCTAAATTGAGTTCAGAAATTGTTTGTGCTCAATACAATTAATTATCATAATTATGGAATATTTAAGCATAAGAGACAAAATAGAAATTGTTCGACTCGTGGGCGACAACGAGCGCTCGGCAGCAGAAGCTGCGGCCGAATTTAACAATAGATACCCAGGTAGATCAGTACTGTACAACGACAGAGTCGAAGTACTGTACAACGTATAAACAATATTTTTGATGAAACTGGATCGATTTCTAAAAATTTATTAAAAACTAGGCAAAATGGACGCCGTGGACTTGTTGAAAATAACAATCAAATTCTGCAATACTTTAGTGACAATCCTCGAAATAGTGTTCGAACGGCTAGTTTAGACCTTCATATACCCAGAGAGAGTATAAGGAGATGTTTGAGACAAAACAAAATAAAACCGTTTAAGCCAAAATTTTTGCACACCCTGGAACCAGGAGATGAGGAGAGAAGATTAGAATTTTGCTATTGGCTGCAAGGTGAATATCTCCATAATGGCAACTTTTTAAATGAAATTTTATTCACCGACGAAGCCACGTTTACTACAAATGGTGTAGTATCAAGTCAAAACTGCCGTCACTGGTCAGCTGAAAATCCAGAGTTTATAATAAATGCAAGGAGACAATATTCACAAAAAATTAACGTTTGGTGTGGAATACTACGCGACAGAATAATTGGCCCATTTTTCTTTGAAGGGAATTTGAATGCGGCTGGCTTCTTGAATTTTCTAGAAATTGAATTTAGAAATGCTTTAGATGAGTTACCATTAAGATACCGTTTAAATTTAAAGTTACAGTTAGATGGCAGTCCTATTCATAATGCTCGTTTAATCAGAAACTGGCTAGATAATAATTTTGAAAACTGTTGGATAGGGCGAAATAGTCCTTTCTGTGAGTGGCCACCGAGATCTCCGGACTTAACTCCTTTAGATTTTTTTCTTTGGGGTACACTTAAGCAAAATGTTTATAAGTCAAGACTCCATAATTTACAAGAACTGCAAGCTAGGATAAACCGTAGTTGTGAGGAAATTACTCCACAGCAAATACGAAATGTAATTTTGAATGTACGCAAGAGGAACGACAAATGCATTGTAGAAAATGGAGGCTTGGTAGAAGTTACAAAAATTTTATAATTTTAATTGTTTTTATGTTTTGTGTTTATAAGCATAAGGTTGTATTATTACAATTCAATTATTTTCCATGGCCAACTTTGAATTTTTGAAAATAAAGACGTACCTTGGCTGCATTTTTAATTTTTCTACAAAATCGTTATTACTTGAAATATTTTGATGAAATTTTGTACATACCCATTTCGAGGGGTGCTCAATCCATTGGCGCACACAGATTTTTTCAAAAAAAAAACGCTAATATGGTTTCTTAAAATTTTGCTCATAAAAACGGTCATAGTAGGCTTTGGATTTTATGCGAACCAGGCAATTTTTGTTCAAAATGTGCAGTTCATCGAGCTCTACAATTTAAAAAAAAAATCAGCCAAATCGCACGATTGATACACTTTTTACAGACTGACCCCAAAACAAATGGGTCACACTGTATGTCGTAATTGGAAAGAAACGAAGATCTCATGAAAGCAAGAAAATGCAGGGTGATAATATACCTAAATAAAACACACCTAACTCATGTAACTTTTTATTTGATGTTCAAATAATTTCTGAATGCGCAGGTTTAGAAAACTTTTTAGGGTAAATGAAATATAAAGAAATAAGTGGGGTGTTATTCTACAATGAAAAAATAAAATCAAAAAGGGAGAGGGTAATTATTATTATTATCCAATTTAATTTAAATAGGCGGCTATATATGCCACCTACCACCTACGCCTCTGATATTTCTGACATATATCGTATGGCACCCAGCTTTGTCCGAACGTGTAACAAAAAACAACATTAGGCGAAAAAATGGTCGCGTGCTCCCGGCTTTAATGAAAAATCCTCCGGACTGACAGGGTTGATGGATGCGAACGTCCGGGGGGGGTTGATTTTTTCGCGTGCCCAACACCCGGAATTGGCACGAGGGTGCCTGGGCCTGGCATCGCGGCCGCCACCTGTAGTGTGCCATTAGAAGAGGCGCATTAGCGCCTAACGACTTAATCCACCATCAAGGCGAGATGGGTCTTCTGCCTATACGGTCCGGTAATGAGGTAAGCAGCCCGTAATAGCGGCCGGTTTTTGTCCCGGCGCGCGGTTGAAGCGAATGAAGGAGTCTCGATTTGCGGTGAAATCGCTCGGTGATGAAAAATGAGTTTTATTAATCAAACTGAACTTGCATCGTCAAAATCCAATGGCGTCCCAAGCCCATTTTGAATCTGAAAGTAGGCATTGAAAGGTATTGACAATACGTTTCGTTTTGTCTCTCTTTAACTATGTTTATCGGAGAAAGTAACAGACCAATCAATTGGTTATGACAGAGAAGACAGCGCTAACTTAATTCAGCCTCAAAGTAGTTGTCGTTGGAAAAACCCATATTCACAAAAAAAATAATTGAGGACATACGTTTTCACCATCACAGCTTACTTTGAGTTGAGGTCGAATTTAAATGAACGCTCGATATAAAAAGGGAATAACAGTAGATATATTATATACCGCGGGACTGAAGTAGTACTTTTAATACCGAAGGTAAAGTTTATAGGTATAGGTATAATTTATTTGACGGATTAAGAATACCTACTACTTCAGAACTTCAGTCCCAAGGTATATACAATATTTTTCATACTTCCGGAACTGAAACGTATGTATATAATAGAAAAAGTTATAGAAGGCCTTGACAAAGTGCGTTTATTGTTATTGATAAAAGAGCGGGTGAAGTATCTGAGGAATTATTACCAAGAAGATCGAAAAAACAAAACTTTATGAGCAGCAGTAGAAGGCATTTCCGAAGTGGTGCCGTGGTGCCGTGTACAAAATGTCGAAAATCTACCGAAAATGCCTTGCTAGTTTACTTCATGAAAAATCAAAAGCTGTTTGTGCTTTAACCTTTTCTGGGCACATTACTCAATGTTGAAATCGGTTATTAATATTAGGGAAAATATCGACATAAGTAGGTAAATTTACGAAGTTATTAGCTTTTTTGAAGAGAAAAAATGAGGGATTTAAACCAAAAAAACAAATATTCTCACGATTGAGCAAATGGATCAGTTTTTACGTAAGTAAATTGTAAAAATTATATCTCCATAAGGTTTTAACGAAAATATTTTTTTGTAGGTAATTTTTTGCAATAAAATACTTATTAAAATTATTTGTTAGGGATTTAATTCTAAGTTTATATTAATTTATTTCAAATTAAAAACCCAGAACTAGAATTAAGTGTAATAAAATAAAAAAAAATTGTTTTTTGTTTTGCCAGTTTCTCTGCCTCGCTGAATCACAGGCAGAAAAACCCCAATTCCTGGATGTAATCTTTGAGGAAATCTTTGGGCATAAAGATGAGATGAATAGCCACTGAATTTTGATGTGCTTCTCCATTATGCTAGTTAGTACCATGTCCATAAGTTCGTTTACGAAACTACGTGCCATATTATACTTTTGTTCTAATCGCGTGAAAATAAACACGAATAGCATCTTACAGTTAACACGTTAATGAAGACAGCTAACAAAAAAGTACTGCTAAATACCGTACGTGCTATCATGACGTGTTATCTTCTTAATTTTTTATTATCTGTAAAAGTTTTTCCACTGTATCTCCAAAACAAAAAATATTTTATTACATTTTTTTCGATAATTGGTCATTATTTGTCCTCTGCGACAATATCCCAAGTTTATGCGTGTAGGTTGAGGAACACCCTGTATATAGTTTTTTGAAATAACTTACAGTTTTGGCGGAAATGAAAATGTTTGTTCTTGTTTTTACAACTTACATATTTAATTCCATTTTTAATTGTAAATCCAACGGTATAATTTGGCCTAGTTGTCTCCAACCGTTTCTGAAATATTTACCAAAAATATTAATAAAACATATTTCAGTCGACGAGATTAGATCCTTTCTGAAAAATGAAGTCACGACATGGCAAAACTGACAATCAAGTAGGCTGTTGATTCAACATTTCTTACTTACCTGTCAAATTAATTTCCCTTGCTGTCAATCAAAATTTTCGATACAGTAACATACTTTTTCTACTCCTATGCTAGTAACATAGGTACCTATTAACTGACGGTTTAGGTTATAAGTAAGTTCATTGTTACGAACACTGACACGTAATGACTGACATGTAATGACTGACACGTAATAAGAAAATGTACGTATCTGTTGTTAATTAAAACGCAATTATCACGGGTGCCTTGTTAGCGCGGCATCCGCGTCACCATAGCAACTAACCAACATACTAATTATGTTGCCTGTCAGATAATCGGAAGTATAGTTTATCTATTATAATAGTTTTTCTTTCGTCGAAGAAAAATTATAATACAAAACTCGAGTTGTAAGCTTATTACATACTCGTGGAATTACAGCACTCGCCGCTGCGCGGCTCGTGCGCAACTTTTCCACTAATACGTAATAAGCTGTTTACAACTCTCGCTATGTAATATACTATTTTATTATAGGTACTTCTTTGAAAACACGTTATTTTCGTCTGTTTTGGCAATAATAAAAGATGGGGTTTTTCGGGCTAGCGCACGGAAACAGCGCATGGAAAAACTTTCCGCTGAATAAAAATACCGAATATTATGGCTTTAAAATAGAAATATACAGCAAAGTAAACTAAATTTAAGAAACTCTATATGCTCTCTGATATTTAACATATACCTATTTTGTATTTTAATTCGTAAGTGTTTCAATATTTAGATATATTTCTGTAATATTTTTGACGTTTTATTCACCTTATCCGACAATAACTAATTTACAACAAAGCACCTTTGAAATAATTTGAGAGTAACCATGGAAACGCATCATACATATAACAAACACTATATTGTCTGTATTGTTTATTTTTTGTCAATTAAATTTATTATAATATGCCGATAACATGTTTTAAGTTTCCGTTTTCAAAGAAGTATAATAAAAAATATCGTTCATTACTAGGGTTTCATCAAGTCAAGTGGCTTGACATTTTAAGAAATAACTTGACTTGACTTGAAAATCAAGCTTTTGACAAATTAAATATTTGACGTGACTTGATATTTGAAAATTACTACTTGACTTGAACTTGACTTGATTTCAAGTCAAGTAGGTAGCTTGAATATCAAGTCAAGCCATGAATCTCTAAAATTGGCAATAAAATAAAATTTACTTTTACTTGTGAACATGTTTATTTATTATTAACACACAAAATAAGAACCAAGTTTCCGAGAAAAATATTTATATATTAAGAAAAAAAAGTGCTTTGAACGGTGTTAACGTGAAACAAATAATTTTTGTTGTCTATGTTACACAGACACAGACACACAAATAGAAGTTTTTGTTGTTACACAGACTATACACATAGTTTTGGTACGGACTTAAAATAGTTTATTTTTGTTCTTTCCTAGTTTTGCAAAAAAAAAAACATGTACAATGCAAAGGGTTATTATTATTATTTACCTAACTGTCCTAACTAACAATAAAATCTGAAATTGATAAAAAATCAAGTAATCAAGTAGCTTCAAGAAAAACTTGATTTTTCAATTACTTGAGAAATAAATACTTGACTTGACTTGATATTGGAAAATTACTACTTGACTTGAACTTGACTTGATTTCAAGTCAAGTCAAGTAGCTTGAATATCAAGTGAAGCCATGAATCTCTATTCATTACACGTCCAGAAATAGATTTTTCCGTGCTTGCATGACTTCCCGTGTTCGGCTGCGCCTCACACGGGAATTTGTCACGCGCGCACGGAAAAATCTTTATTTCTAGACTCGTAATGAAATATACTATTTCCGCTTGAATGGGCCACCCTATTGTTCATACATATTTATGTATACAATATTTATATCCAAAATGTAATAAGGCGCCCACGGACATTGAGACGTGAAGCGTGCGAAATAAGTTTGAAAAAAGTAGAGTTCCGATGGTATCTTGGCCCATACCTTCGGGTATAATACTGGTATCTATTTGCCGTGAGATCGGTGATCAATCTCGATGCGTTCGGGAGCGCCGCAGGGGTATCCACGATATGAAGTTGTTCTAATGAGCGATGAGCAACAGCGGGGAGGCGGACTGGGCCGTCGCTGGTTGTGGGTCGATTTTTGTCATAGACGTAGACGTATGTACATACCTTCAGTCTTCGTTATATAGGTATCAAAAATTCCCACACTAAAAAATAACATCTATCTGTATTCATTTCGAGATTCATTTTGAGCTGGATCAACACTATGTTGAAGACCTGTGCGTAGCGCTGATTCGATCGCCACTAGCGCCAGCCGACGAATAAAAACAAACAAATGTGTCTATTACAACGAATTTAATATCCAAAATACAGTGTGTAATTAAACTGATGGTCAAAAATGAAACCACGTATTCTTGGAGTAGAAGTTTGGAGAAAAATACACATAATATACACATAAGTATCTCTAGAAGCATACGAGATATTTTCCTCAAGCTCAAACTTGGCGTGTCACATGAGCAGATGAGCCGTCAAACTTAAGGTTGACATGAAGCTTCTGAGGCTCCCAGTTGCGGAGATACAGGGTGTTATTAAAATTAATTAGTTCAGATAAATGTGAATACCCTGTATAATCGCATTTTTTAAATTTGTTTTGAAAGGTGAATAGAATGGATCTCTTAGTATTTTTTCATATTCTCAGCCGTTTCTTAATTATTTTCAAAGAACTGCAACGCTGCCGCATGAACAATAGTCACTTTAAGAATAAATGTAGCAATGTGAATTAAACTTTATTTGACAAAATACCAAAGCAAGAACGATAATAACATAAACGTAATGCTGTTAGAAAATTAAATTAATAAATATTCGAAATAACCGCCATCTCTTTCAATACACGCAACTATGCGTTTTCGCATGTTTATTATTGCCATTGGCAAGTCCATAGCAAAAGTGCATATCAGCCAATTCTTCAAATGAAAATATCATTTTTCAAAATATTGATACTAAAGTGCAAAGTTGGCAGCCAAATGATTCAAATAATACCAAGTTTAATTGACATCCACCTATTGTTAGATTTATTCTTAAAATGACTTGTTTATTGCAGCATTGCCGTTCGTTGAAAATAATTAAGAAAAGGCTGAGAAAATGAAAAAATACTAAGAGATACTTTTTGTTGGCCATTGAATTTACCATTCAAAACGAATATAAAAAATGCGATTATACATATTTTACTGAACTAAGTAATTTTAATAACACCGTGTATCTCCGCCAACTGGGGGCCTCAGAAGATTCATATTAACCTTAAATTAGACAGCTCATCCGCTCATGTGACACTCCAAGTTTGAAGAAAATATCTCGTATACTTCTAGGGATACTAAAAAATATATGTATTTTTCTATAAATTTCTACGCTCTGTATAAAAAAAACTATGGCCAGTAGGAGAAAAAAATATATGAAGAAGTGCCCTTATTTTGACTTCAGGAATACGTGGTTTCATTTTTGACCATCAGTTCAGTTACACCCTGTATATTACTTGTTTGTTATGTCCCTTTCATTTCTCAAGTTTAGATACGTGGCATATTTAGCTTTTTTGGTGCTTGGGAAAATGGTCGCTGTGACGTCATCGATATTATTTTTCAAAAACATACAATTTTTATATATTGAAAGTTCTTGTCATTCTCAACAACTTTTGTAGGAAAAGATTTTCTGTATATTTTATTGCTCAAAATCTACAGAGTAAAATATGTAAAAAAACATAGAATTTTTCTAGTCATTTTCCGAAATCTGGCTAACCATGGAAACAATTGACAGTCAGAAATTATTTAAGGGTGCCTTGTGCTGTTGTTGGACCTGTTTTTTTATTCATGCAGGACAACGCTCGTCGCCCCAGAGACAGGTTATGGGCTACCTAAATGATGTTGATATCTATTTATTACAGTGACCGTGACCACTTAACAGTCCTGAAGTGAATCCTATAGAGCATCTGATGGGACTATCTCAAAAAAAAATCGAAATCGTAGAGACCATCTGTTGACACAACCAAATAAAGAGGCAACCAACTCATAGAGGTCGCTATCGTAGAATGGGAGAATATTCCGCATGTTTTGTTGAACATTTTATAGCCTGTACCATAGAAGAATCGTAGTAGATTCTTCTATGCTTGTACGCGACGCAGCTGTGATAAGGAGTAGAGGAACGCTTACACGGTATTAGTGTTGACCCAGAGGGCATTTATTCTGTTCTGCTCTTTTTTTTCTTTTTTTTTAATGCTAGCTTATATTTATTCATTTTCAGCAAAAACGCATTTCTAATGAAATACTAAGGCAAATTAAGGTCATGTTAGCTTTATTTTGTGTTTTTATTCTAAATATTTAGATTAATTAAAGTGGTGCGTTAATTTTGTCCAGAAGTGTAGAACACATAACACATTTCTGGAAAGATCAAAATGTTAGCTACTTTTTGCACATTTCAGACATTTTGTATTTAAATGTCCTTACAAATTTTCAATATTTCAAGGAAATCTTAAGTAAATAATAACCGTTTACTGATGTAATATTAAAGAGACAAAATACAATGCGAAATAAATTGTTAAACATCAGCGCCATCTGCTTTTCAGGACATAAAACTATAGCCGTGAGAAGTCATGTAAATACGTCAGTCAACGGAATGACACCGACCTTGGTGGAACACCACAGAAAAATATAAAAAAAAAGTAATAGATCGTCAGATAGTGACAGATTAAGGAGCCCCATTTTCGCATACAAGCCTCGAAGGGGGTTGAAAAGGACATCGTAGAATCAAGGGAAATTTACGAGTGGCCCCTGGGACAACATATGGAAAATTCGATTTTCCTATATATACAATGTGTCCACGACAAAGCGGTATTATAGGTGTATACGACAACTTTTTTTGCATTACAAACACAATTTTTTGTATTCTGCTCTTGCTTCACCCAAAAACTATTTTTAGTATCTTGGACTTTAAAAAAATTATAGAGGGCACTGGTAGCAGCTTAAAAATAAAAATCGCATCAGGTAAAGTGCCTTTTCTGTGCGAAATATTGAAAAATTTTATTAGAAAAACTTACTCAGAATTAAAAAATATGACTTTGCATCAAATTACAGAACTAAATAAATTTTTTATTTATATACTTTTTAAATATTATAAATGTAATCATAATTTAAATTTATTTATTGTACCCATGTTCCTCCAACAATAAATTATTCTGACACAAAGACGGATCACTTTTTTTTGTTTCTATGGCATTCTCTTCTTAAAACATTAAAACTACAAATGCTATAAATTCAATTGACCTTCAAGCCATTCAAAATAGCTACAAAGAATTTAAGAACAGAGTTGAGATGTGTGCTGAAAATGGAGGAACATGGGTAGAATAATAGTTATTTATCTACCAAGGCACTGAAGTTAAACTTTTTATGACTCATGTGGAATTTAGATGCCGAGGCCTCTGGCCGAGGCAAATAAACCACACGAGTCATAAAAAGAACTTCAGTGCCGAGGTACATATTATATATTTTTTTGAAATCGGAAAAAAATGTTTTATTAGGCGAAATAATAATCATAATGGGTCACCCGTCTAGGAACCCACTACGCGCGGCGTTGCTTGACTTTGACGATCGCTCTACCTAGGCCAAGTATGCTGAGACACGGCACCTTCTGACAGAAAGTCCAAACTGCTGCCTATTATGCAGCCTCCATATAAAAGTAGAGTAATATTCAAACTTACTAAAATATTTATACTAAATGATTGCGCTGCTATAGGTAACAATTTCGCAATGTGTACGAAAAGTTAAATAGGATTTATCGGACGGGTTTTGAATATTTGGTCACTTTTGACGGGCGATGGATCCGCGTCTGACGTTTGATGTTTACATCTAGCCAAAGCCTACTTATTGAAAAAATCGTACAATAATGGGCTACTTTAATGCCGATTTCTGGGCTTTTAATGACGATTTTGGGACACTTTAATGCCGATTTCAAGAAAATAAATTTAAATTATGATTACATTTATAATATCTAAAAAAATATTTAGTTCTGTAATTTGATACAATGTCATAGTTTTTAATTCTGAACAAGTTTTTCTAATAAAATTTTTCAATATTTCGCACAGAAAAGGCACTTTACAATGTGCGATTTTTATTTTTAAGCTGCTACCGGGCCCTCTATAAATTTTTTAAAGTCCAAGATACTAAAAATAGTTTTTGGGTGAAGCAAGAGCAGATTACAAAAAATTGTGTTTTTAATGCAAAAAAAAAATTGTCATATACCTATAATACAACTTTTATAATAATATATTATGTATACTTGTATAATAATATATTATGTTAATTATGTAGGTATAGGTATGTTTTTTATGTTTTCCGGGCTAAAGTGACGATGTACATTTTCTTACTTTCGATGGGCTTGTGTAGAAAAATCGGTAAAAATCTCGATTTTTCCTTACAAGATTACGCCCTTATTTCAACCCTATAGCCACCTGCACCCTGCACCACTCAAGCCTTTGGTTTTCCGAAGCCAGGTTCTATTAATTAGTCATTTAGTGAACACGGCTTGCATGAAAGTACGGGCAACGGCAACAGCCACCTTTTATTTCTGTTAAGAAAATCGATTTTTTTTTGTCCCCAGGGCCACTCGTAAATTCCCCTTCATTCTACTCAACATCGATGTACTTTTCAACCATCTTCGAGGCTTGTATGCGAAAATCTGAAAATCTGATGGTCTATAAGCTTTTCAACGAATCCGGAAATATTTAATTTTTTATGGAATTTTCCTGTAATAGACACCTACTACTTTCCGAAAATATTCCCCTCCCGGAAAATTTTCTGCTGACGCCCACGATAGGGCTTGCAGAAAATCGATCTTCCTGCTTTTATTTGATGCGCACCACACCTTCACAAAACGTGCGATGGTTTTGTTCTACACCGCCAATACGATTCCTCTTTGATAGTCGGCAAATCGTTCTGGTATTCCTCCTAATTTTTAAAGACCTTGCCAGCTACATTGACACAACAATAGATAATAGACACAAGTTAATCGCATTGTTTCGAAGTGAAACATCACGTCAACATTCGAGAGAAATACATTTCTCTTCGACTACGTCGGCCCATTCCTATTAACAACATCATTTGTTTCTAATATCGGCTTAAACGAGCCAATCCTACGCAGAGAAGATAATTGCGCAGCTGTATTAATTACCATATATCTGTCGGCTGAATGGCTGTCAGTTATTGGAACCGCAGGGGTTGCACTGTGTCGCACAGTGCGAACTAATTAGGCATATAACGGGATACCTATGGAGTGACCTTTCACCCCTTCGGTTCTCTGACAATGGGCCGAATAGGTGCTCGGGGAGTGTTGCTGGGCATACTGGTTTCGGAGATATTTTTTTTACTCGGCGGTTTCTTCAGAAACATCTATATGTGTCTGCAGTCTACATCATAATATATACTATTGTTTAGACAGCTTGTTTTAGTAATAAGCATTAACATAGACATAAGCACAAAAGATAAATTCAATAGTTTCAGTTGTTTGCGTTTATACAGAACAACATAATTTTAGACATAGTTTTAAGCATAGCAAAGATAAATAAAATTCAACTGTATGCTTATGTTAATGACAAAATGGGTACTGCGCATGTGCTATTGTAATTGTAACCAAACAAATACCAGAAAAAGTTGTTTTTTCTTTTTGGCTTATGTCTATGCTAATGCTTATTACTAAAGCAAGCTGACTAAACCCACCTGTACTTAGGTAAAAACATAATTTCAGCGGAATGTCAACCACGATCAGTTCAAATATTAATAATAATGTGTCTATAAAAAATATATATGTAATATATATAATATGTCATATTGCCTTTTTAAATAAAATAGAAAAAATAAATAAATCGCTTATTTAAAAACTATGATGTGACTCCTGTATGGTATTCCTTTAATCAACTCTCTGTTAAATACTTAAAACTAATAGGCCAGGGAAAATAGAATTTGACCTAGACAAAAATATTAACTGCAATTTTGTTTTACCATATCAAAGTTATAAGTAAATACGTTGGTAGAAACCAAAAATTAAACATTTTGAAAAAACGGAACCTTGAGTTACCTCAAAAAACACCTATTTTTCGTTAGAAATTTCGAGCAAAAATGTTTAACTGGATTCTTTTAGTCTCTTTAGGTAAAAAACTTCCCTTGCTAACATATATTAAGAAATTAAACATTTTAAGAATATGGAAGTAACCTAGATCGACAAAGAGAGATAAAAATCGGATAATTTTCTATTTCGGCAAAATCAAAAATATTAACTACGTTCTTATTGCAGATGATCATTCCCTTTTACAAATAGAATGTAACTTATACAAAATTAAGCATTTATCTGAGCCGCATGTACGTCTGCTGTCACTTCTCATTGGTATACAGAATAGGCAAAAATATTAACTGTTTTTTTGTTTGTTTAACTTTTTACAATATAACTATATTGAATCATATATAGCGCAATTAAACATTTATTTACTGCGCATATAGGTAAACTGTCACTTGTCATTTCTTTAGGAAAAGCAAAAATATTAATTGTTTTTTTTTTGTTTAACTTTTTACAATATAACTATATTAAATCACATATAGCGAAATTAAACATTTATTTTGAAGAAAAAATACTGCCGTTACCCATTTTTGTTTAATTTTAAAAAATTTAACAAGACTAAGTATCCACTTACATAGTTTAACAAAAATCAGCCAGTTAATAATTTTGCTTTCAAAGACAGCTTCAAATTTCTTTAAAATGCGATTTCCGGCGAAACAATATGTTTAATTTCAGAACAAACTGTTAATACTTGATTTTTAAGGTAATTATAAATAATAGAAACGCAGTTAATATTTTTGCCCAACAAAATATTACGCAAAATGTCATTTTTACATCATTCGGATACTTGCGCAAACGTAATCTGTTTAATTTATCAATCTCAACTTTATATACCTACCTTACTTACTAATAAATTCAGCTTAAAATTTGCAGTTAATATTTATGTCGTCTTTATTACAACAAGAAAATGTATTTTTCTAAAAAACGTCCACACGCGTATGTTTATTTTGTATAAAAAAACAATTCTGGCGTTCATTTATTACCAATATTTTGTGATGGCATTATAAAAATGCGGTTATGAATTTTGTCTAGGTTTAATTATTTTTTACCGTAATTTCCCTGGCCTATAACTTATAAGAGATCGATAAGAATGTATGAACGATGAGCTAATAGGGAGAGAAGGTCCCACGGTATTTTTTTTAATTGTCGGCTGGGATTTACCCTAAAAAAATATTAGAATACAAAAGTTTCCGTTAAAGAAAAACATGTGGCAATGCTTATCATAATCCGCGCACGCGCGTTAGCTCTCTTCACGCCGCTGTCAAAAACCAAGCCTTTGTCAAAGTCAAAAGCCAACTGATCATTATACAATAATAGTTATTTATGTACCAAGGTACCGAAGTTCAACTTTTTATGACTCACGCATGTGGAATTTAGTTGCCGAGGCCTCCGGCCGAGGCGAATAAACCACAAGAGTCATAAAAAGAACTTCTGCTCCGAGGTACATATTATATATTTTTTTTGAAATCGGAAAAAAATATTTTATTAGGCAAAAAAAAATAATCATAAGGGATCACCCGTCCATAAACCGACTGCGCGCGGCGTTGCTTGACTTTGACGATCGCTCTACCTAGGTCAAGTATGACGAGGCACGGCGCTTCCCAACAGAAACTCCAAACTGCTGCCTGTTGTGCAGCCTCCATGACAAATCAGTTGATATTCAAACCTACTAAATTTTTATACAGAAAGATTGCGCTGCTATAAATAGGTAACAATTTCGCAATCTGTACGAAAAGTTAAATGGGACTTTATTGGCCGGGTTTTGAATATTTGGTCACTTTTGACGGGCGATCTGACGTTTGATGTTTACATCTTGACAAGGCCTCTAACTTTTTTTTTGTTAATTTTTCAAAAATACCTTGAAATAATTTTAAAAAAATCAAATTTGCCATGAAACCTTGACACATACGAAAAATTGTCAAGAGGGCATTTTATTACTATATACAAGCAATTGTACTAATTCCCCTCTCCTACGCCACTGGTTCTTCAAGGTGCTTGATACCAACAAGTTTATATGCTAACCCATGCCGTTATAACGTGTACCAAATTTGACTTCAATATCTCAACTAGTCTGATAAATATTCAAGTCCACATATTTTGTAAAATTTTAAGACCCTACAGTTTATACGTGAAAGTGCGAATATTTTTTGAATATCTAACACCTCTTATAGTTTGGTGCCTTGAAACTGAACCACCCTGTATATCTCGAGCCTCTTCATAAAATGCATGTGAAAAATCAAGAATTTATTCTTTAGTGTATTGGCCCATTGTAGGTAACATACCAACTCTCTACTACCTATTTCCCATTTGCCAGACTCGTATATTTTTCCATTTAGTAAATCCCAATAGAGAGCATCTCAAAGTGCGTCCGCCTTGTACCTACCCAGGGTGGTCACTCTTACAGTGCATATCATTGGGATATCCGAAACGGTAAGAGATACAGCATGGGTTAAATTAGAGAAAAGTTCAGTTTTTGTATGCCTTTCAATAATCTGAATAAAAGAAATCTAAGATATCTTGGGTAGTTCCTAAAATATTGCTGAAAAACTGAAAATATGCGTTTTCTTTCTTCCTTCATAACTTTTTTTATATGTACCTAATGGAAAATTTATGAAACCTGGCAATCTTACATTTCTCGATGTGAGCTTTTCAATGGAAATGTCAAATAATTCCTACACCAACTAGATTCTGAAATATTCGTTTCGGATATCCCAATGGTATGCACTGAAAGAGTGCATACCACCACAACAGCGTTGATTAAAGGAATACCATACAGGAGTCACATCATAGTTTTTAAGAGTGAAACAACTCTATAACTCCTTTTTTTTTAACCGACCAGAACGAAATTTTTACCAAAGGTAAATGGCATTGTTGCCTACTTATTTCCAAAAAATTAGTTGTCTACTCGAAAGTCAAAGTCATATTAGACATTTTTTTTCAAAAAAAAATTACTAGAAAAAGTTGTTTAGAATCGATTCAAAACCATAAATCCAAAATTTTGTCAAAATCAGAAAAATATTAATTTAAAAAAATTAAATTCCAAAAACAGCAATTTAATAAGTTTCTGTGTTTAGAAAAGTGTGCGATGGAAGTTTTGAACGCAAATTGGTTTCATAAAGTAATCATTTTAAAATACAAGCTACAAAACAAATTTTAAAAATTTAAATTTTAAATTTTTACTTAAATTTTTTTTTTTAATATTTTTTGATTTTGACAAAATTTTGGATTTAGGGTTCTGAATCGATTCTGAACAACTTTTTCTAGTAATTTTTTTTGAAAAAAAATGCCTAATATGACTTTCGGATTTTTAGCCTCGTTTGTGGCATCGCAGGTGGCTTTGACTTTGGAGTAGGACTAATTTTTTGGAAATAAGTAGGCAACAATGCCATCTACCTGTGGTAAAAATTTCGTTCTGGTCGATTAAAAATTAAAGAAGTTATAGGGTTGTTTCACTCTTAAGTGAGACACTCTGTATACAGGGTGTAACTAAACTGATGGTCAAAAATGAAACCACGTATTCTTGAAGTCAAAATAAGGGCACTTCTTCATATATTTTTTTCTCCTCCGGCCATAGTTTTTTTTATATAGAGCGTAGAAATTTAGAGAAAAATACACATATTTCTTAGTATCTCTAGAAGTATAAGAGATATTTTCTTCAAACTTGGCGTGTCACATGAGCGGATGAGTTGTCAAATTTAAGGTTAATATGAAGCTTGTGAGGCCCCCAGTTGCGGAGATACAGGGTGTTATTAAAATTAATTAGTTCAGAAAAATATGAATACCCTGTATAATCGAATTTTTTAAATTTGTTTTGAATGGTAAATCCAATGGTTAACAAAAAGTATCTCTTAGTATTTTTTCCTATTCTCAGCCGTTTTTAATTATTTTCAAAGAACCAGTCATTTTAAGAATAAATCTAACAATCTGTGGATATCAATTAAACTTGACATTACTTGAATCATTTGGCTGCCAACTTCGCACTTTAGTATCAATATTTTGAAAAATTATATTTTCATTTGAAGAATTGACTGATATGCACTTTTGCTATGGGCTTGCTAATTGCAATAATAAACATGCGGAAACGCGTAGTTGCGTGTATTGAAAGAGACGGCGGTCATTTCGAACATTTAATAATTTAATTTTCTAATAGCAATACGTTTCGTTTATTATCGTTTTTGCTTTTGTAATTTGTTAAATAAAGTTTAATTGACAACCACAGATTGCTAGATTTATTCTTAAAATGACTATTGTTCATTGCAGCGTTGCCGTTCTTTAAAAATAATTAAGAAGCAGCTGCGAATATGAAAAAATACTGAGAGATACTTTTTGTTAACCATTCTATTCACCACTCAAAACAAATTTAAAAAATGCGATTATACAGGGTATTCATATTTTTCTGAACTAATTAATTTTACTAACACCCTGTATCTCCGCAACTGAGAGCCTCAGAAGCTTCATGTCAACCTTAAGTTTGACGGCTCATCTGCTCATTTCACACGCCAAGTTTGAAGAAAATATCTCGTATACTTCTAAAAATACTAAGAAATGTGTGTATTTTTCTCCAAACTTCTACGCTCTGTATAAAAAAAACTATGGCCCGTAGGAGAAAAAAATATATGAAGAAGTGCCCTTATTTTGACTCCAAGAATACGTGGTTTCATTTTTGACCATCAGTTTAGTTACACCCTGTATACCTAATTGTTATTTTTATTAAAAACATTTAGATTTGAATAGTTTCACCGTCTTTATGTCTTTCGGATTATATTGACCATCTTGTTTACAATATGCAAAGAGTATTATCGATAGGAATGTTTCAGCAGTGTTTCAAACCAGATTGAAACTGTCGGGGGCATGCGCAGTTTCATTTTGACGTTCAAAAAACAAAACTGCGCATGCTCCTGACAATTTCAAACTAATTTCAAACGATTTGAAACAAACCTATTATTACTTCACCCCCCTCCCTTCTCCCTTCCCCAATTAGGTACCTACATCTACAAACATACGCAGAAAATCGAAAATAACGGTCCCCGACCTGTAAGCCCCAAAACCGAAACACAAATAGTTACGTTTGGTCGTGGCGGCGCAAACGTGCCGAGTCAGCGTGGAAGTGGCGCCATTTCGAGGGCCCCCGACCAGTAAAACACCACGAAACAACGAAACAAAAGAGCCAGGGCCTACTCGAGACCGCACTTATGCACCAAATCCCGACCGTAAGCAAATAATAACAATCCGGGGCCACTCGACGTCGTGCGACTATTTCCTACGATCCGTCTACCTGTGTTTGGGAATACTGACGTTGATGGGATCTAATTGGCTCTATGGTTTTTGGGAATGGATCACTCAGGGCCAGGCGCGTTTCATAGATTTTTTGTTGGTCGAGGTATTGGTAATTTGTATTTATGTACTACAGTGTGTCCCAATTTGATACTAGACACCTCTGACTCCAAAATTAAATATATATCCATACTACTCTAAAAACATGCTACAAACAAAGACAGAAAGTCAACCATCAACCAACTATACACCCGGTGATTCCCGGTTATAGTTCCTCCAGAATCACACTTAGATATCGCGTGTTTTTTCTTGTTTGGGGGCGTCGGAAGCATCGGAACCTCACCTAAAGACTCGGGGGATGGTCTAACGACGCCAGCCTCCGAGCCCAGAGTCGAAATAAGTTCGCTACGGCTCGACAAAAAGGGGCAATTTCTGACAATCTCGCGACATTTTCGGAATAATTTAATAGAGCGCTTAGATTGTGATTAGTTCTGGGCGTCAAGCGTTTATCAAAACAAACCAGTCTATAGGTTCTGACGTCATTGAGTCTTGAAAAAAAATTACAATACTGAGTCTATACTAGATGGCATTGTCACCATAACCAAAAGTGTGTGCAAAATTTCAGCCCAATCGGTTGGGTGGAAGTGGTTTAAAATTTAGTTGCAAGATTTCAGTATACTCAAATTATTTTAAGAAGTCCTTACTGGGACTGTCAATTGGTAATTTCGATATCCTAAGTTGGCATCAATGCAGCAAAAATTGCAACCGGGTCATAAGTTCAGGTCAGTAACGAGCCCATTTGCAGTAATAACACGAAAAGTAACACGAACAAGAACAACACAGATGACGGTAAAACTCACAAAACGTAGAAAACCCGCGAATATTTTCATTACCGAATGTTTGAACCAGTTTGAACGATCTGGAAAACCTTCACTGTCACTTTGACACACCAAAGCTAAATTTACCTGAGTCCGCCCCTAGACGCTGCCAAAAGCAGCTGATTATTACAAAATACCAAAACGAAAGTGTTTCCATGACGTTTGAAATTATTATTAAAATGAGTTGTAGTCATAGTTATTTTTATTTGTAGCGGCATAATCGTGATGGCAATAGGGTTTTTATTTTATTATGCTCTTTTTTTCGTATCACTTGGGTAACTTTTCACATCATAAATCAATGAGTGACGTCATTAACTGGTTGAGACACATACACCAATGTTATACCCATGGTTAACAAAAAATTCCTAGGGATTTTGTGGAGAATGTCATCTGACAAAATCGGGACTTCTTACAGTAATCGGGGTATACATACAGTATACACGCACACAAACACACACTAACAGAGAAAGTTAAATAAAAAGCTTGTAAAAAGAGACTTTAGTATACCTATAATTAGTAACGCCATGTACCTATATCGCCAGATTTATAGATGGGCTTGGTCAAATTTTTTTGTAACAGATTACGATGAAACGTAACATCCGTAAAATTGACCAAACATGTAGTTCGCTCCATTGGAAGATCATCAAGAGCGAGCTATGACAGGGGGCGCCTACTCTATAAGCTTCACTAGTCTGTATACAGATAGGTAAGTTTCTTAGTTGAGGATGTGGTAAACCTCGGGGTAAACGAAACACCGAAGTAGAAGCATTTTCGGAGGCAGGACCCGCTTGCAACGGAGGGCCGTCCAATCGGCCCCGCACAAAAGCGCCATGATTAAACAAAATGCTAATTAAAAACAATGCGCAGCGGCCGGCCGAGGCCCGCGACGTAAATATGCATGAGGCTGTAAACCGGGGCCCTCGCTCTATCCATCATCGGGCCCGGGTTAGCGTCAAAAGTCACGAAGAAGGCGGTGAAATGACTAGCGATCTGTCCATGAGATGTTTTCATTATGGGTTCCGTGACTTGTCGAATATTGCCCGGCCGCCGCCTTCTGGGATTCGCTCGCGTCCGGAGGCCCTCGGGCAGTACAGATCCGGGAAAATTCAATAGAAATAATTCTATCCGGCTTTTGATTATTATTAGGTACTTACTCAGAGAAGTAACCAAAGATAGAGGGAGCAAAACCACCAAAATGCACACGTTTGTAGTCAATCAATATACAGGGTGTCCCGTAAGTCATGGTCCAAACGGAAATGGGTGATAGGGGACGTCCTTTGAAACGAAAAAAGAAGCCTTATGTTGTTGTTGAATTCTTTACCGTTTTCGTGATACAGGGCGTTGAAGTTTTGGAGAATAATTGTTTTTTTTTTACAATATCTTCGTAACCGTTTGAGATATTTGCAACAACTCTGGTACACAATAGTGTCCTGTTAGTTGCCATAGTTTGGGAAATTTCCGTGACCGAAAACAAACCAGTGGCGGAGTTAGAGGGGAGGAGGGTCCATTAATTCAAGAAAAAACTTAATACGGCCCTGTCCACAATTTAATTTGAAGGCATTTTTAGATAGGCGACTTCATTTCCTACAAAAATTGTTTCTTTCTTTTTTTACGTACCTGTCGCCGTACGTATCTTTGTCACATTTTTCCGCAAAATTTTATAAAAACTAATGAGATGTCATAATTATTTGTTAAATATATATTTTTTTTATTTAAGATGCTCAAAATGTTCCGCTTCCAGTGGCGTAACCAGAATGTAAAGTTGGGGGGGGGCTAATTATTTAAAAAAAAATTCCGTATTACTT
This sequence comes from Pseudeuparius sepicola, assembly GCA_963920635.1. Taxonomy (NCBI): domain Eukaryota; kingdom Metazoa; phylum Arthropoda; class Insecta; order Coleoptera; family Anthribidae; genus Pseudeuparius; species Pseudeuparius sepicola. Next base: position 8,395,423 of record OY987300.1, on the reverse strand, counting down.
ACGGTTTTAAAATAAATTTTATTTAGAAATAAATACCACGCGGCAGATCTTTGGGGGGGGGGGGGGGGGGCTAAAGCCCCCAGAGCCCTCCGCCTGGTTACGCCACTGCCCGCTTCCACCATTATGCATAGTCTACATCGACGAAGGAAACTATGTTTATTTCGCCCTAAGGTTCGTTCAATCTAATCTGTGTATAAAAATAAATCTCTGTGGTTAAGATCTAGTGTTTATACATATAAAATATTTACGTGTCTTTCTAGTTGAAAATTTGCCATAGGTGCACTTGCAGCGAATGTGTAAAATTTATTTACTGTTACTATTATAAAAATCAATGTAAAATAAAATTATTTGTTTCTGGTATTTTCAATACAAGATATTTGCGTAAGATGCGAGGTCTGTGAACTTTTATTTATAATTATTAACTTTTACACGAGAATTTTTTTATTAGAGAATGATTATCAAAAATTGAGACATTTAAAAGACCTAACAGTAATAAAGAGCTATTTTTATAATACACTAAAGAACAAATTCTTAATTTTTTACTCGGATTTTATGAAAAAAACAAAACCTCTAGATACAGTGTGTCCGTGGATGGAGTCCCCAAGAGGTCAAATAGACCAAAAATTTCGTTTTTCGACAAAAAGTCATTCTAGATACAAGTTTTTGCTTCTCGAAAAAATATGGTCTACGGAGAGAATTTCTCATTTCTTTATACAAGGTGCCCAAAAAAATACAAAAACAGGAAATACCATCAAGAATAAACTCTCTTTATTTTTAAAAATATCAAGACTTTTACTTAGATAGGTTGTTTAGAATTAAAAGATGTGTCCGCTTGTCACTTTTCAAACAAATCAGCCAACTTTTTTTTTATTGCCAAGTGTGAAACTCTTTTGTTTTTAAAAATACAAAAAGATTTTTTGACAACGTTTTTTAGAATAATTAAAAGACGTGTCCAAATGTAATTTTTGAAGCAAATCGGCCGACTATAATTTAAATAAGTAAAAAATAAAAAATCAAAATCGGACAATTTGCTTGGAAAGTTAAAATCGGACACACGTCTTTTAATTCTAAACAACTTTTCTAAGTAAAAGTTAGGGAGTTTCACACTTGGCAATAAAAAAAGTTGGCTGATTTGTTTGAAAAGTGACAAGCGGACACATCTTTCAATTCTAAACAACTTTTCTAAGTAAAAGTTTTTGATATTTTTAAAATAAAGGTAGTTTATTCTTGGTGGTATTTCATGTTTTTCTATTTTTTGTGCACCCCGTATAAAAAAATCAAAAATTCTCTCGGTAAACTATATTTTTTCGAGAAGCAGAAACTTTTACCAAGAATGACTTTTTGTCGAAAAATGAAATTTTTGGTCCATTTGTCCTCTTATGGGGACTCCATCGGCGGACACTGTATATAGGAAACCGCAGTTATTCGATTTGTTTGGGCCTTAATTAAGCCAAAAATGAAAACAGGAATTAAAATTTCCGTAATAGTGACGTCACTGTTCCGGGTACAGTCCTGACCGTTGGAAGGCAACGACCAAACCTTCATAAATCGTACATACCTGAGGCCGAGACTGCGGTAAGGATTAAGTCCACCAACTTATTTATTAATATCATCATCAGCCGGCAGTGCCTGTTGCTTTTTATCTGCCGTATCTCGATGTTGGATCCTTGCGGGATATCTGCGTGCCTTGTTAAATCGGACGAAATTGAGTTGTAGAAAAAATTATTGACAAGCCAACGCATGTTCGGTGTGTTTTATCCAATGACAGTTAATTAAATAAGTTTTGAAATAATACATGAATATTAATTTTTTTTCCACCCGAGCTTTCTATATTCCGATTACTAAGCAGAAATGGGGGGGTGTTTACAGTATAATGAAGCTAGTAATTATTTTTTACCTTGGCAAGTCGAGTGACCCCCTCGGTTTGTTATCTTAAATCTCGAGCCAGCTATAAATAATGTGCAAGTGCAGGATTTTCTGCACGGTCATTCTTTGTGGCTAAAGGCAAAGTCTAGAGTCTCTAGACTTTGCTAAAGGTGTGTTCGCTTGCACACGGAAAGCAGAAATTGAGAACTTGCAAGTCTGTACTTAGAACGTAGGTAATTAAATCAATTGTGGGACAAATCATGCCGCTTGAATAGGCTATTGCCGGCCGTCACTTGGCTAATTTTCAAACAATGACCCGCATTTTCATTTTAGTCGCTCTAGAAAGTAATGTGGGGCTTAATTTATAGACCGCATTGTAATACAATATAGACATGAATATACATATGTAGAGCATGCACCATGAATTTATATTAGGATTTCTTTCTATATCTATAATATGCATGCTTAAGAACATTACATCCATAATTCCATTATAATAAGGATGAGGGATGTCCGCAAAAAAATTATAAACGTCATATATATTTAATTTTAACATTTTCATACAATGGACAAGTATACTTAGGAATGAAAAATAATTTTTTGCCTTGGAATTTGTAAAACATGTCTAGATAATCACGAAACCCAACCAACAGATTTTTTTTCCCATTAGTTTGCTCAAAAATTGAAAAAAACGGTCGCAAAAGTAGGGAATGTGACGTCACGATCCCTAATTTCAATAAGAACCTGCTATTTTCTTAGTACTTCTTTCGTCTTTTTTTATATAACCAAGCATTCCCAGGCAAATTATTAGATTCAGTTTGTATGCGCCTGATGAGAAATAATCAAATTTCGTAGCATTTCAATGAAATATTTGGATTTTACTGATCCCATTCTGAACTTATTAGATGCCCCCTATAAAATATGACAGATGACATATTACTCAATGCTTTAAAGAAAATCGTCGGCAACGCCGCACTTTGCATATAACCTCACTTTCGCCCGCGGAACGCCGAAGCCAAGGTTAATAACCTTAGTGAAAACTAAATAAATTCTATTCTCAGTTTTAAAAGAATCTTGCTGTGAATACTTTATTTTTTCGGTTTATAATGAAGACAAGATTTGTTAAAGCTTGTCCTGATAACTTGCCTTGCATAGATTTTGATATGGTGTGTCAATTTTATCAATAAAAACGGGGAGCAAAACATGGAGAAATGAAGAGGTATGTTTGTTATTTGATTTGTATATTGTTTTAATATTGCTTAATGATGATGATATAGCTTAAATTCTGGTTATAGGTAGACTAGAGAATAAATATTATGGTAACAATGTTATTGGAGACACGCAGAGGAAAGAACCTAGCATTGAATGCATAATGCCCGGTTAAGGCAAAAATGACCCCCGAGCACAAAATTAATAAGAAAAATGTTAATGATACTGTGGTTAAAAATGAAGAAATTCAACTGAATAGTTGTGGAAGTAGGTATATTATGTTGTAATTACCCAACAAATTATGCACATACCACGATGTACGAGGATCATACATCGTGGCACATACGTAGATACAGCTTTTTGTGCTTCTAGTTTAGTTCCTAGTACAGTAAAGAAATACTTATTGTGTATATACCTATAGTTAAGATATGGGGGAGGGGGCGTGGGGGTGTCGCACAGCCCAATGTTGAAATCGATTATCAAAACAAGAAATCATGCGTTTGTGAAAACGATCGTTGATATCTACATGTGAAAACCATGATTCAGAACTAATTTAAATAATCTAAAGTCAATGCAAGTTCGACAGCAGAGTTTCATTCGATATCAAGTGCTTGACCGTCAATGACTTTTTGCGGGTATTTTTTTCTTGTATGATCTAATGAAGTATTTAATTAATTAAGTCCGTAGTAGTACGCTTTGTCGCATCCATTTTGATGCGGAAAGTTGTACTTTTCTGCACTAGTGACATTAACTTTGTCAACTAATAGAACTAAGCACGCTTGTAAAATTTTTGCACATATTAATGGGAAACTTATTTTAGATGAATGTAAGCTGACTTCCTGGAAATAGCGAAGAATCATGGACAACATCAGTAGATTGTTATTTTGGAAAAAGTCAACACAAGTGCAATAAAAAAATATGAAGGTCTACCTTACAGGATTTAGTTGACAAAGACATACCGACATACCTCAATAATTATTATACATTGGAGTAGTATGACAGAAGATTTTTGGCAAAAATCAAAACATATTACAAGGAGGGACTGTCTGACATGTTAAAAAACAAAAAATACCCTGTATCTCCAAAACGAATAAAGATTTTGAGATTCAACTGCTTTCCACTGCTACTGCGAGCACAGTACACCTACCTACTCTTTGTCTATCTCTTCGCAGAATAGAAGAAACCCCCCCAAAAAAACATCCAGTTTGTTGCACTCTGTGCATGCGACATGAAAACTATTATTTGATTTTGGAATATTTTCACTAAATTTAATAGATAACTTATTTGGGGTTTTGCCATAGAATGCAAAATAATGTTTTTTTTTTGCAAATTAAAGAAATCTTAATTTTTGGCCGGCTGCTGCATTATATTTTTTTATTTTTAACTTCCATTAACCACAATCACAAAATATGCGTATGAAAATTTATTTTCCAGAAAAAATAGGTATATAATATGTATAGTGAAAAAATCCTAAAGAATTATGTCATTTTTTTGAGGATGCTTCGGCAATCACAATATAATTTACCTAAATGGGTCTAAAATAGTTCAAGCTATGACAATAAAGTTTTTCGACTGAAAACTTGGCTTTATTGCGTTTTACATGTTATGTTTCTAACATCACCAAGAACTGGCACCTTCTCCAATATTCTAGCGTTACATTTTTGAACCGATGCAGGTCTAACTACTAACTTAATTCTGTAAGTAAGGGCTCATGAAATTAAAGTAATAAATTTTTTATATTCGGACCAGGTACGTGCTTGACGTCTAGAGGATTGACTTTTCTCAGTTTAGTTTATAACCAATCAATGCTGTTGATTAACACTAGCACAGAATAAATAGCTTCACAACAGAAGCGTCCATAAAGACGTGTCAAAAATAAGCGAGCTCCATTTCAATTTACAGGAAAATAACCAATAACTTGTACATAAATTTGGTCCTAATACAATCTCTTTGCAATGTGGATTAATGTAAAATCAAACAAAATGCACAATGTTTATCCCTTTAGAAGATATTTCGCGTCAATGCGAGCATCCTTTTGACACATGTCCTTATGGACGCTTCTGTTGTGAAGCTATTTATTCTGTGACACTAGGTATTGAGGCTAAAATATCATCAGTTTCTTCAAACAACTAGCAGTCGGTGGAATATACTTGATAACAAGTAAAAAATCGTTTGGCAGAGCCACTAATCTAAAATCGTCAGCTAAAATGTTACCCCTGGTTGGTTCTTTATTGTCTTTAATATATCAGCAAGTCTAGATATCTAATTTGTGCAAGTTCAGTTAGGTACTTACGAATTGTGTCGTTTTATAGATAAAATCGACTTGTTTCCAATAAAAAAAAAGTTTTGTAAACCAACCAGCATAACGTCCGAATCATCAATACCAATACCTAGTGCTCCCAGCATTTTCCTCAGCAAAATAGAATAGTTCATTTCCGTCATGGATTATTAGAATGAATGGTGAAAATAGTTCAAATCATAAAAAATAAAAGCTTGTAAAACACGCGGGCCGCGGGATCCGATGTTCCGATTTGTGACGCCACAAAATAGGTTATGTTTATGTTCTCGCAGGCTGACAGCTTGGCATTAAGGTGCGGCGTTGCCAAACCTGGTGCCACGGCGGTAAATTTAGGGAAAAATAAAATCCAACAGGTAGTTACGTATATTGAACTTTAAAAATTAATTGCGGCAAAACGGGGGCGAAAAAATTTTTTTAAAAAATACAGCAAGTATATCTCACCCAATACTATCCGATGAGCAAATAAAAAAAAAGTGGTGTATTAGTCCATTGTATAGGCATCATCCCCCATACTTAATTAATTCTGATTTATTATTCAACAAGTTGAAGCAGATCCATAAAATCACGGGTGCCATTGATGCCATGAAAACAAAAGCAGTATCGTCTATATAGCGCCTAATGTGAAACCTGGATGTGTTTCAAAAATGTTTTTTGTTTTTTCGTAAAATTTGATTTTTTTTTATGAACTACGTTGGTTATGTAAAATAATACCTTAAGTAAAGCTTAATCGGTTCTCGAAAAGAAATCACCAAAATATCAGACCTATGTAGCTTCGCGAAGCTATTTTATAAGGTCTGTGCCAAAATAATGCCCGGTGGTTTATACAGAGTAGGTACTCCGCGGAAAAGCTATTTTCTTTTAATTTGGCCCCATTTGTTGAACGCCCTGTATAACTTAGAGCGTTGAAATTATGTTCCAAGGGTTTTAAACTATAGCCAAATCGATGGCACTATCAATTTTACTTTTAGAAAAATGCCTAATATCTATGCTTTTGTGATTTTTGGGGGTTTTCTTTTAGTAACGCATAGTAGGTCATATTATTATATGGAATAAGACTATTTCAAAACATTATAGCTCAAAATGTTTCGAGCATTATAGGTTGAGAAGGTTTTTTACCTGTTTAAATCTGTGAAATACAAAAAAATATACAGGGTGAGTTTTTTCGATGACCACTATGGGGATCTCGAAAACTAGCAGAGCGAGAACAAAGGTTAAATGGGGAAAGAATTGCAGTTTTGAATGCTTTTGGATTTTTAAAAAAGTTCATAGATATTTTGAAAAGAGTGATTTTTTGATATTTCATCAGATCTCTGTAGCTCCCTTATTTCTGATTATACAGAAAAACTGTGGAGACAAACATTGTAGATAATTTTGGGCTTAATAAGTTACTCTGATCAAATTTTTTATGTTATTTGTGATTCTTGAGATATGACATAAACTTGTGTTTTTTTAAATGTAAATCATAGTTGGCTGTGGCCTTATCCAATCGGCCATTTTTTGAGCTTTCCAAAGATATAATACTCGGCATTTTTAATTTTCACATAATCAGCCATGGAATATTTTCATAATAATTACGTTCTATTTTATAATAAGACATACTTCAAACTTTCAAATATTTCATTTTTAGCTGGTAACAAAATGTAACAAAATAAAACAAAAATTATCATGATGAAGCTCCACCACATAATTATTTGCCCGTAAGAAATTACCTAGATCAGTTATATCCAAATAGTATAGGGAGAAATATACCTATTTCCTGGCCGCCCCGATCCCCCGATTTGTCTATTTCAGATATCTTTTTGTGGGGAACAGTACAAAATAAAGTATGAGACAATTGATGAATTAAGAGCAGCTGTTTTATAAGCAATTGTCAGTATTGACAGGCGCTCTCTAAAAAGGCGACAAATTCAGTTTTAAAAAGATGCAATATTTGCATAAATAATAATGGTGGATTGTTTAAACACCTTATAAAATAATAATAATTTGAATATCAGCTTTCTAATTTTTGTTTTATTTTTATAGATTTTGTTACCAGCGAAAAACAAAATATTAGAAAGTATGTCTGTTTATAAAATAGAACATAATTAATTATGAAAATATTCCATGGCTTACTATGTGGAAATTTAAAAAAAAAATAGAAAATTAGCCATAGCTCTTTTATTTTTTATAATAACAACTATGCCGCGTATTATATCTTTGGAAATATTAAAAATGGCCGCTTTGATAAGGCTACAGCCAACTATGATTTGCATTAAAAAAAAACACAAGTTTATGTCATATCTAAAAAATTACAAACAACATTAAAAATTGGATAGAATTATCTTATTAAGCCCAAAATTATCTACAAGTTTTGTCTCCATCTGTGTAATCAGAAATAACGGAGCTACAAAGATCTGATGAAATAGAAAAAATCACTCTTTTCAAAATATCTAACGAGCCATGAACTTTTTTAAAAATCCAAAAGTGGCATTAGATTGACCATTCAAAACCGCAATTCTTTCCCCATTTAACCTTTGTTCTAGCTCTGCTAGTTTCCGAAATCCCAATAGTGGTCATCGAAAAAAACTCACCCTCTATATCAAACAAGAATTTCTGTATAAAAAAGCAACAGTACCTGCGTTCGTTTGAATTAGCTCGACTGTAATTAGTTTGTCGACGATTATGTCAGATTTAATTTTTCAATTAAATAATGCACAGGATGAGCCAATCGCGCCGTGTATTGTTGCGGAGGCAGATACACGAATTGGCCAAAATGGCGCATCCGCTCGGGCCCACGCTCGAAAATTACCCACGGAAAAAATCTCGGTTATTACTTTCAAAGCCCGGGGGCCCGGATTTATTGAAACCCATTCTTCGGCATGGCTACCGAATTTCGTTTGGACGATGGCCCCGGGCGCCGCAAAGAAATTGCTTTCATTATTTTAAGATTAATATGGTGGACGGACCTAAACGATCGCGGCAATAAAGACGACGTCGGAATTATTAATATAACATTAGCGTGTTTTTATGTTTTCGTTCGATAGAATTTGAGGTTAACGGTAACGATCGCGCCGTATATCTTATACATACATTGAATAAAGAATCCCGTGAAGGATAGTGTATTATAAAATATGGAGAAGTAATTTTTTTCATGAACGACGAGATTCCTCAATTTTGTTTTGTGATTTTTGGCAAAGTTGCTTCGTTTTGGGCGCAACTGCAGTTTTGCATTTTTTATCCTAACATTTCGTCTATTTTTTATAGTACTTATATAGTTTTAATAATTAATTATTTTGAATATGAATAAGTAGGTAGGTACTTTGAATTTTAATTGGGTTTTTCGCCACCAAACTGGTTAAAATACAACTTTTTCAAGTTGCCTGGAAAATTAATAAATTCTTAACAGTAAATGAACTAAACTTTGAACGTGTAACTCAAAAAATATCTTCAACAAATTTGTTTTCTGAGCTTACGGAGAATATATCTTCCTCCTTTCTCAAATATCCTGTCACGTCAAAGTGAAATGACAGATTAATACATTTCAGGTTAAAATGTCATGACAACAGAAACAATAGCCTAGCCACCTGTCTGATATTGTACCCTGTGTTCTATCTAATTACCTATTTATACTAACTTCTCTTTGAATAAGTGGCAATAATATTTTACTGAATTCCACTGAACATTCAGCAACACAGTTGTCTGTATTTCCTAGAATAAATGCTGATTCTTTCATTTTTCGTCTATTTCCTACTTCTTCTTTGAGAATTGGTTTGGAACTATCCCACAAAATCCTATGATTGTTATTAAAAGAGTGTTCATATATTTTCGAATTCGAAATTTGATTTTGCCTGATATAATTTTTATGTTCTTTTAAACGAACGTTAAATGGCCTACAAGTCTCCCCAACATAGAACTTTCCACATTCACAAGGAATTTTATAAATGCAATTTTTTGAACTTTGTACCTCATTAAATGGTTTCGTTTTATCGATCTTAATGTATTTTTGGTTTTAAATACTGTTCTGACATTAAAACGATTGCCTATGCGTTTTAGCTTCTCTGATAGTCCTGGAATATAAGGAATAATTAAATTTACTGGTCGGTCCACCAGATTTATTTCTCTAATTCTATTAGTATTGTTATTTTGTTGGCCATCCTGAAAAACTTGCTGAATAAATTCAGTAGGATAACTATTCTTCTCAAGAACATGTTTTATAAGTTTAATTTCCTCCTCAAATTTTGTGTTATTAGAACAAATCTCTTTAGCCCTGTCATACAAACTTTTAATTACTCCTTTTTTAACACTAATATGATTATATTGGAATTAAAATGGAGATATATCTATTAGTATGTGTTGGTTTTCTATGGACACTAGTATACTATCTGATTTCAGTATAGAAACATCTAAGAAAGGTAATTGATTATTATTTTCAATTTCTAAGGTAAGCTTAATAGAAGGTTCTTGCGAGTTTATAAAATTTAATAATGAATTTAAATCATTTACCCCATGTTTCCATATAACAAATATGTCATCTACATATCTCCACCAAACATTAGGTTGGTTAACATATCTAGTCAACTCATTTTGCTCAAAATCTTCCATAAATAAATTGCTTATGAATGGTGATAAAGGAGACCCCATAGCCATTCCAAATTTCTGCTGGTAAAATTCATTTCCTAGTTGAAAATAAGTGATTTTTAACACAGAGTGTTGTTAGTTCTAATATTGCATCTATATTCAAATTTGTCCTTTCCACTAAAGTCTGATCATTTTCTAACTTTCTGCGTAAAATAGTCAATGATTTATCAACAGGGACATTAGTAAAATGACTAACCACATCAAAGCTAGCTAATATATTATAATGATCCGGAAATTGATGTTCCCTAATTTTTTCCAAAAAATGGTTACTGTTTCTGATAAATGAATTTGGGTTTCCTACTAACGGTTTAACAATTTTAAGTAAATATTTTGCCAAGGAATGACTTGGTGAATTTATTGAACTTACAATGGGGCGAGGAGGAATGTCAGTTTTGTGTATTTTTGGTAAACCATACAAGTGTGGAGGTTTTGAATGATGCGGAGTTAAGAGTGTCCTTTGTCTCTGTGTGATTTGTTCACGGTATTTATATATGCTGCGCAGTCGTGGTATTTTCAGCTTTGGGATTATAATTCGTAAAATTAGTAAGTACCTATACTAATAGTTATAAAAATCTTTGGAAAATTTTCTGGAATTAAATTTTCTGCAGTCACATTTGCTACACTTTCAAAATATGCGATAGGGTCAATTCTACCTTATTGCAGCTGGAACTTTCCATTTTTCTTAAAAGTTACTAGTACTTAATTGATTTGTTCACTTTAAATAATGTATGTAAACAGACGTAACTTAATAGCGCTGAACTGTAATTCACCAGCGCCCGTGTATTATAGTCGCGTTTGTTTTTTCATAGCCTCCTACTATTTACAATGTGGTACATTTTCCAACTAAAAACGAACATACAATGATGACCCTGTCATATGCAATAAACAATAACAAAAATGTTGGCTGTTTCACCAAGGCATATACAATCCCTAGTCAAATTTCTTATCTAATGTCAACTTGAAAAATTGAATCAAAAAAATACAGTTAAATTTCCCTGTTAGAAACATTTTACGACTGAAACCATCCTGTAAAAAAAGCTCCACTAAATGCTAATTTTCCACGGAATGATCTTGCTCCTATATACTCCTGTGTGTTTATTTAGTCTATAATAAGCACTTGAAAACGGGATTAAGGCTAGTTACTACTGCCGTTTGAAATAATTGAGAGAAAAACCAGTTGTGGCCGATAAAACGGTTCATTGATGCTGCCTCTGGACCCCTTTCACGAGTCCCGTTCTCAGCTGTCTGGTTATTTTTTCAGGTGATTCGGCAGAGGTGACCACTCGGCAATTCACTTAGAATGTTACATAAAATTGCGACAGCTGTGCACTCTGGTAGTGAATTGCTAGGGTTATGAAGGTACCCAAGCAGCATTTTTAGTCGCCGTTACGTTCCGGCGACTTTTGTTTGCAACTTTAAAGTTGTGATTACTACTGATAGGAACGTAATTACTACGTTCCTATTACGTCCCTGCGACCAAAATGGGGAACATTTTGAGGGTGATAGATACGTAACGGCGACCACCTAGCAACTTACACCGCTACGACGCGCTTACGTTCCGGCAACGTGGTGGAGACGTAGCAGTGTGGTCACCGCTACTTTGTTGGATTTGTTTGCTTCTTTACATTCGCGTCCTCGCTTTGTCTTTGTCTAAATAATTAAAAAGTATTCTAGCCCAGCATCTTCCGTCATTTTTCAATAACCGTGGAAAATGGAAGAACCTAATATTTATTTTTAACTTATATCTATGAATATGGTAGATATAAGAAAGGTATTAATTTGCTGATTTTTTTCTCGTTGCTAGATTCAAGAAACTAAAACGATTGAAAATTTTCTGTCAAATATGACATTGATAGATTGAAAAATAAGAACGCGCCCTTTCAAAATGCATGTTTTAACACTTTTTTATCGGAAAGATAAATTACGAAAATGTGCGAAATTACCTAAAAATGCTGAAAATGCTTTTTTAGTGTTTCTATAAGTTATACGAGTTCATTTTTGCTCAATTTTCTCTTTTTTGGGACAATTTTGAAGAAATAACTATTTCAGTACCAAAGAAAATTGACATTTGATATTAATGGCGTCTATCATTTTATAAGAAAATATGGCGTAATTTTCAGTAATTACTTCTAAGTATTATTTACCTTAAAATGGGTGTTTGAAGGCTTTGCCACTTAACTAGTAGTAACGGCAACTAGACTTTTTTCACTTTAAGGTAATTCCTACCTTTAAGACGAAAATTAGTTTTAGATATTTTAAACTCTAAAGTCCCAATTACTACAAGAGGACTTCAAGGTTCCAGAAGTCTCGTTTAAGTTCCGAATGCTACCACTAGGTTCCATTTGGAACTTTAACCTATAATTTTTATATGAGAGTGTTATTTTCAGGCGGTGTGTTTCGTGCTATATTTTGAAATGTTGATATTTAAAATTGTAGCCACTCAAGAGAAGCGTTTTGTAATTTTGTATTGAAGACAGGTGCTCGTGTTTCGATTCGTTTCATCCAACTGCTGCTTTAATTTCCTATAAAATGTGAATGTGTGTCTATAATTTTTCTTCTTTCTAATGGCTGACATTTTCATCACTTCGCAAAAACGACTCAATCCTTCAAACGATTGTAAGGAACGAAATGTAGTTTTCATTTTGGTCCCTATAGAAGTGACTGTTACTTTAAAGTATTTTTTTGTAGTAATTGGAACTTTCTAGTAATTTTAAAATGGAGTGGGAAGTAAAACTTACCATACAGTAGTTTTTTCGAGTAGCGGGAAAGTTAATTCCACTTTAAATATGACTATATAGTTCCGTAACTTTGGAGGTATTTCTAAAGTCGCTAAGATGTAGAAGTTACTTTCACCGTTATCATAAAGTAATAAAAACTTTAAAGTGATAAACAAGTAACACAACAAAGTAATTGCGACCATTGAATATAACTTTAGAGTTAACGTGACTTTAACGTAATTTTGCATAGTAACAATTCCGTTCCAGATACTTCAAAAACTACTTAGAAGTACTGAAACCATAAAGTTCCAACTTGTAGTAATAATTACTACATAATTACTCATACTTTCTAAATATAAGTAATAAAAACTAATAAGTCGATTTTTAAGTAAAAATTTAGTAATAACTACTTATTCAAAGTTCCCATCTCAGTTACAGCAACTTTAATGCTGCTTGGGTAGTCATCAAAAGGTACCTACATATGTTATTAATTGAAAATTGAAAGAAAAGTGAATTTATCAAAGTTCTCAGAAAATAATTCATCGGAAAAAGATTACGTTAGCTACTATAGAAGATATATAGTGTTTCTCTCCTATAGTTGTTGATAATCTATACGTGACAAAATCAGATGCTAATATTACAAAATGTAGGTACCTAAACTTCTTACTATAAAGCAGTTTATATACCTAGATACTATATTTGTTTTATCTTTCACATTTATTTTGGTAGTGAGTCAACAAAAAGTCTAATGCATACAGAGAACTGGCTCGCTACTGACCATTGCACTATTCATCCGGACATAACAGTGCTTATTAGCCGATATGATGAGTGGTGATATACGGAATGTCCCCCTTCGAAAACATTTCAGTAAAGGGTGAACGCATAGTAGTTAGGGGAATTATGTTATTGTCGTCAAGCTTTTAAATACCCTAAGCGGTGTTTCCTGTCTGAGTGGGCAAATTCCCACAGAACTGTGTATTTGTACGAAACCATAATGTTTTTAGAAGAAAGTGGGAATGCATTATGGGTCACATGCATTAGGTGTATACAAAGGTGGAAACTCAAAATTCAGGTTCATAAATGTTGTCTGTGTACGTAGAAATAGAAATCTACCAATGATGCCAATGGACATGGTGCCTCGGAATGTTGATGAATCCAATTTGTATCCAATATTTTTCCATTATTATTAAACTTATTTTACGAGTAAAGGATAGATTCCTTTACTCAGTGGTGATAGATCCTATACAAGTGAGTGTTAACGGTTTTTTAGTTGGTTAAAACTCGGTGTGAAAAAGAACCATAAACATGAAATGACAATGAAATTAACTCAACTGTAAAGAAAGGGGGTCGTTAGGTTCTAGTTTTTAAGGAAATGGAATATTTTTCACACATAATTCGCGCTTCAATGCTTTTAAAACCGCCCCTGCTGGTTTAAATAATTGCCTTAAAATTAATTAATTATTAATAACCCATCATTACGATTTATCTTTTCTTTCTGAGTAAATATTTGAAAAGAATCAGAATTAAATAATGTTATAAAATAGCATTTGAAAATAATTATTGTGACAATACGATACATACATTAATGATTAGTATTAGGATTAGGTAACTTCTACATAATTCACATTACTTATTACTCATTTGATTTCATTTTAAGACATGGCATGAAATGACATTTTCTATCTCTAATAATTCTCACCCCCACAATAATCAGAACTGAGAATGTCATAGAAAAAAATTTAGTAGCTATAATGGTTTCATATTTGACCCTCTGCCATTTGAAACAACTTTAGCAGTACCTACCTAATTTAACTCTTAACTCAGTTTCATGTTTTCTTAATTTTGAATCGCGCTATACACGATATCCACATTAGAACTACATCAACTAGAGTCTCTGTATAAGTAGACCTTCTAGTTATAATACAGGGACTATGTATATCTAACAACTTTCCAGGAGAAGCAAAACTCTTTCTAAATAATGACTTTTTCTCTAATGCAACAATTGAAAACAAAAGTTAAAAGATATACATAATATAGTTGTGTGGTTTAGGTAGGCACCTATATAGTATATTTCCTAACGAGTGCGGAAAGTGCCACTTTTCCGCACGCGATTGCAGTAGGCTGAACGACGCGTAGCGGAATTCAGCCAAGAAATCGAGTGTGGAAAAGACACTTTCCGCAAGAGTTAGGAACACTATTTTTTCTACACTTTTCCGCCCGCATTTTAGTTTAGAAAGTGTCACTTTTCCGCACTAGTGCGGAAAAATACTTTTATTTACATTTACCATGTATGTAATGTTGACATTTCTGACTTTTTTAGAAGTTTGAAAGTGTCAATTTTTTTTTACTCGAGATAAAGTTAACCTCGGCGCTTCGCACCTCGGTTAACTATTTAATCTCTCGACAGTAATGAAACACTTCCCACCTCGGTGTGTAATATACTATTCCGCACTACTTTTCCGATTTTTCCGCACTAGTGCGTGAAAAGTGTACTTTTCCGCACGCTTGTAGAAAAAGTAGGTACCTCTCAAAATTCAGTGAATATATCATATTTAGATATCAAAAATGTGTAACTAATTGTGTTTCCTTCAGGAATATTGAATGTGTCTGTACGATTCTCCTAATTCCAACATCTAGAAAAACTCAGTCACGGCAAAAAACGATTCCCAGGTAATTCATAAAGTGGCCGAACGCGGCCTTTGTGTAACCTAAATTTCCGAGACGAATCGAGGCAGATGCGCGCTCACCAAAAAAGAATTTAATGTGATGGACATGCGGACCGTATAACAAATTGTTTTTTATAGGGTCATCAATCTTGCTAATATTTAATTATAGCGATACCGGGCAGATATGCCCGGCAAAATTGGTTTTCGATTTCAATTTGTGAAGCGGTAATTACAACAATATAACTTGGTTACGTGTAAAGGTGTCTCAAGTTGTAAAATATTTGCACCGAGAGTTTATGTCACGTTTGAGACTTTGTCACACGCCAAAATTCTTGTAAACTTCAGCTTCATCTCATAATTCATTAATCCATCGAAGTATTATGTCTGAAGGGATTGGTAAGTAATTATTTGAAAATTCGCCAGGTTTTTCTAAATTTGAGTATTTTAGGTGGTTGTCCTTCTTGCAAAACCCAGGACGATGCAGCAGATCTTTCAGAAAGAGATAAAAGAATATTTTTGTCAAATGTGTTTAACGGTAGGTAAATCCGAAAATATCAGGTTTTCGCGATTCAATACTGTAAACATTTCAGATTTCATACAACTGCAAAACGTTACTGACCTTACAAAAGAACAGAAGCGACACCTTTTAATCAACAGGGCAGTTTCTGGTAACAACTTTCCATCCCTACTTCTTTTCCTACAACCCTTTATTTGCAGAATACAGAGAAAAACGAAAATTAGGGGATGGTGTCACCAACAACAACATACCACCTTTAACCTCTTCAAGATTTTCCAGGCCAATAAGCCCAATGCATCCAGCGGTTGAGAAATGGTTTCGTTCTATGGACACCAAGAACGAAGGCAAGATTTCTTCGAAAGAACTGCAACAGGCCTTCGAAACCTTCCAAGGAAAAAGATTTTCGGACGCGTCTTGTAAATTTGTAGTCCGACTTTTCGATTTGGATAAGAACGGAGGGCTCGATATAAAAGAATTTGAGACCTTGTATTACTATATCAAGCAATGGGTTAACGCGTTCAACACGTACGATAGGGAAAAGTCTGGATTTTTGGACGAGAATGAGTTGGATTACGCCCTGAAGCATCTAGACATAAATTTCTCTGCGGATTTCATAAAATTTCTTATTACCAGAAACAATCCTAAAGCGAAGAAGATATCATTGGACCAATATATCATCACTTGTATACAGATACAGCGGTTTACGGACGAATTCAAAAGTAGGGACACGAACTATACAGGGAACATAACTATTAAGTATGAAGACTTTCTTGAAATGATACTGAGGTGTATATAAGGAAAAGAAGACTCAAGAAGATTATAAAAATAAAACGTAACAATTAGGAACCCAACGTGATTTTATTAAATAAAAAAGGTTCAAACTCTGTTTATGTTTATTTTTGCCGAAATTATGTATACTATAAAAGGTGATAATGGGCAAATATTCAAAGTTAACAAAAAAAAAACCGCATACACGTGTTTCATGCTATTTGGCATCATCATCAGTACGGTGTAACATTAACCAAATCAAAAGATAGGCATGATTTGGGAAGCAACAAATGAAGTCCAGGCAGGAGCCAACAGCACATTTGCAGCTTTAGTCAGCACATCCCCTATTTTGGTGCTTGTACTAACATCGCCACGGAGGCTGCTAAAGCGACCTGCGTGGAAATCTTCATAACCCAAGATACAATGTCAATAAGGTTACTTCCCAAATCGTGCCTATCTTTTGATTTGGTTAATGTTACACCGTACTGATGATTACCAAATAGCATGAAACACGTGTATGCGGTTACTAGTTTTTTCTTTTTGTTAACTTTGAGTGTTTGCCCATTATCACCTTTTCTTGTAATTATTACATTTACACTCTTACATCCTTATTGACATTGTATCTTGGGTTATGAAGATTTCCACGCAGGTCGTTTTAGCAGCCTCCGTGGCGATGTTAGTACAAGCCCCAAAATAGGGGATGTGCTGACTGAAGCTGCAAATGTGCTGTTGGCTTCTGCCTGGAATTCATTTGTTGCTTCCCAAATCATGCTTATCTTTTGATTTGGTTAATGTTACACCGTAGGTACTGATGATTGCCAAATAGCATGAAACACGTGTATGCGGTTACTAGTTTTTTTGTTAACTTTGAGTGTTTTTAGATTTATTATTTAAAAACCATAATCCATAGGCTTCTAAAATCTATTAGGATTCTGACATGCAGCCTCGCTTGGTTCCTTGTTCTTCTCCGAACAACTAATTATTGATATAACTTCTTAGAACCTTTTATACCACCTTTTATAACACATCATTTAGTGCATGAATCTACGAGGTACACGCCCATTCCTTTCAACCTTGTCATGCGCCTTTTACTTCTTACTTCTCTACCTCGATCTTGTGGGAAAGTATCGCGGATAGGTATTTTACAGCATCATTTCTAAATTAAGAACATACTCAAGCTCGGAGCAATTTTGAAAAAACAACCCGAGTCATCAGTGTCATTACATTACCGTGCACTTATCCCGCAACTATATGCAGAAAAAAGTAACTATATACACTCTTCAGTTATTCTTCTAGGGAAAAATATAATTAATATCATTCCTATTGGGGTGTTACAAAACGGAAGTTAAGTCGTCTTCACAGTTAGGAAATGACTAGCAATAATCGTAATTTTTAAAGGCGCATTGACCAACTGGCGCAGGGACACTTAGAACCGCTGAAGAGTGGAAAAAAATGTATTTATACGCGCTAACGATAATTTTTAAGGGCGTAAAATTAATTGAAAAATGTCACGGCAGACTAGGATTGTCTCCATCAATCTTCTTCTTTATGAAATATCGTTCGCAGTCTGGTCTTGAAGCAGTTACTTAGTATATCAAACATCGTCGACCTCTGTTGCCTGCAGAAATATTATTATAAGTATAGGTACTACTGATTGAACCTTACAAGCACCAAATTAAGCCATCAAGTTAAGAAGAAAAAGATATAGGCATCTAGAGGAGAGGCTTTGGCTGACGCACACTTTATATGTATATATTATGGCAAAAGCTGCCAGTGGCGTAGCAATTTTATTTTTGAATGAAAATTACCTTTTTCTAGGAACCAAGTCCCTCCGTCAATAGTCACATACAGTGTGTCTGTTTTTTTTTATAGATATGTCCCTGAAAGGTCTTCATTTGCGAAGTATTGGTTTGGCATTGCTGCGAAATCCTAGTCTACTGCGATTTTTAAAGGGGTTTTTGGAAAAACCATATTAGGCATTTTTTATTTAAAATCTGACACCACAGCGTTAATTAGGATACAAAAAAAAACACCACATATCAAATTTGAACAAAAAATATACAGGGAGTTTCATGCAGGGTGTCAACATTGAGCAAAATATGACTTTTAAAGGCATCTGGCGAGGCAAGTGTGCCATGGAGGGACTTCTAACAGTTGAATGATCAACTAAACAACTCAAAGTGTTGGTTTGCTAAGATCCAATAAAAAATATAGAAGTTGTTTTTGCTCTTCTCTGTGCCAACTCAGAATGCTGAATTATTTGAAAATTACTGTCAAAACCACGATACACTTACCCACGGTATGTCACTAATGAATCCGAAAACAAAGGCAACTCTGCGCATCTACGTCAGTTGCGAATCACGAATTCAAAATAATGGGCGGTTGCGGTTGTGTTTTACGATTTTTTATAGTTTACAGTTTAATGT
Organism: Pseudeuparius sepicola; assembly: GCA_963920635.1. Taxonomy (NCBI): domain Eukaryota; kingdom Metazoa; phylum Arthropoda; class Insecta; order Coleoptera; family Anthribidae; genus Pseudeuparius; species Pseudeuparius sepicola. The sequence goes on along the minus strand of OY987300.1, from coordinate 8,376,338 downwards.
GTCAAGAAAAAAGTGTAAACAACTGACTGATCGTCAGTCCAGCTCGACAGTGCTAAAAATGCCGGGATGTGCAGTCAGCGAAACAGTAAGGGAACGGAAATTAAGTACTAGGTATAGATTTCCCAAGGACAATAATCTTGCCAAAAAATTGCCGCATGCCGCGGACAAGACAGTATCAATTTAAAAAATGGTAAGAAAACAGATTATTTATAGAACAGAGCATTAAAAATAGGGGACTCAACAGACTTTATGCCTGGCTTATACAGCAAATAAAATAGAATGTGCAATAAAAAATTAGCCTTCATTATTTGATCCCTATTTTACTCACTATTTATTATGTTGTTTTGTTTGTTGTTTAACTATAAACTAAGCATTAGTTGTGCAGGTTGTGCTTGTGTCGAGGCTTGTGTGCATTAATTGGTAAATAGGGCTTTAATTGACATAAAGCGACATAAACACTGGAAGGAAAAAGTTATATTTTTGGTAAGGCTTTGAATTTTATTTATCAATATCTTTGCCTATAACAAGTCATCTGTAAAATACTTTTTTTCGATGGAGAGTTTGTGTCGATAGAAGCCAAAACTTAGTTCAGGATTACCTTACTTACAATAAATGTATTATTTAGATACTTATATATGATATTTTTTTATTGTCTACCAATATAGGGTCTTTTAAAAGAAAAATCCTGTTAATTTAACAAAATATACATCAATTTTATTTGCATGCATACTATTAGCTAAAACGCAAAACAAATTATTTGTAAAATTATAATTATCAAATTAAATGTGTTTTTTATCAACAGAATATTCATTCATTTATCTAGTAATATAATCTACATATTTTTAACAACATTTGTTTAAAAGAAAACGTTTAAAATAAGCAAAAACCCATAAAAAAGTATCTATTGCTGTGTAAAACGGTTGACTGAAATTCCGAATATTTCAGTCAACGGTAAAACATATGGAGCAATTTAAATTCTGATTCGCAACTGACGTCACAAGATGCGCAATGACATACCGTGGGTAAGTTTATCGTGGTCTAAACAAGGTTATGTGGTACTATAGTTACCTAGCTTAAATAACAACTGTCACTGTCAAACAAGGAACATGGCCTACTTTTCGAGAAAAAATATAAAAATATAAAAAATATCGAGAAAAATATGAATGGTATATGGAAGGGCAATCATCCCGGTATACAGCCAACATCTTTTCACGAATAATTTTTGGGGGTTTTCCTTGTTATTTTGTTAGGAATTTTATAACAGCCCGATATTCGATTTTAGATTTTAGTCATTGGCGACCAACAAACTGACAGATAATAAAATCAATAATGTTGCAATTGTTTTGTAAATTGACACGCAAGTTACCAAGGCATATGCGATTAAAAACAACATAATCGAAAATTGCATCAAAAATCAAAATGGCCGAGTCCGGGAATATAAAAAAACGACCCTTGTTTTCCGATAGGCCTAGACCTTTTCCCTATATTGATAGATTGGCTATTATCACCTATTATTATCCTTTAAAAAACCGAACCCAGCAACGAGCCGCCCGTGGTTGACGGCGCACGATGACAGGGCACAAACCCAACACGAATCGATTATTCCAGTATATCAGATCGTGTATCTGAGCCGTGAGATGGTTCACATTATAGGCCTGTCCAAACACCGCTGGATCCGACCAAAATCAATTAGGGCATTACTCGACAAAATACAAACTACCTTGTAAACGGGCGCGAGTGCCCACGGACGCGACCGTGGCTCTTTGATACGCAACAGCTCTATTATACCTACGGCGGCGAAAGGATCCAATATCGAGTAAGTACCACTAAATAAACTCCTGCACAAAATTAACGCACCACTTTAATTAATCTAAATGTTAACAATTAAAACACAAAATAAAACTAAGTTACATTGTAATGATAATGAACACCTACAAAAATTAGTGAAACATGACCTTAACACGACCTTAATTTGCCTTAATGTTTCATTAAAAATGTGTTTTTGCTGAAAATGCATAAATAAGCTCCAAATTATCACTGCATTCATGCATCGAGGCATGCTGGATATCAAATATTCAACAAAAGCTTGCGGACTATTCTCCCATTCTTCAATAGCGACCTCTATGAGTTGGTTGGGACTACAAACAGAGAGGTCTACGATTTCTAATCCTTTTTTTTTTGAGATAGTCCCTTAGATGCTCTATAGGATTCACGTCAGGACTGTTAGGTGGTCACTGTAATAAATGAATATTAACATCATTTAGGTAGCCAATAACCTGTCTAGCCACATGGGGACGAGCGTTGTCCTGCATGAATAAAAAATTAGGTTCAACACACGGAGCAAAAGGCATTACCTACATGTTCGACAATAATGTTGTCTAAGTAATATTGGGCATTCATAGACCTCGTAAACGTATAGTCCAAGTCCGTACAAGCATCGAAGCAAATTCCTCCCAAAACATTTTAGAGCAACCACCATAAGGTACTCTAGAAGAGATAGTGCAGCTGGCAAACCTTTCTCCTCGCCTTTGCCAGACACGCTCACGTCCATCTGGAGCTTTAAGGCTAACTCTATAGCTCCATCAGAACAGAACTTGTTTCCAATCATTGTTGGTCCAATTCTGATGTAGTGTTGCAAAATTCAATCTTTGAACTTTGTGTTCTCTGGTAAGCATTGGTTTTTTGGCCGGTCTTCTGTTGCTCAATCCTGCTTCATGTAAAATGTCTTCTAACCGTTCGAGACGATAGGTATAGCGATATTTCGAACGTCTGCTAATTATTTTTTTAGCAGATTGCTGGTGACTCTCTTGTCTCTGAGAGCACGTTGTCTCAAAGAAGGATCTTCAATTTGATTAGTGCCACGTTTTCACCCTTGCCCTGGTCTTCGATGGAACGAGCCCGTCTCATTATGTCGTCTCACCATGCGGCAGATGCTAACAAACCAGCAACATATCGCATTGAATATCCTTCATCCAGGAGAGTTGATGCTCGACTGCATCCTCAATTGACAAATTTCTTTGGCGGTTCATTTTCCTTACTTGATTTACTAGCAAATGAACTTCCCAACACGTATGTGATAAAAATAATCACAATCTATAGCTTGCTTTTCAGAGGCTTTAATCAGCACTTTTTAAGAAACTTTATTTGAACACAGTTTTAGTCTAAAACGAGGTTTAATACAAATTACTGTCAAAACAAGGTTATGTAATGCTATAGTTAGCTTAAATAACAACTGTCACTGTCAAACAAGGTCGATGGCCTACTTGTCGAGAAAAAAATAGAAAAATATAAAAATACCCAGAAAAATATGAGTGGTGCGTTAATTTTGTCCAGGAGTTTATATTGATTTAATATACTTGCATGTTTTTGAGCAGTTTCAATTTGTTTCTGATTTAGGTATGTAGCACTATAAGTACCTATATTTTTTAAAGCTACTGTTCAAATTCTGTCTTTCTTTGTTAATATGATAAAGAAGTGCTCTGTTTGGACAGTTTATACTAAAATCGAGCAATCCGTACGCCTGATGTAAATAAAACCACGTGTTCAATGACGATCCTCGATTGGTCTGTAGGCTATAAAATTTCACCCGACTCGGCAACAGGGACGTGCTCGATCGCAGAATTGTAGATATTCGGTTTTATCTTGTTGTTTTCAGCTATTTAGACACCGCCACAAATAATTTTATCGATGTTTTGAACCATTTTAATTAAGCCAATAATTCTTGCCTGAAATATTTTGATGTACACAATTGTAAGACTAAAATTAAATAAAGGTCGTACCTCCGTGCGGCTATGGCAGATATTTCAACCCATGTGCTCTTGTTTACTCCAGGCGTAAGAGTTGCCCGATTTTACTATAGTGACAAATACGTACATGAATCATGAACATGCTCTTAAAACACTAAATAATTATTCAACCACGTGATGATTTCGTACTTTTACTAACTGTTAGGAATCTACAAGCAATGCTTACGGAAATGGCACCTAAAAAAAAAACGGTCAAAATCACACTAAATACGTCATCTATAGTTTCAGTTTTTGTTTCTGTTTCAGAGCCTACTACTTTATGGATCGCCTTTCCAGTTCGGTTATGATGTAGTGTCATAAACGAAACAGGAAATTGTCATTCAAACGTTTTCGACGCGTCAACTTGATCGCGTATTTATTATTAGTTTGGCATGAGGTTCCCGAAAGGATTGAGTTTCGTGTTTCGTACACGTATAGATTAAACAAACATTACCTTATTTGACGTTAACCAAAATATACATACCTATAGATGATGTTAATAAAGCAAAAAATATATTTCTCACGCATTACATTCTTTATTTATTTCAATAGATATAAGTATGTTTTCTGGCTTGCAGAAACACGGAAACAATAGTCGTGGCAAAAATATGCATATTATGCTAAATCCACAGATAAGTTTTATCATTTTGCCAGCTGTCAGATTTTTCATTATTTCTGGACATATTATTAAAATTAAGGGTAGATTACCTTGGTAACTTATTCCACACATTACATTTTATACCATAATAGCTAAGTCCGGCGAATAATTCTGATTTGCAATTTTTTTTAACAACTCAATTAATAAGGCTAAGCTGAACTTGACATGAGTCTTTACTCATGTTATTTCGCGGTTTGACATTGTTTGTCAAACGTTTTGCAAAGTTTTGTTATGATTTTGTATTCTCGCGAATATTACTCGAATGAAATGAATCGCTTTCCAAGTTTGCTTGTTACATTTTTTTAATGATCATATTATTATAAACGTATTTTTCAGAAAACTATAGATAAGTCTCAATTAAGCTGTAATTTGCGTGCAAGAAGTAGGAAATCTCAATTCAATATGTACTTTTAAGTGTATACAAATCGATAAAAAATGAATTTTGTGAGATATTTTCAAAAACCTTTTTTTTGTTCGAAATGTCTTAAAAAAACGCTTCTTTTGACGTTTTTACTTTTGTCAAAATGCAAATCCAGGGGCGGCTACGATTTTTTTTATACCCCGATTTTCACAAAAACCATTTAGCGATTTTTTTATTTAAAATCTGATACAACAGTGTTAATCAGGACACCGAAAAATCCCCATATACTAAATTTGAACAAAAAATGTAGAGGGTGTTCGGTTCTACACCGTGTTAAAGTTGAGCAAAATGGGACTTCAAAGGTACCTGGCAAGTCAAGCGTGCCATGGAATTATTTCAAAACAGTGGAAGAATTAACAGGACCACCCAAAGTGTTGATGGAAGAAATTGCAAGAAGAAATATACAGGACGTTTTTCTCTACAGCGTCTCAAATTTCCGATTTTTTCGAATACTTTTAACTGCAATCGCGTGCGGAAAAGTGGCACTTGTTAGGAAATATTATACTATTCCCTTCTTGTTCTCCCATATTCAGCTCAGGGTGATAAACTTGAATGATAAAAAAGTCTTCCATCTACCCCAACTTTTTTCTGGATTTTCCGCATCCTCGAACCTCGAATTCCCCGCACCTCGCACATTGCCCGCTGACTCACTTGGGGCTGGTCAAGTGGCGCTCAATTCTAACGTAATTTCGCGGAAGTGCTCTATGGCTCTATCCACCCTCGCCTCTCGAGTGGACATCTCAAATATAGGTGATTTGACCCCGGCGTTATTAAATTTTCTGGGGGTAGTATTTGAATAAGATTCTCGCCACTTTCGGGCTACATTATACACAGAGGTTGATAAATGAATATAATATTATTTATTATAGTGTGACCCTTTTTTCGAGTCACCCTGTAACCCATTTGTCCAAATGTCACCTGTTAAAGAATAAACTAAAATGATAACTTTTGTTAAATTTTGATAAATTTCAAAAAACTCAACAGGTTTATGAGTTTAGAAAATATTTAATCTCCCTAGAATTTACATAAGTTGGTTGAATGGATATGGCATATAGTTCTTGTTCTTTCTGTTCTTGATTTGTAGTACTCGGAGAATGCACACCTGCACCCCATGGATTGACAACTCTCTAATTTTTGTTTTAAACTTTCTGAGGAAAAAGTTTTATAGGATAATAAAAACATATACATTTCTTTTCCATTCCTATATTGTTTTTTGTTGACTTTATAATGTTTTAAATTTCATATTCGTATTAAGCTATTTTTTCCACCTTTGGTTAAAACTTTTTACATAATGACTGAATGACCCTGTATTTTTATATTCTAGCGAAAAAGAGTCAGAACAAATTTGACTCTTTTATTTATTTCTTCTAGTTATTTATTCTAAACAGACATTTTCAATGATACTTGGACTGAAAGTAAAGTAAACAACTTTAAGTTTATACTTCCATTATTTCTTCAGGGTTACAATTTTAACGGTTTGGTAAACAAGAAACTTAAAATAAAGGAAACAAAATTTAATATTTCTTAAAAAAACACTTTGACGATCTGTAACGAAGGCTTCAGTGGCCTATTCAGGGGGGGGGGGCAAAGGAGGCAATTGTGCCCAGAGCTGTCGACATAAACGAGATTTATGTCGACAGAGTATATAATAACAAAAATTATATACTCCTGCCCTAATCTGAAAATCCAGTGAACATCAAACATCTACAATTTGTTATTTGTTTCATCTTGTGTTCTCGAAATTAAAACCTGTGCAGTAGATTTGAGAACGCGCTGCCGTACCTGTATTATGCACACACTCCGTCGGTCGCAGCGCGTAACCGTAAATTAGGCAAAACAACCTAGGTACTAAACATATTTTGCACAATTACAGTGTAACAGAACATTTTCAAAACTGAAAATTTTAAAAAGTTATATTAGAAACATTGCTAGCGAAAACCGACTGAATGGGTTAACACTCCTTTATGTGTACCCTGAAATACCCATATCTCCAGAGGAGATATTTGATGAGCTCAAGACCAAAAAAAGAATACTTCATTTTGTGATATAGATTTGACTGGTTCGAAGAAGAATTATTTTTATGTTATACAGGGTGTCCGGTAATAACTTAAAAAATTAAAAAGACAAATGGAAAATATGACAAAAAGTTCATATGAACATAGGTCCGCAGATGTTTTTCGAAATGCAGGGTGTTGAAATTGAAATTTAATTTTCGATTTTTTTAAGTAACTTTTTAAGACGACAAATATTTCTTGCAAAAAAAACAAGTTAATTATTATTATTTAAATTTTATTTTGAATTTAATTGCATACGAGTGTCGATATGCACCTGCATCGATGCAGAAATTTGAAAATTTCACGGTCACCTTTGGCGTTATTCATTAAGTATACATTTTTTGCTTAGAACACGTGTGGGAAGAAGATACATTCGCAAAATGTCGTAAAAGTTTACTGCCAAAAAAGTTAGGGCAAATGAAATTAAATTATGACTTCTCTTCCCAAAAAAACGCCGGCTACCAAATTTTGCACCCTGTATTTATTTATTTTAGAAAATATGTTTTTGTTCTGTTTTTATTCATTAAAATTTTCGACAGAGTTTTGTTATTTGTAACTGATTGTCCCCCCCCCCCCGACGTTAATCCTGGATACGCCACTGGAAGGCTTTGTATGAAAAGTGTATGAACCGTTTTGTTGTGTCGAAATATCGCAAGCCTACTAAGGTTAATCATCCTGTAGGTATATTGAAATTAAATAGCTAGATAGCATTTCGGTTTGTATTGTTCGAGGGGGGTTATGGCTGCCCCGAAGAACCTATAACAAGGGAGAACACAACAACTCAAGTTTGATAAAACAGGCGCGTCAACAGCGATAGCAAATTTTTTATGGCAGAAACTAACGACCCACTAGAGCGGCCACTAGCCGCCAGCGTCTCGGGGCCCGAACAAACACTATAATTTACACTGAAAGCACTTGTGGCACCGGCCGGTAGTCGCGTTGACTTGCACATTTTCCGGCGGCCATTGTGTGGCTGTCACAACAGGCCGGTGATGGAGGAGCTTTGTGGGCCGCGGAATTCCTTAATTGGGGGATAAGGCCGCGCTTAATTGGCTGCCGTCGGGATCGCGTGTGAATAAGCGAGTACGTGGTCGCGGTGCCACCGGGTGCCACACTGTATTGTAGGGCTACCTAGAAATAACCGAGGATAGAGGGAGCAAAAGCATCAAAATGCACACTTTGTAGTCAACCAACATATAACGGAAATTTACCAAAGTAAACAAACATTACACCCGTGTGTAGGGTAAGAGCACCATAAGAGTACGCAGCCTCTAAGAGTACGCACTGGCATTTTTTATTAGTTCCAATGCTATTCGGATAGAGATCGCTATTCAGTGTAGACGCCTTCAATTGACAACAAGTTTTGATTATAGTCGCGTGGTGCTCCGTAAAAGATTCGACGAATTACAGGCAATTAACCAACTTTATATATCTATATAATTTTATAATTTTTGGCATCTTTGCTATAAGGAGTATCTTACCCTGTGAATCTTTAACTATATTGTTCGACTGTGCATCTTAAATAGGCTTTAGATAGGCATATTTCGCACAGCATACGATGTGTAATTATGGTTGCCTGTTTTAGTTAAATAGATTATTCAATCATCGCTGACATGTCCGCAAGAGTACGCATGTAAAGAGTACGCGCGCACAAACAGATCAATAAAAAAATTAAAATAAAAACTTTTTAAAAACAAGCTTTTTTTTAAGTCATGTAGGTACTAAAATGAATGAAAATAAGTTTAGGTTTTCGTTAAGATAATTCAATTCCAAATTGCGACCAGTTTTTGCAAATTGAAAAGCTTGTCGCGCGAAATGTTGATCAAAGTAGGTACCAATTAATTTTTTTGAACATTGATTGGTTGATAAGCACGTACCTCGGCACGTAAGTACCCATTTGCCAAAGTAGTATGCATTTTTTCTTTACAATTCGCGCGACAAGCTTTTCAATTTGCAAAAACTGGTCGCAATTTGGAATTGAATTATCTTAACGAAAACCTAAACTTATTTTTAATCATTTTAGTACATGGCTTAAATAAAAGCTTGTTTTTAAAAAGTTTTTTTTTTATTTTAAATTTTATTTTGCGCTTTTTAGGACCAATTTGATTCCCATGTCAGGAGGATGGTAAAGAAATTTAGTCCGCCATCTTGGGGCGGCCGCCATATTGGATTTCGTATGAAGTCATTCACCTTATTGTTTTCTACCCGTCGAGCCCTTTCATTTGATACCCATGTTGGGTATCAAATAGGTAATCCGCCATCTTGGAGCGACGGCCATATTGAATTTCGTGTGAAGTCACTAACTTTATCGTTTTCTACTCTTCAAGCCCTTTCATTTGATACCCATATATTAAGGGGATTGAAAAGAAAATGTAATCCGCCATCTTGGAGCGGCGGCCATATTGAAGGTTGACAAAAAATACATCATCCACCATCTTGGCAACATTGCAAGTTAAACAAAAACTTTTAAAAAATGAATTAAAAAGGGGGCTGCCACTTGTTGAAAAAACTAGAAAATCTCAATACGACATTCTTTGTTATCTTTGCAGGGAACACTAGATCATTTCAGAAGGTATTAAGCGTGATTCATGAGGTGCATGGTGACACGAAGACTGTACCTATCTACTACCTCGGAAATGGCGTCTTAATAATATGTGACTTATGTCAAGAATAATAGATATTGACGTTATTTAAATTTTTTTGGCGCGTACTCTTAAATCCAGCACTGCGAACTCTTTCGATCTCTCGTTCCTATAAGAGTACGCAATTTTTTTTTTTATTAAAGATGTAATATCTCTCATGTTGATAATTATAAAAAAAATATTTCTTTGCATTACATATTCTTAAATGTGATAAGAAATTTATATTGTGTCGAATAAATCTGTATTACTTATTGTTGTCGATTTATTTAACTTTAAAAACCTATTAAGTGCGTATACTCTTGGGTGACCTGACCTTCCTACAACGTTTAGATGACCTAGGTACCTGTGATAGATTATGACCTGAGAAATATCAATTTGGCAACACACCACGCCCTTTCTGCGTCCCATTGTATTCAAAATCGCAGTCACTTTATCCTAAATACTACTAAATAGTTATAAATTAACAAAAAAAACACTTGAAAATGTTGAAAACGCGAAAAATACAGACGTAAACAATAATAGAAAATGATGCACTGGGGTAAACAACACAAACAATGCAGAGAGATTGAATGCGGCGTCGGATAGCGGCGTTGTCAAGTTGGGCGTTTGAAATGTCTGTTGACGATTTAATTAAAGTGATAATTAGCATATCTACTATACGCAATTTAGTTTCAGTTTAGAATTGTCACGTACAAGAAATGATATAGCTACATTTATTAATCTAATGTTATGAGAGGTGTGTCTTCATTTAATCCCATTATTAAACCCATCTATTTTGAAATGAAATGATGTAAACAATGGAGTACTTGGCACCACTCAAAAAGATGTTGGCTCTGTTTACTTTTTGTTCTTACTCCCTCTATCTTTGGTTATTTCTCTGAGGTGGCTACCCACTGGATGGTCTTCATAGGGCAAAACAGCAAACAGCAAATTATTGTCCTATAATTTGTATTTTAATAAAAGGAGACAGACAGAAAAATATGTAGGTATTTCGTAATTTTTGAATGTGACTACGTTTATCTCGACGCGTTCGATCCGATTGAGAGAGGTTTGAATTCACTGGAGCGGATTCAAATAGACGGCGTAAACCCTACAGATTGAAATTCCATCATATTTAAAATTTCAAGTCAAGCCGCTATTTCCAAACAGAAGTAGTTGGCCAGAATGCGCACCAACCTACTATGGAATAAGTATAATAAGTTAATGTCCCTAGAGAGGATTGAAAACCGTAGAATTCAATACTGATGATGTAAACGTAGAATTATAAAATATTTTTTGGCATAACTCAATCGGGTCCATTTCAATCCAATAGAATTGTCACGACATAAACGTAGTCTGTGACAAGAAGAAATTTCTTTAGAAGACGATCACCAAGATCTGTTTTTAGTGCGGCACTATCATCGATATAACTTTCAGCTTATGCAGTTCTTTGTTTTAGGTTCTGGCAATAGCGGATAGATGGTGCTTCGATTTGGGAGTACCTCAATTATTCTCACCTGCAAGTGAAAGCGTTTTGACTGACGAGGCAGCAGGTACATGTCAAAAGGTATCTATAGTTCTTAATTTAGTTTTGGATTATTCCATAATACTTATTTTGCTTCTCCACACACCAAAATGTTGTTTTTTGCACTCGACGCGCGTTTCGCGAACCATGTTAGCATCATCAGGAGATGATTAAGTCAGACTTAATGAACAAGTAATATTACAATTAAGTCAGACTTAATCAACAATTAATATTACAATTAAGTCAGACTTAATCAACAAGTAATATTATAATCAAGTCAGACTTAATCATCTCCTGATGGTAAGCGAAACGCGCGTCGATTGCAAAAGACAAAGTTTTGGTGTGTGGAGTTAAGCAAAAGAAGTATTTTCTAAGTGCCAAAGGTTCCAGATTTACAAATTAGTTTGTATTATTGCGATATAATTTTGATTAGTACAGAAGTTTTAACTAGAGGTAGGTTTCACCAAAATATGACAAAATTGCTATGTGTGGAAATTTGCAAATTTTTACAGATTTTCGAGGAGTTATCTGTCAATATGGCAACGCTGTCGCTTCAATAACGGAGGGACCTTGCGACCAGTGGCCCCCAAACTGTCTAAAAAATTCGGGAAAATTTTTGAAATGCCTTTATATTTTATTTTCTGCACATTAAAAAAATACTTTCAAAATAATTCTAATTTCCGGCTAAACTAAAAGCAATTTTGAAAAAATTCTACTTTCAAGTTGGTGCGTTTTCGGCTATAGAAATGATATTACAGTGTTCAGTTTTGTGTTTTGTGAATAGAAATGTTCTGCATATCCTATTCTTATTAGTAATACATACAGTTCCCTGTATGGCTTATGTTCACTTTATTTGTTTTGGCAATCCGAGCCAATGAAACTGGATGAGCATTTAAAAAGTTTGTTGATTGAATTAACTAGACTCGGTGTGTTGGCCAGACGCTCCATTTATCAATATAAAAAGGGCAACGTTAAATCTAAACAGTCTAAACAATGCGATAAAAAAATTAAATGGTTGAGTAGGTACCAGCATAACGAAGACCAAAGACAATCCCACCTAAGACGGATGTTTATATTACGGACTGGTTTGAAACTTCGAAACGCTTTTTGATTGTTATATCGGCTGATTCACTTATTTTAACACAGAATATATTATAGTTTGTTTTCTGTTGACTCCAAGGAGACCACAAGGGGGTTAATACAAGGTTATGTTATATGTCAGTGTCCAACTGATGCCATCAGGTTTTATGTGATATGCCAGTGCCATAGATTCTAAAGGAGGCAAAATATTTACCATCATAATTTACAATTTTTAACTTTTCTAACTTCTAGATACTCAGATGTGTCAATTAAAGGTAATGCGGCCGCCTGTAGTATTCCCATCGTATTTCGAAAATTTTAAATTATTAAGCAGGTATAGCTTCAGTCAGGTTTTTTGAGTTTTTATCTACGACTACAAGTCTATTTTAAGTTTGTGAGGAAATAAAATTACAAAAATTTTATAATTAACACGGAGAAAAACTACCTACATGATTAGAACTACTAGACCTAATCTTATTAGTCCATCCCGAAATCTGTGAAAGTTCTTTGAGTAGATATATTCAACAAGGGAAGAAAATTCACGTGTACATAATATTATACAAATGAATTAAGAAGTGGTGTGTTGTGTCATGAAACAAGGTGCAATGGCTACAAATTCTTAAATAAGCAAAATCGGCACTACTGACTTATCATACTTATTACTTAAATTCGTGGAAATAATTGCTGGAAATCGATTTCAACTATAAAATAAATTTCTTTCATTTCACAGTTGCCACATTCTGCACTTGTATACACAAAATTATCAAGTATAATTTTTAGAAATCATGGAAACCATTATTAATTTTTACTAAAAATCAAAGTACCTGTTATATTCATAGATTCTCCAATAAAATGGCATACTTGGCATCACTGAGACCATTAGAATGAGGAAAGAATAGGCCTCACTTTGGAAAGTATAATGCTGGGTCCCCTTACTTTAAAGAGTTCCCGATTGTGGTATATTTTTGAAGAAAGATGTTGAAAAAATTTACCTTTCTCTGTTTGTGGTGCTCGACTTCTTATCTTCCCATCTTTTTATGTGCCATGAATAGGCTTTTGAAAGTTTTACGGTCTCTTAAAAGCTACGTAAATTTTATCAAAAGTTCTGCCAGAAATTTTGCGACGGAAGCAACTGTATCAACCCTGCTCACTTTGCCTGAGACGGCAAAAACCGCCAGCACAAGACAGACGCCGTGCATGGCACACCAGGATATTCCGCGCACGTCCCCGTATGCAAAATTGCTGATTCGGCGAACTGAACGGGGGAAATCGAGGATGGCTGTTTGCGCTTGCATTTGTTTTGTCTGGTAATTGTTCGGACTGAATCGGAACGTTGGCGGAATAAATGTTTGGGAGGTGGCTGGGCATCGGGAAACCAGTGAGGGCCGCAGAAAGGTTTTAACACGTGCATATCAATTCTAAATAGAAAAATCGAAATTCGTATTTTTATAGCGTGTCTAAACGCGTCCATTGGGGTTTATATGCCGATTTTTGAATGTCATAGCATTTTACCAAGGAGTAGACCCGGATAATTTAAAAATCATAACGCAAGCGTTATGCCAACTAAAAAATACTATAAATTGCAAAGCCACCAGCGCCGGTTTTAGCTTGACTACCGCCGGGTGCTAAGTTTAAAAAACGCGTTATCTTTCCTGTCAATTTTTTACTTTTGCCCAAAAAGCTAAACTTTTTAGTTGGGAGGTAGTCAGAAATTTAAAAAAATGAATCTTTATGGTTCAAAATTGCGTCGCTTTTCAAATATTCAAGGTCAAACAGTTTAAATTAACGAAAAGAAATTCCAAGCAAAACATATTTTTGTTAACTGGTGGTATTTTTTTTTTGTTCACTGTGACTCATAACATTTGTAGCCAAGAAGTCCTACTCAGTCTTCTTTTATAGAACAACTGTGACCAATAGAAATTTTGAAATTTGTTTTAGTGTGAGCCCATAAAAATCATTGCTTTTTAAAGTGGCTATACAAAAGAAAGCAGAGGTGTTTTGTTACTAAAATGCGCCGTAGGCGAAAATTTTTGAAAATGTAAAGCACAGATAGTTTAAAAGAGGTAGAAGAAATTACAAAATCATAACAGTATAATGTATTTTTGGCATTTTCTCAATATAGAAGGCCTGAACACCCGAACCATAATTATACAGCACTGGGCTTATGTATGGGAAAAGCCAAATCTCGTGAAATCGGTAGTTAGCTACCTACTTGACAATAATAAGTATATTTTTCAATAAATGTATCTATGTTACACATTATTACATGACAATTTTCCAATTTATATTCAATCAATGAATCAATGTTGTATATTCTGCGTTTAGGATATTTTCACTTAGGAATTTTTATTTTCAAAAATCCAGGGGGGAGTAAAATCTTCAACGTACAGATGAATAGAGAACGTTTTAGATGTTATGTTTGCAGACGACGATCAAAATGAAGGTGTCGCGTCGTGAGTGACATAGCAGCAAAATGTGATTTATTTTTAGTTATTAGACCAGCTTATACCGCCTCCTAAAATTAACCGCCGGGTGTAGGGTTCCCACCTTTTTGCAAAGTGAAAAAAGGACATTGCCAAAAATTCTTCTAGAAATTTTCTTACAAGTTAAATTATAACAAAACATTAAAAAGTTTAAATTTTGTCAAAATTCAAAGTAATGTCACCAGAAGGTATACCCAAAACGGCATTTTCTACAGACATAGGTCACTATCGATTTAAAAGCATGCCATTGTATATCTCGATGATATTATCATTTTTTAAATGTAAAACAAGTGAAAATTAAAAAATGGACTTCTTTTAGTCCACAATAATTATGCACTTTCCAATTATTGTAAACGTATCGTGTCTGAATAAAACTTCGTGTAACAACATTGTAAATGCCATTGCCTTTAAAAAACATGTGATTATTCCAGGCAAAAATATTGGAAGTAGCGTTACAATGTTTTAACAGTTTAACAGTTCTAGAAATTTTCTTACAAATTAAATTATAAGAAAACATTAAATAGTTTAAATTTTGTCAAAATTCGAAGTAATTAAATCGCTAAAGTGGGCGAAAATTGGGTTACATTTTGATTTCCCTTGTCAAACACATTCTCTGAATATAGGTTGGATAGATCTTTGATAATATCAATATAGTAAAATCGACTTGGGCACCAGTAATCCAGTAAAGTCGACAACGATGATAAAAACGATAATCGACGAGTCAGGTCACCAGGAGCTAGTAGAGCATATGCCGCTTTCCGAACTCGAACTATACCGACCCCGTCACCCCTAAGGTTATTAAAAAGGACATTTTAGGGCTAAAAAAGTCACAAGGACAATTTGTTTGAAAAAAGGACTGTCCTTATCAAAAAAGGACAGGTGGCAACAATACCGGGTGCTATTAGCCACCGTCACTGGTCACTGCTGTCATCTCCGCCACTGTGTTGGAGACGAAAAATATCACTGCATAAGACAATAAGGCGAATCCCAGCAATTATCATAAAAACTGGTAAAACTTTACGTTTGCGTACACCTATAATTGAAAGTCGAAGATATTAAGAAGTGCGGGGCTATAACCGCATAAGTGCCGTCGTTACCCATTTAAATGAGCGTTTTAATGGCGCCCATTTTATTATTACCGATGGGGAATTTTCGTTTTCGTCTCTATAATGCCGCGTGATGTCTAGGTATGTACCGGGCAAATTAGACGCTGTTAAAACATACGTATAAATCACGTTTTACTGGCAATTATTAGGTACGAAAACTGCAGTTTCATACATTGTACCGGCGGAGTCGGACGCCGGCAAAATTGCATACCTGCGTATTGCGAGTGCAGAACGACCTAAAGCCGACACGTCATAAACTGGACAGTCACAGTCGGTGCGCAGAAGAACTAATTTAGAAGATCGTCCAACCAGTTCAACTTTTGTTTCGCATTTAAAGGTTTTAACGCTCAGAAAAATGAAAAAAATTGAAATGGCATATATATGAGTTTTGTGGGGCACCTGAACATATTTATGTTTACAACCACTGTAAACACAAAACAGGAGCGTAGCAAAACATGAAATTTATACCTATTGAAAACAAATTATTGCTGTTTTTCAGTTTTGACCGTTTATAGAAATCATATGATAACTAAATTATTCATGAATTCATGTTTTTTTCGTAGTGTACTAAAACTAATAAATAATTAATGCTAAAATATCCACCGAAAAATATGAATTTCTAAACCCCAAGTCCCAAATCTACGACTATGTACAGCGTGATCCATCCAAGAGGAACACCCCCTCAACTTCTTTATTTTTCAAGTTAAAGAAAAAATTATTGAGATAAAAGTTTTATGGTTTTTGGTGAGCTTTTTCATGGTTTTATCGAAATTGACACAGGGTGTTCAGTAGCTGGACAAACTAAGCTTATGTTTTTTTTACCAGAACATCCTGTATATTATTGCATTTCTGGAATCTGCATTTCATTCCGATTCCAACGACATATATGTCATATGATTGCTCCAGCCATTCGAACTTCATTTTGTTCATGTTTTCTCATCCTGTGTCTCAAAAACGAAACGTTTGCTAATTAACTTATCTCTATGTCTTTTGTCCAATAACCAAAAAATGTCCTCAAAAAAACAACAACGCAAAAATAAACACTCGAAACACATCAACACAAACCGGACAAATCTCAACAAACTCTGGTGGATCAGCTGTTGGGACATAATAAAGCAAATGTGCAACAAAGCGCTCGTGCAACGTTGCCACGTTAGCCAGAATAAGCAATTCATTAAGGATATTATTTATAGACCAAGATATGTATATTGTAGATATCAACTAATTGTTCCAAATTGATGTTTTTTTACGTTGGTACAAGTACAAGATAAATTTATGAAGAAGTTTGGCAATGGTGCAATCATTGCATTGTTTTGTTTTAGATTTCTGTTACCAACTCAGACAAATAATGTTACTAAACATTTTTTATCTTGACAGAGTCTGTATTGAATTGAATTATTAGTCTATGTTTATTATTTGTCTGAGTAACTATACATGTTTCTTTTTTTTTTTTAATAGTACTTATAAGGCATTTTCAAATTTACAATAAAAACTTAACTAATAATAAGAAGTCCTTTAAAATTCAGCTGATTTTTAACGAAGAACAAGGTAGGTACCTACCGTACTTTTGCAGTAGAGTCTTTTTATCCTATTAAAAAAACGTAGTGTTGCTACAGAGTAGACCCATAGAATATAACCGAGGGAAACACTGACGCGAAGGCAATTTTAAATATGAATAAAACTATTGAAGAAAAGGAACATTTATAAGAAAATTAATTTTTTACTTACAACTTTTGTCTCTGCAAAAAGAGAGTAATTGCTGAATTCGCTAGAAAGTACTTTTCAAACAAATTATCACAAAGGAGGTAGCTCCATTTGAAATTTTACAGTTGGAGTACATATGAGCGACTTTTACAACATCATAATGCGAAACTCTTGAAAAATTGTATTTATTTTTTATTTTCACAATGCCTTTCGCTCGTAATCCAAGGTCACAAAATGGAATGCTTCAAATTCAGGTCGGAATGAGACCATTTGTCCAATAATATGTATTCCCAATTGTAACCAAAAACTATAAATCTAAGCCGATAGAAACATGTCAACCATAAAACCGCTTTAAATACAATTCTTACCGAAATAAATGCGAAATGACCAGATGCGTTGTCTCAGCCAGACGGCTTGCGGGATACATACGATCACGCGGGTACCACGCAGAGCAGCTTGTTTACGTCTATCTCATCTTGGGGTTGACTGCATTTTTAGATGTCGACTTAAAACTAGAACCTCGGTAAAATCTGTATTCCCAACCCAGAGTTTCGTCTCCCCCGCCTCCGTACGTCCCTGCCTCTCCCCAGCCCCTTCTGAGCGCTGGGAGCGGCGTCAGGTGGCAGCGGCGCCGCCGCCGCCGCCGCCACGGTTAATGCAAAACCGCGACACATGGGGGCGGCAGTGTGCTCTTATAATCTGATTTGGCGGCCGGATTATCTGAATATTTATACGCATAAAACGCGGGCGCGCCCGCCCGGTGCATTAGCCAAACTTTTCCGGCGCCGCCCTAATGGAAGTTGTATATCCAGGAATTCTTGCGCGCTGGCGCCGACCGCGCATTGTTAAACGGGTTTGCGGGGTGGTAGGGGGTAAGGATTATCGGGGAGAACCGACTGGGGGGGATAGGATTACGTGGGGATTGTTCCCGGAAGAACGTCTGCGGTTTTCCGCCTCGTTTGATGAAGCTATTGTGCGAATTGCTATCGACCAGCCAGGAATAAACTTAACAATTCACGGGCTACTTATTTAGTTCAAGATTGAAGCAATCTGGATTATAAAATTTAATGAAGTTAATGGAGTTAGACGGGAAAAAAATATAGGTAGGTATAGTCAAATTATTTTAAGAAGTCCTTATACTGGGACTGTCAATTGGTAATTTCGCCATCATAAGTTCGCATCAATGCAGCAAAAAATGCACGAACGAAACACCGAAACGAAATAACACGAACAAAAGCAACACAGATAACGGTAAAACTCACTAAACGTACAAAACCCGCGAATATTTTCACTGCCTATAGTTTGAACCCTTTTGAACGATCCGGAAAACCTTCACTATCACTTTCACAACACCGAAATAAAATTTGCCTGAGTACGCACCATAGACGCTATCGCAAGTAGACGATTATACCAAAATACCAAAATGAAAGTGTTTCCATGACGTTTACAATTATTATTAAAATTAGTTGTAGTCATAGTTATTTTTATTTGTAGCGGTATAATCGTGATTGCAATAGGGTTTTTACTTTATTATGTTATTTTTTTCGTATCACTTGGGTAACTTTTCACATCATAAATCAATGAGTGACGTCAATAACTGGTTGAGACACAACATATACCCATGGTTAACAGAAAATTCCTAGGGATTTTGTGGAGAATGTCATCTGACAGAATCGGGACTTCTTACAGTAATCGGGGTATACCTATACCAGTTAGTCCTTTCTAGTTTTTTTTACATTATACCTAAACAACAATTTTAAAAATGATATTTTGTTTGTATTTTCATTTTGGAAAGGTAGATATTACCACCTGTTCTACTTCCCTACCGCACTCGAATATTAAACTTGCATAATTCCAACTTCTAAGCATTGCATTTAAAAATCAGCTGCAAGCAAATCCTTTATTAAAATGTTGATTTCAAACTAGAGATTTCGAATTCAAAATTATGTTTTTTATAAGAGAGGACATGAGGAAGCCACTTGTCAAATTAGAATTGAGTCACATTATTTCAAAAAATTTAAATTTCCTTTCGGCAATCGATTTTTGTTATGGAAAACTAAAAAAAAAGTCTATATTATCAGTGCCAGGGACTCTTTAAAGTAAGGGGACCCAGCATTATACTTTCCAAAGTGAGGCCTGTTCTTTCCTCATTCTAATGGTATCAGTGAAGCCAAGTACGCCATTTTATTGGAGAATCTATGAATATAGCAGGTACTTTGATTCTTAGTAAAAATTAATAATGGTTCCATGATTTCTATAAATTGGACTTGACAATGTCGTGTCTACAAGTGTAGAATGTGGCAACTGTCAAATGAAACAAATTTATTTTATAGTTGAAATTGATTTCCAGCAATTATTTCCACGAATTTAAGTAATAATAAGTATGGTAAGTCAGTGCCGATTTTGCTTATTTAAGAATTTGTCGCTATTGCACCTTCTACCAGGTTCGTCAATCCATTTGTAATATGTATACTTACTTGAACTTTCTTCCTTGTTGAATGTATCTACCCAAAGAACTTTCACTGATTTCAGAATAGACAAATAAGATTAGGTCTAGTAGTTCTAATCATGGTAGTTTTTCTCGGTGTTCATTATAAAATGTTTGTAATTTTATTTCTCTCCCAAGGTACCTCACTAACTTAAAATAAACTTGTAGTTGTAGATAAAAACTCTTTAAAAAAAAGACCTGACTGAAGCTACCTGTTTAATAATTTAAGATTTAGGAAATACGATTTTTGTTTTGAACTACCTACTTATACTAATGCCAATGCCCACGTAATGAGAATTGTTGGATTACTAAAGGTGATACAGGAAAAATCTGGTTGCAATATTATTGGGACTACTACAGGCGGCCGCATTACCTTTAATTGACACGTCTAACTATCTGGTAGTTACAAAACTTAAAAACTGTGAATTATGATGGGAAATATTTTGCCATCTTTAGAATCTATGGCACTGGCATGTCATATAAAACCTGATGGCAGCTGGACACTGACATAATATAACACAACCTTGTACCAGCCCCCTTGTGATCTCCTTGGATTCGACAGAAAACAGGCTTCCCCTCAGACTTCACTTTTCCTATGTGATAGACTGTGACGTGCTGGTTCCCCTTATTTTAAAGAGTCCCTGGTCAGTGCCAAGTTACAAATGGTTACACTTTTCTTTGCAAATTTTTCCGATAAAAGTTTCAGTAGGAGTAGAACCCACATTAATTGAGTGCGCGTAATTGAAAAATTATTTTCCGTCCATGAAATTCTAAAGACTACGGCCCTGCTCCGGTGGGGCTTGCGCTTGTGGGAGAGTTGAAAAGCCCGCAGAGCCCGTGGTGTTTGTTTTACAAACCGACCCCCCTCCGATACACGAATTTGATCCCTGGAGGAGACGTATTATTTGTCGAATTTTGAAAGCTTTTAGTATCCGACCCGAACGCGTATCCCGAGCGCCCTTAAATAAATATTTTGAGTAAAACTCATGCTAATGAAGTTCGGAGACAATATACAGTGTATATATGGCCAATTTCAACCCCCGCGTACAGGCATTTCGATTCGATAATACCAGAAGTTAATTTAACCCTAAATATTATTATAAGGGACCATGGAAAAAGAGTTATATTTTTACAACTCGTTTTACAAACTCCTCTAGCTGGAAGAGTTTCAAAAAATTCAAAAACACATCGAAACAGGGGTACTACAGGCGCGCGCGAACCAGTGGCACTAAAAATGTTTGTATAATAGCAAATTTGTCATATTGTCGTTGATTAAAAAAAAATTCAAAACAAACCTCATAGGCGTAGCAACCTATCGCTACTATACTAATAAAAGAAACACTTTACATATAAGGGTGTCTCATAAAATTATGAGACCCGTGTTTTTTCTTTTAATGCTGCGGATTGGGAGAAAGCGAGCCTAAATTTTATTTAGTTTTTAGACTATAACTAATAATTATTATTGATCGGCTTGGCCAATTTTGATTAAATTTGGTAGAGGCTACTATAAAATGGTTATAGGTACTAATATTTCTGCATACATATAGCATCTACATTTTTCTCATCATTACCTCATGTAGAAGTTCACTTGCGTTTCTTCTTTGTATTTGACAGGAGTTCACAGTAAGTTTGTTGTCAAATTCGACAAACCTAAAAGTTCACTTTGATATGCCTTAGATTTCACGTATCACAAGTAAATAAGGGAATCCTGAAAATAACAGCAGAGAATGGATTTTTGTTACACAAAATAGGGACGCCAATGGATTTTGAGGAACGAATTTTCCAGGCGCGTGATACCAAGGACTTCTGAATATATGTAAATGGTAAATGTTGAACACAAGTGTATCTGCAAAAAATTATTTAGAAATTATGCCCACATATAAACATAATAACACTAAACTTTGGTTCAAAATTCATAACTTTGTGTTTTATTAAATTGGTGCAATATAGCATGTACAGGGTTGATCATTATAAATTAACACCCCCATAACTTGTTAGTTTTTGAGGTTAAAAAAAAAGTTTTTTACAAAAGTTCTAAATAATAATAGTAATAATTATTGACAGTTTGCAAGTATATTCACGCTTTGGAAAACAAAATGGGCTATTTTAAGATTTTAATATTTAAGAGACAAATGAAGAAAGGAAATTAAGAGAAATTAGAAATTTTAAATAGTAACATAGTCAATAAACTTTATCAGATTTATTGTTTGAAATTTAATTTTTATTCAAAACGACAATTATATTTAGAAAAAGGATATACGTATTATACGTATTACAAATGCTCCACATGACCTCCATCTTGCTCAATGCATTTATTGGTATTTGCTACTAACTTTCTGTTTATTGAGTCGACGATAAATTTGTTGTGTTTAGTATTTTAATATGTGGATATCATCCCGAATTTTACCTTTCAGTTGTTCTACATTTCCCGGTCTGTCAAAATAAATTTTGTTTTTTAAATAACCCCACAAAAATATATAAATGTATATTCTTTTTCTAAATGTTATTGTAGTTTTCAATAAAAATTAAATTTCAAACAAAAAATCTGACGAAGTTTATTAACTATGTTACTATTTAAAATTTCTCATTTATCTCAATTTCCCTTCTTCATTTTTCCCTGAAATCATAAAACAGCCCATTTTGTTTTCCAAAGCGCGAATATACTTGTAAACTATGAATAATAATTATTACTATTATTTGGCATTTTTCTTCTATAGCAACCTGTGACCCAAAGAGTAATCCCTCACAAAAAAGGCTCAGTTCCGAACGAACGGTTGGAGCGAACAGATAACACATATAATAACAATAATAAAAATAATAATGTTTATTCATGAAACCACAGTACATAATGTGTTGCAACCTATGCATACATGTATTTTTTTTTACACAAAAATGTTTTCTTACCGGTAGGTGACAACACTTAAACTCCTAGGCAGAAAACTACAACAAGGCTGGTTCTTTTAAACAAAAAGTAATGGACCCACAAAAACCACAAGTTGCGCGTGGGCCATATTAGAATATTATTAGCTTAATATTTTTTGTAACACGGCACAAAATAAATAAGAGTTAATACAAACAAAATCTGCCTTAAATGTAAATAAAACAGAAAAAAATTGCACTTTTGGTACAACTTATTTAAAAATATACTCGTATATATACAGTGACCGGCAGAAAGTTGGACACAAATAGAAAACTTTTTTATTATTAATTTCTCAGAAAATTTTATTCTTGATAAAAGTTGGTGCATCATTTCAAACTCAAAACGCACATATCAAAATTTAAATATCTCTTTTTGGATACGAGGTAGATTCAAATATGTCAAAATAACTCAAGAGTAAAGTACCCTTATTTTTTAAAATACGGTAATAAGTTACTTACAAAAGTGGTTTGGAATCAAAGGTGGAGGTCAGATTTAATGTCACAGCCACCTAGTCAAAAAAAAAAAAGAAATTTAACTTTTTTTATATTTTTTTCGACCACCCTGTGTATTACAAAAAAAAAACAAAATACCGCAAGCGCAACTTATCATCGGATAACACATGAATTTGCTACTAAACTTTAATTTTGTTCGATTAGCAGCTAAAAATTTAAATTAATCGAAATCAGAGTTTAAAAATATTAAATTTTTGTGTCCAACTTTCTGCCGGTCCCTGTATAAAGATATTTTTTTTAACAACAGACTTCACAATTTTAAGGAACTAGGACATGACTATATTATTATGACTATACTTCAATCATACCGTTGAGTGAATTATTCCTCTCTCAACGATTATACATATTCGGAACAAATTACTTTCTTAATGCTGCCCCTACCTACAGAGCACACATAAGATCTTAAATGGTTTTTAAACGACCCTAATGAGACATGTTTTATAATTTGCTCTTTATACTTCGTTGGAATCAGAAAAATGAGTAGAATGCAATAATCCAAAAATATACAAGGTGTTCCATTTAAAAAAACATAAGTTATGTCTGCCACGGCTTTGTAAAACACACTGTATAAAGTCCAATAGCGTCACAAAAAAGTTTGTATTAGTATCTAGAACTTTTGTAAACAACTTTTTTCTAACCTCAAAAACTAACAAGTTAAGGTAGGGGTGTGTCAATTTATAGTGAGCCACCCTGCACCAAATGTAGATTTCTAGTAATAAATAATGTTGCTAGATATTCTATTAATGAGACCCATCCAATATTTTGCTCCAAACAACAGAGCAATGGGAAAAAATGTCGCCGGGAACATTTCTAGAAAAAATAACGAACTAAACTCTCTCTCCCATTTCATTTTGTAGTAATCCCTGTGCTGACTCAGGCTGTACATACAATCGGCTCGGTATTGCGCCTCCGAAATAGCACGTTTCAATTCAAAATATGCGCCCGGGCCTGGTGATATCCCGCCGACGACTTTCACAGTAGAAAGTTGGGGAGTTGCGAAGTAAAATTACTGTGTCTGAGCAAAACGGTTTAGGGGAGTCCTCCGGGATATCCAGACGTTCCCTTTGTAAACGAGATTTCAATATGGAAATCTTCTGTAATGGCAGTTCCTGATTTCGGGATATAGGCGACGGCTAACGGGGAATATGAAATTCGTATGGGGCCGACGAAAAGTTTGGGACACCCACGAAATTGGCCTTCACATTCACACAATAGTTTCCTTAACGTCAACCTATCAGGGAAAAATTAAGAGAGAACTGCGTATCATTTTTAAAAACAGAAATAGAACATTTTTTTCTAAAATTTATTTGTGGCTCAAACAGATCCATTTAGTTTTTAATTGGGTTTTTCGCCACCAAAATGATCGAAAGACAACTTTTTCAAGTTGCCTGGAAAATTCATAAATTCTTAACAGTGAATAAACGAAACTTTAAACGTGTAACTCAAAAAATAACTTCAACAAATTTGTTTTCTGAGCTTTCGGAGAATAAATCTTCCTCCTTTCTCAAAGATCATGCCACGTCAAAGTGAAGTGACAGATTAATAAATTTCAGGTTAAAATGTCATGACAACAGAAACAATAGCCTAGCCACCTGCCTGATATTGTACCCGGTGTTCTATCTATACGTGAATCATTATTACGGCCGAAAAATGGAGGGGAAGAAAAGGAAGGGTGATAAACCTAAAGGTATGGACTACTGGAAAAAGTGGTGTAGTCAAGGTCAAGGGGTTGAGACTGCCTACCCCGAAATCTAGTTTGGAATGCCTAGATATGTGCGATAAGAACCTTTATCCTAATATTTACACATTACTACAAATCTTGGCTACCATTCCTGTATCCACTGCTACCCCAGAAAGGTCTTTCTCGAGCCTAAGGAGACTGAAAAACTATTTACGAAACACTACAAGTGAAAACAGACTTAATGGTTTGGCTCTAATGAACATTCACTATGGAACAGAAATTCATGCAGATGAAGTAGTGGATATATTTAAAAGAAAAAGCCGAAGATTTCTTCTTTAATGGTTTTAGATTTAGCGCAGAGGAACGAAATTAATTTATCCATTTCATTTAAAGTTAAGAACTTTATAAATATGTCGTAGTTTTTCGGATGAATATATAGATATTAAATTTCATGTAAGTATATTTTTGTTGTTTTATTTACTTCTCAAACTAAACCCCCCCCCCAAAACTAAATCCTGGCTACGCCCGTGTAGTATACATAATTAGATAGAACACAGGGTACAATATCAGGCAGGTGGCTAGGCTATTGTTTCTGTTGTCATGACATTTTAACCTGAAATTTATTAATCTGTCACTTCACTTTGACGTGGCATGATCTTTGAGAAAGAAGGAAGATTTATTCGCCGAAAGCTCAGAAAACAAATTTGTTGAAGTTATTTTTTGAGTTACACGTTTAAAGTTTCGTTCATTCACTGTTAAGAATTTATGAATTTTCCAGGCAACTTGAAAAAGTTGTCTTTCGATCATTTTGGTGGCGAAAAACCCAATTAAAAACTAAATAGAAATAGAACAATCCACAAAAACTTGTAATTCGGTAGGTATTCAGAAAAATAGGAAAACATTGATAATTATTACGAAAACTTATGTTTTATTATATTATAAATGGGTGAATAAGCGCACGAATAAAAAATTGAAGGGAAACAATTCTTATCCTTGTAGGTACATGCAAAAACTGCTGACAACATAAAATTTGAGATAATTCTACAAACAATAGTGTATTGCCTGTATTGGGCAACAAGTTAAGCAATGAAGCATATTGTATACGTGCACAAGTTGTGGCACGAGGACGAGGTAAAGGCGAGTGCCTTCAAATGCACCAGCATATGCCATATGCACTGCTTAACGAATTGTGCACTTTACTTAATTAAGTACCTAGATAATATTTGAAAAAATTGTTCATGCGCCTTCATTGCTTTTGCTGCCCTTGATGAAAATTGACACCAGCACCCTTGCTAAAATGTAAATTATTTTACTGACATCCGACATCCTTGAGGTTAGTATACATTCAATGACGTCAGAACCTATAGACAGGTTTGTTTTGATAAACGCTTGACGCCCAGAACTAATCACAATCTAAGCGCCCCATTAAATTATTCCGAAAATGTCGCGAGATTGTTAGAAATTGCCCCTTTTTGTCGAGCCGTAGCGAACTTGTTTCGACTCTGGGCTCGGAGGCTGGCGTCGTTAGACCATCCTCCGAGTCTTCAGGTGAGGTTCCGATGCTTCCGGCGCCCCCAAACAAGAAAAAACATGCGATATCTAAGTGTGATTCTGGAGGAACTATAGTGTGTAGTGGTTTGTAGCATGTTTTTAGAGTAGTATGGATATATTTAATCTTGGAGTCAAAATAAAGGGCATTTTAACAATGGGGCACCACGTCTATAGGTTTTGACGTCATTGGCTGCATCATTCCGACATTTTTTCTTCAACCAACAAAAATTAGCCCCAACATAACATAGTGCGAAATTTAAACATCGCCGCCATGTTGGATTTTAAAAATCGTCTATTTTAAAGATTTTTGTCAATAGTCCGTTCTTTTCTGCAAGCATTATAAAATCGGTAGGTAAACAAAAAACTATAGCCGAAACAAAATGGTCCAAAATTTGTTGGCCCACCCGGTATGAACCCGGTGCAGAAGCAGCTAGTTCTGGAGATAATTTCATTAGATGGGAAAGTTCCGGGTTGCGTGCTTCCCGTATTACACCTCCGATTGCTATTTTATAAGGAAGTTGCCCGCAGTTGTAATATGGCAGATCGATGGAGCGAAAGGAAGGAGGAAATTGTGTGTGGATTGAGAGAGTGTAAAGTGCAAAGTAGGATAAAGGGCATTGCTCGAAAGGAATGGTCCAGTAAACGGGGTCGTATTCTGTATTTGTGCTTCACATTTTATAATTTAAGTCACGTACAAAAAATTAGATTAGTAAATGATTCTGGAGGAACTATAACTGGGAATCGCCGGGTGTATAGTTGGTTGATGGTTGACTTTCTGTCTTTGTTTGTAGCATGTTTTTAGAGTAGTATGGATATATTTAATCTTGGAGTCAAAATAAAGGGCATTTTAACAATGGGGCACCACGTCTATAGGTTTTGACGTCATTGTATACATTACATGATGTAGTGGCGATGTACCTATCGACAATATTATATTCTAACTAAAGTAAAATCTATTATAATTATTATAATTCATATAATATACTCATCACTAGAATTAAATACCGCTAAAGTTGAGATTATATTTTTACTGTCAACACAGGTAGGTACATACTAAAATTTTAACTCACGAATTACCCTTTAAATATCGACAGATTCGCACCTTCATATACATGGTAAAACTGTCAGTTATAACAAAATAGCCAACCTTTGAATAAAGAACCCCAGGGAGGAGCAAATTTAGGCTTAACCGAGGCACACGGGATGGAAGGCCTGCAGACTCGATCGATGACGTCACACACTCAGGCCGATTCTAACTAAGATATTCTATGCGTTGCGGTATTTTGGGGAGTTTTAGAGCCAATATTTTTTTTATTTTCCAGATTATTTATTAACACATACTATAAAAAACCGAAAAATGTTACGCACAACAGAAAATAAATCATTCTAAACAATTAAGTTCGTATACCTAGTAATAAACATAACAAACCAATGACGTCGTATAGGTTATAATGTCAATGTAACAAACTCAATGAAATTCAACAATTATTAAAGGAGGCTTTATGCAGCACTCATTATCGCTTCTCTATCACTCCATTTTCATTTTATAAAGCAGATTACAGCATATTTCAAATAAATATAAAAGCGGGTTATCTTCTAGTGAGATAGTAGATAATGAAATTTTAAGGAAATGAAAACTGCATAAAATCTCGTACAACAAACAACATTATGAACATTTATCTTTTTATTAATGATAATGAAGCGGCAGTGAAGTGATAATACGTAGAAACAAACGTAATAAGCTCAATGAAAATAAAAAAAAAACACTTACACGCAAATTGCTTTAGCGATTACGTTATACGTAGAAATAAATATAATATAAAATAAGAAATATCAATTACTGGCTAATTTCTTTAGTTTTATTTCAGCCCTTTGGGCCATTATTCTATCATTTTGAATCATCGAGATGTTTGCCAGTGTAGCCAAACATTTTAAAATTAACTGATGATAGGATACATCGCAAGAACAATTATTTCCTTCTGTTGACAACGACATATTTTGCAGAATTTTGAGACAAATTTCCAGTAGTTTAACAAATCTGTAATTACGTATTGCCCCTATTTCTTCCAATTAAATGATGATATACGGCCTGAACACCTGAATTGCGCTAAACACTATATAAGAAAGGATAACTGAATATGAGGATTTGTAGCTGTATATGCACGAACACCGTGCCGTAAAGCCGCGTGCCTCGGTGCGCCTCGACTGAGAACTGAGTGCGTGAACGAGGCGTTTGGCATGGCCTGACAGTGTGACGTTGCAGCGAATTATTATCCTCAAACATTTTAGTTTTGGCGGTCAGGGAAGTGCCACAAGCATAATAACTCGAAAAAGTATCTAAATACATCATTCTGACGCACCTATCACCTATCAGATATCAAAATATTGTGTCAAAACTTGGTCACTACTCACATATTTTATAATACACATAGTGCTTTGACCCCTTCCTGGGATTCATTATTCGAAGTAGCCAACATTGCGGGTAGGTCTTGTGCAAAAACGTTTACCTTCTGACATAGACTGGTCTTTTGTCATGCTGTACAATATGAAAATTTTGATAACTCCCCAAAAAAATCGAGAGAAAATAATATCATAAGTATAAAAACAATAAAAATTTTGAAGTTGTCAAATGCCTTAATTTATGAAAAAAAATTCCGTGCATAGTCTTCAAGAATACACGACACGTGTCTGTGTTCCTACAATTATTATATCGTAGATCGTAGCGTAGGTAAGTAGTAAATTTATGCATGTTTTATTGTTTCGCATTGCTAATAAAATATAATACTTAATTATTACATTGTAACATTCAATTAATGACTGAATTAAATACAAAGAACGGTATTTAAAATTAATAGATACCCGCAATTTCCCAGATGCACCTCGATACCGCGAATCTAGCACACAATACCCCGATAGTTTTCAGCGAATATACCGAGCGTTCTCCCATCCGCTTCCATTAAGAAAGTAATCATGTTTAATACGCGCGATAGGTCTTAATTATTTAATATGATTTAATGCATTTTTTGTGTGTTACTCAGCTACCTTAATTACGCCGTGGTTTCTTTGTTGCTGGCAGCGTGTTTCATTAATAATCGCTATTAAAGTGATACCCGATTACAATGCCACTAATGGAAATCTTGCCTAATTAGTCTGGGCAGAGTACCCTAGATAATAGCAATATTAATAAAACGAATCCACTACCAATTTACCTCGTTAGGATTTCCTGAACACTCTCCTTCAATAACCGGGTTCTAAAAGTTTTAAGCCAGTCACGGTCAACCTTGCTTTTTACTAGATGCACAGGGGTGGACTTGAAAAATTAGAGTATATATCGTTGAAATATTTGATAGGACAGAAAATATTTTCTGAAAGCCCATGGCTGGCCTATCATCACTAAAATATAATTGTGATTCTTGATTTGTGTTTTCTGACCACCCTTGAGTTTTTAGGAAAACAATTTGACAGTTTGTTGCGTCTCTTTGCATATCTGCCACATATCACTTCATCATTTGTAGGTATATACCTACAGTTTGTATTTCATTGGTTGCGTTCAATGCAGGCCGAATTTTTGTAATCGCTAGGTAGCGCTATCTGTCAACCTTTGACAGCGCTGTAATCGCTGCCGTGGTACGTTGAACGACCAATTTATAACTTGGTCTTGTCTGTCATCAGATTTTTTTGTAGGTTATGTTTATATATTTATTTTCGGTATTTTCTGTTTTCGTTTTTAAAATAATTTGATTTTCTGTGTCTATTTTTACCATTTTTGCTCATTTTTATAATGACGACCAAGAAATAATAAACAACAGACAGCGTTGGTGAGACAAGAAGCAGTTATAACCACTTTTCCACAATTGTCTCTTACAATTTTCCCAACCTTCCATTTTTTATTTATTTATTGCGTGTATAATTATTCTTTTTTGGACAAATGAACAAAGTTAACGATACCCCAATAAACAAAAATTTTGAGGTTAAGCGTTTCAGAATAACAGAGAGTGCAGGAATGATAAAAAAGGATAGAAACATGATAAGTCCGCTACCAAGAAAATCTAGCAAAAATGAAATCGCTGCCAAACCGAGGGCACCAATCTGGCGCTGTCTGCCATTTCTGCCCGTTCAATATGCACATTGACGTAAAGCGCTGGCAGCGATTACAGATTTGGGAGCGCATTGAACATGACATGACATGATTGACATGTCATATTGCCCCTAGCGTGTGTATATAAAACACTTTTGGCGACATAACATATGATTATGACTGTACCTATATCACGGGCGTAGCCAAGGGGGGGGGGTTTCGGGGGTTCAAACCCCCCCCCGAAATAAGCAAAATATTACCTAATATTATACCGAAAAAATACGAGGAGTGAAGAGTTAAATTATTATTACGTTTGAATATATGTAGTAATAGTAGCGCCTAGCGCCATCTTTTGACGAGAGGCAGACGCAGTTGCAGCCGAACTATTTTGTATTGTAGGGACGCTTTGCGTTGTTTCTCGATTATTCGCCATGCCCCTCGGTCGAAATGAGCGGAACTTTGTGGAAGTTCGTGGAAGTTTCTGGACGGCTACTGGGCTGCTATATAAGCGGCGCCGCGGCGCGTGACCGCGCTTACGGCAGTATTGTTCCATGCGAACTCGAAGCGAATAAAAGTGAAAAGTGGTGAACGAATAGTGAAGAGAATTAAGTGTACCGTGTAAGTGAGTAATTTTAGTGCGCTGTTATTCGATGACCTTGTTAAGGATAGATATGTGAATCATTATTACTGTCGAAAAATGGAGGGGAAAAAAGGAAGGGTGATAAACTTAAAGGTATGGACTACTGGAAAAAGTTGTGTAGTCAAGGTCAAGGGGTTTCTAATAAAGAAACAAATTTGGATTTAGCTATCAAAGCTTCAGCTACCTTGCATGCTGATAAGAAGACTGCCTACCCCGAACTCTAGTTTGGAATGCCTAGATATGTGCGATAAAAACCTTTATCCTAATATTTACACATTACTACAAATCTTGGCTACCATTCCTGTATCCACTGCTACCCCAGAAAGGTCTTTCTCGAGCCTAAGGAGACTGAAAAACTATTTACGAAACACTACAAGTGAAATCAGACTTAATGGTTTGGCTCTAATGAACATTCACTATGGAACAGAAATTCATGCAGATGAAGTAATGGATATATTTAAAAGAAAAAGCCGAAGATTTCTTCTTTAATGGTTTTAGATTTAGCGCAGAGGAACGAAATTAATTTATCCATTTCATTTAAAGTTAAGAACTTTATAAATATGTCGTAGTTTTTCGGATGAATATATAGATATTAAATTTCATGTAAGTATATTTTTGTTGTTTTATTTACTTCTCAAACTAAACCCCCCCAAAACTAAATCCTGGCTACGCCCGTGACCTATATACCAACCAAAATTTGTTAGATCCCGATCCTACCCTGTACCACTTAGTTCAAGATCGAAGTGATGTTCTGAAGCGCTCAATTTGGGCGCCTTATATTTTAAAATACACATAATGCGTTCGTATCCGACAGTTGGCATTCAACAACAGCATTATTGTATAGATCTGCTACTGATACATCGCCAGAAAGGTGTTATTAGTAACCATCCTTGGCCCGTGAGAATATATAGTAATTTTTACGGGGAATAAACAAACACGTCACGTATAAATCATCGATATGATCGTATGATGAAAGGTACTCGGTTGAATAGTATTATTTTTTCCTCGAACGTCATGACAATAAGGCATTACGTGAAGTTGCATATTTCTTAATATTCGGAGTGGAACTGTTCTAAATTTTCTATTATGGTTTAAAGTAATCATAATATGAAATTTGTTTGGCAGATAACGCAGTTGTAGTGGCATAACAGGAGCAAATATTAACTTTCTGCCAGTGGCGTCGACGTATTTATGCAGTTTTGCAAAATCCTTATTAACAATACAGGGTGTTCGAAAAATAGACGGAGATATTTTAGAGGGTGATTCCCTGTTAAGAAATATGAAAAAAAGTTTCTATAAACATGGGTCCGGAAATGCAGAGTTTTCAAGATACAGGATGTTAAATATATTGCATGTCACTGGACAAAATTGGTTTATCAATTTTTGCAAAAAAAATCACAAGTGCCTTGGAAAACAAATAATCAAAAGCATTTCTAGGAAAGAGTGTTATTGCAACTTTTCCAATATCATAACATAAAGTACACTACAACCAATTTTGTCCAGTGACATGCAATAAAACGGTTTTTATTTTTTTTTCTCGAAAACGAAGTGAGATAGGAAAACAATACAAGAGGGAAAGAAGTTGTATTTTTAGATGCTTAATCAAACAAAAAATATTAAAGTTACAAAAAAGGTAGTGGCGTACATTTTTTTGATAATAATATTTGCTAAGGTGCCCCCCGGGACGCCACTGGACTTAATAAATTTAATCTAGTTAGGGCAAAATTAGCCTCTTAATACAACAAATAACATTGCCAAATTTCAACAGAATCGAGTAAATAATTTTTAAGACATTAATAATTTCATGTTTTATTTTTTTTTATTTAACATCCTGTATCTTGAAAACTCTGCATTTCCGGACCCATGTTTATAGAAACTTTTTTTCATATTTCTTAACAGGGAATCACCCTCTAAAATATCTCCGTCTATTTTTCGAACACCCTGTATTTGAAGTGTAATTTGTGTGCAATTAAAAATACTAAATAAGTGCCTCATATTTTGTCGATATTTGTCTAATTTTTAATTTTATTTATTACATTAATGTTTAATAGAGGAAGAGTAAAACAGGAAGAAAAAAACTTAAAGAGAGTTGGTTCATCATGTACATTTCCCTATACAGGGCGTTACAAATAATTAGTTCAGTTAAAGTTCATAAAACACGAATTTTATGAATGGATCCTGTGTTTCTTAAGATATTTTTGTGAAATAGGGGTGATTAAAAATTGTAAATTTATCAAATTATGTTTATCAAATTAAATTGTGTGGGAAATTTTTAAAAACGCATATGACATACCTAAAATAAACAAAAAAATTCAATAAATAGCCAAATAAGTTGCAATATCTTGTAAACCACATCTTAAATAAAAATATTACTACTAAAAAATTAGAGAAAAAAACAGTGGACCTAAAAAATAATTTACTACACTCAGATAAAAGTTGAGGGTCAAAGCTTCGACTGATATATTATTACAGACTGCTCACGGCTGTCACGTCTGACGCTTTTTTTGGCTCACCGTGCGCTTTCTTGAAATAAAATTAAAATACAATGCTAAATACATTGTTAGCCATCAGCGCCATCTGTTTTCCAGGACATGAAGCTATAGACGTAAGAAGTCATTATAAATACGTCACTCAACGGTCAAAGTGTACATAACATACTCATTTTGTTGCGTTTGTTCTTTGAATTTTTGACTAAAATTACACAATGTGTTTTTATAACAAATAAATCTGGGCAAAATTTCAACAATACAGGATGATTCAGTCATTATGTAAAAAATTTTAACCACAGGTGGAAAAAACCTCAGACAAATAATAAACATAGACCAATAATTCAATACAATACAGACCCTGCCAAGATAATAAATATTTAGTAACATTATTTGTATGAGTTAGTAATATAAATCTAAAACAAAACAATGCAATGATTGCACCATTTTCAAACTTCTGCATAAATCTATCTTGTACTTACGAAATAAATGTATAACCAACATTAAAAAACATCAGTTTGGAACAATTAGTTGATATCTACAATCTACATATACTAAAAATTTTGACAGTTATCATTTAACAATAAATTTTACTGATTTTGTAAATTTAATGATCCTATAAATAACATCCTTAATAAATTGCTTATTCTGGCTAACGTGGCAACGTTGCACGGGCTCTTTGTGATCGATACGCATTTGCTTTTTATGCCCCAACAGTTGATCCAGAGTTCGTTGAGATTTCGCCGGTTTGTGTTGATGTGTTTCGAGTGTTTACTTTTGCGTTATTCTTGTTTTTTTTTAGGAGATTTTGGGGTTATTGGACAAAACACATACAGTTAAGTTAGTAATTAGTGAATTAGTGCAGTGTTAAGAACGATGGGGAGAATAAAGTGTTGGATTTGTGGCATAGGAAACGTAACCTCTGGTTATTATATGATGCAGGCTTAAGTGTCAAATTTGTTGTTTTTGTTTCGAGTCATTTTTTATGTTGGCTGATTACAATGCAGCCTTTAGGTTAGTCTGTGTTATTATTTGTCTCTCTATTAAAACTGTTTCCTCTCATATTCATGTGAGAGACATAATTTGGCGTGATGCGCCACTTCAAAAACCTGTTTTGACAACTCACAGACTATAGAACATCATTTGGCGTGATGGGTCACGTAGGTACAGAGCGCAGCGTTGCCAAATGTAAATTCCACGTGCTGACAATTATCTTAAACCGTGCCGTTTTCCGCTGAAATTTTTTTTTAGTGTCCCGCCAATTCCCATCGCTCCGGAGGTGGCTTTTAAGCGCTCATCTCGTCCCGACGTTCCGCCCGCCGCTTTCTGTCAAAACTTTGGCAGGACCCGCCGCTCACTTTGGCGGAATTAAGACGGGAGAGCCCATTTACGTTGGGGGGTTAGGCTCGCCCCCCAAACCGCGAAGATCTCCCTTTCGTGGGGGGAACGCCCCCCCCCCCCTCGCCCCCGCCCCTTGCATATTTAACCCGCCGCCGGATCCCTAATTGACAGCGGTTAATTCCCGGGCAAATACAGTCAAAGCTGGCCGAATTAACGAAGTGCGGAGTAGATAATATGCCAGGGGCGGGCCGGCCGGCGCGGCGTGTCGAAACAGGAGCGAGACAAAATATTTGGAAATTTTTTTGTTTAAAAAATCAGGGAAACTTGTTGTCAACTCTTGCATTTTATATGTTTACGCCAAGTTTTAAGTACTTTACAAGTTTTAATTACGTTTTTCCAAAAACCGGTGTATAGGTTATTAGGTACTCTTTTCAACTTCTGTTGCTGGGTCATAAGATAAATGAGTAATACACAATTTAGAGGGAAAAAGTAAAAGTTTCTTCAAAAAAACACTCTCTAAATATGTAGGTACAGTGTCCGAAAGAAAGTACGCACCAAATCTTATTCTTCATCAAAGTTTGTGCATATTCCTGAAAACTCAAAACGCAGTTTTCAAAATTTGAATATATCATTCCGTATACGGGGGAGGTTCGAAAATATGAAAAAGGCTCAAGACTAAAGCACCCTTATTTTTAGAGAAAACATGAATTATGAAAAATTGTTAAGAATCAAAAGGTAAGCCCAACAATGAAGTTTCAAGTTTCTATTCCATACAACACCATTATAAAATAAAACCACTTTATTTAATATGCCAGTACCGTTTCAGAGAGGATTCATCATTTATAAACGTGACTGCCATAAAAATTAATTTGTATCTGAAAAAATACAAAATTGTTGGTGCAAACTTTCTGCCGGCCACTATATAAACGATGGATGCAATGCAAAAAAAAATGTCGGTTTTAGCCAAAGGAATATAACATTAAAATTCTAAATTGTTAACCTTTTAGATTTCAATGAAATTCTGACCTAAAACATTTTATTTGAGAATTTCAATCTCACAATATTTTTAAATAATTTTAAATTTGTCCTTGGTTAAACCAAATATGTTGCCTCAATCGTCTGTCTTTATCGCACGAGATTCATTATTTTTTTTAAATATTTATTATTTATTCAAGTTAAATAAAAAATGTATGATTTAAAGGAAATGTGAAAATGAAATATAAGTACCTACCAAAATCGGCAAGATAATGGTGAAAAAGTTTGACATTTATAATCTCTCTAAAAATAGATTTAAAAAATTTTTAAATAGTGTGTCCCCGAATGGACTTAGCTATACCTACTTGTAAAAAAAATTATTTTCAATTTTTCTTTTCTTGATAAAAGTCTGCTTGTCCTTAAACTAAGATTGGCATGGAAAAAGTTAACATTACTTATAATATTATTATTATTATTATTAATAAGGTGACAAGAAAATTGAAAAAAAAAACGTTAATTAGCATAAGAGTAAACTGCCTCTATTTGTAGAGATACTGAAAAAAGTTATAAAGAAAATTTCTTCAGCCTGGTTACTTAGATGAACAAAATTTCAAAACGTTAGGCCTACTTTGATTTTTTTCTTGTTTTTCTTCGATTACCTAAATGGTTTTCTGTAAATAGTATGACAAAACTGTATTAACAAAAGTTACCCTACTTTGTATATTTTCTTATTTTAAGGACAAGCACACTTTTTAGTATGACTTTTTTTCGAAAAATTGAAAATAATTTTTTTACAAGTATAGTTAAGTCCCTCCGGGGATACATTGTACATACATTGTATAAAGGGAGTACTATAAGTTTATGTTTTCACTGAATTTTGCGATTTGTGTTAGCTGATAACACATTTTATAAATATATTTTAAAACGTTCTCTCAAACAAAGCATATACAGGGTGTTCCGAAATGATGAGGAAATATTTGGAAGAAGTATTCTACAGGTGGTTCTCAAAAACGGTTCAATCTAGAAACTTGAAGTTTGGGACACATTACAAGCCAGTTGGAAGACACCTTACGGTAGAATTACTTTTAGCACCCTATCCATTCTAAGGATAGAAATTCGAAACACCTAATGTAGCGAAGTTATCAAATTTTGCCAAGTTTTCCGCTTACATCTCACCGCTAAGTGCTAGCCCAAAAGTGTCCGCCCGAACCGCCGATAGAGGGCACCGCGGGCGCAGCTAACCGGCGGCCACTAGTTCAAATGTGCCGGAGTCTGGGATCACTTTAATTTAAGTTGTTAAGAATTGTTTATTTATTTATTTATTTTTCTCGTACATAGTTTGGGGCAATATGCATATATGGGATAATTAATGTGAAAAGCGTTGGTTTGATTTCATCCCCTGCAAAACCTCCCTGGCTCGAAAAACACTGGAACACACGAGTACCACTCCTGGCAACTGAGCAGAAGACGACAAAAAGAGGCCAAACAACATCAAAGGCCCGAAATACCTTACACTATTCGTCTTTTTTACAGAACTTTTTTGTATGTTGGTTTATCTGAAAATAAAAATACCTATTCTATAGCTTGATTAATTTAAAAACTTTTTTACTCTTGTCCTTTTTCACTAACTTAATATTTTCCTGTAAAAAATAATATTACTTTTTTGTTCTGCATTAACATACATACAGTTATTGTATAATATAATAAAAGTGCGGAGAACAAAATAAAATCTTGTAATGTTACGTTTTGAGGAGCAAATTTATCAAAAATAAACCTTATAAAATACAAATTGCTACCTATATATTTTCTTGAACCGGAAATCCGCCCTTCGTCGACACCGCTGGTCGGACTCGAAGCAGGGCCACTGCAGCGGCGGCAACTGGCGAGTTCATTTGCGATGCTAAGCGCGAGCCGGGTGCAAACGCGCGCCCCACGCCATTGATTGCACGCCCCATTACACCCCTGGGATCGTGTTTACATAAGTAATCAGCGCCTACGCCGGCGGCGACGGAGGCGCCACCTCGCGGTCTCCCCGCGAACCACGGACACCGCACCACCGATGTGGCAACGGAGGTTAGAACGCTCTGTTTCATACGGAACCATCTCTAATAATTATTACAGTTGCAGATGGATGTGCAACACTGTAAGTCCTCCGACAGTAGTTCGAGATTTTTGTTCACATATGCGGGATCTAGAGTGTGGTCATTTAAGTGTGCAACATATGGGACTTTTTTTATTAATCGCACAACCAACATACAGATATTGCCGAAAGTAGATGCATGTTCAATAATCATATTAGGTGCACTTAGAATGCTTGCCAGTTAAACAGCATACAGGGTATAGGTAAAAAAATATCAAAATTGTACAAGGGTAAAGTAGATACCCTTATTTAAAAAAAATTGCAAAAAGTTTTTGTTTAGAATTAAAAGCTATGCCTAAATACCAAAACATAGCACGATAAGACAAAAAATTTTCGTCAATTAATTTCCACAGTTTCTTAATAAACATTTAAAAGAAAAATTTTGCACCTTAAATGAGAATTTTTTAATATACACATTATCATTACTAATGTTTTACCTTGTTCAGAACAATTTTTGCGAAATTTTAAAGTTTTGTTTAATATCGTTGCGTCAAACATGAAGCTTGCGATTCCCTAAAAAATTAAGAATCTAAGGTGATTTTACAAATATGCTTGAATTTGAACAAAGTTATGCGAAATTGATTTAATTCTGATTGATTTATGAAATTGTCTATGGTGAATATTAAAACAATTTTTTTTAGGAAACTATTGTTTTTCAAAAAAAATTCTTAGGAGGCCATTGGTATTTAGGCATATCTTTTAATTTCTAGACAACAAAAATCCCATATGTTGCACACTTAAATGACCACACTTTGTATAGCTACCTACTAAAAATAACTTTAAATGAAGCTATAAGTAGTTTAGTGTCCGATGAGTATCAAAGTCGCTTTTAAATTGTTTGCACTTTAATTTAAAAGATTTTTCAATTTTTAATTTTAATTCCATCTGCAAGAGCCTTTGATTTTAGTTTTCATTTATTTTCATAATCTTTTTAAATTTTGCACGCCTACACACAGTTTTTCATTCTGAACGAGTTTTCTTAAGAACATTTTGCGTAACCTACAAAAAAATGCGCTTTACTGATGGTGTGAAAATCAGTTTTTCAAAATTAGTTTTTCAAAAACTTATAACTTTATAATAATTTTTATGCCAGTGGCTAATATCTTTTGAAAAAGAGCGGTTATTTCTTTAATTGCTAAGAAGAGTCTTTTGTAAAAGTTTCGTGAATGTGTTACTTTTTGATAAACTTGAAAAAATAATTATCATGCATGTTTTTCTACTTTAGTAATAGGACGATTCTTCCATACCGAGTTTAAAGTCGATATACAGTGTGTCCGCGGATGAAGTCCCCAAGAAGTCAAATGGCCCAAAAATTTCAAAAACATTTATTTAGAAAAGTTGTTTAGAATTAAAAGACGTGTCCGATTGTAACTTTTCAAGCAAATCGGCCGACTTTGATTTAAATAGGTAAAAAATAAAAAAATCCAAGTCGGCCGCTTTGCTTGAAAAGTTACGATCGGACACGTTTATTAATTCTAAACAACTTTTCCTAAATAAATTTTTTTGATATTTTCAAAAACAAAAGAGTTTCACACTTGGCAGTCAAACAAATCGAAGTTGGCTGATTTATTTGAAAAGTGATAATCGGACTCATCTTTTAATTCTAAACAACTTTTCTAAGTAAACGTTTTTGATACCTTTAAAAACAAAGGTAGTTTATTCTTGATGGTATTTCATGTTTTTGTATTTTTTGGGCACCTTGTATAAAAAAATTCTCTCCGTAGACCATATTTTTTCGAGAAGCATAGAAACTTCTATCGAGAATGACTTTTTGTCGAAAAATGAAATTTTTGGTGCATTTGTCCTCTTGGGGACTTCATCCGCTGTATCTTTTTGTTCTAGGGATAAAAATGAAATATATGAAAATAATTGTTTTCTTAAAAGCTCTATATCTCAAAAACAATAGGTTGTTATAGGAGCTTTTTGTCTTAAAATGACTTTTTTCTACAAAATGTCAAATTTCGTCTACAAAAATTTGGGACACTCTGTGTATAATGTTCGATATAAAATAAGATAATAGGAACAGAAAATAATTTAGAAAAATTAAAATAGGTTTGTTGGGTGCCGGAAGTTTGTTGTTTCGTTTATCGTTTATCTACATCGATTTATAAATGCCTCATCAATACCTATAGGTAATATTACGTTGCAAGGCGTTTCTATTAATGGTCGATTTACTTTTCGGATATTATCCAGACCGCGGAGCAACGTGACTCGTCGAACGGATCTCACCTTATTAGCCGGCGTATTTTTCCCGCAGACGGTGTTTTGTCCGATCACGGGTAGCCGCATGGCGACTTGATACGACCGACTGCCGGTCATGATACGCGCCGAGGTGTCATTACGCCGAAAGCTGCCAGGTCATGGCGGCAAATGGCCCGCTACTTAGCCGGTAGCGGGCGACTAACAATGCTGGCGGCCCGAAGAAAAACGGTTGGAAGGAACTTGGAGGCCAGCGGCGGAGAAATTCTGAAAATCCGACACCACAGAAATTACGATTTCTCCCTCTCTTCCTCTCTCTTTCTCGCTCTTTCTCTTCCTCTCTCTTCCTCTCTCTCTCTCTTCCTCTCTCTTCTCGCTCTTTCTCTACCTCTCTCTCTTTCCTTCTTTCTCCCTCTTTCTCTCTCCCTTTAGCTCTTTCTTCCTATCTATCTTTTTCTCTCTCTAGCGCTATCCCTTTAACTCTCTCAACCTACGTGTCATGCCGATTAGTGTTTCATTGTAATGAGTATAAGAGAGAGACCAAATCCAGTCATATCGTCTGCAAAATAAAACAGACTTTATGAACGAATCCTGGTGCCTAGGGATTCTGATGACTTTGAGCTGGACGGTATAGGCACGATATGACGCGCCAATTGTTGACGTGGGGCGCATGCAACAGATCACAGCCGACTCTAGGGGAAGCCCTGAAGTAGAGAAAACTGGCAACAAGGGATGCGGGTCTGCGCGGCGTGGCCTGTCACTCCCTGTCTAGTTGATTTTACAAGAAATTTAACAGAATTTGTGTAGTGCGGG
Organism: Pseudeuparius sepicola; assembly: GCA_963920635.1. Classification (NCBI taxonomy): domain Eukaryota; kingdom Metazoa; phylum Arthropoda; class Insecta; order Coleoptera; family Anthribidae; genus Pseudeuparius; species Pseudeuparius sepicola. Next base: position 8,335,077 of record OY987300.1, on the reverse strand, counting down.
TAGTGCTATCGTCGCCAGATTGCTACGACGAGGCAGTGTGTCTCTGGGCGGAAACAGACAGCCCGAAGTGCCGGCGACACCTTTTTTATAAATTTGTTTTGTTTGTGAAAAAATGAAACATTTCTCTAAAAGTTCGAAGTGAAGAATCGTTCCCTTACAATTTCAAGGCTCAAGATGCTTAGAACCGTCGAGGGAAGCTAGAACTTAGTTATATACCTGGCTGTAAGTCAAATCGTAATAATAACTTGAAGTAGCTAGGTTTTCTTTGCTTGACGGCAAGCGGTCAAGCGGTCAACTTGTATTCGTTTTGGGCTTTCCAAAGGACGAAAATTTAAGAATAAAATGATTAAGGGCCAACTGCATAGACCAGGGACTCTTTAAAATAAGGGGACCCAGCATTATACTTTCCAAAGTGAGGCCTATTCTGTCATCATTCTAATGGTATCAGTGATGCCAAGTATGCCATTTTATTGGAGAATCTATGAATATAACAGGTACTTTGATGTTGTATCTACAATTACAGAATATGGCAACTGTCAAATGAAACAAATTTATTGTATAGCTGAAATTCTTTAATTGTCACATCTGAGTATCTGAAAGTTAGAAAACTTAAAAATTGTGAATTATGATGGGAAATTTTTGCCTCCTTTAGAATCTATGCCACTATCTATCACATAAAACCTGATGGCAGTTGGACACTGACATATAACATAATCTTGCACCAGCCCACTTATGTGGTCTCCTTGGAGTATACAGAAAACAAACTTCCCCTCAAGGCTTCACTTTTCCTATGTGATAGACTGTGAAATGCTGGGTCCCCTTATTTTAAAGAGTCCCCGGCACAGACAAACTAAAGTACCCTTTAAAATTAAGGGAGCTTTCTAACAATCCAACCAATGTTTATATTGTTGCAAAAGTCTCTTCTAATGTTAAATTCAAAAGATAGGTAATTTAGTTGAATGTAGGTATTATGAAATTGACCCTAACTGCCATTTCACAGCATGCCGTTCTCTGTTCGCTTGTTGTTTATATTTTTATGAAAATTTAACCATAAGGGAAAATAGGTAATCATCATTTTCCTAATGGCACACTTTGCGAAAAATTCTCACAAAAATTCGATTTACAACAAAATGTAGTCCCCTCTATTTGCCCAAATTTACCATATTATTTGTGGAAAATGTAGGTACCTATCCAGACCAGGAATCGTACTTATTTTAAATACTTATACTTCTATGTTTATTTTGTTACTTGTTACTGCTTTTATTGTCTGTTAAACAAACGTCCCTACTTACTTAGGTACCCTATTATTTTAAGTTTTCCAGTTTTTTTATACGATTTGTAAATATAAGTATCTCAAAACATATATACGATACACAAGTCTATCAAAAAACTATTTATTATGCATTGCAAAACAGGAAAGACTGAATTTAAGAAATGCCAATGTAAACAAATTACCTCGTCTTCTTCCCCCCGACCCGCTAATGTAGAAGCAAAACAGAACCGTGTTATTTGTATTACCGTGAGTCATCTATCCTTATATATCGTTGCGTTGAACCGTCCCGCTGCGGCGTTGCCACTTGTTTGCACAGGGCTTGTAAGCTTGAGAAGGTTGTGAACAGATATAATTGATGAACTTAAGTCACTAACAGTTATGGTATTGCACTGCAAATGTTTTCTCACCGACAGCTCCTTAATATTATCTATTGCATGCTCCCCACGTTTTTTCGAATCTTTTGGGCTAGGAAAAATTATTTTATAGTTTTTAGTCCGTTATTTATATTATAGGTACTTTTAGTCCTTTATAAAAAACGTAGCATGTATTACAAAAATAGTTTCAAATTACCCATTTTTTTAAAAGTAGTTTTTCAGATTTATATGCTTGGAAGACGAGACGCTACTGCTTTCTATAGCACTCCAAGTTCAGAGTCAGCGTTCATTTTAAAGATTTTGACGCAGGTATAGGTACGATACAAAACAGTGAAAAAAACGTTAATGATCGTACAATCCGATATATACTGTTTGTATCTCACCGTTCATTTGGAAGGGAATGCCAGAATGTCCGGTAGCTAAGTTGGACGGACGCCTGAAAAAAAAAAATAAAGCAGTAATTTAGATAGTTCAGTATGTACATGTGGGTAAGTTCTACTTACGTATCACTGGATTTAATAGCCTGCTGCCAGGCCAGTACACGTAACACGATACATTAGTTTAGCATTAAACGTGTACCTAATTACCTCTCTTTGGTATTTTCCTACGTATAAAAAAGTCAGCTTCAAATCAAACACCAGTTTGCCTTGTAAAGTAAACAATACAACATGACGTCTTACGTTAGCAGTTGATTAGAGGTTTTCTGTTTAGAAGCTTTTAATGAAATGAAGATAATTACGTACGAATCTATAGTCAAGGTCGTGACGCTATTAAGGAAAAAGAAGATACCGAGACTCCAACAGCAGGGTTACAGGCGACAACCTGTCGACTTATCATGAATTTACAATGTTTCTCTTTGCAAAGTGAAAAGTCATTGCAAATTTTGCGCTCAAACAGATTCGTAAGAGGTGCAAGGTGCAATATTTTCACAAATACACGTGCCATATACCTAAGTGCCTATAATTCATTTAGGTTAATGAATCAGTAGAAGCGTGATTACCTTGTCATCAGCTACAAACTGGACTTCTATAGTTAAATTATTCGCGACGTGATATTGTATATTGAAATGTTTATATTAATGGTCGCTTACCATTTACTAATCTAATTTTTTGTACGTGACTTAAATTATAAAATGTGAAGCACAAATACAGAATACGACCCCGTTTACTGGACCATTCCTTTCGAGCAATGCCCTTTATCCTACTTTGCACTTTACACTCTCTCAATCCACACACAATTTCCTCCTTCCTTTCGCTCCATCGATCTGCCATATTACAACTGCGGGCAACTTCCTTATAAAATAGCAATCGGAGGTGTAATACGGGAAGCACGCGACCCGGAACTTTCCCATCTAATGAAATTATCTCCAGAACTAGCTGCTTCTGCACGGGGTTCATACCGGGTGGGCCAACAAATTTTGGACCATTTTGTTTCGGCTATAGTTTTTTGTTTACCTACCGATTTTATAATGCTTGCAGAAAAGAACGGACTATTGACAAAAATCTTTAAAATAGACGATTTTTAAAATCCAACATGGCGGCGATGTTTAAATTTCGCACTATGTTATGTTGGGGCTAATTTTTGTTGGTTGAAGAAAAAATGTCGGAATGATGCAGCCAATGACGTCAAAACCTATAGACGTGGTGCCCCATTGTTAAAATGCCCTTTATTTTGACTCCAAGATTAAATATATCCATACTACTCTAAAAACATGCTACAAACAAAGACAGAAAGTCAACCATCAACCACTACACACTATAGTTCCTCCAGAATCACACTTAGATATCGCATGTTTTTTCTTGTTTGGGGGCGCCGAAAGCATCGGAACCTCACCTGAAGACTCGGGGGATGGTCTAACGACACCAGCCTCCGAGCCCAGAGTCGAAATAAGTTCGCTACGGCTCGACAAAAAGAGGCAATTTATGACAATCTCGCGACATTTTCGGAATAATTTAATGGAGCGCTTAGATTGTGATTAGTTCTGGGCGTCAAGCGTTTATCAAAACAAACCTGTCTATAGGTTCTGACGTCATTGGATGCAGCCAATACAAAAAGTATATAAAATAGGTCTTGCTCTACATTTTAAGACTACTCCGAGGAAAATCGGTCAATCGGAGTCGGAGCTATATGCCATAAAATACAGCGTCATTTTCATCGGTTATGCGTGCTATGGTATTGAAACTGCCTTCTTGCTTTTGCCCATAATTTTTTATTTACTAACCGATTTTTATTACCGTTGCACCGTTGCTTGAAGAAACGATGGACTATTGATAGAGAAGTTCAAAATGGCTGATTTTCTGAATTGAAACTCGAAAATTGTCCTTTCCTTGATGGGCTAATTATTTTTTAAGCAAAAATATAGCAATGATGCAACCGATACAAAAAAATCAGCTGTCGCCAGCACTTCGGACTGTCTGTTTCCACCCAGAGACACACTGCCTCGGCGTAGCAATCTGGCGACGATAGCACTACCCGCACTACACAAATTAATTCTGGTAAATTTCTTGTAAAATCAACTGACAGGGAGTGACAGGCCACGCCGCGCAGACCCGCAAGCCATGTTGCCAGCTTTCTCAACTTCAGGGCTTTCCTAGAGTCGGCTGTGACCAAGTATGTACATACTTATGTAAAATAGGTTCCCTTTCCAATAAAACTCGACGGGTCTCATTACCGAAATATTAAGGGAGGCTATAGTTTTCAAAATGAAGGTACTGTGTACTGTATAAGTATCTCAAACATTTGAACAACAATAATATCTTTATTTATTTGTAACGATATGTGAGCAGTCTGTAAAGTAAATTCATAAGTAGATAATGCTGAGAGCTACACTGGTCCGGTAGGGCATGGCTATAAGGGTGGGCATTACAAAGTTTGCCCGGTGTGCGCATTATATCTAAACTTCCCTAAAAGCTACCCGTATATAGGGTCCCGGGCGGGCAGCCGTCCGCTCCGGAGATAATTCCATTAGGTTGGAAAGTTCAGGGTCGCCTGGCCGCCGGATTACACCTCCGATTGCTATTTTATAACCTATATCCGGTAAGCGAGCGACGACGGGCCGAAATTCGATTTGTTGGGTTTCTAGGCTTGCCAGCCGACTCGGCACAACGGAGGTTGGCTCGTGTGATGTAGTGGAGCGGTGGGATGATGAGGTGTCGAGAATTTTCATGGACCTGACAAATACATGTTGATTCAATGCATCCAATAGCGAATACACAATAGGGTATTTAACAGTTTTTCAAATTTTATTTTGTTGAAAGCCTGTATTGATGCAGACTACACTAGTAAAATTCTAAACTAAAAATTTTACCTCCTTTGGGAGAAAATTGAGTTCAAAATTATTTCCGTTTTTAACGGTTTTCTTAATTTTGACGTCATAATAATTTTGAGCTATGTGAATAGGACCGCGAAGCCTTGAAGCTTTATTCGTTTATTGTACGTTGCCAACTCGTGTGATTTTTCCTTGCTGGTCGAATATTTTGTTATTAGAATAGCTGTGTTCTAGTATGGAAACTCAAATTGTCAACATAAAGTTGATTATACAGCTCAAATTCTCTGACTGTTTTTAGCTCTGGTTATTGGTTCGGACTAGTTTGAGATTGCTTCCTAGAACAAACCTATTAATTGCAATAAATAAGAACAGCAGTTAACTTTATAAAAAAAAACACTATATTCCGTAAAGATATAATATACTTTCTCAATGTTTGTTGAAGAATAGTCGGACATGCCTATTCGGAGTCTAATCATCCATTTCATTTATTTCATAAAAGCCTTCTGCATTGACTTCTGGAACTGGGATTTGTTTCAAGACATCATCCTTTTTGTACCAAATTTTGTCGGTTTTCTTTGGCCATTTCCATAGACCTTCTTGTGCTTTTGTCATCGTAGACACCTCGTATTCTTCATCCTTATCGGTAATTTGCCCGGGAAATAAGCTTTTGTCATATCGGACAATAACAAAATCATCTATTTGGTATTCTTCCTTGCTGAAATATTTCGTTTTCTTGGCGGGTTGATTCTTTTCCCGGACATCATGTTTTCTACTAACTACCTCATTGTTATTTTCTTTGTTATTCTTCTTTTGATTTTTTACTTTTTTAGAGTTCCTCTCGTTTTTCTCTAGTGCTTTTCTCTTTCTGTCGTCCGCCTTCTGCTTAATGGACATCAATTTTTCATTTTTGATTTTCTCTTTTTCGTCATAATAGTTTTTCCACTGCTTTGAAGTCAAAGCAAATGGCATTGGTTTTGTTGCCTTTTTATTTTTTGTAGTTTCATTGATTCTTGGCCAATGCAAAACTTTTTTCCAAATATCTTCAGCAGAACTTGTACTAGGCTCTGATATTACAATATCACTCAATATTATGACATTTGGCACATCACTACATTGGTCTGTTGTTTTTTCTAATATACTAGGATTATCGCTACTGAAATTATTATCAGTCTTAGTATCACAGGTAATTGCATCAGGATCACAGTTTGTTGAAACATTTTCAGCTGGGCCATTATTATGACGTTCTTTTGTACTATTTGTAGCTAAAGTAATTTCTTCGCGATCTAACGTTGGTTCTAATATGGCGCTTATTGCCTCAAAGGCAACATTTTCATTAGGACCTCTTATTTCAGGAATGTCCTTCACAGCTATTTCGTCTAATTTTTCGCCTTTATCTAAATTTGTATCTTTGGTCTCGTTTTCTTCAGTCTCTGTCGCATTATTGCTTTCGTTTAAGTTTGTATCTTTGTCCAATTCGCTTAAAATAAGTATTTTCTCATTTAAGTTTAAAACTTCTCCAACTTCGTTCTTCTCTGCTGTAATACATGTATCTCGTTTCCCAACTCCGTTTTTCGCTGTTATATTGCCTTCATCCGGTTCATGAACTTCGTTTTTCTTTGTTCTATGGTTTTCATCCAATTCCTCAATCTTGTTTTTCTCTGTTATATTACTCTCATCCGTTTTTTTCAAGTCAGAATCTACTCTCCTGGCTTCTTTTATTTCATTATTGTCAGCGGCTTCTTCATATACCTGTGGATTCACTTTGTCTTCTATTTGTTTTATATCTTTGGCACTATTTGCACTATTTATGTTAGTGCCAAACATACTCGTAGTTGGTGATTCGTCTCGTAAATAATCTTCGTTTAAATCTGTTACAATTGTTTCGTCAGAGTTGTGTAAATTCATTTTTTCTGCTTGGCCGATATATTCATCATTGAGTGCTGTGTTCGTTGGGTCGTAGAGCACATCATCAAATTGTAGAGGCAGATTGTCTATCAAGAATTCTGTCAATACCAGATCACGCTCACCATTAACGGCATCCTCGAGTGCATCGGTAGGACCTACCGAGGTACCTGGTGTCTCTTCAACAGCACATCTTTGATAAACGCTATAAATATCTGAAGTTGAATCACTACACTTATCCTTAAAGTAATATTGCAAAACTTTTGTTGTGGCTTTTAGATCATCTACGCTGGGTGGCTGAGAAGAATTTGAACTCTGTTGGTTTGGAAACATTTCGTTTCTTCTAAATCTTATTGTTTTTTCGTAGTCTATTGCATTTGGATTTAGAGGATATAACCCACAACATCGAAAGCCATTCCTAATGACATCAGCCTTGATTGATGTGAATGCTTTCTCAAAAAGAGGCGCGAATGTACCTTTCGTTATGTACTTACTAGTTGTCTGTTGATGTTCATGGACCACACGCTTCCAAGCTGTCTTCAGGGGCTTAAATATTGCAACGTCACAAGGCTGAATTATATGGGTCGCATTTGGGGGTAGACAAAACAGGCATATCATCTTTTCAATACAAAATTCATATAACTCTACGCTTATATGCGATTTATGGCCATCTAGGAATAGAATCACTGGCAGCTGAATATTATTTTCTTTTAACCAAGGGTAAAAGCAATTTGTAATATACTCATAGAAGGTTTCAGAGACCATCCAACCCGAATCAGATCTTCCAAGGAAATAGGTATCTGGGATTGACATTGCTATATCACGCGGTACTCGCTTATAAGGCACAATAATCATTGGCGGTACTATTAAACCAGAAGCCGAAAAATTGCAAAGTACCGTCATACTTTCTTTTTCTGGGCCACTGCTCACTGTATAAAAGTTTTTGTAACTTTTTGGCCCTAAAAGCTTTCCTGTTTTTGGGCAAAACTGCATTCCAGTTTCATCAGCATTAAATATTCTGGTCGGGTCGCTCATAATATCTACTTTTCCTTCCTCTCTGAGAAAATCATTCAAATCAGAAAACCAGCTCCTGATTGTCTCCTCGGTAACCGTTGCCCGAGCTTTCGAAATGACTTCTGTATTCCTTTTCACTATGAGTGGTCTTCTTTTCAAAAACAGTTGGAACCATTTTTTCCCTGGTTTATCTTCTGTGAAAGGATTTTCACGGCCAGTTGCTTTGACTATATTTTGAACAGCTAATTGGACCTCATTGTGGTGCATAGGAAATCCTAGTTTTGCTTTGGCTATGATCCAGTCTTCCAGTTTTTGTTCCTCTTCTTTAGATAAAATGGATGGTGGGCCCATTTTTCGCACAAGTGGTACAACATTTCTTGTTTTGTAACTGAGAGTAGACTTGGGTATGTTGTATTTTATTGAAGCTGCATTCAAACTTAATTTGTCAGTGCGAATTTCTTCTATAGCCAATTTCAGCTGATCTTCGGAATACCGAAATCTGATGTAGGGTCTTTTTGTGGACATCTAACAAAATAAAAAAAAAGTGTTCAGTAGAATTCATTTGATTCGCCCGGTGAATGAACACCTGTTCATCTACTGGTACCAGAAGTAAGATGATGGTTTTGAGGTTAGATTCTGAATCGAGACCTTATATACTAACCTATAGAGCATAAAACCGCGAAATATGCAACTTATACTGAAAACCCAGTGAAGGAACACAATGTTCATTTACTGGATTTTTATACAAACAGTGAACCAGTAAATGAACAGCTTAATTTAATATAAGGCGTGAACTTTTCTAGTGTTTTATCTTTTAAAAAAAGGTTTTTAAACCTTTATACGCCATAAAATTCGACAGTTAGTGACTTAATGCCAAAGTAGCAAAGTCTACGTAATTGAAACATACATGATGCATCAGTACTTACCTTACTACGATTTCCTCTGCACAGCTCACTCGCACTTCGCTTCACTAAATGGCAGTCACCGCAATGAAAGGTCACGTGACCAATTCAAACCAATGAATGAACTTGATAGAAAAATGAACGTTATATCCGATTACATAGAGGCTAATTTTGCCAAACGAACTGATTTCTTAATGTTCAAAGAATAATAGGATATTGTTCATTTACTGGTGACTATTCATTCACTGGTGCCTTTACCCTACCTATATCATAAAATAACCTTGACATAGGAGGTTCTAGGTGGGGGCTTGGGGAGGATAAGCCCCCCCCAAATCTTGAAATAGCCCCCCAAATCTATTCTTCGCTACCAAACCGCTACCTACTTACTGACATAACTAAGAATGATTATTATTTTTAATTTAGTGGGGATTCAGTTCATTGGTAGAGCATTGGACTGGTAACAGCGGTTGTAGCTCCCACTGATGTCAAACATTTTTAACATTAACATTTTTTCATTGAAAGAATACTTTTTTGCACCTTTTTTTTGTTAAATTATTAAAAGTAGGTAGGTAGGTACTTTTTATGAATCACTATATGTAAGTATTAGGTTTGTTTTTTTATAGTAAGTACCTACTTATGTAATTTGTAAGTATATTTTGTTATGTGAAACAATCCTGTTACTTGTTAACAAAATTTCTTTTATATAATAATATTCACAAATATGGTAACCTTAGCTATATGCCAGGGCCCAGCCTATATGGTTAGTTAATTTTTCTTCATGAATTTAAACCTAACCTATAACAGTAAAAAGCTTAAAATGGCAGTCATTAACCTTTGGTAATAGATTTCGCCACAGGTTTTATAATGTATCCCACAACTGTTATAAAAATGTGGTTGCTGAAAGTTACATAGTAATAACTTTAGGTAACTCTAATCACCAATTTTAGTGACACCTGTAAACCTAAGAGCGTTGACTGAATATTTTCTGTGCTTATACCACCCAAGTAGCACGTGCACGCCCATATTCTGTAAAAACGAATATATGACATAACCTCTAATTTAGTTTTACTACCTGCATCAGAAACATTATTAATAATTGTGATTAGGTATTGTGTGGCTTTTACTAGCAAAATATCATTTAAAATTGTACAGTACAACCACAAGAACCTGGCAAAAATACCTCCCTACTTCTAGTTTATCAGCTGTACCGAGCGCATAGGCAAATTGCAGAAAGAAATGGAAATTCAGACAAAGTTACCAGTAATAAAGGCGAAATAGGGAAGAAAATATAAGTGACAGTCAATAAAGTGAATAACCATTATTCAACGCCTGTTTTGTGTTTTTATTTACTTATTGTTATTTTGTTTTACCGTATACGTTTTTGAAGTTCTGTTAGGGTCTTATTATAAGAGACTAGAACTACAGAAGAATTTATGTAATGTATAATTATAATGTATAACAATGTATTTATTATGTTATTATAATGTATAACAATGTATTCATAAGCTATAAATAACCCCCATGAGTAGATCGAGATAATTTTTTTACGGTTGAGGTTGGGGATTGAGGTTTTTTAATTGATTTGGAGAAGACCATTATAGAACTATAGCTTTTAGAAGTTATATAGCAGTCTCTTAATTTCCCTGAAGGAACAAAAAGGTGTTTAGAGTTACCTCTATAAAACCCAGCCATACAGGTTTTATAAAGTAGTTTCCAAGACCATTATATAACTCGATTATAAAACTTTTGGTAACAGTAACTCGAGGTTTTATTAAAAAGGTTACAAACAATAGTCCGTGACCTTATTATAAACCTATCAGTAACCGATCATTTAGAAGATACTTATAAAACTTTAGAAATCTTTAGTTGATTTTATTACTATTAAAAAGCGGTTATAAAACTAATAGTTACAACGAAAATGTTACTTGGGAACCTACCGCCCGTTAAAATTTATGTATATAGTTACACCCTATGTGCATTTTTGAAACATCTTATCAATAATTATTGTGCATCCCCCACGGCGCTATAAAAACCCGATTCGGAACAGGCGCGATCTGCCAGAACCGGGCGTGGCCGAAACAATTATACCGGGTGTATCGCGGCGCGATCCCGCTGTAAATTCGGTGCGGAATGGCCGCGGGTGGACTCTAATTGTCGGCCAATGGTCCCGCGTATCTCCTATACGGCCAGCGGCGCCGAACAGGATAAAAGATATATATATATATACACAGTTAAAAATCGGATTGAAGTATGTTACTTTTTTTGGATGTTAATATATTTGTGTCAAAAAGTGACATACATTGTTACTTAAATTAACGTACGAGCAATATGTCGAATCATCTAGATACGTCAATGTGTAAAACTGTAACATTTTAACTCGCACAAATGTTAAAAATATTACTGAATATGTACAATGTGTTGATGTCACTATCTTCTGTGTTAAGTTTAACATTTATTATTTAACTTATTTCGATATGTTTTGAATAACAGAATACGTGCATTGCATGTAGAGTTAACATATTAAGTTATTCATTTTGCAACGCAACATAAACATCAGTGTCATTTCGACTCATAAAAATGTAAGTCTCTACGCAGTATTTGTTAAAATCGAATGATTGGACTGTTGTTTTCGCTTCCCGGCTATCACACTTGGTCAAGTCGTTTTCATCTTAGTCAGTCCAGAATTGCGTCGCGTGCCAGGTGCCAATTCCTATCGATTAGCGTGTGTTGCTGTGTAGTAATAGTACGGTAATAGTGTCTGTACAAAAAATCCGGGTAAGTGATATTTCAAATTCGTACACATATTATTATATATAAGTACCTACTTCCAGGGTTTTTATATGTATAAGTATTATGTTAACCAGGGGTGGCTCTTTAATTATGAATTTGCCGCACCTAACAAATGCCCTTATTTCTCATTTTTATGCTGTTCCGCCTAGATCTTTAGATTTTATACCTACATTATTTGAATAATTCTTAATTTTACCTGTTATTAAATTGTTTTAAATACATTTAAAAAGTTGCCTTTTGTATATTGGTATACCTATAGTGATCATAGTTATTAGAAGAAATTTGATATTAATTTTATATAGTATAGATGTATCTTCTATTATTATTATTAATCTGCCTAATCCTAATATGTAACCCTTTTGTTTTGAAATAAAAAAATCACAAATCAAAATTGTTGTATTCATTTTGCAAGTATCACCCATTTACTTCACATAGTTGCTAGTTGCTAAGTGTTATTGCCCGAGATTTATAAAACAAGTTATAGTCATGCAGTGTTGTTCCAGTCCTTTGCAGTGTAAGAAACAGTAAAAGTATAAAGGTTATTAAAAGGTAAGTATCGAGAAAGGTATTATTACGAGACACTTATTATATTATTATATAGACATATATATATAGTGTCTCCACATTAAGTAGGTACCTACTTACCACCCCTGTAAAATCTTTATTTGTTGACCGATTTTGATAAACTTTTTTTTGTTAGGTATATATTAAAAATGCGCATATTAAACATTTGTTCTGATGTTAAAAACAATAGGTAATATCTAGAAATAAAAAATAATACTTTTTTTCTTATATGATTACAACCCAAGAATAAAGTTACCTATACTCATTGAATGCGCATTTTGAATACCTATACCTATAAAAAAACTTTTACCAAAATCGATCAATAAATAAAAATTTTACAAGGGTGGTAAGTCCTTAATGTGGACACTGTATATAATAATGTAATTATTACGTAATATATTTATTTACTATTAATCTTATGTTAAAAGTACTATTTATATGTGTATTTTTAACTTTAGATCAAATGTTAATTTCACTATAGCTATATGTTACGACTACGTAGATGAAATGTTAAAAACCACTGTCGTTTTTCCTCTATTTAACATATGCCTAGATGTTAATTCAACTCACGCTTTTGTTAATATAAATAATGACAAATGTCTAATTAACATTACCTGACTTGTTAATTTGAATATGGAAAGTTTCAATATGACACACTATCATCGTAAATACAACAAAACTTTAATGTCAATTTAACTTTTATTTTCACAAATCTGTATATATAAGTTGACATACAACAATACTTCAAAATTATATAACACTTTCAGTTAATCATTTTCTACACAACGCATAACGTAAAATTTGACAGACACGTACATCAGCCATTTTACATATTTTTGTGTGTGGACCAGATGGAACATCAAAAAAATGTTAAATTTAACATATTATTTTCAACTGTGTAGCAAAATGTATAAAGAGTTCGAGAGTTTTCCCGCACTACTTACTCGATATACTATTCGGGACACATGATAAAACACAGCTACTAACATAGGCGCCGACTTCTCAAAATTTGGCTGGGTGCCCAAGGTATAACCCCCTCCCCCAAAATGTTATTTAATTTTTTTTATTCATAATTTTAAGACTCGGTCTTTAAACAAAAAAAAAAAAAAAAAAAAAAACAAAAAACGACTAAATACCTAACTTTGCGTAATTAATGCAAAAGTGCTTGGTCTTTTGGTCGATTTTATGTGGAACATTTGACATATTTTCAAATTGTTTAGTTGTCACCTTTGCTCGAGCTTCCAACAAGTGGCCAAACTTTTGGCCGGGTTCTCCGCACCCAGCCAAATTTTTGGCCGGGTGCTCGAGCCCCGCAGCACCCGCGGAGTCGGCGCCTATGGCTACTAACGAAAGATTCATGAAAGATAAGAATGTTCGCAGCGTGATCGTCTCGCCATCGGCGGCGAACTGCCGAACACAAGGACGTATACAGGATGATTCATTCATGATGTAAAAAAATGTTAGCCACACAGTGAGGGAGAAAAAAATGTGTGAGGGGAAAATCAACCTTATCGCCCGAGTAAATCGATGCATCATACAGGGTATCTCAGACTCGATGCCCCAAGGTTACCTACTATGAGCGAACAAAGAGTAGGTACAAATGGCATATGGGCTTCAAATGAGACAACTCAAGCTCACTTTTGCATCGAAAACATTGCTTTTGAAAGTTCTAAAAAACCGGATATGATGTCATAAAACATATTTTCCACAGAAATATATCAGAAATAACGGAGCTACAGAGATCTGATGAAATAGCAAAAAATCGCTCTTTTCAAAATATCTAGTGAGCCATGAACTTTTTTAAAAATCCAAAAGAAACATTAGATTGAGCATTCAAAACTGCAATTCTTTCCCCATTTAACCTTTGTTCTAGCTCTGCTAGTTTCCGAGATCCCCATAGTGGTCATCGAAAAAACTCACCCTGTGTCCCTGTATATAAAAAACTCCTCTAGCAAAAGTTTATCAGAAAAGCAAGATATCGAGTCGAAGGTACCCTGTACAATGTACAATGTTAATCATTGTTGAACGCTCGGTTGAAGGTTATCAAGAAAAAATAATACTAACAATAATACTTGCAGGAGGTCATACTGATGCAAATCGCAAGTTGTACCTCGAAAGAATCTGAACGAATCACGCGGAAAATACTTCCTCCCACACGTCCCTCTTCTGCCAGCGTTAGATAGGTGTATCGAAGCTCGATAAAATTTCCAGGACACCTCTGATAGCGTCGGGATTTGATCGAATTACCATCCCGGGGAAGCTTCACGGCGAACGCCGTTTTATAGCTGGAATCGAATTATGAGAAGGCTCTGCCTTCCGGCGCAGTGGCTTCCTTCGCCTGATTGAGACTGCCGCTGGATTTTAAATAAAAAGGGGGAGTATTTAATAAGCGAATTGGGAAGAAATCCGGCGAAAAAAGAAAATTGCTTTCGGGCAGAAAGCGCACTTATACAATCCTATATAGGGAGGGCCCGGCAAGCAATACGACACAGTCAACCCGAGCACGACCACCAGAAAGTTACAGTTTCGATTGTTGAACTTTGAAGTGGGTCACGCTGCATACAGGGTTTCCCAACGAAAACTTGACACCCCCCAAAATTAGAAAACCGAAAAATATTTGAGATCCGAGACCCGTCGATTTTTTGTTCTTGGGGGGAGCTGTTTTTACAGTCAAGCCAACTCGATATGTTCATCCCCCTAATCCCTAGCAACCCCAACTTTAAAATTTCAAATGGAACTACCCCACTTGTGGCGCATCATTTTAAAGTCCTTTTAATTGCGAATACAGTATACAGTGATGCGTCGTTTTTAGAAATCTGTTGAGATTTGACAGTATTATTGGCTAAAAACGGAAAGTTGACAATCCACTGTACGCGTATAGTAATTTCTCGCTCGCCACTAACAAGTTTTTTATCCAATACACATGACCAAATTACCTAGTTTTTATTGACGTGTCGATAAGTTTACAAAAAAGTCACAAATGAAAAAGGTGAAGCAAAACAAAGTTCATACGAATAAACCTTATATATTTTTAAAATAATAAAAAGGCTCTGTCACAAAAAGGTCCCCGTTTTTTGCTTGTAACTACGAAATCGTTAGTTTCAGCCTGCTATTGAAAGTGTAAACGTGTTTTTGAAATGGTTTATTCTATCACGGAAAGGTTAGAAATTAGAAATTGTTGCAATTCGTGCTGTAGCTTTAGCGCAATCATGATTTCGATAACAAATTGCAATAATTTCTACCCTTTCCGTGATAGAATAAACCATTTCGAAAATACGTTTCCACTTTCCATAGCAGGCTGAAACTAACGATGTCGTGGTTACAAGCAAAAAAACGGGAACTTATTTTTGTGACAGTGACTTTTTGTTACATATATTTTAAAAAGATATATAGCTAAGGTTTGAATTAGTATGAACTTTTTTGTTGTGCTTCAGCTTTTTCATTTGTGACTTTATTGTAAACTGATCGACACGTCAATAAAAATGAAGTCGGTTAACTAGGTAATTTGGTTGTGTGTAGTAGATAAAAAAACTTATTAGTGGCGGGCATTTGTGTAGAAATTGCTAAGCGTACATTGGATTTGTCAACTTTCCGTTTTTAGGAAATAATTCTGTCAAATCTCAACAGAATTAAAAACGATATATCACTGTATTCACTATTCGCAATAAAAAGGGCTTTAAAATTATGCACCGCAAGGGGGGTAGTTCCATTTAAAATTTTATAGTTGGGGTTGCTAGGGATGAACTAGATGAACATATCGGGTTGGCTTGACTGTAAAAAATGCTCCCCTCAAGAACAAAAATCGACGGGTCTCGGCGAATTTTCAAATATTTTTCGGTTTTCTAATTTTTGGGGGGTCAAGTTTTCGTTGGGAAACCCTGTACAGTGTATGTGTTCAGTGAAAACCATAATGTGCTTTCCTATCCCCCACTGAAGCATAATAAGTCGAAACTCTTGGTTTACAAAGTAATAGCATTACGTAATAATAAAAAGCACAAAGAATGGCTACGAATTAAGCCAAATTCTTCTATAATATCTCTATTATTAATTTGTGTCATAAGACACTGAAGTTCGACTTTATCCGCGTTCGTGTCTTATTATTCAGTCCCCTCCCAAGGTCCGTGTTTGTCCCCACACTAAATAAATGGCCGGTGGTTGCTGGAATGTTAAGCCCGAAATCCGGGTGTTGGTTGTGCCGTGTTTTTTTTTCCAGCGCGCGAAATGAGTTTTCAATTACCCGTCTCGTACATTAATAACGATTATTATCGCATTATTACGATATATATCGTTTGGCGTATAGCTTTTTTGGCGCAGGTGTACCTTGTCGTATCATGCAGGCTGTCAATTCGACATGGCGTCAATGGTCGGCCACGGCTACCGCTACGCCTCTAAGGTGTGCTGCTCATTCAATTCAAATTTAGTTTTCGTATTTTTTTCGGCTGACGGCAAGCTCATTAGGAAACACAGACGGACTACAGGTAGCAGGAATTAAACATAAAAACTAGTCTAGCGCGCAATGGCGGTTAGCAGCAGGTAGATAATAATATGTGCAATGTTATAGTAAAATTATTTTAAGAAGTCCTTACTGGGACTGTCAGTTGGTAATTTCGCCATCCTAAGTTGGCATCAATGCAGAAAAAAAATGCAACCGGGTCTTAAGGCCAGGTCAGTAACGAGCCCATTTGCACAATGAATTACTACTAATAACACGAACAAGAACAACACACATAACGGTAAAACTCACTAAACGTACAAAACCCGCGAATATTTTCACTGCCCAAAGTTTGAACCCTTTTGAACGATCCTGAAAACCTTCACTGTCACTTTCACAACACCGAAATAAAATTTGCCTGAGTACGTACTATAGACGCTGTCGCAAGTAGGTGATTATACCAAAATACCAAAATGAAAGTGTTTTCATGACGTTTGAAATTATTACTAAAATGAGTTGTAGTCATAATTATTTTTATTTGTAGCCGTATAATCGTGATTGCAATAGGGTTTTTATTTTATTATGTTCTTTTTTTCGTATCACTAGGGTATCTTTTCACATCATAAATCAATGAGTGAGGTCATTATCTGGTTGAGGCACATATACCAATGTTATACCCATACATATACCAATGTTATACCCATACCCATACAGTAAAATTGGGCCAAAACCCAAACATCCAAAAAAAACTTCTTTCTAGCGCGAAATAATTCCATACCCTCCTAAGAGTTAGTACTAAAAAGTTACACCACCACCAGCATCGGGTTTCGGGGGGAGGGGATGAAAAGAGCAGGAAATTCTTATTTTTCACAGTTTTGCGTGAATATCTAGTAAACTATGAGGTTTAGCGCAAACGTCATTCTATACGCAAATGATATACATTAAATTTCTAACAAGAATTGTTATATACAGAATTATGGTAAAGCGAACGGTTTCCATGATATGGAGGGGTAAAGATTTCTTTGTTTTTATTTCACGTAGTTTTTGTTGAAAAAACTTAAAATGATTACAGTATAAATTAGTAACTGAATAATGTATGTAGAATATATATCGATATATCTATGCATATATAGATACATATTACATCCATAGATTGTTATTTTTGTCACAACATAACCTCATAAGTATATGACTGTAAATATGTCCAATACAAGTTAGTAGCCCTAGTTAATTTGTACTCACTTTTTGCCCTCATTCATTATAGCGTTCTGATTTCCATTCGTTCTTTTATGTCAAATCATTCCCATATCTAATTTGTCCTTAGCTCGTAAAAATGAGAAAGTCATGAATAGGAAGCTCATGTGAAAAACAAGAAAATATATTAAACAATTTATATTGAAAAAATGGGAGGGAAATCAAAATGATACAAAAGGTTATAAGTTTTAGGTGAATCGTTAATTGCGTTATCAGTCAGCACCAAATAGTTTACTCGGGCTGGTGAGAGGAAACAAATCTTCGTGTTCTTCGTCCACTTGAAAATCATCATTTAAATCGTCGTCGATGATTAGTAATAAGCAATTGCTGCACATACTTGAACAATTGAGACCACTTCTTCGACACTCGCAGTTTTGGAAGCATCCATCTCTGCAGAAGCATACGATGAGGATTGTTTAATATATTTTTTCTTGTTTTTCACATGAGCTTCCTATTCATGGCTTTCTCATTTTTACAAGCTAAGGACAAATTAGATATGGGAATGATTTGACATAAAAGAACGAATGGAAATCAGAACGCTATAATGAATGAGGGCAAAAAGTGAGTACAAATTAACTAAGGCTACTAACTTGTATTGGACATATTTACAGTCATATACTTATGAGGTTATGTTGTGACAAAAAATAACAATATATGGGTGTAATATGTATCTATATATGCATATATATATATCTATATATATTCAACATACATTATTCAGTTACTAATTTACACTGTAAGTAATCATTTTAAGTTTTTTCAACAAAAACTACGTGAAATAAAAACAAAGAAATCTTTACCCCTCCATATCATGGAAACCGTTCACTTTACCATAATTCTGTGTATAACAATTCTTGTTCGGAATTTAATGTATATCATTTGCGTATAGGATGACGTTTGCGCTAAACCTCATAGTTTACTAGATATTCACGCAAAACTGTGAAAAATAAGAATTTCCTGCCCTTTTCCCCCCTCCCCCCGAAACCCGACGCTGGTGGTAGTGTAACTGTTTAGTACTAACTCTTAGGAGGAACTATTTCGCGCTAGAAAGGACTTTTTTTTATGTTTGGGTTTGGCCCACTTGTGTGTTAGTTTCACTGTACTACATGGTTAACAGAAAATTTCTAGGGATTTTGTGGAGAATGTCATCTGACAAAATCGAGACTTCTTACAGTAATCGGGGCATACAAACCCCGTCTTGGGTAAATCTGATACTGACTGCCCTTAGTCCTTATACTCGCAATGACAACTTTCTGTGCTTGCGATTTGTTTTTGATCGCCACCCTACGTCATTTCTCTTAGTTCTGTTCACGTCCGAAATATGTGACCCCCAGAGGGCACAGAGAAACGTGATAACATCAATCACGGCAACGCCGCGTCCACATCAGTCAACGTCGCGCGCGCTGCGACAGACACGAACCCAAAGCCGCCCGAGATATAATGGATAACATGACCATCGATGTCGCGGACTTCCACATCCTCCACGCTCGTCTTCTAAAAATGTTCGCGTACAAACTATTTTATTTTGTGACGTCATGGAGTAGGTATGGGCGCTGGAAGGCCACGGGAGGGTGCTTAATTTCAGTTGGCGTGTGGCAATGTGCAAGATCACTATCGGATTTAATACTGTTAATGTGGTTGATTACACGAAAAAAGCTCATCATTGCACTATTCTTTGAATGTGGAAGAACCGTTGGGAATTATAAAAAAAGTTTTACTAGTATATGAATAGCAAGGGCAGAATATAAAGTGGAAGCGGCAAAATATGATTTATGGTACAGGCAAGGTTGTAAAAGACTTTATCTCGGCAATTTGTAAACAACACCATAAAAGAGAATGAGCGGTTAGGCCCATTTTGGGATCATTAAGATTGAGAGGAACACCCAGTGGTGTGGCAGGCAGCAGTTTTCACACATGACCTTGAACAATACCGACCCAAGTGTGTTTAATTTTTAAATTATTAATAGGTTTGAAGAAACCAAATTCACCCCAAACACTGCATTATACTGCGCATATTTAGGCAAAAACAAGTCAAAACTGCAAAAACAATGTATACCTATGATACATCAGATTTGGTTGATTTTTTTGTCCATAATACAGGGTGATTCAGTCATGATGTAAAGCAGAGGGGGAGGCCAACTAAAAAGGAAAACGCAAAAAAATTGCCGAAGTATAAGACATGGGGCAAATCAACCTTATTACCCCCAGTAACTCGGTGCTCCGTTATGCTAATAACCAGCCCACTCGCTGCCGACAGCTGTTCAGGTGAACGAATCGGCTTGTTACACGAGAAAATTACTACTGGTACAATCTTATGGAAATAGAGGATGCTTTTGTATGTTTTGTGCACAGTTGTAATTGATGTTCGACATTTTTGGACATTAGGTAGGTATTCATATTTACAGAATAAGAAAAAGACTGGATTGTAAATCAAAAAGCGCGCCAAAAAGGTAATAAATTAACTTAGTCCATGATGTTTTTATCGCCACAGCCCTAAGTGGTTTATTAACAGTTGTGAATAATAGTTTGAGTGTCTAGGTATTTAGTTAAAAAGTATACCTAAATAGACAATAAAAACATATTTCTATATTTTTTCTTCATTATTTGATATATTTTTGGATAGATTTTACACATATCTTCATTATTTATGTATATATGCTTACTGTTCACAGTAGTCGATGTCTAAACTGTCTCTAAAGTATTTTTAAAGGTATTATTCAATTGATTTGCAACTATTTAACAATATTATTGTTTTATTATTTATTTTAACCAATTTTGTGTATTGTAAATTCGGTAAAATATTTACTTTTTTTAACATAAATTATTAAGTTTTTAGACATTTCTTTGTTAGACGACTGTACCTACATGGTAGTGCTTATTTTTTGCTCAGTTCCATTTTGAAGCAGGCTTAATTTTTAATCGAACAGTAGGTAAAACATTTTACCGAATTTATTCCAACCTTTACGTGCTCGCTGTATATGTTACTGTATAAGTTATGTATACTTATACATAACTTGGAATTTACACTCGAATTATATTATGTTTTGTTAATATAAATTACTAAATCTAAATCTATCAATCTACCTAATTTGATTTTTAAGTAAATTCTCGAAATCTTGGGTGTGTGTAAATGGGCCCATTACTGACCTGTAACCGCTGTAACTTTTTTATTTCTATAGGTACAGAAAAAAGTTTAATATGAAAATTCTTTGCCACAACTATGAGAATACAACTACTGTATCAATTTTGAAATATTAGATATGACTAACTTTGGGCTCTCTTGAGAACAAGAATTAAATTATCTGGAAAAAAAATATATTCATTTGTCCCTGCATTTCCAACTTAGAATGTCGGAATTACCAGATGACAGTCCTAGTAAGGACTATATTATAAAGGAAGGTAATCTATATGTGAAGATAATCCTCGGTTGCCAGATGGCACTGTACGAAAATTTCCCACAAAAATTTGACTTCACAAATCCAGTCCCCTCTATTTTTCCAAATTTGCCATATTATTTGTCGAAAAATGACGTATAACTACACCTGAAATATTAATTATAAGAATTATTTATATGCATATTTCGTATGTGTTTTTGTTGTCTAGATTGTGATCAACCATACCCAATTAGGTACCGATGAGGCAAAATTCACGAAGAGATATATCTATATCTAATAATTCAGATTCAGATACAAGTGTTGAATTTATTAAAAAAAGAAACTATAAGCCAAAGTAACGAAAAGTTCGTCAAAAAAGGCCGATTGCTATTAGCCGCGAATAACAGAAAACCTAACCTCAATTTCTGATCGATAAACAGCATATTTAAATTTATATAAAAACTAAAATCATTTATATAAAAACAATACTTTTCCATATATTCTAATATAATTTTAAAGTACTATGTCATTTTATTAATCGTGTCCTCTCAAAATATGAAAATAAATAACTTAACATTTTCTTGCACATTTTTACACCTTACCTTTCTATAAAGCCAAATCAACCATTCCCAAGCATTTTTTTGTAGATTGTAGAAATTTTGAATATTTGTTTTTATAAAAAAAGACCCCCTACCGAAATTTGAATTCAACTTGACAATGGCAACAGGTAGAAAACGTGCATATTGACTTGAAAATTCCAGGTATTTTTTATAACCAATCAAATTTATTATACAATGGCCTCCACCATCAGCTCCGCGCCCACTGCCCCCGGATATACTCACCTCTGTAATCGACGCCGTTGTTTGGGTTCTGTAGCTTTTTATAGACAGCGCACAGTTTTTATCCATTTTTAAATAGTCCACAAGCCTAAAATTCACTTTCACGATACTGAAAATCGTAAGGTATTCGCTAAAAAAATATTAACAAGCCAACGGAATAATGTTGCTTTTGAATGGCAGAAGCGCTTGATCACTCCCAACTAAACAAACGATCAGTGATTTCAAAACAACTAGAATAATATTGGGAAACTCTTTTGGTATTATTTACTTTATCTGTGACACAGAAAATGCCATATCTGTGGATTTTCGAGCGTGCATCTATTGACATAGAAACTAGGTCACTAAAAATCCATAACACGTCCCATTAGCGTCTCCAACCCCCTAATCCTGCCAATAAGGTGGGAAAACCCCCACAGACAATCTCTCCGCAAGACAATAATATCGGGAAATCGCCCTCGAGAAACTCAGCAGGTCCGCAGGGGCAGTAACTGGATTCTCTCCGAGATGAATCACCGCGTCGAGCCGAACTGACAGCTGACAGACGCTCCGCTCCGTTTCTGCGATTGTGCTCGCAACGGGGGCCGCTCATACCTGGGGTGGGGTGGAGGAAAAACAAAGCGGTTCTCCAGATGGGGCTCAAGATGACGTAGTGGGTGTCGTTTAAGGAATTATTCCTAGATGAAGCTAATACAAACTGTAGATAATTGTAATGTTGATTTGATTAACTTGCTTCCAGGCCAGCGACTCTAGACGAATTTGTAGTAATTAGTTCATCATTAAATGGTTACATATAGGTATAGGTATAGGTAACTGTTACAAACCACAGATTTTTGAGTAGGTACTCGACACTTCCAACGAAGACTATAGTATCTCAAAAATTTGCACTTTTGAGTTACTATCACCAGGGCACAAAATAAAGACGTGGAAACTTAGACAAGGAAAGGGAAGAGGACACCGCGCTTGCCCACCCTGCCGTGTATAGATTTTGTTACGTTGTTTTGAACTGCGGCCATTTTATATGTGTCTGACAAAGCGACTACGTTGTGATTTAATTTCGTGATTTTGCGAATTAAAATTAACAGTGATTAAGGGGAAAATGTACCTACTCTTACGATGGTGAATTGTTCAGCGTTTGGTTGCAAAAGCAAAAGTGAAAAGCCAGAGCCCGGGATTTCGTTTCACAGGTAAATATTTAACAAGCTACCTTTGAAAGATGCCCACTTTATTTTTCTCAATATAACTTCTTCAAATTCCTTTTACCTTTTAGTATGATAAAGTGCCTTGTTTTGTTTGTAAATAGGACCAATATAATTGTTTTTAACATCGTTTTTATTGAAAATTTCTTAATTGATTATGATAGTTTCATAAAAAAAAGGTTAAAAAATAAGTTTGTTCCAATTTTGTTTTTTTTTTTAGATCTAAGGTGTAGATTACTAAAAATCCGATTACCGAGAGTACAGAAACTCGAAAGTATCTCCCATTTTTTATTTAAATTGACCGACGAAAACTCTAGTAGTAAAAAAAATGAAAAAACACTTTTTTTTCAAAGTGTATTAAAAAATTAATGTTTAGTCATCCATAAAATCAATAATAAGAAATTTTAAAAGCATCTAGCATTTTTTTAGCTTTTGCTTTAATCATTAAAAAAAATGTTAAAACTTTAAAACAGTTTTTCTCAAAATCTTCCAGAATGAATTACTATAGTCTTCGTTGCAAGTGCCTTAGTAATGTATCTATGCTATTTTTCATTTAAACTTATTGGACTTAAATACTTAAAAAACTAATTATTTGAATACAAATCTTGTGTTCTTAAGATATTTTGTTTTAGTTGAAATCTGGCAAGGATTTCTTTCTTATACTAAAAAAGTTCTTACGACGTAAACAATGGGGGGGTGAGTTCAGAGCAGTGATGTGCCACGTAACTTACGTCGGTTCTTTACACCAATCTTTACGCGTAAAGAATTGATTGTTTACATGACCCTTTCTTTACTTAAAGAAATAAAGAATATAAAGAAACGTAAAGAACATAAATAACCTAAAAATAAGGAAAATCAGGTTTGGTATGAGTATGCTCCAGTATGGGAGGGGGTATGAGGGTAGGTATGTAATATTTTATTGTAACAATTGTCATAAAAAAAATATCAAATTCATCAGAAAAGCAATAAAACTAGTTCATCAGCTGTCACAAAATATACAAGTTTTAAAGTCACTGCTCACTTGCACCTTGCACTGTCGATTTGACAGTGCAAGGTGCAAGTGCAAGTGTCAAATAAATTGTAAACTATCACCTCAATTATAAAATTATAATACCTAACCTTACTTAATTCATTATTTACAATATTTACTAAATCTTTACCAGTTCTTTACATTCTTTAAGTTTTTTACATTCTTTACCAATTGTTTACCTATTCTCTATTCTTTACATTCTCAATTCAAATTTAATTCTTTACGCGTAAACGCACATCACTGGTTCAGAGTGTCATCCACCCCCTGTTATTTCTCTATATTTCCATATGTTTGCATTCCTTTTTTTTCTAAATTTTCCAAATCTGCACTCAGAAAAACAATAATTGAACATTAAATTACATGCGTTGGGTATGTGTTTTTATTATATCAACAACCTGTATATTTTTGCAAATTCTCCAACATCGCTTTCGAGAGATATTTGCTGAATCGCGATAGAATTAGCGAAAGAAAACAAGTTTTGTTGACATTTCTTACCAAGGATTAGTTAGGCTGTGCATGGGGTATTTAGGAGGGGGTGTGGGATTACAAAAAAGTAAAAACATACAGGGGTTACAACGGTTTTTCAAAATTATGGTGCCTGTTTTCTCAGTTTGCGGCTTGGAACTTAAGTCGTTTGTGTCTCAGCCTAACGATATTGACTAATTTAATATCCCATTGACCTAATATAACCCAACCGTCCAGCCCGCCTGTTTTTGTTTCATCTCCCATCCGATGGTCATTAATCCTTAGTAGAAAGTTTAATTATCAGATACATTTACGGCGCGACTGCAGATCTCAGTTGGTTCATAAAAAACTACACATTCATCACTTCACGGTGTTAATATGACAAGGTGTTCCTGTAATGTGATTCCCCACTATATAAAATGATTTTAAACAAAGGGCTCCATCAAGTTTCAAAAATCTCCACTATCGGACTGACCATCAGACTATACGAAACTCTACGAGCATAGGCATGACTTCTACTTATTGGACTAATTCTAGCACAATTAAATTCAGGCCCCCATTGCACAAGTATTATTGTAGGCAGTGTAAGAGCATCTGCAGCTATGGAGTTTGAAAAGTTATTAATTGAAGTAACAAGCAGTAATAAAAAATATGTTTCCTGCCAAAGGTCAAGCCTCACAAGGAGCCTATCATGACCGCTGAATCTGGCAACCAATAAGCAGGAAGTTAAAAAGTGTAGCAAGCGATCGTCAGAAGCTGTGAACCTTGAATATAATAATAACCTTTTTTTTAGATATTTTATGCTCCCGCGCTACGTAAATAATAGAGGAAAGTACCTACCCTAATATGAGACCACATTATCATTTTGTTCTGTATTCTGTCCTATAATATAATAATGCTTAAACTTACGTCGAATACGTTTAATAGTCTCTATTTCACTGCGGTTTATGTAGGATTGCCAGTTGTAACAGTTGTTGCGTAAATGAGAATTATGAAGAAAAAGTCAAATCTTCAATTTTTAAAATTGGGTGCCTGATGATAATAATAATTTTTATTTCAAAAACTTTAAGAGAATATCAAATTAACCTGGTATACAACAATTTAGTTACATAACACTTGGCACACTTAACGCAGGTTCCTAATATGAGACAGGGTTTAACAAAAATACTACTTAGGTACCACAAAATAATTTTTATTTCAAAAACATTAAATAAATATCAACTTAACACAGTACACAACTCTTTAATTATATAACACTTGGCACTCTATTCAAATTATTAGGAATATAAATTGGATGAAGCAAGTCTCCTTAAAATATGAGATATCTCATATTAGGAACACTGATGGGGTGTCTCATATTAGGAATCCCATGTACATATCATAGAATTTTTTGCCATCGTTAACAAATGTAATTAAATGCGTTATATAACTACTCTAATTATAAAATAACTTTTATTTAATTCAACAAGCAACAAACATATATTAAACACTTACCACGTTATTCAGAATTACACGGTAACCGATACCCTTTAAAAGTTTGTGCGCGCACGGTTGAAGTAAACAATGCCGTTTTTAACCTAAAAATTTAAATAAGCTAGACACTGCATTACATGTGGCGACTTATACCATTAGTGATTATTTGAGACATTGCCAGCTAGATGTAGACTCTTACTTTAGGAGTAAGTGTGGGGTCTCATATTGGGAACTGTCTCATATTAGGGTACTTTCCTCTAATTCTTAAATGATGTTTTTCCACCACATAACTTATCGCCTCATTTTAAACCCGTAAGTCCCATAAACTAATAAAAAAAATATTCTTTAAAATGCCGGCTTATAAAACCATGACGACTTTTCGTACACGCCTCACAAATTACTTAATTACGCATAATTTGATATTTCTATTTCTGTGCATGTATAAATGGGATCGAGCAACAGATTTACAACGGCTATTATCGTTACTGTGAAACGAGCCACCATACATCAGCCTTTACAATCTGGAAATATCAAATGGGGAATGGGCAGCGACCAGTCACCATTAAGACTCGCTTTTGATTGAGATGGACACCGTTAGACCTGACAAATCGCACTGACTGCGAAAAAAAACAGAGGGGAATCAGGAATCATTATTATTGACCATTCAAACGCACGGTTTTTTTAAATCTTGACGTGGGGATAGAGGTTCACAGAACTTACAATCATTAGGTATTAGGATTTAATCTAGAAAGCTTTTTGTCAAATGAACAAAATAGTGGCAACATCGTTTAGTGTGGAATTTTTAATGCATGGTTTTTCAAGAAATGTGCTGATTCTCTATGAAACGATCTGATTATATGATATAAGTATATCAGTGCCAGTGGCACGACCAGATATTATGTTTACAATCCACGCTTCTGTGTTTGCCAAGAACGAGGCAAACAGAGAAATAAATATTACCCCAGGCTGGGCCAGAGCGTAGCCCTTTTGCAAGGGTTAGATTTGTTTTCTATGGTGTTTGATATGTCTGGTAGCCTCTGGCAAAACGTGTATTAAATAATATTGGACGGAGCAGATGTGTTTTTTTTTGCTAGCAGTATTTCATATTACGCTCTAAACACTCAATCAGGCGTTTTAAGTTCCAAATGAAAAAAGATTTTGTTTCTAAAATAGAATCTCCATAACAAAGAATTGAAATATTAAGGCATGCTTGTCCAAATGGACTTATTTTGGCCTCGAAAATCTCTCTTTAATAATGCCCAATTATTAACGAGACATCCTCTGGCTTTGTATATGTCACAGCCCGTATATATAAAAACATAGGTACCGTATGTATACGGTCTATAGGCTGTATCTATACGGCCTAAATGGCGCAGACCGTATGTAAATGACATGGCATTTCATATACGGACTAGACCGTTAACATACGGACTATTGACATTCAGACTGTATGTGCAATGGTCAGGGGCGTGCGGTGACAATTTAAGTAAGGGAAGCAATGTTTAAAAACTTACCTATTTGTAATGTAATTCGATTATTCGATCACTTTTTGCGAATTCGTCAAGGACGTCATCATAAAAACGTCGATGCTCTAACATGTTCTGGAGAAGTATATTCTCAATAGACAACAGCGATATCTGTGAAAGTCATTCATTCATTTTTGTGGGTAAATTTTTCATAGGGGGTTTTGCTCTTCCGTTTGTAATTAATTGAAACTTATCCGCAAAGTTTAATGTTGAAAATCCCTTTATTATATTTAAGGCATACACTACACATTCACACACACTCTTCTTACTTAATAATAATTGTCCAATAACTTTAACATTTTCAACGTCATTCCCGACAGCCGAAGTTGTCGGTATTTGCATGTCCACGTCCGTATTATTGTCTTCCATATCGCCCGAGATACGACGCAGATCAAAACCAACTAAACTATACAAAGAACCTACTGCAACGATAGCTTCCACGCCCGCTTAAAACAGGCGTTCTCATTCGCGTCAGCCAGTGCGGTGGAGGTGGAAAGTTCAATAACCTATGGACTATCGAACGCTACAGAAAAGCGGCCGGCATAGCTTTCATTGTACTGTACTGTCGCTGTAATGTCATAACATCATTTATATCAAAGTCCGCAACGAACCAGTGGTGGGTAATAATTAATAAACATATCCATTCTTAAATATTATACTTGGAAACATACGTACGTACTGTGTATTTATAGTAAATATTTAACTATTTTTTGACACTGGCACTCATGTAAAGTTTTAGAACAACCTAATCATACCTAATAAGAAATTTTAACAAGTCCACTGTCCCCCTTGAAAATATTTTCGCGACGCCCATGCATCTGGCTACAGTCTTATTTCTATTTCATTTTGTCATCTTTCTGGGCGAGCAACTGGCAGATACCTTTCAAACCTCGCCCCGTACCCAATCCCGCCGGGCGCTCTTTATTTCCGCTTTAATCCGGAAATAAAAAGCGCCGGCGAGCGGGCGCCGCGATTTTTCGGGCTGTCGACGCGTCGCGGCGCCGTCTGTCGGATTTGCGGGGGCGCGGCCGGCGCGGCGCGGCGCTCCGAATTTCGTCGCCGCGGCGACAAGCGAGATTAAATCCGGGTTTGACTAATTGTTAACGCCTGTAATCCGAGCGGCGAATATCTAGGCGGCCGCGCCCCTGCCGGCGGATGTCAAAATGTTTTTTTTTTCGGGGTTTCAAGATTTCAACGCACATAGAAGCACATATACAAGTTTGTTCAGCGAATGTTCGGCTCCACATCACAACTCCCGTCCTTGTCTGACTGGTGAATATACGACCGATAGGTCGAGGGTCGAGTTGTGACGCAGGGCCGAACATTCGCTGAACAAACTGCTAAAAAAATTATAACGCACAAAAATCAAAGTCGACCTAGGCATTTAAAATTTTTCACACCTATCCAGTTTTTCATTGTGAACAAGTTTTCTTAATAACATTTTAATGTGAAAGCTACACAAAGTGCACTTTTCTAAAGAAAAGTGGGGAAAAATGCAAAAAAATCAAAGTAGGCCTAGACTTTCGAAATTTCGCAAACCTACTCAGTTCTTCATTCTGAACAAATTTCCTTAATAATATTTTGTCGTAAAACCTACAGAAAGGGCACTTTACTGATGTGGAAAATTAGTTTTTTCAAAATTCCCAAGGCATACGTGATTTTTCGAAAGTAAAATTATGTCACAAATTAGTTTAAAACCAAGCAGGGCTGATCCTCAGAAGCTCAAATTTCAACTCGAAATTTTTTTGTCATTTACCCTCTACGTGAACTCTATCCGTGGACACACTGTATAAATATTTTACACATTAGGGCGAAGTTCAGTTGGAAGGGCTAAAAAATAGCCTTCCTCTGCTCTACCACTTAATATGACTTTATTACGGAAATTTCTATTAATATACTTACCTATTATTAATTAAAACATATTTCTTGTATTTTCTATTCTGAAGAAACGATTTACTGCTTTAAGCTTATCAGAATAAAGACATTCAATTCAATATCAAGATAATCTTGCCTTTATAAACTAAGAAATTATACAGGATTGTCCAAACTTTATCAGCAATACTTTAAAAACTGCTAGAACATTTCAAAAAAAGGAGATTTTTTCCTATAAACATGTATCGAAATCCTAACGGTTTTCGGTCAAAGTTCATTTTTTTTCAAATTATTTTTTATTTCTCCTAAAGAAAGACCGCTAAGGAAAAAATATTTGGTACAGTTTAGACACTCATTAAATACTATAAACTAAAAATAATTCCGCCTATCTACTTCAACCAGTGTCGGAGAGACGGGGGGTCAATTATCATATTTTTTTAATAAAAAAATTGTACGCTACAGAAAAAGTAATATTTTTTCCAATAAATTCTGAGAAAAAACTATTCTTGACTTTTTTTCGAAAAATGTACCGTTTTTGAAAAATTCACTTTCGTGCGTTTTAATTTTTTTAGCAGAAGAAAATCAAACTAGGTCTAGGCTCCCGAAATTTTGCACACATACTGAGTTTTCAGTTCCAAACAATTTTCCTTAATAACATTTGGTCCTAAAACCTACAAGAAGGTTTCTAGATTCGAAAAATCATGTGTCCTGGGAATTTAAAAAAAATCTAATTTTTCGCAAGAGTAAAGTGGACTTTAGGTAGGTCTTACGGCAAAATGTTATTAAGGAACATTGTTCGGAATCCTCAGTAGGTGTGCAAAATTTCGAAAGCTTAGACCTACTTTGATTTTCTTCTGCTAAAAAAATTAAAAGCAAAAAAGTTATTTTTTCAAAAACGATATATTTTCGAAAAAAAGTCAAGAATAGTTTTTTCTTATAATTAATTGGAAAACTTAGTGAAGGCAAAAAACATTACTTTTCCAGTGCTGTACCATTTTTTTATTAAAAAATATGATGATTGATCCCCGTTTCTCCGGCACTGGTGGAAGTAGATGGGCTGAATTATTTTTAATTTATAGTATTTAATGAGTGTCTAAGCTGTCTTCCTTTAGGAAAAATAAAAGAAAACTTGAAAAAAAAATTGATGTCAAAAACCGCTAGAATTTCGATACATGTGTTTATACTTATGAAAAATCTCCTTTTTTGAAATTTTCTAGCAGTTTTTAAAGTATTGCTGATAAAGTTTGGACCACCCTGTATAATTATTATGCTTACCAGCAAAAATAAATCAACTATAAACTTGCAATGTTATACATAATAAATTCAAAGCAATGTATTTTTTGTTAAAATATGTCAATAACATCGTGCAAAGTCCCATATTAGTTCCGAAACACGCACCCTGTACGATTGTTTGAGAACCCCTGCCTCCACAAGCGTTGTAATGGAATTATCATTCACCAAACATGTAAAACCTGCAAGTGCTGTTTGCCCTGCTCGTTATTTTTTTGTGCGGTGTCGAGGGTTTGCATTCCGCTTCCAAGGGCGTAGGTAGGCGACCATAATACCGCTCTGGATGATGGCGAAATTTATACATCACCAAGACTCTTTCTGCTATTTGCCTTAGGTAAGTATACCTATTTGGTATGTTCTTCTTATTTTTCACTATCAACTAGATTGCTGTTATTCACTGAATATACGAAATAGTTAGGTATAGATACAAAATTAAAATTGAACACTGGCGGGGTTCTCTCCTCACAGTCGTGGATTGCATGTTTTGAGTTCTGACACGTCACCCAGGGTAAAATTTAAGATGTGTGCTTGAATACGTTCAACTAACAACGACTGGAACAACGGCTATATCTTAAAATGTTTAGCTGAGTGCACCAAGAGCAAAGGAGAAACTTGAAAGACTCTCAGCAAATATAAAGCAGTAGTGCCTTAAAAATATTAAGAATCTCTAAAATATGGTTGAGAGACCGTCGTCAAATGGACGACTCTACTTGGTAATAAGTATTAGATATCAGCACACATTAAATTTTTATTTGTGTTTTTCGCCACAGAAACCTGGAACCAAACCGATTGAAAGACAACTTCTTCAAGTTGCCGGGAAAACTCATAAATGCCTAATATTAAAAGATCGCAACTTTGAACGCTAACTCAAAAAATATCTTCAACAACTTTGTTTTTCTGAGCTTTCGGAGATCATGTCACGTCAAAGTAAAATGATAGAATCTTTTGGCAGTCCTGAAAAACTTGCTCCACAAATTCAATAGGATAAGCTGTTCTTCTTAAGAACTTGTTTCAAATGTTTCATTTCCTCCTCAAATTTTGTGTTATTAGAACAAATCGTGTTAGCCCTGTCATATAAACTTTTCATTACTTATTTTGT
Organism: Pseudeuparius sepicola; assembly: GCA_963920635.1. Taxonomy (NCBI): domain Eukaryota; kingdom Metazoa; phylum Arthropoda; class Insecta; order Coleoptera; family Anthribidae; genus Pseudeuparius; species Pseudeuparius sepicola. The sequence goes on along the minus strand of OY987300.1, from coordinate 8,303,140 downwards.
AACACTAATATTATAACGTTATGAGGTACATATCACTATCACCTCCAAAGGTTAGGTTGGTGAACATGTTCTCATATATCGGAGAGACTTGTTCCGCGCTCACACTTTCATGATATACAAATAAGAAGCAAACTCTCACTAAATATGCTCGGACACCGGTTGGCCTTGTTTAAAAGATCTTTCACATATAATTCAGTTGTTCTCTACAACAGTCTAAATAATGAAATAAAAATAAGCGGATCCACATTCACGTTCAAACAAAAACTGAAAAGACATCTTTTGAAAGCGCAAACCGCTTAGTTCACTTCACTTCATTTCTGACTTCTATAGGTTCTTCTGGATGTGGTGGTTCTCACTACATCATTATGTATGCAGACACATTTAATATATGTATAAGGAATTTACCTATATACTTAAATAATAAGAATGTTTCATAGTTTTATATCTGCTTAAGTTAATCCAATTTAATATTATTATCATGTATCGGGGTTAGATGTAAGAGTAGCATCATGCTAAATCTCGCCCCCTAATCTAGTGTAACAGCCTTATTCGTTACAATAAAGTCGTTTATTATTATTACTAGTATTCAATTCATAGTTGAAAATAAAAAGTTGTTTTAACACAGGGTTGTTAGTTTTAATATTGCACCTATATTCAAATTTGTCCTTTCTACTAAAGTTCTTATCGTTTTCTAACTTTCTATCTAAAATATTTAATGGTATGTCAACAGGTATATTTTTAAAAAGACTGATCACATCATAGCTACAATAGGTATATGCGATTCGGAAATTGATGTTCCATATTTTTTTCTAAAAAATGATTAGAACTGTTTCTGATAAATGAATTTGAGTTTCCTACTAACGGATTAACAATTTTAATTAAATATTTTGCTAACTAATAACTAATTGTACAATAGGGCGAAGAGGAATGTTAGTTTTGTGTATTTTGGGTAAACCATATAAATGAGGGGGTTTTGAATGAAAATATTCTTTGCGTTTGCGTCATTTGTTCGCGGTATTTATAGAATGTTTTGTATATTCTATACTTTCTGTTGAAGTTGTAGGGTTTTTGTTTATCTTCTTAATAAATCATTTAACGTATTATCAAACACAGTTTTATCTAAAATACATTTGCATTTCCCTTATCTGCTGGTAATATTTTCATTATTCTATATATAATTGCTGCTTTTTCTTAATTTAAAATATTTGACTTTGGTTTAAAATCTTTTTCTAAAATTATTTTTGACCTGACTCTAAAATCCTTGACCTAGTTCCTTCCTCTACCGAAGCTTAGAAATTTTGTTGTCAACAACAGAAAAAAATTTTACCCTTTTGCCAAAACTAACTTTTCTGAAATTGTGTTAGATAAACGAATTACTGTTCTGTTGATCGAATTCCTCACTATGCCTTTCCTCGAGTAATCTTTGGAATTTGTTAATCTGCCTAAGTTCTATAAGTATAAAAAACAAAATGCCTATTATAACAACTTATGCTAATACAATTTGATATGTAATTAAAATCTTGAAAAGATACACTTGCCCTAATATTTTCCTTAATTTTTAATTTATTTTTTAAAAAATATGTTAAACCATTTTTCATAAATGCCCAACATTAAAAGAACGAAACTTAAATCTTATCTTACTTATCTTTCAGAGAGTAACTCTTATCTTCCTCGTTTCTCAAAGATATTATCAAGTCAAAGTGAAATGAAAAAAAAGCAATTAAAAATATAATGGATATGTTTGTGCCACAAGTAAATTTATAACAATATTTAGAATAATGTACCAAAAATGTTCATTTTATATGATTTTTATGGACCGTGTTTATTTTTCACTCGGATTTTTATTCGTGCGGAAATCAGACATCACCCGCACGGTGTCGACTCTGCGAAGGGTGGCGTACAGTATGGATTGGAAATCGACAGTCGGTCCGTCAGAAGATAGGGCCAGATTTATTTTTGTTCGGGGGAGGTCTGAATATTCGCGTAGGGGTAAATCAGATCAAAGGAGGGGGGTGGGTGGATGTAGGTATAAAGAGGGGTGGGCGCTGCCCGTATACGCCGAAGTCTCGGCAACACGGTTATTTTGAAGTTTATAAGGCTTTAACTGCCACGGCGAGTTGCGAAAGGGCGCCCGTGTTTGTTTTGTATTATATGAGATTTAAAAGTGGCTTCGGCTTTCTGGCGGAATATTTTCGTCGGCGAGGCGAAGTGGAAATGTTTGAATTTGGAGCGCAGGAAACATTTTTAGAATAAAAGAATAACAATTATTAGAATAGTTATTTATGTACCAAGGCACTGAAGTTCAACTTTTTATGACTCATGTGGAGTTTAGTTGCTGAGGCCTCTGGCCGAGGCAAATAAACCACACGAGTCATAAAAAGAACTTCAGTGCCGAGGTACATATTATATTTTTCTTGAAATCGGAAAAAAAAAATGTTTTATTAGGCAAGAAAATAATAATAAGGGATCACCCGTCCACGAACCGACTACGCGCGGCGTTGCTTGACTTTACCGATCGCTCTACCTGGGACAAGTATAATGATGTACGGCACCTTCTGACAGAAAAACCAAACTGCTGCTTCTTGTGCAGCCTACCCAACAAATCTATTGATTTTCAAATTTACTAAAATATGTATACTGAAGGATTGCGCTTCTATAGGAAACAATTTCCCAATGTGTACGAAAAGTTAAATGAGCCTTTATCGGCCGGGTTTTGAATATTTGGTCACTTTTGACGGGCGATTTCTCCGCGTCTGACGTTTGATGTTTACATCTCGCCAAGGCCTACTTATTGAAAAAATCGTACAATAATGGGCTACATTATTGTACGATTTCTGTGCTTTTAATGACGATTTTGGGACATTTTAATGCCGATTTCAAGAAAAAGTCTTTTTTAAATATCTCATAATACTTTTAAAACGGTACACTGAAATTGAAAATAAAGAGAAATAAATAGTGTTTGGAGTTTCGTGGAAGGGGGGCTTCTTTAATATTTACTTTTTCAAAAAAAATACAACGTGTTAAATAATTAAATACCTAGGTGTGAAATAAAGTCTGTTATCATAAGCAAAAAATTTTTGTTTGCATGACTATTTAAAATTTGGCTTTGCCAGCAGTCTCTTCTTGTACAAGGTTAAAAAAGGCCTTAAATGGACCTTTATTGGCCTATAGATGGGCCTTTATTGGCCGGGTTTTGAATATTTGGTCACTTTTGACGGGCAATGGTTCCGAGTCTGACGTTTGATGTTAACATCTCGCCATTGAAAAAATCGTACAATAATGGGCTACTTCATACTTCAGTGCCGATTGTTGAGCTTTTAATGACGATTTTGAGACGCTTCACTGTCGATTTCAAGAAAAGTAGCATTTGTGGTTTTTCTTTTGTTAAATTTCAAATTTGACAGTTACCGGTCACGAAATCGCTTTTGCATACGCGTCATTTTTATCTTTGTATTTAGGGTGTTTCAGATTGGATGGTTTTAGGAGATTTCTCATATTTCCCGAAGACAAAAATTAGAGACGTGTTAGATTTTTGAGATAAGTTGAATTGTGCAAACTGCACCCTATGCGGGTATCTCAATTCTCTGTTGGGAGATATAGGACGTTTTTCGTTTTGTCGAGTTTCTTAAACGTGCACCGTAACTTTTTTGTTTGGGAATATTTTCGATTTCGGTAAAAACATTTTTGGTTTATATTTTACTTTTCTTTGGTTAGCGATTCTGAAGAAAAAATCTCGAAAATCGAACACAATCCACTACAGTTAGGTACCTACTTTTTGTCTATCTGTTCGGGAAATAGACGAAACCCCTCAAAACCATCCAATCTGGGACACCATATGCCTACCTACAAGCCAAATTTTAAATAAATTTGCATTTTACACAAATTTTAACATTTCTCACACTACTGTACCTAGTACTAGTAATAATTAACTACCTACCTATTTCAAGGGAAAAGTTATGAAAAGAAAAATATTGTTTCACTCAAATAATTGAGACACTTTATCACAGACCTAGGTATAGTGCAAATAGTATAAATATTCCTATTCGATTTAAACTTGCCATGGCCTCCCATAAAAAAAAACTAAAGTTATATTTTCACGGATCTAGAATCTACAGCAAATGCGAAAAGATATTTAAATTGCCCGTAAATCGAAAAACGTAAAAAAGTCGTAATTTTAAGAAAAAGGTCCGACGCTGATAGTCTTGCTCATGTTTAAAAATACCTACATGGGACAGATACCTTGCTTTTCTAATAAATTAACCAAAGGGAGTTGGTTACTTTACATACTTACTAACCAACGAGTTGATTATTAAGTATTGGTATTACTAGCAATATTAAGTTCACACTTTATGTTCAACTACTGGGGCTAGTTTGTAAACTAGCCAAAAAAACTCGGTTAATTTCCGTAATTTTCTTGTGGCTTGTAGGTACTTTGGCGACAAATTTTGTTTAGTTTGTAAACTAGCTGGATCTCAGACAAATTTAAAACATAGACTAACCCAAAGGCTGCATTGTAATCGCCCAACATAAAAAATGCCTACTCAAAACAAAAACAACCAATTTGACACTTTTGATTATTCTGTGCCGCATCAGAGGTTGCATTTCCGATGGCACAAATTCAACACTTTACTCTTCCCATCGTTCTTAAAACTACACTAATTCCCTAATTACTAACTTAACTATAGATACACGTCTTTTGTCCAGTAACCCCATAATCTCCTCAAAAAACAAGAATAACGCAAAAGTGGATAAACACTCCAAACACATCAACACAAACCGGCGAAATCTCAACGAACTCTGGATCAGCTGTTGGGGCATAATAGCAAATGCGCAACGATCACAAAGAGATCGCGCAACGTTGCCACGTTAGCAAAAATAAGCAATTTATTAAGGATATTATTTATAGGCCAAGTATGATCAGTAAATTCACAAAATCAGAAAAATTTATTGTTAAATGATAATTAATTGTCCAAATTTTTACATATACTATATGTAAATTGTAGACATTGGCTAATTGTTCCAAATTGATGCTTCTTAAAGTTGGTTATACATTTATTTCGTAAGTACAAGATAAATTTATGAAGAAGTTTGGCAATGGTGCAATCATTGCATTGTGTTGTTTTAGATTTTTATTAGTAAACATTTCTTTCTTGAAATCGGCAATAAAGGCCCATTTAACTTTTCGTACGCATTGCGAAATTGTTACCTATAGCGCAATCTTTCAGTAAGTTAAGTAGAGGAAAGTCGCCTAATTTCGGATGGTTTCCTAATTTCGGATAGTGGTTTATCTAAGAAGCCATCTGTTGTTTTAAATTGAAACCTCACCCTATACAAAGCAAAAAGTAAAATTAATCCCACTATGTAATATTGTGGTGGTACAACCAGTGGCGCACCCCGAAAATATGATTGGGGGGGGGGGGGGGCAACTCGAGGCTGTAGCCAGACAGAAACTTGAGGTAAGGCAAACGACTTTCCAGTCAGGGCATAGTACACATTTGAGAAGTGAGGGATAGGCGGTACTTTGTCGGTGGGGAGAGGGGAGAATTAAATTAAATTTTAAATTTTCGTTATTACAAATCGCGCCGCAGGCGAAAATTTGTGAAATTTTCAAGGTCAAATATAATATGAACATACAATTTGACGCCAAAGGTAATTTTTTTTGCTAATTATGTGGGCCTATACCTAATCATGTTCCCTATAAATTATAATATTGTTTCAAAGAGCCACATTATGTTTATAATTTTTGCAACGTTTTATAACATTTTCTGGCCAGTGTAGTAGGTGTAGGTAAATTGAAATTTGTTTGAAGGTCGGGCGATAGAGATTATTATTTTTAAGCGGGCAATAAGAAGTGTACCTACTTAGGAGTTTCTTTTAGAAAATTTAACGGCAAATTCAGTTTAAATTAAGTATAATGACGATGTCTTTGTTCTTCGTTTCTTTTTCTTAATGGAGCAGCGCCTTATTCTACGGCTCCGGTGAGGTGACCGGTGAACTTGTGGCTCAGACAGGGCAAACATTCTGCCAGGCAGATTCAAAGAAATTTTCAAACTGTCTTTTATAAAGGCAGGTATATTAGACAAAAAAATCAGATATTAGCCAGTCAGTGCGCAGAGGGTCGCACGCAGCGAACAGTACATCTACGATACCATCCTCGAGAATTTTTAAAATATGAAAGGTCTGGGGGGGGCGAGACCCCTTGGCTCCCCCCCTGGGTGCGCCACTGGGTACAACCTCTATCCATTAGATGGCAGCTCCAAACGTCTAAATTGCATGGCGGAGTTTTATGTTCAGTCGCGTTTTGAGCTGTGTCGATCTTTGAAATAATCGTTCCAGAATTTTTGTGTTTGCGTCCTAGGTAAGTTAATATTAGTTAAGCCGGTATTCTAGTCACAATTAAACAGATTTCAAAAAAAAACAGTACTGCATTACTCTAACCTAAAAAGTGAAAAGGTGCCTAATTTCGGATAGTCTGAAGTTCCTAATTTCGGATACCAGAAACCCAAAATTCTGGCTTAATATAATATGTTGGTTGCGAGTAAATTGTTTATTTTCAGAAAAAGTGACAGATCCATTGAAACTGGCTATTCAAATGAGGTCAGAGGAAAACAAATGGGATGCCTACCTATCCTAATGCCTCCAATTTTGTTTCGGTCCCGAAACTTTGGAAATTACATCAAACAAGCTAATAAAAAGAAGCTAGAAAAAACGCATGTGTGCGCCCTTTGTTTAAATATATAGTTTTTACACTTGTAGAAAGTAGTCTCTTAATTTCGGATACAGTGTCCGAAATTAGGAGCGTTTTTTCAGTCGCACCAAAATGTACCGAATTCATATACCGTCGTTTTCTTGGAAAAAACAAATGTAGTAAAATTCTTTTGACAATAAATTTTGTTTCATTTCTGTGGTCAATAGTTAAAAGGTCATAATTAGATTTTCTAAGTTGTTGGGAAAATGGCCGCAAAGTTTTCACAGGTTTGAACGCTTCACAGTTACATTAATTTTTAGCTAACTATAATGAATTCAATTGCATGTTTCATTAACAATATATTTTAAAAGTTTACAAAACTGGAATGTAAAGAATTAGATCAATTTATATGAAAAAATAATTACATATGCCCTTTTTGTGAACAGACGCCCCTAAGGATAATTTAGTAATAAAGGAATATGTTTACTTAGTTCTGCAATAAATTTACTTAAAAGGTCATAAGTAAACTTATTGAAGTTGATCGCACTAGGTGTCACATAATTAAAACGCCATATGTTGACATATTAAAGACATATATTGAGGTTTTGCTTTATAATAAAGGCATAAGTAAACTTAATTTGCTAGTAATGTTACAGCAGATTATTAACATGGACATAAGTTGACATGTCTGAAAGACTACGATCGATTCACAAAATAGTTTTATTATTATCCTATAAAAACTGCCGCAACAAAAATTTTATTTTTACAGTCGAACTTAAATTCGAAATTCTGAAACTACCTAAGAACTATACTTGGAATAACCTCAGAAATTGAAATTACTGGGTTGAAACGGATACAACTTAACAATACTTTGTTACTCCGATTCTTCGTCGCTAAAATATCTATCTATGTCTGGATCAGTGTCTTTTTCAATTTTTTTATCAACCTTTAAATTCTTATAATAAGATTGAACATCTTTGTCTAATAGCTCAACAATTTCTAATAGATTCTGCTTTTTTAAAGTATTTATTGGACGTGGACCGTCAAATAGGGCAGGCACCTGAAAACTTGTTAACTGGCTAATATTCTGACCTTTTCTATAAAAGCTCACCTCTTTAAATGGTTCTTCATCATGCAAACTCAATTTGTAGTTAACTGTAACAGTTTTTGTGAACCTTAGCCAGCTGACTTCTCTTAATTTTAAAGCGGCTTTCTTTTGAAGTGGCCCTTTACTGTTATTGATGTTAGAAAATGCATAAAAATGTTCAATTTCCATAGGAAAAACGGAAAAATTATTCTTTTTGCTGGAATTTCGTACTAGTTGGTACCAGTCCCTGGGCACATGGATTTCGAATGGAGATTTCTTTTTTGCTCTCTCGATAACAGAATGATCTACATCGCATTCTAGGTGAGTGTGCCCAGGAACCAAGAATTTGTGATCAATTATTTTCAGAGACGGATGCAAATGAATTGCATATTGAAACATTGATATGACATTAAAATTTTTATTCTGGCCACCACACGTGTCTGAATAAAAAATCGCATGTTCAACCTCTTCTGGAATTCCTTGGAGAAATCTATAAAGACAGGAGGCAATTTCGTTTGAACCTCTGCTCGCCGTACATTCAGGCCACATAAAATGACTTGATTTACCATTTATACAATTATGTACCGTTAAGTTATAGGTCGAAAGTTGCCTTAAATAAAACATCTTATTACTTGTTAAGAAAGGAGTTGGAAGGACTTGCTGAAGATCAAAGGCATAAGTCACACATTTTATATTTTGTAGACCCTTTTGTTTATCCAGTGATTTAGATGTGTAGGCATTATCTGCAGTAATTTGGTGATTTTGTAGTTCCTGTTGAAACTGATTTTTTTCATTATCGGTGCTTGCATATTTTACTTTAGCAGTAAGAGTGTCGCATTTTGTGCAGGTGTCATTTTTGGGTTTTTTGAACTTTAAATTCAAAGTATGAAATACACGTGTATATATAGTTATCGAAACAGGATTTTCTGAATATTGCCCACAATATAACTTATACATAGTATTGATATTCAAGTCGGAAGATAAATAATTTTTATCGGTGTGACGTCTGGAGTAATGGCTCTTATATGCCGGAAATGAAGTTATATGTCTTTTAACATCGTTTATTTTATATTGAGGGGTTTTGTGAGGTGGTGCATGTTTACCCCTTAGATCTTCGTGTGTGACACCACTAGTAGATGTTAATTTATTTTGCATCACGCATGTAATAAACTTTTCCGTTTCTGACAATGTATTGCAAAAACAGGTTTTGCAGACGATTTGCTGCTTAGATTCTACAGCCTTCTAAAACGTGGAAACGCCAATTTTCAAACGTCAATATCTCGAAAACAGTTGAAAATAGACATAGAGTATGCTACATAAAACATGTTTAGAATCTACCATGATATTCGAAAATGGCATAATATACAGGGTATTCTATTTAAAATTTATACATTTTGGTTTGCCACAGTTTTTTCGAACACCCTGTATAATATTTCCACAAAAAAAATTATAAAATGCCCTGAATTTTGGTTAAAAAAATTTTTGTAACTTATAAATTGCCAAAGATAAAGGGGATGTCCATTTATAATCAAGAACCCTGTACTTTAAAATTTAAAATTGTGACAGATATCAAGTGACCCGCCTTATTAGATTGCCGTTCACTCCATCTAACTGAAATTTGATTGCCTACAGTGAAATTAATCTAGGGGTCCTACTAACAAAATCTTGCTCATGATAAACGTGCAAGACTGCAAAACAAAAACACAATGGCTCTTGATTTTACCAAATATGTTTTAATTTTACTATTATACCAATGCTATAGCGAAAGTCAAACCTCTTTTATACCCCTCTTTCGCTCCATATGAAACTGTAAAACACGGTTTTTGTATAATAATGGACATAAAAATGTTTATGTGAGTGGAAATATCATAAAAAATAGTTTTCAAGTTTCGATGCTGTTAGCTGTCCTACTATCATTTTACCAATTTTTTTAACAGAATTTTGAATGATGATTTCCACTCAAAAAGAAACAGCTTCAACGTCCAGATTTGGCCAATTTTGCGTAGGTATACAAAATGAAGCTGTTTTAAGAAACTTGCCTTAAATTCACATGTTTCATATGAGCTAGCAGCCTTATTATCTACCAAAAGTATGCCAATGCCTACCACCCTAAATTAATAATTTTCTCACCTGTTTGCTCTATTTCATTTACTTCTTCTCTAGGCTCAGAACTACAAACCTGAATGTTTGTCGTTTGTTCGCTATTTCCTACAACACAATACTAAATCTGAGCAACCATTATGTATTTATTTTATTTTTATTGCTTGGTACCTATAAACAACAACGCTCTATCGAAAATAACTTACCAGTCCCAAGTAATCTGCTTTTACGACATGCATCCAGTATTCTTTGAGATCTTCCACCTCTATATTTCACCATTTTGTTTTAATAATGATGTTTTTATTAATATTATACCACAAAAATAAATGCACGAGCTAACCATTCATTCGTTATAAAGCACAAAACAATAAGTAACTTTAGGTTATGTCTAAAATTGGCGGGAAGGAACCTTTATTTTACTCAGTTAAAAGGGAATAAGTCTACTTACGGCACTGCCTATTTCGATAAAAGGTCATATGTGCACTTAAGATCTACTCCAACGAAGGCTTAATTGGCGTATGTTGACATATGCTATTTTTATTAAATTTTCTTAGTAACCTAACCCCTAGTAAAAAAGACACATGTAGATTTAAGTCAATTCTACTGACTGTGAAATTAATTTTCATGAACATATATTAACATATGACGTTTTTACTGAACCAAATCAAAGCTTTCAGCAAAACATACATTTTTAACCTTATTTTTAGGTATATTTCTGGAGTATATATACATATGTCGTTTTAACCATGTTATTTTACAACACATAATATACCGAGATACGTTAAAAAGTCAAAACCACAAAAAATCGACTTATGACCTTTTAACTATTTACCACAGCATTATAACACGTTGCATATGCTTATATGAAAAAATAAATAAAAAACACTTCTGTATAATAAATACTTAGTAAATTTAAAGTAGTACACTGAAAAAAATCCTATGGTTACATTGTGATTTAACAGTGATATTTGCAGTAATAAATACAGTATATTTGCAGTAAAGTATGGTTTACCGCATATTTGCTGAAAATGCACAATGAACTTGTAAAATAGTTGTACAATATCGTAAAAATTACGTACTAAATGTAAAATTAACAACTATTCTTGTACTATTTCAATATTAGGGAATAAAACATATCTAAAATTAAGTTAAGTTTGGAAATTCACGCTGTGTTGGTATTTTCACCGTTATTTTTTGTCAGTTTCACAAGATATTTGTGATTTCACGTAAAGTTTTTGCAATGGTATTGTAAAATTAAATTTTGTATAGAAAAAATACATGAAAACTTGTAATTATTACGAGTAATTACATATTGTTGGTATTTTCACAGTTGCTTTGCTGTTTTTACAAGTTGTTTGTAATTTGACGTAATGGTTTTACAAAGATACTGTAAAACTAAATTTCGTATTGAAAAAATACATTGATATTTTGTAATCCTATGAAATAATTACGTTGTGTTGGTATTTTCACAGCTATCGTGCCATTGTTACCAAATATTTGTGATTTCACGTAATTTTTTTACAATGAGTTGTAAAATTAAATTTTATATTGAAAAAATACAAAAAACTTGTAATTATGATTAGCAATTACATATGTTTTGTATTTTCACAGTAGATTTCACAAGACATTTGTGATTTTTCGTAGAGCTTTTACAGCGAGACTGTGAAACTAAATTATATATTGAAAAAATACAAGAAAATTTTGTAATACTATGAAATAATTATATTGTCTTGGTATTTTTACAGGTGTTGCTACATTTTCACAAGATATTTGTGATTTCACGTGAAACGATTACAACGATACTGTGAAGCTAAATTTCATATTGAAAACTACAAAAACATTTTGTAATTATGTTAAATAGTTATTACATTGCATTGGTATTTACACAGTTATTTTGCCATTTTAACAAGATATTTGTGATTTTATGTGAAGCGTTTACAACGATACTGTGAAACTAAATTTAATACTGAAAAATACAAGAATATTTAGTAATCTTGTTAGATACCTACCTAATTATTTCATTGTATTGGTATATATTTTTTTGGTATATTCACAACATTGCTGTGAATTTACAAAACTTACCGAATTTGCTTCAATAATGAGCCAATCCCATGCAAGCATGCTCGGTTTGACCTACATTTTTTATTACTAACGTAGGTACCTAATTCAGTATTGTTTTGGACGGCCACCGTCGCGCGCTGGCTGGATTCTACATTTCCGTGTTCCGAGTGCATACCCTGCGTGTTATAGTTGTACCCTTTTGATAATAGCACTTTGTCTGGAAAATAAGGTAAGTAGAAAATAATAAATACTTACCTATCGAAATGATTTCTTGCGACATTTGTGGGATCCAAATAGGTACGATTAGAAAATATGAACTCCACAGTTATCATAGAAATCATAGAAATATTCCAAAAATAACTGTACAAATGTATACGAGAAAATTGCCGTGCAATCTTAAATAATTATGTATCTTTTAGAAATCACATCGTTAGACGTCATGTGAATTTGAACATCAAAAAAATAATACCGTCAAATACACGTGCCCGATCGAAAATTGTAAATATGAAACACAAATAAAAAAATTTTTTTGCAAGCATCTTTTTGGCCATATAAGAAATGGTCTTTATATAAATTGTCCCTTTAATTGTAAGTCTAAAACACTTTTTAAAAATGCTTGGGAAAATGACTTTATTGCAGGGTGGGGGAGAAGGAGACACCGAGGGAAACACGCCGAATTTTGACAATTTGAGTAAAAGACTTTTTAGTTCCATGTATTTAACATTGGAAGCCAGTTTTATGGTTTCAAATAGAGCTATCAACTTTTATATAACTGGAATGTCCGACGTGCAGGAATTAAATAAGAAATACTTATTAACAAAACATTATTATATACAGAAAATTATAAATGTTTGTTTTCTTTTTTACTTCATTTTAAATAACATTGTACTTATTATGTTTGGTATTTAAAAGGCAGGTACAGGCGAAGTCCTGGAAGAGACAAAAAACACAGTCTAAACTATACGTATCTATAGGTATGGTAGGGAGTTAAGATATTATGTATAATCAGGTGCGACTTAAACATGATTATTTTATATAAAAACAATCTATAACTTTGAATTTTGGGCCCAAATTTTGAGTTATAGATTGAAATTGTATAACATATTGAAAATACACAAGAAAAATCATTTTGCATAGAATTCTTCCAAGCTTAGGTAACTTTGTTCCTATAATTATTGTTTTTTTTTTTGTTTTTTAGTTTTGTTTAGTATGATATCTACTTACTTTTAATACATGTATTACTTGCACTTTATACTTTGTTGTTTTATTTTAGTCATTGTAGACAACCTAATTCAGTAGGTATACATAAAGGGTACGAGTCCCAAGATTGAGTTAACAATAAGATAAAAAAAATCGTGTTGAAATTGAAGCTTCTGGGAATCAGCCCTGCTTGGTTAGAAACTAAAGGACGGCTCGTATACCAGCACTATACGCGACCGCTACGATACTGCGACTCGTCGTCACTTAGAGATCGCGGTATACATTATTTTAAAGATTTACCTTTACGACCAGTACAAAAAAATATTTCTGCTCAAAGTATTTTAAATAGAAGCGCGCCCACCAAAGATACGGCGACGCGATCACTACGCTAGTTATAAGATACTGGTCTAATTTGCCATAGTTTTAGTTTAAAAAAATTAAGTATAGATGTATGCCTTGGACATTTTGAAAAAACTTTTTTCGCACCATCAAAGTGCCATTTCTGTAGCTTTTACGACAAAATGTTATTAAGAAAAGTTGTTCAGGATAAAAAAAACTGAGTCCATAATTGTGTCAAATTTCAAAATCCTAGGCCTACTTTGATTTCTTACTCTTTTTTTCTTGGAGAAGTTCCTTTTTGGTAGAAGATACATACAACAAAACAGATAACAACTGAAAAGATCCTACTTCATCCAAAAATATACTGTCCGCGGCAAATCTGTAGACCGGGCCTTGTAAAATCTACAGCATGGCACCAAAGAAAATGAAATTCGGTATGGGAATATCGGACATATTTGCGCATTATATTGTGATGTCAAAGAGCGTTTTTTTCCGTTTCATTGTTTACAATTATATTGGAATTGCATAACAAAGAACTGAGGAAGAAAATAGAATGTGAATCCGTTTCTTTAAATCGTTTAATGATTTTGTCGTTTTACCCACAATTTTTCTAGTAATGGGGAGTCTTTTGGGGTTTAATTCATTAAATAAATGCCCAAGCCCTCTAGAAAGCTGTCTGTCTACATAACCTTGTATAAAATTAAAATTTGTATTCGCAGGTGCAGAAAAAAACGCTCTTTCAGAAAATGTCAAAAATTACCCGTTGCAATTTAAAAAATATGAACTTGACTTTGTATCTTCCATAATAAACGGGATAAAAACTTCAAAAAACATCACAATATGCACCAATATGTCCCATATTCACATACAAAATTTCATTTTTTTTTGCATGCTGTAGATTTTACAAGGCCGAGTCCATACATTTGCCACAGGTCATGTGTGCGGGAATAAGTAGAAAGTTAAACCATAGAAGAATCTGACTACGAAGCATGGTTCGGCAGCAAGTAAGTATCAAATACATTAATTTTTGGAATAAATCCTTTACAAAAAATACAAAAATGAGATTTAATTTTAGCAAAAGTAAACTTATAAAATAGCTTCTTATTGTGGGTGGGGACATTTGGAAAAGAAAATAATCTCCTGTGCCATACTCAACGGATTTCTACCTCTGAAAGGCTTATTCTACCTCAGAATGTGCGATAAAGTTTTGAATAACATATTATATTGTAATAGTTCTTAGTTATACATATGTATATTGTTGCTTGCGGGAATAAAAATGTATTTTCACAGCTATTATAGCTATTGGAAAATGCTATTTGTGATTTTACCTATACCTGAACTTCTTTTGACCAATTGGACTTAAAAACGTATTTTCACCGATAATTATGTATCCCAAGCTAATCGGTGAAACTACGTTTTGTTATGTAAAATCCCAAATTAATAGCAATTCACATGATTACCGGTTCTGTATGTAAAATCACAAATGGTATTTCACAATGTATAGCGGTGAAAATACGTTTCTACATATGTAAAATTACAAATGATATTTCACAATCATAAGCAATGAAAATCCGCTTCTGTATGTAAAATCACGATTGGCATTTCACAATAATTATCGGCGAAAATACGTTTCTGTACGTAAAATCGCAAATGGAATTTCACAATGATTAGTGATGAAAATACGTTTCTGTATGTAAAATCACAAATGGCATTTCACAGTGATTAGCGGTGAAAAGACGTTTCTGTACGTAATATCGCAAATGGAATTTCACAATGATAAGTGACGAAAATACGTTTCTGTATGTAAAATTACAAATGGAATTTCGCAATGACTAGCCGTAAAAATACGTTTCTGTATGTAAAATTACAAATGCCATTTTACAATAATGACAAGTGAAAATAAAAAATTTATATGTTAAATACAAATGGGATTTCACCATAATTAAAGGTGAAAATACTCCTTTACATGTAAAATTACAAATGGCATTTCACCCTAGCCATTGTGTCACAAATAACCAGTAATTTCACAGTTACTGTACGTCGTACAGTAACGTTTGTAATTTCACTTTAGGTTTGTATTATCTCAAATGAGACTTAAAGGCTTTTACAATGTTGTTGTGAAATTACGGCAAATATCATAGGACACAAATAACCAGTGATATTTGCCGTAATTTCACAATTTCCTTTTTTCAGTGTATCCGAAATTCGGCGACTTTCCCTTAAGTATAAATATTTTGATAGGTTTGAATGTCAATAGATTTGTTATGGAGGCTGCACAACAAGCAGCAGTTTGGATTTTCTGTCAAAAAGTGCCGTGTCTTGTCATACTTGTCATACGCCGCACGCAGTTGGTTCATGGACGGGTGATCCCGTATGATTACTTTCTTGCCTAATATAAAAAAAATTTTTTTATTTCAAAAAAATATAATATGTACCTCAGCACTGAAGTTCTTTTTATGACTCATGTGGAAATTAGTTGCCGAGGCCTCTGGCCGAGGCAAATAAACATAAAAAAAATTGAACTTCAGTGCCTTGGTACATAAATAACTTTTATCTTATGGCAGGGTCTGTATTATACTGAATTATTAGTCTATGTTTATTATTTGTCTGAGAGCTGGATAGTAGATATACAAACCAACCAATATTCGTAGCTATTTTAGTACAAAGATGATTTTCCATCAAAATAACCAGACGTTTGGATATAGCTTGTACTCGTATACTATCTAGCTAGTCTATAAACTAACCAAGTAAACACTTTAACGGTAACATCGCCACAATCACAATCGCCCCTACCCTCACCGTTCGTTCCCTATCACCCTGGTTTCCGTCGCGTCCAGCCGCGGTACACCCGGCGCCATCTAGCGGGGAGTGCCCCAAGCCGCCGGGGCGTGTCCGCCGGCGGCCCCGCCCACCCCCGCGCCGGCCCACCGGCGTGGTGGGGGGGGCCGGAGCGATGGCCGACGCGTGGCGCGAACATGATACGGAGACGGATCGCGGCCACCGATAGCGGATCCCCGGGGGGGATCGATAGGGAAAAGGGGGGGTTGGCTGGGTGGGTATAGACACGGAGCGGAGTGGGGTGTTCTTTTTCGTTTGTGGGGAAAGCGGGAAAGGGAGTGAAATAAGTGTCAAATAGAACAAGGCGCACATCTCGCCTACTCAGTTTCGTACTTTTTGTGTGTATATAGCTCCTGCTACCGTAAAAGCGTAAAAGTATTAGAGATTCACGGCTTGACTTGATATTCAAGCTACTTGACTTGACTTGACTTGAAATCAAGTCAAGTTCAAGTCAAGTACCTAGTAATTTTCCAATATCAAGTCAAGTCAAGTATTTATTTTTCAAGTACTTGAAAAATCAAGTTTTTCTTGAAGCTACTTGATTACTTGATTTTTTATAAATTTAAAATTTCAGTTAGGGCAGTTACAAGTAAATAATAATAATAAACCTTTGCATTGTACACTTTTTTGCAAAACTAGGAAAGGACTAGGAAAGAACAAAAACTAGGAAAGAACAAAAATAAACTATTTCAAGTCCACTTTTTAATGTTATCATTTTCCATCCACGACTTAAGGCACATTAGGCATCTAGTGGCGCTTAACCGATTTCGCGTTTTTGTAACTGTCAAAGCAGCCCTGGAAAACTGTCTTTCAATAGGAGCTGAAGACGCTGGAGTTGACAAGAATAGAGATTCATGGCTTGACTTGATATTCAAGCTACTTGACTTGACTTGACTTGAAATCAAGTCAAGTTCAAGTCAAGTAGTAATTTTCCAATATCAAGTCAAGTCACGGGCGTAGCCAAGGGGGGGGTTTCGGGGGTTCAAACCCCCCCCCCCCCCCCGAAATAAGCAAAATATTACCTAATACCTATTATACCGAAAAAATACGAGGAGTGAAGAGTTAAATTATTATTACGTTTGAATATATTATGTAGTAATAGTAGCGCCTAGCGCCATCTTTTGACGAGAGGCAGACGCAGTTGCAGCCGAACTATTTTGTATTGTAGGGACACTTTGCGTTGTTTCTCGATTATTCGCCACGCCCCTAGGTCGAAATGAGCGGAACTTTGTGGAAGTTCGTGGAAGTTTCTGGACGGCTACTGGGCTGCTATATAAGCGGTGCCGCGGCGCGTCACCGCGCTTACGGCAGTATTGTTCCATGCGAACTCGAAGCGAATAAAAGTGAAAAGTGGTGAACGAATAGTGAAGAGAATTAAGTGTACCGTGTAAGTGAGTAATTTTAATGCACTGTTATTCGATGACCTTGTTAAGGATAGATACGTGAATCATTATTACTGTCGAAAAATGGAGGGGAAGAAAAGGAAGGGTGATAAACTTAAAGGTATGGACTACTGGAAAAAGTTGTGTAGTCAAGGTCAAGGGGTTTCTAATAAAGAAACAAATTTGGATTTAGCTATCAAAGCTTCAGCTACCTTGCATGCTGATAAGAAGACTGCCTACCCCGAAATCTAGTTTGGAATGCCTAGATATGTGCGATAAAAACCTTTATCCTAATATTTACACATTACTACAAATCTTGGCTACCATTCCTGTATCCACTGCTACCCCAGAACTTTATAAATATGTTGTAGTTTTTCGGATGAATATATAGATATTAAATTTCATGTAAGTATATTTTTGTTGTTTTATTTACTTCTCAAACTAAACCCCCCCCCCCCAAAACTAAATCCTGGCTACGCCCGTGAGTCAAAAGCTTGATTTGTTAAAATGTCAAGCTACTTGACTTAATGAAACCCTAAAAAGTATCTAAGTAGGCCAGGTAATTTAATTTCTGTATTTAAAGGCACAGAACTACAAAATGTCTACTATATATACTAGGTACCTACTTTCATACCTCTACGTTCTCTGTGCCTCTACAAATCAATATAAAATCTTTGTTTTTGGAGATAGGTATATATTCACCTGTTTGAATAGACATAAAAAAAAACACTTCTTCCCACCTTGTGAAAATGGAAATCCAGGGCCGGCTACGATTTATATACCCTGAAAAAAATCAGCTGTGACACCCCTAACATGGAAAGGTTATGACGCCATAAAAATTCACAGCTGATTTTTTCAGGAATTTTCGGGAAATTCCGTTATGTCGCGAACGCCCTTAAAGGTTTGAAAGGGTCCCAAAAAAATGATATCTTATGTCACAAATAATTGTCCAAGTGGGCATAAAAAACACATAGGTACCTATACAATGTCTCAAGGGTGATGTAATAAAAAAAAATTGTAGACATGCGGGCCCAAGGACTATTACTGGTATGAACTTTGGTCTCTTATGCTGTTATTTTGTAATTTGTTTTGCATCATTTAGTCTATTTTTTTGCTAAAAAAATCGACTGAGGGACGATGTGTTCTGACAAAAGAAAAAAATATTGTTGATTTTGCGATAAAAGGTACCTAATTTTTCATAAAATCTCTTACTTCTTAAAAAAATGAGTTTGATATACAGGGTATGTCCAACTTTATAACTGTATACAAATCCGTAAAATCTTTATTTTTGGAGACAAAAACCTAAACTCTTTTTTGTTTGAAAGGCCTTCAAAAACCGCTTCTTTTGACCTATTTGCCATTTTCAAAATGCAAATCCAGGGCCGGCTCCGATTTTTTTATACCCCCGATTTTCACGAAAACCATTTAGCGAATTTTTTATTTAAAATCTGACCCCACAGCGTTAATCAGAATACCCCAAAACCCCTATATACTAAATTTGAATAAAAAATATACATAGGGAGTTCCATTCTGCATCGTGTCAAAGTTGAGCAAAATAGGAATTTTAAAGGAATCTGCGAAGTCAAAGTGTGCCATGGAATCCCCTCAAAACAGTTGAATGGTTAACAGAACCACTCAAGATGTTGGTGTGCAAAGGTCCAATACAAAATATACAGAGTATTCTTATCTGTGCCATTCCAAATTACTGAATTTTTGGAACTTTATTATACGGGTCAAAAATAGAGTACCTACATCAATAAACGAACTAAATAATTTAAATTGTTTTTATTTGTTAGTTGGCATTTTGTAAAGAAATACATTACTTTTGTGTTTATCAATATGTTTTCAATGATTCCAGAGTACTCTTATTGATCCGTATAAGTTTAAAATACAATTTCAGAATTTTGAGATGGCTCAGAGAAAAATACCCTGTATATTTTTGTAGTAAATCTTTTCACATCAACATTTTGAGTGGTTCTGTTAACCATTCGGCTGTTTTGAAGGGATTCTATGCCACACTTGACTCGCCAGATGTCTTTAAAATTCCTATTTTGTTCAACTTTGACAGCCTACAGAATAGAACTCCCTGTATATTTTTTGTTCAAATTTGGTATACGGGGGTTTCAGGTTATCCTGGTCAACGTTTTGCAAAGAAAGTAGAGTTTTTGCGACCTAACTTCAGAAAAAAATTAAATAAGTGTGCACGGCCACCTACTTTAATTTAAAACGACCAAGAATGAATTTTCCAAAAACCGGTACATTTTCATAAAAAAGTCAAGAATAGTTTTTTCTTATAATCGATTGGCAAAAAAGATTAATTTCCAGTGGCGTAGGTATAATTTTTTTTATTAAAACATGTGATGGCTGACCCCCGTCTCTCCGGCACTGGTGGAAGCAGGCAGTCCGAATTATTTTTAATTTGTAGCATTTAATGTGTGTCTGAACTGTACCAAATATTATGATTGCTTTAGCTGTCTTCCTTAAAAGAAAACTTAAAAAACATCATAAAAACCGTTAGGATTTCGATACATGTTTATTATGAAAAAATCTACTTATTCCTACAGTTTCTGTAGATTCCTGAAGTTTTGCCCCTAAAAGTCGGACCACCCTATATACTCTCCTCCTTCTACACATTTTCAGATTCTAAATTTGAATTTTCATATTTCAAGAATTCAAAATTCAAATTTAAAATTTTGTTTGAGCTTTATTTTGTTCTCTACAAAAGTTATACAGGGTGGCCCATTTGAAATGGAAGCATCCCCGTAAAATTTTTATTTTTCATCCGATTTTAACCGTTTTTTTTTTCTAAAGATAGTGCTGTTGATCATTTGTCTGTTTTGACGGGATTCCATGCCTCCAGATGCCTTTAAAATTCCTATTTTGCTCAACTTTGACACCCTGCAGAATTGAACTCCCTGTATATTTTTTGTTCAAATTTGGTATACGGGGGTTTCAGGATATCCTGGTCAACGTTTTGCAACAAAGTAGAGTTTTTGCGACCTATCTTCAGAAAAAAAACTGCTAAACTCGGATGAAAAATAAAAAATACGGGGGTGCTTCCATTTCAAATAGATCACCCTGTAGATAAAGCGAGACCCATTTAAAGGACATGCTAGAATTTATAAATCTAAGTATTGGATGCTCAAAATTGGTTAGGTACCTACTTGATAATATTTTTCCATTCATTTAAATTTAAACAGTTTAATTTTGAATTTTATAAATTTTCTGCTGTGGCGTACGTATAATTTTCATCCTAACACAAAAAAAAATCTGCAGTTCACCTGAACTCTTTGACCTTGAAAATTTGAAAAAATTTGTAACAATTTGTTTAACCCGAACAAAAAATTACCTAGTGAACAACCTTCGCAAATATTTTTTTATATCTCGTACAGGCAAGAATAATATCGAAAAAATAAAAACTAAAGACTTACAAAACCTCACCTAACAACAAATTAATACCTCTATACGCGAATCTAGTACCTAACTCTGACGCCTGGCGTAAATAAAAGCACGTGTTCGATGACGTTCCGCGAAATAAAGCGACTGGTCCATAGACCATAAAATATCAGCGCGCCTGGCAACAGGGACGTACTCAATCGCAAAAGTGTATTTATGCGGTTTTATCTTGTTGTTTCCATATGCGTCTAAGCTATTTAGACACCGCCACAAATAATTGTATCGATGCGTTTTGAACTATTTTAATGAAGCCAATAATTTTTTCCCGAAATATTTTGACGTAAACAATTATTGTGAAAGTAAAATTACATAAAGGTTGTGCCTTAATATGGCTCTGGCCACGTTCCACATGCTCTTGTTTACATCAGGTGTCAGGGTTATTTGATGTTGGTATAGAAAGACATATACATGTAGGTAAATACAAATACACATAACTATATTTCTTATTTCTTTGACCACCCGTAGGTAGACACGCCAGGCGAACCCTATGAAGACTTTATATTGTCCTAGACCAGAGGGTTTTCATACTTCAGACATATCTGCCTTATCTATATCTCGTCTCGAGGGCCCTTGATTCCTTCTTCTCGGGGCCACGTATTCGTATTGCAACATAATGGCATCCACTCGAGACAGTCGGGATGGACGTGGACAGACAAAGAAACAGCAGCCATCCGACATCCGAAGGAGAACCGATATTATCTGTTTACGTCGCTACCGTTCGATTATACGCCTCGAATGAGATGTGGGAATTTAATTATATATTTTTAGTTTGGGCAGGGTACTTAATAACAGTCATTTTGGAGAATTATGCATAAAATATAGTGAAAAGTTGTTTGTGGGATTGTTGCGAATATTTAAACGAACCGTTAATAATAAGCAAATTTAATAACCGGGCGGTATCTGGAAGTAACATCGAAAGTAATATTTTTCTGGTTGAGAAAGCGCGAACGGTTTTTTTAACTTGTATCAAATTTCAAGAATTATCATAAGTTTTCTAAAGCACAGACATTATGTATTATTCATTAAGCGATTGCTATAACAAGATTAACATTATCTAATTGTCTAGAGTGAACTATAAAAATGCGGTCAATAGTGTTATCAACAGCTATAAGCTTGAAAACAATGGTGTAGGTTGATGATGTAGCATTTAATATTTTTTGGTTAATTAATTTCTGTTTTTATTCAAAACTTAATAAAAGTGGTTTTAGTTTCGTTTTCTTGTATATTGAATATTATTGTATATTAATTTTAGTGTAATGTAAAATTTTTGTGACAGCCAGTACAAAACAAAAATTTCCGGTTAAAGGTGTAAATAGTGGTTTCTCTATATAATTTAAGTTTACCTCAGTTTGAAACTAAAACAGAAATTATTAAATCAAGTAATCTCTGCGAATTATTTTGACAATTTGAAAAGATTTATCTGAAAAACAAAAATTAAATGTATGCTTATTTATTTTTTATGTGCCGACCATGTTTTACTAGCTGTAATAATAATTGATAAAACGGTTATATCGACCTTTTTATGGCATAGTTCAAATGTCCCAGACGATACTTACTTAATTGCTTCATATCATTTGACTAGCCTGAGTGCCAGTCGCGGCCTTCAGTATATTTTTTTTTCAAGTTTATCTCCATCTATTGTAATTTCAGAAAAAAATATGTTTTTCAAAGTCGGACATATTAAAACTAAAAAAATATATTAATTACCTAATACTTAAGTGTAGAAAGTATTTTGGCGTATTTCTATAGATTCCTGAAGTTTTCCCCCTAAAACTCGGACCACCCTGTTTATTTATTATTCAAATTTGATATACAGGGAGTTCAGATTTGATAAGGAAAAATTGTGATGCCCTGCACGATTTTACGCACTTGTGGAATATATCATCGTCATAGTGGCATCACTATTCCACGGCTTGCTATGATATTTTCTCGATGCGATTTTTTTGGAATATCTAGTAGGAATTTTTTATCGGAAATCTGGCAACGTAGCTTTATTCAGCACCCCCTGAAATCCCAATGTGCCAATATTTATTAATTTACTTTGCCAACTAACATTTCTACATCAGGGCCTTAAAATTGGGAAAATTGTTTTTTCTTTATTTTCAATCAAAAATCAGGAATGCTTTTGAAATATCTGAAAATAGAGCAAACTTATTCAATACTGCGCCCAAAAAATGTGGTATTAATGAAGAAAACGGCAAAGAACATAGTTTTATCTTTTTAAAATACCTAATACTTAAATGTGCCGTATTTTTTAAGTATGATTTTTTCGATACAATATGTTAAAAAATGCTATGTAAATATCCAAGTTTTATGAATTTACCTCGCCAACTAACATTTCTATACTGATGCCTTAATATAAGTTATACTTGAGAATAGTTATTTATGTACCAAGGCACTGAAGTTCAACTTTTTATGACTCATGTGGAGTTTAGTTGCTGAGGCCTCTGGCCGAGGCAAATAAACCACATGAGTCATAAAAAGAACTTCAGTGCCGAGGTACATATTATATTTTTTTTGAAATCGAAAAAAACATGTTTTATTAGGCAAGAAAATAATAATAAGGGATCACCCGTCCACGAACCGACTACGCGCGGCGTTGCTTGACTTTGACGATCGACAAGTATAAGGACGTACGGCACCTTCTGACAGAAAAACCAAACTGCTGCTTCTTGTGCAGCCTACACAACAAATCCATTGATATTCAAATTTACTAAAATATGTAGACTGAAGGATTGCGCTTCTATAGGAAACAATTTCGCAATGTGTACGAAAAGTTAAATGAGCCTTTATCGGCTGGGTTCTGAATATTTGGTCACTTTTGACATATTTGACGTTTGATGTTTACATCTCGCCAAGGCCTACTTATTGAAAAAATCGTACAATAATGGGCTACATTATTGTACGATTTCTGTGCTTTTAATGACGATTTTGGGACATTTTAATGCCGATTTCAAGAAAAATTGTTTTTTTATTTTAAATTAAAAATCGGGAATGCTTTGGAAATATTTGAAAATCAGACAAATTTAATCGCAACGTGCCATAAATGTCCCACTATTAAAGAAAATAGAAAACAAGCAACCTCCTACCGTTTTAAAATAATACTTAAATATGGCATATTCTTCACAGACAACAAAAAAGATGCCGTATTTAGGTAGGTTCGTTGCCAAATTTTCGATGAAAAAATCCTAATAGCATTTTCCAAAAAATCGCATAAAAAAAATCCTAGCGGGCCTTGGAATAATGATGCCCCACCATGACGGTATGTCCCACAAGTGCTTAAGGACACTTCCTACACACACACAAATTCGTCAAAATCGTGCATCAGAATGTTACAGGGGTGTTCCGGATCAAATCTGAACGCCATGTATTAGAGACTTTTGGGTGTCCTGATTAACACTCTATGATGTCAAATTTCAAATAAAAATCGTAGTCGGCCCTGAATTTGCATTTTTAAAACGGTAGGACGGTTAAAAGAAGCGATTTTCTGATTCCGTTAAAAATAAAAAAAGTTAATAGGTATCACTTTCGAATTGCGTAAAAAAAATAATATATATATAAAAATATATATACTCTTTTACAGTAATACTCAATGGCCAAAGGTATAGTTTCAAAAGTCTGGTCAGACTAAAAAATTAGTATTTCTGCTCTAATTGAAAATTTCAATTTATTTTTCAGAAATTGCAGAATATTTTTAAGGATACACGGTTGTAGATAAAATATCGTATAGAATATGTGTGTTGTCAGTGATTATTTCCCTCATACTGCTTGTATCCAATAAAGTAGCTCCTTCCATAAAAATCCAACCAATCATATATTATGCCTCTGCTAGCGATAATTGCACTAGTGCAAATTATCGCATGTAATATCACAAATGCCGGAAATTTTATCGATAATTTTTTCGAAAGCGCTATTTTGCCTAGAAAGATCACGAGCACAGAAAATATACGCTACGCGTAGCGTACATTGCGAAATTTTTGTTATTGGACCTCCGTCTCCGTTTAAATTTATGACACATTCAGAAAATAAACCAACTCTGACAGGGTGTATAGGTATAATTGCATTTGCCTTGGATATTCAAGCGTCATGTTTGTTTACTCGAATGTTACAGTCGAAGCTGTCAATAAACTCGTTCAAAATGAGTCGTTTTGGAAATGTAAACATTAGAAAAAATTAATACAGAAATAATCTCGACAAATACCACTCGTGCCGAAAATTTTTCTCAATAATTTTATTCTCAAGCGCTATTTTGCCCATTAGCAAAACCACTCGTACAAATTGGGCTTATATTTTCAGAGATAAAATCCCTCGAGCTTCGCTCTCGGGATTTTATCAGAAAATAAAAGACCAATTTACACTCGTGATCTTTCTAGGCAAAATAGCACTTTCGAAAAAATTATTGATAAAATTTCCGGCACTTGTGATATTACATACGACAATTACTTCAATCAGATGCGGTAAAGGTAAAAACCTTGTTACCACACCACACTTCTTATCATGTTATACAATACAGGATTTTGATTTTTGAAATAGATACAATAAATTATTATGTGTGATGTATGTACCTTATACACAACATTTCAATTATTTAAACCAACTTTAATTTCATTTCACTCCTGGACCGTCCCTGCTGCTATTCTGTCGAGTTTTCGTCTGGAAGTAAAGCAACAAAAAACGCGCCGAATTCGGCTGCAAAAAAAGGAACAATGCCAGCCCGAAAGTACGGAATCCGAAATTCAAAACGAGAGTGGCGAGGGAGGAATACGCGATGAGCCGTCGCGTTAATTAGAAAAAAAAGGGACGGGCCCCCAAAAGGGGACAACCGGCGATCGAGGGGGACAAGTATTGGTTGAGATGAAGAATGGACTGCGCTACGTAGAAAAAATACATGGAGCGGTAGAAAATAGTTATTTATGTACCAAGGCACTGAGGTAGATACATATTTTTTTGAAAAAAAGTTTTTCTTGAAATCGGCAGTGAAGTATCCCAAAATCGTCATTAAAAGTTCAGAAATCGGCGCTGAAGTAACCCATTATTGTACGATTTTTTCAATAAGTAGGCCTTGGCGAGATGTAAACATCAAACGTCAGACGCGGAGAAATCGCCCGTCAAAAGTGACCAAATATTCAAAACCCGGCCAATAAAGGCCCATTTAACTATTCGTACACATTGCGAAATTGTTAGGGGAGAGTCGGGTAATATCGGACAGTGGGTAGTATCGGACAACAGTATCTTCTCAATTTCCCTAATAGATGGCGTTCCGAATTTGTCAGAAAATGCTTAGAATTGCCCTATAGACACATATTATGTTCAGTATGAGGCCGAGCTTTTAACGGTACATTTTCGTCCTTTGGAAAGCCCAAAACGAATACAAGTTGACCGCTTGTCGTCAAGCAAAGGAAACCTAGCTACTTCAAGTTATTATTACGATTTGACTTACAGCCAGGTATATAACAAAAATCTCATCCTTCGGTTGGAAATCAAATGTAAATGTCTATAGGCATACAAAACTCGAATACCTCCGACCAGAAATCCATAGATAAGTAGTGTTCTATCTCCATACAGCAGAATTGTTTGTTATGAAGCTTTTAACGGTACACGTGTGGTTTATTTGTCTCGGCCAGAGGCCTCGGCAACTAAATTCCACATGAGTTATAAAAAATTGAACTTCAGTGCCTTGGTACATAAATAACTATTATTAGTCAAAAAATAATCATAAGGGATCACCCGTTCAGGAACCGACAGCGCGCGGCGTTGCTCTACCTAGGTCAAGTATGACGAGGCACCCCGCTTCCCAACAGAAACTCCAAACTGCTGCCGGTTGTGCAGCCTCCATGAAAAATAGATTGATATCCGAACCTACTAAGATATTTATACTGAAAGATTGCGCTGCTATAGATAACAATTTCGCAATGTGTACGAAAAGTAAATGGGCCTTTATTGGCCGGGTTTTAAATATTTGGTCGCTTTTGGTGGGCGATGGCTCCGCGTCTCACGTTTGATGTTTACATCTCGCCAAGGCCTACTTATTGAAAAAATCAAAAATCATACAATAATGGGCTACTTCAGTGCCGATCTTTGAGCTTTTAATGACGATTTTGAGACTCTTCACTGCCGATTTCAAGAAAAATTAGTTTCTTAATCAATTAAAACTTTAAAGAAACATTACTAACCTTCTTTTCTGATACATTTTTAATTTTCTTTTTTTTTCTATTTTCTACAGGGTGAATCAGTTTTTGCGTTTGACATACTCAGGCTTCAGGATCTCAACAAATTATAACTAAAGTTTGATCAGCGAATGTTCGGCCCTACGTCACAACTCCCGTCCTTGTCTGGCTCGTGAATATACGACCTATATCCGTCGTATAGTCATGAGTAAGACAAGGACGGGAGTTGTGACTTAGGGCCGAACATTCGCTGAACAAACTTGTATTTTGCAGTACCTATACACTTTTCTTTAATAATTATCAATCTGAGAAACAAATGTAAATCCTCACCTGCTTTTTCTGGAAAGATACCACCAAGAAATAAAAAAACACCGTAATCCGTATAGGTCGACAACATCCAGAAATAAACATTTCACTTTTTTACAGTCCATTATACCAAGGCGGGCGCCCCGATTCAAATCATCGTCCCATCAATCAGGTCACTTATAGAAGGTGACTTTAAGACCAGATCAGACGAGTATACACTTAACAGCTTACTGGGTGCCTTGTTTGTGGCTCTTAAGCCCAGGCTATTAGTGCCTGAAAAGGTGTGGCTTACCTATCGATCAATACGCGTGTCAGGCCTGAGACGGGATCCTATTAGCATCCCATTTCGAAAATTATACGCTTTTTTCATGTAATCGTCGTTAATGGAAGGCTGCGCTCTTTGTTTTGCTTTGGAGAAGATATTCGGTATAGACAGTATAGGTGTAACTGGCTATTACTATTTTTTCTTAGTGCCAATAAAACAAAATGGCAGTTTTAAAGCCTTCTCGATTTGCAGTTTCTTTCGTGATTACTAGAGTAACCCAAATATGCAAGTCGATACGTCGAAAACCTAAAAATATGCGCATAAATATGCAAATAATTTATTCAAAATATGCAGGAAAATGTTGAAAATATGCAAATTAAGAAATACCTACTTTAAAAATATAAATTTATTGTTTCATTTACAAATAAACATATATAATGTACATATACAAATTTCTAAATGCATTTATACATAGTAAAAGTAACAATATTTTATTTTAAATTTTCTACATAAGGGTGATTGAACTAAATCTAAATATGCATTTATTATAAATTATAAAAATCAGGTTGAAATTTAGTTTTAAAAACAATAAACCACTAATTGTTGCTCAAAATTGTCAATTAACAAATTTTGTCTTCTATTACAGTATAAAAAATTATAAATGGAGAAACTCCTTTCCACATCAACCGATGTAAGAGGTACGCTTTTAAAATTTCTCACTATCACCAAAGAAAATGGTACTACGCACCATTTTCTTTGCTATCACTATGGATTCGGTAAAATCTCCCTTTAAAATATTTGCTACTTATGGCTAAGAAACTGAAACCCACTATTTTTTTTCCATCACATTTCTAAATTTTTGAAATATTTTGTCCCCAATTTTACCTGTGACATTTTGAAAAGCAACCTCAGATTGTTTTACCAGTTCCGCACTTCGGGTTAATGGCAAATTAGATTCCTCCATTTGTGTTATTGTTTTAGAAAGAAAGCTATACCTAATTTGCTTTTAGAAAGGAAAGTTGTTTCTTTATTTCCTTGTTTTCGAATAGTTGTTTAACATTGTAAGGGACTGGGAAGATTCACTCGAAAATTCTGAAATTAGATCTTTTAGTTGGCAAAAATTCTCGCAATAAAAAAATGCAGCTTCTAACCAAGTGCCCCATCTTGTAATAACAGGTTGAGGTGGAAGAGGAGTGTTTGGTAGTTTTTCTTTGTATAGAACTGAACCCTTATAGGCGCTTTAAGGAAGACTTTTTTCATGTTGGAAATTAAACTATTTACAAGCAGAAAATGTTTCCTAATTTCCTCAGCAACCCTATTTAAAGCATGAGCAAGGCATGTTACATGTATCAACTTCGGATAAACGATTTTCAAATTTTGCCCGGCTCTTACTATGTAATGTACGGTGCAGCATCTGACAAAACGAGCAAAAAATGACCTATCTATAATTTATTCTGTCCTTTTCAATAATTGTACTTTATTAAATAGCTATAAATACCTACTTTATTCGTTTTCAGATCACCAGGATTAGTGCCCATAAAATTATAATTTCCCTATATTATTTTGGGAAAAACAGGTACCTACCTACCTAGACACCGACCCCTGTTCCCAAAACTGAATGAAAGGCCTGCCAAGTATTTAAATTATCCCAAATTCTTTCAATTATGCACAATATGCCATATTTTTAGGATATATGCAAATATTTAAAAAAATGCATATACATAATATGCAAAATATGCGTGTTGCATATTTAGGTTACTCTATTGATTACAGAATCATTATTTGTACTCCGCACATTTTGTTCGATACTCCCAATCAAAAAACGACAATATCCGACCAAACACATAGGTTGTGCATGGGTAGATTGTACCTTCTTTCGTCCTTGTCATTTCAAGCTCTTCATTAGTGGCCAACTACCTTTAATTTCAGAACAAAAACAAAATGGTACCACAGCCCAAACAACCTTCTCGTTATGACAGGTGACTCGGCCGATTTATCCCATTGAGATTAGCCATTTGGGCAGCATTTAGACTCGAAAAGAGATGGATTTGATAATCCTCTGTAGTCTGATGCCTGCCGTTACCTTGGAAGAGACGTTCTCAAGGACGAATGACGAGACTACAGAAAGACCTCGACGAAAAAAAATAATAGTATAATATACTCGGGATCGTTGATGTAATGAAGTATTTTTCAGTTTTATTTATACTGTGTAGGTATATATTATTTATGAATACCTTCCAAAAAATGCACCACCTAAATAATGTGCGAATATAAACACCTACGCGTCGATTTGCATTTGTAGCTGCATCCTGTGCTTCGTACCGCAGACCAGACCGATGGTTGCAAAAATAGGTGCATGTATAGCGTCGGTTATTTTTGTCCGTCGCAATTCGTTTCAGGATAATGATTTTGCCTGTGTCATCAACTGTGCGAATGGGCAGTGCTTGGTTTTGTCGTTATTTTCGACAATATCCCGCGAGTAATCCCATTACGCATTTATACACGTTAGTTTCGAATAACCGAGCGATAGCAGTTTTCGGAAATGAATGGTGCCAACTCTGGGGTTTATCATGTTATTTTAATTTCTTGAGGTACACCAAAAGTTTAACATGAACAAGAACTCTCAGAATCGATTATATCCATTTTTAAATATCGGATAGGAGTAAATTTAAGCTCTCTTCGGGTCAAAATTATATTATGTATCTGAGAAAAAATTTAATGGTTTTAATTTGGTGTGTCACACTTACCAGTTTTTTCTGTTTCTAGTAATCGTCCACAACCTTCTCAAACTTACAAGCCCTGTGCAAACATGTGGCAACGCAGCAGCGAGACGGTTCAACGGGTGGGTCTATGCAGTATAGAGCAGTCTGCACTTTGGCTTAGTTTATCTTTTCTAATAAATGTTCAACCTCTTTTTAATTATAATTAAATACATTTGTGAACTTTGTTGCAATAATAATTGGGTACCTAAGTAAGTAGGTACGTTTGTTTAACAGACAATAAAAGCAGTAACAAGTAACAAAATGTATAAGTATTTATAATAAATACGATTCCTGGTGTGCAAAGGTACATTTCCGACAAATAATATGGTAAATTTGGGCAAATAGAGGGGACTAAATTTTGCTGTAAGTCAAATTTTTGTGAGAACTTTTCGCAAAGGGCGCCATCTGGCAAATGATGATTACCTATCTTCCCTTATGGTTAAATTTTCATAAAATACAAACAACAAGCGAACAGAGAATAGCATGTTGTAAAGGACAGTAATCTCTTCTAATCGAAATGGCAGTATTAGGGTCAATTTCATAATACATTCAACTAAATTATCTTTTGACTTTAACATCAGGTAAAGAAACTTTTGCAACAATACTAAACAATGGCTGGATTGTTACAAAGCTCCTTTAATTTTAAAGAGTACTTTAGTTTGTCTATGCAATTGGCCCTTAATCAATTTATTCTTAAATTTTCGTCCATTGGAAAGCCCAAAACGAATACAAGTTTGCAAACTTGTCAAGCAAAGAAAACCTAGCTACTTGAAGTTATTATTACGATTTGACTTACAGCCAGGTATATAACACTAAGTTCTAGCTTCCCTCGACGGTTCTAGGCATCTTCAGGCTTGAAATTGTAAAGGAACGATTCTTCACTTCGAACTTTTATAGAAATGTTTCACTTTTGCACAAACAAAATAAATTTATAAAAAAAAAGCTGTCGCCAGCACTTCGGGCAGTCTGTTTCCACCAAGAGACACACTGCCTCGTCGTAGCAATCTGGCGACGATAGCACTACCCGCACTACACAAATTAATTCTGGTAAATTTCTTGTAAAATCAACTGACAGGGAGTGACAGGCCACGCCGCGCAGACCCGCAAGCCATGTTGCCAGCTTTCTCAACTTCAGGGCTTTCCTATAGAGTCGGCTGAGACAGTACTCTAAAAATCTCATCCTTCGGTTGGAAATCAAATGTAAATGTCTATAGGCATACAAAACTCGAATACCTCCGACCAGAAATCCATAGATAAGTAATGTTCTATCTCCATACAGCAGAATTGTTTGTTATGAAGAATAACAAAAAAACCTAACCTCAATTTGTTATTGATAAACATTAATTTTCTGTTTAATTCCCCACGACCATGGGCGTTTGCATTTTAGGGGGCTAACAATTAAAATAAAAACTAAAATCATGCAAAAAAATACTTTATCATATATTATTACAAATACCTTGAAAACAACCATTGGCACCGCTTGTTCTTTCACATGCATGATGCCACTTTTTTATACACACATTACTTTTGGTTACTGCCAAAAAAAACATATTATTTTTTCTTTATAGCTGGTAGGATCAAGTATGTTAGTTTCCCAAAATGCCCATGCATTTTTGCCTAAAATTTGGGTCTACAGGAAACCTAAAAATAATGGTAAAACAGTAATTTATTAAATTAAAATTTGCCAACAAAATATGCTATTTATTTATTAGTTGGTTTAAAATTAATTCATTCATTTCATTAATCGTGTCTTTTCAAAATATGAAAATAAATAACTTTCATAAAAATATTCATGCACATTTCTTGTATAGGGACCTACCTTTCTATAAATACTTTTCTATAAAGCTAAACCAACCATTCCCAAATATTTTTTTTTACATTGTAAAAATTTTCAACATTTGTTTTTATAAAAAAAAACTCGTAACCGAAATTTTATTTGAATTGAATTGAAATTTATTATGAAATCGCCCCCACCAGTAAACGGATCTATGAAGTATCCACTGATGACCTGAAATATTGTCTAAAATATGCTATACCTATTATATAAAATCCCAAATACCTTTTCAGGCCCAAAAAATATGAAAATAACTGACACCTCTCGTCCCTCTCACCTTTCAACCTAATAGGATTGCGGCGTCTCGACTCGAGTTACAAATCTCTGAAGCTGCCTGCAATCTTGACGCTCAGCCCTCAGTAAATTGAGGACAACGGAGCCGCGTAGGGTTTCAATATGGCAACAATGCTAACAATGCGAGTTCCACAGAATGGCGACAATGGTGAATTAGAAACTTGGTTTCCTGGGTGCCTGGGCACTGGCACCACTGGGATACATAATATTTGCTCGTGCGAATAAAATTAAAACATCTGCATAAGATCTAGATTAAGCCATAATGGAAATTAAAGATACAAGTAAATATTGGTAATACAAATAAGTGGGGTCATTGAGGTTTTTTCTGTAAATAATGTCTAATCTATTGACATCTCCAAAACGATCTAGTTTCAAGAAGTTTCCTGTTTTGATTAAGTGACAGCTTTGGCTAGGGCGCTTTTCCTTTTAGCAAGATAAATGTTGACTTAAATTGACAAAAAATTATTTGAAAGATCGCGCCGTTAGCCATGAAAGTAAGGCGGATTGTCACTAGTAATCGTCCTATAGGTATAGTGCTTGAATTATTGCCGGAAATTTCCGGATATTAATTCAAGAACGTGGAGATTCGGTAAGAAAATTCCATACCTACACGTAAATCAAACAATTTCCGCTGTAATCACCACAGCAAGTGAGAATATTTCCAAAGCAAAAAATGAAGCAAAAACGAGCCTTTGATTGGTCAAAAAAGGTAGGTACCTATGGTATTTTCGAACCTACTTCTTTTATAATGTTAGGTAAAATCATATACTTACCTATAGCAAACATACAGGTGTAGAGGTATGTCTATATGTGTAAAGTAAGATTTGTTTTTATACTTACTATTGAATTAAATATTATTTAGTTATGATTTCACGGGAATATCAATGTCCAAATATGGAATATGTTTTCTAAATATATTTGTAATATAATACTGAAAATTTTTAAAAGTATTTGTCGTTGTCACAGCTATATTATTATGTATAAAATAAAAGAAAATTTTATATTTTGAAGTAAGTTATGGGAAACCAATGACAAGAATCATTTTTTAGGTTAATAAAAATTTTAAGGTTATCGAAAAGTTTGACAATAAACAAAAAAGATGTAAATTACAAGTTATTTGTCAAAAAAGTTTAGAAAATGTTTGACAATAAATACTTATGTCAATTTAAAATCGAAAACAATAATTTTACAGCAATGAATATTTAAAACATTTATTGAAAAAAGAATGTGAGGGTTGTAGAGAATTACCTATGTAAAATGAATTGTTTTCATCTAAAATAAAATGTAAGAATAAGTGCAACTTAGATCTTCTCTATCAGTTCTTTTGTTCGTTGGATAATTTTCTTCATTAATTTTAATCATCTCAAGGAATAACCTCTTACTTACATTTTTCTCTATGTAAAGTTTTTACATTGTTGAAGTTTGCATGATGGCCTGTGATTTTTATAATTATTATGTTCAGAGAAAGTAGTTTATTCGGTCCAACATCGCTTTTGTGTCTTGATATTCGCTATTAGGTATACAAATTTTGGGAAGTTTTGCTTATGTACATTATAATTACCTATTGCAAGGGATCGAATAAACAATATTAGATTCAGCCAGACATTAGTGTAAATAGTGTAGTTTTGTTTTTAAATTTAGTGTATAATTTTCCAATTTGTTTAATATTTGTATGGGCTATTCTAATTATTTTCACCTTTAAAAGTTTTAATGATCTGTGGTGTCAATTCTACTCTGTAAGGTAAAGAATCATAGAAAAAGTTGTGGACTTTTCCACTTTACCTATTTATATTTTGAATATTTTGTTGTATCCTAGTGTTATTGCATTTACAAACTCTGGGCACTCCTTTATATTCGGCACCTTACCTTGATGTGACCACTAGGTAATACGAATTCTAGGTACTAGTGGATAGAGGTAAGATGTAACCTTATTTAGACAAGGGAAGAGAGAGGACGCCTAACAGCGCTCGCGCGGCCGTGTTTTACCGACTGCCATATTGCACGACAGGCCAGTGGCGTAGCATGAAATGCGTTCTTAACCAATATCACAAAAATGTTAAAAATGAAAAGGTAGTTAATTTTGCCTTACATGTAATTTGAAATATTGGTATTTATTTGCAGATAATTTCGCAAATGGAAAGCTAGTGTCAAGTGCTGAAATATATTTATTTGCGGCGTTTTCGAATCAATCAAAATAAAATAAAAAATGCACGCCCATGGAAACCAGCCCATATTTTATGAAACTATCATAATCAATTAGGAAATTTTCAATAAAGATTATGTTAAAAAATAATTATATTGGTCCTATTTACAAACAAAACGATGCACTTTATCATGCTAAAAGGTAGAAGGAATTTGAAGAAGTTATAGTGAGAAAAAATAAAGTTTAGGACATTTTTCAAAGGTAGCTTGTTAAACATTTATCTGTGAAACGAAATCTTGGGCTCTTGCTTTTCACTTCTGCTTTTGCAAAACCAAACGCCATCGTAAGAGTATATTTTCCCCTTAATCCCTGTTACTTTTAATTCACAAAACCACGAAATTAACTCACAACGTACTCGCTTTGTCTGCCACATATAAAATGGCCGCCGTTCAAAATGACATAACAAAATCTATACACTGCAGGGTATGCAAGCGCGGTGTCCTCTCTCTTTCCTTGTCTAAGGATGTAACTGATTTGTTCCTATAGGTATAGGTACAGGATATTTATTAGATATTTCTCTATAGTGTTGCCGTTGCCCCCATATTAATGTTTGCAGTAAAAATAATGAAAATGCTGTTAAAATACACATATAATATTTAAGACACACTATTTTTCTCCTCGAAGGTATTTCTAATTTTAAACGAATTTTCGAAAAAATAACACCAATTTTATAAAATCTTACCTGGTGCATTTCACGACCATCGGCATAACGATTGGCCACACGGAAAAAAATTGATAATAAAAGTTATTAAAAAAATAATATTAATTAATGTAAATTTTAATACTCTATAGGACCAACATCTGGTATAATAGTATGTTTATGCTTTTTATGCTTTACCCTTTTTAATAAAATATATTATCTTTTCTTTTATATATTGATGGATTCCTATATATTTGATATTATACGTTTCTCATGTATTTTACCATCCTATTTACTAACGTATATAATTTGTTTATGTTAAAATATATTAAACAGTTATTATACTGTTTAATACTGTTTACTATGCCATTAAGGTTCAAAAAAAATAATAATAAAAGAGGGATATATATATATATTATTTCTTTTAATATACTTTATTATAATCTCCCGTAACTTTTATTACATTTTCGAGTAGTCTCTATTAGCCGGCTTAATAAGAAACATAATTCATTATAAAGTCTACAAAGTTTAGTTAAAATTTTTGTTGAAATAGATGTAGATATTTTATTTGGTGTATTACATGATAATAAAAATAATTAATATTCATGGTATAATTTTTTGTCAAAATTTTTTTTAAAAAAATTCGTTGGTGTTACTGAAGGACGATGTAATATATTACAAGGTGATCTACGTGGGTCATTTTTAAGAAAAAGGTTCATATAAATATGTGTTGAAAGGTTCGCTATCTGAAATGAATTATCAGGGGGCATATTGCCACATAAGAAAAAATATTTTTGAACTGCTTCAATATATCTTTAATTTTAATTCAGAATGTTGTGGCAACTAATTTATTGTCAGGCGAGTGATTTCCCAGATTTTTCGTGTTAGTTACCAAAGGAAACCAAACTTACTTCCTATTACCTACTATTCAGCATCACAAAAAACTTAAGTGCTTGAACATTTTAAGTAAGAAGTAAGAAGGTAAATATATCTTGCAAAAGTATCTTGCTTATCCTTTTCTTACCTCATTTACGTGGATTGCACATTTTTTCTGAATTTTGTGTCGCATTTTTGCATTATTTCGTATGCAGGGAACAAGAAACAAAACACAATATTGATTACATACGCCCTCCCTGTATTACACACCATACATAGAAATACAAAACTTTCTGTAGTAAAGCCCAATGTCAATTGCCATAAGTTTTTCTTATCACGATCAATGCAACTAATAAAAAAATTGCACCAAAATGATGCGCGTCACCTCGCGAAACTGTCGCTATGAAATCCACCGATAAACTTGTATTCCGTCTTCGCGGAGGGCAAGACTTCGTAAAAATGCTTATTTTATTAACCAGACATAATAGCACATATTATAAAGTGCGTATTTTAAAATGGTTTTTAAAAGAAAACGTAGGTATTTTAAAACGTACAATAATAGTTATTTTTGTACCTAGGCACTGAAGTTCAACTTTTTATGACTCATGTGGAGTTTAGTTGCTGAGGCCTCTGGCCGAGGCAAATAAACCACATGAGTCATAAAAAGAACTTCAGTGCCGAGGTACATATTATATTTTTTTTTAATCGAAAAAAAAAATGTTTTATTAGGCAAGAAAATAATAATAAGGGATCACCCCGTCCACGAACCGACTACGCGCGGCGTTGCTTGACTTTACCGATCGCTCTACCTACGACAAGTATAATGACGTACGGCACCTTCGAACAGAAAAACCAAACTGCTGCTTCTTGTGCAGCCTACACAAGAAATCTATTGATATTCAAATTTACTAAAATATGTAGACTGAAGGATTGCGCTTCAATAGGAAACAATTTCGCAATGTGTACGAAAAGTTAAATGAGCCTTTATCGGCTGGGTTTTGGTCACTTTTGACATATTTGACGTTTAATGTTTACATCTCGCCAAGGCCTACTTATTGAAAAAATCGTACAATAATGGGCTACATTATTGTACGATTTCTGTGCTTTTAATGACGATTTTGGGACATTTTAATGCCGATTTCAAGAAAAATTATAATATTTAGTGCCCGTACACCACGGGCGTAGCCAAGGGGGGGTTTCGGGGGTTCAAACCCCCCCGAAATAAGCAAAATATTACCTAATATTATACCGAAAAAATACGAGGAGTGAAGAGTTAAATTATTATTACGTTTGAATATATTATGTAGTAATAGTAGCGCCTAGCGCCATCTTTTGACGAGAGGCAGACGCAGTTGCAGCCGAACTATTTTGTATTGTAGGGACACTTTGCGTTGTTTCTCGATTATTCGCCACGCCCCTAGGTCGAAATGAGCGGAACTTTGTGGAAGTTCGTGGAAGTTTCTGGACGGCTACTGGCCTGCTATATAAGCGGCGTCGCGGCGCGTGACCGCGCTTACGGCAGTATTGTTCCATGCGAACTCGAAGCGAATAAAAGTGAAAAGTGGTGAACGAATAGTGAAGAGAATTAAGTGTACCGTGTAAGTGAGTAATTTTAGTGCGCTGTTATTCGATGACCTTGTTAAGGATAGATACGTGAATCATTATTACTGTCGAAAAATGGAGGGGAAAAAAAGGAAGGGTGATAAACCTAAAGGTATGGACTACTGGAAAAAGTGGTGTAGTCAAGGTCAAGGGGTTTCTAATAAAGAAACAAATTTGGATTTAGCTATCAAAGCTTCAGCTACCTTGCATGCTGATAAGAAGACTGCCTACCCCGAAATCTAGTTTGGAATGCCTAGATATGTGCGATAAAAACCTTTATCCTAATATTTACACATTACTTGGCTACCATTCCTGTATCCACTGCTACCCCAGAAAGATCTTTCTCGAGCCTAAGGAGACTGAAAAACTATTTACGAAACACTACAAGTGAAAACAGACTTAATGGTTAATGAACATTCACTATGGAACAGAAATTCATGCAGATGAAGTAGTGGATATATTTAAAAAAAAAGCCGAAGATTTCTTCTTTAATGGTTTTAGATTTAGCGCAGAGGAACGAAATTAATTTATCCATTTCATTTAAAGTTAAGAACTTTATAAATATGTCGTAGTTTTTCGGATGAATATATAGATATTAAATTTCATGTAAGTATATTTTTGTTGTTTTATTTACTTCTCAAACTAACCCCCCCCCCCCAAAACTAAATCCTGGCTACGCCTGTGCCGTACACTACCTATTTTATGTTATGAAATATTACTTTTTTATACTGGCTTTTTGTTTATTAGAATTTTCTTTACGGGTCAAAGTATTATCAATATATTTCTTTTAGTATAAAAAAATAATAATTGATACAAGGTTGTGTTAATAAAATTAATAAAATTTATAATATGTGATATTACTTATTTTTTAGAACAAATTCTAATAAATCTGTTTTTTTCCGTGCACCAAAACATTAATATAAAACACTCTCCCTTTCCTCCGCCGCCAAGTCAACGACTCGCTCCACCATGCCGGCCCTCGTGCGGAAGTCAAGGGCTCGGCGCGCCATTGGCGGGCCCCCCGCCCGCGCCGGCGGCATGGCGGCCCCCTCGGGGGGGCCCTCCGCGCGCCCGTTAAAATAACGACGTTATGACGCGGGACAATGGGCCCGCGGAGTGGGCATGATAGCCGCGGGTGCGGGGCCCGAGGGGGCCGCACCCGGGCAACAGCTGCGTAATTGGGAAGTCAACGCGCGCCACCATGCGTTCCGATCGCGACAATTGTCAATTTGGCGACGCGAGCGCGCGGGGTGTTCGATTAGGTACTCGACTAAGACGGCATAGGAATTTTTCGCGTGGGTAATTTCGGGGAAGGTTCTTTGAAAAAAAATTCACGAACATGAGGATGGCATTGATTTTTTCCGAAATCCTCCCCTGTACCTATACCATAAAAGAATCAGTAGATTCTTCTATGATATCACTAATGTGTTCCAAGTGAGTTCATTTATATTTTGCCAGGGCAGTTCGAGAACAGGCGCCTCGGCAATAAAATACGAGACAAAACACTTTTTTAACCATATATTAAACCGCACCTGGCATTAGTAGTGAAAAGATATGAAGGAGACAGAGAAGATAGATATTGCAGTAAAAACAAGTAACTGCATGCTCGCCTAATAGGTGTTCCTTAATGACGTGCTAATACTTAAGGGGGTTATTCTTGGGCCCATTTTAAGAAAAAAACTTCATATGAACGTATGTCGTAAACGTCCTAACTCTTAGGATACAGGGCGTTAAAATTCATTTTTTTAAATTGAATTTTGGCTACATCTCCCGAAATAATCAAGCTGCTGAACTGAAATTTGGCACTGCTATGTTTTTGGGGATGGAGAATAAGCTGAAAATGTCAATTTCACCGTATCTCACAGAGGGCGCCACTTGCGCTGTTTTTTGATCACGCTTTTACGCGTAACTTTTTTGAGGTTATCTTTTTGGTCCTCCAGGTCCATCATTTTAGTGCATATTTTCATTCTGCAAGAAAAAGGTACTCTTGTTTCATAACGATTAAGTCAACCGTTTGCGTTGAAATTACCAAAACGTGCCCCAAAACACCTGTTGATTCCAATATTCGAAACATAAAATTTTCACCTACTGCTTTCAAATGTTACAGATCAACTGTACATCAAAATGATGAAAAAAATGCCAAATGGGCATTGGTCAAAACACCATTGGTTTTCTTGAAATAGAGTGTCCAAATTTTGTCAAATTCAATCCTTTCCATTTTGAAAGCGAATAATTTTTGGTACATTGTTCATAGGGATTTTTTTCTCAGTTTAAATGGTACAGTTGATCTGTAACACTTGAAGGTGGTAGGTGAAAATTTTATGTTTCGAATATTGAAGTCAACAGGTGTTTTGGAGAACGTTTTGGCAATTTCAAAGCAAACGGTTGATTTAATCGTTCTGAAACAGGAGTACCTTTTTCTTGCAGAATGAAAAGATGCACTAAAATGATGGACCTCCAGGACCAAAAAGATAACCTCAAAAAAGTTACGCGTAAAAGCGTGATCAAAAAACAGCGCAAGTGGCGCCCTCTGTGAGATACGGTGAAATTGACATTTTCAGCTTGTTCTCCATCCCCAAAAACAAAGCAGTGCCAAATTTCAGTTCAGCAGCTTGATTATTTCGGGAGATGTAGCCAAAATTCAATTTAAAAAGATGAACTTTAACGCCCTGTATCTCAAAAATTAGGACGTTTACGACATACGTTCATATGAAGTTTTGTTCTTAGAATGGGCCCAAGAATAACCCCCTTAAGTATTAGCATGTCATTAAGGAACACCCTGTATATCACCAATACCCCTATTATTCCTTTAGGTACTCAATGCCAATAGTTGCATGGGTTACACTGTTCGACGGCTGGCCACTTGTGCAGGGAAATGAGGTGGATAGGCGTACCATAATTTCACAGATCTTGTAGGTATTTGCGTAAATAGTTACAATCGATATGGCTTTTTAGAGATCTTTTGACAATATTATATGGTGCATTAACCTTTACGTTGTGTTTGACGACAACTTTAAGAAAACCCTAAAAATTGAAATATTAAGTTGCTTTTAGAATATGTATCTATACCAATGTAGGTACCTATATTTTTGAAAACTGCGTGACACTTATGTCCTATATTCTTTTTGCGACACCAATTAGAGTTTTTTATGCTGTTTCAAGAGACTTTATAAATACTATACCTACCTACTTTTTTATGAACATTTCGCGCAACAAGCTTTTTGATTTACAAAAACTTGTCGCAATTTAGCATTGAATTATCTTAACGACCCAAATTTATTTTATTCGTTTTAGTACATGGCTTAAATAATAGCTTGTTTTGATTCTCATGTCAGGAGGGTGGTAAAGAAAGTTAGTCCGCCATCTTGTGGCATCCGCCATATTGGATTTAGTATGACGTCACGTACCTTGTTATTTTGAACACGTCTTTAAATAAAAGCTTGTGAGAACAAGCTTGTTTTTACAAGCTTTTATTTAATAATAATAACAGAGATTTACCTATGTATATACTGCACATCAAACAGACCTTAATCCAAAAAATGGTGTACCTACCTACAGTCATAATAGTCAAAGGACAAATTTAAATATACTAATCGGCCATAAGGAAATAAACAATTTTAAAAGTTAATTAACAAGGAATATTTTAATAACAATAGTCGCATATATCCATTACTTTTATAACTTCTGCGCATCTTCTAGATAGAGAGGATATTAATTTATCAATACCTATATTCTTGCGGAACATTATTCCATATGCTCTCATGAAAGCTTCTAATAGTTCTTCTTTAAATTCATATTTGCCATCGTTTTCTTCTCTTATTTTCGTCTCAATATGATCCCAGAGGTTCTCAATAGGGTTAAGACAGAACTTTGAGCAAGCCACTTCATTACATTTATTTTTCAGTTGTAAACCTTTCTTTTACTATATCTTGGCGGTATTCTTGGCATTGCTGTCGTGCTGAAAAATCCACCATAAGAGCAAATTCTCTTCAGCAAATGGAAGCATTTGTTCCTATAAGATGCGTCTATACTAAAATCGAGCAATTTTTACGCCTGGCGTAAACAAGAGCACGCACGTGCGTTGAAGTATCCGCCATATAGCCGCACGGAGGTACGACCTTTATGTAATTTTAGTCTTACAATTGTGTACATCAAAATATTTCAGACAAGAATTATTGGCTTAATTAAAATGGTTCAAAACATCGATAAAATTATTTGTGGCGGTGTCTAAATAGCTGAAAACAACAAGGATAGAACCGTATAACTACACTTTTGCGATCGAGGACGTCCCTGTTGCCGAGTCGGGTGAAATTTTATAGCCTACCGACCAATCGCGGATCGTCATTGAACACGTGGTTTTATTTAGGCCCAGGCGTACGGATTGCTCGATTTTACTACACTCCGTGTACCGTTACTGTATTTAGGGTTAAACCTTTAATTCTTCGGACGTCTTACCCATACCGTATTCTATCAGAACTAAACAAGTTAAGCTTTGTTTGATCAGAAAATAAAACGTTTTTCCATTGAAGAACTTCCCATTTTGCAAATTCTAACCTGGCTCATCTGTTTTTAGCAGAAACAAAAGGCTTCTTCGCTAGTCTTCGCCCATAAAGACCAAATTTATTCAACCAACGCCTAATAGATCTCACAGATAAACTCACCTATCGAATTTTCTTTTTTATTTTTTATTTTTGCCAAAATGGATATCTTGAAGATATCAGTTTTATACTGCGATAGGTAGCTGTTTTACGCGGCCTTCCTGATTTTGGAGCATTACTTGT
Source organism: Pseudeuparius sepicola (assembly GCA_963920635.1). Lineage (NCBI taxonomy): Eukaryota > Metazoa > Arthropoda > Insecta > Coleoptera > Anthribidae > Pseudeuparius > Pseudeuparius sepicola. Next base: position 8,260,259 of record OY987300.1, on the reverse strand, counting down.
ATAAGCTTCTTCGTTGATTGTTACATTGCAATTTTTTGTGATAACACAGCGGTTTAATTTTAATTGCCTTTCAATTTCAACCTTTTTCTCGCTAGATCGAAATTCTTCGATAACTGATGTTCTCATGTCTTCTGACAAACTGTTCCCTTTAGGCATGTTAGTAAAACTGTATTGTTCTCAGAACCACAAAATTTTAGTACTACCAACTCCAATAACATAAGAAATGAACCTAAACACAAATGTTTCTTTACTTTTTTCCCCCAAAAATCAAAGGAAAAATGTATTTAGCAAAAACGGAATCGTGTCGCGTTTTTACCATATGTTGGAAGTTTTTTAGAGGTCAATAGACATTATACTCAGCTATTCCAAAATATTATGATTCAATATATATGTAAATAATTAATAAATTATTTATTTGTTTCTTTATTTTGGCCGATAGGTACCTACCGAATATAAATGTACATAAAATACGTACGTATTATACCCCGAAACAAATACAAGCCAAATCACAAGATAAACCAACATCTTATAATATCTAATAACTATAAATAGTCAAGGCCATTCCCAAAATTATTTTCTTACTGTTGTTAAAAATATCTAGTTCATCGTTTTAATAAAATCATTAACACTTGCCAAACAATGATTTAACGGAGACAAATCAGTTGTTATTTTAAATACGTTATTGGGTCTTCTTCTAAAACGAGTATCAGGAACTATGATAGCAGTGACTATAGAAGGAAATAGTCACTGATGATAGACACCTTACCAAGTAAACTAGAAACATTCAAAACATTAAAGACATTGTAGACAAAAAGAATTTCCGAATATTTTCTCCTATTCAATGGAGAATTATTTCAACTGAGAATTGTACAAGACGATATATACAGTGTGTCCCATTTAAGGACTGACCACCCGTGTAAAATTTTTATTTATAGCTCGATTTTCATAAACTTTTTTTTGTTGGATCGAGCTTAAAAAATGGCATTAAATGCATAATTCATGTGCCTCGTGCGATAAATTCATGGACCACTGAGACGGTGTTTTAGTGCTGAAAATTCGAAAAGTACCTACTAATTAGGGATCCATATTCGAGCTTCGAAAGGACGTAAGAATTATAAAGTATAATTAGAGTTTTTTCATCATGAAAGTTTACTGCACTTCTTATAACAAATGAAAGCTGTCTAGAACTCGCTGATACTATCTTCTTTGATATGTGTCGATTATATCATTCCCTTGTTAATACAAAAGCTGTTAGGTAGGTATACGAAGCAACAAAAACCCTTCACAAACTTAAACGATTGAGAAAAGTATTTCAGAGTAAGGCTTAAATACCTTTAAATATTTGGATATTTGTTAGTGGACATGTGGAGCATTAAAAATCGAAGACAACATTGCATTGTTGGAAAGATAAGCTAATCCGGAAGAAAATAATTTAAATAATTTAGCGGGACAAAGGTCAAACAATTTCAGAGAAAAAATCTGCAACCGCCAGATGTGTAGATTGAATTATTGATACCCAATTAGTGTCAAGTCGTCTTCAAATTTTGTGTAGCAGTGTAAAAAAACGATTTAAAAATAAAACAAAATGTGCAAGAAGATAATTGATTCACCTATGTAATAAAATGTTTTGAACTTTTTATAGTAGCAAAATTTGTCGCTTATACTTATACGATGTTTCATCGTACAAAGTTCGTTGCAACGAATGTTGAATTTATGATTTATTGTTTTTACCAAAAACTCTTCCCTATATCATGGACCACTTAATAGGTATTAGTAGTATACAGGGTGTTCGAAAAATAGACGGAGATATTTTAGAGGGTGATTCCCTGTTAAGAAATATGAAAAAAAGTTTCTATAAACATGGGTCCGGAAATGCAGAGTTTTCAAGATACAGGATGTTAAATAAAAAAAAATAAAACATGAAATTATTAATGTCTTAAAAATTATTTACTCGATTCTGTTGAAATTTGGCAATGTTATTTGTTGTATTAAGAGGCTAATTTCGCCCTAACTAGATTAAATTTATTAAGTCCAGTGGCGTCCCGGGGGGCACCTTAGCGAATATTATTATCAAAAAAATGTACGCCACTACCTTTTTTGTAACTTTAATATTTTTTGTTTGATTAAGCATCTAAAAATACAACTTCTTTCCCTCTTGTATTGTTTTCCTATCTCACTTCGTTTTCGAGAAAAAAAAATAAAAACCGTTTTATTGCATGTCACTGGACAAAATTGGTTGTAGTGTACTTTATGTTAGGATATTGGAAAAGTTGCAATAACACTCTTTCCTAGAAATGCTTTTGATTATTTGTTTTCCAAGGCACTTGTGATTTTTTTTTTGCAAAAATTGATAAACCAATTTTGTCCAGTGACATGCAATATATTTAACATCCTGTATCTTGAAAACTCTGCATTTCCGGACCCATGTTTATAGAAACTTTTTTTCATATTTCTTAACAGGGAATCACCCTCTAAAATATCTCCGTCTATTTTTCGAACACCCTGTATAAAGCAGATTTTTTCCTCTGTTTGCCCATGGTACATTGAAAACCAGTTATTGATATTATTTCAGACTGTATTTATATACTAATAAAGTCGGACCTTGCACACCTACCGACATGTTCCACAAACTTGCATGACTAATGGCTCCCATTTCAGTTCCCCTTTATAATGATCTTGCGACACGAAGCGGACGGCCAACTCTCCGTAATTTACTGCACGATACTCTTATTACAAAAGCTCAAAAACATATTACCACCCCTACCGAAAACCGACTCGCCTACCCCATTGTCTCCGGGCGATATGCCGGAGGGGTTAGGCGATAGACGCAATGGGTGCATTATCGCCATTCACCAATCGTGCCATTAAAACACATGTCGGGTGGCATTGTCGGGCCGTCAACAAGATGGCCGCCCATCCAGGAGGAATATCCGGATTTTTCCTTTGTTCGGATCGCTCCGGGGAGGGCTGCAGCCCCTGGGGGACTCCCGGCAACACTAGGGCGACGAAATGTGGGTTACATAGGTAACGCCAAAGACGAAACGTAGGGGAACCTGGGTAACAGTGAGACACTTTTTTATTTTTAGAATAATTCGAAAATCAATGATTTTTTTAAAATTACTTTTTAGCACTTTGTTTACAAATTATTCCCAAACCTATGTGAAAAACAGCATAGGCATACTCTTGTCTTCTAAAAGTCTAAAGTAAATTGAAACTACAGTTGACATTTGTCTCATTATTACCCAGGCATGGGGAACAAATAGGTATACCTGTTTACTTTTAGTTGAAGAGATAATAATTATACACAGAATGTATGCATCCTTATGGGTTTATATCTGAAACTAAATTGAAAAACCTTTTAAAAGTGAGACATGAGTCGATTTTAGGCAAATAACCATTAATAACCGGTAAATACCAAACACGTTTAAGCGATTCGGTTATTGTTGGTTATAGCTCTCTGATGACGTCACAAAGAAGCCCTTCATACGTCATCGTTATAACCGACAATAACCGCCGTATTTACTCAACTCAGGAGCGGGGTAATTACCGCGGTTATTGAAAACAACAAATGTAATTTGCTAGATTTGCCAATTTGTTGCGAGTTTGAATTATTGTTCAAAACTTATAAAATATATTTGATGTTATAGGCAAGTGTAGGTATAGTGATTTCATATTTTCATCTAGATCCATAAATTTAAAAAAAAATGAATAGGAGCAAAAATATCTCTTTTGTGTAAACGTTGAAGGCTGAAGGTGAAGAGTGTGAAGACGTCCAGGTACAGGGTGTCCCAGTTAACCCGATTTTCTCGGTAATTTTAAAGATAAATTCATGGTTCTAAAACCAGACTTGTGTAGAATTTTCCGAGGAATTCCAATGTGACGTCAAACTTAATATACCGGGTGTTGTTAAAAAGTTATTTCAAAAAATACCGTTTTACAAAAAATGGTGAAGTTGGATTTTAACACGAAATGTTAGTACCTAATGAGTATACGGGGAGTAACGAAAAAGTGTCGGTTTTTATTTCTGACTTCCGGTTTTACCGGAAGTGAGCATCACTTTGTCAGATTTTTGAGAAAACTTGTATATTTTGGGTTTTTTAAGTTCCTTTTGTTCTCCGAATTTTAACCATATATATTTTTATATACTTAGGTATCTCTAAAAATAACCAACCAGTAAATTTTTATTTTTTGATAAATTTCGTCGAATATGACATGCTAAAAATAAAAAAAAATGCTACAAATATATCGTTAGAGATAACGGGTTTATGACGTTAACTGGAACACCCTGTACCAGGTTGAAGTCGGAGATATGGAAATAGCAAGTCTTCTGTTAAATGTAATTTTATTACATACATTTATTCATTTTTTGTAAGAAATTTAAACAAAACCCAACATACACAAATATAAGTGAGGTTATAGGCGGGTAGTAGTATGCCATTTCTCCTTGGTTATTCGCCTAAATTACTTTTGGGTAACCATACACATTTAGGTGATGGTGACATTTGTTGGTTGGTTATTCCAGGGCTAAAACCAAGGGCAACCAGAAAGATAACCGCGGTTAAAACCAGACGATCGCCTAAAATCGGCTAGACACTATGGCGTTGAGTGATTATTCCTTCATTCGACGACTATTGGTAGTAATACATGTCTCACTGTTCGCCTATATTGAAATTGTCTCACTGTCACCCATGCTACTGCGAAATGAAAACATCATAACAATACTAATCTCAAATATTACTTTTGAATTTTAACTCTACCAAAACCCGTTCAACACTATAGGATACTTACAGCCCCAAAAAACCCCGTTGCAGTTTTCTGACAGTTCCTGCAGAAGCTCAATCTAACCCTTAAAAAATTAGAATTGGCGTGCATTTTTCACAACATCACCAGTTCTAAACTGAATGGGCGGGAACTGTGAAAGTAGGGGGAGAAGGCTGACCTTGGGCTTTGCCCAGGACCGTAGCCAGAGAGAAACTTCAGGCAGGGCAAACCACTTTCCTGGCAGGACATGTACATATTTTTGAGAATGGAAGTGGGGGAAATTCACTTACAGGTCATTCTATGTCAGTGCAGAGAGAAGGGGGGTAAAAAAAAATTGATTTAAATGTCGTTATTAAAAATCGCGCCACATGCGAAAATTTTTGAAAATTTCAAGGTCAAATATAATATGAACATGAAATTTTACGGCAATAGTAATTGTTTTGCTAATTATGCGGACCCATAATCGTACAATAATGGGCTACTTCAGTGCCGATTTCTGAGCTTTTAATGACCATTTTTGAGAAAAAACATTTCTATGAGGCATATTGGCCTCAATCGTAATATTTTGGCCCAAAATATAGGCATGCAGTTGCACTATATGCCATTATTAATGACTCATCCTGTATATTAGTGGAATCGGGATGAAGTGTAGATACCAACAATTCAACAATACAGGGTATTGTTAAAAAAGGTAATGTGTTTTGTGTTTCGTTGGTACTTTCACAACACCCTTCACCCTGTTATCGTCAGCCCTGATACTTTAGTTAGACCTGGACCAACACTATATCGGTCCAGGTCAGACTCACAGGAAAATGTTTTAAAACTTTTGTATTTACACTTTTTTCCAATTTTACGTGGACAAAATGGAAATTAAGCTTTAGAACATTATTATGCAAACTTTTCCAAGAATTCGATTTTAACAATTTTTTTTACAAAATAGCAAAAAAATATTTTTTTCTACAAGCGTGCGGAAAAGTACACTTTTCCGCACGCATTTTAGTTTAGAAAGTGTCACTTTTCCGCACTAGTGCAGTTGGCTGAACGACGCGTAGCGGAACTGCAATCGCGTGCGGAAAAGTGGCACTTTCCGCACTTAGGAAATATACTATTTCTGTATGGAAAAGTCCATTTACACCCCACACCTGACACCATTTGTATCTTGTACCCTTATCATAGACAAATCTACATGAAAAAGGGTTGCCTAGAAGTGAAGGAAAATCGAATTTTCTATATGTTATCCCCAGGGGTAAATTTCTCTTCATTCTACTCAACATCGTTGTACTTTTCAACCCTCTTCTAGACTTGATGCGAAAATGGGGCACCTAAATCTATCACTACCTGACGCCATTGAGTAAAAGAATATATATTTTAATAAAATATATATTCTTTTACTCAATGCTGACGCTGTATTTAAGATCCTTGCTGCGTAAGGGTTGCTAGGCAATACTTTTTGTAACCTAGCAACCACTTTCGTAGTTATCAACCAAAATAACAGGGAACCTTCGACATTTTACTTTCGCTTTTGGGCCAGTTGGCGAGTATGTAATAGTATATTATACATAGCGAGAGTTGTAAACGGCTTATTATGCACAAGCCGCGCAGCGGCGAGTGCTGTAACTCCACGAGTATGTAATATGTAATAAGCTTACAACTCGAGTTTTGTATTATAATTTTTCTTCGACGAAACAAAAACTATATTATAATAGATAAACTATACTGCTGATTATCTGACAGGCAACTATTAGTATGTTGGTTGGTTGCTATGGTGGCGCGGATGCCGCGCTAACAAGGCACCCGTGATAATTGTGATTTAATTAAGTAGTGGAGTCAACCAGGAAAATAACTTCGAACAAATTCCGGGAGTTTTAGATTTTGTTGGGTTGTGTTCGTTTTGATGTCTTAAAACAAAATCCGAAGAGTCCGCAGCACAAAATAGTGTGCGATTTTTTTATTTAACATTAAGTGTCAAAAATATAGGTTTTTTGTTAATAACTTATTTAATAAGCGTTTCTATAGAATTTAGGTAAGACCATTTGAAAGAGCAGGCAATTTCTCAAAAAAAAAGTATTTACATATTTTTTGTAAAATAATTAAGTAACGAATGAGAATTTTTTGAAGATCATACGTTTTCATGCTTCCTCGTATTTAAGAGGCAGCCGAAATTGAGAGCGGCGCGTGGGGCGCGAGACAGTAATAAACAGTAATAACTTTTTACACACACAACTAATTCATATGCAACAAAGTTTATTGGAAAGTGACACCGTAAAGCAATTAAAAAAATCTTGTAGCATTAATTTCCATCAAGGGATACACCTGTCATATTATTGTAAAGTTGGTCTTGATGAAAATTTCATGCATTTTTACAATAATTGACGTTACATGGTCAATTTGTAAAATTTTTGAGCAATGTTACAGAAAGTTTATACTAAATGTATGTACTTTTGAAAGAGCAATATAAGATTACGATATAAAACCTCGTTTGTTTGGTTTTTTTTTCACTTTGAAGAGAGAGATTTTTTATAAATTCTTGCTATCGTATATTCAATATTTATTTCAAACGCTCATAATATCCGCATAAAATTAGATATTGAAACTTAATAGGTGACTTTTTTGAAGCTTAAAATGTGTGCTTTTTGATAGCATAAGTAATTTTAATGCATTTCTCTTTTTTCTCGTTTATTTTTGCAGTAAACCGCGTTATAATTAATTTCCCGAAACGCAGAACTCGATTTTTCTTATTTTTAAATCCAAGAATCAAGCTGAAGGAGGTTACCATATATCTCAGGAATTAATAGTCCTGGAGCTTTGGGAAATTTTTTTAAATTCAATGACATATTTATTCTGTTATAATCGAAAAGTAGATTACATTTACAACAAAAAATACTTTGGTATTTCGATATCTTCATTAGTTTCGGAGTTATCGCCAAAAGAATAATAATTATTATAAACATGTTATTTGAAAGAACAAGGTAGGTATTTTAAATAAAAATCTGCTTGAGCTTTTCGTAAATAGCTAGATTTTCACTTTTTATTCCCTTAAACGTATTTCTAATTTACTTACCTTACCTGTCGTATTGATATGAGATTATGAAGATTATGAAGAAAATTCGATTATTCTTGCATTCAACTTCATTTTTGCTAGGCGTCATTTTGTTTTTCATTTTTTTTAGTTCATATTCATAATCGGCATCTCAAAAAACATAAAAGTATACATTTTCAGTGAAAAATAATGATTATACAATTAATTGTAGACGATTTTTGAGAAATTTCGGTGAAAAACCGATTTTTTGAGTTTTTTTATTTTTTTTAAAAGCGCACTTATTCAACCTGCGGACTTTTAAATAAAAGTATGTTTGAAGGTGTTTCAAAAGGTTTTATTCAAATCCATGACTTCCCTAATTAATTCCTAATTAACACCATTTTTCCTCTACGTTGACTCCACTAAAGTACAGATATGTAATTATTTTATTACGTGTCAGTCATTACGTTTCAGTGTTCGTTACTTAGGTATAACCTAAACCGTTACTTAATAGGTATGTTACTAGTACATAGGAGCACGGGCGTAGCCAAGGGGGGGGTTTCGGGGGTTCAAACCCCTTCCCCCCCCCCCCGAAATAAGCAAAATATTACCTAATATTATACCGAAAAAATACGAGGAGTGAAGAGTTAAATTATTATTACGTTTGAATATATTATGTAGTAATAGTAGCGCCTAGCGCCATCTTTTGACGAGAGGCAGACGCAGTTGCAGCCGAACTATTTTGTATTGTAGGGACACTTTGCGTTGTTTCTCGATTATTCGCCACGCCCCTAGGTCGAAATGAGCGGAACTTTGTGGAAGTTCGTGGAAGTTTCTGGACGGCTACTGGGCTGCTATATAAGCGGCGCCGCGGCGCGTGACCGCGCTTACGGCAGTATTGTTCCATGCGAACTCGAAGCGAATAAAAGTGAAAAGTGGTGAACGAATAGTGAAGAGAATTAAGTGTACCGTGTAAGTGAGTAATTTTAGTGCACTGTTATTCGATGACCTTGTTAAGGATAGATACGTGAATCATTATTACTGTCGAAAAATGGAGGGGAAAAAAAGGAAGGGTGATAAACCTAAAGGTATGGACTACTGGAAAAAGTGGTGTAGTCAAGGTCAAGGGGTTTCTAATAAAGAAACAAATTTGGATTTAGCTATCAAAGCTTCAGCTACCTTGCATGCTGATAAGAAGACTGCCTACCCCGAAATCTAGTTTGGAATGCCTAGATATGTGCGATAAAAACCTTTATCCTAATATTTACACATTACTACAAATCTTGGCTACCATTCCTGTATCCACTGCTACCCCAGAAAGGTCTTTCTCGAGCCTAAGGAGACTGAAAAACTATTTACGAAACACTACAAGTGAAAACAGACTTAATGGTTTGGCTCTAATGAACATTCACTATGGAACAGAAATTCATGCAGATGAAGTAGTGCATGGATATATTTAAAAGAAAAAGCCGAAGATTTCTTCTTCTTAATGGTTTTAGATTTAGCGCAGAGGAACGAAATTAATTTATCCATTTCATTTAAAGTTAAGAACTTTATAAATATGTCGTAGTTTTTCGGATGAATATATAGATATTAAATTTCATGTAAGTATATTTTTGTTGTTTTATTTACTTCTCAAACTAAACCCCCCCAAAACTAAATCCTGGCTACGCCCGTGACCTATATACCAACCAAAATTTGTTAGATCCCGATCCTACCCTGTACCACTTAGTTCAAGATCGAAGTGATGTTCTGAAGCGCTCAATTTGGGCGCCTTATATTTTAAAATACACATAATGCGTTCGTATCCGACAGTTGGCATTCAACAACAGCATTATTGTATAGATCTGCTACTGATACATCGCCAGAAAGGTGTTATTAGTAACCATCCTTGGCCCGTGAGAATATATAGTAATTTTTACGGGGAATAAACAAACACGTCACGTATCAATCATCGATATGATCGTATGATGAAAGGTACTCGGTTGAATAGTATTATTTTTTCCTCGAACGTCATGACAATAAGGCATTACGTGAAGTTGCATATTTCTTAATATTCGGAGTGGAACTGTTCTAAATTTTCTATTATGGTTTAAAGTAATCATAATATGAAATTTGTTTGGCAGATAACGCAGTTGTAGTGGCATAACAGGAGCAAATATTAACTTTCTGCCAGTGGCGTCGACGTATTTATGCAGTTTTGCAAAATCCTTATTAACAATACAGGGTGTTCGAAAAATAGACGGAGATATTTTAGAGGGTGATTCCCTGTTAAGAAATATGAAAAAAAGTTTCTATAAACATGGGTCCGGAAATGCAGAGTTTTCAAGATACAGGATGTTAAATATATTGCATGTCACTGGACAAAATTGGTTTAAATCCTGGCTACGCCCGTGCATAGGAGTAGAAAACGTTTTTAATGCGCCGTCAAAGCCAATATAAATAAGGCAGTGGCACGTCGTCCGGCTACGACTCACCCCTACCTGTGTACACACCGACCCGATCCCGGTCGACCCTATCGCCTCCCGGGGTGTCGCATTATGCAAACGGCATTGGAGAGGGTGGGATGGCTGTCGGCGGCAACGCAATCTGCCATGTACGCGGCCCCGGGGGGGCCACGCACACTCCCCCTCGCCCACCCGAATTTTAATAAAACACTGATCGATGAGGGGGCGCGCGGCCCCATTGTGATCGTTTTTTCGCATCGGCGGGGTGGCGGGGTGGCGGCGGCATAGGCGTAGCTAGCCTTTTTTCTCCGGGGGGGCTTAAGCCCCTCAAGGAGATGAGAATGAAGAAAATTAAAGTACGCAAACTTTAGTAGAGCTTATTTACTTATTAATCGGCACAACGTTATTAATTTAAATACACACAACTTTACTACATACAGGGTGAGTTTTTCTCGATGCCCACTATGGGGATCTCGGAAACTAGCAGAGCTAGAACAAAGGTTAAATGAGGAAAGAATTGCAGATTTGAATGCTAAATCTAATGCACCTTTTGGATTTTTAAAAAAGTTCATGGCTCACTAGATACTTTGAAAAGAGTGATTGTAGTGAAAATTGCAGATAATTTTGGGCTTAATAACAAAATCTAATCCAATTTTTTATGTTGTTTGTAATTTTTGAGATATGACATAAACTTGTGTTTTTTTTAAATGTAAATCATAGTTGGCTGCGGCCTTATCAAATCGGCCATTTTTTGAGCATTCCACAGTCAGCCATGGAATATTTTCATAATTACGTTCTATCGTATAATAAGACATAGGTACTTCAAACTTTCAAATATTTTATTTTTAGCTGGTAACAAAATGTAACAAAATAAAACAAAAATTATCATGATGGAGCTCCACCACATAATTATTTGCCCGTAAGAACCTATTTCCTGGCAGTTCCGATCCCCCGATTGTCTGTTTTGGATTTTTTTTGTGGGGAACAGTACAAAATAAAGTACGAGACAATTGTTGAATTAAGAGCAGCTGTTCCATGGCTGACTATGTGAAAATTTTAAAAAATCAGAAAATTAGCCATAGCTCTTTTATTTTTTATAATAACTATGCCGAGTATTATATCTTTGGCAAGCTCAAAAATGGCCGATTTTATAAGGCCACAGCCAACTATGATTTACATTTAAAAAAACACAAGTTTATGTCATATCTAAAAAATCACAAAAATCACAAAAAATTGGATCATATTATCTTATTAAGCCCAAAATTATCTACAATTTTTGTCTCTACAGTTTTTTTGTATAATCAGAAATAACGGAGCTACAGAGATCTGATGAAATAGCAAAAAATCACTCTTTTCAAAATATCTAGTGAGCCATGAACTTTTTTAAAAATCCAAAAGGGGCATTAGATTGAGCATTCAAAACTGCAGTTCTTTCCCCATTGAACCTTTGTTCTAGCTCTGCTAGTTTCCGAGATCCCCATAGTGGGCATCGAAAAAATTCACCCTGTATACTGATACTGCATAAGTAAATATATAGATGTACATTGGCATCTTCGCAGTATTACATATCAATCACGTCCAGCCGTCCAGGTTCGCAGTGATGCCAGGGACTCTTTAAAGTAAGAGGACCCAGCATTATACTTTCCAAAGTGAGGCCTATTCTTTCCACATTCTAATGGTATCAGTGATGCCAAGTATGCCATTTTATTGAAGAATCTATTAATAAAACAGGTACTTTGATTGTTAGTAAAAATTAATAATGGTTTCCATGATTTCTAAAAATTAGACTTGACAATGTTGTGTCTACAAATACAGAATATGGCAACTGTCAAATGAAACAAATTTATTGTATAGTTGAAATTCTTTAATTGTCACATCTGAGTATCTGGAAGTTAGAAAACTTAAAAATTGTGAATTATGATGGGAAATTTTTTGCCTCCTTTAGAATCTATGGCACTATCTTATCACATAAAACCTGATGGCAGTTGGACACACTGACATATAACATAACCTTGTACCAGCCCACTTTTGTGGTCTCCATGGAGTCTACAGAAAACAAACTTCCCCTCAAGGCTTCACTTTTCCTACGTGATAGACTGTGAAATGCTGGGTCCCCTTATTTTAAAGAGTCCCTGAGTGATGCTAATTCTGTGAGTGTGGCGTGTGGCGGACTGACGGGGACGGGTGCGGGGTGAGTGCGTGACGGCAGTGTTGCCAGTGTTCAGTGTTGCCGCTGTTTAGTTTGTTTTATTTTGTTATTAGTGTTTTAGTCAGTGTCTGTTACTATACGCAATAACACTAACACGAACACGCAACAAGATTAAATCAGCTTAGTAAGGTTTTTAATGTAGACCTATAATGTCAAAAAAATTATAAAAGAAACGCTAGAATTTGTCAGGGGGGGCTATTTTTATACCAGGGGGGCTTAGCCCCCCCCCCCAGCCCCCCCTTAGCTACGCCAATGATAAGGGGCGCGCGGCGCCATTGTGATCGTTTTTTCGGATCGGCGGGGTGGCGGGGTGGCGGCGGCGGCATTCGAGGGGGTCGGAATTAGATCGAGTGGAAGCGCGTCTGTTGCTCCGTTACCGGGATTGGAATTTGTTTCTAATTGGGGGTGGGGATGCGGGCGGAATCGCATTCTAATATCTGGCGAGGGGTGCGCGCCCTGAAAGGTCCGCGAGCCTCGGAGCGGGGGTGATTCAGCCCCTCGTTTGCGCCCGTTGAAATAATAATTTGGACGCAGTCTTAGGACTGCCACGAAAAAAGGGACCGCTGCACCGCTGCCAATGGAATCACCACTTCCAAGCTCTTTTTAAATCCATTATCTATATTTGTATATTTCAATATTGATAGGTAGGTAGGTACAAATCCCACAATGTAGAGGAAAGTCGCCTAATGGTTTCCTAATTTCGGATAGTGGTTTATCTAAGAAGCCATCTGTTGTTTTAAATTGAAACCTCACCCTATACAATGTAAAAAGTCAAATTAAGCCCACTATGCAATATTGTGGTGGTACAATCTCTCTCCATTAGATGGCAGCTCCAAACGTCTAAATTGCATGGCGGAGTTTTATGTTTCAGTCGCGGTTTGGGCTGTGTCGATCTTTGAAATAATCGTTCCAGAATTTTGTGTTTGCGTCCTAGGTAAGTTAATATATTAATTAAGCCGGTATTCTAGTCAGAACTAAACAGATTTAAAAAAAACAGTAGTGCATTACTCTAACCTAAAAAGTGAAAAGGTGCCTAATTTCGGATAGTCTAAAGTTCCTAATTTCGGATACCAGAAACCCAAAATTCTGGCTTAATATAATATGCTGGTTGCGGGTAAATTGTTTATTTTCAGAAAAAGTGACAGATCCATTTAAACTGGCTATTATAATGAGGTCAGAGGAAAACAAATGGAATACCTACCTATCCTAATGTCTCCAATTTTGTTTCGGTCCCGAAGCATTGGAAATTACATCAAACAAGCTATAATAAAGAAGCTAGAAAAAACGTATGTGTGCGTCTTTTGTTTAAATATTATAGTTTTTGCACTTGTAGAAAGTATAGTCTCTTAATTTAGGATAGTGTCCGAAATTAGGAACCTTTTTTCAGTCGCACCAAAATGTACCGAATTCATATACCGTCGTTTTCTTGGAAAAAACAAATGTAGTAAAGTTCTTTTGACAATAAATTTTGTTTCATTATAACACGTTGCATATGCTTATTTGAAAAAATAAATAAAAAACACTTCTGTATAATAAATACTTAGTAAATTTAAAGTAGTATCCGAAATTCGGCGACTTTCCCTTGCCGAAATATTTTAACTTTCTTGGACTTACATCGGCGTAACACTCAAGTCTTTTTTTTTTTGTGACCGACGCGACACCGCTCGCCGGCCGAGTAATTCCCATATACACAACAGTCACAGAGTCGTTTTGTTCAACTCTCAATGGCGATTATTCATTATTATGTTAAGTGTGTTTATTAATACTAATCCTCAGTAAAAACTATTGCGGACCAACTGATTTTTTCAGAATTATTGTCCCTGAATTGTCGTCCAACTAAACGACCATACTCAAACCCCCGTAATGAAGAATGCAATAGAGATAGTTTCGTATTTATTTTTTAACAAAAAAATATGTTGACAAAATCTGTAGCTATAGGTAATTTAATTGCCTAAAGTTTTTCTTATTTTTTTAGAACTTTTTTTATTTTACGAGGGCCCCGGGCCCCCATGCTGGATTCTGCACCGGAACCCCAAGATCCCTAGGTACGCTTGCTGGCCTACTGCGAATTTTTTTTTTTTTTGGTTCAAAACTGGACAAATCCTATTATAGGCATATTTTTATAAAACTTCGGACTACGCCACTGGATTGGACATTCCTTAAAACCAGTTTGTACCAAATTTTATTAAAAAATATCGAACAATAAAAATTCTAGAACCAATGAAAATCGCCATTTTAACTACATATACCTACCTATTTTACCTGCCTACTAGCTTAAATCAAGTTGCATGGGGATTTAAAACAATTGAAACTGTAACTTCCTTCATTATAAAAAAGTACAAAAAATTAAAACCGACTTCAAAAAGTTGTCCGTATGCACACTCCACTAAAAATAAAAAAAAATAATAACAAAAAATAACACCGACTTCACAAATTTGCCCGTATGCACATTTCAACTAAAATTTTAGAAATATTTTTCTCCTTCTAAATTGAGTTATCTTCGGATTTGGTGACAGTCAAGGCAAGGAATTTAAATTTATTTAGATATGAATACATCATATCCTACATACATCATAAATTACTGTCACCGACTCCAAAGATAACTCAATTTAGAAAGAGAAAAATATTTCTAAAATTTTAGTTGAAATGTGCACACGGACAAAATTTTGGAAGTCGGTTTTAATTTTTTTGTAAAAAAAAATTATTTCATATTTTTTAGTGAATTATTAATTTTTTAATCTACGACGGTGTCATTATGACACATTTAGCAATGCCATAAAATCTTTCCAAGATTATCCAGTTTCATTTTTTAGTCCTATTCTCGGAACAACGAAAGCAAAACACCTGCCAAGTAATTGTACAAAAATTGTTTGTAATAGGAATAGGTGTTACCAAGATATTTTTATTATTCTTGTTTATTATAAGGCATATACGGACATTATACTCAGTTTTTTTACTGTGTAGTAGAAATTTTAGAAGCATTATGCAAACTTACAACATGAATGCAAATTTTCCCTGGAAGCTGTTGAACTTAAACCATAATAAGATAATTTTTAAAAATTGGATAGATTCGTGCTGCGAAGTAGGGTACTTATCTCAAAAAAAAAATCTGAGGGTACCTATGCATTGTGGAGGTTTAATCTACATTGCAAACATAACATCCTTTTGTTATTAATCTTGGTTCCAATCTTGTGTCTACTTGTTTTCAATGTACCTATACTTATTTATATTTATTTTTATTTTTTTAATTTAATATCGAATGCTTTTTTGCCTTAACAGAAATAGCTTAGACTAATTAAAATAAAATGAGTGGTCGTTGAGCGGCTTCAGTTCGTTTGTTTCTGAGCAAAAGCACGTGTTTGGTGTGATTTTACTGATAAAGTTTTTTGGATAGTGTAAATAAACAGCATTTACAGTCAAAATAAAGTGAAATAAAAAAAAATATGTGTCGTAGTAGTAAGTATAGGAGGTATTGCTTAATGATGTCTCATTGAAATTTGGCACTATTGTTTCATAACACCTAAAATGCTGTTAATTGTTTATACTAAAAATTCCATTTTTTTTACAGCTGCCAAAAAAAAACACAAGAAATGGGACTCTCATGCTATGGTAAAATGGTAAAAGCTGTAAAGGCAGTGCGTAATTGGGACATCGGTCTGTCTGAAATTACAAAGGAGTGCGGGGCTGTGTGCACGTATACCTATATAGATGAAAAAGAGAAAGAAGTGTATTTCCGTGCAAATAATTTAATTAAAAATCATGGTAAAGCGCTTTCGGCTGTTAAGCCATCCTCAGTACCACCTAAAAAGAAAGTATGACATAAAATAGGGGGTTGGAAAAAAGTTAACTGTGGAAAAACTAAATTGTTTTGTCTATTTATATATAGACTAAATTGTTTTGTCTATTTATATATAGACCTATTTATATATAGACCTATTTATATATAGACCACTTAGCCAAAAGTGGCATCTATAAACTTTCTTGCAATTCTTGTAATAGTACCTATATAGGGAGAACTTGTCGTCCCCTAAAAGTTCGTATAAATGAACATTTAAATAAAGTAAATTCAACCTTTGGAAAACACTTGCATACTTTTAATCATAACTTCAGTCCTCACTCCAATTCAAAAATTTTACGCATTGTCACATCAAAGAATTATAACAGACTTGATTTCCTTGAAGATATTCAAATAAACAGAGAATTATCCAATAATCCAGATTGTTTAAATGTTAAAGTTAATCTTAACAGATCTTATATATAAATAGACCACTTAGCCAAAAGTGGCATCTATAAACTTTCTTGCAATTCTTGTAATAGTACCTATATAGGGAGAACTTGTCGTGCCCTAAAAGTTCGTATAAATGAACATTTAAATAAAGTAAATTCAACCTTTGGAGAACACTTGCATACTTTTAATCATAACTTCAGTCCTCACTCCAATTCAAAAATTTTACGCAATCTCACATCAAAGAATTGACTTGATTTCCTTGAAGATATTCAAACAAACAGAGAATTATCCAATAATCCAGATTGTTTAAATGTTAAAGTTAATCTTAAACAGATCTTTCATTCCTTTACATAGGAGACTCACTCAATGATGAACAAAATTTTTCTTGGCCTTCATCTTACAGGGTTGTCCTGTTATCTCCTCTTTTCGTGTCGCGTTTTTGGGACTTTGGGGAGGCTTTTTGAGCTTATCATATAAACAAATAATTTTTCGAATTTCTATTTCTATCTAATTTTCATTACCATTAATTAAACATTTATTAAATATAAATTCTTAACTTATGAATTAAATTTCTTCAAATCCTTCACATTCACTCTTCATAAAATATTTTTACCCGCCTATGACATTTTGTTTTCAAGTTTAAATCTCGCGCGCTTTTCGACTGACATCCAGTTCCTTCACCGGGATGTCGAACAGGTTATGTCTCAAATTTCACTTCCACCTTCCACGATGCATTTGGCACTTCTGCTGGTCTTTTGTTTAAATAATTTGGGTAGCTTGGCTGCCCACAGTTGTATAATTTGTTAATATTTTAAAGTTTTTAAAATGTGACTTGGTGTGACCTTCTATTTTATGGGTTTTTACTGTTGTATAATGCTTTATGCTCCAATTTTCCTGTACACACTTGACAAGTGATTATGACATGACGTTAAAACAATTTAGTTTTTCCACAGTTAACTTTTTTCCAACCCCCTATTTTATGTAATACTTTCTTTTTAGGTGGTACTGAGGATGGCTTAACAGCCGAAAGCGCTTTACCATGATTTTTAATTAAATTATTTGCACGGAAATACACTTCTTTCTCTTTTTGTCTGAAATTAGACAACCTTTTATTTTATGAGGCAATTGACAAAAAAAGTTTAAGTTCGATAATTTGTCCAGATCGCTATTTTATTCTAGTTTCTTTGCATTACCATTTTGCCAATACAATAAGCAAGTAAC
Organism: Pseudeuparius sepicola; assembly: GCA_963920635.1. Taxonomy (NCBI): domain Eukaryota; kingdom Metazoa; phylum Arthropoda; class Insecta; order Coleoptera; family Anthribidae; genus Pseudeuparius; species Pseudeuparius sepicola. Next base: position 8,242,374 of record OY987300.1, on the reverse strand, counting down.
AAGTAGGTATTATAATTAATATTTAATAAAAATTTGTTTATTAGTGATTCGATGATTTTTTTTTAATTTACAAAAAAATGTCTCAAATTTGGGTCTCTTTCTCTAATGTCTGTCATTTCACTCAATCTGGCTGAAGTTGTAATGTAGTCTAAGTAGCATTATTGCTAAATAAAACTTTGTTATTATTATTTGGGGGTTGGGGGATTTAAGATTCTTGTGATCGTCGTTCGATTTGATCCCTACATTTTCGGCCCTAATATGTCCCCTTCATCCCCCTATCATCTTTCATTCATTGTCACCAGGACAGATCAGGTTTATAAAATTAATGCTTACTAGTCCGACTAATTTCATTACAAATTATAACCAAAATTGTGAACTGTAATTTAAAAGAGGTTGTGGTTGTATACTATCTCAAACTAACATGGCCGCCTGCTATGATTATGTAGGTTCATACCTAATGTTTTAAGGGTTTATGTAATGTTGAGAAGATTGCCGAATCTCAAATTATATACAGGGCGTTTTTTAATAAGTGTCCGACACTTCAAAGGACGATTCCTCAGCTATTTTGAGATAAAGAGTTCAAAGAAACATGGGTCCGCAAAGCCTTCATTTTTGAGATTTCAAGATTTATTTTTATTTTTGTTTTTCTGAATAATTTTTGAATTAAAGTCGATATTTGGACGAAAATTTATTAAAAAAAAACGTACCAATTTTCGTCCAAATATTATACGCAATCACAATTTTCCCTGAATATTTATTTGGATTAGTTGAAATTTTTACAATCCTGTCGCTTTAATGGTTGTTATATTACTTATTATTGGCATTTAAAGTAGGCACCATTGAAAAAGAAACGTAATATTATTACGTACAGTAATTCCCTATCGTCAAAATGTCTCTATTCTTCTCCCTAATATCAATGCAATACAAATGTAAACGTTCTAATATCATTATATTCTCGTACCTACCCTTATGGTTCGCACCTACCCCCCATATTTGGTGTCAACCCCCATTTGCGCGCGACGCCGTCATTCTCATGGGTTACATTGTCCGGAACGAGTGAAGTAATTTGATCACGGCCCTGTACAGAACGCACCGTAAGTGTATCGTCTCGAGCACAAAGGGAAATCTTTTCTGAATTACACCTAGCTGAACAAAGGGCCCTTTGAACCATGGGCGTACTCCAGAGATACGTACTCACAGTTTAAAATAATAAAATTTTGTGCATCCAGTTTTTCTCTTTTATACGTATAATAGGTTTGTTTCAGCAGAACTTCAAACGCTTGAAATCAGTTTGAAAATGTCAGGAGCATGCGCAGTAGGGCGCGTTCTCCCCATGTCCATATCTCTGGATAAACGTAGTCGGTGACAGTTTAAGGTATAACTTTTTTGGGTTTAGATTTTCTTCTTGGTCTTTCGTGTCACATATTTTGTAATGTAAAATCTAATTCCAGATAAAACAAAATCTCTTATCTCCGGAAAGGCACCGTTTTGGAGAAAATCACAAAAGTGTTTGTAAGTGTACTTACTTTGATCTACCTCTATAATTCCTTAAATCCATGATACTGAAATGTTGAATTTAGGGGAGTTAATACATATATTTATAAGTACTGATTAATGACTAATGCTATCACACACACCTACTCTACATCCTATAGCAGACTAAATACCCTACCTACCTACTAACAAATTTCAAACACTTAGGACTAATTTTCGATACTCAGAGAAATAACCAAGAATAGATAAGGAGTAAGAACAAAAAGTAATCGGAGCCAACATCTTTTTATTTACAGCATTCCATTTCAAAATGGACGGGTTTAATAATGGGATTAAATGAAGACATACCTCCCAATAACATTAAATTAAAAAATGTAGCTATTAACTAATTGTACGTGACAATTCTAATCTAAAACTAAATTGCCTGTAATTATAGTATGCTAATTATCGTATGTAATATCACAAGTGCCGGAAATTTTATCGAAAATTTCATGTCGACAAGGTACAACCAATAAAACACAAGCATTTCTTAACGTTGCCATGGCAACTTGTGTATTTTTTCGGAAATCACCCTCGCATAAGCACCTAGCTGTAAGATTAATAAGTGGAAATCTCCCTCCTATACAACAATAAGACCAGTCACCATATGTCACCAATTTAATTGTATTTTCAAATAGTTTTGACATGAAATTTTCGTACCGAATCTCCCGCAAGCATGAATTAAAATTCCGGAAATTTTTTCTCGGTTGCGAATTTCTAAGGAAAATTCGCACCTCGAAAAAAATTTCCGGAAATAAGAGAGGGAGATTATAAGTGATAGTTTTTTTGCCTAGAAGGATCACCAGACGTCTCCGCTAAAGCATCTCTGGAATTAAGGCCTCTTGCCAGCAACGATTGATACACATTTTTAATTATTTCTTTAGCACCAAGAGATAAATGCTTTCTTCTGAAAATGACACTAGATGACCCACTAGATCACCAGTATAAATTATTGCTCTTTTATTTTCGAGCTTCGCTCTCGGGATTTTATCTCTGAAAATAAAAGCCCAATTTTGTACGAGTGGTTTTGCTAATGGGCAAAATAGCGCTTGAGAATAAAGTTATTTAGAAAAATTTCCGGCACGAGTGGTATTTGTCTAAAGTCTATCCAAGTTACAGCGGCAGTAGATATAAAGAAAGTCACATGACCGTATTGCGATCGATTACCAGGGTCTGACTAATATGAGATTCCCAGTGGCTTGTAATTCTGAACTAATTCTTTTAAATTAAGTGGCAAAATTAATTTATACTGCTCGCGATCCGATCTAAAATATGCAGGAAACTCGACTGAGGGAAGTGCAGGCTCTGCATTCTGCTCGCCGCGTAAACACTTGACATTTTATGCCGGCCAGACCAATAAGAGGATAGGTCACGTGGTAGCCAATGTTTTGATCCACTGCCTCTGTAACTTGGATAGACTTTAGATTATTTCACGAATAAGATTTAATAAATTCTGTATGGATTTTTTCTATGTTTACATTTCCAAAACGACTCATTTTAAACGAGTTTATTAACAGCTTCGACTGTAGCGTTCTAGCAGAGAACAAGGTGTTCTCTGGTTCTGGTAAACAAACATGACGCTTGGATATCCAAGGCAAATGCGATTATACCTACACCCTGTTGGCGTTGGTTTATTTTCTGAATGTGTCATAAATTTAAACGGCGACGGAGGTCTAATAACAAGAATTTAGCAATGTAAAAGTTATATAAATTCATCGATACAATGCTTAATAGTACCGCAACATAATTTATAAGCTGCATAATTTAGAACAGTGTAAAACACACCAATTTTAAGAAGTACGTGTTTGTATCGAACAAATTCGCGGTTGCTAAGCAACGAAGTGATAATTGCACAAGTAGTATATGATTGGTTGGATTTACGGTGGGAGATGTGTGGTGTGTGGCCAAATTGATATTTCTCAGGATATTACCTAAACGTTGTACTCAGGGGCGTATAATGTTTGCATGTTTACTTCGGTAATAATTTTCCGTTAGATATGTTGATTGGCTACAAACGTGTGCATTTTAATGCTTGTGCTCCCTTTATCCTTGGTTATTTCTCTGAGGTGTGATATAATATAATATGCCCTTATGGTACCTACGTAGTAAGTATATATATATGTTTGGAAGATTTATAACATGATTGTGGCTTGAGACTAGAACGCCTAATAAAAAATCATCCAACCGTCCTCTTGCAACCCCCCCATTAAGCACAGAACTGAGCTCCGGTCACGTATAGCTGTCAGCCGGCAATCCACAAGTTTCTCTATCCCCCCAGTTTGAAAGGACCCCCACGGACGATCCAATTAGCGCCAACATTCGCCCGTCCAACTTCCCCCCGCACCCTAATTGAGCCTATTGGGCGCACGCCACTGGCCGCCAGACCCTCTCCCGATATCATACAATAATCCAGAGGCAGCGTTATGTCGTTAGGCGACCGCATTCGCACAATGCCACCCTTGCGGTCTCCGCCGTAGGGGCGAGAGTCCCGCCGAAGGCTTCGCTCTATTCTGCGCGCTCAATTTTGTGTATGTCATCGAGAAACGTGACCCAACTGCGAATGCAACCCGAGAGGAAATTGTTTTAGAGGGGGGGGTGTCGCCCCCCCCGACGCGGCCATGTTGGCTCATTTACATTTTCGGGGTGGCTGGGAGCTTAGACAAGATGGCAGCGGCGGTGGTTAGATGGTTTTTCGGCATTGTTCGGTAAGATTGGAGTTGGAGGAGTTTTGGGGGGTGAAGGAAAGTTTTGGCGTTGTTCCGAGATGCGGGCAAAAAGTCAAAATGAAGTTAAGAAACGCATTTGGAGATGGGAAAAGCGAAGTAAGGGACAAAGGAAATGCTTTTCAATATTCCTCTTTATTACAATTAATTATTAAAAATATTAACCATATTTTATTTAGACATTGCGTTGGCACAATAAAAAAATACTCCATGTGTCCTAAACAAAGCAGCTACGTAGGTATAAAAACTCCAGTTTATTTTTTGAACATATGTATTCTTTTCCTAGTTTAAAGCAATTTTTTTGGAAACTTCCTTCCTATTTCCGATTTGACAAATTCGCAAATTTGCAACGAGGCTATAGCAGTGACTATTATAGTCACTGGCTATAGTCAATTTACTTATTTTAAGGAGTACTACAGTACCTACTGCCGTCATAACAATTTAAACTTGCCATTTTCTTTATATAGGTATAGTATTTCTAAAGTCACTTGAAACAGCATAAAAAACTGTAATTGCATAAAAAAAACTCTAACATAGGACATAAGCGTCACGCAGTTTTTTAAAGATATACATATTCTACAAGCAACATAATATTTCACTTTTAAGGGTTTTATGAGGTTGTCGTCAAACACAACGTAATGGTTAATGCACCATACAATATTGTCAAAAGGTCTCTAAAAAGCTATATCGATTAAAACTATTTACGCAAGTATATCCTAAAATCTGTGAAATTATCGCACGCCTATATCCACCGCATTTCGCCGTACAAGTGGCCAGCCGTCGAACAGTGTAGCCCATGCAAGTATTGGTGATATATTATATTATAGTGAGTTTACACATGCATGGATTTAGAGGCGCCAGTGGTCGCGCCAGTTACACAGATATTCAAAAACAGTAACGTTTGGCACGCCAGTTTCATTTTAAAATTGGCACTGCACAGTGCGCAATGTGGACTGAACTTCGCGAAGCCTGCAAATTAACTGCTGAATTTTTAGTGAAAAAAAAAAGATAGAAGAAAAACAGAAAAAAAGGAAACGACGAAGAGGCCCTGTGTATGGGTTAAACCACGTCGGCCCTTCCAGAAATTTCATTGTCAATTCTGCTGACCACTTTTTTAGCCATATTTACACACTATTTATAGCTATCGATCACATGAATTACTAGATCCACCGTCCACCGTCGAAAATGCAACTAAAACTTTGTCTGCCACATAATATAAAATGGCCGCCCTTCAAAACGACGCGACGTAACAAAATCTATAATACACGGCAGGGTAGACAGGCGCGGTGTCCTCTATCTTTCCTTGTCTAAGGAAAATTTCGAGACTCTTTAAAACCCTTCAAAGAGATCGAAGATAGTTCATGAAATATACTGCACGCGAATGCCCATGTGAAAAACAACTCATTTATTTCTGGCCCCCCTATAATTAGATCACATGTGAATCGTTAACTATTATGTCCCAAAATTATCACCACGGTAGCGTGGCCGAGCGGTCTAAGGCGCTGGTTTAAGGCACCAGTCTCTTCGGAGGCGTGGGTTCGAATCCCACCGCTGCCAACTTTTTGCATTTTAAAATCGTGCAGGTTGGTTTCCAAGTATAACTCTCACTAACCCGATTAAAACGAAGTCGTTCAAAATCAGGCTATCGCTAACAAAAAAGTGGTTACCTGGAAATAGATAGGTACCTATCTGTAACGAAGCGTGCCTATCTTTACTTTGGATAGTTTCTTCCTTCGCTATCAAAAATTGTTTACAGGAAATAATTTTATGGTAGACCTTTTAGTTTTCAAGATAAATACTTTTTCTTAAAATCGGTAGTGAAGTGTCTTAAAATTGTCATTAAAAGCTCAGAAATCGGCACTGAAGTAGCCCATTATTGTAAGATTTTTTCAATAAGTAGGCCTTGGCGAGATGTAAACATCAAACGTCAGACGTAGAGCCATCGCCCGTCAAAAGTGACCAAATTAAATATTCAAAACCCGGCCAATAAAGCTCCATTTAATTTTTGGTACACATTGCGAAATTGTTACCTATAGCAGCGCAAACTTTCAGTATAAATATCTTAGTAGGTTTGAATATCACTATATTTTTCATGGAAGCTGCACAACAGGCAGCAGTTTGAAGTTTTCTTTTGGGAAGCGCCGTGCCTCGTCATACTTGACCTAGGTAGAGCGATCGTCAAAGTCAAGCAACGCCGCGTGCAGTCGGTTCATGGACGGGTGATCCATTATGATTATTTTTTTGGTTAATAAATCTTTTTTTTTTTCGATTAAAAATATATATTATATGTACCTCGGCACTGAAGTTATTTTTATGAGTCATGTGGTTTATTTGCCTCGGCCAGAGGCCTCGGCAGCTAAATTCCACGTGAGTCATAAAAAGTTGAACTTCAGTGCCTTAGTACATAAATAACTATTAAAATTTGTATGTGTGTTTTTGTTACTGGCCACTGGTAGGTTTCTGAAGTCGCAACTCTTGACTCAGTAATAACATTGGTAATAATAAAAAAAAAGCACAAAGAATGAGGACGAATTAGGTTGTCAAATTCCTATTTAATATTTCTTTCAAAATAATAACATCTGCGATAAACTCCCAACTGTTGTAATTTCCGCAACGTCCCTGTTAAAATTAAAATACTTTTAGTGCATTTATTGTTCTGTCAAGTCATTACTATTACCAGAGCATATAAAACAACCAGCAGTATTACTCCACATGGCGGGAAAATTCTGCGCACCTGTTCGCGCAGCCGCCATGTGGGAATAGATTCTGTCAAATGGATGCATAGTGTCGGGGCGATTGGGCAGTTCTTTTTTGGCTGTATGAGAGATATTACAGTGCCGTGGAAGGTGCTTTTTTGTAAATTGTGCTTTTTGCTAGTATCTTTAATCAAAGAATCCCAGAAAGGAGGAAAAGCTGCTTGTGCTTACCACACGCTATATACTTTACTAATACTACTCTGTATTTCTGAATTGATTTTCCCGACTACACCTCTGACTTCTATTCCACCAATATGGCTCAAGGTCATTGAATTTGAAGATAATTTCTCAAGAGTACGTTATACTGCTGGTTGTTTTATATGCTTTGCTATTACACCAGTATGTACGTAAAGGTAGGACAAACACATTTTTTTTGACCCCTATATAGGTATATATTTTCGGGCGTTTTGAAAGAGATAATTTTTCTGATTGCAACGATATATATAGATAATATGTTGACATTTGCTCTTCCCTTTAGCAAGATATTATGTGGATTTATATTTAAAAAAAATGAGTTGAAAGACCACAGTTAGCATTGAGATTAAGGCGGATTTATGATAGTTATGCCAAATTATTCCTTAATTACTTTAGTAAATCAAAATGGCAATAAATATTCAATACTATTTCGTCTATCCAAAGTATACCGGCTTAAAAAACTGAAAGGAAGAACATTGGCGATGAAACATTGGCCTAATAAAAGAAAAATCGTGTTTTATTGTATCATTATTATCCATTATTCCTTCCCTCACTATTATCTATATGAAACTATAAATTTAATGAGTTTTAAATAGGTACCCAGGTACTGTTGGAAATTTCTTTGTGGCACAAACAGATCCATTTCATTTTTAATTGTTTTTTTTTTCACCACAGAAAATATACAAAAAAATACACAAAAGTACCATTCATCTTCGCCCTATTGTAGAGGTAAGTTCAATAAATTCAGCATGTGATTAATTATTAGTTAGCAAAATATTTACTTAAAGTTGTTAATCCATTAGTAGGAAACTCAAATTCGTTTATCAGAAACAGTAATCATTTTTTAGAAAAAATTAGGGAACATCTTTTTACAAAAAATGTACCTGTTGACAAATCATTAAATATTTTAGGCAGAAAGTTAGAAAACGATAAGACTTTAGTAGAAAAGGACAAATTTAAATATAGGTGCAATATTAGAACTAACAACACTGTGTTAAAACCACTTTTTATTTTCAACTAGAAATTCCAGCAGAAATTTGGAATGGGTACATATATGAAGTCTCCTTTATCACCATTCATAAGCAATTTATCCATGGAAGATTTTGAACAAAATGAATTGAATTGGTTAATAACTTAATGTTTGGTGGAGATATGTAGATGACCTATTTATTATATGGGAACATGGAGTAGCTGATTATTCATTATTAAATTTTATAAACTCACAAGAACCGTCTATTAAGTTTACCCTATAAATAAAACATAATAATCAATTAGGTACCTTTCTTAGATGTTTCTATACTAAAATTAGATAGTATACAGGGTGGTGACAATTTCGATGCCCACCATTGGTATCTCGGATATGGTTGCTCGAAATTTAGGGGGGCGTAGAACATATCTGAAACCGGCATCGAGTTGGACATGACCAAGAACTTAAAACTACCAAGTTTCATTAAAGTCGGGTAACCGATCTGGAAGATACAAAGTTTTGAAAAAATCTGATTTTGCCGTTTTGTGAGTATAAATCACGAATGAATCAAGATGAATGAATCAAGATATCCAAGCTGCTTTTGGAGGTCTTTAAAACTATGCCATATTTCCAAGATTTCTAATAATTCGGCTCCTATTTTTCAACCTGAAGCCTTCAACACAGAGTTTTTAAGGGGCGCGTCCGTGAACCCCAACAGAAACCCTCCTATACTTGATAAATATAATGGTACTTTTCAGAGTGTCACCGGTGTGTTCCAGTTTTCAGAGGTCTCAGTTTACAGACTGTAAACGACACATTTCGGTTAATTAAATCACAGGCAAGGGGAGCCGATGGTATTTGCTTGAAGATGCTGTCCCTTGTTCTACCTCACTTAAGCCCATATCTGACTCACATAATTAATTTTTGTCTTAAGAATGGTGTTTTCCCCACTCTTTGGAAAGACGCTGATGTTATACCTATTCCAAAGGTGGATAGTCCTCAAGGGATTGCTAATTACAGGCCTATCAGCATTTTACCGGCTATCTCCAAGATTCTTGAAAGGATCGTTTATAGTCAGTTGATGCGGTACGTTAATTCGAATAACATTTTGCCCATCGCACAGTCCGGGTTTAGCATTACTACTGCCTTGCTGGCCGTCGCGGACGACATTTTTAGAAACTCCGATAAAGGACACATTACCTGCTTAGTGCGGCTTGACTTTAGTAAAGCCTTCGACACTCTGGACCATCCTATACTCCTTAGGAAGTTGAAGTACTTCGGTTTTGGTGAGCTATCCCTCAAATTTTTTGAATCCTACTTCTCGGGGAGGCGTCAGAGGGTTAGAATTGGGGCCGATAGGTCTGGCTTTTTGCCTGTCGTCCGTGGTGTGCCTCAGGGTAGTATTCTCGGTCCAATCTTGTTCTCCATCTATACTGCCGACTTCTCACATTTTCTACGCCACTGTAGTATACACCAATATTGTTATGAAAAGGTTTTGTCTCACAACATGTGAACTGGCAACACTGTCTACTTTGGTTGTTAACGTGTTGCTAAGTATGAAGTTAGGTTTGTGTTACTTTTGTAATCTGACATTTGACAATGCCAGCAATGATATTAAGTTAGTCTTTGTAGATATATGGACATGTGTATGTCGTACTTTTTGAAGTAGACTAATTTACGTTTGTTAATCACTACCAATTATACTGTTACTCTGTGAAACAATAAATGCTTTCTAACTTCGACTCCAACACTGGCATATCTCATTTTATCAAACAAATATGCTGATGACACTCAACTTTACCACTCGTTTCCTGCCTCTCATCGTTTTCTGGCATCCGAACGGATTAATGAAGATTTGGGCAGAATCTCCAGAATTGCAGCTGCGCATAAATTGATTCTGAATGATGCTAAAACAACAGTTGTTCTGTTCGGCAGTAAGTGGCAGGAGGTCACAGAAGATCCTAACTTCAACTTACTGTTAAATGGCGTCCGGCTTACATTTGCCAACTTCTGTAAAAATCTTGGTGTGTTCATGGACAGTGACCTTAGATTTGATAGGCACGTGGAGTTCTTGGTCCAAAAGTCGTTCGGCAAACTCAAATTATTGTATCTTCATAAGGATCTATTGGACCCGAACATTCGGTTGATACTCTGCGAAGCCCTGGTATTGTCTCACCTTGCCTATGCTGATATAGACTATTGGCCGGCTGTGACTGCAAATAATAGATATACCTTGCAAAGAGTTCAAAATGCCTGCGTCCGTTTCGTTTCTGGCTTGCGAAAGTTCGATCACATTTCGGAAGCCTTTGCACGAACTAATTGCGTTGGGTGAAGATTTAAACCTTCAGTCAACGCTAATTGGCTAAGTCTTGAGGAAAGGTTTCTACTCCATACGTCGTGTCTTATTTTCAGGGTCAGTAATAGCGCTTCTCCAGAATATCTTTTTAACAAGTTAATTTCCCGCAACGAGATACACGCTGTGAACACCAGACATGCCGGTTTACTTGAGGCGCCATTACACAGGACAGCCAGATTTGAAAGAAGCTTCTCTTACAACGCAGTCAAAATCTATAACAGCATCCCCGCTAGTATTAAATCCACATATAGTTTTTATCAATTTAAAAAACAAATCAGGTCCTTCATATACGGGAGGAGAGCCGAGAACAGGGCCCGTTGATTCCAGTCCCCTCCCCTCCATTCTTTCTGCTTGGTCTCTTTGTTATCGCCCAGCGTTGTCCAGTGGCTGCCGCTACTGCCCATCATATCTTAAGTATAAATATTAGCTTCTAAGCATTAGTTATATTATGCGTTTAGTTTTTTCTTTCATTGTACTTGATTGTTGGTTGCATGGAAGAGCGACGGAAGTCGAATGTCGCCAACACCTTATTATCATTTCTTTTCTGTAGTAGGTACTATGATTTTTGAGCAAAAGACATGTTATTATTATTATTATTATTATTATTATTTAATAACAGAATATTGTAGAGAGTATGATAGTGCAACTTTTGTCTAATTTGACCGGTGTTGTATCTTTCACAGTTTCCGAGATACCAATGGTGGGCATCGAAATTGTCACCACCGTGTAGACACTATACCTTTTCAACTTCAAATTGGGAATAATCAATTTCAAATTTAGAATAAACAACTTCAAATTGAGAATAGTCAACTTCAAATTGAGATTAATCATTTTCAAATTGAGAATAGACAACTTAAAATTGGGAATAGTCAATATCAAATTGAGAATAAGCGCAATTTCAAATTGGGAATATTCAATATTGAATTGAAAATCAACAACTTCATATTATGCAATATTTTAATTACTTACATCTAAGTAAACACACAATATGTACTTATTGAATTTAAAATATCATATTTTTACCATATATTTAATCCTCGTCTATCATTTAATATTTCTGGTATGTGTATCTCTGTATATTTCTATAAATCTGGTGCAATTCGCTACAGTTAATTTATTCTTTATGTTATTTTGCACTACTTATACTTTCTAATTTCTAGAAGCTGAATTTAGTTTGCGATAAATGATTTGGTCTTTGTCTTCTTTCTAAGATTTCTGGCCAAGTCTTTTTGAACCTTACCAAGCAGTCGAAATTTTGCTTAATATTATAAACTTTAGTTAACAAATTGAGTTGTTCTTGTTGACAAGTGTTTTATATCATTAAGTTATTAATTTTCAATTTAATATTGAATATTCCCAATTTGAAATTGTTTATTCTTAATTTGATATTGACTATTCCCAATTTGAAGTTGTCTGTTCCCAATTTGAAATTGATTAATCCCAATTTGAAGTTGACTATTCTCAATTTGAAGTTGTTTATTCCCAATTTGAAATTGATTATTCCCAATTTGAGATTGAAAAGGTATAGTGTGTATAGAAAACCAACACATACTAATAGATACCTCCATTTTAATTCCAATCATCTTATAAGTGTTAAAAAAAAAGGAGTAATTAAAAGTTTATATGGCAGAGCTAAATCGATTTGTTCTAATAACACAAAATTTGAGGAGGAAATTAAACATATCAAACAAATTCTGAAGAAGAACAGTAACTGTTTTTCTATTGAATTTGTGGAGAAGTGCTTCAGGTTGGCCAACAAAACAACAATACTAATAGAATTAGAGAAATAAATCTGTTAGATGGCCCACTAAATTTAACTATTCCTTCTCTCTGGACTAACAGATAAGTTAAAAAAATAGATAATCTTTTTAATGTCAGAACAGTATTTAAAACCAAAAACACAATAAGATCGAAGCTACTTGAAACGAAACCATTTGCCCAATGAGGTACAAAGTTCAAAAAATTGCATTTATAAAATTCCTTGCGAATATGAGAAGTTCTATGTTGGGGAGACTTGTAGGCCATTTAACGATCGTTTAAAGAACATAAAAATTACATCAGGCAAAATCAAATTTCAAAGTCAAAAATATATGAACACTCTTTTAATAATAAATAATCATAGAATTTTGTGCGATAGATCCCAATCAATTCTTAAAAAGGAAGTAGGAAATAGGCAAAAAATTAAGGAATCGGAATTTATTCTAGGAAATACGGACAATTGTATTGCTGAATGTTGAGTGGAATTCAGTAAAATATTACCATCAGTTCAAAAGATAGAACCAACAGAAACAACTACTCCGAGGGCTAATACCCCTACCGGCATTGAACTACACCATTGGTTCTTGATTTTCGTTGGGAATAAACATTGCAGATCAAAGTTCCCTCCTTCACCAACGTAACATCAAAGATATTGCTATCTTCGTTGGGACATGTCCTGACAATCATCTGCAGGCACAATGATCCCAGCCAGCCCATTACCGGTTTCATCCTCTTTGGGAATCATCAGATGGACGTAGGCAAAATCCAGAGTGGATAGATTCAAAAGATAGAACATGTCCCAACAAAGATAGCAATATCTTTGATGTTACGTTGGTGAAGGAGGGAACTCTGCAATGTTTCCCAACGAAAATCAAGAACCAATGGTGTAGTTCAATGCCGGTAGGGGTATTAGCCCTCGGAGTAGTTGTTTCTGTTGGTTCTATCTTTTGAATCTATCGACTCTGGATTTTGCCTACGTCCATCTGATGATTCCCAAAGAGGATGAAACCGGTAATGGGCTGGCTGGGATCATTGTGCCTGCAGATGATTGTCAGGACATGTTCCAACAAATATAGCAATATCTTTGATGTTACGTTGGTGAAGGAGGGAACTTTGATCTGCATTACCATCAGTTATTCAAAGAGAAGTATAGTATAGATAATTAGATGCAACACACGGTACAATATCAGACAGGTGGCACTTGAGTTGACATTTTGTCATTTCACTTTCGACTTGACAATATTATTATCTTCGAGAAAGGAGGAAGATTTATTCTCCGAAAGCCCCGAAAAAACAAAGTTGTTGGAGTTATTTTTTGAATTAACCTTCAAAGTTTCGTTCTTTTAATGTTAAGCATTTATATGAATTTTCCCGGCAACCTAAAGAAGTTGTCAGTTTGATTCAGGTTTCTGTCTATTGTTTTCTTAACTTTTATTCCCGCAGAAGGTCGCGCAATTTCGCCAGAAACCCTCCCCACAACCCTCGAAAACGCCCGGGGAGGCATCTCGACGTCATGAAGGGGGGCGAAAAGTCAGCCGCCGGTGATCGGCACGTCCGGAGGGCCCTCGACGAGTCAAGGGGGCTCCAGGGCCGCCGCCATCCTGATGGAGAGACTCGCGATAACGCCCGCCGCGCCGTTCGGATGTCTAGGGCTTCGGCTGACGGGAGAAATATAGGATAACGAGATGCTGCGAGTTCGGGGTGGATCTTTAAAAGATTCGATGGGGGCTTTGAAGATAATGACGGATTTTAAGCCCAAAAGGCATGCGCGATATTTTGTTAATATCTACTTTGAACTTGCGGATTGTGGTTTGTTCTTTGTTATTTAGTTTCAGTTTACAACTGCATATGGCTTCTTAGATAAACCACTATCCAAATTAGGAAACCATCCGAAATTAGGCGACTTTTCCCTAAATATATTTATTTGTGGATCCACTTGTGGCACCATCGTCCACCAAAAGTATTTTGAAATCAATCGGTTGCTTGCTTGCTGGAAACAAAAATGGGGAGTGGGGGTTCACCAGACCCTATAGGTACCAAGCTCAGGAGGGTGGGTTGGTGGAAAGAGTGATCCAACCTTATTTTGTTTTTCATTGTTTTGTTTACAAACGATTACGATTATTCCCTTAGACAAGGAAAGAAAGAGGACGCCTAACAGCGTTCGCGGCCGTGTTACCGACTGCCACATCGCATGACAGGCCAGTGGCGTAGCATGAAACGCTTCCTTAACCAATATCACAAAAATGATAAAAATGAAAAGGTACTAGTTAATTTTGACTTATATGTTAATTTGAAATATTGGTATTTATGTGCAGATAATTTCCCAAATGTAAAGCTAGTGTCAAGTGCTGAAATAATTATAATGGTCTTATTTACAAACAAAACAAGGCACTTTATCATACTAAAAGGTAGAAGGAATTTGAAGAAGTTATATTGAGAAAAATAAAGTTTTAGGGCTTCCTTCAAAGGTAGTTTGTTAAATATTTACCTGTGAAATGAAATCCCGGGCTCTCGCTTTTCACTTCTGCCTTTGCAACCAAACGCTAAACAATTCACCATCGTAAGTGTATTTTCCCCTTAATCACTGTTACTTTTAATTCACGAAATTAACTCACAACGTACTCGCTTTGTCTGCCACATATAAAATGGCCGCCGTTCAAAACGACGTAACAAAATCTATACTCGGCAGGGTAGGCAAGCGCGGTGTCCTCTCTCTTTCCTTGTCTAAGATTATTTATATAACCATGGATATGGATGCTCATACTTCACTTAATAATTTAAAAACCTGTTTTGCACTTTTTCCCACACACCGACACGTTACGTGATCTGTGCCGACACGAACAAGAAAATATACCTACACAAAGTTGAGGCAACTAAATTCATTCAGTCATAAAAAGGAATTTCAGTGTCGACATACTTATTATATGTATTTTTTTGAAATCGAAAAAAGTTTTGTATGTAAAATAACTAAAAAAGGAAATCGCCCATCCATGAGCCGACCGCGCGTGCTGTTGCTTGACTTGAACGATCGCTATACCTTGTTCAAGCACGATATGGAGAAACTGCCAAGCTGGTGCATCACATGCAGTTTACATAGAAATAATATTGATGTTCAAGCCAAGCAGACCAAAATACGTATACTGAAAGATTCATTGTTATAGTTAACAATTCCGCAATGAGGCTGAAAAGTTAAATGATACTTTATTGGCTAGGCTTTGAATATCTGGCCACGTTTTATGGGCGATGAACGCGTCTGACGTTTGGTTTTGTTTACATCTCGCCAAGGCCAACTGCTATGAAAAGACTACTATAATGGCTTACTTTAGTTCCGCTTTTTGAGCTTTTCGAAAATATAGTGAAAAATTGTAAGGTACAGAGCTTTGAGCAAAAAGAAAAAAACACGGGTCACTTTATTTTTAGAGTAGGATACCTCTGTACCCTGGGTGTCATTTTCTATGTATGTATAGCTATACAATGTTAAAGCTCTGCTATAGAAAAGTGACTTACCTTAATGATGAAAAAGTTCATTATATATTATTTATGAGACGCGTTTTATTGGAAGCTACTGGAGGAAACAAATGCAGGAAAATAATGTAGTTCTCTGTCAAATCCCTTTATGAAGAATGTTAACGATTTATCTTTCCTCTGTTGGCATTTTATGAAGGATTACAAAAACAACATTTAATTAACTTGTTCATTCGCCACATTGCTTTAAAGATTAGAATCAGCAATCAGCAGCACCGACAGAGAAAAGAGAAGTCAATAAAGGCTTTTAGTTGATATTTGCTGCAACAAAAAACTAGAGAAGCAAAAAACACAATTATTCTAGAGCTACCTTGGAGGCAAGTAGGCTTGTCCTTACCACGAAAATATCTTCTTTCGTGATACTTTCAAACTTCCCAATCCCATTTTATATCGCAGTGACTGTGACTCCTCCAACTTTCCATATAGGTAGGTCTGATTCATTATCTAAACCACCGAATTGATAAGTTAGTATGGAAGGAGTCTAGAAAAAAACTGGCAGCCAAACATGAGTAATAAGTGAAACAACAAATAAATTAGAACAACCACATCTCACACAAATATGCAGAATCAGTATCGGGCGGCTACATAATAATTATGTAGGGAAGCGATCAGGTACTCGGTCTCAGTTGTGAAAAAACTCAGCTATTTAAGTAGGTAAGTAGGTATAGGTACCTACCCAAATATGAATAGGTATTAAAGATGAAAAACTACATTCAACTGAAGCATTTGAGGGAATTGTTAACACTAGTTAACCACAATATGAGTTTTTAATCTGTATCTTTGCAGCAAATTTAAAGGTTTTTTTTTTACTAATTTCTGGAGAATACACCAACTGTGAATATAACAAATTGTTCGTCGATGAATTAAAAGATCCTTCTGAAAACCGCGAGTTATCGTAACTGTTAAAACTACACAGTTCGTTAAATGTCATCTACTGTTCCCATGTCTTTCGACGTTTTTGTGGAGGTTATTAAGATCCGAAAAACCGCTCGTATTCCAGGGAATTTTCTCACTTAAATTAAAAAGCAAACACGACTAGCAAAATAATTTAGATAACGTTTTGCGCTCCGTTAACCATTCACACTTTTTATACAAATCCATTTCAAAATGTCCAGTGCATATTTTTTAACCGACTTATCGACTTTTGTTTCTAAAATAATTCATGGCATAGGCCTACCTGACGAAACAATGAAAATTGCATTGTGAAAATCCCTTTTCCAATAAACTGCACACTACACACACATTTATCGTTGACTGACGTATTTATAAAGACTTCTAACGGCTATAGCTTCATGTCCTGGAAAACAGATGGCTCTGATGGCTAACAATGTATTCTGCATTGTATTTTATCTCCAGAAAGCGCATGGTGGAGCCAAAAATGTGTCAGACGTGACAGCCGTGAGCAGTCTTTAATAATATATCAGTCAACGCTTGAATATTTAATGTTATTGTCATCGACATATTTTCCTGTTTCGTATATCCTAATATTATTATGGAAATTTTGAACTAAAGAAAGCTTCTTGGGATCTAGGTGTATATTTCCAGTTTTTAATTAATTACGGAGTATATACAGGTAATTGTTGTAGTATTTGGCAACCCTGGAATAAGAGGCTGCGAAAGACGAATCCACCGAATGTTGCCGAAAGCTGACCGAGAGCCGCGTCCGCCGAATGTTGCCGAAAGCTAACGGAAACGTGCGAACCGTGTTCCTTGGGAAAGTAAACGTACAGGCCAGGCCAGTGGCGTATCCAGGATTAACGTCTGGGAGGGGCAATCGGTTATAAATAACAAAACTCTGTCCATAATTTTAACGAATAAAAACAGAACAAAAACATATTTTCTGAAATAAATAAATACAGGGTGTCCGGAAATAAATGAACCAACTTGAAAAATTTGAAAATATGACGAAAAGTTCATATGAACATGGGTCTGCAGATGTTTGGTTTTCGAGATGCAGGGTGTTGAAATTGAAATTTTGTTTTCAATTATTTTTAAGTAACTTTTTAAGACGACAAAATTTTCTTGCAAAGTTTGGTAGCCGGAGGTTTTTTTGGGAAGGGAAGTCATAATTTGGTATTATTTTTGGTGCAATCCGTAGAGGGCTATACGCTCGGCTATACGCTATCATTATTTAATTTAATTTGCCCTAACTTTTTTGACAGTAAACTTTTACTACCATTTTGTGGATGTATCCTCTTCCCAAACGTTTTCTAAGCAAAAAAGGTATACTTGGTGAATAACGCCAAAGGTGACTGTTTTCGAGAAATTTAAAAATAAAATTTAAACAAACAAGCACATTAATATTTTTTGACAGTTTACTTAATTGACTTGTTTTTTTTTTCAAGAAAATTTTGTCGTCTCAAAAAGTTACTTAAAAAAATCGAAAATAAAATTTAAATTTCAACACCCTACATCTCGAAAACCAAACATCTGCGGACCTATGTTCATATGAACTTTTCGTCATATTTTCCATTTTTTAAAAATTTTTTAAGTTATTACCGGACACCCTGTATAACATAAAAATAATTTTTCTTCAAACCAGTAAAATCTATGTCACAAAATCAAGTATTCTTTTTTTGGTCTTGAGCTCGTCAAATATCTCCTGTGGAGATATGGGTATTTCAGGGTACACATAAAGGAATGTTAACCCATTCAGTGGGTTTTCGCTAATATTGTCTCTAATATAAATTTTTAAAATTTTCAGTTTTGAAAATGTTCTTTCTGGCGTGGCGGTGCACACTGTAATTGTGCAAAATATGTTTAGTAGGTTGTTTTGCGTAATTTACGGTTACCTACACGCTGCACAGAATATCTAGCTACGCTATACGGCGCGGCGGCGCGTTCTCAAATCTACTGCACAGGTTTTAATTTCGAGAAGACAAGATGAAACAAATAACAAATTGTAGATGTTTGATGTTCACTGGATTTTCAGATTAGGCCAGGAGTATATAATTTTTGGTATTATTAATTTTGATATTACCATCTCGTTTATCTCGACAGGTCTGGGGGGGGAGCAATTGCCCCCTTTGCCCCCCCCCCTGAATACGCCACTGGGCCAGGCTCTAGTTAAAAGAAGGTATGCAGATATAATTTTTAATTGTTCCTTCGTTTGAGACAGACGCCATGGTTCTGTGGCTTTAGCTTTTTTCATTTCCATTTATTGTGCGTTCTTTAAAATGCAATAGGTTTGTGCTTATTTTTTTCATGTCAGTGTTTAGTTTAAATAGGATCTATAGGATGCACAATATATTGGATTTGATGGGATGTCGTTTTGGTTTTCTACCTAGCTACAGTTTTAGGTTATGTACATAAATTTATACTCTACTAACTATAAAACAGTGTAGTTTTCTAAACTTATTCAATATGATTTTGGAAAACATTCCCATCAAATTCGTTCAGTATGGAACATCCATGCTCTCCGTCACGTGATAATTTTATTAGGCGTCTTTACTTATTGCAAAGTTGAAACCTGCTCCCCTCTAGAGTTGGCCGCCTGAAACGCCACGAATTTGTCGCTTGTGGGACTCCCACACTACTTATTAACTCGACGATCAAAACCCCTCTCAATCTTCCCAGAACTACCTACTTATAGGAGTAGTATTAGTATTTTCTCCAGCGAAACCCCGTATCTTTTTTATCGTCGCAGGACACCGCGCGGCGACCTTCGGCCGACTTTAGTCCCGATAGCGCGCCCGATCGGCTTAGTAGCTCGCGAGATGGGCGCACGCATACACACCATCTCGGTGTGGGCGGGCGCGCGCATCCATGTGCTCTCCGTGGTGTTCGGTGCGTGGGTGCTGTGCAGGCGGGCGATCAAGTGGGCCTGGGGGTGGTTGGGGATGGGATCGGCGGCGGCGGCGGCGACGTGCCGCGACAACCCGCCCGCCTGCCTGGTGGACGCGGCGCTGGGCCGCCACAAGTACGTCAAGTTGAAGGTTAGTTAGTAAGGGGTATAGGGGTGCGAGTCGAGTGCTGGCCGTATCCTTGATCTTTGGTCTTCTGTGGGCAACACTCAGGACAAGGCAATAATGAACGGCGATCATATAAAATGGGAATGTTTTGTACCAAAACAATTGAGAATCAACTGGGTCGAAGTCGTACGTAAATTAAAAGATAATCTATTCGATGATGAGATATGTCCCGCCGCATTGCTGTAAAAGACAAATACTTCCAAAGTAAATATCATGAAATAATGGCAAGTTTTTAATTTTAAGCTTCTTCTGATTTCTTTCTTCTTCAACAGAGTCGATGTGTTTTCATCGAAATCCGAACTGTTTTTGTTATACACTTACAAGGCGTCAAATTTCATTTTTTATGTTTTCTTTTATTTTTCCTGAAAGACGACAGTTAAGGCAAAAGCATTGACTGACGTATTATAATAAGACTTCTTACGGCTATAGCTTCATATTCCTACTGAAAAGTAGATGGGCCTATGGTCAACAATGTATTTTGCATTGTATTTTGTCTCCGGGAAGCGCATGGTAAGCCAGAGAACTGTCAAACATGACAGCCGTGAGCAGCCTTTATTAATACGTCAGTCAACGGCAAAATGCAAACATATTTAGGACAGTGTAGACAGAACCTTAACAGTTTTTCTTAAAATTGATTGGGAAAATGGCGAAGGCAAAAAGAATATTTTTCCAGTGGCGTACCATTTTTTTATTAAAAAATGTAATGGTTGACCCCGGCCTCTCCAGCACTGATGGAAGCACACAAGACGAATTATTTTTAATTTAAGTATAGCATTTAATGTGTGTCTAAATAGTACCAAATAAGTTTGCCTCCAGTCTTCCTTTCGGAAAAATTTAAAAAAATGAAGTTTTGTTATACGGCGTCAAAGTTCTATACCATATGTATAACGAAAACCGTTAGGATTTCAATACATGCGTTTATATGAAAAAATCTAAAGTCTATCCAAGATACAGAGGCAGTGGATCAAAACATTGGGCACCACGTGACGTATTCTCTTATTGGTCTAGCCGTCATAAAATGTCAAGTGCTTACGCGGCGAGCAGAATGCAGGGCCGGCTCTTCCCTCAGTCCAGTTTCCTGCATATTTTAGATCGGATCGCGAGCAGTATAATATTCTGTAAATTTATTTTGATACTTAATTTAAGGAAATTTATAAAAATCCACGAAAGTTAAAAACACAATTTTTATAACTTCTAAAAGAATTAGTTCAGAATTATAAGCCACTGGGAATCTCATATTAGTCAGACCCTGGTAATCGATCGCAATGTGGTCATGTGACTTTGTTTATATCTACTGCCGCTGTAACTTGGATAGACTTTAGTTATTTTGACGTTTTCTATAGATCCTTGAAGTTTTGCCCATAAAAGTTGGACCACCCTGCATAGTTTACTTTTACTTCAGTACTAGGTGTAAGCATGATACAACAAAAGAGAGATATGATATTGCGCAGGTTGGACACCATATTGGCGCGTCACGCCGGTTTCGAAATACGTCTTCATTGTTTATTTTGAAAATTATCTAAAAAAAATTAAATCCACAAGATTATGGACACATTCTAAGTATTTTAAAATATTTTAGTTCAATAAACTTTTAAAATTAAAGTACCCAATTATTTCTTTTTCGTTATTATGACAGGTCATAGAAGAAATAGTGTATGAAACTCGCATTTAATGGATGTTAAAAACGTGTAGGTACCTACTTACATATTCCGTGTATTCATACATCAGTTTTTTGTAGCAGGACTTTAACAGGTGATAGATCGTCAAAAAATAACCGCACTTTTTCATATAAACTATATATTTTAACGGCTTCATAAAAAAGTTACAGGGTGTTAAATTTGGAAAAAATATGTGGACTTTTATTGAATAGGTATTTACTAAACTGGTTGAGATATTTAAGTCATATTTGGTATACGTTATAACGGCATGGGTTAGCATAAAACCTGTTAATATCGAACATCTTGCACAACCAGTGTTGGAGAAGTGGGTAATTGGTAAAATTATTTTTAGAAAAAAAGATGAATCACCTTGTTTTGTAATAAAGGGTATTCATTTTTTTATGTAGATTTTAATTGCAGACAAAAATGTCCTCTTGGTATTTGTTCGCATGTGTTGTAGTTTAATGGCAAATTTCACTTTTTTGTATTATTTCGGGACATTTCTGAAAAATTATCTGAAAAATGTGCTCCATAAGTAACACTTGAAGTAGAAATAATGTGTTTGCTACTTTAAATAAAGTAACTTTTTCCAATAAACTTACCTATTTAAGATTATACTTTTGAAGTTACAGGGTCTAAAACATTTTAGGAAGATACAATTATTATTAATGCTACGCTCTGTATCTTGAAAAGTAAAACGTTGAATGGGTTAGTTTATTGGAAAACAGTTACTTTACTTAAAGAAACACGTTTTTTTCTATTTTATAAGTCTTACTTATAGGGCAATTTTTTTAGTTACATTTTCGGAAATACTCCGAAATAATACAAAAAATGAAATTTGCCATTAAACTATAACACATGCGAACAAATACCAAGAGGACATTTTTGTCTGCAATTAAAATCTACATACAAAATTCAATACTTTTATTAAATACAAGTTTTTTTTTCTAAAAATAATTGTACTAATTACCCACTTCTCCTCCATTGGTTGTGCAAGATGTTCGATATTAACAGGTTTTATGCTAATCCATGCCGTTATAACGTATACCAAACATGACTTAAATGTCCTAACTAGTTTGGTAAATATTCGATAAAGTCCACATATTTTTTCCAACTTTAACACCCTGTAACTTTTCTATGAAGCCTTAACTTAAAAAGATATAATTTATACGAAAAAGTGCGGTTATTTTTTGACGATCTATCACTTGTTAAAGTCCTACTATAAAAAACGGATTCACCCTGTATATGAGCAATAGCATATTATAATACCTAGCTATCATTAAAAATATCTCAGACAAATAATAAACATATTTGTCTGAGAAAAATATCCATTGAATAATATACTAGGTCAAAAAGTGATGTTTACTTAGTTTGTATTTTTTTTTTCTAAAAAACAAAATAAATTTCATTTAGGAAAATAAAGGTAAACAAGAGTGAACCATGGTCCATCAGTGTAATTCTGTCATTCAAAAATGTTATATTAATATTAATATTTCAATTTCCTTACAAACATAAAACGATAGGTTTGATAAGATTTTGCACAGGGTTTTACCAAAGCCCAAATTTAGAGTGTAATCTGTGACTTATTCACATTACACTGCTAAAATATAAATTACCACCCCACACCTGACCTGACCTAAATAATAATAAATATAAATTATAAGCTATCTACGAGGGTTTTCCTGAGGGTTCTCCATGGCCTGTCAATTTAAATCTCGGTAAAAGTCCCGTACCATCCCAAATTCTGGCGCTTTTGTGATAATACGAGATTTTGTGCAAAGTAAATATTCGCAAAAACATGTTTTGACAACTGTCCAACTATTGTTCCCTTAAAATCTGATTTTGAAAATTACAGACAGAACAAAGCAGACATTCTAAGCCGAATAGTTATTATAAGCGAGCCAAATGTAGATTATATGCCAACCACATAAAAAATCTGCTGATGTCAGGTGTGGGGTAAATATTAAAAGCCTAGGCAGCTTTCAAATTGCAAATATGAACAAATATTTAATTTAAAAAAATACTACTATACTAAGTTATCTGCTACCGTTTCTATTGCGATGACCAAAGTTTAAAGTGGTCTGGTCTGGAGATAAAACCGGCCTCTCAGATATTGAAATATTCTAAATTTACTACGAACGAGAAGTAAATAAATGCGTCAAGAGTATGCTTATCTCGAAGCTATTGATGATTGTATTTGGGCAATAAGTCCAAGTCACGGGCGTAGCCAAGGGGGGGGTTTCGGGGGTTCAAACCCCCCCCCCCCCCCCCCCCGAAATAAGCAAAATATTACCTAATATTATACCGAAAAAATACGAGGAGTGAAGAGTTAAATTATTATTACATTTGAATATATTATGTAGTAATAGTAGCGCCTAGCGCCATCTTTTGACGAGAGGCAGACGCAGTTGCAGCCGAACTATTTTGTATTGTAGGGACACTTTGCGTTGTTTCTCGATTATTCGCCACGCCCCTAGGTCGAAATGAGCGGAACTTTGTGGAAGTTCGTGGAAGTTTCTGGACCGCTACTGGGCTGCTATATAAGCGGCGCCGCGGCGCGTGACCGCGCTTACGGCAGTATTGTTCCATGCGAACTCGAAGCGAATAAAAGTGAAAAGTGGTGAACGAATAGTGAAGAGAATTAAGTGTACCGTGTAAGTGAGTAATTTTAGTGCACTGTTATTCGATGACCTTTTTAAGGATAGATACGTGAATCATTATTACTGTCGAAAAATGGAGGGGAAAAAAAGGAAGGGTGATAAACCTAAAGGTATGGACTACTGGAAAAAGTGGTGTAGTCAAGGTCAAGGGGTTTCTAATAAAGAAACAAATTTGGATTTAGCTATCAAAGCTTCAGCTACCTTGCATGCTGATAAGAAGACTGCCTACCCCGAAATCTAGTTTGGAATGCCTAGATATGTGCGATAAAAACCTTTATCCTAATATTTACACATTACTACAAATCTTGGCTACCATTCCTGTATCCACTGCTACCCCAGAAAGGTCTTTCTCGAGCCTAAGGAGACTGAAAAACTATTTACGAAACACTACAAGTGAAAACAGACTTAATGGTTAATGAACATTCACTATGGAACAGAAATTCATGCAGATGAAGTAGTGGATATATTTAAAAGAAAAAGCCGAAGATTTCTTCTTTAATGGTTTTAGATTTAGCGCAGAGGAACGAAATTAATTTATCCATTTCATTTAAAGTTAAGAACTTTATAAATATGTCGTAGTTTTTCGGATGAATATATAGATATTAAATTTCATGTAAGTATATTTTTGTTGTTTTATTTACTTCTCAAACTAAACCCCCCCCCAAACTAAATCCTGGCTACGCCCGTGGTCCAAGTAGTAAGTAATCTTCTGGAAAAGCATTTAACACCTGATATAAATTTGTAAACATTATATGTGTGTAAATTTTTAAACAAATTATAATACAAATTCTGAAAACAAAATTGTAACTTTTAAATTTAGAATAATAATTTAGGTATTAATAGTTTTGTGCGATTATTTGCGGCAATTGACAATCAAGAGGACCAACATATTTTCTTGATATTAATTATTGTGTTGTTTAGTTTTTTCTTTGACAAATAAATAATACTTATTTATCATACAGGGTGTTATAGAGTTAAAAATAATTACAATTAATAATATTTCCCCTGTGTGCTACTGTTTTCATGATACCTACAGTGCCGTATGTTATACCTTTAAATAATCTTGTTAAAAAAACTTCTGCAAAAGTCTAATTTTCTCTCATTTTCCTTGCAGAGCGTCAAACTCCACTACGTAGAGGCAGGCCCAAAAGACCAACCTCTCGTCCTCCTGCTCCACGGCTTCCCGGACTTCTGGCTCGGCTGGAGGCACCAAATCCCGGACCTCGCCGAACATTTCAGGGTTGTCGCCTTGGACCTCAAAGGTTTCGGCGATTCCGACAAACCGCAGTGGCGCTCCTCGTACAAGATCGACGCCGTTCTCGAGGAATTACGGCAGTTCGTGCACTCGCTGGGCGTCACCAGTTGCACCGTCATCGGCCACGATCTGGGGGCACTGTTGGGGTGGTACCTGGTGCACCAGGCGCCCGGTATAGTCGATAAATTTTTCGCCGTGTCTTGCCCGCACCCCAACGTGTACTGGAAAGCGCCGGCCGACGGATATCAGTGGCTAAACTATGTGCAACTTCCGTACCTTCCGGAACTGGATGCTCTCAAGGAAGATGTGAAAATAATCGAAAAATATCATAGACATTTGCCAGCTAGGGACGTATATTTAGAGGCGTACAAATACACTTTCTCGCGAAAAGAAGACTGGACAGGGCCGATAAACTACTACAGAAATCTACCGTTTCTAAGAGTGGATGAAGATTGTGATCAAATAACTGTTCCAGTTATTCTCATAACAGGAAGTAAGGACGATTTCGTGAAGCTAGAAGGTATTGTAAAGTCAACGGAATTCTGCGAAAGGTTCTACATGAAAATTATAGATAGTGCGAGGCATTTCCCTCATCAAGAAAACCCAAAAACTTTCAATAAAGTTATCTTAAAATATTTGCTGTTTAACAGAAGTGAGAAGCCAGCACCACTAGAGAGATCTCCTTCGAAAAGGCTTATGGAGGGTCTATTTGGAGCTGTTAGTAATACTATGAAGTATGGAAACTCAGTAATAGACAGCGTGCAGAAAAAAACAAACGGAGTTGTTAATAGTATACCATCCATAGGGTTGCCACTGAATCTGGGATCGAATTCCGAATGCAAAGACTGAAATAAAGTTGAAATAAGTTTTTAATTGGGTTTTTTTTAAGAACCAAGTGATATGTGTGGACATTTTTGTTGTTGTATATTGAGATTGTATATTTTTATTAATTGTAGTATTTTAATAAGGTTTTTGTAATAAAGAATGTGATTTTATATTATGGCGGAAAAATAATTTGTTCGGAAACATGCTACAAGTGTTGCAAAGCTAACTGATTATGTATTTGCTAATTAAATGATACCCTCAATAATTTACGTAATTTCAAAATACTGTAAACATACAGTAATAAAACAAAACAGGCTGCCATATTTTTTTATTTTCTCATAAAATAAATAAGGAATAAGATTATAGTAAATATATTGCTTATCCTAAAATAGTTTGTGATTGACATAAATTGGGCTTTTCTGAATAAGTTACTTGATTTCTAGATTTCAATAGCCACATTATATGATTTAAACAGAAGAAAAGGCTATATCGCCATTTTACAACCGATTTAAAAAATAAAAATGTAGAGTTAATAAAAAAAAAACAAAAACAACCATAGGAATTAAACAGCAGGGTTAAATAAATATTGGAAATGTCGATCATAATATACAGCCTGTCCCGCTCTGATGTCCGGAAGAGGGAAAAGTTTTTTATTCGTAAGTTTACGACAAAAAGTCATTCTTTATAAAAACTCCTGCTTGTTCCAAAACGCCTAAAACTGTTAAAATATTTTTGATTTTTTTATACAGGCTGTTCAGTATTTCGATAAATTTAGAAAAAATTTGTTAGTCACCAAGAGTAAATAACCGTTGTTTTTGACAATATCGAAAGATATTATCAAGTATTTCATTTAGAATCCACAGGGGGTTACAAATTTGAGGTTTCACCAATTTATGTTGATTTTTTTAAAAAAAGGCGGGCACCCGATTCGTGCGTGTATAATATACAGCAGTTTAAAATGACGGGTGGCTGTGGCTACCAAATAATGTTTACCATTTTTGCAAATATTCCTCTACGCGAAATACAAAATGTGTATAGAGAATTTATTAGAAGAGTTGACATTTGTGCAGAAGTTAGAGGCAATAAATTTGAGTAAAATTTATTTTTATAAATTTTAATAACATTGTTAATTGTTTAAGTAAATTTTCCATATTGTTAGTAATAAATTGACGTAATAGCATTGAAGAAATTGACTATTGTATAAATTCTGCAAATATCAAATAAAGCGGCACAAACAAATTACCTGCCCGCCTTGTTAAATAAATTCAACATAAATTGCTGAAACCTCAAATTTGTAACCCCCTGTGGATTCTAAATGACATCCTTGATATTGTCATAAACAATGGTCCTTTACTCTTGGTGACTAACAAAATTTTTCTATATTTTTCGAAAACTGAACACCTGGTATAAAAATCAAAAATATTTTAATAGTTTTGGGCGTTTTGGAACAAGCAGGAGTTTTTATAAAGAGTGACTTTTTGTCGTAAACCCATGAATAAAAAGCTTTTCCCTCTTCCGGGCCACCCTGTATAATTCAACAGGGCAAATCGGGACGCATTCTCATGATCCAAAATGTGGCAAGATGTTTAAATTTAGTTACAACTTTTTGTCCAATAAAAGATTATGTGATACTTTAATGAAAAATCAAGCTCTACAACATGAAAATACTGAATATGTTCTATCTTTTTAATCATACAATTCGATCTAGTGAAAAAGGCCCATTAAACACAAAATCTTCGGTCATGGTCTTTTCAAAAAGGGCTTCACGTTCTATTTGATTTTACCCCCAAATAGATCATGCTTTGACTTGTTAACATATTTTATTTGTCCCAATTCGCTACAGATTTAAATAAAAGTGAATTTATTTTATAAGAGTCTGAACCGATGTGACACTACAGGGTCTTTTGTTTCGCCTTATTCTCTATTCCTGTGCGCAGAATGATCGCACACAAATATGCAGATCATGTCCGAAAATACCTTGTTTTATTTTTAACGTCTTCGCACCGTGTCTACACTGACACCACCTGACATTTCTGTAGCACTGGCACTATTGGTATACAAATAACATGGCTTTATTTGGCTTCTACATTAGTGAGTCGGGGGGGGGGGGGGGGGGGGGGGGAGAAGAGATAATTTGTTTACATTGGCATTTCTTAAATTCAGTCTTTCCTATTTTGTAATGCATAATAAATAGTTTTTTTAAAGACTTGTATCTCATATATATATATGCATGCTTTGAGATACTTATATTTACAAAATAACCGAAATCATATAAAAAAAACTGGAAACCTTTAATGTGCCAACAATAACATCTTTTTAAAATCCTGAAACAAAACCGGTTGCTTTTGGTAATGTACCTATTCCTATATATCGTTGATTGGTCCAGATTAGGGAAACGTAGTTCAGATATACATATTATTATATACATGTAGAGGTGGCGCAGAAAATGCTTACTGCGCAATAACACACATTTTATAGATATCTCAGGAGTAGAGGAGACAGTATGTCTACGGATTAAAAATGTTTAATATTGAATACTGATTTCATGACAAAAAGTAAAACGTAAAAATTAGATTATTGAAAAATTACTTAAAAAAGAAAGATTTATTCTCCGAAAGCTCAGAAAAACAAAATTGTTGAAGTTATTTTCTGAGTTAACTTTTAAAGTTTCCGCAATGTTAGGCATTTATGAATTTTCCTGGCAACTTTAAAGTTGTCTTCTATTCTAATCAGTTTGGTTCAGGTTTCTAAAGCAGAAACCCCAATTAAAAATTAAATAAAACGTCCATATATAGGTATTCAAGTTGTTTATAATCAAAAATTTTATTTTTAAATTCGTTCTATATAGCTCTTATTTCGTGAATACTTTTGAAAATACTTACACAAAATCAGAATGACAGATGTAAACAAGACTGAGTCATCTGTGTGGTGACGTATCATCGCCGTCACTAAGTGAGCTATCTTGATTTATTTTTGTAATAATGTAATAAGAGTATACACACCCAAACTTATATGGAATCACCTGCTACTTTGGCTGAAGAACTTTTTAGTAAAAATTTAGTTGCTGGGAATGAAAATATAATTTCTTTAATCCATTTATATTAGAAAAATAATTGAAAAATCCATGAA
The DNA here is from genome assembly GCA_963920635.1 of Pseudeuparius sepicola. Taxonomy (NCBI): domain Eukaryota; kingdom Metazoa; phylum Arthropoda; class Insecta; order Coleoptera; family Anthribidae; genus Pseudeuparius; species Pseudeuparius sepicola. The sequence continues at coordinate 8,213,063 of OY987300.1, read as the reverse complement.
CCTAATTTTATTACAGTAAGAATTAAATAAATTGAAAAGTGTGCCATGGAAGTTTGGAGGCAAGTTGTTTGCTGTCGTGTCTATAGTCACAACTTGCCTTCAAAACTTCCATGGCACACTTTTCTAAATGCAGGAAATTATTAAATTGCTATTTTTGGACTTTCGGATTTTTAGCCTCGATTGTGGTATCGCAGGTGGTAATTTTTTTTGTAAATAAGTATGCAACAATGCCATATACCTCTGGTAAAAAATTCGTTCTGGTCGGTTAAAAATTAAAGATGAAGTTATAAGGTTATCGTTTCACTATTAAGTGAGACACTCTGTATATTATGCATAGAAAAGTAACAAACATACTATGTACATAGAAATAACCTCACATTTTTATAATAACAAAACAACAAACAATAATTATTCTTATATCATGGATTAAATAAAAACACTTGTTTATTATTGATAAGCAATACAAAAATATGTGATAAACTTTAGATATTACACCAACTGATAGTGTAAAAAACGTCTGATTTAAACTTATAATTACATTGACAATATAATTAAATGATATCTATGAAAGAGGTATATAATTTTGGTCTAAGGGTATCTACATATAACACACATTCGATTTTTTAATATACTGGAAAACACGGATCATATTTTTTCGAATACGCATGCAAACCACCCTTAACGTTTATAAACGTAACCGGTAAAGAATCGGCAAATATTTGTTTCAATTTAGTCACAGCCCTTTGAGAGTCGTTACCACGTCTGCACAAAACTAACACTGAAATATGGCATTAAGTTTCTTCCAATATCGAAATAAAAATCAACTTACCATTCAGTCCTCCCTCTTTTCTAATTTCACTAATTTTAGATTTCAGTATATGCCTGAGTGGCTCCACCATTCCTTTGTCTATGTTGGAAAGTGGAATGTTGATACAATCTTCTATGTGGCACATATTGTACTCTAAATTTGGTCTAACGTCCACTACTAAACTCTGCTGTCTCATATCCATGAATTCGTGTATGTTAACGTTTTCTTTTGGTGTTAAAATGTTAATATTCTTGACCTAAAACCATGTAATAAAGTTTAAATAAAGTACTCTGGGCAGAAATTATCACATACAGCTTGACAGTTCAACAAAAAATATTATGAAACTGTTAATTTTGATTTCTAGTAAAATTGGTATGCCATGGAAAACACTCAAATGAAAGTCTCTGTGGCTTGCCAAGTCGGCCATGCAAAGCAATGATAAACCCCAAGTAGCATTTTTAGTGGGCACCACGTAACGACCACTACCGTAGAAACTTTAAAGTGTTTATCACTAGTGGCCGATACGTTATAGGTCTACAACGTGGCTGCCACCAAAATGGGGAACAATTTTTGGATGGCTGCCACGTTGCCACCACGTTTTTGCAACTTATACCGTTACGTTCCAGCCACGTGGCGCTTACGTGGCAAAAACGTGGGCGGGTAGTGGCAACCACCTATGAGGCCACCTACGTAAAACTTGGCTACTTGCCTCTGAGTTCAATTTAGACCGGATTTTCGGTTTCTACGGGCCAAACTGCGTCGGATAAGAATGTTTTGGCTAATTTTATTTTTTTAGCGAAATCGACAAATTTCAGTTTCCAAAGGGGTTGACCCCCCGAAAATCTCGGGGAAATATTCGCCACGCGCGCAAGGAATTTTCCAGGGGTCTGATTTCACAGTATCTTATACATCTCGGGGCACTGCGTCGATTGGCGCTACGCAGAATGTCGTAGCTCTAACCGTTTCTGCGCAAATGGCCTTCAAACTCAAATCGAAAGTGAAAACTCGAAGTCTGTTTTTTTTACAACTTTGCTGCTGGATCCGGATTAAGCGTAATTCTACCGTGAAATAGAACTTTTCCTAAGTAAATCGACCAGCCGAATCGATTTAACATGGTTCCGAAGGCGTAGGGCTCACCGGTTTCGAGCAAATAATTTTTTCGTAAATTCGACCCCTCGATTTTGGAGGTGTTGGACAATTTTGGACATTAAATACGAAATCTCGAAAACGGCTGGACGAAATCGAATTTAACCTTTATTTCCGTCATCTACTGGTCGAACTAAGTCGGAAAAACCTATTTTCGGGACAGTTTAACATTTTTGGAAATTCAAAAAAGTGCGCTGGCCGGGCACGAATTTTTTTAGAGGAATTTGGAGGCCGGATCCGTGTTCTACGTGTCAATTTACGTCGGATATGTTGGTTTTGGACTCATTCTGAGCTCGTTTAAAAAGTTGAAAATTTGGAAATTTTAGGTGTTTTTCGAAAAAGTGCGCTGACCGGGCATTTAGAAACCTCCAAGTTCAATTTAGACCGGATTTTCGGTTTCTACGGGCCAAACTGCGTCGGATAAGCCTGTTTCCGGCTAATTTTATTTTTTTAGCGAAATCGTCAAATTTCAGTTTCCAAAGGGGTTGACCCCCCGAAAATCTCGGGGAAATATTCGCCACGCGCGCAAGGAATTTTCCAGGGGTCTGATTTCACGTATCTTATACATCTCGGGGCACTGCGTCGATTGGCGCTACGCAGAATGTCGTAGCTCTAACCGTTTCTGCGCAAATGGCCTTCAAAGTCCCGAAGGCGTAGGGCTCACTGCTTTCGAGCAAATTATTTTTTTGAAAATTTGACCCCAATTTTTTTTTTAATTATAAGTATAGGCGGCCAGCGCACTTATTGCTCAGGAAAAAAAATTCCCTATTTGACGCAAATCGATCCTTGCAACAAGGAAACGTCATCCAATTTTTTTTAAACAATTTATAAATAGGCGACCAGCGCACTTATTGAATTTTCAAAAATATTAAACAGCTCAAAAAAAAAGTAAATTTCCTATTTGACGCAAATCGATCCTTGCAACAAGGAAACATCATCCAATTTTTTTTTAATTCTATTAGGGGGCCAGCGCACTTATTGAATTTTTTTTTTTCGAAAACTTTGTTGCTTTATCCAGGATAGTGAAAGTCATTACATAGTGAATTTTGATGGTAAAGATAACTTTGTAGTGGCTTTGAAGTCATATGTGAACGTGAAAATCTCTTCTACATGTAGCAAAAACTTGGCTATGACCACTAGTTATCACCAACAAGTTTCGCCACTTTCAAGGTCTAGTATCACGCGCACGCTGAAGTTGTCGCCACTTCTAGGATATATTTTAGTGATACAGTTTGGTCGCCGCCACTTCCATTTTCCACTTTGAACGTATAAGAACTTTAAGGTGATTTATGGTAGTAAGGTCACAAACACCGTAAGCACCACTAAAGAGTTATGAAACTATATAGTGACTACTAGCGGTGGTATTGACGAGATTACCACTATTTTCGTAGAAAATAAAGTAAATCTTACTGCAAAGTTATGATTTAGTGGTGATTACGTAATTGCCACTGGGTAGAAGTGGCGATATAAGTTTTCATCACTACGATGCTACTTGGGTTGGCATTGAAGTATTTTTACTAAATACTTTAGCTATTTCAGTACTAAAATCAATAAACAATGAGTTGCAATTGCATTGTCGAACATTGTGACGCAGAACTGAAATTTATGGACAATTTATTATAAGTCAGGTTTGTTGACTTCTTTCCCCTGGCACATTTGATAAAACTTAACGCAACATACATGTATCACTTTTTTATTGTCATTGGTAATTGGTGCCATCAGTTTGATATTCAATTTTCCAGAAATTAAGAGAATTAAACATAAAATTTTCAGTCATGGTCTTTTGACTAATATCTAACGTATTTATCCCAATTCGCTACAGATGAGTAATAATTATTGTGACAGCTGTAATCATAGACAAGAGTATTCTCAGAGGAAGAAAATAAAAGAAACTAATAAAAGCAACAATTCAAAGTGAAATGTCATCGAAAATTCCATACCTACCTTTTTTGACCAATCAGAGGCTCGTTTTTTGCTTCGTTGTCATGGCAACTCAAAAAATTTCCGGAAATATTCTCACTTGCTCTAGGCAGCAGGAGGTGATTACAGCGGAAATTTTTTGACAGATGTCATTATTATAATGTGACATTGTAACATACAGGGTGTCTACTTTTAAGGGTATACAAATCAATAAAAAATGTATTTTGTGAAATATTTTCAAAAACCTTTTTTGTTTGAAAGGCCTTCAAAGACCGCTTCTTTTGACCTTCTTGCCATTTTCAAAATGCAAAACCAGGGCTGGCTGCGATTTTTTTATACCCCCGATTTTCGCGAAAACCTTTTAGCGATTTTTTTATTTAAAATCTGACCCCACAGCATTAATCAGAACATCACAAAACCCTTATATCGTTGACTGACGTATTAATAAGACTTCTCACGGCTATAGTTTCATGTCCTGGAAAGTAGATGGCGCCTATGGTCAACAATGTATTTTGCATTGTATTTTGTATCTGGGAAGCGCATGGTGAGCCAGAGAACTGTCAAACATGACAGACGTGAGCAGTCTTTATTAATACGTCAGTCAACGCTTATATACCAAATTCGAATAAAAAATATACAGGGAGTTCCATTATGCAGGGTATCAAAGTTGAGCAAAATAGGAATTTTAAAGGCATCTGCCAAGTCAAGTGTGCCATGGAATCCCCTCAAATTGAATGGTCAACAGGACCACTCAAGTTGTTGGTGTGCAAAGGTCCAATACGAAATATACAGAGTGCTCTTATCTGTGCCATCTCAAATTACTGAATTTTTTGTAACTTTATGCGGGTCAAAAATCGAGTATATCAAAACCGCTCTACATACTATAAACGAACTAAATCTGAAAAATACAGAAGCCTGCCAGTCAATAAGTCCATATCAGTTAAGGTGGCTGGTGTGTCACAACAGGAAACACATAGAAAATGTATCATCTTAGACAGTGACTTTGTTGAGAAAGGCCCAATAATTTAAATTGTTTTTATTTGTTGGTTGGCATTAACCACGCTTTAGACCATCTAGTTCTATTTAAACGTTTCCTGATTTCCCCCTTCCTTTTAACATTTAAACAAAATGTCAAAATACTCCAAAAACCCTTCCTCCATGATTATTGTATCAAGCGAAAATTGCAGCTTTACTACGATGAGTTGTTATAATGTGGACGCACTGAATTTGTAACGATTCATCTGTAACGATTTATTTGCGCATGCAAATCATACGATACATCGTTGCGTGTGGACCGGCCTTTAGACAATGACTTTATTGATAAAGGTCCAACAATTTAAATTATTGTTTTTATTTATTTGTTGATTGGCATTTTGTAAAGAAATAAATTACTTTTGTGTTTATTAATATTTTTTCAATGATTCCAGAGCACTCCTGATCAGTATAAAGTTTAATAAAAGTTCACAATTTTGAGATGGCTCAGAGAAAAATACCCTGTATATTTTTGTAGTAAATCTGTTCACACCAACATTTTGAGTGGTCCTGTTGACCATGCAACTGTTTTCAAGGGATTCCATGGCACACTTGGCTCGCCAGATGTCTTTAAAATTCCTATTTTGCTCAACTTTAACCTCAACCGAACACCCTCTACATTTTTTGTTCAAATTTAGTATATGGGGGTTTTGGGGTGTCCTGATTAACGCTGTTGTGTCAGATTTTAAACAAAAAAATCGATAGATGGTTTTTGTGAAAATCGGGGTATAAAAAAATCATAGCCGTCCCTGGATTTGCATTTTGACAAAAGTAAAAACGTAAAAAAAAGCGTTTTTTGAAGACCTTTCGAACAAAAAAAAGGATTTTGAAAATATCTCACAAAATACATTTTTTATCGATTGGTATACACCCTGTATACTCCACAAAAATTTTGAAAATAATTTCGTTTAATTTACGTGTAGGTATGGAATTTTCTTACCGAATCCCACACGTTCTTGAATTAATATCCGGAAATTTTTCTCCAACGCGAATTTTTTTAAGAAAATTATCCCTCATCGCTTCACGGCTCGTGACAATTTTCAAAAAATTCGTGTACCTCGAAAAATTTCCGGCATTAATTCAAGCACTAGGGCGATTACTAGTGATAATTTCTGTGGGTAGACGGTTTGAAAATTTTCCTAACCTTGTCGTGAGCACTAGATCCGCAAAATTGTTCATAATCAATCAGGTCGTTAATTTTCCTCGATTCTCCACAAATCGCACATTCGGGGTTCTTTCTCCTTAATTTCACATCCCTAAAAACTGACTCTGATCCTTCGAATAGCAGCATCCTTTGAGCCATCACCCCAGAGACATTTGTGCCAACTATTATTTTTATCGCTTCTAGTGCCTGTAGGGTCCCTATCACACCAGGAACTATAAAATCAAAGATAATACAAGTGCATAGTACATATTATCATAATAAAATATTTTTGTTTTGTTTTACTAAACATAAACGTACAAAGTATGTTTATGTTTATGATGCTTTAACAGAAAGTCTGTCCACAGAAGGATGGGAAGAGATCCTGAGGGAAGTTGAAGTTGACTCATGTACGGCGGCGTTTGTTAGGAAGTTGAAGGGCCATATAGAGCGGTGTACTGAGGCTCATAATATTACCAGTAAGAAGGTCAGGCTGAGACCGTGGATCTCCAACGGACTTTTAGTCTCTATACGGCAATGAAATAATTTAAAAAAATATTGTACCTTACATCCACATGACACTCAAGCTTTGACGGAATATAAGAAATGTAGAAATAACTTGACAAAATTAATAAAAAAATCGAAATACTTACACTACAGAACGAAAATTAATCAAAATAGAACTGATTCAAAAAGAGTTTGGAAAATAGTAAAAGAGGCAACAAATGACCAGAAAAATAGTTTAGATGTAAAGATGCTCATTGATGCTAATAATGTTGAAATAACCTATGAAAACCAAATAGCAAATGAATTAAATTTATATTTTAGTGGTGTAGGTAAAAGGCTTGCAGAAAAAATAGTTCAGTCCGTTGGGGATCAAAGGTTGCCAAGAACTGTTAATCCGAAAACATTTGCCTTTACTCCTATTACAGATGTTGAGGTGGTTAGCCAAAAAAAGTCTGAAGAATGGTGTTGCTTGCGGTGAAGATGGTATTACCTCAGAAGTTTTAAAAATAAATTACGGGATTGTACTAAAACCGTTACAACATATTATAAATTGTATTTTTGCCTCCGGAGTATACCCAAAAATTCTAAAACAAGCAGTTATTATTCCCCTTTATAAATACGGTGACAGTAAGCTACCAAGTAACTATAGACCAATAGCACTTGTTAGTACAATTAGTAAACTTATAGAAAAATGTATTAAATACAAGCTTAATATGTTTTTAGAAAAGTACAGTTTGTTATCAAAAAACCAGTATGCCTTTAAAAGTAATTCGAATACCGAAAATGCATTGTTTGTGCAGGGTGACCGAGCATATTTTAAAGCATTTGGATGTGGGAGAAAAGGTTGTTGGGATCTTTTTAGATTTGGCTAAAGCATTCGATACTGTGGCGCACCGGATTCTTTTGGATAGATTGAGTGACATGGGCATAAGAGGATTGGCAAATGATCTCCTTAAGTCCTATTTGAGTCAAAGAACACAAAGGGTAAAAATTGCTGATATAAAAAGTGACTATGCTGATCTAGAGCTTGGTGTGCCACAGGGTACGGCGCTTGGGCCATTATTATTTAATATTTATATAAATAATGTTTTTTCGGTTCAGAACGAAGGAGGCGTTTACGGGTTTGCAGATGACACTGTTGTGGTAGTAAGTGGAAGTACATGGGAGTCTGTTATAAAAAAAATCGGAAATAGCAATTTCAAAAATAAAAAGATGGTTTGATTGCAGTTTGCTTTCCCTAAATGTAGATAAAACTACTTTTGTAACTTTTGCTTTAACTCAGGGAACACTCCCTGATGTTCAAAATATTACAATACATAGCTTGAACTGTAGTTTGGAAATGAAGAACTGTAATTGTCAAACTAAAATCAAAAGAAAACAAAGTGTTAAGTATCTAGGAATTCTCATGGATGAAAATTTAACTTGGAAAAATGATGTAGTTTATGTCACGAACAAAGTTAGAAAGCTAATCTATAAATTTTATGAATTAAGAAATATTCTGAATATTCATACATTGAAAACGGTTTACTTCTCGTTGATAGAGTTGTGTGGGGCAATGCTCGTAAAAATGTTGTGAGTGCTCTGAGTGTGGCACAGAAATATATTTTAAAAATTATGTTCTTTAAAAACAGAAGGTATCCAACGGAATTATTGTTTGAGGAAAGTGGACTGTTATCTTTACAGCAATTATATGTAAAAGCAGTGGTAAGATTTACGTTCAAAACAACATATTACAAGCATGACTTAAGTCATAATCTCAATACCAGAAATAATGAGCAACAATGCTTTGCCTGTAGATCTCAAATCAAAACCATACCATAACATAAAGAGAGCCATTATCGACTGGATTAAGAAAAATAATTACATTGTTAATATTTGATGTAAGGGTCGGGTTATTAATAAATACTTGTATACTATATGTATATGTATATATACTATAACATAATATATTGGTTGGGAAAGTGAATTACATTGTTAATTTAAAAAAAAGGGATAGGGTTTTGGAAGTATTCATAGATTTTAATCTAGTAGTAGTTGTAGAAACGGGTTGCCATTAGACAGTAGGACCACACACAGGCATTCATGTCCATTGTGTTTCTGACTGTTGGTGGAAAAGAAAATGTAAAATTGTAAAAAAAATGCAGTAAATAAATAAATAAATAAATAAAATAAATAATATATTTTGGAAGTAGCTCTGAAAAGAATAGGGTATTTAACAAAGTTTTCTTCTTAATGAAAAAGGTCCACCGAGAATACCTTTGCGCTATTTGAAACTGTAAAAGCACTACTGGTTTTTGTATAATTTAATTTTCAGAGGTTTTAACCACTGCCTACGATATCACTGATTTGAAAAGCGCACTGAAGTTGACAAGCATACCATGGGACAAATATGAACTGGTTGCTAGATTCGGAGAGTTGGGACAATAAAGTCATCAGTGTCATTATTCACCGATTTTTAAATTGAAAACTGAAATAGTGTATGTCTGGTCTGGACCGTCAGTATATTAAAGACCCGAGCATGACATCATAATAAATTCCATTGTTGTTTTCAATCTGGAATGGCACTACTCAATGAAAAAAACGGCGACTTATTATAGATAATAGGGGGGTTTTCTATGGTTATTGGTATGTCAGTTTCAGATGTTTACAATGTACAAATTTTTAAATATCCAGCTTTATTCTGGTCTCTACGGCCAGTATTTGGCAGTTTTGTCATATTGACACAGCTTTTATAGGTATCTAGATTTTTTGTTTGTGATAACATGAAATTTCCGTGCACATGAATAAAATGGTATGCACAGGCCACTATATTAGGTGAATAATTGCAGAAGAGTAAACATTATTTTGGAATTACAGGATGATCTGTTCAACATGGATAGACAAGGGTTCAACCAGTTGAAGAAACAAAAATATTTTAGAAGAGGATTTTGTAAAGTGTGAAAGCATGAAAATAGAAACATTTGTTTAAAAAGGGTACCAAAATACTCTTGCGCGCTTTTTAGGCTCGCTTTTCTTAAGAAATATGCCTTGTAAACTTATAAAATTAAAGGGACATAACAAACAAGCATTTTATTTTATTTTGGATATAAATTTGTTGTAACAGACGTATTTGCGTTGTGGTGGTTTCAAGTCTGGTTGCCCTTGATAACAAAACTTAAGCATAAATATTAAGAAATTAAACATTACCGAATATTATTTGTATTTTAAATTTTGAGATGAGGAAAGTTTTACATTATTTAATATTTTAAGGTTTCAGGCTATTTACCAAAATTTTCTGAAGATATGGTCAAATTTTGATAATAACGCCAGAAGATCCGCTTACACATTTTATTTTAAGTGCAGTGTCATCAATTATTTCTTGGGTCCATGATTTTTTCTTACTATATAGATTTCGAATTTGATTTTCATCAAAGACTTCTTTCAGTTTTTTGGTGATCTCTTCACTATACCTGAGCAATTTGGAGCTCCGGTTTTTCTAATTCATGTTCCAAAAATTTATATTTGTCCCTCAAGGTTTGCGATTTTAAAATGAATATTGAATTTTTTATACTTCGCATATTTAGTTTTTCTGTATTCTTTCCAGCTGAAAAAACTCATTGCATTTTTCCAAATTTGTAATTTTTCCTCATCTTTAGCCTGGTTCATACAGCTTCTTTATCTTTTAATTTTTCTTTATCTTTAAGAAATATTAAATGTCATTGGTCAGTTCAAATCAAGGGACAAATGCCGTTGGTTATTTCTTAAAGATAAAGTAAAATTAAAAGATAAAGAAGCTGCATGAACCAGGCTTTTGACAGTGAAAATAACTGATGGTCTTCAGTTGGGTTCTGGCAAATGAAAACACCACAACAGTGTAACATGGTTCCAATATTATTTAAATAAACGAGATATTTATTTATGAAATTTTTTGGCACAGTTTTACGTCTGTACAAGAAGGTATATACCCATTTTACCTCATGTAGCTGATTAGAATAATAAATGATAATATTTTCCTGCAATCTATCCCAAATTATTTTTCATCGACAAAACTAATCACTTAAAAAAAATTTTTTTCTGTTAAAATAATTCTTTATGTACCACGGCATTGAACTTACACTTTTTATGACTCATATGGAATTTAGTTGCCGAAACCTCTGGCCGAGCCACATTATGACATTATTGTCTTAACTCTCCCAATCCAATAATAATACGAACTATTGGTTAGAAACCACATTCGGTGCTTTTAGGATTATATTACTGTCACATAACCTCGAAGGGGTTGGGGATCATAGACATAAAATTTAGATTGTTGCCATGTTGCCAAATTATCAGTGACATCATCAGAAGCATTTAAAAAATAAAACTACAAAATCTCATCTGACAAAAACTGTAGCTTCAAGTAACTTTCAAGAAAGGGTCAACTACCCTATTAATGTATAAGAAAAGCCATAAGGATAATTTTAACGATTTCTTTTGTAAAAACATTGGCAAAAATAATGACGAAAACCGAAAATAATGTAACATACCGGATGATTTTTTTAGGTCTACCACCGTGATTTTCTCGCTCATTTTGCGGCCTACAAAAAAAAACGTAAGAAACAAAAATGTGGCAATTTTGGACAGCTAAGTGGTGCTGCAAAAGAAATCGGCATCCATGGCCAACTTGTCGCGCATTATTAAATAAATTCAAATTGAGCAAAACTATTAATGGCCGTGGAATGTTTATTTTAAGAGACAGAGGAAAACTTTTATATTGAAAATTGATGCCACTGAGAAGCTTTATCCACCCAGGTGCTCAGATAGTTTCAGCAAATTTCACAGGGTCTTCGGCTCTCTTGAGACCATGAAAATTTTTGTCGATTTTAGGTTTTTTTAGTACATCGCGAAAAGTTGGGTATGGGGGCCCATTCCTTTTTTAATATCGCCTCGCTGACCAAAATTGCCATATTTTGTTTTCTTACATATTTTCTGTGCGGCCCAAAATAAGCGAGAAAGTCGCTTAATAAGAAATAAACAAAAAAAAATTCATGGCCTCAAGAGAGCCGAAGACCCTGTGTAATTTTCTGAAACTATCCGAGTACCCTTTTGCATAAAACTTCTTAGTGCCATCAATTTTCAATAAAAAAGTTTTTTTCTGTCTCTTAAAATAAACATTCCACGGCCATTAATAGTTTTGCTCAATTTGAGGTTTTTTTAATATTGCGTGACAAGTTGGCCATGGATGCCAATTTCTTTTGCAGCACCACTTAGCTGTCCAAAATTGCCACATTTTTGATTCTTACGTTTTTTTTGTAGGCCGCAAAATGAGCCAGAAAATCGCGGTGGAAGACCTAAAAAAAATCATCCTGTATATCCGAAAACATTGAAACAAAATGTGAAAGACGGAAAACCGACCTGGTCCCAGGACTCCCCCATCGCCGCAATTCGTGACGGCAGCCGGTGGCGGCGGCACTGGAAACACGCACCGAAAACAGGGGCCACCTTCGTAATTGTACACGGTCAGCTGCCCCTCAAATTTCAGGGCGCTGCCGGAGATTAGAGGTAGGTCGTTCAGTACGCAGGCGTCATTCAAGAGGTATCTCGTCGCTACGTTATCTGTGCAATCCAGTACTGCGTCGTATTTGGTATTTTTGAGAAGTCGTCGAATTGTCCTATTGTTGACGTGTTCGATGCACGCAGTTACTTTTATGTCACTGTTGATTCTAGAACATTAAAGAACATTCCAGAATGTCCAAAGATGCCTGTAATTACTTTTGTTTTTTTTTTAAATGGTGAATAATTAATTAATAATTAATTAGATTAACAAAATATACTACATACAGTAACTATTTGCTCTCGTAAGTGCAGCTACTCATTCCAAGAATATGTACCTCAATAATATGTATTCTGACTCTGTTATAAATATGTATAATAAATATAAACAAACTAAAGAATTTTATTTGCCAGGTCTACTCATACTGACAATAATACTTGTTTTAAATTGTTTATGTAATTTCTGACCCATACCCCATAATTTTATTTCTTTGTGAAGAATATATATTAATTAATATTTATTAATTTTATTTTATTTCAAAAGTATTAACCTCGTTATTAACACACATTCATGGGTCAACCCTTAAAGTATGACTTGCCTCGAATATCAGTGTGGACCATGAGATATTGATGGAGAAGATGGATAGATATGGTGTTAGGGATGTCCCTCTGCGGCTATTTAGATCATATCTTTCAAACAGAACCCAAAGGGTAATTGACTTCAACGATAGGGGAGTAAAAGTGTTATCCAATAGCAGACTCATTCAAAGGGGAGTGCCTCAAGGTTCAATCCTGGGCCCCCTACTTTACTTACTATACACAAATGATGTTATAAGTGTAACTAATAACAAAATGGTACTATTTGCAGATGACACCTCGGTGCTGTATAGGGCAGATAGCCTGGACATTGAAGTAACATTACACAATCTGAGTGAATGGTTTTCCTCAAATAATTTGCTCCTAAATGTTGCAAAAATTAAGCTTTTGACTTTTGGTGCAAGAAAAGAGCAGGTGCTCAGTATTAATTTTGGTGATATTGAGATTGAATCAACTGAAAGTGGGTGTAGTGCTTGATAAACGGCTAAATTGGAAAAATAAATAATATTGGTGTGTCAGCGGCTCTGACAGCATATCATGCTTTTGTTCAGTCCAGAATTAGATATGGAATAATGTTCTGGGGTAACTCTACCGATAGTGGAAGGATTTTCAAACTTCAAAAAAGGTGCGTAAGAACAATATTCAAAATAAAACGATTCGATTCTTGTAGAGGGGCATTTATTGATGGTGGTATTTTGACCTTATATAGTATCTATATCCATGAGTGCGTAATGTTTGCAATAAAGAATGGATTCATGTTGTCGGATCTACAGTATGATCATACATACAATACTAGAAATAAGGACCTATTATATCCTAATCGAGCTAATTTCTCCTATTTACAAAAAAACATAGTTTACATGATAGCGAAGATCTGGAATCTCTTACCCATATCATTTAAAACATTAAATATTACCCTACAAAAAGCAAAACTAAAAAAGTTTCTCATTAAGAGATGCTACTATAGTATCAATGAATTTTTTGAGGAGAAAGGCTTCCATGATCTTTTAGTGATTGCTTTCTAGCATAGTTGTCCCAATGTGTATCTTGTTGTTACTTAATTAAGTTTTAAATTGTGTTGTACTTTTAATATCGAATTTTACTTCTATTGACACGATCTACACCCGTGAAGGGTATGAACAATAGTTATAATTGTATGATTATTGTAAGGATCTAATAAAGAAATATACTAAGTATGCCTACCTCCTTAATTTTTCACAAGCAGACTCAACTTTTGGACGCCCAATATCACACTCCGAATGCAGTACCTGTCTGTGTAAATTCGTCAGTTCGACTTCGTCGTAATCCACGATCGTTATCTCGCCTTAAACCACAAACTTGTTCGATAATTCCACCAAGAACTTTAAAATATTTCCTACCAACTCCCGCGCTAGCCAAATACAAAGATGACGGGCACCCGAGACCTCCAGCTCCGACTATAAGAACTTTGGCGTTCTTCAGTTTCTTCTGACCGTCAACAGTTATGTCAGGAACCAGCATTTGGCGACTGTAGCGCGTAATTTCCGCAGAAGAAAGGTCATTGTACTTGGTCCTACCTTGTAGAAGTCCTGGGAGTGTCCTGTCGTTCTAAAACATATTTTGCCACTACGTCCACTACCACAAGGGAGCACAAATAATAATAGTATTACCCCTGATTCTAGCAGTTGTTGTAGTTCCGCTTTCTTGCTTGCAAGGGTTTCTTCTAGCGTTTTAATTTCTGCCCTTAGTGCGACAATAGATTCACTCTCCATTGTAGGTTGTAGGTGCTAGATCTAGATATACACTTCTATGTTTGTAGACTGCAACTGTAAAATGAAATTATCTTGATGGTACTGAAATGGAAATGAATCAAAATTCAAAATCAAAAATAACAACGGAATTAGTGAGGTTAAAACCACAAAACATTAAGAATAGATAGAGATTAGTTTGAAATTCATAAAACACTAAAATTAGGTCTTGATCTGCTTATCATTAGATTTGTTCCAACAATAGTTCCGAACCAGTTCTATCGAATCAGAATCAGAGATCATAAATTTACAGAATGCAGAAAAGTAAATAATCCCAAAAAAATTAGATCGCCGAGAACTGGTTCAGAACTGAACTGTTATTGGAACAAATTGATTGTCATAGGGTTTTTTTCAACAGCAGTTCTAAAAGCCTAATAGATCGCCGCGAACCTGCTGAAATCAGTTTTGGAATAATAATTACTCTTCCGCATTCTGATTTGCCAGTAGACCTGGTTCGTAACTCTGAACTCTCGCCAAATATCGAAAGACATTTTAAAAATCAATGTGCCTAACTGTAAAAGGTAATTATTATGCTTCTTTAAAACCTTCTAAAGCAGATAAACTGGAAAATGAAAAAATATTAATAAAAAAATAATAAATAAAATTTTTGGCTGCCAGAAAATTGGCTGCTAAGTTCACATCGCCAATTAAAACTAATAGGTACACAGGAAAAACTTACCAAAGTTTTCCAAATTATTTCCATGGGCATCTGGCGTCTCAGAAAAAATGAACATCAGACACCATCACAAAATATCGACTATTAAAGTTAAAAAGATTTTGAATTGAACCACTTATTTGTTTTTGAATAAATAACCCGAGAAATAGCACAAACCGAGACATAATTTTAAAAGTTCACCTGTTTTCGTACCTGAATGTTATTAAAAAAGTATATTCGCACTTCACACATCTTATTTTACATTTTTTTATAAATAAAATCCATTCGCCTCTGTCTTTTAGCAAATTTTTCAATAACTTTGTTATTAAAATTGTCGATGTTGTTTAAAAAATGTTTTTCAGTAGATAACATTCCTAAAGCACTGAGTCGCTCTTCTTGCATCGTGTTTCTTAGAAACGTTTTGATTCGTTTTAGCATAGAGAAACATCTTTCGGCTTCCGATGTTGGCATAGGAATTGTCACTATAACACTTAGTAATTTCAAAGTTTCTTGAAAGGTAACGCGCAAATCATTTTCATTTAGTAAAACCAATAGTGGAACAGCTCCAGATATATCGCTTAACTCATCTCTTTGATACAAAACCTGTAGCTCATTTTTAAGCCTATTCTTACTGAGAAATGGGAATTCTTTGCAGGTCTCTGTTAAATAATGATCGGGAAATTTTTCTTTGTAAGTGGATATGTTTTCAGCTGTAAATAAATTTGTGGCAACTAAATGTCCATAAAAATCAAATCTTGTTTTTATTTGTAACAAAACAGCATCACAAATTATTTCCAGTGCTACTCTTTTCTTATCGTCTTCAATGTCTTCAATTTTTTTTGTTCTTTTTTGGGGTGGTTCTGGTATATCACCATCTAATTGCGTGCTGATGATTTCCCTTTCAATATCATTTATAATATTGTCTATTTGATCACGTATACATTTAATGGAACTTTCAAATTTTTTTAAATCTTGCTTCACTTTTATGAAATCGGTATGTCCTTTTTGTAACTCATTATAGATAATGTCAACAAGAGGCATAATTTTGTTGAAAATATGTAACCAAAATATAAATTGCCTATCTTGAAGTTTTAATTTATAACCACCAGCTTGATTGATGGTTGAAGAATCCGTTGAAGTTGTTTCTAGCATGTCCATGACTGTAATTAGATCTTTTAGGTTTTCATAAACAAAGCAAACACCATGAGATTGAAAGTTCCAACGAGTGTGCGAGGAATGCGGTAATCTATTTCGAATAACTTCATCCAATAATTTTGTTCTTTGTGGGGAAACTGAAAAAAAAGAACACAATCCCGATAAATTTGAAAAAAATATTCTAGCTTGTGGATTAATTGATGTGGCACTCATCATAATCAAATTTATTTGGTGCGCATAACAATGTACAAAATTAGCAAAAGGATATTTGTCTCTAATTTTCTTTTGTACCCCGTTGAAACAGCTGCTCATAGATGCCGCATCATAAGTTTGAGCAATTAGTTTGTTTGGAGTATCCTTTATTAGAGGATCTATTGCGTTTAAAATACATTGAGAAATCGATTCTGCATCATCTTGTCCTTTGATGGCATAAAAATTCCAGAAACGCTCAACAGGTCGACCGTTATTACATATATATCTCAGAATAATTACAATTTGAGATTCACAAGCAACATCTGCAATAACAGCAATGTATGGCGCATTTTGGATTTCTTTTGAGACCTCCTCATGGTATACCTCCATCATGCATTCAAGGAGTTCATTTTGAATAGTTTTCGAGGTCCCCTTAAAAACTGTAAACTTATTTATGTGTTCTTTAAGAGTTTTATCTAATTCAGCGCTGAAGTTCACCAATTCTCGAAAAATGCCCTTATTTTCGGAAGACTCTGCCTCATTGTGTCCTAGTGCCAATTCGAAAGCCCCACAAAAACGAACACAGTTAATTATTTGATTTAAAACGTACAGATTTTTATCGACCTGTTCATTATGTTTAAGCAGTGTATCGCGATATTCTGAATTTAGCTGCGTTTTTATATTTATTTTACCCAGCATACTAAAATTAAAAATGTTATCCATGTGTATCTTCGATTTTTCGTGTGTCTTCATTTTATCCCAAATGTGCACAACATCATTGGTTCCCTTTTTTGACCAAGTTTCATCACCGCCGAACAAAACACATACAAAACAAAACAACTTGTTTGTTTCTTCACACCCGCACAACCAATTATTTTTTAAGTAGACACTTTTGCTGAATTTACGTGATCGCGTTTTTTGTCCTGACTTTTGATTTTTCTCTACAGTTAAATCGGGTAGCGGCCTGCCCAACTCTTTAATTTGCAATTTTTGCTCAAATTCCATTGACGAAAATGAATTTCTTAATAAAAAAGTTACACTGTTCATTTTGAAAACGTTACAAACACAGATTTGGTTATAAACAAACTAGCACAATCCAAAATTTATTTTACAAGGGCCGTTATTGGAAATTGGAAGTTGGAAGATGAACAAAAAACTATATTTTTAATCTGGGGACAAAACACCACAAAACACTGCTGCGTATGGCGAAAAAACAGAGAAATGGAACCTAACCTATCCTACTCCATTTCTCTGCGAAAAAAGGATTGGATTGTGGATGTAGGAAACGGACCTCTAATATAAGGTTTTATTTGCTCTGATAAGGTGCTGTGACGTCAACGGTGACGCTTATTCGACAAAATCATGGCTTACTTTTATTTTTAAATGGAAATTTGACTCGTTTTATAGTGAGCTAGGAAACCACATATGCACCAAAGTGTCTCAAGGTGCCTTACGAGGCCAACGATAAAGACAGGCCACGACCCTAACGCACAATCGCGTAGTCACGTGACCAACTTAGTGCTATACAGGGTGGTTCACTTTTATGTGGTAAGACTTTAACATTAGATAGAAAAAGATAATCTAAAATGAAAATTTTATATCAACATATATCGGGGAAAGCTTAGTTTCCGAGATACAGGGCGTTGAAGTGTTGGAAAAAATATGAAGTATTTTTTACACTGTCCGAACCAGTGGAGATATTTAAACCAAATTTGATGTGTAGTACCACCTTTTTGACTACGATATTTAGTGATAATATGAAGGTCCTGAAATAACCAGTGGTGGAGTTATGGGTTTTCACTATCACTAAATTTAAAAAGTAATTAGTACGGACCTGTCTCACATCAACGTAAATTTTTTTTTCGTAAAGTTCTTTCAATTCTCTACAAAAAGTGTATCTTGACATTTTTTTTGTATCTGCCACGGTTGTGTAGTAAATAAATTATTTCGTTTCCATCTCAGCCTTTTTTGCCTAAAAATGTGTTTTCTAAGATTATTGATAAATATCGCAAATAACAGAAATTAATTATGGAACACTTATCGGATTCAGCTATTTTATTTTTAATTTTATGGAAACAATTTTAAAAATAAACTGGCACTTGGTTTGTGTGGTACATTACTTTATTATCATTTTAACATTTTTATCAAATCTAGTATTATTTCTTAATAATTTTTATAATTCTAAATTTGTAGAATTCTAAATTATACCACGACGAGTAAAACATGATTCTTCCGCCCATAAAATGTTATTTAAAAATTGTCTTATTTCCTTTGACTACAAAATCCATCGGCAAAATACTAATGTCCTTTCTGCATCGCCGTACTGGTGAAGATAAGTGTGCCATGGAAAAGAAAATCTTATTGACAGTTAATAATACAATAATCTGTCATCCAGTAGATGAACGTAGCAGCGCCGCAGTTTGTCTTTGTTAATAATTAAAATGCCGTTCCAATTTACAAATGAAGAGCAGGCTGACATCCATTTCTGCTATGGAGTTGCAAATGGGAACTCTGCGGAAGCAGCCAGAGAATACCGGAGGCGATTTCCAAATAGGCGCCATCCGCGTCCCTTTTAATTTTATGGAAACAATTTTAAAAATAAACTGGCACTTGGTTTGAGGTACATTACTTTATTATCATTTTAACATTTTTATCAAATCTAGTATTATTTCTTAATAATTTTTATAATTCTAAATTTGTACAACATTCAACAATTGTTCAAAATGTGATCCATTCTGTTGCACACATAATTCACTTCGACGCCTAACGGATTGAACAGCATCGATTAAATTGCCATTTCTCAATTCATCGCACGCATTTCTGATACGATCAATAAGTTGTTCCCTTGTTTCTACAGGAGCGCATAGACTTGTTCTTTTAAAAATCCCCATACGAAGAAGTCCAGAGATGTTATGTCCGGAGAACGTGGTGGCCAAGCGACCGGTCCCCCTCGTCCGATCCACCTATTTGGAAAGTTATTATTTAACCAGTTCCTCACATTTCGGTGAAAATGTGCAGGACAGCCGTCAAGTTGGAACCAAGCCAACAATTTAAGTTTAAAGGAATGTCTTCCCACATATTATTATGCTCAGCTACTAAAAACTCCAAAAAATTGTCACCATTCACTCGCTGTGGCAAAAAAAGGGTCCAAACAGATGATGGTTGTACAGTCCAATCCAAACATTGACACTAAATTCGACCTGAAAATTTCTTGGCCGGATTGCATGTGGGTTTTCTTGTGCCCAAATATGCTGATTATGAAAGTTTACTACTCCACGACGAGTAAAACACGACTCGTCCGTCCATAAAATGTTATTTAAAAATTGTCTATTTCCTTCAATTGACTCCAAAATCCATCGGCAAAACACTAATCTTCTTTCTGCATCGCCGGGCCTTAAACCTTGTACGGGTTGTAGATGATACGCATGCCTGTGATCTCTTTTTAAAGCTCGCAAAATTGCAGACTTTGAAACACGTAGGGCCACTGACACTCTTCTGCTACTTGTTGTAGGATTCCTATCGAATTCACGAAGAATCTCATTGTTGCGTCTGACTTGTTGGATATTGTTTTCATTTCCTCGTTCGACGATTCTAGTTCTCAGACCGCGAGTTCTGAATTGCCGGTGCATGTTAACAAACACCGAGGGACGCGGATGGCGCCTATTTGGAAATCGCCTCCGGTATTCTCTGGCTGCTTCCGCAGAGTTCCCATTTGCAACTCCATAGCAGAAATGGATGTCAGCCTGCTCTTCATTTGTAAATTGGAACGGCATTTTAATTATTAACAAAGACAAACTGCGGCGCTGCTACGTTCATCTACTGGATGACAGATTATTGTATTACTAACTGTCAATAAGATTTTCTTTTCCATGGCACACTTATCTTCACCAGTACGGCGATGCAGAAAGGACATTAGTATTTTGCCGATGGATTTTGTAGTCAAAGGAAATAAGACAATTTTTAAATAACATTTTATGGGCGGAAGAATCATGTTTTACTCGTCGTGGTATAATTTAGAATTCTACAAATTTAGAATTATAAAAATTTTACGTTGATGTGAGACAGGTCCGTACTAATTACTTTTTAAATTTAGTGATAGTGAAAACCCATAACTCCACCACTGGTTATTTCAGGACCTTCATATTATCACTAAATATCGTAGTCAAAAAGGTGGTACTACACATCAAATTTGGTTTAAATATCTCCACTGGTTCGGACAGTGTAACAAATACTTGTGTTGATGTTGATATAAAATTTTCATTTTAGATTATCTTTTTCTATCTAATGTTAAAGTCCTACCACATAAAAGTGAACCACCCTGTATAATGAAAAGCATTTTTGGAGATAAGTAGAAAAAACAAATTTCGTAACAATTTGGCAAGTTTTCTTTCATCTATTACATTATTGGTTTTGTGCATCCAAGCTTTCTCTAATTGTTTTTTCAAAATTTTCAACCTGCCTCGGCTGTTTTAGGCTGAGAGTTAAACGGCACTGCACTCACAATACCTATTTTGACACTTCTCAAAAATTGTTGGGACATCACCTTCCTTTAGCTTAGGTGATATTCTCCCACAACACATTTGTCCACTTTAATTATTGTTTCACTTTCTTGAAAATGTGTAGCCGCACATACTTAAGGGTTTTTTAGAAATTAAATCTCAGTTGGGATTTGACGAATCCATTTTTGGCGGAAATTCTCATCCCGAGGCAAAACAAATGTTTGTTATGGAGACACTTTCTTCCTGGCTTTTGTAATATGTATAAATATAATATAAACAGACCCAGTATTTGGTATTTAGGATATTTTTTACGAAATTAAAATGAAAACTAACCTCAGTAGGTAAACTGTAAATATTGACGAGGTCTCAGTTGATCGGCAGCGTGAAAGACCGAATAGAAACCATATCATGGCGTGGGTCGACAACGAAAATCCTCGAGTACGTTACAACACTGGTTTATTTCGCACAAGGTGAATGGTGAATACAATAAATACACAAACCCGAACGTGGTCAACGGGAACGGTTCCAGCCACCCGGACCGTCTGAACTCGCGGATCTCCCGTAAGCAGTTCACCCCTCTGTGTCTCAGGCTCCACTGTCCAATACTAATACTGTCCCATGTCCATAATAGTCCATTCCGGGTTCCCTATTCTGTGGTTCGGGGGAGAATTCCCCTTAACAGCGCTAACGCGTCGCGTCGGTGCGAGCGGCACCAATACTCTTGGACGGCACGACTCCCACCCAGACGCCATAATAACACCTGGGCGGTTCCCCTCCGCCAGGACACACGCGCACTAGACACAAACTTGTTTCTAAAATATAAACTAAGACGTTTAAAAACACTTTAAACATTGAAAACTTCTCAAAACCCAAGCTGCCGCTTTCAGTTAGGTGACAAATGACATGTAACGTCTGACTAAGATGGTCACGTGATTTTTGTGTGCCAGGGCCTGTCTTTATAGTAGGCTTTGGGTGCCTGATAACTGACGTATGTCAGTGAGACTAATTTAATAATAATAATAACGTCTTTATTTGCAATGTACATATAAAGGAGAAAAAAATGTATATTACATTATTTTGCAAAAAGTAAGAAACCAAAACGGCGAAGTTTAGCATTTGCTACTCTTACACTCAACCATTTGGTTCATTTGCATTTTGATGTTCCAATTAAACTCACAAATCAATAACGATAAAACGATTCTAAGCAGTTAAATATTTAGATCAGCAAGCAAAAGTGTCTTAATACTTTGTCGAAAACGTCATAAGGACATGTATTTGTATCTGTTGTCAAGTGAATTATACAAAATTGCTGCATTATCGGTCTCTAATTGCTATATCATGTATAGTACCATTGAATATTAGTTTTTTCTTCAGATAGTCGGGTTTCGAAGCGATTAATAACCTATGTATAAAAGCTAAAAAATGATATTTTTCCGAAAATCAATCAGAAATATTGACATTTTTGATGACATTTTTGATAACATTTTTGAAAGAAAAAGTCAATATTTCCTTGCACTTAGTCGTTGCCAGGCAACGGAAAGTAACTGTTAGGAAATATTTATTTTTGTACTGTAAGGAAATATTATTTCCTTACAGTTATTTATAAACTAAAAAAATGATTGAGAACAAGTTTTTCGAAAACAATTTTTACTACAAATGATCTTGATGTATTCGTTTTAGAGTCTGGTATGCCAACTAAAAGCTTAGATTGTAGGTCTTCTACATCTTGTAAGGTCATTTTAACTAACTCGTCCATTCTACAAGCTCCAGAAATACCAAATATTACAGCAACGTACAACAATAAATAAATATGTAAATAATCCGAATAAAAATTGAAGTTTTGTGACCTACCTTAATCATTAAATATTCTTTATCTGAAGCTTCCTGGATAAATTTGTTGATTTGTTCTTTAGTTAAAATCTTGGATTTTTTGGCCTATAGCCTTCTGCCTGCCATTTCAATAATGAACGAAGTTTTGGATATTTAGATATATCCACATCATGTCTAATTGCAAGGGTTGCCTTCAACATTGAATAGTTCGCCCACAAAGTAGAAGATTTCATCTTGGAACCAAGCTCCAAGAAGTATGCCATTACAACATTTTCTGAGAATGAACTTGCATTTTTATTCTTACGATATTCCATAAAACGATTGTATGCATAGTTATATTTTTCTCTGGATTTTGTTGGCAACAAATCCAAGGAGGCAGTATTTACTGCTTCCGTGAGTTCTGGGGGGGTTCCAGAAATGGAACAGTCATCATCACTCATCACTTTATACTTTTGCTTTTTAGAACGTTCGAAAACGCGGAAAACACTATGGGAAAACGCCAAAAATAAACTTTTCATGCGTCAAGTTTGACAATTCAATATTACTTTGTTTCCATAGTTACAAAACAAATATTTCATGGCATCCTTTATTTGTGAATAAAATTAATAATGCTTATTTCAAAATTTTAACAAGTTGATTGTAATAATTTAAGTTTTTTGAGTAATTTTCGATTTTCGGAAAAATAGTATGTATACCTCGTAGGAAAAGCCACATTCCCCGACTCCGTATTGCCAGTCTCGGCTTACGCCTCGACAGGCAATCTTTACGGTCGTCCGGGAATGTTCAGCTTTTCCTACTAGGTACACAATGTACTATTACTAGACTGTCTATCCTTAACCACTTCAACATTGTATATTTCTCTGAAACATGATCAAATTTTTTTAGGCCACACACTAAGCGTACACAATTATTTTGTATAATTTGAAGTCTATTTTTTTGCTTGCTGGTCTAGACATGGGAAATACAATATATCACAATAACTTAATACTGGCACAACCAGAGATTCACATAATTTTTTCCTGAGCTTAAAGTTCAGTAGGTATCGACTTGCCCATAGAACCCGTAATTTTAGCAAGTTTTTTGTGCCAGCTGGGCCACATGACTTGTAAACCTCAACTTTGCATCCACGTGTACACCTAACATCTTTGCAGCTTCAGGGCTATTTTTTATAAGTTGGCCACGCTTTTGTCGAAATGATGTAGATGCGCAGAAGAGTTTAATTTTCGTTCTCCTAGCTGGCATACCGTTATTTATGTATCGCTCCCATTGAGGTTACTACCTCAATGATGGCTCCATTTCTCTGGTGTATCGTGGTGGAGGAAATATAGGACGATTTTAGTTGTCAGTAGTTTCACGAGCGGCGCCGAGCGCGCCTATAAATATTATTCCATTTCATTTGAATTTTTAAAATGATGTTAAGTGTTTGCTTAGTTGCGCGTGAAAAAATGCACAAAAAAATAAACACTTGGCAGATAGCTATTAAAAAAACAATAATTATAACTAAGCTAATGTAGAAAAAACAGTTTATTTTGAATATACATGTAATTATTTCACGAAATAAATTATACAAACTGCCTATACTTCCGTAGACTACAACTAGCCACATAGACTTCATTTCAAACCAAAAGGTACCAAAATACTCTTGCTTGACTTTAGACTCGCTTTTCTTAATAAAATCTATGAATGTATGCCATATTGTAAGCTTGTCAAAGTGAAGGAACATAACAAACATTTTATTTCATTTTGGATGTTAAATTCGTTGTAAGACTCATTTGCATGGTTTTATTTTATAAAAAATTCTGCAACGTTTTTACTTTAATCCACCCTGTCGATTTTTTTTGTTGTGTAGGGCCAGTGGCGATCGCTTGGTCCAGGTCAAACTAAAGTGGTACCTACCTATTTTTAATCTCTGTGGTACCTGTGGCGGGTGCCACTGGTGTTGGTACCATAAACCTTTATATTTTGTGGTACAGGGTGGCCCATCCAAGCGGAAAAAGTGTGCTACGTGGAGACAGGTTAACTTAAAATCGTCATTCAAAAAATTAGGTTGTAGTAAAAATTAAGGGGAATTCGAGGGTGTACCCTAATTTTGTATACGGGGGTCGGTAAAAAAGTTATCGCGAAAAAATATTTTTTTTACACATCCATTAGAGAACCTTTAAGTAGTATTCTCGAATAAAAAGACTTAGGTTATGTGTAAATAATAATGGAAACCATTTTGAACATTTAATGTAAATGAACTTCTAACTAATTTTTAATAACTAATCATATTGTTGTTGTTATAATAAATATGACAGTAGTAAAAATAATAAATGTTTCATAATTTCCACGAGATTTTTAATTAAGTTGAATGCAGTTGAATGGCTATAGCCACTTTAACATTCAGCCTACTCGCTTGTCAGTTTTATTATCATGGCTGACTTGATTTGTCATAAATTTGGTTTTATTGTTTGGCCTACTCAGATCGAACATCAGACACCGACCATGAGACCATGTATCTAGTTTGATGGAGCTTCTCTGAAAAATATCTCGGAAACGGTTGGAGATAAATAGGTCAAATTATATATTGTTGGATTCAGAATTAAAAAAGGAATCCTGTGATGGTTAAGAGAAATGTGTAAGTTGTAAAATAGAGAAAACCACTTTCATTTCCGCTATAATCGGAAGTTATATTAAAAAACTGAATATTCGGGAATACTACTTAAAGGTTCTCTAATGGATGTGTATGTAAAAAATATTTTTTTTTATTTTGCAAACAATGTTTTTTCGCGACAACTTTTTTACCGACCCATGTTTACAAAATTAGGGTACACCCTCGAATTCCCCTTAATTTTTACTACAATCTCATTTTTTGAATGACACGATTTTATGTTAACGTGTCTCCACGTAGCACACTTTTTCCGCTTGGATGGGCCACCCTGTACCATACTTCTATACATTTATTGCAAAGAAAGGTATGAAAGGGTATTAACACTGAGTAAAGGATATATAGAATTATATCCTTTACTCAATGGTATTATATTATATATTGTATTATTTTTTAAAAAAGAAATTATAAAAAATGAAGCATTATTATTGTTACCACAGCATGTATTATTACTACTTTGTGATACATGCTTCCCTTTTAAACACCTCATTCCACAAAAAACAGTTCATGAAAATTGGTTCACAAATAAAACAATTTTACGGAACCTAAACTTAACTTAAAGTAAGACTCTATAAAATGAATAATTGTTTTTATTTTGAAATTTCAAATACAACTGAATTTAGCAATTGTTATCCATATAAAAGAAAAATACTAGATTAAGTTTAATCATAAAGAATATATTTACACTTTCATTAAAACATAATAAATCTAAAACCCAATAGAGGCAAAAGAGTACCTGCTTAATCAACTGATTCATCCACGTCCTTCCTCTGTAAAAGTTCAATATATCTTTCAAAACAGTCAACTTTCCTTTCTTCTAATTCGACTTTCTTCCTCAAAAGACTCATCCTTTCTTCGTGCCTTTTCTGCCTGGCTAAATCTTTGGTGCTTTTACACTTACAAATTTTCTTCTGTTTAGGCTCTTCGCTATTTGTAACAACAGAGTTATTAGCCACAACAGTCGTAACTTCAGTTTTTGTTGTATTCTGAAATATTCTTTTTAACTCGTCGTAAAATTTCATTTTCAAGTGAGATCCACCTGCCGAAAAATTCACTTTATACTGCATTTCGAGGTTTTTCATTTTTTGCTCGCAAGCTTTTGGATCTCTGAAGATTCCCTTTTCCTCTTCAAGTTCATCGGAAATTGCCCTCCAAAACTGTACATCAAAATTACAGGTGCCCCTGTTCCTATGCTTTTCGTACACCTCCAAAAGTGCCTGCGTTTCAGCATAAGTCCAAGGCAGATTAACATTCCAAGAGGTATTCGCTTCGGAAGTTTCCATTTTCTCTTGTTTGATAACCATCGAAGCGTTGGATTCTTTTTTCTCGTCAACAATATGTTTGTCGATAGCATCGGAAATTTCTTGGTAAAACATGAACCTGGTGGCTTTGTTGTCAAACGAAGAACTTGCGTTTAATCGTTTGTATGTTCGCAGCAAATTTTTCCACTTCGTTTCGCATCTCTCTGCACTTTTGGCTATGCCTTCACTGGTCAGTTCTTCAGAGATTGTCTGCCAGACGCTACGTTTTCTGACACAAGTTTTGAACTCTTCTTTATGCTTTTTGTAGGACATTATAAGTTTAATCGTTTCTTCTCTACTCCAAAATATCTAAAAGAAACTTTATACAGGTCCGGAAGATAAAAGCACAGAATAAATAGCTTTGCAACAGTCTCCATTTCAATTTACAGAAAGACAGACAGTATTTTAAGCATAAATTTGGTTCTAATACAATCTCTTTCTTATGTAGATTAACGTAAAATCGAATAAAATGCTTATTATTCATGTCTCTAAAGATATTTCGCTAAAAAGCGAGTCTACTTTTGACACATGTCGCTAAGGAATTGTCTGTATTACTCGTTAGTCTGTCGTTAGTCTGTGATAAAAGTTATTGCTCTCATACACATCTAACGACACTTTTTGTTAGCTTTAAGTGATTATCCAGGTGGTTAATGGTTTAATTCTTCAGGAATTTTTTAAATATTTTGTTGTGAATATAGCTGATAGCACAGACTAACGAGTAATACAGACAATTCCTTAGCGACATGTATTAAAAGGAGACTCGCTTTTTAGCGAAATATCTTCTAAAGACATGAATAATGTGTATAAAATTTTTCGTTAATCTACACAGTAAGGAGATTGTATTAGAACCAAATGTATGCTTAAAATACTGTCCGTCTTTCTGTAAATTGAAATGGAGACTCGCTTATTAAGGAGGCTTCTGTTGCTAAGCTATTTATTCTGTGCCGATAGCCACACAACGACCATGCACACATTTATATAAATATAAAATTATCATAGTAAAGCCTGGTTCATGCAGCAACTTTATATTTATGCTTTTGCTTTATGTTTTACTTGAAAGAAATAAAGCATATACGTTCAGGCAGCTTGCTTTTTAAAAATTATTTGCACATGCGCAATTTGAATCCATACGAACTTTTTTACTGCTAAATAGAGTTTTCACGTAGTGGAGTTCTTCTTGGTGATTGTAGTTAACAATATAGCGTCACTGAGTAAAGGATATATTCTATATAGGGTACATATCCTTTACTCAATGACAGCGTTTATTTTGCAAAAAAAAAATATTTCTTAACCTCTAACAATTGGTAATTTGAAAAAATGACGCATGCGCAGTTCTGACTCCTTTCAGAATTATAAAGTTTATAAAGAAATAGTTGAAACTTCCCAACTTTAAATAAAAGAAAAAGCAAAACATAAAACAAAAGTGTTGCCTGAATGCTTTCATTATTTTACAATAATATGTTCAACTTTTAAAAGATAACGCAAAAGCATAAAGATAAAGTTGCTGCATGAACCAGGCTTAAACCGTCGACGGGGAAACTGTAGGAGTGGTATTGCCATCGTCGGCAAGTTTTATGAAATTGGTAACAAAATATGTATTCAGAAATATTAAGCGAAACACCGTGTATGATTTCTTACCTTTCCATCTTGCCCTTCCCCGCCATCTGCGTCACTCAAAAGGTCCTCCATAAAACCCCCATCTTCATCTGATTTTTGCTCCCCCTTCACCGTAACCATGGAATCAGCATTTTTTTCATTACATTCAGTTGCATTATCTTTCGACAATACATATTTATCCAACGCCTCTAGCAACTCATATGTATTCGCAGTCGCATTGATCATAGAATCATCTTCATTCTCATCGTGATCATTATCGACTGAATTCTCTTCATCTTCTGGGATATTGTCACCATAAATTCTATCAAACTCTTCGCAAAATTCAAATTTTTCAGGCATCCGTCCTTTCTTGTATTTGGTGTATTTTTCCTCCATTTTCTTCCATTTGTTCTCGCATTGTTCGGCAGTTTTCTCGATACCTCTTTCGCTTAGATTTCCGGAAACCATAGCCCAAAATTTCGGCCATTCTTTGTTTTTCACGTTGATTTCGTCTTCGTTCTCTTCGTAAATTTCTATCAATGCTTTGGTTTCGTTGTAAGTCCACACATTATCAAAGTCGAAACTCTTGTTTACCTCTACTTTGGGTTTAATATAGTTGCTAGAATTTATGGCATCGTCTACTGCTTTGTAAAATAGGAACTTTCCATGGTGTTTCCGGTCACTGTTTTTCACAGATTTGAAAGTGCGGATTAAGTTCCTCCATTTTTCGTCGCATTTTTCCGGTGTTTTTATTACACCAAACTTAGACAATTCACCAGCAATAGTAGTCCATACTGTCCTCCTAGGCAGCAATTCAAACTGTCGTTTATGTTTGGCGTAAAATTCGATAAGTTTTTGCGTTTCAAAATTACTCCAGGAACACTGAAAAAAAATATTTTTTTCATACATATTAGGGCTAAAATAAAAGTGATTATTATAAGTACCTACTTTTATATCCGGTGTTATCTCTGAAATTCCTTCTTGGGACAAATGTTCTGTCTTCACCGGCGTTGACGAAAAAGTACTCCCGGTTTTCACATTATTCAGCAAATTCATTACAAAACTGCTGTCGGTTCGACATCTTTTCGCCAGTTCGGGAGTGACCATAACATGCACAGTTTTGTGATTCACGGAATCCACTATTTTCAGTTTCTCTAGCTTCATTTTTTTCGCAAATGAAATTCCCGCTGATCACCTAATCAAAACTAAAATCTGGCTGTTCCGATCACCGGTTCAAAAAATATGTGGGAACTCGATTCTCAAGTAACACGAGAAAATCAAGATGAACGATGTGAACCCAAGCCAAGCCAAAAATGGAGAACGGGAACGTCATCGATTAGAGGACAATGTTGCCAACCTACGGTCTTCTTCTTCAAGGGTACCTAGTTTAGGGTTCAAATCATAGGTTTTTGACCCATAGCCACACTGATTATTCCTTTAAAATTAGCTAAAATGATTATGGCATTACTGCCTAGATTACTAAATACTACAGAAAATATTACACTTAATAAGATAATACTTTGTCATGTCTTTTAAAGGTATTTAAAAAAATATATCGAATTTAAATTAACGATGCCCACCCATCTCTAATTTCTAATTGCTTACATGTTGCATAGGCCTGTTTCGCCAGAATTTCAAACAAGTTTGAAACTGTCAGGACCATGCGCAGTTTGATTTTGACGTTCCAAAAACGAAACCGCGTATGCTACTGACAGTTTCAAACTGATTTCAAACGGTTTGAAGTCCTGCTGAAAAAAACCTAATAAACACATCAGTCGTATTTTCGCGAGAAAAATCTTACAGGTTATAGGTTTATGCATGTTTTGTTTGATTTTTTATTGTCTGAGCTTTGTTCCAACACAGAGTTCTAAAGCAGTTCTAGAGAATTAATACCT
Source organism: Pseudeuparius sepicola (assembly GCA_963920635.1). Lineage (NCBI taxonomy): Eukaryota > Metazoa > Arthropoda > Insecta > Coleoptera > Anthribidae > Pseudeuparius > Pseudeuparius sepicola. The sequence goes on along the minus strand of OY987300.1, from coordinate 8,182,844 downwards.
ATGCGGAAAAGTAATTTCAGAACTACTGTTTTCAACCAATTAGATCGTCGAGAACCGGTTCACAACTGCTGTTGGAACAAACCCATTATATTTTGTGATAGGATTTGATCGGTTTGATCCACCTTGATCTGAGGTGGCGAGGTGGGCATGGTGTGAATATGATCTCTATGGCATGGTGATAAGTTAGCAACCTATCCTATGTATTTTGTTATAACCAGAGAATTATAACAAATAACAACTAAAATTTCTCTCCGCAAAATATAAACAAGCAACAACCCATTTTTTCACTGGAAATTTTTGAGTTTGTGATAATTCAAAATTATAATAGAATTTGAATTTGGAATTCATTCATAGTGATAGCCTAGTCCACCGAACTAGTTCGGTGGCCTAGTCCAAGGAAATTCGATTCGACTATAATAGCATGGGAATTCTGATTTCTGTAACTGTAAAATCTGCATTTGGAACTGGAAAGAATGGAAACCCAAAAATTGCTATTACCACGTTTCGGAAAAAGCAAACCCGAAGAAAGCCTCTCAGAGGAAGAGTGGACTGACAAGTCTAGTAATAGTTCTGGCTCTTATTATTCTGATTCCGATAGGTTAGCAGCATCACATAATTTTGTTAATTGTTATTTAATATTTAATTATATACTTTTAGCACTGTACCAGACTGGGAACCGTACGTGGACGACTTTTCAGGTGAACTACTCTACATAGACTGCCACCCCTTCGTAACCCAAAACAATAAAGATAAAAATGAAGAACCGGTAGCACCCTTACTATCAAAAACCCAACTAAGACGCAGCACAAGAGGGAAATTTCTGAGGTTGATCCGAAGAAGGGAGAGCAAAAGACGCAGCAAGAAAAATCAAAAGCCAATTGATAATGTTGAAGCTAATAGTACATCAAAGGTTAAATTCCAAGATTTACAAGAGGGAGAGGAAAAGGAAGTTATGCTTGAAATCGATACTGAAAACCGGCATAATCTGAGCAGTGACAAGTCGTTGGCAGAGTCCTTGTTGGGATTAATTATAAGCACACTGTCGGATGGAAGTCGAGTTATGATTGCAGGTACGTAACGGGACGATTTTTTTTTTGTAATTTCTTCATTATTTAGATATATGCTTACGCATCGTGCAAAGAAAGGCAGTCCCCTTTATATTTTCTATTGGATCTTTACACACCAACACTTTTGCTCAACTTTGACACCCTGCAGAATGGAACTCCCTGTATATTTCTGGTCCAAATTTGGTACCTGGGGTGTCAGATTTTAAATAAAAGAATCGCTAAGTGGTTTTCGTCATTTCTTTACTGGAAACAAAATTCGTAGTAGGCCTTGAAAATTGAGATTAAGACCTTGAATTTTGCACCAAAGTAAGAGTTTTTTTCTGAAAAAAAAAGACGGCTAAAGTCAGATGAAAATAATAATTTTACGTTGCAGGTGTCGACTTGTTATATTGCCCCTGATGATATCCTATGAAACAAACTAAACACTGTCCTAAAAATTGAAATTTTCTAATACGTTATTACAGGTTTTTCGTACGACAGCAAAGCAAAAAACGAGCGCAGTATAAAAATCGGCGACTGGCTGAAAAGCATCAACAATTTAGAAGTCAACGTCCAAAATCTAGACGACATCCTTCAAAAATTCATAAACCGTGAGGAAGTTTTACTGAAACTCGTCCGTGTCGCTGGAGTAGATGTCACTAAAGAACCCCCTATCCACGAATTAAATTTGGAATCGAACTTCGTTCGAGAATTACTAAATTCGAAATCGAGCGACGAGCAACTTCTATTGCAGACTTTATGCAAACACCCTATAGGTATTTTGTATGTAAACACGGAAAAATTAAGCGAATCTAATAAGGGCTATGAGGATGTTGTGTATTGTTTTCCTAGGCCCCAACAGAAAAATATTTTGTGTAATTCGCGGGGTATGTTCATAACCTTAAACCATCTGATTAAAGATATATCTTCGACTAAACCTCGCACAAGCTCACTTAGCCACCGAGATCGTCTTTGTCATGTTGTATATACATCTTTTGGAAATAATTTGTTGTTGTTTATGCTCCCCGATAACAGAGCAACCGCAAACGAAGCCATATTAATCAACGACGAACTTGTAAGGTTCCTAAAATTTTCCTACAAGACTCTAGACAGATGTTTCACAGTAGAGCAATGCGTATCTCAAGTGGATTATTTCTTTGCGAGGTTTTTTGCGAGGATTCTGAGCAGTGGGTTGTGGGCAACGGCCCAGCAGTTTGTGGAGTTGCAGAATTTGTCGACAAAGTCGTTTACGATAAGTCCGTGTCAATTTGAGGAGGTTATGCCGGTGGCGCCAACTTTGAGTTTGCCGGATGACGCTCAGATGCAGATAGACGATGCTTTGTCGGAATTGGAAGCAAGCGATTATAGGGACTGGGTAAGAAAACGAGAACGCAATTTAAATTGGGTTGGGTTTAGGCAGCTTCTAGGTTAAGTCGGGTAATTATCTTGTAGATTAAATTAGTAGCATGATTTGACATTTCGTATATACATCATCGTGTGACAAAAATCGTTTGAAAGTTAGTTGTAATTCCATTCTGTCAGTTTTTGTGGGTTTTTAGATCAAAACGCATAATTTTTAATATGGTTTGTTGAGCATTTATATAGAAAAGGCACAAGAAGGATAAAAAGGAGCAAGTGTGGCAGTCTGGAGGCTCGGCGATTGTTCTCGGCTTAAATATAACGTGAAAAGATGGGAAGTTCGATTATCGATATAATATATTTCGGCACAAGTAGTGACCATCATATCTTATTAGCTATAGTATCATGGGTTAGTAGCTTTACTAATGTTTTTGAGTAGCTCGCTACTTTCCAAAAGTAACATGCCGGTGGAAAAGTCTGGAAACAAAAATAGCTATTACAATTTAGTGTTGTTGGAAAGCTCTTTTCTATCTGAAATTTATGAAGAAGACACGTTATGTAGCCTGTTAGTGTATATACAGGGTGTATCAACTATTTGTTGTCTATTATTTCCAGAATATTTTCGATTTTTCTAGATTTTTGTCACAGTAGACTATGTCAATTATTATTTTATCACAGTAGTATTAGACTTATATCAGTTTTAGTAAGTAAATCCATAGATTAAAGGAGCCATAGATAGTCAAACAAAAGCATTGTTGAAACCATCCGCAAAAAATCCTGCTACACCAACTTTCAAACTTTAATTTTGGAGAGAAAACAAATTAAAACAGATAAGTTGTAATATCTTAAATGCTTAAATTCTTAGGACTCAATACTAAATTGAGGTATAGGTATTTTAATTTAGTTATTAGTTTTTACATCAAATTTTATGCAAAATATTTTCAACAATGGTTCTGACAGTCTATGTGTAGCTTTGTCAATGGTAAATCTAAAGTTAGAATAATGGGAATAAACATTGCAGATCAAACTTTAATCTCCAATGTTTATTCCCAACGAAAATCGAGAACCAATGGTGTAGTTCAATGCCGGTAGGGGCATTAGCCCTCGGAGTAATTGTTTCTGTTGGTTCTCTTTTGAAACCGGTAATGGGCTGGCTGGGATAATTGTGCCTGCAGCATGTCAGGACATGTCCCAACAAAGATTGCAAGATCTTTAACCGTTGACTGACGGCTATAGTTTCATGTCCTGGAAAGTAGATGGCGCCTATGGTCAACAATGTAGTTTGCATTGTATTTTGTCTCCGGGAAGCGCATGGTGAGCCAGCGAACTGTCAAACATGACAGCCGTGAGCAGTCTTTATTAATACGTCAGTCAACGCTTTAACGTTACATTCGTGAATAAGAAAACTTTGATCTGCACAGTAAATCTAGATCACATTTATATGTAAAACTTTAATTTATGGACCAATCGAAAGGGAAAAATCTCCTAAATAATATTCTAAGAGAGGTACCCTCTCAGAAATGATCAGAAATTAATTAAAAACTATTAATTATTATTTGTGCACCAAATGTAAACTTCAGATATGAGTGACTCCATGAAAACAATTGTCAGAAGCGTCATTATTTAATCCTAGGTTCAAATCCCGCACGATGCATTATTTTCTTTTTTTAATTATCAACAAAATGACAGATTTTATTGTTTACTGTGGTAAAATAAAATAATAGTAAACAATAACTTCTTTGCGTTTGCCTATAGGTCTGAAAAAAAACTGCAAAAATGTTGTTTTTTGCCACCCTGTATTTTAAAGTAGAGGTGTCCGCATACATATTTTAGAATGAAGAGCCACTAGATTGTCAACGACTGTTCACGATATTGGGCAGCGCCCTGTACCACTCGGGATACCTTCTAGCCACCCATCTGATACACGAAGATTTGATCGATGTTCACTGTTACTGCAAGCAACAGGGACTGTTTCATCTGTCGAGAACGGAGCCCGTCAAATCCCTGATACTTTGGAGGGAGGTATTCCCGTTCTCCTGTAATCGACTTGAGGATAGTTCGGTGAAGATTCCCGACGGGAGGAGATATCTTTTGGTGGTCGGAAGCTCAAAGGTAAAGAAGTTAACAGAAATTAACAAGTATCTTGTTACTTCCACATTTTACTTGATTTATTAGACATTTGCTACATGTCCAAGTAACATTTTAAGTTATAATTATTTATCTTAATGTCCAAATAGTTGTATTAGGGTTATAAAATTGTCGCTTAGGGTAGACAAAATAGTAGTTGTTATGATGTTATTTACTCGAATCGTGAAAGTAATTGTCCTATAAAAGTCTTATAACAGGCATAACATGGTTACTTTAACGTCAACATTATATAGTCTTTCAAAGGTTATTATAAGGTTGTAAAGAGGTCTCCGTCGTTGAGAAATAAACAACTTTTACTACTTTAGAAATATAGTTGTACGACGGTTGTAAAGAAACTAATTTGACCACATTATAACTTTGTGGAGCGATAGTCGTATAAAGACGATTTAAATATATTATAAGACATCAGTAAGTGGAAGTCATAGATGTTGTAGAACAGTTTTAAGCAAGGTCTTAATACGACATAGGAATGAGAACATGACAGTTAGAAAGTAGTGCACATGCGCGTTAATATTAATTTCAACCTCAATATGACCCCAGTAAGTGGTAATTTTAATAAAATACCTGTATACGACTTTCATAGGGTCATTGTCATTAGTAAAAGTGAGACGTAATTTATTGTATCATATGTTGTTCCATATATCATACAGTAAATGTAAAGCAGTAATAAGATAGTATAAGGATATCAGCATCTGTTAAAAATTATTATGACTGGGCAAAATACAAATACTCAGGAAGTTATAGACGAGCAGTTACAAAAATTTGGAATTAAATCAGTTTTGTTATACAAATCTTTATTTTTTTATACTACTACTATTACCAGTACTACTACGAACTTCACGAGGCATCTACCCAGGACTGCAGAAATTTCTAAAGACAGCCCTGCACGCGCATGCTAATATAAATACTTAATCTGTAATTTGGATTTTAGTTTTAGTCGCTTTATAACCTCTTAATAGTCGTTTGACAGTTTTAGAACTCTTTATGACCTCTTAGTAGTTTGATTGAAGTTTTACAACTACTAAGTCATATAAGCACCGTCGGCCATGTTTGCCATCAGAAATTCAGTTAAATAGGACAACCATGTTTGTCTTACGAAAGTGGCACAATTTCGAATTTATTTTGTGGGCACACATCATAGAAATTTGAGTGGAAAACATGTATTGTCGATATATCGAACGATCCTGTACAACTGTAACACTTTAAATTTTAATTCAAAGCACGTTCATATTTTACATTTTTTCTTTCATTTCCATAAAAATTCGCAATAGATTCCGTTGAGTATACTATCGTCAAAAACCGAGATGCTTTATTGCATAATATCACCAAAGTATAATTTCGTTTTTACCACTTACGGCCGAGACAGAATGAAATGTCATCATATTATAAGCAAACACTGCACAATATGACTTCGCATTATGTCAAATTAAATCAGACCGTTGTATTTAGACATATTGGATTGTTGGTATAACACTACGTTTCATATTTACGACTAATTGGTAATATGAAGGTATTAATAGAGATCTTCACAACTTTAGAGCTACTTCTTTATGACGTTAAGGTATCTTTGAATTTACTTGACCTAATGGACTTATAAGTCATATCCAATCAAGCCAGATAAAAGTTGTATGAAAAGTCATGAAAACCTGTTTCCAATCGTCCATATTCAGTCATAAAGGAGCTGTAAAAAGGACGATACGTCTATAGACAAGTTGTATTATTGGTCGCAACAACGTCTTCAGGTTTTTTATGCAACTTTAAATGTTACTTGGGTGCTGTACTATAATGAAATCCATTATGACACAAATTTATAGCCAATAGAAATGCACGATTAGTGCTATTTGGTTGATGTCATAGATTGCCATGTCCATGAGAGACGATATATGTACAGGGTGTTCACGAAATATTTGCCCCCCCCCCACTCTTTTATTTTTTGAGCTAGAAACACGAATAAAAAAGCATTTTGTAGAGAATTTTATAATTTTTTTTGCGGTTTTATTGCATTTTATATAGGGTGTTTAGAAAAGGAGTGGCAAACTAAACTTATGTTTTTTTAAACGGAACACCCTATATATTTTTGCATTTTTGAAATCTGCTCATCAAGGCAATTAAAATGGTATAAACTTTGTGGCATTATCTTTTTCCGTTTTTGAAAAATTCCGTTTTCAAATTTTATACTAAATTTATTTAACTCGAATTTGTGGATGTCGTGATAAAGATAGATGATCGATGTAATAACAAAAAATATTTGTTTCAAACAAGAGAGTAATATAGTGAAACTCCAAAATGTTTAGGAGCCTTTTCAAATTTTACTGATTATATTCTCGAAATAAAGAATTTCAGGAAAATCGTAAAAGCCCCTAAATATTTTTAAGTTTCACTATGGTACTCTTTTGTTTAAAACAAATATTTTTTGTTATTAATAATAATAATAATAATAATATTTATTGATGATGTACATACAAGAGTATTTTCACAGGTCACAATGTTAAAATTTAATTACGAATTAAAAGCTAATGGTCTGCTGATGACAAGTAAAAGACAACATTTCACAAAGATAATAAAATTAGTGAATCATTGAATAGAACCCTTATAGAACAGTCCTTATTCATGTGGATGGCAAGGTAAGATCATTAAAATCATTTTGCAAGTATTCATTGAGGTTAAAAAATGCTTTTATCTTCAAGTATGATTTCAGAGTTATTTTAAATCTCGCAAATGACAAGTCTTTGATCCAGTCAGGCAGGGCATTATAGAGGTTTATTGCAAAGTAGTTGAGTCCATTTCTGGCTTTATTAATTCTATGAAATTCTATGATTAGGTTGTTCTTATTTCTGGTGTCATATGTATGAAGGTCGGAGTTTTTATTATATGCATTTATGTGGTTCTTCACATAAACAAGACATTCAAGTATATATACACAGGGTAACGTGAGAATTCCCAGCGCGACAAATTTATCCCTACAAGGATCATCAAACATCAAACCAGTCACTAATGCACTTCCTCTGGGCATCAAACGCATGCGAGGAATGCCCCCACAAAAGTATGCCGTAAGCCGCATGTGAATGAAAATGGCTATGGTATGCCTTCTTTAATACCTCATTGCTAACATTGCGGACAAGATTACGTATGACATATGTGGCTTTACTAAGCTTGTTTAATAGCTGACTTGATTGAGCCTCCCAGGTCAATTTACCGTCAACAATTATACCCAAAAATTTAACCGGATTGTCAATGCGACTGCCTTCCACATGCCTTAATGAGAAGACCAACGTTTGTGATTTTTCCTTGTTTATGCAAAGACGATTTGATAAGAACCAGTGGTCAACCCTCGCACCAACATCTGCTGCCTGTTTATTGAGAGATTCAAGGGAATCCGATATGTGTATGGCTGTTGTATCATCTGCGTATAAGATAAGATGTTACACATGATATTACATCGATCATCTATCTTTATCAAGAGATCCACAAATTCGAGTTAAATAAATTTAGTACAAAATTTGAAAACGGAAAAAGATAATGCCACAAAGTTTAATATCATTTTAATTGTCTTGATGAGCAGATTTAAAAAATGCAAAAATATATAGGGTGTTCCATTAAAAAAAAACATAAGTTTAGTTTGCCACTCTTTTTCTAAACACCCTATATAAAATGCAATAAAACCGCAAAAAAATTATAAAATTCTCTACAAAATGCTTTTTTATTCATGTTTCTAGCTCAAAAAATAAAAAAGTTAGTGGGGGGGGGGGGTCAAATAAACTCCTGGACAAAAATCATAAATGTGCCACTTATTTGATGCTATTTTTTTTCTGAATTTATGATCTGATTTGAATGATTTTTTTTGCATTGTGGGTTGGTTCCTTGACAATGTCATAGTTTTCGCTGTTTATGATAAAAAGTTCATTTTCGATTTATACCGGGTGTAACAAAAATGTTGTTTTTTTCCGAAAATTCGTATCACCCTGTGGGGTATACTAGCAACCGAAACATATAGCAGTTGACATTAGACGGTAGGTCCATCTTTCTTCAACATTTTCTTTTCTGGTTTACTTCATTATCTCTGTTATTAAAGGAGGTACACTGTTTTATAGCGTAACATGTTTTTATAGACTTTATTATTCGACACATTCATTGTTACATGTTTTCAAGTAGGCTATAGAACTTTTCTGACATTTCAAGCGATGTGTCAACAGATGTTGTGTTTTAAAGTAACAAAGGTCAAATAAAATTCACCATACCGATAAAAACTATTCGGAAACTGCTTATTAAACGTTCGTTTCATATGCCCAGTTGCCCGACTAAGTATTCTATCGTTTTTTTAACCAGCCTCATTAAAACGTCTTCTGATTGTTCGAAACGATATTGTATGATGGCGAGCAGTTCTAAGCTCACTTTTTAGCCTAGTACTAGTGATATTCCTGTTTCTTAGAGCAGTTTGCCTAATAAAACGCTCATCCCTTGGATCGGTACATCGGTTTCGCCCTTGGCCTGACCTTCGAGAGTAAGATCCTGTCTCACCATACGACTTATAGTCGAACGATGTCTTCCTATCACATTAGCAACATGACACATCGAATAGCCTTCATCCACCAAAGTTAAAGCTCTTACTGCTTCTTCTGCCGATAAATTGTTTGGTCGATTCATTTTTCAATTTTAAAATACTCGTCGGGCAACTGGGCATATGAAACGAACGTTTAATAAGCAGTTTCCGAACAGTTTTTATCGGTACGGCGAATTTTATTTGACCTTTGTAACTTTAAAACACAACATCTGTTGACACATCGCTTGAAATGTCAGAAAAGTTCCATAGCCTACTTGAAAACATTCAACAATGACTGTGTTGAATAATAAAGTCTATAAAAACATGTTACGATATAAAACAGTGTATCTCCTTTAATAACAGAGATAATGACGTAAACCAAAGAAGAAAGATGGACCTATCGTCTAATCTCAACTGCTATATGTTTCGGTTGCTAGTATACTCCACAGGGTGATACGAATTTTCGGAAAAAAACAACATTTTTGTTACACCTGGTATAAATCGAAAATGAAGTTTTTATCATAAACAGCGAAAACTATGACATTGTCAAGGAACCAACCTACAATGCAAAAAAATCGTTCAAATCGGATCATAATTTCAGAAAAAAAAAATAGCATCAAATAAGTGGCAAATTTATGATGTTGCGTTAATTTTGTCAAGTGGTTTGTTTCGTGAACACCCTGTACCTATCAATTTTGACAGTTCAATGTTGAAATTTCCAGGACCTGTTGGCGGTGATCATGGAGGCGGGCGGTTGCACGGAACCCGCCGAGGCGAACACGGGCCCTGACGCCTTCTACGTCGAGGAGGCCCAGGCCACGCTCGCCCACGTCCATGAGCTGGGCATAGGCGACGTCGCCGACCGCCTCCTGTCGGCCGGTCCCGGCCCGCAGGTCGCCGCGCCCGTGCCGCCCTTCGCCGGGCGCAGGACTGACTTCCTCGGCTTCCCGAGGGCCGCGCCGACCACCACGAGGGAGCCGCCCGCGTCGCCGAAGAAGAACGAGGTCACGTCGATACTGAAACGGCGCAGCTCCGACCAGAACTTCGCGACGCAGGGCCGCGGCTCGTTGCGGGACGACCCGTTCGACGGGCAGTCGGAGGACTCGGGCAGCCAGGGCGGGTGCAGCGAGCGCAGCGGCAGGAGTTTCGGCAAGAGGTGCGACTCGGGCGGGGACGATGAGTCGGAAGCCGACGATTACGGGGTGAGTGGTTATTTTTTGGTAGAGATGGGTTTACGCCGGGTTTTTTCGTATTTGGAAAGGGTGTCGAGGTTTCCACCCTTTTTGGCACCGGGTGTCAAATTGTAATAATAATAATAATAATAGGACTTTATTGCAAGAATACAGTACAAAACATGTAGGTATCCTGTACAAAGGCGAAGTCTGGCAACAAGTGCCATTCATACTTAACCTTTACCTAACCCTAACCTATATCTACCTATATCTACCCAAAACATAACCTATATAAATTTTATTAAACTACGGCGTATCAAACGATATAATACAGTTATAGCCAACGACGAAAACAGTGTCCAGGACATATAAAAAGCACCATCATCTAGAAAGCAGCAACCTCTTTACCTTTCCGCTAAAAACCCTGTTGCCAATCTCGTTCCTCAAAGTTGTATCTAAGGAATTATACAGGTGAACAGCGTTAAAAGAAAAAGACCTTTGAAAGAATGATGTGCGGTGGGCAGGCATTGTAAATAAATTTGTGTGACGAACATTTAAGCTATGTATTGCAGCGCGTGGCACAAGTTTTCTTACTAAATTATGACAGTAGTTTTTGGCATATTTTGATTGGTGACATCTAGACGTTTAACTTAATACCAAATACTCATATCTAAAAACTATAAACAACAAAAACATTGCAAGAAGATATAAAAAGTAAAAAATATGTTGCAGGCGAATTAGAAATTTAGTCGTTTATCTATTACATTATCCTAAATTAAAATAACGATGACTAAATATTAAATAAATGAATAAATGTATTCTAGGGTATACAAAAACAAGATTCATCCTGCATTATTAACTTTAATAAACTAGTTAAAGAGAAATAAAAAAAGTCATCAGTATATACAGTATACAGGGTGTTATTTAAGCACGTAGCCAAACTTTAAGGGGTGATTCTTTGAGTGATTTTAAGACGAAAAGTTTATATTAAACATAGGTCCGGTATGGCTTTGTTTTCAAGATAGGGTGTCAAGCTTTTTAAAAAAATTTTTTTTCAACAACACGGAGGGGAAAAAACAACTTACCTCAAATTTCATAGATTTTCAATGATCTAAAATTGAAAATTAAAGCAAAGAACCCCTTCTTTCAATTCATTTTCTCCACTTTCTCATCTAAAAGCCATATAGGGTTTATTATTCCATTTAGGTATATTTCTGTCCTGATATTTGACATATTTACAAAATATAATAGTTAGGTTTCATTGACAAAAAAAAACAAAAATTGTGTTTCTTCTTTGCTCCAAATCCAGTGGCTTTGCTTCCCTTCAAAAATTCCATCCATTCCAGGATATATTTTGGCTTTTGGTGACATTGAAAACACCCATTTTTGGGTGTTATTAGTTTACACCCTTTGAAACCACCCATTTTTGGGTGCCAAACGTTTCCACCCTTTGAATGCACCCTTTATTTTAAAAATGAAAACACCCTATGGGTGTCAAAGGTTTGGCACCCATATAAAGGGTTTAAACCCATCGATGGGTGTAAACCCAAAACCCATCTCTATTTTTTGGGTACGCGATGGTTTCGTCTGTACAGTGTGTCCCACTTAAGTACTGACCACCCCCGTAAAATTTTTATTTATAGCTTGATTTTCATAAACTGTTTTTGTTAGGGAGAGCTTTAAAAATGGCATTAACCACATAATTCAGGTGCCTCGTGCATTAAATTCATGGCCCACTGAGACGGTGTTTTTGTGCTGAAATTTCGAGAAGTACTATTATGGATTTTTCAGAGCAAAATTAATGCCGGTTTCTCATTCAGCATTGTTGGAAACCCAAACGTACCAATTTCCATTACCGTAGCTCTACAGGGTGTTCCAAAAACAAATTAAAAGGAAAAGTAACGCCGGATTCTTATATGCAGTGAGATGTTCCAAACAAAAACGTACCAATTTGTAATTAATTTTCTTAATTTCTGGTAAGTTTTACACTAAAATATTCATGAGGAACTCATATTCTTTCAAAAATTTATTAGCCAACGAAATTTTTAATTTAATATCAACAAATACATGAACAAACAACACAACATAACATAAACACAAATTTCAGTCATTTCAATTGACTAGTTCTCAATTTTTTAATTCAAATTGGTACGTTTGGGTTTCCAACAACGTTGAATAAAAATCTAGCATTAATTTTCCTCTAAAAAAATCCCTAAAAATTTCAGCACTAAAACACCGTCTCAGTGGGCCATGAAATTTAACCCACGTGGCACCTGAATTATGCATTTAATGCCATTTTTAAAGCTCTACCCAACAAAAAAAGTTTATGAAATCAAGCTATAAATAAAAATTTTACGGGGGTGGTCAGGCCTTAAGTGTGGCAATAAAAATTTTGAAACTCCCTTGTAGAGCTACGGCAATACAAATTGGTACGTTTGGGTTTCGAACAATGCTGAATAAGAATCCGGCATTAATTTTCCTCTAAAAAAATCCATAATAGTACTTCTCGAAATTTCAGCACAAAAACACCGTCTCGGTGGGCCATGACTTTAACGCACGAGGCACCTGAATTATGCATTTAACACCATTTTTGAAGCTCTATCCAACAAAAAAAAGTTTATGAAAATCGAGCTACAAATAAAAATTTTACAGGGGTGGTCAGTCCTTAAGTGGGACACACTGTAGATGGCAAATGTCGGAACATTTATGATTTTGAGTAGGACACTTTTAAAAATGTCCGCTGAGGCCTCGAGCATTTATGGACATTTTTGAAAATGGTGCCATTCGATTGCTTGTGAAAAGACCTTTAAAACAAGACCCCATATGTAAGACTTTTGATTAAAAAAGTATAAAGTAAAACAAATTTTTTTTTTATATGTTAAATTTTAAAAAAATGTTTCTAGTTACAGACTGAAGACAGATTTTGAAGACCCAACGCGTAGGGACATGTAGGATATGTCGGTCTTAGCAATTTCAGAAAGTTTTTGAAATGTGAATGAGAGGATTGTTTGTTTTCTGTTTTGAATTGAAATTCAACGCAGTAATTATACTTATCGCAATAAAATTACCTTAATTAATATTCAATATTAAATACTTACATCTACATCAGAAATACTTTTTGCATTTTTGTTACCTAAATCTAAATAACTTCTTTATCTGTACTGGAGCCTTTGTACATTGAATTAAATGTTTACTCATTCTTCCTGCGTGGGCAAAATATTCAGCTTTACAAAATTCACAAATAGCATATTTTAATTTTTGGTCACTTCTTTTCTTGAAGTAATTCCAGACTATTGAATTTTGTTTGACCATTTTGCAAAGTAGGTACACAGTTCGCAATATTCTAGGTTAGAATTAAAAACGGTTTTGTAGTTTTATAGGTTAGAAATGGAGGTTTTTTTTTATAAATGACCATAAATGCTCATAAATGACCATAAATGCTCATAAATGACCATAAATGCTCATAAATGACCATAAATGCTCACAAGTGACCAGAAATTCTAATAATTCTCTAACTGACGACATTTATATAAATGGTCATAAATGCTCCAAAACCGCTGGACAGTGACCAAAAATGGCAAGACACTTTTAAAAATGTCCTCCTCATAAATGCTCAAAATGCTTCTGCTCATAAATGCTCCAGCCAATGGTTTTTCTTTTACCTGCCAAACTTCCAGAACCAATAGAAAAAGTTCTATGTAATACTTGTAGGATGGTGGGTGGAGTACGAGCAGTTTTGACATTTCCGAAGTGAGGCAGTCCCTATTATCGGAAACGGAGGAACATCGACCTGTCGAATTGACAGCCGGCCTCGAAAACATTTTATACCATTACGTGCAACTAGATATGACGGAAGGAATATTATTATGCCCGGCCGAAAATCGTTTACGAACGCAGACATACGAGGCGATTATAAACAATTTCCGGAGATGTTGCCAGAAAATCCACGGGCTATTTCAGAACACGTTGCGATTTAAGGTTGAAAAGTTTAATTTTTGCTTTGTCGTTTGAATTTCTAAGCTTGATTTTTAGAATATGCCTGCGCAAGATATGGCCAAATCTGTAATGAACAAAAGTCTTATAGCGATAAAGGAACATGGAGTAGTTTTCGAATGTCCATACTTAGACGATAAGGATAAAAAGAGTAAAATAAGTTATTGGGTTGTGGGGTGAGAATTTTTTTGCAGTGTTGGAACTTTTAATGGCACCTAATAAATTTTAGGAGGTTGTTTTATTTGTCGCATCCGAGAGAAGTGTATGTTTGCTATCAAGATGGGATACCGCAAAATTTGATAGAAATTGTGTTTAAGATGAATATTGGAACAATAAGTTAATTTTACAATATCGTTATACTTATTAGGTTTTAAAACATAATGTTGTAATGTGATTTGTGATATGAAAGCCGTCCTTTTAATGAATTATGGTATTAATCAATTTTATATCATATTTATACATTTTCTTCAAATTTTACAAATTAAAATATATAATTATGATTGTGTATTTCAATAATTATTAATTACCCAAATATTACTTATTACTAGAGTTGCCAAATGTCCAGCCAATGTGTCCGTAATATGTCCGGACATTTATCAGACATTTATAAAGTAAGCTAAAAACATCAACATTGGATTTAAGTAGAGCTTTAAAGAGATATATTATTTATATATGTTTTTGGGTTTTTGCAATAGCTGCTCTACATACCTGCAATCTACTAATTATAGCATCATTCGTGGCAGATGAAGAGGCAAGAGATATTGTTTGGTTACTTTGTTTACTTTTACTGTTGCATGAAAATACTGATTTTTCTTTTTCAGGACACTTTGTGCATACTTTGATATGCTTCATCATGCATGTAGCATGTTTAAGATAAGTCTTGCAGAATTTGCAAATTCCATGTTTTATTGTTTTTTTGGATTTTTTGGAAGTAATTCCATATTATACCACTTCTTTTACCCATTAATAAAAGGAAATAAGAAAAAAAACACACACACAGCAGATATCTTATGGAGGGAAACCCTTCCAAAACGTGTTGTTATAAAAAAATTAAAAATATTGAGGTTAAGTTTCGCTCCTTCTTTTATTTAAAATATTTTGAAATTTATTGGACACATTCGAGCATTTTTAAATGTGTCATGTCGATAAAAAATGTCCGTGCTCGGACATTTATGTCCGGTCACAAATAAGTGTCCGGCAACACTACTTATTACCCTTTTACTTTTCACTTCTCTTTATTGTCACCAATTTCATAAAACTCTCCAACGGTGGTAATATCAGCCCTACTTTTTCCCTCAACAATTTACCATGATAATTCTAGAAAAAATTGCGCGTAGTCATTGATGATGTTTTGTGATAACAATCGGCTTTCGAACATCGAAACTACTTTCCAAGACTAAGGACACCCGATTGGATCTCGATCAGAAAAAGGATCTGCTGCTGCTATAAAAGGTTATGTGGGAGTTTTGAATCAGCGCTCTCTGGCGGGGCGATTGCCCGAAGCAATCTAACCAGTCCGAATAAAAAAAAAACGCTTTTTGAACTACTCCCATCTCTAGTATATTATCGATATTATCCATATTTATAAATCACTAATAAAAACGAGTTCCATTTGGTGCTCGGTGTACCCGAAATTTGCAAAAATTAGGTATATCAGAAGGCTTGTACCCAGTGCAGTCAGAATTTTTTGCAATTTGTTTCCGCGAATGATCAGGAATTGCGAGGAATTCAGAATATTTCGGAGCGCTCTGAGAACAAACACAAGATAATGACAATCCACCACAATCCATGCAGATGATTAAATTATCTATAGAATGAAGCTGCAGGGAGTACGTGTATGTATGTAAAATAATAACTAAAAATAATCACAATATAAATTATCAAAAATGCAAATATAAAATTAAATTAATCTCAACTAAGAAACTTGTTTCAGATATTTGCTGTACATTATTGCCCAAAAATGCAAAAGGCTTCACAACGCAAAGGATAAGTTTGTCTATCCAAAGAGGTAATGCGGCTTCTATTTTAGGAGCCTTAGGTTCTTGTGATGGGCCTGGTTTGGATGAAATTTTTTAT
The DNA here is from genome assembly GCA_963920635.1 of Pseudeuparius sepicola. Lineage (NCBI taxonomy): Eukaryota > Metazoa > Arthropoda > Insecta > Coleoptera > Anthribidae > Pseudeuparius > Pseudeuparius sepicola. The sequence continues at coordinate 8,166,510 of OY987300.1, read as the reverse complement.
ATTTAATTTAATTTTTAACTTATTACAGTTTTCAGTAAAGTGCCAAAAATATATACATTCATATCTATATCTAAAGCACCTATAAGTATTATATAGGTACCTTTAAATAAAATAAATCGTCTACACCTGGACACTTATTAATTTACAACTAGATTAGACCAACAAACGAAATTGAAGGGTTTTAATAATACTGATGATAAGTTGGCAGTGTTGGCAGTGTACTTGAAATCTTTTATAACAGTATTGAAGAGTTGAAGGGAAAGTTTCTAGTTTGGTTTTTATTGTGTTCTTATATATTTTACAAGCTTTTATTTAACTTGCCCTGTTAGTGTGTATGTATGTACAGTTTGTTCAGCGAATGAACTCCCGTCCTTGTCTTACTCATGAATATACGATGGATTTCGGTGGTATATTCACGAGTCAGACAAGGACGGGAGTTGTGACGTAGGGCCGAACATTCGCTGAACAAACTGTATGTATGTATACAGTGTGTCCGTGGATGGAGTCCCCAAGAGGACAAATGGATTTTTCTCTTGGGGACTCCATCAGCAGACACACTGTATATGTATGTATGTATGTATGTGTGGGTTGAATCTTGCAAGCTGAATTAGAACCACTTCTCGACATCCGATTTCAATCAACGGCAATACCCAATATTGTAATAGCTTCAAAATGGCCGTCGCCACAAGATGTCGGGTGATGTATTTTTTTTTGTTCTATGTATTTACTGAATTTTCCATACATAAACACAATACTTTTTGATGTTCTGTGGTTCACAGTTCACTGCCTAGGTACCTAGGTATAATGTGTCCTCGTCTTCTACTTATGTTCCCTATATTTTGTAACTTTTTAGTATTTTTTATAAATTCTCCCCAATGTTCATATATCGGATTTACAGTCTTACAGTGCACATATAAATTTGAAAATGTGTCTATATTTTGTTTTCTTTTTTATTCTTGTAATTTTTGGGTACTCAAAAACAAACACCCAGCAGAGTGTAGTAGGAACCGAAACCACACCATACCGGCACCAAGCTACTCGACTACCAGGGTCTCGTGATAAGTTGCTCTTATCTTTTAAGGTAAAAACGCCCTTATTCTATCAGTGACGGGTGTTCTGCACACTGGGCACTTGTCAATAACACTAGAACACTCAATGCAAGACACTAAATGTCCGCACGGTCTTAGTAAAACTTCTATGTTGTTATTATAGCAAATTTTGCACAATTTACTTTCGTTTTCTTCCTTTTTACTTTCATTTTCTTTAGGCACTTTCACGTCTACGACTTGGTCAAACAGATTATTTGTCCCTTCCATAGTCTTGGGACATTTCTTCTTCGTCACCATATCGATGAATTGCTGGCCCTTCTTCAAGATGACATGTTCACATTTTGGGAACCAAAACGCATGCTCTTCCCAAGGGTCGTCGTCTTCTTCCCACTCGTTCAGTCCCTCGCCGCAAAAAAAGCATTTCACTTTGTCTCCTACTCCCAGGTAAAAGAATCCAGCGTCTGCCAGCACTTGCGGTTTCTGTTTTATAGCTTTTGGCCAGTCTGCGAAAGTGAGTAATCGACTATCAAACGAACGGAGGTCTGGGTGAGCGGCTGTGGAAACTGATTGGGTTCTGTCTTCCTCCGATTGGCAAAGTCGTAACCTTTCCAGGTGTTCTGACCAGTTTGTACCATTTATTGTTACATTACGACATGATGCAGTTGGTGCACTGTCAGTCTGTGGTTTGCTGCAAGGCGGTGGTGGTATGAAGGAAGCAGCATCTATTACTAGTTCCATTGAAGTTGTCGTGAAAACGCTGGCAGGGAGAAAATAACATTATCGCAACATTTATTACCCTATTTTGCGAAAAAAACTTACTCTATGTTAAGACAGAGTAAATATTCTCCGAAACAATATTTACTCTAATTTATACACACACCTTACACAGACAAAGTAGGTACTATACTAGTAGCAGATGGTATTGGAAACCTTACTTTTATACATGGAGTTATATCTTTAATCTTTATATCTAATCTACAGGTCACTGTTAATCTGTAGATACTAATTCGACTTAATTAATGCAGAAAACAGAACATAACAAAATTTTTAATGAGTAACCTGGAATCGGAAATGGAATTTACGGAATCTATACAGATTCCTAACTTCCTAACATATTTGTAGTTTAAAGTGTCTATTCTTCTAATATTGCCTGTTTACTGCCAAGAAAGTTATATACCCCCCCCAGTTTTATAGTTCACGCTAGGGCACTGTCTATCCACACAGAATAAATAGCCCTACGCGCTAGGCTATAATATATTCTGTGCTATAAACCATATATAAATTATTAAGCCTTCTTGATTTTTTTGAGTGACTTGATCATCGAAATCATATTTTACAACCCGTGTGTTTACCGAAATTTTTATCTTTAAATTTGCCCGCTCAATAAAAATAGCTTGTTAACGAGCACAAATAAATGTTCCCGTCGCCTTCACCATTATCTCCCATTCTCCAGCCGATTGGACTATGTCCATTTTTATCAGAGTGCAATCATTGATGCAATTAAGAATTAAATACTATTTCTAAAAGTCCAATAATAATAATAATAATAATAACATCTAGCATTTTAGAAGAATTAAATTACTTTAGTCACAATTTATTGGGTTCATTAAAATAAATTACTTTTTTCTTACATATTTCTCTGAAGACCTATTTCTAAATATGTCCCTGTGGTTCGCATGTATTTTATTGCAACATCTTAATAGATGGGTCGGAGATCGTAGATATTATCAAAACGTTAGCTAGGTATTATATTTAGTGAATACAAGATAAATAGTGTAGATGTAGAGCACAGACTGGTTAGGTCCTAATCTGAGTGCCGAGTCTCGATCTTGTGAAAACTTGTGAACTTTGTGACTTGTGAACCACTGAAAGTGAGGACGCTGAAGTACGTAGACAACGGACCTTGTAAAGAAAAGATTTACGGGGTCAGTTTACAAATTTCACCAGATAACAGAAATCACAAAATATATAGCTTAGGTTCGAAATATTAGGTTAGGTTCAGAGGGCCTTACTCATAATTTTTCTGAGGGGCCTTAGTACTCGAAAATGTTCCTTCATATTAATTTAAATTCTTTAAATGGCTGCATCTTCATTCCGTCCATGTATTATGTATTGCTTCTAGTAATATCAGCCAAATCAAATTGTTTAAAAATAAGTTCAATAATTGAAAATAAAAAAAATAAACATTTTGAGCTGAATACTCTGAAAGTACTCGTCCCTACCTCGATCAGCAGATGCGTCATTGCCACCATAACCATAACGCTTTTCATTCGACAAAATTACTTTTCAGATGGGTTTTTTGAAGAGATTCTCGGTACGTGGACCATAAAGCTCCTTCAAAGAAGGTTTGTTCGCACAGTCAGAAGTAACCCGAGATTCTGCGCAGTTGATTTCTGATCTTGATCGCACAAGACTTTTGGATCGGACCATAGAGATTGTGATGTCTATGGATCGGAAAGTTTGTCATTGTCAGTTATCCAAACGGTTTGCTAAATTACTATTATTTTTCGGTTTTTCCAGTCAGAACATGGGCATTGGGCAATAGCGCATTAAGACATTAAGCGTTGACTTAAATCTTCACCCAACGCATTAAGTATTCGAGATAATCACTAACTATACAGCAAAAGCTGGACATATTCGATCCAATGAAGAGGAGGCGAAGGCCCTAAGTGGCCAAGTTGCTCGGAAGGGCAGAGGCCAAAAAAAAATATGTGAAGAAGATAACTCCTCACATCTTCTTCATTTCTTTTTATGGCCCCTGTTCTGAGAGCAATTTAGCCACTAGACCCCTAACTTACAATATTATATCTGGTTCGTGCAGCAACTTTGTTTTTCCTTTCTTTCAAAAGTTAACTTGTAAAATAATAGAAGCGTTTGGACAACAAACACTTTTGCTTTATGTTTTACTTTCTTGATTGTTGGGAAGATTCAACTTTTTCTTATAATCTTTATTCTGAGAGGGAGAGCAATAATAATTAGAGTTGCTCAGGTGTCGTTTTGTCAAATTACCAATTCGGAGGATGCCCGAACGTATGCTTTATTTCTTTACAGTAAAAAATAAAGGAAAAGCATACATGTCATATATTAAGTTGCTGCACGAACCAGAGATGTCATTCAAATTTTCAAACAAGAAATCTATGCACCATTTTCCTAACAAAAAAATAAACTTGTTTGGCTTTTCCTCCTCGAGTCTTTAATATTAACCAGATCAGAATACTAATACCTAATTATTATATTTATTTAGAATGTGTAAAAATTTACAAATTATCTGTTAAGAGAAGTAAACTGTTATTTACTTATACCAGTGACTATAGATATACTTGCAGCATCGGTCTAGAGGAAATAAATAACAATGTTGTACTTTCTTTCATAAATACTATAATACATTTAAATAACATACACACATGCATACAACAAATCTGTGTCGAGTTAATAAAAGTTTTATACGCAGTAAACAAGTCATGGAGAAAGTATCCGCCAACCATCAGCAGGCTAGTAGAGATATGGATTGTTGCAGTCATTGATGTGAGGAAAACACTAAATTAGTGGAGAAGGATCTCTATTGTATAAGCGTCTCGAACCTTACTAAGTAATAAAGCGTAGTACAAACTTAAACCTAAACAAACTTGTACTTAAATAAAAGTCCCACCAGGGTTCAAGAAATATAAAAATAGACTCTTTCTAAATGGATTTTTTCTATTTTCCACAAAATTAAACGTTGACTAGAGATCGAAATTTAGATGGGAAAAAGGAGCGATTTTGCTGTTTTTTTATGATAGGAACGCGCGCACGGTGGCTTCCAGGGGCTTGCGGCACACCGCACAATTTTTCAATGCGGCCGAACACTCTACGCAGGCTACGATGTGTCCGCACGGCAGGAAAACTATGCCCAGCTCATTCTTGTAGCAAATTTTGCACAGGGTCTTTTCTTCCGCCGGCTTCTCCCCCTCGGAAGCCTTTTCGCTCACGGCGGGCGATTCGGCAGGTTCTTTGGCTTCGGAACTAGAGGTGGCGCCGCTCGTGCTGGGCAGCGACAACTTCGGGTCTTTCTTCTGTTGTATTTGGTCGATGTACTCTTGCCCCTTCTGCAGGAACAGATAGCTGCACTTGGGGAACCACAAGGCGTGCTGCTCCCAAGGATCGTCGTTGGATTCCCAGTCTTTCAGGCCCCCACCACAATGGAAGCAGACAGCCTGATCACCTACGCCGATATAAAAGAACCCTGCTTCTGCCAAATCGTGGGGCGTTTGCTTTATGGACTTCGGCCACTCCGCAAACGTTTTCAAACGATTGTCGTAGGAAAACTTGTCGGGATGCGTGGGCCCTTTATTCCTCCTTATACCCAACTTTTTCAAATCGATGGGCTTCTCGTCTTCCGGAACCGAGTTTGGCAGAATTTCAAGGTTCTCGTACAGCCCACACGTGTCCCTGCTCGAGGAGCTCGACGAGTTATCAGTTTCTACTGCGGCACTTGTAACAAACGGGCAATTTGGACTCCACGAGCGATGGTCCTCCATTGGGTTATCGCCGGCTACCCAATGGTAGCCCTCTATATGGCAATAAGGGCACTCGACGACATCGTCCTGGTCCTTGTAGTAAAAGCCGGCCCTCGCTAGCGCTTCTGTCGATATGGATTTGTTTGGCCAGTTCTTGAATGACGCCAGGCGCTCAGTGTACTTTGTGTAGGTTCCGGTGATGGGACGAGAGTGCTCCGTAGGGGAGTCGATTACGGTTTTGGTGTTGTCGGGGAAGGTACTTATTGGGAAGATCAGGCCTATCTCAGACATCATTCAAGAGGTGTTTGGGTGGCCCTCAAAGTGGTGAATCTGCAACAAAAAAGACACATTGTTTACAAAATGTAATTTAAAATTACTTTAAAACTAGGTAGGTATAAGAATTTTATTTTGTAAAAAGACCAAACCATGTTTCGTCATTTTACCTAAATCATTTATTTGTAATATGCAAGAACGTATGCAATTCAAATTTATAATTTACCAAAATTATTCATTGATCTTTAGTTTTGAGTTTTGAAATTTAAAATGTCAATTGCCACTATCGACTCGAAATCACAAAACAATCAAAGTGTGTTCGATTTTGTTCTGCTTTCTGCACCAAAACTGTTCCCCTAGATAGTGCGTTCAGTACAAAAATACACAATTACCTATTACCGTTTTTTTAAGAGCCTGCTCCCAATGCATCTACCGAGCCATCCCTATAAATATAACTGAACTACATTTTCCTATCAAATTTCTTACATAAGTTATAATAAAAATAAAACAAAATTGATCGGTTTGGTAGGTCTATTTATGCGAAAAAATTCCCTAAATCGTTTAATCAATTTCAACACAAAACACGATGTATATTTACAAATTATTACAGTGCGCTTTCGCTCTATTCTTGCCAGCCCGATTTCTCGACGCAATCGACCCGAAAACCCTCGGCCGTATTGCGAAAGCCCCGACTTTCTTCTCGCCGCCGCTACGGTCGCCCAACCGGCAACGCCGCGTGAATTCAGAGACCATTCACGAGTTCCAGCATTCCACATCCCCACCGGCTCTACCACATTCCACTCGGATCACATCAATGACCGCACGAAAAAAGAGCCTGGGAACAGAGAAGGACGGCGATAGTCGAGACGCATTCCGAGAAAAACACCGGTTTTGTAGTTGGAGGACCTACCGCCGTCTCGAAGCCACCAACGACGCGAAGCTGGCTGCGTTTTATTTCGTACGGTTGAGCCGCCGAAAATTGCCCAAATCGAATTATTGGATTCGATGTTGCCAGACGTCTTAATTAATAATAAGCCGCATTTTCGCCAGCAGGGTTTAGGTTTAGGCCGGTTTTAAGTCTGACGTCATGAAAATATTCCCCCTTAAGTAAATTTTATTATATATCGAAAACGAAAACGGATGTTTTTGGAAAGCTATTTTATTACATTAACTTTCTACAATGCTACAAAACAAACCGCAAAGAACAATATAACGAGACACTCCCTGATAAACCGACACGCGAAAACGACAGGTTTTGGAATAAATCTAAAAATATTTTGTAGGGTTTTGCTCCCGAAAATACGCTTTTAGTTATAATTTTGCACCTTATACTAAAAGTAATAATTAAAACTTATTGGTTCCACAGACGTTTTGATGGGTATTGGTATTTTTCAATTGGGCGCACTATATCTTTTTGTACCTCAATGGTTTTCAATGTTTTCATGATTTAAACTTTTTTTTTCTAAAAAGTAACCAGTTTTGCAGTCCAAACAACCGTCTCGCAAGCAAAAAAGCCGTTTTTGCCCGAAACACCACAGTTTTTGTTATTTTTGTGCCTACTTTGTTTACATTCGACAACACTGTTTGGATTCGCGTTCGCGACATATGGCTGCTCTACAACCAAAACCAGCCCACGGCGAGGACCGCGTGCACTTCCATAATCGCCAAACTAACTGTACACATTCTACTAACCTTGTAGACGTAGTTTTTCATAAGGATACTGGTAATTCTGACATAATTTCAGGTTTTTCGCAGCTGAATTTCTGCCAACGAGGCGAGGAGCACACGAACCGAACGACTGACTGCGACGTTGCCAACTTTCAAAGCGCAGACTCGGCGAGACTGCCCACTATGATATACGGGCAGGCCGGAGTAATTTTGGGCGGGTATTGATTTCTTGTTATGCCGTAGGGACAGCTGTTCGAGAGTTGCGTCAGGGAAATGATCTTTTGGGTCGATTTTAGTGTAAATAGAGGGTCGGAAAAATTCAAAATGGATAATAAATGGGACGTAACGGAATATTTTGGTTAAATAATGGGATGCGATATAAAATAGGTAACAATATTGGAAATGCTAGAATCCTGTATGAATTAGGAAAATTTTCTAGTTTACAATATTTACGAGGTACTTCTAGTGTCCCTGTTGTGATAATATACCTACTGCTACTGACAATAGAGAGTAAACCCTATGCTGTGCATAGTTTTGTTTTCAAAAAAGTTCGAAAATTTACGCCTGACCGTTGACTGACGTATTAGTAAAGACTGCTCACGGCTGTCATGTTTGACAGTTCTCTGGCTCACAATGTGCTTCCCGGAGACAAAATACAATGCAAAATACATTGTTGACCATAGGCGCCATCTATTTTCCGGGACATGAAGCTATAGCCGTGAGTCTTATTAATACGTCAGTCAACGGCCGGACATTTTCTCTGGCAAATCCAGAAACCACGGAACAACATTTTGTCTTTGAGATTTACAGGTGGCATTGACATTATGTATTCATTTTGAGATAACTTTTTCAAAAATGGCATGTGTCATGTAAAATGAATGATATAATACCTACCTAATAAGTAATTGACGCTTTTGTCTGGAATTAGGTAGGTACGTTTACTAATTTAAAGATACCGCACCTACTGTTAACAACAGAGGGGTTCAGTACAAAGTACAAGGGTACACTTTTATTAGCATAATGGATATGTATAATCAGCTGATTATCTCTGGTCAGTTGATTATCAGCTGCTTTCCTCGTGTAATTTGTTTATTTTTAATACCTAATTACATTTTTACATTTAATATTTGTTTTTTCTGGAATTGATAAAGGTATAATAAGTAGGTACCTAATAAGAAGGTACTTATAACTTATAAGTATATAGCGTATACCAATTCATTATACTCATTGCAACACCAACAACCTAACAAAATAGATGGTAGGAGTAGACCAGCATAATAGATACTTTCCTTTCAAAATTCGTTCAACGCGGCTAGAATCTGATTGCATACAGAAAGCGCTATCGTGCGCCATAAACAAAATAAGCAGATGACTATCTTATTATTTAATCATAGTCCCAACCATACCCCTTGTCTTCGAAGCATAAAAATATCGCGAAATATGTTACATCATCAGTGATATAATTATTTTATCTTTCGAATCCTGCTTGAGACTTGGTTTATCGGGAATTTTTTAAGAAATTTCACGTGATTAAGATAATTATTTGTGACAATCTAAAGCATTTATTCAAAAATATGTCGATCATATCAACCTTCTGGACTTTCACCAATTTTTCAACGGCCTGCTCATCACTATATATGGCCGCCCCAAAGGTCGTATGCGTAAGCTGAAAAAGGACGGACGACCGGCCCAGACGGCGATTTTTTTTATCCTCGCCGGCAGTCCAGTCGCCACGTTGCAACATCTCCGAACTCGTATCCGCTTCTAGCTTCACTTTGATGAAAAAATCCAAAACAAAAAATTCGCCAGCGCTACTCTCTTTTTTATGCGTTGTATCGTTGTATCAATGATAAGTAGTACGTTTGACGTCTGGCGAAATGTTTTGTTTTGGCGCGATCCAGCAGCGCCTACTTACGTTACTGTGGCAGCAACGAGACACGCGGCGGTCATGTAGTCCATAAGCACATAGTAAAAACGGCGACCACGAAAACGAACGCGAACCGCAACGATGGGGAATCGAACGCGTTGCCCTACGCAAAGTGACGGAGTCGGAGCTCGACTGAATACTGACTGAATCGCGCCGCCCGCCACAAGATCGGTCCGCATTCCACGCCGAGCGAGTCGGTTTTCTGTTTCTGTCTTGTTCTGGTGGCGGGGCGAGCGCCGGCGGTCTGGGCGACTGCGGGCCCCGCTCTTCCCACGGTGTGGCGCCAAGGGCGGAGGGCAAAGGGGACGACGACGGGGTCAGTTAAAGTGGAATAAGACCAAGCAGCTAAAATCTTGTAGCTGGCTGTGCGCCGCCAACCCGTGCCCCCAACTTGACCGATAAACAAACGCGTTTGTTGTGATCTCGGGGGCATCTTATTGGTCGACGTAGGTGTGCGGATTGGCGGCGCACAGCTAGCTATATTTAAAAAAAATGTACAGGGTGTTTACGCGAGGACGGACCACCCCATAACTTTTATTTTTTGAGCGAAGTATTGGTTTGGCATTGCCGCGAAAGCCTGCGGCGGCCTGCCGTGATTTTTTAAAGGGGCGAATTTTCCGAAAAACCATATTAGGTAGGTAGGTACTAATTTTTTTATTTCAAATATGACATCACAGCGTTAATCAGAACACCACAAAACCCCTATAAATGTATACCAAATTTGAACAAAATATACAGGGAGTTTCATTCTGCAGGGTGTCAAATGTTGAACAAAACAGAAATTTTAAAGGCATCTGGCGAGTTGGTATGCGCGAAGATCCAATAAAAAATATACACGGTGTTCTTCTCTGTGTCAACTCAAAATGCTGAATTTTTTAAACTTTATACGGATCAAAAATCGTGTATATCCGAGAGTCGAGAGTATATCAAAACCATCCCAGACACTATAAACGAACAAAGTCTAAAAAATACAAAAGCCTGGCATTCAGTAAGTCAAGTCCATATTAGTGAAGATGGCTGGATAATTGCATAACACAGGAAACGCATGGAAAATGTATCATCTTATACACTGACTGAAAGGTCCAATAACTTAAATTGTTTTTTATTTGTTGATTGGCATTTAAAAAAATAAATTACTCTTGTGTTTATTAATATTTTTTCAAAAATTCCAGAGCATTCTTGACCCGGATAAAGTTTCATAAAAATTCTGCATTTTGAGATGGCCCAGAGAATAATATCCAGTACTTATATATGTACCTATTTTTGTGTTGAATCTCTGCACACCAACACTTTGAGTGATCCTGTTAGGTTAGCTGTTCAACTGGTTTTGTGATAAATTACATGGCAGGTTTGACTCGCCAGATGCCTTTAAAATTTCTATTTTGCTCAACTTTGACACACTGCAGAATGGAACTTATTCTATATTTTTTGTTCAAATTTGGTATGTGGGGGTTTTGGAGTGTCCTGATCAACGCTGTTGTGTCAGACTTTAAGAGGGAATTGCCGACAGCGAAAGTGACGTTAGATTTCGTATTTTTTTAAGTTGTATAGCATAAAATCTAATAACATTTTACCTGGCAAAAATTTAGTACAAACATCTCTGTCTTCATTTTACTCATAAATAAGATCATAAAAGCATATGCACTGGAATTATTATTTTTCCCAAGGTTTTCATAACCTATAAAACACAACGATGCTTTTAAGATCTTATGATTAAAAAGAAGACGGAGATGTTTGTACTAAATTTTTGCCAGATAAAATGTTATTAGATTTTATGCTACGAGTATTCAACTTAAAAAAATACGAAATCTAACGTCACTTTCGCTGTTGGCAACCCCCTCTTAAATACAAAAATGTCTAATATGGGTTTTCGACAAATGCAGTAGGCCAAGCTTTCGCGGCAATGCCATATATTATTTATAAAAAAAATTGGCCCGTCCAATTTCTGCAGCCTACTTAGATTTTTGTCAACGTGAGAGGTAGAAAACGACATTTTGAACAAAAAGTTTCATATAATAAACATGGGTCCAAAAATGCACAATAAAAAAGTGCGACAGGGTGATAAAGGTACAGTTTGAAAAACATTTTTTTCACAATAACTTTTTTCATGCAAACTAAATGAAACTTGGTATTCCCACAGAGGCGGGGAGGCGGGGTAGCACAATGGGTTTTATATATAAAAAAATTATCCTTTGCATTTTTTAAAAGAGAAATTAATACGGCAGAAAAGAGGTAGGTACTGTAATTATTATTAAAAACAGACAATTTTTTATGCAGTGCTATTCATAAAGTTTGCACCAAATGGGAAAAATTTGTATTATAATTAGATTTTTTGAATATCTGATTTCGGGCTATTATTGTCGGTGCATGTTTTGGGTATGCTATTGCACCTTGCACCTGCAGACGGTTGTGTCGTCACCGCCCATGCCTGTCAAATTTGACATTTAAAATTAAAAAGTAGGGAAATCGGGTTTGCCTTGGAAATATGGGAAAAAGTTATTAAGAAAATATGTTCGTATTGTATTGTTGTGTCCCTATGCCAGTTTTTAGAAATATATCAGGATATTCGTTTTTCCTTTAATGATATTCCTGGAATTGAAATTGAAACCATAAAATTCAATACAAAACTACACCTTGTCATTTTGTTTCACTTTCAAATAAAAAAATGACAATCCCCATCCGCCCATATTTTGTTTTTTTTTTAGAAAAATCAATTTTATCTCCATAAAAAAAAACGTAAGAAACAAGCACGTGGCAGTTTTGGGTAGCTATAGGTGACTGAAAAGAAAATCGTCATCCATGGCCAACTTGTCGCGTAAATATAAAAAAAAACTCAAATTTGACAATACTATTATTTTAGTAGCCTTAGCATGCTTATTGTTTGTAAGAGATAGAAGATAACTTTTATATTGAAAATCAATGGCACTGAGACGGTTTATGCAAAAGGTGCTCACATAGTTTCAGAAAATTACACAGGGCCTTCGGTTCTCTTGAAGCTATTATTATTTTATTAAAGCGATTTTTCACTTATTTTGTGCGCCACAAAAAAACGTAATATAATAAAATATGGCGACATCATAAAAGAAATGGACATCGATGACCAACTTTTCGCGCAATACTAAAGAAAACTCAAATCTACAATAATTTTCCTGATCTCAATAGAGCCGAAAGCCCTGTGTAATTTTCTGAAACTGTAGAGACTCATGCAGTACACCATAATAAGTAGAAGTTTGTATTAAGTACATATTATCACATCAAAAATATTATGGATCGACATTCATATTTTTTATGTTATTTTTCTTTTTACAATAATAATTAGTACCTACCCACTGTTCTGTTATACATAATCAACGATATAACCTATATATCGTTGTACATAAGAATTATTGAGAGATATCATGATCAGGGATAGAACGACCACCACCAGAGTTTCAATTCTGATATTTTAAAACAAGAAAAATATCACACTTCTACGTCTATGATCAGAAGAGCGCGGCTCCCTTTCAAGAACGGTATGGGAACATGAAAGTAAATTAATAATGTTAAACTCTGTGGTGGGTGGCTGGGGGCGCAACTTGAACGTGCCCAATAGGCATTGAGAACCGTTTGAATTTTTTCATACTTTTTGGGACTTACTGCACAGCTGAAATAATTTACAGTTTACAGTGTCGAATTCTGAAAGATAGTTTCCGACTTTCTGGGGGTGGGGGCGAGGTCTAGATATTGATGTTCGATAGACTTCAATATTTCCTTAAAGAAAAATTAGCCAGTGTCTGTCTAATGTCTATTATGACTGCGTAGATCAACGCTATGCAGTATAGGCACGCATTATATTTCATAAATTCACACCAAACAAAATCAACTGCGTAACGCGCCATACATTTTAATGTATTCTGTTGACCAGACCGCGCAGTAATTTTCACTTGACTCGATTTTCCCCCACGTTTTCCCATGTTCATTCTCGCATTTTCTACGCCTCTGAACACGCGAAAATATATTCCGGTGTTTTCTTATGCGTAGTGCCGGTCGTCGGCGTAACCAAACAATGGGTCCATTTCGAAATGAACACGTATTTTGACTGCGACTTTAAAGTCCTATGGTAATTGGCCCGATTTCCAGAAACCCGTTTTCTTATTTTTATTGTTTTGTGCGATGAATAGCCATGCCTACTTGACGTGTAGGTTTGGTATAGCGCATATTGATATACCTACTGGTCTCTCGTACATGAAATGTTGATTTTCTCAATGGCAACCTCAATAGGTATAAGCTTTTTTTCGGTAAAATGTAAAATAAAAGTTTCCCTTTTTTATTCACTCTACCCGCATGGACATACTGTATGTATAGCTATACTATAAAAATATAATAAAACCCAGACTTATCTCATAAATTTTGCACACGGACTTGAAGTGTACCTACCTACTTACTCCAGAAAAAGTGTTTCCTTTCCTTTACCTATACATAGAAAATTGCAAAACACACCTGTATGAATTGCGAAATGCCTGCGATATAAAATTGTTCACTATCGTACAGAATTACATAAAATTTGCTACTTTGTCCCATTTTTTATCTAAAAGATTGTCGTAAAAGGTGGATTGGGAAAATTCACGTGAACACTTTGTACTAAAAAACTTCACTACATCACTACTTAAAGAAAAAATTCCACCCCTAAGGGTAGATAAATAGGGGATGAAAGTTCATATTGTACCGATTTGGATGATTCTTATTTTGACAATAAGTATGTAAGATTAGCGAGTGTAAATGTAATAATTACAAGAAAAGGTGATAATGGGCAAACACTCAAAGTTAACAAAAAGAAAAAGTAGTAACCGCATACACGTGTTTCATGCTATTTGGCAATCATCAGTACGGTGTGTGTAACATTAACCAAATCAAAAGATAGGCATGATTTGGGTAGCAACAAATGAAGTCCAGGCAGGAGCTAATAGCACATTTTCAGCTTCAGTCAGCACATCCCCTATTTTGGGGCTTGTACTAACATCGCCACGGAGGCTGCTAAAGCGACCTGCATGGAAATCGTCATAACCCAAGATACAATGACAATAAGGATGTAAGATTAGCGAGTGTAAATGTAATAATTACAAGAAAAGGTGATAATGGGCAAACAGTCAAAGTTAACAAAAAGAAAAAATAGTAACTATAGCAAACACTTTGAGTGTGTGCCCATTATCACCTTTTCTTGTAATTATTACATTTACACTCGCTAATCTTACATCCTTATTGTCATTGTATCTTGGGTTTTGAAGATTTCCACGCAGGTCGCTTTAGCAGCCTCCGTGGCGATGTTAGTACAAGCCCCAAAATCGGGGATGTGCTGACTGAAGCTGCAAATGTGCTGTTGGCTCCTGCCTGGACTTCATTTGTTGCTTCCCAAATCATGCCTATCTTTTGATTTGGTTAATGTTACACCGTACTGATGATTGCCAAATAGCACGAAACACGTGTATGCGGTTACTAGTTTTTATTTTTGTTAACTTTAAGTGTTTGCCCATTATCACCTTTTCTTGATTCTTATTTTATTAGAAAGGGGTTACCTTAGGGGTGGTCACATTTAAAACTTTGCCCGTATGCACACTCCACTAAAAATTAAAAAAAAATAACAAAAAATAACACCCACTTCACAAATTTGCCCGTATGCACATTTCATCTAAAATTTTAGAAATATTTTTCTCTTTCTAAATTGAGTTATCTTTGGAGTCGGTGACGGTAAGTTACGATGTACTTATATAGGATATGATGTATTCATATCTAAATAGATTCAAATTCCTTGCCTTGACTGTCACCAAATCCAAAGATAACTCACTTTAGAAAGAGAAAAATATTTCTAAAATTTTAGTTGAAATGTGCGGGCAAATTTGTGAAGTCGATGTTATTTTTTGTTACTATTTTTTTAATTTTTAATGGAGTGTGCATACGGGCAAATTTATGAAGTCGGTTTTAATTTTTTTGTTAAAATTTTTTAAGTCTTACCACTAAATACCTACTCTCTGTAACAAAAATTTAAACAAATTGTAATTGTGGCTATATTTTATAAACAATAAATATCGGAATATAAACATATCCTTGCGAACTACAACAAAAACTTAGAAGCTTTTATCTGACACTAAAGTAGGATAGTTACCTCATTTCTCATTTTATAGAGAACAATGTTATTGGTCCGTAAAGCGCCTTGCTTCAGTCAATGGTAGAACTGGTAGAACCTACTAGAGTATACCCACACCTGTGATAGAAGCAGTAGGTACCACTATGTATAGAGTCCCGACGGGTAATACGAGAGCTTATACACACGACCTTATCAGACTCTGTTTACAAGCAAACTAAACCAAGCAATTAAAACCTTGCAATTTCCTGTGAGCATGGGTATTTTTATTGCACTATGTTATGTTTCATTGGAAATTGCTATGACATTACGAAAAATTATGTACTTATGCCTCCCACTGGAAAAACACACTTACTATCAGTGGTAGAGTGACTCGTCGTTTTGACAACGGATTTTCTACTGAAAATTAATTGTTATGAAATTTTGTATGATATTATATCTACAGTTGTTGGCGTTATTGTTATCATTTTTTTAAAGAACCATTCAAATCTCTATTACTTTAGGAAATTACTGTTTTTTAATATGTCTGTGTTATACTTTTGATAGAACCAGCAAAGTGGTAATTTTTATATTAACCGACTGTCGTCACCATCAAAATTATTTTAATATGCATCTGCTTATATTGCATCTCACGATGTTACTTCATCTCTAATAATAAACAAAAACGGGCCAAAGAACAAATAGACTAAAGAAGCGCGGCGGAGCGAGTTAAAAGGTAGACCCACACACATTTTTACGTAACAACTTTTTCAACGAATCGTAGGTCGGTCCAACCTTGACTACAATAATTCGCGGGCCATGAAATGAAGTCATATCCCATGGGGCCCCCAAAATTACCATGGGTTTCGTGTTTGGTTGGCCACGTTTTTTGTTTACCAACAAACGAACCGGGAGATGACGTAGTAGGTACTTAATTTATATACAGAGTGTCCCAATTCCCAATGCACATCAACGCAACACATTATAGACCAGCGGTTTTTCTACCGGCAATTTTTTTGGTGTCTGGTGACATATCTAACTAATGTATTATGGAAACAATGAGCGGCTACTGTCTAAGTACAGAGTATAGCTTACTTCACGTCAAAGAAATATATGTTACATAGGTATAATCAGTGTTTAGGTAGGTTTACTCGTTCGGCCGTTCGGCTTAAATTAGGTACTAATTTCCTGTTCAGCGGTTTTGTTGGTAGCTATCGTTGAGACGTCCTGTATAAACGAATGTATACTTCGCATATTATTAATTTAGCAACTAGTTTGTCTAGTTATAGTTTATAGACTATTTATAAGACTAGGATAGCGCCATAGCCGAACGAGTAAATAAACACTGATAGCGCGCTAAGCAATAGATGTTAAGACTTTTAAGTAATAAGCATCAGATCCGATAAACTGTAGCTACTGACTAGGCCAGTAAAGTATATGTATAAGTAGATCAAACATCACATTGAGCAGGTATACAGGGTGGCCCACCACGAACTGCATCGACCTATATTATATGGAAAACTAAAAGTAGGAAAATTCTGAAAATTTGGCATCTCACCAATGCCGATGGGCGCTGTTCAACTAAAATATTTTGGTGAATCTAGCACTTCCGGTTATACCGGAAGTCGATATCAACTTTCTTATCTCAAATGGAACACCCTGTATATTATTGCATTTTTGGATTCTAGGCATCATTTTGGAACAAAAACATGCAACATGTCCTATGTCCAAATCCAACCGTATTTAAGATATTTTTCCGAAAAAAATTACAGGTGCAGACCTAAATTCAATTAGCAATTTATACGAGGAAACCGCGAAATTTCAAAACGAATTTTTGGCGTCGTGTAACAGAAGCCCTGACCTAGTGATCTCTGCTGAGAAATAAATCAGTTCTTATACAGGGTGTTCACAAAATATGAATAAAAATTACATTCAAAATGTGCTTAAATCTCGAAATTTTCAAATGGAAACCCCCATTTTTTTAATGCGATCTTATTCACCACTAAAAATGATGACAACTTTGTGTAAGGTTTCCTATACCTAAATGCAGTAATTTTCGATTAATTTACGAAAAACCCACTTTTCGCCCATAAAATGCGGGGTTTGAAAATCATATTAGCCGTGGACGTTGAAAAGACGCGGCTGAGGAAATGTCACTTGGTTTATAAATGATTTTTTTGTTGTGTAATGAAGTATATGTTTCTCAGATCTTATTAAATTTTAATGAATACTTTTTTCTTTCTGTTTTTCCAGGCAGTACTTATATGAAGTCTTCAAATGTGTATAGATACTGGTTAGGTAGTTGTGGGGAGTAACTAATAGAAAATAACAAATTGTATTTTGTTTTCATGAAAATATGTAAAATCCTCTTTAGTTTTAGCCATTGTTTTACCGGCCTATCTGTGACATCAGTTAGTGTTTTCTGTTTTCTATGCCTAGACTGAACATTGTAGGATATTATATTGCTTTCACAGAATCCGTTATAAGTATGGAAAGAACCAGTAACCAGTACATTGAAATGTATCTCGCCTAGACCTAAATGCCGTCTCGTGGTCTTATTTGAACCGTGAGAAACTGGAGGATTTTCAGAAAAAGTAAAATACTGCACTATCAGAGTGGCCAAGTAGCAAAACAAAAAATGTTATTGCAAAAACACAAATTATAGAATAACTTATTAGAAAGAAAATAACGAGCTTAAAAGTTTGACAGCTGTCATCGAGGAGCTTCCTTGTGGCACTTTATAGTCCCAGAGCCAGGCGCATGATTTCAACTCTCACAAGATTACTTCGAATATGATGTTATGTAAAATGTAGAGAGTATATTTCTGTACTTGAAGCAAAGATCATGATATTCGAATGATCTTTGCTTGAAACGAGAAGCGAGAAGGTTGCCTCTGATAATATGGGCGCGATCATTGTTATTTAAAGAAGTTGTGGTTAATTTTTAATTTTTTACAACCCGTCCCACGAACATATTTACTATTTTTTCGCAAAAGTCTTTTGATAAATTCGAAAAGTGACGTTCTAAAAATCGAAGGAAGTGGTAAATTACTTAATTGGGTCTTGTACTTTCCTCCAGTACCGAAAGAAACCTCGAAAATCCGATATTTAACCAAATTTCCCAAATCCCGATTTTCAAGTTTCGAGAAACAGGACGGCTGTAGAATTAGCGAAATTGACGGGAACTCCTGAAGAACCGCTCTTAGGAATTGCGTGTTTTTTGCCATTTTTTGATTTTTCGGGGGCACCGGAAGCATCTGCACCTTCCTGAAGACTTGAGGGCTTTTAGGTGACGGGAAATGCCGACCAATCACGTAAAAAAGATGCGCCCCACCTGCGTTGGTCGTTTTTATCGCCGAAAATCCTTAATAACTCGAAAACGGGAAATAGTTTACCTGGAAAAGTTTCGTTAAATATGTTGACCCGTTCTCCGGCCATCTCGCCGTACCGTCAGATCTCCCGAAAAACGCGTTTGAAAAATTTTGTTCCTGAGCATCAAACGGTATATTTATGGCACTGGCTGTATAGCGGGACTTCGCACACAACTCGCGTCCCCGAGGTCCAGACTTGCCCCCGTCTTTCGCTCGGTATATTGTCGGGGCCCCGAAAATACGCCTATAGGATTTCTAAAGGACCAAGGGACCCTTTTTTATTGTTGCTCCATGGGTCTTCTTTCCTATTTTGTTCTATAACCATAATATGAGAGTAGATTCGCCTAAAAATTAACCACAACTTCTTTAAATAACAATGATCCATATTAATTGACGCAACCTACTCGCTTCAAGTATAGTATATTTCCTAACAAGTGCGGAAAGTGCCACTTTTCCGCACGCGATTGCAGTTGGCTGAACGACGCGTAGCGGAGTGACACTTTCTAAACTAAAATGCGTGCGGAAAAGTGTACTTTTCCGCACGCTTGTAGAAAAAAGAAATATACTGTCTACATTTTACATAACATCTTATTCTATAATCTTATGAGAGTTGAAATCATGCGCCCGGCTCTCATAGGTACTATCATCAAAGTCTAGAGAATACTATAAGTCGGCTCACTTCTTTGTTCTCTCGGAGAAAACAACAATTTTTTGCGACTGGTCGTAAAGGAGCCTCGAACCGCTCGCAGTTACACTGTGTAATAGACCGGGAGATAGTGACAGATTTTTGGACGTGATCTTACTCAGTATGCCTTGCCAAGGGCATTATGTGGCACATATTCTCACAATAATAAGGTATGAATCAGAGAGTCATCCTGGTTTCTTCATATGAAAAACTGAGTTTTCAATTATTCGAAAAATATGGGTTTCGATATGATTTTAGTCAGGCTGCCATGTGTTTTATAATGAAGTTCAAAATAGAAAATTCCTCAAAAACCATAGGCGTGGGTCCAAAGGGCTATTATTGTCACGTGAACTTGTATTTTAATAATTAGTTTTTCCACGTTTCTGAACAGGCTGCCAAGGGGCACTATGCAAGTGCTTGTTATGAAAATGCTGAAAAAAGGATGGCATACCTTTTGCGCTTGTACAAGTGCTGTTTAAACTGAATGTTATTTAATAATTTAAACGATTTATTCGATGTAAAGTGTACTTGGATATGCGCAAACGGTATGCCATCTTTTCTTCAGCAGTTTCATAACAAGAACTTGCATACTTCTCATTGGCAGCCTGTTTAGAAACGTGGAAAAATTAATTATTAAAATACAAGTTCACATGGCAAAAATAGCCCTTTGGACCCACGCTAACGGTATGCCTATGGTTTTCCGAGAAATTTTCTATTTTGAACTTCATTATAAAACACATGGCAGCCTGACTAAAATCATATCAAAACGCATATTTTTCGAATAAATGAAAACTCGTTTTTCCATATGAAGAACCCAGGAAGACTCTCTGATTCATACCTTATTATTGTGAGAATATACGCAACATAATACCCTATGAAAGGCATACTGAGTAAAATCACGTCCAAAAATCTGTCAATATCTCCCGGTCTATAAGCTTATTTTCTTATTAAATAAGATATCGATCACCGTACTCCGATGACGGCGGGCCGAGGGAGCGGGAGAGGGCAAGGGGGAAACGTTTGCTCACACAAGGCCGAGTGCGCCGACTTATAGTATTCTCTAGACTTTGCTATCATTTTCTACAATGATACCTTCATCCATCGGTCAGCGATATGAAATCTAACACCGAATTTCTGCGCAGTGCAATTTCAAAACGAAAACAAGAGCGCACTTATACAACGAACAGTACACTCTTTCTTCTCTTCTGTTTATCTAATCCCCTATCCGAATCGGTCTCGGGCGCTACGTCCGTGGAACCGTGAATGGGCTCCATTCTCTTTGTACTTGAAACAGGAAGTGTGCTCTTATTTTTACAGTCGGATTAACTCGAGATATCCGCAGGAAGGAACGGATGTGCCGGTGGCCGACGAACCAATCGGGCATTCCTGTACGGGGCCAGGTAGAGGATATCCATATTGAGACAATGGACGGGAATGTCATTGTATGGCCGTTTTGGAACGTGCCTGAGCTACAGGCGTCAAATAGAAACGTGCGGGAATGCATGCACTTTGAGTAGGTGGAGTGTTTTCCGATATTTGGTGTGGCGATATCAACATTTTTATTTTTATACGTTCCTATAGGACAATACAGGGTGTTGGTAAATAAGTGCGACAAACTTTAAGGGGTGATTCTACATGAACAAATAATGACAGTTTGCTATATAAACGTAGGGAACGTGGGAAATTTGGTTAAATATCGGATTTTCGAGATTTCTTTCGATACTGGAGGAAAGTACAAGACCCAATTAAGAAATTTACCACCTTCGATTTTAGAACGTCACTTTTCGAATTTATCAAAAGACTTTTGCGAAAAAATAGTAAATATGTTCGTGGGACGGGTTGTAAAAAATTGAAAATTAACCACAACTTCTTTAAATAACAATGATCGCGCCCATATTATCTGAGGCAACCTTCTCGCTTCTCGTTTCAAGCAAAGATCATTAGAATATCATGATCTTTGCCTCAAGTAAAGAAATATACTCTCTACATTTTACATAACATCATATTCTATAAGTAATCTTATGAGAGTTGAACAATAACGGGTGAAAGTTAGTAGTTCGCAGTACAGCACAGCATGGCGAGCTGAACTGCACTGGTGTTTTTAAGGTACTTACACTACTCAGCGATGAAAATCTCCTGTTCAGTACAACGCAACGCCAATAACTTTCACCCGTTATTGTTATTAGGTAGGCACAAAATGCGTTTAAAAATTTACGTTTAAGTCAGAAATAACTGAGGTTTAAATAATAGGTAGGTATAGATAATATAAAAACAAATTTACTTTACTTACAAGTCGCTGGTGCCTAAAATAATGAGAATATTGTATTTAAGCTATTTACGAAAATTTATATACCTTCAGCTGTTCTTGCAACTGAATGATTTTCATTCTCTATACAGTGAGGACGAGAAGGTTGGAACAAATTCGGTAAAAGGTTCAGGTGGCGAATAAAAAAAAATCGATGAGACACATCAAACAATGCACATTTGGTCATAAAACTTTTTCTTGTGACGTCATCAAGTTCGCAGATATGACGTCATCGACATTTTTTTTAAATGGCAACCCCACTTTTTTATAACGTCATTAGAAAGTGGACGTTTTTCTGCGTACAGAAGTATACATTTTAGGGTAGGTTACGTAACAACATTTCTGAGAACAAAAATATTTTAATGAATTCTTAGGATAAACTGAGAAAAAAATGTAAATAACAAAATGCAATCAAATTAACTGTTCGAAGTGCCTTCCTTGCACATATTGACAATGAGCAAAACGATCTAATATTTCTCGGGTAATTAGTCTAAACGTTTCAGTAACTCTAATCTTCAAAGCTTCAATGTTGTTGGGTCGGTCCACGTAAACGTTTAGACTAATTATCCCAGAAATATTAGATCTTCTTGCTCAATTTGATTGCATTTTGTTTATTACATTTTTTCTCAGTTTATCCTAAGAATTCATTAAAATATGTTTTTCTCAGAAATGTTGTTATGTAACCTACCCTAAAATGTATACTTCTGTACGCAGAAAAACGTCCCCTTTCTAATGACGTTAAAAAAAGTGGGGTTGCCATTTAAAAAAATGTCGATGACGTCATATCTGCGAACTTGATGACGTCACAAGAAAAAGTTTTATGCCCAAATGTGCACAATTAAAAATTATGTTTGACGTGTCTCATCGATTTTTTTTTATTCGCCACCTGAACATTTTACCGAATTTGTTCCAACCTTCTCGTCCTTACTGTATAATGAAAGAAGTCATATCCGCATAAAATTCAGAAAAGTTATTCATCATATCAGAATCTGAAAATAAAATTAAAATAGATAATAATATGTGGGTATTATTATATATTTTTTGTATATTAACATATAAACTGGAAATATTAGAGGCTGTCCCAGTTAAGACGTTACAAGTTATTATCTATTTTTAAGGTAAATTGATGGTTCAAAAACTAAACTTGTGTAGTTTGTTCCTAGGAATCGAATGCCGCCAAGAACGAAACACTAATTATTATTATTAAATTTCAAACAAAAAAGTTATCGCCAATTATTAACCGATTTTTTGAAAAAGGCAGCATGGCGATTTTGTTGCATTTTTTATAAGGGGGGTAAAACATCTGCACCACACACTTGAATATCACTTTACGACGTATTTTGTTCCACGCAAGAAGTCACGAGCTATTTTCTTAGGGACTTTTCAGATAAACTGAAACTTGTGAAGTTTTTTCCAAGAAATCGAATGGCGAACGAAACAATTGAATTTCAAACAAAAAAGTAATCGCCAAATACTTAACTGTTTTTTTTTTCATTAAGATTGCGATTTTGTTGGATTTATTTATTAGACTATAGTAACAACAAAACTGTCTTGTAAATTTAATCGCTCGTACGTAACGTCTTAACTGGGATTCCCTGTACATGGAGAAATATACTCTGTACATAAAAAAATGTTTAGTAAAGTTATGCATAACTGAACCAATAGCGTAATTTTTTATTGTAATTGTAAATTGTTATTGTGATATTAGTATTTTTTTGCTTAAAGTTTATATGTATGCAAAAGTTTGAAATAGTGCATTATTATACCATGCAAAATTGGGATCAGGGCAATACATAGTTATATTAGTCTCTATTGGACACTATTGGAATAGCGCTCGGTATGATGGCGTAGGGCATTCTGTTGATTTGTCATTTTTAAGATACCGCAGCGTCCGTACAACAAAATGCCAGTGCGTTTCAACACAGATTTAGCAAATCTATGTGCTGTGCTACACTGGCAAAACTACAACACCTATCAAAAAAAGTTAAATGGCAAAGTTGAATGTAATAAAAAGATCTACAACTTTCATATTTACACTTTTTTTACATAACCTGAAAATATGCGCGAAAAATCGAAATAACCGATTTTTAGTTTTTAATTTTTATCTCCCCCACATTTTTTTTTTCACGAAATTTGGTGGAAACTTATGTACCTTCTTATGTCCCAAACACGCTGTAATTTTTTCCGAAAATATTTATTTTTACCCCTTATTATATACAATGCGCTTTTGTTCGTTGAAACCTCTACCAAAATGTAGAGGATCCTCTACTTTCCGATGGTGTAAAAAATATACTGATGGTATAAAACATATAGGTATACTATAAAAAAATATAAATGTTACTATGGAAAATTTTCTCAGAAAATGCAAAAAAGAAACAAAAAACTCGATTTCGAATTTTTTTTAATAATTTAAAATTTTGCGCTATTTATTGAAATTTACACTTTAATTACTTGAATTACATATGTAAGATTCCATGGTTACATTGATGAACGAAGAAATTGCAAATCCATAAAACATAGAGTTAGCAAAAAACATGCGAAAATAGTTACTTTTCTAAATATTAAAGACGGGATTGAAAGGTAAATAGCGCAAAATTTTAAATGATATAAAAAAAATTAAAATCGAGTTTTTCCTTTTTTTTGCATTTTCTGAGAAAATTTTCCATAGTGATATTTATATTTTTTTATAGTATATATTTTTTATACCATTAGTGTATCTTTTTACACCATCAAAAAGTAGAGAATTCAAAGAACAAAAAGCGCAATCATTTTTTTAAAAAAGCAGCTTTTTGACCTGGGTATTTTCAATTAAAAATGAGGTTACTTTTTCTGTTTTTCTGTTTTTTAATGAGGTTACTTTTTCTGTAAAAATAAATATTTTGATTCGAAAAAATTACACCGTGTTTGAGATATAATTAAGGAGGTAAGTAAGTTTCCACCAAATTTCGTGCAATTTTTTTTGTGGGAGATAAAAATTAATTATATTTTTAGGTTATGTAAGAAAAGGGTAAATACAAAAAATGTAGATCTTTTTATTACCTACAACTTTGCCAATTTATCTTGATAAACCGTTTCCCCCCCCCTAAAAGTTCACCCCCCTTCCACCCTCGTACCTCAAATCACCCTTAAATTATTTTTCCTGTTATTTTTTCTATATTTTCTTCCTTTTCTAGATTTTTTGGTCTCAAAAATTATCTACCCCGGCCTATAGGTACGTAAATTGTACCGCTGAATCGATCTAGCAGGGATATTCTGAAGCCCTAGAACCCACCGGATTTCAAATAATCGTTATTTAGTAATTTAACCGAATATAACCCAAAGTTATAAATATGGTCTATAATATGAATATACCCTATACCCTTAAAAACCCAATATGAATATGCCCTTCAAAACCCAGAATCAAAATTTATATCTCGAAATTCGAAAACTGTTAGAGATTTTGTTTTGTGAATACTTATTTTCATTTTGCAGTGGATAGGAAGGAAATATTGTCCCATCCTTTGCTTTTTATTACTGAAGTAAAAAAGTGATATGAAAAGGTTTGTAACTCTATAAAATATCAGTGTGATTGCCCCATACACACTTATTATGTGAAGCAGGTACCTAATCAAGAAAAATCGGCTGATAGGGCTATAATCGAAAACGCCATCAATATTCCCAGATTGCAGACCTGCTAATTTTCATAATCTGATACCGAAACGCCGCAATATCCTGTATGAAATAACTAGGCGAGCATGAAATCCTGCGTTTATCGCAATGGCTATTTTTCCCGCATCGAAATTAACTTTCAAACGATCGCCGTTCTAGGACAGGAAACAATAAAGTTTACGCGTTTGTTATTATTGCGAATATTCCGATTTTATTTGAATTTTAATGCGGGATTTCTGAGAAACATCGCTGGAAAGAGGACGCCGATAATAGCCACGAGGCGATTGTTACGAAAGTTACAAAAACAGAAACAATTCTGTAAACGGGAACATTCCAATGACTTGAAATTCGGATCCAAGAATAGCATTAATAGGCATAGCTCGCATTATCGTAACTAGAATTTAATAGGAAGTGTTGAGTTACGAAAAATGCAAGATCGTGACTGGTCAAAAGGTGTAGTAGTGTGGTTATAGTTCATAACTACATACCTTTGGCGCCTAACGGGACAATTATATTTATCAGATTTCGAACGTATAAGAGTGTACTTTTCAATAGTTAAGTTTTTTGACAGCACTCTTTACAGTGCGCGGCAAATGTATGGACCGAGCCTTCTAAAATCTAAAGTAGGCTGCCAAAAAATTG
The DNA here is from genome assembly GCA_963920635.1 of Pseudeuparius sepicola. Classification (NCBI taxonomy): domain Eukaryota; kingdom Metazoa; phylum Arthropoda; class Insecta; order Coleoptera; family Anthribidae; genus Pseudeuparius; species Pseudeuparius sepicola. The sequence continues at coordinate 8,140,350 of OY987300.1, read as the reverse complement.
AAACTTGGCACACGTATATCATATCCGACTTATTTCCGCATATTTTGAAGTCATTTAAACATCAACCCCCTTTATTACAGAATATACAGGGTGGAGGTCTTTTTTTTAAATAGCAACAGGGGTAGAAAATGCTAATTTCTGAAAGTACATTCTTTTCTGCATCCAAAGGTGTATTACAAAATAGGGGTCCCATAAGAAAAAATCGGAGTTTTAAATAAAACAACAATTCAAATTTGAATTTTTATTCTTATCGGAACAAAGTAAAAAACGTCTGCTATCGCGTTTGCAACAAAAAGAATTAAAAAGCACTATTTTATCAACGGTTCAAATTGTTGACCGTCAGCTGCGACACAATGACCTACCCTAGCCACAAAAGACCGCAAGAAATTTACCCAAAAATGTTGTTTGTGTGCATTTATATCTTGTATTTCTTCGGAAATGCGGTTTTCTAAATCTTCTAGGTCGTTTGGTTTACCAAAACCAAATGCTTTCGTAAGGTAATTCGCGCGTGGTTTGTCGCCACTGAAGTTCGGCCGCTTCGCGGCCTCACGTCCCATTCGCGATGGATACCACTCGGGTTATTGCCGCACTCGGCCTTCGGCCTCGCGCGTCAATTTTGGCGCCTCGCTTCGCTCGTCGCGTTGAGCGTGTAGAAACAATGAATGACATATCGGGATGTCCCTGTAAATATATCTAGTTATTCTTTATGTGTTACTTTACATTTTATTTTTTTACTCCGATTTTTTTTATGGGACCCCTATGTTGTAATGCACCGTTGGATGCAGAAAGGAATGTACCTGCAGAAATTAGCATTTTCTACCCCTGTTGCCATTTTAAAAAAAGACCTCCACCCTATATATTCTGTAATAAAGGGGGTTGATATTTGATAATGACTTCAGAATATGTGGAAATAAGTCGCATATACGTCTGCCAAACTTTTTTTTGACAGCCTACTTTAGATTTTAGAAGGCCCGGTCCATACATCTGCCGCGCACTGTATTTGTTGCTTTTAAATTATGGTTAAAATTATTGATGCTGATTATCGAGTTTCATGATATCTGATATTTAATAAAACTTATATTTACCCATTACACATGCTCGTTGAGGTCATGGGCAAAAAAATCCGAGTAACGCGATCATTCCAACTCTGACACGTTGGAACTAATTAATTTACATATGATTCAGTGTTTTTAATGTGGAAAACATGTTGACATTTTTCGGAAAACCTTGATAATATACACTGACTGTGTTCGTGTTCTCAGGGCAGACTTGATCTACGTTGATCAATAATAAACCTCAGGAGTATCATTTTGGTCAACGTAAGTGCGCGGATTGTCTTTAACAATAAATAGAATTGTTTAGAATAAATAACACAATGTAGATGTAGAATGTATGGCACCTACTGATCTAATCTACCTGTGTTGAAAGAAAAATGCCTTATTTCAATTTTGTGTGGGTATAGTGCGCCTTGAAAACTATATAGCTAGCTAACATAAGTTAAAATACACAAAAAAACAAAACACTAAAACGCCAGTAAAACGTTTGAACGCAATAAAGTAGGAAAATAGTTCGAAAACAATCGAGTCTCCGTGACAGGCCAGTAAATATTGTGAAAGTAGCCGATTGTTTGCAAAATTATAGTTGTTGTTTTGAAACATTTTATTAATGCACGATATTTTTCCATAAACGCAATAGTCATGGGAGAAAAACGCCATTATTGTTTTGAAACCGATGCTAGTTTTACCCAATGACGTCAGAATCTATAGACAGGTTTGTTTTGATAAAAGGTCCCGCTACAGAGCTTCGAAACCTGCAGAAAAGAATCAAAAATGTCTAAATCGAGCAAAGCTAAACCTTGTTTAATTTGTTTATGTAGACCGTCAATAGTTATCAAAAACCTTTCTGGCATCATTCCGATGGTGCAAAAACCTTTCTGCGTTTAACCGACGAACACTGCAGAATGAAATTTAAAATGTCTGAGTCGAGCAAAGGTAAACCTTGTTTTATATATTTATCCATAAATAATTAAAAAAAACTTTTCTGGCATAATTCTAATGTTGAAAAAGTTGTCTGGCAAGCGATTAAAAGTAGTGTGCGCAATGCATGTCGGCCGCGCGCATGCGCCTATGGAACTGCATGGACGCAAATGTTAGGTGTATTAAAAAAATACTTCTGTTCGAAACAATTTTAACGCAAACGATTGATACATTGATGAACGTGTCCTCATTGGGATATTTTTTAACTATACAGTGTGTCCGCGGATGGAGTCCCCAAGAGAACAAATGGGCCAAAATTTCATTTTCGACAAAAAGTCATTCTTATAAAAGTTTCTGCTTCTCGAAAAAAAATATGGTCTACGGAGAGAATTTTTGATTTTTTTATACATGGTGCCCAAAAAAATACAAAAACATGAAATACCATCAAGACTAAACTACCTTTATTTTCAAAAACTTTTACTTAGAAAAGTTGTTTAGAATTAAAAGATGTGTCCTGTGTCCGATTGTCACTTTTCAAACAAATCAGCCAACTTTAAATTTTTTATGAAAGATTTATCGGTAATTTATTTCTCTGTCAATTAACTTTGACGTGACATGATCTTTGAGAAAGTAGGAAGATTTATATTCCCAAAGCTCAGAAAAAAAATGTTGAAGTTATTTTTTGAGTTAAACGTTCAAAGTTTCGTTCATTTACTGTTAAGAATTTATAAATTTTCCAGGCAACTTGAAAAAGTTATCAGTTTGATGGGGAAAAATCCAATAAAAAAAATTAAATTTCAAGTGTTATTTTTATAGAAGAGAAATCAAATATGTTTCTTAAGCCCTTTTTACACTTACCCATCAATTTCTTCGTGAATAAATTGACGAATTTGAAGGTGACAACCGAATCATGCCAGAAAAGTTTTTTTAAAATTATTTATGTGTAAATAAACATACAGGGTGAGTTTTTTTCGATGCCCTCTATGGGGATCTCGGAAACTAGCAGAGCTAGAACAAAGGTTAAATGGGGAAAGAATTGCAGTTTTGAATGCTCAATCTAATGCCCCTTCTGGATTTTTAAAAAAGTTCATGGCTCACTAGATATTTTGAACAGAGTGATTTTTTGCTATTTCATCAGATCTCTGTAGCTTCGTTATTTCTGATTATACAGAAAAACTGTGGAGACAAAAATTGTAGATAATTTTGGGCTTAATAAGATAATCTTATCCAATTTTTTATGTTGTTTGTGATTTTTGAGATATCACATAAACTTGTGTTTTTTAAATGTAAATCATAGTTGGCTGTGGCCTTATAAAGTCGGCCATTTTTTGAGCTTTGAGATATAATACTCGGCATAGTTATTATAAAAAATAAAATAGCTATGGCTAATTTTCTGACTTTTTTTTAATTTTCACGTAGTCAGCCATGGAATATTTTCATAATTATGTTCTATTTTATAATTAGACATACTTCAAACTTTCTAATATTTTGTTTTTAGTTGGTAACAAAATGTAACAAAATAAAACAAAAATTAAAAAACTTAAATTCAAATTATTATTAAGTATTTTAATAGGTCACCTTTTAAAATAAAAAAGGTGTTCAAACAATCCACCATTATTATTTATGCAAATATTGCATCTTTTGAAAACTGAATTTGTCCCTTTCTTAGAGAGCACCTGTCAATACTGGCAATTGCTTCTAAAACAGCTGTTCTTAATTCAACAATTGTCTCATACTTTATTTTGTACTGTTCCCCACAAAAAGAAATCCAAAACAGACAAATCGGGGGATCGGGGCTTCCAGGAAATAGGTCTATTTCTCCCTATCCAACTATTTGTATAGAGCTGATCTAGGTAATTACTGGAAGTATGTCTTATTATAAAATAGAACGTAATTATGAAAATATTCCATGGCCGACTGTGAAAATTTAAAAAAAAAATCAGAAAATTAGCCATAACTATTTTATTTTTTAAAATAACTATGCCGAGTATTATATTTTTGGAAAGCTCAAAAAATTGCCGATTTGATAAGGCCACAGCCAACTATGATTTACATTTAAATAAACACAAGTTTATGTCATATCTCAAAAATCACAAACAACATAAAAAATTGGATAAGATTATCTTATTAAGCCCAAAATTATCTACAATTTTTGTCTCCACAGTTTTTCCGTATAATCAGAAATAACGGAGCTACAGAGATTTGATGAAATCGCAAAAAATCACTCTTTTCAAAATATCTAGTGAGCCATGAACTTTTTTAAAAATCCAAAAGGGGCATTACATTGAGCATTCAAAACTGCAATTCTTTCCCCATTTAGCCTTTGTTCTAGCTCTGCTAGTTTCCGAGATCCCCATAGTGGGCATCGAAAAAAACTCACCCTGTATAAAACAAGGTTTACCTTTGCTCGGCTCAGACATTTTAAATTACATTCTGCAGTGTTCGTTGGCTAAACAGAAAGCTTTTGCACCATCGGAATTGTGCCAGAAAGGTTTTTGATGACTATTTACGGACTACATAAACAAATTAAACAAGGTTTAGCTTTGCTCGATTTAGACATTTTTGATTCTTTTCTGCAATTTTTGAAGCCCTCTAGCGGAACGTTGCACTGCTAAAAGCTAGCCAGAAAAGTGAAATTCGCATTTCCGGGGAAATAAATGGGTTTTCAATTTTGCGCGAATTGTCACAAAAAATCTGTCGCTAGCTCCCGTACTATTGGTTGTTATTTTAAAGTTTTACCTGTTTATTGACAGGGCTCTTTATTACATGCAGTTCTGTCCCTCATTATAGGTGCAGGGTTTAAATTTTAGTTATTTTTGTTGAAGGTTTTTTTTACATAATTTACTTTTTCTTGAAATCGGCATTAAAATGTCCCAAAATCGTCATTAAAAGCACAGAAATCGTACAATAATGTAGCCCATTATTGTACGATTTTTTCAATAAGTAGGCCTTGGCGAGATGTAAACATCAAACGTCAGACGCGGAGAAATCGCCCGTCAAAAGTGACCAAATATTCAAAACCCGGCCGATAAAGGCTCATTTAACTTTTCGTACACATTGAGAAATTGTTTCCTATAGAAGCGCAATCCTTCAGTATACATATTTTAGTAAATTTGAAAATCAATAGATTTGTTGTGTAGGCTGCTCAAGAAGCAGCAATTTGGTTTTTCTGTCAGAAGGTGCCTTACATCATTATACTTGTCCTAGGTTTAATTTAGTAGGAAATAAAGAGATGTTGTAACTAACTAACTAACTAACTAACTAGGTAGAGCGATCGGTAAAGTCAAGCAACGTCGCGCGTAGTCGGTTCGTGGACGGGTGATTCCTTATTATTATTTTCTTGCCTAATAAAACTTTTTTTTTCCGATTTCAAGAAAAATATAATATGTACCTCGGCACTGAAGTTCTTTTTATGACATGTGGTTTATTTGCCTCGGCCAGAGGCCTCAGCAACTAAACTCCACATGAGTCATAAAAAGTTAAACTTCAGTGCCTTGGTACATAAATAACTATTTAATCCCTATAATAAAGTGAAGATATCTACGTAGGTACAGATATTCTTAGATTATACAGGGTGGTTCACTTTTATGTGGTAGGACTTTAACATTAGATAGAAAAAGATAATCTAAAATGAAAATTTTATATCAACATATATCGGGGAAAGCTTAGTTTCCGAGATACAGGGCGTTGAAGTGTTGGAAAAAATATGAAGTATTTTTTACACTGTCCGAACCAGTGGAGATATTTAAACCAAATTTGATGTGTAGTACCACCTTTTTGACTACGATATTTAGTGATAATATGAAGGTCCTGAAATAACCAGTGGTGGAGTTATGGGTTTTCACTATCACTAAATTTAAAAAGTAATTAGTACGGACCTGTCTCACGTCAACGTAAATTTTTTTTTCGTAAAGTTCTTTCAATTCTCTACAAAAAGTGTATCTTGACATTTTTTTGTATCTGCCACGGTTGTGTAGTAAATAAATTATTTCGTTTCCATCTCAGCCTTTTTTGCCTAAAAATGTGTTTTCTAAGATTATTGATAAATATCGCAAATAACAGAAATTAATTATGGAACACTTATCAGATTCAGCTATTTTATTTTTAATTTTATGGAAACAATTTTAAAAATAAACTGGCACTTGGTTTGATGTACATTACTTTATTATCATTTTAACATTTTTATCAAATCTAGTATTATTTCTTAATAATTTTTATAATTCTAAATTTGTAGAATTCTAAATTATACCACGACGAGTAAAACATGATTCTTCCGCCCATAAAATGTTATTTAAAAATTGTCTTATTTCCTTTGACTACAAAATCCATCGGCAAAATACTAATGTCCTTTCTGCATCGCCGTACTGGTGAAGATAAGTGTGCCATGGAAAAGAAAATCTTATTGACAGTTAATAATACAATAATCTGTCATCCAGTAGACGAACGTAGCAGCGCCGCAGTTTGTCTTTGTTAATAATTAAAATGCCGTTCCAATTTACAAATGAAGAGCAGGCTGACATCCATTTCTGCTATGGAGTTGCAAATGGGAACTCTGCGGAAGCAGCCAGAGAATACCGGAGGCGATTTCCAAATAGGCGCCATCCGCGTCCCTCGGTGTTTGTTAACATGCATACGTTGATGTGAGACAGGTCCGTACTAATTACTTTTTAAATTTAGTGATAGTGAAAACCCATAACTCCACCACTGGTTATTTCAGGACCTTCATATTATCACTAAATATCGTAGTCAAAAAGGTGGTACTACACATCAAATTTGGTTTAAATATCTCCACTGGTTCGGACAGTGTAAAAAATACTTCATATTTTTTCCAACACTTCAACGCCCTGTATCTCGGAAACTAAGCTTTCCCCGATATATGTTGATATAAAATTTTCATTTTAGATTATCTTTTTCTATCTAATGTTAAAGTCCTACCATATAAAAGTGAACCACCCTGTAGAATTGAAACCAATCATGGTTATTGCTATTACGTAAGTCGTCTGTCCTTCTTGCCAACAAAATATTCCAAAAGACCTGTAGTTAACTCATTACATGCATTCCTACAGGCAATTAAAAAATCAGGAAATAGGGTACTTGACGAAATTTTACAAACTTGATAAAACAATTCCTGGACACTTGCCTAAGACCCTACGATTATTTAAAAAATATATATTTACGTACTTATCAAGTTTTTAGACTTTCTTCGAAATTTGGCGGGAAAGCACTTATGACGTCACAAGTGTTTTAAAAAGACAATTTGGCAACATAGCAATACCACTAAAGTGTTCTAAGACATAACCTTATTCGGCAGTGAATGTTGCAAGGAAAGTTGAAATTTCAGAATTCTAACCTCAAACTCCCAGTCTTATGATGCCCCGTGAAACCACATTTAGTCAATAAGTGTTTTTTTTTTTCGTAAATACCTATTCAATCGTTTTTCTGCAAATTTTTTGGCTAGGTTGGGCCGGAATTCGGGCTCAGTATTAAGCACTATGGCGCCTTTATAAACGCGCCTTCAAGATGGTCCCTAGGCCGAGGTTCTCTCTTTATTAATAACTCATAATACAACTGTACTATTACTACAACGTAGGTAGGTACAAACCTTTGCAGTTTTATCCCATGAATTTCGGCAGACGCCAACATCGGATTATTAGAAAAAAATTGTGCTACTTAAAAAGCATCCCAATTTCGGCAAATTACGGATTTTCCTTTTAGGGTCCATGATATCTTACCTTACACATCTAATAACACGATAACTAGGTCCGCAAATAATATATATAATAGTAAATATTAATAACAAACTATAATAAATCGCACAGATATTAATATCTACTAATGTTTTGACTTAGCGATATACGGAATCGGAATGACAGTTGGCATCACGGGATGTCATCTGCCGATTAAAAAACCATACGTGTTAGATGACATGTGGATATATGCATATAGTTAGATGCCTAGGTGGGCAGGTAACGTTGCCACATAGGCGAATATTTCCCCCATTATTGATACCTGAATATTTATAGTACGTTCCGTATACAGATATTTTAACTAAACTGTTACGTGGCAGAGATGAAGGATATAGTTTCCAGCGTGTGCAGCATAAACAGACACCATTTTGCTATAGAGGAGTCAATATGCGGAATAAAAAAGCCTTTATGTGACAAAATTTGTGTGTGCAATTGCGTTAGTTAAAGCTCAAAAGTTGCAATACATTAAGTAACAGATATTCATAGGCAAGCTGGAGATATTTGAATAGAAAACTGCAATTTGTCCTTGTTCCACGAAATATTGCAAACGGGCACCGGCAACGTTACAGTTCCGTTCCTCCTGAGAGGCACAGAGTTGCCAATTTTGGCGTTCTGGACAATAGAACGACGAAACTGTAGATTTCAGCCTGAACAAAATTGTGCAACTTAGTCTTTAATTATCATAAATAAATAAGTGTTAAAAGCCGTTGTTTCATTTATTACGTGTTATGTTGGTGCATCTACTGTAAACAGAGTACAATTTTAGAGCAATTAAAAATATTGTCAAGTACCCTATTCCAAAAATTATGACTAAGGCGTGCAAAGCAAGTTATTTAATTGCTACCTATGTGGGAAATCAGATATTCTCAAAAAACCGTTTTCCCACACAACTCGCTTATATACTCTTTCCGTGGCATCTGTAACAAGTCGTTATATCTACATTTTCTTATGTGCACATACTTAAAACGCGGCGACGCGTATCTGTCATCGGGAGCAGCATAACCGGCTCACTTTTGGACCTGTTGTCTTTGTTGGTCCAAATTATCATATTTTATTTAATTGAAATCCGCCGCTATATGGTCTTGCCTGCATTGCCAGATATGGTCATGTCGGCACTCGGCAGAGCCGCGTTTAAAAATAGGCACTGCGATTCTTAAATGCTATATAGATCGCCAGCTTGATATATGTGTATACGACAAATAAAATTAATAGTAAAAAATATTTTTAAAAACAAGCTTTTATTTAAATGCTCTGAAAAGAAGAAAATAAACTTTATAATAAATCAAACCAAGGCAAACCCATAATTTTGTTACATTATACAGGGTGTTTCATTAAGGGTGAAGACGTACCATATCTCAGGAATTGGTAGTCCTGGAGCTTTGGGAAAAAAATCTTCTTATGTAATGTGGTCACGAAAAATCGCTGGAAATTATTTTTAAATTCTTAGGTCGGCCGCTAGGGGGCGTATTCGAAACAGTAAATTTGAAAAATGAGTTTTCTCAAAGAAATGACTAATAATCAAATATCAAAAATTATTGCACTCTTCAGCAAATTGTGAACAATTTTAGTTAAGGATTTTTTGCTCTAGCTCTTGGTCGAATTTGGGCTTGTTGAAGAGAGCGTTCCTTCCTCTATCAAATGATTGTCCAGTAAGGTCGTTTCGAATTTCGTGGTCACCGCTAGAGGGCGCAATTTGAAAAATTCCCCTTTTATTACAGTTTTCTCCGAAATTTTAAATGTAATGACATATTTATTATGTTATAATCGAAAAGTAGATAAAATTGACAACAAGAAATACCCAAGGTTCAAATCGATATCTTTATTACTTTCCGAGTTATCGCCAAAAGAATAATTATTAACATATTATTTGAAAGAAGTATTTGTTATCAAAGATTTCCGTGGTCAACTATTCCCTGAAATAAATAAAAATATGCTTGAGTTTTTCGTAAACTGGTATTTTTCTCACTTTTTATTCCGTTAAACGTATTTATAATTTACTTACCTTACCTGTCGTATCTCATATCGATATGAAATTATTTCATAAATCATCTAGTAAGCCATGAAACAAAATCGTTTGGTACCTGACAGCGTATTCACTTCCGCAAGTGGAGCATGTTCAAAACATTGAAAATAGCAAGCATATCGTAAGCCTCGGCATTCGTATAAGGAATTTTTTAATAAATGCAACACACAATTTTAACTCAAAATTTACAAAAATCTGTTTTGACACAATACTTATTAAAGCTTGATTCATGTGACATTATCTACTTTTTTGCTTCCCTAGAAACCAAACGATTTTGTTTCATGCTTACCAGATAATTTCCGAGATAATTTCATATCAATACGACAGGTAAGCTAAGTAAGTTAGAAATACGTTTAACGGAATAAAAAGTGAGAAAAATACCAATTTACGAAAAACTCAAGCATATTTTTATTTATTTCATGAAATAGTTGACCACGGAAATCTTTGATAACAAATACTTACCTTCTTCTTTCAAATAATATGTTAATAATTATTCTTTTGGCGATAACTCCGAAACTAATGAAGATATCGATTTGAACCTGGGGTATTTTTTGTTGTAAATTTTATCTACTTTTTGATTATAACAGAATAAATATGTCATTGCATTTAAAATTTCGCAGAAAACTGTAATAAAAGGGAAATTTTTAAATTGCGCCCTCTAGCGGTGACCACGAAATTCGAAATGACCTTACTGGACAATCATTTGATAGAAGAAGGAACGCTCTCTTCAACAAGCCCAAATTCGACAAATTCGGTTAAGCCGAACCGGAGTTACAGGCATTTTTTCAAGTCAAGGTTTATCCGCCCTTGTTGTTCATAACTTGCTGAAGAGTGCAATAAAATTAATTTTGACATAACTTTATTAGTCACTTTTTTGGGAAAACTCATTTTTCAAATTTACTGTTTCGAATACGCCCGCCCCTAGCGGCCGACCTACGAACTTAAAAATAATTTCCAGCGATTTTTCGTGACCACATTACTTAAGAAGATTTTTTCCCCAAGCTCCAGGACTATTAATTCCTGAGATATGGTACCTCTTTACCCTTAATGAAACACCCTGTACAACTGTATAGGTATGATACAAAAGCTTGTCGCGAGATTCTCGTGTGTAAATTTCTTTTATAGAAAAATGCATTTTCTACTTAAAATTACTTTCAAGATATATATAGATATATAGTATATTCTCGCGACAAGCTTTTATATCATATTATACGCAGTTGTATAATGTAACAAAATGATGGGTTTGCCTTGGTTTCATTTATTATAAAGTTTATTTTCTTCTTTTCAGAGCATTTAAATAAAAGCTTGTTTTTAAAAATATTTTTTTACTATTAATTTTATTTTCAACTTTTTAGTTCTACCCTTGTTCTACTCTTCAAGCCCTTTCATTTAATGCCCATATTAAGGGAAAAGAAAACGTAATCCGTCATCTTAGAGCGACGGCCATATTGAATTTAGTGTGATGTCACTAACTTTATCGTTTTCTACTCTTCAAGCCCTCAAGGGGGTTGGCAAAAAATACATCATCCGCCATCTTGTGGCGACGGCCATTTTAAAAGTATTACAATATTGAGTATTGTATATTGTATATTGTATTGTCACCCGAAATAAAGGTGTATGCAAAATTTCAGCTCAATCGGATGTCAGGAAATGGTTTTAATTCAGCTTATTGCAAGTTGAATAAAAGATAAAAGCTTGTAAAAAGAAAGAAAATCTGGTTTGGTACTTTGAAAGAACCCTTGTTCTTCAACTTAAGAACCACCATTCTACGTTCCAGCTGCAGTTCTCATACTACAAATCGACGATTGCTCTGAAGGAAAATACAAACGCTATAGGAGTCTGAGGACATAATATATTATTATGAACACGACTGTATTAAGCTCTGACCATTTGTAGTAAATTTTATGAAATAATTAATTTCAAAAACATGCGCAGACATTGTTCTAGCGGGTCAACTCTCTAGATGCATTTTATGGTGCCGAGAAAATTCTCGAGTCGTGAGAAAATGCTGTTGGGCGTAGGCAGTTCAGCCATTGTTGTTTTGACTAATGAAAACACCCACAATCGCCGAGGCGAGCTCATTCGCTTTGGTTTGTGCTTGCCGTTCGATTTTCATTTGTGTTTTGACTGGCAAGAGTGGGCAGGCGACGTCGTAAAATTCTTTTTGAAAGAAGCCGCTTTACACGGTGGCACAAAAAGTATTTTAATAAGATGCAAAAGGCATATTTATGTGATTTTCCAATGCAACGATATTTATAACTTTCTTATTTAGATAGACCATCGGTTGATTTGGGAAAGAATTGTATTTTTTCTGCTGATTACTGGGCGTTCCATTTAAAGAAATTACATTTTGGCGATATCTCGATTTCTATTTTTTTTTCTTTTCACCAGCGAAAGATTGCAATTATTTCCTATGGTGAGAAAGTTAGATATAGTCACAGACCTATACATATAGCTAAGCTATATACTTATATAGCTAAGCTATATAGCTATATAGCTAAGCTATATACCTATATAGCTATATAGCTAAGCTATATACCTATATAGCTAAGCTATATAGGTCTGTGACTATATCTAACTTTCTCACCATAGGAAATAATTGCAATCTTTCGCTGGTGAAAACAAAAAAAAATAGAAATCGAGATATCGCCAAAATGTAATTTCTTTAAATGGAACACCCAGTAATCAGCAGAAAAAATACAATTCTTAGTGAACCTTTAATTTAGTACCTACACCCTGTATGTACGGCTATACTTATTAGACTAGGTAGGTAGGTACTTGGAACAGTTTTGCAATAAAAAAATAAAAATCTATAAAATTTTTGTCTGTCTGAAGTGGATAGGTTTCCGATTTATTTACTATTTTATTGGAACCAGAGCACGGTTCAAAGCTCAAAGTATCTCGTATCATTCAGTTCATCTTCATGCGTTTGCCGCGAGTTCCGTCTGGCCATCATTGGTTGCTTTAAATCTGATTTTGAGATTCGCAGATGAGATTTTATTATGTAGGTCGGGCCCGATATCTAGAAGGCTGTGATTCAAGTGGCGTCATCATGATTTTTGGATCGATGAGCCTGGAAACTGGACCACCAATCCACCAGACGTCGGTATAACAAGATGATCCGATATGACCATCACCTTTGTAGAAATTATTGTCCAAAGTATCAAAATAATAAAATGCTAGAATTTTCTAGTAACACTACTTATTATAATTAATTATATGAAAGGTTTCGAGTCTCAATCGCTTGTGTATACTTATAGGTAGTTATTGTATTGTATTTATTATTTTTTCTTTTTTCTTTTGGAAAAATGAATGTTCATTTAAATTTTGAAAAAATATATATTTACCAGTTTCGTTTTTGAGATGATAATGAGGGTTTTCAATTAATTCTTGTCTATTTATTATGACCTTTCATTTTAAATTAATAACAGATGGCACTCCAGCCAGACCCAATAACACGACAAACTAAAAAAAATTGAGGTAAATATATAAAAAATACATTGAAACCACACTAACCAAAGTGTTGAAACGAAGTACCTCTAGTCCTTACACAACGTAAAATATAAAGATTGCTGGTAGCCTAAATATATTCACAACAAATAGGTATGTGTAGGTACACTTGATTTTATTCATAAAATATATTAATCTAAAATTAAATATCATAAATAGGAAAGAATTACTGGAAACCCTAAAATACATATTTACCGTAAACTCATGAATCTGACGGTTGTTAATAATAACAACCATAGGCGTCGGCAGGATTAATTTCAGGAAATTGCATCTGCACACATTGTACTATTATGTAATAGTAATAATAAGATATTGTTCTACTCCTATGCTAGTAACATAGCTATTAAGTGGCGGTTTAGGTTATAAGTAAGCCCATTGCTACGAACACTGACACGTAATGACTGACACGTAATAAAAAAAATTACGTATCTGTTCTTAATTAAAACGCAATTATCACGGGTGCCTTGTTAGCGCGATCCGCGTCACCATAGCAACTAACCAACATACTAATTGTTGCCTGTCAGATAATCAGAAGTATAGTTTATCCATTATAATAGTTTTTCTTTCGTCGAAGAAAAATTATAATACAAAACTCGAGTTGTAAGCTTATTACATACTCGTGGAATTACAGCACTCGCTGCTGCGCGGCTCGTGAGCAACTTTTCCACTCATACCTAATAAGCTGTTTACAACTCTCGCTATGTAATATACTATAGTATACCTATTATGTGACTAGCACGGAAATGAACATTTCATGTTAGTTATACACTATACTTTTTCTAGGAATGTTTTTTTTTTAGTGTTTGAGTTAAAATTTGGGCTTTTTAGCTTTTTATAATTTAATTATTTTGACCATGAACAAAGTGTGACTTTAAAAATACCAATTTTATTTCTTAATCTTTTTCTGTGTATTTTCTTTCATGCGCACTCCTTGCACCCCCCTCCCAGCGCCCGCGCCCATGATAACAACTCGCGCCCTCAGAATACTCCAAATAAGGAGTATATAGTACCCAGTGGCGGATACAGGGGGGGGGGCTGGGGGGGCGATCGCCCCCCTTTTTCTACAGCCATTATTACAACCGCGGTATTATTAGGTAATCTAAAAACACTCTTTAATTGTACACTAGAAATGACAATTCTTAATTTGGTAATACAAAGTTGGCAGCAATGTTTTGGGCGCCTTTTGTCCGGCAGAAATGGCAGAACTTGTGACAGATGCCTAACTTTAACCTTGACATTCGATATATGTGTCTGTGGCTCTAACCTAACTTCAAACACAGAAACTATAACTATAGCCTTTTTCTATGCTTCCAAGAACAGAGTTTAATGTTAATTTCTATCTGTTTAAATTTAGGATTCGTGTGTGTAAAATGTAAATTCTGTTAATTACGGCCCTGTCCTCCGTCACCTATCAATAATATCAATACGGCCGCCTTTTAGACAATTCTAGCGACATGAAATATTTACATGTCACATTCTAGTGTACAATTACAGAGCGTTTTAAGTATATTTTCCTCAGTATCTCAATAAAGCATGTTCTGGCAACACCAGTACGAAGTCGCATCACGACAACGGCAAGAATATGTTTGAGCATACTTGCCAGTTTCCCGATAAGCAATGCATCGGCGGAAATATATTTTTCTTCACTTAAAAGAATTAAAACTTGGTTACGTAACAATATGGTCCAAGACATACTAAATAATTTAGCCCTATTAAATATACACGGCAATCCGCAATCCGCAATGTATCCATAAATGAGGAAAAGATCAGTTTTTTGTGATTTTGTTTTGTTATGTTTATTATTTATTTTTTTTATTTTGTTTGGGAAAAAAATTTTTTGTTTTTGTTTTTTCTAGAGAAATAAATTATTTCATTTTTCACAAAAATACATATTATATTCTAAAAATTTCCCTTACACCGGCCCCTCAGGAAAATTTTTTTACCACGCTGCCCCCCCGTTTAGATTTGCCTGGATCCGCCTCTAATAGTACCCCAATAATACTCCAAAAGCAGGCATAAAATTTGTGCTTGCTTGATTTAATCAGATACCAATGAGAAGAACTACTTAGACCAAAGTTTACAGAATAACTATTTTATTCTGTAAACTTTGCTTAGACTAGGTACACACTGTCTAAGCAAGTCGCAATGAGTTTATCAAGACTAGGTACCTATTTTTTTATTTTAATCATTTTTACTAAGTAGGCTATGGCACCCAGATGTCGGCGATAGGTATTTTTACTGATAAAAGTTTTACATAAATACCAGAAAATACGATTGTATTCACAAAATTATTTTTATGTCTTGATCTCAATTATTAATCAAATGATTCCATAGATTCCTCACAACAAAGAAAAATCTCAATGTACCATTATAAATAGGAGATGTATAATACCTTGTAATCGGTAAGTAGGTACTTAATCCGGTAAAAAGGTTTCCTTGTCAAAAAAATAATAATAGCAAAAAGCAAAAATTAAGTAATGTGAAATTTTCTTATGGAAAAAATCGACCATTTAAAAAAATTGTAGCTACCCATGGACTATCACCCAGTCTAAATACAATAGTAGTGTCTGTAAGATATCTTCCCTGAGCTAAATCTAAAAAAATATAACGCCGAATTTTTTCTCAGTTCTTCATAGATTTCTAGAGTGTTTACAAGCAAACGCGAACACATTGTATATTGTGGTAAAACGAAGTTCTTAACAATTTAAAAAAGAAAATGTAGCAATATACATTAATAAAATTCTTGTTTCACGTACGTCTATGAAGTCTTCGGTGCATGTGAACTCTACTGCATTCCTTTACTCTGCGGTCTCTGCCATTGAAACTCTTCTGTGCATTCAAGGCGTTAAATTCTTAGCATTTGCTCTTCGGTTTCGGATGTCTTTCATCGAAATAGCATCACAGAGAAATACACAAAGAGTACAGACCTTGCTGATGTTTTATTTTTACATTTCAAATCGCATTTTTTTATATTTTCTTGTCGCCATTGCTTTCAGAGATGTTGTTGTAATAGTTGCATAGTAAGTTTAATTAATTTGTAAGCATTTTTTCTTTGTTATTTTTTGCTAAAAGATTATCGTTTCGATAATCGAAAGCATTATTTTCAATTGCATAGCTTAATAAAGTTTAGATTTTATATTTAGAACATGATATATATAACAATTGAGTTTGATTATTTCGTAAAAAGTGCAATAATTATCACAGAAAGGATAAGGAAAAATATGTTTTATTTGTTAACTAGTAAAAGGCTAACTGATGGTCGTATAACAAGACCATTTTTTACTGCAGGCCAAAAAGTTTCTCTTTTTTGCCTGCAGACAAAGACAACTGCAGATAACAAAAAACTGGTGTTTATGGATTTACTAGATAGACAAGGCTATGGGCAAATAATTTGAGGGTATGTAGAAAATTATTGGAAACCCAAAAGTTTCTTATGAACCCAATCGAAAAATCATGGGTATGCTATAGCTATTTATTCTGTGACTATAGGCACAGATATACGTTATCTGTGGTATAGCCAGCGCCGGTTTTAGGGGGATGCTAGGGCGCTAATAGCACCCGCCGGTAAATTTTAGGAGGCGGTATAAGCTGGTCTAATAACTAAAAATAAATCACATTTTGTTGCTATATTTTCGGTCCAAAATAGTTATTATTAAAATTGTTTCGACGTTTCGACAACCTAGTTGTCATCATCAGGTCTTATAAAAATATTTTTTTCATATAGGTAAAGTCACTTGGAACAGCATAAAAACCTGTGAATTTTATACGGGTGATTTCGGCTGATAAGTCTCGTATTTTTACCAGTAGCAGAGCGTGGTAAAAGCTATGAAATAGATCGCGCCTCGTATATCACTGTGTTCCAAGTGAGTTAGTTCATTTATATTTTACCAGGGTAGCTCGAGAACAGGCTCTTCCGGCAATAAAATACGAGTCAAAACACTTTTTTAACCATATTAAAGCGCACATGCTATTATAAGTAAAAGGAGATGAAGGAGACAGAGACGATAGATATTGTAATAAAAACAATTGACTGCATGCTCGCCTAATATAATATATCACCAATACTTGCATGGGCTACACTGTTCGACGGCCGGCCACTTGTACAGCGAAATGCGGTGGATAGGCGTGCGATAATTTCACAGATTTTAGGATATACTTGCGTACTTGCGTAAATAGTTGTAATCGATATGGCTTTATAGAGACCTTTTGACAATATTGTATGGTGCATTAACCTTTACGTTGTGTTTGACGACAACCTTAAAAAACCCTTAAAAGTGAAATATTATGTTGCTTTTAGAATATGTATATCTTTAAAATACTGCGTGACGCTTATGTCCTATATTGGTTTTTTTTATGCTGTTTCAAGTGACTTTAAAAATACTATACAGAACATATTTTGTTGCTATGTCACTCACGACGCGACACCTTCATTTTGATCGTCGTATGCAAACATAACATCTGAAACGTTCTCCTATTCATCATCTTATTCATCTGTACCGTTGATTGAGAATCGACGTCTGTACGTTGAAGATTTTACTCCCCCCTGGATTTTTGGACGAAAATAAAAATTTCTAAGTGAAAATATCCTAAACGCAGAATATACAACATTGATTCATTGATTGAATATAAATCAGAAAATTGTCATGTACTTAATAATCTGTAACACAGATACATTTATTGAAAAATATACTTATTATTGTCGAGTAGCTAACTACCGATTCCACGAGACCTGGCTTTTCCCATACATAAGCCCAGGACTGTATATGGTTTGGGGGTTCAAGCCCCCTACATCGAGAAAAGACAAAAAATACATAATACTGCTATGATTTTGTAATTCCCTATACCTCTTTTAAACTATCTGCTTTATATTTCTAAAAATTTTAGTAACCAAACACCTCTGCTTTCTTTTGTATAGCCGGTTTAAAAAGCAATGATTTTTATGGACTCACACTAAAACAAATTTCGAAATTTCTATTGGTCACAGTTGTTCTATGAAAGAAGACTGAGTAGGACTTCTTGGCTACAAATGTTATGAGTCATAGTGAACAAAAAAAAATACCACCAGTTAACAAGAATATGTTTTGCTTGGAATTTTTTTTCGTTAATTTAAACTGCGGCGCAATTTTATACCACAAAGATTCAATTTTTTAAAAATTTCTGACTACCTGCCAACAAAAAAGTTTAGCTTTTCGGGCAAAAGTAAAAAATTGAAAGGAAAGATAACGCGTTTTTTAAACTTGGCACCCGGAGGTAGTCCATGATATAAAGTTAGTTTATTGTATCATGGAGGTAGTCAAGCTTAAACCGGCGCTGGGTATAGCTAACTTAACAGTAGGTATACTCTCTAGTATTTTTATTTTACAGACCATAAATCCAGATGTTACTTGAGGCGCCTCGAGCTACCAGCCACACTCTCTGCTCTTTTTTTATTGAAAAAAAAAAATATAATCTGTAAGAAAACAAATTTCACGCAAAACCGTAACAGATACGAAAAAATTGACTGCATTATGTTACACGTGCTGCACAACTTCACTTCACCGAAGGGTGTATTTTGAACTTAGAAGGGCAATATAGGTCGGAATGCCTTAATTTTGAAGACAAAAGAAGTTGCCTGAAGTTAGCATTTTAATAATAATTATTCACGACCTTTTGTGAGTTCTATCCCTTTATGTTTTTTTTTGTTGGTCTTTATAGATACAGGAGCGACAATCCACTACAAATAGCATAATTATATCTGAGTGATACACCCAGAGAGGTAGGTAAAAGATATATAGCCTTGAAATTATATACTTAGTAAAAAGTTTTGGGTATTTTATGTGAAAGATTGCTCTCAGAGGGTTGCGGGAAGAGTTCAAATCTTCTTTGTTTTAAATTATAGTCCCAATCTGCCATGTGTTGCGGCTAGGTTAGCCCGTCGGACGTGGCGCCAGTGTTTTCAATAGTAAAAAACCCAGCGGTACGCCCATGGACGCCCGGTGCGCCAGCACCGAGGTCTTAGCTCGGGCCGCAGCGACCTGGGCTGGTCAGGGCTGGTATAAAATACTCTTGGTACAGGATCTTGGTTGGACTTTGATCTGGGGGCGGTCTGCGGGACCGCCGGTCTCTCAGCCTCCGCTCGCACGAAGATTGTTAAGGCATTCCGATCGACAGGAAGCCCCGGCCCCACGCTCGAGAGGAAACACAAAAAACGGTTGGGTCGACGAGGAATGCGGGATACGGGGGAGAAAGCGTCCATATGAGGGAATATTACGATTACGATCATTTACACTTAACAGCTCAGAAATCGGCACTATAAGGTACCTATAAGGGTTGTACACACCTTTGGTATACGCCATTGTTGTACGTTTTTTTTTATATATAAGTTGACCTTATCGAGAATTGGGGACCAAACGTCAGACGAGCCGGCACCGTCGCAATGATAAAGGCCTGCTAGCTGGCAACGTCGCGAAACGTCACTACGTCATCACAGGGAGGTAGCTTTTTGTAGTTGTTTACGTTTACTTGTCTGGCGATTTTCAGAACATTTGTTGTGTTTATTGTGTGCTGGACTGTGTTATTTTAGTAATATAGGACGTGGAGTTTTATTAATAAGGTGGTAAAACAACAGTGATTCAGAATAAATCTGATTAAAATTCAATTTTAGTTTATGGGTTTTAGGTTGTGTCTATAGTTTCGGATTTATTTAAATCATGCCGTGGACGTGTTCCGTTCCCAACTGCAAGGGAAACTACAAAGGCGGTCCTAAAATGTCCGCTTTTTCCTCCCTAAAGACCCCATTTTAAGGGCAAAGTGGGTTAAGGCCATCAAGAGAGATTTTGTTCGTACACAGTTTTGCAGGGTAAAAGTGGTTTTGGTTTGGACTGTTTGGAGAGTGTTATACCTAACAATTTTACATGACCATCTTAAAATCAGGAAGTTTGTGGTTTTAAAAATAAGAAAAAATTGGCAAAATTTTACCGGTAGATAATATCAAAATGCACCAAAAGCACCAATCGTTTTAAAGTGTTTTTTTTACAAGTTTTACCAAGTTGACATCTTGAAATTTGAATTTAGAAGTAGATGACGTAATAAATATACATTTTTGGAAGGCAGTTTTTAAGGCCTTTCTAAATATACCATGTATATTATAAATATACCCTGTATATTATGTCGAATATGCAAATTTGAACAGTACCACCAGAAAAACTTGAGAAAATTTTAAATAGAACCGAATATTTAAATTTAATAGATGATTAACTTTGTACACAAGAAAATCTCGCGAAAATATATCTAATATATCTTGACGAAAGTAATTCTAAGTAGAAATTGTATTTTTCTAGAAAGAAATTCACACACGAAAATCTGGCCACAAGCTTTTATATCCTATACATATTGTACCTATTGTATTTATTGTACCTATAATGTAACAAAATTATGGGTTTGCTTTGGTTTGATTTATTTCAAAGTTTATTTTCTCCTTTACAGAGCATTTAGATAAAGGCTTGTTTTTATATATAGGTATTTTTGTTCTATTAATTATTTTTTTATGATTGATACATATTTCTATAAATTTAGATCTATGGATTTTGGTATTTTGGTTAACAGCTGGGAATTAGTGATATTGCACGATACACAGTGTGGATAGAAATTGTGGAATATTGCTTATATTTCTTAAAATATTCCTAATATTAAAATCATCTTTTAATAAAAGTGGTAGGGGAAATTATTTCCCGTTTAGTGATATCAAGCAATCTTTCGTAGTACATAAAATGTAGTTGCCATGGTAACCAATTTAATTTTTTTAAATGGTACCATATACTTTTTTTGGTGAAAATTAATACATTGGAACTTTCTGAATACGATACAATACAATTTTAATGGGGTCGCATAAGAAAAAAAATACAAAAATATAATCTATTATGCTATTGACAATGTTTATCAAAATAATTATCAACATCAAGTTAGCCATGCCAAAATCAGAACAATGCGAAACTGTCACTAGCTGTGTAACTGTGTGCATTGTTACACTAAACTTACTTTTTTACTCAATTTTCTGGGTACTTAAGTACTTAGTATGTTAACCTGTATTCTTTCCGTTTCACTTAATTCAAGCGCTATTATAACTTACTAAGTACTTAAGTTCACAGAAAACTGAGTAGAAAAGTACGTTTACTGTAACAATGCGCACAATTACAAGCAACTGACAGCTAGTCACAGTTTTGCATTGTTCAGATTTTGGCATGGCTAACTTGATGTTAATAATTATTTTGATAAACATTGCCAATAGCATAATAGAAAACTCATTTTTTTTAATTCTTTTCTTATGCGACCCCATTAAAATTGTATTGTATCGTATTCAGAAAGTTCAAATGTATTAATTTTCACCAAAAAACGTATATAGTACTATTTAAAAAAATTAAATCGGTTACCATGGCAACCACATTTTTTGTGCTACGAAAGATTGCTTGATATCACTAAACGGGAAATAATTTCCCCTAACACTTTTATTACAACATGTTTTGGATATGAGGAATATTTTAAGAAATATAAGCAATATTCCACAATTTCTATCTACACTGTATGTTGTCAGTCAGTGTCTAGTATGTAACTTAGAAGAATTCAGAATCATTACGAAATTCTTCACAATCATTGACTCGAATGGACTCGGTGTCAAAGTATCTTTTTATGCTATATCTGGTTGGCACACACACACACATATGCAGCGTGCAGTGTTATCACCCATGCATGTGACCATGATTAGTGAAATTAATAACAGTTTCCTGAGCTGAATCACCAACCATCATTCACAACAATGCCTCTTGTTCTCTAAGCTTAAAATAGATTTGCAGAACTCATGACTACTGTATGTACTTTACCATTACCAACAGCATTTATCTTATTTCGCCTTTTTCGGGTGAGTTGCTTTGATACGGTTAGGTTATAAATAGCAGAAAAACAAATTGTAAGACGGAAAGAAAGATTGGTCGGCAAACATTTCGTTTTGGAGATAAAATTTTCCAAGTACCAACAGTGGACCAAAAAGATATGCTAGAACGCTAGATGGCTTGGAAAGCTTCACTTTCTGAATAGGAACCTACTAAAATGGTCATGTCGTAGTAGATGTATACACTGTGTCCCGGATAAGAATGAACAGCATGGGGATATTGCAAACGGTGAGAGATAGGGCAACGGTTAAATGGGGAAAAAGTTGCGCAATTTTGAGGTCAATAAAACGGCACAAACAGATTTTTAATATCTTTTTTCGTTTTTGAGTTATTTTGAAAAAAGTAAAATTTTGCGTTTTCGATTTTATTTTTTTCTGAAGTTGTTATCATAGATAGAGAAAAAAGAAAAACACTTTCTTATGGCACTTTTTAACGGGCCTTAAGATGGCGTTTTTAGATTTGTTCTACAACGTTTCGTTTTTATCTTCAACTTTATTTTTTTAAATACGGACCTGGATTTTTTTTTGTAGATTTTGAAAGCACTTTTCATTGCAAATACCATGATGTATGACACGAAATATTTTTAAAATGTTTTGAGACAATTATACTGAAAATTCCTTTTTTTCCATTCATTTTTGTCTAATGCGGCCCTGTATTTAATAATAAGGAATCTAAATATTAATCAGTATTGACAACAATTTAACTTGCAGTTTATTTTTACTTCGAAAACTTAATATTTTTAAATTTTACGGCCCTGCGTCTGGTAAAGTGTTTTCCTCTGTTGTTGTACAGCAAACAGTGTCGCATTGTGTTTTGGTGTAAATTCTTCGCTTTTCCTAATTGCGAGAAGAAAGCTTTAAGCCAACGTAATCAATAACTTTTGCCATTTATTAATTGCAAAAATACATTCGTTCGGCCTCTATACTATTTCTGTGACCCAACATATAACATGCTGACATGTTAAATTTGTCGTCATTTGAAAAAGCACCCTCCATTTGTAATGAAATAAATTGTTAACTAAATGATACAGTGGGAGTTATGACAAATGACAAGGGATTGGTTTCGTTCCGCCTTCTAGGTGGAGGATTTTTATTTATTTTTTATTATCGTATGTGCCGTCCTTTTTTTAGTTCTCCAATTGAAAGATAAGTTGTAAGTTAAATTGTTGACAATACTGGTTAATATTTAGACTTCTTATTATTAAATACAGAGCCGCATTAGAAAAAAAAATAATGGAAAAAAGGAATTTTCAGTATAATTGTCTCAAAACATTTTAAAAATATTTATTGTCATACATCATGGTATTTGCAATGAAAAGTGCTTTCAAAATCTGAAAAAAAAAGTCCAGGTCCGTATTTACAAAAATTAAGTTGAAGATGGTTTCTCAAAAACGAAACGTTGTAGAACAAATCTAAAAACGCCATCTTAAGGCCCGTTAAAAAGTGCCATAAGAAAGTGCTTTTCTTTTTTCTCTATCTGTGATAGCAACTTCAGAAAAAAATAAAATCGAAAACGCAAAATTTTACTTTTTTCAATATAACTCAAAAACGAAAAAAGATATTAGAAATCTGTTTGTGCCATTTTATTGACCTCGAAATTGCGCAACTTTTTCCCCATTTAACCGTTGCCCTATCTCTCACCGTTTGCAATATCCCCATGCTGTTCATTCTTATCCGGGACACAGCGTATATGGCGGTATATAATGTAATTAATTTATATTCAAACAAAATACCCACACATGTTAATGTGTGGATTTCGATGAACCGTAACAAAATACTGGGGCTTTTAGCAACTATTTGATTTAATAATCTAGTTTAACACAAAAAACAACGTTTAATAGCTTTGGTAAGCCTAGAGCTTCCAAGATCGCCTAAAGATACTTTGTACTTTTCAGGCAAATAGGGAGACTTTTGTGAATACCTTGAGGTATAAGTAGCTCTGCTATTTGCTACCTATTTATTGGAAAAAAAATTGTCCGTATCTACTGTCAACATTTCCCGTGTTTGTTCACTGAAACGCAAAAAAAAAAACGAATCTACGTCGTTACGTAACCGAGATATCGCTCTGCCCACAATATGAAAACGGTTATTATTTTTCCCACAATCTCAATTATCCCCGCAAATCAAGCACAAATAACGTAGGACGTCGAGAGGCAATTACTTTATGGTAAATTGAGCACTAATGCAGTTTATCGAAGGAAACAGAAACAATACCAATCAAAAAGCCTCCGGTGGGCGGATTTGATAAGATAAGCTGTTATTCGACCCAGTTTTCGTTTTAATGCCGATTTACGATTATTTGAAATTGGGCGTAGGCGGGTATTGTATTGCAAACATCGGTACACGATAATGGCAGATGGCAAAATAGGAGTGGGTATAGATAAACTTAATCAAAGGCGTATTCTCAACAGGGGTTGAGTAGTTAGTGATGTAGGTATACAATATGTCTGGTTTTTGCAATATATATATATAATGGATTTTGTGACTACATAGCATAGGCGTTCGCAGATGGCTATCATAACCAGCTCGTTACCAACCTTAAGTATTCTTATGTATTTTGAGGCGCTCTTTCCGAAAAAAGCAAAGTTAATTTGTAATATCTTTTAGAAAGTGCCCAAATTGGGCACGACGATATCGTAAAATTTAGTTCATCGATAGAAAAAGGGGAAAAATAGTCCGGTAATTCATATACACACATTTTTGATATATCAAATCTCGCCGACAGAGGCGCTTCTAACAAAAACTTGCAATTTTTACTTTTTTTATCCCAACCGTAAATACGAAATTCTCCATCAATTTATGACGAAACTATACGACCTACAGAGATGCTCAGGACATGATCTGCCTATTTTTTTGCTCTTTTGAATGAGACCGCTCCCGTGGTGAAATCTGTCATGCGAATTGTGGGGAGATCGGGAGGTTGATTTTTTCGAAAATTTTTTCAACGCAATTTTGTCCCTTTTTTTCCAAAAAGATGGGTTCACCATCTGAAAGAGCACAAAAAATGCAATAAATATAATACTTCAAGTCTTGAGAATAAATTGAAACTCATCAGAACCTATTTTTGGAATATGATTTCTAGTAATTCAAAACTATTTAGATATCCTAAAGTTAAAATTTTGTACACGTTTTCTGAAGGCATCTAGCTTGCTTGTGGCAAAGTTACAGCAAAAAAATAAATAAAATTTCCCAATTTGCGAACATTTTTCCCCAAATTCTTATTTTTAGAGTTAAAATACAGGGGCCAACTTTATGACAATGTGGCCAAATGTCCAGTTTTGGAATTTATTTTTTTTATTTCCGGATGTCAATCGCTATAACCTTCACTTCATATTTAATTGGGTTTTTCGCCACCAAACTGATTAAACTGAAAAAATATCTTCAACAAATTTGCTTTATGAGCTTTCCGAGATAAATCTTCCTCCTCAAAAATCATGTCACCTCAAAGTGAAATGACAGATTAATAAATGACAATTTAAAAAATCATGACAACAGAAATAATAGCCTAGCCACCTGTTTTATATCGTACCCTGTGATCTATCTAATTATCTATACTAAGTTACAATATTTTACTGAATGCCACCGAACATTCAGCAACACAGTTGTCCGTATTTCTTAGAATAAATGCTGATTCTGTCATTTTTCGTCTATTTCCTACTTCTTTGAGAATAATAATTGGTTTGGACCTATAACAATCATAGACGGAACTAGCACCCAGAGCTGGGCAGATCTATTTAAAAAAGATCGTTTTAAAGTCTAAGATCTAAGATCGCGATCTTGATCTTAGATCTAGATCTTTTTTGTTTCACTAAAGAACGATCTATTTTAAAAAGATCGTTTCAAAAAGATCAGATCTTAATTTGACGATCTTAGATCATTTTAAAGATCTAAGATCTTTAAAAGGATCTAAGATCGTTATAACGATCTAAGATCTTTTGCTCATTTGTTTTCGTTCATTTTTGAAACTTTTCTGTGATTTTTTTTATATAAAATAATGTTTTATTTTTGAAGAATAAAAAATAGTGCTCTAGCAGGTTGTTGTAGGAATAAGAGTTTTTGTTGTAAGTAGTTCGTTTTTGAAAAGTTTCTGTGATTTTTTTATACAAAATAATGTAGGTAAACAGGTAGGTATATATTTTTTAGAAGAATGAATAGTTTTGTTCGAACAAGGATTTTTCTTTTTATATATATAATCTACATATTATTTCTAAAATATATGTATTACGATACGAATTCAGTTACTTACGTTACTAACGAGCGGTCATTTAAAGCAGTTTACCTCAGGAGATCTCTAGGTCTCAGCTAAAGTGCAAATTGTCAGAATTCGCGAAAAATGACAAATAATATAAACAAACTGACGCACATTTTACCTACAACTACAAGAACCTATTTTGAGGTCAAATTTAAATGAATGCTTTACGTTAATTTGTATTTTATTTTCAATTATCTATTTCTCAAAATTCCGAAATTTATAACTTAAGTTATAAATTTATAAATTGCATAAATAATCGGTAAACACGTTTTTACAAGAAAAGTCTAATAATTCTCCATAGGTATATCATCTGATTGATTACGTAACCAGTTCAGTTAGAGTAGTAACTTTACGTAACTAGTTACGTAAAATTTTACTTTACACAACTAGTTATGTAAAACTGGACGTATTATCACTTTTGAAAGATGTCACTTTATACTATGTCTAAATTAGGAAAAGTAGTTGTAGACATCTACATATATCTATTAACTATATAAATATTATCAGGAATTTTGTTCAAAGATCTTAGATCATTTAGAGGATCTTAGATCGTTTAGAAGATCTTAGATCGTTTAGAAGATCTTAGATCGTTCAAAAGATCTTAGATCGATTGATCTTTTTTAAATAGATCATTTTTAGACGATCTTTGATCTATGATCGTTTTTGCATGAAAAGATCTATTTTTAAACGATCTTAGATCTTTTTTTGAAAAACGATCTGATCTATGATCTAAAGTCTATCCAAGTTATAGAGGCAGTGGATCAAAACATTGGCCACCACGTGACTTATTCTCTTATTGGTCTGGCCGCCATAAAATGTCAAGTGTTTACGCGGCGAGCAGAATGCAGGGCCGGCTCTTCCCTCAGTCGAGTTTCCTGCATATTTTAGATCGGATCGCGAGCAGTATATTCTGTAAATTTATTTTGCTACTTAATTTAAGGAAATTTATAAAGATCCACGAAAGGTAAAAACACAATTTTTAAAACTTCTAAAAGAATTTGTTCGGAATTACAAGCAAATCTCATATTAGTCAGACCCTGGTAATCGATCGCAATGCGGTCATGTGACTTTGTTTATATCTACTGCCGCTGTAACTTGGATAGACTTTAGATCTTTTTTGGCGCTATCTTTCCCAGCTCAGCTAGCAGCTCTGGGAGAGAAGATGTATAAGTTTGAAGATCCTAAACGAATATGCAAAGACCAAATTTCTGATAATCTCCTCCTTCCCCGAAATTTATGAAGAATCTTTTTATCTTTATACCTCCACAACAACTCTCTTTTAATGAAGATTTTTTTATATTGAATTAGAAAGTGGGCATCCATTTGTCATATTTCGTTGAGGAACTAGGAACTGTCTACTAGAGGCCCTGTATGACACAAAAAGTGACAGTTATTCGTTTTAACAGAGGTTGGACAACAGATTTTGGCAGATCTAGTAACATTGTTTTTATTATATTCTTATCTTGGCGGGTGCCAGTTTGTCAACAAACTGTCGACAAATTATTGAGCGTGCTCAATTTCTTTTGCAAAAAGGAATGTTAACAGTTAAAAATAACATCTTGTGTAATAAGAAACTGCAAGAATTCTGAGCAAGATAAATTTTTCTTAACACCATTTCCAAAAAGCGCAGAAGCACGAGCACGATGGTGCAAATGAAATACCCTAACATGAGAGTTGGAAATGATACGAAAATTTGCGAGGTAAGTAAATTTAATTACATAAGTATCTCTAGTTCCTTTTTATACCTATTTGTTTTCAAGTCCATAAGGTTATACAAATCCCTTATTAGAATTCTTATGAAAATTTCCCAATGTTAAAGAGATAAAATTAAAATTTTTGCCCTTATTCAAGGAGGTAAAACCTGTTAGGTACATTTACTGGACCGGGATAGGCATTTTTCGTTTCATGGAATAATAAAAATGTAAGTATATGTATATGGATATATTAGATAAGTTGTGCGTGACAACTTTGGATTGGTTTATAAGTAATATTTTGTTACTGCGTAAAGGAAATTTTTCTACTACAAAATTCTCATAACGAAGAGACTTATTACAGAAAACTGTACAGGATCTTCCTCATCAAAACTTCCACCTCCATAATTTTTTGACCTATTTTGTTTTTTTTTTTTAATTTTCGTTGCTTCTCGAAAGGAGAAAACTAAAAAATACGAAAAAAGTTGTTTGCAATTAGAAAATTCTTCCTATCGTGAAATTTGGAAAGAGAGTGTAATATGTAATTCGTAAATACTTGTTCTAATACATTTTTTCGAAACCTCCTGTAGGAAAAAACGCCACGAATAAATAGCAATAAAATAGTTACAAAATCTTACTTCTAAAGATATTTTAGAATTTATAATAACTGTTAGAGAGAGGCAGTTTTGAAGGAGCTTTATTTTACACCAGGACCAACAAAATCGGACAAAAAAGAAGTTAACACGGGTGGGAATATAAAGAACCCTTTTTGTGTAGTCGGTTAAATGTGTGAGCTTATATTCCATTACAAATTTCTTGCTGATAAAAAATAGCATTTGATGGCAGCGTTTTATTATGTTTAGGTAGCTTAAATTTATAGTTCTTTAACTTTCACAGGTTCACTTCTCCGACATGGATTTTGAGTGTCAGGTTGTGCTGAAGAAAGGATCATCTCCTGCAACGTTTGATGAACGTGACTTTAGCAAGAAAGAACCATTATTAAATATGTATAAATTTGTGAGAACTTGTACTAGTTTGATTTTTCCTATTTACTTGCAATAATATATCTTTGAAAACAAAAATACTGTTGTCTTCTTTATTGAAATGTAGATGATCTCCCTTGCATTAAAAAGTTATTAACTTTTATTTTACAAAAAAAAAAAGAATGAGAGACTAATATATCGATATTAAATACCTAGGTACTCATTTTTTTTTATTCAGCCTAATTCCTATTATTAGTGGTTGATTCATATTACCAAAACAAACTTTCCAACTTTTTCTTATGTACAAATTTTAGTATTAATTGTCTTAAAATTATGATGGTAGGTATAAGAAGAGAGTTTGAAGAAACGAAACCATATAGTAAAACCATTTAAAAGACCTTTTTTATTTTTAAATAAAAGTAATAAAAAATACTATTGCAGCTACGATTCCTATTGAAGAAATATTCGAATGTTTGGTTAGTTGGTATGCTAGAGCCTTGTTTAATTTTCTGTACATACCTATCTACATTACCTACCACCTTCCTACAAAAATTTAATAAATGTTTTTATCCTGATATTTTAGAACAAATTATATGTTTCTTCACTTTTCCATTCAAACTTCAATAATTATTATTAGTGAAGCTTTGCAAATAACATACTACTACCTAACTTATTTACCTATTTATTGGTTTTATCTATATTTTTATACATTTTACACGGTGCCCTCATCTACCTACGCTTATGGCAGTTAACTGTCGTTAGCTTAACCTTAAAATCAAATTTTGATACATCATGCTGATAGGGGAATGCTAGAAAGAGCGAAAAAATATATTTCTGTTGCACAAAATGAATTTGATACGGAAAATAAGACCCTCACCAGAGAGAGAGATCCGATCGTTGTCCAACCTCTGTTAAAACGAATAACTGTCACTTTTTGTGTCATACAGGGACTCTAATAACTGTCAGTTTTCGTGTCATACAGGGCCTCTACTGTCTACTATCGAGCTATGACTACGTTTATCTCGTGACAACTCGATCGGATTGAAATGGATCCGATTGAGTTATGTCAAATCTTTTATAATTCTACGTTTACATCATCAGCATTGAATCCTACGGTTTTCAATCCTCTCTAGGGACATTAACTTATTATACTTATTCCACAGTAGGTTGGGGCACATTCTGGCCAACTTCTGTTTGGAAATAGCGGCTTGACTTGAAATTTTAAATATGATTGAATTTCAATCTGTAGTGTTTACGCCGTCCATTTGAGTCGGCTCCAGTGAATTCAAACGTAGTCTATATCTCTGAATTTGAAGTTTTTTTCAGTTGATTGGATACTTCCAATTCTGACAGTTCTTCAAATTTTGGAACACTGGTTCAAAACGCACAGTTTTGAAGTCATTTTTCCCACAATACTCTATCCCAGCTTAGCGAGTGCATTCCAGTCATTTTGAAAAAACAGACGCCTAAATTTTTTTCTAGATTCCCATGCGTGCTTGTACAGCGGACTCGTTCGTCTCTTCCTACAGCGTCGTTCCCACAGCCTTTGGCTGGCGCAATTATTAGCCCGTCTCGTTCTTATTTGAATGCCTCTGAGAAAAACGAACACCATTTTCATTTTCAAAGATGATTGACTGTAATAGGCACCGGGATTATACACGGTGCCCGCGGGCACCTCGCTCCCTACTCTGTTCCGCGACTGACGAACGCTCCATTCATAAATCCGCCACAAGATTGCGACTGCATTGCTCACACAAAGCCACTTACTAATTATCTGCCTAGGCCGAGGTATTTACATAAAACATAATAACGGACAATTTATACGATGATTCATGAATATGTACAGACTTGGTTATCGGCAAGACTGGACGTTGAAATACATATTTATCTTAACCCCGATTTGTACAAGGGACGACAAGCGTCGACACCTTGAGGAAAGTGCAATGTGCAAGTATTTAAATAAACAATTAGATCGTCGTTGAGGTCGCTTCGCGACAATGTGCCAATGCAATTAAGGAGCTTGTTTGTCGAATTAATAAAAATGTTTGCGAAATCCAAGGATGAACGAGGTTAAATGTTCTTAAGTTGTTACTCGCGAGTAGGCTAGAGACATTGCTGCTAGGATGAAAGAAATAATTCGTATAAATCAACATACGAGTCGTACAAATGGGCTTGCAATGGAAAGAAATGCAGCGAATGTCAAATCTCAACAATCTTACAGTCAACAGTCCACTTAGCCTTGTTCCAGGCATTCTAGAACTGGTTCGAACCAATCAAAACACATGAAAATAATTCAGGACTTTTTTTCTGTAAATCAGATGATCGCTAGCTGGTTCGAGAACTGTTCAAAACTCTGTTTCTACAGTCTGTATGAAGGGAAGTCTCTTAATGATCTATTTTGAACACCCTAGATTCTTTTGATACAAATTTTCCACTGCGGGTTCCATATTACCGATGCAAATTGCAAACATGTATATCAGTTTGGAGACACCCAGTAGTCCATCTGAGAACAAAACTTTCCTTCTGGACATCACTCTTTTAGGTAACAATTTCAAGTGCGCCGATTGAACAGTGGTTAGCATGTTGAACTGGTAAGCCGATTATCGATTATCGAATCCTGTTGCTGCCGACATTTTTATGACGTCCAGGTATCCATGTCCAGGTCCAGTCGAGGCACACGGGATAGAAGGCCTGCAGCCATCCCCTTCCCTCCCCTCCGCTGCAACGTCACACAGTCAGTCTCCAAGGCCTACTATAAAGACAGGCCCTGGCGCACAAAAATCACGTGACCATCTTAGTCCGACGTTACATGTCATTTGTCACATAACTGAAAGCGGCAGCTTGGGTTTTGAGAAGTTTTCAATGTTTAAAGTGTTTTTAAACGTCTTAGTTTATATTTTAGAAACAAGTTTGTGTCTAGTGCGCGCGTGTCCTGGCGGAGGGGAACCGCCCAGGTGTTATTATGGCCTCTGGGTGTCTGGGTGGGAGTCGTGCCGTCCAAGAGTATTGGTGCCGCTCGCACCGACGCGACGCGACGCGTGAGCGCTGTAAGGGGAATTCTCCCCCGAACCACAGAATAGGGAACCCGGAATGGACTATTATGGACATGGTACAGTATTGGACAGTGGAGCCTGAGACACAGAGGGGTGGAATGCTTACGGGAGATCCGCGAGTTCAGACGGTCCGGGTGGCTGGAAGCCGTTCCCGTTGACCACGTTCGGGTTTGTGTATTTATTGTATTCACCATTCACCTTGTGCGAAATAAATCAGTGTTGTAACGTACTCGAGGATTTTCGTTGTCGACCCACGCCCTGATACGGTTTCTATTCGGTCTTTCACGCTGCCGATCAACTGAGACCTCGTCAATATTTACAGTATACCTACTGAGGTTAGTTTTCATTTTTATTTCGTAAAAAATAACCTAAATACCAAATATTGGGTCTGTTTATATTATATTTATACATATTACAAAAGCCAGGAAGAAAGTGCCAGGAAGAAAGTGTCGCCATAACAAACATTTGTTTTGCCTCGGGATGAAAATTTCCGCCAAAAATGGATTCATCAAATCCCAACTGAGATTTAATTTCTAAAAAACCCTTAAGTATGTGTGGCTAACACATTTTCAAGAAAGTGAAACAACAATTAAAGTGGACAAATGTGTTGTGGGAGGAAAATACCTATAGAGAATATCACCTAAGCTAAAGGAAGGTGATGTCCCAACAATTTTTGAGAATGTGCCAAAATATTGTGAGTCCAGTGCCGTTTAACTCTCAGCCTAAAACAGCTAAGGCAGGTTGAAAATTTTGAAAAAACAATTAGAGAAAGCTTGGATGCACAAATCCAATAATGTAATAGATGAAAGAAAACTTGCCAAATTGTTAAGAAATTTGTTTTTTCTACTTATCTCCAAAAATGCATTTCATTATATAGAACTAAGTTGGTCACGTGACTACGCGATTATGCTTTAGCGCCGTGGCCTGTCTTTATCGTTGGCCTCGGTCAGGCTCATGCCAAAGCCTCGTTCACGGCGTTCACGCTCTCACGTTCTCAGTCGAGGCGCACCGAGGCACGCGGCTTTACAGCACTGTGTTCTGTGTTCGTGCATATCACAGCTAAAAATCCTCATATTATAAAAAAACGGGGGTAGTACGTAATTGCAGATGTGTTAAACTACTGGAAATTTTTCTAAAAATTCTGGGAAATAAGTCGTTGTTAACAGAAGGAAATAATTGTTCTTGCGATGTATCCTATCATCAGTTAATTGTAAAATGTTTGGCTACACTGACAAAGATATTTCTCGATAATTGTCGAAAGATTCAAAATGATAGAATAATGGCTCAAAAGGCTGAGACAAAACTAAAGAAACTAGCGAGTAAGTGATCTTTCTTATTTCCATTCATTGTATTATATTTATTTCTACGTACTTAATCGCTAAAGAAATTTGCGTGTGTTTTTTTATTTCCATTGAACTTATTAGTTTCTACGTATTATCACTTTTACTGCCGCTTCATTATCATTAATAAAAAGATAAATGTTCATAATGTTGTTTGTTGCACGAGGTTTTTATGCAGTTTTCATTTCCTTAAAATTTCATTACTATTACTACTAGAAGATAACCCACCTTTATCTTTGTAATCTGCTGTAATCTGCTCTATAAAATGACACTTGAGTGATAATCGATAATGAGTCCTGCATAAAGCCACCTTTAATAATTGTTATATTTCATTGCGTTTTTTTATGTTTATTACTACGAACTTAATTGTTTAGAATGATTTATTTTTTTGTGCGTAACATTTTTCGATTTATTATAGTATGTGTTAATAAAAAATCTGGAAAATAAATAAAATTGTTCTAAAACTCCTCAAATTATCGCAACGCATAGAATATCTTAGTTAGAATCGGCCTGAGTGTGTGACGTCATCGATCGAGTCTGCAGCCCTTCTATCCCGTGTGTCTCGGCCCAGTCCATCGTTTAGACGCCCAGACATCCAAAATGTTTAAACAATGGATATCCATTGGCCGTCCAAGTGCTGTCTGGGTTGTTACTGAT
Organism: Pseudeuparius sepicola; assembly: GCA_963920635.1. NCBI lineage: Eukaryota > Metazoa > Arthropoda > Insecta > Coleoptera > Anthribidae > Pseudeuparius > Pseudeuparius sepicola. Next base: position 8,106,195 of record OY987300.1, on the reverse strand, counting down.
CACTGATCAAAGGCTGACTTACAAAGGGTTTTCACATAGAGATGATATTATGATATTTTCTGAAATTTATTTGTGGCGCAAACAGATCCATTTAAATGAACGAAGCTGTGAACGTTTAACGGAAAAAATAAGTTCAACAAATTTATTTGCCACCATGCCATAAACCAGACCTTTTGCGGATGCAAGGGCTTCTCGTGAATCTCCTGTGGATTGTTTTCACACCAAAAACGGCAATTTGGTATATTAACATATCCACTGAATCAAGCTGCCAAAATACGATCCCTTTTAAGTTGCTCTAAAGCCTAAGCAGCAAAGTCAACATGTGGTTGTTGGTTATTTGGTAATTCGTAAAGTTATGTTGGTATTCCAGAGATAACTCGTCTATAATGGTCTTTGGGTAATGCTAAAATTCACGACGATTTTGGACCATACAAGATTGTTTTAAAAATTTAAGTTTCAAGATAAATGACATTTTAATTTCATAATTAAAGAATATGTGTCGATTATGTCGATAAGTACCGACCATTGTTCAGTTCGTGAACTTTGTTCCTGTCCAGCGAATCAGAAAATTATTTTTCGGTTGTCGTGCTCATGATGCCTCACTTCCGAAAGAGTTTATCAGTTCACGTCACGTTGCACAACCTTGCAGTTGCAAAATGCACTGAATCATTTTACTACTTCGAAGTAAACTGTCACGGTTCGTTCAGCTGATTGCAATTCATACAGTTGGACACGTGAATTTATGAAATGTAGACGAGGCGCCAGCAGTCGCGCTTATCTCGTTGTTTTCGCCGAGATGTAATCTTACCCTCGAGTTGGATATTGGTTTAGACTACACCCCAGAAGAATTGCTATACCTACTTCCACATAACAGAATCATATTAGGGTCCCTATTGGCGTCTCTGATTTCTGACATTAGTTGTAATAAGGTTGGAGTACGATACCCAAGTTGATAGATGCTGGCTAAACAAGGTCAGTTTTTTTCCATACCTACCACATGCTCTAAAAACTCGCGGCGTTGTAAAAATAGCAAACATACATGTGTTAGAACTGGATGTTCCTGTTTGTTATGTTCACAACACATGGCTTATTATTATACCCATATAAACTCGCACTTCAAGCCTTCTTGTTGTATAATTCTAGTGCGCTAATCTCTCGGATTATTTCAAATTGGATATGAAATATACGGCTGGCAGGCTCCTTTTACCGGCAAGAGCAAAAAATCGAGAACCATCCGCGCCAATCTGAATTAATTCGCCCATTCGTTTACCGCGGCCTCTGCTCCTTTATAAATAGACCAGAAGCCATAGCGAATGGGTGTCAATAACCCTCCCCATATTGTTATTTCTGGTCAAAGATCTCGTCGGACATTGTGTATAATACAATTGCTTGTCGGGGATCGTCACGTTTTCTTTTTGTTGGAAAACTGGACGGTTTCATGTCAAAATTTGCATATAATGGGGGCTTTGTACGAAAATAACATGCGGTGAGTAATTTTGGGAACCTTGTTTTCGGGGCAATTATTGTTTCAAACGTTCGACCAAAAATAAAAGTAAATGGTCGTTACATACTTTCTTTTTTGTTACGTTAGTAGCAGAATAATAGCGTCCAAAAATGATATAGCTAGATTAGTCTTTTAATATGGTAGAAGTAGAGAAGGGGGTAACCAAATTGAAGAATGTTTATAATATTTGCTGCTACTGAAGATACTGCAGGTAGCAACAATATATTAACTGCTAAAAAAATTTTTGTAGGCGCATTATCTTTGTGATTATGCCAATACATACGAAATAATAATTATTTCAGTGGGTGTTCCTTAATAACATGCTAATACTTAAGGGGGTTATTTTTGGGCCCATTTTAAGAAAAAAACTTCATATGAACGTATGTCGTAAACGTCCTAACTTTTGAGGTATAGGGCGTTAAAGTTCATTTTTTTAAATTGAATTTTGGCTACATCTCCCGAAATAATCAAGCTGCGGAACTGAAATTTGGCACTGCTATGTTTTTGGGGATGGAGAATAAGCTGAAAATGTCAATTTCACCGTATCTCACAGAGGGCGCCACTTGCGCTGTTTTTTGATCACGCTTTTACGCGTAACTTTTTTGAGGTTATCTTTTTGGTCCTGCAGGTCCATCATTTTAGTGCATCTTTTCATTCTGCAAGAAAAAGGTACTCTTGTTTCATAACGATTAAATCGACCGTTTGCGTTGAAATTACCAAAACGTGCCCCAAAACACCTGTTGATTCCAATATTCGAAACATAAAATGTTCACCTACTGCTTTCAAATGTTACAGATCAACTGTACATTCAAAATGATGAAAAAAATGCCAAATGGGCATTGGTCAAAACACCATTGGTTTTCTTGAAATAGAGTGTCCAAATTTTGTCAAATTCAATCCTTTCCATTTTGAAAGCGAATAATTTTTGGTACATTGTTCATAGGAATTTTTTTCTCAGTTTAAATGGAACAGTTGATCTGTAAAACTTGAAGGTGGTAGGTGAAAATTTTATGTTTCGAATATTGAAGTCAACAGGTGTTTTGGAGAACGTTTTGGCAATTTCAAAGCAAACGGTTGATTTAATCGTTATGAAACAAGAGTACCTTTTTCTTGTAGAATGAAAATATGCACTAAAATGATGGACCTGCAGGACCAAAAAGATAACCTCAAAAAAGTTACGCGTAAAAGCGTGATCAAAAAACAGCGCAAGTGGTGCCCTCTGTGAGATACGGTGAAATTGACATTTTCAGCTTATTCTCCATCCCCAAAAACATAGCAGTGCCAAATTTCAGTTCAGCAGCTTGATTATTTCGGGAGATGTAGCCAAAATTCAATTTAAAAAAATGAACTTTAACGCCCTGTATCTCAAAAGTTGGGACGTTTACGACATACGTTCATATGAAGTTTTTTTCTTAAAATGGGCCCAAAAATAACTCCCTTAAGTATTAGCATGTTATTAAGGAACACCCTGTATATAAAAATTTTGCTCGCGGCTAATTGCAGAATGAATATTATCTAGTATTATGACCTATATGCACAGTTATTTTTTAGATAGTTTCAAAGGAATTAACAGTTCAGTGGTTAGAAGATTAGAAAGTAGTAAAAAATAGTAACTTACAGATAATTTTTGAGAGAGTCGGTAGGTATAACTTTTCACAAAGAACTTTTGTTTTAAAGTGAGTTTACAACAGTTTGGTATCGGCAAAAATCCAACAATCAAAGTTCTGTGGCAAGTGTGAGGTTTATAAGGGAAATAAGATTATAATATTATCACAAAATATTTTTTATTTACAACTCGTTTAAACATTCAACAATATCTACCTAAAGCTTACTTGATTAAATTCCCAGTCTCCGAGAAAAGCAGTTTTTTTGGCATGGTGTTCCAAGGATATCAGTCAGATAACTCTTTTACTATTCTATGTATTTCAGATTTGATTTAGGAGAATAGAAAAACATTCTTGATCTCGTGTTTCCTTAATAAATTTATACATAGATGTTAATACAATCTCGTGTTTCTGCTGCACAACAATAGTGTAACGGATTTTGAAGACATTTGATTGCGACAGGCAAAAAATTCTAGAGTATTTAATATGAGATATTCTTTACTGGAATAGATTAGCACAACCAAAGATCACAACAAGAATAATTATTACTGAAGGGAACATTGAAATTGAATATTGGAAATAAATTGAGTTGTAGCGTTGTGACATCAATCAATAATAATTACTTGAAATTTGTGTGTGCCACAGTATATTTTTCCTTTAATGGCAAAATCAAATTATTTTGTGCTTTTACATAGTAATCTCATGGAGGGTGCAATTAGTACCTATCTACTTCGAATTATTGTGAAATTCTCATTTAAAATAAATGGAAAAATCAGATTAATAATAATTATATAGTAGGTAATTACAATTACAAAATAGTACCGCGGTGTCCAAAATTAAGACTTGTGCAATTTTATTAGATTTAGATTGCGGAATACTCGAAAATGGATGAGAGCAGAGAAAAGAGAAATAAACACATGTTTTAACTGAGAATATGCAGGAAGCAGTATTATCAGCGTCCAGAGATATACTAATTCTCTAGACTTCGGTATTATACTTCGTGGAAAACCCAAGACATGTTATTAAAGATGCATCGAGACATTTGCAAATATCATGGAGCTCAGTCCAGAGAGTGTTGAAAATGTTTAGACCATATTGTTATCGCCCAGTTCAAAAACTGTATGAAAATGATAATTATAGAAAGCGAGAATATTGCCATTTAATGTTGGAGAGGCAAGCGAAAAATGATCAATTTATAGGTGCGTATTTTTATCTCTTGTAAATTATCACTATAAAAATTACAGTATACTATACTATTAATTAACTACTACTAGACACTACTATTATATCACTACTCCTAAGGTTATTACCATTACAGATTCTATATTGTGGACTGATGATGCCACTTTTACAACATGCGACGTTTTTAATAGAAGAAACACTCACTATTGGTCATCAGAAAATACACTAGGTACAGTTTATTTTAATTCAACGACAAGGTCGAACTTCAATAAATGTTTGTTGTAGTATTTTTTGGAATCACATAATTGGTCCAGTATTTTTTGAAGGTGGTTTAACTGGACTATTATTACGCGAGGAGAAATTTCTGATCTATTGAATCAAGTTAATGAGCCGAATATTGTTTTGCAAAAAAAAACGGTGCTCCAGCACATAAATCAAATAATGCTGTCAAGAATGTCAAGAGGCATTTAGATGACACTTATGTCAGAGTGGATTGGTTCAAATGGAAATATTTTATGGCCTGCCAGAAGACCAAGTTAAAGAAAAAATATCTCAGGAGATCAGAGAGATGAACGAGGTATCCTGGCTAACTACAGGAGAAGTTTATTAAGAAGGTAAGTATGATCTCTGTGTTGCACAAGATGGAAGCATTATAGAGCACCTTCTATAATTTAATTTAATTCATAATAAAGTATCACGTTGCATCCACAAAAAATATGCCTTTTATTAAGACTAAAATGACAGAAGAAATAAAATATAAGTTACACCGGGGTAAGTGGAAATATGGGGTAAGTGGATACCAAAGCCAGCATTCAGCAATATCATTTAGAATAGTACTGTTGCTGCCATATACTGGGAAACAATAAGAAACTAGTTCGGTTGAGATAGTGCATTGCAGAAAACTGTCAATTTCAACCGCCATACAGGCGTTGACTGACGTATTAATAAGACTTCTCACGGCTATAGCTTCATGTCATGGAAAGTAGATGGCGCCAATGGTCAACAATGTATTTTGCATTGTATTTTGTCTCCGGGAAGCGCATGGTGAGCCAGAGAACTGTCAAACATGACAGCCGTGAGCAGTCTTTTTTAATACGACAGCCAACGATACAGGTTTTCCCAAATTGTACGCGTGGCGTTTGATTGCAATTTGAAGGACCAATAAACTGATATAAAAATTGTTCTCCTGTTGGTAAGTATTAATTCTGAGTGCATTAATGTTGTTTTAAATAGAAATCAACTCCTACACAGAATCGTTAGTGAGAAAAAGATTGGTTCCACTTGCTTCAAGGTTTTTTTGCGTACCTACCTTATTTTCAAATTTATTCTTCTGTTGCAGTTGAAAATGGTTCTCAATTACAATTGAAAGAGGCCACCGGCAACGCACTCGAAAGAGATCAAAATCTCGAAGGTGCACAAACAAGTAAATCGCCACGGGAAGAAACAGCTTACCATTGCCGATTGTTTCGAAAATTGGTATTAGAGACTGCCTTTTACTTTTGAACAACTTTTTCTAGTAACTTATTTTCACATCTTCACAAATAAGTGCACTTTACTCTTGTACCACTTAAAGTTTTTTCAATTTTTTGAACACTCCGTACAAGAAATGTTAAATTTCTCTATCCCAATCTTACTTTAAGAACCAGCAAAACTTTTTATCAAGAATAACTTTTTTCGATAAAATAAAAGATGGGAATGTTTTTCCTATTCAACAATTTTTCTGTGGACATACTGTATATGGGGTAAGATACGCGGATGATTAATTATTACTTATTATTTTCGTCGGATAAAGTTGTACCAAAGATCATGACTTGAATATATGATCTTTGGTTGTACATAATAATAGATATAAGTAATCTAAAATTTAATTATATTATTATTACACACTCGTTTAAATAACTTTATAGAAAAATGTTAAAAGATGAAATTTTTAAAATTTTAATGTCTACAAAAAATGCCTCTTATGCTTTTTTGAAAAAAGTGTTGCAAACGGAGATATTTGTAAAAAAGGAAAAAATCCAAGATGGCGGCGTTTTTTCGAACTTCCCCCACTGGGACTGAATGGGACTTTTGAAGGATTAAATAGGAGGGTGTTATCTAAAGATTCCCGCTTAGATCAGCTTGTTACTAATTTGTTGCACCCCCCACGTATAATACTCTGGTACGTTTACCGTACTAGTAGTTAAATAGGTAAAATTGGATTTTGATTTTGTCCGAAATTCGATAATTCAGAGGATGATTTTGTATCGTTGAAACCAGAAAAATAAGTAGATTTCGAAAATCGAGAAATCTACAGGGTGTTCCATCAAAAAAACACAACTGAAATCGCAAGAAAATTTCATAAAATTTTCATATTTAGGTACATTAATTTTTTTTTCCAAAATTAAAACCAAAGAAGTTAAGGGGGGAGAATGTTATAAGAATAACCTTGTACCTAAACGCCCTCGCTTCTTCTGCCGGCGCCGCTGGCCAGCCGGGTTGCCCACGTTACATAAAAGCACATTCCCACACTATCTTCGGCACGGGATCACGCCGGGTGCCCCGAGGGCCCAGAATGCCGCGGCGGCGGATTTCAATTATGAATCAGCCGGCCGGCCGGCGTGCGGTTTTTCATCCAGGGCCGGGCCGCATACCGGAAGGCGCGGATTAAACTGTGCCTTTTCCAACGATTTCAATACCGATCGGTGCCGGCGGCAAACACCCGCCGCGGCCACGTCTTGTTACCGGGAAATTGCCGCCTGGTTCATTCATGGACCGATGCGGCGAGGTAGTCACAAACAAAACCACCAACTGTCAACCAAAACATTATAGGACAGCTAACGCCGTCGGACCTATCGCGCAGGACAGATAGAGATAGAATTCTCCGCCATTTTGAACCCTATGTTGCCAGTTTGTATGATGGCTGAATAAAAACTAGTTGGTGGCAAAGGGCTTCGTGTCAGGTTCAAAAAATTTCATGTCATATTAGTTGATATTTAGTTGTTGTTCAAGTTCCGCAAGTCATGATTTTACTTGATTTGATATACATGATTTTTTCTTCAACGAAATATACTTATTTGTCTCTATTTGTCAGCATTCACAATCATAACAAATTAGTTATCTTATCCACAACAATGTCTTGAAGACTTCATGTTTTTGGGTTTCCAAAAGAAGACGCGAGTAGAATTATTATCGATACACGCATGCAAGAACATTGTGTCATTTTTGAGATTTTCACTTTTTTTCATTTCTGAAGTCTAGGCTAGGTACGGGATATTTTGGGACAAAAATATAAAAATATCCAGTTTCGCTTTATTTTCCCAAAATTGCTGATGTATCATCCCATTATATCTGAAAAAAATGGACGTTTTCAGCGGTAAAAACATAGTATAAAGTTAATTACAATTCCAATAATTTTTATAAATTTACGTTGTAAAGGTATAGTATTTCTAAAGTCACTTGGAACAGCATAAAAACCTGTGAATTTTATAGGGTGATTTGGGCTGATAAGTCTGGTATTTTTACCAGTAGCATAGCGTGGTAAAAGCTATGAAATAGATCGTGCCTCGTATATCACTGTGTTCCAAGTGAGTTCATTTGTATTTTACCAGGGTAGCTCGAGAACAGGCTCTTCCGGCAATAAAATACGAGTCAAAACACTTTTTTAACCACATTAAACGCACCTGGTATTATAAGTAAAAGGACATGAAGAAGACAGAGACGATAGATATTGTAGTAAAAACAATTGACTGCATGGTCGCCTAATATAATATATCACCAATACTTGCATGGGCTACACTGTTCGACGGCCGGCCACTTGTACAGCGAAATGCGGTGGATAGGCGTGCGATAATTTCACAGATTTTAACTTGCGTAAATAGTTGTAATCCATATGGCTTTTTAGAGACCTTTCGACAATATTGTATGGTGCATTAACCTTTACGTTGTGTTTGACGACAACCTTAAAAAACCCTTAAAAGTGAAATATTATGTTGCTTTTAGAATATGTATATCATTAAAAAACTGCGTGACGCTTATGTCCTATATTGAGTTTTTTTATGCAATTAGAGTTTTTTTATGCTGTTTCAAGTGACTTTAAAAATACTATAGGTACTTACAATTTTGGTAAGTTTTTTTAAAGGTAATGGCATTTGCAATGTTTTTACACAAAGTTTTAATGAAACATAATACATTTACAATTATCGGAAAGTGAATACTTATTATAATATTATAGCCCAAAAGAAGTCCATTTTACAATTTACTGCAACAATTTAATTTTAGCATGTGTATGTTAGATCAAACGGATATTATCCGTTTTAAGAAAACCACACATTCTAAGGTGCTACATCAATGTTTTTGCACGGCAATTGTTTGAAATGAAACAAATTGTAACTTTGTAACTTCTAATATTTAAAATTGTACTGTGAAAAAACCTTTTAAATGACTGTTCAATGTTTTTACCAACAAATTGTAAGTACAAAAAAGGTAGAGAAACTGGCTTTTTCGAAAAAGTACTTATAGTAGTTAATACACACTCACCTAAAAGCCTTATATTGAAAAAAGGACAAAAGAATATCCATTAGTTAAAAATATATTAACATTTTTAATACTTGTCAACATTTCCAAACCTCTCCCTTTTTTTAAATTTTAATTTTTTTAATAGGAAAGGTGTATTTTTTTTGCAAGACACAGGAAAGTTGTTTAGTATAAACAACTTTCCTTAATACAATTTTTGCGTATCTTTCAGAGGAAAGACACCTAGCCTTGGCAAATTTATCTATTGATAAAATCAAACTTTATACCTGAAGATAATGTTTTATTCTGAATAAATTTTCTTAATAAAATTTGCCCGTATCACTAAGGCCTACTTTGATTTGTCGAAACTGAAAATATGACAGAAATTACTTTCAAATCAAGCAGGGGACCCCAAATCGTCCAATTTCAACTCATGGAACCAATTATTTGCAGATATCATAAGAAAAACACAAAAAATATACCCTACGCGTAGCTTATAGCTTCTGTAAAAAAAACCATTTAATATAGATATATTCGGTCATGTTTGGATGACTTTTAGTCTGTGGACGCCACTGGCCTAGGTAAGCGCCCGAGGGCCTCGAAAGGAATGTTATCTCGTTTCACAAAATTTACTTGTGCTGTTACTGAACTTTACAAAATGTTAAAGCCGCGTATAACGTCGTGCGCTTTGTTGTCGGACTAAATAAAACCTTATTCGAGACAGCATTCCTTAGTATAATAAAAAAAGTTGGTAGATGTTTCAACAAAGCCGAATTCTTCTTATAAGCACTAAAATAGGAATTTCGGGTGAAATGTAAGACAACAGAACATTTGGCATGGAAACAGTCCAAGCTTGGAAGCTTATCCTTTTTCCTTCTAAAAGTGTACAGCCTTAAAATATAAATTAGACGCTTTGTTTGACTTCTTAATTAACAAGAGCTTAACGAAACGCATATGGACATTTAATATTTTCGGCACCTTTTCTAACTTACAAAAGGGGATTCATTAGTTTGGTCGCCTTTCAAAAAATGCCATTAAGAGAAGTGATTATGTTTTTATGGGCTTTTGACCCGGACTTGAAAGAAAAATAGTCGCTATTTTTAAAGCACAAAGGACAGCCCACGAATAATTACATCTGGCCAAATTTTCTTTAATAGTTAAATCACTCTTTCTTCGTGTTACAACATATGTATTTTAAAAAAGTTGTATCTCTAGTGATTGCGAACATTGTACTATAATAGAGTTATGCGAGATATCTATGTGCCATGTGCCAAATATTATCAAAATCGATCAAAACAGATAAAGATACTTAATAGCGAAAAAAATTAAATTGGCTTGAAGCTTAAAAAAAACAGAATCAATCTATATTTTTCTGAGTAGAGTACCGCTGTGTAGAGTGGCGTTGTGAATAACCCCGTATACCTAATAATAGACAGGTACTTACAATAGGTCCACTTTTGTGATGGAATATTGAGATATATGTTTTAGCAAAAGATGAACTGCCTACACATTAAATTTTTAAACAATGGTTTAAACAACCGTATAAAAGTTAGGTTGGAATATCTCCGGTTTATATAGACATACTTTTAATACTTGTTTTTATTTTCCGAGTCTTTGTTTTAATATTTATTATAAATTACAATGTTATGAAGATAACCTTAAATACATACTGTAAATCTATTAGCTTTATGATTATATTGTCGTTAAGTACAATATTAATACAGCTCAGTCTCAATGCAACCTTTTTGTCTGGAAGATTTAATCTTAATTAGACTTTACCCAGCTGATATTAAATTAACATAAATAACATCATAATCGACCACAAATTCCAGTGACGTCTCAGACTGATATAAAAAGTATGCGGGTATAGCTATGTCTAATTCCTTTAAATGCCCCAAGCAATCAGAAATCAATGTGTGTGACTGTGTTTCACCATTCCCACATCAGCATAAGGGTAATTATATGCTTTCAGACACTTCGCCCCTATGATATCCTTATTAGTAGTCAGAGCGTGTCAAAGTGCTTTTTTAACGCTTTCTGAACATGTCGACACAACTCAAGCATTTTGGACACTAATCCTGAGTAAACGATGTAAATGACAATTTTTGGAAAGGTCCTAAACAACCCATAAAAAATCATATATGCGTGTGTTATGATCTTCTGGCACAGTTCTCATAAATTACGGTGTTCCTCAGGGATCAATTTTGTGCCCCACTTTGTTCTCGCTTCACATTAACGACATCGCAAGCCTCTGTTATTTTTTACTTTTCAGTGTATGGACACAGTTTCGCTAATATACTGGATTGCAACAGAGAAATAGATGGTATTTCCCTTCCCTCTGTACAGTTTTGGAAAGGAAACAATCGTTATGTAAAGCCGTTTTCCGCGGAACCTGGCAATAACGGAATTTTCTTGCAGAAAAGAAAGTAAGGTCGTTCGCAACGGTGCATTTGAAAAAACACCCGACAAATCGCTGGAAGCGATGCTAATAATAAAAGCCTGCCTGGGCTTTCAATATGGGTGAAGGCAGAGTAGAAGGACATTACAAGATTATATGGGCAGCCCGGGTAAAAGTATGAATGAATGGATATGGTAATCGTAATCAATGGGTGTAGAGGGGGCATATCCGGCATCAGCTATTCGAGCCGAACGAATGTCGAGAAAAGGACGTTTACATAACCGATTTAAAGTAAATAAATAGTATGTAAGTAGATATTCGAAGTATGCGGTTTCCTAATGTTGGTGACTAGGCACAGTAAATGTTCGTTTAGTCAAGTTTCATCGTATAACCTGAAAACGGGACTATTGACCTTTTATCTTCGAAAAATTGACGGTATTTCGAGGAAGGTGAAAGAAAAACCGATAAAACCACATCACCAACATCAAAACCAATACACAAGAACTGATAAAAGAGAATGTTCGTGTTTTATCGATGTTATTGTTAGTACAGGAGGTATAACTGTGTTCTTTGTTTTCCAAATAAAATTTTCTAAAAACTCCGCACGTCTCTTATTTATATTACTTTTTGACGTGTAAATAATATTATTCCTAAATCAGTTTTGAAATATTCGATATGACTAAATTTTGGCTCCCTTCCTTAGTATCAAAAATAAATTATCCCGAAAAAAATTTAATAGCGCATTTTTTATAAAGCGAAATATCCTATTTAATTTGGTGTGTCACACTTGCCAGTTTGTTCAGTATTTACTACAAAAATTTGAGAAAAATTATTGCTAACATTTCTGATTGGTATGAGATCTAGTTACCCATGGACATAAATAATCGATTATGACGTTAAATTAAAGTAGACATATATAGTCAAATACTGTCAACTGGTAATTTCGCCATCCTAAGTTGGCATCAATGCAGCAAAAAATGCAACCGGGTCATAAGTTCAGGTCAGTAACGAGCCCATTTGCACAATGGATAACTACTAATAACACGAAGAAGAACAACACAGATAACGGTAAAACTCACGAAACGTACAAAACCCGCGAATATTTTCACTTCAAAGTTTGAACCCTTTTGAACGATCCGGAAAACCTTCACTGTCACTTTTACAACACTGAAATAAAATTTGCCAGAGTACGCACCATAGACGAAGCCGCAATTAGCTGATTATACCAAAATACCAAAATGAAAGTGTTTCCATGACGTTTGAAATTATTATTAAAATGAGTGGTAGTCATAGTTATTTTTATTTGCAGGGCTTTAATTATTGTGATTGCAATAGGGTTTTTATTTTATTATCTTCTTTTTTTCGGATCACTTGGGTACCTTTTCACATCATAAATTAACGAGTGACGTCATTAACTGGTTGAGACCCAATATACCAATGTTGTACCCATGGTTAACAGAAAATTCCTGGGATTTTGTGGAGAATGTCATCTGACAAAATCGGGACTTCTTACAGTAATCGGGGTATAGTAGGCTTTAATAATTTGAAAATAAAGTAGTGGTTTATAAAAAAATACTAAACTCGTATACATTCTTTTCTGTTATGAAAATAAATTAAAAATACTTAATATTTTAATAATTTAATGCAACGCTTGGCAAGTGCCTAATGCCATAGCAATTATCTTAAAAATAACAATAACAAAATAGTGTACTATTACAATAAATGCTCAGTGAGCACTTAGTATTTACACCAACTTTTCATAACAAACAACACCAGTCCCTTAAACATTCATAATTTCGCCTTCAGCATTTTAGCTGCTGCTTTCTTCAAGTATTTTCATTTTTTTATATTCTACATTTTGTGTAACTGTTGAGTAAACTTTTCTGTTTAGGTAACCTCAAATGAAAAAATCCATTGGGGATGTCATTATTAAGTCATAACCACAGCCTTCTCAAGCTTACAAGCCCTGTGCAAACATGTGGCAACGCCGCAGCGGGACGGTTCAACGGGTCTATGCAGTATAGAGCACTTTGGCTCAGTTTATCTTTTCTAATAAATGTTCAACCCTCTTTTTTTAATTATAATTAGATACAATTGTGAACTTTGTTTCAATAATTGATGAGTACCTAAGAAAGTAGGTAGGTCTGTTTAACAGACAATAAAATCAGTAACAAGTAACAAAATATACCCAGAAGTATAAGTATTTATAATAAGTACGATTCCTGGTGTGAATAGGTACATTTTCCACAAATAATATGGTAAATTTTGGCAAATAGAGGGGACTACATTTTGTTGTAAGTCGAATTTTTGTGAGAATTTTTCGCAAAGTACAGTATCAGGCAAATGATTATCTTCCCTTATGGTTATAAATTTTCATAAAAATACAAACAACAAGCGAACAGAGAACAGCATGTTGTGAAGGAGACTAATCTGTTCTGATTGTAATGGCAGTTTAGGGTCAATTTCGTAATACATTCAACTAAATTATCTTTTAGAAAACTTTTGAGAAATGTTTCATTTTTTTACAAACAAAACAAATTTATAAAAAAGCTGTCGCCAGCACTTCGGGCTGTCTGTTTCCAGCTAGAGACACACTGCCTCGTCGTAGCAATCTGGCGACGATAGCACTACCCGCACTACACAAATTAATTCTGGTAAATTTCTTGTAAAATCAACTGACAGGAAGTGACAGGCCACGCCGCGCAGACCCGCAAGCCATGTTGCCAGCTTTCTCAACTGCTCAATGTTTCCGTGGGTAACTACATCTTATGTCAACCACAAATGTTACCAATTTTTTCTTAAATTTTTGTTGTACCTATACAGAACAAACAGGCAGGTGTGACAAATTGAATGGGACATTTTGCTTTACAAAACACACATAATTAAAAATTGCAAATTTTACGGTAATCCACACAACAAAATTATAATGTCGCACATAAATTCTGTCAGTTCTTGCAAACAATTTTCATATTGACCTTTTTCCGTATGTCAAAAAATAAGAAACTTACAACGGTTTAACTATTTTGAATTTTTTAGATTTTTGGCCAAAGTATTCGTATTTGGCAATGGACAGCAACTTTTATTATGACATAAGAAGGCCGTCCTGAAGGGCTAGTGATCGCACCCGTTATCGATTTTTCTTATATAAAATTAGTGTTAAAATATTGTGCATAAAAAGCGAAAATGTTTCTGGCCCCTACCTACGAAAAACTGTGTAACGCCCATGTTTGTTTCTCTCAAATGACCCTTGACTAAGAAGGTCCAAAAATGGGAAGTCCCTACTTTACCACAAAAGCGAGTTTATCGTAAAACTTCGACGAGCGAAATCATGGCCTGGTATTCCCAGAACCATAATTTAAAAAATATTTATAAACACGCCCGATGAATCACTCGAATTCCAACGAATTCAAAATGTTAACTGCTGACTGACTGCTTGGTATGCACGGTTGTTTATAATTCCCAAGACGCCAGTGTAAATTATGTGAATATTGACTGCAATAAGACTGCGCTTCTAAGCGTTATTATTGCTTTGATAAGTGCTAAACTTGGGAGATCATTTAAATACTTCCAATTATACTTAAGACCAGTTTTTAGAAAGTTGCTTACGTGAACATGACCAAGCCAAGTTTTAAATTATCAGTAAATTAATAAATCATCTCATAATCCCTAGAAAATTACTTAATCCTTCAATATCCACTCGTTATTATAGCATAGCCGAACCAAACTCCGACTATAGTTGTTGTCGCACAGACCTATATAGCGCGAAGCTATACATGGTGTAACTTTGACTATTAGTAGGTAGTAGGTACATCAATTTTAACTGCTACTTTTTTTAGTGTGCAGAAAAATTTTCCCGAATTCTAGAGACAGTTTGAGTGCTACTGGTCACAAGGTCCCTTCATTATTGAATCGATGGCTTCCTATTGCAGCGTTGCCATACCGTCAGATAATTCCTTGGAAATTTGTAAAAATTTGCAAATTTTCACACCTCCCATGGAAAAAGCACTCACCATAACTTAATAATATATCACATTTACCACTTCACTAATCTGTTTTTATTTTTCACTATACTTTCACGAAACAACACACCACTTCTTACTTCTTACCACGTAACTTTTTCACAGAAAAATCGTCCTTCATTACTAATACAAGCTTCCACTCTCCGCTGCGTAGATTTTTTATTGGGCTATTTTTAATTTCATTCGCAGCGGCTTATACATACCCGACGGAGATTTCAGCAAACAACTTTTATTGACCAGTAAAATTACAATAATTATTATTCGCCTTATTATGTGCGAGAACAGGACGATTTCATTAATTTTCCGCTTGGCGGCCGGTGGAAGACTGAGGAGAGTGATGCGCGATGCGCTGGATTCCGAAAGGCTGTTGACCGCCGCATTATCAGCAGGTGTACTACCATGCGAGCGTGAACCAGTGACACTAAAAATGTTTATAAGTACATAAGTGCCTGCTTTTGGGATCGAAACCTACCGCCAGTTAAAATTTCTGTACTAATCAAAGTTACACCCCGTATAGGTAGGTCTGTGGTTGTAGTAAATACAGTCGCGCCTCACGTTGTCAGTTATTAGGTGCAAAATTAGTAGTAAATTATTTTTTTTTAATTAGTCAGGATGGGGTTTGTTTAAGTATGATTCAGACGGTTTCTCCATAAAAATGGTGGGATATTGGTTCATTCTACAGTGTGTCCCACTTAAGGACTGACCACCCCTGTAAAATTTTTATTTATAGCTCGATTTTCATAAACTTTTTTTTGTTGGATAGAGCTTCAAAAATGGCATCAAACACATAATTCAGGTGCCTCGTGCGTTAAAGTCATGGCCCACTGAGACGGTGTTTTAGTGCTGAAATTTCGAGAAGTACTATTAGGGATTTTTTTAGAGGAAAATTAATGCCGGATTCTTATTCAGCGTTGTTCGAAACCCAAACGTACCAATTTGCATTACCATAGCTCTACAGGGTGTTTCAAAATTTTTAGTGCCCCACTTAATTAGTGTACCCTATAAAATTTTTATTTTTAGCTCGATTTCCATAAACTTTTTTTTGCTGGATAGAACTTCAAAAATGGCATTAAATGCATAATTCAGGTATCTTGTGCCTTAAATTCATGGCCCACTGAGACGGTGTTTTAGTGCTGAAACTTCGAAAAGTACTATTAGGGATTTTTTAGAGGAAAATTAATGCCGGTTTGTTGTTCAGCGTTGTTGGAAACCCAAACGTACCAATTTGCATTACCGTAGCTCTACAGGGTGTGTGTAAGGCCGGATTCTTATATGCGGTGAGAGGTTTCAAAAAAACGTGTTAATTTTAATTATTTTCTTAATTTCTGGTAAGTTGGTCACTAAAATATTCGTGCGGAACTCATATTCTTTCAAAAATTTATTAGCGAACAAAATTTTTATTTAATTTAATATCATCATACATGAATAAACAACACAACATAACATAAACTCAAATTTCAGTCATTTCAATTAGTCCTCCATTTTCTAATGCAAATTGGTACGTTTGGGTTTCCAACAACGTTGAATAAAAATCTAGCATTAATTTTTCTCTAAAAAAAAAATTTCAGCACTAAAACTTCGTCTCAGTGGGCCATGAATGTAACGCACGAGGCACCTGAATTATGCATTTAATGCCATTATTGAAGCTCTATCCAACAAAAAAAAAGGTTATGAAATCGAGCTAAAAATAAAAATTTTACAGGGGTACACTAATTAAGTGGGGCACTAAAAATTTTGAAACACACTGTAGAGCTATGGTAATGCAAATTGGTACATTTGGATTTCGAACAACGCTGAATAAGAATCTGGCATTAATTTTCCTCTAAAAAAAATCCCTAATAGTACTTCTCGAAATTTCAGCACTAAAACACCGTCTCAGTGGGCCATGACTTTAACGCACGAGGCACCTGAATTATGTGTTTGATGCCATTTTTGAAGCTCTATCCAACAAAAAAAAGTTTATGAAAATCGAGCTATAAATAAAAATTTTACAGGGGTGGTCAGTTCTTAAGTGGGACACACTGTATATGGGTTTTCGATTTATAGAAATATATATTTTTTTAAGAAATATACAGTGTGCTTAAATAATGATGACAAATGAGGTGCTGAAAAGCAATCACGTCATTTTCATTTGTAAAATATAACAATTGGAAACATTCCGAAAATGGTATTATTTCTCAGAAGAAAAGTCAGTCGCCATTGGAATAAAGATGTAGGTAAAAAATATTTTTATAAAATGGTGGATGTATCTTTTATTAACAATGTTACTCGTGACTTTTCTTACTTTACGAAACACTGAAATACAGCAAACCTTTGAATAAAGAATCGTAGGAAGGAGTCAAAGCTCTATGGGCATTAAGTTGGGAATCAAGACCTTTGGCACTTAGAAAATACTTCACACACCAAAACTTTGTTTTTTGCACTCGATGCGTGTTTCGCTAACCTAACCTATTATATTTATACTGTAGTAGGTATACTATACTATACCATACCATACCAAACCATACCAAACCACACCACACTATAATATACTATAGGGGATTGGTCCCTTATCTGTATTTAAACTAAATTTACTTTTTTAAATTTAGAGATTTTCATAAGCGTCTAATAATCTTTATTTTCAAAAGCATGTTCGGCAATGCTAGATTTTTCCAATCGACCATACCATATTTTAAATGTCCCATATTATGTTCGATTATTAATCTAGTTTTTATGGAACGTCTAGTTTGTCCAACAAACTTTTGGTTACAATCTGAACAGCTAACTAAATAAATGCAACATAAATTTGAAAAAGCTAATTATTTTGATTTTTTTTTTCAAATTCGGAGGAGATACCTACATAGGCTTGTAAAAACTTCTTTTATATATATGTTCATTGTAATGTCAATAGTGGCATAGATTTGGAAAAACCGAAGGGGGTTCATTTTCGGAATTTCTTGTAGACATTCGGATTTCTGATAAATAGACAGTTTCTGGACCACCAGGATGTCGTCCAATAATAAAAATTGCAACTCTAACAGTTCCCAGGCAACAATTTTCCTTGGAACGCTATTATTTAGATTTACGTTACATCAGATGAGGTACTGAGCACCGGTCACGAGGAAAATTTTTTCCGTCTTGTCCGTTACTCGCGCGTTCTAGTTCAAGACAATCCTGCTTCGCAATACCTAGCAGCTGTAAATTATTGTATTAAACATTTTTCATGACAGGGAGTGTGTAATTTATTTTGCGCTAGATCAGCGTGCTAGAATAAAATACGTATCCATCATCGGTTTCTTTAGTAAGTAAATACCTTAGATAAATAAACGTATAGACGGTCCATTCTATTTTGTGTCCTCGTTAAAAAGTGTGCCTTGGACACGGTGTTCTACATCGTGGCTTTGGATAACCTGGACCGACACTATATTAAAGACTTGTGCATAGCGCTGTTTCAAGCGATCGCCACTGGCGCCACACGACGAAAAAAATCGACAGGGTGGATTAATGTTAAAAACGCCATTGTCGCACTTTTTTTTTATAAAATTAAATGCTTGTTTGTCATGTTTCTTTAATTTGGCAAGCTTACTTGGCATACATTCATAGATTTTATTAAGAAAAGTTAGTGTAAAAAGCAAACAAGAGTATTTTGGTACCCACCTTTTGGTTTGAAATGAAGTCCATGGCTAGTTGTAGTGTAAATAAGTATAGAATGCATTAGATTTTCCAGTTTCTTCTTCGCTTTGGAGCTGTAAACAAAATTTTCTATTTTCATTCTTGCATATAAAATACTGTTCCAAAATATAATATCCAGAATTCTAGCTTCTTCAACTTGTTGAGCAGATCATCCCTTAATTCCAAAATAGTGTTTATTCTTCTGCAATTCACATAATGGTCTGTGCATACAATTTTCTTCATGAGCATAGAAATTTCATGTTAAAACAAACAAATCTAACCTATAAAAGCTATGCGAATATGACAAATTTGCGAAATATTGAACGAGAATTCGTGAGTGTAAAAAAGACGGAAATGATAATAAAGCTGGATATTTAAAATATGGGACATTCAAATCATCAGAAACTGACATACCTATAACCACAGAATACCCCCGTTATAACCTATAATAAGTCGCCATTTTTTTTTCGTCGAGTAGCGCCACTCCAGTCCGCAAACAACAACGAAATATAACGTCATGCTCGGGTCTTTAATATAGTGTTGGTCCAGGGATAACATAATAGCCAGGGAGCCAGTGACAGATTTGTTCGACCAAAATCCTGTCGGCCGATAATTCGTAAAATGCTTCGTTCAGTTGTGTTATGAAGCATCGTGAACGTCAGCTGGGGTACCAGTGGTGGGTTGGACAATGGCACCCCCCCTGAAATGAACTTTTTTTTCAATCATTTCCTCCCGGCTGAAAATTGGTCAGATAATAGTTAATATAATAATTAAAGGAAAAACCGCCAGCTGGCTGTAAGTTGGTGGACTATAAATCAGCTGCTCATACAAACAAGAAAAATAGAAACTATTTATAACTTAGTTGGTATACTTAGGGCTTTGTTTAAATTTAAAAAAGTCAATTGAGGCTAATATGCCTTATAGAAATGTTGTTTATTTAAGAGATACAGGGCGTTAAAGTTCATTTTTTTGAAATTGAATTATGGCTACATCTCCCGAAATAATCACGCTGCTGAACTGAAATTTGGCACTGCTGTGTTTTTGGGGATGGAGAAATAAGCTGGAAATGTCAATTTCTACGTATCTCGCAGAGGGCGCCACTTGCGCTGTTTTAACTTTTTTGAGGTTATCCTTTTGGTCTTGCGGATTCATCATTTTAGTGCATCTTTTCTTCCTGCAACAAAGAGGTGCTCTTGTTTCATAACGATCAAATCAACCGTTTGCGTTGAAATTGCCAAAACGTGCCCCAAAACACCTGTTGACTTCAATATTCGAAAAATAAAATGTTCACCTACTACTTTCAAATAATGTTACCTCGAATGTTAAAGATCAACTATCCATTACAAAACCTTTCATATAACTTAAAATGAAGAAAAAAATGCCAAATGAACATTGGTCGAAACACATTCGTTTTCTTGAAATAGGGTGTCCAAATTTTTTCAATCCGTTCCATTATGAAAGTGAACATATTTTGGGACATTGTTCATATGGGTTTTTATTTTTGGAATATTGAAGTCAACAGGTATTTTGGGGCACGTCTTGGTAATTTCAACGCAAACGGTTGATTTGATCGTCATGAAACAAGAGTACCTCTTTGTTGCAGATTGAAAAGATGCACTAAAATGATGAATCCGCAAGACCAAAAGGATAACCTCAAAAAAGTTATACAAGTATCGCCCTCTGTAAGATACGTAGAAATTGACATTTTCAGCTTATTCTCCCTCCCCAAAAACACAGCAGTGCCAAATTTCAACTCAGCAGCTTGATTATTTCGGGAGATGTAGCCATAATTCAATTTCAAAAAATGAACTTTTAACGCCCTACATCTCTTAAACAAACCACATTTCTATAAGGCATATTAAAATTATTAATTAAATGATTGAAAAAAATATTTGTTTTACGTGTATGGGGGGGTGCCATTGTCCAACCCACCACTGGTAGGTACCCCAGCTGACGTTCACGATGCTTCATAACACAACTGAATGAAGCATTTTACGAATTATCGGCCGAGAGGAAATGACTAACAAAAACCTGTCACTGGCTCCCGGGCTATAACGTCTACTCCAAGCTTCAAGGTGTATACACACAAAAAGTGTCACTTTTGTCAACTTTCTTATCGTTCGTTGTTTTTTTTTTCAGATTTTTCCAGGGTATTTCATTGTTTATTCCGGAGTCATGAACGTGGCTCCAATGTAATTATTAGTTCGACAAACAGGGATAAAACAAAAACAAGTAGGTAATTAATGTTTTCCAAGAAAGATACAGGGTGTATCACAACTTTTTATTTTCGATATTATTTCCCGAAATATGGACGAATTTTGATGACTCAAAAAATGATTCGATAAAAAAAATAATCAGAAATCCTATTACCGTTGACTGACGTATTAATAGAACTGCCCACGGCTGTCACGTCTGATAATTTTTTGGTTCACCATGTGTTTTCCGAAGACAAAATACAATGCAAGATACCTACATTATTAGCCATCAGTGCCCTCTGTTTTCCAGGACATGGAGCTGTAGCCGTGAGAAGTCTTATAAATACTTCAGTCAGTGCTATGCTATTACGGTGCAGCAGTGACTATAGATTCTATAGTCACTGGGTGCAGTCATTACTATACAGAGTGTCCTTAAAAATTATTTCAAATATAGGTACCTACAAGTGTAGGGCCTGCGAAGCTATATATAGGTCGGTGGTATAGTCCTCGTTACGGCAGAATGCGTGCGACGTAAGGGGGAAGAATATTATAGAATTAGTCACAGTTCAGGGGCGTAGCTCAATTTTGTGTAACTCACTGACTTAATTTTAATATAATTGTTATTTAATTTATTGTTAATATTATTCTTAACGGTGATGCCTTAGACTATGGAGGAAGGCAAACCCTTATAACATTGGCAATTATTTCTCGAGCTTGAGAATGCAACGTTCTTCCCTGTTTACTCATTTTGCACAAGTTAACTCCCGAACATACGAAATGCCACTGAGCTCCATGAGCCAGCGGAAAAAACTTGCCAGCGGCCTAAAAAATGAGGTCTGTGTGGTAGACCAAACTGACCAAATACGCAGTTAACTTTACGTACCATAGAAACAGGCACACAACGCGTTGGCTAACTGCTTTTGTCAGCCGACTGCTTGGTAGAAGTGCTGTGTTGCCGTATTTCAAAGGCGATGGTAGACGCGACGATGTTGAAAAAAATATAATAGGTGTTATAGCACACCGCGTTAAAAATAAATGATAAACAAAAATGGGTAAGTGGTCCCGTGATGCGAGCTTTATTTTTTCGGTATAACCATTGAGTAAAGGAATAATTACTCAATGGTATAACAGAGTTCAGAAATTCGGCTTCAATATGATAAAACTTGTATTCGCCAATAAATAACGACTACTCGTATAGGAAATCTCGCAACGCTGCCCGCATTCTTTAGAAACGTTTTCTTTCGTGCTTTGGACTATACTGTCATGGAACTTGGAACAAATATAATTTTTATTATTTACTACATGTATAGGATAAAATTGGGACTGGGGGTTGCCGATTTGCCAAATGACTTACAAATTACTGTAACAGGGTAAAGACCACTGTCGTTTATCAATACCTACTTGCAAAATAAATAAGAAATGCCGTGAAAAAATAAATTTTGTTTTGAGGGTCTACCTTGATGACAGGGTATTTTTATCCTTACCAAGAACATGCGGATATATAGGTAAAGTAAAGAGCAATAAACAATGCAGTTCAGTTTTAAAATAGATACAAATTTATGATGTGATGGAAGCATGATTTCATGGGAAGAGGTTTTTCACAGAGTTGTGACTTGTGACACATTTTGTATTTGTAACCAAGATAAGCAAAAACTAAATTCTTGGAAACTGTATACCTACCTACGGATAAGAAAAACACGACTTATTGGGACCAGGGTGTATAAACTGTTAAATACACACTTTCTAGTAATGATACGGGTCACATACCTATTTGTTTTTACCTTGTGATACAGTTGCAAACAAATAATTTATAATTTTCAGAATTATTTACCCTGATTGCTGCAACGACAGGAACCAAATTAGACTTTATTTCCGATGAACCGTCCTGAAGACTGCACTTCAAACTTATTATACCCAGACACGAAAAACCATGAAACCATGGCGTATGTCCAAGACAGCTGTTTTGAGCACCTGTTGGATAACATCTGCCGTGTTATGCCATGTGCCTTGTTCGGGGATACCGCCAGGTGAAGATATTGGGACATAAAGAAACTTTTGACTGCTTATAATAGATTGAAAATTGTACCTAACATACCTATAGTAGAGTGCAGCCACAAATATACTTACCTATTAATTGTTTTTTATTTACGCCTCAATTATTAGACGCGTGCGTCCCTCGAACTGCAGTTCTTTGTACATATTACCACAGTGACTGTCGCAGAACGAAAATCGGCGGTATTTTCTGTATTTCCTCAATAGGCGCCGTACTGCGTTAAATTAGGCCAGGGAAAATAGATTTTTTAACTGCAATTTTGTTTAACCATATCAAAGTTATAAGTAAATACGTTGGTAGAAACCAAAAATTAAACATTTTGAAAAAACGGAACCTTGAGTTACCTCAAAAAACACCTATTTTTCGTTAGAAATTTCGAGCAAAAATGTTAACTGGATTTTTTTAGACTCTTTAGGTAAAAAAAACTTCCCTTGATAACATATATTAAGAAATTAAACATTTTAAGAATATGGAAGTAACTTAGATCGACAAAGAGGGATAAAAATCGGATAATTTTCTATTTCGGCAAAAGCAAAAATATTAACTACGTTTTTATTGCAGATGATCATTCCCTTTTACAAATAGAATGTAACTTATACAAAATTAAACATTTATCTGAGCCGCATGTACGTCAGCTGTCACTTCTCATTGGTATAGACTAGGCAAGAATATTAAATGTTTTTTTTTGTTTAACTTTTTACAATATAACTATATTGAATCATATATAGCGAAATTAAACATTTATTTACGGCGCATATAGGTCAACTGTCACTTGTCATTTCTTTAGGAAAGCAAAAATATTAACTGTTTTTTTTTGTTTAACTTTTTATAATATAACTATATTAAATCACATATAGCGAAATTCAACATTTATTTACGGCGCATGTAGGTCAACTGTCATTTGTTATTTCAAAATACTTCCGTTACCAATTTCTGTTTAATTTCAAAAAATTTAACAAGACTTAGTATCCACTCACAAAGTTTAACAAAAATCAGCCAGTTAATAATTTTGCTCTCAAAGACAGCTTCAAATTTCTTTAAAATGCGATTTCCGGCGAAACAATATGTTTAATTTCAGAACAAACTGTTAATACTTGATTTTTAAGGTAATTATAAATAATAAAAACGCAGTTAATATTTTCGCCCAACAAAATATTACGCAAAATGTCATTTTTACATCGTTCGGATACTTGAGCAAACGTAACCTGTTTAATTTATCAATCTCAACTTTATATACCTTACTTACTAATAAGAAATGCAGCTTTAAATTCGTAGTTAATATTTATGCCGTCTTTATTACAACAAGAAAATGTATTTTTCTAAAAAACGCCCACACGCGTATATTTATTTTGTATAAAAACAATTATTCTGGCGTTCATTTATTACCAATATTTTGTTATGGCATTTAGTCATTATAAAAATGCGGTTATGAATTTTGTCTAGGTTTCGTTATTTTTTACCGTAATTTCCCTGGCCTAAATTGTATCTACAAAGGTTTTATTATTAATACCACATTTTTGCATATTAGGTATAAATTTAAGTCTATGGATTTTAGTTACAACTGAAAATTAGTAAATACCTATTACGATTGCATTATTATTTCCTAATTCCGGAAAACGCCTCCAATAAAGTAAAAATGAGGTGCCTAGTGCCTATAACCTATAACCTACCTATGAAATCTACTTCATTTACCTAAACCGAGTGAAACTCTACGAGAAAGCTAAAATTAAAATTGTGAAAGCTGGAGCGTCAACATCGTCACATCTGTTCATACGGGACCTGTTTTGTTTTTAATTCCATACATCAAGCTATAAGAGAACGGGGTACTTTTCTAAAACTTATTAGCTGAAACGTGTCATAACAGTAAATTTCCTACAATAGTAGTTGTTGACGATGCCGTTAACCTCACGAAGAAATACCAGTAATTATAATAATAAAATGGTAGAAGTGTAGTATACAGGGTGTCCAAATTTAAAATTGTACAGATAATGCCTAAACTTTTTTTTGTTTGAAAGGCCTTCAAAAACCGCTTCGTTTAACCTTCCTACCATTTTCAAAAAGCAAATCCAGGGCCGGCTGCGATTTTTTTTATACCCCCGATTTTCACGAAAGCCATTTAGCGATTTTTTTATTTAAAATCTGACACCACAGCGTTAATCAGAACACCCCAAAACCCCTATATACCAAATTTGAATAAAAAAATATACAGGGAGTTCCATTCTGTAGGGTGTCAAAGTTGAGCAAAATAGGAATTTTAAAGGCATCTGGCGAGTCAAGTGTGCCATGAAATCCCTTCAAAACAGTTGAATGGTTAACAGGACCACTTAAAATGTTGGTGTGAAAATATTTACTATAAAAATATTCTCTGGAATCAGGAATCATTGAAAAAATATTGATAAACACAAAAGTAATTTATTTCTTTACAAAATGCTAATCAATAAATAAAAACAATTTAAATTATTAGACCTATCTCAACAAAGTCACTGTCACTGTCTAAGATGATACATTTTCTGTGCATTTCCTCACATAACATTTGTGTTATGTGCATTTCCTGTTGTGGCACACCAGCAACCTTAACTGATATGGACTTACTGACTGGCAGGTTTCTGTATTTTTTAGATTTAGTTCGTTTATAGTGTGTGGAGCGGTTTTGATATACTCGATTTTTAACCCGTATAAAGTTCCAAAAATTCAGTAATTTGAGATGGCACAGATAAGAACACTCTGTATATTTTGTACTGGACCTTTGCACACCAACACCTTGAGTGGTCCTGTTGACCATTCAACTGTTTTGCGGGTATTCCATGGCACACTTGACTCGGCAGATGCCATTAAAATTCCTATTTTGCTCAACTTTGACACCCTCCAGGACGGAACTCCCTGCATATTTTTTGTTAAAATTTGGTATATGGGGGTTTTAGGGTGTTCTGATTAACGCTGTGTAGTCAGATTTTAAATAAAAAAATCGCTAAGTGGTTTTCGTGAAAATCGGGGGTATAAAAAAAATCGCAGCCGGCCCTGGATTTGCATTTTGAAAATGGTAGGAAAGTCAAAAGAAGCGGTTTTTGAAGGTCTTTCAAACAAAAAAAAGGTTTAGGCGATTATCTCCAAAAATGAAGATTTTACGGATTTGTACAGTTTTAAAGTTGGACACCCCGTATATATAGTTATCACTTTGTAGACGGAATTATTCACGTCGGTTATAGATAAAATAATAGTTTCATTAGTCAAACTCAAAACTAACATTACTAATGGAATTACGTGCGCGCATTATGGACGCGTCATTGAACTCCAAATAGAAAATTGGTTTCAATTAATAATTTTAAAAACAAAAATTTCGAAATTATAAATATTTATAGTTAGTTGTTCGCGATAAACTATCAAGGGGATATTTTGGTAAACCAAAAGCGCTAAAAATGTGGACATAATTATACTAATACAGTTAAAACTGTTCATAAACCCGGCGCATGCGCAGGTTTGGAGAAATCGTACATTTTAAAGATAGGTAAATGTATTTGTTTTTTTTTTTCTTAAAAGACCCACTAAAGTTTGCTTGTTTTAGTGCGTTGAAACAATCGGATAAACTAAACTGAAAAAAGGGGTGTATCCAATGAAGTCAGAACCTATAGACAGGTTTGTTTTGATAAAAGCTTGACGCCCAGAACTAATCACAATCTAAGCGCTCCATTAAATTATTCCGAAAATGTCGGGAGATTGTCAGAAATTGCCCCTTTTTGTCGAGCCGTAGCGAACTTATTTCGACTCTGGGCTCGGAGGCTGGCGTCGTTAGACCATCCCCCGAGTCTTCAGGTGAACAAGAAAAAACATGCGATATCTAAGTGTGATTCTGGAGGAACTATAATCGGGAATCACCGGGTGTATAGTTGGTTGATGGTTGACTTTCTGTCTTTGTTTGTAGCATGTTTTTAGAGTAGTATGGATATATTTAATCTTGGAGTCAAAATAAAGGGCATTTTAACAAGGGGGCACCACGTCTATAGGTTTTGACGTCAGTGGGTGTATCAGTCCAATTTGGGATTTTTTTCTTTAAAATTGCTAACAAAAGAAAATGTCTCTCTACACCAATGAATTCTACGTAACATATAAAAAAAATGTTTTTGCTTTTTACCGAAACTGAAAATATTCACAAACAGAATAGTTATGGCAGGTTTAAGGAACACTGGATAAAACGAGAAACGCCCTCTACCTCCCAAACGAATCCAGAAAAGATGCGGTTTGCGGCATTTAACTTTTCTCGAAAATTGAGCCCTTAGCTACGTTTTGTCTATGCCTTCGGGAAATAGGAGAAACCGCTCAAAAGCTTCCAATTTGGGATATCCTGTACCTACCGTAAAGAAGCCACATTTTTCTGTAATGCTACTGTGAGTTTTTCTAAATTTTTTTTCTATCGACCAAGATTGTTTTTTCCGAACCAACCTCAAAACTAGACCTAACAGCGCTGCTTTGTGAACGAAGCTGGTTACTGCCACTGTGCTACCGTGACTGCCGAATAAATCTTATATTGCAAAAGGTATAGGGCATATGCCCCTTATTCTTCAATTCCATTTAAAAGCCAGTAAAGTAACGAGTGCGCAGCCCTCTATGAAACCAAGTAACTGCCCTGAATTAGAATAACAACCCCGTGGGGTCCGACAAACGCTCCTTCCAAGTGGGGTCCCGCGGCCCATTGCCGTCCTCCACGCCCTACATTAAAGAAAACCCCATAACGTCCTCCAAAAAAACTGGTTTATATTGTCGCCGCTTCTATAATTACCATAAAGCTAGTGTGTGGTCTCCGCTCACATGCACGAAAGGCAAATATAAGCCATGAATGAAGGGACCCGATTCAATATAGCCACTCGCATTCATACCCGCACATGAAATATGGCCGGGGTCGTAAAAAGATCTCGAAATAATCGGTTATGGCGCGAATATGTGGAGCTAAAACAAGTTCTCGGTTTACAAAACGTTTACGACTGGTTTAATTATTATTGGAAACATGGTACAATCGCGGAGGTTTTCGAAAAATCGATTTAAACGACCGCAGGTGCGGTACGCAAACATACAAGTCTTTGTTGGGCGAGAGGTGTATAGGGTGCTAAAAACAAAGGGCTAAGCAAAGAAATAAACCATTTCAATGACCGCAAATACGACGAAAAGGAATTTAGAAGTTATTCTTTGCAGAGCTACATTTGAAAAAGTGCCCGCATATTTGTTCAATTAATACTACTTGTTTGTGTACAAAGGCCAAGGCACTGAAGTTCAACCTAGATTGACCTAAGGGAAGATTACGCATGTTTACACTGGTTAATCTAATAATTTCTACCTTTTCTGATACACTTAACCTTTCATTATCCATTTTTTAACGTTTAATACCAGGGACTCTTTCACAGTCTATCGCATAGGAAAAATGAAACCTTTAGGGGAAGTTAGTTTTCTGTGGACTTCAAGGAGTCCACAAGTGGGCTGGTACGAGGTTATATATGTTATATGTCAGTGTCGAACTGCCATCAGGTTTTATGTGACATGTCAGTGCTATACATTCTCTAGGGGGGGCAAAATATTTCAACTTTCAAATTTGAATTGCCTTAAATGACAGGTAAAAAATTACTTGGAATATTTACCTATGGTTATCTCGTTATGAAATTAATAATGAATCGAGTTATAAATATTACCTATCCAAAAATTTAAGTACCCTTATTATAGTTCTAATAACAAGAAATGTGGATAATCTTTGAACTGATTTACCTTTTTCTTGTGGACTCGGCAACATATGCATTGAAATCATTTTTTTATTATACCTCTTTGAAAACACCTTATTTTCATCTGTTTTAGCAATAATGAAAGATGGGGTTTTTCGAGCTAGCGCACGGAAACAGCGCATGGAAAAACTTTCCGTGCGCTGAATAAAAATACCGAATATATGGCTTTAAAATAGAAATATACAGCAAAGTAAACTAAATTTAAGAAACTCTATATGCTCTCTGATATTTAACATACCTATTTTGTATTTTAATTCGTAAGTGTTTAAATATTTAGATACATTTCTGTAATCTTTTTGACGTTTTATTCACCTTATCTGACAATCACTAATTTACAACAAAGCACCTTTGAAATAATTTGAGAGTAATCATGGAAATGCATCATACATACCAAACACTATATTGCCTGCATTGTTTATTTTTTGTCAATTAAATTTATTATAATATGCCGATAAAATGTTTTAAGTTTCCATTTTCAAAGAAGTATAATAAAAAATATCGTTCATTATTACACGTCCAGAAATAGATTTTTCCGTGCTTGCATGACTAAATTTAAGAAACTCGATATGCTCTCTGATATTTAACATATGTACCTATTTTGTATTTTAATTCGTAAGTGTTTGAATATTTAGATACATTTCTGTAATATTTTTGACGTTTTATTCACCTTATCTGACAATAACTAATTTACAACAAAGTACCTTTGAAATAATTTGAGAGTAACCATGACACGCATCATACATACCAAACACTATATTGTGTGCATTGTTTATTTTTTTGTCAATTAAATTTATTATAATATGCCGATAAAATGTTTTAAGTTTCCGTTTTCAAAGAAGTATAATAAAAAATATCGTTCATTACACGTCCAGAAATAGATTTTTCCGTGCTTGCATGACTTCCCGTGTTCGGCTGGGTCTCACACGGGAATTTGTCACGCGCGCACGGAAAAATCTTTATTTCCATACTCGGTAATGAAATATACTATTTTAAGTTTTCTAATTTTCAGATACTCAGATGTGTCAGTTAAAGGTAATGCGCCTTTTTTTAAGTGCCTTTGGCCTGAAAGAAAATCACTGGCATGAAAATAATAGGAGCAAATTAGTGCTCTCTTGGATAAAGAGACCTCTAGTAGTCCCGATAATTCCAACCAGATTTTTCCTACATCACCTTTAGGAACCCTACAATTCCCATTACGTGGGTATTACATAAGGTAGTTGAAAACAAAAGTCGTATTTCGTAAATTTTAAAATATTAAGCAGGTAGCTTCAATCAGGTCTTCAGTTTATTCAACATTCTTCAAAGTTTTTTTAAGAGTTTATCTAAGAGTTTATTTTAAGTTTGTGAGATACCCTTGACAGAGGAATAAAATTACAAAAAAAATTATAAGGATTAATGAACACCGAGAAAAACTAAATTATGATTATAACTACACTAGACCTAATCTTGTTAGTCCATCCCGAAAACTGTGAAAGTACTTTGGGTAGAAACATTCAACAAGGGAATAAAGAATAAAGTTCAAGTATACACATTAAAAATTGATTGAGGAACCTGGTATATAACAAGGTGCAATAGCGACAAATAATGGTAAATAAGTCTTTAAAGTTTATTGTACCTTGTACTGGCTATAGCAACTGAAAATTGTTGTAACCAATATTCTATAACTACATCGGTTCTTACCTGTGGAAAGCTAAGTGGGGCTAAAATCGGTACTGACTTATACCATACTTACTACTTAAATTCGTGGAAATATTATTTGCTGGGAATCAATTTCAACTATAAAATAAATTTGTTTCATTTGGCAGTTGCCATATTAGTTATTTTGCACTTGTTGGCACAACATCGTCAAGTCTAATTTTTAGAAATCATGGAAACCATTATTAACTTTTACTAACAATCAAGGTACCTACCTACTTTTAGATTCTCTAATAAAATGGAATACTTGACAACACTGTTACCATTAGAAGTCCGTGTTTAATACCAAACCTGTGACTAAATCTATACGTAAACTTGTGTTGTGTTGTTTTTCATGTCGACTTGGTTTTTCCAATTATTTTGGCGTGCTCCCCGCTTCAATTTTTCGTATTATATGGTCCTCAATCAATAAAATCTTGAAATGTTCAGCGCGTTTTCATTTATTTTATCCATCTTACAAGGCACATATGACAGCTGATGCGATAAACTGATTGGCTTGATACAAAATCCCTAATACATATTATTATAGTATTTTTAAAAAATTGGGCTATTTTAAGAAATCATATAGCTGCCATGGAATAATCACCCAATTGAAATAGTGTCTGTGAGACATGTTCCCTTAGGTTATTCTCAAAAAATATTTATATAATGCCGAATTTGTCTTGTCTCTTCATAGATGTCACGAGGGTTCACAAGCAAACGTGGACACACGGACACACTAGATTAATAAAAATAAAACTATCTACCTACTTACCCGATTATAAATCACTTGTTAGGCTGCGCAGAAAGACACAAAAAAACGGTGGAAAATTCCCTGAGAACCGCCTTGGTCTTGGTACGATAACTTTGTATGAGAAATCTATAAAAAAATAAATCTTATCGGAGGTCGTAGGTCAGCCATTACTTATTATTTACAGAATATTCTCATCATTCTTCTTATTAAGTTGTTTACCATACAAACACAATAAGATTAATACTTACTTCACTCGATAATTAATAAAATTTTTCTCAGAATTATCGTCTTCGGTTGCGATTGTCTTCCTATATATTTAATGTATCTTCTGTCGTAAAAATGCCGTTCCAAGAAATGACCAAATGCAGACATTTAATAACAGTATAACTGCACAGCGTTGCTGATTTTACTTTGAAATTAAATCAAACTAAACCTTTCGTTTGCTAAGCAGACTTGCTATTGCAAAGCGTTAGTCAGGAAATGAAGAATAAACTAGATTGAAAAACAATAATATTAAAGGTCAATAGCTTTTGTTCTAGATTAAAGTCCATCAAAATCTAATTAAGCGCCAGGATACATTTGGAAACAACAACAACAACACAGATACTTTAATGATAATTCTATAGTAATGTAGCACTTGTAGCAGCCTAAAATATCATCATTTCTGGTGTGTTCCCAATTGCTAAATAAGGGAAGTAAGTCATCATGGTGACTTGTTTTTTAATGAAATCGCCTACTATTGCAAAGAAGTACCTAAGCCATTGAAATCAGTTGAAACGAGTGTTCTGTTTAGTTACAAGGTAGGTAGATATCTACATATTTTGAATTTTACAGCAGCTTTTGTCCATGGTCTAGAGTTGAGGAAGTTGAGCAACACTTACGCCTGGCGTAAACAAGAGCACGTGCGTTGAGATATTCGCCAGGGCCGCACTGAGGCACGACCTTTATTTAATTTTAGTTTTACAATTGTTTACATACATCAAAATATTTCGGAAAAAAATTAATAGGCTTAATTAAAATGGCTCAAAACATCGATAAAATTATTTGCGGCGGTGTCTAAATAGCTGAAAACAACAACATAAAACCGCATAAGTACACTTTTGCGATCGAGTAGGTACGTCCCTGTTGCCGAGTCGGGTGAAATTTTATAATCTACCGACCAATCGCAGAACGTCATTGAACACGTGGTTTTATTTACGCCAGGCGTAAGGATTGCTCGATTTTAGTATAGTGTTATATAATAATAATTATGTAAGTACACTTATTATAAGATATTTTAGACTGACAATCGATAAGAAACTCCTCGCATCAGTGTCCATAAAAAAACCTCGCTTCTTTCAAAATCCTATCTTCTTCCTGTAAAGAAGCTCATCGTAACTATTACTATGACTACAAAAAATGTCGACGCAGAAACTTTTTTATCGAGCCCGAACAGCTACTTCTGCTATCAGAAGACGAAACTTCGTTAATAATATTTTAATAAAATTTAGTCAACGAAATTTCTATTTTAGTTTTAAATGTAAAACTTTTTAGTGTTTCCACAAAATATCAAACGGCCCAAAATTATGAATTAGGAATTCGTCCAGCAAAAATATATTTGCTTACAGAAATAACATACATTTTGCCTCTTTTTGACGCGATTGACAATGTCCTCGACAAAATTAAATTATATAAATTAAATAAAAATATCGTCGAGGAGATATTACATATATCCCTTTTGGGTCATCAAAAACTAAAAATAAACTGCATTATATTGCTGCATAAACGTGAGCAATACCTAATTAAGTTCATGCACCTCCCAAGTCGAGCGCAACGTAACCACTAATGGGAATGGTAACATTCAGGCGAAATGGGATTAATTTTAAGCGGGAGGGAAAGTTGCAACGGTGTGCATACACGGGCGTAAGCGTAACCAATTTTCGATTTGGTGACGGTGAATATACATAATTTGTTAATTTGCACAGTTTGTTCAAAAATTCTTTAAAATGTTAATTTTGCTGGGTTTTGAAAATCATAATAGTATTTTTATAGGTTGATGTGTGGGAAATTGGAATTAGGTGATACCAGTGCGTACATGGAGGCTTTGCCACTGGACTAAATCATACAGATTATTAGAGTTGAACTGTAATTTGCACATAGGTATTTCTATTGTAGATATAGAGAGAAATTAATAAGGCAGTTGACAGACGAATCCTGTTTCATCTGTGCTAGTACTAACACTTCTCTTGCGTTTGGATTGGTACTTCTGGTTATCAAAACGCCGAAGAATATTCCCAAACAGCACAAAACATTCTCATAACATTCCCACAAAGTATGAATAATCTTGAAGAAAAACATTCCGAATGAATAGGCATAGAACATTTATGGCAACATGCTTTCTGAACTTTCTGGTTCATATTAGATAATTCAGGAATATTTATGGAATATTCGAAAGTAAACGTTCTAGGTATATTTTTAATCGAAATATTCATAGCAAAAACGTTTGTACAATATTTTGTATGAATGTTTCCATCATATTTACTCTGAATACCCTTATAACATTCCATTCACATTCTAATTGGCCGAGTGTGGAGTGAGAACCTCATACAACAAGATATACGCGTGCGCGTTAATTCCAGTACGCCAACACAGATTCTGTGACGCAGAGCACGGAAAAAAATATGAGCGCCGTTGCCATCACTGACCTAAATCCGACGGAACTACGGATTTCTCGCCAGATCCAATATAACTAAAATAAAATATTTTTGTTGACAAATTCAGGTTAAATAAATTCCTTAACTTCTAATTTCTCTTTAATTTGGCTACCGGTTATTAAGTATTAAACATAAATTATATGTATACATAAATAAAATAAAATAGATACAGGCATAAATTATTGGTAGTTCAAAAAGTAGATTTATGTAGATTTTTCCAAAGAATTGAATGCAGCTAGAAAAAAATCAATTGAATTTCAAACAAAGAGTACTATCGGACCTAATGACCGATATGTAAAAAAAATCAAGGTGTCGATTTGATTGCTCTGCACCACTATAATATGTTTCTGCTACTCGTAATACGTTACGAGCGATTATCTCTTGATTTTTAAGGTAAATTATATTGATGGTTCAAAAACGAAATTTATGTATTTTTGTATTTTTCGTTCGTATATAGTGTCTTAGCTGGAACAAAAAAGTCACCGGCTAAACCGGAAGTGATATTCAAGTGTGCGGTGCAGATTTTTTGTTCGCTTTCCCCGTCAAATGAAAATCGCCAACTACAAAGATATAAAAGATTTGTGGGTAAGTACCTACCACTTGTTCATGGGCAACAAATTTTGGGGGTCGACGCGACAGGTTACCCTTTGTTTTATTATATCATAGTTACATACAGTTTTTCGTTTTTGAAGGCGGGAAACAAGTTTTAATAAATTTTATTTTGACATTCTGGCAACGCTGCAGTCCCCCTCCGGGAGCTTGAGCTCTGCGCCGCCGCGTTTGCCCGGTCCGCCGCGATGCCGCCACGCCATGTCATTAGCGACGGCACGTTGTAGCGTAATAATGTACTTCTGTAGTTGTAGTTGATGTAGTTCTGTTGTTCAATAGTGTTGTGTACAGCGATTTTATTACACTAGGTGAGTACTCTACATCTATCTACATTGAACATTAAACCGTCGAGTGAAAGTTTAGAAATAACGACTGTTGATAAACCGATTGCCAAAAAATGTAACGGTGACTCGATGAGATCGGTAAATTTTTATTTGCTTTTCTCTAATCTTTCACTTAATGATTAAACAATATTTTGGCTGTGATATGTAATGTCCCGGCAGCGTAATATTACCTATTAGTGCATATAAGTCCTCGCTCCATTATAATTTGCATCAAAAATAAAATTTGTGTTTGTGGCAATGTCTCTAATAGTGTCGAACGTCGAACACCACCGACATCTCCATCTTGTTGGACAAATCGCTTTCTGTTTTTTTAACCGTTGCCCTATGATCTTCGTTTTTTTGACTATACTTAGTAAATAAGGTCCTTTTTTTAACATAAGCTTATTGGCGAATTTTTAATGTTTATGAGCATAGATAGACAACACTGGAAGCGAAATATTATATTTGTTCTAAAATGTTTTCCTTGATGGTTTCGTTTCCAAGTTACATAGGGTGCTAAAGTTAAAAAATTCTTATATCTATTTTATTATTTTTAAACCATGAAAGGTATTTGAACCAAATTTGGAATTAGTATACCTGTATGTACCTGGATATTGTTGCCATATTATGATCTAGTGTAATATTAAGTAAAAAATAATAAAATAAGTATACCTACCTGATATAGGTACTACTGATATCTGACCGTATATTTTTTTTACTTTTTTAAATACAAGAAACAATTTTATTCAAAATTGAATAGCAAAGTTTATTAACTAGGTAAGTATTATAGTATAGTCTTTAATTTTTTTACAGGCACAGTGAAAACAACTGGAACTGAGCTTTTTTCTGCGATTACCACAAAGCTTGGCTACAGCAGCCCTTGACGAAGGATGTAAGATGTAATGCCCTGAAGAACCGCATATATACAGGGAATATACAATAGGAAAATATTAGAATGTTTTTGGAATGGCCCATAAATATATATTCGAAATATTACTGAAATATTTTATTTCACCTAACAGGAATATTATGAGAATATTGAAAATTATATTCCTGGGATTTTGTGAGAACATTATGTACTCTCTACTTTAAAAGTGCACAGAATATTCTAATAATGTAAAAGATTATTACTGGTATATATGAATGTTCTCAGTCAACGTTCGCAGAATATTTGAAGAATCTGCTTGTGCTATCTGGATTGAGACTACGAAATCAAACAACGTCATAACAAATGAAATAAACTATATTTATTTGCGCGGGCACCAATAAATTACATTCATGACATGAAAGTTCTCACCGTCGCCTTGATGGGCGACCTACAAACCGGACAATCCTCCAAATTCGACGCGCAGTTCACGCAAGTTGTCAAGTGCCCGCACGGCAAGAAAACTATACCCACCTCAATATCCATACAAATCTTGCATAACCTCGCCTCCTTCAAAATCCTGTTCTCCTCCTCCAAAGAAACCGTCTTCACCGTCGCTACTTTACTATCTACAACCGCCGACGCGGCAACTTTCTCAAGGTTATTCGAGTCTGACGAGCTACTGCCGCTACTGACAGCTTTATCCGACGAAACTTCCGAACTATCGGTCACGGCCTTCGAGATCTCTCCAAGGATGGAGCTCACCGTGCTGGCCACGCTGTCCGTGTCGGTGTTCGGTTCGTAACCGCCGTCTTCGTCGAGCTGAAGGTTGAGCGCCGCCTCGACCAGGTGGTCGGGTTGGGCGTACGGCGTGCCCGTTTGCTCCAACTTGGCGCGGATCGCCCTTTTGACGCGCTCGACGTTGATGCCGATGCTGAGGGCCGCCAGGGCCGACGGGCTCAGCATTTGCTCTTGAAGGTCGCGTTCCGACACTTCGTGTTTCCTCCTCGGCGGCCCCTTCGTCACGTCCTCCTGAAAAATGAGACGGATTATTTACTGGCGGCCGGCAACGGGCTCCATTTCCGCAAGAAATTAAAAATAATGTTATGCAGTTTACGAGAACGCACAGGATATCGAACGGCATTAATAGACAAAGAAAGTCTTCGAGAACCTAGGATGAGTATCAGATGGCTGGGGGCATTCTACGTAACAGTAAATGAAATAAAGGAATGCACACTGGTCGATTCAAACTTTCAACGAGAGCTATTTTAGTTGGAAATGTTCTCGTGTATAAACAATTTTTTTTTAATCATTAAAAGAGCTCAGAACTCACTAAAGTAAGTCATTAGTGTACGATTTTTTCCATAAGTTGGCCTAGGAGAGATTTAATGAAAAAGCGTCAGACATGTCCATCGCCGGCCAATAAAGGATCATATTTAAGTTTTCAACCTCATTGCGGAATGGTTACCTATAACAACGATTATTTTCCTCATACTGCTTGCATCCAATAAGGTAGCTCCTTCCATAAAAATCCAACCAATCATATGCCTCTGCTAGCGATAATTACACTTGTGCAAAAGCAACGCGGTAATACCACTTGTGCAATTATCACTTCGTTGCTTAGCAACCGCGAATCTGTTCGATACAAACACGTACCTACTTCTTAAAATTGGTGTGTTTTACACTGTTCTAAATTATGCAGCTTATAAATTATATTGCGGTATTATTAAGCAATGTATCAATGAATTTATATAACATTTACATTGCTAAATTGTTGTTATTAGACCTCGGTCTCCGTTTAAATTTATGACACATATTCAGAAAATAAACCAACGTTGACAGGGTGTAGGTATAATCATTCCGATGACTTTGGTATAATTGCATTTGCCTTGGATATCCAAGCGTCATGTTTGTTTACTCGAACGCTACAGTCCGAAGCTGTCAATAAACTCGTTCAAAATGAGTCGTTCCGGAAATGTAAACATAGAAAAAATTAATACAGAAATTATTAAATCGTATTCGTGAAATAATCTCGACAAATACAACTCGTGCCGGAAATTGTTCTAAATAATTTTATTCTCAAGCGCTATTCTGCCCATTAGCAAAACCACTCGTATACAAATTATTGGGCTTTTATTTTCAGAGATAAAAGACCAATAAATAATTTATACTCGTGATCTTTCTAGGCAAAATAGCGCTTTCGAAAAAATTATCGATAAAATTTCCGGCACTTGTGATATTACATACGATAATATTCTGTATGTAGACTGCAATCGATATTGGCCTGAGGACGCCCACGAATTTATGACTTTAGAAGTATTTGTAAAGAATCTCACTAAAAAACGGCATTTCGAAAATTGCTTAGTATAATAATGGAGGTTATACATTTCTTTGTTCTGTTTGTGAAATGTAATAAAATAATCGTCACATGATAATGATAACATAACATTTGTGACCTTTGGCTATTGCCTTAAAATAAATTAATTTTGCACTATTGTATTGTTATTAAGTACTATAGAAAAAATGCACTACCTATCACAATGTCAAAAAGGTTTTTCACAAAATCCTTACGAGCCAGATAAATTGTTTATAAGTACTATTATATTAATAGGCCACTTATATTGAATTATTTTTGTTGGCAATAAGCACAATCGATATTAATTCTGTTTTATTCCTATGTTTTGATATTATTGTTATGGACAAACAACAGCAGTGGCGTAACCAGACCTTGGGTTTGGCGGGGATACCTATATAAGACAAGAAAGATAAATAACGTCGTAATTTTCTGGAAATAGTTTTTCCATGTTATCCAAAACTTTATCAAAATGTCAGTAGGTTGGTAGGTATATATTTTTAGGCATTACACGTGACCACTTACAGTGGCATAATGTTCACGCAGCCATTCCAAGCTTTCACCGAGTACAAAAAGTGGATTTTCAGCGGCACTTGGACACTGGAGAATGAATTTTGAATCGCCCGGTACAGAGACAGACGGGCGACAGCCACGTTTCCGCATCTCCGAACTGACGAGCCAACCTTTCGCTGGCCGAAGACAGAAAATTGGCAGACCGTTAAAAGTACTGGTTACCATTTTTTCTTGGTAAATATTTGAGGAAATCGAAATCAGCACAAGAAACGGTGCGATTTGGTCAATATTACTCTAGATATTAATAATGAAATAGAAAGAAACTGTTAACCATGGTACTAAACGAAAATAACATTACGATCTTGGCATTGCCACTCTATTCGGTTTCTGTAAATGTAATTTTTGTCCTTCATCTTAGTATTTTGGACACCCGGTAAATCGTACCAAACGCTATAAAATAAAAATGTCAGTAGGTTGGTAGGTATATATTTTTAGGCATTACACGTGACCACTTACAGTGGCATAATGATCACGCAGCCATTCCAAGCTTTCACCGAGTACAAAAAGTGGATTTTCAGCGGCACTTGGACACTGGAGAATGAATTTTGAATCGCCCGGTACAGAGACAGACGGGCGACAGCCACGTTTCCGCATCTCCGAACTGACGAGCCAACCTTTCGCTGGCCGAAGACAGAAAATTGGCAGACCGTTAAAAGTACTGGTTACCATTTTTTCTTGGTAAATATTTGAGGAAATCGAAATCAGCACAAGAAACGGTGCGATTTGGTCAATATTACTCTAGATATTAATAATGAAATAGAAAGAAACTGTGAACCATGGTATTAAACGAAAATAACATTACGATCTTGGCATTGCGACTCTATTCGGTTTCTGTAAATGTAATTTTTGTCCTTCATCTTAGTATTTTGGACACCCGGTAAATCGTACCAAACGCTATAAAATAAAAATGTCAGTAGGTTGGTAGGTATATATTTTTAGGCATTACACGTGACCACTTACAGTGGCATAATGATCACGCAGCCATTCCAAGCTTTCACCGAGTACAAAAAGTGGATTTTCAGCGGCACTTGGACACTGGAGAATGAATTTTGAATCGCCCGGTACAGAGACAGACGGGCGACAGCCACGTTTCCGCATCTCCGAACTGACGAGCCAACCTTTCGCTGGCCGAAGACAGAAAATTGGCAGACCGTTAAAAGTACTGGTTACCATTTTTTCTTGGTAAATATTTGAGGAAATCGAAATCAGCACAAGAAACGGTGCGATTTGGTCAATATTACTCTAGATATTAATAATGAAATAGAAAGAAACTGTGAACCATGGTACTAAACGAAAATAACATTACGATCTTGGCATTGCGACTCTATTCGGTTTCTGTAAATGTAATTTTTGTCCTTCATCTTAGTATTTTGGACACCCGGTAAATCGTACCAAACGCTATAAAATAAAAAAAATCGGATAAGAAATAAAATGATGATAAAGCACCTTGTAAAGTTCTGGAAAATAAACAAATATTTTTTAACGGGCGGGGATCCGCTTTTAGAAACTCGAAACCGGACATGGGGCGTATCAATAAATTTACATTTAAAAATAGTAGGTATATGTTTAGCCGCTCTAATCGCTTCCTTTTCCTGTTGACTGCAAGTGTTTAGAAGTTTATTTATTTATCTTTTTTTAAACTGTTTACTAGTACCACTACTACTACAAACATTTCGTTCTAAACCTTACTTCTTACCTACTTAAAATAATACATGTACTGAGATCTTCGCTAAAATTAAACGTGTGTCTAGACTGAGGTTAGACTAGAATTAGTGTCCCTGGGAAGGGTATTGAACTCATTAATATTATCTTATTGCCGTTTTGCATTTATTCGAGGCAAACAATAAACATAAACAGTAGCATTTTTATAAAGCATCAATTAATATATTTCGAGACTTTTTCAACACCTACATCACATGATATTTCATCGAGTATTTCATCAAACTAGGATTTAGAATTCGGTTTGAGAAAAACGAAGCATGAAACTATTTAAAAAATAAAAAAGGATTTTATTATCTACTTTTGCACAGTTGGAAGGAATAAATATATATTTCTTGAAATCGGCATTAAAATGTCCCAAAATCGTCATTAAAAGCACAGAAATCGTACAATAATGTAGCCCATTATTGTACGATTTTTTCAATAAGTAGGCCTTGGCGAGATGTAAACATCAAACGTCAGACGCGGAGAAATCGCCCGTCAAAAGTGACCAAATATTCAAAACCCGGCCGATAAAGGCTCATTTAACTTTTCGTACACATTGCGAAACTGTTTTCTATAGAAGCGCAATCCTTCAGTATACATATTTTAGTAAATTTGAATATCAATGGATTTGTTGTGTAGGCTGTACAAGAAGGAGCAGTTTGGTTTTTCTGTCAGAAGGTGCCGTACGTCATTATACTTGTCCTAGATAGAGCGATCGGTAAAGTCAAGCAACGCCGCGCGTAGTCGGTTCGTGGACGGGTGATCCCTTATTATTATTTTCTTGCCTAATAAAACTTTTTTTTTCCGATTTAAAAAAAATATAATATGTACCTCGACACTGAAGTTCTTTTTATGACTCATGTGGTTTATTTGCCTCGGCCAGAGGCCTCAGCAACTAAACTCCACATGAGTCATAAAAAGTTGAACTTCAGTGCCTTGGTACATAAATAACTATTTTTTATTATTAGATACTTGTAAATAATTGTATCAAACAAAACACTCCACCAATGTAACATAGGCGCCATAATATAATAATAATGTTATCTAATAAAATTGAAACCAATAAGTAAATCAAATTTGCATAGGAGACAAAAATACTCCACTCAAAGTTGCGGCGCAAATGTTTATTATTAAAACTAATAAGAATTTTCTTCACCAAAAAATATTTCTTGCCGGTAGGTATACGAAAAACTTGGTACCTTAATAACCACTACAAAGAACATGGTAGCAAAGCAATAGTAAAAAAGTCCCCGTAAAAATTTTGTGAAAATTTGGTAGACACGATAGCTTTATATGAGAAAATAAAATCTTGAAATTATTAAAGAATTTATATGATTGGTTTGTGAGATATACAGGGCCAAATGTCGTTGGAAAGGTAGAGAGTGGCTCATTATAAATTGACACCCCCTTTAACTTGCTAGTTTTTGAAGTTAGAAAAATAGTATTTTACATACGTTTTAGATACTAATACAAAGTTTTTTGTGGCGCTATTGGACCTTATACAGTATGTTCTAGAAAGTCGTGGAAGACATAACTTATGTTTTTTTAAATGGAACACCTTGTATATTTTAGGATTATTGAATTCTACGCATTTTTCCGATTCCAACGAAATATATATTTTTTCGCTCCAACCGTTCGTTCAGAACTGAGCCTTTTTTGTGAGGGATTACTCCTTGGGTCATAGATTGCCATGGAAGGCAAATGGCAAATTATAGTAAAAAGTAAAAATTATTGACAGTTTGCTAGTATATTCACGCTTTGGAAATCAAAATGAGCTATTTTAAGATTTCAGAGAAAATGAAGAAGGGAAATTGAGAGAAATGAGAAATTTTAAATAGCAACATAGTTAATAAACTTCGTCAGATTTATTGTTTGAAATTCAATTTTTATTGAAAATGACAATAACATTTAGAAAAAGGATATATTATGTATTACAAATGCTCCACATGGCCTTCATCTTGCTCAATGCATATATTAATATTTGCTACTAACTTTCTGTAACTATATTGAGTCAACGATAAAATTGCTGTGTTCAGTGTTTAATATGTGGATTTCTTCCCGAATTCTAACTTTCAGTGGTTCTACTTTTTCCGGTCTGTCATAACAAATTTTGTTTTTTAAATAATCTCACAAAAAAAAATATATATATCCTTTTTCTAAATGTTATTGTCGTTTTCAATAAAAATTAAATTTCTAACATAGTAACTATGTTACTATTTAAAATTTCTCATTTCTCTCAATTTCCCTTCTTCATTTTTCTCTCATTTTGTTTTTCAAAGCGTGAACATACTTGCAAACTATCAATAAATTTATACTACAATTTGGCATTTGTCTTCCATGGCAACCTATGACCGTTGAATGAAGGAATATTGTATATATTATTTATATATGTATAATTATTTATATATTATTCCTCACTCAACGCTATGCGCCAATAGGAGCAATCCCTCACAAAAAAGGCTCAGTTCTGAACGAACGGTTGGAGCGAACATATAACATATTATACCTACAAGGCGTTCCATTTAAAAAACATAAGTTATGTCTGCCACGACTTTCAGGAACACACTGTATAAGGACCAATAGCGTCACAAAAAAATTTGTATTAATATCTGAAACTTTCTTTCTAACCTCAAAAACTAGCAAGTTAAGGGGGGGTGTCAATTTATAATGAGCCACCACGTACAGGTATGATTTTTCAGGAAAAATCAAATAAATAAAACGTCCAATCAATCAGAAAATAAAGTACTTTCAATTGTAGGGATGTACCAGGGTGTTCCATAGAAAAATAGACTTTCCTAAATATTTGCATTCGTGCATTTTGCCAAAACTATGGGAAAATGCAAGTGCAACACGGCTGGGCACCCTGCATATTATGTATTTTCCAACGTGATATAGAAAAAATAAACCTTCGTCCTCTAACCTTATTCGCATGCAGATGCACGCGCTCAGAGGATGTCGCCAATTGAAAAAACATGCCGACATGCAGGCTTGCAAAACAGTCCCATGACTCACCCGTGCATACTTGCAATACCATTTGTGGTCCGGACGCATGCATAAACTTCTCTAGAAACTAAATGCCAATCGAGAAAACTCATTTGCACGAACAGCTCCGCAAATAACGAAAAATCAGCTCGATCGCGGAGCATGCCTTGAAACAAATGAACTGCTTCTAAAATGTCATTAGCCGCAATGGCCGCCGCGCCTATTCTATAAACTAGCCGATTTTGCTGCCCGAACCACATTTTTTCTGAGATATTTGGTCGCGCATGCGGCAAACCGGCTGGTTTATCATTTCAGAGAATCGAAGACCGTGAGGCCGATTCTTTTTAGGAAAAATGTGTAGGTATATGCACTCGTATTTCGAAAGGTAGGTAGAAATGCGACCAAAGGATCGAAGCCTACGTCATTGCCGGATTTAGTTAGGTCGTAAAGGCTTATTAAGTTTTTTAAATTTGTTTTCGAGTTTGAGTCATCTTATGTAGGTATCTGCATTGACGGTAAACAAACATTTTGTTCTTCTCAAGTGGGTAGGGGTTTAAAAAGAAAATAAATAAGTAGAAGCAACTTATAAGTAGGTGGCAAAAATGCAAACCCAAACTTTTAAAATGACAAGTTCATACTTATTTGCAATATTTTATAAAACAAAATTAGTTAGGTACGGGTAAGCGAATTCTTCAAAATGTCTGTTTTCTTCTCAACAATAATTTCATGCAACTAAACTGGTACCGCCTAGAACTAGCTTTTGACCGAAACTTTTCAGTCCATTGACTGGTCGGTCAAATGACAACAATTGGCAACAATGCAATTTTTCAAATTTAATTGTTGAGAGCAAGTTTGTTTAGAAATAATAGACGCGTTTTATATTCCTACTCTCGGAGCAAATGGAGAAAGAGAAGGAAGGCGAATGAATCATGATAAATATTAGATCCTTGTCTATCCATTTATAGACAAGGATTAGATGCATAAGTATGTGAGTGCAGACAATTTAACAATACTTCACTGTTAAATTTGACAGGCGTGCTTCCTCTTCGCTTATTAGGTTTGATAGGTATCTTGAATCGTGGTCTAGGTTTAATAAAATTTGAGTTTAGCAGTTTTCGATTTAAGACACTGTATTAAAATAACTATCGATTTCGCACCCTTCTGCCAAATGGCATAATAAAGGTCTCACGCAATCCTACCAGACGGTTATGAAAGTCAGCGGATCGATTTGTGCCTTAAAAGCACAAAATGTAGTGTCTGTACTGTCGAGTTTAGTCTTGAACTCAACGAAATACTTTACTTTGCATATATGTAAAAGCAGTTTATAAAGGCTATTGTCTGGCGCCTGACCTATAGACTCGAAAAGCCCCTTACGTATTTT
This sequence comes from Pseudeuparius sepicola, assembly GCA_963920635.1. Taxonomy (NCBI): domain Eukaryota; kingdom Metazoa; phylum Arthropoda; class Insecta; order Coleoptera; family Anthribidae; genus Pseudeuparius; species Pseudeuparius sepicola. Next base: position 8,061,422 of record OY987300.1, on the reverse strand, counting down.
TGACAAAACCTTTATATATAATAAGTAAATGTGACAAAAAGTCATAGAATTTTAGTATCTTCATATATCTCGTACTTAGTAGGAAGTGGCGGTAGAGACACAAAAATGAACCACGAGGTAAGAATTACATTTATTTATTTATGGTTAATGCTTGCCTAGAATGACAATCCAGAATTATTGCAAAGAGTCGACGTTATGAATCAGTTTCCTTCAGCAAGTTTTTTTTAATTGGCAAGGCTAATGGCTAGTTGAACTGGTACCTACGCCTCTCCAGCCTGTGGTCAATTAAAAATATCTGCCAACGCTCAATAAAAGTTATCCGATGCTAAAAGCAGAGTCCTACATTTGAAAATTTAAAAATTATATCTTGCAGCCTAACTGCGCAGAAGCCCATTAAATTGACCTAGATTTTTTAGAGATAGGTAATAAGTACCTGCTAAGATTATTTTCATGGTCGTTGCTGTTGATTTAGGGTTCTGGATCGATTCTGAACAACTTTTTTAGAATATAGGTACATTTTTTTGAAAAAAAAAGTCTAAGTAATATGATTTTAGGATTTTTAGCCTCGATTGTGGCATCGCAGGTGGCTTAGACTTTGGAGTAGGCAACTAATTTTTTGGAAATAAATAGGCTACAATGTCATCTACCTTTGGTAAAAATTTAGTTCTGGTCGGTTAAAAATTAAAGAAGTTATAAGGTTGTTTCACTCTTATGTGAGACACTCTGTATACATATGGAGATTGTAACTTCTAACTTCTTCAACTTTTGAATCGCGATATCTCAAAAACGGTAAGTCTTGGGAAAAAAGTGTAGATAAGTTGTAGATAATTGCATGGTCTACAATATTTCTCTGACGTATTTTTATGATAAAACTTACCGTTTGGCTGAAAAATGCAAAAAAAACATTTTTGCGAACTTTGACCTTGAATAACTTTTTTTGCACATGGGGGATCGATGGGGACTTTTGACATTTCTTTTATATTTATATCAAACCAAGACTCAGCTCTATGCGAATTAATGTAACCCCGAGCCTTACCCCTATTTTTTGGGCTAACTGCATAACCCAGAATACAGATTGTGATAATCGTGATAATTGATGGATAAATAGGTACTTGAATAAATATAATTTTTTCAACTATAATTTTTGTAGGGTCGTCTTCGGCGCTATGCGTCTTGGTCGATATAATATCTGATATAGGCCTTCTATGGAATGAATGGTTTTTGCTTTTGCTACTATTTTACACTGATGCTGAGATTGCAAGAAAATGTCCTAACCTCGGTCCTATCACAAATCTAAACATCCTTTTTGAAAAATGATTTTAGATCTTTAAAGCAAACTAAGATATTTAGATAACAAGATCAGATATTTTTTAAAGTATCTACATATAAGTAAACAAAAAAGAGATCAAAGTTGTATCTTTGGTCTTAGTTCCCTTAAATGGTATATTTTTTATTTATAGATATTCCCAGCTCTCAAGCCTCTACAAAAATATAAATAATCATAAAAGTTAAGGAGGTCACATCATTCATGAATAATGAATATCCCTGTAATACTTCCCCAAAAATAGTTCACTTCTTACCTAGATCTACCTTTCCATTTAAGGATTAGGTACATAAGTACTAAGTACCTACTTAATAAATAATATTCCGTAATAGCTTTATGGGTAGGTAATAACCAATGGCCTCAGACTCAGACTGATCTCATATTGGTAATAATCATAAAAGTAAAAATTATGTTTTTACTTCTCAAGGAGCTCAGGTAGCAAAAGAAAAATTAAAGTAAATAATCGGTAAATAAATCCTAAGTATAATAACGATTACTCATAGGTTTTCCCGAGGTTTTACCTATAGGTACTATTGTACTATTATAGTGGCTCCAACTCCGGCTCCAAATATGTTTCGATAGGAATATTATTAAAAACGTAATCTCATATTTTAACGATATCCAAGATAAAGGGGATAAGGAACGATAAAGAATATAAAACATTGCTCACCAAGCTGCTCTGAGAATTCTCCAATGCACACGCTATGATAAACTCTTGACCCCTGACCAATTTCACAAACGAACATCTCGGGAACCATCTGGCATGCTCCGTCCAAGGATCGTCGTGGGGGTCCCAATGCCTCAAACCTCCCTCGCAATGAAAACACCTAACTTGATCCCCTAAGCCTTCGTAGTAAAACCCAGCTTGCGCCAATAATTCCGGCGTCTGGATAAGTTCAGTCGGCCACGTCGCAAATGTTCTTAACCTCGATTCTAATGTTCCATAGTGTGGCCGCTTAGGTCCTGTGTGTTTATGCACACCTAATTCGTCTAAATTGCCGTCTGTCGATACTAAATTAACATTTGGAAACTGATTTTTCTGTATGTGTATGTCAAGGTTTGGATGATTAAGATGCGATATCCGAGGGTTTATTGTAGTTATAACGAACGGGCAGGTGGGAAAGTGTCTCTTATGTTCGAAGTCTGGATTATCGCCTACCTCCCAAGCTCTCACGACTCCTTTACAATACGCACACTTTGTGTTGTCACCTTCTTTTAAGTAGTAGAAGCCTGCACGTGCCAAACTTTCGGGAGTAACGATGCTTGTCACCGGCCAATTTTCGAAAGACGCAAGCCTAATCTCTTCGTTTTTGTATACATCGGGCGAGCTGACGATCACTGGCGATATTCTACAAACATTACCTGAGGTAGAGGGGTCGATAACAAAAGGGCATTCTGGGTTTAAGGCTCTGTGCCGTGCCATGACTTGATCGCCGTAGTTCCACGTAGAAATTTTCACATGGCATGCGAAACATTCCACCTCTAATTCTTGTTGTGTCGCGAAAAAACCGGCTCTGGCTATACGTTGAGGGCTCACCACAACGTTTGTTGGCCATTGGGAAAAGGTTTGCAGGCGATTTTCTTCTTCGTTCATGGCGAGATCTGAGGGAGGTTATGAGAGAGAGCGTCGATGTTATTTATTAGTTGAATGCTAATAACCGAATGTTCATTGTGATTTCCTGAAGATCCGTCGACACTTAACACGTGAAATTTACAGCCCCAAGTTTTTGCATAATTGCTAAAATTCCAACTTTTCCGAATAGAAGAGGAGTTGACAGCTAAACTTGCACAGCTGATTGATCTTAGACAAGGAACCTTGTCTAAGTGATTGATATTGACACCCGGGTGCAGAAGAACTGTAAACTACTGTTCGCTAGGGGGCGCCACATGCCACGCATTAGAAGAGAGGGAAGTTTGAAAAATTAAAAGAACATGCATTGGGTTGAACTTCAATATTGTTTATTTTTTTTGCAGTTTTTTGGGAATATCTAATATGTGACAGTTTATTGTTGACATTAACGTCTGTAGCCTCAAAATTGCTTGTGTTTTTTGTTCTTCAATAAGCCTAAAAAAGGAAAAAAACAATCTAGGAGACAAATGTATTAAATTCCTTAACCACTTTTGTGTTTCCGCTTCAAATTCAGGATTCTCAGAGTTTACTTGCATCCTAACTTGATGAATTTCGTATTTTATCTTGAAAAGAAGCTCATCAAGAAGCTCGTTGTCAGTTAATTTTGAGTCTGGAATCATGGCGAGGTCGTTTTTAAACGTTTCGAAGAGAGAAGTTATCTTTTTTTCCAGATTTTCGATTATTATGTGCACAATTTTCATATCAGCCATTTTTTTTTTAATTCAAGTAGCGACATCGACATCTATGAGGCAAGTTTAAAATCTGGTTAAACTTTCCGACAGAAAACGTTAGTTGTGTTTTGTCGTTAGAGTTAGGTGCGAAAGAATATCGAATTTAATACTATCGATTTCTTGAGCTCATATAATATCGGGTTGCGTTCACAAATTTAGGTCGCCAGCGCCACGCCACTACTTTACAATACAATATTTTAACTACGGCAGTCAAGAAATGAAAAAATTGTAAGAATGTAAATGTTTAAAACATTATTATCAAATAAAAATAAGATAATGTTTTTTAAATAAATCCTGGTCTGACTAGTATTCCAGACGCAATAAAATGAAGCGGCAAAGAATGTAATATGTCAGGTATGCGGCCAGATAACTTAAAAAAATTCATTTAAATGTTGTGTTTTCTTTGAGCAGGGCGTAGAGCGTAGTGATGAACAGTGTGTACTGATCTACTTATTACGCACCTATAATTATTTTACGCACTAGTGCGATAAAGTCTAAAGTCTTAGTTCAATTACGGTCGCAGCAGTGTAAAGTAAAATGGTATTTTACGCACTGCCGTAGAAAAACACGAAACGTTTATCAGATACGATGAAATAACATTCCGACATTCATTTTTTAACGTAAAGCAATCAATTATGAATAAACAATTTTTAGGGCAATGCACTGGCTTTTTAAAATTTGTTAATTTAATCGCATGCTTTTTATAAATTGGGTGGCTATTCAACGTTTCCAACCAGACATTATGTACCGCGGCCAGCGCATATAAAACAAGCAGCAGTAGTTTACTCCCCATGGCGGAAAAATTCTGAGCAAGTGTTCGTGCAGCCGCCATTTGGGAATAGATTCTGTCAGTGTCGGGGGTCGGGGCGATTGGGCAGTTCTTTTTTGGCTGTATGAGAGATATTACAGTGCCGTGGAGTGTGCTTTTTTGCAAATTGTGTTTTGTGCTGGTATTAGTATCTTTAAATAAATAATCCGAGGAAGGAGTCAAAGCTGCGTGTGCTTACCACTACCACACACTATATATTTTACTAATACTACTCTGTATTTCTGAATTGATTTTCCCGACTACACCTCTGACTTCTATTCCCCCAATATGGCTCAAGGTCATTGAATTTGCGGATGATTTCTCAAGAGTAAGTTATACTGCTGGTTGTTTTATATGCGCTGCTACCGCAAACCACAAAATATAACTGTAAAAAATATTAAGTGATCTGCTCTGACTGCTCTTACGAACGGTTTCTGGAGAAATCAACTTGCCACACCAGGTCCATGGAATGTCAGTGCAGGCTGGATTAGTGAAGAACACGCTCTTTGATGTTCTGGGGTAATCTGTAACTGTCGACATCTGTTGATCGGTTCATCTGTTGTGTTCTGTGGAGTTATTATTATTATAACCTATATATTTTGTGTATATTTTGTGATTATTATTAACTTAACATTTTGATAAAAGAAATAAATTGTTTTCATGCAATGCCTATAGTTATTAATCTCTTGTGTACATTTTATTCTAAATTTAGATAAGAAAGATGTCTTGTCTTACTATATTTTTGTAATCTGTGTCCAAAGAACAAAGTCCGTTTCAGTACAAATGTATTTTTAAAAAATCCCGATCAGGTGAAGTTTTCCTCTAGTAATACCTGGAATCATGACTTATTCAAAGTTATTTAAGGTAATTCGATTTCTCACACTTTAATCAATTTTAAATCGGCAGAGCCTCCTACTATTTATACTTTTTTTTCCAGATTGTTCATCTTACATCCCGAAACTATGCCACCAGCCCACTACGTGATGCGGTCATTATTTCTGCCGTCCGTACACCGATCGGATCATTTCTGGGGTCGCTCGCCCCATTGTCGGCTACCCAGTTGGGCGCTGCCGCCATCAAAGGAGCCATAGAACGTGCCGGAATCCCCAAACAAGAAATCAAGGAGGTTTACATGGGGCATGTCTGCCAGGGTGGCGCCGGCCAAGCGCCCGCACGTCAAGCGACTATTTTCGCGGGGCTCCCGACTTCCACCATTTGCACAACAGTAAATAAGGTGTGTGCGAGTGGAATGAAATCTGTTATGTTGGCCGCACAGTCCCTGCAATTGGGCGATCAAGACGTTGTATTGGCCGGTGGTATGGAATCCATGTCAAACGTACCGTACTATCTAAAACGCGGGGCGACACCTTATGGGGGCGTACAATTGGTAGACGGTATCGTTGGTGATGGTTTAACTGATGTTTACAACAAGTTTCACATGGGGAATTGCGGGGAGAATACGGCAAAGAAATACGAAATTTCTAGATGGGACCAAGACGCATATGCGATGAATTCGTACAAGAGGAGCGCTGCCGCTTGGGAGAAAAACATTTTTGCCAACGAAATTATTCCTGTGAGTGTCCCACAAAAGAGGGGTACTCCTGATTTAATGTTCAGCACCGATGAAGAATTTAAAAGAGTAAACTTTGAAAAATTCGGGAAGCTTGCTACGGTCTTTCAGAAAGAAAACGGGACAGTTACCGCAGGCAACGCCTCAACCTTGAACGACGGTGCGGCAGCTCTAATTCTTACCACCTCAGAGCACGCCAAACATTTAGGTGTGAAACCTCTCGCAAGAGTTGTTGGATATCAAGATGGCGCATGTGATCCCATTGACTTTCCGATTGCCCCCGCCGTAGCGATTCCAAAACTGCTGGAAAAAACTGGCGTGAAAAAAGAAGACGTGGCGCTTTGGGAAATAAACGAGGCGTTCAGCGTGGTGGTGCTGGCAAATCAAAAAATTTTGGGGTTAGACCCCGAGAAGGTTAATGTACATGGAGGAGCGGTTAGCTTGGGACATCCGATAGGCATGTCAGGAGCGAGAATTGTGGTTCATTTGGTGCACACATTGAAGCCAGGGCAGAAAGGAGTGGCGTCCATTTGTAACGGAGGTGGTGGAGCATCGTCTATCATGATCGAGAGATTGTAAGTTGAGAAAAAAGTGATATTATAAGGGCTGAATAGGAGGCTTCAGGAATTTCATATCATGGTGAGCTAGATGTATCAGTTTCAAAACAAATGAAGGAATGTCAGTTGCAACATCTGCCACTCGAATTAAAGTTTACATATTGTAGGACATTGTGGTTTATCATACTTTTGTAAGATTTGTTTCTAGTGCCTTTCATACACAAAATCGGAGAAGACCCCCTTCTACCTGAAAAACTAGAAAACAAAAGTTGTTAAAAATATTGCTTTATTTCTTTTTTATTATGTTTCGTACATTTTCCAATTAAAAAACATCTTAATGTGTCATAATATATTTGTCACAGATTCAAAAGCTTGATTTTGAAGATAAAAATGTTTTCTGTAATGTAAATGTGCAGATTTGACACTTACAATACATAGGTAGGTATATATTCCATTTCCTTGTGTAACAAAATTTGACAAATTCAAACTATGCATAATAATATTGTGGAGGAATATATTTTGGAAAAGATTTTGAATTAACTCAGGATAGTAACCTGCGTTGCGGTGCTTCCTTTTATTTTATATGCTTAGAACCCTGTAAAGCCAAACCAAATAACTAATAAATATTAGGCTAGCTTGTCTGCAAATTTCCTCTATCCCTTTGGAGTATATTTGGCTATTGGCCAGTAGGTGGCGCTGTGAGTACTGAAACCAGAGATATTCAAGGCAATTTGAATGTGTTCCCAGAATATGTTTTTTCTATTGCCTATAAAAAACTGTCCACCTCCAGCAAATGTTACAATACCAAAGTTGAAGACGTTAAGAGGCCATTTTGTGGCCTGACTTTAAGTAGGTACAAGCTGGCAGCCTTAGGGCAATTGGTTAAAGCTATTTCTTTTTAGTCTGAATACCTAGTCTGGTGCCAGGTAATCTTAGAATTATTATATGATGTTTGTGTGCATTTTAATTTGTATATTTTCCAGTTTTATACCTGTCCAAAAAAATATCAGTAAAACCTCCCATTTTGCCCGAACTAGTCCGCTTTTTGTCTACGGCCCTCAGTCCTCTGAACCTACAAAAATCCCGTCACAATATCTAAAATTCAGTAGAAAATATAATTTACTTTGTCAACTAACATTAACAAAAAGTATCAACAATAAAAAAACTAGGTTGATTGCCCTAGAAGACTTTTGACATTTGGGCCTAATCATTAATTTTCAGTCACTTTCTGGACCCATGTTAACATGATGTTTTTGACTTATTTGGATGCCCTCTAGTGTCTCGCGTTGAAACACCCTGTATATTCCTGAATATGATTCGAGTTTATTGAATTTATTTTCAACTAAATATTTTCTTGTAATGAAAGTAATGGTACTAAGTGGCTATACAGGGTGTTCCTCAACATATACGCATAAACTTTAGAAATTGTAGCAGAAGACAAATAAATAATAATGGCCAATTATCAAAAAAAAAAATTTAATAAAATATTTTTTGTTTTGGAGGTTATATCAATTTATTTCAAATTAAAGAAAAAAAACAAAACGAGAATTTAGTGTAATAAAATAAAAATAATGTTAGCTCCTCATAATAACTGTTCAAAGTTATTTCCTTGATTTTCGATACACAGTTGAGCCCTGCGAATCCATGAGGCCCCACACGATCGGCCCAAACCAAGCTGTAATCAAATTGTCTCAGCGGCAGCTTGTATACGATTTCGCAGATCTACTTTGTCGTTTACTTCGTTGACATACACCATACTTTGTATGTAATAAAAGTCAGGTGGATCGAGGAGGCCACGCAACTGGACCACCACGGCCTATCCATCACCTGGGAAACTCACGATCTAAATGTTGGCACACTTGTCATGCAAAATGTGGTGGAGCACCATCGCGAAGAAACCACATTCGTTGAGTGTAACATTGAGATTAACTTCTTTAAGGAGTTCCGGTACATTATTACGCAAAAACTCTAAATAAATTGCACCAGTTAAACGATTTTCCAAAATGAAAGGGCCCACAAGTTGACCATTTACAATTCCAGCCCACACATTTAAACCGTTATGTGTTCGCCGAGTGACATGCAGATTCTCCAATACCCAACAATATGTGTTGTGGAAACTGTGAATACAATTAATTGTGAAAATTGCCTCATCCGTGACTAAAATATCCATGGTAAAGTTGGGGTTCAACTGGTGCTGATGTAACAACCACTCTTATCTACTTATCTGTAAGAATTTCCCAAGTTTATGCGTATAGGTTGAGGAACACCATGTACATCTTTCATTTCCAATTCCATGTTTTATGTAAGAATAAATTGAGGAATATCTAGTGTAAAACACCTATATTTTATTGATTTTTTGATTATTTAACATAAAAAATTGACAGGTATTTTATTGTTTTTTTCTCTTATTATATTATCGTTTTTTTATCTTATGTTATATTATCGTTATTTTATTTAATGCATTTAGTAAAAATAAAATGTATATTTTTTGACTTGGTGTTTTATTTTTCTTCTTCTAGAGAAGAAACTTCGCTCCATCATGGTGGTCGCCCAAAATTAACACTGTACACAAAAGACCCGTGTCCACTTTGCGATGAATTAAAAATTGAACTGGAGCCATATCTAAATAAGGTGAATTTTGAGACTGTCGATATATCGAAAAAAGAAAATGTAAGGTGGTTAAGGTTGTACAGATATGAGATACCTGTATTGTTTTTAAATGGGGAATATTTATGCAAACATAGGTTAGATAAGATGATTTTAGAGCAAAGGTTAGAGATGTTAGACTAGTCTAAAAATAATTATGTAAATCATTTATTGTTTATTGACTTGAATAATAAATTTGCTACTCAAATATGATAATGTAATGTACTATTGGGTGAACTCAAAGTTAACGTGAACATTCAAATTTATCGGTCAACAAAATATATATCTATATTTGCATATTATAGCAAGGAAAACTAATATAATTTACTCTGGTGAATGGTGAAGGAGCTTGGAAAACAGAGATTGAAAAAATAATAATATTAGATTTTATCAGTAACTATAGAAATAGTCACTGATTTTATGAGAAAATTTTCAAAAATTTATAAACACAATAATATACGGTGACCGGCAGAAAGTTTGCAGCAAAAGAATTAGTATTTTTTTCGTTTTATTTTGCAGGAACCGTAACTATAGTACTGTTCAAACCAGGGACCCTTTGTTCAAACAAATGTTACTATTTATGGGACTCACTATTTTCTATATGGGGTAAATCATAAAAAATTCCGAAAAGGTGTTTTATGCAATATAAACTTGGAACTTCATTGTTGGGCTTATCTTTTAATTCTAAACAACTTTTCAATATATGTAAAACTTTTATAAGGAAAAGTTCTTTAGAATAAGGAGGCGCCTCGGCCTACTTTGATTAGATGTGCGATATTTTTTTATTTTCGCCTGTTCTGTTAAAACTAAAGCGATGGCCGGAAATGTGCATTCAGCCACATCTTCCAGTTCTAGACAGCTTCTTTATAAATAAGAAATATTCAAAAATAAGGGTTGTCATCGAATACTGGTATTAAAATAGTCAAAGTAGGCCGAGCTGCCTGAAAATTGGGATTCTGGCAGAACTCAACTTCTCCCTATAAAAGTTTTTCGTATCTTTGAAAATAATTGGAGTTTACTCTTGGGCATATTTTAAAATTTACCTTCAAAACACCCTGTATTCATATTGATTAATTCGACTTTATTTTGCTCACTCTCATTATGAGACCATGCACAAGTAGGTGATTTCCTAAAATAAATATATGTGTAAGTAGAAGTGATTTCCAAAATAAATATATGTGTATATGAAACAATATATATCGATATATTTACAGTTTGCATGGCCCATCCATATTCTATGGGTCAATTTATGCCGGATAATTAGACAGTTAGAAACTTCAGGTCAGTTCAGACCAGATTTCCGGTTTCTATAGGTCAAACTGCGCCTGATATTCCCAGTAAATTTTAATTGTTTTGCGAAATTGTCAAATTTCAGTTCAGGTAGTGATTATTGTATTCGAGTAAATACTGGTTCAGGGCCCCAGTTCAAAGGGGTTGTGACCTACTGCTGTCACGTTCATAGCATAGGCGTATAATATGTTATTGCTAATTATTATGTTATTAATGAAGTACTAACGTATAACGTATTTAGTCAACCAACGATAAAATATCCTTTGCGGCGAGATGACGGTCTTTTCAATCTTTTCCCATTTTCTTAGCCTAAAAATTATTGCCGTTAATGGCGAATGCGCCGGTACCTGAACCAACTAACTGTTTGCAATGTGGAGGAACCTGTGTGTTTTCCCGTTGATTGAGGATCCTCCATCGACGGTTTTCCGCTCAGGAGAAAGGATTAAAAATAAATTAAAAGTAAAAAAATATTTTTAAAAAAAGCTTTTATTTAAATGCGCTAAAAAGAATAAAATAATCTTTTCTTTTAAAACTTTTACTATCAACTTATAACGTCATTCCACAATTTATATGATATAAAAGCTTGTCGCGAGATTTAAGTAGTGGTATTTACTTAGTTTGAAAACTTAAATCTCGCGACAAGCTTTTATATCATATAAATTGTGGAATGACGTTATAAGTTGATAGTAAAAGTTTTAAAAGAAAAGATTATTTTATTCTTTTTAGCGCATTTAAATAAAAGCTTTTTTTAAAAATATTTTTTTACTTTTAATTTATTTTGTAATTTTTAGTTTGGCCAGGTGTCTGAGTCTATTCATCTCAGTTAACGCATCATTGTTGCAAGGTCGTTTGCCGGTTAGTTTAGAACAGTCTAGCTCTTCAATGAGGAGACCTTCTAATGACCATCTTGGGTGTTCCGCCATGTTGGATTTAGAATGACGTCACACATATAATCATGCATTGTCATCCAAATTAAACGTGTGTACAAAATTTCAGCTCGATCGGTTGAAATTTAACTAGTCCGCCATCTTGAGTGTTCCGCCATGTTGGATTTAGAATGACGTCACACATATAATCATGCATTGTCATCCAAATTAAACGTGTGTACAAAATTTCAGCTCGATCGGTTGAAATTTAACTAGTCCGCCATCTTGAGTGTTCCGCCATGTTGGATTTAGAATGACGTCACACATATAATCATGCATTGTCATCCAAATTAAACGTGTGTACAAAATTTCAGCTCGATCGGTTGAAATTTAACTAGTCCGCCATCTTGGGTGATCCGCCATGTTGGATTTAGAATGACGTCACACATATAATCATGCATTGTCATCCAAATTAAACGTGTGTACAAAATTTCAGCTCGATCGGTTGAAGATATCTGCTTCAAAATTGAGTTGCAAGATTCCACCCGAACAAATTACATACATACATACATACATACATACATTGCAAGTTAAATAAAAGCTTTTAAAATACCCTAACCTAAAATACCAGAAAAATTTTCACCATCGAGGCAAATAATATATTCCTGAGACAGAGACACCATGTTACCTATGTAGTTAATATAGCAATGTTAAATCGTGTCGAATAGGTACCTGATTTTCAATTCTTTTCATTTGTAATATCTATAGATGGCTGGAGCATTTATGAGTAGAAGCATTTTGAGCATTTTATGAGCATTTATGAGCAGGACATTTTTAAAAGTGTCTTGCCATTTTTGGTCACTGTCCGGCAGTTTTGGAGGATTTATTATCATTTATATAAATGTCATGTCAAATGTCATTTATGGTCATTTTTTATGAGCATTTTTGGTCATTTATAAAAAAAATCCCTCCATTTTTAACCTATAAAACTACAAAACCGTTTCTAATTCTAACCTAGAATATTGCGAACTTGCGAACTGTGTACACCTACTTTGCAAAATGGCGAAAATGGTCAAACAAATTTCAATAGTCTATAAATTACTTCAAGAAAAGAAGTGACCAAAAATTAAAGTACGACATTTGTGAATTTTCAATTTTGTAAAGCTGAATATTTTGCCCATGCAGGAAGAATGAGAAAACATTTAATTCAATGTTCAAAGGCAAAGGCTCCAATTACAGATAAAGAAGTTATTTAGATGTAGTAACAAAAATGTAAAAAGTATTTCTAAGTAACCTACATCCTACATATGTAGGTACCTACGCGTTGGGTCTTCTAAATCTGTCTTCAATCTGTAACTAGAAACTTTTTTTTAAATTTTACATATTTCATTTTTTTATTTTTGTTTTACTTTATACTTTTTTAATCAAAAGTTATACATATGGGGTCTTGTTTTAAAGGCCTTTTCACAAGCAATCGAATGGCATCATTTTCAAAAATGTCCATAAATGCTCGAGGTCTCGGCGAACATTTTTAAGTGTCTGCTCAAAATCATAAATGCTCGGACATTTGCCATCAATAGTAATATCTCATCAAGAAAAAATTACTCTAAAATAACAGTTTTGCAGGTTGGTTTAAAAAAATCCCCTGGTAGGGACGCGGCACTGCATGTTCAGCCTAAGGGCCTACATACATATCGTAAATACTGCCCTGTCTTTTAGCTACAAATGCTACAATGATAATTTTTAGATGTACGAGAGTTCAAAGCCGAAATACAAGCTTGAGAGTGATCTCCGCTGCTCCGAGTGCTACTAAAATATTTACAGTATAGAGAACGAACTTCAGAAGTTTGCTTTTGAAATATAACGCTCTCTACTGTTCCTTTGCCTCAATTGCCTCTCTGTATTTTCTTTTTCTTCATTACTTTCTTAACCCTTGCCTTGTTTAATTTCCAAGAAAACTGGGGATCATTTTATTACCGTGCTCTCAAGTCTTTAATAAGTTCAAAAGGTCACAATTATTAACAAATAAGGCTGCATTAATTTTAATTTTGTTTAATGCCATAATGTTACTTTTTATGACAATAGATGGATGACTAATAATAAGATGTTATTAGCTAAAGGGGCTTCCTCGAGGTAGGTAAATAATGTTTGTAATGTTTATTGCCTATGTAGTTTTGTATAGCATGTAATAAAAGTTGAACAATTAAGTATAGTAACCTAAGTACCTTCTCAAGGGATATTGGTTTCATCCTGTTTTTAGTTTCTAAGTGAATTCTGAGGATTTAACCATACTGGGCTGGACTTTTATAAGTTAAACATTATTAAGGCACTTTTTTACAAGGTATCTAAATATGGCCCCGCATTTTTTGTCGCCTACCTGACAAAGATATGACAAAGATCAACTTTTCTTTTTATTATGGGCGTCATATTGGATTTTTTGTCATATTCGTCATTTCTTCTTCGCGATAACCACAAAACCAAGTTAAATAAATTTGGTATAAAATTTGAAAACGCAATACTTCTAAATATTTATTTTATTTTATTTTTTGTATTTTTACATTTTTAAATATTTTTACCGTATACAGTTTTACATCATGAATGTGTTCCATTTAAAAAACCTAAGTTTGTATTTTTCTAAACTTGTTGGACGTTTTTTTTTTGTGTCATCTGTTTACAGATTTTGGTGGTTCAGAAAAATTTTATTTGAAACTTTTTTTTCCAAGCAAAAATTAAAGCCTATATAGAAGGAGCACTAAATGTTATCCGAAACTAAACAATAATAGACGGATATAATGACTGTTACTGATTATGTTGCAAATTTTGTTGGCATTGACATAGTTTCAGTTACGTCCATGTTGGGCTATCGAATTATTGTAATTTATAAAATCATCTCCATACGAACACGATACTAATAATGGTGATATAAGACACCTACTTTGTTTCCCAATTTGACAGAAGAGGCATTATTACTGAAATTAATTACTAAATTGATGGAACAGAAAATATATGGTAGGCAGGAAAAATGGAAATGTAATTTGTGGCATGATTCCAGAAAAAAAACGATTACTATTACATCTGGAGAAATGTTCAACATTCGTTTCTTTGTATTTTATACACCCTGTATAAAATTTCTGACTATACAAAAAAAACTCCCTACAACTTTTATCTAAAACTTCTTTCTATCAAAAAAATTAAAAGAACGATATTTGGTACACTTCGCATGGCCCGCTGTATTATGCCCTGTAGAAAAATTTCAACTTCCATGTTCAATATTCGAACACCCTATAATTAACAGACATTAGACCACCGGTAAATAGGTATTTGTAAAGGAAAGTTATTCAGAACAGAAAATTATGATTGTGTATGAGAAATAATTACATACTAAGAATTATTTAATACATATGTATAGCCAGGTACACTATACAGAAATTGCCACTATAATGTGCAAAGATGCCACTTTTTAAAAAAATTTGGTCGTCGAGTTTGGATCAACTTGTAGTATAGTAAAAGTCTTGCAATAAAAACTTTATTTTGGCACCGACAAATATTACCTTTGTCATAAGAATTAGGATTGCAGTTATTTTTTAAATTAAATATGAAATAAAATTTTTAAAAGTTATTTAATATTTTAAAATAAGATTACGATTTTTATGAAGTGTGGCAACATTGCAGACATTAAATTAGGACGGTGGATGGAACAATAGATAAATAAGGTCAGCAGCCCCAAAACCTTTTCTTCAAGACAATATCGTCTCAGTCCCTGGTTGACCGAAAGCTACACATATAGACTGTTAGAACTTAGAACCACTGTTGAAATTTCCGCGAAGGACAACAAAGTTGTGCATAAAATTTTATACAATAACTAATAACTACATTAAAATATATATCTCGATTTAGTAGATAATGAGTCCCAAGGATTGCAAAACATCACAATTATCTGTTCCGATTGGTTTTCGTTTTGAAATTGAAGTTTGAAAGTTGGTGCGCAGACCACGAGCCGGGCACTGTTGCCAAATGCATCTGAATCGTCTCTATTCACGTGCGTGAATTTAAATGCGATATGGTGTAATTGACAACCTTGTCGTCAGTGGCGATAGAAGTAGGGATTTAAGGCAGCCAATGGCAAGACCGTTCTTGAGCCAATGGTGCGCCGTGTCCCCACGGGGATGCATATTCCAAGCATTTCCCGCGGGGTGCCTGGTAAAATCGCGCGAACTGCATCTACCTACGTCTAAATCTATGCACCACAGCATCCGACCGGGACCGAGGACCTGCCCGCGCGGCCCTCCTCCTCCTCCTCCCCCTCGTCCGTCGGTTCACGGACGACTTCTTCTTCTTCGGCGCGGAGCCGCGCGCTGTTGCCGGCTGCCCGCGCGGCCCCAGTACGCCACGCGCGCTGCCACATCGCGGTCGGCGCTGTCCGGACGGGCAGCTCTTGGTGTTGTTGTGACGGCGCTGCCCGACTTGTTGCCCGGGTTACTGGACGGACGCGGGGCTATATACGCCGAGCCGCCAGTCGATAAGTGCGGGGTAACTTCTTCGGCGGCTAAGACCAAGGGGCGGGTACGCGGAGGTAGCGGCGGCGTCGGTGGTTCCTTCAGGTGAGAAGAGGGTGGAAGAAAAAGCAAGTGGGGGCGGGTTCTGCGGCCAGTGGCGTATCCAAGAGTGCGGGGGTATTCATGCTTCCTTCAGGTTCCTACCGAACGCTGAATTAAAAGAAAGAATTAATAAACAAGATCAAATTACTCCTTAAATCTGATAAACGATGTTTCATCCTATTTGCTTCGTTCTTATTAGTCATGGTTTGTTATCAATCGTCATGAAATAAATGAACATCAGACCATTGGCTGAGGTAGGCCACTGTTTTGGATAGAAGATAAGAGTCTTTCCACAAGCACTAGGTATTTGTAGGTATTTAAGCATCTAAAGAAAAAATATATAATTTTTACCACTTATAACCCGCTAGTAAAGGTAGAAAAATTATCTTATAAAATATACCCTATCTGGCCAAGAGTTTCCGATAGACAAAAATCTATTCGAATTAGACTAAATTTTGTGTTTTTTTAATCTAATGGAACACACACGGAATTGTTTAAACTATTTGTTTAAACTATTTTTCTATGAAAGTTCTAAAAAATTCGCTTCGTTTCGATTTTAGTGAAGAGACAACTACTTTTATATTATAAATACAGTATGTTTTCAAATTTAAATTGACCAACTTTGGGAAATAATAAAAAATAATGCCACTTCCTCATATAATAGTTATTTATGTACCAAGGCACTGAAGTTCAACTTTTTATGACTCATGTGGAATTTAGTTGCCGAGGCCTCTCTGGTCGAGGCAAATAAACCACATGAGTCATAAAAAGAACTTCAGTGCCGAGGTACCTACATATTATATTTTTTTTAAAATCGGAAAAAGAAATGTTTTATTAGGCGAAAAAAAAATCATAAGGGATCACCCGTCCATGAACCGACTGCATTCGATGTTGCTTGAATTTTTTCGATCGCTCTACCAAAGTTTACAGAATTTTTATTCTGTAAACTTTGGCTCTACCTAGGTCAAGTATGACCAGGCACGGCACTTAGGTACTGACAGAAAATCCAAACTGCTGCCTGTTGTGCTGCCTCCATGTAAAATAGATTAATATTCAAACCTACTAAAATATTTATACTTAAAGATTGCGCTGCTATAGGTAACAATTTCGCGATGAGTACGAAAAGTTAAATGGGATTTATCGGGCGGGTTTTGAATATTTGGTCACTTTTGACGAGCGATGGCTCCGCGTCTGACGTTTGATGTTTACATCTCGCCAAGGCCTACTTATTTAAAAGATCGTACAATCGTACAGTGCCGATTTCAGAGCTTTTAATGGCGATTTTGAGACACTTCACTGCGGATTTCAAGAAAACTTAATTATTGTTGATTCCCTAAGATAGTTACAGGGTGTTAAAGTTTGCAAATCAAGAAAGATATTTTTTAATATCTCTGAAACTAATAAAGCTATTCTTCAAACCAAATTTGATACACTTATAACTGATATAATATGTTTGTACAAAATGGTGAAGTATCCAGTATCCACTTGATCGAAAAACAAGTGGAGGTGATATGAGTACCTATGTAATTAGTAGTAATGCTATTTTAAAAAAAGACCTTATCAAAACTTGGAGAGGGGTAAATTATTTACAATTTTGTTTTAAATTTTTTTTTAATTATCTTGACTACTTATAACAAGTTACATCGCAAAAACACTATTGGGAGTGTCCTAAATGCGCTGTAACTTGTTAAGTCGTCAAGATAATAAAAAAATGTAAAACAAAATTGTAGATCATTTACCTACCTAGAGATACAAAAAAAATTATGAGGAAAAGTTGTTCATCTCTGATCTCCACAACTTTTATTAGGGTCGTTTTGCTCTAAAAAAAAACCACCCCTATTGTTTAGGAAACCACCCCATCTATAGCGCAATTCGTACCAGAAGTTCGAGTGTGATCTTTCGAATGGACACTCAGGTGGCAGTGTATAGTCCCCAAGCAACCCTGAAAAAATCATCCTGTTTGGATTTTTTTTGCTACCCCTATAAACTGAGCACAAATTTATTGGACTATTCACGATAATTTCAATTTTTTAAATTTTTTGGAAAAAATAGGACTAAAATTAAATAAAATAGTATCGAAAGTAGAAGGCAAAATTCGAGGCAAAATTATTTTTACTTTACCTGTTCACTATACCACAGAATAAATAGCTTCACAACAGAAGCGTCCATAAAGACATGTATCAAAAGGATGCTCGCTTTGACGCGAAATATCTTCTAAAGGGTTAAACATTGTGCATTTTATTTGATTTTACATTAATCCACATTGCAAAGAGATTGTATTAGGAACAAAGTCTTTATGGACGCTTCTGTTGTGAAGCTATTTATTCTGTGACTATACTATACTATACTAGTTTTGTAAACACTAAATTTTGACCCTCCTTTTTTCCAAAAAACCGGGTTTAATTTTCACATCATTTTATGTGTATGTACCTACCTACTAAATTTAAAAAATTGAAATTACCATGAAACTAACAGATACGTAAACATAATGAAGAATACTTCTTTGTAGGAAATGCTGAATTTAACATCCTGCAGCTAACTTCCTTAGCCATCCCCAAATACATTAAGTTCATATGAGAAGGTGGAATGATTTTTCAAAGTTCTATTTAACACTTAAACACCCTGTATAGCCGCTTCGAAACAAAATAATATTTAGGTCCATACCAAAACACAAATAATGTTTTGGGATGTACAACCGGAGTTTGCGGTATTGCTCAGAAAAACGTATTGTTATAATATGCAAAATTTTCGAAAATTTTCTCCTAATTTTTATTTTAACACCAAAATAAATAAAACCGCCATAAAAGCTGAAAGCTGAAACTAAGCGGCTGAGAAGTTTTGAATACCCATATTTCTTTTATAATAATAATAATAATATAAACAACTTTAAGCTAGAATATTACTTACAAGAAAAGTGATAATGGGCAAACACTCAAAGTTAACAAAAAGAAAAAACTAGTAACCGCATACACGTGTTTCATGCTATTTGGCAATCATCAGTACGGTGTAACATTAACAAACAAATGAAGTCCATATACTATTAACTACCTATGTAATTCAGTCAGGGTTGATATTGTTTAAAACCTCCTTTAAAACAAATGTTTAAAAACGATGTTTACTTAAATCAGTGTTTTAAACATCGGCACATAAAAGTCACCCAAACGTGCTTTAAGCAATAGTTTTAAACTGTTTTTTCAAATTAAAAGTAGCTGAAAAATTTTCAGTAGGTAAATGCAACTGTCAGTAGTATTATAGGTCATTATTTGGAAAAGTGGACACAAGACAAAACCTCGCAACACACCTTCACTTCAAAATCAAAATATTATTATTAAAACACTTGATTTACTGAATTTTTGTTCATTGGCATTATTGCCTTTGATTACACTGGACACTTCATATTTTGACAGATTTATTGTTCCTCTTTCTCCCTTTATCATCACCCACTTATGCAATTATAAATTGTATGATGTGCTACCAAAGTCTAGAGAATACCATCTCTCGACGCTGGTGCTACCTTGAGTGTACCTACCTATACCTATTTGGTTGTATAGCCAAGTTTAAAACCTAGTTTTAAACATGTTTTTTTAGCTAGGAAAGAAATATATTTTACAGAAAAAAACAGTTTTAAACAAAAAAAAAACAAATGTTTCTTAGGATAACTAAAAAAACACCAACCCAAAATTCGTATCTCCAAATCTTGTTGCTGCTGTTTTTAGAAAACATTACGTTTTGGGAAATCTCACAACAATATCTACCTACAGATACAGTCCATTCGAAAAGCAATTTGAATTTGACGAAAATGTATTTTTTTTTATGTTAAAAGTTTCTTTTAAATTCCACAATTATTATTTGAGATCGAATATCTTAGCCCATTTTTATATGTTAAATAGGTATGTTAAAATCTAGTTCGAAAATTGTTGAATTTGTTGCACACCATGTCGTAGTTTTCAGAGTGGTAGCAAATATACACAGGGTGTGGCTGGCACAGAACTTACATAAAAATTTGGTGTGTTATTTTTTTGTGGAAATACCACTGGAAATACCCTCATTAATCCTGTCACTCAGTAAGTATACAATTATTAACCAGAAATCCGCATCCTTATCGGACGATCTAGAAACTCAATAGACACTTATGATTATGACTCCTTTATTCTAAAAAAGGTCAAATGCAATTATTATCCTGACTCACATTTTCTGTTTGAAATGTCTCGTTTGTTTTGAATGGTAAAAGTGGCACACTTCTCACGAAACTATATAAGTGCGTAATTCTACTCGCAATTTATTCAAATTTCATTATTGTTTGTATAAACATACCCACCGCGTATGTGTATATAAAAGATCTATGCGTTATTACGCCACGTTTGTATACCGAAACGTAACAACTATTTATAAAAATAGTTGCTCGGAATGATAATTATTTAGTTTGGGATTCAGAAATGGCGGTGAAGCCACGAGGAAGCGTGTATTAATTCTGTCTGCTTTCATCGGTCTCGCTAAACATGTATTTATATAGGCTTATAACTTTAACCAAGGTTATCAAGTATATCGACTTTTAGACGGACGTTTCTTGGTGTCGATTCAAAACTTGAAGGTAAAAGAACGCGGCGTTTACCACAAAGGATACTTTTTCAAACACTTCATTTCGATAATTAATTTAGCAACCATTGTTTTGATTCAGATAGAAATGCACTACTTAAAGTAGAAAATATAGTTATATTTTTCGCTATACCTACATTACCTATGTCCCCGGATGGGGTCTACAAGAGGTGAAATGGTCGAGATATTTAACTTTTTGCAAAGATGTCACTCTTCATAAAAGGTTTTGCTTCCTTCAAAATGTAGATTCCCCTTTTAGAAAATATTATGTAATTTGTTGACAAAAATTACAAATTTTGAAATTAGGTCAAAAGTAAACTATATTTTCGGATCCACTTTTGTTGTACAAACTATTTCAATATGGCAATATACCTACGCACCCTTTACAAATTTCTAAAAGAAGACACAACTCTGATTTTTTGGACCCTAAAATACCTTTACGAACTAGAGAAGCCCTAGATATGAAACTACCTGCTTAATATGCTCCAGACTTATTTTGGACAGGTAAAATTCTCCCTTTAAATGGCTTCATGTTAGCACTGGCTAAAAAGGCTGTCTACCAAAATTAAATGTGTGTATAGGTGTGTTGCAGAATTTAATCAATATCTTCTATAGGTACCTATTACATTACCCTGAATATAATATGAAATTTAAAATCCGTAGATAATGGCCTATTTGGCACTATTTGCCGCAAAACTTTTTTAAATATTCATTTATTATAAAATAGTTGCTACAGAAAACAGCAAGCTTGCTGTTTTTCTGTGTAGATGCCTATAACTGCCTATCTTCTAAAATAATAAAAGCACTTTCCTATCTCTATTGAAAAACACATACCTACCTAATTATCCATGACCGAGTAAGTGCAATCATCTATAAGAGAAAGAAATTCAAAGTGTAAAAGCCTCGATAAAAAAACTTCAGTTAAACAATAGGTACAGTTTTTCAACTTTCTCATTGTAAATAGAATGAATAAGAAAAAACACAAAAGTTTGGAAGCGTGAAAAATTTAAAACGTTTGAATAGTTCTACGCCAATTTCGATGCCAATAATAATTAACAGAAACGTTGCCTCCAATCGATAATACTATAATACTATGAATGATATGTTCAGTGACTGGTTTATTTGTTGTGTGGAACAAATAATATGTCCTAAATTTAAGAGTGTGATACAATTTTTAAAAATTTAGCACTTAGCTTAGCATCTTTTTTTTTTCAAAGAAAATCCGGGTGGCCTATGTAAGATTTACCAACCCTCTGAAACTTTTTTTTATTTTTTAGGCATAGATAAAAGATAAAACCTATTTTTTATTTTTGGTGCTCTTCTGCGCTTTCGTAGAAATCTGTATATTAAAATTTTAAATTGTATAGGAGACTTCTTGCCTCGGTAGGTAATGTAGGTATATTATAATAAAATAAAAGATTTCAATATATTACATATATTTTTACAAGGTTATTTTTAAGAGTAAGTAATGACGAGTATATTTTACAAATGAAAAATACATACATACAGGGTGTTAAAAATACACAAGTTTAGTTAACATAATGTATCTCTAAAACGGAATGAGCCCAAAAAGTTTATTTGAGATAAACCCGAGGATAAACCTCCACAATAATGTTCAATAAAAAAAAATATATTTTGATAATGACTACACCACTGAAAGATGGCTTAATGACACTTAATTTGATAATAATAGGGTTTTTATTTCCATTCTGCAAATCTCAGTCACGACAGATATAATCGACTTTGAAAAACAAACTAGATTAATTTACAGAAGTAGGTTTCACCAACATATAGGTAATTAGTATTTTTGGTAAAGAATATTTTCAAGGCTGAGACACCAATGTATCAATGCGACAACCAAAGGCGCTATCTTTTAGATCCTGAGAATATCCAGTCAGTCAATAAGTTCTTTTTAGCGCCTGCTTTAGTCGAAATTTAAATAATGACCTACAGTGTGTCCCAATTTGATACTGGACACCTCAGAAATATATCAAGGGCAAGGAAAACCAATGGTCTCTATTTTTTATTGGTAGTCCCAAGGGAGAGTATCTCATAGGCGGTGGTATTTGGATGGGGTAATTATTTCATGGCCTGCTATGATTTTTTAAAATAGCAAATTTTCAAGAAGCTCCATTAGAGTTTCTTTTACGAGAAAATATTATTAAGAAAACTTGTTCAGAATGAAAAACTGAGTAGATTAGCAAATTTTCAAAAGCTAGGCCTACTTTGATTTTTAGATTTATCTCCCACTTTTTTTTAGAAAAGTGTCTTTTCTGGAGCTTTCACGTCAAAATTTTATTTTTTCACGATGAACAATTTTCCTTAATAATATTTCTAAAATAAATCTAAAAATCAAAGTAGGCCTAGCCTTTTGAAATTTTGCGAATCTACTCAGTTTTTCATTCTGAACAAGTTTTCTTAATAACATTTTGTCGTAAAAAAATCCCCAAGGGGGTTTCTTGAAAATTTGCTATTTTAAAAAATCATAACATGCCATGAAATAATTACCCCATCCAAATACCACCTCCTATGAGATACTCTCCCTTGGTAGTACCACAGATAACCCAAACTATCTGTGGTAGTAACAATAAAAAAATAGAAACCATTTGTTTTCCTTGCCCTTCATATACTTCTGAGGTGTCCAGTATCAAATTGGGACACACTGTATATGCACCCTCATTTCCACGGCTTCTATACATTTTTATAAGGGTCATTAACTTCTCGACATACTTTAGCACAAAAGGGTACGTCATAATGCCCCACAGTCTGCACGCCACTGATAAATGATTCATCATTTCAGTACGTATAACGCTAGATTAACTTTGAAAGTTGAAACATGAAACATTAATCGCATTGAAAAACCGATAGGTATGCAATAACATTTTCATTACCGCATAAAAATCATGGGTAGGTAATCTATGGATTTTATAAAATATGATGCCTGTTTGTGGTAATGTTTTAATCTGTGTATATTACTCCGCTGTATCTCAGAATAACAAATTACAGTATAATCGTTGACTGAAGGTTTAAAAAGACCTCTCACGGATCCAGATAAAATGCCGAGCGCTTTTGGAGGCGAAGGACTATGGATATTCGAACTTTTTCCAATGATCGTAGTCATTCGCCTCCGCGCACCAACTCCATCTACTGGTGTATAGCGGTATTATTATTTCTATTTAGCTCTCGTCCAGTACTACTGTTTAGCACCATCTATTTTCGATAATTACAATGACTCTAACAAAATCGATAATTAGTGGTAGATTTCGTACTCGACAATTTCGTATTCCAAAAGGCTCGTTTGTGTTCGGGGCGGGGCAAACAAGTCTAAAAATAGACATGGGGGGAGAAGGGAGAAGGGGCCAGTGAAACAATTCTACGATTTGGCTTTTATAAAATTAGGAATAGATTCAGGGTTGGGCGTATTTCAGTTTGATATTTGACGATTTTAACGGATTGGCAGATTTTTAAAATTCTCTTTTTTAGGATATAGTGATCTACATTATGTTGCTTCAATTTCTTACGTTGATTTGAAAAACAAAACATATGTCCAAAATGAAAACTTTGAGAAAAGTGAAAAAACTGATTGCCTTCCCTCTATTAGGGAGTATTTTTTAATGTACCTAGGCGTTTTTCTGGAAAAATGTTGAATACAGAAAGAGGTTGTTATTTATTTTTATTTTTTTAGCTTAAGTAACTAATAAAAATATATACTGTGTGTCCGGCGATTCAGTGCCCAAGGGGTGTAAACGATAAAAAAATTCTAATTGTAAGTTGACATTCTGTTTGGTGTTGCCCCAATAATTGGCCGAACCTATCAGCAAAGTCTAGAGAATACTAGACTTTGCTATCAGTACACAGTGTATACAGGGTGTATTTTTGTCGAAAAAAACAAGGCCGGAGTAAACTGTACCCTCAATTTTAAAAGCTAGCTAGCTAGGACAATGCCTGCCATTGTTAAAACGATATTATTGCTTATATCTGCCAAACTATGATACCACACCACTTAATCAGTGGCGGCTCGTAACTATTTAAACTTAAACAGGCGGGGCCAAATATCGGAAGACATTTAAAAATCAATGTGCCTAACTAAACCGGTGTAAAGTTAGTAGCCGATTTTCTGGCAGCAAAAAATTTTCCTCGCCCTTATTTCCACAAATTTATTTTGATAAAAATAAAGTAGAAAGGGTAACTATTATTAAACCTTCTAAGCAGATTAAACCGGAGAATGAAGAAAAATATTCATCAAAAAATAAACGTTGAAATTTTTGGCTCCTAGAAAATTGGCTGCTAAGTGCTAAGTTCAGTTTTAAGTAGACACTTTTGTTGAATTTACGTGATCGCGTTTTTTATGTTCTGCCGTTTGATTTTTCTCTATAGTTAAATCAAGGTAACGGCCTGCCCTCTATAACTGTTTAATTTGCAGTTTTTGCTCAAATTACATTGACGAAAATGAATTTCTTAATAAAAAAAACTAACACTGTTTTATGAAATGCTACTTTTATTAGTGATATAAACAAAAATAGTAAAAGTAGGTAAATAAGGATTTTTTAAACTGTTGACTATGTATGTACCTACATGTAGGAATTGAGATTTTTTAAGTAGGTATTGACTGAACACGCCAGAAAGTGATTACCCATTTTCATTCAGAATTACCTTTGAACATTTTTTGACAGAGAGGAATAAAATAAAATAGTTAAATGAGAAAAAACATTTATTAAAAAAATACCTAAATACCAAATCCAGAAATATTGTCAACATAAATAAATTATATAAGTAAGAACATTTTAACGCATATACAATTATTATACAGGGTGTCCAACTTTAAAACTGTAGAAATCCGTAAAATCTTCATTTTTAGAGATAATCGCCTAAACTTTTTTTGTTTGAAAGGCCTTCAAAAACCGCTTCTTTTGACCTTCCTGCTATTTTCAAAATGCAAATCCAGGGCCGGCTACCATTTTTTTATACCCCCAATTTTCTCGAAAACCATTTAGCGATTTTTTTATTTAAAATCTGTCCGCACAGCATTAATCAGAACACCCCAAAACCCCTATATACCAAATTTGAATAAAAAATATACAGGGAGTTCTATTCTGCAGGGTGTCAAATTTGAGCAAAATAGGAATTTTAAAGAAATACATTACTTTTGTGTTTATCAATATTTTTTCAATGATTCTACAGCACTCATGACCCATATAAAGTTTCATAAAAATTCAGCATTTTGAGATGGCACAGATAAGAATACTCTGTATATTTTGTATTGGACCTTTGCACACCAATACCTTGAGTGGTCCTATAGACCATTGAACTGTTTTGAGGGGATTCCATGGCAATCTTGACTTGGCAGATACCTTTAAAAGTCCTATTTTGCTCAACTTTGACACCCTGCAGATTGGAACTCCCTGTATATTTTTTATTCAAATTTGGTGTAAAGGGGTTTTTGGGTGTTCTGATTAATGCTGTGGGGTCAGATTTTAAATAAAAAAATCGCTAAATGGTTTTCGTGAAAATCGAGGGTATAAAAAAATCGCAGCCGGCCCTGGATTTGCATTTTGAAAATGACGGGACGGTCAAAAGAAGCGCTTTTTGAAGGCCTTTCAAACAAAAAAAAGTTTGGGCGATTGTCTCCAAAAATGAAGATTTTACGGATTTGTACAGTTTTAAAGTTGGACACACTGTATGTTATTTGTTTTGGCAATAATAATAGTCCCCCACTAGTCAATAGTTTCACAATGTGTAAAAAGAGTTTCAAGGCTAAAAAAAAATTCGAAGTCTCGCCCGCAGCTCTAGGGTTTACTATAGATCCCAACGTACCCGTTGAAAATAAACACCATCTATGGAGCTGGAAATATAAAATTTTGTGTCTGTATTTTCTGCTCGTGTGTGGTTGATGTAATATACGATTTCTATTAAAGGGAAAAGGATGGAATGATACCCCTGTTTAATAAGTGTATTTGGGCGGGTCCTTTCCCCAAGTAAATTTCTGGTCGCGAAAGGGATCAGTGAAAGGGGCAAATAATATTGTAATGAATCTCAAAAATCACAGTCCAAACTCGTTACCTTGGTTACCACCTTTATTGTTTAGCCTTCAAAAATCACAAATAAACTTGTCAGATTACTGTCACTGCCCAAGAATATTCTTTCAGCTCCAAAATTCGCACAAAATCGCTTTCTAACCTTTCACTTTCTCCAGGCCCAATTCCCAGGGCTTAATGTCAAGTAAAACCCTGTCAAAAGTCAAAATCAAGATATTGCCAGACTCGAAATGTCCCATCTGTAATTCCCACCGAGCTATCCCAGTATACCCCAGAAAACAGTGTGCTGTTTTCTAGACTTTGCTTTCGAGTCAGCGACACCGACTGTGAATAATTGTTACTTCCGCTAGCCCCAAGATGGCTCCGGCGAAGATGCCAGAAGATTTTCGATATCGATCCGCTTTAATTTCTGGTCCGGAATGTAGAGGGTGCCAGCGGGCTCCGGAGATGTTTTTAAATCGGCACGCTGTTCCATGGGCGTAGATTCTCTTTTTAAATCTTCACCCAACGGTATAATCGTTCAACATACGGGGTGAGTTTTTTTTATGATCATTATGGGGATTTCGGAAAATAGCGGAGATAGTAGGAAGGTTAAATGGGGAAAGAATTGCAGTTTTGTGGGCCCAATTTAACGCTCCTTGTGGATTTTTGAAAAAGTCATGACTTACTAGATATTTTGAAAAAACTTTATTCTAATCCATCTAGCTTCGTTGTTTCTTATTTTAAATAAAAAGTGTAGATAAGTACCCTAGTTGGAGGTAATTGTGCCATTTTCAATGCACAAACTTGTGTTTTTTTTTAATGGAAACCATTTCCGTTATTTTTCCGAATAACCATATTGGGTATTATATTGTTGGAAAGCTCTAAAAATGTCTGCTTTTTTGAGACCATGGCCAACTATGGTTATATTTTTTCTGGGATATAAACATAAACATGGTACGTAGGTAATGCCATTAGGTCAAAGATATTTATATAATTTTTTCATATTTATTGAAACAATATATCTGGGTAGCTATACAGAGTGTCTCACTTAAGAGTGAAACAACCTTATAACTTCTTTAATTTTTAACCGACCAGAACGAAATTTTTACCAAAGGTAGATGGCACTGTGGCCTACTTATTTCCAAAAAATTAGTTGCCTACTCCAAAGTCAAAGCTACCTGAGATGTCACAATCGAGGCTAAAATCCGAAAATCATACTAGGCATTTTTTTCAAACAAAATTACTAAAAGAAGTTGTTCAGAATCGTTCCAGGACCCTAAATCCAAAATTTTGTTAAAATCAAAAAATATTAAATAAAAAAAAATAAAGTCCAAAAATAGCAATTTAAGAATTTTCTGCGTTTAGAAAAGTGTGCCATGGAAGTTTTGAAGGCTAGTTGTTTTCAAAAAGTAATCATCTCAAATTAAAATTAAAAGCTACAAAACAAATTTAATTTTTTTTTATATTTTTTGATTTTGACAAAGTTTTGGATTTAGGGTTCTGGATCGATTTTGAACAACTTTTATTAAAAAAAAAGCCTAATATGACTTTCGGATTTTTAGCTTCGCAGGTGGTTTTGACTTTGATGTAGACAACTAATTTTTTGGAAATAAGTAGGCAACAATGCCATCTACCTTTGGTAAAAATTTCGTTCTGGTCGGTTAAAAATTAAAGAAGTTATGTTATAAGGTTGTTTCACTGTTTCACTCTTAAGTGAGACACTCTGTATATTTTGTTGTTTTGTAATATTTACCAAGGATTCAATCTATGAAAGCTAATTGACCCTATCAAAAATCATTCATAAAATTCATACTATTAGGTATCATTATATCTCTAATTTTTTCTTTCCTCGTCGCGCTCAAAACTTTTATTTTTCTTGAGGGGTAACGCTCCTTTAATAGCTTTCTAAATAATTAAATTAACTGCATGGTGAATTATTTCACGCTTGTCGAACTTATGTGAAGCTTAATATTCCCATATTTTTAATGCTCATTCGTGTAATTTGCCGGATTAAGTTATTGACGTAATAAGCACTTTCTATGGAAAAGAAAATATCAAAGGATTATTTTTTACTGTCTATATTATCGCCCCATGAGACTTCACTGTGAATTCTCCGATGGTTTTCCAAATACCCAAAATAGGCAAAAGTTCGTATCAGGCTATCAGTGACTACGTTTATCTCGTGACAACTCGATCGGATTGAAATGGATCCGATTGAGTGATGTCAAATTTTTTATAATTCTGCGTTTACATCATCAGTGTTGAATCCTGCGGTTTTCAATCCTCTCTAGGGGCATTATCTTATTATACTTATTTCACAGTAGGTTGGTACACATTCTGGCCAACTTCTGTTTGGAAATAGCAGCCTAACTTGAAATTTTAAATTTGATTGAATTTCAATCTGTGGGTTTACGCCGTCTATTTGAGTCCGCTCCAGTGAATTCAAACCTCTCTCAATCGGATTGAACGCGTCGAGATAAACGTAGCTTTTATGTTTCTTTGTATATTTTTTATGAAATCATTTCACACAAAAGCAAAATTTTCCAATTTTAAACATCGTGTGTAGCGCGAAAACTTTATTGGTTGCAACACCGCGTGGGCTTCGTCAATTTTTACAACAAAACCCGTATGTATATTTTCTGTAAATAGTATGGCGAAGCGGAATACACCCACGCTGACCGTGAACCCCATTTAAAGAACCGGATCCTACGGATATGAAAGTAAAAGACACGCCAAACAAAAACAAAAATTTTGCACGAGCGTTACTGTACTAAAAGCAAAGTGACCCAAAAAGCATCGGTCATTTCTCAAAGCAAACACAGTCTCATCGAAGGTTCTTAGGTAGAATTCCCTGGTCATTGATATGATATGCTAATAGGTACAGGGCGATAAAACGTAAAAAATCATTTTCGATAAAGTAAAAACGGAAGATTTTAATTTATTCACAAAATCTGATTTATTCCCCAAAAATTTGAAAAAAAAAAACAAAACAAAAACAGTTGGGTTTTGTGTGGGATTTGAACCCGGGACCTACTATTTACTAGTCCAGTGCTCTCACCTTGCTTGTCAATTTTCGTCTATGTCTGATCAAAACCACTTTGTAAAACGATTGTTGTGAAACCTATTAAAATTGACGCGTTCCGCGTTGCTACACATATCTTTTATTAATGGTTTTAAGGTCCTTGCTGCGTAAGCATTGCTAGGCAATACTTTTTGTACCTAGCAACAGGTCACCTCGATCATTTCACTTACGCCGGTGCTGATGCCAACTTTTCTGGGCACACTTTTTATAGTCCAAAGCACGAAAGAAAACGATTCTAAAGAATGCGGGCAGCGTTGCGAGATTTCCTATACGAGTAGTCGTTATTTATTGGCGAATACAAGTTTAATCATATTGAAGCCGAATTTCTGAACTCTGTTATACCGAAAAAATAAAGCTCGCATCACGGGACCACTTACCCATTTTTGTTTATCATTTATTTTTAACGCGGTGTGATAAAACACTTATTATATTTTTTTCAACATCGTCGCGTCTACCATCGCCTTTTAAATACGGCAACACAGCTTACACAGCACTTCTGCGAAGGAGTCGGCTGACAAAATCAGTTAGCCAACGCGTTTTGTGCCTGTTTCTATAGTACGTAAAGTTAACTGCATATTTGGACTACCATACAGACCTCATTTTTTAGGCCGATGGCAAGTTTTTTCCGCCGGCTCAGAGAGCTCAGTGGCGTTTCGTATGTTCGGGAGGTAACGTGTGCAAAATGAGTAAACAGGGAAGAACGTTGCATTCTCAAGCACGAGAAATAATTGCCAATGTTATAAGGGTTTGCCTTCCTCCATAATCTAAGGCATCACCGTTAAGAATAATATTAACAATAAATTAAATAACAATTATATGAAAATTAAATCAGTGAGTTACACAAAATTGAGCTACGCCTCTGAACTGTGACTAATTCTATAATATTTGCGAGTTCTTCCCCCTTACGTCGCACGCATTCTGCCGTAAGGAGGACTATATCAATATATCCATATTTTATATTTTAAATATCGACAATTTTATCGATATTTTTCCCGCGCATTAAAATAAACTGCGTTGCGCCCCTGGCAGGTATCAGGACAACCACTTTCCACTCCTACTACCAAAACCAGATTCTCGGGTTCTCGAGGTGCCTCGAAAAGAAGATAAACGGAGCCACATGGCGCGCAAATGCAGAGTGCAACGCCTCACAAACATCATAAAAAAGAAGCACTGAACCTGGGGAAGTCAAGAACGTTTTGTTGATAAGAAAAATCTAAGAACTTTACTATAGATAATACTACTTGTATGTACTCACTTTATTTAATGCATTGTTATTAGCACAGGCATTGTCTGCGGATATAATAAGTCCAAGAGCCGGCCGCATGATTTCAACTCTCATAAGATTATAGAATAAGATGTTATGTAAAATGTAGACAGTATATTTCTTTACTTGAAGGGAGTAGGTTGCCTCGGATAATATGGGCCTCCGATTATTGTTATTTAAAGAAGTTGTGTTTAATTTTTAATTTTTTACTAGGTACAACCCGTCCCACGAACATATTTACTACTTTTAATAATCGAAGGAGGTGGTAAATTTCTTAATTGGGTCTTGTACTTTCCTCCAGTACCGAAAGAAACCTCGAAAATCCGATACTTTATTTTTTCTCATTTTTTTATTTTTCGGGGGCACCGGAAGCATCTGCACCTCACTTATGAAGACTTGAGGATCTCCCGAAAAACGCGTTTGAATTTTTTTCCTGGGCATCAAACGGTATATGGCACTGGCTGTATAGCGGGACTTTGCACACAACTCGCGTCCCCGAGGTCCAAACTTGCCCCCGTCTTTCGCGCCGTATTTAACAGCGGAGGATTTTCGCCTATCGGATTTCTAAAGGACCAAGGGACCCTTTTTGCTCCATGGGCCTTCCTTCCTATTTGGTTTATAATCATATGAGAGTAGATTTGCCTAAAAATTAACCACAACTTCTTTAAATAGCAATGATCGGGCCCATATTAATTGAGGCAACCTATATACTCGCTTCAAGTAAAGAAATATACTGTCTGCATTTTACAAAACATCTAATTCTATAATCTTATGAGAGTTGAAATCATGCGGCCGGCTCTCCATACTATAATATACCAACCTTTTCTAGGAAACAATCAAGCTAAAATTTGTGCGGATTTCCTCAAAAGGTCACAGTTCGCATGTGAGTTATCTTACCCTAATTGGGTTAATTTCCTACAATTTATAGGCAGGTGTGGTGCCAAAAACATAACACTTTTCATTTGGATTGGCAATATTCAGTTTTGCGTAAAACTCAATATCCCACTTACTCCCTACCTTTTCAATTTTATTATTCACGATGAAAAATAATAAATTCTCTGCATTTACACCCGTGTGAAATGCCCAGACAATAATAAATTGGGCATTAATACGACTTGTATAATACCTACACCTATACTAAAATCGAGCAATCCGTACGCCTGGCGTAAATAAAACCACGTGTTCAATGACGATCCGCGATTGGTCGGTAGGCTATAAAGTTTCACCCGAGTCGGCAACAGGGACGTACTCGATCGCAAACGTGTAGTTACGCGGTTTTACCTTGTTGTTTTCAGCTATTTAGACACTGCCACAAATAATTTTATCAATGTTTTGAACCATTTTAATTAAGCGAATAATTATTTTCTCAAATATTTTGATGTAAACCATTGTAAAACTCAAATTAAATAAAGGTCGTGCCTCAGTGCGGCCCTGGCGAATATTTCAACTCACGTGCTCTTGTTTACGCCAGGCGTAACAGTTGCTCGATTTTACTATAGACAATTTGTCGGAAATAAAAAGCAAAAATATTCTTGGTAGGTTTAGGTTCTTTTTTGTATTTTTATTAAATGACACTCCATGACAATAATTGGCAATTCGAAATTTCGACATCTAGTAGGTATACTGCATGTAAAAATGTGTTAATTTTTTCCTGTACAAAATTATTTTTGCTGGGTATTTAATAATAAAGAAACTATCCAAGTCAACTGTCCTTTACGCCGTTCCTACTACAGCATCTTATTCGCGACTCGAGTCTCGGCTTTCTCAATGCTCTGTCGCAGACCATTTTTTGCCATATAACGTTTTTGTCGCGTAGAATGAATGCAGCGAAGACTACGAAGTTCAAAGACATTTTATCCATTGGCGATCTTGTCTTGAACATGCTACATGTTGGAAGACATGTTGCACGCAGGCCGAATGATATCTGATATGATTGTTTATTTTAGTAAAAAGGGGAACTTCTTGGGTACTTGGATAATAAACGTTTCAGAGGCGTAGGTACAGGCATGCACTTGAAGTTTAGTAGAACATTTCCAGTAGTTTAGGATTAATTCTATTTCTGGACGTGTAATGAACGATATTTTTTATTATACTTCTTTGAAAACGGAAACTTAAAACATTTTATCGGCATTATAATAAATTTCATTGACAAAAAATAAACAATGCAGACAATATAGTGTTTGGTATGTATGATGCGTTTCCATGGTTACTCTCAAATTATTTCAAAGGTGCTTTGTTGTAAATTAGTTATTGTCAGATAAGATAATAAAACGTCAAAAATATTACAGAAATGTATCTAAATATTGAAACACTTACGAATTAAAATACAAAATAGGTATGTTAAATATCAGAGAGCATATAGAGTTTCTTAAATTTAGT
Source organism: Pseudeuparius sepicola (assembly GCA_963920635.1). Taxonomy (NCBI): domain Eukaryota; kingdom Metazoa; phylum Arthropoda; class Insecta; order Coleoptera; family Anthribidae; genus Pseudeuparius; species Pseudeuparius sepicola. Next base: position 8,028,064 of record OY987300.1, on the reverse strand, counting down.
TTACGTTGCTGTATATTTCTATTTTTTTAAAGCCATATATTCGGTATTTTTATTCAGCGCACGGAAAGTTTTTCCATGCGCTGTTTCCGTGCGCTAGCCCGAAAAACCCCATCTTTCATTATTGCTAAAACAGATGAAAATAAGGTGTTTTCAAAGAAGTATAATAAAAAATTATTCTTTCAACCGTAAAATATACACACAGTGTGTCTGCGTTTGCTTGTGAACACTCTACAGGGTGTTCCAGGATAAGTGAGCCAATAGGTGTAAAAGACAAAACATTTTCGATTTCAAATTTGATCGTTTGAGGTTATCTGGCCTGCTTGACTGGAAACTAATTTCCAGCATATTTTCGTCTTTTTGAAAAATTAAGATGGCGTCGACAGCGACCATTTATTTATTTTCATTGTAATTTCCTTTAAAGATTTCGAAAATTTTCATTAAGAAAACTAGTTCCCAATTCAAATTACCCCGGGTACCAAATTTTTGGAAAGATCGGCCTACTTTGTTTTTCCCACTCTTTTCTTTTTCTTACGCGCGAAAGTGGCTTTTAAGTACAAGGTATCAAAAATTTTTATAAGAAAAAGTTGTTGTAGAATTAAAAACTATCCCCGTGTACCAAATTTTGAGAAAATCGGCCTTCTTATTTTTTCTTTCTTTTTTTTACTTAAGGGAAGATATCCCACAGACACTGCTATATTTCGATTGGGTGATTATTCCACGGCTGGCTATGATTTTGTTAAATCACCAATTTTCAGAATATCATATTTTTATGATGGCCATCGAATTGGCCATAGCTCAAAATCTTTAATGCAAAATATCGATACTCTAGTACAGGGTATTTTTCTAATAGAGGGTATTTTTCTAATACAGGGTCAGAATTTGTACGAAACTTTATAAGGGTCAACAGCGCTTTAGAATGATTTAAAATAAGGAAATTTGGCGAAATGCCTTTAAAATTCCTCTTTTGCTCAAATTTTGCACTTTGTATCGCAGATTTTAAATTAAAAAAAACGACAAATGGTTTTCGTGAAAATCTGGGTGTAAAAATCATAGCCGGCCCTGGATTCGGGTTTTCGCAATGGTAGGAAGGTCAAAAGAATCGGTTTTAAAGACCTTTCAATTCAAACAAAAAAAGTTCATGCGAATTTCTCCAAGAATCAAGATTTTATGGATTTGTATAGGTATAAAAGTAGACACCCTGTATATTGAAATTGCAATAAAAATGGTTTGTACTTTCAGTAGCCATATTATTTATCAACTTCAAAACGACAATTTCCAAAGCACTACCTCCGCTTATCAATTTTGAATGTATGGAAATGAGCATAATAAACCTGTGTCATTAACTAAACTTTAGAGGTCGAGACCTTCCAGAAAGATAAAGCTATACAAGTTGTCTATATTGTTGAAAGAAAGTGGAATAGAACATTTATTTCTCACAGTTCAAAGGCTTATTATCTAAGTGCATATGAGAGACAGTGTATTGTTGTGACAATGACAATATTAATTTACGACTAGATAGACAATGGAACGAAAACGATTGAAATAAATATGGTTGGAGAGTTATGAATGACTATAAGTAGAAGGTATTGTGTTTGAAGGCCTGTATCGCAGTAGCTGCAAATATTAGGTTAAGAAAAATATCTAAATAAAAAGATACGAGAAAGAAGTTTTGAAAACATTAACTTGCTAAATATGTGAATCGACTCCTAGTATGTACCTTCAGAGTTTCTTTGAAATGTTCAGTTTTAATTGACCAATTTTGTGAATCGATAGAACTTCTAAAAATAATGGCAGCTCCTAATGTAAACTTTTTCTTTTGAGACTTTAGATGGGATACAGGGTGTAACTCATTTGTTTCAATTATTTGAAATAAAATGGCCAAAAGTCCAAAGTAGAAATTGACATATTTGTTACAAACATATTTATTTGGTAGAGGCACAGAAAATCTTGTAGTAGATTTTTTTGTGACAATGTGACAAATGTTTTAGTGTCTGGTGTCGTCAAACTAGCATGCAATATACAGGGAGTCCCAGGTTTTATCTGCCGAACTTCTCACAAGATAAGGGGATGTGTTTCAATTAAAAAAAACTTCGCTAAGATTTTATTGTCCGATTTTGTTTCTTGTACTTTAATTATTTTTCAATTTACTATTTCTTTCTTAAAATCGGTAGTGAAGTGTCTCAAAATCGTCAATAAAAGCTCAGAAATCGGCAATGAAGTAGCCCATTATTGTACGATTTTTTCAATAAGTAGGCCTTGGCGAGATGTAAACATCAAACGTCAGACGCGGAGCCATCGCCCGTGAAAAGTGACAAAATATTCAAAACCCGGCCAATAAAGGCCCATTTAACTTTTCGTACACATTGCGAAATTGTTACCGATAGTAGTGCAACCTTTCAGTATAAATATTTTAGTAGGTTTGAATATTAATCTATTTTACATGGAGGCTGCACAGCAGACAGCAGTTTGGATTTTCTGTCAGAAAGTGCCGTTTCTCGTCATACTTGACCTAGGTAGAGGGATCGTAAAAGTCAAGCAACATCTAATTCAGTCGGTTCATGGACGGGTGATCCCTTTATGATTTTTTTTCTCCTAATAAAGCATTTTTTTCCGATTTAAAAAAATTACAATATGTACATCATGTGGTTTATTTGCCTCGGCCAGAGAGGCCTCGGCAACTAAATTCCACATGTCATAAAAAGTTGATCTTCAGTGCCTTGGTACATAAATAACTATTATTTAATCGATCGCTGGGCTCGGTGTGAACTTTTGAAAATGTCTCAAACCGGCAAGAGACGAAGAATGTACTAAAGGACCTGTTCTGTAAAAGTAAAGGATATGGTGATAGCGTCGCAAACATAAGTTTTATTAGCTTAATTAACAATGAAAGGTGCATTATTAGCTATCAAACATATCAGAGCCGATTACAGAGATAGGCACCAAAATGTTTATTTAGTCTTTGCGTGGAATTAACCCTACAACATTATATTTCTAGAATTTTTGATAACAATAACTAGGAATATACTTACTCAGTTTATTTAGAAAATGTAATATGTTGTCTATTCAATAATCACGAAATATTAAGAAGTACCTACATTTTTAGTTTCTAAAACAAAAAAAACAACGTTAATATACAACTTCTAGAATTATAAGTTCAGATTTATTTAAAACAATCACTTTGCCTATGGAGGTCTATATCGTGAAAACCTACTAAGTATTAATTGCAGTTAACCTTAAATTAAGTTTTACAAAAATGGTAATGCAACACCGCGCTCGTTACGCTGTCATATGTATAGGTAGAACTGACGTCACGTAGGTAGATTATAATAAATTTTACCTTGAATACCATGCGCATTTTGCTTTGCAGCTAGAACCTGGCTGGCATTAGATATATTAATATTTATAATAATCAAAGGATATGCTTACGAGTAGGTACCTAGTTACGAGCTGTGGTACATGTATAATTCATGGAGTGTTATACTGTACATGCGGAAGAAGAATGGTACAACCGTTGGGTTAAGAGATGAAGTTTATTTTAATTATTTTGTTGATTTGAGTTAACAGTTGTTAAAGAAATTATGGATAAACACACTGGTATCACTTTTTAATTGATAACTTGTTTACGTAAAAAAGTGACTATTGAAAAAAGTTAAAATATTCTTTTCAAGATCTGAAAAACAGAATGTTCAACTGTTTTCTCTAAAGGGATTCTAGAAATCGTCTCTTTTCTGTTTTTTGTATCTCCAAAAACATTCGACCTATAAGGTGACTTATTGGACATATTTTGATCCTCAAGCTTGTGGTATGGCTCAGCAGCGTATTTCCCAATGTATTTATTGGTTTGGTGAAAAAATCGGACTTTAGGGTCTCCCACCTATTAACTCTAGTATACCTAATGACCGGAAAATTAAATGTTCAGGAAATTTCACCGAATCATCTAGTTACGAAATACTGATGAAACTACGATGAATAACTACGTATCTACTATAGACGGCAAGGCCACTCCAAGCACGGTCATAGACTTATTCTTAAGACCCACCTTCGCTTTTTGGTACAAACTATTATTGGAAATTTTAATTACGGATTAGCAAGGATTCAGATCTTGTCGTACGTGACGTACATGGCTTCTTTTGTATCATACGATTTCATATTAGGATTCATTCACAAAAATATAAGTAGGTACGTCACAGAGTAGGTAAATTTGATTTTTTTATTGATTGTTTTCTTTGTCAGTAGGGACGTTCACAGAAAAAAAAATAACGAAACAATATTTTCTGTCTTGTGCGGCAGTAACCTGTCGCTGGTCCGCCAAATCGTGGATTTATGATCGATATGTCTATATAGACTTAGATCTATCAATTTTGGTTATAATGGGAAATTAGTGATCGCACTCTGGAAATTTATAGAAGTTACGTTTGTGGTTTTTGTCTTCAAAATGCTACAAGATAAAATGCGAAATTGCTCGCAGCTCCCAAGCTATTCAGGTCACATATCTCTACTAAAAATAACCGATGCATTTCTCGTCTACATACCAGCATAAAGAACGGGGAAGAGTGACAATACACCAGCTCGTTGTTTTTAAAAGCCCGATTAACTAAGCACCTAATTTACCTTGATAAGCCCATACCAGCATGCCTATTTTTAGTGGTGACTAAAACTGAACTTTCGTCATACTTTGCTTTAAAGTCAATCCCCACAGTTTTATGTAACGAGATAGGTCCAGTTTAGAAACATAGGTCAGGCGAACATAGAAATCGAAGACAATACTGGTCGGTCAAAACGAGAAATGATTTCACTTGTTTTTTGGTATCGAGTTGGTTTCTTCATCGGTGTAGATTTCTCACGGGATCTCTGCAAGAATCGTCGAGGACTTATTTCACGATTTAGACTTCATGACAATAGCAAAGCCTCGTACAAAAATAAACTTAATTGTGAGAAAAATAAACTATTAACCTAAATAAATTCAGTAAACAATAATAATAAGAATAATTGCTCTTGAAAATTGAAATAAAGTCCTGAAATTTTACGGGTTTGCTTTCACAAATGGGTCAACCTGGAATCTGTATACAATGTGTCCCGGATAAGAATGAACAGCATGGGGATCTTGCAAACAGTGATAGATAGAACAACGGTTAAATGGGGGAAAAGTTGCGCAATTTTGAGGTCAATAAAATGGTAAAAACAGATTACTAATATATTTTTTCGTTTTTGAGTTATTTTGAAAAAAGTGAAATTTTGCGTTTTCGATTTTATTTTTTTCTGAAGTTGTTATCACAGATAGGAAAAAAAGAAAAACACTTTCTTATGGCACTTTTTAACGGGCTTTAAGATGGCGTTTTTAGATTTGTTCTACAATATTTCGTTTTTGAGAAACCATCTCAAACCAACTCAACTTTACTTTTTTAAATTAAATACCATGATGAATGACATGAAATATTTTTAAAATGTTTTGAGACAATTATACTGAAAATTCCTTTTTCCCATTAATTTTTTTCTATTACATTTTTATTATTGTTACTAGAAGCATCTGTTTGAAACCTATGATCGCACACCTCAAAAGGCCAAGACAGGATCTGATTTAACGATATCGTGTCCTAGTTATTTGTCTGTAGCGTAATACTTCCTAGTTTATAAGGTTCGCCCATTGTTTGGTAAGCCGTAATTATCTTCAATCTTGTGCTCCATTTTCTGGAACATTAACCCTCACGTGTCACAACTGTTCTTGTTCTTACATTACTAATAACACTCCCGAAATTATTGGCGATGACGAACTTCATCACAAGAAACCAACAAGAATATTAATAAAAATGAAGTTGATATGCAACTGCAAGGAGAATAAAATTATGCAATTTGTTTCTTATACTTTATATAAACTGCAGAAAATAGTTTATTACGTTTTTTTTTTATTTTATTCGGCCGATCTGATTTTGCGAATTAGACATAGTTTACCTCATTACTGCTGTGTAAATCAAGATATAAATATAATGATACAATTAACTCAATAAACATGAAACTTTCTAGACCCGCATGATTTGTAGGAATGTAGAAAAGCTATACATTATACAATTTCAATTCGTCAAAATTCTTTGGAATCCAGCGTAAACCGATGTAAGACAAGGTCACTTATACAAGGTGATTCACGTAAGTGGTTCATTAGAAGTTTACGGGGAAGCAGTGCGAATTTTGATTTGAAATTTTGGTTACTTATATAGCAGGTTGTAAACTTTCTTTCTAAAGTATTTTCAACTTCCGATCACTTCCAGTTATACCGGAAGTCGATAGCAACTTTGTTATTTCAAATAGAACACCCTACATATTATTACACCATTTGGTTCCCTATTAAATTCCAAATCTTTTTCCTGAATATAGTGTGTACCCTATTCCTAACCCTTTTCGAGATATTCGCAAATTTTTGATTTTTTTGAGTGTTGCAGCCATCGACCATAGTGACGATAACTTTCAAATGTATGAATCTGGAAAACTGAAATTTTGAACTCTCGTAGGCGAAAGTCAACTTTATTAAAGGGTCTGTATGCCATTCCAAAATATTGTACAGGGTGTTCGGGAAAAAATTCCCAATATCAACATCGAAAAATTGAAAAATCTAATTTTTTTCGAATGGAACCCATATTTTTTTTATTGCACCATTGAAATGCTTGTGAAAACTGTGAAAAGACAGTTCAAAAAGATATAACACACTATATGTCTAAATGAAATGTTTTTTCTTGAAATCGGCAGTAAAATGTCCCAAAATCGTCATTAACAGAAATCGTACAATAATGGGCTACATTATTGTACGATTTTTTCAATAAGTAGGCCTTGGAGAGATGTAAACATCAAATGTCAGACGCGGAGAAATCGCCCGTCAAAAGTGACCAAATATTCAAAACCCGGCCGATAAAGGTCCATTTAACTTTTTGTACACATTGCGAAATTGTTTCCTATAGAAGCGCAATCCTTCAGTATACATATTTTAGTAAATTTGCATATCAATAGATTTGTTGTGTAGGCTGCACAAGAAGCAGCAGTTTGGTTTTTCTGTACGAAGATGCCGTGTCTTGTCTTACTTGACCTAGGTAGAGCGATCGTTAAAGTCAAGCAACGCCGCGCGTAGTCGGTTCATGGACGGGTGATCCCTTATTATTATTTTCTTGCCTAATAAAACATTTTTTCAGATTTAAAAAAAAATATAATATGTACCTCGGCACTGAAGTTCTTTTTATGACTCATGTGGTTTATTTGCCTCGGCCAGAGGCCTCGGCAACTAAATTCCACATGAGTCATAAAAAGTTGAACTTCAGTGCCTTGGTACATAAATAACTATTTCTTCTAGTACGTACCCATTATTATGTAATTGTTAGTATTATTTAATTTTGTATTGTTGCTTCTCAGGGAAAAAATGTTATTAAATAGCCCTTAACCTTGTCATATAATTGTGTTATGTATTTCATTTTCCATGGCCCCCTATAATGTGACGCTCCTTGAGAAAGGGCATCTTTGTTGATACAGAGCAGAAAAAATGCGTATTTTGCGTAATAACGAAGCAACCGCAACCGACACATAGTGTGCGGTATCTTTTTGAACTGTCTTTTCACAAGCATTTCAATGGTGCAATAAAAAAATATGAGTTCCATTTGAAAAAAAATGAGATTTTTCAATTTTTCGATGTTGATATTGGGAATTTTTTCCCGAACACCCTCTACAATATTTTGAAATGGCATATAGACCATTTAATAAAATTAACTTTCGCCTACGACAGTCCAAAATTTCAGTTTTCCAGATTCATAAATTTCAAAGTTATCATCACTATGGGCGATGGCTGCAACACTCAAAAAAATCAAAAATTTGCGAATATCTCGAAAAGTGTTAGGAATAGGGTACATATTATATTTAGAAAAAAGATTTGAAATTTAATAGGGAACCAAATGGTGTAATAATATATAGAGTGTTCTATTTGAAATAACAATGTTGCTATCGACTTCCGGTATAACCGGAAGTGATCGGAAGTTGAAAATATTTTAGAAAGAAAGCTTACAACCTGTTATATAAGTAACCAAAATTTCAAATCAAAATTCGCTCTCCTTCCCCGTAAACTTCTAATGAACCACTTACGTGAATCACCCTGTATATGTACCGGCATTTTCCGTATATTTTTCAACTCACCCTAGAACCACCATTTTTGATTATAATCAGGGAATTAAGTAATGGGAGGTGGTGGGTTGAAGCACGGTCAAATCAGATACCTAGTAGAGGCGGCGCCAGGCTCAGGGATTATTTGAAAGTAGTGGCAACTGGCAACATCGTATTTATACCTATCCCTTTTCTACTTATCCGATTTTTCATTATGATATGTTCTTACAGACTGAACGCCAGGCGACACCTTTAGAGCTGCCAGTACAGTATAATATATGCAATGACGTCAAAACCTATCTGACGTCATTGAATATATGCATTGGAATCAGAAGAATCCGTAGATTTCAAAAATGCAAAAATATACAGGGTGGTCCATTAAAAAACACAACTTTATATTTTTTTCTTTTTTTTTTCTGACGTTCATTTGTTGTAACTTTCGTAAAAGATGTTTTTTTTTCTGTACCTGCACTAAGGTCATGGCCAAGCTTGGCTCTCAAATCCCGCTCATTTGGATACACACTGGTCTAAATCGCATTTTTTCCCGGTCCGTTATAATATCTTCTTTTGCAGGTTATGTTGCAACGGAAACTAGTCGACGATGTCTTCAGAAAGCCTTGGCAGCGATACAGACCTCATAGACTTCCACGTGGGTTCTCCCGTACTCCCATCCGTGCCAGACTCCTCATTCCAAGATGTCCACTCTGACAACCTCATCGACGCGGAACTGCCCGCTTTGGAACAGAAGCTCCAGACTGCCTCCACCGTCGTCCCGCCTAGTCCGCGCAGAACCAGCGTCGACGTCGAGGAGATACTGATATCGATAGACGATGAAGACGACGTCGCAATCGACGAGAATGAATTCTTGGACCTCTCGAGCGACAACCTCGAGGCGCTGGTCGTGCTGAAAAGTTTGGATGGCGTCCTGAACGCGACCTTGTCGGAGGCGGACGAAGCGTCAGATAACAGCGACGAGGACGGGACGCGGCAAGGCATAGAGGATTGCCTGCTGGACTTGGATAACTACCTGAAGGCTCTGGATTCGAGTTGCGACGAAAGCGGTTCGGCGTGCAACGAGGAGCGGTCGAGCCTGGGCAGCGCGGGCGGTTCATCGGGGAAAGTCGGCGCGAGCGAGGAGCTCGACGAGGAGGATGCCAGGAATAAGTTGCGGCTGATGGAGGAGAACTACAACAAGTTTCTGGCGGCTGGTTGTGTGAATAGGGGGTAAGTGGACGTTACACGGTGTGTCGCATATGGGTACATTTTATTCTGACGGATAAAAGTTTATGCTAGTCCTTCAACAAACTAATCGAGACAGAAATTATCATTTTTCGTAAAATCGGTACCGACAATACAGGCCAAAAATTTATAAGGCACGTTTATGTCTTTAAGTTTAGGAATCCTTGATAATATAGCAATTATAATTTCAAATTTCCAATTATGAAGAAGTGGCTACATACACAAACGCCTATGCCACTTTGGTGCATGGCCTCAAAAGTTAATTTAAATTACAAATTTACTTACCCATGGATTATTATCGTCAAAAATTTAGTTTTGCAAGCCAGGCAAGAGCCACAAGCCGCATAGCTAAGCATAAAATTATCGAATGACCACATACCGGCACCTACCGCCGTGTCAAATATCAAAATAGTGTGTCAAAATTTAGTTCCTACTCAGGGCGATTTCAATCTTACGTAATTTAGGTATAATATCCATAGAGCTTTGACTCTTTCCTTGGCTTCTTTATTCATTGTGTAGGATACATGTTTTAGCCGTTTTTTTTCCTCAAGAGTAAGCTACATACGAAGGCCTGGAAGGGACACTCGCCTTTTTTTTCTAGATCCGCTGCTAAAATTTCGACTTATAACTTTATAAGTCGAAATATTGACCCAAAGTTTCGACTTATAAGTCTAAATAATTGAACTAATATTTCGACTTATAACTCGAAACTTTAAACTTTCGACTTATAAAAACTAATTATTCCATTCGATTCTACGCCAAAAAATCTATAAAAATAGTTGATTAAATTTGTCGATATATATTCGAAAATTTCAGTCCTGCGACAAAGCGCGGAAACTATAAAACTTATCTAAAATCTGATGGGTCCACCAAATTCCTCTCAAAAAAGTAGTACAGTGACGTGAAAACCGCAACCCGCTTTAATAATAACCGAGATTTTTGAGAAAAACACCCAAAAACACCCAAAATGGGACTCCCTGTATATGATATAAAAGTTTGTCGCGAGAATACGTATCTTGAAAGTAATTCTAAGTTGAGAATGTATTTTTCGAAAATCTTGCAACAAGCTTTTATATCATATTATGTAAGTTAAATAAAAGCTTGTAATTTAAAAATAGTTTTGTCAAACATAAAATTTGGTTAAGTGTGTGGGCAACACCCTTATTTGTTTTTTAATGAATATATATGAATATTTGAAAGTAAAATGGTAGCCGAAAATTTGAAATTCTGGCTACAGATAAGCCCCTAAAAGGTTTGAAAAAAAATGTGTCAGATTTGAACAGCAGAGGTTCTTTTCTTTAAAACCGCTCCCCAAAAAATATCTCTCTACACCAATGAATTCTATGAAATGAAAATAAAAATCTAAAGCTCCTTCCAATTCAAAGAAACATCTTCTATTTTTGATGAAATCGGAATTTTTTTTATGTTGTCAACTTTTTATTTAACACTTTGTATATAATTCGTATCCGTTCAGCTGAAACCACGAAGCGTGGCACACCTTTCAGGAAATGTAATTATAGATTCGCCATCTGCATATTGTATTCATCCGTTAAACTAAACAATAATAATTGAGAGACAGATGTTATATAGGCTTGAGTTATTTTTTGGTTTTGCAACTTTGGTATGGTTTAAATGAAGTTACTTTGAACATCATAAAATCCTTTGACTTTTATACGGGTGATTTCTGCTGATAAGTCTGGTATTTTTACCAGCAGCAGAGCGTGGTAAATGCTATGAAATAGATCGCGCCCCGTATATCACTGTGTTTCAAGTGGGTTCATTTATATTTTACCAGGGTAGCTCGAGAACAGGCGCCTCGGTAATAAAATACGAGACAAAACACTTTTTTACCCATATTAAACCACACCTGGTATAAGTAGTAAAAAGAGATAAAGGAGACAGAGACGATAGATATTGTAGTAAAAACAAGTGACTAATATAATATCACCACCAATGCTTGCATGGGTTACACTGTTCGACGGCTGGCCACTTGTGCAGCGAAATGCGATGGATAGACAGATTTTACTTGCGTAAATAGATATAATCGATATGGCTTTTTAGAGACCTTTTGACAATATTATATGGTGCATTAACCTTTACGTTGTGTTTGACGACAACCTTAAAAAACACCTTAAAAGTAAAATATTATGTTGCTTGTAATATGTAGGTATATTTTTGAAAACTGCTTGACGCTTATGTCCTATATTCTTTTTGTGACGCCGATTAGAGTTTCTTATGCTGTTTAAAGTGACTTTAGGAATACTATACACCTTTTGTTAAACACGCTCACATTGTATTTTGTTTTCTAATAAAATTTGTTTTCACTCTTTTCTTTGCATTGTCCGGAGGGAGTAAAAAATTGATTAATGTCATTTATATTTTAAGTTTTAAAATGTTGAGAATTAAAATATAATTTCTTCCTGTCCCACCCTGTACACACACTAAAGTGCCCCCGGCGCACTGATACGTGCTTCCTAAACCATTTAAGCCTGGGCACACTCCTTGTGTTTCCGGGGTGCACTATTAGCTGTCACACCTGGGTGCTTGAAACTCAGTCAACGTTTCATTATAGATACGTCGACAGCGAAGAGAGCTGTGAACCCAGACGACCGCTTTCTGCTTGTGGTGTCGCAGAATCTCCTCTGGTAAAAAAGCAGAAGATCTGCGCCACCGTTGGCGTGGTGCGTCGGGAACGACCTCCTTTGAGAAACTGTAGTACCACAAATAATTTCAAGTAAGCGAACGATTGTTTGAATAGGTATTTTCGGTAGGTTTAACAATATTTTCTTGCAGGAGGTTCAGGAGGTGTTCCTCGTGTTCAGACAACGAAAGCATAGACTGGAGCTGGCTTCAAACTGAAGAAGCGAAAGATGATTCGGCGAATGGGTATCCAGATGAGGTTACGTTAGAAAGGAGGGCGCATGCGAGCACTGAGTGTTGTACGGGTAGTGTGGTGGTTGAAAGGAGTCCTTCGCAAGAGGTAAGGCTTAGTTTCTGCATATTATAAACAATGAACATTATTTGTAGAACTTTGTCATTGTCCTCAAAAGATTCTCTTGTGCGACAACATTACCAAATTTTGTTACGAAGATAATAAGCTCAGTGATAAGCAGATATTTGTTTCAGTTTTCAACTTCCTGCATAGCAATTTCAGTTTAGATAAAAGAATGGCATGTGTGGTTTAGATATCTCTTTTGTTGTTATATTTTTATTGCGCATCCTATATATTATCGTTTCCATATAAAGTTATTTAGGTATCTCGCTATTTACTTTTCATTTTTTCAAGACACAATAAGCGTATAGCAATAACTTTATCTTGGATTTGTCTCTACTAAAGTTTTAGACTTTGCATCTTGAAAAGTAAAGCCTTGATTATGTAAGTAATTTTTCGTTTTCAGTAATCTTGAAAAGTGGTGCATCCGAATTGTCCTTCAATTTGTAGCAAATTATGTCTATAAACAAATTTTGAAAAATGAACAGTTTTTTAGTTATCGCATTTTAAAGTTAGTAAGTAGTGCATATATTATTATGCATGTGGAAAATCTGTAGTAGACAGTCCTAAGATTATTTCCAAACATAAAAACGAGAAACTAATTTCTTACAACTATCCTAATAATCCACAGAGTTGTTTTGTCATTTTACATGTACAGGGTGGCCCAAATTGGGCACTTTTAAAGGGAAACTACTATTTTTGACGGAGATAGACGAAAATTGATATCAGTGTCCGAGACTCATTTTTTATGATAAACTTAATGACGAAAACCGCAAATCGATATCTGTCACCGTTCTTGGGTTACAGGACGTATTTCGAAAATGTGCGTTTTCGAAAAGTGGCCGTAACTTTTTTCGGCTTGAAAATTTTGTGTTTCTGTTAAAACATTCCTAAAGCACTTTTTTACGTAGAATCCAATGCTGCTACTAGATTTTTTTCAAGCCAATGGTTTAAGAGTTACCGATGAAATTTTTTTTTAAATGGAACACCCTGTATATTTTTGCATTTTTAATAGAGCAAAAATTACCATTCCAAAAATATTTAACACTTAATGATTTACTTAAGTAGTTATCAATTACTAATAGCTTTTATGATTTCATGTTTATATTGGAAGCGCGCCCCTTCAACAAGGCTTTGGATGGTGAGACAATGAAACAACCGTGGAAAAATGTTTACTGTTACCTGCCAAATTTTCAGTTAAGCTATTTAGTGCAAAGATTTTTTCAATTTTTGTGTAATTTATAAACTTTATGACATACCTACAATGAAATTTGAAAGTTATGAAAAATGGAATATGATAGCCTGTTTTATACAATCCGGGAAAAATGTCTATCTCTGTTTAACTCGTACCTGTTCGGCCTAGCCTTTTCAAAATGCCCACTATTAATCAAATTGTGTCGCAATCTTGCAAAAATGTCCTTGAAAGGATGTCTTCTCTCTGGACTGGATACCGCTCGTAGTATAAATTGCTCGTTGCATCTGCATTTTCCCCGGCTTGTATAAAACAGACTATCATATCCCATTTTTCATAACTTTAAAATTTCATTGTATTTTATAAGTTTATAAATTACGCAAAAACAGAAAAATCTTTACACTGCCAAAATTTTTTTTTCATCGGTAGGTAACTCTTAAACCATTGACATGAAAAAAAAATGTAGTAGCAGCATTGGATTCTACGTAAAAAAGGCGCTTTAGGAATGTTTTTACAGAAACACAAATTTTTCGACCCGAAAAAAGTTACGGCCACTTTTCGAAAACGCACATTTTCGAGAAACCCCCTGTAACTCAAGAACGGTGACAGATATCGATTTGCCGTTTTCGCCATTAAGTATATCATAAAAAATGATCCTCAGACACCCATATCAGTTTTCGTCTATCTCCGTTAAAAACAGGAGTTTCCCTTTAAATGTGTCCAACTTGGCCCACCCTCTACAGGCTGTAATATCTAAAATCACACCTCTTAACAATTTTAATGGCATATTTCTTTCATTACATGAAACACGTTTTGTTACTATATTGTCCGTGTATCTTATCAGATCCACAAATCCAAGTTAAATAAGTTTAGTATAAAATTTGAAAATTAAATATTTGAAAACCGGTAAAAGGCAATGTTAGGTATAAAGTTTTATACACCGTTCCCATTAAAAAAGGTAGGTACGTTTGGTTTCTTCCGCTTTTAAGAAGTGCCCTGGGAGTTTTAGGTGAATCACCCTGTTTATTATTAGCTGCTTCTCATTAACAAAATGAACACAAAAATTGCAAAATACTCGGTCTTTCAAGAAGGTGACCAAGTAGTGCACGCTTATCGTTAAACAGGAAGTTAGAAATGGGAACTGGCAATCTTTTGTTACCCACATTATAGTTATTAGTTATATTTGGTGTTAAAGTTCAACATCATAATTCTTTTAAAAATGCAAAACTGTATATTTTTAGATCAAAATTTCCCTAGATACAGGGTGATCAAGATCACAGATCTTAAGATATACCTACCTACTTGCGAAAATATTTATAATCAATATAGCTTCTTAGAAACCTATTGACCATATTAGATGTTCATTAATTAGGTAACCTTTACATTATGTTTGACGACAATCTTAAAAGTGAAATATTACGTTAGCCGGTAGAATATGTATATTTTTGAAAACAGCGTGACGTGTATATCCTATATTCCTTTTGTGAAGTCAATTAGAGTAGCAATACTATTCCTACTTTTGTTGCATGTTCCGAACTTTTCGTATTGATATTAGTGGAGCCATTTCTAACTTTCTATACTAAAATCAAATAACTCTTAATGTAAACAAGAACGTGTGCGTTGAGATTTTCACCAGAGCCGCACTGAGGCACGACCTTTATTTAATTTTACTTTTACAATTGTTTACGTGAAAATATTTTGGAAAACAAATTATTGTCTTAATTAAAATGAGACAAAACATCGATAACGTTATTTGTGGCAGTGTCTAAATAGCTGAAAACAAGATGAAACCGCATAAATACGCTTTTGCGATCGAGTACATCCCTGTTGCCAGACTCGCTGATATTTTATGGCCTATTGACTAATCGCCTTATTTCGCGGAACGTCATCGATCACGTGCTTTTATTTACGCCAGGCGTAAGAGTTACTTGATTTTAGTATAGTCCTTTGGTTTCTTCTTCTGTGATTTTTAAAATTGAAAAAATTAAAAATTCTTATTGTAGGCGCACTGAGAGATTGCCTCCGCGGGGAAGCGGGGTGCGCGGAGAACGATTTGGCGCTATTGGCCGACTGCAACAGTGCAAAAAATGCACGGCGCTGTCGTATTCGCAATTAAAAACAGAACCAAGGCGAGGTTCAGAGAAATGATTATCCCTAGGCGTGCGCGTCGAAATTTATAGTTTTGAAAACTTCTTAGTATTATTACTTTCGACGCGCACGCCTAGGGATAATCAGTCCTCTGAACCTCGCTTTGGTTCTATTTTTAATTGCGAATACGAAAGCGCGGTGCATTTTTTTGCACTGTTGCAGTCGGCCAATAGCGCCAAATCGTTCTCCGCGCTCCCCGCTTCCCCGCGGACGTAATCTCTCAGTGCGCCCACAATACATTTAATATTTCTCCCCAGCACAAAACCCGGGACCAGCTGTCCCGCGCGTGGCTGCGCAACTCGATGCGCCGCCTGCGCCAGCTCGCCATCCCCGGTCAGGCCACGCCCCCGGCCACCGCCGCCGAACCGGTCGCCGCGCAGGACCGGCTCGAGGTCCCGCCCGTCGCCGCGCATCTGCGGCCGGTGAGCGCGCCGTCGCGCCTGCGCACGTCGCGCGCGCGATCGAGGCAGGTGGGAGTGTCGAGCGAGCCGGGGGGCGGGGCGCGGGCGAGGAGCAGCTCCGCCTCGTCGCGGTCGAGGAGGCCGAGGAGCCTGTCGAGCAGCGTGACGAGCCTGGCGTCGAGCGTCGACAGCGCGCCGACGCCGACGCCCGCCGCGAACGGCGGCGGGGCGGAGCCGCAGAACGGCGCGGCCGGGAGCAGTGCCAGGAGGTATGTGGAACTTTCGGTGGCGGCTCCAGAAGAACACGCTCTACGGTCAATTTAAAAAAATAGATCGTTACCTACATCATGGGCTTTTTATTTTTAGTAGATATTACGTACTTTTGCATAATAATTAATATAAAAAACGCATAAAACAATAATTCCCGTTAATAACGCAAAATAGTGCACATAAGTTGTCGCACCCATTTATATTTTGTCGTACATATTTCTATAAAAGTGTCGCGTAAAATTGCGGGTTGCAACTTTATCCGGTTGAGATAATTAACATTAACGGGTTACCGAAAAACCGGTTAACCGTACAAACTGGTTACCGTTAAAACCGGATAACCAATTATTACCGGTCATTCGGTTAACCGGTTATAACCGGTCAACCGGTTATTCGGATATCCGGTCATCCGGTTAATCGGTCAAAACCGGTTTTATCTAATTTGTGACCGCGATTTTCGTCAGTGTAAATAACCGGTTAACTGGTTTTCATTGACAAGACATGCTAGTTGACATGACATGCGTTTGCTTTTTTATTATTTTCTATTATACTTATTATACTTCTTTGAAAACACCTTATTTTCATCTTTTTTAGCAATAATGAAATATGGGGTTTTTCGGGCTAGCGCACGGAAACAGCGCATGGAAAAACTTTCCGTGCGCTGAATAAAAATACCGAATATATGGCTTTAAAATAGAAATATACAGCAAAGTAAACTAAATTTAAGAAACTCTATATGCTCTCTGATATTTAACATGTACCTATTTTGTATTTTAATTCGTAAATGTTTCAATATTTAGATACATTTCTGTAATATTTTTGACGTTTTATTCACCTTATCTGACAATAACTAATTTACAACAAAGCACCTTTGAAATAATTTGAGAGTAACCATGGTTAACCAAACATTATATTGTCTGCATTGTTTATTTTTTGTCAATTAAATTTATTATAATATGCCAATAAAATGTTTTAAGTTTCCATTTTCAAAGAAGTATAATAAAAAATATCGTTAATTACACGTCCAGAAATAGATTTTTCCGTGCTTGCATGACTTCCCGTGTTCGGCTGCGCCTCACACGGGAATTTGTCACGCGCGCACGGAAAAATCTTTATTTCCAGACTCGTAATGAAATATACTATTTTAATACATTTGTTTGTGATATTTTGACTTTTTGACGGGAGAAATGTTAATCTACAAATGCACGGCTCAAGGCATGCTGCCTACTTTTGTATGTTGTTTTGAATAATTTTATAATTATATCTATAATTTGCCGAAATTTTTAGCCTGCCTTTTTTTTACTGAACAGATTGAATCCATTTGGCTTGGTATTTAAGTATTTAGTATTTATATTTATTATCTACCTCTGCAAATAACCAAATAAATGTTCTAGTTTTGACGTTTTGACAGACTCGGTTAAACGTTTTTTTTTTTGACCGGACCGGTTATAACCGGTCAACCGGTTATCCGGATAACCGGTTATAACCGGTCAATCGGTCTACCGGTTATTCGACACATCTTTATGTGTTGGCTTATAGGAATCGCAAAAAAATTCCAAACAGGATGATTTTTTCACGGTTGCTTGGGGACTGCCTACTGAGTGTCCAATCAAAAGATCACACTCGAACACCTGGTACGCGTATGAATTGAGCTATAGGGTGGTTTCCTAAACATTTCTAAAGCTAAATGCCCCTAAAAAAAGTTGTAGGGGATGAAAGTATGAACAACGGTTTTTCATAAAATTATGTAATAACTTTATTCCTCTAATACAAAACGAGTTACAGCGCATTAACCATATGATAAAAATTCCTCACGCTGTAGGGGTGCTGCTCTTGTAAACATTTGTTATTTTTTTTTTACAAAAAAATGGCTAATTTAGGGGATGAATTTCCGGTGAAGCTTTTCTTCTAAACCTTTTTTGTGTTTTCAATATTTAATGATTTACAGGGCATTATATTTTTTAATTAATTTTGTCATATAATTTAAATCATGAAGTATTGGAGACAGACAAAAAGTTTAGAAGAAAAAGTTTACCAGAAGTTCATCCTCGAAAACTTGTATTAAGGTCATTTTTTTGTAAAAAAATGTTTACAAGACCACCCCTGCAGCGTGAGGAATTTTTGTCATAATGAGTAATGCGCTGTAACTCGTTATGTATTAAAGATTAAAGAAGAAAATTTGTGAGGAAAAGTAAGTTGTTCATTACTTTGATCCCTTACAACTTTTATTGGGGTCGTTTTGCTATAAAAAAGTGTTTAGGAGACCACCTCTATTGCTTAGGAAACCACCCTATAGCTCAATTCGTACCAGGAGTTCGAGTGTGATCTTTTGGTTGAACACTCAGGAGGCAGTCCCCAACCAACCCTGAAAAAATCATCCTGTTTAGAATTTTTTTTGCAAAACTGACATCTTTATTGGACTAAAGATATTTTCTTATATTTTGTAGTTTAAAAATATGGATACTCTAGAAAAAATACTCGAAAAAAATTAACTTTTGAGACCCTGTAACTCGGGAAATACAAAAATAAAAGTATCAGTTCGTGGACAAAAATTGTTTAATTTTTTAGGTAGGTACAGGGTGGTCTAGCCAAAAGATACACCCATTTTAACTTTTTAATTTTTGAGGTTAGAAAAAAGTGTTATGCAAAAATTGTAGATACTTATCTGAAGATGTGGCTATCTTAAACTTTCTATGGGGTGTTCAATAAAACCGTGGAATACGAAGGTTACGATTTTAAATCAGAACATTATATTTTTGCAGGCAAATCACATGTTGCCGGACTGAATAATTAAAATATTTTTAAAACACAAAGAATAATTTACACATTTTTTTTTACACAAGAATTGAAAATGTAAACAAGAATTAATAAGGCTTTAACTTTTTGATTGATGACAAAAGATAAATTCAATCTGTTGCTTCGTTTGCATTTTATGCCAATATTAAAATTAGTACCTATTTCAATATGAGGATCCCTGTATAATAATAATAATACCAAGTAATACACGGGTCATGGTCTATTTTTCAAATCTCCCATAAATTTTCCGATTCAAATTCCCCTCTGTTACTTTTCTGTCACACTGTAAATTTAGATCATCTAATTGATTCCATATAAAAATACCATTTGAACTATTTACAAAGCTTATTAAACCGATATTTGTACTATCAATTTTCGTGATTTTTTCGGTAAATGTAGCCGTATAAAATCAGTACGGCGCGTGGTCGTTCTAAAGAAAAGAAGGGTCCTAAGTACTTCGTCTAAATGGAACGGATGTACGCCAGAGTGAATCAGTAAACTGTTTTATGCGGAACTGGCATACGGCACGAGATCGTTATCTTTCTGGGGTGATTATTTCAAGAAGTGATTTAAATATTTGTAGGCAGAACGCTGGTAGGTGAGTTTTAGCCAATGCGATTAGGAAAGACACAAGTTTTCGACGATTGAACCTTTGTTCAAAAAGAAAGTTTTTAAGTAGGTAAAGAAAATAGGTAAGTATATATACAAGCTGTGTCACTGTAATCGGTCAATTTTTCTAACGAAAAATTCATAATAATTACTTTTTCTTGAAATCGGCAGTAAAGTGTCCCAAAATCGTCATTAAAAGCACAGAAATCGTACAATAATGGGCTACATTATTGTACGATTTTTTCAATAAGTAGGCCTTGGGCGAGATGTAAACATCAAACTTCAGACGCGGAGAAATCGCCCGTCAAAAGTGACCAAATATTCAAAACCCGGCCGATAAAGGCCCATTTAACTTTTCGAACACATTGCGAAATTGTTTCCTATAGAAGCGCAACCCTTCAGTATACATATTTTAGTAAATTTGATTATCAATAGATTTGTTGTGTAGGCTGCACAAGAAGCAGCAGTTTGGTTTTTCTGTACGAAGATGCCGTGTCTTATCTTACTTGACCTAGGTAGAGCGATCATCAAAGTCAAGCAACGCCGCGCGTAGTCGGTTCATGGACGGGTGATCCGTTATTTATTATTTTCTTGCCTAATAAAACATTTTTTTTTCGATTTCAAAAAATATAATATGTACCTCGGCACTGAAGTTCTTTTTATGACTCATGTGGAATTTAGTTGCCGAGGCCTCTGGCCGACGCAAATAAAACGTTGAACTTCAGTGCCTTGGTACATAAATAACTATTTTTACTCACTGCGAACACAATACAAAGTTCGACAATGTCAAGAAAAAATAACTTATAGAGATGCAACATTTTAATTCGATGCTCATTTGTTATCCAGCAAATTAAGTTTAAATAAAAACTCAAAAGACATTTTCTGTCATGCACAAATCATTGTAAAAAATTTTCCAATGGCGTAGCATTTTTCTCAAGTCAAATGTCTACCTCAACCTAATTAGAAAGCTTTAGTTAAATGTTGTATTACTTGTGTTATAATAATTATTTTACGCACTGTCGTAGAAAAAAAAAATAAATCGCCTTGGGTACAAGAAAAGTTGTGAAAACCAATCTGAAAATGGCTAATCCCGGGATACCTATTACGACACTTCATTCGTTAATTAATACCTAGGTATATCTTAAAATAGGATAACGTAGGTACGTATGTTTGTCAATCTTTGTTTTTTTTTTCGATAATTTTAAAAAAATCTCCGCTAAAAGCCAGGGAAAACAAAAGCTGCGTTTTGTTTGTTCTTCGAGTTTCGTGTGATTAACTTAGCACTAACACTTATTAGACAGGTTTATAAATGTACACATACCAAGGACAATATTTGCAAACCAATCAATTAGAGTGAATAGCCGATGAAAATACGTCACCTGTGAAAATATTTAGAAATACAGGGTGCAGTTGAAGCACGTACGCAGTACTGAAACCAATAGTTTTTTTTTTTAATTATTCCATGCAAAAGCACGATTTTTACTCAATCCAACTCAATGCCACGGCATTCATTACAGCTTACAGCCTCCCCGAAAACCCATAAAACTGCCTCAAAAGGCGCAATTTCGCTTCATCTGTACTAAAAGCCGATATATTTGTCGTAAATTTTTTCTGGAAGGTCGTTCTGATTAACGGGTATGTAGAGTAGTCTTTGTTTAGTTCTATTTTTATGTTTCGTGTTTTGTTTTGTCTTGAATTTGTAATTAACGAACAGGTCCAACTATTTTGTAAATGACTGGCTTGTTAGAGAACAAGTTTAATTAGGAAGAAGAAGATGGAGGAGGAGTTTTCAATAATTGGATCTAAAAATCAGTGTTTGGTTTCAAAGAAAGTTGTTGGGAGAAATTTTAAACTCTTTATTAATAGCTTTAGAACGAACACTTTAGTAACTAACACGACAAAGCTGGGCACAGAAATAACGTAAGACATACTTTATTTAATATTTCTCACATTATCTATGGAGATTTAAACTCTTTGTTTTCTTCCGGCTTCATCAGTTCTTCGGGATGCCTTTCAATAAAATAGCCAGCCTGCTCGTTGTCATCGTTTAGAATGTTACGATTTTGCGTATTTCCACCATCTTGCGGACTTTTGTTATCGGCAAAATTAATGGGTTTTGAGAAAATATCACAAGTGTCTTCGTTACCAGCAGCAGAATCTGAATTATCTTGAGGAACAGATGCTTGGTCCATATTTTGACCATCGTATGGGGTCATGCACGTTTCTGGGTCTTCTTCTTTTTGTATAAGATCTGTGACCTAAAAATAAAGTAAGATTCTTTATGATTTTGTTACTATAAGAAATGTTTTGTGCAGAGTATAAAGCTATGGGTGGTCAAAATTGAACGTACAAAAACAAAAACTGAAATAACAAACTTTTAAGATTGTACCTTCAGATCGTCAGTTTTCTCTGTCTTTCCTTGCTCAACTTCAGTCAATCCTTGTATGGGAGTGCTCCTATCCTTTGCATCACTAAATTTCACTTCACTCGTTTTGGATTTTGGTTTGAAAATTTGTATAATTTCTTGTAGATCCCTTTCCGCAGCTGCTTCTTTCTCTTCTTGTAATTTTTTAGCTCTTGCTGGCGCTAGTTCCGCCTCTCTAGCCCTCTCCTTGTCCGCCATAGCTTTGTATATCTTCCTTTTTGATAGTCCATAGAATATCCCTGCTATCAACAGTGAATATCTGAAGAACTACATAAAATTTTAATTATGGTTTTTAAAATAGATTTTTAGTACCTTAATTACAGGTGAAACTTTCACTGGAGGCGGTAATTCGACCATTTCTTTGTACAAAAATATCAACAAAAATGAACGCAAACAACTACCAAACGTCACGACTAATATTTACATTTTTTGGTTGACAGTTGTGATACACGAGCGTCAGAAAAAAGTCACGGCCAACTATGAATGAAACCACTGATGTAAAACTAAGAGAACAGATTGATTGCATCGAAACCGAGTGACAAAATAATTATAACATTTTCTGTTGCAATTTTTTGTTACAAAACTGTTACGTATAGAGGCCATTTGATGTTTTCGGAATTTTTTTAAGATGAATAATAAAAATAATCTTGAGCATGATTACTTATTGTGGCGGAACGAATAGGAATATACCTAGGCAAAATAATTTCTTGTAAGTACGTAACTGACCTCGAAATTTTGTCTATGCAAACGATTATAATAATAGTTCGAGGAGGTATTTTTCTATTTTTATTATGTAAGCAAGGTGAAGATATATATATTTCAATTGTTTGAATTTGAATTGGCGCGTAGGTGGTCTTCCAATCTAATTAAACAAGTTTTTTTTTGGGCAGGACAGAATGAGTTTTTAGAATTACCACCGCGATTTTCTTGCTTATTAAAAAACGTAAGAAACAAAAAACGTAGCAGTAATTGGGCAGCTAGGTGACGCTGAAAAAGAAATCGGCATCGATAGCCAATTTGTCGCGCAATATGAAAAAAAAACTAAAATTTGGCAAAACTATTAGATAATAGCCGTAGCATGAAGAGCTAGCTAACAGAAATTTTTTATATTGAAAACTGATGGCACTGAGAATCTTTATGCAACCGAGTGATCAGATATTTTCAGACAATTGCACGGGGTCTTCTACTACCTTGAGGCTACGATTTTTTTATTTGTTCAATTTGGAAAAAATATCTGGGAAGTATGGTATTATTACCTTGAGAGTAGTTTAACACTGACAATTTCTAAAATTACTTTGTGAAAAATATGCAAACGTAAATAAAACTTATCTCACCAAGTAAATAATAATATTATGTAGTCGCAGTGTCCACCTTATATGCGCAACCTAGGACAACATTTTTTTCATCACAGTATCAACAAACTAACTCAGTGTCAATGTTCGTTGAATTCGCGACACTCTTATTTTTGCTGTGGCTTTTTTTTATTAGCGGATTGAACAAAAAGTGTTTTGCGTTTCTCGACAAAATAAATACAAAAGAAAAACAGCCAGTCGTGCTTCGACAATGAATAAGTTTTGACGTGTATAAAAATATGGAGTATGGTTTTTTGCCATACGATGTTCTTGGGATTTTCAATTATTATAATAATAGAAATAGAAGACCGAGTTTTTCGGAAAGTAATCATAGGAGAAGTATCACAAGTCCTAGCATTGTAAGGTAGGTAATTTTTTTTAGTAAACTATCTAAAACACGGCAAACCAGATTAAAATCTATGCATTCTCATTCTTCGGTAGGTACAGTACAGTTCTTCAACATACATTCCTATAGTCCTATAATATATTTAGGTAAACATAGTTCAGTTATGCTTAAGTAGATGGCGCTTACTCGGGATAGCGTTTGGTTGGGCTTCTATATTTGTTGATATTTAAAGTTCCCAGTGGTATAATTTTCACTCGCGCATCTATTAATTATTTTTAATAATTCTGTCGCATGTTTTCTACTTCTGCAAGCGAAATTAGGCTAATTAAAACCGAATAAAATCTCCGGATGTATAGTAATAAGTGCAACAAGGTGAAACAGCATAGTTTCCAACTTTTTTGCAGAAAACCGGAGTGGGTTGCAGTTGCTAAACAAACGGTGGTTCTCAAAGGATACAATCCACATTCTAATAAGCGATTTTTGTAATAACTGTACCCACTCCGGACATAATATACCGTGCGTAACCCAATTAACGGTTGCAAAATGTTAAAATGGTAATTCGTTATTAATTTGCAATACGCCGACGTACCTATTTTATACACTGGGCGTTTTTTAAAATGTTTAATTAAGGCCAAACCCTTAAAAATTAGATTGATTACGTCAGTGTGAAGCTATACTAGCTAGTGGCAGTGACTATAGTCACTGCTAGTGGCTTAGCTTCACAGTAGCTAGATATATTGTCCAGCTTTGATAGTTTTAGAAAACAGTTATTTTTAAATAAGCGCAATAATATTAGGTAATTAAAACTGCAATCAATTATTTTGAAATTTATTTTTCTCTATTAGCGTTTTTACTGGCATTGATTTATCAAGTCCTGTGCGATCTTATGCTAAAATGAGAGAGAATGTGAAGTACCCACTTAGAAGATTCACTGGCACCGGTTCTTATGGTTCGTTTGCTCATCGCTTATTATTGTTGTGTGCTGTGTACCTTCTGCTTATCTTTTATCGATATGTTTTTGTTGTACGGTCTACGGCCTCAGACCGCAGCGAAACAAGCTCGGAACTGTTCTATCGCTTTTTATAAATTCGCGTAAAACACATGGCCGCAAAGTAAAGACAGGAAAAGGGAACGAACAATGATCTTGATTACACTTGCAGGCAGGTTCACCGGCACCGGTCATAGACGTGCGAAAGCGGGAAAAACATTTCCAGTTTATAGAAATTATTACCACCATTGAGTACCATCATAATAGACAAAGAAATATACCGTACTTTCACCGTTTTAGTATACATAGGGCGGAGCCGCCGTGTATTTGGCTAGGTTCGTCAGTCGTTGGCGGGGGGCGGGGCGTGTTTTTTGCTCGCAAAACTCGACGGATAAGCGGTGCGGGACTACTTACAAAGAACACAGGACCCACAGCTAAGAGCGGAATTAAGAGAATTAAACCATGAAATTTCAACTCGAATATGGAGTTTCAGAGAAGCCCTGTGGCACAATAATATCCGCCGAATCGAAGAAAACAAGTCAACTTTAAAAGTAGGAAACCATAGCTACACAACAGCACAGCAGAAAGTCAACTTGCTTACAGAAACTTATCGCCAAACAACTTTATTGACAAACGAACTATCAAACGCCGAAACGGAAGCAGAAGTAACAACGTTCAAAACCGAACTAAACAGAACCCCACCGGACTTCCCCAAGAAGAAAACACCTCACCGTTAGAAATCAAACGAGTAATAAGTAAACTCCGACCCTACAAAGCACCAGGGGAAGACGAAATTCAGGCCATTTTACTCAAAAACATCCCAAAGAAAATGTTGGTGCAACTATATTACATTTTTAGCTGGTGTTTGAAAGAATGTTTCTTCCCAAACATATGGAAAAACGCAGTGGTAACACCGATAAGGAAAACAGGAAAAAAACCCTCAGAGCCAATTTCATATAGACCAATCTCACTATTACCATTACTGGGGAAAGTCCTAGAAAAACTGATCTACAAAAGAATTAATAACACGTTAGAAGAAAATCACACCATCACCCAAGAACAATTCGGCTTTGTAAGGGGTAAGAACACTGTCATACAAGTCGCTAGAATAGCAGATATCGCGAAAAGAAACATCAACAGTAATAAATTTACAACCCTGGTCGCCCTAGACCTTGAAAAAGCATACGACACTGTATGGATCGACGCCTTGTTATTAAAAATGCATACCCAAGAAATTCCAACGTGGCAAACCAAAATAGTGAGTTCCTTCCTAAAAG
The DNA here is from genome assembly GCA_963920635.1 of Pseudeuparius sepicola. Taxonomy (NCBI): domain Eukaryota; kingdom Metazoa; phylum Arthropoda; class Insecta; order Coleoptera; family Anthribidae; genus Pseudeuparius; species Pseudeuparius sepicola. The sequence goes on along the minus strand of OY987300.1, from coordinate 8,001,902 downwards.
ACCGGACGATACAATTTAAATACCGGGGAGCAGAATCGCCCCGCACAACACTGACAGCTGGGCTACCACAAGGAAGCGTTCTATCGCCGATTCTTTTCAACCTTTATATCAATGACGTACCCAAAAACGATAGAGTAAAATTAGCGATGTTTGCTGACGACATGGCAGTCATAACCGAATCCCTAAGACGCAGGATAGCAATACAGAAAGTCAATAACTATCTACCAGAACTACTAAGATACTACCACAAGTGGAAGCTACAAGTCAACTACGCCAAAACCCAGGCCATTACTTTCACAATGACACGAGTAGTTAAAGATCCTGAAGTAAAAATCCAAATTGAAGAACATGAGATCGAAGAACAAAACCAAATGAAATACCTGGGCATATGGCTTGATAAAATGCTACTTTTTAGAAAACACACAGACTACACCAGAGGCAAATGCATCGCCACGAAAAGGATACTTGGCCCTTACTTACACAAAACAAATCCCTTATCTGAAAAATTAAAAATACAACTATACGGCGCTTACATCCGATCACAGATATTGTACGGGTGTCAAGTATGGAGCTGCTGCGCCAAAAGTAAAAGGAAGATGATAAGTGGCCTAGAGACCTCGTCCCTACGATTAATATTAGGCAAAACCAACAACGAAATATCCAATGTAGAAATTTATGAACGGACGGAGACCACCCCGATTATGACCATAGTCAAAAGACAGACAACAAAATTCTACGACGATATAGTTCTCCGTGATGACTACACCAGCGACATAGGACAGATACGAGAACATAATGCGCCCTTTAGGGTCAAAAACAGGCTCCTTACAAATATTCTACTTGATTAGGCAACCTAATCACGCTAAAACGGTACCCTCACCCCAGATTATCAAAACAAAACCGCCCTAAAAGCACTGAAATTTAAAATAGCGCACCAAATGCCGTAAGAGGCAAAAACCGCACTAGTTTGTACCATTTTTCCCACCAGCTTAGTATACCAGTGTGATGCCGAAAAAGCACTACTAAAAAATAGGCCAGATATAAAAATTAGGCAAGGAAAGAAAATGTATGTTACTTAGGTAAAGAAAGAGGAACTAAGTAGAAATGAAAATATCATGCAAACCATGTATGGAATATAGGCAGCAATGGCTTCCTTCAATAATAATAATAATAATAATAAGCGGGATTACTGTGTACTCCCCCCGCCAACGACTGACAAACCTAGCTGGACTCACGGCGACGCGCGGCCTATTCCCCTATGTCTACCAAAACGGTGAAAGTACGGTATAATATTATCAAATATATAGAAGGGGAGAAAGGCGGTATGAAGGTCCTGATTTTTTATGGGATGAGAATGGATAACGGTCCTAGTTACCGAATCCATAATAAGATAAATGAAACAACAACAACAACGGTGCAGATAAAAAAATTCTCACCTTTCCGCCGTTCCAGTTCTTTCCTAATTTCCTCCAAATTCTTATTTACGGAAGACCACCGCGAACACAAAAACGAAATTCGGTCTGTTGAAAAACAATGGGCAATTGCCTTTTCTCGTTTTCCCCTCCAATGTTACGCCACTCCGTCCACGGCGCGCTAATAACGGTGCCCGCCAGGCCGCTGTTCTCTTCTTCCTCTTTGAAGAAATAGTGCTTCTTCCTCCGCCCGGTCGCGTATAGCATGCCTCCATCGATGCGCCGCCTTTTTTAACTCCTCGGTTCTGATGTTGCTGTTGGAAATATTGCTGTGAGTGGTACGAAAAGGATGTTGTGTTGTGGTTTGGTTTGTTCTAGAAACAAAATTATAGGTCTGGTACTGTGTATGATAATTGAAAATAGGGCGAACAGTAGTTACTAAAACAAAAGTTGCTATGGACGTGAGCTCAAACTTGGAGCTATGTTCCTAAGATGATATGGTTAGAATTAGCATTTAGACAATTAAATTTTGTAATTAAAAAATATTGAATTTTGTTGTTGACCTGCACGTGTTGACTTAGCCAGCTACTGTAATAACTTACAAGAAAACCTCTTTAGTCAAAAATGTATTAATTAATATGAGGCGTGTAGAATCAAAGGCAGACGTGTCACATAAAAAAGTAGTTTCTAGAAAAATGCAATAAACCATACCAAAACTTAGGGAACGCAATAATTTTCAAATGACTAATGTATTTATAGGACGTGAAACCCCATTAATGTTTTATTCTGACATATTATCAAGAAAAAGATGTTCTTTTCACAAATTTAAATAAAATCGTATTATTAAAAAAACCAAGTCGGTTCTCATCGCAACGAAATTGTTTACGCAAAGAAAAAATATCGAATGTAGCCAGTTTATTAAGTATTATCATTTTTTAAATAACGAATATTTCAAGATATACAGTGTTCGGCAGACAGTTTGCACCAACAATGTTCGGCGGGTTGCAGTGTGAAGAAAATATTTATAAATACAGGGTGGACCCAGATCGACTATACGATAGGTGTAAAAGGCAAACAATTTTCGAGTTGAAACTTGACCTTTGGGGGATCAGCCTTGCTTGATTAGAAACTAATTTGCACCATATTATTATATTTTAAAAATCAAGCAGGCCTTGACAAGGGCAATTTATTCGTTTCCTGTTCAGGTGAACTACATTTTCCTTAAGAGATATCGAAACATTTTATTGGAAAAAGTTGTCGAGAACGAAAATTCAAGTCCCCGTAACAAATTTACTTTGATTTTTTTTTAAATTTCAACTTTTTTTGGAAAAAATCAAAGTATGCCGATTGTTTTGAAATTTAGTACAGGGTCTTAAATTTGCATTATGAAATTTTTTTTCTGATAAAATTTTTCGATAAATGTACCTATTTGATTTGCGCTAAAACCGCAAAAATTGAAAAAATAAAAAATCAAAATATGCCGATTGTTTTATAATTTGGTACGGTGATTTGGAATTGCATTCTGAACAACTTTTTTTAATAAAATTTTTCGATATCTCTTGAGGAAAAGGTAGTATACCTGAACTGAAAATGAATAAATTGCCCCTGTCAAGGCCTGCTTGATTTTTAAAATATAGAAATACGGTGCAAATCACTTTCTAATCAAGCAAGGCTGATCCCCCAAAGCTCAAGTTTCAACTCGATTTTTTTTTGTCTTTTACACCCATCGTATAGTATATCTGGGTCCACCCTGTACATGTACATATATGTTTTTTCCTCCATTCCAATTTTCTCGAGATATTTTAACCCAAGTACACCATAGTTTCTTATAAAAATTATTTACCAAAGGCCCTGTACACCTTTATTCTATACAACTAGTGACTATAGAAGAATCTATAGTCACTGATACAACCAAGAGCAGAAAGGCTAACGTAATAAATAAACTTCGAAGATACCAGAAAGTGCATTAGTTGTTTATTTCTTAATTTCATGGAAAACGGGATTGTAGGCTCATATAGAAGATCTTGGTGATGATGATAATGATGGCCCTTGGTTTTTCATTGCTCATTTGTACATTTCGCAATTATTATTATTATTCAACACAAATATGTGATGGAATTCGTCAATGCAAAGTGATTGGGTCGTTCAAGAATTTCTGCACTTGTGATTGGTTTCCATCACACATTCTTTGAGCCGACTTTAAAAACGCGCCTATCGTAGCTAACAACTTGTCGACTGTAAAATAATATTATTTTTTCTACAAGCGTGCGGAAAAGTACACTTTTCCGCACTACTTTTCCGCACTAATGCGGAAAAGTGACACTTTCTAAACTAAAATGCGTGCGGAAAAGTGTCTTACTTTTCCGCACGCTTGTAGAAAAAATAGTGTTCCTAACTCTAGCGGAAAGTGTCTTTTCCACACTCGATTTCTTGGCTGAACCAACTGCAATCGCGTAAGGAAAAATGGCACTTTCCGCACTTGTTAGGAAATATACTATATTATATATTTTAGGATTTAGGCGAGTAAGTACCTTTTTTCAGAACGTAAATAAAAGAATTTTGTACCACTAGTACCAGGAAATGTAATATCGTCAAAAATGTTGCCAAAATCATCGTATTAATTATTGCAGTTATTAGCCTTCAAGTTTTCACAACGGTGTCATTGTGTCATGTACCGCAATATAAGTTCTAGTCATAGATCATCTTTTACAATGTTCCGCATCACATCATTGTGCCCGAAAATTTCAAAACAGAAATCCTTCCTGCAACCTCAAACCTATACAGGATGTTGTTTGGGCAACCGCCGTGCCACCTTGACTCTCACATTAAACATGCTCTTAATTATTAGGAGCAAATCACGCGCCGACCTTTACGAAATCTTATCTAACCAAAATCGACTGAATAAATACTTATTTGAAAGTGTATATAATCCAGGGAAATAAGGTAAAATAATAGGCCATCTGCGGAATGAGGCCGAACAAGCTGGATATTTGTAGAGACCTTCGTTTTGATGTTCTAATGAAGTACAGAAAAATCTCATATGCCAACTAGTGTGCGTCTTGAGATATCGAAGGTCAAAGGTCATGAAAATCGTTTTTTTTGCGAAAATCTCCCTTTCAGTGCATCTGACGTCTTAAGGACCTATAACAAAACTTACGTAAAATTTAATTCTCTACAAAATTGTTTATATACATTTTTTGCGTACCACCAACCGTTTTATAATAATAATTAATAACAAAACAAGGAATTATTTTCACACCACTTTTGTAATGATATTATGCAAAACCTCTATATTATATTATATGCAAACAAGAAACATTTCTTTATTCTAGATAAGAAAAGTATAATCATCCAGGTATAAATAAGTGGACCGTATTTCTCCGAAACGCAGACCCCTCGGCAGGTCCTAAATACCCTTGAATTGTTATTGTTATTAATTATTTATTATTTATTAATTATTTATTATGTATTTTTATATTAATAAACAAATGTTTAATGTTTTTAATAACAGGAATTTTCTTTTCTAGTCTAACAGATTAAGAAAAATGCTTTTATAGTTATAACTCTGCAGTATAATACAGTATTACCTATGTAACATGCGCGCTCCCGCTTTTTCACGCTATATCTCGAAAACGGTTGGTCGTACGCAAAAAATGTATATAAACAATTTTGTAGAGATTTAAATTTTACGTAAGTTTTGTTATAGGTCTTTAAGACGTCAGATGCACTGGAAGGGAGATTTTCGCAAAAAAACGATTTTCATGACCTTTGACCTTCGATATCTCAAGACGCACACTAGTTGGCATATGAGATTTTTCTGTACTTCATTAGAACATCAAAACGAAGGTCTCTACAAATATCCAGCTTGTTCGGCCTCATTCCGCAGAGGAAGTCTTATTTCCCTGGAGTAATAGGCCGATTCGCTTGGTCCACTTCTGGCGTTGGCGTCCATCGAGGTAATGTGGAGCACGCACCTTGGAAAAAAATCAATGTTCTGACCACAGGCATTACCTATTTTATGGTATGGTGGACTAAAAATGTCAACATGTGTGGATGTGGGAGTGAAAACCGACGCATGTAAGTTTTGAAGTTGAAAAAGGTCAATAATTGAATTATTGAGAAAGGTCGTTGTTTGATTTGGATGCAAGCCTGAGAAGTTATTGGTAACGCCTACACATTCACTCAGACCTTGAACATTAGTACAGGGTGTCCCACTACCTAGCCTTATAAATTTTAATTTTTTGTGATAAATTTTTTTTAATAAAACTAATTTTATGCAATTTTGTGGGATAGTAAGAAATTCTATGCAGGGTGTTTCGCAAATGCGTGGCAAACCAAATTTATCTTTTTTTTAAATGGAACACTCTATATACAGGATGAGTTTTTTTCGATGACCACTATGTTGATCTCGGACTCTAGCAGAGCTAGAACAAAGGTTCAGTGGGGAAAGAATTGCGGTTTTGAATGTTCAATGTAATGCCCCTTTTTGGATTTTTAAAAAAGTTCATGGCTCACTAGATATTTTGAAAAGAGTGATTTTTTGCTATTTCATCAGCTCTCTGTAGCTCCGTTATTTCTGATAATACAGAAAAAATGTAGAGACAAAAATTAAGATAATCTAATCCAATTTTTTTATGTTGTTTGCGATTTTTGAGTTATGACGTAATCTTGTGTATTTTTAAGTGTAAATCATAGTTGGCTGTGGCCTTATCAAATCGGCCATTTTTTGAGCTTTCCAAAGCTACAATACTCGGCATAGTTATTATAAGAAATAAAAGAGCTAAGGCTAATTTTCTGAATTTTTTTAAATTTTCACATAGTCAGCCATGGAATATTTTCATAATTACGTTCTATTTTATAATTAGACATACTTCATACTTTCTAATTTTTTTGTTTTTAGCTGGTAACAAAATGTAACAAAATAAAACAAAAATTAAAAAACTCAAATTCAAATTATTATTATTTTAAAAGGTGTTCAAACAATCTACCATTATTATTTATGCAAATATTGCATCTTTTTAAAACTTTCTTAGAGAGCGCCTGTCAATACTGGCAATTATTGCTTCTAAAACAGCTGCTCTTACTTCAACAATTGTCTCATACTTTATTTTGTACTGTTTCCCACAAAAAGAAATCTAAAACAGACAAAAATGGGGGGATCGTGGCGGCCAGGAAATAGGTCTATTCCTCCCTATCCAACTATTTGGATAGAGCTGCTGATCTAGGTAATTTGTTACGGGCAAATAATTATGTGGTGGAGCTCGAACATGATAATTTTTGTTTTATTTTGTTACATTTTGTTATCATCTAAAAATATAATATTTGAAAGTTTGAAGTAGGTATGTCTTATTATAAAATTGAACGTAATTAAGAAAATATTCCATGGCTACAATGTGCAAATTAAAAAAAAAAACAGAAAATTAGCTATAGCTCTTTTATTTTTTGTAACAACTATGCCGAGTATTATATTTTTGAAAAGCTTAAAAAATGGCCGATATTTAAAAAAACGCAAGTCTATGTCATATCTCAAAAAATCACAAACAACATAAAAATTGGATTAGATTATCTTATTAAGCCCTAAATTATCTACACTTCTTGTCTCTACAGTTTTTCTGTATAATCAGAAATAACGGAGCCACAGAGATCTGATGAAATAACAAAAAATCACTCTTCAAAATATCTAGTGAGCCATGAACTTTTTTAAAAATCCAAAAGGGGCATTAGATTGAGCATTCAAAACTGCAATTCTTTTCCCATTTAACCTTCGTTCTAGCTCTGCTAATTTCCGAGATCCCCATAATAGTGGGCATCGAAAAAAACCCACCCTGTATATTTTCGCATTTTTGAAACCTAACATTTCATCTTTAATAAGTAGTTCCGGAAGTGTCTAAAGTTACTCATTCTTCTTTGTCATTATTACAAGCTCAAGGTACCGTGCAATGATGTACCCAAAGCGGACATAACAGCACCCGACCTAACTGTAAAAAGTGCGATCGGAAAATCCTTTTTTACGATGCTCGTTAACCAAATAATGAGTGTTTGTCTTGCCGGGAGGCCGCGACATATGCCACGGTACTACCACAGTTATTAATAACGAATTTAACTGTAGTTTCCGATTTGAGGTGAATATAAATTGCTGGCATTATGTCGATTTGCAAAAATACTCCGTAACGGGTCCCAAACCATAAATAACTAGAAACTGGATTAATTGACCAGCGCATTTGGAAACAGAGGCGACCTACAAAAATTTGCATAATGTATGCCAATGCCAATAGGAGAAATTTTAAGAGATGAATGAATATGATAGTAATAATTATTTCCCTCGGCACTAGGTACATTAATTTCTTACGTCTATTTTATTAATTTTCTTTCACCTATTTGTCCCACCGTCATCCTGTACAAATGGAAGACCATAAGTGTTACATTTTGATGTAAAAATATCTTCTCTTGGTACTATTTTCTTGTAAATAAAGTTTCAAGCGGTTCAATAATTTTAGTTGTCGATTTTGTCAAAATTTTGTGAATAGTATTGAAATCTAACCAGAAAATTCATAGGTACATCAAATAATATAGGTAGGTTGACAACTAATCCAACAAGAAAAAAATTTGCTATTAGACGAAATGTAAAACGAATTAAGTATCCATAACATCGTCCATACAACCATAACCTAGTTAATTTCCTTTGAGTACGTATATATAGAATTCGAAGCTATAATAAATCATGTTCCTTGAAAGCCGAGAATATTAGTTGCTTCCAGTTAAAAATTGATAAAAGTCCTGATTTTTAGCAAGCATTGATTTTTACGCTAGGATTATTTTTCATTAAAGAAATCTTTTACTACAGCAAAGATTTAGCACACCTCGATGGTTTCCGTTTGCATTCAGGAAATCGTTGAAAATGTTTCAAATTATTCATCTCTAATTTATACTTTAGTATGGCTTTGATAGCATCGGTCATTTAGTAAATAAGGCATAATGCATTAATTAATGTAAGTTTTATTTAACTAGCATAACTGACTAAAAGATTAAAAGTATAATTTGCAAACTTTAAAAAGTTATTAAAATAATATCCTGCTTCCACTTATTACTATTAGTGAAAGAATTATTTAATGTAGTTTCATTTTGAACGCAAAATGCATTAACACTAAAAAATTATACAATGATTACAGCGTGGTGTCATCCATTAACTTTCGTTTCTATATATTAAAACTTTTACCCTTTTACTCGAATAACATAACGGAATTAGTTAGAAAAACAAAAAACAATATTATAGACATCAAGTAAATGTTATAATACAGTCTAAGGATACTCTTGGTAAGTGTAGCCATTGAATAAGGAATTCGTACTTAATCAATGGTGTAGCTACCGTTAACATTCTTGATATTTCTCATAGTTGAAGTAACTTGAAGAAATAGGTATTAATGCCAACATATTGCGTGGTAAATTTATTTATAACTTTGACAAGCATTCAGATATGAAGCTTTTGTTTTTTTAAGTACATTAAGTATGGTTCTTAATTTCTTAAAGTTCTTATTTTGTTGATTACTCAAGAAGAAATAAACTTTTTGTACATTTATCGCCTTTGCAAGCGCATTGAACGATAAATAAAAAACCGTTAAAACTGAAAGTACATACCTATTACGCTTTTTTGTATAAAAAATCGTGGCTACAAATTATTTACATTACATAGGTATTTATCCATAAAGAAAACGGAGCTGTTAGTACTGAAGGTGGTTCTTGAAAATTAGCTATATTTAAAAATCTAGCAGGCAATGAAATAATTAGGTCCCCATTTAAATACCACTGAAAACAAAAAAAATCTAGAACAGCAGGACACCCATTGGAAAAGGAAGAAAATATAGCAAAAATAACAGAAAAAATAATTTAAGGGAGATTTGAGGTACGGGGGTTGTAGGGGTGGAAAATGATTTATCACGATTTCCGGCAAAACTGAAACTCCTATCAAAAAAAGTTAAATGGCAAAGTTGTAGGTAATAAAAAGATCTACAACTTTTGTATTTACACTTTTTTCACATAACCTCAAAATATCCGCGAAAAATCGAAATAACCGATTTGTTGGGTTTTAAAAAAAATTCCACAAAATTTGGTGGAAACTTACCTTCTTATGTCCCGAATACGCTGTAATTTTTTCGAATCTAAATATTTATTTTTACCCCTTTTTTTATTTTAAACTGAAAAAGTACGTCATTTTCAATCGAAAATGCCCACGTCAAAAAAGCTGCTTTTTAAAAAAAGTCGGTTCGCTTTTGGTTCATTGAAAGCTCTACTTTCTGATGGTGTAAAAAAATATACATCACACTATGGAAAATTTTCTCAGAAAAAAAACGAAAAAAATCGATTTCGAAAAAAAAAATTTAATCATTGTTTAAAATTTTGCGCTATTTATTGAAATTTCCACCCTAATTAGGTACTTGAAAAATTTAAGATTCTATGTTATATTGATAAACCAAGAAATTGCAAATCGATATACAATGTGTTCCGGATAAGAATGAAAATGGGGAAAAAGTTGCGCAATTCTGAGGTCAATAAAATGGTACAAACAGATTTCTAATATCTCTTTTCGTTTTTGAGTTATTTTGAAAAAAGTGAAATTTTGCATTTTCGATTTTATTTTTTTCTGAAGTTGTTATCACAGGTAGGAAAAAAAGAAAAACACTTTCTTATGACACTTTTTAACGGGCTTTAAGATGGGCTTTTAGATTTGTTCTACAACATTTCGTTTTTTGACGAACCATCTCCAACTTTATTTTTTTAAATACGGACCTGGATTTCCTTTGCAGATTTTGAAAACACTTTTCAGTCCAAATACCATAATGAATGACACGAAATCGTGATAAACCGTTTTCCACCCCTAAAAGATCACCCCCTACAACCCCCGTACCTCAAATCGCCCTTAAATTATTTTTTCTGTTATTTTGCTATATTTTCTTCCTTTTCCAATGGGTTTCATCCTGTTCTAAATCTTTTTCACTTTTTACCATTTTCAAAGGCTAAGGCCCTGGCCTATATCTACTAGAGACCATTTGTTTTCCTTGCCCTTCATATATTTCTGATGTGTCCAGTATCAAATTGAGGCACGCTGGATATTGCCTTCGATTTTTTGCAAAACATAGCATATAATATGCCACAAATTTGTTCATGTCTATATTCGTTTGTAAGAATCAACAGTATAAACAGTATATCTGCGTAACGAAGGGTTTTCGAACTTTCGTCATAACGAGAAGCTCAAAACTTTATCAACATTAACATTATCTAAGAACGTAGTTACTTCTTATTTAAGCATAATGCAAAGGTTAATTATTAGCCACTCCCCCTAAGACGTAGCCACGCCCCCTCTCCGCCAGCCACTCCCCCTCGAGCCACCCCCACGCCCACTAAGGTCGCTCCCTCCTCTCTTCCAGGTCATGTGATCGCCCGGCGCCGCCTCCAGACATGCCGGAGGCCACGTCGCCGCTCGGCCACTGGCCCCACAGCCTGTCGTCGATGTTGGCCGGCCTCGGCTGCACCCTGGGCATGTTCAACGTCTCCAGGTTCGCCGTGTTGTCGCTGCACTTCGGCGCCAACTTCATCTTCCAGTTCTTCTTCCTGTCGCTGGTGTTCGGCGTTCCGCTGTTCACGTTGCAGCTGTGCCTCGGCCAGCAGCTGGCCGCCGGGGTGGTGGACATGTGGAGGATATCGCCACTGTTTCAGGTATGCGGATAGTTGATGTCTCGCGAATAAAGTTACATAGTTGTAGATCAAGAAGTTTCATGACATTTCGTTCCTCATTGCGTAACAAATTGTAATATAACGGCCAGCTATGATGCGACAAATATGAGGGAGACGAGGGATAGAGCGGGGCAGTTGGTATATGCAACCAAGCATACACGTCGGTGTTTAGCTTCGCTTTAGTGTTGAAAGCGTCGGAGTTGAAAATTCCTTATTAAGGGGTTATGTTGACAGTGTTTGGAATAAATTGTGATATTAAATATAGGTATCGACCATATGGAACTTAGTAACTTAGGTATCATATTTTATCGAGAACGTTAAACATATCTAGTATAATATTATAGACAGCTGACGAACACGAACATGCTTGGGTAGCTAAATGACCTGTATTATTTTGTTTTATGCTAGATTTTCTGTACCTACGCCAATTTTAAGAGCAGAAATAGTAAATATGATAATCTAATGTTATGCATCGTTTAAAATTCTTCGGAAGTATATAAAAATGTTAATTTTAAAAAAGTAATGACTCAGAGTTGTTGACCTACACGTGAATTTGTAATTTATCTACCTGTTTGCTGCTTGAACATTCTTTGTCGTCTTACAATGTTCATTTTACAGGATTATCTTCAAAGTTTCGCATTTTGTTTTGGAATACCTTCTTAAATTGTTGGGCTCATGCCATACACGAACCTTATAATTTTCATTTTTGAATAATTTAAAATATAAAGTAGACTAATCCAGAACCGCCAGATGTGCCAAAAGTGACATATTTTTACATGGAACAATCAGGTGGTCAACTAATTTGGATACTGCAGTTTGTCGATTTCGCAAAAATATTAAAATCGGAAACACGCCTTTCTGACGCAGTTGGACCGATAGAAACAGAAAATCCGGTCAATATTGAACTTGGACATTTGTAAATGCCCGGCCAGCGCATTTTTTGCCAAAACCAAGGTTAGTTTATAGGAAGGTTAGGACATTCCCCCACTTTTAAACAAAACCAAAGGCAGTCCCTTTGAACCGGCAACATCGCGCGACGGTGCCGCTCTCGCCAGCTGGCCTTCAGCTTGATGCCAATGGCGTATCAAAAGGGACAACACGGGTATTTAAAACCGAAAACAAAGTAAAAACACAAACATAAAACAGAAATGCGAGGCACCAACATACACCACAAAGTTCCGTTATTTCATTGCACAAACATTAAAATGAAGAAATAACCGAAATCAGCGAAAACAACATAAATATACACCATAAACAAAATAAATGCCAAAAACATCTGTGTGCGCCTATGGCTGGAAGCGTTACCTATTTAGGGAGTTACTAAATCGCCAATTCACGTGTATATTGTACCAACTTAAATTGCGGCCTTTCCCCCCTTTGCCTCTCTCACCCCCCCTTTCCTTCCAAGTCGTCGTCGAATGTCCTAACCTTATTATAAACTAACCTTGGCAAAAACTAAAAAACCTTGCTAGCCTTTTTTAGAGGTAGGTACCTACTTTGGCATATAAGAAACTTTACTATAGTTCAACGCAGGAAAGAAAACGTTTCTAAAGAACGCGGGCAGCGTTGCGAGATTTCCTATACGAGTAGTCATTATTTTTTGGCGAATACAAGTTTGTGCATATTGAAGCCGAATTTCTGAACTCTGTAATACCGAAAAAATAAAGCTCGCATCACGCGACCACTTACTACTAATTTTTGTTTATCATTTATTTTTAACACGGTGCGATAAAACACATATTATATTCTTTTCAACATCGTCGCGTCTAATACGGCAACAAAGCACTTCTGCCAGCGAGCCGCCGACAAAACCAGTTAGCCAATACGTTTTGTGCCTGTTTCTATAGTACGTAAAGTTAACTGCGTATTTGGGCTACCATACAGACCTCATTTTTTAGGCCGCTGGCAAGTTTTTTTCGCCGGCTCAGAGAGCTTAGTGACGTTTCGTATGTTCGGGAGTTAACGTGTGCAAAATGAGTAAACAGGGAAGAACGTTGCATTCTCAAGCACGAGAAATAATTGCCAATGTTATAAGGGTTTGCCTTCCTCCATAGTCTAAGCCATCACCGTTAAGAATAATATTAACTATAAATTAAATAACAATTAAATGAAAATTAAGTCAGCGAGTTACACAAAATTGAGCTACGCCCCTGAACTGTGACTAATTCTATAATATTTACGAGTTCTTCCCCCTTGCGTCGCATGCATTCTGCCGTAAGGAGGACGATATGATAATAGATACTTAATTAATATATTTTGTTCTTGAGGAGGAGACAAATTTATTTTCTTCTGTTCGTATTTTCTAATGTCGAAAAGTCAACAAATCAAACTATTAATAAAGTATTGTAAACGTGTGGTTTTTCTTCCAGGGAGTGGGCGTGTCGATGCTGTTAGGCCAGGCCCTTCTCGGCCTCTACAGCGTGGTGGGCATATCCTGGATGTTCGTGTTCTTCAGGGACTCCTTCATCACCAAAGTTGACAGGTACCGATGGGCCGAACCGTTCCTCTACTACAGGAAAGGTGAGCACTTCCAGGTATCCGACCTTCTTCACGACAAGCGATTTTCGAAGAAGCTTCTAAACGGACGGGAGGTTCAATAAACCTGCGACTGCACTCGGTGTCGTTACCCGTTGTTGGGAATCAATCAATACACCGATGTTTCACCACAGATGGCTGGCGAATTAGTCACGGGGTTTACGATACTGTTCGTCTTGTTGCCCGTAATTTGATAGCGTGAGGCACGGGCGCGAAGGCTTTCAAAGGAAATATACGGGGTGTTCAAATTTAAAGATTGACTCCATATACAGTACAGTGACCGGTAGAAAGTTGGACACAAATGGAAAACTTTTTTAGCATTAATTTATCAGAAAATTTTATTCTTGATAAAAGTTGGTGCATCATTTCAAACTCAAAACGCACATATCAAAATTTAAATATCTCTTTTTGGATACGAGGTAGAATCAAAAATGTCAAAATAACTCAAGAGTAAAGTACCTTTATTTTTTAAAATACGGTAAAAAGTTACTTACAAAAGTTGTTTGGAATCAAAGGTGGATGTCAGATTTAAAGTCACAGCCACCTAGTCAAAAAAAGAAATTCAACTTTTTTGTATTTTTTTCGACCAAACTGTGTATTACAAAAAACAAAATACCGCAAGCGCAACTTATCATCAATCAATTTGCTATTAAACTTTAATTTTGTTTGATTAGCAGCTAGAAATTTAAATTAAATTTAAATTAATCAAAGTTTAAAAATATTAAATTTTTGTATCCAACTTTCTGCCGGTCACTGTATTTTGAAGAAGTGTAAGTAAGATATATACCAGGCAGGTAACCACGGGATGTGGCTCACTCATAATTTTTCTTTCATTTTTTAAGATAAAAATTTGAAATTTTGGGTACACGTATTTTTTGATATTATACATATACGACGAGACGAGATTGCAAGAAAAAATAATACAGGATGTTTTTCTCTACCGCTGCTGAAAGTTCAGACTTTTTCCGAATTTTATTCTGATCAAGTTTGCCGTGCTTTTTGAAACAAAGTTACTAATAACAAAATTTATTTAATCTTAACAATAAAATAACAAACAAAATATTTAGATCTTAAACTATCAGGGTTTTTTCAACATAACCGCCTTCTAACGTTTTTTGTTATTAGAAACAACTCTTCTTAACTCATCTATTGTTACGGAATCGCAAGCTTCAATTATTTTTTGTTATTAGTAACTTTGTTTCAAAAAGCACGGCAAACTTGATCAAAATAAAATTCGAAGAAAGTCTGAAGTTTCAGCAGCGGTAGAGAAAAACATCCTGTCTTATTTTTTCTTGCAGTCTCGTCCATCAATACTTTGGGTGGTCCTGTTAATTCTTCAGTTGTTTTAAAATCATTCCATGGCACGCTTGACTCTCCAGAGGCCCTCGAAATCACTACTTTGCGCAACTTTAAGGCGCTGTAAAACCGAACTCCCTGTATATTTTTAGTTCAAATTTTGAACTTAGGGGTTTTAGAGGATCCTAATTAATGCTGTATGGTCAGATTTTAAATAAAAATATGCCTAAATAGATTTTGTGAAAATCGGGGTTTAAAATGCGTTCACGTAGAAAGTTGCGCATTTTAAAGACCTTTGTATCAAAATTTTTTTTGAAAATATCCCAACAAATAAATTTTCTATTGATTTGTGTCCACTTAAAAGTGAACACCCTGTATATTAATATATTTTTTTTACTACTAACCTGAGAAATCACCATTATTTACCTCATTCCTCTAACGAGAAGTAATATTTCTCACCCTAGGTAAATAATGATAATAAAAAAATACCTAGGAGCTTGACAACTGAACTCCCAGGCTCCTTGATATTTCGAAGTATTTGAAAAAAGCGAGAAATGACTAAAATAAACTAAAATATGGAAATATAATCGTATATTATACAGGGTGAGTCACATCTAAAGTCAGAGCCAAAAACACAAGGTAGAATTCGCTAAAATAAGTACATATGCTTAATAAACATTAGCTCAAAAACGCTTGGTTCTCCATATACAGGGTGTTGAAACTTTTAACAAATATTTTTTTATTTCTTGTGAGCCTGTTTAGGAATTACAACAAAATTTGATACATATTATGGGTTTTCATTTTGTGCAATAATTTGGCCCTGTTCAGATGAGCAGCGGCGTAGATATAAATTATTTTATTTTAAATGCCAGTATAATCACCTTGGCACTAGTTTAAAAAATCCGAAATTACGAAGAAACTGTACCAGAAATAAAAAAATACCAAGAGGCGCCTTTTGTTCCAAATTGAATGGGCTATCCAAAACAGGCAAAATTTTTGGTTTTGCACAGGACTGTATTCCTTTTTTTTTACAATTATTAAAGTAACTATTTGTATCTACGCCGCTGGTCATCTGAATGGGGCCAAATTATTGCACAAAATGGCAACCTACCGATGCATAATGTGTACCAAATTTGGTTGAAATTCTAAAACGGGATCGAAAAAAATTTAAAAAATTTGTTATTTTTGGAAAATTTTCAACACCCTGTATATGGAGAACCAAGCGTTTTTGAGCTAATGTTTATTAAGAATATGTGCTTATTTTAGCGAGTTTCTACCTTGTGTTTTCGGCTCTGCCTTTAGATGTGACTCACCCTGAATAAAAAAGCTCGGTATGTAATGGCTCACTTCTCAACCTAAGTGTATAATATACTATTTCTACTTTCGGTTTTACCGGAAATAACATTACCTTTGGATGTTTAAATGGAACGCCCTGTATATTTTTCCACATTCGGATTCAGCATAAAATTCTGTGTATCCCACAACATTTCTGTCAAAATTTGACAGCTCTGTCAATTTTTATTAAAATTTTATTTTTGCATCTAGAACTCCACGAACTTGCTAAATATGCCTAATTAAATAATTATTTTATTCTAGCGAGTATGGCCCTATCTTCTTCTTTTTTCCAAATACATAGCGATAAAATTCTTTATGAAATTAAACTATGGCTATATCTGCCAAAGTAATCAAGCTACTGAACTAAAATGTGGCAGTGATGTGTTGTTGTGGATGGAGAATAAGCTGCAGACATCAAATTTCAAGATACGTTGGGAGGTATAGTCAGAAGGAACGTTAACGCCCTCTATTTGGAAACCAAAAAGACAGATAGAATGAACAGTTTTTAATTGGAAGTCTTTTAAATTAAGTACGAGGTAAACCTACACATTTTTTAAATGGAAACCATATTTATTTTGCGATTTTTATAATTATTATTCCGGTCGTTGGTTTAATAATTAACGCATGATTTGAAGGTATCGCCGGAAATGTCTATCACTGGATGATTTTTTGAATATCAAGAAGTTTTTTCTATTCTCCATCAGTTTCCTGACTTCAGAAAAAAATTTATATTTATATCTAACCGAATGGGTAGCCTTCAATATTTTTTGTTTTACTTAAAGAACTCTTGCGATTCACCCGTTAATTGCTAATAAAAAAGCGTAATTAATCCGTCACATATTAATAAAAATAAATTAATAATACTATACTGCGGAAGAGTTAATCGACCTTTTTTTTTTTCAACGTTAGGTCATCAAGAACTGTACTTTATGGCAAAACCGCATATTTTATTTTAAGAAACCAATGCCTACTTTTGAGTCAAAATTGGACAAATTAATCATATTAGGGATATTTTTATAAAAATTCTGATTACCCTCTGGATTGGGCATCCCATAAACAGCTTTGTACAAAATTTTCTTAAAAAATATCGAACAGTAAAAATTCCAGAAACCAACGAAAATCGTGATTTATCTATATTCCTGCCTACTCGCCTACTATCAATTTGTATGAGAATTGAAAACAAGTATTGAAGCTGTAACTTGCTTTATTCCTATTTGTAATTATAGTAATGTAATTTAGTTACTCTTGAGAAAACGTCTTGCTTGTTCTTGAAATAAGGGTGTCATAAAAATAATTATTATTTCTTCTAAAAATTGAAAAAACGTAAAATGGTACAAGAGTAAACTGCCTTTATTTGTGAAGATCTAAAAAAAAGTTATTATGAAAAGTTGTTTGAAATTAAAAGATTGCCCATAATGCCAATTTTCGAAAGAATACTTTGATTAAAGGACAATATCTATAGATGAGATTAGAAAAGTTTATCTGAATTTGTTCTTCGTTTGAAAACATATGCTGAATATGCTGGCAGCGTTTGCGTAAATAATTTATTTAAAACTTGTGGACTGTTTAAATAATTATTTAATCTTCGATAAAATAAAAAATAAAAAGTTTTTCCTTTTGGTTACCTTCACCGTGGACATACTGTATAGCTATTTCTATCAAAAATATCGAAATGAAATCCTCGAATTCATTTTTTTTTTAATTCCAGACATTCAGCTACCAATAAACGGTACTTTCAAACTAACAGAAACCGTCCCTGACTACTTCAACGGACTGGTACTGCAGCGGCACCACCTGCCGACCGGCAGCGCCTACGGCACCATCAAATTCCAGCTCGCCTTCAACTTGGCCGTCGTCTGGATGATAGTCTTCGTGGCCCTGAGCAAAGGCCTCAGGTCGTACGGGAAGGTCATCTACGCTTTCATGCTGCTCCCGGTTTTCGGCACCTTCGTGCTCTGCGCGAAGATCTTGGGACTCATGCCGCCGGAGTACGTGAACGTAGTGTTCCCCGAGACCAGCTGGGAGGAGTTCTTCCTGAATCCGAAGGTGAGACTTTCGCAAAATTTTCGGTTGTCGTCATTCGAAATGGTTTCAGAGCTGGTTAGCCGCGGCGCAAGAAGCATTCCTGACGTGGGGTTTGTTGGGCGCGGCCATAATGCAGATAGCATCACACAACAAGCACAAGCACTTGCTACAAAGAGATTCTAGTCTAGTCGTTATTATAACTTTTACTGTATTGCTAATGATGGCGTTTCTGGCCAATACCTGCGTCCAGATCCTTAGGTCTTACGGATACAACTATCTGCCAGATTCTTTTGGTGGGTACCTAAAGTTTCTTGGTCGCATTCGACTAACTGTTGTTGTCTTTTAGAACGGATGGAAACGTACCAGTTCATGCGTTCTAACAGAGAACCCTTGCCACCGAGTCTAGCAAATACCCCAGTAAGATACATGGCGCATCACTCTTTCGTAATTGGTGAAAAAGTAATGAGACCCGGTGTTGATAAAACAGCAGAAAGCGGATACCAAGTAAGGGTTCCCAACTTTAAGCGATATATTTTCTAAGACGTTCCTTTCCAGGCGCTCAGGTTTGCAACGGAATTGATTCCAGCCACTTTTGCGGTGCTCGGATCCGACCAAGTGTCACCATTTTGGTCTGTACTGTTTTATTTCATCATGATCATGTTCGGGATCGCGCAACAGCTCGCCATTTGGCACTGCGTGATCACCGGCATCATGGCGATCAGAGTGAAGGTTTTAAAGGCCTGGGAAACCACAATAACGTTTTTTAGCTGCGCCCTTGGGTTTATACTAGGACTGCCGATGGCGACAGAAGTAAATTTTCCTCTTGCCAACGAAAACAAATGGACCGACGCTAATTTTGTTTTAGTTGGGCATATACGTCGTATACTTCATGGATTATACTGTTGGCGGCATTTGGTGGATGGTGATAGTGGTCCTACACCAAATAGTGGCGGTCTTCATGGTGAGAGGAAGACCCTACAGCGGAGATACCATAGTCACAGCCTTGTTTAGCCAGCGCCAGTCGCATCCTTGTGTGTTATCATGGGCTCCGGCATTACTGTCGTTTACATGGAACGTAATTTTGCCAGTGGCACTCATGGTGGGTACTTTATAGATTCTAGAATCTTACAGAGAGTTGACTGATCGTTCTTTTGCAGGTTTTATGTATAACTTCATTTAGGAATGGAAGCTACAAGGACATGTTTATTTGGCATCACGCGCCGTCGGCTGAATATTGGCCTTTGGTCGCCAGGCAGATTGGGTCGTTGCTGCAGTTGTTGCCAATTCTGATAATACCGTTTGTTGCAATAATTCAAAGTTATAGATATATGAATAATGGACCAAGTGATATATTGGATGTAAGTATCAATTTGTAGGATGTAGATAAGATGAAAGTGACTTAAAATTGACTAATTGTGGTATTTTGATATAGGATTATCAGGAGGGTGATCCTACTAATCACGTTAGTACATTTTGTGAAATGGTATTGGCATTTCCATTTGCTTTTTTATTTTTGATCGAGGATCTTTATAAAACGTTTCTAGGGAACTGCTTAATTTTTTATTTTTATTGCTCATAGCTTATCTGGTTTATTGATTTATTGTTTATTTTATTTCAAAAAAGTAATAAAAATATTGATGTGAACATAACATGTAAGGAAACCTTGAAGATAATACATAATTGCTCTATTAAAGTTTATTGGAAAATTATTCAAATTCAAATAATCTGGGACTGAAAATAGTTTTATTTCTGTGAGATAATATTTTAAGTAATTTGATACTTAAATAAATGCAAGGCTCATTAATGCCGGTTAAAAAAAACTCTACAAGTAACGTTTTTAGATTTTTCATAGTTATTTCTGTGTACGAGATAGCGAAGGAATTAAAAAAAAAACACAATCCTTTTCAAATAAAAAAAAATACATGCGATATGAGAAATTGTGCAAAATATCATTAAACGATAACATATTCAAAATATTGAAATTATTTTGAGTAGGTAGCGGAATAATAGTATATTATACATTTAGATTGAGAAGTGAGCCATTATTTACCGAGCATTTTTATATCCTGAGGCGCGTAGCGCCGAAGGATATAATATGCGAGGTAAATAATGGCCTTCTCAACTGAAGTGTATATAGAATTTTTTTTACTACTAACATTGAAATATTGCCATATTTTACATATTTGATTATATTTGAGTTCAGTTGTCAATAATAAAATGTTGTCAAGCTGATAAAATGAAACTAAGTTTTAAATGTCATATAGAAAAGTTTTCATTATTTACCTAGGTATTTTTTTTATTATTTTTATTTTTATTATTTATTATTATATTCATCATTATCATACCTAGGGAGAGAAATATTACTTCTTATTAGAGGAATGAGGTAATAATGGTGATTTCTCAGGTTAGTAGTAAAAAAAATATATTGGTTTGCATGGCTTACGTAAATATTATAAATAAAGTATGATATACAGGGTGTCATCGATTGCCCTATAATACGTGTGTGAATGAAAATTGTAAGAGTTGAAATTTGATGTTTGAGGATTCAGGCCTATTTCGTTCGAAAGTAATTTGAGACACATTTTTATTTCTAAGAATTCAATTCACCTCAACTGGAGCGAAAAACTTATTATAAATCCTAAAATTAACGAAAGGTATTATCGATAATAGGCACACCACTTGTTATATTACCCCTGAAAGGGCACCTATTACCACAGAGGAGACCAGAATACTAGAATACAGAGAGTTCATCTTGTCAAATATGTCAACTGGAGCCCAACTTTAAACGGTAATAATTAATCCATTGTAGGTTACTGTGGATCTTCTTTCTCAGTTTTAAATTAATCTATAATAAATCAAGAACGCAGTGTACTTCATCGTTTATCTGAACGATCTTATCGGGTGTGTGAAAAATTACGTAAAAGTTGGGCCCCATTTGGCATAATTTGACAAGATGGATTCTGTATTCTGGTCTTGTCTGTGCTATTACTTAAACAAAACAAGTTTTTTGCACCTGTCAAGGTCTACTTGTCTACTACAACTAAAATCATTGACTGACGTATTAATAAAGACTGCTCACGGTTGTCAAGTCTGACACTTTTTTGGTTCACCATGCGCTTTCCGGACATAAAATACAATACAAAATACATTGTTAGCTATCAGCGCCATCTGTTTTCCAGGACATGAAACCATAGCCGTGAGAAGTCATGTATTGTAAATATTATATTTATTTAAACAAAACAAATCCTCAAATTTCCTAAATTTCCCCCGCAGAGAATCCAACTGCTGTACCGGCCGCCGATCGGCGAGCACATGGACGAGCTGGCCGTCCAGGAGGCGCAGGCCGCCATCTCGACGGCCAATCGGAACGCGGCGGCCGCCTCCGAGGACCCGCCCCCCAAGTACACCCCGCCCCCGAGCTACACGACCGCCACCGGCGCGCGCCTCGCCAAGTTCCTGCGCCAGAGCATCAGGCGCAGCGTGCGGCGACTGGCGACGGCGCTGGGGGAGGGGAGCAGCCGCCACCAGTCGCCGCCGCAGCCACCCCCACCCGACTACAGCGCCGTCCTGGTGGAGATGAACACCGGCGGGGCGCGCGTCTCGACGCTGGAGAGGCTGAGGGGCCTGGAGTCGTCGCCGACGGCGCTGACGGCGGCCGAGGTCGCCTCGATCTTGAGGAGCAGCTTCAGGAGGGGCGCGGCCAGGCAGAATTTCGCCGACAACAACAATCTGGCGTCGCTGAGCGCGGAGAACCTGGTGGATTCGGCGGCGCCGATAGGGGAGACTTCGCTGGTGTTGCATCTGGAGAACGAGTGCAAACGGGAGATTAATACTTCGTCTGTGATATGAACAAGAAACTTTACTTGCGTAAAGGTGGAATTTGATTTTGTAAATATTAGCGTTTCGGGGTTGAGATGTGTATATTTCCGCTGGATGGAACGGAGAGATCGGAAGGACGGTAGGAAATTTGAAATTTATTTATTTAGCGAATGTGAGCGTATGCGTTTTTTTTTTAAATTTTTTATACGATTATTATTCGCCCCAAAAGAACTGATAATAATTATCGAGATTATACTTTGTAAAAAGCCAAATATTAAAGGGATTTACTATCTGCTCTGGTGTTTCTGTTTATTCCCCAGAATATAGGACCTACTATAAGTGTATGATAATAATAATCATCATTCTCACCCTCACAACACTCCAAACTAGGAGTACCCCAGAAGCAATTGAATGCATGTACAGAGGAGGGGGCAATTATTATTATTTTGTCTTCGTTACGGCTACGGCCGAGGGGAAAATCACTGCCAAAATTGTGTACACTAAAATTCCAAAAAGTGACAAAAATGCCAGATTTAGATTAAAAAATACCAAAAAAAGTCCCATAAAATACCAAAAATTCCAGGAAAATTCCAAAAAATTCCATTTTTATTTGAAACACCATGAAACGGAAATTAAATAATAAAAAGTTCTAAATAAATCTTATGAAAGAAAAATATCAAAAATGATAAAGAATTCGAATAATAAAACAAAATGATATTTTTCTCTAAGCAGGCACTACACGTGTTTCAAAAATTCCACACCCGGATATAACACATTTAATTTTTTGGGCTCCTTAAGAAAAGTTCACCCTCTATACGATTTTTTGATAATCCAATGCGGGGATATAAAGTTACATACAATAGTGTTGAATGTCACGTAAGTATTTGTTTTTTTGTCATACTTTCAACAGGCGTCAAATAAATTATCAAATTGACCAAACCAAAATCCCAGGCAAAACCAGTCACAATTTACTGAAGAAATACAGGTTGTTTCAGTTTTAAATTGACAAACTTTGGGAAACAATAGAACTTTTAAAATTAATGCCACTTTCTTGTATACATTTAATGTCTCCATCGGCTCCCATTGGAAGGTACACGGTGTTAAATTTCGCAGAAAAAGAAAGATATTTTTTAATATCACAGAAACTACATTGATATTATGAGATTCTAAGAAGCCGTGCAATAGTTGTTATTGCCTGAGAAATATTGGTCAAAATTGATAATTGATAAATCACCTTGTACAAGGTGATTTTTTACATATATGTAAAAAATGATAATAATTGAGAATACTATGGACAGGTGAGCAAGGGATAGAAAGGAAAGGACTATCTGCTCGAGTATCGGGGGACCTTTAGAAACCTATTTTCGGATTATAAATTTTTTATTATAGACAAAATTGTTGCATATTTTCAAATTTTGTAATAACTTTTGCCGGAAAAAAAATTGGCAAACTACTATTATTGAGTTGTAATGCGCATATGCGGAAAGCGGATCTTCAAGTCCGTCCTTGAGACTTCGCTCATGCGCTTTATTATATAAAGGTGAAAGGTGAAAAAATATCATTAATGCTAATGAGAAATACCATTAATGCTAATGAGAAATACCAATAAAATCCAAAAAAATGCCAAAAAATTCCAAGAATATACCAAAAATTCCAAGAAAATACAAAAAAATGCCAAAAATTCCAAGCGCGTATACACTAAAATTCCTCGGTGATTTCCCCCTCGGCTACGGCCGACTTTTCCCGATAGAACTAGGATAGCATTCGCTCGCAAGTACTACGGAAAACCCTAGAAAACCGTAGTAATCCCAGTGAGTATGGCACAATAATAATTACTAAATCGCACAGATAAAGCTATGAAGGAGTAATGTTGTTGTTTACCTTTTGTTAATAAAACTGAATGCCTTCATTATTATTTTTCTTACTTAGAACAGAGCAAAGCTATCAGTTTTTTAATGCCTGCAAAACTTAATCATAAAGTGAACTTTAAATCCCGACAATATAAATAAAAAATCATTCAATGATCAACAATGAAAGTATGATCATGACT
The DNA here is from genome assembly GCA_963920635.1 of Pseudeuparius sepicola. Lineage (NCBI taxonomy): Eukaryota > Metazoa > Arthropoda > Insecta > Coleoptera > Anthribidae > Pseudeuparius > Pseudeuparius sepicola. The sequence goes on along the minus strand of OY987300.1, from coordinate 7,977,701 downwards.
GACTAAAGAAAGACTAACATTTTCTCTCTTCACGTATATCGTGTTTCAGTTTTAAATTGACAAACTTTGAGAAACAATAGAATAACATTGAAAAATAATGCCACCTTCTCATATATAAACCACTGAGTAAAGGAATAAATAGGGCTAAATGTCTTTGGTTCTCTCTAAGGACGTTACAGGGTTTTAAAGCAAATATAACTCCAAATACGGCAACGGCACACTTATTGCTGATATATATATAATATAAAAATCCAGCCCTGGGCGAACTCAAAGGCGCCTTTAAATTTCCGACGTACCTTTTAATTTTCCACGAAATTCCGTCTTCTTTTTTCGTATCTCCTAGGGTTTCATGGTAATTTCAATTTTTTAAAATTTAGAACACATAAAATGTGTTTTTTCTTTACAGGTGGACCAAAATCTAATGTTCCTAAAACCGAACTGTATAGTGAACTGCAAAGCAAAAAATAATTTTGCTTCCTACTCTACTAAAAACATTATAATAATTAATATTATCCAGAGGGAAATGAAAGGGGAAATTCGAAATTAAAGCGTCCTTTGAATTTGCACAGAGCTGGACTACCTTTTTTCTTAAATTAGCATCACTAAATTGGTCCAGCACTTACACCACATTATATATTAAGTACTATGCTAATACTAGGTAATTGTTTAGCTACAAAACTCACATAAAACTAATCTGAAAACACATTTTGAAGATTGTGCAATTTGCAGGTATATTTTCCTTATCACTTCTGCTATTTTTGTTCTACATGACGATTGAAGATGCAAATTAAATATTATCACCAATGATTTTCCAAAAAGTTTACTTTCGTCTTTAACACCTTACAAAATGTGGATTCCTTATTTTTGAGGGTACCTTGCAATTCCGACAGTACGAGATCACTACTACAGCATTAGTTTTTGAATCACGTCGGGGCCGTAGATAAGGGGTTGGGATTTGGGGGTTCAACCAAAGTCTAGAATAGTATTCTCTAGACTTTGGTTCAACCTCCCCCCCCCATTGAGAAAAAAGAGGAAGAAATAGATCATGGTTATTTTCTACGTTTCAGTTAAACTATTTGCCCTTATTTCTAAAAAATGTCGCCTGCCGCGTATTTTAATAAACAAACACCTCCTTTTAACACCTGCTTTTAAAAAGAGTAAGTATATATGTTACAGACCGTATATGTAAAACAGGCCGTATACAAAAGGACTAGTCCATATGTAAACGGACTGAAGGTATTAGTCCATATGTATAAGAAGCTTGTCCGTCAACAAACGGTCTAGTCGGTTTGCAAAAGGACTAGTCCTATTATATACGGTCTATCTGCAACTAGACCGTATATCACAGAGAGATTTAAACAAAGACAGAATGTATGTGCAATGTTTTCCGGGCGGTTTCGACGTCCACCATTTCTGAATTACCCCTTCTTTTTTATATAGGCCCATCAAAGAAGGATATTACTTCTTGCTGGTACGTAGTAATTAGAAGGAAAAAAGGTAATTATTTAGTATAATGTATAGGTACCCTAGATTTTTTTTCTGCAAAATACATACCTACTAAAAAGAAGCCAAATTCTTCTTTAATGGGCCTATATAAAAAAAAGGGTAATTCACTACGATTGCACATACAGTCTGAACAGAGGCGGATCCAGGCAAATTAAAACGGGGGGGGGGGGGGGGGGGCGGCGTGGTAAAAAATTTTCCTGAGGAGAGAAAAAACAAAAACAAAAAAATGTTGACCCAAAAAAAATAAAAAACAAACTTAAATAATAAACATAACAAAACAAAATCACAAAAAGAAACAATAATTCTTTAGATTTAAAAAATAATGTACTTATATCAAAATAAAATCCTATTTTAGCACAAACTGATCTTTTTTTCATTTATGGGTACTGAATAGGGCTACATTACTTAGTCTGTCTCGGACCATAGATATTGGTACGTAACCAAGTTTTAATTCTTATAATTTTAAGCAAAGAAAAATTTATTTCCGCCGATGCATTGCTTATCGGGAAACTGGCAAGTATGCTCAAAAATTTTCTTGTTGTTGCGATGCGACTTCGACTTCGTACTGATGTTATTGAGAAACTGAGGAAAATATACTAAAAAGGCTCTTTAATTGTATACTAGATTGTGACAGGTAAATATTTCATGTCCCTAGAATTCCCTAAAAGGTGGCCATATTGATAGATGACCGAGGACAGGGCCGTAATCAACAGAATTTACATTTTACACACACGAATCCTAAATTTAAATAGATATAAATTAAAATTAAACTGTGTTCTTTGAAGCATAGTTATAGTTTAGTTCTAGTTTATCAAAGTTAAAATTGGCTTACCAGATTGAGGACTAGGCATCTCTCTCAGTTTCTGACATTTCTGCCGGACATGCTAAATACGTCTCTGTAGGCGCCCAAAACATTGCTGCCAACCTTGTATTACTAAATTGAGAAAGGTCATTTCTAGTGTACAATTAAAGAACGTTTTTAGATTACCTAATAATACTCTGGTTGTAATAATGGTTGTAGAAAAAGGGGGGGGCGGTCGCCCCCCCCGCCCCCCCCTGTATCCGCCACTGAGTCTGAATGTCAACATACGGTCTGCGCCATTTAGGCCGTATAGATACAGCCTAGACCGTATACATACGGTCTATTTTCATATACGGGCTGTAACATATACATACTTCTTAGTTACTGCACTTTTAGATTATGGTTCCACAGAAAAATCCACCAGTTGATTTCTTCATTCATTTAACAACGAAAAATATATTTAATTTTTGACCCCTCCCTCATCGATCAAGTCCATCTAGGGCCCTGAATCTCGTATTTATTTCAAAAATTGATTTCCTTCAATATACAGGGTGTTTGTAAATTATTGTGCCAACTTAATATGACAGGTAGAAAATATCATCTTGAACAAAAAGTTTCCTATAAACCTGGGTCCGAAAATGCATAATAAAACAGTTACAGGGTGATAAAGGTTCAGTTTGAAAAACATGTCTTTCTCAAAAACTACAGAAGTTATGCAATTTAAATGAAACTTGGTGCAGTCCTTTATATAGTCGCTGAAGTGCAACAATCTCGTGGGCGGAGGCGCGGGGGGTGTAGCTCATCAATGGGTTTTATACTCATAACTTTTTTGAGGTTGTCTCTTTGGTCTTGGAGGTTCATAACTTTAGTGCATATTTTCATTTTGCAACTAAAGTGTACTCTTGTTCCATTACGATATAATCAACCGTTTGCGTTGAAATTGGCAAAATGTGCCCCAAAACCCCTGTCGACTTTAAAGTTCGAAAAATAACATTTTCAACTACCGCTTTCAAATTTTACAGAATAATTGTACCATTTAAAGTGACAACAATGTACCAAAAATTGTTCGCTTTCAAAATGGAACGGATTGAACTTGACAAAATTTTGACACCCTATTTCAAGAAAAGCATATTAGGCTTTTTTCTTAGTTTTGAACGTACAGTTGATCTGTAACATTTAAATGCGGCATGCGATAATTTTATGTTTCGAATTTTGGAGTTAACAGGTGTTTTGGGAGCACATTTATTGCTCTATTACCTATTTATTTATTTATTTATTCCCCCGCACAAGCATGTGGTTGCTTCTGGGGTACTCCTAGTTTGGAGTATTGTGAGGGTGAGAATTATTATTATTATTATTGCAAAATTAAAAGATGTATTAAAAGGATGAACCTGCAAGACCAAAAAGATAATCTCAAAAATTTTATGAGTATAAAACCCATTGTGCTACCCCTATGGCCGATGGGAATAAATTGTTTTACACGGAATTGTTTCATTCAAATTGAATATCTTCTGTAGAAGTTTTTGCAAAAAATATGTTTTTCAAACTGTACCTTTATCACCCTCTAACTTTCTTATTATGCATTTTCGAACCCATGTTTATAGGAAACTTTTTGTTCAAAATGGCATTTTCTACCTGTCTACCTGTCATATTATGTTGGCACCATAATTTAGAAAAAATCTGTATAAGCCACTGTCCACATTCTTTTTGGGTACAAATGAATACATTTTTGGCTTATAAAATCAGCTTTTTCAGTGAAAAATACATACAAATACCACATTCGAGTAGCATGATGTACAATTAGAAATATAATAAAACTAGTGGTAGGTGGTCGTCATTTGGCAAACCCAATAGCGACAAAAATTCCATGGTTTCTTTTGGTGTTTCATAAAAATACACAAGGCAGCTGTTTTGCAAAAATATTACAGCATGTGACTCAGGCCGTATTATAATAAGGCATGTGATAATGTGTGATAATAGATATCAATCAATGTCCAAAATAGCAGTACCTTTGAATAATAAAAATAGTACTCAGACGTCATACGAATGAAAAAGCATATTGTTTTATTTTTTTTTTTCAAGTAGACCAAACTGAATAGGTACCTAGTATACGTATACTTATTTTCTTTACCGTTGATAATAAGGTGATCATAAATAAATAGTATAGAAAGATAGAACTTTACCATAGACGTATCTACTTACCTAATTTAAATTTTATTTGGAGATGTACGGTGTCTCAGTCTCATATTATTTGTTTGTGACATTTAAACTGCTGTTTGGTATAAAAAATTAGAAGATTGTGCTCGTCAACAAAATTGTGGGATAGCCCGTCTAATATAGGGTATTTCGGTGCAAATATTACACTGACTTTGCTTTGCATTAAAAAAATTTAAAAGTAAACAGCAAACTGCCGTCTCGACCAAGACAGTCCATCTACCTGACTTCTGTAAACAAATTTTGATGGGATAATTACGGCAATTTAGCACTTATTTAAAAAATAAGCCCGTTCTACTTTAGTCCCACTCCAATGTCCACCAAGTTGAATGAACCAATTACCTACATATTATTGTCACCATCGCATCGCGTTCATCGAAAATCATTGCTTCACTACCACTACTCCCTTTAAAATTTCACCGCCGCGCCGTGCAAGCATGATGCTTCGCAAGTGAATAAATGTGATAAAACTAATGCGAAAGGCTAACACAGCATTCAAACAGCGTGCCTAATGTATTCATTCAACTATAGGTTCAGTTAAAGAGTAACTTCTCACCGAATGGGGACGTATTTCGTATTTCCCATCGGCATTTCCAGTGATTTACTTTGCGGATAAATTACAATTATGATAAATTATAAATATAGTGCACAGATTGTATTAGATTCGGGCAGTACGTTGACAGTTTGAAGTATGTTGCAGTTTTTTGTCATCGGATTCTTTGTTTTGCATTATCCTTCGAGACCAGTGAGTTGCTATTCTAGTGAAGGTAAGCCTTTGTTTTATTATTGTACGGATTCTACGAACATTTCTAAACATACCTAGTTGTTTATTTTATAATAGCCACGTAGATAAAATCTCGTGATTTAGATAATATTATTATATTTATTATATTCCTAGAAAATTTGGTCTAAAAATTTTTTGCCTAAGGATTTTACTGACTTGTTCCAAAACCTATTAAATACGATGACTAAAAGTATATGATACAATAATACAATTTTTTTTGTAATACCTACATTATATTATAATTACTGGTATACCAGCAGAAAACCAGTTTGACACGCGTCATCTTTTTTTATGTTATTTACCTACCTATCTGGAATTTTGATTTAATTGATATCGACTTCCAATTCCCCGAAGATATTGGAAACAATTCAAACAATAATCGTTAGGTATGATCGTAAACTGCTTATTGAAAATTGCAGATAACAGATTTTATTATAATTTTAATGTAATATTATACTTTTTAATTGGACCCCAATATTTTCTCAAAATTTTGAGATTGATGTTTCTGACTATAATACCTACCTATATTCTTTTATATTATACAGGGTGTCCAACTTTAAAACTGTACAAATCCGTAAAATCTTCATTTTTAAAGATAATCGCCTAAACTTTTTTTTGTTTGAAAGGCCTTCAAAAAACGATTCTTTTGACCTTCCTGCCATTTTCAAAATGCAAATCCAGAGCCGGCTGCGATTTTTTTATACTCCCCATTTTCACGAAAACCATTTAGCGAGTTTTTTATTTAAAATCTGACCCCACAGCGTTAATCAGAACACCCCAAAACCCCCATATACCAAATTTGAATAAAAAAAATATACAACGAGTTCCATTCTGCAGGGTATTAAAGTTGAGAAAAAATGAATTGGGGAATCAAGTGTGCCATAGAATCCCTTCAAAACAATTGAATGGTCAACAGGACACTCAAAATATTGGGGTGAAAATATTTACTACAAAAATATACAGGGTATTTTTCTCTGAGCTACCTCAAAATTCTGAAATTTTATGAAACTTATACGGATCAACAGTGCTCTGGAATCATGGAAAAAATATTGATAAACACAAAAGTAATGTATTTCTTTACAAAATGCCAACTAACAAATAACCTTTCTCAACAAAGTCACTGTCTAAAGATGATACGTTTTCTGTGAGTTTCCTGTTGTGGCACACCAGTGATATGGACTGATAGTGCATTTATAGTGTGTGGAGCGGTTTTGATATACTCGTGTAAAGTTCCAAAAATTCAGTAATTTGAGATGGCACGGATAAGAACACTCTGTATATTTTGTATTGGACCTTTGCACACCAACACCTTGAATGGTCCTATTGACTATTCAACTGTTTTGAGGGGATTCTATGGCACACTGTACTTTACAGATGCCTTTAAAATTCCTATTTTGCTCAACTTTGACACCTTGCAGAATAGAACTCCCTGTACATTTTTTTATTCAAATTTGGTATATGGGGGTTTTGGGGTGTTCTGATTAATGCTGTTGGGTCAGATTTTAAATAAAAAAATCGCTAAATGGTTTTTGTGAAAATCGTGGGTATAAAAAAATCGCAGCCCGCCCTAGTTTTGCATTTTGAAAATGGCAGGAAGGTAAAAAAAAAGCGGTTTTTGAAGGACTTTCGAACAAAAAAAAGTTTAGGCCATTATCTCCAAAAATGAAGATTTTACGGATTTGTACAGTTTTAAAGTTGGACATCCTGTATATATTTTTTATTTGGCCACAAAATTTTGTTCATTAAGTCGTGGCTACTTGTTTTCTAGGGATTCAGTTAATCATTTTTTAATGATAAGTGTTTTCATTCGAATTCCAAATAATTCAAAAACTACACTAAATGAGCAATTTTTTAAAAATAACTGGCTAGGTTAGCTTGGTGCTTTTTTTTTACGACACTTCGTTTTCTTTTAAATAGTATATCTCACACAAGATAAGTTTGCTAGTAGCACAGACCAATATAGCTTAAAGCTATAATATATAGGTCTAAGCTAGTAGCATAGACCCATATAGCTTGAAGCTTTATAGATATGTGCTAGTAGCAGACAAAAGTGCTTATATAGACTGTCAGAACCACTGACAATCTACCAATAAGAACATTTCTTTGTGTTTGCATTGGGTATTAATAAACCAATGAATAAAGAACCTCAGGAAGGAGTTCAGGGATAGTTTCTGCATATGGAGGGTGGTTTAAGCAAACTAATTGAGGCAGAAATCCTCATTTTTCGTAAAATCAGTACCTATAATACAAGCCAAAAATTATAAGGCACGTTTTATATCTTTAAGTTTAGGAATCCTTGAAAATATAGCAATTCTAATTTCAAATTTTCAATTATGAAGAAGTACCTATACTAACGCCTATTCCACTTTGGTGCATGGCCTCAAAAGTTAGTTTAAATTACAAAATTATTTACTGGTGGATTATTATCCTCAAACATTTAGTTTTGCAAGACAGGAAAAGAGCCACAAGCCGCACAGCTAAGCATAAAAGTATCGAAATACCACATACTGGCACCTATCACCCGTGTCAAATATTAAAATATTAAATATTGTGTCAAAACTTGGTTCCTACACAGGGCGAATAGCGTCTCAAGTATTTTATAATATCCATAGAGCTTTGACTCCTTCCTCGGGTTCTTTATTCATTGCAAAAAAACAGAGTTTACTCAATCTTATCTATGTTACATTCTGATCCATCCTTTCAGATATAAAAAAATGCGGCAAAGTTCACATAACTGTCTCATCACTACGAGACACTTATTTGGAACTAAACTGGGTGACAGACTGTGATAGGCCAGACGATATAGCACCCGAATACATAATCTTTTCCGAGAAAAACCCAAGAGACAGAAGCGTAAGTTAAAACTTGTTCTCGACGACACACGTTAAACGATATCTTCCCTAGGAGGACTCGACGATCTCGAAAATCAGAGCCTCAGATTATCCGCATGGATACTACCGAACCAGGAAAAAGTTCGGACAACCTTGGTTGCCAGGAAACTGGGAGTATTCGGAGACAAATGGTAAAGCCGACCCTGGTTCCCATTGTTTTCCATACTGGGTAGCTTCGGTAAAAGGGAACTACATTATCGATTCTGCATGCTTGGCTATCCAACCGACCTGGATGAATGATAATAGGTACATTGCCAAAGGTATTTATTGACTGAACGTTAACGATATTGCATGAATGCATGGAGGATAATGAGTTTTCAAATTGTATAAAATGTTTGGATAGCAAACTAATTTCTCTAAGGAATTTTTTATGAAACGTTATCTATACCAAACTTTTCCAAAGTCATTCAGTGGCGTAGCTATGCTAGGGCAATTCGGGGCGGCGCCCCGGGGCCCCGCGGGTTTAGGGGCCCCCTAATCCTTGACATTCCTTTCGTAATTGACAATATTTCTCTCCAGAAATAAATATTTTTTTAATCGCCAAAAAGGCGAAATTTTTTTTATTAAAAATGCAGGCAATCCTTATTGCGTCTCTTTTAAATATATTTCTTACTACATCAGCCTAACACGTCAAGTATTTTTTGTGACAAACGCGACACCGCTCGCCGGCTGAGTATTCCCATATTCCCAGACACAACAGAGTCACAGAGTAGTTTTGTTCAACACTCAGTAGCAATTATTATTATGTTATGTGTGTATATTAATATTAATTCTCAATAAAAACTATTGCGGACCAGCTGATTTTTTCCAGAATTGTTCTTGGATTGTATTCCAATCAAACGATGATTCAGTGCTGGTTTATCCGCTGGGCCAAAGTTTACAGAATAATATTTTATTCTGTAAACTTTGGCTGGGCGCTCGGGGTGGGCGCCCAGGAGCTCGGTTCCGATCTGCACATTATGCGGATGCAAAAACATTATAACTGACAAAAGTCGAGTTTTCAGGAGATAGGTTTAAAAACTTTGGCTATTAAAAATGATAATATATTTTTAACTAATAGATGTTTTTTTTTTCGATAGAAGCAGTGACTATAGAAGGAATCCTTTCTATAGCCACTGATAGAAGGCTTTTAGGTGAGTGGGTATTAACAGTGACTATAGAAAGGTTCCTTCTATAGTCACTGGTATTAACTACTATTATTATACCTAGTTACTTTTTCGAACAAGAGAGTTTTTCTACTTTTTTGTACTTCCAAATCCAAAAATGTAATCAATTTTCCGGTAAAAAAATTGCACAGTCCTTTACAATGTTTTTCCATGGTACAATTTTAACACCTTGTGTTACAATGTTTTCAATGTAGCTTTCCATATTCGTTTGATTTAACCTCCATACAGATGAAAAAATTAAATGGCTGCAGTAAATGATTGTAAAACAGGTAAAAATGAAAAAATTTACTTCTTTTAGTCTATAATAAGTATTATAATTGTAAACGTATCGTGTTTCAATAAAACTTCGTAAGAACATTGTAAATGTCATTACCAAAAACTTGTGATTTTTCCAGACAAAAATATATAGCGTTCCAATGTTTTAACAGTCGAACTAATGGAAACCCAAAATTGTAGCTGTCTTTACAACGCAAATTATAAAGATTGTTGGAAATGTAATTACCTTTACTATGTTTTTTCCGCTGAAAACGTCCATTTTGTCAGATACAATGGGATGACACACCAAAAATTTTGGGAAAATAATGCAAAATTGAATAGTTTTGTATTTTTATCCAAAATTATCCCGTAACTAGACCCGAGAAAAGCGAAAAAGTGAAAATCTCAAAAATGTCTCTTGCATGCGTGTATCGATATGTAGAATTTAGAAATAAAAAATGGCATCAATATAAATAAAAATATCTACTGGGAAAATAAAAACAATGACATTTATTTGATCAGTTTTGCGAAAATAATCTGCATGCACATTTATGTTTTTATTTTCTATTTTGTAATAAAAAGTGAAATCCAAATATGGCTTCAATTAAAACAGTGGCCGTCCGACGACAGTCTATTAAAAGGGGTCCTAAATCTATAATGCCCAGGCTACGATGACACTCAAAATCCCGTAATGAAGAATGCAATAGAGCTGGTTTCGTATTTATATTTTAACAAAAAAATATGTTGACAAAAGCCGCAGCTATAGGTAATTTGATTCCCTACAGTTTTTCTTATTTTTATTTGTAACTTTTTTATTTTACGAATTATAGAAAAAAACGCCGCTTAATGAACCCATGACTTGTAAAATAACAAAGTTGTAAAAGAAATTCATAAAGCAAGGTTGCAGACAACTTTTTTATCTACAATTTTTATCTTTTTTTTTGTTAGAAACCATTCCTATTGCGAGGTCTATAACGAGGGTCTAAGTGTGATCTTTTTGGTTGGATAGGTACTCAGAAAACAATGAGTAACCTTAAAAAATTACTTTCCCGCAATTTTTTCATTTGAAAAATTATATCGTTACTGGACTACAAAAGGGAGGGGCCCGATGCAGAATTCTGCACCGGGGCCCCAAGACCCCTAGCTACGCTACTGAAGTCATTTCGCTATTATGCGGGTTGATTCTGAACGATTATTAAAAGTGAAATAGATAATATAATATGATCCTTCCTTGGTATCCCTACCGAATCTAAAAGAGCCCAAAACATTTTCAAGGTTTTCACTTGTGGCCCACCATTTGCCTAAATGGTTCAAGTACCTTCTTGTTTACAAAGTCAAATAGATAATTGTTTCAATAAAAGTTTCTTTGAAATCAGCGGAAATAACAACTTATTCTTGTCTGGAAAATCGTATTAACGTTTTCACAATTTTTAGGCAGTCCATAGGCGTCCAGAAAATTGGAAACCTCTTCATACCGGGCACACACAATTCTGGCTCGTACGGTGGATTGCCTGCTTTCATAGAGGACTACGTTCTGAACCAAGACAGGAGTATTTGGACTCAACTAGTTTTTGGAATAAGATATTTGGACTTTAGGATAGGTTACTACGAACATGAAGGGTAAAAATTATATTCACCACTCTGTTAAATAAATCATCTTAGAATCAACAAAAAAAGTAATACTATAACACAATATTATGCTCTTTTCTAGATTTTTCATCAACCACGATCTTGTAAGAGTCACCAAAATAGAGCCAATATTTCGCCAAATCCGAAAATTCGTTCAAATGGCACCATCCGAAGTGATAATTGTAGACTTCCACAGATTTCCTTATCCTTCAAATTTCACTCAAAGTATGCATAGGAAATTCATTGACTTGGTATACGATCACCTTGGCGATCTTGTTCTACCTCCTGGCGGCCTTCAAGTTGGAAAGGGTCCATCTTTAAACGAAATCTGGACGCAGAACAAGAACATCATCATTTGCTATGCTGATAAGACTACGGTCCGAAGTAAGTGATATCGTTGAGTGATCATTCAGTAGGTAACTAATTTATTTACTATTTTTAGATAATCACTGGTTGTGGCACCCAGTGCAACAATACTGGGGCAACACCAAGAAAACACCTCAACTAAAAAGCTTTTTACTCAACTCAATAAAAGAACATAGAGTTACAATGAATCCAATGTGGGCACTGATGGCGGAATTGACTCCACAACCTTTGGATATAATTTTTAGGACAAACAATCTCAGAAAACTTTCAGATGACTCGAACAAACAAGTAACTAGGTGGTTTAGAGACGAATGGTGGAGTCAAGCGAATGTCGTCGCTACCGATTACTTTTTGGGAAATGATATTATACATGTGGCAATAGATGCTAATGTAAATAAATAGGATTTTGATAAATGTCGTGTTCCTGTTGTGACAACCAATATAGGTATATTTTTTGAGTGTGGGTCCAAGTTTAAGTATACAATTTTATTAGATTTTCTGGGGATTTTCCAGAATTCAATTTTACACTCTATTCAATCAAAATGCAAGTTGGGCGTAAACATTTACACGATGGAAACACGTGAACAATTCTGAGGACTAATACGGGGCAGGGCCGCATTAAGGACGATCTCTATGAATTTTATAATATAAAATATTAAAATAAAATGCCCCAGTATTAAGAACTTTAAAAACAAACTTTTATGGCACACCTAGTCATTCATGCACTTACCTGCAAATTTCTACTATTAACACAAATCGCAGCTCCAACAATTAATAAACAGAGAAAGAATTATATCGGAAAAAATAAAGGTCCACTTGCAACTCAATACACCTCTGTAATAAATAACGACTCGCTGAACTCGCCTGCCGGCCAATAGCAAGCCGATCACGTGCGTATCACGCTCTAGCCATGCAACAACTTGTGTTTAACTTTCACTTGCGTTTAGTTTGAATAGAGTTTAGTTTATTTGAACACTCTGTATTTCAATCTCAAAAAAAAATGGTACGCTTGAGTTTGAGATGGTGCTGAACAAGAATTCATTATCGTTTCTTTTCTAGTACAAACTGTATGTTTAAATACAGGGTGTAACTAAACTGATGGTCAAAAATGAAACCACGTATTCTTGGAGTCAAAATAAGGGCACTTCTTCATATATTTTTTTCTCGTACGGGCCATAGTTTTTTTTATACAGAGCGTAGAAGTTTGGAAAAAAATACACATATTTATTAGTATTTCTAGAAGTATACGAGATATTTTTTCAAACTTGGCGTGTCACATGAGCAGATGAGCCGTCAAACTTAAGGTTCACATGAATCTTCTGAGGCTCCCAGTTGCGGAGATACAGGGTGTTAGTAAAATTGATTAGTTCAGAAAAATATGAATACCCTGTATAATCGCATTTTTTTAATTTGTTTTGAGTGGTGAATAGAATGGTTAACAAAAAGTATCTCTTAGTATTTTTTCATATTCGCAGCCGTATCTTAATTATTTTTTAAAGAACGGCAACGCTGCAATGAACAATAGTCACTTTAAGAATAAATCTAGCAATCTGTGGATGTCAATTAAACTTTATTTGACAAAATACAAAAGCAAAAACAATAATAAAAGAAACGTATTGCTATTAGAAAATTAAATTATTAAATATTCGAAATGACCGCCGTCTCTTTCAATACACGCAAGTATTGCTTTTCCGCATGTTTATTATTGCCATTCGCAAGTCCATATAGCAAAAGTGCATATCAGTCAATTCTTCAAATCCAAATATAATTTTTCAAAATATTGATACTAAGGTGCAAAGTTGGCAGCCAAATGATTCAAATAATGCCAAGTTTAATTGACATCCACAGATTGTTAGATTTATTCTTAAAATGACTTTTTTATTGCAGCATTGCCGTTCTTTAAAAATAATTAAAAAACGGTTGAGAATATGAAAAAATACTAAGAGATACTTTCTGTTAACCATTGAATTTACCATTCAAAACAAATTTAAAAAGTGCGATTATACAGGGTATTCATATTTTTCTGAACTAATTAATTTTAATAACACCCTGTATCTCCGCAACTGGGGGCCTCACAAGCTTCATATTAACCTAAAATGTGACAACTTATCCGCTCATGTGACACGCCAAGTTTGAAGAAAATATCTCGTATACTTCTAGAGATACTAAGAAATATGTGTATTTTTCTCTAAATTTCTACGCTCTGTATAAAAAAAAAACTATGGCCCGTAGGAGAAAAAAATATATGAAGAAGTGCCCTTATTTTGACTCCAAGAATACGTGGTTTCATTTTTGACCATCAGTTTAGTTACACCCTGTATATAGACCGGAAGATAGTGACAGATTTTTGGACGTGATTTTACTTAGTATGCTTTTCAAAAGGCATTATGTTGCGTATATTCTCACAATAATAAGGTATGAATCAGAGTCATCCTGGGTTCTTCATATGGAAAAGCGAGTTTTCATTTATTCGAAAAATATGCGTTTTCGTTTAAATGATTAAATAACATTCAATTTAAATTGTATTTGGACATGCTCAAAAGGTATTTTCTAAAATTTATTTGTGGCGCAAACAGATCCATTTAATTTTTAATTGGGTTTTTCGCCACCAAACTGATTGAAAGACAACTTTTTCAAGTTGCCTCGAAAATTCATAAATTCTTAACACTAAATGAACGAAACTTTAAACGTGTAACTCAAAAAATAACTTCAACAAATTTGTTTTCTGAGCTTTCGGAGGATAAATCTTCCTCCTTTCTCAAAGATCATGTCACGTCAAAGTGAAGTGACAGATAAATTTCAGGTTAAAATGTCATGACAACAGAAACAATAGCCTAGCCACCTGCCTGATATTGTACCCTGTGTTTTATCTAATTATCTATACTAACTTCTCTTTGAATAAGTGTAATATTTTACTGAATTCCACTGAACATTCAGCAACACAGTTGCCTGTATTTCCTAGAATAAATGCAGATTCTTTAATTTTTCGTCTATTTCCTACTTCTTCTTTTAGAATTGCTCAAAAGGTATGCTACCTATCCTTTTTTCAGCAGTTTCATGACAAGAACTTGCATACCTTATTATTGTGAGAATATACGCAACATAATGCCCTTTGAAAGGCATACTAAGTAAAATCACCTCCAAATATCTGTCACTATCTCCCGGTCTAAATCAGACATCAGACAAATGGTGGGTAAAAATTTTGAGGAAATTTTTCTGCACGTTTCCGTAATTTTGATGGGATAATTATTTAAATAAAACCAAATACTATAAATACAAAAAGTACACGTTTACTTAATATAAATTAATTATAAACCTATTGTACAAAAAAGGTAACCTACATAAAAAAAACACTGTACAGCTGAGGTAGAAAGAAATCAGTCATATTTATAAAGTATGTAGAGAGGCAAACTAAATACTTTTCTTTGGATGTAAATACTTGATACAAATAACAAAAATGTAATAATCTAATTTTAAATTAATTTCTGAAACTCCTGTAGCTTGCCCCAAAATTTGATAAGTTAAAAACCACTCAACAAAAAAACTATTATATATAAAATAATAGATCTCTACAATAAATAGAAGATATATACAATGTACAAATTAATTCGATTTTTTTTTGGCAGCACTATTTACATT
Organism: Pseudeuparius sepicola; assembly: GCA_963920635.1. Lineage (NCBI taxonomy): Eukaryota > Metazoa > Arthropoda > Insecta > Coleoptera > Anthribidae > Pseudeuparius > Pseudeuparius sepicola. Next base: position 7,962,449 of record OY987300.1, on the reverse strand, counting down.
ATTTAATTCGACTTCAAATATCAGGACGTCCACCACTCTTCTCCGCTAGTACGTTTCAAGACTGTAATATTTACAACAATATTTACAATGTCACTGGGCTTATTTCATGCAACCACCATGAACACAAACTTCTATATCAGGTATCCAACCTACCGATCCGGTCGGCAACTTTGAACCACGCTTCAGACTTTGGCAAAATGTCGTTTAACTCCTAAAATAGTCTTCAACATTCAATTCGATTGTTGAGTCAATAGATTCAACAGTTCCGATTGGTCCATGTTGTTTAACGTGTCCATGTCTATGCCAAGGGCGTTTGCCACGCTCTCCATGTCCAATCCGAACGATTTCAAGAGTTCTATGAAGTCCATTTCTTCACCAGTGAACGGATTGTGCAGTTTTGGACATGAATGGTTGCATTGAGGCCACGAACACCTTTCCAGTTTTTTGTGGGTACATCTTCGGTCGAAGGATCTTCTTTGTTTTCGGTTCACTGGTTTGTGGACTAAGGAATTTGGCGTGTGGCTTCTGGTTCGATTCAGTTCTGGGTTGTTGGCATTCTGACGATCTGTAAAAAAGGAAGATATTAAGAAGACTGACATTTATAAATAGGGTAATGTCATTACCTTTTCTTCTTCTCGTCCTCTTGTTGTTTTTCCCATGTTTCCTCCTCCTTTTATTCTCTCGTTCCGTCGCATCGTCCAAATTGCGAACCCTGACAGAATTGGTCGGCCCTTTCTTGCCTCTTTTCTGCTTTCTCGGTCTTCTACGATTTGTTTTTTGTTCCCAACAATGCAATGCTTCGGCTATTGAAACATCATCAATAGTTACCTTCTGCCAGTCCCTCTTTGTTAGCATCGAGTGAGATATGCAAGAAGGTGCAAAGACTGCAGTTACATTTTGGAAACTTTGCCTCAGTGCATCTCCCATTTGGTGAACGTAGTCCCACTGTTGTTTGGTGACTGGTGCACCGACATTGTCTGCATTCATTTGGGCTTCATCGAACAGCCATTGGAAGACGAAAAGATCCGCTGCAAAAGACGAAAAATGTTAGATATGGTCAAGAAAGAATTAGTTTGGGGTAAGCTAGTGTTGACCTGTTGATGCAACGTACTTTTCAATGTTGGATACAGTCTATATCCAAAATAGCACCTCCAAGGCTCTTCTAGATATCTTTCTCTGCACCTCGTGGCAACTCTTCCTTGCCAAAATTCCATCCCCTTCCTTATTGCATCCACGGCAGGCTTAACGGTAGGAATATAGGGTGTCCTATCCAGAAACCAACCGGAATCTGTTACTCCTCTAATCTGCAAATGAAAATTTCTTCAGGTAAATCAAGTCATCTCATACAGTCCAACATTTACACCTACCTTAATCTGCTTGAGGTCCATTTGGTCATGTAGCAGCTCCTGGACGAAATCCAAGTTCAGCATGACCCCGATGCCTCCGGCACTGCTTCCGCTGAGTAGAAGATCGGTACTGTTTTCCAGACCGAGAGGAATCAGATCCCTTATAGTTTGGAGTACTACAGAAGAACCCATGAAGCTGAACATGCCTTGCTTTTCGGATTTCTTTGTGCCGCTCCAGGCGTCGCTCGTGCAGTATGGAACGAAGACGTGATTGGCGTTCCACCAGAACGGGTTCTCTTCCATGCTTGGCGACAGGATTCCTCCTACTGGAAGGGGCGGGAAAAAGTGTAAATAACGTAAAACTTGGAATAAGAAGGAGAACGTACTGTCTCGAGTTTCAGGCCATCTCGATGATGTCATGTAATGCCGTTGTTTCTGCCATCTATTTTTGCAGCTGTGCTGATCGAAGCAGTACCATCCGCCTTCGAGGAAGATAATCCATTTCTTGCTCGTGTGAGATTTTCTTAGGTAGAATCTGAAATAGAATTGAAATGAAAAATGAGCGTCAGTGGTGGAAATTGGGTAAACAAAATTATAGGAATTATTGTTCCCATGCTTAATGACTAAAATTAAACAATTTCGAGCCATAATTTTATCTAATGAAAATGCCAAATCGAGTAGAGTCGTGCTCATTATGTTATGTGAAATTGTTTACGGTGCATTCTGGAATTTCTACGCTCTATGTTTTGCCCAAGGAAATGTTGTAAATGTCACCAAGAGTTATAAGACAGGCAATGATAAAATGAAGAATAAATTACAGAATACTTAGAATGCAGAACAGTTTATAATAATCACCAAAGACCTAAATGGTTTTATTAAATGCACCTAATTAGTAACTAAAATATACAGTGTGTTTCACATTGAGTCGAGACAATTCCGTATTTTCCGAAAGATGTACTGATTTTCAAAAAAAACTTTGCTTTCTTGTCCTCCTGTTTTGTATGGTCGTCAAATTTTCCAATCCATTTTAAACTAATTACATATTATTACATATACCTACATATTATCATTATGTTATTTGCTATTATAGAAAGTTGTGGATATTGTGTTAAAAACGCGTTGAGTAGAAAGGATGACAGACAAACAGACAGAAAAGAAAGCGAGTTCTTTAACAATTTGCAACATGTTTCATAATAATAAAATTTAAATAAAAAAATTACTATCATATTTTTAAAAAGGACTAAAAATATAATAAAATAATATAATAATATAGAAAAAGGATCAAAAAGTATACAATAATATTTTTTAGCAACATAAAGATCAAAAAACATGGGGCGCATCGGCGCATGCAATTGCAATAGATAATAGTAAGGAGTGTAGAGGAGTAAACATTTGCAGTGCAATGCAATAATAAGTGTTAGTGACTCAATTATTTATTGCATACGCCCAACGTTTTCGAATATTTATGGGGCTAGAAAAAATTATTTTATACTTTTTAGTCCGTTTTTTTATATTCTTACATTATTTTATTATACTTTAGTCGTGGTATATTAAAAAATATTAAATAATTAAATTTTTGTGTTATAATTTTTTGAAATAGTCCATTCCATGGCCTACTGTTAGTAAAAGAAAATAAAAAATTCAAATTTTACAAAAAATCATTGTTTATAAAAAACATTTAAAGAAACAAATCGGTATTTTCCATTAGGCACTAGGTACCTACGTATATTTCCAATATGTAGACGATATAGTTTTTGTTTTTATGATATGCACGGCATGGCAACTCGTTGAATAAAGCACAATTAATTAATTAAGGATTGAGTATGATACCACATGATTATGATAATGATTGTCGTTTTCGTTTTTATTTTTTTAAACGAAAACGAATGGCGCTGGACATTTCTAAGTTAAACATTATTAAGGCACTTTTTTACAAGGATTCTAAATATGACCTCGCATTTCTTTCTCGCCTCCTTGGACAAAGATATGACAATCAACTTTTATTTTTCTGATGGGCGCCATATTGGATTTTTGCATTTTTGAAACGAGGATTTTTTTCTGGTAAAAATGATATGTCACACATATTATGCTTTGTTTTTCCTGCCGTAATATTAAATTAATCGTTTTTGCATGGAGTGCCTTGCAAACGTAAGCCCCATAATGTTTGACGTTTTTGCATAGAGTGCCTTGGAAACATAAGCCTAGTTACCCATTGTTGCGAAGTGTGCTTTGGAATATTGTTTATCGGTTCAGTAAAAATTCAGTTAATGTTAAATTTATTGATTAAATAAATCATAAACATGCCACGAGAGTATGAACTGAGACCTTGTTATTTATTCGTCATTTGCCATATAACACATTAACACTAAAAGAGTCAAACTGGAAACACAAGAACAACAAAAACCTAGACGAGTAGACAATCCTGTTTTACAATAAATGTTGAATTTGTCCTCCTTGTTCCTCAAGGCACAATGCAACATGTTTCCTTAAATTGTTTATGGCTCGTCCAATATCCCTTCGACCTCATTTATTAATATTTGAGGAATAATAAATTTGAATCATGTCACGCTTTTCTTCATGTGAAAATCCGTGACACTTAAAATTGTACTAAACTATCAAACGTTATATGGGGCTTAGGTTTACAAGGCATTCTATGCAGAATTGTCAACATTATGGGGCCTATGTTTCCAAGGCACTCTATGCAAAAACGTCAAACATTATGGGGCTTACGTTTTCAAGTCACTCTATGCAAAAACGATTAATTTGAAATTACGGCAAGAAAAACAAAGTTAAGCATAATGCATGACATATTATTTTAACCAGAAAAAAATCCTCTTTTCAAAAATTCAAAAATCAAATATGGCGCCCATAAGAAAAATAAAATTTGATCGTCATATCTTTGTCCAGGGAGGCGAGAAAAAAAATACGAGGTCATATTTAGATTACTTGTAAAAAAGTGCCTTAATAATGTTTAACTTAGAAATCTCCAGCGGAATTCGTTTTCGTTTAAAAAAATAAAAACGAAAACGACAATTTTCAGTTTTTTCGCATTATTTTCAAAACTAAAAGGGCCAGCCAAAATTTCTTTTTACCATGTTACTCGGCATCAAATTCCGCAACTTTGTCCCAATTTAACCGACCTCGTATCTCTTAAGATAACCAAGATCCCCATGCATAAACTCGAAATACGGTCATCCTGTACAATAATAGGTCTGTGATAATATCTACAATCGAAAGGAAATGTTAAAATGAAATATCTTTTTAAGCAGTGAAACTCATTTTTTACTTAAATAGGTATATTTTTTTAAATAAATGATTTTTTCATTTTATTTTTTTTACGAAGCATCATGTATGAGCTATGCTGTCTATTTGATGAAAAATAATACCTTGGAAAAGGCTTAATCGAGGCACGAAATAAGATCACCAAAATATGGTCTGTGTGGTTTATACAAGGTACTCCGGAAAACCCATTTTTTTTCGAACTTTGGCCCTATTTGGTGAACGCCCTTTATAACTTCTCCAAGAAGCAACATACTCTTATGTTGCAACATACTCTTATGTTGCTTCTGGGGTACTCCTAGATTGGAGTATTGGGGTATTGGGGTATTGGTATTATTATATCGACTTAGCCAAAAGGCATTCGCACTCCCTCTACGGGGAACATTCACTCAGATCCCGGGCATCCCGGATACCAAAAGGATCTGGCTCGGACGAGACCCTTGCCATGTTATCGGGCCCTAGGTGACATTGATGTTCTTGGACGATCCTGCATTCCCCATGAATTTCCTGACGGTTCGGGCTGTCGCAAGTAGTACCGCTTTCTGCATGGACCTGTAAAGACTATCAGTTAGATTCAGCTCCTTGATGTTTCTCAGCAAACTTTTTGGTATAACACCAGTTGTTGACATGATGATTGGAATCGTCTGGACGTTCTCCATTTCCCATTGCCTTCTAATTCGTTCTTCTAAGTCTCTGTACTTCGCGATCTTCTCGACTTGCTTCACACGCAGGTTGTTGTTGTTCGGGATGGCTACATCAATCAGAGTTGTCTTCCTAGAAATTTTATCAACTATTATAAGGTCCGGTCTGTTATGGGCAACTCGTTGATCAGTCAGAACTGTACGATCCCAGTACATCTTGTAGTTGCTGTTCTCAAGAACAGGCTCAGGTGTGTAGTTGTAATATGGGACCCTTTCTGTCTGCACAAGCAGCAGCTTTTCCGCCAGTTCCCGGTGCAAGATCTTGGCAACCGAATCGTGTCGTTCCTTATATTCCGTTGATGCGAACATCTGACATCCTCCTGTTATGTGTTGGATTGTTTCTGAAGTTGGGCACCCGTATCTGCATCTGTCATCCACTACCGATGCATCTCCTACAATGAATTTTAGGTAGTTGCGAGTTGGTATAACCTGATCTTGTATGGCCAGTAGGAAGCCTTCCGTCTCGGGGAACATTCGTCCCGAGGTCAGCCAATAGTTCGACGCCAACTTGTCGACATGTTCCTGGTTAACCTCATTAGGATGTCTCCCGTGCAGCGGCTTCCCCAACCACCTCTGTAGTTTATCGTTGTCGGTTCGGTGGTGATTTTGACGCTCGTGTTCCGTCAGACGTAGCGGTGTTGAGACGTCTGCTCCGCATATAGCCCTATGTAGTGTGGAGCTGTTGGCCTGCCTGTAGAAATAATTACGCAGATTTAATATTTGTTGGTCCAATTGCTTGCTGAGATCTGCCAATCCTCTTCCTCCTAGTTGACGTGGCAGAGTTGTTCTTTCTACGGAGCTACGGAGATGATGTTTATGAGCTTTTGTCAGTAGTGTCCTAACTTTTCGTTGCAGGTTGTTGATGTCCGTGTTGGTCCAATTCACTATTCCGAACGAATAGCTGAGTACAGAGCACGCATACGTGTTCAGGGCCTTAAACAAATTCCTGCTGTTAAGATCAGTTCGCACTACTTGTCTTACTCTCTTGATGAATTCATTCGTTAAATCAGTCTTCATTGTTCGATGGTCTATCCTTTGAGCTTGTTTCATCCCGAGATACTTGTATGTATCTCCCTTGCTCATTGCTTCGATCTCCTGGCCGTCCTGCATCTCGTGTGCGCTTTGTTCGAGCTTTCCCCGGATGATATTAAGGGTGCGGCGCTTGTCCAGTCCAAACAGCATTCCGATGTCCCTGGAGAACTCCTCTACAATTTTAAGCATTTGCGTTAGTTGGTTTTTGGTTGCGGCGATCAGTTTTAAATCATCCATATATAATAGGTGATTCAACTTGATCGCTTCTGCGTTGTTGCTTTTGATAGCGAAGCCATATTTTGTAGAGTTCAACCGATGTGATAGAGGGTTCATCGCCATGCAGAACCACAGTGGACTGAGTGAATCTCCTTGGAAAATCCCTCTTCGGATGTTGATTGTGTCGGTCTCGATGTTACTGTCTGCGGTTCTGAGTTGTATCTTAGTGCGCCAGGTTGTCATAACGTGTTCTAAAAAGGAAACTGTATGATGATCTATTTTATACAGCTTTAAGATACCTGTGAGCCAGTCGTGAGGTACGGAATCAAATGCTTTTTTGTAGTCCACATAAGCCATGTGGAGGTTTCGTTGCTTGGAATGAGCCTGGTTGCAGATGACAGAGTCTATGATGAGTTGCTCTTTGCATCCCATTGCGCCCTTCGAGCAGCCCTTCTTGGTATTATTATTATTATTATTATTATTATTATTATAGTATTACAAAGGTTTTTGAATTATGGTCGTAGGAGAATCTACGTTCTACGTAGATTCTTCTATGCTATGGTTAATTCGATGGCATGTACCTACCATATGATGAAACACACTGTGTAAGTAAAGCTAATAACCTAATTTTTGCTGTATCTGCAAATTGGTGAAAGCGCTAGGATTAGCAACATGAAATCGGTGACAATGATATTGAACTGTCTTGAATAATTAATGCAATTATTGCAATGCCAAATACCAATATGACTATGACTGACCATTAAAAAAAGCAAAATAGATGTTACTTTTTCAATTTTGAACTAACTAACCGACACCCACAAATTCACTGCAAAATCACTGTCAAATGCCAACGTACCCTGACTGAGATCCATCGTTGCAAGTGATCGACCTGTTGGACAAAAAGACTTTCTTCAGTGGCTTCAATTGTTCAGTTGTACCACTTGGAGGTGTGTTCTGAACCACCCTCTGGATTGTGTTTGTGAAGATTGGTTCATTCACCGGTGTATTTGGTCTGTGTGCGTTTGGCAATGCCGTGCTAAAGCCCAACCACAGCTGGACTATCTGAAACAAAATGTAGAAGAATTCTTTTAGAAATAATCATAGTCTCATCCCGTGTAAGCCTACTTGACTTCGGCCGAAGGTAATTAAAATAGTGGAAATTTTTGCCGGTGGATGTATCGTCTAAAGTTCTCTTCTGCCTATTTAGGATGCCACGGAAATTAACACGGACGAGTATGGAGCAACGGACAGGCGTTAAATCGATTCTGACGTTTAATTTGGTAGTTAAAAGGCGCCGCCAGGCTCGAGGCAACTCTCCGAAACTTTGTTGCAAATTTTGGTTAAGGCCAACACCGATTTCGGTGCTCGGAAACCAGCAATCAGCAGGCGCAGTTTATTGGGAAATGGAGGAAGACTTACATGATCGAAGAAGAACGAGAAAAAGGTCAGAGATGACACAACGCGCGCGTAAGGGATCCATCTTCATTCTTCTCGGTTGAGTCACCGTTACGTTACTTTCTTCATGATTCGAATTTTTCAGCGGTCAACACGATTGTTTTGGAATGTTTTCATCGCGAGCGGTTCGTTCTAAAAGGGATCTGCCTCAGGATTTGTTCGTCGGTTTCCTTTCGGATTTTGCATAGACTGATGTTTTATATTTTGTCAATAAGTCCTTTTTTTTTTCGAATGTTCAATTATTGTTAGTTGTTTTGCAAATAATTAATGTCGTTCCGCTAGCATTTTCAATTATTCAAAAAACCTCTGACCGTTGACTGACGTATTAATTAGACTTCTCACGGCCATAGAGTAAAACCTTATTAAAATATATATTCTTTTACTCAATGTCACGGCTATAGTTTCATGTCTTGGAAAATAGATGGCGTCTATGGTCAACAATGTATTTTGCATTGTATTTTGTCTCCGGGAAGCGCATGGTGAGCCTGAGAACTGTTAAACATGACAATTCGTGAGCAGTCTTTATTAATACGTCAGTCAACGCTCTGACCCTTTTGTAATATCTAGCACTTTTAATAAAAATATTTTTACATTAAACGCCATTGAATATAAGAAATGCGCCCCCTATAGGCTCAATGCTAAACTAGTCTATGAGCCATGCCAACAATGAACAACAACAAAGAACAACGCAATGCAGACCCAAGGCTAGCACCGTTCCCATGGTCACCATGGCCCATATACAGTGTGTCCCAATTTGATACTGGACACCTCAGAATTATATGGGAAACAAATGGTATCTATTTTTTTATTGGTAGTCCCAAGGGAGAGTATCTCATAGGGGGTGGTATTTGGATGGGGTAATTATTTCATGGCCTGCTGTGATTTTTTAAAATAGCTGATTTTCAAGAAACCCTATATTAGGGATTTTTTTATGACAAAATGTCATTAAGAAAACTTGTTCAGAATGAAAAACTGAGTAGAATTGCAAAATTTCAAAAGTCTAGGCCTACTTTGATTTTTAGCTTTTTCGCCTTTTTCTCCCACTTTTTTCTTAGAAATGTGTCCTTTCTGGACCTTTCACGTCAAAATATTATATTAAAATTTTTATTTTTTTATTATTAAAATAAAATTTTGACGTGAAATCTCCAGGAAGGACATTTTTCTAAGAAAAAAGTGGAAGATAAATCTAAAAATCAAATTAGGCCTAGCCTTTTAAAATTTTGCGAATCTACTCAATTTTTCATTCTGAACAAGTTTTCTTAATAACATTTTGTCGTAAAAAAATCCCTAATGGGATTTCTTGAAAATTTGCTATTTTAAAAAAAATCATAGGCCATGAAACAATTACCTCATCCAAATACTACCGCCTATGAGATACTCTCCCTTGGTACTACCAATAAAAAAATACAGACCATTTGTTTTCCTTGCCCTTCATATATTTCTGAGGTGTCCAGTATCAAATTGGGACACACTGTATTAGTTCGCATAGTCCCATCTTAAATTCAGTCGCGTATCGTAAATCATCGGACCACTGTTTTATTTACTGTCTTCGATTACATAGGAACACACGTGATTATTACCTAACAAATATCTGCGCATGGCCAATATACGTAGATACATCGATAAATTGGGGGAAATCTTGCCATCTCGCATTTCCTTTTTATTAATGTAAAACATGTTATTTCGATTTCAAGAAAAGGTTCTATCAATGTCTAGAGAATACGTTTCTCTAGACTTTGGTTCTATAAGAGTCTGGAAGTGATTTTGATTAACGTTTTCTTGCGGCACGTTGGAAACGCGGCATCTTTCTTTAAAATGCAAATTATATTAGCTTTAAAATCATATTAAATTACGTTTATATGGCACCGCTATTTGCCGACAATAAAACCGATGATTTTTAAATCTTTAACGAAGAAAAACACTTAATTAATAACATTTATTTTCGTATGGTTGCTAATTAAAATAACACACAGATTCAAGTAGGTAATACCATAGTCGAACGATTGACTATAGTAATACCGATATTATCTAGTGGTTTGTTATTTTTGAAATCATTTCTGGTTAATTTCTAATGCTTCATTCTAAAAATATCACAAAGAATGATAATAGCAAAGTTTACAGAATAAATATAACAGCGGACTGTTCGACAAAAGAAAATCAGCGATATTTTCTGTGGACTCTCTAATTTCGTGCCTTTTCTGTGCATAGAGCGTACTCAGAGCAAAAACGCGCCCGTGTGTATTCGATACTGTCAATACGATGCGTGCATTTGTCCGCGTCAACCGTCACATCGCCAAAGTCACTAGTAATCGCCGCGACGGGCGCTCCCGCCCCAGGGCGGATCCGTGAGGCACTCCCGCCGGCCGCCGGCGCTCGATTTGGCTTTTTTTGGGCGGCGCGGGCCGCGGGCCGCGGCAACACCCCGTAGAGGCGATCAAACGAGGCCGAGAGTGAAGATCCGACAAGGAGATGCCGACAGTAGCCGATAATAAGAGGCCGGCCGCCGGCCTTTCATCTTTGCCGACGTTCCGCGCGGCCTCACTATACGGCGGGCCAACCACCGGAGGTAATGTGGCGACTCTTTGCTTTTGGATTGGACCAGGGACTGAATTAAAGCTGAAACCCTTCGTTTTCCAATGGAATAGAAGGGCGCACCTTATGGCATATCAGACAAGAAATGGTTCGATGGTTGTTTGACGATTCTTCAAAGAAGAAGATTTTGGCCCAGTGAGCAACTGTTCAGGTCCATTTAAAACCTGACACTTATTAGGTATATCCGTGTACCTACGAGTATATGTGATTTCTTCATTATAGGCGTCATAGAGATTTTGTGGATATTTGAGGATCAGATCAACACCAGTGGGGGACAAACAAAAATTGGTTGGTAAAGCAGTTTGTGCTCATTTGTTTTAAACTGAGCGACTCAATTTTCAGTTAAATGCTGCAAATTTTCCTCCAGTATCAAATAATATAGACATTGTTCATTGTTACCTACTTGGTGCTTAAAATAAGCAATATACTTTATACTCACCTTTCAGGCTTGGTTAGTGAGGAAGGATTTCCAAACGTTGGTCTCAGACTTCGTCGATGACTTTTAAAACAACTTTTAACATTGGAAATGTTTATGTTCGTACATATGGGAGTCGAGTTAACAGTTTTCGTTCAAGGCCAAAAGATAGCGGTGTCGCGGTGACGCATCGCTTCTCCGGCGAACGTTGTGGCGTGAATCTTGTGAACCCCAGCCAACGAAAAATACAGGCCGTGGCGCATCGCAAACCTACGTGACATTAGGAGTTCTAGCATTGCATACGTTTACCATTGCTTCACTTGTAAAATAGTGTAGGAAAAATGAATTATTGTAAATATTTTTTTTATTTTATTTGGATATATTTAGGCACTCAAAGCTAAAAAATATTAACAACAAAATACCTAACCTAACCTAAATGAGAACTCTTAGAGTCACGTGAGTAAGCGCCGCGCCACGTCCGGTATTTTTCGTTGGCCGCGGTGTGGTCAGTAGTGAGATTCAATATAAAGTTGGTTTAAAAATTATGTTTATTCTTACTAACAACTCATAAATTGTGTTAATTATGATTGTGTATACTGTATATATGGCGTTATAATTTAAATGTCTCCTATGGTTACAAGGATTGCGAAATCTGTGAATTTTCCTTATAATCCTTTCATTGAAACTACGTCCCCAAAAATACAACAAAAATAGCCTCGTCACTAGACTCTAGTGGCTCATTTTTCGAAAACAGTTTTTTTGCCTTTAACTAAGACAATTCCGGAGCTAGATTCGGATTCCCCGGAAAAACTGCGACACCCTGGTCCTAGTTTATGCTTTACCTTAGAAATTAAGGAAATAATCGGACTTAACACAAGTATTAGCAATCTTAGTACCTATTGTAGTTTTCACCGATCTAAGACACTGACTCCTCCACTAAGTCCCAAGGGTCAGGACCTAGCTAGCTCATCGTACCAATCTACTGTAGTTTTGAAGTAAGCGCAAATTTTCGTATTGGTACTAGCCAGCGAGCGAGATATGTTGTGCGTTACGTATTGTTACGACTACTTACGACTATGCTAAATATGTATACCTAAACTCTATTTGCACTAAACGCAAGTGAAACATAAACACAAGTTGTTGCATGGCTAGAGCGTGATACGCACGTGATCGGTTTGCTATTGGCTAGCCGGCAATAAAGTCTGTCCCGGCGGGCGAGTGCAGCGAGTCGGTGTTTCTTACAGAGGTGTATTGAGTTGCAAGTGGACCTTTATTATTTTTCCGATATAATTCTTTCGCTGTTTATCGATTGTTGGAGTTACGTTTTGTGTTGATAGTAGAAATTTGCAGGTAACTGAATGACTAGGTGTGCCATAAAAGTTTGTTTTTAAAGTTCTTAATACTGGGGCATATTATTTTAATATTTTATGTCATAAAATTCATAGAGATCGTCTTAAATGCGGCCCTGCCTCGTACTAGCCCTCAGAATTGTTCACGTGCTTCAATCGTGTAAATGTTTACGCGCCACTTGCATTTAGTTTGAATCACGGGCGTAGCCAAGGGGGGGGGTGGGTTTCGGGGGTTCAAACCCCCCCCCGAAATAAGCAAAATATTACCTAATATTATACCGAAAAAATACGAGGAGTGAAGAGTCAAATTATTATTACGTTTGAATATATGTAGTAATAGTAGCGCCTAGCGCCATCTTTTGACGAGAGGCAGACGCAGTTGCAGCCGAACTATTTTGTATTGTAGGGACACTTTGCGTTGTTTCTCGAGTATTCGCCACGCCCCTCGGTCGAAATGAGCGGAACTTTGTGAAAGTTCGTGGAAGTTTCTGGACGGCTACTGGGCTGCTATATAAGCGGCGCGTGACCGCGCTTACGGCAGTATTGTTCCATGCGAACTCGAAGCGAATAAAAGTGAAAAGTGGTGAACGAATAGTGAAGAGAATTAAGTGTACCGTGTAAGTGAGTAATTTTAGTGCACTGTTATTCGATGACCTTGTTAAGGATAGATACGTGAATCATTATTACTGTCGAAAAATGGAGGGGAAGAAAAGGAAGGGTGATAAACCTAAAGGTATGGACTACTGGAAAAAGTGGTGTAGTCAAGGTCAAGGGGTTTCTAATAAAGAAACAAATTTGGATATAGCTATCAAAGCTTCAGCTACCTTGCATGCTGGTAAGAAGACTGCCTATCCCGAAATCTAGTTTGGAATGCCTAGATATGTGCGATAAAAACCTTTATCCTAATATTTACACATTACTACAAATCTTGGCTACCATTCCTGTATCCACTGCTACCCCAGAAAGGTCTTTCTCGAGCCTAAGGAGACTGAAAAACTATTTACGAAACACTACAAGTGAAAACAGACTTAATGGTTAATGAACATTCACTATGGAACAGAAATTCATGCAGATCAAGTAGTGGATATAAAAAGCCGAAGATTTCTTCTTTAATGGTTTTAGATTTAGCGCAGAGGAACGAAATTAATTTATCAATTTCATTTAAAGTTAAGAACTTTATAAATATGTCGTATTTTTTCGGATGAATATATAGATATTAAATTTCATGTAAGTATATTTTTGTTGTTTTATTTACTTCTCAAACTAAACCCCCCCAAAACTAAATCCTGGCTACGCCCGTGGTTTGAATAGAGGGTAGTAGTGACATCTTGCGGAGACTACAAAGGTTAAATGCAGGACATGGCATAAGGCATAAAGCTACAGTAGTACAGCACCATCTTGTAAATTTTTAGGGTGGATAAATCTCATATCATGAATTACACTTAAAATTTTCTATTTCATACGTATGTCTGTTATGTTATTGTGTTTTTCAACTGGTCGTTAAATAAAACCATCTGATTGTTTTGTTTGATTTACCAACCTACATTGTAAATTTTACAACGAAATCAAAATAAACTACGGCGGTCCGCGGATCTCGCCGTGCGCGGACCGCTTTAGCCGGTGGCCGTTTGAGGCTCGGCCGGCCACGATCAAAGGAGCCGCGTGCCGGGCCCGGCCTTTCATTTGCGGGAGCGCGCCGCCGGACCGGGCCGCGGCGTTGCCGGCTCCTCTCTTTTCTCCCCCGGTTCGGGGACGGCCCGTTTAACGCCAGTTCCATTGCTTTCGGCGCGTAATCGAATGCTATATTGGACGCCGAAGGCTGCGCGGAGCGTTTTTTTCCGCGCTGCGGTTTTTTGCACCACAAAAGTCCGAAGACAAAACACGAAATAAAAGAGGACGTTAAATTTGTTGTTGGCGGTGTCTTTGAAGAGCCCAGTTGGAAATAGAAAGTCACGGTATCTATATTGAGACGTATAGGTAGTTAAGTTATCGTTTTTTTCCTAGGTTCTATGAATTCGCTTGATTTTTTGCTGTTGTTTTGTGTTTGAACGTGGTACGTGGAGAAAAACGTTTGTTATTGGAAATGTCAGGTAATAAAAGCCGCATCATATAGGTTGTGATCCACAAAAGGAAATTTTTGTTTTGTTGGGCTGTAATTCAATCAACTTGTTTTAATAATTGCTCTATGAATTTTCTAGTTATTGTTTCCGTTGTGAACGAAAACTACTAGAGATCAATCATTCACCATTGATGTCACAAAATTTTGACACCTACTTGGGCAAAAACTAAAATTGAAACATTTGAACAAATGAACCTAAGAAGTTATAAAAAGGATGTTCACTGACCTAATTGCTCATATTGAAAGATTACGTTGTTATTTATGGTAAGAATTCTGCAATAAGGTTGAAAAGATAAACGATCCTTTATTGGTCGTATTTGACAGGCGTGTTTGACGTTTGGTCACCAACTTAAAAAAATACAATAATAATTATTGATCACTTCAGTGCCTATATATTTATTGTATTCTAATAACGACTACGGCGTCCTTTACTGCCGATTTAAAAAAAAATTGAACAAATTTAACCGATGTTTCACTTTAAACTATACATTTTTGACAACTGTTTCACAAAACAAATTATTATATTTGTTTTTTTGTAAAATTTTAACCCGTTTTAATGAAGTCATATTTAAAACTTCAACACTCATGTTATTGTGGAAGAATGAAGTAAATTGTCTAGTGGAGTTTCATGCCCAGATAAGCAAAACGAACTCTATATGCTCTCTGATATTTATCATGTACCTATTTTGTATTTTAATTCGTAAGTGTTTCAATATTTAGATACATTTCTGTAATATTTTTGACGTTTTATTATCTTATCTGACAATAACTAATTTACAACAAAGCACCTTTGAAATAATTTGAGAGTAACCATGGAAACGCATCATACATACCAAACACTATATTGTCTGCATTGTTTATTTTTTGTCAATTATATTTATTATAATATGCCGATAAAATGTTTTAAGTTTCCGTTTTCAAAGAAGTATAATAAAAAATATCGTTCATTACACGTCCAGAAATAGATTCTTCCGTGCTTGCATGACTTCCCGTGTTCGGCTGCGCCTCACACGGGAATTTGTCACGCGCGCACGGAAAAATCTTTATTTCCAGACTCGTAATGAAATATACTATTACCTGAAATTTTCAAAACTTTAATAATAGAGATAGAATGTTAAAAATTGTTAAAAAAATTAAGCAACCGACAGTGGAAACACATTTACAAATGATAGAATTTGCCTGGGTCAACTCCCAGATCTTGCTGTCCACTGAAAAATGTACATTTTTATAGTTATTATAAAGTAATATACAGCGTTGAATTTTTTTAAAGTTGGAAAGAAAGTTGGCCTATTAATTTTATGCTTGACAATTATAGTTTTTCAAATGGCAATAGATAACAATAAAAAAATTGAGCGGAGAAGACTCGAAGGCCTGGAAGGGACACTCGCCTTTTTTCTAAATCCGCTCCTAAAATTCGACTTATAAGTCGAAATATTGACCCAAAATTTCGACTTATAACTCGAAGCTTTAAAGTTTCGAGTCGAAATATTAGTTCAATATTTCGACTTATAAGTCGAAACTGTAAAGCTTCTAGTTATAAGTCGAAATTTTGGGTAAATATTTCGAGTCCAAATTTTAATGTTTCCACTTATAAGTCGAAATTTCAGGAGCGGATCTAGAAAAAAGGCGAGTGTCCCTTCCAGGCCTTCGTAATCTTCAGAATAAATTTCAAACTAGATTTTTTCCTTGTCAACACACATTGTATAGTGTCCGGATTCTGAAAAAACGTACAATTTTTTTGTTTCTCGTAAGTTAGGAATAATAAAAAGTAGGTAAATACACAGATTTGAAAATTATGATTGCAGATAAAATTTTCTCTTTCGCCGAGAGAAAGAATTATTAAAGATTATTTAATACCTACAGAAATAATAATTTATTAATTCATTATAATTACAGTATTTTAATTAACGTGGTAAAAATTAATTATTTGTTCACTATCAACAATAACATGATATACAATCACAACTTTCAATACCGAGCAACTTTCCTTTATAATATAAATATGACCTATACAGGGTGTCCCGAAATAAGCCAGCAATAATTTATCAGCGCATTCGGCGACCCAAAAAAAATTAAAAATTTCGTAAACATTTCTTAAAAATGCCCGTTAAGGGGGCTATTGGTCACTTATTTTAACATTTTTTAATAATTTTTTCGATACCCCTTGCATGAAGGAAACGCCATAAAAAAGACTATACCAATGTGCATTTATCGATTTTTGGAATTTGTAAACTCCAATTGAAACTTTTGAGTTACCTTGGCACAATTTTTTTAAGCCATCTAATTTTTTTCGTCATCAAAAACCTGTCACAAGTTTTATGTAATAAAATGTTAAAAATGCAGATATCTACGTATTACTTAGATTACAAAACATCAATGCTTACGTCAAAGATGTTTATACCACTAATAAATATTATCTCACATACTTCACATACATTATATTTATTGTATTTGTCGTACATAGTAGCATCACAGAAAATATAGTAGTATATTTTCTGTGGTAGCATAGAAGAATTTAGTAGTAAATTCTTCTATGATAGTACGTAGTAACTAGTTATTGTTCTTAATCATGAATTAAGGCCTGTCTAGACAAAGTTACAGACTGTCAAAACATTGTTGAAATTTTCGCGAGGCGCACAAATATTTTGCATAAAATTTTATACAGGATAAGCCATTATGTGATAGTATTTTGGAAAATTAATGGGGTTTTTGGTTGTTGGTATAACGTTTTTTCCAGAAAGGCTTCATTTCCACGTTACTGCTGTTAAAGTTTTTCTTAAAAAGTATTGCTTTGTTTCATAATTGGGTACACAATAGGTACACCTGGATAGATTGCTAATATTATGACACAAGATTTAACTCCCTTATGCAACCATGGTGGTTTCCTTGTCTCCGGACATTCTTTTATTTTTTTATATGGGTTGGGCAGCTGGGCCATTCCCCAGGTCCGAGGGCCTATTTATCCCTCCTTCGAGCGGCTGGCAGGGTTAATCTGGCTCGTAGCCATCCCATGCCAGCCTATACTTTCTTTAAATGCTTAACCTAAACCTAATCCTAAATTAAACCTAAACACAAACACAACACCCATGGCACATACCGTGGTGGGACTCGAACCCACGACGTACGGTCAAAGCGTGGGTCAAATCGAAAGACCCACTCGGACACCGCCGCCCCATGACATTTATTAATATACCTATTTACTGCTTGGCGGCAAACTTAAGACATTAAATAATGTACCTGTTTTAATTTGTATCACGGGCGTAGCCAGGATTTAGTTTTGGGGGGGGGGAAGGTTTAGTTTGAGAAGTAAATAAAACAACAAAAATATACTTACATGAAATTTAATATCTATATATTCATCCGAAAAACTACGACATATTTATAAAGTTCTTAACTTTAAATGAAATGGATAAATTAATTTCGTTCCTCTGCGCTAAATCTAAAACCATTAAAGAAGAAATCTTCGGCTTTTTCTTTTAAATATATCCACTACTTCATCTGCATGAATTTCTGTTCCATAGTGAATGTTCATTAGAGCCAAACCATTAAGTCTGTTTTCACTTGTAGTGTTTCGTAAATAGTTTTTCAGTCTCCTTAGGCTCGAGAAAGACCTTTCTGGGGTAGCAGTGGATACAGGAATGGTAGCCAAGATTTGTAGTAATGTGTAAATATTAGGATAAAGGTTTTTAACGCACATATCTAGGCATTCCAAACTAGATTTCGGGGTAGGCAGTCTTCTTATCAGCATGCAAGGTAGCTGAAGCTTTGATAGCTAAATCCAAATTTGTTTCTTTATTAGAAACCCCTTGACCTTGACTACACCACTTTTTCCAGTAGTCCATACCTTTAAGTTTATCACCCTTCCTTTTTTTCCCCTCCATTTTTCGACAGTAATAATGATTCACGTATCTATCCTTAACAAGGTCATCGAATAACAGCGCACTAAAATTACTCACTTACACGGCACACTTAATTCTCTTCACTATTCGTTCACCACTTTTCACTTTTATTCGCTTCGAGTTCGCATGGAACAATACTGCCGTAAGCGCGGTCACGCGCCGCGGCGCCGCTTATATAGCAGCCCAGTAGCCGTCCAGAAACTTCCACGAACTTCCACAAAGTTCCGCTCATTTCGACCGAGGGGCGTGGCGAATAATCGAGAAACAACGCAAAGTGTCCCTACAATACAAAATAGTTCGGCTGCAACTGCGTCTGCCTCTCGTCAAAAGATGGCGCTAGGCGCTACTATTACTACATATATTCAAACGTAATAATAATTTAACTCTTCACTCCTCGTATTTTTTCGGTATAATATTAGGTAATATTTTGCTTATTTCGGGGGGGGGGGGGGGTTTGAACCCCCGAAACCCCCCCCTTGGCTACGCCCGTGGGTTGGGCAGCTGGGCCATTCCCCAGGTCCGAGGGCCTATTTATCCCTCCTTCGAGCGGCTGGCAGGGTTAATCTGGCTCGTAGCCATCCCATGCCAGCCTATACTTTCTTTAAATGCTTAACCTAAACCAACCTAATCCTAAATTAAACCTAAAGACAAACACAACACCCATGGCACATACCGCGGTGGGACTCGAACCCACGACGTACGGTGCCAAAGCGTGGGTCCAATCGAAAGACCCACTCGGACACCGCCGCCCCATGACATTTATTAATATACCTATTTACTGCTTGGCGGCAAACTTAAGACATTAAATAATGTACCTGTTTTAATTTGTATCCGTATAAAAATTGAAGTTTGAAAAACTGGGGTGCTAGGCTTTCTTTCTATCTCTGTCTCCTTTTTAATCTACGATTAAGAACATCTCCAAGGCAAAATATTAATCAGGTCTCAAAATTGAATAGCTTCTGTGGGGCATCTCCCAACCTAAACGTCAAAAATTCCCGTTCGCCGTTCGTAGCGGGAGCTCGTAGCATTAACCCCCACTTGTTCCGGGCACATTTCTATCCACCTGTCACCTGCCCCGCTCCCACAAACTACCCGACCCGGAAGATCGCCCCCCAGGGGCCGACATCACGGATTCCGCCTTCCGTCGGAACGCCAGTAAGCGACACCGCGGACCAGTGGCGTATCCAGGATTAACGTCGGGGGGGGGGGGAAATCAGTTATAAATAACAAAAACTCTGTCGATAATTTTAATGGATAAAAACAGCACAGAAACATTTTTTCTAAAATAAATAAATACAGGATGCCCGGAAATAAATGCACCAACTTGAAAAATTTAACTACAAAAATGGAAAATATGGCGAAAAGTTCATATGAACATGGGTCCGCAGAGGTTTGGTTTTCGAGATGCAGGGTGTTGAAGTTGAAATTTTATTTTCGATTTTTTTAAGTAGGTAACTTTTTGAGACGACAAAATTTTCTTGCAAAATTTGGTAGCCGGGTTTTTTTTTTGGAAAGATAAGTCATAATTTGGTATTATTTTTGGTGCAATCCGTAGAGGGCGCTGCGTACGCTATCATTATTTAATTTAATTTGCTCTAACTTTTTTGACAGTAAACTTTTACGACATTTTGTGAATGTATCCTCTTCCCACACGTTTTCTAACCAAAAAAGGTATACTTGGCGAATAACGCCAAAGGTGACCGTTTTCGAGAAATTTTCGATGCAGGTGCGCATCGACACTCGTTTGCAATTAAATTCAAAATAAAATTTAAATAAACAAGCACATTTTTTTTGACGTTTTAATTACTTGTTGTCTTTTGCAAGAAAATTTTGTCGTCTCAAAGAGTTATTTAAAAAAATCGAAAATAAAATTTCAATTTCCACACCCTGCATCTCGAATTTCGACATATTTTCCATTTCTCTTTTTAATTTTTTAAGTTATTACCGGACACAATGTATAACATAAAAATAATTCTTCTTCGAACCAGTAAAATCTATATCACAAAATCAAGTATTCTTTTTTTGGTCTTGAGCTCGTCAAATATCTCCTCTGGAGATATGGGTATTTCAGGGTACACATAAAGGGGTGTTAACCCATTCAGTCGGTTTTCGCTAATATTGTTTCTAATATAAATCTTTAAAATTTTCAGTTTAAAAAAAAAAGTTCTTTTTGGCGTGGTGGTGCACAGTGTAATTGTGCAAAATAGGTATGTTTAGTAGGTTGTTTTGCCTAATTTACGGTTACGCGCTGCGACCGACGGAGTGTGTGCATAATATACGGCGGCGCGTTCTCAAATCTACTGCACAGGTTTTAATTTCGAGAAGACAAGATGAAACAAATGATGTTCACTACAATTTCAGATCAGGCCAGGAGTATATAATTTTTGGTATTATTAATTTTGATTAGAGGTTTAACGTCACGGAAAAAAAACAGGAAAAATTGGAAAAAACAAGGTTTTTTTCCGTTTTTTTCCGAAGCCCAAAAAATGGAAAAAATGGAAAATTTCAGATAAAATTCGAATAAACAAAATAAACAAAGAAAGTTGAAGAAACACTTAAATTATATTTTTTGTATAGCTACGTATTTTGCTCGAAAAAACCTCAAGGAGTATAAAAATAACATATTTTGATAGTAATGCTTTATTCAAAACAAATTAAATAAATAAAACACTTATTGATCAACAATAAAAAAAATAAAAATATAAATTCTTTTTAACTTTTTATTATATATTATATAAATTATTTTATTTAAAAATATTTATTTTATTTCTTTAATATGTATTATTAAAAAAATTGTTTTTTTTTCCGTTTTTTTCCAAATTTTCCGGGGAAAAAACGGTTTTTTCCGACGATCAATTTTTCCGGAAATTTTAAACCTCTAATTTTGATATTACAAATCTCGTTTATCTCGACAGCTCTGGGGAAAGGGCAAATGCCCCCTTTGCCCCCCCCCCCCCCCCTGAATACGCCGCGGACGCGTAAGCCTCGTAAGCGTCCCCCGCGGGTCGTACGCGACGCACTTCTCTCGGTGTGCGCCGAGCGCCGGTCCGCGCGTAGAGGTCGGCGCGTGTGGGAATACGGGCGGCACCTTTGATCTCGCCGCAAAGACGGTAGCCGCCGGCGGCCGGCCCGCATCTCTAGCCGCCATGGGCGCAACATAATGAGCTAGCGCCCGGGCAAAATGTCGCCTTTGCGCGGAAAATTGACGCGGATCGAGAAAACTACATTTTACAAGAGAGCCCTACGTACAGCCAAATTCTAGAGAATACTATACGTCCGATCACTCCTTTGAAGGCGTCGAAAAGCCGTCGATTTTTTGCGACCGGTCGTAAATCAATGTCAGCTCGCCACTCGGTTATTTACGAGGGTGGACTATACAAATCACCGTAAAGCTGGTTGCACCAAAGTTATACGGGGGCATTTCTATATTGACTTTCCATTATGCACCGTGAAGCATTAGTGTATATCGTTAGTTTTTGGTACAACGTTAAAAATTAAAATAGGAGTAATAGCAGAAAAATAAGGAGCATAATACGTATAATAAAAATGCAGGTATTTTACTTTTTGAGCTTAAATAAAGCAAGATATACCTAAGTAAACATAGGGTAAGTAAAAATATACAGTGTGTACCTAGAAGCAAACAAAATTATTTACATAGTTTACAAGTTTTGCAAAATAGTAAGTTTAGGATTTGACTTATTTTTTCTTTGAGTTGTTAATTCCCTATTCGCAAATTTAAGTGTGTAGTAGGTAAATACGAACTCGCGTATATGTTGAAACCAAATAGTCATGGGAAAAATTTGCACACGGATGTATGTATTTTACTGATCGCAATCCCCTGGGCCGCCATTTTCTAAGTTAAGATTACAAGGGACAGTTAATATTTCTTTAGTATATTACCAGGGTCGCTTATAAAATCCATATAAATAAAATAAACTTTTAGATAGTCGCATAAAAATTAATGTTAATGGAGCACTGCAAAATCGAGTTCAAGTGTGAAATGTTATGTCAACGTTCACGTCTGACGTCAAACAGTTTGAAACCTACAAAACACTGCAAGGTCAATTGTAATAGTATAAACCCTTAAGGTGGATTTATAAACTCGACGTTTGCGTTGGCGCTCGAAGTTGACGGTGACATTCACAGTTTGCGTCCAGAAATGTGAACGATGGAACGTGAAAGATGAAATTAGTTTATCTCGAACGGCATCGGACGCAGACTGCAACGTTCGACGGCGTTTATAAACGGTTACACGTAAAATATTGGGATTGAATTTTCGACGCAAACGGCAACGGCGAGCGCCAACGCAAACGTCGAGTTTATAAATCCACCTTAAAAGTTAAAAAAATATAGATTTTGTTGTGTCATTTTAAGAGTTTGGAATGTTTTGGTCAACCTCAAAATATTTCTGTTAATTAACGTTAAGCGTATATGTAAGAGCACAGAACTCTAAGTAGATTCATAAATGTATACTTCAGAAGTTCACGTTTACATTATCTGGTTGCACTTCAACTCTAATAATAATCCAATGTTTTCATTGGTCGAACGTAACAAGTTAAAAGTTGACGAACTGCTTACGAAAATCTTACGATATAGCATACTTTGGCATACCTAATATGTTATGTTGATATTAATTGCCATGTCTATTTATAATACCTTTCAACTTCTTAAATCTGAAGTCCTTTCCGTGCTTTTCTTACCTATAGTTATGAATGGAAATTTTCTATTATTTTACAGTCCTTCACCGCACAATATGCCATAACTAATAAACTATACTATCACTTAATATCACCAGTGGTGTAACCAGAATGTAAAGTTGGGATGGGGGGGGGGGTAATTATTAAAAAAATTCTTCAGTAATATTTAAGGCAAAATTATTGTTTTAAAATACATTTTATTTAGAAATAAATAACACGCGGCACATCTTTGGGGGGGGAGGGCTAAAGCCCCCAAAGCTCCCCCCTGATTACGCCGCGCTACTGCTAATCACTAATAAACTATACTATCACTTAACAAAAAACTGTCAAACCTTTAAAATATTACACCAAAATGAAAAATACCGTAACCAACCACTCCAATCAGTCGTAAACAAGGAGAACGAGAGGAATAATGACTAATGACATCAGTACTCGAAAATGGCGGACCCATAGAGTCGAGAGGCTGCGCACTCGTATAAGCGCCTTCTACTCATCTCCGTATCTCTGGGCAATTATCTAATTTGCGCATCCCCGAACAAGGACCTCGCGCACACAAAAAAACACTTACACTCGAATCAAGTAGCTCTGACGCCTGGCGTAAATAAAAGCACATATATGTTCGATGACATTCCGCTAAATAAGGCACTTGGACTATAGGCCACAAATAAATATCAGGCGCGGCTGACAACAGGGATGTAGATCGCAAGTGTATTTATGCGGTTTTATCTTGTTGTTTTCACATGCGTCTAAGCTATTTAGACACTGCCACAAATAATGTTATCGATGTTTAAACTATTTTAATGAAGCCAATAATTGTTTTCCGAAATATTTGACGTAACCAAATGTAAAAGTAAAATTAAATAAAGGTTGTGCCCAAGTGTGGCTCTGGCAAATATTTCGACATCACGTGCACATCAGACGTCAGAATTATTTGATTTTGGTACTCACGCCGCCCATGGCATGCCACTATTAAAGCCGAGATAGTACTACGCCATCGGTGTCTTTTACTATAATCCGCTACTCTTCCGTAAAATCAGTGTTTAACGCAAAGGACACCGCCGGCGGTGGCCAGATGGCACTATCTAGGCCCCTTTTTAACATTCAAAGAAACCCCAAAATTGCACATAAAAACTGGTGCCTTCTATTTTTTTTTTGGCTGAGGTAATTTTCTGGCGGCGTTGCCAGTGTCATTACGGTGTCGTAAAAAGGCCAATTACAGATTTTTCGCATCATTACGACGTAAGGGGCGATGTTGTCGCTTGTAAAAATCAGTTCGGAGGACCTGTATGTGTATGAGAATTTCAAAGGTTGTCAGTCACCTGCGCAAATTATAATTATTGTTACTGCGGCATAAGATAATAAAAAGTGTTTTACCAAAAAGCTTCTGTTGCAGCAACGATCACCGTAGGCGTCGTTTTCTTTTCGTTGCACCACATTTTGAACCCACGTCATTTCGTAACTCTATCAGAAACGAATTGATTTGATTTATTGCGGCGAGCCAAGTAAATCAAAATAAATTGGCTTCCTAAATTGACAATATATTAATATATTATCGGAAATTACTTATTTATGATGTTATCTTGGTATGTGCCGAAAGCGTGTGTTTGTCAATTAACCATAAATCATACAAGTGTGAATTGTTTGCTTTACTTTTTACTTTCGTAGGCATTACCATGTATGATGTGTGTGCAATATACAAATTCAAATACATATTTGCGTAATGGGCTTTTTCCCACAAAATAATAGTTTGTTTTAGTAAAAATCCTTGACTGAAGAACGAAAAGTAGGAAGTGCACATAACAAACAATAACGAATGGTTCCCATATATCCTCTAACCCCATCTACTAGCAGAGCATATAAAACAACAAGCAGTTTTAACTTACTTTTGAGATACATCCGCAAATTCAGTGACCTTGACGTCATATTGGGGGAATAGAAATCAGAGATGGATTCAGGAAAATTAATTCAGAAATACAGAGAAGTATCAGGGCATTTTGTAATTTATAGAACGTGGTAGTAAGATACAGTTCGGTATGTAAAATTTGTCAAGCGGTAGGCCATTTTGTTAAGTTATGAAAATTAGATCGGTAAGAATAAATAAAAATACTTGTTGAAGCAACGAAAAGAGCGGGCATGTGAAATGAATAAGGAATTATTATTTCTGCTTAAACTTCATTGTTGTGGTTGTAACTAATAACAGGGAAATATTGCTCCCTGTCTCTTTGAAAATATCGTTATAGTCGTGTTAAGCAAAGACAACCCCATCTTGTTAGTTAGAATAGGTAGTCTCAAAATATTTCAAACAACTTTTTACAGATGTTTTATACAGAGTCATTAAATTTGTTTATACCTATACTTAACCAGATAACTTCAATTTTTTATTTGAAAAAAAAATCAGTCAAACATATACCAAATCACTATCTATAAAAGGGATGAAAGGAGATTGATAAACGTTTGGCATTTGGTTTATATAATATTACAAAACCGGTTTTAGGTCATTTCAAACGATTTATCGAATACTGCTAGTGCTGGGGGTTTTAGGGAACAGGTACAAGGTACAAATACAAAATATTTCTGCTGATGAAACCATAATATAGGGACATAGGTAATCAGTTTATGTTTGTTTACATTCTTCGCCAGGATAACATGAACTTAGGACGGTAGATATTCTACACTGCACAAAAACGCACACTCTACGCCACTGCATTACCTCGAGTACAGCCGGTAATGAACTGCCCAACAGCCCCGACGCTGCGTCTATTTGACAGAATCTATTCCCAGATGGCGGCTGCGCGAACAGGTGCGCGGAATTTTCCCGCCAAGGGGAGTAATACCTACTGCTGGTTGTTTTATATGCTCTCCTAGTAGTTTATCCTACATCTCATCACTACTTACTAAGGGTCCTTCGAAACAACAAGAACATTTTGCTTTTGCTTTATCGAGGAAGGAAAATGACCAAATACAATGTTTTGTCGACTAAATATGGGTTAAGGTTAAAGAAGAATAAATGACATGCCAAACCTAACTTAGTCCTTAACCATAAATGTATAAAGACTATGTAGGCCGTTATTGTGAAGCTGAGAAGCAAAGTAACTTAACTAAGATAGATAGTTCACAATCCCAATGTTCTCTCACTTTTAGTACGATTTTTTTTCTGTTGGCAACACTGCTTGAAGCCCAACGAGCCGCGCCGGTAGCTGCCTCGAATTTCCTCGTGTGTAACTTAAGCAACTCTCTATATCAGTTTGCTTTATTACTAATTACCTAGCGGGTCGGCTTTCCTCAACACCGGGAGCTCATAAAAATCGAGATTTATTTGTGCAGCGCAGCAGTAAAATGCAGCATAATTACCCACTTACACTCGTACAATATTTGACTTGCGCCAAAGACATGTTAACATTTCACCGTGCCCACTTCACTGTAAATATGTAATTAGTGCACACATCATTTGGTTAAACAAGCGGCAGAGAACAGAACGGACACAATTTATAGCGGGCCCCAAGAGTTGGTCAATGTTTAAAATACGGGAGTGAATATCTAGACGACAAATTTTATTTCGGGTCATGCGCACCACCATTTGAGGACTTTACAAATCTCCGGTTCTTCTTGCAGGACTGAAGGTACACGCGCGGCCCTTGAAATCGTTCCAATACGTGTGGACGCAAAGGCGTTCAACTGACAACTGACGGCAAATCTAACATCTTATTACGCGACATTACCTTACGTGACATTGGCAGTTAGGTACAGTGCAAAAAAACAGTAAATTCGGCGGGGTTAGGTTGGCCTTAGATTGCCTGAATAATAGTGGAAAATCTTATAACCCTGCCCACGGACATTGGTGGCTTTTTTCGCAAGTCTTTCGACAACCTCGAATATAGAGCCGTTCTAAAAATCGAAGAAGGTGGTAAATCTCTTAATTGGCTGTTGTACTTTCCTCCGGTACCAAAAAGAACCTCGAAAATCCGATATCTAAGAGAAATTCCCGATTCACGATTAACCATTTTCGAGAAACGGGACGGCTGTAGAATCAACGAAACCGACGGAAAATCCTCTGAAACCACTATTGGAAATTGCTTGTTTTTTCTCATTTCTCGATTTTTCGGGGGCCCGGGAAGCATCAGAACCTCACCCGAGGACTCCAGGGAAGCTTTAAAAATTGAAATAAACCAAAGATTTGGTTCGCTGTTAAGATATAAAGTGTAATAAACCAATGTAAAATAACACTACAAGATTCTTCTATAATAACACAATTATACTTAGATATTATAACTTAGGTATTTAACTAATACCACTTTGACAATCAAAGAAATTCGCCTAATTTCACGTTACGTGAATCTCAGAACACCAAGAAACTGTGTAAAACTTTAAATCCACTTTATTATAATGATAATGCAGAGAATGCAGCGATTTATTAAACTATTTTCGTTGACGTATCACAATTTTTATTTTCTACGGAGAGGAGCGGGTCGGTACGAGGGAATGTAGGGGGAGTTGTTGATATGTGAAGCCGTGGAATTGGCGCAACGTTGCCGCACTTACCCGAAATTCTTGATTTCTTGCTTATTTCTCATGCCTAGTGGAACGATTTATGAGGCCGCGCGTGTACTATAAAAAAAATTCGTCAAAATTTAAGCTTTCAGTTCAGGGCACTTTTAGTTATGATCCATCGAATAACGAGTATTTTTTTACGTTAGAACGGTACCATCGTTTTTGTTTTTACTGTGTATATCTGCATTAAATCAAAATTACAAAATTCAGCATTCCACACCAAATTTATTTTGACCAAATTATGAAAAATAGGCGAACTTGATAAAATACAAATAAACAGCCGGCGTTATATTACAAACTCGGACCAAACGAAGTGGCCTTTGCTCCGCGCAGTTTCTGAGATATGGCTAATTTATTTAAATTGCGGCAGAACGCCGGTTGGGAAATTTAATCTGAAATGTAACCTCTCGTTTTTACGTGGCTCGTTAAATTCTTTCTAAGTTTTCTAGCAATTTGCTGGCCGCCGATGAATTAATGAAATTGGCCGCATCTTCCTCGTATTTAAATGTCCGTAATTCCACAATCACTTAGCGAGAACCCGTTTTAGTCGGCAAATTACAATGTAAATTCGAGACGGCCGTGGCCGTATAATCCCGCCAGGTATTAATATTATCACAATTATTCTGTCATTATAGGAATCGGTTTGGCGGACAAAAAATTTCCGCCAAACGGTCGCTCCGATCTTGGCGTTTGAAGAAACTTTTCATTTTTGTGTGCGTTGAAATGACAAGTGTTTTGTTCGTATTTCCTTAAAAAAGACAACCCAGTGTTATACATTCGCGGCCATCGTGTAAAAACAGTGCGACTAGTTAATAGTTGCTTTTTGTGATTTTTGAATAATAAACACAAGAAAGGAGTACGATATCCGCAAGGAAAATCATCGATGCATCTCAAAGGTAGATTTTTTTGCATGTTATTCGCTAAAGTAGTTGAAAGACGATTCTTCAAATACATGGACGCGTGCTTTGGGATAATGGGTTTTAGTGGCGTTTAAAAAAATATTTTGGCGTTAATATATGCACTTTAAAAAAATTTCAATAATTGCAGATTCGTATAGCAAGCGCATTTTTATTTACCTGCCCTTAAAACTAATATACCTACTGATGACCTATACATCCTTATATCGTTGGAATCGAGATGAAGAAACATTTGGTCTGTCTCTGTGCCTACCGCTTTTACGGAACACCCTGTGTCAATTGCAACAATAATATGGATACGCCCGCTAAATAAATTAAAACTTTTGTCTCTACAATTTTTTTTAACCGATGCATGGCATCGGGCGTATAATATGTCATTTCGCGGAATGTCTAGTCATTACACGTATTGCCGGCAAAAGTTGTAATAAAATAACTATTACCTTGTTGGACTCAAATTTTGCGTCATTTCAGGGATTGCCCTTCTTTATGTTAGTCAAACAGAGTAATCGGCCGTTACAGCGTCTGACTGAACAAACGGCAGTCAGGCGCTGTAACGTTCAATGGTTTGACCGATTACTCTGTTTGACTAACATGAAGAAGGGCAATCCCTGAAATGACTCATAGGTAATTTCAGTCAAACAAGGTAATAGTTATTTTATTACAGCTTTTGCCGGCAATACCTGTAATGACTAGGCTTTCCGCGAAATGACGTATTACGCCCGATGTCTACGACATATACATCAAACGTCAGACGCGGAGCCATCGCCCGTCAAAACTCGGCCAATAAAGGCCCATTTAACTTTTCGTACACATTGTATCCTTCAGTATACATATTTTAGTAGGTTTGAATATCAATAGATTTGTTATGGAGGCTGCACAAGAAGCAGCAGTTTGGTTTTTCTGTCAGAAGGTGCCGTACACCATTACACTTGTCCTAGGTAGAGCGATCGGTAAAGTCAAGCAACACCGCGCGTAGTCGGTTCGTGGACGGGTGATCCCGTATGATCTTCCCTAATAAAACATTTTTTTTCCGATTTAAAAAAAATATGTTGTACCTCGGCACTGAAGTTCTTTTTATGACTCATGTGGTTTATGACATGAGTCATAAAAAAAATAAAGTAAAGTCACCCATACTTTTGTTACCTACATTATACAACAACTGTATATGATATGTAAAGGCTTATATCTTGAAAGTAATTCTAAGTAGAAAATGTATTTTTCTATAAAATACATTTACACACGAAAATCTCGTGACAAGCTTTTATATCATATAAATTGTATAATGTAACAAAATTATGGGTTTGCTTTGGTTTGATTTATTTCAAAGTTTTTTTCTTCTTTTCAGAGCATTTAAATAAAACCTGTTTTTTAAAAATATTTTTTTACTATTAATTTATTATTTTTTAGTTTTCGCTGGCCTGGTTTGTAAGTATAATGGTGGTAATTCTCGCGTGAACACCCTGCACCTAGTTTATCTTAGAATTTTATTGTTTAGACCATACAAAATAACAATAATCAATATAAAAAAACTAAAAAAAAAACAAACAGAGAAAATATTCACTTAGAACTTCGTATGTGACATTTTGACGCATGATCATAAACAACTGGCGTTCTTGGAGAATCCAAAACGATAGGTTGGCTGAAAAAAATTAATAATACAAAAGCTTCATTCAAGGTTGAAGGCTTAAATGGCATTCATTGAAGCAGTGTAGTTCCCGCGATTCACCTCTATCCACATTTAAAACAGTTTTTAAAAACCGGAGTAAGTATATGCAGTGATTATACCTAGTATTGTATAAGCAAAGTTTACAGAATAAAATATTCTGTAAATTTTGGTATAAGATTCCTTACCAATTGCCAATATACGACTGACAAAAATAATTCCCTACGCAAAGTGTCGCTATTTGCCCCCTATTACGAGGCTGAGAGTTTAGCATGTCTGCGGTTCTGTAATGAATAGTCAGGATCGTATTGTGAACTCCGCGCAGATATAATTATATCTGTGGTTCTCCCGCATAGGCATGTAAGCAGCGCTGTTGGGGGCATCTAGCGACCAATAGCGAAACTATGACGGGAGACCTTAAACTTCAGGCTCATCCGTAGAGGGCGACAGTGCCGGTTTAACAGGGTTTTTTTGGGTGCAATAGCACCGGGCGGTAAACTTTTTGAGGGCGGTACGCGCGCTACCGCTCTCTGAGAAAAATTTAAAAATAAACATTTATTTCTTAAAAAATAATAAAAAATCTGGTGCGACACTGCACCCTACGATGCGCGCTCGTCGCTACAACAAATTGAGACTTGAGTTGCAGGTTGCAAGGTTGCATTGCATGTATGCGCGCCACAAAAACAACAGATTTACTAAAATCTACTTGTTTTGTTGTGTGTGACTTGTGTGCTAGTGCTAGAACTGAAGAAATTCAATTGCCCAAGAAAGATTGAATTCCTTGGCAATTTTATCCATTAACCAAGACCTGCTAAATGAAATAGATGTAAATAGTGTCATAGAACAGTTTGCTTCAATGAAAGCTAGAAAGCAATTTACGTTCCTATTTTTTTTATTATTATTTTTTAGTTATTAATAATTGTGATTGGTGTTTCTTATTATTTTAAACCAAAGAACAATGTTTTATTTTTTAGATTGTATTTTTATTTAGTTTTTCTTCGTATCTGTTGTTTATTTAAACCAAAGAATACTGTTTTGTTTTTTTATTTAGTGATTTTAATTAGTTTTTAATTTCTAATATAATCTAATATTTCTTATTTAAATCATAGAATAAAGATTTTTTTTGTTTTGTTTATAATTTTTCGTTTTTTATTTTATATAAATATGTATACAAAGTTTCTTTCTTATTCCGAGACGGTTCAAAAAAATAAGAAATATTTTAATGCATGGGGATGGGATGGGCCATCCCATTCCCATGCATTAAAACATCCGGATAGGGCGTTATGTCTGTGGCAGCACCGGGCGGCGAACTACCTTAAACCGGCACTGGAGGGCGATATATGAAGAGTCAAGAACTTTGCATTATTGAGTAGCATGTAGCGTAGCATGTATCGGTGATTATTAGCATTCTAATTTTATAAGTCTGTGTCAGTACACATGAAGCTTGCAGCTTAGTCACTTGAATACACAGCGGTCGAGAATCTTCTCAATACTATAATCACTGGTAATATGCCTTATAGCAGTTGAGATTCCAAATGTGTCTAAAACGGTCGCAAGTCGTAACTAATTACCTACAGGACATCGGACACTGATAAATATGTAATATGTGATAGGTACTCAAATTACACTTAATTATTATGTGTAATACCCCAGAATAAATCCCGGCCTAACGGTATCCCCCCGTCTGAAATTCCTCGCGCGTTTAGAAGCGCCGTATCCGTATCTTCGGCCGAAACGTCCCGGCGATTGTAAAAATACCCGCGGCGGCGCCGCGCTTCTTCTTCTGCCAGCGGCCGCAGCGGGCCCGCGCCGCTATTTGAACCACCGAAAATAAAAAATCGCCGGGGACTCTCTCCTCTAGGCGGGCCGACATCAAAGGCGGCCGAGAAACGAGGAACTCTCGGCCGTAATTATCGCGACCATCGAGTTATAACTGGACTAGAGGCGCCACACGCCGCCGCGCCGGCCGGCGAAGGTAGATGGTATAGAGTGACAGGTGCTGCGGCCGCAAGACTTCTTCCCGGGAAGACGTCGACACTCTACGGCAATAGGCTCTTTTCGTTTTTTCTTTAATATAAGGGAAATGCATAAAAAAATTAATTATCCAAATTCTCGCAAGGGCCGTGACGCCACAGGGCTAGAGCAGTGATTGGCTTGAATATTGCTGAGTTCCCGTGTTTCTACAAGCTATGGCTATGGCTAGCTAGGGTACGGCTTTTTTTATTTTACTTTTAATACCCTAGGGCGCACATTTCTTGCTGCACTCTGTTCAAACTAAATGCAAGTGGCGCGTAAACATTATTACACGATGGAAGCACGAGAACAATTCTGAGGGCTAATACGAGGCAGGGGACGATCTCTATGAATTTTATAATATAAAATATTAAAAAAATATGCCCCAGTATTAAGAATTTTAAAAACAAACTTTTATGGCACACCTAGTCATTCACTTACCTGCAAATTTATACTATTAATACAAATCGTAGCTCCAACAATTAATAAACAGCGAAAGAATTATATCGGAAAAAATAAAGGTCCACTTGCAACTCAATACACCTCTGTAAGAAACACCGACTCGCTGCACTCGCCCGCCGGGACAGACTTTATTGCCGGCTGGCCAATAGCAAGCCGACCACGTGCGTATCACGCTGTAGCCATGCAACAACTTGTGTTTATGTTTCACTTTTCACTTGCGTTTAGTTTGAATAGAGTATAGGTAGTTTAACGTTGTACTTATACTTATCAAGAAATCGACCCCAAAATTTGGTTTGGGATGTCAAACCGTCATTTGCGAAATGTTTACAATTAAACCGACTCTTTGCAGATTTAAAAATTTATATTATAACTATTAAAAAACATAAAATTACATACGGAAGTCATCTGATTTCAGGACCTACACTTTGAGCCGTTTTCAAAGCAAAAATTATCCATTCATTCTAATTTTTTAAGGAAAATTGAGGTAATAAAATGTTTTTCATATACAGGGTGATTTGACATGGAAGCACCAGTAAAATTTTTATTTTTCTTTCGTTTTTTCCAGATTTTTTCTAACGATATATCACAAAAAACTGTTTTTTTATTTGGGTGCAAAATTTCAGGTATTAATCTCAATTTTCAAAGTAGACCTCAAAACTGACTTAAATAAAATTGTTTTTAATATAATAATATAAGTAGGTATAATAAAATAATATAATAATATAAAAAACAGATTAAGAAGTAGAAAATAATTTTTCCTAGACCCATGAAGATTCGAAAAACTTGGCAATAGATAATAATTGTAAGGAATTGTAAGGAATGTAGAGGACCAGTTGTCGTTCTTTTTAAAAACGTGGTAGGTATATTAAAAAAATACATTTAAATTTTATTATTTTCTGCTTTTTAGTCTTTTGTTTGAAACTTTGCAATCGGCTTTAAAGATCTTTAAAGATCTTGATATGACAGAGACATGAGGCGAATTTCAGATTTATTTCAGTTTCTCTTCACCCAATCGTATTTGAAATAGAAAAGTGTTATTGTTATTTTCCTGAAAATAAAACAAAGAAGGAATCAAAATCAATGTCAATTTTTATTTCAATATTAAATCAAATTAATTCCAGATCCTTCTGTTCTGTTTGTTTGTCATCCTTTCTTATAAACGCGTTTTTAACACGTTATTTTTATTTATTACCAGCTTATGGCATGTGTACTTATGTGTTCATAAATTTCCATTAATTTATTTTTTATTTTATATTCATAATTTTTCAATAATAACAAATAACATAATAATATGTACTTATATAGCGAGTTAATATTACATTGTCATCCAGTTCTGAGCTATGTTTAAAGTTTCAAGTCTCTAGCTCATAGGGAAATTAGTTTAAAATCGATTGCAAAATAATTTGACGAACAAACAGGGGCACAAGAAAAGAAAAACGTGGTAATAAAAACTGTAGTTATTCAAAACATTTCAACAGTCAAGTCCAGAGTATTCAAAATTTAGTGATATAGCCGATTTAAATTACAAGGAGTCACAGACTGCAAAGTTCATTTTGTTTAAAAATCGTATTTGAAGGGGATATAACCACTTCAAGGGTCCCACGACTATTATCCTACCCGGTAGTTTTCTATCAATTGGAGAAATACCTAATAACTCCTTGGCCGTACATAAGATTATATGATGCCTCACATGAATTACTTTTTCTTGAAATCGGCATTGAAATGTCCCAAAATCGTCATTAAAAGCACAGAAATCGTACAATAATGTAGCCCATTATTGTACGATTTTTTCAATAAGTAGGCCTTGGTGAGATGTAAACATCAAACGTCAGACGCGGAGAAATCGCCCGTCAAAAGTGACCAAATATTCAAAACCCGGCCGATAAAGGCTCATTTAACTTTTCGTACACATTGCGAAATTGTTTCCTATAGAAGCGCAATCCTTCAGTATACATATTTTAGTAAATTTGAAAAACAATAGATTTGTTGTGTAAGCTGCACAAGAAGCAGCAGTTTGGTTTTTCTGTCAGAAGGTGCCGTACATCATTATACTTGTCCTAGTTAGAGCGATCGGTAAAGTCAAGCAACGCCGCGCGTAGTCGGTTCGTGGACGGGTGATCCCTTATATTATTTTCTTGCCTAATAAAACATTTTTTTTCCGATTTCAAGAAAAATATAATATGTACCTCGGCACTGAAGTTCTTTTTATGACTCATGTGGTTTATTTGCCTCGGCCAGAGGCCTCAGCAACTAAACTCCACATGAGTCATAAAAAGTTGAACTTCAGTGCCTTGGTACATAAATAACTATTTCTTGAAATCGGCATTAAAATGTCCCAAAATCGTCATTAAAAGCACAGAAATCGTACAATAATGTAGCCCATTATTGTAGGATTTTTTCAATAAGTAGGCCTTGGCGAGATGTAAACATCAAACGTCAGACGCGGAGAAATCGCCCGTCAAAAGTGACCAAATATTCAAAACCCGGCCGATAAAGGCTCATTTAACTTTTCGTACACATTGCGAAATTGTTTCCTATAGAAGCGCAATCCTTCAGTATACATATTTTAGTAAATTTGAAAAACAATAGATTTGTTGTGTAAGCTGCACAAGAAGCAGCAGTTTGGTTTTTCTGTCAGAAATTGCCATACATCATTATGCTTGTGCTAGGTAGAGCGATCGGTAAAGTCAAGCAACGCCGCGCGTAGTCGGTTCGTGGACGGGTGATCCCTTATTATTATTTTCTTGCCTAATAGAACATTTTTTTTCCGATTTCAAGAAAAATATAATATGTACCTCGGCACTGAAGTTCTTTTTATGACTCATGTGGTTTATTTGCCTCGGCCAGAGGCCTCAGCAACTAAACTCCACATGAGTCATAAAAAGTTGAACTTCAGTGCCTTGGTACATAAATAACTATTTCTTGAAATCGGCATTAAAATGTCCCAAAATCGTCATTAAAAGCACAGAAATCGTACAATAATGTAGCCCATTATTGTAGGATTTTTTCAATAAGTAGGCCTTGGCGAGATGTAAACATCAAACGTCAGACGCGGAGAAATCGCCCGTCAAAAGTGACCAAATATTCAAAACCCGGCCGATAAAGGCTCATTTAACTTTTCGTACACATTGCGAAATTGTTTCCTATAGAAGCGCAATCCTTCAGTATACATATTTTAGTAAATTTGAAAAACAATAGATTTGTTGTGTAAGCTGCACAAGAAGCAGCAGTTTGGTTTTTCTGTCAGAAGGTGCCATACATCATTATGCTTGTGCTAGGTAGAGCGATCGGTAAAGTCAAGCAACGCCGCGCGTAGTCGGTTCGTGGACGGGTGATCCCTTATTATTATTTTCTTGCCTAATAAAACATTTTTTTTTCGATTTCAAGAAAAATATAATATGTACCTCGGCATGCACTGAAGTTCTTCTTATGACTCATGTGGTTTATTTGCCTCGGCCAGAGGCCTCAGCAACTAAACTCCACATGAGTCATAAAAAGTTGAACTTCAGTGCCTTGGTACATAAATAACTATTTCTTGAAATCGGCATTAAAATGTCCCAAAATCGTCATTAAAAGCACAGAAATCGTACAATAATGTAGCCCATTATTGTAGGATTTTTTCAATAAGTAGGCCTTGGCGAGATGTAAACATCAAACGTCAGACGCGGAGAAATCGCCCGTCAAAAGTGACCAAATATTCAAAACCCGGCCGATAAAGGCTCATTTAACTTTTCGTACACATTGCGAAATTGTTTCCTATAGAAGCGCAATCCTTCAGTATACATATTTTAGTAAATTTGAAAAACAATAGATTTGTTGTGTAAGCTGCACAAGAAGCAGCAGTTTGGTTTTTCTGTCAGAAGGTGCCATACATCATTATGCTTGTGCTAGGTAGAGCGATCGGTAAAGTCAAGCAACGCCGCGCGTAGTCGGTTCGTGGACGGGTGATCCCTTATTATTATTTTCTTGCCTAATAAAACATTTTTTTTTCGATTTCAAGAAAAATATAATATGTACCTCGGCATGCACTGAAGTTCTTCTTATGACTCATGTGGTTTATTTGCCTCGGCCAGAGGCCTCAGCAACTAAACTCCACATGAGTCATAAAAAGTTGAACTTCAGCGCCTTGGTACATAAATAACTATTTCTTGAAATCGGCATTAAAATGTCCCAAAATCGTCATTAAAAGCACAGAAATCGTACAATAATGTAGCCCATTATTGTACGATTTTTTCAATAAGTAGGCCTTGGCGAGATGTAAACATCAAACGTCAGACGCGGAGAAATCGCCCGTCAAAAGTGACCAAATATTCAAAACCCGGCCGATAAAGGCTCATTTAACTTTTCGTACACATTGGGAAATTGTTTCCTATAGAAGCGCAATCCTTCAGTATACATATTTTAGTAAATTTGAAAAACAATAGATTTGTTGTGTAAGCTGCACAAGAAGCAGCAGTTTGGTTTTTCTGTCAGAAGGTGCCATACATCATTATGCTTGTGCTAGGTAGAGCGATCGGTAAAGTCAAGCAACGCCGCGCGTAGTCGGTTCGTGGACGGGTGATCCCTTATTATTATTTTCTTGCCTAATAAAACATTTTTTTTCCGATTTCAAGAAAAATATAATATGTACCTCGGCACTGAAGTTCTTTTTATGACTCATGTGGTTTATTTGCCTCGGCCAGAGGCCTCAGCAACTAAACTCCACATGAGTCATAAAAAGTTGAACTTCAGTGCCTTGGTACATAAATAACTATTTCTTGAAATCGGCATTAAAATGTCCCAAAATCGTCATTAAAAGCACAGAAATCGTACAATAATGTAGCCCATTATTGTAGGATTTTTTCAATAAGTAGGCCTTGGCGAGATGTAAACATCAAACGTCAGACGCGGAGAAATCGCCCGTCAAAAGTGACCAAATATTCAAAACCCGGCCGATAAAGGCTCATTTAACTTTTCGTACACATTGCGAAATTGTTTCCTATAGAAGCGCAATCCTTCAGTATACATATTTTAGTAAATTTGAAAAACAATAGATTTGTTGTGTAAGCTGCACAAGAAGCAGCAGTTTGGTTTTTCTGTCAGAAGGTGCCATACATCATTATGCTTGTGCTAGGTAGAGCGATCGGTAAAGTCAAGCAACGCCGCGCGTAGTCGGTTCGTGGACGGGTGATCCCTTATTATTATTTTCTTGCCTAATAAAACATTTCTTTTCCGATTTCAAGAAAAATATAATATGTACCTCGGCACTGAAGTTCTTTTTATGACTCATGTGGTTTATTTGCCTCGGCCAGAGGCCTCAGGAACTAAACTCCACATGAGTCATAAAAAGTTGAACTTCAGTGCCTTGGTACATAAATAACTATTTCTTGAAATCGGCATTAAAATGTCCCAAAATCGTCATTAAAAGCACAGAAATCGTACAATAATGTAGCCCATTATTGTAGGATTTTTTCAATAAGTAGGCCTTGGCGAGATGTAAACATCAAACGTCAGACGCCGAGAAATCGCCCGTCAAAAGTGACCAAATATTCAAAACCCGGCCGATAAAGGCTCATTTAACTTTTCGTACACATTGCGAAATTGTTTCCTATAGAAGCGCAATCCTTCAGTATACATATTTTAGTAAATTTGAAAAACAATAGATTTGTTGTGTAAGCTGCACAAGAAGCAGCAGTTTGGTTTTTCTGTCAGAAGGTGCCGTACATCATTATGCTTGTGCTAGGTAGAGCGATCGGTAAAGTCAAGCAACGCCGCGCGTAGTCGGTTCGTGGACGGGTGATCCCTTATTATTATTTTCTTGCCTAATAAAACATTTTTTTTTTCGATTTCAAGAAAAATATAATATGTACCTCGGCATGCACTGAAGTTCTTCTTATGACTCATGTGGTTTATTTGCCTCGGCCAGAGGCCTCAGCAACTAAACTCCACATGAGTCATAAAAAGTTGAACTTCAGTGCCTTGGTACATAAATAACTATTCTTTAAAATTTCTTTTAAAATAACCCTAGTCATTCGCGCATTCTGCGTGCTACAAAGTCGATTGCCTTCACCAAAATCGCCTCTATTTACTTCTGCAAACCTCTGTGGCCCGCCGGACTCATCCTCGCCGTGCTTTACGGTGGAGTCACCAGTCGGCCACATCTCTGCATAATAAAATAACGTAAATTTCCCGCAAAAGTAAAATAACAGCCCCGAAGAATCCACACCCAAGCAGCGTTAAAGTTGCGATAACTGAGATGGGAACTTTGAATAAGTAGTTATTACGTAATTATTACTTAAAAATAGACTTATTAGTTTTTATTACTTATATTGAGAAAGTATGAGTAATTACGTAGTAATTATTACTACAAGTTGGAACTTTATGGTTTCAGTACTTCGAAGTAGTTTTTGAAGTATCTGGAACGGAATTGTTACTATGCAAAATTACGTTAAAGTCACATTAACTCTAAAGTTATATTCAATGGTCACAATTACTTTGTCGTGTTATTTGTTTATCACTTTAAAGTTTTCATTACTTTATGGTAACGGTGAAAGTAACTTCTACATCTTAGCGACTTTAGAAATACATCCAAAGTTTCGGAACTATATAGTCATATTTAAAGTGAAATTAACTTTCCCGCTACTCGAGAAAACTACTGTATGGTAAGTTTTACTTCCCACTCCGTTTTAAAATTACTAGAAAGTTCCAATTACTACAAAAAAATACTTTAAAGTAACTGTCACTTCTATAGGGACCAAAATGGAAACTACATATAGTTCCTTACAATCGTTTGAAGGATTGAGTCGTTTTTGCGAAGTGATGAAAATGTCAGCCATTAGAAAGAAGAAAAATTAGAGACACACATTCACATTTTATAGAAAATTAAAGTGCAGTTGGATGAAACGAATCGAAAGAGGTGCACTTGTCTTCAATACAAAATTACAAAACGCTTCTCTTGAGTGGCTAAAATTTTAAATATCAACTTTTCGAAATATAGCACAAAACATACCGGCTGAAAATAACACTCTCATATAAAAATTATAGGTTAAAGTTCCAAATGAGACCTAGTAGTAGCATTTGGAACTTAAACGAGGCTTCTGGAACTTTGAAGTTCTCTTGTAGTAATTGGGACTTTAGAGTTTAAAATATCTAAAACTAATTTTCGTCTTAAAGGTAGGAATTACCTTAAAGTGAAAAAAGTCTAGTTGCCGTTACTACCAGTTAAGTGGCAAAGCCTTCAAACACCCATTTTAAGGTAAATAATACTTAGAAGTAATTACTGAAAATTACGCCATATTTGATAGACGCCATTAATATCAAATGTCAATTTCCTCTGGTACTGAAATAGTTATTTCTTCAAAATTGTCCCAAAAAAGATAAAATTGAGCAAAAATGAACTCGCATAACTTATAGAAATATTAAAAAAGCATTTTTCGGCATTTTTAGGTAATTTAGCACATTTTCGTAATTTATCCTCCCGATAAAAAAGTGTTAAAACATGCATTTTGAGAGGGCGCGTTGTTACTTTTCAATCTATCAACGTCATATTTGACAGAAAATTTACAATCGTTTTAGTTTCTTGAATCTAGCAACGAGAAATAAATCAGCAAATTAATACCTTTCTTATACCTACCATTATTCATAGATATGAGTTCTAAATAAATATTAGGTACTTCCATTTTCCACGGTTATTGAAAAATGACGGAAGATGCTGGGCTAGAATACTTTTTAATTATTTAGACAAAGACAAAGCGAGTACGCGAATGTAAAGAAGCAAACAAATCCAACAAAGTAGCGGTGACCACGCCGCTACGTCTCCACCACGTTGCCGGAACGTAAGCGCGTCGTAGCGGTGTAAGTTGCTAGGTGGTCGCCGTTACGTATCTATCACCCTCAAAATGTTCCCCATTTTGGTCGCAGGGACGTAATAGGAACGTAGTAATTACGTTCCTATCAGTAGTAATCACAACTTTAAAGTTGCAAACAAAAGTCGCCGGAACGTAACGGCGACTAAAAATGCTGCTTGGGCAAGCTCTCAGAGGCTCTCCTCTCTAATTGCGAGATCAAACGTTCCGACGTTCCCCAGCCCTCATGTTTACAGTTTTCCTTCGACGAATCCTTTCGATTACATAACAAACCTTCTCGATATTTTACCTTTATATCCACGTCCTATGCCAACGTGAAATGGGCAATAGTGTGAGTAGAGTAAACAAATACAGGGCGTCCTAGTAGAGTGAACAAATACAGGGAGTCTTAGTAGAATAATATATAATATGGGGATAGTTCCTAACATGGGGTACCTTAATTTCTCAGGATCTAAGGTGCTGCCATCTATTTGGTGGGGACTATACTAAGCTTCTAGAAGTGACATGTAACTAGTAAAAATCTCACGATGCAGAGCTACAGTTCCAATTCAACATGACCAACAAAATTAGTGAGCGTATTGAAAATTTTCAGCTTCTAGAAAATCGTGTGAATTTGGCTACAAAAAAGGTAAGTTAAATTATTGCTTGTTGTTCAAAACGTGTATTATGGTCTAGTTTTGGCTTAGACTGGTTCTTTTATATATATAAGCTTATTTTTTAAAATGTACTGTTTTATTTTTACTACTGCCCTATGCCTAATATGGGGTACTCTGGGAATCCTAAATTGGGGTACCCCATAATAGTTTAATCTGGCTTTCCTTTTTAATTTCAGATGCCAAACAATCCGAAAAATATGATAGTTGCTATATCAGCTTGTAGGGAAAAAAGAATGGGATACTTTAAAAGTTCCCAAACACATGGAGTGCCTCAGACAACGTTGGAAAGATATAAAAATGAATGGAGCAGCGGAAGATATTGTTTATGGTAGCCTTGGGCGGAAACATGTTTTTCCATTAACATGGAAAATTCAATCGTCAATCATGCTATGGAAACGGAAAAAAATATTTACTTTTGTACGAATTGAAAATTTAAATAGTTTTATAATTGTTTTAAAGAATTATTTTTTGATAATTTTTGTTTTGTTTTTAAAATACCACCCAAATAAAGACATACTTACCCAACCCACCGTGTTTCTTTTGTAGGCATTTTATTTAAACACCAATTTTAATCATTTCTTAGGTACCCCATATTAGGAAATAGAAGTACCCCATATTAGGGATAGAGTTTCCTAATATGGGGTAGTTGCCTAAAAAAGTTTAAAAGCAAAAAACTAAAAAGTTAGAACTTTAATTATAGTTTCAAGTAGACAATCAGGTTGCGTAAGGGATAAAGTCCAATTTTGAAAAAAGTTACGTTGATTCTTTAAAAAAACTTAACTTTTAGGGGCATGGGCGTAGCCAAGGGGGGGGTTTTGGGGGGTTCAACCCCCCCCCCGAAATAAGCAAAATATTACCTAATATTATCTATCCTTGTTAAGGATAGAGACGTGAATCATTATTACTGTCGAAAAATGGAGGGGAAAAAAGGGAAGGGTGGTAAACCTAAAGGTATGGACTACTGAAAAAAATGGTGTAGTCAAGGTCAAGGGGTTTCTAATAAAGAAACAAATTTGGATTTAGCTATCAAAGCTTCAGCTACCTTGCATGCTGATAAGAAGACTGCCTACCCCGAAATCTAGTTTGGAATGCCTAGATATGTGCGATAAAAACCTTTATCCTAATATTTACACATTACTACAAATCTTGGCTACCATTCCTGTATCCACTGCTACCCCAGAGAGGTCTTTCTCGAGCCTAAGGAGACTGAAAAACTATTTACGAAACACTACAAGTGAAAACAGACTTAATGGTTTGGCTCTAATGAACATTCACTATGGAACAGAAATTCATGCAGATGAAGTAGTAGATATATTTAAAAGGAAAAGCCGAAGATTTCTTCTTTAATGGTTTTAGATTTAGCGCAGAGGAACGAAATTAATTTATCCATTTCATTTAAAGTTAAGAACTTTATAAATATATGTCGTAGTTTTTCGGATGGATATATAGATGTTAAATTTCATGTAAGTATATTTTTGTTGTTTTATTTACTTCTCAAACTAAAACCCCCCCCAAAACTAAATCCTGGCTACGCCCGTGTTTAGGGGGACTACAAAAATGTACCCCATATTAGGCGGCTTTCCTCTACACACTTGGCAGAGTCTCAGACTAGTGAATTTTCCCCTCTCATGGAAATTTGAACTCTAAAAAGAGAATTTAGCTCAAGAGTCCAAGTTATGAG
The DNA here is from genome assembly GCA_963920635.1 of Pseudeuparius sepicola. Lineage (NCBI taxonomy): Eukaryota > Metazoa > Arthropoda > Insecta > Coleoptera > Anthribidae > Pseudeuparius > Pseudeuparius sepicola. The sequence continues at coordinate 7,919,565 of OY987300.1, read as the reverse complement.
ACGCTTAATAATTCGCTGAACGTGTCCTGTTTGTGGTATTAATACACAGAGTCTCACAGACCGATGTAAGTTAGAGGTCACATTGAGGTGAGAGCCGTTGCGCCTATGAAAGAAACATTTTAATAATTTATTGTGTTTTTTGCAATGGATTCCACCTCAGTCAGAATCTACGACCTTAGATAAGGAATGATAAGTGAAATATACTGAACTCTGTCCACGTTGTGTTTATTGTTTATGTAACGCAGTTTCAGATTTCCAATATCGGCAGATCGTCACATTCCCACCACAACCGCAAAATATTGTGTCGACGCTGGATATTCCGGATTTTATGATTGCGTTCCTTTTCGGCCGCGAGTCGGAAGAGCAAGGGCCCTGGCTTTGATGTGCTAAAATTCGGATTAAGAACGTGACCTGTTCGGTAAACACGGGCTAAGGTAAACGCCGCATATAAAGGAGCGTATTTTATCTTCAAACAAAATAGCCACAAAATATTCTCGCCGGCCCACCAGGCGGGAGACGGAGTTGGGCATAGGCGTAGCAAAAGAACTTCAACGAGAGGAGAGTTGGCGGTTTTTTTGGGGTTAAGATTATTGTAATATATCTGATGCATTATTTTACAGCTTTGTTAGAAAAAAAAACACTCTCTATTTCCCCGCCAATTTGAGCACTTTGTATTTGGTGCTATGTAAGCCGGATTCGCGATCTCTTCTTTCAATAATAGGCCAGGGAAATTACAGTAAAAAATAACGAAACCTAGACAAAATTCATAACCGCATTTTTATAATGCCATCACAAAATATTGGTAATAAACGAATGCCAGAATTGTTCTTTATACAAAATATACATACGCGTGTAGGCGTTTTTTTAGAAAAATACATTTTCTTGTAGTAATAAAGATGGCATAAATATTAACTGCGAATTTTAAGCTGCATTTATTAGTGCGTAAGGTATATACAGTTGAGATTGATAAATTAAACAGATACGTTTGCGCAAGTATCCGAATGATGTAAAAATTACATTTTGCGTAATATTTTGTTGGGCAAAAATATTAACTGCGTTTGTATTATTTATACCTACCTTAAAATCAAGTATTAATAGTTTGTTCTGAAATTAAACATATTGTTTCGCCGGAAATCGCATTTTAAAGAAATTCGAAGCTGTCTTTGAGAGCAAAATTATTAACTGGCTGATTTTTGTTAAACTTTGTCTTGTTAAATGTTGTATTGTTAAATTTTTTGAAATTAAACAAAAATTGGTAACGGAAGTATACAAATGACAAATGACAGTTATGACCTACATGCGCCCTAAATAAATGTTTAATTTCACTATATGCGATTTAATATAGTTATATTGTAAAAAGTTAAACAAACAAAAAACATTTTATATTTTTGCCTATTCTATACCAATGAGAAGTGACAACTGACGTACATGCGGCTCAGATAAATGTTTAATTTTGTGTAAGTTACATTCTATTTGTAAAAGGGAATGATCATCTGCAATAAAAATGTAGTTAATATTTTTGCTTTTGCCGAAATAGAAAATTATCCGATTTTTATCTCTCCTTGTCGATCTAAGTTACTTCCATATTCTTAAAATGTTTAATTTCTTAATATATATGTTAGCAAAGACTCTAAAAAATCCAGTTAACATTTTTGCTCGAAATTTCTAACGAAAAATAGGTGTTTTTTGAGGTAACTCAAGGTTCCGTTTTTTCAAAATGTTTAACTCTTGGTTTCTACTAACGTATTTACTTATAACTTTGATATGGTAAAACAAAATTGCAGTTAATATTTTTGTCTAGGTCAAATTCTATTTTCCCTGGCCTATAATGCAGCTATAACCACAAAATATAAAGATGAGGTTTAAATATTATGCCGCCTTGTCGGAGTGTACGGTTTAGGGAAGATTTACCTAAATTATAGTGTAGGAATTGGTAGCAGGCTGCTCTCATTATAAATTCAAGAGAATATCTAGGTCCGACAAAAGGCTTTGCCATTTGTTCAATGTATTTGCCTGCGTTCTTCCTTGAGCGCACCCTGTAATCTCCAAATCACAATTGAAAATAAAATGCTAATAAAGGAAATTGTAAGCCCATAGGCGGAGGCCCGGCTAGTTAATTTAGGACACTGTTAGTCACTCGCAAAATGGTGTGTATTCATTTTTTTGTCGTTTTTACTTGTTTCTAAAACCAAGCGAACAATTTTGCACAAATATTAAATTTTGAAAAATAAATAAAATAAATTATTTTATAATAATGTTGGCAATAAAATTTCACATAGAGAATTTTATTTATAAAAATAATATTACAGTTCAAGATATAAAGGATCGTCGTGTTCTAAAGCAATAAAGAGGTTCAATTTCCAGAGAGAACAGGCAAGTTGTTGACTTAATTCACAACTTGTAAGATTTTATATTTAATGTTGGTGTGTAGCTCTTATGAAATAAAACTTGTGACCTATCCTTCTTATGGCATACTTAGCATCTCTATCGATTTGCTTTGGCTTCTTTCCTGGTTTCTTCTTACCTTCATTAAGTTCATACCTGTGGTCCTTCATTCTTTCAGAAAACTATGCATATTAAGTAGTGTATTAAACATATTATGGATAATTTTGCATGAAAAATGTGATTATTCTACGCCACTGGACATGAAAACAGGCGACACAGAGGAACTGCGGGGCCTTTGAAACTGCCGCCAAACCGGAAGTGGGTACTTTCTCAAACGGCCCGAGCCCGAACCGCACACTCAATGTTCTCAGGTGTTTAAGGATAATAAACACCAATCTTTTGTGGAGATTATGTCCCACAGAACCAGCCCCACGACAATCACGATTTTATTCTATTCTGCGTGGAATTCGTACCCGTACGGGGCCGGAAGTAAGATCTTAATCTTGTTAGCGGTGGAACTCGGGAACCATAGGGGTTAGTTCGCGAGTTGAAGACCGCGGGCTTGGATAATTAAAAATGACTGCTTCTATGACCAATGAGGTAATGGGAAATAGTTAGAAGTTGGCAATGGGTTTTTAATCATGGAGTGAAGTTAGCTGCAGTAGTTGTCGACGTTTCGGCAGTTTTGCCAGAGTTAGTACAAAAAATGCACAAATCTAGTAGCCCTGTGCACACATGTGGCAACGCCGCAGCGGGACGGTTCAAGGGGTCTATGCAGTATAGAGCAGTCTGCACTTTGGCTTCGTTTATCTTTTATAATAAATGTTCAACCCTCTTTTTAATTATAATTAGATACATTTGTGAATTTTGTTTAAATAACTGGGTACCTAAGTAAGTAGGTACGTTTATTGAATAGACAATAAAAGCAGTAACAAGTAACAAAATATACACAGAAATATAAGTATTCATAATAAGTACGATTCCTGGTGTGGATAGGTACATTTTCGATACATAATATGGTAAATTTGGGCAAATAGAGGGGACTACATTTTGTTGTAAGTCGAATTTTTGTGAAAATTTTTCGCAAAGTGCGAAGTGCGCCACCAGGCAAATGATAATTACCTATCTTCCCTTATGGTTAAATTTCCGTAAAAATACACACAACAAATGATTGAAATGGCAGTTAGGGTCAATTTCATAATACATTCAACTAAATTATCTTTTGACTTTAACATTAGGTAAAGAAACATTTGCAACAATACTAAACAATGGCTGGATTGTTAGAAAGCTCCTTTAATTTTAAAGAGTACTTTAGTTCGTCTATGCAATTGGCCCCTAATCATTTTATTCTTAAATTTTCGTCCTTTGGAAAGCCCAAAACGAATACAAGTTGACCGCTTGCCGTCAAGCAAAGAAAACCTAGCTACTTCAAGTTATTATTACGATTTGACTTAGTATATAACGAAGTTCTAGCTTCCCTCGACGGTTCTAGGCATCTTGAAACTTGAAATTGTAAAGGAACGATTCTTCAATTCGAACTTTTAGAGAAATGTTTAATTTTTTCACAAACAAAACAAATTTATAAAAAAGCTGTCGCCAGCACTTCGGGCTGTCTCTTTCCACCCAGAGACACACTGCCTCCTCGTAGCAATCTGGCGACGATAGCACTACCCGCACTACACAAATTAATTGACAGGGAATGACAGGCCACGCCGCGCAGACCCGCAAGCCATGTTGCCAGCTTTCTCAACTTCAGGGCTTTCCTAGAGTCGGCTGTGGTATAACGCTCGATCAGTGACAACTTGTTTTGTGGGGAGAAGTGACAAATGACAAATATGTTAGTTGATTTGAGGTGACAGGATAATCTTTATAAACATTTTATACATTATTTTATAAAAATTAAAACTTGTCAAACACAACATGCCTAATTATTGTGCAATTTTATCGACCATTTGAACTGATTAAAATAACAAATAGGTAGTAAATTCGAGAGCAAAATAATATTTGGTCATAAATGAAAAATGTCCATTAATTTAATGTTTTGTTCAGGACAAGACAAGTTTTAAAAGAAGTACAGTGCGAGTAGCACAGTATCTACGACTATAAAAGCGGATTTTTTTTGCCTGGCAAAATATTCTTAAAAATTTCGTTACGAACTGTCCACCCGTCCACCCAACAAGAAAAAGAAGGAAAGAGAGGCTGGCACGCAATTCGGCTTGAAGCGTGCAGGCAGGTGCAATACCTACCTGTTAAATTTAGCGAGAGGCAACGCAAAAAAGGCACTGCGGCTTCTGTGTAGGTAGCCGGTAGCCGCATCATCTCTTGCTTTATTTATTGACGGGGTGACACGGCGCCTTGCTGCCATCAGATAAAATACACAGGGTGTAACTGAACTGATGGTCAAAAATGAAACCACGTATTCTTGGAGTCAAAATAAGGGCACTTCTTCATATATTTTTTTCTCCTACGGGCCATAGTTTTTTTATACAGGGCGTAGAAATTTAAAGAAAAATACACATATTTCTTATTATCTCTAGAAGTTTACGAGATATTTTCTTCAAACTTGGCGTGTCACATGAGCGGATGAGCTGTCAAATTTAAGCTTAATATGAAGCTTCTGAGGTCCCCAGTTGCGGAGATACAGGATGTTATTAAAATTAATTAATTCAGAAAAATATGAATACCCTGTATAATCGCATTTTTTAAGTTTGTTTTGAATGGTAAATTCAATGGTTACCAAAAAGTATCTCTTAGTATTTTTTCATATTCTCAGCCGTTTTTTAATTATAAATCTAACAATCTGTGGATGTCAATTAAACTTGGCATTATTTGAATCATTTGGCTGCCAACTTTGCACCTTAGTATCAATATTTTGAAAAATTATATTTTCATTTGAAGAATTGACTGATATGCACTTTTGCTATGGACTTGCTAAAGGCAATAATAAACATGCGGAATGGCATAGTTGCGTGTATTGAAAGAGACGGCGGCGGTCATTTCGAACATTTAATAATTTAATTTTCTAGTTTCTAGTAGCATTACGTTTCTTTTATTATCGATTTTGCTTTTGTATTTTGTTAAATAAAGTTTAATTGACATCCACAGATTGGTAGATATTTATTCTTAAAGTGACTATTATTGTTCATTGCAGCGTTGCCATTCTTTGAAAATAATTAAGAAACAGCTGCGAATATGAAAAAATACTAAGGGATACTTTTTGTTAGCCATTGAAGTTTCCATTCAAAACAAATTTAAAAAATGCGATTATGCAGGGTATTTATATTTTTCTGAACTAATTAATTTTAATAACACCCTGTATCTCCGCAACTGGAAGCCTCAGAAGCTTCATGTCAACTTTAAGTTTGACGGCTCATCTGCTCATGTGACACGCCAAGTTTGAAGAAAATATGTGTATTTTTCTCCAAACTTCTACGCTCTGTATAAAAAAAACTATGGCCCGTAGAAGAAAAAAATGTATGAAGAAGTGCCCTTATTTTGACTCCAAGAATACGTGGTTTCATTTTTGACCATAAGTTCAGTTACACCCTGTATACTTCATTTGCTGTCGGCAAGGGCGCCCCCTGCAGGGGATACAGGGGCAATTAGGGTGCTTCACCCCATAAAGATAATATTTAGTTTCGCGATTGAAAAGAAGATCCCTATTTAAGTTCGTATTTAAGACAATATTATAATATAACAAAGTTTGTTTCTGTGGTTTGCCGACAGAAAATAAGTATACACGGTTTCCCATAACTTATCCGCCATAGGGCAACATGTGGCACTAGACGTCAAAACACACCGTGTGAGCCAAAGATGCCTTAGTAAAATGTTGCTCGTTTAAAAGATACAGGGTTGAAAATGAAACTTGATTTTCGAAAAATTGCAATAATTCTAAAACCGTTGAAGTTGAAGGTATCTTATTCAAAATTGATACATTGGTTTTTATAAGGTGAGAAAAATCCGAATTCGGTACGTTTGAACCTAGTTCCTAGAGGGGCGCTTGGTGCGAACTTCGTGATGAATTAAATTCTGCGTAATATTTTACCCTGTGAAGCTCGGAATGCTCTGACTTCGAGCTACAGAAGAGTCATCATTTCCACGTAAAAAAACATATACTCATGGTTAATGTCGATATCTCAAGCCGTTTGCGAGATATCCGACTCTGAATGTAAAAACACCAGAAAAAATATCTTTATTAAATGACGCCTCACATTTGGGAAGGTACTTTTCGGCATTTTTAATATTATTGGTTGCTTGTTGAATTTTTCCTAATTAATAATAAATTAATTCGGATTTCTCACCTTCGAAATTATTGCAATTTTTCGAAAATCAAGTTTCACTTTCAACACCCTGTATCTTTTAAACGAGAAACATTTCACTAAGGTACTTTTGGCTCACACGGTATATTTTGACGTTTAGTACCACCTGTTGAGACGGTATATATCGACACTAACGAGTCATTCGCAAATTTATTTTTATATAGAATAAAGTATAGGTACTATTAGGGGATTCTTAAAAAACTGAAGGCAGATACTTATTTAGGATCACTCAAAACCTATCTGTTCCATTATGTTTCATTGTTCTAAAATGCGAGAAAAATGCACCTATTATATTTATTATTGGGCTTTTAGAAATATCTGGAAACATATTAATTATTATAATAAAAATAGCTTAGAATTAAAAAAAATACTTTTTTTCTTTATTTTAGAACAATGAAAATTGGTACGTGGTACGTGTCCACACTGTACGTATTAAATTTATTTCTAAAAATAACCAATCAACGAGCTGTAATTGTCTTATCCATTTTGTCTAGTATAAGATTTGCACGGAATGATAAAAATATGGTCGAGAATAATAGGTAATTACTATTATCATATAAAACTATATGTTTACAGGGTGTTCCATTTAAGAGCTATATGTATAGCCACCCCCATTTTTTTATTTATTCTTCGATTTTATTTTTTTTTTGTTAAATAGATCTTCTAAAAAGGTATCAGATGCACATACTAGATCTCATAAAAATGTAAATCATGACTCACCGCCACCTAGAGTTTCTTGTGTCGCAAATGCATCGGGAATAGCATTCTGGTTGTACTTAATTGAAAAAAAAAAATCTGAACAAGAAAAAAATATTTTTGAAAAAATGGAATTTTCAATTTTTGTGCGTAACTACCTCAAATTTTACCCAAAAGCTAAAAATTACATTATAAACATCCAGAGGCGGATCCAGGCAAATCTAAACGGGGGGGGGGGGGGGGGGGCGGCGTGGTAAAAATGTTTCATGAGGGGCAGGGTAAGGGAAATTTTTAGAATATATATTTTTGTGAAAAATAAAATAATTTCTCTAGAAAAAACAAAATCAAAAATTTTTTTACCCAAACAAAATAAAAAACAAACTTAAATAATAAGCATAACAAAACAAAATCACAAAAAGAAACAATAATTCTTTAGATTTAAAAAATAATGTAGGTACTTATCACAAAATAATATCATCTTTTCTTTCGCGCAAACTGATCTTTTCCTCATTTATGGATACATTGCGGATTGCGGTGTATATTTAATAGGGCTAAATTACTTAGTCTGTCTTGGACCATATTGTTACGTAACCAAGTTTTAATTCTTTTAAGTGAAGAAAAATTTATTTCCGCCGATGCGTTGCTTATCGGGAAACTTGCAAGTATGTTCAAAAATTTTCTTGCCGTTGTCGCGATGCGACTTCGCACTGGTGTAGCCAGAACAAGCTTTATTGAGAAACTGAGGAAAATATACTAAACACGCTCTTTAATTGTACACTAGATTGTGACAGGTTAATATTTCATGTCCCTAGAATTCTTTAAAAGGCGGCCATATATTATTATTGATAGGTGACGGAGGACAGGGCCGTAATCAAGAGAATTTACATTTTACACACACGAATCCTAAATTTAAATAGATAGAAATTAACATTAAACTCTGTTCTTTGAAGCATAGAAAAAGGCTATAGTTATAGTTTCTGTGTTTGAAGTTAGGTTAGAGCCACAGACACAGAGATTGAATATCAAGGTTAAGAGGGGGTTGCCGACAGCGAAAGTGACGTTAGATTTCGTATTTTTTTAAGTTGTATAGCATAAAATCTAATAACATTTTACCTGGCAAAAATTTAGTACAAATATCTCTGTCTTCATTTTAATCATAAAGATCTTACAAGCGGTGTTTGGTTTTGGTTATGAAAACCTTGGGAAAAATAGTAATTCCAGTGCATATGCTTTTAAGATCTTATCTTAAATTTTTGCCAGTTAAAATGTTACTAGATTTTATGCATACAACTTAAAAAAATACGAAATCTAACGTCACTTTCGCTGTCGGCAACCCCCTCTTAAAGTTAGGCATCTGTCACAAGTTCTGACATTTCTGCCGGACATGCTAAATACACGTCCCTGTAGGCGCCCAAAATATTGATGCTGCCAACAGTGCCAACCGAGGTGCCAACCTTGTATTACCAAATTAAAAAATGTCATTTCTAATGTACATTTAAAGAGTGTTTTTAGATCACCTAATAATAATACTCCGGTTGTAATAATGGTTGTAGAAATGGGGGGGGGGGGGCGTGTATCCGCCACTGTAAACAACTTTTTAAAATAACTTTTTGTGATATCTCGTCATTTAACCTTATTTTTGTTCATTTAATGATAGTTTTTTGAAATTTCCACAGCATTGGTGGGGTTTTGACATATGCCAAAATCGATTCTTATCAGGGTTTTGGATTCCCCAAAATACTTTTCTTTATTTTGTCAACAATAAAAAAATCCCATTTGTTACAAACTATTTGGCCCACACTGTGAATGAAATAAAGACAATAATAATTATTGTTTCATACTACGGAATGAGGGAGATCTGTCTACAACACAAAAATAGGTAATACATATTATTAGATATACAGTACAGGGTGTTATATTATAGAAAAATGTATCTTCAAAATAGCTTTTAAATTATTTGTTAAACTACACACATAAAGATATTTAGTTATTTAAAATTTTTGCGGTTACTTCCGGTTATAAAGATCTGTATTTTCCCAAATTCCAGTAGCCTGAATTGTTATGTACTTACAAGGGTAGTTTTTTTATTTAATCATTATTAATTTAGTATATTTTTTATTCTTTCTTCTATCAATTGAAGTGCCCTTTTCTAACATATTTGAATCAAAAAAGAACACTGCTATTCAAATACTTAATAAGATTTTCACGTTGTTGTAGTTGACAATCACATCAGGCAAACTTACATTCCGTTTTGTCAGTTTCGGGTTGTTTTTAAGACTATCAGCCCCCACTACTTGACAACTCGCAGCGTTTCCGCGTGCCACCTACCTGCGTCAACACCAGCATCACGTCCATCTTCAACGGCCGACTATCCCGAAGACTCCGCGCGTTCGCGCGCACGCCACCGATCGCCCGCGGACCGCGCTCCCTTCTTCCTGCACCGTCGGAGCGGACTGGCCCGCGTCCGCCATGGGCCCGCTTTAAAAACCTCCCCACCCCGTCCGCGTCGGGGTTGGCCGCTCTTCGGGGATGACGGCGTCGCTCCGGGCTGGGGGCGGTTTCATAAGTTCTCGACGAGGTGGCCCCCGAGACAGTTTTCTAATGACAGAACACTCTCTACCTTGCAAACGAGACAAATCCAAGCCAATCTCCTCAAATCTTCACGCATTCACAAATAGACCACTTCATCCTTCGTCATATCTCAGTTATTGACCGTTCATCAATTTTTTTTTGAATCTTGAAGAAGGCGGTGAAATGAGAGGCAGAAACGTACCTAGAAAGGGTAAAGAAGTCTTATAAGAACGTTTACAAGTCCTTCAAAACAAAGCTCTAGCATTAATCGTGATTCCATTCTTGAACCAAGGAATTCTCTCGCAAAACCTACACAAAAACGTTAACTCATCCTAACCCACTTCTTAGAGCTGCAACAGGTGACCAATCCTATTACAATCTTTTTCACTTGTCAAGAATTCCACTTATAAGTGGTGGCCCCTGAGACAGTTTTCTAATGACAGAACTCTCTCTACCTTGCAAACGAGACAAATCCAAGACAACCTTGTAGAAGGCGGTGTCATGAGAGACAGAAACATACCTAGAAAAGGTAGAGGAGTCTTATAAGACAAGTCAAAACAAAGCTCTAGCATTAAGCGCGATTCCATTCTTGAACGAAGGAATTCTCTCGCTAAACCTACACAAAAACTGGAAGTCATCCTAACCCACTTCTTACAGCTGCAACAACCAATCCTCAGAGAAATAACCAAGGATAGAGGGAGTAAGAACAAAAAGTAAACAAAGCCATCATCTTTTTGAGTGATGCCACGTACTCCATTGTTTACAGCATTTCATTTCAAAATAGAAGGGTTTAATAATGGGATTCAATGAAGGCACACCTCCCATAACGCTAAATTAACAAATGTAGTTATTAATTTCTTATATGTAACAATTTTAAACTAAAACTAAATTGCGCTGTAATTATAGTATCTAATTATCACTATAATAAAATCGTCACAGATACCTCAAACAGCCCTCGGGCGCCGCGTCCGTTAACTCAGCGGTATTTGTTTTATGTATGCCCAGCATGTCAAGTTTTCCCATTGTTTACGTATGCATTTTTCCCGTTTTTAATTGTTTTTCTGTTACTTTATAGGCTATTTATTAGTATTTAGGATTAGTGACTGATTTTGTATACAATGGGACGCAGAAAGTGTGTGGTATGTGGCTAAATTGATATTTCTCAGGATATAACCTATCTCAGGTAAACGTTGTACACTGCATAATATGTTGGTTGACTACAAACGTATGTATTTTGAAGCTGTTGCTCCCTCTATCCTTGGTTATTTCTCTGAGAACCAATCCTATTACAATCTTTTTCACTAGTCAAGAATTCCACTTATAAGTGGTGGCCCCTGAGACAGTTTTGTAATGACAGAACTGTCTCTACCTTGCAAACGAGACAAATCCAAGACAACCTCCTCAAATCTTCACGCGTTCACAAATAGACCACTTCATCTTTCGTCTCATTTCAGTTATTGACCGTTCATCCATTTTTTTTTAAATCTTGAATAAGGCGGTGACAGAAACGTACCTAGAAAAGGTAGAGGAGAACGATTACAAATCCTTCAAAACAAAGCTCTCGCATTAATCGTGATTCCATTCTTTAACCAAGGAATTCTCTCGCAAAACCTACACAGAAACGGAAACTTATCCTAACCCACTTCTTAGAGCTGCAACAGGTGACCAATCCTATTACAATCTTTTTCACTAGACAAGAATTCCACTTAATTACCTAACGTCTTTATAGACAAACTACACTCTTCTGCGTTATAACTTCAAGGCCAAAGTTTCTCCAAAAAGAAAACACTCACACCCTCCACACCCAATACCTTTTTCAAAAGAGTGGTTCAAGACCGCTCAGCTTTCTCAATCGAAGAGAGAATATAATTACCTCCTTAGAGACTCTCACACTTATTTTGACGTAGTTATTAGAACCATAACGAAGTTTATGGAATGCAAACAAAAAGAAACTTCTAGGTACTACTTTGAGGGTTAAAAACTGCCTATCTAAATTTTCTGCGATTCGACTCGATTGAGACAGAATTCCTATAAGTGCTTGTGGGAATATATAACATCACAAATTTGTTGCAAATCTTGCCTATTTGGTGACACTCATCCTGATCAATGTACATTTGTATGGTCTCAAGTCTGGAATATAGATATTTTCTATTAAGACCAAAACCTACTCTTAGTCAACGTAAAATAATCAATGGTTTTTACTCCTTCGCACTTTGGACTATAATAACTTCCATTGGTGACGGTGAGGTGTAGAAAATCTCTTGTAGTGATTGTTTTAGAAGAAAAAATAAAATAAACCATTCAAATATTTAAATCTCTTTTGATAAACTGATACTACAGAAAATTGTGTTACTCAGATGGCGTTCAGTGTGGTGCTGTTTATCTCAAGTTGGTTTTTGAGGTTCAACTTTTCTTGTCAATCCATTTCGTGCCAGATCCCGGAAGATTAAGTACGTATATCTGTTTAATTTCTAGTTTGGAGTGATATTTTGTTGTAATAGTTTTTTCCAATGGCGAAAATAATAATTGAGAACTGAGAAGCCTGATTGTCATGTTCTGGGATGATTAATTGCCGTAGTGTTCCTATTTCTAGCATATACTTCACTCCAAACTATTACACGCTACACTAAAAAAAACTGTAGAAATTAAACAAATTTAACAGAGGGTTGTCACGTAATCCAACAAAATTGTTTATATTACATCCTCCAGGACCTTTCAGACGTGCACGAGACCGATAACTGGTGGGCACGGGCGTAGCCAAGGGGGGGGGGTTTCGGTGGTTCAACCCCCCCCCGAAATAAGCAAAATATTACCTAATATTATACCGAAAAAATACGAGGAGTGAAGAGTTAAATTATTATTACGTTTGAATATATGTAGTAATAGTAGCGCCTAGCGCCATCTTTTGACGAGAGGCAGACCCAGTTGCAGCCGAACTATTTTGTATTGTAGGGACACTTTGCGTTGTTTCTCGATTATTCGCCACGCCCCTCGGTCGAAATGAGCGGAACTTTGTGGAAGTTCGTGGAAGTTTCTGGACGGCTACTGGGCTGCTATATAAGCGGCGCCGCGGCGCGTGACCGCGCTTACGGCAGTATTGTTCCATGCGAACTCGAAGCGAATAAAAGTGAAAAGTGGTGAACGAATAGTGAAGAGAATTAAGTGTACCGTGTAAGTGAGTAATTTTAGTGCGCTGTTATTCGATGACCTTGTTAAGGATAGATACGTGAATCATTATTACTGTCGAAAAATGGAGGGGAAAAAAGGAAGGGTGATAAACTTAAAGGTATGGACTACTGGAAAAAGTGGTGTAGTCAAGGTCAAGGGGTTTCTAATAAAGAAACAAATTTGGATTTAGCTATCAAAGCTTCAGCTACCTTGCATGCTGATAAGAAGACTGCCTACCCCGAAATCTAGTTTGGAATGCCTAGATATGTGCGATAAAAACCTTTATCCTAATAATTACACATTACTACAAATCTTGGCTACCATTCCTGTATCCACTGCTACCCCAGAAAGGTCTTTCTCGAGCCTAGGGAGACTGAAAAACTATTTACGAAACACTACAAGTGAAAACAGACTTAATGGTTTGGCTCTAATGAACATTCACTATGGAACAGAAATTCATGCAGATAAAGTAGTGGATATATTTAAAAGAAAAAGCCGAAGATTTCTTCTTTAATGGTTTTAGATTTAGCGCAGAGGAACGAAATTAATTTATCCATTTCATTTAAAGTTAAGAACTTTATAAATATGTCGTAGTTTTTCGGATGAATATATAGATATTAAATTTCATGTAAGTATATTTTTGTTGTTTTATTTACTTCTCAAACTAAACCCCCCCCCCAAAACTAAATCCTGGCTACGCCCGTGCTGGTGGGCACCCAGAGGTGAGCATCGCCTTTTTCGGCTAGAAACGGATGTCTGACCGAACCCGCGAAAACGCTCTCTGTAAATGGCGTGGAGCGGCGGACGTTCGGGCTTCGTTTTTGCTCCGTTCCTCCAGAAGGGTCAATGTGGGTCATTCGCGCACTTGTTGGTAAACAACAACGTGTGGCGTCAGACGCGTAGTAGTATTTCAGTAGTGGAGCCCCCGGCGTTGTCGGATCTAGTGATCCTACGCCAGAACTAGCTCTGAGGTTTTTGGAATATTCTAATCACCTCCCTAATTACTACTTTTCAAAGTATTATATGGGACTGTGTTGGCGTGTTGAGGATTTCCCGTGCTCATCAAAAGATAATTTTTTTTGTTATACCATGTTTTAGTTGTACACAAAAGGTGAGTAGTTTGTAGATTGACAAAAGGGATGATCAAAAGCTTTTTGTTTTTATTTGCTGCAGAAGAGAGATAATGGTCAAAGTTAGCGTAGGCGTTCCACGCTCACTCCTGTCAAAAAGGTATGGTAAGGGGGGTAAGGTAAAAGGAATGGTGGAGGAGGGTGTTTAGGTTTAGGCCAGGCAAATTACAGTAAAAAATAACGAAACCTAGACAAAATTCATAACTGCATTTTTATAATGCCATCACAAAATATTGGTAATAAATGAACGCCAGAATTGTTTTTTATACAAAATAAATATAAGCGTGTGGGTGTTTTTTAGAAAAATACATTTTCTTGTTGTAATAAAGACGGCATAAATATTAACTGCGAATTTTAAGCTGCATTTATTAGTAAGTAAGGTAGGTATATAAAGTTGAGATTGATAAATTAAACAGATTACGTTTGCGCAAGTATTCGAATGATGTAAAAATGACATTATGCGTAATATTTTGTTGGGCAAAAATATTTACTACGTTTTTATTATTTATAATTACCTTAAAAATCAAGTATTAACAGTTTGTTCTGAAATTAAACATATTGTTTCGCCGGAAATCTCATTTTAAAGAAATTTGAAGTTGTCTTTGAGAGCAAAATTATTAACTGGCTGATTTTTGTTAAACTTTGTAAGTGGATACTAAGTCTTGTTAAATTTTTTGAAATTAAACAAAAATTGGTAACGGAAGTATTTTGAAATGACAAATGTTAATATAGTTATATTGTAAAATGTTAAACAAAAAAAAAACCAGTTAATATTTTTGCTTTCCTAAAGAAAAGACAAGTGACAGTTGACCTATATGCGCTAAATGTTTAATTTCGCTATATATGATTCAATATAGTTATACTGTAAAAAGTTAAACAAAAAAAAAACAGTTAATATTTTTGCCTAGTCTATACCAATGAGAAGTGACAGCTGACATACATGCGGCTCAGATAAATGTTTAATTTTGTATAAGTTCCATTCTATTTGTAAAAGGGAATGATCATCTGCAATAAAAACGTAGTTAATATTTTTGCTTTTGCCGAAATAGAAAATTATCCGATTTTGATCCCTCTGTCGATCTAAGTTACTTCCATATTCTTAAAATGTTTAATTTCTTAATATATGTTAGCAATATTACTTCACTTAAATTTGTATAGTGGTCCCATGCATGATACAACAAAAGAGAGATATGATATTTAGCCGCCTCAACTTCGCTCCCTTCTGCGCAATTACGTCACGCGGTAAGTTCCCGCCCACTTATGACATGCAAAGTATTACAGTATGTCCACTGATTGAGTTTACAAAGGGACAAATGTACCAAAGAGTAATTAACAGTAATTTTACAACGCAAACTTCCGCAAATTGGCTGAAAATGCAGAGAACACACTACAATGACACTCAGACGTTTCTGTTTTTTACCTAAAGAGTCTAAAAAATCCAGTTATATTTTTGCTCGAAATTTCTAACGAAAAATAGGTGTTTTTTGAGGTAACTCAAGGTTCCGTTTTTTCAAAATGTTTAATTTTTGGTTTCTACCAACGTATTTACTTATAACTTTGATATGGTAAATCAAAATTGCAGTTAATATTTTTTTCTAGGTCAAATTCTATTTTCTCTGGCCTAGTTGGCTTTTTGATGCACCTGCTGTGATGACTTTGACTTTTGAGGAATTTGTTTTGAACCACTTGTAGATTCTTATGGTAACAATTTGCCATGTGTTGTCCGGTTGCATAGCAGAACTGGACGCAAGAGTAAGTTTTTTTTTGTTAGCGTTTATTTTGAACTTCCACTTGTGGAACCACTCGGCAGCAGATCGGAGATTCCTGTATGCGATGGGCGAAGAGGTTATGTCAGTGACATAGGCACACGCGTAAAGTGAAGGGTGCGGGGAACGGAGAATGTCGCTGATGAAGACGCTATAAACGATGGGACCAAGTACAGGACCTTGAGGAACTCCTGTTTTGATGGGCTTAAGGATGGTCTTAAGCTGAGATTGGACTTTTCGAGGGGATGACAATTTCTAGGGATAATGTTTGTAGATTCGAGATGCAAAGTCGCGATGTTGCGGGACGAGGACCTGGCAACGCCGCCGGCGGGCCGGTCCCCTCGCGCGCTTTTTAGACATCAAAGGCGCCGCCGCGTAGCACGTGGGCACCTGGCCGTCCCCGCCGGACGGCCATCAGAAGGGGGGCAGCGCGGCCGTGGCGGACGCGCCGGCCCCGGCGTTGCCGCGTCCTCTTCACCAATATGCCTGAACATCTCATTTCTAAAAATCACCCACCACCCACGCACTTATTACCTTACTTGCCGTCGCTACCTTTGCTTTTGCTTTGTTCAAGCTACATTATAGAAATTAGTGCTGGCTTATTGTAGCTTGCTAAATCAGTTGGTTAGGTTCATTGCGTATTAGCGAGCTACCCCTTTACGGTACAATAAGTAGAGGTAGGTATGTAGGTGTAGGTAAAATCTGTAAGGTCGGAGCATGGTTGCAAGTCAGGTGGAACCTTTGGTGATTATTCGCAACGAGTGCTGTATGGACAGTGGATAGATTGACTTTTCTTAACAAGGAATATGTATCTTTCTTGTATACCCGAAGAGAATTGAATTCTGTAAAAAGAGCTTCACTTTAGCCCAAATTGTAATTAAACCTGTAGTACCTACTCGATGAGCTCTACATTTTTGGTTATTAATTAAAGGTATTATTTTGCATAGTAGAGTCAATGTCTACAATTGTAAGGAAATGTTAAAATGAAATATATTTCTCCAAGGGAGACTAACAGAATACAGTGAAATTCCAAATTGTTACCTTATTGCAATATATTTTTTTTAAATAAATGATTTTATCATCAAATTTTATTTTTTTACGAAAAACCCTGTATGAGCTAGTCTGACTATATAATGTAAAATAAAAATATGCCTTGTGGTTTATTCAAGATACTCCGAAAAACCTAATTTTTTCAAACTTTGGCTCCATTTGGTGAAGTATTGTAGAGTATTGAAAAGTGTTTTGAGCTCTTACCAATTCGATGGCACTATAATGTGATTTTGTAATTTTTAGGGTCTCCTTTTAATAACAGTAAGTCATGGAATAGGACTATTTCAAAAATTTATAATCCAAAATGTGAAGTTCTTCGAGTACTATGTTGAAAAAAGTTTTTTGAAAATCGGCGCATCATCAAATACTGAACTGTCTCGACTAAAAGTGAATCACACTGTATATATTGCGATTATATCCTTTAATCAATGATTATATTTTGAGTTTAAACACAAAATTCCATCCTAATAACGCAACCTATTTTCAAATTTTCCACACTGCAGAAAACTAAAAATTTATTATTTGGTGCATTTCCCGTAGCGATAGACAAAAAGTAGCCAGATATCCAGAGCTCGATTTTAGACAACAGTTGAATGCCGCGAACCAAATACCTACCGATATCTCGATTCGTTCCAGAGGTACCTACTAGAGGTTTAAAATTTCCGGAAAAATTGATCGTCGGAAAAAAAAAACGGTTTTTTTCCCGGAAAATTTGGAAAAAAACGGAAAAAATTTTTTTTTTTAATAATACATAATAAAAAAGAAATAAAATAAATATTTTTAAATAAAATAATTTATATAATATACAGTGTGTTTCACTTCATGTCGAGAAAATTCATTATTTTTTTACGGGTTGACCGATTTTCAAAAACTTGTTTTTTAAATATAGTGCTCCCAAAGATCTACATTTTGACACAAAAACTGCAAAGGTACATTAGGCATTTTTTTAGGAAAAAAATGAATAGCACAGTCGTATTGGCCATACCCGAAAACCCCAGATACCAAATTTCACGGTCATAACGTTCACGTTCACAAAATAGCTCCAAACATAGCAAAAATACGGTTTATCGGAGTACTCTGTACAAACACCGAGAGATATTTTAAAATTATTTCTATGCAGTTTGATTAGGGCTCACATAAGTCATCAATTCCCACGATTTCGTAGCCCTGCCTTATAAGAAAAAATTCGATTTTTCTCGTGGTGTTTTTTTACATTTTTTCCACATTTTTAACTTATGGCCTATTAAAAAACATAAATAATATTAAATTTTCGAAAGTATTTTCAATAAAGAGCTAAAGAGATACGTGGATACCAATCAATTTTTATTTTTTTTTCAAATAAAAAAGGGTGCTTTTTATTGAAAATACTTTCTAAAATTTAATATTGTTTATGTTTTTTAATAGGCATAAGTTAAAAATGTGGAAAGAATTTAAAAAAAATACCACGAGAAAAATCGATATTTGTATTTTTAATGCCAACGCCCTGTATAAGGCAGGGCCACGAAATCGTGGGAATTGATGGCTTATGTGAGCCCTAATCAAACTGCACAGAAATAATTTTAAAATATCTCTCGGTGTTTCTACAGAGAACTCCGAAAAACCGTACTTTTGCTATGTTTGAAGCTATTTTGTGAACACCCTGTATAAGTTATGACCGTGAAACTTGGTATGTGGGGTTTTCGGGTATAGCCAATACGACTGTGCTATTCATTTTTTTCGTAAAAAAATGCCTAATGTACTTTTGCAGTAGTTGGCGGTATAATTTTGATCGTAGTAGGTCATGGAAAAGACGAATCTGAAAAAAATTAGTGTCAAAATGTAGATCTTTCGGAGCACTATATTAAAAAAAAAGTTTTTGAAAATCGGTCAACCCGTAAAAAAATAATGAATTGTCTCGACTTGAAGTGAAACACACTGTATATAAAAAGTTAAAAAGAATTTATGTTTTTAGTTTTTTATTGTTGATCAATAAGTGTTTTGTTTATTAAATTTGTTTTAAATAAAGCATTACTATCAGAATATGTTATTTTTATACTCCTTGAGTTTTTTTCGAATTTGAGTGTTTCTTCAACTTTCTTTGTTTATTTTGTTTATTCGAATTTCATCTGAAATTTTCCATTTTTTCCAATTTTTCCATTTTTTGGGCTTCAAAAAAAAAAACGGAAAAAACCTTGTTTTTTTCCAATTTTTCCTGTTTTTTTCCGTGACGTTAAACCTCTAGTACCTACAAAGTGTTTTTCGTTGCTTCGTAATTCATAAACGTACCATAATAACTTTTTTGTTTGTGTATATGTGTTTGTCATATCGGTAAACATCGAACATTTGTTCAAATTGACACATTTGTATATTTTTTCGGGCGATATTTCAGTATAGTATAAATGAAGTCACTTGGAACAGCATAAAAACGCTTGGGCGGCGTTTGCTTAATAAAATAAACTTTGCGTAATAAAATAAACTTTGATATAATTCAAACCAAAACAAACCATTAATTTTGTTACACACAAAACGACACCGCACAAAAATCTATACACAAAACCAAAATCCGTAGGATAAAGCGCAATCCTTATTTCCGTACACGGCACTGGTTATACTGGCCTAACTGGCCCACGTCGACTCCTGCTCCATGGATCTCCGAAACGCCGACCAATCAAATCGCTACGCTCGCTTTCTTATTGGCTGCCTCCTTGACTAGGACGACGTCGACCGCATAAAAACCTTTGAATTTTATACGGGTGATTTCTGCTGAGTCTGGTATTTTTACCAGTAGCAAGCGTGGTAAATGCTATGAAATAGATCGCGCCCCGTTATACCACTGTGTTCCAAGTGAGTTCATAATACTATACTAGAGGAAATCCTGACACTTACTTAACATTTATTTTTGGGGCGCCCCAAAGACGAATTTGGATAAAAATATACACAGGGTGCCCCATATGTATGGAATAATTCTTATATCTTCTTAAAAAATATATTTAGGAAAAAATGGTTTAAATAAAATTTACAGTGTGACCTATTCTGCAGAATCCTAGCAAGTCGATTTTGTTTTATTTCTCATAATGTGGTTGCTATCGCAACGAACTTTTTTTTTCAAATGGGATCATATCTTTTTTAATCGATTTTTGGAATCTCATTGGTCGATAAATTTAATCAGCAGGTATTTTATGTCTTGCAAGTTAAAATGGTACATTTAACTGAATTCGAAAGATTTACCATTCTCATTATGGCAGAACCATCAAACAATTTTAATGTAGCATATTTTTTGCCTCCATCGAGTTTACTGATAACGTCCACTATTAAATCGGAAAAAATAAAAATAATTTATTTCTAAAAATTTTCCTTATGTAACCTATAGATTTTTTTATGCCCTTGTATGCAGAATAAGTAGCTGATTCCAAAAATCGATTAAAAAAGATATGATCCCATTTGAAAAAAAAAGTTCGTTGCCATAGCAACCACATTATGTGAGGTAAAACAAAATCGACTTGATAGGATTATGCAGAATAGGTCACGCTGTAAGTTTTATTTAAACCATTTTTTCCTAAATATATTTTTTAAGAAGATATAAGCATATTCCATACTTATGGGGCACCCTATATACGAAATTATGTTACGCCTGTTTTCAAGGTTTTCGCGCATGAGCTAAGAAAGCTATAAAAATCATAGATTGATAGTTGAATAAAAGATGTTTAGCGAAAATCGAAAATATTCACACAAAAATATGGCAGGATTTTACGTTATTTAAGGTATACGTTGCGGGCATTTAATTAGGAAGGAACAGGAAGTAAAATATAATAGGTAGGTACTTCTTCTCTATCACTTCGGGAACTAGGAAAAAACCCAAAACTGCCCAAGTTTGGCCCATCCGGACTCTCTTGCCATTCCCGCATTTTAACAGTTAACAGACCAAACCTACAAACCGAGTCAATTTTTTTCGAGTCCCACCTCCCGCGCTTCCGACGGATTTCGATGGTTTCGAGGAGTGGGGGGCAGTGCGGGGGCGCCGCTGGCGGCCCCCGGCGGTCCGGGCCGGCTCAAAGACGCGCGCCGTTTGCACAACGGGGGCCGCCGACGGCCGGAAACAATGCCGTCGCGGCCGCGGCGCAGCCTTCAAAGGGGCCGATCGCCCGGGGCCGGTCGGCGGCCAGCGGCGCGCCGTAAATTTTGTCCATCATCGAAATTCATAAATAGTATGGAGGGCGCACAAGGGACAAATTCACAGTAGCACGGGCTAGCCAGGATTTAGTTTTGGGGGGGGGGGTTTAGTTTGAGAAGTAAATAAAACAACAAAAATATACTTACATGAAATTTAATATCTATATATTCATCCGAAAAACTACGACATATTTATAAAGTTCTTAACTTTAAATGAAATGGATAAATTAATTTCGTTCCTCTGCGCTAAATCTAAAACCATTAAGAAGAAGAAATCTTCGGCTTTTTCTTTTAAATATATCCACTACTTCATCTGCATGAATTTCTGTTCCATAGTGAATGTTCATTAACCATTAAGTCTGTTTTCACTTGTAGTGTTTCGTAAATAGTTTTTCAGTCTCCTTAGGCTCGAGAAAGACCTTTCTGGGGTAGCAGTGGATACAGGAATGGTAGCCAAGATTTGTAGTAATGTGTAAATATTAGGATAAAGGTTTTTATCGCACATATCTAGGCATTCCAAACTAGATTTCGGGGTAGGCAGTCTTCTTATCAGCATGCAAGGTAGCTGAAGCTTTGATAGCTAAATCCAAATTTGTTTCTTTATTAGAAACCCCTTGACCTTGACTACACCACTTTTTCCAGTAGTCCATACCTTTAAGTTTATCACCCTTCCTTTTTTTTCCCCTCCATTTTTCGACAGTAATAATGATTCACGTATCTATCCTTAACAAGGTCATTGAATAACAGCGCACTAAAATTACTCACTTACACGGTACACTTAATTCTCTTCACTATTCGTTCACCACTTTTCACTTTTATTCGCTTCGAGTTCGCATGGAACAATACTGCCGTAAGCGCTCACGCGCCGCGGCGCCGCTTATATAGCAGCCCAGTAGCCGTCCAGAAACTTCCACGAACTTCCACAAAGTTCCGCTCATTTCGACCGAGGGGCGTGGCGAATAATCGAGAAACAACGCAAAGTGTCCCTACAACCTCCGAAACCCCCCCCCCCTTGGCTACGCCCGTGCACAGTAGGTACGGGTCGCCCATAATAGATGAATCTGACGTTTTCCAATAGCATTTTGAATCAAAACGCATTTAGAAAACTACGCAGTTTGGTGGTTAGTGTATTAATTAATAGCCGATAACCGCGGTTATCTTTCTGGTTGTCCTTGGTTTTAGCCCTTGAATAACCAACGAATGTCATCTAGCCTAAATGTGTATGGCTAACCCAAAAGTAATTTAGACGAATAACCAAGGATAAATGTCATAGCCCGTCTATAACCTCACTTATACTTGTGTATGTTGGGTTTTGTTTAAATTTGTTAAAGAAAATGAGTAAAAACATGTAATAAAATTCCATTTAACAGAAGATTTGCCATTTCCATATCTCCGACTTTAACCTACTCTGTAACATAAAGTAGTGATTAAAACAAGTCTCTTGACGAAGATGTTAAGAACAGATATTAAGACAAATTGAAAGTTGTTGACGGTATCGATCCATAAATGCATAAAGCAACTAAACTGTATTCAAACTAAACGCAAGTGAAACATAAACACAAGTTGTTGCATGGCTAGAGCGTGATACGCACGTGATCGGCTTGCTATTGGCTAGGCGGCAATAACGTCTGCCCCGGCGGGCGAGTGCAGCGAGTCCGTGTTTCTTATAGAGATGTATTGAATACCTTTATTTTTTTTTCGATATAATTCTTTCGCTGTTTATTAATTGTTGGAGCTACGATTTGTGTCAATAGTAGAAATTTGCTGACTAGGTGTGCCATAAAATTTTGTTTTTACAGTTCTTAATACTGGGGCATATTATTTTAATATTTTATATTATAACATTCATAGAGATCATCCTTAATGCGGTCCTGCCTCGTATTAGCCCTCAGAATTGTTCACGTGCTTCCATCGTGTAAATGTTTACGCGCCACTTGCATTTAGTTTGAATAGTGTGTTAATTAAAAAATATAATTATATATTATGTATTATATGGTATTAGATATAATATAATGGCAAAAATTAAATAAAAAATATAATTTCCTGTAAATCATTAAGTATTAGAGACACAAAAAAATGTTATAAGGAAAACTTGACTAGAAATTTATCTTCTAAAAATTTTATTAAGGCCATTTTTTTGTAAAATAATGTTTACAAGACCACGCCTGCGGCGTGCGGAATTTTTGTCATATAAGTAATGCGCTGTAACTCGTTATGCATTAAAGACACAAAAAATATGAGGAAAAGTTGTTCACATTTTGATCCCCTACAACTTTTATTAGTCATTTAATTTGCCCTAAAAAATATTTAGGAAGCCACCCCTATTGTTTAGGAAATCTCTCTATAGCGCATTTCGTACCAGGAGTTCGAGTGTGATCTTTTGGTTGGACACTCAGGAGACAGTCCCCAAGCAACCCTGAAAAAATCATCCTTGCCAACCCTATAATCAACTTTAGATTTTTGGAAACTTCGACCTAGTGATCTTCACTTACAGTTTTTACAGGGTTTAGGAGCTTGCAATCTTAAATTTTACGAATTTGGATTAGGTAGTGTCTCGGGTAATGCAGAATGTTGGTGTGAAACAAATAAACCCTAATGCTTATTTTGTAAATACCTCTTCTTTTGTTTATGATTGCCATTCAATTAATTATTTTTTTTATTTTTTATTGTTGAAAACATTACAGTGAGTTATTAAAATGTCCAGGATAAAGTGCTTTACTATTTTAAACATACTAAATGGCACTTCAGCCTTAAAAAGTGAACCAACACTTTTTTATAGTCATTTTCAAAAAAGCTTTCACGACCTTCATTAATATGACACTGGGCTTATGCCTTATGGTTGGGGACGATGTTCACTGATATCATCAATCAACTGATGACAATATTTTATTTCTCTCCATCAAGTTGTTATAATAAAAGATTATTTTATTTTATTAAAAAAAAACTACATAATGTCTGGTTTACCACTTCCTCTAAGCTAGGTACATGTAAATACCTCTTCTTTTGTTTATTTGCGTTTGGTCGATCAATTGTGTCTGGTTGGGTTTGTTCATTGGAACAAAAAACATCTGTTAAAAAAAATAAAAAAGTGTTTCTGGTAACTTCCTTTTTCCGTCAATGGAAAAGTCAACATGAAGTAATTACTTCACTACGCCTCACAAACCACTATAATACAGGCCTGGAGAACTCCGGTTCGGATTCCTGTGCGACGCGACCGCGGCGACAGATCAATCTTGGCGGCTTTGAGGCCCCTCCGATCTGTCATTGTCGCCCAGGTGAGCCAGCGCCGCCTTTTTCCGATCCCCGGACCTGCCGCCACTCGTACGGATCTATTTTGTACATGGGAAACGCTGGGAGGAAGGACTCCTGTCAAGTGTCCCTTTAATTGTCTGTTGGACTTGGACCAACTGACCCACACGTGAACGTGAATCGTTTGTGGTTTATAATTTGCAAGTGTAATGTTCTAGTTTGATAGAGCTTTTTTTTAGTAAATATCTCGGAAACGTTTAGAGACAAATAGCTCAAATTATTTATCGCTGTATACAAAATACGAGGACACTCTCCCTTAATTTGTGCAGCAAATTAAAAATAAGAACCAATATAATATCAAAACCCAAACACTGTAAACGAACTAATAAGTCCAAAAATGCAAAAGCTTTCCAGCCAGTAATAAGAGTGGCTGATGTGTCACAAGAGGAATCGAACAGAATACGTATTAAATCGTATAATCTTATTAGACAGTGACTTTGTTGAGAAAGGTCCAATAATTTAAATTGTTTTTGTGCTAGTACTAGTAAGTAGATATAAAGTTTCATAAAACTTCAGCATTTTGAGATAGCCCAGAGAAAAATAACCTGTACCTGTAGGTACGTTTTTGTATTGAATCATTGAGTGGTCCTGTTGACGATTCAACTGTTTTGAGGGGATTCCATGGCACACTTGACTCGCCAGACGCTTTTAAAATTCCTATATATTTTGCTCAACTTTGACACCCTGCAGAATGGAATGCCTTGTATATTTTTGTTTTAATTTGGTATATGGCAGTTTTGGGCTTCCCTGATTAACGCCGTGATGTCAGATTTGACATAAAAAATCGTAGACGGCAATAAAATCGTAGACGGCACTATATTTGCATTTTGAAAATGGTAGGTATGTTTGAAGGTCTTTCAAACAAAAAAAAGTTCAGGCGATTATTTTCAAAAATAAAGATTTTATGGATTTGTATACAGTGTGGAAATTTAAGTGTGCAACATGTGGGATTTTTTCGACAATCATATTAGGTGCACAAAGAATGGTTGCAAGTTGCAAGTCAAACAGCATACAGCGTTTACAAGATTAAATTACCCTTATTTCAGAAAATTCAGCAAAATGTTATTAAGAAAACTTGTTAGAATTAAAAGTTATGTTTAAATAGTACCAAAACATGCCCTCCTAAAATTTTTTTAGAAACATTAATAATTTCCCAAAAAAGACTTTTTTTTTCATGCACCCAAAACACTTTCATAAATTAATCACAACTAAATCAATTTCGCATAACTTTGTTCAAATTCGAGCATATTCATAAAATTAACTTAAATTTTTAATTTTTTAGGGAATCACACACTTCATGTTTGTCGCAACGATATTAAATAAATCTTAAAAATTTTGCAAAAATTCTTGTGAACAAGGTAAAGCATTAGTAATGATACTGTGCATATTAAAAAACTCTTATTTAAGGTGCAAAATTTATATTTTAAATGTTTATTAAAAAACTGTGGAAATTAATTGACAAAATTTTGTTACTTAGGAGGCCATGTTTTTGCATTTAGGCATAGCTTTTAGTTTTAAACAACTTTCCTTAATAACATTTCGCTGAATTTTTTGAAATAAGGGTATTTTACTCTTGTACAATTTTTACATTTTTTTACCTACCCTGTATGCTGTTTAACTTGCAACCATTCTAAGTGCACCTAATATGATTATTGAACATGCATCAACTTTCGGCAATGTCTGTATTTTGGTTGTGCAATTAATAAAATAAAAATCCCATATGTTGCACACTTAAATGACCACACCGTATATTTAAAAGTAGACACCCTGTATATTAGATATGTTATTATATAACCATATTCAACAAGTTAATATATTATTTCTATTTAAAACACAATTAAATAATTCTAATAAATAATACATCATAATTCGGTATATACCTAATCATAAAAATCTAAAATCCCTTAACAAATTTAGTCTATAATAATTATTTACAACTGTTTTCATTGCTATAGTTTCTTTAGCTAGGAATAGCATTATAAATTGTAAATAAAATTATAATTAACAATATACCAAGAAAATTTTTGAACGATTGACGTTTTGGAAAATGCAGCAACTGCGCGAATAGCAAGAGAATAGATTTAATATTATTACATTTCATGCATCACAGGTCTGCCAGTGACCAGTGGCGTATAGAGAAATTTATTAGGGATGGACCGGGATGGTCCACTATTACTAAAGGCTGTCATAGCTTGTTTGGCGTGACCCGTGTACAAATTCGGGCCGTTAACGGTGACCGTAGGCAACAAAATACGGGGTTGAATGATGAATTGCATGGTCCGGCATTGTTCACGAAATTAATTTACTTACCTACGCTACGCGGCTGATTTTATCTGCTAGTCCATGGATTTACATTTTGACAAACGGGCCGCCGAAATGCATTCCCGACGTATCCCCATTATAATACCTACGCCCGGTCTCGCCCAATAAGGTTGGCGCTAGAGAGAGAAGAAGAATTACGAAGAAAGGAGGAAAGTTGCTTCAGCGCAAGCCGAGTCTCTGCAGTCCGTACGGCCGCATCCGACTGCTTGATTTTGGAGGTTTTGGGCAGTTTTGGAGTTTGAAGGTGGCATAATCGAAAACCGTTGGATGAAGTCGAATTTTAGCGGCATTTCAGACATCAACGTAGGAAATTACTGTCGACCAGGGGACACTGGAAATAGTTTTTCAGAAGTCCACTAGTGGCGATCCACTATTTGAATTCTGCTAATTTAGCATTTGTTTAAAAAAATAAAATAGATTCTTTCAGCTGGTAGGTATACGATACATGCATGGATTACGACCCTGCATATTGTAATCGAGGGAAATATGCACATGAACCAGTTTATAGAATTAATACATCAATAATAAATATGTTCAAATAACATTCTTGTTTTTAATTTTTGAAAAAACATTTAAATGTTAAATTGTATAAAATTTTCTTGCGATTTGAAGTATATGTATTCAGAAAAACAAATGAACGTATGTTTTCTAGATGGAACACCCTGCATATTTATCGATTTTCGAAACTTAGGCATTTTTCTGGTTTACATAATGTATACTTATAATAGGTATATGTTATACAGCGAGTCCAATTTTAAAACTGTACAAATCCGTAAAATCTTCATTTTTGGAGATAATCGCTTAAACTTTTTTTTGTTTGAAAGGCCTTCAAAAGCCGCTTCTTTTGACCTTCTTGCCATTTTTAAAATGTTAATCCAGGGCCGGCTGCGATTTTTTTATACCCCCGATTTTCACGAAAACCATTTAGCTATTTTTTTATTTAAAATCTGACCCCACAGCGTTAATTAGAACACCCCAAAACCCTTATATACCAAATTTGAATAAAAATATACAGGGAGTTCCATTCTGCAGGCTGTCAAAGTTGAGCAAAATAGGAATTTTAAAGGCATCTGCCAAGTCAAATGTGCCATGGAATCCCCTCAAAACAGTTGAATGGTCAATAGGACCACTCAAGGTGTTGGTGTGCAAAGGTCCAATACAAAATATACAGTGTGTTCTTATCTGTGCCATCTCAAATTACTAAATTTTTGGAACTTTATACGGGTCAAAAATCGAGTATATCAAAACTGCTCCACACACTATAAACGAACTAAACCTAAAAAATACAGAAGCCTGCGTCAGTAAGTCCATATCAGTTAAGGTGGCTGGTGTGCCACAACAGGAAACTCACAGAAAATGTATCATCTTAGACAGTGCCTTTGTTGAGAAAGGTCCAATAATTTAAATTGTTTTTATTTGTTAGTTGGCATTTTTTAAAGAAATACATTACTTTTGTGTTTATCAATATTTCTTCAATGATTCCACAGCACTTTTGATCCTTATAAGTTTCATAAAATTTCGTAATTTTGAGATGGCTCAGAGAAAAATACCCTGTATATTTTTGGGTATGAAAGTATGAGTATATGAGTAAATATTTTCACACCAATATTTTGAGTGGTCCTGTTGACCATTCAACTGTTTGATGCCTTTAAAATTCCTATTTTGCTCAACTTTGACACCCTGCAGAATGGAACTCCTTGTATATTTTTTACTCAAATTTGGTATATGGGGGTTTTGGGGTGTTCTGATCAACGCTGTTGGATCAGGTTTTAAATAAAAAAATCCCTAAACGGTTTTCGTGAAAATTGGGGGTATAAAAAAATCGTAGCCGGCCCTGGATTTGCATTTTGAAAATGGCAGGAAGGTCAAAAGAACCGGTTTTTAAAGGTCTTTCAAACAGAAAAAAATGAAGATTTTACGGATTTGTACAGTTTTAAAGTTGGACACCCTGTATGTATGCTCTAGTAGTTTGCACAAAATCGTCCTTGGAATAATTGAATCTCGGACAAAATCAAAATTGTCATGGAAAATTCAAAACAATATATTTATTTACGAGAATATAATAAATGGAGATTTGACAGTTTACATTAATTATTGTATTACCACAACCTACAAATTACATACAATAATATATTGAAAATTCAACAAAGCCAATACTGTTTTGTAAATTTTCCATAAGTTATATTTTATTTTTTCTGTCATTTTAGTCTTAATAAAAGGCATATATTTATGGATGGAACGTGATACTTTATTATGAATTAAATTAAATTATAAGTAGAAGGTGCAAACGTGTCATTTGATTTATGTGCTGGAGCTGGAGCATCTCCTTGTTGCTAAACAATATTCGGCTCATTAGCTTGATTCGATAGATCAGAAATTTCTCCTCTTAAGAGCTGTAAGTATTTTAGTCCAGTTAAATGTTAAACCACCTTCAAAAAATACTGCACCAATTATGTGATTCCGAAAAATACCACACCAAACATTTATTGATGTTCGACCTTGTCGTTGAATTGAAATAAAATGCCGTGTATTTTCTGATGACCAATAGTGAGTGTTTTTTCTATTAAGAATTCCACGTTGTAAAAGTGGCTTCGTCCGTCCACAATATAGAATCTGTAATAGAAATAACCTTAGGAGTAGTAATAGAATAGTAATGTCTAGTAATGTTTAGTAGTAGTTAGTTAATAGTAGGTAGTATCTTTATAGTGATAATTTACAAGTGATAAAAATACGCACCTATAAACTGATTATTTTCCGCTTGCCTCTCCAACACTGAACGGCAATATTCTCGTCTTCTATAATTATCATTTTCATACAGTTTATGAACTGGGCGATAACAATATGGTCTAAACTTATGCATTTTCAACACTCTCTGGTAAACTTATGCATTTCCAACACTCTCTGGTGTTGTTTATTTCTCATGGTAGAATATTATATGAATAATTATATGAATAACCCTGTACTACTTCCAATTGCTGTAGGTATAGGTAAAAATTTTAACAATGACGGAGGATGGAATTTTCTTGTTGCTTATTTTTGCAAAATGGCACAGGCTCACACGTACATTATGAATTCTCATATTTCTTATAGTTTATTTTTCTTATGCTCTCTGCTTCCGTGTGCAACACCGTAATGAAAGGACGCGGTTTAAAGTGAAGTCGTTAATTATCGTACAAGAGTTGAGCGTGTTAGAGAAAATTGGCTTCGTTAAAGGGGTGGATTTTCTCTTTGAGTTATGCCTATTTTTGCGACGAAACAGTATGTAAGTTAATTTCACATGTTTGTACAGCTCAAGAATAAATTCATCAATTTTAAATATGCACAATGTCCTCCAAAAAGAAAATTTTTAATAGACGATTTATTTTTAAGTTCAACTTTGGGGGTACCTTTTGCTTTAAAATATATGAAAAATGACTCGCTCAAACGTGGTCACGTGACTTTCGCTATCTGTCAAAAATGACGTTTAAAAAATAAAATTGTTGAAAAGGGGTTTGTTTGTAAAATTTTTAAAAATTATGAAAAATTTGTATATTTTTCAATTTTACACAGGTGTTCCAAATTTGAACGCTCTATTAAAAGATTTTCGATTTTTGGCATTTTTTAATAAATTTGAACATTCTTTCAGGTCATTTTGCTTTAAAAAAATGTTTAGCAGCAAGATTTCGAGTGTGATCTTTTCTTTGAATAAAGAACTTCAGGAAGGAGCGAAATTGTGGTTTAACGCTCGACCGGGACAGTCTCTGCATATGGCGGGACGCCGTTTCCGCTTTTATTGTGGCGCGCACCGGTGGTATTTGGATACCTAATTATTTCATGGCCTGCTATGATTTTTTAAAATAGCTAATCTTCAAGAAACCCTATTAGGAATTTTTTTACGACAAAATGTTAATAAGAATGAAAAACTGAGTAGAATTGCAACATTTCAAAAGTCTAGGCCTACTTTGATTTTTAGCTTTTTCGCCTTTTTCTCCCACTTTTTTCTTAAAAATGTGCCCTTTTCGGGGCTTTCACGTCAAAAATATTATTAAGGAAACTTGATCATCGTGAAAAAATTAAGTTTTGATGTGAAAGCTCCAGAAAGGACACTTTTCTGAGATAAAAGTGGGAGATAAATCTAAAAATCAAAGTAGGACTAGCCTTCTGAAATTTGGCGAATCTACTCAGTTTTTCATTCTGAACAAGTTTTCTTAATAACAATTTGTCGTACAAAAATCCCTAATAGGGTTTCTTGAAAATTAGCTATTTTAAAAAATCATAGCAGGTCATGAAATATATATTTCTGAGGTGTCGAGTATCAAATTGGGCCACACTGTATATGTGGGTTGAATCTTGCAAGCTGAATTAGAACCACTTCCTGACATCCGATTGAGCTGAAATTTTGCATACATCTTTAGTTGCGGTGACAATACAATATGCAATAAGTAATCAATATTGTAATACTTTCAAAATGGCCGCCGCTCCAAGATAGCGGATAATGTATTTTTTGTCAACCTCCTTAATATGGGTACCAAATGAAAGGTCTTGAGAAGTAGTAAACGATAAAGTTAGTGACATCACACTAAATTCAATATGGCCGCCGCTAAAAGATGATGAATGATGTATTTTTTGTCAACCTCCTTAATATGGGTATCGAATGTGCATCTACTTGAAGAGTAGAAAACGAAAAAGTTAGTGACATCACTCTAAATTCAATATGGCCGCCTCTCCAAGATGGCGGATTACATTTTCTTTTCAACCCCCTTAATATGCGTATCAAATGAAAGGACTTGAAGAGTAGAAAACGATAAGGTGAATGACTTCATACGAAATCCAATATGGCTGCCGTCCCAAGATGGCGGACTAAATTTCTTTACCACCCTCCTGACATGAGAATCAAATAGGTACTAAAAAGCACAAAATAAAATTGAAAATAAAAAATACCCTTTTAAAAACAAGCTTTTATTTAAGCCATGTACTAAAACGAATAAAATAAGTTTAGGTTTTTGTTAAGATAATTTAATTCCAAATTGCGACAAGTTATTGCAAATTGAAAAGCTTCTCCCGCGAATTGTAAAGAAAAAAATGCATACTTTGGCAAATAGGTACTTGCTTATCAACCAAGCACTGTCCGATAAAATTAATCGGTACCTACTTTCATCAACATTTCGCCCGACAAGCTTTTCAATTTGCAAAACGCAATTTGGAATTGAATTATCTTAACGAAAACCTCAACTAATTTTATTCGTTTTATGTTAAATTTCCAGTTATGAAAAAGTAGGTAGGTACCTACACAAACGCCTATGCTTTGGTGCATGGCCTCAAAAGTTAATTTAAAATGCAAAATTACTTATCGATGGATTATTATCCTAAAACATTTTAGTTTTGGCGGTCAGGGAAATGCCACAAGCCGCACAGCTAGGCATAATAACTCAAAAAAGTACCTAAATACCACAAACTGACGCCTATCGCCGTGTCAGATATCAAAATATTGTGTCAAAACTTGGTAACTTACTCTGGCCGATTTTCGTCTCACGTATTTTATAATTCACTAATTCCTGGGATTCTTTATTTAAAAGATCTTTTGGTTGGACACCATAAGCAACCTCGAAAAACTCGACCTGGAGTAATACCAGCGTCCAGAGATATACTAATAAGTCCGGGCACTCGGCCGGTAAACAAACGTTTCCCTCTTGCCTCTCCCGCTCACCTCCTCATCGAACCGATCGATATCTTATAATATAAGAAAATAAACTGTACACAGTGTATCTGAGAGCGGTTCGTTTGCATTCTACCGGGTGCGCGCAAAATATTACCGACCGACCGTGACTGTGTTGTAGTGATGCCTAGTAACGCTTTTTACTGCAGTGCGGATGGCTGTAAAACCAGTTCAAAAGACTATATTACGTTTTTTTCATTTCCTAAAGACCCTGAAAGGTAAGATTGAGTTTGAGGTACCTACCTACAAAAATTAAGAAATTTTTATGACATTTGAATACTTAGGTATTAATTGAAGAATAATATAGATATAATATTAAAATATTGAAAATTTGAAGGTGCCAGCAATGGAAGAATGCCTTAGGGTTCATCGGAGAACATAAATTTGCGAATATTCCACCTGAAGAGGCACATAAACCTATAACAATTTGCAAGGCACATTTTGATGATCACTTCGTCCGGAAAACGTTTAGTAAAAACTGCTGTCACCTGGGCTGCCCCATTAAGATTATTGCCAGAAGCTTATGGTAAGACGCATGCTTGTGTAGGTACGTATGCGTAATATTTTGTTCTGTGTTGTTTATGTCAATGTAAATATCAAAATATTTACTACAGGAGAAAAAAATAGATATGATTAGTTTACCTCTTTGTTGTTAAATATTTATTTGTTATTTATGTTTTTGTCTGCTCTATGTTTTGTTAGGCTTTATTAAAAATGAACGTGAAACATAAAAAAATTGCATTTTTATTCGTGTTCCAACCAAAACCAAAGTCTACAGATATACCTACTAATTACGTAGATTCTGGTAATAGCTACCTTGTATTTTAATTTAACTGTACCTACAAAAAACTAACGGTGCACTTACTTACACCATTAATGTTGTACCTACCAAAGTCTACAAATACGTATACTAATATTTGTAGACTAATGGAAAGTCAATATGAACCTGCTCCTTTATAACTAGCTTGACGGAGATTTCGTTTAGTCGCCCTCGTAAATGCGAAGCGTGCGAGGTGACGCTGATTTACGACCGGTTGCAAAAAATTGTCGGCTCTTCCGAGAGATTAAAGGAGTGAGCCGACTTTAGTTATTTCTAGACTTTGGTAATACCTTCAAATTTTTGATTCTATTATATCTAGTGAACATCTATTATCTGTCTGCGTGGAGTTAAGCCATTGGGCCTAACTCGTTATAGCGATGATTGTCATCGTTTTGACTCAGCCCGCCCACAACCGCATTATTTGCCTTATAAATTACGACGCAACGACCAAAATATGCCTCTCCTTGCCGCGTCATCACAAAATTCAAGAGGGACTCTTCCGAGAAGCGCCACCTACGCGTCCCGACACCTCTTGGGTGTCCAGAGCGCGCGGACCTTCAAAGCCGCTCGCCGATGCCTATCTCTTTATTTTCCACCGGCGAGTGACTTATTGATTTGTTGGAGCCAAACAAGCCGCCCATTTTTCCGTCGAAACGTGTCAGTCCGGGCACGACAACAACCAACAAAACGAGGGAACGTCCCGCGGCGCCGTCGACGCGTTCCCCGAAGCACTTGAGGTCAAGCGGCAGGCTTTTGTGGCAGAAGAAGGAAAACGGGTGGTCTGGGAAGTGTCATGCGAGGACACCCAGATGTAGGGAATCGCCAAAAATGCGTAGGTCTCGTTCGAACGGAATGTACGTTAAAAGTAGAGGAATTGACAGTTTTTACATACCTACCTACCACGGGCGTAGCCAGGATTTAGTTTGGGGGGGGGGGGGGGTTAGTTTGAGAAGTAAATAAAACAACAAAAATATACTTACATGAAATTTAATATCTATATATTCATCCGAAAAACTACGACATATATTTATAAAGTTCTTAACTTTAAATGAAATGGATAAATTAATTTCGTTCCTCTGCGCTAAATCTAAAACCATTAAAGAAGAAATCTTCGGCTTTTTCTTTTAAATATATCCACTACTTCATCTGCATGAATTTCTGTTCCATAGTGAATGTTCATTAGAGCCAAACCATTAAGTCTGTTTTCACTTGTAGTGTTTCGTAAATAGTTTCTGGGGTAGCAGTGGATACAGGAATGGATTTCGGGGTAGGCAGTCTTCTTATCAGCATGCAAGGTAGCTGAAGCTTTGATAGCTAAATCCAAATTTGTTTCTTTATTAGAAACCCCTTGACCTTGACTACACCACTTTTTCCAGTAGTCCATACCTTTAAGTTTATCACCCTTCCTTTTTTTCCCCTCCATTTTTCGACAGTAATAATGATTCACGTATCTATCCTTAATAAGGTCATCGAATAACAGCGCACTAAAATTACTCACTTACACGGTACACTTAATTATCTTCACTATTCGTTCACCACTTTTCACTTTTATTCGCTTCGAGTTCGCATGGAACAATACTGCCGTAAGCGCGGTCACGCGCCGCGGCGCCGCTTATATAGCAGCCCAGTAGCCGTCCAGAAACTTCCACGAACTTCCACGAACTTCCACAAAGTTCCGCTCATTTCGACCGAGGGGCGTGGCGAATAATCGAGAAACAACGCAAAGTGTCCCTACAATACAAAATAGTTCGGCTGCAACTGCGTCTGCCTCTCGTCAAAAGATGGCGCTAGGCGCTACTATTACTACATAATATATTCAAACGTAATAATAATTTAACTCTTCACTCCTCGTATTTTTTCGGTATAATATTAGGTAATATTTTGCTTATTTCGGGGGGGGGGGGGGTTTGAACCCCCGAAACCCCCCCCTTGGCTACGCCCGTGCTACCTACCGTTATCTTCATAGTTTCTAGACATTGGCATACTCCAGTCCAGTGCCGGTTTAGCCAAACATCAGGCCCTGAGCGCTAAGAGATTTAGGATTTAAGGCCCCTTTTAATAGTCTGCCCTCGGCCTCTTGTTTACAAATGAAATAAAATTTGAAGTTTCAGTTTTTATTAGACGCAAAGAAAATAAAAACATAAATGTGCATGCAGATTATTTTCGCAAAACTGATGAAATAAGTTGCATTGTAGATTTTTTTATTTTTATTGACATAATTTTTGATTTCTAAATTCTACATTTACGCATACAAGAACATTGAACATTTTTTATTTTTGAGATTTTTTCACTTCTTCGCATTTCTGGGTCTAGTTACGGAATATATTTGGATAAAAATAAAAAACTATTCAATTTCGCATTATTTCCTCAAAATTTTTGATGTGTCATCCCATTCTATCTGACATAATTTACGTTTTAAGAGGTAAAAACATAGTAAACTTTCCAATAGTTTTTATAATTTACGTTGTAAAGGCAGTTACAATTTTGGGTTTCCATTAGTTCGAATGTCAAATCATTGTATAACGCTACTTTCAATATTTTTACCGGGAAAAATCACAAGTTATTATAGTATCTATACGTATAAGTATATTCATGTTCTGGAAAACAAAATGGATACCTACATTAAGATTTCAGAGAAAAGTGAAGAAGGGAAATTGAGAAAAATGAGAAATTTTGAATAAGTAGCAACTTAATATACTTAGTTAACAAACTTTGTCAGATTTATTGTTTGAAATTTAATTTTTATTGAAAACGACAATAACATATAGAAAAAGGACATACGTATTACAAATGCCCCACATGGCCCCCATCTTGCTTAATGCATTTATTGTTATTATTGCTACTAACTCTGTTTATTGAGTTAAAACGATAAAATTGCTGTGTTGGATTTCTTCCCGAATTCTACCTTTCAGTGTTTCTACACATTTCCCGGTCTATCATGATAAATTTTGTTTTTTAAATAACCTCACAAAAATATATGAATATAACCTTTTTCTAAATGTTATTGTAGTTTTCAATACAAATTACATTTCAAACATTAAATCCGACTATATAAGTTTATTAACTATGTTACTATTTAAAATTTCTCCTTTCTCTCAATTTCCCGTCTTCATTTTTCTCTGAAATCTTAAAATAGCTCATTTTGTTTTCCAAAACGTGAATATACTTGCAAACTGTCAATAATTATTATTATAATTTGGCATTTGTCTTCCATGGCAAGCTATGACCCAAGGAGTAATCCCTCACAAAAAGGCTCTGTTCTGAACGAACGGTTGGAGTGAACATATAAATATATACTTCGTTGGAATCAGAAAAATGCATAGAATTCAATAATTAAACAAGGTGTTCCATTTAAAAAAACATAAGTTTTGTCTGCCACGGCTTTCTAGATCACACTGTATAAGGTC
This sequence comes from Pseudeuparius sepicola, assembly GCA_963920635.1. Classification (NCBI taxonomy): domain Eukaryota; kingdom Metazoa; phylum Arthropoda; class Insecta; order Coleoptera; family Anthribidae; genus Pseudeuparius; species Pseudeuparius sepicola. The sequence goes on along the minus strand of OY987300.1, from coordinate 7,882,778 downwards.
CAATAGCGTCACATAAAACTTTGTGTTAGTATATAAAACTTTCATAAAAAAAAATTTTATAACCTCAAAAACTAACAAGTTAAGGGGGTGTCAAGTTATAGTGAGCCACCCTCTACATAGTTTGAAAACGTAATGAATATTTGTTAATTGTGTCAATTTTCCGTTGAATTTGCATAGTTTTGTAAACAATTTTCTACTTTTTGTTTAAAATAAAAAAAAGTCGTGAGATTCAGAATGAAGTCTCTTGAGAGCTGGCATCCCTGGGCGATCCCAAGATGGGTAAATGGTGGGGGACGTGGACGTGGTGGTTGAATATGGAAGCATTATAAAGATGGCGTATCCTTTTTGTAGTAATCTTGCAAATAACAATGTGATTTTTCCTAAGAATTGTCGAGAAACAGAGATGCGGAAAAATATCTATGTGCGGAAAGAACGTATTTGATTTATTTGGCCCTATTTGGTGCCGTCCATGTGGCCGGGTAGGCGCTGTATAAAATATCGCCTCGGACATCGTTATCAGCGCAGCACTCGTTAAGGTACACATGAAAGGGACCGGCTCGAAAGTGACTCGACTTTACAATGGTTTTCTTCGGGCCGACGGCGATGGCTACACTTCTGGGTTTTTTAATAAACGACCTAAAGCCAACCGTGCAGGCCATACAGAAGTGAATGTTGCGCAATAGCCCCCGGAGACTGAACAGCCGCCACTCCTTTTGGTTCTTGGATTTCGGGGTAGTTTTAGTTTCATCGAGTCGTTTCAGATAATCAAAATTGCGATAAAATCCCATTTTAAGGACCAAATAAGTGTTTTGTGAGTACAGAGAGGTTCGACGTAATGCCATATTATTGCTATAGTGAGCAGTGGCTCACCCAGAAAATATAATTGGGGGGAGGGGGCAACTTCAAAAGTTAGACGTATTGCATACAAAATATTTTATGATGAAAAGAAATTTCCAGGCCAGGTTTCGGATTGGGAAAATAATTGCAGAGGGTCGCACAAAGGACAGTACATCTACGATACCACCCTCGAGAATTTTTTAAAATATGAGAGGTCTGGGGGGGGGGGGGGCGAGGCCCCCTGCCCCCCTCCCCGAGTGCGCCACTGCAAGTAGGTAAGTATTTTCAAAATTGTTCTGTGTCTGGTTCAATTGCCCACATTTCCTTGATAACCATCTCCTGCCTGTTCATTTTCCAAACCGCGAACCTTCTCTTAGTTCTTTTTATTAATGTTAAAGAAATCACACTGCACACTGTGCTAACCAAGCTTATCCATGGATTATGGCTTTTATAGTAAAAAAATATAAAAAATACTTTTTGGAGAGCAGAACTGCAGACAACAAACAACCATGGAAAAGGTTGGGAATGTAAACGACATTTATATTTTTTATTGCTATTGCTATTACAGATCCGATGATGGAGTTCATGATTAAATTAATACTATTATTCTTATTCTTTAGTATTTTATTAAATGTTGATAAAGGTTATTCTGTCATCACAAAACATCTAACATTTGTCACTTGTCACTTCTCCCTACAAAACAAGTTGTCATTCTGCGAGGTTATAGTATACCTATACTTAAAACATAAAAATTGGGTTTTAACTTAGACAAGGAAAGAGAGAGGACGCCTAACAGCGCTCGCGGCCGTGTTACCGACTGCCACATCGCACGACAGGCCAGTGGCGTAGCATGAAACGCGTTCTTAGCCAATATCACAAAAATGTTAAAAATGAAAAGGTAGTTAATTTCGACTTACATGTAATTTCAAAAATTGGTATTTATTTGCAGATAATTTCCCAAATGTAAAGCTAGTCAAGTGCTGAAATATATTTATTTGCGGCAATTTCGAATCAATCAAAATAAAATAAATAATGCACCCCCAAGGAAACCAGCTCATATTTTATGAAACTATCATAATCAATTAAGAAATTTCCAAAAAACGATGTTAAAAAATAATGCACTTTATTATAGTAGAAGGTAGAAGGAATTTGAAAAAGTCATATTGAGAAAATATAAAGTTTTTGGGCATCTTTGAAAGGTAGTTTGTTAAATATTTACCTGTGAAACGAAATCCCGGGCTCATGCTTTTCACTTCTGCTTTTGCAACCAAGCGCTGAACAATTCACCATCGTAAAAGTATATATCACTGTTACTTTTAATTCACAAATTCACTAAATTAAATCACAAGGTACTTGCTTTGTCTGCCACATATAAAATGGCCGCCATTCAAAACGACGTAACAAAATCTATACACGACAGGGTAGGCACGCGCCGTGTTCTCTCTCTTTCCTTGTCTAAGAATTTTAATGTTTTGCGGTTGATCAAAGCAGAACACAGAAACAAAACACACAATCATAATATGATCGAAAACAGATTCAATTTTTTATAAGGAATGCAAAAATGTAATTGATTTGCATATTTGTATTAGCTTTGGCAATACTGCTAAAAACGCACAACTGGAGCTAACCTCAACTTGTGATTAAAGTCCGGTGTCAACTTCCGCTCGTGGCCCAAAAGTTGTAGATGGCAAATTGTAGTTTCTTTTTACAATTTTGTCATTTTAGTACATTTTCCGTACTAACGGGCTTGAATTTTCTAACAAGGTGTCGACTTTCCCAGTATCCCTCGTACACTGGATAAACGGTAGTCGTAAAATTTGGGCATGCATTCAGAGGAATGATTTATTCAAAGGTGCCGGCCCGTAGCATGGCCGCATTAAGTTAGATTTACCATAACATTCCATTTACACGCTTTTCATAATAACCTTGTCGGAACTTTTGGGCCACGGAACAAGAATAATCTCTACTTTACGAAGTGGAAACGAAAAGGTGTCGGTCGGGGGAAATTAGTTCGGGATTTGTATTTTCGGTGGGTCGATTGTACCGACGAAGACTTTACTTAATTCATAGAGATCCTGTTTGTCACCAAAATTGACAGTTGTTCGTTGTAGTTGTAAAGGCGATAGATCGGGAGTGACAGATTTTTGGATGTAATTTTATATTACTCTACACGGGCGTAGCCAGGATTTAGTTTTTTTGGGGGGGGGGGGGGTTAGTTTGAGAAGTAAATAAAACAACAAAAATATACTTACATGAAATTTAATATCTATATATTCATCCGAAAAACTACGACATATTTATAAAGTTCTTAACTTTAAATGAAATGGATAAATTAACTTCGTTCCTCTGCGCTAAATCTAAAACCATTAAAGAAGAAATCTTCGGCTTTTTCTTTTAAATATATCCACTACTTCATCTGCATGAATTTCTGTTCCATAGTGAATGTTCATTAGAGCCAAACCATTAAGTCTGTTTTCACTTGTAGTGTTTCGTAAATAGTTTTTCAGTCTCCTTAGGCTCGAGAAAGACCTTTCTGGGGTAGCAGTGGATACAGGAATGGTAGCGAAGATTTGTAGTAATGTGTAAATATTAGGATAAAGGTTTTTATCGCACATATCTAGGCATTCCAAACTAGATTTCGGGGTAGGCAGTCTTCTTATCAGCATGCAACGTAGCTGAAGCTTTGATAGCTAAATCCAAATTAGTTTCTTTATTAGAAACCCCTTGACCTTGACTACACCACTTTTCCAGTAGTCCATACCTTTAGGTTTATCACCCTTCTTTTTTTTCCCCTCCATTTTTCGACAGTAATAATGATTCACGTATCTATCCTTAACAAGGTCATCGAATAACAGTGCACTAAAATAATTACTCACTTACAGGGTACACTTAATTTTCTTCACTTTCGTTCACCACTTTTCACTTTTATTCGCTTCGAGTTCGCATGGAACAATACTGCCGTAAGCGCGGTCACGCGCCGCTTATATAGCAGCCCAGTAGCCGTCCAGAAACTTCCACGAACTTCCACGAACTTCCGCTCATTTCGACCGAGGGGCGTGGCGAATAATCGAGAAACAACGCAAAGTGTCCCTACAATACAAAATAGTTCGGCTGCAACTGCGTCTGCCTCTCGTCAAAAGATGGCGCTAGGCGCTACTATTACTACATATATTCAAACGTAATAATAATTTAACTCTTCACTCCTCGTATTTTTTCGGTATAATATTAGGTAATATTTTGCTTATTTCGGGGGGGGGGGGGGGTTTGAACCCCCGAAACCCCCCCCCTTGGCTACGCCCGTGTTACTCTAGTATGCCTCTGAGAGGGCATCACGATGTGTATATTCTCAGGGGTAATATCACTAGTGGTGAGCCTATTATCGATAATACTTTTCGTTAATTTTACGAATTATAATCCCAAAGCTGAAAATAGTATTCTCTTAGCATTGGGATTATAATGAGTTAATAAATTAACGAAATTTGATTATTAGGCCCACAAGTTATATTAAAGAAAATAATTTAATTATTCAGTGTTTAGGCGTCATTTGACAACCAAACTTATTAAACAAATTAACAACAAAAATTATAAATAGTTTGCCTTTTTGAAAACGGGATTTAAAAAATAAAAAAAGTAGCCACAACTGGGATATGAACCCAGGACCTATCGCACCCAAAGCGAGAATCATACCATTAGACCATTGTGCTTCCATATAAAATTTACTTAACTAGTTACATTTAAATTTAACTACCATACTTAAAAGTTGAAGATAATTTCGATAGCAGTCATTTAGGATAAGCCTTTAGTGTTGAATATATTTCTCGTGTTAATAGATATCTAATGATCAATGTGTTCATTCGGTATAGTGAAGAAGTTATCAGGATACCTTATCAGTTTTAGCTAACACGCCTACCACTACCACAATATTGGTATCGTAACTAAGGCGTAATATGTAGGGTGTAACTAAGAGAGAATTAACTTATTCGTTAATATTTCACAAATTATGTCATTTCATTGGTTCATATTGGCAGGAGTTAAATTCTCAATAATAAGGTGTGAATTAGAGAGTCATCCTGGGTTTTTCATGTGGAACATTTATCGTAATAAATAATTTTTCCGCGTTTCTGAACAGACTACCCATGCTGCCCCGCTCCCCGCAGTCCCCGCGAGATTGTTTTTTTTTATAACACGCTTTTAAAACGAAATATAGTATATTTCCGGAAAGTGCCACTTTTCCGCACGCGATTGCAGTTGGCTGAACGACGCGTAGCAGAGTTCAGCCAAGAAATCGAGTGTGGAAAAGACACTTTCCGAAAGAGTTAGGAACACTATTTTTTTTACAAGCGAGCGGAAAAGCAAAGAAATTAAAAATACACTTTTCCGCGCGCATTTTAGTTTAGAAAGTGTCACTTTTCCACACTAGTGTAGAAAAGTAGTGCGGAAAAGTATTTTTCCGCACTAGTGCGGAAAAGTGACACGTTCCAAACTAAAAGAAAAAATAATTTCTCCTAGCCACATAAAGATAGGCAAATGATAAGAGTAAGGAGTGTAGAAAAGTAGCTACTATTGGAAAACATCATTTGCAGTGCATAAAACATATATTTTTTTATATAATATATAAACAAAACAAAAAAATAAAATAAAAGTAACACCCCTGTCTTATATTATATAACAGGGTTGTTACTTTTATTTTAAACTTTAAACCAAAGAAAACATTTTTTTGTATAGGCAATATATTTTTTAATAAATAATATACTTGGTGCTATTCATAAAGTTTGCACCAAATGGGAACGATTTGTATTATTCGATTTTTCGAAAGCATGATTTCGGGATATGTTGGAGCATATTGCGCCTAAAGAGAATCGTGAAGTCCTTGCCTGTCAAATTTGACATTTAAAACTTTAAATTTGGAAAAATTGGGTTTGCCTTAAGAAATCGAAAAAAAAATGTGTTACATGCCAATCTTCAGAAAGATATCAGAATATTTGTTTTTCTTCATCATATCTCTTCAAATTAGTAAGTACACGATATTTTTTCCCGCAAAATAACTTAAGACACTTATTTACTGGTTGCTTTCTTATACTAAACCATAATAAAAATGCAAATAAATTTCAACGCAAAAATTAAGATTTTTTAAATAGTTGATGTGTAACAACACAATATTGGTGCAGACTTTTTAATTTTAAGCTAGGCTCATGTCATACATACATATACATCTATATTTGGAAATTCAGTGACGTATTTATAGACTTCTCACGGCTATAGTTTTATGTCCTGGAAAACAGATGGCTCTGATGGCTAACAATGTATTCTGCATTGTATTTTATCTCCGGAAAGCGCATGCTGAGCCAAAAATGTGTCAGACGTGATAGCCGTGAGCAGTCTTTAATAATATATCAGTCAACGCTGTTCCGATTTCCAAGATAAAAACCCCATTTTTTCCTAATTTTTATTTGAAATGTCATATTTGACAGGCATATGGGCTGTAACGTCACGACTCTCTTCAGGCGCAATAGTGTAAGTACCCAAAACATGCACCAACGTAGCCCGAAATAAGATTTTAAGAAATCTAATAATAAGTTATGTTTTCCCCTTATTTGGTGCAAAGTTTATGAATACCATTCTATTTTCTGTGGAGTTTTCTAATTTTTGTTTATCTATTTCAATCCAACTAAACACAGCAGACGGAAATATTTCACAAAGAAAAGCTTTCGAAAAGTTCTTGTTATAAAACTGCTAACGCATGCCCAAGTAGGTACAGTTTACATTGAATGTTATTTATTAATTTATATGGTTTATATTAAAAATAATATATTCAAATAATTTTAACATGAAAACGGAACAAGCTCAGACCCCGTTCTTTGCGTTTCGTTCAATTGAATCCATACCAAATTTATTAACCCTAAATTTCTCCAGGCATCCCACCTTTCCTATTAAAATTTCTGTCGGTTTGTGCCTTCGACGAAAATATTTGCGAGCGTTCGCTACTTATCAGCGTTGACCCGGCACTCACGTCCGTGCCATTTGACAGAACCCGACCCTTAAGGCCCCTACCGAAAACCAACACTCCAACCCCCGCCGACATCAAAGGCACCGGCGTGGAAGAAGAAATCCCCGAAATAAGTCGGCAAGTGTCCCGCCCTCCCGCTGCGGCGGACGTGGGGGGCGCGGGGGCTCCCACAATTTTAGGTCCAGGTAGGCCGTGGCGCGCAATAATCCTTTCCAGTTGACTTTTCGCCGGCGACAGGGCGAAAGCCGGCGGCTCATTGCTTAATTGAACGAAAAGGTAATTCGGTTAGGTATGGTAGGCGTGTACCAGACGTACCTGATGAACGTTTGAATTTTCTGAAGATTTTAAAAATATAATAATTATTTTATTTCACTATACGTGTGGATAGTACGAAAGCGTAGAAGGGCCACATTGTAAATTTTTTTCCTAACTAAATTCCGACTTATAAGTCGGAATAAGGTCATTCCGACTTACAAGTCGGAATTTTGACTTATAAGTCGGAATTCCGACTTACATCTCGGAATTCCGACTTTTAAGTCGGAATAAGATCATTCCGACTTACAAGTCTGAATTCGACAGTTAGTACCTAATATAGGTTCTTAATATCTGAAACACTGGTAATTTTATCGAAATGTAGGTAAATATTTTTTGACAACGAAAATGTCCGTCAAATGTTAAATATTTGCTCGTTAGAAAAACTATAAAGTGCGAAAACAAAATCCCTGACAAGAAAAAACGGCACCACCGGGACATCTAACGAAAAGGTCACCCTATATATTTTTTTTGACTTCAGAAACAAAAGTTCAATATAAAAGTTGTAAAGGGCGGTCCACTGCACTGGTTGTTATTTTTGAGCTAAAAGTAAAATTTAAAGTATAATTTTATGGCGAATCCGAATATTTCAGGTTTTATGTATGGGGGATCGTCAAAAGATATTTAACCTGCAAATACAAATAAATTTTCGGAAAAAATTGAGGGCAACTTTTATCACTGAATGTTGGTAATGAATAGCAAAAAATGGTCGGTTCTTATTTCTGTCTTCCGGTTTGAATGGAAGCGAGTATTACTTTGACAATAATTATGTGATTTTTTGAAAATCTGGACATTTCAAAAATTGTAAGGAAAATTTATTAAAAATTTTTCGATTTTTATTTCGTTGCAAGAAAACAAAAACCAAAATCTTATTATTTTGTGTAGATCAATCTCAATCAGATATTTTTGAGGGATGCGTAGGGGTTGTAGGAGTATAGAGAAAGAAAATCTGTAGGGGTGTCATGGCAAACGACCGTGTCGTCGCAAAAATCCCAAAATTTTTTTGTGTAAATCAATTTTGATTTCAACAAAGATATTTTGTGGGGTGGCGAAGAAATGCTGTGGTAAACGACAGTGGCGTCCCAAAAAATACCAAAGGAGAAAATTCGGATTTTTTTATGGATATCAATCTGAATCTCAAAGATATTTATGGAGAACTCGTAGGAGATGTAGGAGTATAGAAAGAATCTGTAAGGGTGCCGTAACAAACGACAACAACAATCTCAAAGAATAAAACCCGGAAATTTTTTGTGCAAATCAATCTCAAAGATTTCTGTGGGACAGGTACAGGCAGGGGATATAGGAGTAGAGAAAATACTTGTAGGGGTGCCGTGAGAAGCGACAATGGCGTCGCGAAAAAATCCGCGTAGTAGTTTATAAGCCTGCCGCGGTTTCAGCCCGGCGACAACTTGGCAACCCTCAAGTTGGTGACGCTCCGAGGTCGGTACTTGTTTACATGTTGCTAGGGATAAATAAATAAATAAATAAATAAATAAATAAATAAATAAATAAATAAATAAATAAATAAATAAATAACAAGAAGAGAACACGTATAAAAGTATTTTTAATTTTAACCATTTTGGAATCAGATTGTCTACAAAAATAATAATATCAAAATTTTATATTGAAATAACCCAACAGGAGTCTCCCATATGAAATTGAAGAGGCCAATGGCTAACTAACACTGAAACTAATCATGGCAGCAAACCGAACTATTGCATACCTATATCATTCCGACTTGTAAGTCGGAATTCCGAGATGTAAGTCGGAATTCCGAGATGTAAGTCGGAATTCCGACTTGTAAGTAGGAATGACCTTATTCCGACTTATAAGTCGGAATTTAGTTCGGAAAAAAAATTGTGGAATATTGCTTATATTTCTTAAAATATTTCTCATATCAAAAACATGTTTCCATAAAAGTGTTAGGGGAAATTATTTCCTGTTTAGTGACATCAAGCAATCTTTCGTAGCTCAAAAAATGTGGTTGCCATGGTAACCGACTTAATTTTTTTAAATGGCACCATATACGTTTTTTTGGTGAAAATTAATACATTGAAACTTTCTGAATATGATACAATACAATAATTTTAATGGGGTCGCATAAAAAAAAAGTACAAAAAATTAAGTTTTCTATTATGCTATTGACAATGTTTATCAAAATAATTATTAACATCAAGTTAGCTATGCCAAAACCAGAACAATGCCAAACTGTCACTAGCTGTCAGTTGCTTGTAATTGTGTGCATTGTTACAGTAAACGTACTTTTTTACTAAATTTTCTGTGCACTTAAGTACTTAGTAAGTTATAATGGCGCTTGAATTAAGTGAAACGGAAAGAATACAGGTTAACATACTAAGTACCTAAGTACACAGAAAATTGAGTAAAAAAGTACGTTTAGTGTAACAATGTACACAGTTACACAGCTAGTGACAGTTTCGCATTGTTCTGATTTTGGCATGGCTAACTTGATGTTAATAATTATTTTGATAAACATTGTCAATGGCATAATAGAAAACTTTTTTTTGTATTTTTTTCTTATGCGACCTCATTAAAATTGTATTGTATCGTATTCAGAAAGTTCCAATGTATCAATTTTCACCAAAAAAAGTATATGGTGCCATTTAAAAAAATTAAATTGGTTACCATGGCAACCACATTTTTTGTGCTACGAAAGATTGCTTGATATCACTAAACGGGAAATAATTTCCCCTAACACTTTTATTAAAACATGTTTTTGAATGACGAATATTTTAAGAAATATAAGCAATATTCCACAGTTCTACCCACACTGTATAGCTTTATCATTGTATTCCATTTTTGTTGCTAAATATCAACCAAAATGAACAAAAAATCGGATAATGAAAATGAAACAGAATCAAGAAAACTGATTGGCCATATTATAACTTAAGATCCTAAATTATTTCAAAATTTCAAATTGAATTTAAACAAGAAATTTCGAGTTTAAACAATAAATCGCAACCATTTCGTTTTTAATTGGGGTTTTCGCCACCAAAACTGACTAAAAGAGGACTTTTTGCCTGCAAAATTAATAAATCCTTAACAGTAAACAATGCTAATAGAATTAGAGAAATAATTTTGGTGGACCGACCAGTACATTTAATTATTCCTTATATTCCTGGACTCTCAGAACAGTATTTAAGACCAAAAATACATTAATATGATGCTAGTTAAAACGAAACCATTTAATGAGGCACAATGTTTAAAAAATTGCATTTATATAATTCCTTATGAATGTGGAAAGTTCTATCTTGGGGAGACTTCAGTTCATGTTCATTTAAAAGAAAATAAAAATTTTATCAGGTAAATTCAAATTTCGAAGTCAAAAATATTATGTGAACACTCTTTTTGTAACAATCATAGGATTTTGTGCAATAGGTCCAAACCAGTTCTCAAAGAAGAAGTAGGAAATAGACGAAAAATTAAAAATCAGCCTTTATTCTAAAAAATACGGACATAACTGTGTTGCTGAATGTTCAGTGGAATTCAGAAAAATATTATTGCCAGTTATTCAAAGAGAAGTTAGTATTTAGTATAGATAATTAATAGAACACTGGGTATATAATATGAGACAGGTGGCTAGGCTATTGTTTCTGTTGTCATGACATTTTAACTCGACATTTATTTATCTGTCATTTCATTTTGACGTGACATGATCTTTGAGAAAGGATTAAGATTTATTCTAAGAAAGCTCAGTTATTTTTTGAGTTAAACGTTGAAAGTTTCGTTCATTTACTGTTAAGAATTTATGAATTTTCTTTTCTAGGCGACTTGAAAAAGTTCAGCTTTGGTGGCGAAAGACCCAATTAAAAAATTAAATGGATTTCTTTTGTTTGCGCTACAAATAAATTTCCGAAAATATTAACAAATATCAAGTTTAAAGTTATCCAACAAAGTTGGCTTATTAGGGTCGCAAAAAAAATCCAAACAGGATGATTTTTTCAGGGTTGCTTCAGGACTGCTTATGAGTGTCCAACCAAGAGATCACACTCGAACTCCTGGTACAAATTGCGATAAGGGGTGGTTTCCTAAAAAAAATTTTGAGCAAAATGACCTGTATAATAGTTGTAGGAGAACAAATTCTGAACAACTTTTCCTTATAATATTTTGTATCTCTAATACTTGGTGACTTACAGGGCATTATATCACAAATTTTTTTTTTACCACAGACTAGTCTTGTAAACATATTTTTACAAAAAAATGCCCTTAATAAAAGTTGGAGAGGAGTGCTCTACAATTTTGCTTTATAATTTTTTTATTATCTCAACTACTTAATAAGTTACAGCACAAAACACTATTTTCATCTCTTGTTGGAGGATTAAACCGAGTTAATGATTTTCATGCAGATCGTGAATTAGGCATATCGGGGACACTACGTTAAAAAAGCGCCAAAAACTCTTGATACCTCTCCGGTGTTGTGGAAATGAGCTTCATGAACGATTTAATCCTTAACATAATAACTAATAACAAACCATCGGAAACTAAAAATGTCATCCGCGTGTTTGCATCCAACGTGTTTCTAATTTATTAATCAGTCGGAATTGGACAAAACTGCGATATTTTTGTCATAAATACGCTGTAACTTGTTAAGTATTACAGATACAAAAAAAAACTATAAAGAAAAGTTGTTCACAATTTGATTGCCTACAACTTTTATTCAGGTCATTTTGCTCTAAAAATTTTTTTAGGAAACCATCTTTTATACCAATACCTAGTTCGAGTGTGATCTTTTGGTCGGACACTCAGGAGACAGTCCCCAAGCAACCCTGAAGAAATTACCCTGTTTAGAATTGTTTTGAACTTTATTGGATAAAAGCGACTTTGCCATATTATTTCCACGTATTATTGAGAAAAAAACTCGAGTTTCTTATGAGAAACTCGAGTTTTTGTCTTGGTGCTCGTTTGTATCTTTTTTAATAGGTGCCCAAAACTGAAATAGAATTTGAAGAATAAGCAAGTAAACTACTTGCGTACATTTTCAATCTACCTTTTAGAAAACCGTGGCACTGCGCACGCATTATATGAAGTCGGCAAACTTACAAAGGAAGACAGTAGTAACTCTATTAACCGATTCGGGAAAAAATCAGACACGCCAGACATAATTGGCCGTAAGTCTTCTTCGCTAAGGCAGCGCAGAGAAGAAAGAAGAAAATTGTGCTCGGCGTACGAGGAAGAACCGTGAAAAAATGTACGAGTTTTTTTGCTGCCGGAGGGAAATTGGCGATTTCGAGAAATAAAGTGTGTAGGGGCCTGTACGGGTCTGTATCCAATTGTAGAAGAATTAAAAATGCATTTCATATAGAAAATAGTATAAATGTAAGATAAACATATTTTAAAAAATTGGAATTCTTATTATAAATACGAGCCCCGTCCCATATTAGTTGGCCCAGTCAATCTAAATGTGGCAATTCTTGAATACACTTGAATAAAAATAAAATGTAAGGAAATAATGGTTTCTTTTAGTCAAATCGGTAACAAATAAACATCGAAATATACAAAACAGTATTATTTTACTAGATAAAGTAACAAAAAATAAGAACAGTAGTATCCAATGCAAAGTTTTGGCCCTAGATAATAAGGCACTCTACTACTTAAGTAATGCTACCACTGAGTTACGTCACCTTTTCTACTTATTACAGCTTGAACACGTCTAGACATGGTATTGGCTAACTCCTGGCAATCATTTGGGGCAAAACTATCCCATATATTTTGTAGTCTCGCTCTTAATTCTGTTATAGTCCTCGCAGGTGATAATCGTAATTTTTTCTTCATGATATGCCATAAAGTTTCAATTGGGGACAAATCTGTGCTACTGAATACCCATGGTAAAAGCAGAATATTGTTTTCCAATAGCCAGTTTCTAACCAGTTTTGCTGTATGGCACGCAGCGCCATCTTGTTGAAAAATAAATTCAAGTCCAGTTCTTCGGCATTCCTCTAAAGTAGGTTTTAGGTATGTTTCCAGAATATAAATGTATCTTTCGGCATTCACGATACCTTCTACAAAGTGCAGGCTGCATACTCCTTTAGCAGACATGGATCCCCAAACCATTACCGAATGCAGGAAATTTTATTTTTCTTTTCACACAGCCTGAATGATACGCCTCCTCTTTCTTTCTTATTACTCTACTCCGGCTATCACCTACACACACTTCAAATCTGGATTCGTCACTCCAGTGAACTGAATCCCATTGTTCCTGAGACCAGTGTCTGTATTGTTTCACCAATAACAACCTAGTTTTTTTCTGTGCGAGTAATGGTTTTTCTTTTGCCTAAAAGAGTACTCATAAAAATGATTTAAAACTGCAGATACAAATAAACTTTAAACCTACCTTGTAAACTTTAAAACCCAATTCCATAGCAACCCTGTGGCATGTTGTTCTAGAAAACTTCTTCCCAGTTGCAGTATTCCATAATATACTTATTTCTCCATAATTGGATCGGTGGTTTTTAACAAGTATTCTTCTTAAAGCTCTTTTATTGATATCAGCAACTCTACGCTTTCTTCCAGTTTTTTGCTTTTGGGCGATAGAGGTTGTTATTTTATATAACTGTGTGATCTTTCGAACGGTATATCGAGATAAATTGACAATATTACCAATTTCTGATGCCGATTTTCCCGATTGTGACAAAGAAATGATTATCTTCTGTACATCCTCACTAAGCGCCTTTCCTCGCGTCATTTTAATAATTTTTTAAAAGTAATATATTAACTTGACACTGGGTGTATGAGACTACTGAATGACTTACAAATGTTAAATGAAATTAGTTGTCACAATGAGTTTGTTTATTTCAAAGCCATATTGATATTAAATTTTTAATACATTGGCTCTGCATGTACGCTAAAACACATTCTAAATAATGTTTCTTTGCTTACAATGATGAATGAATGAATGAAATTTAGAAAATGTGTAAAATAATATAAAACTCGCCAAATGTAAGTAATAAATAATGTTTTAGTAAATTTACGAATCCTGGTTTAGGATTAAAATACCGAATTATAGTTTTTAGCGAGCTGGGCCAACTAATATGGGACGGGGCTCGTAGATACTATTCATATGTTTTTGCAAAAACAAAACAAATTCAACCATAGCAACAGGTTAGAAAACAAAAAATGAAAAAAATAAAATACATTTCATTAAGTGTAGACATCGACTGGAAAAATTCTGATAAAGTATAAATGAACTCACTTGGAACACAGTGATACACGGGGTGCGATCTATTCCATAGCATTTACCACGTTCTGTTACTGGTAAAAATACCAGACTTATCAGCAGAAATCACCCGTATAAAATTCAAATGTTTTTATGTGGTCGACGTCGACCTAGTCAAGGAGGCAGCCAATAAGAAAGCGAGCGTAGCGATTTGATTGGTCGGCGTTTCGGAGATCCATGGAGCAGGTGTCGACGTGGGCCAGTTAGGCCAGTATAACCAGTGCCGTGCACGGAAATAAGGATTGCGCTTTATTTTACCGATTTTGGTTTTGTGTATAGATTTATGTGTGGTGTTGTTTTGTGTGTAACAAAATTATTGGTTTGCTTTGGTTTGAATTATTTCAAAGTTTATTTTATTTTTATATTAAAATCATTATTTTAACATTCATTGCATTCCATATTTCTATATATGGATTATTTTCATTAAATCTAGTAGGCTGTGTCACTGATTTAACATTTCGTTTCCTTTGAAATACAATTTCAATCCAGTTTCGAAAATATTAAAACAAAACTATCATTGAAGTTCAACACCCTCTATACTGAGAAGAAAGCATTTTAGGCCTTATTTTTACATAAACTTATATATTTTAATATCTACATGTTAATTTGAAGTACCCTATTTAAACTTCCATAATTTCCGAAGGTAAATAAAATACGATCCACCGCACGGGCGTAGCCAGGATTTAGTTTGGGGGGGGGGGGGGGGGGGGGTTAGTTTGAGAAGTAAATAAAACAACAAAAATATACTTACATGAAATTTAATATCTATATATTCATCCGAAAACCTACGACATATTTATAAAGTTCTTAACTTTAAATGAAATGGATAAATTAACTTCGTTCCTCTGCGCTAAATCTAAAACCATTAAAGAAGAAATCTTCGGCTTTTTCTTTTAAATATATCCACTACTTCATCTGCATGAATTTCTGTTCCATAGTGAATGTTCATTAGAGTCAAACCATTAAGTCTGTTTTCACTTGTAGTGTTTCGTAAATAGTTTTTCAGTCTCCTTAGGCTCGAGAAAGACCTTTCTGGGGTAGCAGTGGATACAGGAATGGTAGCGAAGATTTGTAGTAATGTGTAAATATTAGGATAAAGGTTTTTATCGCACATATCTAGGCATTCCAAACTAGATTTCGGGGTAGGCAGTCTTCTTATCAGCATGCAAGGTAGCTGAAGCTTTGATAGCTAAATCCAAATTTGTTTCTTTATTAGAAACCCCTTGACCTTGACTACACCACTTTTTCCAGTAGTCCATACCTTTAGGTTTATCACCCTTCCTTTTTTTCCCCTCCATTTTTCGACAGTAATAATGATTTACGTATCTATCCTTAACAAGGTCATCGAATAACAGTGCACTAAAATAATTACTCACTTACACGCTACACTTAATTTTCTTTACTATTCGTTCACCACTTTTCACTTTTATTTGCTTCGAGTTCGCATGGAACAATACTGCGGCGCCGCTTATATAGCAGCCCAGTAGCCGTCCAGAAACTTCCACGAACTTCCACAAAGTTCCGCTCATTTCGACCGAGGGGCGTGGCGAATAATCGAGAAACAACGCAAAGTGTCCCTACAATACAAAATAGTTCGGCTGCAACTGCGTCTGCCTCTCGTCAAAAGATGGCGCTAGGCGCTACTATTACTACATATATTCAAACGTAATAATAATTTAACTCTTCACTCCTCGTATTTTTTCGGTATAATATTAGGTAATATTTTGCTTATTTCGGGGGAAGGGGGGGGGGGTTTGAACCCCCGAAACCCCCCCCTTGGCTACGCCCGTGCTAGTAGGCTGTGTCACTGATTTAACATTTCGTTTCCTTTGAAATACAATTTCAATCCAGTTGCGTATCTTTATGTGTTTCGAAAATATTAAAACAAAACTATCATTGAAGTTCAATACCCTCTATATTGAGAACAAATCATTTTAGGCCTTATGTTTATAGTATAAACTTATATAAAGTTTTATATCTACATGGTGATTTGAAGCACCCGATTTAAACTTCCATAATTTCCGAAGGTAAATAAAATACGATCCACCGCAAAAAATTCGGGACAAACAAAAATCTGTTCACCGGCACATAAAACCTGCCCGGAAGAGCAAATTTAGGGCCTCCTTTTAATTATAATTGCCCGCGCCCCTTCAAAATCTGTTTAATTAACGAAAACCGCCATATTTATTACCCCATAAAAGGCAGATAACTCATCCGGCCTTTTGGGTTACCTTTTTAAATATTAATCGGCGATCATGTAGGTACCTACTCTTATAATTTATGAACAATAGTCCAGTCTGAAAAGCTCCGCGAGAGGAGTCTATTAGAGTCAGTAGAGAGCACTAACACAGCGTGAGCACCTTGTCATCAGTCGACGAACGGCGCTCCTATTGGTCGTAAATTCGGTAGACGCTGCGCATGTTGAACACAATGACGTACGCAGTTAATGTAAGTTTCGATCCCAAGTTTATTTTTGCAAAAAAAAAATTAACAAAAATACCCGTGACAAAATTGCTCTTATACCTAGAAACTGTTTTAGTGTTGCTGGTTCGGACGCGACTGTTGTCATGTGATGCGCGATGCGCGCCACAACGTTGCCACAATTATTGCGCGAGGCACCAGGGTGTCAGGAGAAGAAATGGCCGCGCAGAGAATGTATCATGTATCATACTTCATACTACAACTTTTGTTAGAATTGTCCAGAAGTTATGAGATTGTGGAAACTTTGGACACCAAAAGCTAGATAATAGCCGTGAACAAACCTCTCGAGTGAGACACTTAGAACGTCAAATTTTAGAGGCAGTTGGCGAAACTCCGGGAACGGAGCACAAGAAGATTGGCCGCTAGATTCGACATTTCGCACGCGACTGTTTTCCGCATTTTGAAAGTTCAAGATTTAGGTCTGTACAAATTCAGGCTTTCGGAGTGCTGAGAGCATTAAGAAGTGGTAAATGTGAGTGCTTCCGTGCTAGGCGAGTCTTGATATTATATTATTTTTCTTTATGCGGAATGGGCTACAGGCTTAAAAAAAGTAGCGCGCCGCTGCTACACCCCATTGTGAAAATTTGCAAATTTTTACAGATATTTTTTCAAGTTTTTTAGTAGTGGTGAGATGTACAACACTTTGAATAAAGAATCCCAGAAAGGAGTCAAAGCGGAATCGTATACAGTAGTGAGACCCAATAAAATAAGTTGGTTTAATTATTAAAAATGATGTTTATTCTTATACTAACAACTCGTAAATTGTGTTAATTATGTTTCATATAGTGTTACCATTTCTAATGTCTCCAAAGGTTACAAGGGTTGCGAAATCTGTGAATTTATTAATATATAGAGTGTTTTCCTTGAATTGAATTGTCTTGGTGTTGTTGAGAATCTGATAAGGCTGCCAAGCCGGCTATGGTGTTCTCCAACAAAGCACTCGTTTTCGTGGACCTTTTCGAGGTTCTAATCATTTCTAAGAATGTCTTATGAACATTTAAGCAATAACGTACCAACACCTGGCCGTCGGTGTCTAAACTTGACCTGATTGCCGCGCCATCTCTTAGAGAATAGCATTACCTGCATTTGAATTCGCGCTTGCGTACTTGGAAAGAATCCTGTCTGTTTCCTTTCGTGTACCTACTCTAAAATATTACATTGGATTGGAGCAGACTTCTGTTGCCGTAGTAGCAGCGTCCAGAGATATACTAATAAGAATAAGTCCGGGCACTCGGCCTTGTGTAAACAAACGTTTCCCTCTTGCCCTCTCCCGCTCCCCTCCTCATCGAGCCGATCGATATCTTATAATATAAGAAAATAAGCTGTACACAGTGTAGCTGAGAGCGGTTCGTTCGCATTCTACCGGGTGCGCGCAAAATATTACCGCAAAATATTACCGACCGACCGTGACTGCGTTGTAGTGATGCCTAGTAACGTTTTTACTGCAGTGCGGATGGCTGTAAAACCAGTTCAAAAGACTATATTACCTTTTCTTCATTTCCTAAAGACCCTGAAAGGTAAGATTGAGTTTGAGGTACCTACCTACAAAAATTAAGACATTTTTATGTTACATTTGAATACTTAGGTATTAATTGAAGAATAATATAGATATAATATTAAAATATTGAAAATTTGAAGGTGCCAGCAATGGAAGAATGCCTTAAGTTCATCGGAGAACATAAATTTGCGAATATTCCACCTGAAGAGGCATATAAACCTATAAGAATTTGCAAGGCACATTTTAATGTCATTCACTTCGTCCGGAAAACGTTTAGTAAAAACTGCTGTCTCCTCGGCTGTCCCATTAAGATTATTGCCAGAAGCTTATGGTAAGACGCATGCTTGTGTAGGTACATACGTATGTGTAATAATTTGTTCTGTATTGTTTATGTCAATTTAAATATCAAAATATTTACTACAGGATGAAAAAGTAGATATGATTAGTTTAACTCTTTGTCGTTAAATATTTATTTGTTATTTATGTTTTTGTCTGCTCTATGTTTTGTTAGGCTTTATTAAAAATGAACGTAAAACATAAAAAATTGCATTTATATTCATGTTCCAAGCAAAGTCTACAGATATACCTACTAATTATGTAGATTCTGGTAATAGCCTACCTTGTATTTTAATTTTACTGTACCTACCAAAAACTAACGGTACACTTACCTACCTATGTTGTAACAAAGTCTACAAATAGGTATGCTAATATTTGTAGACTTTGATAAAAAAATAATGGAAAGTTAATTTGAACCTGCCCCCGTATAACTATCTTGACGGCGATTTCGTTTAGTCGCCCTCGTAAATGCGAAGCGTGCGAGGTGACGCTGACTTACGACCGGTCGCAAAAAATTGTCGGCTTTTCCGAGAGATCAAAGAAGTGAGCCGACTTTAATAATTCTAGACTTTGGTAGTATGCTATAGATCCTGTGATTATATAGGATACTATTTAGGCAAAACAATGACATATTTTTTGGACTCAGAATTCAAAAAATAAAAAAAATCATGAAAAGGGCCTATTCCTTCCACTTTTTACTGGCCTACAATGCGCCCCGTAGGGGCTGGCAGGCGCGGCAACCCCGCGATTTACGGCCGGCTGTAAATTAAGGGAGGCAGGAGGGAGGAACGCCACAATGGGGGCGAGCAGTCTCGAAACGAGGTCTTTATTTGCCGAGGTGAGATTTCAAAAAGAAACGCCGACGGAGGTAAACACGCACCCCTCGAAATATATGGGGGTGCGAGAACAAATACGAGCATGGGGTGGGTCGGGCCGAGAAGAAACGCCAGCCCGCCTCAAACGAATTGTGCCGTCGTGCCGTTTTTTTTTAATTTCGCGTTTATTTCGTCTTCAAAGGCTTTGTTACTTTCCTCGGCATTTTATTTTCAAGTTTTTTTGAGGTGTTGGAAAGAGAATGGATGAAGAACTGGAATAAAATGTTTGAAAGTTGAATGTTTTTGTTTTACAATCCCCATATTAAGTAGGTATATACAGGGTTTTGGATTTTAAGCAAGCAAGTCCATTTCAACATGGGTTCGCAAACGCTTTATAAAAAGTTACACGATGTTAAAGTTTATTTTTTTAAACGTTTTTTTAACAGTATCTCAGAAACGACAAATAGGTAGTCATATTAATATAAAATTTCGTATTATTAAAGTGCAATAAAATGAATCCGGTAGCTTCATTTTATTTCTGTTGTCTGCACCAGTGGCGTACTGGAAAATTCTGTATAATTTCCAATAATAATTGATAAACGGTCAGCATTTTAGATTTGCCCATTTATTTCTCTTGTCAATTTACCCTAAAGCTACTGTATTTTGAGCAAATAAGATAAATTCAAGTTGATTAGGTGGCAAGTTCGGCAATGGGTTCAACAACACATTTTGGGGCTTACGTTTATAAATAATTTTTGATCTTTTGGTGTACTTAAATAATCAAGTGGCAAGATTTGTACTGAATAGGCAAATTATAATATTAATACAAAATTTGACAATAGGGTAGGTACCTCACAGGGACCCTTTAAAGTAAGGGGACCCAGCATTATACTTTCCAAAGTGAGGCCGTTTCTTTCCCCATTCTAATGGTCTCAATGATGCCAAGCATGCCATTTTATTGGAGAATCTATATGAATATAACAGGTACTTTGATTGTTAGTAAAAATTAATAATGGTTTCAATGATTTCTAAAAATTAGACTTGACAATGTTCTGTCAACAAACACAGAATATGGCAAGTGCCAAATGAATCAAATTCATTTTATATTTGAATTTGGTTTCCTGCAATTATTTCCAGGAATTTAAGTAATATAAGTATAGTAAGTCAGTGCCGATTTTGCTTATTTGAAAATTTGTCGCTATTGCACCTTGTTACCAGGTTCCTGAATCCATTTGTAATAATATGTGTACTTGAACTTTCTTCCCTTGTTGAATGTATCTGCCCAAAGAACTTTCACAGATTTCGGGATGGACTAATAAGATTAGGTCTTGTACTTAGTTCTAATCATGTAGTTTTTCTCGGTGCTCATTTTTGTAATTTTATTTCTCTTCCAAGGTACCTCACAAACGTAAAATAAACTTATAGTTGTAGATAAAAACTGTTTAAAAAAAGACCCGACTGAAGCTACCTGCTTAATAATTTAAAATTTAGGAAATACCATTTTTGTTTTGAACTACTTACTTATACGTAATGCCAACGTAATGGGAATTGTAGGATTACTAAAGGTGAGACAAGAAAAATATGGTTGCAATTATTGGGACTACTACAGGCGGCCGCATTACCAATTGACTATCTGGAAGCTAGAAAACTTAAAAATTGTGAACTATTATGGGAAATATTTTACCTCCTTTTGAATCTATGGCACTGGCATGTCACATAAAACCTGATGAAAGTTGGACACTGACATATAACATAACCTTGTACCAGCCCAATTATGTGATCTCCTTGGAGATATACAGAAAACAAGGCTTCACATTTCCTATGTGGTAGACTGTGACATGCTGCCTTATTTTAAAGAGTCCCTGGTACCTCACAATGTATTGGAAATTAGTGCACACCCCATTAAAACTGGTCAGGACTTTTATACCCATAATTGTAAGCTCCAAGCCCCTGTCCAAACTTTATTTACTCGTACACTAATTCTAGTGCAAGGTGCAAGAAAGAACAAACTTGATAAATTATGTATGATTCACGATGGATCCTTAGGTCCAACATTTAGTTTTGTAAGCCAGAGAAGAGCCACAAGCCTCACAGATATGCATAAAAGTATCCAAACACCACATACTGGCACGACCTATCACCGTGTAAGATTTTATAATATCTATAGAGCTGTGACGCCTTCCTGGGATTGTTTATTAATTGATTTTCGGACTATTGTTAATATGTATGAAAATGTTAGTTTAAAATGACATTTTCTAGCTGTTATATTACTTTGGCATTTTAATTTAGAAATGATGTCCTGGATATAAAAGAGTGAGTGTCACGGAGCAGACAAACAATGCGTGAGCATAGAGCCTGGGAACGAGTAAAATAAAAGTATAATTTGTTGGGTATGGTATATATGAAGTCACTTGGAACAGCATAAAAACGCTTGGGCGGCGATTGCTTTGTGAAACAACACCGAGTCTTGTTTCATTAAGGGCGTGCGGCCCTTAATAATATTATAAAAATTTTATTTAAATGCCCTAAGAAATAATAAAATAAACTTTGAAATAATTCATACCAAAGCAAACCAATAATAATTTTGTTACACACAAAACAACACCACACAAAAATCTATACACAAAACCAAAATCCGTAAAATAAAGCGCAATTCTTATTTCCGTGCACGGCACTGGTTATACTGGCCTACGTCTTTTGGATTTTATACGGGTGATTTATGCGGAAAATTCTGGTATTTTCACCAGTAGCAGAGCGTGGTAAATGCTATGAAGTAGATCGCGCCCCATATATCACTGTGTTCCAAGTGAGTTCATTTATATTTTACCAAGATAGCTCCAGAACAGGCGCCTCGGGCCTTGGCAATAAAATACCAGACAAAACACTTTTTTAACCATATTAAACCGAACCTGGTATTAGTAGTAAAAAGAGATGAAGGAGACAGAGAAGATAAATATTGTAATATAATATCACAGATACATGCATTGGTTACACTGTTCGACGGCTGGCCACTTGTGCAGCGAAATGCGGTGGATAGGCGTGCAATAATTTCACAGATCTTAGGATATACTTGCGTAAATAGTTTTAATCGATATGGCTTTTTAGAGATCTTTTGACAATATTATATGGTGCATTAGCCTTTACGTTGTGTTTGACGACAACCTTAAAAAAACCTTAAAAGAGGAATATTATGTTGCTTGTAGAATATGTATATTTTTGAAAAATGCGTGACGCTTATGTCCTATATTCTTTAGACTTTAGAACTACTATACCTACCTATATACTTTTTTAAAAACTAAATAGTTACTTCTCATTATTATTCGGTATGCCATAGGGGCACCACACACTCCTCCGACGGCTGACAGGTCAGACAATCGGCGTGGCGGTCGGCGAGATCAAAAGTTTGCGGGCCCCCAGTTGACGGAAACGCCTTGTATCCTCGAGTGCCCGTATCCTGCGCCTCGGAGGCCCCGAGGCCCCAACTCGAAAAGCGCCCCTCCTTTTGTGCGTTCTAATATACATAAAGGGGCCGACTTTCAGAGCGCTACCGGTGTTTTGAAATGCGACCAAAATTTGGCCACCTTTGGTACAGCAAAAAACTCGGAAAGTGTACTACGAGTAATCTACCGTCCACAAAGTCCTATAGGGCCGATTTGTTGCAAGTTGCCACGTGAGTGGATGTATTGCTTATAAAAAATAATAATTTTTTTATAGATGGCTGGAGCATTTATGAGCAGAAGCATTTTGAGGACGTTTTTGAAAGTGTATTGCAATTTTTGGTCGCTGTCCGGCAGTTTTGGAGCATTTATGATCATTTATATAAATGTCTTCAGTTATAGAATTAATGAGAATTTCTGGTCACTTGTGAGCATTTATGGTCATTTATATAAAAAAAACTTCATTTCTAACCTATAGTTTTATAGGTTAGATACAAAACCGTTTCTAATTCTAACCTGGAATATTGCGGACTGTGTGCCTACTTTGCAAAATGGTCAAACAAAATTCAATAGTCTGGAATTACTTCAAGAAAAGAAGTGACCAAAAATTAAAATATTTAAGCTATTTGTGAATTTTGAATTTTGTAAAGCTGAATATCTCGCCCATGCAGGAAGAATGAGAAAACATTTAATTCAATGTTCAAAGGCTGCAGTACAGATAAAGAAGATATTTAGATTTATAGTAACAAAAATGTAAAAAGTATTTCTGATGTAGATGTAAGTATTGAATATTGAATATAGCTCTCATTGTTAATTAATTTAGGTAATTTTATTGCAATATGCGTTTTAATAATTTTAAATTTTAACAATACTGGAATATTTTATTGATTGCTAACCTAAATAACCTACATCCTACACGTACCTACGCGTTGGGTCTTCTAAATATGTCTTCAGTCTGTAACTAGAAACATTTTTTTTAAATTTTACATATTTTAATTTTTTTATTTTTGTTTTACTTTATACTTTTTTAATCAAAAGTCATACATATGGGGTCTTGTTTTAAAGGTCTTTCCACAAGCAATCGAATGGCACCATTTTCATAAATGCTCGGACATTCGCCATCTATTATTTTTTTTAATCGTCAAATCGGTTCGAAACAGGGACCCTTTAAAGTAAGGGGACCCAGCATTATACTTTCCAAAGTGAGGCCTATTCTTTCATCATTCTAATGGTCTCAATGATGGCAAATATGCCATTTTATTGGAGAATCTATGAATATAACAGGTACTTTGATTGTTAGTAAAAATTAATAATGGCTTCCATGATTTCTAAAAATTAGACTTGACAATGTTGTGTCTACAAGTGAAGAATATGGCAACTGTTAAATGAAACAAATTTATTATGACCGCATTACCTTTAATTGAAACACCTGAGTATCTGGAAGTTAGAAAACTAAAAGATTGTGAAAGATGACGGGAAATAATTTGCCTCCTTTAGAATCTATGGCACTGGCATGTCACATAAATCCTGATGGTAGTTGGACACTGACATATATCATAACCTTGTACCAGCCCCCTTGTAGTCTCCTTGGAGTCTACAGAAAACAAACTTCCCCTCAAGGCTTCACTTTTCCTATGTGATAGACTGTGACATGCTGGGTCCCCTTATTTTAAACAACGCTCCACCAAATCCTATGGTTGATTTTTTGACAGGAATATGCTTCGAAGGGGCAATCGAATGTAAAAAATATATTATGTAAATAAAAATTTCACGACTATGTATTTGTGAAAAGCAACTACTCTACAGTTTGGAAATAAAAAATAACAAAACTAATCTGTAGTATATATTGATTTAGAATTCTTATTTTTTGTTTAATTCAGGAAACAAGCTAATTTTATTTCGATGTATTGCTTGCTCTGCAGTCTGCATATTCCAATTCTTGGTCTGCTGTCAAGGAATTTCCTCTTATAATCTAGGCATCCCAGCCAAATTGTTCTCCAAAGCGATATCTGTCCAATCAGACATTCTCAAATTTACAAAAGGAAGCCACCAATTATTATTACTAGAAATCCTTTACCAGAAACCAATAAAATTAATTGCCCGTCCAAATTACTTGACCTGTTTTTATATTTCTTGTGGTCGGAACCTCGTAATGACAACGAATTCTAGAAAACCAATTTGGGAGTCGGAACATTCAGTTTCGTAAGTCGGTTTTTCTAAAAAGTGCCACTTCTCTGGTACGATTAACATTTTTATTGCCAAATTTATGGCGCGATTAGCGACGGCCAATGTTTTTTAAATGGACCGTCATACTGGGTCCGAAAGATAAGTTTAACAGAAAATGTTCGTCCTTAAGTTTACCCAAACTTTTTTCGTGTGCATCAAGGTTAGTTTATAGGGAGGTTATAGGACTCGACCATTTGGAAGGTAAAGGGGGGGTGAGAGAGGCAAGGGGACGAAAGCGTGAATTAAGTTGGTAACATTTACACGTGAATTGGCGATTTAGTAACATTTAACGCTTCCAGCTATAGGCGCACACAGATGTTTTTGGCATATTCATTTTGCGCTTGCAGTCAAAGGCGTGTTTCGCGTGTATTTTAGTTTACCCGTAAATTTCTTATATCGCTTTGGCTATTTTCCCTCTTAGAAGGTCTCGGTATTTTTTTGTTTTAGACTTTCGGTAACTGTGTTACCCCTTCTGTTACGCCACTGCATCAAGCTGTGAGAAGAAGAACAATGACAGTTGGTGGAGGAGACACCGTCGCGCGGTGTTGCCGGTGGTGGATCACCTTAGCTTTTGTTTAAGAGTGGAGGGATGTCCTAACCTTCCTATAAACTACTTACCTTGGTGTGCATCTAGGACAAGAAAATAGAGACGACACCTACCCTGCCGTGTATAGATTTTGTTACGTCGTTTTGAACGGCGGCCATTTTATACGTGGCAGACAAAGCGTTGTGAGTTAATTTCGTGAATTTGTGAATTAAAAGGAATAGTGTTAAGTTAAAAAGCAGAAGCAGAAGTGAAAAGCATGCAAGAGCCAGGGATTTCGTTTACAGGTAAATATTAACAAGCTACCTTTGAAAGAAGCCCTAAAACTTTATTTTTTCTTCAAATTCCTTCTACCTTTTTTTAGTATGATAAAGTGCATTGTTTTGATTGTAAATAGGACCACTATAATTATTCTTTAACATCGTTTTTATTGAAAATTTCTTAATTGATTATGATAGTTTCATCAAATAGGGGCTGGTTTCCATGGGCGTGCATTATTTATTTTATTTTGATTGATTCTAAATCGCCACAAATAAATATATTTCAGCACTTGTCATTAGCTTTACATTTGGAAATTATCTGCAAATAAATACCAATATTTGAAATTATATGTAAGTCAAAATTCATTCTTCATATTTAACATTTTTGTGATATTGGCTAAGAACGCGTTTCATGCTACGCCACTGGCCTGTAGTGCGATGTGGCAGTCGGTAACACGACCGCGAGTTGTTAGGCGTCCTCTCTTTTTGCTTGTCTAGTACTATTAAAAAAATCAAGTTGGCAAAAAAATTACACACCCGTCAAAATGACAACTGGCACATACCGCTTTAACCAGGGACTCTTTAAAGTAAGGGACCCAGCATTATACTTTCCAAAGTGAGGCCTATTCTTTCATCATTCTAATGGCATCAGTGATGCCAAGTATGCCATTTTATTGGAGAATCTATGAATATAACAGCTACTTTGATTGTTAGTAAAAATTAATACCTAATGGTTTCCATGATTTTTAAAAATTAGACTTGACAATGTTGTGTCTACAAGTGCAGAATATGGCAACTGTCAAATGAAACAAATTTATTATGACCGCATTACCTTTAATTGACACACCTGAGTATCTGGAAGTTAGAAAAGTTAAAAATTGTGAATTATGATGGGAAATATTTTGCCACCTTTAGAATCTGTGGCACTGGCATGTCACATAAAACCTGATGGCAGTTAAACACTGACATATAACATAACCTTGTATCAGCCCCATTGTGGTCTCCTTGGAGTCAACAGAAAACAAACTTCCCCTCAAGGCTTCACTTTTCCTATGTGATAGACTGTGACATACTGGGTCCCCTTTGGGTTTTCCTGATCAATCGTATGTATTTAAAAATATCTGAAAACATTATTGAACATTTAATATAAAAAATGATTTTTTTTTTCAAAATTTTCAATATAGAGTTACATAAAAATTTTACGCAAATATAGTGATTTAAAAAAACGATATTCATTTGAAAGAATAAAGTTGATTCTCGATGCGAACTAATTTTGTAATATATATACTCTAGATATCTACATTAAAATTTGTCAACTCAAATTGTAGTATAGAGCCTAATTTCTATTACATGGAAAGGGTTCTACAGAGCCATTTTGCGGACCCCATACAGACTCTAATATCATGTCCCGAAAAAGTTGAAAAGATTAAAGCCGAAATACCTAAGCTACCGAATTA
Source organism: Pseudeuparius sepicola (assembly GCA_963920635.1). Taxonomy (NCBI): domain Eukaryota; kingdom Metazoa; phylum Arthropoda; class Insecta; order Coleoptera; family Anthribidae; genus Pseudeuparius; species Pseudeuparius sepicola. The sequence goes on along the minus strand of OY987300.1, from coordinate 7,855,337 downwards.
TGAGGATTGCCGCCGGTAGCCACTCACTAATGGCCATCTTATCTGCTTGTAGCTCTACTCATTTATTTTTAAGTAGGTAAAATTCGAGATAAGCATTTTTTACTTCTTTGTGTTTTACCGAAAAGCGCAAGGTCATTTCACTTTTTTTTTGGCCCCCTCGATATTCGAGGTATTTCCAGTATTTTTTTAAAGGAAACAAACACAGCGTTCTGTAGAAAAGTGGTGTATTTTTAAAAATAAATATCGTTACATTTTCTAAGAAAATAATTTATTGTGTTTGTCGTGCACACATATGATTATTGTGGGAATCCATATTCCGTTACCTGCTATGAAAGCAGCAATCATTGTCTTTCCTTTTGCGTTTCTGTTTAAGATTCATCATTCAGTTTGTTGGCTGTTTTAGTACTGCTTTTCGTCTTGCCCAGATGTTCATTGCAAACTTCAATTCTTTTCTAAACGCCTCATTTAAAGTTATCTAAAAAGCAAGAAAATTATTGACAATAATAGAAGCACTAGTTTTGCATACCTTCTGGACTACAGCGACCTTCTTGACACTCCAAAGAAATTCACCAATCGCAATGACTAATGCCAAAACCACTCCAACTGCTAAAACGACGAACACCCCACCAACGTGGTCCAGACCTAATTCTGCAGCTGTAGCATCGTCCGAGTGTTTGTCTTCCTGAAAAGAAAGAAAACGATTTTTAATACGCAACAATAAATAACCTGCTCATTATTATTCTACACGTGGAAATCCACGACGACGGCAACCTTGTGAGTGCTCGTGAAAATTTTAAAAACAATTAAGTAATATAATAATATTTAGGAAATAAAAATTATACTTATATTGTATACTTATTATGCTAAACTCTATTCAAACTAAACGCAAGTGAAACATAAACACAAGTTGTTGCATGGCTAGAGCGTGATACGCACGTGATCGGCTTGCTATTGGCCGGCCGGCAATAAAGTCTGGCCCGGCGGGCGAGTGCAGCGAGTCGGTGTTTCTTACGGAGGTGTATTGAGTTGCAAGTGGACCTTTATTATTTTTCCGATATAATTCTTACGCTGTTTATTAATTGTTGGAGCTACGATTTGTGTCAATAGTAGAAATTTGCAGGTACATGAATGAATAGGTGTGCCATAAAAGTTTGTTTTTAAAGGTCTTAATACTGGGGCATATTATTTTAATATTTTTTATTATAAAATTCATACAGATCGTCCTTAATGCGGCCCTGCCTCGTATTAGCCCTCAGAATTGTTCACGTGCTTCCATCGTGTAAATGTTTACGCGCCACTTGCATTTGGTTTGAATAGATTGCCGATAGAATGATGTCAAATAAAGAAAACAGCGAAAAACTATACAAGATATACCTACTACAATACAAAGATGTGCTTTTCCGAAAAAATGAATTTATTCATTACCCAATAATATTTAAGTAAGGACTTTTTTTTGTTAAGATGCAGAAAAATTTGGAACGTTAGTATACTTTTTAGATGTTTAAAGACGGAAATCAATGTAGTACATATTTATTTAAACGTATTAGCATTATTCATATAGGCATGCATTATTTTGCCCTTTATATCAATAATACCTAGGTACCTATGTCTAGAAATTGCCGTTCTTTTTGTCATTTTAATAAACCTCTCTCAACTTTTTAAAATTAGTACCTTAAGCATTTCTATAGAAGAGGCAAAGAATACATTATGTTTATGATTTTTAATAGAATCAAATATGGTTTGTTGAAAAAATGAGTTAAAAAAATAATCCACGTGATGATTGAAAACGAAAAAAAAAATTGAAATGAAGACCGTCAATGGCTACGTTTTCTTTGGACTACGTGTTTTTTCGCCTTTGATTGAGTACTGTCAGGAAGAATTATTGTTATTATCGAACAGGTAAATAACTAGGTACCTAGTACCTACCACAAAATAGGTGGGAGTTTGCATTTTGGGCACCAAGGCAATAAATGGACTAATCCAACATGCATTTTGGGCACCGACCCAAAAAGGTCCTCTTTACAACAGTTGCATTTTGGGCACCGAGACCCTTATTTTTACCTGTACGTTCAACGGTCAATTAAGTTTAGGTACTTATAGGTAGTTACCTAAGCAAAGGTATAAGCTTATTATTCATCATTATTATATGGTTATGGTATATGGCTAATAATTACATTAATAATTACACTAATTGTACAAAATATCTTAATCTAAATATCTTATTTATTAACATAGCAATGGAATGACAAACATTTAATAAAGTGTAGCCTATTGATTTCCTTATTTTGGTATTTAATAATAATTTTCAACAAAAACGAATTGGTTAGGATGTTCAGCATATACCTATGGAGTTGTTAAAATTACTGTGAAAAGACTCACAAGCATTTGTTGTACGAGTGATGGTAGATGAATGTTCTGCCCAGATAATAGGTGGAAAAAGTGACTCTTCAGAAATATAAGTATCTACTAAATAGTCCAGGTACTTAAATCTGATTTGACCCACCCTTTGGGCCTCGGTGCCCAAATTGCAGTTTTCATAAACCCTCGAAACTGACCGCAAAGAGGAAAATACCTGTTTGGTGCCCAAGTTACATGCGCCCAAATAGGTAGTACCTACAAAAATATCAAAAATAACAAAAATAGTAATTTTCAAAATTTACTGGGTGTTCACATTTATTTTTTTACAACCCCTTAACTTTTAACTTTTCGACCTAGAAGGAAATGTTAAATAAAAAAGTTTTAGATAGTAATATGTACTTTTTGATCCCACTTAAGTGTTGCAAACTAAATTTGTATTTTTTTAAAATAGATATAGAACACCTCGTATATACGTATATACGTATATAGCCTCAAAAAAAGCTTCTCAATAATATATTTATAATACTTTACCGTTTTTTAAATATTAATTAATTTAATTTATTTTTCGGTATGTCCTTAAATTTCAGATAACGCTTTTTGTTGCCTGTTTTGTAGTTTGTGACATATTTGTCATAGAATTGTATCAAATTTTGATTAAATAAGTTATTATTGTTTTAAAATGAACGTAATTTGTTCATATCAAATTTGGAATATGCGAAAATGAGGCCATATTTTTAGGACGAATGTTTATCGTCATTTATAATATTTTATTCTATATAACGTATACCCGGAAAATTTCGAAACGATGGCCATTAAAAGTGCAAAATAATCGAAAGTTTCAAGGTCGAATATCTTACAAACAGCTAGACAAAATACATAACATCTAAATATCGTTGGAATTGCAAAAATACGTAGATTTAAAAATGTACACAAATACCTAGTTCTGTTGAAACACTACAAATTTTCTATTTGTAATTTTTTTTTTATTATAGGTACTATTTAATTCAATTTATTATTAATTTAATTTATTAATTTATTTGTTATTAAATTTTTAATACACTATTGAATTATTATGAATTTCTTAACAGTATACCTAATAATAATCTGCGAAAGAAAAATTGAACGAAAATAATTAAAAAAGGCAAAAAATTAATGTAAGTTCACGAAAATTTGTATAGGATTGGTATTGGTATAAAGAATTATTGCAAGGGAACAATTTTTTATAATTTTTTTTTGATTTTTCGACTAATAAGTGGAGTCCTTAAAGTTTTTGCATGGGCTTTTTTAAAATTATACACGTTAACTGCAGGCAAAGCTAAATAAATCTTGAATCAAAAATTTTTCTCTTATGATATAAATAGACTTTATTTGTCACATATAAACATCAGTCTTGTTGTTAAATAAACAATAAGAATGAAATAACAATTTATAGGATTTCAGATTTTCATTTCAGATTTTTATAAATTTCAAATTTAAATTTCAAATTCTGCATAGAAGCTTTATATTCAAATATGAATATCTTTGTCTTATAAACTTTTTCTTGCCTAATTCACAAAAAGTAGTAAATTTAGCTGCAATAACTTCTAAAATAGTGTCATTACTGTCTATGTATATTTTAAAAATACCCATTAAAATTTTCAAACTTTTCATTTACACTAGTTTTTACAACCAGTTGTAAATAAAATTCTATACCCATTCGGGTAATCCTTTTCTCCTCAATTATAAAAATTCCATATTTACATAAAGTATTTTTTATTTATCATATAATTATAAAAAAAATTTTTGGCTTTCACCTACGCCGGCTTGAATTATTTTGGCGCGCCTATGCTCAATTTTATACTTCGAGGTCTTTGTTGACACTGTCTGGTGTCTTCCTCCCGATTTAGTTACTTTTCGGAAATCACTGTTCACTTCCTTCCACACTGCACTGCATGGCTATCGGCCTTTCAATTTTACTACGATGAATTTGTTTAAAATAATTTTATATAACATGTGTTAAGCTTATGGCTGTGATGTTAATTTTAACATTTTAATGTGTGACATGGGATTTCCATCGTTTTTTATACCTGTATTAAACTCAATTGCTCCAATTTTCTGTACACACCTGACGTGAGTATTACATAACCAAAGAAATTTAGTTCCTCGTTTCATATTAAAATCGTTGACTCTTCTCCAAAAGTTATGTATTATGTAATGCTCTCTTCTAGGTGGTACTGATGATGGCTATGTAGCCGAAGCCCAAAGCGCCTTACCATGCTAATTTTACAAATATAATTTGCACGAAAATACACCTCTTCTTCGTTATTAACATTTACGTGCACGCAGCCGAAACCCATTTAATTTCTATTGATATAGGCAACCAAACACACTTTTTGTGACTTACTATGAATATGAATGTAATTATAAACATGACAAAATGGCATCTTTTTGTCCGTACTCTTTACTTCAGTTTGCCAGCCAGTACCAACTACGTTTTACCTTTGAGTGAGGAATTCATTCAACGGTTTTACTTCAGGATAATCCCCTCAAGAAACCTCCGGCCTACGCCCGTGTCCGGCCACCATAAATCAAACACGGTTTATCTGGCCCCCGAGTAGGAATCAAGTGAGGTAGCCCGTGCCGTTTAGCCGGCAAATTAATATTTTATAAAAGCGGGCCCGCGACCCGCGGTGGGTGGACAGGGCGGCCACCCACGTGGCTCACCGGCCGCCATTCTTTACTCGCCTGTCAAATACCGGACACCCGTGATCGAGCGAATGCCACTCTATGGACTAGGCCGACGAAAACCAACGGAAAAATTTGAGCGTGGGCATGTAAGCTCACAGCTTATATTTATTTCTATACTTTCAGTCTATGCATAAATACTATACTACAAACAAAGAATAATCAACTGTATGTACAGTTGATTATTGGACACTTTTAAAGGGAAACTCCTATTTTTAACGGAGATAGACGAAAACTGATATCGGTGTCTGAGGCTCGTTTTTTATGATAAACTTAATGGCGAATACCGCAAATCGATATCTGTCACCGTTCTTGAGTTACAGGAAATTTTTCGAAAATGTGCGTTTTCGAAAATTGGCCGTAACTTTTTTCGGGTTTTAAATTTTGTATTTCTGTAAAAACATTCCTAAAGAACTTTTTTACGTAGAATCCAATGGTGCTATTACATTTTTTTTCAAGTCAATGGTTTAAGAGTAACCGATGAAAAAAATATTTTTTAAATGGAATACCCTTTATATTTTTGCATTTTTTAATAGAGCAAAAAATTACCATTCCAAAAATATATAACATTTAATGATTTACTTAAGAATATAGTTATCAATAATTAGTAATAGCTTTTATGATTTCATGTGTATAATTGGAAGCGCGCCCTTTCAACAAGTACCTAGGCTTTGGACGGTGAGACAATGAAACAATCGTAAAATAGTATATTATACACCTAGGTCGAGAAGTGGGGCATTATTTACCGAGCATTTTTATATCCTGAGGCGCGTAGCGCCGAAAGATATAATATGCGAGGTAAATAATGGCCTTCAACCGAAGTGTATATAGAATTTTTTTTACTAGGTACTAACATTGAAATATTGCCATATTTTAGTCATTTCTCGCTTTTTCAAATACTTCAAAATATCAAGTAGCCTGGGAGTTCAGTTGTCAAGCTGATAAAATGACACTATAGTACTATAGTCTATCCAAGTTACAGAGGCAGTGGATCAAAACATTGGCCACCACGTGACTTATTCTCTTATTGGTCTGGCTGTCATAAAATGTCAAGTGTTTACGCGGCGAGCAGAATGCAGGGCCGGCTCTTCCCTCAGTCGAGTTTCCTGCATATTTTAGATCGGATCGCGAGCAGTATATTCTGTAAATTTATTCTGCTACTTAATTTAAGGAAATTTATAAAGGTTCACGAAAGGTAAAAACACAATTTTTAGAACTTCTAAAAGAATTAGTTCAGAATTACAAGCCACTGGGATTCTCATATTAGTCAGACTCAGGTAATCAATCGCAATGCGGTCATGTGACTTTGTTTATATCTACTGCGACTGTAACTTGGATAGACTTTAATTTTTAAATGTCACATAGAAAATTTTTCATTATTTACCTAGGTATTTTTTTATTATCATTATTTACCTAGGTAGAGAAATATTACTTCGCATTAGAGGAATGAGGTAAATAATGGTGATTTCTCAGGTTAGTAGTAAAAATTTTTTTTTACCGTTACCTGTCAAATTTTCAGTTAAGCTGTTTCAGCAGTATAAAGATTTTTCTATTTTTGTGTAATTTATAAACTTTATAACATAGGTACCTATAATGAAATTTGAAAGATATGAAAAATAGGATATGATAGTCTGTTTTATACAATCAGGGGAAAATGTCTATCTCTGTTTAACTAGTACCTTTTCGGCCTATTCTTTTCAAAATGCCCACTATTAATCAAATTGTGTCGCAATCTTGCAAAAATGTCCTTGAAAGGATGTATTCTCTCTGGATGCCTCTACCGCTCGTAGTAGGTATAAACGTTGATTGAGAACCATCGACGGTATAAATTGCTCGTTGCATCTTTATTTGCCCCGGATTGTATAAAACAAACTATCATACCCCATTTCTCATAACTTTCAAATTTCATGTTATAAAGTTTATAAATTACACAAAAACAGAAAAATTTTTACACTGCCAGTGTCTCACCGTCCAAAGCATACTTGTTGAAAGGGTGCGCTTCCAATTTTACACATGAAATCATAAAAGGTATTTAATTAATTATTAATTGATAACTACATTAAGTGTTATATATTTTAGGAATGGCAATTTTTTGATCTATTAAATAATGCAAACATATACAGGGTGTTCCATTTAAAATTTTTTTTTTACTGGTAACTCTTAAACCATTGACTTGAAAAAAAAAAGTAGTAGCAGCATTGGATTCTACGTAAAAAAGTGGCCACTTTTCTAAAACGCACATCGATCTGCAATTTTTGCCATTAAGTTTATCATAAAAAATGAGCCTCAGACACCGATATCAGTTTTCGTCTATCTCCATTAAAAATAGGAGTTTCCCTTTAAAAGAGTCCAATTTGGCCCACCCTGTACAGGGTATCTTAGGTAAGATTTACTCTCATTAGTTTTTATTTTTGGAATTTTACCGCTTTTGAAATATTATTCGTGTTCAAATTTTATTTATTATTAAAAATTTTAAAATGTTATGAGCCCTCTTACATTTGACTGAAACTAAATCTGAATATTTTATTTGGAGAATTTCGATAAAAATTAAAAGGTCCGGGGACTGCAGATTTGTGCTATTTTTAAGTCAGATAAAACCTTGATGACGCGACGAGGTTCCCGCTAAATTAACCGTTTAAAAAAACAGCCCGCTTCTAAAACAAAAACCCTCTAAAGTATGGAATTCGGGGAAGATCCCGGGAAAGACTTTATCAAACTTTTTGCCCTGGGCAATCGTGCCGTCGACCTGAGGCTGCCGCCTTTTTATCCTCTTCCCGTCCGGCTTGCCGAGCAGAAATTTTTAATTAAACCCGCTCACCCTGCACTGCCCCCCGTCGTTCATTTCTTTCCACCATTTGTTCTTGAGCTGGTCCAGCTTGCCGCGCTCCTGCATTATCAGGATCGCTTCGTTGAAAGATTTTCTGTACGGGCCGTCTGGAACGAAGGGGCGTTATTAGAAAACTGATGGAAATTAAAATGAAAGGATACGTGTGGAGGAACAATGTGGATGTACTATAATATAGGTACAGTGGGATAGTTTGGACGACTCTTTTAAATGTGAATGACAAAACAATTCGAGCTGAAATTTGACCATTTGGGGTTTAGCCCTGCTTGGTTTCAAACTAATTTGTAACATGATTTAACACGGAAGGTTTGCAAAGTTTCAAAAGTCTACACCTACATTAATTTTTTCTTTTTTTCACTTTTTTTTTATAAAAGTGCCCTTTCTGTAGCTTTCACGTTAAAATGTTATTAAGGGAACGTGTTCATGATGAAAAACTGGCTAGGTTTGCAAAATTTCAAATAATGCCAGGGCCTAAAGTCTTTTAGCACAAAATATCAAAATATTTTGTACTAAAAAACTTAATGTGTATAAAAATATAAGTAGGCTTAGGCTTTTGAAACTGTTTACATTTAGACAGTTTATCATCATGAATAAGTTTTCGTGAAAGCTACAAAAAACACACTTTTCTAAAAAAATGTAAACTTTTGAAATTTTGCAAATCTACTCAGTTTTTCATTCTGAAAAAGTTATTATGTAAAGAATATAATAAGCGAATAATAATTTTTCAAATTTACAAGGCATACTTGCATGATTTTTCTAAACTAGAATTATGTCAGGTCACAAACTAGTTTCAAAACAAAAGAAAACTTAAGCCCAGAAGCTCAAATTTAGTAAGGGAAAGGGGGGGTGCTGGGTTAATGAATTGTTATTGACATGTTAGTGTCATTTTCTATAATATAATAAATAAATAATAATTCTCACACTCACACTACCCCAAACTAGAGTACCCGTAAGCAACTGAATACTTGAGCGAAGGAGGTATGTACATCAGGGTGTCCCAGCGGAAACGTAACAGGCTCTGTAACGGCCAGGAAATTTTTTTCTTGGAAAAACGCAAAAATAGGTCAATTTTGTTTGGCAGGGGGACATCTTTTGGCATAAAATCGATAGATCTATCTGCAACCCCCTGAGCAGGGGTTTAACCCCTTCAAAAAATTTAAATGGGAAGGGGGTTCATGCCGCACACCTTTGGAAACGTCTCTCAATTCTCTATACACCTGCATCAGATTTTCGAAAATCGAACGACTTTTCAAAAATATACACCGAGTAAAATGCAAAACATTCATTTTCAATTATTGCCTGGTATTGTTAAACAATTAAGCCGAAAGTGGTGGTCGGGGGCTGTAAGTTATAGAAAGCATGTTCAGCAACATTACTCTGACGAAAATTTGATAAACGGGAGGAAATTGAAACTAAATAATAAATAAAAATAAAAAAAAAATAATAAAGATTTTGTTCAAAACGCTGCCGAACATTGTGCAACATTTCAGGGGTGATTTGTCGACATTCGTTTATAATACGGAGGCGCAGATCTTCTATTGTATAACAATACCAGGCAATAATTGAAAATGAATGTTTTGCATTTTTCACGCTGTATCTTTTTAAAAAGTCGTTCGATTTTCGAAAATCTGATGCAGGTGTATACAGGTGTGCGACATGAACCCCCTTCCCATTTAAATTTTTTGAAGGGGTTCAACCCCTGCTCAGGGGGTTGCAGATAGATCTATCAATTTTATGCCAAAAGATGTCCCCCTGCCAAACAAAATTGACCTATTTTTGCGTTTTTCCAAGAAAAAATTTTCCTGGCCGCTACAGAGCCTGTTGCGTTTTTGCTGGGACACCCTGTATATGCAATTTTGCCTATATCCAAAATAGGGCAATATGATGGGTAGAATAAATATTAAAATGATTTTTTAAAAAACGGTCCATTTTTCGAAAACATGTCAAGAATAGCTTTTTCTTAGAATTTTCTGGGAGATTTAGCGAAGGCAAAAAAAATACATTTCCAGTGGCGTAACATTTTATAAATATATATATATATATATATATATATATATATATATATATATTATTAAAAATATGATGGTAGATGTACAGGGCGAATCAGTTCTTTTTAGCAGGACTTCGACAGGTTATAAATCAAAGTTTTAGAAAATATGTGGGCTTTATCGAATATTTACCATTTACCAAACTAGTTATGATAATTAAGTCATATCTGGTACACGTTATAACGGCGTGGGTTAGTATAAAACCTGTTAATATCGAACATCTTGAACGACCAGTGGCGGAGAAGTTGGTAAGTGGTAATTTTTTTTTAGAAAAAAAAAGAATCGCCTTGTATTACTAATAAAAGGTATTGATTTTTTATGTAGATTTTAATTGTAGACAAAAATGCTCTCTTGGCATTTTTTTCGTATGTGTCATGGTTTCATGAAAAATTTGTTTTTTTATTATTTCAGAGTACCTACTTCTGAAAAATTAACTAAAATATTTGTTCCAGCTTTTATATCATATACAGTTGTATAATGTAACAACATTATGGGTTTGCCTTGGTTTGATTTATTATAAAGTTTATTTTCTTCTTTTCAGAGCATTTAAATAAAAGCTTGTTTTAAAAATATATTTTTACTATTAATTTTATTTTCAACTTTTTATTTCTACTCTTTAAACCCTTTCATTTAATGCCCATATTAAGGGAAAAGAAAATGTAATCCGCCGTGTTGGAGCGGCGGCCATATTGAATGTAGTGTGATGTCACTAACTTTATCGTTTTCTACTCTTCATGCCCTTTTATTTGATACCCAAGTGGTTCTAATTCAGCTTGCAAGATTTGACCTAAACATACATACATTGCAAGTTAAATAAAAGCTTGTACCTAAGTAAAATAGAAAAAAAAACTTGTTTCTTACTTTTCAAGAATTTTTATTGTGCGATATTTTTTTAACCTAATTTGGTACAAACCTGTTTTAAGCGATAACCAATCCAGTGGCGTAGTCAGAATTTTCATAAAAAAAATCGCCAATATAGTTTCTCCAATTTTGGCGCCAAAAATATGTCGTACCTAGTAGGCCTTGGTTTTTTGAAATAAATTGTGCTGTTTTGCCCTAACACAGTTTCTGATGCCCTATCGTTTAAAAAAAAAAACGATCCGAATCGGACGACAATAATTATTATTACAAATTTTATGGATCATGTTCCGGTTTTAAGTCACACTGTATATTCTTTTACTCAGTGGTTTGGTATTTGCCGAGGCGAATGTTATTAAGCTACCCCGGTAAATTCGCTTGCACTCGAAGTGTTTCAAGTGAAATTAGATATAGTATATTTCCTAACAAGTGCGGAAAGTGGCACTTTTCCGCACGCGATTGCAGTTGGCTGAACGACGCGTAGCGGAGTTCAGCCAAGAAATCGAGTATGGAAAAGACACTTTCCGCAAGAGTTAGGAACACTATTTTTTCTACAAGCGTGTGGAAAGGTATACACTTTTCCGCACGCATTTACTTTTCCGCACGCATTTCAGTTTAGAAAGTGTCACTTTTCCTCACTAGTGCGGAAAAGTATTTTTCCGCACTAGTGCGGAAAAGTGACACTTTCTAAACTAAAATGCTTGTAGAAAAAAAGTACCTACCTGTTTTGTGAACCCATGCATGAATACATTTTCGATATAACGCACATCAACCACGTGGTGCGCCCGACGTGTCGGTAAATCCCTTTGCATATAGAACAATTGCCCCCCGTCGTTCCCGTACGAGTTGGTCAACTCTTCAATAGTTCCGACGGGCCGCTTTGTGCTTTGGCGGCACCCCGGGGCCCCGTTCCGTCTCCCTGGCCACAATTAATTCGGATAACTTACAATCCACTAGAAAAATGCCAGATATCCGACCGTAAGTGACTTCGGCTGTTCGGGATTTTTCGAACGCCCGCTGTCCGGCTTTATGGATTTTATTCAAACCGTTTGTTTCTACGGCTCTGAGCGGGCTCCATGTGGGGAGTTTGCGTTTTCCAATTAGGGGCATTGCACAAATGCGACGATCGGATGTAATTTTACGTACTGCCGTAGAAAAAATAGCCTTTTCTTGAAATTGGCAGTAAAGTGTCTCAAAATCGCCCACGGGCGTAGCCAGGATTTAGTTTTGGGGGGGGTTTTAGTTTGAGAAGTAAATAAAACAACAAAAATATACTTATATGAAATTTAATATCTATATATCCATCCGAAAAACTACGACATATATTTATAAAGTTCTTAACTTTAAATGAAATGGATAAATTAATTTCGTTCCTCTGCGCTAAATCTAAAACCATTAAAGAAGAAATCTTCGGCTTTTTCTTTTAAATATATCTACTACTTCATCTGCATGAATTTCTGTTCCATAGTGAATGTTCATTAGAGCCAAACCATTAAGTCTGTTTTCACTTGTAGTGTTTCGTAAATAGTTTTTCAGTCTCCTTAGACTCGAGAAAGACCTCTCTGGGGTAGCAGTGGTACAGGAATGGTAGCCAAGATTTGTAGTAATGTGTAAATATTAGGATAAAGGTTTTTATCGCACATATCTAGGCATTCCAAAGTAGATTTCGGGGTAGGCAGTCTTCTTATCAGCATGCAAGGTAGCTGAAGCTTTGATAGCTAAATCCAAATTTGTTTCTTTATTAGAAACCCCTTGACCATGACTACACCATTTTTCCCAGTAGTCCATACCTTTAGGTTTACCACCCTTCCTTTTTTTCCCCTCCATTTTTCGACAGTAATAATGATTCACGTTTCTATCCTTAACAAGGATAGATAATATTAGGTAATATTATCTATCCTTAACAAGGATAGATACCTAATATTAGGTAATATTTTGCTTATTTCGGGGGGGGGGGGGGTTTGAACCCCCGAAACCCCCCCCTTGGCTACGCCCGTGAAATCGCCATTAAAAGCTCAGAAATCGGTACTGAAGTAGCCCATTATTGTACGATTTTTTCAATTAGTAGGCCTTGACGAAATGCAAACATCAAACGTCAGACGCGGAGGCATCGCCCGTCAAAAGTGACCAAATATTCAAAACCCAGCCAATAAAGGCCCATTTAAGTTTTCGTACACATTGCGAAATTGTTACCTACAGGGTGTCCAACTTTAAAACTGTACAAATCCGTAAAATCTTCATTTTTGGAGATAATCGCCTAAACTTTTTTTTGTTTGAAAGGCCTTCAAAAACTGCTTCTTTTGAACTTCCTGCCATTTTCAAAATGCTAATCCAGGGCCGGCTGCGATTTTTTTATACCCCCGATTTTCACGAAAACCATTTAGCTATTTTTTTATTTCAAATCTGACCCCACAGCGTTAATTAGAACACCCCAAAACCCTTATATAAAAAATTTGAATAAAAATATACAGCGAGTTCCATTCTGCAGGGTGTCAAAGTTGAGCAAAATAGGCATTTTAAAGGCAACTGCCAAGTCAAGTGTGCCATGGAACCCCCTCAAAACAGTTGAATGGTCAACAGTACCACTCAAGGTATTGGTGTGCAAAGGTCCAATACAAAATATACAGAGTATTCTTATCTGTGCCATCTCAAATTACTGAATTTTTGGAACTTTATACGAATCAAAAATCGAGTATATCAAAACCGCTCCACATACTATAAACGAACTAAACCTAAAAAATACAGAAGCCTGCCAGTCAGTAAGTTCATATCAGTTAATGTGGCTGATGTGCCACAACAGAGAACGCACAGAAAATGTATCATCTTAGATAGTGACTTTGTTGAGAAAGGTCCAATAATTTAAATTGTTTTTATTTGTTAGTTGGCATTTTGTAAAGAAATGAATTACTTTTGTGTTTATTTAAGTTTAATAAAAATTCAGAATTTTGAGATGGCTCAGAGAAAAATACCCTGTATATTTTTGTAGTAAATCTTTTCACATCAACATTTTGAGTGGTCCTGTTGACCATTTGACTGTTTTGAAGGGATTCCATGGCACACGTGACTCGCCAGATGTCTTTAAAATTCCTATTTTGCTCAACTTTGACACCCTACAGAACGGAACTCCCTGTATATTTTTTGTTCAAATTTGGTATATGGGGGTTTCGGGGTGTTCTGATTAACGCTGTGGGGTCAGATTTTAAATAAAAAATCGCTAAATGGTTTTCGATAAAATCGGGGATATAAAAAAATCGCAGCAGACCCTGGATTTGCATTTTGAAAATGGCAGGAAGGTCAAAAGACGCGATTTTTGAAGGTTTTTCAAACAAAAAAAAGTTGAGGCGATTATCTCCAAAAATGAAGATTTTACGGATTTGCACAATTTTAAAGGTGGACACCCTATACATATATCTACATTTTATTCTCCTTTTTTTAGTCTGACTTATACACAAAACGGAATTTAAGTTAAAATATTTTACAAAAAGCTGCTTCCCTTCAATGTAACTTATTAATTAATATTGTTCTAAATTTTGCCAAACGTTTAATCGTTTAATATTGATTTGGCTAGTACTTATAAATATTTTTTTTTTCTGAAATTTTGGGAATAAAATTATTTTTATATTGAAGACAAAAATTAAATTATTTTCAACTATTTTTTATTTACGCTAAATAAATTTAGTTTCCTTTGCATTTGTCATATATTTGTGTGTTTATCACATTTTAGAATGACCCTCTAGGCTCCTTTATGTAATTGTAACTTTATAATACACTGACTTGAGATTTATTGAATACAAATCAAACAGTAAAATATGTAAACTGTGGAAAAATAATAGTTTTAAAAAATTTTAATTTAGTTTTCCTTGGCAAATCCTACTTTTTTTCGATATTTTTTTAGATAAATAAACAAGGTATTTGTGAAAATTTAATTTAGAATCTATGGATACCCCAAGACATTTCATATTTTTAACTTTTTCAATTTCAGTTTGATCTAAACATAATTTAAACTTACATATTATTATGATTAAAGTGTCTATTTGAAAGTATCATATATTTGAATTTAATTTTATCTTAGGTATTTACATCAAACCAGAGAGATATATATTTTTTAAATCGTTACTTAAGTATTCAAGTATTTCTTCTTCTAAATTTCCAATATAATAAATTAATGTATCATCCGCGAATTATTGAATTTTGCAACATTTTTCCTGATCTCACTAGGTCATTGATATATAAAAGAAATAACAATGGTTCTAATACCGAACCTTGAGGTACACCATGATTGGTTTCTGCAGCACTTGAAAATTCTCTGTTAAATTTTCTGACACTTAAATTTTTTCCAACCATTTTTAAACAATTCCCCCAAACCCCATTCTCTTAAACTTCACTAGTAAGTTTTTCTATTGACAGTTTCGCGAAAGCTCTTAAAATTGCAACAATCATTTATCATCTAACGCAGCCTTCCATATAACCCAAACACGTTGTATTGCAATTTCACACGAATATTTTTTTCTAAATCCGTCCTGATATTTCGTGAAAATATCTTCTTTCTCTATAAATTCCAACAATTGATCCTTTACCACATTCTTTAATACTCTCTCATAAGATAGCATAAGACGGAAGTCTTCACTCCCGATTGACTTATCTAAATATTTTATTGGTTTTGTCGTGGAAGTTTTCCAGCATTCCGGGAAAATTCCAGTTGTTATTGACTGGTTGGTTATTTTTAAAATTTTGTCGGCGGTTGCTTGGAATGCTAATTTGAATATTTTAAAATTTATTTTTTCCACTTGAACTTTTGCTTGTATTTAAATTTTGAACAATGAATTTCAATTCGTGAAAGTCTATTTTTATAAACTCCAAAATTTTAGCTTCATTTTGTGGATTTCAATCTAAGGACTGTGCAATGGTGCATGTAGTGTCGAGGAATTGAATTAACTATTTCATTTATGCTTTGAACATAGAATTTATTAAAATATTCTGGGTTCTCCTTTTCATCGCTTAAAATTTTGTCATCAAATTTTATATAACTCCCATTTCCAAGTCTTCCTTGGACAAGGTCTTTAAGAGAACATATAGTTTTTTTTATCGCTAATCAGTTTTACTTTTATAAAAATTATATTATTTGTTATACCATTTTGATTTTTATATCTTTAAAATTTATTGCTTCTATTTTAGCCCATTTGGAATTTATTAAAAAATGTTCTTTTAGGAGCAAATATATCTAAAGAATTAGTAATTTTTTATGTATTTCAAATTTTGACTTCTGCCGTAATAATGTTATTTTTTCATGTTGGTTAGTAGTAAATTAATTATTGTGGAACTATATTTTTTCTCTCGTAAGTGCTTTAATATGTTGATGAAGATCCAATCTCGAACTTCATTAATCTGATATTGTTTCATAAAAACGATTTTTTGAAAAACCTATATTGAAATCGCTAGCAATCACGGTGGTTTTATTTCCTATTTACGTCGTTGATTTTAATTTCTACTTCCAAGTACCTACCATTTCTTCCTTAACATATAAAAGAATACCTTCTGTATGTCTGATATTCACAAGTACCTACTTAACTATTTCTTCTTCTTAATAATTGGTATACCTAATATGTTCACTACAAGATCCAATAATTAATTTTTTGTGTGACAAAAAACCCTGTATGTTAACATAAAATAATTATGATAAAAGTTGTCAAATAAGAGAAATTTAATAATATAGAAAACTTTTTTATCAATATTGTACAATTCATTTTATCAAAAGACGAATGGTTAAATGGAAGTTTTAGCTGAATAGATTTTACTAGTGTTTGTACATACTGAAGCTAGGTGATTTTTTGGACACATTTCATACATAGAGTTTTGTGTACTGTTAGTAACATTAAATCCAGAACAATTATAACATCTTAATACACTTAAATGTTCATATACAGAACACGAAGCAAAATTGACACAAAACATTCCATTGTTCTACCTTATAAAATGTCTGTTTATCCATTTCCAAAATTGTATATCTGCCGACCATTTTCCAAATTCAAGTAATTTAACTTCCGAATTTACATACATCAATAACTATATTTTGTTCCCTTAAAGATTCCAATAAACATTCTTCTTCTTTGCATTTGTTATATTTATATTCATGTCACTTAATTGGTTTGATTACAATATTTAAATCTTTTCTTCTTCAATATTGTTGTCTTGAAACTATTTTCTGTTTTATAAATTTTTTATTTTCGACATACAGTCTAGAGTCTAGACTGTTTTTTTATATCAAAAATATTCTTTCCGGGATGAGGAATGGATTCTGACATTTCTTGTAAATTTTGGAGCACTGCAGTGTCAAGTCGGTTTATGCAAATCAGCAAAACAGCTTCGTTTAGCCACTGTTAAGATTGAGGTACCTATATCTAATATGTTACTTACTAGTTGGCATTGCAATCCCATATCCCTTCGAGTCCAACAATCCCCCAACTTGTATAAGGTCGCAATGCCTTTCCATTTCGTATTCAATGGAAGCACTCTCCATCAAGAAGGCGTACTTTCTTTTGCTGCTCAACACCCTTTTCACGCCTTCTTTGTTGTTCTTCTCGAAAACGTTCGGATCGGCCTGCTCCATCTGCAGCCACATCCTGTGGTAAGTCGAGAAGTTCGAATCTCTGAAGAAGGAACACGTCGAACCGCCTAAAATTACAGATTATTCCCCGAAAACCCTATGTAATAATGAATTAATTGTACCTTCGAGGCATCCATATTTTATTTTGCTTTGGGAAGCCAGATCCTCGGCACTTTCTATAGTCGGGCCCATTCTTTCCATTGTGAGGAAAGCAGCGAGGTTTGCCGTGTAGGAAGCTGTCATAATCAACGAGAAAAACCACCACATTCCTGTTACTAGTCGAGTAGAAAGACCTCTGTGGAATAATTAAGATTTTGGTGAATTCGCTGGGATAAGCGTGTTTCGCCGGTTTGTCACAATACCATTGAGTAAAGGATATAATATATGCTATATAATATATAAATATATAGAATATATATCCTTTACTCAATGACAATACGTTTTGTTGTATCAAAGATCATGTTGTACTTACTTGGGCAGAAGGTCACAACCTTGCGCCATGATGGAACCCATGGTCAACCAAAAGCAATTTTTTAAGTTCCAGATATTTTCAAGCTCTTGAGGATTGTCATCACAAGGATGCGGATTTTCCCAATCATTAGGGTTTAATCTAAAATTTAAAAATTACTTCTTACAATGAATAGTTTAAAGAATAAACTAATTCTACTGGAGTAATAAAGTTAAAAGAACAAGTGTTCATAATTGTTTTTACATAGTAAAAATTATAAAAATAATTTATCATACATCAATAAAATAATAGGTAACTAGATAAAGTCTCGATTTCAAATCCTACTTAAACCGCTTTTATTCATAATTTGTCAATCTGGGAAATAAAAGACAAACTTTTATTTATGTCACAAGTGTATAGTGTAGGTAGATAGAATACTCTTTTCGTGAATGGTCTGCATCAGTCGCAGGCGAGTGGCGAAAGTCAACTTTATAATATCAATATGCAGAACAAGAATGAACCTAATGGTCAAATCTGATTTCAATTTTCAAGACTGTTGTAATTTTACTAATAAGTTCCTAATTTAGATGTTAAGTTTCTCAATATCAAAGAATTTGGAATTTAAAACTTCATCAAAAGTACTTAGGTAGGTTTAGTTGCCTGTATCACATAATAATTTGGTTATTCTGTGCCTGTCTCAATAAAATCTTAGCTGGAAAAACTAGTGAATTTGAAAGGTTTACAAAAAATAAGGGTATTTGTAAAATATTAATAGATACTAATTACACTAACGATATATAGGAATAGATAGGTACATTAAAAAAGGCAACTTTTTTGTTTCATGATTTTAAAAACATGTTATTGTTAGCACTTACAAGGTTTCCAGTTTTTTTATACGATTTAGGCCTTCTAGGTTATTTTGTAAATATAAAGATGTATCTCCAAAGAGGATACCAGTCCTCTTTGGTATCTCAAAGCATATACAGGGTGTCCCGTAATTCTCTATACATGGCTTAATGGCAGATTCCTCTCGAGAAATTATGAAGATTTAGCGTATTGAAAGTATTTCTATTGGGTCCCCCTGCGGGGCTACGGGTCCTCGAAGGGGGCTCCACGAAAGCACTTTTTCTCAAATAACTTTAGAACCGTTTAACCGATCGCCCCCAAATTTTGTACACACTATACACTCAATAATACCCACCAACCACCTTTAAATGGAGTGTTTGTTTTTTAGGTAACTCATGTTGGTTTTTGCGTCAAAACTTTTTTATCGGTACGGTAAGCCCAAACTTTTTAGACACCCTGTAGATCCCCAAACATTTTAGAACATTTTACCTCTCTTTCACTTTTCCCATAAAATGCACCGTTCTCACTAAAAATGACAAAATGTACTCCAGTTAATACAATAGAAGATCTTTGGCAACGTATTGAAACGGTAGCTAATGAAATAAAAAATAATCCCGAAGTAGGTATTAGAAAGAGTTAATTTCAATTTTTTGAGGCTAATCCGCTTATGTGAAGAACAAAACGGTGGAATATTTGAGAATTTGCTTTAATTCTGTAGTAGTTCTCAACGTCTGTTTTACTTTGCCATACTTTTCTTAATGAAATCTTGCGAATACATTTCACGAATTTTCTTTTACTTTTAGGGACATTGTAATACTTAGACGCTTAGGCATCACACCAGTAGGCACAGCCTACTCAACTAAATAATGGTAGGGTGCAAAGTGACAAGATTTGAATTTTGCGATTTTTAGTGAGAACGTGCATTTTATGGAAAAAATGCAAGAGAGGTAAAATGTTCTAAAATGTTTGGGGATCTGCAGGGCATCTAAAAAGTATGGGCTTACCGTACCGATAAAAAAGTTTTGACGCAAAAACCAACATGAGTCACCTAAAAAACAAACACTCTGTATACCAGGGGGGTCCATTTAAAGGTGGTTGGTGGGTATTATTGAGTGTACAGTGTGTACAAAATTTGAGGGCGATCGGTTAAACGGTTCTAAAGTTATTTGAGAAAAAGTGCTTTCGTGGGGCCCCCTTCGAGGACCCGTAGCTCCGCAGGGGGGCCCAATAGAAACACTTTCAATGCGCTAAATCTTCATAATTTCTTGAGAGGACTCTGCCATTAAGCCATGTATAGAGAATTACAGGACACCCTGTATACGATATACATGCCTATCAAAAAACTATTTATTATGCATTACAAAATAGAAATGGCTGAATTTAAGAAATGACAATGTAAACAAATTACTTCGTCTTCTTTGGCCGAACCGCTAATGTAGAAGCAAAATAAAACCGTGTTATTTGTATTAGCGTGAGTCATGAATTGCGCTATTTTAACACTTATAACAGTTAGAAATTAATAAAAAGTTAATTTAATTTAGCAGCTATGACTTTTAAAATAGTGTCATTTGCCTTTCACATAAACAAACCTTTTAAATGCACTAGTTTTTCAGGCAACCAAACATACTTTTGATGACGTTTTCTTTCCAGCCTTATAACATATAGAAAATTTTTCACTTTTACATTTCAATTTGTCAGCTATTATTTTAATCTTTTATGCCTATCTACAAATTAAATCAAAAGTTATGGAGAACTACCTAATATTTTCACCTCAGAAAATAAATACAAACATCAAAACATGATGATAATCGATAATTCATCTTATCGTTGACTTCCGTCCAAATCCGCATTTATATTTTAATAAATAACAGCCAGAGAAGGTACCAATGTAGGTAGTTTTAAAAATTTACCAGACTTGACTTGCAATAATATTAAATACATTTTTCTGCAATATATAAATACCGTTATCACTATGTCTCAAGATTAGATAAATCAGCGGGAATTCAGTAGTATTTAAAAGTGCACTGAGAAAAGCTATGAATTTGGAATCAATAACAAATATCGGAAACATAAAATTTTCACCTACCACTTTCAAATGTTACGGTTGGTAAGGTTAGAGAATCAAGAATATTGCTTTTCTAATTTGATAAATACTTTTTAGACCAGGAGGGTTCTGAAACATGGTTTCAACGTGCGGCAGGTAAAGGTTACAATATTTTTAAATCAATGAATTTCAGTATTTACGAGAGGGAAGAAATCTGTCGAAGTATTCCGCGAGGTAAGAAACTATTATCAAGTTATTTCCGAAAAATCTTTTTGTTCGCAGTCATAATATAGCAGTTATATTATTTTAGAAATACAAACCAGGATTCATCAAATCCGTGGACGAAAACTTATTAGCATACATTTGTTCGCTAGCCGCATACTATTCCGTAACTCTTGCCATGGATGACGACATCAGGGATTTCAAATTGTCCGTCAACAACAAAAAATGGGCCACAATGGGAGACATAGTGTTGGAAATTGATGCCAAGAACATCAGTCGTATCTACGTAATTCAGTGCAAAAACGTTTTTAATACTATCAAGCAAATAGACACTTTAACAGATGGAAAGTTTAATTTGGAAAATCAGTTCAAAAACTTGGCAAATATCAGAGATATGCCCGAACTGAGTTCTGTTCACTTTGTAATTTTTACAACAGGCCATAAAACCAAGAAATGCGAAACAAATATAGAACTGGAGAAGAGCATATTTACAAAATGGTTGACCCAAAAACCTATTGGTAAGGAAAACATAACTTTTTCTTTAAAACAACTGACAAATGAGAACAAAGTAATCTTAAATACAACTGACGATAACGAAAACATATATTTCCTGTCACACGACCAAGACAATAATATAACATTCCCGAAATTGTTCCTGTATGAAAACCAGCGCAAGTTGAAACACTTTGCGAAAATGATAGACGAAAGCTTATCTTCCAAGTTAGCAACTAAGGAGAGTCCACAAATTTCTAAAGACTACATTAAATATATAGAAAGTTGGATGAACGGATCAATAGGAGGATATTTCAAGCTAAGGAAAAGCGATGTCACTCTTAAAATAGGCGAAATTCTTTTAAAACCGTACACAAAAAAACCTGAATACACGAACACATTTCAAATGAGGGAAGATTTTAGTTTATGGAATGAAGTTGTTCAAACCGTTGACGTCACTATCATTGACGAAGCACAACCCTCGCTTATAACAACACTTTTTCTAGCTTGCAACAAGGTCGCGGAAGATACTTTATGTACCAAAATAGATTCACTCACGAAAAGGATAAGTTTAAAACAAATGGTCGAAAAAATACAAAATCATAAAGTCAAAGCATTTCTGCTCGAAACAACAGAATGCACGCGTTCTTTGGATATGAAATTGACTGTTGCTTATCGCATTTGCTGGAAGGCTGGCATGCTGCCCCTATTTCTTGAAGTTAGAGACAGAAAGAGCCTAAAATTTATTTTGAGAGTTGTCGAAATTTTAAAATTCTCAAATCCCGATAAAAGCTAGATGATCGTGTATTCTTCTCACAACATGCAAAATATCGCTGCAATATACAATTCCTTAACTATTTTTACTACTTTGGATGATATTAGACGCAATGCCGAAAAGGGAGATGACGAACTGTTGGCAATATTCAAGAAAATATTAAACGCGACGCAAATGAAAATTTCGCAGCAGCAAACATTAAGTTTGGAGACCATCTGGAACACCGACAAACACTTTATAAAGTATATCACACCTGGTATATTTATGGATATGTGTTTGGGTCGATACTATTTCCAACGGTTTGATTCAAATATCGACAGCAATCCGTTTGGAGAGAATTGTTGGAAAATAGTTTTACCCCCAGAGAAAATACTAGAATTCATGAGTACTTTGGGGGTGAACCAAAACAATGGCAGGTCAAATTGGCTACATGGTATTAACCCCCACTGGATTTGAAGACGATTCGTTTAGGAAATAATAAACATTAAGAAAATAATTTGTTTTTGATTATTTCTTACTTACCTGGCTACAAAGTATATGATGACAGACATGAGTATATAGGCAGTGGCCATGTAGAGCCAAACATCTAAGGAGAGCGGGTGGCTGAAAGATAGAAGTTCTGGTGGTTCTTTGACAGCTTTGGCAAACAATATACTGATACCTAAAAAAATTGCAAAATTTTGTATTTGAATTGAAGTATTTCCTGTATTGTTACCTAAAGTCATAAAAGGAAGGGTGAAATCTACTGCTTTACGCCTCTCGTATGTTATTGTCAAGTCACAAACGGCTAGGTCAGCTTTCTGAAAAATAAAATTAATACATACTGTGACATAAAATACAGGGTGTTTCATTAAGGTTGAAGAGGTACCATATCTCAGGAATTACTAGTCCTGGAGCTTTGGGAAACAAATATTCTTAAGTAATGTGGTCACGAAAAATCGCTGAAAATTATTTTTAAGTTCGTAGGTCGGCCGCTAGGGGGCGTATTCGAAACAGTAAATTTTAAAAAATGAGTTTCTAAAAAAATGACAAATAAAGGTATATCAAAAATCAATTTTTGTTAAGGATTTTTGCTCTAGCTCTTCAAATAGAGGTGAAACGGGCGGATTAACCTTGACTTGAAAAAATGCCTGTAACTCCGGTTTGGCTTAACCGAATTGGTCGAATTGGGGCTTGTTGAAGAGAGCTTTCCTTCTTCTATCAAATGATTGTCCAGTAAGGTCATTTCGAATTTCGTGGTTACCGCTAGAGGGCGCAATTTGAAAAATTTCCCTTTTATTACAATTTTTTCCGAGATTTTAAATGCAATGACATATTTATTTTGTTAAAATCGAAAATTATATTAAATTTACAACAAAAAATGCCCAAGATTCAAATCGATATCTTCATTAGTTTCGGAGTTATCGCCAAAAGAATAATTATTAACATGTTATTTGAAAAATGGGGATGCGCTGCACGATTTGATGAATTTTTGTGTGTCTATAGGAAGTGTCCTTACGCACTTCTGAGGTATATCTTCATGGTGACATCACAATTCCATGGCCTGCTATGATTGTTTTTCGATGCGATTTTTTTGAAAATGCTATTAGAGATTTTTTTTTATCGGAAATCTGATAACGTAGTTTTATTCAGCACTTCCTAAAACCGCAACGTCCCAAGTGTTATTAATTTACTTCGCCGAATAGTTTTAGAGGCCTTTTTTTTATTTTCCACATTATTTATTAACACCATATAAGAAACCCAAAAATGTTATGCACAACAAAAAATAAATCATTCTGAACAATTAAGTTAGTTATAATAAAGATAATAAATTCAATGAAATTCAACAATTATTAAAGGTGACTTTATGCACCACTCTTGTATTTTGAAAATGGTAGGAAGGTAAAAAAAGCGGTTTTTAAAAACCTTTCAAACAAAAAAAAATGCAGGCGATTATCTCAAAAAATAATGATTTTATGGATTTCTATGTGCTTGAAAGTAGACAACCTGTAGATGGATTATCTCAGATAATTCTAGCTGTCAGTGATAAATTTTCAATATTCAATTTCAGTGCTTATTTTCATTTGTGGGGAAACGAACAAACAAACGCAGAACCTCATTATTCAGTTCAAACAACATCTGACCCATTCAATAATTGAGTTTGATCCAAGCAAATTGCGTTCCAGACTGAAAATGTTGCAGAAACAGCACTAGGGAAATCACCGAGATGAGAACTAAATCTACTCCTCTGGGGCCTTCAATTTTTCACTTCTAATAGTCATTTGAGTTAAATTGAATAAATAAAATGTAAGAGATCCTTTAGTGTTTTTGGTGAGCGTTTTCATGGTCTTATGGCAATCAGTAATACAGGATGTTCCATGAAAACGATAGAGAGCAAATTTATGTTTTTTCTTTTAAATGGAACACGCAATGTGTATGTTGACTCTTTAAAATAAATAGACAATAATAACTGTGATACTTAATGCTAAATTCCTACCGGTTTCCTAGTTTTACTTACGCGGTCAAGAAGATACGCAATCAGCCCATTCCATTGTTTGGTGACAGGGTCTAAAGATCCATGCAATCCGTCTGGTACGATATCGAAAGTAAAGCTGCAGTTCCAAATCTTGCAAATTTCGGTTATTAGGTCAACCGCGTATCCACTGAATCTCTCATTTCCTAGGTAAGTGGTACCGACTGGGGGAACCCTTTGCATAAAATACGGTTCGACTAACCTGAAATAAAGGATGGGTGGTTGTAGAATAAAATTAAATAGTATAAACTACAAAGAATTTAAACGTAAGAAGGAAATCGTGTGACCCTTATATTCGTTTTCTATCAATTGATCGAAAATACGTTTTTTATACGATCGTTATAAAAACTTTTTTAACCTTTTTAAATGCCTAAAGTATATCTTTTCTTAACAAGTTAAAAAAACTGACTTTTTTTCACTCTGAGCAGTTTAGAGTGAAAAAAAGTTAACTTTTTTTCACTCTAAACTTCCTTACTACGTTTACATGGAGTTTGGAATCGAATTCAGTGTAATGCAGTTTGGTGTTTTCATAAATGGTAAATGTGGCGTTAAATCCCGAAAATAAGAAAATTTATTTTGAGATTCAAATCAATCTCAAAATCTCTTCATGCGGTTTTCAATAATTCTAGAAACATATTCGAATCGATTTCAATACTATGTGCAAACGTAGTGAGACCGCGATCTAAATATTATAATACTCGTAATTGAAAACCATAGTGCATTTATATGCCCTTTAGTATATAACACAAAAATCCCATCCCAAATATTTCAATGTTTAAGCACGATCGTATAAAAAATAATGTATGAAACTCATGCATAAAGTGTCTTTTTTTCATTCATGGGATTGCGCGCAGTCACCTGCGGTTCGTGCGCGCAACTTTCCCATTCATGAAAAGAAGTACTACTTTATGCACTTGTTGCATAAATAACTATTTAAGTTTTGCCAGAAAGTCACAACAAAATGTTTTCACAAGTAATTAATAAAAACTGCGAGGATTACCAGGGTACCTAGACACAACCTTAAAATTTTTCTCTTGTATTCTCTTTTGCAGCTCTTTGTCTCTATCTTCCGATGTCACTAGGGCGTGCAATATGTGTGGCTGGCTAGGGTCCCAGTTTCCTACCACTCTAAAATTCGAATTCGCGAATTCTGTCACTTGGATCTGGTAGGTGGTCCTGGAGCCGTTCTCGTCAAATGCTATAGGACCGCTGAGGGGACCTAGCAGTAGACCGCTGTCAGTTACACGCTGAAAAGTAATTATGTAGACGTTAACCAGCAGTGAGTGAAAATAAAAAGATAAAAACTTTGCTATTGCGGTCTTAATAGGTCTTCAAAACTTGAGTTTACGTCGAATTTTATAGGAGCAACGTTAAATTTATTGCTTGGGATTGACTAGATCGTAAGTGGACGTAAACATGTTTACCATGCAGATCTTTTAGGGGTGTTCGATACGTGTCTATTATAAACTCCGTAAATCACTGATTTATTTCACTGCCACGTGTGGCCTTAGATTTCAGCTTCGGATAAGCGAACTTTCAGTTACAATAGGTTCAATAGATCGTCTATATTATAAAATCGCTTACCAACACTAAGCCATTATTGCAAAGTTTCGGAAAAGTACACTAATAAAACATATTTAAGAAATACTCTTTTTCTGTGGAACGAAGACATTGTAATAGTAGATCTCTACAATTAAAAATTGGGAGTAATCATATTATTTAAAGTAAGTTTTTGCAATTTAAAAAGTTGTTGAATTCTGAGGATGTGTCTGTATTTGTTATTTATGATCATTTATAATCATCCCACACCTGAGACTAGTGTCAGGTATAGCTATCAGTTAAAAAAATTAGTTTGAAAATGCAAGATTAAATTGTTGTGTGTAAATTTAAAGAAATGTAACCAAACTGTTGGCAAATAAACGTAACAGATGTCACTAAAATGATTTTAAACTAATTTGCATCGATAGCTTCCCTTTGTATTAACTTTACTCGTTTATTTTGATAATTATTTGTCCATATATTTAGGCGAGACTACGATAATTATTTTGCAAATTCATGTTGCAAATAAATTTCAGATTTATCGATTATAAGGCCGCTTTAAATCATGGGCTTAAACTATTTATTATACGAGTATTATTATATGCATTTGATTTTGGATGAAACAAAATTAAAACCACAGTATTTTTTTATGGATACAAATTTTAAGCATTTCAGAAAATAACTCATATTAAATATCGCAATATATAGGTAAGTAGAAAGATCAACTACAAAAAATAATATCTATATTATTATTTATTTTTATTATTCAGCAGCTGCTTTCATTAGAATAAAGTCGTTTTCTTACATTTTTTTTATTATTTATATCATTAATATTGTGTACTTGATCTCTCTATATTATTATACAGGGTGTAACTTTGATTAATTAACTGGCAGTACGTTGGATTCCGAAAGGTTGTTGACCACTGCATTATCAGTACCTACGTTTACTGCCTTGCGAGCGTGAATCAGTGACACTAAAAATGTTTCTGTGTATAATAGCAATTTTGTCATATTTTTGGAAGTTAAAAAATTTTTTATTCAAAGACAAACCTCATAGGCTAAATCTACCTCCCGTTAAAATTTCTATATTACTCAAAGTTACACCCTGTATTTACGTATATCTACTTTACTTCACGGATATAATATGACAGCCTGAGCCCATGAGACGAAACACCAACATCATCACAACTCAGTGTGTTTACAGTAAGTTCCTCTGTGGTTTCCAATTCAGCAAATGCTGTAATAAATACGTTCAATGCATCATAGAGAAGTGCCGATTTTGTCTAAAAAAACAAACAAACAAGAAGCAATTAGAAGTATAAATATATATTATTTAATACATACCCTTATCGTATCGGGAAGTATTTGGATTGGCCTATTATTATCATGTAGTTCAGTCAGTTCCCAATTGTGAACTGCCCTGGTCAGCTCGGTACTGCCAGTGTCTAGTAATCTCATGCCTGTTATATTTGATCTGATGTTGCGAAATTCCGACCAATCCAAAGTGTGAGCATCCTGAGAAATGTTTTTTTTTTATATAAAATTGCAAATGTTGATGCACATTTTGAGAGGTAGATTCGAACAATCGCTTGAAAGACAAATGAGATACCCGCGTTTAAAATTTACTTTTCATTCTAAAAATACGCAAAGAGAGATATGCAATTTTGGCCATAACTTTGCCATTTGTGAACCGATTCTAGTCGTTCTTGCTGTGTTTGAAAGCCGACAACTCGGCTAATATTTCCTTCGGTCACTTCTTACCAAATTCGTAAGAATGTAGCTGTGGTACTCCTCCAAAAGTTTGACCTGCCGCGCCTGCCTCAGAATCTCCAGGATGCGATTGGCGTGGCAGTCGAGAATCACCTTCAGCTCCCCAGCTGCCTTAATTTCTTTCAGTACGGGTCTGGAAACAGAGCCTAATGGATGTTAGAGAAAAATAATAAAAGTCGGGAGGCTGGTAATGGACATATAAAAAAAGGTCTTAAGATTCTATCAGGTCGGCTTTGTGAATTGGTGGCGGAAAGCCTTTCCGGATTCTTTTGGGGGGAACGAAACGAAGGTTTTGAGGAATGCGAAGGTGTGAAAGTGTAAACAGGGATAATTTTCTCATTTCTTTTAACTAGAGAAGGGAAGAGGTAGACGGAATTCATTTTGAAAATTGCGTTGGGAAATTGAATTTACCAAAATGGGGCAAAATTTCATTAAATTATACATGGTATTCGGGAACTGAGTGTACCAATATGAGTCTACCATAATATTGGCTACTTAAAGGGGAATAATTTCTTTTCAATACAAAATGTTTCATGTAATTTCAACGATTGAGTGTATCAAATATGCCTGCCGAATTTCATTTTAACTGCAAAATGAAAAAGGGAAGCTAAAGTCGAAAAAACAAACGATATAGCATGATTCTAGAATGTACAGGCTCAGCGAAATTCGACGTCGCAGGCCTACTGTGGGGACATGAACACTGAAAATGTGCTTTTTTGAGGTTTGGGAAAATAGCCGTTGTGAGATCATCGATATTTTCCACCAGAAACATATCATTTTCCCCCTATATATTGAAAGCCCTTATCATTCTCAACAACTTTTGTAGGAAAAGATTTTCTGTAAGTATATTTTATTGTTCAAAATCTACTCGATCAAATATGTAAAAAAAAACATGGAATCTTTTTCTAATCACCAGGATCGGTTTTCCGAAACGTAGGTAGCCATGGAAACAAGTAATTGATATAAAAGTTATTTAAGAGTATGTTAGGGAGCCTTGTGCACTCTTAAATTTATTCAACTAGAGTAAGTATTTTTTTGTAACAAACAATAAATAATAGCCGAGTAACAAGAGCAATCCAAAAATTTTAAAAATATTCCAGTTGAATAAATTTAAGGGTTTACAAGGCACCCTAACATGCTTTTAAATTATTTTTGACTATCAATTGTTTCTAGCTAGCTAGATTGTTCCTTGCTAGCTAGATTTCGGAAAACCAATCCTGCATGGTAATTAAAAAAAGATTCCATGTTTTTACATAATTGACCCTGTAGATTTTAAATAAGTACAGATACAGAAAAACTTTTCCTGGAAAAGTCGTTGAGAATGATATAAGGACTTTTAATATATACAGGGACCGGCAGAAAGTTGGACACAAAAATTTAATATTTTTAAACTCTGATTTCGATTAATTTAACAAAATTAAAGTTTAGTAGCAAATTTATGTGTTATAAGATGATAAGTTGCGCTTGCGGTATTTATTTTTTTTGTAATACACAGGGTGGTCGAAAAAAATACAAAAAAGTTAAATTTCTTTTTTTTTGACTAGGTGGCTGTGACTTCTGACATCTGACATCCACCTTTGATTCCAAATAACTTTGGGAAGCAACTTTTTACCGTATTTTAAAAAATAAGGGTACTTTACTCTTGAGTTATTTTGACATTTTTGAATCTACCTCGTATCCAAAAAGAGATATTTAAATTTTGATGTGTGCGTTTTGAGTTTGAAATGATGAACCAACTTTTATCAAGAATAAATTTTCTGAAAAATTAATAATAAAAACGTTTTCCATTTGTGTCCAACTTTCTGCCGGTCACTGTATAACGAAAAAATGGTATGTTTCTGAGAAAAAAATATCGATGATTGTAACAGCGGCCATTTTCCCAAACGTCAAAAAAGCAAATTTTCAGTCATAATTGGACCTTAGTATGCCCCACTTAAGAACCCCTATTCGAAATTTTATTTTCAGTTTTCGTGTTACCGCAGTAGGTCTGGGACATCGAGTTTCGTTTACCCTGTAAATTCCTCGCTGTTTGGCCATCAAACGTTACACATCCTGAACGTAATGTTTGTTCCACGCATTTACGTGGAATACGACAGGAAAATATGAAATGATTTGTGTTAGGGCATAACGCTGTGTGGCGTTTTAAAGGATTTTACCACCAGATACGAGAGATTAAAAGTTTTCATTTTTTATTTTTGTCAGCTTATTTTTCAGGCAGATATTTTAAATCACTAGGTATGTAGATACCTGTGCACGAGAAAATAAGTATTGCATAAAAATATACTTTGTTGGAAATATTGCTTTTCGAAATTCAGTGTACCTTCGCATTAATATGATATATTACACGAGTATATTCTATTGGAACTCATGAATAGACACAAACCTCTGATCTGTTCCAGGATTCAACTTCCTAAACGTAACGGCTTTCTGTTTTGGATTCAATCTCCTCAACACATCGTTCAATCTCATCAACCCGTCATCATCTTCGTATAAGACAGTGTAAGTTTTCCAGTCATTCTCTCTTACAAGCGTTGCAACTCCCTCGCCCAAAGAGTACGGGTTTGGATACAAATTGAACACTATAAAAAACATACAGGGGTGTATGGTGCGTACACAGGCTATAGTTATGAAGTTACAATCTCATCTAACTTCAACGTCTTGTAATACCCAGATACACGGGCGTAGCCAGGATTTAGTTTTGGGGGGGGGGGTTAGTTTGGGAAGTAAATAAGACAACAAAAATATACTTACATGAAATTTAATATCTATATATTCATCCGAAAAACTACGACATATTTATAAAGTTCTCAACTTTAAATGAAATGGATAAATTAACTTCGTTCCTCTGCGCTAAATCTAAAACCATTAAAGAAGAAATCTTCGGCTTTTTCTTTTAAATATACTTATCCACTACTTCATCTGCATGAATTTCTGTTCCATAGTGAATGTTCATTAGAGCCAAACCATTAAGTCTGTTTTGACTTGTAGTGTTTCGTAAATAGTTTTTCAGTCTCCTTAGGCTCGAGAAAGACCTTTCTGGGGTAGCAGTGGATACAGGAATGGTAGCGAAGATTTGTAGTAATGTGTAAATATTAGGATAAAGGTTTTTATCGCACATATCTAGGCATTCCAAACTAGATTTCGGGGTAGGCAGTCTTCTTATCAGCATGCAAGGTAGCTGAAGCTTTGATAGCTAAATCCAAATTAGTTTCTTTATTAGAAACCCCTTGACCTTGACTACACCACTTTTTCCAGTAGTCCATACCTTTAGGTTTATCACCCTTCCATTTTTTCCCCTCCATTTTTCGACAGTAATAATGATTCACGTATCTATCCTTAACAAGGTCATCGAATAACAGTGCACTAAAATAATTACTCACTTACACGGTACACTTAATTCTCTTCACTATTCGTTCACCACATTTCACTTTTATTCGCTTCGAGTTCGCATGGAACAATACTGCCGTAAGCGCGGTCACGCGCCGCTTATATAGCAGCCCAGTAGCCGTCCAGAAACTTCCACGAACTTCCACGAACTTCCACAAAGTTCCGCTCATTTCGACCGAGGGGCGTGGCGAATAATCGAGAAACAACGCAAAGTGTCGCTACAATACAAAGTAGTTCGGCTGCAACTGCGTCTGCCTCTCGTCAAAAGATGGCGCTAGGCGCTACTATTACTACATATATTCAAACGTAATAATAATTTAACTCTTCACTCCTCGTATTTTTTCGGTATAATATTAGGTAATATTTTGCTTATTTCAGGGGGGGTTTGAACCCCCGAACCCCCCCCCCTTGGCTACGCCCGTGCCCAGATAACAAGTCTAGAGTTGTCAGATTAGTTTTCCGAGTGTGCCAATACGGGTACAGTGTTCTTACCGTGATAGGACTTATACTTGTCAACCTCGGACGAGTAAGTGGGCAACTTGGGATTCCAGAACGTTTGGAAGTGCGGTATCTCCAGGCTCGACGACACTGATTGAATTATGTCGTTAATTTCGGCTGATTGGGGACCGAAAATGGCCGCCACGCCTTTCTCCACCACTTCGCAAACTGCAAATTAGACGGGGTTAATATGAAATTACCATTGCACCTACCGTACTTTCACCGTTTTGGTAGACATAGGGGAATAGGCCGCGCGTCGCCGTGCGTCCAGCTAGGTTTGTCAGTCGTTGGCGGGGGGAGTACACAGTAGTACCGCAACGCTTATCAGTCTAGTTTTGCGAGCAAAAAACACGCCCCGCCCCCCGCCAACGACTGACGAACCTAGCCGAATACACGGCGGCGCGCCGCCCAGCCATGGCTATGTCTACTAAAACGGTGAAAGTACGGTATAGGTTAGGATATAGCTCGCAGTATCTTGCCAAAAGGTTACGATTTGCCTCATATTTATTTATAGTCCGGCAGCGGAACCGTTTTTTTTGCCTGAAATGCGAAATTTGGGATGAAGTTCTTTTTTTAACGGATTATTGCAGATTTGTATGTCTATTACGCATATCCGACTGATGACATGCTGGCGTCATTGAGCAATTTGATATACAGGGTATATCAAATATTAGACAGTAAATATTAGATAATACAGGGTGATTCAGTTTTAATCTGCAACACTTCAACAGGTGATAGAAAACCAAAAAATAACCGCACTTTCTTCTATAAACTATATCATTTTAAGGCCTTATAAAAAAGTTACAGGGTGTTAAAGTTGCAAGAAATATGTGGAATTTATTGAATATTTTACAAACTAGTTGATATATTTAAGTCATATTTGGTACACGTTATAATGGCATGGGATAGCATAAAACCTGTTAATATCAACCATCTTGAACAACCAGTGGCGTAGAAATGGGTAATTAGTATAATTTATTTGTATAGCAATAAGATGTATTCAAATTCTTATGTAAATTTTTATTGTAAACAAAAACGTTCTCTTAGCATTTTTTCATATGTGTCATGGTTTCATAGCAAATTTGATTTTTTCGTATTATTTCGGGGTACTTCTGAAAAATTAACTTAAAACTTTTCTCCATAAGTAACACTCAGAGTAGAAAAAATGTGTTTTTTACTTTAAATACAGTAACTTTTCCCAATAAACTTACCCATTCCAGGTTTTACTTTCCAAGATACAGAGCGTAACATTAATTGTATCTTCCTTAAATATTTTAGACCCTGTATCTTCAAAAGTATAGCCTTAAATAGGTGAGTTTATTGGAAAAAGTTACTTTATTTCAGGTAGCAAACATATTTGTGTTACTTATGGAGAAAAGTTTTAAGTTAATTTTTCAGAAGTATCCCGAAATAATACGAAAAAATCAAATTTGCTATGAAACCATGACACATATGAAAAAATGCTAAGAGAACGTTTTTGTTTACAATAAAAATTTACATAAGAATTTGAATACATTTTATTGATATACAAGGTGGTTCTATTTTTTTTCTAAAATAAATTATACTAATTGCCCATTTCTACGGCACTGGTTGTTCAAGATGTTTGATATTAACAGGTTTTATGCTAACCCATGCCGTTATAACGTGTACCAAATATGACTTAAATATCTCAACTAGTTTGTAAAATATTCAATAAATTCCACATATTTCTTGCAACTTTAACACCCTGTAACTTTTTTATAAGGCCTTAAAATGATATAGTTTATAGAAGAAAGTGCAGTTATTTTTTGGTTTTCTATCACCTGTTGAAGTGTTGCAGATTAAAACTGAATCACCCTGTATATGGAATTTCTACTCTAAATCTTAGTATTTAACTGTAAAATTGTTGTTATTATTATATTATTGTATAAATTATTTACGTTACAGTTATCACTAATATACAAGGTGTTTTAAAAACATGTGTTATGAATTTAAAATATTCATGAATTCCTCTGTATTAGAACATTTCGTATCTAAGTAAACTAATAAAATTATAAAAATGGATATGTTTAGAGATAAAACTACATGACAGGTACAAGGCGTCTTAAATTTGATGCTCTGTCCACTCTGCAGCCAAATGAGCATTTTGTCTAAACTCAAAGTTGTACATTAAATTACGTAATTTTTCCTAATTGTGTGTAATTATAGGTACACTTCGCCACCAATATGGGCATTACTACAATAAAAAAATTACGATTTTTTACTTTAGTGTAATTTAATCTACTTAATTTAATGGCATTCGCTACTGGGTATATTATAATATCCAGAAATGAGATGAGAATTATGGGGAAGGACTAATAGCAATTAGGCCTATGTATAGAACCCTTTTATTGGTTGTAAAACATTTATTTCCTGTATTATATTACTGGTTCCTCATCCCCTTTCCAAAACTCACCTTCTCAGTTTGCGTTTACTATATTTTAATTTCAGTGCTTAGGAAGAATGCTTTTTTAATTTATTATATTTATATTAAGAAACAAAAAACGCGCTTTTTATAAGACTCTACTCTAAAGAAATTGCCTCATGCATTGTATGTTCGTTTTTAATTGAGAAATGTAAGTCATTATGTGTCTAATATCATTTTAGCAACCAGTGCGGGAATGTTATTGTGCACGGGTTGCCACAGCAAACTGTGCGGGAGTGTCATTGTGCAATGCAGATTTAAGAGAAGTAGTTCTAGGCCTTGGAAAACAGCTGGCGTCTAGTTGTTTATTTGGGAATTAACGTACTTAACTGATTTGGAATTTCATCAATTCTCAAAAACGTACTAAAACATCCTTATCGTGTCTTGTGGCACAACTATAATAGTGTTTTGTTTCTCAGATTTTAAATTTTAATAAAAGGTTATTAGACATGAGTGATACAAAGTGCTTTTTTGAGTGAAAGTATGGTTGTGAAAAAAATGAGTCTTTCAGTTGCTATGGTATTCAGCGTATAAAAACAATTTAGATTGTAGTAAAGTTTACGAGGACAACATGTTTAGAGAATTGGAAGAAACGACCACTCACTGCTAGTAAGGATTTTTTAAATTTTGTCATAGAAATTGCGTATCCACATATATTTCCAAAAGCCACTTAAAAAGATGCTTATCTCCGGAGAATATTGTTACCAATACTGGAACTCCAACTGTAAAAATGCAGGGGCGCGGCGTTCAGAAGTGACAAACTTTAATTTTAGAGATCAAGCAGGTTTGTACCTACTGTGGACAAAAGTGCGATTTAGAAAAAATAAAAAATCTTCAACGATGGCGATCGTTCAGAGTCGTGGAAGACAAGAATACGAACAAGCAAAGAAGGAAGCTACCTATTTTAGAAACATGTGTGGAACAGAATGATACCTGGGCTGCTGATGTTACGCGGATGGGTTGCTGTTACAATGAATAGTAATGAGTCACCTAAAAAACAAACACATTATATACCAGGGGGTCCATTTAAAGGTGGCTAGTGGGTATTATTGAGTGTATAGTGTGTACAAAATTTGAGGGCGATCAGTTAAACGGTTCTGAAGTTAAGAAAAAGTGCCTTTGTGGAGCCTCTTTGAGGGATCGTAGCTCCACATGGGGCCGCTTCACTAAATCTTCATAATTTCTCGAGAGGAATCTGTCATCGCACCATGTATATTAATATGCCTATAAAAAGCATGTAGAGCAGAAAAAGTTGTCTTTCGTTTTTTTATAACTGTTTTAATAAATTAATTAAAAAATAAAAACGATACCCGCCAGGTTCATTCTCGAAACATCAAAAGTGCAAAATTGAAAGTTTCAAGGTCGAATAATTTACAGACGCTTGAAACAAACATATTATGACATGTGTATACATCATTGAAATTGTGACAATGAGCAGATTTCAAATATCTAAAAATATAAAGGGTAGCTATTCGATTTAAAGAAACAAAAGTTTGGTTTGGCACCGCTTTTCTGAACACCCTGTATAAAAATAAATAAACGCTGTAAAAAGCTTGCTTTGACTTCTACAACTTGTATCTGAAACTTTTTTCCTAACCTCCAAAATATATAAAATAAGGGGGTGTAAAAATATACGTGATCACACGGTACGTATTAAAAGGATACCCTGTATCTCAAATTGCTCAAGGATGACAGTTTGTCATCACTTGGATATCGAAACTAGGAGTCCTAGAGATGTCAAATCCGTTTTGAAAAAAACTTCGTCCTATATTTTTGGGTTTACCCCCGTGGCCTGCCGGACTATTACATTACCCCAGCATTCAACTAGTGTAATTTTTTCTTCTCCTCTATAGTTTCAACTACC
The DNA here is from genome assembly GCA_963920635.1 of Pseudeuparius sepicola. Lineage (NCBI taxonomy): Eukaryota > Metazoa > Arthropoda > Insecta > Coleoptera > Anthribidae > Pseudeuparius > Pseudeuparius sepicola. Next base: position 7,819,060 of record OY987300.1, on the reverse strand, counting down.
GTATCTTATACAGGGTGATTCAAAACTATGCGGCACCCTTTCAGGGGCGTAATTTACTCGCGAAAAGTTCATATCAACATGGGTTCAAAAACGCTTCGTTACGAATATACAGGGTGATTAATCTTTCAAAAAAATATTATTATTATTATTATTTTGTGCCTTAGCGCCTTTCTAGTATCAAAAATTACCTACTCCTACTGCAATTCCATTTGAAAATCGTTTCGTTTACTTAAAATAATAGTTACATCAAAGTAAAGTAAAGAATCCAAAAAGATGAGAAATAGGAGAAACTCAAATTTTCCGCGAGAGGGAGAGAGATATGAAAAAAATGAAAGAGACATTTTTTGTTCCATATTTTATTGTTAATTCAACAAGATAATAAATTTTTGTATTCTATAGGGCCGTATTATTTTTTTTTGTTTAATTAATGCTACTGATTACCCATACCTCCGCCACTGGTTACTTTGGAGACTTGATATTAACATGTGTTATGTCACCCTATGAGGGTATTATTGTGTAATAAGTTTGGTTTAAATATTCTTATTGGTTTGGAAGGTGTAAACAAAAATCGATATTTTTTTGAAAGTTTAATCACCCTGTATCTTCGTAACGAAGCGTTTTTGGACCCATGTTGATATGAACTTTTCGTCTTATTTTAACGAGTAAATTACGCCCCTGAAAGGGTGCAACATAGTTTTGAATCACCCTGTATACTTGTAGGTACAAGTGATGTGTTTGTGGTCTCGATTATTTTGCTAAAGGTTTTGTTTAAATTAATCAAAAAAGGGCCGTATATCTCAAGATTGGCCCAACAACCTCTACGCTTTGCATTCAAAAGTTCGCCAACGAAATAACTCATCTTCTCTTTCTGGACCGGATCCAAGAGCAAGGACCTCGGTAGGATTTTCACGACTCAAGCCGTACATAAATAGTTAATTTGAACTTATCTCGAACGGCATGTAACCAAAACAAATCTGAGCTGCCCTCTACGTGCTCCGATTACCGAGTTCCCAATTTAATTCCCGAAAGTTTATAAGGGACGCGCTACAGGTATACAGGGTGTTTCGGAAAACTTCTTAGCGTTGAATATCGGTAACGAAAAGAACTATTTTCTTTTACAGCCTCAGATTGTCGTTCGCCAAAGCTTATTAATATTGTGACCAGATTGTAACGTTTCTTGTGTTCTTGCAATACGACTTACTAATTTGACCGGCTTTGAACGTATCTCTCTTGTCCAATTTGTAAATATACGGTATGACGTAGTATTCTTGTTTTTTGTAGTTTGTCAGCATATCCATGGCATTGTTGATAGCGATTTCAGTTATGTTAGAATGATCGTCGTCATCCATGAAAATGGCTGGAACAATAAAAAGAATTAATGATTAAAAGAAAACCTTTTCAACCACCCCATTTTTATAATAATGTCAAAAATAGTTGTAGTAACAATTTTGCAGGTACTAATATTGTTGGCTAAAAACTGTTATACTATAGCGAAAACTAAATAATACATTCAAATAACAAAACTATATTTACCCATGTTAAAAATATAACAATAATTCTTGTAATGGAAAACATACGGAATGTTCATCAAAGTAGCTCCTACGTTTTAATAGATTTTTAATCGCTTGGTTGCGTTAAATGAACAAATTTATAAACAAACTGATTTCCAGCTACCAATTAATTTTTAGTTTATAGGTCGTAAAAATACAAGTAAAAATACCGTTGGCTGATATTACACGCGGCAACTGGCGTTGGGCTAAATCAATAAACTGAAATAAACATCTTCCGACACAATAAGTTTTATATTGGAGTCCGAAATTCTCGTTAAATAGCTCCTTAATGTTACCGAACAATAACTTCCTTCTAACTAATGTTCCTACACCCTACTCCGTTAAAAATTTGTTTTCTAGGTGAATAAGTGGTTGCTAGGTTAAGCTAGAGCTAGGTAAAACATGTCATCATGTAGTAGTCTGGAAATATAGTATATTTCCTAACAAGTGCGAAAAGTGCCACTTTTCCGCACGCGATTGCAGTTGGCTGAACGACGCGTAGCGTAGCGGAAGATTAATTAGAAAGAAAAACATTTTTGGTTTATATAGTATAATAATAGAAGAAAAAGCTACATAATTAAACAAAATTTTTTTGACCATGATATTCAGATGTAATAAGAATTCAGTTGTTTGAAATTTAACTTATTGTATTCACAGCTTTGTTCTGAAGGTGAGTACAATGCTTTTCTTTCTAATTAATCTTATTTTTTAAAAGCTTTTATTTAACTTGCAATGTATGTATGTATGTATGTATGTAATTTGTTCGGGTGGAATCTTGCAACTCAATTTTGAAGCAGATATCTTCAACCGATCGAGCTGAAATTTTGTACACACGTTTAATTTGGATGACAATGCATGATTATATGTGTGACGTCATTCTAAATCCAACATGGCGGATCACCCAAGATGGCGGACTAGTTAAATTTCAACCGATCGAGCTGAAATTTTGTACACACGTTTAATTTGGATGACAATGCATGATTATATGTGTGACGTCATTCTAAATCCAACATGGCGGAACACTCAAGATGGCGGACTAGTTAAATTTCAACCGATCGAGCTGAAATTTTGTACACACGTTTAATTTGGATGACAATGCATGATTATATGTGTGACGTCATTCTAAATCCAACATGGCGGAACACTCAAGATGGCGGACTAGTTAAATTTCAACCGATCGAGCTGAAATTTTGTACACACGTTTAATTTGGATGACAATGCATGATTATATGTGTGACGTCATTCTAAATCCAACATGGCGGAACACCCAAGATGGTCATTAGAAGGTCTCCTCATTGAAGAGCTAGACTGTTCTAAACTAACCGGCAAACGACCTTGCAACAATGATGCGTTAACTGAGATGAATAGACTCGGACACCTGGCCAAACTAAAAATTACAAAATAAATTAAAAGTAAAAAAATATTTTAAAAAAAAGCTTTTATTTAAATGCGCTAAAAAGAATAAAATAATCTTTTCTTTTAAAACTTTTACTATCAACTTATAACGTCATTCCACAATTTATATGATATAAAAGCTTGTCGCGAGATTTAAGTTTTCAAACTAAGTAAATACCACTACTTAAATCTCGCGACAAGATTTTATATCATATAAATTGTGGAATGACGTTATAAGTTGATAGTAAAAGTTTTAAAAGAAAAGATTATTTTATTCTTTTTAGCGCATTTAAATAAAAGCTTTTTTTAAAAATATTTTTTTACTTTTAATTTATTTCCCCTATAATTTCAAATAATTCTTAATATAACCTTACTTTATGACAGGTTGAGAAATAGTACATTGGCCCATGTGTAATGCTCTAGAGTTTTAAATTCCTGTTGAATAAAACGAATGGATGTGCAGCCTCCGATATGTAATGTTTGACAAATCTCTAGCTAGTGCTTATTATCTATGTAAGTATGTTATTGTTTGCCTTAATTGTTGGTATTTAGCAGAAATATTTTTTAATTGTAATAATTTTATTTAATGTTTTTTAAAGTGTTTGACTTTGTCACTTGGGACTGTACTGATCCCTACCATCCCTCTTTTTTAGTGGTCTGAAGATGCAAGCAACTTTGTAGCTTGCGAAACCGGTAACCAGAAAAGAACAAATAAAATAGATTTATAGGTTATACAGACTATTTTATTGCTTTTGCTCTACATCAGTATTTTTGACACTGTATTTCTCGATTTTCGAAATCTACGCATTTTTCTGGTTTCAACGATATTGCTCTACTAGTTTGCACAAAATTGTCCTTCGAATTATTGAATGTCGGACAATATCAAAATTGTCGTCGAAAATTCAAAACTGTTACGAGAATCAGAGCTTGACTTTGACAGATTGTATCAGATGTTAATTGTTGTGTTACCACATCGCATCGAAAATGGTATTATCGTTGACTGAAATAATTATTAAAGACTGCTCACGGCTGTCACGTCCGACACATTTTTGGCTTACCATGCGCTTTCCGGAGATAAAAAATACAATGCAGAATACATTGTCAGCTATCAGAGCCATCTGTTTTCCAGGACATAAAGCTATAGCCGTGAGAAGTCTGGGGAAGTCAACGGTATTATTATTATAATATTAGTGAAAGAAAAAACGACAAACGACATTATTGAATGTTATGTTTCTTGCGAAAATAATGCGAAGCCAGTGGCGGATCTATGGGGGGGCTACAGGGGCTATAGCCCCCCCCCCATGCCCCAATACCGTAAGATAGGCACTTAAAAAATATGTCTGGCAATCTGGCAATACTGCTGATACGGCTCTTGAGTAAGTGAGTGGGCTTGCGCGGAAATAAACTCAATAAGCAATAAGCATGAATAAAATGAATAAAAAATGTGTTTCCTATTTTATTACAAAAGTTCGGAAATAGAAGCCCCTGACTCCAGCCTAGATCCGCCACTGTGCAAGTTTCAAATAACATATTTATGACAAATTTAGAATTACTGGTAGTCTTATTATACTTCGTGGAAAATCTAAGACATTCTATTAAAGATGCATCGAGATATTTTCAAATACTTATCACGGAGCTCAGTCCAGAAAGTGTTGAAAATGCATATCTGTATTCAGACCATATTCTTATCGCCCACTTCAAAAACTCTAAAAAATGGAAAATGATAATTATGATAAAAATGATAATTATTATAGAAGGCCAGAATATTGGCGTGTAGTGTTCGAGACGCAAGAGGAAAATGATCAGTTTATAGGTGCGTATTTTTATCACTTGTAAATTGTTATAAAGGTTACAATAGACTACTATTACTAACTACTACTAGACATTACTATTATATTACCTATACTACTCCTACGGTTATCACTAAAGGGCGGAATATATGCAAATTGCATATATATATGCATTTTTTGCATATTTTATTCAATTTTTCAAAACATTGCATATTTATGGAAAAACTATATTTTTGTGCATATTTGCATGTTGCATGTTTTTCCTATACTTATTTATAGATATAAGATGTAACCAGATTATGAGAGCCCAAATTAGATACTATTGTAGAAAAGAAAAGAATGAAGGGTTCAAATCTTTAATGGCAGTAAAGAGAATTTTTGATGGTAAATCATCCAACGAAGTTGCACCTTGGCCTTATACTTTACTACCCAAATTAAAATATTGTCCTATTACATCGGTAGATGTTGAGAGAAGCTTTTCTATATATAAACATATTTTTACCGACAGAAGGCAAAGATTTTTATTGGAAAATTTTGAAAGTATTTAATGATAAATTCCTACTCTACAATTTCAAATTAGAATGTTTTTATAATTCTGCTTTAATATAGGTATTTTATGAGGTGTTTGTTTTCCTTTCATTTTTCTTAAAATAAACCTTTTCTCTAAAATCAGTTTTGGTGTTTTTTTATGTATTTTTACATGTAAAATAAATGCATATTATTGTATATTTGGCTAAATAAATGCATATTATTGCATATTTTAAATAAAAATGATGCATATATATGCGCATATTTCGACTGAAATTAAATGCATATATTCCGCCCTTTAGTTATCACTATTGCAGATTCTATATTGTGGACCGACGAAGCCACTCTTACAACATGTGGCGTTTTTAATAGAAGAAAGGCTTCATGTGGTATTTTTCGAAATCACATAATTGGTCTAGTATTTTTTGACTTGACTAAAATATTTATAGCTCTATTTTAATATTGTTTGGCCTAACAAGACGGTGCACATAAATCAAATGCTGTCAAGAGGCATTTAGATGACACTTTTGTAGAGTGGATTGGTTCAAATGGAACTATTTTATTGCCTGCCAGAAGCCCAGACTTGACCCCACTCGATTTCTTTCTGTGGGGTACTTTGAAGGACGGGTATATGCGGAGATGTCAAATAATATCGACCAAGTTAAACAAAAAATATCTCGGGAGATCAGAGAAATGAACGAGGCAGATGCAGGTATCGTGGCCAACTACAAGAGAAGTTTTTTAAGAAGGTATGCTCTCTGTGTTTCTGATTCTGATTTGTGATTCTGAACAACTTCTTTTAGTAATTTTTTTTTAAATGCCTAATATGATTTTCGGATTTTTAGCCTCGATTGTAACATCGCAGGTGGCTTTGACTTTGGAGTATAGGCAACTAATTTTTTGGAAATAAGTACAGGCCACATTGCTATCTACCTTTTGTAAAAATTTCGTTCTGGTCGGTTAAAAATTAAAGTTAAAAAGCTTGTTTCACTCTTAAATGAGGCACCCTGTATATCGTTGAAACCAGAAAAATGCGATTTCGGTATAACATAATTTCAAAACTTTCATGGACAATTTTTCATTTTACTCAATGTGTACGATTCTACTAATTTGAAAAAATTAAGTATCATTTTTTTCTTACCTATTTTAATAATTTTCTGATCTGGTCTAGCTGGATTCCTGGCACCAAACACACAAAACACGAAAACACCGAAAAAAACGGCCACTCTTAACATTGTCGTTCCATTTAAAAAAACGTTTTTCACATCGCCAGCACGTTTCTCTCGTTATTTGTGTAAAATTTCAAAATTCAATTACCCGCAAGCCGGTTCAATAAACAATTTTGGCAAACAATGCCGTTTGAAAATAAACCTCCTTCCGCGATTGTAGCGAAAATACTGCGTGGGCATTTGCCTCGTCTACTACTCTATCGGAGGGAAGCTATTTTTAAAGTTCTATTTTCGTTAGATTTCTTCCAGCGGGGTCGGAAATATTACGGGAGATTTTAAATTAATCATAAGAAAAACTGTCCTTTCGTTGAGGGTGATGATTTGATCTCACTAATAAAAATAGGCACAAAACGCTGCTCCTATTGAGATATCAGAGGTTCTTCTTTGAGAAAGTAAACACTGTAGTTTATTTACGTATAACTGATATTGAAAAATGTTCGGATATTTCTTAGAAAAATTAAATGTGAAATATTGAAAGTTTCCCAGGGTAGAATCTATCCATAAGTACTAAATTATTTTGTTTGGTATTCAATATACAGGGTGAGTTTTTTCGAAGCCGACTATGGGGATCTCGGAAACTAGAAGAGCTAGAACAAAGGTTAAATGGGGAAAGAATTGCAGTTTTAAATGCTCAGTCTAATGCCCCTTTTGGATTTTTAAAAAAGTTCATGGCTCACTAGATATTTTGAAAAGAGTGATTTTTTGCTATTTCATCAGATCTATGTAGCTCCGTTATTTCTGATTATACAGAAAAACTGTAGAGACAACAATTGTAGATAATTAAGATAATCTAATCCATTTTTTTAGGTTGTTTGTGATTTTTGAGATATGACATAAACTTGTGTTTTTTAAATGTAAATCATAGTTGGCTGTGGCCTTATCAAATCGGCCACTTTTTGAGCTTTCCAAAGATATAATACTCGGCGTGGTTATTATAAAAAATAAAATAGCTATGGCTAATTTTCTGTTTTTTTTTTAAATTTTCACATACTCAGCCATGGAATATTTTCATAATTACGTTCTATCGTATAATAAGACATACTTCAAACTTCCAAATATTTTATTTTTAGCTGGTGACAAAATGTAACAAAATAAAACAAAAATTATCATGATGGAGCTCCACTACATATTATTTGCCCGTAAGAAATTACCTAGATCAGCTCTATCCAAATAGTTGGATAGGAAGAAATATACCTATTTCCTAGCAGCCCCGATCCCCCGATTTGTCTCTTTTGGATTTCTTTTTGTGGAGAACAGTACAAAATAAAGTATGAGACAATAATTGTTGAATTAAAAGCAGCTGTTTTAGAAGCAATTGTCAGTATTGACAGGCGCTCTCTAAGAAAGGCGACAAATTCAGTTTTAAAAAGATGCAATATTTGCATAAATAATAATGGTGGATTGTTTGAACACCTTTTTTATTTTAAAATGTGACCTTTTAAAATAATAATAGTTTGAATTTGAGTTTTATACATTTTTGTTTTATTTTGTTACATTTTGTTACCAGCTAAAAACAAAATGTTAGAAAGTTTGAAGTATGTCTTATTATAAAATAGAACGTAATTATGAACTATGTGAAAATTAAAAAAAACAACAGAAAATTAGCCATAGCTCTTTTATTTTTTATAATAACTATGCCGAGTATTACATCTTTGAAAAGCTCAAAAAATACCCGATTTTATGCGGCCACAGGCAACTATGATTTACATTTAAATAACACAAGTTTATGTCATATATCAAAAATCACAAACAACATAAAAAATTTGATCGAAGCCCAAAATTATCTACAATTTTTGTCTCTACAGTTTTTCTGTATAATCAGAAATAACGGAGCTACAGAGATCTGATGAAATAGCAAAAAATCACTCTTTTCAAAATATCTAGTGAGCCATGAACTCTTTTAAAAATCCAAAAGGGGCATTAGATAGAGCATTCAAAACTGCAATTCTTTCCCCTTTTAACCTTTGTTCTAGCTCTGCTAGTTTCCGAGATCCCCATAGTAGGCATCGAAAAATACTCACCCTGTATACTAAAATCTAGCAATTCTGACGCCTGGCGTTAGCAAAAGCACGTGTTCTCTGATGTTCCGCGAAATAAGGCGATAAAATATCAGTGCGCCTGGCAACAGGGGCGTACTGAATCCCAAAAGTGCGATTTTATCTTGTTGTTTTCAGCTATTTAGACACTGCCACAACTAATTTTATCGATCTTTTGAACCATTTTTAATTAAATCAATAATTTTTTCCGAAATATTGTGCCTGAGTGCGGCTCTGGAGAATACCTCAACGCACGTGCTCTTGTTTACGCTAGGAGTAAATGTTTCTCGATTTTAGTATAAATAATACCTATAACGTTCATTACGTTCATAAAAATATTGGTATCCATCGTGCCTTGAAAGAAAATTCAATTCCAAGGTGCAGATCACATAAACATCGATACACAGATCATCGGCCAGTGCTAGAGTACCTATATGGGTACTTGACGAAATTTTACAAACTAATTAGCATGTTTTTAGACTTTATTCGAAATTTTGAGGGAAAGCACTTATGACGTCACAAGTGTTTTAAAAAGACAATTCGGCAACGTTGCAAGGAAAATTGAAATTCCAAAATTCTAACCTCAGACCCCCAGAATTAGGATACCGCGTGAAACCACATTTAGTCAAGAAGTGTTTTTTCGTAAATATTTAGTCACGTTGTTCTCGTTGGTTTTTATATTGATACGATTTGTCGACCTCATCAAAACGTTGTTTTTTCACGACAAATAATTTAATAGAGTCAAAAATAGATTTATTGCGTAAATGTTTGTCCCGAAACAAACCACATCACACGAAGTTTACCTGTTCACATTTTACGTCCAAAACAATAATTATTATATTGCGCGAATCGTTGACAAATACCATTGATATAACTTGTTGACAGTAAAACAAATGTATGAGCAAGATGCCGATGAATCGAGGGGCGCTTGGCTCCAATCCAAACCTGTGTTTGATTTAAAAATAATTGGTGTAATAATAGAAAGGCCGGCCTTTGATTTTGTTTTGGAATTCCGGGAAGCGGCAATCAATTTTTAATTAAACAAATCGGATTTTAAATAGGGAAAGGCATGATATGACTTATGACCTATTTTGCATTTTTAATGAGAATATTAATATACCTATCCTTTTGAACCAAAGGTAATCTTTTCCTGCGTAGTTGATTAAACATTCAAACGTTAGAAATATTTCATTTAATTTTTAATTGGGCCACAGAACCTGAACCAAAATGATTAGAAGACAACTTTTTCAACTTGCCAGGAAAATTCGTAAAGGCTTAACAGTAAATGACAAATCTGAGTATAGAAACAATATTAGAACAAACACAATGCGTTAAAACCATTTATTTTCAACTATAGGAAATGATTTTCACCAGCAGGAATTTGGAATGCTCGTTGGAATGGCTATGGGGTCTGCTTCATAAGCAATTTATACATAGAAAATTTTAAACAGACTAGATAGTATTATGATCACCAGCCACCAGCAACCAAGCCAATGGAGTAGATGAATTAAATTCAATATTAAATTTAATAAACTCACAAGAACCTTCTATTAAGTTTGCCCTAAAAATAAAAAATAATAATCAATTACCTTTCTTAGATGTTTCTATACTAAAATCAGATAGTATAGAAACTAGCGTCTATATAGAAAACCAAGACATTAAACTAATATACAGTGTCCTCCAAAAAGTTTGCACCAAAGGGGGGAAATTTTTAATTAACGTTTTATTTTGAAATTTAATTTTGGGGTTACCTTTTGCTTTAAAAAAGATGAAAAATGACCCACTTAAACGTGGTCATGTGACTTTAGTTATCTTTCAAAAATGACATTTAAAAAAATATATCGCCAAAAATGGGTTTAGTTGTCAAAATATCAAAAAGTTTTACTTGAAAAAGTTGTTTGTTTTTCAATTTTACGTAAGTGAACCAAATTTGAATTTAGTTTTTTGCCAATTTTTAATATTTATGAAATTTCTGAAAATTTTAAATACTCTAAATTTCGTAAAAACTATTTTATGTTACTAGTTTTATCATTCTATTAATTTTTTATTACTAATTACCGATAAGCAGTGATGTAACAGATACATTTTTTCGGTATCTAGATACAGGTACAGATACTGTCTGGCAGATGTATCTAGATACAGATACCGATAAATTTTTTCCAAAGTATCTAGATACTTCCAGATACATTCAGATACAATCAGTTAATTAAGAAAATTTCAGACATCATAAGGCAATCAATATACTTACCTATATACTTAGATATTTATGAAACAAGTGTGTGTGTGTAGGCACAGAATAAATAGCGCGCTATATATTCTGTGCTGTAGGTAAAGTAGAACTGTTTAGACGAATGTGAAGTTTAGATTTTCACTAATTGAAACAAGTTGTGAGTTAGTAGTTTACCGTGTACATCACTCCAAAGTGAGCACTGAATAGGTACTTTATGTAGGTACGGTATTTTAAAAAAATCAATAAATCACACGCCATTTTATTATTTGTATTGTTTTTTTTATTTAACATTAGCAACATTTCGAAGTTTTCAGCGCTGAGCCTGTTACGTCTGTTACGACCGGGAGATAGTGGCAGATGTTTGGACGTGATTTTACTCAGTATGCCTTTCAAAGGGCATTATGTTGCGTATATTCTCACAACAATAAGGTATGAATCAGAGAGTCATTCTGGTTTCTTCACTTATTCGAAAAATATGCTGAAGAAAACATGACATACCGTTTGCGCATGTCCAAGTACACTTTGCATCGAATAAATTGTTTATGATTAAATAACATTCAATTTAGACTGTACCTACTGGACATGCGCAAACGGTATGCCATCCTTTTTTCGGCAGTTTCATAACAATAACTTGCATACTTCTGAAAAAATTAATCATTAAAATACAAGTTCACGTGAGAATAATAGTCCTTTGGTCACTCGCTAATGGTATGCTGTTTTCCGAGGAATTTTCTATTTTAAACTTCATTAGGTATATAAAACACATGGCAGCTTGACTAAAAGCATATCCAAACGCATATTTTTCGAATGAATGAAAACTCAGTTTTTCATATGAAGAACCCAGGATGACTCTAATTCATACCTTATTATTGTGAGAATGAGAATTGACAGCTCAATAATTTTTTTATTATACTTCTTTGAAAACACCTTATTTTCATCTGTTTTAGCAATAATGAAAGATGGGGTTTTTCGGGCTAGCGCACGGAAACAGCGCATGGAAAAACTTTCCGTGCGCTGAATAAAAATACCGAATATATGGCTTTAAAATAGAAATATACAGCAAAGTAAACTAAATTTAAGAAACTCTATATGCTCTCTGATATTTAACATGTATCTATTTTGTATTTTAATTCGTAAGTGTTTCAATATTCAGATACATTTCTGTAATATTTTTGACGTTTTATTCACCTTATCTGACAATAACTAATTTACAACAAAGCACCTTTGAAATAATTTGAGAGTAACCATGGAAACGCATCAGACATACCAAACACTATATTGTCTGCATTGTTTATTTTTTGTCAATTAAATTTATTATAATATGCCGATAAAATGTTTTAAGTTTCCGTTTTCAAAGAAGTATAATAAAAAATATCGTTCGTTACACGTCCAGAAATAGATTTTTCCGTGCTTGCATGACTTCCCGTGTTCGGCTGCGCCTCACACGGGAATTTGTCACGCGCGCACGGAAAAATCTTTATTTCCAGACTCGTAATGAAATATACTATTTAAAGGTGTCAAACTCCGATCAAAGTCATATTTGATCGGATGTGTCAAAGGATATGGTCACGTATGGGCTTTTTGTATATCCTCGGAATATATTATTATAACACTGCATGCAAGCCGGAGGTGTATTCAAAGCGTGATGGAATATTTGATGGCGCGCGCCAGAGCACATCCAAGTTAAAAAGGTCATAAACGTTGCCTCCAGGTTTATCGGCCTTTCTCCATCCTAATGTGGCGGGGGCCGGCGCACCCGGAATCCGGAGATAAAGAAAAAAAGGGGACAGGCAGAAAAGTAATTAGGGCGCTTTTAATTGTTTCGGCGCCCGTGATGGGACGAAAAAGTCTGGATTGATAGCGATAAATTCGGAGTGCGGTTATTCCAGAGATCTGGGATGGTCTCTTGAATTTGTTAGAGTTCCCTGTGCAAGCAAGTAAAGTTTCTTGGATGAAGCAGACGGGTGGTCTTTCAATAGTAATAATGGGCATATTCCGCAATATGGAAATAAAAATCCAACCAAACATATGCCTCTGCTAGCGATAATTGCACTTGTGCAAATTATCGCGGTAATTGCACTTGTGCAAATTATCACTTAATTGCTTAGCAACCACGAATCTGTTGGATACAAACATCTACCTACTTCTTAAAGTTTGTGTGTTTCACACTGTTCTAAATTTTGCAGCTTATAAATTATGTTGCTGTACTATTAAGCATTGTATCAATGAATTTATATAACTTTTACATTGCTAAATTTTTGTTATTAAACCTCTGTCTCCGTTTAACTTTATGACACATTCAGACAATAAACCAACGCTGACAGGGTGTAGGTATAATCGCATTTGCCTTGGATATCCAAGCGTCATGTTTGTTTACACAAACGCTACAGTCGAAGCTGTCAATAAACTCGTTCAAAATGAATCGTATTGGAAATTTAAACATAGTAAAAATTAATACAGAATTTATTAAATCGTATTCGAGAAACAATCTCGACAAATACCACTCGTGCCGGAAATTTTTCTAGATAATTTTATTCTCAAGCCCTATTTTGCCCATTAGCAAAACCACTCCTACAAATTGGGCTTTTATTTTCAGAGATAAAATAAAAGACCAATTTATACTCGTGACCTTTCTAGGCAAAATAGCGCTTTCGAAAAAATTATCGATAACATTTCCGGCACTAGTGATATTACATACGATTATAGTACCTACTGAGAAGAAATCCGACCGCATTCAGGCGACTAAGCTGTAAGCTCCATTTGTACTGATTAGAATGCTAGTAATCATCGCTACATCTTCAAATGCAAACCAGTTCTACTTTACCTACACACACACAGACACACTTGTTTCATAAATATATAAGTAGGTAAGTATACAGGGTGTTTTACCACGAACTGCATTGACCGATATCTCAAAAAGTAAACATAGAATTTTTTTGAAAAATTGGCAGCTGACCAATGTCAATGAGTACTATTCATCTAAAATATTTTCAACCGTTTTTGAGATATTTGCCATTTTAGAGAAAAAATGACAGATGATGCAGACCAGTACTTAATTGACAGTTTCTTAATAACGGCTACATATTTCGTAACGCGCTCCTGGCATTTTGTAGTCAAAGGCTTGGTGCAGAAAGTTTCCGCTCACAAAAAACTATTCAAATATTAAATAAAAAAATCCAAAAACTCGAAATTTTCAAATGGAAACTCCCATTTTTTTGTAGTAGCACAAAAAATTAGAGCAAGTTTGTGTTTGGTTCCCTATACCTATATCATTTTCGATTTATTTACAAAAACTAATATTCCACTTCTTCATCAAGGGGGCGTTTTTTTAAATTTGATAAATTATTGTAAACAATGCCGGCACGGTTAAATTACACAAAAACGAAGACTATTTAAATTTATTTATTATCAGCAAATGTATTACAAGTTCTTGATATAATTGTATTGCATTGTACATAAATAATTTTTCTATTTTTTTATCATTATTTAATGAACTTTTTCCTTGGTCGCGGATATTATGACAAATATCCTTTTTGCCCTTCTAGTGCAGGACCAATATACACGTTCTTCCTCGAGAAAGGAAATAATTTTTAACAAACTACAAATTTGTTCTCATTAATATACTAAAAGTCCCAAAGTCTCCCATTCCGGGAACCCTGAAAAATCTTGGCCGCCATCTTGTTTTTTTAGTTTGTTGTAAATAACTCGTTAACAGTGACTTTTTTGGGAAATATCTAATATATTTTTTGTAGAGAATTAAAAAATACACATTTTGTTTTTTTATTTGATACGGTAGGATAAATAACAAAAAAGTTATGGCGCTAAAATTTTGGTGACACATTTTAATTTTCAGATTTTTCCATTTAAGTTACTAATACTGCTTTTCCAACACTTACAAACAACATTTTAAGCTCGATTTTAAGATGTTTGACTGGTTTTCTTTGTTGAACCAAGACACAAACAGATGGTTACAAGGGGATCGTTAAAACGAAACTGGCCATGCCTATCCTGTACTCTGTAAGGAAGTGTTACTTTTTGCACTTGGAATTTCTATTTCATACAAAGAATGTATAAAATTTAAAAATTTGGCTGTTGTCAATCAGACCCAAGTGGTAAATACTGAGAATTTTATTCAATTTGTATTTGATAATGCCGATATAAATGTTAGAACTTTGGATGGTTATGGGGCTTTCCATTCAGTGGATGGTATTTTGTGTATTTCGCAAGACAACAAAGAAGAGAACGTTATTACTAAATCAAAGGAAAACATTAAAGCAAGTGAAATAGGAAAATATGGCACTTTACAAATCAAGGTACAAACTTTTTCTGGTTATAGATATAGTGCACTTTTTAATTAGCGTAGGCAATAGAATATATTTATACAATAAAATTACACAGAAAATAATTATAATTACTTGTTTAATTTTCTTTTTTTACTCAGCAAAAAACATATTCCTATTTTTTAAAGAAATATATTCTCTTACCACTGGGAAAGCTTTATATTAATTTTTTAACTTTTCGTTTTAGTATTACAAAGAGCCTTTAAAATCTGGATGAAAAGGGATTACTATAACTGTTATATAATCTGCTAAAATGTTGGATACGTTATGGATTGCTGGGAGTATATTTTTACCAAACACTTTTTCATGAAACGGTTACATGTCTTCAGTAAACTATACAACAACAATTAGTTCTACAAAAATAGAACCATTACCATTATTTGTCAACCTTGATCCGAGCAACCTTAATTCCATACAAACAGCTTTAACATTCGCAGCAGAAACCTCGAAACGATAAAAATATGGAAAATGTTGTATTGTCGCATTTTATCAACCCCCTTTTTTTTAAAACTGTGGATATTGTTGAAGGTTCCAGTTCTAGCGATAATTGGAAGATTGGGAGGCTTCCACATGCTTATGTCCTTTATGGGGAGCATTGGGTACTTGATGGGTGGTAGTGCAATTGAGGACTTGTGGCAAACTGTTTATACAAAAAACACCATACCTCACTTAATATCTGGACATGCCTATTCAAGAAGTCTTAGAGCCTATTTCTTAACACAAGAAGCTTTAAGTCACATAATTGTTAAGCAAATATCGATGCAAGATATCGAAACTTTAGAAAAATTATACCGCCTCCTTGATTTTGAGAATTTAGGAGAACACGAAATACAAAAAAACTAGTTTAAGAGTTTGATGCGAAGTTATTCAGCTTTGCGCAACTGAGTAAAATTGCCAGAGTGTGGGCAAACTATTGGACATATATGTTTAAATAATAAAATTGTTTATAAGAGCTGAGAGATATGGTCTATGGTTATTACATATAGAAGCTGTAAAGTTAATGAGTCCAATATTTTTTGAATGAAATGGAGGAACTTATATAAAGTACCGAAAGTACCGATATGTCATTTGAAATATAAAGGTTAGTGTAGTTTAGAAACATAAATACATATTGCTAAAATGTTAATATTTTTAGATAAACTCACGATATAATATGTCGGGTAGGACTGTAAAAAACCCCAATGTGCAAAATCTGAGAAATTATAAACTTTGCCACTAAAGTTTATCTGCTGTAACTTTTTTACTATTTATGCTATCGTAACCAATAAAAAAATAAAATATGTGTTTTTCAATTCTCTACGTATATTACATATTTCCCAAAATAATGCACAGTTAACAAATTATTTACCAAAAACTAAATAATCCAAGATGGCGGCTAAGATGTTTCAGGGTTCCCGGAATGGGAGTTTTGGGACTTTTAGTATGTTAGTAAGGAGGATATGACTTACTTATAAAAAAAAATTTTAGCTCGTTAAAAAAATTTGTCTACTGGTCCTACTCTATTCGATAAGTCAAAATCTATGAAGAAAAAAAAATTCTGTTTTCTTTTGCCACATAGTTTTTGTCAAAAAAAAAAGAAACCACCAAATCAATAAACCCATCGAAAGCAAACGAAACGTACAGAACACCTTATTAAAACATCCCCCGCCCTTCTCCCCCTGTCTTCAATTTTTCACCCGGTTCTCTTCCCAAAAATTCCCCCAGCCCCAAACCTTTGCTCCCGCGGATCTCCCCCTCCACCCCCCCACCCCGTCATCCCCGGACGCGCCCGACGCGCACGCGCCGGCCCCGGCGGGATGCTGATGGCGGGGGCGCCCGGCCGCGCCGCAGTCGTGTCGCCGGAGCCGCCCCAGCATCCCCCAGGCGTCGGGGGGCCCGCGGGAGGAGCGCGTCGCCGCGGACCAGCAGCTGGAGGGGGGCCGGGGGCCTCAGGTGAGTCGGGGAGCGGGACGGTGTTGTTCCGGGGGTGTTGGGAGTGAGGTTATGCGGAAGGGGGAGATATGTGGGGCGGACGGGAGGTCCGGGCGATCAATGGGTGGCGGAAAAACGTGTGGGCAGCAATAATAGACGGGTTTGCGCTGGAGAGAAGTTTTATTTGCGTGGGAAAATGGATAGTTGTTTTCGTATAATAAGTCAACTGCTGGTATTTTTTTCTTCGTGCAGTAAGCATAAGAAGTATACCCTGAAGGTGTTAACAAGGATATTGTTTATTGTTCTTTTCTTACTCATAACAATAATAATTATCGATAACAACCCTCGCTGATAAATAAAATTATAAGTAAGTGTCTATAAAATTCTTGGGACACTATGTAAATTGTCATGTCGTTTCAACAGGTCACGTTAATTTGTATTTATCATCAGATTTTGATCGAGTTTTTTTAACGATAGGTCATCACTTTATAACTTTATGACTATGCCACTGATTTGTACCAAATTTTGTTAAATAGCGAACAATAAAATTCTATAAATTCTATTCTATAAAAGAACTATAACTACCTATCCTACTCCCTTAAATCAAAGTTGCATGTGGATTAAATTAAAAACAATTAAAACTGTAACTTTATTATACAAATAATAGTAATGTCACTAGGTATACATAAATACAATAACCGGGATGTAAAAATTATGAAGTAGGAAAAATGAATCGAAGTAAAAGGTGGATTGAAAACTAAAATCTAAATTTCATTCTTACTTTAGTTTTTTTTTGTATTTAGGTTTAGGTAGGTACCTATACCATTCGACACCTCCAAAGATGACTATAGTTAGTATCTAAAAAATTTGCGCTTTAGTTTGAGTTACCTACTATCACCAAGGCACAAAGTAAAGGCTAAAGTTTACCGTGGAACATTATAGTATGTCAAAACAGAAGGTAGGCAACACAAAATACAGTAAACGAAATTATAGTATCTCATCAAGAACTCAGTTGTACAACGAAAATGATAGTATTAATAAATTACTATAGTCTTCATCGGAATTTTGTGCGAAATTTCCAATTAATGAGTTTACTATCCAAGATTTTGCATCTTTGATATTGTAAATAATTTAAAACACCGCAAAAATGGTCTTCTGTGGTAAACATCTTATAGTGAAAATGAATTAATTAATAATTGTAGAACACAGAAAATATTCAAAATTATAATAATAGAATCAAATAATCCTGCCACAAATGCACAAAAATCGGGTAATAATTTTTTTATTAATTAATATGAATCTAAAAAGTTTTTGCTTTCTCCTAGTTGTCGTTTATCGACCTTTCATCGTAATTATAAACGTGTTTTTTTTAATTTTAAGTTCTGTCTTAACCTCACCGTCGACTTTGAGTCTAAATAGTAACAGGGAACAAGGAACAGCCCTTCTAACAAGATTTCACTCATACTATTCCAGCGTCTCTGAAAAATAGCAATGGCAAAATAAGTACGAAAATTCAATTTTATGACTTTGCTTTATTTAAGTAGTATTATAGACCGTCAGATAGTGACAGATTTAGGTGCTCCATTTTCGCATACAAGCCTCGAGGAGGGAGAAGGGAAATTTACGAATGGTACTTAAATAACTACGCAGAAAAAATTTTCTACTAAAATAGTATCACAATTTCTAAGATTCTTGAAAGTTAACATTATTTTTGGGTCAAAATTGGATTTGTCCTATTTTGACCCAAAAAATTGGTCGTAGTAGGCTTTGGTTCTTAAAATAAAATGTGCCGTTGCCCTAAAGTAGAGTTTTTGATGCCCTATCGTTAAAAAAAACTAGATCAAAATCGAATGATAAATAAAACATTTATGGGTTGTTCCCGTTTGAAGTACTGTATGTAAAGTTTGGTAATACAAAATATTTAAGATAAATTAGTGGTTCAAAACTAAGCTTGTGAATGAAAGTCAATAATCAGTTGTTATTTGGTGATAACTTATTTGTTCGAAATTCAACTGGGTTTTGGGTGGCATTCATTTACGTGAAAAAACTACACAAGCTTGGTGTTTCAAACATTAATTTATCTTATTATAGGAATTACTGAGATTATTTCCCTCATTCTGCTTGCATCCAATAAGGTAGCTCCTTCCATAAAAATCCAACTAATCATATCCCTCTGCTAGCGATAATAGCACTTGTGCAAATTATCGCGGTAATTGCACTTGTGCAAATTATCACTTCGTTGCTTAGCAACCGCGAATCTGTTGGATACAAACACGTACCTACTTCTTAAAGTTTGTGTGTTTCACACTGTTGTAAATTATGCAGCTTATAAATTATGTTGCGGTACTATTAAGCATTGTATCAATGATTTTATATAACTTTTACATCGCTAAATTTTTGTTATTGGACCTCCGTCTCCGTTTAAATTTATGACACATTCAGAAAATAAACCAACGCTGACAGGATGTATTTTTGCCTTGGATATCCAAGCGTCATGTTTGTTTACTCGAACGCTACAATCGAAGCTGTCAATAAACTCGTTCAAAATGAATCGTTTTGGAAATGTAAACTTAGAAAAAATTAATACAGAAATTATTAAATCGTATTCGAGAAATAATCTCGACAAATACCACTGGTGCCGGAAATTTTTCTAGATAATTTTATTCTCAAGCCCTATTTTACCCATTAGCAAAACCACTCGTACAAATTGGGCTTTTATTTTCAGAGATAAAAGACCAATTTATATTCGTGATCTTTCTAGGCAAAATAGCGCTTTCGAAAAAAATTATCGATAAAATTTCCGGCACTTGTGATATTATCTACATACGATAATCGCATGTAACGTCTTGGAGGTAGAAAAAAACGTGACGCTTCCGGTTTAGCCGGAAGTGTGACGTTGCAAGTGTGCGGTGCAGATTTTTATCCACTTTATCCTAATGAAAAAATTCAACAAAATCTCCATCTTGATTATTTCAAAAATCGGTTATTTTGTGATAAGTTTTTTGTTCGAAATTCAATTGTTTTTTTGCTTGGCGGCATTCAGTTCGTTGGAAAAAAGTACACAAGTCTAGTTTTCGAACCACCAATGTATCTTAAAAACTACCGAGATAATCGCTCGTCGTGTCTTAACTGGGACACCCTGTACCTGTCAAAAAAGTATAAGTGTTTGTTTACTAAAATGTGCAGCTGCCGAAATTTTTTAGGGCCAATAATATGTAGTGTAATTGAGACATGAGAAATTACATCATGATGTATTTTGATGTATTTCTTCCTCAATGGGGAGGGGGTTCAACCTCCAAAACTCCCTTCCTTTTCTACGGCCCTGCTAAGAATATAAAATAATCAATATTTTACTGTTTGATTATGGTTTACTTTTTAAAGTTTTTAATTTCTGTATACCTGATGCATACAGAAGAAATTGAAAAGAGCAAATAGTTTATATTGTGCATTTCAGACATTTTCCAAATTCTTTTCCAGCGTCCCGGAATTTATTTCTTAATAAATTTCAACTGTCACAGAAGGGAAAGGTCGCAGCCGGCTTTCCCGGGCGTCCCTTATATTTCCTTCTGGTGTTTTATTAAAGGTTTTAAAAAAATACCAACGGGGCAGTAGATCTTTGAAAAGTTTTCGTTCATTCAACAAAGAGGATGATTTAGTTTTATTAATAGCGACAAGATTTCAATAAAATAAAACTGTTTTGCAGTATTCACTTTTTTATACAAAGACTTGATTTACAAGATGCCAAAGTTTTTCAAAAATATTGATTTTATCTCTCGAGCGGGTTGAGATAATTCAAGAATATTTCGCAGACAAGGTAAATGCATAAGGGTGATTTGTTAATATCGACTTTCTAACTCGATCAGTGGTGGGAAAGCCATTTTTGGCTGCTATCGGCGACGTTAAAAAATAAATGGAAATCCACAGCCAAATTTTGAGGCAATACTAAAAAACCTCAAATCGACAAAAATTTCATGAATTCGAGAGAGCCGAAGACCCTCTGTAATTTTGCCACGTTTTTATCAACTCGCTTTCTTGTTCTCCTGTTTGCTACTCAAATTTTACAATCGATTTTAAACTAATTTGCCGATGAGCTAGATACTTGAAACTTTAAACTTAGCCAGCAAATGGACGACAATGCAATATTAACTCGCTATATAGATATTATCATTATGTTATATTTCATTATAAAAAATTATGAATATTAAATAAATACAGGGTGTTCCTTAATAACATGCTAATACTTAAGGGGGTTATTCTTGGGCCCATTTTAAGAAAAAAACTTCATATGAACGTAAGTCGTAAACGTCCTAACTTTTGAGATACAGGGCGTTAAAGTTAATTTTTTTAAATTGAATTTTGGCTACATCTCCCGAAATAATCAAGTTGCTGAACTAAAATTTGGCACTGCTATGTTTTTGGGGATGGAGAATAAGCTGAAAATGTCAATTTCACCGTATCTCACAGAGGGCGCCACTTGCGCTGGTTTTGGATCACGCTTTTACGCGTAACTTTTTTGAGGTTATCTTTTTGGTCCTGCAGGTCCATCATTTTAGTGCCTCTTTTCATTCTGCAAGAAAAAGGTACTTTTGTTTCATAACGATTAAATCAACCGTTTGCGTTGAAATTACCAAAACGTGCCCCAAAACACCTGTTGATTCCAATATTCGAAACATAAAATTATCACCTACTGCTTTCAAATGTTACAGATCAACTGTACATTCAAAATGATGAAAAAAATGCCAAATGGGCATTGGTCAAAACATCATTGATTTTCTTGAAATAGAGTGTCCAAATTTTGTCAAATTCGATCCTTTCCATTTTGAAAGTGAATAATTTTTGGTACGTTGTTCATAGGGATTTTTTTCTCAGTTTAAATGGTACAGTTGATCTGTAACACTTGAAGGTGGTAGGTAAAAATTTTATGTTTCGTATATTGAAGTCAACAGGTGTTTTGGAGAACGTTTTGCCAATTTAAACGTAAAAGGTTGATTTAATCGTTATGAAACAAGAGTACCTTTTTATTGCAGAATGAAAAGATGCACTAAAATGATGGACCTGCAGGACCAAAAAGATAACCTCAAAAAAGTTACGCGTAAAAGCGTGATCAAAAAACAGCGCAAGTGGCGCCCTCAGTGAGATACGGTGAAATTTCACATTTTCAGCTTATTCTCCATCCCCAAAAACGTAGCAGTGCCAAATTTCAGTTCAGCAGCTTGATTATTTCGGGAGATGTAGCCAAAATTCAATTAAAAAAAATGCACTTTAACGCCCTGTATCTCAAAAGTTGGGACGTTTACGACATACGTTCATATGAAGTTTTTTTCTTAAAATGGGCCCAAGAATAACCCCCTTAAGTATTAGCATGTTATTAAGGAACACCCTGTATATTTGACTAGTGGAAATTGGTGAACAGATGAGCACGTGCCATAAGCTGGTAATAAATAAAAATAACGTGTTAAAAACGCCTTAAGAGTAAGGGATGACAAACAAACAGACAGCCAGGCAAGAAAGCGAGTTATTTAACAGTTTGCAAGAATGCGACAAGTAGAACCACCAGCACCATAAGTTGGGGACTAAGTAGAAGGATCTGGATTTAATTTTAATATTGAAATAAAAATCTTATCACATTAATTTTGATCCATTCTTTCATTTGTTTTGATGGATGTTTAAAATCGATTTCAAAATTTTAAATACAAGGCTAAAAAGCGGAAAATAATAAAATTTAAATGTATTTGACTAGTGGAAATTGGTGAACAGATGAGCACGTGCCATAAGCTGGTAATAAATAAAAATAACGTGTTAAAAACGCCTTAAGAGTAAGGGATGACAAACAAACAGACAGCCAGGCAAGAAAGCGAGTTATTTAACAGTTTGCAAGAATGCGACAAGTAGAACCACCAGCACCATAAGTTGGGGACTAAGTAGAAGGATCTGGATTTAATTTTAATATTGAAATAAAAATCTTATCACATTAATTTTGATCCATTCTTTCATTTGTTTTGATGGATGTTTAAAATCGATTTCAAAATTTTAAATACAAGGCTAAAAAGCGGAAAATAATAAAATTTAAATGTATTTGACTAGTGGAATTTGGTGAACAGATGAGCACGTGCCATAAGCTGGTAATAAATAAAAATAACGTGTTAAAAACGCCTTAAGAGTAAGGGATGACAAACAAACAGACAGCCAGGCAAGAAAGCGAGTTATTTAACAGTTTGCAAGAATGCGACAATTAGAACCACCAGCACCATAAGTTGGGGACTAAGTAGAAGGATCTGGATTTAATTTTAATATTGAAATAAAAATCTTATCACATTAATTTTGATCCATTCTTTCATTTGTTTTGATGGATGTTTAAAATCGATTTCAAAATTTTAAATACAAGGCTAAAAAGCGGAAAATAATAAAATTTAAATATATTTGACTAGTGGAAATTGGTGAACAGATGAGCACGTGCCATAAGCTGGTAATAAATAAAAATAACGTGTTAAAAACGCCTTAAGAGTAAGGGATGACAAACAAACAGACAGCCAGGCAAGAAAGCGAGTTATTTAACAGTTTGCAAGAATGCGACAAGTAGAACCACCAGCACCATAAGTTGGGGACTAAGTAGAAGGATCTGGATTTAATTTTAATATTGAAATAAAAATCTTATCACATTAATTTTGATCCATTCTTTCATTTGTTTTGATGGATGTTTAAAATCGATTTCAAAATTTTAAATACAAGGCTAAAAAGCGGAAAATAATAAAATTTAAATATATTTGACTAGTGGAAATTGGTGAACAGATGAGCACGTGCCATAAGCTGGTAATAAATAAAAATAACGTGTTAAAAACGCCTTAAGAGTAAGGGATGACAAACAAACAGACAGCCAGGCAAGAAAGCGAGTTATTTAACAGTTTGCAAGAATGCGACAAGTAGAACCACCAGCACCATAAGTTGGGGACTAAGTAGAAGGATCTGGATTTAATTTTAATATTGAAATAAAAATCTTATCACATTAATTTTGATCCATTCTTTCATTTGTTTTGATGGATGTTTAAAATCGATTTCAAAATTTTAAATACAAGGCTAAAAAGCGGAAAATGATAAAATTTAAATATATTTGACTAGTGGAAATTGGTGAACAGATGAGCACGTGCCATAAGCTGGTAATAAATAAAAATAACGTGTTAAAAACGCCTTAAGAGTAAGGGATGACAAACAAACAGACAGCCAGGCAAGAAAGCGAGTTATTTAACAGTTTGCAAGAATGCGACAAGTAGAACCACCAGCACCATAAGTTGGGGACTAAGTAGAAGGATCTGGATTTAATTTTAATATTGAAATAAAAATCTTATCACATTAATTTTGATCCATTCTTTCATTTGTTTTGATGGATGTTTAAAATCGATTTCAAAATTTTAAATACAAGGCTAAAAAGCGGAAAATAATAAAATTTAAATGTATTTGACTAGTGGAAATTGGTGAACAGATGAGCACGTGCCATAAGCTGGTAATAAATAAAAATAACGTGTTAAAAACGCCTTAAGAGTAAGGGATGACAAACAAACAGACAGCCAGGCAAGAAAGCGAGTTATTTAACAGTTTGCAAGAATGCGACAAGTAGAACCACCAGCACCATAAGTTGGGGACTAAGTAGAAGGATCTGGATTTAATTTTAATATTGAAATAAAAATCTTATCACATTAATTTTGATCCATTCTTTCATTTGTTTTGATGGATGTTTAAAATCGATTTCAAAATTTTAAATACAAGGCTAAAAAGCGGAAAATAATAAAATTTAAATATATTTGACTAGTGGAAATTGGTGAACAGATGAGCACGTGCCATAAGCTGGTAATAAATAAAAATAACGTGTTAAAAACGCCTTAAGAGTAAGGGATGACAAACAAACAGACAGCCAGGCAAGAAAGCGAGTTATTTAACAGTTTGCAAGAATGCGACAAGTAGAACCACCAGCACCATAAGTTGGGGACTAAGTAGAAGGATCTGGATTTAATTTTAATATTGAAATAAAAATCTTATCACATTAATTTTGATCCATTCTTTCATTTGTTTTGATGGATGTTTAAAATCGATTTCAAAATTTTAAATACAAGGCTAAAAAGCGGAAAATAATAAAATTTAAATATATTTGACTAGTGGAAATTGGTGAACAGATGAGCACGTGCCATAAGCTGGTAATAAATAAAAATAACGTGTTAAAAACGCCTTAAGAGTAAGGGATGACAAACAAACAGACAGCCAGGCAAGAAAGCGAGTTATTTAACAGTTTGCAAGAATGCGACAAGTAGAACCACCAGCACCATAAGTTGGGGACTAAGTAGAAGGATCTGGATTTAATTTTAATATTGAAATAAAAATCTTATCACATTAATTTTGATCCATTCTTTCATTTGTTTTGATGGATGTTTAAAATCGATTTCAAAATTTTAAATACAAGGCTAAAAAGCGGAAAATAATAAAATTTAAATGTATTTGACTAGTGGAAATTGGTGAACAGATGAGCACGTGCCATAAGCTGGTAATAAATAAAAATAACGTGTTAAAAACGCCTTAAGAGTAAGGGATGACAAACAAACAGACAGCCAGGCAAGAAAGCGAGTTATTTAACAGTTTGCAAGAATGCGACAAGTAGAACCACCAGCACCATAAGTTGGGGACTAAGTAGAAGGATCTGGATTTAATTTTAATATTGAAATAAAAATCTTATCACATTAATTTTGATCCATTCTTTCATTTGTTTTGATGGATGTTTAAAATCGATTTCAAAATTTTAAATACAAGGCTAAAAAGCGGAAAATAATAAAATTTAAATATATTTGACTAGTGGAAATTGGTGAACAGATGAGCACGTGCCATAAGCTGGTAATAAATAAAAATAACGTGTTAAAAACGCCTTAAGAGTAAGGGATGACAAACAAACAGACAGCCAGGCAAGAAAGCGAGTTATTTAACAGTTTGCAAGAATGCGACAAGTAGAACCACCAGCGCCATAAGTTGGGGACTAAGTAGAAGGATCTGGATTTAATTTTAATATTGAAATAAAAATCTTATCACATTAATTTTGATCCATTCTTTCATTTGTTTTGATGGATGTTTAAAATCGATTTCAAAATTTTAAATACAAGGCTAAAAAGCGGAAAATAATAAAATTTAAATATATTTGACTAGTGGAAATTGGTGAACAGATGAGCACGTGCCATAAGCTGGTAATAAATAAAAATAACGTGTTAAAAACGCCTTAAGAGTAAGGGATGACAAACAAACAGACAGCCAGGCAAGAAAGCGAGTTATTTAACAGTTTGCAAGAATGCGACAAGTAGAACCACCAGCACCATAAGTTGGGGACTAAGTAGAAGGATCTGGATTTAATTTTAATATTGAAATAAAAATCTTATCACATTAATTTTGATCCATTCTTTCATTTGTTTTGATGGATGTTTAAAATCGATTTCAAAATTTTAAATACAAGGCTAAAAAGCGGAAAATAATAAAATTTAAATGTATTTGACTAGTGGAAATTGGTGAACAGATGAGCACGTGCCATAAGCTGGTAATAAATAAAAATAACGTGTTAAAAACGCCTTAAGAGTAAGGGATGACAAACAAACAGACAGCCAGGCAAGAAAGCGAGTTATTTAACAGTTTGCAAGAATGCGACAAGTAGAACCACCAGCACCATAAGTTGGGGACTAAGTAGAAGGATCTGGATTTAATTTTAATATTGAAATAAAAATCTTATCACATTAATTTTGATCCATTCTTTCATTTGTTTTGATGGATGTTTAAAATCGATTTCAAAATTTTAAATACAAGGCTAAAAAGCGGAAAATAATAAAATTTAAATGTATTTGTTTATACCACATTTTAAAAAGGAAAGGAGGTATACCTAGGATTTTGTGGAATATATCGAAACCAATTCTCAAAGAAGTAGTAAATGCGGGCAACTGTGTTGCGGAATGTTCAGTGAAATTCAGTAAAATATTGTCTGTTATTCAAAGAGAAGTTAGTCTACAATTAATTAGATAGAACA
Source organism: Pseudeuparius sepicola (assembly GCA_963920635.1). Lineage (NCBI taxonomy): Eukaryota > Metazoa > Arthropoda > Insecta > Coleoptera > Anthribidae > Pseudeuparius > Pseudeuparius sepicola. The sequence goes on along the minus strand of OY987300.1, from coordinate 7,792,009 downwards.
TGGGGTTCAATATCAGGCAGGTGGCTAGGCTATTGTTTCTGTTGTCATCACATTTTAACTTGACATTTATTAATCTGTAATTTCACTTTGACGTGGCATGATCATTGAGAAAGGAGGAAGATTTATTCTCCGAAAGCTCAGGAAACAAATTTGTTGTAGTTATTTTTTGATTTAAACGTTCAAAGTTTCGTTCAAGAATTTTCCATACAACTAGAAAAAGTTTTCTTCTAATCAGTTTGGTGGCGAAAAACCCAATTAAAAAATAAATGGACCTGAAATTTCCGACAATACAATAATTGTTAGCGATTTAAGTGGGTGCATCGATTATCTATTGCGTGTGCAATAGTATCAATAATATCGATTTTCGAATCTTTATGTTTTTTTTTATATACAGTGTGTTTCACTTTAAGTGGCGACAATTCATTATTTTTTAACGGGGCGGCCTATTTTCAAAAACTTTTTTTAAAATATGGTACTTCAAAAGCTCTACATCCTGGTACATGCTATTTTAAAATTCGCCCTTTCCCTAGCCTACTACGATAACAAATAAGACCCCAAAAATGAAGAAAGTATATTAGTAGTTAAGTAAAGCGGATCTTGGCTCAAAGATGGCCGCCATATGTGAGCCAGCTTCCGCATAAGGGTTTTGAGCCTGAGCCAGGATCCGCATAGGGTTTTCGAGGATAAAATCTAGCGGTGGGGGGGATTTGTGTGGGGGGATCCCCTCCACTTTTTTTAGTATATATTTCGATGGTTGATTGGTAAAGTAGTACACAGTTCTCACTTTTAACTTAACTAAATAAGATTAAAAGTATGGCATCGTTTGTGACCCATTTAAATAACAGTTTGTTCCTGAAGAAATTCATTAGGGTCCAAGATTTGGAAGTCAACCGAAAGTTTGAGGTACATGCATTTACGAAAATAAACACCAAGTTCGGTGAGAAGATATCCTTGGAATTCGACGATTTCAAAACAATTTTACCGCAAAGGTTCACGGTAGAATTTACAGAAGAACGAATTGAGCAAGTAAACAAGGACATTTTCAACGGGCGAAAGTATTATCTTATTAGTTATGGACCTGTCGGGAAAACAACTAATATTCAATTTTCCGTCCAAGAACCGGAACAGCTATAAAAATACTTTGGAGTCTCACATTCGAAAATTACAGAAACTAAAATATGAAATTGATATATATGAAATTAATAAGAACTTTAAACAATTAAAAATAAAATATATATAGCATAAGAGATGTTTCATTTCTTCTACCCATAGTAAATTAATAAAATAACAAACTACCCAGCAGGTGTACAACAAAGTAATAGTATAAAAAAAGTGCAAAACTGAAACTTGAATTAAAACCAAACACAATTTTTTCTTGCAGCTTGATGTAGCTCCAAACAAAAAATAATAATGCCTAATGATAAAAATTCTAACAAAAATAATAATTTCTGTGCCCTCTAAGGAAGTCCATACATAGTCCCCATGCAAATTCCCCATGTAAAGTCCCCATTTTAAGTCCCACTTAAGCCGCCCACTTTAGACGCCAACTTTCGACGCCAACTTTCGACGCCAACGTCTCAGTTGGATGCAGTACTTTTATAAGGATCTACTAAGTAGGAGGAAGCTTTTCAGTTCCCACCTACAATTCTATAAACAGCCAATCCGACGCAGATAGTGACTCGAACCATTTTTGGCATAATTCCAGAGAAAGTTAACCCTTTCAGAGTTTTACACCCGACTGTTCAAATTAGTTACACCTTCACCTGGTTTTAGTACCTTGAATCTTTTTGTGCCGAGTCAACAAAAATGCAGACAAGTTTGCCCCCTTTTACTTTTATAGCAGGCTGTTCACATTCTTTAGACTTTCACCTGTTTCTAAATCTTCTTGCGCGACCCTTCCTTCAAGGGATAATCTTACATAACAATGATCCACTTTTAAATGTTTTTTGTCAGACTTTTTTTTATAGTCCTGTAAATGGCATGTTATAAAAATTTACTGCCTGGTAGTTTTATAGCAGACTGTTCAAATTATTTAGATTTTCACCTGCTTGTAAATCTTCTCGTGCGACCCTACCTGAGATTTTAATAAAAAAAGGCTTTCAATGTTAAAACTTAAATGAGAATATTTTGCTGTTATTGTTATTTTGATAAAAAAAACTGTGTACATTATTAATATTCCACTTAAAATTCCTCGATAAAAATATTGCTTTAAAGTGGGTTAGTAAGGAATAGGTAAACAAAACTAAACAAGAAACCAGTATATAAATAAAACAAACTAAAATTAATTAATGTTTTGTTTTATTAAAATAATTCATATATTTTGTTACAATAAACTTATATACAAATATTAGCACTGTCGTTGTCTGCGTAGACGGTCGAACCAGCCTTCATAATATGCATAATTATAAGTCGTTCGATTTCGTATTATGTCCTCATTATTCGCAAATCGAAAATACCCTGCCACATAGCCAGATTCGTATTCGATTTGACACTGATGATTAAACCACCCTGCGTAGTACGCCTTATTATATGCAATGATATCAGATTTAGCCATGTAAATGTCATTAGCGTTCGCAAAACACTGACCGTATCTGATCCATCCATCTTGATATCCTGCACCATATTGAACTTTATCCATTTTCACGTCACCCTCCAGAAAACGCCTATTCTTACCAGCCTGATGATCAAACCATCCCGCGTATAAACCTTCATTATAGTGCCTCACATGAGTGTCCCTTAATCGCCTAATTGGATTTGCGTTTTCTTCCGTTTTCCACTGACCATACGAACTCCATCCTGCACTGTATCCATCATCTGTCACTTTTCTTTTATTCTGAGAATACATCTCAACGAGTGTTATAAACTTTTGCCACAATTATCTAGCTGAAGCAATATTTAATTCTTTGTATTGAATTGAATTTAGTGAATTTTGTTAAGGATGTGGCTGCCTTTTATATTTAACGTAAGCATTGCCTATCCCCACTCAACAGCGTTGTCGTCTAATTAGAAAATAGAGCAATTTGAAGTAGAAAATTTTTTGGCAACGCCGAAGGGGTGGAGTTACCCCCACTCCCACCAGAGCAAAGTTAACGCCTAAATTAAAAAGTAGCAACGTTGAGAGCCATCCCCACCAACGCATTCATTTTAAAATCTACAAAAGGGTGTAGAAATTCAGCAAAAGCATCAGTTTTCTAAATTTTGTTGAATTGTGTTCGAGTTTTGTCATGTGTTATTTTTAAATTTATTACTTTGCTTATAATTATGAGTGTGTTCCAAACTAAGGCGATTGTCCACTACAATGCTGTTGTGAGGGTAAGTCAAAACTTATTTTTTTATAATTATTAAATACGTTATTTCAATTTGCTTCGAGAAACTATTTTGCTTTTTCGCATCAGAAAATTTTTAGCCAACTTTTTTCTTGTTAGCCGCAAGTTGGAGATTTTCTTATGCGAAAAATATTTTTTTATTTGCGATATACTAACATTCAATAATTATTATAGTCACCATCTGCTTATAATCTCATCGAGACGCTTGCAGCAGAGGGGTCAGTTGAAAATTCATCTGAAGAAAACAATGTTGATCATGTAAGTAGACATGTTTATGAATTCTAACAAATAATAAATGTTTATCTTATACTTATAGTATTCCGAAGTGGACGATGAAAGCATTAGAAGCGCAACATCGTTTGCTGTGTCGCAGATCGAGCGTGAGCTGGCACATGAACAATCGGTATATGTACAGCCTGCACAACCTGCCGAATCGGCACATGTGCAGCCTGCGCAATTGACATATGTACAGCCTGAACAACCCGCACCTGAATATGAGCAACCCGCGCAACCTGCAGGGCATGCGTCGCCTGCTCAGTCTGAGCAAACCCACCGGCAGAACGTCTCCAGTCCTGTGAGGACTGTTGGGAAAAATATGGAGACGTTGAGAGCGGTTTATAACAGGGGGCGCCGCACAAACAGGTTTCCGGATGACAGCTTCGATTTTGAAGATCCAACAGCTGGAGGACGTCACAATTTGGAACTTAATAAAGTGCTGGAAGATAATGTTGTCGTCTTACAGCTTCAAAGTAATAAGCTGGCCAAAAACAAGGCTGGTTTAAAAAATAAAATAGATAGGTTAGATAAATTAAGAAAAATTTTAGTAAATAGGATTAGTATAATAGAAATAGATGAAGCGCGTGTGAATAAAATATTAACTAGTTATAAGTAAGCATAAGTTGAATCATATATATATATAATATTACACATAGTTTTAAACCAACGCTTTGTTATTCATTTCTCACCCAATACCATTATAAACACCAAGCAATAAAATTTTATTACGTGCAATACAGAGTCGCTCGGTAGCTAAATACAAAAGTAATATTTTTCTCCTAAGCAGACCATACTTTAGCATAAGCGTACGTGCACACTTCCGGCTGAGGGAGATGTAAGAAAGGTAAAAAATATAGTCAGGGGATTTTACATAGCGATCGTCCTCGCTCGAACTCGCACGGACAAGCGGTAGCAAGCGGATACCTAAAATCCCAGAACATTTGTAGTATCAAACTGTAGTTTTTAAGTAAATATTTTATTAAACGTTTATTTTCTTATATTCGAGAATTTAATTTAAATAATAATAATAAAACAATTATCCAATAATACATTTCATTTACAATAATACCAATGGTCTAGTTTTTGCACCTGTTTTACATATTAAGCATGTATCTTGCCGAAAAGCTATGCTTTAGCATAACCGTACGTGCACACTTCCGGCTGAGCGATGTAAGAAAGGTAAAAAATACAGCCAGGGGATTTTACATAGCGATCATCCTCGCACGGACAAGCAGTAGCATGCGACTACCTAAAATCCCAGAACATTTGTAGGTATCAAACTGTAGTTTTTAATTAAATATTTTATTTCACGTTTATTTTCTTATAGTCAGGAATTTAATTTAAATAATAATAATAAAAACAGAATTATCCAATAATAATACATTTTATTTACAATAATGGTATAATTTTTGCACCTGCTTTACACATCAAGCAGGTGTCTTGCCGAAAAGCTATGTAAAGCTTTTCTTTACAGGCACTACACCGCATGAATCTTTGCAAAGGCATTTCTGTCAAAGAAAAATGTAAAGTTTCATGCCGATGCTTCGCATTGTCGGTGAAACCATTCAGGGAAACCTCTGTAAAATCTACCACATACGCATGGTAACAATTTAGGCACAAACGCGCCCTTTCTGTTACCTTTACATATGCGGCAGATACACAGAGGCCCCCCACTGTCCAGTTATTATAACCCTCGCTCGGGTTAATGGGTACACTTTTCGCCACGACGGAGTCATCGCGGCCAACGTCTACCCCTTCATCTTCGTCACTAGCATCATCGTCGTCAATGTCGTCGATGTCTCTTCTCAATTCTGCAGGCACCGTTTTCTCAATCTCTTCTTTTTCTTCTAACGCAAGTTGGTATAGGGAATTATTTATGGAGGCAGCCATTGTTATTAAATTTAATTTGTTTGGAGAAAAACTGTAACTGATGTCTATTGAGATATCTCCAGAGTTTTTATAGTCTAAAACATCAACCTGTACGAGATGTCTAGGAGGGGATCCTAGTGTTTTATGTCCTATTTAAATATATGCTATAAAAAGTGATACATTTTTTTAAATTTTAATTCATCCATTTCAGAAAACTGTATTTTTTGCTGTTTTTTATTTTGAAATAAATGGAACAACTAATCTGCATATTTGAGTTATTCCAAATTTCATAAAGATTGCAACTACTGATTTTCTTTTATGAATTGACGTGTAATCAATACAATGAAAATATTAGATTTTTAATACAGGTCGTGCCCTCTATTTCTGTAGGGAAACAACTACAGTCGTGCTTCAAAAGTACTACCAATTGATCGATATTTCGCCGAATACTTTACCCTTGCAACAGGTATGCGCAAGGGGGTTCGAAAGATACCGCTGGGTGGTTCGAAGGCCCCGCCGTCGAGGGCGCGCTATGAGTCTCAGGAACGCGGCGGCTGTCACAAAGAGAGAGATGGGAGATATGGAACTGAAAATTTGGAGCACTCCAAAGGCAAATGATCTAAAGGCAAAGGCAAATGATTCAAAGGCAAAGGCAAATGATCGGAAGGCAAATGATTCGAAGGCAAAGGCAAAGGCAAATGATCGGAAGGCAAAGGCAAATGATCCGAAGGCAAAGGCAAATGATCGGAAGGCAAAGGCAAATGATCCGAAGGCAAGTGATCCGAAGGCAAATGATCCAAAGGCAAATTAAAAATATAGTATGAATGTATTGTAACAATGTGTTAGTATATAATAAAGATAAAATTAAGTATAATTGTCAGTGTTTTATTCCCCACCTACGTGATGTATATGTGTGATATTTGCGGTACAACATTTTGTAGATCGGATAGTTTTACAAGACACAAGAATATTCACAGAACTATTATTTTTATGTGTGAATTCTGTAGTAAAACGTTTTCGAGAAAAGATAACTTAAAAACTCATAAAAGAATCCACCAACTTCAAAACGACTTAGTTGTTAGCGAGGTCGTTGGATACAACGATTCGAAAGACGCGATGCAAATCCATCAGCAGGGGGTTCGAAAGATACCGCTGGGTGGTTCGAAGGCCCCGCCGTCGAGGGCGCGCTATGAGTCTCAGGAACGCGGCGGCTGTCACAAAGAGAGAGATGGGAGATATGGAACTGAAAATTTGGAGCACTCCAAAGGCAAATGATCTAAAGGCAAAGGCAAATGATTCAAAGGCAAAGGCAAATGATCGGAAGGCAAATGATTCGAAGGCAAAGGCAAAGGCAAATGATCGGAAGGCAAAGGCAAATGATCCGAAGGCAAAGGCAAATGATCGGAAGGCAAAGGCAAATGATCCGAAGGCAAGTGATCCGAAGGCAAATGATCCAAAGGCAAATTAAAAATATAGTATGAATGTATTGTAACAATGTGTTAGTATATAATAAAGATAAAATTAAGTATAATTGTCAGTGTTTTATTCCCCACCTACGTGATGTATATGTGTGATATTTGCGGTACAACATTTTGTAGATCGGATAGTTTTACAAGACACAAGAATATTCACAGAACTATTATTTTTATGTGTGAATTCTGTAGTAAAACGTTTTCGAGAAAAGATAACTTAAAAACTCATAAAAGAATCCACCAACTTCAAAACGACTTAGTTGTTAGCGAGGTCGTTGGATACAACGATTCGAAAGACGCGATGCAAATCCATCAGCAGACAGTTTCACTTCCGGTAGAAAACCTAGATATTGTGCAAGAAAGTAGTGCTAAATCTAAACACGGTGTACTGTTTCCAAACTCATTTAGGGTAATTTTTTGTGGACCTAGCGGATGTGGAAAAACCAACGCTTTACTTAGTTTAATATTTAATGAAAACGGACTAAAATTCGAGAATATTTACTTGTACAGTAAGTCACTGTACCAACCCAAGTATCAGTTATTGCAAGACGTGCTTAAACAAGTTAGTGGCGTTGGATATTTTCCCTTTAACTCAAACGATGATGTAATTGGTCCATCAGAGGCTAGAGAAAATTCAAAAAACCCATATTTGTAGAACGTTGTTTTATTAAACCAACCTTCTCCTATACAAATCAGCCAACAGAAACTCTTTGTAAAAACAGAAGAGTTCAAAAATACAAAAGGTTTCTATACTAAATGTAATATTACATAATATTAATATAATGTCTGTTTCATTTAAGTTACTACTTACTACTAGATGATTGACTTTATCTAAGAAATTACAATAGAAATCATAAAAATCAAAGCGGAGCAAAAAGCCAAATCTCAAAGATGCACTTATGCTAACGTTTAACAATTCAAAAATATCTGCCTCGGTAAAATAAACATACACATTATTTTTTCTAAGCGACACGTGCTGATTTCCATCGGCGTCAATCACCGTACTTAGAACCATACGTGAGTCGAATCTGGCAAACATTGGAGCTCCACCATTATTAATAAATTCACATACATGTTCCAATAATTTATTCCATTCAGAGTAGTTCAAGGAAATTACTGTCCGATCATGACAAAGGTATGTGATGATTACTGCTGGCTCAAAATATTTCTTGAGACTCAACCCTGTATGAATGAATAATCCATTAGTTGATTTGATCGGAAAACATGCTGCCAAAAGCAAAGAATCTTCTACAATATCATTTTCACTGCTGCTTACATCGGATTCGTAACCACTGTCAGACATTTTGGCGGTTCGTTCACCGAGAGAACTACACAATGTTTGTTTCGCTTATCCACGAGTCGTGGCTTTTATCTAACCCGAGCCATCGCACAAGAACTTTCCCCCTCCTCCTTTGAAGCACTTTTTCCACCAAATAGATGTCAGGATTTGCCACTTTTTGCAATTCTTCATTATAAAAACCACCCTTTATAGCTCTTCCACGTAAATCTTCTAACAAATATGTGGGAGGATTGGTGTGTTGTACTTTGATTATTTTGAACAACTCCGTTGTCCAATTAGGTCGATATCCCTTGTCAAATACATGTCTAGCTTTACTTATTCTCACAATGTCACCCTTCCTAAATTTACGAGTTTTGAAAACTTTTAAGTGACTGTTGTACACATTGGTGACTAAATGTTGCTCGTTGTTTTTGTTAACTTCACCAGGCTTCATTTGTATCGTTCTATGTTTCCTATTATTGTACTCATTTACTACAGTAGGCAAAATATCAATCCACCTATATTTTCCATTTAGACTGAAATACTTGAATAATTTTTCTTTCAAAGTTCGTATTACTCTTTCCACTATAGCTGCCTTTTTGTCGGTAAATGTACTGTAGTGATTAATTTGAAAAGTTTTCATCAATTTCTGGAATTCAGAGTTGTAAAATTCTTTGCCCTGATCGGTTTGTAAATTGTGAGGCTTGCGTCCCCCACTGTTTTTTAAAATATCTTTAAAAGCCTTTGTAACATCTGCTCCAGACTTGGATTGTAGCGGTCTACACCAGACATATTTGGAGAAAGAGTCAATTACAACTAATATGAATTTATTACCTCTATTACAGTAAGCATATTGATCTAACTGAGCAAGATCGGCTTGCCAAAGATCATCTAAGCCTTTGATAATAGTTCGACGTCGAGGATAATTTTTTCGAGCTGGTTTATGGAGTTCCCTAACTAACCGAACTTTTTCATCACTATGACCGAAATTCATTGTTCAACTGCTCAATTCCAACTTAAAATGAAATTACTTTACACCGCTCTTTTGTTTATCCAATTTCAGTTGTTCTTTAATCACATCCTGCTCTTGTGTTATTTTCTCTATGGCAGTTTGCAAAGCAACAGTATTTAATTCTAACAACTCTTTAAAATCCTGTATTTGCTGGGAAACGTTATTTTTAAAGTCGTTTACTGACCGTAATAAAAAGTTATGACGCTCATCTAATATATTTCTAAGCTTTTCGTTATCTTTATTATATTGAAATGAAATAGCTGAAGCATCGCTATTCAATTTTTGGTTTTGGGACAAAGGAGAGTGCACAATGCCGCTAGCCTTTTTGTATTTCGACGAGCGTCCGAACTTGTTAAGAGTCATTTTGTAACTAACTGTATATTGACAGTAATTATACTTCTAGTAAATAACTTTAGCTTCCTTTAATTCATTTAAGATGGCTGCGATTTCGTTGTCGTGAGAAGTGTTTCCGGCATCTTTAGAAGCTACAAGTAACTTCAACCTATCTACTAATTCATTGACATTATCCCAGTATACGTACTCTATGGGTTTTGTGTTATAAGTAAGCTGCATACCTGTACCTTGCGCATCTTGAGTTTTACTTTTTATTAGAGGTCTAATGATATTAAGGTATTTGGTCTTGTGAGAACCCCTCAATTTACCATTCGATGTAAGGTGAACACCAGTTAACATTAAAATTTTCTTGTAATTTAACAAATCCGCCTGACTGTATTCTGGATATTCATAGAAAATGAGTTGGTAAAGTCCGTCGGTGCTCTTGAAAGGAGTGTTATCGATTATTATATCTCCTGTGTCTTTATCAAAATCGATATGTTTATTTCCTAAGGTCCATGTGTAGGTACTGCGATCAAGTTTAGGACCATAAGTATTATCAATATCAGCAGATTTTGAGATGAAATTTTGAATGTATGGTAAGGCCGTTTCAGGATAACCATAATCTGCGTCATCTTCAACATCATCATCGTATTCAGTTACTTGAGATGATTCTAAGACCGTTGTAGGTAATGTATTTTCTCCCGATATTTCGGACGGTAACTTTTTACTTGGCGTACTAGTAAATAATTCTATCTTAGGTTTTATCCGAATTGCAGTTTGTTGCTTTGATCCTACCTTAACTTTCATATTATTTTTTATTTCGCTTAGAGAATCTTTTACGGGCTTGAATATCTTATCTAAAGTCTCATCCATCTCAGATTTACCCGTTTTTAACGCAGCATATTTTCTTCTAATAGATCTAGTTAGCTCTTTAATTTTTTTAGCACGCTGTGCTCTCTGAATTTGTTCTTGTGATGTCAAGGGCATGTTGGCTACTAATAAAGATACCGAGTCACTAGAGTTTTATATAGCTATCAAATCCTTTTCTGATATTCTCGAATTTTAGTCCGTTTTCATTAAATATTAAACTAAGTAAAGCGTTGGTTTTTCCACATCCGCTAGGTCCACAAAAAATTACCCTAAATGAGTTTGGAAACAGTACACCGTGTTTAGATTTAGCACTACTTTCTTGCACAATATCTAGGTTTTCTACCGGAAGTGAAACTGTCTGCTGATGGATTTGCATCGCGTCTTTCGAATCGTTGTATCCAACGACCTCGCTAACAACTAAGTCGTTTTGAAGTTGGTGGATTCTTTTATGAGTTTTTAAGTTATCTTTTCTCGAAAACGTTTTACTACAGAATTCACACATAAAAATAATAGTTCTGTGAATATTCTTGTGTCTTGTAAAACTATCCGATCTACAAAATGTTGTACCGCAAATATCACACATATACATCACGTAGGTGGGGAATAAAACACTGACAATTATACTTAATTTTATCTTTATTATATACTAACACATTGTTACAATACATTCATACTATATTTTTAATTTGCCTTTGGATCATTTGCCTTCGGATCACTTGCCTTCGGATCATTTGCCTTTGCCTTCCGATCATTTGCCTTTGCCTTCGGATCATTTGCCTTTGCCTTCCGATCATTTGCCTTTGCCTTTGCCTTCGAATCATTTGCCTTCCGATCATTTGCCTTTGCCTTTGAATCATTTGCCTTTGCCTTTAGATCATTTGCCTTTGGAGTGCTCCAAATTTTCAGTTCCATATCTCCCATCTCTCTCTTTGTGACAGCCGCCGCGTTCCTGAGACTCATAGCGCGCCCTCGACGGCGGGGCCTTCGAACCACCCAGCGGTATCTTTCGAACCCCCTGCTGATGGATTTGCATCGCGTCTTTCGAATCGTTGTATCCAACGACCTCGCTAACAACTAAGTCGTTTTGAAGTTGGTGGATTCTTTTATGAGTTTTTAAGTTATCTTTTCTCGAAAACGTTTTACTACAGAATTCACACATAAAAATAATAGTTCTGTGAATATTCTTGTGTCTTGTAAAACTATCCGATCTACAAAATGTTGTACCGCAAATATCACACATATACATCACGTAGGTGGGGAATAAAACACTGACAATTATACTTAATTTTATCTTTATTATATACTAACACATTGTTACAATACATTCATACTATATTTTTAATTTGCCTTTGGATCATTTGCCTTCGGATCACTTGCCTTCGGATCATTTGCCTTTGCCTTCCGATCATTTGCCTTTGCCTTCGGATCATTTGCCTTTGCCTTCCGATCATTTGCCTTTGCCTTTGCCTTCGAATCATTTGCCTTCCGATCATTTGCCTTTGCCTTTGAATCATTTGCCTTTGCCTTTAGATCATTTGCCTTTGGAGTGCTCCAAATTTTCAGTTCCATATCTCCCATCTCTCTCTTTGTGACAGCCGCCGCGTTCCTGAGACTCATAGCGCGCCCTCGACGGCGGGGCCTTCGAACCACCCAGCGGTATCTTTCGAACCCCCTTGCGCATACCTGTTGCAAGGGTAAAGTATTCGGCGAAATATCGATCAATTGGTAGTACTTTTGAAGCACGACTGTAGTTGTTTCCCTACAGAAATAGAGGGCACGACCTGTATTAAAAATCTAATATTTTCATTGTATTGATTACACGTCAATTCATAAAAGAAAATCAGTAGTTGCAATCTTTATGAAATTTGGAATAACTCAAATATGCAGATTAGTTGTTCCATTTATTTCAAAATAAAAAACAGCAAAAAATACAGTTTTCTGAAATGGATGAATTAAAATTTAAAAAAATGTATCACTTTTTATAGCATATATTTAAATAGGACATAAAACACTAGGATCCCCTCCTAGACATCTCGTACAGGTTGATGTTTTAGACTATAAAAACTCTGGAGATATCTCAATAGACATCAGTTACAGTTTTTCTCCAAACAAATTAAATTTAATAACAATGGCTGCCTCCATAAATAATTCCCTATACCAACTTGCGTTAGAAGAAAAAGAAGAGATTGAGAAAACGGTGCCTGCAGAATTGAGAAGAGACATCGACGACATTGACGACGATGATGCTAGTGACGAAGATGAAGGGGTAGACGTTGGCCGCGATGACTCCGTCGTGGCGAAAAGTGTACCCATTAACCCGAGCGAGGGTTATAATAACTGGACAGTGGGGGGCCTCTGTGTATCTGCCGCATATGTAAAGGTAACAGAAAGGGCGCGTTTGTGCCTAAATTGTTACCATGCGTATGTGGTAGATTTTACAGAGGTTTCCCTGAATGGTTTCACCGACAATGCGAAGCATCGGCATGAAACTTTACATTTTTCTTTGACAGAAATGCCTTTGCAAAGATTCATGCGGTGTAGTGCCTGTAAAGAAAAGCTTTACATAGCTTTTCGGCAAGACACCTGCTTGATGTGTAAAGCAGGTGCAAAAATTATACCATTATTGTAAATAAAATGTATTATTATTGGATAATTCTGTTTTTATTATTATTATTTAAATTAAATTCCTGACTATAAGAAAATAAACGTGAAATAAAATATTTAATTAAAAACTACAGTTTGATACCTACAAATGTTCTGGGATTTTAGGTAGTCGCATGCTACTGCTTGTCCGTGCGAGGATGATCGCTATGTAAAATCCCCTGGCTGTATTTTTTACCTTTCTTACATCGCTCAGCCGGAAGTGTGCACGTACGGTTATGCTAAAGCATAGCTTTTCGGCAAGATACATGCTTAATATGTAAAACAGGTGCAAAAACTAGACCATTGGTATTATTGTAAATGAAATGTATTATTGGATAATTGTTTTATTATTATTATTTAAATTAAATTCTCGAATATAAGAAAATAAACGTTTAATAAAATATTTACTTAAAAACTACAGTTTGATACTACAAATGTTCTGGGATTTTAGGTATCCGCTTGCTACCGCTTGTCCGTGCGAGTTCGAGCGAGGACGATCGCTATGTAAAATCCCCTGACTATATTTTTTACCTTTCTTACATCTCCCTCAGCCGGAAGTGTGCACGTACGCTTATGCTAAAGTATGGTCTGCTTAGGAGAAAAATATTACTTTTGTATTTAGCTACCGAGCGACTCTGTATTGCACGTAATAAAATTTTATTGCTTGGTGTTTATAATGGTATTGGGTGAGAAATGAATAACAAAGCGTTGGTTTAAAACTATGTGTAATATTATATATATATATGATTCAACTTATGCTTACTTATAACTAGTTAATATTTTATTCACACGCGCTTCATCTATTTCTATTATACTAATCCTATTTACTAAAATTTTTCTTAATTTATCTAACCTATCTATTTTATTTTTTAAACCAGCCTTGTTTTTGGCCAGCTTATTACTTTGAAGCTGTAAGACGACAACATTATCTTCCAGCACTTTATTAAGTTCCAAATTGTGACGTCCTCCAGCTGTTGGATCTTCAAAATCGAAGCTGTCATCCGGAAACCTGTTTGTGCGGCGCCCCCTGTTATAAACCGCTCTCAACGTCTCCATATTTTTCCCAACAGTCCTCACAGGACTGGAGACGTTCTGCCGGTGGGTTTGCTCAGACTGAGCAGGCGACGCATGCCCTGCAGGTTGCGCGGGTTGCTCATATTCAGGTGCGGGTTGTTCAGGCTGTACATATGTCAATTGCGCAGGCTGCACATGTGCCGATTCGGCAGGTTGTGCAGGCTGTACATATACCGATTGTTCATGTGCCAGCTCACGCTCGATCTGCGACACAGCAAACGATGTTGCGCTTCTAATGCTTTCATCGTCCACTTCGGAATACTATAAGTATAAGATAAACATTTATTATTTGTTAGAATTCATAAACATGTCTACTTACATGATCAACATTGTTTTCTTCAGATGAATTTTCAACTGACCCCTCTGCTGCAAGCGTCTCGATGAGATTATAAGCAGATGGTGACTATAATAATTATTGAATGTTAGTATATCGCAAATAAAAAAATATTTTTCGCATAAGAAAATCTCCAACTTGCGGCTAACAAGAAAAAAGTTGGCTAAAAATTTTCTGATGCGAAAAAGCAAAATAGTTTCTCGAAGCAAATTGAAATAACGTATTTAATAATTATAAAAAAATAAGTTTTGACTTACCCTCACAACAGCATTGTAGTGGACAATCGCCTTAGTTTGGAACACACTCATAATTATAAGCAAAGTAATAAATTTAAAAATAACACACGACAAAACTCGAACACAATTCAACAAAATTTAGAAAACTGATGCTTTTGCTGAATTTCTACACCCTTTTGTAGATTTTAAAATGAATGCGTTGGTGGGGATGGCTCTCAACGTTGCTACTTTTTAATTTAGGCGTTAACTTTGCTCTGGTGGGAGTGGGGGTAACTCCACCCCTTCGGCGTTGCCAAAAAATTTTCTACTTCAAATTGCTCTATTTTCTAATTAGACGACAACGCTGTTGAGTGGGGATAGGCAATGCTTACGTTAAATATAAAAGGCAGCCACATCCTTAACAAAATTCACTAAATTCAATTCAATACAAAGAATTAAATATTGCTTCAGCTAGATAATTGTGGCAAAAGTTTATAACACTCGTTGAGATGTATTCTCAGAATAAAAGAAAAGTGACAGATGATGGATACAGTGCAGGATGGAGTTCGTATGGTCAGTGGAAAACGGAAGAAAACGCAAATCCAATTAGGCGATTAAGGGACACTCATGTGAGGCACTATAATGAAGGTTTATACGCGGGATGGTTTGATCATCAGGCTGGTAAGAATAGGCGTTTTCTGGAGGGTGACGTGAAAATGGATAAAGTTCAATATGGTGCAGGATATCAAGATGGATGGATCAGATACGGTCAGTGTTTTGCGAACGCTAATGACATTTACATGGCTAAATCTGATATCATTGCATATAATAAGGCGTACTACGCAGGGTGGTTTAATCATCAGTGTCAAATCGAATACGAATCTGGCTATGTGGCAGGGTATTTTCGATTTGCGAATAATGAGGACATAATACGAAATCGAACGACTTATAATTATGCATATTATGAAGGCTGGTTCGACCGTCTACGCAGACAACGACAGTGCTAATATTTGTATATAAGTTTATTGTAACAAAATATATGAATTATTTTAATAAAACAAAACATTAATTAATTTTAGTTTGTTTTATTTATATACTGGTTTCTTGTTTAGTTTTGTTTACCTATTCCTTACTAACCCACTTTAAAGCAATATTTTTATCGAGGAATTTTAAGTGGAATATTAATAATGTACACAGTTTTTTTTATCAAAATAACAATAACAGCAAAATATTCTCATTTAAGTTTTAACATTGAAAGCCTTTTTTTATTAAAATCTCAGGTAGGGTCGCACGAGAAGATTTACAAGCAGGTGAAAATCTAAATAATTTGAACAGTCTGCTATAAAACTACCAGGCAGTAAATTTTTATAACATGCCATTTACAGGACTATAAAAAAAAGTCTGACAAAAAACATTTAAAAGTGGATCATTGTTATGTAAGATTATCCCTTGAAGGAAGGGTCGCGCAAGAAGATTTAGAAACAGGTGAAAGTCTAAAGAATGTGAACAGCCTGCTATAAAAGTAAAAGGGGGCAAACTTGTCTGCATTTTTGTTGACTCGGCACAAAAAGATTCAAGGTACTAAAACCAGGTGAAGGTGTAACTAATTTGAACAGTCGGGTGTAAAACTCTGAAAGGGTTAACTTTCTCTGGAATTATGCCAAAAATGGTTCGAGTCACTATCTGCGTCGGATTGGCTGTTTATAGAATTGTAGGTGGGAACTGAAAAGCTTCCTCCTACTTAGTAGATCCTTATAAAAGTACTGCATCCAACTGAGACGTTGGCGTCGAAAGTTGGCGTCGAAAGTTGGCGTCTAAAGTGGGCGGCTTAAGTGGGACTTAAAATGGGGACTTTACATGGGGAATTTGCATGGGGACTATGTATGGACTTCCTTAGAGGGCACAGAAATTATTATTTTTGTTAGAATTTTTATCATTAGGCATTATTATTTTTTGTTTGGAGCTACATCAAGCTGCAAGAAAAAATTGTGTTTGGTTTTAATTCAAGTTTCAGTTTTGCACTTTTTTTATACTATTACTTTGTTGTACACCTGCTGGGTAGTTTGTTATTTTATTAATTTACTATGGGTAGAAGAAATGAAACATCTCTTATGCTATATATATTTTATTTTTAATTGTTTAAAGTTCTTATTAATTTCATATATATCAATTTCATATTTTAGTTTCTGTAATTTTCGAATGTGAGACTCCAAAGTATTTTTATAGCTGTTCCGGTTCTTGGACGGAAAATTGAATATTAGTTGTTTTCCCGACAGGTCCATAACTAATAAGATAATACTTTCGCCCGTTGAAAATGTCCTTGTTTACTTGCTCAATTCGTTCTTCTGTAAATTCTACCGTGAACCTTTGCGGTAAAATTGTTTTGAAATCGTCGAATTCCAAGGATATCTTCTCACCGAACTTGGTGTTTATTTTCGTAAATGCATGTACCTCAAACTTTCGGTTGACTTCCAAATCTTGGACCCTAATGAATTTCTTCAGGAACAAACTGTTATTTAAATGGGTCACAAACGATGCCATACTTTTAATCTTATTTAGTTAAGTTAAAAGTGAGAACTGTGTACTACTTTACCAATCAACCATCGAAATATATACTAAAAAAAGTGGAGGGGATCCCCCCACACAAATCCCCCCCACCGCTAGATTTTATCCTCGAAAACCCTATGCGGATCCTGGCTCAGGGTCAAAACCCTTATGCGGAAGCTGGCTCACATATGGCGGCCATCTTTGAGCCAGGATCCGCTTTACTTAACTACTTATATTAGGCATTTTTTTACGAAAAAACAAATATCTCTATCGATTTCACATCTGGATATCCCGAATCCCAAGTTTCAATGTCGTAACTTATACCGAGTGTTCACAATTTAGGAGCAAAAAATTAAAAAATCTACTTTTTGAGAGTGCCCAGTGTAAACGCTACTGAGTCCCTTCCAAATGTTACGTTGCCAAAGAATTAGGAGTCACCTACGCTATCAATTTGCACAATATCACCCGCTTCTCTAATACAGAGTGTTCATAATAAATACGGAAATATCGAACAAATTATTTGTGTTATTTTGTTACTACGTGTGCCACGAAATTTTAAAAACTAAGTCTATCTTTTTATTCTTGCTTCTAAGTCCTAAGATAGCTTTAACCATTTTTTATTTCCCGAATAAGTATCCACGAAGTTAGAATTTTCAAAATGAAATTTGAATTTATTTGAATTTGCGTTCGGGACCCGACCGCGTGTTGACGTCATAATAACGAGCCGAACATTTTCATTCGTTTTTTTATCATGTGTTACGGACTTGGACTGGAGACCTAATCTTATTATTTTGTGATTTGGTATGTCACTAGTCAAATAATATCAGCTGGAGTTTTGTTTACGTTTACATTTCAAAATTTGTCATTTTATCAAAGTTATTGAGGGGTTCCAACGACTTTGAATTTTATATTTTATAATAAAACCATTGTTTATCGCGTCGTCATATAGTAAAGGACTAAATGAGGTATTAATTCATTTTTATACCTGACCTAAGTGTTCATAAATCAACGATTAAAATAAGGTAAGCAAGTAGGCAATGTAAATTTTTATCATTGCTCCTTTCTTATAATATAATTAAAAATTGTGCTTGTGCTTCAAATTGAGAGAGATAGTGTAATAAAATCTAAATAATTACAAATGCAAATCTTAACTTATGTACATGGTAGTACAATCCTAAACCCTATAGTTTCAATTACAAAGAAAAATGAATAGGTATCATAAAATTTAGATTGGTAGTAGGTAGTTCAATCCCCAGATAAAAGTGTTTGAGAGCAAAGTATAATTTAGTAAGCACTCTTTCTCAATTTGATTGTAGGTAGGTACCTAAAGAATATAAATAGGTAATCATTTAAATTCCAAGAAATACCTACCTACCTGATGCATTTATATAGGTATGAGAGTAGATAGAGTGTTTAATTTGCTTTCCGTTTCAGTGCGAAGAAGTTGACAAAGAGTGAAGTAATGGCTCCTCCTGTAGTGAATGTGGGTTTTGTTAAAGCACCGTTGCCAGATCCCCTTTCGGACTTGTATTCAGAAGTAAATCCTGTACTCCAAAGACCGACTATTCTTCAACAAACATTGAGAAAGTATATTACCTATATCTTTACGGAATATAGTGTTTTTTTTATAAAGTTAACTGCTGTTATTATTTATTGCAATTAATAGGTTTGTTCTAGGAAGCAATCTCAAACTAGTCCGAACCAATAACCAGAGTTAAAAACAGTCAGAGAATTTGAACTGTATAATCAACCTTATGTTGACAATTTGAGTTTCCATACTAGAACACAGCTGTTCTAATAACAAAATATTCGACCAGCAAGGAAAAATCACACGAGTTGGCAACGTACAATAAACGAATAAAGCTTCAAGGCTTCGCGGTCCTGTTCACATAGCTCAAAGTTATTATGACGTCAAAATTAAGAAAACCGTTAAAAACGGAAATAATTTTAAACTCAATTTTCTCCCAAAGGAGGTAAAATTTTTAGTTTAGAATTTTACTAGTGTAGTCTGCATCAATACAGGCTTTCAACAAAATAAAATTTGAAAAACGGTTAAATACCTAATTTTAAAATAGCATGTACCAGGATGTAGAGCTTTTGGAGTACCATATTTAAAAAAAAAGTATTAAGTATACTATTTCATTATACTTTTAGTCCTATTTAAAACCGTGGTGCTAGTGCCATCAATTTTCAATAGCTTTGCCCAATTTGAGGCTTTTTTATATTTGACGATTTCCTTTTCAGCGGCACCTAGCTACTTATATTATCCAAAATTGATACGTGTTTGTTTCCCACTTTTTTCGTGGGGCGCAGAATAAGCCAGAAAATCACGGTGTATACACCTGCGCCATAATAGGCTAACACCTATCGCCCCATTATTAATTATAGGAGACAACCAGCGTTCCCGTTTGTTTACCATTTTCCGTATTTTCCCGGGGAAGCAAAACTAATTAAATTAGCATACCGGCGCGTTCATTTTATAAATTATTCCCCATAGGCAACATATGCCGCCGAACAACTGCGCCCGTCCCTCCTGAATTAATCCGCCCTTTACCGGGAAGAAATCCCGCAACATTGCGCGTCGAATTTTTCGCTCCCGCAGAGGTTTGAATACAGATTGCCCATTGCGGACGGGTCAGTCCTCCGCTACGTCAGGAAATGCGGGTCCTATGCTAAGTCGGGGTGTTTATCTTTGGATTCATACGGGAATTGTTACTTTCGGGTACACTGTACAGTGTATATTATCTTAGGATGTTGGGGGTATGAGGGTTGGGCCGTTTAAAACATCCTTCGACAGTAACTTATAACAGGTTTAGCTGATTTCGTCATCTTCACCCGCCCCAATACACGGTTTATGGGGACAAACTTTGGCATTAAATAGAAAAAGTTATTTTAGGATAAAAAGTTTATATAAAATTATGAAGATATTTTCTAAAATTTATTTGTGGCGCAAACAGATCCATTTAATTTTTAATTGGGTTTTTCGCCACCAAACTGATTGAAAGACAACTTTTTCAAGTTGTCTCGAAAATTCATAAATTATTAACACTGAATGAACGAAACTTTAAACGTGTAACTCAAAAAATAACTTCAACAAATTTGTTTTCTGAGCTTTCGGAGGATAAATCTTCCTCCTTTCTCAAAGATCATGTCACGTCAAAGTGAAGTGACAGATTAATAAATTTCAGGTTAAAATGACACAGAGACAAAGGACACTCTTAACTCCGCATCATTCAAAACCTCCACACTTATACGGATTACCAAAAATACACAAAACTAACATTCCTCTTCGCCCCATTTTAAGTTCAATAAATTCGCCATGTCATTCGTTAGCAAAATATTTACTTAAAATTGTTAATCCGTTAGTAGGAAACTCAAATTCATTTATCAGAAACAGTAATCATTTTCTAGAAAAAATTAGGGAACATCAATTTCTGGATAATTATATATTAGCTAGTTTTGATGTGGTTAGTCTTTTTACAAATGTCCCTGTTGACAAATCATTGAATATTTTACGCAGAAAGTTAGAAAGTGATCAGACTTTAGTAGACAGGACAAATTTGAATATAGATGCAATATTAGAACTAACAACACTATGTGTTAAAAACACTTATTTTCAACTAGGAAATGAATTTTACCAGCAGGAATTTGGAATGGCTATGGGGTCTCCTTTATCACCATTCATAAGCAATTTATTCATGGAAGATTTTGAACAAAATGAATTGACTAGATATGTTCACCAACCTAATGTTTGGTGGAGATATGTAGATGACATATTTGTTATATGGGAACATGGAGTAGATGAGTTAAATTCATTATTAAATTTTATAAACTCTCAAGAACCTTCTATTAAGTTTACCTTAGAAATTGAAAATAATAATGAATTACCTTTCTTAGATGTTTCTATACTGAAATCAGATAATATAGAAACTAATGTCTATAGAAAACCAACACATACTAATAGATATCTCCATTTCAACTCCAATCATCATATTAGTGTTAAAAAAGGAGTAATTAAAAGTTTGTATGACAGGGCTAGAACGATTTGTTCTAATAACACAAAATTTGAGGAGGAAATTAAACATATAAAACATGTTCTTGAGAAGAATAGTTATCCTATTGAATTTGTTGAGCAAGTTTTTCAGGATTGCCAACAAAATAACAATGCTAATAGAATTAGAGAAATAAATCTGGTGGACCGTCCAGTAAATTTAATAATTCCTTATATTCCTGGACTGTCAGATAAGCTAAAACGTATAGGCAATCGTTTTAATGTGAGAACAGTATTTAAAACCAAAAATACATTAAGATCGATGCTAGTTAAAACTGAGTTACAAAGTTCAAAAAATTGCATTTATAAAATTCCTTGTGAATGTGGAAAGTTCTATGTTGGAGAGACTTGTAGGCCATTTAACGTTCGTTTAAAAGAACATAAAAATTATATCAGGCAAAATCAAATTTCGAAGTCAAAAATATATGAACATTCCTTTAATAACAATCATAAGATATTGTGGGATAGTTCCAAACCAATTCTAAAAGAAGAAGTAGGAAATAGACGAAAAATTAAAGAATCTGCATTTATTCTAGGAAATACGGGCAACTGTGTTGCTGAATGTTCAGTGGAATTCAGTAAAATATTATTGCCACTTATTCAAAGAGAAGTTAGTATCGATAATTAGATAGAACACAGGGTACAATATCAGACAGGTCGCTAGGCTATTGTTTCTGTTGTCATGACATTTTATCCCGAAATTTATTAATCTGTCATTTTACTTTGACGTGACAAAGTCTTTGAGAAAGGAGGAAGATTTGTTCTCCGAAAGCTCAGAAAACAAATTTGTTGAAGTTATTTTTTGAGTTACACGTTTAAAGTTTCGTTCATTTAGTGTTAAGAATTTATGAATTTTCGAGACAACTTGAAAAAGTTGTCTTTCAATCAGTTTGGTGGCGAAAAACCCAATTAATAATTAAATAAAATTATGAAGGTTGTGTATTTTCCAAGATGGCAGCCAAACACAGCGGACATGTCTGCACATATGAAGAATTCAAAAATATGTTGAAAAATTACTTTGGTCTAAACTTTACTGCAAATTACTAAGTGTTCTCCAAGAAAACATGTAACGTCTACCGGTAATTTTAAAATTTCTTTGTTCTTACTAATTCATTATGTATAGTCTGTTACTAATTTTTAATTGGTTGTCTAAACTATGTTCAATGCGTGTTTTTTCAAATGTTTTCTCTTTAATTATTGATGTTAAATAAATGTCCTCTACTGTTCACATGTCTTTTTAGGATTTTGTGGAGGTATGACATTTCTCTTGAAAAACGAGTTGTGAAAACCCCTGTTTCAATAAACTTGACAATATACACACATTAATCGTTTACGGCGATTACCTACCACTCCTGGCAAGTTTTCAGCGATATGCTTATTTATTATCGCTCGTGGAAAAGCTGCCGCAAATTGTACTTCCAAGCGTTTGAAATGTCGCTTATTATTAGATCGACCAATAACAACTCAATATAATCACAGAATTCCCCTATTCTGCGATATAATCGTGCAGCTATCGGCGCACTGACCAGGGTTGCTAACTCTACGTGTTCGGAAATCCTTAGATTGATTTAGTTGGTTTAGTTTGTTCCCCAGATTTTAGTTTAGTAGATCCTACATTTACAATATTATTTTGAAAATTTTAAATTAAAGAAACTTTGTAGGATCTATATATTATCATAGTTTTTGATGAATTAGGGAGTATACAATGTGCCCCGGACCCCGGATAAGAATGAACAGCATGGGGATCTTGCAAACGGTGAGCGATAGAACAACGGTTAAATGGGAAAAAGTCGGGCAATTTTGAGGTCAATAAAATTGTACAACAGATTTCTAATATCTTTTTTCGTTTTTGAATTATTTTTTTCTGAAC
The DNA here is from genome assembly GCA_963920635.1 of Pseudeuparius sepicola. NCBI lineage: Eukaryota > Metazoa > Arthropoda > Insecta > Coleoptera > Anthribidae > Pseudeuparius > Pseudeuparius sepicola. Next base: position 7,768,835 of record OY987300.1, on the reverse strand, counting down.
TTGTTATCACAGATAGGAAAAAAGAAAAAACTTTCTTATGGCACTTTTTAACGGACTTTAAGATGGCGTTTTTAAATTTGTTCTACAACATTTCGTTTTTGAGAAACCATCTTCAACTTTATTTTTTAAATACGGACCTGGATTTTTTTTTGCAGATTTTGAAATCACTTTTCATTGCAAATACCATGATATATGACACGAAATATTTTTAAAATGTTTTGAGACAATTATACTGAAAATTTCTTTTTTCCGTTCATTTTTTTTGTATTGCGGCCCTGTATTTAATAATAAGAAGTCTAAATATTATCAGTATTGTCAACAATTTAACTTACAGTTTATTTTTACTTCGAAAACTTAATATTTTTACATACGGCCCGGTGTGGTTAGTGCTTTCCTCTGTTGTTGTTGTTGTACAGCAAACAGTGTCGCATTGTGTTGTGAGTAAATTCTTCGCTTTTTCTAATTATTTTAAGCCAATGAAACCACTAACGTTTGCCATTTATTAATTGCAACAATATATTGGTTCGGCCTCTACACTATTTCTGTGACACAAGATATAACATGCTAACATGTTAAATTTGTCTTCATTTGAAAAAGCACCCTCCATTTCTAATAATACAAATTATTAACTAAATGGTGGGAGTTACGATAAATCACAAGGGGTTGGTTTCGTTGTTTCAAAGCCTTCTAGATGGAGGATTTCTATTTATTTTTTATTATCGTATGTGAGTGTTATTAGTCTTTGCCTCCCTTTTTTTGGTTCTCCCATTGTAAGTTAAATTATTGATAATACTGATTAATATTTAGACTTATTATTAAATACAGGGCAGCAACAGAAAGAAATGAATGGAAAAAAAGGAATTTTTACCTGTGATAACAACTTCAGAAAAAATAAAATCGAAAACGCAAAATTTCACTTTTTTGTTTGTTCCATTTTATTGACCTCAAAATTGCGCAACTTTTTCCCATTTAACCGCTGTTCTATCTCTCACCGTTTGAAAGATCTCCATGCTGTTCATTCTTATCCGGGACACATTGTAGGTATAGGTAATTGTCGTAGCAGTTGGCAACCCTGGAATTAAAGCGGCATCCAAAGACGCGTCCGCCGAATGTTACCGAAAGCTCACGAAAACGCGCGAACCGTGTTCGTTGGGAACTGGAAACCAAAGGATTCAACACTGTATGGACGAAAAAATAATAGTTGAAGTCGAATTCACCGAATCAGGGGAAGCGGTGCTTCCACACCGCACCCATTGATTTTTCCCTAATTGCCCGATACAGTTTCGCAGGCTTACGCAAGCAACTGTACAAAAAACTAACAGCGAATGCTCAGACCGGGATGATGTGTATCTATGTGGGCGCAAGCGGCATCGTTCTTTGAGCACGAGTCCCATCTCATCGTATATTAACTAGGGAATTTTCCCTGGTAGCTTGCTTTACAGATTTAATTTCACGTGGTGTAAAGCCTTTGATGCCGGCTCCCATGGTTAATTACAAACGAGAACGCTAACGCTTGTAGGTATATTAATTAGCGCGCACGTGGGTGGATTAGAGCTCATGTGCCGTTTAACAAAGATTAATTTTAGAAATCTTAGAAGTTTAAAGGTTTTTATGTTGTGGCTGAAATTTCCTATAATTTTGTACCTCTCCTCGTATATAAAACCCTTGAGACCAGTGGCGGTTCGTCAGGGGATGCAGAGGATGCAGTGTTTCATCTGTAAGAAACTTCTTAACATATACTTAATCTAGAGGCATTTTTTGTCGCATTTTTGTTGGCCATTGTTTTCCCTATAGAGCTTCCATAATTTTCTAGAAATTGACTAGAACTTTATGATTTGTGCAACTGTCATTGGCTAGGAATATTCTAGAGTAGGTAGTCTCCAGGCTTCTATTTGAATATATTATAAGCCCTGTGAATTGGGCCTGAGGCGAAGTTGAAGGATTTTTGGAGCTGATAGAATATTCTTGGTCAGCGACAGTATCTGACAAGTTTATTTGTGATTTGTGAAGGCTAAACAATAAAGGTGATAACCAAGGCAACGAGTTTAGACTGTGATTGTTGAAATACAGTAAACCTAATCTATACCTATAAAATAGTATAAAATAATAAATTATGCATTCTGTGCGTCAGGGACACTTTAAAGTAAGGGGACCCAGCATTATACTTTCCAAAGTGAGGCCTATTTTCTTTTCTCAATATAACAGGTACTTTAATTGTTAGTAAAAATTAATAATGGTTTCCATGATTTCTAAAAATGAGACTTGACAATTATGTGTATACAAGTGCAGAATGTGCGGCAACTGTCAAATGAAAGAAATTTATTTTATAGTTGAAATCGATTTCCAGCAATTATTTCCACAAATTTAAGTAATAAGTGTGGTATGTCAGTAGTGCCGATTTTGCTTATTTAAGAATTTGTCGCTATTGCACCTTGTTACCAGGTTCCTCAATTCATTATTTGTAATAAGGATACTTGAACTTTCTTCCCTTGTTGAATGTATCTACCCAATGTAGTTTTTCTCGGTGTTCATTATAAAATTTTTGTGATTTTATTTCTCTCCCAAGGTAGGTACCTCACAAACTTAAAATAAACTTGTAGGCGTAGATAAAAATTCTTTAAAAAAAGATCTGACTGAAGCTACCTGCTTAATAATTTAAAATTTTCGAAATACTACCTACTTATGGCCGTAATGCCCACGTAATGGGAATTGTAGGATTACTAAAGATCATACACAGGAAAAATCTGTTTGCAATTCAATAATAATTGTAGTCCCAATGGACTACTACTACAGGCGGCCGCATTACCTTAAATCACATCTGAGTATCTGGAAGTTAGAAAAGTTAAAAATTGTGAATTATGAAATATTTTGCCTCCTTTAGAATCTATGGCACTGGCTTGTAACATAAAACCTGATGGCAGTTGGACACTGACATATAACATAACCTTGTATCAGCTCCCTTGTGGTCTCCTTGGAGTCAACAGAAAACAAACTTCTCCTCAAGGCTTCACTTTTCCTATGTGATAGACTGTGACATGCTGGGACCCCTTATTTTAAAGAGTCCCTGGTGTGCGTATAGGTAAAAAACTATATTATTAAGAAGTATGTAATTATCTTTAACACGCGTTCTATAGATATTGACCATTATTTTTATTACGCCCTGTAGCTATAACTTTAAAGTCAGACAATGATAATTCCAGTAAAATTTCTTCTTCTTTCTGTGCGGAATTGAAAATTCTAATGAATATTTTCAATTCCGACTTCGGAATATCTGTACTGTATTGTATTCGTATTTATGAAAACTCAACTCTCGTTTTGGTGAGTTGTGGAAGTTTTGGAAAGCGTAATTATTTGAATACGAGGCTAAAGTCCGGGAGTCGCAAAACTCTCCCGGAAATAAAGTTCGGAAAATAAGGAAAGCCGCGCGTTTGTTAAGCCGGAAGTCGCCTTGTTAGAGCTGCAGTCTACCGCCTTTCACGAATTCTTGGTTACAGTCTAAAAGATACGGTTACTAAAAGTTTTCGTTATTACTTATACACGGCAGCAAAACTTCTGCCGAAGACCGATTATGCCTAGATTATATTTTGCATAGTTAGTATCCTAATGTTCATTTTCATTTTAACAGTTTATGCAAGAAAGTGTCGTTATTTTTGGAGACCCTGTTCCAGTTTGGACACTTAAAAGTGGATCACCCTGTATAATATTATTGCCTTATAAGCTTTTAAACTGAAAATATAGAAGCCTAGCGAGAATATTATAATGATGTTATAAAGATTAATCAATTTTTAACGTAAATATATTTTTTATAAACACCATTAAAAGTATCATCATGCTTTCAGTATTTAAATGTCACTTTATGACACTGGTGTTAGAAGTAGATAACTTAACACTGAGTGTTAAAAGTGATTTATTGTGTTAGTGTCATAAAATGACATTTAGACACTGAAAGCACGCGTTAAATATGATACATTTAATGGTCTTTGCAAATTGAGCAAAATTATTAATAGCCGTGGGATGTTTATTTTAAGAGACATAGGATAACTTTTGTATTGAAAATTGATGGCACTGAAAAGCTTTTTCCATCCGGGTGTTCAGATAGTTTCAGCAAATTACACAGGGTCTTCGGCTCTCTTGAGGCTATGAAAAATTTTTTGTTTATTTCTTATTAAGCGATTTTCTCGCTTATTTTAGGCCGCACAGAAAATACGTAAGAAAACAAAATGTGGCAATTTCGGTCAGCGAGGCGACTTTAAAAAAGGAATGGGCCTCCATGCCAAACTTTTCGCACTGTACTAAGAAAACTTAGAATCGACTAAAATTTTCATGGTCTCAAGAGAGCCGAAGACCCTGTGTAATTTGCTGAAACTAACTGACTACGTGGATGGATAAAGCTTCTCAGTGCCATCAATTTTCAATATAAAAGTTTTCCTCTGTCTCTTAAAATAAACATTCCACGGCTATTAATAATTTTGCTCAATTTGAGGTTTTTTTAATATTGCGCGACAAGTTGGCCATGGATGCCGATTTCTTTTGCAGCACCACTTAGCTGTCCAAAATTGCAACATGTTTGTTTCTTACGCTTTTTTGTCGGGCGCAAAATAAGCGAGAAATTCGCGGTGGTAGACCTAAAAAAATCATCCTGTATATATGATATTGTGTTAGTGTCATAAAATTACATTTAGACACTGAAAGCACGCATTAAATATGATACATTTAATGGTCTTTGCAAATTGAGCAAAATTATTAATAGCCGTGGGATGTTTATTTTAAGAGACATAGGATAACTTTTGTATTGAAAATTGATGGCACTGAAAAGCTTTTTCCATCCGGGTGTTCAGATAGTTTCAGCAAATTACACAGGGTCTTCGGCTCTCTTGAAGCCATGAAAATTTCTCGCACAGCGCGAAAAGTTGGGCATGGAGGCCGATTTTTTTTTTAATGTCACCTATCTGACCAAAATTGACATATTTCATTTTCTTGCGTATTTTCTGTGCGGCCCAAAATAAGCGAGAACATCGCTTAATAAGAAATAAACAAAATAATTCATAGCCTCAAGAGAGCCGAAGACCCTGTGTAATTTTCTGAAACTATCTGAGTAGGTACCCAGTTGCATAAAGCTTCAATTTTCAATATGAATGTTTTCTTCTATCTCTTAAAATAAACATGCTATGGCTATTAATTGTTTTGCTCAATTCGAGTTTTTTTTATATGCCTGTGTCTAGCCTCCCGGTACCGGTATTCATATAAACCCCGGTAGAAACTGTGACGTAGCCTGTATGACGTATTTCTTTACCGGTTTTTGTTAGAATCCCGGTAAAAATAGTTGAAAAATCTAAAATGTAATTTTATTGGTTTGTTTTGGTGTACTCGAGTATTTAAAGATATGGTTTAAATAGTCCGATAAAGCTGCGCTCGGTTTATAGGGGTTGCAAAAAGAAATTCCAAACAAGATGATTTTTTCAGGGTTGCTTGGGGACTGCCTCCTGAGTGTCCAACTAAAAGGTCACACTCGACCTCTTGGTACGAATTGCGCTAAAGGGTGGTTTCCCAGACATTTTTTAGAGCAGAATGACCCTAATAAAAGTTGTGGGGGCTCAAAGTATGAACAACTTTTCTTCATATATATTTTTTTTGTATCGAGTTGCAGTACATTACTTATATGACAAAATTTCCGCTCGCTGCAGGGGTGGTCTCATAAACATTTTTTTTTACAAAAAATGACCTTAATAAAAGTTTTACAGGATGAACTTCTGGTCAACTTTTTCTTATATTTTTTTGTGTCCAATACTTAAAGATTTACAGGGCATTATATGACAAAAATGAATTAAAAAATATAATGGCCTGTAAATCATTAAGTATTAGAGACCCAAAAAAATATATAATTAAGAAAAAGTATTAGAGATGCAAAAGTATTAGAGATGCAAAAAAAAATCCGAGTAAAAGTTGCTCATACTTTGATCCCCTATAACTTTTATTTGGGCCATTCTGCTCTAAAAAAATGTTTAGGAAACCACCCTGTAGCTCGTACTAGGAGTTCAAGTGTGATCTTTTGGTTGAACACTCAGTAGGCAGTCCCCAAACAACCCTGAAAAAATCATCCTGTTTGGAGTTTTTTTAGCAAAACACAAATCTTTATTGGACTATAAAGTGATATGATGGAAGGTATTTTTCCTTGGTTAAACGTTTCAATCTTTTGAGTAAGTAAGTGCAGCAGTAAAGCAGTATGAATGCGAAACATTTTCAAAATATTGGACTATTATACACGGCTTATTACATCGTCGAGACGATTTGATCTGAACTGGGATATTATGGAGTAAAATATTGTTGCATTTTTGGTGGTCAGAAGTTTCAGAAGGCGGAAAACAATATCAAGGAGGTAAGAATTTTTAAAAAAGGAAAATCCTTGTCCAGCGTGCCTTTCCTTCCGTGTTTCAATTATTATTATTTTATTATTATTTCATTTTTTCAAAGGCGATGCATGGAACTTCTCAAAACTAATTGATACAAAATATCAAGTTGAGATTTTAATCTCAACGTCCTCTGGTTTGCTGTATGCAATTATGACATCACATCTGATACTTGCAGTTTGTGTCTGCTTAAAAGACATATTAAATGTACTGCCTTGAAAAAAAAACATAAACCTGATTTTGCACCGATTGCAAGAAGAAATTTTTTTTCAAATTTCTAGGCACCCAGCACCTCGCACCACTGTTTAAATTGAATGTTATTTAATCATTTAAATGAGTTATTCGATGTAAAGTGTACTTGGACATGCGCGAAAGGTATGCCATTCTTTTTTCAGCATTTTCATAATAAGAACTTGCATACTTCTCATTGGCAGCCTGTTCAGAAACATGGAAAAATTAATTATTAAAATACAAGATCACGTGGCAATAATAGCCCTTTGGACCCACCCAGACGGTATGCCTATGGTTTTCAGAGGAATTTTCTATTTGAACTTCATTATAAAAAAACATGGCAGCCTGTATAAAATCATATCAAAACGCATATTTTTCGAATAACTGAAAACTCAGTTTTTCACATGAAGATGACTCTCTGATTCATACCTTATTATTGTGAGAATATGTGCCACATAATTCCCTTTGAGAGGCATACTGAGTAAAATCACGTCCAAAAATCTGTCACTATCTCCCGGTCTATTAATAACTATAATTTTACAAATAATTTGTTTTCTGTGCGTTTTAGTTAATTGTATGCATGCAAATCAAAATGGATGTATATTTTGGTAAATTAACGGGATTTTTCTTTTAAAAGACGGTATATTGGTAGACAATAAAACATATCATTGTATAGGTATCTAAATAATACATTTGTTGTAAGTAAGGTAATCCTGAACTAAGTTTTGGCTTCTATCGACACAAACTCTCCATCGAAAAAAAAAGTATTTTACAGATGACTTGTTATAGGCAAAGATATTGATAAATAAAATTCAAAGCCTTACCAAAAATATAACTTTTTTCTTCCAGTGTTTATGTCAATTAAAGCCTTATTTACCAATTAATGCACACAAGCCTCGACACAAGCACAACCTGCACAACTAATGCTTAGTTTATAGTTAAACAACAAACAAAACAACATAATAAATGTGAGTAAAATAGGGATCAAATAATGATTCCCTTTAACCATAACAAGGCTAATTTTTTATTGCACATTCTATTTTATTTGCTGTATAAACCAGGCATAAACTCTGTTGAGTCCCCTATTTTTAATGCTCTGTTCTATAAATAATCTGTTTCCTTACCATTTTTTAAATTGATACTGTCTTGTCTGCGGCATGCAGCAATCCATTTTTTGGCAAGATTATTGTCCTTGGAAAATCTATAGTACTTAATTTCCGTTCCATTACTGTTTCTTTTATTATTTGGACAAACGCTGACTGCACATCCCGGCATTTTTGGCCTATTTCAAAGTAACTGTCGAACTGGACCGGCACCGTCGCAATAACAAGGCCCGCCAGCTGAAAGCGATGAGTCATCCAAGGGAGGTGAGCCTAAGGCGCCAAATTCAAATTTCAAAATGTCAACTTGGTAAATTTGGTAAAAAAAAAACTCTAAAATGATTGTTTACATATATAGCTCATGGTTTTACAACACGGATAATAATCTACGAGAGTGAAAGTCACATTTTCAAGGGCTTTTGGTGCATTTTGATATCTACCGACAAAATTTTCGTAAATGCCAATTATTTATTATTTGCCTGCCTAGATGCAACTAAATTCGAATAAATAAAACCATAAAACTTACTGATTTCAAGGTGGTTACGTTTAATCACGAAAAATTGTTAGGTATAACACTCTCCAACAGTCCAAACCAAAACCCTGGAAAACTGTGTAGGAACAAAATCTTTTTTGATGGCCCTAACCCACTTTTCCCTTAAAATTGAGTCTTTATGGAGGAAAAAGCGGACACATTAGGACCACCTTTGTAGTTTCCCTTGCAGTTGGGAACGGAACACGTCCACGGCATGATTTAAATTAGTCCGAAACAGGGACCCTTTAAAGTAAGGGGACCCAGCATTATACTTTCCAAAGTGAGGCCTATTCTTTCATCATTCTAATGGTCTCAATGATGGCAAATATGCCATTTTATTGGAGAATCTATGAATATAACAGCTGCTTTGATTGTTAGTAAAAATTAATAATGGTTTCCATGATTTCTAAAAATTAGACTTGACAATGTTCTGTCAACAAACACAGAATATGGCAAGTGCCAAATGAATCAAATTTATTTTATATTTGAATTTGGTTTCCTGCAATTATTTCCAGGAATTTAAGTAATATAAGGATGGTAAGTCAGTGCCGATTTTGCTTATTTGAGAATTTGTCGCTATTGCACCTTGTTACCAGGTTCCTCAAACCATTTGTAATATGTAGGTATTATAATACGTACGAACTTGAACTTTCTTCCCTTGTTGAATGCATCTATACCCAAAGAACTTTCACAGATTTCGGGATGGACTCGTAAGATTAGGTCTTGTACTTAGTTCTAATCATGTAGTTTTTCTCGGGCTCATTATAAAATTTTTGTAATTTAATTTCTCTCCCAAGAGTCCCAAGGTACCTCACAAACGTAAAATAAACTTATAGTTGTAGATAAAAACTGTTTAAAAAAAGACCTGACTGAAGCTACCTGCTTAATAATTTAAAATTTACGAAATACCATTTTTGTTTTGAACTATTTACTTATACGTAATGCCCACGTAATGGGAATTGTAGGATTACTAAGGGTGAGACAAGAAAAATCTGGTTGCAATTATTGGGACTACTGCAGGCGGCCGCATTACCTTTAATTGACTATCTGGAAGTTAGAAAACTTAAAAATTGTGAATTATGATGGGAAATATTTTGCCTCCTTTAGAATCTATGGGACTGGCATGTCACATAAAACCTGATGGCAGTTGGACACTGACATATAACATAACCTTGTACCAGCCCACTTATATGTGGTCTCCTTGGAGTATACAGAAAACAAACTTCCCCTCAAGACTTCACTTTTCCTATGTGATAGACTGTGATATGCTGGGTCCCCTTATTTTAAAGAGTCCCTGGTCCGAAACTATAGACACAACCTAAAACCTATAAACTAAAATTGAACTTTAATCACTTTATTCTGAACCACTGCTGTTTTGCCACCTTATTAATAAAACTCCACGTCCTATATTACTAAAAAACACGGTACAACACACAACAAACGTTCTTTAAAACAGGAAAATCGCCAGACAAGTAAACGTAAACAACTTCAAAAAGCAACCTGCCGACCTCCCTGTGATGACGTAGTGACGTTTCGCGTCGCCAGCTGGCAGGCCTTTATCATTGCGACGGTGCCGGCTGGACTGACGATCAGTCAGTTGTTTACACATTTTTCTTGACACATTAAACTATAAAAAATCGTAAAACACAACCGCAGCCGCCCATTATTTAGAATTCGTGATTCGCAACTGACGTAGATGCGCAGAGTTGCCTTGTTTTCGGATTCGTTAGTGACATACCGTGGGTATATAAGTGTATCGTAAAGATGGCCTCTTTGAGATGTTAGCATAGAAAACGTAACCTCGAATTATTATCTGTTCTGGTAGAGATTTGATACGTTCACGATGTTAGCTTCGCCGCGAAAGCCCCTCGGCTTTCACAATGGAAATTCTTGCCGCGCTTCTCGGCAGGCCCACCGCAAAAGCCGAAAATAAGCGCCGGCTTGGATTCCTTCGGTGTCGCTCCGGCAAGGCCGAAATTTTATAATGGCCCGCCCACTCCGCGCTATCAATCATGGGCGTTCCTTTTCCGTTCGAGACCATTTTTCACCTAGCCGACTAAGTCGGTGCGGCCGCAAGATAATAAATTTATGCCCCAGTTCCCCTGGGATCTGCTTCACTTAGCACGGGACGAATCCGACACGAGCCATCGGCTTCTTTCGTTCGGGTTTTTCACGGTCCGAGGCCGACGGAGTTTGGAATAAGTTAGTAGGTAGGTCCTTCGCTGTCGAACGGCGAAGTAAAAATGGGAAGTGCTTTTTTTTATATAGGTCAAATTTTAAGTTGACAAAAAATGTGCACCAAAGTGTAGGTAGCTTTAGCGCAATCATGATTTCGATAACAAATTGCAACAATTTCTACCCTTTCCGCGATAGAATAAACCAGGGACTCTTTAAAGTAAGGGGACCCAGCACGTATAAGTAGGTAGTAGCTTTTCACAGTCTATCACTTAAAAAAAGTGAAGCCTTGATGGGAAGTTTGTTTTCTGTTGACTCCAAGGAGACCACAAGGGGGCTGATACAAGGTTATGTTATATGTCAGTGTCCAACTGCCATCAGGTTTTATGTGACATGCCATAGCTTCTAAAGGAAGCAAAAGATTTCCCATCATAATTAACAACTTCCAGATACTCAGATGTGTTAATTAAAGGTAATGCGGCCGCCTGTAGTAGTAGTCCCAATAATTGCAACCAGGTTTTTCCTGTATCACCTTTAGTAATCCTACAATTCCCATTACGTGGGCATTACGTATATATAAGTAGGTAGTTCAAAATAAATCGTATTTGGAAAATTTTAAATTACTAAGCAGGTAGCTTCAGTCAGGTCTTTTTTTAAAAGAGTTTTTATCTACGACTACAAGTGTTTGTGAGGTACCTACCTTGGAGAGAAATAAAATCACAAAAATTTTATAATGAACATCGAGAAAAACTACATTATTAGAACTACTAGTCTATATATCCCGAAATCTGTGAAAGTTCTTTGGGTAGATACAACAAGGGAAGAAAGTTCAAGTATACATTTATTACAAATAATGGAATGAGGAACCTGGTAACAAGGTGCAATAGCGGCAAATTCTTAAATAAGCAAAATCGGCACTACTGACTTACCATACTTATTACTTAAAGGCGTGGAAATAATTGCTGGAAATCGATTTCAACTATAAAATAAATTTCTTTCATTTGACAGTTGCCACATTCTGCACTTGTATACACAAAATTGTCAAGTCTAATTTTTAGAAATCATGGAAACCATTATTAATTTTTACTAACAATCAAGGTACCTGTTATATTCGTAGATTCTCCAATAAAATGGCATACTTGGCATCACTGAGACCATTCGAATGAGGAAAGAATAGGCCTCACTTTGGAAAGTATAATGCCGGGTCCCCTTACTTTAAAGAGTCCCTGGAATAAATCAATTCGAAAATACGTTTCCACTTTCAATAGCAGGCTGAAACTAACGATTTCGTGGTTACAAACAAAAAACGGGAACTTTTTAGTGACTTTTTGTTACATATTTTAAAAAGGTATAAGGTTTGAATTCGTACGAACTTTTTTTAGTTTTGCTTCACCTTTTTCATTTATGACTTTTTTGTAAACTGATCGACACATCAATAAAAACCAGGTAATTTGGTCGTGTGTAAGTAGTAGATAAAAAACTTATTAGTGGCGGGCATTTGTGTAAAAATTACTACGCGTACAGTGGATTGTCAACTTTCCGTTTTTAGCCAATAATTCTGTCAAATCTCAACAGAATTCTAAAAACGATACCTACATCCCTGTATTCGCAACAAAAAGGCGTTGACTGATATTATATTATTAAAGACTGTTGACGGCTGTCACGTCTGACACATTTCTTGCTCACCAAATACAATGCAGAATACATTGTTAGCCATCAGAGCCATCTGTTTTCCAGGACATAAAGCTATAGCCGTGAGAAGTCTTTATAAATACGTCAGTCAACGAAAAAGGGCTTTAAAACGATGCGCCACAAGGGGGGTAGTTCCATTTAAAATTTTAAAGTTTGGGTTGCTAGGGATTAGGGGGATGAACATATCGGCTTGGCTTGACTGTCAAAAAAGCTCCCCCCCAAAACAAAAATTGACGGGTCTCGGCGAATTTTGAAATATTTTTCGGTTTTCTAATTTGGGGGGGGGGGGGGGTCAACTTCTCATTGGGAAACCCTGTATAGTTGAAATATTGCACAGATTATAGAAACACATTTTGTTTATAATAGTCAAAAACTTGAAGAAAAAATGGAGCAAAATAAAGTGATGCTGAGTTTAACCCCTCCAGGTTTTTATGCGTACACCTATGGTTTATATTAGTAACACGATAGTACTGAGTAAAGGATAATAATGTATATTCTATATTACAACATATATACTTTACCCAATGTTATTAATTATTTTCTAGATTCAGATTTAGCATACGAGATATGAAATGCATATGCAAGTTAGCGGATTTATGGGACTATAAATTTTGGCAACTGGTAATTTCATACCAACATCCAAGTTCTAATGGATGTGCAGGTGTTTTCATATTTGAATCGTTCGAGAAGGTAGACTATGACAGCTGTTTCCCCGTATTAGGTTCATCAAGGCAGCCATTAGAACTTGGATGTTGGTATGATATTACGACAGTTGCCAAAATTTATAGTCCCATAAAGCCGCTAACTTTCTTTTTGTAAAAATCTATTGGGGACGTGAAATTTTATCTTCTTTTTAATATTTCTACGGCTATAAGGTGCAAGTTTCACAAGGATAGGGCTCCCGGCCAGATCGTTGTTGATTTCCACAAATTTGGAAGATACAGTGGTGAATGGCCAATGAGCCTGTTTCCTGTGTCACTTCTTCTTCACATTTATTTTGTAGTTTTCTGGATTCAACACCAACCTAACTTGGTTTTGTTGGTGTTTACTAGGTTTTGTGAAATTTCGGCTCTGGTACTATCAGCTTGATACTAGATGGCGCCACTGGTTGGTTTCTCACCTCCAAGTACAAGTTACATTATTATAACTGCTACCGTTTCGGTTTGAGTCGTTCGGGAAGGTTATGGCTGCCTTGATGAACCTAATAAGGGGAAGCAGCTGTCGTAGTCTACCTTCTCGAACGATTCAAATATGAAAACACCGGCACATCCATTAGAACTTGGATTTTGGTGTGATATTACCAGTTCCCAAAATTTATAGTCCCATAAAACCGCTAACTTTCTTTTTGTAAAAATCTATGGGGGACGTGAAATTTTATCATCATTTTAAATAATATCAGAAAACGTCTAGGTGATGAATTCGTGGACGCGTAACGCTAAAAAATCGCGGACATATATGGATATGCTGGCCTGTGCAAGAGCATCGTCCCCTTCCAAAAATTATGATGGTAATTTTACTTGGCCTCAGCACAGCATGAATTACAGACCTGGATGTTTTATTCGCCCTGCAGTCGTCAACTCTTTTAAAGCAAACTGTGGAATGTAAGTAAAACGACACAAATCCCATGCGAATATAATGGGAAAATGTGAAAACGGCACGCATAAATTTAGGTTTTTTTGTGTTGGCTGTTGGCGGCTTCTTTATATCGTCATTCCATGCTATAGTGTCAAAAACTGTTTCTCTTTTGACATACAATAATAAAGTTAGCGGCTTCATGGGACTATAAATTTCTGCAACTGGTAATATCATACTAACATCCAAGTTCTAATGGATGTGCCGGTGTTTTCATATTTGAATCGTTCGAGAACGTAGACTACGACAGCTGTTTCCCCTTATTAGGTTCATCAAAGCAGTAGTACTAGTGTAACTTGCACTTGGAGGTGAGAAAAGCAAGCAGTGGCGCCATCTAGTATGAAGCTGATAGTACCAGATAGTCTTATGAAGCCGCTTTTGTAAATATCTATTGGGGATGTGAACTAGGACCAACTTATAACGATCTGTTCATAATATGAAATTGCCAGAAATCTTCGTACAGTTAAAAAAGGAAGTGAAAGGATTTAAAATTCTTGCTGGGTTGAAAAAGTTGGCCGCAATAAATATACATAAGTCCCGAAACTGGAATTGAGACTTAAGGGACCGGAAAAAATAGGAGTTTATTATATATCGATAGGCAATAAATCGCAAAGGATCGAAGCTGGGGGAAGAACTTTTTTATAAAGCTGCGTAACAATTGTAGAATTCTGATTTAAAAATGATCATAAAAATTGTCCCTTGTCTAAATAACGATCAAAACTTATTTTCGCGTGTTAAATATTCGCATTTCAGCATAACTTGGCACCTTATACTCTTAGAAAAGCCCAGAAGTCTTTAAACTTTAGTGGGAAATAAAGTTGTCGTAAAATCAAAAATACCCGGATATTATAACCCTATTTCCTGAGGAGTAAAACTTAAGCGAAAACGTCCAATCTGTAATTTTAGTTCTGTTTGTGCCGGCTTAATTATGGCTGGATTATGGAAAATCCATCAGCAGAGAAATAAATTGTCTATTTTGCTTCCAGATGACAACAAAATGGAGTGGAGTGTGCTGGTAATGGTGTTGCTCTTCAAGTTTTCCAATCCTTTGCCAGAGATGATTCCCATTGGTAAGTCAGGAAATTACAACTTAATTAAACTTTGTATTTTATGCTACTTGACTTATACCAAAACAAAGTTGATTGTTTAAAGAACGGCCACAGACAGAATACAATACCATAAATTTTAAGTTAGAGTTTGGATCGTAAATCACAAAGAACCGAACCTTTATCGGTTATTTGTGACTTACGATCTGCTTAAAATAACTGGTACCAGTGACTATCTATAGTCACTGCTGGTACCTAATTATAATTAATTAATTATTATACTATTAAATTTTGACATTCTTGATTATTTTGCGTTACATAAAAGTGAAAAAAAGAACATAGGAAAATTTGTGGAAAATTTTTAAGAGTAGATATCTGGCTCTAAGGAATTTTGTCGCTACAACACACTTGAATTTCAAACTTGGCTGGTCCAAATGGAATGCCGGAAATAGATACATGTGTTTACAGTTGTAGTATATTATTTTGATTTTTCCTGGTCGCTGTTATACAGGATGATTTTTTAGGTCTACCACCTCCATTTTCTCGCTTATTTTACGCCCTACAAAAAAAGCGTAAATAACAAAAATGTTGCAATTTTGGACAGCTAAGTGGTGCTGCAAAAGAAATCGGCATCCATGGCCAACTTGTCGCGCAATATTAAAAAAACCTCAAATTGAGCAAAACTATTAATAGCCGTGGAATGTTTATTTTAAGAGACAGAGGAAAACTTTTATATTGAAAATTGATGGCACTGAGAAGCTTTATCCACCCAGGTGCTCAGATAGTTTCAGCAAATTACACAGGGTCTTCGGCTCTCTTGAGGCTATGAAAAATTTTTTGTTTATTTCTTATTAAGCGATTTTCTCGCTTATTTTAGGCCGCACAGAAAATACGTAAGAAAACAAAATGTGGCAATTTCGGTCAGCGAGGCGACTTTAAAAAAGGAATGGGCCTCCATGCCAAACTTTTCGCACTGTACTAAGAAAACTTAGAATCGACTAAAATTTTCATGGTCTCAAGAGAGCCGAAGACCCTGTGTAATTTGCTGAAACTAACTGACTACGTGGATGGATAAAGCTTCTCAGTGCCATCAATTTTCAATATAAAAGTTTTCCTCTGTCTCTTAAAATAAACATTCCACGGCTATTAATAATTTTGCTCAATTTGAGGTTTTTTTAATATTGCGCGACAAGTTGGCCATGGATGCCGATTTCTTTTGCAGCACCACTTAGCTGTCCAAAATTGCAACATGTTTGTTTCTTACGCTTTTTTGTCGGGCGCAAAATAAGCGAGAAATTCGCGGTGGTAGACCTAAAAAAATCATCCTGTATATATGATTTTCCATTGATATCCTGGGAATCGACCCTCATTTATTTATTTAAAATTCACATAAATTACATTACGCGTTTCGGCTGATAGCCATCATCAGAATTAAATTATATAATGCTAAAAACAGATAAAAGATGTTACACACAAAATTTTTTTTTAATTACACAGCCAAATAGAAAATACTTACAATCATGTATGAGTTCATGTCAATTTATAATTACATCAAGATCTACTTAGATCAACACATTTTAAAATTATTATCAATAGTATAAAATCATCGATTGGTTAGAACTGAGAACGAAACCAGGCAAGTTTAAAAATTCATACATATAAAAAAGAATACGTCACCTCGCAGCAAAAGAAAAAACAAGGTATTATTTTATTACATTACAGGTTGCTTAAGAGAAATGTTACAACTGAAGAAGGTTTTGGTAAATTTTTGACATATTCTTAAGTCTGTCTTTAAGTTAATACCATTTTGATTTTTTTTAATATATACCATTTCAAGAAAGTTTCTTTTGGTTAGGTCGCTTTCGTAATCCAGTATGTCAACATTATCAAAATCAAGACCATGACAATTTTCTATAGCATGTTTACTAAGAGCCGTTGAAAAAATGTTTCCAATTCGTACGTCCAATTATTCATGTCTATTTATTCTGTCTTTCAAATATTGTTTTGTTTGACCCACACACGAGGCGGGACACCCAGTACAGTTAATTTTATAAATTAAATTAGTTTGTAACATATTGTCAACCTTTGGTTTTAGTTTTGCAAGCAATTTACCTGTGTTATTTAATGATTTGTGAGCAACAGTAACTTTATGTTTTTTAAAAATGCTAGCAATAGGTTCAGAGATTTCTTTATAATATGGCATTGAAAAATATTTATTTTGACTATTACCATTATTAGATTGGCAGTTGTAGATTTTATGTATTCTTTTCCTCGTTATAGAGTTAACAAAAATAGGAGGATAATTATTTTTCTTTAAAGCAGCTTTCACCTTTTTTAAATTTTTAGGTCGAAATTGAGAGTGTGATAGTATGATGGCTCTCTCAGTCAAATTATTAATAACACTTTTTTTATATTTATTAGGAACATCTGAACTAAAATAAAAATACCTTTGGGACCAGATATCTTTAGTATACCAATTAGTGAGTATATCACCCTTATCATTATATGTGATACTATAATGTCAAGAAAATTAATACTATTGTTATAGTCGCTCTCCATTGTGAACTGCAGCCGTGGGTGAAAATTGTTAAATGCATTCAAAGTATTAATAACCTCATCTTTATGTATACACAGAAAACAGTCATCCACATATCTTTTATATAAGAAAGGCTTTATATGAAGGTTATGAATTACATTGTTTTCCAATTCCTCCATGACTAAATTGGCTATTGTAGGAGATATGGGTGATCTCATGGCAATGCCAAAAATTTGAGAATACATTTCATTATTAAATTTAAACACAATACAATTGTAGGGTATGTCTTTTAGATAGGTAGCACTGTATATGTGTTTCCATATACGTACAAAGGCTTTGGAACTCGACTTACATTGTCCCGTGTGGGAAACTTTGCGATGTAGATTTAGAACTAATAGCGTAATACCTTTTGCAAGTTTCTGCGACGTCTGCTCTCTCATTATCACTTTGCTAACTCCATGGTAGATGAACTTTGACACTTCGGTAAACTACTCGAACTAGATGAACTGTTACTAATATGTTATTACCCGAGAAAGATGTACACTGAAAAAAGGGACTGTGAAATTACAAAATTATTACAATTAAACTACGGTAAGTATATATGAATTGTAATGTTTAAATACAATTTTATGTTAATTTGCCCCAAAATGGTGAATATACAAAATTGTTTTGTGGAAAAACCTAACTTATGTATATTTATCTGTACATTTCCTTTCCTTTATAATATACGTGTAAGTCAAAATGTGAATTCACAAAGATATGAAGCAATATCACGTTAAAACTAATATTCACACTGGCGATTGTGAATTCACAGAAGTTTTGTAATCGTTCGCCAATAGTATTTCAAGACGAGATCACGTGAGACGCCGGCCGAATTTCGCGAAAAGGTACAACTATATCACTGTGTTTGAAGTAAAAGGTAAGATATTTAAGAAATACAACATGATTATTTGACACGTTTGTTCTGTTAATTTATCAGTACCTATCATATTCATCTGAGCTATCACAGGCATCTCCCTGGAATAATTTTCACCTGCAAACATGTGAACTGTTTTTCATCTTTTAAAAATTACATTAAATTTAAAAAACTCTTAAGTGGAAAACATATTGCTACGATGCCAAAACAATCAACTGTCTCTATCAAATTGCAATTTTAAATCTAAGTTTAAAATTGAAATAAAAACATATATGTTTTACCATTTGCGAAAAGGTGATATTATGTATCCATTTTCTGAAAGCTACAAAACTATTTTTAAAACCTGAACTTTAATTTTCTTTTAGTTAACACAGTGTACCTATATTTTGTTTAAAAAAGATTTGTTTTTTAAGGAAGCATTTGGTTAAGAAGTAAATGTTTTGTGTTAGGTATAGTTCTTTCCTCCTGTTCATATTTAATAACTGTGTCTTTTTTATGTAAATGTTTTCGCTAATTTAAATGTATAAATTGGTTTGTTTTTTTAGGATACATTTGGTTAAGAAAGTAAATATTTTGTAACGTGTCTTTTTTATGTAAATGTTTTCGTTTATTTAAATGTATAAATTAATTTGATTTTTAAGGAGGTTTTTGGTTAAGAATGTAAATATTTTGTGTTAGATATAAACATAGTTCTTTCCTCGTGTTCATATTAATAAGTATACCTTTTTTATGTAATAAATATTTTCGTTTATTTAAATGTAAAACTTTGGTTAATAGTAGGAATACTTATATATTTTATACTATAAATGTTTTAGTTTATGAATATAGTTTTTTGAAATGTAGTAAGCGTTTTAATAATTTTTTATACCCACTATACAGTGTGGATACAAATTGTGGAATATTGCTTATTATTTCTTAAAATATTCCTCATATCAAAAACATGTTTTAATAAAAGTGTTAGGGGTAATTATTTCCCGTTTAGTAATAATAATACATAATAATAATAATAATAATTTCCCCTAACGCTTTTATTAAAACATGTTTTTGATATGAGGAATATTTTAAGAAATATAAGGAATATTCCACAATTTGTATCCACACTGTATTATAATTTAAAAAGTAATTTTACAAAGTAATTTCGCAAAATCGGTGTATTATTATTCAGGAAAATTACAAATAACTTAATAACTAAATATTAATTACAACACATAACTAATTTCACAGATTCTTTGTAAATTAATTTTACAAACCAAATGTAATTTAATTGATCCTCACATTACTTTTGGGAATTTACAAGATATCTGTTGGTCGCACTAAAAGCAGTCAAATTATTGTAAAATCGCAAAATCCTTTTTTCAGTGTATGTCATCATTATGATTTACCGAGTGGTTCATTGATAATTGGAAATCCAGGCCAATATTACTTATACAAGTGTTGTATATTTAAGAGATACATGGTGTTGAAGTTCTTTTTTCTTAAATCGAATTATAGGTACATCGCAGAGATTGTTCCCACTGTATTTCAGTATCTTTATTTAAGGAAAAAGACTGTTTCCTTCAACTAGAAGAAATTCAAACGCTTAGTAAACATAGTGTATGCCTCAGGGTAAATTTACTGGGCATGAAAGTAAATAGTTTCAAAGCGTTCGTCTCCGGCTTGGGATGTTAACTACATAGGCGCTTGGAGTAGATAGAGTAGGTGGCGAATATAGACAAGATAGAGCACGAAGCCGTCGTTATTCTCCAGATTTACCTTACAATTCTGCCAGAATAGGGCGACAAACTTACTTTAACACAAGGGAAAATTATGTACCCCGAGCTTTGTGTTTGTGTTTGTTCATGATAAAATTAACCGAAAGCAAGAGTACATGGCACAGTAGTTAGTATTTATCACAATAGCCTTGATTAAATTTTTCTTTAGAAGATTAGGCCACTTTCCTTTGAGTGATTACAATTTTACTAATATCGTAGATCCAAGGCTTTTAACAAAAGAAGTTGGTTCTTAATTATGTTCATCCAATTCTGAAAATGAAAATTTAAGCTATTCCCGCTGTGTTTGCGGAGGAAATTAAAAATAATGGAGATTACACTCCAGTCTTGCATTAAAGTTGCCTTGGGCACTTTGAAACTGCGGAGTGGATGATCAATTTTTGTTTTCAGAAGCGACGAAGAATCTGAAGGACAGATTCTTCAGCTTTCGTGTTTTTTGTTTTATTGGGATAGTTAAGGTGGGTTAAATAAAACATAAATTCTGATATACTTACCTACATGTTTTCTCCAATCTGTATTATATTCCATATTCTATTATAAGGAATAAATTTCTGTTTAAATGCCACAACTGGGCTCCAAATTAAACCAATTAAATATGTGTGAGAATTGTGCGTAAAGTGAAAATATCTATTATATAACTATATCCTAACTTGTTCACTAAAAACTACTGTATCTCTATATACAGGGTGCGTTTTTTTCGATGCCCACTATGGGGATCTCGGAAACTAGCAGAGCTAGAACAAATATTAAATGGGGAAAGAATTGCAGTTTTGAATGCTCAATCTAATGTCCCTTTTGGATTTTTAAAAAAGTTCATGGCTCACTAGATATTTTGAAAAGAGTGATTTTTTGCTATTTCATCAGATCTCTCTAGCTCCGTTATTTCTGATTATACAGAAAAGATAATCTGATCCAATTTTTTATGTTGTTTGTGATTTTTGAGATATGACATAAACTTGTGTTTTTTTAAATGTAAATCATAGTTGGCTGTGGCCTTATCAAATCGGCCAGTTTTTGAGCTTTCCAAAAATATAATACTCGGCATAGTTATTACGAAAAATAAAATAGCTATGGCTAATTTTCTATTTTTTTTTTAATTTTCACATAGTCGGCAATGGAATATTTTCATAATTACGTTCTATTTTATAATAAGACAATTTATTAAAACACATTTTTCTAATTATATAGGAAACGTTTATTCACTTTTGGCATATAATTAAACTATAAACTAACAAACATTTTTTTACAGAAATTCTTAATTATGTCCATAAATAGAAAATCGACAAAAATTAGATAGAAAATTACCACTGCGTTACATTGCTTTTCCGACTTATTACTGCCTTGATACGTCTCATCATTGTGTTAACTAATGTTTGGCAATCATCTGGAGTGAAACTATTCCAAATTTCTTGGAGACGAGCGCGCAACTCAGGAACGGTTCTTGTGGCTTGTGATCGCAACTTCTTCTTTATTATATGCCATAATGTTTCAATCGGAGAAAGATCAGGACTGCTAGCCGTCAATTTTAAAAGCAAAATATTGTTTTCTAACATCCAATCTTTTGTTCCACTTTTTAGCCATATATGACAAGAGGCGCCATCTTGTTGGAAGATACATTTAATATTTTGCAAACGCAGTTCTTCAATTTTTAGTTTTAAATTATTTTGAAGGACGTTAATGTATTTATCAGTGTTCATGATGCCATCTACAAAGTGTAATTTTCCGACCCCTCCAGCTGACATGGATCCCCAAATCATCACGGAGGACGGAAACTTAACTTTCTTCTTAAGGCAGTACGTGTGATACACTTCTTCTTTAGTTCTAATGACTCGGCGTCGACTATCACCAACACAAACTCCAAATCTAGCCTCATCACTCAATATAATTGAGTTCCATTGAGGATGAGAGTAAGATCTGTGCTCTTTTGCCCACAAAAGTCTATTTTTCTTCTGCCTCTTTGTTAGTAAAGGCTTTTCCTTTGCCCACAGATAGTAAAATTGAAAACGGGAAAAATCCGAAACAGTTTGGGCTTACCTTGTAAGTTTTAAACCCTATTAGTTTTCGGGCAGCCCTGTGACAAGTTGCCCTTGAAAAACATTTATCTGTTGCCTGGTTATATAAAACTCTCAATTCTCCATAATTAGCCCGACGATTTTGCACGAAATCCTTCTCAGAGCCCTTAAGTTTGTATCAGAATAATGTGGCCGAATTCAATTTCTCCGCTTCTGAGCAACGGATCCAGTAGCTTTCTAAAGGTTAATAATATTTCGCACTGTATATCGTGGTAAATTAACTATGTCTGCGATTTGCTCAGCAGATTTGCCTCTTGAATGCTAGTGCATTACATTCCTCATTTCTTCAGAAACAGCCTTACCACGAGACATTTTTATTTGTCAACAACAATGAATGTATCTACAAAATAATATGTCGTGAAATGTCACTAACTCCTTGTTTAAACTTATTGAAACGTCAAATATTGTGATTTATTTTACAGCCGCCTTTACAAAACTTCTAGACACAGACTATCTGACTTTTAAGCTGTTTTCGTCGTGTATTTTATTACAATCAAATTATTATACAAAAAAAAAACAACTTAAAGCTAAATATATCTAAAAATGTTTTTAAACATTCTTTAAAATCAGTAAGGAAACAAAAAAATAGCACATTTTCAAAAAACGTCTGCTTCGACATGCCATAAATTCATAAATTAGATACTTTGAATGGTTGGGCCAACTTCACTGAGATAGGGTTCGTAGAGATATATACCTGTATTGACGGTACCCTAAAGATTTTAGAATACTGTCAATGTAGGTACCTTTTCTCACGGATATCTGAAATATGGCGTAGTTTTATTTTCATCATTCATTAACCCAGCAGACTTCCTTGAACAAGTTTTGAAGTTGCCAACTTCTCGCGTAATAATTGACCTAGCTTCTGTGTAGATAACTTTGCTCGGGACAAAGGCACGAGTCAAAACAAGAATCATCCATCAAATAGGAACACATAGAGAGCGACACAGATTACGTCTACATTCCTGATGGACAATAAGGGATTATTATTTCTAAGCGGTCCCTTATTTTTTGCCGGTGGAGCGGGAAATCCTATTTTCCCTCGCCAAGAACGTGTCAGCTGAGACCGGCGACAAAAAAATGTTTGCTTGAGAGATTAACGAGAATCTCATGCCAATAGTGCATGTCAAGTGGGAGTTCCGAAGACTCTCTCGTTATATTTTTAAGGGTTGTGAGCGGGATTTATAAATTCGAACTGGAAATATGCTGACTTGCATTTTCAGGGTCGACCTGTTTTGTTTATTTTGGACAAGGAAGACCGGTGATCTATGATCTTGCATGGATATGCTATAGAAGAACAAAAACATGGCTAACTTTGTGTTAAGCAAGGCCATTTCTTTACGAAACCTTAAATTTAAGGTAAAGGTATAAATAGCCCTGTATAAATTAAAAATCAATGTCAATATCAAGGATTATCTTTAAAGTTACAAAATGAATGCTACCTCCAATAACCTGTCAATAAGGACATCGTTTGTTACTCCCTGTTGTTACTAAATCAATTTAGCCAGAAAAAAATAGAGACAAAACACTAATCCAACGTCCATTTAATTTTTAATTGGGTTTTTCGCCACCAAACTGATCGAAAGACAACTTTTTCAAGTTGCCAGGAAAATTAATAAATTCTTAACAGTGAATGAACGAAACTTTAAACGTGTAACTCAAAAAAATAACTTCAATCTGAGCTTTCGGAGGATAAATCTTCCTCCTTTTTCAAAGATCATGCCACGTCAAAGTGAAGTGACAGATTAATAAATTTCAGGTTAAAATGTCATGACAACAGAAACAATAGCCTAGCCACCTGTCTGATATTGTACCCTGTGTTCTATCTAATTATCTATACTAACTTCTCTTTGAATAAGTGGCAATAATATTTTACTGAATTCCACTGAACATTCAGCAACACAGTTGTCCGTATTTCCTATAGAATAAATGCAGATTCTTTAATTTTTCGTCTATTTCCTACTTCTTCTTTGAGAATTGGTTTGGACCTTTCCCACAATATCCTATGATTGTTATTAAAAGAATGTTCACATATTTTTGACTTAGAAATTTGCCTGATATAATTATGTTCTTTTAAACGAACGTTAAATGGCCTACAAGTCTCCCCAACATAGAACTTTCCACATTCACAAGGAATTTTATAAATGTAATTTTCTAAACTTTGTAATCTGTCACTTCACTTTGACGTGGCATGATCTTTGAGAAAGGAGGAAGATTTATTCTCCGAAAGCTCAGAAAACAAATCTGTTGAAGTTATTTTTTGAGTTACACGTTTAAAGTTTCGTTCATTCACTGTTAAGAATTTATGAATTTTCCAGGCAACTTGAAAAAGTTGTCTTTCGATCAGTTTGGTGGCGAAAAACCCAATTAAAAATTAAATCGATCTGTTTGCGCCACAAATAAATTTTAGAAAATAACTAATCCAACGTACTTCGAAAACCCTACAAAAAATCCAGGAGTTTAGATTGAAATTGGGACCTCCCCTTCTTTTGCAACACATGGTCCACTCATTTTATGCACCTTCCTCCCTACCCTATACGTAGATATATCCCATAATATAAATATCTGGCTCGGAATCGGCATAACGTCGAAGAATATCTACATTAAGTTTAGTAGGTACGACAGATGCGCCAGCATTCTCCCGGAAGTATTTACAGCCAGAAGTTTGAACTCAAACTACTTCAGACAACCTCGAAACAAACATTACAGAGGTCCGTGAACCGAGATATATTCATTTCAGGGACATATAATTAGGGAGCTATAAATGACGAGGTTGGGTTTAGAGAAATATATTCATACATCTACAAAATTGCAGACTATAGAGAGCTCCGTATACTTACTTCCAAAAGTAGTAAAATGTTACTACTTAGGTACTTAAGTCTAATTGAGTCTCTAGTGTAATAGTTTTCTAATACGTTATATTTTGTTTGGTCCAAAGTACTTCAAAGGGTAGTATTTAGTGTACTTGAGCTAGCAATTCTAATAAAAGCCACTTTGAAGTTCCCTGTAATCAAATAGTTCAGGTTAATACTACGCAATTTCTCCAAAACACCAGTTTGTGCCTAGTTCATTAGTTTAAGCGAATGCCTTTGTTTCTCCAAAAGGGCTTTAGTAAATTTACCCTGGACAATTAAAATTGATTCAGCTAATACGTTAGACGGATTTGATTGCCCAGAGTAATGATAATAATGGAACATGTTATTAAACATGCTAATTTCAACTGACATGTATATCAATGTCAATAATAGTAGGTAGATAGGTGTACCTATTTCCTGATTAAATGCAAATGTAGGTAATTAGTTGAACGCAAATTGTAACAATTAAAATGATAGTATAAATTTTAATTGCATTTCATCTCGGTTTATTAATCAAACAGTATGGATATTGGAGCGTGTTTGTATGAAATAGAAAACTTCGTATTTATTGCTAATTAGTAGCAAAAGGGCAGCACCTAATACCTAATATACTTTTAACCGCAATATAAAGTCATACTCGTATCTTTTTATATGTAGAGATAAATAAAAATTCTATATGAGTGAGCATTGGGAATACCATTAAGTATGACAAATTGATTCCGAAAAGTCGACCTTTGCACTTCAGCCAAATTGGGCTCTAATTTGGTGGCAATAATCCAATTAGCTCTATAATTGAGCCAGTTGGAAGAAGATCAATATTCGCCCGAAAATATGTCTCGCTTTTAACCTCATTCATGACTCTTCTGGCTGATACTGACGGATCCAAAAACAAAGATGAAGAGATTAAATTATGTATACAGGGATGGGCAACAAAAACGAAACAGACTATATATTAGGAAAAACGCTCCATTAATAACTTTATGTAATTTAGGATCACTGGTATGTTCCAATATTTCCCCGTAATTTCGATGAACACGGACAAATTTACTTTGCCAAATCGCTTCGTTCCAGATTGGATGACGCGTATTTCTCGGCGGCAATCTTGCCCAAATTCCCAATTTACCGAAGGGGACGAACTCGTTAAATATTAAATCGGTAATATGGTTACAGGTGGGCTGTCGGGTCGATCTCGAATTGAAGCAAATAGAAAAACAAGATTATCTCCATGGCACACGGTGGTTCGATCTAGGGAAACGAAAATAAAAAAAATGCAAGGTGCAGCGACGACGGGCGCGGTCGACACATGGATAGGTGACCGCCCTGGCCCGGACACACTCCACAGCAGTGGCGTCGCGTGACTTCAGAAACAGGGGGGGCACCTTCAATTTTTTATTTTCAATGCAATATTTTTCAATATTTTTTATCGCAATTTTATTTTACAGTGTCCTCCAAAAAGTTCGCACCATAGGGGGGAAATTTTTTATTAACGTTTTATTTTGAAAGTTAATTTTGGGGTTACCTTTTGCTTTAAAAAAAGATTAAAAATGACCCTCTCAAACGTGGTCATGTGACTTTCGTTATCTGTCAAAAATAACATTTAAAAAAATATATCGCCAAAAATAGGTTTATTTGTTAAAATATCAAAAAGTTTTACTTGAAAAAGTTGTTTCTTTTTCAATTATTTCAGTCGCGACTAAGTGTACCAAATTTCTGAAAATTTTAAAAACTCGAAACTTCAGAAAAACTATTTTATATCACTAGCTTTATCATTCTATTAATTTTGTATTACTAATTACCGATAAGAATAGGTATTTATCAAAAGAAAATGATATTTACGCTCTGAAATTCTGTTATGTTTGTTGCAAAGTTGATGTACCGTCTAGCAATTATGGTATACATTTAGTTACATTACGTTTCCCAGTTCTAAATTGATGCCAAAATAATAATAAATTAAAATATCATCAAACTATTTTACGTATCTAAGCAAAATTGTTGAATTTTATGGAACAAATAATTATTACCTTTAAGTTTAATTTCACATTAATCGATAGTATAGTTTGATGATATTTTAATTTATTATTATTTTGGCATCAATTTAGAAGTGAGAAACGTAATGTACTAAATTTATACCCCAAATGCTAGACGGTATATCAACTTTGCAACAAACATAACATAATTTTAAAGCGTAAATATTATTTTCTTTTGAAAAATACCTATTCTTATCGGTAATTAGTAATAAAAAAATAATATAATGATAAAGCTATTGATATAAAATAGTTTTTACGAAGTTTCTAGTTTTTAAAATTTTCAGAAATTTCATGAATATTAAAAATTGGCAAAAAACTAAATATTTTAGTAGAGCATTTAAATGTGGCACACTTACGTAAAATTGAAAAAGGAACAACTTTTTCAAGTAAAACTTTTTGATATTTTAACAAATAAACCCATTTTTGACGATATATTTTTTTAAATGTCATTTTTGACAGATAACGAAAGCCACATGACCACGTTTGAGTGGTTCATTTTTCATCTTTTTTAAAGCAAAAGGTAACCCCAAAATTAAATTTCAAAATAAAACGTTAATTAAAAATTTCCCCCCTATGGTGCGACACTGTATATGAAACAAAAACAAAAAAAAATAGTTTCGAAATAAAACAACTTGTACTGTCACTGCCAGGGGGGGCCGTGCCCCCCTGGCCCCCCCCGACGCGACGCCACTGCTCTACAGGGTGTAAATGAATAAGTGCGAAAAAATTCAGGTGGTGAATCTTTGAGTGATTCCAAGACGAAAAGTTTATCATAGGTCCGGTAATGCTTCCTTTTCAAGATACATGGTGTCAAACTCTTAAAAAATCGCTTTTTCGTAAATATTTTAATAATCCTTTAGCCGATTTTGTTGAAATTTGGCAGTGTTATTTATGGTAGAAAGAGGCTAATTTAGCCCCTACTAGATTAAAATTATTAAGTACAGTGGCGTCCCGAGGACACCTTAACAAATAATTTTGCAAAAAAATGTGCGCCACTGACTTTTTTAAAACTTTTTTTCGCATTCAGCAACTAAAAATACAACTTTTTGTCTCTTGAATTATTCTCGTATCTCGCTTCGTTTTTGAGAAAAAAAATAAAAATAACTTTATTGCATGTCTGCGGGACAACATAATAAAAAATTAAAACTACCAATTAACAAAAACTAGGGATACCCGATATTTTTTCCATATTAATAGTTTATTTTAGTCTTAAAAATTGCTATAAACGGTAATGCTAGCTAGGAAAAATTTTTGTTTTATTATAATAATTATTAAAAAAATGTTTGACACCCTGTAGGTATTTTGAAAACGAAGCATTAGCGGACCTATGTTTATATAGACTTTTGGTCTTAGAATCACTCAAAGATTCACCCCCTGAATTTTTTCGCACTTATTCATTTACACCCTGTATATAATTATTCATTGTATCCGTTTTTTCGTGTCAAAACCCCCAAGAATCTAAGTAGGCTGCATGAATTAAACGGGGCAATTTTTATAATATGTCCTTGAAAGTTCATCATTTGCGAAGTATTGATTGGCATTTCCATGCACGAACACGAACGCCTGACCTTTTACGATTTTTCAAAGGGCTGCATTTTTCGAAAAACAATACCATGCATTTTTTAATAAAAAAATAGCACCGCAGGATTATTCGTAATTCCTCAAAATGGCCATACAGCAATTTTTACGAAAAAATATCCATTCATTATTTTCCCGTGTGGTGACAAACAAAATAAATAATTCAAATTCGTGGTATGAATCTAGAGTGCTATAAAATCAAACACAAATTGAAATTGTTTTTTTAAATGGAAACCATAGTTATTTCCGTTATTTTTACGAATAACCATATCAAGTATTAGGTATACCTATATTGTTGGAAAGCTCTAAAAATGCCTGATTTTTTGAGACCATGGCCAACTATGGTTTTCGGTTTCCATTTAAAAAAAACACAAGTTTGTGTCATATCTCGAAAATGGCAGCTATCATGAAAAGGAGGACATGACAACCGCATTGGAGACACAATTCCCTCCAACTTTTGTATTTACACTTTTTATCTAAAATCACAAACAACGTTATATGGATGGAACAAAGTTATATGGATTGGAATAAATCGCCAAAACTTCGTTTTTTCAACACATCTAGTAAACCGTGACTTTTTTCAAAAATCTACAAGGTGCATTAAATTGGGGCTGTTAAGTACCCAAAAGTCAGGCGCAACCAATCGCGGCGTGTCGCGATCGCCGGTTCTATTTAGCGGCGTTGCAACATATAAAGATAAATCCCAGAACTTGATGAAAAAAGTCGAATATGACTACAGCGCGCAAGCTTTAAGTTTCAATCAGCTAAAGTGTTTCCGTTTGGTTTCAGGGGGCCTTTTTCACCCGGCCGACGACAAGCAGGAACTGGCGTTCAGATACGCGGTCGAGAAAATCAACAGCGACAGGGCGATCCTGCCGCGGTCCAAGCTGAGTGCTCAAATAGAGAAAATACCGCCGCAGGATAGTTTTCACGCGTCGAAAAAAGGTAAGGGACGCGGCAGAAGACGCGCCTGTTTAAGATTGGAAATAAAACGTCATAGAAATATGTTCGGTTGCCTGTATTTATAACTGGCTGAAAAAAACTAGTGGATTTGAACTGGACCAACACTATATTAAAGATCTGTGTATAGCGCTGTTTCAAGTGATCGCCACTGGCGTCACACGACGAAACAAATATACACGGTGGCTTAATGCTAAAACACCATTGTTGCAGAATCTTTTATAAAATGAAAACACGCAAATGTGTCTGTTAACGACGAATTTAATATACAAAATAAAGTTCACATGGCAAATTTCCATACATTTACTTAAGAAAAGCGAGTCTAAAAGCAAGCAAGAGTATTTGGTAACTTTTGGTTTGAAATAAAGTCCGTGGCTAGTTGTAGTGTAAGTAAGCATAAAACGCATTAGATTTTTCAGTTTCTTCTTTATATGGAGGACTATTTGGTTCGCTTTGGAGCTATAAACAAAATTTTCTATTTTCATTCTTGCATACGCTACAAAATACTCTTCCAAAATAATATCTAGAATTTTTGCTTTTTCAGCTGGTTGATCAGATCATCCCATAATTCCAAAATAGTGTTTATTCTTCTGCAATTCACCTAACGGTCTGTGCAGTTTGCATGTGTGCATACCATTTTCTTCATGTCCATGGAAATTTTATTTTATCACAAACAAATCTACCTATAAAAGCTGTGTTAATAGGTACCTATTATAAAACTGCTAAATACTGGACGCAAAGACAATTCGTTGCCGTAAAAAGAAGGCAAATTATAATAAAGCTGTATATTTAAAATTTGGGACATTTTAAACGTCAGTAACTGACATACCAATAACCACAGAATACCCCCCCTATAATAATACCTATAATAAGTCGCCATTTTTTTCGTCGAGTGGCGCTACCCCAGTCCGTCAACAACAATGAAATATGATGTCATTCTCGGGTCTTTAATAAGTGTCGGTCCAGATTTGAAAGGTTTATTTATTTTTAAAATATCCATAGATACTATAATGACACCTTTCAAATTCTCTAGTTTTTTCAGCTATAGTGTATTTGAAAGGAAAATTATAGAACAGATGAGGTTCCAGGGCCATGAAATGATGGTAAACCACAGGCGGCGTCATTTTCTTTTCTTTTCAATGTGTAAACAATTATCTTCAAAAAATTTTGTTTTTTATTTTCAAAATCTTTTTCAGACGATAACCATATTATTATTCAAAATTTAATATTTTTGCAAAATTGTTGGTTTGGTTTTAGAACCGAGTAAAAACTATAATAAATGAATAAACAATTTATTTTCCTTACCTAATCCTTAAGCCAAACAAACAATTTTGCAACAGTGCACAGGTAGTCTTTTGAATTTATAATGATGGCCTGCTATTAACACCTGTCGAATAGACTATAGTTGTAAATAAAATTCTATTGCTACAGGCAACCCAACCTACTTTTGAGACGACGTTTTATTTCCAGACTTATCACTTTGTGGAATGAGGTCGTCAAACTATAGTTTGGCCTGATTATACATTTTGGAAATAAATATTCTGTAGATAGCTCTATTTTATTCACAAAACAAGCAAACGCTAAGAAGAAGCGACAGGTATCTGGAAAGTTTGTAATAAAAATAAATAACAGTGACTGCGAGTAACACAACCATGAACCCTGTGTATAACTTCTTTCGACCAGAAGATGAATTCCAGTGGCTCAAATCCGAGCTATGGCATAATTGAGTTGTTCAAATTGTTTAAATTGTTTCGGTTCTGCCGAGGTTACGGTGCCATTAGCGGAACTTACAACTTTCACTCTTCTCCACGAAAGTTTTCTCATCACGCTTCCGAGGCAATTTTCTTTAGAACGTAGGTATACGGGAGAACAATACTAAGCGCCGTTAGAGGATACGAATACCTTGGCTATTTATTTCTTCTATTAGAACGTTTTTTCGTTTGTCTGAAAAAAAAAACATTTCAAGACACCAAAAAGTAGCTTTTAACAAGAGAAAGCTGTTTTTTACGTGCTGCATACTACACTTTTTCTACGAGTGTATAAAATAAAGACGGACATGTTAATAATTTATTAATATTTATTTAACCAACAAGTGTATTAATAAGGTCTATTAATGATATTTTAACGCGTCTGCGTAGCAAACGCCTTAATTTTCGAATACAATATTTTCACGTCGACTGTGTTTTAAATAAAACAGGAAATACGTTTTTCACTGTTTATTTAATAATAATTATATTAAGTAACTACAAATTTAATTATTCATATTAATTTGCGTCATTCGATTTCGGTTGATTAGGTAATATTTATATTATTTATGTTAGAAATATTACAATTACTAAAACTGACAAAAGGTACAGTTGAATTATTATTAGTTGTATGATATTCTGAATTTAAATTTAGATTTAAATAATTTAGGACAGAAGGTATTTCGGCTCTGCCGCTGGTAGAGTTTGGAGCAGGTTTACATAAGATTTGTTGTGCAATGCCACCTCTATTTTGTAGGGAATTCTCAATGGAAGCTTCTGGCACAGCAGTGGATTTCCAACCACCAAGCCGTTTAATAGCTGAAAAATCTGTATCGAGGCAGAAGAACTCCGAAAACAATGTCTAGTAAAAGACGCGGCTGCTCTAGTTGCAAAAAGATCGCTATAACGGAGGACAATTTAGTAAATGTATTTGTGATTTTTATAAAAAAATAAAAAAAACGTTATATCAATGCTTTCTTTCAAGATTAAGATTTCTCTAAGCAATGAATATTTTGGCCATAAACTTACGATTAGGCCTTTTTTGAAATGCTCGAGAAGTATGCAGCAACACTGTTTCCGAGTCACACGTTACTTGCTTCCCTCTGCTTTTGACAGAGGCCTTCTGTCCTTTGCTTTTTTCCGGCAATAAACTTGAGGAATTAGTAACTTAAGGATGCTATAGTTGCACTTTCTGCCACTTCTGGTGGAGTTAAGTTAAAGTTTTCATCAACTCGATTATTCCACAACACCTTTGAGAACTACGAAACTCTATAAAGCTTGTCAGTGACAGATATATTGAAAATGAAAACATGGCGCCCCGGCCGAGTTGATTTGAAAAATCTTTTATTATTATAACAAATAGTTTAGGTACCTATGTCATGGCAGTATTTTTCATGGTAATGTTCCATTTTTGTAAAGTGGTGTTGATAAATGCACGTGAATGGCAGTACCTACTTATTGTCACACTGCATTCCACACTCGTTTAGAATAATTATTATTCGAACGGTTGTTTCATAACAAAACATCAAATTTTCTGAGTATGGCTGTCATTCCAGGGGTCTTGGGAAATTCTAGGGACATCCAACATAAATCTAGTGAATATACAGTGTGGATAGAAATTGTGGAATATTGCTTATATTTCTTAAAATATTCCTCATATCAAAAACATGTTTTAATAAAAGTGTTAGGGGAAATTATTTCCCGTTTAGTGATATCAAGCAATCTCTCGAAGCACAAAAAATGTGGTTGCCATGGTAACCGATTTAATTTTTTTAAATGGCACCATATACTTTTTTTGGTGAAAATTGATACGTTGGAACTTTCTGAATACGATACAATACAATTTTAATGGGGTCGCATAAGAAAAAATACAAAAAATTAAGTTTTCTATTATGATATTGACAATGTTTATCAAAATAATTATTAACATCAAGTTAGCCATGCCAAAATCAGAACAATGCGAAACTGTCACTAGCTGTGTAACTGTGTACATTGTTACACTAAACGTACTTTTTTACTCAATTTTCTGTGTACTTAAGTACTTAGTATGTTAACCTGTATTCTTTCCGTTTCACTTAATTCAAGCGCCATTATAACTTACTAAGTACTTAAGTACACAGAAAATTGAGTAAAAAGGTAGGTACGTTTACTGTAACAATGCACACAATTACAAGCAACTGACAGCTAGTGACAGTTTCCCATTGTTCTGATTTTGGCATGGCTAACTTGATGTTAATAATTATTTTGATAAACATTGTCAATAGCAGAATAGAAAACTTAATTTTTTTTTTGTATTTTTTTCTTATGCGACCCCATTAAAATTGTATTGTATCGTATTCAGAATAAACGTAGGTATATGGTGCCATTTAAGTCGGTTACCATGGCAACCACATTTTTTGTGCTACGAAATATTGCTTGATATCACTAAACGGGAAATAATTTTCCCTAACACTTTTATTAAAACAAGTTTTTCATAATATGAAGAATATTTTAAGAAATATAAGCAATATTCCACAATTTCTATCCACACTATATAAGGAGAGACTCAAGTATATAGCTTCCTTATTTTTCATGATAATGAAAAGTTTGTTAGAACGATTTTTATTCTAAATTCCAATATCATTTATAACAAAATGTACTTAATACACAGGGCGTCCGATTACAAAATGTTATTTTGTCCAAAAAGCCAAAAACGGAGTTACCAATGGCGTGCGCTTAATTAAAAAGTAAAAAACGAAGGATGTGTAACGACAATTTCCACGATTTTCGTTACATCTTTTTTTTTTAAATAAATAAAATCAATATTTCTTTCAAATGACACAAATTTATTTCTTACTTATTTAACTACCCTCGTAATAAAAGTGGGAGTTTATTATTTTTTAAAAAGAATTCCTCTATAAGTATGCAACCCACTATACCTTGATGTTTGCTTCGAAATATTCAGACAAAGGTACGTAAAAACACTATTTAGATTGCATTTAAAATACTTATGTTGCTTTTTATTACTGTTTCATTGACTTTTACGTAATACATATTTCATTAATATCATTTATTTTTATTCAAAATTTTAGCCGAAATGTCAAAATTCAAATCACCCGCCTAACCTTGCGTCAGACGTTGACATTTTCATTTCCGTTTGTCGTTTTTTAGAGACTTCCTCCGTATAAATACGGCGACATGCCGATTTTTCGGGGCTTCTCTCTTAAATCCTCCAGTTCTCCGCTTCTCGGAGGCTTTTCGATTGTTTTCGCGTACTTGATGAGTGCTTAGTTAGTGTTTCAAGTTTTCTTGGGCTCAGGTGAGATCTTTCTGTGTTACACTATTTAGATTGCATTTAAAATACTTATGTTGCTTTTTATTACTGTTTCATTGACTTTTACGTAATACATATTTCATTAATATCATTTATTTTTATTCAAAATTTTAGCCGAAATGTCAAAATTCAAATCACCCGCCTAACCTTGCGTCAGACGTTGACATTTTCATTTCCGTTTGTCGTTTTTTAGAGACTTCCTCCGTATAAATACGGCGACATGCCGATTTTTCGGGGCTTCCCTCTTAAATCCTCCAGTTCTCCGCTTCTCGGAGGCTTTTCGATTGTTTTCGCGTACTTGATGAGTGCTTAGTTAGTTTTTCAAGTTTTCTTGGGCTCAGGTGAGATCTTTCTGTGTTACACTATTTAGATTGCATTTAAAATACTTATGTTGCTTTTTATTACTGTTTCATTGACTTTTACGTAATACATATTTCATTAATATCATTTATTTTTATTCAAAATTTTAGCCGAAATGTCAAAATTCAAATCACCCGCCTAACCTTGCGTCAGACGTTGACATTTTCATTTCCGTTTGTCGTTTTTTAGAGACTTCCTCGGTATAAATACGGCGACATGCCGATTTTTCGGGGCTTCCCTCTTAAATCCTCCAGTTCTCCGCTTCTCGGAGGCTTTTCGATTGTTTTCGCGTACTTGATGAGTGCTTAGTTAGTTTTTCAAGTTTTCTTGGGCTCAGGTGAGATCTTTCTGTGTTACACTATTTAGATTGCATTTAAAATACTTATGTTGCTTTTTATTACTGTTTCATTGACTTTTACGTAATACATATTTCATTAATATCATTTATTTTTATTCAAAATTTTAGCCGAAATGTCAAAATTCAAATCACCCGCCTAACCTTGCGTCAGACGTTGACATTTTCATTTCCGTTTGTCGTTTTTTAGAGACTTCCTCCGTATAAATACGGCGACATGCCGATTTTTCGGGGCTTCCCTCTTAAATCCTCCAGTTCTCCGCTTCTCGGAGGCTTTTCGATTGTTTTCGCGTACTTGATGAGTGCTTAGTTAGTTTTTCAAGTTTTCTTGGGCTCAGGTGAGATCTTTCTGTGTTACACTATTTAGATTGCATTTAAAATACTTATGTTGCTTTTTATTACTGTTTCATTGACTTTTACGTAATACATATTTCATTAATATCATTTATTTTTATTCAAAATTTTAGCCGAAATGTCAAAATTCAAATCACCCGCCTAACCTTGCGTCAGACGTTGACATTTTCATTTCCGTTTGTCGTTTTTTAGAGACTTCCTCCGTATAAATACGGCGACATGCCGATTTTTCGGGGCTTCTCTCTTAAATCCTCCAGTTCTCCGCTTCTCGGAGGCTTTTCGATTGTTTTCGCGTACTTGATGAGTGCTTAGTTAGTGTTTCAAGTTTTCTTGGGCTCAGGTGAGATCTTTCTGTGTTACACTATTTAGATTGCATTTAAAATACTTATGTTGCTTTTTATTACTGTTTCATTGACTTTTACGTAATACATATTTCATTAATATCATTTATTTTTATTCAAAATTTTAGCCGAAATGTCAAAATTCAAATCACCCGCCTAACCTTGCGTCAGACGTTGACATTTTCATTTCCGTTTGTCGTTTTTTAGAGACTTCCTCGGTATAAATACGGCGACATGCCGATTTTTCGGGGCTTCCCTCTTAAATCCTCCAGTTCTCCGCTTCTCGGAGGCTTTTCGATTGTTTTCGCGTACTTGATGAGTGCTTAGTTAGTGTTTCAAGTTTTCTTGGGCTCAGGTGAGATCTTTCTGTGTTACACTATTTAGATTGCATTTAAAATACTTATGTTGCTTTTTATTACTGTTTCATTGACTTTTACGTAATACATATTTCATTAATATCATTTATTTTTATTCAAAATTTTAGCCGAAATGTCAAAATTCAAATCACCCGCCTAACCTTGCGTCAGACGTTGACATTTTCATTTCCGTTTGTCGTTTTTTAGAGACTTCCTCCGTATAAATACGGCGACATGCCGATTTTTCGGGGCTTCTCTCTTAAATCCTCCAGTTCTCCGCTTCTCGGAGGCTTTTCGATTGTTTTCGCGTACTTGATGAGTGCTTAGTTAGTGTTTCAAGTTTTCTTGGGCTCAGGTGAGATCTTTCTGTGTTACACTATTTAGATTGCATTTAAAATACTTATGTTGCTTTTTATTACTGTTTCATTGACTTTTACGTAATACATATTTCATTAATATCATTTATTTTTATTCAAAATTTTAGCCGAAATGTCAAAATTCAAATCACCCGCCTAACCTTGCGTCAGACGTTGACATTTTCATTTCCGTTTGTCGTTTTTTAGAGACTTCCTCCGTATAAATACGGCGACATGCCGATTTTTCGGGGCTTCCCTCTTAAATCCTCCAGTTCTCCGCTTCTCGGAGGCTTTTCGATTGTTTTCGCGTACTTGATGAGTGCTTAGTTAGTTTTTCAAGTTTTCTTGGGCTCAGGTGAGATCTTTCTGTGTTACACTATTTAGATTGCATTTAAAATACTTATGTTGCTTTTTATTACTGTTTCATTGACTTTTACGTAATACATATTTCATTAATATCATTTATTTTTATTCAAAATTTTAGCCGAAATGTCAAAATTCAAATCACCCGCCTAACCTTGCGTCAGACGTTGACATTTTCATTTCCGTTTGTCGTTTTTTAGAGACTTCCTCGGTATAAATACGGCGACATGCCGATTTTTCGGGGCTTCCCTCTTAAATCCTCCAGTTCTCCGCTTCTCGGAGGCTTTTCGATTGTTTTCGCGTACTTGATGAGTGCTTAGTTAGTTTTTCAAGTTTTCTTGGGCTCAGGTGAGATCTTTCTGTGTTACACTATTTAGATTGCATTTAAAATACTTATGTTGCTTTTTATTACTGTTTCATTGACTTTTACGTAATACATATTTCATTAATATCATTTATTTTTATTCAAAATTTTAGCCGAAATGTCAAAATTCAAATCACCCGCCTAACCTTGCGTCAGACGTTGACATTTTCATTTCCGTTTGTCGTTTTTTAGAGACTTCCTCGGTATAAATACGGCGACATGCCGATTTTTCGGGGCTTCTCTCTTAAATCCTCCAGTTCTCCGCTTCTCGGAGGCTTTTCGATTGTTTTCGCGTACTTGATGAGTGCTTAGTTAGTTTTTCAAGTTTTCTTGGGCTCAGGTGAGATCTTTCCGTGTTACACTATTTTTCGTGCTTTAGCTTTCCTTTTCCATGAAGGATTTTCAAGTTCTGTTTGAATTTGCGAGTTGAAGACTCGGTATCGGTTTTTCCTTCCGAAGGACAGGTAGCCATTTTTCCTTTTTTTTTGTGGACGAACGTGTTGAGTCCGTGGCGAACCAAATATTCCTTCCTGCGACTTTGGACCGAGCAATACCAAGATTCTCCCTTAATCCTCCTGGTCTTTTTGAGCTTGACTCATTTGTAATTTTGCAAAATTTTGATTGGGGAATTTCCTGGGAGAACCTCAGGGTAAGTTGCGAAGGGGTTCAGAGCATAGGAAGGCGTTATCTACGAGAAAAGGCACTAAGAATAGGGGTGTATTTTTGATCTCGCCTGAGGCAAGGAATAATTGCACTTTTGCACGTCAAGTTTTGTTCATTTCAAATATAACGTTTTTTATTATCTTTCAAATTTTTCTTGTACCAACTTGTCAAAGTCTTTTCTTACAAGCGAGAGAAGTCCATCAATCAATAATCTTTGTTTTATCCCAATTTATTTCTATTTTCTCAGCATTTAATTAAGATCTTTTATATCATTTCAAAACTTTAAAATTTTCTCTTATATTATCTACGTTTAAAAATATTTTCATCATTTCGAAACTTTAAAATTTTCTCTTATATTATCCACGTTTAAAAATATTTTTGGTGACTTATTAGTTTTGTATTTCCTTTACACGAACCTCGAGCAAGAAGCAAGAACAGCAGACGGCAGCTAGCCCGAACAGTAGACGATGACCAGAACGACCACAGTTAACAGGTGGTCTAGCAAAGGAGCTATTAAAATATTGTAAGATTTAAAATTCATAATTTCATTAATATTTTCTACTTTATATAATTCACCCACACTGGGAATTCACTCATTGCTCTGTAACTTACATCAATTTTCATATTGGTTTCTTTTTTTAATAAACTTGTTCACATTTTAAAGAAAAAGGTTTGTTTTTATTTCCAACACAACCAACTAAAACTAAAGAAACCTAGCCGGAGCTACATTTTTATGTGTTTGATGTTGCAGATGTATTATGGGCACAAAACAATATTGATGCATGCAGGAGCGTGCTTGACATTATTCGACGAGCAGTCGCAACGGCTCTTCCACCGTCAAAGTTCGGGGCAAAAATTTGTACCAGAATGCCCCGTTAATAATGTGGAAATGATTGATGTACGTGCAGAATGGACCCTACAAAAAATGGCAGGTTTTGGGTCGCTGCAGGAGGATTTATCAAACTTTTTGAGCGACTGATTTGTCGAATTAAGCCCGTTTTTATACTGCGGAATGGACCGAGAACATCACTGGGAGTTATCTATGGAGTCCATTTAGTGTGCAACGTGTGCAATGGGGAACTTGAAAATTTTTTTTATTTTTTTAATATATTTGCTTTTCCATAGAAAGGGCACATACCAAATATCGGCCCTCAAATCGTAATATTTATTTTGCAATAAATAATTAAAGTTGTGACCGCAAGCTATTCATTTGAAACGACACGAAAAACGCGGGAATGCAAGGCCTACTATAAAGACAGGCCCTGGCGCACAAAAATCACGTGACCATCTTAGTCAGACGTTACATGTCATTTGTCACATAACTGAAAGCGGCAGCTTGGGTTTTGAGAAGTTTTCAATGTTTAAAGTGTTTTTAAACGTATTAGTTTATATTTTAGAAACAAGTTTGTGTCTAGTGCGCGTGTGTCCTGGCGGAGGGGAACCGCCCAGGTGTTATTATTGGCCTCTGGGTGTCTGGGTGGGAGTCGTGCCGTCGTGCCATCCAAGAGTATTGGTGCTGCTCGCACCGACGCGAGCGGAATTCTCCCCCGAACCACAGAATAGGGAACCCGGAATGGACTATTATGGACATGGGACAGTATTGGACAGTGGAGCCTGAGACACAGAGGGGTGAACTGATTACGCGAGATTCGCGAGTTCAGACGGTCCGGGTGGCTGGAAGCCGTTCCCGTTGACCACGTTCGGGTTGTGTATTTATTGTATTCACCATTCACCTTGTGCGAAATAAATCAGTGTTGTAACATACTCGAGGATTTTCGTTGTCGACCTACGCCCTGATAATAATATGGTCTTTCACGCTGCCGATCAACTGAGACCTCGTCAATATTTACAGCACTGAGGTTAGTTTTCATTTTTATTTCTCGTAAAAAATAACCTAAATACCAAATATTGGGTCTGTTTATACATATTACAAAAGCCAGGAAGACAAATGTGTTGTGGGAGGAAAATACCTATAGAGAATATCACCTAAGCTAAAGGAACAATTTTTGAGAATGTGCCCAAATATTGTGAGTGCAGTGCCGTTTAACTCTCAGCCTAAAACAGCTGAGGCAGGTTGAAAATTTTGAAAAAACAATTAGAGAAAGCTTGAATGCACAAAACCAATAATGTAATAGATGAAAGAAAACTTGCCAAATTGTTACGAAATTTGTTTTCTCTACTTATCTCCAAAAATGCCTTTCATTATATACGACTAAGTTGGTCACGAGACTATGCGATTACGCGTTAGCGCCGTGGCCTGTCTTTATCGTTGGCCTCGGCGGGAATGGTTGTGACGTCATACACCGCTCGATCGATAAGAAGGCAGTGACAGGAGTGACAGCTACATAGAATTAGAGAAGGAAGAATGGAAATTGAACGTTAAAAAATAAGAAATGCCTAAAAATTTAAATTTAATAAGCCCTTTAACTGAATGGTGAGGCTACGGGACTACGGGACTAGTGATTCGTAGGTCCCGGGTTCAATCACATAAGAAGTTTTTTTTATTATTACTGCATTCTACCTCTTGTATTTATCACTGATTATCATTTTTATATTGGACAATGGTTATTGTGAAGATTATAACTCACAATCTATTCCCTAGTGTATTTAAATTCAAACTACTTACCTACCTAATATGAAATTGTCGGTAGAAGGAAAAATGTAATTAATACATTGCGTGATGCCTAAGCTCTCTTTGGCCTCGGGCGTTAAACAACCACCTCGGCCAAAAAAGTGCGCTTACGCATCTCGCAATATAAATAATTATTTAATACAGCACACTCTTTTCAAACGTTATCACAATATCAAGACCGAGATAGACTATAATAAGACGTATAGACAAGGATAGAACGTTCTCGTTGCTCTTTCTAAACAAAGCTTGCGTGGTGCTGTTTTGTTTTTGTAGATGTGCCGCCCATATTAGTTTATACATGGTTCTGCCGACCACCAGAGGCTCCACCACCAACGAACTTCATGACGTCACAACCAAGGAGGGCGCGTGGCAAGAATGATTTGAATTATGCAGTTTTTCATTGCTTATATTTATTACATAAAAATAAAAAATGAGTTTTTTTGTGAACTGCGGTTCATTTAATAGCAATAAATTACGTTTGAAAGTAATATTTTCCAAATTTAATTTTTGTGCAAGTTCCCCATTCCGCCGTTGCCGTAATTTTGTTTACATTTACCAACTCTGCAAAATAAAGATATCTACTATAGTTACTATATCTAGTTTGGAATCTGCGATCGACTCAATTTCTCTCGAGCTAATGTCCTTCGTGCATATTACCACAGTAGAAACTAAACTGTCTCAGAATAAATTGAGTTATTGTTTCCAGTGGCGTATTCAGGGGGGGGGGGCAAAGGAGGCAATTGCCCCCCAGAGCTGTCGAGATAAACGTGATTTTTTGTACTCCTGGCCTAATCTAAAAATGCAGTGAACATCAAACATCTACAATTTGTTATTTGTTTCATATTGTCTTCTCGAAATTAAAACCTGTGCAGTATATTTGAGAACGCGCCGCCGTTTATTATGCACACACTCCGTCGGTCGCAGCGCGTAACCGTAAATTATAGGCAAAACAACCTACTAAATATGTTTTGCACAATTACAGTGTGCACCGCCACGCCAGAAAGAACATTTTCAAAACTGAAAATTTTAAAAATTCATATTAGAAACATTATTAGCGAAAACCCACTGAATGGGTTAACACTCCTTCATGTGTATCATGAAATACCCATATCTCCAGAGGAGATATTTGACGAGCTCAAGACCAAAAAAAGAATACTTGATTTTGTGATATACCTAGATTTTACTGGTTCGAAGAAGAAATATTTTTATGTTATACAAGGTGTCCGGTAATAACTTAAAAAATTAAAAAGAAAAATGGAAAATATGACGAAAAGTTCATATGAACATATAGATGCTCAGATGTTTGGTTTTCGAGATGCAGGGTGTTGAAATTGAAATTTCCATTTTTTTAAGTAATTTTTTGAGTCGACAAAATGTTCTTACAAAAAAAATAACAACAAAAAATAAATTTGCTTGTTTATTTAAATTTTATTTTGAATTTAATTGCATACGAGTGTCGATATGCACCTGCATCGATGCAGAAATTTGAAAATTTCTCGAAAACGGTCACCTTTGGCGTTATTCACAAAGTATACCTTTTTTTGCTTAGAAAACGTGTGGGAAGAGGATACATTCACAAAATGTCGTAAAAGTTTACTGTCAAAAAAGTTAGGGCACATTAAATTAAATAATGATAGCGTACGCAGCGCCCTTTAGGGATTGCACCAAAAATAATACAAAATTGTGACTTATTTTCTAAAAAAAAACCTGCTACCAAATTTTGCAAGAA
Organism: Pseudeuparius sepicola; assembly: GCA_963920635.1. NCBI lineage: Eukaryota > Metazoa > Arthropoda > Insecta > Coleoptera > Anthribidae > Pseudeuparius > Pseudeuparius sepicola. Next base: position 7,726,379 of record OY987300.1, on the reverse strand, counting down.
AATTTTCTCGTCTAAAAAAGTTACTTAAAAAAATCAAAAATAAAATTTCAATTTCAACTCCCTGCATCTAGAAAACGAAAAATATGCGGACCCATGTTCATATGAACTTTTCGTAATATTTTCCATTTTCTTTTTATTTTTTCAAGTTGGTACATTTATTTCCAGACACCCTGTATTTATTTATTTTAGAAAATATCTTTTTGTTCTGTTTTTATTCATTAAAATTATCAACAGAGTTTTGTTATTTATAACTGATTGCCCCCCCCCCCCCGCAGACGTTAATCCTGGATACGCCACTGATTGTTCCTGAGTTCCGACAATAGGGGCCGTAATATGCAACGATGTATGCAACGTGACCTGTCGATCTAGCCGTTTTAAAGCCGTGCCAAATTCGCTGTTTCCATTTTGCATTTATTTCGGTAAGAATTTTATTTAATTACAATAATTGGAAATAATAAGTTAACGTACTTATTTCGTCCGGAATGTTGTATACATTGTGTACACTACATAAAGTTCACAATCATTATTTGTGACGGTAGTAAATTCGAGGAGTCACCTCGGAAGGTCCTGCTGTCTCCTGCTTTTATTACGGAACAATAAATTACCTCAAAACAATATACACAAAACAGAGCCCTATAAACCGACCGAACCATTACACTTTGTCGGAAACAGAGCCTCTGTAGGAAGACCTGGCTATAAATTTCGACACGTATTCCTGTTATTATTGTCCGGGTGTAAAATTCTTCTGAACATTTTCTATCTATCTATCTATACTGTGGCAAGAGTCATCTTAGCCTGTTCCGAACGAAAAACTGAGTAGGTGTGCAAAATTTCGAAATTCTAGGCCTTCTTTTATTTTTTTAGTTTTAAATTTTTAGCGGAAAAACAATTAAAGTTTCGTAATTTGTTTTCACTTTTCGCAATAATACTTTCACGACAGAGCACACCACTTCTTAATAACGAAGTATTAACCATAACCTACTAATAATCATACACTTACCACCTCACTAATTTGTTTCACTTTTCACACTCTGAAAAGTTTCCCTAATAAGGTTTTGTCGTAAAACTCACAAAAAATGTGCGAAAAATTAGTTATTTAAAATAACCAAAGCACAGCTACGTGATTTTTAGAAACTAATATTATCACAAATTAGTTTCAAACCAAGGAAGGTTGAACCCAGAAGCTCAAATTCCAACTAAATTTTTTTGGTTATTTACCAAAGTCGTGTTACATATCAAGGGGCACAAGGTATACATATAATAATTGTCAATTGAATAAGTCGAAAATATGACTAATGCGACTCACATGGATATAAGTATAATATATGGTATCTCGAGTCTGGGCCGTATGTAGCGAAAATTTGGGGGGCGGGTTCAGGATCGGCTCAAGCTTTTGTGGGGCTGGGTGCAATGCCGGATGAAATTGCGTAGCCACGGCAAGGAATTATTTAATCCATTAAGAAGAAATTTTTGAAAATTGATACGACACTAGAACGGTAGATATATTTTTTGCATGTCACTTTTTAAAAAAGTAGACGGGGGCGATGAGTTTAGATCACTTCAGAAATAGAATATAAATTAATTTCGGGTGGGGAGGGTCAATTTTTGTGAATTTGTTTCAAACAAGTGCATTTAAAATAATTCTGTAAAATGGGCCGCAGGCGAATTTTTTTAGAAATGTTAAGGAAAAATACTTTAAATTAGTCTTAGGAAATCCCAATATCTTCAGATCACGGGCGTAGCCAAGGGGGGGGGGGGGTTTCGGGGGTTCAACCCCCCCCCCCCCCGAAATAAGCAAAATATTACCTAATATTATACCGAAAAAATACGAGGAGTGAAGAGTTAAATTATTATTACGTTTGAATATATTATGTAGTAATAGTAGTGCCTAGCGCCATCTTTTGACGAGAGGCAGACGCAGTTGCAGCCGAACTATTTTGTATTGTAGGGACACTTTGCGTTGTTTCTCGATTATTCGCCACGCCCCTAGGTCGAAATGAGCGGAACTTTGTGGAAGTTCGTGGAAGTTTCTGGACGGCTACTGGGCTGCTATATAAGCGGCGCCGCGGCGCGTGACCGCGCTTACGGCAGTATTGTTCCATGCGAACTCGAAGCGAATAAAAGTGAAAAGTGGTGAACGAATAGTGAAGAGAATTAAGTGTACCGTGTAAGTGAGTAATTTTAGTGCACTGTTATTCGATAACCTTGTTAAGGATAGATACGTGAATCATTATTACTGTCGAAAAATGGAGGGGAAAAAAAGGAAGGGTGATAAACCTAAATTTATGGACTACTGGAAAAAGTGGTGTAGTCAAGGTCAAGGGGTTTCTAATAAAGAAACAAATTTGGATTTAGCTATCAAAGCTTCAGCTACCTTGCATGCTGATAAGAAGACTGCCTACCCCGAAATCTAGTTTGGAATGCCTAGATATGTGCGATAAAAACCTTTATCCTAATATTTACACATTACTACAAATCTTGGCTACCATTCCTGTATCCACTGCTACCCCAGAAAGGTCTTTCTCGAGCCTAAGGAGACTGAAAAACTATTTACGAAACACTACAAGTGAAAACAGACTTAATGGTTAATGAACATTCACTATGGAACAGAAATTCATGCAGATGAAGTAGTGGATATATTTAAAAGAAAAAGCCGAAGATTTCTTCTTTAATGGTTTTAGATTTAGCGCAGAGGAACGAAATTAATTTATCCATTTCATTTAAAGTTAAGAACTTTATAAATATGTCCTAGTTTTTCGGATGAATATATAGATATTAAATTTCATGTAAGTATATTTTTGTTGTTTTATTTACTTCTCAAACTAAACCCCCCCAAAACTAAATCCTGGCTACGCCCGTGCTTCAGATTTTCAAGCTGCAGTGAATATTTTTAAATTCTGAAATGGTTTCGGCCCCGCCTTTTTAAATACGCACCCACCTAGAGCTGGCCCTGGAGAGGTTAGACCAGTGGCTGTTGAATATGGAAATAGCTTTAAGGTTTAAAAAAACTACTATTTTTAAATGGTTTTTAATAAAAAAACTGAAACAGGTTTGAGTTGAACAAGTTTAACATTAAAACTTTAAAAGTATTAAATATTAATTATAATAATAGCTGAATATTCCTTCTCGCATTTATACCTATCCCTTTTCTACTTATTTCATTTCTCATCATTATAGGGATATATTTATTCCTACACATTCTTCGCCTGACGACACCTTTAGAATTGCCAGTAGGTATGGTAAAAGATTTCTTCGTGCCACTTGCCTAACTGAACCTTACATAAAAACAATAAATAAATCTTCAAATACAAATTAGTACTAATCTATTCATAAAAGAGACTCTGGGAATCCCCTATTCTCCTAATCCATGGCGCACGCCGCCATGCACCACCGTTCACCGTTTACTGTTACTGATGTCCAGTGTTGCCAGTTTATTTTATTTCTTTTTAAAGCGTATTCTGATGAGTAAATTCGGTACTGCACTGATCCAAAAATTATGTTTTGTTGGCAGTTTTCGGGCGGGTTTCCATACTCTTCTGGAAAACCAGTTTAATAAATTATTACACTAACTGGTGCTCGGGGAGCTCGTTCTAGTGGTGGTGGAAAAGCATATAAAATGGTGGTAGTTCGGGGGGGGGGGGGGGGGTTGAACCCCCAAAACCCCCCTTAGATACGGCCCTGTCTCCAGTCGCTGTAGATTTCAAAAACCCTTAGTTACATCATCGTCCTGCGTTATTACTGCATGTATGTTTGTTCTTTGTCTCATTGAGGATCCATAGTTACTCGTTTTCTCTTTGTTGCATTATGCAGCTTGTTATTGTATTCCAGAATTTCCAGCGCCTGACCGTGTTTTGTTTTATCAGTGACAATCAGACCTTGCTGGTTCGTGTTTATTCTCAACAATAAACTTCAGTGCAATTGAATATTACAATAATACTACCTCATAGTAGAAATTAGACGTGAATAAGTATTATTTTCTTTTATATTAGTCTGTATTGACATGTATGATCATTAAAGAATTTATTACGTCTTCTTCATTTTTATAATAGTTATTTATGTACCAAGGCACTGAAGTTCAACTTTTTATTACTCATGTCATATATTATTATTAGGCACATATTATTATTAGGCAAGAAAATAATAATAAGGGATCACCCCTCCATGCACCGACTCCGCGCGGCGTTGCTTGACTTTGACGATCGCTCTACCTAGGTCAAGTAAGACAAGACACGGCATCTTCGTACAGAAAAACCAAACTGCTGTTTCTTGTGCAGCCTCCACAACAAATCTATTGATATTCAAACTTACTAAAATATGTAGGTACACTGAAGGATTGCGCTTCTATAGGAAACAATTTCGCAATGTGCGTACGAAAAGTTAAATGGGCCTTTATCGGCTGGATTTTGAATATTTGGTCACTTTTGACGGGCGATTTCTCCGCGTCTGACGTTTGATGTTTACATCTCACCAAGGCCTATACTTATTGAAAAAAATCGTACAATAATGTAGCCCATTATTGTACAATTTCTGTGCTTTTAATGACGATTTTGGGACACTTTACTGCCGATTTCAAGAAAAATCATTAAACGAGTCCGCCCATATAGGATGGAAGAAATAAGAAGCCAAACATGCAAAATGATGACTCCTCTTAAAGCACTAACATTATCTATATTTTCGTTGCGAAATAAAATCATGCTCAAACGGTCACCTAAATCAGTAGTATTTTTTAGATTGATTCTACATTTACACGAGATATATAGTAATTGATTTAAGTTTAGTTAATCTGCTTGCGTTTTGTAATTGAATCTCGTTGAATCGGAGCACAAAACCGCAATTGGAAAATCAATCTGGCGATAATTTATGACGAAACCCAGTTTGCCGGTTTCAAAAATTGAACACAGGAAAAAATATGTAAAAAATGGGAAAAATAATGTTTAAATTCGTCTATAGTTTTCCTATAAAAATGACCGAAAGAAAGATCTTGAAAAATGTACAGAGTGTTGTCCCTAGATTAGTATTCGTAGTGGAAAAGCCTTTTTGTTTTTGACTTTTGTAAAAAAAGTTACTCCTTGAAAAGTTTTGCTTCAAAAGAAATAGGCAGTGAAAAGAAAATGTTGCTATCCATATTTACAGAGTGGTCAAAAAATATGGTTATTCTGTGATTATATTTACAGGATGTTCCAAAAAACAGTATACGTACTTCTAGGGCTTTCATGTGACCTTAGTTCATTTCGGCAGGCGAACAACCAAACAGATCGATAGGTTTTAGTCGACTACTCAATTACGGGTTTTGGATCTACAGGTTAGCAAAACTTACGTACTAACAATTAGGGTTGCCAGGAACTCATTGAAATGACAAGTAGATGGAAGGAGTGTAGAGAGAGAAACTGGCAGCCAAACTTGAGTAAGTGAAATAGTAAATAAATCAGCTGATTCCGGCAAAAACCACATAACACAAAAGAGGTGTTTCATTTTAATTTTCCTTCTGTTATTGTATTATTTATATTTGATTTGAGTTCGTGTCGTGGTGGCAGTTTCGTATAAAACGGCGTTGAGTTTTCTTAGTTGGTGTTTGGTATGATATTCATAGAGAAAATTTAATTTAGCTATGTGGCTATATTCTCTCTGTTGTAGTTGTAGATTACAAAAAAGATGGTCAACTCCTGTTGTGTATTTGGATGTACCAAACGGGGCGGAAAGAATAAGAATAGTGGGGTTTCTTTTCATTCGTAAGTCTTAATAACTTTGCAGTTTTCCAAGAGATAAGGTGATATTAGAGACAAGTGGATTGCAGCAATAAAAAGGAAAAATTTTGTACTGCCTACAAGTATTTACTTGCATTTGTAGTCAACAATTTATTGAGAGCAATTTCATAGAGGGCAGCTCAAACTTAAAAAGTATGTAATTACTACAGTTTTTTATTTTCCAAGTCATGATATAGAAACTATCAAACTGGCAAAATATTGTGCTAATGAACCTAGCTCTTCGTAGTCAAAGATGGAATTAATCTTGAGGTTCTGGTCCTTTTAATAAGGTAATTATTTGTAATTCTTTTTGTTAGATGCCTAAACATTAAAAATTATATAAAAATATGTAAAAGCTACCTACCTGTCTTACATGCTTTTCCTATTAAATTGAATTTTAAAATTAATAAATCAGTTAAGATAAGTGATTAAAGTTGAAAATGTATACCTTATCCTAGATATTTTGTCGCTTTTATTTTAAAATAAACTTTTATTTTGTAATTTGTATTTTATTTGTCTCAATTTACTTCCAGGTACATAAAATTGCCATGTAGGTAATTTTTTTAATCAATTCACTACTTTATTCTGTGCAATATTTACATAATTGTGGTAATATAGAAAAATTCTCATTCCTACAAACAAGCTCCGAATTTCGGAATACAGATCATACAATAAAGAGAATTACGGAACATGCCCACTAAATTCGCCCATTAATATGCAACATCCCTATATACCTCCTTCGCCTGAATCAGCTGACACGTTCATTGGGCGTCCTTGTCTTACTTATTGCCATTTGAAACCTATCTCTCTCTAGAGTTGGCTGCCCCAAACAACAATGAAAGTGGTACCTGTGCGACTTCCATTGTACTAATCAATTCGATGCAGGAACTCTACTAACAATAATATGTGATAAACTAGGACATCGTAATTAAACAATATATTGATCACAGGAGAGCTGTACTGGTCATCTTGGGCAATACTATCCACCTTTGGCCAATAAGTATGAATGAAGCAATGCATTCGACCCATATGTTACCAGTACAGGGGTCAGGGGTGCCACCTACAGCATTTCACGTGCCTTAAAATATCATAATTTTTTGGGTCTAGGTTTTTCTTTTTTCTTTTCCTCCGACATTTTTATTTGAAGGAAGGTTGAACCCAGAAGCTTGAAAAGGGTGTAGGTATTTCAGATATTTCTAGGAGTAACCGTTTTCAGATTATTTTCATTTTTCATGCAATAAATAATACTAACATTTCTATCAAAGTATTCATTCATCGTAGGTTTTGACTGGGGCCACAGTCCTAAATATCCATATTATGGCTTCACTATAGGCGTATATTGCCTCTACTGGCCTACCTATAAATATACTGATCTGGCAGTGCTAAAGGTGTCGTCTGGCGAACAATGTCCAAGAATATATCCATAATAAAAAATCGAATAAACATAATTGAGATGGGTATGAATCTTCATTCCCCGATTATAATATTTTATTATAGTCACATCGTCACATCCCATTTGCTATTCGCTCGAGCCTCTCCCTAGCCTGGTTGTAATGTTTTATTATAAATAATGGTTTATTTTAAACTCAAATTGCACTAAAAGGTGCAAAATATAATCCATTTAAGTTTTTGACTCGGTTTTTCTCTACAGAAACCTGAACCAAACTGATTATAAACCAATTTTCAGGAAAATTCATAAATGCTTAACATTAAAGGGACTAATTACTTCTTTGAGAATTGGTTGGCACCTATTGGTACCTACTGGTTGGTACCTATTGGTTGGTGCTTATTTCACAAAATTCTATGATTATTATTAAATGACTGTTCAGATATTTTGTACTTATTCAACCTACAGGGTGACTCATTTTGATCCGGAACATCCCTGTAAAATTTGAACTGGCTTACGGATTTTAACGATTTTTTTTTGTATACAGGGTCCTCCGAGACGCACTTATCAAACACTTTTCAATGACCATACGATTATTCCAGGGCCGGATTAAAAAAATTTTTTGACCCAAAATTTCGAGTTAAGGTATCAGCGATTTTTTATCGGAAATCTGATAACGTGGCGTTAATCAGCGCCCCTGAAAACCCCCAGATTCCAAATTTCAAGAAATTATTCCCACGAATTATACTTTTTACACTGCATCACAATTGCCAAAAATCAAAATTTCAATTTGAGTTCAGCTATTAAGGTGGCTATGGAAACAAGTGAAAATGGTAAAAAGAGGTCCACAGGGGACAATGGTAATAAACCTGATCGGAAACTGTACTCGGTTTCTCTTTTCATTATTGCTGTACAGTACAAATTTTATGCCATTTGAGACGCAAGAGAGCTCGCTGCCGTCGCAGGCAGCCGTGGAAAAACAATGGCTTGCAGAAATGTCAGTTTATGCATTTTTACAACAAATGTTATTCAGGGGTAGATGTTGCTAAAATAATTTAGGTGTTACAAATAATTTAGTGGGTATAAAATGTAATTATTTCTAATCGATTCGTCAATACATTTCTGCCGTTTAAAATATTGCTGCTTTTAATTACATTCTTCAAATACGTACTTTGTAGTGTATAATCTTATACTTTATTATTTGTACAAAAAAAAAAATGTAAAAATTAACGTTTCTCAATGTGTTTGCACTTGCACGACTGCCTGCGACGACGGCAGCGAGCTCTCTTGCGTCTCAAATGGCATAAAATTTGTACTATACAGCAATACTGAAAAGAGAAACCGAGTACAGTTTATAATCAGGTTTATTACTATTGTCCCCTTTGGACCTCTTTTTACCATTTTCACTTGTTTCCATAGCCACCTTAATAGCTGAACTCAAATTGAAATTTTGATTTTTTTGCAATTGTGATGCAGTGTAAAAAGTATATTTTGTGGGAATAATTTCTTGAAATTTAGAATCTGGGGGTTTTCAAGGGCTTCTGATTAACGCCATGTTATCAGATTTCCGATAACAAAATCGCTGATACCTTAACTCGAAATTTTGGGTAAAAAACTTTTTTTAATCCAGCCCTGGAATAATCGTATGGTAATTGAAAAGTGTTTGATAAGTGCATCTAGGAGGACCCTGTATACAAAAAAAAATTCGTTAAAATCCGCAGGCCAGTTCAAATTTTACAGGGGTTACAGTTTTTATTAACCTTTGGCACCGTGCGGGTAATAATTTCGGATGTTTTTATTGGCCTGTAAGAGGAGGTGCTTTAAATGAATAGCATAGCCGGCTATATTTTGGAGGGCATATACCACTGGCGCAGCGATTATTTAAATAATGCATAATGCGGATGCGAGCGTGGTCCGCAGTTGGTGCAAAACAAGGGATGATTACGATGTAATTAAATTCTAACGATAAGGGTTATTAATTGTACGAAGTTCGGTCGGAGTTTTGGGAGGCGCGCTTTGCTACTGAACGCTTTGAAGGTTTTAAAAGTTTTTCTACGAGATTCTTCCAGCCTAGAATAATCAATTATTGAGGATCATTCTTCATTTTTCCTTTTGATTAGGGGCCGCGGTGGCGTCGCTGACTTTTTAGACTGCATGTTTTTCTGCCTTCGATCGACCTTGGTTCGAGGCAGGCGCATGCAGAAAAACACCGCTATGGCCAAGAGACAAAATGTGGGTTCACGGTATTGACAAAATGTGGGTTCACGGTATTGCTCCTAAATAGCTTTATCCGTGTGATTTACTAATTATTGTCTTACACTCACTGGGATTACTACGGTTTTCTAGGGTTTTCCGTAGTACTTGAGCGAATGCTATATATCCTAGTTCTATCGGGAAAAGCCGGCCCTAGCCGCAAATGGCAACGAAGACAAAATAATAGTAATTGCCCCCCTCCCCCACACAAGCATGTAATTGCTTCTGGGGTACTCCTAGTTTGGAGTATTGTGAGGGTGAGAATTATTATTAATATTATTATTACTTGGCAATGAAAAGTTTGCCCGCCCGAACCATAATGCTACATTTCCATTATTTTACGATAAGAATATTTTGTTGAGAATCCAAATATTAATGGAAAATACCTTCCTGCTTCCGTCCAAGTTTCCTTAATTTCCGAGCTCTCGAATTTCCATTTCAACGAACTCGCACTACAACTTTAACATTGCTTAAATACACAGATAACTAGGGTGTTTCTAGCAGATTGCTAAATGAATAATGGCGGGTAAAAGGCAAAATGAAATATGGTGCTATTAAATTAACCTCTGCCAATATACAAGGAATTATTAATTGCCTTAACCTAACAAAAGTGTCTGTAGTTCGGCTAAAATAAATGAAACAAGTAGTAGTAAAGTAAAGAAATTGAGATACAGATTTACCTACTTAAGCTGCACTTTTTCACTTTTTCCACAGGTTTAAGGATGGATTTTCTATTTATATACAGGGTGAGCCAATTTTTTGTAGCAGGACATTAACAATCAATATCATCATAAAACGAATATTTCATGCTATAAAATATGTATCTGAAACGATATTTAGAAATAGTAATTTATGTACCAAGGCATTGAAGTTTCAGCTTTTTATAAGTCATGTGGAGTTTAGTTGCCGAGGCCTGTGGCCGAGGCGCATCATAGGGAAACTACCAAACTGGTGCGTCCCATGCAGCTCACATAGGTATAGAAATAACATTGATGTTCAAACACACCAAAATACTTATACTGAAAGATTGATTTGTTATAGATAACAATTCCGCAATGAGGCTAACGCGTCTGACGTTTGGTTTGTTTACATCTTGCCAAAGCCAACAGATAGAAAAAAGAGTATCTATTTTAATGGGTTATTTTAGTGCCGCATTTTGAGCTTTTAATGACTACTTTGAGGCTTTTTAATGCCGATTTAAAAAAAGTATATAACTATGAGTTTTTTAAATACAGGACCGAATGTGGGAAGAATTTGTGAATAAAGAATTATTGAAATGTAGGTACCCAACATATGGGAGGAGACAAAAACTTAAACGACACAAGAGTAAAGTAGGTACCCTTATTTTGGAGCGTAGAGAAAAATCGTACAAGAGAAAGTTTTTTTGCAATTAAAAAGTCGATATAAATAAATACCATAAGTGCACATTGTATGTGTAATAAGTTTTCTTATCAAGGGCAACCAGACATACACTGTTTCAGACCGTTCTGGTTCGAGTCACACGAGATAGAAGATAGAATGCGCAGACTCGATCGATGACGTCACACACTCAGGCCGATTCTAACTACATATTCTATGCGTTGAGGTATTTTGGGGAGTTTTAGAGCCAATATATTTTTTTATTTTCCAGATTATTTATTAACACATACAATATGAATCCGAAAAATTTTACGCACAACAGAAAATAAATCAGTCTAAACAATTAAGTTCGTAGTAATGAACATAATAAACTCAATGAAATTCAACAATTATTAAAGGAGGCTTTATGCAGCACTCATTATCGCTTCTCTATCACTCCATTGTCATTTTATAGAGCAGATTACAGCAGATTACAAAGATAAAAGTGGGTTGTCTTCTAGTGAGATAGTACCTAATGAAATTTTAAGAAAATGAAAACTTCATAAAAACCTCGTGCAACAAGCAATATTATGAACATTTACCTTTTGATTAACGATAATAAAGCGACAATGAAGTGTTAATACGTAGAAACAAACGTAATGAAAATTTAAAAAAAACACACGCAAATTGCTTTAGCGCGTCAGTACGTAGAAATACATATTAATATAATGAGTGGAAATAAGAAATAAGAAATATCACTTACTCATTTTGAATCTTTTGATAATTATCGAGATATTATGTTTGCCAGTGTAGCCAAACATTTTACAATTAACTGATGATAGGATACATCGCAAGAACAATTATTTCCTTCTTTTAACAACGAGATATTTTGCAGAATTTCAGACAGACTTCCAGTAGTTTAACACATCTCTAATTACGTACTGCCCCTGTTTTTTTTTTCAATTAAATTATGATATACGGCCTGAATTGCACTAAACACTATAAGAATGGATAACTGAATATGACGATTTGTAGCTGTATATGCACGAACACCGTGCCGTAAAGCCGCCTGCCTCGATACGCCTCAACTGAGAACTGAGAGCGTGAAGGAGGAATTTGGCATGGGCCTGACAGTATGACGTTGTAGCTGAGGGGAGGGGATGGCTGCAGGCTTTCTATCCCGTGTGCCTCGGCTGGTTCGTGTACATTATCAACAATAAACTTCAACAATGACAATACTACAACAGTAGAAATTAGACGTGATTAAGTATTATTTTCTATTAAGTATATTAGTCTGTATTAACATGTAAGGTCGTTAAAGAATTTATTACGTATTTTCCATTTTTATACAATTATTAAACGAGCCCAGCCATATAGGATAGAAAAACCAAGAACCTAAACATGCAAAATGGTGACTCCTCTTACAGCAATATTTTATATTTTTCTTTTAAATTATTTTTTGAAAGTTGAAATGACAGTGTCATTTTTTTAGTGTCATATACGCCTAATAAGTTTTCTTATCAAGGGCAACGAGATATTATACACCTTTTCAGTTTCCTATTAAAAAAACACTCCGCCCATGAGTTCCCATCATTTTTCTGTAATTTGATATAAATCATAACCAAAACACAAAAAACCTCTAATTTGACATACCGGATTTTATGGATATCTAAAATTTTTACGGGGGCAAAAGATAGAAAATAATCTAACTATCTCTACAATGCCCAAAATTGGCGAAATTGTTGAATAACGACTCTCCCTATCCAGGAACCCTAGGTAATATAATAATAATAGTTCTCACCCTCACAATACTACAAACCAGAAGCAACTGAATGCTTTTGCGGGGGAGGATAGTTGCAATTTTCTAATTTGCGCCCGACTGCCCGTGCAGGAAATTTTACGCCACCATATTGTCCCAAAAAATATGTCGAAGTAGTCCTTGCTTTATTAAAATAAAATGTGACGTTTTGCCCCAATGCACAGTTTTTGATGACCAGTCGTTAAAAAAACTCATTGCATCATCCAGCACATCGTTGTAACATGAAACAATGCCGTTTCGACCTTAATATGCCTCTGTCCAACACTAGTGATGTAAAAAACAAGATTTCTTGTCTTGCTCGGCAAATTCTTGTCGTGTCTTGCTAAGCAAGGCAAGATGTAAAACTACTTCTTGTCTTGCAAATTTCTTGCACAGTTATTTCTTGTCTTGCTAGCAAGACTCTTGCTTACTTCTTGTTCTTGCTTTTTAGGGGATTCCCCAACTCTTTTTCGGGGATTCCCTTTATTCTACGCCTTCTGCGCGCTCGCCGGCGCCGAGCGAGCCACCCGATTTTATCTAAAATGGCCAGGGATATTCTAAGTACTATGGCAACGTCAGTTCCTGCCGAAAGACTTTTTTCGAAGGCATCATTGGTTATAAGAAAACACCGAAATAGGCTAAATTCTGAATCATGCCTTCTCTGTATAAATTCATGGGGCAGTGTAAGAAATACAGATAACTAGTTACTAGTAATGACAGTAATGTCATGTTCACGTTTAAGATTTAGGTAGGTACCTACCTTGGTACTTATAGTTTGTTCAGCGAATGTTCGGCCCTACGTCACAACTCTCGTCCTTGTCTAACTCGTGAATATACGACCGATATCCATCGTATATTCATGAGTAAGACAAGGACGGGACTTGTGACGTAAGGCCGAACATTCGCTGAACAAACTGTAGTTTCAGTTTTTTTTTTGTATAAAAGAATTACCTACTTTGTTTCTTATTAATATGATTTAAATAAATCACGTTTCCCTTGTTTATTTGTCTCATTTAGTTGCCATCGGTAGAAAGCAAGAAATCTTGTTTCTTGCAAATTTCTTGACAAAAATATTGTCTTCTTGCTGGAGCTACTCTTGTCTTGTCTTGCTTCTTGCTCCACTACTTCTTGTCTTGTTCTTGCAGCAAGAACAAGACAAGAACAAGAAAGAGCAAGACAAGAACAAGAAATTTTTACGTCGCTATCCAACACCCTAAACCCCCCTAAACTACCGTGGCAACTAACGCGGACCTTAATCAGCACACACCCTCCCAGGCACGGGCGTAGCCAAGGGGGGGTTTCGGGAGTTCAAACCCCCCCCCCGAAATAAGCAAAATATTACCTAATATTATACCGAAAAAATACGAGGAGTGAAGAGTTAAGTTATTATTACGTTTGAATATATGTAGTAATAGTAGCGCCTAGCGCCATCTTTTGACGAGAGGCAGACGCAGTTGCAGCCGAACTATTTTGTATTGTAGGGACACTTTGCGTTGTTTCTCGATTATTCGCCACGCCCCTCGGTCGAAATGAGCGGAACTTTGTGGAAGTTCGTGGAAGTTTCTGGACGGCTACTGGGCTGCTATATAAGCGGCGCGTGACCGCGCTTACGGCAGTATTGTTCCATGCGAACTCGAAGCGAATAAAAGTGAAAAGTGGTGAACGAATAGTGAAGAAAATTAAGTGTACCGTGTAAGTGAGTAATTATTTTAGTGCACTGTTATTCGATGACCTTGTTAAGGATAGATACGTGAATCATTATTACTGTCGAAAAATGGAGGGGAAAAAAGGAAGGGTGATAAACCTAAAGGTATGGACTACTGGAAAAAGTGGTGTAGTCAAGGTCAAGGGGTTTCTAATAAAGAAACTAATTTGGATTTAGCTATCAAAGCTTCAGCTACCTTGCATGCTGATAAGAAGACTGCCTACCCCGAAATCTAGTTTGGAATGCCTAGATATGTGCGATAAAAACCTTTATCCTAATATTTACACATTACTACAAATCTTCGCTACCATTCCTGTATCCACTGCTACCCCAGAAAGGTCTTTCTCGAGCCTAAGGAGACTGAAAAACTATTTACGAAACACTACAAGTGAAAACAGACTTAATGGTTTGGCTCTAATGAACGTTCCTATGGAACAGAAATTCATGCAGATGAAGTAGTGGATATATTTAAAAGAAAAAGCCGAAGATTTCTTCTTTAATGGTTTTAGATTTAGCGCAGAGGAACGAAGTTAATTTATCCATTACATTTAAAGTTAAGAACTTTATAAATATGTCGTAGTTTTTCGGATGAATATATAGATATTAAATTTCATGTAAGTATATTTTTGTTGTTTTATTTACTTCTCAAACTAAACCCCCCCCAAAACTAAATCCTGACTACGCCCGTGCTCCCAGGAACCGCCGCAACCCCTCCGGGTTATCCGAGGACTTGAGTCCCGGGGTTAGAAAGTTGGGAAATCGTTTGTAAATTAGTCGAAACTGACCGGCGCGGCGCCGCCAGCAAGCTCTTGCCTACGAGATTAGCAGGATCCGAATTTAAATAATACGATTTTCGCGGGATTTTAACTGAAGGATCCCCTTGTCTGGCGGTGGAGTTGCGAGCACATGGAGCGGTTTCGCAGATTGAGGGGATTAGGGCTCATTCGATATTCAGAAACGCATTTCTCGCTTGCTAGATTTGGTGCATAATAAAACGTTACGGATTAAGGCTGCATTATATGTTTTGGATGGTTGCAGGCATATAGGAAACACACAAAGCCTCTTAAAAATAATTTAGTGTTTTGTTGCTTAAAATGGGCTTATTAGGTGTTAAAATACTACACAAATATATTTTTTTCAATTATACAGGGTGAGCGAAACTCGACATCCCAGGCCTATAGCGGGAACACGAAAACTCAAAATAAAATTTCGAAAAGGGGTTCTTTAATGGGCCATACTAAGGTCAAATTATGACCGGAAATTAGCTTTTTTGATGTTTGGGAAAACGGCCGCTGTGAATAATATTATTTTCCCAGAAACATACCATTTTTTCCCTATACAGTGTGGTCATTTAAGTGTGCAACATATGGGACTTTTTTTTATTAATTGCACAAAAAAAATACAGATGTTGCCGAAAGTTGATGCATGTTCAATAATCATATTAGGTGCACTTAGAATGGTTGCAAGTTAAACAGCATACAGGGTAGGTAAAAAAATATAAAAATTGTACCAGAGTAAAGTACCCTTATTTAAAAAAATTCAGCAAAAGATTATTATGAAAAGTTGTTTATAATTAAAAGCTATGACTAAATACCAAAAGATAGCCTCCTAAGAAAATTTTTTTTTCGTCAATAATTAATATCCAGTTTCCGAGCCAGTTTCTTAATAAACATTTACAATAAAAAGTTTGCACCTTAAATGAGAGTTTTTTAATATACACATTATCATTACTATTGTTTTACCTTGCTCAGAAGAATTTTTGAGAAATTTTAAAGTTTTGTTTAATATCGTTGCAACAAACATGAAGTTTGTGATTCCCTAAAAAATTAAAAATCTAAGTTAATTTTACAAATATGCTTGAATTTGAACAAAGTTGTGCGGAATTGATTTAATTTTAATTGATTTTTCAAATTGTTTAGGGTCAATGTTAAAACAAACTTTTTTTGAGGAAATTATTTATGTTTTTCAAAAAATATATTTTCTTTCTTAGGAGGCCATATTTTGCTATTTAGGCATAACTTTTAATTCTAGACAACTTTTCTTAATAACATGTTTCTGAATTTTCTTAAATAAGGATACTTTACTCTTGTACAATTTTTATATTTTTTGACCTGCCCTGTATGCTGTTTGACTTGCAACCATTCTAAGTGCGCCTAATATGATTATCGAACATGCACCAACTTTCGGGAATATTTGTATTTTCGTTGTGCAATTAATAAAAAAATCCCATATGTTGCACACTTAAATGACCACACTGTATATTGCAATTCCTTGTCATTCTCAACAACTTTTGTAGGAAAAAATTTTCTGTGTCTTTTATTGTTCAAAATCTACAGGGTCAAATATGAAAAAAAACATAGAATTTTTCTAATCATTTTTCGAAATCTAGCTAGCCATGGAAACAACTGATAGTCAGAAATTATGTAAGAGTATGTTAGATTAGGGTGTCTTGCTTCCCCTTAATTTATTTAACTGGATTATTTTTTAACTTTTAAAATTGTGCTTGTTACTTGTTTGCTATTTTTGTTTGTTACAAAAAAATCCAGTTGAATAAATTTAAGGGTACGCAAGGCACTCTTCAATAATTTCTGATTATCAATAATTGTTTCCATGGTTAGCTAGATTTCGGAAAATGCTTAGAAAAAATTCCATGTTATTTTCACATATTCGACCCTGTAGATTTTGAACAATAAAAGATACAGAAAATATTTTCCTACAAAAGTTGTTGAGAATAATACGGACTTTCAATATGTATGGAAAAAATAGTATGATTCTGGGAAAATAATATCGATGACGTTACAGGGGCCATTTCCACAAACATCAACAAAGCTAATTTTCGGTCATAATTGGATCTTAGTATGTCCCATTTAAGGACCCCTTTTCGATTTTTTTTTTGAGATTTCTTGTTTCTCTGTAGGCCTGGGACGTCGAGTTTCGCTCACCCTGTATAATTGAAAAAAATATGTTTGTGTAGTATTTTAACAAATAATAATCCCATTTTAAGCAACAAAACACTCTGTACATAAGCAGGTTTACCAAATTTGAAAGCCCTTTTAAAATGTAAAAACATGTAACTTCGTAAAAACTGTTACTATAGCTTTATCATTCTACCTACTGACCTTTTATTGCGAAATATTGATTATATTTTTCAAAAGAAAATGAGAAGCACTTTAAAATTCACCGATTTAAAGTGATATACAAGTATTTAGGATGTTACAATAATAATAATAATAATGATGATGAGCATTCCGTATTCCCACTTAAAATATTTGTGCAACTTAAAAGTAATGTAATTTGTTATTACTAATTAAACTGGTTGTATTATTATGAGCTATAATAACAAATATAAAATATAATATGTTGGAACGAGCAGTTATTATTTTGGGAATAATAAGGTGTCTAACTAAAATTCATCATCATCAACGAATTCTTTTTTAATTTTAAGTGAGCAGTTAAAAATATATTTGGTGCTGTTTTAAAATATTTTTGCCGTCGACCGTGTATTAACTAGTTATTTTAACGAATGCAAAATCTTTTATTAATAACCTCCATTTCTCATTAATAAACGATTTTTCAAATCAAGTCGGCCGAAACACTATATGTTTTGGTTTCTCAATATATCTGTCACTGTCAAGTTTTATAGTTTCGTATAGTTCTGGAATGATGGAAGTTGACGAGAACTTTACCTTAACTCAACCAGAAATGTCAGAAAGTGCAACTATAGCATCCTCAAGTTTATTGCCGGAAAAAAGCAAAGGCCTCTATCAGAAAACTTAGTCGAATTTATTTCATTGTGCAGAGAGAAGCAGGTGACGCTTTACTCGCTGGCATACTTCTCGAGCATTGCAAAAGGCCTGATCGCAAGTTTATGGCCAAAATATTCAATGCTAAAAACAACCTTAGTCTTGAAAGAAAGCGTTGATATAAGGTTTTTTATAAAAATTACAAATACAGTCGGGGTAAATACATTGTATAAATTTTGTTTTTTAAAATTGTTTTCTCAGAAAATGGAGCCAATTTTTCAGCCATTGGAAATCCTGTGCCGCGTGGCAGAAAGTTACATCGACAATTCCCTATACAAAATCAGTGATTATAGTATTGAGTATAATCACTGACATATGCCACTGACACAAAATTTGAGGACATATAAAACATGTTCTTGAGAAGAATAGTAGTTATCCTACTGACTTTATTGAGCAAGTTTTTTCAGGATTGCCAACAAAATAACAATGCTAAAAGAATTAGAGAAATTGATCTGGTAGACCGACCAGTAAATTTAATTATATGTCTGTCAATATCTATGGTGGTAGTCAGGGGCGAATTTAGGCATGGGCTTTATGGGCTGCAGCCCGGGCCCCTTTCACACAAGGGGCCCCGCCAGCCCCGGCCTGAAAATTAAAAAAAATTAACGTAAACGTACCAGTGCCTGCCACATTGCCTAAACCTGTCACATGCTTTATTTAATTAAATAAATAAGGTAATAAGCAGATATAAACCCATTCTATTGAAATGTTTATGTTGGTAGAAATCACAGTATCACAGTTATGAGTTATGTATGTTCCTAAGATAGTCATCTTGATCTCTCTATTTTTACTGACTTTTCAATGTATAGCAAAGTTATATTCATTGTAGTTTCTTTAGCAAAATTGTTTAGTGCAGCGTTGTAAAAAATAATGTGTAATTACGTGTTTTTAGTATATATTTTTCAACGGAATTAATTTTGGTGGCTTATACTTTTAAGCAAACAAACTAAGATAATAATTTAGAACTATTTTAAGTTTTTGAAGATTTTGGTTGGGGTGTCAGCTACTGGCTTATGTTATGTTTGTGCTAAGCCAATGCCTGACGTAGGTGTCAGTCCATGGTAAAATCACAAGTCATGCAAAAATGATCTCTAAAGTCTCTAACAAAAAACCTTATAATGGTGTCCAAATTTCGCGTTAATGGGTTAAATATTTCCAATGCCTAACACCCCTGTCAGCCATTGGCTATACAATTGGCACTGAGTATGGCAGACTTCGGACGTTGGGTGATCAGTCAACGCTTCGGAGTTCTGTCTTCGTCTTCAAGAGCATCAGAACATGTATCTATATTAAGATTTGTCACTCAACGATTCTGAGCCATGTCTTCTTCTTGTCGAAAGCGCCGAACAGGACCAATAACTACTACTACGATCTTTACAAGTTTACAATGTTAAATTAAATTAAATCAAATCATTCAAAATAAGTTCAAAGATGTGTAGTTAAGAAACGACCCTAGAGAATTTATGCGGTCTGTCGGGGGTAGAGAAGAAACAGTATTTTTAGAAAAAAAGAGAAAGATAGGGAGAAGAAAAGAGGGAGAGGAAGAGAAGAACAATAAATAGAAAACAGATAGAAAATATTCAATGAGAAAAAAAATAGTTTGAGCTAAATAACATGGGAATACATTTACGAGAATCAATATTATCATAGAAAAATAGTAGAAATAGGTAAATAAAAGCGAACATTATTTTTAATAACAACTGTGACATAACGAACAAATAATAATTTACAAAATTGAAAATCCAAAGCTTTCTACTCAAGAATAAGTTAGTATGTGTTCCAGAAATGAAAATATACGAATAAATAAACATTTCTACATACAATAAACACTTGAGTTTTCCTTTTTAAAAATTGGTGTGACAATTTTTATGGGGTGTCAGGTTTTGGGCTTATCAGATTCAGGCTAAGGGTTTAGTCAAAAATCGCTGTCAGTTGCTGAATAAAAAAATATAAATTTTAAAATTTTGTTTACAAAAAATATATTGCAGATTTGATTTGGGCTGTTGATAATTATTTCCCGTGATGTCTCTCCTACTTACTCCATATTAAGAATCATCAATAAACGCGCCAAATTGATTTTTATAGATTAAAATTTAATAAATCCATCCTTAAGGTGTCAGGCACTGGTAAGTTTACGTTACTCACAAAAAATAAAAATAAGTTAAGCACACAGCATTAATTGTGGGCTCTGCTGCCATCTATACCCCGTCAATCGTACCTATATCAGTTTGAAATTATTATTTGCTTCTTTATACTTGAGAAACTCTTCGCTTGAATCAACTGATCTTTCGTTTTGGTGAAGTGTGAAGTGTTAATTTATACATTTTTTGAAGAAGAAAAGGCTGGTTTTTGATTATCGAAACAAACGGGGGGCCCCATAATAGGGTTAGTCCAGGGCCCCCAAAACTTACGGTCCGCCCCTGGTGGTAGTGTGTTTGAGTAAATAATATGTTTAGAACTTGTGGATTATTAGATACTATATGGAATAATTTAAATTGTACTAGGTAATTTTAATGATCACAAATAATCAACTTTTCCTAATAACTTTTTTCCATATATTCACAAATAAAGATAGGTAACCTTTTTTTCAAATTTTTTTAACACCGTGTACTATAAATGTTCATTATTTCTATGCCAAGCAAAACTTTTTGCTATGGACACCTAACCGTGGACGTGGCACCAATCATACTATCATCAAGGGCGCCCATAGAAAATATTTTAGGGGGGGGGGCAAAATTATCTCATCTAACCTTGTTTTTTTAGAACTACCTAGCTCTGAATCGATAATTGGTTTATGTGATTGTGGCCCAGTTAAATTTTGTATAAATTATTTCAGGGGTTTGTTTTATACAGGGTGTCCCGAAATTAGCCTGCCATAATTTACCAGCGTGTTCGACGACCTAAAAAAATGAAAAAAGTTCCTATAAACATGGCCTCAAAAATGCCCCCTAATGGGGCTATAGCCCCCGAAAGGGGCAGTTTCACAAACGGGTTTCTATAAATATTTCCAGAACGAACAAAGATAAAATTCTGAAATTTGGTGTGTGATATATCTGTGAGATTTGACGTTTACCAAGGTAGAGAGAGTTTGACATCCTTCATCATAGACGTCCCAAATAAGTGGGTTAAAAATATCCCAAAAATTTTTCTGCGCTTTTTTCATGGTTTATTCTCCCAGGTATGTCACCAAATATACATACCAAATTTCAGAATTTTATCTTTGCTCGTTCTGGAAATATTTAGAAAAACCGTTGGCCAAAGTGTCCATTTCGGGAGCTATAGCCCTCTTAGGGGGCACTTTTGAGGCCATGTTTATAGGAACTTTTTCATTTTTTTTTGGGGCGCAGAACACGCTGGTAAAATATGGCAGGCTAATTTTCATGGCCCTCTGCAAAAAAATTTCTATACGATTTTACTCGAAAATGGTGCACGCTATCAAAGTTCGACAAGAGCCCAATTTTTTCGTAGAATACCCTGAAATTTTATAATTTCGCAATAAATTTGGGGAAAAAGCACACACAAAATATTTAGGGTATTTTCAACCCCTTGAGCCCCCTTATTTGGGACGCCTATGATGAAGAATGTCAAACTCTCTCTACCTCGGTGAACGTCAAATCTCACAGATATATCACACACCAAATTTCAGAATGTTATCTTTGTTCGTTCTGGAAAAATTTGGAAAAAACCGTTTGTGAAACTGCCCCTTTTCGGGGCCATAGCCCCATTAAGGGGAATTTTTAAGGCCATGTTTATAGGAACTTTTTTCATTTTTTTTAGGTCGTAGAACACGCTGGTAAATTATGGCAGGCTAATTTCGGGACACCCTGTATACCTGGAAGAATATGAAAATAATCTTTTCCTCAACTATAATAAAATATAACGCGAAGGGATTTTGAGAATCTCCAGGGGGGGGGCACGTGCCCCTCCTTGCCCCCCGCCATGGGCGCCCATGACTATCATACAAAATGTTTCAAATATATTTGGTGGTATTTTAAAACTTCTCTTCGACTCTATAATGAATCCGTTTTTTGTAGCAGGACTTTAACAGGTGATAGATCTTCAAAAAATAACGGCAATTTTTCGTATAAACTATATCTTTTTAAGGCTTTAGAAAAAAGTTACAGGGTGTGACATTTGGAAAAAATATGCAGACTTTATTGAATATTTACCAAACTACCCCGAAATAATACAAAAAATTAAATTTGCCGTTAAACTAGAACACATGCGAACAAATACCAAGAGGACATTTTTGTATGCAATTAAAATCTACATAAACAATTCAATAGCTTTTTTTACAATATAAGGTGATTCATTTTTTTTTCTAAAAATAATTTTACCAATTACCCACTTCTCCGCCTGTGCAAGATGTTTGATATTGACAGGTTTTATGCTAACCCGTGCCGTTATAGCGTATACCAAATATGACTTAAATATCTCAACTAGTTTGGTAAATATTCAATAAAGTCCACATGTTTCTTACAATTTTAACACCCTGTAACTTTTTTATAAGGCCTTAAAATGATATAGTTTATAGAAGAAAGTGCGGTTATTTTTTGAAGATCTATGACCTGTTAAAGTCCTGCTACAAAAAACTGTTTCACCCTCCTTACACGATGAGCTTGAAAGATAAAACGTATCTTTTATTTTGTATTTTACAAAGTTGTACTATGAACCTCGCCTACATGTTAAAACTATGATGTTTATTACTGTATATTTTTATTGTTATTATTATTATTTATTGATTCCTGCTCTTTATCATCCGATCCAATTTAAATTCCTTTCATCTGTCTCCTATGTAGCAGATATTTATTGTTTGCCGTTAACTACGGCTGAGCCTGTGTACCAAACTCTAGGAACTAATATCGCAACTACAGTGCTAGTTCGGCCTTAATCAGCACACACCCTTCCCGGCTTACCCGCTAACTTTCATCGTGAGTTATCAAGTTGGGAAATCGTTTCTAAATTGGTCGAAAATGACCTCCAACCTACCAACAAACTCCAATAGTATAATACACTACATATTATGTAGGTGTGTTTGGCGCCAAATACTGTACTGGCAGCTCTAAAGGTGTCGTCTGGCGTCTGGGGTTCAATGTGTAAGAATATATCCATAATGAGAAATCGAATAAGTAGAAAAGGGCTAGGTATGAATGCGACGTTTCCAGTTGTCACTATTTTCTAATAACACAATCGAAGCGGTTGGCGGTGGGCGGAACATACATTTGTTCTCCCTACTAGTCAATGAGGTGGGGCACGGGCGTAGCCAAGGGGGGGGTTTCGGGGGTTCAAACCCCCCCGAAATAAGCAAAATATTACCTAATATTATACCGAAAAAATACGAGGAGTGAAGAGTTAAATTATTATTACGTTTGAATATATGTAGTAATAGTAGCGCCTAGCGCCATCTTTTGACGAGAGGCAGACGCAGTTGCAGCCGAACTATTTTGTATTGTAGGGACACTTTGCGTTGTTGAGCGAAATGAGCGGAACTTTGTGGAAGTTCGTGGAAGTTTCTGGACGGCTACTGGGCTGCTATATAAGCGGCGCCGCGGCGCGTGACCGCGCTTACGGCAGTATTGTTCCATGCGAACTCGAAGCGAATAAAAGTGGAAAGTGGTGAACGAATAGTGAAGAGAATTAAGTGTACCGTGTAAGTGAGTAATTTTAGTGCGCTGTTATTCGATGACCTTGTTAAGGATAGATACGTGAATCATTATTACTGTCGAAAAAGGAAGGGTGATAAACTTAAAGGTGTGGACTACTGGAAAAAGTGGTGTAGTCAAGGTCAAGGAGTTTCTAATAAAGAAACAAATTTGGATTTAGCTATCAAAGCTTCAGCTACCTTGCATGCTGATAAGAAGACTGCCTACCCCGAAATCTAGTTTGGAATGCCTAGATATGTGCGATAAAAACCTTTATCCTAATATTTACACATTACTACAAATCTTGGCTACCATTCCTGTATCCACTGCTACCCCAGAAAGGTCTTTCTCGAGCCTAAGGAGACTGAAAAACTATTTACGAAACAGACTTAATGGTTTGGCTCTAATGAACATTCACTATGGAACAGAAATTCATGCAGATGAAGTAGTGGATATATTTAAAAGAAAAAGCCGAAGATTTCTTCTTTAATGGTTTTAGATTTAGCGCAGAGGAACGAAATTAATTTATCCATTTCATTTAAAGTTAAGAACTTTATAAATATGTTGTAGTTTTTCGGATGAATATATAGATATTAAATTTCATGTAAGTATATTTTTGTTGTTTTATTTACTTCTCAAACTAAACCCCCCCCCCCCAAAACTAAATCCTGGCTACGCCCGTGAGGTGGGGAATCCCTCAGTGGAGGCCAAGCGCCGGCTCTACTATCTAGTTTGACCGTGCTTCACCCCACCACCCCCCACTACTTAAATTCCCTGATTATAATGTTTTAATAATCACATCCCATTTGCTATTCGCTCGTCCCTACCCCGGTTGTAATATTTTATTGCTTTCAAGTAGTGGCAACGTCGCATTTCTCATTATGGATCACGATGTATGAAGATAACATCGTCATATGGATATATTCTTACACATTGAATGCCAGACGTCTCAAATTTTCCATTTATAATAAGTATACCTAAAATAAAGTCGTATTTAATGCTTTGTTACTTTTTACCTACTTGAAATAAGAGCCAGCCAGCTGCAAACATCAAAGCAATTTCTCAGGGCTTTCAAACTTTCCTTTCATGTTTTCACATCCTGTATCTCGGAAATTAGAGATAGCTCTAAAACGTTAACGGGCATTTTGTAATCATACAGACAAAAAAGTTAAGGTTAATATTTCTGAACCAGTTCAAAATTATTGTCTCTGTGAAAATATAAACCTTGAAGTGGGTTCAAAATGACTATGAACTCTCTACAAATTACGATACTTGTTCCTACAAAACTTTCTATAGTTCATTTAAAATAAGTGAACAATAAATAGAAATAATAAAGTAAGAAAATAGGTACATATTTTCTAAAATTTATTTGTGGCGTAAACGGATCCATTGGATTTTAAATGGGTTTTTTGCCACCAAACTGGTTAAAAAACAACTTTTTCAAGTTGCCTGGAAAATTAAATGAACTAAACTTTGAACTTGTAACTCAAAAAATATCTTCAACAAATTTGTTTCCTGAGCTTTCGGAGAATAAATCTTCCTCCTTTCTCAAAGATCTTGTCATGTCAAAGTGAAATGACAGATTAATAAATTTCAGGTTAAAATGCCATGACAACAGAAACAATAACCTAGCCACCTGTCTGATATTGTACCCTGTGTTCTACCTAATTATTTATACTAACTTTTTTTTGAATAAGTGGCAATAATATTTTACTGAATTCCACTGAACATTCAGCAACACAGTTGTCTGTATTTCCTAGAATAAATGCTGATTCTTTAATTTTTCGTCTATTTCCTACTTCTTCTTTGAGAATTGGTTTTGAACTATCCCACAAAATCCTATGATTGTTATTAAAAGAGTGTTCACATATTTTCGACTTCGAAATTTGATTTTGCCTGATATAATTTTTATGTTCTTTTAGACGAACGTTAAATGGCCTACAAGCTACAAGTCTCCCCTACATAGAACTTTCCACATTCGCAAGGAATTTTATAAATGCAATTTTTTGAACTTTGTACCTCATTAAATGGTTTCGTTTTAACTAGCATCGATCTTAATGTATTTTTGGTTTTAAATACTGTTCTGACATTAAAACGATTGCCTATGCGTTTTAGCATATCTGATAGTCCAGGAATGTAAGGAATAATTATTGTTTTTTTTATTTGTCTTTGGATATTCATAACCATGTTTTCGAACTATCCTCCAAAGATATTGAAGAAACGGCGTATTTAATCTTGTCCTTTAATTAAAGTAGGCCAGT
This sequence comes from Pseudeuparius sepicola, assembly GCA_963920635.1. Lineage (NCBI taxonomy): Eukaryota > Metazoa > Arthropoda > Insecta > Coleoptera > Anthribidae > Pseudeuparius > Pseudeuparius sepicola. The sequence goes on along the minus strand of OY987300.1, from coordinate 7,700,448 downwards.
TCTTTTGAAAATTATTGGCAATATGGACTATCTTTTAATTTCGAATAACTTTTCCTAAAACTTTTTTTTATATTCACAAGTAAAGGCAGTTTACTCTTGTACCATTTTACCTTTTTTTAATATTTTGAACACTTCATTGCGAGAAATGTTAATTATTATTTCTATAGCAATCTTATTTTAAGAAAAACCAAAACTTTTTATCAAGAGTAACTTTTTTCGATAAAGTGAAAATAAAGAAGTTTTTCTTATTGGACACCCTAACCGTGGACAAAAGCATCAAAATACACTCGTTCGTAGTCATCCACACACCACACAAGTTTTTCTTCCTATTTTGTACAAGTAAATAGTGTATAAATTACAAAAAAAAAACAATTGAAAACACGAGAAATACATACTTACTTAAACGATTTTATAAAAGTGATAATTAGCTACTATAAATAAATCAGTTGTTAATTTAATGTTATTGGAGGGGTGTAACTCATTTAATACCATTATTAAACTCGTCTATTTTGAAAAGAAATGCTGTAAATAATGGAGTAAGTGGCAACACTCAAAAATATGTTGGCTCTCTTTACTTTTTGAAGGTATAGACACCATATGAGACAAATTTCCCAGGTGAACCTCCAAAAATAACTCCCTTACTTTCAATTTTTGGTAAATCGGTTTCAACAAGTCTTCCCAAGAATATTTCCGCCAACTATACATTATTCATTAGCGGCGGTGGACGACGCTCTCCATTAATTATCCCAAAAAAGGCGTTTCCTGGCCCGGATGAGGCGGGGTCCTTTGATATTTTAATGAAAAATTTTCCTCCATCGCCCCCAGTTTCCTCCTTTCCAATCCGGATTTCCATAAGTGTCTTCTAATGGTTTCCCGAAGGCCTATTTGTTAGCCCGCCGGAATAAATCTGAATGCCGAACAAAAACCGAAGGAAGTTACTCGGTCTTTATGTTCGGCCTATTGTTAGAGGAGAGAATAGACACATTTTTGGGGTGGATTTTAATAATACGAATATGTAAAGGGAAAAATCTTCCATTGAAGAAAGATAACCGAGATAATAGCGACAGCATATTTTAAAAAAATATTCCTATTGTAGATACTGTACAGGGAAAAAAATTGCTTCTTGTTGAGATGCTATTATGTGCGTCGAATCGCAGTCTGCATATAGAATATTATCGTTGTTCAACTGCCCAACTGCTCATACTGAAATATTACTTTGTTGAAGGTTCCGCAATGAGTTGGAAGCTTAGATAATCCTTTATTGGTCGGGTTTTGAAGATATGTAGTTAAAAATCGACCGGTGGAATGTTAATTTATTTGAATGTTAAAAATTTTGTGTCAACAAATTACATCTGCTAGTGCTGAAATTAATTTATTCAATTTTCAGTTACCGGATATAATATGTCCCGTTAAACTATATTTTTTAAAATAAAATGAGATAAACGAGGTTAATAATATGCAAATTTAATATACAGGGTGTTCAGATTTGATCCGGAACATCCCTGTAAAATTGTGATGGGCTGCTCTATTTTGATGAAGTTTTGTGTGTGCGTTAGAAGTGTCCTTACGCTCTTCATCATCATGGTGGCATCGCTATTCCACAGCCTGCTATGATTTTTTCGATGCGATTTGTTGGCAAGCTATTAGGGATTTTTACCGGAAATCTGGCAACGTAGCTTTATTCAGCACCCCCTCAAAGCCCAACTTTTATTAATTTACTTGGCCGACTAACATTTCTACAGGGCCTTAATGTTGGAAAAATTGAATTTTCTAATTTTCGATTAAAAATCAGGAATGCTTTGGAAATATTTCAAAATCGGGTATACTTAATCTAAACATCAAAAAAATGTCCCACTAATAAAAAAAACAGAAAAAGAACACTATCGTACCGTTTTAAAGTAATACCTAAATCTGTGATGTGTGAAGACTATGCCATATTTAAGTATTATTTTAAAACGGTAGGATCGTGTTTGTTTTCCGTTTTCTTTATTAGTGGAACATTTTTGGGATGTTTCGATTAAGTTTATCCTATTTTCAAATATTTCCAAAGCATTCTGGATTAGTAATTTTAAAAAAAAATACAGTTTTCATAACTATAAAAATTTATAATGCTTGGAATATTTGGGTTTCCTGGAGTGCTGATTAAAGCTACGTTGCCAGATTTTCTATACAAAATCACCAATAGCATTTTTTAACATATCGAATAGAAAAAATCATACCTAAACAAGTTAAATAAATGCTTGTAAAAATATGGCATATTTAAGCATGATTTTAAAAAGATAAAACGATGTTCTTTGCCATTGTCTTTATTAATACGAATTTTTTTGGTAGTTTTGAACAAGTTTGCTCGATTTTCAGATATTTCCAAAGCATTCCTGATTTTTAATCGAAAATAAAAAAATCAATTTTCCTAAATTTAAGGCGTGTAGAAATGTTAGTCGGCGAAGTAAATTAATAAAACTTGGGACATGAGGGTTTCAGGGGAGCTGAATAGTGCTACGTTGCTAGATTTCCGATTTCCGATAAAAAAAACCCTAATAACATTTTCCAAAAACTTGCATCAAAAAAATTATAGCAGGCCGCGGAACAGTGATGCCACCAAGACGATATGTTCCACAAGTGCGTAAGGAGATTTCCTACACACACAAAAATTCATTAAAATCGCTCAGCGCATCACAATTTTAAAGGGGCGTTCCGGATCAAATCTGAACACCCTGTATATTCAAATGTAAAACTATTTTATAAGTAGCATTCAGTTGCTTCTGGGGTACCTACTCCTAGTTGGGAGTATTGTGAGGGTGAGAATTATTATTATTATTATTAAAAGGAACAATGAACAAAAACAAAATATGAACGTAACTTTTTAGTACTTGATAATTTGGATAGGTATCAACAAATTCAAAATAAATTAAGAAATATTCAAATACTACAAATTGGTAATGCTAATTTAACATTTATTTGGTATCCTTATATGTTAAATATTGAGATAATATATAATATTATAGTTAAAAATATATTTTACACTTTTCGTTAGTAACATGAACATGAACATGAACGATATTCCTGATTTTACACATATTTTTGTATGTGGGCCAGATGGAACATCAAAAAAATGTTAAATTAAACATATTATTTTTAACCAATGAATAAAGAACCCCAGGAAGGAGCATGTTTGGGTTAACTGGCGATTATGTCTTTAAGTTTAGGAATCTTTGATAATACATATACCTAGCAATTCTAACTTTAAATTACTAATTATGATGAAGTAGGTACCTACACAAACGCCTATGCCACTTTAGTGCATGACCTCAAAAGTTAATTTAAATTAAAAAATTACTTTCCGATGGATTCATCGGGTACCTACATAAATAAATAACATGTTAAACCTGTATGAAATAGTCATGAAATCGCACCAGCGCTCTCGTTGCACATATTTAGTCTATCGAATCTATGCGAAATGGCATTTTTTCCTACCGTCCTTTGAGTTTCGAAAATTAAAATAAATGACGCGTCCATTTACAGTTGAAATATTCGCGCCTCGCCCCGTTTATCAGCAAATCAAATTTATTTATACGCGCATATCGTTGTCAACGTTGGCGCGGGAACAAAAATAATTCGTGTTTTTCCATTCGCGGAACATCGTCGTTGGAAATTTCAGTGGGGGCTTTACATCAGAATTTCGTTTTGGTGCGATAGGCGATAGAATCCTGTTTTTGAATTTTTGAATATGACAGAACTAATCACAACCTAAATGAGTTCATTATTCACTCAACCCCAGTTTTTCTTACATGCCACCCACGTTTCGTGTCTCATTGTTCAAAAGTATTGCACTAATACAACTTGAATCAGGCAACAGATAAATGTTTTTCAAGGGCAACTTGTCACCGGGCTGCCCGAAAACTAGGGTTTAAAACTTACAAGGTAAGCCCAAATTGTTTCGGATTTTTTTCCCGTTTCCAATTTTACGATCTGTAGGCAAAGGAAAAGCCTTTACTAACAAAGAGGCAGAAGAAAAATACACTTTTGTGGGCAAAAGAGCACAGATCTTGGTCTCATCCTCAATGGAACTCAATTATATTGAGTGATGAGGCTAGATTTGGAGTTTGTGTTGGTGATAGTCGAAGCAGAGTCATTAAAACTAAAGGAGAAGTTTATCACACGGACTGCCTTAAGAAAAAAGTTAAGTTTCAGTCCTCCGTGATGATTTGGGGATCCATGCCAGCTAGAGGAGTCGGAAAATTACACTGTGTATATCATGAACGCTGATAAATACATTAACGTCCTTCAAAATCATTTGAAAGTAAAAATTGAAGAACTGCGTTTGTAAAATATTGAATGTATCTGACAACAAGATGGCGCCTCTTGTCATACGGCTAAAAAGGTGAAAGATTGGATGTTAGAAAACAATATTTCACTTTTAAAATGGACGGCTATAGTAGTTCAGATCTTTCGCCGATTGAAACATTATGGAATATAATGAAGAAGAAATTGCGGTCGCAATCAACAAGAACCGTTCCAGAGTTGCGTGCTCGTCTCCAAGAAATTTGGAATAGTTTCACTCCAGATGATTGCCAAACAATATATAGTCGAGACGTATCGAAGCAGTAATAAGTCGAAAAGGCGATGTAACGCAGTGGTAATTTTCTATTTAATTTTTGTCGATTTTCCGTTTATGACAATATTAGAAATTTTTTTAAAAAATTCTTTGTTAGTTAAAATATAGTTTAATTATATGCCAAAAGTAAATAAATGTTTCCTATATAATTAGAAAAATGTGTTGATTTTAATAAATTTTCTGTTAACGCGATAAACTTCAATCAATATTTTACAAATTTCAACTACACTAATATTATAAAAAGTAAAGACGTAAATAATTTAGATGTTACGTAGCAATCCCGTCAAATGCTTGTTCATTCTCTAAGAGAATTAGGGAAGAAAAACTTAATTTCCATTTTTATATATTTTTTATTTGTTTTTATTTTAAGTGTTTCAGTGTTTTTGTAAAAGAATAAGTTCAAATATTTTTATTTTTTCCTTTCAGTATGCCACTTGCTTCGGACTGGTGTTGCAGCGATTTTCGGTCCTCAGTCGGCCCATACTGCTAGCCACGTCCAATCCATATGCGACACCATGGAAGTCCCACATTTGGAGACCCGCTGGGACTACAGGTTAAGGCGGGAAAGTTGTTTGGTCAACTTGTATCCTCATCCGACCACCCTCTCAAAGGTACGTTAAAAGAATTAAATATTTTTCTTAATTCGGCAGTGAAGTATCTCAAAATCGTCATTAAAAGCTCAGAAATCGGCATACTGAAGTAGCTTATTGCACGATTTTTTCAATAAGTAGGCCTTGGCGAGATGTAAACATCAAACGCCAGACGCGGAGCCATCGCCCGTCAAAAGTGACCAAATATTCAAAACCCGGCCAATAAGGCCCATTTAACTTTTCGTACACATTGCGAAATTGTTACCTATAGCAGTATAAATATTTTAGTAGGTTTGAATATCATTGTATTTTTCATTGAGGCTGCACAAAAGGCAGGAGTTTGGACACAACCTTCTCAAGCTTATAAGCCCTGTGCAAACATGTGGCAACGCCGCAGCGGGACGGTTCAACGGGTCTATGCAGTTTAGAGCAGTCTGCACTTTGGCTTAGTTTATCTTTTCTAATAGATGTTCAACAGTCTTTTTAATTATAATTAAATACATTTGTGAACTTTGTTTCAATAATTTGGTACCTAAGTATAGGTAGATACATTTGTTTAACAGACAATAAAATATAAATATAAGTATTTATAATAATTACGACTCCTGGGTGGATAAGTACATTTTCGACAAATAATATGGTAAATTTGGGCAAATAGAGGGTACTAAATTTTGTTGTAAGTTGAATAGTTAGGGTCAATTTCATAATACATTCAACTAAATTATCTTTTGACTTTAACATTAGGTAAAGAAACTTTTGCAACAATACTAAATAATGGTTGGATTGTTAGAAAGCTCCTTTAATTTTAAAGGGTACTTTAGTTTGCCTATGCAATTGGCCCTTAATCATTTTATTCTTAAATTTTCGTCCTTTGGAAAGCCCAAAATGAATGCAAGTTGACCGCTTGTCGTCAAGCAAAGAAAACCTAGCTACTTCAAGTTATTATTACGATTTGACTTACAGCCAGGTATATAAGTAAGTTCTAGCTTCCCTCGACGGTTCTAGGCATCTTGAGGCATGAAATTGTAAAGGAACGATTCTTCACTTCGAACTTTTATAGAAATGTTTCACTTTTGCACAAACAAAACAAATTTATAAAAAAGCTGGCGCCAGCACTTCGAGCTGTCTGTTTCCACCCAGAGACACACTGCCTCGTCGTAGCGATCTGGCGACGATAGCACTACCAGCACTACACAAATTAATTCTGGTAAATTTCTTGTAAAATCAACTGACAAGCAGTGTCAGGGCACGCGACATGGACCCGCATCCCTTGTTGCCAGTTTTCTCTACTTCAGGGCTTCTCCTAGAGTCGGCTGTGATTTGGAGTTTCTGTTGGGAAGCGCCGCTATCGTCAAAGTCAAGCAACGCCGCGCGCAGTCGGTTCATGGACGGGTGATGCCTAATAAAATATTTTTTCCGATTTCAAAAAAAATATCCTTAATATGTACCACGGCACGGAAGTTCTTATTATGACTCATGTGGTATAGTTGCTTTGGCCAGAGGCCTCAGCAATTAAATTTCACATTGTTGTTGTGTTTTGTTAATACCTAATTTTATTCCATTCAAATACATTTAAATAAAAAAATATTTCGAGTATATGTAACAATTGAAAATGGTAGGCAGGTTTTACATTTGTTTATTTAAATGGCGTTGAATGTAGGAAAAAGTATTCCCTACCGCGCTCGTAATAGTATATTTCATTACGAGTCTGGAAATAAAGATATTTCCGTGCGCGCGTGACAAATTCCCGTGTGAGGCGCAGCCGAACACGGGAAGTCATGAAAGCACGGAAAAATCTATTTCTGGACGTGTAATGAACGATATTTTTTATTATACTTCTTTGAAAACGGAAACTTAAAACATTTTATCGGCATATTATAATAAATTTAATTGACAAAAAATAAACAATGCAGACAATATAGTGTTTGGTATGTATGATGCGTTTCCACGGTTACTCTCAAATTATTTCAAAGGTGCTTTGTTGTAAATTAGTTATTGTCAGATAAGGTGAATAAAACGTCAAAAATATTACAGAAATGTATCTAAATATTGAAACACTTACGAATTAAAATACAAAATAGGTACATGTTAAATATCAAAGAGCATATAGAGTTTCTTAAATTTAGTTTACTTTGCTGTATATTTATATTTTAAATCCATATATATATTCGGTATTTTTATGCAGCGCACGGAAAGTTTTTCCATGCGCTGTTTCCGTGCGCTAGCCCGAAAAACCCCATCTTTCATTATTGCTAAAACAGATGAAAATAAGGTGTTTTCAAAGAAGTATAATAAAAATATATTTATTAAGTTAATGAAAAAAGAACAAGAATAAAAAGATTCTCATTTAGTCGGGCTATAGAGCAGGTATTTTTATTTTCATATAAAGCAACACAACAAAGTTCTGTGAAAAATACTAATACCTGTTATCTCGGGATTCTACTATTAGGATGGATAGGGTACACAAAGTAATTCTAGCGTAAAGTATCTTTCAATTGGCTGCCAACATGTCTCAAAATTCAAGTTTTTAAATTAAAAAGTTTTCGAGAAACAAATCAAAATCAAATTTTTGTCCCTTTTAAGGCTAAAGATTAACTTTTCAGGGGATCATTAAAGACCCCCTTGAAAAGCACCTGTAGAACACTTCCTCCAAATATTTGCACATTACTACGGAACACCCTGTATTAAAATTTACGGCGTAGCCCTTGCTACCAATTCAAACTAAGTGGTTTTTGGAAATTATAGTGCCAGTAATACAATAATTCCTGGTAGAAACTTTTCTCGGAAAAATCCATAACAAAATTAATTTCCTTGAAAAAAGGAATTAGTGGCCATCACACATACAATAAAGCTGCTTATTTTGTCTTTTAAGCTAATTGAGATTGAGACTAAAATATTCTGGACTAAAATAACGTGGTATAAAAACAGTTTGAGAGATTTAAAAGCAATGTCTCAATGTAGGTTTTATACCCCGATATTTTTGTTTCGTTTTACCTCGCAACACGTTATTTTTACACACCCTTTACAAACGAGAGAAGAGACACTAATGTCGTCATTTAAACCAAACTTTTTCCATTCTCCGCTAATGGAACTTCCTTCATATATTTCAAGAATAATTCGCATTTTAACATGTTTTGAGTAGGTATATTTCCACGGCGGAAATTTTTGAGGGATCTTTCCACCGAGCTATACGCATAGAGTTTTCCTTCATTTGCACTGCTTTAAAGCGGAAACTTTCCTAATTTTAAAGAAGTTATCTTCGATATACTCCTGTGTGTGTGTGTGAGTACCTATACGGATGGGGAGAGTTTTGTATACAAAACTTTGCAAATAATGGATGAACATTCTCAGGCAGGCCTTTAGTAGATACAAACTCTTTTTACAAAGTTTAAAGTTCAGAACACTTTTGAATTTTTGTAAAAATATTTGTGTTTCTGTACATACAGGATCACTGCCCCTTTGTCTTGGCTTGACGAAAACCACAATTAGTTGGTTGGTGAGGCAATCAATCTCTTTTAACTTTGTTGTACTTTGAACTCTGTGATGTATATGTAATTTTCGTCTTCCTTGTCTTCCAAAGCGCATTTATCATAGGTTTACGTCATAAACAACGCTGGCTCAAGCCCAAAAAATAAATGGCTGGCCGCGTGCAATATATTCCTTAATGCAACCTGCTGATTACGGTGCGATGTACTCTGAACAACATAATCCGTTTACAAAATTTTATACCAAGCTCGATACTACCGCACACGCCACGAAAGAAGGAAATATTTTATGTATGGAAATAAAACAATGTGGCGCAGGGTTGCTTCCAGAAGTTTGCTCTCTGAGGAAATTAGAAGCTCCCCTTGACTTTCTACGAGGATGAATAACTTACCGAATAGCCGGTATTTATTCTAGAGATAAATGTACAAATTTGTGGGAAATGCTCTAAAATAGTTGCGAAACAAATAAATAAATTTCTGTTTAAACGCCACCTGCATTCTTTTGATTAAAATCAACACAGAAATTTTAATTCAATTAAATGTTTATTATGATCATCCTGTCACCAAAAAACATCTAACATTTGTCACTTTTAACCACAAAACATCTTGTCACTGACCGAGGTTATACCAGGGACCCTTTAAAGTAAGGAGACCCAGCATTATACTTTCCAAAGTGAGGCCGTTTCTTTCCCCATTCTAATGGTCTCAGTGGTGCCAACTATGCCATTTTATTGGAGAATCTAAGAATATAACAGGTACTTTCATTGTTAGTAAAAATTAATAACGGTTTCCATGAATTAGACTTGACAATGTGGTGTCTACAAACACGGAATATGGCAAATGCCAAATAAATCAAAAATTATTTTATAATTTACATTGATTTCCAGCGAATTTAAGTAGAAATATGGTAAATCAGTGCAGATTTTGCAAAAAGCTTAATTATAAGCACCCCCACTTAACTTTCCACAGGTAAGAACCGATGTAGTTCTAGAGTACAGGTTACAACAATTTTCAGTGGCGTGTTTCTAGTCAGGAAAGTAGGTACGTTTAATCAGGCCGTAAAATAAAGTTTATACTTATTTACAATTTGTCGCTAATGCACCATGTTACCAGGTTCCTCAATCCATTTGTAATATGTATAATTGAACTTTCTTCCCTTGTTGAAATGCATCTACCCAAAGAATTTTCACAGATTTCGGGATGGACTAACAAGATTATGTCTAATAGTTCTAATAATGTAATTTCTCGGTGTTCATTAGTCCTTATATTTTTTTTTGTAATTTTATTTGTCTCCCAAGGGTACCTCATAAACTTAAAATAAACTCGTATGATAAAGTCTTTCGAAAACTTTGTAGAATGCTGTAGGTAATAATGTGAAGACCTGACTGAAGCTACCTGCTTAAGAATTTAAATTTTATGAAATACCATACTACAGTACTACTTTCAGAGTTAAGTCACCATTGGGACAAAAGAACTTGCTTTCGATTACCTCTGAGTTTCTGGAAATTGAGAAACTCAAAAATGATTCGAATGCATATGTTGCTGAGTCCACAAGAAGGTAAATCATTTCTAGAATTAAGAAAATAAATTGAACGGCACATTTATAAACACTACTACTTTCAGAGTTAAGTCACCATTGGGACAAAAGAACTTGCTTTCGATTACCTCTGAATGCACACCTGAGTCTGAAGCCGACACTAGTGAACCTAGTAGGAAAAGGTAATTTCATATTTCAGACAATAAATATAGCCACATAACCAAACATAATATGTACAGCGTGTGTCAAGGAAGAATCCCACCCCATTAACTTTTTAATTTTTCAACATAGAAAAAAACGTTTCAAATGAAAGTTGTGGGGAATTTTGTGTTTTTGATAGTTTCAACCGTTTTTATACAGTGTCTCAAAAATGTAGGGCAAACCAAACTTGTAGTTTTTTATGGAAACTTTATATTTTTGAAATCCATAATTTCAATAATAATAATCATAAGTTCAATCCGTTCCATCCCCATTGTTCATAGATTTTTTCTTTTGCCTTTTTGTTGCAGAATAAAAAGATGCACTAAAATGATGGACCTACCTGCAAGACCAAAAAGTTACGAGTAAAAGCACGATCCAAAAACAGCGCAGGTGGGGCCCTCTGTGAGATACGGCGAAATTGACACTTTCAGCTTATTCTCCATATCTCCATCCCCAAAACACAGCAGTTCAGTTCAGCAGCTTCATTATTTTGGGAGATGTAGCCATAATTCAATTAAAAAAAAGAACTTTGTATAAGTGTTCAATATACATATTTTTTAAATTGAATTTGACTTTTTATACTTTCAGAAGCTCATAATGAAATATTATACATGTATATATCAAATTCAAAATTGTATTAAACAGACATCAATTCAATGGAAACTTTTATATGCTATTATTTTTTCCAAACATTTCTTGTTATAAGAACTATAATAAGGGTAGGTACTTAACTTTCTAAGATTTTTTAGATCACGTTTATAACTAAATTCATTATTTTATTACGAGACAGCCATAGGTAAATATTCCAAGTCATTTTTATTCTGTAAAATTCGAAAGTTGGATGTGAATTATGATTGGAAATATTTTGCCCCCTTTAGAATCTATGGCACTGGCATATTATAACCTAGTACAAGCCCCCTTGTGGTCTCCTTGGAGTATATAAAAAACAAACTTCCCCTCAAGGCTTCACTCTTCCTATGCGATAGACTATGACATGCTGGGTCCCCTTATTTTGTATTTTACAAATACAACATTAAAATTAGGTTCTAATGTTTTACGGTTGATCACACACAACCCTATTGATTGACATTGATACTTGCAACCTGCAAAATGTTAACTAGAATTAAAAAACGTGTTTATTGTCATTTAGTGCCATGTATCTGAGGACTCTAAATATTATTTTTAGCATGCTCCTGGAAAAAATAATTTTGACGGTTGTAACGAAAATACACACATCAAAAGGATCTAAGGGACAAGTATAAAAATTATGAAGTAATGCACAATTTTCTGCCGTATTTTTTTATATTATAGCTGTACTCTAAATAGACCTTATATGTATGTGTCAAAATTATAATTATAATAATTAATAATTTTAATAATTAATTTGTCCCTTAGATTCTTTTGATGTCTGTAGTAGTTTGCACTCAACTATTAGTATAAGAGCCGGCCGCATGATTTCAACTCATAAGATTATAGAAAAAGATGTTATGTAAAATTTATACAGTATATTTCTGTAGAGGAAAGTCGCCTAATTTCGGATGGTTTCCTAATTTCGGATAGTGGTTTACCTAAGAAGCCATCTGTTGTTTTAAATTGAAACCTCACCCTATACAATGCAAAAAGTCAAATTAAGCCCACTATGCAATATTGTGCTGGTACAATCTCTCTCCATTAGATGGCAGCTCCGAACGTCTAAATTGCATGGCGGAGTTTTATGTTCAGTCGCGGTTTGGGCTGTGTCGATCTTTGAAATAATCGTTCCAGAATTTTGTGTTTGCGTCCTAGGTAAGTTAATATATTAATTAAGCCGGTATTCTAGTCACAATTAAACATATTTCAAAAATAACAGTACTGCATTACTCTAACCTAAAAAGTGAAAAGGTGCCTAATTTCGGATAGTCTGAAGTTCCTAATTTCGGATACCAGGAACCCAAAATTCTGGCTTAATATAATATGCTGGTTGCGAGTAAATTATTTATTTTCAGAAAAAGTGACAGATCCATTGAAACTGGCTATTATAATGAGGTCAGAGGAAAACAAATGGGATATCTACCTATCCTAATGTCTCCAATTCTGTTTCGGTCCCGAAACATTGGAAATTACATCAAACAAGCTTAAAAAAGAAGCTAGAAAAAAACGTATGTGTGCCCCTTTTGTTTAAATATATAGTTTTTACAAATAGTCTCTTAATTTCGGATACAGTGTCCGAAATTAGGAACCTTTTTTCAGTCGCACCAAAATATACCGAATTCATATACTTACCGTCATTTTCTTGGAAAAAACAAATGTAGTAAATAATAAATGATGTTTAGTGGCATATCAGGTAAAGGATATCAATTGAAAAAAATGCACTCCAGCCGGGACTCTGATGCCACTAAACATCATTTATTATTTATAATTATTACAGGTACTAAAAATGTAGTAAAATTCTTTTGACAATAAATTTTGTTTCATTATAACACGTTGCATATGCTTATATGAAAAAATAAATAAAAAACACTTCTGTATAATAAAGACTTAAATTTAAAGTAGTATCCGAAATTCGGCGACTTTCCCTTACTTGAAGCGAGTAGGTTGCCTCAATTAATATGGGCCCCGATCATTGTTATTTAAAGAAGTTGTGGTTAAATTTTAGGCAAATCTACTCTCATAAATATGATTATAGAACAAAATAGGGAAGAACGCCCATAAACAATGAAAAAGGGTTCCTTGGTCCTTTAGAAATCCGATAGGCGTATTTTCGGGGCCCCGAAAATCCTCTGCTGTTAAACACGGCGCGAAAGACGGGGGCAAGTCTGGACCTCGGGGACGCGAGTTGTGCGCGAAGTCCCGCTATACAGCCAGTGCCATATACCATTTGATGCCCAGGAAAAAATTTTTTCAAAGGATTTTCGGCGACAAAAAAAAAAAACGACCAACGCAGGTGGGACGCCACTTTTTTATGTGATTTGCCGGCATTTCCCGTCACCTAAAAGCCAAAGTCCGAAAACTGTCAGAAATTGCCCTTTTTCGCCGAGCTACAGCTAAGTTATCTCGGCTCGGGGCTCTGGGGTCGGAATTTCTAAAGCTTCCCTCAAGTCTACAGGTGAGGTGCAGATGCTTCCGGTCCCCCGAAAAATCAAAAAATGAGAAAAAACACGCAATTTCTAAGAGCGGTTCCTCAGGATTTCCCGGCAATTTCGCTAATTCTACAGCCGTCCCGTTTCTCGAAACTTGAAAATCGGGAGTCGGAAAATTTAGTTAAATATCAGACTTTCGAGGTTTATTTCGGCACTGGAGGAAAGTACAAGGCCCAATTTAGAAATTTGCCACCTCCTTCGATTTTTAGAACGGCACTTTTCGAATTTTTCAAAAGAGTTTTCCGAAAAAGTAGTAAATATGTTCGTGGGAGGAGTTTTTAAATTAAAAATTAACCACAACTTCTTTAAATATCAATGAAGAAATATACTGTCTACATTTTACAGAACATCTTATTCTATAATCTTATGAGAGTTGAAATCATGCGGCCGGCTCTTGGACTATCATATTCATTTATTTTATTTAAATTTTTGCACCCACCAAAGTCGTGTTTTAATCAGTGCCATTTCGGCGGGTAATTGCGAAATTTACGCTGGATTTCATCGGGAATAGTTCCAATTTAAACAAATGGGCCTATTTGAGGGCCATCAGTGCAAACACCGCCAGTTACTATTGACCGACGAATTTGAGTTCGAAACACGTCGCTTCCATGCGTTCCCAGGGGTATTTTCCATGTTAGAATTGTAGATTATTCACACCTGGCTCTGTGATATGTGCGTAATCGCCGATTCCGAAATTTTGAAGGTAGAAAAATTGCGGGATTCAAAAAAATTGCTTCGGAAATTTTAGCGAATTGAAAAATATGGATAAATTTTACACCAGTTTGCACAGAACTAAGTATTTCACCCTTCCAAAAAACAGCTGAAATCTTTTAAACAAAAAAATAGTAGTCATTACCACCGTCTAAGATGATGCATTTTTCTATGCGTTTCCTGATATGGCACCCAACCCATCTTAACTCTGAACGTGCTGATTGTCAGGCTTCTGTAATTTCTGAGTGATTTTGATATGTAGGTACTCGTTTTTTATCGCTGTTGAGCCGTATAATATGTTTAAAAAACACAGCAATTTGAGATGGCTTAGAGGAAAAAACCTGTATTGAATCTTTGCACACCGACATTTTGAGTGTCCTATGTTGAATATTCAGATGCCTTTAAAATTCCCATCTTGCTCAATTTTGGCAACCTTTAGAATGGTACTCCCTGTACATGGTTAGGTATTCACATAACATTTTTTAATTTTGGAAAAAAATGTAAATATGAAACTATATAAAATTTTCTTGCGAGTTCAGGTATGCATTCAGAAAGACAAATGAATGCCGCGTTTGGGAGATATACAGGGTGATTCAGTTTTATTCTGCGACACTTCAATAGGTGATAGAAAACCAAAAAATAACCGCAGGGTGTTAAAGTTGTAAGAAATATGTGGAATTTATTGAATATTTTCCAAACTAGTTGAGATATTTAAGTCATATTTGGTACACGTTATAACGGCATGTGTTAGCATAAAACCTGTTAATATCAAACACCTTGAACAACCAGTGGCGTAGAAGTAGGTAATTGGTATAATTGTTTTTAGGAAAAAAATGAACCATCTAGTATAGCAATAAAATGTATTCAATTTCTTATGTAAATTTTAATTTTAAACAAAAACGTTCTCTTAGTATCTTTTTATATGTGGTTTAATAGCAAATTTGATTTTTTCGTATTATTTCGGGGTACTTCTGAAAAATTAATTTAAAACTTCGCTCCATAAGTAACACTCAAAGCAGAAAAAATGTGTTTCTTACTTCAAATACAGTAACTTTTCTCAATAAACTTACCCATTCAAGGTTTTACTTTTCAAGATACAGAGCGTAACATTAATTATTGTATCTTCCTTAAATGTATTAGACCCTGTAACTTCAAAGCCTTAAATAGGTAAGTTTATTGGAAAAAGTTACTTTATTTCAAGTAGCAAACACATTATTTCCACTTTAAGTGATACCTATGGAACGAAGTTTTTGGATAATTTTTCAGAAATACCCCGAAATAATACAAAAAATCAAATTTGCCACGAAACCATGACACATACAAAAAATTACCAAGAAGGCATTTTTGTTTAAAATTAAAATTTACATAAGAAATTGAATACATTTTATTGGTATACAAGGTGGTTCTTTTTTTTTTCTAAAAACAATTACACTAATTACCTACTTCTACGCTACTGGTTGTTCAAGGTGTTTGATATTAACAGGTTTTATGCTAACCCATGCCGTTATAATGTGTACAAAATACGACTTAAATATCTCCACTAGTTTGGTAAATATTCAATAAAGACCACATGTTTCTTAAAATTTTAACACCCTGTAACTTTTTACTAAGGCCTCAAAATGATATAGTTTATAAAAGAAAGTGCTGTTATTCTTTGGTTTTCTATCACTTGTTGAAGTGTCGCAGAATAAAACTGAATCACCCTGTATAGACCAAACTTATGTTTTTTAGATCGAACACCCTGTATATTTCTCGATATTCGCATTTTCTGGTTTCAACGATATATTATATTTTGTTATATGTTTGCTCTACTAGTTTGCACAAAATCGTCCATTGAATTATTGAATCACGGACACAATCAAAATTGCCATGGAAAATTCAAAAGAGTTATTACGAGACTATTATAAATGGAGATTTGACAGTTTACATTAATTATTGTTTTACCACAACCTACAATTATATTGAAAATTCAACAAAGCCAATACTGCTGTGTGAATTTTCCATAAGTTATATTTCATTTTTTCTGGTATTTCAGTTGTAATAAAAAGCATATTTTTGGATTAAACGTGATACTTTATTATGAATTAAATTAAATTTTAGAAGGTGTTCTATAATGCTTCCATTTTGTGTACCATAGAGAGCATATAGGTACCTTCTTAAGAAACTTCTCTTGTAGAAACGATACCTGCCTCGTTCATCTCTCTGATCTCCTGGGAAATTTTTTCTTTAACTTGGTCGATATTATTTGACCTCTTCGCATACACCTGGTCCTTCAAAAGGTCCCACAGAAGGGAATCAAGTGCGGTCAAATCTGGGCATAGTTCCATTTGAACCAATCCACTCTACAAAAGTGTCATCTAAATGCCTCTTGACAGCATTTGATTTATGTGCTGGAGCACCGTCTTGTTACCAAACAATATTCGGCTCATTAACTTGATTCAATCTGAAATTTCTCCTCTTAAGAGCTCTAAATATTTTAGTCCTGATAAACCACCTTCAAAAAATACTGGACCAATTATGTGATTCCGAAAAATACCACACCAAAACTTTATCGGAGTTCGACCTTGTCGTTGAATTGAAATAAACTGTCGTGTATTTTCTGATGGCCAATATATCGAGTGTTTTTTCTATTAAAAACGCCACATGTTGTAAAGGTGGCTTCATCAGTCCACAATATAGAATTTTTAATCGTAATAACCCTAGGAGTACTAATAGATTTGTAATGTCTAGTAGTAGTTAGTTAATAGTTGTATGGTGTAATCTTTATATTGATAATTTACAAGTGATAAAAATACGCACCTATAAACTGATCATTTCCGCTTGCCTTTACAACACTATAAACGGCAATATTCTCGCCATCTATAATTATCATTTTTATACAGTTTTTAACTGGGCTATGACAATATGGCCTAAACCTAAACACTCTCTGGACTGAGCTCCATGATATTTGAAAATATCTTTAAAAGACTGCTTCCTGCATATTCTCAATTAGAACATGTCGTGGTTTTTTCACTTTTCTTTATTTGTTATAATATATTTGAAATACGTGTGATGAGGTAGGATTCTCCCTCTAAATAATTAAGACTCGGCCGCATCGCATTATTCTTACGTCCGCCGAGGATTTGGGGCCACATTTTAAAAATTCAAGCCCCGTAAAGGCCTGCATTGTACACCTATTAAAGGGCAAATTTGCCACGTAATTTATGCAGCGGGATCCATTAGAAAACGGAAAAAAGTTCGGCTTGGAACGGATATAAATGGGACGTGGCGCTCGTGTCCCTTTTGTAAACCCCCAATTTGAGAGTAATATGGGTTGACTGAGCGGTAATGAGAAAAGAAAAAGTTAATAGAATGTACGGTTCTTTGTTTATGCAATAGTGCATTTAAACTGTGTTAGTTAGACGAAGTAAAAGACAATATAAGTGACATTTTATTTTGTGAGAAGGGAAGAAGAGGTTCCATCCCTTAGCATGTACATCATACACTATTTTTTCTACATACAAATACCGTTAAAAGTATAAATGTCATTTTATGGCACTGGTATTAAAAGTAAATCACTTTTAACATAGTTAATCATTTTTATTTTAGACACTGAAAGCACGCGTTAAAAATGATATCTACTTTTAAAATGGTGTTTGTAGCAAAATTATATTATCGTATTGTTAATCTGTCGACGAGGGTATGCTGGCCCAAAAGCAACAAACTCAAAAATACTTAGCAAACCTTTTCGTGTAGTTTTATATAAAAAAATATCATTAAAGCTCCTGCTTTGTAACTCGACATTATCACCTCTCTCTACTAATGCATAAATTACCAATTTTGCCGCTAACAGGTGCACAAACCCAATCTTTTCGGGGCTTAAATTTTTAAAACGGGTCTCCAAATCCCATGCGAACGTGAGGATGATGAATTGCCAGCGAATAATAATTTAGAGGTAAGTTTATCGCATTTTCGGGATTACGGGTATATAAAGGGTCACGGGATTGTTTCGGGAATTTAGGGGGTGAAAATATAGGGAAAATAGTTAATTACGAGAGGGAGGACACTTTATCGCACTAGACGAGGATGTGGAATGAATATACGTTTAAGGTAAATGACCACAAGTACTACAGGGTGTCCACGGTAACGCCCACCACAATCTTTAATTTTTTTGCGCTAGAAAAAGTTTTAGATACAAGTTTAAATAGATATAAAAAGTACCTATCAATGAAATCCTCTTCCGAAGGGATCAAGTAATTTTCTGGTATATTGAGAAATTGTACACAGGGTGTTTCGTAAATGCGTGGCAAATCAAAGTTGTGTTTTTTTTAAAAGGAACAATCTATACATTTTTGAAATCTGCTCGTCAAGACAATTAAAAACGATATACAGTGACCGGCAGAAATTTGGACACAAATGGAAAACTTTTTTATTATTAATTTCTCAGAAAATTTTATTCATCATAAAAGTTGGTGCATCATTTCAAACTTAAAACGCATATATCAAAATTTAAATATCTCTTTTTGGATACGAGCTAGATTCAAAAATGTCAAAATAACTCAAGAGTAAAGTACCCTTATTTTTTAAAATACGGTAAAAAGATATTTACAAAAGTTGTTTGGAATCAAAGGTGGATGTCAGATTTAAGGTCACAGCCACCTAGTAAAAAAATAGAAATTTAACATTTTTTGTATTTTTTTCGACCACCCTGTGTATTACAAAAAAAACAAAATACCGCAAGCGCAACTTATCATCGGACATTTACACATGAATTTGCTACTAAACTTTAATTTTGTTAGGTTACCAGCTAGAAATTTAAATTAATAGAAATCAGAGTTTAAAAATATTAAATTTTTGTGTCCAACTTTCTGCCGGTCCCTGTAGAATTTTCTACCATTTTGAAATATTCCGTTTTCAAATTTTATACTGAATTTATTTAACTTGAATTTGTGGATCTCCTGATAAAGATAGACGAACAATGTCTTCACGGACAATTGATAAAAATGATACTAATGATAAAAAAATTAAAAACAAATTATTAATAGAATGATGATGTATTTATGTATAATTTTTCATTGCAAACAAGTTTATCTTATACCATTTTTCCCTATGATGCCAAATAATGGTACTTTACTCTTGTGTCGCGTTTAAGTTTTATTTTTTATTACCAAATTAAATTTAATTATTAAAAGTAGGAGAAATATGAGCAAGAAATGTATCTGCGGACACTCTAGTACAGATGAGCTTAGGTACAAGTTTCTTTACAGCATGTTTCACTACTAGTACAGTAAATCTAGATCACATTTATTTGTAAAACTTTAATTTAATTCCCCGAGGATAACTTTTGAACCAATCGAAAGGAAAAAATCTCTGAAATAATATTCTAAAGAGATATCCGCTCAGAAATGATCCGTAACTAATTAAAAACTACTAATTATGTTTGCACCAAATGTCAACTTCAGATATGAGTGACTTCATGAAAACAATCTTCAGAATTCAATGTAGCCTAACGGGTAAAGGCGCGTTCCTATGAAAAAGTCTTTTATTTCATCATAGGTTCAAATCCCACACGATGCATTTTCTTTTTTAATTATTAACACAAATACAGATTTTATTGTTATTTTATTTGCTATTTTATTAGTTTGACGAAAACAATAAAATTTGGATACCTCTTTAGAATATTATTTCGGAGATTTTCCCTCCAGAGTGGCCCATAAATCATTCATAGGAAATTAAATTAGAGAATAAGTCCTAAAATGACTTTACTATACTGAAGAGGTACAAATAATTGAGGATAACAGTTTTAGTACAAATGAAAATTAAATGACGTTTCCATAATTAGAATGTTTTTTTTTTAGTTTCGGAGATATTGACCTTTACACTCTATTCAAACTAAATGCAAGTGGCGCGTAAACATTTACACGATGGAAGCACGCAAAAAATATTAAAATAATATGCCCCAGTATTAAGAACTTTAAAACAAACTTTTATGGCATACCTAGTCATTCAGTTACCTGCAAATTTCTACTATCAACACAAAACGTAGCTCCAACAATCAATAAACAGCGAAATAATTATATCGGAAAAAAAGTTCCACTTGTAACTCAATACACCTCTGTATGAAACATCGACTCGCTGCATTCGCCCGCCGGTTTTATTGCTGGGTAGCCAATAGCAAGCCGATCACGTGTGTATCACGCTCCAGCCATGCAACAACTTGTGTTTATGTTTCACTTGCGTTTAGTTTGAATAGAGTTTAGTTTTTAACGGAATACCCGCTATAATAGTTGCTGAAAAAAGCTATAGGTATTTACGATTTAAA
This sequence comes from Pseudeuparius sepicola, assembly GCA_963920635.1. Lineage (NCBI taxonomy): Eukaryota > Metazoa > Arthropoda > Insecta > Coleoptera > Anthribidae > Pseudeuparius > Pseudeuparius sepicola. The sequence goes on along the minus strand of OY987300.1, from coordinate 7,679,889 downwards.
TTATTAAAATGGTTCAGTATATTCCATACTAAGCTAAATGTTGTATTTACCGCTTTTTGTAGAAAATTCAAGTGGTATAATGTGAACAATTCTTCTTTTTTGCTTCATTTGTCTTTTCTCTCTTTTATGATCTAGTAGGCGCACAAAGCCGATGCCTAAACGGCTTAACTTTTTAAAACGAGATTGTAAATTCCACGTTGACACAGAAATGATGCATTGCGGCTACACAATTATTTAAGAGCGAATTTCCTGCATTTAGGGGATTTACATAATACAATGGGCGCCTCTAGAATAATGGCCGGGGACGAAAAGTGCACAAAACAGTTAATTACACAAAGTTGGCAAAGTATACAACACACTACGCAATAAAGTTAGGCAAAAAAGTGCGGTTTAGTTGCAGGGTTGCACCCAAATGTAATCTCCACAAGTAAATCCAAACAAACATTTTACATCCCTCTATTTCATTTAGAAATATTCTATGGGGGATATTTCGCAAGTAGCGTCGTGTTCTGCATTTTAAGTTGTAGATTTTGAAACTATCTGGAAATTGCATTGAAAAGTACGGTTGCACAAACATGAGAGACCGATACAACGCGACAAGACCGAGAGTTGCGACAATTTGTTTATTTTTTTATGAATGTCGAATTATAGTTAGTCTGATTCTGTTTATATTTTTACAGGCCTACGTCGACTTGGTGAAAGCCTGGGGATGGAAGTCTTTCACAATTATCTACGAAAACAACGAAGGCCTTGTTAGACTACAAGAATTGCTCAAGGCCCACGGTCCTTACGAATTTCCTATCACCGTGAGACAGCTTGGGGAAAGCACAGATCACAGGTCAGTCGGGGTTAAAAAAAATAAATTCCTACATATACAGGGTGTCCAACTTTAAAACTGTACAAATCCGTAACATCTTCATTTTTGGAGATAATCGCCTAAACTTTTTTTTGTTTGAAAGGCCTTCAAAAACCGCTTCTTTTGGCCTTCCCGCCATTTTCAAAATGCAAATCCAGGGCCGGCTGCGATTTTTTTTATATCCCCGATTTTCACGAAAACCATTTAGCGATTTTTTTAGTTAAAATCTGACCCCACAGCGTTAATCAGAACACCCCAAAACCCCCATATACCAAATTTGAACAATAAATATACAAGGAGTTCCATTCTGTAGGGTGTCAAAATTGAGCAAAATAGGAATTTTAAAGACATCTGGCGAGTTAAGTGTGTCATGGAATCCCTTCAAAACAGTTGAATGATCAATAGGACCCCTCAAAATGTTGATGTGAAAAGATTTACTACAGAAATATACAGGTTATTTTTCTCTACGCATCAAGAGTGCTCTGGAATCATTACAAATATTGATAAACACAAAAGTAATGTTATTCTGTACAAAATGATAACTAACAAATAAAAAGAATTTAAATTATTGGACCTTTCTCAACAAAGTCACTGTCTAGGATGATACATTTTCTGTGCGTTTCCTATTGTGGCACACCAGCCACCTTAACTGATATGGACTTACTGACTGGCACGCTTCTGTATTTTTTAGATTTAGTTCGTTTATAGTGTGTGGAGAGGTTTTGATATACTCGATTTTTGACCCGTATAAAGTTCCAAAAATTTAGTAATTTGAGATGGCACAGATAAGAACACTCTGTATATTTTGTATTGGACCTTTGCACACCAACACCTTGAGTGGTCCTTTTGATCATTCAACTGTTTTGAGGGTATTCCATGGTACACTTGACGTGGCAGATGCCTTTAAAATTCCTATTTTGCTCAACTTTGACACCCTGCAGAATGGAACTCCCTGTATATTTTTTATTCAAATTTGGTATATAAGGGTTTTGGGGTGTTCTGATGAACGCTGTGGGGTTTTAAATAAAAAAATCGCTAAATGGTTTTCGTGAAATTCGGGGGTATAAAAAAATCGCAGCCGGCCCTGGATTAGCATTTTTTAAAATGGCAGGAAGGTCAAAACAAGAGCCTTTTCAAGGCCTCTCAAACAAAAAAAATTTTAGGCGATTATCTCCAAAAATGAAGATTTTACGGATTTGTACAGTTTTAAAGTTGGACACCCTGTATATGAGAATTTTCATTTAATGTTTATTTGGAGGTTTCGCCACAGAAAACTGAGCCAAACTGATTAAAAGGCAACTTTTTCAAATTGCAAGGAAAATCCATAAATGCCTGACTTTAAAGGAACGAAACTTTGAACGTTAACTCAAAAAATGACTCGAACAACAAAAATGACATGTCACTTTGACTTGACAATATCTTTGAAAAAGGAGGAAGATCTATCATCAGCTCAGAAAACAAAGTTGTTGAAGTTATTTTTTGAGTTAACGTTCAAGTTTCGTTCTTTTAATGTCCGGCATTTATGAACCTTTCTGGCAACTTAAAAAAGTTGTCTATCAATCAGTTTGGTTCAGGTCTCTGTAGTAGAAAACCCAATTAAAAATTAAATGGATCTCTTTGTGCCACACAGAAACTTCCGACAATATAATGAGAATATATTTTTTAAATCGTAAATTCGCCAGATACAAAAACATACAAACTTCGTTGCCCAGAATAAAAGCTTAGTAAATAAACCGCCTAATTTGTTCATCTACCTTAATTGTCCTTTAATGATAGTCTGCAAATACTCGTTCAATTCTCTAATTAAGCCTTTAGCGAATAATTACAGCTCATCAGGTTCTTTTTGTTTTTTAACTTTAACTTTCCCATTCGGGATAATAACGAGTTAACTAAATAAGAGTCATCAGGGATTGTTTGTAAATAAAATTGATCTCATTAGTGCAAGAGATTTTCTTTTGGGATTATTAATAAAAAATAACAAGTGTATATTAAATAAAAACACAGGGAGAATTCTTGTTCACAAATGCGCTTTGACATAAATTTTTAACCTAGCAAACTTATGCCTATATGTAGATGCCCCGTGTATGACTAGAACATCCGAGGCCAACGATTAAGACAGGCCATGGCGCTAACGCATAATCGCGCAGTCAGATAAGTAGAAAAAACAAATTTACTAACAATTTGGCGAGTTTTCTTTCATTTATTACATTATTGGTTTTGTGCATCCAGGCTTTCTCTAATTGTTTTTTCAAAATTTTCAACCTGCATCAGCTGTTTTGGCTGAGAGTTAAACGGCACTGCACTCAAATATTTTGGCACATTCTCAAAAATTGTTGGGACAGCACCTTCCTTTAGCTTAGGTGATATTATTCTCTATAGGTATTTTCCTCCCACAACACATTTGTCCACTTTAATTGTTTCACTTTCTTGAAAATGTGTCACACATACTTTTTTTAGAAATTAAATCTCAGTTGCAATTTGACGAATCCGTTTTTGGCGCAAATTTTCATCCCGATGCAAAACAAATGTTGTTATGGTGACTTTTTCTTCCTGGCTTTTGTAATATGTATAAATATAATATAAAAAAAACCAATATTTGGTATTTAGGTTATTTTTTACGAAATAAAAATGAAAACTCACCTCGGTATACTGTAAATATTGACGAGGTCTCAGTTGATCGGCAGCGTGAAAGACCGAATAGAAACCATATCAGGGCGTGGGTCGACAACGAAAATCCTCGAGTACGTTACAACACTGATTTATTTCGCACAAGGTGAATGGTGAATACAATAAATACAAAAACCCGAACGTGGTCAACGGGAACGGCTTCCAGCCACCCGTACCGTCTGAACTCGGGGATCTCCCGTAAGCAGTTCACCCCTATGTGTCTCAGGCTCCACTGTCCACTCCGGGGGGGAGAATTAACCTTACAGCGCTCACGCGTCGGCGCGAGCGGCACCAATACTCCTGGACGGCACGGCTCCCACCCAGAGGCCATAATAACACCTGGGCGGTTCCCCTCCGTCAGGACACACGCGCACTAGACACAAACTTGTTTCTAAAATATAAACTAAGACGTTTAAAACACTTTAAACATTTAAAACTTACACCTTCTCAAAACCCAAGCTGCTTTCAGTTATGTTTCAAATGACATGTATAACGTCGGACTAAGATGGTCACGTGATTTTTGTGCGCCATGGCCTGTCTTTATCGTAGGCCTCGTAGAACATCTTCATGATCCAGTTGAGAAGTTTAAAAAAAGTTCTGTAGATTTTTTTTGTCAACTAAGAAAAATTGAAATATCTCAAAAACTATTGAGTTTTGCATAATGCATATTAGGATTAAGTTTACTCCCTACCTCCTCCCCGATCATATCTCCAAAGGAATGTATCGAATTACCAATAACCCTGTACATACCTATATAGCTACTCCACCGAAGGTTTAGCAGTAGTTTCCGCCCGCTATGCCTATATATCTCGTGGGATATTCATATTTCATTACTTTAGCGAATATTATTACAGTACGTCTTCTTAACGACCCGCACAAATTCGTGCTAAATAAGTGGTGGGGTTCCCCGGGAAATTCGTCGGAAAATTCCCGCTTATATTTGAGGGATAACCGGGGAGTTATAAATTTCGATCTTCTGGGACGTTGCGACTTAATAATGATTTGTTTTGGAGATGGAACCGGGACTGGGGCGGGTTCATAAATTTCTGATGGAGTCGGGTTTTTTATTCATACGCAATTTGTTCCGGTTTAGTGGTGCGGGTCCGTTTTTTTATATCGTCGAGTTTAGGCGGGAATAATGCAAAAAAAAAAACAATATACAAATCGATGACGATGTTCGGCCAGACAACGACTCTTTGGACTGCGTGCAAGTTATATCTAGTATCACATAGCTACCTCCTCTCTCCCTACTCTGATAACTATTTAGGCCAGGGAAAATAGAATTTGACCTAGACAAAAATATTAACTGCAATATTGTTTTACCATATCAAAGTTATAAGTAAATACGTTGGTAGAAACCAAAAATTAAACATTTTGAAAAAACGGAACCTTGAATTACCTAAAAAAAACCTATTTTTCGTTAGAAATTTCGACCAAAAAATTTAACCGGATTTTTTGGACTCTTTAGGTAAAAAACTTCCCTTGCTACAAATATTAAGAAATTAAACATTTTAAGAATATGGAAGTAACTTAAATCATATATAGCGAAATTAAACATGACTCATGTGGTTTATTTGCCTCGGCCAGAGGCCTCTGCAACTAAATTCCACATGAGTCATGAAAAGTTGAACTCCAGTGCCTTGGTACATAAATAACTATTATACCTATTCCTTTTCTATTTATTTGATTTCTCATTATTACGGATATATTCTTACACATTCTTCGCCTGGCCTGAAGACACCTTTAGAATTGCCAGTAGGTATGATAAAATATTTCTTCGCACCTCTTGCCTAACTGAACCTTTCATAAAAATAATAAATAAATCTTTAAATACAAATTAGTACTAATTTATTCATAAAAGATACTCTGGAAATTCCCTATTATCCTAATTCATGGAGCACACAGCCATGCACCACCGTTCACCGTTTACTGTTGTCCAGTGTTGCCAGTTATGTTTCATTTTATTTGAAAGCATTTTCTTATGATAAAACTCGGTACTGCACTGATCCAAAAATTATGTTTTGTTGGCAGTTTTCGGACGGGGTTCCATGCTCTACTGGAAAACCAGTTTAATAAATTATTACACACACTGATGCTCGGGGAGCTCGATCTAGTGTTGAACCCCCAAAACCCCCCATCAGATACGGCCCTGGGAGTGGATAATGCCGTCGCGTGGGAGGTACGGCTAGGAATGTTGCCAGTCGAACTGAAGGCTTTTGCTTTTCAGTTCCGCGCCGCGTCTGCTCTGTCTGTTCCCACGTGATTCGTCTTCTGAACGGTGCCTGGCGTTCTCTTTTGTTTGTTTGTGTAATGTTATACTGGTAATAAATAAACAAAATGAAAAATAGTGTGCATGACATTTTGAAACGTAACATGCTCATATTTCAGGTATCTTTTGTGCTCAATTGACTTTCTTACAAAATGTCAATGTTTTTCTACAAATGGCGGGAAATGTGTACTTATTTCCGCGCCACCTCAACGACTTCATTCGGTCTCCGGCGGAAACTCGAAAACCGCAGCTAATTTCTGATTCCAAAGACTTCTTTGAAGGGCGCATGCATATCTCCTTATTAAGGCGGTTATAGCGCCCGGCCTGCCTCGGCTATTCCGGGCACGGCGCCCTGGTAAAACCTCCCCAAAGTAAATGCAATAGTTAAAAGTGTCTGCGAGAAAGCACTCCATTCGCAAGTGGAGCGCAAAAATGGTAATCGGGGCAGCTTTCACGGAAATAGTTTGTCGGGAAATAAAAACCCTCTCGGCGCGCGACGACGGCGCCAAGAGGCAGATTTGAATACTGAACAACCTTGGAGGGAGATACTCCTACTTGGGAAATTTTCTTGGAGGAATAGCGCCCGAAATACCCGCATTTTTCGCGACTGCGGAGAACAAGGTTTTTGATATCTCTTTTTGAACAGGGTAGGTTATAAAATTCAATTTTTGATCCGGGTAGCTTGCACCAAAAGTGCCACTTTTAATAACAGTTTTACGCGTGAAGTAGTGACATAACTAATCGATCTTCGCAAAGTCGAGAAATTTGGGATTTTCTGACTCCTGGACAAAATTAACTCACCACTAATATTTTTCTCGATGTTTTTATATTTTTATATTTCTTTCTCGACAAGTAGGCTATGGACCTTGTTTGCCAGTGACAATTGTTATTTAAGCTAACTACAGTATCGCATAACCTTGTTTTCACAGTAATTCGTATTAAACCTCGTTTTAGACTAAAACTGTTCTAAAATTTTCTTAAAAAGTGCTGATGAAAGCTGTGAAAAGCAACCTTTAGATTATGATGGTTTTTATCAAATGCATGTTTATCAAGTAAGAAAAATGAACCGCCAAAGAAATTTGTCAATTATTGAGGATGCAGTGCGAGCATCGACTCGCCTGGATGAAGGATATTCAATGCGATATGTTGATGGTTTGTTAAAAAGACATCATTCCAGCATCTGCCGCATGGTGAGACGACATAATGTGAAGTGCTCGTACCACCGAAGAACAGGGCAAGGGCGAAAACGTTGAACTAATCAAATTGATGATCGTTTTTTGAGACAGCGTGCTCTCAGAAAGAGGAGAGTCACCAGCAATTTGCTAAAAAATGAATTAGCAGATGTTCGAAATATCGCTATATCATCTCGAACGGTTAGAAGACATTTACATGAAGCAGGATTGAGCAACAGAAGACAGGCGAAAAAACTATTGTTTACCAGAGAACACAAAGTTCAGAGATTGTATTTTGCAAGACTATATCAGAATTGAACCATCAATGATTGGAAACAAGTTCTCTTCTCCCATGAAACTAGAGTTTGTCTTAAAGCTCCAGATGGACGTGAGCGTGTCTGGCGAAGGCGAGGAGAAAGGTTTGCCAGCTCCAATATCTCTCCTAAAGTAGGTACCTTTTGGTGGTGGCTCTAAAATGTTTTGGGAGGGAATTGGCTTCGATGCTCGTACGGAGTTGATCCCTATACGTGTACGAGGCGTATGAATGCCCATTATTACTTAGATAACATTATTGTCGAACATGTAATGCCTTTTGCTCCGTTTGTTGGACCTAATTTTTTATTCATGCAATACAACGCTCGTCCTCATGTCGCTAGACAAGTTATTGGCTACTTAAATGATATAATATCTCTTTATTATAGTGGCCACCTAACAGTCCTGACATGAATCCTATATAGATCGTCTATGGGACTATCTAAAAAAAAAAGATTCGAAATCGTAGACTAATCGCAACCACAAAAACACATTTTTTTTATGAATCATTAAGGCAATAGAAGGTCATTTTAAAGTCATGTTTGACTAATTTTTAGGTGTTCATTATCATTTCAATGTAACTTAGTTATATTGTGCATTCTTATTTTTTATTTGTTGTTACTCTTAAATCATCTATGGTGGTTAAAGCAGAAAAAAAGAAAAAGTGACGTTGAAGTTAGAAATGACTGAGAGACGAAGCTGATTGGTTACGAATTGCATGAAAAATCGTAGAGGTGGATTGGTTTACATAAATAAACATATGCGGGGGTGAATTTAGAATGTTCTTAGACTTTTACTTTGTTTGCAAAAATAAAAACACTCTAATAAGAGTCTACTGCATAGGGAAAAGTCACTAACCTGTCCCATTATCTAAACCATTAACCCCCCTTCAAAACCTAAACGAATTAACCGATATCAACGGCAATTTATCTCTATTAGGCCGACAACGGCCGTTCGAAAAACAAGATTTTCGACCTGCCGTAATGGCCCACGAAAATAAAAATACAAAGGCCGATAATGCGGTGTCCCTGCCAAAGTTTTTAAAGCAAATGCCGCTCTAAGCCTTGCGGAGCTCATGAAAGTCAAAGGCGGCGTCGAAGTGGGTTAGAGCCGGGCATAGAGCGCCTCTGGGCTCAATCGAGGAAGCTGCGATTTAGTATTGCTTAATGTAGGGGATATTGGAGAATTTGAATAAGTCTGCCGAAGGAATGGAAAATGAAACGATATTTCTCGTTGAGATGATAAATACTTCTTACGTGATGTGATTATAGAATATTCTATGATAATCACTCATGAAGAATAGTAATGTTTTTATTAGATAGTAATATTCGATGCAAAGCTGTAACTAAACATTTTAAGTAGGTACCTAAATCGTGTTTAAAATATCATGTTATGTCGCCACGTAGGGTTGCTACCTGTCCTTTTTTGAAAAGGACAGTCCTTTTTTCAAGCAAATTGCCCTTGTGACTTTTTTAGCCCTAAAATGTCCTTTTTAATAACCTGAGGGGTGACGGGGTCGGTATTATTAGAGTTCGGAAAGCGGCATATGCTCTACTAGCTCCTGGTGACCTGACTCCTCGATTATCGTTTTTATCATCGTTGACGACTATACTGGATTGCTGGTGCCCAAGTCCATTTTACTATATTGATATTATCAAAGATCCATCCAACCTAGATATTCAGAGAATGTGTTTGACAAGGGAAATGAAAATGTAACCCAATTTTCGCCCACGATTTTGACAAAATATAATTTTTTTAATGTTTTCTTATAATTTAATTTGTAAGAAAATTTCTAGAACTGTTAAAACATTGTAACGCTACTTTCAATATTTTTGCTTTATTGCGACACGATGCGTTTACAATTGGAAAGTGAATAATTATTATGGAATAAAAGAACTCAATTTTTTCATTTTCACCTGTTTTACAATTAAAAAATGATAATATCATCGAGTTATACATTTTTAAGGCCTCGGAAAATATTATTCATTACTCTTCGGAAGGCGCTGGGTGCATTTTTGAGACCAAATGGCATGCTTTTAAACTGATAGTGACCTATGTCTGTAGAAAATGCCATTTTGGGTATATCTTCTGGTGACATTACTTCGAATTTTGACAAAATTTAAACTTTTTAATGTTTTGTTTTAATTTAATTTGTAAGAAAATTTCTAGAAGAATTTTTGGCAATGTCCTTTTTTCACTTTGCAAAAACGTGGCAACCCTTTCGTCACGACATCGTATAAACAAGCTTGTACGTAGATCTGTTCTGAACTATTTGTTTTTTTTTTGCTTGCAGGCCTCTGTTGAAGCAAATAAAAAATTCAGCGGAATCGCACATTGTCCTGGATTGTTCAACCCAAAGAATCTACGATGTTTTGAAGCAAGCCCAGCAGATAGGGATGATGAGCGATTACCATAGTTACCTTATTACTTCTTTGGTAAGTATTTCTCTTTCTAATAATGCTAATGTATAGGGAAGCGTCGAAGGGTCACATTTCTTATTTTAAATACAGGGTGTTAATAAAGTAGGTAAGACAAACTTGGATTGATCAATTTTGAGAAAAAACTGTTTGAGAAACTTGTTGAAATACAACAAGTATATACTTTGTTCCAAAAAGTTGGAAACGTGGGAACCTTTTATTATTTTAATTTGTTAGAAAATTTGCGTCGTGTTTTGTCTATGTCCGATTTTCCCTTTTTATAGGGTAGGTTTCTTTATTCTCGGTGGGCTTCCTTATAGCCTCTTTTATTTTTGAAAGAAAAAATCGGACTCCTGGCGGAATGGATGCTCAGGTGCCAGTTTTTTAGAGCGGTATGCTCCGCTATGCTCGGATAACTTTCAGTCAGAGAAGATAATTTTCCAGAGTTCTGTGGTGTGTTGAGGATAGGCTACAAGTAAAAGTAGTGAGACAAATTTTACACGGTTTATTTAGCACAAAATTTTCGATATAAGTTATTTGACAATTAACAAACTTAGCACATATTTTTTATATTTTGCAACAAAAGTGTACTCTTGTTTCATAACGCTAAAGTCAACCGTTTCCATTGAAACTGGCATAACGTGCTCCAAAACACCTGTTATCTCCAACATTCGAAACATTAAATTTTGACTCACTGCTTTCAAATGTTACAGACCGACAATACATTCAAAATGAAGAAAAAATGCCAAATGGACATTTGTCAAAATACCATTGGTTTTTTTTAAATAAGGTGATAAAATGTTGTCAAATTCAATCCTTTCCATTTTGAAAACGAATAATTTTTGGTATATCGTTCATAGGGATTTTTTCTCACTTTAAGTGGTACAGTTTAGTTGATCTGGTAAAAATTTTATGTTTTGAATGTTGGAGTTAACAGGTGTTTCGGGGATTTTATAGTTTGGACCTGCGAGACCAAAAACATAACCTCAAAAGTTACGAGTAAAAGCACGATCCAAAAGTAGCTCAAGTTTCGCCCTCTGTGCCATACATAGAAATTGACATTTTCAGCTTATTTTCCATCCCCAAAAACACAGCATTGTCAAATTTTAGTAATGTGCCTAGTATAAAGTAGAAGGTACGGTCAATATTCAATTTTAAAAAGTATACTTAGATTAGACACATGGTCAATACGAATTTTATTTTTATTTTTTGAAATTCTGTATGCTCCAGAAGTTATGCCAGGGTTTTCTGAAACTCCATGTATACTCTGCTTCGTCTCGTTTTTTGTAAAACATAAAAAAACAGATATATTTTTTCGTATCTTTAAAAATTAAGGTATAGTTTACTCTAAAGGAAATCTAAAATTGACAGCTAAAACAACTATCCTACAAAACTTTTGTTGGGGTCATTTTTCATTAAAGGACAAGCACCAATTTTATCAAAAGTAGAATTTCCCAAAAAAAGTTTCCCATATTTCCAACTTTTTGGGACGCAATGTATGTAGAATAATGAATCCAGAATTCTAAATTATTTCAAGAATTTATTTCGAGGTGGCACGCATCCAATTTCGTAATAAATACGAAAATATAGTAAATCGCGATGAAAAACAAAGGCAATCTTTCAACTTTATTGACATATCCTTTATCCCACCTCTTTACTTATCACTCTGCCCCCCCTCCCGCCCGAAACCTGCTGGCGAAACTCCGTCCCATATTTCCCCAGGGCCCCGGTTAAGCCCCGCCAATTGTTGCGCCCCGAATCGATAAATTACAGGGACAGACATGGCCCCCAGGTACACCGGGAATCTGGCGGGATAAGCAAAAATGCCTTTTGGCCCCGTCTGCTCGCAGTCAAAGGAACCTGTTGAACCGGCGAAAGCTTTCAAACGTTTTTTTATATCCTTTCCGCTCGGAGGAGCCGCTTGATAATTCACGTGATACGGGCAGGGGCCGGTCTGCCACTTGTGCAAAAGTCCGGAGGAAAACGGCCGCGAGATCGTTGGGAAATTCGAGGAAAATCGGTTGGAATTTTTATAGACTTCATCGAGCTGGTGGTCACTACTCCTTAAAACAATTAGATGCAAGCTGTATTCAAAATTGGAGAATTGTTGTAGACTCAAGAAAAGTTAAGAATATGTAAGAATGACTTGTGGTTTGAAAAACGCTCCCGCTACATTCCAAAGAGTTATGTATAACGTTTTACGATAATTACAAGAAAAAATATGTTTAGTTTACAAATGCGATATTATAGTATTTTCAACAAATCTTACGGAACATATTGCTAATTTGAAATTATTATTTACTACACTGAGAAAAGCTAAATTTAAAATCCAGTTAAGAAAATCAGTGTTTTTGTTCACACAAATTAAATTTATCTATAAGCACCATAAAAGGCGGAAAATAACCTCCAAATTCAATCTGTGAAATACAAGAAACTCAAACAACATTTTCATTAGATGACGTCACTATCATAATCATCTGCTTCAATTTTTTTGTAACGTTATTTTAAGAACGTTCGCAATTTGTTTCAGGATTTGCATGGAGTCGATTTAGAAGAATTCAAATACGGCGGGACGAACATTACCGCGTTCCGATTGGTGGATCCAGAGGGATCCGACGTAAGGAGGGTTGTGCGTGATTGGACCATCAGTTTTGATTCGAAAGGAAAGAGAAATGAACCTCCCACAGTTTTTAGGGTAGGTTTAGTATCTAAGATATTACTTTTTTGTTACCTACTTATAGATTTCAACTTTTTATTATTAAAACGTTTTTGCATCTATTGTGTTTTATTTTGAATAATAATGTGCTATTTACTTTTTGTTTGTGCTACCCCAGGACAACAATACATTTGTTAAGGTACGTAAAACATACATAATTCTGTGGTAAAGCATAGCATATATGCAAACAATTTTATAACAGCCTTAAGGAAAGCTATTATATATTCTATAAAAAATATTCCTAGCTTTCACAAGATGCCTTTTTACTGTGAAGTACAAAGGCGAAATCAATCAATTAACAAAACGAAAATGTAAATAGTAGATACTGTAGTTAATGGATCTCGTAGAAGCTATATAAACAAAATTATTGAATGTACAAGACAGGACCTGAGTACATTATATTTAAATATATTTATCTCAGTTATTTAGATTCTTTGTGAACCTCCAGATATAAATTTTAACAGGCGGAAGGTCGCGACCACAAAAGCACACCCATGAAAGTATTTTTTTTAATTTGTAGAAAATAAAAAGTTATTCAGGCCTTTTTTCCCGAATTTTAAATACAGTTTGAGAGTCACTGGTCGCAAGGTGCCTTCATTGCTGAAGCGATGGCTTGCCCCCAAGTAACATTTTTGATTAGCTTTAGTAACCATTAGTTATATAACAGCTTTTTCTAAAAGCAACTAAGTGTTTCTAAAGTTTTATAAGCGTCTTCTAGATGAACAGTTACTGAGAGGCTTATAAAAAGCACGATCTAGTGTTTGTAACCTTTTTAATAAAACCTCTAGTTCCTGTTACCAAAAGATTATAACCGAGTTATATAGGGCTAGGTTTTATAGAGGTAACTCTAAACACCTATTTGTTCCTTGTATATTTACAGCTGTTTAATGAAAATAAATAAAAATCGAAAATTACTAATTCAATCATAAATTTGGTGACACATCATATTTGCAGAGCCCGTGAATGTTCTGGAGGTAGAATCCAATTTCACCCGATGCAGAAAAAGTTGCACGTGGATTTACTGCTCTCCTGAGATCTAGTCTTCTTTTACTATGATCAAAATAGCATGGATGATTTAAAGAAACAAAACGTGACATGTCAACTTTGAGAAAACGAACTGTCCAATTCGTTTGAACCGATAAAGAAGAAATTCTTTAATATCACAATGGAATAAAGAGAGACGAGTAATATATTGTAAGACATGCCCAGTACGAATAAAAGAGAAGTTTTATAAGGGTGTCAAAAAGCGCTTGAGATGAAAATTAAATAACCAGATTTAAGGCATATAAGGGTTTCTTAATTGTAACGGGAAAGTTCTCGCAACTTCTTAAGTGGCTTCAAGTTTTATAATATTAGTAGCTTCTCCGCGACACTTTTAAACAAGAAAATCTTATTTGGGCTACTACAGCGTTGCCATATCGTCAGATAGTTCTTTGAAAATCACACACCTCCCTCCCATGGACTATAGCAGCGGCGCATTACTTTTTTTAAGAAGGTGTTACCTATAGCCCTATATAATCACGCATAAAAATAATAAATTCAATATCACCTAGTAGAGAAGCACTTACTAAAACTTAGTAGTAATCACATTTTTCACTTCACTAATTTGTTTTCAGCACTCGCAGAAGTTGTTCGAAATATCGTCCTTCATTCCTAATACAAACTTCTACACTTCGCTGCATAAATTTTTTATTGCAGTATCGTGGTTATTCATTTTATTCATTCGCGGCTACACAGCCGACGGAGATTTCAGCAAACAACTTTTAATGTCCAACAAGAACAAGTAGCAATAATTATTAGTTGTCGCCTTCAAAATACACGAGAACAGACTGATTTCGGTAATTCGGAGGTGTGAGATTTTGTGGCGCTCTTTTTTCTGCTTGGCGACCGGTGGAAGCCTGAGGAGGGTGATGCGCGATGCGCTGGATTCCGAAAGGTTGTTGACCCTTCCGTTATAAGCAGTTGCCCTACTATGCCAGAGTGAACCAGTGACACTATAAATGTTTCTAAGTACCTAAGTGCCTGCTTTTGGGGTTGAAAGGGAAGGACAAAATAAGCGGCTTGTATCTTTCCAATTTCTACCCAGTTTTTTGTTTCTCTTCTGCCCCGCGTGTAGAATACCATACGTCACATTCAAACGCAGGATGTGAAGAGCAACGCGAAGGGCTCTCCACAAAAACGTGTCCCCTAATAAAAGCCACTTTGTATCTGCCGCAACCGTCGCGGTTTGTTTTAATATTATTGCTACACCCGTCCAATTTTCAAATTGACATTTATCGTGTTTTGGTCCCCCGGCGGTTTCGTAGCGTGTGCGCTGGAAAAGCTGCACCTCGCAAATTAATTTGAAACCATTCGCCAAATGGGCTGACGCAGGCAAAAACTATACACAAGCAAGTTATTAAAACTTCCAAAATCGGATGTATATATATAGATGCATTATAATAATAAAACAAATATTTGTTTAAGTGCCAGTTTTGGTTGTTTTCAAACTTTTTACACTAATTCTTAACACACAACTATAAACTTTTTATTTAAAACAACTGTCCGGGGCAAATTCTTCCTTTTTTAGATATCAAACTACGTTTTCCTCATATAGGTCAAATCAGTTTATTAATGCGACGTTTCGACTTTAATGTGGTCATCATCAGGCGACAGATCCAGAGATGTAAAACTGAACTAAAATGTTCCACAATACTCTGCCTTCATGGTACGGAACTCCGTCCAAAAATCCATAGATAAGTGATGTTCTATCTTGCCACAGTAGAATTGTTTGTTATGAAGAATAACAAAAGTACCTTACCTTAATTTCTTATTGATGAACAGCAATTTTTTGTTTCAGTCCCCAAGGCCATGGGCGTGTGCATTTTAGGAAGCTAAAAATTAAAATAAAAACTAAAATCGTGCAAAACAATACTTTATCATATTATGTATTTACAAATACAATGAAAAAATCATTGGCAGCGCTTGTTCCTTCACATAAATAATGCCACTTGGTTTTATACACACAACGCTTCTTTTTCCTATATATAGGATCAATTATGTTAGGTTCCCAAAATGCCGATCAAATTTTGCCTTTTTGGGTCTGCAGGAAACCTAAAAATAATGGTAAAATGAGTAATTATTAAATTAAAATTTGCCAACAAAAATATCCCTAAAATTGGCTATTTAGGTAGTGGTTGGTTTAAAATTCTTTCAGTCGTTTTATTAATCGTGTCTTTTCAAAATATATGAAAATAAATAACTTTCATGTAAATTTTCATGCACCATTTTTAGAATACCTTACTATAAATATTTTTCTAGTTAAACTAACCATTCCCAAACAGTTGTTTTTATAAAAGAAACTTTTAACGGAAATTTCATTTGAATTGAAATTAGCAATGGCACTAGCTAGAAAACGTGCATATTAACTTAGAATTCCACGTATTTTTGTATTAGCAATCAAATTTATTATGCAATTTCCCCCACCAACCCTGCGCCTATGAATATATTACTCACCTCTGCGTAAAGGACGCCGCGCCGTTGTTTGAGTTATGCAGCTTTTTATACACACCACCACACAGTTTTTATCCATTTTTAAATAGTCCGAAAGCCTAAAATTCACGTTCACAGCACTGAAAATCGTACGATTTTCGCTAAAAATATTAACAAAAAATACAAAATGATAACAGCGGCCCTTAAAATGCGTAAACGGATCGACGAAATAGTGCTGCCAACGGAATTATGTTGCTCATCGGAACAAAGTCCCCAACTGTTTTGCCGCCGAATTAAAATCGACAATTTTGATTGGCTGAAGCCCTTGAGCACTCCCAAACAAACAAATAATCAGTGTTTTCAAAACAAATGGAATAATGTTGGGGAACACTTTACACACGTGTATAAATGAACTCACTTGGACCAGTGATATATGGGGGCGCGATCTATTTCATAGCATTTACCACGCTCTTCTACTGGTGAAAAACCAGACTTATCAGCAGAAATCACCCGTATAGAATTCAAAGGTTGTTATGCGATCGACGTCGACCTAGTCAAGGAGGCAGCCGATAAGAAGGCGAGCGTAGCGATTTGATTGGTCGGCATTTCGGAGATCCATGGAGCAGGTGTCGACGTGGGCCAGTTAGGCCAGTATAACCAGTGCCGTGCACGGAAATAAGGATTGCGCTTTATTTTACGGATTTTGGTTTTGTGTGTAACAAAATTATTGGTTTGCTTTAGTTTGAATTATTTTAAAGTTTATTTTATTCTTTTTTAGAACATTTAAATAAAATTTTTATAATATTATTAAGGGCCGCGCGCCGCGTATGACTCGGTCTTGTTTTACAAAGCAAACGCCGCCCAAGCGTTTTTATACTGTTCCAAGTGAGTTCATTTATAATACTACAATATCATTTGTGTACTCACTCGTTTTTTAGATAGATACCTATACTTTTAGAAAGTAAAATTTTTCTAATTCATGCGCAGCTATTTTGGAACAATATACGCGACTGAATTTAAGATGCCAACGCCCCGACGGGCACTATGCGAACTAACTATATGGGCCATTGTCACCTCTAGCTTTGGGCACACTTTGGGTTTACACTGCGTTGTTCTTTGTTCTTGTTCATTGTTCTTGTCGTCTTCTATATAATTTTGTGATCGTCTTCATAAAGTTACTTGGTTATTAGGTAAAAGTTCCCCCCGACAATCGGCGCGCGCCGAATGTGGGGCGAAAACAGCGGCCGGGCCGGACGTAAACACGGCACAAATCTTTCCAAATTTCGGATTTTCCGCGGGTTTCCGCGAAGTTTCGATGTTGCAAAAGGTGCAAAATAGTGTGGTGATCAGTTTGTGTCAGATTCGTGTTCAGGGACCCCGAAAATAGGGGGGTAGCCAAAATTCCAAAAAAATCGGGGCAGACATACACCACGGGAAACTGTACCTACTTACCGGTTATTATACAGTTTAAACATTATTGTTTATGATTTATGTAATTGCAAAGGCAACAGGCAACTAAAAATGAACTAAAAGCAGAATTCGAAATAGAGAACTTTGTTGGTTAAATTAAATTGATTCGAAACTTGTTCCATCTGAAAATATTTTCAGGAACAAAAAATGTTTAGGTTAGGACCTCGGCGATCGAATCAAGACGGTTTTTCGTCCGAATCTCGCACTAAAACTCCGTAATTACACTGCATGCATAACACTTTAGCATGTTCAAATTCCACTTCTGATAACTGTGGGAGGCCTTTTGGGCGTGGTAGTCATAATAAAAATCACATTTTGCTTGCTTTATTTCATTTTCTAACAACTCTTCTTTAACTCTTCTCTCTTTTTTGGCATAAGCGTGGCGGGAATATTTAAACATTTGAATTCAACTGCTGTTATTTACCACATTATTATAATAGTCAACTTTAGAAAATAAAGCTTTTTTGACTGATTTTGAACAAAACAGAAAACATAATATACGGATCAAAAAAATGGCATGGCCCATAGACTTAGTGTAGCATTGAGCCCATAGGGGGCGTACTTCTTATATTCAATGGCGTATATAACTTTAAAATTTGTATTTTCCTCCTGGAATATGATAATGACGGTTCCTCGAGTAGGCGGAGACGGCCCTGATGTACGACGCGGTCCATTTGTTCGCCAAGGCACTCCACGATCTGGACACCAGCCAGCAGATCGACATCAAGCCACTGAGCTGCGACGCCGTGGACTTCTGGCCGCACGGCTACAGCCTCATCAACTACATGAAGGTGGTGAGTTTCTTTGTTGAAATTCTATCTATGGCTCGGGATAGCGTATGGCACTAAATGACATTTCAAACTCACTTTTAAAGTCGTGTTTAAAAACCCAAGGAGCCACGAGCTTAAACTGGCGACAGATTTTTGATGACGGGCTTGTCTACATTTCAGCAGTGTTGCCAGAACTACTACAAATGTACAAATCTGGTATATTTTTGCAATCTGTGTAAAAAATTCATTTTGACAATTATAGGTAGTACATTTTTTGCAAGTTGCAAGGTTCAAGGTTATATTTGTTTTTAATCTACAGGGTGAGTTTTTTCGATGCCCACTATGGGGATCTCGGAAACTAGCAGAGCTAGAACAAAGGTTAAATGGGGAAAGAATTGCAAATTTGAATGCTTTCAACAAAGTTCATGGCTCATTAGATATTTTGAAAAGAGTGATTTTTTGCTATTTCAACAGATCTCTGTAACTCCGTTATTTCTAATTACACAGAAAAACAGTAGAGACAAAAATTGTAGATAATTTTGGGCTTAATAAGATAATCTTATTCAATTTTTTTTGTTTGTGATTTTTGAGATATGACATAAACTTGTGTTTTTTTAAATGCAAATCATAGTTGGTCGTGGCCTTATAAAATCGCCCATTTTTTGAGCTTTCCAAAGATATAATACTCGGCATGGTAGTTATTATATTTATTTTTAAATTTTCACAGTCAGCCATGGAATATATTCATAATTAGGTACCTTCTATTTTATAATTAGACATACTTCAAACTTGCCAACATTTTGTTTTTAGCTGGTAAGAAAATGTAACAAAATAAAACAAAAATTTAAAAATTCAAATTCAAATTATTATTATTTTAAAAGGTCACCTTTTAAAATAAAAAAGGAGTTCAAACCATCCACCATATTTATGCAAATATTGCATCTTTTTAAAACTGAATTTGTCGCCTTTCTTAGAGAGCGCCTGTCAATACTGGCAATTACTTCTAAAATAGCTGCTCTTAATTCAACAATTGTCTCGTACTTTATTTTGTACTGTTTCCCACAAAAAAAATCCAAAACAGACAAATCGGGGGATCGGGGCTGCAAGGAATTAGGTCCATTTCTCCCTATCCAACTAGTTGGATAGAGCTGATCTAGGTAATTTCTTACGGGCAAATAATTATGTGGTGGAGCTCCATCATGATAATATTGGTTTTGTTTTGTTACATTTTGTTACCAACTAAAAATAAAATATTTGAAAGTTTAAAGTATGTCTTATAATAAAATAGAACGTAATTATGAAAATATTCCATGGCTGACTATGTGAAAATTAAAGAAAATCAGAGAATTAGCCATAGCTATTTTATTTATTATAATAACTATGCCGAGTATTATATTTTTGGAAAGCTCAAAAAATTGCCGATTTGATAAGGCCACAGCCAACTATGATTTACATTTAGAAAACACAAGTTTATGTCATATCTTAAAAATCACAAACAATATACAAAATTTGATTAATTAAGCCCAAAATTATCTACAATTTTTGTCTCTACAGTTCTTCTGTATATTCAGAAATAACGGAGTTACAGAGATCTGATGAAATAGCAAAAAATCACTCTTTTCAAAATATCTAGAGAGCCATGAACTTTTTTGAAAATCCAAAAGGGAAATTAGATTGAGCATTCAAAACTGCAATTCTTTCCCCATTTAACCTTTGTTCTAGCTCTGAATTTGAAGAATTTGAAGAAGTTATATTAAAAAAAAAATAAAGTTTTAGGGCATCTTTCAAAAGTAGCTTGTTAAATATTTACCTGTGAAACGAAATCCCGGGCTCTTGCTTTTCACTTGAAGCTTTTGCAACCAAACGCTGAAAATTCACCATCGTAAGAGTATATTTTCCCCTTAATCACTGTTACTTTTAATTCACAAATTCACGAAATTAACTCACAACGTACTCGCTTTATCTGCCACATAAAAACCCAAAGACAAAATAAATCAAATCCAAAACTTACAATTTTGCAAAACTTGTAAACTACCTATTATATAAATAATTTTGTTTGCTCCTATAGGTACACACTTATGTATATTTTTACTTACCCTATGTTTAGTTATTTATTATTATTATTTATATTGCGTTATTTAAAAAGAAAAAGTAAAATAGGTACCTGCATTTTTATTATTTTTCTGCTATACCTATTAGGTAGTCTTATTGTGCATAATGGAAAGTCAATATAGAGGTGCCCCCGTATAACTTGGCGCAACCAGCATTACGGTGTTTTGGCTAGTCCACCCTCGTAAATAACGGAGTGGCGATTACGACCGGTCGCAAAAAATCGGCGGCTTTTGACGACTTCAAAGGAGTGATCCGACTTATATCTATAGTCCTCCTTAAGGCAGAATGCGTGCGACGTGTAAGGGGGAAGAATGGAAGAACTCGCAAATATTATAGAATTAGTCACAGTTCAGGGGCGTAGCTCAATTTTGTGTAACTCACTGACTTAATTTTCATATAATTGTTATTTAATTTATTGTTAATATTATTCTTAACGGTGATGCCTTAGATTATGGAGGAAGGCAAACCCTTATAACATTGGAAATTATTTCTCGTGCTTGAGAATGCAACGTTCTTCCCTGTTTACTCATTATGCATACGTTAACTCCCGAACATACGAAACGCCACTGAGCTCTCTGAGCCGGCGGAAAAAAATTGCCAGCTGCCTAAAAAATGAGGTCTGTATGGCAGCCCAAATACGCAGTTAACTTTACGTACTATAGAAACAGGCACAAAACGCGTTGGCTAACTGGTTTTGTCAGCCGACTCCTTCGCAGAAGTGCTGTGTTTCCGTATTTCAAAGACGATGATAGACGCGACGATGTTGAAAAAAATATAATAGGTGTTTTATCACACCGCGTTAAAAATAAATGACAAACAAAAATGGTTAAGTGGTCCCGTGATGCGAGCTTTATTTTTTCGGTATAACAGAGTTCAGAAATTTGGCTTCAATATAATAAAACTTGTATTCGCCAATAAATAACGACTACTCGTATAGGAAATCTCGCAACGCTGCCCGCATTCTTTAGAAACGTTTTCTTTCGTGCTTTGGACTATAGTATTCTCAAGACTTTGCCTCTACTATTTAATTTGACCGTGCTTCACCCCACCACCTCTCACTACTTAATTCCCTGATAATAATATTTTATTATAATCACATTCCATTTGCTATTCGCTCGTGCCTCTCACTACCCTGGTTGGTTGTAATATTTAATTGCTTTCAATTAGCGGCAACGTCGCATTTATACCTATCCCTTTTCTACTTATTCAATTTCTCATTATACACATTGTTCACATTGAACACCAGACGGCACCTTTAGAGCTTCCAGTACAGATACATTTTAATAAATATAGAGTACACTAATAATAATATTACCTACTTCTTGACACCTGTACTGGAATAGTTGGCCTCCACTTTTTTCTGCAGTTTTTAAAAATATAATTGGTTTATAATCTCTATAATGCTCTATATATCATTTTTTTGGTAATGGGTTCGTATGCTAAAAATAATTCGCATTTGAATGCTTTCAAGCGTTGTGCATACATTAAAATTTACAAATCGAATTTAAAATAGATACGTCATTAACGCCCGCCCCATGTTATTTTCAGTGTTATCTAAAATTCATTAAAGGCAATGAATGCATTACGAATTATGTAAATAAATAGCTACATAACATGTTCCAGTGAGCTAATTTCTAATTATCGATTTTAAATAAACCAAAGCAAAAATAAATAAATAAATACAGATTTTATAAAGCAGCTAATTTAAAACTTGGGAATGCTAGATATTATTATGACTTTTAATAAAAATGTGATCTAAAATACACGTCATTTTTTTATTACCAAATAATCACCTATCAAATTGTTTAAAAGTAGTCTGAAAATTTTTAATGCAATTTTGAACATTCTGTCAGGAGTATTCTTATTTATTTATACTTTCAGGTGGAAATGAGAGGACTGACTGGAGTCATAAAATTCGACCATCAAGGATTCAGAAGCGACTTCGTCCTGGACATCATAGAATTAGGCAGGGAGGGACTCAAGAAAATTGGAACCTGGAATTCAACGGAAGGAGTAAATTTCACTCGTACTTATGGAGAGGCATATACGCAGATTGTTGAAATTATTCAAAATAAGACTTTTGTTGTGACCACCATCTTGGTAAGCCGATGATTTCTTTAATATCTATAATGGATGTTCTCAAAAAAATTTCGGTATATTGGATTTATTCTTTTAAGAAATATTTTTAAGGTTTTTAAGAAAGCTTTTGATAATCACTCGATAAAATGTATAATACGACCACTATGCCGCATGGGAACAATTTGCGTAGCTACTTTGTAAGTTTTAATTCATTTGCATATACCGGAGAACTTAGTTCCAAGAAGGTATCAGCAGTGTTTATTTACATTTTACTAATTAAGCTCTACGGAATATAGCGCGCCCGTGTACACACGAGCCAGGAAGCTTTTAGGGCCTTATCCATGCACCCTTATTCATAAATTATAACGACTTCTTAATCAGCCTTTCACTAGTGGGGGGCTGGCTGAGGCAGTGAAACCATTAGTTAAATATTTCGACCCCTGAGTGATATAAGACCCTTCTCCTGATGGCCTAAGCTGTGACAGGGTTAATAGAAAATTATTGTTGGGATCATGTAAGGTCTCCGGTGAAATGGGTCTTAAAACCGTCAAAATAAAAGAAAAGTTACTATAAACTGTTTGACTCACTTGGTATAGGAGAAAACGCGTATATTGTATACCCCTTTCGAAAATAAAATATATTTTCAGGGGTAATATAACAAGTAGTGTGCTTATGTGTGTAATATATCAAGTGCCGGAAATTGTATCCATAATTTTTTCGAAAGCGCTGTTTTGCCTACAGAAAGATCACGAGTAACGAGTATAAATTGGTCTTTTATTTTCTGAGAGCGGAGCTCTCTGGATTTTATCAGAAAATAAAAGACCAATTAGTACGAGTGGTTTTGCTAATATTGGCAAAATAGCTCTTGAGAATAAAATTATTTAGAAAAATTTCCGGCACGAGTGGTATTTATCGAGATTATTTCACGAATACGATTTAATAATTTGTGTATTAATTTTTTCTATGTTTACATTTCCAAAAAGACTCATTTTGAACGAGTTTATTGACAGCTTCGACTGTAGCGTTGGAGTAAATAAACACGACGCCTGGATATCCAAGGCAAATGTGATTATACCTACACCCGTTTATTTTCTGAATGTGTGTCATAAATTTAAACAGAGACGGAAGTCTAATAGCAACAATTTAGGAATGTGAAAGTTATATAAATTCATTGATACAATGCTTAATAATAACGCAACATAATTTATAAGCTGCATAATTTAGAACGGTGTAAAACACACCGAAGTACGTGTTTGTATCGAACAGATTCGCGGTTGCTAAGCAACGAAGTGATAATTGCACAAGTGGTATTACCGCTTTGCTTTTGCACAAGTGCAATAATTATTATCGCTACCAGAGGCTTATGTTTGGTTGGATTTTTATGGAAGCAGTTACCTTATTGGATGCAAGCAGTATGATGGAAATAATCGATAATACCTTTCGTCAAGTTTACGAATAATTATAATTTACCACTCCTGCTGCGCAGTCGTGTTGTTTTCTTAGCGCTGGGATTATAATGAGTTAATAAATTAACGAAAGGTATTATCTGATTATTATAGCCATATCACGAGTTGTATTTAGAAATAGAATACAACAACTGCAAATAATTTAATTATTCAATGTTTAGGCGTAATTTGACAACCAAAATTATTTAAAAAATTAACTAAAAAATTATAAATATTTTGCCTTTTCGAAAATGCGATTTAAAAGATAAAAAAATAGTAGCCACAACCGGGATTTGAACATGGAACCTCTCGCTCCCAAAGCGAAAACCATGCACCTAGACCATTGTGCTTCATATAAAATGTACTTAGCTAGTCGCATTTAAGTTACCACTCTTAAAAGTCTATTTGATAGCTATCATCACAGAAAATATTTCTGTGCTATCATTTAGGATGAGTCCTCAGTTTTGAATATATTTATTGTGTTAATAGATATTTAACGATCAATGTGTTAACTGAAATAATTGTATGTTCTAGTCCTATATTAAATTTGGCACTGTGAAGAAATTATGGAGTTTTTTATATTAACTAAACTTTTTCCAGTATTAATTAAATATTCGGTCGTAAAGTCAATTAATTTTTTAGGCACTTTCCTTTCGAAATTTTTTTGAAAATGGGCCTCCTACATTAAAAAACAAATAAATAAATAAAAATCATGAATAGGACCTTTTGCGCGATATCAAACATTCAACGTACCTAAACACACATTTCAGCGGCGTTAAAGTAATCGTACTTCTATTTGGTCCAAATTATCACTTTTCAGCATTACAAGCTGTCAGTTTCAGTCTATATCAATTTATTGTCCAATTTTCTAAAAGATGAATGCATTTCATAGACAGAGTTGATTAAAAGTCGATATACATAAAGCGGTCACAGAAGATACAGAGGGTCGCAACATGCAACTGAAACTTGTGGTACAATGTTTTTTCGCGCCTGACAAATCTTAACTACTGTGATTGTTGATTTAGATCTCATAGCCCAACTAGGATGGATATGAGATTATGTATATCGTATATCCATTCAAGTAACTGGAATTGACTGCTAAACAATTCTGTAGACTGTGAAGAAAACAACAGATATTAAAGTGGGGATAGGAAAAAAACTACTACCTACTATAAGTACAGAAAAAACTATTACTTTACAAAATGAAATAACATACAAATATTGAGAATTGCCCCCTAAGTAGTTGTCTAGTACTTTATCCTTATTTCCCAAGACGGTGTTATTAAAGTTTTAAAAACCCTTTATCGACTTTCAAACTATATCAATCGGACGGAAAACAAACTTTTAAAGTTTCACAACACAACATACTTAATAGATTTATTTAATACTGGGTAACTTCCCAACTCCCGGATATAAGTTCTGAGGGTCATTATTTCACTTCGAGACACTTCACAACTTTTCTAGTACAAGAACCATACAAATCGATTTGAACTTTTTGTGCGAAATTCGAATATTTCAATAGGTATTTATGCCTATTATACTACAATTTTTTACTCCATTTGATTTTGCTGTTATTTCATTTCAGTCATTCCACTTTTTAGTTCAACTGAAATAAAATATTTTCTGATAATAATTCAATTCAGTAAATATTATTTATATTTTGAAATTGGCTCAACTTATTAAAATAAATATACACTAACAGGGCCGTGTTAACGTAAAAGTTTGCCCGGAGCAAAGTTCTTCTCTGGCGCCCCCCCCTCCCCAAATCAAAATTATGTTAACTAAATTAGTATTAGGTACATAATATAAAAAAAGGCAAAAAAGGTCTGGGTATATCTACCTACCTAAGTCTTGAAACTTGAAATTACTAGAATTTGAATCGTATATTATTAAAAACACACTTTCCTTGCTTTAAGAAATGCAAATTTATTTATAAGTTTGTCAATGTCAATACACTGCGCAAGATCGTTTTCAAGGGATAGCAAGCTTAAACCTGAAAGTCTTTCCTGTCCCATGGTCGACTTAAATATTATTTTATTAATTTCGTATTGCTAAATGATCGTTCGGCAGATGCAGATGTGACAGGGTTAGAAAAATTCTGTAAGCCGTTTTTATATTTTTATCATTTGAAATAATGTCAAAACTGTAAAGGAGCTGTAGAATATCAAGCGGAGGGAATAGTTTTTTAGCATTTTAGCTACTAATTCGTCGCCACACATATACATATAGAACGAGCAAAGATAAACTTCTGAAACTTGGTATGTGACATACTTGGGAGAAGAAATCATGAAAAAAGCGCACAAAAACTCTTCGACCCCCCATTTGGGACGCCTATGATGAAGGTATATCACATACCAAATTTCAGAACTTTATCAATTCGCGTCCTGGAAATATTTAGAAAAAATTGTGTATCAAAGTGTCCATTTCGGGGGATATAGTCCCCTTAGAGCCCTTAGAGGGCATTTTTGAGGTCATGTTTATAGGAATTTTTTTAATTTTTTTGGATCGAAGAACGCGCCGGTAAATTATGGCAGGCTAATTTCTAATAGGTACGCATTTTCAAGGCCCTCTGCAAAAATTTGTGAAAACGATTTTACTCGAAAACGGTGCACGCTATCGAAATTCAACTAGCACCATTTTTTAGTATAATACCCTGAAATTTTATAATTTCACAAGAAATCTTCGAAAAAATACACGCAAAAATTTGGGGTATTTTTAACCACTTAACCCCCCTCATTTGGGACGCCTATGATTAAGAATGTCAAACTATCTCTACCTAGGTAAATATCAAATCTCAAATATCACAGGTATATCACATACGAAATTTCATAATTTTATTTTTGTTCGTTCTGGAAATATTTAGAAATAATCTGTTGCCTAAGTGTCCATTTTGGGAGCTATAGGCCCCTTAGGGGGCATTTTTGAGCGTCAAGCGCCGGCCGCCGCCACGTCATCTCGGGGAGAATAGCGAAATCAATTAAAATATTTCACAACGACATAAACATCGGTAGACGTAGACAAGTTCCAAATTCATAACTTACAAAGATTGCAGTAGTTGTATGAGAAATCATTATCCTAGAAAAATAAAAATTGGTAATTCAAAAGTTAAAAAAATGTTAAAATGTTTTTTGAAGCAGCCACCAAACCGATTGAAAGACAACTTTTTCAAGTTGCCTCGAAAATTCATAAATTCTTAACACTGAATGAACGAAACTTTAAACGTGTAACTCAAAAATAACTTCAACAAATTTGTTTTCTGAGCTTTCGGAGAATAAATCTTCCTCCTTTCTCAATGATCATGCCACGTCAAAGTGAAGTGACAGATTAATAAATTTCAGGTTAAAATGTCATGACAACAGAAACAATATCCTAGCCACCTGGCTGATATTACCCTGTGTTCTATCTAATTATCTATACTAACTTCTCTTTGAATAAGTGGCAATAATATTTTACTGAATTCCACTGAACATTCAGCAACACAGTGGCCCGTATTTCCTAGAATAAATGCAGATTCTTTATTTTTTCGTCTATTTCCTACTTCTTCTTTGAGAATTGGTTTGGACCTATCCCACAATATCCTATGATTGTTATTAAAAGAATGTTCACATATTTTTGACTTCAAAATTTGATTTTGCCTGATATAATTTTTATGTTCTTTTAAACGAACGTTAAATGGCCTACAAGTCTCCCCAACATAGAACTTTCCACATTCACAAGGAATTTTATAAATGCAATTTTTTGAACTTTGTACCTCATTAGGTAAATGGTTTCGTTTTAACTAGCATCGATCTTAATGTATTTTTGGTTTTAAATACTGTTCTGACATTAAAACGATTGCCTATGCGTTTTAGATTATGTGATAGTCCAGGAATATAAGGAATTATTAAATTTAAAAACTTGTCATTCAATCAGTTTGGTGGCGAAAAACCCAATTAAAAATTAAATGGATTTGTATTTTTGTTTGTAATGAATAAACTCAAAAACTATACTGGACCGATTTTAAAAATTCTTTCATTAATAGAATGCTACATTATCACTGAGTAACATAATAATAATATAATAATAAGAATAATTATCACCCTCGCAATACTCCAAACTAGGAGTAGGTACCCCAGATGCAACAACATGCTTGTGCGGGGGAGGGATTTTATTATTAATATCTACCTATATCTACTTCTATACCTTTTCAACTTCAAATTGGGAATAATCAATTTCAAATTGGGAATAATCAATTTCAAATTGGGATTAAACAACTTCAAATTGAGAATAGTCAACTTCAAATTGGGATTAATCAATTTCAAATTGGGAATAGACAACTTCAAATTGGGAATAGTCAATATCAAATTGAGAATAAACAATTTCAAATTGGGAATATTCAATATTAAATTGAGAATCAACAACTTCATATTAAACAATATTGTAATTACTTATATCTAAATAAACACACAATATGTGCCTACTTAGTGAATTTAAAATATCATATTTTTGCAATACAGTGTGGTCATTTAAGTGTGCAACATATTGGATTTTTTTTTATTAATTGGCACAACGAAAATACACATACTCCAGAAAGTTGGTACATGTTCCATAATTATACTAGGCGCACTTAGAATGGTTGCAAGTCAAACAGCTTACAGGGTAGGTTAAAAAATACAAAAATTGTACAAGAGTAAAGTACCGTTATTTCAGAAAATTTAGCATAATGTTATTGAGAAATGTTGTATATATAGAATTAAAAGTTAAATGCCTAAATATCGAAACATGGCCTCCTAAGAAGAAAAAAATAATTTGTTTTGAAAAACATTCATAATATTCTAAAAAAAATTTGTCTTAATATTCACCCTAGGCAATTTCATAAATCAATGAAAATTAAATCAATTTCGCATAACTTTGTTCAAATTCAAGCATATTATATATATATATATATATATATATATATATATATATATATATATATATATATATATATATTATTTTGCACTACTTATACTTTCTAATTTCTATAAGCTAACTTTAGTTTGCGATAATTGATTTGGTCTTTGTCTTCTTTCTAAGATTTCTGGCCAAGTCTTTTTGATCCTTACCAGGCAGTCGAAATTTTGCTGAATATTATAATTAACAAATATTATAGTTAACAAATTGAGTTGTTCTTGTTGACAAGTGTTTTTATTTCATGAAGTTATTGATTTTCAATTTTATATTGAATATTCCCAATTTGAAATTGTTTATTCTCAATTTGATATTGACTATTCCCAATTTGAAGTTGTCTATTCCCAATTTGAAATTGATTAATCCCAATTTGAAGTTGACTATTCTCAATTTGAAGTTGTTTATTCCCAATTTGAAATTGATTATTCCCAATTTGAAGTTGAAAAGGTATAGTTTGGAGTATTGTGAGGGTAATAATTACTGTTATTATCATCTAACATTTTCTCGCAGAGTTCGCCATACGTGATGCGCAAAGAAGCAAGCGAGAAACTAACAGGAAATGCTCAGTTTGAGGGCTACGCAGTGGACCTCATCCACGAAATTTCAAGAGTGCTGGGATTCAACTATACCATACGATTGGCGCCAGATGGACGCTACGGATCTTACAACAAGGAAACCAAAGAGTGGGACGGGATGATGAAGGAGCTCCTAGATCAGAAAGCCGATCTAGCTATAGCCGATTTAACCATCACGTACGACAGGTGAGTTTGCAAGAAATTGTATGTCCCACTTTCTAAATCCCAGCCATCCTGTATATCTATGATGAAAAGTGAAGGCACAGGGCTCAACTAATCCAGATTACGTGATCCGTCGGCGATTTGGGTAAAATCTGAAGGTTGGCGAGGATTTAGCAACGAACAAGGGTCGGGCTTACAAGATTTGCACAAGAGAAAGGAAACAATCGGTGGCGAGGATCTAAGGATTTACCGTCCTGCGGTTGACAGGTTTGCCGTCAACTAGGACAAAGCAAATGTTTGTATAAAAGGCAGACTTTGGGATAGCCAGACCTGATTTTGACCGGAATATTACTTTCGTGGTGGTGTGATAGTTTACACTCAATTTGAGTTTGAATCCTAGTTGGAAAAATAGAACATTTGTCTTTGTTCTAGGGAACAAGCGGTGGATTTCACGATGCCCTTCATGAACCTGGGGATCAGCATTTTGTACAGGAAACCAATCAAGCAACCACCAAACCTGTTCTCGTTCTTGTCGCCTCTGTCCCTTGATGTCTGGATCTATATGGCTACCGCCTACCTGGGAGTATCTGTGCTGTTATTCATCTTGGCAAGGTGAGAACAAAGAAATATTTTCTTGATTGTATATGTGTAGAGTAACCCAAATATGCAAGTCGAAACCCTAAAAATATGCGCATAATATGCAAATAATTTAGTCAAAATATGCAGGAAAATGTTGAAAATATGCAAATTAAAAAATACATTAAAAATACAAATTTATTGTTTCATTTGCAAATAAACATATATAATGTACATACATACAAATTTCTAAATGCATTTATACATAGTAAAAGTAAAAATATTTTATTTTAAATTTTCTACATACAGGGCTATTGAACTAAATCTAAATATGCATTTATTATAAATTGTAAAAATCAGGTTGAAATTTAGTTGTAAAAACAATAAACCACTAAATGTTGCTCAAAATTCTCAATTAAAAAATTTTGTCTTCTCTCAGAATATAAAAATTTATAAATGGAGAGCCTTCTTTCCACATCAATCGATGTAAGAAGTGCGCTTTTAATAAAATTGCTCGCTATCACAGGATCCAAATCTACGGATTCGGTAAAATCTCCCTTTAAAATAATTGCTACTTGGCTAAGAAACTGAAAGCCCCTATTTTTTTCCATCACATTTCTAAATTTTTGAAATATTTTGTCCCCAATTTTACCTGTGACATTTTGAAAAGCAACCTCAGATTGTTTTACCAGTTCTACACTTCGGGTTAATGGCAAATTAGATTCCTCCATTTGTGTTATTGTTTTAGAAAGAAAGCTATAATTTGCTTTTAGAAAGGAAAGTTGTTTCTTTATTTCCTTGTTTTCGAATAGTTGTTTAACATCTGTAAGGGACTGGGAAGATTCGTTCGAAAATTCTTAAATTAGATCTTTCAGTTGGCAAAAATTCTCCCAATAAAAAAATGCAGGTTCCAACCAAGCGCCCAATCTTGCAATAACAGGTTGAGGTGGAAGGGGAGTGTTTGGTAGTTTTTCTTTTTAGAACTGAACCCTTATAGGCGCTTTAAGGAAGACTTTTTTCATGTTGGAAATTAAACTATTTACAAGCGGAAAATGTTTCCTAATTTCCTCAGCAACCCTATTTAAAGCATGAGCAAAGCATGTTACATGTATCAACTTCGGATAAAATATTTTCAAATTTTGCCCTGTCCTTTTCAATAATAATTGTACTTTATTAAATAGGTATAAATACCTACTTTATTCGTTTTCAGATCACCAGGATTAGTGCCCATAAAATTATAATTTACCTATATTATTTTGGGAAAAGCAGGTACCTACCTAGACACCGACCCCTGTTCCCAAAAATGAATGAAACGCCTGCCAAAGATTTAAATTATCCTAAATTCTTTCAATTATGTACAATATGCCATATTTTAAGGATATATGCAAATATTTTAAAAAAATGCATATAATATGGTAAATATGCAAAATATGCGTGTTGCATATTTGGGTTACTCTAATGATGTGATATTGTGCTGGATTGTTCTAAGTTACCTACTTTCCAGCATTTTAAAGTAAATGTTTGCCATCTCGTAATGTTTTAAGTGGTAAGTAGTTGTAATACAAAAGGACCCAACTCAATCCATCATCCTGTCGAACCAACATCGATCCATTCTGCCCCGAAAAGAAACCTCATCAAAAAAGATAAAAACTAGTGTTTGCTCCTGAAATTAACTTATCCAGCTAACGAGATGTTCTACTTCAGTCGGTTTTCGCGGGGTTCCCAAATAAACTTTTAATTCAATAATAGTAATTTAACAACATATAGTGACGAATATTAATCGTATTTCCTCGAGTTCTTTTTTGTTTCAAGGCAAGCAGAAAATTGCAGTTAATGAATGCTGAAGTTCTCCGAATTTTTAATTAGTTCCTTATAAAGTTTATTCATTTTGGGGGTCTCGCAGATTGCGCGGAGGACCTTAAATTAAGATTGATGATAAAAATCTGAACTGCTTTTGGAAAAGTCAAGGCTACAATAATAATTGTGAAAATTTCAGATATTTTTTATACTTTTTATATTGTTTATACTAAATTCGATATAAATAAAGTAAAGTAGGTATTTTTGGAAGCCATGGTAATTACATTGATCGCTTTGAGACAATTCCAAGCCTTTGTCAGTGGCGGATCTACGGGGGGGGGGGGGCTACAGGGGCTATAGCCCCCCCTTGGCCTAATACCGTATGGTAGGCACTTAAAAAATATGTCTGGCAATTAGAGATGGTGTGGAACTGCGTTTTCTTGGAACAGGTACAACCTGTTCCAGTCCCAGGCAATACCTGTTCTTAAAAAACCTGTTCCAGTTCCAATATTATTAACTTCTACGACTTCTAGTCTTCTAAGGCCGTGGTCCGAATCGCGCTGTCAGTGCTTACAGCGCTCAGATCGTTTACAACAGGTACGATTTGATTCACTCGCTGACAACTCGTTTCGGACCGGTTGTAAATGCGCTGACGAACATGCCATTTTATGTGGGCGTGAAGGTCGCAAAGTAACTATTATTATTGAATATTAAATCATTGATAAATATTGCTTCCGTTTCTAAAGAGGGTACGCTAAATAGTTTTTATAGTACAAATTTAAAAATTTGGTGAACGCAATGGGATTGGGACAGGGCCCGGCACAGAACACGGGTCCAGTCACCGAATTCACCGATCGATAGTTCACGTTCACAGTTGTTCCATTCTATTACTACGAGTAGAGCGGAACTGGAACAGCGGAACGGAACTGAACGAAACTAAGAATATTAATGTATTAATAGTATTGTATTTTAATGAATAAATAATGTGTTTCCTATTTTATTACAAAATTTCGGAAATAGAAGCCCCTCCCTTGACTCCAGCCTAGATCCGCCACTGGCCTTTGGTACTTATCCCCAGGAAACACTGCACTGGAAACTTTGTCCAGGTTCACCCCGTACGAGTGGCAGAACCCGCACCCCTGCAACCCGAACCCCGACCACCTCGAGAACCAGTTCACGCTGTTCAACTGCATGTGGTTCGCCATCGGGTCGCTGATGCAGCAGGGCTGCGACTTCCTACCCAAGTAAGCACCAGCCTAAGCGCCCGTCTCTTGCCGTTGCAGGTTCAGCCCTTACGAGTGGGAGAACCCGCACCCGTGCAACGTCGAACCCGACGTGCTGGAGAACCAGTTCACTCTGTTGAACTCGCTCTGGTTCACCATCGGGTCGCTGATGCAGCAAGGCTCCGACATTGCACCAAAGTAAGTCGACAAAATGCGCGCGTCAGCCTTGCTGCATCAGAGACCTCTCGAGGTAGATTCAAGATTCACTCGGCTTACTACATGACGTCAACTCTTAGAGAATCATGTCGTACGTGTCTTACACATAAAACCTGAGTCGTGATGCATCAAGGCAAGACTCACTCGGTTTCGGCCTTCCTGCTTCGCAACATTTTTTTTATTATACTTCTTTGAAAACACCTTGTTTTCATATGTTTTAGCAATAATGAAAGATGGGGTTTTTCGGGCTAGCGCACGGAAACAGCGCATGGAAAAACTTTCCGTGCGCTGAATAAAAATACCGAATATATGGCTTTAAAATTGAAATATACAGCAAAGTAAACTAAATTTAAGAAACTCTATATGCTCTCTGATATTTAACATATATCTACCTATTTTGTATTTTAATTCGTAAGTCTTTCAATATTTAGATACCTACATTTCTGTAATATGTTTGACGTTTTATTCACCTTATATGACAATAACTAATTTACAGCAAAGCACCTTTGAAATAATTTGAGAGTAACCATGGAAACGCATCATACATACCAAACACTATATTGTCTGCATTGTTTATTTTTTGTCAATTAAATTTATTATATTATAATATGCCGATAAAATGTTTTAAGTTTCCGTTTTCAAAGAAGTATAATAAAAAATATTGTTACAAAGGAGTGCGGGGCTGTGTGCACATATATATAGATGAAAAGGGAAAGAAGTGTATTTCCGTGCAAATAATTTAATTAAAAATCATGGTAAAGCGCTTTCGGCTGTTAAGCCATCCTCAGTACCACTTGTCAAGTGTGTACAGAAAAATTGGAGCATAAAGCATTATACAACAGTAAAAACCCATAAAATAGAAGGTCACACCAAGTCACATTTTAAAAACTTTAAAATGCTAACAAATTATACAACTGTGGGCAGCCAAGCTACCCAAATTATTTAAACAAAAGACCAGCCGAAGTGCCAAATGCATCGTGGAAGGTGGTTTAAATAATTTGGTTTAAATAATGTGGGTAGCTTGGCTGCCCACAGTTGTATAATTTGTTAGCATTTTAAAGTTTTTAAAATGTGACTTGGTGTGACCTTCTATTTTATGGGTTTTTACTGTTGTATAATGCTTTATGCTCCAATTTTCCTGTACACACTTGACAAGTGGTACTGAGGATGGCTTAACAGCCGAAAGCGCTTTACCATGATTTTTAATTAAATTATTTGCACGGAAATACACTTCTTTCCCTTTTCAAAAAATATTGTTCATTACACGTCCAGAAATAGATTTTCCCATGTCACGCGCGCACGGAAAAATCTTTATTTCCTGCTCCCTCCCCCGTAAGTTCACTGAAATGTTCGAGGTGCCCTGTTGCTAGGTACAAAAAGTATTACCTAGCAACAATGCAACCATTATGCAGCAAGGACCTTAGAACCATTAATAAAATATATCTAGCTACTTGAAACTGGCGTCAAATTTAATATGTTTTACATCGATTGTTTTATAAACTGGTTTCGATCAAAAAGAATACGAATTATGACAAAGAAAAATTAAGAATATGCATATATTTTTCAGTGTCAAATAATGTAGCTAATCTCAAAGTCAAGCAGCAAGTGAACGTAGCGCTGGGATAAAAGCGTCCGGATAGTAAACCGTAGGTCACATGTTCGAGTCCCACACAAAACTCAATTTTTTTTAAATATCGCTTTATTCTACTACCTATTATATTTACTTCTGATATTAATTTTTTAATAATTGAGCATTGGATATTTTGAATATTATTACTCACAATCTACTCCATAGCGTTTAATTAAAATTACCTACACCTTTTTTATAATAGGAACTTGTCGAAAGCAGGAAAAATATAATACATTGCATAATGCGTAAGCTCTTTTTTCTCTTTTCAAACAACCTCCTCGGCCAAAAAAGTAGACTTACGCCTCTTGCAATGCAAATAACAACTATTTGTGGGTAAAACGTCAGTTAGCTAATAGTTGCAAGATGCGTAAGTGCACCTTTTTGGCAGAGGATGTTGTTTAGGGACCGGTCTTTAAAAATACTTCCTAGGCCAAAAAAGAGCTTCCGGATAGAGTGTGACGTGTAATATATGAAAGTTTTCCTGCTACCGACAATTTCATATTATAGGTACATACTTTGAATTAAACTTTATATACACGATGAAGTAGATGTATTTTTAGATAAATTTTTCATACCTCATAATTTTTACATTAGGGTTTTTATTGTATTTAGGTATACCTTTCGACATTAGGTACTATTATTTGTAATAAAGGATGTTTTAGTGGCATGTCAGGTAAAGGATATCAATTGAAAAAAATGCACTCCAGCCGGGACTTGAACCCGGGACTCCTACTGTGGCCGTAGGCACTTTAACCAACTAAACTACTGGAGATACGCGGGTTCCATCGGCTAGGTGTTATTTATTCCAATTGATATTAGTTAGAAGCGGTGAGATGTAGGAGCCTTCGGCGTCTTCCAGAGCTACTAGAAGGGGATAAAGGGTGTAGGCGTTGACTGATATCGTCAGTCAACGGTGTAGGAGTGTAGGGTTGGGGATTCATGATTGTTGGTTATGTAAACTTCCTATAATTTCAAAAGATAGAACCAACAGAAACAACTACTCCGAGGGCTAATACCCCTACCGGCATAAGCCTACGTCCATCTGATGGGCTGGCTGGGATCATTGTGCCTGCAGCAAGTCAGGACATGTCCCAACAAAGATAGCAGTATCTTTGACGTTACGTTGGTAAAGGAGAAAACTTTGATCTATGCAATGTTTATTCCCAACGAGAATCGAGAATCAATGGTGTAGTTCAATGCCGGTAGGGGTATTAGCCCTCGGAGTAGTTGTTTCTGTTGGTTCTATCTTTTGAATCCATCTGCACTCCGGATTTTGCCTACGTCCATCTGATGGGCTGGCTGGGATCATTGTGCCTGCAGCATGTCAGGACATGTCCCAACAAAGATAGCAGTATCTTTGACGTTACGTTGGTAAAGGAGAAAACTTTGATCTATGCAATGTTTATTCCCAACGAAAATCGAGAATCAATCAATGGTGTAGTTCAATGCCGGTAGGGGTATTAGCCCTCGGAGTAGTTGTTTCTGTTGGTTCTATCTTTTGAATCCATCTGCACTCCGGATTTTGCCTACGTCCATCTGATGGGCTGGCTGGGATCATTGTGCCTGCAGCATGTCAGGACATGTCCCAACAAAGATAGCAGTATCTTTGACGTTACGTTGGTAAAGGAGAAAACTTTGATCTATGCAATGTTTATTCCCAACGAAAATCGAGAATCAATGGTGTAGTTCAATGCCGGTAGGGGTATTAGCCCTCGGAGTAGTTGTTTCTGTTGGTTCTATCTTTTGAATCCATCTGCACTCCGGATTTTGCCTACGTCCATCTGATGGGCTGGCTGGGATCATTGTGCCCGCAGCATGTCAGGACATGTCCCAACAAAGATAGCAGTATCTTTGACGTTACGTTGGTAAAGGAGAAAACTTTGATCTATGCAATTCCTATAATTTGTTCATCAACTCACAAAATTCGACGTTTAGTGACTTAATGCAAGTATCGAACGTGGAAATTCTTACCTACAACGTCAAGCCAAGAAAGATTTTTAGTACCTGTATTTATAAATAATAAAGGATGTTTTAGTGGCATAGCAGGTGAAGGATATCAATTAAAAAGTGACTACGGCCACAGGGCCACAGCAGGAATCCTGGGTTCGAGTCTCGGCTGGAGTGCATTTTTTCAATTGATACCCTTTACCTACCTGCTATGCCACTAAAACATCCTTTATTATTATTTATAATTACAGGTATCTACTAAAAAATCTTTCTTTGTTAATATTATTTGTACTAAAAATAAAATAAGTAAGTTACAGTTTTAGATAATTGTTTTTAATCTACATGCAACTTGATTCAAGCGAGTGGGCATATATTGATTTCTAGAATTTTTATTGCTCGATATTTTTTAACAAAATTCGGTTCAAACCCGTTTTAATAGATGCTCAATCCAGTGGTATAGTTCGAATTTTTATAAAAATATGCCTAATACGATAATACGATTTGTTTAATTTTGATCCAAAAAATATGGCATAGTATGACTTGGTTTTTTAAAATAAAATGTGCCGTTTTGCCATAAAGTAAAGTTTTTGACGCCTTGTCATTATAAACTAAATCAAAAACTGATGACAAAAAATACAATTTTATGGGGTGGTTTGAAGTGGCACACTGTATAAGATACACGATACACAATTGGACTTGATGGTATTTTGGATTTGTTTCGGTTTTACAGCGAGCTACAGTTTTAGGCTTTTGGTATCTACAGGGCGTTCCAAAGGTGGCGCCTCATCAGGGCTGTTTTAAGCAACTGAAAAACGAAAAAATCTTGAAACGAGGTCCATTTGGCGCAAAAAGTATTTTGAAACATTTGGAAGAAGGCGTTATATTTTTCCCAGGTGCCCCTCAAAACCTGTATTTTCCTGAATAACTTTTGTTAAAGAAACTTTTCTCTGTTTTCGTTTAAAACCTACATAAGCAAATATGTCCTGAAATAACTGTAAAAAAAATCAAGTTAGCCGAGACTTGATCTAGTGTTCCATGGAAACCAGTGGCGATTGGAGATGTTTTATATTTTTTGCAGCTGTTACCAAGTGTGCTTATCCAGAAATTGATATTTACAACTGGTTCGTCATTAAAACATCCAACCTTCTCTCACACTCCTCGGCAAGAAATTTTCCTAGAGTTGAAGCCACCATCAACTATGAAAAATGAAAGAGGACACTATTAAGCATGAGTAATCGTCTCGTCGCATCCCGAATATTCCTCAAGACAAAAACGATGAAATTTATGAAAGACCGCATTACGTTACGTTTTGAAGATATCCGCCAGAGCAGTCGACGAGTGCATTTTTCTTAAAATATTGCGAGACGTCGAGTTCGCAATGCAGCTTTTGAGGGCGCAATAAATTCGGATTGAAATAAGTTACTGATGGGCCAGTCTCGTATTTTTCCGGGAAAGTCTGAACTAGGGGCATACAGATTTTTCATATGAAAAGGGCGGTGCTCCAAAAAGGAAAAGTTTTGACAAATCGTTAAGAAGATCTTCGTAAAAACAAAATACGGCAAACAAGGTTTTATACTGACAAACAGAATTTTCATAATTACATTAAAAAATTTAGAATACCTATAGGTGTGTACTTAAGGCAAAAATGCACTGCATATAATATTTATATTCTTGACAAACTACACCATTCTTAATAAATTCCAAGCTTTCGTTCTTAGTTTTAGAAATTAAGTTGAATAATTACATTTATATAATGGTGAAGTCGCAATGGCGCATCCAGACCTATCATATTTTAAAAATTCTCGAGGGTTGTCTGATACAATAGATGTACTGTCCGCTGTGCGACCCTCGGCAATTATTTTCCCAATCCAAGACCTGGTCTGGAAATCTCTTCATAAAATATATTTTTTATTATACTTCTTTGAAAACACCTTATTTTCATCTGTTTTAGCAATAATGAAAGATGAGGTTTTTCGGGCTAGCGCACGGAAAAACTTTTCGTGCGCTGAATAAAAATACCGAATATATGGCTTTAAAATAGAAATATACAGCAAAGTAAACTAAATTTAAGAAACTCTATAAATATGCTCTCTGATATTTAACATGTACCTATTTTGTATTTTAATTCGTAAGTGTTTCAATATTTAGATACATTTCTGTAATATTTTTGACGTTTTATTCACCTTATCTGACAATAACTAATTTTCTACAAAGCACCTTTGAAATAATTTGAGAGTAACCATGGAAATGCATCATACATACCAAACACTATATTGTCTGCATTGTTTATTTTTTGTCAATTAAATTTATTATAACATGCCGATAAAATGAATTAAGTTTCCGTTTTCAAAGAAGTATAATAAAAAATATCGTTCATTACACGTCCAGAAATAGATTTTTCCGTGCTTTCATGACTTCCCGTGTTCGGCTGCGCCTCACACGGGAATTTGTCACACGCGCACGGAAAAATCTTTATTTTCAGATTCGTAATGAAATATACTATTTTATGTAGTACCCCAAATTTTTTAAGTGTCTCCCCTCAATCATATTTTCTGGGTGGGCCACTGGGTGAAGTACATTTTGAAAAATGTATAAATTATTATTTATAAATATTATAGCTTTGAGTGAAATATTTGGATAGAGGACCAACGACTGTCAAATAATTTCTTGAAAAACGCAGGAGTGGTCAGAAAACATTAGTCAACAATACCATTTATATTGTTAAAAATTGTTTTTGAATAACACATGCGTTTTTCGCGGGAAAATAACTGTCAGATTTGGCAGCCATTGTTCTTTGTTATGTGAATTGTTCACAACGATTATGGTTATAATTTAGTATAAATTCATAAATATGGGAAAAGACATTTCGATACAAATTAGACACTTTGGCATGTTTGATTAGTTGTTTTTTGTTCAAATGGCATATTAGTTACCAAAGCTTATTCACATATAGTATATTTCCTAACAAGTGCGGAAAGTGCCACTTTTCCGCACGCGATTGCAGCCAAGAAATCGAGTGTGGAATAGACACTTTTCCGCACCCATTTACTTTTCCGCACGCTTGTAGAAAAAATATTTGGTATGTGTTATTTCATCGGGATACCTAGAGATCTATAAAACGTGAGAATGTTAAGTTTATCAGTTTTCCAGTGGTGTATATTGCGATTGAAAGGAAATTATCGTGGATAATAGACTGATATTGCAGATATAAATTTCTGGGAGGTTTAGGTTTTGTAGCGGATGTCACATATTTCATAAAGTGAGCATTTACAGCTTCTAAAATAGTAGCTATACCTACTCTGCTGGAGGTTTGCAAAATTTTAACTGCCACCTCATTAAGTATAATTTGGTGAAAAAAATGTTGATTCAAAAAATACAAAGATCATTACAAGAAGATCATTACAAGGTCATTAACGTCTGCACGATAATAAACAGATATTATTTTTGCGAATCAATAATTATTATTGTCTATTGCCTTTGCTACCAGCTATATCTATACCAGAATCAATCATAAAAGTTGGATGGAAATTTCAGTGTACCTACGTAGGTATGCACAAATGTATTCGTCTAAAATATAGAAATATATTTTGAGCATGTGTTTTTATTTTGAAAAGTTTAGAAACGAATAGTAATAAACAGAAAATTTTAAAAATATAAAATAGGTAAAATACAACATATATTATGGCATTCTTAGTTTAGGAAATAAACTAATGATTACTACATTATAATAAAACAACTACAAACGTATAAATATGTTCAATTTATACTTAATATTTATTTATTTTGGTGTTATATTATAGGTACCTAAAATAAGAATTTACACATATATGTAAGTATAAGCACAGAAAATATAGCTAGATATTCACAGAAAATATAGCTAGATATTCTGTGGTATAAGTCAAACAACTACAGACTAAAGAAACAGATAGGTAGGGATAAACTAAGATAAATAAGTATACAGTAAAATTTTATAAACAATAAACAAGACTATTATTACAATAAATGGCCAGCTACCGATTTACTGCCCATTTTCTTAGAATATAAAATCTCTCATCGGGTCTGTGGAATGACGCAGTCAAAATTTTTTATTCTATTGTACACAAAAACTACCAAAGTTCTATTAGTTGCATGCATGCAGTTTTGCCTAACTTTATCGTAAATACTCCCCAATTATCTGAATTGCCTCCCATTAAAAAGTACTTAGAAAGGCGGTATAGAACATAGCAGTTTGCCCTGGTATTTCCCTAATATTCTCCGGGCAGCTACCACGGTATTATTTTTCTGGGGATTAATTCGAGAGGCCCTTACTGTCGGAATTAATCATAAAAGTTATATGGAATTAGGATGAATTCAACTGGGCGTGCGGATATTTAACTTGATTTCATTTCGCCAGGCAATTGCCCGAAAGCGAACAGGGCTCGATTCGGTAAATTGGAGAGCTATTATTGCCACGTCAGATTTGTGGCAAATTTAGTCGACATATTTAGTCTACTTAGCCACAGAAGTCTGGTTCAATGTAGTAATTTGTACTGCATCCCAAACAATATTCTATGCAGTGCATCTAAGTAAGGAAGTCGGATTTAGAAATCGGGCTTATATCCATGTGCGCATGCAGCTACCGCAACTACCTAAGAGATGGCATAGACGGCACCGTCGCAATAACAAGGCCCGCCAGCTGAAAGCGATGAGTCATCCAAGGGAGGTGAGCCTAAGGCGCCAAATTCTAATTTCAAGGTGTCAACTTGACAAATTTGTTAAAAAAAACACTTTAAAATGATTGTTTACATATATAAGTAGTATAGCTATGTGCGTACGAGCACAATTTCCCCATGTATTTCTTATGGGAGCAAAATCCTGCACTTTTTTGACCAAACTTACCCCCTCCACTCCCAAACCACGCCCCCCAGCCAATCGCACCGACTCTGAACCCTGGGTGCCGAAGATGTCCGAGTCCGCCGACCGTTGACCTTCGCCCCTGCTCCCAACCCTGCCGAAGGTGCCGCTGCCGAAGTGCCCGTCATTATCCCTCCGACCGTTGACCCAGCCGCGACGCCGAAAGCAGGCCGCGACATGTCACAACTCGCAACTAATAAAAACCCTGTTATAGAAAATCGTAATTAAGACAAGCCATGACGTCCCCCTGTCGACCTTTAGCCGCGGCCATGCAAGTCTTGGATTTTTGCTACCACCTCTGCCTGCGTATTTTTGCGTCCGCGACGCCGAGACATGTCGAGACTCGCAACTAATAAAAACCTAACACCTATAGAAAGTAGTAAAATACCAGCTTGCAATTTGAATATGTACGTAAACTAATGCCATCGAAAAAAGTGCTTTCACTCAATCGTCGAAATAAGCGTGATGTAGTTTCGAAAGCACGCGCGCTGATCTCATCAGTACATACTGGCGATATAAAAAACAAAAATATGTCGGAGCAAACGTTATTCGTAAGGTCGAACGACTTGAATTCTGAGATATATAGGCCAGATTTTTCATACTTTTTAGTTGACTAAAAATAAAAAACTATTGAGTGCAAAGTTCACCAGTTTTAAAAAATAGGCTGACGTCACATTATCATACCCACCAACAAGTTGAACATCTGAAAGACTAGTACCACTAGCTGCAATTAAACCCTAATTTTTGTGCGCATGCGTTTCCTGTTGTTTAAGTTTAGCTGCCCGAATTCTGAGATATATAGACCCCCCGTTTTAACTTACTTTTCGTGGCTAAAATACAAATATTGAGGCACAAAGTTCACTAGTTTTAAAAAATACGCTTTCGTCACAATTATCAACAAGTTAACAAAACACCTGAAAGGATAGATATTTAACACCACTAGAGAGATAGCGACCGCAACTAAAAACTACATAATCGAAAGCATTTTGAGCCCACAAATAAAGTACCCGTAGGTTTCTTGTTAAGCAGGTGTCAGAAATGAAAAGAAATATTTCAAACTTCGCCCAGTATCAATTTGCAGCAAATAATTTCTAGTTACTAGAAAAAAACGGTGAGCGCAAAACATAAAAAAAATATGCTGGAGATATTAAAACATACAAAGCAAGATTCTTGAAAAAGAAATTGGGGAACATAATGACAGAAAAAAATAAAAACGCATGAGTGTTAGATATAATTAACCATCATTTTCCAAAGGCATATTTTCATTAAAAAACAACCAATAACCGTTTAAATTCCAGGTACTGCTGCAATATTTTCCCTAAGACCACATGGAAATTTCACTTTTCGCTAAACTACGAGTATCAATATACAACCTACGTTGTACTATACCACAATTTCCATAAAAGACGCTATAAAACTGAGACTTTTCACATCACCTACGCCACAGACGAGTACATAAGACGGATGGAACGAGCTAGGTTGGTGTTATAAACAATGAAATAATTTAAAAAATAAAAATATGCTACAGAGATATGAAGCCTTAATTACATCAGAAGTTTGAGGAACAAAACTATTGGAATTTATTAGTAAAATTTGATTAAAACATGTCTAGTCTACCAACTATTATTTTGTAACAACTTAATATTTTGGTAAGAAAATTTTTCCTTTTTTTTTCAAACAAAAGTTCTTGATTAATTTGTGCTAAAATTTAATGTCCACTTTTCCTTTTGAGAAGTAGTGCTACTATTCTCTAAATATGTGAAGATACTTCTATTTTGTCTACAATTTTACTATTGTTGAGAAATTGTCTTTCAGAAATTCCCATCAGAAATATTAAAAAATATACCTCTCCTGATGGCGGATAATGCTCAAAACATGATGTCATAAAAAATTTCAACAGAGTTACCCACTAGGGACAATTCAATAATTATTTCTTATAATAATAATACCTTTATTAGCCCAACAGAAATTACATTCCAATTATAGAGCTACTTAGCACAATATATATTATAGATATACTAGTGTGTTTGTAAATCCTATATTATGCAAATTGCAAATCAACCAAACAAGAAAGATTATTAATACAAATTACTGTATAAATTATTAACAAAGATTCTCAATGCAATTAGTCAAAATTTCAGTCGAAGTAGAAAAAAGATCACAGACATCATTCAGCTTATTTGCATTGCTATACATGAAATACAAGGGAGATTTCCACAACAAATTTGTGTTGGCAGTTTTTAAATAAAACATTTTGTTCCGTCTTCAATTCGAGGTACCTACATAGAAGTTAAGTTGAGACAATATGTAGGAGTAAATAGGTACCTAGATCACTTTATCATGTAAGTATTATTGTCTGTATAAATAATAAATAGTATGCAAAACTACAATCTTCTTTTAAATAAAAAAATTCAAATGATCCGCATACAAATGTATTAAAATCACTGAACATTTTACCTAATTTTTATAACCTTTCAAAATAGGTTGAAGTTTGAACTTACATTTGGAAATTTTTTCTCAGACGTATTTGCGACTTCAAACTAATAAATAGCGTCCAAAACAATATATCTGTAACAGAAAACAATATTTTCAAGTCCAAAGCTCTTATGGTTTTAATTCAAGTAAAA
Organism: Pseudeuparius sepicola; assembly: GCA_963920635.1. Taxonomy (NCBI): domain Eukaryota; kingdom Metazoa; phylum Arthropoda; class Insecta; order Coleoptera; family Anthribidae; genus Pseudeuparius; species Pseudeuparius sepicola. The sequence goes on along the minus strand of OY987300.1, from coordinate 7,635,558 downwards.
AAACATTACCCATTTTCTGTTTGAGCCCAAAAGCAAATACAAATTTTCTAATTGTTCTTAGAAGTTATAAACAATGAGACTCATATTTAAAAATATAAAAATATGCTACAGAGATGTGATACCTTATTATGTCACAAGTTTGAGGATCAAAAACTATTGGATTTTTTTAGTAAATGTACGTATAATTTACCAATTATTATTTTGTAACAACTTAATATTTTGGAAAGGAAAAATTTTTTTCGATTTTTTTCAAATAAAATTTGTAGTGTATCGGAGAGCAATCATATGCATCCCAGGGGGTGAGATAGAGATGGTTTTTTTTTTTTCACTTAAAGCTAACAAATATCTGGAACAATAATAAAAATTTTTCTCATGTCCTAAATTGTAACTTCTAGGTTTTTTAAACTTGTTTTCTATTTTTAGTTACAGTTCTTCACCGCTACAAAAATCAACGCAACTGATGAAATCATATACTCGTATGCTTTAGGTTAAGGGGTTCTTTATTTATAGAGGTTAAGACATTTACTTTATAGAATCATATGTCAAGAATTTTTGATATTTATGGATCAAACGTAACAAACTATACAATATAGCAACTTTTACAAAAAATAAGGTAGAACTATAAATTATTGTCAGTACAGTTAATGTTAAATATACGAGTTAATTCGACTAGGAACTATTTTTGATAGGTACTTTCTGGACGCATGTACAATTTTAAGAAATTCAACTTGATATTTATACAATAGATTGCTGAAATAATTATATTGCATTGGGTTTCTCTAACTATTGCTTTTACTTACGACGTACGTGAATAGATTTTAGTGTATACGACTTTGAAAACATCTAAATATAGAGGTTGTGTAGAAGTTTGATTAAAATTTTTAAAAGATATAATTTTCAAACCAACAAAAAAAACCGATTTATTAACTGAAAAATAATTTTTAATGGCACATAATAATATATAGACACATGATAATAGCTTTTTGTTGACATCAATGAACATTTTAAGGTATTAATAAGACTTTCTCTTAGATATGAATACTTAAAAAGAAAAAACAGTCTCTGTGACAACTTAAGGCTATATAATACAGGCTAGACTAGAAAAAAACCTTCACGCTTGAGGTATAAATTATAAATTATACTATAGTAAACCTGATAGAAAAAAAAATAAAAGATTGAAATAATATCTGAGAAACAAGAAACGACTTTTTATTATATTGTAAGTAAAATAATGTTAAATATCAAAGCGTTTAAAAAAAATGAAATGTTGCAATAAAGCAAGAGGCGTTAAGAAATCGTCAGTTTCTACTAAAACGTTAAGAACAAAAAGGTCGAAATTAACAGTGCATGGGTTGAGAATAGTTCAGAAATATAGTTAAAACATGGGAGTGCCACAAAAGACCAAAAAGGCATTAATAAATCGATAATTAAAGAAAAGCCACGCTTGAGGTATATATTATACTAAAAAAAAATCAAAATTAAAATAAGATCTGAGAAACAAGAAACGACTTTTTATTATATTATAAGAAAATAAGGTTAAATAAACATCAAAGCGTTTTGGTAGTGCCAGAAAAAGAAAAGTCACGCTTGAGGAATACGTTATACCTACTATGGCAACCCTAATAAAAAAATTAAAAAAAGGTCTGACACACTTGAACTTGTTTCATTACAAGTAAAATATATAATAATGTTAGAAAAAATATGTATACAGTAAAAACATGTTCATAAAAATAGAATGCTCAACAAGGGAAATGAATCACACTTTCTTGATATGCAATAATTCTGTATAATTTATAATAAAGTTTTTGAATTAATAATTAAAACTTCATAGGGGCATCAGACAAATCATATCAAATTTTCGAAGTAGCACCTCCGAAAGCATTGTTTGTCATCTATATGAGAGACGAAAACTGGTTTGGTGTTGACCAATATTATTTTTCATATTTAAAAACATTTGTGGTAAACCTTGCCAGGATTGCTAAGGTTTTATATATTTTTCTATAGTATTTGAACAATATTGGTCAAATAGTGGAGTCGGCCCCTATTTTTTTCCACACCACACAATATAGTAGCTTCTGGAGATATATCAACAAACCCCATGTACGCAGTAGCATGACAGTACTGGATATATGAGTGTATCTAAACATCCATTCTTTATGATTTTCATTATGTGGCTAGCACGACTTTGGAGTTTATTCATAGTTTTGGAGAATTGTGATGGTGGGATTTATTGCAAAATAAAGTGATTTTTTAGTATTGATATGGCTTTAGGAATTAGGTTAAGGGATTAAATTATAGCGTGTGTTTAAACCTCCCCAAGGAAATAGCATGTGTATTGTATATACAAATAATTGTTCTACTTTTTATTGTGAATTTTACGATTTCCATTAGTTACATGAGGCTTCAATTTGGACTACATAGTTTAATATATTGACAGATTATAAACATTTACGCGGATATGCAGCGTGACTGTTAGGTAACTACACCTTAGATAAGCGGTTAAACAATGGCATACCAATAATTATTATTAATAAACGAAGTCCACGGAATGATGAAATATGAAACAAAGTGTGTATATGACTAATATGAATAATGTAATAAATAATAAAGTCAAAATGTTGTCACTAAAGTATTAATAGCAAATACAAATACAACGGATAAAATTAGCAAGAGATGGACCAACTTGCCACCTGTCTGATAGTGTAGGTACCCTGTGTTCTAATTTTCTATACTAACTTCTCTTTGAATAACTGGCAATAATATTTTACCAGTGACTTTATATAGTCACTGATTTTACTAAATTACACTGAACATTCAGCAACACAGTTGTCCGTATTTCCTAGAGAGTATTTCCTAAAGTGCTGATTCTTTAATTTTCTAGTCTACTTATTCTTTGAGAATTGGTTTGGAAATATCCCACAAAATCCTATGATGGTTATTAAAAAGAGTGTTCGCATATCTTGACTTCGAAATTTGAATTTGTCTGATATAATTTTTATGTAATATTTTAAACTTTGTACCTCATTACACAATATGGCAAATGCGTTAAAAATCAGTAATTAAGATAAAAAATCACTTTAAATATACTAGATATATACTGGTAGGTACTGGTACTGATAGGTACTGGTGGAAACCCTGAATGAAAAAAGAGTTATCTCAAAATTACGTAATGTCTGAGAAACTTATTGTATAATCCACACAAGAAAAAACCGTTATCAGTCATCATTTCAACGAACGACAATAAAATATGTAAACAATGAACGAAAAATTGATGATTTTTTTGGTGTTAAGGTTAAAATATATGCCTCTAAAGTGTTAAAACAAAGAATAAGAAGAAACATAGAGGTAGAAATTTGCAGGGGATGGGACTCGACGAGAAATTCAGAATGCAGGCTACATAATAGGTATTGTATAGAAAACTAAAAGAAAAAAGTATACTTACATTGAACATAATGTAACCCGAAACAAAAGAAAAATAACTTTCAGTCCACATGACAATAAACTGCTATGAAATATGGAAAAAGTGATAACCAAGTAATGACACATTTTCTTGGGTTCAGATCAAAATTCATGAGCATTAAAATCAAAACTATTTAGGAAACCTGAAAGAAAAAGTATATATCGGAATTAAAACAAGGTCAGAGAGACAAGAATTGACTTTTTATCTACTACAAGTAAAATAATGTTAAATAAACACCAAAGCGTTTTCTAAAATGAAATGATACAATAAAATATTATGGCCTAAAGGTTGGAATTAGCAATAGATGGGTTGAGAATAATTCAGAATATAGTTAAAAATGTCAAAAAAGCGTTAAGAAATCGTCAATTATGACAAAAAAAGAACGCGTTGGAAGACGTCAAAGTGTTACATTCAGTTGTTAAGCGTTTACAGTATCATCTAAATTACTTAAGGGTTGATAGAACAAGTGTCGATAATCGTCTCATAGGCCTGTTAAAAACATTAATGTTCTCATAGGTGTTAATTAAAAACGCGAGAAATCAGAAATAAACTTTATTTTTTGTTGTGAAGACATATAATTGTAATGTTTAAATTTTATAGCTAAATGTTATCCACTGGTTACATATCAAATCCATGTCTTTCCATATCTTTTCACCAACATTTTTTAAAATTATATAAATAAGGCAACAAAATAGGTGAAACTTGCGCAAGTCAACAAAGGAAGTATTTCTTGAAATTGAAATATACAAAATAAACTCATTGCACGTGGTAGTGGGGAAGCGTTTTCATACATTTATTTATCCAAGCATACCACTGGCAAATGAGGGTTCAATAAATGCTTTAGTCAACCCTAAAGAAGATTGTAATTTTCAACGAATACCCACCGAAGACGAACGTCGATGAAACGTCAACGAAACGTCGACAAAGCGTCAACGAAACGTCGACGAAACGTCAATGAAACGTCGACGAACGTCGACGAAACGTCGACGACCGTCGACGAAACGTCGACGAAACGTCGATGAAACGTCGACGAAACGTCAGCGAAACGTTAACGAAAAGTCAACGAAACGTCAACGAAACTTCAGCTCACAAAAGTGAATGTTGAAAATAAAACAATACATTTACGTTAATAATGTTGAATGCATGGGGAAATACATATGGTTAGAGAACTGGAGGAGGCGCCCGTACGAATAAATAAACATTATTAACGTAAATGTATTGTTTTATTTTCAACATTCACTTTTGTGAGCTGAAGTTTCGTTGACGTTTCGTTGACTTTTCGTTAACGTTTCGCTGACGTTTCGTCGACGTTTCATCGACGTTTCGTCGACGTTTCGTCGACGGTCGTCGACGTTTCGTTGACGTTTCGTCGACGTTCGTTAACGTTTCGCTGACGTTTCGTCGACGTTTCATCGACGTTTCGTCGACGTTTCGTCGACGGTCGTCGACGTTTCGTCGACGTTCGTCGACGTTTCATTGACGTTTCGTCGACGTTTCGTTGACGCTTTGTCGACGTTTCGTTGACGTTTCATCGACGTTCGTCTTCGGTGGGTATTCGTTGAAAATTACAATCTTCTTTAGGGTTGACTAAAGCATTTATTGAACCCTCATTTGCCAGTGGTATGCTTGGATAAATAAATGTATGAAAACGCTTCCCCACTACCACGTGCAATGAGTTTATTTTGTATATTTCAATTTCAAGAAATACTTCCTTTGTTGACTTGCGCAAGTTTCACCTATTTTGTTGCCTTATTTATATAATTTTAAAAAATGTTGGTGAAAAGATATGGAAAGACATGGATTTGATATGTAACCAGTGGATAACATTTAGCTATAAAATTTAAACATTACAATTATATGTCTTCACAACAAAAAATAAAGTTTATTTCTGATTTCTCGCGTTTTTAATTAACACCTATGAGAACATTAATGTTTTTAACAGGCCTATGAGACGATTATCGACACTTGTTCTATCAACCCTTAAGTAATTTAGATGATACTGTAAACGCTTAACAACTGAATGTAACACTTTGACGTCTTCCAACGCGTTCTTTTTTTGTCATAATTGACGATTTCTTAACGCTTTTTTGACATTTTTAACTATATTCTGAATTATTCTCAACCCATCTATTGCTAATTCCAACCTTTAGGCCATAATATTTTATTGTATCATTTCATTTTAGAAAACGCTTTGGTGTTTATTTAACATTATTTTACTTGTAGTAGATAAAAAGTCAATTCTTGTCTCTCTGACCTTGTTTTAATTCCGATATATACTTTTTCTTTCAGGTTTCCTAAATAGTTTTGATTTTAATGCTCATGAATTTTGATCTGAACCCAAGAAAATGTGTCATTACTTGGTTATCACTTTTTCCATATTTCATAGCAGTTTATTGTCATGTGGACTGAAAGTTATTTTTCTTTTGTTTCGGGTTACATTATGTTCAATGTAAGTATACTTTTTTCTTTTAGTTTTCTATACAATACCTATTATGTAGCCTGCATTCTGAATTTCTCGTCGAGTCCCATCCCCTGCAAATTTCTACCTCTATGTTTCTTCTTATTCTTTGTTTTAACACTTTAGAGGCATATATTTTAACCTTAACACCAAAAAAATCATCAATTTTTCGTTCATTGTTTACATATTTTATTGTCGTTCGTTGAAATGATGACTGATAACGGTTTTTTCTTGTGTGGATTATACAATAAGTTTCTCAGACATTACGTAATTTTGAGATAACTCTTTTTTCATTCAGGGTTTCCACCAGTACCTATCAGTACCAGTACCTACCAGTATATATCTAGTATATTTAAAGTGATTTTTTATCTTAATTACTGATTTTTAACGCATTTGCCATATTGTAAATATTTAATGAGGTACAAAGTTTAAAATATTACATAAAAATTATATCAGACAAATTCAAATTTCGAAGTCAAGATATGCGAACACTCTTTTTAATAACCATCATAGGATTTTGTGGGATATTTCCAAACCAATTCTCAAAGAATAAGTAGACTAGAAAATTAAAGAATCAGCACTTTAGGAAATACTCTCTAGGAAATACGGACAACTGTGTTGCTGAATGTTCAGTGTAATTTAGTAAAATCAGTGACTATATAAAGTCACTGGTAAAATATTATTGCCAGTTATTCAAAGAGAAGTTAGTATAGAAAATTAGAACACAGGGTACCTACAATATCAGACAGGTGGCAAGTTGGTCCATCTCTTGCTAATTTTATCCGTTGTATTTGTATTTGCTATTAATACTTTAGTGACAACATTTTGACTTTATTATTTGTTACATTATTCATATTAGTCATATACACACTTTGTTTCATATTTCATCATTCCGTGGACTTCGTTTATTAATAATAATTATTGGTATGCCATTGTTTAACCGCTTATCTAAGGTGTAGTTACCTAACAGTCACGCTGCATATCCGCGTAAATGTTTATATTTATAGCATATAGCTTATCGAATCTGTCAATATATTAAACTATGTAGTCCAAATTGAAGCCTCATGTAACTAATGGAAATCGTAAAATTCACAATAAAAAGTAGAACAATTATTTGTATATACAATACACATGCTATTTCCTTGGGGAGGTTTAAACACACGCTATAATTTAATCCCTTAACCTAATTCCTAAAGCCATATCAATACTAAAAAATCACTTTATTTTGCAATAAATCCCACCATCACAATTCTCCAAAACTATGAATAAACTCCAAAGTCGTGCTAGCCACATAATGAAAATCATAAAGAATGGATGTTTAGATACACTCATATATCCAGTACTGTCATGCTACTGCGTACATGGGGTTTGTTGATATATCTCCAGAAGCTACTATATTGTGTGGTGTGGAAAAAAAAATAGGGGCCGACTCCACTATTTGACCAATATTGTTCAAATACTATAGAAAAATATATAAAACCTTAGCAATCCTGGCAAGGTTTACCACAAATGTTTTTAAATATGAAAAATAATATTGGTCAACACCAAACCAGTTTTCGTCTCTCATATAGATGACAAACAATGCTTTCGGAGGTGCTACTTCGAAAATTTGATATGATTTGTCTGTTTTAATTATTAATTCAAAAACTTTATTATAAATTATACAGAATTATTGCATATCAAGAAAGTGTGATTCATTTCCCTTGTTGAGCATTCTATTTTTATGAACATGTTTTTACTGTATACATATTTTTTCTAACATTATTATATATTTTACTTGTAATGAAACAAGTTCAAGTGTGTCAGACCTTTTTTTAATTTTTTTATTAGGGTTGCCATAGTAGGTATAACGTATTCCTCAAGCGTGACTTTTCTTTTTCTGGCACTACCAAAACGCTTTGATGTTTATTTAACCTTATTTTCTTATAATATAATAAAAAGTCGTTTCTTGTTTCTCAGATCTTATTTTAATTTTGATTTTTTTTTTAGTATAATATATACCTCAAGCGTGGCTTTTCTTTAATTATCGATTTATTAATGCCTTTTTGGTCTTTTGTGGCACTCCCATGTTTTAACTATATTTCTGAACTATTCTCAACCCATGCACTGTTAATTTCGACCTTTTTGTTCTTAACGTTTTAGTAGAAACTGACGATTTCTTAACGCCTCTTGCTTTATTGCAACATTTCATTTTTTTTAAACGCTTTGATATTTAACATTATTTTACTTACAATATAATAAAAAGTCGTTTCTTGTTTCTCAGATATTATTTCAATCTTTTATTTTTTTTTCTATCAGGTTTACTATAGTATAATTTATAATTTATACCTCAAGCGTGAAGGTTTTTTTCTAGTCTAGCCTGTATTATATAGCCTTAAGTTGTCACAGAGACTGTTTTTTCTTTTTAAGTATTCATATCTAAGAGAAAGTCTTATTAATACCTTAAAATGTTCATTGATGTCAACAAAAAGCTATTATCATGTGTCTATATATTATTATGTGCCATTAAAAATTATTTTTCAGTTAATAAATCGGTTTTTTTTGTTGGTTTGAAAATTATATTTTTTAAAAATTTTAATCAAACTTCTACACAACCTCTATATTTAGATGTTTTCAAAGTCGTATACACTAAAATCTATTCACGTACGTCGTAAGTAAAAGCAATAGTTAGAGAAACCCAATGCAATATAATTATTTCAGCAATCTATTGTATAAATATCAAGTTGAATTTCTTAAAATTGTACATGCGTCCAGAAAGTACCTATCAAAAATAGTTCCTAGTCGAATTAACTCGTATATTTAACATTAACTGTACTGACAATAATTTATAGTTCTACCTTATTTTTTGTAAAAGTTGCTATATTGTATAGTTTGTTACGTTTGATCCATAAATATCAAAAATTCTTGACATATGATTCTATAAAGTAAATGTCTTAACCTCTATAAATAAAGAACCCCTTAACCTAAAGCATACGAGTATATGATTTCATCAGTTGCGTTGATTTTTGTAGCGGTGAAGAACTGTAACTAAAAATAGAAAACAAGTTTAAAAAACCTAGAAGTTACAATTTAGGACATGAGAAAAAATTTTAGGATTGTTCCAGATATTTGTTAGCTTTAAGTGAAAAAAAAACCATCTCTATCTCACCCCCTGGGATGCATATGATTGCTCTCCGATACACTACAAATTTTATTTGAAAAAAATCGAAAAAAATTTTTCCTTTCCAAAATATTAAGTTGTTACAAAATAATAATTGGTAAATTATACGTACATTTACTAAAAAAATCCAATAGTTTTTGATCCTCAAACTTGTGACATAATAAGGTATCACATCTCTGTAGCATATTTTTATATTTTTAAATATGAGTCTCATTGTTTATAACTTCTAAGAACAATTAGAAAATTTGTATTTGCTTTTGGGCTCAAACAGAAAATGGGTAATGTTTTTTTACTTGAATTAAAACCATAAGAGCTTTGGACTTGAAAATATTGTTTTCTGTTACAGATATATTGTTTTGGACGCTATTTATTAGTTTGAAGTCGCAAATACGTCTGAGAAAAAATTTCCAAATGTAAGTTCAAACTTCAACCTATTTTGAAAGGTTATAAAAATTAGGTAAAATGTTTAGTGATTTTAATACATTTGTATGCGGATCATTTGAATTTTTTTATTTAAAAGAAGATTGTAGTTTTGCATACTATTTATTATTTATACAGACAATAATACTTACATGATAAAGTGATCTAGGTACCTATATACTCCTACATATTGTCTCAACTTAACTTCTATGTAGGTACCTCGAATTGAAGACGGAACAAAATGTTTTATTTAAAAACTGCCAACACAAATTTGTTGTGGAAATCTCCCTTGTATTTCATGTATAGCAATGCAAATAAGCTGAATGATGTCTGTGATCTTTTTTCTACTTCGACTGAAATTTTGACTAATTGCATTGAGAATCTTTGTTAATAATTTATACAGTAATTTGTATTAATAATCTTTCTTGTTTGGTTGATTTGCAATTTGCATAATATAGGATTTACAAACACACTAGTATATCTATAATATATATCGTGCTAAGTAGCTCTATAATTGGAATGTAATTTCTGTTGGGCTAATAAAGGTATTATTATTATAAGAAATAATTATTGAATTGTCCCTAGTGGGTAACTCTGTTGAAATTTTTTATGACATCATGTTTTGAGCATTATCCGCCATCAGGAGAGGTATATTTTTTAATATTTCTGATGGGAATTTCTGAAAGACAATTTCTCAACAATAGTAAAATTATAGACAAAATAGAAGTATCTTCACATATTTAGAGAATAGTAGCACTGCTTCTCAAAAGGAAAAGTGGACATTAAATTTTAGCACAAATTAATCAAGAACTTTTGTTTGAAAAAAAAAAAGGAAAAATTTTCTTACCAAAATATTAAGTTGTTACAAAATAATAGTTGGTAGACTAGACATGTTTTAATCACATTTTACTAATAAATTCCAATAGTTTTGTTCTCTGTAGCATATTTTTATTTTTTAAATTATTTCATTGTTTATAACACCAACCTAGCTCGTTCCATCCGTCTTATGTACTCGTCTGTGGCGTAGGTGATGTGAAAAGTCTCAGTTTTATAGCGTCTTTTATGGAAATTGTGGTATAGTACAACGTAGGTTGTATATTGATACTCGTAGTTTAGCGAAAAGTGAAATTTCCATGTGGTCTTAGGGAAAATATTGCAGCAGTACCTGGAATTTAAACGGTTATTGGTTGTTTTTTAATGAAAATATGCCTTTGGAAAATGATGGTTAATTATATCTAACACTCATGCGTTTTTATTTTTTTCTGTCATTATGTTCCCCAATTTCTTTTTCAAGAATCTTGCTTTGTATGTTTTAATATCTCCAGCATATTTTTTTTATGTTTTGCGCTAACCGTTTTTTCTAGTAACTAGAAATTATTTGCTGCAAATTGATACTGGGCGAAGTTTGAAATATTTCTTTTCATTTCTGACACCTGCTTAACAAGAAACCTACGGGTACTTTATTTGTGGGCTCAAAATGCTTTCGATTATGTAGTTTTTAGTTGCGGTCGCTATCTCTCTAGTGGTGTTAAATATCTATCCTTTCAGGTGTTTTGTTAACTTGTTGATAATTGTGACGAAAGCGTATTTTTTAAAACTAGTGAACTTTGTGCCTCAATATTTGTATTTTAGCCACGAAAAGTAAGTTAAAACGGGGGGTCTATATATCTCAGAATTCGGGCAGCTAAACTTAAACAACAGGAAACGCATGCGCACAAAAATTAGGGTTTAATTGCAGCTAGTGGTACTAGTCTTTCAGATGTTCAACTTGTTGGTGGGTATGATAATGTGACGTCAGCCTATTTTTTAAAACTGGTGAACTTTGCACTCAATAGTTTTTTATTTTTAGTCAACTAAAAAGTATGAAAAATCTGGCCTATATATCTCAGAATTCAAGTCGTTCGACCTTACGAATAACGTTTGCTCCGACATATTTTTGTTTTTTATATCGCCAGTATGTACTGATGAGATCAGCGCGCGTGCTTTCAAAACTACATCACGCTTATTTCGACGATTGAGTGAAAGCACTTTTTTCGATGGCATTAGTTTACGTACATATTCAAATTGCAAGCTGGTATTTTACTACTTTCTATAGGTGTTAGGTTTTTATTAGTTGCGAGTCTCGACATGTCTCGGCGTCGCGGACGCAAAAATACGCAGGCAGAGGTGGTAGCAAAAATCCAAGACTTGCATGGCCGCGGCTAAAGGTCGACAGGGGGACGTCATGGCTTGTCTTAATTACGATTTTCTATAACAGGGTTTTTATTAGTTGCGAGTTGTGACATGTCGCGGCCTGCTTTCGGCGTCGCGGCTGGGTCAACGGTCGGAGGGATAATGACGGGCACTTCGGCAGCGGCACCTTCGGCAGGGTTGGGAGCAGGGGCGAAGGTCAACGGTCGGCGGACTCGGACATCTTCGGCACCCAGGGTTCAGAGTCGGTGCGATTGGCTGGGGGGCGTGGTTTGGGAGTGGAGGGGGTAAGTTTGGTCAAAAAAGTGCAGGATTTTGCTCCCATAAGAAATACATGGGGAAATTGTGCTCGTACGCACATAGCTATACTACTTATATAGCTCATGGTTTTACAACACGGATAATAATCTACGAGAGTGAAAGTCACATTTTCAAGGGGTGCATTTAGATATCTACCGGTAAAATTTTCGTAAATGCCAATTATTTCTTATTTGCCTGCCTAGATACAACTAAGTTCGAATAAATAAAACCACGTAAAATTGTTAGGTATAACACTCTCCAACAGTCCAAACCAAAATCCTGGAAAACTGTGTAGGAGCAAAATCTCTTTTGATGGCCTTAACCCACTTTTCCCTTAAAATAGGGTCTTTATGGAGGAAAAAGCGGATACATTAGGACCGCCTTTGTAGTTTCCCTTGCAGTTGGGAACGGAACACGTCCACGGCATGATTTAAATTTGTCCGGAACTATAGACACAACCTAAAACCTATAGGTAAACTAAAATTGAACTTTAATCACTTTATTCTGAACTACTGCTGTTTTATCACCTTATTAATAAAACTCCACGTCCTATATTAGTAAAAAAACACTGGTCCAACACACAACAAACGTTCGTTAAAACAGGAAAATCGCCAGATAAGTAAACGTAAACAACTTCAAAAAGCAACCTCCCGACCTCCCTGTGATGACGTAGTGACGTTTCGCGTCGCCAGCTGGCAGGCCTTTATCATTGCGACAGTGCCGGCACAGATCGAATTACTGAGAATTGGATGTTTTGACACCATGGCCTGATATGTCAAATTCTAAGAGAGCATACACACTAAACCGCGGCATTTTCCCAAATTATATTAGAGTAGGCTTAAAGCAATCAGTTTTGCCGACAGATTTCATTAACAAACTTCTTCGGTAACTCTTAAAATAAGAAGCCCAAAAAGTTTCGGCAATTTGAATTTGCTTTTACACAAAGCTAACCCATCAAAAAGGCTTTTTTTTCAAAAGTTCTCCGAAACAGTGGCGTATCCAGGATTAACGTCTGGGGGGGGGGGCAATCAGTTATAAATAACAAAACTCTGTCGATAATTTTAAAGAATAAAAACAGAACAAAAACATATTTTCTAAAATAAATAAATACAGGGTGTCCGGAAATAAATGCACCAACTTGAAAAATTAAAAAGAAAAATGGAAAATATGACGAAAAGTTCATATGAACAAATTTTATTTTCGATTTTTTTAAGTAACGTTTTGAGACGACAAAATTTTCTTGCAAAATTTGGTAGCCGTGTTTTTTTTTGGGAAGAGAAGTCACAATTTGGTATTATTTTTGGTAAAATTTCAATTTCAACACCCTGCATCTCAGACCTATGTTCATATATGAACTTTTCGTCATATTTTCCATTTTTCTTTTTATTTTTTTTAAGTTATTACCGGACACCCTGTATAACACAAAAATAATTATTGTTCGAATCAGTAAAATCTGTAACACAAAATCAAGTATTCTTTTTTTGGACTTGAGCTCGTCAAATATCTCTTCTGGAGATATGGATATTTCAGGGTACACATACACATAAAGGAAGTGGTAACCTATTCAGTCGGTTTTCGCTAATATTGTTTCTAATACTTATACATTTTTAAAATTTTCAGTTTTAAAAATGTTTTTTCTAGCACACTGTAATTGTGCAAAATATGTGTAGTAGGTTTACGGTTACGCGCTGCGACCGAAGACGGAGTATGTGCATAATATACAGCTCTGGGGGGGGGGGGACAATTGCCCCCTTTGCCCCCCCCCTGAATACGCCACTGCTCCGAAAGCATATTTGTCAAGATATTTCCAAGAGGTCAGTAGACACCCTGTATATCTTTGCTACAACGAACAAAAAGTCATTGACAAATAAGAAAATACTAGCATATCTGGGTTACCTTATATAATGTACTTTAGGTACGAGTATATACAAAGTGTAACTTTCATTAGTACATAAATTTTAATTGGCCGTAGGTTGCGATCCCAAAAGGACGGCCATGAACATGAAAATATTTTTAATGTGCAGAAAATAAAAAGTTATGCCCATTCAAAAATATTCCCGAATTTTAAAGACAGTTTGGGAGCCACTGGTCCCAAGGTGCCTTCATTGTTGAAACGATGGCTTCCTACCCCAGTGTTGCCATACACCGTCGGATAATTCCATAGCTACACACCCGACGGAAATTTCAGCAAACAACTTTATTGTCCAGCAAGAACAAGTAACATTATAATTATTATTATAGGTATTCGCCTTCAAAATACGCGAGAACAAACTGCTTTCCGTAATTCTAAGGTGTGAGCTTTCCTCACACTCTTTCCCCTTGGAAGACTGAAGAGAGTGATGCGCGCTGCGTTGGATTCCTAAAGGTCGTTGACAGCAAGGTGCAAGCGTGAACCAGTGACACTAAAAATGTCTCTAAGCAATTTTGCCCCGTTTTTGCTCCCTGTATTTGGAATTGAGGATAGCGTAGTTTTTCCCAAGCAGTTTCCGATAACTCCGTTGCCCCACCACCGCTCTCTGTTTGCACGTGTCTAGATATATGCTGCATATTGCGGGACACGCTCCCAAGCTAATACGGACCCGGGGGAGCTGTGATGGTATTCCCCAAGTTGGAATGTAATCGAGCGTTAACCACGACATAATAGCTGTTTGAGTTAGGTTAAACTCCCCTGCTCCCGTTCCATTTCGGATGTTCGGGGGTTCGAATATCGTCGAGATGTAAACACGTGGGCGAGATTTCAATCTTTCAGAGGTTCTAATTGGAAATATTGAATTATTAATGTACCTATATCTCGGTCGAAACTGCAAATTGTTGAGTGATGACAGACTTCGGATTACAAAAGTCCGCTTCCAACGATTCAAATATACATAATGAAGTTTGATGCATTGTTTTAGGTACATAACAAACAATAATAGACAACTCAAATATTTACTACACATCACAAACCTTGTCTTTTCAAAAATACCTGTTTATTTTTTTTCTATATACTTTCAGAGCTGTGTCTACTAGAATGGTAGCCGGCATGTGGTGGTTCTTCACTCTAATAATGATATCATCGTACACCGCAAACTTGGCCGCATTCCTGACGGTCGAAAGGATGGACTCGCCCATCGAGAGCGCCGAAGACCTTGCCAAACAAACCAAGATCAAATACGGTGCCTTGAGAGGTGGCAGCACCGCCGCGTTCTTCAGGGTACGACCCAGTTATTTCGAAATTTCGTTTTCAAATTCGATTTTTTCGTAGGACTCAAACTTCTCCACTTACCAGCGGATGTGGGCTTTCATGGAATCGCAGAGACCGTCCGTTTTCACGTCAAGCAATCAAGAAGGGGTAGAGCAAGTGGTGAAGGGGAAGGGGGGATACGCTTTTCTGATGGAATCGACCTCGATCGAATATGTGATTGAGAGGAATTGCGAACTAACTCAGGTGGGAGGGATGTTGGATTCGAAAGGATATGGAATCGCAATGCCACCAAGTGAGTCGAGATGATTATTTAATCTTATTTAGTTGTTGTTAATAGATAGATGGGATGGATGGATGGATCGATGGATGCTATTTATGGCCACATGAAGATAAAATGCATTTTTGATAAGTCTAGTATATTTTTTCATGTAGCAACATTCAAGGTTATATTCATTTCCAATCTATAGATCTGTGTGCTTGATCAACCGCTAACTGTAAACATTAGATAAAACCTAATTTTTTTTCATTTATTTATTATTCTCAACTAACTTGACAGTTCATTATAGAGAATATGACAAAACAATTTAAAATAAAAAAAAACTAAATTAATGTAATTAAACCAATCAAAAAATCACTTTTTTCAATGAGATATTTCTTAAGTTCTTTTTTAAATTTGGTAATATTTGATGTCATTTTTAACGATTTTGGTAAGTTATTTGGATTCCATTATGTAATATTGACTTTTTTCCAAAATTACTTTTTATGCTAACTGTCTTCATTAAATTTGTTTGTCTTGTAACATGTTCATGTGTATAAATAAGCAATAAATACGCAAAGTTTTAATTTATAAATACGCAGATTTAAATATCCAAAAGGTTTATATATGTTTACTGTAGGTTCTAAAAATGGTAGTCAATGCATACATTTTATAATTTTGTTTTGTAACACGCATAATTGTTTTAAAACTCTAGAATTTGCAGAACCACAAACTGAAGTTAAATATTGTAACTTTGAATGAATTAAAGCAAAATATATTTTTCTTAAATGCTTCAGTGGTATATAATTGCGAATTTTATAAAAATGCCTACTAGAGGTGATATAAACTTAGAAGTAGATTCTTTAAGGTTTATCCAATTTAAATTTTCATCAATTTGTAACCCTAAAAATTTTATACATTTACTATAATTTATTGTTTTATTGCATAAAGTTATGGGTTCTATTTTGTTCTTTATTGGGCGTTTGGAAATGAACATAAATGATGATTTGTTAAAATTTAGGGTCAGTTTATTTTGATTGAGGCCAAATAATTAAAATTTTTAAATCTTCCAAAATATTTGACCGAATTTCTGAAAAGCTATACCCAAAATAAATAAGGGTCGTATCATCATCAGCAAACAGTTTTACAGTTCCTCTGAGTTTTAATTTCGAAATTGAATTGATGTAAATCAAAAACAACAGATGACCTAATACTGAACCTTGTGGTACTTCACAAATTACCTTTTTTTCAGAACTTACGTTATTTTCAATTAGGACATACTGCATTCTATTTTCTAAGTGCTTTTCGAACCAACAGTAAGTATTTCCTCTAATTCCAATGTTGTACAATTTTCTTAACAAAATTACATGATCAAATGTATCAGAGGCTTTAGTTAAGTCACAGAATATTAGTTATTCTGTGGTTAAGTCTAAGGATAACAAACAACATTTTAGATTTTGATCAACTTTTAACTGGATATCTGTCATAATATCTACCTCTGCAACTTCTGTATCTCTATACTTTCTAAAACCAAATTGTCTATTAAACAGTAAATTTTTACTTTCTAAATAATTTGATAATTTATTATGCATTACTTTTTCTAAAATTTTTGAAAAAACTGGCAATACTGATATTGACCTATAATTGTTTGGATCGCTAGTATTGCCACTTTTTTTTAATTTTTTCTGGAAATATACTAGTTTTAAATGACAAATATACTAAGTGCTTCAAAATTGGTATTAACTGATTTTTGACTGCTTTAATAATTTTGGTTTTAATATTATCATGGCCACTGGCCTTTCTTGAATTTAGATTGCAAATAATCTCTTCTATGTCTTCATTTTTTACCGTTGCCTCATCTAGAAACATGGAGTTTTCATTGTCTGCTTCTTCATTAGTAGTATAGCTATGCCGGTACGAGCACACTTTCCCCATGTATTTCTTATGGGAGCAAAATCCTGCACTTTTTTGACCAAACTTACCCCCTCCACTCCCAAACCACGCCCCCCAGCCAATCGCACCGACTCTGAACCCTGCGATAGCCCGAGGGGTGCCGAAGATGTCCGAGTTCGCTGACCTTCGCCCCTGCCGCGACCTTCGCGAGACCGCTCGACAGCGAGGGGTGCCGAAGTGCCCGGCTTTCACCGACCGTTGACCTTCGCTCCAGCCGCGACATGTCGAGACTCGCAACTAATAAAAACCCTAAATCATAATTAAGCCATGACGTCCCCCTGTCGACCTTTAGCCGCGGCCATGCATGGATTTTTGCTACCACCTCTGCCTGCGTATTTTTGCGTCCGCGACGCCGAGACACGTCGAGACTCACAACTAATAAAAACCTAACACCTATAGAAAAAATATCAGCTTGCAATATGTACGTGATGTAATTCCGCTGAAAAAAAGTACTTTCTCTTTGTCGGAATAAGCGCCTATGAAACGAGCACGCTGATCTCATCGGTACTGGCGATAAACAATTTGTAGGAAAAGTGTAATAAAGAATAGATATGAGATACATATGAGTGTATACATTTTCTTGACTACATTACCTAAGGATGTATCAAAAATCTATCTTCCTATATTTAGAGACTGCTTCTCAAAGGAAAGTGGACATTACATTTGGGGCATAAATTAACCATTTTTAGTTGAGTTTATAACCATCTAGGTAAGTAAATTTCTTTAATTCCGAGAAAGCCAGGCCCTGTTTTAAATTACTTGACTAAAATATAATAGGTGCAAAGTTCACCAGTTTTTAAAAATATCCCGTCACACGATTATCAAGTTGAAAGACTAGCTGCAAAATCGGATTTTGTACAACGCGTTTCCTGTTTAAAATTTCACCCAGAAAAAAAAAAAAAGGTACTAATTCTTACTTATGCCATGTTCACCGTATGATTTTTATACTATTCCGACTTCGAAAACCCAAAGGTATAAGTGTAGCGTGTGGAAAAAGGTGGAATTAAGGGTTTAAAACCCTTAAACGGTCTATATATGGAATAAAATGAGGGCATGCAACATGTTCTTCAATAATGAAAATTAAAACAATGTTCATTTTTGACTGTCCATTATCCTACCAAGAAAAAGCTTATAGCGTCTAAGCGACTATAAAAACGACTCTAAAAACGTCTAAACGACTCTAAAAAACGACTAGACGACTCGTAAAAACGACTAGACGATTCGAAAAACGACTAGACGATTCGGAAAAAACGACTAAACGACTCTGAAAACGACTAAACGATTCTGGAAAACGACTAGACGATTCGAAAAACGACTAGACGATTCTGAAAAAACGACTAAACGACTCTGAAAACGACTAAACGATTCTGGAAAACGACTAGACGATTCTGAAAAACGACTAGACGACTTGAAAAAGCGATATACCATGGAATACCATCGAATACCATGAAATACCATCAAAGACCATGGAATACTATCGAAAACCACGGAATACCATAAATGGTCTTGGATATCCCTGTGAAAAAATTTGCGGGGAGAGCATAAAAGGAAATTATCCGTGATCGATGCTCTGTGATCGAAAGATATATAAGCCTTTGATAATACAATCACTCTCAGTTAAAGACATGTTTTTGTCACTTGAGATTGAACCTAGGAGTTATGGTATCCAACACACCAATGACGGATTAGTCATGGGACAAATACCAGTAGCTGTTGAAGATAACGTATTATGTATTGGAGATCAAAATTACCCTTACACCAGGTCTGTCTCAACTGCTTTTGAAGAACAAACCACAAGGTATTAATGAGAGTGACCTAAAAATATACAAACAATTGTTGATTACTAATTTTCGATAGGTTCAACAAATCAGGTTTTAAAAGTGTGTTTAGGTGCCTATGGTTTCATCTGGTATATGTTCCATACAGGATTCGAACATTAGCCCACATTCCAAAGCCAAACACTCGGCATTTATGTAAAATTCTAGGAAATGCTTGGCAGTGTGGTAATAATCTCGACGCGCTGTTGTAGCAGGGCTCCGCTGGCTCCCGCAGGCCTCGCCGGTCTCTGTAGACTCAGCAGGTCCCTTTAATGATGTGTACCGCAGGCTCCGATTAAATTAAAAAAATTACTATTAACACTAAAATACCCGGACAATAACCATCATTCCAACGCCAAAACACTCAACAGTAGTATTTCTGCGAATGCATCGCAGCCGGGCGCGGATGACTCACATCCGCTAGCCGGAACTTGTCAGGACAGGTTGACGACCTAAAAACAATTCTCTCTACTTAGATAAAAATAGAATGTCCAATAAGATTTTTTTCACACACTTTTATATATAAGCACAGATAACGTAACCATATAAGTATATATTAGAATATTATAAAATATTTAAGCCCCATATAGTTCGAATTTGAATGGGATATTATGTTACATGGGTAATATATCTCAACACTTCGTACACAAACAAAACTCGCTCGTTCTTTACAGTTTTATTACTGTGAATTCGGTACCTACTAAAGCGGCAGACTTGGGATGCAGCAGTAGCAAATACAATATGAAGCGCAGCTCTGATGTATACTAAAAATGTTATTATCAAACTTGAGACGCACACATATTTAAAAATATAAATACCGCCGGATGAATGCAAGGCCAATTTACGGAATATATAGCAAAACAATTAGATTATGGACATGGATATTAATTTCTTTAGGTAAAGGTAATAAACATTTGATACTATCGACAGGAGTCTACGCAAAATAATTGTATCCGTATTCAGCAAATAAAAAAGTTATGGGTACCCGTCACCGATGAAAAAGTATACAAAACTGATAAAATGTTCATGGCATCTTGTATATTAAAATATTTAATCGCGTATCTAAGTTGTTATTTTATTCATTGCCTATCCCACAAATTTGGATTTTAGCTCTTGTAATCGCTCGATCACGATTGAAACTACACTCATAAAATGTTTAAAAAATGTCCATCCCACGTGATCGCTCGACAAAATCAAAACGTGCAAAGTGGCTACTGCTCGAGGTTTGACCTTTGTCCTTAGGGACACGTGTGACCCAGTTGATGTAGAATCTAAAAAAACCCTGTAAATCATACTTCCATAGCATAGAATCTAAAATCCCCCGGTACAGTACGGATGAAAATTTCAAACCAGGCATAATCAACATGTACGTTCAAAGTAAAAAAACTTGTCGGTCAACTGTTTAACCCCGAAATTTTGTTGATTTCTAGGAATAAAAAAGAAATACTGCGATTGTAAGTCCAAAGCTATTTACGCTATCAAATTCGTTTAAAATGCGAATGATAATTTGCCGCATTAAAACCAGGTGTGAAAAATTCAACATACGTCCCTAAGAAGTTCAACCAATTTTACCCTGGAAATACAATATTTTTAATGAATAAAATATCGAACATACAACAACACCCTTCTAAATATAGTATAAATCATGTTTTTTTTTGATAATGTGGAAAGCTAAACTGAAAATTGTTGCTAGAGGTTCTACCGGGGTGCCAAAAATCAACTATTATTAGAAAATACGCTGATGTCATAATATAGCCGTCGATGTCACCGTTAGCGGTGTCCTATGAAAAATGCGTTCTGCTTAATAAGGTGTAAAAAATCCATGACGGGGCTTAGATGAATAAATAAAGTTTGATGTATGTGAAAGTATAGACTAAATTTTCGTATAGCCCGCGTGATCGCTCGAGGTGGCGGTATCCTCTGGACTAGAAAATATCATATCGGCTCAATCTCCAAACATTTTCATTTTGAATTATACGTTTTCATTGATGCTAGATATAGCAAGAAAATTGGACTGGACTCGATATGAGAGACATTAATCTAACTTTCACTAAACTGCACGTACTACTTAGAGGGTTGTAAGCCGTTTTAATAAAAGCACCAGACTTGCTTAAAATTCATGGCTAAACGTTAACATAATGTCATACAAACATGCGGCACGCAAAATATTAAGAATAGATATATGAGCCCAAACATGTTGATCAAAAAATATATTAATTTCTGGCGATTTAGTTTAGCAGTTATCATTTAAAAACAAAACCTGGTCCCAATATTCAGTGAAAATAATAATTGAAAACTTTGAACCTTATAAACCACCACTAAATAGCGAGTCGGAAAAAGTAAAAAAAATATATATAAATATATTATTTTGATATTATAACCGAAACTGAATTTATTGGGGTGAAGATGTAAGGAAATATTTTTAGCTAGGAAAAAGTAATACAATTATCATAGGTACTGGTTGCAGAACCCGTTGTCAGTTTTGCAAGGATTTTTGATACAAATATAATTGCTAACGTTTAATTTGTTTACCCCATTTACGAAAATGATAACAAAATTGGATCAGACAAGATGTTTTTTCGAAGTATAGTTTTTAAACACAGGGTGCCACCACCGGTTTTACGATATAGGTTTAAAAATGCGACGCAAATACATAAAAAAAATACCCTAGAGATAAGAAAAAGAAAGATTCTTGGTGATGTATAAAAAGAAATCAGGTTACATCTAATGCCCCAGACAGTAGAATAAACATCCCCGAGCGATGAGATATAACCAAACATCATTTTTCCAACGGCACAGTCATTTTCACGGGAAAAACAACCAGTAACCGTTCAAATTCCATAGATAGATACTGCCGTAATCCAAAATTTCACTGAACTACGCGTATCTATTATACTGAAGTAGGTACTGATACACTTCCATCTTTCCAAAGAAAAACAAACACGAAACTCAGACTTTTCATATATTACAACGCCTCGAGTCTTTGTGGCCACGACCGAGAATCTACTGAAGCAAGTGCGACGCATAGGACGTGAAAAGTGCCGAGTTGGTTTTATTAAACAATGAAACTTATACCTACGTATATATATAAAATAAATGAGAAATATGCCAGAGATTTCAAACCTAATTGTGTTGCAAGTTTGAGGTCCAAAAAAATATTGGTTTTAATTTTTTAAGGTGAGAAACACATCTAACAACCAGTTTGGAAATATACAAGGCAAAAAAAAAGTAGTGATGTGGCTGCCCCATTTTATGTTTTATACAGGTTGGATTATTTTAGAATAGTTGTTCAATAGACCGAGACAACATCATAAACGCTTCCCGTTAGAACAGAATCTGATGAAAAGAAAAATTCAATCTGGGTCAAGCTACTAGATAACCAAAATAAAAAATACTGAACGTTATAAAATTTAAAAAAATCATATTTTCAACGGATTTTTATCCTCTGAAAATGGCGTAAAATTCAGTTTCACTGGGTCAAGCTAGGTGGTAACTATATAACCAAAATAAAAAAAATACTGAACGTTATAAAATTAAAAAAATCATATTTTCATGGGATTTTTGTCCTCTGAAAATGACGCAAAATTCAGTTTCAATAAGTTACTAATTGAGGTAATAGGGGGAAAATCTTAAATAGGAATTCTGAGACAACGAGGCTGAGAGTAAATAACATACAAAAATCTTGTGCGTTGACTTTCAACTGAATTTAATAATTAGGTTTAATAACGACAATTTTCTCGATTATCTACAATCAAAAATATTGCAAGTGACAATTCACTATTTTCTCGACATTATGTAAAGCCTTATTATTGCGTCGTAAATTAAAAGATCCAAAAATATTGGCATCAATTGTTTAGTAAATGTGATTAAAATATGTCTACTTTATCAACAGTTATTTGTAACAGCTTATTATCTTGGAAGCGTAAACTCTTTGATTTTTTTAGACAAAAAGTTGTAGTTTAATAATGGTCAGTTGGATTCCTTTTTGAATCATGTTTGCGTATTACCTACAAGGATTTACAACCTCCAAACATAGAAATCGCTCATTTTAACCCGATTTAATAAAAATTTCACCAAAAACAATACTTTCAGTCATATACACTTCTGATTAATAAAAAAAGGCACTATAGTAATAATGAGATTTCCAATGGAATTTTTATAGACTGTTTGCACATTTTGAGAGTCTGTTTGCTAGCTTTTGGGGGTATTCCTTGATATTTTAGACAGATAAAAATGAATAACATTGGGTTTCCTAACTAAAATACAAAACGCACTGTTGACTTTACTTCCGTGGATAGTAAGCCTATAATACATATCGAAAACAGAGAAATATTCAGGTCAAGAAAAAAGTAGCCTAATTTACAAGTTTGGGAATCAAAAACTACCTTTTGTCTTTTAATTTTGATGAGAAAATACGTCTAATTCGTAGGTCAAATAAATGGGACATCATGAAAGATATACTAATAATTGAACAAATGCTATCTCAGTTCTATAGACACAAAGGTACTATGGGTAGTAATAGTTTTGGGATCAAAAGACAAGCTTTTAAATTTGTTAAGAAAATACGTCTAATGAAATTGAAAGTAGTAACTAGATTTTGGTTAACATTTCGTTAACGCGTTGATGAATGTTTGATGCAAGTGAAAAGTAGATCGAATTTCCAAAAAACGGTGACTGACCAAACAAGTTATTATAAAAAGTTGCTCAGGAGACCGATGTAACCTAGAAAACGCCTTTCCTTCGAATAGAAAGTGGCATAAATAGTTACAAAATGGGACTTAGACGGATATTCGATGCAAGTGAAAAGTAGGCAGAATTTTCGAAAATCGGACGGACCAAAAATTATTAAGTTGATCGGGAGGTTGAGATAACCTATGAAACGCCTTTCATTCGAATAGAATCTGACAAAAAAAATCCAAGAAAATTTTAGACGACTGTTTGCAAGTGAAAAGTATACAGATTTTTGTCGAAAACCGGCGACTGACAAAAAAAAATACTTATTAGAAAATTTTGCTCGGGAGACCGAGGTAACCTAGAAAACGCCTCTCGTCCGAATATAATCTGAAATAAAATTCCATGATGGATGTTTGATGCAAGTGAATAGTATAGACCGAATTCCCGAAAAAAAAACGCCATTCGTTTTGAATATAATAAAAAAATCGAATAAGGAACGGGACTTATTAGACGAATATTTGATGCAAGTGGAAAAGTATAGATAGATTTTTTCGAGTGACTGATAAAAATAGTTAGTCAGAAGGCCCCCAGATAACTAACATTGATATTTTGTTTGAACAAAATCTGTAAAAAAAAATGCCAAGACGTGACTTAGACGAATGTTTGCAAGTGAAAAAAATGACTGATAAAAATAGTTAGTCGGAAGGCCCCCCAGATAACATTGATATTTTGTTTGAACAAAATCTGTAAAAAAAAATGCCAAGACGTGACTTAGACG
Organism: Pseudeuparius sepicola; assembly: GCA_963920635.1. Taxonomy (NCBI): domain Eukaryota; kingdom Metazoa; phylum Arthropoda; class Insecta; order Coleoptera; family Anthribidae; genus Pseudeuparius; species Pseudeuparius sepicola. The sequence continues at coordinate 7,610,908 of OY987300.1, read as the reverse complement.
AATGTTTGCAAGTGAAAAAAAAAAACAAAAAAAATTATTAGAAAAGTTGACCGGAAGGTTTAACCTAGGAAACGCCTTTCATTCGAATAGAATATGACAAAAAAAAAATCCGAGACGTGACTTAGACGAATGTTTGCAAGTGGAAAAAAAAACAAAAGAATTATTAGAAAAGTTGATCGGAAGGTTTAACCTAGGAAACACCTTTCATTCGAATAGAATATGACAAAAAAAAATCCGAGACGTGACTTAGACGAATGTTTGCAAGTGAAAAAGAAACAAAAAATTATTAGAAAAGTTGATTGGGAGGCCGAGGTAACCTAGGAAACACCTTTCATTCGAATAGAATGTAACAAAAAAAAAATTCCAAGACGTGACTTAGACGAATGTTTGCAAGTGAAAAGCATACAGATTTTTTTTTCGAAAAACGACGGCTGATCAAAAATTATTAGAAAAGTTGTGCGGGGCCGTGGTACCTAGGAAACGCGTTTCATTCAAACAAAATGCGACAAAAAAAATTTAGACATAGATGAATAAGAATGCAAGGACGATTGGAGTGATCTATAACCCTAAACAGAAGGGAGAAAATGCCCCTCAATAAGTCGAAATTTGTGTGTTTTCCATATGATTCAATGAGATTTTTACAAATTATTGGAAACTTAATGACGTGAGAAAAATAAAACGTCCATTGTCTGCTCACATTTTAGGAAATTTATCACAATTTATTCTAATTAATAATACCCTAATCTATCTATACTTTTCCACTTGCATCAAATATTCGTCTAATAAGTCCCGTTCCTTATTCGATTTTTTTATTATATTCAAAACGAATGGCGTTTTTTTTTCGGGAATTCGGTCTATACTATTCACTTGCATCAAACATTCGCCTAAGTCTCCATCATGGAATTTTATTTCAGATTATATTCGGACGAGAGGCGTTTTCTAGGTTACCTCGGTCTCCCGAGCAAAATTTTCTAATAAGTATTTTTTTTTTGTCAGTCGCCGGTTTTCGACAAAAATCTGTATACTTTTCACTTGCAAACAGTCGTCTAAAATTTTCTTGGATTTTTTTTGTCAGATTCTATTCGAATGAAAGGCGTTTCATAGGTTATCTCAACCTCCCGATCAACTTAATAATTTTTGGTCCGTCCGATTTTCGAAAATTCTGCCTACTTTTCACTTGCATCGAATCTCCGTCTAAGTCCCATTTTGTAACTATTTATGCCACTTTCTATTCGAAGGAAAGGCGTTTTCTAGGTTACATCGGTCTCCTGAGCAACTTTTTATAATAACTTGTTTGGTCAGTCACCGTTTTTTGGAAATTCGATCTACTTTTCACTTGCATCAAACATTCATCAACGCGTTAACGAAATGTTAACCAAAATCTAGTTACTACTTTCAATTTCATTAGACGTATTTTCTTAACAAATTTAAAAGCTTGTCTTTTGATCCCAAAACTATTACTACCCATAGTACCTTTGTGTCTATAGAACTGAGATAGCATTTGTTCAATTATTAGTATATCTTTCATGATGTCCCATTTATTTGACCTACGAATTAGACGTATTTTCTCATCAAAATTAAAAGACAAAAGGTAGTTTTTGATTCCCAAACTTGTAAATTAGGCTACTTTTTTCTTGACCTGAATATTTCTCTGTTTTCGATATGTATTATAGGCTTACTATCCACGGAAGTAAAGTCAACAGTGCGTTTTGTATTTTAGTTAGGAAACCCAATGTTATTCATTTTTATCTGTCTAAAATATCAAGGAATACCCCCAAAAGCTAGCAAACAGACTCTCAAAATGTGCAAACAGTCTATAAAAATTCCATTGGAAATCTCATTATTACTATAGTGCCTTTTTTTATTAATCAGAAGTGTATATGACTGAAAGTATTGTTTTTGGTGAAATTTTTATTAAATCGGGTTAAAATGAGCGATTTCTATGTTTGGAGGTTGTAAATCCTTGTAGGTAATACGCAAACATGATTCAAAAAGGAATCCAACTGACCATTATTAAACTACAACTTTTTGTCTAAAAAAATCAAAGAGTTTACGCTTCCAAGATAATAAGCTGTTACAAATAACTGTTGATAAAGTAGACATATTTTAATCACATTTACTAAACAATTGATGCCAATATTTTTGGATCTTTTAATTTACGACGCAATAATAAGGCTTTACATAATGTCGAGAAAATAGTGAATTGTCACTTGCAATATTTTTGATTGTAGATAATCGAGAAAATTGTCGTTATTAAACCTAATTATTAAATTCAGTTGAAAGTCAACGCACAAGATTTTTGTATGTTATTTACTCTCAGCCTCGTTGTCTCAGAATTCCTATTTAAGATTTTCCCCCTATTACCTCAATTAGTAACTTATTGAAACTGAATTTTGCGTCATTTTCAGAGGACAAAAATCCCATGAAAATATGATTTTTTTAATTTTATAACGTTCAGTATTTTTTTTATTTTGGTTATATAGTTACCACCTAGCTTGACCCAGTGAAACTGAATTTTACGCCATTTTCAGAGGATAAAAATCCGTTGAAAATATGATTTTTTTAAATTTTATAACGTTCAGTATTTTTTATTTTGGTTATCTAGTAGCTTGACCCAGATTGAATTTTTCTTTTCATCAGATTCTGTTCTAACGGGAAGCGTTTATGATGTTGTCTCGGTCTATTGAACAACTATTCTAAAATAATCCAACCTGTATAAAACATAAAATGGGGCAGCCACATCACTACTTTTTTTTTGCCTTGTATATTTCCAAACTGGTTGTTAGATGTGTTTCTCACCTTAAAAAATTAAAACCAATATTTTTTTGGACCTCAAACTTGCAACACAATTAGGTTTGAAATCTCTGGCATATTTCTCATTTATTTTATATATATACGTAGGTATAAGTTTCATTGTTTAATAAAACCAACTCGGCACTTTTCACGTCCTATGCGTCGCACTTGCTTCAGTAGATTCTCGGTCGTGGCCACAAAGACTCGAGGCGTTGTAATATATGAAAAGTCTGAGTTTCGTGTTTGTTTTTCTTTGGAAAGATGGAAGTGTATCAGTACCTACTTCAGTATAATAGATACGCGTAGTTCAGTGAAATTTTGGATTACGGCAGTATCTATCTATGGAATTTGAACGGTTACTGGTTGTTTTTCCCGTGAAAATGACTGTGCCGTTGGAAAAATGATGTTTGGTTATATCTCATCGCTCGGGGATGTTTATTCTACTGTCTGGGGCATTAGATGTAACCTGATTTCTTTTTATACATCACCAAGAATCTTTCTTTTTCTTATCTCTAGGGTATTTTTTTTATGTATTTGCGTCGCATTTTTAAACCTATATCGTAAAACCGGTGGTGGCACCCTGTGTTTAAAAACTATACTTCGAAAAAACATCTTGTCTGATCCAATTTTGTTATCATTTTCGTAAATGGGGTAAACAAATTAAACGTTAGCAATTATATTTGTATCAAAAATCCTTGCAAAACTGACAACGGGTTCTGCAACCAGTACCTATGATAATTGTATTACTTTTTCCTAGCTAAAAATATTTCCTTACATCTTCACCCCAATAAATTCAGTTTCGGTTATAATATCAAAATAATATATTTATATATATTTTTTTACTTTTTCCGACTCGCTATTTAGTGGTGGTTTATAAGGTTCAAAGTTTTCAATTATTATTTTCACTGAATATTGGGACCAGGTTTTGTTTTTAAATGATAACTGCTAAACTAAATCGCCAGAAATTAATATATTTTTTGATCAACATGTTTGAGCTCATATATCTATTCTTAATATTTTGCGTGCCGCATGTTTGTATGACATTATGTTAACGTTTAGCCATGAATTTTAAGCAAGTCTGGTGCTTTTATTAAAACGGCTTACAACCCTCTAAGTAGTACGTGCAGTTTAGTGAAAGTTAGATTAATGTCTCTCATATCGAGTCCAGTCCAATTTTCTTGCTATATCTAGCATCAATGAAAACGTATAATTCAAAATGAAAATGTTTGGAGATTGAGCCGATATGATATTTTCTAGTCCAGAGGATACCGCCACCTCGAGCGATCACGCGGGCTATACGAAAATTTAGTCTATACTTTCACATACATCAAACTTTATTTATTCATCTAAGCCCCGTCATGGATTTTTTACACCTTATTAAGCAGAACGCATTTTTCATAGGACACCGCTAACGGTGACATCGACGGCTATATTATGACATCAGCGTATTTTCTAATAATAGTTGATTTTTGGCACCCCGGTAGAACCTCTAGCAACAATTTTCAGTTTAGCTTTCCACATTATCAAAAAAAACATGATTTATACTATATTTAGAAGGGTGTTGTTGTATGTTCGATATTTTATTCATTAAAAATATTGTATTTCCAGGGTAAAATTGGTTGAACTTCTTAGGGACGTATGTTGAATTTTTCACACCTGGTTTTAATGCGGCAAATTATCATTCGCATTTTAAACGAATTTGATAGCGTAAATAGCTTTGGACTTACAATCGCAGTATTTCTTTTTTATTCCTAGAAATCAACAAAATTTCGGGGTTAAACAGTTGACCGACAAGTTTTTTTACTTTGAACGTACATGTTGATTATGCCTGGTTTGAAATTTTCATCCGTACTGTACCGGGGGATTTTAGATTCTATGCTATGGAAGTATGATTTACAGGGTTTTTTTAGATTCTACATCAACTGGGTCACACGTGTCCCTAAGGACAAAGGTCAAACCTCGAGCAGTAGCCACTTTGCACGTTTTGATTTTGTCGAGCGATCACGTGGGATGGACATTTTTTAAACATTTTATGAGTGTAGTTTCAATCGTGATCGAGCGATTACAAGAGCTAAAATCCAAATTTGTGGGATAGGCAATGAATAAAATAACAACTTAGATACGCGATTAAATATTTTAATATACAAGATGCCATGAACATTTTATCAGTTTTGTATACTTTTTCATCGGTGACGGGTACCCATAACTTTTTTATTTGCTGAATACGGATACAATTATTTTGCGTAGACTCCTGTCGATAGTATCAAATGTTTATTACCTTTACCTAAAGAAATTAATATCCATGTCCATAATCTAATTGTTTTGCTATATATTCCGTAAATTGGCCTTGCATTCATCCGGCGGTATTTATATTTTTAAATATGTGTGCGTCTCAAGTTTGATAATAACATTTTTAGTATACATCAGAGCTGCGCTTCATATTGTATTTGCTACTGCTGCATCCCAAGTCTGCCGCTTTAGTAGGTACCGAATTCACAGTAATAAAACTGTAAAGAACGAGCGAGTTTTGTTTGTGTACGAAGTGTTGAGATATATTACCCATGTAACATAATATCCCATTCAAATTCGAACTATATGGGGCTTAAATATTTTATAATATTCTAATATATACTTATATGGTTACGTTATCTGTGCTTATATATAAAAGTGTGTGAAAAAAATCTTATTGGACATTCTATTTTTATCTAAGTAGAGAGAATTGTTTTTAGGTCGTCAACCTGTCCTGACAAGTTCCGGCTAGCGGATGTGAGTCATCCGCGCCCGGCTGCGATGCATTCGCAGAAATACTACTGTTGAGTGTTTTGGCGTTGGAATGATGGTTATTGTCCGGGTATTTTAGTGTTAATAGTAATTTTTTTAATTTAATCGGAGCCTGCGGTACACATCATTAAAGGGACCTGCTGAGTCTACAGAGACCGGCGAGGCCTGCGGGAGCCAGCGGAGCCCTGCTACAACAGCGCGTCGAGATTATTACCACACTGCCAAGCATTTCCTAGAATTTTACATAAATGCCGAGTGTTTGGCTTTGGAATGTGGGCTAATGTTCGAATCCTGTATGGAACATATACCAGATGAAACCATAGGCACCTAAACACACTTTTAAAACCTGATTTGTTGAACCTATCGAAAATTAGTAATCAACAATTGTTTGTATATTTTTAGGTCACTCTCATTAATACCTTGTGGTTTGTTCTTCAAAAGCAGTTGAGACAGACCTGGTGTAAGGGTAATTTTGATCTCCAATACATAATACGTTATCTTCAACAGCTACTGGTATTTGTCCCATGACTAATCCGTCATTGGTGTGTTGGATACCATAACTCCTAGGTTCAATCTCAAGTGACAAAAACATGTCTTTAACTGAGAGTGATTGTATTATCAAAGGCTTATATATCTTTCGATCACAGAGCATCGATCACGGATAATTTCCTTTTATGCTCTCCCCGCAAATTTTTTCACAGGGATATCCAAGACCATTTATGGTATTCCGTGGTTTTCGATAGTATTCCATGGTCTTTGATGGTATTTCATGGTATTCGATGGTATTCCATGGTATATCGCTTTTTCAAGTCGTCTAGTCGTTTTTCAGAATCGTCTAGTCGTTTTCCAGAATCGTTTAGTCGTTTTCAGAGTCGTTTAGTCGTTTTTTCAGAATCGTCTAGTCGTTTTTCGAATCGTCTAGTCGTTTTCCAGAATCGTTTAGTCGTTTTCAGAGTCGTTTAGTCGTTTTTTCCGAATCGTCTAGTCGTTTTTCGAATCGTCTAGTCGTTTTTACGAGTCGTCTAGTCGTTTTTTAGAGTCGTTTAGACGTTTTTAGAGTCGTTTTTATAGTCGCTTAGACGCTATAAGCTTTTTCTTGGTAGGATAATGGACAGTCAAAAATGAACATTGTTTTAATTTTCATTATTGAAGAACATGTTGCATGCCCTCATTTTATTCCATATATAGACCGTTTAAGGGTTTTAAACCCTTAATTCCACCTTTTTCCACACGCTACACTTATACCTTTGGGTTTTCGAAGTCGGAATAGTATAAAAATCATACGGTGAACATGGCATAAGTAAGAATTAGTACCTTTTTTTTTTCTGGGTGAAATTTTAAACAGGAAACGCGTTGTACAAAATCCGATTTTGCAGCTAGTCTTTCAACTTGATAATCGTGTGACGGGATATTTTTAAAAACTGGTGAACTTTGCACCTATTATATTTTAGTCAAGTAATTTAAAACAGGGCCTGGCTTTCTCGGAATTAAAGAAATTTACTTACCTAGATGGTTATAAACTCAACTAAAAATGGTTAATTTATGCCCCAAATGTAATGTCCACTTTCCTTTGAGAAGCAGTCTCTAAATATAGGAAGATAGATTTTTGATACATCCTTAGGTAATGTAGTCAAGAAAATGTATACACTCATATGTATCTCATATCTATTCTTTATTACACTTTTCCTACAAATTGTTTATCGCCAGTACCGATGAGATCAGCGTGCTCGTTTCATAGGCGCTTATTCCGACAAAGAGAAAGTACTTTTTTTCAGCGGAATTACATCACGTACATATTGCAAGCTGATATTTTTTCTATAGGTGTTAGGTTTTTATTAGTTGTGAGTCTCGACGTGTCTCGGCGTCGCGGACGCAAAAATACGCAGGCAGAGGTGGTAGCAAAAATCCATGCATGGCCGCGGCTAAAGGTCGACAGGGGGACGTCATGGCTTAATTATGATTTAGGGTTTTTATTAGTTGCGAGTCTCGACATGTCGCGGCTGGAGCGAAGGTCAACGGTCGGTGAAAGCCGGGCACTTCGGCACCCCTCGCTGTCGAGCGGTCTCGCGAAGGTCGCGGCAGGGGCGAAGGTCAGCGAACTCGGACATCTTCGGCACCCCTCGGGCTATCGCAGGGTTCAGAGTCGGTGCGATTGGCTGGGGGGCGTGGTTTGGGAGTGGAGGGGGTAAGTTTGGTCAAAAAAGTGCAGGATTTTGCTCCCATAAGAAATACATGGGGAAAGTGTGCTCGTACCGGCATAGCTATACTACTTTCATTCAGTTGAATTTGTGTTATTTTCTTAGATAAAATTTGTCCTACTTCTGTGAACTGTTTATTTATTTCTTCACATATAAGTTTTTTTTTTGGGGCCAACTATGAGGTAGTCAATATTATTTCTAGAGATTTTGGTTTTGTTTCTAAAAAGGTGATTAATGGTGGTCCATATTTTCTTCTGATCATATGTTCCAAATTGTTCCTTATAATAATTTTGTTTTGCCAACCGTATCATTTTTTATTATCATTATTATTTTTTTAATTAAAGAAATTATTAAAATTCCTATGTTGATAGACAAGTATGAAAAGTATACTATACAACAAGTTTTACAAACTGTGCTACATATAAAACACTCTATCGCTCCGCTAGTGTCTACATTTTATATGGAATTTGTGCTTCTTGTTTCCGAGGTGTCCTTCTGCGTCTCCCTCAATATATTTATGAATATCGCGAGAACAAACTCCCAAATCGCCTCCAAACTTCCGCATTAACATTCTGTAGGAGCGTGGCAACTAATTTATTAAACGACTCCTATGTTGAACGTTTTTAACGGTATAGTTCGGCCGTTACGAGTCAACGGGCGTATCCTAAAATTGGCGAGCTTAAAATTTTATCGTATTTCGACGCTGTAAATTTGTCTTTTGGGATCGATTAAACTCGTTCATTGCCTGTGAAATATTCGTTTAAGCGCCAGTGTGTTCCTAGTCAGATTGATGGTGCATCCCGGGCACTGTCCGAGTGCAAAAGGAAAATAAATACTGGTTTTCTGGTGCAGTCGTACCTATATTATTACTTACATGACTAGTACAGTAATACAAGAATCTAATTCTGATTCTTCTACGGTACAAGGGTACAATTAAAATTCTAGGGTACTTGTGATCCTCTTTACCCTCATTCATGAAGCAAATTCATGTCACATAATATAAGAGATTTGTGATTTGTGGTGTGTCAGCTGATTCCATACATCTAACCTTTATACTTTGTGATTGGGAATCATATAACCTGAGTCCTCCCTCGACTATTGTGGCGTGCGGATCGGAAGAAACCGATTAGCCTCATATCCTGTGATCCTCGGGGCTGCAGGCTGCAGAGAACTCCCATTCAAGAGTTGAATATGAAAATATTGACCTGGTAGAAACGTGGAAGATAACATTTGAATATCGCAAGAGATAGGATACAATCAAAAAAGTCAATATCTGGATTAAATAACCTACGCACGGCGAAAAACAAAGGAAGGTCCCGATTTTTATGGGGTGAGCATGGATAATGGTCCTAGTTACCGAATCCAATAACACATCATATAGGTAACCTCATTTATTGAGTTGCGACTATTGTCATTTTATCATTTTAATAATCATTAAAAAAATTAAGAATTCATTCCTAAGTAATAAATAATAATAAAAATTCTCACCCCCCTCACAATACTCTAAACTAGGAGTACCCAGAAGCAATTGAATGCTTGTGCGGGAGAGGGGGACAATTACTATTATTTTGTCTTCGTTGCCATTTGCGGCTAGGGTCGACTTTCCCCGATAGAACTAGGATACCATTCGCTCATGTATTACGAAAAACTTTAGAAAACCATAGTAATCTCAGTGAGTGTAGGACAATAATTAGTAAATCACACAGATAAAGCTATTGTAGGGACCAATACCGTGAATCCACAATTTGTCCAGCGCTCTTGGCAATCAGAAAAACCGATAAAGACTTTTTTTTATAAAATAAATCATGATCATGATCAGGAGCGTAGATAAGAGGGGGTTTTGAGGGTTCACCCCCCCCCCCTCCCCATTGAGAAAAGAAAAGGGAAAAAGACTCATGCATGATGTAATTTAGTAATTTTGTATGCCTCATTTTAACTACTTATCCTTTAAATTTCTAAAAAATTTCGCTTGCGACGCATTTTAGTGAACTAAAATCTCTACTTTATAAATTACGTCTGCCTTTTAAAGAATCAATAATCTTTATCGCCCAAATACATTTCTACAGGTATATTCTGTGTGGCACTTTGGTAATTTATATAGGATGTGGCAAAAATTTATAGGTACTAACGTATATTTTTACTTTCACATCACTCAAGGAGTGCTGAATGTCTGTCTGTCTTTTCTATAAAAGGAAAAAGATTAGGAACCTACTTCTTAGTTACTGCATACTTAAATAATTATGGGTCCATAATAATTAAAAAAAAAACCACCGATGACTGTATTTTTTTGCCAATATTGGATTACTTAGAATCTTTTTAATTCATTTCAACTATTTGACCTTGAAAGTTTGGAAAATTTTCGCTTGCAGAGCCATTTTAATTGCAAAACTAAATTTCAATTTTATTAAATTTATGGCCCCTATCGACAAAGTCTAGATACGTCCCTGATCATGATACATAATAGAAGTTATATTAGAGTATTATATTTATGTTTGAGTTCCATTTAGAAAATCATTTACAGCAAAATCTACAAGGCGACTTGGAACAATGTTTGTTTGTTTTAATTCACTAGTAATTGGTAAACTGTTAATTCCTTCTGAAAAACTTATTTATTGTGTTTACCCAACAACAAGAATATCTCCATTGATACTGTATTCCGGAACCTCTAAATTGGTCGGTGCTGGTCCTTTTCTGCATCTCCCAGAAGCGTCAAAATGCGAACCATGGCAAGGACAATAGTACCCGCCAAAATCTCCTGAATGGGGCATCGGCACACATCCTAAATGAGTGCACACTCCTAACACGACTAACCAATTCGGATCCTTCACTCTATCCCTGTCATCCTTAAATAGAGAATTAGAGGGTAAAGGTGGATTTATAAACTCGACGTTTGCGTTGGCGCTCGCCGTTGCCGTTTATAAACGCCGTCGAACGTTGCCGTCTGCGTCCGATGCCGTCCGAGATAAACTAATTTCATCTTTCACGTTCCGTCGTTCACATTTCTGGACGCAAACTGCGAAGGTCACCGTCAACTTCGAGCGCCAACGCAAACGTCGAGTTTATAAATCCACCTTAAGTATTTCAAAAAAGAAATAAGTGGGTATCGTACCTGTGGATCTCTAAGGATATTAAGTGGGACTTTTCTGACTTCCTCAACATCCTGGTCGGTTCTGTGCCACACGAACAAGGGTTTGCCCCTCCACTTAAACGTAACGTGCTTTCCTTCGGGAATCTCGTTCAATTTTATTTCGATTCTTGCCAAGGCTAGCACATCAGCCGAAGCCGCCATAAACACGACCATTCTAAAAAATGTTTTCAGAATATTTTCTTCGCGCGTGATTTTTCGTCTTACCCATATACTTCGTCTTTCAAATGGGCTAGGGCTATGGAAATTCCGGTACCTGCAAGCATACCACTAACGAGTTTTCTGGAAGCGTCGCTGTGGTTCGACGGGGTATTCGGATTTGAACAACTCGCCCTCATGTCGTGAGAGAAATCTGGCACCTTTATGTCGGTGTGCGCGGCTCTCTTCTGAAATTTGTCAGCAACCAGAAGAGACGAACAGAGTACTCTCCTTTGAGGAAAAATAATTCTTCGCTGGATTGACCCAAACATCGCGGAGGACATTTTTGACCATAGACAAACCAACCCTCCCTAATCTGTGGACAAAACCAAATATTCTTTGACAAGGAATATTGACCGCAAACATGACATTTCGATGGTTGTTGACGTTTCAAGGCTAACCGATGCCAACGATAAAGACAGGCCATGGCGCTAACGCATAATCGCGTGTCACATGACCAACTTAGTTCTATATAATAAAAGGCATTTTTCGAGATAAGTAGAAAAAACAAATTTCGTAACAATTTGGCGAGTTTTCTTTCATGTATTGTTTTGTGCATCCAGGCTTTCTCTAATTATGTTTTCAAAATTTTCAACCTGCCTCAGCTGTTTTGGGCTGAGAGTTAAACGGCACTGCACTCAATTATTTTGGCACATTCTCAAAAATTGTTAGGACAGCACCTTCCTTTAGCTTACGTGATATTCTCTATAGGTATTTTCCTCCCACAACACATTTGAAAATGTGTTTGCCACACAAACTTAAGGGTTTTTTAGAAATTAAATCTCAGTTGGAATTTGACGAATCCATTTTTGGCGCAAATTTTCATCCCGAGGCAAAGCAAATGTTGTTATGGTGACATTTTCTTCCTGGCTTTTGTAATATGTATGAATATAATATAAACAGACCCAATATTTGGTATTTAGGTAATTTTTTATGAAATAAAAATGAAAACTCACGTCAGTATACTGTAAATATTGACGAGGTCCCAGTTGATCGGCAGCGTGAAGGGCCGAATAGGAACCGTATCAGGGCGTGGATCGACAACGAAAATCCTCGAGTACGTTACAACACTGATTTATTTCGCACAAGGTGAATGGTGAATACAAAATACACAAACCCGAACGTGATCAACGGGAACGGCTTCCAGCCACCCGGACCGTCTGAACTCGCGGATCTCCCGTGAACAGTTCACCCGTCTGTGTCTCAGGCTCCACTGTCCATTCCGGGGGGAGAATTCCCCTTACAGCGCTCACGCGTCGGCGCGAGCGGCACCAATACTCCTGGACGACATGGCTCCTACCCAGAGGCCATAATAACACCTGGGCGGTTCCCCTCCGCCACCACACACGCGCACTAGACACAAACTTGTTTCTAAAATATAAACTAAGACATTTAAAAGCCCTTTAAACATTTATGTGACAAATGACATGTAACGTTGGAATAAGATGGTGACGTGATTTTCGTGCGCCATGGCCTGTCCTTATCGTAGGCCTCGAAGGTTAACATTATGACGTAAGGGTTACAAGCCGACTATGTTTTTATGTTGCAGACTCCCCGTTTAGAACGGCGATTAGCGGGGCAATATTGAAGCTGCAAGAGGAAGGGAAGCTGCATATTTTGAAAACTAGGTGGTGGAAGGAGAAGAGGGGAGGAGGAGCGTGCAGGGTAAGTATTATTATATTACTTACTACATTCGAGTTGAGATGTTTGTAAAAAAAATATTTGAATGAAAATGAAGAGATCTACACTACGTTTGGAGGCAGAGGCCAAATTTGTTGGCCCAAAACTTCCCAAGAAAGCGAAAGTTAAGCAAGGTAATTTATATTCCCAGAGTTAAAGATGCAAGAAGGTCTATATCTGGGAATATCGAAGATGAAAAAGTTTCGCGAATATTTAACCCATCCACTTTGGAGGCTTTGGATAATTTAATAATTTAAATGCAGAATCCTCGAAAGTGACTGGACGGAATCAAATTTACAAATACGTTATATTTGCGGGTGGCTGATATTATTATTAATATGGGTTAAAATAAACGAAGTTTCTAATTTGCATGGTAGATTTTTTATTCTTCAACAGATTTTATCGATCTTTAACCCCATTCGACGCCTTTAGAAATTAAATCTACTATTTTCAAATACTAATGACGCCCCCTTAAATAAAATTGGTAAAGAATCGGAAATAGTAATAACGTTTACATAATATTCTACTCCCTTAACTTATTGTTTTTAATTTTGGAATAAAATGTAAATATGAAATTGTATAAAATTTTCTTGCGATTTCAGGCATAAATTTCTCTTCTTAAGAGCTTGTAAATATTTTAGTCCAGTTAAACCACCTTCAATAAATACTGGACCAATAATTATGTGATTCCGAAAAATACCAGACCAAACATTTATTGAAGTTCGACCTTGTCATTGAATTGAAATAAACTGTCGTGTATTTTCTGATGACCAGTAGTGAGTGTTTCTTCTATTAAAAACGCCACCTGTTGTAAAAGTGGCTTCGACAGTCCACAATACAGAATCTGTAATAGCAAAGATATACAACATATCTTTGGTAGGTAATAGAAAATATATATGGTTGCATATCTTTGGAAATAGTACTAGCCGTAGGAGTAGTAATAGAATTGTAATGTCTAGTAGAAGTTAGATAATAGTAGTATAGTGTAATTTTATAGTGATAATTTACAAGTGATAAAAATACGCACCTATAAACCTTCAACACTAAACGGCAATATTCTTGCCTTCTATAATTATCATTTTCATACAATTTTGGAACTGGGCGATAACAATAAATATGGTCTAAACTTATGCATTATCAATACCCTCTGGACTGAGCTCCATAATACCTATTTGCAAATAGCTGGATATAATGTCTCGAATTTTCCACGGAGTATAATAAGACTGCTTCTTGAATCTCAGTTAAAACATGTCTTCCAGTAATTCTCAATTTGTTATAAATTATAAATAATTATTTTATTTGAAATACGTGTAATAAGGTAGGACAATGTCGTTTTTCACTGATGTTATAACAATGATATAACATTTTCACAGGACTATATGTGGTAACACAATAACAAACACCTAATACAAACTGACAAAGTCAAGCTCTGATTCTAAAATCGAGAAATATACAGAGTTTGATCTATATCTCCAAAAGGCGACATTCATTTGTTTTTAAGTTACGCTGACTATTCTTAAGTACAAATGATGCTTTCTGAAATTAAATGTACTATTCTGAAATACAAATAATGGCTCCTTCCGAAATTAAATCGGAAATCGGCCGTCCCGAAATGCAAGTGACGCCTACTGAAATACGTGAAAGTCGAGGCAGAAACCGCCCAAGTAGCACATTCGGTGCGCTATTCTGCTTAAAACTTTATAAAAAGTATATTGCCGCGATTAATATGGCCAATTGGTTATATTAAGGAAACATATGATACCAAATTGCTTATTCAGTAAATTAGCCAAATAACGTTGCTGTTAAAACAACTTTACAGTATTTTTATAAAGGTGCTTCATTGCGCCATTTATATAGCATTATTTTTACTTCGTAAAAGCGGTATTAGAAGCCTTTATATAGAATAAGTAAAACAGATTTGTAAGAGTTATATAAACTTGCATACTTATAGATTCTATAAAGTAATCTAATAATCCAACTTTTACTTTATTGTGGCTGGATAGTATAGAGTTTTAAGCGTGATTAACGTATAATTTCCCAGCAATATATAGTTATTTAAGACAAATAGCTTCTAATATAGCTTTAGTAGATTATGTATAAAAGCTTTGTAACTATCACCAAGAGAATATTTTCTGTAGCAAATATATAGTTGAAATTCTCTTTTAGAACTATATCTATACCAGCAGATGTTTTAACTGTAAAAAGTACTTTTTCCGGTGTTAAAATAAATTAAAACGATAGGTAAAACTATGTTATAGAGACAGACAGTGTCAAGTTGAAGGTCTTTATCTTTACCTGTTTTTGGAAATAAATAATAATTATTATCAAATAAAAACCTTACAATATTCTTATAACCAATATCTTATTGTAGCTACCTATTTCTGCTATTTATTTATGTATTATTTGTGACTAGCGTTTAATTTATTCACAATCTAGAGAAAAAGTTAAAATAAAATAAGATTAATAAATCACGTTATATTATTATATTATATACTTGGGTGTTGGGCCAGTTCCCAAAACGAACTTATTGCAAAATGTGTGTTTAACGATATTAATAAAAATCAATTAAAAAAGAAAATATATCTAACGTCCAACGAGAGATGGCACTGGAGACATAAATTTATTGAAAAAGGAAGACTACAAACAGTAAATTCATGAGATAATAAAGCATTATTATTTATTATAACTTCTTTAAATTCTCCTGATAATTTATAATTGCTTAATAAGCGGCTATAAATCAATAATGACACCTTTATGCAGAATAGTGCTTTTTAAACGATTTATAAGTGATCGTATGGTGACCTTTTTGAAAGAAGCTATTTTGTATAGTGGAAAAGAAGGTGATAGGGCGGCCGTATTGATACGTTCAATAATTTTTTTAACGTTAGAAAGAAATTTTTGCATTATTGTTATGATAATTAGTTACAATACATTCAGAATATGTAACGCAATTTATTTAAATAAAGGAGTTGTGAAGAAACGGGAAAAAATAAAAGAAATATTTTTTGTATAAATTAATTTCAAGGAATTTTCGAGGCGCAGTTGTTATTTCGCACTAAAATAAGTGGCTTTACCATAAAACTTTGTTGGCAGATGAATTTCGACTCCAGGGTGAGCAATAAAATTATTAATATAGGTACAAGCAACAGAGTCTTCTGGCGGATTCTTATTAGGTACCAGATTCTACTTCGTTATTCAACAAAGTCGTCATATTTCTGTTTGGGAGTGTGAGAACACATGCTTTAATATAGCCGTTTTATTGCAAAAATGATTTTTTAAAAGATTTGTTCGTCGATATATTATACTTTTTAAGGTTTTATACATCTTGTTTGTATCATGTAAATACCTCTAATATAACAATTAAAAGAATATACCAATATAGCAACTGCTTAGTGGCTGTATAACATATTTTATAAGGGCTGAAAAGACGTAATATAGGAGCAATTTAATTACTATTTCAGCTTGTTTTATAACCTTTATAGAACTTAAAAGCTGTATAAATGGGGGCTTTCTTTGGGTATATTGATACTTTATTAGTGCTGAAAGATTGTTTACAACTCTTTATTATATAGCTTGAGATAAAAAAAAGCGGTATAGATACTGTTACAGCTTTTAAAAGGCAATTTGTGCTACTTGGGCGGGCGGCGAACCCACCCCGAACTCATCGCGATCGTCCTTTTCCAGGACGAGATGGCGAAGACGTCGTCGACGGCGAACGAGCTCGGCCTGGCGAACGTCGGCGGCGTGTTCGTCGTCCTGATGGGCGGCATGGGCGTCGCCTGCGTCGTCGCCGTCTGCGAGTTCGTGTGGAAGTCGCGCCGCGTCGCCGTCGAGGAGCGGGTGAGCGGCATTCTGCACGACACGTAGCTGTAGGCGGCCGCCTGGGGCGGGCGCGGCCACAGGGGCGGGCCCCGGGGGGGGGCGCGGTCGGGCGCGGCCGCCGCCGCCGTCGACGTCCTCGATTCGATATCGAGGGGGGCGACCTAGGCGGTCCGGGTTGACGGCGTCGACCTGGGGACGTCGATAGTCCGAATTCGATGTCGAGAGAATCGTTCGAGAGAATGTTCAATGTCCAATACACTTTGTTAAGTCGTTGCGATCAATATCATCATCAGATTTATATTATACAGGGTGTCCCATAACAAGGGCGTCGCCAGCCTATGGGCCAGAGGGGGGCGGCAAGATGATATGTACCCCACTTTAAAGTGGTACACCCCGGCAAACTTTTTATTGATGACTTTCGCTTATCTTCACAGAAAAATTCAGTACACATATTTCTTTAAAATTTTGATTTCAATTTGACATACTCTATACTCTTAAAATAAAAACATTAATACTTTGAATTTTGTTAATTGAAAACACTTAATTTGTTGGTATAGCGCCTTAAAATGAAAGAAACTATTTTAGTTTAAAGATCCAGATATTTAAATTAATATTTATTTGCATTTCAGTTAACGTCTTAAACTAAAAGTTGAAATAACTCGACGTAGCCGAATTCTGAGAGAATCGATTTTTCCATTTTAGTACACAAGACATTTCATTTTCTCAAAACTAGAAATCTAGGAATTTCTTAAAACAAATCTATCAGGTTAAAAACGTCTCTATAATTAAATAATTCGATTCCTTAGAATAAAAACACTCGCTGAGCCAGCACACGGCCCAGTATCATCAATCGTTATAGGACAGATATTGGATATGATTTTACTCAGTACCTATGCCTTTCACGATACCAAAGTGTGAATTAGATAATCAACCTGGGTTCTTCATAATATCATAGTGAGTCTTCATTTATTCAAAAACAATGAAGTTCAAAATAGATGATTCCTGGGAAAACCATAGTCAGACCGTCAGTGTGGGCCCAAAGGGCTATTATGGTCAAGGGAAATTGTATTTTAATAAATGATTTTTTCCGTTTCTGAACAGGCTGCCAATGATAAAGATGAAAGTTCTTGTTATAAAACTATTGAAGAAAAGAAGGCCTACTGTTTGCGTATATGCCCAAAGATTGTTTACTTTGAATAAATAGTGTAAATTGTTAAATGAAATTCAATAGAAACTGTACTTCAGCATGCGCAAACGGTACGCGATCTTTTCTTTAGCAGTTTTATATCAAAAACTTGCATACTAATCATTTGCAACTTTCTCGGAAATGCCGAAAAATTATTTATTAAAATACCTACAAGTAAATGTGAACATAATAGCTCCTTATGCCCATGCTGGCATGTCTATGTTTTTCTGAAGAATCTTGTATTTTGAACTTATTTTTAAAACACATGGCAGCCTGACTAAAACTATATCAGCATCTCCGAACTATATGAATATAGTTCGGTGATCAGCATGCATAATTTCAATATGAAAGACTCTGGCGAGACTCTAGGATTAAAGTCTAGAATGCATTAGATATAACAAAATAATAAGTAGGTACAAGAAAGAACTTAATGAAATATTAATTTTCTTGTGAATTTCTCGATTACTGTTTAAATAGTAAGTGACATGGCTGGCATTTGGTAAAAAAAAATCCAGTCTCTAGAGAACATGCATATTGCAGGAATATGCATAAAAACTGTAGAAACATTATCTGAACATTCAGGCAACATTCAGGTGTTCGCCTTTTGAAGGTACTATTTCACGTATTATAAATATTCACAAATATCTTGAATGTATGTTCCACAAATATCCATTGAAAATTTATTTAAAACTTCAGAAGCATTTTTGTATGTTCTATGTATATCCATTTAATATTCACGTGTATATTATAAAATAAAAACACGCTAACGCCAGTTGCAGGGTTCGAACCTACGACCATCGATTTACAAGTTACCTAAAAATAGTGTAAGCTAGAATTTCGGTGACTTCATGATATTCCAGTTATTGCCACTCGTGAACATTCATAAGATAAATATATCGTGAATTTCTTGTATACAACCATTTGTATTTGCTGTATGAATATACCTACTATTTAACATATTCCAGCAATATTCCAAAATTGCACATTCCTAAGGTGAACGTGCTTGTAATGTACTTCAATTTGTAAATATTTATAGAACCATTAATATACACTTCTCCCAAAAATTAACGCACCACCCAAAAAATACCCAAAAGTTTAAAGTAAATTTTTGTCAAAACCAATAGTCCGATTTGGACGAATTTTTTTTTTTAATGATAGGTTGTCTCTTCCAGAACGTTGGTGTACTAACTGTATTTGCATAGAAACCTCTTTTTTATAAATACTGGGTGTCTCAAACTTTTGGGTATTTTTTGGTGGTGCGTTAATTTTTGTTTTTTTTTTATTATACTTCTTTGAAAACACCTTATTTTCATCTGTTTTAGCAATAATGAAAGATGGGGTTTTTTGGGCTAGCGCTCGGAAACAGCGCATGGAAAAACTTTCCGTGCGCCGAATAAAAATACCGAATATATGGCTTTAAAATAGAAATACAGCAAAGTAAACTAAATTTAAGAAACTATATGCTCTCTGATATTTAACATGTACCTATTTTGTATTTTAATTCGTAAGTGTTTCAATATTTAGATACATTTCTGTAATATTTTTGACGTTTTATTCACCTTATCTGACAATAACTAATTTACAACAAAGCACCTTTGAAACAATTTGAGAGTAACCATGGAAACGCATCATACATACCAAACACTATATTGTCTGCATTGTTTATTTTTTGTCAATTAAATTTATTATAATATGCCGATAAAATGTTTTAAGTTTCCGTTTTCAAAGAAGTATAATAAAAAATATCGTTCATTACATGTCCAGAAATAGATTTTTCCGTGCTTGCATGACTTCCCGTGTTCGGTCGCGCCTCACACGGGAAAATCTCTATTTCCAGACTCGTAATGAAATATACTATTGCACATTAGGAACTTATTTTGCATATTCAAAAATTATTAGATGCTATATGGGTACTAGACGTCAAAATATACCTTGTGAGCAAAAAATGCCTTAGTAAAATGTTGCTCGTTTAAAAGATACGGGGTGTTGAAAATGAAACTTGATTTTCAAAAAATTGCAATAATTCTAAAACCGTTGAAGGTATCTTATTCAAAATTGACACACTTATTAAGTTTTCCAAGGTGAGAAATCCGAATTGGGTACTAGTTTGAACCTAGTTCCTAGAGGGCGCTTGGTGCGAACTTTGTGATGAGTTAAATTCTGCATAAATTTTACCCTAAGAAGCTGGGAATGTTTTGACTTCGAGCCAGAGAAGAGTCATCATTTCTACGTAAAAAACATACTCTTGGTACAATATCGATATCTCAAGCCGTTTGCGAGATATTCGTCTCTAAATGTAGAAACACCAGAAAAAAATCCAAATTTCGAAAATAAAACAGGAAGGTATTTTTCAAGAATCAAATTTTATTTTCAACACCCTGTATATTTTGAACATTTTACAGCATCATTTTACTAAGGCATTTTTGGCTCACACGGTATATTTTGACGTCTAGTACCACCCATTTTTCCGTTGCGCGTGTGACAAATTCTCGTGCGAAGCGAAAAATACACTTTTCCAAAAAAAAAAAATATGAAGTTGGATTTTAACACGGAATACTAGAAATGAGTACCTGTAGGTACAAGGAAAAAAATGACGGTTTTCACTTATGACTTATTCCGGTTTGACAGGACATTGTGGGATTTGATACACTAGGTTACTCTTAATTCATTGTCAATTTAATATTTGCAAGACATTCAAAAGCGTTTACATAGGACCCTCTTAAAAAGTCGATTTTTTTTTTAATTTTTTGCACTTAAGTTATAAACAATCGCAAGTTACGATATTGAACTTGGGATTTGTGGGTTCCAGGTGTGCCTAAATGGACAAAGGTATTTGTATTTTTTCGTAAAAAAATGCCTAATATGCTTTCGTCATTTTTTGGGGTCTTATTTGTTATCGTAGTAGGCTATGGAAAAAGTGAATCTTAAAATAGCGCATACAAAGATGTTGAGCTTTCGGGGTGCTATTAAAAATGTTTTTTCGAAAATCGGCCGACCCACTGTAAATTAATGAATTGTCGCAAAATTATTATAGTCTGGATGAAAATTATGAAGCTTGATTCGGAGTGGGTTCAGAATGATTATGAACGTTCTAAGTGCACTATTCTCATTATTTCTTCTTATACTCAGTTTATCTGTAAACGTTTCGTTTCCGATATAGGTACAGTATGTGTAAACATGAAAAAAAAAAAACTTTGAACGCCTTATTGTATCAAAAAAGGCTAGAAAAAATATAATATGAATGTATCGTTCGAATCTGGATAGAGCTTGGATTCCAAAAATTCGATAATTATACACGGCGTTTTATAAAAAAAAACACAGTTCGGTTTGTACCGATTATACAGAGCACCCCGTATCAATTTCAACAAGACCATGGAAACGCCTACCAAAAATGCAAAAACTTTTATTTATAATTTTTTTCTTTAACTCAAAACATAAAGAAGTAAAGGGGAGGGTAAAATGTTATGTGGATCACCCCTACAAATAAAAATTAAAAATCGATACAAAAAAATTTACAACAATTATTATTATCTGTCACTAAGTCTGCCATTAAGAATATAATTTTTTGGTTTTTTTATTAATAAATGGTCTGTCATCACTTGAATTTCTTATTTTTTTACTTATTAGAGATATGCCTCTTGAATTAAGTGAAGCATTTAAGGCCTATCTATCTACTACAACTTTGCAATGATTTCAATGGGCCTTAATAATATTTAAGCCTGATAAGGCGTACCTAAATAAAAAGACTGACCAATGTGCGGAAAAGTTTTTTTAAACAAATACCTCGATTTTTAAAATGGTTTTCGTCTCTCTGTAAAATTTACTTTTTTCTGGTTAGGCTCCTCTGTTATCGCATATAGACTTTCTCAAATTTAGTTTACTTTGTTGTATATTTCTATTTTAAAATGATATATTTGGTGTAGAAAAGCCTATTTTACATATTATTGTTGAAAATGTCTCTGCAACAATGGTATATAATATATACTATATAATATACTATAATATGTTCATTGTGTATAATATGTTTTTTTGTTTTTCGGTCTAGTAATGATGGGCTTGTATGGAAAAATCGGTCAAAATCTCGATTTATCCTTACAAGATTACGCCCTTATTTCAACCCTTTAACCACCTGCAACATTCAAGCCTTTGGTTTTCCGAAGGCAGGCTTTATTAAAATTAATCCTTTAGTGAACACGGCTTGCGTGAAAATGTAGGCAGCAGACACATTTTATTTCTGTTAAGGAAAATAGAATTTTCCATATGTTATCCCCAGGGGTCACTCGTAAATTTCCCTCCATTCTACTCAACGTCGATACACTCTTCGAGGCTTGTATGCGAAAATGGGGCACCTAAATCTGTCACTATCTGACGGACTGTAGTGGAATCATTTTAAATAATAATTCTCAGAGTTACTTTTTGCTCAAATGTTCACTCATTACTTTTATGCAAAACCAATTTAAATCTGATGATGGCATTGATTGCAACAACTCATAATAAAGGAACCTTACAGTAGACGAGTCCACTACAAATTTGACCTTGAAAAGAGAGACAAAAGTTCCACCCTAGCGCTATCCTTTTTTATCAGTGTATTCAAAATAATATTTACGTTTGCAATAACTCACCATTTATTGTCGCCTTTCATAAAAACTTGCCAACGGTGGAAATATCAGTCCTACTTTTTCCCTATCAACGGTTTACTACTTTATGATATTTTTTATAAAAATGTCTGCGTGGTCGTTGTTCGGCTATATTCACAACAAAATATTGATGATGTTTTGTGGTAACAATCGGCTTTAGAACATCGAAACTACTTTCCAAAAAATGAGGACACCCGATTTGATCTCGATCAGAAAACGGATCTGCTGCTGATCGCAGAAAATTCCACAGTTAGGTAGGTGGTAATATCTCCTTCATATTTCTATGGTACCACAAATCAGCAAATAGTGAATTTTTGGATGCCAACATAAATATTACTTTAGCGGCGCTGGCAAACAAGTTTTAGGGCGGAACTTTCGTCTCTTTTTCAAGGCAAAATTTTCAGTGGACTTGCCACTTGTCTATTCAAATGTCGGTGCAAAGAATCGATCAAGTATTCGGGTGGTCCAAATTTTGGATGCCTAACTTCAAAAATCGATATAAAAAGTCGATATAAGAAGATTTTTCCCTATAAACATATACAGGCTGTCCAGAAATAGATCGGAATTGACAAACTAGGTATATTATTAACTTAAAATTTGGTACACGACATGTGGATATAAAGTAAAATAAAATAAGCACCGGCATTTCGTTTCTATCGCTAGTGGCGAACAGAAAGGTTTGATGAAAGTTCGATTAATTTCATTTTTTCCTCCTCAAGCTATAGTTACTAGTTGGAGTTTAAAAACATGTTTTTCAGAGAAGAATACTTCGATATTTATCATAAGTAATAAGAAATACGCAGGTACCTACAGTGTGTCCCAGGATATTGTGAAACGAGAGGTGTAAAAGACCAAAAAATTTCGAGTTCGAATTTGGCCATTTGGGGCCCAGGCCTGCTTGCCTGGAAAATAATTGTCACCATATTTTTAATTTTGAAAAATATAGTAGGTATTTTCTGTGTAGGTTAAGCGCCTCAGACTAATGAATAAAGGGGACACCGCATTATAGCGTCTTTATACAGATGTAAACAGTAAGCTGAACCCTCTCACTTTATGAAAGAGATAAATGTATTTACAAATACTACCTATGGAACGAAATATTCTCTTTTTTCACTTTAGAGGCAAGACACTTGCACTTTATGCACCTTTTTACCATTTTTTAATATTTTAAACTTGGAACCGCACGAAAAACTCGATTTTAGCGTTTGTCTTCTGGTAAAACTAAGCAAATACCGAAGCACAAACCAAAACAAACAAAATGGAAAACAAACAATTTGAGCAAGCGCTAACTTTGGTCCCTGTCAAACTGCCGCAACGTTGCCGATTAGTGCGAAAAGTAATGGATGTTCTCTACTATAACCATTTTGTCAATAATAAAACACCTGCATAATCTTTCTTGAACACGAAAAGGTTGTTTTACTTTACTGTTCCGCCTGAATTTTATAAGTGCGGGGGCAATTTTACGTTAGATGCATCTACTAAAGAAATTGCCGGTTTTATTTATGATATTCCTTGTTAGTGTTACTCTTAAATGTGACATGTTTGGGGCAGGTCAGTAAGACTTTGTAAACATGGGGATAGTAATAAACAACTATGCCTGTCAACAATTCACTTAAATTTGTAAACAAATTCTAAGTGCCTTTTCTCGACAAGATATCGAAAAATTTCATTAGAAAAAGTTGCTTAGAATTGAAAACTATGACCCTGTGCCAATTTTCAAAATCATTGGCCTACTTTGAGTTTTGTCCACTTTATTTCCTATAAGTAGGTGAACTATCCTTGTCGTTTAAAATATCGACAAATTTCATTATTTTGCAAAAAAATATTTATACTAGTTCACCCTCGAATCCCCTTAATTTTTACTGCAAATTCGTTTTTTGAATGACGAATTTATGTTAAAACTGATCTCGGATGGGCTTGGATGGGCCCTGCACCCTGTACTTCCGTCACTGAATAATATTAAAATTCCTTGTTTTATTCTAGTTTATTCTATTTTATTTTATTCTATTATAGCCCTACATAAATTCTCAAAATTTTATTGACATAACTCAGTTATTTTGCAGGATATAAAAAATAAAATGTATAGGTCCTATTTAAAAAATTGTAACATATAGTTTCATTTTCTATATATTATATTGTTTATAGGAAAAAATCATTTTACTATTAGATAGGTATAGATAAAATTTGGACCACCCTATACACCGGGTGTCAATAATTTACAATATTAAAAAATCAGACTTTATTTTTTTGTAATTTATTCCCAGCCACCGATATTTTACCAATGACTCAAATAGACTGCCTAATTTTCGCCCACCAATTAAAGAAAAAGCCTCTATTAGGACTATAAACACAAGAAATAAGAAACTTGTACCCAGGTGGCCAAAATTGTTCAAGAAAACGTCGCCCACGACAAATATTTTATACAAACATAAATATAGATCAATTATTACTAGTCCACAGTTTGTAAATATTGATATTTGAAGGTTGTTGGGAAATTTTAATTTAAGTGTAAAATACAGTTGGACTGTACCAGAAGACTGAAAATCTGAGACAGGTTTTAATACATTAGTTATTAATAAATATTTTCCAACAACCTTATAGTGTATTGCAAATGATAGAGATAATAGCACAGAAAATATACTAGTATATTTTCTGTGATAATACCCTATGTAATTATGTATATGTTTCTTATATCTGAAGATAACAGGCATCTAATTAATTCTAAACGAAGTAGATACTTCTAAATAATATACTTATAATTATTTAAAATTTAATCTAGTTTTATGTGGGGAAAACTGGAAATTTAATTTATAAATTCAATTTGCAATCAAAATGCAATCTAAAACAGGAAATGAATGATTCATTTAATAATTAATATATGCAAACAAATTTAAATTGAAATTGGTGATACCTAAAATAGGAAACTATAATAGGGCTGATATGTTTGTGATTATTTACAATGCCGTCCAAGTGATTGTTTTTTGAAAATCTATTATTTGCAATGCACCTTTGTAAAATATAGTTGGGATACATTTTAAATCGTTATCGCTCAATCTTAAAAGTCATATTGTAAATACATTCTATATCAACATAAAAGTAGAGATTATTTTCTCAGAGAAGATTCCAGACCAAAGTCTGAAATTTAAATAATATCCAAAAAAGGCTTTTTCCTGTGTACCATAATCTTTCTTGTGGAAACTGTCTCTAAATTTATGAGTAGGTATACATTATTCTAATGTGCTATAAATGTAAAACAAAATAAAAAATAATCAAATACGAGCTTCACCCAGCGATAAATGTGTTATAGATTGTGTAGACGAAAATTATAACGAATTTAAGACAATATCAAGAAAAATCTACTTCAAGTAACAATCAAAATTTATACAGGAGAATGCTTTAAAATACAATTATACACATTTTTTGTTAATTCTTTTTATTATCGTTATTGTATTAATAGAGAACTTTCTAAGTTACTTTCGTACTGTCTTTTTGCTGTCCTTTGGTTGTTTTGGAAATCTAGGAGGTAAGTCCATTTAGTCATACACAATGTGTGCACGGATGGAGTTGATAAGAAGAAGAAATCCTGCTTCTTGAAAAATTAGTTTACCGTATAAAAATGTTTATAAAGCAAACGAGTTTATAATCCAAAATAAAGTAACAATGCAAAATTTGAAATCTTAATTTAAGGATTCAAAATTCAGATTTCAGATTTTGTTTTAAGACTCTATTTTGGACTATAAACAACTTTGTGGTATAAACATTGTCTAAAATAAAAAAATATTGGTTTATATTTCTGAAAGCATTTTCGTGTTTTCTTTTTATTTATTAACGCCCTGTACGTCTGATCTAAGATTTTTATATGGTAAACTCATTTTTTAAGAGGTTGGATTTTTTTATAAAGCCTGACTTTTCGTCGTAAAATCAGTAATAAATTCTTCCGCCCTTGTGAACTCCGCACCCTTGGACACGTTGTATATACTTTTAATATTGCGCTTTTGAATTGCGTTTTTCACAGTCCACTGAACAACATACATATTACAATATTACATATATACACTGTGTCCCGGATAAGAATGAAAAGCATGGGGATATTGCAAACGGTGAGAGATACGGCAACGGTTAAATGGGGAAGAAGTTGCGCATTTTTTAGGTCAATAAAGTCACAAACAGATTTCTAATATCTTTTTCCGTTTTAGAGTTATTTTGAAAAAAGTTTTATTTTTTTCTGAAGTTGTTATCACAGATAGAAAAAAAAAGGAAAACACTTTCTTATGGTACTTTTTAACGGGCTTTAAGATGGCGTTTTTAGATTTGTTATACAACGTTTCGTTTTTGAGAAACTATCTTCAACTTTATTTTTTTAAATACGGATCTGGATTTTTTCGGATTTTGAAAGAACTTTTCATTGCAAATACCATGATGTATGGCACTGAATATTTTTAAATTATTCTGAGACAATTCTACTGAAAATTCTTTTTTTTTTATTCATTTTTTTCTATTGCGGCCCTGGATTTAATAATAAGAAGTCTAAATATTAATCAGTATTGACAACTTACAGTTTATTTTGACTTCGAAAACTTAATATTTTTAAATACGGCCCGGTCTGGTAAGTATTTTCCTCTGTTGTTGTACAGCAAACAGTGTCGCATCGTGTTTTGGAGTAAATTCTTCGCTTTTTCTAATTGTGTGAAGAAAGCTTTAAGCCAACGAAACCAATAACTTTGGCCATTTATTAATTGCAACAATACATTCGTTCGGCCTCTTACATTATTTCTGTTACACAAGATATTATAACATGCTGACATGTTAAATTTGTCGTCATTTGAAAAAGCACCCCCCATTTCTAATGATACAAATTGTTAACTAAATGATACAGTGGGAGTTGTGACAAATGACAAGGGGTTGGTTTCGTTGTTTCAAAGCCTTCTAGGAGGAGGATTTTTATTAATTTTTTTATTATCGTATGTGACTGTTATTAGTCTTTGACGCCTTTTTTTACATTCTCCAAGTGAAAGATAAGTTGTAAGTACCTAGTTAAATTGTTGACAATACTGATTACTATTTAGACTTTTTTGCAGAACAAATCTAAAAACGCCATCTCAAAGCCCGTTAAAAAGTGCCATAAGAAAGAGTGTTCTTCTTTTTTTTCGATGTGTGATAACAACTTCAGAAAAAATAAAATAAAATCAAAAACGCGAAATTTTACTTTTTTCAAAATGATTCAAAAACGAAAAATAAATATTAGAAATCTGTTTGGGCCATTTTATTGACCTCAAAATTTTTCCCCATTTATCCGTTGCTCTATCTCTCACCGTTTGCAATATCCCGATGCTGTTCATTCATAACCAGGACACAGAGTGTATATTTCAAAATTTTAAAAAATATATTGTATACTTATTACAAAATATAAATATTATTAATGCTGTAAAAACTTCAAAAAATAATAAAATGGCCTGTTCAATGAAGGAACTAAAACTACCAAACGCAATTCAATTCTCAGCCGTCTTAATTTAACCCTGAGGATATACGTTTCTTTGTTTCCACAGTCTTCCTTGTGTTCTGAGATGACGTCAGAACTGCGTCACGCTCTCTGCTGTCAAAGCTCGACGAAACCGGTCAAGAAGAAGAAGAACAGCTGCACGAGCAGCGAAATCGACAACGGTAGGTTCCACCCGCCTGGATCGTTCACCACATACGGCTTTGTCAGCAAAGAGCCACTCAGCTAAACTGCCACGGTTGAATAGCTAGCTAGGTATCTGTTTAGTTTCAAGGTGGGGTGGAAAAAACAATCGTCCTTTCAATGTTCACTAGAAGAAGTTATACAAGCCACTTGTCACTACTTGTCACTTGTCACGACTTGTCACTTGTCACTACTTGTCCCGCAAGGTCCTCGTACAATTTTAAAACGTAGAGAATGGTGTTACTTAATTCTGGCTTGACTTATGACTGGTGTGGTACTTTTCAAAGTACCTAAGTACTTTTAAATCATATGTGTTTTCATTCTTTTTAGGATTCAATGTACCATTCCTATGAATGACACTTGAGGTTATTTTGTGGATTTGATAACTTTTTCATTTTACCTTGAAAATTAATAAAAAGTAAAAACAACATTTCTAACTGTCAGTATTAAAATTTCTTCCAGGGCACAAGCTATGTTATAAATTGAAAGCGGCTTAAATCCTTCTAATGCAAATAAATCAAAGTGGTAAAAGTTGTTTAATTCCCTAAAATATTATTTTGCCATTTCAACAATAATTATTAAATGTTTAATATCTCTTCATTTTTATGGAGGACATATTTTTATAACTTTTACAACCGTAGCAGTTTAGACATTAAAGGTTACCCCTATACAGGGAGTGTTTTGGAGTGTTGGTCAATACAGAAGCTGTTTTTTCTTATAACAACATTATTCCTCCACATATTTTTTGAACGATTATAAAAAAGACATTTTTCTTGAGAATATAAAAAAATAATCTTTGCCCAATATTGACCAACAAATTATGAACACCCTGTATTGTTCCAAGTTCAATTTTATTTTGTGAAAACAACCATATACCGAAATGATTTTTCTTACTGTGTTTTTTAATAAGTGTGATATGTTTAAAATCTTTTTAGAAAAGATTGAAAGTGTACAAATTTGTTTTAGGTCGTTAAAATAGTTAAGATAAACATAATGTAATCATTTGTGAAGAAAATCATGTCCTTGTTCATAAAATAATGTTTAGGCTAATGATATCATATTATTATGTAAGATAAAACAATAAAATTCTACTCGTTCTTAAAAATGCCTTTTTATTAAATTATTTTTAAATATAATAGGCTGTAACTTTTTAACGTCCCATTACTCATCTTTATTCATTTCACAATTTTGTTTCGGGTTCCTTAAGAAACTCTGTAGAACCCTGTCTTAGTTCCTTCACATGTTTTTTATAATCAATTATAAATGTCATCTCGGCTTTAAGTTCTTCTCTAAAAGGCAATTTCGCTGCCTTACACTTCCTGTAAATGTTATTGACAAGCTCCAAAAACGATCCTATCACCCCCAGAAAAGTTCCTATGAACAACACCAAAAACACCCCACCGACATTTTTTAAGTCCAGTGCTGTTGCTTCGCCTCCCTCGGATTTTGCCTTGAAAATTAAGAAATATTTTTAATAATTAAAAGATACAACCACAGAATAACCGCCGTGGCTATTCTGTGATATAACTCTTACGTCACAATTGCCACCCCCTCTTTTCTCTTTCCACCATTTCCATTTTAACTGTGTTATTCGACCACTTTCTTGAAGTTTCAAGATGGCAGTACTCAAATCATTTCTATAAGGTGAAACTAAAATAATGTTGTTTTATATACACAGTACATATTATAGAAAAAGAAGTGCAGACTAACATTTTTTCATAGCAATTCCATAGCCGCTGTTAGACAAAAGCGTTCCCACTTGTGACAAACTGCAATGCCTTTCTGTTACATACTCGATCCCTGTTGATTCCATTAGGTAAGCATAGTTTTTCTTTTTGACTCTCTCAACGCCTTCATTGTTATCAAACATCATATTTTCTGGATGTTTCTGCATATATTTCGCAATTCTTTGATAAGTTGTATCGTTTGAATTTTTGAAAAATGTCTCTGTTGCTCCTCCTTTCTTAGCACCATACTGAATTTCGGTTTGCCTTGCCAACTCATGAATATTCTTAAAAGAGTTTACTAAGGTTTCAACGGTTAGAAACGCAGCTAGATTTGCTGTGTAAGATGAAACCATAATAAGCACGAAAAACCACCAAACGCTTGAAGCTGTTCTTGTTGAAATACTTCTGCAAATGTGTGAAAATTTATAAAAATGAATATAAATATTTTGAAAATCTCACATTGGTGCTATCTCAGAACCTTGCTGCATCAGTGTAGCAACAGTAAACCACAACGAATTTCTTATACTAAACTGGTTAATCAAAAACTCTGGTTCTTCTACGCATGGATAAGGATTGGTCCATTCAGTTGGAGATAGTCTACCCATAATGAAAATTGCAATGGACACTACAAGGTAGGAGACACCTAACATTATCCAGACCAGTGTAGAAAATGGCGAAGTGAACATGAATAAACTTGGAGGCACGGGTTCAGGTTTTGTGTATAAGATACTGATGCCTAAAAAGTGAAAACATGTTAAAAAAAATTTCATAATATTTAAGAATTTTTACCTAAATTCATGAAAGGCATCGTGAAATCTACAGCAGATTCTCGTTCTGACGTTATAGTTAGGTCTGTGATAGCTAAATCAGCACTCTGCAAATAAAGCAACATATTTGTCACAAATTTGGCACTTTGCTAAAACTTTTACCTCATCTATAATTTTTCTTATCATCCCACTCCATTCGCCAGTAGTTTTATTTAAGTTTCCATTATCCCCATCCTCCTGTATCTCAAAAGTGTAGTTAAATCCCAATATTTGCGATAATTCCTGAATTAAATCAATACTAAAACCTTCAAACCGATCGTTTCCAACTAGCTGACTTGTTGTTTCCTTCAACATACCATATGGAGGGGTCTAAAAAAATATCTTACATTTTTTTTCATAAGCGATTACCAAATATTTTTCTTACAAGGCATGTTATCACGGTAAATGTTCTTTTAAACAAATTAGTCTCTGAAAGTAGATCTTCTTCTTCTATAGGCTTTGGCTTTCTTTTTATGTCCACTATCCTTTTTGTTGAATTCCATTCCCCAATTTTAGTCAAACCCCCAACACTCAGTTCCAAAATATCCAGTGTTATTTCTTTCCTAAAACCTTCGTAGTCAAATTTTACTATACCTGATAGACCCTGAACAGTTTTCTGTAAAGAAAGAATATTGAATATTGATCATATTGTGCTCTGTTACCTATATTGGCAAAAACGGTAGAACTTTGCTGTTCGAAACAAGGAGTAAAATTAAGCAAAGCTTTTATTGACAATTATGAAAAGCTATTGCAGATTTATTATCATGAAATTTGCAAAGAATATGTAAAGTACGTGGGCTTACCCCTTTCATGTAGTTAACAATAGTGTAGCCGTAGTTCCAACTATCGCTAGAATTACATGTCAAGCTCATAGCCTTTATTTTTTTGTTCTCAATGGTGATCAAGTCACGCACAGTCTCAAAAAACAATTTTATGCCATCGAATAGCAACGCTGTCTGAAGCTGCAGTTTCCAAGATGCTAAAAAATCTGGTATTTCAGTTGAATTTGGATTCTGGCTGTGCACAATCTTCTGTATTCTAGTTGCCACGGAAATTACGTCCATAGATTCTGGATTAACGATTCTAACCTTTAAAGAAATTTTAAAGAGATATTTGGGGATGCACCAATCTTACCTACCCCTGTGATATTTGTCCCACCAAACTGGTATGGTGAAAGTTCAATCGTCTGGAGGTCAAAATTAGTTATGATGTAGCTAAAGAGTTCTGTCATCATTCCAACTTGTTGTAAATTTTCCAAAACTTTTTTCAGCGCATTTGTAGAGCACTCGATTAAAAAATGCCTTGCTCTGCTCTTTCTAATTGCAGTAAACATGGGAATGTACGTACCAAGAACGTCTTGTTCCAATCTTCTAAGTACAACATTTTTATCATGGTAAGTATTGAGTTCCAACAATGGACCGACTCTAGATAAGTTTTCCTCCGTTTCATATAAAACCACAAGTCTGTGCCAATCGTAAGCCAAAACAATGTCACTATAGAAATCAGAGAGTGTAGCTGGATGTGGGTGTAGATTTACCAAACAACTGTTTCTCTCTAATTTTGAGTCCCAATGCGTTTCAATTTGGGGGATTTCTTTGTAGTCGCATACGGCTTGGATGTACGGCGATGAAAAACCTGAACTGGGACCGAATAGTCCTATTATACCTTTTTTGAGGAACGAACAAACACCTCTTCTGGCTTCAAACGTGTTATAGAATGATACGTTGTAAGTGTCTGGAACTAGCTCGAATAGAGGTGAGAACTCTTGATGGTTGAACATGTTTATTGCTACTTCGAATGCTATTTCTTGGTTTACATCACTAAAAATACCACCTACAAGAAATATTATTAAAATGATCTAACAACAAACGAGAAGTCTTACCAACTCTGTACTGTTCCGGCAATGTAGTCAATGTTCTACCGCAAGAACAAAATAAGATGAAGGCATACACTACAACGTTTTTTATGTTAAACTTGAACATTTTTGTAAGAGTTTTTATGTAAATCGTATGAAATTCGGCATAGTAAGAACTTGGGAGCGTTTGTCATTATGTTCGGTAGACGAATGATATTTTTAGACTGCGTTCGGGAAGTAAAATTTGACTGGGAATTATATCTAAATTTAACCAGTCGCTTATAAAATTGAAGTTTAAAAGGTGCAAATAAAAATAAACAAAGAATTTGGAGCATTGTAAAATAAAATAATGCAAGTTTTGATTTGGAAATGGTACCTACGGATTTATTTATTTACTCATCTCAGAGACCAAACGTTTTCCATTTTTGGTGAAAGCGCCGGGTTCACCGAAAACTTAGACATGCAACAAAAGCAAAAAAGCGTTGACTGAAGTATCTTCACCCACCTAAAAAAGGCATTGTTGTTCGAGTTACAAGTGTCACCCAACAGAAAGTCGAATAAAAAAACTAATCCAAAAATCATTAATTAGTCACATTTTTGAGATCATAAAGGTATATTTTTCAGATGCTTTTGATTGACAAGGTTAGTATGGTCTAACGGGAAATCAGTTAGAGAGACACTACGAAACAATATTTTATTAATATCTAGGTACATTAAATTTATTACCCTAAATACACTGTTAACATCACAGTTCATAATAATTATGACCTTGATCAAAATTATTAGGGTAAGAATAGCTCTTTGTAAGTTATTTTCTTAAACAAGGAGCTGGCAATAGAAAAGGCGACTGTCTTGATAACCCCACCGAAGGCCTCTCCCAACTCCTTGACGACGTCTTGCCAATTCTCGTTCAGAAAAGTATTCACATTATTTCCTAGAAAAAAAAAAAGAATAAACGAATTGAAAATTGCAAAACAAAATTCTAATTTTCCAAGTTTTGAGGTCGGCTATTTCCAATCACAAAATTTTTAAGTTGCCCCCCCATCATATTTTCTGGGTGTGCCACTGTTCTAATCTGTTAATAATTTAGAAACATATACAGGGTGTCCGAATTTCGAGTAGAAAATTATACGAGATACCTACGTGCTCAATTGAATGGAGACAAAGTTGCGTTCTGAGAGCCAATAACGAAAATAATAAAGGAAAGCTTTCAGTTTCGACTTCAGCAACCTGTGAAGATGTGCAGGTATCTCTTCTAGTTTCCCAGATGCCATGTTTAGTCTCGAAATTCGGACATCTTGTATTTGTCCATTCGATTTTCAATTTATATTGGAAGCTATAGTTTTAGTGTGCTTTGAAACTGTGAGGATCACCATGACAATTTATACAGTGTTTATACAGTGTGCCCCATTTGTGCGCCGATTTTGAAATACTTTTTTTGATGAATAGCTCTCTGAAAATGGCATTCGACGCACTATTCAATTTTTTTTTGAAAACAGAACACATGGCCAGCTGTGACTAATTTTAAGGGTCCAAATTTTGAAAAGTGCTATTAGCGATTTTTTTAGGACTAAACTGACGACAGATTCTTGTTTAGGACCATTTAAAACATAACTCTACAAAGTTTCATCTTGTTCCCATACAGGATGTCAAAAAAATAATTTTTAAAATTTGCAATAGGTATATATTTTTTAATACGTTATTTTGATCTACCTTGGCAAAATGGCATTTTTAGTTAGGAAACAAAATGTTATTAAGATAATTAAGATAAAATAAAATAACCTTGTCTATTAAAAAATATAGTGCAACTTAACTAAAAATTATTTTTTGAACATCCTATATGGGAACAAGATGAAACTTTGTATAGTTATAGCACTTTTCCAAATTTGGACCCTTATACCCCGATTACTGTAAGAAGTCCCGATTTTGTCAGATGACATTCTCCACAAAATCCCTATGAATTTTCTGTTAACCATGGGTATAACATTGGTATATGTGTCTCAACCCGTTAGTGACGTCACTCATTGATTTATGATGTGAAAAGTTACCCAAGTGATACGAAAAAAAGAACATAATAAAATAAAAACCCTATTGCAATCACGATTATACCGCTACAAATAAAAATAACTATGAATACAACTCATTTTAATAATAATTTCAAACGTCATGGAAACACTTTCATTTTGGTATTTTGGTATAATCAGCTACTTGCGGCAGCGTCTATGGTGCGTACTCAGGCAAATTTTATTTTGGTGTTGTGAAAGTGACAGTGAAAGTTTTCCGGATCGCTCAAAAGGGTTCAAACTTTGGGCAGTGAAAATA
This sequence comes from Pseudeuparius sepicola, assembly GCA_963920635.1. NCBI lineage: Eukaryota > Metazoa > Arthropoda > Insecta > Coleoptera > Anthribidae > Pseudeuparius > Pseudeuparius sepicola. The sequence continues at coordinate 7,576,078 of OY987300.1, read as the reverse complement.
TTCGCGTGTTTTGTACGTTTCGTGAGTTTTAGGGTTATCTGTGTTGTTCTTATGTTCGTGTTATTAGTAGTTATTCATTGTGCAAATGGGCTTGTTACTGACCTGGACTTATGACTCGGTTGCATTTTTTGCTGCATTGATGCCAACTTAGGATGGTGAAATTATCAATTGACAGTACCAGTAAGGACTTCTTAAAATAATTTTACTATACAACTAATCACAGTTGGCCATGTGTTTGGTTATATTATAAGAAAATTGTTTTGCTCACCAAGTTTCTCATCTCCGTTGAAGAGATTGTCTAACTGAAAGTGGGCCTTCGTCAGTTCATATTTGAAGTTATCGCCTTCATTTAGTAATACCATATACTCTGCTCCATTTTTGGGTTCTATTTTGAATTTCAAGTCGTAGGTAAATGATGGGTTAGCTGGAAAAAAAGGTACTACCTCAGAGAAAATAACTAACCATCCGGCGTGAATTTGTTTGAAGTTCGATTGATTTATTCTATAGGCCAGGGAAATTACGATAAAAAATAACGAAACCTAGACAAAATTCATAACCGCATTTTTATAATGCCATCACAAAATATTGGTAATAAATGAACGCCAGAATTGTTTTTTTATACAAAATAAAAACATACGCGTGTGGGCGTTTTTTAGAAAAATACATTTTCTTGTTGTACTAACTTGACTGCATAAATATTAACTGCGAATTTTAAGCTGGATTTATTAGTAAGTATTTAATATAAAGTTGAGATTGATAAATTAAACAGATTACGTTTGCGCAAGTATCCGAATTATGTAAAAATGACATTTTGCGTAATAATTTTTTGGGCAAAAATATTAACTGCGTTTTTATTATTTATAATTACCTTAAAAATCAAGTATTAACAGTTTGTTCTGAAATTAAACATATTGTTTCGTCGGAAATCGCATTTTAAAGAAATTTGAAGCTGTCTGTGAGAGCAAAATTATTAACTGGCTGATTTCTGTTAAACTTTGTAAGTGGATACTAAGTCTTGTTAAATTTTTTGAAATTAAACAAAAATTGGTATCGGAAGTATTTTGAAATGACAAATAATGACAGTTGACCTACATGCGCCGTAAATAAATGTTTAATTTCGCTATATGTGATTTAATATAGTTAGGTATATTATAAAAAGTTAAACAAAAAAAAACAGTTAATATTTTTGCTTTCCTAAATAAATCACAAGTGACAGTTGACCTATATGCGCCGTAAATAAAAGGTTAATTTCGCTATATATGATTCAAGATTATAGTTATATTGTAAAAAGTTAAACAAAAAAAAACAGTTAATATTTTTGCCTAGTCTATACCAATAAGAAGTGACAGCTGACGTACATGCGGCTCAGATAAATGTTTAATTTTGTATAAGTTACATTATATTTGTAAAAGGGAATGATCTTGTGCAATAAAAACGTACCTAGTTAATATTTTTGCCTTTTTGCCGAAATAGAAAATTATCCGATTTTTATCCCTCTTTGTCGATCTAAGTTACTTCCATATTCTTAAAATGTTTAATTTCTTAATATATGTTAGCAAGGGAAGTTTTTTTACCTAAAGAGTCTAAAAAAGTCCAGTTAACATTTTTTCTCGAAATTTCTAACGAAAAATAGGTGTTTTTGGAGGTAACTCAAGGTTCCGTTTTTTCAAAATGTTTAATTTTTGGTTTCTACCAACGTATTTACTTATAACTTTGATATGGTAAAACAAAATTGCAGTTAATATTTTTTTCTAGGTCAAATTCTATTTTCCCTGGCCTACTAAACGTCATTAGATTGCTGGGTTGCTCGATTGCTCAGAATGGCTTTTTATACTAGTTTAAGAGGTAAGGGAGCACCCTGTATTATGAAAAAAGTACCTCCCGTAATGTTGGACTTTCCGTGTCCTTGGATGGGCAACACCAAGATTTTTCCATCGACCTCATAGTCGCCTACGAGTTCTATATTGCCATCTATTTTCCCCGCCAATGATACAGAGTTGGTTTTGAAGTCGATGCTGAAGAGAAAAATGCACGATAACCTCAAACAATTGCCAGCATCTACCACAGTCCATCGATAAATTAGCAGTAGTGCTTGCCTCAGCTCTATCGTTCTCCGTGTGGTCAAGTTTCGTTCTTTTATGATTGAGTCAAACGGGGTCAAAGACATAGGACCACGCAGATTTAAGAAAGCAAAATAGGCGCAGACTCACTGTTCCAGAAAACAGCTTAGTGGAGTGGCCCTGCTGCTTATTTAACTCTGTACTGTGAAGACACCAATAACTGAAATGATGCAATCTCTTCATTTTCAACGCTCGATCGGAACCTATCGAGTAGTTATAACTAGAGGCCCTGTATGACACGAAAAGTGACAGTTATTCGTTTTAACAGAGGTTGGACAACAGATTTTGGCAGATCTAGTAACATTGTTTTTATTATATTCTTATCTTGGCGGGTGCCAGTTTGTCAACAAAACTGTCGACAAATTATTGAGCGTGCTCATTTTCTTTTGCAAAAAGGAATGTTAACAGTTAAAAGTGACATCTTGTGTAATCAGAAACTGCAAGAATTCTTAACACCCTTTCCAAAAAGCGCAGAAGAACGAGCACGATGGTGCAAATGAAATACCCTAACATGAGAGTTGGAAATGATACGAAAATTTGCGAGGTAAGTAAATTTAATTAGATAAGTATCTCTAGTTCCTTTTTATTTTTTGTTTGATCTGTGATTTTAATCTGCAGAATAATTTTCTTAATCTGCATCAGCAACATAACATAAGATACCTAAATTAATACCTATTAAATATTAGTACCTATTCATTTTCAATAAAAGTCCATAAGGTTCTACAAACCCCTTATTAGAATTCTTATGAAAATTTCCCAGTGTTAAAGAGATAAAATTAAAATGTTTGCCCTTCAAGGAGGTAAAACCTGTTAGGTATATTTACTGGATAGGCATTTTTCGTTTCATGGAATAATAAAAATATAAGTATATGTGTTAGAGAGAGGCAGTTTTGAAGGAGCTTTATTTTACATCAACAAAATCGGACAAAAAAGAAGTTAACACGGGTGGGAATATAAAGAACCCTTTTTGTGTAGTCAGTTAAATGTGTGAGCTTATATTCCATTACAAATTTCTTGCTGATAAAAAAAAATAGCATTTGATGGCAGCGTTTTATTATGGTTAGGTAGCTTAAATTTATAGTTCCTTAACTTTCACAGGTTCACTTCTCCGACATGGATTTTGAGTGTCAGGTTGTGCTGAAGAAAGGATCATCTCCTGCAACGTTTGATGAACGTGACTCTATCAAGAAAGAACCATTATTAAATATGTATAAATTTCTGAGAACTTGTACTAGTTTAATTTTTCCCATTTATACAATATATCTTTGAAAACAAAAATACTGTTGTCTTCTTTATTGAAATGTAGACGATCTCTCTTGCATTAAAAAGTTACTAACTTTTATTTTACAAAAAAAAAGAATGAGATACTAATATATCGATATTAAATACCTAGGTACCTACTCATTTTTTTATTCAGCCTAATTCCTATTATTATTGGTTGATTAATATTACCAAAACAAACTTTCCAACTTTTTGTTCCGTACAAATTTCAGTATTAATTGTCTTAAAATTATGATGGTAGGTATAAGAAGAGAGTTTGAAGAAACGAAACCATACAGTAAAACCATTTAAAAGACCTTTTTTATTTTTAAATGAACGGAATAATAATTATTATTGCAGCTACGATTCCTATTGAAGAAATATTCGAAAGTTTGATTAGTTGGAATGCTAGAGCCTTGTTTAATTTTATGTACATACCTATCTACATATACCACCCTCCTACAAAAATGTAATAAATGTTTTTATCCTGATATCCTAAAATTTCTGTTTTCTTGGAACAAATTATATGTTTCTTCACTTTTCCATTCAAACTTCAATAATTATTATTAGTGAAGCTTTGCAAATAACATACTACTACCTAACCTATTTACCTATTTATTGGTTTTATCTATATTTTTATACATTTTAAACTGTGCCCTCATCTACCTACGCTTATGGCAGTTAACTGTCGTTAGCTTAACCTTAAAATCCAATTTTGATACATCGTGCTGCTAGGGGAATGTTAGAAAGAGCGAAAAAATATATGTCTGTTGCACAAAATGAATTTCATAGTGAAAATAAGACCCTCGCCAGAGAGAGAGATCCGATCGTTGTCCAACCTCTGTTAAAACAAATAACTGTCACTTTTCGTGTCATACAGGGCCTCTAGTTATAACTTACTCGACTTTGGAAAGTTTGACGTTGTTTAAACCGAAGACATCAACTTTGGAGAGGACGATCTTTAGACCGTTTCCCTTGCTGGCGTCGAGCGACTCAAGCTTCAGGGGGGTCAGCGATGGCACGCCGAATTTCTTGTCGCCTTTCGCCATGCCCAAGATGGCGGCGTTTCCGTGGTCCACGCAGCATTTCTTGAAGTCTGCAGCGCTCTTCGAACAAGGTTTCAGGTACGGAGGAGCTGCAAAAGAGATAAACGCGTTAAAGCGGCACCGTCGCAATGATAATGTTATTGCGACGGTACCGATTGAGGTCGGTGCATGTGACTTGCGGTAACTATCAAATTTGTCATTTAAAAAAAACTGCAAAAAATGCCACCACTTGTTTGTCGAAATACCTATGAATAAGGGTTCTTTATTCATTGCGAAATACTTATCGGAAAAATTTATAAAAAATGTTTCCTTTAGCATCCTATATCTCAAAAATGACTCATTTTCAACCCATGCTTATTATGACCAATAAGTATTTTTTGGTTATTATTAATGATTTAAAGTATGGCACCTAAAACAATTTTTGAAAAAAAAAATTTTTTACTACTAACCTGAGAAATCGCCATTATTTACCTCATTCCTCTAATGAGAAGTAATATTTCTCTACCTAGGTAAATAATGATAATAAAAAAACAACTAGGTAAATAATGAAACATTTTCTATATGACATTTAAAAATTATTTTCATTTTGTCAGCTTGACAACTGAACTCCCAGGCTAAATCTATTCAAATATGTAATATGCCAATATTTCAATGTTAGTAGTAAAAAAAAATTCTGTATACACTTCGGTTGAGAAGGCCATTATTTACCTCGCTCGGTAAATAATGGCTCACTTCTCAACCTAAGTGTATAATATACTATTAAATGGTGCAGGTTTTTTTGGCGGACACTGTATTTTATGTGTTTTCTTTTTTCATAGGTGTACACTTAAAATCCATCCACATATCATATATCTATCTATATATCTAGTAAAAAATTAATCAGAATCACGATGTATATATATAGTAGGTAGGTAGGTATGTATACTAGTTTTAATATGCTTAGAGTTTTTATGGATAGAGTTTGATGTTATCAGGATCCCGATTTTTGAAAAAAGGCATGGCTACTAGGTATTTTGAAAAAACGAAATTTTGGCGATTTATTCTAATCCGTCTAGCTTCGTTGTTTCTGATGTTAGATAAAAAGTGTACAAACCAAAGTTGGAGGGATTTGTATCCTCATGTCCTACTTTCCGTGACAAACTAGTGTTTTTTTAATGGAAACCATAGTTAGCCATGTTCTGAAAAAAATCAGGCATTTTTAGGGCTTTCCAACGATATAATACTCGATATGGCTATTCTGAAAAATAACGGAAATAACTAAGCTTTCCATTTAAAAGAACAAAAGATGAATGAATTAGAATAAAATAAACCGCCAAAATTTCCTCGAATGAATATTTCCTTGGAAATTTGTATTTGAGTTTACAAAGGATTGAAACGTGTGAAGGGAATTTATTTAAAAATACATAAAAAGATCATTACAGAGGCATACATATTTAATTGCTAAGTGGTATAACAGCATTATGCAAATAAATGTAGTGAAGTGTATGGAATGCATTTTCAAGTTTTAATTAGCTTTTTGCTAGGCTTTTTTGTTTTTAATTATACTTGGGTAAACGATCTTTTTCGGGCATTTTTTTAAGTGTATTCTGAAGTAGGCATGACGATTTTTTGTAATCGAAAAAGCTCTAAAAGTAAATAAATATTAAGTTGACAAAAATTTGAAAATTAAATGTTTCAAAAACAATGAAATACAATGATATGATCTTTGGTAATACATACTTAATGCCTCATCCCAGCCCTATTACCTATTGTGGACAAAAAAACTGAAAATCACGTAGGAATGACCCTTGTGCTACTATAACGTATCCACTGTCAGGCAGAACAGATGCAAATGGTTTTTTAATTTAATTTTACGCAGAAAAAAAAACTATAGGGCTATAATAATCATGTCCAAGTATTTATAGTCCTCTTTTGATTTCTAGACATTCCTAATAGACCAAGAGCTGGCGTCAAAAAAGTGCAAGAGTTTTCGGAAGGTTAAGGTTGATATTTTCAGATTGAGTTGTATTTTAGTGATAGAGAGCCACTGTAGAGCCTGAACTTCCACGGTCGGGACACTTTTGGCGCTGAGACGCTCGGAAAGGTGTAAAATTAATTAGCATCCCTAAACCTGTTTTCGGATAGTTCAAAATTTTTATAATACGTATAGAGCACGAATCCAAATCCCGCTTAACTTCTTAAATTTGGAACCTAGAAAAAAACGATAAATATGAAATTTGTAGAAAAAAACAATTAAAAGACATATTTGTTTAATGGATCATTCTATAAATTATTGGATTTTTCCAACATACAGTGTCCCTGTGATTCCGACAACGATATTTTAATCGGTCTGGGAGAAAGCGCTGTCCGATACTAATATTACCGACACTGACAATGAAAATTTTGTTGCCCTATAAGATATCGTATTTATTCTTGATGTTACTACTTACGAAGTTCCGCCTGTGTGCATATCCACAAAAAACAAGTTAACAAAAGCCCTTTGATCATGTTGAACACTTAATTGAACTCAAATTGGTGTAATTTGCGAGTTGCTTGGCTGTCTAGCAAACTGTTCGAAACTTACCTGGCAACGCTTTTATACGGGTCCAAATTATCATCATCGAAAAAACACGATCATTAAACGAATAATTATGAATTTATTTTAACCTAAGTGAGGGTAATTGTGGCGAATAAAAAAAATCCGCGATTTTTAATCCGCGGAATATTATTACCCGCAATTATATGCAGTTCATAACTTGCAAAAAATCAATCACGAAAACAAATTATCATCTGCACTTAATTTTAACTGCAACGAGTCAAGACTACCGGACAAATGATACGAAAACACGTGCTACGAAAATAAAAAAAAAGTCGTAGCAGAGCGTGGTTTCGATCCACGGACCTCTGGGTTATGGGCCCAGCACGCTTCCACTGCGCCACTCTGCTTCTTGGGAAAGTTATCGATAACGGAAATGAAAATCAATTTATACAGATTGTCCCACTTCGAGAAACTGATGTAGAAAATCTCACTTTTAACAAACAGTAAAAACATTTTACGGCATATTTATTAACTTCTGAAAAGAGCAGATCAATTATATAATGTTTTGCTATACCTAAACCAATTATCTACGCTATTATTTATTGGCGTTTTTTCTCGTACGTGCTTGTGTGTGCTTGCTCAAAATATTATAGTAAAATTATTTTAAGAAGTCCTTACTGGGACTGTCAATTGGTAATTTCGCCAACCTAAGTTGGCATCAATGCAGAAAAAATGCAACCGGGTCATAAGTCCAGGTCAGTAACGAACCTATTTGCATAATGGATAACTACTAATAACACGAACAAGAACAACACAGACAACGGTAAAAGTCACGAAACTACAAAACCCGCGAATATTGTCAGTGCCCAAAGTTTGAACCTTTTTAAACGATCCGGAAAACCTTCACTGTCAACAACACCCAAAATAAAATTGACCTGAGTACGCACCATAGACGCAGCCGCAAGTAGCTGATTTTTCCAAAATACCAAAATGAAAGTGTTTCCATGACGTTTGAAATTATTATTAAAATGAGTTGTAGTCATATTTATTTTTATTTGTAGCGGTATAATCGTGATTGCAATAGGGTTTTTATTTTATTAGGTATATTCTTTTTTTCGTATCACTTGGGTAACTTTTCACATCACAAATCAATGAGTGACGGCATTAACTGGTTGCGACGCATATACCAATGTTATACCCATGGTTAACAGAAAATTCCTAGGGATTTTGTGGAGAATGTCATCTGACAAAATCGGGACTTCTTACAGTAATCGGGGTATACAAGGTAATTCAATCATGATGTAAAAAATTTAACCACAAGCAGAAAAAAATAGTTTCATACGATAACATTATGAAATTAAAAAAATGTGTAAACTTGGAAAACTTTATAGATTGCACCTGAAAAATATTCTGGTTAGGTAAATTGTCAATTATTATTGTCATCCATGTGGACCATGTGTACTTTCTTATTAAGCGTTTTTGATCCTATGAATGTTCTTACGAACTTTTTTGCTTAAAACGAATTTTTTTTACGATCATAGTTTTCTTTATAGTATACAACTGGGACACCCTGTATGTGGCCGTCGACTTTCCCGGCCATTTACCCGCAGTTATTATGCATTTTGTAAATAATTATTATAAAAAATCAATCATGAAAACGTGAAAACAAATTACTTATCTAAAAACGTTGACTGAACTTTCGTGTATTTTAGTAAACGCTACACACTCCGAACCTGTGCTCCGGACAGACGAACCGAAAACACGTGCGACGAAAATAAAAAAAAATCCGTAGCAGAGCGTGGTTTCGATCCACGGACCTCTGGGTTATGGGCCCAGCACGCTTCCACTGCGCCACTCTGCTCGTTGGGAAAATTATCGATAGCGGTTGTGTCGTATTACTGAGCAAGGGCCAAAATATTCTTTATCAAATAGATGTTTGGTAAGGGTAAAGGATAAGGAACCCAGAATGCTAATGTATAGCTTTTATCTACAAGGTGTATCACTTTAATCCAGACAATTCATTACTTTTGAACTATTCTCAAATTTCCTTTTTCTAATACCTGGGCAATAAATGGTTTGCATCAAAAGAGTAAAAAAGTGAAAGTGCTTGTACATGTAGGCCCGTAGGCCCCAAAATGTGTCGCATTCTAAATACAGAATTGAAAACATTCCCGAATAGTTATCACTTTCTCTATGCAGCAACTTGGACTTGTTTGCTCAAAACCCAGTAGTTTTAGGGAGAATTGACAAAACATTTTTATGTAAAAATGACTGGGCAATTAAAGAATGCTGTCGGATTTACAAAAGAACCACGGGCGTATAAATTATTTTTGAAAAGGGGGCGTATCCTACTTTCCCGCACGGCACTGGGTATGACAACTAAACGCTAGTACAGTTTGTTCAGCGAATGTTCGGCCCTACGTCACAACTCCCGTCCTTGTCTTACTCGTGAATATACGATGGATATCGGTCGTATATTCACCAGTAGCTTCAGTTTATTGTATTCTATACCCGAATACTGTGTGTATCGAATTTAAAGTTAATATCATTTGTCGTTTTCGAGATATTATTAAAAACTGTTTAAAAAATAAAGCTTAACACCCTGTATCTTTTTCATAAAGCATCTCCAGGATCCATGGTCACACGAACTTTTTTGTTCAAAATAAAGTTTACTATTGTTTATTTCAAAATTGTGATTTACAACTGGGACACCCTGTTTTAGATTGACCTAAGGGAAGGTATTGCACAGACACTATACTATTTCGATTGGGTGATTATTTCATGGCTAACTATGACTTTTTTTAAATGACCAATTTTCAGAATCATATTAGGTAGGTATTAAGCATTCTTTTAAGAATAAAATTGATGGTGCCAACGAATCGGCCATAGCTCAAGACCTGTTGTACAAAATATCAACACTCTAAGTTATACAGAGCGTTTACATAAAGTGGGACCAAATTAAAAAAAAATGATTTTTTTTTTAATGGGGGATTTAAGGTTCTATTAATTTGTTATTAAATAAATTAATAATTTCTCTTGAGAAGGGGTTGCCGACAGCGAAAGTGACGTTAGATTTCGTATTTTTTTAAGTTGCATAGCATAAAATCTAATAACATTTTACCTGGCAAAAATTTAGTACAAACATCTCATAATTTTAATCGAAGATTTTCATTACCTATAAAACAAAACACTGCTTGTAAGATCTTATAGATTAAAATGAAGACAGAGATGTTTGTACTAAATTTTTGCCAGATAAAATGTTATTAGATTTTATGCCATACAACTTAAAAAAATACGAAATCTATTGTCACTTTCTCTGTCGGCAACGGCAACATAAGCATACCTTCGACATTTTGGGGGTTTATTTTAACTATACCTAGCGATCCGGGTAAATATTCGCTGTATTCCCCTGAATTGCTAATTAGAAGGAAAATAGTACAATACAGTAGAAAGAGTGACTAATAACATCTGAAATTAAAAAAAGACAAAAAAAAGTTATAGGTTTTATCAATAGGGCAAGTTTTTAAAGTCATCGCAAATATGCGATGGAATCCATCAAAGCAATGTGATTGGATCGTACAAAAATTTCTGCACTTGTGATTGGATTGATGGATTCCATTGCATATTTGTGTTGACTTTAAAAACTGGCCCATACATATTTCAAGAAATAAGTGACTGAATTTTGTTTTTGTTAACCGTAAGTCACGTGACAACTTTGAGTACGTTTTTTATCCTCGTACAACTTTGGGTACGTTTTTTTTATCCTCGTACAAGCACAAACTCTGTCAAAATCATATTTAGATAGTTTTGCAAACAAAAACATTTACAAGATTTTGTTTGTCACACTGTACGGTATATGAACGGTATATGAACACACAGAACGCACACTCTTATGAACAGATGAGTCTGTAATATGAACATATAATTTTTTGCATTTTTTTTCAGTTTTCGCAAATATATTTCCGCTAAACATAACATAACACGATTCAAAATAACTTCGTATAGGTATTATTTTTTCTACAAAAGATTATAGGTAGTTAGATATTTATCTACGTCCATAGGTACCCTAAAAGTAGGTAGGTACCAATAATTATGTGGCGTCGCCAGCATGTTTTTTCAAGGTGGGAAGAAGGGTTTTCGGGGTCACAAAAAAATGCAGTAAAAAATTGCGCCGTAGGAAAGTTTTAACAAAGTGTTAACAAAGTTATAGTTTATTGTTGATTTTTAACTGACAACTATTCGGGTTTTGTTATTACCATGCAGTAACAACACTCATTAGTCTGAGTAATGTGGAAATAAAAGTATAAGTTAGTGCCTATAACATTTTTGCTGCACCCTATTAAAAAATAAATTAATTAATTTAAATTTTGCGTAAACCCGCTTTATTACTGACTGTGTCGTAAGGATATACACACGTGCGGAAATTTGTTATTCGAAATAGTATAAGTGGTCATCTGCTAAAAGGCGCCGTAGGCGATTTTTTTATTTTGAGGACAAATAATGAGGCACATGAAATTACAAAATCACGTCACCATGATCTATTTTTTCGTCTATTTTTATCAATGAGGGGGTTTGAACCTCCAACCCTTACACTTATCAACGGTCCTGTAACTACTATCACACATACGTTAAAGTTGTATTTTTAGGACATACCTACAGAAATTTTTTGTGGTATGTACCTTACGGAGTTAATTTCAGTTTCCATAAATTAAGGCCAATGTTTCCATGCCCATGCCCGGGTGGACCCCTGGGTGGGCGGTTGGGCACTCTACAATCCTGGGTGGACAAGTGCCCAACCAGTCCTACCTGTGGCGACGCCACTGTTTGAATTAAACAAGAAAGACCCTGTATACTTTTCTGAAACTATCTGAGCATAAAGATTCTCAGTTCGTACCGTCAATTTTTAATATAAAACTTTTATTCCATCTCTTACAATAGATCCTGTAGGGCTACTAATATAATTATACATAGTATTTCTGATTTGGAGTTTTTCATATTAAGCGACAAGTTGGCCATGGGTACCGATTTCCTTTTCAGCATCCCCTAGCCATCCAAAATTGTGACGATTTTGTTACTTAGGTACTTTTTTCATCTCGCAATTTTTTAATTCCTGAAAAATTGAAATACTTGTAAGTTACAGGGTGGCCCATCCAAGCGGAAAAAGTGTGCTACATCGAGACAGGTTAACATAAAATCGTCATTCAAAAAATGAGGTTGTAGTAAAAATTAAGAGGGATTCGAAGGTGTACCCTAATTTTCTATACGGGGGTCGGTAAAAAAGTTATCGCGAAAAAACATTTTTTGCAAAATAAAAAAAAAATTTTTTTTACCTACACATCCATTAGAGAACCTTTATGTAGTATTCCCGAATATTCAGTTTTTTAATATAACTTCCGGTTATAGCGGAAATGAAAGTGGTTTTCTCTATTTTACAACTTACACATTTCTCTTAACCACCACAGGATTCATTTTTTAATTCTGAATCCATCGATATATAATTTAACCTATTTATCTCCAACCGTTTCCGAGATATTTATCAGAGAAGCTCCATCAAACTAGATACATGGTCTCATGGTCGGTGTCTGATGTTCGATCTGAGTAGGCCAAACAATAAAACCAAATTTATGACAAATCAAGTCAGCCATGATAATAAAACTGACAAGCGAGTAGGCTGAATGTTAAAGTGGCTATAGCCATTCAACTGCATTCAACTTAATTAAAAATCTCGTGGAAATTATGAAACATTTATTATTTTTACTACTGTCATATTTATTATAACAACAACAATATGATTAGTTATTAAAAATTAGTTAGAAGTTCATTTACATTAAATGTTCAAAATGGTTTCCATTATTATTTACACATAACCTAGGTAAGTCTTTTTAAGAAATTTTTTCGGACATTTTCAAAGATTAAGGGACGATTGTTTAAACTATCAATTTCTAATTTTACTCGTCTTTTAATCTCCTCAACATTTTCGGGGCGGTTCTTATAAACTTTATTTTTTAAATGCCCCCACAAGAAAAAATCCAAGGGGGTTAAATCTGGACTACGTGGCGGCCACCTTATCGTTCCATGTTTACCAATCCAATTTTCAAACGAATTGTTCAAAAATTCCGTTATGGGCCCACAGTTATGGAAGGAAGCGCCATTGTCTTTCTTGGAGTTGGTTAAGAAAAATTAATGGCAACTGGTCAAAGTATTGTTCCAATTCGTTCTGGATTATATGTAGGTATTTCCTACCTGTCATACTTCCTGAATAAGATAGAGGGCTCATTATAAAATTTCCCACAATTCCGCACCAAACACCCACGGAACTTCTGCCGGATTTCACAACTTCACGAAATGCCCGAGGATTGTCAAAAAACCAAAATATACTATTTTTCCGGTTGTATATTCCCGCCGTTATAAATGTAGCTTCATCGGACCAAATAATTTGTTTAAAAAATCCAGCTCCACCTCTTGCAAAATAAAAGTTTAGGGGAGAGTGGGGGGGGGGGGGCAGTAGCGTAGCTAGGGGTCTTGGGGCCCCGGTGCAGAATTCTGCATCGGGCCCCTCCCTTTTGTAGTCCAGTAACGATATAATTTTTCAAATGAAAAAATTGCGGGAAAGTAATTTTTTAATGTTACTCATTGTTTTCTGAGTACCTATCCAACCAAAAAGATCACACTTAGACCCTCGTTATAGACCACGCAATAGGAATGGTTTCTAACAAAAAAAAAGATAAAAATTGTAGATAAAAAAGTTGTCTGCAACCTTGCTTTATGAATTTCTTTTACAACTTTGTTATTTTACAAGTCATGGGTTCATTAAGCGGCGTTTTTTTCTATAATTCGTAAAATAAAAAAGTTACAAATAAAAATAAGAAAAACTGTAGGGAATCAAATTACCTATAGCTGCGGCTTTTGTCAACATATTTTTTTGTTAAAATATAAATACGAAACCAGCTCTATTGCATTCTTCATTACGGGATTTTGAGTGTCATCGTAGCCTGGGCATTATAGATTTAGGACCCTTTTTAATAGACTGTCGTCGGACGGCCACTGTTTTAATTGAAGCCATATTTGGGTTTCACTTTTTATTACAAAATAGAAAATAAAAACATAAATGTGCATGCAGATTATTTTCGCAAAACTGATCAAATAAATGTCATTGTTTTTATTTTCCCAGTAGATATTTTTATTTATATTGATGCCATTTTTTATTTCTAAATTCTACATATCGATACACGCATGCAAGAGACATTTTTGAGATTTTCACTTTTTCGCTTTTCTCGGGTCTAGTTACGGGATAATTTTGGATAAAAATACAAAACTATTCAATTTTGCATTATTTTCCCAAAATTTTTGGTGTGTCATCCCATTGTATCTGACAAAATGGACGTTTTCAGCGGAAAAAACATAGTAAAGGTAATTACATTTCCAACAATCTTTATAATTTACGTTGTAAAGACAGCTACAATTTTGGGTTTCCATTAGTTCGACTGTTAAAACATTGGAACGCTATATATTTTTGTCTGGAAAAATCACAAGTTTTTGGTAATGACATTTACAATGTTCTTACGAAGTTTTATTGAAACACGATACGTTTACAATTATAATACTTATTATAGACTAAAAGAAGTAAATTTTTTCATTTTTACCTGTTTTACAATCATTTACTGCAGCCATTTAATTTTTTCATCTGTATGGAGGTTAAATCAAACGAATATGGAAAGCTACATTGAAAACATTGTAACACAAGGTGTTAAAATTGTACCATGGAAAAACATTGTAAAGGACTGTGCAATGTTTTTACCGTAAAATTGATGACATTTTTGGATTTGGAAGTACAAAAAAGTAGAAAAACTCTCTTGTTCGAAAAAGTAACTAGGTATAATAATACCTAAAAGCCTTCTATTGAAAAAAAACATCTATTAGTTAAAAATATATTATCATTTTTAATAGCCAAAGTTTTTAAACCTATCTCCTGAAAACTAGGCTTTTGTCAGTTATAATGTTTTTGCATGCGCATAATGTGCAGATCGGAACCGGGCTCCTGGGCGCCCACCCCGAGCGCCCAGCCAAAGTTTACAGAATAAAATATTATTCTGTAAACTTTGGCCCAGCGGATAAACCAGCACTGAGTCATCGTTTGATTGGAATACAATCCAAGAACAATTCTGGAAAAAATCAGCTGGTCCGCAATAGTTTTTATTGAGAATTAATATTAATATACACACGTAACATAATAATAATTGCTACTGAGTGTTGAATAAAACGACTCTGTGACTCTGTTGTGTCTGGGAATGTGGGAATACTCAGCCGGCGAGCGGTGTCACAAAAAATACTTGAGTGTTAGGCTGATGTAGTAAGAAATATATTTAAAAGAGACGCAATAAGGATTGCCTGCATTTTTAATAAAAAAAATTTCGCCTTTTTGGCGATTAAAAAAATATTTATTTCTGGAGAGAAATATTGTCAAGTACGAAAGGAATGTCAAGGATTAGGGGGCCCCTAAACCCGCGGGGCCCCGGGGCGCCGCCCCGAATTGCCCTAGCATAGCTACGCCACTGGAGTGGGGGAATGGCGGCCCCCTAAGCAATTTTGAAGGCCATTGACACATTTTCAACTGTAAAGTAATGGTGGGGTATCAAATTAAAGCTTAAGACAGTGTAGAATCTAAATAAATTTTTATTCTAGATAAAAACCACAAACCAAAAACTATATACCGTTATATAAAAAAATTTAGTGTTGGTCGGTATTACCCACACTCATGGGGTACCTAATACCGACCGCAGGCCGTCAGTATCTCAAAACAAAGAAACGAAAAGAATATTATAATAATTTATTATTCACAAAAGTCACATGATGTTTGTTGTCCTCCTAAATGAGTTTCTCAAAAGTTACCATTTCTGCGTCTCTCTTGCAAAGACGACCTTGGTATATGAAAACTTCTCGACATTTCTTTGATTAAACTGCGACCCCCCCCCCCCTCTTGTAGCATTCATGGCTGCTTGTAAACTTTCTGAAGTCCGCGTATCTTTTTATGTTTTCTGTGTATTTTCGCGTCATCTAGGAACTAAAAAATAATATTTTTATGACTCATGTCTAGGCCGCCATTACCCCCAACATTGTGTCCGGTATTCCCCCAATATACCTTATGTTGGTTAGTCAGTTAGAAATTTGGAACATTTGAGATTATGTGAAATTGTTAATTCCGATGTTAATATACACGTTCTACTGAATTCATTAATATAGTCTCGGTAGTTCTTAGTACTTATTAATGAGCTAATTATTACCTTTACGCCTTTAATATCGCAACACGTTCACCCTAAACTGTCTAACTCAAACTGAAGCTTCGTTTCAATACCACGAGATGGCGTTGGGTGTAGCGGCGGCCAACAATATACGCCCTGGCGAGAAAATTGACGGCCGGAATTACCCCAGAGGCCGGCATTCCCCCACTCTCCCCTAACATTGTTTCACAAAATTCCAGTCTTCTTGCAGCATCTCCAGGGACTAGCCTTTGAACAGGTAATATTTTGAAGGCTTTAAATTTGCTTAATTTCATTACCCTTTCTATTGTAGACCGGGGAATTTGTAAGTCTCTCGCTGCATCTCTCTGAGATTTTTCGTTATTTCCTCTGAAATAATTTAAAATTCGTTCTCTCTCGTCCTCACTAATTCTAAATCCTTTTTTTCTCTTGCTAATCACACTTCCTGTCGATCTGAATCTTCGATACAGCTTACATATTATGAAGCACTCGGAACATTTTATTTGGATATTTACGAGAATACTCCCTCAAAGTTTCTACGTGTCTTTTTTCATTTTTGATGAAGATCTCTAAAATATCACAGCATTCTTCTTTCAAAAACGTTTTTTAAACTGCAACTACTAAGAGCTTCAGCAACAAAATTTTAGACTAATCTGACACGTAAATAGAAATATTGAATTGACAGCCTACTCGATTGTCAGTTTTATTATCATGGCTGACTTGATTTGCCATAAATTTGGTTTTATTGTTTGGCCTACTCAGATCGAACATCAGACACCGACCATGAGACCATGTATCTAGTTTGATGGAGCTTCTCTGATAAATATCTCGGAAACGGTTGGAGATAAATAGGTCAAGTTATATATCGTTGGATTCAGAATTAAAAAAGGAATCCTGTGATGGTTAAGAGAAATGTGTAAGTTGTAAAATAGAGAAAACCACTTTCATTTCCGCTATAACCGGAAGTTATATTAAAAAACTGAATATTCGGGAATACTACTTAAAGGTTCTCTAATGGAAGTGTAGGTAAAAAAATATATTTTTTTTATTTTGCAAAAAATGTTTTTTCGCGATAACTTTTTTACCGACCCCCGTATACAAAATTAGGGTACACCCTCGAATTTTCCATAATTTTGACTACAATCTCATTTTTTGAATGACGATTTTATGTTAACCTGTCTCCACGTAGCACACTTTTTCCGCTTGGATGGGCCACCCTGTACCTACAAAAAACTACTAACTTTTTATAAGAAAATATGGATAAAAAATGTGCCCGAAAAAGAAATCGATAAGTAAGTTATCGGGTTATCGATATCAGTTTTAGCTACCCATAAGATTGGTTTAGCGTAACATCTGTGCATGACGGAAAACAGTAATTGGGCCTAAAATGTGTGTAAACGGTCACAAGTAAGTTCAGCGTAACGCTATAAAGGCATTTTAACCAGTATAGTTACATAAAATGTCGTCGTCATAAATAAGAAACCCGCCGCCGCCGTTATGCGAAATTATAGAACTATCTTCAACATCAGAAAGTGCCACTGTATTACAAAACCAGAATCGCAGAATAAATAGCTTCACAACAGAAGCGTCCATAAAGACATGTATCAAAAATAAGCGAGCCTCCATTTCAATTTACAGAAAAATAACCAATAACTTATATATAAATTTGGCCCTAATACAATCTCTTTGCAATGTGGATTAATGTAAAATCAAATAAAATGCACAATGTTTATCCCTTTAGAAGATATTTCGCGTCAAAGCGAGCATCCTTTTGACACATGTCTTTATGGACGCTTCTGTTGTGAAGCTATTTATTCTGTGCCAGAATGCATCAAAATTGTTATTAAGGTCACTGTAATAACCCACTTCTCTTGAACCACCACAAAAAGTAGGCGCCTTTTTTCTAATGTTGACACTAACACAAAATATCACAATCTTGCAGTGGAGTGCGAGGTTATTATCAACAAAACATGTTTACTACAAAGAAAAATGAATCCAAAAAAGTTTTCAATTCAAAATACTACCGTAATGTTAAAAGAGAAATTAAAAACAATCAGAGACGTTTGTCTGAGTATATGAAAAAGGTGAAAACAGAACCATCATCCGCCAATAATACATCCGCTGTCACACTGTAGCGCGCGCGTCCTGGCTGCTGGTTCGTTTGGCAGAAGGCAACACTTTGTAGGAAACGCGTCGCGACAAGTCTCAAAATGGGAATGGTTTCAAAACAATGCGTCATCGATCGATATCGACCATGCAATTGCGGAAAATTGTTACCAGATTCCTCGTTTGTTTCAATCATGACGCATAGAAGGAATTGCGTGAAACCAATAGGGAAGTGTATTTCACATTGCCTACATTGTGTCTGACACAAATAAGGCACAATTAGGGAACCCTGCGTTAACGGCCATATTCTCAATAATTTTATATCTTGATTTATTAAATAAAATGCTGCTTTTGTCAAAACTGAACAAAAAACTAAAAAAAATCACATCAAGTAATTTTAGACATTACTTTTTACAACTTTTTTTAATTTTAAGTTGGAATTTTATAAATTTTATTTTTTTGTAAAATTATAAGATATTTGCCAAACAATATTATTTTTACGGCCCCCGCTGCTATCTTTTCTATATCAAAAAAACTACACGAAAAATTTATCGTCGCAAGAAATTGGATTGTGAGCAAAGACATAAAAAACAACTGTATGAGGGACAAACTATTAAATAAATAAGTTATTCCTAGTACTTAGGTATATTTCTGTTGTGTAGCCATTTAGTAAGAAATAATGAAAAAAGTTCCTATAAACATGGCCTTAAAAATTCCCCCTAATGGGGCTATAGCCCCGAAAAGGGGCAGTTTCACAAACGGTTTTTTCCAAATTTTTCCAGAACGAACAAAGGTAACATTCTGAAATTTGGTATGTGATGTACCTGTGAGATTTGACATTTGCCGGGGTAGCGATAGTTAGACATTCTTAATCATAGGCGTCCTAAATGGGGGGTTAAGGGGTTAAAAATACCCTAAATATTTTGTGTGTGGTTTTTCCTCAAATTTATTGCGAAATTATAAGATTTCAGGGTATTCTACGAAAAAATGGTGCCTCTTGTTGAACTCTGATAGCGTGCACCGTTTTCGAGTAAAATCGTATTGAAATTTTTTTGCAGAGGGCCATGAAAATGCGTATTAGAAATTAGCCTGCCATATTTTACCAGCGTGTTCTGCGGCCCAAAAAAATTAAAAATTTCCTATTAACATTGCGTCACAAGTGCCCTCTAAGAGGGCTATAGCTCCCGAAATGGACACTTTGGTTTTTCTAAATATTTCCAGAACGAGCAAAGATAAAATTCTAACATTTGGTATGTGACATACCTGGGAGAATAAACCATGAAAAAAGCGCAGAAAAAGTTTTGGGATATTTTTAACCTCTATTTAGGACGCCTATGATGAAGAATGTCAAACTCTCTCTACCTCGGTAAACGTCAAATCTCACAGATATATGACACACCAAATTTCATAATTTTATCTTTGTTCGTTCTGGAAATATTTAGAAAAAAACGTTTGCCAAAGTGTCCATTTCGGGGGTTATAGCCCTCTTAGGGGACTTTTTTTTAGGCCACGTTTATAGGAACTTTTTTCATTTATTTGTATCAAAAAACATGGTGGTAGATTATGGCAGGCTAATTTCTAATAGGCATTTTCATGACACTATGCAAACAAATTTTAGTTTACTCGAAAACGATGTATGCTATCGAAGTTCAACAAGAGCACCTTTTCTTCGTAGAATACCTTCAACTTTCATAATTTTGCAAGAAATCTGAAAAAAATATATACAAAAACGCCTATGCTTAAGAATGTCTAACTATCGCTACCTCGGTAAATGTCAAATCTCACAGGAACATCACATACCAAATTTCAGAATTTTATTTTTGTTCGTTCTAGAAATATTTATAGAAACCCGTTTGTGAAAGTGCCCCTTTCGGGGGCTATAGCCCCATTAGGGGGCATTTTTGAGGCCATGTTTATAGGAACTTTTTTCATTCTTTTAGGTCGTAGAACACGCTGGTAAATTATTGCATGCTAATTTGGGGACACCCTGTATAAAACAAACCCCTGAAACATTTTATACAAAATTTAACTGGGCCACAATCACATAAACCAATTATTATCGATTCAGAGCAGGTAGTTCTAAAAAGAACAATGTTAGATGAGATAATTTTGTCCCCCCCCTAAAATATTTTCTATGGGCGCCCTTGACGATAATTTTCAAGAAATACAAAAAAAGAGTAATAAGTGTCTTATTTGTGTATTAGCAGTTAACTATGACTTTTCAGTCAAGCAACTATGTAGGATTTGTTTCAGGCATAAAGAGGAAAATGTTTCGTAAATGTGTTCCTAAGAAAACCTTAGGGAAAGGCACATTTATTGGCAGAATTCCGAATCTTTACCTAAAATGCGTTGTGTCACCATGCTTCACTTCCACGGGCGTAGCCAGGATTTAGTTTTGGGGGGGGGGGTTAGTTTGAGAAGTAAATAAAACAACAAAAATATACTTACATGAAATTTAATATCTATATATTCATCCGAAAAACTACTATATTTATAAAGTTCTTAACTTTAAATGAAATGGATAAATTAATTTCGTTCCTCTGCGCTAAATCTAAAACCATTAAAGAAGAAATCTTCGGCTTTTTCTTTTAAATATATCCACTACTTCATCTGCATGAATTTCTGTTCCATAGTGAATGTTCATTAGAGCCAAACCATTAAGTCTGTTTTCACTTGTAGTGTTTCGTAAATAGTTTTTCAGTCTCCTTAGGCTCGAGAAAGACCTTTCTGAGGTAGCAGTGGAACAGGAATGGTAGCCAAGATTTGTAGTAATGTGTAAATATTAGGATAAAGGTTTTTATCGCACATATCTAGGCATTCCAAACTAGATTTCGGGGTAGGCAGTCTTCTTATCAGCATGCAAGGTAGCTGAAGCTTTGATAGCTAAATCAAAAATTTGTTTCTTTATTAGAAACCCCTTGACCTTGACTACACCACTTTTTCCAGTAGTCCATACCTTTAAGTTTATCACCCTTCCTTTTTTCCCCTCCATTTTTCGACAGTAATAATGATTCACGTATCTATCCTTAACAAGGTCATCGAATAACAGCGCACTAAAATTACTCACTTACACCCCAGAAAAGGACGAATTTTTCTGGGCTTACACGGTACACTTAATTCTCTACACTATTCGTTCACCACTTTTCACTTTTATTCGCTTCGAGTTCGCATGGAACAATACTGCCGTAAGCGCGGTCACGCGCCGCTTATATAGCAGAAACTTCCACGAACTTCCACAAAGTTCCGCTCATTTCGACCGAGGGGCGTGGCGAATAATCGAGAAACAACGCAAAGTGCCCCTACAATACAAAATAGTTCGGCTGCAACTGGGTCTGCCTCTCGTCAAAAGATGGCGCTAGGCGCTACTATTACTACATATATTCAAACGTAATAATAATTTAACTCTTCACTCCTCGTATTTTTGCGGTATAATATTAGGTAATATTTTGCTTATTTCGGGGGGGGTTTGAACCCCCGAAACCCCCCCCCCCCTTGGCTACACGTATAGTGGGCACATAAAAGTAGCAGTTTCGAAACGTGTGTGTGCAATTGGTCGCATGAATCATACGCAATTACGTAACTGTTCCCTAAATGGGGCGAAATTTAGCTCACTGCGTTACCGCACGGGAAAACCATTTTCCCGTGCAGTGCACCGAAGATGAGCGGGAAAAGCACACTTTCGATATCCAAAAACGACTCCAAACAGAGTGTTTCCGGAGAGCTATAATGAAAAATAATTTACGCACGTTGGATGATAATAATACGTTTGTTTCAGCATAACTTCACCGTTTGAAATCAGTTTGAAACTGTCAGGAGCATGCGCGGTTTCGTTTTTGGAACGTCAAAATGAAGCTGCACATGCTCCAATCTTAAACTTTCAATTTCATTTTTGGAAGGTTGTCCAAAAAAGTAGCGTCTGTTCGGTTGATGATGTTTTTTGTTTGTTTTAGCTGAAGAAACTAACAGATTCTTAAATGAAAACTGGGAAGAAGTGGAGAATGAACTAACGAGGCCAGTATTAGACCGGGTACTGTTGGCTATAAACTATTACATCTTTGGCACTTTGGCCGCTTCAGTTCCTTACAACAAATTCTTTTTGTAGAATAAATTAATCGAATGAATTATTGTAAAATGTGTGTGTTTGATAAAATAAACAGAAGTTTTATTATACAGAGGGGGAGTCAAGTTTATGTACCGAGACTTTGGATAGAAAAAGGCCATCGGGCTACATCGCTAGACGTCGGCAGCTTTCGTCTGCCTTCCCTTCACCGTCGGCCCTTTTGAAACGCGATGTACGGGGCGGGAAAGGGCGGTGTTGCCGGATGTCGCCGGGTCTCCCCGGCATAGAGTTCAGACGGTCTTGCAAGTTCAAATTGGCCGCAGCTGTACCTACGCAAACTCTTCGGTTTTTAAAGTTCTGAGGCTCCATTTACAGATTTTTTCTGTGCAAGGCAACTTAAACTTTACTATCAAAGTCGATAAGAGTTCTGAATGATATCTTGAATTATGCAATTAATTGTCAATATTACAAGAATTTAGCAGTGCATATATAATAATATCTTTTTTTCTACAAAAGTAGATCTTAAAGCATTGTTTTCATTGCACAAACTACGCGATTTTGCAACTCGTATGCAAAGCGCATTTAACTCACCCGAATGATATTTTGACGAGGTCGACTGTCACTCTAGTGCGCTAAAGTAATGTTTTGCACACTAGTTGCATAAATTACTATTTTTACTTTTCTTAACATGTAAATAGTTCTGTATTTGGCCCTGTACTTTTATAGGGTATTATCTGTGTTGGTCAGTATATGAATTAAATAATTAAAAATAGAGTATATATACTAGGAGAGAGGAGAAAGGTTTACTAGAAATAAAATAATACAACCTTGACTAATTTTTCAAAAATATTGAGGGAACTTTATTAGCGATTGATTTAATTATATTCGATATTATAATAGCATCGATAGTTTGAGAAATCGTTGCTCCCAGTTCCTTTGCTACATCTGCTTCATTTTCGTTGAGGAACATATTTGTTTGGCCACCTAAAGCAAAGTTATAAACATAGAAAATTAAATAATAAACACAGAAAGATTTTTAGTACCTGTAATAATTACAAATAATAAATGATGTTTAGTGGCATATCAGGTAAAGGATCAATTGAAAAAAATGCACTCCAGCCGGGACTTGAACCCGGGACTCCTACTGTGGCCGTAGGCACTTTAACCAACTAAGCTACCGGAGATAAGGGTTCCATCGGCTAGGTGTTATTTATTCCAATTGATATATAGTTAGTAGCGGTGAGATGTAGAGGACTTCGGCGTCTTCTACAGCTACTAGAAGGGGTTAGAGGGTGTAGGGAAACCATTCATTATTGTTGGTTATGTAAACTTCCTATTTGTTCTTCCACCCACAATATTCGACATATAGCGACTTAATGCAAGTATCGAACGTGGAAATTCTAACCTACAATGTATTATAATTTTTTCGTTATGTTTTTGCTAATAAAGTTGTCTTGGTTAAAGTTCTTTTTATTACTAATTTCACAAAAATTGTTAATTTAGGACAATACCAACTGTAAATAAAGAATTCCAAATGAATAAATCCCATT
Source organism: Pseudeuparius sepicola (assembly GCA_963920635.1). Classification (NCBI taxonomy): domain Eukaryota; kingdom Metazoa; phylum Arthropoda; class Insecta; order Coleoptera; family Anthribidae; genus Pseudeuparius; species Pseudeuparius sepicola. The sequence continues at coordinate 7,552,161 of OY987300.1, read as the reverse complement.
TCTCAGCCTACTACGAAATTTTAATTTTTCCGAATTCACGCGCACCGCGACACAAAATTGCGTTTTTCATGAAAACGGTTTTGGTTTTCGTATTTGTACAAGAGACATTTTTTGTTCAAAATCGAATGTAATTTAATATTCCGCTGTCTAAAATGCAGATTTTTCAACGACAAAAAAGTTTAAAACACACAACTCGATAGCATAAATGGAACCTAAAAAAAATTCTATTTTTTTTTTCTGTTTTTAAAAGAAAACTTTGACTCCCTGTATATGTCGGAAACGAAGCGTTTTTGGACAAAATGTTATGTGAAGAACCCCATTTATTTTTAAAAATACTACTCAAATTTTGAGTATGGCGGTTTAACTTCGACTCACCCTGTATACTAGTATATTATATAGTAAATATATTTTATTTACAATACTCGTAGTAAGTAATACTAATACATGTTTCCAGGCATTACAGGTACTAAAAAAAATTGAAAATTAATGTCACGGCAGGAAATGCATATACTTCCCGATTCCCAACAAACAAAATCATTCTAATTTTAATTCTTATAAATTCAAAAACTTAATAGGTACTCTTGAATTAATCCACTATAGAAAAGTATAAGTTAGTGCCTAGTGCCTAAAAGATTTTTGCTGCACCCTATTAAATAAATAAATTAATTAATCCCGTTTTATTACTGGCTAGTGTCGTAAGGATATACCTACGTGCGGAAATTTGTTATTCGAAAAAAAGTAGTGGTCATGCACTAAAATGCGCCGCAGGAGATTTTTTTTTGTTGAAATATTGAGGATAAATGAGGCACAAGAAATTACAAAATCACGGCATCATGATCTATTTTTTTTTTCTATTTTTATCAATGAGGGGGTTTGAACCTCCAACCCTTACCCATATCAACTACTATAACACAAATGTTAAAGTTTTATTTTTTAGGACATACCTACAGAAATTTTTTGTGGTGTGTACCTTACGGAGTTAATTTCAATTTCCATAAATTAAGGCCCCTGTTTCCATGCCCATGCCCGACTGGGCACCTGCGGGAGGGCAGTAGTTGAGCACTCTACAATTCTGGGTGGAGAAGTGCCCAACCAGACTAGGCCTGAGACAAAATATCGATAAAATCGAAAGTATCGATACTATCGATTTTATCGATACTCGATATTCAATTTCGATAAATCGAAATATCGATCTTATCGATATTTTCGATCTTTTCGATCTTATCGATTTTATCGATCTTTTCGATTTTATCGATCTTTTCGATTTTATCGATCTTTTCGATCTTTTCGATCTTTTCGATTTTATCGATCTTTCGATTTTATCGATATTTTCGATTTTATCGATATTTTCGATTTTATCGATCTTTTCGATTTTTTCGATATTTTCGATCTTTTCGATTTTATCGATCTTTTCGATTTTATCGATCTTTTCGATTTTATCGATATTTTTGATTTTATCGATCTTTCCAATTATATCTATCTTTTGAAATTGTTTGCGAAAATAAAGGAAATTGCTGCACCCATTGCGTCCAGACCGCGTCCGCAGCAAGCCGATCGGCCTTTTTTTGTTTAGCTTCTTAAATAAAATTGATTATATCGATTTTATCAATAATATCAATTATATCGATAAGATCGATTTTATCGATAAGATCGATTTTATCGATAAGATCGATTTTATCAACATGATCGATAAGATCGATTGTATCGATAAGATCGATTTTATCGATAAGACCGATTTTATCGATAAGATCGATTTTATCGATAAGATCGATTTTATCGATTTATCGATTTTATCGATACTTTTTCAGTATCGATTTCCGATACTGAAATTCGGAGATCGAACAGCCCTAAACCAGACCCACCTGTGGCGACGTCACTCTTTGAATTAAACAAGAAAGATCCTGGATACTTTTCTGAAACTATCTGAGCATAAAGATTCTCGCTCCGTACCGTCAGTTTTTAATATAAAACTTTTATTCTATCTCTTGCACTAGACATTCTACTGCTACTAATATAATTATAGTATTGCTGATTTGGAGTTTTTTTATATTAAGCGACCAGTTGGCCATGGGTGCCGATTTCCTTTTCAGCATCCCCTAGCCATCCAAAATTGCGACGTTTTTGTTACTTACTTTTTCATCCCGCAATTTTTTAATTTCTGAAAAATTGAAAGTACAAAAAACTACTAACTTTTTATTTGAAAATAAACGATAATTACCGTTCAAAATTTCTTTCAATGTTTGATGCAAAGTTATTGATGCATAGCCAAGCATTTTTAAAATATTTATTTAGAATATTTGTCAGTTATAAGTTATAAATTATTAATACCGAAATAATAATAAATGAAATATACCATCAAACTATTTGACGTATCTAAACAAAATTCAGGACATTACAGAATAAATTACATTTCAGTTTAATTATTATTGTATTGTAGTCCAGCTTAAAAATGCCCTAAAGACGTGTAACAAAAAATGGCCATAATCTTGAGGGGTATAATTATTATAACAAGCGGTGTAATATAACAAGTGGTATCGATAACAGCACAGAACACAAAAAATATAGCGTATATTTTCTGTGGTACAGACCTATATAATAGCTACTTTTCGATAATTTTACGGATTATAATTCCAAAGCAAAAAATACCACGACTGCGCAGTACGAGTGGTATTTTCTTATGATTGGGATTATAATGAGATAAAAAAATAATTATTAAGAGAATTTAACAACTGCAAATAATTTAATTATTCAGTGTTTAGGTGTACCTAATTTGACAACCAAACTTATCAAATAAATTAACTACAAAAATTATAAATATATTTCCTTTTCGAAAACGATATTTAAAAAAGTAGCCTCAACTGGGATTTGATCCCGGGACGGCTCGCATCTAAAGCGAGAATCATGCCACTAGACCATTGTGCTTCCATATAAAATTTACTTAACTAGCCGCATTTAAATTTAATTACCATGCTTAAAAGTTGAAGTCTATTTGATAGCTGTCATTTAGGATGCGCCTTTAGTTTTGAATATATTTATTGTGTTAATATAATATGTATCGATCATGTGTTAACTGAAATTGTATCTTCTAGTCCTATATTAAATTTGGTACTGTGAGGAAGTTATCGGGTTATCGATATCAGTTTTAGCTGCCACAATATTAGTTTAGCGTAACTAGGACGTAACTAAGAGAGTAGGATTTCAGCGAAAATACCACACTTGTGGTATTACCGTGCTATTGGCAGGCGTTAAATTCTCACTATAAGATAATATTTCCAACTTATGAAAGTCAATTAGGAAACACCCAGTGTAAGCCATAACAGTTAATAGGTTCGGTTCACATAATAAGCTCTGGGGTAGGTACCTACTAAGTATACCAAGTACCTAATTACTTAATTTATCAATTTAGTCGTTGATAAAATGAGAGTGTATGTTTGGTGTCTACCTGCGTTAACATGTTATATTTATCGTCAACCACAAACGCGTCATTTAAATTTTAAAATATGAATTTAATATGATTTTTTACTAAAAACAATAATAACAGAGAAGCGGATACAGTAGCATAACAGGACCATACTTTCAACAGCTTCTTTCCAAAATTAGATTCGATAGTTTTAGAAAGGTCCAGTGCTGTTCTGTGAAAATAGTCAAACTCGATTAATATTTTTGCTTTTCAGTGCCTATATTTCAGTGAATATTCTAAAATTTTGTCCAAATTGAAGCAATCTCTTGAAAACGAAAAAAAATTCCATAAAAAATGGCCGGTTTTTATTTTATTATATTTACTTTATCCTGTTTCCTATACAATAAAACAAAAAGTTCATTTTAACTTGGGTCCGAAAACGCCTCGTGACGAAGATATAGTTTACAAACTTTTACAGGAATTCCACCATTTTTAGTTCCTTCAAAACGAAAGAAAATAGGAGTAAAGATTCCATAACGGATTCAGATAAATTTGATTGTTTTAAAAATTATTTTACAGGTTTTCTACCTATTTAAAGATTCAAATTCATTTATTTTTGTGAACTGGTAAATTAACTTTAACTAAAATGACTAGAACATGTAAGTAAGTATAGGTAGGTTAGGTTGAAAAGAACCTACCTAATGTGTCTATTAACTTAATATACAGTGTGGATAGAAATTGTGGAATATTGCTTAAAATATTCCTCATATCATTTTGTGAACTGGTAAATTAACTTTAACTAAAATGGCTAGAAAATGTAAGTAAGTATAGGTAGGTCAGGTTAGGTCGGAAAGAACCTACCTAATGTGTCTGTTAACTTAACATGTGGTAGGTTTGTATAGATTAAAGCCAAAAAACTTGTTCTACGTTATACTTGGAAATAATACACATACACAATACACTTTTGTGAAAACATTTTTACCTGCCATTATAATAATTAAGACACCTTCAAACTATACAGACATATAGACCCATAAAAATCGAATTATCATAGGTCTTTAGCAGCTAAAACTTATTAAAATGTTATAATGGTCGTCAGGGAAAATTACCAGGTTCCTATTTCCTAAGTATAAAAGTGCTCCCGAAAACTGAAGAACGTTTAGTCTATATTGTTAAATTTTAATAAAGCCATGAGGAATCTGAGAATTATTGTGTGTGCAGTGTTCACGGTTTTTGTAGTGTCAAGAGATACCGAAGGGGCAAGTTCACTACGTAAGTGCTATAAAAAATAGGTTGCGTTCAGCAATTTTTTCTATACGCTGGTTAAAAAAGTGCACTTCAGCAATTTTTTCTATACGCTGGTTAAAAAAGTGAACTTTATTTGTTTCAAATAAATTGCATGCTTTTTTAACAAGATAGGTGTGTGGTGTTCCTTTTTTTCAGCATGTGACACAACTAGAGGTTTAAAATTTCCGGAAAAATTGATCGTCGGAAAAAAACTGTTTTTATTTCGGAAAATTTGGAAAAAAAAAACCGAAAAAAAACAATTTTTTTAATAATACGTAATAAAAAATAAATAAAATAAGTATTTTTAACTAAAATAATTTAAATAATAAAAAGTAAAAAGAATTACTGTTTTTAGTTTTTTATTGTTGAACAGTAAGTGTTTTGTTTATTTAATTTGTTTTAAATAAAGCATTACTATCAAAATATGTTATTTTTATACTCCTAGGTTTTTTCGAGCAAAATATGTAGGTATACAAAAATATAATTTGACTGTTTCTTCAACTTTCTTTATTTATTTCGTTTATTCGAATTTTATCTAAAATTTTCAATTTTTTCCAATTTTTTCATTTTTTTGGGCTTCGGAAAAAACGGAAAACCATTTTTTTTTCAATTTTTCCTGTTTTTTTTTTCGTGATTTTAAACCTCTAGACACAATGCCCTATGATTTGTTGATATAGCTGCGTAGAAAATTAATATCTAACAATATTTTTTCAGCCCATTACATTATACCGTGTGCTCGAGGTCCAGACTTTGAATCATGTGCTCTAAAAAATGCAAAATATGCGATACCATTTTTGATCAAAGGTGAAATTTTATTTTTTGCCCAAATTTTTTTAAATGTTATACATGTGTTATAATAATATTGTAAATTTTAGGAGACCGGCAGTATAAAATCCCCAGTATGAACCCTCTGCGCTTACCGTCAGTGGATTTACAGGGCAACGATCGTTTTCGCTTAAAAATGACAAATTTAGAAATCTATGGCTTGGATACTACCGAAGTTATGAGCGTAAAGTAAGTTTCTTGGTTTAAATAAAATTATAAATATTTAAACTAAAAGTCAGTTGACAATAAAAGTATTAATATTCAACAATAAAAATATAATAATATTTTTCCTATACTTAATCGTGTCGAAAGTGACACTTTCCCGCAAGCTTAAATGTGGAAAGTTGTTCAATTGTTCAGTCGCAGGGTCAACTGCAGTCGCGTGCACAAAAATTCCACTTCCAGCACTTGTTAACAAAACAACTGTCGTTTTTAGGGCAGATTTTCCAAATCGAATGGTTACAGTAATAACACACGTGCCGCGAACTACTATATTAGCTGACTACGAAATGGCCGGAAAACTCGTAGTTTTCCCAATACACGGAAAAGGACCTTGCAATATAACTTTAGGTATAAATAATATTTTTCTTTCATACTTTTTATTTTCGTTAAGTATTAATTGTTCCATGTTGTTAGTTGGCGGAATCTACACCTTTGATCTTCGATGGGACTTGGTAGATAGAAACGGCGAGATGTACATGAAAATATCCGACAAAAGCAATTATGACTATGTTTTAGAAAAAACGGAGTATCACTTTGAAAATTTGTTCAACGGAGACAAACTATTAGGTAAGGATTGTCCTAGTTTTATCAATTTGTGTTTCATTCTCTTAGTTCGAATCTTATTATCATATACAGGGTGGTAACTTTGTCATTTTTTAACTGAGTTTCAACAATGGCCTTCAAATGTTTCTCCAAAAAATCATGCTCTTTGTCACTGAATTTATCCAGTTAAAGTTATCATCCTGTAGGTACGTAACAACAATTCTTTTGAAGACCTTGCACCTACTCTTGCTTTATTTATATGTATAAACGATGAGTTAATGCTATATTTTAAAATATGACTATAATGCGATATCCATTTTTTATCGGTTCAGACTAAAAACTTGTTTGCTGTATTAACAGAATGAGCTATAGTTTATTACTCGACTTACTTTAAAAGCACAATACCAAAGGTACAATATTTTCATAAAAATATAATATTAAATAATTAATCACAAAGTATAGCGTGGCGTTATTGGATACGTACTATAAAACACAATCTATCTAATTGGTTATAGTATATTTCATTACGGATAAAGAAAACAGGCTTTTCTCGTGCGGGTACGACGCCCGGGTGAGGCGTAGCCGAACACGGGAAGTCATGGTAGAATGGGAAAAGCCTTTCTAGGTGAATAATGAACGAAATTTTTCTTTACACCTCTCCGAAAATAATTCGCTCTCATATCTAACTCTTGATTTCTTTTGTTGCTTAATGTAATATTTCCTCAGGAATTTCTGTGAAAAATTGCCTTCATGTCAGATAGTTGACAAAGTAAAAAAATAAATTATAGGCTTTAAAATTAAAGTATTAAAGGTTAAAACTTAACCAGGAATGTAATACTATATTGTTAAACGATATTATTCCATTGCACTGAACATTATTTTTGTTTTCTAATTAAATTTACTATTATTTTGACTAGAAAGGTTAGCTTAGCGCACGGTGCACTTTCGATATCCAAAAATTGACTCGAAACAGGGTGTTTTCGGAGAAGTGTAATAAAAAAAAATTACCCGTTGGATGATAATAAATAAATATAACTAATATAAGACTAATATAAGACTACTCCCGGCTGTCATGTTTGACGGTTCTATGCCTCACCATATGATTTCCGGAGACAAAATACAAGGGAAAACACATTGTTGGCCATTAGCGCCATCTACATTCCAGAATATTAAGCTAGCCGTGAGAAGTCTTATAAATACGTCAGTCAACGATAATATTATTAGGTTTGTTTCAAACCATCAGAAGCATGCAAAGCAGGGACTCTTTAAAGTAAGGGGACCCAGCATTATACTTTCCAAAGTGAGGCCTATTCTTTCATCATTCTAATGGTATCAGTGATGCCAAGTATGCCATTTTGTTGGAGAATCTATGAATATAACAGGTACTTTTGCCATTTTATTGGAGAACAGGGATATAACAGGTAATTTGATTGTTAGTAAAAATTAACAGGTACTTTGATTGTTAGTAAAAATTAATAATGGTTTCCAGGATTTCTAAAAATTAGACTTGACAATGTTGTGTCTACAAGTGCAGAATAAGGCAACTGTCAAATGAAACAAAATTACTATGACCGCATTACCTTTAATTGACACACCTGAGTATCTGGAAGTTAGAAAACTTAAAAATTGTGAATTATGATGAGAAATATTTTGCCTCCTTTAGAATAACTTTTCCTATGTGATAGACTGTGACATGCTGGGTCTCCTTATTTTAAAGAGTCCGTGATGCGAAGTTTCGTTTTTGGAAAGTCAAATTGAAACTGCACATGCTTCAATTTTAAATTTTTCAATTTCATTATCGGATGGTTTTCCAAAAAAGTATCGTCTATTCTGTTGGTGATATTTTTTTGTTTGTTTTAGGTGTAGAAACTAACAGATTCTTGAACGAAAACTGGATGGCCGTGAACAATGACCTAAAGAAACCCGTAGTCCAAACGCTGTTGGCTATACACAATGACATTTTTGGTACTTTGGCCGCTTCAGTTCCTTACAACAAATTCTTTTTGTAGAATAAATTAATCGAATGAATTATTGTAAAAAGTGTGTGTTTGACAAAATAAAAACTGTGATTAATAAACAGATGTTTGATTATACAGGGTGAGTCAAGTTTGTGTACCGGGACTTTAGATAAAAATATTTTAAAACAAAAATTTCATATCCATAATAGGTACACAAACTCTTCGTTTTTAAAATTTTGAAGCTCCAGTTGCAGATTTTTTCTATGCAAGCCAACTTAAACTTTACTATTAAAAGCCAACTTAAACTTTACTATTAAAGTCAATAAGGGTTTTGAAGGGTATCTTGAATTATGCAATTATTGTCAATCTTACAAAAATTCAGCAGAGTATACAAGGTGACCGTATTTCGAGTCTATGCATGGGGATCTTGGTTATCTTAAGAGATACGAGGTCGGTTTAATGGGGGAATTTGATGCCGAGTAACATGGTAAAAAGACATTTTGGTTGGACCTTTTCGTTTTGAAAATAATGCGAAAAAACTGAAAATTATCGTTTTCGTTTTTATTTTTTTAAACGAAAACGAATGGCGCTGGACATTTATAGTTAAACATTATTAAGGCACTTTTTTTACAAGGAATCTAAATATGACCTCGCATTTTTTTCTCGCCTCCCTGGACAAAGATATGACGATCAACTTTTATTTTTCTTATGGGCGCCATATTGGATTTTTGCATTTTTAAAGAGGGTTTTTTTCTGGTTAAAATGATATGTCACACATTATGCTTTACTTTGTTTTTCTTGCCGTAATATCAAATTAATCGTTTTTGCATAGAGTGCCTTGGAAACGTAAGCCCCATGTTTGACGTTTTTGCATAGAGTGCCTTGGAAACATAAGCCCCATAATGTTTCACATTTCAGCATAGAATGACTTGGAAACATAAGCCCCATATAGTTTGATAGTTTAGTACAATTTTAAGTGTCACGGATACTTTATTTTACTGAAAAAAATGTCATTTTCACATGAAGAAAAGCGTGACATGATTCAAATTTATTATTCCTCAAATATAAATGACATCGAAGGGACATTTGACGAGCCATAAACAATTTAAAAGGAAACGTGCTGCGTGCTGCATTGTGCCTTGAGGAACAAAGAGGACAAATTGAACATTTATTGTAAAACAGGATTGTCTACTCGTCTAGGTTTTTGTTGTTCTTGTGTTTCCAGTTTGACTCTTTTAGTGTTAATGTGTTATATGGAAATGACGAATAAATAACAAGGTCTCAGATCATACTCTCGTGGTATGATTTATTTAATCAATAAATTTAACATTAACTGAATTTGTACTGAACCGTTAAACAATATTCCAAAGCACACTTCGCAACAATGGGTAACTAAAGTCTATCCAAGTTACAGCGGCAGTAGATATAAACAAAGTCACATGCCCGCCTTGCGATCGATTACCAGGGTCGGACTAATATGAGATTCCAAGTGGCTTGTAATTCTAAACTAATTCTTTTAGAAGTTGCCTCTTTAACTTGGATAGACTATAGGCTGTTTCCAAGGCACTCTATGCAAAAACGTCAAACATTATGGGGCTTATGTTTCCAAGGCACTCTATGCAAAAACGTAAAACATTATGAGGCTTACGTTTCCAAGGCACTCTATGCAAAAACGATTAATTTAATATTACGGCAAGAAAAACAAAGTAGGTATCACATATCATTTTAACCAGAAAAAGATCCTCTTTTCAAAAACTGAAAAATCCAATATGGCGCCTATAAGAAAAATAAAAGTTGATCGTCATATCTTTGTCCAAAGAGGCGAGAAAAAAATGCGACGTCAAATTTAGATTCCTTGTAAAAAAGTGCCTTAATAATGTTTAACTTATAAATGTCCAGCGCCATTCGTTTTCGTTTAAAAAAATAAAAACGAAAACGACAATTTCCAGTTTTTTCGCATTATTTTCAAAACGAAAAGGGCCAGCCAAAATTTCTTTTTTCCATGTTACTCGGCATCAAATTCCGCAACTTTTCCCCAATTTAAGCGACTTTGTATCTCTTAAGATAAGCAAGATCCCCATGCATAGACTTGAAATACGGTCACCCTGTATATAATAATATATTTTTATCTACAAAAGACTTTAAACCATTGTTTTCAAAGCACAAACTACGCAATTTTTTCGTTGTTTAAACAGTTGTAGAAAAAATATTGTATGCAACTCGTGTGCAAAGCGTATTTAACTCACCAGAATTATATTTTGACGAGGTAGAATGTCATGATTGTCTCTCTAGTGCGCTAAAGTAATGTTTTGCAAACTAATGGCGTAAATTAGGTACTATTTTTTTTTACTTTTCTTACTTTGTGAATAGTAGTGCTCTATTTGGCCCTGTACTTTTATAGAGTATTATCTGTGTTGGTCGGTATATGAATTAAATAAAGAAATAGAGTATAGATGATAGGAAGGAGGAGGAAGGTTTACTACAACTAAAATAATACAACCTTGACTATTTTTTCAAAAATATTGATTCGAAGGGAACTTTATTAGCGATTGATTTAATTATATTCGATATAATAGCATCGATAGTTTGAGAAATCGTTGCTCCCAGTTCCTTTGCTACATCTGCTTCATTTTCGTTGAGGAAGATATTTGTTTGGTCACCTAAAGCAAAGTTATAAACATAGGTAATTAAGTAATAAAAATCACAAATAAGTACAAATTGTTTTCAACGATTTTACATAAGGTGTCTATCAAAACTTGTGCAAAATTTGTAATTTATTTCTTTCACTTAATTTTTTTAACATCTTCAAAGAATGGTTATTGATTTGATATTGGTTATAAGTAAAGGGCGGAATATATGCAAATTGCATATATATGCATTTTTGCATATTTTATTCAATTTCGCAAAACATTTCATATTTCTGGAAAAACGATATTTTTTGCATATTTGCATGTTTTTCCTATACTTATTTATAGATATAAGATATAACCAATATTATGAGAGCCCAGAGACAACTCGCAGTGTGTAGTGCAAAGTCAAGAAATCCTGAAAAAAGCGGAAATGCGGATTAGAGATATAATTCTTTCATTAGAAAGTAGAAATTTAGGTTTAAGCGAATCGATTGATTTTGTTCAAACATTTTCCGCTAAATGTAGAGGTTCCCGGTGATGTAGGTATTAAAGTTAGAAAATAATTAGTTGCTGTAGAAAAGAATGAAGGGTTTAAATATTTAATGGCAGTAAAGAGTATTTTTGATGGTAAATCATCCAACGAAGTTGCACCTTGGCCTTATAACTTACTACCCAAATTAAAATATTGTCCTATTACATCGGCAGATGTTGAGGAAGCTTTTCTATATATAAACATATTTTTACCGACAGAAGGCAAAGATTTTTATTGGAAAAAAATTTCAAATTAAAATGTTTTTATAATTCTCCTTTAATATAGGTATTTTACGAGGTATTTTATGTATTTGTTTTCCTTTAATTTTTCTTGAAATAAACCTTTTCTCTAAAATCAGTTTTGGTGTTTTTTAAGGTATTTGTACATGTAAAATAAATGCATATTATTGCATATTTGGCCAAATAAATGCATATTATTGCATATTTTAAATAAAAATGATGCATATATATGCGCATATTTGGATTGGAATTAAATGCATATATTCCGCCCTTTAGTTATAAGTACGCGGTCAGTTAATTTTGAATAATATTGCTGTACCTAAATCGTCGAAAATAAAATGAAAAACATGTTCTACTGTACCTAGTTGCTTGTTTCCATTAAATAAATTTTCAAAATGAAAATATGCTCGCCCTAAAGTGAATGTCACTTTAGATTTAATGTTGTCTATATATTCTTTTCCGTCACTCTTTTTAACCAAGTCATAATCGAACCCATAGTTAAATGTTCCATCATCTGTAAGAATAATTATTACAATGAGTTTTTAATCGAATAATAAAATAAGAATTCTCACAAAATGTCAAGTTGGCTGGTCCTTTCCCTTGAATTGGCAGCACGAGGATATGCCCGTCAATCTCGTAGTCAGTGTCCAAGTTTAGCCATTTATTGAAGACAGTTGCTTCCAAATGTCTGTTTAGAAAGTCGAATCTGAAATAATTATTAATAACGTAGATATTTTTTAATTTTTATTTGTTTTCCGTACTTCAAATCTTTGATTTCGAAACTCTCCATGCCGTTTACGATACAATTTTTCAGAACAATATTAAGGGAGTCGCTGTGAGCCACTTCTACCCTTGGTAGGACCAGCGGTATCATATTTGGGATTTTCCATTTTTTGTCGCCTAAAAATAATAAAGCAAATATAAAATGTGTATAAGCATAGAATTATTGTTGAAGCCAACGACATATATACTATATGTAGGTAATTTGTTTACATTGGCATTTCTTAAATTCAGTCTTTCCTACTTTGTCGTGCATAACAAATACTTTTTTGATAGATTTGTATGTCGTGCATATGCTGTGAGATACTTATATTTACAAAATAACACCTTTTTAAAATCATGAAACAAAACAAGTTGCCTTTGGCAATGTATCTATTTCTATATGTATATCGTTGGTTGAAGCCGTCCGCAAAGAACCAATTTTTAAACTTAAACTTTGGAACAAATTAAAATAAATAAATTGTAATTAGTGTGCCTCACTGAAATTTAAAAAATGGTCCTGACAGCATTTAGGGGTGGGGCGGGGGGCGAAATTTTCCGAAATCTTTTCTCTGTGAAATATTTCCGTCTACTGTGTTTAGTCGGATTGAAATAGGTAAACAAAAATTATAAAAATCCACCGAAAATACAATGCTATTCATAAACTTTGCACCAGATTTGAAAAATTTTTATTATTAAATTTTTTGAAGATCTGATTTTGGGCTACGTTGGTGCATGTTTTGGTACACTATTGCGCCTGAAGAGAGTGGTGACGTTGCAGCCCATGCCTGGTCAAATATGAGATTTAAAATAAAAATTAGGAAAAGTGGGGTTTTACCTTTGAAATCGGAAAAGGTTAATTAAGGAAATGCATTATTGTGTATAAATTATAGTGTGTCCATGTCGATTTTTAGAAGGATATTCGTTCTTTTCTGAAACCATAAAATGCACTTCAAAACTGTACCTTATCAATTTGCTTCACTAAGTTTCAAAATATAGATGTGTTTTGTGTAAAAATATTACAACACTGGCCCAGGGCATGAACTTAACTTAAAATTAAAGACTCTGCACCAATATTGTGTTGTTACACAAAAACTATTTTTAAAAATCTTATTTTTCCCCTGATTTGCGTTGAAATTATTTTTATTTTTATGGTTTGGTAAGAAAGCAGCCAATAAATGAGTCTTACCTAGTTACTTTACGGGAAAAATATCTTGTACACATTTGATGAAATATAATGAAGAAAATACAAATATCCTGATATCTTTCTGAAAATTGACATGTAACACATTTTTTCCGATATTTCCAAAGGCAAACCCAATTTTTCCCAATTTCTAGTTTTAAATTGAAAATTTGACAGGCATGGAGTGTGTCGTCAAGACTCTCTTTAGGAGTAATATGCTCCAACATATCCCGAAATCGTGTTTTCAAAAAATTGTATAATGTACATTTTTCCCATTTGATGCAAACTTTATGAATAGCACTGTATACTATTTATTAGAAAATAATGCCTATACAAAAAATCATGTTATTCTTTTGGTTTAAAATAAAAATAACACCTGTCACATATAAAAAAAAACAAAAAAATTAAATATATACTTTTTAATACAGTGACCGGCAGAAAGTTGGACACAAATGGAAAACTTTTTTAGTATTAATTTCTCAGAAAATTTTATTCCTGATAAAAGTTGGTGCATCATTTTTTAAAACTCAACACGCACATATAAAAATGTAAATATCTCTTTTTGGATACGAGGTAGATTCAAAAATCTCAAAATAACTCAAGAGTAAAGTACCCTTATTTTTTAAAATACGGTAAAAGTTACTTACAAAAGTTGTTTGGAATCAAAGTTTTGTTCGATTAGCAGCTAGGAATTTAAATTAATCGAAATCAGAGTTTAAAAATATTAAATTTTTGTGTCCAACTTTCTGCCGGTCCCTGTATAACACGTTTTTAAAAAACGGACTAAAAAACCTGGGGCGCATGCAATAGAAAATAATAATAATTATTGATGCATGCGCACTTACGTCACTAAGAATTGTACCTATTGCACTGCAAATAATGTTTTTCAGCTACATTTCTGTACTGCACGTGCCCCATTTTTATGGGTCTAGGAGAAATTTTTTTATACTTTTTAGTCCGATTTTACAATATTTTATAATTTTTAGTTCGTTTTAAAAGCGTGTTATAAAAATCAATCTCGCGGGGACTGCGAAGGAGGGGGGGGTGCACAGGCGCACCTAGCTAAGCCACTGGTTTTGTCTAAGGTATAAAAAGTAATACAGGAGACACGAAAATGACTTTTTCTTGAAATCGGCAGTAAAGTGTCCCAAAATCGTCATTAAAAGCACAGAAATCGGCACTGAAGTAACCCATTATTGTACGATTTTTTCAATAAGTAGGCCTTGGCGAGATGTAAACATCAAACGTCAGACGCGGAACCATCGCCTGTCAAAAGTGACCAAAGTGACCCGGACGCCCATTTCACTATTCGTACACATTGCGAAATTGCCTACTACCTATAGCAGCGCAATCTATCAGTATAAATATTTTAGTAGGTTTGAATTTCAATAGATTTGTTATGGAGGCTGCACAACAAGCAGCAGTTTGGTTTTTTCTGTTCGAAGCCGCCGCCGTCATACTTGACCTATAGGTAGAGCGCCGATCGTCAAAGTCAAGCAACGCCGCGCGTAGTCGGTTCATGGACGGGTCATCCCTAATTATTATTTTCTTGCCAAATAAAACTTTTTTTTTCCGATTTCAAAAAAAAATATATGATATTACCTCGGCACTGAAGTTCTTTTTATAACTCGTGTGGTTTATTTGCCTCAGCCAGAGGCCTCGGCAACTAAATTCCACATGAGTCATACAAAGTTGAACTTCAGTGCCTTGGTAAGTACATAAATAACTATTTTTTACTACTAACCTGAGAAATCACCATTATTTACCTCATTCCTCTAATGATAAGTAATATTTCTTACCCTAGGTAAATAATGATAATAAAAAAATACCTGGGTAAATAATGAAAAATTTTCTATGTGACATTTAAAGATTAGTGTCATTTTATCAGCTTGACAACTGAACTCCCAGGCTACTTGATATTTCGAAGTATTTGAAAAAAGCGAGAAATGACTAAAATAAACTAAAATATGGCAATATTTCAATGTTAGTAGTAAAAAAATTCTATATACACTTCGGTTGAGAAGGCCATTATTTACCTCGCATATTATATCCTTCGGCGCTAGGCGCCTCAGGATATAAAAAAGCTCGGTACATAATGGCTCACTTCTCAACCTAAATGTATAATATTCTATTAATTTAAGGTTTTAACAAAGTCTAGAGATAGTATTATCTAGACTTTGGTTTTAAGGCCTTTTTGTTGCATTTTGGTATTTTCGGGAAATGTTTTTGATAAAACTATCTCATTTATTCTTGAATTATTTTACCTACCTTTTAATATGTATGGTAAAGCATCTTTAGCGTGTTCAAGAGCACACTTATTAAAATCTGGTTTGTCCTTATGGCATGTCTTGATATAATGTGCTGAAATAAATATAAAATAATAAATCAAAATATTATGTAATAATCGTGGAAAAAACGTAGTGTGCTCAACTCGCGAGTTGTGGTCATTACTTCATCATCACCCTCTTATCTTATCTAACAGTTCATACAGTGTGACCCATTCATTATTCGGCGCGCGCCGAATGTCGGGCGAAGACAGCGGCCGGGCCGGACGTAAACACGGCATAAATCTTTCAAAATTTCGGTTTTTTCGCGGGTTTGGCGCAATAATAATTCCTAACCCCACTTTAACCAAACAAAACCGGATAGAACGCGGTTTACCCGGGTAAAGCCAGAAATACCTATAATGTCGAATATATTTCGTACTTTATCCACGTTTCTTGGGTATTTTGCAGTTTACCCGGGTAAACCTTATGTTTAACCGTTAACCTTACTTTACCCGTAACATATATACTCTTGAATTAATCCACTTCAGTGGATCAATTTATTATTTGTAAGTTTGCTTTAAATGTATTTTTGGTAAAATACTTAAATGACTACCTACTAGCTATTTCTCTGGTCTATTGGACTTCCTAATGTTTTGTTTCCTTTCATATTAGTGTGGCATAACAGAAAGGAAAGTTCATGAAAACATGAAAACAAAATTATTATTATTAAAATACACTTAATAACAAAAAATAATGTTGTCATTAATAATTTTGTAAATAATGAAAAAAAAATCATCGAAGATGAGGAAGAACAGAGTTATTACGCCGTTTAAAAAAAACTAAACATATCGTGGAGAGAACTGTACCTACCCAAGGCAATTCCAACAACATTTCAGAATCTATATTAGTTCAGAAAAACGTTCCCCTTTTTCCAACTTATAATTCGACGGGCAAAACGAGCACTCTGAGGTAAATACGTTTGGTGGGGAATATACTAAATGACACTGACAATGAAGTGTACCGTCTTAATTTGAAGTTTCAGTTAGATAGTAGTCCTGTTCATAATGCTCGTTTGATAAGAGCCTGGCTAAATGAAAACTGTTGGATATTGGATATAGGGTGATACAGCCCTTTCATTGAGTGACCACCGAGATCCCCTGGTTTGAGGGTTTACTTAAAGAAAAGTTTATATATAAATCAAGGCCCCAAGAACTATAACTCCAAAGCAAATACGGAACGCAATTTTCATTGCATATGCAAAAAGAATGGCAGGTAGCAAAGAAAATACTACTAACACTAGTATTTTCTTTGCATGAAATGGTGGTTTGGCAGACGCTACAAAAAAGTAGTTTTATGATAGAATTTTCATTTTTTTTTTTGTTTTATTTTATTCTGTATAGCCATAAGACCAATGATTAATATCACACATTTCCAAATTGTTAGAAGTTTAGGGGGTGCTGAATCCAGATTTTTTTCAAAAAATGGCTAATGTGATTTATTGCTCCTATATAAACTGGTACAGTAAGCCTTGGATTTTGTATGAAAGAGATCATTTTTGCTAAAAAAATCAGTTTGTCAAGGTCTAGAATTATTATTAACCGATCAAAAAATTTTGTTCTACATAAAAGTGTACGATACATTATAGTTAACATACAGGGTGATTGAGTTTTATTCTGCGAGACTACAACAGGTGATAGAAAATCAAAAAATAACCGCACTTGTATAAAAACTATAATCTTTTTAAGATCTTATAAAAAAGTTACAGGGTGTTAAATTTGTAAAAAATATGTGGACTTTATTGAATATTTACCAAACTAGTTGAGATATTTATGTCATATTTGGCACACGTTATAACGGAATGAGTTAGCATAAAACCTGTTAATACAAATTCCTCTAACAACCAGTGGAGGAGAAGTGGGTAATTATAGTGCAATTGTTTGTCTACAGCAATAAAATGTATTGAATTTCTTATGTAAATTTTAATTATTGTAAACAGAAGCGTCCTCTTGACATTTTTTATGTGTCATGGTTTCATTACAAATTTGATATTTTGTATTATTTCGGGGTATTTCTGAAAAATTATCTAAAGAAATTGATTCGTGAGTAAGATTTAAAGTAGAAATAATGTGTTTACTACTTTAAATAAAGTAACTTTTTTCAATAAACTTACCTATTTAAGGCTATACTTTTGAAGGTACAGGTAACAGGGTGTAAAATATTTAAGGAAGATGTGTATCTTGAAAATTAATACCTTGAATGGGTTAATTTATTAGGAAAAGTTACTGTATTTAAAGTAAGAAACATATTTTTTCTGAGTCTTACTTATGGAGCGAATTTTTAACTTAATTTTTCAAAAATATACCCCGAAATAATACGAAAAAATCAAATTTGCTATGAAACCATGACACATAATAATATGAAAACATGCTAAAAAAACGTTTTTGTTTATTATTAAAATTTACACAACAAATTGAATACATTTTATTGCTATATACAAGGTGATTAATATTTTTTTCTAAAACAATTGTGCCCACTAATAATTACTCACTTCACCGCCACTGGTTGTTTAAGGTGTTTGATATTCATGGGTTTTATGCTAACCCATGCCGATATAACGTGCACCAAATATAACTTAAATATCTCAACTAGTTTGGTAAATATTCAATAAAGCCCACATATTTTTCCGAACTTTAACACCCTGTAACATTTTTATAAGGCCTTAAAAAAGATATAGTTTACACAAGAAAGTGCGGTTATTTTTTGGTTTTCTATCACCTGTTGATGTGTCCCAAAATAAAACTGAATAACCCTGTATAATAAAATTATTATATGAAACATTGCTTTAAAAAAAACCACGAAATTTTGAAACAAAAACTTAAACTTTTATTTTTTCCTTAATTGTTAATTTTTTCAGGCATCAGTTCTAAAATTTAAGTTATGAACCTGTCCCCTATCTCTTAAAAACACCTTATATTTCTAAACTTTTGTAATCATGCCTACTCTTCTGAACGCACTGTATAACAATCCTGCGGTACTTACGCAGCTCTAACGCCAGGGCACCACCACCGACGACAAATAATATCAAGGAGGCGCAGAAAAACAACTGCATTATGGCCTAGTGTGTTTTCAGCCGCCCGACGCGACGACGTGAACGCTCAAGAAACGATTGCGCCGATCAAGACTAGAATCTTAATCTTATACCTTATTCCATTGTTGATAAATCCGTGGAGTGGTGGGAGACCGAAACGGCCGATACCTCTTGAATATGAAACAGGAAAAAAATTCTATGACGTCGCTGGCCGGATGTAAACAAGTTCTTCGTGACGGAGGTTTCCAACGACGCAGGGGGCAGTCGACGATGTGAAGTACGAGTGCCAAACAAGGACTAAGGATGGCCAGGTGTCCTGGGAACAGAATTAAATAGTATAAAAGCAGAAAAAAGCCTTTTTAAAAACAAGCTTTTATTTTTTTCTACTCCTATGCTAGTAACATACCTATTAAGTGACGGTTTAGGTTATAAGTAAGTGCACTGTTACGAACACTGTCACGTAATGACTGACACGTAATGACTGACATGTAATAAAAAAAATTACGTATCTGTTCTTAATTAAAACGCAATTGTCACGGGTGCCTTGTTAGCGCGGCATCCGCGTCACCATAGCAACTAACCAACATACCTACTAATTGTTGCCTGTCAGATATTCAGAAATATAGTTTTCTTGAAATCGGCATTAAAGTGTCCCAAAGTCGTCATTAAAAGCACAGAAATCGTACAATAATGGGCTACATTATTGTACGATTTTTTCAATAAGTAGGCCTTGGCGAGATGTAAACATCAAACGTCAGACGCGGAGAAATCGCCCGTCAAAAGTGACCAAATATTCAAAACCCGGCCGATAAAGGCCCATTTAACTTTTCGTACACATTGCGAAATTGTTTCCTATAGAAGCGCAATCCTTCAGTATACATATTTTAGTAAATTTGAATATCAATAGATTTGTTGTGTAGGCTGCACAAGAAGCAGCAGTTTGGTTTTTCTGTACGAAAATGCCGTGTCTTGTCTTACTTGACCTAAAGTCTATCCAAGTTACAGAGGCAGTGGATCAAAACAATGGCCACCACGTGACTCTTATTGGTGAAGTTATTTTTATGACTCATGTGTCATAAAAAGTTGAACTTCAGTGCCTTGGTACATAATTAACTATTATCTATTATAATAGTGTCAGGAGGGTGGTAAAAAAATTTAGTCCGCCATTTTGGGCGGCGGCCATATTGGATTTCGTATGAAGTCATTCACCTTATTGTTTTCTACCCGTCGAGCCCTTTCATTTCATGCCCATGTTGGGTATCAAATAGGTAATCCCCCATCTTGGAGCGGCGGCCATATTGAATTTAGTGTGATGTCGCTAACTTTATCGTTTTCTACTCTTCGAGCCCTTTCATTTGATAGCCATATTAAGGGGGTTGAGTCAACCCCCGGGTTGACAAAAAATACAAATCAGCCATCTTGGAGCGGCGGCCATTTTGAAAGTATTACAATATTGAGTAATGCATATTGTATTGTCACCGGAACTAAAGGTGCATGCAAAATTTCAGCTTAATCGGATGTCAGGAAGCGGTTCTAATTCAGCTTGCAAGATTCTACCCACACCTACATACAAACTAACAGGTGAAGTTAAATAAAAGCTTGGTACCTAAATATAGGTACCACCCAAAATATTATGCTCTTCACGATAATGCAGTTTTATAGTAGAATGGAAACTAGGGGATTCCAATCTTTGCCGAAAATACCGACTGTGTGCACACAGTTCGCCAATTCAAATTATTATTCTGAAATGAGTAGCTTCATCTGTGACTGTGACATAAGATGAGAACTAAAAACATTTTATATGCTAGATGTCATAAATTGGTTTTGAGGTTATATGGTTGACATATATTTTATACTTTTGCAGCCAGAGTAATAAGGGAATTTCTGTAAAAGAAGTATACTAGTACAGTCAATCTGCTCAAAAGATAATAATGAGAGTAGATCAAAAACATTCCGAGAAAGCCGAATTTTTGATAAGTCGTTAGGTACCTAGTACTGTCCCCATGTTGAGAACCGAAACTGAATCACCGTGTATAGCTCAGGTATATATATCTGTACCTATATAGTAGTTTAACTTATGTACGAATTATCGTTTGAATTGTTTATAAAATTCTTTCAATATATTCAAAAATTTAAAAAAGGGTACACTAATATATTTACAATCTTACTTACCCTCTATAATATTCCTAGAGTTTTACTTTTTTTTTTCTTATTGGACCGGTTATCTCTCTGTATAGTAAGATAAAGAAGAGTTATATTCTAAAAAGCACAATTATTATTTAAAAAGGACAGACTGATATAAATACATACTTACATCAATTTAATAATTATTGCAGTGAAGAGTAGATCTTAAAAACGTAAAAGAACTACAAGATAGGTAGGTTCTCCATTTAAAGAAAAATGCAAATTCCCTTTGCAAACGTTATAAGACAATAATTATTAATGCCCCACAACTTTTGTTTGACATATTTCTTTGTATTCCCAAAATTAGAGAAAATAAACTATGTATCCTTGAGTGAGGTCACCTTGTTCATCCAATACAAATACACATCATTTCTAAATTCCACGTTCAAATATATCTTGACAGTCACCGTGTTTTAATGTTCGAAATATCCACTATAATTAATTGTTTTAAAATTATCGAATTCCTATTTTCAATCTGTTGTGGTTACTACCAGAATAATACCAGATATTTTGTCCGCAAAAAATCCATACAAAATAATTTTTTGTCATACGCTCATACGCTCCCAAAAATAGCTCTTTTGCGGACTCATTTGAGTCCGTAAAATGCTTCTTTTTCGGCCTAGTCCCTAAAAGTTGTCATGGCAACCTTTACGGACTATTCCAAAATTCCTTAGAATATTCTTTATAGTAAATGGCACCAGACTTCACAGGAAGTAAATCCAACACGATTTCTTTGGCCTTATTAGCAATATATTCGTGATTTTGGAACATTTAAAATATATGTCACTTTCTGACAAATTTCGAATGACAATGACATGACAAAATTATCAAATAAACAAACTTGTTGCTGTGATCTCAAAATTTATGGAAAATTGTAACAAAAATAAAAAAAATTCTAAAACAATTCTAGTAAAACTTATGCGAAGTGCCAAAATGAACAAACCAGCCAGTAATTTTCAGTGTTCCATACTTTTTCTCTAGAATAAAAATACCGCTCCCTCTTTTGTATTTTTCCAAATTAGTCCGGCCGATTGTGGTTATTGCCTGTCACGAATTCGAGAAGAAAACCTGAAAAGGTAAACAACTTATTCGTTTTGACCGTTAATGAATCTCCTCTTTTTCTTTTTCAGTTCCAATGACCAAGGTTCTTCTTTTATTGCACTATATGTATACCTACCTACGCATAATTCTTAATTATAGTCATGTAAGAAATCTTTACATTGGGCCGATCATTACCAAGCATTTTCTTTCTTTGAAGCTATCGAGATCGACCACCAAAAGTAGGCATTATTCAGCGTTTTTGACGATCAACAAGTAATAATGCATCTACAAGAGCAGAGGAGTACAATAATTAGATTCAATAATACCTTCTATGTTTTACTGACATTTTTCTACTATAAGTTTAGAGAGAATAAATCCACACTCAAAAATTATACATACAGGGTGTTCAGATTTGATCCGGAACACCCCTGTAAAATTGTAGTGTGAAGTAGGGTGTGTAGGAAGAAGTGCGCACTCGTGGGATATATAGACTTTTTTAAAAATGCTATTAGGGATTTTTTATCTGAAATCTGACAACGTAGTTTTATTCAGCACCTCCTGAAACCCCAATGTCCCAAGTTTTATGAATTTACATCGCCGATTAACATTTTTACAGGACCTTATAATTGGGGAAAATGTTTTTTTTAAATTTTCAATTCAAATTCAGGAATGCTTTAGAAATATTTGAAAATCGGATAAACTTAGCATTATTTTAAAACGGTAGGAAGGAGTTCTTTTTCTGTTTTCTTTATTAGTGGGGCATTTTTGGGATGTTTCGATTAAGTTTACCCGCAATTCAAATATTTACAAAGCTTTTCTGATTTTTTTAATACAAATTTAAAAAAAAAACAATTTTCCTAAAGTTAAGGCTCTGAAAAAATGTTAGTCGGCGAAGTTATTTAATAAATCTAGGGATATTTGGGTTTCAGGGGGTGCTGATTAAAGCTACGTTGCCATATTTTCGATAAAAAAATTGCTAACAGCATTTCTCAAAATATCGCAAGATAAAACGGAGTTCTTTGCCGTTTTCTTTATGCGACAATTTTGGGCTGTTTTGAATAAGTTTTACAAATTTTCAGATATTTCCAAAGCACTCCTAGTTTTTAATTTAAAATAAAAAACGGATTTTCTCAACTTTGCATTGTATTTCACTTTAGATAAAATTTTTAAACCCAGATGGACTATACGATAGGTGCAAAAGACAAACAAATTTCGAATTAAAACTTGAGCCTCGCTTGATTAGAAAGTGATTTGCACCGCATTTTTATATTTTAAAAATCAAGCATGCCTTGACAGGGGCAATTTATTCATTTTCAGTTCAGGTGTACTACCTTTTCCTCAAGAGATTATGAAAAATTTTATTTAAAAAAGTTGTTCAGAATGCAATTCCAAATCACCGTACCAAATTATAAAACAATGGGCACATTTTGATTTTTTTATTTTTTCGATTTTTGCGGTATTAGCACAAATCAAGTACATTTATCTAAAAATTTTATCAGAAAAAAATTTTCAGAATGCAAATTTAAGACCCTGTACTAAATTTCAAAACAATCGGCATACTTAGATTTTTTTTCCAAAAAATATAGTTGAAATTAAAAAAATCAAACTCTGCCGATTATTTTAAAAGTTGGTACGGGGGCTTAAATTTTCATTCTCGACAACTTTTTCCAATAAAATGTTTCGATATCGCTAAAGGAAAATGTAGTTTACCTGAACTGGAAACGAATAAATTGCCCGTCAAGGCCTGCTTGATTTTTAAAATATAATAATATATGGTGCAAATTAGTTTCTAATCAAGCAAGGCTGATCCCCCAAAGGTCAAGTTTCAACTCGAAATTTTTTTGTCTTTTACACCTATTAGTATCGTCGATCTGGGTCCACCCTGTATATTGGGCGTGTATTGTCCTTGTACACTATTCTTTGGTAGTTCTAGGATGGAACTCTGAAGAAACTTTATGGGATAACATTAAATTGTCATTTTGTAACTTTTATCGTATTCATGTGAGGATAATGTAAAGAAAACCGCAAAAATGATTGTGGCGATTTTATTTTTATAATGATCTTAGTAATTCTTACAAAAGTATGTGTCAATCGGTATTCATAAATCGATATTATAATTTCGTACAGCACTGTCAAACTTGGATAAAAACTTACTGGCCTAATTGAAACATACAGGGTGGTCACTTTTCTAATTACCACTACTGGAAAAGTTGGCATCCGTTTCTCAAAATCTAGCAGCCTCTTAGCACAGCTTACCCTAACATAGGTAAGCTGTGCTCTTAGTGTTCATTAAAAAGGTGACCACTATTATGCAGGGCAAGAGTGGCAAAAGTTTTGTATCAAAATTCTGTTTCGTCATTTTAAAAACATGCATGTATAGCATGAATTTCTAAAGCAAGACCATGAGCCCAATTAACGAAAACATCCTGTATCATCCTTTTTTTAAGAGAAGAATCACCCACCACCCACTGTCATGCCGGAATATTCGAAACCATCCAACCTACGTCAAAGGGAGATACAAACAATTTGCATAATTATTATTTCCAACCGAAACCTTAATATTTTATTAGTTATAGGACGACTAGTCTTGACCTTAGACGTTGTCAAGGTTGAGATTAAAAATCAACATTTTTGTTTACCTGTTTACTATTCTTCGGGCTAGTTCGATATCGATGTTATTATTAGATATGCCTATGGACTATCTTGCTCCACCAAATGCTTGCTTTAATTGTTAATTATTTTAATTTTAGTTTTTTTTAATGGTTTTTGGTTTTGATTGTTGCTTTTTATTTATAGATAAACGAAACCATCCACGGGAGAAGATGATGCATTTTTCTCCCTAGTACTACAAATAGCTATATTGTAAATTGCGATTTGCGGATGATAATTGATAGCTATACCATTTTATAAAGTTGTTTTAAAAAAATTATTTTTTTAAACACAAAGAATAATAAAATATAATTTAACTGCTTATTTTCATTGTTTCAGATTTATTTAAGAAAAGCTTATGTTACGACTATTATTTTCTCTTTTCGGTTCCTGGTAATGTTCGCTATGAATCAACAGCAACATCTTCAGAAATAATGTCCTCTTAAAGCCAAGAAACCTAACACAAACTAAATTTTCTAGACATTCCTTCGATTATTTTCGTTAATTATTTATGCTATCCAATGACGCATTTTAGTACGATTTATAGTTTATTTAGGAGCTTTATTACCTATCCATTCTAATTATTTTCTTTACTTCACTAATTATTAGTTTGACTTTGTTGACTTTTCTTTGAATATTGATTGGCTCATTATACAGTTCAGATTTGATCCGGAACACCTGTGTTAAATTGTGATGCGCTGCACAATTTTGATGTGTGCGCAGGAATTGTTCTTATGCACTATTCTATGGTCTGTTATGATTTATTTTCCGATGCAATTTTTTGGAAAATGCTATTATGGATTTTTTTTTATCTAAAATTAGACAACGTAGCTTTATTTAGGGCCCTTCTGAAACCCCAATGTCCCAAGTTTTATTAATTTACTTTGTTAACTAACATTTGTACAGGGCCTTAAAATTGGGAAAATTGAATTTTTTATTTCAATAAAAAATAAGGAATGCTTTGGAACTATTTTAAAATCGGGCAAACTTAATCGAAACATCCAAAAATGTAACACTAATAAAGAAAACAGAAAAAGAACACCATCCTACCATTTTAAAATAATACTTAATTATATTTTCTGTGATATCTATGAATGAAGGATATGCTTTATTTAAATATTATTTTAAACGGTAGGACGGTGTTTGTTTTCGGTTTCCTTTATTAATGGGACATTTTTAAAATATTTGGATTAAGTTAATCCGATTTTCAAATATTTCCAAAGCATTACTGATTTTGAATTGCAAATAAAAACAATTTTCTCAACTATAAGGTCCTGTAGAAATGTTAGTAAAGTTGGCGATGTAAATTAATAAAACTTTGGATATTTTTAAATATCGCATCTAAAAAAATCATACTTAAATCTAGCATATATTTAAAAGGATAAAACGATGTTCTTTGTCGTTTTCTTTATTATAATGCGACATTTTTTGCTGTCTTGAATAAGTTTTCTCGATTTTCAGATATTTCCAAAGCATTCCTGATTTTTAATTGAAAATAAATAAATCAAAAATCAAAGTCCCAGGTCCTGAAGTCCTGAAGAAATGTTAGTCGACGATGTAAATTAATAAAACTTAATAACGACATTTCCACACACAGAAATCATCCAAATCGTACAGCCCATCACGATTTTACAGGGATGTCCCGGATCAAATCTGAACACCCTGTAGGTACAGAATGCAATTCAAGTGTATTAGTTGTAACCATTTCATATTACAAGTTTTTGTTTTTGTTGAAATTATATAAGGTTTTTATATTTTTTGACAATGTTGTACACAAAGGTGTCAAGATCTTTACTCCATAATTTTTACGATCATATACATAATGTACAAAAATCCGACAAGTTTTTAGTCTACGGAAACGACTATTACAATGTTTGTAAATAGTGTAAAGTATATTTAATTTTTTTTCGACGGTAACCTTGCAGAATTGCAGGTTTTTAACAAATTAATTATATATTTATTTATGTTTTCGCGAACTAACGTTTCAATATACTTTACACTTCTATTGATTATTTAATAACAACATTTATTTACCAACAAAATTTGAAAATGAAAGTCGACTGGGTCCTTAATACTTTTCGAATAATGTTGAAAATATTACGATATTTACGTTAAAAAAATTTAGAATATTAAAAAAAAAAGAATATTTTACTGGACAATCAGGCTATTTCCAGCCTTGAAGTCCTGAAGTCTTGTGCTATGTTCTCTGCAATGCTATAAAATACTAGAAAGTCAACAAAAACAAAATTTAACTTTCTTCTGTCTTCTATGCCCAAAGGCTGGCACTTTAGAATTGCAGAAAGCTAAATTATTTTCTGATATTTCCCGAAATTTGTACGAAACAAAAACGAGGGGTTGCCACAAAAAAGTTTGTTCACTCTAACTTGATCCGAAAGACCGCCGCTTATTTTGACACAATCGCAGTTTCGGCAGAACTGCCCATGCTCTCGCTGTTCATTATGTCAAAAGTCTGCGTGGTCTTGTCTAACTTTCATAAGTCCGGCACCGCCGTATCCAACATCCTCATCTCTTGAATTCCTCCGTTGCATTCTAACCTCTGTTGCGAATATGCTCTGAAAATAATACAATTTTATTGGAAATTCCAAATCAGCGTTTTCTAGTAGGTAGGTAATTACTCCGTTTACATGGATACAGGGATGTATCCTAGTTCCATTGCAGGTAGACTATGTAAGCAAGTGCATACCTTTGCAGGGCATGTAGAGACGTGGAGGAGAGAGTCCTCTCCAAAATTTCCCCCCAATATTTTTCAGAGAGACCCTCGAGATCACAGGATTGCGTGTGGTGACCCAACATGCTGGGACTGCCGCTGTTGCAACAGTGTTGCGGTTTGGGTTCTTTCGGTCTCCGGCAGAAGAACTGGAAAAGGAAAATAATCACAGTTCAAATGTCGACGACCTTCTCGATTTCGAGTCGATTTGATATTTAAATTGGGCGTTTTTGACGCAGTTGGTAAATTCCTTTCTCACGAATTTTGGCTAATTTATCAACCAGTTTAGAATAGAAGAAACGTATTGAAACCAGGAACACTAATTTTCACTGAAATGACAAGAAATATTTATACGTCCAACAAGGACATTTTTTGGTATTCACTTGTTCCACTAGATCAGTTCTACCAGAGAAAATGTCGACGCATAAAATCCCTAATCTAACCTTCATTGCTAACCTACTCGATATAAAAAAAAGTTTCAGTTTAAGTTCCCTCAACCATTGAAATATTTTGTTCCATGCATCTAAAATATTGTCACAAAAATTGAAGGCTTTACTTATATAAGAAACATGCTAAGTGCCAAAACACAAAACTTGCGTTTTTATCTTAAAAATATGCTAAGTACCCTTACCTATATATCAATTATTGGGCTAATTGCCAAACCTAAAATTGTTTCAGTGATTCATATGGTAACACGGTGTTATTTAAAAGTGCAAATGTTGATTCTTTTTTTAAATCACGAAAAGGCATAAAGATTTTTATACAAATATTTCTTAAGTGTCACTTTTTTCTTAAGTGGCACGATTTTGATGATTTTGCTATGATTTTTTTTTCGATGCGATTTTTTGTAAAATCCTATTAGGGATTTTTTTATTGGAAATCTGGCAACGTGGCTTTATTCAGCACCCCCTGAAACCCCAACGTCCCAAGTTTTATTAATTTACTTCGCCAACTAACATTTCTACAGGGCCTTAAATTTGGAGAAACTGTTTTTTTATTTTCAATTAAAAATCAGGAATGTTTTGGAAATATTTGAAAATCAGGTAAACTTAAAATATTTTCTAAAATTTATTTGAGGCGCAGACAGATCCATTGAATTTTTAATTGGGTATTTCGCCACCAAACTGGTTAAAGGACAACTTTTTCAAGTTGCCTGGAAAATTAATAAATAACTAAAGTTTGAACGTGTAACTCAAAAAATAACTTCAACAAATTTGTTTTCTGAGCTTTTGGAAATTAATCTTCCTCCTTTCTCAAAGATCATGTCACGTCAAAGTGAAATGATAGATTAATACATTTCAGGTTAAAATGTCATGACAACAGAAACAATTGCCTAGCCACCTGTCTGATATTGTACCCTGTGTTCTATCTAATTATCTATACTAACTTCTCTTTGAATAAGTGGGAATAATATTTTACTGAATTCCACTGAACATTCAGCAACACAGTTGTCTGTATTTCCTAGAATAAATGCTGATTCTTTAATTTTTCGTCCATTTCCTACTTCTTTGAGAATTGGTTTGGACCTATCCCACAAAATCCTATGATTGTTAAGAGTGTTCACTTATTTTCGACTTCGAAGTTTGATTTTGCCTGATATAATTTTTATGTTCTTTTAAACGAACGTTAAATGGCTTACAAGTCTCCCCAACTTCCCTCACATAATATTTTTGACTTCGATATTTGAATTTACCTGATACATTTTTTATTTTCTTTTAAATGAATATTAACTGGCATACCTACAAGTCTCCCCAACATAGAACTTTCCACGTTCATAAGGAATTCTATAAATGCAATTTTTTGAACTTTGTACCTCATTAAATGGTTTCGTTTTAACTAGCATTGATCTTAATGTATTTTTGGTTTTAAATACTGTTCTGACATTAAAACAATTGATATGCGTTTCAGCTTATGTGATGGTCCAGGAATATAAGGAATAATTAAATTTACTGGTCGGTCCATCTGATTTATTTCTCTAATTCTATTAGCATTGTTATTTTGTTGCCAATCCTGAAAAACTCGCTCAACAAATTCAATAGGATATAACTATTCTTATCAAGAACATGTTTTATAATGTTTAATTTCGGGTAAACTTAATCTAAACATCATCCCACTAATAAAGAAAAAGGAAAAGAACACAATCGTACCATTTTAAAATAATACTTAAATATGGAATATTTTCTGTGATCAGTGTAGAATATGCCATATTTAAGTATTATCTTAAAACGGTAGGATGTAGGATGGTGTTTGTTTTCCGTTTTTTTTAATTAGTGGGACATTTTTGGGACGTTTCGGTTAAGTTTATCTTTATCCGATTTTCAAATATTTCCAAAGCATTCCTGATTTTTAATAGAAAATTAAAAAAATCAATTTTCCAAACTTTAAGGCCTTGTAGAAATGTTAGTCGGCAAATTAAATTAGTAAAACTTTGGACATCAGGGTTTCAGGCGGTGCTGAATAAAGCTACGTTGCCAGATTTCCGATAAAAAAATTACTAATAGCATTTTTCAAAAAATCGCATCGAAAAAAAATCATATTAGGCCGTGAAATAGTGATGCCACCATATCAATGGTGAATCTAAATGGAAAATTCTTTGGCATACCTTATTTGGTCCTATTATTAGAAACTCAATAAATAAAATACCAATTACCGCTCTGTATTTCGGAAACTAACTGTTTATGCACACGTCTGTATAAGGAACCTTTTATTCTAAAATGTTTTTTTTTACAAATTGTCAAAGTTTGTCTACAAAAAGCGCGAACACCCTGTATAAATTTCTGATGCTTCCTAGTTCGGTAGGAAAATAAAAAACAAATCAAAATAATCCTTGAAAAAATTAACGCTCGGCTGAGCGTGACACCCATCCCGCTTCAGAAATTTTAATCCTCTTATTTTTGGATGATAAAACAGTGTGTAATTCACGTTCAGCAATTGAATCTTTTTCTGCCAAGATTGAAATACTCTGTGGAAAACTTTTGCGCAAAGTTTTCGAGTCCAGTAGAAATGAATAGATAAATAGCATCCAATCTTACTCCTGCACGATAAAGTAATGGAGTTTTTGCCATTTTTTTTATATTTCACACTTGCATAATTCCTAAATAATTTAGGAGACTTCCTCTTATACATTATTTATATCAAGTTGTAAATCTTGTTTTTGATTTATAGCTTTGTGCATAAATTACTGTCTATTTATTTTAAAGAGGCGGTAAATGTAAACAAAATGACGCGAATGGCTGAATTGCACAGGACCGCACTATAATTTACCAGGGGAAATGCGGAATAACCTTGAATACGTATTAATTAGATGTATCTAATTAAAATTAAACATTTCTGAAAAGCGGAAATATCTCCAATTAGAAAAAAATATTTATTTATTTTAAATTTCGGGACGGAAATAAAAACTTGTTTTTAGCTTAATATTTAAAAAAAATGTGTATACAACGATATAGCATGTAATTAAACATTTCTGTTGAAGTTGCAAATTTCTTACATCGGAATACAGCAATAAATTCAGTTTTTAACCGACTTCAAAAAGGAGGAGGTTATCAATTCGGTTGTATGTTTTTTTATTTTTTTTATGTTTGTTACCTCAGAACTCCGTTATTTATAAACCGATTTGGACAATTCCTTTTTTATTGGAAAGGGTATACCTACAGAATGGTCCCATTTAAATTTGAAGAAAAAATTCCACCCCTAAGGGTGGACAAATAGGGGATGAAATTTCACATTGAACCGATTTCGATGATTCTCTTTTTATTATTATTATTACAAAGGGATTACTTTAGGAATGGCCCCATAATAATAATAATAATAATATCCTGATATCCTGGATACCCGGGATCCGAGTGAATGTTTCCCGTAGAGGGAGTGCGAATGCCTTTTGACTAAGTCGATAATAATAATAATAATAATAATATAAATTTATTTGCAGTTACAACATTATAATGAAATGTGTGTAACGTTACACCACGAGGCGTTAACCGAGTGGTTTAGTTATACAAGTTTCATTATAACGTTCGTATCGAACTACTATCATTCAAAATTTACTCTACGATGGTCCAAATAGATTTTATTCGCATATTTTTGATTTTTCTTAAATACCATTTCTACGACGGTGTCATTATGACACATTTCATTTGGATGTCCCTATGGCCATAATAACACTCAGTGTTATTATGAACGCCGTAATGATATCCAGATGGCAATGCTAAATGCGTCATAATGACACCGTCCTAGATTAAAAAAATAATAATTGACATAAGAAAAAAAATAAGAAATAAAAAAGTTTTTAACAAAAACATTAAAACCGACTTCAAAAATTTGCCCGTATGCATACTCCACTAAAAATTAAAAAAAATAATAATAACAAAAAATAACACCGACTTCAGAAATTTGCCCGTATGCACATTTCAACTAAAATTTTAAAAATATTTCTCTCTTTCTAAATTGAGTTATCTTTGGAGTCGGTGACAGTCAAGGCAAGGAATTTAAATCTATTTAGATATGTCACCGACTCCAAAGATAACTCAATTTAGAAAGAGAAACATATTCTAAAATTTTAGTTGAAATGTGCATACGGGCAAATTTGTGAAGTCGGTGTTATTTTTTGTTATTATTTTTTTAATTTTTAGTGGAGTGTGCTACGGGCAAATTTTTGAAGTCGGTTTTAATTTTTTTGTTAATTTTTTTTTTATTATCTTGTGCTAACAGCATTTTAGTTAACTTCGTTTTTCCGAGTGAATTTGAATGATATTAGGAAGTAACGTAGACCAACCAGTTAGAATATATATTTCTTTATGAATTGTAATTATTAGGTTAATTTCTACGTCCCAATAATTATTATCATTTCCGAAAGTTGCCGAATACTTAAGAAGAAGAAGAAGAAGTCATCAAATAGAATAGGTTGACACGTTTCGTTGCTTTCTACTGAGGGAGCAAATGAAGAAAGAAAAGGAAGGTCTCAAAGACCGGAATCATGAGAAATGTCACTGATATGTCAATGTCAAAGAGCCGCATAACCTCTCCCGCCCGAGATTATTTCAACAATATTTTCCCCACTCACCCTAGCCAACAATTCTCTGCAGACCCTCCTGAAGTGGTCGTTCAGCAACCAATACAGGAACGGATTCCACAGACAGTCGCTGAGCGCCAACCAAGTCGCCAGGAAGTCCAAGGGCGCCGGGGCCCTCGCACCGGTACAGGCCGCCACTACTTCTTGTATAGTCCATGGCGTCACTAACACTATAAAACCTAGCGACATCGCCGCCATCGTGCGGGACGCCAGCGCGCTCTGGCGACGCTCCTGCGACACCAACTGAAAATAAATTATGAGTGACTTTAAGGCGTCGCTACCTGTGTAACCGAAAATATGTATTGGTGACTTTAAGCGGTCGTCGCTGCCCGTGTAGGGCGCTGATTTGCGAAGCTTCGGGAAGAGTAATCTCGCAAAGCTAGCATCTTATTACACATAATTACACATAATTAGTATTTAGCATTGAAGCGGGGTAAGCTGTTCCACTAGGGAAAGTTTTAATTGCTAGCGATATCCGATGGTAGGTATAATCACCCGGGAAATAATATGGGAGGGTATAGGGTTTGGGTTCACCCAGCTAAGAAATTTTCAGGGTGAGAGATTTATTTACGTAAGGAGAACTTCTAGCAAACTTTGTTGTTTAATGTATGATGTACGACAGAAGAGAGATACCTACTCTTGCAGATGGAATTACATCCAGGTAATATTTTTTTAACATATATAGCAACAAAAAAAAGCTAAATCATAGTTCAAAATGATACCTTCAGCTATACCGGGTGTACCTACAAAACTCAGTATGCCTTTCAAAGGGCATTATGTTGCGTTTCACAATAATTATATATGAATCATAGAGTCATCCTGGGTTCTTCATAAGAAAAACCGAGTTTTCATTTATTCCAAAAATATGGCTTTTGATATGATTTTAGTCAGGCTGTCAGGTGTTTTATAATGAAGTTCAAAATAGGAAATTCCTCGGAAAACCATAGGCATACTGTCAGCGTGGGCCCAAAGGGCTATTACCAATTGTCACGTGAACTTGTATTTTAATAATTAATTTTTCCACTTTCTGAACAGGCTGTCAATGAGAAGTATGCAAGTTCTTGATGAAAGTGCTGAAAAAAGGATGGCATACCGTTTTCGCATGTCCAAATTGAATGTTATTTAATTATTTAAACTATTTATTCGATGTAAAGTGTATTTGGCTCGCGCAAACGGTATGCCATCTTTTCTTCAGCAGTTTTATGACAAGAACTTGCATACTTAACACTTAACATTGGCAGCATGTTCAGAAACGTGAAGAAACTAAGTATTAAAATACAAGTTCACGTGACAATAGTATAGCCAGTTGGGTCCATGTTAACGGTATGCCTATGGTTTTCCGAGGAATTTTCTCTTTTGAACTTCATTATAAAACACATGGCAGACTGACTAACATAATGAAGAACCCAGGATGATTTCCTGATTCATACCTTATTATTGTGAGAATATACGCAACATAGTGCCCTTTGAGAGGCATACTGAGTAAAATCACGTGCAAAAATTTGTCACAATCTCTCGGTCTATAAAAGTACCTTTATGGAACGTTGCGTCGTTTCAGCAAAATCCGACTGTGATATTTTAATTTAAAAGTGCTTTATGTGTTAAAAATTTTGAAGGATTTGTCCCAAAGGCGTTGACTAGATTTGATTCATACCTTATTATTGTGAGAATATAACATAATGCCCTTTGAAAGGCATACCGAGTAAAATCACGTGCAAAAATCTCTCACAATCTCTCGGTCTATAAAAGTACCTTGATGGAAAGTTGCAGCAAAATCCGACTGTGATATTTTAATTTAAAAGTGCTTTATGTGTTAAAAATTTTGAACGATTTGTCCCAAAGGCGTTGACTAGATTTGATTCATAGCTTATTATTGTGAGAATATAACATAATGCCCTTTGAAAGGCATACTGAGTAAAATCACGTGCAAAAATCTGTCACAATCTCTCGGTCTATAAAAGTACCTTTATGGAAAGTTGCTTCGTTTCAGCAAAATCCGACTGTGATATTTTAATTTAAAAGTGCTTTATGTGTTAAAAATTTTGAAGGATTTGTCCCAAAGGCGTTGACTAGATTTGATTCATACCTTATTATTGTGAGAATATAACATAATGCCCTTTGAAAGGCATACCGAGTAAAATCACGTGCAAAAATCTCTCACAATCTCTCGGTCTATAAAAGTACCTTGATGGAAAGTTGCAGCAAAATCCGACTGTGATATTTTAATTTAAAAGTGCTTTATGTGTTAAAAATTTTGAACGATTTGTCCCAAAGGCGTTGACTAGATTTGATTCATAGCTTATTATTGTGAGAATATAACATAATGCCCTTTGAAAGGCATACTGAGTAAAATCACGTGCAAAAATCTGTCACAATCTCTCGGTCTATAAAAGTACCTTTATGGAAAGTTGCTTCGTTTCAGCAAAATCCGACTGTGATATTTTAATTTAAAAGTGCTTTATGTGTTAAAAATTTTGAAGGATTTGTCCCAAAGGCGTTGACTTGATTTGATTCATACCTTATTATTGTGAGAATATAACATAATGCCCTTTGAAAGGCATACCGAGTAAAATCACGTGCAAAAATCTCTCACAATCTCTCGGTCTATAAAAGTACCTTGATGGAAAGTTGCAGCAAAATCCGACTGTGATATTTTAATTTAAAAGTGCTTTATGTGTTAAAAATTTTGAACCATTTGTCCCAAAGGCGTTGACTAGATTTGATTCATACCTTATTATTCTGAGAATATAACATAATGCCCTTTGAAAGGCATACTGAGTAAAATCACGTGCAAAAATCTGTCACAATCTCTCGGTCTATAAAAGTACCTTGATGGAAAGTTGCTTCGTTTCAGCAAAATCCGGCTGTGATATTTTAATTTAAAAGTGCTTTATGTGTTAAAAATTTTGAACTTTGTCCCAAAGGCGTTGATTAGATCTGATTCATACCTTATTATTGTGAGAATATAACATAATGCCCTTTATAAGGCAGACTGAGTAAAATCACGTGCAAAAATCTGTCACAATCTCTCGGTCTGTAAAAGTACCTTGATGGAAAGTTGCTTCGTTTCAGCAAAATCCGACTGTGATATTTTAATTTAAAAGTGCTTTATGTGTTAAAAATTTTGAACGATTTGTCCTAAATTCATAGATTAGATATGACAAACTTCTAAAAAAAGTTCTGAAAAAAGTTCATACGTGTTTTTTGTAAAATTTTGTTTGTTATATTATTTCCATAAGATGCAGCTATTACCGTTGATTGGAGGATCCTCCACTTAAACGCTATTATCTTTTAGAATGAGACGCAGCACATATTTTTGGTGCAGCAATCGTCATGGTCATAATATGGTGCAAACTTCACATTTACAAATTAGGATATCATTAATAATTTACAATGCAAAATCAAGTTCGTTTCTAACACAATCTGCATATTATAGACTAAATAATTTATCATCTAGAATTGAATAACAAGCAACCAACAAGTCGAGAACTATACGTTATAATCTGTAAATAAATAACGAATTTGGATTTGCACAAGCAGCCATTATTGGTTTCATTTTTATTTTCACGTGGGGTATATAAATCATTTGCAAGTAGGACATTCTGTTCATTGTTTAATCTATCATGGCTATTCTTTCAGGGGTGAGTGGAAGTCCTTAATAAAATATATTCTTCAAAATATTCTCTTGTAGGCCTTTGTCGACAGTGAACATTTTCGGCTGTCTATGTACGCTAGCATTTGCTACGGCGTATGGCCCATGGCCTACGAACATGACCCAATAAAACATAAACTATATAGATCATACTCTTTGGTGTTTTATCTATATTTGTGGATGTTCCTGTGCACAGCTATAATAAGGCTTGGGTTCCTTTTCGCCGACGATGTCAAAGATTTCGATGAGATCATGAGAAACGTCAGCGTTTCCCTAGTGCACGTAGTCGGACTGTGTAGGTCCTGGAGGCTGTGGTCAGTCGTTACCAAAGATATCATGAAAACTTTTATGAAGTTGGAGAAAAGATACAAAGCGAGTGAAGACGACGAGATAATAGATATCTACAAGAAAACTGTCGCAAGGAACGTATTTTATTGTAAATTGTATTTAGTGAACGGATACTTTTTGGCTACCCTCATATGCGTGACGCCCATCTTTGTACCAGCAACTGAGAAAGTTGTAGGGAACGAAACTTTATTGATAAAAATGTTGCCTCTTTCTGCCTGGACGCCCGTAGATCCGCAAGTGCATTATGTGGTAAAACAATTTTAGAAAACGTTATTTTGTTAGTCGTCGACTGTTTTTAAGGGTGTCTACATTTATGAAGTGGTAAGTTGCAGTATTGGCGCGAAATTCATGGTGGACACCGATCTTATCACGCTTGGTATAATAATCTTTTTGTTCGGTGAGTTAAAAGTTTTAGCGCATGTTCTAAGGAAACTTCCAAAGTATATTCAAAAGGTGCAAGAGCAGTTGAATCTTGAAGAACACGACGAAGCTACTTTTATAGCTTTGAGGGAATGTGTTTTGATCCATAAAAGAATTTTGAGGTACAAAAAAGCTTTGCAAGAATGTATCAATATTGCTATTGATTTTTTAGGAATATTTACGAATTTAATAACAGTATGAAATTTGTGATGCTACTGGATTTCATTCAATGTTCTTTTCACCTTTCCATTGTAATTTTACAATTATTAGTGGTAAATATATCTATATTTATTTAAATTTAATTAATTTTAATAATGTAATTTTTCAGCTTGAAAAAACTATAGCAAATTTAATTGTGCCTATTTGGTACGTGTTGTGTATTTGCATACGACTTTATGCATATTATTTTAATGCAAACGAACTTATCATTATGGTATAAAATTTGTCAAATATGAATATTATTAGGTCATGTTTAATTTTTTTAGGGTAATGACGTTAGGACAGCTCTCTACGAGAGCCCTTGGTACATCGAAAATCGCAAAATTAAGCAAATTCTTCAAATGATGATGCTGAGATGCCAAGAACCTCTAGCATTGTCAATAGGACCCTTTGGAACAATGACACTTGAAACATTCCTGGGGGTAAATAATATTTTTTTACTACTAACCTGAGAAATCACCATTATTTACCTCATTCCTCTAATGAGGAGTAATATTTCTCTCCCTAAGTAAATAATAATAATAATACAACGAAAAGTTAGGACACTACTGACAAAAGCTCGTAAACATCATCCCCGTAGCGCCGTAGAAAGAACAACTCTGCCACGTCAACTAGGAGGAAGAGGATTGGCAGATCTCAGCAAGCAATTGGACCAACAAATATTAAATCTGCGTAATTATTTCTACAGGCAGGCCAACAGCTCCACACTACATAGGGCTATATGCGGAGCAGACGTCTCAACACCGCTACGTCTGACGGAACACGAGCGTCAAAATCACCACCGAACCGACAACGATAAACTACAGAGGTGGTTGGGGAAGCCGCTGCACGGGAGGCATCCTAATGAGGTTAACCAGGAACATGTCGACAAGTTAGCGTCAAACTATTGGCTGACCTCGGGACGAATGTTCCCCGAGACGGAAGGCTTCCTACTAGCCATACAAGATCAGGTTATACTAACTCGCAACTACCTAAAATTCATTGTAGGAGATGCATCGGTAGTGGATGACAGATGCAGATACGGGTGCCCAACTTCAGAAACAATCCAGCACATAACAGGAGGATGTCAGATGTTCGCATCAACGGAATATAAGGAACGACACGATTCGGTTGCCAAGATCTCGCACCAGGAACTGGCGGAAAAGCTGCTGCTTGTGCAGGCAGAGAGGGTCCCATATTACAACTACACACCTGAGCCTGTTCTTGAGAACAGCAACTACAAGATGTACTGGGATCGTACAGTTCTGACAGATCAACGAGTTGCCCATAACAGACCGGACCTTATAATCGTTGATAAAATTTCTAGGCAGACAACTCTGATTGATGTGGCCATCCCGAACAACAACAACCTGCG
The DNA here is from genome assembly GCA_963920635.1 of Pseudeuparius sepicola. Classification (NCBI taxonomy): domain Eukaryota; kingdom Metazoa; phylum Arthropoda; class Insecta; order Coleoptera; family Anthribidae; genus Pseudeuparius; species Pseudeuparius sepicola. The sequence goes on along the minus strand of OY987300.1, from coordinate 7,513,562 downwards.
TGTGAAGCAAGTCGAGAAGATCGCGAAGTACAGAGATTTAGAAGAACGAATTAGAAGGCAATGGGAAATGGAGAACGTCCAGACGATTCCAATCATCATGTCAACAACTAGTGTCATACCAAAAAGTTTGCTGAGAAACATCAAGGAGCTGAATCTAACTGATAGTCTTTACAGGTCCATGCAGAAAGCGGTACTACTTGCGACAGCCCGAACCGTCAGGAAATTCATGGGGAATGCAGGATCGTCCAACAACATCAATGTCACCTAAGGCCCGATAACATGGCAAGGGTCTCGTCCGAGCCAGATCCTTTTGGTATCCGGGATGCCCGGGATCTGAGTGAATGTTCCCCGTAGAGGGAGTGCGAATACCTTTTGGCTAAGTCGAGATAAAATACCTATGTAAATAATGAAAAATATAGGTATTTTTTTTAATTTTATTATCATTATTTAACTAGGGAGAGAAATATTACTTCTCATTAGAGGAATGAAGTAAATAATGGTGATTTCTCAGGTTAGTAGTAAAAACAATTCTATATACACTTCGGTTGAGAAGGCCATTATTTACCTCGCATATTATATCCTTCGGCGCTACGCGCCTCAGGATATAAAAATGCTCGGTATATAATGGCCCACTTCTCAACGTAAGTGTATAATGTACTATTATAGTTAGACTTTTTCGAATTAAAATATGTGTATGTTTTTAGATATGGAAAGCCTCATATTCATATATTACTCTGTTTTATAATGGAGAATAAGTACATTATTGCAAAAAAGCAGCAAGCATAAAAATATCTACACACAATATTATACATCTATAACTTGTGAAAAATAATAAAAAAATAGTTAGCATTTAGCCGAATTTAAAAATAATGTTTAATCATTAAGTAGGTATTTAAAAAAAAACCTGTTAGTTATTCCAAATTGGGAGCACAGTTTAATAACCAATAAAACAGCTTAGTATAGTATTTTAGTTTTTAACGGGTAATTAATTGGCATAATTGGCCAATTTTAAAATTCCCTGATAATTTGATGGATGCCTTGATGTGACAAAAATAATAATCATCTTGAAAAATAACATTAAAAATAATTATGGGACACTTTTAAGGTGGGTTTATTCTTTTTTTTTCTGTACGAATAACAAATAATAATAAGAATTAAATTAGCATTGACTACGTCCTATTAGCGTTTGTGCACACCGAAATAGCAATATCAATAACTTAATGATAAAAAAAATAACAGACTTTTTTTTTCTAATAATGAGTCTATTTAATCTAGTATTTAAATTTAATTAAAAAATCTTGCATTTTAAGAAAATTAAAGCAGGCATTGCGAATTCTAAAAAAGGGAAAAGAGAACTGGAACAAAATGGTTCTAGGTGATCTAAAAATCAGATTATATTATCAGACTTTGCAATGTTTGTTCAATCTTTTCAAGACTAAACTAAATAAAAATGAATTATTTTAAAAATATGGGACCATGGACAAAACAAATGGCATGTCATATGGCAAGTTTAATAACGAAAATGATACCATCGTCTAGACAAGGACCTATTTGACAAATCGATATACAAATTTGTGCATAATAGAAACAAATAATTAACGTTTATTAGGTTTATTAACAAAATTACATTAAGTTTTTTGCCCTGCCTTTTAATGAAAATATTTTAAATTATTATAATATATTTAAATTGTGTAAAGTATTGTTGAAATTTTAAGCGATTCAGTTTGTAAGTAGAAGGACGAATAACCTCAAGTTTTTACTAAACTCTGAGATATTGAAAACGCGCTTCCAATCAAATGCAAATACTACTTTCTTGGAAGTTTAATTTTCCGACGGATGAAAAACAATTCAAATAATTTCAACCGAAGTTTAAAATGAGATTGCTTTCTTAATCAATTCTGATTGATTGGATATATTCCTTGCAAATAAAATAATATTTTGCATACCAAATCACGTTTTACAACTTATTTTTGAATACATAAGTTCAAAAATATGGGATATTTGTTAGTTTCGGAGAAAAAATGCAAAACTGAAAAAGCCAAACGGCGTATAACTTTACAAAAATCAATGTTGAGGCAATAGAAATCCTGGAAAATCTAAAAACTGCTCCCGCAGGCTTTGTTCACTTCGAGGATATTTACAGTACACTGAGTAACTTTTATTACCGCAATACAACTGCGCTGCAGAGAATTTGAAGAAATTGTCATTTCCTGCACGTCCATATTCCATGATATGCGGCCAATTGTCTGTTTTCTGGCTTGCCTGAGTCTACTGCACCGGTCGTTCGCTGCCAAGGTCTGCTAGATTATTAGTCTTCAATTCGACCACATTAATAAAAAAATGTAAGAAATAAATTTTGTTTTAAGGTAAGAAGGGCAACTGTAGGGTACAAATTTAAAAATTCCACCGACATTGTTCTCGAAAAAATAAACAAACCACCCAGGGCTGTTGGAAAGAATAATATTTTAGCAGAAAAACGTTTCTAACTTTTCTTTATTCCGCCATAATGTTCTTTCTAATTTCGCAAAAGTTTTGTTTCCAGGAAAATGTCGATCAGGATATTTCTGTCGATTCAACTACAGCTTTTGAATTTTTCTGGCGTTCGCCGTAAACCAACAATAATATCAATATTTTCTGAATGTGATACCTGAGGCGCCAAATCTGGGACGCCCTGTACAATATTTTCTGTAGAAATAAAGCGATAATTACCTGCATTCTTTCTTTACAGATCTTGATTGATGCCTAACGATTTCGGATAATTAAAAATTATCGAACACACGGTGTGTTCACACCTATTATTTTTTTTCTACACAAACTTTATTAATTTGAAACAATAGGTATAGGGTGGTTCATTATAAATTGACACCCCCTTAACTTTTTTTTGAGGTTAGAAAAAAAAGTTTTTGACAAAAGTTTTAGATACAAATTCAAAGTTTTTTGTGACGCTATTGGACCGTGTACAGTGTGTTCTAGAAAACCGTGTCCGACATAACTTATGTTTTTTTTAAATAGAACACCCTGTATATTTTTGCATTTTTGAAATCTGCTCATCAAGGCAATTAAAATGATATTAAACTTTGTGGAATTATATTTTCCGTTTTTGAAAAATTCCGTTTTCAAATTTTATACTAAATGTATTTAACTCGAATTTGTGGATCTTGTGATAAAGATAGATGATTGATGTATTAACAAAAAATATTTGTTTTAAACAAGAGAGTAACATAGTGAAACTCCAAAATGTTTAGGAGCCTTTTCAAATTTTACTGATTGTTAGTGATTATATTCTCGAAATAAGGAATTTCAGGAAAATCGTAAAAGCTCCTAAACATTTTGGAGTTTCACTATCTTACTCTCTTGTTTAAAACAAATATTTTTTGTTATTACATGGATCATCTATCTTTATCACAAGATCCACAAATTCGAGTTAAATAAATTTAGTATAAACTTTGAAAACGAAATTTTTCAAAAACGGAAATATATAGGGTGTTCCATTTAAAAAACATAAGTTTTTTCTGCCACGTCTTTCTAGAACACACTGTACACGGTCCAATAGAGTCACAAAAAACTTTGTATTAGTATCTAAAACTTTCGTAAAAAACTTTCTTTTCTAACCTCAAAAACTAGCAAGTTAAGGGGGGTGTCAATTTTAATTAACCACCCTGTACATATATTGTGATTTAAAAGTAATTGAAGTATACAACATGTTGCACTCTTATACATATTCTCGTATTTTATTATTAACTTAAATTCTGCGAGCGAACACTGGAAAACACTACTTAATTTAAGAGGGCTTTTATCGTTGAACGGAAATAACATGGCATGTTTGTGAGTTTGTTCATATTGTCTCCATATATAAAGTTTAATAGGGACGGCAAACTATATAATAGCCCGTGTTTTTATTTTCGTTTTTGGAGCCATTAGCCCCAGTTAGTCCACCAATATTTAATTATAATCGTCAATATTGTAAAGTTTCAACAAAAGGGCCAACAAAAAAAAATCTCTTTATTTATTGCAGGTAGTAGTTAAATTATTCATTTGGGCAGTGCTTAGGAAACCATCCATATTATTTAGGAAACCACCCTATAGCGCAATTCGTACCATGAGTTCGATTGTGATCTTTTGGTTGGACACTCAGGAGGAATTCCTTAAGCAACCCTGAAAAAATTGTGCTGTTTGGATTTTTTTTGCAAAACTGACTAACATAGCTTGTGAAAATTTAGCGGAAAATGTTTAAGTGGACTTGATATAGAACTATAAACTTTATATAGGGAGAAATTAAGCAATGTGATTCTTTGGTAACTTTAAAACATGATCATTCGCCCTTATATGAATTTATGGTAGCTACTCATTACCCACATCTTTTATACTGACCATATACTATATTGTTAAATTTGGTAGGAATGAGTTCGCATATAAAACAAAATAGAAAAGAATTGATCAATAAATAAGGCATACTTTCCAACTCCGTGCGTTTTTCCTGTTTACCTCAAATATTCCCCGGATAGCCCTAGTTATATATTCCCAAACTTGGTTCAAGAAACCCATACCAATACAGCAACTATAAACGTCTCCTCTGGAAGATATAGCGTTTCTTGCCTAGGCAAAATGGCATTTGTTTGCCTTCCCCAATCTACGAACGACCCTATAAACCCAAATTTATATCTCTTTGAATAAAACTCTATTGTAATAATGTAACCGGGCACTTTCAGTCGTTTTATGAGACTTAAACACTCGGGGCTATGCGAGAATCTTAAGTCTGGATTTTAAGTTGAGTTGAGAGTTGGGCATGCATAATTTCAATATTTATGCAAAAAGTTAGGATAGTTGCAGAACAAAAATTATAATTCCAAAGTACCTACATACAATCAAATATTATTGTGTTGCTTTAATTAAATATAAACCCGGAAAAAAACAAATTTATTTTGAACTATAAGTTTATTGAATTCCAAAACGTCTTAACTAGTTTTATAAAAATGATTATGAATATGAACAGTGTGGGCTTTAATCTTAATAAATCTTACTTCTTTCTTCGTCTTATCTTTACCATTTTCAGAACTTTGATCTTCTTCGACGGAAGATGAAGACGTATCAGCATTTTCGGCATCCGTCGATCTTGAACTTATCATAGCGCTGATACCTTCAAAATGAAACACCACATTTTTAGCTTGCCTGCTTCGCTTGTCTTTCTCGATAGCCGGTTCCTCATTTTCTTTATTAGAAGAGTCTCCTTCCGTTTGGACGGCTATATCATATAACTCAAAATTTTCCTCAAGTTCATTCAGTGTGTCGGTGTTTTCTTCTGTTAGCGTCGGCAGGGCATCTATTTGGGGTTCAACTTCTTTTGTACACTCCATGACTGCTGGAATTCTCAAATCGTCCATATCTTCTTGTTCTCTCATCAGTCTCTGCTTGTAGCACAACGGACCAGCCTTCTGGAATCTCACTTTTCTCGGATTTCTAGGTAACACCATCGTCGATTCGATATGCCGTGTTGGCGAAGATACGTTCAACGTCGAATTCGCCTTCTCGTTGTTCGTAATGGGTTTGGCGAACACTCTGTAGCTTCCGGGGGGCTTTGAAATGTTCGAGGGTTTGCTGTGGACGGTTTCGACCAACGATGGATTGAGCACGGTGATTTGGTCGGACCTTTCCAATGTTTTGTCGGGTCTGGTCAATCTGCGTACTTCGGGAGTTGTGATCCTATCAACGACAACCTTCGGAGTGAGGCATTGGGTCTGGGTTTCCGCGTCTTGGAATTTTCGTTTTCTTGGTCTCATATTTCAGACTTTGATGCTGACATATGTCACAAAATTTGAGACGACCAAGGACGTCAAAACCTATAGACGTGGTGCTCCATTGTTAAAATGCCCTTTATTTTGACTCCAAGATTAAATATATCCATACTACTCTAAAAACATGCTACCTACAAACAAAGACAGAAAGTCAACCATCAACCAACTATACACCCGGTGATTCCCGGTTATAGTTTCTCCAGAATCACACTTAGATATCGCATGTTTTTTCTTGTTTGGGGGCGCCGGAAGCATCGGAACCTCACCTGAAGACTCGGGGGATGGTCTAACGACGCCAGCCACAGATTAAATAATATAATATATGAAAACGCCAGCCTCCGAGCCCAGAGTCGAAATAAGTTCGCTACGGCTCGACAAAAAGGGGCAATTTCTGACAATCTCGCGACATTTTCGGAATAATTTAATGGAGCGCTTAGATTGTGATTAGTTCTGGGCGTCAAGCGTTTATCAAAACAAACCTGTCTATAGGTTCTGACGTCATTGAAGACGACAAATTTTGTGTAGGTACTTTATTGTAACCATAGACTTATGAACAAGTATAAGTCTATGATTGTAACAATACGCATGGTACGTTCGTGGATCTTACTCAAAAAATAAAGGTTCATATAAACATAACAGGGTGTTTACTTTTATTACTATACGTATCCGAATAAGTTTTATGTAATTCGACATTAAAATGAACTTTTTTGTTTCATATTAGATGTTCGCAGAAACCGCTTTTTTGACCTAACGCAAATCAAGGGCCCGCTACGATTTTTTAAACTATTTAAAGATTTGTTTATTTAAAATCTGACATCACGGGGTTAATTAGGACTTAGGACACCCCAGAACCGTCATATACCAAACTTTAACCTGGACCAACACTATATGCATGGCGCTGTTTCAAGCGATCGCCACTGGCGCCACTCGACGAACCAAATTTACACGGTGGTTTAATGTTACCATTGTTGCATAATCTTTTATAAAATAAAAATATGGAAATATGTCTGTTACAGCGAATTTCATATTCAAAATAAAATAAAATATTTGTTTGTTATGTCCCTCTAATTTGACAAGTTCACATGGCATATTTCCATACATTTTCTTAAGAAAAGCGAGCCTAAAGAGCAAGCAAGAGTATTTGGTACCTTTTGGTTTGAAATGAAGTCCGTGCCTAGTTGTAGTGTAAGTAAGCATAAAACGCATTAGATTTTTCAGTTTCTTCTTTATATGGAGGACTATTTGGTTCGCTTTGGAGCTATAAAAAAAATTCTATTTTCATTCTTGCATACCTTACAAAATACTCTTCCAATAGAATTTTCGCTTCTTCAGCTGGTTTATGTTATCACAAACAAATCTACCTATAAAAGCTGTGTTAAAATGATAAAACTGCCAAATACTGGACGCAAAGACAATTCGTTACCGTAAAAAGAAGGTAAATCGTAATAAAGCTGGATATTTAAAATTTGGGACATTTTAAACTTCAGAAACTGACATACTAATAACCATAGAATACCTCCGTATAACCTATAATAAGTCGCCAATTTTTTTCGTCGAGTGGCGCCACCCCAGTCCGTAAACAACAATGAAATATGACGTCATGCTCGGGTCCAGCTTTAACAAAGAATATACAGGGTGACAAAGTCTAACAAAATAGAAATTTTGATAGCATCTGGCGAGTCAAGTGTGGCATGGAATTACCTCAAAAATATTGAATGGTCAACTGGACCGCGCATAGTTTTTACAGCGTTGATGTAAAAATATACAGGATGATTTCCTTTGGGTCATATCAATATTATGTGCTGATTTTTTTAAAACTTATTTTAAGTGCCGCAGACATTATAAATGAACACCGTCTAAAAATTACATTTAGCATATTCATAACAATGGGGTTTTACCAGAAAATAAAAGACCAATTTATTCGAGTGATCTTACTTGAAGCCAAAATAGCCCTTGAGAATAAATTTATCAAGAAAAAAAGGCGATTTCTTTATTAATTTATATCTCCAAAACGATTAATTTTGAACAAGTTGTTCTGAATTATCGCGAAATTAAGCTTCGACTGGGGCGTACTAGTAAACAAACAACATGACGTTTGGATGTGGAAGGCAGGCGCGATTTTTTCACACTTTTGACACTGGTTTATGTTCTGAATGTGTGTCATAAATTTAAACAGAGGTCTAATATCAACAGTTTATCAATGTAAATATTATATAAATTCATTTAACAATAACTTATATTTATAGAGTGTGGATAAAGCCAATTAATAAGTAAAAGACTTTTTTCTACATGACAACTTTCGCAATTATTTTATTGCTTTATCAGTCACTAAAAATACTATAAATATAAATTTGACAATAATATATTTTTTTACAAAATCTGTGTACTTACATAGAAAGCGAGTTCCTACTAAGGACATAAACAGTGTGTCCCAGGATAAGTGAAACGAGAGGTGTAGAAGACCATACATTTTCGAGTTCGAATTTGGCCATTTGGGTTCCAGGCCTGCTTGCCTAGAAAATAATTTTCAGCATATTTTGAATTTTGAAAAATAAAGTAGGCCTTGACAGGAACGATTTATTTATTTTCTGTGTAGGTTAAGTGCCCTTTCTCGACAAGATATCAAAAAATTTCATTAGAAAAATTTGCTTAGAAATGAAAACTATGACCCTGTGTCAATTTTCAAAATAATTATTATTAATATTTATTTTCTATAAGTAGTCGTTTAAAATATCGAAAAATAGTTCACCTACCTATAGGAAATAAAATGGACGAAAATCAAAGTAGGCCAATTATTTTGAAAATTGGCATAGGGACATAATTTTCAATTCTCAGCAACTTTGTCTAATGAAAATTTTCGATATCTTGTCGAGAAAGGGCACTTAACCTACACAGAAAATAAATAAATTGTTCCTGTCAGGGCGTACTTTATTTTTCAAAATTAAAAATATGGTGAACATTATTTTCTAGGCAAGCAGGCCTGGACCCCAAATGGCCAAATTCGAACTCGAACATTTTTGGTCTTTTACCCCTCTCGTTTCACTTATCCACACTGTATATTGTAGGTTAGCATGACATTTCATTAAAAATTATTGCACGACTGACGCATGTCAGTATGACACAAAAGATTAAAAAGGTAACTGCATTTTTTATACAATTTGAATCTTTATGTAAAATTTAGGTATTAGAAGAATTAGAATTGTTATTGTTTTGTAAAGTTCTTTTCTCATAAAAAGTAAATTAGAAAAGATAATACTAAGATTCTCACTTCTTTATTAATTCAACACATTTCTAAAACACGTCTCTTATTAAAATTTATTTCTGTTCCACAAAATTTTAGTATTAACAAAATTTATTGAATGCCCTGTCTGGTAAACATGCTGAGATAATGCACAAGCACCTGGTCTCAGTGGTATGTCACATTTATTTTAAGGTATATAAAGAAATCCCAGCCTTTAAATTTCTATATGTTTGGACAATATAATATTTGTCACAATTCCCACAATTTATTTTATAAACAACTTTAATGTTTTAGTTTTATCTTTAATTTAGAAAAAAGATTGTTAACTGTTTTAATTGTTTTAGCTAGCTAATATAATGTTGGTTTCATTCTACAAAATATTTGAAGTTGTAGAAATAGTATATATTTGTAAATATCTATACTTCTTAAGATTGGTGTTCAAAAAACTCTCATTTTCTGCAAAGTTATTTCTCAAGTTGCTTGGTAAATCAGATGATGTTCTTGTTGAAAAAAGCAATTTGTTAAGTAGTTCTTCTGGAAAGAGTTGTCCAAAAATAACGATTTTAAGTTTTTAAATTGTTGTTTTTTAATGTAGGATGACAAATTTAGGAAATTCTGTTTTTTAAACCAAGTCACTAAATTAACTTTCGTTATGATAATAAAAGTAGTTTCAATATCTATCAGCACTGGTAGGTTTTAGGTATACAGGGTGTTCCTTAATAACATGCTAATACTTAAGGGGGTTATTCTTGGGCCCATTTTAAGAAAAAAACTTCATATGAACGTATGCCGTAAACGTCCTAACTTTTGAGATACAGGGCGTTAAAGTTAATTTTTTTTAATTGAATTTTGGCTACATCTCCCGAAATAATCAAGCTGCTGAACTGAAATTTGGCACTGCTACGTTTTTGGGGATGGAGAATAAGCTGAAAATGTGAAATTTCACCGTATCTCACTGAGGGCGCCACTTGCGCTGTTTTTTGATCACGCTTTTACGCGTAACTTTTTTGAGGTTATCTTTTTGGTCCTGCAGGTCCATCATTTTAGTGCATCTTTTCATTCTGCAATAAAAAGGTACTCTTGTTTCATAACGATTAAATCAACCGTTTGCTTTGAAATTGCCAAAACGTTCTCCAAAACACCTGTTGACTTCAATATACGAAACATAAAATTTTTACCTACCACCTTCAAGTGTTACAGATCAACTGTACCATTTAAACTGAGAAAAAAATCCCTATGAACAACGTACCAAAAATTATTCACTTTCAAAATGGAAAGGATTGAATTTGACAAAATTTGGACACTCTATTTCAAGAAAATCAATGATGTTTTGACCAATGCCCATTTGGCATTTTTTTCATCATTTTGAATGTATAGTTGATCTGTAACATTTGAAAGCAGTAGGTGATAATTTTATGTTTCGAATATTGGAATCAACAGGTGTTTTGGGGCACGTTTTGGTAATTTCAACGCAAACGGTTGATTTAATCGTTATGAAACAAGAGTACCTTTTTCTTGCAGAATGAAAAGAGGCACTAAAATGATGGACCTGCAGGACCAAAAAGATAACCTCAAAAAAGTTACGCGTAAAAGCGTGATCCAAAACCAGCGCAAGTGGCGCCCTCTGTGAGATACGGTGAAATTGACATTTTCAGCTTATTCTCCATCCCCAAAAACATAGCAGTGCCAAATTTCAGTTCAGCAACTTGATTATTTCGGGAGATGTAGCCAAAATTCAATTTAAAAAAATTAACTTTAACGCCCTGTATCTCAAAAGTTAGGACGTTTACGACTTACGTTCATATGAAGTTTTTTTCTTAAAATGGGCCCAAGAATAACCCCCTTAAGTATTAGCATGTTATTAAGGAACACCCTGTATAACAATCTAGTATAGGTAATTTTGTTTTTGGGGGTTCTTATTACTCCAAAAAAGGTACACTATTATAATTTTCTGCTTTGTAGTTATTAACTACGACAAGAATTTCTTGTTCTTTACCTTCTGGGATATTTATATACAATGTTTGATAATATAATTTTCATATGCATAATTGAAGACCTCGGTGCAAAAACCGGACAAGTCCACTTTTGGGTAAAATTGACTTTTTCCACTACATTTATGTATTAAAATATCGCCGATCGATCAAAACTTGTAAACTATGGACTTGTCCGGTTTTTGCACCGAGGTCTTCAATTTAAAACAGTGCAAAGCTGACTAACTTTTGCAAGTGTTTTGAGCAGATCCTAGCCTATCAACGAAGTTATAATCGGTATTAGAGATAACAATGCACTTGTGCCTTTATGGTTAGCAAGGGCATATACGATTGGTTATTTCACCTTATTGGATACAAAAAGTATGAGGTACAAGAACCGACTTTCATTTTGCTTTAAATATATTCATATAACATATACCTAATAATATGTTGTTACTTAATGAATCTGCTCACGTATCCGGAAGTTTCATTTGAGGATCCGCGCGTGCTTGGAATAGTTAGTCTCAACTTGCTCCTCAGAAAGTGTTACTAAAGGTCGAAAGTTTCACGGAAGAAACCCCCACAATATCGACTGAATTGAGCCTTAGTTTTTTATACGTGGCGAAAGTTTTTTTAATCTTTCTTGTCAGAAAATAAAAAGACCAACTTATACTCGTGATCTTTCTAGGCAAAATGGCGCTTTCGAAAAATTTATCGATAAAATTTCCAGCATCATCACTATAGTCGTTGAGTGTTCAGTCAACGCTATAATGAAGAGTAAATCATAATTATATGCTCATAGATTTACGATTTTATGACTAAATGTCTTTTTTCAAAACTGAAAAAAAGTAGGTAACTATGCCGAACTATTTTGCATGGCATGTTTTTCTGCCTTCGATCGATCTTGGTTGGCATCAAGGTCGAGGCAGACCGCGTGCACATGTCTTTATAGAAAAACACCGCTGATGGCCAAATTGCGTTGGGCAAATTGTGGATGCACGGTCTAGCTCCTTACTAGCTTTGTCAGTACCAATAATTGTCCTACACTCTACGGTTTTCTAGGGTTGTTCGTAGTATCTACTTGAGCAAATGCTATCCTAGTCCTATAGGGAAAAAGTCGTCCCTAGCCGCAAGTGGCAACGAACACAAAATCATAGTAATTGCTCCCCTCCCCCGCACAAGCATTCAGTTGCTTCTGGGGCACTCCAAGGTTGGAGTATTGTGAGGGTGAGAATTATTATTATTATTATATGCCTACCTATTTTATTTTTATGGGATAATTTTACCGTGTTCCGTCCTCTAGGTTACAAAAATTGCTATTCGAACACAAAGTAATTTTATCTTGATTTTCCAATTTGCAGAAAGCCGTCATGTACTCGGTGCAGCGCGCTGTTAGTTTCTATAATAAAACAGACCTGCTATTTGTCGCGGTCAGCAAAAAAACTTCTGAATTTTCGAGATTAACGATATATTCCCGGCTAAATCGAAATCCTCGGCACATTTTAACCGGATTTAAAAGTTTATCCAGCAGAAATAAAGACCAGGCCATTCTGGAGCTCTACTCTACCACAACCCCGGCAAGGTTTATATAAATATACTATGGATTCTTACAATTAACGGTACATACATTACTAAAGGCAACTTGTTTTGTTTCATGACTTTAAAAAGATGTTATTGTTGGCACTTTCAAGGTCTCAAGCTTATTGATACGGTTTAAGTTATTTTGTAAATATAAGTATCTCAAAATATACTCGTAATATAAGATATACAAGTCAAAAAACTATTTATTATGCATTACAAAATATGAAAGACTGGATTTAAGAAATGCCGATGTGAACAAATTAATGTAGGAATGTAAAAGAAATGTATATGTCTTTATTATCCTATAAAACTTTTTTGTGAATTACCGGTTTCACAAACAACAATCGTTTTGCATCATCAGATCCTCAGAAAATAAAATCCAAGAGAAAACAGATTTTAGCATTATCACAGATATCAAAATTAATTTTATGTCCCGTAAGGATAACATGTTCGGAAAGAGCAGAAGTATTTTTATTTAGGTAATTTACTATTAGGTACTTTTATGAAATTCTTTGTTTTAAAATTTGTGATGTTTGACCTCATATTTTAAATTACAGTTATAGCAAGGAAGGCAATAAACTATATTAGATTAAGGATAGGGGTGGGATCTTATAGTCTGGTGTATAAATTAGCAATAGTTTTACATTTCTCAAAACAAAATGTATATCTTCGTTTCTAAAGCATTCAGTAATTTTTGAGGTAAGTTCTTTGAGGATTATTTTGATTTCTTTGAGGAATTCTACTATTCAACTTATTATTGTTTCGTATATTAAATAATAATTTGTTTATTAATTTTTCAGGAGAACTATTATTAGTAAGTATATTATTTTAATTTAATTAAGTTTGTTTGTACTTAACCCATTAACGCCTGAATTATGTATTTTTTCAAATTTCGATATTTTTTCTTAAATAACTGTAAAAAATGACTCCCTGAAACGAAAATATTTTATTCAAAAAATATCTGAGTAGTACTTTTTGAAATATAGGCTGTTGCCATATGGTAACGCTAGGAGCTTGTGAAGTCAAAGTGTCTAATTTTATAAGAAATCAAAAAGGTTTTGGCAGTTATTTGGAAAGCAATGAAACAGTGTAATATCGTCAAGTATATATTATTTTCAATAATATGCAATAGCAGATTATGCTATCGACAATGGAATGGCTGGAAATAGTCAATACACAAGGCTACATTACATTACACTTCCAGCACATTGTTCTAATTATGGACTTGCATGTACTGCGCGCGCACCTTCTTTTTTTATGGCCTTCTGTATGCTGAACAAAGTGGTCAATTCTATCAAATCTAATATTATCTGAAATACGGCTATTATCTGAGGACTCTATTGATCCTGCATGTCTTCCAGCACCTTTAGGACGAACTTGATACGTAAGTTGTTAGTTAGGGTGCACTGTGTTGGACTTCTATTTTCTCGAATTGTCCCAATGGCGGAATAGCCACGAAATTGCAAAAAAGAAAATAGTGCTGGATTAGAAAATAAATTATCCATATAGAAAGTATACCCCAACTGTCTTTTTCCTAGCGGAAGTTCATCTAACATTATCAGAAGTGGGCTAGCGGCTTTACCAAATAGAACATCATAGTCCGAATTCATTTTATTGCTCTTTCCCTGATAAAAATCAAAGTTTATTAGGTAGCCATCTTTAGTGTTTATAAACACTAAATCTGGAGCCTATAGGCTCCAGATTTTGTAGCCAAATCTGATTGGCTTGCCCCGAATAAACTGTTTGCAACTGTGCTTCCCATAATACTTTACCATACTTTCATCGTATGCTAGGTTCAATTCCGGAACAAAATTGTGGATACATCGATCTTTTAGCATTTCAATCATTGGTCTAAGGTTCATCATTGTAAATCATATCTAGTGCTTGAGAAACTGAGAATCCTCTCCTGGAATTGAAAAATAAATATTTACTGAATGTAAGCGCCTAGCGTTGCCATATGGCAACAGTCATGTTTACGAATATGTAAGTCAGCTAGTTTTTAGTAAAATGTCTTTATATTTTGTCAATGAATACTCTAACGCATTCTATACATAAATATAAATCCAAAGTAACAAAAATATGTGACACATAAAAATAAACATACTTACTCAAACCGAGGCTCCATTTTTTTCGATGATTTATTTGAATGGTATATTCTAGCACTGCTCACACTCTAACAATCAAATGTAAACTGAATTTGCCAGTACGAATGTATTCCAAACAGTAATACGTCGGTAATAAGATTCCTACCGTAAACGAAATAAAATCGCTGACAAGTTAGGACGCGTCGAAAAGATCAGCTGTTGGACGTTGCCATATGGTAACGCAAGGCGCTAATGGGTTAAGATAGATGAACAATTTTGTGAATTCTATTTTTAAGTGCCAAAATAAGATTTAATTTCATGTTATTACTGTGATAAGAATAATAATTGATATATCTTTTTTCGTGGGAAATAAAAATTAAAAACCAAAAAATCGGTTATTTCGATTTTTCGCGGATATTTTGAGGTTATGTGAAAAAAGTGTTAGTACAAAAGTTGTAGATCTTTTTATTACCTACAACTTTTCTATTTAATTTTTTTCGATAGGAGTTGCAGTTTTGCCGGAAGTCGTGATAAACCGTTTTTCATCCCTAAAAGATCACCCCCTACAACCCCCGTACCTCAAATCACCCTTAAATTATTTTTCTGTTATTTTTGCTATATTTTCTTCCTCTTCCAATCGGTTTCATACAAAAACATTCGTTCTGTGAAGGTATTATTTTTCAAGAGCCGAAAAATTGTAAATCTTAGAGTTTATGCAAGAAATTTGCGAAGAATAATTTTTCAAAATTTTCTTAACGCTTAAGGAATCGGCGGAAGTTGAAGCTGATATCTTAATCCCTTCGAAAGTTATCGTGGGCACACACACATACATTTGCTCATATTTTGGTTTCCGGCGATTAAACCGATTTAGCGAATACCTATATATATATTTTAATATTTTTGTTGAATGCTACTTTCACTCACCATATGTGGTGATCTGAAAGTAAAATATTTCGCAAATGCGTGGCAAAGGCAAAACAAAGTTTTATTTTTTAACAGTGGTTTACCCTTTAACCCTAAATATTATGTGTGCTTGAATATGAATTCTGAGGGTATTTTTTGTATATCGCTGTATATAATTTTGGAATTTTTCAAAGCCACTGTCTATTATTAAATGTCAATAATTGAAACTGTTAGTCCCTGGCTAATTCATTATAAGTTAATAAGTAAATTTTATAATGCGCAAAAGGTCAGTGATCAAGGTTATTTTTGTTAACACTTTCAAAAACTGTAAAACTGTATACCTATTACACATGATATTCCTGAAATTACAAAAAAGTAGAATTGAAAATTAAAAGAAGGAGGTATTACTATTTAAAAAATTCAACTTTGTTTTGCCACGTATTTGCAAAACACCCTGTAGGTATAAAATTTCTTATTATTCCAGAAAACTACATAAAACTCCCTAGGACATTTATTATCTAAAACTTTTATTTTTATCACAAAAAATTTAAAAATTATAGTTAATTATTATAACCATACATAAATAATGTCCATGTTCATATAAGCTAGAAGCATCAATAAGCTTAATACTAAATAATTAAAGTAATAATAACACCTATGCTATGTGGACAGAAAATGCGACTACCATTTATAATAATTATAATATAAATATAATAGTTAAATAGACTTTAAAAATAGGGACTTAACACCGCCCTTTTTGTCTAAAACCAATCCGCCCAATTCTGGGGTTGGTTCTATCCTCAGAGAAATAACCAAGGATAGAGGGAGTAAAAACAAAAAGTAAACAAAGCCAACATATTTTTGAGTGATGCCACGTACTCCATTGTTTACAGCATTTCATTTCAAAATAGAAGGGTTTAATAATGGGATTCAATGAAGGCACACCTCCCATAACGCTAAATTAACAAATGTAGTTATTAATTTCTTGTATGTAACAATTTTAAACTAAAACTAAATAGCTCTGTAATTATAGTATATAATTATCAATTTAATAAAATCGTCACAGATACCTCAAACCGCCCGACATGGCAACGCTGCTGTTGATGCCGCGTC
This sequence comes from Pseudeuparius sepicola, assembly GCA_963920635.1. NCBI lineage: Eukaryota > Metazoa > Arthropoda > Insecta > Coleoptera > Anthribidae > Pseudeuparius > Pseudeuparius sepicola. The sequence goes on along the minus strand of OY987300.1, from coordinate 7,496,878 downwards.
CGTTAACTCAGCGGTATTTGTTTTGTGTATGCCCAGCATGTCAAGTTTTCCGATTGTTTACGTATGCATTTTTCCCGTTTTTAATTGTTTTTCTGTTAATTTAAAGGCTATTTATTAGTATTTAGGATATAGTGACTGATTTTGTATACAATGGGACGCAGAAAGTGTGTGGTATGTGGCTAAATTAATATTTCTCAGGGCATAACCTACCTCAGGTAAACGTTGTACACACGGGCCTAATGTTTGTTTACTTCGGTAAATTTGCATAAGATGTTGGTTGACTACAAACGTATGTATTTTGAACCTGTTGCTCCCTCTATCCTTGGTTATTTCTCTGAGGTTTTATCTGAATGATTTCTCTTTGCTGGTGTTCTGGCCGACGATCAAACGGCACTGATTTTAAGCCCACCATAATATCGTGAATGGGATACTGATGTAGTACCATTGTAATAACAAAAACCGAAAAACCCCAATAACGTCAATAAATAATAGGTAAATAATTGAATATTATCCAACAAGCAGCTTTGATGCACCCCGAAAAAACGTAGCTAATCGTCGTAAACAATACGGACGGGAGAAGGGAGACGAGCACGGACCGACCACGTGCCTGGTTCCTTCGTTCCGAGAACGAAGATGGTCGATTATAGCCGATCGCAGGCGGAGGCGCCCGTGTTCGGAGCTTCAAAGGAACATTTTGAAACGGGTTTGTCGTTGAATACGCGCGCGCGCGCGCGGGTATTCTGGCTGGCAAATCTGTGCGCTACACACAAAAAATTTAGGTTTAAACCGAATATAATATATATGGCTTTAACCCTCAGAGAAATAACCAAGGATAGAGGGAGTAAGAACAAAAAGTAAACAAAGCCAACATCTTTTTGAGTGATGCCGCTTACTCCATTGTTTACAGCATTTCATTTCAAAATAGAAGGGTTTAATAATGAGATTCAATGAAGGCACACCTCCCATAACGCTAAATTAACAAATGTAGTTATTAATTTCTTGTTTGTAACAATTTTAAACTAAAACTAAATTGCAGTGTAATTATAGTATCTAATTATCACTTTAATAAAATCGTCACAGATACCTCAAACCGCCCGACATGGCAACGCTGCCTCAGCGATATTTGTTTTGTGTATGCCCAGCATGTCAAGTTTTCCGATTGTTTACGTATGGATTTTTCCCGTTTTTAATTGTTTTTCTGTTAATTTAAAGGCTATTTATTAGTATTTAGGATATAGTGACTGATTTTGTATACAATGGGACGCAGAAAGTGTGTGGTATGTGGCTAAATTAATATTTCTCAGGACATAACCTACCTCAGGTAAACGTTGTACACACGGGCCTAATGTTTGTTTACTTCGGTAAATTTGCATAAGATGTTGGTTGACTACAATGTATGTATTTTGAGGCTGTTGCTCCCTCTATCCTTGGTTATTTCTCTGAGCTTTAACCATATCTTAGTCACCCTATACAACCTACACGAATTTCGGCACAGAACGATTTTACTATTAGTATCACTATATAGGGTATTTTTGAATATACTGCATACTTATTTTAATTCGTACGTATGATCAGTTAAATATCAATTAAATAATAACTTTGTGTTCACAGTTTATCAAATAATTTGATTAAAACGAAAATAAATTAAATTCCATCAAAGTATATTGCTAAGGATCATTTCCATCCTAGAGTATTATCAAGACGAATCTAACAAAGAGGCGTTTAAAACACAATTTGCAAATTTGCATTCTAAATAACTATAAATTTTAGTAAAATGAAACAAATTTAGCTTCAAATCTGTAACTGCTTATTGTTGATTTTACTTTATTTAGAAGTAATCAGTTAAATAATGTATGGGGTTAGTGTGAAACTATGATAATTTCAAACGAATCTGAATTTTTGTTTATTTTGTCTATAGAAAAGAATGAAATGATTTATTTTTAATATTATTATAATACTTCCTACTTCCCACATTTTGAAATAAACCTAAAATATCACACGTAGACGCTACACATGAATCAATTTGACTATAATATGGCTACAAGATGGTATCAAATGTCTAGCAGGGTGATCCACATAACATTTTACCCCCGCCCTTAACTTCTTCAATTTTTTCTTTAACTCGAAAAATAAAGAAGTTAAGGGGGTACAATGTTATGTGGATCACCCTGTACGTTAAAGTCACTAAATCTGAAGTTATTATATTTTATTCAAAATATAGGTACACGCTTTTAACTTCGTTTTTAAATTTTGATGCATTATACTGAATATGTATAGAGATTGCCAAATTTTTTGAATAAAATGGTTAATTAGTTTTTAATATTTTTTTCTAAATATATGGTATAGTCTCAAAAAAATATTTCTGTTTTTTATAGTAAGTTGTATAAGACTAAGTGCAGGTTTGTGAATTAAAAAATCATATTTTAAAGGGCTATAATATTTTATTAAAGAATAAATTTATACATACAGTTCTGGACCTAGCTTGTAAGTATATGTATAAACAAATAGGTACAGGGTGGCCTAACGAAAATGTAACAGATCCTATAACAACTGGGAACATATTTTTTTCTAAGACCCAGTTTCATTTGGTAGTGAGGCACCTTTTTCCACAAATTTAATAATTCTATAATATTCAACCTCTTAGGCAGCATAGCTTCAAAAAATTTAAACGATGAAAATCCCGTTCAGTTCTTCTTACAACCATAGCTCATTTATTGCGTGTAAAGCGACAGTTCAATAAAATTACTTAATGATATGTTTTCTTTGCTCAATATCGTTCTGAAAAAATTATTACAATTAGAAAAGTTGTGACAAAAAAAAAATGTTCCGGACCTTTTTTGAATATCTGAAGTTTGCTCATCTGAAATCTATATTGGTTTTGGTTTTATTGACAGCGGTTTTGGATAACTATAAATGAATTCCTTTAAATTATGTGCTGTACAAGAATGAAAACTAAGTTTTGTTACAAGTATTGAAGTATTAACGGAAATTCCCCAACGATAATTAAAACCATTATGAATCGACTTTCAATGGGGAGTACGGTACATTAAGGTACACATGTACTTATTATAAGTACTTAAATGATATAATAGCAACATACCAATAAATTTTTGTCAATTTTTGACATGTCTCTTCAGAGAAGCCCCATCCACGTAACAAATCCTCAATCTTGTACGTACACTTCACTTAAAAAATAAACGTCAACGGTTGCAGCGTCCACAGTATGGGCACGTAGGTATTCAAAATGTAGGAACTAATAATACGCGACTACGTCTAGTAATGGCCACTGTTCGATCGCAAATGGCACCGCAGTCTACTGTGGAGGGGTTGTGCAAGGTATAATAGTCAAAACGACACTAATGATTTTTGTTAGAATTAAACTAACAATCTCGTAATATCAATATGAAGCTTTAGGATAACTTTCAGATTTATTTTGACCGCAATGAGCAGTGATGTTACACTGAGTTTACATTTGACTATAAATCTGAATTGAATATTAGTCTAACGTATTTTCAAAATAAGATTATATTAAACCGTAAGTGTTAATTTTAGTTTATTGCTAGGCTATATCCTCAAAGTACATAACTATTTTCAAAGTAATATTAGTTTCTGATTTTAAAATAACGCTCAGTCCAAATAATCACTGAGGTTAAAATATTTCTACTTAGATTTAAATAAAATCTATTATTGCGATACTAATGTTATTTTCAAATCTGATCCTAGATTTTTTTGTGTGTAGGAGGCAACCAAATATTAAAAGAAATTCCGCCTTAAGGCGTGTGATTTTAGCTATTTTTGTGCCTGCGCTTATCGAATATGTATTCTAGGTGATGTATATAAGAAGCCAGAAGGCCTATAAATGATAAATAATAGTCCTTTGACGATTGTAAAGACAGTGTGGGACTGATTAACAATTTCAATATAAATAAATATTATGATCGATCGTTGGTAAGCTCATCACTTGAGAACGGCCGGAACGATTTGGTTAATTTTTTTAAAAAAATGTTCGTAATGGGTAATAATAAGGTTTTTAGGGAAAGGAAAATTGGAAAAGTTGCCCGGAAAATTGGAAAATTTTGAAAAACTGAAAGTGCTATTTTAAGGGGGTACCTATACCTACGGGACGAGGTTTTTCCACGCAGAAAAAGTCATAGGAATCAATTAATAAAAAAAATGCCTCATTTATTACTTTGGTGAGGCGCCGCCTCACTTGCCTCCCCTGAAAATCCGCCACTGCGCATTGCCCTATCTTCTTGCGATCCAACATCCTTAAAAACGATGACCCGCCGCGACACACACGTAACGAAGGTCGCCCTCCCTCCCCTGTACCTTTCAATTTGTTACTTCCATCAATTGACAAGTATACTTGCCTGCCCGGCCGTAATTGCTTCCTTTGTGGCGACATGATTAATTGCGACGCAGTTTTTTTCTTGTTTCCGGCCCGGTTGTTCATGACTGGTCCGATGAGAAATGGAGTCCGGCCGTCGGTCTATAGTTTCCACGTTTATAGATTCCAGATAGACGGATACGGTCGTCTTATTTCGGCGGGCTTTTGCCAAGGAAAGAGAGATTTGCTGGTCAAGTCTACACATCGTGGACTTTTGCCGAATTATGAGAAGATTGTGTGAGAAAAGTCAAATATGCCTACCTACCGTAAAATGGGGCTACTTGGTCATGTTTTTAGCACATTTTTCCATGTAACTCGGAAATTTTTAGCATTATGGGGACGAAAAAATATCCATTGTGCCGACCTAAATAAGGGTTATCCAGGGCTGTTATATCATATTTGACATTTGAGTCCTGGTGCTAAAAAAAAATTTTTTTGTGGTGACCAAGTAGCCCCTTGGTTGGGCTACTTGGTCATCCTAGCAAAAGTTTGTGTATAATGTGTTTAAAAGTCTTTTATGTCCAAGTTACACCACTTGGACACTATAGGGTTATTTTTTTATACTGGGTAAAAAAAAATTTTTAATAACATCGCGAGCATCTACTTTCGTGACGGGGAATCCCCAGTCTGTAACCACACCGAGCGTCTTGGCAATTGTAGCTTCTCCCTGGGCACTTAGCACGGTTGGATGACCAACGAGTTTGGTGTTTTTACCGCCAATCTTACGTACTATCGTCGAACGAGGTATGTTATATGTTTCGGATGCTAATTTCCTTGACATACCGGCGTTAACGGCATTGATTGCGTTCTGCAAATCTTCATCTGTAAAGTCTCTATATTTTCTGGATCCGGGGATTCTTTCGTATGTTCTAACCATTTTAGTAACTACCAATTGCCTCTTCAATTACGTGTAACCAAAGAAATTTATCAATTTAGTAAGAAAAATTGAGTTGGAGGCACAAAACACTATATAAAAAAAATTGCACGTATGTGACCAAGTAGCCCCCGGGTGGCCAAGTAGCCCCATTTTACGGTACCAATATAAATTCTGTAGTATAAAATGAAGAGGTTAAAAGACCTCTTCTTAGCCCTCTTTAAAATACCTCTTCTTGGCCTTCTTGAAGGGGTCTTAATAGATAATTATATTTTACTTATAAGGACAACCTGTATTACCTGTATGGCAACTCCATTTTGAACATTTTCTCATTGCAAACAACTTTCTCTTATACCTACCATTTTCTCTCTTTCTTATTACCCGCAAAACGAAAAATGATTTGCGTCGTTTGATAAGATGAGTGGAGAGACTGGAAGACACATAAAATTCGCATATGGTAGTCGATTCCCTGTTTATTGTGCTGATATAACAAAATGCAAATCCCAAGGGAACGAGGCATTGATGGCTTTGTCTTAAGGGACTATGTGTCTCTCGTTCCTGATCTCTGTTTCTCTTGCCAGTGGCTTGGTGAATAAATCTGAGTGCTTACAAGACCACCTCGCTTTCCCTCATCTGTAGTAGAGAAAAGAACACTTTGTCAAAATATCGTATTTTTCACACTTGTCACTTCTCTTACAAAATTTGAATATGAATTAATATATTTATCTTACAGAATCACACATAAGCACCCACTACAACCTAGTAATAATCACATTTAGCACTTCACCAATGTGTTTTCACAATAATACTGTACAGTCCAAACTCGTTGCCTTTATTGTTTAGCCTTCACAAATAAACTTGTCAGATACTGTCACTGACCAAGAATATTCTATCAGCTCCAAAAATCGCACTAAAATCGCGTTATAACCTTCAACTTCACTCAGGCCCAATTCCCAGGGCTTATATATTCAAATTGAAGCCTGGAGACTATTCTAGAATATTCCTGGTCAATGACAGATGCACAAATCATAAAGTTCTAGCAAATTTTTAGAAACTTATGGAAGCTCTACAGGGAATAGAATGGAAACTAAAAGAAAATGTAGCCCTGAGGGCCTCAGGCCAACAAAGACGCGACGGAAAACGCCTCTAAATTAATCATAAAAATTATAAAACTGTAAGTAGAACACCGAAACTTAAAATTTATCTGCTAAATCTTTGAGTAGGTTAGAAAACAGTAGTACAGACATGTTCATTGAAAGCTGATATAACTTTAGAGGCATTTTTCGTTACAATACTTTCACGGCAGCACTCCATTTCTTAACGAAGCAATTTCTTACTCTCTAGATAATTTCAACAAAAGTTCGCGCATTTAAACTATTCCTTTCTAGAAGTTCTTCATGAAATTCTCCGCGGCCATTGCCTCTTCTTCTGACAAAATATGCTCGCAGCTACAACATTAAATTTAAAACACTCGATTGGCATAAACGCAACTAATTGCCTCTAATTTTGTCATATTTTTGATGATCTTTTTAATTTCAAAAACATACCTCGCAGACCAGGACTTTTAAAAAAGAAAACTTCTATAAGTACATAACTTTAAAAATGTAAATCCTCTATTCTCTGTTAAATTATCTAAATAAAGATTGTGCAAAAACTTGAGATTTCCTTATCGCACGCCAATGGGGGGTGGATCCTTCGGCATCGCACGGGGGCAGTATCATCCCCCGAGACCGATTCACCCCCCTGGGGCGATAAGAGGGAGCGATAGGGTGAAAACAATCGGGCCCGAATATTTGCCGATTATCCATGGCAGCACTTCGATTTTTTTTACTTCGCGTTGGAATTTTACCGTGGCTCAGTCTTCCCTCTCTTCAGGCACGGATTTACAGAATTGGAGGCACAAGGCGACATAATAATAACTGTGAGGCCCCTAACAATATCCATGTAGTCAGTTATAGGTTACAAGAGGGGGAGGGGGTAAATTATTATTATACCAACTAATATGTATACAAGGTGATTCAGTTTTATTTTTAGACACTTCGACAGGTGATAGAAAACCAAAAAATAACCGCACTTTCTTGTATCAAGTATATCTTTTAAGGCCTTATAAAAAAGTTACAGGGTGTTAAAGTTGTAAAAAATATAAGGACTTTATTGAATATTTACCAAACTAATTGAGATATTTAAGTCATATTTGGTGCACGTTATAACGGCATGGGTTAGCATAAAACCTCTTAATATCAAACACCTTTAACTAGTGGTAGAAAAGTGGGTAATTAGAGTACAACTGATTTTAGAAAAAAATGAATCACCTTGTATATAGCAATAAAATGTATTGAATTTCTTATCTAAATTTTAATTGTAAACAGAAGCGTCCTCTTGTCATTTTTTTATGTGTCATGTTTTCATAGCAAATTTGATATTTTGAATTATTTCGGGGTATTTCTGAAAATTATCTAAAAAATTTGCTCTATAATTAAGACTTAAAATAGAACTAATGCGTTTACTGCTTTAAATAAAATAACTTTTTCCAATAAACTTACCTATTTAGGGCTATACTTTTGAAGACATAGGGTATAAAACATTTAAGGAAGATAAAATTAATGTTATTACTCTCTGTATCTTGAAAAGTAATACCACAGACCTATATAGCTAGCGAAGCTACTTATCCACGTCACCGCCACTGGTTGTTCAAGGTGTTTGATATTATCAGGTTTTATGCTAACTCCTGCCCTTATAGCGTGTACCAAATATGATATAAATATCTCAACTAGTTTGGTAAATATTCAATAAAGTCCACATACACACACCCCAAACTTATATATGGAATCACTTGCTATTTTCGCTGAAGAATTTTTTAGTCAAAAGATAGTTGCTGGGAAGAAAATACAGTTTATTTTTCTTTAATCCATTTATATTAAAAAATAATTGAAAATCCATGCATGAACCTAATTTTATTACAGTAAGAATTAAATTGAAATTAATTAAATAATGCGTGATTCCACATAAGTTTGGGTGTGTATTTTTTCCTACTTTAACACCCTGTAACTTTTTTATAAGGCATTAAAAATATATAGTTTATACAAGAAAGTGGGGTTATTTTTTGGTTCTCTGTCACTTGTTGAAGTGTCCGGGAATAAATTAAATTTTTTGAAAATCCGATTTTGGGCTATATTGATGCGTGTCTTGGGTACACTATTACACCTACAGACGGTCGCGACGTCACAGCCCATCCTGTCAAATGTGAGATTTGAAATTAGAAAGTGGGAAAAGGTTTGTATTGTGTGATTAAAAGGAATACAAATTATAAGAATTTTTGTGCTGTGGATGGCTGAAGCATAACGAGGAAAGTTAGAAAGGAGTTACCTATACAAAAATGAAAAAGTTCCTATAAACACAGATAGACAATTTGGTAAACGGTTTTTTCTAAAAAAATTCATAACGAGCAAAGATAAAATTCTCAAATTTGGTATATGATATAGCTGTGACATTTGACATCGGGTAACAACGATTTCATAAATTATCATTGCAAGCGACAACACTGTTAGTAGCGCAAGTTGCAAGTTGTATATAATTATAAATAGTGACATTTTTAAAACGACCCATTTCTATTTACCTACTAACATAAAAAAATATCTAATCTACTGCTATTTTTTCCCAAAAATGGTCTGCATCACATGCACACACAAGCGATAGAACTTGGAACGCGCAACTAAAAACTAGTGTCAAACTTTTTTTGCTGATGCGATAAATTTAAAACTTTGGCTATAAATATTCATCTAGGGAACCTAATTAGTAATTTATTTCAAATTTTGTCGGTAGACTATTAAAGCTGAGGTCCTAGCGTTTCTCGCCGTCATCCGAAGTTGCCTAAATGAATTCGTAGTTTAATGGGACATTTTTAAACGGCAAAAGTGAAAAGTGTTTTTATAACTTTTATTACATTTTGTGTGGATTATTGAAGAAAAATTTAAATAGCATATACATTATATAGAATAAAATACACTGAATTAATGACAGATGGTTCCAATGTGTAACTAGCAATTTTTAAATGTAATTAGGTATTTCAAAAGTTGGTTGAACATGGTAAATAGTAAATATTATGTAATAAGTTGTTAATAGCTGATAGGTACTATTTGGAAGCAAAACATTACATGATGTACCAAGGACTAAAATGTCAGTTTTAATTTAAAATTTACACGAATAATCGGTTGCATCAACAAGTAAACGTATTAAAAAATACAAAATTGAAACAGATTTTTTTAAAATCGACAGTCAAGAACGATATGTGTCGTTAAAATACTAGAGCGAAGTGACATTATTTTGCGACCTTTTCTTCAAGTTGACATTCAAAACCGGATCAACAAAGGATCATTTAACTTTTCAACTTTATTACAGAATTGTTACCTATAACAAAGTAATTTTTTAATATGTCGGGTTTAACAACAATATTCTGTATTCTGTATGTAGACTGCAATCGAGATCGATCCCGGTAAACTTGTCCGGTCGATTGTAGACGCTACGCTGCACAACATAACCTAAAAGAAATCACGAATCTTTTAAACTTTGGCCATATATGCACAGGGTGATTCAGTCATGATATAAAAAATTAAACCACACAGTGTGAGAGGCCTACTAAAACGCGAAAAAAGTTTTTTGCCGAAGTCTAAATCATGGGGCAAACCAACCTTAGTACCCGAGTAACTTGGCGCTCCTGTACCCTATGTTGCCGCTTTTAAAATTGCTATGGATACAATCTTATTTAAATATCTCATCATGGATTCGCGGTTTTATTAGACGCCGTTGGGCTTATTATATTACCGTGTGATAATAAATTTCTTCTTAAACGCGCTGGGGATTCTGACGCTCACGAACAGAATTCCTCTCAACAGTACTAACAGGTAGTGCGTTTATACATTTTGTGCGCAGTTTCAATTGATGCTCAACGTATTACATTGCGATTTACAAAAGAGAAAAGGATTGACTTTTGGAAAATCAAAAACTAGTCAGAAAATTAATAAATTACTTAGATCAGGATGTTTTATCGTCACAGTAGAAAAATGTCTCCCAAAAAAAATAATGGATCTTTTACTTCTTCCTCAAAATTTCGTTATTTTTTGTGTTTTTTCGGCGAAAACGTAAAAAACAACTACCTACATTTACGATATGTTTTGACATTGACAACTGCCCACCTGCCTTGACGCGCGAGCTTACCAGCTGATGACTACGAAATCGCCGTTATAGTATGATTTCAACTCTCATAAGATTATAGAATAAGATGTTATGTAAAATGTAGACAGTATATTTCTTTACCTGAAGCGAGTAAGTTGCCTCAATTAATATGGGCCCGATCATTGTTATTTAAAGAAGTTGTGGTTAATTTTTAGGCAAATATACTCTCATATAATTATAGAACAAAATAGGAAAGAAGGCCCATGGAGCAACAATAAAAAAGGGTCCCTTGGTCCTTTAGAAAACCGATAGGCGTATTTTCGGGGGCCCGAAAATCCTACGAAAGACGGGGGCAATTCTTGACCTCGGGGACGCGAGTTGTGTGGGAAGTCCCGCTATACAGCTAGTGCCATATACATATAGTCCTCCTTACGGCAGAATGCGTGCGACGTAAGGGGGAAGAACTCGCAAATATTATAGAATTAGTCACAGTTCAGGGGCGTAGCTCAGTTTTGTGTAACTCACTGACTTAATTTTCATATAATTGTTATTTAATTTATTGTTAATATTATTCTTAACGGTGATGCCCTAGATTATGGAGGAAGGCAAACCCTTATAACATTGGCAATTATTTCTTACCTGTTTACTCATTTTGCACACGTTAACTCCCGAACATACGAAACGCCACTGAGCTCTCTGAGCCGGCGAAAAAAACTTGCCAGCGGCCTAAAAAATGAGGCCTGTATGGTAGCCCAAATACACAGTTAACTTTACGTATACAGGCACAAAACGCGTTGGCTAACTGCTTTTGTCAGCCGACTGCTTGGTAGAAGTGCTGTGTTGCCGTATTTCAAAGGCGATGGTAGACGCGACGATGTTGAAAAAAATATAATAGGTGTTTTATCACACCGCGTTAAAAACAAATGATAAACAAAAATGGGTAAGTGGTCCCGTGATGCTAGCTTTATTTTTTCGGTATAACAGAGTTCAGAAATTCGGCTTCAATATGATAAAACTTGTATTCGACAATAAATAACGACTACTCGTATAGGAAATCTCGCAACGCTGCCCGCATTCTTTAGAAACGTTTTCTTTCGTGCTTTGGACTATACCGTTTAATGCCCAGGAAAAAAATTTCAAACTTGTTTTTCGGGAGATCTGATGACGGTACGGCGAGATGGACGGAGAACGGGTCAACTTAACGAAATTTTTTCAGAAAAAAAAAACTACCAACGCAGGTGGGACGCATCCTTTTTGCGTGATTGGTCGGCATTTCCCGTCACCTAAAAGCCAAAGTCCGAAAACTGTCAGAAATTGCCCTTTTTGCCGAGCTACAACAGCTAAGTTATTTCGGCTCGGGGCTCTGGGGTCGGAATTTTTAAAGCTTCCCTCAAGTCTTCGGGTGAGGTGCAGATGCTTCCGGTGCCCCCGAAAAATCAAAAAATGAGAAAAAGCACGCAATTTCTAAGGGCGGTTCCTCAGGATTTCCCGTCAATTTCGCTAATTTTACAGTCGTCCCGTTTCTCGAAACTTCAAAATCGGGAGTCGGGAAATTTGATTAAATATCGGATTTTCGAGGTTTCTTTCGGTACTGGAGGAAAGTACAAGACGCAACTAAGAAATTTACCACCTCCTTCGATTTTTAGAACGGCACTTTTCGAATTTATCAAAAGACTTTTGCGAAAAAGTGGTAAATATGTTCGTGGGATGGGTTGTACCCATTAAAAATTAAAAATTAACCATAACTTCTTTAAATAACAATGATCGGGCTCATATTATCTGAGGCAACCTACTCGCTTCAAGTAAAGAAATATACTCTCTACATTTTACATAACATCTTTTATTCTATAATCTTACGAGAGTTGAAATCATGCGGCCGGCTCTTGGACTATTAAGGAAGGGTTTTAAATACACTTCTGAATTATTTTTTTGCCGACTTCAGATATACTAATAATAATTAGTAGTGCCCCATAAGCAACTGAATGCTTGTGCGGGGAGAGGGGAATTATTATTATTTTGTCTTCGTTGCCATTTGCGGCTAGGGCCAACTTTTCCCGATAGAATTAAGATATCACTGAAGTACTACGGAAAACCCTAGAAAACCGTAGTAATCCCGCTGAGTGTAGGACAATAATTAGTAAGTCATACAGATAGAGCTAATAAGGAGTATAGTCCAAAGCACGAAAGAAAACGTTTCTAAAGAATGCGGGCAGTGTTGCGAGATTTCCTATACGAGTAGTCGCTATTTATTGGCGAATACAAGTTTTATCATATTGAAGCCGAATTTCTGAACTCTGTTATACCGAAAAATAAAGCTCGCATCACGGGACCACTTACCCATTTTTGTTTATCATTTATTTTTGACGCGGTGTGATAAAACACCTATTATATTTTTTTCAACATCGTCGCGTCTACCATCGCCTTTAACTGTGTGTTAACTGCGTATTTGGTCTACCACACAGACCTAATTTTTTAGGCCGCTGGCAAGCTTTTTCCGCCGGCTCAGAGAGCTCAGTGGCGTTTCGTATGTTCGGGAGTTAACGTGTGCAAAATGAGTAAACAGGGAAGAACGTTGCATTCTCAAGCACGAGAAATAATTTCCAATGTTATAAGGGTTTGCCTTCCTCCATAATCTAAGGCATCACGGTTAAGAATAATATTAACAATAAATTAAATAACAATTATATGAAAATTAAGTCAGTGAGTTACACAAAATTGAGCTACGCCCCTGAACTGTGACTAATTCTATAATATTTGCGAGTTCTTCCCCCTTACGTCGCACGCATTCTGCCGTAAGGAGGACTATAATACCGTGAATCTGCATTTTGTCCAGCGCTCTGGGCCATTAGCGGTGTTTTTCTATAAAGACATGTGCATGCAGTCTGCCTCGACCTCCATTCGATCCAAGGTTAGCAATGCTTCGCCATCGCGGATATATGTATGAAACTATTTTTTTTCAACTGTGGTTAAATTTTTTTTCATCATGACTGAATCACCCTGTACATATGGTGGTACACAAATAATTATTTTTAGATTGGTAACGTACATTTTTCATGTCGCAACCTGTCTCGTTGTATCATCGCCAATTTGCCGCTTCCTCGAAAAAGTCGACAAAACTTCACGTGTTGGCCCATATGAAAAAAATCGAGACAAAAACCGCCGGTGTTGTCCTGGGGGACTAATCGATACCGTTCGCTGTTTGTGTGCGCCCGAGGCGTACAAATGGCCGACTATTAATTCACCATCCCGATTTATAGCTTAATAATTAATTATCTGAGGCGAAACCGACGAGGAATCCGTTGGCGATCCATTAGCTGGAGCCGCGACGTCAACGCGTCAAGATTTACCACTTCGTTGGGTTATCTGCGGTATTGTGGTATTGGGGATAAAGCGGCGTTGCCACGTCGACGGATTTACGGACATGTGGGTACGCGGGTAAATTTGGCAACGTTCGGATTTGCCGCGATAACTAGAATCTATTTGAACTACTTTATGGCTACAAGAACAGAAATCCTGTAGAAATATCGTGAAACAATTTTGGTAATTTAATTATTATTTAGAGGCTGACATGAAAATTGAACGTTAAGTAAATTCCATGAACATGTAGGTAGGTAGGTAAAAGCATGATAACATGATATTTTTTTGACAAATGTCTTAAACAACTAGTGTATGAGGTCCATTTGTTTTTTTTTTCTGAGAACTAAAAAGTAAAAAAACACTAGAGGCACACTTGGATTTGTAGTATTCAACTGCATGTGTGAAAATAAAAAATTATAGAATAATACATAGTATTCAACGTAATTTTTATTTTCACACCACCACGTAGTGAGTGGAAGTGGTATTTCTGCAAAAAGCAAAAAACATATTTCATTCGTTAATAAATCGGTTTAATTTATTCTAAAACGTCGGAAACCAAAGTAGCAGCAAGAAATTTTGGATGACGATAACTTTCGAACAAATCAAGATATCGGCTTCAAATTTGGTATACGCAATTTATCAATTTACTGCATCTTTTTATTCTGCGACAAAAAGGTACGTACTCTTGTTTAATAACGATAAAATCAACCGTTTGCGTTGAAATTGACAAAACGTGCCCCAAAACACCTGTTAACTCCAACATTCGAAACATAAACTGATCGCCTACCGCTTTCAAAAAATACTATCGATCAACTGTACAGTCAAAATGATGAAAAAATGCCGAATGGGCATTGGTCGACACCACCGGCTTTGATGAAATAAGGTGTCCACATTTTGTCAAGTTCAATCCTTTCTATTTTGGTTCATTGATCATAGGAATTTTTTTCTTACATTAAATGGTACAGTTGATTTGTAAACTTTTATGTTTCGAATGATGGTGTTAACAGGCGTTTTGGGGCACGTTTTTTCAATTTCAAATGCAAACGGTTGATTTTATCGTTATGAAACAAGAGTAGGTACCTTTTTGTTGCAGAATACAAAGGTGCACTAAAATGGTAGACCTGCAAGGCCAAAAAGATAACCTCAAAAAAGTTACGAATTGAAGGACCTTCCAAAATAGCGCAAGTAGCGCCTTCTGTGATAGAAATTGACATTTCAAGCTTATTCTCCATCCCCAAAAACACTGCAGTGCGAAATTTCAGCGGTTCGAGGTATTGGGAGATATTGTCATAATTCAATTTCAAAAAGAGAACTCAGAAACGAAGAACTTTAGGACCTATGTTTATATGAAAAACCCATTTTAATTGAGAGTTTTTCTATCATATGTTAAAGTTTGTCCAAAACAAACCGGAACACCCTGTGTATTATTTAGTATTTATTCGCAATACCATATGGTTTTTATATAGCCAACGAAGATAGTACAAAATTTTTACCATAAAGCGTTTTATGATGTTATTATAATATGTTTTTGGGCTCAGATAATTCAATTTTGACATTACCTCACAGAAAAAAGTAAATGAGAATGGTTACGAGGAAATGACTGTCTAAAAAGTGAAAATACGTGGCAATACTGTGAGATTTGTATTGTGTGCAACTGGAATTTACTATGAATAACGAATACAAAAAAAGTTATGTGTAAGTAGTAAGTAGTAATATTCCATTGTCAGCGGTTTTTCTATTCTATTCTATTTTTTCGGTTTTTCTATTCTATTTGGCAACCTAAGTCGCAGATTTCAATAAAAATCCTATAGGTTAGCCATAAAATAAAAAAAAAAAGTGCAAATTAATTAAATAAATATTTGTTGTAAGATTTCTTATACCCGGCAAAATAACAATATATTAAAATCAAATCAGTATTGAGTACCTATACTTACTAACACTACGTGAAAAATTCCAAAATTTCATCTTGATTGGAAACTTCCGCAGATTATAATTAATGACAATAAGGATGTAAGATTAGCGAGTGTAAATGTAATAATTACAAGAAAAGGTGATAATGGGCAAACACTCAAAGTTAACAAAAAGAAAAAAACTAGTAACCGCATACACATGTCTCATGCTATTTTGCAATCAACAGTACGGTGCAACATTAACCAAATCAAAAGATATGCATGATTTGGGAAGCAACAAATGAAGTCCAGGCAGGAGCCAACAGCACATTTGCAGCTTCAGTCAGCACATCCCCTATTTTAGGGCTTGTACTAACATCGCAGGTAGCTTTAGCAGCCTCCGTGGCTTTAGCCAATTACATTATTCCTTGGAGAATTTTGTAATTTAAAAGCAGAATCTTTGAAAACCTCTTGGCTCAATCGAAGCGATTTTCAAGAAACCTTCAAACAACAAGAATATCATTTATCATATTTCATTTTTTAGTAACCTTGAACAACATGAAAGTTTCTATTTTCGCCAACTTTCCAAACAAAAAATACCATTCCCCCTTTTTCCTCTCGGCGCCGCCAAACGATAATGCGACACGCTATCTTTTTTCCGTCCCCGGAAAAGTCGTAAACTCCGGTCCCCCGCCCTCGATACCCGGAAACCGTGATAAAAATCTGAAAACGATGCGTCCGACGAGATTTCCATGGGGGCATGGACCCCGAAACGCCTTCGATCTCGATTGTTTTACGTCCGATCGTCCGATGAAATACCGACGGCGTGGTAGGGGCCAGTTTGGCGGCACTCCCACATCAGCCGCGGATCTGTCTATATCACTCGTGGACGTTTCCGGCTGGTTGGAGATTTGGGCGAAATTGGATTTGTCATTTTTAGTGCAATAGAAGTCGGACTCGATCGAGGATCCGTTGTAATATTTTGGACTACACGCAAGTGAAAATTCGAGGGCAAGCTAATGCTACTCTCTAAAAGATGGTGCGGAAGCCAGCTCACGTTTTGACACCGCCAGGTGTGGGTACCTTGTTGTAGGATTGTGCATCTTTTCCCCATTGATACAGATACCAGTAAGGTGGAAAAGATCGAGAGAATCGGCAACGGCTCCAGCCGCAGCAGCTGACGTCGGCTTGGGAAGAGTGAAGGGCTCTACGATTCTGCATCCACGCGCCATCTATTACCGACAAGCTTTTTAGAATCAGTGCATCGAAAAACGCGTCGACTGAAACGTACCCGCCGCATTTAAATAAATAAACAAAATTAACGAAATCTTTACTTTGCGAAACTAGATCCGGCTACCATTGAAACGCTCTAATCTGAACACGGACATTCCGTCGGGTATGGAACTCATTTGCTTTCATCAACCCCCGAAATTTCGGCTTAGTTTACGCTGGTGGGTTGCGGGTCCATTCCCTGCACCTTTTGTTCCCCTGTTGCCTACAAATTGACCTAATTCCCTCGTAATGAGCGGGTAAACTTAATCTCGTGGGTTTATACATATAATTATTACCACTCTGGGACGAAGAAACGTCTTCCACCTAGCTGATACCTAGATGAAAGGGGGGGCGAACTTCGTACTAGGGGCGAGATGGGGGAATACCCAAAAAGGTGAAATGGCAGGAAGGGAAAAATGTTAAGACAATTTTAACCTGTATTTTATAAGCAATGGAATGTTATAAAAAAATCTAAATGTCAGATCAGGGCACTTTTTTGAAAAACACCCAAATAAATGGCAATTTTTAAACGAACTGAGAGTGACTCCAACACCAGCTTCAAAGTCAAATCAAATTGGACTTGAAGTGAAACAATCCCAGCGGGTCCACCAAAATAAACAATGCCCGGACGACTAGGTAACTGGGATTACGGGTGTTATAGAAAATAATAACGCGGTGTCATTTGGTTTCACTCTTTCCAAAAGTAAAAGACGCTAGGTATAGTTTGTTCAGCGAATGTTCGGCCCTACGTCACAACTCCCGTCCTTGTCTTATTCATAAATATACATAAACAGCAGTGATTCAGAATAAAGTGATAAAATTTCAATTTTAGTTTATAGATTTTAGGTTGTGTCTATAGTTTCGGACTAATTTAAATCATGCCGTAGACGTGTTCCGTTCCCAACTGCAAGGGAAACTACAAAGGCGGCCCTAAAGTGTCCGCTCTTTCCTCCCTAAAGACCCCATTTTAAGGGAAAAGTGGGTTAAGGCCATCAAAAGAGATTTTGTTCCTAGACACACTCTTCCAGGGTAAAAGTGGTTTTGGTTTGGACTGTTTGGAGAGTGTTACACCTCACAATTTTACATGATTAAACGTAACCACCTTAAAATCAGGAAGTTTTATGGTTTTATTCATTCGAATATGGGCTGTTATTTTTTGTAAAATGTATACTTTTAAAATTATTCAAATCTTTAAAGCTATCTTCTATAATAGTGCAGTTATGTATAAAGTTCTGTTATTGAAATGAACGTAATGAGAACGCCAAGTTCGGTTCATCTAATAATCCAGTAGCTAATAATTTGCTTTCAAAGCTTGTTCCGTAAGTAACTATGTATTTCATTTTGAAGATAAAATGAATATTAACTTTGGTTATAGGATATAGGAAAAGGAGTTTGAATGTTCACATACCTAATAAAAATTAGAAGTGGACTCTAGCCTAGAGTCAAAGCGCTGTTCGATGTACCTACGCATACGTCGTTTTGGGTACCCCGTCAGATTCCCAGCACATCAAACGAAACGTTAATATTTGCCCCGTGCCACTGCATATAGCAAAATCATTTCTCCATTATTTGCTCTCCTCACCAACTGATTCAAACGCGAGTTTAACCGTACGTGAGGTGAATATGCAGCGTTTAGTCGTTTAGCTAAAAACACACACATACCCGCAACTCCAGTAAACTGCAATAATTTGTAGATTACGGCTGTGCGATGACTGCGACCACTGACTCGCGTCATATAATCCCGTTTCGTGTACAGTGACAAACGGCTGTGGCGTGGGATCCCGCTGCACTTGCGACCCCATTGTTATTTTTGAGAGACACGTAACTTGCACCGCTTTACGCTGCATGCCAAGCATTTTTGTGAGAACCCACAACACTCGTTTTGTTGGGTAGGCAGATAAAATTTGGGGATATGGGTATAAATAGATACAATACAATCAATTTCCAACTTCTCACTATACATTCAAGACACAACACACCACTTAATGACGTAGCACTCATCATAACCTACAAATTTGACACTTAAGCCTGCATCTTATGATAACCAGAGGTTGCGTTTCCCATTGCACAAATCCAACACTTTACTCTTCCCATCGTTCCTAATTCACTAATTACTAACTTAACTACAGTGTGTCCCAATTTGATACTGGACACCTCAGAACTATGTGAAGGACAAGGAAAACAAATGGTCTCTATTTTTTTTTATTGGTAGTCCCAAGGGAGAGTATCTCATAGACGGTGGTATTTGGATGGGGCAATTATTTCATGGCCTGCTATGATTTTTTAAAATAGCTAATTTTCAAGAAACCCTATTAGGGATTTTTTACGACAAAATGTTATTAAGAAAACTTGTTCAGAATTAAAAACTGAGTAGAACTGCAAAATTTCAAAAGTCTAGGCCTATTTTTATTTTTAGCTTTTTCACCTTTTTCTCCAACTTTTTTCTTAGAAATGTGTCCTTTCTGGAGCTTTCTCTTCAAAATATTATTAAGGAAACTTGATCATCGTGAAAAAATTAAATTTTGACGGGAAATCTCCAGAAAGGGAGATAAATCTAAAAATCAAAGTAGGCCTAGCCTTTCCAAATTTTGCGAATATACTCAGTTTTTCATTCTAAACAAGTTTTCTTAATACTTAACATTTTGTCGTAAAAAAATCCCAAATGGTGTTTCTTGAAAATTTGCTATTTTAAAAAATCATAGCAGGCCATGAAATAATTACCCCATCCAAATACCACCGCACCACCTATGAGATACTACCAATAAAAAAATAAACACCATTTGTTTTCCTTGCCCTTCATATATTTCTGCGGTGTCCCGCATCAAACTGGGGCACACTGTATATGTCTTTTGTCCAATAACCCCAAAATCTCCTCAAGAAAACAAGAATAACGTAAAGTAAACACTCGAAACACATCAACACAAACCGGCGAAATTTCAACGATCTCTGGATCAGCTGTTGGGGCATAATAAAGCAAATGCGCATCGAACGCAAAGAGCTTATGCAACGTTGCCACGTTAGCCGGAATAAGCAATTTATTAACTATATTATTTTTATAGACCAAGTACGATCAGTAAATTCACAATCTGAGTAAAAGTTGTTATTAAACGATAACTGTCCTAATTTTTACTATATGTAGATTGTAGATATCACCTAATTGTTCTAAATTTGTGTTTTTTAACGTTGGTTATACATTTATTTCGTAAGTACAAAGTACAAGGATAAATTTATGGATAAGTTTGGCAATGGTGCATTGTTTTGTTTTAGATTTCTATTACTAACTCATCTCTTGTTAATAAACATTTTTTCATCTTTTCGCAGGGTCTTCATTGTATTGAATTATTAGTCTATGTTTATTATTTGTCCGATAGGTGCACTACCAAGCGATCGTTAAAATTTATGTACGAGTCAAAGTCACACCCAGTATAGATATTGTTGCTTGGGGCCCTTAAATTATAAGAGGGATTAGTATACTAAAGCCACTTTACTAGATTTGAAGATGTAACTTTTTCGTCCGGCAGAACCGTATTAAAAAATTAGAGTAGGAAATTTACATTATTTGCTTTAAAAAATTTCGACTTATTTATTTTCCGTTTTTACCTATAGTAGCTGGGTATGATTGTAGATGATCTATTTTGTACATTCTTTAATTTTGTCTATAAATAAATAAGATTTTAGTTAGCCGGCAAATAGTGAAGGGAATTAAATGTACCTACCAAAATAAGCCAATTATGTGATTATTGTTATTATGAATTATTTAGAAATGCAAGGTGAGTCTTTGACCGTAAAAACTTTTAGTACGGGGTAAAGTTGAATCTGGACTACACATATTACATATTATACCTATATGAAGTTATTTTTTAAAAAAACCTTCAACTTTATCCTTGGTTTAAACTTGTGTACGGGTCAAAAACTCTCCCTGTATACAGTCCGTTTAAAACAAATAATGATTAAAACATGGAAACATTTTTATTACTCATCTCAACTATGTTCTTAAATTTTTTGTAGCTATTTTGAATGGCTTGATGGTCAATTGAATTTATAGCATTTGTAATTTTAATGTTTTAAGAAGAAATGCCATGGAAACAAAAATAAAAGTGATCCGTCTTTGTGTCAGAATAATTTATTGTTGGAGGAACATGGGTAGAATACATAAATTTAAATTATGATTGCATTTATAATATTTTAAAAAAATTATAAGTAAAAAATTTAGTTCTGTAATTTGATAAAACGTCGTATGTTTTAATTCTTAGCAAGTTTTTCTAATAAAATTTTTCAATATTTCGTACAGAAAAGGCACATTACCTGATGCGATTTTTATTTTTAAGCTGCTACCAGCGCCCTCTATAAATTTTTTAAAGTCCAAGATACTAAAAATAATTTTTGGGTGAAGCAAGAGCAGAATACAAAAAATTGTGTTTGTAATACAAAAAAAATATATTATTCACACCTATAATACCGCTTTGTCGTAGACACATATATCTGGAAAACTAAAGGAATTGTCCAGTTTTGACAACTGCGTACGTTTTTGATTGCGAAGAAGTTCCTTAACCAAAATTACTTGACAGATGTAATTCCCAGAAATTCCCGAGTTCTACGCCTATGGATGATGACTCTGGCTTTTGTGTCCTTTACAATAATATTAACATTCAAAATTTTATTACAGCTAAATCGATTTTTCTTGAGCTGCATTATATCTAGTACGGCTTTCTAAAGAATTTTAGTAGGTATATTATCTCAAAATATGTATAGCGTATAGCGGTTAAATTCGAATAATTAGTGAAACAAATAAATCGACACAACCACCTAACGCACAAAAGTAGCAAAACATGCTTTATTGGCAAAATGTCAGATTCCTCAAAAACAAAAAAAATCTCAAGCGGGCGTAATAAATTGAAATTATAATAGAAAATAGATTGACAGAAGCATGGACCCGAGTCCCTAATAAGGAAACAGCGGAACGGAGCGAGGCTGTTGCTATTTTTTCGACATCCTGTCGCCGAAACATAAAAATTGAATTCGAGATTTAATATCCGACATTTCATGGAAGATTTTCCGAGGGGATCTCCATGTCAGCCGGCATTTTATTTTCCGCGCAACGGCCGCACTCGAGATATCGAGGGGGCTTCTGCGGAGGCCCCTTTTGGGGGCGCACGATTTTCGAATTAATAATAAGCCACGCTAGCAGACGGGGGAAGGATATTGTAATGTGACGTGGTTAGCTAAACGAATATTTTAGGGGGAGATGCTTCAGTAGGGGAGGAGAAGTTTATTTAAAAGTTAATTTCGCAATATAAAGATTTTTGGGCATATACATTGATTCGCCGCAGGTGCACCTGCGGCAAATTTTCAACTAGAAAGCCAGGTAAATTTTGTATTTTTTTTATTTAATAAAAATATCATACCAATAAAACTCATTTTTTAATTCATAAAATAGATATAGCTATTTTGTTTAGCATGATATATCATTTTAACAAAAGGTATTACATAACATATTATAACATTAAAACATTTTATTAAACATAAACATTTTGATAAACACATTCATATTATCATATTTCATCTAACAATTAAAACCTTAATTAAAAACTTCAATATTTCGAAAACAGTTAAATTTATATCTAAAAGTAGTCAATCAATAAATTGTCATTAATGATAATAATAATAATAATACTTTAGAAAACACTTACCTATTTAATTTTATCCTTACACTTAGCACTGGTATATTTATCATTAAAGGTCGGAATATATGCATTTAATTTCAATCGAAATATGCGCATATATATGCATCATTTTTATTTAAAATATGCAATAATATGTATTTATTTGGCCAAATATGCAATAATATGCATTTATTTTACATGTACAATAAATACCTTAAAAAACACCAAAACTGATTTGATTTTAGGGAAAAGGTTTATTTTAAGAAAAAATTAAAGGAAAACAAATACATAAAATACCTCGTAAAATACGTATATTAAAGCAGAATTATAAAAACATTTTAATTTGAATTTTTTTCCAATACAAATCTTTGCATTCTGTCGGTAAAAATATGTTTATATATAGAAAAGCTTCTCTCAACATCTGCCGATGTAATAGGACAATATTTTAATTTGGGTAGTAAGGTATAAGGCCAAGGTGCAACTTCGTTGGATGATTTACCATCAAAAATACTCTTTACTGCCATTAAATATTTAAACCCTTCATTCTTTTCTACAGCAACTAATTATTTTCTAACTTTAATACCTACATCACCGGGAACCTCTACACTTAGCGGAACATGTTTGAACAAAATCAATCGATTCGCTTAAACCTAAATTTCTACTTTCTAATGAAAGAATTATATCTCTAATCCGCATTTTTTCAGGATTTCTTGACTTTGCACTACACACTGCGAGTTGTATCTGGGCTCTCATAATATTGGTTATATCTTATATCTATAAATAAGTATAGGAAAAACATGCAAATATGCACAAAATATAGTTTTTCCAGAAATATGCAATGTTTTCCGAAATTGAATAAAATATGCAAAAAATGCATATATATGCAATTTGCATATATTCCGCTCTTTATTTATCATTCTGCGTTGCATAAAAATTTGACAGCTGCTTTTTTATCTTCCCTTCTTCCTTAATTTCCAAAATATTGAATTTTCATTCGTTTAGGCAATTGATGTGAAATAGGTAAGGGGCATGTACTCTAAAATTACAAGTTTACTACTTTTTTATATAACTATAAGTAAAGCAGGTACCTGTAAATTTTATAAAAGTGATCACCTTTTTTAAAATTACCATATAGGCGGCTAGTAATGTAGAACTTTTGAAGTTTCTACTTAAAAAATGTCAAAAATTTGTATTTTTGCCTTTGTTAATGTGTTTTTCGTCTGTAAGAAATTGTAAGCCGTTTTGGTGAATGTATTATTAACGAATCTGCTGTTTCTAAAATCCACTTCCAACATTATTTTAATTTTGAAAAATTTATTTTTTTTTCTTCCCGTATATTTCATCCAAAACTTTACATCGTCAAAACGTTTCTTTCTACCAATACATAAAAAATTGTACAGGCCATTTTTAATTTTTAATTATGAATAATCAAATAGGTACACCTAAACGTTTTAATTTTTCGGCATGAATCGATTTTTATTAATAAGTAGTAGGTATAATAATACATATTCAATAACACTTACTCATTTTATTTTACACGTCACTAATTGAGGTGTCACTTTGATTTATGAATATAAAACATATAAACACACAATGAGAAGGAGATGTATTATTCTGGATTTGAAACAATAAGAATACCCAGCCACAGCTGAGTCTGATTCATCTGTGACAAAACACCTAGGAGCCAAGGTTTTAAAACATCAAAATCGAGAACTCTGCTATCTTAACACTATACAGGGTGTAAATGAATAAGTGCGAAAAAATTCAAGGAGTGAATCTTTGAGTGATTCTAAGACCAAAAGTCTATATAAACATAGGTCCGTTAATGCTTGGTTTTCAAAATACAGGGTGTCAAATATTTTTTAATAATTATTATAATAAAATAAATTTTTTGTTGCTATAGCATTACCGTTTATAGCAGTTTTTAAGACTAGAATAAACTATTAATATGGAAAAAATATCGGGTATACCCTAGTTTTTGTTAATTGTTAGTTTTAATTTTTTATTATGTTATCCCGGAGACATGCAATAAAGTGATTTTTTTTTCTCAAAAACGAAGCGAGATAGGAGAATAATTCAAGAGACAAAAAAGTTGTATTTTAATTGCTGAATGCGAAAACAAAATAAAAGTTTTTAAAAAAAAAGTCAGTGGAGCACATTTTTTACAAAATTATTGATTAAGGTGCCCTCGGGACGCCAGTTTACTTAATAATTTTAATCTAGTAGGGGCTAAATTAGCCTCTTTCTACCATAAATAACACTGCCAAATTTCAACAAAATCGGCTAAAGGATTAAGATAGTTACGAAAAAGCCATTTTTTAAGAAGAGTTTGACACCCTGTATCTTGAAAAGGAAGCATTACCGGACCTATGTTTATATAAACTTTTCGTCTTAGAATCACTTAAAGATTCACCACTTGAATTTTTTCGCACTTATTCATTTACACCCTGTTTATAACATGACGCCGCTGATATGTATAGTAAAACATAGGAGAGAACGCTATATAGAGACGCAGAGGGGAAGTAAAATAAAAAACGCGGGAATAGGCCATAAAATTGCTGCCGCCACAGGCGTCGGTAATAACGGCGGTGAAAATTTTGGTAGTCGGTTGAGGAGTCTGATAAAATAAGTAATTTGAAAGCGTTATTAGTTGCCTCCTCATCGCAAACCCTTATTACGTTTGCGATAATTTCCCTGGCTTGGCTATATGTATGGTCTTTCCGCGGACTCTGTTCATTATACAACCACTAATAACACCGCAAAACTTAAATTGTCTTCCTTCGCGCACGGCTATGAGGCAAAGACTAGTGTACATACGTGATATTTACGACCGCCAGTCGCTCTAAGAAATATTCAGCCTGGGATACTGATTGCAGGATGAATCTTTACTGGGCTTGCTAGGCGTTGCCGGATCGCAAAAAACCTGTACAATTCTGGCGCACTAGCGTAATGGCTTTGGTTTATTATATTTCCTAAAGAGAATTATATTTGGAAGTTTGGCAACATTCGAAATTTTTTACTCGCATTCTTGAGGCTCGTATTCTCTGGTAAGGTGGACTATAGGTGCATATTATCATCACCTAAGCATAATCTGTTTATTTATTCCTTGTAACCCAGTATTTTGACTACTAAAAGTTCTTACAAAAGGTTCCACAAACCTCGAATAATTCGTGAAGCTTCCGAGTCGGTTATCGCGTTTGGCCCAAAAAAAAAACTCCGAAAAAAAGAGTGATTGATTCACCGGGGCGTAAAACATTGCAGTTTCAATCAATCAATAATAAAACATCAAACGGCCGGACGCTGAACCTGAAAAAATAACCCGCTTTCAATCATGTGTAACTTTGATAGGGGGACTTTGATTTAAAGCAGCCGTCGGTGCTCGGAAACGATTAGGACTCCAAAAAATTAATAGTAGATATATTATTATACAGTGAGCAAGTAATGATGATTGTTATTCGTGGCGATAAAGTTTGCAACACATACGTTAGCTATCTTCTACTTTTAGCAGGCAGTTGTCGAGTATGTATGTCTTCTTGACAGACAAAATCGGTGGCGGGTGCTGTCCGTGGCCACCTACAAAAACTATGCCCAAAGAAATTCAACATTTTTATATCGCTGTAACTTTTTTTAATTTTTTGACATACCTACAGAAAAAAGTTTAACAGGAAAATTATTTACAAGTAGCGACAGAATGTATGTACGACATTAGTTTTGTTGTATGGATTACTGTAAAATTTGAACTTTCTTGGGCTCAAAAATTAAATTGTTTGTAAAAATGTTTAATTATGTGTGTTTTGTAATGCAAAATGTCTCATTCAATTTGCTGTGTCTCACTATTCACACTTGTATATTTGTTCCGTATTTGCTACAAAAATTTAAGAACAAATCTTAGTCAAATTTGTGGTTGACATAAGATCTGGTTAGAAAAATGGAAATAAATGTGCAACGATAGGGTTATAACGATAGTAACGACATTATCAATGGGATTTTTCATATGGGGTTACCTAAACACTTAACAGGAAAGTTTATTCAACGGCCTCGCAAAATATGTAATAGGTATGAAAAAATGAGAATAATTGAAGTATACAGAATCTGAAATGCTGAAGCTGAAAAGATAAAATGGTGAAAAACATGATATTGTTTGTTCTGAAAAGTAGGTGTTACATTACCTGTGAGTACATTAAATTGAAAATATAAAGAATTTTAAATTTATTTTCATCACAGAGAAGATTGTTTAAGAGTTTCGCATTTTTTACTAAAATAACAATTCTAGATTAGCTATTCGACATTCGATTAAGTATGTATGTACACCACTGTATTTTCAAAGCCTACTGTGTCTCTACTTCAATTTAATGTCTTAATCGAACATATTTGTGTCCATTGGTAACTATACACTATTCAAACTAAACGCAAGTGAAACATAAACACAAGTTGTTGCATGGCTAGAGCGTGATACGCACGTGACCTGCTTGCTATTGGCTAGCCGGCTATAAAGTCTGGCCCGGCGGGACAGCAGCGAGTCGGTGTTTCTTACAGAGGTGTATTGAGTTGCAAGTGGACTTTTATTTTTTCCGATATAATTCTTTCGCTGTTTATTAATTGTTGGAGCTCCGATTTGTGTTAATAGTAGAAATTTGCAGGTAAGTGAATGACTAGGTGTGCCATAAAAGTTTGTTTTTAAAGTTCCTAATACTGGTTCACATTATTTTAATATTTTATATTATAAAATTCATAGAGACCGTCCTTAATGCGGTCGTGCCTCGTATTAGCCCTCAGAATTGTTCACGTGCTTCCATCGTGTAAATGTTTACGCGGCACTTGCATTTAGTTTGAATAGAGTGTAGATCTTATTATGAGAGTCACAAATATTACCAATAATTGTTCTCAATTTTTTGTATCAAACTGGCAAGTGTGGCACATCAAATTAAGTTGGATATTTCGCCCTGTAATCTACGATATTTTCTTTATGACGAATAATGTCCCCAATTTATTAGAGAATCGATTGTCTGTTCATTTACGCCTCTGTTTTCGAGTAAAGTCTCAGTATCGCAAATCCCTTGAACAACTTGTTCCTGGGGAAACTCCTAAACATCGGAAACGTAAACAAACAGCCTGAATCCGGTAATCTGTTTAGTGGGGGATACTCCAGAGTTGCGAGAGGCGGCACGGCACCACTCAAACAGAAAATCGTAGTGTGCGGCACGTAGCGTGTAAGTTTTGATTGCGGCGACGCGACTGCGATATCAGAGATTTAGCGGATTGTAAGTAAAAGGTTTGGGGGCTAATTTTTTCTTGAAAAACAAGGGCAATTTAAAGAGAGGTATTTCTAATCTCTAGTATCAGATAAATAAATGCTTTTTCCTGCCCCCTCCCCCGTAAGTACACGTTACATAGGGGAGAGGCGGGAGGATTGGGACGATATTTTTCAGGGGAATATTTTTATGGGTTGTATTACTTGAAAACTCTTTAAAATTCCACAAAAGGAAGAGTAGACAACTATAAACCAAAATAAAACTTTAATTCTTATAAAAACTGAACAGTTTGTTTTGTACCAATATTGTCCCAAACCTCCCTACCATACGGATGTTTGGACCAACCTAGTGGGAGGTTTGGTACGTACATGATTAAAATTATCGCAAATTTTCGTAAATTGTCGAATTTTCTTTAAAATGTAAATATTTACTGGTTCTTTTACTCGGTTCCTTGATTTTTGGCTCTTGCCGTTTTCCCATAATTTTGTTTACAGAAACCTCTTCTATGTCATCTTCGTTGGGGAAATATAATTCATTGTATTTTACACTTTTACGAAGGTATTTCACTTTAAAGGAGGACATTTCAAAGTGCAGGACCTCCAACACCTTTCCACTGTATTGTACAAAGTTTTCTCTTTTGCCTTCTACTTTTAGTTTCACTAAAATGTAATCCCCTTCGATGTACGTTTTATCACTGACGTCTAGTTCAGTAGAATTATTGTCTTCTTCATCGCTACTAAATTGTAAACCAGAGCTACTATCTTTGCGTCTAGTTTTTCTGTCAATGTCTTTGTTTTCAGAGGAAGAACATTCTGTTGTCACTATCGGCTTTCTTATTGTAGCTTTTCTTTTCTCTGCCTCCTTTTTCCTTTTTCTGCAAAGTTGTTGTTCCTCTATTTCATGTTTTTCGGGTGTCCCCGTTATTTCCTACCCTTGACTTTTCAGGTCTTCGGCCACCACTTTTTTTAATACGTGGAGCTGCCTTTGGGAATGGACAAATTCTTTTGAGGTAAAATTTCTCTATTTCCTTTATTCTTATATTTACGAAGCATGATAATTGTTTTGAAATCCTGAAATATCCAGTGATTTTAGATAATCATTGGCAGAGGGAGGTTTGGGAATTTCTCTATTTCCTTTATTCTTATATTTACGAAGCATGATAATTGTTTTGAAATCCTGAAATATCCAGTGATTTTAGATAATCATTGGCAGAGGGAGGTTTGGGAATTTCTCTATTTCCTTTATTCTTATATTTACGAAGCATGATAATTGTTTTGAAATCCTGAAATATCCAGTGATTTTAGATAATCATTGGCAGAGGGAGGTTTGGGAATTTCTCTATTTCCTTTATTCTTATATTTACGAAGCATGATAATTGTTTTGAAATCCTGAAATATCCAGTGATTTTAGATAATCATTGGCAGAGGGAGGTTTGGGAATTTCTCTATTTCCTTTATTCTTATATTTACGAAGCATGATAATTGTTTTGAAATCCTGAAATATCCAGTAATTTTAGATAATCATTGGCAGAGGGAGGTTTGGGACAGTGTCTCAAACCTCCCTATATTGCGTGGTCCAAACCTTCCTGCTGTCTACACATTTCATAAATCAGAATTACACAAAGTTGAGGTTAGTTTTCAGGGACACCGTAACTGGCGATAAATGTCCACCAAATTACGCAATCTGCAAGCCTATTCAACTTTCCACAATCTTGTTAGGTTATGTTATATTAAAAAACATGTGCCAAAGCAAAATTAAGAAAACTTATCAATAAATATATTTACCCCCTACTGCACCAACTGGTAACAGCCGACTGGAGATTTGTATTGCATTATAACTCTAAGGCTGGGCGCCATCTAGTAACAAAGTGTAGTTACTCACAGACAAATTTAAAGAGGGAAATTTGAAAGTGTCCCAAACCAAAACCGTCCCAATCCTCCCACCTTTCCCCTACTCGCCAACAGGCCCGAAAGCGAAAGTCAAATGTCAAATGTTCGAGGTGCCCTGTTATTTTTGTTGCTAGCTGCGAAAGTGGTTGCTAGGTACAAAAAGTATTGCTTAGCAACCCTTGCGCAGCAAGGAAATTAAAACTATTAATAAAATGTATGTAGCAACGCGAATCTTGCGTCAATTTTAATAGGTTTCACAACAACACCGTTTTACGAACTGGTTTTGATCAAAAAGAACACGAATTATACCAAAGAAAAATTACTAATATCAATGTTTCTCTGGCGTCAAATAAGAGCCGCATAACAGAACAAATTTGACAGGCACCTCGCTACCGGTAGGATGAGAGTACGCGATTAATAATTCGTAGATCCAGGGTTCAAATCCCATACATAGCTTAACATTTTTCATTTATTTTTTATTATCCCTACATTCTGCCTCATATTTATTTTTAGTAATTGAACAAAGGTTATTTTGAAGATCATTCTTACTCACTATCTAGATACTCCATATGTATTTAGAGCATTATTTTCAAAAGTACCTATAACTTGAAATTGTCGGCAGCAGGAAAAATATAATACATTGCACAATGCGTAAGCTCTTTTTTGGCCTCGGAGGCACTTTTAATGACCGAGGCAACGCTTGCGTTGCCTCCGTCTTTAAACAACCTCCTCGGCCAAAAAAGTGCACTTACGCATCTGGCAATGTAAATATTTATATATATTTTGGAAATGTTAAAAATTAAAAAACACAAAAATACTGTAAATTTTAGAAACGACACTGATGGACTCTCACATATCTACTTTAATCTTATTAACGATTAATATATATAAAAAAAATTTAACATTTATTATAAGCATTAATTTTTGTTTACGATTCTTACAACAAAACCATGTAATATTTATACCCTTATTTTTGTCAAACACTGTGTAAGGTTTTAACTGTCCCTTGAAAACTTTTGGTTGCACTTATATATTATATAAAAAAATCGCCAACCTTCTTTTTATGTAGCAAATTCGGAATGACCATCGCATTCGGCATCATGTTTTAGTTTATTACTGGTCGACAAAAATTGTAAAGAAAATCAATCTCGCATATTATTTATAAAATAAAAAGAACATTTATGATGTTTTTAAAATGTTACACGTAACAAACGGATGTTGCTGGCTGATTTTGTAAGTATTCTTTGGAAAAAAAAATCCTGAATATTTCTTAAAGCAATTCTTAAAAAAATTAACTTTTCACTATTAAACATGATTCACATTATATAACATGCCCCTTTTATTCTGATTTTTATTATATAAAGATTTTAACAACTAAAAAAATATTTTGAAATACATTTTAAACGTTAATTTTTATAGAGAAAAAGACTAAAAAATATGTGTTCTATTCTTTCTAGAAATTGTAAATGTTTGTAATTTTAATAAATATTGTATAACCTGAAGATGGCTATTATCAGCCGAAACGTACGTAGAAGAAATCAAATAAAAACTATTGAATGGTTCCAAATGTTTGATATGGTAGTAACCCAGGAAATTGATCAATGTAAATAACTATATCTAGTGTTGAATGAGCGCTGAGGTATAAAATATCAACTTGTTTATTTGCAGCTTTATACAAATACAAAGTTAGAAAGTTTGTTTTCACAACTTTGTATTTTCTTTTCGATTTCATGAAACTCTAACCTAACCTAACTTGTATCCCTTTTGCTATTGCAATTTTTTAGAAGTTTTTTAGCTGGCGCAAAAGTAGCACTTTTGAAATTATATCTACAGGTTGTTACAAAAAAGTAGGTTAATCCATCCTTATGGGCATCTCTCATTTAGATGCCTAATTTTTTTACGGGTCGAACAAGAGAAGAAATGGCGTTTTATTTATTGAAATGTATGATAAATTTCCACCGAATATCAAACTAACCGAATTCCTAGGAGCAAATTAGGCGCTTCAAGGCGGACAATGGGGTTGGAGTTTTGGCGTCTGGGCAGCTGCGAAAATGGGAGTTATTGAAGTCCATCGGTTGGAAGCCTGCCAGGGCCGGCGGGCACGCCGGCGTCAATAGAACCGAGTCCGCTGTGAGAAATGTAGATATTTTCCGCAAGATTCGATATCTCCCACCGCGACCATTTTTCTCTAAAAAAAGTCTATAGAAAAGTTACAGGCGGCGGGTCTGGCTTTTTAACGGAGGGTCTTCAATCATTCTTATGTAGTTAATCAATCAAAACTTAGATTTTTCGTTTATCTACCCAATCATGCAGATAACTTGATTGATTTTGAAGTTGCAAACTTTGTAGATAGTGTAGTAAGATTAGATAATCTCTGCCAAAGATTCCAAAGATAATGAAAAAATACTATGAGATTTGACATTTACGGACTTAGTTTGACAGTCTATATCATAAGCGTCCCAAATGGGAGATGAAGGTGTTAAAAACACTTATCAAAATTTGTGTGCATTTTTTCCCAGATGTCTTGAGAAATTATGAAATTTCAGAGTATTCTGCGAAAAAACGTGTTCTTGTTGAACCACGATAGCATGCACCGTTTTCGAAACCGTTTTGAAAACTTTTTGCAGTACGCAATAAAAATTCGTATTAGAAATTAGAATACCATAACTTACCAGCTCGTTATGTGGTCCAAAAAAATAAAAAGGTTCCTATAAACACGGCGTCAAAAATGACCCCTAAGGGGACTATAATAGCCATCGAAATGGACACTTTGGCAAACGTTTTTTTCTAAATATTTCCACAACTAGCAAAAAGTTGATATATACGAACACATGTTCCAATTTACTTTTTTCGATATTGCCAAAGCAAACAGGACGTTTCGCAAATTTGTAATTTAAATGTCATATTTGACAGGCATGGACTCTGACGTCACTACTCTCTTTAGCGAGGCCTACGATAAAGACAGGCCATGGCGCACAAAAATCACGTGACCATCTTAGTCCGACGTTACATGTCATTTGTCACATAACTGAAAGCGGCAGCTTGGGTTTTGAGAAGTTTTAAATGTTTAAAGTGTTTTTAAACGTCTTAGTTTATATTGTAGAAACAAGTTTGTGTCTAGTGCGCGTGTGTCCTGACGGAGGGGAACCGCCCAGGTGTTATTATGTATTGGTTGGTGCCGCTCGCGCCGATCAACTGACACCTCGTCAATATTTACAGTATACTGAGGTGATTTTGCATTTTTATTTCGTAAAAATAACCTAAATACCAAATATTGGGTTTGTTTATATTATATTTATACATATTACAAAAGCCAGAAAGAAAATGTCACCATAACATCATTTGATTTGCCTCGGGATGAAAATTTGCGCCAAAAATGGATTCGTCAAATTCCAACTAAGATTTAATTTCTAAAAACCCTTAAGTATGTGTGGCTAACACATTTTCAAGAAAGTTAAACAATTAAAGTGGACAAATGTGTTGTGGGAGGAAAATACCTATAGAAAATATCACCTAAGCTAAAGAAAGCTGCTGTCCCAACAATTTTTGAGAATGTGCCAAAATATTTGAGTGCAGTGCCGTTTAACTCTCAGCCCAAAACAGCTGAGGCAGGTTGAAAATTTTGTTTTTTCTACTTATCTCCAAAAATGCCTTTTATTATATAGGACTAAGTTAGTCACGTGACTACGCCATTATGCGTTAGCGCCATGGCCTGTCTTTATCGTTGGCCTCGTCTCCTTAGGCGCAATAATGTTCCCAAAACCTGCAACAACATGGCCAGAAATCAGATATTCAAAAATCTATCTAATAATAGAAATGTTTAAAATTTGATATGAATAGCACTGTGTAACTGCGAATTTTCCTCAGCTTTTTGTAGATTTCTGCAGTGTTCACAAGCAAACGCGGGTACACTGTCTAGCAAATAGGTGTGCGCTGACGTAGTGTCTCATTTTACGATGAGTCCCCAATTTACGATAACCCGATAAACCGATCCCTTATTAGTTTCCGAAGTGCGCTAGGTAAATGCAGTTGACGCTTCGACAAAGTAACTACTTTGCCCTAATAAACTTATCTAGGTATAAACCACTAGACGTTATCTTACTTAACTCCGTAACTAAACTTGGCTAAAGACGAGAATGAAAATTACTGGCGGATTTACATAAATGTGATACTTTTTAAGAAAAGGGGGTAATTAGAAATAAAGTAAGTCCAGGAAGATCATCAGGAGCATCGGAGGGGTCACTTACAGTGGTAGTAAAAGTCACTCGTTATTTACTGCCATTGAAAATGGGGTCGTAAAAGTTTTCTTAGGTATCACGTACGAAAGTATCCATGAAGTTTATTTAACTGTAAATCATTTCACTTTCCGGACAGAAGGCAAACAAACGCTATATATCTATAAAAGCTATAACGCGGGCGGACTTGTTTTTATTTTCATCTCGATACATAAAATATTTATTCACTTACTTTTTCTACGTTTGCAGCAGCGTACTCCTCGGCGGCACCTTGTGGAACACCACCACCATTTCTTCTGAGTCTCAGCTTGTTCACGTGAAACGCAGATCCGTAGCAATACATCAGGATCATCGTTGTCGGAAAGTAGAATCCGCACGCTGCTAAAATTCTCACCGACGCCTTCCTGTAATACATATATGTCACGGAATGTCCCAGTATCCCACAAAAGTAACTACTAAAATATGTGGTGCTTACTTGTAGAAAGGTTCACAAGCTACCATACCAGTAGGATTGAAATAGTAGCCACCTCTAGGCAGCACCAGCACTGAGAAGACTGTCACTGAGGTGATCCAGGTTAGGCTGATGATGGCAACACAGCCCTGAAACAAGGAATAACGGGACATCAACCTTATGTAGAAGTGAGCAATTGAAATATTTTTCAAGTAAGGCATTCCCTTTGTTTGTAGATTGCCTTCAAGTTCAAAAGCCTTCAGGTATGGCATGGCATAGTGCTTACTATTTGCTACCAATCTCATACACTTCCTTATATACTAGAGGAAAGTACCCTAATCCCTAATATGAGACAGGTCCTAATATGAGACCCCACACTAACTCCTAAAGTAAGAGTCTCTATCTAGCTGGCAATGTCTCAAATAATCACTAATGGTATAAGTTGCCACATGTAGTGCAGTGTCTAGCTCATCTAAATTTTTAGGTTAAGAGAGGGTTGCCGACGGCGAAAGTGACGTTAGATTTCGTATTTTTTAAAGTTGTATAGCATAAAATTTAATAACATTTTACCTGGCAAAAATTTAGTACAAACATCTCTGTCTTCATTTTAATCATAAGATCTTACAAGCAGTGTTTTGTTTTATAGGTTATGAAAACCTTGGGAAAAATAATAATTCCAGTGCATATGCTTTTAGAAATTAAAATGAAGACAGAGATGTTTGTACTAAATTTTTGCCAAGTAAAATGTTTTTAAGCTATAAGCAATACAACTTAAAAATATACAAAATCTAACGTCATTTTCACTGTCAACTTTTAAAGAGCTTCGGTTACCGTGTAATTCTGAATAACGTGGTAAGTGTTTAATATATTCATTTAATTTTTAATTGGGTTTTTCGCCACCAAACTGATCGAAAGACAACTTTTTCAAGTTGCCTGGAAAATTCATAAATTCTTAATGTTTAATATATTTTTGTAGCTTGTTATATTGAATAAAAGTTTTTATAATAATTAGAGTAACATACAACCCTTGTCTCATTTAATAACATTTGTTAACGATGGCAAATTTTTTTCTATATACATCGGATTCCTAATATGATACACCCCAGTGTTCCTAATATGAGATATCTCATAATAATATAAGGAGACTCGCTTCATCTTCATCCAATTTAGATTACTAATAACGAATAGAATGCATAGGTGAGAGTTGTATACTGTGTTAAGTTGACATTCATTTAATGTTTTCGAAATAAAAATTATTTTGTGGTAAGTAGTATTTTTGTTAAACCTTAATATGAGACTGTCTCATATTAGGAATCTGTTAAATGTGTTAAGTGTTTTGTACCTAACTAAATTGTTGTATGCTAGGTTAATTTGATATTATTTTAAAGTTTTTGAAATAAAAATTATTTTTTGGCAAGTAGTGTTTCTGTTAAAGCACCCAATTTTAAAAATTGAAGATATGACTTTTTTTCATAATTCTCATTTACGCAACAACTGTTATAGTATTTGGCAATCCTATATAAACTGCAGTGAAAATAGAGACTATATTAAACGTATTCGACGTAAGTTTTCGCATTATAATATACAGTGTGTTTCATTTCAAGTCGAGACAATTCATTATTTTTTTACGGGATGACCGATTTTCAAAAACTTTTTTTTTTTTAATATAGTGCTCCGAAAGATCCACATTCTGACACTAATTTTTTTAAGATTCGCCTTTTCCATGACTTACTACGATCAACATTTTACCCCAAAAACTGCAAAAGTATATTAGGCATTTTTTTAGGAAAAAAATGAATAGCACAGTCGTATTGGCCGAACCCGCAAACCACACATACTATGTTTCACGGTCGTAGCTTATACAGGGCGTTCACAAAGTAGCTTCAAACATAGCAAAACTACGGTTTTTCGGAGTACTCTGTACAAACACCGAGAGATATTTTAAAATTATTTTTTTGCAGTTTGATTAGGGCTCACATAAGCCATCAATTCCCACGATTTCATGGCCCTGCCTTATACAGGGCGTTCTCATTAAAAATACAAAAATCGAAAAAAAAAAAAATTTTTTCCTGGTGTTATGCCTATTAAAAAACATAGACAATATTAAATTTTAGAAAGTATTTTCAATAAATAGCATCCTGGATACGTGGATACGTGGATAACAATCAATTTTTTTCAAATAGAAAAGGGTGCTTTTTATTGAAAATACTTTCTAAAATTTAATATTGTTGTTGTTGCTATTCATTTTTTGGGGGTATAATTTTGATCGTAGTAGGTCATGGAAAAGACGAATCTGAAAAAAATTGGTGTCAAAATGTAGATCTTTCGGAGCACCATATTTGAAAAAAAGTTTTTGAAAATCGGTCAACCCGTAAAAAAATAATGAACTGTGTCGACTTGAAGTGAAACACACTGTATATTATAGGACAAAATACAGAACAAAATGTAATATGGCCTCATATTAGGGTACTTTCCTCTATTAGTTATACGCGCAAAACAACTACAAACTACACCGATTTAAAATCAATGCATAGTAATCGCTTTACGGACCTTTGGTTTCAGATTTGCGCAGCGTACACTGCCGAGCATTAAATCTCATTCTCGAACGCGGGCTTTACATAATAACGTAGTTAGTGCGCGAATATTGTCTCGGAACGAAGATTAGCATATCTGGCATCGGCAACTGCACGTCAGGCATTTGCATAAGGATAGTCGCAACGCGGAAAAGAAAAATTCCCAGATTTGTGTGAGCGATGCCCGGATATAGTCGACAAATAGCGGCGACGTTTCTTGTACTGTTTATCTGTGCGGAGTTTGGGAAAGCTGGCATGGAATCGCCGTTTATCAGAGAGACTTGCGACCGCCAGAGGTTAAATCCTACATAACGAGTTATTTTTTGGTATTAGGATATTGTGCCACCATTGATTTTTCCGGCCTGGTAGTTCATGCAACCCAGGGACTCTTTAAAGTAAGGGGAACCAGCATTATACTTTCCAAAGTGAGGCCTATTCTTTCCTCATTCTAATGGTAGCAGTGATGCCAAGTATGCCATTTTATTGGAGAATCTATGAATATAACAGGTACTTTGATTATTAGTACAAATTAATAAATGGTTTCCATGATTTCTAAAAATTAGACTTGACAATTTTGAGTATACAAGTGCAGAATGTGGCAAATGTCAAATGAACGAAATTTATTTTATAGTTGAAATTGGTTTCCAGCAATTATTTCCACGAATTTAAGTAACAAATATGGTAAGTCAGTGCCGATTTTGCTTATTTAAGAATTTGTCGCTATTGCACCTTGTTACCAGGTTCCTCAATCCATTTGTAATATGGGCTCTTGAACTTTCTTTCATTGTTGAATATATCTACCCAAAGAACAAAGACTAATAAGATTAGGTCTAGTAGTTCTAATGATGTAGTTTTTCTTGGTGTTCATTATAAAATTTTTGTAATTTTATTTCTCTCCCAAGGTACCTCACAAACTTAAAATAAACTTGTAGTCGTAGATAAAAACTCTTTAAAAAAGACCTGACTGAAGCTACCTGCTTAATAATTTAAAATTTTCGAAATACGATCTGTTTTGAACTACCTACATATACGTAATGCCTAGGTACCTAATGGGAATTGTAGGATTACTAAAGGTGATACAGGAAAAATCTGGTTGCATAATTATTGAGACTACTACAGGCGGCCGCATTACCTTTAATCGACACATCTGAGTATCTGGAAGTTAGAAGTTAAAAATTGTGAATTATGATTAGAAATATTTTGCCTCCTTTAGAATCTATTGCACTGGCATGTCACATAAAACCTGATGGCAGTTGGACACTGATATATAACATAACCTTGTATCAGTCCCCTTGTGGTCTCCTTGGAGTAAACAGAAAACAAACTTCTCCTCAAGGCTTCACTTTTCCAATGTGATAGATATGCTGGGTCCCCTTATTTTAAAGAGTCCCTGATGCAACCGATAGGGAGAAACAACTACTTTTTAATAGACACGTTCATTTCTCATTATTTCCGAACACTCCGCATATTGAAGAGCAAGAACAAAATGTGTCCAAGCCAGAATCAGCATCAATCCTGTCAGCATTTTCTCGTGGCTTTGTAATCAATTTGCTCCGATTCAATAAAGATTATTCATTAATGAACAACCCTCGAATCATTTGTTAAACTCTCGGTGCTGTTGTTTCTTTCGGGCGCTCCCCAACTTTGTCGTCATTTATCTTTCCTCTCAGAGGTCGCAGAGTTGAGAAGTAATTTAAATAAATTTCATGGATTGTTGGTCGCATTGTCTTAGTTGTCCCTTTTAACGAACTAACTGCTCTCGAGGTGGCTGTTATTAAACGCCTTGTATACGTAATGAATGTTTAGGATTTGTTTTGATAAACAACGTAGGCTAGCTGGGTAACTAACCTCATTTTCAACTTTCGGTCTGGCGATTCAAGGAAATTAAGATGCTTGAGATTTTAATAGTAGCGCTTTTTAATTATTGTTATATACTTATCTATTAATATTAGCATTTGTTTACAAAACATATAATACCCAATGTGTCCCGGATAAGAATGAACAGCATGGGGATCTTGCAAACGGTGAGAGATAGAACAACGGTTAAATGGGGAAAACGTTGCGCAATTTTGATTTCGAATTACCTTTTTCGTTCTTTAATTACTTTGAAAAAGTAAAATTTTGCGTTTTCGATTTTATTTTTTCTGAAGTTGTTATCACAGACAGAAAAACACTTTCTTATGGCACTCTTTAACGCCGGACTTTAAGATGGCGTTTTGGGATTTGTTCTACAACTTGTCGTTTTTGAGAAACCATCTTCAACTTCATTTTTTTAAATACGGACCTGGATTTTTTTTGCAGATTTTGAAAGCACTTTTCATTGCAAATATCATGATGTATGACACGAAATATTTTTAAAACGTTTTGAGACAATTATACTGAAAATTCCTTTTTTCCATTCATTTTTTTCTATTGCGGCCCTGTATTTAATAATAAGAAGTTGAAATACTAATCAATATTGTCAATAATTTAACTTACAGTTTATTTTTACATCGAAAACTTAATAGTTTTAAATACGGCCCTGTCTGGTAAGTGTTTTCGTCTGTTGTTGTACAGCAAACAGTGTCGCATTGTGTTTTGGAGTAAGTTCTTCCAGTGGCGGATCTAGGCTGGAGTCAAGGGAGGGGCTTCTATTTTCGAAATTTTGTAATAAAAAGGAAACACATTTTTATTCATTTTATTAATTAAAATACAATACTATTAATGCATTAATATTCTTAGTTTCGTTCAGTTCCGTTCCGCTGTTCCAATTCCGCTCTACTCGTAGTAATAGAATAGAACAACTGTGAACGTGAACTGTCGATCGGTGAAGGCGGTGACTGGACCCGTGTTCTGTGCCGGGCCCTGTCCCAATCCCATTGCGTTCACCAAATTTTTAAATTTTTACTACGAGTATAAAAACTATTTAGCGTACCCTCTTTAGAAACGGAAGCAATATTTATCAGTGATTCAATATTCAATAATAATAGCTACTTTGCGACCTTCACGCCCACATAAACTCAAAATGACATGTTCCTGTCAGCGCATTTACAACCGGTCCGAAACGAGTTGTCAGCGAGTGAATCAAATCGTACCTGTTGTAAACGATCTGAGCGCTGTAAGCACTGACAGCGCGATTCGGACCACGGCCTTAGAAGACTAGAAGTTAATAATATTGGAACTGGAACAGGTTTTTTAAGAACAGGTATTGCCTGGAACTGGAACAAGAAAACGCAGTTCCACACCATCTCTAATTGCCAGACATATTTTTTAAGTGCCTACCTTACGGTATTAGGCCAAGGGGGGGCTATAGCCCCTGTAGCCCCCCCCCCCCTTAGATCCGCCACTGAGTTCTTCGCTTTTTCTAATTGTAAGAAGAAAGCTTTAAGCCAATGAAAGGAATAACTTTTGCCATTTATTAATTGCAACAATACATTTGTTCGGCCTCTGCATTATTTCTGTGACACAAGGTATAACATGCTAACATGTTAAATTTGTCGTCATTTGAAAAAGCACCCTCCTTCTAATAATACAAATTATTAACTAAATGATACAGTAGCAGTTATGACAAGTGACAAGGAGTTGGTTTGGTTCTTTCAAAGCCTTCTAGGTGGAGGATTTTTATTTATTTTTGTATTATCGTATGTGTCTGTTATTAGTCTTTGCCGTCCTTTTTTTGGTTCTGCGATTGAAAGATAAGTTGTAAGTTAAATTGTTGACAATAGTGATTAATATTTAGACTTCTTTGGAAAAAAAGTAATGGAAAAAAAGGAAATTTCAGTATACCTAATTGCAATGAAAAGTGCTTATTATTAAATACAAGGCCGCATTAGAAAAAAAAAATGGATAAAAGGAATTTTCAGTATAATTGTCTCAAAACTTTAAAAATATTTCTTGTCATACATCATGGTATTTGCAATGAAAAGTGCTTTCAAAATTTGCAAAAAAAATCCAGGTCCGTATTTAAAAAAATAAAGTTGAAGATGGTTTCTCAAAAACGAAAAGTCGTAGAACAAATCTAAAAACGCCAACTTAAAGCCCGTTAAAAAGTGTAATAAGAAAGTGTTTTTCTTTTTTACTATCTGTGATAACAACTTCAGAAAAAAATAAAATCGAAAACGCAAAATTTTACTATTTTCAAAATAACTCAAAAACGAAAAAAAAATTAGAAATCTATTTGTACCATTTTATTGTCCTTAAAATTGCGCAACTTTTCCCCCATTTAACCGTTGTTCTATCTCTCACTGTTTGCAAGATCCCCATGCTGTTCATTCTTATCCGGGGCACATTGTATAAAAGTTTGCAATTTTTCAATTAGTCTGAGCTGAAACAAAGCTACGGGAAATTTCGTATTGATTTACTTAATTGGTGGGCAAAAGTTTAATAGAGCACTGCTTCCATACTTGGTGTACATAGAGGTATACCTAAAGAAAAAGCTCGAAGCTGTTCTTTCACACAAATAGAACGAGTGTCCATTGTCTATTCCTCCCTTAATTTATATGACATATGACGTATTTATTTGGTGGAAAAATATTCTCCTTTTAGAAAAGAAAGAAACAAAATTACCCTTATAAGTAACACAAGCGTATATTCCGAAGATGACAGGGTTTCGCTCTTACTTCCGTCTCAGTTTAGCCGACACGTCCCTACGGAAAGGAAAAAAACAGTCCCCCGGGGATCCGGGATCCCTTGCCTAGCCCATTTTTCTCCGTTTTTCCCACTATCTGTGGGTAATGTCCCAATTCGGCGCGGTAACGGCACCAAATGACCCAGATAAGGCCGGCAAAGGCACATAATTACAAATCAGGGAACTGGCGGCGTTCGCCATCGGCTTCATAGGGAAACTTTTGTTGGTTTACATATATAATCATCGGGGAATAGAGTACTTGAAAATATTTTTAATTGATCTAAAATCGTTCTCAGTTTACAGTAGATGCACCAACATAACACGCAATAAACGAAGCAAAGGCTTTTAATCCTGATTTATTTATGATAATTAAAGACGAAGCTGCACAATTTTCTTCAGGCTGAAATCTACAGTTTCGTCGTTTTATTGTCTAGAAAGCCAAACGTGGCAACCTCTGTGCCTGTCAGGAGAAACGGCATTGCAATGTTGCCGGTGTCCCTTTGCAGTAATTCGTGGAACAAACGCAAATTTTTTACTTTTATATACAAATGTCTCCATCTTGCCTATGAATATCTATTATTTAATGTATTGTAAACTTTGAGCTTTAACTAATGCAAGTGCTCACAAAAATGTTGTCACATAAATACTTTTTTTATTGCGAATGTGTTTCTGTTTATGCTGCATAAGCTGGAAACTTATCCTTCATCTCTGCCAAGTGATATTTTGATTAAAGTGTTAGTATATGAAACATATACGATAAAAATATTCAGACTTCAATAGTGCGGAAATATACGGGTATGTGGCAACGCCACCCGCCCACCCAAGCCGCCCCACCCGACGACCCCACCCTCACGCGAACTGTCATTCCGTATGCCGCTCAATCCAAATATTATTAGATATCTGTGCGATTTATTAAAGTGTTATTCTTATTTATTATTTTATTGTTTGTAAGTTATCTTTGTGTTAGTTGTGAAGTGTAGGTAAATTATCATGGACAAAGATTACGTGAAAGAGCAATCCGATAATTTTTCCGAAATTGGGTGCTTTCATGGATCTAATAATCCGATGTTCGAGTCTACCGAAATTCATGGGATAAAATAGCAAAGTTTGTATGTTGTAGTATTAGTAAAATATTATGAGTTATTAATAAACGGAGAACTTGGGGCTGTGTAGGGAAGCTTTTATGAAGGCATCATAGTTCTTAGAAGGAGTGAGCCCGAATTCCGTACCTAGCCTTGCCAAAAAAATTTGCAGAAAAACGTGACTGAATATTTACAAAAAAAAAACACTTCTTGACTAAATGTGGTTTCACGGGTCATCCTAAGTCTGGGGGCTGAAGTTAGAATTTTTATTTTTATTTCTCTATTTTATTTATTTATTTATTATTTCTCAGAACGCTTCACAGTGATTTTGCCATGTTGTCAAATTGCCTTTTTAAAACACGTGTGACGTGCTTTCCCGCCAAATTTCGAAGAAAGTCTGAAGACTTGCTAATTACATAAATATTATTTTTCTACTCCTATGCTAGTAACATACCTATTAAGTGACGGTTTAGGTTATAAGTAAGTTCATTGTTACGAACACTGATACGTAATGACTGACACGTAATAAAAAAATTACGTATCTGTTCTTAATTAAAACGCAATTATCACGGGTGCCTTGTTAGCGCGGCATCCGCGTCACCATAGCAACTAACCAACATACTAATTGTTGCCTGGCAGATAATCAGAAGTAAAGTTTGTCTATTAGAATAGTTTTTCTTTCGTCGAAGAAAAATTATAATTCAAAACTCGAGTTGTAAGCTTATTACATATACTCGTGGAATTATAGCACTCGCCGCTGCGCGGCTCGTGCCCAACTTTTCCACTCGTACGTAATAAGCTGTTT
The DNA here is from genome assembly GCA_963920635.1 of Pseudeuparius sepicola. Taxonomy (NCBI): domain Eukaryota; kingdom Metazoa; phylum Arthropoda; class Insecta; order Coleoptera; family Anthribidae; genus Pseudeuparius; species Pseudeuparius sepicola. The sequence continues at coordinate 7,453,371 of OY987300.1, read as the reverse complement.
ACAACTTTCGCTACGTAATATTTATACTATTTTAGAAATAATCGTAGGGTTTTATTTAAGTGTCAATGAATTGTTTTATCAACTTTGTAAAAAAATATCGGCTGTGGCTGATCAGTCTTTCATTGTAGTAAGTAAGAGAAAGAAAAGAGAAAATACAATCATATCGTGCACAAAATAAAACAGACTTTATGAATGAATTCTGGTATCTAGAAATTCGGTTGCACCACACACACCGTTCTATCGCCACACAGCGACCATAAAGAGACTTATCCCTGGCAACTTCGCCATATTTTCCAAATACCGTAATAAAATGTTACATACGCTGCTGCTTCTGTCATCGCTAGTAGATTTTGTATAGTGTTTTCCCGTTAGCAGTATTATCGTCTACTGGCTGTAGGACGTAAATAGAGCTTAGATCTATCTACCCACTCTTTCGTCGCTTATAATCATAATCAGTCTCTTCTCTTCCACGCCACCTTTATTCCGCATAATCTGCAGCGTGCGCATTTCGTTGTGGTTTCCGCCGGCGGTCCCCGGGCGGAAAACCGGCAGAGCGTTAAAATACGCCAGAGATAGTGGCAATCTCCCCGAGGGACGGAGGCCCCGTCCCTAGTTAACGCTCCTAAAAATTCGTCGCGGCTGCTATTATCCACGGTGCGGCCACGTCCCTGCCATGAATATGCGCAGAGGTTCCTTTGTTTCTCGAAACCTACGTGATTGTTTTATTAGTTTGGGTTGCTGGGGAACCCACGGGCTTTTCCCGCCTAGGAAGGTACATTTTTAATAAAATATTAGATTTTGTTTCTTTATTGTTAAATTTTCTTTAGTTATTGTTATTATTATAAACCTGATTAAATAACACAAATAAAATTAAGTGACTGCACATTTCTATTCAGAATAAAGAACTCTTAAAATAAATTTTAAAAAAATCAATTTTTTCCTGTCCCCTTAAAACTTCGTTGTCCGTTAATAAATTATGTCATTTAATTAAAAAATCGGGCTTTAGCTAATAAATATACCAACTTCGTTCTTTTATTTAAATCATACAAAACCGAGTACAAAACACTTGACTAGGTACTTAAAAGGTATTATAATTTTTAGAAAAAATGGTCGGCTTTTATTTCTTTTTGGAATTATCAGTGGCGGATACAGGCGACCGCCCCGCCCCCCTTCTTCTACAACCATTATTACAACCCGAGTATTATTAGGTAATCTAAAAATGCTCTTTAATTGTAGACTAGAAATGACATTTCTTAATTTAAATTTGGTAATACAAGGTTGGCAGCAATGTTTTGGGCGCCTACAGAGACTTATTTAGCATGTCCGGCAGAAATGTCAGAACTTGTGACAGATGCCTAACTTTAACCTTGATATTCGATCTGTCTGTGGCTCTAACCTAACTTAAAACACAGAAACTACAACTATAGCCTTTTTCTATGCTTCAAAGAACAGAGTTTAATGTTAATTTCTATCTATTTAAATTTAGGATTCGTGTGTGTAAAATGTAAATTCTGTTGATTACGGCCCTGTCCTCCGTCACCTATCAATATAATATCAATATGGCCGTCTTTTAGGGAATTGTAGGGACATGGAATATTTACCTGTCACAATCTAGTGTACAGGGTGTCCAGATTTGGTTGTAAATGCGGGGTATCTCGGTTATTTTTAGAGATAGGAGGTTGCGGTTTTCGCAAACCGTTGCTACTTTTTTGTGAAACAAAAGATACCGTAAACAGATTTTTCATAGCCACCTTCCTTTTTAAGATACAGGGCGAAATTGGAAATTTGCGCTTTTGGGGCATACTTCGTATCTTGGGAACGGTTAATGATATTGAAATGACAAAAACTGTATCTTATATACATTTTTACGTAGAATTCAGTGCCGTATTCAGTTTTTTAATAAAATTTATAGTGTTCGATATATGGACCAAACTTAGTTTATTTAAATAGAACACCCTGTATATTTTCTACTAGTTATATTCAGATTGTCGTAAGCTTTACAAAAATATATAACACTATGTAGTTATTATCTATATTAGGCTCTATATTAGGCTTTAAAAATAACTGAGATACCCCAAAACACCTGTTAACTCCAACATTCCAAACTCGAAATGTTCACCTGCCGCTTTAAAATGTTACAGATCAACTAACTGTACATTCAGAATGAAGAAAAAATGCTAAACGGAAATTGGTCAAAACACCATTGGTTATCTTAAAATATAAGGAAACTGGCAGCTCTCACGGAAAGTAGGCCAGCGTTGAGGACACAATTCCCTCAAACTTTTGTACTTACACTTTTTATCTAAAATCAGAATCAATGAATAAGCTAGATGATTAGATTAAATCGCCAAAATTTTTCTAAATAATTTTATTCTCAAGCCCTATTTTTCCCATTGGCAAAACCACTCGTACAAATTGGGCTTTTATTTTCAGAGATAAAATAAAAGACCAATTTATACTCGTGATCTTTCTAGGCAAAATAGAGCTTTCAAAAAAATTATTGATAAAATTTCCGGCACTTGTGATATTACATACGAAAATTCCATACGTAACTTTTTTTACCACTCAGAGGCTCGTTTTTTGCTTCGTTGTCATGGCAACTCAAAAATTTCCGGAAATGTTCTCACTTGAGAATTTTTTGACAGATGTCATTATTGTAATGTGACATTGTAACATATACTCAACAAAAATTTTGATAATAATTTCGTTTAATTTATGTGTAGGTATGGAATTTTCTTACCGAATCCCCCTCGTCCCCTCGTTCTTGAATTAAGAGGGGGTTGCCGACAGCGAAAGTGACGTTAGATTTCGTATTTTTTTAAGTTGTACCTATAGCATAAAATCTAATAACATTTTACCTGGCAAAAATTTAGTACAAACATCTCTGTCTTCATTTTAATCATAAGATCTTAAAAGCATATGGACTGGAATTATCATTTTTTCCAAGGTTTTCATAACCTATAAAACAAAACACTGCTTGTAAGATCTTATGATTAAAATGAAGACAGAGATGTTTGTACTAAATTTTTCGCAGGTAAAATGTTATTAGATTTTATGCTATACAACTTTAAAAAATACGAAATCTAACGTCACTTTCGCTGTTGGCAACCCCCTCTTAATATCCGGAAATTTTTCTCCAACACGATTTTTTTAAGAAAATTCTTTATTTAATTAATATTTATAATATTAATTAAGAAAATTCGTGTACTCGAAAAATTTCCGGGAATAATTCAAGCACTAGGGCGATTACTAGTGAAAATTGCTGTTTATCAATAAGAAATTGAGGTTAGGTTTTTTTGTTATTCTTCGTAACAAACAATTCTGCTGTACGGAGATAGGACATACCTATCTATGGATTTTATTTGGTCGGAGGTCCGAGTCATGGGATTTAGATTTCGCGAAAAGTCGAACTTGCGGGACGCTTCTTCAGATAAACCATCGCGGCCCTTTCGGCTAGTGCGGCTATCGGTTCCGGCTCGCAGAAAGGAACCCGGCGCGTCGCCGAATTTCCACCCGATGGCGGTGATCGATCGCGCATTGAATTTATAACTCCATCTCCGGTTCGCCGGCCACCGAAAAACGTCCGGGCTTATGACAATGAACGATCTCGGTCGTTGGACAAACGACCGGTTTTTGGTCTTTTTCATAAATTATGATCTTTGCTATCAGGTAGCGCGGTTCATTCGGGTTTGACACGAGGGAAATGGGAAAATGATACAAAATATCCGGATTATCAGATTATTTACACTGGAGTTGAAATGGGTGCAGACAGGAGTCAAGGTAACACATTCGTGACTACACTTTGAGACCCTTTCATTACAACCGAGGGATACGTTAGATCGAACGATAACCCGAGGCTGTAATGAAACTTCCGCCAAAGTGTGTGTAAATTTCGTAAAAATATTCGTATAAAAAAGCCGTTTAAAGGGTGATTCAGCTATAAATGAACTCCTATAGGTAATCAGTGGAAAACCGAAATGTTGATGAAAGTAGGTACCAATTAATTTTATTGGAGAGTGATTGCGGTTGATAAGCAAGTACCGTAAAACGGGGTTACTTTGCACCACTTTTTTTCCTAATTTTTGAAATGCAAAAGTTAAAATATTTTAAATCCACTATCGGTATTTTTTTTGTGAAATTGTACCTATAGGTTTTTAAACAAGTGTACCTACGTTTAGAACTAGGTTTAACGCGTCAGTAAAAGGTGGCACTCGTTTTAATTATGATGCAAAGTATACCCTACAAGAGGGATACTTTGCACCATTTGGAATTTGAATTATTTTTAGCCTGTAAACTGACACTAACGCAAAGAAACCCGACGTAAATATTTACTTTGCACCACAATAGATACCTAGGATTTTTTCTGCATATTTAATTACTTCATTTGGCCAATAATATAGGCATTTAAAGCTGCTATTTTTTATTGGGGAAACAACCCTCTTAATATGGGTATATAATGAGAGGGCTTGAAGAGTAGAAAACCATGAAGTTAGTGACATCACACTAAATTCAATATGGCCGCCGCTCCAAGATGGCGGGTTACATTTTCTTTTCAACCTCCTTAATATTGGTATTAAATGAAAGGGCTTGAAGAGTAGACACCACTGAAAGTGGTGAGTAGACATCACTGAAATTGGTGCAAAGTATCCCCAATTTTCCAGAAAACCGTTATTGTAATAAAACAATTATTTTTTCTTCGATTCCAAATTCTAATAACTTTGTTTTTTTTTTGTTACATGTATAAACAATAGTGGGTACATGCAATTAAATGTATTCTTACCGTTTCTAATCAGCTAGAAATTCCTTGGCAATACCATTTTGGGGAATTATAAAACAACGAAATTTTGAGGTTAAGATGCCGGTAACAGCTGATCAACGGGAGGGGGAGTCTAACCTGTTGCTACTACTTATTGCGGCTCCATCTATTAGTAGAAAATGTTATAAAGTGAAAAAATCAAAATTAGAGGAAATAAGTGTCTATAAATAACATTTACAACATTGGTGCAAAGTTATCCTGACAGGTGCAAAGTAACCCGTTTTACGGTACCTATTTGCCAAAGTATGCATTTTTTCTTTACAATTCGCGCGACAAGCTTTTCAATTTGTACAAACTTGTCGTAATTTGGAATTGAATTATCTTAACGAAAACCTAAACTTACTTTATTCGTTTTAGTACATGGCTTAAATAAGAGCTTGTTTTTAAAAAGGTTTTTATTTTCAATTTTATTTTGTCCTTTTTAGTACCTATTTGATTCCCATGTCAGGAGGGTGGTAAAGAAATTTAGTCCGCCATCTTGGGGCGGCCGGATTTCGTATGAAGGCATTCACCTTATTGTTTTCTACCCGTCGAGCCCTTTCATTTGATACCCACGTTGGGTATCAAATAGGTAATCCGCCATCTTGGAGCGGCGGCCATATTGAATTTAGTTCGATGTCACTAACTTTATCGTTTCCTAATCTTCAAGCCCTTTCATTTGATACCCATATTAAAGGGGTTGACAAAAAATACATCATCCGCCATCTTGGAGTGGCGGCCATTTTGAAAGTATTGCAATATTGAATTTTGCATATTGTATTGTCACCGGAAGTAAAGGTGCATGCAAAAGTTCAGCTCAATCGGATGTCAGGAAGTGGTTCTAATTCAGCTTGCACAATTCGACCCACTCATACATACTAACAGGTGAAGTGAAATAAAAGCTTGTAAAAATATAAATGGTTTAAATAGCTACATACGTATGACAGTTAACGGTTTGGAAGTTAAAAACATTTTTCAACATCTGCATACGGCTAGTTCATGAACCTTATGAAAACTGCCTGTACCTATAATATCGCAAATATCGTTAAAATTCTAGAAAGCATTTCTTTGATAATTTGAATAGAACGATATCGATTAATAACGAGTGTCTGTATTACATAACATTTTCGTAGTGTGGGTGTTTGAAATTCAGCTTCAACGTTTGAAATTCGTTATGCTTTAACGTCATTGAATCAACACAAAGGCATAAAAGTGAAAAGATCCGCCTCGGTTCTGATTTGACTGCTTCCATCAGTTCTGTTTTCCTCCCACACTTTAGATACTATTATGGCCGTTTCTCAGACATTTAATACGGCCCTATAATATTTCGTAGTTATTGAATAGATAACGATAATCCACGAAATAACGTTTGCTGCTGGCTTTTTAGGATAAAAGGTCTCATGAAACTTTAAACCTAGCTCAGAAATGGATGGCAATGCAATATTAACTCGCTATATAGATATTATTATCATGTTATTTCATATAAAACATATGCATATTAAATAATAGTTATTTATGTACCAAGGCACTAAAGTTCAACTTTTTATGACTCATGTGGAATTTAGTTGTCGAGGCCTCTGGCCGAGGCAAATAAAATAAACGGATATTTCAGGAAATATAAGCAACTTTCTATACTTTTTACTCAGATTCTCTCATGTGATAGATATTCAGGTCGGTGCAGTTATAACTCTCCGTATCTACGAGGAAAGTGTTTTTATTTTATAAAAACTTTTTATTTTTTATTTTTATTTTTATATCTGTTATAGACCCTATATGTAAAGCAGGCCGTATACAAAAGGACTAGTCCATATGTAAACGGACTGAAGATATTAGTATTATTAGTCCATATGTATAAGAAGCTTCTCCGTCAACAAACGGTCTAGTCGGTTTGCAAAAGGACTAGTCCTATTATATATGGTCTATCTGCAACTAGACCGTATGTCACAAAGAGATTTAAACAAAGACAGAATGTATGTGTAATGTTTTCCGGGCGGTTTCGACGTCCGCCATTTCTGAATTACCCCTTCTTTCTTATACCCATCAAAGAAGGATATCTATTACTTCTTGCTGGTACATATTTTGAAGGAAAAAATAGGTAATTATTTAGTATAATGTATAGGTACCCTAGATTTTTTTTCTGCAAAATACATACTAAAAAGAAGGCATATTCTTCTTTAATGGGCCTATATAAAAAGAGAAGGGTAATTCACTACCATTGCACATACAGTCTAGTCCGTATATGAAATGCCATGTCATTTACATACGGTCTGCGCCATTTAGGCCGTATAGATACAGCCTAGACAGTATACATACGGTCTGTTTTCATATACGGGCTGTAACATATCCAAAAAGTAAAAACTTGTGATTCTAGATTAATAATTTGACCAAATTTGACCGAACTTACTTTGACCAAACAAGCACAGCCACCGTAAAGTGATTTAAATCTTTACATGGCGAGAAAGAAGTTTCCACCTTCTTCAAACGTATGAATGAGAGTCGTCATCTTCCTCATAAAGTACAATATTATGTCCTTCCGAAATAGTGGCGTTAGCGCAAAGTTTGTCAATCCTGTTAGTTGGAGCAGGGCTTTCGCATAGCCCCGCGGTGCGAATGAAGTCTGGATGCTGAATGCCAGCCTTTTGCCGGATTTCCAAGTTGAAGTCTGCTAGAGCCGCCAACTCCGGCCCCTATTTACGGCTGTTTTCTTCCTGTCGTTTTTGGAACGCAACCAGGCAGTCCCGCAACGGGAAGTTTGCATTTCGGTCTCTCCAGAGAGTACGAGATGGTTTAAACGGGTTGAATCGTAGGTATGTGTAAAGACATACGGAGAATGTGAAATAAAACGTCATAAAATATTCGGTTGCCTATATCACGGGCGTAGCCAGGATTTAGTTTTGGGGGGGGGGTTTAGTTTGAGAAGTAAATAAAACAACAAAAATATACTTACATGAAATTTAATATCTATATATTCATCCGAAAAACTACGACATATTTATAAAGTTCTTAACTTTAAATGAAATGGATAAATTAACTTCGTTCCTCTGCGCTAAATCTAAAACCATTAAAGAAGAAATCTTCGGCTTTTTCTTTTAAATATATCCACTACTTCATCTGCATGAATTTCTGTTCCATAGTGAATGTTCATTAGAGCCAAACCATTAAGTCTGTTTTCACTTGTAGTGTTTCGTAAATAGTTTTTCAGTCTCCTTAGGCTCGAGAAAGACCTTTCTGGGGTAGCAGTGGATACAGGAATGGTAGCCAAGATTTGTAGTAATGTGTAAATATTAGGATAAAGGTTTTTATCGCACATATCTAGGCATTCCAAACTAGATTTCGGGGTAGGCAGTCTTCTTATCAGCATGCAAGGTAGCTGAAGCTTTGATAGCTAAATCCAAATTAGTTTCTTTATTAGAAACCCCTTGACCTTGACTATACCACTTTTTCCAGTAGTCCATACCTTTAGGTTTATCACCCTTCCTTTTTTTTCCCCTCCATTTTTCGACAGTAATAATGATTCACGTATCTATCCTTAACAAGGTCATCGAATAACAGTGCACTAAAATAATTACTCACTTACACGGTACACTTAATTTTCTTCACTATTCGTTCACCACTTTTCACTTTTATTCGCTTCGAGTTCGCATGGAACAATACTGCCGTAAGCGCGGTCACGCGCCGCTTATATAGCAGCCCAGTAGCCGTCCAGAAACTTCCACGAACTTCCACAAAGTTCCGCTCATTTCGACCGAGGGGCGTGGCGAATAATCGAGAAACAACGCAAAGTGTCCCTACAATACAAAATAGTTCGGCTGCAACTGCGTCTGCCTCTCGTCAAAAGATGGCGCTAGGCGCTACTATTACTACATATATTCAAACGTAATAATAATTTAACTCTTCACTCCTCGTATTTTTTCGGTATAATATTAGGTAATATTTTGCTTATTTCGGGGGGTTTGAACCCCCGAAACCCCCCCCCCCCTTGGCTACGCCCGTGCTCCAGAGAGTACGAGATGGTTTAAACGGGTTGAATCGTAGGTATGTGTAAAGACATACGGAGAATGTGAAATAAAACGTCATAAAATGTTCGGTTGCCTATATCAATAGAATTTTATTTACAGCTAGCTGGAAAACTAGTGGATTTGAAAGGTTTATTTATTTGAAAGGGTATTTCTAAAATATGCAATAGATATAGATTCTGTAATTGCATTGACACTATTTTAAAAGTCATAGCTGCTAAATTAGTTACATACACAGTGTGTCCCAGGATTAGCGAATTTATAGGTGTAAATGACAAAAATATTTCGAGTTGAAAATTGAGCTTCTGGGGTTCCGCCCTGCTTAATTTGAAACTAATTTTTTTCATAATTTTACTTTCGAAAAATCAAGTACGCCTTGGAAATTTTGAAAATACTGATTTTGTACACTAGTAAAGTGCCCCTTCTGTATCTTTTAGGACAAAATGCTATTAAAAAAAGTTGTTCAGAATGAAAAACTAAGTATCTGTGCAAAATTTCAAAATCCTAGGCCTCTTTTGATTTGTGTCCCTTTTTTATTGGAAAATGGGAAAAAGTGACGTTTTGGTAAAAGATATTAAAAAATATTATTAAAGAAAGTTGTTCAGAATTGAAAATTGTGTACCTATGCATTAAAATAATTTTAATACAGTAACTCTAACTACACAGACAATAGAAAAACCAAGCACACCTAATGACAAAATAACAGTCAAAAAATTAATGTAGCCGATTATTACTAAATTTAGCATATGTACACAATTTTCAATTCTGAACAACTTTCTTTAATAATATTTTGTAATATATTTTACCAAAACGCCACTTTTTCCCACTTTTCCAATAAAAAAGGGACAGAAACCAAACGAGGCCTACGATTTTGAAATTTTGCACAAACACTCAGTTTTTCATTCCGAACAACTTTCTCTAATAACATTTTGTCGTAGTTTTGTCTTAGTTTCTAGCATCTATAACTTTAAAAATAGCAATTTTTTATTTAAAATCTTCCTACCATAGCCTTAATCACACCCAAAAAAATACCGCATACCAAATGTGAACAAAAAATATACAGGGAGTTGTAATCTGCAAGATGTCAAATTTGAGCGAAATAGGAATTCCCTCAAAACAGTGGAATGGTCAAAAGGACCACTTTAAGTTTTGGTGTGCAAAGAACCAATACAAAATATACAGGATGTCTTTCTCTGTGCCAAAGTAGATACTGAATTTTTTGGGGTCAAAAATCGAGTATATAGAAACCGCCCCACACACTATAAATGAACTAAGTCTAAAAAATACAAAAGCCTGCCAGCAAGCATCATCTGAGTTAAGGTAGCTGGTCACTGGTGTGCCACAGCAGGAAACGCATCCAAAATATATCATATTAGACTTTGTTCAGAAAGGTCCAAAACTTAACTCTAAATTGTTTTTTATTTGTTGGTTGGCATTTTGTAAAAAGATATACAATTACTTTTGTGTTTATTAATATTTTCTTGAAATCGGCATTAAAATGTCCCAAAATCGTCATTAAAAGCACAGAAATCGTACAATAATGTAGCCCATTATTGTACGATTTTTTCAATAAGTAGGCCTTGGCGAGATGTAAACATCAAACGTCAGACGCGGAGAAATCGCCCGTCAAAAGTGACCAAATATTCAAAACCCTGCCGATAAAGGCTCATTTAACTTTTCGTACACATTGCGAAATTGTTTCCTATAGAAGCGCAATCCTTCGGTATACATATTTTAGTAAATTTGAATATCAATAGATATGTTGTGTAGGCTGCACAAGAAGCAGCAGTTTGGTTTTTCTGTCAGAAGGTGCCGTGTCTCATCATACTTGTCCAGCGATCGTCAAAGTCAAGCAACGCCGCGCGTAGTCGGTTCATGGACGGGTGATCCCTTAATATTATTTTCTTGCCTAATAAAACATTTTTTTTCCGATTTCAAAAAAAATATAATATGTACCTCGGCATGCACTGAAGTTCTTTTTATGACTCATGTGGTTTATTTGCCTCGGCCAGAGGCCTCAGCAACTAAACTCCACATGAGTCATAAAAAGTTGAACTTCAGTGCCTTGGTACATAAATAACTATTATTCAATAATTCCAAAGCACTCTTGACCCGTATAAAAATTCAGCATTCATACATTTTTGTATAGAATCTTTGCACACCAACATTTTGAGTGATCCTGTTGAACATTCAACTGTTTTGAGTTCCAATATATTTTTGGTTCGAATTTGGTATTTGGGTGTTTGGTATGTCCTGCGCTCTGGTGTCGGATTTTAAATAAAAAGTCGCTAAATGGTTTTCGTGAAAATCGAGGGTATAAAAAATCGTAGCAGGTATTGGATTTGCATTTTGAAAATGGTGGGATGGTCAAACGAAGTTGTTTTTAAATTCTCTTCATGTAAGTTTACCGTTTTTTCATTATTAAATGTCGTAACCCACTATCCACTTGTAGCTGGCCCTTTTCCCTCCTTGTATATCTCTGTCAGCGTCAGTCGCCATTGAAATAAAGATGCATCTAGGTAAAAAAAAATAGTTTTTGAAACGTACCGACAGATGTTTTTATAATTCGCGAAATATTGAAACAAAGCGGCTAACGCTCTGTAGATTGAAATCTTACCTTTAAACAGTGATAATGTTCATTAGTTCGGTGTCAGTCAATTGTTTAGTTACTTTTGCTTCAACGAATTAAAGCTTAAATTATTTCATAAAATTATTATAAATTAAAAAGTTGGAAACTTATGTATTGTTTGTATTTTCACTTTAAATCAAGCCCCAATTTAAAGTTAGTTGTTGTTCTTGTTGAAGCCTAACGTATAGTTTTTAATTTTTTGAGTGGTTTTAAAACCCAATTATAAATTGAAAGAAACTCAACGCAGCGATCATTATCATTTCATAGACTGGAATAGCGCCCCAAAAATAAAGTTTTAATTTCATTTCAACGAAAATACCAGCGCAATAACTCTTTGTTAAGGAAGACAAACTACCAACACCGTCGTCTGTTTTGTATTCCATTGCGGAAGTTGCTCTTTTTAAATGTCGGTTCATTTTCTCTTTTAATATTCTGACTCGCGACCTCCAACGACAATGGCGTCCCAGCACTATGCTACCGAATTATTTATGTAGCCCAAAACGCCGTTTGTTTCGTGTTGTACAAATTTCATTTGTAAGGGAAAACGACAAATACAACCATTAAAAAACAAGAGAAGCAATAAAAAGTATTAAATAACCAATTTGATTTTCATATCAATTATTCTGTTCGGAACAGTTTTTTACACATGCGGATAGATGAAGTGTTATAATGCCTACTGAATTTTATGGTAGTAATTTTTGTGGTGGCGTTTGTTTAAAACAATCTACAAGAGTAAGCTATACTATGAACACAGCCACCTCTAGGAAAGCCCTGAAGTTGAGAAAGCTGGCAACATGGCTTGCGGGTCTGCGCGGCGTGGCCTGTCACTCCCTGTCAGTTGATTTTACAAGAAATTTACCAGAATTAATTCGTGTAGTGCGGGTAGTGCTATCGTCGCCAGATTGCTACGACGAGGCAGTGTGTCTCTGAGTGGAAACAGACAACCCGAAGTGCTGGCGACAGCTTTTTTATAAATTTGTTTTGTTTGTGAAAAAATGAAACATTTCTCTAAAAGTTCCAAGTGAAGAATAGTTCCCTTACAATTTCAAGCCTCAAGATGCCTAGAACCGTCGAGGGAAGCTAGAACTTAGTTATATCTGGCTATGAGTCAAATCGTAATAATCACTTGAAGGTTTTCTTTGCTTGACGGCAAGCGGTCAACTTGTATTCGTTTTGGGCTTTCCAATGGACGACCATTTAAGAATAACATGATTAAGGGCCAATTGCATAGACAAACTAAAGTACCCTTTAAAATTAAAGGAACTTTTTAACAGTCCAACCATTGTTTAGTATTGTTGCAAAAGTTTCTTTACCTAATGTTAATGTCAAAAGATAATTTAGTTGAATGTATTATTAAATTGACCCTAACTGCCATTTCAATCAGAAGAGATTACTCTCCTTCAAGTCCTTCACAACATGCTGTTCTCTGTTCGCTTGTTGTTTGTATTTTTATAAAAATTTAACCGTAAGGGAAGATAGGTAATCATTATTTGCCAGATGGTGCACTTTGCGAAAAAATCTCTCAAAAATTCGACTTACAAAAAATTGTAGTCTCCTCTATTTGCCCAAATTTACCATATTATTTGTCGAAAATGTACCTATCCACATTAGGAATCGTACCTATTATAAATACTTATACTTCTGTGTATATTTTGTTACTTGTTACTGCTTTTATTATCTGTTAAATAAACGTACCTACTTACTTAGGTACCCAATTATTGAAACAAAGTTCACAAATGTATCTAATTATAATTAAAAATGAATAAATGAAAAAAATGAATATTAATGTCCCTCAATAGTTGACAGAAGGTATCCACCAATTTTTTTCAACTCGCTAATAAAACAGGTGAACACATTGCTGGAAATTTACAAAAAATCAATGCAGATGTGTTCACTCTTCTAATTTATGATCTGTTTTAACTAGAATAGCTACATTGTAATTAAATCCAAGGTTCAGGTTTCAACGTAATTTCATCCTATGTGCATAATAATTTTTCTAATTAAATTTCGAAGTGATTACGTTACCTGCGATATTAGACCCCCGCCTCTACAGAATTCCATAAAAGCCGAAGAAATTGCCTTTAGCATTACACAAGGCCCATTATAACAGCGCAAATACCAAACTCTCATATTATTTCGGCCAATTACAAGAGCCAGGCCTCGAGATATTCCAATTTCCGCCCTTTCCCCCAAATAAAAACCATCTGGGTCGGTTCGCGCTGGAAAAACACGTGATATAGGACGAGATGGCACACGAGTATGTCAGAGAAGATTATTGATGGTGTATTTCCATCGATATTAGGTCCCCTTAGGGGGGGTGGGGGGAGAGAAATAGGAAAATGACGAACAGCAAATCATATCGATAATAGTCGGGATGAAGCAACCCCTGCAGGAACTCTGGTCCTGATATCTTATTTGTTGTGGCTGATGTGTGGACTGATAGGGAAAACATACCAAGCAAACAAGTTGATGCTGAGTAAAATACCAACCAACCCACAAGTAGATTTTTAGTAGGAATTTCTGGTAAGTAATGCGTAATGCAACACGTTTTACAAACTTCTCTAGGCACTCCGTTCTGCTTGTTGCATAATACTATTATATATTTATAATTTTAAAGGCAGAAAAAAGTAAAAAAAGGCTGAAATTTAAAAATTAAAAAATTACAATTACAAACAAATTATTTATTGTAAGCTAAAGGCAAAGGTAAAATATTAACGACCGACCGTGACTGTGTTGTAGTGATGCCTATAGTAACGCTTTTTACTGCAGTGCGGATGGCTGTAAAACCAGTTCAAAAGACTATATATTACCTTTTTTTATTTCCCAAAGACCCTGAAAGGTAAAATTGAGTTTGAGGTACCTACCTACAAAAATTAAGAAATTTTTATGTGACATTTGAATACTTAGGTATTAATTGAAGAATAATATAGATATACCTAATATTAAAATATTGAAAATTTGAAGGTGCCAGCAATGGAAAAATGCCTAAGGGTTCATCGGAGAACATAAATTTGCGAATATTCCACCTGAAGAGGAATATAAACCTCCTAAGAATTTGCAAGGCACATTTTGATGATCAGTCATTCACTTCGTCCGGAAAATGTTTAGTAAAAACTGCTGTCCCCTCGGCTGTCCCATTAAGATTATTGCCAGAAGCTTATGGTAAGACGCATGCTTGTGTAGGTACGTATGCCTAATATTTTGTTATGTATTGTTTATGTCAATTTAAATATCAAAATATTTACTACAGGATGAAAAACTAGATATGATTATTTTAACTCTTTGTCGTTAAATATGTAGATTCTGGTAATAGCTACCTTGTATTTTAATTTAACTGTACCTCCCAAAAACTAACGGTACACTTACCTACACAAATAATGTTTTACCAAACTCTACAAATAGGTATACTAATATTTGTAGACTTTGGTAAATAATGGAAAGTCAATATGAACCTGCCCCCATATAACTAGCTTGGCGGCGATTTCGTTTAGTCGCCCTCGTAAATGCGAAGCGTGCGAGGTGACGCTGATTTACGACCGGTCGCAAAAAACTGTCGGCTTTTCCGAGATATCAAAGGAGTGAGCCCACTTTAGTATTTCTAGACTTTGATATTTCCTGGGGATCTATTGATTTTAATTCATCGGAAAACATGCATTTTATAGGCTGTTTGAGATATTGCAATTTTCTAGAACATTATTTAATTTTTTTGAAATAGTTTTGCCCAATTGGATTTTTTGTTTTTTTTTTAATACTTACCTTCAATTCTTTCATTAAATCTACCGAAACAGATAGTAGAACTTCTTTATTTTCAAATTTTAAAATTGTATCAATAACTATTTTACAATTGGCAATAATGTAACCTAAATTTTGATTTATTTTCCAATTATTCAAAATTTTCTTAGTTTCTAATGGAGGACGACGAATCTTCAGTAAACAGTGACATAATATTTTTATTTTTTTAAAATACAATAAAATAACGCCGTTTCAAGATAAGTACACCGGTCTAGAAGGGAGAGATATATCATACAGTATATCTCTATAAACTTATCTACCATCTTTGGATCCTATTCTAGCCTATATGTCTTATCCAATCCTTCTTTATAAAATAGTAAACAGCAAAAACAAAACAGTGCGGTTTTATATATTTCTAAAAAAGTGTGACGTAAAATTGCCACTTTTATTTTTATCTGGTTGAGGTGATTGTAAATATCTGGACTTGATCTTCCAAGAGTTTTTGTTTCCACTTATTGCTTCCTCGCCCCGTCGTGTCCTTCTCTCACTCCCTTTTTTCGCGTAATGCGGCTGTTAACATTCATAGCCGTAAACCCCACGCGACGGCTTTATCCACTCCCGTTGCGCTATTTCTCTTCGAACAAAGACAACAGATCGCGAGCCGGACACCGTTGCCAAATGTATCAGAATCGTCTTCATTCACATGCGTATGATATGAATTTAAATGAGAAGTAATTGACAACCTTGTCGTAAATAATCGAAGTAGAGACATATAGAAGGCAGATAATTTCCCTACGAAGATGCGTTTCATATATGATATACTGGGTGTATCCGAACATTCATGAGAAGTATCGATTGCCAGAACTCGAACTGTACGTTATCAGTTGTTTGCGGGCGTACATATTTTCTACTGGGGGGCCACTTTCTAAACAATTTTCCCGCGAATAACCATGATTCCGTCGAACATGTTCATTAAGTTACCGCCAAAAAAAAAATCCGGGGCGTTTAAAAGCTTTCAGGCGCCGCTGCGATGCATTAGCGCCGCAGTCGCGCGCGCGGTTCCGCCGTTTTATTAAAATAAGCGTCAAACTTTTCCATTACCTGCGATATTTCCGGCAAAACTCCCGGGGAATTCTATATTTCCGGTGTTATAGTTGGACGGGCCGCTATTAGAATACGAATCGTCGAAGATGAGACGCTGCTAGCGATTTCACGTCTTGAGTTATGAAAGGAGCTCGGCTCCCGAAAAATACATAAAACGCCGGGACGCCGAGGGCTTTTATTGTTGCGCTGGTTTGTACCGAGGGTTATGGTTTACGGTGTCATATTTTTTATAGGTTTTGGCGAGGTCCGTAAAACTGTCTACGGGTAATATACGAAATTTCCTAAATGTCGTGTTCGTGGCATATTCTTCTGACTTTTCCACTACGTGACGATCATGCCACCAAAGTTAACTTTGCTTCGACTGCAAATCGGTCGTCGATTTGCGACAGATTTGTAATAGGGGATCCAAGTAGCATCGTATAGTGATGAAAACTTATATCGCCACTTCTACCGAGTGGCCATTACGTATTCACCACTAAATATACAACTTTGCAGTAAGATTCACATTATTTTCTACGAAAAAATAATGGTAATCACGTCAATTTCACCGCTAGTAGTCACTATACAGGGTGGCCCACCACCCTGCATCGATCTATATATGGAAAACTAAAAGTAGAAAAATTCTGAAAATTTGGCACCTCACCAATGCCGATGGGCGCTGCTCAACTAAAATATTTTGGCAAATCTGGCACTTCCGGTTATACTGGAAGTCGATATCAACTTTGTTATTTCAAATGGAACACCCTGTATATTATTGCATTTTTTATTCTAGGCATGATTTTGGAACAAAAACATGCAACATGTCCTATGTCTAAATCCAACCGTTTTTGAGATATTTGCATTTTTCAGAAAGAAATGACAGGTGCAGACCTAAAGTCAATTAGCAATTTATACGAGGAAACCGCAAAATTTCATAACGAATTTTTGGCATCGTGTAACAGAAGCCCTGACCTAGTGATCTCTGCTGAGAAATAAATCCGTTCTTATGCAGGGTGTCCACAAAATATGAATAAAAATTACATTCAAAATGTGCTTAAATCTCGAAATTTTCAAATGGAAATCCCCATTTTTTTAATGCGATCTTATTCACCACTAAAAATAACGACAACTTTGTGTAAGGTTTCCTATACCTAAATGTCGTAATTTTCGATTAATTTACGAAAAACCCACTTTGCGTCCAAAAAATGCGGGGTTTGTTTAACGCTTGGAAAATCATATTAGCCGTGGACGTTGAAAAGACAATCGCGGCCGAGGAAATGTCACTTGGTTTATAAATTATTGTGGACAATAATGCCGGCGCGCTTAAATTACCTACACAAACGAAGATTATTTTAATTTGTTTATTATCTACGGAGAATGCAACATAAAGTAATATCAAGAACGTGCGATACATTTGGTGCTCGCTCTGCACAAAAAACAAAACCATCGCATGTACAAAACTGTATGGACGTGTCAGAGAAAAATCACTTAAAAATAAGCCTATTGTTACCGGCTTAAATAATTACACTACATTAAAACACTAAGAGACTAATAGTTAAAGAAATAAGGCAAGCAGAGACTAGAGAAGAAACCTTCCTCTTGTTCGTGTTAATTTAATAAATGTTCAAATTGTCTTCCTTTTCACATCTCCGAGGTTCTTCATGCGTAGCGCTTCTAATAGAGAGTGGATTTAAATTGGCAAACGCATGTCGCACTCTGTCCATACAATCTTCCATTGTTATTAATGGAGTACTGTAAACTTGATTCTTTATTGTGCCCCAAATAAAGTAGTCAAGAACTGTGGATAGCGAGCCCCAAATGTACCGCACTTTCTTGATATTACTTTGTTGCATTCTCCGTAGATAATAAACAAATTTAAATAATCTTCGTTTGTGTAATTTAAGCGCGCCGGCATTATTGTTGACAATAATTTATAAATCAAGTGACATTTCCTCAGCCGCGATGGTCTTTTCAACGTCCACGGCCAATATGATTTTCCAAGCGTTAAGCAAACCCCGCATTTTTTGGGCGAAAAGTGGGTTTTTCGTAAATTAATCGAAAATTTACTGCATTTAGGTATAGGAAACCTTACACAAAGTTGTCATCATTTTTAGTGGTGAATAAGATCGCATTAAAAAAAATGGGGGTTTCCATTGGAAAATTTCGAGATTTAAGCACATTTTGAATGTAATTTGTATTCATATTTTGTGAACACCCTGTATAAGAACGGATTTATTTCTCAGCAGAGATAACTAGGTCAGGGCTTCTGTTACACGATGCCAAAAATTCGTTTTGAAATTTCGCGGTTTCCTCGTATAAATTGCTAATTGACTTTAGGTCTGCACCTGTCATTTTTTTCGGAAAAATGCAAATATCTCAAAAACGGTTGGATTTAGACATAGGATATGTTGCATGTTTTTGTTCCAAAATGATGCCTAGAATCCAAAAATGCAATAATATACAGGGTGTTCTATTTGAAATAAGAAAGTTGATATCGACTTCCGGTATAGCCGGAAGTGCCAGATTCACCAAAATATTTTACCTGAGCAGTGCCCATCGGCATTGGTGAGGTGCCAAATTTTCAGAGTTTTCCTACTTTTAGTTTTCCATATATAGATCGATGCAGTTCGTGGTGGGCCACCCTGTATAGTTTCATAACTTTTTAGTGGTGCTTAAGGTGTTTGGAACGTCGTGATTACTACCGAAAATCACCTCATAGTTCTTATACTTTCACAGTGGAAAATGGAAGTGGCGGCGACGAAAGTGTATCACTAAAATATATCTTAGAAGTGGCGACAACTTTAGCGTGCGCGTGATAGTGGCGGCCACGTTTTGGTCACCTCTACTAAACCTTGAAAGTGGCGAAACTTGTTGGTGATAACTAGTGGTCATCGCCAAGTTTTTGCCACTTGTAGAAGAGATTTTCACGTTCGCATAAGACATCAAAGCCACTACAAACTTATCATTACCATCAAAATTTACTCTGTAATGACCGTCGCTATCGAGTGAGGCTTCCTTGCTGTTTTGCTGTATGCGCGTGCATATTTCTGCTAACGCGGTGTCAATGTGGTGATTGTAGTGCAGTGAGATTTAGTGTTCATTCTTTGAATTAATTGTTCGATATGTGCGATTTAAATAAGAGTATAGTGTTTAAGTCGAGTAGTCAATATTAACGACATGATGATGTGCGCATATTACACTCTGGGAGAGCAGAACCTGCTTCCAGAATATTGTCGCTTGAAGAGGTGTGACAGCGGTGTAAGCTTCTTAGGAATAACAAGCTACCACAGTACCTACTCTGAGCTGTCACTTCCAAAATTTAAAAACTATTAAGTAATTTTTGCTACTCAATGCTCTTTACTCGGTGGACGAATTCTTGAATAAAGCCTTCGCCTAAATAATTGTTTGTTATTGTGGATTTATTATTGTAAATTTATTTGGAGATTTTAACTAAATGTAAAATATGTACTATTATGCTTAATGTAAGTATCTTAACACGAACTAAAGAATTTGAATTTTAATAGTCGTTGCGAATGCGTTGTTCCCTAAATTTTGAGGTTATGGAAATTGACACTCGCGCGTGTAGAGATGATGGTGGCTGCAGTGGTGTCTGTGACGTGGCCGCCACTTTCAAATGGTGACAGTAACTATGAAGTGGAATAACACAGTTTCCGCCACTATACGGCCACTGAGGTCAAGTAACAAACACCTCAAATACGCAAATGTATGTGGAAATCTCTTTAAAGTTATATTTTAGACAAGACGCCATATTTAAGAATGAGATTTATGCCGCCATTATGACAAAATGAACAGGCTACCGAATAAAGATTAATTTCTCGTCAATTCTGCATTAAAATATAGTATATTCCTAAATAATTATTAGTTTTACGAAACCAGGAATAATAAAAAAATTGTTTGCGATATGCAGGTAGATATGCTTAAAAAAGGGAACTTCTCACTTTTCATTTTATTTTTTGAAAATATTAAATATTGCGGGAGGACGTGCTCATATTTCGAGCTATAACATCTCTGTTTGACAGTAAACTTGAAATTGTTTTGTGTTAATCCCCATTTCCTATTTACATTAAAATAAAATAAATACTCATAGCAGTTATAGTCCCGATTGACACAGTCAATCTCAGTAATTTCGAGTTGGTAGGAGAAAGGCAGCAGGACATAATAATGTATGTACCTATACTAAAATCTAGCAATCCGTACGCCTGGCGTAAATAAAACCACTTGTTCAATGACGATCCGCGATTGGTCGGTAGGCTATAAAATTTCACCCGAGTCGGCACCAGGGACGTACTCGATCGCAAAAGTGTAGTTACGCGGTTTTACCTTGTTGTTTTAAGCTATTTAGACACTGCCACAAATAATTTTATCGATGTTTTGAACCATTTTAATTAAGCCAATAATTATTTTCCCATATATTTTGGTGTAAACGATTGTAAAATAAAAATTAAATAAAGGTCGTGCCTCAGTGCGGCCCTGGTGAATATTTCAACTCAGGTGCTCTTGTTTACACCACGCGTAAGAGTTGCTCGATTTTACTATAAAATAAGTTGAACGAGAGAGACCGAGTGACATTGAAAAGAAAGAGGCAAGTAGCCAAGTTTCACGTAGGTGGCTTCATAGGAGGCTGCCACTATACGCGCCCACGTTTTGCCACGTAAGTGCCACGTGGCTGGAACGTAACAGTATAAGTTGCAAAAACGTGATGGCAACGTATAGAAAGGTTCTTATAACGTGTCGGCCACTAGTGATAAACACTTTAAAGTTTCTACGGTAGTAATCGTTACGTGGTGCCCACTAAAAATGCTACTTGGGATAGGGAGGCGCGAGTCCGAGCTCTGGTAGAAAAAAAATACTTATTTTCAGCTTTTTTTTTTCAAAAAATTTCAAACGTTCGGTACCGAATATCGAACCGCATCATGTGTAGGTGGATGTTACATGTTCCGATAAAATCTTATCGCCGCGATTCGAGCGCCCGGAAACGTCTTATCCGGACGGGCGGCTTAATCCGGGTGCACGACTCCCGGAATCCCAATTACGGCCGGAGGATTAGGGGCGCCATGCCCCGGAA
This sequence comes from Pseudeuparius sepicola, assembly GCA_963920635.1. Lineage (NCBI taxonomy): Eukaryota > Metazoa > Arthropoda > Insecta > Coleoptera > Anthribidae > Pseudeuparius > Pseudeuparius sepicola. Next base: position 7,432,030 of record OY987300.1, on the reverse strand, counting down.
GCGGCGCGGAGCGCCCGGAAAAAGCGGATATGTGGCCGCCGGTTGCCCCCCCATGGTTTACCTCCTGTTTTATCGCCCGCTCTAAATTGTTATCTCACAATAAAGAAGTTTCGCGAGTCCGGAATTCGGAAGGGCCCTAGGACTTCGAGAAAGGATGCTGACCATGGATATAGACAATCGAAACTAAACGTGAAAATATCCTTTTCCAGCACGCCCGAACGCGTAAGTAAAATGTTGGTGCCTTGTTCCTGTTAGTTTGGTTGCTAGGTACAAAAAGTATTGGTTATTCAAAAACAAATGCCATCCGTAACACAGCGGTATTCTACTCCAAAAATAAAGTGACCCGTGTTTATTCTTTTTGTTCAAAGCTCTATATTAAGGGCCCCACGGGCCATTAAAAGGGGCCCTAAAATTTCGTTTTTTCGCTATATCTTTTAAACGGCTAGATCGATTTTAATGATCTTTTGCACACGTTCATAGATAATTATGTCACATAATTATGTTATAGTGCAGTATCCGCAACAGCTAGAGGGTGCCACTTGTGCCAACCAGTTTCATTTCTTTTGCTCAGAACTTTTTTGCCCACAGTTAACTTGTAAATTAATTAGAACCACTTTGTAAAAAATTCCATTCTCTACAAAAAATGATTCTACTGTTTTTTTCATGAATTTTACCGTTTCGGAGATAACGCCCAAAATTCAGCCATCATGCACGTACCACGAACCCACTCATATTAAACATTGGTGGCATAATGATCTAGATATTTTTGGAAACAAACAATGAAACAATCACATTTACCTTTTGACCACGTTTTCTAAAATTCAAATTCAGTTTTGTTGTAATTTAATACATTTAGTTAAGTTTCCCTAATAAAATAATGGTACAAATACCTAATATTGAAATAACTACAGCAAATGCTCAAAAACGTTCAAATTCTTAGCATTTGCTTGAAACTAAATGCGTCAAATACTTAATAAGTCCTAATAAGTGTGATTGTTTCCAAAGGTAACTAGATCATTATGCCACTAACGCTTAATATACGTGGGAACAAGGTACGTGCATGATGGCTGAATTTTGGGTGTTATCTCCGAAACGGTAAAATTTATGAAAAAAACAGTAGAATCATTTTGTGTAGAGAATGGAATTTTTTACAAAGTGGTTCGAATTAATTTACAAGTTAACTGTCGGCAAAAAAGTTCTGAGCATAATAAATGAAACTGGTTGGCACAAGTGGCGCCCTCTGGCGATTGCAGATACTGCACTATAACATAATTATGTGACATAATTATCTATGAACGTGTGCAAAAGATCATTAAAATCGATCAAGTCGTTTAAAAGATATAGCGAAAAAACGAAACTTTAGGGCCCCTTTTAAGGGCCCGTGGGGCCCTTAATATAGAGCTTTGAAAAAAAAGAAAAACACAGGTCACTTTATTTTTGGAGTAGAATACCGCTGTGCTACGGGTGGAATTTATTTTTGAATAACCCTCTATAGTAAGGGCAGAATGTAAAGGCTAAGTCAGCCATAAAATCGAGAGAGATGGGCTATATTTTCCTACCTGCTCTCCATTATGTTTTGGAGCGAGGGGTTCGTCTTAAAGAACTGCAAGACCAACTTTTTATTGCTCTGTCCTTGTCTGATTCATTATGTTAATAAAGATAATATATTCAAATGGGATTACGCCTATAAAACAGGGCAGTAATTAAATATTTTGTTTATTTTGGTGATAGACTTCCTGTAATAACAATGCAGGGTGAAGTATTCAGTGCCCAAAGTAGAAAATTAATATTAAAAGTGGTGAAATATTTCCAAGAAAAAAAAGAGAACACACGTGAAAATTTATCAGTACTTCAATGGGCATCGGAGTCTTTACCGATTAGTACAAGGACCATTTCACGAATTAGGCAAGAAGGCATTACTATTTATACTATATTATTATTTATTTATTATGTATATTCTTACTTCTAACTATGTAAAGTTTATTATATGTTCATATTTAATTTGTAACTAAAAATATAAATATATTTTTTTGCCTAACCATTACAATAACTATTTAAATACCCAAGACCTACTTTGAATTTCAGGATCATTATCTTTTAATTGCCAGTCTAAATTACCAAATTAATCTTCAAAAATTACAAATGAAATTACAACAGGTACCTAAGTACAAATTTTTAATCCATCCGTTCACATGAGGTAGAAAGCAATAATTTATTCCAGGCCGACCCTGCCTGCCTTAAACAGTCAATTAGTAATACAGGTTTTCTATCTCTCTTCTTTTCATGAAAGGTGCTTAGCGAACCACGGGCGTAGCCAAGGGGGGGGGTTTCGGGGGTTCAACCCCCCCCCCCCGAAATAAGCAAAATATTACCTAATATTATACCGAAAAAATACGAGGAGTGAAGAGTTAAATTATTATTACGTTTGAATATGTTATGTAGTAATAGTAGCGCCTAGCGCCATCTTTTGACGAGAGGCAGACGCAGTTGTTGCAGCCGAACTACTTTGTATTGTAGGGACACTTTGCGTTGTTTCTCGATTATTCGCCACGCCCCTAGGTCGAAATGAGCGGAACTTTGTGGAAGTTCGTGGAAGTTTCTGGACGGCTACTGGGCTGCTATATAAGCGGCGCCGCGGAGCGTGACCGCGCTTACGGCAGTATTGTTCCATGCGAACTCGAAGCGAATAAAAGTGAAAAGTGGTGAACGAATAGTGAAGAGAATTAAGTGTACCGTGTAAGTGAGTAATTTTAGTGCACTGTTATTCGATGACCTTGTTAAGGATAGATACGTGAATCATTATTACTGTCGAAAAATGGAGGGGAAAAAAAGGAAGGGTGATAAACCTAAAGGTATGGACTACTGGAAAAAGTGGTGTAGTCAAGGTCAAGGGGTTTCTAATAAAGAAACAAATTTGGATTTAGCTATCAAAGCTTCAGCTACCTTGCATGCTGATAAGAAGACTGCCTACCCCGAAATCTAGTTTGGAATGCCTAGATATGTGCGATAAAAACCTTTATCCTAATATTCACACATTACTACAAATCTTGGCTACCATTCCTGTATCCACTGCTACCCCAGAAAGGTCTTTCTCGGGCCTAAGGAGACTGAAAAACTATTTACGAAACACTACAAGTGAAAACAGACTTAATGGTTTGGCTCTAATGAACATTCACTATGGAACAGAAATTCATGCAGATGAAGTAGTGGATATATTTAAAAGAAAAAGCCGAAGATTTCTTCTTTAATGGTTTTAGATTTAGCGCAGAGGAACGAAATTAATTTATCCATTTCATTTAAAGTTAAGAACTTTATAAATATGTCGTGGTTTTTCGGATGAATATATAGATATTAAATTTCATGTAAGTATATTTTTGTTGTTTTATTTACTTCTCAAACTAAACCCCCCCCCCCCCCAAAACTAAATCCTGGCTACGCCCGTGTAGCGAACTTTAAGACGTACGTCGAATACAAATTGGACGAGGAGACATAAGTGTAATTGCGCGAGTGCAAGTAAAGCAATAGATATAGCGCTCTCTCTTCGATGATTTATTGCCGACTTCGCCTTTACATTCTGCTCTTACTATAACTGGATTGTTTCACATAACAAAATATACTTACATATTACATAAGTACTTACTATAAAAAAAACTAATATTGATTCATAAAAAAATACTACCAACCTACTTTTAATAATTTAACAAAAAAAGGTGCAAAAATAATAAGTATTTTTTAATGAAAAAAATATTAATGTTAAAAATGTTTGACACCAGTGGGAGCTCCAACTGCTGTTACCAGTCCAATGCTCTACCAATGAACTGAGTCCAAATCCCTACTAAATTGAAAATAATAATCGTTCTTAGTTGTGTCAGTAGGTAGTGAAAAATAAATTTGGGGGGCTATTTCAAAATTTCAAGATATGGGGGGGCTTAGCCCCCCCCCCCCAAGCCCCCACCTAGAACCGCCTATGATGGTGATAAAGGAGATCCTAAACATATAGTCATTCTACCTTTCTGCTGGTGAAATTCCTTTCCTAGTTCCTAGCTGAAAATAAGTTGGTTTAACACATATAGTGCTGTTAGTTCTAATATTGCATCTATTAAAATTTTACCTTTCTATAATAAAGTCTGATAGTTTTCTAACTTTCTGCCTAAAATATTAGGATTTTTCGGAGAAAAACCAAATTAAAAATTAAATGTTTGAGCCACAAAAAAATTTCCGACAATATTGTCAGAAGCATTATGAAAAAACAAAAAGTAAGTACCTACTTCAGCCCATTTTAAGGGTCTTTTAATTCCCCCGTGATTCCAACTCTTTGAAGGACAGATAAAAAAGTCACTACTAAAAAAGTATTCTCTACATTTTACAGTACAACAAACTGTGCCATGGTTTACTTTACTATTTTTCCCCAAAATTTGCCTGAAACGACCATTCATTCTTTTAATTAGCTAATTCATGTATATTCCACCCATATATTAGCTATTAATGCCTTTCCAGTGGAAATTTATTATCTTTCTGCCTACGCGGAAAAACACGCAATCCATTAAATGGAGTCACACCCATGCTATTCGTAATCCTCGGGCCCACGAATTTATTCCGCAGGTGTGGGATGTTTCCCTAAAAGATTCCCTAACCGCCCCCGAAAAGACTTATTGTGGCTAAAAATGGAATTAACCCCCCATTATGGCCACTGAAAAGAATCCCCCTAATTACAATATCAGTTTCGGGCGACGTAAACTAAAATTGATGGTCGGAATAGCCATTAAAAAAAAAACAATTTATCAGGGGATTTATGAAACATAGAGGAGGGCAAGGTATGCGGAGAAAAGCAAGCGTTGAGGCCTGGAGGGGCAATCAATTTTTTTAGGAGGATTTTTTGGTGGGGATATTTTGGATTTTTACCACGCTTTGATTAATTTTGTATTGTTAACATGTCACATATGTGGGAGAAAAGTAATGCCTAGCAACGCTTACGCAGCAAGGTCCTTAGAACCATTAATAAAACTTCATATATGTAGCGAATTATGCGAAAAAAAATTAATAACATCAATGTTTCCCCAGCGTCAATAAGAGCCTTCTCAAAGATCAAAATTGACAGGCGCTTATTATTAACCGCAAGGTGAGAATACTCGTCTAGTAATTCGCAGGTCCCGAGTTCAAATCCCACACAATGCCCAACTTATTTATTTGTTTTTTATTAACGCTGCATTATGCCCCTTATATTTATACCTAATGGATCATTTTTAGTAAATTGAACAAAAGTATGAGGCTAAACTTTTCTCTAAATTCTCTAAAAAGATCACCGAAAGCAAGTATAGTATTTTTAAAGTCACTTGAAACAGCATAAAAAAACTCTAATTGCATAAAAAAAACTCAATATGGGACATAAGCGTCACGCAGTTTTTTAAAGATATACATATTCTAAAAGCAACATCATATTTCACTTTTAAGGTTTTTTAAAGTTGTCGTCAAACACAACGTAAAGGTTAATGCACAATACAATATTGTCAAAAGGTCTCTAAAAAGCCATATCGATTACAACTATTTACGCAAGTATATCCTAAAATCTGTGAAATTATCGCACGCCTATCCACCGCATTTCGCTGTACAAGTGGCCGGCCGTCGAACAGTGTAGCCCATCCAAGTATTGGTGATATATTATATTAGGCGAGCATGCAGTCAATTGTTTTTACTACAATATCTATCGTCTCTGTCTCCTTCATCTCTTTTTACTTATGATACCAGGTGCGGTTTAATATGGTTAAAAAGTGTTTTGACTCGTATTTTATTGCCGGAAGAGCCTGTTCTCTCGAGCTACCCTGGTAAAATATCAATGAACTTACTTGGAACACAGTGATATACGAGGCGCGATCTATTTCGTAGCTTTTACCACGCTCTGCTACTGGTAAAAATACCAGACTTATCAGCCGAAATCACCCGTATAAAATTCACAGGTTTTTATGCTGTTCCAAGTGACTTTAGAAATACTATACCTAAGTAAAAAAAGTTCTCCAAAAGTAAGAACTACCAAAACAGAAATGTTCTCTGTGTTGAGTTTCATAAATCTAGCCAGTGCAGATTTTTACTCCTTATAACTTCTGTGTGCATCATTTTATCCTTTTTAGATTTCTCTGTTAACAAATGAATTTTCCATTACTATGAAGAAGCCTAATTTAATATTGTTCAGTGGAGAATATGGCCCGTTTAATTCTACCATCGACGGTAATTCTCTATTTCAAAATGCCTTTCAGTGCTAAACTTAATTAAATATTTTCATTCTTCTGTCTGTCCGTAGCACAGTTCCATCCGGAAAGTGATTCTTCTTTTACACTTTTCGGAGATTTCGTAGCTTCAACCATTATTTGTAATCTCTCGCTATTTTTGGCCAAATGAACAGTCTGTTTTTGCACCAGGATTTTAACATTAAAAAATGGAAGATGATATTTTAAAACTATGATGCTTCACAGATAAATGTGGATCTAATTGGAAAAATTCAAGCATTAAAAAGCCTGTCATATGAGCCCCAAAATTTTAACGCCCTGTATCTTAAAAATGAAGCGTTTGCGGACCTATGTTGATATCGAATAATCGTTTTAAAATGTCATTTTCTATGCCATTTTAAAGGACAATGAAAAAATAACCACACAATATGAATCCATTGAATTTTAATTGGGTTTTTCGCCACCAAACGTTGTATAATATACCTTGTATAATATACCTTGTATAATATACCTTGTGGCAATCAAAAAGCGAAACTCTAACTACCAGGTGGGACGTACTATTATACCTATCGTATCCCTATATCGCAGGCTGATCCAATTTGCCCCTCCGACAATCCACTGCGATTGCAACGTCGGGTTGTAGGCGGCCGATATGACAGCCATCCCATAGGCGATCGCAGGCGCGAATCGTCTCAAATCGAGACACACTTCATGTTCAGCCTCTACCCCGGTTCAATTACTATACGGCTCGAAACAGGATTACCGTCTGTCAGCCCTTTTATATCGGCAAAAACAAACGAGTAAGCGCTGGAAATGGGACAACTGAAAGCTGGGAAACACGGGCAGGACGGTACACTGATTTCTGATTTCGCATACGTGTTTCTTGTCACCTGTATTAAATAAAACTTATTTTCTTTTTAGTCTCACGCGGTATTTTTACCGAGATATATAGATAGTAGCAGTAGTAGTAGTAATAGCAAATATCATAATATTCTATCATTAAATAATGTTCTGTTATTATTGTAGTAGGGGAACGTGGGGGAATATCGACCGCGGGGTAATATCGACCTCATTCAAATCTACGTTGTTTGGCGCCGTAAGATGCCAGCGCCCCCTTCCACCGTTAGTAAGCTTCGGTTGAAAGTGTCAGCCATGTTTAGTTCGGGGATTCCACTCGCCGTGTAGACTGAGTTGTGAAATATCTGGAATTGTTATATTTCTTATAATATTTCCACTGTTTTTGATAAGGTGAGGAGTGATTCGTATTCTATATATTCTCGCCATTAAGTTGTTATTAGGTGCAATAGTCAATTATGTCGCTATGGCCTTAAATTCTGCTGATTATTTTCATGTTTTTCTAATCTGCTTAATTTTGAGGTTATCCGTAGGCTTTGGGGTAATGTCGATCAGATCGGTCGATATTACCCGCTTGATCGATATTACCCGCAGCGATAATTGTTACACTTAATTTATCTCCTGTAGCATGCTAAATAAATGTGTTTTGAACAATTTCCGTTTTTTCTTTACAATTTGTAATGACCCAGATTTCGATACCTTAAAATAGCCACAATTTTATATTTGGTCGATATTACCTGCAGTGATGGTCGATATTACCCTACTGATCGATATTAACCGATTTTTTTACATTATTTTAAAAATGACATTAAAAAGAAAGTATTGCATTTGTATAAAATTTTCAATGTTGATCTCAAAGAACAGTTCATATACTGGCTCTTGTGAAATTTTCGGGCATTTGTAGCAATAAGTATATTAGAAATTTGCAATAGTTCTTAGATAGTCGATATTCCCCCACGTTCCCCTAGAATAAGTTGTTTCTTTTGAGTACCTAGCTTCATTTGAGGCATTTATTATGTAATTTATAATTTATGTATCTCAAAACCGTTCAGGGCCGTAGCTAGGGGTTTTCCATGGGGGGTTAGGTTTAAGGTTAACTTTTTGAGCATTATCCTCATATATACAGGTTGAGTTTTTTCGATGACCACTAGGGGGGATCTCGGAAACTAGCAGAGCTAGAACAAAGGTTAAATGGGGAAAGAATTGCTGTTTTGAATGCTCAATGTAATTCCCCTTTTGGATTTTTCAAAAAGTTCATGGCTCACTAGATATTTTGAAAAGAGTGTTTTTTTGCTATTTCATCAGATCTCTGTAGCTCCGTTATTTCTGATTATACAGAAAAACTGTAGAGACAAAAATTGTAGATAATTTTAGACTTAATAAGATAATCTGATCCAATTTTTTATGTTGTTTGTGATTTTTGAGATATGACATACACCTTTGTTTTTTTTAAATGTAAATCATAGTTGGCTGTGGCCTTATCAAATCGGCCATTTTTTGAGCTTTCCAAAGATATAATACTCGGCATAGTTATTATAAAAAATAAAAGAGCTGGCAAATTTTCTGATTTTTTTAAATTTTCACATAGTCAGCCATGGAATATTTTCATAATTACGTTCTATTTTATAATAAGACATACTTCAAACTTTCAAATATTTTATTTTTAGCTGGTAACAAAATGTAACAAACTAAAAAAAATGAAAAAACTCAAATTCAAATTATTATTATTTTAAAAGGTCACCCTTTAAAATAAAAAATGTGTTCAAACAATCCACCATTATTTATGCTAATATTGCATCTTTTTAAAGCTGAATTTGTCGCCTTTCTTAGAGAGCGCCTGTCAATACTGGCTATTGCTTCTAAAACGGCTGCTCTTTATTCAACAATTGTCTCATACTTTATTTTGTAATGTTCCTCACAAAAAGAAATCCAAAACAGAGAAATCGGGGGATTGGGGCGGGCCAGGAAATAGGTATATTTCTCCCTATCCAAATTTTGATAGAGCTGATCTAGTAATTTCTTACGGTAGACCTCCATCATGATAATTTTTTGTTTTATTTTGTTTTATTTTGTTACATGTTGTTACCAGCTAAAAATAAAATATTTGAAAGTTTGAAGTATGTCTAATTATAAAATAGAACGTAATTATAAAAATATTCCATTGCTTTCTATGTGAAAATTTAAAAAAAAATCAGCCAACTATGATTTACATTTAAAAAACACAAGTCATATCTCAAAAATCACAAACAACATAAAAAATTGGATTATCTTATTAAGCCCAAAATTATCGACAATTTAAAAATCCAAAAGGGACATTACATTGAGCATTCAAAACCGCAATTCTTTTCCCATTTAACCTTTGTTCTAGCTCTGCTAGTTTCCGAGATCCTCATAGTGACCATCGAAAAAAACATACTCTGTATATTGCCAAACGCAAACGCTTGACCTTGATGGCATGTTACATGTTACAATCATCCAAGCAGTACAATCGGCCAGCACGATTATTAATTTTTCCATTTTGGCGGGCGCCGGGCGTGTTAATTAATTTTATATATACCATCCCAACCCCCCCCCTTATATACGGCCCTACCGTTCTATAATATGCACAATCAGTTGTAACCAGTATGTGGTGGTAGATTGGTTATATCAACGATATCATCGTTGGGTTACATTTATTTATTATTTTGTGGGTAGGTACATTACCTTTTTACTGGAGTGTCTGTGGTATCTGGCAGGATGTAGCATACACAGATATCTGTCCATGGCCATACAAATCAATATTACCGCACTCTGCTGACTTATGGCACCTCTGAGTAACGCCTGAAATGAAAGGAATATTGATATTTATTTCCGCGTATCTGTGTTTATATCAAAAGGAAAATTTAGCATGGAATTTTTCTTATAAATCAAAATTATGGTGATTGGCTTAACTTAACAATTTTTGTGTGATGTGAGATACGTAGAAATTGGCACCTTATTCTCCATCGCCAAAAATATAACAGTGCCAAATTTCAGTTCATCTATTTGACTATTTTGGGAGATTGATTGGTAGTTAGTTGCTTGTTACGCCATTATTAACGGGACACCCTGTATATGCTTGTAGTGCAATAATTTGGTGATTTGGAGTTCCCGGATTGGGAGAGTTAGGACAATAATGTCACTTCTTAACAGAAAAAATAATTTTCAAAAGTCACATCAATTTTGTGGATGAAAAATAATTTGGGACAGGTTCCATGGGCGTAACAAACTTGTGACCACAGGAATATCTATATGAGGTAGACTAAACAAATGGCGAGTTATTTAAAAATATCCTCCTATTCATTTAATTACTATTATTACTGTTATTAAATCGTATTTTTTTGGCAAAATCTACAGTTCAATTATGAAAAAGTGAAAAGTGTAATGAAGGTCACAATTAAATTTTAAGTTTTGCCAACAAATACGACTTCAAATCTAGGTATAGTTTTTCACCTGAAACAGCATAAAAGCGTTGGATGAATTCACTCTTCAGTCAACGATAAAAGGCTCTGATTGACGTCACAAAAAGAATATAGGACATATCTAAGTTAAGTTTTTTTAAGGTTGTCGACAAACACAATGTAAAAGTTAATGCACCATATAATATTGTCAAAAGGTCTCTAAAAAAACCATACCGATTATAACTATTTACACAATTATATCCTAAGATCTGTGATATTATGGCACGAATATCCACCGCATTTCGCTGCACAAGTGGCCAGCCTTCGAACAGTGTAACCCATGCAAGTATGGTGATATTATATTAGGTGAGCATGTAGTCACTGGTTTTTACTACAATATCTATCGTCTCTGTCTCCTTCATCTCTTTTTACTACTAAACTACTAATACCAGGTGCGGTTTAATATGGTTAAAAAAGTGTTTCGTCCCGTATTTTATTGCCGAGGCGCCCTGGTAAAATATAAATGAACTCACTTCGAACACAGTGATATACGGGGCGCGATCTATTTCATAGCATTAACCACGCTCTGCTACTGGTAAAAATACCAGACTTATCAGCAGAAATCACCCATAAAAAATTCAAAGATTTTTATGCGGTCGACGTTGACCTACTCCAGGAGGCAGCCAATAAGAAAGCGAGCGTAGCGATTTAATTGGTCGGCGTTTCGGAAATCCACGAAGCTGGTGTCGACGTAGGCCAGTTAGGCCAGTATAACCAGTGCCGTGTTCGGAAATAAGGATAGCGCTTTAATTTACGGATTTTGGTTTTCTCTATAGATTTTTGTGTGAAACAAAATTATTGGTTTGCTTTGATTCGAATTATTTCAAAGTTTGTTTTATTATTTTTTAGAGCAAATAAAATTTATATAATATTAGTCTTGTTTTACAAAGCAATCGCCGCCCAAGCGTTTTTATGCTGTTCCAAATGACTTTATACCATAACCTCTGCTCTAGTTTCTGCCATGTTCCAATAATTTTCTCAGCTATTGAAGATTGCATGGTCTGCATAAATTATTACTAGGTACTTTTTGGATACAATCTAAAGTACATAGTTTATTGGCGGATTTGGAGTTAATTTTTACTCCAAAATACGATATAAAATACATCTTATCGTTGACTGACGTATTAATAAGACTTTTCACGGCTATAGCTTCATGTCCCGGAAAACAGATGGCGCCTATGGTCAACAATGTATTTTGCATTGTATTTTGTTTCCGGGAAGCGCATGGTGAGCCAGAGAACTGTCAAACATGACAGCCGTGCGCAGTCTTTATTAATACGTCAGTCAACAATCTTATTGTATTACGCAGATACAGATACTATCCATTTATTCTATAGGAAATCTTCTTTGCTCTTTTTTCTAGTGTTTTCTGTAATAATTCTGCAGAACATTTTGTTATACTGGAGTAATTTGAAATAACTCCCAGAGCTTTTACACGTCTAGATATACCATACGCGCTAAACGTGTTAAACCATAATATTATTGTCGTCATACCAGGTATTTGGTTATTTGTATGTAATAATCGGGCAGCTGCAACTAATGCTTGAAAACGAATGTGCAATATTTTACATTTTTCTTTTCAATTATTTTAAACTAGTCCGGCAGCGGAACCGGTTTTTTTGCCTGAAGTGCGAAATTTGGGATGAAGTTCTTTTTTTAACGGATTCTTGCAGATTTCTATGTCTATTAACCATTTCCGACTGATGACATGCTGGCGTCATTGAGCAATTTGATATACAGGGTATCTCAAATATTAGACAGTAAATATTAGATAATATATGGAATTTCTTCTCTAAATCTTACTATTTAGCTGTAAAATTCTTGTTATTATTATATTATTGTATAAATTATTTACGTTACAGTTATCATTAATATACAAGGTGTTTTAAAAACGTGTTATGAATTTAAAATATTCATGAATTACTCTGTATTAGAACATTTCGTATCTAAGTTAAAAAACTAATAAAATTATAAAAATGGGTATGTTTAGAGATAAAGCTACATGACAGGTACAGGGCGTCTTAAATTTGATGCTCTGTCCACTCTGCAGCCAAATGAGCATTTCGTCTAAACTCAAAGTTGTACATTAAATTACGTAATTTTTCCTAATTGTGTATAATTATAGGTACACTTCGCCACCAATATGGGCATTACTACAATAAAAAAATTACGATTTTTTACTTTAGTGTAATTTAATGTACTTGATTTAATGGCATTCTCTACTCGGTATATTATAATATCCAGAAATTAGATGAGAATTATGGGGAAGGACTAATAGCAATTAGTCCTAGGTATAAAACCCTTTTATTGGTTGTTAAACATTTATTTCCTGTATTATATTACTAGTCCCTCATCCCCTTTCCAAAACTCACCTTCTCAGTTTGCGTTTACTATATTTTGATTTTAGTGCTTAAGAAGAATGCTTTTTTAATTCATTATATTTATATTAAGAAACAAAAAACGCGCTTTTTCTAAGACTCTAAAGAAATTACCTCATAGCATTGTATGTTCGTTTTTAATTGAGAAATGTAAGTCATTGTGTATAATATCATTATAGCAACCGGTGCGGAAATGTCATTGTGCACGGGTTGCCACAGCAAACTGTGCGGGAGTGTCATTGTGCAATGCAGATTTAAAAGAAGTAGTTCTAGGCCTTGAAAAACAGCTGGCGTCTAGTTGTTTATTTGGGAATTAACGTACTTAACTGATCTGGAATTTCATCAATTCTCAAAAACGTACTAAAACAGCCTTATCGCTTATCGTGTCTTGTGGCACAACTATAATAGTGTTTTGTTTCTCAGATTTTAAATTTTAATAAAAGGTTATTAGACATGAGTGTTAAGAAGTGCTTTTTTGAGTGAAAATATGGTTGTGAAAAAAATGAGTCTTTCAGTTTATTTATTTATTTAACTTACTTCACCCTACAGCCAAGGCCATTTAAAGGGTGGAATAACATGTAGATAACAAACATAACATGGATCATTAATAATTACTCCTAACTAAGTATTAACAAGAAACAACTTAACACTAGAAATAACTTAACACTATGCTGTTGCTTGAGATAAGAACTAGCGAAAAGTTGAGGTGCTCATATAATAAAACACACATTCAACCACTTCAACTCTTAATTGACCTCAATTAACTTCACCTTACTCCTGCATTCGAATAGAGGAAGTGACCGAATTTATGTGTGATTTGAATATGTCGACACTCGAACAAATGGCGTTATAGTTGTTGCAGATATTGTGCATTGGCGAGAACTTTAGCACATTCAGCCTCGGCCTACCTGGGTAGAAGGTCTGGTCCTTGCGAGCTGAGATTCGAGGCACGAGAAAATTTAAGTTTGCCAGCAACTGAGGGCTGTCCACGACATTTGATATTAATTTATGAAGAAACACAACCGAGTAACCAGACCTTCTCACCTGCAAGCTTGTTAAATTGTGTCTAGACAACAGTTCGTGGCTCGGCGTACCTATCTCCGGGTACCTGTTATCTAACCTGTAAGACAGATATTTGAGAAATCTCCTTTGGACTTTTTCCAAATTATTGACAAATACTTGATGGTAAGGGCACCATACTAGGGACGCATATTCTAGTTTCGACCTTACAAAAGCAAATTATAATAATTTCATAGTGGAAATGTCACGAAAATCGCGTGAGTTCCTAATAATAAACCCATAGGCCCTTAGGGCACGGGTGATTACCGATTCAATATGATTAGAAAAACTAAGTTTTTGATCAAAAATTACACCTAAATCGGCGATTATGGTTGCTATGGTATTCAGCGTATAAAAACAATTTAAATTATAGTAAAGTTTACGAGGACAACATGTTTAGAGAATTGGAAGAAACGACCACTCACTGCTAGTAAGGATTTTTTAAATTTTGTCATAGAAGTTGCGTATCCACATATATTTCCAAAAGCCACTTAAAAAGATGCTTATCTCCGGAGAATATTTTTACCAATACTGGAACTCCAACTGTAAAAATGCAGCGGCGCGGCGTTCAGAAGTGACAAACTTTAATGTTAGAGATCAAGCAGGTTTGTACTGTGGACGAAAGTGCGATTTAGAAAAAATCTTCAACGATGGCGATCGTTCAGAGTCGTGGAAGACAAGAATACGAAAAAGCAATGAAGGAAGCTACCTATTTTACAAACGTGTGGAACAGAATGATACCTGGGCTGCTGATGTTCAATTACGGATGGGTTGCTGTTACAATGAATAGTAATGAGTAAAGGGCGGAATATATGCAAATTGCATATATATGCATTTTTTGCATATTTTAACCAATTTCCCAAAACATTGCATATTTCTGGAAAAACCTAATTTTTGTGCATATTTGCATGTTTTTCCTATATTTATTTATAGATATAAGATATAACCAAGATTATGAGAGCCCATACACAACTCGCAGTGTGAAGTGCAAAGTCAAGAAATCCTGAAAAATGCGGATGTAGCTAACCAACTTTTAATAAAGTTAAATTTAGTTTTATACCAGATATAATCCTTTCATTATAAAGTAGAAATTTAGGTTTAAGCGAATCTATTGATTTTGTTCAAACATTTTCCGCTAAATGTAGAAAGGTTCCCGGTGATGTAGGTATTAAAGTTAGAAAAAAAATTATGTGCTACCAGTGGCGTAACCGGGGAGGGGGGGCTTTGGGAGTTTTCTCCCCCCCCCCCCCAAAGATCTGTCACGTTGTATTTATTTCTAAATAAAATTTATTTTAAAGCAATAGTTTTTCCGTAAATATTACCGAAGAATTTTTTTTTAAATAATTAGCCCCCCCCTCCCAACTTTACATTCTGAGTACGCCACTGGATGCTACTGTAGAAAGGAAAGAAGGACTCAAATCTTTAATGGCAGTAAAGACTATTTTTGATGATAAATCATCCAACGAAGTTGCACCTTGGCCTTATCCCTTACTTCCCAAATTAAAGTATTGTTCTATTACATCGCAGATGTTGAGAGAAGCTTTTCTATATATAAACATATTATACAATATACTTTATACTATACAATTTCAAATTAAAACGTTTTTATAATTCTGTTTTAATTATTTAATTATTTTATGTACCTACTTGTTTTCCTTTCATTTTTCTTAAAATAAACCTTTTCTCTAAAATCAGTTTTGGTGTTTTTTAAGGTATTGTACATGTAAAATAAATGCATATTATAGCATATTTGGCCAAATAAATGCATATCATTGCATATTTTAAATAAAAATGATGCATATATATGCGCATATTTCGATTGAAATTAAATGCATATATTCCGCCCTTTAGTAATAAGTCACCTAAAAACAGACCCTTTGTATACCAGGGGACCCATTTAAAGGTGGTTAGTGGGTATTATTGAGTGTATAGTGTGTACAAAATTTTAGGGCGATCAGTTAAACGGTTCTGATGGTAAGAAAAAGTGCCTTCGTGTTCGTGGAGCCCCTTTGAGGGATCGTAGCTTCACTAAATCTTCATAACTTCTCGAGAGGAATGTGTCATCGCACCCTGTATATTAAAATGCCTATAAAAAGCAAGTAGAGCAGAAAAAGTTGTCTTTCGTTTTTTTAGAACTGTTTTAATAAATTAATTACAAAATAAAAACGATACCCGCCAGGTTCATTTTCGAAAAATAAACATCAAAAGTGCAAAATTGAAAGTTTCAAGGTCGAATACTTTACAAACGCTAGAAGCAAACATATTATTACATGTGTATACATCATTGAAATTGTGACAATGAGCAGATTTCAAATATCTAAAAATATAAAGGGTATTCGATTTAAAGAAACAAAAGTTTGGTTTGGCACCGCTTTTCTGAACACCCTGTATAAAAATAAATAAACGCTGAAAAAAGCTTGCTTTGGCTTCTACAACTTGTATCTGAAACTTTTTTCCTAACCTCCAAAATATATAAAATAAGGGGGTGTAAAAATATACGTGATCACATGGTACGTATTAAAAGGATACCCTGTATCTCAAATTGCTCAAGGATGACAGTTTGTCATCACTTGGATATCAAAACTAGGAGTTCTAGAGATACCAAATCCGTTTCGAAAAAAACTTGGCCCCATATTTTTGGGTTTACCCCCGTGGCTGCCGGACTAAAGTGTCATATTTTTAATGTCATATTTTCATGCTGCTATTTTTGTCAGCTCAAAACTTAAACTATTCGATAATGGTATTCATATTTACGCCTAATACTCTTTCTTATAGAGGGCAACCAGACATACACTGTTTATAGTTTATAGTTTCTATGGAAATCTATTTTTTTTTTTAGAAAATAATCTAGCTGTGTCTGTGATGCCCAAAATCGGCGAATAATGACACTGACAACATTATTGTCCCAACTCTCCATATTCAGGAACCCTAGGTGACACTACATCCACTGATTGGCATTTTATTTCGAAAACCAATTAGAGGATACTTGCCAATTACATAATATAATAATTTACTGACTTTGTTCAACTTTTAATAATTCCAAAAGCTAAAACAAAACGACCAACCCTACGCCAACGTAAAAATTCGGCCTCAATTCCCCAGCTTGTTACAACCAAAACGAGCAAACTCGTGATTTTAACGAAGCACGGCGTCGAGGGGGGCACGCGTTTTATTGTCGGGACCGGCCCTTAATTTAATGAAGAACTACGGGGACGGAATAAGAAATTTATTGTTGTAACACTTCCGGGACGAAGGCGACCGGAGTAACCCAAAATATGGGGATTTATTGGCCTAATTGGGGAAGCGCGGTTCTGCGCGGGACCAGATGTCGATTTTGGGGGTGAATATAATTTCGTTTTGAGGCGAATATTGGGCTATGTTTATGTTTGTTGTTTAAGAAGCCTCTTGGATATTTTTCTGTTCATCTATTAATATGCCAGCAACATGCCCAAATAATATTGCTGGTTTATGAATAACAGAACGGTAGAAATTAGTTTGATCCTTAGATTTTGTTACGTCGTTTTGAACGGCGGCCATTTTATATGTGGCAGGCAAAGCGAGTACGTTGTGAGTTAATTTCGTGAATTTGTGAATTAAAAATAACAGTGAGTAAGGGGAAAATATATTCTTACGATGGTGAATTGTTCAACGTTTGGTTGCAAAAGCAGAAGACAAAAGCAAGAGCCCGGAATTTCGTTTTACAGGTAAATATTTAACAAGCTACCTTTAAAGATGCCCTAAAACTTTTTTTTAGTATAACTTCTTCAAATTCCTTCTACCTTTTAGTATGATAAAGTTCATTGTTTTGTTTGTAAATAGGGACAATATAAGTATTTTATAACATCGCTTTTATTGAAAATTTCTTAATTGATTATGATACTTTCATAAAATATGACTATAGCTTTACATTTGGGAAATTACCTGCAAATAAATACCAATATTTCAAATTACATGTAAGTCCAAATTAACTACCTATTCATTTTTAACATTTTTGTGATACTTGCTAAGAACGCGTTTCATGCTACGCCACTGGCCTGTCGTGCGATGTGGCAGTCTTTCCTTGTCTAAGTAGCATTAGTTCAAAATTTTCAGAATAATACTATAAATGTATGATATACTAAACTAGGTAGTAGGTAAACGAAAATGTGGGGAACAAACTAAACTAACTAGGTAAATCAATCTAAGGATTTCCAAACACATGTAGCTGGCAACAATAATAATACGTTAGCATGGCTGAAACCTTGACGTCGTCAGAGCCGGGAGTGGTAATCGTGGTAGACGATAAAATGTATGTGTAGTGTAGGTACATGGTCTTCACGCGAAAACTCCAACCCCCCTATCATTTCCATAATTTTTGCAGATGGAAAAAAGTTTTATACAGGGTGAGTTTTTTCGATGACCACTATGGGGATCTAGTAAACTAGCAGAGCTAGAACAAAGGTTAAATGGGGAAAGAATTGCGGTTTTGAATGCTCAATCTAATGCCCCTTTTTTTAAATTTTCACATAGTCAGCCATAGAATATTTTCATAATTACGATCTATTTTATAATTACAGACATACTTCAAACTTTCTAATATTTTGTTTTTAGCTGGTAACAAAATGTAACAAAATAAAACAAAAATTAAAAACTCAAATTCAAATTATTATTATTTTAAAAGGTGTTCAAGCAATCCACCATTGTTATAATTTATACAAGTTTGTCATATCTCAAAAATCACAAACAAGGTAAAAAATTGGATCAGATTACCTTATTAAGCCCAAAATTATCTACAATTTTTGTATCTACAGTTTTTCTGTATAATCAGAAATAAGGGAGCTACAGGCTACAGAGATCTGATGAAATAGCAAAAAATCACTCGTTTCAAAATATCTAGTGAGCCATGAACTTTTTTTAAAAATCCAAAAGGGGCATTAGATTGAGCATTCAAAACTGAAATTCTTTTCCCATTTATAACCTTTGTTCTAGCTCTGCTAGATTCCGAGATCCCCATAGTGGTCATCGAAAAAAACTCACCCTGTATAAAAGTTCCAGGGTAAGTATCGTGCTTTAGAAAGTTACACTTGTGGTTTATACAGGATGTATCGTAAAAGTGGGACAAAATATACTTCTTGTTTTTAATAATAAACATCCTGTATATTTTTGGATATTTTAAAATAGCTAATTTTTCTGATTGAAACGATATATAAATGTTGATATTTGCCTTTAGCAAGTTATGTGGGCCTAAATTTACAAAAAAGTCATTTAAGATATCGTAGTTGGCCATGAAATTAAATTGGATTTACTTTAGTAAATCAAAATAATAACAAAATGGCCTACCTACTACAGAGTAGATTATATTTATGTTTGTGCTTCCCCACATAATAATTATGACACCCCACTACACTGAGTGACAGTGGCGTAACCAGGGGGGGCTTTGGGGGCTTTATCCCCCCCCCCCGCAAAGATCTGTCGCCTTATATTTATTTCGAAATAAAATTTATTTTAAAACAATAGTTTTGCCGTAAATAGTACCGAAGAATTTTTTGAAATAATTAGCCCACCCCCCCAACTTTACATTCTGGTTACGCCACTGCTGAGTGAAATCATTAATTATCGAAAACCGAACATTATGATTTAGTTTTTGATTATATATGATTTTCATAACGTTATTATAATATGATTTTCATAAGGTTATTACCCAAATTATATGTAGGTACACTACACTACGCTATTATAGCAAATCTACTTACTTCCGAATTCAAGCCCATGCAAAGTATCTACAGATATGAACATTTTAAACGGAATATAATATCACAATTGATTGGATTTGCATATCAAATTGGAGTTTTGTTGCTCTCTCCCTCTCTCTCTTTCTCATTTTGAAATAGGCTATAGTTCTAAATATTGTAGCAATAGGTAATTGATCAAAATTCAGCATTACTTGCACAAAATGTAATTGGATATTCCCGCTATATTCCCTCTCTGCTCCCTATGGTGTTGCCCCGAAACGGAATCAATTTATTGCATAAACACCGGCGGCAGCCTTTTAGTTTGGGGGCGGCATGGCGGCGGGGACGGCGCGGGGAGACGTGCCCCCGAAACGTCGAAATTTATTAGCCTGATAGAGTGCCGGATTGTTGGGGGGCAGAAGGTGGGGGGGATGTCGACAGGAGGCAGACGCCGAATTCGGGGTTTAATTATTGTGTTTTTGCGCGGCACGCCGTTTCCAATTTCACTCGGCCCAAACCGCTTTCATTCTAGTTCAAATAAGGCGGGTTCATATACGGTCCCATGATTTTGGTTGATTCGAGGCCCTCGCGCAACGTTTCGAATACAAACGATACTTAAGTATTTATAGTGCGGTAATACCACTTGTGCAATTATCACTTCGTTGCTTAGCAACCGCGAATCTGTTCGATACAAACACGTACTTCTTAAGATGTGTTTTACACTGCTCTAAATTATGCAGCTTATAAATTATGTTGCGGTATTATTAAGAATTGTATCAATGAATTTATGTAACTTTTACATTTCTAAATTGTCGTTATACCATGGCGGCTTTTATTGAAGGTCAATTATTGGTCAATGACTTCCCAAAAAAATCATTTTTTTTGAACAAATTGTTAAAATACACAATTTATTAATTTTATATATTGCCTGTTTTTATTTTTATTACTGCAAATACTACAGGAAACGATGACCACTATGGGGATCTAGTAAACTAGCAGAGCTAGAACAAAGGTTAAATGGGGAAAGAATTGCGGTTTTGAATGCTCAATCTAATGCCCCTTTTTTTAAATTTTCACATAGTCAGCCATAGAATATTTTCATAATTACGATCTATTTTATAATTACAGACATACTTCAAACTTTCTAATATTTTGTTTTTAGCTGGTAACAAAATGTAACAAAATAAAACAAAAATTAAAAACTCAAATTCAAATTATTATTATTTTAAAAGGTGTTCAAGCAATCCACCATTGTTATAATTTATACAAGTTTGTCATATCTCAAAAATCACAAACAACGTAAAAAATTGGATCAGATTACCTTATTAAGCCCAAAATTATCTATAATTTTTGTATCTACAGTTTTTCTGTATAATCAGAAATAAGGGAGCTACAGGCTACAGAGATCTGATGAAATAGCAAAAAATCACTCGTTTCATATCGCTTTCATTCTAGTTCAAATAAGGCGGGTTCATATACGGTCCCATGATTTTGGTTGATTCGAGGCCCTCGCGCAACCTTTCGAATACAAACGATACTTAAGTATTTATAGTGCGGTAATACCACTTGTGCAATTATCACTTCGTTGCTTAGCAACCGCGAATCTGTTCGATACAAACACGTACTTCTTAAGATGTGTTTTACATTGCTCTAAATTATGCAGCTTATAAATTATGTTGCGGTATTATTAAGAATTGTATCAATGAATTTATGTAACTTTTACATTTCTAAATTGTCGTTATTAGACCTCCGTCTCCGTTTAAATCTATAACACACATTCAGAAAATAAACCAACGCTAACAGGATGTAGGTATAATCGCATTTGCCTTGGATATCCAAGCGCTATGTTTGTTTACTCGAACGCTACAGTCGAAGCTGTCTAAATTCGTTCAAAATGAGTCGTTTTGGAAATGGAAATGTAAACATAGAAAAAATTAATACAGAAATTTTGCTATTTTTCCCATAGCAAAACCACTCGTACAAATTGGGCTTTTATTTTCAGAGATAAAAGAAAAATTTATAATCGTGATCTTTCTAGGCAAAATAGCGCTTTCGAAAAAATTATCCATAAAATTTCCGGCACTTGTGATGTTACATACGAAAAACTGTAGGCAAAGGATCATAGGTTTTTTTATATTTTTCGCGTAACACCAGTAAATTTTTTAAATATTTTGAAATTCTGTTTTTTTAATTAGATTTAGAGTTTCAAGAGAACTTTCTTAGTTTGAAACTTGATTCTTACTTGCATATAAGGTGATAACAAACTAATTGGCAGCTTCTCCCGTCAACTTTTCCCTTGCACGTCGCGATTATTTGTCTGGCAGCTACCACACCTTCGTTCATTTGGTAACATTTTTTGTAACGGCAACATTAGACTACATATAAATAATTTTGTAGAAATCTCATAACGACATCGATGCACGAATACAATGCTTTCATTTTTTTGTATAGTTTCCAAGTGGCGGCTCGTGGGTTAATGAACAGAGGGGCACCGTTTAAAACCACGTACCACAGAAAATATACGCTACGCGGATGCTACGTACCAAGTTCGGACCTCGGTTCGGACCTATCTCATAAATAAAATAAATACAGACAGATATAATTATAGCTTACCCATGCACATATTTCCAGGTAATCCAGACTAGGTCCAGTCTCCGCAATTGCAAAATTTCTTGCAATACCGACATATTTTTCAAAGGCAAAACGACGAAAACGAAATCAAAACCAACGCGAAAATCGGCGCCGGTACACGTGCACGACCAAAAACCGAGCGAAAGCATTTCTGGCCGCACGCAGCGCACGCTGCCGAGTGCCGAGAGACAGAGACAACGACAAGGAGTGCAACGAGTGGGACTGAGG
The DNA here is from genome assembly GCA_963920635.1 of Pseudeuparius sepicola. Taxonomy (NCBI): domain Eukaryota; kingdom Metazoa; phylum Arthropoda; class Insecta; order Coleoptera; family Anthribidae; genus Pseudeuparius; species Pseudeuparius sepicola. The sequence goes on along the minus strand of OY987300.1, from coordinate 7,409,468 downwards.
GAGCTATATTGTGGACATTGTCCAAAGGCGAGCGTATAGCTATCCTTCATTAGGTCAATTTCCTGTCTCTTTTGCATACAAATTGTAAGGATTTTTTCATCGAGAAATTAAAAATGACATGGCTTCTAAATTATCTCTTGGCCGAGTAAAGCAACGTTTCCTGTAGTATTTGCAGTAATAAAAATAAAAACAGGCAATATATAAAATTAATAAATTATGTATTTTAACAATTTGTTCAAAAAAAAATGATTTTTTTGGGAAGTCATTGACCAATAATTGACCTTCAATAAAAGCCGCCATGGTCACCATGAACTCTATAACTTCCTGTTCTGGATAGTTCAATATTTAATTAAGAAACGTGCGATCTCTTCGTTTTGCGATTTTCTTGGCAAGTCTCACACGTACACGAATTACTTTCCGATAACTCTTTCTCACTTTGCACTCATATTTTTTGTTGCTGTTGTGGCAATAAGGCACTAGTCATAACAAAAGCATCCGTAAGCTCGAAAACATTTTCGGAATTAATTCGTGTACCTAGGAGACCTATAGAAAGGAAACAGCATCTAACCGAGTGAAATGGGAAGTTCTTCAATCGGCGAAAAAATACAACTAACAAAATTTTAAGTTGAAATTATCCGCAAAGCTGGCCTTGCTACCGTTCCAGCCAACACAAAAAAAAAACGAAAAAACCCCTAATACGTCATCTAATTACTCTAACCAAGATAAATGTTCCCCGAGGCGATAATGCGTTTCGGATTAGCAGTGTTTACAAATCGCCCGTCTCTCCCAAATCGCTTGAAAAATCGTCGCCGCGGCGCCGTCAGCCCCACGGCGGGTTCGAGCACCCCGGCCCGCATTTTAAGCGGAGAATTTAAATACTCTCGTATAAATATGAAACAATTTTTTGCCGCTCCCCCATATCCCCGAACCATTTGTCATTTTTCGCATGGGTCCAGCTAAGTCGAGCAAAGAAATGATAAATCCGCGGAGGATGTATACGAGGACGGCAGTCCCCACGATACACTTACCCACGGTATGTCACTATCGAATCCGAAAACAAGGCAACTCTGCGCATCTACGTCAGTTGCGAATCACGAATTCTAAATAATGCAGCGGCGCGGTTGTGTTTTACGATTTTTTATAGTTTACAGTTTAATGTGTCAAGAAAAAAAGTGTAAACAACTGACTGATCGTCAGTGCAGCTCGACGGGGGTTTGAAATAGGCCAAAAATGCCGGGATGTGCAGTCCGCGTATGTGCAGTCAGCGTATCAAATTAAATGTGTTTTTTATCAACAGAATATTCATTCATTTATCTAGTAATAAATTCTACATATTTTTAACAACATTTATTAAAAAGAAATAAGCAAAAACCCATAAAAAAAGTATCTATTGCTGTGTAAAACATATGGAACAATTTAAATTCTGATTCGCAACTGACGTCACAAGATGCGCAATGACATACCGTGGGTAAGTCTATCGTGGCAGTCCCTACACCGGTTTAACGTCACCGTCACGAAAAATGTGTTCATCGTCCCCTTATTTCCTTTTTCCGCCGAAACTCGCTTATTGTCGAAGATTTACTCTGCTCCCCAGATTTCCCCGAGTCAATAATCCCGAACTAATAAACTAGTTTAAAGCGGTACCGCGTGTTCAAAGGCCGACGTCCCCCAGCTCATTTCCTTAGAGGTAAATCTTCCATCGAGGTACAGGGCGAGGCCCTAACGACGCCAGATATCTCTTCTTTTTGCCGCTCCCCCATATCCCCGAACCATTTGTCATTTTTCGCATGGGTCCAGCTAAGTCGAGCTAAGAAATGATAAATCCGCGGAGGATGTATACGAGGACGGCAGTCCCCACGATACACTTACCCACGGTATGTCACTATCGAATCCGAAAACAAGGCAACTCTGCGCATCTACGTCAGTTGCGAATCACGAATTCTAAATAATGCAGCGGCGCGGTTGTGTTTTACGATTTTTTATAGTTTACAGTTTAATGTGTCAAGAAAAAAAGTGTAAACAACTGACTGATCGTCAGTGCAGCTCGACGGTGCTTTGAAATAGGCCAAAAATGCCGGGATGTGCAGTCCGCGTATGTGCAGTCAGCGTATCAAATTAAATGTGTTTTTTATCAACAGAATATTCATTAATTTATCTAGTAATAAATTCTACATATTTTTAACAACATTTATTAAAAAGAAATAAGCAAAAACCCATAAAAAAGTATCTATTGCTGTGTAAAACATATGGAGCAATTTAAATTCTGATTCGCAACTGACGTCACAAGATGCGCAATGACATACCGTGGGTAAGTCTATCGTGGCAGTCCCTACACCGGTTTAACGTCACCGTCACGAAAAATGTGTTCATCGTCCCCTTATTTCCTTTTTCCGCCGAAACTCGCTTATTGTCGAAGATTTACTCTGCTCCCCAGATTTCCCCGAGTCAATAATCCCGAACTAATAAACTAGTTTAAAGCGGTACCGCGTGTTCAAAGGCCGACGTCCCCCAGCTCATTTCCTTAGAGGTAAATCTTCCATCGAGGTACAGGGCGAGGCCCTAACGACGCCAGTTATCTCTTCTTTTTGTCGGCGAGCCGGAAGTTCGAAATGGTGCCAATTATCCCTTTCTTGCTGATTGCGAAAAACGCTCCTTTTATAAATCTTACACCTCGGTGGGGAATGTATCGGGAGTTGGGACCTTGCCAGGAACAGTCTCGTTCTACTTTTTTGTTAAATAATTATCGCCGCTTTATTTTCGCCGTGAGATAAGAGGGTCCTTCATTCAGCATTTGCTTTCCTTAAGGTATACGGTAAATTAATAGACATAGCGAGGAGGAAAGTTTAAAAAAAAATTGAAAAAAAAATACAAAGCGGTTTTTAAGGTATTGGGGGAAAACTGTTTTTTTTTTTGGTTCAATTTCAACTCCCTGTATCTCAGCAATAAAGCAGTTGCGGACCTATGTCATATAGGTAAGTTTTTTCTTAAAATCATTCAAGGATTATCACCCTGTAGGATCAGCATTCAATTATGAACTGTATTAAACAACAATGTCTAGAGTACTTATTTTTCTTAAAAAAATATTCCAAATAGTTAAATGCATTTTGCCTTAGAACGCGACATTTTCAGGATAAACTTATGTTATCCAGAAAATGTTTTTTCTTCTTCCCCTTACGAAACACATTTATATACGGATTTCTTATTTATTTTCCTCCTAAATCCGTTTATTACATATTTTTTCCGAATGTGGATTTTTCCAAGTATATGTAATATATCATCTGAAATGATAAACTAGTATTATCCGGCTCAAATAATTGGGGGTCCCATCTACGTATAGGATATATACATCAGGTATTTGTTCTTTTTAATGACAAGATCAAAGCTCGAAATGGATCCAATTATCCCTTTGACACTAATTTGTAAATAACATGTTTGCTATAGAGCCGCTGCCTGCATTCACTTTTTTGTTAAATAAGTATATTTCTGGTGAATTTTTTTTTGGAAAAAAATAGAGGATGCTCTGTTAGAGATTCTAGAGAAACTAAAGTAAAATTTAGAGGCGATATTGCTTTGTACATTATTTGCTTATTATATTTATTATTTATTTATAAAAAAATTCCTTTGTCACAAAAGAAAATTTCTGTTTTTGTTTCCCTAATGGTTTATTTTTTGCCATAATTTTCTGTTTTAGAAAGGAACTGAGAGAGCAAAAAACACTCAATATTTCCAGCTTATACGCGTATATCTGTCACTGAACACCATTTTTCTTTCTCTTATGCGGCAAACATTCATCTGGATTTCTTTTTCAGATTTTGCGCCTGTGAATCTGGTTATTGCGGATGTATAGACCAAGAGCTGGCGTCAAAAAAGTACATGACTTTTCGGAAGTTTGATATTTTGTTAATATATAAATATGACTTAAACTCAACTAAGTTTGGCAAATATTCAATAAAATCCACATGTTTCTTACAACTTTAACACCCTGTAACTTTTTTATAAGGCCTTAAAATGATATAGTTCATAGAAGAAAGGGCGGTTATTTTTTGGTTTTCTATCACCTGTTGAAGTGTCGCAGACTAAAATTGAATTACTCTGGATATATGTCATATATTTGCTCCAGCCGTTTTTACAATACAGGGCTTTTAAACTTCACATTTTAGACATGCATACTGTATAGTGCTGACGCCATGCATCCCTTCATTTTGCTATCTGACTGTTGGATCCAGTAATTACATACAAATCTTGAGCTTTCGGAAGATAGTTTAGGGATACTACTTCATTGTACATCTTAGTTGAGGAGCATAATGCACATTTACCTACTCCGTGGGTTTTTTGTGGATCCTTTACTCAATGGTTTAAGCCAGTTCTCGTGTTCAGAGCACCAGTTCATTTTCTTATAGGTAAATCTTTTATAGAACTGCAAAACTTTATAGCGATGTAAAATTCTTCTACTTTTTAATGGGGAACTAAAAGTTCAAGAGCGGGCAACTAGGTATCTATTTTTGTCGAAAAAAATTAAACTCTGTATAAAATGTACCTATTAGAAGTTGGAAGCTTGCCAGAAGACATATTTTGTTTTATTTTTTGTTAAAAATAACTATTCCACAATATTATAATTATTTTATTATAATAATATAACTTACTCCTTTTGCGAGAACATTTTTAAATTGTTTAATAATAATATTTTGCGTAATATGTATTTAGAAACTAGTCTGTGTCTTGTATTTTTTTATAATTTGCTTAAGTTGTGTACAAAATATAAAAATATCTCAACGGGGTCAAAACAAACATCAACAACGAGCAAATAAATTTAGGAGAACTTTATTTTTATTCTGTAACCTTTTTAACCTACTTATAATTTTATACCAAACACTCCCAGAAAACTTGCCAAAGATTATACAGTTTCATTTTTAGAATTTCCCTAACACCTTGTATACAACACACCAATTCAAACACAACACGCCTGACAAATGATATTCTCTCACTCCCCCTAAATGAATCCCATTCATTTATATTTCTTATTTTCTTTCTTTTTCATAAAATTCGACGTATTTCTGGATGTAATATGCATCCAGATTTCTCCAGATTGCAAATCCGAAGTTCGAACAAACAAAAAGTTTCAGCCGATTCGCGCGTTCAAGCTCTGGGCCTCCCCAGCCCATGTTCGACGTAAATTTCCTATAGAGTTCCAGGGCCAATTATTATAGTTTTGTACAAATACCCCCTTCTCTTCTTTTTCTAGAAAACTGAAAGTTTTCTAGGCCTCTCCGTACAAATTATGCATATTGGAAGTTGGAACCTTGCCAGGCAGCGGTAGTTTCTTAAACTCTCTTGTTTTTGGTGTTTGACCTATCCATCTCAAACTTGTTCTCGAAATTCTGCAGCTTAAACTTAACTTCCAATTACTGTCAAAATCATTTAGGTATACACCATGTAGGTACCTAGAAAACGATATCAAAGTAAAAAGAAGTTTTGGCATTATTTCTTTCACTTTGTATAGCGTTTTGTAGTACCTACTGTCGAAAATATATCTTTAAAAAACCTAGCTTTGTTAAAAAAAATTCGCCTTGTTTGAACCATACATGTATGTACCTACATTGACATTATTACTTCGCGCTAATATTTAACCTTCGAACCAGGGGGCACAATTGCTCCCTTCATCCACAAAGCGGGGCACTTATTAGATTTGCGTCGACTGAAGCTGCCCTCGAACCCCAGTTATGGCGGCCTATTCCACTAGATGACTTACCATAAAGCATCTCCGAACCGAGCCGATTGAAACCGAATAGTTTATTGTCGTTAGAAGTGCAGCGTGTTCATTTTGCGTCCGACCATTAAATCAACGTTATAAAATCGTTGTAAACAGTATTAGGGGCCATTGGTTCATACATTATTGGCGCGATTCGGCGGGATCGGGTTTTATCGGCGATCGGGCGCAGTTTAGTCCGTAAACAGCTTTTTCGCGGAACGCCTACGCTCCGGAAATTCTGTTTTGTGTGTATTTTTTGGGATTAAAATAATACAGGCTTCTTTTAATGTGCGCAAGAACACATTTGATTGCAGTTAGGTACTGCTAATCTCTAACAGATGGCGCGGCGATGAGATCAACAACTGTAGATTTCGACGGGCGAGTGCTAGTACCTTGTTGCCGAATTGTGCATCTTTTCCCCATTCATACAAATAATAAAATTCATGCGACTCTGAAACAGGAAACAACGCTTCCGATTAACCATTACATCATTTATTTGAACGCAGAGCCGGGCAAGCTACTGTAAAAAAAGTAGCCAGCTACAAGTTATAAATAACTGTCAATACTTAAAAAATTATCATTGACCCGCCGCACCGCAGCTCTGCAGCGCTGCGCCAATTTGTCTCGACGTTATAAATCAAGGGCGTATTCAAGGGGGGGTACAGGGGGTAATTAGCCCCCCCCCCCAAGCCCATCAAATGTCCAATTTCTCAACTCTACAGGGTGAGTCTGAAATAACTGGCATCCTTTTTTTTGGGTAATAGAGATGGTCATTCTGAACCACTTTTCTTAATAATTTTTTTCCTAGCGCCGACATTTTTCTATAATTCATCCCCTCAAAATCCCCCCTCTATGAAAACACGGCACTGACGCCCTGCCAACAACCGAGTAGAAAATGGTAAATCACAATCATCAACTAGTATAGTATTTTGAGACCGAGTTTACGCTATTCCTCAGTGCCGTGTCTTCATAGAGGGGGCATTTTAGGTGGGTAATTTAGAGAAAAATTTCGGCGATAGGAAAAAAAATTATTAAGAAAAGTTGTTCAGAATGACCATCTCTCTTACCCAAAAAAAGGATGCCAGTTATTTCAGACTCACCCTGTATATTTAGGTAAATTTAGTCAAGAGTCTGACGAAGTAATAAAAATTAAATTGCAAGGAGAGTCAGATTTATGGCAAAAAACATGTAGAGTCGACAATAATATTTGTGATATCCTTACAAGTTATAAAGACTGTGATGAAGACATATTTCCTACTATAAAAAAATTCTACACATATTAATTGTTCTGCCAATTAGTGTTGCGTCAGCAGAACGAAGCTTTTCTTCATTGAAAAAACTGAAAACCTGGTTACGCTCCACTATGGGCGAAGAGCGATAAGTTGGATTGGCACTGCTATTTACCCACAGGGAAATCAATGTAGATGTTTCTCGGGTTATTGAGCGATACGCCAAAAAAATAAAAAGAAAAATTGATTTCATATTATAATATGTAGATAACTATATTCCTATTCCTATAATCCATTGCGATATGGATGTGATTTTAAAGAGTTTTATATTCTTTTAAAGAATTTTATTTATTTTTAAAAATATTTTTATACCTAGGTATAATGTTTTTTTTTATGTAGGTAATAAAATACCACCATATTCAATTGAAATTGCTTTTACGAACGCACCAAACCCATAATGCTAAAAAAATATTTTATATTACCCCTCCCAAGGCGAAATCCTGGAAACGCCCTTGTTATAAATAATGCAAGAGTCTTGCTAACAAGAGTCTTGATAGCAAGACCCATGCTGCGATGACGTCACTAAACAAAAAAATGGAAGAACAAGAAGCTGCGAGAAATCTTGTCTTGTGAAATATTAACACCAACACTTTGAGTGGTCCTATTGACCGTCCAACTGTTTTGATACTACCTATTTCATGGGATTCTTCTAAAATTCCTCTTTTGCTCAAATTTGGCACCTTGTACAATGGAACTCCCTGTATATTTTTTTGTTCAAATTTGGTGTATAGGGGTTTTTGAGAATCCTGATTAACACAGTGGTCAGATTTTAAATAAAAAAATTCTAAATGGCTTTCGTGAAAATCTGGTCAAAAGAAGCGGTTTTTAAGACCTTCCAAACACAGAAAAGTTGAGGCGAATATCTTCAAAAATAAAGATTGTATGTTGTATAGGTCTAAAAGTATAGACCCTTTATAGACCCTCAGATAGTGACAGATTTACACCTACATACAAGCCTCGAAGAGAGTTGAAAAGTACCTACATCGATGTTGGAGATAACAAGGAAAATTCAATTTTCCTATCTAAAATATATAATATGTTAATTATGTATAATATGTTTTTTAAGGTTTTTCGGGCTGGTGACGATGTACATTTTCATACTTTCGATGGGCTTGTGTGGAAAAATCGGTCAAAATCTATATATTTTCTTATAAGATTACGCCCTTATTTCAACCCTTTGGCGACCTGCAACACTCAAGCCTTTGGTTTCCCGAAGCCACTTTCCATTAATTAATCATTTAGCCAACACGGCTTGCGTGAAAATGTGGGCAACAGACACCTTTTATTTCTGTTATGGAAAATCCAGGGACTAAAATAAGGGGACCCAGCATTTCACAGTCTATCACATAGGAAAAGTGAAGCCTTGAGGGGAAGTTTGTTTTTTGTCGACTCCAAGGAGACCACAAAGGGGCTGGTACAAAGTTATGTTATAATGTCAGTGTCCAACTGCCATCAGGTTTTATGTGAAATGCCAGTGCCATAGATTCTAAAGGAGGCAAAAAATTTCCCATCATAATTCACAATTTTTAAGTTTTCTAACTTCCATTTATTCAGATGTGACAATTAAAGGTAATGCGGCCGCCTATAGTAGTCCCAATAAATGCAACCAGATTTTTCCTGTATCACCTTTAGTAATCCTACAATTCCCATTACGTGGGCATTACGTATAAGTAGGTAGTTCAAAACAAAAATGGTATTTGGAAAATTTTAAATTATTAAGCAGGTAGCTTCAGTCAGGTCTTTTTTAAAGAGTTTTTATCTACGACTACAAGTTTATTTTAAGTTTGTGAGGTACCTTGGGAGAGAAATAAAATTACAAAAATTTTATTATGAACACCGAGAAAATCTACATGATTAGAACTACTAGACCTAATCTTATTAGTCCATCCCGAAATCTGTGAAAGTTATTTGGGCAGATACATTCAACAAGGTAAAGTTCAAATTAGTTCATATTACAAAAAATGGATTTGGCAACCTGGTAGCAAGGTGCAATTGCAATAGGCAAAATCGGCACTGGCTTACCATACTTATTACTTAAATTCGTGGAAATAATTGCTGGAAATAAATTTCAACTATAAAATAAATTTGTTTCATTTGACAGTTGCCATATTCTGCACTTGTAGACACAACATTGACAATTCTAATTTTTAGAATTCATGGAAACCATTATTAATTTTTACTAACAATCAAAGTACCTGTTATACTCATAGATTCTCCAATAAAATTGCCATTTCTGATATCATTAGAATGAGGAAAGAATAGGCCTCACTTTGGAAAGTACAGTTCGTGCAATTTAAGTTGACACGCGAAAACATCAGTCTATAAGCGCCAGCGATCAGTGGCGTGCCCATGGGGGGGGGTTTCGGGGGTTCAAACCCCTTCCAAGCAGGTTAAATTTTCAGACGAAAAGTGAAGAAAAAAATGGAAAACAAAAGAAAAACCGAAAAACTCAAATACTGCACTATATTGGGCATATTTTGACAAAAAATCAGCCAAATCTGATGGCTCGTTTGGAAAAACAATATACCTAAAGGTTCTAGTAATTTTTTATTAGAGAAGAAGGAGGAAATACATTTCAGGTATTTTGTTTTCGCAAACGAAACATCAGATTTGGCTAGGAATATGTTACACAAGATACTGTGGAAATATACATCATTTGGATATTCATCTAATATATTTGTATCTGCGCTTAACAAATATCTTGGTTATATTATGCACTTACTGAACATATTTCGTAAAATATTTTAACAATGTTTCATAAATATCCGGGAATATTTTTTGCACATTAGGAACTTATTTTGTATATTCAAAAAATATTAGATGCTATATGGGATGTTTTCAGGTCGGATAGTAGTCGGAACTCAGTCCAAGTCCAAATCCAAAAAACGAAAACTTGATTTTGGATTGTAGGTTCATTAAAATCAGTTTTGTTCCTTTTTAAGAATATATTTTTTATTTTTGGTATATTTTTTTAACTACCAGTCTTAGATTTTTCTCCCCCCCCCCCCTCCCATTCTCCCCCCCTAAACCTCCATTCGCTTAGCCCCCGAACCCCCCCCCCCCAGACACAATTTCTGGGCACGCCAGTGCCAGCGATCCATAAGCAACTTATTGTGCGGTACTTAGACTGAGGTTCTCGCGTGTCAGCTTAGAGTGCACAGACTGTATAATGCTGGGTCCCCTTACTTTAAAGAGTCCCTGGGAAAATCGAATTTTTCATTTGTTATCCCCAGGGGCCACTCGTAAATTTCGCTTCATTATACTCAACATCGATGTATTTTTCAACCCTATTCATGACGGCCTATTATAAGTATAGTTGAAATCAGAAAAATACGTAGATTTTGAATACATATAAATGGCAATGTTATCCAAAAAAGTGAAACTTATACACTTATACACACTCAGGGCGGATTAGAGCTATGTTGGGCCCTAGGCTAAATTTATTTAAGGACCCCTTGACCAATCGCAATAAAAAAGTACCTATGTAAAACTTAGGTAAAATTCCGAATGTTTTTTATCAACAAATTTATTTATTTTAGAAAAGGACATATTGAAAAAATATTAATTTAACATTTAACTTTATGTACTAAAAACAGAGTAGATACATACAGTGTGGCCCGTTTGGAATGGAGACACCTATGTAAAATTGACATTTTTGCTCCGATTTAAAAAAAAATTTTTTGTTAGATAGGTAGGTCTCTGAAAATACCATTCGACACACCTTCCAATTGTTTTGAAAACCAAACACCTGGCTAACTGCGACATTTTTTATACCCCCAAAATTCGAGAAATCATATTAGGTATTTTTTTATGAAAAAAAATTACTAAAAAAAGTTGTTTAGAATGAACCAAAAATCCCAAATCCAAAGTTTCATCAAAATAAAAAAATTAAAAATTTCCGAAAAAAATAAATTGAAGGTCCAAAAATCACATTTTAATGATTTTCTACGGATAGCAAAGTTTTGAAGTTTTAACTTCAAATTTCCATGGCACACTTTGCTTTTATACTTGCAAAGCTTGCAATAATTTTTTTTGTTTCTATATTATTAAGGATTCAGATTTTTATTCTCAACAAATACTTCTAAAACAAAGGAAACAATATTATCGGGAATATGTACCTATCTACCTAAAGCGAGACCTAAAGACAAAAAAAAAACTGAAAAAAAAAACAAAAAATGCAGATACCTAGAGAACAAAAACCAAAAACAAGAAGCAAGCAAATCCCCTAAGCTTAAATTTTCAAATTTCGCCAGAAAAAGGTCAACCTACCTTCAACTTTTCGATAATTCACACGCATTTTGACATTCAGAATTAATATCAGTGGTAGGTATTAGTATTAATTCCTTTTTTGAAAAAAAAAACATTTATTTTCGGAACATTTTGCAAAACTTCGGCTTGAAGCCTTTAATTTTGCAATTTTTCTCCACTTCGAACCGACCTCGTCTGAGGAACACCACTCATCGTTTTATTCTTTTTAATTGCTATGTTGTTACTGATGTGAGTGGACTAAACAGAGTACCCAACAGCCTATATGAAAAAATAAGGAGTGATGTTTTCTCTACGGGCCCCGTAAAGCCTTGGGCCCCTAGGCTATAGCCTACTCTGCCTATAGGGTAATCCGCCACTGTACACACTTATAAAAACCAACCCAATCTCGATCACGTGCCAATATCCGGCGGCCGACCCGGTGGTCCATTGGCTTCCGAGCGGTGACCCGCTAAAATCGCGGGCGGTTTTGTTCCTTTTCGTGCGGTGTTTAATGGCACGAAATGCCGACCGATATGCCACGCACACTAAACGGATGGCGCCAGCCCTGAATTATGCGCCCTCGCACGCGATAGGGTCGGCCCGCCGCCCGTCTGGGTCGCCGCGAGGTGGCCGTAAGTATAAGCGAGGTCGGGGTAACGCAAAACGTAACGATAATGCGCTGGTCGGTGTCTCCCCTAATCTGGTTACTAAAAAATAGGTCGAGGACAAGCTGAGCAGATAATTAAGGTTGCCGGAGATTTAGCCGTTTTTATTTGGGCCACGTTCTGCATCTCAGCATCACTGATGTGATACGTTTTAACTGGCATTTTAAACGGCTCGTATAGGTGACACTGATGATGGCTTACCAGCCCAAAGCGCTTTATACACCATTTCAATAAAGAATACTCTGTGCGGAGAACAACAGGTTCTCTTCATTTTCATTTTTTTTATATGTTCTAACATTGTCTTTTGTCCCTTTTATATTAATTTTAAAGACCCATCAAAACTGGCTTGTACCATTGAGTAAAGGAATAATTATTCCTTTACTCAATGCTTGTACCAAATTTCAAGTAATAACGATTTTGTAGAAAAATTAAAAACGTATCGTCGGTCTCCGCACGTAGTGGCGTAACTAGCTTTTTGATAATTTTACAGTAGAGCTAAAAAAAATAAAAATAGCATGAAATAATCATTATCTGGTAAAAATTTTACTAAATGTAACGAAACTGTTTTCAAAGATGCCGGTGATATGAAGCTTAAACATGACAATAATAAACGATTTTTTATTTAACATATTTATTTTTCATTTTTGAGAAAAAAAAATATGTTGAGTAGTTACGCCACTTTGTGAAATCTGTAAATTTTTTGTCGTTTGGTTAGGTCAAATTAAATTATATTTAAAGAATATTTATTAATGCAAATTTCGACAAAATAATAGTTATTTATGAACCAAGGCACTGAAGTTCCACAAATATGGAATTTAGATGCCGAAGCCTGTAAAGCCTCGGCAAATAAAGCACAATTGTTATAAAAAGAAACTTCACTGCCAACATTATATAATAATCAGGATAAAGAAGTTTTATTAGGCAAAATAATTTAAAAAGGGTCACCTATCCATGAGACAACCGCGCGCATCGTTGCTTTGCCTCTATATCGCTTTACCTAAATCGTAAATTAATGAAACAAAGAAAATTCTTTTATACCATCTTCGTTTATACAATTTTTCTATTTCAACTTCTTTCCACAACACCACATTTGATGTACCGTCGATCCATTGCACCGATAGGTACATCCATTTCATGCAAACGTAAAACAGTTTATGCACTTAGCGCAAATTTTTCTATTTGTCGTGTCAGAATAGTATTGTAAAATGCGTAAACTTAACTTATTGTTAAAACAAATCGACTTTTTAAGCGAAAGTATCGAATTGGAGTCGCAGTACAACACAGCTGATATTTCTAGGTTAGGGTTTGAGGCCTATTTACTCATGTGTTAATCAGATATGCCAAAATATGTGTGCGGTTATTTAAAAATTCGCGCATCACGAAGTGGCGTAAATTAAGTTACGCCACATTTTGGAAAATAAAAATCTCCATGTACGTTTCTCACAAAGTGGCGTAAAGTATATATGTATACGCCTCTACGTGAGACACACTCTGTAACTTTTAATAGTTACGCCAATTTAAGAAATAATTATCCTGACGTAAGACTGGAGAAACATTTACGCCACTTCGTGATATGATAACTGGCGTAACTCATATTTTGAATTTTTGTCAGTTACGCCACTACGTGCGGAGACCGACGGTATGTTTGTTTTTGATCTTTTTAAATCACCAAAAATATGACAAAATTGCTATTATACTTAGAAACAATTTTATTGTCACTGGTTCAAGCTCGCGTGGTAGTGCGCCTGCTAATAACTTGTCGGTCAACAACTTTTCGGAATCCAGCGCATCGCGCATCACTCCCTTCAGTCTTCCACCGGACGCCAAGCGGAAAAAGTATCACGAAAGCTCACACCTCCGAAAAATCGTCCGATAATAATATGGCTGGATAATAAAAGTTGTTTGCTGAAATCTCCGTAGGTTGCGTATAAGCCGCTGCGAATGAAATTAAAAATAGCCACGATACTGCAATAAAGATCTATGCAGCGAAGAGTGGAAGCTTTTGTAAGGAATGAAGGACGATATTTTCTACGAAAAAGTTACGTCGCGTCGTTAAGATGCAGAGCGCTGAAAATAAATTAGTGAAGTGGTAAATGTGATTATTGGTAGGTTATGGTGAGAGCTTCATTAAGAAGTGGTGGGCTGTGTCGTGAAAGTATGGTGAAGAGTAAAAACCAAATTAGTGAAGTGGTAAATCGGTAAATGTGATTGCTAGTAAGCTATGGTGAGTGCTTCTGTACTAGGCGAGTCTTGATATTATTATTCTTCATGCGGGCTACAGGCGAACACCCGCTGAAAAAAGTAACGCATCGCGGCTATGCTATACTCCATGGGAGCTGTGGAAATTTGCAAACTTTTACAGATTTTCGAGGAATTATCTGACGGTGTATGGCAACGCTGCAGTAGAAAGCCATCGTTTCAATAATAAAGGTACCTTGCGACCAGTGGCTCTCAAACTATCTCTAAAATTCGGGAAAATTTAAAAAAAACAATAGATACTTTTATGAGTATGCTTTTGGGGTAGGAAGTTACCGCAAGTAAAAATTTATGTACAATATAATCAAAGTTACACCCTGTAAATCACGGGCGTAGCCAGGATTTAGTTTTGGGGGGGGTTTTAGTTTGAGAAGTAAATAAAACAACAAAAATATACTTATATGAAATTTAATATCTATATATCCATCCGAAAAACTACGACATATATTTATAAAGTTCTTAACTTTAAATGAAATGGATAAATTAATTTCGTTCCTCCGCGCTAAATCTAAAACCATTAAAGAAGAAATCTTCGGCTTTTTCTTTTAAATATATCTACTACTTCATCTGCATGAATTTCTGTTCCATAGTGAATGTTCATTAGAGCCAAACCATTAAGTCTGTTTTCACTTGTAGTGTTTCGTAAATAGTTTTTCAGTCTCCTTAGGCTCGAGAAAGACCTCTCTGGGGTAGCAGTGGATACAGGAATGGTAGCCAAGATTTGTAGTAATGTGTAAATATTAGGATAAAGGTTTTTATCGCACATATCTAGGCATTCCAAACTAGATTTCGGGGTAGGCAGTCTTCTTATCAGCATGCAAGGTAGCTGAAGCTTTGATAGCTAAATCCAAATTTGTTTCTTTATTAGAAACCCCTTGACCTTGATTACACCATTTTTTCCAGTAGTCCATACCTTTAGGTTTACCACCCTTCCTTTTTTCCCCTCCATTTTTCGACAGTAATAATGATTCACGTCTCTATCCTTAACAAGGATAGATAATATTAGGTAATGTTATCTATCCTTAACAAGGATAGATAATATTAGGTAATATTTTGCCTATTTCGGGGGGGGTTTGAACCCCCGAAACCCCCCCCTTGGCTACGCCCGTGCTGTAAATATGTATGTATTTGAGCTTGACGTTTTATAATTAAGCCACAACCAAACAATTATCTATTAAGTATAGTCGGTTGTTATATAAAAAATGTTGAGGGAAAATATTTTCATTTCTGTTATCTATGAACTCATAATTTCATATAGGTTATAACTATAACCGCGTTATTTCGTTATATTTCTCTTATTCCCATGGCTAATGAATGACATTTATTATTTACTATACAATTTAATAGAAAACATTTTACATTTTATATTTTATATTATTTTCTCAAAAACGACCAATTACCAATTATAATGACATTTATCAGAATCTCGCTTGTAAATGCATGCGTATAATATGTATGTACGTATGTCCAATGTACATGTTACATTTATCCTAATTCGAGTAATCCTCTGGCTTCCATTGTATCTTTCCACCATACGTATTATGAAAATAAACCACAGGATTGACAGGCACATAAACCAACCCATATAGGAATTTATGCATTCCTGATAAAAAAAAATATATGAGTTTATGCTAATAGCAGTTCGACAAGTCTGTAACGTATTGACTTTTATGTCGGTCATATTGGGTTTGGTTCGGCTATGATAATACCATAGACTTCTGTCACAACCTTCTCAAGCTTACAAGCCCTGTGTAAACATGTGGCAACGCCGCAGCGGGAAGTTCAACGGATCTATGCAGTATAGAGCAGTCTGCACTTTGGTTTAGTTTATCTTTTCTAATAAATGTTCAACCCTCTTTTTGATTATAATTAGAAACATCTGTGAATTTTGTTTCAATAATTCGGTACCTAAGTAAGTAGGTACGGTTGTTTAACAGACAATAAAAGCAGTAAATTATTAAATTATCTTTTGACTTTAACATTAGGTAAAGAAACTTTTGCAACAATACTAAACACCGCACTACACAAATTAATTCTGATAAATTTCTTGTAAAATCAACTGAGAGTGAGTGACAGGCCACGCCGCGCAGACCCGCAAGCAATGTTGCCAGCTTTCTCAACTTCAGGGGTTTCCTAGAGCCGGCTGTGATTCTGTAGTAGTGGACTTCTAATTTCGCGACAGATGAATGAATATATTTATTAGATTATACTCAACAATTAAGTATACTCAGTTATCTTTGATTGAATTGATTTGTGCATGTAGTAGAATTTTACTACAATCATAAAAAAAATAATACTAACCTGTATTTGACAGACGAGTTCTCCATACGGCCAACAGTGCTTCAGCGAAGGCAAGATGGCGAAAGGCGTGACGAACAAACCCATGGCGAAATCGTTGCAAGCCAACGAAGTCAGAAGGTACCTCGGCTGCAATAAACAACGACAAATAAAAACAAACGACCCGAATAAATAAGCCCTAAATCCTTAAGTACATTCATCTCGAATCATTCGCCAAGAAAGAAACGGCGGAAAAAGCGAGTGGCAAAATGCGAAAAGTTTCTTAATTTAAGCTGGAGCTCGTCCAGGCTTGAAAATTAATTTACGCGAGCAGCCGAAACGGAAAATAACAAATGGCGAATTTGACACCGGCGGCCGACGGACTTCAGTTTAGATGCTATGCGAATAAACAAAATTGGATTTCGTTTTCTCGCTGGATCGTGAGCGGCTGGTTTTATGTTCTTTTTTTCTATTATGAAACTTTCTTGATTCTGATTTTTCGGCTCAAAAATGAAATACGGCGTTTTAATATTTACTGTTTGTAGCATAAACAGTGGAGGAATTGACACCAAATCAAGTTAACAAATTAACAACTATTACTCCTAGATAGTATTGACAAAGATACATATATCTTTGGTACTGATTATGTAAACTTACTGTTTGTTCTTCTACCCACAAAATTCGGCATATAGTGGCATAATGTCGAAAGTGGAAATTCTTGTCTACAATGTCATGCCAAGAATAAACAAAAAGATGAATTTTTGTACCTGTAAATATAAATCAAGAGGTCCTAGACGACCACAGTACGAATCCCGGCTTCGAATTCCGGTTGGAGTGAATTTTTTCAACTGAAAATGTATACCTACTTATATCTATCTAAAGTTTTTCGGTCGTGCATTTTTGTTTACATATTTTAAGTTTATTTTATTTTCGTATAGATTTGTGATTACGTTGACAGCTTGCTTAATTGTACTGAATCTCCCAGATAAGACTTTGCTAAAAACTAAACTTGTGTAGAATTTTCCGAGAAATTCGAATATGAATAACTTAGTATACATACAGGGAGTTGTTAAAAAGTTATGTCAAAAATACACTTTTTTCACTTGGTCAGATTTTTAAGACAGCCTGTATTTTTTCCCGGAAAAACTGCATCACCCTGGTTTTTAGTTGTTTTTTTTTTTATCTCAAAAACTAACGAAATAATCGGACTTAAGACTTAACACTTTATTTGAGACACTCGCTTGTTTTAGGGTCACCCTTCAAAAAGTTTAAGTATTTAATTGTGCGATTTGACCAAGATTCTCTTTAATTGTAAAGCTTGAAAAACGCATTTTTTGACAAAAAGAAATGGAGTCTGTCATGCAAAATCCAAAGCCCACTATGCCAGTTTCTAGGAGTAAAATTTGAATAAATCACATTATCGATTTTTTTTAGAGAAAATCTGTGCACGCCACTGGATCCAGCACCCCTCAAAACGTTGAAATTTTTAAAATATGCATATATACAATGTGTTGCGGGTTGACCGATTCAAAAAATTTTTTTCAATATATTGTACTATAAAAGATCTATATTTTGACATTTTTTTTTCAGATTCGTCTTTTCTATGATTTTTGTATTTTTGTTGTGTATAAGGCAGGGCCATGAAATCGTGAGAACTGATGGCTTATGTGAGCCCTAATCAAACTGCAAAGAAATAATTTTAAAATATCTCTCGGTGTTTGTACAGGGTACTCCGAAAATCCGCCTTTTTGCTATGTTTGAAGCTATTTTGTAAACGCCCTGTATAATCTATGACCATGAATCTTGGTATGTGGGGTTTTCGAGAATGGCCAATACCACTGTGCTGTTCATTTTTTTCCTAAAAATTGCCTAGTGTACTTTTGCAGTTTTTGGGGGTCAAGTTTTGATCGTAGTAAGTTATGGAAAAGACGAATCTGAAAAAATAGTGTCAAAATGTATATCTATTGAAGTAGAATATATTAATCGGTCAAACCGAAAAAAATAATGAATTGTCTCGACTTGAAGTGAAAGACGCTGCACATTTTGTAATTACTGAGTACCCAATGATCTCAAAAAACGCTCTTATGAATAGCTCAAAAGAAGGAACAACAAACCAACGAAAAAGTCCACAAATAACATTTTGGCCAATTCGTCCGAAATGTTCCCTCTTAAACCGGCAAGTATATGGTCTCTGGGGCCAGTTTAAACCGCCGGTTTCTCTTTCTTAAAGTGCCCTAAAACTGGTCGAACATATTTCCCGCTTGGGAGTGGATTTACTTGTAAAGGTCTGTCCTATGGCCGGCCCCCGATAACCGAGATAAGTAGCCGGTCTGGAATATATTCGGCGCTAGGGCCTTAACGATATTCCTTTATATTTTTGCCGCAGATGCTCCCCCTCGGATTTGTGCCTTCGGGGCGTGGAGAAAGTCCGAGAAAGATCATCTGAGGGACTCTTTTAAATAAGGCCGGTGGAAATGGAGAAAAGATTTGAGAGTCGACCTTTGCAGGGTAAAAAGATGTCATCTTTATTAATTTTGGATAAATGGTAGAAGACGACTTTTTACCTTTTACATTTATCGAAACTCAAAAGTTTTTCTTTGTCTCTTAAATATCAGACAAATCACCTTAATTTTTGCTATGAAAGCGTGGAAAGGTCACTTTTTCCCACCGTATTAGAATCATAATTTCAAGTTCAAACCAGAAATTAAAAATTTAAGCACATTTAAACCATGTGGGATAGGTCAAAACCATTTCTCAAACAACAGTGTTATTCAGTAAAATATTATTGCCACTTATTCAAAAAGAAGTTAGTATAGATAATTAGATATAACGCAGAGTACAATATCAGACAGGTGGCTATTATTTCTGTTGTCATGACATTTTAAGCTAAAATTTATTATTCTGTCATTTCACTTTGACGTGCGACATGATCTATGAGAAAGGAAGATTTATTCTCCGAAAGCTCAGAAAACAACTTTTTTGAAGCTATTTTTGAGTTACACATTCAAAGTTTCGTTCATTTACTGTTAAGAATTTATTAATTTTCCAGGCAACTTGAAAAAATTGTCTTTTAACCTGTTTGGTGGAGAAAAACCCAATTAAAAAATTCAATGGATCTGTTTGCGCTACAAAATAAATCTATACATGTTTTGATGCTCTTGAAGACAGTACTCCCAGGTCTACCATAAAGTAGTGCCAAATGTGACCAATAGCTGACACATTGTATAACCAATGGCAATGGGTGACAGAGGCATTGGAAATATTTAACCCATTGAAGTGAAATTTATACACCATTATATCGTTGACTGACGTATTAATAAGACTTCTCACGGCTATAGTTTCATGTCCTGGAAAGTAGATGGCGCCTATGGTCAACAATGTATTTTGCATTGTATTTTGTCTCCGGGAAGCGCATGGTGAGCCAGAGAACTGTCGAACATGACAGCCGTGAGCAGTCTTTATTAATACGTCAATCAACGATTATATGGTTTATTGTTAGATACTTTAGGGGCCATTTTGCATGACTTGTGATTTTCCCAGTGACTGACACCTATGTCAGCCTGACATAGGCATTGGCTTAGCATAAACATAGCATAAGCCAATAGCTGACACCCCAACCAAAACCTTCAAAAACTTGAAGTAGTTCTAAGGTATTATCGTACATTGTTTGCTTAGAAATATAAGCCACAAAAATTAATAGAGTTGAAAAATCTACACTAAATACACGTACCTTATTACACACTATTTTTACAAGCTTTTATTTAACTTCACCTGTTAGTATGTATGTGTGTGCAAGCTGAATTAGAACCACTTCCTTGAGCTGAAATTTTGCATACGCCTTAATTCCGGTGACAATACAATATGCAATATTCAATATTGTAATACTTTCAAAATGGCCGCCGCTTCAAGATGGCGGATGATGTATTTTTTGTCAACCCCCTTAACATGGGTATCAAATGAAAGGGCTCGACGGGTAGAAAACAATAAGGAGAATGACTTCATACGAAATCCAATATAGCGGCCGCCCCAAGATGACGGACTAAATTTCTTTTCCATCCTCCTGACATTGGAATCAAATAGGTACTAAAAAGCACAAATAAAACTTAAAATAAAGAAAAACCGTTATAAAAACAAGCTTTTATTTAAGCCATGTACTAAAACGAATAAAATAAGTTTAGGTTTTCGTTAAGATAATTCAATTCCAAATTGCGACAAGTTTTTGCAAATTGAAAAGCTTGTCGCGCGAATTGTAAGGAAAAAATGCATATTTTGGCAAATAGGCACTTGCTTATCAACCATTCACTGTCCAATAAAATTAATTGGTACCTACTTTCGCATCAACATTTCGCGCGACAAGCTTTTCAATTTGCAAAAACTTGTCGCAATTTGGAATTGAATTATCTAAACTTATTTTATTCGTTTTTGTACATGGCTTAAAGAAAAGCTTGTTTTTTTAAAAAAAAATTATTTTCAATTTTTTACAACGCTATGAACTAAACAATTTCGCTAAGAAACCACAATGAATATAACCTCCATAAATTTATTCTGTGCTTCTACCAACATAAATATTTCAATAGAATGGATTCATATCTGCTCATTAGCTCATTTTACAATTAAATAAAACATGTGTCAGGTTTAGGCAATGTGTCAGGTAACAGTACGTTTACGTTAATTACATTTTACATTATATTTACATCAACAGGCAGAGAGTAACCAGGTTTTGTAAGAGACAACAGACAATATCTTAATAAATAACTTTGATGTGAAACTTATGTCTAGATAAAATCACAAGTTATTTCGCTCTGTATATGTGGCGTGCGAGCGCCTTACTTCATTTTAAATGAATGAAGTTCACTACCATCAAAACGCGTTTTGCCCAGTCGCATTTCCCCAACGATATACAGTGTGACCCATTTGTTTTGGGGTCAGTCTGTAAAAAGTGTATCAATCGTGAGATTTGGCTGATTTTTTTTTAAAATTGTAGAGCTCGATGAACTGCACATTTTGAACAAAAATTGCCTGGTTCGCATAAAATCCAAAGCCTACTATGACCGTTTTTATGAGCAAAATTTTAAGAAACCATATTAGCGTTTTTTTTTTTTGAAAAAATCTGTGTGCGCCAATGGATTGAGCACCCCTCGAAATGGGTATGTACAAAATTTCATCAAAATATTTCAAGTAATAACGATTTTGTAGAAAAATTAAAAATGCAGCCAAGGTACGTCTTTATTTTCAAAAATTCAAAGTTGGCCATGGAAAATAATTGAATTGTTTACTTTTATTAAGTGTCAAACTGTCTAAATTGAGTTCAGAAATTGTTTGTGCTCAATACAATTAATTATCATAA
This sequence comes from Pseudeuparius sepicola, assembly GCA_963920635.1. Classification (NCBI taxonomy): domain Eukaryota; kingdom Metazoa; phylum Arthropoda; class Insecta; order Coleoptera; family Anthribidae; genus Pseudeuparius; species Pseudeuparius sepicola. The sequence goes on along the minus strand of OY987300.1, from coordinate 7,387,637 downwards.
TTATGGAATATTTAAGCATAAGAGACAAAATAGAAATTGTTCGACTCGTGGGCGACAACGAAAATTTTATAATTTTAATTGTTTTTATGTTTTGTGTTTATAAGCATAAGGTTGTATTATTACAATTCAATTATTTTCCATGGCCAACTTTGAATTTTTGAAAATAAAGACGTACCTTGGCTGAATTTTTAATTTTTCTACAAAATCGTTATTACTTGAAATATTTTGATGAAATTTTGTACATACCCATTTCGAGGGGTGCTCAATCCATTGGCGCACACAGATTTTTTCAAAAAAAAACGCTAATATGGTTTCTTAAAATTTTGCTCATAAAAACGGTCATAGTAGGCTTTGGATTTTATGCGAACCAGGCAATTTTTGTTCAAAATGTGCAGTTCATCGAGCTCTACAATTTAAAAAAAAAATCAGCCAAATCGCACGATTGATACACTTTTTACAGACTGACCCCAAAACAAATGGGTCACACTGTATATAGGAATAGATGACTCACCACTCACGCTAATAAAAATAACACGGTTTTATTTTGCTTCTACATTAGCGGATCAGGGGAAAGAAGACGAGATAATTATTTTTTTACATCGGCATTTCAGTCTTTCCTATTTTGTAATGCATAATACATAGTTTTTTGATAGATTTGTGCCTAGTCATTATAGGTATTGCCGGCAAAAGCTGTAATAAAATAAAGATTACCTCGTTTGACTCAAATTATGCGTAATTTCAGGGATTGACCTTGCCTAGTCACGTGACCAACTTAGTGCTATATAATGAAAAGCATTTTTGGAGATAAGTAGAAAAAACAAATTTCGTAACAATTTGGCAAGTTTTCTTTCATCTATTACATTATTGGTTTTGTGCATCCAAGCTTTCTCTAATTGTTTTTTCAAAATTTTCAACCTGCCTCAGCTGTTTTAGGCTGAGAGTTAAACGGCACTGCACTCACAATATTTTGGCACTTCTCAAAAATTGTTGGGACATCACCTTCCTTTAGCTTAGGTGATATTCTCTATAGGTATTTTCCTCCCACAACACATATATTTGTCCACTTTAATTGTTTCACTTTCTTGAAAATGTGTTAGCCACACATACTTAAGGGTTTTTTAGAAATTAAATCTCAGTTGGAATTTGACGAATCCATTTTTGGCGGAAATTATCATCCCGAGGCAAAACAAATGTTTGTTATGGCGACACTTTCTTCTTGGCTTTTGTAATATGTATAAATATAATATAAACAGACCCAATATTTGATATTTAGGTTATTTTTTACGAAATAAAAATAAAAACTAACCTCAGTAGGTATACTGTAAATATTGACGAGGTCTTAGTTGTTCGGCAGCGTGAATGACCGAATAGAAACTGTATCGGGGCGTGGGTCGACAACGAAAATCCTCGAGTACGTTACAACACTGATTTATTTCGCACAAGGTGAATGGTGAATACAATAAATACACAAACCCGAACGTGGTCAACGGGCACGGCTTCCAGCCACCCGGACCGTCTGAACTTGCGGATCTCCCGTAAGCAGTTCACCCCTCTGTGTCTCAGGCTCCACTGTCCAATACGGTCCATGTCCATAATAGTCCATTCCGGAATTCCGGGCTCCCTATTCTGTGGTTCGGGGGAGAATTCACGCACCCGTCGGTGCGAGCGGCACCAATACTCGACTTCCACCCAGAGAATATAATAACATCTAGGCGGTTCCCCTTCGCCAGGACACACGCGCACTAGACACAAACTTGTTTCTAAAATATAAACTAAGACGTTTAAAAACAATTTAAACATTTATAACTTCTCAAAACCCAAGCTGCCGCTTTCAGTTATGTGACAAATGACATGAAACGTCGGCCTAAGATGGTCACGTGATTTTTGTGCGCCAGGGCCTGTCTTTATAGTAGGCCTTGTAATTCTTTGAGATACTTATGACTCAATGCACACCACGTGCGTAGTGATTCGACATTTTGACCCATAAAATGGCTTTTTTCGCTCTGTAGCGAGTACCACGCCTAATTTAAAACTTTTGGTCAATACAAATTTTAATCTAAGAAATTACTCACATTTTGAGACAAAAATTATTTAAAAATATTTATCACAATGGCCGTTATTAGGCTTTTTGCGCAAATGCTAATAACGGCCATTGCGATAAATATTTTTAAATAGTTTTTGTCTCAAAATGTGAGTAATTACTTAGATTAAAATTTGTATTGACCAAAAGTTTAAAATTAAGCGTATTGCTCGCTACAGATCGAAAAAAGCCATTTTATGGGTCAAAATATCGAATCACCACGCACGTGCTGTACATTCAGTCTTATATTTACAAAATATATCGTATAAAAAATCTGGAAACCTTGAATGTGCCAATAGCATTAGCATCTTTTAAAAATCATGAAACGAAACAAGTTGCCGTTGGTATCTATTCCTGTCAGTGGCGCACCCAGAAAATATGATTGGGGGGGGGGGGGGCAACTCGAGGCTGTAGCCAGACGGAAACTTGAGGCAGGGCAAACGACTTTCCAGTCAGGGCAGTACACATTATTTGAGAAGTGAGGGATGTAGGTACCTACAGGGCGGTACTTTGTCGGTGGAGAAAGGGGGGGGGGGTAAAAATGGAATTAAATTTTCGTTATTACAAATCGCGCCGCAGGCGAAAATTTGTGAAATTTTCAAGGTCAAATATAATATGAACATACAATTTGACTCCAAAGGTAATTTTTTTTGCTAATTATGTGGGCCCATACCTAATCATTTGTACAGTAAGCAAGAATACTTTTTAACTGAGAAAAATCCAGCAATTGTCAAAAACAACACTGAACACCCTTTTGTGATGTGGAAGTAAAAATAAAAGTTATAGTGCTCATAGTTCCCTATAAATTATCATATTCTTTCAAAGAGCCCGATTATGTTTATAATTTTTGCAACATTTTATAACATTTTCTGGCCAGTGTAGTAGGTGTAGGTAAATTGAAATTTGTTTGAAGGTCGGGCAATAGAGATTATTGTTTTTAAGCGGGCAATAAAAAGTGTACTTAGGAGGTGTCTGCACACTAAAATGCGCCGCAAGCAAAAATTTTTTTAATGGCAAATTCAGTTTAAATGAAGTATATAAATCATCATGATGTCTTTTTTCTTCCTTTTTTTCTCAATGGAGCAGCGCCTTATCTACGGCTCTGGTGAGGTGACCGGTGAACTTGTGGCTCAGACAGGGCAAACATTCTGCCAGGCAGATAAAAAGAAATTTCTAAACTGTCTTTTATAAAGGCAGGTATATTAGAAAATAACAAAAAAATCAGATATTAGCCAGTCAGTGCGCAGAGGGTCGCACAGCGAACAGTACATCTACGATACCATCCTCGAGAATTTTTAAAATATGAAAGGACTGGGGGGGGCCGAGGCCCCTTGCCCCCCCCCCCCCCTGGGTGCGCCACTGATTCCTGTACATTGTTGCATTTCCCGCGTTAAAACTAAACCCCGGGCGCGCCTCACCTGCGAGTGTATGTACTTGGAGTAGCGCCTGCTGTTGATGACGAGGATCAGCATGGCGTTGGCGGCGAGCGCGCCGGCCGTCAGGCCGAGCACGATCAGCGCCTGCATCGCGTCGCCGGGGCCGAGCTGCGCCCAGAGCGGCGCGTGCGCGTACCGCGGGTGCTGGCAGCTGCTGTTGTGGAGCGGCGGCGCCGCCAGCGCCGCCTGCTGCTGCCTGCTGGCTGCCGCCTGCATGCCGCCGAGCTGCCGCGTCCGCCCACCTGCGGACGGCGGCGGGTAGAGTAGAGTAGGGGAGAGTGGTACTCAGTGAGACGCTGTACACAGTGAGACAGCCTCATTTATTTTTAAATTTCGCGAGATTGTTTAGTTTTCTCTCTTTGTATCGCTTGCTGTAGTGTTAAAGCACGTGCCAGCGAAACCGTTATACTAAGTTGAAAGTATTGTGTGATTTTGGCGGAAAAATAGATTTGGCAAGGCAAGGAGTAACAAAATGTACGCAATTGTTCAGCGTGTATCAGTTTCATCTGTAGATATTGAATGATTATTAGTAGTTGAAACGATTCATTATCATCTTACTTTCTAACCTCAAATTTGTGTGGCCTGCAAAAAATTCTTAAACCAATAAAATTCTATCTCCCATGAATTTTGGGGAATGGTAGACACTGAGACAAGCCAATAGGTACATACTGAGACACTTATTTCAGTGTGTACCAAAGGTTTATTATTTTTGAAATTTTAAATTGTAATCACAGAGTTAAGAGTTATAACCCAAAAATCTCAAAAATGCGTTCCCTTCTCTTATCTTGTACGCAAATGTTAAGGTAAGAAATGCCAATAAGCACATTTCTTAAGTCAAGAGCCTATGTGTTTTCTTTTAGAAGTATTTATAAGTTTGGTGTTGGATTAGAATTTTTTTCCTGCCTATCTATATCACCAAAGAGTATTAGCTTCCGTTTTCCTACGATCTCTCACTATTGACATTATGTCTCAATGTGTCCCATCCAGTGGTACACAGTGAGACATTTTCAGAAAAAAATAGTTAATTTTTTGTTACATACATAAGAGATATATTTTAATTTTTATTATGTTAATAGATATGCGCAATGTAAGTTCAAAAGACAGTATTAAAATAAAACCTGTTTTTCTGTAAATCGGTGTGTTATGTACAAAAAAGTATTTTTTGTCTCACTGGGCACCACCCTCCCCTTACCCAAATATGCAAGTCGAGACCCTAAAAATATGCCCATAAATATGCAAATAATTTAGTCAAAATATGCAAGCAAATTAAGAAATACTTTAAAAATATCAATTTATTGTTTCATTTACAAATAAACATATACAGGGTGAGTTTTTTTCGATGCCCACTATGGGAATCTCGGAAACTAGCAGAGCTAGAACAAAGGTTAAATGGGGAAAGAATTGCAGTTTTGAATGCTCAATCTAATACCCCTTTTGGATTTTTAAAAAAGTTCATGGCTCACTAGATATTTTGAAAAGACTGATTTTTTGGTATTTCATGAGATCTCTGTAGCTCCGTTATTTCTGATTATAAAAAAAACTGTAGAGACAAAAATTGTAGATAATTTTGGGCATAATAAGATAATCTTCCAATTTTTTATGTTGTTTGTCATTTTTGAGATATGACATAAACTTGTGTTTTCCTTAATATAAATCATAGTTGACTGTAGCCTTATCAAATCGGCCATTTTTTGAGCTTTCCAAAGATATAATACTAATTTTCTGATTTTTTTTAAATTTTCGTATAGTACGCTATGGAATATTTTCATAATTACGTTCTATTTTATAATTAGGCATACTTCAATTTTTCTAATATTTTGTTTTTAGCTGGTAACAAAATGTAACAAAATAAAGCAAAAATTAAAAAACTAAAATTCAAGTTATTATTATTTTAAAAGGTCACCTTTTAAAATAAAAAGGTGTTCAAATAATCCACCATTATTATTTATGCAAATATTGCATCTTTTTAAAACTGAATTTGTCCCCTTTCTTAGAGAGCGCCTGTCAATACTGGCAATTGCTTCTAAAACAGCTGCTCCTTAATTCAGCAATTCAGCAATTGTCTCATACTTTATTTTGTACTGGTCTCCACAAAAAGAAATCCAAAACAGACGACAACAATCCAAACACAGCTAATCAAGGTAATTTCTTTCGGGCAAATAATTATGTGGTGGAGCTCCATCATGATAATTTTTGTTTTATTTTGTTACATTTTGTTACCAGCTAAAAATAAAATATTTGAAAGTTTAAAGTATGTCTTATTATAAAATACCTAGAACATAATTATGAAAATATTCCATGGCTGACTATGTGAAAATTAAAAAAAATATAGCCATAGCGCTTTTATTTTTTATAACAACTATGCTGAGTATTATATCCTTGGAAAGCTTAAAAAAATAGCCGATTTAATAAGGCCACAGCCAACTGATTTACATTTAAAAAAACACAAGTTTATGTCATATCTCAAAAATCATAAACAACAACAAAAATTGGATCAGACTATTATTAAGTCTAAAATTATCTATAATTTTTGATTCAACAGTTTTTCTGTATAATCAGAAATAACGGAGCTACAGAGATCTGATGAAATACCTAGCAGAAAATCACTATTTTCAAAATATCTAGTGAGCCATGAACTTTTTTAAAAATCCAAAAACTGCATTAGATTGAGCATTAAAAACTGCAATTCTTTCCCCATTTAACCTTTGTTCTAGCTCTGCTAGTTTCCGAGATCCCCATAGTGGACATCGAAAAAAACTCACCCTGTATAATGTACATGAAAGTTTCTAAATGCATTTATACATATTACAAGTAACAATATTTTATTATACAGGGCGCTTGAACTAAATCTAAATATGCATTTATTATAAATCATAAAAATCAGGTTGAAATTTAGTTGTAAAAACAATAAACCACTAAATGTTGCTCAAAATTCTCAATTAAAAAAATTTGTCTTCTATCAGAATATAAAAATTTATAAATGGAGAAACTCCTTTCCACATCAACCGATGTATGAGGTGCGCTTTTAAAATTGCTCACTCTCGCAGGATCCAAATCGATGTATTCGGTAAAATCTCCCTTTAAAATATTTACTACTTGGCTAAGAAATTGAAACCCACTATTTTTTTCCATCACATTTCTAAATTTTTGAAATATTTTGTCCCCAATTTTACCTGTGACATTTTGAAAAGCAACCTCAGATTGTTTTACCAGTTCTACACTTCGGGTTAATGGCAAATTAGATTCCTCCATTTGTGTTACTGTTTTAGAAAGAAAGCTATAATTTGCTTTTAGAAAGGAAAGTTGTTTCTTTATTTCCTTGTTTTCGAATAGTTGTTTAACATCTGTAAGGGACTGGGAAGATTCGTTCGAAAATTCCGAACTTAGATCTTTCAGTTGGCAAAAATTCTCGCAATAAAAAATGCAGCTTCCAACCAAGTGCCCCATCTTGTAATAACAGGTTGAGGTGGAAGAGGAGTGTTTGGTAGTTTTTCTTTGTAGAACTGAACCCTTATAGGCGCTTTAAGGAAGACTTTTTCATGTTGGAAATTAAACTATTTACAAGCGGAAAATGTTTCCTAATTTCCTCAGCAACCCTATTTAAAGCTTAAGCAAGGCATGTTGCATGTATCAACTTCAAAATATCAAAAAATGTTGATAATTCCTCTTGAACAAATCTGGTCACTGTCAATGCATTCGTTTTTTCTAATTCTTTAGAAGCAAGGAGGTAACATTTTGGTAAAATCTCCCGCTAAGAACTCCAATCAATAAATGAGCAAATTGTACTTTATTAAATTGGTATAAGGTATAAATATGTACCTACTTTATTCGTTTTCCGATCACCAGGATTAGTGCCCATAAAATTATAATTTACCTATATTATTTTGGGAAAACCAGGTACCTTTCTAGACACCGACCCCTGTTCCCAAAAATGAATGAAACGCCTGCCAAAGATTTAAATTATTATCCTAAATTCTTTCAATTATGCACAATATGCCATATTTTAAGGATATATGCAAATATTTAAAAAAAATGCATATAATTTTCAAAATATGCAAAATATGCGTGTTGCATATTTGGGTTACTCTAGTACAGAGTGTCCGCGCGAAAACTACGACCCCCCTATTATTACTCTAATTTTCGCGGACAGTAATCTAATTAAATTACGAAAAGGGGACCCCTCGAGCTTACATTATAGTGTAATTGGATGAAACAAAGTGGATCTTATGTATTTAATGCGACTTGTCCAAAAAAATAAAATGTAGTTATTGATTTTGAATTTTATAAATTAGGAAAAACAGGGTTTTCCGGAAGTATCACTCCGATCGTAAAAGAAGGCAAAAATAGTTCGGAAATTCATAATTTGTCGCCGCCGGAGGCGCTTATATTATTATCAAAAGGTTGCTTTTATCATTTTTTTTAACAGAACCATGAACATGAAATTCACGAATAATTTGTGGCGAAAGTATAACTATTAGGAAAGGTGTGCATATAAGTAGATATATGCATATATTCTAGACACATGCTCAAAAAAATTTTTCTAATCATTGGGTAGATACATTTTTTGGCATATTTTGTGCCATTTCAGACTTTCGAAAAAATAGTTTAATTCTTTGATATTTTGGCAAATTTTTGTCGATTTCTGTGAAATTCACATGCACGCATAAGAATTTTGGGATTTTTTGCATCCCTCTGGAATCAATAGTCACATCCCTTGTTTTTTCAAATATCTTAAGTGATGAAAAATTTATTGTCGGAACATTTAGAAAATTCGAATTTTCATCCTTTGGCGTTTGGCACTCAATTTTTTCGTCTATATACATCTTGGGACGGGTGCATCGAATCAATATTATTCAAGAGACATGAAAATTAGCATTTTTCCTAAGCTTCCGACAAAACTGAAAATTTGGGCATTTTTGATTTACCGCTACATTTTTTTCTTTTCGGAAAGATCCCCAAAGGATTCACTATTATTCCTAAAATTACAATAATTTTTAAGCTTAAATCCTGTAATTTAATTCGATTATAGAGGGAAAGTTTTATATAAAAGTCGTAAAGAAACCATACGGCTTTAGAAAGGTAGGCGTATCGTAAATGTGGGACAAAATATTGTTTTGTTTTTAATAATATGCATCCTGTATGTTTGTTGATACTTTGAAGAAGCTATTCAATAAATATTTTTCGAAAGATATTAAAGAATTTGCACATACTGGTAAGAAAACTACGCAAACTGCTTATTATATCGTTCTAGAAAGGTAAGAAATATTTATTTATGGGGACAAAAATAGACAGAAGTGTTATTATAATGACAATTTTAAAAACAGGAAGTCATTTAATCATGTCAATCTGGTAACAAATTGTATATGTAGCACTTTCTTAAGGACGGAATTAAAACGTCATCAAAAGTATGTTTAGTTGCCTATATCAATAGAACTTTATTTACAATTAGCTGGAGAAACTAGTGAATTTAACTAAACCCTGTAACTTTTATATGATGTTCGATCTGAAAGCAGAATTGAAAAATTTGGCAAAAAATATATGACATATAAAAGATAAGGGAGATGTTACAATGTTAGTCTTAGATGGATCACTCTGCAATATGTTAAAATATAAATTATAGATAATGAAACATTCTTATTCGTGCATTTTCATGTAAACACTGATTTTGACTCGATTTTCCGTAATGTTTGTAATGGTAATAGGTAGGTACTTAGACTTAGTAGTCCTGCTATAAACTTAATCTCAAAACTAGATGCCAGAATACCACCATGTAACGAAACATTGTCGTCCCAATTTTACAGTAAAATTTTGAAAAAATAAATTAAGTACCTACCTACCAAAGTCGATGCTTTCTTCAACTAACTTATCCAGTTTATCACTGCAAATCTGGTTCCGCAACTGACAACAACAGTAATTTCAAATAGTATGTAAAAACACCGAAACACTTATATCATCGGGGAAGGCCAGGGACTCTAAGAGGACCCAGCATTAAACTTTCCAAAGTGAGGCCTATTCTTTCCTCATTCTAATAGTATCAGTGATGCCAAGTATGCCATTTTATTGGAGAATCTATGAATATAACAGCTACTTTGATTGTTAGTAAAAATTAATAATGGTTTCCATGATTTATAAAAATTAGACTTGACAATGTTGGGTCAACAATTATAGAATATGGCAACTGTCAAATCAAACAAATTTATTGTATAGTTGAAATTCTTAAATTGTTACATCTGAGTATCTGGAAGTTAGAAAACTTAAAAATTGTGATGGGAAATTTTTTACCTCCTTTAGAATCTATGGCACTATCTATCACATAAAACCTGATGGCAGTTGGACACTGACATATAACATAATCTTGCACCAGCCCACTTATGTGGTCTCCTTGGAGTCTACAGAAAACAAACTTCCCCTCAAGGCTTCACTTTTCCTATGTGATAGACTGTGAAATGCTGGGTCCCCTTATTTTATAGAGTCCCTGGGGAAGGCAGTGCCTCATCTGTATAAAAAAGTTAATCTAACAACTAACAATTTACTTCACATATTTAACTATAAATTATGTATTACGTGTACTGTTTTTACATTAATTGACGGACCTTTTTCGTAATTATAAAACGGGCGAAACTTAACATGGAATTTTTTGTCCACTGCGATAAATTTAGTAAAAAATTAAAAACTCAACCACGGTTGAAACTTTGTGACATCTCTGTATTGTAGAGGCTCTTATTCACTTTACCTCAAAAATGAAACCCTGTTTTATGTATACAGTTTAGAATGCGAAAGTAATTTTACTAAGTAAGACTTTCGGAAGCAAAGCAAATTAAAAATGGTCTTTTAACTTTTATATTTCATTAACGAACAAGGAAATAAACAAAAGTAATTACTGAGAAACGCGAACACCAATCTCGAGTTTTAATTATTATTCTCCGTTGGCTCATATCCAACTACCACCGAATATATAACACAGAAGGATCATTCCGAATATAGCCGAGATAGTCCACATATTGCTAAGGGTTTGTAGATTATGTTGTAAGCATTGAGGAAAACTGTTATTGGTATCGTGGTTTTCTCAGATTTAAGTTGTCACATGATGAAAACTTTGGTAATTTTCTCTGTTTTAACACTAGAGGGCCAGAACAGTGACAACTATTAATTTCATCTAGTAGGTACATCATATAAAATAAAAATATTGATGTAGTCTTTGCTAGGGTTCCTGGATAGGGAGAGTTGGGAGAATAAAGTTATTATTGTCATTATTCGCCGATTTTGGGCTAGATTATTTTCTATCTTTTGCCCCCCCAAAAATTTTAGCTATCCATAGAAACTGTATGCCAAATTAGAAGTTTTTTGGTATTTAGCAAATTAAAGAAAAATGATGGGAACTCATGGGCGGAGTGTTTTTTTAATAGGAAACTGAAACAGTGTATATCTGGTTGCCCTCGATAAGAAAATTTATTAGGCGTAGATACTTGTATGAATAACGTTATCCAATAGTTTAAATTTTGAGTTGACAAGAATAGCAGCAAGAAAATATGATACTAAAAGAATGATACTGTCATTTAAAAATAAAAATAATTCAAAAGAAAAATGGAATATATTGCACATTAGTTTTCAAGCATTAGTTGCATCTACCCGATTATTAGAAATAACCAAATACCTGGCATGGCGAAAATAAAAGCTTTGGAAATAATTATTTCAAATGACTCCGGTATCACAAAATACAGGGCAGAATTATTATTACAGAAAACACTAGAGACAATAACAAAGAAGAGTAAATGGATAATGGTAACTTAACTAAGTATCTGCATACTTAATATAATAGGATGTATTTTATCTCGTATTTTAGATTACAAATTAACTCCAAATCCTAGTGCACAACCACAACCGCCAATAAACTATGTATTTTGGATTGTTTCCAAAAATTAGTAGTAATTTATGCAGACCATTAAATCTTCAATAACTGATAAAATTAATGGAACTGAACAGAAACTAGAGCAGAGGTTACCTACATTAGAAGACATTGTTCGGGTGTGTCCTAGATTATATTATATATAAATTTAATAAATTAATTTTAACAAATTTGCATTTTAATCTTCAATTTTATTAGATTCTAATAAGTCGTATTTGTTGGCAAAACGTAGGGTTTCATTGTAACCTTCATTACATTTGCCAGTTATAAACTTATACATTATAAACCCTGGATATTTCACGTAAAATACCTACTACCAACTATAACAACGAAAAATTACTCTAATAATGACAACTGCCGTTTGGAAATTAAAATTGCCGGGAATTAAAAATTTAGCGGTGAGCCCTGCATAATAATTATTCTTACCATGCACTGCGGCATGCACTATAATGTCCTCTTCTCCATGTCCCCCTCCCGAATCATTCCAGGCTTCCTCCAAAAACTCCTCCCGCTACCGCCCACCACCGACGCGTCGGCCTTCCGAAATTACCACCTCCATGACTAATGCGCGACTCCGTAACCAAATCCGGACTATCGGCCGAGAGCAATCGCCGCTTCCCCTGAATTATTCCGCACGCTTTGAATTATTCCTCTATGGCGGTCTACCCCTGCGGGTAGAGTGGCTACACCTCTGGGGACCGCCGCCTGGAACAAAAACAGAGTTAATTAAATTGGCTTCAATCTGGCGGTCGACCGGGTTTTAATTACGGCACCGCGTTAAAAACGGCACTAATTGTACGAATAAAGCCCAACGGTTTCGATGTTTGATGAGTGTCCTATCATGACCGTGAAATCTGGCGCGTAAAGAATAAGCGGGAAATGTGAAAAAGTGCATGGAATTGTCCGGAGTTCGAAAACTGAAACGTTTCGTCTTGAAACCTTCGTCGCAAAACGTATTTTGAAGGAGAATCATTTGGAAAACGTGATATAAAAGAGCAAATTTGGGCTTATAACGCTCTACTGGGACATTCTCTGCATATGGGGGGATCAGGGGCGTGCAGTCCATGGAAGCAAGGGAAGCAGTGCTTCCCCTAAACCAAAACAATGTAAAATGATAAAATGTAATTTATGAATTTTTAAACAGGAAGCAATTAGTTTAGTTACCTAGGTATATCAAAAACGCTAAAAATTATCTTATGTATCATATATCAAATCTACAATATGTTATGCCTATAGCAAATGCGGCGTTGACTCTGACTGCGCCCATCCTACCGAGAGACAGTACAGTACAATGTAAGCTATGCCGGCCGCTAGCTTTTCTGTAGCGTTCGATAGTCGAGAGGTTATTAAACTTTCCACCTCCACCGCACTAGCTGATGCGAATGAGAACGCCTGTTTTAAGCGGGCGTGGATGCTATCGTTGCTGTAGGTTCTTTGTATAGTTTAGTTGGTTTTGATCTGCGTCGGTGCGTCGCGCGCGTCTTATCTCGGGCGATATGGAAGACAATAATACGGACTTGGACATGCAAATACCGTCAACTTTGGCTGTCGGGAATGACCTTGAAAATGTTAAAGTTGTACAATTATTAAGTAAGAAGAGTGTGTGTGAATGTGTAGTGTATGCCTTAATAATAAAGGGATTTTTAACATTAAACTTTGCGGATAAGCTTCAATTAATTACAAAGGGCGAGCAAAACCCCCAATGAAAAATTTAACCACAAAAATGACTTTCACAGATATCGCTGTTGTCTATAGAGAATATACTTCTCCAGAACATGTTAGAGCATCGACGTTTTTATGATGACGTCATTGACGAATACAGTGGCGCGCACCTTTGAGTTGTTTCTACATACTAATCGATGCAGAAATCCTCATTTTTGGTGAAATCAACACCTACAATACAGGCAAAACATTATAAGGCACGTTACACAAACGCCTATGCCACTTTGGCGCATGGCCTCAAAAGTTAATTATTTATGTGTCCACGGCAAAGCGGTATTATAGATTTATATGATATTTTTTTGCACTACAAACATAATTTTTTGTATTCTGCTCTTGCTTCACCCAAAAACTATTTTTAGTATCTTGGACTTTAAAAAAAATTATAGAGAGCGCTGGTAGCAGCTCAAAAATAAAAATCGCATCAGGTAAAGTGCCTTTTCTGTGCGAAATATTGAAAAATTGTATTAGAAAGACTTGCTAAGAATTAAAAAATATGACATTGTATCAAATTACAGAACTAATTTTTTTATTAAATTTTTTTTATATTGTAATAATGTAATCATAATTTAAATTTATTTATTCTGCATTCTACCCATGTTCCTCCATTTTTAGCACACATCTCAACTCTGTTCTTAAATTCTTTGTAGCTATTTTGAATGGCTTGAAGGTCAATTGAATTTGAGTAATTTTAATGTTTTAAGAAGAGTTGCCATGGAAATCAAAATAAAAGTGATCCGTCTTTGTGTCAGAATAATTCATTGTTGGAGGAACATGGGTAGAATAAATAAATTTAAATTATGATTACATTTATAATATTTAAAAAAATATATAAATAAAAAAATATATTTAGTTCTATGATTTGATGCAACGTCATATTTTTTAATTCTGAGCAAGTTTTTCTAATAAAATTTTTCAATTTTTGGCACAGAAAAGGCACTTTACCTGATGCGATTTTTATTTTTAGCTGCTACCAGCGCCCTCTATCATTTTTTTAAAGTCCAAGATACTAAAAATAGTTTTTGGGTGAAGCAAGAGCAGAATACAAAAAATTGTGTTTGTAATGCAAAAAATATATAAATAAAAAAATATATTTAGTTCTATGATTTGATGCAACGTCATATTTTTTAATTCTGAGCAAGTTTTTCTAATAAAATTTTTCAATTTTTGGCACAGAAAAGGCACTTTACCTGATGCGATTTTTATTTTTAGCTGCTACCAGCGCCCTCTATCATTTTTTTAAAGTCCAAGATACTAAAAATAGTTTTTGGGTGAAGCAAGAGCAGAATACAAAAAATTGTGTTTGTAATGCAAAAAATATATAAATAAAAAAATATATTTAGTTCTATGATTTGATGCAACGTCATATTTTTTAATTCTGAGCAAGTTTTTCTAATAAAATTTTTCAATTTTTGGCACAGAAAAGGCACTTTACCTGATGCGATTTTTATTTTTAGCTGCTACCAGCGCCCTCTATCATTTTTTTAAAGTCCAAGATACTAAAAATAGTTTTTGGGTGAAGCAAGAGCAGAATACAAAAAATTGTGTTTGTAATGCAAAAAATATATAAATAAAAAAATATATTTAGTTCTATGATTTGATGCAACGTCATATTTTTTAATTCTGAGCAAGTTTTTCTAATACAATTTTTCAATTTTTGGCACAGAAAAGGCACTTTACCTGATGCGATTTTTATTTTTAGCTGCTACCAGCGCCCTCTATCATTTTTTTAAAGTCCAAGATACTAAAAATAGTTTTTGGGTGAAGCAAGAGCAGAATACAAAAAATTGTGTTTGTAATGCAAAAAATATATAAATAAAAAAATATATTTAGTTCTATGATTTGATGCAACGTCATATTTTTTAATTCTGAGCAAGTTTTTCTAATAAAATTTTTCAATTTTTGGCACAGAAAAGGCACTTTACCTGATGCGATTTTTATTTTTAGCTGCTACCAGCGCCCTCTATCATTTTTTTAAAGTCCAAGATACTAAAAATAGTTTTTGGGTGAAGCAAGAGCAGAATACAAAAAATTGTGTTTGTAATACAAAAAAAATATATTATTCACACCTATAATACCGCTTTGTCGTGGACACATCGTATGAAGTATAAGGTCATCATAACACAGAAATAGTTTTCACTTTGATTTAAATGTAACCCATAGAAAAACAGGGTTAAATATAGCGAAGTGGCTCAATGCGTCCCTGGGCTCAATGCTGAATGCTGCCAATTTTGAGTCACTATATTTAAAAAATGCCATTTTTGGTTACTTGCCGTGCCCAGCAAGGAAAATTTGGCAAATCTCGAAAAATACAACTCAGTATAACAGAACAAATCACTGATCGTCGGGCCTCGTATTTAAAAACAACAAGAGCATGCCCTCAGCAAAATACCAACATAAATAATATACTATAAGTATGTATATGCGATCATATCCACTCAATAGGTACTCGTAAATCTAGAGCATGCCTCACGAGGCTCATAAATTTATACGCTGGAGCTTTATCAGAATGCTATAGCGTGGTGGAAATATTTTCATGTATGTTACAAGGTAATAAACGCAAGAATGCCGGTACCCACGAAATTTCCTGGGAAGAATTTCATCGGTAAATTAAAAAAGTCGCTTGTCCCCTGTCCCCTGGAGGATTAGACTATTTAAAGTTTAAGCAACATCGTCTCAAGCATTGTGGCAGGTTGCTCCATCACACTGTAATTTACAAACCATTGTTTCGAATTGAAAAAGTAAACAACCCCTCCCCGTCCTTCGCATCGGACTTCAAGAACAATCGCCAAGCTTTTAGCGAACGTCCCCCTAAATTTATGTTAAAGTGTAAATGTCCTTGCATCCCTCATTGTTATCTAAACAAAACCTCGCGCCATTTTCCGCCGCCACCACAGGCTTTTGGCTTTTATATTTCTTGCTAACGATCATTTGCCAGGACAAAAACCTCGCATATTGTCCGCCTCCCCGGAAATGGGTTGTGTTGAACAATTTGCGGATGCGCTTCGGAAATCGCCATGGAAATGCCAGGAAACTGCAGGAAATACAGGGTGGATTATAAACTTTTTACCGCCTTTATTTCGAAATGAACCTAGAACACATTATACGTGGTGGATCACTTTTATGTGGCCAAAGTGTAACAGGTGATAGATCATCCAAAAATAACCGCACTTCTTCCTATAAACTATATAATATCTTTTTAAGGCCTTATAAAAAAGATACAATATATATAATATTTACCAAACTAGTTAAGAGACTTAAGGCATGTTTGATACGTTATAACGGCATGGGTTAGCATAAAACCTGTTAATATTAAACACCTTGAACAACCAGTGGCGGAGAAGTGGCAGGTAAACTTGTTTCTAGAAAAAATAAATCACCTTGTATAGTAATAAACTGTATTGATTTTTTTTATGTTTACAAATGTAAAAATGTAAACAAAAATAAAATGTAAACAAAAATAAAATGTAAACAAAAATGTCTCGTATGTGTTATGGTTTCATGGCAAATTTGATTTTTTGTAGAGTTTCGGGGTATTTCTGAAAAATTTACCTAAAAATTGGCTCCATAAGTAAGACTCAAATAGAAAATTTGTTTATTACTTTAAATAAAGTAACTTTTTCCAATAAACTTACCCCTTCAAGATTTTACTTTTCAAGATACAGAGCGTATCGAACATTAATTTTATCTTCCCTAAATATTTTAGACCCTGTATCTTTAAAATTATAGCCTTATAGCTAAGTTTATTTGAATAAGTAAATTTATTTAAAGTAAGTAAGTAAGTAACTAAAATAGGTAATAAAAAAAATCAAATTTTCCATGAAACCATGACACATACGAAGACATGACAAGATGACATTTTTGTTTACAATTGAAATCTACATAAAAATTCAATACATTTTATTACTATACAAAGTAATTTCCTTTTTTCTACTGATTATTCAAGATGTTTGATATTTTAGGTTTTATGCTAACCCATGCCGTTATAGCCTTACCAAATATGACTTAAATATCTTAAATAGTTTGATAAGTAGGTATTCGATAAAGTCTACATATTTTTTAAAACTTTTCGGTTATTTTTTGAAGATTATCACCTGTTACAGTTTGGTGACTTCAAAGTGAATCACCCTGTATTTTTTAGATTGTCCTAAGATATCCCACAGGCACTAATATTTCGATTGCGATTGATTATTCCATGGTTATCTATGATTTTTTTAAATAGTTAGTCAAACTTTCACGCATATTTGGACAAAAATCAGCCAAATCTGATATCTCGTTTGGAAAAAACAATATACCTAAAGTTTCTGGTTGAACACTTTGGTTGGCGCCATGTGTGATAATGCCCCCTTAACTACCTACGTCTAATTCTAAACCTGTCACTAAATCTATGTGAACTTTTTCGTGTTGTTTTTCATAGCTATACCTTGATTACGAATTTCAACTATTAAGATAATAAAGACGCAAATAATTCGGTACATATACAGGGTGTCCCATAACTTATCAATTTTGAATAAGATATCTTCAACGGTTTTAGAATTATTGGAATTTTTCGAAAATCAAGTTTCATTTTCAACACCCTGTATCTTTTAAACGAGCATCTTTTTACTAAGGCATTTTTGGCTCACACGGTATATTTTGACGTCTAGTACCACCTGTTGTCCTATGGCGGATAAGTTATGGGACACCCTGTATATTATATTAAATAACGTAAGTAGGCGAAGTTGACACATTTACAATCTATTTTTGTATTATTCAAATAAAAATGCGAAATAATTTATCCGATATTTCTTTAGCAATCCCGTGAACTTTACAGTGTATTCCAGGATGTATTTGTTAAGAATAATTTGTCTACACTCTAGTCAAACTAAATGCAAGTGGCGCGTAAACATTTACACGATGGAAGCACGTGAATAATTCTGAGGGCTAATACGAGGCAGGGCCGCATTAAGAACGATCTCTATGAATTTTATAATATAAAATATTAAAATAATATGCCCCAGTATTGAGAACTTTGAAAACAAACTTGTATGGCACACCTAGTCATTCACTTACCTGAAAATTCCTACTATTAACACAAATCGTAGCTCCAAGAATTATATCGGAAAAAATAAAGTTCCACTTGCAACTCAATACACCTCTGTAAGAAACACCGACTCTTTGCACTCGCCCGCCGGGTCAGATTTTATTGCCGGGTAGCCAATAGCAAGCCGATCACGAGCGTATCACGCTCTAGCCATGCAACAACTTGTGTTTATGTTTCACTTGCGTTTAGTTTGAATAGAGTTTAATTATAGGTATTAATTTGTCTGCATATAATATCTTCTCGATAAGCACAATAATCATTTTTGACAGAAAAAGATTTGATGATGAAAAACAAACAAGGTCGTTATTTATAAACCATTTCGAGACCATCGGCGTTATAAGTTTTTTTTGCTCGACAGCTAGATAAGGCGGCCACCCTAACCCCTGCCAACCCAAAGATAATGAAGTTTCCAAGCAGCCTGTCTCGCTATTTCCTCAAATAAAACGGTTTGGAAATTGCTCGGTATTTCGCTGGCATTACGGGGGTTTTTCTATCTTCCTTTTTTATATTTTTATTTTTGCGGGCGTCGTTATTGCGAGGCGGCTCGAATCGTTTTACCTTACCGAACATCATTAGGTCGACGTTTTGATAAATTTTCCCTATTAGCGCACATGCCGAGTAATGTAGGTCGAGTAAATGTAACCGAATTTAAAACAGTTTTTTAGCGACAAAAAACAAACCCTAACGGATTGCTATGATTTTCGCGGGAGAGATACGACAGGGCAGTGGGTGTATGCAACCAGGCATACAGGTATGCATTTTAGGTACCTACCTATTCTAAAGATATCTCACCTTTCGTATCTAATTGCCACTAAAAGTTAGTTTTGATTGGTCCACATTCTGCCATTTCATTGACTATTGTATTTTAAAGCGAAAACACTCAATAACCTATCGATATGTTCATGCTTTTCTGGATGGGCACTTAATTCTAACTTTGAACTAATTTTGCTGATGATAAATAATCAAGTTTGTAATTGTGTCGGAAGTCAATAATAATATTTCAGGGCGTCTGTCCTGGGTGTTGTGTAGTTGCCCGCGATTTGTATCTTTATGTTCTAGTCGAGGGAGTTATGTTTATAGTTTCGCGGAAGTTGCAACTCCCGAAGTGGTTTATGATGAACGTAATGGTGAAATTTCGGACCAAATATGTTATAGTTTTCGGTAACTGTATTTCGTGGGGACCCTGAAAGGAGTTTGCAAAGGGTTTGAATTAAAATTAGGTTAAGTATATAATGTTTTTCTAAAGGCTATATTTACGAATATTTGCAGGTATGTATTGTACTTCCTTTAGTTGAGTCATTCGTCATTAAGTGTCTTTCAATTTCTTGGGAAAAAATCTCGAATTGTAACCTGTGCTTTATCTGTGACAAATCTCTTTCTAAAGTGGTAATGTATCATCTCTACTCTACTCTACTCACTTTTTTGCGTTTTTACAAGCTTTTATTTAACTAGGCCCTGTTTGTATGTAGGTATGTGTGGGTCGAATCTTTTTTGTCAACCCCCTTAATATGGATATCAAAATGAAAGGGCTTGAAGAGTAGAAAACGATAAAGTTAGTGACATCGAACTAAATTCAATATGGCCGCCGCTCCAAGATGGCGGATTACCTATTTGATACCCAACATTGGTATCAAATGAAAAGGTAGAAGACCATAAGGCGAATGACTTCATACGATATCCAATATGGCGGCCGCCCCAAGATGGCGGACTAAATTTCTTTACCACCCTCCCGACATGGGAATCAAATAGGTACTAAAAAGCACAAAATAAAATTGAAAATAAAAAAAAACCTTTTTAAAAACAAGCCTTTATTTAATCCATGTACTGAACCGAATAAAATAAGTTTAGGTTTTCGTTAAGATAATTCAATTATCGGCAAGTTTTTGCAAGTTGAGGAGCTTGTCGCGCGAATTGTAAAGAAAAAAATGCATACTTTGGTCTTATCAACCAATGGCAGTTCAATAATACTAATTGGTACTTACTTTCATCAACATTTCGCGCGACAAGCTTTTCAATTTGCAAAAACTTGTCGCAATTTGGAATTGAATTATCTTAACGAAAACCTAAACTTATTTTAATCGTTTTAGTACACGGCTCAAATAAAAATTTGTTTTTAAAAAGGTTTTTAATTTTCAATTTTTTATTGTATGTTTCTGTAACAAAAACGTACTGTAACTGATCTGCCTCACAGGAAGTGGATTTTTCCGGACAATCTATAGATCTTTGTTGGCAGGATATCTTCCCGAAACATTGTAAGTACAAAATCCGTATGAACAAGAAAACATATTATAAAATGTACTGTAATAAATAAAAAATAATATACTTTCTTCTATCCAAGACATATTACAAATAAATAGTCTCGTGCATTTTCTAAAAGATGAATTATTTGTGATTGAGTAAAGTATCATTTACCAGAAATATGTGGCGCAAAGGACGATATCGTAGTGTATAACGCACATTCAATTTCCTGGAAGGAATTTTATCTCAAAGAACGTTCAGAATTGATCTCTCTACCTTCAATAGGGAGAACATAAATACATTCTCGCAATCGCCCAGACACATTCATAATCTTCGTAATGATTTTCTTAAACATTTGTGTTTGTTGTTTTCTATAAAAACTACTATGTACTAAACCTCGCAAAAGCTTCTAGAGACTATTTCCTTCCTTTTATTCTACAGTGCAAATGACTTTTCATCCCTCATTCGTATCTAAGTGGAACCACGTGTCATTGCCTCGATTGACTAAGATTAGATTACCTATAATATATTGTTACTAAACCACTGCTTAAATGCTTATCTAAGGCAGTAGTTCCACTAGAATTTTTTGAAAACTTCTATGAGAATTTTCTCGTAATAAAAGCTTTTTCAGTGAAATGCTTCATAATTTCTCAACTTTGCCCGAGGAGGACGTGATATAATTATTCATACAGTCTTCAAGGAGCAGAATTAAGGACCTTTTCTTTAGCAATAAGTAACGGTAGTTAAAATATTTATTACCTCACACCTTGAAAATTTATCAGTCGTGGCTTACTAGATATTTTGAAAAACGAAATTTTGTCCATTTACTCTAATACATCTAGCTTCGTTGTTTCTGATTTTAGATAAAAAATGTAAATACCAAAGTTGGAGGGAATTGTGTGCCCAATGCGGTTGTCATGTCCTACTTTCCGTGACAACTGCAATTTTCGAGACATAAACTTGTGTTTTTTTTTAATGTAAACCATAGTTATTTCCGTTATGTTTCTGAATAACTATATATTATTATATCGTAGGAAAGATCTAAAAATACCTGATTTTTCGAGACAATGGCCAACTATGGTTTCCTTTTAAAAAACAAAAGTTTGTGTCATATCTCAAAAATGGCAGCTATCAGGAATGTAAGACATGATAACCGCATTGGTTATATACACTTTTTATCTAAAATCAGAAACAATGGAGCTAGATGTATTAGAATGAATCTCCAAAATTTCGTTTTTTCAAAATATCTAGTAAGCCATGGTTTCTCAAAAATCCACAAGGCGCGTTAAATTGGGACCACAAAACTGCAATTCTTTTCCTATTTAACCTTTCTTCTATCTCCGCTAGTTTTCGAGATCTCCATACTGATCACCAAAAAAAACCTCACTCTGTGTAACAATCAGGAGCTCCACAAATAAAACATCGTCCAGAGATAGACAAAAATTCTACAAAAGGAATATCTTATATAAGTGTCTGAACTGCAATTTTCGTAAGTAATATCACAAGTGCCCTAAATTTTATCGATAATTTCTTCGAAAGCGCTATTTTGCCTAGAAAGACCACGAGTATAAATTGGTCTTTTATTTTATCTCTGAATTTTATCTCTGAATATATACGATTTAATAATTTCTGTATTAATTTTTTCTATGTTTACATTTCCAAAACGATTCATTTTGAACTAGTTTATTGGCAGCTTCGACTGTAGTGTTCGAGTAAAGAAACATGACGCTCGGATATCCAAGGCAAATACGATTATACCTACACCCTGTCAGCGTTGGTTTATTTTCTGAATGTGTCATAAATTTAAACGGAGACGGGGGTCCAATAACAAAAATTTAGCAATGCAAAAGTTATATAAATTCATTGATACAATGCTTAATAGTACCGCAACATAATTTATAAGCTGGATAATTTAGAACAGTGTGAAACACACAAACATTAAGAAGTAGGTACGTGTTTGTATCCAACAGATTCGCGGTTGCTAAGCAACGAAGTGATAATTTGCACAAGTGCAATTACCGGTAATTGCACTAGTGCAAATTATCGCTAGCAGAGGCATATCATTGGTTGGATTTTTATGGAAGGAGCTACCTTATTGGATGCAAGCAGTATGAGGGAAATAATCGAGTTAATTGACCAGTGCAGATTGCTGAGAATTATTCTTTGGGTCACCTTACGTTCCAATAACTAAAATTTTATCGGGGGTGTGGTTTGGGTTCATTCCAGGGTACCTATGCAATTGTCTGATGGAAATGTTGGCAGTGGGACCACGTATTATTGTCATGATTGACTGAGATTAGGCAGAGAATGTGATATATGATTATCTGTGACTGGACATCCACTACTGCATTTTTTGAAAACATCTTTATGGAATTTTCGCTATTTTAGTTAAATGCTTTTGTTTTTAATTATCCTGGCAGTCAGGAGTATTCAATGAGCAGAATTAAGGACAATTATTTCTTCGGCAGTAAAAACAGCTTTATTTTAAATTTTAAAACATTATGTTGCACTTACAAAAGTGTTAGAAAGACCAATTAATTCAAAAATATTTGAGGTTTTTATTAGACAAAAATACCTAGGGAGCTATCCTAAACTGTTAGAATAATGATGTAAAACCGTCATCTACGTACTCGTAAAATATTGCTCGTTTGCATCCAAATTTTCTCCAACCGAAAATCATACGGTAACAAATATTGTACGATAGGTTCGTATATGAGATTCTTCGTAGGAAATATAATGCACCTTATTCTGTGGTATCGTGTTTTTGATGCACATATTTCGACCGCGCCAGGCTTCAGATAAACTCCTACATATAAATTTACGAGCAGCACTCTAGATTTATTTATCGAAAGGGCGGGTGCATACACAACGTAATATTTATACCCGTGCTTTGCGTATAGTAGATATACCCCTCTTATTTTTGATGCAATAACATACCAAGGTCTTGTAGGGATTCGCTGTAAGCCAAGAAGAATATTGTCTTTGATCCGATGTATGTACAGACTTGTGGATCTTTCTTACAAATAAATTTGGGGAACAATTTCCAGATGTAGCAGATGGTATGTTTTTAGAGAAGTTAAATAAGTAATATTTTCTAGTTCTCAATTATCATAAACCACTTTGGAACTAGCAACTCGCGACGAACACGTAAACATAACCCCGTCAACCGCAACATAAAGATACAAATCGCGAGACTTTTCACAACTCCCTGGACTGAAATATTCCAAGTCCGCTTCCAACCGGCACCGTCGCAATGATAAAGGCCTGCCAGCTGGCGACGCGAAACGTCACTACGTCATCACAGGGAGGTCGGGAGGTTGCTTTTTGAAGTTGTTTACGTTTACTTCTCTGGCGATTTTCCTGTTTTAAAGAACGTTTGTTGTGTGTTGGACTGTGTTTTTTAGTAATATAGGACGTGGAGTTTTATTAATAAGGTGGTAAAACAGCAGTGGTTCAGAATAAAGTGATTAAAGTTCAATTTTAGTTTATAGGTTTTAGGTTGTGTCTATAGTTTCGGACTAATCTAAATCATGCCGTGGACGTGTTCCGTTCCCAACTGTGAAACTAGGGAAACTACAAATGCGGTCCTAAAGTGTCCGCTTTTTCCTCCCTAAAGATCCCATTTTAAGGGAAAAGTGGGTTAAGGCCATCAAAAGAGATTTTGTTCCTACACAGTTTTCCAGGATTTTGGTTTGGACTGTTGGACAGTGTTATAATACCTAATTTTACGCGATTAAAAGTAACCACCTTGAAATCAGTAAGTTTTATGGTTTTATTTATTCGAATTTAGTTGTATCTAGGCAGGCAAATAAGAAATAATTGGCATTTACGAAAATTTTACCGCGGTAGATATCTAAATGCACCAAAACCCCTTGAAAATGTGACTTTCACTCTCGTAGATTATTATCCGTGTTGTAAAACCATGAGCTATATATGTAAACAATCATTCTAAAGTGTTTTTTTTACCAAATTTACCAAGTTGACACCTTGAAATTTGAATTTGGAGCCTTAGGCTAACCTCCCTTGGATGACTCATCGCTTTCAGCTGGCGGGCCTTGTTATTGCGACGATGCCGTTCCAACGTGTGGGGTAATAAAAATGTTAACTACTGTTATTTATTACTAGAGAAAAGGTCTTTAATTTTACTCCTTGAAGACTCCCGACTGCAAGGATAATTAAAGTCGACAATTTATATCACGTCGTCCCTGAGCAAAGTCGAGAAATTACAGAACATTTCACTGAAAAACTTATTACGAGAAAATGAGGGAAAGCGAAGTTTTCAAAAATGACAGTGGATTTCAACTTTAGATAAGCTAACATAATAGTATATTTCATTACGAGTCTGGAAATAAAAAAATCTATTTCTGGACGTGTAATAAACGATATTTTTTTTATACTTCTTTGAAAACGGAAACTTAAAACATTTTATCGGCATATATTATAATAAATTTAATTGACAAAAAATAAACAATGCAGACAATATAGTGTTTGGTATGTATGATGCGTTTCCATGGTTACTCTCAAATTATTTCAAAGGTGCCTTGTTGTAAATTAGTTATTGTCAGATAAGGTGAATAAAACGTCAAGAATATTACAGAAATGTATCTAAATATTGAAACACTTACGAATTAAAATACAAAATAGGTACATGTTAAATATCAGAGAGCATATAGAGTTTCTTAAATTTAGTTTACTTTGCTGCATATTTCTATTTTAAGGCCATATATTCGGTATTTTTATTCAGCGCACGGAAAGTTTTTCCATGCGCTATTTCCGTGCGCTAGCCCGAAAAACCCCATCTTTCATTATCGCTAAAACAGATGGAAATAGGGTGTTTTCAAAGAAGTATAATAAAAAAATATTATTGTCACAACATACGAAATTGAATCTTAGTCAATCTCAGAAATAAAACGTAGTTTCACTTTACAGATACGAATGAGGAATGGAAAGGCGTTTGCACTGTAGAACAGAAGCAAGGAAATAATTGCTAAAAGCTTTTGGAAGGTTTAATAGATAGTTTGATTATTTTTGTAGAAACCATCAAAAACATTAAAGAAAGCTCTGCTAAGACTATAAATGTGTCTGGACGATTACGTGAATGTATTTATGTTCTTCGAATTGAAGGCTAGAGATATGGAAAGGGTCGATCAATTCAGAACGTCCTTTCAGATAAGATTCCTTCCAGGAAATTGAATGCGTGTTATATACTTTGATATCGTCCTTTACGTCACATATTTCCATCGCGCCGGTCTTCTGATAAAACTCATAACTCCTGTAGAAATTTACAGGCAACGCTCTAGATTTATATACCTACATTGAGTGGTTGGCCGCATACGGCGCGTTTTATATTATTTGTGGTAGGTACCTTTTGTATTTAAAGCTAAGCGATACGCCACCTGGCGACCAATTGCAGAACTCGTCTCGACGACATTCTTTTTTCCATGTATCATGTGTTTGCATTTGCCGTTCCTGAATTTCATTGTTTTTATTACGTTTTAATTGTCATTATTTCTCGTTTTTGTTGCGTGCTACGTTACTTTTTTGTTTATTACCAAGCTAAGGAACATTGTTTCTAACAATGGGCCAAAAAGAATGCTTTGAGAAAGTTAAGCTTTCACGTGTTTCCTAGGAGAAACGCAGGAAAGGTTTATGTTGAGACGTTGACTGAAATAACGGTTGAGACTAATAATCCGGGAGGAGGGTTAACAACCACAAATTATAGTAGGTATGCACTATTCAATACCTATGGCACGATATAATAAATTAATACTTTTGTCTTGTAAACCTTATACGCCTAGTTAGTGACACATATTAGAAAATTTGTGGGAAAAGATTTATTTCAAGGTATTTGAAATGATTTATATTTTATTGACACGTCAGGATATTAACCACATATCAATTTTAATTGATTAAATAAATAATAATAAACTAATTAAATCAACAAATAACCACCTTTAAAAAAAAACAACTGAGCGATTGGCAAACTCTCGTTTCCAGGATAGTCAGTGGCAAACCTGGAAATAAATAAAACAAACCTGAGCATACTTATTTCACTAAAATGGATTTAATTGAAGTTAAACAAATAAAATTATTTCCCGATTGTTGGACTGTCCCAGTAACGACAACGTGCTGACAATGCATGAGTAATGGACATTATACACGGAGAAAAAAGTTTACTTCTGGCAATTAAAATTTTAAATGCCACAATTAAAATGGCAAGCTAAATAGAGGAGAAATGAACCATGTATTTGTTCTTAGTAAAATGATTAACTTGGAACCGAACACTTGTAATAAGAAAATTTTCTTGCTAAATTGTGGTTGTTGGCCCAAATACCAAAGTGTAATTTCCAGTAGTACACCAGTTATTTATAGTAAATGTGCCCAGTATTTAACAAAAGCACCACCTTCTGATTCCTGTAAGTGCCATTTTATTGATGACAGTTGACTAGGTTAATTGGGTCTATTGAACCAGTTAATCATAACAAATGATAGTAACTTGTACCAAGTGTTCAGGTTTTTTATATTAATATGAGTTTTGTTTTCCTCTATCAATGGAAACTTTTATGACAAAAGGTGGGTTTAACTGCTATGATTAAATATATCACTTGTGACAATTCTCACAGTATTAGTTGTTACAATTAAATGCATTACTTGAAACAGTGTATTGAAATTCTGTAAGAAACTTTGACATGGTGGTAGAACTAACCAAAAATTCAAAAAGTTCCTAAACATACCCCTAAAATGCTTTCCAAGAAAGATACAGGGCGTTGAATGATTGGCAAAAATAAAGTTATTATTCTGATATACCTAATAATGAAAGTATAGGGTCACATATGTGTAGTTTTTTGCTGCCTTATTTTGCGAACAATTCAACGCTCTTTATCTTTCTTGGAAAGCATTTTAAGAAGTATGTTTATATAGAAACTTAAAAAAAAATTGGCAGTTCTACCACTTGTCAAAGTTTGTTACAGTATTAACAGTATCGCGGGTACGTCTGCGCCTTTCGACAACCTTCGGCCTAACTCGGATTTCTTCGCAAGTACTCTAGCATTTAGAGTAAGTGACTTATTAATAGTGACAACTTAATGCCACATTTGTATTTATTAGCTTGTTACTATTTTTTTTGCACTGTTCGGCAAAATATAACGACACCAACAGTTAATATTTCTATTATTTGCTATTAATGCTACATAGTTTTTTAGGATATTTTTATTTATAGCAAGTCAATCCGTTACTGACATATGAAACTACGTTCCAAGTAAAAGCTTTTATTAACAACAAGCCGCATCACCATATGGCAGTAAATAAAACCTTACCTGTTGTAATTAAAATAGTGTCAAGTACAATGTGCACTTGGACCTCTTTTTTCAGTGTACCTATCCAAAGTGCCTGAATAAACGTATCGAGTCGTGCAATGAGCAATACAGTACTCACTCAATACCGTAGCAAACACGCTACCTGAGTCAATTACTCATAACCATGGTTGATACAGCAACCTCCGATCTAGACCACTTGACAATATCACTCTGTACTGAGGAGTGCAATGGACACCAAAACGCGAGGGTCCCCTCCAGACACAGAGCCCTGTTACACACCTTAACGAGTCGTGCAATGGTCCCAGACATACTCCAGGTATCAACAAGAAACACCATAACTATTGCCAAAACACCACAGGCAAGACAGTCAACAAGCAGTAATTAAAAATATCCATTACTCAGATTATTTGCACAATAATATTAAAACATCGGTACAAACACAAACAAATATGCAGAAACAAATATGCCCTGTGAGAAAACTCACCTCTTTCGTGTAGCTCAACACTGACACAAAATTAGTACAATTTAACTATTAGGCTTCTTACTCGGGAACCAAAACTCAAGTGAAGGCAAATCTGTTAATTCTTTCGATGGAACACGTCGTGTGCCATAGAGAAGAAATCAATACCAAAGTCTAGAGAATTCTCTAGACTTTGTCAATACCCTTCTATCCTCAGTATCGCTAACTTTGCGTTACGTTTTATAAACAACTTAGCCAGAACAGATTGTTGAACATTCTTAATTGCCTAACAAAATATACTGGAAACTGTTTCGGCTATGCGTCCGGTAAGAATGATTTTTAACAAGGGAGAAAAAAAATATACTTACTAAAAAATAGTGAGACTTACAAATTGGAAATAGATTTTATTAGTGTCACGTGTTTTCTCATTCAAATCTAATTGCAAAGTACTTGTTTGCAGGCAAATTCCCCGCCTTAGATGTTTTGTGGTGCAAATTAAGATTGTTGTTTAATGTTTGACGATCTCTACTTCAAGGATACCCCCGTGAAAGTAGGTGTACTTACCGTCTCACTTGAGAGCGGGTCGAAATTATTATGGAGTGGGCCCACGCTACCGGATTGCAGACCCCCACAACCCAATAACTCAAATTATATTAAGGGGCAGGGCCACGGGCGTAGGCAAGGGGGGGGGTTTCTGGGGTTAACCCCCCCCCCCCCCCCGAAATAAGCAAAATATTACCTAATATTATACCGAAAAAATACAAGGAGTGAAGAGTTAAATTATTATTACGTTTGAATATATGTAGTAATAGTAGCGCCTAGCGCCATCTTTTGACGAGAGGCAGACGCAGTTGCAGCCGAACTATTTTGTATTGTAGGGACACTTTGCGTTGTTTCTCGATTATTCGCCACGCCCCTCGGTCGAAATGAGCGGAACTTTGTGGAAGTTCGTGGAAGTTTCTGGACGGCTACTGGGCTGCTATATAAGCGGCGCCGCGGCGCGTGACCGCGTTTACGGCAGTATTGTTCCATGCGAACTCGAAGCGAATAAAAGTGAAAAGTGGTGAACGAATAGTGAAGAGAATTAAGTGTACCGTGTAAGTGAGTAATTTTAGTGCGCTGTTATTCGATGACCTTGTTAAGGATAGATACGTGAATCATTATTAGTGTCGAAAAATGGAGGGGAAAAAAGGAAGGGTGATAAACTTAAAGGTATGGACTACTGGAAAAAGTGGTGTAGTCAAGGTCAAGGGGTTTCTAATAAAGAAACAAATTTGGATTTAGCTATCAAAGCTTCAGCTACCTTGCATGCTGATAAGAAGACTGCCTACCCCGAAATCTAGTTTGGAATGCCTAGATATGTGCGATAAAAACCTTTAT
Source organism: Pseudeuparius sepicola (assembly GCA_963920635.1). NCBI lineage: Eukaryota > Metazoa > Arthropoda > Insecta > Coleoptera > Anthribidae > Pseudeuparius > Pseudeuparius sepicola. The sequence continues at coordinate 7,358,019 of OY987300.1, read as the reverse complement.
CCTAATATTTACACATTACTACAAATCTTGGCTACCATTCCTGTATCCACTGCTACCCCAGAAAGGTCTTTCTCGAGCCTAAGGAGACTGAAAAACTATTTACGAAACACTACAAGTGAAAACGGACTTAATGGTTTGGCTCTAATGAACATTCACTATGGAACAGAAATTCATGCAGATGAAGTAGTGGATATATTTAAAAGAAAAAGCCGAAGATTTCTTCTTTAATGGTTTTAGATTTAGCGCAGAGGAACGAAATTAATTTATCCATTTCATTTAAAGTTAAGAACTTTATAAATATGTCGTAGTTTTTCGGATGAATATATAGATATTAAATTTCATGTAAGTATATTTTTGTTGTTTTATTTACTTCTCAAACTAAACCCCCCCCCCCTTAAACTAAATCCTGGCTACGCCCGTGGGCAGGGCGGTTTGGATTCGTTCCAGAATATTTATGCGATCGCCCGACGGAAATTCTGGTGGTGGGGCTGAGCATGTTTGGAATGTCCGAGATTAGATCGTGTCTAAGTCTGTCTTTATAGACAGCCTGCGTGCGGAAAGTTTCGCTGGCACTTATAGAATTTCATTTTATAAAATAACTAGCTGTTATATTGATTGTTATTTTAAAAGTCTGATGTTGATACAATAAGGCTATTTTATGGTTATTTTTACTCCCCAACTCAAGACCTCTTTGTTTAGATTCAATTAAGTAGTTTCAATTTTATATGAGGAATAGACCGGGAGATAGTGACAGATTTTTGGACATGATTTTACTCACCATGCCTTTCAAAGGGCATTATGTTACTTATATTCTCACAATAATAAGGTATGGAATTTAGAGAGTCATCCTGGGTTCTTCATATGAAAAACAGAGTTTTCGTTTATTCGAAAAATATGCGTTTTGATATGATTTTAGTCAGGCTGCCATGTGATTTATAATGAAGTTCAAAATATAAAATTCCTTGCAAAACCGTAGGCATACCGTTAGCGTGGGCCCAAACGGCTATTATTGTCACGTGAACTTGTATTTTAATCCTCAATTTTTCCACGTTTCTGAACAGGCTGCCAATGAGAAGTATATGCAAGTTGCAAGTTCTTGTTATGAAACTGCTGAAAAAGGATGGCATACCGTTTGTGCATGTCCAAGTACAGTTTAAATTGAATGTTATTTAATCGTTTAAACCATTTATTCGATGTAAAGTGTACTTGGAGATGCGCAAACGGTATTCCATCTTTTATTCCGCAGTTTTATGACAAGAACTTACATATTTATCATTGGCAGCCTGTTCAGAAACGTGGAAAAATTAAGTATTAAAATACAAGTTCACGTGACAATAGTATCCCTTTGGGTTCACGTTGACGGTATGGTTTTCCTAGGAATTTAATATTTTGAACTTGTTTATAAGACACATGGCAGCCTGAATCATATCAAAACGCATATTTTTCGAATAAATGAAAACTCACTTTTCCATAATATAAAGAACCCGGGATGACTCTCTGGCTCCTAGCTTATTATTGTGAGAATATACGCAACATAATGTCCTCTGAAAGGCATACTTCCTGCGAGTAAAATCACGTCCAAAAATCTGTCACTATCTCCCGGTCTATTGTATAACTAGAATAGGAGATGAGCCTATGGTATTTTTAATTATCTTTTTTCAGGCTTGTTTGAGCCAGTGGCGGTTCGTTTATAGGGGCCATGGAGCTAGAGCCCCTAATAGAAAATGGGAAAAAATAATTTAGTGCACTGCGCTACAACTACTCTATTCTATATTTTACTTCCTTGTTCCTTCCTAATTTTTTTTGTCTTTTACAAGACTCGTTTCACTTACCCGGGGACACACTGTATACGAAAAAATAAAAAACACGAGCTTTCTGGTCGACTCATGAACTTGCATTTTTAGGCAAGATTAGTATTGCCGCTCAGTTACATTCCACGTACCGGAAAACATTATTAAACATAGCGAAGCCGTGGATAAGAAAAAATATATTTTAAAAAGAATAATAAACTGCATAAAATTAGCATTACGAGGGCACGACGAAAAAGAAGACTCTCAGAATCGGGGTATATATTTATAAAATTAACCGATTTTACATCCGAGTTAGATTCTATTATGATAATGTAATGCAATAATGTAATGTAATTACTACTAGAAATAAAAAATATTAAAATAGGTACCCACCTCGGTACTCACCTTTTTTTAATTGACTATGTTTTTTTTTTCTTCTCAAAACGTTACCCCCCCCCCCCCCTGTGTATTAACCCACAGGCCGCCACTGCTTTTAATAAAAAAAGAAAAGTCGTTATATCTATCTCCGACTTTTATTTCGATCTGGCAACCCTGCACCACCACAAATCTGGGGTATATTTTAAACGTACATAGACCGCCAATATAGGACTGTTTGGTAAGTATAGATTTATTCTGAAAAAGGTCCCATCCCTAAAAATGTCGATTCTAGCAGTTTTCAAAAGTTTCCAATAACCTTCAGAATGAACTCGTACAATCCAGGCCACTCGTCGTTGATTGGCCCTGCCGTCTATTTTGGTCGCTCTTCAACCTTAACAATTAGTTGTTGTATTCCTGGTAGATTTTGTTTATTGATCAATTTCCTGGGTTACTACCATATCAAACATTTGGAACCATTCAATAGTTTTTATTTAATTTCTTCTACGTACGTTTCGGCTGATAATAGCCATCTTCAGGTTATACGATATTTATTAAAATTACAAACATTTACAATTTCTAAAAAGAATAGAACACATATTTTTTAGTCCTTTTCTCTATAAAAATTAACGTTTAAAATGTATTTCAAAATATTTTTTTAGTTGTTAAAATCTTTATATAATAAAAATCAGAATAAAAGGGGCATGTTATATAATGTGAATCATGTTTAATAGTGAAAAGTTAATTTTTTTAAGAATTGCTTTAAGAAATATTCAGGTTTTTTTTCCAAAGAATACTTACAAAATCAGCCAGCAACATCTGTTTGTTACGTGTAACATTTTAAAAACATCATAAATGTTCTTTTTATTTTATAAATAATATGCGAGATTGATTTTCTTTACAATTTTTGTCGACCAGTAATAAACTAAAACATGATGCCGAATGCGATGGTCTTTCCGAATTTGCTACATAAAAAGAAGGTTGGCGATTTTTTTATATAATATATAAGTGCAACCAAAAGTTTTCAAGGGACAGTTAAAACGTAACACAGTGTTTGACAAAAATAAGGGTATAAATATTACATGGTTTTGTTGTAAGAATCGTAAGCAAAAATTAATGTTTATAATAAATGTTAAATTTTTTAAATATATATTAATCGTTAATACGATTAAAGTAGATATGTGAGAGTCCATCAGTGTCGTTTCTAAAATTTACAGTGTTTTTGTGTTTTTTAATTTTTAACATTTCCAAAATATTACGCTTTTGGGAATCATTTTCTTTGCAAAGTATTTCGGTATTTTTGAAGTCAAAATTATGATGGTTATCAATTGCATGTTTACAAAGAGCAGTAGCATGTTCATTTTTATTTTTGATATCATATTGGTGTTTGTATAGTCTTTTGTGTAAATATTGTTTAGTTTGGCCGATATAAGTTGAATGACAATTTAGGCAATTTACTTTTTATATAAGGTTTGTTTGGAAATCATTTGAAATGTTTGGTTTTAAGTTAGAAAAGAATTTATTAGTGTTGTTTTGGTTTTTATAGGCAACTTGGACGTTAAAATCTTTAAAAATCTTAGCAATTGGTTCTGAAACGCTTTTAATGTATGGTAAAGAGAAAAACTTAGCAGGGTTGCGTGGACATAAGTTATTATTACTGTTGTAAATTTTATGAATTCGTTTTTTGATAATAGGTTTGTAAAAGGTTTCGGGATAATCATTTTTTCAAGAGTATTTTGAACTTTTTTTAAATTATCAGGTCTAAATTGTTTATGTGAGAGAATGATAGCACGATCAGTAAGACTGTTAATAACACTTTTTTTGTGAGCGATTGGAACGTTTGAGTTGAAATTTAAATATCTTTCGGACCAAATTTTTTTGTTGAACCAATTTGTGAAAATCTCGCCGTTCTGGTTATAGGAAATAGAAATATCTAAGAAATTTAATGAATTATTTTTTTCTTTTTCTAAAGTGAATTTTAAGCGAGGATGAAAATTGTTAAATGCGTTAAACGTATTATCAAGTTCATTTTTGTCAACACAAAGTATACAATAAACCTTTTGTAAAAATGTGGTTTAATATGTAGGTTATTAATAACTGTTGTTTCTAGTTTTTCCATTACCAAATTAGCAATTGTAGATCAAACGTTCCAATCGCTCACAAAAAAAGTGTTATTAACAGTCTTACTGATCGTGCTATCATTCTCTCACATAAACAATTTAGACCTGATAATTTTAAAAAAGTTCAAAATACTCTTGAAAAAAATGATTATCCCGAAACCTTTTACAAACCTATTATCAAAAAACGAATTCATAAAATTTACAACAGTAAGAATAACTTATGTCCACGCAACCCTGTTAAGTTTTTCTCTTTACCATACATTAAAAGCGTTTCAGAACCAATTGCTAAGATTTTTAAAGATTTTAACGTCCAAGTTGCCTATAAAAACCAAAACAACACTAATAAATTCTTTTCTAACTTAAAACCAAACTTTTCAAATGATTTCCAAACAAACCTTATATACAAAGTAAATTGTCTAAATTGTCATTCAACTTATATCGGCCAAACTAAACAATATTTACACAAAAGACTAGGTATACAAGCACCAATATGATATCAAAAATAAAAATGAACATGCTACTGCTCTTTGTAAACATGCAATTGATAACCATCATAATTTTGACTTCAAAAATACCGAAATACTTTGCAAAGAAAATGATTCCCAAAAGCGTAATATTTTGGAAATGTTAAAAATTAAAAAACACAGAAATACTGTAAATTTTAGAAACGACACTGATGGACTCTCACATATCTACTTTAATCTTATTAACGATTAATATATATAAAAAAAAATTAACATTTATTATAAACATTAATTTTTGTTTACGATTCTTACAACAAAACCATGTAATATTTATACCCTTATTTTTGTCAAACACTGTGTAACGTTTTAACTGTCCCTTGAAAACTTTTGGTTGCACTTATATATTATATAAAAAAATCGCCAACCTTCTTTTTATGTAGCAAATTCGGAAAGACCATCGCATTCGGCATCATGTTTTAGTTTATATTACTGGTCGACAAAAATTGTAAAGAAAATCAATCTCGCATATTATTTATAAAATAAAAAGAACATTTATGATGTTTTTAAAATGTTACACGTAACAAACAGATGTTGCTGGCTGATTTTGTAAGTATTCTTTGGAAAAAAAACCTGAATATTTCTTAAAGCAATTCTTAAAAAAATTAACTTTTCACTATTAAACATGATTCACATTATATAACATGCCCCTTTTATTCTGATTTTTATTATATAAAGATTTTAACAACTAAAAAAATATTTTGAAATACATTTTAAACGTTAATTTTTATAGAGAAAAAGACTAAAAAATAATTAATAAATTATTAATTTTAATAAATATCGTATAACCTGAAGATGGCTATTATCAGCCGAAACGTACGTAGAAGAAATTAAATAAAAACTATTGAATGGTTCCAAATGTTTGATAAGGTAGTAACCCAGGAAATTGATCAATCAACAACTTAACAATTAGGTAGTTTAGTTCCCGAAAGCTCCGGGTATGTCTCGGGACAGCTGATCCACTTGTGTATTCAGTGGGGACGCGACATACCATCCAGTCTCCCCCAAGTCAAATAGCGTCGGTCGAGTTAAGCAGTTCCGATTCGGCCAAAAGATGTTGACCCCATCTTTGACACCGCAACGGCCCCCCTGGGGGGCTGAAAACAACAATAGCTAGGGTCGCCGATCGAGGGACGGGGTAGTTTGGCCAGGTAACGACAATGCCGTGACCACAGACAAATAATAAACATAGACTAACCTAAAGGCTGCATTGTAATCAGCCAACATAAAAACAACAAATTTGACACTTAAGCCTGCATCATAATATGATAACCGGAGGTTACGTTTCCTACGCCACAAATCCAACACTTTGCTCTTCCCATCGTTCTTAAAAGTACACTAATTTACTAATTACTCACTTAACTATATTTATTTTGTATAATAACCCCAAAATCCCCTTAAAAAATAAGAATAACGCAAAAATAAACACTCGAAACACATCAACACAAATCGGCGAAATCTCAACGAGCTCTGGATCAGCTGTTAGGGCATAATAAAGCAAATGGGCATTTATCACAAAGAGCTCGTGCAATGTTGCCACGTTAGCCAGAATAAGAAATTTATTAAGGATATTATTTATAGACCAAGTAGGATCAGTAAATTCACAAAATGAGTAAAATTTATTGTTAAATGATAATTGTCAAAATTTTTACTCTATTATGTAGATTGTAGATATCAACTAATTGTTCCAAATTGATTTTTTTTAACGTTGGTTTTACATTTATTTCGAAAGTACAAGATAAATTTATGAAGAAGTTTGGCAATGGTGCAATCATTGCATTGTTTTGTTTTAGATTTATGGCAGGGTCTGTATTGTATTGAATTATTAGTCTATGTTTATTATTTGTCTGAGGCCGTGACAATGGAAATCCTGGTGTTAATTAATTTTAAAATTATGCGGCAACATTTTTGCCACTTTTTTAATTTCATGATGAGTTTGTGTCCCTGGATAGGTGAAACAACTCAAATAACAAAACAAAAATTACATATCCCTGTTTAGAAACTAATTTGGCATGATTTTAGTTTCTAAAAATTAAGTATGACATGGAAATTTAAAAAAACGAAATGAGATATTGTAAAACTAAAACAACTAAAACGATTCGTTCTAATAATACAAAATTTGAAGAGGAAATTAAACATATAAAATATGTTCTTGAGAAGAATACCTAGTTATCCTATTGAATTTTGTTGAGCAAGTTTTCCTGGATTTCCAACAAAATGACAATGCTAATAGAATCAGAGAAATAATTCTGGTGGATCGACCAGTAAATTTAATTATTATTTATGTTCCTGTACTATTAGATAAGCTGAAACGCATAGGCAATCGTTTTAATGTCAGAACAGTATTTAAAACCGAAAATACATTAAGATCGGCTAGTTAAAACGAAATAATTTAATGAGGAACAAAGTTTAAAAAAATGCATTTATAAAATTCCTTGTGAATGTGGAAAGTTGTTGGGGAGACTTGTAGGCCATTTAATGTTCGTTTAAAAGAATATTTATAAAAATAATTATATCAGGCAAAATCAAAAATATTTGAACATTCTCTTAGTAACAATCATAGGATTTTGTGGGATAGGTCCAAACCCATTCTCAAAGAAGAGGTAGGAAATAGACGAGAAATTAAAGAATCAGCATTTATTCTACGAAATACGGACATAACTGTGTTGCTGAATGTTCAGTGGAATTCAGTAAAATATTATTGCCAGTTATTCAAAGAGAAGTTAGTATAGATAATTAGGTATAGATAGAACACAGGGTAATATCAGACAGGTAGCTAGGCTATTGTTTCTTTTGTCATGACATTTTACTTGACATTTATTAATCTGTCATTTCACCTTGACGTGCCATGATCTTTGAAAAAGGAGGAAGCTCAGGAAACAAATTTGTTGGAGTTATTTTTTGAGTTAAACGTTCAAAGTTTCGTTCATTTACTGTTACGAATTTATGAATTTTCCAAGCAACTTGAAAAAGTCGTCTTTTAATCAGTTTGGTGGCGAAAACCCCAATTAAAAATTAAATGGATCTGTTTAAACCACCGAAAATATTTTAATTTTGTTAAAGAAGGCTGGTAGAGCTCGTCGTAGACTTTATTAGTAGGATCAAAGGTCAAATTGAAATTTTATATTGCAAATTGTAGATGGCTCTCTGCAGATTCTCCTTCGATTTGAAGCAAACTATGAATGTGCTCTAATTAAATAGTCCTGACGTTAAAGCCTTCTAGAATGCATAAATGCAAATAAAATAAGCTTTTATGATCGGAAAAAGTTTCTGCTAATGGAAAAAATTCCGAAATCCTGCCCGGCTATATAGAGGTTATTCGACAAGTCGTTCGAGGTTTGAAATTAAAATCGGAAAGCAATTTTCGCAACTCCCGCCCGCAAAAAAAACTTCTAATTGCTCTCTCCGACTCTTTATGGCCCAATAAAACATTATTTCGTATTTATATGGGTCTAACTGGGCCGGTGCTATTTATACGTTGCACAATGTGCAATTATTTTGTTTGCAACTGAATTTAACTTTTTGACAGTCGCATTTTAGTGCAAGGTTTATCGCGAGGAAGATTATATATATTATTAGAGCAGGAATGTCGGATGTTTTGAGAATTTGAACCTCGCGTGTCTGGCAGCCACGGAAATTCCAGAAATTTCAATTCGGTGCAAATATGGAACACAATGAGGTTATTAAATGTTTTGTTAAATAATTTTATCGTAGTTAACTACTGTCTTGAATAAAAGATGCTTTTAATTATGAAAAATTGTTGAAATATACTTAGTAGAAATATAGAACAGGTGGCCTGACATTTAGTCTTCCTCATACGATGTGTTTTAAAAGTACTCAACGCTCGTTCTTTTAACATTTTGATGTACATTGTAATGATGAGCAAATATTTGAAGGAAGTATTCTACAGGTGGTTTTAAAGGAGGATCTTTCATGTAAAATGGTTTGTTTTAAAACTCCCCCCGCAAAATTGGTTTTGATTGTTTTTTTTTCCAAAAAGTGTTGAGTTTGGAAACTTTTTTTAGCTATTCAATTATTGTCACTCATGATTACATAAAAATATAGTAGGCTGATGTCATTTTTGTCACTTAAAAGAGACATTTTCCTCTAGTATTTCAATAACATACAGTGTCATATTAACACCCTTGAAAATCTAAGTATAGGCTGGAGGAATTGAACGGGGCAATTTTTTATAGATATGTTCCTGAAAGGTAATCATTTGCCAACTATTGGTTTGGCATTGCCGCGAAATCCTGGCCTACTGCGATTTTGCGCTTTTCGAAAAAACATATTAGGCATTTTTTATTTAAAATCAGACACCACAGCGTTAATTAGGACACACCAAAACCCCCACTTACCAAATTTGAACAAAAAATATACAGGGAATTCCATTCTGCACGGTGCCAAATTTGAGCAAAATATGAATTTTAAAGGCATCTGGCGAGTCATGTGTGCCATGGAATTACTACAGAACAGTTGGCTGCTCAACAGGAGTGTTAGTGTGCAAAGATTCAATACAAAAATACACAGAGTATTTTTCTCTGGACCATCTCAAAATCCTGAATTTTTATGGAACTTTATACGGGTTAAAAATGCTCTGTAACTATCGAAAACATAATAAACACAAAAGTAATTTATTTTTATACAAAATGCTAACCAACAAATAAAAAACAATTTTAATTATTCGTGCTATATAGTCACTAGATCTAAGCTGATACTTTTCCTGTGGGTTTCCTGTTGTGGCACACCATTCACCTTTACTCATATGGACTTACTGACCGGTAGGCTTCTGTATTTTTTTTTACTTAGTTCGTTTATAATGTCTGGGGTGGTTTTGATATACTCAATTTGTGACGCATATAAAGTTTAAAAAATTCAACATTTTGAGTCGGCACAGAGAGGAACACCTTGTATATTTTTTATTGGATCTATGCACATCAACGCTGTGAGTGATCTTCTTTATTATTCAATGTTTCGAAGTAATTCCATGGCATACTTGACTCGCCAGATGCTTTTAAAATTCCTATTTTGTTCTATTTTGACATCCGGCAGAATGGAACTCCCTGTATATTTTCTGTTCAAATTTGGTATGTGGGGGTTTTGGTGTGTCCTGGTTAACACTGTGGTCTCAGATTTCAAATAAAAAAATCCCCAATATGGTTTTTCGAAAAATCAGCCTCTTTAAAAAATCGCAGTATGCCAAACCAATACTTCGCAAAATATGTCCTTACATGAAAAACCAGACACACTGTATATACCACATACAAAAATATATAAATTTAATGTTTCTTTACAGAGTGGTACTGCTTTATAGTTTTTATACAAAGCCTTTGTTTCCAAGTTACCTACAGGGCTTCCTATGTTTCTTCCGTTATTATTGTAGACCTGATAAAGATGAAAATAGACTTAAAGTTGTTTTAATTAAAATTCTTTCAGTCTAAGTACCTATCTGCAAATTTCTATTTAGAATAAAGAACTCGTGAAATAAATCAAATTTGTCCTGAAATGAGGGCAGATATGAGAAAATGTCAAGAGTAGTTTTTTGTAGGAAATTAATTTCATATATTCGAAAACAAAATTTATACTGAGATCACGTTAATCCAATCTCGTAAATTATATTGTATAGTTTCCCAAAAACAAAAATTTAAACAGTTAATTAATACCAACTTTTTAATTATTTTTCTGTTCGAACAAACCCTCCATTACACGGGAAATTCATTCAATGGCCATTTACCACTTCACAACTTGCAAAATTTCGAATGATTGAGGCTGTCTATATTTTGTATTATTCACATGAAAATAATTTATGCAGGGTGTACCTTTTATCAATAAAGAAATTTTAACTGGAGGTAGGTTTCGACCCCAAAAAGCCTTTTCACCTACATCATTACCGTTGACTGACGTATTAATAAGACTTCTCACGGCTATAGATTCATGTCCTGGAAAACAGATGGCGCCTATGGTCAACAATGTATTTTGCATTGTATTTTGTCTCCGGGAAGGGCATGGTGAGCCAGAGAACTGTCAAACATGACAGCCGTGAGCAGTCTTTACTAAAACGTCAGTCAACATCAGTAGCCTATACCTACATCATTACACATCAACACGAATATGTTTGGAGTTTAAATCCCGCTAACATTATATTTATTTTATTCTAAAATCAGGGGCGTGCAGTCCATGGAAGCAAGGGAAGCAGTGCTTCCCCTAAACCAAAACGCTAAAAAAATATCTTATATATCATAAATATATCAAATGTACAATATGTTATGCCTATAGCAAATGCGGCATTGACTCCGACTGTGCCCATCCTACCGAGCGACAGTACAGTACAATGTAAGCTATGCCGGCCGCTAGCTTTTCTGTAGCGTTCGATAGTCGGGAGGTTATTGAACTTTCCACCTCCACCGCACTGGCTGATGCGAATGAGAACGCCTGTTTTAAGCGGGCGTGGAAGCTATCGTTGCAGTAGGTTCTTTGTATAGTTTAGTTGGTTTTGATCTGCGTCGGTGCGTCGCGCGCGTCGTATCTCGGGCGATATGGAAGACAATAATACGGACGTGGACATGCAAATACCGTCAACTTCGGCTGTCGGGAATGACGTTGAAAATGTTAAAGTTGAACAATTATTAAGTAAGAAGAGTGTGTGTGAATGTGTAGTGTATGCCTTAATAATAAAGGGATTTTCAACATTAAACTTTGCGGATAAGCTTCAATTAATAAAAACCCCATATAAAAAATTTAACCACAAAAATGAATGAATGACTTTCACAGATATCGCTGTTGTCTATTGAGAATATACTTATCTAGAACATGTTAGAGCATCGACGTTTTTATGTTGACGTCATTGACGAATTCGCAAAAAGTGATCGAAGAATCGAGTTACATTACAAATAGGTAAGTTTTTAAACATTGCTTCCCTTACTTAAAATGTCACCACACGCCCCTGTTTATTCCGCCGCCCCAATAATAATATTAATATTTTTTCGACGAAATACCTACAATACGGTAAACGCCGTCCGGTCGTCCGCAAAAATATTCCTCTGCCCGTAATGAAGAGTATATGGACATTCAGGAACAAAAGGGCCTTTCATAGTCGCCCGTTTCCCTTTTATCCCTGCGCCCGGTTCTCGGATATGGACGGGGATTCCGAATCGTATCATTAACTTCATGGATTCGGCCGCCTGGCTCCAGACCAACCGAGGCTGTGGGGAAAAAACGCTGGCTTAGTTGCCACGAATATATTTTAATATTTTAGCGCTGGAATAAGGCCCCTAGGGCAGGGTGGCGTATTTTATTGTTCAATTCGAAATTTAAACAAAAGTTATGAAAATGTGAGAAAATAATTTTCATTTGTCTCGGGTCCACAAATATGGTGTAATTTTCCCCACTTGTTTTTAGAAAAGTGCACTTTGTATAGCTTTAGAAAACTTATTCACAATAAAAAACTGGATAAGTCGACTTTGATTTTTTTTTGTTAAAAAATTAAAACGCGCAAATATCAAAGTAGACCTAGGCTTTTGAATTTTTCACACCTATCCAGTTTTTTATGGCGAACAAGTTTTCTTAATAACATTTTGCCGCAAAACCTACAAAAAGGGCACTTTACTGATGTGGAAAATTAGTTTCTCCACGACCATTCGTGAATTTAAGTTTTCTAAAATCATTTTTAATAATAGAACTTAAAAATTCTCACTTAGAGCGAGATGATTTATTAATATAATTTTTGTAATCTATTGCACATAAATAAACAATATAATAATAGGGATACTAATATTTCGTACTAATAATAATAAATCATTGCATTATTTTATATATTTTCATTCCATAACAAGGCAATAAATGAATATACGCTAATCGAACTAAACACAGCATAGAGTACCATGGATTTCAAGACTGTCAACCTCGCTGTCAACAATAGCGAACGTGTTTTAAGTTAAATAAAATGAGTGAAAAATCGAGTGATTTTGATATGAAATTTGATAATACTCCACCTGAAATTACACTCACGAATGGTCGTGGAGAAAATACAGTCTGTTACTCGGTTAGAATGAAAAAATTCGATACTCGTGGTTCCTCACGCTCGCTGAACGCGTTCGGAATCTTCCACTCGTATCGTCTAACCTCATTACAGAATCTACTATTCTTCATAATTTCCGGGCATACGTGATTTTTCGAAAGTAAAATTATGTCACAAATTTGCACAACCAAAATACATACATTGCCGAAAGTTGATGCATTTTAATAATCTTATCAGGCGCACTTAGGGTGGTTGCAAGTTAAACAGCATACAGGGTAGGTCAAAAAATATAAAAATTGTACAAGAGTAAAGTGGGTACCCTTAGTTCAGAAAATTTAGCAAAATGTTATTAAGAACAGTTGTTTTGAATTAAAAGCTATCCATAAATACCAAAACATGGCCTCCTAAGAAAAAAATTTTTTTCGTCAATTAATTTTCACTAAACATTTGAAATACAAATTTTGGACCTTAAAATTTTTGCAAAATTTTAAAGTTTTGTTTAATATCGTTGCAACAAACATGAAGTTTGTGATTCCCTAAAAAATTAAAAATCTGATTTAATTTTACAAATATTGCTTGAATTTGAACAAAGTAATGCGAAATTGATTTAATTTTGATTAATTTATGAAATTGTTTAGGTGAATATTAAAAAAAGTTGGGAAATTATTAATGTTTTAAACAAAAATTCTTATATGAACATGTTTTGGTATTTAGGTATAACTTTTAATTCTAGACAACTTTTCTTAATAACATTTTGCTGGATTTTATGAAATAAGGGTATTTTGCTCTTGTACAATTTTTATATTTTTGACCTACCCTGTATGCGTCTAAAATGATTATCGAATATGCACCAACTTTCGGCAATATTTGTATTTTGGTTGCGCAATTAATAAAAAAAAAAACATATGTCGCTCACTTAAATGACCACACAGTATATCGTCGGCCTCAGAATAATTTATATTTATTTATCTAAAGTGACACTGATCGTTTTGACTTTTGACATATACCTAATATGTCGTTTACCTAAAAGCCTTCGGCACGAACTATTAAAAAACTATAATAATTTATTATTTACTAATTATTTCTTCTCTTTTCTCACTCGGAGTGAATGAAAAACGATCATTAAATATGTCCTGCGTACCTTGATAATATAGATGAACCATGATTTCTGTATAAAAAATATTTCAATTATATTATTTTTTGAAGAGAGACGAGCCGCCTATGAAATCACTTTGTTTGCCATGGCCATCTTGTGTTTTTTGTCTGCCGGTATCCAAAAAAGACGCATTTCAACAGATTCTAAACAATATTTATTTTTTGATGTTTAAAACCAAATATATGTGCTGTTATTATACCCTTTCCAATATTTCACTACAGTCATCCTGCATTAAAATCGATATAATATTTCCGTTTGACATAAATTTCCTGTACAACTTCGATGTATATTTTCGAACGATTTCGCGTTATATTATTGGCAATGAGCACCGCGCTGACGCATAACTATTAAAATAAAATTAGACTAAAACTGCATTTTCCACTTAGAACCATTCTAAAACTTCGCAAACTTCACTTTTTATCAGCCGTTGTTTGCTTCTCCGGGATATTCGTATTTTGGACACCCTCCAGGGCTGTTCTGGCGCATAGATAGTTTGCTCTGTGTATTATGTTTAAGTTATGCCCCTCTAATAGTGCGAAAATTTAGGACCTGTTTTTGACGATATTGTGAAATTGAGATTGTTGGGTACAAAATTTACCATGACTTTCTAACTTAAATTTGGAATAAAATAGGAAATTAAAAACCCAAAGACAAAATAAATCAAATTCAAAACTTACAATTTTGCAAAACTACAGGGTGTTCAGAGTGTGTGGTGAACACGTTCCCAGAGCTGCTAGGGGCCCACCGCCACCAAGATTCATGCAGGGCACATAAATTTCGTTTCTTCCGATGCTCGGTGCTGCGTAATAACCGACGAGTCAGAATCTCTAATCGGTTACATAGAGAGCGATTGAAATTTCGCAACAATAAGAATACAAGGGTAGTACAAAAAATGTATAATAACTTAAGAGTAAATGTACCTACAAGATGATCCAAACTCGACGCCCCAGGAATACTGCTGGAACACGAAAATTGGAAATAAAATTTCGAACAGGGGTTCTTAAATGGCACATACTATAAGGCCCAATTATGACCGAAAATTTGCTTTTTTGTTGTTTGGGGAAATGGCCGCTGTGACGTCATCAATATTTTCCCCCAGAAACATACCATTTTTTCCTTAAATATTGTCCTTATCATTCTCAACAACTTTTATAGGAAAAGATTTTCTGTATCTTTTATTGTTCAAAATTTAAAATTGATAGTCAAAAATTATTTAAGAGAATGTTAGGTTGTCTTGTGCACCCTTAAATATTTTTCAACTGGAATATTAAAAAAAACAATTTTTGTAACAAACTATAATAGCCAACAAGTCAGTAACAAGCACAATTCAAAAATTTAAAAAATACTCCAGTCGACCAAATTTAATAGTGCGCAAGTGCACCCTAACATACTCTTAAATAATTTCTGACTGTCGCAATTGTTTTCAAGGCTAGCTATATTTCGGAAGACCGATCCTAGTGAATATAAAAATTCCATGTTTTTCATTCCATTCCATTTAAGAGCCCCTGTTCGAAATTTTATTTTCAGTTTTCGTGTTCCAGCAGTAGGCCTGGGGCGTCGAGTTTGGATCACCCTGTACAGAACGTACATGGTGATTCAACATTTTGACCTATAATGGCGTTTTTTGACCTGTAGTGAGCAATGTGCATTATTTTTAACTGTTGGTCAATACAAATTTTCGTGCGACCTCCTTAGTTTTTTAAACACGCAGGGTGATTTTCAAAATTTGTCATTTTCAGGCACCCCCCTTATATTCGTTATACGCTAACTTGTTGAAATGGTAAAAATCGACCGTGATAAATTTTTTCATGTAGAATTCAGTATCGTACACGTGTTTTTTCTAGGAGGTAAGAATTTCAAAATATAAATATAACTTGCAAAAGTATCGAAAATGGAACATCCTGTACAATGTTTGTCATTGTTACACCACTTTCAAACATTAAAAAACACAGGGGTCCACCTGAAATTTTGAACACGGGCCTACTCTTCCGTAGTTACGCCACTGTTGCTCCTATGTATATTTTTACTTACCCTATGTTTAGTTAGGTATATCTTGCGTTATTTAAACGGAAAAAGTATTTATTATACATATTATGCTCCTTACTTTTCCGCTATACCTAGTACTCCTATTGTGCATAATGGAAAGTCAATATAGAGGTGCCCCCGTATAACTTGGTGCAACCAGCTTTACGGTGTTTTGGATAGTCCACCCTCGTAAATAACGGAGTCGCGAGCTGACATTAATTTACGACCGGTCGCAAAAAATCGGCGGCTTTTGACGACTTCAAAGGAGTGATCCGACTTATAGTATTCTCTAGACTTTTCTTTTACTAGCAAACAAAGCAATCGACCTACACATTATGTCTCCTATCGATCTATTAGCTTTTTTGGGCGGTTTTCAATAAACCCGATAAAACTTAGAAGCGCTGATAGCTATTAAAATCATTCGCAAGAAATTAATTGGGAAAGTTTTGGGGAAATTCCCTATTTTTCCCCCAAAATAAACAAGACTATAAACTTTGGGGATGGATCTAAAGGCCAGATTGCAGTTTCCAAAATAAATATTTTATAGGAGGGAGCCGCATTGTGAACAACGAAAGCAATGCGCTAACTATGACCTATACTTAAATATAGTTTTGGAACATTAATTTACGTAATTGGGAAATGAAGCAAACTATACAGCAGTGGCGGTTCGTGGCATTGGGCAGGTGGGCAGTGCCCACCCAACTGGACAACGGAAAAGGAAAAAAAAAAGAATTTTTATCGTGTTGAACAATGGTATTAAATTTACCAATGAACTCCATATAGACTCACGATTGAAACGTATAAGTACCAAAATTCAAAATTTGAATTTGGTAATAATTATTATAGGAGGGCACGATTGAATTTCGCAAACTACGCGGTGCCCGGTTCTCCAGCCGTCCCAGCCGATGCCGATGGGCAAGCCCGTAGCGGCCCGAGCGGTCGAATCTAGGCCAAGCCATACGTCTGCGACGAGAGCTAACGCGCCCGAGCTGCGCGAAGATATAAACGTAGGTTACGCATATGTTCGTCATTTAACTATCAGGATGGGCGAGCCCAGCCGACCCAGCGGCGAGCGGCCGGAAACAGCGACCAAACGAGGCCGTCTGCGTCTGTTATTTCATTTACATAGGTTAAATTAAGTCGCGAAAATTCAGAAAAAATGAATCCATGTTTGTGCGAGTGTGTAACTATTAGTAACTAACAGTGAGTTATTAACTTCATTTTTGTTTTGGTAAGGTTTAGTATATGTAATACGTATATTTACGTTCAGTTAATTAATCGCGCCTAATCGGTCCAATTTTAAAGAAGTTAGAATGAAAGTAAAGGGAAACCCGATTTAGATTTACATTTGAATTGCAAAAAAGTGATACTTATAACTTATACTTTATACTTATCCTTATCACTTATCATTTTATCAATCAAATCAGAAAGTAAAAGTCGTAACGTAGGTTCCTTTGTTTTTTTCTTCAAATCTCAAATCTTATTACTTAGGAGTACATTACAAAACGAACAGAATTTTTCCAATTTTCGGATCAGCGCCCTGAATTGAATAGCATTTCTTATTCTTATTTCTCAGCTCCGGCCGGGACCGGCGACGCGGGCGGCGCGGCGAAGGCCAGGCGGGGCTAGCCCGGGCTCGTCCATTGATGAACGCTAGGGGGAGGAAGGTCTGACTTCAAAAGTAAACTAGAGTGACATGTCCAACGATATAAAGGAATAGATGACTCACTCCCAAAGACATTATAGGTTACGACGTCATTGCTCACTCTAATACAAATAAATCGGTTTTATTTTGCTTCTATAATTAGCGGGTCAGGGGGGACGAAGGCGAGGTAATTTGTTTACATTGGCATTTCTTAAATTCAGTCTTTCCTATTTTGTATTGCATAATAAATCGTTTTTTGATAGACTTGTATATCGTATATAGAGATACTTATATTTACAAAATAACCTAAGTCGTATAAAAAAACTGGCAAAACTTGAATGTGCCAACAATGACATCTTTTCAATATCATGAAACAAAACAAGTTGCCTTTGGTAATGTATCTATACCTATAGGATATCGTTGGACTTATCCCTATTTCCCTTATTTCCGGGGGGATGTCACCTGTTAGTTAGGCTTTACCTCTTCTTCGCCTTGCCCACCCGCTGCCAAAACCCACGGGCCGCCACTGCTATACAGTATATCCACGTTTATAGGGTGGACAATAATTTTATGCGAATAAGCATTCTTGGTAAGTAAACTAGGTAAGTTAATTTTTAAGTACAACAAAAAAGCGTTATGCCTAATCTACAACTGTATACTACATTGCTCTAAAGTCATAACTTCAACAATACTTGAAAAAATAAGCACCTAAAAATTATGTACAGGGTCTTCACGCGAAAACTCTGACCCCCATATGTTTGCAGATTGAGAAATAAGTTTAATATAAAAGTTGCAAGGTAAGTATCGGGCTTTAGAAAGGTAGGCTTGCTGATTATACAGGGTGTAAGTATCGTAAAAGTGGGACAAAATATAGGGTGACCGTATTTCGAGTCTATGCATGGGGATCTTGGTTATCTTAAGAGATACGAGGTCGGTTAAATTGGGGCAAAGTTGCGGAATTTCATGCCGAGTATCATGGTAAAAATAAATTTTGGCTGGCCCTTTTCGTTTTGAAAATAATGCGAGAAAACTGAAAATTGTCGTGTTCGTTTTTATTTTTTTAAACGAAAACGAATGTCGCTGGACATTTCTAAGTTAAACATTATTAAGACACTTTTTTACAAGGAATCTAAATATGACATCGCACTTTTTTCTCGCCTCCCTGGACAAAGATATGACGATCAACTTTTTGGATTTTTGCATTTTTTACAAGAGGATTTTTTCTAGTTAAAATGATATTTCACACATTATGCTTTACATTGTTTTTCTTGACGTAATAACAAATTAATCGTTTTTGCATAAAGTGCCTTGGAAACGTAAGCTCCATAATGTTTGACGTTTTTGCATAGAGTGCATTGGAAACATAAGCCCCATAATGTTTGACATTTCTGCATAGAATGCCTTGGAAACATAAGCCCCATAACGTTTGATAGTTTAGTACAATTTGAAGTGTCACGAATACTTTATTTTACTGCCAAAAAAAGTCATTTTCACATTAAGAAAAGCATGACATGATTAAAATTTATTATCCCGCAAATATAAATGACGACGAAGGGATATTGGACGAGCCAGAAACAAATTAAGGAAACGTGCTGCATTGTGCCTTGAGGAACAAGGAGGACAAATTGGACATTTAGGTATTGTAAAATAGGATTGTCTACTCGTCTAGGTTTTTGTTGTTCTTGTGTTTCCAGTTTGACTCTTTTAGTGTTAATGTGTATATGACAAATGACGAGTAAATAACAAGTTCTCAGATCATACTCTCGTGGTACGTTTATGATAAGTACAGGATTTATTATATATTTCTCTTATCATTAGAGATGCGCACAAAATTTGTAAGTAACAAAATTATAGTTTCAAACCGACAGAAAATTATACTTTTAGCTTAAATTTAATTTGCAACTGCCTAATTCCTTTGCTGTACTACTAATTTGAATATATTAAATGTGATTTGATCTCTCCAGCAAAACTCTCGCATGAAACATTATTTGCACATTTACTTATGAAGTTGCAAAAGATAAGCGCATTATAATTTCCAACAACGTATTGCAGAGCTTGGAAAGTTATAAGAGCCCTAGTATGTGCACCTGGGGTAAAGGATCCTTATTAATACAAGATGTTACTTTTATTATAGGAATTTTAACTGGTGGCAGGTTTCTACCCAAAAGCACGTCTATGAAGTTTATTTTTTAAAAAATTAAATCACCAAAAAATAGCCAGGATACCTAAATTAGCTAAAATAAATGAATCTATGCAGCGAAGATTTGGGACAACAATCGTGTCGAAACCACAAGCAATCTATCTCGCCACAGCCAAGTAAATCTGCCTCTAGATCTTCAAACGCATTTCCCCTAATTTGAGTCCAAAGAATCTAATCTTCCAACCGAAAACTCTTGTGTTGTGCAATGAGTTCATGTTTTATTTAAACGGGATAATAGGCCAGGGTAGATAATTTTTGAGAACAAAAAAATCTAGAACAGCATGACACCCATTGGAGAGGAAGAAAATATAGCAAAAAGAACAGAAAAAATAATTTAAGGGCGATTTGAGGTACGGAAGTTGTAGTGGGTGATCTTTTAGTGGTGGAAAACGGTTTATCATTATATTTACACTTTTTTCACATAACCTCAAAATATCCGCGAAAAATCGAAATAACGGATTTTTGGGTTTTTAATTTTTATCTCCCACAAAAAAAAAATTTCCACAAAATTTGGTGGAAACTTACGCTCTTATATCCCGAATACTAATTTTTTCATATCAAAATATTGATTTTTACCCCTTTTTTATTTTAAACCGAAAAAGTAACCTCATTTTCAATCAAAAATGTCCACGTCAAAAAAGCTGCTTTTAAAAAAAAGTCGAATTCGCTT